>JAOEGL010000004.1:233720711-238965711 GCA_034509955.1 Urosaurus nigricauda | reverse complement strand
GGATGAGAAGGGTGGTGGGAACTCAAGGCACTTACTCCCCCCGCCGTCTCCCCCCATCTGCCATGCTGGAGGGGAAAAAAATCACACCCAAGAAAGCTATGCTTGATTATGAGATGAAATGTACGAATTGTTCTATTACTTGGATCATGTAGTCAGAATAGGAATGGGGAAACCCCCAGTAAAAAAAGTCACTTCAAGGTACATGTACCCATTCAATGGCCAATACAGTGGTCCCCCGGGTTACGAAAGTAATCCGTTCCGGATTACTTTTCGTAACCCGGAAATCTTCGTTTCCCGGGGGACCGCTTTAGTGGATGGACCGCGCGGCAAATTTAAAGGGGCCGCGCGGTTTTTCCGTTTCGCAACCCAGGGTTTTCTTCGGATCCCGGGGGCTTTTTTGCGGCCCCGGCGGTTTTGGGTCCCGGGGATTTCGTTCCCCAGGGGATTCGGATCCCGGGGGACCACTGTATTCTGTAGGCCCCAGCCCCAGTCTCTTGACCTACAGAATGGATCCAAATCCTCTCGGTTCACTCTGCAAGGTGGTAGCAAGAATGAGGTACGAAGTGCTCTAGAAACCAAAAATGTGATGCGCTTACAGGGTTGCCAGGTCAGGATTTTTTTCCTGGTCCTGAGGTTTCCAGCCCCTGGTGATGGATTAAGGATTAAGCGTTAAGTACTAACCACAGTTGTTCACAGCTTGTCATTCAAACACACACACAGAGAACATATCTTACTGTTTCGAAATTAGAAGATAAATCTTAGTTAGATGCCCTGTTCTCCAATCAAAGTGAAATGAGGGGATTATTCCTTCTCACTAATTTAGGGAGATGGGAACATTTCATCTAGCCTATTTGTTTCTATACAGAAAATGGATGCAGAGGGTAGATTTTGGTGCTTCAACAACTGGTGGGGAGAGGGGAGGAAACTAACTACCTAAGTAAATACAAAGACCCTCTGGAGAGGCTTTTCATGTTGCAGCAAGAAATCAATTAAGCTTTGCAAACAGAAGCAAACTGCTGCTTTAACAACAACAACAGTGCCTCCCTTTTGCTTGCAGCTGAGCCCATCAAAACTAGAGAATATGCACCCTTGTCTCCTGCAGAGATAGAATCATAGATTTGGAAGAGACCTCAAAGGCCATCCAGTCCAAAACCCTGCCACCCAGGAATACACAATCAAAACACTCCTGACAGATGGCCTTGGAAACCTCCAAAGGAGGAGACTCTACCACACTCCAAGGCAGCCATTGTTACATAGATCTTACAGCTTAGATGAACTACGAAAACTGGAGACTCATGGCTGGATCTTAAGATCTGACAACCCTAGATACACTGATGTTGAAAGACAACCATAACTGTTTTAAGGAATGTAGCTCCTGTTCTCTTCCAAAAAAGGTGGATGGAAGTGGAAGATGTAATTCAGAATAACCATCAGCAAGAATCACAAAGAGACTAGGGTCCTACTAGATCAGGAAGCTGTATTTGCAGACAAATATTGTTGGGTGACAACTCCCATCAGCGCTAGCCAGAGAAGGCAATGTTACAATATAACAGGACATGCTGTTCAAAAACATTTGGAGGGCCAGATTTGCCCACCTTCCAGTTGCCCAATATTTTTTGATGGCAAAGTGGGCCTTTGTGAAGTGGAGACACGAGCTTCTGTGGGGGGAGCCAGAGCTTCTGCCTGTGAATGAGCATCTTGCATTTTGTCAGCAACAAAGTGTCAAAACATCCGCACCCTGCCCCTTGTGATAATTAACAAGGATGGGGCCATCTGTGATTTATATTATGCAAGCCTTGCAGTTCCCTGGGAATATTCCCACAATGACTCTCTAACATGCTGTAGTCGATTTCATTCAAAGGAACCATTCTGACTCAGCCAGCAATGAAAGAGAAATGGCTTCTTATATTTGGTCTACATCCTAGTTCTAACATTATGCCTCTAGAATCAAGATTAAGACAGAGCAAAGTGAATAACAAGAGCTGGATACAAATGTCCTCATAATGTGGGAAAGACAATAAAAAGGAGCTGAGGACCAGATGATAGAAAGGAGCTGGGAATGTGTAATGGGCCCCTTCATACTACACAAATATAGAACTGAATCCCGCCTTAACTGCTATGGCAACTTTTCATGGAATCTTGGGACTGGTAATTTAGGGAGAGGTATTTAGAATTCTCAGCCACAGAAATCTAGTCCCAGGATTCCACAGAATGTTGCCATGGCAGTTGAAGTGAGTGATAGCACTATATTTGTGCAGAATTGTAGAGTTGGAAGAGATCTTAAGGGCCATCCAGTCCAACATCCTGCCATGCAGGAAATCACAATCAAAGCACTCCCGACAGATGGCCATCCAGCCTCTGTTTAAAAATCTCCAAAGAAGGACACTCCACCACCTTTTGAAGGAGCATGTTCCACTGTCAAACAGTTCTGGAACAGAAAACAAACTTGTTCCATCTTCAGTAAGATATCCTTTCAAATAATTAAACATGGCTTATCAGCACTTAATGTCTCTTCTCCAGGCTAAACATACCCATCTCCCTAAGTTGCTCCTCATAAAACATGGTTTCCAAACCTTTCACCATTTTTGTTGTTCTCCTCTGGACACCCTCCAGCCTGTCAACATCCTTTTTGAATTGTGATACCCAGAATTGGACACAGTATCCCAGATGAAGCCTGACCAAAGCAGAATAATAGAGTGGTACTATTATTTCCCTAGATCTAGACATGACACGTCTATTGATGCAACCTAGAATTGTATTGGCTTTTTTAGCTGCCACATCACACTGCTGACTCATGTTCCTACTAGGATTCCTAGATCCCTTTCACATGTACTCTTGTCAAGCCTGTTTAATATGAATGGGCCTGTAGCATGTGCCCCACATCCTCCATCACCATTTCTAACAGTCTCTTCTGTTTAGAGGATGACTTTCTGAAAAGAAAAATGTCCATGGAATTTCTTTATGCCAATTTTCCAGGATTCCAAAGAGAGCCTTCACTAAGAGAAGAGGCTTGGTGCTCCTCTCTACATGTTTTCTGAACACAGAGTAGCCCTGCTCAGTGTTTCCCTGAACATTTGTATGGCTAAAATATCCCTGAGTACTGAGAAGTAGGTTAGACCTTTGCATGTTGAATACAAAGACTGGATGAAGGATCGGTAACCATGTTCAGCTGAATGTGGTTGCAAAGTTCCTGTACCCCGAGTTCCAACTCAAGAAAGATTTGTTACCACTTTTGGATGAAAACCATTACAGAGTCCTCTCTAGACCTTTGTGGTCATTGTTTAAAGGACAAATGTACTTCTGGGTTATCAGGGGCATTTGGGTTGTGGTTTGCATGGCACTCATGTCTCCGTCCCCAGTTTTATCTCTTTGTGCATTCAAACTAATGCCTGAGCAGAGGACTCATGTGTTTGCCTGAAGTGGACTACAGTGACTACAGCTGATGTTCCAGTTATATACCACTACATCAGAACACTGCATTAGTTTCAGTACTCTCTCATATGCATAGCACATTGCATTCATATATTTAAGTTACTGCCTGGGTGCTGAGAGAGCCATGAGCCTTCTATCACTAGCTAGAACTAGCTAGTGGAAAGAACGTCACCATTCTTTCCACTAGCAACCCCTTCTTGTATCAAAAATACCTACCCCATCCCATTTTTGAGGGTCTGATGAAATGATTGCATGCAACACCAATGAAGAAATGGCCTGTGTGTGTGTGTGTGTGTGTGTGTGTGTGTGTGTATGTTTTAAGTCACACTGGGGAATTTTAATATAATACACAATGTCCCAGTTCACATTACTAACACTTTGAGGGCACAGTGAAGCAATCAAAGGTCTGTTTTTACTATAAGCCCACTGTGATATGGGTCGGAGTAAACTCATACATCCCTATTAAGAAAGTGTTTTAGTGGAGTCTACTCTGAATACTTCAATTAACTTGCCTGACTATTATGGTAATAACTATGATTGACAAGAAAATCTATCAGAATTGTCCAGGTATCAGGTCAGCATTTTTATGAACTTCTCTGCATTCACAGTTCCTTGCTTCCATGAAGTGGTCTCTCAGTTAGGAGACCACTTCACTTCATTTTCAATAAGACAAAGTGTGCTGATAGCCATGAAAGCTTACATTAGAAATTTCTTCTTCCTGGTTAGTCTCAAGAGGTGCAACTGGATTTCTATATGTCTTTACTGTTTATGCTAAAACACACAAACATGACTATTTTTTTGAATTTTAATTTAGTGCCACCCAAAGCCCAACTAGAAATACAGATAATGCTGTCTTCCTCTTTTCCTACTGCCTTCTACCCTTGCCAAGTATTATTACCTTTTTTAGTGAGTTGTGTTTTCTCAGGATAAATAAGGGCATTGCCCCCACAAATAAGATTTCTATAAAGTGTGCCTTTAGTCTTTAAATTTCTGGCATCACAGTTTAGCATTGAGAAATATAGGTCAGGAATCTCGCCCTCCCCCCTCGACCCAGGATAAATCTTGCAAATCCCCAATTAACTTAAACATTGAACACATGTGTACACTTGTGTGTGTAGTTTTCCACACATGTGTAGTTTGTATACTGCAAGACTCAGCTGGGTGCATTACCACTGTATGAGTAAATTCATTCTCAACTTTGACACATGTGCTGACACTATACTGCCATTCAGTGATTCATCAGAATACATCAAATTCCATAATCTTGGCTTTTGAAAGTAATATATTTAAAGGAATTTCAAGTGGATAGTTCTCTGAAAGATTTTAGAGAAATCATGGTGCACTAGACCTTACCAACAGTTCAGATGATTATAGCAGAATGATTTGCACAATATGTATTTACCGGTACTTCCTAGTCAATGTGTGGGCAGAATTCTTATTTGGGGTGGCACTGACTCAAGACAGCTTGCAATTAAGTAGGACAATCACAATTACAAACATCAACTGAATAAAAACATGGGGAACTAATTAAAACACATTAAAATACAGTTGGACCTCCGTATCCACAGATTCAGCCATCCAGGGATGTAACCATCCATGGCTCGAAAATATTCCAAAATCATCGTTATCATCCAAAAAGCAAACCTTGATTTTGCCTTTTTATATAAGGGACACTATTTTACTATCTCATTGTATATAATGGGACTTGAGCATCCACAGATTTTGGTACTCATGGGGGGTCCTGGAACCAAACCCCAATGGATACTGAGGGCTCACTGTACAGCATCCCCTTCCCCCAAAGTGAGGGCAATTTCAAAAAGCTGTCAGAAAACAAGGTGGGAGGGAGGGAGCCAGCCTTGGCTATAATGTGGTGTGTGGTGTGTGGTATGTGTGTGGCTGGAGCCCACATTGAGGCTCCCAGACCCCATGATTTTATTTTGTTCATCCCCAAATGGCTGAAAATAAGTCAAAACTAGTGAAAAGGCAACACAAAAGAGCAGTCTCCCTTGTCTTCCTCTTTTCTCCCAACCTTAAAAAAAAAGAAAGAAAAATCAACCAAAACGTGGCCCATTTTGAAACTAGAATTGATGCAACGTCATTTCCAATTGTGTTGGGCATGGTGGTGTGGCCTGCTGTGGGGTGTAAGGTCCAAAAATGGCACCCACATTAATTGTTCTAGACCCTTGGAGTCTCCACCAAGAAGGCCATGTGATTATGTTGCATAATGCACACTAAGCTTAATTCAGATCACTTGAGATACAGCAAGCCACATGCCATAGCTCTGAACAGACTCAGCCATACATAGCCACCAGGATGCCCAGTTGTGGAAGGCTGACAGAGATTATCACTTCATTTCAAAGAGACCACATCAACACTATCACAAATCCACTGTTGATCCCTTAAAGCTGGCCAAAACACAGTTTAATAGAAAATGAAGTCTGACTTATCTGTAGCCAACAAGAAACAAAGTTGTGTAACAGGAGGGGATTTCACAAGTTAATTGGTAGGAAAAAAATTGCTGAGAGTCATTAGCACTTGGGAAATTGCACTTCAGGAAAGTGAAACCTTATAATCAAAACATTTTACAATTTGGACTGAAATACTAAAAAATGAAAAAGGTATGTGTTCAGACATGTCTTAGAAGTTTCCCCTTCCTTAAAAAGAGGGGGGGGGGGGAGGAAAAGAAAAAGTAGAAGATGAAGGTGGGTGGGTGGGTCTCCCTGTGAGATGAATCAGACTTTTCATTCAGTTTTATAAGAAGGCTTGCTTCAAGCAGGGCCTATAATTACCTTCTGTTGCAAATCGGATGTGCAGTAATTACAGAGTGGTTAGAATCCAATACAATTTATGGAACTCAGCTAATGATGTGGTGATTATGCTAGTCTTCTCTTTGTGCTTGCACAGGTCAAAATCTAGGTCTCGCTTCCTTTATTTCATACTTTGTGGACACATGTTTATAAGTGCAGAAACCAATACTAGTAGCCTACTAGTATTTATATATGTGTATAAACCACAAATACTTCCAGATTTCAAAGTGATGTAGTTTGATCAGTTCTCTATTCCCAGTGCCTCTTCATTTACAGATCTCCTAACTTCATTTTAATGTGCTGCCAAGACAATTAAAGAGCAAATTACCCAGAGATGGCAGCAGAAAGACCCCAGTAAACAGGACTGTGTAGTTATCATGTGACCCCACTCTAACATAAGGATAAGGATCTTGACATCACAGGAGGTTTGCCATTGCCTTCCTCTGACACTGAGAGTGTATGTCTTGCACAAAGTCAACCAGTGGGTTTTTGAGGCTGAGTAGGAATTCAGACTAGTCTCCCTAAGACCTAGACCAACACTTAAACTACTAGACCATGCTTAAAGGAACAGGCAAACTCATGGTTAGGTTGACAGCATAGGCCACCAACATCACGGTCAATGTTCAGGGAGTAGTCCAAATTTTAGTTGCCAGGTCAGCAGCATCCTATTCCCTAAAATGTCAAAACAGAAGGTAGTCTTTGTGATACCACACAGATGGGTCCTTGTTTCCTTGTGATGTCACAAGGGCTAGGTAACAGAGTTTCAACACTATGGATGGGATATATATATATATATATATATATATGGCCAGAGAATGTGTTTCTCAAGTGTTAGGAAACCCTGCTGAGAAGAAACATCAACTGATAGAATTCTAGAGTTGGAAGAGACCATAAGGACCATCCAATACAATACCCTGCCATGGAGGAATACACAATGAAAATACTCCCAACAGATGTTTTATGCTTTCAAGTCATTTCTAACTTCTGATATCCTTAAGCAACCCTATATTCTTGGGTTTTCTTGGCAAGATTTGTTCAAAGGAGGTTTGCTTTTGCCTTTCTCTAAAGCTGAGATAATACAATTTACCTTTGGCCACCAAGTGGGTTTCAATGGCTGAGTACACCCTGGTCTTCAGAGTCATCATTCAACACTCACACCACTACATGATGCTGACTCTCGTCTGATATTGTACCAATTGTTTTTTATAAGGTATCTAATCATGTACAAATCTTACATCCATTCTCAAGCTTGTTGTTGTTTTTTTACAGAAGACCAAACTTGCTCTCTTCCTTTCTTTCTCTGAACCCAAGCTAGATCAGTTGTAGCACCTAAACCTCGACCTAGACCTAAACCACTTGGGACCTAGTTACGACCTTCTCCTTTGTAGCTCCATTTGATTTTTGAGATCATCAGGAGCCCTTGTACATTGCACAGTTATAACACTATGATACCACTTTAACTGCAGAGGGTGAATCCTATAGAATCCTGGAAGGTTTGAAAACAATCATGTTTCCAACATGTGTTGAAAACTAAAGATGACTGGAGCATCTTGAAGTTATAATGGAACAGCATTCCACATAGTACGTTAGTTGCCTCTACACTGAAGGCCCTCCTCCAAACAATTGCTGAGTGGATATGATCCTACCAGGTGGGCCACTCCAGAGACCTAGTATAGTGCTATGATTCAACTAGTGCTATGATTATGCCCTGTGGTATTCTGGGGCTTGTGCATTAAGGAGGGGCATTTAGAAATCTCAATCAGAAAACTCTATAAACTCCGCTTTCTTTTTCTTAGAATTAAAAAAAAAATGGGTTTATATTCCATGCACTTGTCCCTGTTTTAAATTTCCTTGACGTTTTGGGACACAAGAAGTGTGTGCAAATAATACATAAATGAAAGGAGTGTTCCATTGTTCATTTAAGTGTTTTATAATTTCTACTTTGATAAAGTACTACCACTTAAGTTTTCCTTTTATTATTCACCTGCACATATAATTGTGACATTCATTTTAATAACACTGAATACAATGATAGATTTATTACTGATTCAGCCCATTAAATAATTGAATTTAAAATATATATTGCAAGGAGGCAAAATTTATAATGACCTCCCTGTCACCTTTGAATCCACCAACCTGAAAACCGCTACAGAGTCTGTGTCCTGTTAAAAAAGAAAGAGGGGAAACAGGCCTTTTCCCTGTAATAAAAAGCTGAAGAAAGAGGAATGAGAGCCAGTGTGTTGTAGTGGTTTGGGAGCTGGACTACAACTCTGAAGACACGGGTTCAAATCCCTGCTCACCAATGGAAACCCACTTGGGCAAGTCCCATTCTCTCAACATTAAAGGAAAGAAAGGGCAAACTATCTCTAAACAAATATTGTCAAGAAAATCCCACGATAGGCTCACTTTATGGTCACCAAAAGGTCAGGAACAAGTTCAAGACCCACAACAATATTGTCACCATTTGGGTATATGTCTGTCATGAAACTCCCATCAGCGATCATCAGTGGATGGCCACAAACCCTAGAATTATGATATAAAGCCAAAGCTTCTCCCTATCCACATTCCCTATACTGCATATAATTTCATACATTTCTACCATGTTTCCTCTTCAGTGAAATTTTCCTCCTGTCCCCAGATTTATCGTATTTAGAAATATAGGGGCTAAGCAGGCAAAATGTGGTGCTTTCAGGCTGGCTTGAAGGTGTGGCATTGAAGCCAGCAGACACATGCCTTGAAGCCAGTAGAAAAGTGTCCTTATGCAGAGAAAAGCCCTTTCAAAAAGAAGCAGCTTTTTTCTGCTTCTTCCTGGCTTGAACCCATGTCACGTGGTCATGACATGAGCACTTCACCTGCCTTGGGAGCCAGCGGTGCAGTTGGTGGGATTTCAATGTGGCTTCAGAAAAGGCAGCTTCAAGTCACTTTTTCCTGCCCATCTGTTTCACCCCACAGTTTAGCTATCCAGAGAAAAGGGACAGGCAAAGGTACCAAGGGATAGTGAACACAGCAAATATAAGATTCCTAGGTGTGAACCATTTTCAGCATCTCACACTCTGAAGCCCTAGAGACATGATCAAATTATTATTGATCCAATAATTTGCACTAATACATTTTTTACCCAAACCATTGGGTGTGGGGAGGGGGGAGTAAGATGGAGAAATGTAGCCTTGGACTTGTTGGCCAGGGAAGACCAAACTTCCCATAACACAGCCTTCTTCTGCACATTGCTTCTGTAAGCTGAAGGAAAGGAAAGCAGCTGCAACACTTGCCCTCCTTTAGAGGTTTCGTAAGGCTGCGCCTGTGACATACTGGTGATTCATATGCTGACATGAGTAAGAACTTTAAAAGAAATCTGAGTCTGCTTATAGATTTGATAAAATAAGGATGAATGTGAGCTCCACAGTCCCTTCATAGCCCCCAAAAGAAATGATTTGGAGCGAGTGTGATCCTGTTCAGATTGTTCCCCAATTAGCTAATTTCATTGCTAATTTGTCTCCTCCTCTTACTCTTTCTAACATGCCCAGAAAACTATTTCCATGCATCTTCATCAGGCCAGCTGCTTCTCCCCCTTTCAATCCAGAAGACCTTTTCTTAGAACAGAGGCAAGAGGAATGTAGATTTGTGGGTGATTTGTAGTAGATTGGAAATAATGATGATGATGATGATGATGATGATGTTTATTTATAGAGGATGGATACCTGGATCTTTAACAATATAAAGACAAAGAGACAACCTCTAAATTAGGCTACAGACAGTGCAGTGTAGTGGTTTGAGTGTTGGACTATGATCCTAGAGACCACGGTTTGAATCTCTGCTTAGCCTTAGAAACCCACTGAGTGACGTTGGGCAAGTTACACACACTCAGCCTCACAGGAAGGGAGAATCAAACCCGTTCTAATCAAATATTGCCATGATAGGATTGCCTTAGCGTTGCCATACATCAGAGATGACCTGAACATACAACAACAACAACAACAACAACAAAATTATGCTGCTGAAAAAAAGAAAGCAGGGCAAGGAAGATTCATGGCAACGAGAGTAGATCTGAAGGCCTAATAAGATCAAAAACAGCTCCTGAAAGAAAAAAAATCCTTAACTATAGAGATATATATTTCGCATTACGCTCTGATTGGTGAATCTAGTTCTGATTAAATAAATAAAAAGTAGACTACACAAGTCTGCTCGACCCTTTCTTATAAGACAGAAGCTTCATCCTCTCTATTTTTTCTGTCCTAAAGAACAGCAATAGGATCTTTGAGATCCTTCTCAATAGTTATTTTAAAAAGCCTGAAAGAGGACCAGGAAGAAGACTCTTAAAGAAGACCAAAAGAGATATTTTGGGAACTGGGGAGTCTGTCACATTTCAGTGGGACTTCTCCACTCCTAGTTTCCCTCCTGAACATCCAGGACTCATGATTCCAACGACCTGTGAGTAGAATAGGAGAATGTATTAGCCAGTTACATTAGGGACTTTTGATTATTTTCTGACTTGGTTGAAGATGATCTAGACTAATCTGAAATTTCTGACTTTCTTAAGTGTGCATGAAGGGAAGGTGACCCTTCACGAAGAAAAATACCCTTTTGCTAATTAAAATTTCTTGCTTAGAATAAAGCATTTCCTTTAAAAGCTCTTTTCTCACACACACTTCTTTCACGTGCCTTTTGCTTGGTTTCATCTCCTCACCAGGGCTGGGAGAAATGGAAAGTCTCTGCAGTGTCAAAGGTGGAAAGCTCAGTACAGAATACCAGCAACATTTCACTGTGTTGCTGTACAAGGGGAATTCAAATGAATGGGTGGTGGCAGTTAGATAGGTGGTCTCTGGAGGTCCCATTCTGCTCAGCAGAAGGAAAAGGAGAGGACCTCAGAAGCATCACAGGCATGTTGTGTGTGTATGTGATGTGGAAACCACATAGAGCTTAATCAGGTTTGGGTGTGGAAGGATGGGAGACTACACGGCAGCAATATGAGAACTATCTAGAGTTCCACAATTGGGTGTCGGTGGTGGTAAATGGAATATAAAAAGAACAGCAACAACACCTCTGGGTTCAATCTCTCCCTGCACTTATTTCTGTGCAGCACTCTGAGAATGTCAAAACAGGAAAATTTAAAATGATTGATGATGATCACTATGAAGATGTCAACGCTAGTCCTGATGATTATACATTTATTCCATTTTTCTGCCCCAGTGAACATTAAAGATGGCTTGAAAGATAACATACAATTAAACATTTTGGGACAAGACTTGTCATCTCTTTTTTTTAAAGTCAGCTATTTTCTTTTTTCTTTTTTTTAAGTCAGCAAAGAATTCTCAAAGAGTCTGGAATAATTTAAAATGCTAACCAGTTTCCTAAAGGCTGAGAGACAAAGGCAAAATCTTCTTGGTGAATTACAATTTCATAAATTGGATGTATGCCATTGCAATTTTCCAAAATTCTTTAATGGCTATTCAGCAGTTAAAAACTCCCTCCAAATCCACCCTTGAAGTGATGCAGCCTCCACACACAACATGGCCATTTCCATGTTGCTTGAAAACTAGGGTGGTCCAACTATTTTCTTGTCGCTGGATGAGCTGTAAGGGCATCATCAGCAGGGAACTCTGGAAGACCACCTAAAGCTCTTGTCAATTCCTGTTGCAATATGTGCAGCTAAAGGAAAATAGACACTTCTCTGCTAATCCTCTCACTCTACAACAACATGGAAATATCCATAATTTGGGGGGAGGGGATTACATGATTTAAATGGTGGACGTGAGGAGGAAGCACCAGGAGATGTAGATGTGGAGACTATGGGCACATCTACACTGCAGAAAGAATGCAGTTTGACATCACTTTAACTTGTATTCCATCCTATAAAATTCTGGGATTGTAGCTTCCGTGACACTATCACTCTTTGGCAGACAAGGCTAAAGACCATGTAAAACTATACACCCCAGGATCCCATAGGGTTTCCACCACAGCACTTAAGGTGGTGTCAAAATGCATTATTTCTACAGAGTAGATGCACTCTACATGACATATATGTGCTTCCTTATCCAATATTTCAGCCAGTGTTATAATATTCCTTTTATACAGCGAATCCCTTGGGAAAAGTATGAAAGACAGGCACATGTACACAATCTCATTTACACGTTGAAGAGGTTATAGATGAATAATTAAATAAGTCTCAAGCTTGCTTGAACACCATGAACCCTTTTAAAATTATTTATGACTGTGGTACCATTACCACAGTGACGAAAGCTTACAGGAAGAGAATCAATTTGAAGTATGGTGCTGGAGGAGAGGAAATATTGTGCTGGAGGTGCCTGTGGATACCCTGGACTGCCAAAAGACAAATAAATGGGTCCCAGATTAAATCAAACCTGAACTGTCCCTAGAAGCCAAGATGACTCAAATCACAGAAATGAATCATAGAGTTGGAAGAAGCCCCAAGGGCCATCCAGTCCAAGCCCTGACATGCAGGAATACACAATCAAAGCACCATTGACAGATGGCCATCCAGCCTCTGTTTAAAGACCTCTGAAGAAGGAGACTCCACGGCATAGTATTCCACTGTCAAACAGCACCTCTTTTTGCCTGTCTGTTTAGTCCCAATGCTGCTAGGAGAGGTAGAAGCAGTACAAAATTCACAACACAGCAATTCACAACAACAACCCACTCCTTCATTGAGATTACTTTGTGTCATTCTAAAATTTCCTTTCTGATTATCTCTTAACATTCAGTTTTCTGTTTTTCTTTCCTTTCCCCTCTTTTCACTCTGGCAGAGTAAAACCACAGTCAAACACTTAAGCATCTGGTTTCAGAGAACCATCTGCATCTCAAATGTCCTCATTTTCTGGGTAAAATAGTGAAGCCATCTGTTAGCATCTGCCATGTGTCCCTTCCAGAAAACATGGGGGAAATCCAGGATTCTTCTGTTAAGCACCCAAAGGCTGTCCAAGTGCAGTTTAGAGAAAGCATCAAAATTTACAGGAATTAAAAGGGAAATCCCCAGATTTTTTTAAAAAGCATTGCATCATCCACCTATACAACACATATCTAGACAAGTTATTGCAATATAAAGTCCATAAATTTTGTCGGGAGGATGTTGTGATCCAAATTAACCACAACAGCGTGATCTGTATAATACTGATACCAGAAATCCTCTTATGTAAAGAAGATCTCCGGAAACTGCTGAGTGGCCAACTTTTAGCAATAAAGAAATATCCTAATTTTAAAATCCCCACAAAATTATGCTGTTATCAAGCATTCTGTGTGCAATTAGTTTATACGCCACCCTTTCATCAAATATAAGGAAGGGTAGCTTTTAAAATGCTTTGATAAGAAAACAGCACATGAAATAACAATAATTACAGTTCTTAAGTATACCTTGAAGCAGGAATAAGCCTTTGTTTTCATTTCCAGGAACCTGCATTGTACTGAGCCAGTTGCATTTCCAAAGTAACACAACAAGCAGAGATAAGCTACTTTATTAATCTAAAGTAAGGGCAGACAACTGTAGGAGGATAGGGGGCTGCATTATTCACCAAGGGAACTTTGGAGAATTGCACCCAGCTGCACCCTTTTGCAGTTTTTTTAAAAAAATAATTTTGTCGTTTTTGTTGTTTTTGTGCAAATGGGAAATGAACTGGGTCATTTTCTTGACCTCTGAAAATAGGCTATAAAATGGTACCAGGAGCTAGCATGTGGCCCATGAGTTGCATTTTACCAACCCTGACGTACAGAGTATCATGTTCTAGCATTTAAAGATTTTTAGATGGGACTTATTCAAGCTTTCTGTCACTCCCTTACCAATCCTAGTTGTTGTGTGTTAAATAACAAAAAAATACCAAAATAAGTAACAAGAAACTCTTCCATGGTAGAAAGCCATTGGACAATATCCCAGTTATGAAGTGCCCTCCCTTTAGAAGTTCTTGGTACTGATGCTATTGTCAATTCAGTGCCAAGCAAAAACATGGCCATTTCCTGGGGCACGATTGATTTCATCTAAATATTTGCATGTGAGTAGTTTTTAATTGTTTTAACTGCTTTTAAACAGTTCTGTTTTAAGTATTAAATGATTTAATACACTTTTAACATTAAAATTGCTCACCCTTGGGGAAAGTGATCCAAAATGCCCCAAAATGATCTCTATGGGAGTATAAAGGGCATTTGCACATGTTTGCACACGCCTCCCGACCATTAGAAGTTAAAATAAACATTTGTGGATTTAAAAAAATAAAATCAAAATTGCCTCATTATGTCCCCAAATGCCCTCTAGTGGTCCCAAAATCCCCAAAAAATGTCCCCATGTCCCATAAATGTTATCGAGGGGGGGGGGGATAATTTTCTTTTTCTGCAGAGGCATGTGAGGCCTTCTACCTTCCCCCTTTGGTCTTCCATAATTGCCCACCCCTTGTTTAAACTGTTCTGTTTAATTTTATTGTATATCTCCATAAGATCATTGGATATAAGGAAGGATATAAATATTGGATATGTTGTCTAGGATTGCTGGCTGTTGCAATTCAACAACATTTCGGGGTGTCACACAACTGCCATCCCAGAATGCCATCAGCCATCCATTTGGCATGACCTATGAAGCACTTCACATTTTCCCACTGCTGCAATCTAAACTTGGAGAGGTTTATCCATTCTCTATTGAACTACTGTAAACAACCTGAGACCTCTTTTCATCTTGGCGTGTTATAAGCAGACCTGCTTTACAACCATAGTGAAATGAAGGGAAAACATCAGCATTACAGCATCATTTTAAAAAATGCAACAAAAAAGTACTATGAAGTCTTTAGTATGGGTGCAAAAGATGAGACAGTGAAGAAAGCTGGTAGGAAGAAAATCAACACATTTGAAATTTGGTGTCAGAGGAGAGTTTTATGGATACTGTGGACCATCTAAAAGAGAAATAAAATGGATTCTAGGGAAAATCAGGTTTGCAGTCTCACTAGAAGCCAAAATGAGTAAACTGAGGCTGTGGTTTTCAGACATATGAGATGAAGTGACTCACTAGAAAAGATGATAATGCTTGGCAAAGTGATAAGCAGTAGGAAAAGAGGGAGACCGTGCTGTATAGGTGAATAGACTTGATAAAGAAAGCTAGGGACTTCAGTTTGCAAGCCCTGAGCTGGGCAGATGATGATCAGGCTCTCAGAGATCTCTCCTTCACAGGATTGTCATAAGCTGAAATCAACTTGATGGCAAATAACAACTTAGTAAAAGTACTTGACGATTATATTTAAAAGGTGCTTGACCACAACACCATTACAAATTCCCACTACAAATTCTTGGAAATACAGTAGGCTTTGAAATGTTTTCTGCACCCCAAGAAAAAAGTCTGATTCCAAAAATTTGCGAAAAGACATGTTTACATTAAGCAAAACTGGATGAGTAAATGGCACATGATGAAGCATTTGACTGCTCGGCTTGCCTCAGACTTAAAGGAAAGAAAGTCATTGCCATTGCTGTAATGTCTCAAAGCAACAATATTGCTTCCTATTTGCATTTCTCCTATGTTGTGCAGAAAGTCTGAGCAAACGTATGTGCAAGAGAAAATGATTTGTCAATTAACTATGTCAATTGCCCAACAACATGATGTGTTTAAAAAACTTACTATTGTGGACTACAGTGACAAAGTTGTCTGGGGGGTTCTCTGAGTTATAGATGTGGAGGAAAAAAAACCCAAACCCTTCCAAGCTCTAATACTGTATATTATTACTGCTGCTTCCAGTCTTCTTTTTTCTCCTCCTCTTCCTACTAATAGGCCACATTTGCCCATATGAGTTCTTTGGGAAAGATCCTTTTTGTGGTTCCACTATCATCACAGACACATCTGGAAGAGATGTGTGACAGGGCTTTCTTGGTGTCTGCTTCTAGGCTCTGGAAAGTTCCCTCCTTGTTTTCTTTCTGTCAGCAAAACTTTTTAATTATGCCATAATTTCAAGAAAAGAATGTTTTTAAAGAAAGGGCTTTTGATAGGGTGTCTTATATTATTATTAAGTCTCAATTTATGTCTGGGTTGTGTTCCTTGACTTGCTAAATAAAACTTAAAATGGGGAGAGCCAGCTCCATAGGGAGTCACTCGTGTCCAGAGGGATGGGGAAAGAAGTGGTGGAAGGGTACATGAACAACAAAAATGTCCTTATTTTACTTTAATGTACCTAAGCTTGATGGCTGTAGAGAATGCAGACAAAAGTTTCATGGAAAAGATGAGTTTTGTGCAGCAGATGTTGTGTTTGAAAAAGACAAGAGACTAAAAACCTTAACATAGGAGCTTCAGGCCTGCATTTTAAGTCGTATGAATGGGATGAATCTCTGCCTCCATAGTGGAGAGGAAGAGGTACCATCTGTCTGACTCTATCTTACCAATGCACTAGTATGTGAAATAACTTTTACATTGCATAGCCTTCACACATGATAGATGCCTAATGAAGATTCAGCATTGTGATGCTCACTTTAGGAAAGAGATGGACATTGTGTAGCTTTTCTGATTCTGTCCAATTACAATTCCCAAAAGTCTTAGAGCCTCTACAGACCGTATTATACTCCGGCATGGGGGCATAGCGTATGTACGCTGGCCATCCCCATGCCAACCACATGGCAGGGGTGTCATGGTGCTATGTTGGCGCAGCATTTAAATGTGCTGCGCCAAAGAAGTGTTGAAACGCCGCTGCTACAGCAGCTAGCAATCTTTTTCCACAGCACAAAAAGGAGCCAATTGAACCAAAGGGTTATCTAGCTTAGCATCTGCTCTGCACAGTAGCCAACCAAATGCTTGAGGGAAGCCTACAAAAAAACAAAAAACAAAAAACATCAGATTCAAAATCCCTGTCCTTTATCATTTTTATAATATCTTAATTAATATTCTTAGAGATAAAATATTGCTGAAAACAAGCTTGGAAATATTGCATTTAGGAGCTGTTATTGCTGTGGGCTTTCACATTGTTGCCGACTTATGATAACCCTAAAGTGAAACTATCATGGGGTTTTCTTGGCAAGATTTGTTCAGAGGAGATTTGTCATTGCCTTCCCCTAAGGCTGAGAGCATGTGATTTGCCCAAGGTCACCCAGTGAGTTTTCATGGACAAGCATAGAATCGAACCCTGGACTCCAGAGTCATAGTCCAACACTCACACAACTACACCACACTGGTGCATATCCATTTACTTAGAAGAAGATAAATAAGTGTTTTCAACACACCATAAAAATACTGTACAGATATTAATTATTGTGGGTTGATGCATTTTGTTGAACTTTTCAAACAGCAAAGGGAAGGACAAACCAGCTACACATTTTGTTAAATCTGTCCTATTCTACCACTAGTGTAAAGGAAAGCCAACATTCAGGAAAAGGAATAATCTCACAAGGGAGGATGACATATTTTTGAGCCAAACTGGGTGGTGGTAGGGGGCAAATGCAGATGAAAACTGGAGAGGGGATGCTATTTAGAGAAAAGAAGTGTTGTGGAGCTGCTCAACCCTGCCACTTCCCCCCTGGCCCATCTAGTGACTTTTTCATCAGTAGGCATCCTTGGATCCCTGTCCCCTTCATTCAGGGAGAAGGAATAAGTGATTGAGGAACAGCACAAGGAGGGATAACAGGTAAGGAAAATCTATTCCTTCCATATACCACTCTATCCAAATTATCCCCTCTCATCATTGTGTTTTGATTATTTTGTGATCCAGTTTTCCAGTCCGAGTTAGGTTGCTGAATGTGTAAGTTCATTTCTGGTCAGAGCTGGGCAAAGGTACTTTTTGGATGACGATTCCCAGAATTCCCCAGCCAGAGTATTCCTGAACGAACTGTCCACTGGTTCTTGTCAGTTCTTCTCAGTGGATGACTGACAAGATGTGCACAAATTCTGATCCAATACCAGTCATACTTTGAGCATCTAAGGGTCTCAGGTGATGATGCTCATGCTTCATCCACATTAAATGTATATGTCAAAGATGCTGATGAGCATGCTGGTGTGCATCTGGCTGTATCTGAAAGACTAGGGATGACAAAAATGTGCACAAAAAGTGTGAAAAACTGAAGCAGCTGTTCATTGAAAGTCTGATGTTAACTGCTCTTTTGCAACGTGGATGGTATTTTTCCAATGATCTCCCTTGGAATATACGCAAGATGGAAGATGTAGCAAGTGAAAGAAACAGAATCTCACTTCATTGAATAATGCCCCCCCCCCCGCTTCATCACTCTCGACTCCTCCAAATTAGGTAATACAGATTTAAGATGCCAAGAAAGTTGTCAGACTTCTTAGATTAAGTTCATTATCATTTTCCCTTCTCAGGAAATGTATGATTGAGTGATTAGATGTGGTGCAACCTTATTAAGGAGGGCACCTTTTGATGGATGTCATGTGTAAGTATTAAGTTAAATCACTCATGTGGCCAGACTTAAAAATAGATTTCATACGAGGAAGCATAATTGAATTCTGCTGCCTCCAATGAGTTTGGACAGTGGAAGCTGAACTGAGGCAAAATGGGTCTCTTCACTTCCCTAAAAAAAGGCCCTTTCACCCTTTCATACTGTATAATTCTAACACTGTGATTCCATTTTAACTGCCATGGTTCTATCTCATGGAATCCTGATATATGCAGTTTAGAAAAAAGATGTGTCAAATTCTCAGCCAGAGAGCTCTAGGGTTTCACCACACTATAAACTCCAGGACCCCCCATGATGCAATCATGGCAGTTAAAGAAGAATCATAGTGCTACTACTGGGTAGTGTGAACAAGCCCCTGATGATAGAAAACCCTGTTTATTAGATACTCTGTTGGCTTGTTGGCTTACTTTTGTGAAGAAGCATAGTCAGGTTAGAATCATCCCAGGGTCACCATAAGTCAAGCATTTCCTGTTACCCCATTACCATACAGTATATAGATGTGAGAGCTAGACAGTGAAGAAAGAAAGGAAGCAGATAGGAACTGTAAGCCTGTGGGCAGGGATCCTTCTAACTATAAGATTGTATGTACAACACTGTGTAAACTTACAGAGCTATATAAATAAAATTAATAAAATTAATAAAATTAATAATAAGAAAATTAATTCATTTGGGGTGCTGGAGAAGAGTGCCTAAGATATGAAGGATGGCCAAGAAAACAAACAAATGGGTCCTAAACAAATCAAGCCTGAAGTCTGGGAAAGATTTTAAAGCTGATCTGGCTTAAAGCTGATCCCTATAGGCAACAACAACATAAAGCTACAACAACAACATAAATGGGTTCAATAGTAAATCAAACCTAAACTCTCCCTCGAAGCCCAAATGACTAAAGTGAGGCTATTTTACTTTGGACATATCATGAGAAAACACAAGTCATTAGAAAAGTCAATAATGCTTAGTAAAGCTGAAAGAGTCGATTGACCGAATCAAGGAAGGCATGACTGATTTTTGAAGAAAAGGAAAATAGGAATATAGGTTCTGAATCATAAACTAGTCTAAAGCAAACAAATTGTAACAGATTTTGATTACTAATCATAATAATTATTGATTGTAACAGATTAGAACTTTCTAATATTTGTTTATTATATATCTATTTATTCATTTCCAAACCCTGCACCTCAACATTAGGAGGAACTTCCTGACAGTAAGGGCTGTTCGACGGTGGAACATACTCCCTCGGAGTGTGGTAGAGTCTCCATCCTTGGAGGTCTTTAAGCAGAGGCTGGATAGCCATCTGTCGGGGATGCTTTGACTGGGAGTTCCTGCATGGCAGGGGGTTGGACTGGATGGCCCTTGTGGTCTCTTCCAACTCTATGATTCTATGATTCTATGATTCTATGATTCAAGACCTGAGTAGACAGCAGGAACAATTCAAGCTCTCTTATTTATAGAATAACCATAAGTGAAAACCAACTTGAAGGCAATTAACAACAAAAACAATCCTTACAACATGACAGAGTAGGTCTCATTATGCCAATGTTGCAGATTGAGTGCCTCTAGCTCAGTGGTTCCAAACTTTGGTCCTCCACGTGTTTTGAACTTCAACTCCCAGAAGCCCAAGCCAGCTTGGCCAAAAGTCAAGAATTCTGGGAGCTGAAGTCCAAAACATGTGAAGGACAAACGTTTGGGAATTACTGCTCTAGCTGAAAGACAGCTTGGCCCTATAGAGGGCTGCCTGGTGAGTTCCTCACAAGATGACATTTGAACTCAGGACTCTATTTCTTAGCCACTGTGCTTCTCCTATTCTCATCTGGGAATATTATTTGAGAAGCCTTCCATGGAAAGAAATATTCCTAGCTGTGATGATAGAGGACATCTGGATAACCATTGTATCACCCATAAATGGATGACGTTGCTGGAAATACACAGAGAATTTATTGCTTTGAAATGAAGTAAGCATGGTGTCTTAAGTCTGTTTTGGAGACATGTATGTGTTGCTTAATATATTACTGGTTTAAGAACTTAAAAAAGAAAAAAAGTCACAGAGACCTTTCTGAAGTCAGTTAATCTGTGCAAACAAAGCTGAGAGTTCATCAAAAAACTTTCTGCTCTTATAGACAAAGTGTGTGAAGATGTAGCCTGCAGGGCTGAGGTTTTCAGAGGGGCTTTCCATTAGTGGAAAAAAGAACAGAATATTCATTATTTGCACTATAACAGACTAAATTCCAACAAAGAGAAAAGGTAAGATATATGGTTGGATCTGTGGAATTCTGAAGGTGTAACTCTAAGATGTGGAATTTAATAAACTAAGCCTACATTTCCGTATTAGAAAGAGTAGCCATTTTCAATACTATATATACTCATGTATATGTCTATACATTTTAGTAAAAAAAACTGACCAAAAAACCCCCAAAAACCTGAATTGACTTATCCATGAGTCAATGTATGTATTAGAGCTCAACAGACCTCTTCTAATTTCTTATGACAAGAGGAGGGCAACTATATACCAGTGGCATTCAAACTCTTCAAAGCCAAATCGGTTGCTGAACTGCTTTATGGATCTCAGCTGGGACCCCTCCCCAGCTCTGCACCACTAGAACTTGCACAATCCAAATTTCTAAGATCAGCATTTCAAACTCCAAAGTGCGTATCTAATGCAATTCTGAGACTGGAGCCAGGCTTTATGAAAATGGAGGCCAGGGTGTGGGTGACTATACTCAGCTACTGGCTCAGACTATCCTTCTTTCCCACCAGCCTTGCTCCACTTACCTTGACTGATGAATTCCAGTCTACATGGAAACAGACGGTGATTACTTAACATTTCTTCACTGGGTTTCTCTCCAGATCTTTTGCTCAGCATGGGATATGAAAAGGCTAAAGCAACCATCAAACAACGGGTGATAGATATAGAGCAACAGCTAGACCTAGCTAGCACCCCAACTTTTATTCTTAGTGACTCCTGCAGATACTTGACATCACCTATGGCATATCTGGCAAAACTCAAAGTACCTAAACACCTTTACTTTGGAACAATGCTTGCCCTTCCTCATAGCTTTTCTTGAAGGCCGATTTAAGAAGATCCCTTTCTCAGACAGACTATGCTCCTGTGACTCTGGCCAAATAGAGACAACAGAGCACATATTTTACTGAAGTGCTCATACTACAGGGACATCAGACTCAGCCTTATCCCACCTCTATTGTACAAACATCAAGGACACACCAGTCAATTTTACACTTTTTTGCTGCTTTCGGACACTAATCCGAATATAACATATAATGTTGCCAGATTCTGTGCAATTGCGGTTAAAATCCATCTCATAATGACCTCTGCAGTAGGCTAGTATTAATCTTGCCCTTCCACATTGGATTTTAAAATGATATTCTAAATACTGTTTTAACTTGTTATTTATTTATTTATAATAATAATAATAATAAATTTTATTTATACCCCGCTCTTCAGCCAAAGCTATCAGAGCGGCTTACAGTTTGTTAATTAGACATTTCCCTGCCCTCAGGCTTACAATCTAAAAGACACGACACAAAAGGAGAAGGGAATGGTGGTGGGGAAGGGGCAAAGTCCAGCAGCTCTTCTCTCCCTCAGAGGCCTGGACCAAGGCAGATGGACTGGAGGGAGGGCTCTTATTCCCTTCAGGCAAGGCCTGTTGCAGCTGGCTTGCCTTTCTCTCCCCTCATGATGGTGGTTGAAGGGAGGGCTCTTCTTGCTTCCAGCAGGAGGTGGCCTGCCTTTCTCTCCCCTCAAGATGGTGGTTGAAGGGAGGGCTCTTCTTGTTTGCAGCACTTTATTTATTTATTTATTCCCCGCACTTCAGCCCTAAAGGCTATCAGAGTGGCTTACAATTATTATTTTTAATTAGACGGTTCCCTGCCCTCAGGCATACAATCTAAAAAGACACGACACAAAAGGAGAAGGGACTGGGGGGGGGGGGATCAGGTCCAACAGTTCTTCTCTCCCTCTGAGGCCTGGACCAAGGCAGATGGACTGGAGGGAGGGCTCTGCTTCTTAATCTAGGACAGGCCCGATGGAGTTTGACCTGCCTTTTCACTCCCTCCTAGGCCAGATGGTGTTGTCATGGAGGGACGGCTCTTCTACTTGAGGCCAGGCCCGTGAGTAACCTGTGTTTTTACCTTGTTTTTACTTTGTTTTTACCATTACTTTCTTTTATTCTGTATCCTCTTTTTACTTGTGCTGTCTATGACCGTAATAAAAATGAACTTGAAATTGAAAAAAATTTAAGTATTGTACTTTAACTGTTATTTTAAAAAAGGAACCATCCCTGTCCTGGAAGCACTGACCCCCAACTACTTTCTTATCCATCCAGCCTTTCAGGTGAGCACAAACAGGGAGCTTGCTTGAATTTTCTAAGTTTTCCTTTGCTGTATCCTTTAGATCTTTCATTACATACTCCTAAATTTTACCCTCTACTTATCTACAGGTCATATCAAAATCCATAATTTTGGCCTCAAAACCTGCCCTCGACTAATACATGTGGTCGGACATAGAGTTGGAAGAGACCTCAAGGGACCGCAAGTGCCATTCAGTCCATCCCCCTACCATGCAGGAAGACACAATCAAAGCACTCCCAACAGATAGCTGAAGATTTACTTACTGTTCTGCAGCTCAAAAGAATAGAACCAAGAGCAGTGGATTCCAACTACAGGAAGAGATTCGTCCTGTAAACAATAGAAAGAATGTCCTAACGGTAAGAGCTGTATGACAATGAAATAGGCTGCCTCGGAGTGTGGTGGTTCTTTGGAGGTTCTTTGGATGGCCACCTATCAGGAGTGTTTTGATTGTGTATTGATGGTGCCTGAATGCTTTGACCAGGTCGTCCTGCAAGTCATGGGGATGTGCCGGATGGCCCTTGGGGTCTCTTCCAACTCCTATCATTCTATGTTTCAAGTAAACTGAACACACATTTCATGGTGAATCTGTAGAGGAGACTCCAACTTCATACGAATATAATGTATTTTAAATTATTCCTTTTCAATCTGTTTATTTATATCCTTTCCCTATTTAGGCTATTGCTACACTGCAAAATTAATGCAGTTTGATACCATTAACTGTCATGGTTCCATCCTATGGAACCCTGGGGTTTGCAGTTTATTGTAGCACCAAGGCACTCTGACAGAGAAGGCTAAATATCTCACAAAACTGCAAGTTCCAGAATTCTGCAGCACTAAGGCATGGCAGTTAAAGTTGTGTCAGCCTGCATTACATCTGCAATGTAGACGCAGACAGTAAGAAGGGACAATACCATGTTTCCCCAAAAATAAGACAGTGTCTTATATTAATTTTTTGCTCCAAAAGATGCACTAAGTCTTATTTTCAGGGAATGTCTTTTTTTTTTATGAAAAAGAATTCACATTTATTGTTGGGGAAAAAATTGAACATTTATTATATACTGGATATATATTTATATACAAAGACTTTGCTAGGTCTTACTTTCGGGGAGGCCTTATATTTAGCAATTCAGCAAAACCTCTACTAGGTCTTATTTTCTGGGGATGTCTTATTTTCAGGGAAACAGGGTAATTGCTTTTAAAATTGATGAAGCATACCAAATTTAAAATATAGGACTATTTGAAACACAACAATAACAATATGGAATGACTAGGAATATACAGTTGTACATGTACAGGCTTGGCTTTGCAAATGTTGCACTATATGTGCAGATCTTAAAGCAAAGATGGATGGTGAAGTACAGTTTTGTGGCTCAAGGCTGTTTTCTGTCTACTTTTTTTTTCTGTTCACCCCCAAAGAGCAAATTGCCTCCTTGGAAGTCTTCAGAAACAGCAATTCACCTTTTAAATCGGTTGCAGAGATGGAAAGTAAAATGCAATACAACACTAGAATGTTTTGGAACTGTATGGCTTGTTTCAGAGCAGTGGTAGCAACTTTTTGTCTTAAAATATTCTGGGAAATGTAGTTTTGTAAGATATTTAGCCTTTTCTGACAGAGAGCGCTGGTGCCACAATAAACTACATTTCCCAGGATTCCCTAGCACAGAGCCAGGGAGGTAAAAGCAGTCTGAAACTGGATTATTTCTGCAATGTGTTTTGGACCTGAGAACAGCCTTCTCCAACTTGGTTCTTCCAGATATTACAAGGTTCTTCCAGGTATTACAATCATCAACTACAGCTAGCACAGCCAATTCCAAGGATGATGGGAACAATAATATAAAACTGGAAGCTATTTGGCTATGGCAGGCTGACTGAGAACCAATTAATTTCATTATGATATAGTATGTCTACATAATATGCAATTTAGACTTCAATGCATTTATATCTTGAGTATCAGCTTCATGCCACATGATTGACACATCTGCAGCTCAGTATTTCTCTCCTTTCCTAGAATCTTACAGATGTGGCAATTAGTGTGGAGATTTCTTTACAAAAAATAAAGTTTTGTGTGGATAGCATCATACTGGAATTAATTAACATGCCTGCAAATAGCAGCCATTTTTAGAGCTATGTTTCTATGAGATTTTTATGGTGTCGGGGGTGAAGATCCTGAAGATTTTTCAATCTCATTTAAATCTGTTGCAATGACTACACTTAGCATCTCATTGGTGTTTAGGTAATACTGATTGGAGATCCTGACACACATGCTTAACTTGTTAAGTCAGCGACTATGTTTTGTACATCAGGCCATGTCCAGTCCAAAGGCTGACGAGACTTTTTAAACAGACACCTCCCAAGAGTTGCATTCAGACATCTCATTGATTCTGCAGATAGCCAATGATAAATGTGCTCTGTGACATTTTGCTGACATCACCCTATTAAGGGACTAAACTGATGCAATGTTTGGTCCTCCTCACACAATAAAATTTATGCGTGTACAAACAGTGTGGGAAGAATGGGCAGGAGAAAGATGCATGCACAAGAATAGCCCTGCTGGTTCAGATCAATCGTCCCATAAGATCACAACTAGGGCATTAGGTGGAGCTGGTGAGAGCAGCACACTTAAGCCGGCTTGCCAGCAGCCTTTGGACCTTCCAGCCAGCACAACATCTGTGCCCCTTCCCAGGCTCCTCTGAGGAACTCTGGGATACCAAAGGACAGAGAGGTGGAGCTGAGTGGCGGAGCCTGGGAGGGAGATTTAAAGCCTAAGCGCCAGTGCCAGAGCAAGGGGCAGGGCGTCGGTGGGAGATTATTGTTAATAGTGGAATTACGGTCCTTAACTATGGAAAGTGACAATCATGCGCTAGCGCCGGAACACCTTTTCCCACCCGCAGAGGACTTCTGGAGGGGCGAAGCGCCAGTGGGAGTGGTGCTCCAAAAGCCGGCCTGCCAGACTTCCCCCCAACAGCGCCAGCGCCGGAACACGTTTTCCCGCCCTGCAGAGGACTCAAGGATTTGCAACTGATTGACCTTATGCTTATTGTAACTGTATTGTAATTGTAATTGACTATGTTTATATTGTGGATTGCTTCATTGATATTGTATTGTATGAGTTTAAATTGATGTTATGCATTAGGTGATATTATGAACTATTTTATTGATATTGTATTGTGTGTACATGTTCATGTATTAGGTCTTTATTTTATTATTCTATTGATTGTACTGTGTGTATTTCATTTGCTGTAATCCCACCTTGATCTGAAGGAAAGGCGGGACATAGAAATAAATATTATTATTATTATTATTATCATTATCATTATTATTATTATTAGGCTACAGTTCCCAAAATAATTCGCCATTGGCCAGATTGGATAAAGCTGTTGGCTGAAGCTGTTGAACTCCAACAACATCTAGAGAGCAAAGTTTGGGAAACACTGTTCTTGTTTTATCTTCCCCCACATGTTGGCCTCCAAATAGGCCTCACTACATGTCCTACCATTCTCAACCAACCAAGTCATGGATCAGACACACTAATCTCTCCAATCTTTCCAGCTTTCCGATAAAGTATGAGAATCAACAAGTTACATTTAATTAAAATGCCTGAAAAATTAGGTTTGGACTTAGACTTGGTATTGTTTAGACTCTAAATTTTGAGCTGCAGATGTAATGATAATTATGCAGGGGTTCCCCAAGACCCAAAAAATTATTTCAAGGGTTTCTTCATGTCCCTTCAAGGTTTGAGAAGGTTTCTCAAAACATAATAATTATTAAACCTGCAGCTCAAAGTTTTTCTCAGTCATGGTTTTATGTGGAACCTCAATGACTGCTTTTGGAATTTAGATGAAATATTTTAGTAAACACATTGAAATCAGTAGGATTCTATTTCACCCCACCAAACATAAGTCTCATTGATTTCTGTGGGTCTACTCTAATTGTGAACAATTCCAGAACCAGTACTTACAAATGAAAATAAACAAACACAGAACACTCAATTCATAATGGTAAAATGTATTTTCTACGCTTGGACCAAGACATAAATCAACACTGTCAGATTTGACATAAAAAATGTAGCTTTATATTTGCAGCATGTGTTTCAGAAAACTGGAACGCATTAGATGAGGGCTGGTGATAATACAGATTTTATAGGATCACCTTCATTTCCTTAATAAAGCCAGTGGAGCTTTGAAAGCTTGTGAAATGTTTCTTTTGCTTTTCAGTTGGTATCACTGTTTTGTGGATGGTATTGCTATATGGCCAACATAGCTAACCCTGGATATGTTTCTTAACATGTTTATTAGAGCTTAAACATTGTGTATAAATACCCTAAAAATACCCTAAAAGCACAAAATCCCATCTGATCTTGGATGCTAAGTAGGGTCAGCTCTGGTTACCGCTTGGATGGGAGACCTTTAATGAATAACAGGTGCTGTAAGTTATATTTCAAAGGAAGGAAGGAAGGAACTGGCAAAACCACCTGTGAGTATTCCTTATATAAAAACCCTATCAAATTCATGGGGTCACTGTAAGTTGACAGACAATTTGAAGGCACATACACACATACACAAACATTGTTAACTACACAGACATCTAAACAAGAGGTACTAAACTGCTAAAATTTACAATTTAAAAAAAAAAGATGGTTACTTATGTTTCTGCAAAATATATACAGAAGCATATACTGAATTTTAAAATTTAAACAATGTAATGTTAGAAGTAATCCCAGAACATTCAAAATTTAAATGCCTGTGGCAAATGAAGCTCAGTCCAGCCATCAAGCAGTAATATACTGACAAGCCTTTCTAAATAAAATCCTTTTTAACCTGCTGGCAAAACACATATATAGATGGAACTGGGCATAACTCCCAAGGTAAGGAGGAGAGTGCTGCCATCAGCACTGCAATCCTGACCCTCTTAGGTCTAATTATGCAGAAGAAGGCATGCAGCACAAGGCCCCAGATGCAGATCTGGAGCAGCTGGGAAGTACCAAAGAAAAGAAGTGCTTGCAAAGAGTTTTGCAAAGCCCTTGCTGAGTAATTTTTTAAAAATAAGCACCTTGAACTAGGCCTGACACAATTCACAGGTGTCCAAGGCAGGTGCATTTAAATCAACATTACACCTATCTATCTATCTATCTTGTAGCATATATGTAAAAAAAAAACTAAAAAGGGTTATAGTACAATCTATAAGATAGTTGAGTCCCTGTATTGCGAGAAAGGTGGGATAGAAAAAGAGGAGGAGGAGGAGGAGGAGGAGGAGGAGGAGGAGGAGGAGATGATGATGATGACGACGACGACGACGACGACGACTGTCAGGATCCACATTTTTCCAGACTAATACATGAACTGGAATGCACTTGTATGTTTAGTTTTCCTTGTTTGTCTTCTATACAATAAAGCATAGGCCACAAAAACCCAAAGAGATGTAAAGATATGTATTTGAAGTCACATTTGGGTGGGGTGGGTGGGTCAGTGTACCGAATTTGAACTGTGAAAACTACATTAAAATAGTGTGTGAGTATTCAAGTGTGTGTGTGTGTGTGTGTGTGTGTGTTAAACTGCCAACTGAACAAGCATAGAAAAGACTTATGAAAAAGCATAAGCAAAATGGACAGACTGCAAATAGACAGACTCTCTTCAAGTAGAAGTTCACCTAAACTACATTGCAGATAATGTCACATTTACACTGTACCTTCTCAGAGAATGACTGTTTATGTAGCCGAAGAAAAGACGTACTGTATTGGCAGGAATGGGAGATTCCCCATTTTTGAAGTACCTTGGACTATAACTTTTGATACCAGGTTTTGAGTGCCCACTCGGCCATGGAAAACTACCAGATAACCTTGGAAAAAGTTACACTCTCTCAGCCTCAGAGGAAGACAAAAGTAAACCCCATATGAACAAATATTCCCCCCCCCCCCCAAAAACCCTTAGAGTCACCATAAGTAGGGAATTACTTGAAGGCACATAACAACAGTATATCTGATGTTAAAAATCATTAAAATTCTATATATTAATCAACCCTTATACATCTTCATGAAAACTGCATTATTTAAAGGTGTGCAAATTTTGACATTTTTATCAGCATTCACTTTAAGAACTGAGAGGAGCAAATGTTATGAAGGTAAATTTTGCTGATACCAGCAAATGGTTGGATCATTAACATCCAAAATACACTAGTCCAAGAAAAAATAGAAATAGCTGATGAGGGGGAAGCCTAAACTAATTTAATCTCCTAGTCCTGAGTGGCACATCGTTACTCTGATTTGATCTCAACATGAAATGCGGACTGTGCAAACTTATCAGCTAGGGAAAAATGTTTTATAACATGTGCAACACATGAAGTTTTCCGATGGGAATGGCATGGCTGAGAGATGCCTAAGTCTTAAAAACTCTTATTGCATTACCTCTGTAGAAATCTTTTGAAACACAGAGACAAAGTCTGCGCCAGCTGCTTCATCTCAGTGGCATAACTCAAGAGAAACATCTCAACTTTCTCATGGTTGGAAGCAAACCATCAATGTGCCCTATTGGCAATGTCCTCCACTTGTTTCTTCATACCCAGGTAATGAATTTGCTGGTCTTGATTGAGAAAGAACCACACTGATTCATATCATCAACATGTTAATGGGCTTTTGCTCTGTGTATAGGATTAATCTGAAATCAAGGGATGGCAAACATGTTGGGCAATAAGCAAGATAGTACGTGGCCTTCAGGCTCCTGCATTTCAAAACCTTTCCTCACTATGTGCAACTGCCCTTCATTGCTTTTAGAGAACCTCCTTCTAGGTACTGATGGATCCACTGGAACATCCTACCTGCAGCCAAGTACTATCAGAGATCTTCTGCTTGATAAAATGACTGGCAACCAGACCTCCACTTGCTAGAAGCCTCTGGAACAAACCCTGAGATTCTCTTGGCCAAACAATGCCAAAATATAGAACACCAATGAAACCTATCCAGCTCAGTCCTGAATCCTTTCCAATGAAATACATACTTGTAGGGATTTATAAGAGCTACAAAACAAGGTTGACTGGCTTAAACCAGATTGGTTTAAATCAAAGAACAACTGGTTGAATTTAGACATTTTAACTTTAACAGTTTATTGGCAGTTGTTCATTGTTAGACCAGTATTCAGTTCAGTTGCTTCTTTTTAATCACTTCATTTTATAGTTCAAGAAATATTGAGGCTGAAGCAAACTTGTTTTCTGCTACTGCAGAGACTTAGAGGCAGAGCTATGGATTCCACCTACAGGAAAAGCAGATCTCACCTAAACATTAGGAAGAATGTCCTGACAGTAAGAACTGTTCAACAGTGGAACAAACTGCTTCAGAGAGTGGTGGAATCTCGTTTCACAAATACTCATCTTTCCCTATAGCAAGGATTCAGAGAAGAGAGAAAGAGAGATATTGAGACAGGAGAATTTGTTGTTGCTGTTGTTATGTGCCTTCAGGTCGATTCCAGCTCATGGTGATGCTATCATAGAGTTTCTTCTCAATGTCTCCCAGTACATTTCCATGGCCAAGCAGGAATTCAGACCATGGTCTCCTGGAGTCCTAGTCCAACACTCAAATCACTACATCACACTGGGTCAGGAAAGGAGGAAAGGTAAGTCTATTGCCTTTGACTGTACATTATTAGAATGAATCAGTTATTTTCATAAAGTGATTACTCCACAGATCTAAAATCTGGTGGAGACATAATGCTGTCAGTCATGAAATCAAGCAAGCTGGGCTTCCCCTGCCTAGAAAGAAAAATTAGACATCATATGTTGCTGTTTCTTATCAACAACAAAAAACAATTGTATTTTGTCCAAAATACGTACAACTTTTTGGGCAAAAAAATGATTCTTCCCCCTCTCTTTAACACGATCAATCGATAAATAAATAAAAACATAAATATCTTATGGTGGTTCACAATTTGTTTTTCAACTCTTTGTCTTGAATAAAAAAATTGCAATTATTTTACATCCCTATTATTTATTTTCCTTCTAATGCTACTTTAGTTTTTTTATGAACATTTTGAGTAAAGGTTTGCTGATCGCATGGAGAATAATGGAGAAAGATGATAGGCTGACTCTAGAATAGTCTAGAAAATAGGAATGGGGGCACTGCATTGTCATCCTCTCTCCCTGTTGGTTCTGCATTTTCTCAAAGAGTGCTTCATAGTGACGCAATGAATTTTGACATTGTTCCACTTGACAAGTCAGATGCTTTCCTGGGTGCTTTGGAAGTTTTCCTCATCCTTATTTGAAAACAGAATCATGTGATAAAACCTGGATGCCAAATCTGTTCATGGAATCTCTTTACCCCAGGACAAGCCCTTTCTTGACTTGCAGCATGTTTCTCAGGGATGAGCTGTAAAATATTCACACAGCCTGAAGCAGTTTCACACTTGCTCAAAGCAACTGGCAAATTAGAGATCTGTGAAATATCAGAATGAGTGGATGATTTCTCTCCTTCTCCACAATAGAAAACCAATGTTGTGGAAGGGGAATCTCATGCAGTTATCGCAGAGGAAGAGAGGAAGCCGGCTAAGATTCACAGAAACATAGAATTGGACGGGATTTCAAGGACTCTGTCATGCACAACTGAAACACTTCTGACCATCAACTTCCAGTTAAGTTCTAATGAAGTGCTTACTGTCAGAAGGTCCTTCCTAATGTTTATGTGGAATCTTTTTCTTGCAATTTGAATCTAATTTCAGGTTCAGGTCTTTACTCTCTGGAGCAGCAGAAAACACACTTGCTCCATCTTCTATGTGACATTCCTTCACATATTTGAAGATAGTTTTGTCACTTCTCAATCTTCTATTCTTCAAGATAAACATACCCAGCTTCTTAAGCTGTTCCTTCTCTGGACCAGTTTCCAGATCTTTTACCATCTTGGTTAGCTTCCTGTAAACAAATGCCACCTTGTAAAAGCCTTCTTTGATTGTGGTGCCCAGAATTTGGCACACATTTCCAGGTAAGATCTGACAAAAGCAGAGCAGAGTGCATTATTATTACTGCTTCTGATTCTGCTGAATTCTTTAGGAAAGCCACTTACTGTGTCATATGGAGAAGGGTTTATATCTGCATATTAGAGGACATATGTTGAATGCAAAAGATCTTACATTTGAGCCTCAAGAAAGATACACATATAAACATTTTGGAAAAACCTCCACCTGAGAGCCTGGAGAGCTTCCACCAGGAACATAGGATGGTTCTTTGGGCTTTATGAAACCATAACACAACTTCACGTAAAACATCTTCATAAACAATAAATGCACTGACTAAGAGCTTGGAAAAGTCCCCACACTTCCACCCCAGATTATAGCTTCTAAACAGCATGGCCATTATTATTATTATTAACCTTTATTTATATAGCGCTGTAAATTTACACAGTGCTGTACATACAATCTTATAAATTAGACAGTTCCCTGCCCTCAGGCTTACAATCTAAGAGAGACAACAAAAAGAGAAGGGAAAGGTGGTGGGAAAGGGGATGAGGTCCAGTGGTTCTTCTCTCCCTCTGGGGCCTGGACCAAGGCAGATAACTGCAGGGAGGGCTAGGGTTCTTAATACATAGTTAGAAGGAGGCATCCTGGAGCAGACGGCACAATTCTGGGAACGCTTCCCTAAACAATATATTCTTTAACTCACTTTTGAAACTGGTTTGAGAAGTGATGAGGCGCGGGGGGGGGGGGGAGAAGGTTCCAGGAGTGCAGGGCAGCGAGAAGGGACGAATCTGGGACAGGGCAGTGGAAATCCTCGGCTGGGACAGGAGACCTTGGCTACCAGAGCAGAGGGTAAGAGAGGGAGTATGAGGAGAAAGAAGTTCAGACAAATAAGGAGGCGCCAGTCCGTGGAGGACTTTGAAAGTCAACAGCAAAAGCTTGTACTGGATGCGGAAGGGGAAGGGGAGCCAGTGAAGGGAGGATAAAATAGGAGAAACATGGTCAAAGTGGCGAGCGGATGTGATAATACGTGCAGCTGAGTTCTGGACAGAGATTAGAGGATACCTACCTCCACCATCTCCTCCACTGAAACCAGAAATGTACTTCTGGTCACTTTCATGTTTGATATTGTTTCCTTAGCAGGGTCATGGAGGCAAAAAATTGTCCCCCTAGCTTGTTTGCCTACCCATGCAAGGTGTTTGCTCTGTCACTGCACTTCTTGTGGACAATGAGCAACAATGACACATGAAGCATTTTTGCCAAATTACAACCAAAGAAATTCAGTTGCTACTAAGATGAATCTCCAAAAATATGCAAGTAACAAAGCTTGCCAAGCTTGTCAGTGGTAGAAACATAACAAGTCTATATGTGCTACATGATATGCCATATATATTAACAAGTTATAGTTTACATAATGCCATAAAAATGCTTCCTCGATTACTCAACAAGTAAGACATTTACTTTGCTACTTATCTTTTTCTGTTGTGGCTTTTGTTTAGTTAACATATATGAGGCCTAGAGGATTAATAAACCAGGGTGGAGAGTGCTGGCACTGATAAATTGAACACTCTTATTACCTTGTCAAGACCTGGACTTCAAACACTAGTCTTATTATTTTATCTCTTTCTCTCTTTTTTTTTAATCATGCAAAGATAACATTTCACCCAGGAATGCTTATAAACTGGAATAATTTCCATTCTATCTATGTAGCCATTTAAACTTGGACTAAGAAGCTGGATGCCACAGGTATTAAATGACCTAACACGTGGACAAAGAACAAATGCATGCGGCCTGACAACTACATGACCAGATACTGGGGAAATTATCCAATCAGCCACCACCCACACGATTTGGTCATTTAAACATTGCTCAAGCCATGCAAAAACCATTTGGGGAAAATCAATTCCCATGGGCTAGGGCAGTGTTTAAAGGATTCCCTTCAGAAATGGGCTACAATCCATGGAAATACATGCCAGACAAAACTTGTTGGCCTTTAAGGTATCACAAGCCTAATATCTTCCATACTAGATATGCCAAATGTGAAGTCTCCAATTATCTATCCTACTCCTTGCTGGCTGCCCAGAACTAATTTTGTATGTGCTCCCTAGAAGAAGCTGGTGATTATTTTTTTTAAATTTCAAAAGTATATTAATTTCATACATAATCTATGCACACAACATGCTCACTGATATGCAATGTAAATGTGATCTATTCAATTGAGCTAAACCTCTTGCTGCTGGCACAGTCTATCCAGCCTGTCCAGCTTAAAAAAAAAAAAAATCAGTGGTTGGGCATGGGCACATACACATATATCACATACAACTGCTACTTTGCCCCTTTGGCAAGTGGAGTTCTTTATGGCACAGTCACATCAAAGGATTGTTCTGACTGACACTCTGTAAGAAAACGAGCAGCCCTCCTAAAGTAAACATGAATGCATAACTGTGAAAGCATGAGCTGCAAGGTGTGAGCAGATGCATATTCAGATAAATTTCATGGAGCTTAGAATATGTTCATTTTGGCAGACAGGCTAGCTATATATTTAATATATTAAAATATATTTAAAAGTAATCCATAGATGACAGAGCAGAATGCTTGAATAAGACAATCTCTGCAAGTTATGGAATGGAATGAGGAACATCCATCAATCATTTAAAAGGAAGCAGGATCTTTCCAATTTGTCCATGGATGTACTTGTGACAATAAAAAAAGGCAGTGTCAATGAAAAGCTTTGATTTTAGAAGCACTTTCAGTGAGAAAAATGAAGCATGTCCTTCCACTTAAGACCATTCAGCTTCTTTATGAAATTCAGAACAGATAGCTCAAGGTTACACAGAAACATATGAAGCTACTTTATTGGATGTGTTAAGGGTGTGGTACAGTGATACTATAGTTCTTCCACATTACAACAGAGAATTTTTAGAGGGAGTGGAAGAAAGCTGTTGGAACATTAAGGCTTTGGCAGAGAATATCAAGATCACTGCAAAAGATATTGGCTGAGATCTTACACCGGGGTTGAGTAACGTAAACCTATGCATGTGGAGTTACCCATTAATGGTGCTATGCAATCCCCATATTGAATGGCAACAGTGTGCAGCTGAACTGCACAACCAAGTATGTAGGAGCCTCCATGTGAAATGCACATTCACACACAATGTGCATCACGAACAATGGCACTGCATGCACAACTCCTCTTCTGCATACTTGAGCTGAATTCAGTTGCTCTTCATCAGGGCAAAATGTTCAGCCCCTTCTGTAAAAGAATTTATGCTTGCTAAGACACAAAAAAGAATCCAGAGAAGATATTTTCCCTGCCAGGTTCACAGAATATATTTTTGGCTGATCGAGGATTTGCAACTTTACAAGGTCTTTAGCCTTCTCTGACAAAGGGTGCTGGTGCCTCACAAACCTACAAATCCCAGGATTCTGTAGGATGGAGCCATGGAAGCTAAAGTTTTGTCACATTATTTCTATAGTGTAGATGCAACCTTTGTTTACGTTACCCTCTCTTTTAGTTCCTCTCACTTGCTCCCAGTACTATCGCCACCCAACCAAATCTGACTGGCTTCGCAGCATTATGAAGATCCCAGTAGGAACTGCCTAGGAGAGGAATTGCAGAGATCCTATGCAAATCCTCAGATCTCTGCTCCTGCTCCTCTTTGTTCTTCTTGCAACTTCAAACTCAACTGATTATTAGCATAGTTGGATGCTGTTTGCCTTTCCTGTCATAAAAAGACTTATGTTCCATGATTGGAAAGGTAAGCACTCACCATCCATCATTCAACAGCCAAGGGGATCTTTTTGTTTTACTGTATTTTACAGGTATCAGCTTCAAGCATGTAGCTGGACATATGCTCGGCTTATAGTAATGTACATGCCTAGCCCACAATTATATCCTATGTTGTTTTATTCTTCTCCCCTTTCCTTCAGTTTCTCCCTCTGTTTCCTTTTCTTTCCCCTTCTGTTTCTTCCTTCTGTTTCCTTTTCTTTCTCCTTTTGATATTTACAGTCAAAAGCTCAATGCCGTTTGATTTCAACAATTAATAATTAAGCAATTAAATTAATTAAACATTTTTAAAATGGGTATTTACTCAAGTAAGCATGTAACAAGAAGAAACAGTAACCTCCTGATAGATTAAAACTAGAGAGAGCAGACTAAGCCCAAAGGGAGCAGCGACTGAAAAGGGAGGGCAAAATTAATGAACAGGAAAAGGAGGAGGAACTATGGTAGGATGGGAATCTGTAGTGACCACCGCAAAATCTGGATCTTGCATTAGGCATTTCTTATACCAGAGATGGGCATCTGCTGAGGGTTGGGGTCCACCCTGTCCCTACCTTGGGAACATGGAGGGCTGTATCCCTAACCACTCAACCTTGAACTCTCCTTCCCATTTTTGCCTCCCAATAGTCAAAAGCACCCACAAGCACCTGAAGAACATAACTGGCCATGTTGCTACATTTTGGAGTACAGGTTAAGTCTCCTTTACCTGGAATTCTGAAATATTCCAAAATCTAAAACTGTCCACTTGGATGATGGAGATAGTGACACATTTGATTTGGCTGGGTCAATGTACACAAATTTTGTTTCATGCCTATTTTTTTTTTAAAAAATAGTATATATAAAATTACCTCCAGTGTATAGAGAGCCAGCATGGCATAGTGGGTTGAGTTTTGGAAGGTAACTCTGGAACCCAGAGTTCAATTCCCAGCTTGGCCATGAAACCCACTGGGAGACATTGGGGAAGTCAAACCCTCTCAGCCTCAGAGGATGGTAATGGCAAACCCCCTCTGAAGAAACTTGCCAAGAAAACCCCATGATAGGTTCATCTTAGGGTTGCCAGAAGTCAGAAATTACTTGGAAGGCATACATAACCAAATTTCATGTTTAGACTTGGTTCCCATCTATATTATGTATATATGGAAATAATTATGTATATGGAAATAATCCAAACTCTGAAAAACTCTGATTTCTAAAACATATCCCAAGCATTGTGGATAAGGTGGACTCGACCTGTATTTTACAGCCATACTTCTTTTTTCAAGGACCATATAGGCTTCCCTTTCTGTAACGCTGCATCCACACAGTAAAAACAATCTAGTTTGACACCACTTTAACTGGATTATTTCTGCTGTATGCATGGCAGTTTCAGACTTTTTTCAAACCAGAAAGTGACCAAACTTTCTGCTCTGAAGAAAGGACCAGAGGAAGGCCTCTACAGGCCTAAACAGGTGATAGTCCCATGCCCCCAAATAATAATAATAATAATAATAATAATAATAATAATAATTGTTGTTGTTAGTAGTAGCAGCAGTAGTAGTAGTAGTATCCCACCTCTCCCTGTGTTGGATCGAGGTGGGTAACAACAAGCGAAAAATGATCAATAGCATAATAGCATGCCCCTAGGCATGCCCCTTATTCCTGTTTTGGGGCAAATCCTGCCCTTCAACATTTTGGAAGGGTTGGGAGGGCCTGGGAGCTGCATGCAGCTCATGGGGCATATTTTGTTGCTTCTGTTGACCTGATAATATTATGACATCCAGGCTTTTTTCTGAACAGTTCCAAGAGATTTCCGCCAAATTTGATGGGTTTTAGTGATCGTGAAGAACACTTAGGTCTGTGCTTTTCACAGATATTCCAAGACTCCCAATTGCCAGGCATTCTTTATGAAAGGTCAGCTAAGGTAAAATTAAACCATGGCCAATCCTGTTGGGCAAGTTAACTGTTACTTAGTTCACTTGATCTGAGGTCAGTTTTGCTACAAGGACTCTTCTCATTTACATCAATGTACAAGGCAGGACAATGCTGTCCATTGTCTCTGTGTAAGGTATTCATGCCTCCCCCCACCCCACTCATACCACAGCTTCATGAACTGTACAACACCTACTATGGCTATCAGATATGCATCCCATTTTAGTATTTCAAGCCGCAACTAAATGCTGCCATTGTTCCTAACAGGAGCAAAACTTTCAGGGGTCATATAAAATGTGTCCTTAGAAGTCCTTCTGCAGAATAACTGAGGGATGGGGGTGAGGAGCAGAGCTTTTCTCTGTACATTAAAAACCAAAAGAAAGCTTCATACTCCATTTGTAACTTGTCTAGGAAAAAGAAGTAATGTTGCAGAGTGGGGAAATAATAGAAGAATAGTTACTTTTTATTACTGCATTCTCTTTCTAACAATCAACATACAATTGGGGTGTGTGTGTACTCACTGCATAAAATGATGTAGCTATGCATGTATTTTGCGTAATGCGGCCTGCATATTTTGAGATCCCCCCCCCCCATTTTGTATCTCACTGGGAGGCAGATGAGTTTTAGACACTGAAGTCCTATCTGCAAATTACTAGAACTACTTGCTGTGCCAGTGGTCATGCTATTCGGGGCAGTCTGAAAACTGTAATCCAAAACAGCAATTTTTCTAGACTAATTATTTGATTTCTAACATTTCAGGAGGCATTGGCAGACATCTCCAAGATGCTTTCTCATACCCTCCAACTGTCGCAATTTGGCAGGGACAGTCCTGATTAAATGGCCAATATTTTTTGGCCAGATAATTTGGAGTGGGAGGACCAGCATGTAGTAGTGGTTTGGACTATGACTCTGGACACCAGGGTACAAATCCCTGCTAAGCCTTGGGCAAGTCACACTCAGCATCAGAGGATGGCAATGGCAAATCCCCTCTGAAGAAACTTGCCAAGAAAACCTTAGGATTGCCACAAGTCAGAAACAACTTGAAGACATACAACAACAACAATAACAACAACAACAATTGAGAACGGAGGCCATGGTGGGATGGGGCAGCCCTCCAAACACTATAGTCTCCAACTTTCCCAATTTGGCAATGACAGTCAAAACTAATCCTCTGCCATCCTATTTTTTCAGCTACTTTTATGTCCCAGTTTCTCTCTACTCTTATTTTTCCCCTTTGTCCCCATGACAGGGTCACCACAAGTCGGAAACTGCTTGAAGCCGCACACAGCAAGAATAACTTCACCTTACTTCAACTTCTACAAACTGAGTTCAAAGTGCAAAAGTAGCTTGCACTCAATTAACTCTGTACACAGGAGAAGACAGAAGGAATATTGCCCTTCCCTTTAAGTGCAGGCAAATCCTCAACTAGGACACCTATGGCCAAGCAATATCAGAGTGTGGTCAAGATGACACTTATTAATAAGGAAGAACACATAAACTAGGAGAGACTGCAGTGGATAATAATAATAATAATAATAATAATAATAATAAATTATTTCTATCCCGCTTCTTCCAAGGATAGAGGCAGCTACAATAGCAAACACACAACATAATAAAATACATCCCATTACACCCCTTCATAAAACAAATAAAACTACAATACAATTAAAAACATTAACATTAAAACCTTAAAACCAACATAACAGAAGCAGGACATCATGGGCAATCATAGGTCAATCAGGGAAGGCCTGTTGGAAGAGATCCGTCTTGACAGACTTTTTAAAGCTGTCAAGATTGGTAATATGTCGGATCTCTTCTGACAGGCCATTCCATAATTTAGGAGCGGTAGATGAAAAGGCCCTCTGGGTAACTGCCGTTAGCCTGGTCTTCACTGGCTGCAATAAGTTTTTCCCAGAGGAAGTTTATTCTTGCCTGAGCTTATTGGGAAGGGCAAAATTCTGTTCCATCCTCTCCTCTCCCCCAACTACTTTTGCACTTTGAATTTTCAGTTTGCAGCCACTGAAGTAAGCTGAAGAGAAAGTGGGAGGAAGAGAAACAAACTGGGAGGTTTTAAAGGCTGTGGAAAAAGTGGGATGATAAAATATTGATAGAGATAGTCCCGACCAAATCAGGACAGTTGGAGGGAATGATACAGATAAAAGCTCAAGTTGCTAAAACGTTCAGAAGTTAAAATATAATTGACTATCAACAGAATTAAAAACAATTTAAAAAATCTACCAAAATTCAACAAATATGGACAATATCGCACATTATTTAAAAGCCCCATAAACAGTTCCAAGAGTCCTACTAAAACAAAAAAGGTTTCACCAGCTGCCAGAAAGGACAGCATGTAGGGGGGCTATCTAGCATCTCTAGGAAGGAAGTTCCAGAGCCTGGAAGAAGCCACCAAGAAGACCTCTTATGTCCCCACCAGACATACCCATAAGAGTAGTCAGACCAAGAGTATTCCTGCAAAATCACATTACCAAACCTTGTAGTTGGCCCACTGATTTTTTTAAAAAAACCCATAAATCTTTACTGTTTACTGCATTCTAGCTTTTTATATATAGCTCAGCCCTTAGAAAATTTAGGACAAGGGGCATGATTTGCATCTTTTTGGATGCTATTACAGTCTATTCCACTTCCACAAATGTATAAATATGCTTTATAACCTGAGGCTTTAATATCATTCTGTACTGCATTGGAAGAAGTTTTTTATTCATGAAAGCTCATGATAAAATAAAAACCAGTTACTCTTAAAGGTGCTGCCACACTTCCTTTTTCCCTTCCTCCTTATTTTCCAACTTCAGAACAGTATTTCTAAAACACTGAACTTTTTCATGGCTCCTCTTTCTGACAATGTAAGAATACATGATGAACTTGAGGAACAAATTAGGAAGGAATGTGACATATTCCAGGGTTGCTTTCCAAACTGTTAGGTATTCAGTGTTGTTCTTTTAAAGCTAGCCTTAAATGTAATTAATTCCTTCTTGAAAATTACTTCATTGTGTACCAGAGCTCTCCATTAAAGCTCATTTGGACTCACTCCAATTGTCATTACTCCAGCCTGCAAGACAGAAAGGCACCTCAACAGTGATAAAAACTAAACATATCCTTAGTACAGTTACATCTCCCTGATACTGTTAACAGCTTACAAAAGCAGTGACCAGAAAGTGGGATGATGATGTGAAGGGGGGAAGAGATGATTCTGAGACAGCTCTTTGAAGTGTAGGTAATCTTATTATAAATTATCTAGTGAAATCGGCTCCTGGTGTAAATGTTTTAAAAAGTGAAGCCTCCATACTGATTCACTCTGTGCAGATTAGGAATTCTCCAAGGAATCATGAGCGGCCTCCTACCAAGTTTGGAGAGCCAAGCAGCATTCTGTGGCCTCTTCCAGGCCCATTCCCTCTTTTTTTTTCCTCCCAGACATCACCCACCTTTTGGCAGTGGGCCTGTGCTGGAAGGAGAGTTTGGAAAAATTCTCCCTTTTTGAACTACCAGAATATCCTTGCCAGCATGTTGGCTGGGAGATTCTTCAAGTCACAGTCCAAAAGTTAAAACGCTTTCTTTGTTCGTTCTCAAAACAGCTGAAAACCCTGTTGCTTCCAATCAAGCCATGGTACCATGGTGAAGCCTGTAGAGCGACTGGAGGCATCATAACTGGCCCTCCATCTACACAGGGCACGCTCAGTGCCCCCGTCCAGGTGCTCACTGTTCTATTGCCTCTCTCTTGTTAGATTTTAGATTACTTGAGATAAAATTGTGTCTTTTCCTTCATTTTCATTTTCCTCCTCCTCTTCCTTCTATAGAACAGATTTAGTCTACTATTTTGCTTCAAAAGGCTGCATGTAGTTACAATTATTATTATTATTATCATTATTACCCCGCTCTTCAGCTCTAAAAGCTCTCAGAGTGGCTTACAATCATTATTTCAACTAGATGGTTCACTGCCCTCAGGCTTATATTCTAAGAAGACACGACACAAAAGAAGAAGGGAATGGTGTTGGGGAAGGGGATCAGGTCCAAAAGTTCTTCTCTCCCTCCGACGCCCGGACCAAGGCAGATGGCATGGAGGGAGGGCTCTGCTTCTTAATCCAGGACAGGCCCTATGGAGTTTGGCCTCTCCTTTTACTCCCTCCTGGGTAAGATGGTGTAGCATGGAGGCAGGGCTCTTCTACTAGAGGCCAGGTCTGATGGTCTTACTGGGCCTCTCCAGTTATGAGCCATGGGTCTGAAGCACATTCTGATATGGTCTGAATCCACACAAAGAAACATAAATACACACAGAGAGACTACCTAATCATTCTCTTTCATACTCTCACAATGATCTGCATCCCTAAACAACCTCCTTCCACCACCTATAGAACCCTCCATTGGCTACAGGAACCACTTATTCCACCAATGAGTACAGCTCTATCTAAGCTGTGATCAGGCTCCATGTTTGTGGAACAGTCTTCCTTTACACCTGGAAGAGGAGCTCACTTGCTTTCATAAATAAAGACCTTCCTCTTTGATTGAACAGACTGAACTGCTGGATGTGTGCCTAAGGTGGACAAGATGGGTACTGACTGATAAGGAGATTTTTTTAGCATGTTAATATATTATTTTAGTATTTTAGCATTTTGCAGTGTTGAGTTTTATCATCCGCTTTTGATTATACATGTTTGATATAACACCCTTTAGTGGAAAGTTATTATTTGCTTCTCAGATGCTTCTGGGGGTAATCACCTGAGGAGCATGGAGGGGCACTGAAGGCCACAATGACATCAATCAATAAAGACATCTGGTTTGCAGGTGGCCCTATGTGCTGTATCATCACATGGATCTTCCATTTCCTGGAAATCACAGGCCATGCACAGAGACAGACAGGATGCTTACCTGTAATGGTATTTCTTCAAGTGGTCATCTGGCGAATTCACACAAATGGGTTATTTTGTGCCTGCACAGTTAGCTTTGGAACCTTCTTGGAGATTTTAAATGCATTTGGGCGGTAGCCCCGCCCACTCTCCAACTGCCTTATTAGCCAGTTTCCCGCCTAAGCCCTCAGTTCCATGGACGACGATGCAGCAGCAGCCCAGGACCAAAGGAGAGGCAGGGCACGACTGTGTGGGGAGGATGGGTGGGTTTTGTGTGAATTCGCAGATGACCACTCGAAGAAATACTATTACAGGGAAGCAACCTGTCCTTCTTATAGAATCATAGAGTTGGAAGAGATCACAAGGGCCATCCAGTCCAACCTCATTCTGCCATGCAGGAACTCCCAATCAAAGCATCCCTGACAGATGGCCATCCAGCCTCTGCTTAAAGACCTCTAAAGAAGGAGACTCCACCACACTCCAAGTCTCTGCGAATCACACAAATGGGTTAGACTAGCAAGCTTAGGTCAGAGGAGGTGGGAGTGCCATGCCACACAGGAACAGCATATTGACCTCAAATAGAATCACCAGTCGGGAAACCAAGCCCAAGGGCATGCCAACATGGGGATGCACAGTCCCGCTGATATGACGACTCTACAGAGTTGTGTAGAAAAACCAATACTGAGACATAGTGGAACAGTCACCAATGCAGGTGAAACATGCCCATTGGTAGAAAAACAGGCTTGCCAGCTAACTGTATGTCGCACAGACTGTAGGTAAACTTTGATGGTGCATATTAAATGGCAGGTGTAAACCAAGGGCAGGGGAAAACCCTGACCTAGATAGCCCAGATTTGTTGGTAATGGAGATTATGCCAAAACTACTGAATAGGTGAGTGATGTGGAATAAAGGAATCTCACTAATGTGAGCAGCTCGTGGAAGATACCAAGCAAAAAGGTCTGGCATACAGACATTGTCTAATCCAAGGTGGATTGAATCCAACATGAAGGGCAAAGGGATCACAACAATGCGAACCTGCACAGGCCGGGACGTTGGTATCCAGCAAGAGAGGCTTACAGAGCCCTCAGACTTGAGGTGTGTCATTCAAAGAATCTTCAAAGTAGGAAAAGGGCAGTGACCTAATAAAGCCTCCCGAAGCCATGATTTGGAGATTATGGCAGTGACAGACATAGCCTAGAATGCTAAGTAGTCTAGGGCTAAATGTCATCTTTACAGAGTATGAAGAAGACAATCTGTGGTCAACAATAAGATGGTTGGGAAATCCATCCATAGAGGGAGAGAGCCTAATGACATCAAACTAGAGAAGAGTTCCAGCAGTGATTTCTGGAACAAATATTTTCTCATTAAGTCACAACAAATTTCTGACAAGAAAGAAAGTGAGAAGATCACAAAATACAATTGTTGTGACACACAAGACATGCTGTATTGAAGCATAATGTTCAAGGGCTATCAGCATGAAGCATGCAGATCTTGGTGAACATGAGAAACCAAAACAACAGTGGCTAGTATGATGCCAATAGGACTAGTCACAGCATTGTAGAAGTGAAGGGATACCACACTGTCAGGTTGAAAGAAGTCCCTGTGGGGACAGCATCCCATGACATGATGTCCTGTATCAAGGATATAACAACATGGCAAGAACAACCAGAACTGATAGGCAAACAGTATAGCAGGAGTGATCTTGTGTCAATCCATCATGAATGGGCCCTAGGAACAAACCTGTTCAGAGCAGTGGAGCTGGAATAGACTTTAAGAGCCACAAAGTCCAATTCTAGCCAGGCGGTTCAAAACACCAGGCAATATGACATAAATCATCATAATGTTATCTCTAATGCTTAAGAGGAACAACTCAAGCTGTAGCATTAATCCACTAAAACATGCCAGTATGGACAGAAGGGCTTGGAGACTATGTAACAGTGGCTCAAAACCCCTTATCATATAGGTCCAGGGCACGTAATGAAGCATGAAGTACACTGTGATGGGGCATAGCAATTAGGAAGAATGCAAGACTCCCTTAAGGGAGAGAAGCCCCAGGAAATTGCAGAATGCATGGTTAGTTTTGTCAGGGTTACAGGCGGAGGTCTCAAATATCACCTCACCAAATTGACACCTTGGACCACAGGTTCAGGAGAAATACATCCAGATGGTATGGCATCTGTCGGCTAGGAGAGATGGGACAGGTATGCAAATCTCAAGATCTACAAGTATCTACAGGGTGGACAAATCTTTAAATGGAGGCTCAAAAAGGGATGTCTCCAGAGGGCAATCCTGCCCAGAGTAGAAAATGGAAAGGAACTGTAGCAGTTGTTTGCCACCTGTTGCAAGGAAGAGAGTGTCATCAACAAGAACCCCTTGGAAGGGGGCTGGGAAATAGACATGTATTTCTCACCATATCTAGTGGCCCTTGATAAGAGGCATCAACTGCCTTAGATGACACTCACACCGGGAAGCAGTAAAACCTTTCCCTGTAAATGATGGTCTCTGAGCGATGGTAACAAAGCCTACCATGGGGGGAAAAGAGGATCACAATTGAGCTGGTACCGGGTTCATAATGGTTGGAATCCCTAGGTATGGAAGGAACAAACCAATTTATGAGATTTGATTGCACCATCTTGAAGCTGTTCATATGGTGAAGGATTACCTATAACCAGAGTGACCAGGTTGTGCTCCCAATTTTACGGGGCCAAATCAGAATCAGACTTGAATGTCCACATAAAGTGACATTCAGCCGTCCCGCCTGAGAGGAAGGACATCATCATAAATCCTAACATGAGAATGGTGATGTCCTCTGTCAGTATGGAGGGAGCACCACGTTCCCCAAATCGGTTATATAGGGATAGGTGTTGTGCCGGCTCTTGGTACAGAAGGAATATTTACACTGTATAACTGTCCAGTGATGCTGGCATCCCTCAATACCGAGGGAGCAACCTGAACTATGTCTCAGTTTCAAATGAAATGGAACTAGAGTATGTGTCAGGGTGACCATTTTTGGCTCGGAAGCAAAGAACTGACCATTGGTGGTGGTTCAAGGGACAAATTGTAGGAGCCAGAAAGGCCTTGAAAAGGAGGGGGACAGCATGGCCCTGAATTTGGCAAAGCATTCACAGATAGTGACCCCCGGTACCAAGGAAACAGTATGGACCTGAATCAGGGAGGCCAGAGCCAGTGGTGCACCTCATGGTCCCAAATTGACCGAGTGCTTATTCATAGGTGACCTCGGTACAAAGGAAAGAACTACGGCTTTGAACCCAAACCAGCATCAGCCACACTGGCTGTTAGGAACAACTAATCACCAAATGAAGCCGGTGACGGCAGCAGTACCAGTAATGGCGCTCAGAAATTGAAAAGCCAGCTGCATTCAAATCCTCTTGTGCAGCTCAAAACAGTACCGATGTTGCGCTCTTAATATTCGTCTTCTCAAGGAGAGTCAGGACGAAATGAGCCATACCATGATGGCAATCTGGCTAACAGTCAATTTTCAGGGAAGGTGCCATGTAAGATCGCCTGTAGGCCAACCTGAGACATCCTGGACAGCCAGGGGCTGACGATCATTGAAGCAGGGATGGAAGGCAACAGGCTTGCTCCTGAGAAGGGTCAGGGACCAACAATGAGAGAGGTAGGCAGTAAGCCAACCAGTTTCGAACGTGGAGCATCAAGGAGGATCAAAGCGTGGCAATGAGTCAATTGGTTTGACCCTGGATAGTCAGGGACCAACAAGGGTCAAAGTTGGGCTACAAGTCAATCTATATTAGTCCTGAAAGTCAGGGACCGATGAAGATCGAAGCCCAGCATCCAGGCAATCAATTTGACTCAGAGAGTCAGGGACCGACACGGATCAACATCAGGCTACAAGTCAACCGGTATGACTTCAGAGAGTCAGGGACCAACGAGGATCGAAGTCAGGCCACCATCCAGTCGGTACATGACCGATGAAGATCGAAGTCGGGCTGCAGGCAATCGATTTGGCTCCAGAAAGTCAGGGAGCAATGAGGGTCAAAGTCAGGCTGCAAGCCAAGCAGTATGACCCCAGAGAGTCTGGGACCGATGAGGATCCATATTGGACTGCCAGCCAAATGGTTTGACCCCAAAGTGTCAGGGATCGAGGAAGATCCCAGTCCTGCAGCCAGCCAAACGGTTTTACCTTGGAGAGTCAAGGATCAACAATGCTTGAAGCTGGGCTATAAGCCAATCAGTATGACTCAGAGTCAGCAACTAACGATGATCGGTGTCAGGCTGCTGTCTAGTCAGTATGACTCCAGAGATTCAGGGACCGATCCAGATCGAAGTTGGGCAGCCATCCAATCTGTCTGATACTGGAGAGTCAGGGACCGATGAGGATCCACATAGGGCTGCCAGTCAAACGGTTTGACCCCAGAGAGTCAGGGACTGACGAGGTTCTAAGTTGGGCTCGAAGCCAATCGGTATGACTCCAGAAAGTCAGGGACCGATGAGGATCCACATTGGGCTGCCAGTCAAACGGTTTGACTCCGAGGAGTCAGGGACCAATGAAGATTCAAGTCATGCAGCCAGCCAAACAGTTTGACCCCGGAGACTCAGGGACCGACAAGGCTCGAGGTTGGGCTTGAAGCGGGACCGATGAGGATCCACGTTGGGCTGCCAGCCACATGGTTTGACCCCGAAGAGTCAGGGACCGATTAAGATCCACATCATGCAGCCAGGCAAACAGTTTGACCCCATAGAGTCAGGGACCAATTGAGAACCACGCCATGCAGCCAGCCAAACGGTTTGACCCCGAAGAGTCAGGGACCGATTAAGATCCACGTCATGCAGCCAACAAGACGGTTTGATGCCGAGGAGTCAGGGATCAACGAGGCTCAAAGATGGGCTCGAAGGCAATTGGTATGACTCCAAAGAGTCAGGGACCGATGAGGATCCACGTTGGGCTGCCAGGCAAATGGTTTGACTCCAGAGAGTCGGGGACTGATGAGGATCGATGTTGGGCTGCAATCCAGTAGGTTTGGTTCCAGAGGGTCAGGGGCCGATGATGATGACATCCAACTGGTTTGATCCCAAGCAGCCAGGGACCGGCGAGGACTGAAGTCAATTTCTCTTCAGGAGAATGAAGAAACAAAGCCAGGTGAATGGCCCTGAGACAGTTTGTCCACAGCAAAAGAGCGTCCCTAACCATATCTAGGAAATCAAAGCATTTGTTTCTAAAATATGAACAATGATGTTAAAAAAATTACTACCAAAATGCAGATTGATCCTGTCAAATAGAGTTTTAAAGTCTGACATGAAAACAAATCTCTGAAGAGTTCCTAGATGCTGCTTGTGCGGTGGACAAAAGGAACTGAGGCTTTAGGTGGGAAACCGGCTAATAAAGGTAATTGGAGAGTAGGCGGGACTACTGCCAAAACGCATTTAAATATCTCCAAGAAGGTTCCGAAGCTAACTGTGCAGGCACAGAATAACCCATTTGTGTGATTCGCAGAGACCACGAAGAAAAAATTAAACCCATATCTAAGATTTATGATCCTGTGCAGAAAGAATTTGTGTATGCAAACTGAGCATCATCGACAGGTGAAACCCTGACAAAAGTGCATAGCACTCAACACTTATCAAATGTCTGTACAGTGCTATAGAAAATTATTTACTATTAATGTCATCGAAACATACAGCCAGAGAGCTAGATTTCCCCCCCCCCCCCCCCACACACAAACACACTACCACCTCCCCAGTTCTTCAAAATTCCCTGGACTGAATCACATTGCAGACCAAGCCAGCCTACTCCTTTTCAGCTTGTTGTGCATAGTTTTCTGGTTAAAAGGAAAGATGGGAACAAAGAGATTTCTGTACATCTTCCTCTCTATGTACAAAAGACAAGCTGGAATTATTACGAGCAAGAAGATTCTTACAATTCTTTTAAATATGAGTTCAGTTTAGGCTGTGTGTATATTCCTCCCCTGGCAATTTGCAAGAAAATGGAACATGTGACTGTATCCTGCTGTCACATTCTAATTAGGATATGGCAGCCCCATTATATTTGGATGAATGGATTGCTATCACATTGTTTGTGCTTAAGGGGAAAAATCTGTACAATTAGGGGAACATCTACATTAGACATACAGATGTATCATGACAAAGAATTCCAAGAAGAGCACAAAATTTTGCAAACTCCTACAGCAAAAGATAATTCTTTCAAAGAGAAAGGATTTTTTCTGTTAGAAATACTAAGTCCATGGTCAAAAGTGGGCAACTGTGGTGGGTTCAAGGACCATTTTTTTCTGCCTATAACATTTTGAAGCCCACATGGACTGCCAAATATGACAAAAAACTGGAAGTTGGCACTTCTGGCTTTGAAGCCCCATGCGACTTGTGACTTGCCCAACCTAGCTTTTGGATAAGTCTTCAATGTTGCTTTTGAAGAACAGAATAGGGTCACCTCCTTTCTTCTTAGACTCATAAAGAAGCTTTCCTTTTTAACAGGACACTTTTGCAAGTGTTGGACTTGACTACTATAATATACTCTATATGGGACTGTTTTAGAAGACAGTGAAGATGTTTCACTGATGCAGAATGGTGGTCGTATGACGGAAAGTAACACAGTATTCAGATGACTATGTGTCACATACAGCTGTTGCCAACTAACATTCGCATTTCTAACTTTAACCCCCATAACAGCCTTTGTCAACCCATCACTTTCCAGACATACTAGAGTACAACTCCAATCATCCTCAACCAGCCCAGGAACTGGGAGTGAGGGATGCCATGGTCTCTAACACATCTGGGAGGTACTGAGTTGGGATAAACTGTTTTAATGCCTTGCATAGCCTGGGACCCTCAATAGCTCAAGATCAATCTCTACTTGCCTGTTGGGGAGCAATCACTCTATGCCATCTTTACAATTAATGTGATTATTCACAGCTCACTTTTCTCTTGAACCAACGCAGCAACCATGACCAGTGCCACAATGAGCAGCTTTAAGCACCTGAATCTATTTCCCTGCAAACCTTCTTTATCTGACCCAGTCCAGTGAACATTTTATCAATCTGAATTGATGTGTCATGTCAGTCAGATGTCAGACTGCTGTAAAAGTACATGGAACTCTAGAAGTTCAAATTCTGTCAAAAAAAAAAAAAAGCTAAGTGAAAGCTTATCTCACAGAACTAAAGTACTAGATTCCTTCTTGATTGAGGTAGGCCATGACTCCTAAGAATGGACTTGATGAATCAGCAGAGTAAACACCCCCTCCCTTCTTGTTGTTTCAGGACTTTCTCTCCAAGCAGTGCAAATTGATGGCAAGGATAGCCAAAAGACTGCTACAGGATAATATAGTCTATATGTAACTGGTATTCCACAATTTCTTGTGCTCCCAGCTGTGTTCAAGAGTGCTCCAATGGGAAAGAAGCCACTGTCAAGGTAAGTCTGGAAGGCAGCGCTTTCTAGATGGGCAGGAAAGTGTGACATGAAGTTGCCTTTTCCTTAATGCTTAGCAGCTGCACCACAGCCTTTAGATGGAGCTGCACTGTTCCGCAGTTTTTAAAAAAGAAGCTGGGAAAACCAGCACCTTTTTAAAGGCGCTTCTTCTCCCCTAAAACACAAAAAAAGCGTTTTCATGGCACACTTTCCCTTTTTCTCATCTAAAGGCTAGACTTTCATGCAGCCATGAACACACTTCTTTTTGCCAATCTAGAAAGCCCCATAGTTGAAAGAGGGACAGACTTGTGGATGGAATGAACCAGAAGATACAACTGAACTCTTGAAAGCTTCTGAGAAGCAGATTCCAACTAATAAACATAAGAAAGAACTTCCTGACAGTAAGAACTGTTCAAACAGTAGATGAGACAACACTGGAAGATTGCGAGTTCTCCTTTGTTGAAGGTTTTTACTCTGAATACCCCCCACAGGGGTTGGCGGTGGGGTTGGACCCTTGATGGTCCGTTCCAACTGTATGATTCTAAGCTTCCTCATCAAAAAGGCTTATCTTCATCTCCCTCTAAGCTTCTTCACCATTGAGCAAACTCAGCAGCCATTGTAAGGCTTAGTGAATGGATTCTGTTCCTATTTCTTTGCCTCTAGCTTGAGGCACACAGAAATTCACACTCCAGTGAATTTTCACGCATGAAAAGAGGGAAGTGTATGTTTGTAATATCTATTTCATAGCAAGGGACACTACTTGAAATGCACCAATGCAGCCATTATCCATTACTACTCTGCATGGTGAATATTCAAATTAATTTCCTTTTCCTCTACTGAACTGGCTTTATCAGTAAACTGACAGTAGCCATTTCATGTTATTCTTTTTTATACAAATTAAAAATATTTAACAGACTGTTTCATCTCCCAATGGATCTGTTGTACTTAGAGCCTATGAAATAAATAGCTGCCATCCTGCACCATTTACTGTTTCTACTGGGCATTTTGGGGGTGGGTGATTTAAGGAAAAGGAAATGGTACACATTTCTGCATTAATATTTATGAATAATAGAGTCAAGATGCATCTGCTGTCATCATTGTCATTAACTGCCAATTCAGCCAACTTCCTCAGGGGAAGAAAGTCGAAGCGCTCTATTGAACAAGTGTGATTACTGGAAGCACCATAAAAGGTATTCACAATAGCTCCGCAAAGGCAAAACAGGAACCATGCCTGGTACTGTTCAAGGGAGAAGGTGGGGTAAAAATTAAATAAATAAACATAAAATCTGCTTCAATGGCAAATGGCGACACCACCCTTACCTGAAGTCAAAGTGCAGGCCTCACTATGTTGGCACCAGAGACTGAGACACCTTCGAGCATGTTTGGTGTCCTTTCACATTTAAAATCAACTACCTAAAACAGTCACCTTACTCTTCCTGATGGTAGTCACACTCTTCCTCCTCCTAACCCATGAAAGGTATGGTATTTTGAGGTGGAGAGGACATTAATCAAGGATGGGTTCAAAATTAGGGGATGACCCTAGCAAATAAGACCTAAGGGAATTGTGCAATACCTTTGAGACTAACTGGGGATAAAACACACACACACACACACACACATACACCTAGTATAAGCTTTCATAAACTCTAATCCATGCAAGATTATGATAGGAATTTCTATTTCTCAGTGAGTCTTAACGGCTATGTTCTGGGCACCAGAATTCAAGAGGGATACTGACATGCTGGAGTCAATATCCCTCTTGACCTGGTGACCAAAATGGTGAAAGGTCTGGAAACCATGCCCAATGAGAATAGCTCAGGGAGCAAAGTAGGTTTAGCCAAGGGGAAGAGAAGGTTAAGGGGTGACATGATAGCCCTTTTTAAATATTTACAGGGATGTCACATTGAGGATGGAGCAAACTTGTTTTCTGCTACTCCAGAGACCAGGACATGTAGCGATGAATACAAGCTACAGGAAAAGAGTTTCCATCTCAACATTAGGAAGAACATTCTGACAGTAAGAGCCGTTTGACAGTGGAATGCACTCCCTTCAAAAGTGGTGGAGTCACCTTTTTTTGGAGATTATCAAACAGAGGCTGGATGGCCATTGTAGCGAGCAGGCCGAGGAAACAGCCAATCACAGAGCACCAGGAGTCCAGCCAATGAGAAGCTTGCTGGGCAGGGCTATAAAAGAGCCTCGACAGGGAGCGAAAGGGGGTTTATTTTGTTGGAGTTTTGAAGGGAAGAGACACCTCAGAGGGAGGGTGTGCTCTTAGGGTTCCTGAGGGGACATTTGTAGGTTAGTTATAGACCAGGGAAGGGTCTGAGAAGTCCAGTAGGGATTAGAGAGGCTTGAGGGAGTCTAAGAAAGAGAGGCTCAGTATAAGCCTGTAGGTTTTAAGGAGGATTTTGGCCTTAATACTGGAGATAAGGTTGCCTGAGTGGCTGTAGTGTTATTGTTTGGAGGAACTTCTGTAACTAAGGAACAAAACAAACAAAGCTTTAATTATATTTTATAATTTATTTTACATTTTACAAATAAACTTTATTCTTGTTTTAAAATATCACTTGGCCTCTGTTAAATGACTGAAACATACTACCCAAGATATCAGTGCCTCAGTAGGAGATAGGTGGTGGGCGAACAAGAGAGGGTTATCACATTCGGTTCGCACCACAGCCATCTATCAGGAGTGCTTTGATTGTGTATTCCTGCAAGACAGGGGGTTGGACTGGATGGCCCCTGTGGTCTCTTCCAGCTCTATGATTCTAAGATTCTATACAGTGGTCCCCCGGGTTACGAAAGTAATCCGTTGCGGATTACCTTTCGTAACCCGAAAATTTTCGTAACCCGGGGGAAAGAGAGCGGAGGCCTCCTCGGAGAGAAAGGGACGGCCCGATCCGGCGGATCGGGCCATCCCTTCCTCTCAGCTGGCGGAGAGGAGGCCTCCTCGGAGAGAAAGGGATGGCCCGATCCGCCGGATCGGGCCGTCCCTTCCTCTCAGCCGGCCGAGGCCTTTGTAACCCGGGGATACGTTCGTAAGCCGGGGCCATTTTTCCGGCCCCGGCTCTTTCGTATCCCGGGATTTTCGTTCCCCGGGGGATTCGTAACCCGGGGGACCACTGTATTTCCAAATAATACTGCCTGGAAAATAATTACTGTTGAAGTATATCAGTAAACTGGGGAGTGCAGGGGAAGGCACACAAACACACATATAAATTGAGAAGGGGGATAATATCTGATCACATTTTATTATTTCTTAGACACGCCTCATCTGTAGCAAGTAGGCCAATTCTACACTTAAGAGTGATACAACAGACAGAATTATAAGAGTGTAGCAGGTTGTTGTTGGTTGATTTTATTGGCTTTTAGTCTTTTGTAAGGCTCCCTGAGTAATGCATTGGCACACACTAGAAGTAATGCCTTCAAAGAGTAAGATGCAGACACTTCTAATAATTAAATCAATATCACTACCATTGTCATTACTAATAATAATGATGATGCTAATTATGTACTTATTAGCCAAGCACCACATCCCACAAGCACATATCCTTTGATAATATTGCTATGGTTATTTTGAGGTTCTTTTTTTTTTATTAAATCCCCTTTTCAATTTCATCTTGAATATATATGAACAGAGGAATGTAAGGATATGCCTTCTCCAAGGTCAGAGTATCTGTTCGGCTGATACGCCAGCTGCGCCCTTTCCTGGACATGAGGGACCTGGAAACTGTGGTACATGCTCTGGTAACCTCACGCCTGGATTTCTGTAATGCGCTCTACATGGGGCTACCCTTGTGCTTAACCCGGAAACTTCAACTGGTCCAAAATATGGCAGCCAGGCTTGTAACTGGAACATCAAGGAGAGAGCACATAACACCGGTGCTCAAGGCTCTCCACTGGCTGCCAATTAGTTTCCGGGCGCAGTACAAGGTGTTGGTTTTAACCTTTAAAGCCCTACATGGCTTGGGTCCACCTTATCTCAGGGACCGCCTCTCCCCGTATGAACCCCCCCGCACACTCCGATCCTCTGGGAGGAACCTGCTACAGCCGGTGAAAACTAGGCTGTCGCAGACCTCCCAGAGGACTTTTTCCGCGACCGCTCCCAGACTTTGGAATGGTCTGCCGGATGAGATGCGCCTTATAACATCTCTTGATTGCTTTAAAAAAGCTCTGAAGACGCATCTCTTCCGGCAGGCCTTCCCTGACACCTCTTAGATCCCAGCTCCGAATGGGACCTATAAATTGACCCCTTGCCTGGTGTTATCTTTTCCTCAATGTAAGAACTATGGAGGATGAATCATGTTTTTAATGTTGTTGATTTTAAATTATTGCTAATTTAATTTATTTTTAAGGGGTGGGTGGCTGGGAATGGGTCAATGAAGTGTTTTAATTTGTATGTTTTAATCTTGTTGTACCCCGCTCCGATTGTACTCACAGAGGAGCGGGCTAGAAATAAAGATTATTATTATTATTATTATTATTATTATTATTATTATTATTCAGAGTAGCTTCTCCAGACTCCCTTAACTTGGAACCCTGCAGATGTGAGGGATTAAGACTCCCCACATCCCCAATCATTAGCTATGCTTGCTTTGCTTGATGGGACTTATAATCCAAGAATTTAGGAGGCCAGCAAGTCGGGAAAGGCCAGGTCCCTGTGATTAGCTATACGCTGCAAGATCTAGGGCACAGAAGGATCTTTCCATTCACTTGTTAAAGGTGTTTTTAAATGGATAAATAAGGGACCAAATCTGGGACTATAATTTTTTAAGGTGATGAGGAAAATGTAACCTTCTATGTATTATGGAACTTCACCACTCATCATTCCTCACTTTGGCTATACCAGCTAGTGTTGATGAGAGGTGTAGTCCAACAGCATCTGGCAGAATACATGTAAGAGCTTGGAAAATTACTTTTTAGAAAAAAAATATTATGATGATATGATAAAACCATTCAGAACTGAGCAATGGGGTCTCAAAGTATAATCCTACCAGTGCTCAATTGCAGAATGTCATTACCATCACCTTCATCTTAAAACTAATGTTCCAAGCTCTAGGACCCACACGTCTCCCATCCCTGATGTATAGCAATCTTGTTCCACATTGCCGAAATCCTTTTGAGGATGGCTTCCATATCAGTGGGATGATGAATCCACTCCACAATATGATCCAAATTTAAGTTACCTAAGGAGCTGATTCCTAGCCCTGAATAACTCCTTTCAGGTTTAGGTTAAGACTTGGAACAGATTTATTGCCTCACAGACACTGGAGTCACTAACCAGCTATACTCTGCCAGAAACTTTGACATTTTAAGGCTATTTATATATTTTTATTTTTATTGTTTTAATGTTTTAGTACTTTTAATTGTTTTAATATGTACTTTTTCAAGTGCTTTTATCTTTTTGATTGCATTTTAATCTTTTACTGTGTGATGTTTTAATATTGTATTAATTTAATTCTATTTTTATGTGCATTTTTGTATGTTTTTGATTGTACAGTAAACCTCCGTGTGTCCCAATTTTGGGGGGGAAGTTGTTGTTGTTGTTGTTGTTATTCAAATGAATCAGACCCTGAAATAATGGAAGAAGTGTAATATTTCCCAAAAAATAATACATGGCAATGAGTGAGGCCTCATGTGCTTAATTCCAGCATGCAAGGCTATAGTAAAAGTTGCTGGAGCTGAGCCAGTTAAAAGAACACAGCAAATAATTCCTAAGACATCTGTAGATGAATAATGTCAATGGTTATGAAGAATTCTATACACATAAATGCCATAATTCAAAGCTTCAAAACAACCTACTGTGTACTCATATATTCCTGGCCGCTTAGATTAAATACTTACATTTGCACCAACCCCTTCATTCATATGGTACAGATTGAAAGTGAGATGGATGTGTTATTTTTATGTTACTAAAAATATTATTTAAAAAAGAAAAAAAAGACATGTCAAGGGGGTGGGGAAGGTGGAAGAGAGAGGCATGCCAGTCCTTTTGAAAGAAAGCCAAGCTTAGGACAACGTATAATGAAAGTTCAAACAAAAGCTAATTTGGTTTAATGAACTAACCATGGAGGTATTGTGAAAGGATTGTGCAACTGAATGCTTAGCTAATTATTGTGAGATCAAATAACCGTTGCCATCGTTACCGCACTGTGTTTTCCATAACCACTTTTATCTCTTCCATAAATCGAGGTGACGCAACTAGTATAAAAAGTTTACTGTAACATGACTATTATGTCGTGGAAGGCATTTGGCTATGGATGACCTGTGATTATGATTATGTTCCCATATTTGTTAGAGGATAACAAAGAGACCTGGATCTGTTTGACTTGACAATGATAGAGCTGTTTCTTTGTCTCTTAGTATAGCTATTTTTAGCTCACTCATTTCGATTCTGGGGGTAAATAAATGTGTCTCAGGTTGTCCACATCCCCCAGTCCCACTCCCTAAATCTCATCACTTCCTCAAACATTAGCAAAAGGTGTTTTAATGCCCTTCTCTACAGTGGAAGTATCTTGGGTGCCAGAGCTTGAAAAAACTGCTTCTTGGATTATAACTCCCAGTATCCTCAACCTGCAGTGCCATGCTGGCTGGGGATTTCTGGGAGTTATTATCCAACAATCAACTTTCCCAAGCTCTGAAAAAGAAACATATTCAGAGGTGGTCGTGCTGGCCGTACAGCAAAGTACAACAACATCCAATATCCACAAAACAGTGATACATTTATTTGACCGACCAAAATGCACAAAATACATGATGCACGCTTTCAAAGCTCCACTGGCTTCTTCACTAGGCAAACATGTTTAAAAAATCCATACAGAATTTTTTTAAAAAAATTATAAAATGACAATGTAAGTAACAGGGGAAGGGGCCTGCTTGCATAGATATCCCTCCACAGAATGACACAACAACACCTTGACAAAATGCAGGTCTGTAAGAAACATTGTTATTTTATTTAAAAAAAATTCTGATGTATGATTTTTAAAACATATTTGCCTGATGAAGAAGCCACTGGAGCTTTGAAACCTTGCATAATGAATTTTGTGCATTTTGGATGGCCAAATAAAGCTATCACTGTTTTGTGGATTTAAACTCTGAAAAGTTTAGGGATGGATGAATCCACTTTTTTCATTAGCTAAAACATTTGCCTTCTTTTCAAGCATGAATTCCTCCTATCCTGTTTCCACATCAGTGTATGAGTGGGAGTGTGTGTATGTGGGTAGCTGGCCCTCTCTCTCATTCTCTCTCTCGGGTTGCATTTGCACAGTACAAATAATTCAGTTTGACATCACTTTAACTGTCATAGCTTCATCCCATGGAATTCTGGGATCTATAGTTTGTTGTGGCATCAGAGCTCTTTGTCAGAGAAGGCTAAATATCTCACAAAACTACAAATCCCAGAATTCCACAGAACTGAGCTATGGTGGTTAAAGTGGTGCCAAACTGCATTATTTCTCCAGTGCAGATGCAGCCTTAGTCCCAGAACCAAGGTATGGCCCCAATACTCTGGTCTTGAGAGGGAAGAAACTCAGAGCAAGAATGCCATATTGATAAGTATGTGCACATATATTTTCATCATATGTTATTGTATTTTGTTTTTGAATGGAATATTTAGTGCAATTGTGGTTCATATTTAAATATATCATGCTAAATGACATCATGAGGGGGTGTCTCTTGTCTTGTGTAACATTGCAAGAGTCATAGAATCATAGAGCTGGAAGAGACCCCAAGGGCCATCCAGTCCAACCACCTGCCAGGCAGGAACTCCCAATCAAAGCATCCCTGACAGATGGCCATCCAGCCTCTGCTTAAACGTAGACTCCACCACTCTCCGAGGGAGTGTATTCCACTATTGAACAGCCCTTACTGTCAAGAGGTTTCTCCTAATGTTGAGGTGGAATCTCTTTTCCTGTAGCTTGCATCCATTGTTCTAGGTCCTAATCTCTGGAGCAGCAGAAAACAAGCTTGCTCTCTCCTCCATATGACATCCCTTCAAATACTTAAACAAAGCTATCATATCACCTCTTAACGTTCTCTTTTCCAGGCTAAACATCCCCAGTTCCCCAAGTCATTCCTTAACCATTTTAGTTGCCCTCCTTTGGACCTGTTCCAGTTTCTCCGCATCCTTTTTGAATTGTGGTGCCCAGAACTAGACACAATATTCCAAATGGGGCCTGACCAAAGCAGTATAGAATGGCACTATTACTTCCCTTGATCTAGACACTATAGTTCTATTGATGCAGCCTAAAATTGCATTGGCCTTTTTAGCTGCTGCATCACACTGTTGACTCATGTTCAACTTGTTGTCTACTTGGACTCGTAGATCCCTTTCACATGTGGTCTCATTCAGCTAGATGTCCCCCATCTTATATCTATACATTCAATTTTTCCGTCCTAAGTGCAGTACCTTACATTTCTCTGTGTTGAATTTCATTTTGTTAGCATTGGCCCAGCTTTCTAGTCTATTCAGGTCATTTTGAATTTTGATCCTGTCCTCTGGGGTATTAGCTACTCCTCCTAATTTGTTGTCATCTCCAAATTTGATAACTAGGCCCCCAATACTGTCATCTAAGTCATTAATAAAGACATTGAATAGCACTGGGCCCAGGACAGAACCCTGTGGCACCCCACTGGTCACTTCTCTCCAGGATGAAAAGGAGCCATTGTTGAGCACCCTTTGGGTGCGGCCAGTCAACCAATTACAAATCCATGTAACAGTTACCTTGTCTAGGCCACATTTTACAAACTTGTTTGAAGGAATGTTATGGGGAACCTTGTCAAAGGCCTTACTGAAATCAAGATATACTACATCCACAGTGTTCTCTTCATCTACCAAGCTGGTAATTTTATCAAAAAAAAGAGATCAGATTTGTCTGACATGACTTGTTTCTCTGAAACCCATGTTGACTTTTTATGATTATGGAATTATCTTCTAGATATTCACAAACTTTCTGTTTAATGATCTGCTCCAGAATCTTTCCTGGAATTGATGTCAGGCTAACCGGACGATAATTGTTGGGATCCTCTTTTTCCCCCTTTTTGAAGATGGGGACAACATTTGCCCTCCTCCAGTCTGCTGGGACCTCTCCGGTTCTCCAGGAATTCTCAAAGATTATTGCCAATGATTCCGATATTACATTTGCCAGTTCTTTTAGTACCCTTGGATGTAGTTCATCTGGTCCTGAAGACTTATATTCATTTAGATTAACCAGGTATTCCTGTACTATCTCTTTACTTATTCTGTGCTGTAATACTCCTATTCTGTCCCCTGCTCCACTGTACTCAGGTTGAACACCCTTTGACTTTTCTGAAAAGACTGGAGCAAAGAAGGTGTTGAGTAATTCTGCCCTTTCTCTGTCCCCTGTTAGCATTTTGCCATCTTCTCCACACAGCGGCCCTACCATTTCCTTCTTCTTCCTTTTGCTGCGGACATATCCAAAAAAGCCCTTTTTATTGTTCTTAACCTCTCTATCAAGCCTGACTTCATTCTGTGCTTTAGCTTTTCTGACTTTATCCCTACAGGTTCTTGCTATTTGTTTGAATTCCTCTTTGGTGATTATCCCATTTTTCCATTTCTTATACATGTTCCATTTAAAACTTAGTTCAGTTGAAAGTTCCTTAGTCATCTATCCTGGTTTCTTGAGACATCTCCCATTTTTCTTCCTCATTGGAACTGTTTGAAATTGTCCTTTTAGTATCTCCCTTCTGAGGAACTCCCATCCATCTTGAACTCCCTTCTATTTTAGTATTTCTGACCATGGGATCACTCCCAGTATTTCTTTTAGTTTATTGAAATCAGCTTTCCTAAAATCTAAAATGCGTGTCTGACTATGCCTGGCTTCTCCTTTCCATTGTATAACAAACTCCAGGAGAACATGGTCACTCCCACCTAAGGATCCCACCACTTGCACCCCATTAACTAGGTCTTCCCTGTTGGTTAGGATCAGATCCAAAATAGCTTACGCCCCTGTTGCCTCTTCCACCTTTTGGACAATGAAACTGTCTTCCAGGCAAGTGAAGAATTTGCTAGACCTTGAGGATTTTGCTGAGTTTCACTTCCAGCAAATATCCAGATAGTTGAAGTCACCCATCACTACTATGTTTTTCTTATCTGAGTGTGTCATCTGTTCTAGAAACGCATCATCCAATTCTTCTGCTTCAGTTGGTGGTCTTCTGCTTGAGTTGGGGGTCTGTAGTAGACTCCCACAGTAACATCCCTGTTATTTCCCTCTCCTTTAATTTTTATCCAGCTGCTCTCCACCTGGCTTCCAGTATTGATGTCCTGGATCTCTTCACTGGTGTAAATATCCCTGACATATAATGCTATTCCTCCTCCTTTCCTGTTTGGCCTGTTTCTCTTAAAAAGGTTGTACCCCTTTATTTCTATATTCCAATCATGAAACTCGTCCCACCAGGTTTCAGTGATGTCTATTATATCATATTTCCCTTGTAATGCTAGGAGTTCAAGTTCATCTTGCTTATTTCCCACGCTCTGTGCATTAGTACAGAAACATCTAAGACTGTGTGTTCCCTTTGCTTGCCACCTGTGCACATTTTTATGCCTCCTACTGTTGTGTCCTTTCACTGTTTGTCTTGTTCCGTCTATGACGGTATGTCTATTTTCTCCAGCACTTTTGTCTCCCTTCCCCACATAACTCAGTTTAAAGCCCTCCTAATCAGATTCTTGAGACTGTTGGCAAAAATGTTTTTTGTAACTGGCGTGAGATGCAGCCCATCCCTTGCCAGAAGCCCCCTCTCATGGAACCACAGCCAATGATCTAAGAATCCAAATTGTTCTTGGCGACACCATTTGCAAGGCCAGTTGTTGACATCTGCGCTTTTCCTCTCTCTTCCTGGACCATGGCCTTCAACTGGCAGAAGAGACGAGATGACAATCTGTGCATTCATTTTTTTCAGCTTCTTACCCATAGCCTCGTAATCCCTTCTGATATTTTGAAGGCTGTGTCTTGCTGTGTCATTCGTTCCCATGTGGACCAAAAGGAAGGGGTATTTGTCAGTAGGTTTGACCAGTCTTGTCAGCCTGTCTGTCACATCACGGATCTTTGCCCCAGGGAGACAACACACTTCCTGAGACAACTTGTCAGGCCTACAAATCACTCCTTCTGTACCCCTCAGCAAGGAGTCCCCCACCACAACCACACGCCTCCTCCGAGGCTTGGCAGCAACTGTTCCCTGTTATGGAACTCTTAGGCTCCCCTGCTCTGTCCCTAAAGTCTGTCCATACTGCTCTTCATTGTTAAGGGGCAGAGCTTCAAATCGATTCTGTAGCTGCAAGCTCTCAGAACGATCCCTGGTTTCCCTTCGCCTGTGTGTGACATTCCTCTAGCTGTCTTCCTCCTGTGTACATGAAGTGACAGTCTCCTCCATCGCAACTTCCTCTGTGTGGTCCCTGTCCAAGACCGTTTGTTCTGTTCTGTAATTTTCCCATATTGGTAGGCAAGAAGACAAACATCCCACAAGTGTTGCAGGTGACTGCGGCAGTCCCCTCACTGTCCATACTGAGAAGTCTTAGTTAGTCCCTGAAATAGGATTATGGGCTTCCTCCTCAAAAAAAAATCCCCTGATAAACAGCAAGGTTAAAGGCCACTGGTGACCTGGGCTTTTTCCCAATCACTGCTACTGATAAAAATTCCCGCGCCTAATGACACGCGGCTCTGGGAGGGGTGATATAGAACTAGACTGCTAGCTCCACCCTCTAGTGACTCACAGAAGCTCCACCTCCCGGCAACAACACACTCTCCCAAGAGTTTTCAAAAATTCAACTTAAGTCATCCCAAGTTCTCAGGTTTTGGCCCCGAAATTTCAGGACTGGGGATACTAGCAATCTGACAGCCCACCCACAACACACTCATGGATTGCTACTGGGCGAAGGAGAAGAGTATAAATTTCTAATTCCATGAGTGGAAGTAGTGAAGGTACATCTTTGGTTCCTGGCCAACAAAACAGAAAAGGTTATTGAATCCCTTCCTTCTTCAAGATATAAGAGAGGCTTTGGTACAGTTCTCCCATTGTACAACCTTCGCTTCTCAAATGAGATTCAAAATACAGGCAAAAAGGAGCAAACAGCTCACTTGCCAAAGATTCTGTTTATACAGCAGAGGAAAAGATTGAAGTGTCTTAGTGTACTTCAGCTCATGCAGAAATAAGTCATGGTTGAGCCAATGCTGACAGATTTTTTTTAGCTTTCTTCAGTCCAGCATTGGGATGAATTATATTGTTATACTTTATCTATTAAGATTTTATAAACTTAAAAAAAACTAAAAATTTCAAAGACAAGTACAATCGAAATTTAAAAGCAGATACAGTTGACCCTCCACATTTGCTGCTTTGACTTTTGCAAATTTGATTATTTGTGATTTTCATTAATATTCCTCATTAGGAATCTCTGAATACTCCAGCGTAATTCTGCCAGAAGTTGACCATAGAGCTGTGCTGGAAAATAGAGAAGTTCCTGGAGAAAACACTTCTCTAGGCATTTGTAGGTCCTCCAGCATGGTTCAATAGTCAATTTCTGGCAGACCTTGACCAGAGAATTGCACTGGAAGACCTGGAGATTCCTAGAGAGATGTTCCCTTACATAAAAAGTATATACCGTGTTTCCCCGAAAATAAGACAGTGTCTTACAGGTATATTAATTTTTGCTCCCAAAGATGCGCTAGGTCTTATTTTTAGGGGATGTCTTATTTTTCCATGAAGAATTCACATTTATTGTTGAACAACAAAAAAAAAAACCCATTTATTATATAATTTATATATATTTATATACAAAAACTTTGCTAGGTCTTACTTTTGGGGGAGGCCTTATATATAGCAATTCAGCAAAACCTCTACTAGAGTAGTTCTTTATTTGCATTTTTTCCACATTCACAGGGGTCCTTCACCCCGAACCACAGCAAATGTGGAGGGACCACTGTAGCAACAGAAAAGTAAAAAATAAAGTATAATTACTTAAAGCAGAAAAAAGTAAAACATTGGACAGTACCTACTGAAATCTACTCAAAGCCAATAATCAGGATTGAAAGTGAAAGAGTAAATAATTTTGCCTCCAAATGGCCAATCCCTCTTTTGCAGGGTCATGACTGGTCAGTTCTCATTGTTTTCAGGTGCCCTTGACCTGATTTAGTTCCCCAGGATGCTAAAGAAGGTCCAGAGAGAGAAGTCAATAAACACCCCCATGAGGTGCAGCTGGCTGTTTGGAGGGGAGAGGGGTCCTTGGAGCATAACTTCCAACAGGTTTGGCTGAGACAGACCCAATGTCTGACATTTCCAGTAGCTTTTAAAACATCCCAGTTTGTCTCTCGTCCTTCCACTTTCCCCCTTTTGTCCTGGGCTTACTTGAATTGCTGCAAACTGAGTTCTAAGTCCAATAATAGTTTGCAATAAATTAACTCAGCAGCAGGGAGAGGAGGAGGGCAGAATCCCCCTCCCTTTGAGGATGCAAAAGTAACTGCTAAGGCCTCTCCTAGCTTGTGTGTTCTTCTTCATGAATAACTTTTGCCATCTTGACCATACTCTTGCTTGACCACACATGTCTTAGTTTTCATCTGTAAAATGGTGCAATGTATGTTGAGGTTTCTCAAAAGATTCCTGAATGGCAGGGGGTTGGATTGGGTGGTCCTTGTGGTCTCTTCCAACTTTATGTTTCTATGGTTCAGGGTGCAATCTTCCAATTTTATGGGGTGGTAACACCTGGACCTGTACAGGCTGGCTGCCCGATGCTCTAGGATCGGTATATTAAAATGTTAATTAGGTTTGGTTTGGCTTTGTTTGATAGTATGCATACCTATCATGACAATGGTGACCTACCTCCTTTTGAAGAAACTTGCCAAGAAAACCCTATGATAGGGTTGCTGACTTAAGGGTTGCTATAAGTCAGAAATGACTTGAGGACACACAACAACAACAAATTCCCACCACATGGGGTGAAAACTACCCTTCTATATTAAATATAGGCCCTCTTCCAATTGAGAGTTTAATTGTAGAAGGAGGAGAGCTATATATTGTCTACAAGGATTTTTGTTCGGCTTCTTTTAGACTGCAAGAGCTGAACAGTTTTGCCAATCTTCCTTTACAAATTACATTTGCAGGTTTGTTTCCCAATCACAGATGTAAGTTAACTTGTTATATTTCCTCAGTGACTTGACGACACACAAGGATGCAGGAAATGTCTGGCAGCAGGCTCCTAGAACTTGCCATAGTTGTTGAGATTCAGGCTTCAAATACTGAAATTGAACTTTTGATGTACAGGTGATGTTTTTAGAAACTGTCTCCCTTGCAAATGAGGAAACCACTTTAAATTGCAGGTGCTTGCTTCTGAAGCCTTTACATATGTGGTGGCACATTTAAGAACAATAGCAAAAGTAATGGAGAATTATCTTCCTAAGATTTCTGAAAGGTGACAAGATGGGGGGGGGGGGGGAGAGACTGCTGCCAGTTTTCTTCCTAATTTTCAGACACATAAACTGGTGTGAGCAAAGAATTTATAGTTTATAAAGTGAGCAAATCAGATTCTGCAAACTTCCTTCTAGCACTCATGGTTGTTCTCTTCCTGCTTAAAGCAGTGATTTTGTTCTGATTTGCTAACATGGTGCAATATGTTCTTAACCACAGTGCATGATAGGATAATGACAAAACATGCTCTGTTTATTTCAGACAACTCTAGTCTTGGTAAGAGATGGAACAGGCATGCAATGGCATCACATGAGAAAAAGGTTAAGTGAAGCAGGATAAAAGGGTTTAAGAATTTTGGTTTCAATACACAGATAGTTTAATAGGAAATATGGTTAAAGGATATGATAATTACAGTATGTTTAGATTTTAAAGAAAACAAAATGAAGTATTGCTGGGTATATGATGTTAGAAAAAATATACATATCGTTGAGAATAGAGTAAAAATTTTGGTTATAATATGTAGATGGAGTAGAGGAAAATTAGCCTAAGAGATAGTATGTTAAATTAAATGAATGATGTATTAGTGGCGTATGAGGTTAGAAAAATTGATAGTATGTATTTTAATGTGGCAGTAAACAGTTTAAATTGAGAGATGGTAGAATTTAATACTATTCATATCAAGGAGGGGTGAAGCTCATAAATTTACTGGAAAAAGATAAGTTGTTGGATTTACTTAGAGAATTTTTAGTATATTTTCTAAAGACTGAACCTTTATTTGCTAAAAAGATAAGAATGATTTTGGGGTGTGTGTGAATGTATAATCGTAGAAAGGAAGACCCTTTTCACTTTTTCATGATTTCTTTCTTTTCTCTTTTCTCTTTTCTTATTGCTGCAGTTTTAGTATATTGTAAAAAAATTATTAAAAGTATTGAATAAAAGCATTTTAAAAAAGGATAATGACAAAATAAGATCTATGTCAGGTGGGCCCCCATTAAAAATTATAAGCTTACTGTGTGTCCTTTAAAGAAAGGCAAACACTCCATGTCACAACTGCTCCTTTAAAATAAACCAGACATCTGTTTTTTATAGCACTTTTGGATAACAAAGCTGCAGTACAAAAGGCTGAAAAAGCTAGAATAATTTAGCTTCAGAATATAGAACAAAAGAAATGCTAAAAATCAATATGAAGGAAGGTAGATAATTGCAGGCTACCAGACTCTGCTTGCACTTGGCTGTTATTTTTTCCCCTTAAAGGCAGAAGGATGGGTCGTAAAGTCTACCTGGAGGCCTTGCTCTTAGTTTTGCAATACCTCCCCCATTTCCAGATGTGTGGTTGGCTGGTTGCTCAATGCTGACAGAAAGCCTATGAACAATACCGAGAGGCCCATATAACCTTCCAAGTTCCAAAATTAAGTTGTGCCATTTCAAATCAGAACTTGGAAAAGTTGCTTTCTTGGACTACAACCCCAGAATCCCACAGCCACGTATGGCTGCAACTAGACTAACTTGTAAATGAGACTGCAGCATGAAACAGCACAGCAGAATTTAGGCAGCCTGACATTGTCAAACAGACATGGTCTGTCAGAGAGTTCTGGTGCCACAACAAACTACACACCCCATACCATTGAACTATGGCAGTTAAAGCATCAAAGTCAAACTGTAGTGTACATTTTTGAAGACTGAAGATTAGGGAAGAGTGAAGGATTCTGTTTTCAACCAGAATTGTTTGCTAGGATGTAAAGTTAATGGTCACCATCCATCTTTGTTGAAAAGAAGTCGAGCTGGAACTCAGAGAACTGCTCGGAGCTTCAGACACCACATCCGGTTCACTCCTGATGTGGCAAAAACATTTGTCCAGTTCTCTGGAGGCAACAAGAGGAAAGGTAAAGTACCCAGCTGTGACAAGCTTTAATGGCTGGCTGGAATGTCTTCGAAATAAAGAGGAAGGAGCCCACAACTTCCTACACACAATTAAATCTCAACTGCCAGAAATACTCCTAGGAACTTTTCGACCGGCAGCAGTCTGCACAGTGATTCAGGAAGCGGGTCTGGGACTCTTCTGGGGTTATGGTGGGAAACCAGACATAGCAGAGAACTCCAAAGCTGAGCATAGAGCCTGGAAGTAATGCATTCCCAGTAACACAGTTACTTGCAATGAGCGACTCTGGCAGTGGGGTTTAAAAAGCCATAATAAAGTTACATTTTAAAAGTGACATAAAGAGTGGGCACATCATTTTAAAATATATACCTATATTTGTATCAAATGAACAACATTTTCTAGTTACCTTTAGTTAGTTTTGATGTTATTTTTAACCAGTGGTAAAGACTTCAGTTGATTGACTCAAACTCAAGTCAGACTCATGTAGCTTCAATAACTTGACTTGGACTTGGCTTGGCAGTAAATGATGCACTAACTCAACTTGACTCAAGACATATATTTTTAGAAACTGACTTACTGGCCTAGATTTATCAAGAAGTTGCAAACATGTTAGGCAATGGGCTTGATGTGGAGGGTTGAGGTCTGCTCAGCAGCTTGTCCCCACTGCAAATCAGGAGGAGCCTTCTAAAGCATTTGAAAAGCTTTAGAAGGATCCTTCTGCTTCAAGCCTATTGCCAAATGTGTTTGTTGTTCCTCTTCAAGAAACTCCATCCCAACCACTCCACATACACAAACTCCACCCCACCTCCTATTTTTTCTGCTAAAATTGGCTCCCAGACTTGAGACTCAACTCAAGATGCAACTTTAGGCTTTACAGTAGAGACCTGAGATTTGATTTGAGAAAGTGGAGGCAGTGCTTTGGAACAAGCCCCCCACCCATGAATAAAATTTACTAAGAAATTTTCCATACTCTGGCTGAACGAGATTCTTTAGTCCTGCTTCCACCACTGGAAAGGAAAAAAAAATTGAATAAACCAAATGGCCCTTCAACTCTACTGGGGTTTGGTTACAGACCCACCCCCCACCCCCGTATATACCAAAATCCATAGATGCACAAGTCCCATTAAATACAATGGCATAATAAAATGGCATCCCTTATATAAAATGGCAAAATCAAGGTTTGCTTTTTGGAATTTATAAATATTTTATTTTCAAACTGTGGATGCTTAAATCCATATATAAAAAAAATCTGTGTATATGAAGGACTGGCTGTACTTACAAAGGTATTCAGTACATGATCTGATCTGCAGGACTGTTAATATGCATATGTCTTTCATTTCATATCAGGAAACTACAGCCATCAGATGTTTCCCCCCTTTTTTGAATTATATGAAATAAATAAGCAAAATTAAAAATTTGCATACTTTATGTGCAGACAAAGACATTAGTGGAAAACACATAGAAATGAGTAAAATTGCCTGCTTACAATAAATTAAACTCTGTACATTAGGAAAAGTGAACACTGCAGTATCCACAGATTCCCATGAAGGATGAAGGAAGGGGAAAAGATCTTGCAATCCACTACAGAACTTGGATGAGGAGAGAATGCCAAGGGGATCTGAAAAATGCAAGTGAGAAGCAAACAGATTTTGACATCTGTACCCAATTTTCTGGACTGGAAAACAATCCTGCAGGAAGAGAAAATGTTTAAAATCTACCAAAAGATATTCAAGCAGATTCGTCTGTGTGAGAGGACTAAAGCCTGGTCATTGATAGTAAGAGAAAGAGAGGAGGCTGAGTGAAATGGTGGAATGGTGGAGATGATGCTGAGGAGGAAGAGAAGGAGGAGGAGGAGGTGGAGGAAGAAAAAGTAGTAGTAGTAGTAGCAGTAGTAGTAGTGGCAGCAATGGAATAGGAGACAAATTCCATCTTTTCTTTGGTGGTGCAAAAGTAGGAAAAGCACCAGACCAATTAATTTTTTGAGAACAGGAGTTAAAGATAAATGATATAAATCTTCATTGAACTAAAATTTGGATTTCCATGCACCAGTATACAATTATAGTAGGCCCTTAGTAACCACTGTGGTTTGGTTCCAGGAACCCTGTCAATGCAAAATCTATGGATGCTCAAGCCCCATTATATACAGTGGAGTAGTAAAATGGGTCCCCTTATATAACATGGCAAATTCGAGGTTTGCTTTTTGGGATTTATTTTTTAAAACAATATTTTCAAGCTATGGATGGTTAAGTCCATGTATGCAGAATCCATGTATACCGGCTGATTGTATTTCATTTTGCCAGAGCAATGCCTCTGATACTAGAAGTAGTGCATTTTCAGAGCTAGTGCAGAGGTGTTATCCAGTTTTTATTGTGTAAGCAACTGAACATCATGTTGCTCAACTGACGGCACAATCTCTTTGCATACCCCCTTGTGCAAAAGAGTCATCCCTTGTAATTCTGTCAACAGGGATTTTCATTCTGTTGGCGTTATACTGGATTTAACCTATGGATTACAGCAGTTATGCCGGATGGGGAACTGTGGGAGTTATCATCCTGGGAAAGTAACTTTTCCAAGGTGTGGGCTGAAGAAATAGGGAGAGACCAGCTGATGCTTTACACCACAGTAAACCTCTTCCATCTTTAGGGGAGGCCCTTCCCCCACATGCACGCCTCATCACCTCTCTAACCAGTTTCAAAATTAAGTTAAAGACTGTATTGTTTAGGGAAGCGTTCCCAGGATTGTGAAGTCTGCCCCAGGATGCCTCCTTTTAACTACGTATTAAGAAGCCGAGCCCTCCCTCCAGTCCATCTGCCTTGGTCCAGGCCCCAGAGGGAGAGAAGAACCACTGGACCTCATCCCCTTCCCATCCCCTTCGCCTTTTCCTTTTGTTTTGTCTCTTTTAGCTTGTAAGCCTGAGGGCAGGGATCCATCTAATTATAGATTGTATGTAAAGCACTGTGTAAATTTATAGCACTATATACATAATAATAATGATGATGATGATGATGATAGAAATAAAAATTATTATTATTATTATTATTATTATTATTATTATTATTTCCTGCCTCTTCCTTTGGATTGAGACAGGATTCCAACATATTATTAAAATACAGTTTGCATCAATCTATACTATAGTTAATTATCTTAAAAGTCATTACACAATTAATAATAAAACAGTAAAAATAGCAATAAGAACAATAAAATTCGATCCTTCAGCACAGTAGGTAGGTGTTAGCTAGGTAGGTAGGTTTTAACTAGTTTCAAAATGTTTTGTTTTAACCTGTCAGATTGTTTAATATGATTCTAGCCTGTTTAAATTACACTTGCGGTTTTAAATTGTTATTATACACTGCCCTGAGAATACTAGATAATAAGGCAGGAATATAAACATTTTAATGAAAATGAAAATAAAAATGTACTAAAACAGTTAAGAATTAAAAATAATTTTAATATCACGTATACAATACAATTTCTGAAATAGAAATGCCAACCTCACCAGCTATGCCTGGGATTCCCTTGCTGTCGTTCTTATTTGTTGAATTATGCCATTTTTTTTCACATGATTTGCATCTGCACTGTAGAAGTAATGCAGTTTGATACCATATTTACTGCCATGAATCCTGGGGTTTGTAGTTTGGCGAGGCACTCTTTGGCAGGGAGGGCTAAAGACCTTGTAAACTACAAATCCCAGGATTCTATAGGATGGAGCTGCAGCACTTAAAGTGAAGTCAAACTGCATTATTCCTACATGCACCCTGAGTGTGCTTCTCCTTGCAGAAGAAGTTGTAAAAAAGAGAATTCAAATGGCTATAACCTCACTACTGGAAATCGTAATTTTAAGAATAATTCTGATGAATCAGATGAAATGTCCACTGACTCCAGGTTTACTTCTCATGGAGGTTGAACAGAGCTTCCAAGAAGCTATAATGAAGGCACAAATGCAATACCGTTACTCTGTTGTTCCTCCTAAGATATTCAAACTAAGCAGGCTCTGTGGCTTCTGAGATTTCAGCAGGCATTGTTCAGATACTTTGGAATATATTTTCTTTTAAAGGGTTAGAAACTTGCTTCTCGACATATAAAATTCTCAGGATGCTGGAATAGATCTGAAATCCTGTGGGGTTTTTTTTCTTTTCCTGTGCTACCACAATATAATGGCATGCCAACAAGCCCAGACTAGTTCTCCCACATACGATATAAAATGGAAAGTATTTTTCAGAGTGCTGTATTAAAATCCTCTTTGAAAGACTTTAATGTTATTTGGCTTCACCTGATTAGCTTTTAACCAAAACTAGATGTTTTTGCTGACCTATTTGCAAAACTACCCAAACACTAATCCGCAAATCCCGCAGTTATGCAACTTTTGGAGAGATTAAGCATTTGTCATGAGAAAGTCTGCATTTCTTTAAGCTCAATAAAGTTGTATGGTTTAAATCAAATTCATTGATTAAATTACATTCATGAAAAGCCCTGGCTCCTGTCACTGCCAAAGGATCTCATTTTGTGATGTTTGTGATATAAACTTTTGCTAAAACTGTGGTCTTTTCTGGAAGAGAATTTGCCTTTGAGGTTTCAAAGTTTCCACAAAGGTATTAAGGCAAGACATTGAGAGAGTCCAAGATGTCTGAGTATTCTCTCTCTCTCTCTCATTCTGTCCCTAACTGCTGCCATACTGCAAAATAAAGCAGTCTGACACTACTTTAACACTTCCATGGCTCAAGACTGTGGAATTCTGGGATTTGTAGTTTGCTGTGGCACCGGAGCTCTCTGACAGGGAAGGCTACATATCTCACAAAACTATAAACCATAGAATTTCATAGGATTGAGTCATGGCTATTGAGTCTGGAGGTGTATTTCCCCATATGAACTGCATCCCTCACAGCCAAGGGTTCAGAGACATAGCCAGGCTAATTTGGAACATTCAGCATGCAACAGGCTCTTGTTGCATCTTTGGCATAAACTGAGCAGAAGACGTTGTACAGTAGAATAAGCTTTTGTAGATCTGGTCTACTTTCTCAGATGCATGAACTAGGCAGCAGCATTTAAGGAAGTATCAAGTCTACGAAAGCTTATGCTACAATGTCTTTTCCTCATTTAGTGTCAAAGGTGCTACAAAGATGCTTTTGCTCATTTAGTGTCAAAGATGCTACTTTGCATACAGTCAAGGGTCATCATTCTTAAAATCTGGATTACTGTTTCTTAGAGTATTTGGGATGGGAGGAATTCTGTAGGCATTATGAGTGAAACTGTACATGCGTCATTTATCGCATCTTCATTAAAACTAAGTATGTCTGACAGGGGCCAGATAAAATCATTTTGGGGCCTCATGCAGTTGCCTGTTGATCATCTCTGAATTATGCAAAAGAGGTGGAATGAGGTAAATTTAAGTGGGTGAGATGATGCCGAAAAGCTGTGAGGAAAGAAAGTTGTAATAGTAGGTTGACGATTTTTAGCCCATCAGGGCATCTATATCATAACACAGCATCTGACTGAGACTGCATTTTTCTGTTATCTAGCAGTGAACAAGCAGGTTTGCAACGAGGATGAAAGATACAGTGGAGGGTTTTTTGCTTTCTTAAGGTATTAGGAGTTTGACATGAGGAAAAGCTGGAGAGGGTGTGTCAAAGGAGGAGGCATTTTAAACTGCAAGCATGCAGTAAGAGAAGGTGAATGGCAATCTCTGGAAAAGAAAGTAACAGGTCCAGCTGAAAAATGACACCTGACAATGTACTTGTAACTTATTTTGGAAGTGAGGCCTGGGGTTTGATCAGAGCTAGAAAAACTTACTTTTTTTGAAACTACAGATCCCAGAATCTCTCATCGAGCACTGCATTTGACATTCTGAAAGGTAACAAAATAATGGGACAATAGGAAGAGGGTTCAATCCCCAAAAAGCAAAGGTTAGGGTATGCAGGCCATCAACAAACAGACAAATCTATTCTGCAAAAGCAGAAAATGGCCAAAGGCATACTACCACAGTTTTTGTTTAGAGATCTGCTTCCTGAGGTGGCTGCTTTACTCTACCTAAGAGTAGGCCCAACCCTTCCTATATTCATACAAGCATATCATTCTTTCTATTTCCCTCTGGAAACTAAGCTGCTCTTGCTAACTAAATCTCAGACCTCAGCTTGGAAGACTGCCTTTTTGGTGGTGGCATCATACCTATGGATTGTTTCTCCCAGGGAGGCTCAGCAGGCATCTTACGGTACATTGCTGTCAGACAAATTGGTGTCAGACAAATACATTTATTTCCACTGACCTCTATATACGGTACTCTTATATAGAGCCACTGTGGAATAGTGGTTTCAATGTTGGACTGTGACTCTGGAGACCAGGGTTCAAATCCCCACTCAGACATGGAAACTCACTGGGAGAGAAATCACATTCTCTCAGCCTTAAGGGAATGTAATAGCAAACCTAATCTGAACAAATTTTGTCAAGAAAATTGCATGAAAACCCTCTTTGAACAAATATTGTCAAGAAAACCCCATGACAGGTTCACCTTAGGGTCGCCATAAGTCAGAAACAACTTGAAGGCACACAATAAACAACAATTTATGGCCTAATCTGAATTTGTTTTCCTATGCTGTGCAGCTGAATCCATTCCTAGCTATTTGACAAAAGCGTGACATATGTTTACACAGTCTTTTTGTTGCACTCACATGTCACATTTTTTCATTTCATTCTTCGCATTTATAGTTGTATTCTTTAAACAAACATAACATGCAATGCTGCCCTGAAAGGTTACAGGGTAGAAGCTTTTATAGTTTTTTTGTGGGTGCTTATATCACATTAAATATAATGGCATAGCAAAATGGTGTCCCTTATATCAAACGGCAAAATCAAGCTTTGCTTTTTGGAATTTATACTTTTGGGGAATATTTTCAAGCCGTGGATGCTTGAATGCATGAATAAAAAATTCTGTGGATAAGGAGGGCCAATTGTATTTGTTCTTTTAAAAATCCACCAGAATCCAGTGGGTTAGAGCTGGGCTCCTAAGAACTACACTTCTGCTTCTGTGTCACTGCAGACTATCACAATTCTAGAAGGAAATGTGATCATTCCCCTAAATGGAAAAAACACTTAAAAAAAAGAAAGAATGAGTGACTAATATCATAACCCAAGCATGACTTCCTTCTTCAACCAAGTTACTACATTTTCTTTGCAGGACACTGGAGTCACTTTCATTTTGAAGTGTTGATTTCCCTAAGTTACGAGACTTTGAATGAAAGAAGGAAGTTGAATTCCATCTCAGTAAGGCTACACTGTCATTTCAGGACAATGGCCAGTACAAAGTATCTCACAATTGCTTATTATAAAAGCACTTTCACATATGTCCGTGCCTCACAACAGCATCAATTTCATGATGGAAAAATATATGGATTTGGTAATATGATGATCTGTGCCTCAGACGGGGCAAGTGCGGAATTTTTTTTAAAAGGGAGCAGTAGAAATTTGAACTCTTATTACTTTAGTTCTGCTTTCCTCTTTGCTCAGTTTCTCATGTTTCCTGTGCACTGAGACAAAAAGACCAGCATGCCTTCAAACTGTCCTGGTTAACCAGGACAGTCCCACTTTATTGGCTGCTTTAAAATGCTTCAGTTTCTCTTTCCTCCTTCCACCTTTCTCTTTAATCCTCAGCATACTTCAATTGCCATAAATTAAGTTCAAGATGTACAATAAATTTTAATTCAGTTAACACAGTAGGTGATAGAGGAGGGGACATATTGCTAAACTCAGTAGACACAAACCAGGATTTCTCTGTTTAAAATGTTTGTGTGTTCTTTCATATTAATAACTTTTGCCATTTTTTGGCTTGGAATTTGCAAGAAACCTATATAACATCACCAACACTCAGCATGACCTACCTTATGGGGTTGTTGTGAAGAATAAATAGAAAAGTCCATATGCACAACCTTTAGTACCACTGAGTAGGGATGATACAGACATAGAATGGATAAATATCAATCTCTATTATTTACATTCAGGAGATTCTCTTTATGCCATGGCCAAAGGAACATCTTGGTAAATTATGTTTAAGTACCAAAATGGTACTGCAAGGAAAGGTATTTGACAGGCTGTAGGAAACTTATTTTAAAATGTTGTTAACCACCTTGAGTCTCATTATTAGGAGAAAGGTGGAATATAAATTAACATCAGCAGCAACAACAAATTATTCTAGGTAATCAGTCTGCTTCACCAATTCTTGCTTTTATTCTACTTAGCATTCATTTTTAAAATGCTTATGATCTTGTTGTTCTGAAATTTCACCTTATCTATACTTGCTGGAGACATGGGAAGGGAAGTAGAGTTGTCTCTTCATATCCACAGATTCCTTATTTATCCACAGCTTGAAAACACTTTAAAAATATGTAAATTCCAAAAAACAAACCTTGATTTTGCCATTTTATCCATGGAACACAATTTTGCTATACCATTATATAATCGGACTTGAGCATCCATGGATTTTGATATTCATGGGGGGCCCTGAACCAAACCCCAGTGGATAGCAAGGGCACACTGAAAAAAATACTGGCCAAATCTTCATAAAAGTAGACATTTGGGTTACTGATGCAGGCACGTGAGTCGCAGGCAGGAAAAAGTGGTGATCCTGTTAGTTAAAATGCAATTATATTTTGTTAAGATTTATGCACTTGAGTACCATTTAAATTAATGTAAAAGCAAAATCTGTAGAGGGGAGAAATTGAGAAGTTTCTCTCAGGATCAAAGTTCATGCTTTTGTCTATAACCTGCTACTGTTTCTGTTATGTGTTATTACTATTGTCATTTACCTGCCAATGTGTATTTTCTGTAGTAGTACCGTAGTGGTAGGAGGAGGAGGAGCAGCAGTAGTACTATCACACCACCATCATTATTGATTTGGATCTGTTTGCACATTTGTCCCTTTATTAATTTCCAGAGACAATAGCCTAGTCAGCTTATTAGTTTACGTTTAATGAAAAAGATGCTCCTGGTCATATCAGGCAGACTTTTTAAAAAGACAATGATTTCATGGATCTGTCTATCTCTGTCTCTATCTCTATCTACCCACACCAAGATAGACATTTTCAAATATTGCAGGTAGCAGAGGTTATCTCAGAAGTGGGATTCACTTTTTTTCAGGCTGTTGTTGCTGTTAACTGCTCTTGAGTTGACCCCAAGTCATGGTGACCCTGTGGATGAGGCATCTCCAAGACTCCCTATCTCCTACTCCTCTACTCAAGTTTTGCTGACTAATGACAGTGACCTCTCTGACTGAGTCTATCCATCTGGCATGCAGTCTTCCTCTCTTTCTGCTGCCTTCCACCTTTCCCAGCATTATTGTCTTTTCTGATGAATCTTGCCTTCTCATGATGTGGCCAAAATACAACAGCCTTAAATTGATCAACTTGGGCCCAAAACAGACGGGCACGAAGAGGCGCCATTGCAGTGCCATTAGGGTTCGGCAGCACACATCATTTACATGCTCCCGAACCCTAATGTGTAATGGCGCCAGCACCATTACGTAACGCCATTTACATGGCGTTCGTAATGGCACCGGCGCAACTGCGCAGCTTCCGGACGGAGCTGCACAGCTGCGGCGGCCCAAAGGTGCGTAATGGCACCTTTTCCCCAAGTTGTGCTACAACTGCGGCACAAAAAAGGAGCACGGTTTACCCGCTCCTTTTTTGTGGTGCAACTGTGCCGCAGCATCTAGCTGCTGCGGCGCAGTTGCACCACAAAAAGTGGTGGCGCCAGACCACTCTTTATGGGCAGTCTGTACCGCCCCATGGTTTCCAGGGAGATTTTTGGCTTTCTCTGCTCAAGGACCCATTTCTTTGTCTTCTTGGCTATCGGTGGTATGCTCAGCACTTTTTTCCAGCATCACATCTCAAATGAGTTTATTTTCTTCTTTTCTGCTTTCTTAACTGTCCATCTCTCACACCCATACCCTTATCCTAAGACAGCGTTCTACCTGTGTCATGAAAGTATTCTACCTGTGCCATGTCTTAAGAAGGGGAGAAAGGAAGAAAGAGCCACCCATACTTCCTGCTGCCTGCCTTTCCACCGACAACCCCTGCTCCCAGTGGATCATTCCATCTTAAGAAGGGGACAAAGGAAGAAAGAGCCAGCCACACTTCCTGCTGCCTCTGCACCACCCTCCTTACCTGCAGTGGAACATTCCTCGGAAGCCACTTCTTCCATCATCCTCAGCAACTGGGACATTGGGCAAAGGTTTCCAAAAATACCCCCTTCCTTATCTACTAGATACTTTTTGTCTTGTGGTATTGAGGCAATGTTATCTAGCACTGTTGGATATTATTTTTCTGCTTTTCTCATTGTCACGTCTTCTCCTGTTGTTTATTGGGCACTGCATCCATCCCTTCCCATGGCTCCAAGCATCTCTCCCAATCTGATCCCTATCCAACCTCTCCTTATCTCTTAGCTTCCATTTTTTTGCTCACTCTGGAACTGTCGCTCTGCCGCTCCAAAAGCATCAGCAATTCATGATCTTTTTCTTTCTAGATCTTTTAATCTTCTTGCTCTAGCTGAAACTTGGCTCGCAGCCCATGATACTGCTATCTCCACTGCCCTCTCTTTTGGTGGTCTTTCTTTCACCCACACAAGCCGCCCTGAGGGTCGAGGAGGTGGGGTTGGTATCTTATTGTCTAACTCCTGCCAGTTTCAACACCTTTCTCTTCCCCCTAGCTATTTTTTTTCTTCATTCGAGTCTCATTCTATTAGACTCTTTTCTCCTTTGCAGCTTCAGGTTGTTATCATTTATCGCCCTCCTGGTTCTGCTAACCAATTCCTTTCAGACTTTGAGTCATGGCTCACATTTTTTCTTTCAGACTCCGTTCCCTCTCTGATTTTAGGTGACTTTAATATCCACCTTGATGATCCTAAGAATCCTTCAACGTCTCGCTTTAGCACCCTCTTAGCCTCTTTTGATCTCCAACCTCATTCCAACTCTTCAACCAATTCTTCTGGTCACTGCCTTGACCTAGTTCTCGTCACCAAGTGTGTCATTTCTGACTACTTGGCATCCGACTATCCGTTGTCAGATCATCATCTAATTTCTTTTACTTATGTCCCACCTCTTCGTCATGTTGTTCAACGCACTTTTCGTAACCTTCAGTCTGTTAATTCTGATCATCTCAGTCAGACCCTGGATTCTTCTCTCTCTTCTCTAAATCTTGGGGACTCTGCTGACTCAGCAATGTCTTTATTCAACTCCACTCTCTCTTCAACCCTTGACAGCTTTGCCCCTGTATCTAGTCGCATGTCCTCCTCTATATTTAGGCCTCAGCCCTGGCTCTCTCCCACAGTTAGGTTTCTTCGGTCCTGCTCTCGAGCAGCCGAACGCCTTTGGAAAAAGTCCAGGGACTGGGCCAATTTTATTCATTACAAATTTGTTCTCTTATCCTTCTCACGCGCCCTGTCTATGGCAAAACAGAATTACTATAAATCATTGATCTGCGCCAACGAGAGGTGCCCGCAGCGTTTGTTCTCCTGCTTCAATACACTGCTAAAACCTTCCTCTCCCCCTGTCTTCTCATCATTTTCCCAACTGACTTCGCCAACTAATTCCTCACAAAAGTCACTACTATTTGATCCGAAATTGCCTCTCCTGATTTGCCCCCTACCACTAATCTCCTGGTTCCTTCTACTAATAAACTCTCTGTGTTTCCACCTGTTTCTCTGGATGAACTCTCTACACTGCTAAATTCTTCCAAACCTACTACTTGTTCTCTTGATCCTATCCCTTCCCATCTTCTAATTTCTATAACCCCTTCTTTTCTGCCCTCGCTTCTCCATATCTTTAATCTCTCTCTCTCTCTCTTCAAGTTCCTTCCCTTCTGATTTCAAACATGCTCTCGTTTCCCCAATTCTGAAGAAACCCTCTCTCGACCCCTCTTCTTTTTCTACGTATCGTCCAATCTCTCTTCTTCCTTTCCTCTCTAAGGTTCTGGAACGGGGTAGTTTATTCTCGCTGTCTTGAGTTTCTCGAAGCCAACTCCATCCTGGACCCTTTTCAGTCTGGTTTCCGCCCACAGCACTCTACAGAGACAGCCCTCACCAAGATCTCAAATGATCTCTTGGAGGCCAAGGCGAATGGACTCTATTCTCATTCTTCTAGATTTGTCTGCGGCCTTCGACACCGTGGACCACTGTCTCTTGCTTGACTTACTTTCCGACCTCAGATTCTCCGACTCTGTTCTCAACTGGTTTAAATCTTACTTGTCAGACAGATCTTTTGCAGTGGTCACAGGTGGTCAGACTTCCTCCTCTGTTCCCTTATCTGTTGGAATCCCCCAGGATTCTGTCCTGGGTCCCCTTTTGTTCTCTCTATACACATTGTCCCTTGGTAATCTCATCAGTTCTTTTGGTTTCTCCTGTCATCTGTATGCCAATGACACTAGGCTATATCTTTCAACCCCTGACCTTTCGCCAGGGCTTGAACAGCAAGTCTCCTCTTGTCTGGCTGCCATCTCTCAGTGGATGCGGCATCGGGGCTTGAAGCTCAACATATTTAAGACCGAGCTTCTCCAGTTCAGCAAGCCCGCAGTCTTGGTTTCATTTTTGATTCCTCTCTGTCATTTATTCCACAGATTCAGGCCACAACCAAGACCTGTAGATTCTTCTCTTTACAACATTGCTAAAATCTGTCCATTCCTCTCAGCCTCCACTGCCAAGACTCTGGTCCATGCCTTAGTGGCCTCACCACTAGATTATTGTAACCTTCTTCTGACAGGGCTTCCTCTCTCTCACCTCCATCCTTTAATCTCTCTCCAGAACTCAGCTGCACGTATTATCACATCTGGTCACCACTTTGACCATGTTTCTCTTCTTTTATCCTCCCTTCACTGACTCCCCTTCCCTTTCCGCATCCAGTACAAGGTTTTGTTATTGACTTTCAAAGCCCTCCACGGACTGGCCCCTCCTTACTTGTCTGAACTTCTTTCTCCTCACACTCCTACCTGTACCCTCCGTTCTGGTAGTCAAGGTCTCCTGTCCCAGCTGAGGATTTCCACTGCCCTGTCCCGGATTCGTCCCTTCTCACTTGCTGCCCCTCACTCCTGGAACCTTCTTCCCCCCATGCACGCCTCATCACTTCTCTAACCAGATTAAAAATTAAGTTAAAGACTATATTGTTTAGGGAAGAGTTCCCAGGATTGTGCCGTCTGCCCCAGGATGCCTCCTTTTAACTATGTATCAAGAAGCCGTGCCCTCCCTCCAGCCCATCTGCCTTGGTCCAGGTCCCAGAGGGAGAGAACCACTGGACCTCATCCCTTTCCCATCTCCTTCCCCTTTTCCTTTTGTGTTGTCTCTTTTAGATTGTAAGCCTGAGGGCAGGGATCTGTCTAATTATAAGATTGTATGTACAGCACTGTGTAAATTTACAGTGCTATATAAATAATAATAATAATAATAATAATAATAATGCCACTTCCAGTGCAACCTGCAGAAGCTTTGAGGCTGGCACCCATTTTCCCTCTGGTTCAGCTGACCTGCTGGAATGGGTGCTGGGTGAAGAGGAAGGAAGGACACAGGATGTTGTTCTAGTGATGCTACTAATGATCTAGACTGCTGGTACACTGCAGAATTACTGCAGTTTGACACCACTTTAACTGTCATGGCTCCGCCCAATGGAATCCTAGAATTTGTAGTATCTTGTGGCACCAAAGAAGGCGAAATATCTCACAGAACTACACATTCCAGCATTCCATAGCACTGAGCCATGACAGTGATACTAAGTAGTGCCAAATTGCATTAGTTCAATCAATAATTTTATTATATCAAAGACCAGAACAAATTGCATTAGATCTGCAGCGTGGCCCTTATTAAAGTGGGTGGGATTCACTGTGTTTTCCTTCTCACTTCTGGCTCCTAGTTCTGTTCCAAAAAACTGTTAGCCACAAAGCTGCTTCTTCATCAACCTCTCACTTCCTTTGCATTTTAGGTGTAGCATTCCAGCCACACCTGATTCCGGTTGCCCTTGCCTGACTTTGTGAGTAGGCCAAAATTAGACTATTGCTTAAGAGCAGTATTTCCCTCTGTACAGGATCAATGTTAAACACACCTGGCCATTGCTGACACTCATCCTGGACACCTTCTTTCCCTTCAAAATAAAATTATAAGCTCAAGTGCTGAACACTTGGGTCTAAATGGCACTGCAGTTTCCCAGGGACCCAAAGCTAGGAGTGGTCTGGGAAATTAAAATGGCAGTTACCCCAATTTTAAATTCCTAGTGACACAAAATCAGAAGTATTATGGGAAATTAATATGGCAACTTAGATCCAGCAGCCTGTGCTATTTGGAATAGTGGGCTGCTGTTTAAAGAGAGGAATGGTGATTCTTCTCTCTAAACATTTTCCACTCTTTTCCCACCTCCCCATTATGGACATCACTTCCATATTTCAAGATTGAGCACTTATGGATCTCCAAACATGTTTGGACTGCAGCCCCCATAATCTACACAGTTGGCTGTGCGACTAGGGTGGGTGGGAGCTGTAGGGCACAAATGGTTGGAGAACCAGAGTTGCCTGCGCTCTTCTTTGATGAGATGGGGTTGCTCAACTTTTATAGTGAGCACGACCAAAAAACAAAGAGCATGCATTCCCTCCCTCTCACAACTGATTGAAACTCCCAAGATTAAACTGGTTACGACTATTTTTTTTTAATCAGGAGGCAAACCTTGTTATCAAAAGAGAGAACGTCATTCATCTCAGTTGCAAACACAATGCAATGGCATGCAAAACGTCAGTGGCTTTTCCCCATTATCAAGTTGGTGACTCCCGCTTTTCAAGTGTTAACACTTGACTGTCAAATTCCAAGAAAGTTGGCTTTCTTGTTGAACTGCACTCTGAATGGTTTAACAGCACGCAAGGAGCCCTCCATTCAAAAGACAGCAGTAGTCTTGGGTTTGCTGTTTACTGACTGATTCCTTGAAAAGGAAGAGTTAGGAGGAGGATGGAAGGAATAGAAGAAGGTCATCTGTTGTGGAAAAGGGACTTTTGCAGTTCCTCTTCCACACTTCTGGCAGACACTAAGCAACTATACTTAGCATCCATTACATTCACACCATAAAGTTCTGGAGAGATTCAGATTTAAAAATGAATTAGTTCACAACTTGTCCTCTAATGAACTGCCCTGTTGACTAGACCAAATGGTCTTATTGAGCCCAGAGCTTCAGTAAAATTACTTTTTGGGATCAGAACAAAGTGACTTTTGGAGAGGGGGTTGGAGCACAAACAGAAATGTTGGCTGAGGAATCGTAAGAGTTATCATCTAACAAAGTAAGTTTTCCAAGCTCTGAACAAATCCAGCCATTTGTTTCTGACATCAACTGTACAGATACCATAGAGAGCTCACAAAGTAAGACATGAAGGCAAAAATACATCCAGTCCTCTTCTTTCCTCCCAAGGTCAGGCATACAGAGGTGTACAACCTCTCATCCCATTTAACTGTGACAGCTATGGCTAGCTTTCATGAAAGTTTCTCACTCCTTTTCTATCTAAACTAGTTGCTACCATCACATTTCATGGCAGTGAATTTAATTTGTTAATTATAGATAGTGCTTTTCTTTCAAATTATTTTTAAATATTTTTAATAATGTCTTTATTAATGTTTTATCTAATTAAAAATAAGTCTCAATGAGACATTAATTCACATCTCAAACAAAAAAGAAAAACAACCAACCACCAAAAACCCTACAAAAACCATACAATCACAAATACTAAACTAACAGATCAATCTCTCTCTTTCTCTCTCTGGGGGTGTGAGGGAGAGTGAGTAGTGAGTTGTCCCTTCAGTGAAGCCCCACATTCATGGGGTTTTCCATCACAGTAATGTTTTCAAAAATACAGCACTGTATTTGAACATACTGAATGACAGCCATTCAGTTATATGAAAGAAAATAAAAGCATGCACTGTATTCCAGATTGCATTGATTTGCACTGTTCAATAGAACTCAAGCAAATAAATTGAGCAAAGACCTACTAAGGGTGAGAGGAAAGTTCTCCAGAGAGAACATTTCAACATCCATGCAGTTTCACAGAATTTGATACAGAGAAGTCAGATACAGAAAGGCCACTGAGTCCAAATGATAGCTCCCACCCACACCTGATCTGAGCAGTATGTGGCCCATATTTATTTATTTATTTATTTATTTGATGAGTCCTCAAGGAGCTGAGAGACACCAATGAGATAGCCCAATCATCTATAGGGCAAAGGAACCAATGCTTCTTTAAAAAGGGAATGTTAATCAATCAAGCCCCTGGCATCTCAGGGTCAGACAGCTATAAATCCTACAGCAGCAGCTGGGGATTTTATTATTCCTAACTTCCCTGTCTCCCTGCCTTTTGTGTGCTCCCTGTTTATGAATTTGTCTGTATTCTTGACCGGCTTAAGTTTCTCATATCTTGACTTGTTATCTGTTGGCTGGGATAGTGTAGAGGTGTTGTGTGCTTTCAAGTTGTTTCCACCTTACAGCGACCCTAATGCAACCCTATCATGGGGTTTCCTGAGACTGAGAGTGTGTGACTCACCCAAAGTCCCCCAGTGGGTTTCGATGGCTAAAGGATGGAATTGAACTCTGACCTCCAGAGCCATAGTCCAACACTCAAACCACCTTATTGGCTCAGTGTAGAATAGAGAGGTGAAAAGAGTGACAACCCATCAGCCCCTCAGATGACTGAAGCTCACTATCAATACTCAAGTTGTTCCTCCTCAAACCACAGGAAATCCCCATTTGGAGTGGTAAAATAAGAAGACATCTTGTCAAGATACTGGTTCCTGTCTCCTTAGATCAACATCTTGATCTACTGCACACATATATCTTGCTATCTCTTTCTTTGAGAAAGTCCTGTAATCTTCATTATTCCTAAACTCTTTCAACCCTAATCAAGCCATCTCTGCAATCTGGGTGCAGCTTGAATGAAATTTCATCATTTCATGCTACCTAAGGATCTCAGTACTGGGAATTTGGCACACTGGAAACATCATCAACTTGGTCAAGATTAAAAATCTCGGTGAATCAGAAGGCTGTCTTAAGGGCTAACTGCCATAATACATGGAAAATTAACATCCTTATTGAATATTCTGGATTTTTCCTTAAAGCAACTGCAGGAAGCACCAAATCTGATCATCATCCATTCCAAGCTGCCTCACAAGACAATAAGAAAATTACTGTATTCTTCTTTCTCCAGTGCTATTGGTCTCAGATCAAACTTGAGTCCTCTGTGATGACTTTTAAGTAAAAAGGATAGAAGGTCATAAGAAAAGTTTGGAAAAGTTTTCAGTCTACAACTCCTGCATTTTCTGGCCAGCATAGTCATAAAAGAGCTTTCCAGAAAGCAGAATCTCGTCTTTAGTACACATCCCTTGGTCCACCACTCAAAGCTAATACTTTGGGTACATAAGGCCAACTGTACCATGTTTATTTTTACCAGAAGGATATGCAAGAAACTTTAATACAAGTCAACCAGTTTATTAGGTATATTTGATCCAAAGCCAGGAGGACATTAGTATATAGCCTACAGAATTCAAGACAAACTCTGTTTTAGAAGAAAGAAAACAGTCTCCCTTCTCTGCTGTTAAGGTCACTGTACTGCAATGTGGCACAGTAAGCAATTGTGCAACTAAGCCCTCCAGAACCTGATTGCAACTTTGGAATGTGACCGTTCTTGTGCAATGGTGTTTGTCACCATCATATGAAGAAGAAAAAAAAGCGATTGGGAAATAAATCTCTTGTTTACCTGCCGGTTGCTGATAACAATCAACTGATTCTTTTACTGTAGTAGATTTCTAAACCGAGGGACCTAGGTTTAAACTGCTGATATGCCACAAGCTCTTTTTTAATATATTCTAATGAAGCAGTTTTGGACTCTTGCTCCAGTTCCCAGGCTTCATGCTGAACCATACTGGTGTGCCACGAGAGGATGATGTGTGAGTAAAATCACTGTACAAGGCTGCCATGCTGGATTGACGTCTCCCATCCTATACTGTAGAGTGAGTGAGGAAACCTCATAAAGCATGGTCATTGCTGTCTCCCTCCCCACTTCCATGTGCACCAATGTAATAGCAGTGACACCATCTCAGGACAAAAAAAGAATTAGCTGACAAAGGGAAATACTGACCCAACTCAGGATTTGCTGAATATACTACTGTACTACCAAATCGCTGCTTTATGGGTTTTCCTATCTTGTAATTAACTTTCCCAGTTCTAAACCCACCTTCTTAATTGTATTCTAAATGGTACTATAAATTAAAAAAAAAACTCTAAAGGGGTTGCTTCTGAGTACGCATGCCTAGATAGATTGCCCTGCTGGTCTCTATTGCTCTGTTAATCTTTCTTCTTCTTCTTCTTCTTCTTCTTCTTCTTCTTCTTCTTCTTCATCATCATCATCACCATAATTTCCCCCTCCCTGAAATATCTGGCAATTATTAGTAACACAACCGTAATTATGATTATTTTAAAGATGAGGGAGGATTCCACTACCTCACAATGCAAAAGAAATTAAAATGTGGCACTAGTTAATAAGAGAGCCAGCACAGTTTGTGTGTTGGACTATGAATCTGGTGACCAGGGTTTGAATCCCTGCTCGACCACGGAAACCCATTGGATGACCTTGGGCAAGTCACACTGTCTCAGCCTCAGAGGAACTCAAAGGCAAATTCCCTCTGAACAAATCTTGCCAATAAAAGCCTACAACAGGGTCACTTTAGGATGACCAAAAGTCAAAAACTATCTCAAGGCACAACAACCACTTAATGGAAACTGGAGCATGTCCAAAGGAGGGCCCTATAAGGAGCGACTTAGGGACCTGGGGATGTTTAGCCTGGAGAAGAGAAGGTTAAGAGGTGATATGATAGCCCTGTTTAAATATTTGAAGGGATGTCATATTGAGGAGGGAGCAAGCTTGTTTTCTGCTGCTCCAGAGACTAGAACGTGGAACAATGGATGCAAACTGCAGGAAAAGAGATTCCACCTCAACATTAGGAGGAACTTCCTGACAGTAAGGGCTGTTCAACAGTGGAACACACTCCCTCGGAGGGTGGTGGAGTCTCCTTCCTTGGAGGTCTTTAAGCAGAGGCTGGATGACCATCTGTTGGGGCTGCTTTGATTGGGAGTTCCTGCATGGCAGGGGGTTGGACTGGATGGCCCTTTTTGTCTCTTCCAACTCTATGATTCTATGATTCTATGATTCCATTAAAGCAGCGTTGAGAAAACTTCCCATTTGCTTGGGAAAGTTTCCTTGGCTAATAACATCTGTTAAAATCAGTGCTTGCAAAGTGTTAAAAATCGAGCTGGGAACAATCTTGCCTTTTCTGTTCAAAGCAGAGCTTGGAAAACTTTTTTATTTGTACTGCAACACCTACATATTGTTAAAAGCAGTACTAGTGAGGGAGTTTTTAAAAGATTTGGGAAAAGCTTTGGCTTTTTCTGTTCTATATATATGTGTGTGTGTGTGTGTGTGTGATATATATATAAATACAAGACACACACATACACTTGAATAGGATGATAGGGGGAGGTAGTTCTACTTGCATTATCTTGACCTATTTCTGTCTGGGCTCAGGCCTGGTTTGGGGATAGAATTTTTTTGCTCTGATGGATGACTCGTTATGAAAAGAGAAACACAGGAAATGCAAACGGTTTGATTTTGCTTACTCCCTCAATGCCTTTGGATAACATTTACCATGACTGTATCCTTTTGGATCACTTTTGTGATCTGGATGTTAGAAACCCTGTTTTACCATGATTTAGCTTCTACTTGCAGGGAGAGCTCCAAACATTAGCACTCTGGTATCTCTGCTGTGGGCTGGATTGAGATAATATCTTGTCCCTTCTGCTACATAACATTGATACGAACCCATTAAGAGATATAGGGCAAGGTGCTATAAATATTCTGGTGACACATGGCTCTATTTCTCGGTAACATCAGAATCTAGAGAGAACGCGGAGACTACAGAGCTGAGAGAGATGCTCAGCTGCGCACATATTACACCAGTGCTGAAATGGACTGGCTACCTCTTCATTACCCAGCCAGGTTTAAGGTCTTGGTATTGACATTTGAAGCTCTAAGAAATTTGGGACCCAGGCATTTCAAATTGCTTTCACCAATACCTGTTACTGTTGTTGTTTCAGACTAATGGCATCCCTAAGGTGAACCTATCATGGGGTTTTCTTGGCAACATTTGTTCAGAGGGGGTTTGCCATTGCCATCCTCTGAGGATGAGCGTGTGTGACTTGCCCAATGTCACCCAGTGGCTTTCAGTGGCCAAGCAAGGATTAGAAATCTGGTCTCCAGAGTCATAGTCCAGTGTTCAAACCACGATACAGCTCTGGCTTCTTTTCATCAATAAAGACCCAAGAAATTTCTTAAGATCACAACAGGAAGCCTGCAGATTGTCTTCTAGCAGCAACCTGGAACTGGAGCTTCTCCATACTGGCCCCCAATTTTTGGAACACCTTCCCATAGCAGTCAGGAAGTATCAAAGGTGGTATGCTTTAGGTCAGGGACAGCAACTTTTAGGGGAGAGGGACAGAGGCTAGTTTACATAACATGCAACCAAATCAAAGCTCTATGACCTTCATTCTAGATACAAAGATGTTTGGTTTTGCCCACACAACAGAATCCTTAAATGCCAGAATGGAAATTGCTAAGTGCTAGCCAAGTAATTATGGAAGACTGAAAAAGGTTCATTCAATCCGTCATCAGTTGTGTCTGAATTGCTTCAGATGAAGAGTAACCTGAACTAAGAGGTAAAGAGATTTTAGTTGGTGCTACATTGCCTGCACCAAAGCCCTCTGCAAAACCACAAAACAAGTTTTGGCAACCCTTACTTCCCCACTAACATGCCACAGCTCCAATCTTATTTGGCACTTAAGAGCCCTGTGACCATTCTTAAAAGGGAAAGAAAAATCAATTAGCTGTGTTCAAATGTTGATTATAGAGTTGTAACAAGCTTAGATAATAATCAAGTTCATGCTGGAAGAAGCATTCTCAGGCCAAGAACCAAACTGACCCTGAGTAAGCCTACTGGAGGGCATGTGCCAGCAGAAGACAAAGACCAGGACTTGTGAAATTTAGCAGTGAAATTCACAGAATTCCCTAGCATTGTAATTTTTTTTAAAGTAATGTTTCCCAGCTCTGAGGACCAAGCATCCATGTGAATAGTTATCCTCACTATCACAATGAACTTAACATTCATTCATTTGTTCTCTCTCTCTCACTCACACTAATCATTAATGGCTATAATGCTCCCCACTTCTAATGACCATGCACTGCAGAGAGCTAAATACATTTTAAATATATAGCAGCACAGAAAGATACAGAATTTCAGAATCATAGAATCATAAAGCTGGAAGAGACCCCAAGGCCCATCCAATCTAACCCCATGACATGCAGGAACACACAATCAAAGCATCCCCAACAGACAGTCATCCAGCCTCTGTTTAAAAACCTCCAAAGATGGAGACTCCATCACACTCCAAGGGAGTGTGTTGTCAAACAGCTCTTCCCATCAAGAAGTTCTTCCTAATGTTTAGGTGCAGCCTCTTTTTCTGTAGTTTGAATCCATTGCTCCATGACCTAGTCTCTGGAGCAGCAGAAAACAAGTTTGTTCTATCTTCAATATGGCATCCCTTCAAATATTTATACATGGCTATCATATCACCCCTTAACCTTTTCTTCCCCAGGCTAAGCATACTCAGCTCCCTAAATCACTTCTCATAGGGCATGGTTTTCAGATCCTTCACTATTTTGGTGGCCCTCATCTGGTCATGCTTCAGTTTGTCAATATCATTTTTGAATTGTGGTGACCATTATACATTTATATAATGACAATGACAATGTCTTATAACTAATGTAACTGTACTATTAAACCAACTGTGGGGAACCTTTGGACTTCCACTTTTCTTTTGGCCTACAACTCCCAAAAGAAAGAAAGAAAGAAAGAAGGAAAGAAAGAAAGCCTTTACCATTGGCAATAGCAGATGGGCCTCTTGGAGTTCAAGTCCACTGGATGGCCAAAGTTTCCCCATCCCTACCTTATTATTTTTCCTTTTATCACTTCCAAGTGAGAAGATCTAAGACCAACGGTTCCCAGTTCACCACGCACACTTTCACACTACACAATTATAGTGCTGTGATTCTGCTATAACTAACAGAGATGTATCCTATGAGATCCTAATGTTTTTAGTTTGTTATGGCACTAGATCTCTCTGGCTGAAAGATCTAAAGGTCCTTCCCTAAACGGCAAATTCCAGGACTCAATGGGATGTTGCCATTGCAGTTAAAATGGAATCAGAGTCCTACAAGGACTTCACATGAGTTTAGTATCTCCCCAGTCCAAGTCTATTTCTGAGACTACTTGACTCTTGTCCCACTGCTGAACTTTTCTTGCATTTGCAAGGCTCATCCTAATATTTAAGTTATATCTATGTAGGGTTTTTTAAATTAATTGCATTTTTAAAAACTGTTCAAAAAGTGACGTTTGAAGCCACGGTTTCCTGCCCTCTCCTCATCAGTCCCCTATAACATTTTGAAAATCTGTCAGCAACACCCCCTTTCCTTCATTAATTCTATGACAAAGAAACGTATGGCACTGTTTTAAAAACCAGCCCATTGATATTGCCCTGGTCATGCTGAGTGTTTCCCTACCCTCCTCCACACTGCTAGCAGCCACTGAGGAAACAGGCAAGAAAAACTCACAACTTGAGAGGTGAGCAAAGGTGACGGTGATGGTGGGAGTCATTTGCTAAGATGGCTTGCTATGAGGAGGCTGTTTCTGGCAGCATCACCATGGTGACCACAATGTGTATTCTAGCCCTCACACAATGGAGACGGGAAGAAGGCAAACTAACCACTGTTCCACCTACATATGGAGTAAATGAACCACCATCTGCTTCATCCTGGTGTGGGTGTCATGTGTAGCTCATCCCTTTCTCGCTACATGAATGAAGACAGTTGATAAATGAAGATATGCCTAGATAAGCAATGTGATGTAGTAGCCAAGACTTGAGGTGGTACCACTTTGGCTGGGAGTGATGGTATCATTTTGGATTTGGATCATTTTTGGCAAAAGAATTCCTTGGGAGCAGGTAACTTTCCCAATAGCAAGAAGGTTCCTAGGCTAGAACCTTTCTCTCTCTCTTGTCCTTTCACGAAGGAGAAAATGAAGTATAGAAGGGTTTAATGCTATCCGCCCCACCCCACAAAAAATACAGCCTGGGAAATGCACTCTGATCCCAGTTCATGTAAACCACCACCTTGGCAATTTTATAATTTGGAAACTAAACAGAATGGACTGCTGTAAGAATGGGCTTTATCTTGTGAAAAGAAAATGAGTAATATTATGGGAAGAAGATCTCCATTTTATTTGGCTCTAAGATCCAAATTAGATCTCTTTTGTGATTTAAAAATAAGCTATTAAGAAAAATTACAATATTTTCCTTAGATTATGACCTACTACATTCAGTGAGTGTTACTTTCTACAGATATGCTTATAATTATACAGTTAAATTATCAAGGGAAAGAAGAGAATTTGACAAATTGGATTCAATGTTTTCCATATTTTTCTGACAGGTATAATGTTTTTCACTATGCACTATGCTCTCAAACAACTAAACTTCCAGGCATTAGGGCAAAACCTGGATCTTAAAAGCCACTTGATACTACCACAGTAACCAAAACAAACAAACAAACAGAATTCACAAAGTAAGTGTTTAAAGGAAGCCTAGAACAGTTACCAGTAGCAAGTATCTCTAGATAGAAATAGGGAAAAAAATTCTTGGACTGCAATACCCAGAATCCCCACCAGCATGGCTTTTAGCCAGGCTGGTTTTGGGATTCTGGGATTTGTTATTCAAAAAGTAACATTTCCAAATTTTGCTTCTGTCCAAGGATGCCAGGTGTTGATACAGAATCTGCATGTCCTCAGTTTTCAACAATTAATCACATAAAATTTAGAATGGGCAATCTACCTAATTTAATTCCAATGGAAATAAGAAGCAAACAGGATCCTGCCATGTGATACTGTACATTCTCTACCCTAGCTTGAGCTCAGCTCAATTTCACAAATCTGATCCTGAAATTACCTAGGAGCTAATCAATACTTAATATCCCATTGTCACCCACAAAATCTCCAAGCCCACCTAACCCTATTCTCCATCATTCCATTATGCGTATCAGCAAGTTGGGATGTACATGTGAAATGCCAAATACAAAACTAGCTAGAGGTTTTATCTCACTGTTAGAGCCTGACTACCTGTATTTCGTCCTGTAAACATTTCTTCCTCTAACAAGTTTCAAAATGCAGAACTTTCCAGACTTCTGTGAGTCTAGCTTTCAGATCACAAAGAGGTTCTGGCTCAGTAAAAGACACACACTTAGCTGTTGTGGTATGTTTTCAAGTCATTTCCAACTTATGGCAACCCTAAGATGAACCTGTTATGGGATTTTCTTGGCAAGATTTGTTTAGGGAGAGCTTGCCACAGACTTCCTCTGAGGCTGAGAGAGTATGTCTTTGCCCAAGATTACCCAGTGGGTTTCCACGGCCAAGCCCTGGTGCCCAAGAGTCATAGTTGAAAGCTCAAACAACTACACACACACATATACGCTATATATGATGTGCATTTTGCTATATTGTAGGTACCTTCCCCCATCCTTCCTTGTGAACTGACAACTCACTCCCCTATTTTTCCCACTTCTCTTGTCTGCCTCATTTATCCACTGTATTTGTCTTGTTTTCAGAAATTTGAGATTTACAATCCCACTCTTCTTCCATGAACCCCACTCTAACTTCCCAAGGGAAAAAAAAGCAGAAAGAAAATCTTTGCTTTTTTTCATCACAAAAGAAAGAGAGAAGAATGTGTTCTTTGGACAGCATCCTCCAAGCGATGTGAAAGCACTTTAAAAGCAACAGGTTACATAACCTGGATAAAATGTCATGAAGTTTAACTCCATAATGCAATCAGCTTCTTCCTGGAGTCAAAAGCTGAATTCAGAGAACCTGTGCTTTCCAGAATCGGGGAGGAAAAAAAGAATGTCTTTTTGTGTGTATGTCTTTCACCATTCTCTGATTCATTTGACTTTGAAAGCAAAACAAACACACTGCTCGGTTTCATACAGTATTGCACAAGACGGCAATTCGCAAGAATGAGACATGTTCACAGTTCCTAGAAAAAAAAAAGTTGCAGCAATGCAGGCTGCCAACTTGTTCAGTGTCAACCTTCAGGCAGCATAGCAGGCTGAGCAGTAAAATGAGTCATGGTGAGTCACTCCAAAGCTATTTTTTGCTTTGAAAGTATTGCCAGGCAGAGGGTTAATATTCAAGCCAGTGTAAATTTAGCAATGGCAGGAAAAACAAGAGTTTCCATGGTTGCTCCTCAACAATGTTTATAGCGCATATGTGCAACCAATAAGCAAAGGAGGCTAAGCCAAATAAATTAGGGACACACACTCCTTTTTTCTTTTCTTTTTTCATTTACAAATCAAATTTGGTACATTGGGTTTTATGACTCACACTCAGCTACTACTTTCTCTACTTTCTCCAGTTCTGGCAAACAAATTAAAAGTGCAACAATCATTAATGTGCCACTCATGATCCATCAGAGGGTAACATTAAAGTACTGTAAATACCTTCCTTTTCACCACTGCATGGGATATTGCTTTTTCCATCCTTTCTTTTGGCTGGACAAATCAAGGTGACCTTGCCAGCCTCCCACATCAGTTATTCAGCCAAAGATGGAACTGGGACCAATTAACACAACTCTGTTTATTGAGTGATCAGTTCAGCTATCAGAGAGGCTAGTAACAGGCTACATGAACTTGCCCTTACAGATAAGCAGTTAGAAGTAGGCCTTTCTTATCATGCAAACAAACTGGCCAGGAGTAGAAGGACATTTTATCACTTATGTGCAATAATCTGCTCTCAGTCTTTTCTTTCTCTCCAGTGTACCAGACATTCTGTCAGCTAAGTTGGTTGGTTCATTTTAAACACATTTTAAAGCTTGCTCCTCACCCAAATATGCTTCCACAGCAATTTATAAACATCAGAGGATGAGATAGTCTGTACCTGCAGGCTTGCAATCCAAAAAGGAGCAACACAAAAGGAGATTAGGAAGAAGTATGGAGGGTGTGGAGATCAAATCCAGCAGCAAGGGTTCTTGGTTTCAAGGTTCAGCAACTAATAAATTTAGCTCAGGGGAAATAAGCTCAGTAGGGCATCAAGCTGGATTTAAGCATAATGGGAAGGCCACTGTTTCCTCTCTCTCTCCCTCGTTGGTCACAGCAGTGGAAGTAGTAGTTAGAAGGAGGAGAGATATCAGGTAGAGCTTCATCCAGGCACAATGGGAGTCAAACTAGATTTCCCCACCCCAGATTAGTGATCTGCCCAGACTCCTCCAGAAAGTGGGTACTAGATCATGAATATGTCTCCATATTCATAGGAATCTATGGCTCTACTCAGACTCTGGTATGCATGGAATTCTCCCCATGCCCCATATTTTGCAATCGTGTAAGCAGGTACACTTATAAAACAGTCTACAGGAGACTTATTTAGTATAATAAACACTTGTCTGTCAGCAGTTATTCTCACCATTCTGTAGTATAGGGTTCAATCATACCCAGAGAGAGAAATTCCAGAGTTGCAAGCAGGATTCAGGAAAGGAAGAGGCACTGAGTACCACATTGCAAACATACGATGCTTAATGGAACGCAGCTAAGGAATTCCAGAAAAAAAACACCAACATGTCCTTTACAGGCTATAGCAAAGCATTTGACTGTATAGATCATGAAAAGCTAAGGAACTCTCTCAAAGACATGGGGGCACCAGTACATTTGATAGTCCTGATGAGAAATCTGTACTAAGGACAAGAGACTACCATCAGAACAGAATCTAGAGAAACAGATTGGTTCCCAATAAACAAGGCTTTATTTTACCACCCTATTTGTTCAATTTATATGCAAAAAAAAATCATAATAAAAGCAGGGTAGACTCTGAAGAAGGAAGAGTGAAGAGACGAGGAAAGAACATCAACAACCTAAGATAAGTGGATGACACCATAATACTGGCAGAAGACATAACAGATTTGGGATGGTCACTAAGGAAGGTCAAAGATGAAAGTGAAAAGGCAGGCTTAATGCTGAACATAAAGAAAACAATAATGATGACCACAGAAGAAACAGATAAATTCAAACAGGACAATGAGAAAATCAAAATAGTGAAAGAATTCCAATACCTAGGATCAATCATTGATCAGAATGGTGACTGCAGTCAAGAAATAAGAAGACTAGGACTGAGGAGGGCAGCTATGAAAGAACTAGACAAGTTCCTAAAGAGCAAAGACATAAAACTGAGCACTAAAGTTAGAATTGTCCAAGCCACTGTATTCCCCATCCCCATGTATGGATGCAAGATGTGGAAGGTAAACAAAGCAGATAGGAAGAAAAAAAAAAACTTTTGTGTGCAGTTTCCCCAATATACAGCATTTTAAAATGCCATTTTCACTAACATGCACATTTTTATGTAAATTTTTCATACTATATCCAATGTGAACAGATTTTTCAGCAGAGAACCACATTTCATATAGTCAGTTTGTTTCAAAGTGCAAAGTTAGGTAAGTTTGGATTAAAATAAGTAAAATAAGTAAACTAAGTACATTTCTCTCCCAACCCCAGTCTGAGTTGCCAAGAATACCCATAAGGAACACAATCCACAGTACAGGAATTACACTGACTGCTGCTTGCTCCTAAAGGTCACTTCAAATATCTTTAACACAACACTACCCACCAGTGCATGGGTGGATAATAGAAAAAACTCAAAGGGTAATTAAGGAGTAGATAGATTACCAGAACCACACTAGATTGCCAAACAATTACACATGATTATAGCTGCCTGTTAAAGAAATAATTTCTTGCTTTGCATTTTAATGCACTCCTTTTATTCATTAGACTTAAGTTGCTATAATTATTAGTTGCAGCCTCGAGTGAGATAAAGTAATCAAACTGCTATTACTTATTGCTTCTCTGACTGTGGGAAGAAGATTCTTACACGACTGCTTCGGAGTCTAGACGTACATTAAGAAAGGCAAAGCAAATAGGAATTTCTTCCCCTCTGATCTCTTAAACAATCCAAATATAGGGCAAGTAATGGGCACCAAATTCCTGGAGAGTCACCATAATCTGAGCCTGAGGCACAAAGATTCTACCAGACATATGGAAAGTGTAGACAAGATTTGCCATTTTTTGCAGCCCCCTGATCCCTCCAGACTCCCCTTATCTGCTTCCCTGCAAAAGTACAATTGTTTTCTTGGAAGTTTCCACCTGCAGGGATTCACCTTTAAGTAAGTTGCAGGACCCCCATGTTTTTACATCAAAAATATTTCCTCAAAACAGTTGAAGAAAAGTGGACTTCTGGCTTTTGTTTTGGGTTTCTTGCACATTTGACAACTGTATGACAGGTGTAACTTCTAGGAGGGACTGCACATGTATATAGGCATTAAGGCACTTTTTCAATTGTTCTTTTAATGGAAATCAAGCCTACCTCTATTCTTGTGACTGCAGATTTATATAGTCTTTTATCTGCTGTTTTAGAATGTCATTCTTCCACTGGACATTTGCCATGCCAGCTAGGGAATTATTTGCCATGCCAGCTAGGGAGATGGGCACTGCAATTGAATCTGATGGGCCATACTTTGCTCACCACAGATATTGTTGTACAGTCAGCCCTTGCTATCCGCTGGAGTTTGGTTCCAGGAAACCCCCCCCCCCCCCATGGATAACAAAATCCATGGATGCCCAAGTCCCATTCAATCCAATGGCATAACAAAATGGCTTCTCTTATATAAAAATGGAAAATCAAGGTTTGCTATTTTGAATTTATGCTTTTTCTGAATATTTTCAAGATGTGGATGCCTGAATCAGTGGATAAAAGAGCCTGTGGATAAGGAGGACTGACTGTATTTAAAATCCCATCAATCCCAGGAACACAGCCAACAGGTATGATAGCAAATGCAGACCAAAAATCACAATTTCTCCACTTCTGCTTTAGAATGCTAATTGTTCTTGCTGTCCAGACTCAAAATAATTAAAGAATAAATGCCATTCAGACAGGGTGTGGAATATTTTAGGGGACAGGTATACAAACTAATGAAGTCCTTAAAGCTACAGATCTCTAGTTGTTTTGAGAGACATGATTTTTAAAATTTGCAGAATGTCAGCTTTCTTTAGCATAAAAAATTGAAATGCAACTTCCAGCATCTGTTCATACACATATTACTCATCTGAAATGTGTACAAGGATTCTGGTGAACACTAGCAAGCCTGATCACAAGGCATAATGATTTTGTAACACAACTAAATTGCACAAATGAATTACTTATACAGTCAAGAAATATGGGAACAAGATGATCTGATGAAGAAAGGGGAAAAAATGTTGCTGAACCATACCAAGATCATTTGCAGTTGCTTAACCACTAAGCCTCAGCAAGTGTAACACTCAGCTGAAAGGATTGCGAAGTCTTTTCTCTGTCTAATGATAATAAAGTCACCCAGTCACAACCCTGCAGGTCAAGGGGCTAGAGGCCCCCTGCATTCCAGTGAAATGGATTTGCTCTGTGTGACTATGTCTGGCCTGACAGTGCCATTGTTTTGAAAAAACTCGTCTAAACAGTTCCAACTTGAAAAGAAATGAGGGAAGAACATGGTTGTTTTGGAAGGTGAAGATGAACAATAAAGTATTGAAATGGAGACTTCAGGCCTATTCGCTCATTCAGGAAGCACACTGAGAAATTACAGACCCATAGAATTATAAAACTGCAAGGAACGTCCAAGAAAATTCCACTACTAATGCACTCCTGAGAGATGCCTATCCAAACTTTAAAAACATCCCATGAGGGAGTCTGTTTCAGTGTCAAACAGCTATGACTGTCAGGATATTTTTAATGTTTAGGTGGAATCGCTTTAAATGGAAAAGAAAGTGGACAAGTTCTGTTCCCTTCTGTCTCCGCTTCCATCATTCCAGTTCCATCAGTCCTTTCACATGGAAAGACAGGTTTGTACAACAAACTTTCCCTAAGCCAGGGATGTTTTCCATGCATTTGGGAACCTCAGTACCCTAACCATGTGGTATGTGTTCATACGTACAGGAAGGTGTCCTGTGTAAACACATCCCTCTCTATATGAAGAGACAGCAAGGGTGCTGGAGAAAGAGTGGGATGGGGGTATTGTATCCCATCTCTTCACATGTTGATGCAGCATGCTTTCAGATGAGTGAGAAGAGATATAGTATGCACAGTCAACAGCAGTGACAAATCCTGAATTTAGCCTAACAATTAGGATCAGGAGACACAAGTCGCCTGACTGGTCAACTGACCAACATTTATCAAATGCTAGCAATTATTGTGAAACATATCATGAACTGTTAAGGATGTCCTTTCATTAGTGCCCCTCTTGCTTTCACAATAAAACATGCAATATTCAATAGTTCTTCACTAGCCATGGCAGAAGCCAGAGAGCATTTTGCTTCTTAACCTTGCAGAATCACGCACATCCATGCAAACAGACAGATTCTATCTTCATAAATGATAGAGAGGGGAGAATTTAGACCCGATTCTTCACTCCCACTTCTTGTAATGGCCATTTCTGTACCATTGGCATCTCTGAAAAGGAACGTCCCAAAGGAGACTTGAACTGAAGTCATCACAGCAGGGAATGTCTAGGGTTGACAGACCACCAGAATTTTAGCATTGACCAGAGAAATGGTGCTCATAATGTGAGCTGAAAAGGCTTTAGGCTACAAATGCACAAATGATTGCACATGGTGTGGCCACATAGAACTCCACTCACATCCAGAGGATTACAGAGATGGCCTGCCAGATTTTTCAAGGGAGCATTTGTTAAGATAGTGCTTTGCTTTCCTAGATGTGCAAGTGAGCCAGTCAGCCACAGGGTAGAAGCTGACTACCGCCCCTATACTAAATGTCTATTTGTCATTTCAGGCTAGGATACGTCTTGCACAGTACAGCATCACTGGTGTCACTCTCAGTCTACAAAGACCATCAGAGGCACAGGACAACAGGCTCCTCAGGCTCTAGAGTATTCCTTTTAACAAAAGTGCCCTGCACATGTACAGAACAGCATTATTTTTAATGACTGTTATAAGAAGTGCTGGTATTATCACAGCAGATAATATAGGGACATCCGAATGGCCTTCCTTTAGCCATTTTCTAGTAGGCTGAAGCTCTTGCCCATTTGCTAGGACTTAAGTGGGATGACCTAAAACCAGTCCTGCCTTAATGTGTTATAGATAAAAGAGAAAGGCTATTATTATCAGGAAAAGGAGCAGTAACATTACTTCAGTCACCATGCATTGTCAAAGACAATTAACTGTAGGTGCCAATCTTTTTGTAGACAAAAGCTGACCCGTCTTATACATTTCCCAAATGCCTAGCAGCCAGGATCAACATCATACCCACTGCATCCGCTGAGGAGGGTGCCTTATTGGCTGGTGTGATGTTCTAGGACAGTGATGGGCAACCTTTTGAGCTTGGTGTGTCAAACATCGCCAAAAAACTGAGCATAACTTGGGTGGTGTGTCACTTTGAGGGGAAAAAAATTATTTCACGATATTTATAGTTTAAATCACTTATTTTTATAGTGTATATATTTATAGTTTAAATCACTTATCCATGACTTCCATGACACTTCAGAATGGTAGATAATGGTTTCTGTGGTTAACTGTTATTTGGTTACTGGTAATGGCAGGGCTCCCAGAGATGTGTCTCCCGCTGTGTTCCACTGCTCCCTGCTCTGCCGGCGGAAGTGAGGGCAAAGATCCCTCTAATAGGCAAGGTTGGGACTTGTTTCATCCACAGGAGCAGCAAATGTTTCATCCTCCCCTATTAGACACTCTGTGCCGGAGGTCTGTAGGCCAAAACAACAGAAGTCCATCACAGAGTGTCTAGTTCTGGGATTTCCGGTTAAGCTAGGATCTTTGCCCTCACTTCCACCGGCAGAGCAGGGAGCAGTGGAACGCAGCACGGCCAAGTGATTAGAGTCTTATTCATCCTCGGCTACTGCACTTGGCCATGCTGCATTCCACTGCTCCCTGCTCTGCCAGCGGAAGTGAAGGAAAAGATCCCAGCTTAACCAAAGTCCCAGAACTAGATACTCTGTGACGGACTTCTGTTGTTGGCCGTGCAGGAGCCAAGGATGAACGATCCTTCTCAGCATGCGGCCGCCTCAGTGGCCGCGTGTCATCAGAAATGGCTACGCATGTCAGTGCTGACACACATGTCATAGGTTCACCATCAGGGTTCTAGGAGATACAGAATACTGAAGCTTTTGGATACAGTGTTCTGTATTATGAATTAATACTTTAAGCAATGGCCAATATTTGACCATGGATTGACAATGGATTTTTGGAGCAGGAGTGGACAAACAGGCCAAATTCCACCCCTCTGCACTACATGATGTTATTCCCCAGTATCTATTATGTAATGCTAGACTTACTTACAACAAAGCGTGAATGGCCAGTTGTTAATAAGGTGGTAACCTGTGTCTACCTGTACTACCATATGAAAATGGGTACCTGTAAATTAAATAAGGCACCTGGGATGAAGTAGTGGATGACATTTTGAATATTCTTCTGTGACCACATGTTATAATTGGCCCTCCATTTTTGCAGGGATCCATTCCACCCACCCCCACCCACCCCGAAAATGGAGGCTCATGTATATTCAAGCCTCATAGGCTTGAATGGGGTACACTCCCATGTGTGCAACCCTGGCGTGCAAGCCGGGTACACACTCCATTGGAAATAATGGAGGTTAACCCTCTGCAGATATTTGAGGGCCCAGATCCACAAGTTAAGAGGGGCAACTGTATAGGCAGAGATATCATGCCCATTAAAAATGTGTGCAATCATTTCTTCAGGACAGGTCCACAAAACCAACTGAATACAAACCATAACTTCAGGCAAGTCAACAACTTCTTTATAATGAAGGTAAATGACAGTAAAAATTGTAGAAATGTTAGAAAATGCCAAAAGGGCAAGGCCCTTAGTTCTACCTATGAGTTGCTGAGTGGCTTTAGGGGAACAGATTAAAATCTTTGACTCAGATTTATCACCTGTCAAGTGAGGATAATGTTAGTTATCTCACCCAACTTCACTGGGTGTTGAGAGAATTAATTAGATATACTGTCAAACATAGGGTGGCTGCTTGTTGCTGCCTGTTCACTAGTGCCTATCACACTGAGATACCCATATACTGAAGATGCTAGAGTGGTTCAGCTAAAAATCAAGATATCTATGCTTGAAAATCAATCTCTTTCTCAAATTCACTCTCAAAGCAACATGGGGAGAATAATTCTGACTTTTTTAATAACCTTCCCAATATGTTCACAGGGTTATTAGAAAAGATTACAGAGATCTAAAATATAAGAAGCTACATGAACAAAATAAATTAACAACAACTAACTGTCTTCCTTTTGTCCCTCTACCAGCAGGCAAAGATGTTTTTATTCAGACAGGTCTGTTAACAATTTGCTAGGTCTAAAATTTGGACTTCAAATGGACATACTGGACTTTTAACATTTTAACATATTTATATACTGTTGACTGTTTTAAATTAAAGTATATTTTTATATTTCTGGTTTATTCTGTTGCATTAGGTATTTTACTAAGATGTAATCTGGTGGTATGCAAATAAAAGGAATGGATGTATAAATACAATAATTTTCCATTATAGTTTTTAAACTGCTTTTTTATTTTTTTTTTATTGTATGTTTTAATTTTTTTTAAAAAAAATGATGATTTAACTCCATTTCAGTGTTCATATTGTGTACTTTTTACATTTCATTTGTTTTAACTTTTAAGTCATCTTGACTATCAGCATTGGGGGAAAGTCTGGATATAAACAATGATGAGGATGACAATGATGATAATGATAATGACAGAGCTGAATCCCTTTAATCAAATTGTCTAGATTTATTTTAAACTAAATTAAAATGCAATTGTCATTTTACAACACAAAGTATATGCATATCTACTCAAAAGGAAGAATGACCGATGTCAAGAGACTGTACTCTGAAATGAGTTTAGAACTGTAGTGAGAGAACCAAAAGTTATTTTGCCATGTCACCACACCATGTCACCACATCAATAAGCACAACATCAAGAAGAGCCCTACACTTTTTCGGTGCCTGGAAAAACCTGACGATCCTCTGAAAAGCTTAGACCACCTTGAAAAGTACAGCAACTTGTTGCAATTTGCAAGACTTTAATGGATTTCTTGTTGCAGCTAGCAAAGACTCTCCAAAGGGGTTATGCATTTACTTTCTCCTCCCCTCCCAGTTGTTGTAGCACCAGCCCTCACCTTCTGCATTGTTCTGTACCCACCTTCTGGCTGGAAGCAAACATGAAATCCCTTCATTTCATCTTGATTTGGGAACAGACTCTTTACCTAACATTTTACTTTTAATTTCCAAACAGGAGAATATATTCTCTCTGTGTATCTATGAATGACAAGCTCTGAGCATCTGTGGTTGGTACTTAATGCATAATGTTTAATGGCATCACCAGGAGCTGTCCCTAGGTCTTGGAAACCCTCAGGGTCTGGACTGGCAATCCTAATGAAGACACCTAGAAAGTCAGACAACCTTTTGATGTTTTTGGAGTATCTGAACTTTAGCATAATGGGAACAAACTCCCATCATTCCCCAGTATTACTGTTTTTCAACTTGCCTGGTGTCTCTGCGTAACTACTGTATACTCATGTACTTTAACTCTTATCAAAAAAAGGGGGGGGGAAGGGAAGGGAAGGGAAGGGAAAGGAAGGGAAGGGAAGGGAAAGGAAAACCATACCCTTCTCTGAGTGGAGTGGCAAAAGGCAAGAACATTCCAAGAACACCTAAAAGAAGCACCGGCCCCTCTACCTTCTCTCTCATGGCACTGCATCTAACTTTTTTGAATCCATGGGCAGGAAAATGATGGCCATGACAGCTCTTGGTGCTTCCTTTCAAAAGTTTGTCAAGACAAATAATGCACCAAGAGGTGCTTCCCTCGAAGGTGCATCAAGAGGGCTTTGGAGGATTTGAATAACATATTTGTGTATATTTGTTGACATTTCTGGGTTAAAATCAGGCAACATTACCACATTAAAGTTAAAATTATGACTGCTGTCGTAGTCGCCATTTTCCTTTCTTTGCTTTTCATCATTTTTGACCTGTGTCCATTTTCTTAGTCCCGCCTGTGCCTGGTCACCTCTCACACACATCACACAGCCACAATTTACCATCATTCCCTTCTCTTCCACTCAGCTTTTAGGGTGACCACAAACAGTTATTATGCATGTTGGAATTTTGTTAGTTCTTTGGCATCGTTTTCTTTTGCTTTGTCCTTTACATCCTTTGTTAGATGCCCAAAAGTTTACACTTATCCATATGTCCTATCAAAATCCATAATTTTGGCCCCAAAACCTGCCCTTGACTTACAAATGAAGTCAACTTATAGTCGGGCATATATTGTATTTATGGCTTTAACAAGAGTCTCTCTTCATCTACTATCTCAATTTTCTTATCTAGTTCTACTGCCCTAACCTATGTTTAAAAAAATACCTCCTGCCACAGTTGTAGCTTTCACAGAAATATGTCAGACACACCTAAGAAACTTTAGTGTAAGAGCACCTGTCAAATGTGTGAATATATACACAGATACATAGATAGACACATAGATATTCCATTTGTGTTCAGTCCAGTTCTGCCTCTACATTTGGCAAAATGTCAAAGTCCTGATTTAAACTTTGCTTTCTGAATATTTCCAAAGCGGATATTTGTTCCCCCTGCAGCAAGGGCAGAAACATTCCATTACAAATGCAGTCTTATTACCCTGCATGCACTGCAATCCAGAGCCTTTGTTGCTGTGAGAAAATGAACACTGCCAAACTAATATTGCATCCCTTAATGATCTATTTCCCCATCAGTATCAAGTATCAAGTTCTTTTGAGATAGTGTGTCTTTGCAATGATGGGCAAATTAGGAGGGAGCAGGAGAGCTGACAGAGACAGATTTGTTTTAAAAGTGGCCTTACTAAGAATAACTAAATGTTTTATGATTCTTACTTAGAAGGAGAGAAACAAGCTAGTGTCAATACTGATCATTACATAGCTCATTTTTATAACTGAGCCAATCTCACCCATGCAACTCAAAATACTGTATTCTCTCCTTATAAGCCTTACTTGTTCAAGCAGAATTAACTTGAAAAAAACCCTTTCTCCTCTCCTCCAAAAATGTATAATAAGGAGCCAGCTTCCAAACCACTCCGAGGTGAAACTGTTATGGGGTTGAACTCAGGACAGGGACATACAGCTTCTGATCTATCCACTGCATACCCTCCAACTGTTCTGATTTGGCTGGGACAGTCCCACTTACTCCTTGATCGTACCACTTTTTCAAAAGCCTTTAAAATGTCCCAGTTTCTCTCTCCTTCTTCCTCATTCAGCTTACTTGAGTTGGTGCAAACTGGGTTTAAAGTGCAAATGTAGTTTGCATTTAGTTAATTCCTCAGTGGGGAGAGAAGAGGAGAGGATGGATCTTGCTCTTCTCAGTAGGCTCAAGCAAAAGCAAACTACAGCCCATAGGCTTGCCATCTACTATCCGTAGGCTTGCCAACTACTATCCGTGGGCTTGCCATGTGAAGATTTAAGCATCTTTGGATGGCAAGCCCCATTCTCTCCAACAGTGGCACGTGCATGCAGCTGCATGTATATTGCACTGCCAATAGACACAACGAGACTTGAGTACCTATTTTTTCGCATCTGCGGGCCAAAGGGCGAAACAGATCCCCCACAGATACAAAGGTCGAACTGTATTTCAACCTCTCCTAGCTTGTGCATTCTTCCTCATCTATAAACATTGCCGTCCTGATCACACTCTGATGCTGATTGGCCACATGTGGTCCAGTTTCCATTGATAAAATCTCGAAAGGTATAATATTATGGCTTGCCAGGATGTTGGCACTGCCCCTTTCCTACCCCCTTCCTTATTTCTTTGTTTTGTTTTGTTTTGACATAAAGGGGGAATGGCCTGTGGGACTTTTTCTGTGCTCTCCAGAGTTTCTCTTTGAATCCTATTGTGGGGGAAAGGTAGGATATAAATCCTGGAAATAAAATAAAATAAATAAATAAATTTCCACTCCTGAACAATATGGCCCCATATGGAGAATTTACCTTCAGAGAGTACAGTTCTTCATTAAATTATCATTCCCTGCCCACACACCTTATTTAGGTTTCAAATAGCTCTTTTAGGAAACTGGAAGCATCCTTCTAATTCCTTCTAGAGAGTGAAGCAGTCCCTGAATGCTCCACGGTTGTTCACCTTGCTTAAATACCAGCAGCCTTTTCAAACCTTTAATGACCTCCCATATATATATAGCTGGTGGGTTGCATTTGGCTTTGCCATAGTCTTCCACAACCACACAACTGCAGCCCACAACTTTGCAGGTTTTCCTTCTCTGTCGATCAGAAATTGTACAGGCCTGAGCTAGAGCCAACATGGTATAAGGGTTTAAGCATTGCAGGCCTCATTCCCATTTGATTCGCTTACCAACTTGATTTGGTATCCAATCCAAATCGACGAATCAGTTCAGCAGCAGAGTGTGGTTCCCATTACATGTGCGCTGGGGTTGGAGAGGCCGCGGAAGCCGAGGACGAGAGGCCAGAGGCTGGAGAGGCTGGGGTCGGAGAAGCCGGGGACAAGAGGCCAGGGATGAGAGGCTGGGGACTGGAGAGGCCAGGGGCTGGAGAGACTGGGGACGGAGAAGCTGGGGAACCAGGGGCTGGAGAGGCTGGGGAAGCCAGAGGCTGGAGAAGGCCGGGGGCTGGAGAGGCCGGGGAAGCCGGGGATGCCACAGAGTGTGGATTCGAATATGCATGGTTCACATTGGGCTCAAATTATTTATTTCAAAATAAATTGATTCAGTGAAAAAGAACCAGAAAAAATCAGTGTCTTTTTCACATGGGTTAAATGGGTCAAGAGCATGGCCCCCCTTTCGGAAATGCTTCAGTGATTCAAATTAAGTGGGAACCAGGGTCGTTTGAATCGTTTTGAACCGATTCATGATCTGGTTCAAAACGTAGTGGAATGAGGCCAGAGTATGACCCAGAAAATCACAATTTAAATCTTTGGTCAGTGATGGAAACCTGCTGCTGATTCTGGGCAAGTTACACTCTCTGAGCTTTAGGTGAATGCAAAGGCAACCCAACTTTGAACAAATCTTGTCAAGAAAACCCCATTTATATATTTGCCTTAGGGTCGCTATAAGTCGGAAATGACCTGAAGGCACATGACGACGACAAGCCAAGGACACCCCATTATTAAAAATTAGAGGGATAGTACAGGCTCAAATTGCTTTTTGGAATTTATAACTTTTGGAATATTTTCAAGCTGTGAATTATTGAATCTGTGGATAAAGAATCTGTGGATATAGAGAGCTGACTGTATATAATTATAAATCTATGATTGCATTTTAACTGCCTTGGTAACATCCTCTAGAATCCTGGGAATTGTAGTTTACAAAGAGATATTTAGAATTCCTAGCCAGATAACTTTACTGCATCACCAATCTACAAACCCCAGCATGCCACAGGGGGCAGCTATGGCAGCTAAAGTGGATTCAACTTCCAGGATTTGAACTTTGTAATGTGATAGCCCTCAGCCGCATATCTATTCACCTATGGTGCAGAGGAGTAGTTTCCACATGCCTTTGAGAGAGAACCTTTAAGTGCTCCTCCAGTAATACTTTTCAGCGGAGTTCATTCATATGAGTCAAGGGATGAGAAATCAAGCAATATTCATACACATGTGTGAATCTCTTCTTCGATTCCAAAGGGCTAGATTTCTCATAAGGTGCATCTACCCCCACAGAAACAATGCAATTTGATACCATTTTAACTGCTATGGCTCCATCCTACAGAATCTTGGGATTTGAAGTTTTGTGAGGCACCAGCACTCTTTGACACAGAAGGCTAAAGATCTTGCTAGACTACGAATTCCAGGATACCATAGGATGGTGCTACAGCACTTAAAGTCATGTCAAATTGCATTACTTCTGCAGCGCAGATGCACCCCTGAATTCTGTTACTGAGATCTTCTAATAGCATGGCAGCTACTCATAATTTTCATTTCATGTACTGAATACCCCATCTTTCAGTGTCAGACATAAACTAACAATTTCTGACAGTTTTCTGTAGGGTTGTTATGGAAATCTTCAAACAACTGCGGAATTGTAGTTTGACAAAGATGCTGTGAATTCTCTGTTACAGATCCCCAGTTCCTCACCCACAGACAGAACAACAGTTCCAAGGTTTCCCCAGTGAGAGGAAATTACAGTTAATGTAGTCTGTCAGACAGATGTACCCTGAAAAAAATCCAAAGTACTAGATTTGAACAGAAATATTTATTCACAGTTTTCAGTTCCCATCCTTCAGCTCAACAGGAATATGAAGCGTTAAATGCAGTGGTGTTTCAGTCACTTCAGTACTAGTCCACCAAAAAACAAAAGAAAAGAAAACAAACAAAAAAACCTACTGTATATAATCGACTATAAGTCAACCTCATATATAAGTCAAGGGTTGGTTTTGGAGCCAAAAAGTCAAGGGTTGGTTTTGGGGTCAATGCTCCTTTTAAGTGCTCTCGGGATGGACTAAGTGATTGACTTTTGCCAGAGAATGGGATGGTTCTTTTTTTAATGCGTACAGTACTTACCTATTTCTATACTTACATACTGGGCAAGACACATGCTCTCAGCCTCAAGAGAAAGCAATGGCAAACCTCCAAACATAGTTTTTTGTGGGGTTTTCGGGCTATGTGGCTGTGTTCTAGGTGAGTTTACTCCTGACGTTTCACTAGCATCTGTGGCTGGCATCTTCAGAGACTTCTCTGATTCATGGTCACACAGCCCAAAAACCCCACAAAAAGCTATGGATTCCAGCCATGAAAGCTTTTGACACCATACTCCTTTGAACAAATCTTGCCAAGAAACTCCATGGTGGCCTTAGGGTCACCATAAGTCAGAAACAACTTGAAAGCACACCACCACCACCACCACAACCAATACTGTACATATACTCATACACTTATATGGAATGACCCCTGGATAAGTCTACCCAGGTTTTTTTGGGTTGTTTCACTAAAAGTTACTTATACATGAGTATATGCAATATTCATCCCTAATTAGCAATCCCACATACACAAGGGGGCACTGATCAGTGGTAAGAATAAAGTTCATCCTTACAAATGCTGCCATTTCATTAATGACCTGCCACAACTGCAAGAGTACATTAGGGAATTCCAATAATTTCAGTCCTCCAAAAGCCTAGCCATGTGACCAAAACCAGAAGGGTGTAACATTCCTTCTGCAGATCATGGAGGGATGGAAAACAAGCCTAGTTTTAGTTATGACAGCCTTCATCTTCTCAAGTGGAAGACATTTAAACATAATGGCCAAGCATTTATCATTATACATTGGATGAAAATTATACTGGCAGGAGGTCAACAGCTCATAGCTGTCATTCCTAAAATGCAGCAACTGGACTTTTAGAGTCTAGAGTCCTGCAACAGCTTTAAAACCCAGTCAGAAGTCATGTAGCATCATGGGTAAAATAAGTTTCCAGTGCTACAGATAATGGCATTCTAGATCTGCTTCTAGTCATGACTCATCATAAGATATCAAGATTGTAGAACAATCAGAGGTACAGGAGGGCAGGGATCCTGCACAATTAAGAGTTGTATAAAGGAGAGAACTTCAGTCAGTGCAACTTTTCTCACTACAGCAGGGATCCCCAAACTTTGGTCCTCCAGATGTTTTGGACTTCAGCTCCCAGAATTCCTGACTGTTGGCCAAGCTGGCTGGGGCTGCTGGGAGTTGAAATCCAAAACACCTGTAGGACCAAAGTTTGGGAATCACTGCAATACACTTTAGCAAACAGAGAGATCTTGTAGCGCCTTTGAGGCTAACTGTGTGAAAAAAGTTGTAGCATAAGCTTTTGTAGTAGACCAAGGACAAAAACACACTGCAGAAATAATCCAGTTCAAGACTGCTTTCACTACCCTGGCTCAGTGCTAGGGAATCATGGGAACTGTAGTTTTGTGAGACATTGAGCCTTCTCTGTCGAAGACCTCTGGTGCCACAATAAACTACAATCCCCAGGATTCCTAAGCACTGAACCAGGGCAGTGAAAGCGGTCTCAAACTGGATTATTTCTGCAGTGTGTTTTGGACCCAAGTCTACAAAAACGTATGCTACAACTTCTTTCACACAGTTGGTCTCAAAGGTACTACAAGATCTCTTTGCATACTGATATTCCAGACTTACACAGCTATGTCTCTGAATTCTACCCAACATTTAGGAAGACAGGCTGGCTGAAATCCCCTCTTCATTCCTTTTAATGCTTATACAGGAACCCAGCCCTTATTTACCCATGGTCCCCCAATAAAAACAAGCACGTCAGTGGATCCATTGATTTAAGATGTAGCAACTTGTAATGAAATGCAGTGACTTCACACCTCCATCACAGGGCACACCATGGGAAGAATAATAAAAAGCTCTCACGGTGGCAATATGAGCTATAATGTTCAAACTCAGCAATATCTAAACAGGTCTCATTGATTACAAAAACGGTGTGCAAGATATGGAGGATTGCAGTCTACACCTGTAAACAATGATGGCGCTGAAATAATCACAAAATAATTTGTGATTATCTGTCTTAGTACAGGAATTTCTGCCCAGGCTGCTCTCTTGCATTAAAAAGCAAGTTCTATTTCCCATAGGAAATCATCTTCAGGCCAATGGTAATGCTTCACACCCTGACATCCAGAACGCTATCAGAGACCCTGGAAAATCTGATTCCCTTTGGTTACCTGAGTCCTTAGAATAGAAATTAGTTTGCCTGAAAGCTACAGATCCCAGGACCGCTTATACCTGGTGAAGCAGTGGTTAAATGCCTGTACTGCAGCCACTCACTCAAAACCATAAGGTGGCGAGTTCAAGACCAGCAAAAGGGCTCAAGCTCGACTCAGGCTTGCATCCTTCCGAGGTTGCTATAATGAGTACCCAGATTGTTGGGGAGCAAATAGCTTACAGTTGTAAACCGCTTAGACATTGCTTAGGCGGTATCAAGCGGTATATAAATGAAGCTGTTTGTTTGTTTGTTTACTGCTGAACACACTGCGATTACAGCATGCAAGGTACCCATGGAGGGAGACAGGACTTGCAGGGAGGGCTCTAGGGAGATCCCTACCCAACATTACTGCCAAGAAAGCAGGAAGACAAAGGGGTAGAATGGCAATTGGAGGAGAAATTCCAGTTCCATTGCACTATAATGTATCTCATTTGATTCCACTGTACAGCTACACTACACAGATTCACCCACCCATTTTCCTGGCTCCTCACCAATATGATTCCTAGAATGCTGCCAGACAACAGAATGAATACAGTTTAACACACTTTAATTGTCTTTGCTTCATCCTATGGAATCCTGGGATTTGTAGTTTGTTGTGGCTCCAGAGCGTTCTGACAGAGACACTAAATATTTTACAAAACTACAAATCCCAAAATTCCATTGCATCGAGCCATGGCAATTAAAGTGGTGTCAAACTGCATTAATCTGGCAGTGTAGCTGTAGTGTAGATGTGGACACACACACATAGCTTGCTTGTTTATTTGGAGAAGATGTTGGTATTCCATTCCCCTTCTTTCTAGGAAGCAGAATAAAGAGTGAAAGGAGAACCCACAGATTAATTGCCATCAACAATTCTGGCAAAGCTACATATCACTCACTTCTAAATGAATGATTCTTGTAATCAAATGCACAGTGCCTTTGCTATAAATTGTCAACTTGTTCTTTAAGCAGTCCCTGATCTACCAGCTGATAAATTATTGATAAAATCTGAAAATTAGATAGAGGATGGAAGTCAAAACAAATAATTTTATGAAAGAACTGGCCTATTTATTACTGACATGGTTTGAACCACAGCTTGATATGACAACTAAAATGCTTTTTTCCAAGATTACAAACTTGCCCCTACTGTGAAAAGAGGATAACAATTTTAAAAAAGCTTTTGTGTGCAGACAGAGCCAAAGCCAGATGTCTTGCCTGTAACTTCACTATTTCTTTTTACTCCCAGCTAAGAATTGCAAAGCAGCAATTCACAGATTACAAAAATTATGTTTTTACTATAAGTACTATAAACCATGGGGGGGGGGACATGAGGGCATTGCCCCCACAGTATGAATTTTGACATGCCAAAAATGATTCCCCCCTTCAGTCCTCAAATTTCTTGTACTGCAGTAATTTAAAGCTTCAGTTGACCATCCAGAAATACAGTTTAGGAATCCAAAGCAAAGGGGCAGACAAAGTTACCAAGGAAATGCAAATACAGCGAACTGAAGAGTTCTAGATATGAAAGATTTTTCAATGCCTGACTCTCTGCAATGCTAGAAATTTGAAAGAAAATTTAATGGGAGGCAAAAAAATTTCTTGGGGACAATGTCCTCATTTTGTTGCTTCCAGTAGACAAACCCTTGACAGTATGACAAATCTCCCAATCACCATGAGAAGCTGAAATCCAAAAATGTTCTGGTAACTCACAGTATTACAGGGTTTGCAGAAGTGAACTGGATTAGGCAAATTGTCCTGAAAAATTTCACATAGTCAGGAAACCCTTTCTACATCAAATACCCCAATGTAGGACCCCTAACTGGCTGCAAAAAACCAGCTCCACATTCTACAGCAGGAATAGACAACCTGGTTCCAGATGGTTTTGGCTACCTCTCCTATAAAACCATGCATATGGCCAATGGCCAAGAAAAATAAGCCACAATCCAAGAGATCAGGAGGAAACCAGGATTCCGACTCCTGTTGTCAGGTTTTCTAGGCCAAGTTCTAAGATTCATGAATAACTCATTGTAATATGGTTAAAGCTGTTTGCCCTCTCCACTGACCCTCACAAACTAGTAATAGAGATGGAAAATAGACCTGTATTGGCCAAGATTTCTTATGAATTTATGCAAGACTATTGCCAAACATGTGCATGTATCTTTCAGCTTTCTATCATCAGGAGAAAATCATGTGAATTACATTCTTTTCTTTTTCTTCTTTGAATTCTATGCAAATAAATGTTTACAACAACAACAAAAACTAGACCTTTGAAAAATTGTGCACAAGCTTACTTTAGTCTATGATAGAAATAGGTGAAAATGTACAGTTTAAGGGAAAAAAATAAAGTGTGTACATGAAGAAAAGCATATAGCAAAATACAAACAAATTTATTTTTATCAAGGCAGCAAAGTCTTGCATGCACTACAGCATGGGAAGTGGACAAAATGCTAGTGGAACTGTAAACGAATGCACTGAAAATGAAGTATTTTTTCACATTCCTAACTGATAATGCACCATATATCATACTCAAACCATGCTATGGCTATGTACACTGAAGGAAATTTAATTACAATGGACAAGCTGTCTTTCACAGATTTCTCATCCATCATTGTCAGCCCTCTCAATGAGAGAGCCCCTTGATAAGTTTCCAAAGAACCCTGCAGTTTCCCGGAGCACAAGTTGAAAATTACTGAATTAGGCCATAGGGATTTTAATATGTTGCATTGTTACACAGTTCATGTTCACAAGCTGTAAACCTGGGAACAGACACTGTAAGCATTTTCCAACAATACAGTTCCATGATTAAAGCAAAGGTCTCCTTTGGATTGCAACACATCCTGGGTTGTGAAACTGGAACAATTTGTTAGAGTGACAAAATGAAAACAGCTTACCTAATCCTTTTAAAAAGATCCTATCAAAAAGAGAATACAGCATATGTATAAAATAAAAATAAAAAGAGTGCACCTACAAACATTAAAAAAGGATGTGAAGCAAGATTTACATTATATATGTATGCAAATAAGACCGGCACCGTGAGAGAGAGTCAAGAAAATCGCTGCTAATTACTTAGTGCTGTGCATTTAAGTGCACCAAATGTTCCCTTTCAATGAGTCCTGTGAGAGAAATGGAAATAACGGCTTGATCCCCGATTGTTGTCTTTTGTGCTGAAAACAATCTATGAACAAATTAAAATAAAACTGAGCTTCTGTAGAATATGTTTAAGTCTGTCTGTTCATTCAGACCAGAGTATCATAGGAATTTTTCTGGCACAGAGTTTACATACATAATGAAATGGATGAAAAATACAGACCAGCTCACTACTGACAGAGAGCAAAACCCTAATTGAAACTTTGGCAGCATGCTGCTTCCCCTTAGCTCTTGGGATGCACCTAGGGTTGGATCTCAGGGCCCAAGCCCTGGGACAAGGGTTGGGGTGTGTGAGGGATAACTATCTAGAGAACAAGGTTGACACTGGAACCAGTCTGCGTGCCAGCAACTGTATTAGCACAAGTATGCTGGGGTTCACCAGGGCTGATGCTGGTCATCACAGCATCTTATTATTTTAGAACATGTAGTAGTCAAGGGGTCGACCAACCAGCCATCTACATGTCTACAGATGCTCATTTAAAAAAAAAAACACATTAGACTTTTCTGCAACAAAGTTGTGTTCATTCCCTAGGACATGCACTTATCATCAGGCCAGTGGAAGCAAACTCTGTTTTATTCCCATAGCAATGATGTCACAATTTAAATAAGTCTGTAATGTGAAATTGAATGAATGAATGAATGAATGCACAAATGGATTTATTTTGGTACCAGACCAGACCAGAAATGTGAAACTACAAGTGCACATATTATTTATTTCTTTTTTTTTCTTTTCTTTTCTTTTTAGAATCAGCATTTATTTGCTCTACGGTAAATATAAGAAATGTGGGATCAGCTTTAATGCACAGAGTGGCAGGTAGGACACGATGAAAAATGTTTATTGTACGCTTTTCAGCTGAATCAGTAGTACATGTTAGTTTCTAAAAGTGTGAAAGCCTAAGCCCAGAGCCTAAAATAAAGCTTGGGATGGTATAGTTTTATTGTACTACAGGTGCCAGAATCCCCTGTCGAGCATGGCCAGCCCTGATAAGTGGGCCACATTTCAGTCAATGAAGTAGACCATTCCTTCGTGTTATCACAAGGCATGAGTTTGAGATTCATGACCAGTAGTGGCAAAAAAACAACAACAACAAAAAAAAAACCACTACTTGATCCATACTTCTTCAGATAGTGGTTTTACAAATGGTCTGCCAGGAGACCCATATTTTGTTTGCTTGCTTGCTTGCTTGTCTGTTCGAAATTTATTTGATTTTCACTGAAGAAAAAAAGATCAGGCATACTGACTACGCTTCCCTGAAAGACCACTGTTCACCACTGCCAGTGAATGTCCCTGGCTTCTGCAACACCATGAGAATGTGCCATGCTGACCAGGGGATGTTGAGAGTTGTAGTTCTAAACAATTACTTTTGCAGGTTTGGGGGTGGTTAGGTGATTTCCAGTTGTGCTGAGAATCCAGACTGGGCAAACATTTTCTCAAGTCTATAGTACAAGACAAGAGGTAGGAGAGGGGATGCGCTGTTTTGTACTTGTACTGAACTTTCAAAAAAAAAAAAGAAGAAGAAAGAAAGAAAGAAAGAAAGAAAGAAAGGACTTACACTGAACCTTCATCTTCCTGAGCTGATCCTCAAAAAGGACAAACTTCTCATTTCTTCGCAAATCATGGTCATTGTTTAGGCTTTCCAGGGCTTTAAACTTCTCTTCAACAATCAGTTTTAAATCTGGGATCATTTCTGGCTTCTCTTTCTTGATCTGCAAAAATGAGCACACAAACAAAACAAAATAATATAATTTGTTGCAACTCTATTGTGCATCATAACACACCATCTTTCTCAGCACACTGTCATGGAAAAAAGGTAAAGTAATGGTAAGTTTATGGAAGCCTTCAACTTGAATCCATCTTCATCAAATAGCTATTAGATTTGGTTGCTTATACAATCATATTCACTGGGGTTTGGTTCCAGGATCCTTCGTGGGTACCAAAATCCGTGGATTCGCAAGTCCCATTATATACAGTGGAGTAGTAAAATGGTGCTCCTTATTTTAAAATGTCAAAATCAAGATTTGTGCTTTTTAATTTTATTTTGAAGTCATGGATGGTGGGATCCATGGATGCAGAATCCATGAATATGAAGAGCTGACTGTATGTACTGCAGTTTTCTTAAACTCAGATTACTGTACTATGCCACTGACATGATCCCACATGGAAAAGAGAATTCTGCAAGGATGACAGTAAGAAAAATGACTACTCATTTTAAATGAAATGAATAGCTTTAGTGTACCAGGCATAGCCACATTTTAAGGTCATTGCAAAAGAAACAGAAAGAAAATGGGAAGACTTCACTAGAAATGAAGCATCTTCTACAGCCATTTACAAACTGGGTATACCAAGGCACCTTACCAAGTCCCAAAAAAGTGGGAAGCATTTCTTGAAAAATTAAATTACTCTGCTAGCTGAATCCACTAGCTGATGCCCCTCAGAATGCACACCTTCATAGCAGGCCTGATTCCCTCTCACTCTCTGCCAATATGTGGACACGACTATGAAAGAGACAGGAAGATCCTCAATGCATGGTCTCCTATAGTTTGCAGGTATAGGAATGTCTCAGGATCATCCATTCGCCCCAGGAAAAATGTCCCCATCTTCTTTGTCTTATTACTCATCTCCTCCCTGAAGAATATATGTTAATAATCTGAAGATGTCTCAACACATCTTGAAAGACAGTGCTCCAACAACCCTAACAAAGGCTGAACAAGTCTTGAGGGTTCATCTCACAACACAGCTTTCCTACTCTGCTATCCCCACACAAGACACCAAGCTAACCTATCCCTGCTTCTTGTCTTTTATTACCTGAGATTAGTACCGGTAAGTACACTGATATGGTCAGGTTAATATCAGAAATATTACTTTTTATGGATTCCAGCCCACTCCATCAGGCACATGGGCCATGCATGCTATAGAATAGAATCTTAAGAGTTGGAAGGGGACCACAAGTCCAACCCCTGCCATGTAGGAATATACAACTAAAACACTCCTAAGAGATGCCCACCCAACCTCTATTTCAAGACCTTCAAAGATGGAAAGTTTGCTACCATCCTAGGCAATCCATTCTACTGTCAAAAACCTCTTACAATAAAGTTCTTCCTAGTGTTTAGGTGGAATACATTTTCTTGTCATAGTAATTGCCATGCCATGCACTGGACAGGAAGGCGATTGTTGTTCTTCAACTGGGTGACAGCTTTAGCTGACACTAACTCCAGGAAGGTTAGTGCTGTGTGCCACAAACAGTCTCCCAAGACTATATTTGACAGTTAATTGGACGTTTCTCAAAAACAAATCTGCGGGAAACTGGGAAGGAAAGTTCTTGCATTCACAGTATTCTCCATGAGCTATACCTGGTTGTATTCCAAACACATATTGTTTCAGGTGTTACTACATACATAAACACACACCCTCAAATAATCTCCTGATAGCAACCAATCATTTCTCAAATAATGACAGCTCTTTGTCCACAGAGCTTCTACAATAATGGGTGCTCCCAGCCAATCATTTAGGTGGTTGTAATTACAGTTGCATTCCCGAGGTCACATTAAAGAGGTCTGGCAAATACATTTGCATTGCCACGTGCCAAAGCTGGCCATTTCACCTGGATTATTAGCCAAAGGTAAAGGAGCAGTTCAAAACGAGGAATACAAGCAAGATTTCCAACGAAAAGGCTCCTGTTTACCCTGCAGAAGTGTGCAAGGAGCTGGATCTCAGTGAGGAGGCATGACGTTAGGAAGAACATCAAGCCTCTTTCATGAGTTCAACCATACATGGGTTAATGGAAGTGTAGAAACATAGCACAGAGATGAAAAGCTGAGGAAGTGAAGTGATCATATTCTTGTGTGGAAGGATATTCAGAGACATGTTTAAATGGATCTCTCCGGAGTTATGTACAGACATTGGTTCTGAAGGAGTCATGGTTAAAGTGTCCCTTAGAGACTTTGTCTCAGTGTGACATAGGCACGCAGCCCCAAGGCTATTTCTTCAACTCTACCCCATGGAGTCCCACCAAGGCCAAAAGCCAAAACTAGAGGTGGAAGGCTTGTTACTTCCAGTTTTGATTTTTATAAAATAAATAAATTCTGGACCTGCTGTAAAATTTGGCCCTCAGGCGTTCCACCTCTGATCTAAACGGAGGACTTTAAAATATATATATACTGTTTATGTCATTCTACTGCATACCTCTCAATGTATTCTTATTTTGCCCTTGTCATCTTTCCTCCCTTTAGTTTTTCATAAGTTTATACAGGTTGAGTCTCCCTTATCCAAAATGCCTGGGACCAAAAGTGTTTCAGATTCTGGAATATTTGCGTATACCTGAGACATCTTGGAGATGAGGGTCAAGTCTAAGCATGGAATTAATTTATGTTTTGTAGATACTTTAGAATAGCCTGAAGGTACTTTTGTACATAATATTTTTTAATAATTTTGTGCATGAAACCAAGTTTGTATAGACTGAACCACCAGAAAGTAAAGGTGTCACTATCTCAGCCACCCATGTTGACAATTTTGGATTTTGGAGTATTTCAGATTTCAGAATTCGGGATAAGGAATACTCAGCCGGTAGCTCACCTCCCTCCCTGCACATGCATTTAATGCTAGTGTTAATTTGTTTTTGGTCCTTACTTCCTGCTGGAGGTACTTGCTGAGGGTTAAATACTGGGACCCACCTGAAAGGGGTCTGAAAGACCTGCTAGTGGTACCTCAGGCCACAGAGAAACACTTCTGCTGCCATAGCTAAGGTGCTCTGGCTCAGAATTCTAAATATACTTCCTAAACTGCAATCCCAGGATTCCATGGGACCCATGGCACTTAAAGTGGATTCATAAGTGCTTTGACCATGTATTGTGAAAGGATTCCTTGCTGAGGAAGGCTGTTCTACATTATCTGGAAGTTTCAGCTAAGATTATACTTGTTTGAAAGCCACCTCTCATTACGCAAACTACCCTGAGAATGGTTTGATGAAAAGTACTACATAAAAAGTATGTGTGACACACAAGTGGGACCTGCAGCAAAATGTTGTACTGTATCTTCACCTTGGGCCCTTTCACACTACACAATTATAGTACTATGAATCTACTTTTAATTGGCATGACTACATCCAATGGAATCCTGAGGTTTATAGTTTGGGAAGACCTCCGGCGAAGGATTCTAAATACCACCTCCCAACTGGCTAATCCCAGGATTCCACAGGATGCAGCCATGACAGTTAAACTAGAATCATGAAACTATAATTGTGTAGTGTGGAAGAACACTTTGTCACAGGAACACTGTATTGTGGAACTGGGTACCTGCAGTTTTACTTACCCATGTCTGAAAAATTAAGTTGGCTCTAGGCATTTTCTAGGTCCTCTACAATATGCTTCTGGTGGAAATTGACCATAGAGGCATACTATAGGACTTAGAAATGCCTATAGAGGTATTCTCACTAGGTATCTCGAGGTATTCTAGTGCTACTCTATGGCAAGCTTCCACCAGACATAATTAATTTCAACAGGGTTTGCTATGATCCGCAGTTTTGCCTTTCGTGGTAAGTCTAGAAACATATCCCCCATGGATAGAAGGGTCGTACTGTACTTTGTTTTGTGGCTTTTGGTAGTGTCCCTCTATTCTGCTTTGATCAAAAGCAATTCTTTTCAGGTACTACTCACACTAGTCAGCCATAAAAGATTTGTCTGCCTTCATTAAGTTGTCTTTAATAATGAAGATGTATTTGTCTTGACCTCAAAAACAGGTCCTCTGAACACTAGATGTGGAAAGCGGCACACATGCAACTCAGGACTTGGCTATAAATTATCTAACTTATCCTTTTAAAGGTACCAGTTTAGGTGTTACATATTATGACGTGTCTTCCTACACAGGTGAGAACCATCATGATGAGATTCATAAATTACCACTTCACACATTCTTATTTGAGTTTTGGAATTGACTCCCCTAACTACCAAAACCTGCCCAACATGTTGTGTAGGACATATATCATAGTTCATGGAAGCTCTTGACTTAACTTCCTCCCATACAGAATTATGATGAAAGCAAAATGTGTCAAGAACCAACACAGGAGGAAGGGAATGTATCAGTATAAGCAACAGAGAAGGGAAATTCATGAGTGATTACGGTTGGCCCTCTATTTTCATGAGGTAGGGGCACAGGACCCTTGTGAAAATGGGGGGGGGGGGGGACAGAATACAGTAGGTAATGGTGGAGGTGGCCACAAGGCTCAGCCACTAGGCACAGTTCCTCATGTTTGCAAAGTGGGAGGCTAGCATACTCCCGGAAGGAGGGGAACAAGCAGAATGCACACCTGGTGGACTGGCACCACCAGAAATCCAAGACTGCTGCATGCACATTCACACAACTGCCAACAGCTTCACAAGGGTGAAACAGACAGACTGCATGCCTGGTAGCCACCCATCACCTGTCCTCCTGAAGTCTTATGCTGCTATATGAAAACACACACAACAGCCTCAAACTCAAGATAGGGGAATGACAACGACTGGCTGCCATGTGTACACTCCTCATGCTCCATAGCACATGGAGATAGGAACACAGAAAAAGCCAAAATTTGCAGCCAATTGGATGCAGTGGCTCAAGTGGTTAAGATGCTGACTCTGTTGATTGCAAGATCAACAGGTTGGCAGTTTGAGGCCCGGGTGCTGCATGATGAGGTGAGCTCCTGTCACTAGTCCCAGCTTCTGCCAACCTAGTAATTCGAAAGCATGCAAATGTAAGTAGATAAATAGGTACCACTCCTCAGTGGGAAGGTAACAGCATTTGGTGGAGTCATGCTGGCCACATGCTCACCAGAGAAGTCCTTGGACAATGCTGGCTCTTCGGCTTAGAAACGGAGATGAGCACCGCCCCCTACAGTTGGTTGTGACTAGACATTCATGTCAAGGGACTACCTTTACCTTTAGCTCAGACATCTCACCTATCTCTATGGGCTAAGGAACCCAAGTGAAGTACCACTTGCATCCTAGAAAGCAGGAGAAAAGTGTCCAGGGTAGAGCAAATTCACAAATCAAATCCACAGAGGTTAAACAAGTAAATGTGGAGGGCCAACTGTATATCATAAGAAGAAAGAATGTCTGGAAGGAAAATTCAGGAGAATGAAATCATTTGGCGTCTTTATCAACCATGGAAGATTAAAGGAAGAAAAGAATCTGTCAACAGCTTTCAACCAGAAGAAATGCCAGAAAGATAAGAAGAAGCAGTTCATGGTTTCTACTAATGCAAGAAAAAGTGTTTTACATTTCAAGGAGGTAGGAGTAAAACTAAAGCATATGTTCAGGAATATTGTGTAGTACAACCTTTCTAGGCAGGGAACTCCCATGTCTGCAAGTTTTCCACACATTTTTTTTTAAAAAAAAACCTCTTCTAGATATGGAAGGAAAACTAATCAGAAAAAGAACGTTTCTAACCTAGCTTTCTCCCTCTATGTAGTGATTTTATTTTCAAAGGGAAATATTCAAACATTTGATTCCCCCACCAAGCTCCACCTGAAGGCTACACTAAGTGCCATCCTGGGAGTGCTCCTGGATCTGCCGTTTGAGTACGGATATGAACAACGGCAATATTACCTTAATTTGAAGGTGAATTCACCAAGGAAGCAAGTTCAGTTCAGCAAGGGTAGAAATTACATAGGATACACATTACCTTGTACAGAATGAGTGTGTGTGTGTGGCTTGTTTTAGTCTTCTCCCTCCCATTTCTTTCCCTTGCACTATCTCCCTTCTCTTTTTTACCTTCTGTTTTTGTTTACTCATCACTGTATAAAATGTCATTTATTGATGTTGTAAACCACTTCTGGAGTACCAGAAGGTGGGTTATAAACAAATACCATTAAAATTCTGAACTGTCATCCAGAAGGGATTTTTCTATTGTGCTGTTTTGCTTTGTTTAAAGCCTATTTCCTCCTAGTACCAGGACACAAAGCCTGCTTACAAGATACAAAGAAATACAAGTAAAAGTACATGTCAGTTGCTGTTTAAAATGGCATTAGTGTATAGAATTAAATCCACTTAAATCACTTTATCCAAAGGGTAAAAGTAGTATAGAACACTAAGAAAAGCCCTTTTCTTGTAAACTAGCCAATGTCCTCAAGTATATTAAAAGTTTGTTTGCTTATTTTTATACAAGTCATCTCATTGTAAGATAGAAGGGTGGGGTTCACATAAAATAGGAGAGTTCATAGAATATCAATTATTTTTCGAGGGAAGGCTGGCAAGCCTTTCTCCTGGTGTCAGTTTTCTATTAGGTGATTATGGCCAGATAAATGATAAGTCCAGTTTTACAATGCTGTGATCTGCTTTTAGAGATCACAGAGTATCAACGCCCCATGATCCATGACATCAGATTGGGCAAACCTCTGGAAACCAAACTATCCTTTGTTAGCAAAAACAGACAGATAGGAAATCAAAAGGTACAAATAAAAATAACATTCAAAGACATAGCTGTGTTAGTCTGGAAAATCAGTATGCAAAGGGATCTTGTAGCACCTTTGAGACTAACTAAAATAGTCACATTGCTTCAAGCCACATGAGATAAAAGGACCATGTTTATGGCACTTCCTTCAGCCAAGAAACAACAAGACTATAACTCAATCAACACTTCAATGGCATTGGCCAATCTACTGAAGAGTAACACATCATTTTGAAATGGGGGTGGAGGCACTGAGTTTCCAGAACACCCTGCAAATGACATACTAGCGCAAGCAGGGAGCGGTCAAAACACATGTGAACAGTTGGGTCAATCCCCCCAAACTTGTTTACCTAAACAGCAGCAATGACAATGACAGTCCCAAGAGAGAGAGAGCACTAATATTGGACAAGCATGCTCTCAGCTGACATTTACCAAAAATTACTGTTGTTAGTCGTCATTTACCCAGGACTTTTCAGTGTACCAAGTGCTCTCCAATATTCAGCTACTGTGTCCTGCAGGACACCTAACTGAAATTTCTACTCTACAGGTCTGTAGTTCAAACAATTTTTTTCCAGCTTCAGAAACAAATTACCTCATGTCTGACCTGTCCTTGCAACTAACATCTTATTGAGGAAAAATAATAATATTCCAAGATATTTTACTCTGTAAATTTACTGTGTAAATTTACAGCGCTCTATAAATAAAGGTTAATAATAATAATAATAATACTCCTGAAGATAATACAGGTTTAGCATTCCTTATCCAAAATCTGGAAAACCATTATGCAAAAGGATCTTCCTCAGATGCATTTGAGAAAGTAGACATAAATCTATGAAATTTCATGCTATCAACTTCTCTTTTTCAGTTAGTCTCTCTGCACTGTGCCATGCTCAGGCACCATGGGGGCTACATTCTGATGGGCTTTGGAGTGGGGACAAAAGAGAGGGTTTGCTATTCCTATCCTCCCAAAAATTAAAACTTTTTTCATGGGTGTCAGAAATAGTGACACCTTTGCATTCTGATAGTTTCAGTGTACTTTGTTTCATGCACAAAATTATTTAAAATATTGGGTATAAAACTACCTCCAAGCTATGTGTATAAAGTGTATATGAAACATGCATGAATTTCATGTTTAGACTAGGGCCCCAGCTCTAAGAGAACTTGTTAGGTATACAGTGGATCCTTGGTATCTCTAGGGCTTGGTACCATGACACCCCCCCCCCCCATGGATACCAAAATCAATGGATACTCAAGTCCCATTAAATACAATGGCATAGGAAGATGGTGTCCCTTGCATAAAATGGCAAAATCAAGGTTTGTTTTTTGGAATTTATTTATTTTTAAAATATTCTCAAACTGTGGATGCTTGAATCCATGGATAAAATATCAGTGGATATGAAGGGCTGCCTGTATGCAAATATTTCCAAATCCAAAATACTTCTGGTCCCACGGATTTCAGAAAAGGAAAATTCAGGGTCGAAACAGATGGCCCTTTTGCACTGCCTTCCAGGGGCTTGGGAGCATAGCGTTTACAAGCAACATGCTCCTAAGCCACCTGAAGCTGCTCTGTAGCCGCCCAGCCATTCACATGGGGGCAGTTTCATGATGTTCCGGCAGCATGGCATTTACATGCCACACACCATCGGAGTGTCATGAAGTTAGCTTCCGACTGTGGCATGGGTACAAAGCCAACTTTTTGCTGCTCCTTTTTTGGGCAGCTTCAAAATGGATTGGGGCCACAGCATGCTGCAGCCCGAATCCACTTTCTAAAGGGGCGGATTCAAGTCGCCCCTTCCACCTGTCTTTTTCACCCCTGAATCTCTGTTGGGAAGGCACCCATAAAGCCCAACCAACCAGGTCAGTCTCTAGCCCAGTGGTTCCCAAACTTTGATCCTCCAGATGTTTTGGACTTCAGCTCCCAAAATGTCTCACTGTTGGCCAAGCTGGATAAGGTTTCTGGTAGTTGAAGTCCAAAACATCTGGAGGACCAAAGTTTGGGAATCACTGTTCTTGCCCTTAACTGGATTTCAGATTATCCTATAACCTTGAAGAGAAAATTGTACAAGAATACTTCCTCTTGTATCAGAATGAAGCAGAGCTCCAGAGTTTTAATCTGGGGGGAGAGGGGCATCCCACAGCTATCAAAAGCCTGGGAAATACTAGCACACACTGTTCATGCACACGTGGGTGGGCTTGCAGACAAATTACAGTAAGAATGACTAGAAACGTCAATGTTTAAGTGCTGTATCAGCTTCCTGACTACAAGGGGTAGGAGTGAAAAGTAAGATCCTGCAAAGATCAGGAAAGCTGAGTTGTCAACACACTACAAGGCACACATTTGTAATGTTGCTAGTGCACACCTGAATCACCACTTTAATGTCTTGCTTGAATCAAATGATAATCTGGAACTCAGGAAACACTTCCACTATGTGAGAACAGATGGAAAAACTGAAGGATTTGCCCAGATATATCATAAAATAACCCCTCCCTGAAGTTTGTACATAGAGAGGCTGAAAAAATATGATTTAAATCTAAGGAACCCTTTTGGCACAAGCTATCTGAATAGACAGCCCACAAAGCCCCTCCTAGTAATACTTCTAAAGAGTACGATGCATGTGGACCTTCAGATCCTCTTGTATTTTAATCTCCATCAGCAGTAGCCAGCACAGCCAAGAGTGAGGTACAATGGGAATTGCAATCCAGTAATGTTACAGTTTCCTCTATCTGTTTTATAGCTATATGGACATGCATTTAAGGGCCAAAATTCCATTCTGAGAATCCAAATTGGCCCATGACAACCACACTCACCAAACTTGACAGCAAGTATACTGCTTCAGACTACACATGAAATCATGCAGCACTGGCTCCACTTGCACTGGAGAAATAATGCAGTTTGACACTGCTTTAACTGCCAGGGCTCAGTGCTATGGAATTCTGGGATTTGTAGTTTGCATTTGCAGATGCAGCCATAGTCAAGGTTAAAAATGTTCCCCATATAGTTAAAGCAAACCCCTGGATACTTTTAAAAGACAGGATTCGGGACAGATGGAAATGCCCAGCAATTCTTTGTTCATTTGAAAACATCGGGAGGGGGGTTGCGTGTCTGTGAGAGAAAGATGTCTTAATGTATGTGGCTGACTCACTTTGTACAAACACATGTACAACTGCTTATGGTTGCTTATCATGCTTTGTGATAAAATTGATGTACTGTGCCTACCACAAGATTGCCCTCTTGTGCTTTATAAAGCTGTGAGGCATAACTGGGTTACTCAGAGCAATTTACAGTTTCATGACAGGGTGGAGATTTTTGACCAAAAGGATAACCAATTCTTTTAAAGTAAATAAGAAAAACAGGATTTCTTGCTTATGGGAGACCTTCTCATGGCAGGGATGGGCATAGTATAGCCTTCAGATCTGCTTCTGTGCACCCCTCAACTCCTTTAACACCCTCCAGACTGCCTTTTTCCTGCCTAAAAAAAGGGAGGGTGAATTGCCTTTTTTCCAAAACCTGCAGGAACTACAATGTCCCTTTCAAGTAAGATTCAGTCCTCTTGCACTGTTATACTTCAAAAAGTCCTTATTTTTCAAAAACAGAAGTGGGTTTTCAGCCACTCCAAATTTTTATGGCAATGTTGGCATTCCATCCAGCCCCAAGGAGTTCCTGTAGCAGAAAACTGGCCCTCTAATGTACCACTGGCTTAAGATTTGGCAGAGAAAATGTGCACCTCCAGATATTATTGGCCTGCAGTTCTCCACGAATGCAGTGAGAGAACAGTTAATGGTGAGGCATCATAGGAACAGCATCCGGAGGGATATACATTCTCTATCATAGAATCATAAACGGTCTACAACAGAGCTGGGGAAAATGCAGACTGTGAGCTATATGTGGTCTTCAAAGCCATACGGAGATCCCCAAGTGCCCCCTGTACCTCACATGATCCCCTCCCAGCTATTTCTCATAAGCAAAAATGATTTGCATTCACTTTTCCCAATTTCCTGGGCCTAATACAGCCTGGGTGGCAAAAAACATGGCAAAATTGCCTCCATGTCCCTAGAATAGTGGTCCCCAACGTACATCTGTTTTGGACTTCAGGTCTAGGAAACCTCAGCCAATCAGAATTGATGGCAGCTGAAGTCCAAATCATCTGGAGGACCAAAGTTTGGAATTACACACACAAAACCTGGGGATGCTGGTGGGGCCTCTTCTGGTCCAGTGAAGAGTATATGAGGCTCCAGACCATAGGCAGATTTCTTCTCCAGTTTAAGAAAAGAATGGGATATGTTGTTGTTGTTGTTTCTTACCCACCTTTCCCCATGGATAATACACAGAGACACATACAGTACTTTAGATCAAATGACAGTATTCCACAAGAAGAGTTACACTACACACAATTAAATGGGTCAATGCACTAAATACTAAAAAATAACTTTAGTTTATGTATGTTGCATTAAGTATTTTATTTATAGGGATGAAAACTGGTCATAACTTTTATAGTTATGATAATGCTGCCACTATTATCATAATCTCTCATAATCTTGCATCTCCTATTTTTATTTAAACTTTTCTGTCATAACACAGTCATCCTTCTGGTCATAATCTCAACATACAACCTTAACAGCATGCAGGAAGATTACAGCAGCAGCAGCAGCAACAACAAAGAAAGCCACACACACACCCCCTCCGAAAAGTGAGGTATGGAAGTGGATATAACCCACAAGTCATCTCCGTGAATCGATTCCATCTTGAAACTGCACAGCCAAAGAAACCTTCACTTGTGCTGCTGTTGCAAAAGTTACAGCAATTTTGGCTAAAGTTATTACAAGGAATAAAAAAAGATAGCCACAACTAACACTGTTACATTGCCCCAGGATGTGTGTATGTGTGTGTGTAAGAGGAAGTTGTAATGTAAATCTCCTATTCCAGGGTAAATTGGTTTTTTAAAAAAAAAAACTGCATGATCCCTAGCCAATGTTAATTCACTAGCATTAACGTTAATTCACTAGCCTCTCGTCCCCCAAGATCGTACAAATTTACTCCCAACAATTTACAAATACACCACCTGAAGTTATCCCATGATACAATATATCAAACCTGGTAGTATCTTAAAGGCTAACAAATTTATTTGCAAGAAAAAAAAATATAATCTGCATTTTAAAGGTCCCAGAAGACAGTTGTTTTTGCTGCCACAGGTTAACACAGCTGCCTCTTTGAAAACTGATAACCAAGTCTATCTAGTACAACTCAATCAGTGACATATTAAATCTATCTGTAGCAGATCATCATCATCATCATCATCATCATTTTTATTTCTTACCCACCCCTCTATCAAAACAATCGGGGTGGAGTACAACAAGATTTAAAAGCAGTTACAGTTGAAATGAATTCAACAATCCCATCCCCAACCTCCCGCCCCTTAAAATAGAATTAAACTGACAAGATTAAGACAATTTAATATCAAATAGAAATAGATAGAACAGTCTCCTTTGCAATAGGCATCTTTTCTCAAACCATGTTCATGCTCCCAAGCATGATAAGAGTGCCTTCCTGAGGGCACCACATCTAATTAGTTGAAACTATGTGCCTGTCACATTCATTCAAATCCCCACTTGGTCATGGAAACCCTCTGAATGACCTTTGGCAAGTCACACTGTCTCAGCCTCAGAGGGACAAAAAGGCAAAACCCCCGGTGAACAAATCTTACCAAGAAAACCCCTTTGGGTTGCTATAAGTCAGAGATGTCTTGAAGACACACAACAACGTGTGCCTGTTACACCCTGGCTAAACACAGCAAATAAGATATATTTCCTTGTTACATTTGCATCTCAATTTCCATACACAGAGATCAAAGAAGAGCATATGGTGTTAAGCTCCCCATTTTATCCACACAACAACCCATACAGCAACAAGAGAGGAAGAGTGGGGTGATTTCCAGTGGCATGTTCAGGAGGTGTCTGAGTCCCAGCTGAGACTCAGGGTGCATCTATACTGTAGAAATAATGAAGCTTGACACCACTTTAACTGCCATATTTCCACCCTACAGAATCCTGAAATGTATAGTTTTGTGAGGCATCAACACTCTTTGGCAGAGAAGGCTAAAAACCTTATAAAACTACAAATCCCAGAATTCCATAGGATGGAGCGACAGCACTTAAAATGTTGTCAAACTGCATTATTTCTACACTGTAGATCCACCGGTAGATGGCTCCTGCGCATGCTAGCTGAATGGAAAAAAGTGAATACTTGCTATTGATCATTGGTGATGAGAGACAAAAACCCTTTCTCTGTTATCACTCTTTTTATTATTAGAGAGGCGATAAGTCTTCAGGAGAGAGGTAAGGGAACTGGGACCTTCTGTGGGCCCCTTTAGCCCAATAAAACCGAGTGCTTACTGCCTTAATCCTATTTTTTGCCTTGGTGTGGCAACTGTATCTAGCTTGGAAAGGCATTCCAAAGTCAGGAGGCCACCAAAACAAGGGTCTTCTCTTTTGTAAATGCATAGTGACTTTCTCCTAATGATAGTACAGACAAAGCCCTCTTATAAAAAGTCCATTGCATGGCAGGTTGGTATAGGAGGAGGTGTCTTTTAGATATTGTATTTGGAGCCCATTCAACAGCATGTAGCCATAAGTGAAAAGGTAAGGATGCACCTTCATTGTCTAAATCAATGCTTCCCAAACTTTGGTCCTCCAGACATTTTAGACTTCAGGTCCCATAATTTCTGACTGTTGGCCAAGTTGGTTAGGGCTTCTGGAAGCTGACCTGGAGGACCAATGTCTGGCAACCACTGGTCTAAATAGGATGACAAGATCTGCAACTTGGGAATGCTTGAAAAACTAACTCATTGTGTAAACAAAGCTAAGAATCACATGAACAAAGGCATACCTGAAAAGGGCTTTCTATCATTTATTGGCCTTATTGATAAAAGGGGAAGATCTTTGGGATGATGTACTCTGATGAATTGACTTCTAGTGATGAACTTCTAGTGATGCCTTAACGTCACCCATCTTTGAACTGTGATTGTCTTCAGCAATTACTTTAGACAGAGGCATAACAATATATGATGTGTCAGTTTTCTGGGTTGTATATTTTAATTAATCTTGTTATTGTGGTAACATTTAATTTCATTTTAAAAAAAGATATTTGGGCCTTCAGCTATTCAGGGCCTTTCAGGGCCTTGGACTGAGGACAGAAGCAAACATCGAGCATTTCTTTCAGAACTGCTATAATATGGTTCACCTACACAAACAAGTTAGAATTCTAGGAATCTAGAACTTGCATTTTCAAGGCCAGGCCCCTGCATAGTGCATTTACAGCAATAATTGTATTTTTCTTGCCATGGGGATCTGCTTCAGAGATTTTCCACATCAAGTGCCAAAGTTAACTTGCTTGATCTTAGGTCTTATGTAGCAGTATTGATGGGGGAAGGGACATTTTGTAACATAACTTGAGTCATTTAATGCTCTGCCCTGGCAACCAAATATCTTTGTCTTGCTCTGCTAGGAACAAGAGAGATATTGGTCCAAAACACACTGAAGAAGTAATCCAGTTTGAGACCACTTTAACTGCCCTGGTTCAATGCTAGGGAATTCTGGGAACTGTAGTTAAGTGAGACATTTAGACTTCTCTGTCAGAGAGCTCTAGTGCCACAATAAACTACAATTACCAGGATCCCCTACCACTGAGCCAGGGCAGTTAAAGCAGTCTCAAACTGGATTATTGCTGCAGTGTGTTTTGGACCACTGACAGTCTGGAGTGTTTCCAGAGGATGGCAACTGCAAGCGAAATGGTGAAAGTTCTGGAAACTATGCCCCCTAAGGAGTGGTTTAGGGAGCTGTGTGTGTTTTACCTGGAGAAGAGAAGGTTAAACATGATAGCTAAGTTTAAATATTTGAAAGGATGTCATACTGAGGAAGGAGCAGCTTGTTTCCTGCTGCTCCAAAGATTAGGACATGGAACAATGGGTTCAAGCTACATGAAAAGAATCATAGAATCATAAAGAGATTCCACCTAAACATTAGGAAGAATTTCCTGATGGTTAAGAACTGTTTGACAGATGAGTACACTGCCTCTGAATGTGGTGGAGTCTTCTTCTTTGGAGGTCTTTAAACAGAGGCTGGATGGCCCTCTTTTGGGAGTGCTTTGATTGTGTCTTCCTGTACTGCAGGAGGTTGAACTTGATGGTCTCTTCCAATTCTACGATTCTATCTTTCAGCTGGGCTAGTCACAGACCCAATGAAAGGTCTGGCTGGCATCATCAGAAGGTCTAATGTTACAAAAACAAAGCCAATGTGGATCTTCTGATCAGCTATATGGACAGAAGAAGACCATGTAACAGCAGTGATAGCTAGTGGCTTCCATGTCAGTTGCATGGTGAATCTGCTCCAGATTTTAATCTGAACGTTAGATAACCCATCTGAGATGCTGAACCTATTTTGAGCATATAGCTCAGTACAATATGGATAGCTTCCAGCCTAAATCCTAGAGCGGATTCACTGCTACACTTACACAGAAGCCATCAACCTTCACGGTGTAAGAGCATGATATTACACTCTGTGTGTGTGTATAAAACACATACACTGACTTGCAAAAAAAAACTAACTTGCTTTCCAAACCAATGAGGAGACTATTTATAGCAATGTTTCTTGCTACTCGGTACACAAAACCCTATAATAATTGATGACATTCATGCTCACTGGTTCCTGCTTCCTTTTCTTTAAAAATGTTCACCAAAGAATCACAGAATCATAGAATCATAGAGTTGGAAGAGACCTCCAACCCCCTGCCATGCAGGAACTCCAAATCAAAGCATCCCCGACAGATGGCCATCCAGCCTCTGCTTAAAGACCTCTAAGGAAAACTCTCTTTCTAGAGCTTTATAATATCATACTTATTGTGTCACCTTATCACCCATTCTCATCTGCTTTTGAAACCAAGCAGGGTCGGGCTTGGTTAGTACCTAGAAAGAAAAAATCAGGGAACACCACAGATCTCCAGATAGAGCGGGGGGTGGAAATCCTGCTTGAAAATATGCAAAGCCATTGCTGCCTGTCAGAACTGACAATATTAGGCTAAACAAACTGATAATCGAACTCAGTACAAATCGATTTTCTGTGTCTCCATTCTGTAGGTTTGGGTCCACTTTTCCCATAAGAATTAAGCTCTCCAGCTTGTTCTCAAAACACATAGGACATGGGTGGCCATGGTTCGACTTTAACATATCAAATGTAATATAATTCTGTTAAGGATGTTGTTTTGGTTCCAGCTAGCTAAAACCAGAACTCTTCACTTTTCCTTTGCCACGTCATTTCAGAGTGAATATGATTACTCAGGCTGCTGCACATTTCAGAAGCACACAAACACCTACACAGCAACACACTTCTGGAGGAACTTGTGGGAAACACATCCTGCTAGCCTACCTGGAACCATACTGACCACAGAACTATGAGGAATTAATATGCAACTTAAGTTTCTTTCTCTCATGCTTGTTCCTTCAAGGGAAAAACCAGCAAACTTCATAGGCCAATTCCCACTTCTGTGTAAAAATTTCACCATCACAATTTGTCCTCCATTTAACTACAACTACAAAAAATCAGCTCACCATGGCACTACCTTTCTGTTGTGGTGGGACTGTATGATCCTATGATGCAAGAGGCTACACTGCTGATAGCAGACCTGCTGGTAGGGTCTCCCATATCAGACAGGGTTTTGCTTAAGAGTCATACTAAATGTGCCAAATAACTACTTGGCAGCAGCAGTACTGGTGATGGAAACATTGGTGGATAATCTCAAGAGGCAATGGCAGTGGCATCGTAGCTAACGCTTGCTAGTATGCACAGAAAGAAGCACGTCAAACTGCTTTTGAATGTATTTTACCATGAAAATCCTATGATGAAACAATCCAAAAAGAAAGAAGATATAGTGTCAGAAGATGAGACGCTTAGGTTGGAAGGCATTTAACAAGTTACTAGGGTAGGAGCAGTGGACAATTATGAGTAGTGTTGTGCCTGACGACATAACTGGACTCAAGGAAAAAGGATGTTCAGCTGTTGAAATGCTCAGAGGTGAAAGGTGAATCCAAAAGCTGCACAACATATATTACAGGAACATGGAATGTGAGAAGCATGAATCAGGGAAAGCTAGACATAGTAAGATAAGAAATGGAATGTATAAACTTTGAAATACTTGGTATGAGTGAGCTAAAGTAGACAGAAATGGGATTCTTTAAGTCAAATAAACTTTTAAGTTCTGTAGGGGTAAAGTCAGAAAATCTAAAGCGCAGAATGAACTCAGGCTGGCTAGAGAGGTTAAGAACAATAAAAAGGGGTTTTGGGGGTATGTCCGAAGCAAAAGGAAGAAGAAGGAAACAGTAGGGCCACTGCGTGCAGGAGATGGCAAAATGCTCACAGGGGACAGAGAAAAGGCAGAATTACTCAACACTTTCTTTGCTTCAGTCTTCTCAGAAAAGGCAAAGGGTGCTCAACCTAAGGATAATGGGGAAAAAGACAGAATAGGGGAATTTCAGCACAGAATAAGTAAAGAGATGGTACAAGAATACTTGGTTAACCTAAATGAATATAAGTCTCCAGGACCAGGTGAACTACATAGAAGGGTATTAAAAGAACTGGCAAATGTAATATCGGAACCATTGGCAATAATCGTTGAGAACTCCTGGAGAACAGGAGAAGTCCCATCAGACTGGAGGAGGGCAAACATTTTCCCCATCTTCAAAAAGGGAAAAAAAGAGGACTTAAGGGAAAACATATCAATATAACCATAATCCATCCAATATAACCATAATTCTATAGATAACCATAATCCAAGTTTATGATCCAACTATAGAGGCAGAAGAAGAAGAAACTGAAAGATCCTGTGCTGGAGTCTACACCAAAACGGTGCTGGATCACACATCAAAACAGGATGTTTTTCCAAATATAGGGACTCAAGGTGGCGAACAGCAGATTTAAAACAATAAAATTTAAAAACAATAAAAGTTAAAATGGTCATGAGTTAAAATAAGATAAGTTTAAAAAAACTTCCAGCCCTTATCAGTTTGCAAAGGCCTGCCGGCATAAGAACGTCTTTGCCTGCTGCCTCAATAATAGTAGGGATGCAACCATCCTGGCATCTCCAGGGAGGGAATTCCAAAGCTTACACTATAGCATTAGACTCAACACTGTGATGGTATGTATGCACTAAATATTGCCACACCCTATCATCTGATATCTGGGAAAAACTGCCCCCAATCCAAGGGTTTAGATGTCATGCAACTCCCATCCTGCCACCACCAGAGGGGCTGAATGAAGGGAAATGTCAGGTACTCTTTCTAATGTCAGGTACTCAGTTCTATTAGTGGTTTCAACCAAGGGGGAGTTTCATCATTATTAGACAGACATCCATTTGTGTTGCAGAGGCACTCATTTTGAGACTTCCATAAAAAGAGATTAATTTTAAAGGGTGGAGATCAAGTCTTATACAAAGCTTATTGTCATTCTGATAGTACCTGCTTGATCTAATCAGTGAGATTCTATGTTCCTTTTAGTCATCTCCATCATCATGCCTCCAATACTATATCAGTTTTTTTAAAAGCTGGACAGGTTGAGGCAGCCGAGTTTTTCAGCAAAGTAAGACAAACAATTGCCCTATATATTATGCTATGATGAGTTAAAATATGAATATATGACTAGGCTTTTTTACACTTTGACATAGCAAGATAATGTTCAAACCAGTGGTCAGCTAAAAATGCAAGAACTTAAAAAAATGGTCCCTCAAATTTCACTACCACAATGGTCAAATGTCAAGCTGACCGGGGGGGGGGGGGGTGGTGGAATCTGGAGACTGTAGTAAAAACAAAATAGCTTTACAAAGCTTTAGAGGTTCCCAGACTTTGGAAAATAAGGCATTCCTATTTGCTAGATAGATACGAGGGGGTATCCAAAAGTTTTAATGATCACCTTTTTAAAAAAATTGACAGAAAGTTTGTTTTGATTTGTTGTCGTTAACTTATCTCTATGTAGTCACTATCTAGATTTATACATTTTTCCCAGCATATCTTGACCCTCCAAATACCTGATATTGTAGACGTTTGCAGATTACACCTGATGAGGATTTTACACTTTAGTCATTTCTGGCACAGCCAGTCACAAAAATAAAGGACGCAATGAGCTGATTTTCTCAGCAACTTGCACTTAGGGACCAAGGATGACACTGTCAAGATTTCATCAATATGCCATAATAACTTCTAGGTGATAATTATTACTTTACGATACCCCCTCGTAAAGCACAATCTGCAAACTTCTACAATATCAGGTATTCAAAAAACGAAACATGGTGTTAAGCCTATTTTGAGGGTAGGATTCAGCATTCTGGGCTGCATCTGCACTGCAGAAATAATCCAGTTTGACACCACTTTTAACTGTCATGGCCCCATCCCATAGAATCCTGGGGTTTGTAGTTTGTTGTGGCATCAGAGCGCTCTGACAGAGAAGGCTAAATATCTCAGAAAACTAGAAATCCCAGAATTTCATAGCACTGAGCCATGGCAGTTAAAGTGGTGTCAAACTGCATTATTCCCGAAGTGCAGATGCAGCCTTAGACAGTTCCATTAAAGCTCAGGCAAAAAGTCAATATGTATGAAATAGTATAAACTTAAGAGTTCAGGGAGAGATGCACAATCTGTACATGCTAGGAAGTGTGATCATAATGAACTTGGATATATTAGAAAGCACTGAAGGTGACAAATGTACTGTTACCTATAGCTATTAACATAACTCCCCAGTGTGGATGGAAGCATTAGTGGATAGCCGGCAGGCAAGGACATTTCTGTTTAAGCAGGCATTTCATATATAAGTATCAGGGCTTTTTATTGGGGTTGTTTTATTTATCTTTTAAACTTTTGGTTGTTTTAAAGATTTTAATGTGTTTTATGCTGCGATTTTAAATGTTTTTCCATTTTATTGTATACATTTTTAATTTACTATTTCTGGAAGCCACCTTGGGTCCTGCTCTGGGAGAAAGACAGCTCATAAATGAAAAAATAATAGTAATAATAGTGGTGCCTCCCCACTACCTTTGTTCATCCAGGTGCAGAGAGGAAATTTTGCAGAGGTGGTACAGTGGTTGGACTAGGACTCTGGGAGAACAGGGTTCAAATCTCCACGTGGCTGTGGAAACCCACTACATGACACTGGGCAAGTCACATTCTCTCAGACTAAGGCTTAATCTGCACTGCAGAGATAATGCAATTTCACATCACATTAACTCCCAAATTCTGGGATTTGAAGTTTTTGTGAGATATTTGGCTTTTGCTATCTGAGAGCTCTGGTGCCACAATTAACCACAAATCCCAGGATCCCATAGCATGGACCCATGACAGTGAAAGCAGTGTCAAACTGAATTATTTATATGGGGGACATCTGGCTGAATCAAACTACGTGTGAAAGGGATCTAGGAGTCCAAGTAGACCATAAGTTGAACATGAGTCAACAGTGCAATGCGGCAGCTAAAAAGGCCAATGCTATTTTAGGCTGCATCAACAGAAGTGTAGCGTCTAGATCAAGGGAAGTAATAGTGCCGCTCTATTCTGCTTTGGTCAGGCCCCACCTGGAATACTGTGTCCAGTTCTGGGCACCACAATTCAAAAAAGATGTGGAGAAACTGGAGCGGGTCCAAAGGAGGGCAACTAAGATGGTGAAGGGTCTGGAAATCATGCCCTATGAAGAACGACTTAGAGAGCTGGGGATGTTTAGCCTCAAGAAGAGAAGGTTAAGAGGTGATATGATAGCCCTGTTCAAATATTTGAAGGGATGTCATATTGAGGAGGGAGCAAGCTTGTTTTCTGCTGCTCCAGAGACTAGAACACGGAACAATGGATACAAATTGAAGGAAAAGAGATTCCACCTCAAGATTAGGAGGAACTTCCTGACAATAAGGGCTGTTTGTCAGTGGAACACACTCCCTCGGAGAGTGGTGGAGTCTCCCTCCTTAGAGGTCTTTAAGCAGAGGCTGGATGGCTATCTGTCAGGGATGCTTTGACTGGGGTTCCTGCATGGCAGGGGGTTGGACTGGATGGCCCTTGTGGTCTCTTCCAACTCTATGATTCTATGATTCTATTTCTTCAGTACAGATGCTGCCTATAAGGAAGACAATGGCAAACAAATTTTGCCAAAACAATGGCAAACAAATCTTGCCAAGAAAACCCTGTGATAGGTTAAATTTAGGATCACCATAAATCAGAAAACAAATTTAAGGTACACAACAACAAAAGGGGAGTAAAAAATGGAAGCCAGTTATGTTTAAGTCCCATGCTGCCTCCCAACATAGCCTAACATGGTAGCTTCCTACTGGTAAGAAAAAATGGCAAACAATATATTCCTTAAATGTATTCAAAAATCATACAGACATAGTTATTGTTTGGGGGGGGGCTAACAAAGAATCCTATCTACTTTTATTTTAGTATATATATTTCCCAAGGATACCTTGGGAAATTGTAAAGTCACTTAACTTATGCATTTATTTCTTGCCCTGGGCAAGTCAAAAAGTCTCCTCTTGTAATCACTAATTTATTTATATTTGGATAACCATTATTTCACTGGGAGGAGAAAAAAACAAAATCATGGGAGCAAAGCAAATTTGCTAGTTGAGTCACACATGGCCTTTCTGAATCATCTGAGAACCAAATCCTTGAAGTGACTCATCTTTGTTAACTGAAATCAGGCTGCAAAGTTTCTGCTCCAAAAAGAAGAAGAAAAATAGCTCATGCCGACCGAAAGCACTGATTTGAGCACCTTTGCTTATGCCTGCTTCTTCAAGGACTAGCTTAAACTTCCCTCCGATGAGTTATTATGAAGTCGGTTTTGGTCCTCATATGCAAAACGAAACAAGGGGTTGGAAAATTGGAAGCGAAAAGGGTAATTAATCAGTGGAGCAGCTGGAGTTCTGCTTGATCAAAGGCAGCTCCACCAAAGCCAGAAATCACCTCAGGTTAACATCTAATTCAGAAGACTGGAGACTAAGCACCACAATCCACATGGTGGCCAGAGGCAGAGAAAGACAGTTGAGCAACAGCCTCCCAGACGATTGGGAAATGCCAAAAGAGGCACATTGGGGAACCCGACCCACACATATGACATACTACACAAGCATACTGAGTCTGCATGGGGTGGGCAGTATAAACCACAGATGTGTCAAGTCCAGCAGGAACCAAGTTCAGAAACTCAGGCTTCAGTAGTAGAAACTCAGCAAACCTTTATTCAATAGATACAGATCCAGTTTGAGCCAGCTCAACATAGTGTTTTGAGTGTTGGACTACAATTCTGGAGATGAGAGATTCCCCATTTGGCCATGAAACCCATTGGGTGACCAAGGGCAAGTCACACACTCTCACCCTCAAGGGACGGCAATGGCAAACCTTCTCTGAATAAATCTGGCCAAGAAAATCCCATGATAGGTTTGGGTCACCATAAATCAGAAATGATTTGAAGGCGCACAACAGCAGCAACAGATATGATTATGTAGGATCTCTGTCTGATGTAGGATGAGACCCTCTGGATTTCAGCCTCAGGAGGAAGGAAATTTATAGTGTTTTAACTCGGACTGTTTTAACTTAGATTTGTAAGCCACCTTGAGTCCCTGTACTGGGAGGAAGGCAGGACATAAATAAACATAACAATAATAATAATAATAATAATAATAGTAATTCTCCTCTGAACAATCTTGCCAAGAAAACCCCATAATAGGTTCACCTTAGGGCTGCCATAAGTTGGAAATGACTTTAATGCACACAACAACAATAATAGATCCATTCCAAATTAAGCAGCACGCATTAACTTTGCCTAATTGAACTACACCTAAGTCTAAATTCACGTCACGCTCAATTCTCATTCATTACAATTAATAAACACATTTTCCCCTCTCATTCTCATATCACCCCTTCTTTGATGTGACTGCTAGATTCACCTCCTGCTGGAAGCAAGAAGAGCCCTCCCTTCAACCACCATCTTGAGGGGAGAGAAAGGCAGGCCACCTCCTGCTGCAAGCAAGAAGAGCCCTCCCTTCAACCACCATCTTGAGGGGAGAGAGATGCAGGCCACCTCCTGCTGGAAGCAAGAAGAGCCCTCCCTTCAACCACCATCTTGAGGGGAGAGAGATGCAGGCCACCTCCTGCTGGAAGCAAGAAGAGCCCTCCCTTCAACCACCATCTTGAGGGGAGAGAAAGGCAGGCCACCTCCTGCTGGAAGCAAGAAGAGCCCTCCCTTCAACCACCATCTTGAGGGGAGAGAAAGGCAGGCCACCTCCTGCTGCAAGCAAGAAGAGCCCTCCCTTCAACCACCATCTTGAGGGGAGAGAAAGGCAGGCCACCTCCTGCTGGAAGCAAGAAGAGCCCTCCCTTCAACCACCATCTTGAGGGGAGAGAAAGGCAGGCCACCTCCTGCTGGAAGCAAGAAGAGCCCTCCCTTCAACCACCATCTTGAGGGGAGAGAAAGGCAGGCCACCTCCTGCTGGAAGCAAGAAGAGCCCTCCCTTCAACCACCATCTTGAGGGGAGAGAGATGCAGGCCACCTCCTGCTGGAAACAAGAAGAGCCCTCCCTTCAACCACCATCTTGAGGGGAGAGAAAGGCAGGCCACCTCCTGCTGGAAGCAAGAAGAGCCCTCCCTTCAACCACCATCTTGAGGGGAGAGAAAGGCAGGCCACCTCCTGCTGGAAGCAAGAAGAGCCCTCCCTTCAACCACCATCTTGAGGGGAGAGAAAGGCAGGCCACCTCCTGCTGGAAGCAAGAAGAGCCCTCCCTTCAACCACCATCTTGAGGGGAGAGAAAGGCAGGCCACCTCCTGCTGGAAGCAAGAAGAGCCCTCCCTTCAACCACCATCTTGAGGGGAGAGAGATGCAGGCCACCTCCTGCTGCAAGCAAGAAGAGCCCTCTCTTCAACCACCATCTTGAGGGGAGAGAAAGGCAGGCCACCTCCTGCTGCAAGCAAGAAGAGCCCTCCCTTCAACCACCATCTTGAGGGGAGAGAGATGCAGGCCACCTCCTGCTGGAAGCAAGAAGAGCCCTCCCTTCAACCACCATCTTGAGGGGAGAGAAAGGCAGGCCACCTCCTGCTGGAAGCAAGAAGAGCCCTCCCTTCAACCACCATCTTGAGGGGAGAGAGATGCAGGCCACCTCCTGCTGGAAGCAAGAAGAGCCCTCTCTTCAACCACCATCTTGAGGGGAGAGAAAGGCAGGCCACCTCCTGCTGGAAGCAAGAAGAGCCCTCCCTTCAACCACCATCTTGAGGGGAGAGAAAGGCAGGCCACCTCCTGCTGGAAGCAAGAAGAGCCCTCCCTTCAACCACCATCTTGAGGGGAGAGAGATGCAGGCCACCTCCTGCTGGAAGCAAGAAGAGCCCTCCCTTCAACCACCATCTTGAGGGGAGAGAAAGGCAGGCCACCTCCTGCTGGAAGCAAGAAGAGCCCTCCCTTCAACCACCATCTTGAGGGGAGAGAGATGCAGGCCACCTCCTGCTGGAAGCAAGAAGAGCCCTCCCTTCAACCACCATCTTGAGGGGAGAGAAAGGCAGGCCACCTCCTGCTGGAAGCAAGAAGAGCCCTCCCTTCAACCACCATCTTGAGGGGAGAGAGATGCAGGCCACCTCCTGCTGGAAGCAAGAAGAGCCCTCCCTTCAACCACCATCTTGAGGGGAGAGAGATGCAGGCCACCTCCTGCTGGAAGCAAGAAGAGCCCTCTCTTCAACCACCATCTTGAGGGGAGAGAAAGGCAGGCCACCTCCTGCTGGAAGCAAGAAGAGCCCTCCCTTCAACCACCATCTTGAGGGGAGAGAAAGGCAGGCCACCTCCTGCTGGAAGCAAGAAGAGCCCTCCCTTCAACCACCATCTTGAGGGGAGAGAGATGCAGGCCACCTCCTGCTGGAAGCAAGAAGAGCCCTCCCTTCAACCACCATCTTGAGGGGAGAGAAAGGCAGGCCACCTCCTGCTGGAAGCAAGAAGAGCCCTCCCTTCAACCACCATCTTGAGGGGAGAGAAAGGCAGGCCACCTCCTGCTGGAAGCAAGAAGAGCCCTCCCTTCAACCACCATCTTGAGGGGAGAGAGATGCAGGCCACCTCCTGCTGGAAGCAAGAAGAGCCCTCCCTTCAACCACCATCTTGAGGGGACTTAATTGTCTAATTAACAAATTGTAAGCCGCTCTGATAGCTTTGGCTGAAGAGCGGGGTATAAATAAAATGTATTATTATTATTATTATTATTATCTTACAGGTACAACCTTGAAGAGGCTTGAATCATGCCTGCCTCCCCTCCAGAATTATCTCACCACCTGTAGCTGAAATCACCATGTCTCTGTAATAGCTCTTTCTACTGTATCACATCACCTTCCCAATAATTTATAGCAGGAAAGATGTCTTTGCAACTCCTGACATAATGTTGCCATATGGATAACAGTATGGCAGCCAGCCTGCAGGGATAGTCTTGCAGCTTAGGAAAGCCACCCAGGTCCACAGTCTCCAAAGATCTGGTTCAGAGAAGTGGCCACTCAAACATGGTTTGTAATTAAATGCTTATTGTATATACCTGTGTGCAGTTTGCTCTGAAAGTTAACTAAGCAAAATTAGACCAACCTGGGGTTTATCAGTTTATAATGTTGTTGTTGTTTGTTGTTGTTTTTAAATATCATTATAGATACAAAAAGTGGAGAAGAAAAAAGGGGGAAATGCAGGAGAATGGAAAAGAGCGGGGAAATATTTAAGATTCTAAAGTTAAGTTGTTATTGTTGGGGGCCTCCAAGTTCTTTCCAACTGATTGCAAAACTATCATGGGCCATTTTTTTAAATATTTATTTATTTTGCAAGGTGGGGTTTGCCAGTGCCTTCCTGTGAGGCTTAAGAAGTGTGACTTGTTCAAGGTCACCCAGTGGGTTCCCATGGTCAAGCTGGGATTCAAACCATGGTCTCCAGTGTCATAGTCCAACATTCAACCTACCATACCATGTTGGCTCTCTTCTAAGGTATAGTAGGCCTATATATTAATATTGTTGTTGGAGACCTTAAAGTTATTCCCAATTTACCCTAAGGTAAACCTGTCACAGGGTTACCAGACAAGATTTGTTCAGAGAGGATATTCCATTGCCTTCCTTTGAGGGTGAAAGACTTGCCCACGATCACCCAATGCATTCCCATAGCTGAGTGGGGATTTGAATTTTAAGTACAACGTAACCACTATATTACCTTGGCTCTCATATACCAGTACCAATACAGTATAAGTGGACATTTACACATTTGAGCTTCACATAAGTTTGTTGATAAATTTAGACTTCAAGTTCTTTGGAACATAGCCACAGCCACTCAGTTTTAGTTTGCTGTTGTTTTTGTTATGTCCTGTCAAGTCCCTTCTGATTTATGAAAATCCGATGAACTTCCAAGAGACCCTGTTATTAATAGCCATGCTCAGGTCTTGTAGACTCAGGGCCGTGGCTTCCCTTATTGACTGTACAGCTATACTGAGGTCTTCTTCTCATCCTGTCTTTAACTTGCATTTTTCAATGAATCATGTCTTCTCAGGGTATCTTCAAGCTATGAGAGCCTTGTCAAAACTGGTTTGAAAGTTGGACAGGAAGAAAATCAACCCATTTGAAATGTTGGTGCTGGAGGAGAATTCTGTGAATATCATGGACTGCTAAAAAGACCAATGAACAGAACCTACAGCAAATCAGGCCTGAACTCCCACTAGAAGCCAGGATGAGCAAACTGAAATTGTCATATGTCAGACTTACTATGAGATGCTAGAAAAAAATGATAATGCTGGAAAAATAGAAGGCAGTAAGAAAAGAGTAAAACCACATTATAGATGGATTAACTCAATCAAGGAAGTCATAGCCCTCAGTGTTCAAGACCTGAGCAGGGCAGTTGATGACCAGGATTTTTGAAGGTCTCTAATTCATAAGGTTGCCATAAATCAAAGTCATTTGATGGTAAATAGCAACAAATGATAGAGATGAATCCTATTGTTAGTCCTAACTAGAGTAGACCATTAAATCAAGGGATTTACCTGTGTGTTGTCCACCATTCAACAAATGGTTTAACAGCTCAGCTATAACTGGGACTAACAAATAGGATTCTGAGTGCATCCGCACTGGAGAAATAATCCGGTTTGACACCACTTTAACTGCCATGGGTCAATGCTATGCAATTCTGAGATTTGTAGTGTGTTTCGGCACCAGAGCGGAAATTCTTCTTAGCTGAAGCATTCAGGTACTGACTCCGAAGGACAGAGAGTTCAAAATACCATTTAAGCTTTTCTAAAAATATCAATAGTTTAGCGTTTCAAAGAACTCTTCACCAAACCAAGCAGAAAAGGGAAGTGAAGAGGTGAGAAGGAAGCAGAGAATCAGTGTAATCATACAAAGTCAGTGGCACCATACACATGTAGAACAATTGCAAACTAATTCATAACAGTTCTCATGGGGTCCAACTGAAAACCAAGTGACGATGAGAGTTTGGAAGTCTTTTTCTTTTTTCTTTTTTAAGACTATAGTTCCCTGAATCCCCCAGTGAGCATGGCCAGTGGCTGTCTTCCATTCATCCATCATATTCTCAGCTAGATGTCATATCTCCAAAGCAGACTTATATCTTGATTTCTGGGCAGGAGCTGCAACCACTATTGTGCCTTAAACATTTCATTTTACATTAAAACAATGCTGTCAACACCAGAAGTCTAGTAATACTAATAGCTGTTGCTTATCAGAAGCTCTGCTTTGTTTTGACAGCAGTTCAGAAGAATCAGAGAATTCTGTCTCCATTGAATCTCCTTGTCAGAAAAAAGAACAGGCTGCCAAACTAGTTTATCTAGAAGTGAATGTTTTCTTAAAAGCCTGGAAATATACTAAAGGAAGAAACTGGTTCATTTTGAAATGTCCTAGTCCTCTTCAGACACTGTTAAGCAGGGATAGCACTAGTGATGGAGTTCAGGAAATGGCAGACAAGATATAAGAAGTAGAAATGCCAGCAATCTCTCAGAAGTCTTTTGCTGCTTCCTCCCTGCAATATATACCTGCATGGATGCATATAGAGTTACCACTGTCTATAGGCTTTCTATTGTGAAAGCAGGATGAAGGGAAGATGGTGGAAATACAGTAGTAGGAATTCTTGAGGCCCAGTTTGAACATTGCTACCCTGTTTCCCCAAAAATAAGACATCCCCAGAAAATAAGACCTAGTAGAGATTTTGTTGAATTGCTAAATATAAGACCTTCCCCAAAAGTAAGCCCTAGCAAAGTTTTTGTATATAAATATATATACAGTATATAATAAATGTTCTCTTTTTTTCCAACAATAAATGTGAATATTTCTTCATGGAAAAATGAGACATCCCCTGAAAATAAGACCTAGCACACCTTTGGGAGGAAAAATTAATATAAGACACTGTCTTATTTTCGGGGAAACACAATAGGAAAAAGATGGCATCAGCATGAGGAACAGAAGAAAAATCCACTTTTTTCCAAAGCCTTTTTCTCCTAGAAAAATAAGAAAATTCCAAAACTGAGGGAGAAATAGATTATGCCGTTTTTAAAATAATGAATAAAAAATTAAACAAGGTATTAATATATTTCTCCTGTTCTATGATTTCAAGTCATTTCAGACTTATGGCAACACTAAGGTGAATCTGTCATGGGTTTTCTTGGCAGGATTTGCCCAGATGGGGGTTGCCTTTGCTTTGTTCTGAGGACGAGAGAGTATGACTTGCCCAAGATCACCAAGTGGGTTTCCATGGTCAAGTGGAAATTCGGACTCTGGTCTCCCAGAGTCCTAGTCCAACACCCAAAGCAATACACCATGCTAGCTCTTGTCCACATATTTACTTCCCCAAAATTATTTCTAAAAACTCTGCAATAGTATGCACATTACGCCCAACTTTACTTCATCACTGAACCAGTGTCTGTCATTAGTAATGGACTGGATGGGGACAAACAAATTGAAATTTCAACAAAGTAAAACAATTTTTTTCTAATGTGAAGTCGAAGGCTGTCATGGCCAGCATCCATAGTTTTTGTGGGTTTTTCGGGCTATGTGGCCATGTTCTAGAAGAATTTATTCCTGACGTTTCGTCAGCATTTGTGGCTGGCATCTTCACAGAAATTTTCTTCTTAAATTTGGATTAGCATGTTTTACCTCTACATCTACCAAATTACTCCTCATGCAAAAACCCATTATCCTGTGCCTGCAAGAGGCTTGTGACTTCACAGGAATGGAGACATACAGTGGGCCCTCCCCTTAATGGGGGATCCATACCAGACACCACCACCACCACCCCTGTGTAAGAGGAATTCTGCGTATTCTCAAGCCCATTGAAATGAATGGGGCTCGCACATGCGACAGCACGTGCGCCATTATCCCTTCCAGGGCACACAGGCTTAACTTCCATCACAGCTTTCAGCATATGGTGCGGGCACAATGTATTGGATTGCAAGAGAAGAGTCTTTTTGATATTCAAATTGACTTTAAATTTCCTAGACTTTGAAAAACTCCCAATTGCCACATGGCCAAAAGGAGGAGGAGCCAGCCTGTAGAATTTACCCTCCTCATACCATCTTTACTAAGAACAGAAACAACAAAATGCAGGCATCTTACTAGCATCTCCAATTTTTCTCCTGTTTGATTTGTAACATCTTGCCTCATGAAGAAGCTAGTGGAGCTCTGAAAGTTTGCAACAAGTATATTGTGCATTTTGGTTGGCAAATAAAGGTATCACTGTGTGGTGGGTTTTTGTTTGAATTTGCTAAATAGCCAACACAACTACCCCTGCCTATTTTCTGAATTGAAATTTAATTCAGACAAGATGAAAGTGGTCCTTGTCAGTCAAAAGGCAGAAGGGAATATGGATTCAGCCTGTGCTGGATGACGTTATTTCCCCTGAAGATGCAGGTCTGCAGCATCAATGTACTCCTGGATTCAACTATGAGCCAGGAAGCTCGGGTTCTGTGGTGGTCCTGAGTGCATTTGTACATTTAAGTCTTGCGTGCCAGTTGTGCTCATTCCTTGAGATGTCGGATCTGGCCGCAAAGACACATGCTTTACTGAAATCCTGGATGGCTTACTGTAATGCATGGGGCAGTCTTTGAAAAATGTTCAGAAACTTCAGCTGGTCCAAAGAGCTATCCCAGATTTCTAACTAGGTCTGGCTACAATAAACGCAAGACTGGCCTAAATAACCTTAAACACCAGATCCCATATGATCTTGGAAGCTAAGCAGATTAGTACTTGGATGGGAGATCATCAACAAATACCAATAATAATAATAATAATAATAATTTTATTTCTAGACCGCCCCTCTGCAAAGCAACCGGGGCAGTATACAATAAAATTAAAACAATCAACAGTTAAAAACATTCCATCAGCCCAATCCCTAACCCTCCCATCCCTTAAAATTAAATTAAACTAGTACAAAATTAAAATAACAATTTAAACAGCAAATACAGTAAAATCAAATTCCTTAGGGCAGCATAGGCAGTGGCAGCAGGGGGCCATGGGTGGAAAGTTTAGAGCCGAGAAGTTATTCCAGGAAGGCCTGCCGAAAGAGATGCATCTTTACAGCTTTTTTGAAGCTGTCAAGAGTGGTGGTAAGATGGATCTCATCTGGCAGGCCATTCCATAGTCTGGGACAGTCACAGAAAAGGCCCTCTGGGAGGTCTGCAACAGCCTAGTCTTCATGGGCTGTAGCAGGTTCCTCTCAGAGGACCGAAGCATGTGGGGGGGGATCATAAGGGAAGAGGCAGTCCCTGAGATAAGATGCACCCAAGCCATGTAGGGCTTTAAAGGTTAAAACCAACACCTTGTACTGTGCCTGGAAACTAATCAGCAGCCAGTGGAGAGATTTAAGCACAGGTGTTATGTGCTCTCTCCTAGATGTTCCAGCAACTAACCTGGCTGCCATATTTTGAACCAACTGAAGTTTCTGGGTTAAGCACCGGGGTAGCCCCATATAGAGTGTATTACAGTAATCCAAGCATGAGGTTACCAGGGTATGTACTACAGTTTCCAGATCCTTTATGTCCAGGAAAGGGCGCACCTGGTATCAGATGAAGCTGATAGCAGGCACTCCAGACCATCGCATTCACCTGATTAGTCATGTGAAGCGACGAATCTAGAAGTACCCCCAGACTGCAAACAGAGTCCTTAGAGGAGAGTGTGACTCCATCAAGGACTGGTAGTTGTATTCCCAAACCTGGTTTTGGGTCCATGACTGTCAGTACCTCCGTTTTGTCTGGATTTAGTTTCAATCTGTTTTTCCTCATCCAATCCATTACCACTCCAAGGCAGTCATTGAGAGGAGAGATGCCATCTGCAGTCTGAGATGACAATCTAGTCATGAAGAATTATATCTGAGTGTCATCAGCATACTGATGACACTGCACTCCATGCCTCCGAATGATTTCTCCCAACGGTTTCATATAGATATTAAATAGCATCGGGGACAGAACTGCTGTAGACTGTGGGGCTAAACAGACAGGCAAAAAGAGGTGCTGTCAGGTTGGCTTGAAGGCATGGCATTTAGATGACATATGCCTTGAAGCCAGCAAGAAAGTGCCCTCTAGGCACTATATGCACAGAAAAGCCATTTCAAAAAGAAGCAGCTTTTTTTCTGCTTCTTCCAGGCTTGAAGCCATGTCATGTGGTCATGACATGAGCACTCCATCTGCCTTGGGAGCCATTGGTGTGGTTGGTGGGGTTTCAATGTGGCTTTTAAAAAGGCAGCTTCAAGCCACTTTTTCCTGCCCACCTGTTTCGCCCCTATATTTCAAAGGAAGGAACTGGGAAAACCACCTTTGAGTCTTCCTTGCCTAAGAAAATCCCATGGAACTCATGGGGTCGTCATAAGTTGACAGGCAACTTGGAGGCACACACACACACACACACATATATATATACACACACACACCACCTTGAGTCCAAATGTTGGCATGTGAGAAAGCACTGGAGAAAGACTGAGGCTATTCAGTTGAGAAAGGAGGCCACAAGGGCAAAGGAGGAGTTATTATAAATCTTTGCAGGATTACAAATTGTTTGAAGGAAATCAATAATGAACTTTTCTCAAGGTCACCATAAAACTGATGGGCTACAATTCGTGACAGGCAAACAAAAATATGGCTTAACACCATGCATAATGTATTCCTGCAGTTCATTTATCACAAAAGTACTGATGGCCATCACTTCCAGGTTTAGTTGTTTTGTTTTTTTAATGATTAGGAAATACACCGAGGAGACATCTAGCAATGGGCATTAGTCACAACAAGCAAAATGGAGATTCTGCAAGCTATTAAATCATGTCTTGCTTGTGAGAAAGTCCTACCAAAATCACAAGAATTTGTGCAAGGAGCCTGGAGAAGTCAATTATTTAGAATACAGTTTCCAGAATCCTCCAGCCACTGGCCATGTTTGCTGATGGGTTCTGGGAGATGTAATCCAAAGGGTAACTTTCCCAAAGCTATGATGTGGATGAAAAGCTACAGTACTTTTAGGAGCTAGTAGTGGAATGCACATCTGTGTCCTGCATGCTGAAAGACATTGCAAACTTAGACATGAAGAATGCAGTTCTGTAAGAGACAGAAGACCCTCGCTTGGTCAGACCAAATGTCTGTATAGTACGCTATTCTGTTTACACAGTGGCCCAATGACTGGTTATGACAAAACTTGCAGGTACCAGTACTTTTCTGTTCATGTTCCCCATCAAATGGTATTGAGAGGCATACTGTCTCTACAACAATGTAATTATATATTCCATTACAAGCTTCTTTTTACAAAGTCTTTTTACACTTGCCTATAACCATTTTCTTCCCTATCCTCTGTCTAGTTGGATTTTTTTAGCAAACTGGCATAGAGAGGATGGTAAAGGATGGATGGAGAGACACAGACTCTCAGTGACAGGTTGCAGCAGTATGTCTACAGCAAAACAACACAATAAAGCTTGAGCTAGGAAATAATGGGTTTTTTATTTTAACTCATCCTACTGGAGCTGTACATACCTGCTTACAATAGTCAAGACAAACAGCAGCTGTTTCAAGAATCTCTTATGGAGCATTGTGAACAATAAAATTGAGAGACAAAGAAAAATCAGATTAGCAAACTTCACTGGTTATCTGCAGTATAAATCTGTAGACCAAACTGGAAATCATTAAATAAAAAAAAAAGATCAGAAGAAAAAAATCATCCATGAATGGATTTTGGAAGAAGCCTTCCACTGGTTTTTAGAAAGTTCAGAATGTTTTTATATACTTATGCAAGGCTTACCTGACATGATTGTTTCATTTCACATGAGCAGATCTGTACTAGTGGAACCAAATTTTCAGTTAAAGAAATAATGCCCAGGAACACATCTACAGGGTGGGCTGCACAAGCCAAAAGGTTTGGGTTTCCCCTGGCTTAACAATGTCCTGTTTAGACAACGCAGGCCAAAACCCCGGGGCCTGCCAGATCAAACATGGATCCAGAAGATCTGACCTGATCTCAGGCAAAAAGGCCTTAATGCAATTTGACCCTTGGTTTGCCATGGGGTTTCTTGGAAACTCCACAGCAAACCCTGGATGACCAGATAGCCCCGTGCACCTCTTATCTCCTTCCACTGTTGTTGCAAGGGAGTAGACCCCACCCCCCGCTGCCATGGCAGACATGGAAACATGGCATCTGGCCATGTGATTGCAGCCAGGTGCCCCATTTCCATGTCAAGTGTGATGACTGGGGTTTACTCAATTGTAGCAATGATGGATGGAGGTAAGGGGTGCACGGCAGTAACAGGTCCCGGGTCGGTGCAGGGACAGATGCCAACCGAGGGACTGACACAGGTGAGCACTGGGGCCAGAATAGCATGGGCTCTGTCCATGTTATCCTCGCCTATCTGCTAAGCCCCTCTTTCATCAACAGAAGTATACCTGTATCAGAACTTGCAGTGATTACTATAAGTGTATCCGCTTACATTAGCACTTGCATGGTAGTACCATAGCTAAATAAGGAGCCATATTCTATTTCTGCATGGCTTTCATTCAGACCTGATGCTGTTATGATTTGCCAAAAATGACTGAGGAAGCATTACCCATAGGAACAGCTGACATATGTACTTCCACTGCTATGTTCCTGACCTATCAAGCCAGCAGTGCAAGCCACAGGGAGGCAGGGATGGAACCAGATAAAAATGTACACACACCTTGATATATTGTATGAAGATTGATGAACAGGGAATTTACATATGGGTCTCAGGCTCCACAACCCCAAATAAATGCAAACAGAGAAGAAAACAGACCTGAAAGGAATACGGTGCTATAATTATGGTGCTATAATTATGGCAGAAACCAGGGAACAATAGGAGTGAATCTGATAACACTATTATTTACAGAAGATTGTGAGAAAGCCAGTTAAAGTGTTGCTGGATTTTTCTCCAGGAAAAAAGACTTGTGCAACTCTGAAGATAATTGGGGGAAACTGCTTTCCAATTAAATATAATTAAACAATTGCTCTGAAATTTACCAGAGTCAAATATTTGTTATTTTTAAATTTTTTCTTTAAAAACCCCACACACATCTATTCATCCCTCAAGGAGAATACGTGAGTTATTTCCATCTCTGAATACAAGCAAGCTAGAAAGTTCAATCAGATCCAACCCTGTAGTACAAAGGGATAGGCCAGGGGCGTTAAATTAAATCACACAAACCAGACCACAAGAGTAAAAGTTGCTTTACATGTGATTCCTAGAAACAGGCTTGCTTAGGAATTCTTAAGAGACAGCGTGGTGTAGTGGTTTGAGTGCTGGACTATGATGGAGACTGGGGTTCAAATACCTGCTTGGCCATGGAACTCCCCCTGAGTGACTTTGGATAAAGTCATACACTCTCAGCCTCAGTGGAAGGCAAAGGCAAACTTCCCTCTGAACAAGTCTTGCCAAGAAAACCCCACCTTAGGATCGCCATAAGATTCACCTTAGGCTTGCCATAAAGCAGCAATGCCTTGAAGGCACACAACAGCAACAAACAAAGGAATTCTACCAAAAATTAAATGAATTAAAAGTATGGTTAACTGCCACTTAACAACAAACCAAACATCTCACCCAAAGAACAGACATAAATTCCCTGCAGATCAATTCCTAATTCTCAACCATTTCTGTTTAGATTGAAGATGTACTGTATATACTCATGAGTATAAGTCTAGAAATAGTAGTCCAAAAATTGACTCAAAAAAACAACAACCCCAAAACGAGTCAACTTATTCACAGGTCAGTGTAAGTACTGTACTTTAACTCTTTTTTGGGGGGGGGGAGGGGGGGGGTGAAAGTAAGAGTGTAATCTATCCTGGAAGCAATGACCCTCCTCTACTCTCTCATCCAGCCAGCCTTTAGGATCAGCACAAACAGGGTGCCTTCTGGAATTTTGTAAGTTCTTTGGCATTGTTTCCTTTTGCTTCATGCTCCTAAACTTTCCCTTGACTTATTCATTGGTCATATCAAAATCCATAATTTTGGTCCCAAAACCTGCCCTCGTCTTATACATGAGTTCAACTTATAGTCAAGTGTATGCAGTAGGTGCCTGACAATCTCCTTCTGTCTGCACTTGATGACATGAAATGGGATGCCTCAATTGAGATACATTTTCTTAACTTATCTTAATTACTTTGAAAACATTTTCAACTATTATCTGATGAGATCCAGCAAGAGTAGCAACAAGGGGAACCACAATGAATAACACATGCATGTTATTACGCCAAGACACTTAAAAATAAGATCTTAATGATTACAGTCTTATCACAAGATCCTACCTTGAAGAGCACCTTGCAATAATTGTGTGTGTGTGTGTGTCTTCCCTTTTTGGCTACAGCTCTTGCTGTGTAACTTTTACTAGGCCTAACACAGTAGCATTGCATGGAAGATGATCATCTTTAAAGTCAGGCATGCAATTAATGATCCTAAAAGTAACAGGCAGATAAGAATGGTACAGTCTAATTATTCCTTCATGAGCAATCACATAGTCATAATCTATAAATCAAAACTGCAAAAGCACCTTCTCTTTTGCTGAAGAGGCCAGAAAGCTGTTTTCACTATTCATGAATGATCAAGAAATATCACTATACATTTTCAGAGCCCACTTCCAAACTACAAGGCAGCAAAAAAGTTACAGACTGTAGGTTGAGAAGGAGTAGGCATAGTCAAAGATGAGGCTGAAGCTAAATATATCATACGTCATCACATCACTTATAAATGGCACCCATTTTTAAAGAGGAAATGGCAGAGCTTGAAAAGAATACTTTTTTGTACAATTCCCAGAAGCCTGCAGTCAGCATAGCCAGTGGCCATGCTGGCTGGGGAGTTCTGGGAGTTGTGGTTCAAACTCCTGTCCTTAGACCCTCAAAGTGGCTTCCAGATTAAACACATATATAAAATGTGTTGTTGTTAACTGCCTTTGAGTCAATCATGCCAACCCTGTGCATGAGGCATCTCCAGGACCTAGAGATTTCTAGAGAGGAGTCCTCTCAGGTAAAAACACACAGTTTTTGTTATTTGTGGTTTTTCAACATTCATGGGGGTCTTGTGCCTCTAACCCTAGCGAATATGGAGGGACAACTGTATAAAGGAAGATTTTAATAATGAAACACATTAAATAATTAAAATGATTTTTAAAAAGCAAACACATGCAAAACTTTAATTAAATCATTTAAGAAATCAAAAGGAGAGAAAATAAAGGATAGGGTTGGTAGAAAAAATATGTTGCCCCAACAGGCATTTAAAACAGACTGAAGTTTCATTGAAGTTAAAGGGTCTGTCATCTCTAGAGGTGGATAAACTTTTCATCATGGGCTTCCACAGTTTTGCTGCTGTTGAGTCAGAAGTCCCACTCTGATCAAGTATATTATCAAACACAATACTTTGTTAGAGACAAACACCATAAAGCCTATGTTTGAAATAAACAGAAATTAGATGTGAAAGTGAAGGGAAAAGCCAGAAAGCTCAAATTCCCTGACTCTGAACGTCTCCTTTTCCAATCTCCTTCCCACTCTGCCAGGTGGTAGGAAATGAATGCTAGTGCTTTCTTGTTAAAGAGCCTCAGCCCTACCCAAAAGTCTCTGAAATCTCTTGGGCCACCATAGTTGGTTCCATACCAATGCAGGGAGAAACAGCAGTTGTTGGTTATCTAGAGTCACAGGACTGGCAGGGCAAACTTCTCCGCCATGGTGAAAGTGTGGCGTAAAATCACCATCATAGTTGCTGCCAGAACCACTTCCACATTTTGATTTTCCTGTAACAAGCACTGGGGGATATGTAATGGGAAAACTGTGGAACTTGAGGTGTCACACTACACAGTGCTGTGTTCTGGACTTTGACTGAACCAACCTTTTTCTTAAGAGTGTAAGGGTGCTCTGGACAGGGAGGTAAGCCAAGCTGTAGTTTCCTCACTACAAAATAATACAGTAGTATCATCATCATCATCATCATCATCATCATCCCCAGATATTTTCCAAACAGTCCTCTACACATACACATATACACACTTTATACAGTCACATTTTATCAACTAATCATGCAGTGTCTGCCTCGGGTTGTCATGAAGCAAGGTTGCTAAGTTCTGTTACATCTAATTATTATGGAAACCATATTTATAAAAGTAGTTAGTATGAGTCTAAATGGCTGAAGGGCAGATCACAAAAGTTGAATAGCCTGAAATTTTCAGGTCAGAGATTATTATTTCTTTAAAAAAGATAAATGATGGCACCTCTGATCCTCTATCTCCAAGGCTGTCTCCCTTTCCATCCCACAAAAAATCCTGACTCATCTGATTATGATCTTGCTCCTCAGCTTTCTTCCAAGATCATTTCCTTACTTCAATACCTCCTTCCCCTAAATTGCTTTATCTGAATTACCCTTTCTCCACCTTTTTTTTCTTTCCTTACTGCAGATTTAGCCTATCCCTCCACAAAGGCATGTAGGAATTACTTGGCAGTTCGTTATGCTCACTGGGCAGGTGTAGGAAGACCCCATTCAGCCACTTTCTGAAAGCAGAAAATTAAAAATTTCCAGTTTAGAGAATAAATTTGACAATCACATTTTGGGAAATCCAATACATGTATGAAATAAATCCATATATTTACTTCAGTGGAAAGCGCAATTCAGCATAAAAAGAAAGAATGCACTTCAGGAACCTCCTTTGATGAAGTGAGTGGGAAGACTGATTAATTAGGTTTGACAACTAAAATCTTCTGATCAATTAAATATATAAAAACTTCAATATTACATGTTATACTTTGCTGTGTCTTTTTTCTAGAACTATGTGGAATCAGTTAAAAACAGCCCTGGTGGCGCAGTGGTTAAATGCCTGTACTGCAGCCACTCACTCAAAACCATAAGGCTGCGAGTTCAAGACCAGCAAAGGGCTGAAGCTCGACTCAGGCTTGCATCCTTCCGAGGTCGCTAAAATGAGTACCCAGATTGTTGGGGGGCAAACAGCTTACAGTTGTAAACCGCTTAGACACTCCTTAAGGGTATGAAGCGGTATATAAATGAAGCTGTTTGTTTGTTTTGTTTGTGTTCAGCAAACAGTAGCCAATTACCAACTGAACCATCCTAAGAATCAGTGTATTGCAGTGGCCAAAGTGTAGGCTGTGGGCTGCACGTTGTCTTTAGGGCCCTTACGTATTGCCCCTAAGAGCCCCTCAGACATTCCCCCAAAGACCTTGGATCCCCCTACCCCAATGTTTTTAGGCTGATTTTCAAGTTATAGGGTAGGAGACACTTAAGAGAGTGTCTCACCGTGACATGTTGGTGGCAACAGTGGCACACAGTGAAAAAGAGTGAAAGCTTGCGAGAGAATTTTGGCAGTCCCACGTTGACACCGCCCCACCCTCTGTGAGCAACTCTTGCACCCAATCTGGGGATCCCACCCCACCATTTGAGAACCACTACCGTAAACAGATTGAGTGCAGGTAACAAAAAGGAAAAGTGTCATATTAGCAAAGAGCCCTAAAACAAAGTGTCTTAAAGCAAGGTATGTCTGTGAAGGAATTTCCTAGGTCTAAAAAAGCACAGGGGCCAAAAACCTAGCAAAATTGCACCCTTGCAAAATAGCACAGTTGGATTCATTTAAAACATACCCCATACATGTTGGAATGTGTGGTATGTTTTAAATCAATCCAGCTGGGGTACAGCAAAGAAGTTGCCTGCCAGGGTCCTGCAGGGGTGGGGTAGGGGTACATACAGCTCCCCAACCCCTGGCTGATGCAAATCTTTGGCCCAGGAATTCTAATTTGTTTGATTTTTAAAGCACATCATGTCAACAACATTTTCAGAATTTCATTTCAGTAGACTGTGCCCACGTAAGACAGGAGTCCCTGATAATGTGACTCATGTACTTCTCTACAGCACTTGTTAGATTATAAAACATTGTTTTATTCACCCTCTTCTGGTCAGTTTACCAAAGGACTCAGAGGAGAAACTGGTAGTGCAGTGTCTATCAGATAAGATAGCAATAGCAATAACATTTCTATACTGTTTTATAGTGTTGACCACTCTCTAAGCAGTTTACAGTGTGTTAGCCAGTTGTACTCATTTTCCCGACCTAGGAAAAGAAGGCTGAGTCAACCTGGAGCTCTCTGGGATCAATCTCACAACATTGTGGATGCAGTATCAGCATTTAGCCATTGAGCCACCCGGGATCCTTTAATAATCTCTATATTACTAGACAAGTGACTGGTTTGGGTTTGTTTGTTTTGTTTTTTAATGCTATGTATATTATGTATTAAAAAGAGCCAGTATGGTGTAGTGGTTTGAATGTTGGACTATGGCTCTGGAGATAAGGGTTTGATTTCTTGCTTAGCCATAGAAACCCCCTGGATGACTTTGGGAGAGTTGCACACATTCAGCCCCCCCAAAACCCCATGATAGGTCTGCCACAGAGTTGCAATAAGTCAGAAACAAGTTGAAGACACACAGCAATGACAACCATGTGTATTAAACCTCAAGTGTGCAGCTTAGCTGGATATATTGCACCCACATTTTCTTATTACAGTCAGCTCTCCATACTCACATATTCTTTATCCACAGATCCAAGCATCCATGGTTTGAAAATATTCCAAAAAATATAAATCCCAGAAAGCAAACCTTGATTCTGCCATTTTATAATAAGGGACTTCATGACACCATTGTATATAAATGGGAATTGAGCATCCATGGATTTTGGTATCCACTGAGGGTTCTGGAACCAAACCTCAGTGGATACCGAGGGCTCACTGTACTTTCCATTGTATTATGTTTGGTGCTTTTATTTCAATGTGTCATATGATCACCATAAACTTTATCTTGACTACTGGAGCCCATCTGCAAGGGATCCCAACAGCCTAATTTAACTATAGTTACTGTTAAACAAATGGGAGTCAAAGTCTCATGCTGATCAAACCATAAATTCACCCAATCCACCTTCACCTACCCTAGAATTAAAATACATGTCACAATATAGAAGAATTGATAATCTCTTCTTAAGATGATGTCTGCCAGGATACAAGTGCACATTCTCTTTAGCAGTGCAATTTAAAGTAGGAGTTCAAGGGAGAGGGTCAGATTCATCTGTTGCCAGTCACTGAAGAACTTCCAGGAAAGAAAGAAGCAATTATAGCCAATGGGCACAAATGTGATGCCAGTCTCTGGCACACTGGGAGAAAAAGGTCCCACACATCAGATAGCTTTAAAAGCACTGTTCTACAGTCTAGTGTGGTGTAGTGGTTTGAGTGCTGGGCTCTGGAGAACAGGGTTTGAATCCCCCTCTCTCAGCCATGGCAACCCACCAGGTGTCCTTGGACTAGTCACAATCTCTCAGCCTCAGAGGAAGGCAAAGGCACCCCTCCCCAAAAAATCTGGCCAAGAAAACTGTGTGATAGGTTTACTATAAAGTGGAAAGGACTTGAAGGCATAGTGCAAGAACACAGTAGTCTGAAAAACAGATGCTATTTGGGAAGTATTGGTTTATTCTTATGCATGTATATGCATGATGTAATCAATCAATTAACCAGAACAATTAGCTTTCAAGTGATTTCTTTAAGTTGGCTGCCAGCCCTAAAAAGTTCCCATGTGTGGGAGGTTCATGGGAGCCTCGCTGAACACACAGCTATAGGCATGGGTGCAAGATTATATCAGTGTTTGGGCCATATTTCCTAGCTATGTTTAGCTAAGCTTGGGATCAGCATTCCATACTCCAGTCAACAGTAATACCCAAATGAGTAAACAACCAAAGGCCAGCTCCCAAAGGCTAAACTCTCTAAAACCAAATTAGCAATGGCTGAGCTCATTCCTTCCTGTCCCAGCTCTGTTTGTAACTTATTCACACACACATTTGCATTTTACAGCATTCTCAGAAAGAAGGTTTTGAATCTGAGCATTTCTTGAAGGTTCAGAAGGAAGGGGAACTGATACTGTACCTGCCACTTCCTTTTTTCCTAAAATGAATTACAGAGGAAGGATGATTTCCAACAGGATGGGAGCTGATTGAAATTCTCCTCCTCCACAGCAATTAGCTCCAAAGGAAAAATCTGATTTGCAGTCCATTGGTTTAAAACCCCACTCAGCCATGGAAACTCACTGGCTGATCATGGACAAGTCACACAATCTAAGCCTTAGAGGAAGGCAATGGCCAACGTTCTCTGAAAAAATCTTGCAGGAAAACCATGCCATAAATAGGAGACAACTGGAAGACACATAGCAACAACTAAGGGCTAGTCTGTTGTTGTTGTTGATGAGTACCTTCTTGTCATTTCCGACTTATGGAGACCCTAAGGCAAACCTATCATGTGGTTTTCTTGGCAAGTTTCTTCAGAAAAGGTTTGTCATAGCCATTTTTGAGGCTAAGAGAGTGCAACTAAACAATGAAAATTATCCTGCTAAAATGCAAGTAGAATGTGATTTGGCCATGCATGATTTGAACGTATTTGCTCTATTTTGAAAGGGGCAGAGGAACAAAAAAGTCTTCAAACTTCAAAGAAAAAGCAATCAAACTTCTTATAGTAGTATCCAGAAGGATGTGTATTATCGATTGTGTGAAAATGTTCTTCAAATGCTTTTGCATGGCAGAGGGCGGGTAGATGGGCAGGCAGATGGACGGATGGGCATGACTGCTTTGGTTTTAGGAGCAAATCAGGTTTGCCTGTTCTCCTTGGCATTTTACAACATTTCTTATTTTTTTCAGATTGGAAATTCTGGCATCCCCACATCTTCTGTCACCTGGTGTGGCAGTGGCCAAAAGGGCATGCTCACCCTTCTGTTTCACCATGGTGGCAGCTTCCTCCTGAGGAGGAGACCACCGCCGTGGTGAAGCAGGCCCTTTTCCTTTGCTGAGACCATGACCTCCTCCTGAGGAGGAAGCCACTGCTTTGGCAAAATGGAAGGGATGCACTGCCCTTTTTCTTTCATTGTGATGGCAGCCTCCTCCTGGATCCCACCCCTCTTCTGAGGCCGTATCCTTTGCACCCACCTAGGGACACAACTGACTGGGACTGGCTATTTGAAACTGATATTCCATTTCTACTTTCTTCCCTCATCTCCAGAAAGCAATGGGCATTTAAATAATTAAAGGCTCCATGCTACAGAGGAAATACGCAAATGGTCTTTCATTCCTTTGCACTGTCAGAGAAAGGGCAAAAGCTCTCCAACCAGTGGCATCTTTCCCCTCCTCTTGTAAGTAGCTCTTTCTGCTCTCACCCACTGTCCAGTAGGAGGAAGGACTAATGATATTAAAAGCCTGCCTCCTTTCTTCCAGGTTTCAAGGATTGGTTCTGCTTTGGTCAGGTCTCACCTAGAATACTGTGTCCAGTTCTGGACACCACTGTTTAAAAAGAATGTGGACAAGCTGGAGCATTGTCTACTGTTTTGGAGGGTGACCAAAACATTGAAAGGTCTGGAAACCATGCCCTATGAGGAGCAATTTAGCGAGCTGGGTATGTTTAGCCTAGAGATGGTTCAGAGCTAATATGATAGTCTTGCTTAAATATTTAAAGGTATGTCATGTTCAAGATGGAGCAAGCTTATTTTCTGTAACTCCAGAGAGCAATGGATTCACACTACAAGAAAAGAGATTCTATCTCAACATTAGGAAGAACTTCTTGACAGTAAGAGCTGTTCGACAGTGGAACACACTCCCATGCATGGAGTCTCCTTTAAAGGTTTTTAAACAAAGGCTGGATGGCCATCTGTCAGGGATGCTTTGATTCTTTATTCCTGCATGGCAGGGGGTTGGATTTGATGGTCCTTATGCTCTGTTCCAACTCTATGATTCTAAGAATGAGGGGTGTGAAGAAGAGTTGAATTGAATTAAGCTCCTGTTTTCAGGAAATTTTGCAGCATACAATAACCAAATGGATCCAAACAGTAGGTGATTGGAGAAAAGTAAAATGCTCACCTGTTGGGCGGGTAAGGGATAGATGACAATGGAAACCAAAATGCATATGTCCACAAACTCCGATTGACAGAGGAATGCAAAGGCAAACCCCCTCTGAACAAATCATGTCAAGAAAAGGGTCGCCTTTAGTATCACCAGAAGTCGAAAATGAGGTGGCTGTAGAAAGACTGAGCAACTGTTCCAAACAAAGCTATCTCATGCCTGACTATCAGATAAACACAGAACTCTGTACTTTCTAGTTAGTCAGCAAACCAGCTCATATTTGATAAGACAGAACCTCAGAACCATGGGGACTAGAAACAAAACCAAAAGAAAAGTTTGTTTTTATTCTCAAGATTTCCGCAGGAGGACTGAAAAGTAGATGAAAGTTAACTATGGGGCTTTCCAGATTGGCAAAAAGAGGTGGGTTCATGACTGCATGAAACTCTAGCCTTTAGATGAGAAAAAGGGAAAGTGTGCCATGAAAACGCTTTTTTTTTTTTTTTTTTTTTGCATTTTAGGGAAGAAGAAGCGCCTTTAAAAAGGTGCTGGTTTTCCCAGCTTCTTTTTTAAAAACTGTGGAACAGCGCAGCTCCATCTAAAGGCTGTGGTGCAGCTGCTAAGCATTAAGGAAAAGGCAACTTGGGTGCTTTTTACATTGACTAAAAGGGGCGGTCCAAACTTGCCCCTTCTAGCGGCGAGATGAGGCCTAGGCTTCTACACGGAGGCCTCATCCTGCCGCAACGACCCGCCGCAAAAAAGAGCTCCGGGATCGAGCTCTTTTTTTGCGGCGCGGGAAGGGGGCGATTGGCGCCCTCCCGCGCCGCCAGAGCGTCAGAACGTGCGCAGCACGTCAAAACGCTGCGCATGTGATGACGCCTGTACGGCGCGTCCGTGTAGACGCCGCCATCTTTAAATGGCGGCGTCCATGCGTTTTAGGCTTAGGGAGGGTGTAAAGGCTACGCCCTCCCTAACCCTAAAAGCGCCTTTTTTTTTCTTAAAAGCGCCTTTTTTTGCCCGTGTAAATCGGGCCTTGATGTCACACTTTCCTGCCAATTTAGAAAGCCCCTATGTATTTTTACCACGCAGTCCCCGGCTTCTCTTGCCTTCAGTGCCTTCGCTCTAAATTACGACGTTGTTCAGTGTAAGGATGCTCAGCAGGCCACACTACATATTGCAAGGATATTCTTTATCCTGCTTTCGCTTACCTCCCAGAAGCCAAAGAAAATTGTAACTCAACAGTATCTTATTATACATAAAATGCAAGTAGCATGTTTGACAGGCCATGTTCTACCACCTGCTGGAATCAAAGGAAAACTGCAATGAAGTCCAAAGACTCAGTTTTTGCTACCCTGTTCCTTCTGTGTGATGACAGCAACAAGAACTAAGATATAGCAGTCTTGCATAATTGTTAAAGCTGTCTGGTTGAATTTGGTATGGGAAAATGATTTAGAGGATTGGATTTTGGAACAGGATATATAAATAAGTGAATGATTTTTATGGAGTTACAAAAGATAATGAAAAATATGTGGTACAGTATTAGAAGTTAATGGAGAGGTATTTTATTAGAAGAAGATTGGCTGGGTAAAACTACATATTATTAAGTTATTAGAAATAGTGTAATTAATGCAATATAGATTAGATTGTTGCAATAGAATGGAGATTTGGTAAATGATACTAGAAGTGAGATTGAGACAACTATGTTATTATTGGATAAACAGTTGTTTGTGTAATAATAGAATGGATTCACAGGTAGAAATTTGAAAGGTGATGCAATAGAGGAAGTAGACTAAGCAGACAATTATAGCCACAGACTGGCAAGTGGGAAGTCAATTGTATAACCCTCTTTTTCCTGTTTGTGTGTGCTTTGTTTTGTTTAATGTATGTTAGCTATGTTTTTATACTATAAAAGTTCCTTATCTAATAAAGATTTTTTAAAAAAAGATAAAGCAGTCTTGCAAATGTATGAACAGAGCATGATGAAATAGCTGCTGGAGAGAGGAGAGAAGTAGGAGTTATACTAGGCAACAAGGTGATGCTGGCTGGATGCTTGGCCAAAATAGTCACCACTCCTGTCATCTCATTCTACTTGTGAAAAATAATTGCAAAACTATGAAACTGTCTCTGCCAAGCAGAGATTCAAAAACCTTTCCATCTGAAGCAGAAAATTGAGAGTGGGGGTTAGGCCTGACATCTGAGGTACAAATTGTTGTCCAAAATCCTCCACTCTGTTTGCAGGAGAGAAAGCAGAAGATCTTTGTTAGGTATTTTCCACTGATGCATGTGTGGGAGTGGGACTCACCAACAGATTGGGAGAAGACAGAAAGATTTTCAGAAAAAAAGCTCTTCTCAAAAATGTTGGCCCAACTCTTAAAAAACAAACAAACAAACAAACAAACCATTACCAGTAACCTTATTGCATATTAGTGCATACTGCAATTAACCTTCCAAGTTACCTGGAGGCAATTTATCATAAATATTACCAAATGGGTAGTGTTTACTAGACCTCTTTGTTTATCTGAAGGAAAGACACTTTTCACATGCAAATTATAATTGAATCATTAGCTAAAAGGTAAAATAAGGGCACTACCATAAACATGCAGACTTGGGAATTAAATCTGTCCATATGAATAAGACTTTCTTCATAGGAAATACATTCAGAATCTGAGAGTAAATATTAATATATCAGATTCTGCCCTTCAGAAATCTAATATATGGGCCAAGGCTCACCAACATGCCCCACAGAAATGCACTTTGCTCCTTCTGTGTCTCTGACATTCACACACTTTTTTTTTTTTTTTTTGCACTGACACACACCACTGCAGTTTATACTCACCCAAATGAGCCAAGGAAATTGTTAGCTGCATCCTATACATGTATTCCAAGGCTGTATCTAAAGTATGCTATGCATACTTTTTTTAGGAACAAATGTTATTAAACTAAGACTTTTTTTTCCTAATAAAGATGTACAAAAGATTATTCTGCCAATGTGTGCATCCCTTACAAAAGCAATAGTATATGCATTGCATTTGCTATACCTGCTACATTGCTCCTAATTTCATGCTTGGCAGCAGAATCATCAATAGTGAAGAGCAAGATAATGAATTATGTTGCACACACAAAAAAAGTAAGAGAATTTGTTGTGATTATTTTTCAGTACCTTGCATAAGGGGATCTGACCATGTGTCCTATTCATAAACAGAAAGGGGAGGGGAGGAAACTAATAGTTATTGTTATCAGTTACCTTTTCTAATGCACACCAACATAAGATTTTTATGAGACTGCCATATATATTTACAGAACACAAGACATATAGAGAAGGCTCGTATGAATGAAAATGTATACATGTCAGAAATGAAAAAGCATAAATTAAGACTTTTAAAAGCTAGATTTCATGATCACAGGACCCAATGTGGCATGCTGGTTTTGAATATTACATTATGACTCTGGAGACCAGGGTTCGATTCCTAGCTCAGCCATGAAACTACTGGGTTACACTGGGCAAACACATGCTCTCAGCCTCAGGAGAAGGCAATGGCAAGCCAACAAACCTTGCCAACAAAACCCCATGGTAGTTTTGCCTTAGGGTCATCATAAATTGGAAATGACTTGAAGTCTCACACACATCAAAAACAGACCTCATGATTATGTAGGATCTCGTATCTGTAGAAATATTAAAAGAGGGTATGAGGAGTATTTTGATTACTGAAGGCCAACATAGTATCTACAACTCCTCTGGACGCATGACATAATCTAGCTGTGTGTTAGGTATAGGGGACAGTACTCAATTATTTCATTACCTTGAGACAGAATAAGGACTACTAAATTGCATGGCTGAAAAGGGAGACTCACATATTAATGGAGGGCAAATCTATCAAAAGCTTTTAACCATGACAGCAAAATGGCCCCTCTTAAGTTCAGAAGCAATATATCTCCAGATACGAAATGCTGGAGATGTACGACAGGTTCTTGGACTGGACTGACCTTGGGTCTCATCCAACAAGTGCCTTTTTGTGGTCACTGACTACCATTTATTGCAACCCCTTTGCTCCTTCTCCAGTGCTGTGAGGCAATATTTATGTTTATATTCAAATTGAGAAAAAGAGAGGAGGGGAAGTCTCCTTTTAAAAATAACTATTCACAACCACTAAAAAAGATGTATATGCTTTTTAGATAACCACAGTCTATTTTACTCAAATGTCATCTTGACATTTGCAGACCACAAATTGAATAGCTGTCAGAGTTATCTTCTGTTCTCAGGCTACGTAGACTCTCAGTCTGCCTCTCCTCTCACCTCTTTCACAAATATCCTATTTTGTCAATTGCATTAGTTACCACTGAATAATCGCCTTTTTTAGACCTCCACCTCTTTCCAGAACAATCTTCGCCACATAAACACAGGTTCAACTATACTTGAATATTTGGATTTGTGCCCAAACAAGATCACATATATACACACACCAACATCTTATTTGGGCTTGGTACTCTAGTCAGAGATGCACAACACTTCTCAGCCTAGGAGCCAAATTCCATTTTGAAGAGGGTCTGACATGCTGTATTTCAGCAGTGGGTAGAGCCAAAGATAAAGAGCACGGCCAAGAAAGAATATCGGGCAAAACAAAGTAAGCTGGACCAGTTGTCTAAATTCTTGTCAATTTGGATGTGTTCTTACTAACTAGAGAAAGCACAACTTAATTCCATTTACGCCTGCATAGAAGTAAAACCCAATGAAAAAAATTCCCGTTCCTGAAAAGGTCCGTTCTATACATAGAATATAAAGGCTAAGCAACTTCAAATATTCCCTTATTTCCAATCTCTGACCCAATGGCAGGAACAAATTACACATTACATACATTTTGGGCATATTGGGAGAAGAAAGGACTCACTAGAAAAGACTGTAACGCTTGGTAAAGCAGAGGGCAATAGGAAAAGAGGAACACTGCATCCGAGACGGATAGACTCAATCCAAGAAACCACAACCATGAATCTGCAGGAGCTGAGCAGGACAGTTGAGGTGACTTGGAGGCCTTTCCTTCATAGGGTAGCCATGGGTCAAACCCTACTCAAAGGCAGTTAACAACAACAAAGTCAGGATCCTGTTGCTTATTCCATACTAAAGTATACCCATTTAATCAATTTTTAAATGATGAGCTTACTTATAGTAAAATGCCACTGATTTAATGGCTGTATTCTAGTTGGAACTAAAGCCAGGTCAGATTGGTGCTGGTTAGCAGTCTCTACTAACATTTCTACTTGGCCACTGTGATGCTGTAATGGGATAATTCAAATTTACTGGAACTACTGAGCAAGAGCTGGATAGAGACATCTTATTTTTAAAAAAATCATACCGCTAACATGGGAACTTTCATCTGTACTCACCATTTCATTAACCAACTGGTGTGAATTAAACCAACATTGTAAGGACAATAAGAACAATTTTTGCTTCTCCTCCAGCACAGTGTAAAATGTAGGGATGTTTCTGCGTTCTTTCTAAAATTCTCAGATGTCCTTTCTTCTAATTCTAGGGGGGGGGGGAGTGTGAATTGCCTCTCCTGGAAGCCGCTGGAGCATCATTTCATCTTTTCAATAGATTGAAAGGCCTTTCTACATTTTATTAAACACAAAAGCAACTGTTTTTGCAAGCTTCCTGCAACTTCTGATTTTCTGTTCTTGGCTTTTGGCAATTGTGGCAGCCCGTGCAACCCTCACACAGTCCGGGGAGGGGGGGGGGAGAAAATGGCCCCATAATTCACCGTAATTCCTCACCCCTGTTGAAATGCATAGAAGCTCTAATCAACCCTTTAATAACAGGGTGCTGTGAGAGTGGTTCATGATTCAAGATCAGCCTCTCTCTAACCAGAACCCTCCAGATGTTTTAGCCTCCAAATCCCACATTCCTCACCATTAGCTGTGTTGAGCGGAGCTGATGGGGACTGTAGTCCAAAACATCTAGAGGGCAGCAGACTGAGAATGCATCTATACTTTAGAAATAATGCAGTTTGACACCACTTTTAAGAGCTGCAAGTCCATTCTATGAAATCCTGGGATCTGCAGTTTTACAAGGTCATTAGCTTCCTTTGCCAAAGTGTGCAAAATCTACAAATCCCAGGATTCTGTAGAATGGAGCCAAGGCAGTTAAAATGATGTCAAACTGCATTACTTCTACAGTGCAGATGCATCCAGGAAGGATGGGCCAAGTTTTGCCCTGAATCCAAAGAACTCATCTGGGTACCCCCAAGGTCTTGCAGTGCAATCCCATTTAGCCTGTGATAACCTCCCGGGCTCTTTTTGAAATATTGTCTGAGTTCAAAAAGGAGTTTGCTCTCCTGCAAAGAAAGACCAATATTCTTGTAAATCCAAATCCAAACACTCCAGTGGGCATGAAGTATCAGCCACATGGCCAACATATTCAAACAGAGTCAGAAGTGGGCCGAATTCCAGAGCAGCTACTCATAGGAAAACAAATACATATGTCAGGGTGGATACACCATATGGCTTGTCTCCTCTTTATTTTTTAACCTAAAGACAGTTGGGAATGAAATACCCTTTTTTAAAAAAGAGCTTTCACTAGCCAAAATGTTTGTCCCATAACATAGGCTGTGTTGATACAGAATGATTATGTCAAAACACATCCCTGGAACAAAAGGTTAAAGTCCTCTACCAATATTTCATTTCCATAGGGATTTAAGTCATAATAAAACAAAGAGGTGACTCAGAAGCTAACACAAATCTACTAACATGCATTACTCATTTGAGCAGACAATGTGCTGAGGGTTTACAGAAAATATGTTTGAGAGGGAAAATAAAAATACAATACACCCGCCTGAGCTGTCGAAATTACATGGTGATGTGTGTTTCTGCTCTCCACAATTACCAATATTGACACTTTGCCATTTTTAAAAATATTGAGGGTCACCCCAGGCCTTCTAAGACTGTGGTTTGCAAAGTATGTTCCAAAGAACCCAGGGCCTTATTGTAAGCTTATGGAGCAGTCTGCAGTGAGAAATCAATTATGGTAGCAATGTTTCCCTTCAAGGAGAGTCTAGTGTCAGGATCATTCAAAAACTGGAGCTTCAAAAGGTCCAGTTACTAATATTTGTCCTGGACCCTTTTCAAAGAAGTTGGGTGCAAGCACTTGAATCAGTACCAGCTGAGCTGCAGAGTCATCTTCGTTTTCCACAATGCTCCTGACTTAATGTCATGCTAGGATACTATGGAAAATTAAAATGGCAATTCCTGGACTCAGCTTTCCAAAGCTAATAGGAGTGCTAATACAGTCAGCCCTCTGTATCCATGGATTTTTTATCCATGGATTCAAGCATCTACAGCTTGAAAATATTTAAAATACATAAAACTTCCAAAAAGAAAACCTTGATTTTGCAATTACTGCTTGTTGTTGTGTGCTGTCAAGTCATTTCCAATAGTGACCCTAAAGCAAGCTTATCATGGGTTTTTCAGGCTGAGAGTGTGTGACTTGTGCAAGGTTCCCCCCCAAAGTGGGGTTCCATAACAGGGGGAATCAAACCCTGATTTCCAGAGTTATAGTCCAACACTCAGACTACTAGACCACACTGCCTCTCTTTCATACATAATACACATAATATTTACAAAAAACAACCACCATGGTATTGCTAGTTTCTCCTGTGAGCCCACTGGTAAACTGACAAGACATGGATAAATAAAATGATATCTTATAATCTAATACAACCACAGTACAGAAGTACATGAGTTACAGTTTCAGGGACTCCTGTCTTACATGGGCAGAGTGGGTTTGCCACTGCCATCCTCTGAGGCTGAGAGAGTGTGTGAGAGAAACTTCCTTCAGTGAGCTAACAGTGGCAAGAAGAAGAAGAAGAAGAAGAAGAAGAAGAAGAAGAAGAAGAAGAAGAAGAAGATCAGAGACAGGAAATAAATGCAGAACAATTTATTCAATGAGAAATTATTATTTTTTTTAAAAGCAAGCAGACTCATCAGCAATGAGGTAAGACAGCAGTATAAATGGAAAAGTCAATAGATATATTGAGTGATGGAAAGTGTGTGAAAATGTAAATATAGAAACAATAGAAAATTAATATGAAGACCAAAAGAGTATCATGGGAATATACAAAGAAATTTACAAAAAATAATGCACTAAAAGAAATGACTAAACAAGTATTAATAAATTCTATAGATTTCCTTTAAAGCTTCCATCAGTCCACAGTAGTAAACACTAACTGCTCTCCCAACTTGATAGTTTATCCTAAGAAAAAAGGTTGGGGTGGAAAGAAAACAAAACTCAAGCATAAGAGACAGACTCATTCATACCTCAAACATTCTCTATTAATTCTATGTCACCCCACTTTTCAGCTGTTTTTAAAATGTCCCTGTTTCTTCCCCTCCCCCTTTGTCCTCCCTTTACTTCGATTACTGCAAACTGAATTCAAAGTACAGAAGTATTTTGCATGCCATTAATTCTGCAGAGGGAGAAAATATGGAAGGTGTAAAATTGTGCCCTTCCCAGCAGGCTCAGACAAAAAGACACTGCTGCAACCTCTCTTAACTTGTGTGTTCTTCCTCATTAGTACCTTTTGCTATCTTGGCCACACACTGATGTTACCTGGCCAAGGATCCTAGTTTTCATTTCTGTGAACAATTTTGGATTTTGGAATTCTGGATATGGGAGTTACAACTGGTATGTAGAATGTGCTTTATGTGGGATGTCTGTTTTAAATTAATGTCCCAAAGTAATGTTTTAATTGGATTATTGAATACTTTTTAATGGCCTGATACAGACGGCCCCAAAGGGTCGTACGTGGGTCATGAATAGGGTTAGGGAGGGTGCAGCCAAGGACCATGAGGGGAAATGGACCACGGCAGTGGCCCCTTTCTCCCCTCAAAACCACTGGGGATGGTGGGGTGCAGCGGGCGCCCAGGGCACCCGCTGCACCCCACTTTCAGGCCACGGAGAAGCAGCAGTTCGCCACTTCTCCATGTCTTGGAGAAGTGCAGGGATGGGGCCTCCCAGCGCTTCTTTGGGCGCTTACAGATCACTCCTTTTGGGCGGTCTGTACAGCCCCAAAGTTTTGTAATTCATATTATTTTAGCCATTTTGTTTTAATTTATATTGTAAGCTGCTTTTGAGTCCCATTTGGGAAGAAAGTTGGAGTAGAAATCAAATCAATAAATTCTCCTTAGCTTCAAAACCTGAATAGACATCAAGGGACAAGAATTGGCAGGATGTAGGGCTCTGTTGTACAATCTTCCTGTTCTCAGCCAAGTCACTGAAAAATTATTACAAACATGTGAGGGGTTCTGTGTGACCTTGTACAGGCAGCCACATTTGTCCATTTAGTCATTTTCATACTCTCCCAGAGGAAGTTGCAGAAGTGGTCAAAGCTCTTAACTCTGAAGAGCCACAAACAAAAATATCTTCCTATGACAAAGAGCTGCTGCAACCTCTCTTAACTTGTGTGTTCTTCCTCATTAGTACCTTTTGCTATCTTGGCCACACACTGATATTGCCTGGCCACGTATCCTAGTTTGATATTCCTAGTATCCCAGTTGATATTCCCATTTATGCTGCTCTATGCGGAGACATGCCATATCTTAGTACTGGGTATAAGGACATAAATGGTACAGAACAGAAATGAATGAAAAGGTTTCAGTGTCCAATATTTCCCAGATGTTATTCTTGACAGCTCCAAAAGAGCAGGGTTGGGGTATAAAGTTCTACACTCAGTAATCCAACTTCTGTAGCAAGAAAATCTGTAAGCATCAGTCTGTAAGCATCAGGAAGAAGCAGAAAGAAAAAAAGCAACTGCTGACTGACCACTAGACTATTTCCAGTAGATTACCCAGCATTTTTGACTCCCAATTCTTGCCAATGGACAAAGCTTCTTCCCGCTCTCCCACTTCCCACTCTCACCAAATTAGGCCTTGTCTGAAAGACCAGCTGGGCGGCGGAGTCAGGGAAGGGCACAGCATCTTCAGAACAACACACAGCCGGCTCCACCCCAGGGCACCATGATGCTATGCGCCGCTCACACGGCATCACGGTACTCCTCCAGTGCTGCTTCCATACGACACAGCACCGGACCGCTACCAAGCTACAGCAACGCAGCTATGGCACCCTTTCCAGGGTGCAAAAAAGTGCTCCTTTTTGCAGCTCCTTTCTGTGTCCTGGAAAGGCCAGATTGGGGCCGTGTTATACAGTTGCATGAGAAAACAAAGCGTAAATAGAGAGGAGCAGCTTTCTCTGTGCCTTACTACATGACATTGTAGTGCTTCAGTTCTCTTCCTATGGGAGACAGATGTAAAAGTGTGTCTTTTGTTGAACGGATTTTTCCAGCTAGACAAAAGACATGCTTTTATGATCATTTCCCGCAGAAAAAAACCTGAAGCACTATGACATCATGTGCTAAGGCATGGGAAAAGTTGCTAATCTCCAGCTCAGTGTCCACTTTATTTTCTCATATAATAAGGATTCTAGTTATTTTTTCTTTCTTTTGCTGGACAGACTTCAAGGGCAGACAAGCAGCTATCTGACAACAACTACTGGAAATTTTATTCAGCCATCTCTCTCTGAGTTCTGGAATATCAGTGAGCGGCATCAATGACATATTTTGAAATGGTACCTTTTGGGCCCTGTGAATTAAGTCACCAGTATCCATTCCTTTTGATGGAATTTGATGGAATTTAGGAGAAATGTCCAACAAACTGTTACTCCTAGCTTCATTTTAGAAATCTGGAAGTAATGCTGAAAAATCAGAATGCAAATATCAGCTTGCACAGCCGTTTCTTTTCTTGAGACAGGAAAAAGGAGCACTTAGGTTATTAATAGACTGTAAGTACAGGAAAGGATTTTACCTATTTCAGAGTTTTAGCTCCACTTCAAATATGCAGACAAACTAGATTTGGAAAATGAAACTAATCAAGGTTTTAGCTCACAACAGGACTTGAATTCTTTTCAAACAAGCTTATTGCCCAAATGCTGGAAGGATTTCCAACTTTCCACAATTGCTATAACTGGAGGATTTCTTTAAAATTATGTTTGCTTCCTGGTCAGGAAAAAAAGCCACAACAAAGAGGAGTGCAACTGTGCCCCTCTCGTATTTGCCATAATTACAATTAGGATGCAAACCATCCTACATGTTGGCTACATTTTGCACTCTACAAAACATCAAAGACAGGATGTTGTTGCAATGAAAGAATAACCCGTCTGGCTTCCCAAGAGAACATAGCCTTCTGAGATTCAGAGTGCGGTTGGTGTCCTGCAATGTCTCAGCCAGCTACGTACATTAAAAACGCTAAAGCAGACATGAAAATAGTCCTTCCTTGAACCCTCCTCCTCCTCCTCCTCCTCCTCCTCCTCATCTTTCAATATCTCCTACTGTCAAAATGGAGAGTTAAGCTTCTCAGGGCGGGGACCTACCTAGTTGACTTATTTGTAGATCATCATGTACATTGATAATGTGATAGATAGGCAGCTAGAGAGATAAGCAGAGTTATATATCTAAACCAGTTCCCAGAACTGTATTGCATGGAAGCATGGCTAAGAAACACAGTTCACAAAGGAACTCAACTTCCTAGGGAGGAGAGGTCATTTTCAAGCGTGTGGACTTACAGTACTAGGAAAACTATATCCATCAAGCCCCAATAAGTCTGAGAGGGCAATCCCTGCAGATCCTCAGAGGGCCACAGCTCCCACACCACTCACAAATCTGCCACCACAAATCAGCAGAGCAATCTATTTGTAGCTACTCAGCAAGGCTTGGAGAGCTTCAAAACAGAGGTCAGGGCCTTTCCTATCCCAATCTCTATGCAAAGCTAACATGTACCATTGAGGATTGTCAGTTCAGAATTGTTCCAGGCCAAAACCTAGGATGACCCCTAGTGATGTCATTAAGTGTTTTGCATTACATACCAATCATAGTTGGTCCTATCTTGTCACATGTAGGCATAGACAGAACATATTTTTCCTGTTTAAAAATTAATACAGAAATCTTTAACAAAGGGGCTGCTTCTAAATCAAGGTGAAATTTATTTCACTTACTTAAAGAACATTTAATCCGTTCAATGTTTCTAGCCAGGAGGTGAATGCAGGGTAGGACCTGGTGCCTTTACTGTCAGGAAGTTCCTCCTAATGTTGAGGTGGAATCTCTTTTCCTGCAGTTTGCTTGTTTCGCATTCTAGTCTCTGGAGCAGCAGAAAACAAGCTTGCTCCCTCCTCAATATGACATCCCTTCAAATATTTAAACAGGGCTATCATATCACCTCTTAACCTTCTCTTCTCCAGGCTAAACATCCCCAGCTCCCTAAGGCGTTCCTCATAGGGCATGGTTTCCTGTGGTATGGCAACCTTAATTTACGAGGGGGTATCCAAAAGTTTTAATTGATCACCTTAAAAAAATTGACAGAAAGTTTGTTTTGATTTGTACAGTAGTTGTTAACTTATCTCTGTGTAGTCACTATCTAAATTTATACATTTTCCCCAGTGTATCCTGACCCTTCAAATACCATTATTGTAGAAGTCTGCAGATTGCACCTGACAAGGATTTTACACTTTAGTCACTTCTAGCAGAGCCAGTCACAAAAATAAAGGACGCAATGAGGTGATTTTCTCAGCAATGTGCACTTAGGGACCAATGATGACACTGACAAAATTTCATCAATATGCCATAATAACTTTCGGGTGATTTTATTTATTTATTTATTTATACCCCGCTCTTCAGCCGTAAAGGCTATCAGACTGGTTTACAATTATTATTTTTAATTAGACGGTTCCCTGCCCTCAGGCTTGCAATCTAAAAAGACACGACACAAAAGAAGAAGGGGATGGTGGTGGGGAAGGGGATCAGGTCCAAAAGTTCTTCTCTGCCTCTGAGGCCTGGACCAAGGCAGATGGACTAGAGGGAGGGCTCTTCTTAATCTAGGACAGGCCCGATGGAGTTTGGCCTGCCCTTTTACTCCATCCTAGGCCAGATGGTGTTGTCAGGAAGGAGGGCTCTTCAACCTGAAGTCAGGCCTGATGGTGTTGCTAGGCCTCTCCTTTCACTCCATCTTTGGCCAGATGGTGTTGTCAGGAAGGATTGTAATAAAGTTGTATTACTTTATAATGCCCCCTCGTAAGGCGCAAACTGCAGGCTTCTACAATATCAGGTATTTGGAGGGTCAAAGTATGCTGGGGGAAATGTATACAACTAGATAGTGACTACATAGAGATAAGTTAACAACTACAAATCAAAACAAACTTTCTCTCAAACTTTTTTTAAAGGTGATCATTAAAACTTTTTGATACCCCCTCATAGTCATCTTAGTTTCCAGGGGGAGTTCAGGCTTGATCTGTCCTAAGACCCACTTGTTTGTCTTTTTGGCCAAACAAAAATGACCAAACAAAACTGCAAGTGGATCTAAGGAAATACTGGCCATCATATTTGATCTTTTCCATCTAAGAAGCCAGGCAGCCATTTTAAAATATAAAATCTCTGTTTTCCAGATCTATCTTGATTTGCTTTACTTTGACAGCATTATATAGGAAAGAGGAACTGATTTGTCTTTCTAAATGTTAAACCAAAGGATGATTTCATTGTCTAAGACCTTGACTGTAACAACAAGCAGGGAGGAGGTGAATTTGTAATGGTGGGTGAGGAGCAGCAATACAGTAACTGGAAAAGAGAAGTGGCAGAAGGTAAGTCATCTTACAGGTGAGCAAAATGCAGCACAGAAGGGAGTTTCCGTTCCTGATCAAACAAAGGATTTCCCACAGTCTGTTTCTGGAAATACCAATGAAATCCAACGGCTCATTTCTTACTCACTGAGCTGCTGAATCAATCAAAAGAGGATGTTGGTATGGTTCACCTGCTTGTTTGCTCCGATGGCAGCTTAAGTCAACAACAGCTTTATTTTCAAAGCCACCCAACTGTATGCTTTGCTGACAATCTTTCATTTTCAACAGACAGTTTTATTGTTTTATAAGTGGCAAGAGTAAAGGATTATTTGAGGTCATGGGGGGAAATTTCTTTTGCTTAACCTCCAGAAAGATTATCTCAGGATGACTTATTCACTAGCTGGCAGAAAACATCCATCATTGCAGTTTATAAAACTGCTAAAAATGGTTCCATTAAAACAGGTGAAATGACAGGACTGAAAGGAGGGCAGCCCCAGATCCAACAGTCCAGGGGTCTCAATCATTATAAAAAATGTCAGGACCACTGATGTCTGAACACATTGCGCCTTTAGCTTTTGCTAATAACAGTACTCAATAAGAATAAAGAAGTTTTCCACCAGTGGATATGATGTTTGGAAGGCTAATGGGAGTTGTGGTTAAAATTACCTTGAGGGCTACAGTTGCCCATCTCAGCAGTACAGTATAAGGTGTGAGGATAACAGCAATAGCAGCTTCATTTATATACCGCTTCCTACTGAACTAAGCAGTTTCTAAGCAGTTTACAACTGTAAGCTAAGTGCCCCCAACAAGCTGGGTACTCACTTTAGCGATCTCAGGAGAATACAAACCTGAGTCGAGTTTGAACTCTGACTGATATTGAGCTCACAACCTTATGGTTTGTGAGTGAGTAGCTACAGTACAGGCATTTATCCTGCACCACCAGGATAAGACTTCAGGTCTCCCTTTCTCTCTCCCCACCCCAGAAAAACTCTTCCTTTGTCTCTTCCTATAAGCTCTCCCTTATTATAAGCTCTTCATAACAGTGGGAGAGATGCATCATCTGTTGAGACAATCTGCTGAGACTGCCCTATCTCGTGTGTGTGTGTGTGTGTGTACTATCAAGATGCCTGTTGACTTACAGAAATAATAATAATAATAATAATAATAATAATAATAATAAATTTATTTGTATTCCAACCCCCCTCCCTGTGTTGGATCGAGGCGGGTAACAAGTAAGAACAGTAAAAAAACAGACAAATAAAAATATAATACACCATAAAAAATAATAATCTAAAAGAGTAATTTAAAAAATTAAATTAAAAATTCACAATAAAATCAGAAAAATCCTATGGGGGCAATGAGGTAGATGGACTGTTTAAAAGTCTGAGGAGATCAGTCAGGGAAGGCCTGCCAGAAGAGATCCATCTTTATTGCCTTCTTGAAGGCCTCCAACGATATTATAGGACGGATCTCCTCCAGCAGATCATTCCATATTTTTGGAGCAGCAGCTGAAAAGGTCCTCTGGGAGGTTGCCATCAGCCTGGTTTTCTTTGGCTGCAGTAGGTTTCTCCCAAAGGACCTGAGTGTGCGGGAAAGATTGTATGGGAGGAGGCGTTCCCTCAAGTATGCTGGACCCAAGCCATGTAGGGCTTTATAGGTAATAACTAACACCTTATACTGTGCCCGGAAGCTAACAGGCAGCCAGTATAGGGATTTTAAGATAGGTGCAATAGAATCAAATTTAGAACTCCCTGTAACTAATCTGGCTGCCATGTTTTGAACCAATTGCAGCTTCCAAACATGGCATGAGGGTTGCCCCATGTAGAGCACATTGCAGAAATCGAGATGAAAGATTACAAACAAACAAACAAAACAAACAGCTTCATTTATATACCGCTTCATACCCTTAAGGAGTGTCTAAGCAGTTTACAAGTGTAAGCTATTTGCCCCCCAACAATCTGGGTACTCATTTTAGCGACCTCGGAAGGATGCAAGCCTGAGTCGAGCTTCAGCCCTTTGCTGGTCTTGAACTCGCCACCTTATGGTTTTGAGTGAGTGGCTGCAGTACAGGCATTTAACCACTGCGCCAATGAATGTACAACCGTTTCTAGGTTCTCCCGTTCCAGGAAGGGTTGCAGCTGGTGTATCAGCTGAAGCTGATAACAGGCACTCCTGGCTGTCGCATCAACCTGAGATGACAGAAGAAGCGACGAGTCTAAGAGTACCCCCAGGCTATGAACACAATCCTTTAGGGGAAGTGTGACCCCATCTAGGACTGGAGGACTTATCTCTGCACCCAGGATAGGAGTCCCTATAGCGAGTACCTCCGTTTTGTTTGGAAATTTTGTTTGAAATCCCATGAATTTCATAGGGTTTTCTTAGGCAAAGAACACTCTGCCTTCCGACCGTCTGCCTTCAATTCCTCTATTGCTTCCATTCTATAAAAGTTCAAAGTGCAAGCCTCTAGGGCTGGAACCATGTCTTTGTGTATCTATATATCACCATGAGAGCAGAACCAACACTATTATTGTATTGTTACTGATTACAATTTGTTTGTAATAATAATATTATTATTTTATTGTAATAATATTGTAATAATATTATTAATATTGTACAGTGCGCCCTTGCCTTACATAGGGGATCCGTTCCGGAACACACCCCCACCTCCGCCAGCGCACTGTATAGTGTGGAATCCTGGGATTTGTAGTTTTACGAGGTCTTTAGCCTTTTCTGCCAAAGCATGCTAGTGCCTCACCAAACTACAGATCACAGTATTCTGTAGGATGGAGCCTTGGCAGTTAAAGTGGGGTCAAACTGCATTATTTCTACAGTGTAAATGCACCCTCTGCCTATGTTGCTCCGGAAGCTCTTCCTTCTTTCCTTCCTTCTTTCCTTCCTTCCTTCCTTTCCCTTAAGGAATTGGATAAGTATGCTTTAAGTAAAAATAAATAAATACCTGATTTACAGTTTCTTCAACTGCTTTGACATAGTGGTTCACTTCCCTACTCATTGCAGCGCATTCCAACATCACCTTTTCCATTTCATTAACTTCTTCCATGTCATCTGAAAAAGCAAACCATTACAGAAATTTTTACATGTGTTCTTTCAGACAACTGGGTCTCTAAGGGAGACAGATGCATGGCAGACACAGGTCAAAAGTTAAACAAAGAACTGTAGGGAAAAACTAATAGCTCTAAATAAGTAATTCAAACGGTATTATAAAAAGGGAATCCATTAACTTGCATATTTGCCTGACACCTGTTAACAGGTTGTTGTTGTTGTTTTTCCTGTTACTGGCCTGGTGGGTCTATTGTGAATCATCAGTTGCTATTAATGCATTAGTGCTACTCCTTGTAGGTGCTTGGCCTTTTAAAAAAATAAAATTAGAAAGTTCCACTACCCAAACGTGACCTGTTCCACAGTTTTTCTTTCATTAAATGACTTTCCTCTTTCTCTAACCCAAAGCAGCATAGGATGTGCACATTTTCTCAGAAAGACTAACAGCTCTCCAGGAAACCGCCTAGAAGCAGTAACAGTATAATTTCCAAGCACCCTAGCGTTGTTCTAGATGGTCTGGAACTACGGCTCTAGGGCACAACTCCTAATGGCAGAAATCACACCATTAGTGCTTCCTGGAGAATGCAGAACAATGGATGCAAACTGCAGGAAAAGAGGTTCCACCTAGAAGAGGAACTTCCTGACAGTAAGGGCTATTTGACAGTGGAACACACTCCCTTGGAGTGTAGTGGAGTCTCCTTCCTTGGAGGTCTTTAAGCAGAGGCTGGATGGTCATCTGTCAGGGATGCTTTGATTGGGAGTTCCTGCATGGCAGGGGGTTGGACTGGATGGCCCTTGTGGTCTCTTCCAACTCTATGATTCTATGATTCTACAGAAGCGTTACAGGTTGAGTATCCCTTATCCAAAATGCTCTAAAGTCCAAACCTTTTTGAGTGCCAAAATGACACATTGAGATTTCAATTCTGAAATATTTTGAATTTGGATTTTGGAATACAAGTAGAACAGTACATACCTGTACTGTATTTGTGAGTCTTGAGAGAGATGTGAGGTTGTAGAGAGATGCAGCTGGAGAGAGATACGAGGATCTGAGAAATGACAGGAGTCCAATGTAGTGCTTGGCACAAGTCCATTTCTTTCACACATTCTTGTGTCTCTTTCCAGCCACTGAAAGATTGTGACTTGCCCAAGATTATCCAGTGTCCTTGGCTTTTGGTATAACCCTGAATACTAATTGGAAAATAGAAGCAGGACATCCCACTTGTGGGCTTCTGGCTGGACATGTGGTTATTCATTGGGTGAACAAACCACAGGACTAGATAGATATCTTCTATGATCCTGCAGGGTTTTTCTTAGGTTAAGCCTGTTATGCTTTGGCCCAAAAGAAGAACAAACTGTCAGATGCTCCTAGTGAAGTAGAGGAGTGCCACCAACTGATGTGGACTGTCAGCACACTGCATTAACTAGTGAGTGACCAAAGAGATTTATATGGAAAATACTCAATGTTCTGTTCTCCAGCTGGAAGGGAGGCAAGTGGGCTTAAAGATGTCCACCTCCACCAGGAACAGATCTTTATGTAAAGCTAATGAGTGTTACTCATTAAATACAATGCCACCCATCAATACTTTCCTTAACAACTGGGATATGGCTTATTGCGTACTTACTGCTAGTTATTTATGGACATGAAAACGTAAGAGCTAGGTTGGATCAGATCAAGGCCTGCTTAATCAGTTGGAGCAGAATATGGTGAAACAGAGTGGTTCCCAGTTAGTAAAAGGGCCAGACAAGGCTACATTTTATCACTCTACTTGTTGAACTATGCAAAAAAAAAAAAAAAATCATATGAAGAGCAGGTTTAGACTTAGAAGAAGGAGGAGTGAAGATAGGAGGAAGGAGCATCAACAACCTAAGATATGTGGATGGCACCATATTATTAGAGGAAAACATCATAGATCTGGAACAATTACTAAGGAAGGTTAAGAAAGAAAGTGCAAAGGCAGGCTTGCTGCTGAACATAAAGAAAACAAAAATACATATGCGGGCGCGTTTTATGCGGCTTTCAGCTTACACTGAAAGCCACTCGCCATGAAAGGCAATGGTGTGTGCCATGCACGAACCCCATTGCTTGAGCATCCTCACAATTGTTAAACTAATTGTCCATTTCACGTTGCAAAGTGGTGAAAAGGATTTTACCCCACTACTGAAACACATCAATTGGGAATATATAAGTACTTTTTCAGGAAAGCCAGTGCAGTGTAGTACTTTCAATGTTAGACTAGGACTCTGGGAGACTAAGGACTGAAACAAAGGGTCAGAAAGGGGAGGTGTGACACTGCTCCTTTGAGCGGTGAATTAGGGGTGCGGCAACTGCACGCCGCAGCCCTGATCCGGTGTTTTTTGGCCCAAAAAGAAGTTGCAAAATGCCACTCCTTTTGGGGGCAAAAAAGACACCCTTTTGTCACCACTGTGGCTTTTCACAATTTCTGCGGTACAGCGTGTGTAAATTCCATACCGCAGAAACACCATGACACTGTGAGCTGTGTGGTCAGCTGGGCAGTATTACGCCAGCTTGGAGGCAGCACTGGGGAGTGTGCTAAGCATACACCACACCCCCATGCCATCCTGAAGCTGCTGTTTTTTGCCTGTCTGTTTGGGCCCTAAGTCCAAATCTCCACTTGACCATGGAAACACACTGGATGACCTTGTTAAAATCACACTCTCTCAGCCTCAGATAAAAGTAATGGAAACCTCCTCTTGCCAAGAAAACCCTGTGAGGGTTGCTATAAGTCATAACAACAAAGCAATTTCATACTTCATAGACTCTACTGGGCAGAAGATACCAAAAATTAATTAGCTTATGCTAAATGAAGTTTTCCTTACATAAAAAGCCATTCACATTTATTCTCTATCTTTTAAATCCTTTTCCCCATTTTATCCTTACAACAACCCTAAAAGGTTGCCTGGCCCAGGAGACCATCTAGGTTTCATGTTAAAATGAGCTTTGAACCAGGTACTCCCCATTTCCCCTACATCACATCATACCAACTCTGACTATTATTCAGAAACACAAGTTAACTTCCTCAACATTATCAATCACATTTAGCTCATATCCTTTATGCATGCAACCACCACTCTACTTTATTTGACAGCATACATGGAGAAGAAACATTTTGTCATACAGGATGACAGGTGTTTTCCAGGTTCTTCAAAACGCAGGCTCTATTTTTATATGTTTTGCAATCAAAAGCCATTTCACAGCTCTTGGGCAACTTTTGCTAATGTATTACTCAGAGAGTCACTTCCCTGGTTTTATGCAACAAAGACTGTGAGAGAGATGGAGCGTGTGTGTGTAAGTGCGTGCGCGTAATTTCAGTTACCAACACCTAGTCATTAGGCAATCAGGATATTTTGTGCATAAGTTGTATTTAGTGACTCATAACATTGCCTGAGAAATATTTAATAGAAACATAAATGCCCTCTCCATTTGAGCTACAGATGAAACTATAATTATTCCCCATTTTTATAAATGCCAGCTAGTACAAAAATCAAAAACTGAGTCTGCATTTTCTAACTCACAGGAAAGAGTGGAGTTGTACTTGAATTAAAAATGCCCTTCAAAGCTGCAGCCTTTTGCCCACAGAAATTAAGCAAATCTAAACATGTTCTTCAAAAGATAATGTGTTGGCCCCTTTAAAAAACATCTCTGGACTCTTTCACATGGGAGGAATTTCTCCCAAACTTTGAATGGAGCCAATGCGAATTCCTGTAAATTCGCTTGTTTAGCGAATTTACAGGAATCCCCATTGCATTTGGAGTAACATTCCATTTCCCGAAAATGACTCCTCCTTGCCCGAAATTGTGTGCGAAACTTTAATTCGCAATAACTTGAAACCCATGATTGCGTTCGAATTGACTTCCCTTTTGCCCGAAATTGCATGCGAAGCTTTAATTCGCAATAACGTCAAACCCTATGATTGCGTTCGGATTGACCCTAGATTATACTTCCAATTCCCAATTCTGAAAGAGTCCTCTGAATCTCTTAAAGCAAAAGACGGCAATGAGCGCATCTCCAGATATTGAGAGACTGCCACATCCATCAGCCCTATTAGCCAACAGAATCAAAGAAAGGAATTACAGACTGTCCCACATCACACGAAGTGACACAAATGGTCGACTCATGTCCTCAGCAGGGGACATTATCAGACGAGCCTCATTCTCACCACAATCACATTAGTAAAAGGAAACGGATACATATTGGTTCAGGAGTATTCATTATCATACATTTCTTAAATAGTGAGACTGGGGTTGGTTCTGCCATCCATAATCCCTCATGCTCTTTTCCTCCTTAATCTTGCCTTCCTGTCCTATGCCATACCATGTGCCTTTGGGTTTTTAATTATTTTTATTTTGATCTTTATTTGTAATGCCATTTGGCAATTTTGGCAATGCGATTTAGTAAAAAAAGGGGGGGGGAAGGAAAAGAAAAGAAATGGGATGGAGAGAGAAAGACAGCCTGCATGGTAATAGAAGGGGGGGGCAATATAAGAACTACGGCTGGAGGAACTTATTGCACCTGAGAAATAAAGGCATAGCAGTGCAAATCGGAGCTCATTGAAAGGTTTTCCCCTTCACTGAAAAGGGACACTCTAACAATACCTCAAAATGTCATGCAATAAGTATTGCCAAATGCACTATTCTCTAGCTTTGATATCTGTTTTAAAGCCATGTGTGATAATCTCCTGATTTCTAACAAACCTCCAGAAGTGATGGAATACACCTGCATCATGGCTGGGAGATGATGGGAATTCTAGTCCAACAAAACTGGATGGTATAGGATTGGGCAAATACTGTTTTAAACTGACTTCTTCCTAATAATCTTTTTTCACTGAAACATGTAAACTGGTGATATGAAGTTCTAATGTTATTAATACATCCTACTGGTTTTGCAATCAATTTCTATCTCTTTTGCACAGGAGAACAGAATCCACAACAGCACCACAACAGGGACAAGATCCTGACCAGGGTGATGTTTATTCCTTACAATTCCTTCCTAACAAGGCTATGGCAGTTGGTAGTGCCAGATGCCATATACAGAAGCTCGTTGCATCATGTGTTTAGACAAGCCCCATTTCATTTACTGCTTATCCTGGTTGCATAATGCTGACTTTGGAAAGCCAACCTCCCAGCTGAATTATCTTAACTATAGAAATGGATCTTCCCAAATGGGCCTTAGTTATAAAAGTAAAGTTTCTTGAGTTTTCTTCTTGAGATTATTTTCATGTTCCTATTCTTGCACGTTTTGAATGAAGTCCATTAACTGCCTTGAGTACTATGTTATTTTAGTAGAAGAGGATAAAACTGGAAGAATAAATAAAATGAAAAGAAAAATGCAGCTTAATATCTGAATGCTTTCTTTGAAAAGCTACGTTATATCAGCTGTTCTACCCATATATCACTTTTGGATCCTTCTGGTCATTTCCAGTTCTAGAAAAAGGGCCCCCTTTGGTTTGCATCATGTGCCATTCACTCATCCAATTTTGCTTAATGTAAACATGCCATTTTGCAGATTCCTAGAACCTGACTTTCCTTCTGGGGGCAGATAAAACATTTCAAACCCTGCTTCCAAGATTCTGCAATTTTAAATCGTGTTATTGGCTTTAACTTATGGTAATACTATGAATGAGAGATCTCCATGATCCTCAGTTATCAGCTATCCTGTTCAGTCTTGCAAACTCTGGGCCATGGCTTCCTCTGTTGATTTACTCCATCTATAATGTGGACTTATTCTTGTCTTACTTCCACTTTCCCCAGAATTATTGTCTTTTCATCATCTCATACCTTCTAAGTATGACAGCCTCAGTTTACTCATTTAGGCTTCTAGCAAGAGATTGCTCTTGGACTCATTTATTAATCTTTTTGACAGTTCATTGTATCTATAGTACTCTCCACCAGTGCATTTCAAATGAGTTTGTTCGCCTCCTGTCAGCTTTCTTCACTATTCATCTTTCACAATCACACATAGAAACTGGAAATACTATGGCATGAATGATTCTGACTTTGGTATTTAATGATATGTCTTTACACTTGCTTGCTTCTGTATCTGTCATAAAAATATTGTTAAACAGTTTCACTGGGCAACAAAATGCTCTAGTATTGTTAGAAATACAGGTTCCCTCCATGAAATTCATAATTGTGTGTGTGTGTGTCTGTGTTGTGTGCCTTTAAGTAGTTTCTGATCCCTTGGCGACCCTAAGGCAAGCCAATCATAGGGTTTTCTTGGCAAGATTTGTTCAGAAGAGGTTTGCCACTGCTTTCATCTGAGGCTGAGAGCATGTGATTTGGCCAAGGTCACCCAGTGGGTTTCATCGTGAGGTAAGAATCAAACTCTGGTCTCCAGAGTCATAATCCAACACTCAAACCACTAAGCCATACAGTTCTTTTATAATCCTCCATTCTATCTCAGTCAGTGGAAGCTGGTGGCTTCCACATTAAGCAATGTAGTTAATCTGTTCTAAACATTAGGACAAAATTTCAAGAATGATGAACTTGGCTAATTAACTCACTTGTAGGAATCAATAACATTTGTAAAGGTTTTTTTAGTCTCTATTGTATTTTGTTTAATTTTTTTTTAGAAATAAAACCTTCTAATTACAGCTTTATTATAACAAAATAAAGTATGAAGAATAAAAAAAATCTTACTTTTTTATTTCAGTGTTTAAATTCTTATTAAAGCATCCCCTGTTGCTTACACATGTCCTTGCCTCACTGTTCCTCATGTATGAATGTTTACCCATTGATACTAATTTTAAAATAATTTCTGACAGCTCCTGGGTATATCCCAGTTAATGAAGCGGATGTGTTCCTGGGCTTTACTTCTTTAACAGAATATTTGGTACCAGAGGGAGAAATAACATGGAAAGAAGAGAGATAGGTTCCAAAAATTTTAGGAGAAAGGCAGGATAGAAGTGCAATAAATAAGTAAAATAAATAATAAATGCATCACAAAAAGGAGAGCTGCTCAATCTGTTTCAGCAAACATTTTATTCAAAACTAATTGCATAAAAACATTTTGAACTTTCCAACGACCACATTAAAGCTTCTTCCAAAATGCATCCAGGGATGACTTTCTCTTTCAATATCCTCCACTATTCTTTGCTTCCCATTCTGATGACCAAACTTGTAGAACTATGAGTTTGGGGTTTTCTAACATGGTGCGGGAGGTGGTGAGGCTCCCCCTCCCTTTCTCTCCATTTTGCTGTTCATGCATGTTCACTAAGGGATTCTGGAAGTAGCTGATGTTCACCATGCTCATTGTGGAGATGCAGATGCAGATGCAGCTACAGCAGGATCCCTAGAGTAGAATCCCATTCTTTTGCTTTGTTTGTTGTCAACTGCCTTTGAGATGACTTCAACTCAAGGGGGCCTCATGACTGAGACACCTCCAAGTCCCCCTGTCCTCAGCTGCTCTGCTCAGATCCTGTAGGCCCAGGGCCATGGCCTCCTTGATTGAATCTATCCATCTAGTATGAGGCTTTCCTCTCTTTCTACTACCTTCCATCTTTCTTAGCATTGTTGTTTTTTTCTAATGAGTCATGCCTTTTCATGATGTGGCCAAAGCATGACAGCCTTAGTTTGGTCATCATGGCTTCCAGGGAGAGTTCAGGCCTGATATGTTCAAGGATCCATTTGTTTGATTTTTTGGCTGTCCGTGGTACCCTCAGCACTCTTCTCCAGCATGTCAACTCAAATGAGTCGGTTTCTTTCTTTTTTCTACATGTCTTTCTACCTGTTTTCTTCACTGTCCAATACATGGTGATGGGGACTTTATTGCACTGTTTACTGCAGACATGCTGCTGCAACCTGACACTGAAAGCGCACAATCCTTCCAAACCTGATATGACTGATATGAGCAGGGAGCTCACTAGGCATAAAAAGACTTAGTAAGAAGGAGCTGTTTTTAATATTTATTTATTTATTTATACCACGTTCTTCAGCCCTAAAGGCTATCAGAGCAGCTTACAATTATTATTTTTAATTAGACAGTTCCCTGCCCTCAGGCTTACAGTCAAGAATCACAAAAGGAGAAGGGAATGGTGTTGGGGAAAGGGATCAGGTCCAGCAGTTCTTCTCTCCCTCTGATGCCTGGACCAAGGCAGATGGAATGGAGGGAGGGCCTGCTTCATGATCTAGGGCAGGCCCAATGGAGTTTGGCCTTTCCTTTCACTCCCTCCTTGGCCAGATGATGTTGTCAGGAAGGAGGGCTCTTCAACCTGAGGCCAGGCCCGATGGAGTTCAGCCTGTCCTTTCACTCCCTCCTTGACCAGATGGTGTTGTCAGGGCTCTTTAACTTGAGGCAAAGGACTTTTTTTGTTTGTTTGTTTGTTTGTTAACCAATGCATACCTCTGCTTAGTTCCTTTTTGAACACGAAAGATTTTGCATCATCCACCAGCATCCAAACCCTGAGTCGCACCAAATATTGTTGTGTAAGTTTTCAGGAACTACCCCTTCCCATCTGCCTTTAGTGGTTGGCTGATTTCCCATGATCCTTGTGGAAGCAGCTTCCTGAGCTGTTAGAAGGCCTGCAACTTTCCACCCACAAGGCTGACACTGATTGTGTTTCATGAAACACAAGCAAAGTTTGTTTAGCAAGCAATTGTCACCCACTTCCCCATGGCCCATATGAATCATATACAAAAGTATACACAAACCTTCACCAACCTACATCTCTAAAACTATATATAAAGGAGGAGAAGTGGCAAGTGCTCAGCATGACTGGGATACTCAATGATATTGGCTAAAAGTCTTTCAGCACAATAAGCAACAAATTAATTCTGGCAGATCTTTGACAGCTACTTTTGAGAAACAGAAAGAGAGAGGAACAAACAAACAGGCGGGATGCAACAGAGCCAAGAAGGATATTAACTAATTACCGCTTGTGCCGCGTTCTTCCGGTCTCAAAATTCCACCCACAATGGCTCTGTTGCTAATTTCAAAATGATGCACACCAAAGTCCTTATGGCTGTCTTAATTTCTAGGTGTGCATGTTTGTGGCTTTAGATGATGCAGGATAAGCATTAAATTGATCCTACCCATCAAAGATTAGCATCACCCCAAAGAACTAATTGCAGTTCAGGGACAGCAAGCTTTACACATTAAATACTCCCAACTCAGAGTACTCAATATATTTGGTTTTCTTTGCTGGATACAAAAAAGGGAAAGGGAAAGGACACAATCAACCATGCTTTCCTTAATTTGCTTTAATATGCTTCCAAAATCTTTCAGGTATTTTTAAATGTTGCATTTATAATTCTCAAAGGGTGAGACATAAGTAAGGCAATGCATATGCCATGATTCCATAACCATAACATTCAAACATGGAATTTGTAGAAAGTCACACACTTAAGTAGAGAGAGCATCTGTGTTTTCGTTTGTTCAAAGGCATTTTTTCAGTTTTCAGCATTAGAAAAATCTGGCTCAAAATTGAACGGTTAACACCTAAGAGACTGAAAATGGAAAACATATTTCCAAGAGAATTTTATACACTTCTGCATAACAAACATAACGAAATGAGAACTCAGAAGGCTAAATGCTATACCAATTGTGCCAGATCCTGTCAATATCATTACATTTTTATAAATATAAAGCATCAATCAACCTTGTTCTTCTGTTCCCTTGCTTGTGTCACAAACTAATCTGGATTAGTAGCAGGAACTGAAATACAAAGAAACCTGTTTTTACAGCAGGATTATGTTAACATTATGGGCAAACTTTCTGTCACTTTAGCGTTCAAAGAATCCTGGGGATTTAAGTTTGGCAAGGAATTGCAAATTTAAGAATCCTGGGGATATAGTTTGGCAAAAGTGTTCTGCTAAAGATTCGTGGAGAGCCACTACCAGCCAGAGTAGACAATATTAAGGCAAACAGAGTCTGAAATGCTATATGGTCACCTCCTATCTTCCTAGTATCCTAATTACAGTTTCTGGGGTTCACTTGGGAGACAACATGCCACTTAAACCAGTCCATGTATATGGCATCAATATGTTCCTTGATTTTACTATTTTTTAAAAAAAATATATAGATTCATATTCTTATCTTCACATACATGGCTTGAACCATTCTAACTTTAGTGTTCAAGAACTTGTCTAGTTCTTCCATAGTTGCTCTTCCCATTCCTAATCTTATTCTCATTTCCTAAATGTAGTCTCCATTAATATCAATGTTTCATCCAAGGTATGGGATCAATTCATCATTGTCTAGGTTGCATTTATGTAGTCTTTGTGGTCATTATTTTTGTTTTCTTTATGTTCAGCTTTAAGCCTGCTTTTGTACTTTCTTCTTTTACCCTACTTAGCATGTTTACCACTAGTAGTATGGTGTCATCCACATATCTTAGATTGTTGATGTTCCTTCCTCCTATCTTCATTCCTCCTTCTTCTGAGTCTAAACCTGCTTTTCTTATATTTTCTGCATACAGGTTAAATAAAATCCTTCAACAAAATTCTAAAAGTAAGTTAGAGATTTCAGAGGAGATGGTCTTTGCCTGGGATGGAAAAAGAAATCAGTGAGGCCCCTAAATGAGCCTGTGGAGAGCATTCCAAAAGGAAGATGCCACCACTGAAAAGGCTGCCTGAACTAGCCAATTACCACTCATCAAATGACAGGAGGGCTTCCAATGAGATCTATAAAGTATGGACAGACAGATGTGGAGACTAGAAACTCCAAGTACCCCTTTCCCATGTTGCCTGAGGGGAGGGCATGGAGTGCAGTTCAAGAAAATACAGGTGTACCTCAGTTATCAAAGAAGCCATTAGAGTGCGCCCACACCGTATGCAGGTGCACCACACGCAACTTTAAGCATATGCTGAAGACGTGTGGCAATCAAATAAATGGTGTGCACACTGCGTTGCAAGCACACATCATATTGTTTGCAATGGGGCGTGAACATACATGGGATTTCCATTACGCTGGGTGGGGGGGGGGTCAGAACGGATCCCTGCATAAGGGAAGGGCCCACTGTATTTCTTTTTCATAACATTTGGTACTAGACACAAAAATAACATGAAAAAATAGCACTAGGTTCCTGCATGACAAAAAAGAGAGCACTTCAACTAGGTTCAGCAAATGTTTTGTCCAGAACTAACATTTCGCACATGTGAAATTAAACAACCAGGTTAAGCGATCCTTGCTGAGTCAACAAAAAGCATTCAAACCATCTATAGACTACCAGAGGCTTCTTCCAAAATGCATTCAGGAATGCTGGTTGGTTTATTTTCTTTCCACTAGCCTCCACTTGATCTATGTTTTTTAACAGGCTGGTGAAGCAGGCTTATATGCTCTTTCCTTTTCTCTCTGTTTTGCTCAGTAAGGGATTCTGGAAGCAGCTGGTGCTTACCTTGCCTACTGTAAGCAGGAACACAGAGATATGGTAGGTTCAGCTAGAGTAGAATCCCATTCTTTTTCAGTTTAAGGTTTGTTTAACTGGTTATTGTAGGCACACTGCAAGTCTGTTTGTCCAGCCCTCTTCCTCTCTATGCTGATGCTGTTTAAAAACATCCAACTAGATATAGGACCAGGAGGAAAGTAAGACCCGCTGATGCAACCTGACACCAAAAGTCTGCATTTCTCTAGCCCTCTTTTCCTAATAGCAACACTACTAAAAATGACTTCTAGCTCTATAAAAGGGGCTATAAACACAGTTCTTGTCTAGATCTACTTAAGTCCAGCAATATGTTAAGTGACTAAAGAAGCCAATAGGATTTCATTCAAGTTATCATACAATTCCAGCATTGGCCTAATTTCTCTGGCTGAGGAACCCATCATTCTGGTAAAGACTGAGCATCTCTCATACCCCCTCTTCAACTGAACTTATGTTCCACCTTCTTCACAGAGCAGGAGAAGCTGCCTTGCTCCATGTCAAACTGAGCGTCATCTACTTTGGCTAGCCATGATTTTCCAAAAAGAACTATTTCCAGGTCATCAACTAGCTGGCCCCCTTTTAACAAGGGTGCCAGAGACTGAATTGGAGCCATTCAGCATATAAGCCCTGTGCTCCATCATCCAGACCTTAGGAAAGCTCTTTTTTCAACCACAGCTCCCAGAATGCCACAGTGGCACATTAGGAGTTCTAATCCCCCCAAAAGAGGAATTTTCCTAAGGTCTATGGCTATTTGTCTGGAGGTTAGCTGCTCCTGACTCCATCCTGACACACTCATAAATATCCAGTCCATGTCTTAAAGTCAAGAAAGAAAATGGTGCCTCATCAAACTTGATGTCCTTCCAGCACAGGCTATTTAACACAGTGCAGACCAAGGCAGCTGAGAGTTTTTTTTAGTGGGTTTTTCGGACTATGTGGCCATGATCTAGAAGAGTTTATTCCTGACGTTTCTACAGCATCTGTGGTTGGCAAAATGTCAGGAATAATCTCTTTTAGAACATGGCCACATAGCCCAAAAACCCCACAAAAATCCATGGATGCCAGCCATGAAAGCCTTCAACTTCATGTGGTTGAAAGTATTTTGCTGTCAGGTGTCTCCTCCCGCCTCCATTAAGGCTCCCAAGTAGCCTTGAAACTAATGAGACTGGATGGAGTATCCTCTTTAATATATTACTCAGCTCCCACCTGCTGTTATAGAAGGACCGATTCAGAAGTAACAAGGTCAAGCCTTCTCTCTCTCTCTCTCTCTTTTTTTTTTTTACTGAGGAGATGCCTTGAAACTAATGAGCGCAGGTGAAGTAGGCCTTTTATTATGTCACTTCACACCCACACATTGTTGCAGGAGGAAATGGGTTTAGATTTGAAAGAAGGGCAGTTTTCCATTGCTGAATGCAAAATTAAGCACCACAAGAACATTACTGATTCTTCAACTCATTTAATGCTATATAAACCTGCAAGCAGCATGATGATACAGTGGTCCCCCGGGTTACGAAGGTAATCCGTTCCGGATTACCTTTCGTAACCCGGAAGCTTTCGTTTCCCAGGGGACCGCTTTAATCAACGGACCGCGCGGCCATTTAAAGGGGCCGCGCGGCTTTTTTTTCTTCGTATCCCGGGGGATATTTCGTATCCCAAGGGATACATTGCCGGTCCGCCGCCTTTCGGATCCCGGGGTTTTCGCAACCCGGGGGATTCGTAAGGCGGGGGACCACTGTACCTTGAAGAGTCAGAAGTATATGTGAGCCATGGACAATACAGTGGTCCCCCGGGTTACGAAAACCCCGGGGAACAAAAGAGCCGGGGCTGCAAAAACGGCCCCGGGATCCAAATAAAACCCCGGGATCCGAAAAGGAAAAACTGCACGGCCCCTTTAAATTTTCAGCGCGGTCCGTCAAAGAAAGCGGTCCCCCGGGAAACGAAAATTTCCGGGTTACGAAAAGTAATCCAGAACGGATTACTTTTGTAACCCGGGGGACCACTGTATATCTTTTGCTTGCTCAGTTTGCCAGAATAAAGGCAGAACATGGGAAAGAGGTGTGGCCACAGAGAACACATAACAAAAACCCCTATTCAGGACATTTACATGTTTTTACCATGCTGTACCTCCTGCTACAGTGGGTGTTTTGTATCCACTGGGGTTTGGATGCTCAAGTCCCATTAAATACAATGATAATAAAATGATGCCCTTATACAAAATGGCAAAATCAAGTTTTGCTTTTTCGATTTTAGATATGTTTTTAATAGTTTCAAGCTGTGGAAGATTGAGCCCATGGATATGGAGGGTTGACTGCAGTTGTTTAATACAAGCTGCTACTTCCATATTGGAATAAGCCCTTTCTGTAAGTTCAGAACATGCATAGTGGGGAAGAGGTTCAGTCCTTATGGCCATTTGTTGTCTCATCCACAGTGTGTGAGAGGAACACTCCAAATATCCCAATGAGCGTGCATACTGTATTATATTCTACAGACTTACCTGGGAACATGTCCCATTGAACTCAGTACAGACTATAGCCGAGTTTTGCAATGGACGACTAGTCCAGGGACGAGGATTGCAATGGGTGACTAGTCCAAGGGCATCCAATCAGTTTTGTGGCTGAAAAAATATTTACCTGGGAGTACTCTGGTTTCCATACCCTTAGGGGGCAGCAGAGCTGTGGTCTGGAGCGTCTCTATTTAGCAGACTGTTCCTAAGTTCTCCACTGGCTCTCCTGAATAGGATGAGCTATAAAGGCTTCCTGTAACCTGTTCCAGCTAGGACTTTGCTTGGACAATGATATACTCTTTCCTTATTCTCACCTTGGATCTCCTCCTTCAACCCTTGGCTCAAGGGGTCACATTTCATGGAGGGCTTGGAAAAAGTCCTTTTGAGGACTACAGTTCCCAGAATCCCCCAGCCAACCTAGCTCATGCAGTATTCTGGGAACTGCAGTCCAAAAAATATCATTATCAAACTCAGATTCCATGGCTGCCTATGGGTCTGCTCAAACAGACATTTAACAGAAGAGAACACTGACATGTGTAGGCAACATCAGAGTGTGGTCAAGGTGACAAAACCTATTACTGAGAAAGAGCATATAAAGTAGGAGAGGCTGTAGCAGTTTGCTTTTGCCCAAATCTATTGGGAAGAGCAAGATTCCACCCTCTCCTCTCCTCTTTCCTGCGTTAATTTAGTATAAACTACTTTCTCACTTTGAACTCAGTCTGCATCAATGGAAGTAAACCTATAGCAAAGGAGAAATGTGGCAGGAGGACAGAGAAACTGGAGCATTTTAAAAGCAGCTGAATAAGTGGGATGATAGAAAATTAACTGGGACTGTTCCTGCCAGATCAGGAGAGTTGGAAGGCATGTAAGTGATGGAAAAAAGTAAGGCAACTTTGGGCTTGTCTACATTACTTGTATATCTCAAATTCCTCTCAGGCCAGCTGCAGATTGTTAACACTACACAGCCCCAAAACCCTGAACTGGGTCCGGCCTGTTTGCACAACACCCAGACACGATTTGAGGTTTCCATCCCTTGTCCCACATTAAAAAGACTTACATTTTGTTCTGGAGTTTCCAGAAATGTGCTACAATCAGAGCTGAATTACAATATTGAGAAAAGGAGCATTTTAAGGCACTGTAAACTGACAGTGTAATAACATACATGGTAGTGACATAAATGTGCATTAATATAACATTCCTGTGATATCTTCTTCTTAAAACTTTTTTTATCAATTTGTTTTATTTTCTATTTTTTAATATAAATGGTTTACTGTTACTGTGCAACAGTGTTGCAATCCTGACCTAAACTTGCAATCCCAAACTTCTATTTCAGCCCATCTGAAAGAAGAATCTGGAAATAATATAGATATGACCATAACATTTAATCAACAATCTCTCCTTATTTTACAACAGAGTAAAACTAAAACATGCTCAAGAATATCATTAAATGATCATTTTTGCAGCTGGCTGGTGAGAGCTAGCATAATGCACTGGTTTGAGCACTAGACTACGATTCTGGAGACCATGGTTCGAATCCCTGCTTGGCCATGGAAATCCAATAGGTGACCGTGGGTAAGCTTTACTCTCTCAGCTTCAGAGGAAGGCAAGGGCAAACCCCCTGTGAACAAATTCTGCCAAGTAAACCCTATGATAAGTTCACCTTAAAGAAGCCATAAATCTGGAATGAACTTATTGTTTCACATTCAGGCAGATGGAAATGGCACCATCATGTGGTGAAAAGATGACAATTAAGGGAAGGAATTGAGAACAGCCTCATGTTGAACTCCCACAGCACACAGTGACCACAGGCCTTGAGAAACCAGAAAGTTTCTTTGCCACACAGTCTAGCTTGTCCATTTCTCTCTGCTTCACAAACAGAAGGAAACAGAACTAAACCCAAAGGAAGAAATATGCTTCCTGTCATTTTATATCTACTTATGTAGGCCCATCTTGGCAAATTATAACCCACGTCTAGGAAACTGCTGGACCAAATCCAGCCCCCTCAGGCAGTACTAAATTTTAATACTGCTTGCCTAAGAAAGCCCTATGAAATCCAAGGGGTTGCCATAAATTGAGAAGAGAATTTGAAGGTTTGAAATGTTTTTTGTTAACTTAGGCAAGACTAACTTGACCTGGTGTTTCATTTCACATGTGCATACTGTTAGTTTCAAATGGAATCATCAGAAAACACAGGTGTTCCTATCTCAGCCACTTGTATGGACAATTTTGGATTTTGAAATATTTCAGATTTCAGAATTCTGGATAATGGACACCCAATCTGTAATGTCCAGGAACACATTTATTTTATTAACAGGTATAACTATAACTTGTATAACTTGTGCTAAGTGATTTCAATTATATTACAGAATCATGAACTTCCTTTGACTGGTATCTAGAAAATATTTTTCCTACGGCGCTTTGTTTTTATTAATACACTTCCTAAGTAAAAACTATTAATACTAGTACTAGATTAAAGACCACTGAAAATATAGAAATTATCTATTGCTCATCTAATCAGCATGTACTAAGAGGAACTCTTCAAGCATTTAATGTAATTACCTTGAAGTTTTAAACGGAGCATGTATAAGAAATGGAAAAAGGGGAAAATCACCAAAGAGGAATTACTTCATTATTTTCATAAACTGCACTACAGTATTTACATTAGTAAGAACTAAATTCTATCAAGCATTAAAATTATGATATACCTCAAAGCAAATGTACAACCAGCACCTTGTAATGAAAAATTGTAAAATGACTGACGGGGAGGATTTTAATTTTTCAGATGGAAAACTGAGGTATTAAAAATTTCAGGCAACTTCCCCTCGGGATACAAAAATGAGTCACTGGCAGAACCAGAATAAGAACAATGCAAGAAAGGACCTCAACCTGATCTGCAAGACTAGCAAATAGATCAACTGTCTTCTTTTCTTTCTTTCTTTCTTTCTCTCTCTCTCTCTCTTTTTAGATACAAGGTTTTTAAAAGAATACAGCATGAGCAGAAAAGAGTAAAAAACAAACACCTCCTGTATCTTAAACAGAGCATTATCCTTCACAGGGAGGTTCCAGCTATTAAGAATAATGTTGATTTTGTTAAATAATAAAAGTATTAACAAAGAATTTGAGCAGGATCCAATCCAGGCATGCCAGCAATGAAAATGTGATTACACAAGTTCCTGCTAGAGAAAGGTGGGAGATCTTTGTCAGTACACTGTGCCCTCTGCATTGGCAAGCTAGCTATCTGTGGACTTCATGGAATTTAATAACCTCAAACATGGTGCTGACAGATTGTATTGCTACCCTTGGAAAGCTGAAATAAAGAAGTTGGTACCATGAGCTTTCGTAGATTTGAGTCTATCTCCTCAGATTCAGGTTTAAAATACTGTATGCATTTGAGAAAGTAGGCTCAAGTCTACAAAAGCTCATGCTACCAACTTCTTTCTTTCAGTCTTAAAGGTGCCACAAGATCCTTTTGCATGCTGATTTTCCAGATTAACATGGCTATGTCTTTGAATTCTACAACCTTGGAAAAGCTAGTTTTTGGATTGCGTCCTTGAACAGATCAAACCAAAACATTCCTTCAAAGTCAACATGATCAAATCAAAGCTATTATACTTTGGCCACATAATGAGAAGACATAGATCACTAGAAAAAAAGAATAATGCTAGGAAAGGTAGAAGGGAAAAGAAGGAGGAGGAGACTGCAAGCAAGATGGAAGGACTCAGTCAGGGGTGTCATAGACATGGGTTTGCAGGGACTGACCAGAGCAGGGGAAGATAGAGAATTTTGAAAGTGTCTCATCCACGGGGCTGCCATAAGTCAGGGCCAATTCAAGGGCAGTTAACCACAATGTCTTTTCATCCACAGATTCCTGCTCATTGCAAATCATGAGAAACATGTTAAAAGCAATACAGTGGGACCTTGTTATCTGCTGGGGTTTGGTTTCAACATCCCCTGTGGGTAATAAAATTCTTGAATGCTCAAGTCCCATTAAATATAATGGCAGAGCAAAATGGTGTCCCTTACATAAAATGGAAAATCAAGGTTTGCTACACTTTTTAAAAAATATTTTCAAGCTGTGAATGCTTGAATCTGTGGATAAAAAAAACCGTCGATAAGGAGGGCCAACTGTATTTATGCCCTGCTCTATACCTCAAGGTGAATTACAATGCAAGTTTTACTCTTTGCATTGTTTGTTGAATCACACATAACACTTCCATTACCTTTCACTATTATCATTGGGAGCAAATTCATAAGAGAACCGCCTAAAAGTTGAATAACAGGCATAAAGGTGAAAGCCAGTGTGGCATATTGGATTATGTGCATGATTAGGACTCCAGGAGCCCAGAATCTGAACCTCCACATAGCCATGGAAAGCCACGGAAAGATCTTGGGCAAGGCACACACTCTCTCAGCTGAAGAGAGTAAGGCAATGGCAAGCCTTCTATGACTAGTTCTTGCCAAGTAAATTCTAGGACTGGGTTGACCTGAAAGCATATAATAGCAACAATACAAAATCTGAAATGTTGAAATGTTCTCACCAAAGTGTATCTAAAAACATTCGCATTTCTTCCCTTCCTTTCAAAATGTCACTGTTATGATCTCATCAACCAAAAAGTAACAAGTTAGAAATAGCTTTGTTACTTCAAGCACAGCTCTGAATGCCAGATGCTACAGACAAGCAAAAGGAGAGACGTCTTGACTTCTTAAATACATTCGTGCTTAGCTTATAACCAACCCCATTGTTGAACTGCCATTGAACCAGATGGAAATTTCATTCAGTGCGGCAAGACTCAAATTTCTGCAAAAGCTGCTGCAAACATTGTGGGTCACAGAAAAAAAGTCCAAAAAATTATGGTTAAAGTTTGCCCTCATATGGGTACAATATGCCCTTTCTATAAGCATTTAGAGCAAGTGTGATGACTAAGAAAAGGAGGACTACAGAAGCATAATATTTACACAGAGGAAGCCCTCCAACTCCAAAATGAGCACACACACAGAGCTGTGTTTACTTTTAAACCAGTTAATTTGTTCCAGCCTGTCTAATTTCTTGAAACTTGCTGAATATGTTCCATTCAGAAAGAGGGGCATGCTTAAATGAGGGAGGTTTAAGCAATCATTTTCACACACAATAAGACCACTGCCTTGACATGTCCAAGATGGTGTAGTCAAATGTGGAACCTGGGGGTTGGAATTCCCCCTTGCACGATTAATCACTGTGTGAAGCAGCATCGGAAACCACGCAAGCTTCCACATGTTCTTGAACCAGCATCCCCCACCATTGCTATGCTTGCTAGGACTGTTGGAAGTTGTAGTCCAACAACTCGTAGGAGGCACATAATTCGTATACCCTGCATTATATCAATGAAGTCATCTCAGCCTTTCCATCATATCCCCACAAAATCCATATCCCTTCCTTATAAGTTCTGTAGAGAGAAGCCAGATCTCCACAAGTAACATATTACAAAATGGCGCCTCCTCCACATGACACATACAGAGGCCAGCTGGGCTGACAGATGAAGACAGGGTAGCCAGAATGAAAACTGGAGAGGGCCCCTGTACTTTTAATGGTTGCGTCAAAGATGGAATTTCAGGAGCTTTTACTTGATACCGGGTTTGTGACAAGTTACACCTGCTGCAATTTCCTCTTCAGCACATCCATCAAAGATACAGGAGCCTTCTCCAGTTTCCACTCTGCCAAACCTAGGTGAAATTTATTTCAAGAAAAATGAGATATATACTCTACTGTTGTTGTGGACAAAATGTAATTGTTTTTTGTTTCGGGTTTATTAAATAACAAATTTACAAACTGTAGAAATAACAGACCTTGGGAATGAGCAAAAAGAATTTCCATCCAATAATACATTCTTTCAAAGTTGTAAAAAGATCCAGATAGGGAAATCATAGATCATTTTGCTACAGTTGGGTGGTCAGTGTCCAAGATATCCTTCCAAAAACCAGCTTGGTGTGAAGGTGGAGCAAAATGAGATATATTGTGGACAAAACATTGTTGAGCTATGCTGTTGTTAAAAAGGCTTTTATTTATCCTGCTGACTCATCTCGGAAATACCCTTCATCAAGAGTTGATTTGTCTGTTTCTGTCTTTCTGTGACCAGAGTTTCTAACATTGAATTTCAAAGTGTTGAAATTACTTCAACACTTGGAATAGGATAGTGCCTACTACCACACAAGGTATTAGAGTAAAGAGACAGGGTGTGTGGCATGCATAGCTCTGTCTTCAAAAAGAGGGGAATCACCTGGGGCCCTTTCACACAACACAATTACAGTACAATGGGGCGGTCTGCAGCCGCCCCAAGAACCGGTGAGATGGAGCCAGGGCTTCTGCACCGGCAGTCCCAGAGGCCCCATCCCGCCGCTTCTGAAGGCTGCCTGAAAGCGGGGTACAGTAGGCGCCCTGGACGCCCGCTGCACCCTGCTTTCCTTGGCGGTGCTGAGATGAGAAAGGGGCTGCCGCAGCGGGCCCTTTCCTCTCCGGGTCCTTGGCGCAGCCGTTTAAAGGCGCAGCCATTTTTTGCACCGCGGGAAGGGCGCGCTTAGTGCCCTCCTGCGGCACGATGTCATCTGGCGAGCGCAGCATTGTCTAAACACTGCGTGCACCATGACAACATCATGGCTCATCCGTATGGATGCCACCATTTTAAAATGGTGGCGTCCATACGCTTTAGGGTTAAGGAGGGTGTAAATGCAGCACCCTCCCTATCCCTAAAGGCACCCTAATCGCGCCTCATTTTGCCCATCTAGATTGGGCCTATGATTCCACGTTTAACTGTCATGGCTCCAACCTACAGCATACTGGCATTTTCAGTTTAGAGAGGCTGCAGTCAAAAAATCAGAAGTTGACAAGAAACGGGAAGGGCAGCCATGAAAGAACTCAACAAGATCCTAAAGTGTAAAGATATATAACTGAACGTTAAGGTTAGAATCGTCCAGTCCATTCTATTTTCCATCACCATGTGCAGATGTGACAGCTGGACAGCAAAGAAAGTGAACAAAGGAAAATAAACTTGTTTGAGATGTGGTGCTGGAGAAGAGTGCTGGGGATACTGTGGACAGCCAAAAAGACAAACAGTTGGGCCCTTGAACAGATCAAGCCTGAACTTTCCCTGGAAGCCGAGATGATTAAATTGAGGCTGTTGTATTTAATGCTAGGAAAGGTAGACAGCAGCAGAATGAGAGAAAGAACACATGTCAGATGGTTAGATTTAATCAAAGAAGCCATGGGGCTGAATCTACAAGACATAAGCAGAGCAATGGATGACGGAGGGCTTGGAGATGTCTCAACCACAGGATCACCATGAGTTGAGACCAAATCAAGGGCAGCTAACAACATTCTCAGGAAGAAAGCTCTAATGCATCCTCAAATTACAAACCCCGGAATTGCACAGGATTCAATCATGTCAGTGAAGGTGGAAATACAACACTGTAATTGTGCTTTGAAAAGGTTCTCCAGTATTTGCCATTTAGGTAACTGAATCAAATGCCCTCATGCAGGGATGTGGAATTGTAAGGGGGTTAAGGGATGACATTGGTGCCCTTTTCCCCGGAACGTGAAAGTCTGCATTTCCCATTGTTGATCCCCTACCCCTAACCTTTTTGCTCCCAAATCTGCGCTAGGCAGTGCGGGGTCAATTCTACCACATTTGTGACCCTGTCTGGGGCCAGGACAGGCCTTCATTTTCAACAAGAAGTAACCCAGCAACCAAGTGAACTTGCTCTCCCACTACTCCCATCTGCCTGAGGGTGCATCTACATTGTACAAATAACAGAACTTGATACTACTATAAATGCTGTAGCTCAATCCTATGGGATCCTGGGATTTGTAGTTTTACAAGGTCTCTAGCCTTCTCTGCCAAAGAGTGCTTGTGCCTCACATAACTGCAAATCCCAGGATTCTGTGGGATGAAGCTGAGGCAGTTAAAGTGGTGTCAAACTGCATTGTTTCTGCAGTGTATATGCACCCACAACGTGTGATATGGAACCCTGTGCAACCAAAGATCCACATGACAAGGAAAGTCTATGTGTGGACAACAGTCTCATTTCTACAGATATGCCTCCCACCAGCAGAAAGGTAGGGTCCAATTGGCAGGGCCAATAAGCATGGTCCCACACAATTCTTAACTACAGAAGAAGAGACATCATACAAGATTAATGACTCCATAGAAACCTTCATCCAAAAGCCAAGATATTTTCTATGCTCAGAGGCTGGCTGGATTTAATTTTTAAACAGAAATACTAGACATTTTACATTTTTATGTACTTTAAAGTATTTAGCTATTTTTCCATCATAAAAGGCCCCCAAACCAGGTTACCACAAAATAGTTAACCATGTACAGTAACACCATGATAACACTGGGTATAATTTACTACAAACTAACTGTCTACTCATGCCCTACAATCACTAAGAGAGAGGCATATAATCTAGATTTTACCACAATACAAACAGATAGCATACAGCAAACTGCAGGATACCTCGCCAATAAAGAATTAATATTTAACATTTAATATTTCAGCATATTTTTATTGTGTTCACCTACAAATATTTTTTAAAATTCTATTTTTATCAAAACAGCATAAAATGTCTTCACTGTTCTTTCTAAATTCACAAGACAATTGTATATATGATAAAATTCAATGTAACATACATTCATTTCAGCATAATCTGTAAAATTATATTTAGTTCCTTCCCAACAAAAGCTATTTTCAATGGTGTTGATTTATTGTTGTGTGATATTGTATTTTATAGAATCTAGAGTTGAAAAGGACTGCACAGAGCCACAGACCACCAAATCTAACACCTCACTTCATAGAAATGTACAGCTAGAGTATTTTCAAGAGATGGCCATCCAACTTCTGTTTAAAGATCTTCAAAGAAGAAGAGCCCATCCCCTTCTGAGGCAGTCTATTCCATTGTTGAATGGCTATCTTACATATGATTTCTCATGGATATAAATCTACCTGGATGACCTAAGATTGAAAGTGTACAGTCTAAATAAATTAACAAACAGATCACCACTACTTTAATAAATTATTAAACAAGTAATTATAATTTAACAGATAGCTATTATTTTAAGAAGCGATGGACAGGTTTCTATTTTTTATTTTTAAAAAAGGGAAGAGATGTTACAAGTAGTATTTATATTGGAGAGGATCATTTATTTCTCAGTATGGCTCCTCTTTAATACTTATGAAGACCTCACTGTAAATGTGGGATTTAATAATTCTTTATACAACTGCCATCTCTCTTTCCAAATAGACTGAATCAGTTTCCATGAAGCTTAAAGTGTGAATCACTCCCAAATGCATCAAAGGAAAATGAAAATGCCTTTTCAAATGGGTTTTTCATAACACAGTTACATTATGCACCTCTCTGTAGGAACCAATTTGATTGAGGTTGCAGTTCTAAACATACTTATAGAATCACAGAACTGGGAGAGACCAGAAGAGCCATCCATTCCTGTTCCCCTGCCATGCAGGAATACAGAATGAAAGCAGTAGCTTACTGCAGGTAAGTCCCTTCAAAGACAGATTAGCTTCCAAGTGATGAACTGAAACAGTGATGTTTGAATCCTAGTCAGCTTTGAAGTGTCAAAATTTGGTTTCCCCTGAAAAAGTTCTATACTTTCTCCTGATGCTATTTAGGCCATATTAGATTGGCTTTAAAAAATAATCTCATTTTTCTCCAAGATTTAGACAGGGAGGAGAGTAATGCAGCTGTCCAGATATAATTGGACTGCAAGTCCCATCAGCCCTAGCCAGCATAGCCAATAGTGAAGAATGCTGGGAGTTGTAGTAGAACAACATCTGGAGGGCCACAAGATCTCCCACCCACTTTAGATACTATGCACCCCTACTTTGAAATAAATAATTAACATCTGAGTAACTTTGAAAGAAATAGTGAGCTGAAACAGCTGGGCAGGAAAAAGTGGCTTGAAGCTGCCTTTTCTGAAGCCACATTGAAACCCCACCAACCGCACCACCGGTTTCCAAGGCAGCTGGAGTGCTCATGTCATGTCCATATGACATGGCTTTGAGCCAGGAAGAAGCGGAATAAAGCTGCTTCTTTTTGAAATGGCTTTTCTCTGAATAAGGGCACTTTTCTGCTGGCTTCAAGGCATGTGTTATCTAAACGCCACACCTTCAAGCCAGCCTGAAAGCACCTCTTTTTGCCTGTCTTTTTAGTCCCAATGTTATGCTCATATTGCTTTCTAAAAAAATCATGAGTTAGGCAAATCCACATTCTGGATGAATTATAGCTACTGAAGACAAGTGATATCCAATATCACTTCAATATAATTCAATACAATATTGCTCAGGAATTCAAGATTTACGTGAAGATTCACTGTAAAAGCAGGAGACGAGCAAGACTACCAACATCAAAAAAATCTAACTTTAACAGCAACCTTTCAAAGAGATGTTGCCTAATGAGGAAGCTGGTGGAAGGGGAAACCCTGATATTGAAAGTCAGCTTACTTTCTCCAGACTATCTCAGGTTAGTCACCTAGGACCTTTGTAAGGCAAATCAGAGGATGAAGAGACTGCAGCAATGTTTACTTTATCCATGGCAGCTTCCAAATTGGGGGATTTCTTTCTGCCTTTTGTACTCCAACCTGATACAGACAATACATAAAGGGTGCTTAATACAGAATGAACTTCATATGGGCCCTGCTGATCTCACCCAGCTGTCAACCCCAGGAAGTTCTTATTTTTGGCTTGATTCCTGAAAAGACAGGTCCTCTAAGACTCTTCTAATTATGATACCTAAGCAGTAAAACCTGCCATGTATCTTTTGGCAAGAATATGCAAGTTTTCAAGTTTTACAAAACCCTTTCTCAGGCCACATGAAAAGGCTGGTGTTAAGCCTGGGGTTACACATTAAAAATAAAGTAAGCAGAATATATGCCAAGCATCCACAGGGTGGATCCAAAATTCCTGGAGCAGAATTCCACACAAAGTACATAGGAAGCTGTTCAAATCAAGTCAGATAATTGGTTCATCTTGTTTAGCAATGGCTATGCTGACAGGCAGTGACCATTCAGTTTCAGGGAATGTGAATTGGAAAGCTTTCACAGCTGGCATCCATAGTTTTTGTGGGTTTTTCAGGCTATGTGGCTATGTTCTGGAAGAATTTATTCCTAACGTTTTGCCAGTATCTGTGGCTGGCATCTTGCCAGCCAAAGATGCTGGTGAAATGTCAGGAATAAACTCTTCCAGAACATGGCCACATAGCCTGAAATACCCACAAACAAACCATTTCTGGAAAGGGTTTTGGGAACTCAGTTTGGAAATAATAATAGTAGTAGTAGTAGTAGTAGTAGTAATAAATTTTATTTCTAGCCCACCCCTCTGAACAAGCAATCGGGCCGGGTTACAGCAAAAGTTAAAACAGTGTCAGTTAAAATACAAAAGGACTGATGCCTTTGCAGATAAAGCATCAGTTCTACCAGTTGATACACAGGCTCCCCCAAAGTCCTTTCACATCCTTTTCCTGGCAGTAAACTCTCTAACCTTCCAAGAAACAACCTCCTCCAGACAATCAGGGGATCATCCAGAAGAGTGGGAAAATGGCCTTCAAAGCAAATCAATGAATGCCGTGGGGCTTTTGGTATCCACTGGGTTTGATTCTAGGACCTCCAATGGATACCAAAATCTGTGGATGCTCAGGTTCCATTAAATATAATGGCACAGTAAAATGGTGTCCTTTGTAAGAGGCAATGTAGGGTGGTTTCAGTGTTGAACTATGACTCTGGAGATCAGGATTCAATTCCTTGTTCGACCATGGAACCCACTGGGGGCCTTGGGCAGGTCACAAGCTCTCAGCCTCAGGAGAAAGCAATGGCAAACCTCCTCTGAACAAATCTTACCAAGAAAACACCATGATAGGGTCATCTTAGGGTCACCATAGGTCAGAAACGACTTGAAGACACTCAACAACAACACATAAAATGGCAAAATCAAGGCATGCTTTTTGGAATTTATACATTTTTAAATTATGTTCAGCTGTGGATGATGAGTGACTTTCTCTAAAGAAGACCTGTGTGTTCCATCCAGTTTTGGTACTCTATTCCAAATAAATTCCTTCGTTCCAAATTCTTAAATATGGAACATATGTCTTTTAAACCAGGCTCCAGTTGTTAGATTCCTCCATTCTATTTTTTTATTATTATTTATTTTATATAGTGAAACTAAACCAATCCCATAAGACTGAAGACTGCTTTAAAATAATACTTTTGGCCCTATGTTCTTTAGCCTCTGGTATTTATGCAGCCCCTCTTTCAGGTTGGAATCTTGTTTCTATTTCAATTGTACCAAATTGTAAAATGACCAACAGGGGCCTAACAGCCAAACTCCTAATCACAATGAGCTGCAGACATTCCAGAGATTGCTGTAACAGGTGAATGATTAACTGCATATGATTTGCAACATGAACTCTCAGCTGCCATCTCTTGGTTTCTTTCCCTCATAATCAGTAAAACAACAATACTGAAAAATCAGCTTACATGTGTATTACAGAAAATGTTTCTTAAAAAATAATCTACAGCACAAAACTAGTTTGGGTGCAACCTTGTATTATTCCTTTTTTAGGAATAAGAATATAACAGTATACATCAGGGGCCTAACTATCTTAACGGCACCAGATCCCATCTGATCTTGCAAGTGAAGAAGGGTCAGCCCTGGTTAAGTAATGGGATGAGAGATCACTAAGTGCTGTATTACTCCGTGCCTAAGAAAATCCAAGGACATAAATTCATGGGGTTGCCATAAATCAACACGTGACTTGAAAGCACACACGTACATCAGGATATGTAGAAAGCCAGCATGGTGTACTGGTTAGACTAGAATGATAGACCAGGAATCTGGAAGACAAGGGCTCATCTCTCTGCTCAGCTATGAAAACCCAGAGTGACCCTAGGCAAGTCAACTCTCTCAGCCTTTGTTGTTAATTGCTGTCATGGTTTGACTCATGGTGACCCGTGAATGAAAGACATCTAAGATACCTTCTCATTAACAGTCCTGCTCAGATCTGCAGACTCAGTGTTGTAGCTTTCTTGATTGTTTCTATTCACCTGGAATGCAGTTTTTCTCTTTTCCTGCTGCCTACCAATTTACAAAGCATTATTCTCCTTTCTAATGAGACACACGGAACCATAATACAGTATGGTAAAGCAGAATAACCTTAGTTTGATAATTCTGGCTTCTAGGGAAAGTCCAAACTTGATTTGCTCTAGGATCCATTTATTTGTATTTTTGGCAGTCTATGGTATCCATAGACTTCTCTTCCATCACCAACATTTCAAAGCAGTCAATTCCTTTCCGGTCAACTTTCTTCACCCTCCAGTTTTCAAGACTAAGCACAGAAATCAGAAATTCTTCCCAACTTTAGAGGAAGGCCACAGTAAAGCTCCTTTGAATAAATCTTGCCAAGAAGACCCTAGGATGGAGTTGCAATAAGTGAGATTCAACTCAGCTGAGGGAATGTGCCCAAAAACACCCAGTTGGTTTCCTTGGCTGAGCACATGTTCAAAGGCCCAAAACGCATGGGCCAAATAAGGAGGCTTCTGGCTGCTTTGGGGACACGGTGTTCAAATGACACACACACGCAAAATGACCAGAAGACACTCCAGTACCATGATCCAGTCGTTTGGATCAGACCAAAAAGGGGCAGATTAGATCCAACTCCTTGCAGCACTTTGCGGCTGGAGTGGCCTCCAGCTGCTCTACCTAGACTGTCCGTTCCGGGCCATACTCTGGTTTCCCAGAATCCTAATCCAAAACTCAACCTGCTACATGTGAAGATCCCTAAAATTATATTGTTGGATGTGCCTAAGTTTACCTTCAGGCTGTTTTGATCGTGCACTATTGCTGAAATGGAAAAGAGAAAATATTTTTTTAAAAAAACACCATAAACTGTAATGTTCTATATTTGAACTAGTAAAATTATTTCACATTGTTTGGGACCTCACATACCTATGGTTTTGATGAGGCTGTGATAATAACATAGAGATGTGTTTGATAAACTGATTCAAAAGCAAATAATGTTGATAATTCATGTGATGGAAACAAGTTCTAAAATCCTGAAATATTTGGAACCAGTTATCTTGGATTAATGTACAGTATGTCTGGGGATATTAGTTTGAGCATGAGCTCCCTCTACTGTTCTATTAGAGTAGGTACCCTTTAGTTTCTTTACCTTTCCTAACAATTAATGAAATTTGTACAGTAATTTAGAGAAATGCCTAAATTATATTATGTGAGATTTTCAGAGTTTGGACAAAGGGGTTAAGAACACCAAATCTGGTAAGTGAATTCAACTGTAGACCATACTGTGATGACATAGATGCTCTCATTGCCAGCCTAGTGAATCTCCTCAACTAGAAATTTTCACTGGTGACTCTCAGAAGAAGTTGGTTCTTCAAATTACGACTCCAAGAATCCTCCAGCCCTGATAGAACCTGGGAACTGTAGTCCAAAAAAAGGTATCTCCCCACCCAACCTCGGTATCTACTAGCTGAGGATTCCAGGAGCTGTTACTAGAAAAAAGTAACTTTTCTCCAATTTCTTTCCGCTCTCGTCCAAGAATGCAGACTACCAAAAGAGCTATGTACAGGGTATCTTTGCCCTGGCAAACAGTTTCTGGACTGAACCAAAACACTAAGACAGCCATCTCCTCATGGAGCTTTAGAGAGGAGTCAGCAAACATGGAACTCAGGCTAACACAACTCCTGCTAAATCTGGGCACACACTGTACTTGCTGTGAAGCTGATTTATTCTCCATCCAACGCTGATTTTTCACAGTGGCTGGGCATATTTCTATATCTTCAGAAACATTGCAAATGACCTACAAAATATCCATTCTTAATTTGGGTATTTTAATCTCATGTTTGATAATAATAATAATAATAATAATAACAATAAATTTTTATTTATAACCCGCCCCTCTGAACGAGCAATCGGGGCGGAGTACAGCAGAGTTAAAAACTGATGATCCTCATCAGACCAGACCAGAAGATAGTCAAGCTTTCATGAAGCTCTTGGGTTAATATTTTATTAAATATCATGGTGATTAATGGATACAGATGATGGTTTGGCAGCAGAGCAAAAACCTATTACCACATTTTGTCTTCTATGGGGGAATTCTTGTCCATGGTGAACAAACACCAAAAGCCTCAATTTTTTTTTAGATACATGTGTTCCCTATCCTGTGATAAAGCCAGGTTGTGTGTGGGTGGGGTGACCCTTCTATAAAATGGTAATATCAAGGTTTGTTTTTTGATTTTTTTAAAAAAATATTTTCAAGCCATGGATTGTTAAATCCATGGATGCAGAATCTGTGGATACGGAGGGCCAACAGTACTTCTACCAGGCACCATTCATGCAGTAACATAACCCTTTCATAGAATCATAGAATCGAGGAGCTGGAAGAAACCACAAGGGCCATCCAGTCCAACCCCCTGCCATGAAGCAAATTACAATCAAAGCATACCTGACAGATGGCCATCCAGCCTCTGCTTAAAGACCTCCAAAGGAGACTCCACTACACTCAGAGAGAGTGTATTCCTCTGTTGAAAAGCCCTTACTGTGAGGAAGTCCCCCATAATGTTGAGCTGGAATCTCTTTTACTCTAGCTTGCACCCATTGTTCCATGTTCTAGCCTCTGGAGCAGGAGAAAACAAACTTACTCAAGGACTATCATATCATCCCTTAATTGTCTCTTCTACAGGCTAAACATACCCAGCTCCCTCATAAGGCATGATTTCCAGACCCTTCACCATTTTGGTTGCCCTCCTCTGGACACACTCCAGATTCTCAGCATTCTTTTTGAATTGTGGTGTCCAGAACTGGGCACAGTATTCCAGGTGAGGCCTGACCAATTCAGAATAGAGTAGCACTATTACTTCCCTTGATCTAGACACTATACTTCTATTGATGCAGCCTAAAATCGCATTGGCCTTTTTAGCTGCCACATCACACTATTGACTCATGTTCAACTTGTGGTCTACTTGGACTCCTAGATCCCTTTCACACAGAGTCTTGTTCAGCCAGGTGTCCTCCATCCTATATCTATGCATTTCATTTTTTTATTTTTTTTTATTTTTTTTGCCCTAAGTGCAGTATCTTACATTTCTCTGTGTTGAAATTCATTTTGTTAGCTTTGGCCCAGCTTTCTAGTCTATTCAGGTCATTTTGAATTTTGATCCTGTCCTCTGGGGTATTAGCTACTCCTTCTAATTTGGTGTCATCTGCAAATTTGATAAGCAAGCTCCCTATTCTTTCATCTAAGTCACTGATAAAGATGTTGAATCGCACTGGGCCCAGGACAGAAACCACTGGTCACTTCTCGCCAGGATGAAGAGGAGCCCATCATAAACTGTCCTGACATCTGTGAATAATGTTGATTCTGATGATCATTCTTCCTGCATATACCAGAGTGAAGCAGGGGCCTGAACATGAAAAACCACACAGTAGAAAGCGCTATGTGCGAACCAACCAAAATTTGAATTTTGCAACACAAAAGAAAACACAGTTATGATCACACTTGTATTTAAATCTGCTTTGTTATTAAAAATTACAAATTACCTGAGAGGAAAGGGAGAATGCAATTTTCATTCTGGCATGATTTATGCAGGCAGGGAGATGACACATCTCCCTTGTCTCTTTCCCACACACTCAGCAAGGTGAGTAGTTCTCACTAGACCAAAGATGTATAGCGCTTATTTCTTGCCCTAAGCCATGTTTGTATTCTAGGACTTATGGGAAGCCTTGAGAAATGACAGCAGAGAGAACAAAGCTAGTTCTTTCAAAATGAGAGAGAGAAAGTGAGAGAGAGAGGGAATGAGAGACTCACTGTGATTTTCCACAAGGTCCAGAGCAACGTTTGTAGTGATGTCCATTCCAGTACTTATGTAGGACTGGCATTGTTTCAGAGATGAAAGGCATGTGTCCACACCACTGAAGGAGATCACAGGATGACCAGGCATTCTCATCTAATTTCCTGGAAAATATATTCACTTTATTAGTTTTTTTTTCATTTATATTATTAATATCCCACTTTTTTCCTTGACACGGAAATCAAGGTGGATTATAAGAAGACTAAAACAAGACAAAACTAAAAAACCTGATGATAAAAAGGTTAAAACAGAATTTAATATGTTATTTATTTAAAATGTATGTTAGGTTATCATATATTTAGTGGTTAAAATACCACTAACTGTAACAAGTGTAAAAAAAATGCATTAATATCCTACCTTTCCCTCAATATGGGATCCAAAACAGTTTACAGTATTAGATTAAAAGAAATTAGAGTTTAAACAATACAAAACAGTAGAAACTATTATAGTTCTAGAATTATGCCAGTTTGAGCAGACACACTCTCAAAAGCAGAAAGCGAATATAAATTTATCTTTATTTCCACTTTCCCATGGATGATCTATTTTATACCTCCTGAGACTTCCAGTGAGACAAAGTGCATCTTCTCCTGAAACTTCATTCATTCATTCTTTTAACAATATCTGTTCCTCCCAATGTCCAAAGAGCTCAGGCATATAATAAAATCAGTTTACACCAGTAAGGATCATATTATACAAATTACACTAAGGTACATTATTATGTCTCTGAAAAAGTCACAAGTGCTAAACCATAGATGGAACTTGTGACTTTTTGACAAAGGTAATATTGTACCTCAGTATAATTTCTGTTCACATATTGTTAATGGAGCACCAATTTCATGTGTTTTGGGAAAAGCTGCGTAGGTTTTGTGTGGTTTTTTTTAAAAAAAATATTGATCTGTTCCTGCAAAGTTGTGTAACTACAATCGCTCCATATTCACGGATTTTACTTTTGTGGATTTGATCATTCATGCATTTGATTAATATATTCTCTCTAGGAATATCTAGGTCCTCCAGTGCAACTCTATGGTCACTGGAGGACCTAGAGGTTCCTAGAGAGAGCACTTCTCTAGGGATTTGTATGTCCTCCAGCATGTCCAACAGATGTTGACCATAAGGTTGCACCAGAGGACCTAGATATTCCTAGAGAGGTGTAAAAAAATACTATTTTTTTAATTTGTATTTTTTCCATTTTTACAGTGGTCCTGTGCCTCTAATCGCAGCAAACATGAAGGACCCACACTGTGTGTGTGTGTGTGTATTTCCATGCAGTGGGGGGAAAGTCTTTCAACTTTAGAGAACAGGGACAGAATAAGAGTTGCTGGTGGGATTCTGAGAAAAACAGAAAAGAGACTGACAGATTTTTTTACATCTCTAATCAGAAGATAGCTGAAAAGCAACCGACTTTATCTTTCTCCTCTAATGAATATCCTTTACTTAGTGGTTTGCAAAATGTTTTCCTTTAAAATATTTTTTCCACACCAACCTGTCATCCAAGAAACACTAGCAGCTGCCTGATAACAATTCAAACTATTTGTCCATCTATCTCAATATTGTTAGCACTGGCACAGCTCTTCCAATATAGGGACAGGAGATATTTGCACCTGCTGTTCTCCACTCCTTTCATTTATTCTTCTACCTTTCTCTCTCTCCAAACTTGACTCAAGTTAAAGCAATGTCAAACCGTATTAATTCTGCAGTGCAGATTCAGCCTGGGTGACTCTAGGCAGGTCACACTCTCTCAGCCTCAGAGGAAGGCAAAGGCAAACTCCCTCTGAACAAATCTTGCCAAGACAACCCCACAATAGGTTCATCTTAGGGTTACCTTAAGTTGGAAATGATTTGAAGGCATGCAACAACATACCCACCCACTAAAAGCACTGTCCAAGAGATATTTGCCTGTCAGAGGAAGGATAACAGAGAGGGAACCAGCCTAATCTTCTTTGCAGGGTAGTTCCACAACCTGGGAGCAGACACCAAGAAGGCCCTTTTAAATGGAGACTAGTAAGACATCCAGCATAGCATTGTAGGCATTCTACCATTCTGGAAAGCAAAGTTCAATTCCCAGCTCAGCCATAAACCCCATTGGGTGACCTTGGGCAAGTCACATGCTCTCAGCCTCAGGGGAAGGCAGTGACAAACCTCTTCTGAGCACATTTTGCCAAGAAAACCCCATGACAGGATTGCCTTAGGGTCACTGTCATTAGGAAATGAGTTGAAGGTACACACCAGCACCACAATATTGAGCTTGACACCTTGTGTTGGCAAAGCAGAAGTCACGCAATGGAACCACAGCCTTTCCATTAACACAAGTGCATTGTAGAGAACACTGGAGAAATGTTCTATGTGATATACACACACAGACACACTGTTTATGGTGAATTCAAAAACACAGCCATGCTAGTGTGAAAAACCAGTATGCAAAGGGGTCTTGCAGCACCTGTGAGAGTAACTGAAAGATAGGGTTTGGTAGCATGAGCTTTTGTATTTACTGTAGCCTACATCCTCAGATACTTTTGGTTTTTATGCTGGGCATCAGTCAGGGTAGTGGACCTGGGGATTATCCTACGTGGAAACAGATTGGACTCCTTAAGAAATCTAACTCCTGTGGCTGGTCATTGCAGCAGGGGATTGGCACTTGAGCAAGCTGTCTTTTACGGATCAGGGGAGCTTATCCACCACTGGTAATTTTCCTACCCAGAAATGCTCAATAACCTTCAGGTTTCCTAGATGAATCTGGAAACCATTGCTTGTATTGGAAGATGTTTGCTAATAGGCTCTCCAATTTTTCCTTGAACACTGCCAAGAAATGAAAAGCCACAATCATCCATAGGCAAGAGAGAATAGTGCATTTAAGAATTGTTCTAAAAAGGTGATCGGGAGCCAGCATGACATAGTGGTTTGAGAGTTGGACTAGGACTTTGGGGACCAGGGTTCGATTCCCAGCTTGGCCATTAAAGTCACCGGGTGAGCTTGGGCAAATCACATGCTCTCAGCCTCAGGGGAAGGCAATAGCAAACCTGCTCTGAACAAATATTGCCAAGAAAACTCCATAATGGGGTTGTCATAAGTTGTAAACTTAGGGTCGTCATACATTGGAAATGCCTTGAAGGCACACAACAACAAGGTGATCAATATATTATATTGACAATTGAAAAGATCCAAACATATCTATTCATCTCTACCAATACCTGTTGCCTCTGTAAGTAAAATGAGGCACACAGAACCTCACATTGCTGGAAGAGTTCCCAATGTGATATGAAATGTGAAATTCAAGAGTACAACTATCTATCATACTTTTTGGATGTGGGATGCCTGCCTTCAGAAGAATTCAGAAGGCTCTCCGTTTGTTTGTTTCACATTTAAGCTGCTTTTCACAAGCTGTCAGCTTTGGATTCCTAATAAGCTCAGTGTTTATGATCTGCTGATACAATCTGTGATGATGTTTCAAAATAACACTGTATTTAAAAACAATGATTGTAATAAGCTTTATGTTTTTTAATCAGTTTATTAAACAGAGATGCTAAGCTACCTCCCAATGCTACTTGAAGCCTTTCTCCTCTTCTGTTTTAAAATGTTCTGAAACCCTTAGGATTTGACCATGGAATAGTCAATAAAGACGGAATGGTCCGTGAATATTGTGTAAGAGGTGTTGAAAGGTTGATCAGCTCAGTACTATTTTTGCCGGGGGTTGCAGCAATAGGTGAAAATGTATTACATTAAACTGGCCTACTCTCCAGGCTAAAAAAGAACTCTTTGGACATAAATCAACCCTACAATGCAAAGTGAACAGAAAGAAAATGAACTCTCAGTTATATACTGTACCTAGAGGAAATTTCCACATAGTTCTAATGCAACTGGAAATATACACATTTGCCTACAAATGGTAGGCAAGAAATGATTGCTAGTTAGCGTACTTTATTATGCTTGATATGCTGTGAACATAAGGATATATTGGTTAGCTCTGCACTTCAGAAATAATCCAGTTTGACACCACTTTCACTGCCATGGCTCAACCATATGGAAATCTGGGAACTGTCATTATTGAGGCATCAAAACTATCTGACAGTGAAGACTAAATGTCCCACAAATCTACAAACCCCAGAATTCCATAGCATTGAACAGGGACAGTTAAAGGGGTGTCAGACTGGATCATTTCTGCAGTGTGGATGCAGCCTTTGTCTACTTAAAACTACAGAAAGTGCTTGACCAAATAACCAAGAACTGCCCACTTTTCCCATCCTGCCTCAAGTCTGGGGTTTGGCTCCAGGCCCGCATAGATACAAAAATCCCTGGATGCTCAAGTCTCATTGTATGTAATTTATTTTAATTGTATATTTTAATTGTATGAATTTTTAATTGCTGTACTCCACCCCGATTGCTCACCCAGAGAGGCGGAATATAAATATATTATTATTATTATTATTATTATTATTATTAGAGTAGTAAAATGGTGGCCCTTGTATAAACAGCAAAATCAAAGTCTATTTTTTGGAATTTCTTTGTGTGAATATTTTTGAACTGTGGTTGTTGAATCCATGAATGCAGAATTTGTATATATGGAGGGCCAACTATATTTCAGTCAGTAAAGCAGATATATTCCTAGGGATTGCTTCTTTAACAGAAAATTTGGTACCAGGGGTAGAGATAATATGGGAAGAATTGGGATAGTCTCCTTCACTACTAAAGAGAAGAGCAGTTCAATTCATTTTTTAAAAATCCAAAATGCAGATGTGAAGAAAACCCCATAGGCTCCTGCCATAGAAAACCTGCCTTAGGGTCGCCATATGTCAGGAATGACTTGGAAGGAACACAAAAACAACAGGAGCTCTGTGGACAGGCCATCCATCACGCTGCCACTGTGGCACATTGGCCGGCCTATCCACGGAGCCCTGAAGGTAAGGAAGACATAGCTCCAGGGGCTTTACTGATGTGGCCTTGGCCAAGCTGGCCCATGCAAATAATGCCACACTGCTACACCAGCTGCAGCCTGGTGCGTGTGGCTGCCATTGTGGCCAATATGGGGCCATTACTGGAGCATAATGCTCATGACTGGCCCTGGACCTAAAGCCAGTGTAGAAAAGACCCAAAAGAGATTTAGAAATAGAACTTAGAATCATCGAATCATAGAGTTAGAAGAGACCCCAAGGGCCATCCAGGCCAACCCTCTGCCATGCAAGAACTCACAATCAAAGCACCCCGGACAGTAAAGCCCCTGGAGCTATGTCCAGCATCTGTTTAAAGACCTTCAAAGAAGGAGACTCCATCACTCTCCAAGGGAGTGTCTTCCATTGTCAAACAAGCACTTACTGTCAGGAAGTTCCTCCTAATGTTATGGTGAACAATCTTTCCCTGTGGTTTGAAACCACTGTTCCATGTCCTATTTTCTGGAGCAGTAGAAAACAAGCTTGCTCCATATTCAATATGACATTCCTTCCAATGTTAAAATAGAGCTATCATGTCTTAACCATATCTCCCGAAGTCTCTCCTCAGAAGGCATGGTTTCCAAACCCTTCACCATTTTGGTTGCCTTCTTTTGGACACACTCCAGCTTGTCAATATTCTTCTTGAATTGTGATGCCCAGAACTGGACACAATATTCCAGGTGAGGCCTGACCAAACCAGAATAGAGTGACACTAGTACTTCCCTCCATCTAGAAACTGTACATCTATTGATGCAGCCTACAATTGCATTGGCCTTTTTAGTTAACACATCACACTGTTGACTCAGGTTCAACTTGTGGTCTTCTAGGACTCCTAGATCCTTTTGATAGGTAGTCTTGTTAAGCCAGACATCCCCATCCTATATCTATGCATTTCATTTTTCTGTTCTAAGTATTGTACCTTACATTTCTCTGTGTTGAAATTCATTTTGTTAGTTTTGCTCCATCTTCAGTTTGACATCCCTTCAAATATTTAAACAGGGCTATCATCTCACCTCTAAATTACATTTTCTCCAGGCTGAACATATCCAGCTCCCTAAGTCTCTCCTCACAGGGGATGGTTTCTAGAGCTTTCACCATTTTAATTGCCCTCCTCTGGATCTGCTCCAGGTTCTCCACATCCTTCTTGAACTGTAATGCAACTGGACACAGCATTGCAGGTGAGGCCTGACCAAAGCAGAATAGAGTGGTACTATTACTTCTCTTGATGTAGACACTATACTGCTATTGATGCAACCAAGAATTGTGTTGGCTTTCTTGGCAGCTAGGCTGACTCATGTCCAGCTTGTTTCATTGTTTTCTGTACTAAACCTCTGCCTGCAGTTCCTCTGTTGCTTCCCTTCTGTAAAAGTTCAAAATGTAAGCTTCTGGGGCTAGAAACATGTTTTCATGTAATAATAATGTATTTATTTCTTAACCACCTCCCCATGGATTGAGGCGGGGAACAACAACAAATAAAACACACACTTCATCAGTTAAAATACTGTACACATCCATTTAAAAGGACAAGTAAAATATATACATATTAAAACAATTCACATTAAAAATTCATTTTTAAACATTTGTGTAACACCATGCACACTGAGAGCTGAACCAACACTATTACTGTATTACAATTTTTACAAACTGATTACAATTTGTGTGCAATAATATTATGAATACTATAGTGTATTATGTGTGTGTGTGTGGTATTTAACATGCTAATGCTGTTGTGTGGCTTCAAATTGCCTGTCACTTTATGGAAATCCCAAGAGTTTCATATGTTTTTCTTAAACAAGGAATACTCAGAGGTGGTTTTGCCAGTTCCTTCCCCTGAAATATAGCCTAAAGCACTTGGTATTCATTGGTGGTCTCCCATTCAAGTACTAACCAGAGCTGAACCGGCTTCACTTCCAAGATCAGGCGGGATCTGGTGACTTTACAGTATCTAACATGTTAATGTTGTTGTGTGCCTTTAGGCTGCAGCCCAAAGGTGGTTCTGTCACTGGAATTTCTTGGCAAGATATTTTCAGAGGGGTTTTTGCTACTGCTTTCCTCTGAGGCTGAGAGAATGCGATTTGCCCAGGGTCACCCAGTGGGTTTCCATGGCCAAGCTATATTCGAACCCTGGACCAACATGCAAACCACTACACCACACTGGCTCTCCACATGTTAATTATGAGCTGTTAATGTTGTTAATATTAGTATTGTTAATTTAATGTTAATATTGAATAATATATTTTAGTATATTAGCATATTATTTTAGCATTTTATTATTTCAGCATTTCATACTCTTGTGTTTTATCAGCCCTGGTGGCGCAGTGGTTAAATGCCTGTACTGCAGCCACTCACTCAAAACCATAAGGTGGTGAGTTCAAGACCGGCATAAGGGCTGAAGCTCGACTCAGGCTTGCATCCTTCCAAGTTCGCTAAAATGAGTACTCAGATTGTTGGGGGGCAAATAGCTTACAGTTGTAAACCGCTTAGGCACTCCTTAAGGGTATGAAGCTGTATATAAATGAAGCTGTTTTTTTATCATCTGTCTTTGATTATATATGATATTCTGCCCTTTGGTGGAAAGAGCATTATAAATAAATGTTGTTGTTGTTGTTGTTGTTATTTATTTGTACCCTGCCCTTTCTCACAAACAGCCCAAGATTGTGAACATAAAACATCACATACAAACGACTACAACTGGTATGCAGAACCAGATCTAGGATATAAATACAAGTTGAGCTTCCATTATACAAAATATCTGGGGCCAGAAGCATTTTGTATTTTTTTTTATTTATTTAGGAATATTTTGCATATGTATAATGAGATATATTGGAAATGGAAGCCAAGTCTACACATGAAATTCATTCATGTTTTGTATACACCTTATACATATATGTATAAATATTTTAAATAATTTTGTACATGAAACAAGGCTTGTGTATGCTGGCCCATCAGAAAGCAAAGGTGTCACTATCTCAGCCACCAATGTGCACAATTTTTTAGATTGGGGACTTTTTGGATTTTGAACTTGCAGATAAGGGATACTCAACTTGTAAATATCATCATCATCATCATCATCATCATCATCATCACTTTAACCACTACAGCACACAAACTCTTGCTACTACAGGTGGAGTCTCCTATCCTGAATTCCAAAACACTCCAAAATCTAAAATTGTCCTGAGATGGGGACACCTTTGATTCCTGATGGTTCAGTATACACAAACTTCAGTTTTCTGCAGGCTTTCCAAGTTATGTGGCCATGTTCTGGAAGTATACCTGACATTCGCCTGCATCTCTGGGTGGCATCTTCAGAGAATGCTGGCATGGGAGTGAATAGTATATATAATTACATATATACTGTATATACTCATGTATAAGTCTATACATTTTTGCCAAAAAATTGGCCACAAAAAGCTGGGTTGACTTATCCACCAGCCAATATAAGTAGTGTAGTTTAACTCTTCCCTTTCTCTAAGTAAGGTATGAGCTTTGTTCATCCTGGGAGCATGCAAAGGAAGCACCAACCCCCTCTACTCTTTCCATCGTGATGCTGCTTCTGGCCTTTTTGAATGCATCGGTGGGAAAATGGCAGCGGTGACACCTCTTTGGTGCTTCCCTTCAAAAGAGTGCCAAGAGGAATTGGGCTCAGAAGGACCTGAATAAGACATTTCTGTATGTCCTTTACATCCTTCGTTGCATGCCCCTAAATTTTATCCTCGACTTATCCAGGAGTCATATAAAAATCCATAATTTTGGCCCCCAAACTTGCCCTCGACTTATACATGAGGTCAACTTATAGTCGAGTACATACGATACTTGCGTGACTCTTGTTTGGGAGGAAGCGATTTACATGTTAATCTATGTGTTGGTCTGTTGTCGAATGGCAAGGACTCAGGGTGGGAGGATGTGTGTAGTGGATGTGTGTCTTTTTAATTAGCAATCCATTGTCTGTGGGGAAAACCTCTGACCCTGAGTGGTGTTCCTTTGCGTGCGCTGAGTCCATGCCACCGTTCTCTGAAGATGCCAGCCACAGATACAGGCCAGGAATAAATGCTTCCAGAACACAGCCACAGAGCCCAGAAAACCCACAGAAAACTATGAACTCCAGCTGCAAAAACCTTTGACTTCCCAAACTCTGTTTCATGCACATCCTTATGTTCGGGGGGAAATCCAAATCCCAAACACTTACGGTCTCCTTCCCTGCTACACTTTTGCACACGTTTGTGTACCTCTCAATCCTGGGAACTGTAGTTTTAGGAGACATTTAGCTTTTTTTCTGTCAGAGAAGCTCTGGGTGGTGCCACCACAAACTACAATTCCCAGGATTCCCTAGCACTGAGCCAGGACAGTTAAAGCAGTCTCAAACTGAATTATTTCTACAGTGTATTTTAGATCGCTGAAAAGCCAGGGCAGTTAAAGTGGTGTTAAAATGCATTGTTTCTGATGTACGGACAGCCCCTAAAAGATAGTCCAGTGCCGTCACAAACTACAAACCCCAGAATTCCACAGCAATGAAGAGCCAGGGAAATTAAAGCGGTGCCAAATCGGATTATTTCTGCAGTGTCCGGTGCGCCATGAACTACAAATCCCAGAATTCCACAACACTGGTCCAAAACACACTACAGAAACAATCCAGTTTGAGACTGCTTTAAATGCCTTGGCTCAGTGTTAGGGAGTTCAGGGAACTGTAGTTTTGTGAGGCATTTAGATTTTTTTCCTGTCAGAGAAGCTCTGGTGCCACCACAAACTACAATTCCCAGGATTCCTTAGCACTGAGCCGTGGCTGTTAAAGCAGTCTCAAACTGCATTATTTCTTAAGTGCGGACAGTCCTAAAAGATAGTCCAGTGCCACCACAAACTACAAATCCCAATAATAATAATAATAATAATAAAATTTTATTTATACTCCGCCTCTCTGTCAAGGACAATGACAGTATTGAATTCCACTGGTCCAAAACACACTGCAGAAATAATCCAGTTTGATACCCCTTTAACTGTCCTGGCTCAATGCTTGGGAGTTCTGGGAGCTGTAGTTTTGCGAGACATTTAGCTTTTTTTCTGTCAGAGAAGCTCTGGGTACCGCAACAAACTACAATTCCCAGGATTCCCTGGCTGTTAAAGCGGTGTCAAACTGGTCCAAATTCCACTGGTCCAAAACACACTGCAGAAATAATCCAGTTTGAGACCACTTTAACTGCCTTTGGCTCAATGCTAAGGAATCCTGGGAGCTGTAGTTCTGTGAGACATTTAGCTTTTTTTTTTCCTGTCAGAGAAGCTCTGGGTGGTGCCACCACAAACTACAATTCCCAGGATTCCCTAGCACTGAGCCAGGGCAGTCAGAGCAGTCTCAAACTGGATTGTTTCTACAGTGTGTTTTAGAGCCAAGGCAGTTAAAGTGGTGTCAGAGTGCATTATTTCTGCAGTGTGGACACACCCCCCTAAATTTACAGCGGTGGTGGCCCTTTAAGAGATTATTTGTTTGGACTTCATTTCCCAGAATCCTCAACCACGTTGGCCAATAGCCTGGAATTCTGGGAGTTGAAGTCCAAAAAAAAATCCCACACATTGTTGCATCCAGACTGGAGCAATAATAACCAGGTTTGGAAGCGCTTTAACTCTTTTTCTGGCTCAAGGCTATGGAATTCTGGGAGTTGGAGTTTGTTGTGGGGCCCAGAGGGCCCCACAACAAACTCCAACTCCCAGAATTCCATAGCAATTGAGCCAAACAAAGAGTTAAAGCGCTCTCAAACCTGGTTATTATTGCTCCAGTCTGGATGCATCCAAAGTCTTTGCAAAAGAGCAACAACAGGAGAAGGGTCTTACTTTTTTTGGTGCTTTTTTGGTGCTTTTTTCCTCTCTCTTTCCCCCAATTAATAATATTAAGAGCAGTGGCCCATTGGCTACAACAGGAAGGATGCAAAGAAGAGGAGAGAAAAGGGGCAGGGACTTGTGATCATCATCATGATCATCATCCAGCGCCCATCCACATGACTAGGAGTGGGATGGAACAACTAGGCCACCCTCCTCATGTGACAACAACAGCCAGGACTCAGGAGGAGGAGGACTGGAGGCTGCTCCAAGGATAGGAGGAAGGAGGAGGCCCATGGCTGCCTTTTTGGGCTCTGCTCCCTAGTTCCAGGAGCCATGCAAACACCACCAGTAAGATTAGAAAGACCCCTTCTCCTGCTTCTGCTTCTTTCTTAGGGCTGGAGGAAATGGGAGGGAAGAGAACTGGGTTTGGGGGGAAAGAGGGAAGGAGGAAGGAAGGAAGGAAGGAAGGAGAAAGAAAGAGAGGGAGAGAAAGAGAGGGGGAAGAGAGAAAGAATTGGGTTTGGGGGGAAGGAGGGAATAAGGAAAGGAGGAAGGAAGGAAGGAGAAAGAAAGAGAGGGGGAAGAGAGAGAGAATTGGATTTGGGGGAAAGGAGGGAATAAGGAAAGGAGGAAGGAAGGAAGGAAGGAAGGAGAAAGAAAGAGAGGGAGAGAAAGAGAGGGGGAAGAGAGAGAATTGGGTTTGGGAGGAAGGAAGGAATAAGGAAAGGAGGAAGGAAGGAAGGAAGGAAGGAAGGAGAGAGAGACAGAAAAAGAAAGAGAGAGACAGAGAGGTGGGAGAAAGAGGGAGAGAGAAAGAAAAGGGGAGGGAGAGAGAGAAAGAGGAAGACAGAGAAAGGGAGAGAATGAGGGGGGAGAAAGAGAGAGAGAGAAAGGGGGAGGGGGAGAGAGAAAGAGGAAGACAGAGAGAGAGAGGAAGAAACAGGGAAAGAAAGAGACAGAGAGAAAGAGAGAGAGGAAGAAAAAGAGAGAGAAAGAGAAAGAGAGGGGGGAGAGGGAGAAAGAAAGAGAGAGAGAGAGAGAAAGGAGAAATAGAAAGAGAGAGTGAGTAAGAAAGAGAGAGAAATAAAGAAACAGAGAGGGGGAAGCAGAGTAAAAGAGAAAGATAGAGGGAGAAATAGAGAGAGAGAGAGAGAAGGAACTGTTTCATCTTTCTCTCCTCACTCAGTCCAAAACACACTGCAGAAATAATCCAGTTTGAGACCACTTTCACTGCCCTGGCTCAATGCAAGGGAATCCTGGGAAGTAAATGTCTCACAAAACTACAGTTCCCAGGATTCCCTAGCATTGAGCCAAGGCAGTAAAGGCGGTCTCAAACTGGATTATTTCTGTAGTGTGTTTCAGCACCTCCTTGCAGAAGGGGAGCGTCTTGTAAGTATAATGCAGTGTGACACCGCTTTAACTGCCATGGCTCCATGCTGCGTTCACTGACAAGCAGCATAGAATTGTCAGTGCTATTGCTGTTGCTATGCAATTCTGGGATTTGTAGGGTTTGTGAGGTGTTTATTATTGTTATTTTCATATATCCTGCCTTTCTCCCAATATAGCCTTTTGTCTCTCCAATGGTGCGTCGACACAAAAGGAATAATGCAGTCTGATGCCACTTTGACTGCCGTGGGGATAGAAAGAGAAAAATATTAGGCAAAACTAGGCCAGAACTGAAAGTGGAAGGCAGAAGGGTGTCAGGCCTGCAGAGCCTGATTGGGGAAGTAGTAACAACGATGAGGATGTATCTTCAAGGCACACATGCTTAAAACAGGTTTGGAATCGTGCAGCCCACCAGATGTTTTTGGACTACAAATCCCAACATTCCTCATCACCAGGCTAGGGCTGTTGGGAAGTGCAGTCCAACAAATACCTGAAGGCAAGATCCAGCATGATGTGGTGGTTTGAGCTTTGGGCTATGACTCTGGAAAGCAGGGTTCAAATTTCAGCTTGGCCATGTAAATCCACTGGATGAACTTGGGCAAGTCACACTCTGTCAGCCAGCCTCAGAGGGTGGCAGTGACAAACCCCCTCTCAAGAAACTTGCAATGAAAACCCCATAATAGGTTCGGAAACGACTTGAAGGCAATGCGACAACAAATGTCCTGGCTTAATGTTACTGCTTATTGAAGGAGCCAGTGGAGCTTTGAAAGCTTGCATCATGGATTTTGTCCGTTTTGTTTGACCCCATAGGGTGTCACATTTGGGGGGGGGGGGGGTTGGATGTTTCTTCATAATAACTCTGTCAAATAGTTAACTGTTCTAATTTTAAAGATACAAAAATTGAAGCTGAGAACTAATTGCCATGTTTTATTTATTTATTGAATGTAATATCCCGCCTTTTCTCACAAAAATGGGATTCAAGGTGGCCAAAGGAGCAACATAGCTGGAAATCTGACACCTAGATGGAAAGCTGCAGCTAACTGTATTGGTTTTACATAGAACACTTTATCCCAAAGACAGCTGCCTTTTGGATTCTTGGAGTTAGTTTATTTTTCAGACAATAGTCTGGGATCACTGATGATATCACATAAAGTATATCTGTTTCTTACAACCTTAAAACACTTTTTACACGTGTGAAAGTGCAGGTACCAGTCAAAACTTGGTAGTGCTACTTTGCTGATAAAATTGCAGCTGTTGTTGGTTTTGTATACCTCGAAGTCATTTCCGGCTTATGAGGACCCTGTGGTGGATCTATGACAGGGTTTTCTTTGCAAGATTTATTCAGAGGGAGTTGTTTTTGCCTTCCTCTGAGGCTGAGAGAGTATGACTTGCCCAAGGTGATTTTCCATGGCCAAGCAGGGATTTGAACCCTGTTCTCCAGAGTGGTAGTTCAATGATCAAAGTACTACACTACACCTAGGTCTACTAACAGCCCATGGACTGCCAGTTGCCTACCTGCTTTATCCAGAATTTAGAAAAGTTACTTCCAGAGTTTCTTAGCCAGCATGGGCCCTTGACTCATTGGTTGGGGGTTCCTAAGAATTAAGAACTAAGAATTCCCCAACTCAAGAAGTACATGCAATTATTTATATTAATGGTGGGGAATCTTTAGACATACAACTGTTTCCTACCTGGTTTCCCATGAAAATGCATAGATGAAAACTTTTTTAAAGAATATTAAAATTGTGATATTCAGATCTATCTCTCTCTTCTCTCTCTCTCTCTTTTTTTTTTTTTTTTTTTTTGCTTAAAGTAAAAACTAGTTGGCAAAACCAAATATGTTGCAGAAAGAGAAATCACGAATACTGTACAGAGTGTCAAAATATATTCTGTTCTTCATGATTTTCAGATATGTTAATAGAGGAGTCAGCAGTGCACCTCTCATCACAAAACTCAAAGAGTGAAGATGCAGACTTGAACTGAAAAGGGCACTTTGGAACGCTTCCCATCCCTTCACCATGCTGGACTTCCTGGCTGAAAATAATCACTGTGGGCAGGCAATTCTGAGGATTGTCTCTTGTGGGAATGCAATCATTGCAGAATTTCTGCGACTGTCAGAATTCATTCCAAGTGTGTTCCGACTCAAAGACAAAGCTGACCAACAGAAATATGGTGATATCATATTTGATTTCAGTTATTTCAAGGTAAGAATTTAGCTTTTCTGAAGAATTTTTAAAAACTTTTTCCCCTATAGTGAATTGTTGCTGTTTTTATTATGATTGAAATGGATCATTATTGAAAGAGTCATCAATTTTAGTCTTGATTGCTTAGTTTATTAATATTCTCTGTTTCTAAATTTCAGAGGTGAGTGCTAATGTTTCTGTCACAAACTATACCATTTATGTGCAAGAAAGAGAGGAAGCTAAGAGATACCCAAACATTTTGTACATTCTACTCTCAACCACTAAATGCAGTGGCTGGATTCCTATTGGTTTCTTATGTACTCAGGAGTTATGTACTCATACTATGGGAATAATTTGACATTTTTTGTCTGATGTGGAATGGCTGCATCCACTTCAGGCTTGTGGAAGTGGAATCTCACATGTGGTACTATTACACATGAAGGTGCATTGCATATTGATCTGCATGTTGTCATAGTTCACATTATGCCTTTAAGATTTGAAACATAATAACTTTGGGGTGAAACAGGCTGCCCCTTTGCACTGCCATCTAGGAGGCTTCAGAGTGCAGCGTTTTGGTGCCGCACACTCTGAAGCTGCTCAAAGCCAGCTTCATGCCGCTTGGCTGCCCACATGGCAGCTAGCTTTTGGGTGCTCCAGCAGCACGGCATTTGGATACTGCACATCACAGGGACGCTGTAAAACCTTGGAGGGGTGAGAAAAGCTGGGTTTTTGCCAGCACAAAAAAGAGTGACATTTTGCCACTTCTTTTTGGGACAGCAAAAAGGCAGATTGGGTTGGTGCCACAGCGTATGGTTGCCATGGCCCCAATCTGGCTTTCTAAGGGGTGGCTTCAAGCCACACCTTTAGAGCGGTCTGTTCCACCCCTATGTTCCCATTTATAGGGACTATTTGCAGAATAACAGATTTTGTTAATAATAATAATGATGATGATGATGTTGATTTATAACCCACTCCTCTAATGAAATACTCAGAGCGGGGTACAGCAAGAGTTTAAAAATACAGAGTAAAATAACAATAATCTCTCTTCCCATCCACCCTACTTAAAATTAAATTAATCCAAGGCTTATTAAAGTTGTTGTTAAAGTTAAAATCAGCAACCATTAAAACAGATATGATCTCATGGACAGTGCATGTGCAAATCCGCAATAGGTGAAATCCAAAAGTTTAAGCAGGGGGATAGCAAATGTTATTTCCCCAGTTTCATTTCCATTTTCCAGAGCCAGGAGTTGATGTTTTGTTTATTTTCCTTTCAAGGAAAGGCTTGCCGGAAGAGATGAGTCTGTAAAGCCTTTTTGAAACTGGCCAGTGATGTAATAAGACACATCTCATCCGGCAGGCCATTCCAAAGCTTGGGAGCGGTCGCTGAAAAAGTCCTCTGGGCGGTCTGCGACAACCTAGCTTTCATAGGCTGTAGCAGGTTCCTCCCAGAGGATCAGAGTGTGCGGGGCGGTTCATATGGGAAGAGGCGGTCCCTGAGGTAAGATGGGCCTGAGCCATGTAGGGCTTTAAAGGTTAAAACCAACACCTTATACTGTGCCCGGAAACTAATGGGCAGCCAGTGGAGAGCTTTAAGCACTGGTGTTATGTGCTCTCTCCTTGATGTTCCAGTAATAAGTCTGGCTGCCATATTCTGGACTAGTTGGAGTTTCCGGGTTAGGCACAAGAGTAGCCCCATGTAGAGCGCATTACAGAAATCCAGATGTGAGGTTATAGAGTGTGTACCACAGATTCCAGGTCTTTTGTATCCAGGAAAGGGCGCAGCTGGCATATCATAGAATCATAGAATCATAGAGTTGGAAGAGACCACAAGGGCCATCTAGTCCAACCCCCTGCCATGCAGGACCTCCAAATCAAAGCATCCCTGACAGATGGCCATCCAGCCTCTGCTTAAAGACCCCTAAGGAAGGAGACTCCACTACGCTCCGAGGGAGTGTGTTCCACTGTCGAACAGCCCTTACTGTCAGGAAGTTCCTCCTAATGTTGAGGTGGAATCTCTTTTCCTGCAATTTATATCCATTATTCCGCGTCCTAGTCTCTGCAGCAGCAGAAAACAAGCTTGCTCCCTCCTCAATATGACATCCGGATAACAGGCACTCCTGACCGTCGCATTCACCTGACTAGTCATGTGAAGCAATGAGTCCAGAAGTACTCCCAGACTGTGAACAGAGTCTTTAGAGGAGAGTGTGACTCCGCCTAGGACTGGTGGCTGTATTCCCAAACCTGGTTTCGGACCGGTAACTGTTAGTACCTCCATTTTGTCTGGATTTAGCTTCAATCTGTTTTCCCTCATCCAATCCATTACCACCGCAAGACAGTCATTAAGAGTGGAGATGCCATCTGAGGACTGAATCGATGATCTGGTCATGGAGAGGTATATCTGAGTGTCATCAGCGTACTGAAGACACTGATCTCTATGCCTCCAAATGATCTCACCCAGCGGCTTCATATAGATATTGAATAGCATCGGGGACAGGATGGCGCCCTGAAGGATGCCACAATTAAGCTCGATTTTGGAGGAGCAGCTGTCCCTGAGCCTCACCCTTTGGGATCTGTCAGAGAGAAAGGATCGGAACCACTGAAGAGCAGTGCCTCCAATTCCCAACTCCCTTAGCCGGCCCAAAAGGATGGAATGATCTACTGTATCAAAGGCCACTGAGAGATCCAAGAGCACTAACAGGATCACACTACCCCTGTCAGTGATCAAGTGGTCAGAGCAACCATGGCGGTTTCCACTCCATGTCCTGTCCTGAAGCCGGTTTGAAATGGATCAAGATAGTCAGCTTCGTCCAAAATTCTTTATTTATATTTTCCGCCTCTCCCAATGGATTGAGGCGGGAGTATAACAATTAAAATCAATATAACAATATATACATAAACATCTTAAAACATCAATCATTTAAAACATCCAACAATATCATTTACATCCTGTTCGAAATGCCTAGGAGAGGTGGGATATTCCCAAGCTCAGTTATGGAGGGTCAGATGGATAAGCCCACCGGAAGAGTTCCGTCTTAAGTGCCTTCTTGAAGGCATCCAGAGTGTAAATAAGACGGATCTCTTCTGGCAGACTATTCCAAAGTCTGGGGGCTGCGGCGGTGAATGATCTATCGCAAGTCGATCTTAAGCTGACTTTCGGGTAGTCTAATAGTTTCTTTTCAGATGTTCTGAGAGTGTAGGGCGGGTTGTGTAGGGAGAGGTGTTCCCTCAAGTAACTCGGGCCTAATCCATTTAGGGCTTTAAAGGTAATGACCAACACTTTGTATTGCGCCTGGAAGCTGATCAGCAGCCAGTGGAGCGATCTTAATACAGGTGTAATATGCTCTGATCCCAGTGTTTTAGTGATCAGTCTGGCTGCAGCATTTTGGATCAATTAAAGCTTCCGGACTTGGTACAAAGGTAGCCCCATGTAAAGTGCATTACAGAAATCTAATTGAGGTTACCAGTGTGTGTACCCCTGCTTCAAGGTCCTTCTGGGCCAGGTAGGGACATAGTTGGCATATCAACCAAAGTTGATACCAAGCACTCCTGGCCATTGCCTCCACCTGAGATGTCAACTGTAGAGACGAGTCCAGGAGAACTCCCAAATTGCGGACTTCGTCCTTTACAGGAAGTGTGACCCCATCCAGGACTGGTTGAGAAGTCTTCCTTTCTGGACCAGGGGTACCTATCACTAGTATCTCTGTTTTCTCAATTTCTGGTAAATCCTTGATAATCTCTTACAGTAAATCTGGCATTCTAGCAAGTTCTTCCCTGAGGTTCTGAGAGTGCTGGGCAGATTATGTAGGGAGAGGCATTCCTTCCAGTAACTTGGGCCCAAGCCATATAGGGCTTTAAAGGTAATGACCAACACTTTGTATTGCACCCGGAAGCTAATCAGCAGACAGTGTAAAGATTTTAGAACAGGGGTAATGTGGTCTATTCTTAATGCCCCTGCAAGTAATCTAGCTGCCGCATTTTGGATCAGCTGAAGCTTCCGGACTTGGTACAAAGGTAGCCCCATGTAGAGCGCATTGCAGAAATCTAAACGAGAGGTTAGCAGTGCGTGTATCAATGTTTCAAGGTCCTCTTTGCCCAGGTAGGGATGCAGCTGGCGTATCAGCCAAAGTTGATACCATGCACTCCTGGCTGTCGCCTCCACCTGTGAAGTCAGCTGGAGGGACGAGTCCAGGAGTATGCCCAGACTGCGAACTGGGTCGAGATAGTTGGCAAGACAACCTGGAGCTGGAAGGCAACTGCCCTCTCCATCACCTTGCCCAGAAAAGGTAGTAAAGAGACTGGCCTGTAATTGTTTCTTAATAGGGGATCCAGGGAGGGTTTCTTCAAGAGTGGCTTAACCACTGCTGAGGGTAGATGGAAATTTCCCCTCCCTGAGGGATGTGTTGATTATGATTTGTAGAAGAGTTGTTACTACGTCCCCTCCCTGGGCGGTCAGTCAGGATGGGCAGGGATCGAGAGGGCAAGTCATCCTCCTTACACATCCAAGGAGCTTGTCCACTTCATTGGTATTTACGCTCGAATTGATCCAGTCTTATAAAGTCCACAGAGTCACTGGACACCTCTCTCTGTGTCTCTGTTATAATGCCGGCTTCAAGATTTATTTCCTTTCCCCAGGGGTCTGAAGCATGCGAAGGAAAACTGGAAGCCAAACCTGACCTCCTGGATCTAGATGATGAATTTCGTGAAAACAACATTGAAATCTTGACAAGATTTTATCAGGCTTTCCAAAGTGTCCATAAATATATAGTCGATTTAAACAGGTAACTAATATCTACTGTAATCACATCAGTAATAGATGTGGTCCTTCTTAACCAGTATTTTTGCCAAAACATACCATGTTTGATTTCACATCCCAGTGTGTTTCCATGGTGCCATCAATCATCAATATAAAATCCCAATAAAATGAGGGCAGTTTTAAAAATTGCAGTCATTAAAAGAAAACTGAAGCTGGGTGCATCTGCACTGTAGAAATAATGCAGTTTGATGCCACTTTAACTGCCATGACTCCATCCTATAGAATCCTGGGTTTGCTGGTTTTGTGAGGCACCAGTACTCTGGCACAGAAGGCTAAAGACAGCGTATAACTATAAATCCCAGGGATCCATAGCATGAAGCTACAGTACATGGTACCAAACTTCATTATTTCTACAGTGTAGATGCACCCAGTGAAGAGAAGGATTGAGGATTAAATTGTTTTAATTCTGTAGTGCCTAAAAAAAACCTTTTACCAAACTTTGCTGCGTTCAGGAGGAGAAAGTGCTGGAGGAATAGAATTTCTTTCCAAAGGCAGAATGCTGACTGATAGAATAAGAGGGAGAGAGGAGCGTTTGAATGGAATATCCAGCCCTACATATAGCAACATTTTGTTGCTGCTCCTCCTTGTTGTTGTTTTTTCCTAAACAGCTTGCAGATATTACATCTACAAACCTCTCAATAAGAAAGTCCTTGCAAGTGCTGGGTTCTAGCTGTTTCCTCTGATGCTATCAACAGGCATAGAAACCTTTTATTCTGCAGAGGTCTTCTAAAGCATTCAGCTTTTGGCGTACCACTCAGATGTATTGTATACAGTATTGTGTTTTGTTTTTCAGGTCAAGATAAATAGAAAAGATTCCATACCCATTGCAGGAAAACTTCCCCAGCTTCGACTTCTCCAGAGATTAAATTATTCTTTTGTTTCATACCTAGATATCTGGATGATCTCAACGAAGGAGTTTATATCCAGCAAACTTTAGAAACTGTTCTCCTTAATGAGGATGGGAAACAGCTATTGGTAAGCTTGTGCGCTTCTGTACAAAAATCTACTGTTCTAGACCACAGTCATATGTATGCTTACTTAGAGCTAAGCTGTATTGAACTCAGCAGTCCTTACTTAGTAGGTGTCATATTATTCTGCAGAGGTAAACTGTGTTCAAAATGGTTGGGAGTAACAACCTCAACAGACTGGCAATAAAGGCTGGCATCGGGGCAGAGTGAAGATGTGGCACCCACACAACCCATGCCCCGACTGCCCCCATGCCAGCATGACATTGCGCGCCCCACATAATAATATTAATAATAACAATAATAACAATAATAATAATTTTTATTTATACCCCGCTCTTCAGCCAAGTCTATCAATTTGTTAATTAGACATTTCCCTGCCCTTAGGCTTACAGTCTAATAAGACACGACACAACAGGAGAAGGGAGAGGTGGTGGGGAAGGGGGAAAGTCCAGCAGATCTTCTCTCCCTCAGAGGCCTGGACCATGGCAGATGGACTGGAGGGAGGGCTCTTCTTCTTCTCAGGCAAGGCCTGTTGGAGCTGGCTTGCCTTTCTCTCCCTCAAGATGGTGGAGGGAGGGAGGGAGGCTGGGCGGTGTCATGGCACTCCTCTGGCGCTGCGTCCATATAATGTGTTATTGGTGAAGGAAAAAAATAATGACAAGATTCCTTTTTCTGGGGCGAAAAATAATACCTGATAATGCCACTGCTTTTTGCCATATAATATATGCCTCTCGGTATCGTTGCAAAGATTTTTTTTTAATGGGTGATTTTTTTACCTTTTTAAAAGATGGATTTTCCCTCCAAAAGGAGTTAAAGAGTAGCCAGAAGACACTACTTTCATAATGTTTATGCTGTTGAGTTGCTTGAAAGGAAGGGAGTCTTTATAATGAGTTACTCCACAAAATAATTTTCCAAGCTGCACCTGAAGTTGGAGTTCTAAAGGTGTCCCTGCATGCTGAGATGCAGCAGGTAGCTTCCTGTACTTGTTGGTTCAACTTCTGAACTTGAACACCACAGTTCTGGCAGGAACATCCAAAGGAGGCCAGTGGATATTACAAAAACGCCTGGATGACACTAAACTCCTGGATGGATGGCTCACTGCCTGTATGTTTCCCACCTTCTTTTTAATTTGTCACCTGCTGTGTGGAAATTCTGTGGAACTGCAGAGTAGACTATAAGACCAAATAAATAATAACTCTGAAACACACTTCTCTTCTGGATTAAAAACAAGAGGCATAACTAGGGTTCTGTTCCTTAAAGCTTGGAAGAATTGCCCACCTCCAGTGGAACCCATCACCTATATTTCTGGGCATACAATGAAAAGAAAGCAAATCTAGAACAAAGACACAACCGGCAGACTTGTTGTTGTGTGTGCCTTCAAGTTGTTTCAAACATATGGTGACCCTAAGGTAAATGTATCATAGGGTTTTCTGGGGCTGATAGTGTGTGACTTGCCCAAGGTCACCCAGTGGGTTTCTGTGGCCAAGTGGAGCTTCAAACCCTGCTCTCCAGAGTCATAATCCAACACTCAAACCACTACACCATACTGGCTCCTTTTTGGCTGAGATGTTTTCCTGCATCTCTTTGTCAGGAGTACCCACTTGCCTCTAGTATAAAGATTTGGCTGAATGAACTGCTTGTAGTGGAAGCTGATTAAAGAGAAGCAGGCCCAGATCTACAAAATCCATGTGCAGATGTAGTACACACCTGAGGTAAATTTACAGCATTATACAAATAAAGGTTAATAATAATAATCTTTGGGAGGGTTCTTTGATTCCACATAGACAACTATTATTTTCCCACATCATGCTAAGTCATTTGCAGCATGCTAGTCAGCACCAGTACACAGTCTGAGAAGGACTGATTTATTCTGTTATTGTATAAATATTAGTTATATGTTTGGAGACCACAGAGCAATTGACAAAACATAAAAGCCAATTAAGTGCAAAAATAAATTCATCACTTGAAAACACGCCACCCATCTTCACAGAGCTCAGAGACTGGTAAAACATGGTTTTTAAACTGTTCTGTTTAATCTTCTTGAAGATTGTTCTTTTTTGTTTCATAGTGTGAAGCCCTCTACTTGTATGGTGTCATGTTGCTGGTCATTGATCAGAAAATCGAAGGAGAGGTCCGGGAGAGAATGCTTGTTTCCTACTATAGATACAGGTATTCTCACTCTTGAATAGAGTGCTTTGATTGAAAATGTTGTCTTGACTTTCTAGTGTTTATCATTGTAATGTTCTGTTGGTGTTTATTTTTATGTTTTTCACTTCCTGGTGAGTAGCCCTCACAGCTGCATAGAAAAGATTAAAATATGTGCTACAAACAAGGTAAAACTGCAAAGAAATTGAAAGATAACAATAAATATCAGCTCCCCAAATTAAAGTGAAGGATTAGGAGCTGGCAAAAATTATCACCTAGAAGACCAAAGAAACCAAAAATTCAGTTGTTATGAAAAGGACAACAGAAAAGAGCAGCTTTAATTACTTAGGAGCTGAACAGACCCCCCTTTCAGCGCTGGATCAGGGCCACAGTAACTACATGCCACGGCCACAATCTGCCCTGTCTCAGTGCTAGGGAATCCTGGGAACTATAGTTTATTGTGGCACCAGAGCTCTCTAACAGAGAAGGCTAAACTACAGTTCCCAGAATTCTCTAGCACTGAGACAGGGCAGTTAAAGCGGTATCAAACTGGATTATGTCTGCAGTGTGTTTTGGACCTTAGATATCTTTCTGGATTTGACACCCAGAGTGGGACCCAAGGCATCGCAAAAGAAGGATCAACTAAAACCTAACAATAAATTTTAGAGACTTAAAAACCATCACATTAAAACAGTGTAAAATCATTAAGAGGCATGCAGAAGTTACAATAAAGCACTTCGCCCAATAAGAAGGTTCCCTGCGAGCAATTACACATTAAAAGCCTGCTCGAACAAACAGGTCTTTGCTTGCTGGTGAAAGGAGAACAGGGAAGGGGCCAGTCTAACCTCCCATGAAAGACAATTCCAGAGAGAGGGAGCAGCCACTGAGAAGGATCTCAGTATTCATAAAAAGGCAAGATTAGGGTGGGAGGCAAGGAAATAATAGTGATATAATGACCGAATAGTGTCACATATAACGAAAGTTGCATGTTAATAAGCTTTGTGTCTCTTAGTAAGGAAAGGGAAAGGAAGTGGTTTGAAATAGATCTCTTTGGAAATGATGGAAACATATATAGAAGGGGGAATGGGGAAAGGGAATATATAAATGTTTGTATATGATATATGTATTGACGAAACAGACTATTTGAAAGATTATGTTGTATGTTTTTAAAAATGTAATAAAAATTATTAAAAAAAAAAAGGCAAGATTTCAGCCAGAGAGTTCTTGGCTCACTTTTTTCCCCTTGCTGCTGTAGTGCATTGAATTCATTTTAAACTGCATCAGGGCAGGGTCCCATTCACACTACACGGATAGTGCTATATTCCACTTTAACTTCAATGGCAACATCCTATTAAATTGTGGTATTTGCAGTTTAGTGAGGGTCGTGTTGAATGCTCAGCCAGGGTGCTCCAGTGCTTAACCAAATAACACAATGGGTCTCTCTTATCTGGAATTCCAAAATACTCAAAAAATCAAAACATTTTTCAAGGGTGACTGAGATAACCAGTGACACCTTTGCTTTCTGATGTTTCAGTGTACACAAACTTTGTTTCATGGACAAAAGTATTGAAAATACTGTAGAAAATTACCTTCAACCTATGTGTATAAGGTGCATATGAAATGTAAATGAATTTTATGTTTAGTCTTGGATCTCATCGCCAAGATATTGCATTATGTACATATGTGCAAATATGAGTATTTCAGATCCCAAACACTTCTGGTCCCAAGCATTTCAGCTAAGGGATACTCAGCCTGTAAAAACGCTGAGTTCACATATGTAGCCATGACAATTAAATTGGGATCATAACAGTATAATTGTGTAGTGTGAATATGCCCCAGCTGATATTAGGAGTTTTTGTGACGTTTCTTGCTTTCAGGTTTCTCCCTTTTCACAGCCAAGGACTTATGTCTGAAATTTTCTTCTCCTTTCATTGTCCAGTGCTGCCCGCTCTGCTGATTCCAACATTGATGACATCTGTAAGCTGTTTCGGAGCACAGGATATTCAAGCCAGCCTGGAGCAAAGAGGCCTCCTAATTATCCTGAGAGTTATTTCAGCAGGGTACCCATAAATGAAACCTTCATCAGCATGGTTATTGGTCGCTTGAGGTCAGATGACATATATAACCAAGTAAGTCATGGCAGAGTTGCTAGTTAGGGAAGGAAAATAGTAGTTTAGGCCTAACCTGTGCCATACTGCTGTATTGTTGGGTTCTCTCTTTCTGACCAAATATTGTCCATACAATTCTTAAATGTTGCTCCTCTCTTTTTACAGGTTTCTGCATATCCATTACCGGAACACCGCAGCACTGCTCTTGCTACTCAAGCAGCAATGTTATATGTGACACTTTATTTTGATGCATCCATTCTTCACACGCAGCAAGCAAAAATGAGAGAAATAGTGGATAAATATTTTCCAGACAACTGGGTAAAATTATTATTATTATTATTATTATTATTGCTATTATTACCATTGTTATCCAGTTTCACAGTATACTGGGTATTACAACTAGATTTTTGGACCATCAGTGATACAAATTCTGTCCAAGAATCCAGGAATCAGTGAGGTGTCATCAGATAATGTGGCCTGTTCCAAGTACTGTCACTTTTTGCAATTGTGCTGTCATGATCCTGTCTAAGGTAATTTGATTTGGATGTTTTCTCAGACCCTCACAGCACTTATCAGTGGTTTAACAACAGTTGTTTTCTTTTCCAAGAGGCAATGACTCTCAATTTGTTGTTGTTACTGTTATCCCACAATGGCAAATATCAGTTTATTAGAGTTGTTGTCATTAACAGCACCATTATAGTCCTTATCATAATTAGTATTAGTATTGAACTGAAACAGCCAAGTGTCCTGACACATCTTGACACATGTGTTTCTTCCCCCTTTCCTCACTCTTTTCTCCTGCCATACATTCTTAAATTTTTAATCGCTATATTATTAAAGAATACAAAATAAAGCAAAGGAATTGTTGGAGGAAATGAATGGGCTTGACTAATGGTTGCTGCCAGGGTTGAGGAGGCCATCCACCCACTCGCCCTCTTCAACACCATCCTGGACACTCCACTTCACTGCTATCTCCCCAGCACCTGGTCATTCATTTTCTCCACACACTCACACACACCACTTCTGATTCCAGGTGACAGGAAAGAGTAGCTCCCTTCTTGTAAGGGACAACATTTCCCTCGCACACACTTTTTCCTCACTATTGACTTTGACATCATCGTCACCACCCCCATTACCTGTCAATAGCAGCTCCAAGGGAAGCAAACTAAGGTAGATGTTTTCTGGGCCAGTTAGTGGGCAGAACTAGAGCTTCACTGTTGAGCAAGTTTGATTGTGAAAAATACTTTTGTTTGTGGCAGAGAGGAAAGGAGGAGGTCACCACTGCTCATAGCCAGTGTCATTTGGGGAGTTCTTTCCCACTAGTCTGGCTGTAGTTCTGCCATGTGAGTTGAACTTACAATGGAACCTGGAGATTGTGGGAAGTGGCTTGTGTTACTTCACAGGAGGAAACAAGAAGGAGCACACCAATAAGGAACTTTGTTGAAGGCTAGAGCCAGTGAAGTGATACCTCTCTTACCCTCCCCCCCCCCCATGTCCATTAAGTGGTTGCGGTTTTTGGGGGGGGGGGCTACAGATGCTAAAAAACACAGACATTGACGCTCCATATTATTCAATGTCAGTTACATGAATGCACACACTTAATCTGCTATTCATATCACCAGCATTGAATAATATGGGGCAAGGTGATCCGTGGGTAATCAGATCTATGGATTGGAAGCCCAATGATGAGGGTGGCCCACTGTACTTCCATGTTTACTGATGTTTGAGTTCTAGACCCTTTAGGTTGAGGAACATTTGGCCCTCCACATGTTGAACTGCAACTTCCATCAGATTAGCTAGTGAGAGTTGCAGTTCACCACCATCTAGAAAGCCATGTATTACCCACATCTAATTTAGATTAAACTGCATTTAGACTGTTATAGATATTGTTATTGTGTGCCTTTACATTGTGACTCTGTTACAGGATTTTCTTGACATGTTTTTTTCAGAGGGGGTTTGGCTTTGCCTCTGAGGCTGAGAGAGTGTAACTTGCCCAGGGTCACCCAGTAAGTTTCCATGGTCCAGCAGGAATTAAAACCCTAGTCTCCACAGTCCTAGTCCAAGCCTCAAACCACTACACCACACTGGCTCTCATTATAGATGTTCATTTATCTAAACATTGTTAGGAAATCAGGCAGTGTTGCTGTTTCACTAGTCTGCTTTTACTTCTGATTTTATTGTCTTCCGAAGAACTATGGGTGCATAATGGTGAGTGGTGGCTTCTGTTGGATGGTTCTGTTTGTGGTGTGTTAATAGCCTCATTTCCCTGTAAACCTCTGAATGCCCTGATGTGATTTTTTTGCTCTGAGTCGCATTTAGGGAGAATGTCAAGGGAGAATGAATGAATTAATTAAATGATAAGAACATGATTTCTACTTCTCTTTGCAGGTTATTAGCATTTATATGGGGATCTCTGTCAATCTAGCAGAAGCTTGGGAACCTTACAAAGCAGCAAAAACTGCTCTGAACTACACACTGGATCTTTCCAACGTCAAGGAACAGGTAGGCAAGATTCATAATAGTAATTTAAGCAAAATAGGAGTTTATGTGAAATGGTATTTCTCTGTGACATTGTGGTAGTGCAGTGCAACACTCTGAGCCCTCTTAGGAGCTGAAGATGGTTCTTCAAGCCCCAGAATGTGTTGTCTCCTGATGTAGACTTTCAAGTGTAAGAGTCATGTGTATGAATGGGGATACTCATACACATGACTGTTATACTGCATACACACTGGAAAGCTTCAGCCAGTCAAGTTTCTCATCTATTTTCTATATTCAAGCTCCTGAATGAAGCAAATTTGTCAAAGCCAGTGTTGAATCTGCACATTAAAGCAGAAATAATGTACAAGGTGAAGGAGTTAATAAAAATAAAATGGATTTGGGGTGGAGAAAGGAATAGCTGGCCCCTTTATGATTTGGAAATAAACAGTCTTGTCAAATCACATTGAGCAATTATATTATGTTAGGTTAAACCATCTGCCCCTAATGCAATGACCTCCAGATATGTTAGAGTATGGTTCCCATCTTCCCTTACTGTCTGGCTGCAAATGGTGGAGACCTGTAATCCAGGCCATCTGGAGCACACTTTGTTGGAGGTAGCTAGTATAAAGAGTACTAACAACAATAACAAAATTAAATAATATATGTTAAAAAAAACTCTCTTTCGCCATCTTTGCTTGATGAAGAAGTGTGTGTTTTGAAAGTGTGCATACAAGAAAACATGGCTTGTTTGTTTTTTGGATGGCCTAATAAAGCTATTGCCACAATACAAACAGTGAAATGGATCTTATGGTCAGTGTGGCTACCCCTCTATTTGAATGTGTTGCGTATACACCATGTTAATGTTTGGAAATGTTTAAACTCTTGCAATTGGGGTATCTCCCTAAAGCCTTTCTTTCTACTGATGCTCCATTTTTTGTGTCTAAAGGCCAGTCGGTCTGCTGCTGTCACAGAACGTGTTCACACCCAGGTACAGCAGTTTCTTAAGGAAGGCTGCTTGAGAGAGGAACTGGTGCTGGACAACATACCCAAGCTCCTGAACTGCTTAAGAGACTGCAATGTGGCAATCCGATGGTTGATGCTTCATACAGCTGACTTGGGTAATGTTTTGCCTTGGTTTGACTAATTTAGAAAGTGTATTCCTCACCATTACTGACTGCAAAGTCTTTTGGCACCATATGAACTGCAGTTCAGTTTCATGAAAGCTTATGCCAAATAAAACTTGATAGTTTTTAAGGTGCCCCAAAGCAATATCTGTGCTCATTCATGATAATTGTTTAAAATATGTTCTCTTTCTCTGGAGAAAACATTTATTGGTCCCTTCCTCTGTTTTCTGCTAGGTTATGATCCAAATAACAAGCGTCTTCGGCAGATAAAGGACCAAGTCTTAACAGATTCAAAGTACAATCCCAAGATACTTTTCCAGCTTCTTCTGGATACAGCACAATTTGAATTCATATTGAAAGAGGTAAGATACCATTTCCAATTTGGCATAGTCAGAAATATGCACGTGCATAAGAAACAATTCTGAAGAGTGCAGAAGTTTTCTTTGAAATTTCATTCACTTGCACTTGCAGAAGAAGCAAGCCACATTTTCTGCTAAAGTGCATTGCTTTTTCAGCATATGGTGGAAAGAAGTTTCAAAGAACTTTCCAGTTCCACATTCTCTTACATCCTCAGCACAGATTTGCTATTCTGTTGATAGTATACCAATGATCCTTACTGCTATATCAGTAGGGATCAATCCATATTAAAGTATATCATTGATCCACTTACATTTACAGTAGGCTGTTCTGATTTAAATTAAGGTACTGTCTTTTCATTAGATGTTTAAGCAGATGTTATCGGAAAAGCAAGCAAAGTGGGAAAGCTACAGAAAAGAAGGATCAGAAAGGATGGCTGAACTGGCGGATGTCTTTTCAGGTGTTAAGCCTCTAACAAGAGTGGAGAAAAACGGTACGTTGACAAACACAAGCAGTAAGCAAGCTTTTTGTTTTTGATTGATTTTCTTATTCACTGCTTTTGGGCTTGTCTACACGTAAGTGTATTATGCAACTCACATATTCACATGAATGCTTAATTGTCTTCACTTTCCTGCGCAAATTAGCCTCCCTCTGCTTAAAATACTCAGTCATGCAAATTCATGCCACGTGGACAAATGACCACACATTCAGTAATGACTCCTTTTTCTGTAGTTTGAGGAGTGCCCCCCACCATTGCCAGAAGTCCAAATTCCTCTGAATCGTGTGTGGAGTTATTGCATTCTATTTGAATAGAATTAGTATTTTAATCATGTAGACAAACCCTTTCTTTAGCTCTTACTTTGTAGAGATCAGACTATAAGAAGCTTCTTTATAGTGTGTTGGGTCACTGGTGTGCCATATATTTTGACTTTGCATTAGCAGCCCAATGCTCCAACCTGTTGTTTTTTTTAAATATGCTTTTATTGTAGCGTGATTTTTTGTCAAATTATTTCTTATTTGAATTGCTCTGACTTGAAGACTTTGTAAAAAGACAGTAGATATTTTTTTTTGTTTTTAAGCAGGAAGTAAATATTTTATAAATAAATCCCAGATGAACCTATAATAAATAAATAACAAGTAAATACTTTGTGTGCAAGAGTGAAGGATGTGTTTCACTTTAAGAGGGAAGGCATTCTCTCTTGCTTTGGGCATTTGGGAAGTGATGATTCGTTTACTGCCTTGGAAAATTGGACTTTTTTATTGCAAAGTTTTGTAAAATGTTCAGTTATTAGCATGCATGCACACACAAAAAATCCATCCCAAACCTAATCATTTTTGTTCTCTTCAAAATCATCAACAATATTTCAAAACCTATAGTTTGTGAACTGGGTCCTGCCTTTGAATTTAAATGGCTACAGATTTTAAATTGTATTCCTTTTTTTTTCTGCCAAAACAGAAAATCTTCAAGCTTGGTTCAGAGAAATCTCCAAACAAATAATGTCTCTAAATTATGAAGACTCCACTGCTGCAGGCAGGAAGACAGTGCAACTAATACAAGCTTTGGAGGAGGTAAGACAGGCAGGGTTAGGGATGTCTCTACTGCTGTCCTACTCTGAAGTATGACTTAATTGTGACCTTTCTCCCCCAAAGTAACTGCACTGATTAATTTTTTTATTCCAAATGCTGATTTATTACATTATTGCATTTACATCTTGCCTAATGTTCTGAGCTGAAAATGGCTATAATTCCAGATTACATACTTCAAGACTTCATTTGGCACTGAACACTGACAGCCATCTATAAGATAAGCTTTATTGGTGGTAAATGATGCACCAGGTGGTGGTCTACAGCAGAGAAAGGATTCCAGTTCTTTAGATGGTTCATTATCCCCTCGCAGCAGTCATTGGAATTGAACCTATAAAAATTAATTCTCATAACTGACATTCCACATCCCTGTGGATGATAATGGAGTCCCTAAGATTAGGCTGCAATCTACTCCCATGCCCAGGCCACAATCAATGAACTGCCATGGTTTATATAGTGCAGAAGTGAACCAAGGAAGTTAAATATTTCCAGATATTTTATCTGTCGTAATAGCAGTGACAACTGCACTAGCAATTGCTAACAAGAAAGTTCCCCCCACCCACCCAATGTCCCCAGCCTTCCTTCCCAGTATTATTTAGCAGGGCCTATTGCATACAAGAGAGCCAGCATGTTGTAGTGGCCTGAGCATTGGACCATGTCTGTGGAGACCAGGATTCGAATCCCTGCTCAAACATGGAAACATGCTGGATGACCCTGGGCAAGTCACACACTCTCAGTCTCAGATGATGGTGGGTGGGTTCCTTCAAAGGGAAACATGCCAAGACCCCCCCCCCCCGCCGATAGGATCTCCATAAATCAAAAATTACTTGGAAGCACACAACAACAAACTGTATGCAAAATAACCCTTTCTGAGCCACCATATATCTTTTAATGTTGGCCATGATGCAATGAAGGACTCTAAAACCCATTTACATAGAGTGAGAGGCCATGTTCACTGCAGCTTTCCTCCATAGAGCTTAAAGTAGTGTGCATGCTTCTCTTCTCACGCACACACACATCCCATTTTATCCTCCGAGCAACCCTGCCATATAAATTAGGCTGAGAGATATTGAATGGGCCAAGATCACTCGGTGGCTGTCTTTACAGGGTAATTAACTGAACATGGTGTCCACTTAGCTTTCATGGCTCCATATCCCCAACAGTTGGATGATAATTAACACATGGAAAGATGGATTATTATTAAACCATCATGCTTTAGAAGTACAGTTTGAGTTCCCCTTATCTGGAATTCCAAAATCTGAAATATTCCAAAAACTGAAACTTTTTTCCATGGGTGGCTGAGATAGTGCTACCTTTGCATTCTGATGGCTTAGTGTGCTCAAACTTTGTTTTATGCACAAAATTATTAAAAATGCAATATAAACTTACCTTCAGACTATATGTATAAGATGTATATGAAACATAAATGAATTTTGTGTTTAGACTTGAGTGTATCTATATGCAAATAAAGGTATTCCAAATTCCAAAATAAATAAATAAAAATAAATCCAAATCCAAAACACCTCTGGTCCCACACATTTCAGATAAGAGAAATTCAATGTGTATCAACTGCAATCTGTCATGCAGCAGATGCATTATTTTATTACATGCTAAAGATATTCCCTCTTCTATACAGTAATACTGAAAAAGACACCATTATGGAATGAGTATGTGAATAATAAGAGAGTGAGATTGAAAGGAAGATTGAATGTGTTCCTATGCTAAATATTTTGACAGTTTGCCTTCTAGCATTATTCCAGTGCCAGAGATAAACATTGCTTTTTACTCACACCTTTGGAGACTAATATATTTTATTCAAATGTGCACAAGTGTGTTATTTTTAATTATTCTAGTCTTGTTTTAACTTGTCAAGTTGCTTAATATGCTTTTAGTTTGTTTAAACTCTGAAATGTGCTGGCCAAATGGCTGTAATAAAGTTGTTGTTGTTAAACTCTGAAATAACTACGATTTAAAATCTCTTTTCTTTGTCTTTGTGGGTTGTGTTTTAATTGTTGAAAGGTTCAAGAATTTCACCAACTGGAGTCCAACCTGCAAGTTTGTCAGTTTCTTGCTGATTCTCGGAAGTTTCTTCATCAAATGATCCGCACCATCAACATTAAGGAAGAGGTTTTGATCACCATGCAGATTGTTGGTGATCTTTCCTATGCTTGGCAGCTAATTGACAGGTACAGTTATTAAAGGTGTTATGTTGGTTAATTGCTTTCCGGAACACTTTTCTTCCATGGTTGTGCTAACTAGCAATTCTGTGAACCCTAGTCCAAAAGAATACAATTTCCAAGCTCTGTTTGGTTCTAGCTCACCATTCCCTGAGACATATGGAGCATCAAAAAATTAGGCCTGCTTGTCAGTGAGAAACATCCTAAGCTGAGTTTCCCACTGATGCTCTGGTTTTGAGTGTATACCCTCTCCATGGAAACTAGATGTTCAAATAAATGACTTCAGTTGCTAGTTGTTATAATTTTTTGTTCCCTTTTCTGTCTTTCAGTTTCACAGCTATCATGCAGGAAAGTATCAGGGCTAACCCATCTATGGTAACCAAACTCAGAGCCACATTTTTAAAGGTGAGTAGGGCTGTAAAACTGACATGAACCAGACGCTTTTACACAATCCCATGTGTAATACTGAATACCTCAGCTTGGAGTCATAGGGCCAATCTAGACGGGCCAAAAGAGGCGCGTCTAGGGCCAAGAAGGGCGCCATTAGGGTTCGGGAGGGCGTAGCTTCTACATCCTCCCGAACCCTAGCGCGTATGGACGCCGCCATTATTAAAGACCATGAAGCACGCCATGCCACCTTTGCGCTGTGGGAGGGCGTAAATCATGCCCTTCCCGTGGTGCAAAAAAGAAGCTCCGTTTTTGTTGGCGGGTCTTTGCTGCGGCTTTTAGATAGCTGCAGCAAAGAACCAGGGAGGAAGGGGCCGCATCAGCGGCCCCTTCCTCCCTTCAGCCCCACCTCCGCAAGCGGGGTGCAGCGGGCGCCCAGGGCTCCCGCTGCATCCCACTTGGAGGCCACTGAGAACCAGCAATTTTCCGCTTCCCCGCGGCCTCCAGAAGCGGCGGGATGGGGCCGCGGAGGCTGCCGGTGCGGCAGCCTCGGCCCCATCCCGGCGCTTAAAGGGGCGGTCGCGGACCGCCTCTTTTGGGCAGTCTAGATCACCCCATAGAATCATAGAATTGTAGAGTTGGAGGAGACCACAAGGGCCATCCAGTCCAACCCCCTGACATGCAGGAACTCTCCATCAAAGCATCCCTGACATATGGCTATCCAGCCATCAAGAACCTGACAATTATCTTGTTATATAATTGCAGTCAAATTGGAGTTCATTCTTTTCTTCGAAATGGAAGATGGGTTTTAAGCACTAGATTCTCACAGACTTTTTCCTATTGCCCCAAATCCATTTTAGATTGAAATTCTGATCCCTCTGGACCTCATCCCAATCCAAAAGGAATACAATTCAATCCAGAGTGGGAAAAGGCACACACCTTGGCATTTCTTCCCTCTTGCTAGGCTGGCAAATATGCTGGTAGAGGATATTTTGGGAGCTAAAGTGGGAAAAAAGGAACTTCCTCAAGCTTTTGTCTGTGGGAAAGTGACCTAGACCCCTATCTCTTTTCATAGTCTTGGAATAGTTACCTATCTCACTGCTTAGGAATCTAAATACTTTGATGTTTTGCTTTTAGCTGGCTTCAGCTCTCGATATGCCACTGCTTCGTATCAATCAAGCAAACAGCCCTGATCTTCTCAGTGTATCACAGTATTATTCTGGAGAACTGGTGTCCTATGTGAGAAAGGTAAGACAGTCCTTTAATCCTGCTCCAGATGTGTTCATTTGACTAATTTTTAAATATTTGCTTTCAAGAGAGCTGCTACAGATTGAATCAATCTTCTTGCTTTTGATTTATAAAAAGGTTTTGCAGATCATCCCAGAAAGCATGTTTACCTCCCTCCTTAAGATTATAAAGCTGCAGACACATGACATCATTGAAGTACCTACCCGCCTGGACAAAGACAAACTGCGGGATTATGCCCAGCTTGGGCCACGATATGAGGTGAATTTTGATTTTAAAAACTTGGGAAGGGGACAAGGTAGTGATACTGATGAACATAGATGCCAACTAGCACAAGGTAGTCCCCCCCCCACTTCCCCCATGGGATGGTGGGATGGTGATTGATCCCTTGATAGAACCTCTGTTTATAGCTAGTGGATTGTATCCAGCTCAATAGGCAACAAAATTCCAGAGGTGTGTCCTAAAGCAAGTGATAGGTGTACCTATTTTGTAAAATGTAATGGTTGTGTTGAAAGGGAAATGTCTTTAGCAGTGGGTGTGTTGACCTTAATTGTTGCTACTTTTTAACAGCTAGCCCGATCATTCCTTTTTCAAAGGTTGCTAAGCTAACCCATGCCATTTCAATTTTCACGGAGGGCATCCTGATGATGAAAACAACACTGGTCGGGATCATTAAGGTAATGTTTTCCATCACAAAAGCAGACTGGAAAAAAATCAGAAAGCAGCTGGAAACACAGACTCGTCCCCATGCAAATATGTGTTGATGCTGTCATTTGAGGATTATTTTGCTTTTCTGAATGACATCTCAAAAAGAGATGTGTTTGATCTTTTTCAGTCACTATTCCAGGGATCAAACCTGAGACCTTAGTGTACAAGGCACAGCCTGTACCAGTTGGTGAATATAAGTATTGCTTATTTATCATCATCCTTCCAACCGCTTGCTTTCCCCATCTCCTTGGCTACAAGCCATCATTTGCAGCTGCATCAGTTTGGCAAAGGAGTGGCTGCTGTTTGGAAAGAGATGGGAATTATAGACCAACACTTCTAGAGGTTGCTGGGTTAGTAGTCAATTAGCCATACTGGCTGAAAAAGGCAGGATATGTATTCTCAGCATATCTAGAGAGAAAGTCATAGCGTAGCCTCTGTCTTTGGTGTCGGGTGCAATGAATCCACTTTGGAATGCTAAAGGAACCATCCACATGTTGAAACCAGTTGAGGAATATAGTTCAGCACCTTAGATAGCTGCTTTAAAGTGTAGAGTAAACCCAGAGTGAATTTATTAGGACTGTGAGATGTAAGCCACCAGTGACCAGTAGATATAGTTGAGAAGGTTTATTGAGATTCTAAAATCTGACAAAGGCATTCTACGTATTTTGGGTGTGTTCGATCCTATGCTTAGGATTTACTTCATCTCAACTGAGTCACTTGTGAACTTTGGCAACACAAACTAAAAAGCAGGACAGAGATTACTGTAAATCCAGCGCATGATAATTTTCCATGTGGCGTCAAGGGGGAGGCGAATACAACAGAATGTGTCACTGCAAAAAAAAGCAAGGGCCAAGGTCTCTTCTACTTAAAACAGAAAGTTTTTAAATAATGGGCTGGGGGTGTGTTACTGTTTTATAGTATACTGTTTTTAAGCACTTTTATCTTTTTAAATAGTATTTTATTCTTTTAACGAGTGATCTGTTTTAATATTGTTATACAGTGGGCCCTTCCCTTATGCAGGGATCCGCCCCACAGAAGCGAAATACCACATGTTCACTTTTTAATGGTTTTAATTGTATGCTTTTTAAAATTCTAAGACCCAGGTTTGGGGAAGAAGCAGGAAGTGGAGGAGGAGGATAATACTTAACCTTTCACTGGCACTCAGCCTAGGATAATAAAAACTAAAATATAAGACCCTTCCCCTTTCTTTCCATAAAGTCTGATTGGTTAGTAGCACTGACATCATCACATTGGTCTCTATTTAGCTCAGACCAATGGTGCAGAAGCAGAATGAACAAAGTGCAACAAAATCCAAGTACACATCATGGTGATACTTTTATGAGGCAACCCAAGAATACGCCACACAAGCTTTCAGAGGAGAAGATGGTGTCAGAGTCAATATTCTTGGGAGGATAGCATAAGTTTTGTAATGTTTCCCTCTGTCATAGAATACCTTAACTTGGGCTGGTTACAGAGGGCAGTACAACTCCCTTGTAACAGTTTCACTGGCTGCCAGTCCATTTTTGGCCACAATTTAAAGTGTTGGTGATGATCCATAAAGCCCTGTATGGCTCAGGTCCAGGCGGTTTGAAGGACCATATCGCTTCCTATATGAACTTGTTCAAGAAATTCAAAGGAGGCCGTTTTCTCTCACCCACTAACTTCCTGGGCATATTTGGTAGGAACAAGAAAGAAAGGTTTCTTAGGCCCGGTACAGATCTCTGGTACGATCATCAGGTCGTTGCTGTGGCAGCCACACGGTATGATCTCCAGATCGTTGCCGGTACGATCTCTAGATTGTTGCCGTGGCAACTGCACGGCCACAACAACGATTCGGAAAGGAGCTCTGAAACGGAGCTCCTTTTTGCACCACACCTGCGACAGCATAAGCCCTACAGGGTAGCACAGTGACATCACATGGACACCGCACTGTTTGGACGTAGCACACGTGTGATGTCATAAATATGTGTTCCGTGTGGACAACGCCATTGTTATGCAGTGCCATCCACACAAACTAGGGCTCAGGAGTGAGCGGTTGCTGTGCACCCCTGAGCCCTAGTTTTGGCCTGAGGGTACCACAAGGCATCCGTTTGTACCAGGCCTTAGCGGCCATTCCCAGACTTTGAAACTCCCTCCTTGTTCCTTCTACTGCAAATAAAAGCATTCCTACTCTGTTAGGCTTTTAGTTATTGATTGAAATGGGTTTTCAATGGTGTGCTGTTTGTTGAATTTTTATAGTTTGTCTTTTAATGAATTTTAAATGTTTTATACTCTACAAATGGTTGAACTGTTTAATTTTAGTAGACTAATGGTTTAATTTTGTTTCTATATTTTTAACTGGTGTTTTTAATCTGTCATTGTGTGCCTTCAAGTTGTTTCCAGTTTATGGTGCCCCTAAGGCTTTTATGGGCAAAATATGTTGGGGGGGTTACCTTGCCTTCCTCTGAGGCTGAGAGAGTGTGACTTGTCCAAGATCATCTATCATGGTATGCTATTATTGGGGAGGAAATGGGATATAAATTAATAAAATTCTCCCAAAATGAAGTCCTGACCAAATGCAGACTATAAGTTACAATTATTATGTGAGGCAGAGTGGTAGAATTGTTGCATTCACACTTGGAGAACAAGAATTGGGCTTCATACAACATGACTTCTCTGTTGCATGTTTTCTACCTACTTAGGTGGATCCAAAGCAGCTGCTAGAAGATGGAATAAGGAAGGAGTTGGTGAAACGTGTGGCTCTGGCCCTGCACAGAGGACTTACCTTCAACCCCAAAGCCAAGGTGTTGAGAGTCTTTCTCAAACTCTCCTCATTTTCTTCTGCTTCCAAGCATATATCTGCTTGGATTAAGCCAACTGTGATACAATGCTGTCATGTATATCCAGTTATACTAAAAATAGAAATGATGCCCAGCATTACCTGGGATGATATTGAGGATTTTGCTTGTGGTTTGAATGAAGCTGAAGTTTGATTGGTAACACCTACAGTCCTTAAAATATGTTTCATTTACTGCAGAAGCTGTGAAGTAAGGTGGGGGTCAGTACAGAAAGAGGAAGGGAATCACAACATCAGCAATGACAAAACAAGACATACACAAGTATGACAGGTAGACCTACATTTGTGTATGCCACTAACAGGATGCCAGCCCAAGACTCAGACTGTGTGATCAGGCATGTAGATTTGTATAGCATAGGAGTAAACATTTGGGTCTGAGAGTTAAGTTTCTGCACCTGGCAGCCCCTAGGGGTACAAATAACTGCTAGTCATTCTTTTTTTTAAAAAAAAACCAAAACTCTAGAAGTGGCGAGATGTCCAATTTTTGCTGGGCAGGGGGAGGGGGTAAAAATAAATATTAAACACTCCAGGTGAGCCCTGTAAAGTGAATTGCTGCTCCTGAGAGATTCTAGCCTTTGGGGGGGGGGGGGGAGGGAGGGCAGTCCGAGGAATCTGGAAGAGCCAAAGGCCACAAAAATAGCCTCAGTGCCCCACTTTCTCCTCCCCTGGTACAGAAGCTTAAATTACAGTATAGATAATGGAGCTTCCATCTGTCTTTCCTTTGTACTGTACCTGTATTTTCTTTTACCATTTTAACCATGTTCTCAAACCACATGCAACTGCCTGAAAGTGAAATTGCCTGCATTATTAAAATGTTACATTAATTTCTCCCTTTCCTCATGTGGGCAATTTTTAGTATTTTCCATCTTTTTCACTAAGTACAAAAACTGTTGAGTAGTTCTGAGATTCTGTTCATAGACTTCCTGATGGCATTTATTGATCTGTCTTGTTTTCATAGCCCAGTGAACTCATGCCCAAGTTAAAAGACATGGCAGCTACCATGGATGGCTTCCATCGTTCCTTTGAGTACATCCAGGATTATGTCAACATATATGGTTTAAAAATTTGGCAAGAGGAAGTGTCACGAATTATCAATTACAATGTGGAGCAGGAGTGTAATAACTTCTTAAGGACAAAGGTACAAAATAGTCTAGCTAAGTGCTTTCTGTATATACTCATGTATAAATCTAGAAACTTAGGTTAAAAATGGCCAAAAAAACCTGCATCAACTTATCTACTGTCAATGTAAGTACTGTATCTTAACTCTTTATTTAAAAGAAGGAACCATCCCCTGGCAAAAGGCAAGAGTATAATCTGTCCTGGAAGCACTGACCCCTCTACACTCTCCTCTATCCATCCTTAAGAGTGTGCACAAAGATTTATGTCTGTTGGAATTTTGGAAGTTCTTAGCCATTGTTTTGCTTTGCTTCATCCTTTAGGTCCTTTGTTATATGCTCCTATGTTTTACCCTCGACTTATCCAAGGGTCATATCAAAATACATAATTTTGGCACCCAAACCTGCCCCCGACTTATACATGTGGTTGACTTATAGTCGAGTATATACGGTAGTTCTGTGATCCCCCAGTCAAATTATCATTAAGGAGAGAGTACAGGGATAGAGGTAAGAGAAATTCTGGTTTTGCACTTGCAACTGAAGTCATATTTCATGACTTTCTAAAGGGGTTGGCACCAAGTTATCCTACATAGACTTGAGTTCTAAATATGTTAATGATGGCATGTATATTTAGCAAATTTAATAAAATTGTTTAAAAATAAACAAATGAAGAGGAGGCCCCAGTTAGGTCAAGATCTAAAATAACCTGGATGTATTCTCTTTGAGAAAGTGTGGGATAACTTTTTGATAGTGTATCCAGAAATAGCCATGTTGGCCATTCAGGAAAGTACAGTTAGATCCCACATCCACAAAACATTTATACCTTTATTGGACCAGCTAAAATGCACAAAGATATGATGCAAACCTTCTACTGGCTTTTTCATCAAGCAAAGAAATATAATTTTAACATCATTGCCTGATATAGAAGCCAGTGGAACTTTGGAAGCTTGCATCAGGTATTTTGTGCATTTTGGTTGGTCCAATAAAAGTATCTCTGTTTTGTGGATTTTGGATGTTATTGTAATTGGATAGTTTGTGTGTCTCGCCTTTTCCATAGAAACATAGAATCATAGAGTTGGAAGAGACCACAAGGGCCATCCAGTCCAACCCCCTGCCATGCAGGAACTCCAAATCAAAGCATCTCCGACAGATGGCCATCCAGCCTCTGCTTAAAGACCTCTAGGGAAGGAGACTCCACAACACTCCGAGGGAGTGTGTTCCACTGTCGAACAGCCCTTACTGTCAGGAAGTCCCTCCTAATGTTGAGGTGGAATCTCTTTTCCTACAGCTTGCATCCATTGTTCCGTGTTCTAGTCTCTGGAACAACAGAAAACAAGCTTGCTCCCTCCTCAATATGACATCTCTTCAAATATTTAAAAAGGGCTATCATATCACCTCTTAACCTTCTCTTCTCCAAGCTAAACATCCCCAGTTCCCTAAGGTGGTCCTCATAGGGCATGGTTTCCAGACCTTCACCATCTTAGTTGCCCTCCTTTGGACATGTTCCAGTTTCTTCACATCTTTTTTGAATTGTGGTGCCCAGAACTGGACACAGTATTCCAGGTGGGGCCTGACCAAAGCAGAATAGAGTGGCACTATTACTTCCCTTGATCTAGACACTATACTTCTATTGATGCAGCCTAAAATTGCATTGGCCTTTTTAGCTGCTGCATTGCACTGTTGACTCTTGTTCAACTTATGGTCTACTTGGACTCCTAGATCCCTTTCACATGTGGTTTCATTCAGCCAGGTGTCTCCCATTTTATATCTGTGCATTTCATTTTTCCCTCCTAAGTGCAGAACCTTACATTTATCTGCGTTGAATTTCATCTTGTTAGCATTGGCCCAGCTTTCTAGTCTATTCAGGTCATTTTGAATTTTGATCCTGTCCTCTGGGGTATTAGCTGCTCCTCCTAGTTTAGTGTCATCTGCAAATTTGATAAATATGCCCCCAATTCTGTCATCCAAATCAATAATAAAGATGTTGAATAGCACTGGGCCCAGGACAGAACCCTGTGGCACCCCACTGGTCACTTCTCTCCAGGATGAAAAGGAGCCATTGTTGAGCACCCTTTGAGTTCAACCAATTACAAATCCATGTAACAGTTAACTTGTCTAGCCCACATTTTACAAGCTTGTTTGCAAGAATGTCATGGGGAACCTTGTCAAAGGCCTTACTGAAATTGAGGTATCCTATATCCACAGCATTCCCTTCATCTACCAAGCTGGTAATTTTATCAAAAAAAGAGATCAGGTTCGTTTGGCATGACTTGTTTCTCTGAAACCCATGTTGACTTTTTGTGATTATGGCATTGGCCTCTAAATGTTCACAGACTCTCTGCTTAATGGTCTGCTCTAGAATCTTTCCTGGAATTGATGTCAGACTAATTGGACGATAATTGTTGGGATCCTCTTTTTTCCCTTTTTGAAGATGGGGGACAACGTTTGCCCTCCTCTAGTCTGATGGGACTTCTCCTGTTCTCCAGGATTTCTCAAGGATTATTGCCAGTGGTTCCAATATTACATTTGCCAGTTCTTTTAATACTCGAGCATGTAGTTCATCTGGTCCTGGAGATTTATATTCATTTAGGTTTACCAGGTATTCCTGTACTATCTCTTTACTTATTCTGTGCTGAAATTCCCCTATTCTGTCTTCTTCCCCATTATCCTTAGGTTGAGCACCCTTTGCCTTTTCTGAGAAGACTGAAGCAAAGAAGGTGTTGAGTAATTCTGCCTTTTCTCTGTCCCCTGTGAGCATTTTGCCATCTTCTGCACACAGTGGCCCAACCGTTTCCTTCTTCTTCCTTTTGCTGCATACATACCCAAAAAAGTCCTTTTTATTGTTATTAACTTCTCTAGCAAGCTTGGGTTCATTCTGCACTTTAGCTTTTCTGACTTTATATAAAGACCCATAAAGAGTGCCTTGCACAATAAAGCAAAATATTTTAATTCAAGATAATGCTCAAAATTATTTGATGACATTGTCTTTCAGATTCAAGATTGGCAAAGTATATACCAGTCCACCCATATACCAATACCAAAATTTGCACCAGTGGATGAATCTGTTACATTTATTGGTCGTCTCTGCCGAGAGATTCTGAGGATTACTGACCCAAAGTGAGTGTTGCATATGACTTACCTGTTGGGCTGTATCTGAAATCATAGACTTTGGTAACTGTGTGATCATTAGGGCTGTGAGAAATATTTATTTACCCACAAAAACAAAGATGAGAGGGGCAAGAAATGGAGGTTTGTCACAACATTGTCATGAAAACTTCCTGTATTATCTCTTGCAAACTGTTTGCCAGATAATTCTCATCTGTCTTTTTCCATAATTCTTTTTCTTTTTGTTATAAGAGCTTCCTTCTGAAGTAGTCCCAGACATTTAGGGATCATAGAATCATTATTGTTACAACATAGCTTTGTACAACTGATCAGATTAAAGTATGTAATTGAAAAACAATCAAAATGAGGGCAGTGCTTCTTTGCCCTTAGTTTGAATGAGAAAAAAAAATCCCGATTTTTCACAGATGTCCCCTTTCAAAATAATGCCAACAGCAAGGGAGGACATGGTTTATAAGAGATGAAGTTTGACACAACACAGAGCTCAGCCGTTGTATTAACTTACTTGATCCTGGTCAGAGTTTACCCCAAGTTAATATTAAATCTCCTGAATGAATGTGCCTGTTGTTCTGATGTCATCTTTAACTAGTGTTTGTATCTATCAATTCCCCACACATTTCCTATTAGAGTCGCATGTTATATTGACCAACTGAATACCTGGTATGATATGAAAATGCATCAGGAAGTATCCAGCAGCCGTCTCTTTTCTGAGATCCAGGACACTTTGGGTACCTTTGGCCTGAATGGTTTAGACAGGCTTCTCTGCTTCATGATTGTGAAGGAACTTCAGGTATGTGTTATTTATAATGCAGAAGTATAGAGAGAATTAGATGTCTCTGTGCCTTTGCAGTAGGTCTTTCACAGTTGTCTCTCAGTGGGAGGTTGGGATGGTGGGCAACATCAGAACTACACAAAGGTGGCTTGTGGCAACAACTTCACTGACTAACATGGGGTGGGCAGTTTCCCCCTGTTCCTCTACAAGTGATCATGTACAGGATCACTCCAGTTCAGAAATCCAAGCTCTAGTAGTAAAACAAGAAAAGCAAAGATGTTCACAGCAGACTTATGTTGTCAAGACTGAGACATGAGCAGTTACACAATTCAGAGGTCTCTTGGTATTGGTTGGGATTTGGTTCAAGCATCCCCTGTAGATACCAAAATCCGTGGATGATGAATTCCTACTATATATAGTGGTAGAATAAAGTGATATCCCTTATATAAGATGGCAAAGTCAAGGTTTGCTTTTTGGAAGAAGATTTTTGAACATTTTCAAGCTGTGGGTGGTTGAATCGGTGGATAGAGAATTTGTGGATATAGAGGGCAGACTGTATAGTTAAGGCATGTAACAATTCAAACTTGGAACAAGCTTACACCCCATTCACATATACAAATAAACATTTTCATATAGTTGGCCCTCTGTATCCATTTTTTTTAATCCACTGATCAAGTGATCCACAGCTTTAAAAATGTTTTTAAATAAATAAATTTAAATAAGGCTTGATTTTGCCATTTTATATAAGAGACACACACCATTTTATTATCTCATTGTATGCAATGGTATTTGAGCACCCACAAATTTTGGTATCCACAGGTGTTCCCAGAATCTGAGGCCCACTGTATTAACTCATTCCCAAGGTAGGCTCTCCTTCCAACTCCATACCAGCCATTCTCATGGGACTAGCCTTGATGTTCCCAGCACAGTCTCTACTCCCCACATATCTGCTTAATCACTCCAAGCAATGTAGGCACCGATATTACCATTAACGCATGATAGCACATCCCATTATCCAGTATTAAAATGCAGTAATCACACAAAGCATATCTCTATAAGTGATGGCAGGAAATCTGAGGGATTCAGATCCTGACACACATTATAAAATAGGTAAATGAAAACAAATTCTCTGTCTAGAAGCATTTAAAGGGTCATTGTTTTCGTTTGTCCATTCAGCATGTCTGGGAAAGTTTATCATTATTGGTCCCATTTTACAGCTACAGTACTATGTCTGTGCTTTGCATAGGATCTCTGTGTAAGAAAGAGGCATTGGCTGCTAGTACATGTTCTTGTTATGTGCTGGTGTGGTCAGTTTTTCTGAAGGGGAACACCACTAATGTGCTAATCTGCATTTTTGTTTAATTTTAGACTTTCCTCAGCATGTTTCAGAAAACAGTGATGCATGATAGAGGAGTACATGAGGCATTGAAATCCCTTATGAAGTCTGTCAGCCCTCTCAAAGGAATTGTGGGTAAGATCCTTAAATCAGAGTTCCAGGTTGGAAAACACAGTTTCAGAGGGCAAGTTACCCAGCATGCGGGTGGCTTGCAATAGTTCTGCAAGTAAGTGTTTAAAATAAGAAAGGATTTGTAGGACAAAAACAAAATCTTCCAAATACAAACAGCATAGAGACCATTTTTCTGGCAAGGATCACATTTCCTTGAGGAGAATCTGCCAGGATCCACTTGTTGGCATGTGTGGAGCTGAAACTAATGGTGGGTGAGACTAGCGCCAAAAATGGGCAAGGCTGTCTCTCCTTTCTCTTTTTCTCGCTTTCTGCTAACTCCCTCTCCCTCCCCTGCCAGGGAAGGAACATCTCTCTCTTGTCTGAGCCCTGAATTGATCATTTGCAGAGGGCTCTTTAAATGATGCTCAGCATTGCAAGTTGTCCACACCTGTTTTAAAGGCTGCGCATTGTTTTGAACACAAGGAACAGGAAATACAGTCATCCTGTGCTTCCTGCCCTCACCCATAATAGGCCAGAATCATGTTTAGAACTGGCAAACAAGCTCTGCCAGCATGACTCAGTGAGGTTGCAAAGAGGATGGGGCTGGTCACTCGGGGTGGTGTGATGCCAGAGTTTCTGACTGGAGGTTCCTGGAATGTTGAACCTCTGTTGAACCTTAACAGTAGAGGTTTCGTACACAAGCCCATAAAAAGGACACATAATCAGCAATTGCTATAGAACAGAGCCCCTAAAGTATATTGTTATAAGTTTGCATGTCTTTTACAAACAGGCCAAGATCATGGAGTATAGTGTAAAACTTTGGTAGGCAAAACTGTTCCGGCTCCCCGACACACCATTGTGTTGTGATAGCGCCCCTCCCTTCATGGCCATTCAGTGGCAGGTGAAGAGCAGAGGATGGGATCATAGATGCATCTGGCTAAGTTCCAGTAACCAAACACAGAAAGGTAATATCATCCAAAGAGATCCACCAGGGTCCTCTAGAGTCCTTGATGAGAGATGTCATCATTCTCCATCTGGCTATCAGGGCATAGCTAGATACTTTTTTGATTCTCCCCCCTTCACTTTCGGTCAGCTGCTGAACAGCCATGGAGTGGGACATATCATAATGAAATTGTGGACCCTGATGTTGGTTGTTGCAGAGAAAAGAAGGGAATGCCAGGTATTCTTCCTATATTTGCATATGTCTCTTAACAGGATACTGACCAGAGATTATTGTTAGGGAGGAGTAGACATACCACACACAAGGCCAACCCAAGATGCATTCTTAACAGGGTCAAACCTATCAAGAGTTACTTAAATAAATAATGTTGAAAATATCATTTGCAGAACCTCTTTATTATTCTGTGGTTTTTCTGTTACAGCCAATTGTGCCAAGGTATATTCTACTGCAGTTGCCAAAACGCAGAAGATATGGGCTGCTTACCTTGATGCAATCATGAAGGTACTTGGGCTTTAACTACCCTTTTGACTAGTATCTTCAAATACATCTTCCTCTAGGCACCTGTGGCTTCCTATGTGATAATTATATCGCAAAAATTGGGCAAGATCCAGATTTGGTCCTACTTGGAGTAGATTCATAAGCATTGATGGGACAAGATAATGGTGACTAAGTAACATTGCATGAGTTTGTGGATATTCTTAAGCATGAATGAATCTGGACCCTTCAGGATGAGGTGCTGCTTCATGGAATCATAGAGTTGGAGGAGACCACAAGGGCCATCCAGCCCAACCCCCTGCCATGCAGGAATTCTCAATCAAAGCATTAATGACAGATGGCCATCCAGCCTCTGTTTAAAGACCTCTAAGGAAGGAGACTCCACCACACTCTGAGGGAGTGTGTTCCACTATCAAACAGCCCTTATTGTCAGGAAGTTCCTCCTAATGTTGAGGTGGAATCTCTTTTCCTGTAGCTTACATCCATTGTTCTGGGTCCTGTTCTCTGGAGCAGCAGAAAATAAGCTTGCTCCCTCCTCAATATGACATCCCTTCAAATATTTAACCAGGGCTATCATATCACCTCTTACCCTTCTCTTCTCCAGACTAAGCATATCCAGCTCCAAGTTGGTCAACCTTTCACCATTTTAGTTGCCCTCCTTTGGACATGCTCCAGTTTCTCAACATCAGCTTCTGACATCAACCTAATAGATTGAAATCAAATTCACAGAATGGTGTTGCTGCACAGTCCCATCCCTGTTCTCCCATGTATGGGTGTAGTATATGAACTATTTAGACTTTTAAAGGCCAAAATAGGAGACTTGAACTGTGCCTGGAAGACACAGGTGACATCAACGCTGACTAGGGGCCCATTCCCACTTGTGGAAAAACCCGCATTGGATCCGAGCTGTGCTCCGCTTATGAAAGCGATTCCAAAAGGCCCCTCGTTCACACTATGAAAAGGGACCTTTTTGGGAACCCCTTTCTTAGCGGGAACGCTTGTCATTCCCACTGGAGCTGCCATGTAAGGTGACAGCCCTTAACGCCCCAATCCCTTCCTGCAGGGGAATTTTTTTTATGGGGGGGGGTATTGATCAATCTTGTGCATTTGCGATCTTGTGCATTTGTGATCTTGTGCATTTGTGATCAGTATAATGAAGAAAAAGAGAAAAAGAAAGGAAGGAAGGAAGGACCCCCCAGGAGCAAGTGTGTGTGTGTGTGTTTTCTTTTTCTTCATTATACTGATCACAAATGCACAAGATCACAAATGCACAAGATTGCAAATGCACAAGATAGATTTTGCAATGAATACCCCCCCTCCAAAAAAAACCCCACAAAAAAACACGATTCTGACCAGCGTTCCCACTTACTGGAAACGCTTCAGAATCATGTTTTCTGAAAAAGCCCACTTTAAAACTAGTGTCAGGAAAGCCCAGGCTATTTGCTTTTAACCCGGTCCTTTCCTCCACTAATCGATCCGATGAGGATTGGAAGTCGATTCGAGTGTGAACGAGGGTCATATAGCCCACGTCACACTTCAAATCAAAATGTAGTGGGAATGGGGCCTAGGTTTGTTTTTTCACTCTCATACATTAGAACATATGGGAATGAACAGTCTTCAGGAGTTTTTTTGTGGGTTTCTCAGGCTATGTGGCCATGATCTTGAAGAGTTCATTCCCGATGTTTTGCCAGCATCTGTGGCTGGCATCTTCAGAAAATATTGGCATGGAATAGAGAGAGTGTGTGTGTACCCACTCTCTTCCATACCAGTATTTTCTGAAGATGCCAGCCACAGATGCTGGCGAAACATCAGGAATGAACTCTTCTAGAACATGGCCACATTGCCTGAGAATCCCACAAAAAACTATGGATGCGAGCCATGAAAGCTTTTGACTTCACAGTCTTCAGGAATTTTCTCCCTCTTAGATGAGATTGTGAGTGTTTTTCTGCATTATTTTTTAGTGTTTGTTTCTTTCCATTTTGGGACCTTTTTTTGCAAATACTTGGTTTGTTCACATCCCCCAAAAATGTATTTTGTTCCAAATGCAATGGCTTTTGTACAGAAAATAAAAGCAAGCCCAAGATGTGCAAGTCAGTTAGCCTTCATTTAAAGCTACAAAACATGATGATTTTTCAACTTTTTGGTCAAGGATGAGAACGTTTGTAAACATCATTTTCATCCTTATTTCTGATGTTCACATAACAGTTCTCTAGCACCACCAGTAGGTGGTGCTAATACTCTGTAAAATTATTCAAAATATCCCCATCAGTGTTCTGCTACTGTACCCAACACTTCATGTTGTAGTTTCAATGAGATAGTTAGGATTCCCAATGAGGATGCCTAAGGTGAGATCCCATGCACATTTACATAGAGTGAAATCTTATTACAGTGTTCCCCCGGGTTACGAAGGTAATCCGTTCCGGATTACCTTTTGTAACCCGGAAATGTTTGTTTCCCGGGAGACCGCTTTAAGGGACAGACCGCACGGCCGATTTAAAGGGGCCGCACGGTTTTTCCCTTTCGGGGGAATTTTAGCGGTCCCGCCGGTTTCGGCTCCCGGGGATTTCGTTCCCCCGGGGGCTTCGTATCCCGGGGGACCACTGTATGCTCAGCTGAATTAACCTCTGAGCCAACATGCATAGGATTAGAACCAGAGTTTACTTCTTATGGAAGTAAATTGTATGATCTGTAAAAGTGCTGAATTAGATCAACAAACAGTCTAGGGAGTTTGTCTTTTTTGGTGTTGTGAATGTTTCTGTAAATAATCTGTTTTCATGTAAATTGTTGATTTTTTATGTTTATTAATTTGATTATGTTTAGTTATACTGTTCATGGTATAAAAAAGATAAATAAAAAGATAAATAAAATAAAGATCAGTTTAAAAAGATAAATAAAATAAAGGCTGAGGGAGAACCAGGGCCTCAAAAAGTTCTTTCTTATGGACAAAAACTCGCCAAATCTTCGAACCAGAAGGCCACTGGCCATGTTGATTAGGAAGATGCTGGGAACTTCAATCCAAAAAGTAACTTTTCCAAGCATTGATTAGGGTTATAAATCTATGTTTTTAACTGGTCAGCGTTAAGACAATAGAATACCTTATACAACAAAACATATTTATTGTTGATAGTTCCCTTTTTTCTTTTCTTACTCTCTTGGCAGGTTGGACAGATGCAGATTTTAAGACGCCAAATAGCCAATGAACTTAATTATTCCTGCAGATTTGACTCCAAACATTTAGCAGCAGCTTTAGAGAACCTGAATACGTAAGAATTAAGTCAATACTCTTAGAAAATCAGCTTGTATCTCCAAGATAATAACGAAGTATGTTTTAAATGTGCATCAAAAGGTGAAAATTTAAGAACTGTGACATCCAGTGTTTAATTGATTCAGAAACCTGGCTCAATGTAACCGAGTCAGAAAATGCAAATTAGGATGGAGCAAGATCCTGTCATATCATAATTCCATAATGTGGGCAAAACAGTATAGAAAGTGATTTCCTAGCCATCTGCTGTGTGGGATTGGAGAAATACTTGCCCAATTTGAGGAGTGCCTATAATCTATGCTCAGATTTATGTTAACTGAAGTTGAATGCCTGCCATGTCACTACCTCCTAACACCAAGATAAAGTTGTTTTTTGTTCAAAGACATAGCCATGTTAGTCTGGAAGATCAGTATGCAAAGGGATCTTGCAGCACCTTTGAGACTACTTGAAAGATAGAAGTTGTAGACCTGAGCCTACTTTTTCAGATGCATTTCCTCATGTCCATGATAGCTCATGCTACCAACTTCTATATTTCAGGTAGTCTCAATGTTGCTGCAAGATCCCTTATTTTTTGTTGTTTTATTTTCCAAGTTTATATTTTGCCTTTAAGTCTAATAACAGGTGGGATTATATATCAGGGTCACATAGTGTAGCTCTCCACATGCAGCATTATCCTCAATTGTGCAGCACAGCCCTGTGCAGTTGTGCAATGTTGGGCAACTGCATGGACCTGAACATGGACAGTGGCACCACATGGGCAATTTGGCTTCCACAACCTCAAAAAGCATGCAGGTATTTTGCATTGGACTAAAATATCTATCCCCTGCACTAGCAAAATTCCGTTCACTTCCTTAGGGGAACTTACATGGATAAGATATTAGGAGTCCAGCCACTATATCCGCATCTTAAAGTGTTGGGCAGGGGGAGAGGTAGACGAAGGTAAGAATTGGATTTTGAGTGGTGCAATAAGATATTTTTAGTTGTTGGTCTTTGCTGGGAGGGTGCACTCTTTGGAAACTTAATGGAACCGTGCTTCTGCCCTCATGTTAAGTTTTGATGAAATACTGCGAAGACTAATTATATACCAAAATGTCCCAAGTATTTTCCCCCCATTAGGCCAGGAGGAGAGGGTGAGAATTGTATAGTGGTTTGAGTGTTAGACTAAGACACTGGGAGACCAGGGTTTGAATTCCAGCTTGGCTATGGAAACCCACTGGGTTATCTTGGGAAAGTCACACTCTCTCAGACTAAGAGGAAGGCAATGGCAAACCCCCTCTGAGGAAACTTGCCAAAAAACCCGTGATGGGGCCTCAGGGTCACCATAAGTTGGAAACAACTTGAAGGTTAACAACAACAACAAAGGGGCAGGAGGAATCTCTTTAAAATAGGCAATACTGATATTTGGTTGGTGGGTAGACATTTGAACAAAGAGTCAAGCTAAACATAGTATTTCTGAAATTATTTTTAATTCCCTTTTTAAACTGACATAAATGCTCTCCCTCCCCCCCCCCCCCAAAAAAAAGATTGTTTCTGAAATTATTGGATAGTTAATGTGTTTACATTATCTTGCACTTCTTGCTATCTATTTAAGGCAAAGGGAAGGAAGGAATAGCTTTACATGGTGGTGAGGTACTATGCTTTGGTGTTGAGCTGTCCTGTTCAACAAGTCCTGTGTCGCATTTATTTTATTTAACTCCATTTTATTTCTGTTGTGCCTTTCTCTCTGCATGGGAGACAAGGTGGCTTACAACAAAATAAAAATAAATATTGCTAAAATCTTATTATACAAAAATTTAAACACAATGAAACAAACAATTATATAAACAATGGGCAGAATGATAGGATGATACATGTTGTGAGGGAGTAATCATTTTATGGCCGAGTGCTTTTATTCAGGAAAGGCCTGCCAGAAGAGATCCATCTTGACAGCTTTTTTTGAAGCTGCCTAAGCTGGTAATTTGATGGATCTCATCCGGCCAGACATTCTTCCTTTATTTGCATATGTCTCTTAACAGGATACTGACCAGAGATTTGTTGTTAGGGGGGAATAGACATATCACATGCAAGGCCAACCCTTAAGATGTATTCTTAATAGGGTCAAACCAATAAAGAATTACTTAAATAAATAATGTTGAAAATATCATTTGTAGAACCTCTTTATTATTCTGAGGTTTTTCTGTTACAGCCAATTGTGCCAAGGTGTATTCTTGTCCGGCAGGCCATTCCACAGACTGGGAGCAGTTGCAAAAAAAGTCTTCTGGGAGGTTGCGTTTAGTCTGGTCTTTAAAGCCTGCAATAAATTCCTCCCAGAGGACCTGAGTGTGCGGGGCAGATTATATGGAAGTAGAAGATCCATTAAATAGTTTGAACCCAAGCCATGTAGGATTTTAAAGCTGATAACCAACACCTTGTACTGCACGTGGAAACCAATAGGTAGCCAGTGGAGTGATTTCAAAATCGGTGTTATGTGGTCACTCTGAACATTTGTTCAGAGAGGGTTTTCCATTGCCTTCCTCTGAAGTTGAGAGCATGTGACTTGCCCAAGGTCACCCAATCGGTTTCATGGCCAAGCTGGGAATTGAATCTTGGTCTTCAGAGTCATCATCATCCAACACTGTATAGAACTTTATTCAGCACAACCACTGATATGGAAGCCACCAGTCACAGCTGGGCCTTAGCCTTCTGATGAACTGTGATTACTGAAATTTGGTCTACTTTTTCTCTTATCCTTGTAGAGCAATCCTTGCTGACATAGAAGCTCATTATCAAGATCCATCTCTGCCTTGCCCTAAAGAGGATAACACCCTTTTGTATGAGATCACAGCATATCTGGAGGCTGCTGGCATTCACAATCCATTGAATAAGGTAAGGCAAAATTATTTCCCTCCATTATGAAGTTATCATTCATTGGGAAGGTACGTTCTCCACCCTGCTTTATGAGATTGTGACTTCAGGTTCTCTGAGCTCTGATTCTCATGTAGCCAAAACAGTGCCATCCACACTCCAAAGGGAGGTATCAGCAGAAGCACAACAGTTGTCTCTTTCACAGTACACAATTATAGCATTTAAGTGCCTTCATTGAAAAAGTTCTGTCTTGTGGACTCTTGCAGTTTGTAGTTTGGAGGGTGCTATTGCTCTGTGGTAGAGAATTCTAAATACCATATGAAACTAAAAACCTTAGGATTTCATAGGAAGGAGCCATGGCAGTTAAAGTGGTATATCAAATGCTATGACTGTGTAGTGTGATCGAAACCCAAATGTCTTTTACAGCAAAGAGAATCAAGGAAGAAAAATCACAGTGGGAAGTGAGCATGCTCAGTGGACTTGAAATGAGGAGTGACTCTTGGGAGCTGGGGATGAAAAATGAGTGGACTTTATTAATGGCAGATCTTTTCTTTAGGCCTTTTTTAGCAGCTGGAATTTTACTGCTGTTGCTTTTAATCAGATGCTTGGATGCAGTGGTGTACTTAATACTGGATCCAACTGCTTTCCTCAGAATCAGCAATTCTCTTTCCATCTTGCAGTCTTCTCTGTGCATTTAAAAAGTTGCTCAGAAAGTGGCACAGTCCTCTGGAGCCTTTTCTATTGTGGCTGTAGCAGGAAGGGAGCAGGAAGAAGTTCGGAATTTCCCGGATTTTGGATGTCAAATTGTACTGTTGGAACTTGGTGTTGTTGTTTTTTTAATTCTGCTTATATTTTCAAACCTTTTTCAAAGTGTTATTTTATTAGCAGTAGTAGATGTTTTAACGCCTTTGAAGCTAACTATGTGAGATTGTAGCTTAAGCTTTCATAGACTAGGTCTACTTCTTCAGATGCATGGGCCTGAGGAAGTAGAAACTAGTCTATGAAAGCTTACGCTGTGACTTCTTTTGTGAAGTTAGGCCCTGTACAGACCAGCACTTTGGGCCAGCTGGGGGGCAGAATCAGGGTGTAGCATCTCCACGATGCACACCCTAGCTCCACCCCCAGGGCACCATGACACCACACACCGCTCAACATGGCGCGTGGCACCATGGCACTCCTCTAGCACTGCGCCCATACAACGCACTGCCAAAGAAGCACTGTATAGCCACACCACCGTGGCTATGGCATCCTTTCCAGGATGCAAAAAGGGGCCCACTTTTTGAGCCCTGGAAAGGCTAGATTGGGGCCATGTCATGCACTTGCCGCAGGCCTGATCTGGCTGAAGTCTCAAAGATGCTACAAGATCCCTTTGCACACTGAAATTCCAGACTAACCCAGCTATCTCTGAATTCTAGTAGATGTTATGTGTGCTAAATATCAGTATACAAAAGTAATGGTTGTGTAATAGAAATTTAGTTGCAGGCAGAGCATTTCAGGTTTTCAGGTTTCACTAGGTTTTCTAGTGCTTCAGTGAAATATTTTAAGGTGCAATGTATTAAGATGATTAGAATTAACAGATTTAAAAGATGGTTCATCTTTGATGAAATCATATGTAAATTTAATCCCTTTGGAAACAGTTTAGAGGATAGTTTTTTGTGGGATTTTTCGGGCTATATGGGCATGTTCTAGAAGAGTTTATTCTTGACATTTCACCAGCATCTGTAGCTGGCATTTTCACCATTCTCTGAAGATGCCAGCCACAAATGCTGTCAAAACGTCAGGAATACTATTCTAGAACATGGCCACCTAGCCCAAAAATCTCTCAGTGATTTACAGAGTGATAAGAAAAAGAGCCTTTTTAGTAGTGGTCCCTTGCTTGTGAAATGCCCTTCCTTGAAAGGAGCAGTGGATGCATATTATTTCCCTTCCAGTCTCTTCAGGTCTTTGAAACTATGCTGTAGATTTTTTTCCCATTAAAAACTGAAGCAGAGGAGGATTTTATTCATTTATATTTCACCGTTTCCCCCCAGTCCTGAGATGGAAGGTGGTATACAATTGATTAAGAACAGTTACAGACCAAAAACATACAAAAACATCAGTACGTTTACACATGTGTATATGTGTTTTATTTAAAATGGTTTTCTTCCTTCTACTCCTTAATTTTAAAGTGACTTTTTTATAGAAAAACAGCAATACAGTATTTTATGTTGTTTATAATTTCATTTTGATTTTGTTTCAGGTTCTTTAAGTTGCCCAGAATACTTTGGTTACCAAGTCGCCTATCAGTTCTATAGATAAATGGATATATGTGGTGATATCCCCCTTCTTGATTTATCTTGTTTCCTTTTTAGATCTACATAACGACAAAACGATTGCCATACTTCCCCATTGTGAATTTTCTCTTCCTGATTTCCCAATTGCCAAAACTTCAGTACAGTAAAAACTTAGGTATGATGTACCTCTTTTCTAAATATTGACATTAAACATACTCCATTCACCCAAGAGCTTGAATTATATACCATTACCATTGAATTCCTTTCATGTCATGGTTGTTCCATTTTAACTGTCTGCTGGCAAGTCAGATGAAGAAAAAGATAAACAGGGCTACCAGTAAACATGCTTGTTTGTCACTCTTCCCCAGGTTTGGCCTTGTCTGTGCCCTTGGCCTACAACTCCAATCAAACCTAGCCAACTTGGCTAGTTTTCAGAGGTATTTAGGGTATTAGGTCAGAAAGGAACTCTTCTAGAACATGGCCACATAGCCTGAAAGCTCCACAAAAAACTATGTATTTGGGGTTGTTGGCAAAAATAATCTGAAGGGGTCCTGACAGAGAAGGATGACTTCTATAGATTTACGCAGAAAGCTGTATAAGATTCTTCCTATGCCATAGTTAAAATGTTTGTATGGGTGCAGTATGGTTATAAAGCTTCATCCATCAAGAATTCAAGAAAGCCCAGTTACTGGCCTAGTTTGTAGTTCCAACTTAATAAACTCATTGAATTGAAGGGACTTACATAAATGTAGATGTACAATGTTTCCAATTATTTATTTGGTCTGCTCTTGCTTTTTGTTGCTGACAGTTGGCTTTGTATTTGGTTCTGCCAGCAAAACAGATTGGAACAGAGATGTCAGTGGAACATAAGACTATGTGAACAAATTCTAATTTCAGTTGACCATGGGTATCAGCCATTGCTCCTTTATCCTAAAATTGTAGGTGTAATGTAAAACTTGAAACACCTAGCAGAGATTCATTCAGTCTTCAATCACCATTTTGAGGCTGGGTCTAAACCACAGTGCCTGGCTAAATTTGAGACCGGTCTCTTTCTTCCCCCATTCTCTCCTTTGTGTACTATTCAACCAGATGTAGACTTCTGAAAAAAACAAAAACTTGCACACCTCCCATGACATTTTGCTGGATGCTAACAAAGATATTGCCCAATGGTGAATGAATTTCAGAGAGAGAGAAAGAGAGAGAGATTTTTTTGCTCAAAGCAGTGTTTTTTATCTTTGTTTCTTATCTAAGGAGCAATCTTCTCTCGCTCTTATGTCTGTAGACATGGCATTTCTGTGGGCATTTCCTTCCATACCAAATGGATTTGCAACCAGCAAAATCAGCGTAGGCCTGTGTGCGTAATAAATTGCATATTGTGAAAACACAAGGCAAGCACAAACAGCTCTGAGTGGTCTTGGCCTGACATCAAAGGAGACTTTGTAACCAACTGTGAGGCTTTTGTTATGAAAGCTTCTAAAACAGCCTCCCCCAGATATGTTGAACTATAACTCTTATCATCCTGGGGCCCTCCAGGCAAGTTGGATTATAATACTAACCTTCTGTCACAGTATAGCCATTGAGTGAAAATGATGGGAATTGTAATGCAAAACATCCAAAGAGCACAAAGTTGGAGAAGGTTGTTTTCAAAGGAAGTCATTGGCCAGATCTTGGGCAGTTTGCTGGGTGCTGTCAGGGTATGCCATGATGGATAGCTTCCATGTTGCTTTGCAGCATTCCAGATAGTGGAGACGGACATTCATTATTTTAAGCTGCCCGACAGGTGATACTTTATTGGGACGCTATCAGTAATTCCAGCAATGGGCCCAGTGATATCATTCAGAATAATTAACAACCAGGTCCTGTCCCCTGCTCTGGAAAACCTAATATTTCCCTGGCACTGAACTTCTTGCATCTCCATCTTCTTCATGTATTCTAGTCTCTTCTTCCTCCACATCACTATTTGTGATTCCCCCTTTAATCTGCCCAGCCTCTGCATCCTTGAACAATTTCCACAGCTCATCCCATTGCAAACCAACTGCATGACATTGCTTCCCAAGCCATATGCCAAAGATTTGTAGACCTTCCCTGCTGCCATTAGGAAGTCTTATAGGACAACAACTCATGCCAGAGGGATTCATTAGAAGATGCTTTGCTGGCACTTGGAATTTGTAACTGACATCAACCCTTATCTACTGTTCAAGTTTCTGTGTTCTTTTTTCTTTGCAAATGTTAGAGGACATACAAGACCTTTCACATAAAGCAGGGGTGTACCACTAATATTTCCATTCTCTATCTCTCAGTCTTCTGAAAATCCTATTTGGTGCATTATAAAGGTATAGATGGGCAAAATAGCATTTAAATGCGGAATCATGTGCCTCCTTAAGACCCATGGTACCATTTTATTAGGAAATTTGCTTGTGAATAGGGGCCTGAAGGTCACACAGTTCCTACTCCTTGGTGTAGAAGCTTCCTTCAAATCACCCTATAGGCTTGCCACTGCCCGACAGTAAGATCTTCGTGTTGCTTTGGTTGACATAGAAAGAAATCCTTCCTGTATCCCCACCTGCTATGGATCCACAGAAAGAATGGATTACTGCTTTGTTGTATGCCTTCAAGTCATTTCTGACTTGAGGCAACCCTACATGAAATCTATCACAAGGTTTTCTTGGCAAGATTTGAAGGGGTTGCCTTTGCCTTTTTCTGAGGCTGAGAGTGAGACTTGCCCAGAGTCACCCAGTGGGATTCCATGCAAGGTATGGATTCAAACCCTGGTCTCTTAATAGGAGCCCTGGTGGCGCAGTGGTTAAATGCCAGTACTAGAGCCACAAGGTTGTGAGTTCAATCCCAAGGCTCCAAAGTTGATACAGCCTTCCATCCTTTTGTAGGTCAGTAAAATGAGTACCCAGCTTGTTGGGGGCAATTAGTTTACAGATTGTAAACCGCTTAAAGACTGCTGAGATCACTGATAAGCGGTATAGAAATGTAAATGATATTGCTATTGCTAGGGCTGTAGTACAGCACTCAAATCATTATACCACACTGTTACTTTTCTAAGCTGAGAAAATTTGCTTTGTTTTGTTTTGTTTTACTCCAGGAATGGTCTGCAAGAAGCCAGCAGATCCCATTGACTGGCCTCCTCTGGTGCTCGGTCTACTCACTCTGCTGAAACAGTTCCATTCGCGATACACTGAGCAGTTTCTGGCTCTGATTGGCCAGTTTATTCGTTCAACAATGGAACAGTGCACAAGGTACCTATTTCCCCTTCCTTAAGAGTGCTTAAGGTCCTTGCACACTTGCATGTTGCCTTGATGTTATCCTTAGCACAGGCCATTCCATCAGAAATTTCTCAACGCAGGAACAAGGATGACTTCCCCATTCTCTAAAACAGCTTGTTATCCAATTTAAAGGCATCTTAGGACCTACCCACACTGCAGAATTAAACCAGCGTGACACTACTTTAACTGCAATGTCTCTATTCTGCAGAATCCTTGGATTTGTACTTTAGTGAGACACCACAACTCTGACAGACCAGGATGAATAATTCACCTAACTACAAATCCCAAGATCCTGTAGGATAGTCATGGCATTGTAAGTGGTATCATACTGCTTTAATTCTGCAGTGTGGATAAACCCTTACACAGGTAACTTGACTGATTTAAATGTGGAGATGATAAAATAACAGTTCTTGAGAGAAAAGCATTCTTTGTGTTTCAGCCTCCTTCCACTGAAAGGGAATGCACCTGCACCTTGTTATTCTTCCCACTTGTTCCGAATTGCAAATTAGTAGGGTTTTTAGAAAATTACATTTAGTCTTCTAAACTGCCCTCTCCCATTTCCCATTTTCATAGCTCCAGATCAGTTTGGTGTTGATGAAAATTACAAAAATTAAAGTAAATATTGGCAGGAGGCAATGTTTAAACCCTGTCTGTTTGAAGGGAGGAGACCCCTGCTCCTTCTGGATCATAGAACAAGGGCCATCTAGTCCAACTTCCTGCCTTGCAGGAATACACAATCAAAGCACCCTCAACAAATGGCCATCCAGCCTCTGTTTAAAAACCTCCAAAGAAGGAGACTCCACCCTACTCTGAGGCAGCTTATTCCACTGTAAACATCTTTACTGTGAGAAAGTTCTTCCTAAGGTTGAGGTAGAATCTCCTGCAGTTTGCATCCAGTGCTCTAGGTCCTATTTTCTGGAGCTGTAAAAAAAAAACTTGCTCCATCTTCAGTATGACATCCTTTCAGATAGTTAAACAGGGCTATCATGTCACCTATTAATCTCCTCTTCTTCTGACTAAACATACCCAGCTCCCTAAGTTGCTCTTCATAGGGCTTGAAAATCAGAAAGATATTCTTTGTTATTTTTAGGGGGGGATACTGGGATTTGGGACTGTACTGTTTTAACTTGTAAGCCACCCCCTATTGTCTCAGACAGAAAGATGGGATATAGATACTTTATTTATTTATTTATTTATTTAATAATTCAAAAGACTCTAAAATATTTGTGAGATATGAATAAGAAATATATATGAACAATGGCAAGTACATAAAAAGAATATGTGATTAAATGCAGCTACTTTTAGCCCTGTTTATCTTTCTTTTTCCAGTTTCCCACTCCACTGTATTTGCTCTTATCTCCCTTGTAACCAAGCACACTTGCTCCTTGCTATTCCTTCACACCAGACCACTCACATATCAAGTTCACTATGCATTAGTGATGTGCTTGCTTTCTGAACTGAAAGAATAATTCCCACCACCCTCCAACAGTTCAGTGCATACATGTACGCATACATCAGGCACATATGTATATACTAGGTACAGTTGACTCTCTGTATTCACAGATTCATTATTCACTCATTCAAGTATCCATGGGTTTAAAATATTAAAAAATATACAAGTCCCAAAAAGAAAACCTTGATGTTGCCATTTTGTATAAGAGGCACCATTTTGCTGTGGTATTGTATATAATGGGATGAGCATCCATAGATTTTTTCATTTTTGTATTGTACAAAGGCCCACTGTACAGGAAACATGGTCTCCTCCAGATGTTTGAAATGCAAGTCACATAATCTCTGATCTTGTGGACATACTGACTGTGGCTGGCGTAAGTTGTACGTAAATTGTAATCAGAACCATCTGAACACACACTATGGCTGCAATTCTACATCATGAGACATAAATCTGCCACCTATGTCTACCAGTGCTACCATCACCACAAATAAAATCTCTGAAGTAGCCCCCCATTATATTGATTTGCATGTTGTTGGAGAGTGGGGAAATCAGTGCAAATGCACCACCTACTTTCCTGTTGTACAAGTGGAATTTGCAGGGACCCCTAAGGTTCCTGCAAATGCTGTCCTTCCAGTAAATGCAGTTAAACTCATGTAGGTGCTTTCTTTTTTTAGGCCAGCCCTTAAAGTACTGTTTTTGGAGATGGACAGAATATTTGTACAAATAAACACGGCAGTTGTTAACAAATTCAGAGCTATGGTTTTGTGTTTCTCTATAGCCAGAAGGTTCCAGAAATGCCAGCAGATGTTGTGGGTGCCCTACTTTTCTTAGAGGACTATGTTCGTTATACAAAACTACCACGAAGGGTAAGTAAATTGTATATTTTAAACAATCCCAGATTAAAATTGTGGTCTCTTCCAACTCTATGATTCTATGAAAATCAGGGATTAATTTAAACAAGAAAAAAAACATACTACACAATTCAAGTTAAGAGCTTTGAAGGCTATGAGTTAAGCCATGTTTTTATCTGGCCACGAAAAACCTACACTGATATCATTTGGGCTTCCAAGGAGAGGGCATTCCAAAGAAAGTCCTCTACTGTGTCCATCCCCATTGTATTGCCCACTTGTGGGACACAGATAATAGAAGCCAAACTTCCAAAGCAGACAGGAATTCTTGGAATAACTGTCTGCTCCATATCCAGGCTTTTTATGTATGTTTTTTGGTTATCCTTAGTCCAATTTGGAGAAAGGACATAGCTCAAAGATCAATTTCTGGAATTTAATCTCTAGTAAAGGATCTTTACACATCTGAGAGAGACCTCATCTTGAGCACTTGGAAAGCCAATGCTAGAACAGGCAGTATTCAGTGTCAGATTAGCAGTATGAGGCTGCTCCTTCCATTCATGTCAGACATCCCATTATAAATATTGATTCTCATTTGGTCCATATTCTAAGTTGAATTAAGTAAAAAATCTTATCTTATTTGAGTAGCCATTCTTCATGCATTATTCATCATGGAACACATACAGTCTTCCCATGCTACTTAATGTATAAAAGGTAGACAGGTTGAGGCTCTCTTATATAGAATTCAAAAATCCAGAGATTTTTTTCATGGGTGCCTGTGATAGTGACACCTTTGATGGTTCAGTGTACACAAACTTTGTTTCATGCACAAAATTATTAAATATATTATGTACAGAATTACCTTTAGGCTACATAAGGTGTATATGAAACATAAATGAATTTTGTGTTTAGGTCAGGGTGCAAGATGCAAAACATCTCTGGTCCCAAGCATAACAGAGGCTCAACCCGTATTGTGTCCCTTTACTATTCTGCAGTAGAAGTGGGTTGTTGTTTTTTAAAAGATCTTTAACCAGAGTCCCTTTTCTTCCAGGTTGTCGAAGCCCATGTACCTAATTTCATTTTTGATGAGTTCCGAACAGTTATCTGAACTCCCAAGCAAACCATGGCCTTAGAACATAAGGATCAAGAAAGAAGCTAGCACTTCGCAACTCTATTTTTCTGACTAACAGAGAATACACATTGGTGCATGAACATAGCATAATTGACACTAACCTATTGCAACTAATGCTGCTCCAAAATTATGCTATTTTCCCCAGTTGCCTACTTGATACTAGCAATTTCTATTTAAACCTGTAACATTATACATCATTCTTCATGTACCAAAATTTATGTTTATGTTCTTAAGACATATTATGTGGACATAATAGCTTTTTTGTATAGGAATAAAAATAATGATACCAAAATGAGAAGGCTTGGGTTGCTTCTCAGATTTTAATACACAACAAGTGTGTTCATTTACCCTTCATCATGGTAAAATACCAAAGACCTGGAACTGATGAAAGTTAAGAACATATAAAGGCAGGATTACCATTCAATGTTAAAAAAACAAAAATGATGGCCACAGGTTTGAAGTGGGCAAAAAAGACATCAAAACCATTGAAGTTTCTATTCCTTGGCTTGGTCATTAATCAGAATTGAGACTGCAATCAAGAAGAGCATATTTTGAACAAATTTTACCAAATGGTGTCAAACTGCTTTAATTCTACAGTATGGCTATGCCCTAAATTCTCATTGATTTCAGTGACTATACTCTGAAATATAACTACATCTGGAATACAACTGTTCATGTATAAGGAGTCGATAAGGCTGTGTATAACTTGAAATGTAAATATTAAAATATGGACAAATGTTATCTCTAAATAACTTAAACAGTATCCCTTCGCGTAAAGGATATGCCAATGGACTAAACCCTAAACTACTGAATTTATTTATTTATTTAGCCACAAATGTTCTCCAACATCCATACTTGGTCATACATACTCAAGTCTCCAGCACTGGAGAGGGAAATCAACTATTCATATGATGCATGGCAGAATTCACAAACTCTATCGTCAAAATAATTAATAACTGTTTAAAATCAATGTCCCAATTATTTGATCACACCTTCATTTTTCAGGACTTGTACCAAGATTAAAAATGGGGTTGAGGTTCCCCAAAGTTGTGTCATGTTAAATGCATGGATCATGATAAATACCCATTCTGGTTGTCCACTTGGAAAAATATACAAAGGGGCTTATGTTACTACAGCTTCATGCCAAAGTAGCCTAAGATCCCATTGGCTGTGTCATCTGGCACTGTAGCAAGGATTAGGGGACAAAATCTCTCTTTTCACAGCCAGAAAAGTACTAGCCCTAATTAAAGAAACATTTTGTGAATTGGTCTACTGAGCAGCTGAGTCATTGGCAGTACCACCCCTTGAAGCGGAAGCGTTTGGAAAACATTTAATATGAAGCTGTGATTTCATTTAATCAGCTCTGTTTAATCAATTTAATCCATTCTATTTAATGTTCATTTCCCTCAGCTTTTGAGACTTTTGGTTTTTAAAAAAACTATGACTCTGGTCTGAGCTAGCAAATTAAGAGACATCAGCACAGCAGGCAAACAAATGTGTCTATTGCATGCAACAATGATTTTATGACTCTTTGACACAATTTAGTTTTTTACTCCACATATCACATTGATGCTTGGTCACAGGTCCTTAGACTGGTCCTATTTATAATACCGTCAGTGGTGTTTTAGTTCCTGTAAACATAACCACATTTGTGGGGTTTTGTTGCTGTTTTTAAATGCAAAAATACCTTAGCCACAAGATGCCCAAAGATCTATAATGTCAATGTACGGCCACCCCATGAATTTCATAGGGTTTTCTTAGGCAAGGAATACTCAAGAGGTGGTTTACCAATTCTTTCCTCTGAAATACAGCTTACAGCAGATGAGATCTGGTGCCTTTAGGGTATTTATAAAAAGTTTAGGGACTCTCGATTTCCACACCATTTATAGCTTTTACATTATTTGCATATACCAAAAGGTCTGCTGAACAAACTGAGTTAATCTACACAAAGAACAGGCACAGTACAATAATACTGTTCTTGGACAATATCTCTTCGTATAGCAGGCAGATAGAAATTATAACTGAATGATATTCCAAGCATATATAAACTCAATGAGGAATATTGTGATCCATCTACCTATAAGGCAAGTCACAAAAGACATCTTGCTATGAAGTAGTACACTAGCAACAGTTGTAATTTGTGTGAATAGACAAGGCGTTAGCACAGGCTGATCCCCACAGCTGCATATTTATTTGAATCATGTGTAAACTGTAATCTATAAATGGAATAGCAGAAAGTACTGGAGGTGCAACTTCTGAAGATATTTCTGAAATCAGAGAACACTGCATTCATCTGTAGCACAACAGTTACTTTCAGGCAGAGTAAAATGCCTCTGGCCTATCATCCCTTTTATATTACCCAACTAACAACCTAAATTGAAATCCCACTATATTTAAGCAGACACACTCCTGTGACAGTAGAATTACAGGAGCTATCATCATGTTCCACTGGTTTATAATTTTTTCTCATCTGGGGCAAACTCAAATTGCTTCTTCTCTGGGAAGGGAAGGGTATCTTCAGAGTGTAGCAACTACCACTCTAGAAATCCTATATGAGCTGAAAAGTAGTTTAAGAGCTGGGTAAGGAATTCCGAAGTTCACTGTACCTGCATACTGTAGAGATTTGGGCCTCTGCCTCAAGGCAGATGAGTTTAGGAGTCCTTGTTAGCATCATGTTCAAATGTTAATGCTTGACCAGTGACATGAATAGGTTCACTTTTATTAGTGACTTCCTTTGGATACTTTTTGCATTTGCTTTGCAGTTTGAGGCTGGGAAAAAGGTAGGAAGGCTGAGAATGGACACAGGAGTGAATTTTCTATGTTGCTAACCCAATTCTGCAGTTCTAATTGATATTAGCAGGGAGAAGTGTCATGTTTGCACTTTGGTTTTCTTTGGTCCTGCACTATATAACCCCAGGAAGCCCATCTTCCACCAGTCTTGGCCTGGGGGAAAGTGTACCCCAATCCAGGTGACCCATATACATCAGTGATGGGGATTTGAGTTGACTGCTGGCCAAGGGATAAGTTTGGGTAGAATTTGTTAGGCTGTAAGTGGATACTGTGTACCATACGCTGATTCACTGACCATCAATAAAGCTCATACTATAGCAGTAATATGTCAGTGTCTGGCACGCAAAAAAGAAAAGGAGATGCCTGGAACTACATCTAGTTCTGGAGCAAGACATGTAGCAACACTGTTTTAGGAAAAGTGGGAAACATGGACCTCTCCAGAAGTCCTTGTGCTGCAGCTTCCATCAAATGGGGAGGATCAACCTAACCCCATGGAGAACCGTCCATTCCACATCTGCTTTATAAATCCCTCTGCAGGCCTTTTGCCTCAATAAACCCTTCTCAACTACTAAAGCACTCAATGGCATATCTCATCTCCCCCCACAAAAAACGGAAATCAAGAATGCACATAATCATACTACAGAAAGTAAAAAAAGAGGCATGGAACTGCAATGAAACATAACAGGTTTAAATTTTATCTGAGAAAACAGTAAAGGGAAATTTCACATCAAAATAAAAAAATGTCAACAAGGGAATGTACAGGTAACAGTTGCATGTTTTAAATGGTTCGAACTGCCTCGTCTCTATTTTGTAAGCTGTTATAATTAATGGAGCACCTGCAGCTATCCTGTAAAGATCAGCATTTAGTTGCTATCTTTCTAAATCATGAATAGTGGTCATTGTAAACATCTACCTCTTTCAAAAACTTCATTTGTGTAAGAAACTCATACCTATATAATTCTTGTCCATGTATAACGTACACACATTCATCTCTTCATTTAGGGTTGCCAAGTTGAAAAATGGGATACAGTTCCTGCATTTTTAACAGATTCTAGATCAGAAGAGATACTATCAAGTTCCGTCATACCTAACTGTAGCAAGTCTCCTTCCTCACACACACATACACACACACACACAAACAAATCACCTTGTCGCTGCTATAGACTCTGTTTACTGGAGAACTGGTGGGTGTCAAAGAGAAACATCTGCCTCTGTTCTTCTAGCTGACAGCAATGCTGGACCTCTTCACACCACCCACACAAACACCACTCTCCACAAGCCAGGGAACAGTTGTGTAGCTAAAGGCATTGTGGGAGAAGACGTACCACACATCTATCTTACTGAACTTTGCAGTACTTCTTTCTGATCCAGGATCTGTTAACAAGTGAAGCTACAGGAACCCAATCTTGCATGCAGCCTGTCAACCCTATATCTACTTCTAACAGCTCATTCACTTAAGGCTGCAGCAAGAACCTGTGGCCAACCAGATTGTGTTGGATTCCAGGTCACATCTGTCTCAGCCATCCAACAATATCTCAACTGCCAAAACCTCCCCATTCCTCCCTTAATACTAACAAGAGACCCAACAGGATGCCTGAGCCAAAATTATTCATTTTATCCAAGGCTGTTGCATTAATGCAGCTTGACATTGCTTTATCTGCCATGGTTCAATGCCATGGAATCCTGGGATTTGTATGATTGTTGTGGCACCAGAGCTATCTGATAAAGAAAGCTAAATATCTCACAGAACTACAAATCACAGACTTTCATAGCATTGACCCTTGGCAGTTAAAGCAGTGTCAAACTGCACTAATTCTGCAGTGTAGAAGCAGCCAAGGCTCTTTGCAGAACCAAACAAACCTAAACAATGGTCTGGTTCTCACTGAGGTTTTGAAGTCTGCATACAGGCTGCACTATGTCACACTGCAGGTGAAGTCAAGTGGTCCTGTATATAATGGTCCTGTATATAAAAATGAAGAATCCCTGTATTTTTGGTTTGGTTAGGTATATGGAACAGCATTCAGTCACACCAGTACCTACCTGCAACACTGAAACAGTGCTAGGAGGGTCTAGAAGATGTAGTCCAAAAAGTAACCTTGCCAAGGTCTGAGAGACAGGTTTACCATCTCAGTGAGAACTAAACCAATTCTCCATAGATATATTCTGTTCTATACTGGCAGGGTCTTTCCTTCAACAGTGTTAATTTAACATTTAGCCCTCTGGCCCCAGCAGTTAGAGAATGCCTTGATACTACCAGGAAAAAAAATATTGTTATTAGCAGCTCCTTATTCTGGGGATTCCTCTGCACAAAGGAACCTGTACTGGCTCCTACTCCCTCCTATAGAAGAGGGCAGTCTTTACATAGATGGTCATTCATTTCTTGTAAGGATTATATACCTGCCTGTATACCAGGAATCACCAACAGCAAGGAAATCCCTTGTCAGCACCTTATCTCTCTGTATAAAGATATACAACTTCAAGTCACAAAATAAAGCCACACTGGTTTTTTTTCTCTCAGAGTCTGATTTTTTAAAAAAAATACATAAAGAGATAGAACAAAACCATTTCATATCCAGAAGGGAAGCAGCAAAGAGTCTAATGCCGTTCTTCTTCCTGTAGATTTGTTTCTTCAGGTTTAATAGACGAGGTGCTTCATTTCAGAATATATGAGTGGGAATATGACAGAGCAAGCCCTGTACAGCACAGCAATGCTGCTGAAAACCGCACGCGGCTTGGTGATCCAGGATTCTGATTTGAAGCAGAAATAAACAGCATAAAGGGCAACAGCAAAGAAGTGGCCTATCAGAACAATAGGCTTAGGTGACAGGCTGTAGGAAAGAATTGAGAGAGGAGGGGAAAACAATGAGAAATGTGACTCCCACCATTAGCACACTATTATCACAAGACAGTCATCTACTCAAATTTCTAGGCAACAACGTCTTTTGAAATGGATTCTTCGACTTTTTTTCCTTCTTTTTTCTAAATAGGAGATAGACAAAGTGAGCCCTGTGTCCATTGAGCCTCAAAGCCCCCATACACCCCACCCAAATTCATGACCCATGCACTCTGCAGAATCCCTGCAAAAAATAGAAGTCTTGCTCCTCCAGGACCACCCCACTCCTAAGCACCCCATATGCCCCCAAAAGTGGTGGTGGTGGTGAGGCAAAAAAGGTCTGATATAAAAACTGGAAGTGATGCAATGTTACTTCTGTTTATATCAGGCACATGGGTAAGTGCAGAGGTGAAAATTGTCCCTTTCCCCCCACCCTTGCTCTAAATGTTCCTGTAGAAGGCTTGGGCTAACCCTGATAAGATAGATCTTCTTACTCATCACTTCTCTCTGCACCACCTGTTCTAGTTTAGGTGCTTTAAAGGGGGAGACCACCACTCAGTAGTTAAGGGCAAATGTTTTAAAAGCAGAAGCTCCCAGATTCAATCCTTGCCATTTCCAGTTAAAAAAAAAGAGGACACAGCAGATGATGTGAAAGACCTTTCTATGTCTGAGGTCCAGGACAACCTCCACCACAGACAATAGGGGACAAAAAGCAGGGACATCTGATATTCTCTATGTCAGTAGAACAACAAATCCACTCCAAATTTTAATCTGAACTTGGGTACATTCCCCAAACAGGTTGAGCATTTTGGACAGATCCTTTAAGGTTTGGATTTTACTTAAAAGTAGAAGTGCAGCCCTACTGACATGGAAGCCATCAGCCATCAAACAATATGGTCAATTATTCTGAGATAGTGTGAGATGCCTTCTTATGTTCCTAAGTAATGATATATAACTTCAAAACATTTTTGAAAGTCTGGCACATGGTTTGGCTCACTTATATTAATTACCTAGGAAACATACTTTAAAGCATTCCCTGTGCTTGATGTCCACTGCCCTCCTCTCTACACTAATTAAATGGGCTCACTGAAGGTTACTTGGGTTCCACACTCAAAAGAGGAAATCTGAGCCAGGTTAAGTATTGCCTGTTCCTAACAACAACTTGAAAAAATTGTAGATGTTTCTCCAACTTACACTGAAAGTAATCCAACTGGACCAGAGACACACTCGCCACCCAGCTTGAAGTAAAGGAAGCAGGCTCTCTTTAACTGATGCAGAGAATCTGCAAAACAAACGAAATGGAACACCCCTTAACAAAGAAGCCAAGCAAAGGAATGAAGGATGATCTTGCATCATGTAGAGCAACCTAACCCCAATGACTATGATATTTACAACGGATACTGTGTATTTGGCTACCATCAAATGACAATAGTGTATTATTACCCTATCAGCAGCCTCTAAACAAATTAACTAGGGCATGAAGACTTCCCACATAATGACACCTACCTATCTAGTAAATTATTCTAAATGTCACCACTTGGATGTGGGAATCACACCAAAGGAACATTGCTTTTAACAGCATTCCCACAGCAATAAAAAAGGCATCCTAGTTCTAAATATCAAGTCATAAACCCATCAGGGTACAATTAAAACAACATGTACTTTGTGGATAGGATTCTTGCCAGTTGACCTTGCACTCCTTAAACCAGACTGATATTTGTAGGCTAAGGCAAACTCACAGTAGTAAACTGAAAATACCCCAAATGCAGAACTCCCAATAAAAGTCACACTGGCTCCATCCTGTTTGAGTTTCCAGCACACAGTTTGGGGCAGCTGGTCTGGGTGTTTTAACTGTCTGTGGTCTTAAAATGATTTCTAAGGAAATGTTTTAATCTGTTTTTAAATGCTTTTATCTATTGTCAGGTACTCTGGTGGGTCAAGAAGTGATTAAAAACATTTTAAATACAGAAACTATGCTTATGAAGATGCATTATTGGTAACACACTTACCATCTGTTGCAGCAAATAATTCATAAAGAGCCTGTGCAAGAACATTCACCACAAAGGAGTGGGATTTTCTTCGTGTCCAGTAAAAAGTACTTTTGGCCTGCAAAAGATAAACAGTCAGTTTCTGGCTTTAAGATAAAATAAACCATTGCTACCCAAAGGTTCTACCAGTTCATGATGTTTTAAGATGGTTCAGTAAATTACCAGCACTCCCAAGTAACAAAGACATGTGCTATGGGAAGTACAGGTTGATTACCTGTAACTGTGTTTCTTTGAGTGGTCATCTGTGCCCTCACACAATAGGGTGACTGAAAAGCTTACCTGTGGAGGTGGGAAGGTCACTGCAGAATAGAAGACAGAACAGCACAACCAAAAGAGGCATCACTTCGGGACCTGGAATCCAGCTGGTAATGCCGAACAAATGTGGATGGCTGTGACCACGTAGCCACCTTGCAAACCTCTGGTAGGGGAACACCTCTGAGGAAGGCGGCAGATGAAGCAATGGGCCTGGCTGAGTGAGAACGGACACCAACCGGTAAAGGGCGCTTAGGCCAAAGTAATGGTCTGGGCAATCCACTTCGAAAATCTCTGTGAAGAAACTGGGTTGCCCTTTTTGGGTCCACCATAACAAACAAACAACCTGGTGGACAACCTGGACTCAGTAGAACGTTGAACATAAAAGGCCAAAGCACGGTGAACATCAAGAGTGTGCATAGTCTTTTCCAGAGGCAGAGAAGGGTCTGGATAGAAGTTCAGTAGCACAATCTCCTGAGAAAGGTGGAAAGGTGAGAGCACCTTAAGGAGGAAGGAAATGTCTGGTCTGAGGACCACCCTGTCCTGTGAAAGATAAGGAAAGGCTCATCTGAGCGCAGGGCCGTCAACTTTGAAGCACATCTGGCTGAGGTGATGGCCACAAGAAAGGACACCTTGAATATCAGCAGTCTGAGAGAAGCCGAGCCCAAGGTTCAAAGGGAGGTCTCGTGAGCTGTGTGAGCACCAAAGTGAGAGACCAAGCCGGTGCCAAAGGAGGTAGTGGCGGATAAAGATGGTGCAGTCCTTTGAAGAACCTCTTGAGTGTTGGTGATGTGAAGAGCCGAGCTGATGGTGAACCAGGTGGCTGGTTAGCAACAATGGCTGTTAGGTAGACCTTGAGGGATGAGAAGGCCAAGCCTTGACCTCTCAGGTGCAGCAGGAAGTGGAGCACAGTAGAAAGGCTCACAGGAGAAGAAGATTCGGATCTGGCCTCTGCAAAGGTACGTTTCCACTTGTATGCATAAGATTGCTTGGTAGAGTCCTTCCTGGCGGCTGACAAGACCCTAAGCAGTTCAGGGAAGGTCACTGCTTGATCCTCCATGCTGTCATTCGTAGACTGAGAAGGTCCGGGTGTAGGACTGCCCTGTCAGAGTGGGACAAAAGGTCCGGCCACTTCAGCAGGTGGAAGTACTGGCCCTTGGCCAGATGGAGTAGTGGAGTGAACCAGGGTTGTCTCGGCCAGAAGGGGGTCAGAAATATCACATTGGACCCATCCCTGGTCATCTTGGCCACTGTCCTGGAGATCAGTGGAAAGGCATAAAGAAAGCCCTGGTTCCAATTGCAGAGGAAGGCATCCCCAAGGGATCCCTGACCCTTGCCCACTCAAGTGTAGAACAATCGGCATTGAGCATTCTCTGGGGTGGCAAATAAATCCACCGAGGGAGTTCCTCACCGAGATGTCAGGAGGTGAAAGACTTGAGTTGACAAAGTCCACTCGTGCTGAAGGACCTTGTCTCTGCTGAAGGAGTCTGCTAGCACATTGTCCTTGCCTGCAAGGTGGACCGCCATCGGGTGTATAGAGCAACGGTGGCACCAGGTCCAGAGGTGTTGTGATAGATGTAGAAGAACCAGAAAGTGCATCCCTCCTTGCCTGTTGATGTAACAGACGGTAGTTGTGCTGTCTGACACCACCTGCACCACTCTGTGGAGGAGGTGATGTTCGAAGGCCCTGAAGGCTTTGATCACCACCAGGAGTTCCAGAGTGTTCATGTGTAGCTCTGCCTCGTCTGGAGACCAGTAGCCTGGAACACAAAGGTCCTGGAAATGTGCACCCCATCCTGCCATGGATGTGTCTGTGGTGATCATTCTGGAGGATTCTGGCATCTGAAAAGGAATCCCCCTTTGAGGATGTTGGAGGGAGACATCCATCACTTGAGGGAATCCCAAACATGTGAAGGAATCGAGTCTCTTGGATGGATCGTCCCAGAGATGATCAAAAGAGGCCAGAAACCATTCTTGGAGGGGTCTGAACCTGAGGCACACCAGGTAAGTGACTGCCGTGGTGGAGGATAGGTAGCCCAGTAGTCTTTGAATGTCCTTCGCTGTTGGTTGGTGAGTGCGGAGAATATGTCAAAGCTGGTCCCAGAGGGCCTCTGCCCTTCTGGTTGCAAGGTAGGCATGGCACATGACAGATTCCAGAGAAGTGCCTGTGTAGTCTGCCACCCTCACAGGACATAGGATAGACTTGGAGGGGTTGATAGTGAGTCCCAGATTGGTGAGCAGGCACAGGGTGCAATGAATGTCTTTGTACAGTTGCGTCTGGGAGGACAACACCAGAAGCCATTCGTCGAGGTAAGGGAAGATTTTTATACCTTGCAGTAGAAGGTATGAGATGACCACTGCTACGCATTTTGTGAAGACCCGAGGAGCAGGGGAGAGACCGGAAGGAAGGACGGTATACTGAAAGAGATCTCCATCAACAGCAAAGCGCAGGAACTTCCAGTGTTGGGGCTTGATGCTGATGTGAAAGTTAGCATCCTTTAGATCAATGGATGCGAACCAGTCCCCTTGATGCAGGAACGGAAGGATGGACTGGAGGGTCACCATCTTGAACTTGCGAGGTGTGATGAAGAAATTGACTCCTCTCAAGTCTAGTATGGGATGAAGAGCACCTCCTCTCTTTGGTACGATGAAGTATCGAGAGTAGTAGCCTTGGAGCCTGCAGCTGGCTGAAACCTTCTGGATGGCTCCTTTGTTGAGAAGGGAGGAAATCTCCTCTAGAAGAGGAGGGGAAGATTGGAGGGATTGGGCATGCTCAGGGAGTGGGAGGGGCGGGGCTCCCACCAATCTGCTCAGCTTTTCAATATCCAAATAGAATCTCTGCACAGGCACAAACCCTATTGTGTGAGGCACAGACCACGAAGAAGAAATGGTTTCAACAAGGGCTGGTCCATAAGAGGATTCATCATATCAATTAACCACACTACATCTATGGAAACATTAAACTGGATCAGACAACTGGAACATCTAACCTAATTGTTGCCTATACCGCCATATTCTCAGGCAGAAATCCTTCCCATCACCAGCTACCTGACAATTTGACTTGAATGCCAGGGCTCTCTCTACCACTAAACTATGGGTGCTTCGCCATATTCCTTTACAATCAAGAAGAAATAAATTTTATATTCTTAAAGTATACTCTGTTTATATCAAGTTTAGGGATAGTTTATCAGCCAATGTAGTATATTATTTAAAGAACTACAACAACCTCCAATGACTCTGCCTTCTACTACATTGATGTCAAAATATCCTGAAGTTCTACATCTCCAAAAAAAGAAGAAATAAAGCAAAGGCTAAGAGTTGAAGGATAGGCTTGTCCAAATGTAGTATTACAGGAGGTGGCCTTGTAAATTAGTCTTCTGAAATCTTAAATATTTAGAATGGTGTTAATAATTTCCAAGTCTCAGGGACTGAGACAATACCTCCTGCCAGTCTAATGGTAATGGTCTGAATTCTTTAGGCAATATCTCAGATAATTTATCATTCCATCTAGTAATAATAATGCTTATTTATAACACCCTTTTCTCCAAAGGGCCAAATATCAAACATATATAATAAAAAATTGATGTTAAAACACAACACTATAAAATCCTAAAATAATATACTAATAAACTAAAAACAAACTGCTTATCAGCCACTACCCATCTCAGCCACTTTAGGCACACTCAGCAATTCAATCTGACAAACATATGCTGGAGCAGGATATTCCAATGTCATCCTGACTGCCTGTTCAACCTGAAAGGGAGGTTCTGGCATAATTTGCAGCCTGGAGATAAATTCTGCTGGTAATGCAATAACACAGTCGGGTAACTCTAACAGCAGGATGCTCAGTTATCATCCTGAGCTCTAAACGTTCACATATGTAAAGTAAAAACAAAAAACAAAAAACATTAAGCACAATGCAGCAATACTGCTGAGGGAAAGATGAAATGGACATTAGTTGTTTTTAACAAAAATCCCAAAAAGTGTTTGTAATCAAATTAGTTTTGAAAGGTACAACCCCCCCCTCCCATGAAGGGGTAGCCATGTTGACCATAAAACCAATGAAAAGTAAAAAATATACTGTACAATAAATGTGCCTTTATTAGGTCAACCAGAAGGTGCCAAAAACATTTATGATAGCTTTCAAAGAATATCAGCTTCTTCCTCAGGCAAATATGTTAAGATCATTTACGGGAAAGTTGACTGCCTTGAGATAGACCTATAGCTTTAAATCCATTGTTAGTCCCAATTAGAGCAGAGCCATGGAATCAATGGAACTTATCCAAGTTTCCAATGGTTCAGTGTTTCCTGCTTTAGATGGGAGTGACAGGTGGATTTAGGCCATGCTGACACATATACAGAATGAGTATGACAGAACAGAAATGACCAGGGACTCCTGCATGAACTGCTGGAAACCCCCTACAATTACAGAAATGACTAAATGGAGGTATTTTAACATGACTAATGTCAGTGCATCTGAAACAATATCACTATGAAGTGCTAGAAGCTTCAACTGGTCAAATTTGGCAAACATGTAAAAGAGTAGACAGTAAGTTGCTAACAGCAGATACTGGGTGTTGGTTCTACTTTATTTATAATACACTCATAACCCACACAGGTGCAAGCACTACCATTAGATTTCTCAACAGATGACTAGGTGTGGCCCAACCTTTATGCATGATTTGCAGGAAGACTCTTTGAGCAATAAGCTGATCTAGTTCTGCATCTGTAGCATGTCTCCATAAATTTGTTCTAGCAAATCATATGTTCCCAGAGCTACTCTCAGGTGTACAAGAATTAAACTACACAGGTAACTACAATGGGGAACAGTGAATTTACAGCTGAGTTTCAAATAAGGACTCAGTTTAACTTATATATGCTATCAGAGGCCTGTTTATGTATGTGTGTAAACAAACACATATACACAGAACGAACATGAAACAAATATTAAAATTTGATTTTTAATTTTTAATGGAACTACGTTTCAGTATTTGCTGTATGCACTCAGTATACATCCCCCAGTGGAGAAAAATTATACAAGAGGGCATGCTCTAAGAAGATGTGCTTCTGACCAAAGCAAGGTTTAAAGACAAAATTAACCTTTTCTTTGGGGCGCACACATAAACACAGCTTAGTAAATAGACAAACAGAACCTGGCTCAGGTTCTGCATTATTCCTTTTAGAGAAAACACATTTTTTTCTAATTATTCTCCAGCATCACCCTCCCATGTTACCCAAAATCACACTGTTTTTATAGGCAATTTATGGCAATTTATGGAAGCTGCAGCACAGAGATTTCAGATGAATTTGTTCAACAGCCTTTCACTCAAAATTAGTAAAATGTGCTTGAAGGGTTTTTGGAGCGAACCTGAATCTCACCATCTGTATTGAAGAGGGGTGTGTGCGTGCATGTATGCATGCTATTTGCTCAAAGACTGAAAAAACTTGTAAATGAGTTGCCTCTGAATGTTGGGAGGCTAAAATGCTACTGGTAAGTATAAAACCATTACTATTGTAGCAGACATTAAGGCCGTTGCGGCCAGATGGAAAAGGGCACAGCAAAGGGAGGAAGTGTAAATTATCACTGGAACCCAAGATGGCAAGAGAAGGCTATTGGTTCTGAACGACCTATTCCTCCAAAGCAGAGGGACATTGGGTGTCATTGGAGGCAAGGTATGCTGGGAAGAGTCAAAGAAACTGCCTATTCCATGATTTAGAGAATCAGCAGCCCTTTTGTACTTCTCTCTTTCTGTTCCTGCTACTGTTACTTCCTTCCAAAAGTGTGCCCTTTTTTTCTGCTGGATTTTTAAAATTATTGTACAGCATTTTGGAATTTGGAACTGTGCACATAATGGATTGTCAAGGCCTAAACGTGACTTTCCAAACCACTTCAGCATATCTGTTTGCACAGAGACAGCCCCCAGAAGAAACACATTTGAAGGATGGCCACAGACCAAGAAAAACTCAAGAGCAGTCTTTTTACCACACATGATCTTTATTCTTTTTATCACACACACTTTCTATCTTGGCTGCTCATCCTGTGAGAGGAGAACCCAAGACCTTATAGGACAGACATCCATGGATAGTACGGGGCAAAACCCTTCAAAGTTCCTACAGCAGTGATGGGCAACCTTTTGAGCTTGGTGGGTCAAACTTTTGCCAAAACCTGAGCATAACTCTGGTGGTGTGTCACTTTGAGGAAAACACATTATTTCACGATATTTATAGTTTAAATCACTTATTTTATAGTTTATATATTTATAGTTTAAATCACTTTTCTCAGTAATGATGGATTAGAAATCCATGACATCCCAGAACAGTTGATAATGGTTGCTGTGGTTAACTGTTGGTTACTGGAAATGGCAGAGCCCCCAGAGATGTGTCCCCCCGCTGCGTTCCACTGCTCCCTGCTCTGCCGGCAAAAGTGAGGGTAAAGATCCCGGCTTAACCAGAAGTCCCAGAACTAGACACTCTGTGACGGACTTCTGATATTTTGGCCTACAGACCTTCAGCACAGAGTGTCTAATAGGGGAGGATGAAACATTTGTGACTTGTTTCATCCTCAGGAGCAGCAAATGTTACATCCTCCCCTATTAGACACTCTGTGCCGGAGTTCTGTAGGCCAAAACAACAGAGGTCCATCACAGAACGTCTACTTCTGAGACTTCCGGTTAAGCCGGGATCATTGCCCTTACTTCCGCTGGCAGAGCAGGTTGCAGCAGAACACAGCATGGCCAAGTGCAGTAGCTGAGGATGAAACATTTGCGACTAGAGTCTTATTCATCCTCAGCTACTGCACTTGGCCGTGCAGGAGCCAAGGATGAAACATCCTTCTCAGCATGCGGCCACCTCAGTGGCCGTATGTCATCAGAAATGGCTACACATGTCAGTGCTGACATGTGTGTCATAGGTTAGCCATCAGGGTCCTAGAGTGTCGGGACAGGAACCAACAAACAGCAGCAGTAAATCAAATAGTTAAGGGCTGAGTTTAATATAATTATATATTTACAAGGGAAGGGGGAACAGAAAGAACACAAAGAATACAAAACAATGGTAACTGTAGGAATACATACACAGGCAAAAACAAGAAAACCATGCTAACCTTTGCTAAATGACAGCATGGACCTCACAGAACTGTTACAGCTCAGGATTCCATGATAAATAATAATAATAATAATAATAATAATAATAAAATTTATTTTTATACCGCCCTTCCAGAGATCAGGGCGGTGTACAAGATTAAAACAACGAGTTACATCCAAGGTAAAATAAAACAAAATACAATAATACAATAAAACATTAAAAGATTATCCCTTATATAAAGGGCAGCGACAATGGGGAAGAGGGTGATTGGCAAGCACTTTACATAAAACGGTCCGATCAGGGATATGCCAGCCTGAATAAATAGGTCTTCATATCTTTCTTGAATTGGCTGAGGGTGGGGGACAAGCGGAGCTCAGAAGGTAATGAGTTCCAGAGGCAAGGGGCGGAGATGGAAAACGCCCTCCTTGTTGTGTTCACTAATCTTGCCTCTGGAACTCTCAATAAACATTGTCCGGTTGATCTAAGTGTGCGGGGCGGATTATATGGGGATTATATGATACTGAGAGAACTATGAGATTCTTTACCCACATTTCAGCTGGTGCCATCAAAACAGGAAAACAAATTATGCTCAGTTGGTCTTTTAGAACTAATTTATTCCTGTTATCAAATCCTACATTTGCCTGTGCAGACTGTCACCTCAACCAGAGAGGGAGCAGAGCAAATATCAGTGGCCATTCATAAAAAGATACTGTTCTTCCCTTTTTCTCTCTCTCTCTATTGGGTTTTTAAATTTAATGTGCAGCATTTTGGAATTCTTTTGGATGAAGGGCAACTTATTAATTTCAAATAAAAATAAATGAAAAAGCAGCTGCCTAAAGCAATATAAAAATAAACCTGACCTGAAAAGGGAGCCAAAATACCAAAGAGTTGAGAGGAAAAGCCAGAATCCTGTCCTACCTGCAGAAGAGCAGAGTCTTCATAAAGATCTGGAACAGCCTGCAACAAGTGCCTCCATATCTTGATGTCATTCAAAACAACACTCATTCCTCCACCTGTTAGTGGGTGCCTCATGTTATAAGCATCTCCCAGGAGAAGCACTCCTAAAAAAGAAAGAATCAGCCACAATTAACTCTAATTCTAATCACAAGGAGAAAGCTGAAAGTGAGCTCACAAATCCCTAACTACTTGGGCACAATTACCAAAGGATATGGAGAGGAGGTGTTTATAGCATGGTGGTTGTTTGTGTAACTTCTGCATATGTATGTATTTGTAAAGCCTCATGCACCTCCCTTCTGCATATGTATATACTGTACAGGTGTCCCTCTGCATTTCCAGCTTCCACATTTGTGAATGGTTTGCTGTTACCTGCCTCAATCCTCCAATAGGGAGAGGTGGGATATAAATAAATATTTTATTATTACTATTATTAATTTGATTATTCAAGGATTTGATTAATATGTCCTCTCTAGGAATCTCTAGTTTCTCCAGTGCAACTCTATGGTCAACATACAGCAGATGACTACAGATGACTGGAGGACCTAGAGATTCCAAGAGAAAACACTTCTCTAGGCATTTGGAGGTCCTCCAGCACAATTTTATGTTAACTTCTACTGGAAGTTGACCACAGAGCTGCATTGGAGGATGTACAGATTCCTAGAAAGCTTATCTCTGTTTTAAAAAGTATTGGGGTTTTTATTTGCATTTTTTCCCATTTTCTCTGAGATCCTGTGCCCCTAACGCTAGCAACTGTGGAGTGTCCACTGTATTTGTTAATCCTCATTCATCAGTACAGCATGCTTTAATCCCACAGTAGCCTCATGCCATTTTTCAGTGAACCATGGAGAGAAACAGAATAAGAGGCAGCCAATGGATCCATCACTGTAAGAGCAGTGAATCTACCCTTGATTTAACCACCACTCCTCCTATAGCTGCCCTGAGTTGGTGCCAAAATATGGTGCAGGACTAGCAGAATACCCCATTCCGTTCAGAACAGTTAAAAGGGGAGCAGCTATAAAATCAAGAGTTGCTTTATTTACCTTATAGCAGCAATCCACCAGCAGTTCCTCAACAAAAGCGATAAACAAACAAACAAAAACAGCTTCATTTATATACCGCTTCATACCGCCTAAGGAGTGTCTAAGCAGTTTACAACTGTAAGCTACAAATAACTCTGATAGTTGTCAGAACATTGTCCCCTTTTGAAGGAACAAGGGGATTTTCATGGGTTCAGGATATAATCCTCAGGGGAAGGCAAAGGCAAACCTCCTCTGAACAAATCTTGCCAAGAAAATCTCTTTATAGGTTCACCTTAGGATCTCCATAAATCAGAAACAATCTGAAGGCATACAACAACAATAGGATATACAAGAAATGTATATAAAGCCCTAGCTCTACCTCTGATCCTAACCATAATCCTAAAATGACCCTACTGTCCAAAACACTTATTCTCATTGGGGCCAGAAAGTATCTCATGACTAACTCTGTACAATCATTTTAACCTGATTCAAGAAGCTCAAGGTAAGTCTGATTAATATTCTGATTAATATTAAATCAGTATTAATATTCAAATTTACCTGTCAATGCCAGGATTGAATACTCTTCAGGAAACATCTAAATATCATCTTTATTTGTTATTTACTGGAAAATGACAGTTCTCATGTAACAGATAAAGCTGTCAAAAAATTAGGATTACTACACAAATTTTCCTGAAATCCTCTCCCCATGCCTCACCCTGGGCTTCCTAAGAAGTTCTGTTAACTGTTAATTGAAGAACAGTTAAAACATCAACACTCATCACATTTTAGATATTAACTGCAATATGCATCAGAGGACGTGATAAATTTAAACAATATGGTTTCTAGACAATAGAAAGTGAGAGAAGATCTAATTGATTTTAGAAGGAAATTACTCTGCTACAGTATATGAGAAATACAACATCATCTTTGGCTGAGATCCAAAGAACTACACAAGCAATTCTGCACACATATGAGATATCTGGCTTTCTGGCTTTCAAACACATAGCCACCCCCTTTGAAACTGAGAGGTCTTTCAAAATAAGTCTGTGTCATGGAATGGGAAGCAGAGTATTTTCTGCTCGTTGAAGAAAAAGAAATCAAAAGTCCCACTGGGTATGCATAAACCCTTGGATAAGCTGGTCCTTATGTCTCCAAATTTTATTGGTTTTTTTTTCTGCTCACAGACCTGCTTTGTTCACAGGAGAAGGAGGCAAGAAGCTTGCAGGCATGGTCCTCAAACGATCGTTCTGTACAGCTATAAGGAAAGGTTCCTGCAGATGTTCTGCAAAAATGCCAAAACAAAAAACAAACACACACACAAAATCACAGTTATTTCCAAAGTGGTTTTATTTTGATCAAGACTCAGAAGATAAACCACCCTGAACAGGTCTTCCAGATGTTGCTGGACTGCAACTCTGATCAATTCAAGCCAGTATAGCCAATAGTGGAGCATACTAGAAACAACAATCCAACAGCATCTGGAGTGACACACTTTGTCCAACCCTGACCCAGAACCACAATTAGCCCCAAATGACATGAGAGACTTGGTGGCTCATCCCCATATCTCTTATAAACCAGAAAAGGGTCACTGGGGCAATATTACTTTAGACCAGCTAGTTGGCTTTTTCCCCCCTTCCAGGTTATTGTCTCTCTACACAAAGTAAAATACACCATAATAGTTATGACATAGTTTAAGGGGTTTCACAGAATGCTTGTTCAAGATAATACTGTCCAGGATTTTAAAAGGGTGTGGCTGTTTAACAGTTATTACACAGAAACAAGAATACACTAGAAACATCTGGTGAGCATATCCGATCAACCTAAATGAGAATTCTCCCAAATCATGGTAACAACAACAACAACAACAACAATAACGTTTACTTATAACACCCTTTCCAAAATAGGGCAGTACATCAAAGCATATACAGTACAATAAAAAGTGAACAGTAAAACACTACACTATAAAATACTGAAATAATATTCTGATGTGCTAAAAACAAAACAAACAAAATCTTAAAAACAGCTTCATTTATATACCGCTTCATACCCTTAAGGAGTGTCTAAGGGGTTTACAACTGTAAACTATTTGCCCCCCAACAATCTGGGTACTCATTTTAGCGACCTCGGAAGGATGCAAGCCTGAGTCGAGCTTCAGCCCTTATGCTGGTCTTGAACTCACAACCTTATGGTTTTGAGTGAGTGGCTGCAGTACAGGCATTTAACCACTGTCCATCACGGCCACCTCAGGCATGCTCAGCAACTTAATCCAGTGAATGGAAGGTCTTCAACCCTTTAGAAAAATGGATCAGATCCTCCTCCAGCTGGAGGTGCGAAGGAAGCCTCTTCCACAAACACAGAGTCAGATCCTGAAAGATTGTAGTCTTACACAGCTGTTCACTGGCAGGTTGAAGCAGAAGGCTCCAGTAAGTCCTAAGGTCCTCTACTGAATTATCTGCCTTATACACCAAACAGGCAAAATTCATGTCAGGAAGCCTTAAAAAGCCACAAATCAAGATGCTTAATATCTACATCTAAATAGTGGCAGAAGAATTAACAGAAGGCATTCAGACAGCTCAGACAAACCCCTCAAGCTATATTCATACAAAAAGGTGAAAGGAAATATTTCTCACTAGTTTTAAAGAGGACCCCAGGTGAGACTGCTCAAAACTATCCCACCTCCTTTTGGCTAACTGATAGTCACCCAAAGGTGCTCACTGGGCCCCCAAAACAGAAAGGGAAGCCACACATCAGCAAAACCTCTGCTAGAAGTATGCCACTTTCCTAATTTATCAACAGGCTGTTGTGAAAGATTTCTCCTTAAGAAAAGAATTTTAAATTCAGGAACATACCACATCAGAAGGTACTCTATATCATAAAAATGTAACACCAGTAAACCAGTCAAAGGTAATAGTATATCAGAATATTGTGCTTTTGCCTTTATTGCTTTGTGAGAACTGATAGAAAGAGATGAGGAACTGGAGTATACCCTTATGTTCTTGTGAAATCATGCTTGTTTTGGAAAATATAAATGTAACTTAACCTCTTCAAAAGAATACAAAACATTTCCAAACCCACTGCTGGCTACAGGCAAGATTATTAGGCTGTATCACTACTTCCAAAGGTACTTGGATAGCAAGAGATTATATTTTGCCATTTACTTCACTCTTCCAAATCACAACTAACTTTTTCACTGGAACTATCTGGGCCGAAAATATGAAAGTTTGCCAGCTAGTGACAGGCACACAAGATCCTTTCTATGACAAGAAAATAATGCTACTTTTGGAGTTCACCTCTCTCTGTACATGCATCACAGTTTATTTTCAAGCTCCAGACTTTAATTATTTTCATGTTTCACATGTGAGTGTTCTTTTTACTGGAAGATATTCCAAGCCAGAATGATATTGATTAGTAACATTTGCTTCCCACAAGCAGTGGTTTCTTTGTTCTAGGAAAAGCTGGAGCTCTTCCATAAGTAGACCGTTAAGAGGAGATAAGCCTCTAGCCTCCACCATGGTTGATCTGCTGTGCATTGACTCACTTCACATACAAACACATAGATGGCATTGTTTCTATGGCTTTGTGTAAAAACTCAGACATTCGGGTACATATATCTTTCCCAGCAGTCAAGAGGCAACTGGATGGCACATGCACAGAGAAAATAGTAGACAGAGTGGGGATGGGGGGATTTACATAATAAAAAGGCATGAGGCAAAAATAATTAAATACTGCTTCCCTAGTGATGCTCCCCAGTCTGGGTTGGGGCTTGGTTCTGAACTAAAATTCTCCCAAAGTCTCATCAAATTAGGTCATTATGGAAACCTTTACAAGTTTCATTCCACAGTACCTCCAACAAGCTATCTGGAGTCCCACGGAGCTGTCCAAGGTGTAACAAATCCTGTTTCTGATTGGATATAGATGTCCTGCCACTAAAAACTGCTTTGGTGAATTATTCCTAAGATTCTCAAAAGTTCAGTTAACAAATGTTTTGTTTGGTCATTTTATTATTAAAAAATTAGGTGTTTCTGAACATATGTGTTTGGTTTATTAACAAATATATTCAACTAAAAACTGGGGTTGATTTGGTTGTCTGGAATCTAACCTGGAATGTAGTCTCACTCATGGACCAGTGCTATTTAAAAACAGAAAGACAAGATACCGGTCCTTCTCCAACTAAGTGCGTAAGCTTGATTTTCCTAAGAAAGGAATTATTAAAAATATGAGGAGTGGCAGTCTATCACTGAGGAATTGAAGAGTCCTTGGCAGTGTGCTCTACCTCACAAGTTTGGAAGCACAACCATGCACAAATCTGAGCACATAATTCTTATCACAGTACTGCCAGTCAATATACCCATTCTTACCTGGTAGCTGTGGATAAATCTTTTCAGTCATATATTCCTTAAGGTTCTTTGGCATTTCACCTCGAATATCAACAAGGACTCTGGTTTCATTGGAAGAAATCTGGTAGACAAGTACTGGGCTAGGATTTCCCAAAACAAGTTCAGCATGGTTGGTTTTAAATTGAGGTGAATTCTTTGTAAAAAGAAGAGGAAAAAATCAATGATTCTTTATGACTGCCTTTTTCCAATATATTGTCATCAATTCATTGAGCAGCTTTCTGTGAAATACTGGTGAAATAGCTCATTTCCCTATTTGTACAATGAAAGCAACAGTGACTGTGTGACTGTTGTGAGGATGAATAAGTGGCATAAGAGTATTTAAAATCTACAGGAATTGACAGTAATATCATCAACTTAATTGGGACTATTCTAAAATAGCCATTGTGATTATCTGTTTTAGGTCTCTGGATAAAGGTAGTTAATTAGCTTTTAGATAAATTAGCTTTTTAGGGAATACTTACCTTCAAAATGCATCCTACAAAATGAGATGGAACTTTAACTTTACTAGAGATGAAATTTTTCCTAAATTTGGAAAAGAGACCATCAGCCACAACTGTAAGCGGTGCATGAAGCTCCTATAACATGAAAGCATTAGAACAAAAAGAAATAAATAATATGAAACATTGCTACACAGCATCTCTTGAAAATATTCCACACCCACCAAAGTTTTCTACATCCTTTTAAAAGTTTGAGTATGTATCAAAAAGTATGTTTTGGGGAATTTCTGAGCAACCCTTTACCATGCTGTCTTTAACAAAAAGAGAATGTTACTATTCCTCTAGTTTCATTAATGTAAGTCTAATGCCCCAGTTCATACCATTTGCTGGTCCCAACGACATATCAGCCTAACACATGGATGTTGACAACCTGAGGTAAGCTCAGTACCTGCACAACCATAGCCAGAATTTGCATACCAACCAGTTAAAACATATGTAGTTCCTACATGACTGTGGGACTGGGCTGACATCTGTTACTATATATTCATATTGTATTTGATATTCAAAGCCTCCCATCTTCTGTTTTCAGTCTTCTCTAAAACCTGAAGTTTCTAACCCTGCTTGCTGAAAGACACAGAGAATTCTACATATTTCAGTCAATCATACATGTTTGTTGTCTAATGCAAAATCAAATTTTGCATTAAGTCAGACTAGAACAATAAGCAGAATACTATATTAATTTTCACTGAAGACAAGCTATGTGGTTCTCTTGCAAAAGCAAATCATTTCATTTAAGTGCATTCTTAACACTAAATGTGATGAAATAACTGGTTGAGAAATTGAGACATATTCTGGAAAATGAATGCATAATTTGATAGTGACAATACTAATTAGGACTGTTATGAAAGATATTTTAATTAATTTGAAGATGATTCAGTCATTATAAAAGGTGAACATTTGATACCTTACAAATAGTATGCTCATTTGGTATGCTAATAGCTATTCCCCTAAGTATACATTTCATGCAACTATATAGATAAACAGATAAAACTAACAACTGATGCATATAGCAGGATGGTATCAGAAATATGGAGAAATGTACATTGTCTTTCATTGCAATGTAACTTTTGATCAGAAATTTCCTTGAGGAACTTGTGAAAAGTGAAATAGCTGACTAAAACAAATTAATAAAGTGCAATACTTAGGCAGCGTGCTCCTAGAGATGATACAGGACTGAGAAAATAAAGTCAACGAATATTTGCAGAAAACTTTGTTTTGACTCATTTATTCTAAATCAAATGTTTCTTAGCTCTCTAGACCTTCTCATACAATAGCTCTTATGCATATACTGAAGGGCTATCTCACCCAGGAATTCTGCTCTCTTTTTCTCTAAAGTTCTCAGGCATCACAGAGAAGCAAACTCTTCAGGTAGCTGAAGATATAGTGGCAATTCAATCTTTTCTTTTCCATTTATTTCAGCAGCAACATCCAGTCCAAATGCTTAGACTACTAAGAGGCAAAACATACTGCCCCTTTGCACTGCTGTCCGGGTGGCTTCAGAGTCCAGCGTTTTGATGCTGAATGCTCTGAAGCCACCCAGAAGCTAGCTAGCCACCCAGCTGCCCACATATGGGCTAGCTTCCAGGCACTGAAAGCCAGCTTCCATCCATGGTGGGGCGGAAAAGCTGACACAAAAAGGAGCAGCTATTTGCTGCTTCTTTTGGGCCAGAAAAAAGCGGATTGGGGCTGCAGCATGCAGTTGCCATGGTCCCAACATACAAATATGGAAGATTTATGGAGTTATAACGTTTTGCTATACTAACAAAATCATGCCTTAATTTGGCCTCAAAACTGTCTACATCAGAAAAACTATAATATTTAAACAGCCCTCCAGAAAATCATGAGCCTCACCTTTGTGTCTCCAGTTTCCTTGTCTTTATACACAATTCCGACTACAGAGTCATCTTCTTCAAGCAACTGCACCACTGTTCCTTCAATAAATTTTGTGCTGGAAGAAAACACATTTTTATCTGTATAAACATGCACAAAATACTGTGGTTCATATCTCATGCTATCACTCAAGTAAGCATTTCTGTCTCAAAGAGGGGTGCACAACAGAAACCGGGGTGGGAGTCAACTTTTCTCCCGATGGCAGGCTATGCTATCACATTCTTGCTGAAAATTAGGCAATAATATTTAAAAGAATCTTGGTTAAATCAGGTTGGTTCGGGACAATTTTCAGCATATTTTTGGAGGGCTTGTGGAAGATTGAGGAGGGGGAACTGTTCTAGGAACAGTTGATGTTCTAGGAAGCATTCTGGATCATTTAAAGGGCATTATTTCTCCCTGTATGCACACAAAAATATGGGCAGTGTCTTGGGGTGTTAGAGAGCTCAAGAGACTACAAAATGGAGTTGGGGACACCTGCAGTCTGCAGGCCACACATTCCTTGCCTTCAACCTAGAAGGAAGACAACTGACTACAGCTAGTGCAAATATTCCCCTAAACAGCAATGGAGGACTCTCCCCCTGCCCCAGGGGAGAAAAGAGAGCAGTATCTATTTCATACCCTACCACACATTACTCAAAATTATAGAAGGGCAAACAATATTAGCAGCACATTTTCTCTGCTTCAGTGTAGCCTTCTGTCCATGCAATGAGATGGAAAAAGGTAGGAAATCTACTTCTGCAAGTCCATATTTTATTTTCATTTCTTTTATTTCCCATCTTTCTCCCAGGATAGGATTCCAGGGAGCATACAACATTTTAAAAATACAATACAGCTAAAAAAAATTCTTCATACAAAGGTTAAAACAGAAACAAAACTTTGATTTAAAAACACACAAGTCAAACATAGTATTAAAAAGATGTTTAATACATAATAAAATAATATGTAATAAAATGTCTGCGCACTAGTACATCCTTTCTTAATCTTGGCACAGCAACATTGCATATGGCTACTATAACTGGTTTTATTTACAGTTCAGTAGCTTAAATTGGCAATTGATTTGAAATGCATAAATATACTTGTGTTCTGCCTCTGTAGATCTAAGCGATTATCAGCAAAAGCACAATACAAATCACTGAGAACATGCAGCATGCAGATTCTGAGGTGCCAGAATGAACGTCAAGGTGGACAGATGTTCTGGTTCATCTATCCTGGTTCGGCATGGCTGAATGGAAAATGCCTTAGCATTTTTACTGTTACAATGGCATGGTCTCCACTGTAATCAGATCAATATATATCCCACAAGATACCATTTAAGTACAGAGTGCATAAGGTCAGTATAAATATTTAACACCTAAAGAACATGAGAAGCAGGGACAGATGGGAAATCCAAGGAAGCAAAAGTCAGCTGTAAAATGTGCCAAATCAAATAAAAAAAGAACATAGATGCACATGTGAGACAATCTGGTGGCCATTTATACATATAAAGAAACATATTCTGGAGTATTTAGGACAGCATAGCAGGCACTAGAACCACATTAGATGTGACATCAACAATACACAAATGCACAGATGATGAAAAATTAATTACAAATCATTTAACACTTAGATCTTGTACAAAATAAGTTGTTTAAATTTTAAAAATAATAAAATACTAAATCTCTTAACAGTTAAAACTAAACCAATTCTCAAATATGCTAGCAATTTGTGAAACATACAGTTTCACAAAAACTGAGGTATCTATATTAAAAAATCAAGACTGTTCATACAAGATTTTGGAATAGTGAAAGTTTTTAAAATTGTAAATCCTGCAAAATCCAAGAATGCTGTAGTGGCCATGTGCTCCTAACTTCTAGCCTTTAGCTCCCCACTTCCAGAAAGTTCACCATTTGAATCCATATAGCTTCCTAGATCCTCTCTTCTCTGCTTTGTTGGGAGACTGTCCCAGTACTGTATAGTATATATTTAATGTGTTAAAAATGTTTATTTTAAGGAATACCGTCTGCAAGCAACACTGAAATAATGTATGTGAAACGTTTTGTAACATAACATCCAAAAATCCACAAAAGTGATACCTTTACTGGGACAACTAAAATGCATAAAATAAATGAGTAACTATGGCAATTTTTCTCCTGTATTATTTTAACACATTAGCATGATGAAGAAGCCAGTGGAGTTTTGAAAGCTTGCAAGATATATTGTATGCATTTTGGTTGACCCTATAACAGTATCACTATTTTCTGGATTTTGGATGTTATTGTACTTTTGCTATATGACCAACACAGCTACCTCTGGAAATGTTTCCATTTATGTAACATGTAAGCTTCAGTTTAATAAATCCAGCTGTTGATCCACTAAATCAATAGTGGGGTGCAAAATATGATGGAAATACTCCCCACATCCTCACACACACAGAAAGAGAGATACACAAAAACCATTTTGCAAAAAATTTCTGGCAAATGGGGAATTCCAAGTGTGGTTGAAATTCTTTCCAAATTCTCAGAGGGCATACCGCAGGCCATAATTTTCCCACCCCTTCTTTAAAAAATTAACCAATAAAAACTGCAAAAATGCATCCACAGGTCTCCAACATCACATCCAGCTTGACCCTGGCTCAGTCAAAACCAAAAAGTTTTGAAGATTGGAAACACAAGTTTCAAGCTTGTAACTATTCCAATCAGGTGGAAAGGAGTTTTGACACTTATTCCGCTTTTCTTTCAGTTGGGGATAATACCAGTCTTGTTTTCAGCTTCCTGATATTGCAACTGCACAGCTAGAGATAATATCAAGTTGTTTTTTTAACTGCTGTGAAGTCACCTTCAACTTATGGTGATCCCATGAATGAGAGACCTCCAGATCACCCTATGGTCAACAGCCCTGCTCAGGTCTTGCAGAGTTGTAAGGCAGCTTCCTTGATTCGAGTCTACTCATCTGAAATGTGGTCTTCCTCTTTTCCTATTGCCTTCTATCTTACCAAACATTACTGTCTTTTCTAACCACGTCTTGTCATGGTCAAGGTCAAAGTCCAACAGCCTCAATTTAATCATCTTGGCTTTTATGGAGAGTTCAGTCCTCATTTATTCAAGAACCCATTTATTTGTCCTTTTAGCAGTCCATGGTATGTGTAAAAAACTCTTCTCCAACATCACACTTCAGATTAATCAATTTTCTTTCTATCAGCTTTCTCCACTGTCCAATTTTCACAATGATACACAGAAATGGGAAATATGATGGCATGAATCATCCTAACTTAAGCACTCAATAATACATCAAGTTACTATCAGTTTAAATATACAGTAATGGGGCCTTGTTATCAGCGGCCTTACCATCCGCAAATTCAAGCATCTATGGATGGCAAACTCGCACTGTCCCCAATGACAAGAATTTTTGCCTAAAGGTTCCTAACCCTGGAATTTGACATACTGAGGAAGAGTGAAAGGAAAGAGAGCGAACATTCAACAACAAAAGATCAATGGCGGGGGGGGGGGGAAAAAACAGGCTGGGGAAACCTGAAAAATTAAGACTGTTCTTTACAAATGATGTCATCTCCAGAAAACGTTGCCTCCCTTTGTATGTGTGTGTCATGGAAATACTGATTTAACAGAACAATACCTGCTGTCACTAGTCACATTTGGATGGATGGTAAACTAGATTGCATTTTAATACACTCTGACATTCAAAACATCTTGCTAAAGAATATGAGAGCTAGCAGGTCAGGATGACCTAAGGTAAGACTGAATGTGACTTGAAAGCACGGCTTCTGATAAGACGCTTGTTAGTGGTTTTGGAACACTCCACCTCCTCATTCTTGGCTCTCTCCTATAACTTTTTACATGTACACCTCTGTTGAGAGAAACTGCTACATCCTTGCTTACACACTCTCTCTCTCTCTCTCGCCTGTCTTTCCAGCTTTGCTCTTTTACTGAGAAAGTGCAGAATGCTAGAAGAAACTGTAAAAAGTGTGGAAGCTCTGATGCTGTGAACAGATTAAGAACAACTGTCATTCAATCATTCAGTATTTTGAAAGATTAGCCAGTTAAATGTGTTTATCACCTAAACCTCAACATTATTGTTGTTGCTGTATGCCTTCAAGTCAACATTTTTAAAGTCAACTGTATGCCTTCAAGTCAACATTTTTTAAAGTCAACATTTTTTTCAAGTCAACGTTTTTTAAATAGCCATTCTTACTTGGGTTCTGCCATGGCTGCTCTTCGAAGGCCCATAATGAAACGTCCATGATGGAATGCTTTTCCACTTTGTACTTGGCCATCTGGTGTAGATGGGTAAGGAACTTCAACCTCTGATTTGCTTTCCAGGTCATGCACTATGTAACCATTTATTGTGTGACAGTCAATTCCTTCCACAGCCTCTGCAAAATAAGGATCAGTATATTGGCAAAAGAAAGAATAAAGGAAATATATGTGTTATGATGAAATGGGACTTTGTTATGAAATCCGTGATACTTTACATTATGGAAAATGAAGATTCAGGATTATTCGCCATAATTTATAGATATAGATATAGATATAGATATACAGATATATATGGGCACCTTCTCTTATGCAGAGAATCCATTCTGGACCACCACCCCCCCCCCAACGTAAGGCAAAAAACACATACGCTCAAGCCCCATTGAAAACAATGAGGCTCATGCACATGGTGCAGCGTGGTGTGCATGCCACAGGCATGTGCACCATTCTTTTTATTACAGCGCAACATCAGCATAAGCTGAAAGCCACGTATGGCACTGTGTGTATGTACTGTGGTTTATTCTATCTTTGGGGATGTTTCATTGAATATATTATTTTTGTTATATGGTAGCATATTTATGTTTATCATTTTGTGCTGGTATCAAAAGTAATCTAATAAAAATTATTTTTAAAAATAAAATAAAGGCTGTGCTTACCCCCCCCATGCAAAAAACCCAAAGATGAAATGAGACTGCCACTCCAATGAGATGGCACAAAAAGGTTTATTTTCAGCGAAGAATGTTAGAGAGCTACTTTGCTACACAAACCCTATCCACTTTGGGCTCCAATTGACTTCCTGTCCTTAAAAAACATCTCTCTTGGACTAAGAAAGTATAGTGAAACAGCCTCCCTTCCACAAATCTATCAGTGTGAGGGAACATTGGGCTCCATTTTTAAAAACTCTTTTTAAAAAATTGTGGGCATGACCAATATGCCCTCCAACACATTGGCAGTTGCCCACCATGGCCTGCTGATTTACAAAACCTTGTGAATTCCACTGATCCTGCAAATATGTGTTTCTTTAAAACAAAGTAGTGAACCTCTTTAGTAACTTCCTCAAGATTTTTTTTGTCAAACTTTCCAGTATGTGAAATTTACCAACTTAATTATGTGATCTTATCTGACAATGGACGCTTCTGAAGCAATATTAGGCAATATAGGTGAAGTCTGGGATTAGTCCAGAGAAAGGTCATGTGTCTACTCGACAATCTGACAAAACCAGTGGCTAGCACTGCTGAAGCTATGTAGGCCAGCACATAAATCTGAATAGGAGATTACTGACTGCTACTTGTAGAGTGATACATACCTACACACACAGATACATATATGTTTTAACATTGCCTAAGTTCTTCTGATTCACTTTCTAAATACCCATAGTAGCCTTTTAGGCCAGAAAAGCTACAACAAATACCATGGGTTGCAAAGATATAACTATACACTTTAGCTTATAAACTCGCAAAAGATAATATTCATATTATGGGATACCCCAAAATATTCCCAAGGAACTGGGATGAAGCCAGTGAGAGCTGTTAGACAGGAGAATAGACTAGCTTAGAAGGCAGTGGACTTCTTTGGGGGTTTTCAAACAGAGGTTGGATGGACACCTCTCACAAATGCTTCAGTTGTGGGTGGATGGCAGGGGTTTTTACTAGATGACCCTTGAAGACTATTAACTTTCTGAGTCACATTTGATTTCTTTAATTCTGGATGTAAAAGCCTTCCGTGATTTGCTGTGTTCCGTGTGTGTGTGTGGCTCTTTCTTTCTGTAAAGTGAATATAACCCATGGCCTGATCTAGATTGGCAAAAAGAAGTGTGTTCATGGCTGCATGAAAGTCTAGCCTTTAGATGAGAAAAAGGGAAAGTGTGCCATGAAAACGCTTTTTTTGCGTTTTAGGGGAGAAGAAGCGCCTTTTAAAAAGTGCTGGTTTTCCCAGCTTCTTTTTTAAAAACTGCAGAACAGCGCAGCTCCATCTAAAGGTGCAGCTGCTAAGCTTTAAGGAAAAGGCAACTTCATGTCACACTTTCCTGCCAATCTAGAAAGCCCCCATGAGAAAATTAGAGGCCACGTTATATTCAGACTCTAAGCCAGTATTCACAAATAGCATATAAGCAACAACAACAAAAACCCATATACACATGACATTTATAATAAAAAGCATAGCTAGAATAGACTTCAGACTGTCCAGTGATTTTTAAAGGGGGGCAAAGATCATATCAGCGCAAGAGTTATGAATCAAAGATGTATGTTTTATCAACAGTAACATACCTTCTAGGCCCAGGTCTTTCAAAGCATTATATCCTCCAGGCTGCAACAGTTCTCCAACTATCCTGTCTGGTTCTTTCAGATCCCTTTCAATTACAGTCACTTTTCTTCCATCTCTTGCCAGCACTGCTGCCAAAGCAGAGCCAAGCACACCAGAACCCACAATGATAACCTCTGGATCAGACTGAGGAGTGAGTGTTGAAGCTGTAGCAGTCTCACTTGTGGTCTCAGCTGAGATATTGACTCCCCTTCTAACCTGTGTAAAGATGAAGTCAAAAGCAAGTCAAAAAGGATGCATGTAGGCTGTTGTGATGACAACTAGTTTAGAGAATACAGATTCATCACATCTAGGTATATTCAGTGCAAATTTAATAAATTAGATCACACAGTACTATATAAGCACAGCACACCAAGGGACACATTCTGAGTAAATAGCAGGCATATAGCATAGGCAAAACTAAAAGATTGGTCTTGAATACAGTCAAGAAAAGAAACCAGAGTACTGTATACCGCACAATATTTTTTTAAAAAAAAATCAAATTTATGTTAAAATTTTTAACAGCTAAGAGGTTTAACTGTGTTTTCTGTGGCTTGAACAGGAATAAAAAAAAATCATACTACATTTGCAAATCACCTCACCTATGCAACTATGCCTTTTCTTATTGTCTGACAGCTGGGGGGGGGGTGATACACTTTCCTCTGTTCCATCTAAATATACATTTACAGACACACCCAACCATAAGCACATATACAGCGGGCCCTTGTTATCTGCTGGGGTTTGGTTCCAGGACCCTCCGTGGATAACAAAATCAGTGTATGCTCAAGTCTCATTAAATATAATGGCACAACAAAATGGTGTCCCATATATAATATGGAAAATCCAGGTTTGCTATTTGGAATTTATACTTTTTGGGAATATTTTCAAGCTGTGTATGCTCAAATCTGTGGATAAGGAGGGCCAACTGTAGTTAAGGGGCAAGGTCAGCCTGGCATAAAAAGGTGGGAGGGACGGGGCAGGGAAAAGGAGAATGTAGCAGCACCTTTAAGACTAACCTATTTTTAATTTGGCATGAGCTTTTGTGGATACTTATGTCCACAAAAGCTCGTGTAAAAAGATGAACCAGTTAGTCTTAAAGGTGCTTTTACATTCCTTTTTTCCTGCTCCCTCCCTTCTTCATTTTTATGCTACAAGAGGCTAATATGACTACTTTTTTCAAAACTACTGCAATGGAAGGATAAAGCTCTGTGTCTGATGAAGTAGTCCCCTGTCATTTTTGTAGTCAATACAGTAACCTAGGTGTTAGTCATTAAAGGTGCCACAAGACTTAATAGACTAACACAGCTAAACCTCTAGAAAGTGTAACAATATGTGTGTAAGTCCTGAATATATCTACCCCATACTTAGCCTACAATAACATACCTCCATGTTGTGATTGCATAACACTTCCAAGTTTCCAGACTCTTCAACACTGTCAGCCAAGAATGCAAAGTGAGACCAATAAAAAACATTCTGAAATCACAGATGATGATTATGATTAACTTTGTTTATATGATACTTTCTTCCCAAGACAAGGAACCAAGGCACCTTACAAATTTAATTATTACAATATCAAAAAAGAAGTAACATTCTGACATCACAACCTGAGACAAGAGTTGGGACACTATAGGTGTACTATTCTGGTGTAACTACACTAGCATAGGCAATGGAAACGAGAAAAATGGTTACAAGCAAAGCAGCTGTGAATGAAGAAAGGCACTAGAGAAAACAGGTGTACAGCAGTAGCATATTTTTTCATTTATTTATTTCAAGGATTTGGATCTCGCCTTTCTCCCACAATGGGATTCAAGGAGAGGGAGAGAGAAAGTGTGTGTGTGTGTGTGTGTGTGTGTGCACACAGGCACAGAGGTAGGGTATAAACAAAATTAATCATCGCCATCTGTGATTTCAGAATGTTCTTTAATAATAATAATAATAATAATAATAATAATAAAGTTTTATTTATAGCCCGCTCCTCTGTATCCAATCGGAGCGGGTTACATCAATTAAAAAATGCAAGATAAAATATACATGACCCATACCCAACCACCCGCCCCTTAAAATTAAATTAAACTAACATCAATTAAAATGACATAATAAAATGACTTTACTGGTATCACTTTGCATTCTTAGCTGACACAGTTGAAGATTTTGGAATATATATATATATATATATATATACATATATATATACACATACATATACAGAGAGAAATAGAGAGGGAGGGAGGGAGTCTACCTTCCTTTGTCAGTACTGCACAACCTTAGAGTGCAGACATTACAATAGAATTCCATCAGAATTTTAGCCAAGTTCTACATAGCAGATGATAAACAATCCCGCTAGGCAGCTTAGAAAGAACTGCTGGGCTTTGCGGGGGGGGGGGGTAGTTTGGTTTTTTGCCCCATGCCTTTTCATTCCTGTCATTTCTATCCATTGCCATTTGTCAAACATTACTGCTATAATTATATATTGGTGTGTGTCGAACCAGTAGCTTAAAAGCTCTGAAATTCTACTGAGGATCTGTTACTGCCTTACAGGCATTGCTCCTTATCAGTTCTGTACTAAGCATGGCCCTCAAACTATACCCGTATCATGGCTATTGAAAACATAAACTGGTAAGTGCAGAAGTTCCCAGATCTACACCTGCTGCCATCAATAAAAACAGAGAAGGTAGGAGATGCTTTGGAAAGGCCTTTGACACCCTGGAGAACTGCTGTCATAGTAGACAATCAATTGGGCTAGTCTGAAACTGTGGAGGACAAGCTTGAAAGAGAAGGAGCCAACAGCAAATGCTAGTAATATAATAATAATAATAAATTTTATTTTTATACCGCCCTTCCCAGGATCAGGGCAGTGTACAATTAAACAGTTAAAAACATATATTAAAACATTCAAAAACACGGTAAAAATACAAAGTAAAAGTACAATGACAGCCAGGGCTTCATGGAACATCAAATCTGATCATAATGAGGGAATAATAGGGGGACACAAGAGAGGAAATCATAATCGGTAGGCTTGCTCAAACAAAAATGTCTTTAGCCCTTTTTTAAACAAATTAAGCGAGGCAGCTAAACGAAGCTCCATGGGCAGTGAGTTCCAGAGGCTAGGGGCCGAAACGGAGAACGCCCTTTTTGCTGTTGATGATAATCTAGCCTCTGGAACTCTTAGAAGTTGTTGCCCAGTCGATCGAAGTGTGCGGGGCGGATTGTGTGAGGAGCGACGGTCCTTCAGGTGCTCTGGGCCCAAGCCATTTAGGGCTTTATAGGTGATAACCAGTACTTTGTACTGAGCCCGGAAGCGAATAGGCAGCCAATGTAGATCTTTCAAAATTGGTGTTATATTGGCGGTCCTGGGGGCACCAGTGACCACCCGTGCTGCCATATTTTGCACTAGTTGAAGCTTCCGAGTGTGATACAAAGGCTGCCCCATGTAGAGCGCATTGCAGAAATCCAATCGAGAGGTTACCAGGGCATGTACTACTGTTTCAAGGTCCCTCCGGTCCAGGTAGGGACGCAGCTGGCGTATCAGCCGAAGCTGAAAGCAGGTGCTCCTGACTGTCGCATCCACCTGAGAAGTCAGGTGGAGCGACGAGTCAAGGAGCACCCCCAGACTGCATACATTGTCCTTCACGGGGAGCGTGACCCCGTTCAGGACTGGTGGAACCACCTCCATCCCTGGGCCAGGGGAACCTATCACGAGTACTTCCGTTTTCTCTGGATTCAGGCTGAGTCTGTTTTCCCTCATCCAGTCCATTACCGATTCCAGACAGGCCACGAGAGGAGCGACGCCATCCCTGGTCACTGCATCAGTCGGAGACATAGAGAAGACTATTTGGGTGTCATCAGCGTACTGATAACCCCGCGCCCCATGCCTCCGGATGATCTCTCCCAGCGGGTTCATGTAGATGTTAAAGAGCATGGGGGACAGAATGGCTCCTTGAGGGACCCCAGAGGTGAGGGCCCTCTTATCAGAGCACACGTCCCCCAGCTGCACCATCTGGAACCTCCCAGAGAGGTAGGACCGGAACCACTGGAGAGCAGTGCCCCCGATTCCCACCTCTGCCAGGCGTTCCAGAAGGATACCATGGTCGATGGTATCGAAAGCCGCTGAGATGTCCAAGAGCACCAACAGGGACACGCTACCCCTGTCAATGCCCAGACGGAGATCATCGACCAGGGCGACCATGGCAGTCTCAACCCCACGGCCCGCCCGAAAACCGGTTTGAAATGGATCTAGAAAATCCGTTTCCTCCAAGATCGATTGAAGCTGGAATGCAACCGCCCTCTCGATCACCTTCCCCAAAAATGGCAGTAGCGAAACAGGCCGATAATTATTATGAACCAGGGGGTCGAGGGAGGGCTTTTTCAATAATGGTCTTACTATGGCCAGTTTGAGATGGTCCGGGAATTGTCCCTCCCTCAAAGATGTATTGATAATTTGGCGTAACAGCAAGGTTACTGCCGATCCCCCCTGGGCCACTAGCCATGAGGGGCAGGGATCGAGAGAGCAGGTCGTCTTCCGAACACTTCTAAGGATCTTGTCCACATCCTCGGTACTAACAGACTCAAACTGATCCAGTACAACAGAGTCCACGGAAGCTCTGGACGCCTCTATTCTGGATTCAGCTTCAATTCTGGCGTCCAGACCTTCGTTTATCCGAGAGATTTTATCCGCGAAGAAGTTGTTAAAGTTGTTAAACAGCAGGCCTTAGTAGGTTCAAGGATCTGGTTCGGGGCAGGAGGGAGCTGAGTTAGCTCCCTCACTACCCTGAACAACTCTGCTGGACGCGACTCCGCGGACGCGATACGAGCAGCGAAGAACGAATTCTTAGCTGCTTGTATCGCCTCTCCATAGTCCTTCAAATGAAGGTCTAGGAGAGCCTTGTCGGATAAACGCTGGTGTTTCCGCCAGGTGCGCTCTAGCCGTCGCAGGACCCGCTTCCTTGCCCGGAGATCTTCCGTATACCAGGGCTTCCTTTTGGAAGCAGGCCTGAGAGGGTGCTTGGGAGCGATACTGTGTATAGCCCTGGAGAGATCTGCATCCCAGGTGTTAACTAGGGCATCAACAGTGTCGCCGTCACTTCCAACCATATACCCCTCTAGGGCTTCTTGGAACCTTTCGGGTTCCATCAGCCTTCGAGGGTGGACCATTCTAATAGGTCCGCCACCCCCGGAGGGGATCTGGGTTGATGCCTTGATGCTTGCCTCCACCAGGAAATGATCCGTCCATGACAGGGCGGAAATGTTGGTGATTTCCGCCCACGGAGTTTCCATGTCCGTACAGAAAACCAAATCGAGTGTATTCCCCGCAAAATGCGTTGGACCCGAAACCAGCTGAGACAGGCCCATGGCTGTCATGGTATCCATGAATTCCCGAGCTGCACCTGATGGAACATTGTTGGCCACAAAGGGGATGTTGAAGTCTCCCAGGACTAAAAGCCTGGGGGACTCCAACACCAGCTCCGAGACCAACTGTGTCAGCTCGTTAAGGGAGTCTGTTAGCGCACGGGGTGGCCGGTACACCAACAGAATCCCTAGACTGTCCCTAGCCTTTAGGGTCAGGTAAATACACTCGATATAGGAGGTCTGACAGACATGGTTCCTGGTTAGAGACAAGGTGTTTTTATGCACCAAGGCAACACCCCCCCCCGCCCACCTAACCTGCTCTGGTCCTTCACCGAGTACCCGGCAGGGAGGGCCTGAGCCCACACAGCGTCCCCTTCAGGCCCAAGCCAGGTCTCGGTTATGCACGCCAGGTCACAGTTGTTATCTTCGATCAGATCATGAAGCATGTGGGTTTTGTTTTTAATAGACCTGGCGTTGCACAGGAGCAGAGACAGGGTTTGTGGTATGGCTGGAGTGACCCTCAGGCCCTCTTGGTTAGGAGTAGGACTGGAAGGAGAGATAGATATTAAACATCGACCTCGCCTTCCCCTGTAACGCTGGTACAAGCTGAGTCTCCCTTATCCAAAATGCTTGGGACCAGAAGAGTTTGGATTTTGGAGTTTTTCAGATTTTGGAATATCTGCACATACATAGAGATATCTTGGAGATGGGAACCAAAGTCTAAAAAGATATTCATTTATGTTTCATATACACCTTCTACATATAGCTTGAACGTAATTTTATACATAACATTTTGAATAATTCTGTGCATGAAACAAAGTCTGTGTGCCATGAATCATCTGAAAGTAAAGGTCCCACCACCTCAGCCATTATGTGGACAATTTTGGATTTTGGAATATCTCAGATTTTGGAATTCTGGATAAGGAAGACTCAGCCTATACATAGTATCTCAGGTAGAAGCAGAAGCAGCAAAATCCAAGACCTGGAAAGTGGACATTTTTCATCTGCTAGGCAACATTCATGGCAAGAGCCACTTTTCCCTACTATGATTTCCATAAAAATGGGGTTGCAAATGGTCAGATCCCCAGCCCTCTAACTCTGCAATTGGTTTAAAACCAGACACACACAATATCTAGTAAGCTAGTGATCTGGCACTGACTGAAACTGGTGGTAGCCCTTCAGGGGTCTCACCATGTTAGTCTTCTGTTTATTTTACCAGTATGTCCAAGGAGAGGGAGCACTTTCTCCCCAGTCCTACACTTTGGTTTTGGGTTTTTTTCCCCCAGTATAAAGGTTCAAACATGCATAGAGTCCAATATGCACCTTGAGGGCTGGAAAGCAACTGGGAGATGTCCCAGTAATGTACATATACAAAATATTATTTTCATGTGTTTTCCACATCATGCAGAATGCCTGGCAGTTTGTCCTTGCCATTCTAAATTGTACATATAACAATGCTTCTTTACTCTCCCCCAATCACTACATGGAAACCATTATAAATGCATCTGTTTTCTCAGATAGAGGTCTTTAAATAACACAATAACTAGTGAAACAGCCTGCACAATGAGATGTGCAGAAGTGGAATAAATATTGATTTTGATGCTTTTGTAAAGATGGCAGTATATGACAGAAGGTTTGTGTTAGCAAAATGATACACTTGGATCAAATGCTATCATTGCTCTGGAATGAAAGCTAAGGGGGAATGTGATTCCTCACTAAAGTCCATTAACTATTTAAATGAACTTTATTTAGCTCTTAAGTGCAAAAAATGGTCCTAAAATGGCACAGAAAGATCAATAACGAAACTGTCCTTACCCTCAGGCTTGAAATCTAAAATACATGACACAAAATGAAAAGGGACTGGTAGGAGACAAGGAAAAAGAACCTGTTGGCTGGTTCACAGATAACTTAGCTGCTATTATAGTGCTTAATCATTTCCTTGTAAAATGCATGCCACTAAAGAGACAGAGAGGGGATGACGACAAACGCTACACATTCCCTTTCGGATGTAGCATGCTCTTCTTTGCCCTGTGCACACATATATTACACCAGGACCTCATTCACACTATGATTTAACCGGGTTATAGGTGCCTCATTTACACTTGAGTCGATTACACCCACAAGTGTATTCAGGGTGCATTGACACAAGCCCACCTGAATGAGTTCTTTTGAATACAGATCTTTTATCACATCTTTTGAGAAGCAGGTTGCTATAAATGTGAATGTGCTGCCGATCACATTTGGGGCACCCAGGAGGGAGAGGCAATGGGCAGAGGGTGGACAGAGGGGTGGAACATACCCAAAGGTCTTGCCAAGCATTCTTTTTCCCCTCTCAGCATTTGCGGTTCTGTGGGACTCTTTGTGATTTCAAATTCTCTGCGCTGTCAAGTGGTTCCTTTAAAGACCATGCAGCTATTTTCCACTTCTGCTGGTAAACTGGTTCCCTTTTCCCTGTGGACCAGAGGTTGGGGAAGTTGGGAGGGTTCCTTGGGGAGCATGGTGCTTGTGCACACTGCCGCATTTGCATGGGTTGACAGAGGGGAGTTATAGGTGCTGTAGCGGGATTCTTCCCTGGCATGCATGGATCCATGGGTGCCGTGGGGGATTCTTCCATGCATGCCAGGGAAGAATCCCCACATGGCACCCATGACTCCCCTCACCCATGCAAATGCAACAGTGCACAGAAGCTGTCAAAGTTTCTTTTTAAAAAATACGCCGCACCACAGAGAGTCCCATGCAACTGCAAGCGCTGATAGGGGGAAAAGATTGGCGGTTTGGCAAGACCTTTGGGACGGGCATGTTCTACCCCTCTGCCCACTATCTGCCCATTGCCCCTCCCTCCTGGGTACCGGCTCTGATGGCCATTTTCAATTGGTAACAAGGTTAAATTTATTGTACCATGTTGATTTTACCTGCTGTGATCCCGCTTCGATCCGTAGGGAGAAGCGGGAAATAAAAATAAAATGTTATTATTATTATATTATAAATGTGAACTTTAATGCAAACACACACAGCTTTGATTGTGGCAAGCAATAGTATGAATATCTATTCAGTGTCGAATCGCTCCATTGATTCAAAACAATCCAGTGCAAAAAATGGTTTATCACATAGTGTGAAATGAGGCCCAGGATTCTAAACCTGGATGAGAATTTTCCTCATAGCCTTGGATGAGGAGGATTTTATCAGGAAGTGTAGTCTCAACCACCATTATCATCAGGTCCCGCTGCCAAGTTATTTTACATAGGTACCTGGAGCAGTTCTTTCTCCCCTGCATGTGTCCTAGATAAAAAGTTCTCTGTGAGCAAATTTCAAAAGACTTTGTGAGACCTCAGAAAACCACCACACAGTTCTAACAAATGTATACAAAGCAAGACTGTCTTGACATAATTTCAGATTCAATACAGTTTTACCATCATTGTTTAAAGCGTCTGAGAATACAATACTACCATGGCCCCTATCAGTCTGTTTCATTTACCTTATTTGTCTCCAAATTTATACACACATTCACCCCCAAGTGAGCTAATTCAGCAATATTAGATCTAGAAATTGGAAGTCAACCATAGACTCATCTAAAAATGAACAAATGAACTCTATTTACAACTCATTACAAGACCTATCACAATGGAAAACAAACAGTTCTGTTTTTTAAAAGGTATTGTCTAAAAGGGAAAAAAAGCTTGTAACAAAACAATTAAAAAGTATTCCTCTAAAGGTATGGTGAAAGGTATAACCCATGGTGAGTTCATCTTGCTGTTGTAGCGGACCTTCAAGTCATCTGACCTACGGCAAACCTAAGGCAACCCTATCACAGGGTTTTTGAACGACTGATTCAGAAGGGGTTTGTCTATGCCTTCCTTTGAGGCTAAGAGAGTATGACTTGGCCAAGCTGACCCTGTGGATTTCCATGGCCAAGCAGAGATTCGAACTGGTCCCCAGATTCAGAGTCCAATACTCAAAGCCACTACAAGTTCACCTCAATTTTGCCATAAATCAGAAATGACTTGAAGGTACACAACAGCAACACAACAATATGTATAAAAACTTTTGTTAGCCAAATTCATAAATGAAAGGATGCTTGGCCCTAAAGGTTGCCAGATATTATGGTGATTAGTATTCTCTTCCACCATTCAAGTCCAAAGCCCACCCCCACCAAGGATTCACTGGTCCAAAACACACTGCAGAAATAATCCAGTTTGAGACTGCTTTAACTGCCCTGGCTCTGTGCTAGGAAATGCTGGAGACTGTAGTTTGTGGTGGAATCAGAGCTCTCTAACAGAGAAGGCTCAATGTTTCACAAAACTACAGTTACCAGAACTCCCTCGCATTGAGCCAGGGCAGTTAAAGTGGTCTCAAACTGGATTATTTCTGCAGTGTGTTTTAAATCAGTGTTGTGGAATTCTGGGATTTGTATTTTGTGGTGGCACCCGATATATGTTTTAAGGTTTGTGCACCCTGCAGAAATAATCCAGTTTGACACCACTTTAACAGCCAAACATTAACAAACTGGATTATTTCTGCAGTATGTTTTGGGCCACTGTTGCACTGAGATCGTCCCCCACTCTCTGATCCTTCCATTGCTGGCAGAAAGTGAAGGGAACAGAAGTGTCTAGGGCCACATAGCCAGACACACACCAGTGGAAGATATACTCAATCCATTTCTTGCTATGGGAACATAGTCTGATGCTTCTCCCATCCCCAACATCCACTCTCCATCAACAAAGCAATGGCAGTGAAGGGATCTATTGCAGTACAGCAGTGAGTCTGCTGACAGGAGAGCTGAACCAGAATCCCAAAATGATCTGGTGGGACAAATGAGGTTGTTGGGTTGAGAAAGTTTAAGATGAAAAGAGGCACAACAAAGGGAAACTATTAAGAAGATATTCCACATTACGGGTAATGGGTTCTAATTTTCTTGGTTATAGCCATCGGAGGGGGAGGAGGGAGGGGAGAGTGGGACTAAAAAGTATGTGATGTAATAATGGTAATACTAACTTATATATAAAGTACACACACCCACACAAAAAAGGAAATATCTTTCCATTCATATTTTCTGGACATTTCAAGTGCTTGGGACAATAGAAGTAGCTACAAGCAAAACTGTCACCCGTGGATGTCTTCAGGACTGGCAGATTGGTCTTAGTTTACCTGAAAAAATAGGGGTGCTAGAAGAAAGCTCCAAACAGCCTATGGCCCACATGCTCACCATCCCTGAGGTACAGGATGGATCACTTTACATACACTCTTATGCAACAAGGCAAGGGAGAAACATGATTGCTATCTATGAAGAGCTGCTTTTTACCTACATATGAAGGACACGGAAAGAGAACCTCTAATTTTCTCTTGGCATGCAAGGTTGACTAGAGGGTGTGGGGAATTTCAAATGCCAAGATTACACATACAAGTGTGGGGAAACAGCCATTCCACAATAGTATCATAGAATCATAGGCTGCATCAATAGAGCTATAGTGTCTAGGTCCAGGGAAGTAATAGTGCCACTCTACTCTGCATTGGTCAGGCCCCATCTGGAATACTGTGTCCAGTTCTGGGCACCACAATTCAAAAAAGATGTGGAGAAACTGGAGTGGGTCCAAAGGAGGGCAACTAAGATGGTGAAGGGTCTGGAAAACATGCCCTATGAGGAGCGACTTAGGAAGCTGAGGATGTTCAGCCTGGAGAAGAGAAGGTTAAGAGGTGATATGATAGCTCTTGTTTAAATATTTGAAGGGGTGTCACATTGAGGAGGGAGCAAGCTTGTTTTCTGCTGCTCCAGAAACTAGAACGCGGAACAATGGATGCAAACTGCAGGAAAAGAGATTCCACCTCAACATTAGGAGGCACTTAGTGACAGTAAGGGCTGTTCGACAGTGGAAGACACTCCCTCGGAGGCTGGTGGAGTCTCCTTCCTTGGAGGTCTTCAAGCAGAGGCTGGATGGCCATCTGTTGGGAATGCTTTAATGGAGAGTTCCTGCATGGCAGGGGGTTGGACTGGATGGCCCTTGTGGTCTCTTCCAACTCTATGATTCTATGAGTCTATAATCTCAAAATGTTCATTTCAAAGGTGTATGGAAGGGACTCGAACATCTACTGGGGATTCCCCACTAAACCATGGAACTCATTGGGTGACCTCAGAGCCTGACCAGCCTCACAGGGAGGATACAGGAGAGACTCTGTCATTCTGAGGATAAAGTAAGGGGGAAACAGTGCCTTGCAAACAGTGGGATTTATTTCCAAGTAAATATGAACTTACTGAAGGAAAAGCAAGACAAAATAAAACTCTGAAATAAATAGAATCATAGAGTTGGAAGAAACCACAAGGGCCATCCAGTCCAACCCCCTGCCATGCAGGAACTCACAATCACAGCACCCCTGACAGATGGCCATCCAGCCTCTGTTTAAAGAACTCCAAAGGAGGAGACTCCATCACACTCCAAGGGAGTGTGTTCCACTGTCAAACAACTCTTTCTGTTGGGAAGTTCCTCCTAATGTTGAGGTGGAATCTCTTTCCCTGTAGTTTGAATCCACTGTTTCATGTCCTATCCTCTGGAGCAGCAGAAAATAAGCTTGTTCCATCCTCAATATGACATCCTTTCAAATATTTAAATGGGGCCATCATATCATCTCTTAACCATACCTCCCTATGTCTCTCCTCATAGGGTATGGTTTCCAGACCCTTCGGCATTTTAGTTGCCCTCCTTTGGGCATATTCCAGCTTCTCAATATCTTTTTTGAAGTATTTTGTCCAGAACTGGACACAGTATTCCAAATGAGACCTGACCAAAGCAGAATAGAGTGGCATTATCACTTTCCTTGATTGAGACAGTATACTTCTATTGATACAACCTAGAATCGCACTGACCTTACTAGCTGCCACATCACACTATTGACTCAGCTTCAACTTGTGGTCTACATGGACTCCTAGATCCCTTTCACATGTACTGTTGTTAAGCCAGGGTTCCTCATCTTATATCTGTGCATCTCATGTTTTCACCCTAAGTGTAGTACCTTACCTTTCTCCATGCTGAAATTCATTTTGTTGGTTTTTGCCCATAGAATCATAGAGTTGGAAGAGACCACAAGGGCCATCCAGGCCAACCCCTTGCCATGCAGGAACTCCCAATCAAAGCATCCCTGACAGATGGCCATCCAGCCTCTGCTTAGTTTTCTCATCTATTAAGGTCATTTTGAATTTTGATCCTCTCCTCTGGGATATTAGTTACTCCTCCTAATTTGGTGCCATCTGCAGATTTAACAAACAAGCCCTCTATTATTTCATCCAAGTCACTGATAAAGATGTTCAATAGCACTGGGCCCAGGACAGAACCCTGTGGAGCCCCACTGGCCACTTCTCTCCAGAATGAAGGGGCTGAGCACCCTTTGATTTTTTTCAGTGATTTGTTAACAAACCAAACAGCACTGAGTTTTTATTCAGTTTGAAGCTGAAAAAAAGATCTGGAATACTCCAAATATTAGAAGTCCAATCTACTCCACCTGCCTACCCATCCACTTAGGAAGTGTTGTTTTAAACAGGATTTCCAAAACTCAGACACGTTTAAGTGAACAAGTGGTCCAAACACACTGAAGAAATAATCCAGTTTGAGACTGCTTTAACTGCCCTGGCTCAGTGCTAGGGAATTCTAGGAATTGTAGTTTATGTAGCACTATAGCTCTCTGACAGAGAAGGCTAAATGTCTCACAAAACTACAGTTCTTAAAATTTCCTAGCATTGAGCCAGGGCAGTTAAAGCAGTCTCAATCTGGATTATTTCTTCAGTGTGTTTTGGACCACAGTGTGCTTCCTTAAAATTAAGAATATTTTCCATCATGAAAAATCCAGAATATTGGTAACAAGTCCCTCTGAAAGGAGAAAGACGGCTTTTTTGAAATATCAGAAAGAGAAAACATTTGTCATTGCATGAATGAACCTACCTTCCTGGATTTGGGCTGCAGCACCTCTGAGGATCCAGTTTGGGATTTAGTCCAAAAAAAGCCAATGAGCGGTATGGTAGCAAGGAACCTGGAAAGCATTCCGCAATGTGCTTGCCTATGTTTTTGCTGCTTGAGCCCCCATGCCCGATACTGATGGGAGAGCAGTAAACCAAAAGAGAAGAACACCACCATGGAGATTAGCACCTCTTTGTTGGCATAACTCAACAAATCTCCACATTTCTTATAGACATAGATGAAAGATGCGATGCCAAGAAAAGTCCACATTTTGAAGGGTGCGTTGTCTTGTCTTGATCACTGGTAGCTTTTTTTTTCTTTTTTTTTTTTTACAAATTTTATTGTAAAATAATGCCTCCTGAGCGGTAAGTTTCTTCACACAAATACAAAGTTGATAAAACGCTTTAAGAAATTACAAAGTCCTCGTTTCAAACATGAGGTGAAAAGAAATAGAAAAGAGTACTACAAACTCAAAGCACTTGCCAAACTGCAAGACTTTAAGAACAAAACTCCCTCTAGTCATAGAAAGCAGTTTCTCAGCTTAGGCACCAGGAAAAAATGGCAGGTGTGCATGTTCAGGTCAACATGTATCTCTGGAAATGATACCGTTTGTTTCAGTCTGTTCACTAGTCAGTTGATTTGTGCCAGTAGTCATCTTTTTAGGACTCTTAACTTCTCATTGAGTAACAGAAGGACCGCTCTGTGCCCTGAAAAATAAAACAAAGATTCTGAGTACAGAATGTGTTCAAAAGAGTCGTATATCAAAATTGCATCAAGTCGCTAGCAGTGCAACTTTTAATCATGCTGGTAATGTTCACTCTGTATCTTTTAGACTCCCTTTACCTAGAAAAAAAAAAGTTAGTTACTGAAAGAGATGGGGCAATTGTGATCATGCCCTGCTTTTCCATAGGCATCTGGTTGATCTTTATGGGAAAGAGAACATTTGACTAGACAAGCTGCCCCAGTAAAACAAGTTTTGTGAGGCAAGGCTCTTCCATTCAACATTTGTTTGTTTAAAACATTTATAGCCCTGCTTCTTTAGCTGAAAAAGCTCTCAGAGCAACTTATACATCAACCAAAAATGAGGTCAGACTATAGCTGGCATCTTTTGAGCCACTCTTAGTGCCTTATGGGAGAATAGTAATATATGGATGAAATCAAATCAAATAATAAATATAAATAAAATCATGTTGATTATTCCCAACTAGGGAAATAACACTCAATCCACTGAATAGTGGACGAACATGTAGGTCGATTCCATTTATTCAATGTGCATTTACACTGGAGAAATAATGCAGTCTGACACCACTTTAACAGCCCTGGCTCCATCCTACACAATCTTGGGATGGGTAGAGTAGAGAAGGATAGAGACCTTGTAAAACTACAGATCCCAAGATTCAGCAGGATGGAGCTATAGCACTTAAAGGTGGTGTCAAACTGCAAACTGGCAATGGCAAACCCCCTCCGAAGAAACCTGCCAAGAAAACCCCATGACAGCTTCACTTTAGGGTCGGCCATGAGTCGGAAACAACTTTGAAGCACACAACAGACTATGATGATAATAACACTTATTTCCTACCTGTTATAGATGGAGGACAATCAGGACAATATGATTTAGGCATAAACATCTTTAAATAATAATAATAATAATAGTAATGGTGACAATATTTATTTCTTACCCACCTCTTTTCAAGGACCAAGGCAGTGAACAACACCAGACCAACATATATACATCAGTTAAGAACCCAACATCAGTTAAAACATATATCAAGTTAAAAGAACGAAAAGACACATCCGTATTAAAACAATCTACAGCAGAAAAGGAAAAGAGGAGTATGCGGGAGAAGGAAAATAAAAGTAGTAACAACAATAGTAGTAGTTTTTTATGGCTTTTTCGGACTATGTGGACATGCTCTGGCTGGCATCTTCAAAAGAACGCTGGCATGGAAGTGATGATTAATATTAATAATATTTAATTCTTACCTGCTTCTCTCCATGGATCAAGGCGGGGAGCAACAACAACTAACAGACACACCACACCACTTGAAACACACACCAGTTAAATACATATCAATTTAAAAGGACCCACATACAATTTAAAAGGATGAAATTTTATATTTAAGCATATTAATATTTTGCTTTGTTTTTAAATTGTATTGTTTTATACTTGTTTGCCTCCTTGAGTCCCTATATCGGACGAAAGGAGGGATATAATAAAATATAATAATAATAATAAGCACACATTGAAACAATCCACATTTAAAATTCCTCATTTAATTTAAAAAATTAAAAATTAATGTAATTTAAAAAAAAATAAAAATATTAATTTTTTTTAAAAAATGACATTTTAAAAATTTAAAAAAACAAAACCAAAGGAAAACACACACACAATAAACAATCCACATTTAAAATTCTCAATCTAAAAAGGTAAGGTACAAATAGGTAAGTGAAGGTACATACATACATGGGAGGCTGAAGAATTTTTTATTTCTTAATTGTTTTGGCTGTAGAAAACTTTAGCCTTCTTTTGGGATGCTTGGGAGTGTGTCCCCTGCTTCCCTCAGCCCTCCTTTCCCCCCAGAGAGGAGCCAGGGCTGTCCCTTGCTGTGTGCTTCCTCAGCCTGAGCTCAGGGATGGAGGAGCCACAGAGATGATGCTCTCACCTCAGGCGCCAAGCCAAGACTGGAAGCAGGGGGGCGACGTCAGAGAGTGCCATTCGAGGAGAGGGCGGGGTTTATGCAAATGAGCCCCGCTCGCTCCTCCTCCTTCCCCCCTCCCGCCTTCGCTCCCAACTGAGCCCCTTCCTGGCCAATCGGAGGCGCTAAGCTGAGATGGCCTTATGGCGCTCGGGCCAATGGGGAGAGGGGAGAGGCGGGGTTTTAGGGACCGCGGGAGCCTAGTGCGATGTGACGTAAGGCCGCGCGCGATCGATTCCTTTGACTGACAGGAGGGAGGTGGTGGGAGGGGCGACGTCTTCTTGTTGCCATGGTGAGGCTGGGATGGTAGCTATGGCAACAAAGGGGCGGGTGGTCCCTCGGAGAGCAGGTCCACAGCGAGGTCCTCAGTGGCGCATGCGCAGAAAGAGTAGCCGTGGTGAGGAGGACTTTTTTTGGACTCCAACTCCCAGAAGCCTCACCAATTTTGGCCAAGGGTCAGGAATTCTGGGAGATGGAGTCCAAATCATCTGTGGAGAACCAAAGTCTGGGAAGGACACGGGGAATAAAAAGTGGGAAAGATGCGTTACGTATAAGAGTAAAAATAAAATAAAATGGTTCCTGTCAGAGAGCTCTGGTGCCACAACGAGCTACAGTTCACACAATTCCGTAGCAATGAACCGGGGCGGTTAAACCGCGTCCACACTGGAGAAATAACCCGGTTTGGCCCCGCTTTAATTGCCTTGGCTCAAGGCTATGGGATTCTGGGAGTTGGAGTATGTTGTGGGCCCAGAGCGGAGCGGAGCTCCGCTCTGGGCCCCACAACATACTCCAACTCCCAGAATCCCATAGCCTTGAGCCAAGGCAATTAAAGCGGGGCCAAACCGGGTTATCCCTCCAGTGTGGACGCGGTAACCTGACTGAGAACGGAGGAGAGTTCAAGCGAGGGGGCGCTCGGCCAATCAGCGCCGTCCGTGCATCTCCGGGAACCAATCACAGAAGGCGTAGCGTCGCTCGCCGTCCGTGTCTACTAATATGTCCGCCGTTGCCATGGCGACGGCGAGGCGGCTGGAGTTAGGCCTGGCTGCCCAGGAGGCCTCGGCCCTGTCCGCCGTCGTCCGCGGCTCTTTGGGGCCCGAAGGAGGGAAAGTGCTGCTGACCCGCCCGACGGGGGAGATCCTCCTCTCGAGGGACGGGCGGCGGGTGCTTCAGGCCCTCAACCTGGAGTCCCCAACGGCCAGGTAACAACTAACAAGCTCCTCTCTGACTGGAGATAGTAGGAGCCCCTTGAAAACTACAACTCCCAGGATTCCACAGCGGTTGACGAGTGACGACAAACGGCATTGTTTCTTTTTTATATATAAAAAATCTTTATTTCATGCGTTAAAAAAGGCATAAATAGAAAAAGAACGAACACGCACAAAAAAAAGAGGAGATTAAAGAACAAACACAAAACAATACAGCAAAATATCAACAAAGGAAATATATAAATAGATAAACAACAAATAAATATAAATAGGCAAACATATAAACAGACAAACAACATAGACATAAGTAACATAATTATAAATAGACAAACATAAATAGACAAAAAACAAATATAAATAGACATATGGACAAACAACATATAAATAGATAAATAACGTAATTATAAATAGACAAACCTATAAATAGACAACATATAAATAGACAAACCTATAAATAGTCCTTCCTGAATGTCACTTACAGTCTTGTGAAGAAATATTATAAGTGATAGTTTGAATTCCAGTCTTAATAATTCGCTCGCTGTTTCCAAATTTAAATTGCGCTCAAATACACCTTTCTGAAGTATACAGGTGTTGGGTTTACTTTAGGCTGCATCAATGGAAGTATAGCGTCTAGATCAAGGGAAGTTATAGTGCCACTTTATTCTGCATTGGTCAGGCCCCACCTGGAATACTGTGTCCAGTTCTGGGCACCACAATTCAAAAAAGATGTGGAGAAACTGGAGCGGGTCCAAAGGAGGGCAACTAAGATGGTGAAGGGTCTGGAAACCATGCCCTATGAGGAATGCCTTAGGGAACTGGGGATGTTCAGCCTGGAGAAGAGAAGGTTAAGAGGAGATATGATAGCCCTGTTCAAATATTTGAAGGGATGTCATATTGAGGAGGGAGCAAGCTTGTTTTCTGCTGCTGCAGAGACTAGAACGCGGAACAATGGATGCAAACTGCAGGAAAAGAGATTCCACATAAATATTAGGAGGAACTTCCTGACAGTAAGGGCTGTTTGACAGTGGAACACACTCCCTCGGAACGTGATGGAGTCTTCCTCTTTGGAAGTATTTAAACAGAGGCTGGATGGCCATCTGTCAATGGGGTACTTTGATGGAGAATTCCTGCATGGCAGGAGGTTGGACCGGATGGCTCTATGATTCTAAAGGAATTTATAGGTCATAACAGCACTTTGGATTTTGCCCAGAAACAAACTGGCCAGAGGAGCTGTTGTAGCAAAGGAGTTGGGTGTCCCCTTTAACCAGGCTGAGTTAACAATCTGGAATGGAGCGCTTTTGGCTGCCATTCCATAGGATGAAGCCATGACAAGCGGTGTCAGACTGTATTATTTCTGCACTGCAGATGCAACCTAGGCCTAATAATTCTATATAGTCATCAAGACTAGTAGCCAGTCACACAACCTGTTTTTCCTGATACCTTAATTTCTCTGGTGCCACTTTGAAGCCATCTGAATTAGTAGCTGTCACTAAATCATATGGCAGCAATTACCACGAATTTTATGAAGAAGAATTGTAGCATTTTGTTTACATTGCTAACATTCTTGTGTTCTTCCATGGCTGTAGAGAAGAGATTATATAAGTACAGGTTGAGTCTCCCTTATCCAAAATGTTTGGGACCAGAGGTGTTTGGGATTTTGAGATTTTTATTTTATTTTATTTTATTTTATTATTGGATTTTGTAATACACTCATCCCTCCATATTTGCAGCTTTGATATTTGCAGCTTTGATTATTCACAGATTTTATTAATATGTTCTCTCTAGGAATATCTAGGTTCTCCAGCACAACTCTGTGGTCAACTTTAACTAAAACTTCCACTGAAAGACCTAGACATTCCTAGAGAGAATACTGTACTAGGCATTTGTAGCTCCTCCAGTGCAGTTCTATGGTCAATGTCTGTTGGATGTTGACCCCAGAGTTGCACTGGAGGACCTAGTGATTGCTAGAGAGGTTTCCTCTCAGGTAAAAATATGGTGTTTTTGTTATTTGCAGTTTTCCCATATTCATGGGGGTCTTGTGCCCCTAACCCTAGTGGATGTGGAGGGACAAGTGTACTTGTATTTGCATAAACATACATAGTGAGACATCTTGGAGATGGGAACCAAGTCCAAGCACAAAATTCATTTACATTTCATATACGTCTTATGCACAAACCCTGGAGGTAATTTTATACAATATTTTAAATATTTTTTGTGCCTGAGACAAAGTTAGTGTACACCAAACCGTCAGAAAGCAAAGGAGTCACTGTCGCAGCCACTCATGAAAAAAAGCTTTGGTTTTTGGACTATTTCAGATTTCAGAATTCTAGATAAAGAAGTACTCAACCTGTACAAACAAAATAACTGAATCTTTTGGATAAGGAAAACTAACTCTGTGAAGCACCAAGCTTAAGCACTTCACACACACAACTTTGTCAAAAGGAGGAATAACCCAAAATTTCACTTACTTTAGCAGATTTCTGGCTTGCCTCAAAGCTGCAATTAAATGGTTTTAACTGGTATCTAACCAATTGCTAAACAGACAGATTTAACTACCATAGTGAACTAGACTGAAGTTTATTTTAAACCACAATTCCTTATTTGCACATAACAACAAACCAAGAATCTGCTAACAAAACTGATGCTCAGTTTATAATTAATTCTCCTCGTAGCATAGCAGATAGAAAGGGAGAAGTAATGACCATTGTTCAATATGGGCTCATTCCAAATGATAGTTTATTATTACATATGACCAGAACACTGAGTTTAACAGGAACATTATCTAGGGATTGGCTGCTGTTCTTTTCTGCTGGACACTTGCAGAAATCATTATTTAAGATAAACTATTTTATAACTGAATATTTTTGTTTTTGTTTTTAACAGAATGATGATATCTTGCATTTCTGCACACTGCGATTTGATTGGAGATGGCGCTAAAACATTTATTATCCTTCTCTCAGCTCTACTCCAAGGGCTCGAAAAACTTGGCAAAAAAAGTAGTGCCTCCTTTTGTCAGAATGTCCAAGGAAGAAACAATTATAAAGAAAAATGTTACACAATGAAGCAAATTTCTCAAATTCTTACTATGATCCAAGCAGACATTCTAGACCACATCGTGACTCAGAAACTTGGAAAGCATTGTCTAACTGTCTTTTCTGTTTCTGATACAGAAATAAATCGGAGGACGTTGGGGTTGGTACTAGAACCCTATTTCTGTGGGAAAGTAGGATATAACAGGCAAAAAGTTCTTAGCCAATTGGCCTGTAATTTCTTCTTCAAAATTACCGCTGATAAAGATAGGAAAGAAGTACTGTCTTTGGTAGATGAGTATTTTCCTGAGCTGCATACTACCGTGACAGGGCTGCCTGTTTCAAGTTCACAGATCCTAGATGGACTTGTTCTTCCTAGAGACTTTGCTGTATACTGTCCTGCAGATGGTGACAGAAAGGTTATCCTAATAACAGAGCCTATCCATTCTACTTTTTCTGAGTTGGGTGTAGAAGTTGCCATAAACGGTGAAAGTCAATATGAGGTATCTGAACTCTGGATTATGAAAAGGACAGAAGCGCTAATGAAGCACATGAAGGACAACAGCATCAGAATACTATTGTCAAGTGTAAAACAACAGGAGACTGTTCATTACTGTGCAAAAAACAGTGGCATATGTATTGTAGAGTGCCTGTCAGCAGAGGAAATCTCCCTTATATGCAGAATCACCAACATTTCCCCATTTAGGCCTTCTCTAGACAATATTTGCAATGAAATCACTGAAACTGCAATAGCAAACTTTTGCCAGCCATTACAGATTGGTACCAAAAGATGTGTTCACATTAATTTTGCAAGAACTTGTGCCCTTCAGCCCTGTAGTGTGATTTTCTGTGGACCGGTACACGGACTTACTGAGCAGCATGCTTCTGCTTTTCACGGAGCATTCAAAATGCTACAACATATGTTTACTGCCATCCGTCTGACTGAGCATGGTAATTCAAAACCCGACAGTCAAAATCTTTCAAACGTTGTGGATAATCATCAGCGGTGCCCAGCTGTGCAGGAGCATTTTGCTGAAATGCATAGTGATTGTGGTAATGGTAAAGCCATTGCCAAGGAACTGGAGCCTTGTGAGTTTAAAATGGAAAAGCTTTCTGAAAATGAAGATGGCTTACTGACATCATCCCAAAAATGCAAATATCCAAAAGAAATGTTGCAAGTGGCTGAGAATGAATGTCTGCAAGATGACCAGCTTATTTATACCCAAGTAAAGGAAAGGATCAGCTTGAGTAATGTACCTGGACAACTGTTCATTGAAGAAGGTTGTACTAGCCCAGGTTATGATGTTTCATTTAGATGTGAAGAGAATAATAAAAGTTATATTCAGAGTAACTCTTATGTAAAGATGGGATCCATTGTGCCAGTAGGTGGAGTCTTTGAAATCCTATTACATTATTATCTGTCTTGCTATGCAAAGGATTGTCATTCACCAAAGGTATCTGGGCTTTGTACTCTGATTGCTGATGTATTGCTCACTGTTCCAAAAACACTCTGTAGGACACAAAAAAGGAGTGCTTTCCCTCAGCTCTGTCTTGAAGTCACCAGTGCCCTCAGGAATAACCAGCAGCTTCTGCCAAGTCAAAAATACTTAGAATCAGTATCTTGTAAATACCAGTTAATAGTTTCTGTTCTTCATTGTGCAGCTACACTCCTTAATATTGATCTGATCATTGGCATTAAAAGGTTACCTCGAAAGCCTGAAGATAATAACTCAGACACTGACACATAAAGGTAGACTCCTTATAGGCAAGTCATCCATGTATGCTTAATGATTGCTAGAGCCAGGAATTATAACTAGATTTTTCTTAGTGCTGCAGTGCATTTCTGTGTAGCTTTGAGAGCCTTCATACCATACCACTAGGGAGTTTTTTTTTAAAAAAATATCAGCAGTGAGTTTTCTTGAAACTCCCAAAATTTCTTACTAAAGAATTAGATGTAAATTTAAATGAGAGAATGTAATGCACTGAGACCGCAACTCTTTGCTTACCAGACCCTGTGAACTCAACAAGACTTATTCTTGAGTAGAAATGTATAGGATTGAACTGTAAGAGGTACTTTGACTTTTTGTTGTTTTTCAAAAAAGAGTTCTTAAGTGTTGCATATTATTAGCCTCTTATACTAAAGCTGAACTACACAGCGTCTGCTTGGTTAAGACCCATTTCCTACAAGAAGAATCTCATCACATGAGAGTTCCATTCATGAGATTTCTAGAAGCTCCACAACCAAGAGGGGGGAAAGCTGAAGGGGATAGTAATTGCAGAAACTATGAAGGAAATGTACGCTGACTATATGTACATCCTTTCTCAGTGGCTTTCAACTCTCGTAGCAAAATGTAGTTACCAGGAAGAGAAGGAGCTACCTCTAGAGCAGGGGCAGGAATTCTCAGGGCCAAATCAGATGGCCTGGAAATAGTGGCCTCTGGCTGCTCCAGCCCCAGTCCAGCCGGTTCCACAGCAAACGCATGGCCTGGTCCTGAAGCAGGTGGCCTGCGCAGTCTCAAACGCAGCCAGCTCCTAAAAGGGCCATCTATTGAGATATTGGTGTGGCCCCAGTTCAGCTTAAGGCTGCTTGGGGGCGTGCATAAACACACACATCCCCCAAAGCAGCCAGAAGCCACTTTATTTGGCCCGTCAGTTTCAGGCATTAGGCTCAGGACTCATTTCTCTGAGGGATCCATATGTGCTTCTGGTTTTTCCATTTTGCAAAGTTTAATCTGCAGAATATAACTTTGCTCAGTGGGTAAATAACTGTTTTTATTTATTTATTGTTCATAAATAAAATCCTGCTTTACATGCTGAGTGTTAAATTTTTCATTTTTTATTGTCTTATCATATTTGGATGAAATCCTCAATGTCAGTATTTTTATTTGTATTTTGAAAAGTAGTATTAATAATTATTAATTTATTCTTCAGAAAAGCTGCTTGACAGAAGATTAAAATAAATTTGTTTGCTTACAGAAATTTCTTGGAGCACCCAAGAACCAGGTTCAAAACTACATCTTACAGAACATTCATTGCTGCGGCCCCCAGACTTTGGAATGGCTTACCGGAAGAGATCTGTCTTATCACCACCTTAGATGCCTTTAAAAAGGCACTTAAGGCGGATCTCTTCCAGCGAGCATATCCATCTGACCTCATATAAGAGATTGCTGTATGCCCCTCTGTTCTATTAGAATGTAATTAGATAGTTGTTAATTTTTAGATTTTTATTTTATAAGGTAATCTATTTTACTATTGTAAATATGTATGTTTTAATGCTGTAATCCCACCTCAATCTGTACGGAGAGGCGGAAAAATATAAATTATTATTATTATTATTATTAATTGTTAGATTTTTTTAAAGCTCTTATGTGAATAGAAAGTTACATTACATTGCACCGTGAAAAAACAGGTGTGAGAGAGAATGAGGGCTATGAAAATTGTTAGTGAATTGTTCCTGTAATTTTTTAATATGCCTCAACAGCTGTGTCTGTAAGTATGTATGATTCCTAAAACTAATCTGGGAAAATGTCAATTATATATTTTTTTTATTAAGAGTTCACTGGTATGTCAGTTCCAGCTGCCTAATTTTCCTTTTCTTTATTCATAACATTACTGATTAACTTTTTGAAACATGTCAAAGACATAGCCATCTTTGAGGCATAGGGCTGAAGCAGACAGCCTGGAAGGAGCAGCCAGAGACCACGCCTGCTCCCAAAGTGGGCTGCCTCCAGGAACAGATTAAACCGCTTCTACTTGGGCCAGGTTTTTCCGCATTAGCACGGAGTGGCTCCCAGTCACTTTGGGGATATGTGTTATTTAAACCCCCCGAAGCAGCTGGAAGCTGCCTTATTTTACCTGTGGTTTTTGGATCATAGACTCAGAGGTGCTACAGTATCCATTTGTGTTTATGAACAATGTTTCTTCTCTCACCTTTACTATGCCATATAAACAGCCTAATTTGGCTTATTATTTTCCTCATTTTTCAACAACTCGGTACTCTGAAGTTTTGCAGTACAGTACATTAAGTAAACTCTGAACTAGTCAGTGAAAGGGGGAAAGCAATCTTTAATGGATCAATTACCTTTTTAAAGTGCTATGTGCATCTTGAAAGTGAGTACTAGAGTACCTAAGAAAATGAAAATAATTTAAAAAGAATATGACGTTTATTAAGAAATATAATCTGAGGAAAGGGGAACATTTTATTTTGAAGGGATTAAAATATCAATGTACTTAGTTGGCTATCAGTAGTTCGAATCTATTTTGTACTGTAGTGGACCTAAAACTGAGAGACTAAACTAAAGATGTTGTTGTTAATTGCCTTCACATCAGTCTTGACCCATGGTGACTCTATGGATGAGACATCTCCAGGCCCCCCCCCCCCCCCGTCCTCTACTGCTCTGCCCAGTTCTTGCAAACTGGGAATATATTTTTCTAAGTATACAAAGTATACAAAGACACTTCAACTAGAAAAATAGAGGTTGCATATATTCCCAGTATATTCCCTTGCCTAACTATAGGAAAGAGAAAGTATAGGAAAGAGAAAGATAAACCAGATTTTGATTCAAGACAGATATTCTAGGTGAGTGAATTCTAAGGGTAATGTAGATGATGAAGTAACAAGTGAATTTTAAGCTTCCAGAAGGTCACAGATTGAAGAAAGGAAAGATTTGATGCGGGAGACATAAATCATAGTAAAAAGAGAAATGCAAAATTCAGGTGATCTGATAGCAGGTTTTATAAGAAATCCACATTCATATGCTTATGTTTTGAAGGAAGAGTATAGAAGAGGAATGCTATCTCACAGGCTGCTTTGAATGCCAAAAAGCATAGCTGTTCCCCTTTACTACCACATTCTAAAAGAGGTAGAACAAAGTATGTCTGGAAAGACTCTCTGTCTTGATCACTGAAAATTCAGGCACTTGTTTGTAAAAGGTGAATGTAGTAGCCTCAAATATCCCTGAAATATCCAAACCTTAGTAGAAGGCACAAAAGTTAGATAGCAAACAAAAGAAACATGTTCCAACTTCTTAGTTGTCCCGAAAGAGCAACTGAGTAGAGAAGAGATATATTCATTTTTAGTATTACTGTAGATTCACATTTACCATTCTGCAAAACACCGGCCCCCTCCTGCATTTTTGGTTATACTTTTACTGTAAAAATGTAAGGCAGCCTGTATTAGATGTTCACTTGACTGTCATGAAATGTGTGCTGTCTCAAGTAATATAGGAACATACTTGTCTGCACAAGTAATATGCCAGCAACATAACAGTGGATATTGGGCAACAGCTATTTCTGAGATGTGAATCTTCCCCACCCACCACCCACCCCAAGATTGTGACTGTGGGCCGGATTAACAATGAATATCCTTTAATAGCATCTTCAAGTATTATATTTGTATCTATATATACAAGCATGATGTTACAGGGTAGCTGCTGATTTGGGATTTATATTTTGCAAAATTCAAGTCACTAGAGCTTGAATAGTGTGTTGTCAAATTTAAAGGTAATGTTGGCCCATTTTAGATTGGCAAAAAGAGGTGTGTTGATGGCTGCATGAAAGCCCAGCCTGTAGATGAGAAAAAGGGAAAGTGTGCCATGAAAACACTATTTTGGAGTTTTAAGGGAGAAGAAGCGCCTTTAAAAAGTAGCTTGATTTCCCCACTACTTTTTTAAAAAGGGCGCAACATTGCTATTGCATCTAAAGGCTAAGGTGTAGTTGCACGGTTAAATGGGGCTCTGTATCTTTAAAGCACCAATTTAAAGGCAGCGATACAGGTGCAGATCATAATGGATCGTGGGTTGGGAGCATGCGTGGTGTGGACTTCACTTCCAATTAAAACGCTCAATGCCCTGCAGGTGTAAAAGCTGGGGTTTAACTGCGAAGTTTTTTAAAGCTCCCAAACCCTAGGTCCACTCCTAATCCGAACCCTAGACATGCGCAGTAGGGACTCTGGGATGCCGTTGCTATTATTCTACTGTGGATAACATGTCAATTCATTCACAAAATAAAGGGGTTCATTCATGATGCACCAGTGCAACAGCACAGTTTAAAAAGGCGGAGGAAACGCAATGATAATTTGACGGATCCTCATAAGTATACATTTATCCTGCGCAACTGCGCAGGTTTGCCGGCTGCCGGCTGCGAACTGCGCAATTGCGCAGTTCCCAGCTGGCAATGATAATTTGACTGTATGGTGTAACTGCGTTTGCGCAGTTCGCAAACCTGCGCAGTTGCGCAGCACAAATGTATACTTATGAGGATCCGTCAAATTATCATTGCGGTTCCTCTGCCTTTTTAAACTGTGCCATTGCACTGGTGCATCATGAATGAACCCCTTTATTTTGTGAAGGAATTGACATGTTATCCACAGTAGAATAACAGTAATGGCATCCCAGAGTCCCTACTGCGCATGTCTAGGGTTCGGATTAGGGGTGGAGCTAGGGTTTGGGAGCTTTAAAAAACTTAGCGGTTAAACCCCAGCTTTTACACCTGCAGGGCATTGAGGAATTGCGCAGTTCGCAGCCGGCAAGGAAAAAAAATGGAAAGGTTCATCGCGGCTAAAATCCGCATTCATTGCCGCCCATGTAGCTGCTCCGCTTGTGTTTGTAGCATTCTGACCGCTTCCCATGTAGCTGCTGAGCCACAGAAAAGACTTCAGATACGTCATTCCCACACCCCTCAGTCTAGCTGCCCTGTACCTTTTAAGTGCACACTTGGGGCTTGCAGTCTAGCTGCTGAGCATTAAGGTAAAGGCAACTTCATGTCACACTTTCCTGCCAATCTAAAAAGCCCCATTAAAGTGTAAAGCAAAAACCTTTATGTGTAATACCAAGAGCTTTGACATTGGCAGATTTCAGGTGAGATGCCAGCTTCATTGTAAATGAAATGACAAACCTGAGAGATATAAACAAGTGATCAGCTTATTAAAAAAACAGCTGTAAAGGGTTATTGTGCTGCGTTAAAAGGTTATTGGCTGATGCAATCTGATTGAAAACAGCCAAGAACCACAGGCCTCCAAATGTTATAGCACAGTCTCTGGATAAAGAAAATGTTTGTTTAGTGGGCCCTTTGTATACGCTGGAGTTTAGTTCCAGAACCCCCTGTGGATACCAAAATCCATGGATGCTGAAGTCCCATTATATACAGTGGCATGGTAATATCATGTCCTTTATATAAAATGGCAAAACCAAGGTTTGCATTTTGCAATGTGTATATTCAGGCTATGGATCATTGAATCCATCATGGATATAAAATCCATGGATATGGAGGGCCAAATGTATAAACAAATTAAAATTGGGTACATAAGAAGAGGCTAGTAAAGATTTCTGTCTCTGATTGGACAGTTGGAGGCTTGGAAGGGTATAAAACGTTCCAGAGAGCCAGAAGCTGGACTGATTCAGCATCAGATTTCCATGTGCAAAGATATATCTTCATAACAACCTAGATGGCAGCACTGCTGTTCCTAGCTGGTAAGACCCACACCTCATCTCTCAAATAGGCTAGATGTAGTTGTTCTTTAATAGATACGTGCCCACTATGAATATAATGGCTACCTCTTATGGATGCTTGTGACTATATAATGGATGTTGCTAGATAGTAACAGTGCCAAAGGCATTGGCTCAACAACCAGTGAACCTGTGTATATCCTTCACCCATGGTATATGAGTTATCCCAATATTGTGTAAGATACCTTGCCTGTAATGTAATGTAGTGAGAGAAAATGAGTCAGAGACTTGGTTGGGAAAGAAGCTAGCACCCATGATTTCTCTATATAGCTGCAGCCCCAATCCCTAGAACTCAGTGAACCAGAGCTCAGCTAACAGGCAAGGCCAACAGGTATAGACCCAGCTACCCTGGTGGCATACATTATTGTATCAGCCAGTCAATTTCGTTTTTCAGTTACACAAGATTTTCATAGGTGTGCCACCCAGTTTCCATTACCTTTTCAAAATTTTTCAGTTTTCTTTCTGAATGGATAACGGTGCCCTCTAGTGTGTATACACTGAACTACAAATAACATGATGTAATTTCACCTGCTAGGATCTGCAGATTGGGCTGCTAAGTGCAGAGAAGCAATGGTTTCAAGCTGGCCACCAGGATACAAAATACACATTTGTTGAGATAAGAACATGTCTGTGTTCATGCCACTAATGAAAGAAAATATATGTGTGGGTGTAATTTAAACTCTGTTTTATTTGTGGTTTTATTAGTTGATATTATTTAGGGTTCCCATTTTCACTTCTCTGCCTGATGCACACAAATTTAGCAGGCAAAGATTTTCATGACTTGGAGATAAAATTTTAAATGAATATGGATAAATTTCTAAAGACTTAGGGGTAGAAAAACTTTGGCTACTTGGATTCTTAATTACAGTTAAGGTACAACAGCAGAGACAGTTTTATGGTGGTTTTTAATTGATAGAAAGAAAGAAGAAAACATGTTTTATTTGTAGCTTTACAACACCCCTCAACTTTGTAGTTTTGTTTTAATCATAGCTTGAAATATAGCTTTCATCCTATGCATGTATATTTGACAATAAGTGCTAGCAAATGAAGTAGTAAAAGAGTTATATATAGTGGGCCCTTGGTATCCACTGGGATTTGGTTCCAGTACCCCACGGATACCAAAATCCATGGCTTCTCAAGTCCACTAAATACAATGGCATAGTAAAATGGTGTCTCTTATATAAAATGGTAAAATGAAGGTTTGCTTTTTGGAATTTATATATTTTTAAATATTTTCAAGCCATGAATTATATATTTTCAACCCGTAAATTGAATCCATGAAGAAAAAAATCTGTGGATGTGGAGGGCCTACTGTACAAGATCACATCCTTGTCATGGTCTGCTGTTAAAGGTTTGAGGACAGGACAACCCTCTTTTACAAGGAGAACAGAAAAGGAACAGATTTAAGATGATCTAGGGTTTGTCCACACTGACCCCCCCCCCAAAAAAAAGCAGTTTCACCCCATTTCAAGCCTCAGTTGTTTTCTACAATGCACAAGACTGTACCAGAGTGAAACCTGAATGAAGCTGCACTCCAAGGTGAAAAAACGGAGCAAAATAAAGTCCTTTTGCTCTGCTATAACATGGAAAGTGCACATAATCACACCAGCATATAAATAGCGTGATGTGATTGCAGGAAGATCCAGGTGGCTTACGGAAATGGTCTGGAGCATGCATCCAGTGAGATGCAACTGCTAGCACCATTGCTCACCATATGGTGCTTTTCTTTTGGTGAGTGCACAAGAATGCACCATTGACCCATCGCACCAGTGAGCCATCACACACCTGAAAGTACAAACAAACATGGCAGGTTGCCAATAATGCAATGGATATCATTTTTAGCAATAGCATTTATATTTCTACACTGCTTCATAATGAACTAAGCACAAGTGGTTTACAATCTGTAAACTGGTTGCCCCAACAAGCCGTGTGCTCATTTTACTGACCTACGAAAGGATGGAAGACTGAATCAACATTGGTCCCTCCCCATTACTAAAATTTGATTGGTCCCCCCATAGAAGTGTTACGCCGGGCCCCGTGCAAGAGTCAGTGCCAGCACCTGTGCAATTGCGCCAGAACATCTGCCGCGCAGCGGCCAAAGGACTGGGGGCAGGGCGCCAGTGGGAGCGGCGTCCTTGAAAGCCGGCCAGCCGGGCCCCGCGCAAGAGCCAGCAGCAGTACCTGCGCTGGAACATCTGCCGCGCAGCAGCCAAAGGACTGGGGGCGGGGCGCCGGTGGGAGCGGCGTCCTTGAAAGCCGGCCAGCCGGGCCCCGTGCGAGAATAAATCTGTGAAGGACTTGTTAGGGGCAGGGATGCCGGTGGGAGTGGCTCTCTGCCTTTAGCCAGGCGGGGAGGATTTGTTGGGGGCAGGGACTTCTGGACAGCACTGTTATTGTTATTGATTGTGGGGGACTGTCATTCGGGAGGGAAGAAGGATAAAGAGCACGATGGCTCAGGGAATGCCTATAGGAGTTGTGCGGGGCAATGGGAGGTATGGCGTTAACAGAGTGGTAAGAAGACAAAAAGGAAGACGAGATCGATGTTTAATATCTATCCCATCTTCCATGCACTCTGTTAACCTAAAAGAACCGAGAATCATCCCATCCATACCACAATCCCTTAACCTGCTCCTTCTCAATGCTAGGTCAATAAAAAACAAATCTCATGTTATCTATGATTTTTTAGAAGAGGAGAATCCCGACCTGGCCTGCATCACAGAAACCTGGCTGGGTGACGATAGTAGTATTACTTGGGCTAAGGCCCTTCCAGCCGGGTATACTGTTCAGGAGCAGGTAAGGGAAAGTGGGTGAGGGGGAGGAGTGGCCTTAGTCCATAAAAGTGCTATCAACTTGACCAGGAAACCTATCCGTAGAACTAAGCACATCGAGTGTATTTACCTGACCCTGAAGGCCAAGGACAGTCTGGGGATTCTGTTGGTCTACCGTCCACCCCATTGTCTAACAGACTCCCTGATCGAGCTGACACAGCTGGTCTCGGAGCTGGTGTTGGAGTCTTCTAGGCTTCTGGTCCTGGGAGACTTCAACATCCCCTTCGAGGCTGGCTTAACAGATCTAACAGGTGCAGCTCGGGAGTTCATGGATTCCATGACATCCATGGGCCTGTCCCAATTGGTCTCAGGGCTGACACATTGCACCGGTAATACGCTCGATGTGATTTTTTGTACGGAACAGGAAAATCCGTGGGCAGAAGTTACTGATACTACTGCCCTGTCATGGACGGACCATTTCTTGGTCAAGGTGGAATTGAGGGCCACTACCCGTATCCCCCTTGGGGGTGGAGGACCTATTAGGATGGTCCGCCCTCGAAGGCTGATGGAACCCAAAAGGTTCCAAGAAGCCCTAGAGGGTTATATGGTTGGGAATGATGGCGATTCTGTTGATGCCCTGGTCAATACCTGGAACACCGACCTCTCCAGGGCTATAAACAGTATCGCTCCCGAATGTCCTCTCCAACTCGCTTCCAACAGAAAACCGTGGTATACACAAGATCTTCGGAGGATGAAGCGAGAGACGAGACGACTAGAGCGCTGTTGGCGTCAACACCGACGCTTATCTGACAAGACACTCCTAGAGAACCTATTAAGGTCCTATGGAGCGGCAATCGATGCAGCAAAGAACTCATTTTATGCTGCTCATATTGCATCGGCAGAGTCTCATCCAGCAGAGCTATTCAGGGTGGTAAAAGATCTAATTCGGCCCCCTTCCACCCTGAATCCATTATTAGAACCAACAAACGCCTGCTGTGACGCTTTTAATGACTTTTTTGTCGATAAGATCTCTCAGATAAGAGCCGATCTAGACACCACTATTAATGCAGAAACTATGAGAGAGGCGTCCAGTGACTCCGTGGACTTGATTAAACTGGATCATTTTGAGTTTATAAATACCGAGGAAGTGGACAAGCTCCTTGGAAGAGGACGACGTGCCCTCTTGATCCCTGCCCATCATGGTTGACAATCCAAGGAGGGGATGTAGTGATGACATTGCTCCAGCTTATTGTCAACACATCCCTCAGGGAGGGCACATTTCCATCAGAATTGAAGCAGGCAGTGGTTAAACCACTTTTGAAAAAGCCCTCCCTGGACCCCTTGATTAAAAATAATTACAGACCAGTATCACTGTTACCATTTTTGGGCAAGGTGATCGAGAGGGCAATTGCCCTCCAACTCCAAGCTGTCTTGGAAGAAGCCGATTATCTAGACCCATTTCAAACCGGCTTCAGAAGGAGGTACAGAGTTGAGACGGCCATGGTCGCCTTGGTCAATGATCTCCGTCTGGGCATCAACAGGGGAAGTGTGACCCTGTTGGTGCTCTTGGACATCTCAGCGACATTCGATACCGTAGACCACGGTATCCTTCTAGAACGCCTGAAGGGGATAGGAATCGGAGGCACTGCGCTCCAGTGGTTCCGGTCCTACCTCTCAGGCAGATTCCAGATGGTGAAGCTGGGAGACAGCTGCTCTCGTAAAAGGGAGCTGACATCTGGCGTCCCTCAAGGCGCCATTCTGTCTCCCATGCTATTTAACATTTACATGAAGCCTCTGGGAGAGATTATCCGGAGACATGGGGCGCAGTGTTATCAGTATGCTGACGACACACAAATATATTTCTCCATGTCTCCGGCTGCTGCAGTGACCAAGGATGGCATCTCTCCTCTAAACACCTGCCTGGAGTTGGTAATGGGCTGGATGAGGGAAAATAAACTCAAATTGAATCCAGAGAAAACGGAGGTACTTGTGATAGGATCCCCTTGCCCTGGGATGGAGATTTGTCAACCTGTCCTGGACGGGGTCACACTTCCCCTAAAGGACAAAGTACGCAGTCCGGGCGTACTCCTGGACTCGTCGCTCCAGCTGACACATCAGGTGGAAGCGACAGCCAGGAGTGCGTGGTATCAGCTTCGGCTGATACGCCAGCTGCACTCCTACCTGGACAGGGGGGACCTTGAAACATTGGTACATGCACTGGTAACCTCTCGTTTAGATTTCTGTAACGCGCTTTACATGGGGCTACCTTTGTACCAAGTCCAGAAGCTGCAGTTAATTCAAAATGCAGCAGCCAGATTATTAACAGGGGCACCAAGATCTGAACACATCACCCCTATATTAAGATCATTACACTGGCTGCCGATTAGCTTCTGGGCCCAATACAAAGTGTTGGTCGTTACCTTTAAAGCCCTATATGGTTCGGGTCCGAATTCCTTGAAGGAGCGCCTCTCCCTACATAATCCGCCCCGCACTCTCAGAACATCAGGGAAGAATTTATTAGATCCCATTAACACAAGATTGATATCAACTTCCCAGAAATCATTCTCTGCGGCAGCTCCAAAGCTTAGGAATGAATTGCCGGAGGAGATCCGTCTTATTACTTCCTTGGATGCTTTTAAGAAAGCCCTTAAGACGGATCTCTTCCAGTGGGCCTACCCACCTGATCTACTTTGATGGATCATGAATGAACAGACTAAACTAATAACATACACAGTGACACTGTCCAGGAGGACAGTATCATTATAGTTGTTTTAATTGTTTTTTAATTGTTTTAATCTTGTAATTTTTAACGCTGTTGGAATCCCGCCTCGATCCGAAGGGAGAGGCGGGAAATACAAATAAATATTATTATTATATTATTACTATGAATCATGGTGCTGTAGCAACAAAAAATCCCAAACAGCATGTTTGTGCAAGGGGAAGCTTCATAGAATCATAGAATCATAGAATCATAGAGTTGGAAGAGACCACAAGGGCCATCCAGTCCAACCCCCTGCCATGCAGGAACTCTCCATCAAAGCATCCCTGACAGATGGCCATCCAGCCTCTGCTTAAAGACCTCCAAGGAAGGAGACTCCACTACACTCCGAGGGAGTGTGTTCCACTGTCGAACAGCCCTTACTGTCAGGAAGTTCCTCCTAATGTTGAGGTGGAATCTCTTTTCCTGCAGTTTGCATCCATTGTTCCGCGTTCTAGTCTCTGCAGCAGCAGAAAACAAGCTTGCTCCCTCCTCAATATGACATCCCTTCAAATATTTAAACAGGGCTATCATATCACCTCTTAACCTTCTCTTCTCCAGGCTAAACATCCCCAGCTCCCTAAGGCGTTCTTCATAGGGCAAGGTTTCCAGACCCTTCACCATCTTAGTTGCCCTCCTTTGGACATGCTCCAGTTTCTCCACATCTTTTTTGAATTGTGGTGCCCAGAACTGGACACAGTATTCCAGGTGGGGCCTGACCAAAGCAGAATAGAGTGGCACTATAACTTCCCTTGATCTAGAAACTATACTTCTATTCATGCAGCCTAAAATTGCATTGGCTTTTTTAGCTGCCGCATCACACTGTTGACTCATGTTCAGCTTATGGTCTACTTGGACTCCTAGATCCCTTTCACACGTAGTTTCATTCAGCCAGGTGTCCCCCATCCTATATCTGTGCATTTCATTTTTCCGCCCTAAGTGCAGAACCTTACATTTCTCTGCATTGAATTTCATTTTGTTAGCACTGGCCCAGCTTTCTAGTCTATTCAGGTCATTTTGAATTTTGATCCTGTCCTCTGGGGTATTAGCTACTCCTCCCAGTTTAGTGTCATCTGCAAATTTGATAAGTATGCCCCCAATTCTGTCATCCAAATCGTTAATAAAGATGTTGAATAGCACTGGGCCCAGGACAGAACCCTGTGGGACCCCACTGGTCACTTCTCTCCAGGATGAAAAGGAGCCATTGTTGAGCACCCTTTGAGTTCGGCCAGTCAACCAATTACAAATCCATGTAACAGTTAACTTGTCTATCCCACATTTTGCAAGCTTGTTTGCAAGAATGTCATGGGGAACCTTGTCAAAGGCCTTACTGAAATCGAGGTATACTATATCCACAGCATTCCCTTCATCTACCAAGCTGGTAATTTTATCAAAAAAAGAGATCAGGTTCGTTTGGCATGACTTGTTTCTCTGAAACCCATGTTGGCTTTTTGTGATTATGGCATTGGCCTCTAAGTGTTCACAGACTCTCTGCTTAATGATCTGCTCTAGAACCTTTCCTGGAATTGATGTCAGACTAATTGGACGATAATTGTTGGGATCCTCTTTTTTTCCCTTTTTGAAGATGGGGACAACGTTTGCCCTCCTCCAGTCTGCTGGGACTTCTCCTGTTCTCCAGGAGTTCTCAAAGATTATTGCCAATGGCTCTGATATTACATTTGCCAGTTCTTTTAATACTCTAGGATGTAGTTCATCTGGTCCTGGAGATTTATATTCATTTAGGTTAACCAGGTATTCCTGTACTACCTCTTTACTTATTCTGTGCTGAATTTCCTCTATTCTGTCTCCTGTTCCATTATCCTTAGGTTGAGCACCCTTTGCCTTTTCTGAGAAGACTGAAGCAAAGAAGGTGTTGAGTAATTCTGCCTTTTCTCTGTCCCCTGTTAGCATTTTGCCATCTTCTGCACGCAGTGGCCCCACTGTTTCCTTCTTCTTCCTTTTGCTGCGGACATATCCAAAAAAGCCCTTTTTATTGTTCTTAACCTATCTAGCAAGCCTGAGTTCATTCTGCGCTTTAGCTTTTCTGACTTTACCCCTACATGTGCTGGCTATTTGTTTGAATTCCTCTTTCGTGATTTCTCCATTTTTCCATTTCTTATACATGTTCTGTTTAAAACTTAGCTCAGTTGAAAGTTCCTTAGTCATCCATCCTGGCTTCTTGAGACATCTTCCATTTTTCTTCCTCATTGGAACTGTTTGAAATTGTGCCTTCAATATCTCCCTTTTGAGAAACTCCCATCCGTCTTGAACTCCCTTTTCTTTTAGTATTCCTGACCATGGGATCACTCCCAGTATTTCTCTAAGTTTATTGAAATTAGCTCTCCTAAAGTCTAGAGTGCGTGTCTGACTATGCCTAGCTTCTCCCTTCCACTGTACTACAAACTCCAGGAGAACATGGTCACTTCCACCTAAGGATCCAACCACTTGCACTCCATTGACTAGTTCATCCCTGTTGGTTAAGATCAGATCTAAAATGGCTGATCCCCTTGTTGCCTCTTCCACCTTTTGGACAATGAAATTGTCTTCCAGGCAAGTGAGGAATTTGCTAGACCTTGAGGATTTGGCTGAGTTTGACTTCCAGCAAATATCAGGATAGTTGAAGTCACCCATCACTACTACATCTCTCTTTTCTGAGTATGTGTTTATCTGTTCTAGAAAGGCATCATCCAATTCCTCTGCCTGAGTCGGGGGTCTGTAGTAGACTCCCACAGTAACATCCCTGTTATTTCCCTCTCCTTTAATTTTTATCCAGATGCTCTCCACCTGGCTTCCAGTATTGACTTCCTGCATCTCTTCACTGGTGTAAATATCCCTGACATATAATGCTATTCCTCCTCCTTTCCTACTTGGCCTGTTTCTCTTAAAAAGGTTATACCCCTCTATTTCTACATTCCAATCATGAGACTCATCCCACCAGGTTTCAGTGATGCCTATTATATCATATTTCCCTTGTTGTGCTAGGAGTTCAAGTTCATCCTGCTTATTTCCCATACTCTGTGCATTAGTGGAGAGGCATTTAAGACCATGTGTCCTCTTTACTTGCTGCTTTTGCACATTTTTTTGCCTCCTACTGTTGGGTCCTTGCACTGTTTGCCTTGTTCCCTCTATGCCACTTGGACTATTCTCTCCATCCCTTTTGCCTTCCAGTATAATGTCTCCCTCCCCCACATAACTCAGTTTAAAGCCCTCCTGATTAGATTCTTCAGACTGTTGGCAAAAACGTTTTTGCCAACTGGCGTGAGATGCAGTCCATCCCTTGCCAGAAGTCCCTCCTCATGGAACCGCAGCCCATGATCCAAGAATCCAAACTGTTCTTGGCGGCACCATCTACGGAGCCAGTTATTCACCTCTGCTATTTTCCTCTCCCTTCCTGGACCATGCCCTTCTACCGGGAGTAGAGATGAGATGACAACCTGTGCATCCATCTCTTTCAGCTTCCTTCCCAGAGCCTCATAATCCCTTTTGATATTCTGAAGGCTGTGCCTTGCAGTATCATTGGTTCCCACATGAACCAAAAGAAGGGGATAACGGTCAGTAGGCTTGACAAGTCTTGTCAGCCTCTCCGTCACATGATGGATCTTTGCCCCAGGGAGACAACACACCTCCCGAGACATCTTGTCAGGCCCACAAACCACTGCTTCTGTACCCCTCAGCAAGGAGTCCCCCACCACGACCACGCGCCTCCTCCGAGGCTTAGCAGTGGCTGTTCCTTTTCGTGAAGCTTTGCACATCATCTGTTAGCAAAGATGTAGAAACTGTAAATATAGGCTTATTTATAGCAACGGCAGCAGAAATTCAAACTAAGCAAAAGAATAATGTATTTCTAACATATCATACAGTAGTACACTAAAGAAATATACACTACAATTTAAGTAAAAGAATACAAATTTCTAGCAATTGTTTACATTTTGTTTTGTATTTGAAATTCAGAATCAGGTATCTTTTTCTCTTCATCTGAACAATCATAAAAATAACAGTCAGGATCCTGTTGTAGACTTAAATCTTCGTCTGTAAACTGAAGATCTATAGGAATTAGAACCAGGCAGTTCCATGACATCCATATCCAGTAAGGTCCAGCTGTTACATTACTATGTAGGGGAGCTAGCAAAGTGGCCAATGCACCTCAGAACAGTTGTGCATCTGGTTACCAGCTAGGCGGGAGTGCTGATGTGCACTGACAGAACACATTAGGGCGCTCTCACTGGTGTCTTGTTATGCATCTTTGCAATTCACTAAAAGGGGTTCTTAGTGCCTCTGCTACATAGCTAAGCACTGTAGCAATTTGTTTGATACCACAATCCCGGCTCATGGCAACCCTGTGAATGAGACATCTCCAAGACTCCCTGTCCTCCACTGCCCTGCTTAGGTCCTGTACGTTCATACCCATGACCTCCTTAATAGAGTCCATCCATCTGGCATGAGGCCTTCCTCTTTTTCTACATCCCTCTACCTTTCCTAGCATTATTGTCTTTTCCAGTGAGTCACTCTTTCTCATGAGGTGACCAAAGTACGACAACCTCTATCATCTTGGCTTCTGGGGGTATTTCAGGCTTGATCTGTTCAGATACCTGTATGTTTTTCTTTTTGGCTGTCCATAGTATCCCCGCCGCTCTCCTCCAGCACCACATCTCTAATGAATTGATTTTCCTTCTATTGTCTTTCCTCACTTTTTGGAATTGAGAGAGAGAGAATATTTTCAAGCCATGGATAGTTGAATACATGGATAAAGAATCTGTAGATACAGAGATCAGATTGTATAGGGTTCAGTACAGTGCTATCATCAGTTTTAGGCATCCACAGGGGGTCTTTGAACACTAAGATCATCCGGAGAAGCCCTTCTCTCTGTCCCACCACCCTCTCAGGCTCAATGGCTGCTCCCAAGCTTTGGAGCTCCCATCCCCGCTATCCTTTCAGCAGCAGGTAAAGACAACCTTTATGCTGTCAGGCCTTTTCAAGCTGCTAAGGGCTGGGATTTAAATGTGCATTTTAAATTTTAAGGTTTGTGTTTTTAACATGTTATATTTTAATTCATAACTTTTAACTTTTTGAAACTAATTGTTTTTAATTGTTTTTTTATATTTATACTATTTAATTTTGTATGGTTTTTAAATTTTATTGGTTTTTTAAATTTGCTATTAGCTGCTTTGAGTCCCTATGTTGGGAGGAAGAAAATCAATAATAGTAGTAAATAATAATAATAATAATAATAATTAATAATAATAATAATAATAATAATAATATCTCTTGTGGATAAAGGGGTCTTATGTAACCTTAGCTAAGGTAGATTGTGATAAAGGATTCTGGTGAACACTTGTTTCAGGAATAATATCTTTTTAAAAAATCAAAGCTTTGCCAGATTATGCCATGCTTATGAAGTGCTTTTGAAGTTATCATCAGAAGAATAATTAATGGGTATTATATAAGAACTGAATCAAATTAAGGACCTCTGAAGAAAGAAAGCTAACACAGTATAACGCAGGCACTTCATCTTCTAAGGAAAATGACAGCTCTACATCCCCCCCCCCTCTTTTCCCCCCTTAGATCTAAAGAAAATGTGGGGCGGCGGGGGATGCCTCCCTGGTTGATGCTGAATCTCTGCAAAGTCTATTTTGGTGTGAAGAGAAGTATAGTGGCCTGGATCATTTTCTGTTTGCAGAGGCCTTGCAAGATGAATTGTATTCCAGAAACAGCAAAAGCCCCTCCCTATTTTTAGCCAAAAGGTTAATTAAATAAAAAAATAGGAGAGGTATGCCTATTTTCTAGGACTGAGCTACCGAATGTGCCATCTTATTTATTCCGTTTTTGAGTTGTCCTGTGGCCAAGGGTGACATACATCATGAAAGAGCAGGATAAAACTGGTAATAAAGAAACTTAAATAATTAAACAATCATTTAGAGCATTATTTAAAAGCACAAGATAAAGAACAGTACAAAACAGCAGAGAAAGGATAGTTGTCATGATTTCCACAGGATGAAAAATGCAAGTATGTTCACCTTCTTGTCATGTTGTAATAGATACTTTTCAAATTGTTCAGTGTATGTATATGGACAAGGTGCTTGGAACACAGTTACAGACATATGATGCCACTTTAACTGTTACGGCTCCATCCTGTGGAATCCTGGGATCTGCAGCTCTCTGAGGTACTTAGAATTCTCTGTCGGAGAGCTCTTGTCTGCTTTCCCAAACTACAAACATAAGAATTCCCTCCAAAGAATGTTAAGTATCTCACCAAACTACAATAAACCATGCTTTGTTCAGTCTTTCTGAAATGTCATTTTGCTGATTTTAATCTGGTAATTTGTCTCTGTTCTGTTTTTCCCATTGCATTTTATTACTGCTGCATTCTGCTACACTTTGTACATGGTTGAATTTCAATTTGTTATTCTCAGTTTCATTCTGTCACTTTGCTGCTCCCTGATCTCTTAGCTGAAGAACAAGGCATACATTTTAGAATAACTGCATAAATAGACCTCCATTATTTATCTGTCTGTTCACTTGAACTTCTGTCTCTAAAGTTCTAATAAAATATATTTACTTTGGCTGGTTTTGGATCAACTAATTGCAAAGGTTCTCTAGGCAGCTTACAATATAAACTTCATTGGAATGGCCTGTTTTGAAATATCTTATCTCTTTTTGGTAGAGTACAAATAGTACTGCTATACTAAGAAAAGAGATAATTTAGCACCATTAGTCAAAAAATTTTTTTTTCATGTTTACAAATTACTGATTGAATGCCTCATTTCTCTCACATTCTGCTGAACACAACAGATAAGGAATATAGCCTTCCAGATGTTGTTCCAAGCATCCATCACCATTTGGCATTCTGATAGGAATTGAAATCCAACATCTGGAAAGCAACAAATCTCCTACATTTGCAATACTGTATACTTCATCTTCTGATTGCACTTAATGGGAATTGTAGTCCAAAACATCTGGAGGACACTAGATTATTAAAGACTGAAGTAAAGGAAGTGGTGACTGGGATATTCTCAACACACATATAAATAATTGCTGCATATTCTCTCTGTATAATTTGTCTCTGAAGATCCTGTTTGACCTGAACTCTTTGTAAGGCTTCATTTACAGGTATTGTTGCTATAAGAGTTTATCACACTGGGCATTAAAGAGAGATTAAAGCACATTTAAAGCATCCCACAAATAAAGCAAAAATGCCGAGTAATTACATGAATGATTATCACATGCAATTGTGCAAATAAGGTGATATAGGAAATGCCTTGTCACTGAAATCCGGAGAGTAAAAAGATGCATGTTAATGCTTCTTTGTGACCACTTTAATGGCAGGTTTTGTGCAACGTCATGTGAAATCATTTCACATAATTACGTGATTTTTCTGGGATATTCACAGGATAAACTCCCGATCTCCTTCATGTGATAAACTCCTTCCAACTCTATGATTCTAAGAATGTTACTTGCCCAAGATTACCCCATTTTTGTAGATAAGCAGGGATTTGAACCAAGATTCCTACTCCAACACTCAGGCCATTACAATATACTAGTTCTCATTTACTTCTGTACCAGTTAGCATGTTTAACAGCATCTACAGTTCCATTAAGGAGTGTACAATGAAGCCAATAGATTCCCTCCAGAATGATTTAAGTAGAGCTTAAGAAAATTAAATTTTAGATTTTAACTAGCCATGTTGGTTGGGTGATTTAAGACCCATGAAAAACCACATGCCAATCTCTGGTTTCCCTCCAATTCTTCCCATCATAAAAATTTTCCCTATGCCTAATCTTATTCCCCAGGAGTCTCGTGAGGTGCAATTTACTATTTCAATATAAACATGCCCAAGAGTCTATTTTAAGCTACCTATCCCACAAAGAATTTTTTAGAAATCCAGAGTAACATGTTTCTAAAAACTATGGGGTTTGGTGGCAAAAAAAATGTTCTGGAGGGGTAAAATTACCTTTATCTGCCAAGCTGTGCACCTCAAATAAAATGTTGTAGGGAAGCATTGGCATACAGAGAAGAGGCTCACTAAGGATCCTGAAAAGGGCAAAATGCTTAGAAGTCATCCATCTTAACTTAGGTTGCATCCGCACTGCAGAAATAATCCAGTTTGACACCACTTCAATTGTCATGGCTCAGTGCTATGAGATTCTGGGGATTGTAGTTTTGTGAAACATTTAGCATTTTCTGTCAGACAGCTCTGGTGCCCCCAACAAACTTCACTTCCCAGAATTCCACAGCACTGAGCCATGGAGTTAAAGTGGTGTCAAACTGGATTATTTCTTCAGTGTGGATGCTGCCTTAGAAATAAATTCAGTGGGATTATTCCTAAATAAGAGTTTATATAGATTAACGCATATAGTGCAACATTAATTCAGACAGTCTTTTTAAAATCAGGACAGTTGGACGGTATGTCAAAGTGAGAGTATGGGGTGTGTGCTTTATTTATGTTTTTCTCTTTTGACTGTTTTATGTGATTTTGCATGGTATTAGCAAGATGATTTTAAGTGTTTTTACATTTTAATTGTAAAGTTTTAAAACAGTTTTATCTGTGAGTTGCCATGATTCTTTCCAGGAGAAAGGCAGCATATACATTCTGTAAATAAATAAATTATGGGTTTACACTGAGGTTACTCAAGGGATTTGAATCATTTCAAAAGGAACAGAAACTGAAGTGTGCATGAACAAACCAGCAGGTGGTGCTGCTTCCATGTTCCATCCAAAGCTCCAGGTGATGTTGGCTGAAGGTGATGGAACAAGGGAGTGAGTTCCCTGCAACTTGTGCATTGGAAAGGTCCTCCTAGCCCAACTCATGAACAAACGAATGGGGAAAATTAATTGCACCATTTCTTTTTTAAAAAAATTAAAGCAAACATTTTAAACTGGATTTAAAATCAGAACTGTGTATCTGTTAAAGGTGGGCTTGCAAACTTTTGTGCTCCAAGTGCTTTGTGTTTGTTAGCTCAGTTACCCTTAAAACATTCCTGCAAAGTAAGAGAGGAAAATTATCTCTTTATTGTCAATCAGAGGTGGGAATCATGTGGCCCTCTGGATGTCGTTTAACAGCTACAGCCAGCAGAGCTAGTTGTGAGGAATGCTGGGAGCCGCAGTCCAACCTCTGGAAAGCTGTGTGATTCTTACCAGTGTTGCAGATGGGGGAATGAAGCTGAGATAGTGGTTTACACATTGATCGTGTGAGTTCACATCATAGGCTGGTGGCTTTCAGATGTGTTGAAGAGCAACTTCCATCCTCTCCACCCAGAGTGATGAAACTGAACAAGATGGTGGATGCCATGGTCCAACATATCTGAAGTATGATTGCAGTGGTTGATGTGAATGGGAGTCTCAAGCTATCAGATGCAAGAGACATTCTCCTCCTCCACCACTCCCTGCAGTATGCCAGGGACCGGTGCCATATTTGTGCCCATTGCTGTGGTAGAAAGCAGTCCAGGGAGCACCGATTTGACTAGCTCAGGTCAAACACTTCCAGGAGAGTCTGGTTTTAGAGATAGTTGTCCTAGCCACTGTAGGAAACAGCAACAAACGGGAAGTAGTGTCTGTCCATAGGTATGGGATGCAAGCAAATCTCTAGTAGGGATGAAAAATGTTGTAAAAAAACCTTTCACAAGACTCCTTTCAAGGTAGCATGTTAAGCCAAGTTAGAAGCAGTGGCAATGATGTTTTAAAGGGCATGGAGTAGCAACCCCTACCAGCTAGAAATTTCTTAAAATCACAAGAAGGTAATGGACAAAGCTCCCCCTTGCAGAATAATTACTTTTAAGAGTTGTGTCATGCATGTAGATCAAACAGACTGTATATTGCCAGAGAAGGGCTAGAGACTGTTCTCTCTTGGAAAATATAAAGGCCTACAATTACCCAAATTTGCATCAGACTCCAAACAAAGTCAAAGATCTGATTGAAAGGGGAGAACAAAGAACAGAATTAGGACCCTATCGCATGGGGTTAAAAGAGCAGCTTACCTTTCCTGAATTCAGTGATAGCCGGTGCCTATCACACATAAACCGCTGCCGAATCAGCTGCCCAGGTGGCTGTCCCAGATGCAGCCCAGGAGAGGGTAGGCAATTCAGACAATGTAGATCTGGCTGCTCTGGGCTCCTGAGGGAGGGTAAAGGCAGATGCATTTGAGATCACACCCTGATTTCATCCCCCTGACCAAGCTGAGACCAACTGCTCTTCTATGGTATGAATTGTCCTCACATTATTTCACTTGCTGCAAACTAAGTTCAACATGCAAAATTAACTAAACTCGCACTGAAGAGAGGAGAGGTAGGGCAGATTCCTACTCTTCACAGTAGGCTCAGGCAAAAACAAACTGATGCAGTTTATCCTAGCTTGTGTGTTCTTCATTAATAACTTTTGCCATTTGACCACACTCGGATGTCGCTTGGCCACATGTGTCTTTGTTTTAATCTGTGAAACGCTGGAAGACACAGTATGAACTTTCCCCAAGATCTTTCTGGGGACACCCATTCCTAACTCCATTTTAAACAATAACATTAATGAGTAGACTGAAAGATGGTTCCAGCTCCCTTTAAACAATTATTTTATTTATTTATTTTTATAAATTTACACTTTACATTAAACTGCCTGAGAAAAGCATTTGTAGACAACCACTTCCAGCATCCTCCAGCCATACTATAGTATAGTTACCATACTAGCTGGGAGATTCTAATGCTGCCGCCACATTGAAGAAATAGTCTGGTTTGACACCACTTGAACTGCCATGGTTCGATGCTGTGGAATTCTATAAATTCTAGTAGGTTGTGGCACTAGAGGGACAGGACAATCAGAGGTTGGAGAAGTTGGTGTTTGTTTGTTTTTAAACGACAGTTCCCAGAAACCTATGGCTGGATGGGGGATTCTGGGAACTGCAGTCCAAAAAGACAACTTCTGCAAGCTTAGAGGTTAAAATATACATGGTTCCCAGCCTCCATTGCCCATATCCAGCTCCCCCACCTCCAGAGATGCAAAGACTGGGGAGATCAGAGATCTCCTGCATCACGTGCTGTTTGACCTTCAGCTTCATGGCTAAGCACTAATGTGAACCGACATCTCTGAGCCAAACACTGCCATTTACTACCCCACCCTGGCTCTCCTTCTCTGCATTGAAGCCCACAAATGTCTGTGGAGGATGCTTCAGAATTCATCCCCCCCTTCCTTCCCCAACAGCAATTACATTGGATGCTTGACAGAAACTCTCAGCCAAAAGAGCTGAATGAGCTGAATGAGGCATCCTTTAGCTCAAAGGCACAAGGAAGCATTCAAATCAAGGCTCCAGCAACAAGAATTACCCAGGAGGGAAGCAGCTTCCCCCCCCCTTCTCTTTTAAACAAAACTGTCTGTGATTGAGGTTTTCGTTAAGCCCTTATAAAACTTTAAATATGATGAATAAATAACCAGGTTTCTCAAGCAGAGATGAGCCCAATGCTGCTGCTGTGACCCATGCATGAACTTTCCCCCCATCCTTTCCTCCCAGTGGTTTATTTAAAGCTGCAGCGCATTGCATCGCAGCTGTTAAGTAGCAGGGAAAATGGACTGTTCTAGATGAGCGACATAGGTTTGTTTATTTATTTATTAATTTTAAACATGTGTTAATCCGTGCAGATAATTCTGCTATCCTATGTGAAATGCTAATGCGAACAGAGGCTAAAGTGGTCTCAACAAGCTTACTTAGGCTCTGATCCTACATCTAGGGAATGGGGAATCTCCAGCTAACAGGCCTGCTGTAGTCCATGGGGTGTCCTGGTCTGGCCCACCAGCTTCTTGCTATACAGTACTTATCATCATTTTCTAATTGTTAGCTCAGTGGTTATCAAATTGTGGGGCAAAGGACCCCAGGGAGGGGAGGGATTGTGAGAGTTGGAGGCCCTGATCCTTCCTCCTCCTCTGCTTAGCAAACTTTTTTTCTCCTGGAGGGGAAGAATAAGGCAAGGAGGGTGCTTGGAGCCTCTGCCAGAGGAAGGAGGAGAAGAAGAGCTCATAGGATCATAGAGATGGAAGAGACCTCAAGGGTCATTCAGTCCAACCCCTTGCCATGCAGAAATACACAATCAAAGCACTCCCGACAGATGGCCAACCGGCCTCTGTTTGAAAAAAGGAGACTCCACCACTCTTCAAGGGAGTGTGTTCCACTCTCAAACAGCTCTTACTGTCAGAAAGTTCTTCCTAATGTTGAGATGGACAATTTGTTATCTTGTAGTTTGAATCCATTGCACTGGATCCAGTTCTCTGGAACTGCAGAAAATAAATCCTTTGTCTTCAGTATGCAAGGGGTTCTTGCAGAACTTTTGAAACTAAGGCTTTCTACAGACCAGCCATTAAGGCCTTCCTTGCAGTGGAGTTGGGGCATCATGTCCACATGACACACGCCCCGACTCTGCCCCCCAGGGCACCATGATGCTGCATGCTGCTCCACCTGGTGCACAGCGTCATGTCACTCCTCCTGTACTGTGTCCATACAATGCAGCACTGAAGGAGCACTGCCAAGCCATGATAACATGGCTATGCCACCCTTTCCAGAGTGCAAAAAGGAGCCGCTTTTTGCAGCTCCTATTTGCACCCTGGAAAGGCTGGATCAGGACTGCAGTATGCGGTTGCTGCAGCCCCAATCTGGCTAGGAAAAGGGCAGCAACGTGCCACTCCTAGAGGTTGTTAGCATGAGCTTTTGTAGCCTACTTCCTCATGTGCATTTGGTGGAGATATCCTTTCAGTATGACATCCTCTCAAATATTTAAACAGAGCTATTGTATAATCCCTTAATCATCTCTTCTCCAGGCTACCCAGCTCCCTAAGTCGCTCCTCACAAGGCATGGTTTCCAGACTTTTCACTATTTTGGTTGCCCTTCTCTAGACGCGCTCCATCATTGTCAATATCCATCAGCTTGTCAACATCCTATTTCCTTCTAAAATGTTAAAATACAGTCAGCCCTCCATATCCATGGATTCTGTATCCATGGCATCAAGTAGCCATAGGTTGAAAATATTTCAAAAATATATACATTCCAGAAACCAAACCTTGATTTTGCTATTTTATATAAGGGATGCTATTTTGCTATGCCATTGTATATAATGAGACTTGAGTATTCATGGATTTTGGGTTCCCTGGAATGTCCTGGAAGGAAATCCCAGAAGATACCAAGTGCCCATTGTATGAATATACATGAATATGTGAACAAAAATATGCACACTAAACAAAATACTTTTATTCATATACTGCATCAGGGGGGGGAGGTTTGATATCTACATATAGTTGTAAAGGGGATCACAAGGGTAAAAAGTCTGAGAACCACTGAATTAGCCTCATCTGCAAGCTTTTTCTTCCCACGCTGAAATGAACTCCTATTTAAAAATAAGAACTCTCCATTGGTAACACTGGAAAGGGCTTAATTGCCAATGGAAGGGCATTTATTTAATTGCTGAGGAGGGAAGGGATAAATTAACTCTTCCTCTACTACAATGAGGCTTCAAAGGCACTCATTGGTGTAAGCATGTAAATTCCCACTTGTCTCATGAGAAAGAATAAAGAAGAAGAAGAAAAGTGTTTCTTCTGGCTGGGCAAGATAACAAAAGAGTTTTCTGCACATTTTCACAAAGTATTCTCATGTGCAATGCAAATTTTGACATAAAGTCACTGCCTTTTCTATGGACCTTTGAAAAGCAAGAACACATGGATTTGTTGTTTGTGTCATTTTAATCAATCCATCCATCCTTCAGTTAACAAAGCCTCTGACACTGAAGTTTCTTTTTTGCAAAGTCTTTTGATGCCTGCCCAGCCCCCATTTTTGTTCTTTGTTCTCTACCTGGAAGATTTTTACAAACATTGGCATTGATGAAGGAGGGCTGGTGAAGCACAGATTTTGGGGGTAGGCTTGCAACAGTGTTTATGGCAGCAAAGAACACAATGAACAGAGCTCTAGCTGTTCCTACCATAGCCACCTGGGCCTATATAAACAGGCAAAGTAAATAGCTGTGAGCCAGTGGGGCATAGTGGTTTGACCATTGGACTCTGACTCTGAAGACCAGGATTCAAATCCCTGCTTGGCCATGGTAAATCCATTGAGAAAACTTGGACAAGTTACAGTCTCTCAGCCTCAGGGAAAGGCCTCTGAAGAAACTTGCCAAGAAAACCCTTTGATAGGGTTGCCTTACAGTTGTCATAAGTCAGAAACAACTAGACAGCACACAACAACAAATAGGACCTGCCTCCAGCATCCCTTACTGACAATGGAATTTATCATACAACAGAATTTGGGGGTGTAATACAATGGCAATCTGAACGCCATCATGAGGTTTCACATTATTGCGTATGAGTGTATCTCACCAATTTCGGGCAAAAGGGAAGTCATTCCGAATGCAACCATAGGTTTTACGTTAATGCATATAAGAGTATCTCATGCAATTTCAGGCAATGGAGGGTCATTTTTGGGAAATGGGAAGTCATTCTGAACGCATTCTGAATGCAATCAGATTTCACGTAAATTCACTAAACTAGCGAATTTATGTGAATTCGAATTGGCTCAATTCGAAATTGGGAGAAATTCCTCCCGTGTGATAAACTCCAATATAGGAAGAGCAAAACAGAAAGAAAAGGGGGGAACAGAGAAGCCTGCTTCATCAGCTCTCTCCAGTATGGAGATCACAGGAAAAATGAAGGCTGATGAAAGAAAATGTAATTTCTGGATGCCTTTAAATGGTATCAAGAAGTTTCAGAATGTTTTTGCTTACTTCTGACCTGGTTGCTTCTTTTCATGTATCTATATTATTAGTTTCAGATAAAAGTTGTCTGAAACATGTTCAGTTAGACTTCTCTTTTGTGGTGTGCAAACCTGTTCCTGTCCTTTACATTTTATTTCTGCCTCTGGTACCAAATTTTCTGTTATAGAAGAATACATCTACTTCATTAATTGAGTGAGGTATATTTGTAATTTTGTCCCCTTCTGTATTTGCAGTGTGACACATACTGCAAAAGAAAAAAATTAAGATAACTCCTGCTCAGAACTATCTTGCACAAATTTGATCTTTCAGGAGATAAAAACAAAAACCTTGGAATGGCTGGCAATGTTCTTAGAAGGTGTTCCAATACGTGTCACATTAAGTGTTGTTGTTTTTTTTAAATAACCAATATTCTTCTCACCATTGATGTCAGTGCATGTCCATAAGAATATATGGATTTGTGTGGGACATATACCCAGGTAAATGTATATAATATAAAGTTACTTCCAGTTGTTCTAAAGAAAAAGAATTCCCCTGGGCCTAAATATGCTCAGCTTATCTCCCCGCCGTGACCTGAATAACTCAGCTGCATCTCTTAGAAGCTTCTAGCAGGGGTATAATTCATCACTAGTTTCCTTCTCAAAGAAAGTAATAACTAATTATAGCAGTTTTCCTCCTGCTGTGAGAAAGTCTTCAGAAACTTACATTTTTTTTAAAAAATTCACAGTTTGGGGAAAAAAATCACAAAGCTTCTTTTGCAAAATTCACATGAGATATTTTTGTACAGAAAAGAAGATTTTTGTGAAGCAAACAGCATTTTCAGCACAGAAACTAATTTCTGCATAGAAAAAGTTTTTTCTAAGCAAAAATACTGCATGAAAATTTTGTGCAGAATAACTGTGAATTATCTCATCAGGAAATTGTTTCATATTTACAATCACTACTTCATCACAATTTTGACACTATTGCCATGATCATAACTCACCCCCAACCTGCTTTACTAGACATCAGCTGCACGGGGAAAAGGAAGTCTATTTTGCCATTTCCATCAGGTTTGGATTGGTAGGGCCAGAAGAAGTTATTAAGTTAAACAGTTAAGTACGTTGGTATCCACTAGAATTTTGTTCCAGGATCGCCCTCACCTCCTGTGGATATCAAAATCCATGGATGCTCAAGTCTCATTAAATACAGTAGAATAGTAAAATAGACTCCCTTATATAAAATGGCAAAATCAAGCTTTGCTTTTTGAAATTTATATATTTTTAAAATACATATTTTCAAGCCATGGATGGATGAATCTGTGAATAAATCAGTAGATATGGAGGGCCAATTGTATAAGCTGATACAGTATTTTGGCCATTAGTTTTTAAATGCTTGTCAGAATAAAAAGGTACTCACTTTCATGCAGAAATATGGTAAGGAGAATGCCAGTCTTATCTCTCTGGGAAAAGAGGCCAGTACCTGGGAGCAGTCATGGAGGTCATCTTCCATGTTCCTATCAGGTGCACCTGGGAGGATGGTGAGAACAGAGAGGAAGACCTCCTCAGAAGATCTCAAAACATGAGCAGCTTTGAAGGGGAGGGGGGGGGATATGGTCCTTCAGTCCAGCTACCCACCTACTACTTAGGAACAAAATTAAATTACAGACAGCACAGCCTCTTGCTCAGTGGTCTATACTGATGTATTGGTTTGTGCAGCCCTCAATAGGATGCCACCCGTGTGCAACTTCTAAGAAAGTATAACTGCATGCACAACAGCATATATCTCAGCAAAATGCCATAGTAGGATTCCACCTGAAGTGAGTTAAAAGCATGTCCCTATATTTATTCATAAATGGTTTGAATGGACCTGCCTCCAATGAAAGCTCTTATATGGGCCAAATGAGAAGTAGCACTATCAGGGCTTGATTTTGGGACTCTATGGCTTGGGGGACAATACCAAGCAAGTTAGCAGCATATGATACAGGTGTCAGCAGCAAGCCAACACATGCAACCAAGCAAAATGAAATGCCAAATGACAAGCCAAGGTGCCTCCAGCCTGCCCTTTCCTTTTGAATTTTTTCTTGAGAGTAGAAGGAACAATGGGTTTGGCCAGTCAGATGACATTTGTGGAGTCATGGGGCTAATGAAAGTACCAGAGTTCAGGTCACTTTTTGTGTCAAGAAACTTGGTAGACATAAAATAATGTTCAGTCAAGATCTTTCCAGACATTGGGAAAGTTCTCTTTTTGGACTGCAGCACCCAAAATCCCTCAGTAACTCCCCATGTCATCGAAAAAGAGAACATTTTCCAGGTTATCATCCTTTCCCAGATTCACTAAATGTGTTGAAAGGCAAGAAACATTTCTCCTGTGAGTGAGATTGATAATTGTGGCAGGGTGTATATGCACTTGCCTTCATAGTTAATTTTGAGTTCCAAGGATCATTTCTAGAAGTTTCCAAACTTACTATTGAGTCTCTCTCTCTCTCTCTCTCTCTGGCTTTTCTTCGCTAACGAAGATTCAGGAAGATTCTATAAGCGTGTTGATGACTAAAAAGGCCGATCCGAGATAAACATGTACAGTTGCAGAGAGCACAGCAGAAAGTCTCCTTGGGTGATGTTTCCAAGTTGTGGTTCTTTCTGTGTTGTGGTTTCCCTTCGAGACTCATTTGGCGTGAGTTCTCAAAAGAGGCTGCAGCATCGTGGATAGTGCGTCTCCATGCCTCCCGATGTGAGGCCAGGGCAGACTATTGTTGGTGATCAGTTTGGCCAAGCTTGAGATGTTGTTTCAGGGACTCCTTGTATCTCTTCTTTCGGGTGCCCCCCCCTTGCACTGACTCGTAGCGAGTTCACCGTAGAGTACTATTTTTGGGAAGTGGTGGTCCTCCATCCTAGAAATGTGCCCTGTCCAGTCCAGCTGCCTTCTCAAAAGCACAGCCTCAATACTGGTGATCCCTGCTTGTTCCAGGACAGCAATATTTGTCACATAGCCCAGTGTATATTTAGGATTGTGCGTATACAGTGCTGATGAAAGCTTTCGAGGAGTCATAGATGTTGGCGATAGATGACCCATGTTTCAGACCCATAGAGGAGAATATACAGTACAATGGCTCTGTACACACTGATTTTTGTGCTTTGCCTCAGGTGTTTGTTACTCCAGACTCTTTTGTGAAGCCTTCCGAACGCACTATATGCCTTTGCTAATCTGTGATCGATTTCTTTATCAATCTTGGCAACTGTAGAGATGATGCTTCCCAGGTAGGTGAACTGCTGAATGGGCTTAAGCACAGATTTGCCTATGGTGACGTGGGGGTGATAGTGGTTTTCCTGTGGTGCAGGCTGGTAGAGAACTTCCGTTTTCTTCAGGCTGACTTCCAGCCCAAACAGCTCTGCAGCCGTTGCAAACTAGAATGTTAGGCGCTGCAGAGCTGTTTCTGTATGGGCAACAAGGGCAGCATCATCAGGGAATTCATGGTAGCAGGATGCTTCTCTGTCTTGATTAGATGCAGGAACAAATTACTGCCTAGATAACAGTCATAGCAGCAAAATTATCATTAAGGTCAGCTATTTGGGGTGCAGAAACAGAAGGCTGAAGCTTTACATCCATTTCTATGTATGCCATGCACAGCACTGCTAAGTGATGGGGAATGGAAAGATGCTTCATTTTTCCTATTTTAAAAAAGTGAACTATATTACTCATTTCCTCTATTTTAAAACAACTTTTCTTTCATCTTTCCCAGATTCTCCAAGGATTTATTCCTCCCCCACTATAGAGGCGAAGAAAAGAAAAAGCCTCCACACTATCACTTCAGCAAGGCACACTCTTCAGACATCTCTGTGAACTGCACTGTCATGCGCTTTGAGCAAAGCTTCTAACAAGCAAGGCACAGAACAGAGAAGAAAACCCCACGCCAGCCTACAAAGGACTTTGCTAATGCTACATAACCTACTTTTTTGCTGGGGAATACTTTGTTACGATAGCAACAGCAGCACGCAATATTATTGGCGAGTGCTAGGTCAGCCGTAGGAACCTGAGGGCTGTTTCTGTCCTAGGCCTTCCTATGTTTTCATACAATTTAATATAGCAGGATGAGGGACAATTCAATACGATGCATACAGCCGGTGGAAGTGTAATAACAGCTTCAGAAAGAAGCAGTGGAGCACGATGGTTCTCAGTCAGATGTGTGCATCTGTTTCCACTGTTTTTCACAGAAACACTGATTTGAGGCACACAGTCGCAACAAAGGCTCAAACTGTTACTTCTGTGCTGATTAACCAAAAGCCAAATGACAATGGATGACCATTGCCATACCTCAACAAAGTTTGGGGGACCTGTGGCCCCCTCAGATCATGTGGACTCCAGCTTCCATTAGAATAACCAATTGTCCAGGAAGACAGAGACTGTGGTGCAAAAACATCTGAAGAGCCACAGATTGTCCACTCCTGACCTAGATATTTCTATGAAATGTATTATTTGGCTGTCATTCTGTTGGTGACATGCAGCTGTAAATCCAACTTTTTCCCAGTCTGGGAATCAAGATGACTTACAACAATTAAAATAAACATAGGTAAACAATATACCAACTACAAAAGTTAGAAATCATTCACTACCTCACTCATACAATGACCCTTGACTATTGAACTCACAAGTTAACACCTCCTCAGGGGTGTTAAATGCCCAGAGAAGGCAGGGCTCAGCCTCACAGTCCAGCTGTTTTCTTATCACTGATTATAAGATGATGATAGAATTCAAAGATATATCTGTGTTGGTCTGTAGAATCATCATGTAGAGAGATCTTGTTGCACCTTGAGACTAAGTGAAAGAGAGAAGTTGGCAGCTTTTGTAGGCTTCAGTCTACTTCCTCAGAGCTTCAAGGGTGGGATGGTGCATCTTTGCATGAAGTTTCACTCCTGCCTTTAGCAAACTGGGATTTGCTGCTTCAACTGATAGAGCTGGTCATTTTTCAGTCCCTTCCATTGAGGATTTTCCAGGTTTTCTGGGACAAATGACAAGCCTATATGCAGATCAAGTGGGATGGGGCATCTATGGAACTTTACATTCCATCAATTAATGCATGAGGAGAGGAGAAATGGGGACAGAATTTTTCCTTTCCCAGTAGGCTCAAACAAAAACAAACTGCTGCGATATCTCTTAGTTGTGTATTTTTCCTCATTAATGACATTTGCCACTATGACCATGCTCTGATGTTGCTTGGCCACACATGTCCTGGATTTTATCTGGGAAATATTGGAGGGTATGGATTCCTGATTCTGCAAATCAGCCTAAAGCCCATAACCATGCTGCCAATTTTTTACTTATCTTGTTTGTCCAAAGCCTGTATCAGTTGATTACAATTTAGAAATATCCAGCACAGTAATTGCTGGATTTGGAGGCTGTTGGCTTCGAAAAGCAACTTCCAAGCTTTGCATTTGACCCATTTAAAGCTTACAGACTAGGCAAATATTGCTAGGAACTTATCTTCAAGTAGGGGACCACAATATAGAGAAGCTAAAGCCTAACCAGGAATTTAGGGAAGGCCCTATTCCATCAGAACAATGGCATCCAGCCTTCAAGCGGTAATTAGCAGATCTTGCAGGGAAGTTCAGAAACAGGTCAGAATGGCCACGCCATCTTCTCTATATTTATAACATTTTTAAAAGGCTATTTATGTTTATGAGCCTCAAAACAGCCTGTGGCAATGAATTCCACTGACCGATTACATTTTGTGTGAGGATCTTTTCCAGCCTATTTCTCACACACGTCGGGCTCATGATAAAACATTAAAATAACATGATCCTAATTGATTCATGGGGCAGATTAATGAGTCGCAACCTCACCACCTGAGCAGTGAGTTTAATTCTCTCTGTCAGTTCCAAACAGTGTTTTACTTGTCTTCAAATGCTCTGTCTTGTTAGGTCAATTTCAGCGGTGATTTGTCAAGCGTTATTAATCCATCAGTCCGATCAGGTCTGGATGTCAACTACACCGATTACTTCACAGCAGTTGAGTATCTGAAGACGGCATTTTCTCTTTATTGAGAGAAGCTTAAATGGAGGCCAAAAGAATAAGACCAAAGCCCAGAGAGCAGAATGTAGGGCAGACCTCATGGTCATGGCAGTGGGGGTTTCTAGAGCACCAAGTCCCAGAAACCAAAGGCCATATAGAAAAGACAGAAGAGGACACAGAGAAAGAGATATTCATCTAAAGACACCCGACTATTTGTCTACGTCTGGATGCCTCTTCACTTTCTAAGCCCAAGGACATTTCCAATCTCACAACTGAATTCAGTCATTTCAAGCCAAAATCAATTCCTCCCCCCCCCCAGCTGTCTTTATTTCAATAATAATAATAATAATAATAATAATAATAATAGTTGTTGTTGTTGTTGTTATTTCTTACCCACCTCTCCCCATGGATCAAGGTGGGGAACAACAACAGACCAACAAATATGCACAGTTATATCAGGTATTTTTATTTCTTCATTTGGAATTACATTTCTTGTTGTTTTGTGCATTCACGTCATTTCTGAGTTATGGTGACCATAAGGTAAAGTTACCATGGAGTTTTCTTGGCAAGATTCATTCCAAGGAGATTTGCCATTGGGTTAGATGCAGATCTTGAAAGTATGGTTAGCCTACTTTAGGGTCACCCTAAGTAAGAAATGAACAACTATAAGATTGTATGTACAGCACTGTGCAAATTTACAGTGCTATATAGATAAAATAATAATAATAACAATATGTTTTAACTGATTACTATTTTTAAATATAGGACAGTACCATTTTTTTCATATTTCCAGACTGTCCTGTCATTTTAATATAAATGGCATATTTTGTCCCATTTTCAAGAAAAATGCACTGTTATGTTACAAAAACAGTTTGAAGATTCCTGTCTGAAATTGACAAAAAAATTGACAAAAAAAATTGTGTATGGAGTTTGAGAAGTTTTATGTGAAGGTGTTGAAAGACCGAAATTTGCTGTGTAAGAAGATTACTTCATAGGAGAAATATTCATGCTATGATCATGGTGAAATACAGTCCCCCTTTATGTCTTTCTAAAATTTTGTACTAGTCCTGTTACTGAAGAATAGTCTTTATCTCAATATGTTTACATAATAAAACTTTTGTTCTTACTTTTTCACGAAGAATGCATAACCCCATCCCATTTTTGCCATCTCAATGTCCTGTTTTTGTTTCAAGGAAATATGGTCAGCCAACCCTAAGTCCCATCCCTATCATGGGGTTTTCTTGACAAGAGTTATTCAAAGAGGGTTTGCCATTGCTTTCCTCTGAGGCTGAGAGAGTGTGACTTGCCCGAGGTCATCCAGAGGGTTTCCATGGCTGAGCAGGGATTCAAATCTTGATCTCCCATATTCCTAGTCCAACATTCCAGCCACTACACCATGCTGGCTCTCTCGTCTTTGTTTCAGCTCTCTAAAAAAAAGTCCTTTCTATCATTTCTCATGTTAGAAACCCTCTCAGATCTATTATGGATCAACCAAGACTTCCAGCTGATCTTCCAACTGATTGTTTGCCACAGAGGTTTCCAGAAATGTCAAGCTAAGGAATCTTACAAGGAAAGGTATGAAGGTGATAATGCATCTTTTTACTTTTTTTTTCTTTTTAGGATAACAAATAATGATTTGGGATTGCTTCTAAAGTATTTATGTGAGGGGTTCTTGGGTCAATTTGGGACCTTTAAAAGGAAGGAAGACCAGGGACTGCCACCATAAATTCTTGTTCTTTATCGAAGACAATCTACATCTAAAGTTTTGTGGTATACAGAGCAGAACTCTAGTAGCAGGTCTGAATACCCGGCAGTGAAGAGGGGTGGAATTCAGTATATTTCTAAGGAAATATGCATATCAATCGATGTTTCAACTTAGCCTTTGAAAATGGAAAGGAATCTGTAAAAATGCATCATGGCTTTCCTTTAACTGTACACTGGACACCAGTTTGAAGGCTCATACTAAGCAGAAAATGCAATTCATGTAAACTCTAAAGGAATGTATGGATTGTCGTCCATGGGTAACAGGAAGGCAGAAATGGGAAATGATACAGTCAGAGATAGACAACGCACAGTGAAGTTCATTTTTATAAGATAATGCATTCTTTGTTGACCCATATTCTGTTTCCAAGGGAAAGAACCTTACATAAGCAACCAGTGGAGCAAAAGGGGCTATCGGCTGTAGCCTGCTAAAGTAATCCCATTCAAAAAACATGTCCCTTGGGTCAGAATTTAATTGCTTTCTGAAAAACCGTTACATTGTATGGAATTGCCCTGTAGGCCATTCCAAACATGTCATTCTTCAAAGGAATAAAATAATAAAGGGTCTCTGCTGTCTGTTTTGAAAGTCTTTTGCTGTAGTGTGTGTGTATATGTGTGTGTGTGTAACCTCACAGCTGCTTAGTCCACACATCTTGCGTGGGGCTGCCCTTGAACAGCAGCTAGAAACTTTCCCCAGTACAGAATACTGTTGTGCTGCTTTGAGTGGATTAATTGGAGTGCATCACACTGATCTTTCTTGATCTGTGATGGTCACCTTGGTGTGTGTTTTTTTTCAGGATTCAGTTCAAAGTGTTTGTTATGTCCATTTCTGCCTTAAACTTGTTAGAAGGGAATGACTTGGGAGGATCCAAGGGGTGCATCCTCCCCATTTTTCATACCTACACTCACTAGGTGCCAAAGACTACAGCTGCTCACTCTTCTTCCAAACCTTTTCTTTTTTAAAAAAAATAAATCCTCTTTACTCAGGACAAGAGGCAGCTGTAAAGATAGAATATGGAAAAATGGAATGGTTTCCAAATGACAAAAGGTTTGGGCAAGTGTGCATCTAATTACCCTTTCTCTTTAATTTATACACAGAACATATCACGTGGAGAACTGAATTTGATTTGGAGCAAGGAGGCATGAAAACTGGAGGAAGGAACATCAACAGTTTAAGTTAGGCAGATGATACCATATGGCTAGCAGAAAGCAGCGAAGACTTTGAATAACTGTTGAGGAAAGTCAAGGAAGAAAGTGCAAAAGCAGAATTGCAGTTGATCATTAAGAAAACAAAAATAATGACTGCAGATTATTTAAATAATTTTCCATTGGATGAAGAATGGCCACCATTCCACCACTGATAAAGTTTTGACCTTAGAGAAGACACACTGAAATCAACTGGGCTTGGGTTTGTTATTACTACCTTATACCTCATTGATTTAAACACTGCAAGTATGACTAAATCTGCACCAAGACCAATCTGCACACAGTCACACAGCTGTGCATTGTTGGTTGGCAGTAAGGACCAGTATGGTAAGTTGGCCCTCCTTATCCACAGATTCAACCATCCACAGCTTGAAAATATTTTCTCAAAGAAGAATTCCAAAAAGCAAACCTTGCTTCTGCCATTTCATACAAGTGGCACTATTTTACTATGCCATTTTATATAATGGGACTTGAGCATCCATAGATTTTGGTACCCACATGAAGTCCTGGAACCAAACCCCAGTGGATACAAAAGGCCACTGTATAATGGCTAGAGTGCTGGACTGCAATCAGGTCCCCTTTGTTCTAATTTCAGTTCACATTTGAGACTTAATGTTGTATAAGAGAGCTAGTGTTATATGTTTTGGAGTGGGTTATGGGAGATCCAGGTTTTAATTCTCACTGACCAGTAAAGCTCACTGAGGGACCTTCAGCCAACTGCTCTCTTACTCACATTTGCTCTGCCTGATCTACCTCACTGTTCTACTGTAAGAGGACACACTGGGAAGAATGAGAGCCACAGATATGATACTAAGCTAATTGGAGGAGGAAAAGAGGGATACAGATGTAATAAATAAATAAAACAAATGCAGGCTGTTCTTGACACACCAAGAGCCTTCTTTAGTCTTCAGTTATCTTATGGCACGATGGTAAAAAGGGGAAAACTTTGTTGTTGTTACTTGCCATCAAGTATGTGAGGAAACTATATTTTAAAAAGCTCTGAAAGAACTAGAAAAGATGCCAATGAGCAAAGATATACAACTAAGCATAAATTTAGAATCATACAAGCCATTGTATTCCCCATTACCATGTATGCTGGGCAATTAAGAAAATGGATAAAAAGAAAATAAATTCATTTGAAATGTAGTGCTGGAGAAGAGGGATAAGGATACCATGAACAGCGAAAAGAACCAATGTATGGCTCCTAGAAGAGATCAACCCTGATATCTTCCTGGAGGCCAAGATGATTAAATTGAGGCTGTTATACTTTGGCCATGTCATGAGAAGGCACCACTCATTAGAAAAGACAATAATGCTAGGAAAGGTGGAGAGAAGTAGAAAGAGAGGAAGACCACATACTAGATGGATGGACTCTATTAAAGAGATCATGTGTATGAAGTTGCAAGAACCAAGAAGAATAGTGGAAGAAAGGGAATCTTGGAGATGTCTCATCCACAGGGTCGCTATGGATCGAGATCGACTTGAGGGTGGTTAACAACAACAACAAATAATTCAACCCATGTTGACTCTATGAATGAGACAGCCAGAGTGATGTAGTGGTTTGAGCACTGAAATGGAATAGATTATGGTTCAAACTTCCAATTGGCTATGGAAACCCGCTGAGTGACCATGGGCAAGTCACATTCTCTCAGCCTCAGAGGATGGCAACAGCAAACCCTCTCTGAACAAATCTTGCTATGAAAACCCACTTTGATCCAATATTATTTGCCCATGATACAAATAATAGTAGTAGTAGGAGTAGTAGGAGTAGTAGTTGTTGATAGAACTGGCATGATTTGGAAATAACTTGAAGATACACTATGTACAACAGCATGAATGAGGGACCTCCAAGAAATGCTTTCCAATTCAAGGCCGTGGCCTTTTTAATGTGTATGCAACATATACACATGCATGCGTGTGTGCATGCATGCACACATACAGGCACATGCATAATGTCATATAGCTGTGTACATTCCATTAAACAACCGGTTGTCCTTTTTTGGCCATTGTCCAGTGGAAATGTTCAGTGTATGTCTGCATAAAACAAGTTCTACAAGTATTAATTATTTTACCTGGGCCTATAAATTGACCTTATGTATAAGTTGAGATCAGGTTTTGGGGCCAAAATTATGGATTTTGCCATGACCTGTGGATAGGTCGAGGGTAGAACTTGGAGGCTCCTTCAGTGTGTGTATATGGCAAGAAAGACTCTCATTGAGTTTTTTTGCTTCATCACTTCAGCTTTCGTTTCAGCCAGATTCGTGGGCAGGAGGGGGACTCTTAAACAAATAGCAATATCAATCAGTCACCAAGGACTCTTTCTGCTGGGCTTCAGAGAGTAATAAACTCCTCTCTAAATGGCATGGGGAAATCTGAAAGAGCTGCTGTCGCATTTCCATAGTGACCCATAAATAAGTTGACCTGGGGTTTGGGGGTCAATTTTTGAGCATAAATTTTTAGACTTAAAGATGAGTATATACAGTAGATTACAGTCATTGAGTCAATTGGATTTGGCTGTGATTCAGCTGATTCATCAACCAAGTGAAAAGGTCTACTAGGGTCAGGACTAACCAAATGGATTCCCATCATATAGCTGTGCATCCTTGGAAGGAGCATCAGTGCCTTGAACTTGGATTGCAGAAACAGCCACCATGGATTCCCCATTGCACTGTGAGACAGTAAGCAGGCTCAATGGCAGATAGATAAGGAATTACACCATGTCAATATTCAGCAGAAGGTGGTGCAGCAGAGCTATCATTTAAGTATGTCAGTGTAGATTTACATTTTTGTGGTTGTTAACTGCCTTCAACCCCAACTCACGGCGACCTGGGGATGGGGAATTTCCAAGACCCTTTGTCCTCAACTGCTCTGCTCAGGTCCTGTAAATTAGGAGCTCTGGTGGCGCTGTGGCTTAATACTAGTACTGCAGCCACTTGCAGCCACAAGGTTTTGAGTTCGATTCCAGCCAGGGGCTCCAGGGTCAACTCAGCCTGGCATCCTTCCGAGGTCACTAAAATGAGTACTCAGCATGTTGGGGCAATTAGCTTAGGATCTAAGGCAGTATCTTAGAAAATCTTGAGAACTGTACCTCCAAAAGGCACAATTCCTAGGTAAAACCAAGCAAGAGCCCTACAGTTTTTAAAACCCCTTTCCCATTTATCATGCATCTCAAAACTAAGCAGGTGAAGCACATCTATCCCAGTGACAGCTAGTGGGTCCCATGTCAGTGGGATGGTGAATCCAGCTCAAGTTTTGCATCGCTTTAAAGGAACTAATCTAGTGGCTGAACCTATTTGGAGACAGATGGTTCAGTGCCTTGGATAACCCCTTTAAAGTGTGAGTTAAAACCTGGAATTGATTTATTGCCCCACTGAAGAAGGATGCATCAACTACCACTGAACTATCCACACTAGTCCATAATTAATTGTAAGTAATTATCTCCTTCTCTCCTCCCCCATCCTTTTCTCTCTGCATTGGTCATTTGTCTTATTCTGTTACAGCTGTCATTTGGGGAAGAGATAAACATCATAGAAATCATAGAAATCACAGCAGAGTCATTGCTTTTTAAATAGTATACACCCGTTGGCACTGAAGAATACAACCTCCATTGTGCTCTTAGGTTTCTATAGGGCTCGTCTGTGTCCCACTTCTCTCTTTGTGGGATTGTAGCAGTTATGTCAACTCTCATCTTACATTTATAGAAGATTCCTTCATCCTGGATGAACAGAGAATGCCTTGAAGACTGACATTAAAAAGAAAGATGACCTCACTCACTGCTAAAATAGAGAGTCAGTATAACGGAAATCTGCAGAGCTTTTCATGGCAACAAATCGACTGTGTGTGCTCAAAAAGGATTCCATTAAGTAGTATTAGAAGCTGGATTTACACCCAGATTGTCACTTGGGATTAGCCCCTGCAAACCGAAAAAATAAAATACCTATGTTCCTCAAACAGGGCTATCCTAGTCAAAGCATATAGCTCTTAGATACATTTTGCCATTCAATAAACTGGGAAAGGAATAAGATAGGAATAAGAAAGGAAAAAGGAAGGAAAAAGGTAAAAATGTGTTCCCTTAAAATAGCTGCTTCGCTCTGTCTAATGGTAAGAACAGTCCTGACTACACACTTGCACAGTTTGTGACCCTCCAAGCCAAATCCAGCACCAACCCATACATATGTTGATAACAATCCTACATGGCTCATTATAATGCATATTTCTTCATGTGGAACTACACTTCTTCTTCATGTGTACCTTCAAGTCATTTCTAACTTATGGTGACCCTAAGGCAAACCTACCATGGAGTTTTCCTGGCAAGATTTGTTCAAAGGAGGTTTGCCTTAGCCTTATCCTGAGGCTAAGAGTAAGTGGTCACCCAATAGGTTTCATGGCCACGCAGGAAATCAAATTCTGGTCTCCAGTCATAGTCCAACACTCAAACCACGATGCCACACGGGCTTTCTACTACACTGAGGCATTTACTACTCTCTGGACCAACTGCAGAACCATTGAAGCCTCTCCTCTGAGATATTTCATACCTGATGGAGAGTGAGGATGGAGTCTCATAGAAGAATAACACTTCATCTGCTGAAGTCTGCCAGGGTTCTCTGGAGGTTTCAGTGGCTGATGTAATCATTTTGTGCCTGGCTACAGGGACATAGCCAGATGCTTCTCTGATTGCTCCTGCTCTCCGCCAAATATAGAATGGCAGCAAGAGAGCTTCAGTACTTCTATCATAGTTTGGAGCTTTAGTTGCTGAAGAGAAAGAAGGGAATGGCAACCTTAGCAGTGACCAGACATAGGGTGCCACAAACAAGATATTAGCTATTGTGCAAGGCCACATGTTTGCCTCTATGTGCCCAGATAGTGGCAAAAAAGACAAAGAAGAGAGGCATGGCCTTCATGGATTGCCACACAATGTATTTGGTTTTATGAACCCCAGCTGTCAATAGATTGGGTTGCAGCCACAATCCAGAAAATGGCACAACTAACTGAATGTGTCCAGCTTGTGTTTCTTAAATAGAAAGCTGTCTATAAAACAAGAAAATTTGAGATTCAGAATGGGTAATATACAGCATGGCTGGCTGATGCACAACCCTTGAGATCACCTAACATAACACTTTGGATTTGGACCTAAAACTTCACAGTCTCTCCCATTGTGAAGTTTCGTGTTCTACATAACCAACAGGTGAATATTTCTGACTTGGAATATGGAGTATTCTGCTTACTTTATCAGGGTGATATGTCTGCTGCCTTAGAAAGAAACTGGCTTTGTGCCACCCTGGCTTTCATTCAACCAATTTTCTACAAGTGCTTTTATAGATTTATCATCATTTTTTATTATGGCTATAATTATGTGTAAAATCAAGAGTCACAATGAGCAATTTCCATGGGATAAAACATTCTCTTGAAAAATGTTTAAATGGAGTGAATATCCAGTGCTTTCTCTCCTGTTTGTTTTCTATGTCTGTTGCTGAGGAAGGGCCACCACTTCATTGGTGAGAGCATGCTTTAACACAAAAGTTCCCAGCAGTGGCAGCTAGTGTTTTCCATGTCAGTAAGGCAATGAGTCTGAACACTAGAGGCATTGTCCAAATACTGAAACATTCTTGGGGAAATAGGGTTCAGTGCCTTGAGTAGTTCTTTTGATATCTGGATTAAACCCCAGAGTGGATTCTCTGCCCCACTGACATGGTAGCTACCATGGGCCACAGGTTCATGGGTTCTCTTTCTGAAGGTAAGAAGAAGATGTTTGAAACCCTGGAGAGACAATGTAAAGTGCAAGGTAAGCCATAAAAAAACTGGTTGGACAAATGAGTTGGCTTAGTATAATGCTATGTTTCAACATCATTTCTCTCTTGGTTGCTCCCTTTTCTTCTTTCCTAGAGTAGTGGCAACTCACAAAGGTGATTCTATCAAATCATAGAACACGGAATCATATACTATGGGAAGACGCTGGCCAAGCTCTTGCTTCAGGATTGTGCCATGTAAATATCTGCATGCAGAGGAGCACATGAATTGTGCAACATGTTCAAATGAATGTTGTGTTGAACAATGTTGTGTTGAATGGCAACATTGTTCAAATGAATCAAAATACCAAATGTAAAGCCAAATGCACCATGCACATCCATGTGTAATGAGTACTGACATGTGCTATCCCACTTCTGCAACCTTGCAGTGAATGTGGATTTTCACTTGGACAAAAATGTCCAATTGCTTCCAAGGAGTAATGTATGTGTGTATAACTCTATGATTCTATTATTCTGAGATACAAACAGCGTTTTAGCCATTATAATGCTACGGGGCTGGTCATATTGTGAGTGAAGTAGGTTTTGAGAATACCAAAAAGGATTGGGGTAAACAAAGGCTATTGGTAGCTGCTTTTTTTCAAACCAAAGTTCCCCTCTTATAATTAGACTGATGCAATTGCACCCTTTTGAAGCCATATATCAGTGATACTTTTGCTAAAACTGTTTTTTTTTCCCCCAACGGGCTTACATGTTTATACAGTATTCCCAAGAGGTTGCTGGATTCCTTGGCATCGACTCCCTTTGGAATGTTTCCAAACAATGTTTGTATTTCTCAAATATTTGAGGCTCAAGGCACTAATCATACAAACCATTAATCAATTAGTATATTTGTCACAAAATGAAACTTGGTTTTATTTCACCATTGTCTCTGCTGAATTGCAATTCAAGCATATGCATCACCCTTAATCTAGGCAATGTGACTAATTCCCAACAAACCTTGGGGGTTTAGGAAAGGGATGTGCTCCAGTTCACATAACTTGTTTTTTTCAGTAGAAGCCCCAGAATTTCCAGCTTACATAGCCAATAACCATGCTAACTAAGGGATTCTGAGGAGGTTTAGTAAAGAAAGATAGATGATAGACAGAGAGGGGGGGAGAGATATATATCCAAACTCTGCCAATGCACAACGTTTTTATTTTCCACTGTCAGTTTTGACTTATAACAAACCTATGAAAAAAAAGACCTGCAGGATCCCAAGGCATCAACAGCCCTGCTCAAGTCTTTCAAACTCAGGGTTGTGGTTTCCTTGATTTAGTCTATCCATATGTAATGCAATCTTCTTGTTTTCCAACTGCCTTCCACTTTCCTGAGCATTATATGCTTTCTAATGAATCATGTTGTCTCATGATATGTCCAAAGTACAATATCTGTAGTCATTTTGGCTTCTAGGGAGAATTTAGTCTTAATTTGCTCTCACCACCACCTGCACCACATTTCAAATGAGATTATTTTCTTCCTGTCACTTTTCTTCACAAACATACATAGAAAATGGAAATACTGTGGCACGGCCAAATCTGACTGAGAACCATAGAGACCTCAAGGGCCATCCAGTCCAACTCTCTGCCATGCAGGAATATACAATCAAAGAGCCCCTGAGAGATGGCCATGCAGCCTCTGTTTAAAAACCTTCAAAGAAGGAGGGTCCACCATACTCTGAGGCACGGTCAAATAGCACTTATTGTCAGGCTCTTATTGTTCTTCCGAATGTTGAGGTTGAATCTCTTTTGCCGCAGTTTGAATCCTTTGCTTCCATGGTGCTGCAGAAAACCAACTTGTTCCATCTTCAGTATGACATCTTTCAAATATTTTAAACAGGGCTATCTTTGGTCTTATTCCCTGGGTTCTTCTTTCAGTCCTGCCTTCTGATATATTCTTCAGTCTATACTTGCTTTCCAGTCTTGACTTCTGGCTTCCATCACTCAGGTCCCAGTTCATCTCTCAGCTTCTGGCTCTTAGTTCCTGGCTCTTGTGATGACACTACTTACAGCCCAGCTCTGAAAATACTCCATGTTTTCCTGCAAAAATTTCTGGCTTTGTTTATGGAAAATTGTCTTTGTCACTACAGCCATCACACTCAGTGCGGGATTGTTCAGTTTTCACAACAAGACACCCTTGATGAGGAAAATGGCAGTGAATATGTGTTATGCTGTTTCTACAAAAGATTTGTACTTCTTGCCGGGGGGGGGGGGGGTTGTTTCTGTTCTTGTTTGGTTTTTAAAAAAAATTATTTGCTTCAGAATAATTGTAACATTCGTCCACTAATTTTGCTTTTGTGTTTAGATGCTTCTGTTTTCTTTTTAAAAGCTTTTGTTTTATTTTTTTAAAGTTAATCTAATTTAATCCATTTAGACATTTGAGGGCTGTTGCCCTTTCTGTTCCTTCCAACATTCAATGAGATTTCAGCAATATTGGCCTGACATCCTCTCTAGCTGTGTTGCTGCTGAATGTGTGTCCAAAATAAATGAAAACTCTCATCCATGACATGATAATGGATGAAGAGGCTGACTTGGATCTACAGTTATAGATGAAGTTAGCTGATTGAACCCAGCTGTTCCCACCTAGGCACAGTGTAGCACCAGCAGAGCTTAAAGTATTGCAGTCAGCCACAGAATTTCTGCCTTATTAATCTGGAAGCAAATACTCCTAGGATACAGGAAAAGAAATACCTCCTAAACATTAGGAAGAACTTCCTGACAGCAAGAGCTGTTTGATAGAGGAATATGCTGAGGGTGGTGGAGCCTCACTCTTTGGAGATTTTTAGCCAGAGGCTGGATGGCCATTTATTGGGATTGCTTTAATTGGAAGTGCTTTAATTTAACTGCATGGCAGGGGGTTGAACAGGATGGCCCTTGAGGTCTCTTCCAACTCTGTGATTCTATCATGAGACAGAAGACTTGTTTCTGATGTTGGCCCAAGAAGACAGAACATGGGTCTTGTTTGGCCCCCTCTTCTTTCCATCGATCCTCCTGCTAGAGTTACTAGAGGTGGTCTCAAGCATATTGTTGGAAAGGCCCAAGATGGTAGCACTATGGGCAAGTATGTTAGTGTGTTGTATATGTGCCTTCAAATCACCTGTTGACTTATGGTGATTCCATGAATTTCACTGGATGTTCTTAGACAACAAATAGTCAGACGTGGTTTTGCCAGTTCACCCCCACAAAAGATGTGAGGATCCATTCCAGTCTAATGCCGAACATATGGCTTGGGCTAGCTCTCGTATGTCAGGAACAGACTTAGGATGTTCTGATGCTGCTCAAGGCACCTCAGTAGATAAGTCTCGCCACCATTAACTTTACCTCTTTTATAGACTGGAGACCACTGAAATTAGTCACGATCCTTTTGAAAGTGATGCTACACAATTTGATTCCGAAAGTCCTATGCGTTAAGGAATTTGCATGCTTATATCTTGAAAACAGCATCCCAGCTTTCAAATTCAAGTGTCAAGCTCCATAGCCATCTGTTGCAGCTGCTCAAATACCACATCTAAAAATACCCCTAAAAGCTTTACATTGAGAGAAGCAAAAAAACTTGATGCAGACCCAAAGGAAACTTGATGCAGACCCAAAGGAAAAGAAAGAATGTCACAGCTTTGGGGGATAAATACAGCCAAGGGAGGAGGGAAAGCATTCATAATCATAGCAGAGATATTTTCAAAGGAACGATGATTACCTCTTTTTCACAGCAGTTTCCCACACATGCGCCTCTGTTATGGAATAATTAAGAAGAGAGCAGTGCCAAACATCTGCCATGTGCTAACTACCGTAGTATGTTCATGATGGAAATGAAACAAAGAACATGATGGCTATGACATGGTCAAGGTCAAAGTACTGAAGAAGTGGTAGAAAACAGCATGCATATATATATATATATATATATACATATATACATGCTTACTCTCATATAGGAGATTATCATGTGAGGCAGGATAGTAGCATCCTTAGCCAAACCTTATCACACAACATCATGAGTGATTTGTTGCTAGCATGTGTTCAAACCATTACAGTGACACACCTTTTCACCGATGGGCAAGACCCACCCTTAGCTCTAAATGTCACTTTTATAGCACAGCTGCATGGATGGAAAAAAGCTCTTCACTTCAATTCTGGCATTACAGCAGTCACTTGGCAGGATGAGATCTGCTTCTGCACTTCTCTCCTCCTCTCGCTCGCCATTCCAAAACAGGCTAACTCCATGTTGTTTTTTAATTATTTTTTTATCTTTGCTGTGGTTGCACACTTACAGCAAAACGATAAAATTAAAATTAAAAGAAATTTTAATTTTGTTAGTCTGGAAAATCAGTATACAAAGGGATTTTGTGGCAGCTTTGACACTAATTGAAAGTAAGAAGTTGATAGAATGAGCTTTCGTAGAGGAAAGGATCTGAGGAATTAGGCGCAAGTCTACAAAAGCTCATAGAATCATAGAATCACAGAGTTGGAAGAGACCACAAGGGTCATCCAGTCCAACCCCCTGCCATGCAGGAACCCAATCAAAGCATACCCAACAGATGGCCATCTAGACTGTGCTTAAAGACCTCCAAGGAAGGAGACTCCACCACTCTCCGAGGAAGTGTGTTCCACTATCGAACAGCCCTTACTGTCAGGAAGTTCTTCCTAATGTTGAGGTGGAATCTCTTTTCCCGAAGCTTGCATCCATTGTTCCAGGTCCTGTTCTCTGCAGCAGCAGAAAACAAGCTTGCTCCCTCCTCAATATGACATCCCTTCAGATATTTAAACAGGGCTATCATATCACCTCTTAACCTTCTCTTCCCCAGGCAAAACATTCCCAGCTCCCTAAGTCGTTTCTCATGCTACCAACCTCTTTCATTCAGTATGTAGAGAGATCTTGTAGCACCTTTGAGAGTAACTGAAAGAAAGAAGTTGAAAAAAGAAAGAAGAAAGAGGTTCCTGAAGAAGCAGACTTAAGTCTGTGAAAGCTCATGCTGCCAACTTCTTTCTTTCAGTTATTCTCAAAGGTGCTACAAGATCTTACTACATACTGATTCCACAGACTAACACAACTATATCTTTTAATTCTTTCTTTTAGTTAGTATCAATGATTCTATAAGATCCCCTCGCCTACAAAATAAAAATTAGTTATGCAGATATAAGTTGGCCTTATATTGGCCAGTGGAAATTTGTGAATATTCTTGATTCTCTACCCTGACTCTTCTACATGCCTCTACAAGTGATTGTTTGGTTTCTTTTCCACTCAGTTATTCTAAATGGACTGCAACACCACACTTTGATATGAGAAATTATATGTGCTTTTAAGTATGTAATCTGATGTCTAGACTATTGTTAGCATCTTTTCACTCAAGCATTGTGTTGTTCACACCTTTTCCCTCTCTGTGATTTGTCTGCTATAAACTGTGTAGGATGTGTCTGAATATGCACTGTACACAGAGCTTGGGAAAGGGGTTTCTTCTTTTTCCTGTACTTCTGTACTATGGGGGATTCTGAAAAAGTAACTCTTTTTGAACTGACAATGCAAAGCATGTGGCAGCACCTGCAAATCAACAAAGGCTGAATCAGAAATGATCCAGTTTGACACCATGTTAACTGACATCACTCAATGCTATGGAATCATGTAGCATATTGTGATACCAGAGAAGGCTTTGGTATGGAGAAGATTAAATAGCTCTAACAAAGAAGGCTAAATAGCTCACAAAACTATAGTTCCCAGAATTCCATAACACTGAACCATGGCAGTTAAAGTGGTGTCAAATTGGATTATTTCTGCAGTGCGGATGCAGCCACAGAATGCATTATTATAACTGAGAATTGCACTTCTCCTGAGATCAGACCATAATATGGGAAAGTGAATAGTTTGAGTAACAATACTTAAGTTTATATTCTGTGGGCAGAGACAGAGCTTTGGAAATTTACTCTTAAAGATGATTAGTTACAGTGCTGAGATGTTTAGAAAAATTGTTACTTTTGCAGATGAAATTTTTCAAAAATCATTATTTTCTTTCATGTTATTCAAAAGTAATCTGCCTGGCTACTGAAATTCTCAGGAGAGGCCTTTGTCTCAGTTCCACCACCTTTTCTTCGGAATACGATCAATGCATCCCTTAGGGAGGGCATTTTACCATCCTGTCTTAAGGAGGCGGCGGTTAAGCCCATCCTGAAAAAGCCCTCCCTTGACCCCCTGGACAGAAACAACTATAGACCAGTGTCCTTGCTTCCATTTTTAAGCAAGGTCATCGAGAGGGCAGTTGCCACCCAACTCCAAGCAGTCTTGGATGAAGCCGATTACTTCGATCCATTTCAAACCGGCTTCAGGACAGGACATGGAGTGGAGACTGCCATGGTTGCTCTGACCGATGACCTCCGCTTGAGTATCGACAGGGGTAGTGTGACCCTGTTAGTGCTCTTGGATCTCTCAGCGGCCTTTGACACTGTAGATCATTCCATCCTTTTGGGTCGGTTGAGAGAGTTAGGAATCGGAGGCACTGCTCTTCAGTGGTTCCGATCCTTTCTCTCTCACAGATCCCAAAGGGTGAGGCTCGGGGACAGTTGCTCCTCCAAAATCGAGCTTAATTGTGGCGTCCCTCAGGGCGCCATCCTGTCCCCGATGCTATTTAATATTTATATGAAGCCGTTGGGTGAGATCATTCGGAGGCATGGACCTCAGTGTCTTCAGTAAGCTGATGACACTCAGATATACCTCTCCATGACTAGGTCATCGACTCAGTCTTCAGATGGCGCCTCCCCTCTTAATGACTGTCTTGCGGCGGTAATGGATTGGATGAGGGAAAACAGATTGAAACTAAATCCAGACAAAACGGAGGTACTAACAGTTACCGGTCCGAAACCAGGATTGGGAATACAGTCCCCAGTCCTAGACGGAGTCACACTCTCCCCTAAGGACTCAGTTCGCAGTCTGGGGGTACTCCTTGACTCTTCGCTTCACATGACTAGCCAGGTGAATGCGGTAGTCAGGAGCGCCTGCTATCAGCTTCGGCTGATACGCCAGCTGTGCCCTTTCCTGGATACGAAAGACCTGGAGACTGTGGTACATGCTCTAGTAACCTCACGTCTGGATTTCTGTAACGCGCTCTACATGGGGCTACCCTTGTGCCTAACCCGGAAACTTCAATTGGTTCAGAATATGGCAGCCAGGCTTATCACAGGAACATCTAGAAGAGAGCATATAACGCCAGTGCTCAAAGCCCTCCACTGGCTGCCCATTAGTTTCCGGGCACAGTACAAGGTGTTGGTACTAACCTTTAAAGCCCTGCATGGCTCAGGCCCATCCTACCTTAAGGACCGCCTCTTCCCGTATGAACCGCCCTGCACACTTCGTTCCTCTGGGAGGAACCTACTGCAGCTGATGAAAACCAGGCTGTCCCAGACCTCTCAGAGGGCCTTTTCAGCTACTGCCCCTAAGCTCTGGAACGGCCTGCCGGACGAGATGCGTCTAATTACATCACTGGCTAGTTTCAAAAAGGCTTTAAAGATGCATCTTTTCCAGCAGGCCTTTCCCTGAAGGAGAGAATAAGTGAAACCCTTGCTCCCTGCTCTGAAAATATAAACAGCACTGGAAATTATTAGCGATCCTTTTACTTAATACTTACTTGAATCGATTTAATGCGGCCTTGCACACGGATTGTTCGTGAAAATGCACTTTGTTTTAATAACTGCCGACCAATTTTAACTATGTTAATTTTAAACTGTCTAGATTTAATTCAGTTTTAAAGGGGGTGGTTGGGGTGGGATGTGATTGTTGTTTTTACTCTGTATCTTTTTATTCTGCTGTACCCTGCTCCGAGTATTTATTAGAGGAGCGGGCTATAAATAAACTATTATTATTATTATTATTATTATTTGCAAGGACATATGGTAGGAACATAAGATGGCACCTTCATGGCAGCTACTCACAAGCTTTGGAACTTCCTTCCCAGGAAATCTAGAATAGGTGTCCTTCTGTCAGCAGCAAAGACATCATCATCATCATCATCATCATCATCATCATCATCATCATCCCAAGAGGCTTTTGAGCACTGAATGCTTTTAAAGAAAAGGCTTTTAATAGGTTGCCATAGTGTTTAAAAAAGCCAGTGTGACATAGTGGTTTAAGTGTTGGCCTATACCACTGGAGGGCAGGGTTTGATTCTTCACTGAGCCATGAAACCCACTGGGCAACCTTGGGCAAGTCATATGCTCTCATAAGAAGGCAATGGCAAACCTCCTTTGAACAAGTCTTGCCAAGAAAATCGCATGATAGCTTCACCTAATGCTAATTAATTAATTAATTAAACATTAATTTAATTAGTTTAATTAATATTAATGTTAATTAATTCTTAATGTTTTGATAAGTTTAATTCTATTTTAATTTTGATCTTCTGTATGTTTTAACTATTTGTTTTAATTTCTCAGCCACCCTGAGACTTGGTTTAGGAATAGGCATAATATAAATAATAAATAATGATGATGAAGTGCAGTAGTGTCACCAGCAGAGTGTGAGGGGTACATTCCACACTGGGTGAAAACACCAAAGGGGGGTGACACCCAGTCAGTGCCTCCCACCTCCCCAAGTCCCTGCTTTGCAAGGCTTGACTTTCAAGCCTCCCAAGGCAGGAAAGGAAATGGCCCAGCTCCCCAAATCCCTGTCCTGTGAGGCTTGACTTCCAAGCCATGCGGAGCAGGGATGGGGGCACCATCATCATTGCCATCAAGTTTGTCATCACTGACATAACATCTGAATAAAATTTCCATAGGTAGGATAACAACAGCAAAATGATTCTACTTGGAGTATGCTTGGAGTTACTGATTCCTGCATTTCTGGATAGAATCCCAATAATTCATAATCAAAACCTCCAGTCAGTAACACCTGGTAGACTGTGAAACCAAGAGAATAATAGATTGTTACCAAAGCTGAAGCTGGGTCTAAAAATGGGATGATTGCACAAAACAACAGAATAAAGCAAGCCAAACCACAAATGCTACACAACACAATAGCATTTATGTGAGTCTTCAGATTGCAAAGCATAGAGATTTTCCTTGGCAGCTGGAAACCTATCTGTACTAATAGTCTGCAAACTGCATTTACTTGCTTAGGCTGTAATTTCTTACAGTTACCAGGGACTTAGTCCCATTAAACTCAGGGGGATTTGCTTCTAAATACATATCTACTGTATATACTCATGTACGAGTCTAAAAATTTTAGTCAAAAAATCGACCCAAAAAACCTGTGTCCACATCCATGGGTCAACATAACTCTTCTCAAAAAAGGGAATCATCCTCCCTTCTCTGAGTAGAGTGGTGAAAGGTGAGATCTTAGTCCATCCTGGGAACACATAAACGAAACATCAACCCCTCTATGCTCTATGCTGTGGTACCACTTCTGGCTTTTTTGAACATCTGGGTGAGGAAATAACAACATGCATTGGCATCATTTTACTTTCCTTCCTTTATATTCTTTGTTGCATGCCCCTAGGTTTTACCCTTAACAGGTCATATTAAAATCCATAATTTTGGCCCCAAAACTTGCCTTCAACTTATACATAAGGTCAACTCATAGTTGAGTATATATGATATATGCTTGCACTGTTGGTTGTGCATACTTATCTCAGATCATGTCACTGTGATCACCAAATTTGCCTCGATCTGAGTGCCACTGAAATCCAGAGAGGCAAGTGTGGCCACTCTCTATGGCACATAGGAGTATGCCAGACCAGCCTTCTGAATCATAAGCCCTGTTAGACTAGAAGCCAAAAAGTCCACTTCCTTTCCTGAAGCAACAGGGAGGCAACAATACAGTGAAACTTGCCATAATTCAATGGCAGCCAGCAGGCAATGGTTACTGCAAAACAGAACTGCAGGGGGTCCATATTGCATAAGTGTGTGATGCCTACCTTTACTTTAATGTCAAAATGACCATTTTGGTCATGTCTGAAATGTTTTGAATTAATGTTTTCAGCTGTTTTATATAGCCATAGTCTGAGTATTTGGCTGCAAAACACCTGAAAAAAAGAAGTGCCCATTTCAATCTCCTCAGAGGGGCGATAGATCTCCAAGGTCTTGGGCAGACGTATTTTCCAGCCCAGTTACATGTCATCCTTTGGGCAGACATGACACAGATTGAACCTGAAATCCTCTCTGCTCCCTGACATATGCTCCCTTGCCTTTCCAGCCACTGCTGAGAAAGCTATTTGTTGTAAAGCTGCCATTCTGAACATCACACAAATCAAACCCTTATCTCTTGAACATTCCCAGAATCCTTTGCATAAACATTAATTTCTTTTCCCTGGGACTAGGGTTGCTTTTTTTAAAAAGTGTCCTGAAAAAAAAAAGCAATGACAGCAACCAACTGCATCGTTACTCTTGACTTGACCTGTACAGAATGAGGCAATCCCATAAGCCGAAAGCCAACAGAAGCTTGGATTAATGGGAAGGAAACAGGAAACGTCATTCAAAGTACTAACTCCGAAAAGGAGGCTGCAATCCATTACTATAACAAAGCTTTGGCTTCTGCTGAAAAATGGCAAAGGGTGCCATTGTTTTAATGCTAAACACATGCACTTGGAGTTGTCTGCATACAGATGTTTGGAGCATTTATATGCAAATTGGAGTTGAGGAACGATATATGGCCATATGGAAATGCTTAATCTGCATGGCTACACAGGTATGGGACACATGCTTGGAGGAACGCAAATACATGCTGTCAGCTTTGAGACAGTGGCCTTTAGTCAAGGATTGTTAGCACTGTCTAGACAAAACAAGGGAACCGTAGAACTTCACCACTGACTGAAATCCTGCCCCATTACAATGCCCTCCCTTGACTTCCCAGGGCTTCTTGAAAGAAAAAATGCATTCCTCTTGTACCCTCTAAGTAGGTCATAATCCCATAGGCAAAGGAGAATTGAAGAAAAGCCGTGTTGCATGGTGAGATGGTTCTTTAAAGGGAGAACAGCTAAACCTCAGTTACCTGAAACTCATAGTCAAAGTCTGTGTCTCTCTGTAATTAATGTTCCCTTTCATAAGCACTTCTCTTATTATGTAGGGAGAAGCAGACTGTCTAACAACAGAAGGCAATTGTACTTGCCTTTAGTGGTTTGTTATGCTAAGAAATGCAAATTGACACTAACGGAGGCTGGGTGAATCAAAGGCCTCTCCTCTGGTCTGAGACAAGACTGGGAATGGTTTACTCTGATGAGATGCAGCAATGGTGTGTCTGTCAAGACTTGAGCTCATAGAACTTCGTGAACCTATGACACATAGTCAGCAATTTATCCTACCAGTCATTTTCCTTTCCCACCAAGTTCTTCAAAAAGAAGGGAAGTCTGCAGAGTTTGGGGGTTAATTTTTACAGTAGTTCATTCCCATTATAATGTATAGTGTGACTCATTCCAAGGAAGTAATTCAATGTTTTTGCACATTATAAAAGTAACTTGTTGCAATACTTTTTGCATTACTTGTTTTCTCATCACTTTCATGGAGGGAGAGTTTAGGATTGATTTTTAAATGGCATAAAAATTGAAAAATGCCTGTCAATTCTCTATAAAATACATTTAAATGCCTTGAAAAATGTTTAAAGTAACTCAGGCTGCATCTACACTGCAAAATTAAGGCAGTTTGTCACCACTTTAATTGAGCTAACCACTTTCCAAACAAGCAGCCTGCTTCTGGGAGGTACTGGAAATCACGATTGCTCCTCCTCTCCCATCTGAAGTTTGGGGCTGCTATGTGCACATTCACACAACAGGCCAGCGCAAGCAAACATTGGTACCAACTGCCTCCTGAGGCCAGCTGCTGTGTGAATGTACACACAGTGGCCAGCTTCAAGAAGTTGTTGGCAGCCATGATCCCTACAAAGAGGAGGGGGAAGAAGAAGAGAGGAGCAGAATCATGCCCCCCACACACCACTTTACTGCCCAAGAAGCAGAACTGCAGTGGCAGGGACCTATCGCTTGAAGGCAAGCCTCCTCTGAAAAAACCTTAGGGTGGATATAAATTGGAAATGTCTTGAAGGCACACACAACAAACCCTTTAAAAGCTGTGGCCCTCTCTGAATACACAACTGTTGCAACCTTACATCCATTTTCCTTGAGAAATAGCACCCGGCAGCATCCTGGTGTGCACACCTTTCTTCTAGGTGTACATAATCCAAAGGCATATGGGTGTGATGAATAGCATAAACCCAATGTTGACTTAGAAACAAACCTAACCAGGGTCAAACTAAAACTGCCAGGATTTCCTAGATGAGGCTTTTCATATACATAAAATAATCCCTGGAGTGGGAATTAGATTTTGAAGCAAAAGCAATCTGTCCCCCCCCCCCCCCTTTAACACCATCTTTGTGATTTAACTTACACATGTGCACACAAATAGATGTACAGACTCCACTATCAAGCATGCAGTGGAGATGGGCAGATATAGGCTACAGTCGTGTTGGCTGAATGAATTTCCCCCATGGAAGTGATTGGAACTGATATGCAAAAACACAGAGCAGATAGCTTTGGAGCCAAGGAAGCTTGGAGTTCTTGAAAACAAATTTTGCAAGAGGGCAAGACCAACTGAGGACTCCAGCTAAGCCCTGAAATGTTTGGAATGTTGTAGCAGAAGAGTACAGAAAGAGCAAGGACATTTAGAAGATGCATTTTATGAGCTTTGTTTTGTTTTGCTTTTTAAAATATTATTTCTTGCTTTGCTTCTCTTTCCTCTTATCTCACACTCAATACTGGAGAGGGGTGTATCTGACACAGAGTCAAAGAGAACAGGCATCCTGGTTTATCTAAAAGCATAAGTAGAAAATGTTTTCAGTGCAAAACCCCCATGTGCAAATTTTGCACAGAATATGCCCCAAACTGCAATTTATGATTTTCCCCACTAGGGTTACCTGACCCTTGAGAAATACATTTTTTCTATAATTTCCCAAATATTTTAGAGTATTCTTTCCATCTCTAATCTCTGTCTCTGTTGTCCAGATCTTGTGAGATTTGCTAAAGGCCACCAGAAGCACTGTTAGAGCAAGCTCAAACACCATTCCGAACTTTTGGACCTAAACTGCTGTACAACCTAATTTTATTTATTTATTATTAAAGTGTGTCGTTGTATGCCTTTAAATCATTTTCGACTTATGGCAACTCTAAGGCGAAGTTATTATGTGGTTTTTGTGGCAAGATTTGTTCAGAGGTGGTTTGCCATTGCCTTCTGCTGAGGCTGAAAGAGTGTGATTTGACTTGTCCAAGGTCACCCAGAAGGTTTCATGACTGAGCTGGGCTTTGAGCTCTGGACTTCTGAGTCCTAGCCCAACACTCAAACAACTATGCCATGCTGGCCCTGAAAATACTGATATCCCACCTTATATCTAAAGATCTCAGGGTGGTCCCCAATAAAATCAATTTAACCAATTTAGAACAGTTTTAAAACAGTAAAAAAAAATTAAGCAGACTAAAAAACATATTAAACTGTTTGACATATGAGTGTGTTTGTGCTGTCAAACCAAGACTGTGTGAGGGTGAGAGAATATGTTTGTTTTCCTCTATTTGATAGATTCTGCTACCTCTGGCAGTTGCCCCACTCCACCCATTAGTAGAGCGAGTAACAAGTTTCATGGATCCAAACTGCAAAAAACTCTTTCCCCCATCCTTTACGATCAACCGCACATCACCAAGATACCAAACTGCATCTTGTTTTGATGTTCAGGTAAGCTTCTCTACCCCCCCCCCTCCAGTGAAACTGTTCTCCTATTGTGAAAACTGTAACTGGTTGGTCCCCATATAAGGTTGGTCCCTTTCCCTGTTTTTTGGTTACTCATCCATTGCATTTTTCTGATCTATGGGACTGAGAAGAAAGTTGCCTATAGGCAGCTGAATCTTCATGATTATGACAGCACTCCAGTACATTCATTACTCATCAGTGCGTGCGTGTAACAGTGTGTTTGTGTCAATATCCAGGTTTCATCTCTTGAGTTTGCCTTTACAAACCAGAAAGTCCAGGAACTTTGCTTTTTGTATACTAGTTAAACAAAATACACAAGGAGGAAAAGACAACAGAAAACCTTGTATCAGCTTAAAGACAAACACTTTTACACAAAGCAATAGCAAGTATGTTTTTATACTGCTTATCAGTGAACTAGCACTCCTTAAGCAGTTTACAATGTGTAAGCCAATTGCCCCCAACAAGTTGGGTACTCATTTTCCCAAACTACAAAAGGATGGAAGGCTGAGTAGACCTTGGAGCCCTTTTCTAGGATCAAACTTACAACATAATTATGGCTGCAGCACCAGCATTTAAACACTGTGCCACCAGGGCTCTTCTTGTACTTTTGAGACTAACTGTGCGAAAGAAGCTGTAGCATAAACTTTTGTAGACTGGTCTACTTCCTCAAATGGAGTAGACCAAGACCATGCTTCAGCGTCTTTCACACAGTTAGTCTCAAAGGTGCTTCAAGATCCATTTGCATACTAATATTTCAGAAGATTATCTCACATCTATTTTCACCCAATCTGGGCACGGGCTTGAGCAGGTGAAAATGGATCTTATTGCATGCCTTTTTGCCCAACTCAGCCACGTCGCATAACTGATCCAGACTCCTGGCATACTTTTTGACTCTATGATAATTTCCCGTCCTTTGAAAAGTACGCCAGGAGTCTGGATCAGGTATGCGACGTGGCTGAGTTGGGCAAAAAGGCATGCAATAAGATCCATTTTCACCTGCTGTCATATTGTCGCTGGATGGAAGATAATTTACAATAAGAAAATAAAGCAATTCAAGAAAAAATGGTAGTATAAACCCCCTCCTCCACAAAGCCACAGATAAAACAATAAAACTATATGGTGACTATAACTGAGCTGAAAGGGGAAGGTGCTCTGAAACTCACTGGCAGCCTGTGGCCCAAGCAGTGCCAGTACAGGGGCCATTACTTTCCCAGCATCTTGCCCTACCACTCCAAAATGAAAATGGAAGTAACCGTCACTTCCCGTGTGGCTGATACTTAGGGCTTGTTTATATGGGTTATTTACTCTAAAATCTTTCCAGGCTTGCTGCATCCTGTATACATGCTGCAGGGTAAAAAAACAAACAAACAAAAACAAAAACAAATTGGGCTATCTTGATGACATTCACACCTGATTCAGCTTCCCCCCCCCCCTTAACCTGAATTTCAAATCCTTACCTTGTGCTCCAGGTTTTAAGTTCTCTCCACAACGACGATGGGTGGCTGCATTCCCACATGGTCCCTGCAAGATCCCCAGTGGGTGCCCTGTTGTGACCTCAGCAGCAGGCAACAAACCTTGGAAGCTTGGAGATTTTGGAAACGTTATTTTTTTGGCTGCAATGCCCAGAACACCCTAGCCAACCAGGGAACTTAAAAAGGGTCTTCAAAAGTGTCTAAAAAGTACCTTTTTCCAAGCCCTGGTTCTTTGTAAAAAAATTAATAATAATTACAATACTGATTTAACATTACTGCTGTGATTGGCTAGAATAATCATGTGTATTACAAACAAAAAGTAAAGAATATCAGTGGAGTTTATCACATGGGAGGAATTTCTCTCAATTTCGAAAGAAATGGAAGTGAGGCCAGTTCGGAATTGAGTAAATTCGCTAGTTCAGCTAATTTACTTGATTGCTTATTGACACTGCATTGCATTCAGAACTGCCCGAAATTGCCCCCCAGTGCCCGAAATTGCATGTGATAGTTTCTCACACAATCACGCAAAACCCCATGATTGCGTTCAGAAGGACTTCCCTTTGCCTGAACATGTGTGTGATCAGCTTTCATGCAATCACTCAAAACCCCATGCTTGCATTCAGATTGCCATTGGATTTTACTTCCAATTCCCTTCGTGTGATAAAGTCTTAATGGGAGACACAGCGTTGTATGTTGATCCATCTTACAGATTTTCCTTTGTTCTTTTGCATGGCTTTGCCTTGAGGAGTGATAATAAGGAATTGTGAAAGCTGATGTCATAATAATTTTACCAAGACTCTTACATGAGGTTTTTTTTCTTTTCTTTTTTTCTTTCCCCTGTTTTTCATTTTGGTAAGGGCTCTTGCTGTTCTTTGATTTATTCTCCCTCACACCATTGCCTCTGAACTGAACACCAATACTGACTGACAGATTTAATTGGGTTGATATGATCTGGCATTCCCTAGGAAGAGTATATTGTGAGCTGATTCACACATTACCTTTTGCTTTTAAGTATGCATCTAAAAAGTTTTAAGGTACAGTTGAAATGTAAAATATGAACTAGTAAATGTTGAGACGTAGTCTAAAAACCTCAAGGGCACCAGATCCCAGCTGATCTTGGAAGCTAAGCAGGGTCAGCCAAATTTAGTACTTGGCTGGGGACAGCCAACAAATACCAGGTACTGTAGACTAGATTTCAGAGGTAGCAACTGGCAAAACCACCTCTAAGTATTTGTTGTCTTAAAAAACCTATAAAATTCATTGGATGGTCATCATTCAGCAGGCAACATGAAGGCATGACTTATCCTGTCAGGTTTCCAGAATTAGACATAATCTGGTGCCTTCTCAGTATTTAAGCAGACCTCCATCATATTGCTTCTCTTTCAGCCCCTCCAGCTTGCAATTTTGCATCTGGTTCTCACCAGTGGACCTTAGAGTTACAGTAAAACACACACCAAAGGCATAACTCATGAGATGTGGGGAGTACGAATCACACCAGGTGACACCATTAAAGGAGTGTCACCACATCAACCCTGACATCACCCCTGACATCACGGTCTTGTCTTCTGCCGCATCAGTAGAAATTAAAGTTATATGGCTGTTTTCCAGCTCTGAACTGAGCAACCATGAAGTTGGGGAGCACCAGACCAACTGTCTATAGTGATTTTTAAAGTTGCCTGCATTTCCCACAAAGCAGCCAAATACACTTGTACACCCCTCCCTCCCCAAAACCCTACTACGTATCCTCCACGCCACCAAAATTAAGGAAGGCAGATCGCTTGCAGGAGAAGCCTCCACACTCCCAATGGGGTGCCAAGAAACTTGGCAGGGGGCAGACTGGGGATTGGTAGGAGGCCAAAGCCATACTGCCTCCTACTTTTCTCCAGCCTCCCTGGTCGCACAATTTTTAAGGGGAGGAAATCTCCCAGGGCTAGTAGTGGTGGTGGTGGTGAGGGGGAGCAAACCCTGCAATTGGGTTACCCATTGTTGAATCTCTCCAGGACAATAAAGAGGAGTTGCACCTCATTTTGGCCTGGAGGGTCTCATTTTTAATTATGGAGTCTCTCCTTTTCTGCCATTGTGGCTTTTGAAGGAGATCCCCCCAACTTTCCAGCTCAGGGGCTGAGACCTGTAAAACAGATGCTGTCAACCTCCAGCCATCACCATAGGAGCCAGAGGGAAAGGGATGAAGTACCTCCCTTAAGAGAAGCAGCACAAAAGAAGGCAAGAAAGACCAAAAGGCAGGAAGAATGTGTGGGTCCCTCTTCCAAGGCCCTCTCCTCCATCTGAGGTTGGAGGGAAAGCCCAGCCTACCCTTCCCTCATTGAGGGTTAGACTAAATGACCTCTGTGTGTACCTTCCAACTTGTAAGATTCCATTTATTTCACTTGAGACGTTTGCCTTCCACCCTGTATCAGAGATCTCAGACTGGTCTGCAATAAAATCAATTTAAGCAACTTAACTTCAAATGAAACCAAGGAAAGAGAGAGGGAGGAATAAAGAGTGCAATAGACTGCCTTGGAGAGTGGTGGATCTCCATCTTTGGAGGTCTTTAAGCAGAGATTGGATGGGCATCTTTCAGGAGTGCTGTATTTGTGGATTCCTCCACTGGTCAAAATGGATTGGACTAAATTTTATGAACTATGATTTTATGAACCTATTGGCACCTTTAAGATCAAGTAATTTATTTTATCAGGAGTTTTCATGTATTGCAATTCACTTCTGTAAGTGCATCGAGGAAGTACAAGACTGAAGACTACACCATTGATGCCGCTGAAGAAATTGATTGAAATCTACTGACGTTAAGTCTAAAATAAACCATTTAGTCTTAAAAGTGTTGCTGGATTCCCTCCTACGTAGAGAAAGACATTTTCTTTCTCTTTTTTTAAAAATACTGCAACAGATGAACATGACTATCTCTTTGATTAAAATTAAAACTGTAAAAGATAAACAACTTAAAAATTATTAAAGAAGGTAACAAGTGAGAACAGGTTAAAATAGTTTTCAAAAAGCCTTGAACAAGTGAAATAAAATCATTAGTCCCCTAAAGGCTTGATTTAAAAACCACATTTTAATTTGATGCTCAAATTATTCTGAGTCCTTCTGTTTTCATTGGAATTTATAGGTTTAGAAAAGGGGCCTTAAAACCACTCTTTTCCCCAATGCTCCATCACAGGACCTTATCAGATGGGAGGAATTTCTCTTTATTGCGAATGGAGCCAATTCGAATTCATGTGAATGTGTTCAGAATGACTTCCCATTACCCGAAAATGACCCCCCCATTGCCCGAAATTGCATGAGATACTTTAATTTGCAATAAGGTAAAACCCATGATTGTGTTCGGATTGCCATTGGATCATACTTTCAATTTCCAACATCTGATAAGGTCCATAAATAGATGTTGTGGTTGTTGTTGTTAACTGTCCTTGAGTCAACCTCAACTCATGGCCACCTTGTGGCTGAGACATCTCCAAGCTCACCTATTTTCCATTGCTCTGCTTAGGTCTTGTAGATTCAGTCCCATGACTTCCCTGATTGAGCCTATCCATCTGGCGTGCAGTCTTTTTCTATTGCTTTCTACCTTTTCTAGCATTATTCGTTTTTCCAGTTATTAATGGCTTCTGTGATGTGGCCAAAGTACAACAGCTTCAATTTAACTTTAGTGCTCAGTTATTCTTTTGTGCTCAGTTATATATCTTTACTCTTTAGGATTTTGTACTCTGAATTCTGTTGTTTTCTTACCAAATTTTCATTTAATTTAATTTAACATGAAACTAGGTAAATGTAAATATACAAAGGCTGTGTATATGATATAGTAATTTAAAGCTGTAATTTTAATTTTTAGGATTTTTTACTCTGAATTCTGTTGTTTTCTTACCAAATTTTCATTTAATTTAATTTAACATGAAACTAGGTAAATGTAAATATACAAAGGCTGTGCATACGATATAGTAATTTAAAGCTGTAATTTTAATTTTTCTCATTGTTTATGTCACTACTATGACTGTTATAGAATCATAGGAGTTTATCATACGACGGAATTTGTGGGTATAATGCAATGGCAATCTGAACGCAATCATGGGGTTTCACGTTATTGCGAATGAGAGTATCTCACACAATTTCGGGCAATGGGAAATCATTCCGAATGCAATCATGGGGTTTCACGTAATTGTGTATTAGAGTATCTCATGCAATTTTGGGCAATGGGGGGGGGGGTCATTTTCAGGCAATGGGAAGTCATTCTGAACGCATTCCGAATGCAATTAGAATTCACGTAAATTCGCTAAACTAGCGAATTTACGTGAATTCGAATTGGCTCCATTCGCAATTGAGAGAAATTCCTCCCATGTGATAAACTCCTCAGAATCAAAGAGTTGGAAGAGAACTTCCAATCAAAGCATCCCTGACATATGGCCATCCAGCCTCTGCTTAAAGTCCTCAAAGGAAGGAGACTCCACCACAATCTCCAAGGGAGTGTGATCCACTGTCAAACAGCCCTTACTGTCAGGAAGTTCCTCCTAATGTTGAGGTGGAATCTCTTTTCCTGTAGCTTGCATCCATTGTTTTGGGTCCTGTTCTTCATTGTTCCGCATTCTAATCCCTGGAGCAGCAGAAAACAAGCTTGCTTCCTCCTCAATATGACATCCCTTCAGAGATTTAAACAGGGCTATCATATCACCTCTTAACCTTCTCTTCTCCAGGCTAAATATCCTCAGCTCTCTAAGTCGTTCCTCATAGGGCATAGCTTCCAGACCCTTCACCATCTTGGACACGCTCCAATTTCTCCACATCCTTTTTGAATTGTGGTGCCCAGAACTGGACACAGTATTCCAGGTGGGGCCTGACCAAAGCAGAGTAGAGTGGCACTATTACTTTCCTGGATCCAGACACTATACTTGTATTGATGCAGCCCAAAATTGCATTGGCCTTTTTAGCTGCCGCATCGCACTGTTGACTCATGTTCAACTTATGGTCTACTTGGACTTCTAGATCTCTTTCGCTCATAGCTTCATTCAGCCAGGTGTCCCCCATATATTCAGTGATATAGGGAATTACGATTTATGAGTGATGTTAATACAAAAATAATCACTAAGCATTCTAGTCTGATAGGGGAAGAGGTCAATGGGAGTGACATGATGAGTTATCACACCAGATGACACCAACCCTAGTGATGCCAATGATACATCCATATTAGATCCCACACAGCTTGAAGTCTATCTGTATTGGCTTTACAACACTGACTCTGTGAGATTTATTGCCACAAATTTGCATAGGTTTGCAGTCTAAAGTAAGGAATCACTCCCTGACTATTCTGAATAGACACACAGAAGATTGGTCTGAAGTGTGTCTTAACTTATACGCACTGTAGCTCCCTACCCATTAAGAATGAGCAGGGTCTATACAAGTGTTTGTTTGTTTTTTAAATCACTGTTCCTCAAATAGCTCTGGAAATTATATGCCCATTTTATGTTTCTTTGGATATCTAGTGTGGTACCTAATGTGGGGGAAACTGTCAGCCCATATTGACATCAGCCACTGTTTCTGTCTAGCAGACTTGCACCTTAATCTTTTATCTGTTCTCCATGCATATCGCTATGCCAAGGCATTATCAAAAAGCCAACCCAGCTATTTTGAAAGTGGTGAAGAGTATCAAAGCTAGGGGCATTTTTCTCCTCTGTTTTGCTATTTAATTACACTTTCATTTTTGTCTCCTAATTCTCTGGAGGCTGTGAGCTTCACATCTCTTGTAAAAGAGCTGGGAAACTTGCGGCATTCCAGATCTTTTTGGGACTGCAGTTCCCATCTACATTAACCAACATATCCAGTAGTGATGAATCATGAAGCCTGCAGTCCAAAACCATCCAGATATAGCCACAATTGCACATCGCCTTTGAAGATTTAAATTAAAATCTAAAAGGGAAGATTTACATACCCTCCAACACTTCACAGATGAAAAAGGGGACAAGTGTGAGCCAAACAGCATTAGAGTAGGGCCAAGATGACAAAAGTTATAGTAATGAGGACAAACACACAAGGTCAGAGAGGCTGCAGCAGTTTGTTTTTACCTGAGTCTACAGGGAAGGAAAAGATTCTCCCCACTCCTGAGTGAATTGGGTGCCAATTACATTTGCATTGTGAACCCATTTTATACCAACAGAAGTAAGCCAAGGACAAAGGTGGAAGGTGGGAGCAGGAGAGAAAAACTGGGGCATTTTTTAAAGACCTAAAAAAGTGGGATGGGAAAAGATCAGTCAGGACAGGACAGTTCCTGGCAAACTGGAACAGATGGAGGCTATAGGTTTACAAAATGGTGAGGCACATCAGTTGGAGACATTCTTCATCATCAGAGACATTCTTCATCAAAGAAAGGAAGAATGAATCAGCAGCGAAGAAAGATTCCAGGGGTCTAGACTCACTAGAGACTGATGACCTCAGTTCAGTTCAGGGGTATGACTCTCGCAGACCTCTTTTGCTGTTCTTGTGTGCTTTCGAGTCATTTCCGACTTATGGTGGCCCTAAGGTGAACCTATTATGGGGTTTTCTTGGCAGGTTTCTTCAGAGGGGGGTGGCCATTGCTATCTTCTGAGGCTGAGAGAGTGTAACTTGTCCAAGGTCACCCAGTGAGTTTCTGTGGCTGAGTTGGGATACAAACCCTGGCCTCGAGAATCATAGTCCAATAGACAAACCACTACACCTAGATATTGTTAAACTGCAAGTGCCAACATTTTTTACCATTCGCTGTTCTGGCTAGGCCTTCCAGGGGATGCAGTTTAACAACATTGACAGAGACATGTACTGTAATTCCTATTCTTGATCCGCTGGCTAATCCCACTTTCTGGGACAGCTAGAGTCCTAGTTGAAATCATCAGGAGCTTAGTAAGTCAACTCTCACACCATTCATTTAAAGGATCTGCTCTTGTTGGAAGTTAACAATTGGACTTAGCCCTATGACCCTATGAACCAGCCTTAGATAGCATTAGGTGTGATCCTAACTTACTCATAAAGCCATTGTGCTTTATCTGCCTTTGCAGCATTTTCATTTGTCTTGATAAACTTTTCTTCTCTGTTTCACGTACCTTTGTGGCTTTAGTATCCCAGCCTTTCACCTTTTTTTTGGTTCATTTTCACATCATCTGCTGTTGTTATAGGAACACACCTGGTCTTTCTCTTGATTTGGCTATCTTTCATCTGATTTCTTAAACTAACAGCTGAATGAACACATTCCTGGAAGACTTGAGACACTGCAGGATATGGTGCAACTGATTCATTTTTCTTAAACCATGAGTCAGAATTGAACCAATATAATCCCTTTCCACCCTGCCCTAAACATTGAGACAATACAGAGAGATAATAGTCAGTCATCCTTTTTAAAAGAACAAGTTCTTACTGACCCTAGTTACCAGGAACAGTCCTCACTTCCTGGGGCTTCCATAATAAATCACATGTTTTTTCACTACAAAATGTAGTGGCAAGGGTGTTGGTCTGAGAATTAGGAAATCCAGATTCTATTGTGTATTTAGCCATTAATTTCATTGGGTGATCTTCAGACTGTCAGTCTCTTTCAGAGGTTGGCAAAGTTATATTTGTTGGACTCTAACTGCCTAAACTCCCAAACCAGAATAGAATAGACCAGCACAAAAATAAAAGAAGCTAAAAACACAGGTTAAAAATAGTATTTAAAATATCCTTTCAAATTACATTTTCTTTTCTATTCCCAAACCAGAATTCTGGGAGTTGTAATCCACAAAAATGACCTCACCAGCATCTAACCCTGACTTCTTATTGTTGTGTGACATTGAGCTGTTTCCAGCTTGTGGTGACCACAAGGTGAACCTATTGGGGGTTTCTTGGCAAGATTTGTTTAGAGGGCTTTCTGCTTTTGTTTTCCACTGAAACTGAGGAGTTTATCACACTGGGGTTAATTTCGGAATTAGATTAAAGTACATTTAAAGCATCCTGCAAATAAAGCGAAAATAGCGAGTAATTGCACAGATGATTCTCACACGCAATTGTGCAAATAAAGTGATATTGGAAATATATTGTCATTGAAATCCTGAAAGCAAAAAGATGTGTGTTAATGCTTTTTTGTGACCACTTTAATGGTGGGTTTTGTGTAATGTCGTGTGAAATCGTTTTGCGTAATTACTTGATTTTTCCGGGATAATCATAGGATAAACGCCTGATTTCCTTCATGAGATAAACTCCTGAAAGAGTGTGACTTGCCCAAGGTCACATACTGGGTTTCCATAGTCAAGCAAGGATTTGAACTCTGGTCACCAGAGTCATTGCCCAACTCTCAAATCACTACACTATGCTGACTCTCTCATAGGATTGTTATTAGGTTCAAGTAGGAATGAGAAGAGCCATATATGACAAATTGAGTTCCTTTGAGCAAAGGGGGCATATAAATGTCACCAAACAATGACAGCAGTTTTGGGAATGCCTCATGAAAATAGAACTAGCATGAGTTATGTTAGAACTTCGTGGAGTGAGAATAGAAGATCACAGTCTAGGATTGTGAGTTTTGGATTTTCTCAGATTCTGAGGTTCCTGATACAAAACCTGAAACCTAGGGCTGGTGGGATGGTCCTTGTTAATGTGATCATGTTATAATTTGAGTACCCACCACAGTTGCTCCCAGCTTATCATTGAAACATACACATATCCTATATTTTCCTGTACAGAATGTAAGAGAGAAATATTAGCTAAAGGGTAAAACAGCTGTAGTGAAACAACAAGCAAATTTGTAACCTACAGCAGTGTAGTCAAGCCATTCTTGGGAGCTATTCTTTGGCGATTTGTGCCTAGGGTGTTCCTACAATTAATCTTTTTACGAGACTATTAAAACTCTGTCCAAGAATACACACATTTTTTTTCTTTTCATGAGGAGCCTAGAATATGACTGAGGCATTTATTCCCTGCCAGATTCCTAATGGCAATGTTTTAAAACTTAGCCAGGGAAACATGCTACTGTGTGAAGCTCTGTGATTGCAAAGCAACTTGCTCAACCATGTTTCTCTGGAAAAAAAAAATGAGAGGAAGAATTGCAGAGGGAGGGAGGTACTCACCTTTTTTAAAAAAACAGCTTCCACTGACCTAATGTCTGCATTTCAAAGGAAAAGAAATATTAGTCATCTCTTTAAACTCTCAATTTAAATTTTATCATCTTTCTCTATAATAACTAAAAGAAGAGCCTTGGGAAATTATATCTTGAGAGGCGACTGTTTTTTGCTGGCTGCTGCAGCTTACCATAACCTCTTTATATATATTTATATATTTTTCCCCTCGTTGTCAACTGACTGGAAAAAAATGATCCAGCCTACTCTTGTGCCTTTCCAGTAACAATAGTTTAATCTGCAGGATTAATTTTGCAGGATTAATCTAATGGTGAAGTTATTCAAAGCATGGAGAGGAATGTAAGAAGATGCCTGGTCCTCACTCAGACCTCTGTTCTACCTAGCTCAGGAATGGACACCTAGACGGCAGTTCCTGTCAGCCCTAACCAATGCACTCCAGCAGCATTTGGAGGACTATGTATTTTCAAGCCCTGTTGTAACCCAGTATTGCCTACCAATAATCCCCAAATCCCTCTACCAATGTACTACTGCAGAGTATTATTCCCCCTGCAAAAATGCAAAAGCAAGGCAAATCCCTGGCCTGTTTCTGTGACTAGAGAAACATAAGGATCTGCCCATGCACTAACAATTATGTTTAAAATGGGAGCCAGACAAAGAAAATGGTGACCAGGACATGGTAAAAGCCAGACCATTGTGCAAGCAACAGGAACCAGCATATAATTTGGAGTTTGGGGACTTTAGGGATGGTAGTTATTTTTTTAAAAAAAACAACAACAAGAAAAATGGATTTTCTTAATATGCTGTACTATTTTTATCTTTTGCTTTTTCATAGGTCTCTATGAACTGAAGTTTCAGGCTACTGGAATCCTAGAAACTTGGGGACTGAAGGAAAACTTCATGAGGGGGAAGAATCCATGGATTCTTTATCTACAAATTCAAGCACCCATGGCATGAAAATATTCAAAACTGACACAACTGCCAAAAAGCAAACCTTAATGTTGCCATTTGATATAAGGGGCACCATTTTACTATCCATTGTATTTAATGGGACTTAAACATTCATGGATTTTGTTATCCACGGGAGATCCTAGAACCAAACCCCAGCAGATACCAAAGGCACACTCTACATGATGAGATATCTTGGAGATGGCACCAAATGCTAGCATGAAGTTCATTTATGTTTCATATATACTTTATATAGATAGCCTGCAGGTAATTTTATACATACTATTTTTTAAATAATTTTGTGCAGGAAACAGTGTTTGTCTATACTGAACCATCAGAAAGCAAAAGTTCTGGTCACTATCTCACCAGCCATGTGGATGATTTTGGATTTTGGAATATTTTGGATTTTGGAGTTCTGGATAAGTGGTTCAATATATACCACAAAGGAGGGTTTGGCCATGTTAAGGATCCATATCCAACATCTGAGTTCACTGTTGGTATACAGAATAGCCATTATGGCACTTTCCTCCAAAGTCACTGTTAAGTATTCCAGACTAATAATAAAATGAATAAAAATAGGGATGAGTGAAATAACCCAAAACAAGACAAGATAACTCCTATATGAAACGGGAAATAGAAAACAAGGGGGTCTTTCAGATTCTGGAGTTGTGACTTCACTTTTCTGGCTACTGAGAGCAAGGCATTTAAAAAAAATCAAATATTGATGCAGCATCAACCTAAAAAGAGTAACAGGCTGCCCACTTCCCCTCCGGGAAGGATTAACTAAAAATAAATATGTGAACACAGACCACAGTGCACTTTTTAATTTTGAAAAACAGACAAGGGTATTTCCTTGGTAATGATCTCTAAGCTTTTGCAACAAGAAACTGAAGAAGCAAAACTGGGAAAAGTTGCTTTTTAAGACTATGGACCCTTTCACACTTCAGAATAATAGCACTAGGATTCCATTTTAAGTCCCATGGCTGGCTACATCCTATGAATCCTGGGATTTGTAGTCTGGTGAAGCACTAGAGCTCTCTGGCTGAAAATTCTAAATGCTCCTCCTTAAATTGCAAATCCCAGGATTCCACAGGTGGAACTATGGCATTATAGTGCTATAATACTGTAGTGTGAAAGGGCCCTACATCTTCCAGAATTTCCCAGCTGGCAGGACCATGCTACATAAAGGATACATTGACTGTTTTTGCAGCAGAATGGATTCATCATATGTTTGGAGGAGCTTAATACAGTATGTCAAGGGTAGAACAACTGGGAAATGAATGCAGAATGCTGAAAGCAATGGAGAAGAATGAAAATGTAATCAAGAAGATACATGAGTCTAATGGACTCTAAATGGTTAAAGCACTAAAATGGCTGTTCAGCTTATTATTTCAAACAGCTTCAAGTCGTGCTGCTTTTGTTATCAAGCACCTGTGTGTCCAAGCAGGGGCACTGAAGGTCACTTCCAGCCTTCCCATGTGAAACTATTTCTGCTATGATGGTTACCACACAGTCTTTTACTAGTAAACTCAGGATCTTTCAGACTTTTGATTAATGATCTGACCCAACATGCCTCATGGTTTGCAGAGCACTGCATTCTGTGTGTGCTTGCTCAGGGTGGTGGTCTGTAGATCCTGCCTTTGCCTGTTGTTTGGTCCAATAAAGGTATTACTGTTTTTTGGATTTGGGATGATACTGTACTTTAGTATTGGTATGTATGGCTAGTAGAGCTATCCCTTTTTTTTAAAACCAGAGTCAGCATGGTGTAGTGATTTGAGTGTTGAACTGTGAGTCTGGAGACCAGAGATCAATTCCCAGCTCAACCATGAAACCCACTGGGTGATCTTGAACAAACCATAGGCTCTCAGCCTCAGGAGAAGGCAATGGCAAAGCTCCTCTGAACAAATTTTGCCAAGTAGACCACGTGATATGTTTGCCTTAGTGTTACCATAAGTTGGGAAAGTCTTGAAGCCACACAACACCAACATGTACACATGTTACCAGTTCTGATTTTTGTCTCTAAGGCTCTAATACAGTGAGGCACCAGCTGAGAAACACAATGCCAAGATTTGGAGTTTCTTTCTTTCTTTCTTTCTTTCTTTCTTATCACTGTGTTTGCATGTTGTTGTTGTTGTTGTTGTTGTGTTGTTAACTGCTCTTGAGTTGGCCACGACTCATGAAGGCCCTATCGATGAGACTCAGATGAGGGTCTCAGATGCCATGAAAATGGGTCCAGAGGTGGCATTTTCCTCAACCGGGCTACGTAATGAATGAACAATCCCTGACCACTATGTTGGCGTGTCATGGTCTGACTGAAAGAAGAACAGATGCCTCCTCGGACCCCTCAAAACCTCATCCAAGGGCAGGGCAGAGCAACACATCCGATAACCTATCCCAAGAACTTGACAAAACCCCACCACCATACAAGTGTTTGGTTTGGGCCTGAAAGTGGTTTTTCAGTCAGAAAAAAAAAACATCTGGGAGTTTTAAAGGTTTTTGCTGGAAGCTATTCTAAACTATTTCAGATGCTCTCTGCCCTGAAACAGCCACATCAGCTTATCCCAGCAATTGGAGTGGCAGCCCAAAGTGACATGATAAGCTTCCATCCACCAAAATGGAGGCTGCAATAATACAGCTGCAGACTTTGGCAGCTCCAGAGAAGCAAAATATCCAGCTGTGTTGTGCTCTTGGCTCCAAAGTGTACCCACACACTGCTGGATTTAGAGGTGGAGGACACAGCTCTTGTCTAGGGATAGAAATCAAAATATTTTAAAAATAGACAAAAATGGAAAGACAAGAAACTTTTCAGTTTGGGACGTTCTCTTCCTGAAAACTGCACATGGCTTTTTGTACAGAAAACCATGCCATATGAAACAGAAAGTGGCATTTTCTGTGCAGAAAACATGGCTTTTGATTTGTGGTAATATGTCTTGGTTGGTTCCCCTGCTGGGAGAAAGGCAGGATATTAAATAAATAAATATTTTTGGAGCGGGAAGAGGAAGCCACTTGCTTTGCAAAAAATCAATGTGTGGGATACAATGTTTTGGGGGTTTTGGGGGGGGGGGTACAATTAGTCCTGAACTCCCTCTTTGTGTGTGTGATGTGTTGTCTCTGTGTGTCTTTGTGTATGTGTGAGAGAGATTTTATATGCCTTCTGTCTCTCAGCTTGGGATTCAAGGTAGTTTACAAAGGTTAAAAACAAAAGGCTATAAAAATTAGCTGAAAAATCTGATAATAGAAAAGTCAAAACACAATTAAACAATCATCATGTTAAAACACCAGTAATTTTAATAAGTATGAGATCTTTAAAACACGGACACACACACACACAATGACCTTTATTTATTTATTTATTTATTTATATTCCACCTTCCACTCGGTATTGGGACTCAAGGTGGCTAACAAAATTTAAAACAAGTTAAAAACAATACTAGCCATGCCTAGAGCAGACTATTCAAATTTTCAAAGAACAGTTCTTGAAAACAATGCAGTTTCTGGAGACTTTCTCACAGCAGAGGTGAAAATAGTAAAGAGATTAGATTTAATCGTTTTGATTTTTATTGAGATTTTAAAATGTCTTTTATCTGTGAGCCGCCTTGGGTCCCTCCTGGGAGAAAGGCAGCATACTGATGAAATAAATAAAGTAACATGAACATTTCTTCATCTTGTTCTCCAGCTGCACAGAGTGGCTAGGGCTCTTAGGAAGAAGAATGTATGTTACTCCCCACACCAGCATCTGCTATGGAGGGTTGTTGCTTCCCTCTGCCTAATGATAGGGCCAGCCTAGTAAGCATCTACAGTATTTTTTCTGCTTTTTATTATCAAGTTAGGATGGAGTTGTAATTCACCCTATGGTGTCAGGCAGAATTATATACACTTAAGGAATTCAGTGAGTAGCTTTCTTGACAGCTGGAAAGAGAGATGGCATGTATGATTTTTCTTTTTTTAAAGTGTGTGTGTGTGTGTGTGTGTGTGTGTGTGTGTGTGTGTTTGAGAGGGTAAGTGATATTGATATTGGAGGCTGGTCTAATCTAAAATCTGCTCCCCTTTGGTTCTTCCCAGAGCCCTCTACATGAATAAATGTGCTCCTTTATTGGTAGTAATGGATGCCTCTTTTAAGTGGTTAGATCTTATTTGAGAACAAAAAAGGCTTTTTGTTAATTTACTCTAATAAAACACAAAGGCAATTGATCTTTTTTTTTTTCTTCCTTTCTTTTTTTGTTTAATTGTCTGTCTTGTAGAAATCAAAGGCTAAAAAAGCTACTTTCACATTATCCCGCTGGGCTTATCGAGGAAATGTTGTATTCCATTAATAACCCTGGTGGGAGGCAAGGGGGCTCAGAACTCAGAGGATATAATTATGTCCTGCGTTACAAAATCCTCAAATACTGTAGCAGCTTTTAAAAACTCTTAAGCGTGTGGCTTTGCAAAAATAAGGGGAGGGGAGGTGAAATTCAGCATCACAGTTCTGCTGTAGGGTGCTTCCAGACAACAACAACAAAAAAGCAATTTTATTTTAGCTAATGCCAGATTGTGTGCCTGTGCCTTCAAGTTCCCTGTCAACTTATGGTGACCCCATAGGTTTTTTTTAGGCAAGGAATATTCAGATGTGGTTTTCCCAGTTCCTTTGTCTGGTATTTGTTGGTGGTCTTCCATCCAAGTACTAAGTAAGGCTGACCCTGCTTAGATTCCAGGATCAACCAAGATGTGGTGCCTTTAGTGGTGAAGTCACCATGCCTGTTGTCACCCGCTGCGAAGGGAGGATGCTGATGGCCAAAAGGGTATGCTTGCCCTTCTCCTTTTCTGTGGTGGAGGCCTCCTCCTGAGGAGGGAGCCAATGCAGTGGCTAAGCTGGGATGAGTGCACTAGCCACTTCTCATCCTACAACAGGATGAGGTCCCAACCAGGTACCACCCCTCTTTTGAGGTGTCACCCAGTGTGAGCCCCACATCCCACACCCGGTAGTGACGCCACAGGCCCTTAGCTTAGGCTATTTAGGCAGCACAATGCTATCCTAGTACTACCACCTTCTTTTTTTGCTAACAATACCCTGTGTAGTCCTCATCCACACAATGGCCTGCCTTCTTTGGAAAGGAGGGTAACACAGTGGAAACTCCCTCACTACTCCTCCATAGTCCATACAGTCACCCTCCTGATTATTGCTTGCACATCTCAGGGCCTGTACCCTTTTTTCCATTCTGAAGGCAAGGGGGAAGAAACTCAGAGTGATGAAACAGCCCTGAAAAGTGTGTGTGCATTTTCCTAAACTGTTATACAGTCAGCCCTTTGTATCAGCAGGCTTCCATCTGCAGACTGGAGCACCCACAGACGGCCCTGCCCGGTTCTCCTCAATATCAGCGCATGCACACAGCCATGCCAATGTGGTTGTGCACACATCCAGCCACCATTGACTTTAATGGGACTCGAGGTCCTGTTTTATTTGGCATCTGCATGGAGTTCTGGAACAGAACCCTCACTGATACAAAGGCCTGACTGTACATAGTGCTTTGGCTTGCATGCTGTACTGTGGATGATATTTAATGTATCCTGTTTAATGACATCTGCAGGGCTGTTTCTTATAACATCAACCTTGTAGCATCATTGGAGGTGACCCAATGTGGCACCACACGTTCCTAAGTCTCAGGTTTGGCTCTGACCTCTCAGGCCCTGGGATAGTCCTGACATGGCAAGTCTACTCCTCATAAATCTGGGTGGGTGACCTTATTAAAGCATATCTTGTTAAAGATGGTCCCACTTTGGCAGGGACAGCCCCAATGAATCCTCTGTCTTCAATGGGACAGAAGAAAGGAGGGTTAAATACTATCCTTCTCAGTAGGATCAGTCAAAGGCAAACTGCTACAACTTCTCCTAGCCTGTGTATTATTCCTCTATTGCTTTTTCCATTTGACCACACTCTGACGCTACTTGACTACACACGTGTCCTGGTTTTCATTTGAGAAAATTTGGAGGATATGCACATAATAATAATAATAATAATAATAATAAAGTTTATTTATAGCCCGCTCCTCTAATAAAATACTCGGAGCGGGGTACAACAGATTAAAAAGGATACAGAGTAAAAACGACAATCATATCCCTCCCCAACTGCTCCCCTTAAAACTAAATTAAACCAAGACAAATTAAAATTGGCACAGATTAAAATTGGCACATGACCAAATCTATTTGTTATTAAAATGACCAATCATACATCAAGAAACCTTTGGTCAATTAAAAGTGGGGGGTTGGGTGTCTTTTTAGCGCGTAGCATTTTTTGTGAAAGAGGAAATAACCAACCAACCAACCAACCGGGCAATTTGCACTGCAGATGGATTGGAAGCTACAGGGGGGACTGTTCTTTACCAACAAACAAATTAGCAACAGCCAAATGCAATTTCAGAGAACTTCTTAGAAGCCACATTCCAATGGTGGGCAAAGCAGAAAAAAAAACCAGACTAATGATATTGTGACATTTTAGTACAGACCTCTTAATTCCAGTAACTAGCTGGGACATTTTAACCATTTAGGATGAGAAAAACTCCACACAAAAGCTGGGAAAACACCAGAAGATGATGTTATTGGAGAGGGAGAACGACCCTCTGGGAAAGACTAAGGGTGCATCTACACAATAGAAGTAACGCAGTTTGACACCACTTTAACTGCCATCTTACAGAATCCTGGTATTGGTAGTTTTGTGAGACACCTTTGGCAGAGAAGGCTAAAGACTTGGGACCTTATCACACCAGACCAATTCGGATTGAATATGAAATGACCTTGGAACTGATTTCTGTGAATTCAGTTGTAACTGAATTCACTGAATTCTGGGGTGACTTTGGATTATCTTTGGATTGGCTTTGGAATGGCTTCATAGTAACTGCATTCACGTGATAATTCAATGTGCTTTCACTGAATACTGGGGTGATTTTGGATTGGCTTTGGAATGGATTCATAGTAACAGCATTCATGTGTAATGATTCAATGCGCATTCATGTGAATTCACTTGGATGGATGTGGAGTGACTCTGGATTGGGGCTGCAAAAACTCTCGTCTGATAAGGGCCCTTGTAAAACATCCCAGGATTCCACAGGATGGGGCTACAGCATTTAAAGTGGTGTCAAACAGCATTATTCCCCTACAGTTTAGATGCACCTTAAAGGGCTAGATCCACTCCTAAAGTCCAGGATTTATTACCCCCGTCATAGCAGTAAGTGTGCTAACTGAAAATGAGTAGGGATCTGTGGCAAATATAACTTCTAGCCCAGAGGAGTCAGCAAAAAAGGACAATGAATTTATGGGGCTAAACAAGACAAGCAAAAAGAGGTGCTATCAAGCTGGCTTGAAGGCATGGCATTTAGATGACACATGCCTTGAAGCCAGCAGAAAAGTGTCGTTATGCAAAGAAAAGCCACTTCAAAAAGAAGCAGCTTTTTCCTGCTTCTTCCTGGCTTGAAGCCATGTCATGTGGTCATGACATGAGTGCTCCAGCTGCCTTGGGAGCCGGTGGTGTGGTTGGTGGAGTTTCAATGTGGCTTCAGAAAAGGCAGCTTCAACCCACTTTTTCCTGCCCATCTGTTTTGCCTCTATGTCTTTCAAGAATATGGTTCTAGCTCTTCTATTAAGAGTTGCATTTCAGTGAATGGGAGTCTGAAGTGGTTTCAACAGTAGGATGTAATTTTAATAGGCATATCCTAACCAGCCATCATCATCATCATGAAATGAATGCATGAAAACTGCTACAGAATTAATTTCCCACCTATTCTGCATACATAAAATTTATAAAATAATAAAGATGAAACCCCATCCCCCAGCACATGGAAATAAGAACTTTGAAGTCTGGTTCTTACACACACATTTTACAACTAGCACCAAGAGGGGAGAAACCCAATTAATTTAAATAAGGGAAAGACTGAACAGTTTTATGTCCTGGCACAGTTTGGAACACTGGAGTCTACAGTGAATATTTAATTGGATTTTTTTTAAAAAAAAACAAACCAGAAGATATATTTTTGCATATGCATGCATAAGTGGAATAGGGGGATGACTCACAAGTACTGAGCATAAACTACTATATATATATATATATATATGGAGGCAAAGTACAGTGAAAAATAATTGTCATAACAAAGAGAAGTTGGATGAAGGGAATTTACATTTAAATAATATTGTTAAGCAATCCAACTTCATGGAACAGTGAGAAGTCCACACCAGGGGCTCTTGTCAGATGGCCATTTGTTGTCAGTGCCAGCTGGTGGCTTATTTATCCGTGGAGGGGAAAATTTGCTGTGGCTTTTAATCAAAATTTTAGAGAAGATATCATGGGTGCCAAACCTATTTAGGAGTGGTAGGGGTTCAGTAATTTGGATAGCTTTTTGTAGCCTCACATTGGACAGAGATACCCTGGATCTCAAAGGTTTCCTTCTTGTGTTGCTAATGGAGTTTAAATTTTATTTCCTGGACTTTACGACTCATTGTTACCCAGAGCCATGGAGGAATGACCTCTGCCTACATGGATATCCCTCCGTACCATCTGGACAGAGAACAACTGTAACAATATCTTGACAAAATGTAGGCCTAGGACTCCAACGTCATCATTGTTTTATCCTTTCTCCGGTTTGATTTCCTGCAAGGTAAGGGGTTGAACTGGATGGCCCTTGTGGTCTCTTCCAACTCTATGATTCTATGATTTTTAGCACCCTTACCTAATGAATAAGCCCATGGAGCGCTGAAAACTTGCATCATGTATTTTGTGTATCTTGGTTAGTCCAATAAAGATATCGCTATTTTGCTGATTTTGCATGTTATTGTACTTTTGATGTAGGGCCAACATGGCTACCCCTGGATATGTTTTTTGGAGACTCCTGTAATCTTCAGGCTAAATCCTGGAACAGATTCACTGTTCCTCCAACATGGAAGCCACTAGCTTCCACTGTTTGTGATCAAGACCAGAAGAGTCATACCCCCCACAATTTTCTTGTATATCTCTGGTGGTCGACTACTATATATGATATAAAGCTACACTGGGCAGGAGTTATTTTGGTAATTGAAGGAGCAGTTCTCCATCCAGGACAGTGTAGGTTGTACCCATACACAATTTTGGTTCTTTATGAAATGGGTTGTATCCAGATTTAATAAAATATATCTAGTTAAATTGATGGAACCTAATTTAGCCATCATGACTAACTTAAGCTTTGCTCTAAATACAACAAAATTAAGTTCCATTGATGTTAATGAGTATGATTAAATCTAGATTCAACCCTATGCGTAGTACTCAAGTAGCTTTGCAGAGGGGTAAATGGTTGAAATGTAGACTGCAGACATTTCCCACTGAATAACTACGCTCCCTAAGTTAGTCTCTTCTTTCATTCAACACCCACAGCAATGAATAAGAGATTTAGGTGGTTGATGAGTAATATATATGTGTGCTTTTCCTTTATCATGCTAGATCCCACTGTAAGAATTTCTAGAGATTTATGATAATCTATGAAGAAAGCTAAGGCAGAATATTAACTCATAAGAACACTTACTCTGAAGTATGTAACTGCAGTAAACTGAAGCCTGGTAGCTTTACAACACAACAATTTGGGCACTCAAACATGGGATTCTCTGTGTGTATAGGCTTCCTCATGGTAGCAAGCATCACACCCAACATTTCCATATTCACTCTCTCTGCTGGAATTCTTGTGCATCAAAGGCCTGAGAGCCAAAAATATGAGTAACACATGAAAGCTAAATATACTACTACTACTACTACTACTACTACTACTAATAATAATAATAATAATAATAGTAATTTATATTTCCTGCCTCTCCCGATGGATCAAGGCGGGATTACACCAATTTAAAATACAATACATATAGTACAATATAAAATCACAATACAATTATAACAGTATAAAGTCTTGGGCCTGCCATCTAGTACTTGAGAGTTACTTTTTGGGATTTATAACCTGCTTTTCTCCCAGAAATGGGATTCAAGGTGCTTAAATATAGATGCCTGCCTTTTTAGAAAACTCATTGCAGCTTGGATTATTATAACACAACACCTCTTCTCATCTTAACCAGAGTTGGAAAGTTATAATCACTTCTGTATCTACACCTAGTTCTATGGTGCCAAGGGTTCTAGCAGAGATGGTATATCAGGTTCATCTTTGCCCCTGTGTTTATCCTTAGATTGTGTCTTGCCATCCATTTTACAATCACCCAATGTGAGTCATGCATCCAGTCCCAGCAACTAATAACCCACTATAGCTAGCTGACTGTAAATCAGCTTCCTTGCTTCTAAAATTAAAAGAACAGCTCTTCTTTTATCTGAATTTATTTGTGGGATGCGATGTTGTGAATTAGTACATTGGCTTCTTTACAAAAACTAATTAAAGGAGTCACATAATGGCAACCATTCACTGCTATACTTGTCTCACACTGTCCTCATGTCAGCACAGTTTGGTTCAAGGCCCAGATTCCAATACGTGCAGAGCTGCCGATACTACAGTCTGTATGTACAAAGGAAGGGGTTTTCCCCCTTTGTCAGCCTGTCCCATTATGGCAGACATTTCCCAACAATTCAAATACTAAAAGTGTTATTCCCGCAGATAAATTGTGCTTGCCATATTAAGACTTGATGTTTTGGTTTATGTGCTTGGTGGAAGAAAGGAACAAGATATTTTGCCTTCTTTTTCTTAGTGTCCCTCTCTGTTATTCCTCTCTGCAGTGCAAAGATAAGATTCTCCCATTGATTTGATTAAGCCCACAGTATCTAGGTTCTGGCCATGGAATTCATATCAGCATACCCCACAACGCTGAAAAGTTTAAAAGCAAATGACATATCACCAAGTAGCATCAGAGTGTGATCAAGGTGGTAAAGGTTATTAGTGAGAAAGCAAACACAAGCTAGGAGAGGTTGCAGCACTTTGCTTTTGCCTGAAACCACTGGGGAAGGGTGAGATTCTGTCCTCCTCCTCTCCCATCCTTGCTGCTGAGTTGAGTACAAACTCTTTTGAATTCAATTTGCAGCAACGGAAATAAACTGAGAACAAAGGAGAAAAGGGGAAGGAGAAGAGAGAAATTGGAATATTTTAAAAGTAGCTGAAAAAGTGGAATGATACAGTATTAATTGGGACTGTCCCTGCCAAATCAGAATAGTTGGGGAGTATGCTTCAAGCAGTCAGTTCTGACCTCCCATAGCTACCAATGTGACCATCTCAGCCTTAATCTGGCTACTTCCAGCATTTTGTCTGTAGAAGGAAGTGAGAGACTTTGCTTGCGGCTGTCACTGCTTGAATGCATTTCTCAGTTGTCAGCCACCATGCTGTTGTGTGTGTTACATTGGAACAGAGAAGGCCAAACTAATGGAAATACTTCACCTGAATGAAATAGTTGCTCTGCTTGTTACAGGTCTGGTGATAAAAGGAACTCAGTTGCTCCCAAGGCAAAAGGAGGCTGGCAAGCAAGAGCGGAGTTAGTTAAGCAAACTGGCAATATGGATGCCTGATACTGGACTACACTGGGAAAACAAAGAAAAGCACCAGCATATATAGGGAATTTTAGCCCTGGGGCAAAATTCAACGTATAGAAAGAGCCAAACTTGGGTGCTTCTTGTGAAATGAATTTGAAGTTGGTTTTAGGAACATTGGGGTGTGAATATGAGTGATAGAAGCACATTTCCAAAGTCAGACGGATTAGAGGAATCAAAATCCAAACCATAAATTGTGGTCTGTACAATCCCCTACTAAAAATAGTTCAGTTTAGCTCCCACCATGGGCATTTCACATCTCAAAAATGTCCAGAAAAACAGGGCTTAGGCAACCCCTAGCTTACATGCGATAAAGGAATCCCAGTAATGATGTGCACAGTAGGGTCATAGAGGGGCAAATTATTCTGCATGTCTGATATCGAAAGAGGAGGAGTGTAAGAAGGCTAACAGACTGAGTGGGAATTTGAACCCTGGTCTGCCAGAATGTTAATCAAGCATCCAAACCACTACACTACCCAGGTGATAAAGAAGTAGAAAACTGGACAGAATATGTAGGTGATTAATTCTTCTTGCAAACAAATTCATGCACATGAGCATATATGTGCATGTACTTCTAACATAGGATCTTTCTTTGTATCACTGTCACTTTATTGCAGTTGATTAGCATGGGGATAACAGCATGTTGTTGTCTTCCATTAAGACTATAATCCAATTGAAAAATAGTGTGTTGATTGATTGTGTTGCTTTAAATAACAAATTAATTTATCCATTTTAAAAACCCTGCAATATTACAAATGAGCTGACATTATAAACCCGATAGATTATGACAATAGCATTTGATCTTAATTATGAAAGAATTGTCTGGGAAGCTGTTTAACAGCTTGTTCATGACATTTGCTGTACTGCAAAATAAATATACAGAATTGAGTATTTTTTTCCCTTGACATTAGTACAGCACAGAGCATGATGACATTGTGCCAATAGTATGGAAATGTTTACATCAAATGTGCCTGTGTAAATGTTTCAAGTGAAAACATTTAATGTACTGGATAAGCAGAATGTGTTGATTTTAGACCATTTGATAAGTCATCAGTATCATGTCTGTTTAACCTGAAATTCAGTGCGGGGGGGGGGGGATCAAAACTGTATTTTCTAGTTAGCTAGGAAACCTATTAAATATCATTGACACTATTTAGGTCCTTATCACACTACACTATTAGAGCACTGTATTCGACTTTAATTTCCAAAACAATATCCTGTGGAATTCTGGGGTTTATAGTTTACTGAGGCCCAAGAGCTCTGTGGCTGAAAATTCGAAGTGCCCTCCTTAAACTACAAATCCCAGGATTCCATAGCATGTTGTTCTAGTGCAATAAGAGTGTAGTGTGTTAGCTAGGAGAGACTGCAGTAGTTTGCTTTTGCCTAAGCATACTGGGAAGTGCAAGATTCCACCCTCTCCTGTCATTCTGAATTCAGTTTGCAGGAAATGAGGATGAAGACTGAGAGGGCAAATGGCAAAGACAGAAACTGAGACATTAAAAAAAAACAACTTAAAAAGTGAGACAATAGTAATCATGACTGGCCCTGCCAAATATGGACAGTTGGAGGCCATGGAGTTTGATAGCTCAGGGGCAGCCACAGAGAAGGTCCTATCTCATATCCTCCATTTTGGTTGTCTTTTTCTGCTTCTTTCTCTGCCTCTGCAGCATCCTTTGTGAGGTGTGAAAATCAGAACCGCACACAGCACTCCAAGTATAACGTGTACAATGACATTATGATATCAGCAGTTTTATTTCTGTTTTCTTTCCTAATGATCTCCAACATGGAATTGTCCTTTTTCACACCACAGAATCTATCTAGCATATTTTTATCCCAGCACAGAAACCAAAAAAGCTTCAAATCTAGTTTCTTCTTGAGCACTGTTAGTGGGTTAATTGAATTCTTACTATTAAAGCAAATGTACAACTTCTTCCTTCCACTGCAGAGATGAAGAACAACCTGTGGCCCTTCAGATGCTGTTGAACTATAACTCCCATTCTCCCTAGACTATCTTAGTCAATGGAGATTATTGCATGGGGTAAAAGACTGAACACTCCCATTCTTACTCTGTCCTTATGGTGTGATCGCGCTAAGATTTACAGACAACATCTGTCATTAGCCCTTCCTGAAGTCATCCTTATCGCACGATCATGATAAGATTGTACTTATCTGGGCCTTGTCCAGTCACTGAAGTAGCATGGCCCCGTCACTTTGTATTAACTCCCATTAATACAATGACGGGTGCCACTGATTGGAGAAGGAGGGGATAAGTGCAGATGTGATAAGGATGGCTTCAGGACAGGATAAGGACAAGAGCAATCCCTCTTTACCCAGTGTGATAATCTCCCATAGTAAGGGATGGTAAGATAGACATTCTAAAACCATCTGGATTGGAACTTGAAGGGCTCCATGGACCAAGCAAGGAATCTGATCCTGATCACCAGGGTCCTAGTCCAATGCTCAGATCACTACATCACACTGCACAATGCACAGCAGCACAAAAATTTTCATGTGTGAATCAATTTTCAACCCAGGAACTTCAGTATGTATAACAGTTTTATGTGTTTTACTGAATTACTGAAGTAAAAAAAATGATAAAAGAAACATCTGGAGATTCAGGAAGGGATAAGGGAACAAGAAGCATTCAGGCATTAAGCGGACCTGAATAAATTGCACCGTTTGCTTTAAAAAATCTGTCACTATTCCTGTCCAACAAACATCTAGAGGCCACAAGCAGCTTACCATATACCCATATGGAGGGGAGTAAGACTGTGGTTGTATCAGTCCTCCAAAGTACCCGAGTTCTGTAATACCCATATTATGCTGGTGGAAGAAATCTGAGAGGGGCATTAGTAGTAAATGAGATAACCCCACAAAGGAGTCAGCATGGTATGGGTTTGCACATTGGACTGTTATTGTTGAGAACAGGGTTCAATTTCCAGCTCATCCATAAAACCCACTGGGTGACCTTGAGCAAGCCACACTCTCTTAGCCTCAGAGGAAGGCAATGGCAACCCACCTCTGAACAAATCTTGCCAAGAAAATCCCATTATAGGGTCACCTTGGTGTTGCCATAATTCGGAAATGACTTGAAGGCACACAACAACAACAAAACTATATAGTCCACTGTTGTTATCTAGTCTTTTGGCATTTAGGAACATGCATTTGTTAATGGTAGCGGCGATGTATGAAAGTTGGGCTCAACTGCATTCTCACCCATACAAAAACACACTGGCTAGGATCCCATTGGGCTGTCATGCCTTTGGAAGGTGCCTGACAGCTGATCACACATAGGAAATAAAGTGACAATGTTTTGGTCCTGGTGTCTACATTGTGGAACATGGTAGGTTTGGGTTCTAGTCCCTGACAGAGCCAAGAGACTCTGTGTGACCTTGACCCAGTTAGTCCTTCTCAGACTGATCTACCCCATAAGGTTGCTGTGAAGATAATGGAGGGACAAAGTAATGTATATTGGAGGAAAGCTAGGATATAAACAGAACGATAAATACCCAAAATACTTGTGTGAGCTCCTTGCACTGATGTCCTGCTATAGCTGCTCTCTGCATTTCAGTGGATGGCATACAGCTCCCAGCCAGAAGGGTTTCCTTTTTGCTGACTTAACTGAAATTCCTTGTACCGCATTGTTGAAGGACAAAACAACAGTACTGTACTTCCTTATGAAACATGTTTTCTTTCAGCCTCTCCTCATTGCTCCTCCATCTTCATAATTCTCAAGAATGTTGGAAATTATATGTGTGGTGAGGCATGCTATTACATAATATTACCAAGAAATTGTTTAAAATGTTTACTCAGTTACACTGGTTGCCGCCTCCAGTTCCGACAGCTCCTCTGTTTCTTGTATTTAGTGTTTAGATGGTGGGGAAAATAAAACAATGGGGGTGCTTCTCATTCAGAAAGTAAATTTTCTTGTGGCTGCTTTTGCTCAGAATGACCTAAAGATATCAGCTATGCAAACAAACAGTGGTTTATGCTGCTCCCCTGCTTCTAGAACTTGGTGATGTTATTTTGAGACTATAATTTTACCATTTCCCAGCCAGCACAGGTACTATGCTGGCTGGGGAATACTGGTAATTGTATTTCAATGCCTTGCCAGGACTCTCCTCTTTCTCCTGAGCAGTGGGAAGTTATGGGGCAACCCTTTATGGTGTCAGTTTATTTTTATTTTTAAAAGTAATAGAAACATACTCCATTTTCCTATCAAACTGGGCGAAATCTGTAATACTGGTGTGCTGTGGATTAGTACAGCAAACGTCTTCTCCGAACATTAATTCACAATGTATACTCCATATGTGTATGTGAACAGTTCCACTGTAGGGTGCTTCCAGACAACAACAAAAAGGCTATTTTATTTTTGCTAATGCTATATTGTATGAGTGTACCTTCAAGTCTCCTTGTGACTTATGGCAACCCCGTGAAATTCATACAGTTTTCAGAAGCAAGGACTCCTCAGCAGTGGTTTTACCAATTCCTTCCTCTAAAATACAGTAGATCCTTGGTATCCATTGGGGTTTGGTTACAGGACCCCCAGTGGATAACAAAATCTGTAGGTGCCCAAGACCCATTAAATACAATGGCATAGTGAAACTTTGCTCCTTCTTTAAAAATGACAAAATCAAGTTTTGCTCTTTGGCTTTTGTATTTTTGGGAATATTTTCGAGCTGTGGGCAGTGAATCCGTGGATAAAGAATCCTTGGCTACAGACTGTATAGCCTAACAAGCCCTGTTATTTCTTGGCAGTCTCCCATCCAGGCACTAACAAGAGCTGATGCTAGCTTCCACAATCAGATGGGATCTGGTGCCTTTAAAGTGTTTAGTCCACAAACTCATATATAGTACTATTAATTTTCCCTGACGGGACAAAGAGAAGCTTTTTTCCCCTTCCTCCCAGAATGACCTCCCATGGTCTGGAAATCATGCCCTGTGAGGAGCGTCCTAGGGATTTGGGTATTTTTAGCTTGGAAAAGAGAAGGTTAAGAGCGGACATAACCATGTTTAAATAGTTGAAGGGATGTCATGTTGAGGACAGAGCAAGTTTGTTTTCTACTGCTCTAGAGACTAGGACTCAGAGCAATGGATTCAAGCTAGAGGAAAAGATATTCATGATCTTATTGTTCAGGATTTTAAACTGGAACCAGCCTCCTGCTCACTAAATCATTGCCAAACTTCTGGCAGCCATCAGCCTGGGTCCTAGCTGGGTACAAGCCGTGCTTTCCAGCTTCTAAAAAGTGCTGGCAGAGTGCGGCTAGGACCTGGGCTGATGGTAGCTGGTGGTTTGGTGGCAATTTAGTGAGCGATAATCCCCGCCTCCATCCCATGTCCTGGCTCCAGCCCGGGAGGCTGGATCCAGTTTAAAATCCTTAGCGATAAACTCCTCAGTCTCAACTTTAGGAAGAACTTACTGACAGTAAGAGCTGTTTGACACTGGAACACACTCCCTTGGAAAGCGGTGGAGTCTCCTTTTTTGGAGGTTTTTAAACAGAAACTGGATGGTCATCTGTCAGGAGTGCTTTCATTGTGTATTTCTGCATGGCAGGAGGTTGAACTGGATGGCTCTTGGAGTCTCTTCCAACTCTAGGATTCTGCAAATGTGTGGATTTATCTTTCCCCCAAATGCTGTTCTCTCACCCTGCCCTCCCTAAAAAGCTTAGCTACATCTTCCATGAGTTCTGAATGGCCTATCCTTCCATTAAGTAAAATTTCTTTAAACACACTCAGCCATCATGAGTACAGCAAAACTGTGTTGGCATGTTGCCGTGCAACCTGATGCTTTATTGGAATACCACTCCTTCTGCAACGTGGCCATATGTGGGGGGTGATGATTCATAACTTCTGAAACTGCCTCAAGGGTCTGTGGATGTTTTGCATGTAATGTTTGCAGGAAGTGGCTTGCCATAGCAACCCGATCCTCAACCGACCTTACCGTAGAAGCTTTCCCACTGAAATGGATGAGATTTGCAAACAAGAGAGTATGCTGAAGATCTCTCACTAAAATCAGGATGATCCAGCAAACAATGGGTTGGACAATCTTCCTTGTCTGGGCATAGGCTGACTTTGGTATTGTGCAAGATATAAATTAAAAAACTGGAATCCTCATGATCTACCAGTGGGTTTTAGATAAATCAGCTAGACTGGCATAATTAATGCACAACTACTTAAGCAATCTTCAGTCATCAATCTTATGTTGAAAGATCAGGCTCTGGAAATAATTTGTTAACAATAATTTGTTATCCCTAATTAATTCGCGTTTTCAACAATAATTTTTAAACTACTCTGTTTCAGTCATAAAATATCAGCAGCGTTACATTTGAATAATGACTACTCTTTGTCGCTACTTAAGTTATTACTGGGCATTTTTAATAATGCCAAATGGTAACTTTTAATGCAATGAGTTAACAAATTAATCAGCAGTTTTAAAAATATTTTTTCTCATTCTTTTAACATTTAAAAAAAATTAAAACTTTCATCAATTTTAATGGATTAGTATGAACACTGACATTTCCAGGCTGTGAAAAAGAACCGTTTTGGAAGGCTTCTAACTGAGTGATAGTAAAAGCTTTTACTTTTGGGATGCCCCCTCCCCCACTTGAGACAGTATACAAATAAAAATATTTTGTTTATATACTTGTTTATATATTTTCATTTGCACATATTACTATTTTAACATTTTATAAGAAAATATTATCATTCAAATTAGAACAGTTTTATTTAAGTAAATTTAATGTTTAACTCAACGCGTGTGTGAATTTTACACATAAAATAGTCTGGAAAGAGGAGGAGAAGAGGGATCAGAGGCTTGTGCCTCCCTTGAGCAACTCTTATGCCTCCCCAGGGATCCAGCCCACCATTTGAGAACCACTGATCTAGCTCATGATCTCAGCTATGAGCAGTACAAGGGGGTCATCAGACAGAAACCACTAGTCCACCATAGATCAGAGTATGCCTTCTGCCTATTACTAAATCTCATCTATCATAGCAGCACAAGTTCTTACAAGTTGAGTCTCCCTTACATGGATTTGCAAAATCTGAAATATTCCAAAAAACTAAAACTTTTTTCACGGGTGGCTGAGACAGTGACACCTTTGCTTTCTGATTGTCCAAGGTACACAAACTTTGCTTCATGCACAACATTATTAAAATATTGTATGAAATTATCTTCAGGCTAGGCATATAAGATGTATATTAAATGTATATGAATTTTGTATTTAGAATTGGGTCCCATTGCCAAAATATCTCTTGAATCCCCACTTAACCATGAATACCTACTGCGTGACCTTGGGCAAGTCACATGCTCTCAGCCTCAGGGGAAGGCCATGGAAAACCTCCTCTGAATAAATCTTGGCAAGAAAACCCTTTAGAGTCACAATAAGTCAGAAAGGATTTGAAGGCACACAACATTGTTATTGTTGCAGTTCCTTCCCCTTTTGCCAAAATAACTTGATTGGATTTATGTCCAGGTGGAGAAGGGGTGCCTTTGGCTGTTCTGCCTCAAGCAGCAAAATACCTTAGAACTGGCCTAATTGGAGGGAAGAAAGGATGAACTCTTTTCACTATCATGCAACCTGCCCACTTGCCTTCCTATGTCCCTTCCCCACATCATACAGTACCTGAGAAACCACAGGGGATGAGTCCCATCTACCACCGTTGCTGCCACCATACTGGAGGCTGTACGTGAGTTCAGAAAATATCTCCCTGCTTTTGGGCTGCCCATTTCTGGGTTCCCTGCCTTTTCCACCACAGCACACAAGAGAAAGCAATGGTCCAGCATCTGGACCAATGTGTGCCTTGCTACCTCCCCACATTGGTCCACCTGTTACCCTCTCTCTGGGCATCCTGCCTTTTCCTCAGCACCTTTCCCCTTGGCTTTATCTGCTTTTCTTCCCTCCCTTCACCCCCTCTCAGACATCAGTAATGATTGAGCATGATTTAAATCTTGGCTCAGCCATGGAAACCCATTGGATAACCTTGGGCAAGTCAAACACTCTCAGCCTCAAAGATGGCAATGGCAACCCCCCCCCCCCCGAAAACATTTGCCAAGAAAACCCCATAGTACGTTCACCTTAGGATTGACATAAGTCAGAAACTACTTGAAAGCACACAACAATAATATCCACAGTTGTCTGGAGAACTAGTCTACAGTGGGCTAATGTTGTGCCCTGGATGGAATTAGGTTGCTGGCCACATTTGGCTTATGGGTCAAGGATTCTCTATAAAATTGTCCCTCCGTATCCATAGATTCTGCATCCACAGATTCAACTGAGGATGACTTAAAATATTTTTCTAAATGAATTCCAAAAAGCAAATATTGATTTTACCTTTTTATATAAGGGACACCATTTTACTACACCATTGTATACAAGGGGACAAGCATGCATGGATTTTGGTATCCATAGGGGCTCCTGGAACCAAAGCCTAGTGGATAACAAGGACCCACTTCATCTGCTTTAAGGCAGTATTAGTTCCCCCCACAGCAACAGCATGTACAGCCGGCTCTCTATAGCCACAGATTCTTTATCCCCGGATTCAACTGTCCACAGCATGAAAATATTCCAAAAACATATAAATTCCAAAAAGCAAATATTGATTTTGCTGTTTTACACAAAGGACACTGTTTTACTGTGCCATTGTATATAATGGGACTTGAGCATCCATGGATTTTGGTATCCATGGGGGTCCTGGAACCAAGCCCAATGGATACTAAGAGCCAAACTACCAAAGTAGTTTCAGGTCACACATGCTCAGCCTCAGGCTGAGGAAGGTAACACAAAACTTCCTCTGAACAAATCTTGCCAAGAAAACCCCATGATAGGTTTGCTTTAGATTCGCCATAACTTGAAAACGACTTGAAGGCACACAACAACAACTTCGATCTAGTCCATGAATCCTCTGTCTTCAAAGTATGCCCGAGGCTTTTGATGTTATCTACCTTAGTCTACTTAATTGTGCCTACAAATCTCAGTTGTCTGGAGGTGCAAATAGCCATCAAAGGCCATTAAATCAGGAGTTTATTGTCCAGACCATATTAAAAAATGAAAGAAAACCTAAACAGGAAAGCATTTCCCCTATACAAACGGTACACTTGTAAGAATATTATACATATGGGCTTACATGGAGCACCAAGTAGATGTGGGAACTTGAAACAGTTCCTTTTGTTCCTCTTTGCAGGCGTGCATAATTATGTATTGCTATTTTAAGTTATGCTGTGGTTAGTACAAAAGCTAAACTGAATAGGGGAGGGGAATCCTTTGTTCTTCTTTTATTTGATAAAAGCAAACTCTGAATGGAGGGTGTGTATTTTCACAAACTCTCCATGTGGTTAGCTATTTGTCACGGAAGATGAGAGACGTGCCCATCCCATTTCACGTTTACATGCAGTCTTCTTTCTTACTTTGGTTTAAAGAAGAACAACCCATTTACAATTGACATGTTGGCTGGAATCCTCTTGGTATTTTACACATGCATGAGTTCCCCTATGGAAGTGGTTGAATATTTTTGTGTGATGCAAAGCAGTCACTTACTATTGAAGGTTGTGGAAGTGAAGTTATGCATGCGATGCCATCAGATGCACATTGTGCATATATTCACACTGCTCATTTATACATGCTTATGCATGCCCATTTGGTTGTGAATTCAGGGGCACATTTAGTGTCTTGGTTCACTTGTGCAATAGTACCATTCAAAACAAGGGTTGTGTGGCAGAATTAATTTATAAACCATAGATGCTATATTTCTGTGTTCACTAACTCCCCAACAGATGGATTATTTGGGCAATATACTGTATATACTCATGTATAAGTCTTGAAATTTAGGTTTAAAAGTTGACCCTAAAAACTCAAATTGACTTATCAATGGGTCAGTGTAAGTACTGTACTTTAACTCATATATCTATCTGTCTATACACATATATAAAAACCATCCCCTGCTAAAGGCAATAATTTAATCTGCCCTGGAACCCACTCTACTCTCTCATCCATCTAGCCTTTAGTATGAGTACAAATGGTTATGCCTGCTGGAATTTTGTATGTTCTTTGACATTGTTTTCCTTTGCTTCATTCTTTACATCCTTTATTACATGTTCCTATGTTTTACCCTCGACGTATCCATATCAAAATCCATTATTTAGGCCCAAAACTTGTCCTCAGCTTATATATGAGGTCGACTTATAGTCGAGTGTATACGGTAGTAGAGTGTGCTTGGCTGTGGTTCCAGATTTACCATTACATTGGAACTGAATGGCTGCCAGGGACCGGGAAAGTGATTTTTGGGGGGATTGCATCTCTCAGAATCCCCCATGGTCACTGGCTATTCCAATGGGGATGGGGAATCTGTGAAGTGGAGTCCAAAAGAGGAGATTTTACAAGCTCTCTTACAAAGTGGTGGAAGGTCATTTTGTTTAGATGGTCTTGTATTCCCAGCTGGATAATTGTAATACAGATGTTAGATTCAGTTGCATAGATTCTATATGTTTATTACAGCAAACAGACAAATCCTAGGATTTAGGCCTAAGACTCAGAAACTCCCACCTCAGGGAGAACTTGATGAGCTTGTATAGAATAAGATGGTCTGAAATACTTTTGAAAAAAATAACTTTAAAAAATCAAGCACAGAATGCTAATACTATGGTACAGGACATACTAGAGGAGACTAGTGACTTATATAATTATAGCATTATTCCACTATTATTCCAGTTTAACTGCCATGGCAACAACCGCAGCAATCTTGAGCTTTGTTGATGTACTAAGAGCTCTCTGGCTTAGAATTATAAATGCCCCACCTGAACTACCAACCTCAGATTTCCATAAGATGAAATTGTGGTGATTAAAGTGGAATAATATTGTTTAGTGTGAAAGGACACCAAGGGAGGGCTATGTTTAAGGATCTGATAAACTTCCCTACCCTTAGTCATCTGCACCTCTACAAACTCTCACCCCCTTTTCCCACCCATCCAAAAAATTCACCCCGAAAATGGCAGACGTCACATCCAGAAGCTGGTATATGTGTGTCCCCATGCAATTTGCTTTTTCAGTGTTCCTTAATTTGCCATTCAAATGTGATCTTGAACTCCCTGAGCTTAAGGTCACGAAAACAAAAAGCGAATTAGGAAGTGGATAGAATTTGGGATTGGGGGCAGCATTTGGCGCTTGTGGCTAGTCTTGGCAGAGTGAAAACTGGCGAGAGATCCTGTACCTTCCGTGATTGTGTAGAAGCACAAGTTTAATCAGGTGTTTCTTGTTACTAGGTTGCATGACTGTAGCCTCCAGCATTCACAGATGAAAGCCAGGGCATATGCAGAAAAGCAACATCGAAATGTGGTCAAGATGGCAAAAGTTATTAATGAGGAAGAACACACAAACCAGGAGAAGCTGCATCAGTTTGCTTTTGCCTGAGCATACTGGAAACACAAAAATTTGCACCCTCCTCTCCCTCTTGTGGAATGAACTGAGTGCAACTACGTTTGCACTTTGAACTCAGTTTGCAGTAATCAAAGTAAGCTCAGAACAAAGAGGAAAGTGGGAGGAAGAGAAACATTTCAAGACCATCTCAAAAATTGGAGTGACTGGGGATTAGTTTTACCTGCCCCTACTAAATCAAGACAGCTGGAGAGGAAAGTGACACCTGCTGAAATTCCCAGTTCTACACAACCACTAAAGGTTCAAGAGCACTCTCCAGTTTTCAGTCTGGCAATCCTACTTGTGGTTGGAAGGATGCAGAAGAATTGAGTGGAGGGCACACTGGGGGCCCTAAGATGCCATTGACCATGCTGATTGGGGGATTTTTGTAAGTTGTAGTCCGAGTTAACAACTTTTGCAAGTTCTGGTTTGTTTGATTAACATTCATCCTGGGTCTTGAATGTTGTCAGAGCTCACATTTTCCCAAATTTACAGATGGCAAGTAGTTTTTCCATATGATTTTGGATTTTTCAATTCCATTTGTCCAGACCTAACATGTGGGGGGGGGGGGGGAATAAGGCTGGGGAGATTTGTCTTATTTTGCAAGCTGCTATCACTCCTGTTTTAGCAGCACCAGAGGGAAATCAGCTTTCATTAACTTCTTGCCCAACTTCATTAGGCCCAGGTGTGGGAATCAGAGAAAGTTATCATGGCAATCTGAGTGCCTGGAGCAAAGAACAGGTCAATTACGTGCATAAAAATAATACTGGCTTTATGTCTTTGCATGAATTCATTTCTTTTTGTCTGTTACTGGGTGAGTCATGGCAAGTCAGGAGCATATCAGAGAAGGACATGTTCTTCCAAAATGCTTAAATTTCTACACTGGAGACAATGTAAGAACATAGAAAATCAGCCTTCTACCAGGTGAGATATACTGCTTATTTAACCCACCACCAGAGCTGAGAAAAGTTACTGATTTGGACTACAACTCCACAAATCCTGGGAGCTATAGTCCCCCAAAAGTAACCTTTCCAATGCCTCCCAATGACATGCTGTCGAGCAGACCTCAAGCCCATTGCCTAATACATTTGTTGTCCCCCTCCACTATTCTTTGGGATTTTATAATTCTTATAATTTGCCACCCTATTTTTCTCACTGAAGATGGCAGGGATAGAAATCAGACCATCCCCATGCAAAATGTAGTACAATCATTGTGGTGTAATGGCTAGAGAGTGTGCCTAGGACTTGCAAGAGCTAGATTCTAGTCTTCACTGAACTAATTAATTCATTGGGTGACCATGGATGGTCTCATGTTTGCAGATGAGAACATGTAATACAGCGGATAGCTTTAGCTCCATGATTGTTTCAGTTGCACAAACTCCGTTGGCTTAATCCAGCAATTCGAGACAAATCTTGAGACTTTGGTCCACTACGTAGACACTGACCTCAATCCAACAATCACTGGATTGTTGTGAGAACAAAGTACGGTGGAGGAGGAAAGCCATGTAAGCCACATTGGAAAGGGTAGAAATGAATCTTTAAAAATAAATATATATAGTATGCATAGATACTGCCACTGAGTTATTGTTGGGATGGTGTGGGGTATGGTGTAGTGGCTTGAGTGTTGGACCTCAACTCTGGGGACCAGGGTTTGAATCCCTGCTCAATGGGTCAAGCCATTGGGTGACCTTCAGCAAATCACACTCTCTCAGCTTCAGAGAAAAGTGAAGGCAAACCCCTCTCTGAACACATCTTACCAAGAAAACTCATGATAGGTTCACCTTAGGGTTGGTATAATTAAAAAATGACACCAAGTCACAGAACAACAACAGGATAGGAAATTAACATTACTGTACTTTTCCATTCTCAGCTTAATGAAGATGTGTTGCCCAGTTCCTGGGATCCACAGCCAACATGGCCACAGATCATGCTAATATTAACTCCTACAGCCCCTCTGCAGACAGGGGGGACCCAGTCACACTACATGATTACAATTATTATCTTCTTTAACTGTCATGGTTCCATCCTGGGATTTGTAGTTTTGGAGAGGCACTGGAGTGCTCTGGCTGAGAATTCTAAATGTCTCTCCCTAAACTGCAAACTGCAGGAGTTCATAGGATGAAACCATGGCAGGTGAAGTGGAATAATAGTGTGAATGAGAACCTTGAATCATAGAAGTGACATCATATTATAGGCCACATTTTGGGAACTGCAAATGTGGTATTCAGGAATGGCCTGTGGGCCATACTTTTCTGCTTTGAAACTGGTATAGTAGCACACATAGGATCACAACTGTACATCCTGATCCTATTGTTATCCACTCTTAACTAAGATCCCTTAGTTAAAACAACAGCACCCGTGGGACTGCAGCTTTGGTCTGACCATTTGAGATTTTTCTTTCTGACTCCATTCTGCTTATTGCTTTAACTTAAGTGCAGCTTATACAAGCACATTTCCAGAGTTAGAGTTTACTATTACAGTAGCCCCTTCCTTTACATGGGGTTTGAAAACAATGGCGTGGTTGTGGCGATGTGCAGTGCATGCACCGTGGGCACACACGCCATACATTTTATTGACATGAGGCTTCAGTGTAAGCTAGAAGCCACGTATAGTGCACCCACATACGGTGTGGGCACACTGTACTTAAAAGTTACCTATTGGCAGCAGATGGGACTGAGAAGTAGGTGAAGAAGATATGTCAGTCACTGCCTAGTTGGGGGTGGGGGGGGGGAGGATTAATTCTCCACATGGGGAATCCTCCTCACTCCATTTCAGTGTGAAGTTGATATCATATGAATGTTTACCTGGGAACAAATCCCAGTGACATTAAATGAACTTACTTTTGAATAAACATGACTAACATCTGGCTGCCAGTTGGCCTGTATTTCTCTCTTCACATTCTAAAAATAAGAGAATCTTTTCATATTTAAATCCTGGATATTGCTGTTTTAATGCACAGGGCAGTCTGTAGACATTATCTCTCTCATTCTAGTATCAATGAGTTTAGAAACATACCTTTGAGTAGAATTAATATGATGACTTGTTGGAGATATCCATAACTGATGATAGTATCATTTTCTAAGACAGCCCTTTCTTTCTTTCTTTCTTTCTTTCTTTCTTTCTTCTGCCTTTCTCTGAATATGAGAACCAAAGCAGCTTTCAATACAAGGTAAAACAAAATATAGCTATTATAGTATATAGTATCAGTATATAAAAAGAAATCTTACAGTACATTTGAGACTAACTGAGCTAAAGACTCAATCCAGGAGGCCATGGCCCTGAACCTGCACGACCTGACCAATACGCTTGAGGACAGGCCCATTGCCTGACCCATTTGCTCTTCCACTCCAACATGCCATGTACTCTGGGCTAGAGATGGTGGTTGGGGTCTGCTTGGCAGCCTGTTCCCGCTGCATGTCAAAGGAGCCTTCTAAAGCTTTTGAAAAGCTGTAGAAACATTCTTCTGCCTCAAGCCCATTGCCTAACATATTTGCTGTTCCTCTCCAAGAAACATGCCATACACTTTGAGGATGGGTATTGCCTGCTGCTCCAAGTGAATGATGCCAGAAAGTCAGTTGTTACAAATATACAAGTCATGAGTCGAGTTGAGTAAATCAGTGCATCATTTATTGCAACATCGAGTCCAAGTCGAGTCACTGAAGCAACTTGAGTCCAATTTGAGTTGAAGTTAATTGATTCAAGTCTACAGCACTGCAAAGCAGTCGTTCTCTTCCACCTGTTCCCTTTTTAACCTTGATATTTGTGTTTCAGAAATTCATGCACCCAATCCAACCATGAACATTGATAACCAAAGTGGGAAATAAGTTTATCTCATTCCTCATCCAAGTTGAAGCTTCTACTGTATTTTTTTTCTTCTTCAGGACTTAGTCCCATAAAGGTACAACCAATGTGCGCTAGGGATAACATTAATACCTGTTGTTATTTGATCTCTAGCCAAGAAAAGAGTCTTCTGATTCTCAAGAAACCCCATTGGGAAGAGTAACACAACAGCAAAACCTTTGTTCAGTTTTCTCCTGGTATCACATCTTGTTCTGTTTTTTGGGGTGTGTGTGTGTGTGTGTGTGTGTTTGTAGAAATATGTGCGATTTTCCTGCCCAACTAGTTTTTTTTTCCATAGAAAAACCATGTCTATTTCTGTGTAATAACTCATTGGAACACTTTAGCATGTGCAAATAGCAGGAGAAAACTTTTTAAAAATATTCATTTTTGTCCCCACATCAGGTATAAAATTATGGAAATTCTTAATCCTTGCATGCAAAGATGCAATAAGTGAAGATTTATATTCCTAATTGTGTAATACAGCAAGAGATCTTCTATTCTGGATTTATATGACAGGTTGATGTGTGTGTATAATATATGTAGCACTGAAGGGCACATGTCTTCTTTCGACAATGGCAATGAGGTAATTTTGGCTTGTTGACACTACACCCATTTTTATCTCCAGGAGTGAATAAGAATCAGATCCTTATCCTGTGTGTATATTTTTAATTAGCTCAGAAAACATGTCCATATCAGCATATATATAATTAAAGAATAATAATTAATCTTGTCATTGCTTTAGTTTTATTACTATATTATATTAGTTTTCCACCCCGTTTAGTATATAAGCAAAATAAATGTTAAAGTATAAACCTTAATTATTCATGTCATTATTACTTATATAGAAAGTATATTTTTTCAAACTGACTGTAGCTTGAGGACCAGAAAAGGAAAAATAAAAGAACACATAAACAAAAAGAAAAAAAGGAATAAAGAAAAAAAAGAGGGAAAATAAACATAAATTTAGGGGATAGAAAGGTACAGGGAGAGAAAAAAAGGACCTTATATTACTGCAGTTTAGCCACTTGATCAATTTTATCAGTAATGTTTTAATTCTATTTTTTAAATGTACTAAATACCCTAAAGGCACCAGAACCCATCTGATCTTGGAAATTAAATAGGATCTGCTCTGGTTAGTACTTGGGTGGAAGATCGCCTACAAATACAGGAGTCTGTAGGCTATATGTCAGATGAAGGAACTGGCAAAATAACCACTTGTGTATTCCTTGATTAAGAAAACCCGGTGAAATTCATGGGGTTGCCCTAAATTGACAGGCAACTTGAAGGCACATAAATACACTTCAAAGGGTGGGGGGGGGCATAATTCTATAAATCTGTTCTGCTGCAATTCTTTTTCTCTTCTATATATTGACTTAATCGAGTCAACCACACACCATGTATTCACCAAACAACTTTTGAGCAAAGGTATTTATTTCATCTTTTTGGCAATGCAGAATTTTTTTTGCTGTAGTCAAAAGAACTGTAACTACAGAGTGTTTCTAAATCTGTTGCTTTAACTTCAGATTTCAAAAGATTTAGGAGGGCTATTCTAGGATTACATGTTAAATTATACCCACTATGTTTCTGAGATCATTTCCAACAATATATATACTCATGAGACATTCATAGCAGAGAAAAGAATATAGCTCTTGAATTTTTCACGTGTGCCTCCTGAGCTTATGCATTTTTACTTGCAAAGTAATTTAATTGAGTTGAATGACTCTAACTCCCAATTACGTGTGTACAGAATTACAGTTTTAAACCCATTCTGAAAAGAGGGCATGTTATATTGCTTTACCCCAGGTGTAGTGAAAGTAAAAAGTAACAAATTTATTTCAACATAAGTTTCTGTGAACTACAGTCCATTTTTTCAGTTGCATCTTACTCCAGTTGGCCCCAGCCTTGTTACATCATAGTGCTAGTATAGGACAAGGGTTGGCATCTTGCGTCTAAAGAAGTGGGCTGCAGTTAATGGCAGCTGGTGCTCAAATGCATTGGTTGCTCTTTAAGGTGGCACAATATTGTTTGAACTGATGTGTATATTAAAAAAAGAAATCATTTGACAGTTTTAAGAAATACTGGGAACCTTTGATTTTTTTTCCCTTGTAAAACGATTGTGGCTCAAATTTGATTATTGGTTTGGAGTGAGAAAACATATAAGCATATGATACTGAGAGGGTTAAATCATGCAGACTTTTGAGACAAAGAGTTAAAATAAAATAAGTCCAGAATCAACTTGCAAAGGGAAAACTGGAGTTGCATAAAAGATAGACAATGTACAGATAACCAAGAAAAGTTTAGGAAGGAATCAATTTGTAGTTGTGTGTATGTCTTTGATATGTTGTAATGTGTCAGTCTCAATAGTGAGTTTTTTTGGTTTTTGTTTTTATGGTGTGTGTTTTTTTTCTTTCTTTATTATGTTATATAGGCATGTTTGTTTATTATTATTATTTGTTTTATTATTTTAAAATATTTAAGAAATGAAAGCTAATCTTTTTATATTGGACCAGAAACACTTTGGGGCTTTCTAGATTGGCAGGAAAGTGTGACATGAAGTTGCCTTTTTCTTAATGCTTAGCAGCTGCACCACAGCCTTTAGATGGAGCTGCGCTGTTCCACAGTTTTTAAAAAAGAAGCTGGGAAAACCAGCACCTTTTTAAAGGCGCTTCTTCTCCCCTAAAACGCAAAAAAAAAGTGTTTTCATGGCACACTTTCCCTTTTTCTCATCTAAAGGCTAGAGTTTCATGCAGCCATGAACACACTTCTTTTTGCCAATCTAGAAAGCCCCTTTCTCTCTCTCTCTCTCTAAAAAATGTTATTGTCATCTTCTCTCTTCCCCAACATATGTATATGTATATATATTACATACATACATAGATTCATAGAATCATAGAGTTGGAAGAGACCACAAGGGCCATCCAGTCCAACCCCCTGCCATGCAGGAACTCTCCATCAAAGCATCCCCAACAGATGGCCATCCAGCCTCTGCTTAAAGACCTCCAAGGACGGAGACTCCACCACTCTCCGAGGGAGTGTGTTCCACTGTCGAACAGCCCTTACTGTCAGGAAGTTCCTCCTAATGTTGAGGTGGAATCTCTTTTCCTGCAGCTTGCATCCAATGTTCCGCATTCTAGTCTCTGCAGCAGCAGAGTTACATACATACACACAATAGACATGCCTAATACATACATATTTACATATAGACATGCATAATAAGGGTATAAAGCAGACAAGCCTAAATTATTCGTTATCACTGCCAGAAGATATGCCTTGCCCAGCTAGAAATATAACGCATGCAGCACAAAAGCATGTGCATGCCACAGAGGGTTACTGTTGTTAATTTAGGACTGAATCTAGTCCCCTGTAGTGCAGTCTTCCTTTTTTCCTACAGCCTTTCATCTCACCAAGCATTATTGTCTTTTCTGTGCCTTTTCTTTGGACATAACTTCTCATGATATGTTCCAAATACGATAGTCTCAGTTTGGTCATTTTGGCTTCCAGGGAGATTTGAGACTTGATTCTCTCTAAGGCTGTATCTGTCTGCACTGCAGAAATTTGATACCACTTTAACTTCCACAGCTCCATCCTATGGAATCCTGGGATTTGTAGTTTGCTATGAATCCAGAGCTCTTTGGGAAGGCTAACTATTTCACAAAAGTACAGTTCCCAGAATTCCAGAGCATTGAGCCATGGCAGTAAAAGTAGCATCAAACTGGATTATTTCTGCAGAGTGGACATAGGCAGTTCTTGGTATCAGTGGAAATATTCTTCAGCACATTTCCAATGAGATAGCTTTCTTCACTGTCCAGCTTATATTATTCTTCACTGTCCAGCTTATGTATTATTATACATAATAAGCTGAAATATTATGGCAAGGACAATCCTGACATTGGTATTCATTGATGCAGTCGGCCCTCTGGATTTTTTTTATTCATGTGTCCAATCATCCATGGCTTGTAAATGTTAATATATATATATATATATATATATGTATTCCCAAAATAAACCTTGATTTTGCCTTTTTATATAAGGGATACCATTTTACTATGCCATTATATTTTATGGGACTCGAGCATCCACACTTTTGGTATTCAAAGGGGGTCCTGGAACCGAATTCCAGTGGATACCAAAGGCCCACTATATACAAGCCTTTCCTTCTTTAAGGATAATATAGGCTGCATCTCCACTTCAGAATTACTGTAATGCAGCTTTACGCTGCTTTAACTTCCATGGCTGCATGGTTTGTAGTAAACTGATGGGGCTGTGAGAGGGTCTCTAGACTGGGCTTTACAGGTTCTACAGGGCTAATGGTTACTCCAGCTAAGACAGCAGAAGGGGTGCCAGACCCAGAAAAACCCAGAGGACTGAAGATAAACAATCACCCAAAGGGAAGGTACGGTATTTTTACCATACATCAAAGGAGCCATAGACAGAACAGGGAAACTGGAGAGGAAACACAACCTCCAAATGTCCTTCCAGCAAATATTGTGAAGGACAGGAGAGACCCTCTCACAGCCACAGGAGTTTACTGCATACCATGCAGCTGCGGACAAGTCTACATAGGGACCGCCAAATGCAGTGTTCAAACATGAATCAAGGAACACAAGAGACACTTGCAAATTGGGTCAACCAGAAAAACCAGCAGTTATAAACCATCCGGGGCATGTAATGCTGTTTGAAAAACTCTGAAATTCTGAGCCAGGCCAACAACTACCAAGTCAGAATGCACAGAGAAGCCATTGAAATCCATAAACACCTGGGCAACTGTCTGTATATTTTTGCCCCAGGTGCATGCAACGGGTTAAAGAAGAAATGCTGACTCAGAGGAAGCTGATGCAACTTGAGCATGGAGATAAGCCATCGCCGTTCCAAATTGCACTGTAACTGTGGCTACATGACAGTAACCTGATGGAACACTAGCAGGGGGTTAGATCAGAAACCTCTTTGTGTTTGTGTATATAAGGATGAATGCTCCAGTATACAGTGTGGTGGCGTGGAGGTCGGTTTATGGCGGGGCATTATGCCGGATTGTGCAAATATTGCTGTATTGTGATTGCAAATATTTGCTGCAACTAAGATTAAAAACCTCTCCAGAAGAACCTTAGCAGTTGTGAACTACTTCCAGACTCGGCAGCGGTATTTGTCTTCTTGGCTGGCAGTCTTCTGCATGTGGACATAGTTGTACCCCAGTGCTAACAACAACATCAACAGGAAAGAAGAAACTCTTAAAACTTAAGTTTGGCTACTATTGTAAATACTCATGTATAAGTCTAGAAATTTAGGTTAAAAAATTGACCCAAAAAACCTGAGTTGACTTATCAATGTAAGTACTGCATTTTAATTCATTCATTTGTGTGTGTATATATATATATATATATATATATATATACAGTCACCCATCTGTTTTCTCAGGCTTGGAATCTGCATCCCTCATCCATTCGCGGGTGGCAAATAGAGGGGGACAAAATGGGGCAAGTGCCACCATTCAAGCCAATCGGCCTTGAATATCAGCAATTTTCCATTTTTGCGCTGCGGTCCGGAACGGATGCCCCACGAAAACAGAGGGGCAACTGTACAGCTAGGCGAGAGTTTAATTTGCCCTGGAAGCACTGACCCCCTTCTACTCTCTCATCCGGCCGGCTTTAGTATAAGCACATACAGGCACTAAGGGGTGCCCCCGTCATGCGTTAGGGTTGCCCGGGGGTGAAGCATATACACACCCCACAACCTTAGCATGTGACAAGGGCATCGTTGCTGTGCAGTGCCATATACATCGTGTACGCAGCGACAATAGTGCTGCACAGCTGCAACATCACATAGGCACCCTATGGCACTTTCCCTTCTTTTTGGGGCTCCTTTAATTTGTCTGCACCTTTGCCGCTCCGTGTGTTCGCTGTGACAAAGGTGCGGACAAAAAAGAGGTGGTGCCAGACCGCCTTTTTTGGGCGGTCTGTAAAGCCCCCCAGTTATTCCTGCTGGAGTTTTGTAAGTTCTTTGGCGTCGTTTTCTTTTGCTTCGTCCTTTACATCCATGATTATATGCCCTTAAGTTTTACCCTCGGTTTATCCATGGGTCAGATCAAAAGCCATACTTTAAGCATCAAAACCTGCCCTTGACTTATATATGAAGTCAACATATAGTCGAGTACACACGGTGGTTCTGAAAGACACCAAAATCAAGATCCAGTAAGTGCAAATGAAAAGCACCCAGGGTCAGGTATGCCCACTCTCTTCCATGCCAGCATTCTCTGAAAATGCTAGCCACAGATGCTGGCAAAACGTCAGGAATAAACTCTTCCAGAACACAGCCGCATTGCCTGCAAAACCCACAAAAAACTATGGATGCCGGGCGTGAAAGCCTTTGAGTTTGCACTGCTTAGATTTCTTTGTGTTGCATCCGCACTGCAGAAGCAATCCAGATTGACACCACTTTAAGTGCCACGGCTCAGTGCTATGAAATCCTGGGAACTGTAGTGTGCAAGGCCGCCCTATGGTTGCGGCATCGCAAAATGCAGGCCGTTCAAGCAAAACGTAGGGCATCCTCAAATGCAAAGCTCAAAACGCTCATGTAAATATAAACGCTTGCTTGCTTCGTCCTGCTCCAAATGGAGGACATTTTGGAAATTCCTCCTGGAGGGAAGCCTAAAATGTAGGACCTGTCCTGAAAAAAAAATGAGGATTTCTGGTCACCCTGCAGTGGTGACACCAGAGTTTTCTGACAAAGCTACAAAATCCCAGAATTCCATAGCACAGAGCCACGGCAGGGTTAAGGCGGTATCAAGCTGCCTTTTCTGCAGTGTGGCAAAGACTGCTTATATTTCTAAGAAGAAGACCAGGGGGTGCATCCGAACCGCAAAAATAATCCAGTTTGACACCAGTTTAACACTGCTATGGTATCCTGGGAGCTATAGTTGGTTGTGGCACCAGAGGTCTCTTAACAGGGGGAAGAGATAAATGTCTAAAAATATATTTTACAAATCCCAGAATTTCCATAGCAAATGAGCCAGGGCAATTAAAGCTGTGTCAAGCTGGATTATTCCTGCAGTGCAGAAGCAGCCACTTTCTTGCAGAATCTCTAGCTAGCCTTTCCAGTACTGAAAATGGCCTTTAGGGGGCGCTGAAGAGGAAGCCAGAGACTACTTAACCCTCCTTTCTCTGTCCCCCCTCCCTCCCCGCGCTGTGCAGCGATCCACCAATCAGCGTCCAGAGCCCGGACATTCTGCGCTCGTGACTCTCTCTCTCTCCTTCCCGGGGAGCGAACGTTCCAAAGCAGCTGCTGCTGCTTTATTGCCACCAGAGCCGCCTTGGCTTGCATTGCAGGCTATTCTTTTCTGCCTCTCTCTCTTTCTTTTGCATTTGCATCTGCAATATTTAGCACAGGAGCAAAACAGTGGAGGGGGGGTTGTGTTGATGGGGAAAGCTGGGAGGGGGGCTTTCAGTCTGTGAAATCAGACCACTGGAAGGCATTTATTTATTTAATTTTTATTTTTTTAGGAGGAGAGAAGAAAAGGGGAAAAAAGAGGCAGGGTCTCTTTTCTTTGTGTTTTTGCAAAATTGCAATTTTCTTTTGGATTTAGCCTCTTTGGGGGAAAAAAGAGGAAAGGTGAAGCTTTCCTCCTCTGGGCTTGCTTTTAATGTGGGCTTTGAAAGGGGAGGCTTTTTTTTTTGTAATTTTAGTGCAATGAAGAATCTCTGGTGCATTTTAATTTAATTTAATATTTTTTGGGGTGGGTAAAATGGGATCTGCAGCTGCTTAAAGGCACAGCTGGCTGGGGAGGTTGGAGCTGCTGCTGCTGTTGAGGGGCAAAAGAGGCAGGAGACCTCCTTGGTGCATCTGATGCATTTTTAAACAGCTGGGGAGACACCATCCCCTACAACAACAACACCCCTCCTTTTGACTTGTGCAGAGTGGGCATGAGCCAGCATGGCAAACCATGGTGGGTTTTGTTGCCATCTTTGCCTCTGGGGGTTAGAAGCCTCTTGATTTTTTCCCTTTGGGATTTGGAGGCTTGCAAGCAGCCACCCCATTAGAAAGAAAAAATAGAAAAAAAAGCAGCAAGGGGGATTATTATTATTATTATTATTATTTTATTTTTATTTTTTAGTTCCTAGCTTTTTTGCATTCTCATTTTTCCCCCAAAGAAGCAAGGCTTCAGCTTTGGGCTTTGCATTTTATTTTATGTTATTTCCTCCACCTGGAGATAGGGCTTAAAGTGAAAGATTGGGAGGCATCCTTCCCCCTTCCTTTCCATCCTTTGGTGGAGAAGAGCCAAGGCTGGGGTTGTGTCAAGCTGCAGCCTCAGTGTCTTGTCTTTTATTTTATTTTTTGGGGGTGATTTTTGAGAAAGGAGAAAACAAACAAACATGGAGGCTGTGATAGAGAAGGAATGTAGTGCACTTGGAGGACTCTTCCAGACCACCATCAGTGACATGAAGGTAAGGATGGGGTGAAAGGGATGGGGGCACCCTATTCATCCATCCATCCATCCCTGCCACATTTAACACATCAGATTGCACACTATGAATTCCACCTGCATTGACATGGTTTGTTGGGGGGGATCTCTAATGCATTTTCTTCCATCCCCTTGTGATGCATGCAGATGGGGGGAAGCCTGCCTTTATATTGACACCAGCTGTAAAGAGAGATTTTCCCCTCCTATTGGGGGGATTCCTGTTTGTTTCAATCTTCCTCCATTACCTGCCAAGGCAAAAATGATCCACCTGGTTGGCAAGGCCCTGGCTTTCCTTCACTCTCAGGCTGCATCCACTCTGCAGAAATAATCCATCTTGATACCACTTAAACTGCTCTGGATCCTAAACCCTAGGGGATCCTGGGGAATTGTAGTTGGTTTGGGGGCATCAGAGCTCACTCTTTCTCTGACAAACAGGGAAGGCTAAATGTCTCACAAAACCACCCTTCCTAGAATTCCCTAACATTGAGCCATGGCAGTTCAAGTGATGCCAAACTGGATTATTTTGAAGTGCAGATGCAACCTAGGACCAAAGGTGCCACAATTCCTTAGCATTGAGCCGTGGCAGTTCAAGGGGTGTCAAACTGGATTATTGCAGAAGTGTGGATGCAGGCTTAGTTGTAGGTGAGCATCATCTCTCTCCTTCTCCTCTTCTGCCTCTGGAGGCCCCAGATTTCCCAGGGCTGATCCTCTTTTTTTTAAAGAAGGTATACTGTAAAACCTTAGTGTAAAGTCATAGCTAAAATAATAATAATGCCATATAAATGGGGGAGCCACAGGGAGACAAGGCTTGAACTTGAAATAGAAATAGATTGACATAATGGGAAATGATCAGCCAGTACAGCATAGTGGACTGATTGTTGGATGACAACTCTGGAGACCAGGGTTCGAATCTTGATTTGGCTATGTAAACCCACTGAGTGATCTTGGGCAAGTCACACTTTCTCAGCCTCAGAGGATAGCAAGGACAAACCCCCTCTCAAGAAAGAAAACCCCATGATAGGGTCACTATAGATCAGAAACAACTTGAAGGGACACAATAATAGTAAATGACTTATGCTCTATTTTTATTTTGTTCACTGTTTCTTTAGTATTATTACATTCCACCTCCTTATTATTATTGTTATTTTCTACTTCCTTTTCCAGATTTACTAGGGCCTCCTGGGCCAAGTGTGAAGCTGATATTTATGCAGAGCTTTGGGAAAGTTCCTTTTTGGGGGGCTACGATAGCCTTTTTTGAGGCTATTGCTATTCTTTGTTGTACAGTTACTCCTCTGCTTGCATGAGAACGTAATTCTTGAATTTTTTGTTTCATTCTGTCTTGGTGAAACGTCTATATACAGAGATAGTATACCTTTGAATATTAGTGATTGGGGACAAACAGGGAAAAGCCACCAGCTACCTGCTTCTCATGTAAGCTCCCAGAGGTGTTTAGGAAACAGGATGGTGGTCTACGTCAGTGCCACTTGATGGGCCAGACTGCTAGGTATTGTTTTCCAACATGCCTGGGACTGGCACTAAATTTGTGCCCAAAAGCCTGGAAACTTGCCAGGAACTGGCAGGATACTTTGAGTAGAACGAGTCTAGATGGACCTTGGCGCGATTGATCCAAATCAGTTTCTGTGCTCATAAATCTGGTCTGGATTCAGATGATAGCTGGATGAATGCAACACCATACAAAGAATATTTTTGTGTTTGTTGGGCCATGGTTGAGCAGCTTTGCGTGAAAAAGATTTAAGGTTTGGTGCCAGTAATCTCCAGATAGGACTGGAAAAAATGCTAAGGAACCTCTGCCAGTCATTGTTGATTACTATGAAGCTAAATGGGCCAATGATCTGACTCAGTATAAGATAGCTTCCTATGTATGTGTGTATATATATACATATATATAAGGCAAGGAAAATTGTTAGCTTGGGTTTTATTTTTTTAATTGGCTGCTAAGAGGCTAATAGTAGATACTGTACAGATTTTTGCTTCTTGGCAGGCTGGAAGGGGGAAAAATGCACCCCACCAAGCAGTATATAATGGTAAAGATCTTTCCATCATTTCTCCACCAGTTTGCAGTGTTTTCCTTCTCTCTGTATAGCAGGGGTGTGAATGGTGCAGTCTTCCAGATGTTGCTGAACTACAGCCCCCAACATTCCTCAGTATAGGCTGTGCTGGCTAAGCTTCTGGGAATTGCAGTCCCAACGGTATTTGAGCCACACAGTTTCCACCTCTGCTTTAGAACAAAGATGTGCAACATGTGTCCATGTTGTCGGTATTAAAACTCCCATCACCCCTCCCATAATTGGCTTTCTTGGCTAAATGCAGCTTGCAACACCATGCTGAGGGCTCCATCCCTATAGAGGAAGGGTTTTGTCTTCCTCCACACCCAGTTTACTTGTTCGGCTGGATGGAATTTCTTATCATCTTTGGCTACGTGGTTAAATGCAAGTCTGGACAATATGTGCTTATATTCATCGGTGCCCTAATGCCAACCTTATCCGTAATTTGGACTTTCTCATCTTGCAGAATTGTGGTTTTTCTCAGAATAAAGTTTGTAGCTGATATCTGTGTATGCGTCGCACTTTTAGTCACGGATGGGAAGGGCTGTATAGTTTAGTAGATAAGCATGTTGAAAGTCTAAGACTCAGTTCCCTGTATCTCTACGTCAGATGATCTAGGGCAGCAAAATGGGGGAAAGATCCCTCCTTGAATCATAGAATCATAGGGTTGGAAGAGACCCCAAAGGCCAGGCAGTCCAACCCTCTTCCATGCAGGAATACACAATCCAAGCATTCCTGACAGATAACCATCCAGTCTTTATTTACAAATCTTCACCTTTATTTACAAATCCTCACCTACTGCCATTCAGAGTAGATAATACTGGATGAGGTGGCTGAATCAGGCGTAATGGAGCTTCACATGCCATCATATATATATGTGTGTGTGTGAATATATGTCAGTAGGACTGTAGCTTTTCCATATGAAGAAACTAGCAATAGCAAGTACATTTCTATACTGCATACCAATGTACTAAGCGGTTTAAAAAGTGTAAGCTAATAATACTACTAATTAAACCACTGTTAAGGTGTGAGCACCATCAGTTAGTGTTTGGGTACCATATGGTCCTTTGCATACTGTTGTCTGCAGAAGGGCATTAAATGCATATTTAGAGGAGCATTTGTGATAATACCTGTTTGTGTACTTAGAGTTATGTTTTTAGGTTTTTGTTTGCATATGTGATCTCCAACTGTTTCAGCACAGCTGTGAGACCACAGAAGGCTGAAGTACCTGTCAAGAACATTGTGGCATTCTTTTTCTACAAGGGCAAGGTGCCTTTCCCTCCTGCTGATGGAAGAAGAAGTATAGTATATAACAGCTTCTTATCTAGAAAGGGACACGTGAACCACTGTGGTTGTGATCAAGATCCTGCGGCATTCTGAGGACTCCCAGATACATACTCAGAATGTTGCTGATGTATTTTTAAATAGCATGGAAGATAATGTCATCTCTTGTTTTCTGCAGTGGGAAAAAAGAGACATTGGTACTTGAAACTGAATGAGTTAATGGCTTTTAGGGAGTGGTATTTGGGCACTGGGTGTTTATCCAGCTCATGAAGCATAAAAAAACTTAAATGATGAGTAGATAAATTGGGCCTTCAGCTCTTATGGGTGCTGGGAAGGGGCTGGGTTTGTCCTTCTGTTTCTTTTTGGAAAATCAGATCCTTTTGTATTTCCATCTGAGCCGACCTCTGGAGTTAGTAAACGTGCAGCTTGTTTAGCTGTGGGTGTGAAGAGCATTGTGCATTAGGAATTTTGTCATAATGAACTCTTTTGTGCTGTGATTGGGTTTGAGATCTTCCTTTGTCAAGCAGAATGTGCATCTCTTGGGAGGTTGGGTGGCTGGGGATCTGAAACAAAACCTGCAATCATTTTCATTAAGTCCACTTCAACAGTGTTGGAACATTTTAGCAGATGCTGTCTTCCGACAGATGGAATTGTTAAAGCAGGAGTGGAAGGGCGAGAATTTTATCCATCCGTTCTCTCCAACAGGAAGCTGATACATCTTGAAAACTGTACAAAGCTGCAGCCTCTAAATGAAAGAGTATTCACCTGAGCTCTTCCTCCTTCCCTTTTAAAGCCACACAACAGTGTTGTGGGTCTGGACAAGGCTGTGAATGTGTAAGGAAGCAGACGCTCAGATGTAGCAGAGGAAACTTGAGCACTACAGACCATCTCTGAGAATAAGGGGAAGAAACAGACCCTGAATATTTAATCTTACAGCGTTGTTAGTCAACCAAGACATTGCTGACAGTTCCAAGTTGCAGCTGTGTTAGGATGTTAAACATTGGCTTTTGAAAAGAAACTTCTTGTGGCGTACAAGACGTGCCATGGCTTACACTTTTGTGATCCAGAGTCCATTTTATTACATGCAGGAAATGTTTCCTAAAACTTCCTACTGTATTTCCAAAGTCCAAATCTTGTCCTTAAAATAAAGCAGATTCTTTGAATCTGCTTCTGTTAATAATTTGCATTGTAATTGGGTGTAGAAGGCAATAATTCTATGGGTAGAATTTCTTTATTTACTTAATTTATGTCTCACCTTCTTTGCCAGTATTGTGACTCACAGTGGCTTACAGAATAAAGCTACAACAGATTAAAAGCATCCAAAACATCACACAAAGTGGACCCTCCACATTTGCTTGGGTTAGGGGCTAAACGTGGGAGAACTGCAAACAAAAAGCACTATTTGTTTTACCTAAGAGAATACCTCTCTAGAAATCTCTAGGTCTTCCTGTGCAGCTCTGTGGTCAATATCTGCTGGACATTGACCATGGAAGACCATAGACCATGCAACAGCAATGAGAAGATGCCCTACACTTCTTTCTTGAGGAAAAGATGGGATATGAATAAAGTTAAAAACAACAACATAATAATAATAATTGGTTTGTTGGATTTTTTTTTTTTTAGTAATGCTGGTTTTCTCCCTACATGGACTATATGTCCTTGGCATATGGATCTGAGAACGTAGATTGAAGTCTACAAAAGCTCATGCTGCCAATTTCTTTAAGTTAGTCTCAAAGGTGTTACAAGATCTCTCTATGTATATGTCCTTTGTTTGGCCTAACTAGGTTGTGTCTCATAACCTATATACTTGGCAATACTCTGGTTGCACTCCTTGGGACAGCATGGAGTCTTTTTTTGGCTGATCCTGGAAATAGTTTTTTGTGAGTTTTTTGGGCTATGTGGCCATAGCCCAAAAAACTCACAAAAAACTATGGATGCTGGCTGTGAAAGCCTCTGACTTCACATGTTGCTTGAAATATTTCAGATTTTGGTTTTGCAGGGAGAATTTCCAGTCGATGAGTTAAAAATGAAAGATCTCCTAGGATTACCCATCCTGGGTGTAGCTTTGAGGGCTTGTTCAGTTGCAAGCTGAGACAAGGACAAATCCTATTGAACAGTTTGTCCTTGTCCACGCTTGTTGGACATGGTTTTAACTGTGCTGGTTCCGCTGCCACCTGTTTGCTTGTTGTGAAAGAATGGGTAAATTTCCTTTGTGTCCGCAGAGCTTCCAGGACTGAGGCAGCCCCATGTGTCAAAGATTTGGAACAGCTTGGGATACCCATTTGTCACAGTTGCATGTTAACGTGGGACAGGAAAGATCTTGAGGTACCCCTCAAAGGCTGACGTTGTTAACCTGTCACTCTGCATTGAAGCATTGATCTGCTTGCACCAAAGAACCTGCTTGTGTTTTCCCAGATGTCCAACCCGTGCCAGCTGTCTAAATTCTTGGCCTTTTCCAGCCACTTTTTTGACAGTTAATCTTAAAAGTCATCCTATCACAATATGAGACAGAAAGGGAAGTATTCTGAAGACTTTCAGCCCTCTCCATAGAAACATTTGTTACATGATGTGCAGCTGTGATGTCTAAAAACAGAAGGAACATCCCCAGAAAGTTAGGCAAATCTCAGTTGCTTTGTCATTGAGCATTGTGTGTTTGTGTCTCTTCAAGTTCCTTGTGTATTACAGATGTTTTTTTGAATTTTTGAAAAAAAATCATTCTCTGTGATTTTAATTTTACATCTGATTTAATAATGAAGTCCTAAATCCAATGGTTAGTCCCAGTTAGAGTAGAAGAGACCCATCAAATCAGTGGGATTTACAAACAATGACCAGACACTCTCTTTCCAGGACATGGCTAGCATTTCGGCCAGCTGTCCAGGAGAAATTTCAAAATGTCCTCCATTTTGAGCACGTCTAAGAAGCACAAATTTACATTTATATGCATGTTTTTAGCTTTTCTTTAGTAACGTTCTACATTTTTCTTCAATGTCCAGCGTTTTGCAGTGCCTTGTCCTCCTTTGCGGTTGTGACATCTCATCACCTTGGATTTACAACTGCAGCATTTCTCGACCCAAATCCAATTGCTATTCTGAACTAGAGTAGAGAGAGCTTTGCTCTTGTGCCACAACAAACTGCAGTGCCCAGAATTCCATAGCATTGAGCCATGGCAGTTCAAGTGGTGTCAAACCAGAATATTTCTGCTGTGTGGATGCAACTTAGGTCTCCTTAAGTATTAAAGGTGGGAATCCTTGAATGCCAGTTGCTGTGGAGTGAGAAAGCATTATTCTCATGTCCTGTTGTTGTTTTCCTGGCAGCATTTTCTTGTCCATTGTGAGAAACAGGATGCGGGATGAGATAGGCCTTTGGTCCGATTCAGCAGGGCTCTTACTTTCTTCTCCTTGTTTCTTTCTTTAAAATGAAATGGCTGGAAAAGTTCCAGTAAACTGTGCAATAGACACCTGAAAAATTCCAGCCTCTGTACTGTGAAGTTTGAGTAAAATTCGTCAATGCCTTTCGTAAGCTTTTGACTAGGACAGACTAGTGTCTGTGGTCCTCACAGCTGGGCTGTTATCCATTTTCTTTGTCTCTGTCCATGTTTGCTACAATCAAATTATTCCTTTTCCAAAGTTGATATTGGAGCACTATCAAAAGGACTGTTTGGAGCAGCATCAAACCCCCTCCCCCCCAGCAATTGCCAGATCACAAAATAAGGGAAATTATAGCTTAGTGCGATTTGGCCATCTTCTGGTTTAGTGGACGTTTTCTTTTGTTCCAAAGGATGTTTTGGGATTGATTTTGGTTTGAGAAGATGGAAAAGTTATTCCAGGATAAGACCAGGGTTACATCTGCACTGCAGAAATAATCCAGTTTGATACCACTTTAACTACCATGGATGGCTCAGTGGTGCAAAATTCTGGGAACTGTAGTTTTGTGAGACATTTACCGGTAGCCGCCTCTGTCAGAGTGCTTTGGTGCCATAACAAACTACAATTCCTAGAATTCCACAGCATTGAGCTATGACAGTTAAAGTGGTGTCAAACTGGATTATTTCTGAAGTGTGGATGGGAATGTATAGAACAAATGAGTTGTATGTGTCATGTGTGTTGGAAAATAACTGAGTGCACCTCAAAATTGTGGAATAGTATTTCTGGTGTTGATGATTTATCATCTTTATACACACTCCATCTTTTTCAGGAATTGAAACTCAAGCCAGTTTACAAATTAAAATGGTTACTATATGGTTACAAATCTGAGAAAAGCAACAACATAATAGAATTACATTATTAACAAAATTAAAACAGTTTAAAACATATATACTTAAACACAATAAAAAGTTTTTAAAATTACAATTTAGAACAAATACAGCACTTTAAAAAAATCTTCAGAAAGCCTATCAGAATAAAAAATAAATAAATCATTGGGATTATACTTGTTCTGTACTAGTTCTCATTATTAAAGTTGGCATTTGAGCAGTCTAGATAAGATGGGAATGTGACCTGTCAAGTGACTCCCTAATATTAATTAGTCTAGTCAGATAACATTCAAGTTTGCATTTAATGTTAAAATACTGGATATACTTATCTGGGAATAAATTACATCTAATTTAATACATGTGCAGGGGTGCATGACACAAGTATATCCAGATGGTCCTAACTGTCATAGCTCTTAAGTTATGAAATCTGAGGATCTGTTGTTTGGTGAAGTATGTAACATTCAGTCTTAGAGAGCTCTAGTGCTGTAGCATAGAGGAGTTAGCTAAAACTCTCTGGTGGAGAATTCCTTTTACCTGCCTAAACTACGCATCCCAGGATTCTATGGGAAGGAGCTATTGCAATTGAAGTGGAATCAAACTATCATTATGCAACGTGAATGTACTCATAGTTTGGTACTAGCTTTGATTCCAGGATGTTTGGTATAATATGTCCTCTTGAATATATTCCTGCTTTGAGGTGCCTCCTGTTGCAGCACAAGAATTCTCTAGACCAAGGATGGGAAATCTTTGGCCCCCTGCATTTTTGGATTATGGTCTGTATAACACTTTATTGAACTGCAGTTAAAAGTCCTCTGTTCAGATCTCACCTTGGCCATAGAGTCACCAGGTAGTCTTGGGCAAACTACTGTTTGTCAGTGTTGCATTCTTGACTGTTCACACAGGTCTGTCATGTAAGGTCTGTTTATAGAGATTATCACATTAAAGTGTGATTGGCAGTGTGATGTAGTGGTTAGCATATTAGTAAGTAGGGAGATCTGTGTCCATATGAATTGCACTCATTTAGGCCTCAAACTCTTAGCCGGAGTAGAATTTGCAAAAGTTTGTTTTGGGGGGATGGGGTTGTCCTCTGAGAAGATGATGTTGGCCATCATTTTTCTTACAAGCTTCTTTCCCCATATTGAAAGCATTAACTTCAAAATGGAAAGCTAGCATGGCTTTGCTAGCATTTCTGGGCTTGCCTCTCAAAGAGGCAAGCATAGTGTTGTAAACAAACAGTGCAGTGTGGTGTTTTACTTGGATTTTGCAGGTCTAGGTTCAGGTTCCCATTCAGGTATGAAAGTTTCTAGGTGATCTTGAATCTCAACCCAATCTACTCCCAGGGTTGTCGTGAAGATAAAGTGAGATGAACTCATCAAGGGAGAATGTAGCAAACAGAAATAATAAAGGTCAGTGTTTAACAAGCAAATAAAAAGTAACCAAAAAAAAAAAAAGGTGAACGACAAAATGCAAATAATAATAAATATAAAAATAATAAGAGAAATGTTTTTGCAACTAGTAGGAGTGCTACAGAAAGCTTGAATATGCAGTGATGTTCACAGTTACCTGGGAGTAAGATCCACTGAACTCAGAAAGGTCTGCTGAGTAAACATAGAAGATGGAGATGCTTGAATTATTATTCTGGGAGTTGCTCACATGATTATTCTGCTAGAGTTGGGATCATGACGTTTTGTCATCTTGTTTTTGCTGTGTGCCCTCAAGTTGTCTCTGACTTAGGGCAATCCTAAGGTGACCTAATCATGGGGATTTCTTGGCCAGATTTCTTCAGAAGGCGCTTGCCATGGCCTTCCTCTGAGGGTGAGAGAGTGTGACTTGCCTAAGGTTGAGCAGGATCCATATTCAGGATCCATTATCCTGGACTCCTAGTCACTTAAATCAGTACACTATGTTGTCTTGTGTACAACTGACCATATCATATGTTGGCTCCAGTGGCTAACTTCCCCAAGCTCTAGTTTGACTGATTTTGTAGCATGATGAGGTGGAATATGTGCCTTGATAGATGGGTAAAACTGATCACAAATGCTGATGGGAATAAGTAGTCTGCATCTGTCTTTGTCCTCTCTATAGTTCTTTCCTTGCTTCTTATTTTTTAAAAAAGTAGAAGATACAGTATTTTTTGCCTGCCCATTGTGTTGGGTCCCAATACAGCTGATTGTTCCCTTGTTTGTTTGCAATTAAGTGAAACCAACTGGTCCTCCTTGCTCTGCAGTTCTTTGCCATTGCAAACAGCTGCAGTATGTTTCTTTTTGGACTTGAGAAGGGGAGAGGGAGGGGAGAGAAAGAACCCTTCTGATTTTTAATCCTCTGATCTTGAGTGTTGATCTTGGAAACAATCAACCCAGCAGCTGTCAGCACATTGGGGGTTTCTTTAAACTTATGGCACATCAGTGTAAATGGGTAGCTATTTTTAGCTTTTAAAGCAGTTGCTCTGAATGTGCCCCCTAAGGAAAGGCAGACAGCATCCAGGGGACACAGCCTCTCCTCATGGGACCCCCTTGTTGTCATTTGGTTCATCTAAAGGTGTTAACCTGCATTGATCATTCATGGTACAGATCAATGGCATAGCTGTTGGGGACATTTTTTCCTTGAAGCTTTTCTTCAGACACCTCTAAAGCTAAGGCTTGAAAGCCTGTTGTGATGTCAGCCTTTAAAATAAGTCCAAAAAATCATTACAATTTTAACTTGGCACATAAGTATGTTTTTTAGTTGTGAGAGGTCTGCAACACCTAACCATTCACCCTTTAAACCCACCGTCAACAGTCACATTTGGTGCAGACATGTAAGATGGCCTTCTTGGTGGCAGCTCTCCAGTCTGTGGAATTTGCGCCCAAAAGGGGCTCTCTGTTTTTCTTCTGCCAGAAGGCAAAGACTTATTTATTGAGATGGATTTTAAGCTTTAGTGGGTTGCTGCAGAAAGTTCTTTTAGTGGGGAGATTGCTATTACATATCATGGTTAACTTTTATGTAACTGTTTTAAATTAGCGCTGTTTTAATAGCAAATCTATGTTGAGAGGCTTGGGTTCCATTTGGGGAGAAAGATCATTTAAATTAAAAAAAAACCTTCCCTTTTTGTATTTTTCAAAGCAGTAGTTGTGTTCCTATCTTGCAGCATAAAAAGGTGGGAGGGAGAAAAGAAATATGGCATCAACTTTAAGGCTAACTGGTTTATATTTTAGCATGAGTGTTCATAGATATAAACCCATTTCTTAACATGCTGTACAGAATGATATTAAGGCCTCAGGAATAAAGTATAGTTCTGGGAGCTGGATAGAATTCTGAAAAAAGGCCTAGAGTTCTGAAAAAGTAGGTTTATATTCACAAAAGCTCATGCTAAAATAAAGATCAGTTAGTCTTAAAGCAGCCACCACATTTTTTTCTCTCCTTTCCTTCTGCCTTTTTATCCTTCCCCTTTTTGGTTATTTGTATTTGACTCCAAGTCTCTATAGGTAACCAGACAAATAGCTGATCTCAGATGGCTTTTGTTATCTTACAGCAAGGATGCTTCCAAGCTTCTGTTCCTCATTCTGTGTTTCATCCACTAAATCTCTGGCTTTTGCTTTCACCTTGCCAGCATGTCATTGTTGATTGCTGAGCTTTCTCTACAACTGATTGTACCTCCTGGCACCCTGTGGCCAGCCTATCCTGCATTCAGATGATGAAGCACCTTTCTGAACTAGCCCTTGTATGGCTGCTTATAAGAAACTCTTCTGGGGAAGCAGGTGCTCCAAACGACTTAGGGAGAGCTGGGCATACAGCTGCCATAGTGGTGCTTTGTGTGAGTTTTTATAATGTCATTTGTAGCACATTCTCCCCCTACCCTTCTCTCATTCTTAGTGAGCTGTTGGCTGAGGAAAGAAGGCTCCAGACGTTGCCAGTACACAAGGCTATGTTGTGAGGGTTGTATGCAAGGGCTCTTGCTGTATCTCTCCTCCGGCATCCTTATGCTGTCGTTGTTATGTGCCTTCACGTTCACTCCAACTTATGGTGTTGCTCTCATAGAGTTTTGGCAGCAAGATTTATCCAGAGGAAATTTACTGTTTCCTTCTTCAAAGGCAGAGAGTTGTCATACTTGAGCAGAAATTCAAACCCTGGTCTCCCAGATTGCTGTTCCAATATGCAAAAGACTATGCATATGTATGTTTATACTGGGGCAGAAGGGAGAATGGTGCACTTAATTTAACAACCGCAACACGAAAATGGCAGGCGTGGCTTGCAGCTTCGAGAAAAAATGCTCCAAAGCTGGAAGGGAGATATGCACAACTGTAGATGCGGGTACAGGTTGGACCACTCTTACTCGAAATGCTAGGGACTAGAAATGTTTGGGATTTTGAATATTGTCATCCCTCACTATCCACAGATTTTTTTATCCATGGATTCAAGCATCCATGGTTTTAATTTTTTTAAAAACAAACCTTGATTTTGCCATTTTTAATAAGGAACGCCATCGTACTATGCCATTGTATAAAATGGGACTGGAGCATCCACAGATTTTGGTATCCACAGGGTGTTCTGGAACCAAACCCCAGCGAATACCAAAGGCCCACTGTATTTGCATGTACATAATGAGATTCCTTGGAGATGAGACCCAAGTCTAAACATGAAATTCCTTTATGTTTTATATATACTTTAATACACATAGCTTAAAGGTAATTTTATGCATAATATTTTAAATAATTTTATGCATGAAACAAAGTTTGTATACACCATCAGAAAGCAAAGGTATCACTATCTCAGCCACCCATGTGGACAGTTTTGGATTTTGGAGTATTTCAGAATTCCAGATAAGGGAGACTCAACATGTATTATCCAGTTCTTTGTGATGGTCTTAGATCCAAACCAGGACTTGGGATGGATATGTGGCAGCTGAAGAGGGAAGTGCAGTAGATGGGGTGGAAACAAGGAGCAATGGTGTAGGCATCCAGTTGCTGATGAGCTGTGTACATACCTCTGACAATGAACATATGAAGCTGAATCAAGCTGTTGGTCCTTTTAGCCCTGTGCTTTGTTGGGCAGAGAGCGGTGTAATGTGTCAAGTGATGCTTTCCCCCAGCCTTGTTATGTGATATCCTTTTAATGTGAGATGTTGAGAGCTGATCTTGCAGCAGTGTTGCAAGAGGTCATGCTGACGGGGGGCCAGCAGGAGATCAGTCAAGCAGTTGCTCCAGGAAGATCTGTTGCACTGGTTGCCCTCATGCTCTGGAATGTGCCTCAACCATAGGGCAAAGGTGGTGGCAGGCTCCCAAGTAACTGCCACAGAGTCTTGTGTGGGCAGTGGCAGTGAGGGGAGGCAGCCTTCCCAGAAATGGTGTGTGTGTATATGTGTGTGTGCATGCACGCAGGTGCACACACATGCAGTTACTTTTGATTCTGTACCCTAGGGTTGCCCAGGACTGTCCCAGGACCTGAGTTTCTTGGGATTAATGTGCAACTTGGGGAGGACCTCTTGTCATGGCGCAGGGGGTGAGCCTTAGTGATGTCACAAGGTGCAGCCCCATATGTTGTAATTTAAGCATGACACTTGTTGTGCCCTTCCTTCCTTCCTTCCTTCCTTCCTTCCTGTCATAAGGTTTTCTTGGCAGGTTTCTTCAAAGGGAGTTTGCCATTGCCTATCCTCTGAGGCTGAGAGAAAGTGACTTGCCCAAGATCATCCAGTGGGTGTTTATGCTTGAGCAGCGAATCAATCCCTGATCTTCAGAGTCATAGTCGAAACCACTGTGCCACACTGGCTCAAAGCATGGCACTGAGCATCAACAACAGTTGCACATTGTATGCCATTCAGATAAATAACACTGAGTCTAGCAAATGAGAAGTGCACAGACACACACACACACATATTTCAAGCCAGTGCTCTACCCTGAGATTCTTCTTCTTTTCTGTGAGGACTGGAGATTCAAGACCAGGCCCTGGGAACGCTGCATGATGGGGTGGTCAGACTACGTGGCCCTTGTACTGTTTTGCAACTCTGTGATTCTATATTGCTTCCTGAGAGAAGGACATCACCTTCTCCCAGGCAAGGTATGGCCCCAATACATAGGACCTTCTGCATGCCAAACTATGTGCTCCGATACTGAACTGTGAATTTTCCCTAGTTCAAATGTGTCTACAAATGCTGATGTTCATTGTGAACATGAGGTTCAGAATTAGGGGTGCCGTATGAATCCTGGTGAGTGGCAGTCGCTGGCAGAAGAGAGTTTCTTGGCCAATTCTGCTCTTGGCAGAAGTCAAAAGCAGGATTCTTCAGCCAACATGGTCTCTATCTAGGGAATTTAGTCCAAAGCCCAACTTCCCCAAGCTTTCCTGTGAAGTACTGTATTCAGTAGATTTTGAGAGTTGTCGCTTTAAATCTCCCTCCCCCCAAGTCTTGTCAAGAACGTACTGGTTTTGTGGTGTTGTAACACACCATGGAGTTTGCACAGCAAGGAGCTTGTTCATTGCTGCGTAAAGATATTACTGGTTGAACCAGTGTTTGAGAATGGAACATCTGTAATTGTGTACAGAATGATAGTTAATGCATAACATATGATGGTATTCTTCAGTTCACTCGTTTCTCAACTCACTGCTGGGGATAGTAGGGAAGAGGGAATAATAAAAACCAGCCATGTGAAATAGGCCTGCCTATCATAGAATTTCTTATCTGTTCTTCACAACTTGGCTGCAGTGGGAGACTAAATATAAAGTTGGGCTGCTTTGTCATCATCGTCATCAATATCATCAATCTAGTTTTCATCTCAAAATTAGGATGCAACATGGCTTAATTTCAGTAGTCAGTAAAGATTTGGTCACGTGATAGTTAACTAGTTTTAAAGTGATAACCTGATCAAAATTCCTCTCCCATATGCAGGTGTGGTGAGGGAATGGGGAGGGGAATAGAAGGGGAGGAAATCCATGGTTTTCTTGAGCAATTCACACTACACAATTACAGTGCTGTATATATAAATTCAACCTAGACAATGAGGAAATAGTAATACTTAAAGATTAAACTAAAGCTGTCATACTTTGGCCATATCATATGAAGGCTTGTCTTTGGGAAAGACAATGATGCTAGGAAAGGTGGTAGCAGAAAGAGAGGAAGACCATATGCCAGATGGACAGATTCAATCAAGGAGGTCATCATGGGCCAGAATCTACATGACCTAAACAGTCCAGTGGAGGCTAGGGGGTCTTGGAGATGTCTCATCCACAGGGTCACCATGAGTCGAGGTCAACTCAAGGACAGCTAACAATAAACAGTTCCATTTCAGCTATCATAATGACATCCCATAGAATCCTGGGATATGCAGTTTTCTGAGGGGTGTTTAGGATTCTTGTCCAGAAAGTTTAAATGTCTCACCAGATGACAGACCCCAGGATTCTGTAGGATATTGTCATACAATTTAGAGTACAATAGATTGCTATAATGGTGTGGTGTGAGTGGGTCCCTGGGCTCCATCATAAGACATCCCCAAGAAAATGAGTAATTCCAGGCCAGCTGTATATAAATAGAATAATTTACTATAATGAAATCATCACTGGTAGTTCCAGATTGTAAAAAAAGCAGAGTGAGCCACTGTGGTAAGTCCAGCAGCCAACATTCTGCTTCTGGGACTCTCCAGGGGCTGCATGAACTGCCAAATGATGTTAAAAAAACAAGTACCTGGAACAGAACTCCATGTCTGGTTTTTAAAAATGAATAGTATTTGATGCTTAAACAGTGCTTGTGGGGCCTGTGACCTATTTCAAAGGTCAACACCTCTACTGGGGATTCCAGTAGAAGTTGCAGTCAGTCCTCTGTATTCACAGATTCTTTATCCATGGATTTAACCATCTATGACTTGAAAATATTTTAAAGATATACAATATTTACTCATGTATAAATCTGGAAATTTTAGTAAAAAAATTGACCTGAAAAACCTGAGTCGACTTATTCACTGGTCAGTGTAAGTACTATACTTTAACACTTATATTTTAAAAAAAGAAACTATGCCCTGGTGAAAGTCAAGAGTGTTAATTTGTCATGGAAGCACTGACCCTCTCAACTGTGTCATCCATTTAGCCTTTAGTGTGAGCACAAATAGTTATGCCTGCTGGAATTTTGTAAGTACTTTGACATTGTTTTTCTTTGTTTCATCATTAGATCCTTTGTTACATGCCACTAAGTATCACCCTCAAATTATCCGTAGGCCACTTGAAAATCCAAAATTTAAAATGCCACTTTAAAATGAATGATCCCTTTTAAAATGTAAAGACGCCTGGTTGTGCTGCCCTTTTTAAATGCCTGGATTGCTTCCCCAATGCTGCAGTTAAAGTAGGATTGGCTTTTGCATCTGGGCAGTCTTGCTTCAATCACGGTATTAGGAATCTTATTCATGGGATATCCTGTAAATAGTTTGTTCCCATTTGCTGTTTCTTCCTGGGAGAAGTCCTGATTGAGCGTGATGTCATCTGAAAATCTGAGGCGCAATCATCCTGAGAGTATGCTTTTTTCTTCCCTCTTCCACCCCCCCCCCACATGTGATAATCTCAATAGTCAAGTATATATGGTATATATACTCTAAAACCAGAGTTTGATTTTGCCATTTTGAATAAGGGACACCATATTACTATGCCATTGCATTTAATGGGACTTGAGCATCCATGGATTTTGGTATCCGTGGGAGGTCCTGGAACCAGACACCAGTGTATAGAAAGGGCCCATTGTAATCTATCTTGAAAGCAAGAAAACAGACTATTCAATGAATCTGGAGGAGTCAAGGGCCACCAAAAGATCTGTTGAGGTCCACATGTAATCCCAGGACCATATGTTGTCCACCTCTCTAAAAAAAAAAAAAAAAGGAACCTGACAAATGAAACAGCTTGTGGTTTAAGCTGTGAAAAGTCTGTTTGTATGAGTTTGTGTGTATGGGGGGGGGGAGGAGTGAGGAAGAGTAATAGAAGGCTCATTCAGTGAAGGAGAACCTGATAGACAAGAAATCTAATGATGGAATGAATTGCTGTTTTGTTTGGTTATTATGGTGTAACAGATGAAGTTGAGACTATGAGTGGAGTCTGTTGCAGCTTGTGTTGTTGATTCGGTATTCCAAAATCATCAAGAGTTGACAGATCTCTTTCTGAGGATAGACTTTTCTGGACCAGTCTCATGGTTATCATTGACTGATCTCTGACAAAATGGTGTCTGTTTAATAGGTCCTTGGGTGTCTCCTGGGAAGTGTGGAGTGATAGGTGAGAGAATGATCAAATGGGTGTGAAATTACCTTGAACAGTACCATCTCTTAAAGAAAAAAAATCCAACAACACATTGGGCTGAATTTGAAACTTTGCATTTGTGCCTGGAAAGAAAGCTGGGATTGAAGTTGAAGAGTTCAGTTTGGCAAAATTGTACACTTGGCCATGGTGATACGGATTTAGAATTGTAAGGGAAGCTGGGAATGGATAGTCACAATCATGGAAGCAGTGATCTTGAATCTGCAAGACTTGAGCAGGGATATTGGTGATAGGATGACTTGGACGTCTCTCATTCATAGTCACCATAAGTAGAAGTTGACTTCATGGCAGCTAACAACAATAGAGAAGCACTGAATAAAAGGGAGATAAGTAGGTCAACATATAATAAAAGTTTCATTGGTTCAAGGGATCTGCTCCTAATTTGGACTAACAGTTGGAGTTAAGCCACTTTTCTTGGTTGAGTTCAGATTTTGAGGCTTCCTTTTTCAACTTAAAAGACCTTGCTGTCTGAGATGATGGGGACAGAATGGTGCACAGGTTGAGTCTCCCTTATCCAGAATTCCAAAATCCAGAATATTTCAAAATCCAAAATTGTCCACATGGTTTGCTGAGAGAGTTACACCTTTGCTTTCTGATAGTTCAATGCACAAAGATATAAAAAATGTTGTGTATAAAATCACCTTTAGGCTATGTGTATAAGGTATATATAAAACATAAATAAATGTTAGACTTGGGTCCCATCTCCAAGAGATCTTGTTACATATATAGAAATATGCCAAACTCTGAAATATAAAACACCTCTGGTCCGAAGAATTTGAGATAAGGGAGATACAAAATAGATTCCAGTGGTGTGCTGCTTTCTTAGTCTCCTTTTGTACTGGTTCTGTCCAAACTTTTGCTTGTAAAACACACATGCATTTATACTTTTCAGGGTGAAGGTTTGTTTACTTGGGAGTAAACTTTATGAAACTCAATGAGTATTTTGCGTAAACATTTATAGGCTTGTTCTTTGATTTGTAAGTACAGTGGACCCTTGGTAATAATAATAATAATAATAATAATAATAATAATAATAATTTATTTCTAGTCCGCCCCTCTGAACAAGCAATCGGGGCGGATTACAACAAGAGTTAAAAACAGTTACAGTTAAAATATCCCATCCTTTCCCTTACCACCCCCCTTAAAAAAGAATTAAATCACAATACAGTTAAAACATAGAATAGCTAAAATAGGCAATAAAAAACAGCAGCAGGGAAAACGGACCTAAGGCCTAGGTCATCTAGGAATAAGGTACAAGGGAAGGAAAGCTGGAAAAAAGACGATTCTAGGGCCTAAGGTTAGGCTCAGGATTGGAGCTGGGTGATATTCACATTCTCTGGGAAGGCCTGCCGGAAGAGGTGCGTCTTCAGGGCTTTTTTGAAGCCTTCTAGGGATGAAATGAGACGCATCTCATCCGGCAGGTTGTTCCACAACTTGGGGGCGAGAGCTGAAAAAGCCCTCTGGGAGGTCTGCACCAACCTTGTCTTCATGGGCTGTAGCAGGTTCCTCCCAGAGGACCGAAGTGTGCGGGGAGGTTCATATGGAAGGAGACGGTCCCTTAGATAAGATGGACCCAAGCCATGTAGGGCTTTAAAGGTTAAAACCAACACCTTGTACTGAGCCCGGAAACTGGTCGGTAGCCAGTGGAGAGCTTTTAGCACTGGAGTAATGTGCTCTCTCCTAGATGTACCAGCAAGAAGCCTGGCTGCCATATTTTGGACCAGTTGAAGTTTCCAGGTTAAGCACAAGGGTAGCCCCATGTAGAGCGCGTTACAGTAGTCCAAACGTGAGGTTACCTGTGCGTGTATCACAGTTTCCAGGTCCCTCTTCTCCAGGAAAGGGCGCAGCTGGCGTATCAGCCGAAGCTGATAACAGGCACTCCTGACCGTCACATTCACCTGACTAGTCATGTGAAGCGATGAATCAAGGAGGACCCCCAAGCTGCGAACACAGTCCTTAGAGGAGAGTGTGACTCCATCTAGGACTGGAAGTTGTATTCCCAAACCTGGTTTTGGGCCTGTGACTGTGAGCACCTCTGTTTTGTCTGGATTAAGCTTTAATCGGTTTTTCCTCATCCAATCCATTACTGCCGCAAGGCAGTCGTTGAGAGGGGAGATGCCATCAGAGGTCTGTGCAGATGATCCACTGGGATTCAGTTCCAGGACTCCCCCCCCCCCCTCCATGGATACCAAAATCTGAATGCTCAAGTCCCATTAAGTGCAATGGTATAGTAAAATGGTGCCCCATATATAAAATTGCAAAATCAAGGTTTGCTTTTAGGAATGTCTATATTTCTTAAATATTTTCAAGCCGTGGATGCTTGAATCCATGGATAAAAAAAATCTGTGGATATGGAGGGCTGACTGTATTCCAAATTTTACGTGTCACTTAGTTCTAAATAATTGCATTTCATGCTATCAAAAGAATAAGTTCAGGTTTGACAAGAAAATGTTACATGTATTTTATATTTACTGAAAGTTTCTGTTTTCCCCTGCCAACCCTAGAAAAAAAGAGAAATATTTATTTTCAGATTCATGGAAGTACTCATCTCTAGCATAATATAAGATTGTGTTGTACTTTGTGCTGAACTGGATACTCTTAAATTGCATGAGAACAAATATTTATGTTAATGAGTAACTGTTCTTGACATAGTTGAGAATTAGGTACCTTTCCATTCTGGCAAATGAAAAGTTTGTGACCTTTGAAAGTTGTGTAATATTAAAAAAAAAAAAAGGGGGGGGTGTTTGTGGATTTCTCTTGTAATAGTGAATCTTGACAATCTGTATGAGTTACTTCAGTATGCACTAGCCACATTGATCATGGGGACCAGAATCTCTGATCTATTTTGGACTAGCTGTGTTGGGCTAGGCCTTTGGGACCAGTTCAGGTTGGCTTTGAGTTAGATGTGTGAAAATTTAGGAGAAAAAAACTGGAAAAAATCAGGGAAAAAGAGTCCCCTCCCTAATTTTTCCATATTATTCAAAATATTTTTCCCAAAAAGATGGAAAAAAAATCTGGAATATTTTCTTCTAGAAAACAAATTCTTTACCCTTTTGCTGTTTCTTACAGTTCAGGAGCTTGTAGCTCAATTTTAACAAAAATAAAAAAATTAATTGTAACTTGTAGTAATTATCTGAATAAAGTACGTTAAATATTCCCAGCAATAATTTTATGACAAGCTAAACTTGGCACAATACATTTCATGTTCTTAAAGTTTGTAAATTTCTTTGGGGGGGGGGGAGAAGATTTGAAAACGACAGACAATTTTGGAAAAACTGAAAAATGCCATATTAGTATCTTGACAAATTTAAAAAAAAGCTATATTAATACATCATTTAAAAAAAATTCACCCACCTACCCTAAATAAATGTTTAACTCTTTGGCTTTAAAATTTCTAGATATTTTACATCTCTACTTTGGGTCAGAACCAGGGTCGGAGTATAGGTTTCTGGTTGGGGCGAAATCCCACATATGCTGCTTCTCTCTCTATATTCCTTGCCTGGCAGACCTCATCATGATGTCTGCACAATGCCAAGTGGAGAGACTCTTTGAAAACACTGTTTCCTTATTGTATCTCTCTCTTTCTATTTCCTTGAATTTTTTTTCTGCAAAGGAGGATAAAAATGTCTAAATTTTTAAGAGTGAGACTGAATGTGCTTATTGATGTGTGCCACTCCCAGTTGGCTTTTTGGAAGACAGATTAAATTAAGATATTTCATTCTTCCGTATTTTTGTTTCTTGTTCTTCCAGGGAAGCTACCCGGTTTGGGAAGATTTCATCAACAAAGCAGGGAAACTGCAGTCTCAGCTTAGGTAAGTTATCATTCTCATATCTCTCTGCTTGGCTGCCTTTTCCTTTCTTTTGTCTAGAAGGATTTTTCTACATGGACACAGTGTTATTCCTTTTTTAATTGTCTGCTTAGGCCAACAGTTTGAATGAATTTAGGCTTGTAGCAGATAATTCCTCTGGCTGTCTGCAAATCATTGTTTGCTTATCAGGAACCATCTTAAGGATCATGTGTTTCCTTCCTTCCTCCTTCCTTCTCTCCCTTTTTTCTTGTTGATATTAACCATAGTTTGTGTTAACATGTGCTAACCATAGTTATTGTATTAACAATGATTTGTTATTATTATGAACCTTAAAGTCATTTCTGGCCTGTGGCGACCCTATCATGGGATTTTCTGGCAAGATTGTATTAAAGGGGTTTGCCATTGCCTTCCTCTGAGGCAGAGAGAATATGACTTGTGCATGGCCACACAGTGGGTTTCCATGGCCAAGTGGGGATTCGAACCTGGGTCTCCAGAATCTAGTCCAAAACTCAAATTATTATACCATGTTGGCTCTCCCCAGTGATTTGGAGCCATGATTATGTAGACCCTTAGCACCTGCCATGGTTGATGTTGTAGAACTGCAGTTATAAAATATTAGTATTGATAACTGCAGAAAGAGAGGAAATTCTTTTTAGTGGAGGAGCAAGGAAAGAGGTTATGCTTTCAGGCCTAACCTGGTTTATGAACCTTGGTCTGTTTTGGTGTGGCGTAGTGGTATGAGTGTTGGACTGTAACTCTGGAGTCTAGGGTTTGATTCTGCACTTGCCCATGAAACCCATGGGGTGATCTTGGGCAAGTCACCTGCTCTCAGTCACTGCAGAAGGCAATGGCGAACCTCCTGTGAACAAGTCTTGCCAAGAAAACCCTGTGATAAGGTCGCTGTAAGTGACTTGAAGGCACACAACAACAACAGCAACAACAGCCCCTATTGGATTAGTCTGTGTCTCTGCTGTTTTAATCCAAATTCATGGTGCACATGTCCTACCCTCATCCCACAAAATACTGGATTTTGGATATCATCTGACTCTGTTATCTGTGTAAAATAGTTTACTGCCATTTCACACTCTTTTTATTAGAGAGTATACAAGATATTTCCTCTTAGATCTAGTATGTAGATGTATTTGATTCCTTATGAGTCTTTTGCTTTATTTTCATTGTTATGTCCTAAGTATTATACACTTTAGACCTGAATGTGGTCTTGGGACTTTGTTTCTGCTCAATTTATAAATTCTCATCTTGGATTTTTCTCGTCACTTGCATTTTGTGGAGGATGAGCAGGGATACACCACAGATGGGTGCTTGCAAGACCTTGTGCATTTTCAAATCATTTCTGACTTATGGTGATGCTAAGGTGACCTTATCATGAGTTTTTCTGTGGCTGGACTCACCCAAGGTAATCCAGTGGTTTTCCGTGGCCAAGTGGGAAATCAAATCATGATCTCCACATTCATAGTTCAATGCTGAAACCACTATATCACACTGGCTTTCTTGCAAGATCTAAGATAACATCTATTATAGCAACTCAGGTTTAGTAGAGCTGTCCTCATTAATGAGTCAACTTAATACATTTTGCAAGGGATCATTTTGGTCTGTGTGCCTTTTCCTCCCTTGTTTGACACAGGGAGATTAGATTGAGCAGTTTAACTGATAATAAAATTACTTAGGATTTCAGAGTAGCTAACTAGTGGAAAGCTAAAGCTGAGGAAGAGGTTATCCTAAAAATTTGTTGAAGGCTATGCAGCTGGTGAGCAATGGGGAGAAGTGTCTTGTGCTCTGCTTTTCCATTGGATATTGTGATTTTTCATAATTGCTTAATAACAAAACAGACATAAGGTAGAGAAAACTTGCTTGCTCAACTTCCTCAATCCTGTTCATTTCCCCTAGCTTTGCTTGAAATAGTTGGATATGCTGACATTCTCTCTTCTTGTGATGAGTTACCAATTTTCTCCTCCACATATCTGTATCGTTGATGAACGCATGAAGGAAGGTGTCAGAAATGGCATTGTTACTTACAGTACAGCTGCCACTACCATCTTACACATTTCTTGTTTGTTAGGAGTGGATGTGTGAACAATGGTTGAAAACCTTTCCCAAGAGAGTAACTTCCTTGGCATTCTGAATCCTTTCTTTCTGTGATCTGTTAATGTGTGCTGTCAATTCTGCAGGTGACCCCATCAAATGCTGACTCTTTTAACCTTCCTCTGGCTCGTTAGTCTGAGAAATAACTTTGCATTTGGAAGTAAACAGGTTATTCTCAACTATGTGTGTGTTGTTTTGCAAAGTAGTGAGTGGGAAAAGTGTGACCCATGAGCTACATGTACCTCCCAAAATCCATTTTTCTGGCCCCCAATCTCCCCTTTTTAATGCTCCAAACACTTCCTAGGGTATAAGGGAAGTTCTGCTACATTTGTGGGACTCCCTTGAGCTCTTTTAGACCCAGGAAAGGCCTTTTTTGTATCAGGATAAACATGCTATACAGATGTTTTCCCTGGGCCTAAAAGCCCAGGGGAATTTAAAATCTGACAAAATAGTTCCCCACACACCACAGAGGGAACAACAACAACTATTATTATTATTGTTGTTGTTGTTGTTGTTGTTGTTATTTTGGGAGACTAAAAAGTTTTTTTTAAACATACCGTTGAGTGTAGATCTCCAAGGCCTTCCTGGAGGCCAGTGTGACCCCCAAATATATTTCATGCATCCATTCATTCATTTTATATGTCACCTTTTTCCCTGGCCAGGTCCCAAGACAGCTTCCATAACAACAAATTAAAAATCTTTACAAAAAGTTTTAAAACCGAATTCCTAACAGTTGCCTATCATTGGTCTAGGAGAAGGTTTGTTTCTTAGAAGAGAAGTGCAAGGCGGATGTGTGGGGTGCTTAGCCACTTCCCCTCCTATGTTCCCTTTGTCATTTCTTTTTGAGAAAGCTCTGCAGACATGGGTATGAACTCAAATTTCCTGAGTATACATGCATTTAAGGTTCTTAGCACTAAGGTATCCATGGATTGGCTTTAAGGAATCTGTGAACTGGCCACTATTTTTTCCTTACACTTTCTTCTTATTTAAATCATTTAAACACAATGCTAGATTACCATATATACTCGACTATAAGTCGAGAAATTTATGCCCCAAAATTGCCCCTAAAATCTTGGGGTAGACTTATAGAAGGGTCAACTAAAGATCAGTGCTTAGTACGGTCCCAAAGCAAGCCAGCCTGAGTCGCCCCAACCTCCCTTGGGCCCCCGTGCCTTCCCCCTCCGCTCCGTTTCCAACTTCCAAGCCTTGGCTTCCTAGCAGAAAAACTCCCCGTTTAAAAGCACTTCCCCCTCTCTCAGCTCCGTTTGGCAAGCCTTTCCCTCACAGAGGACAAATTCCCCATCTAAAAACACTTACTTCTCTCTTGGTCCGTTTTGCAAGCTTTGCCTTCTCCAGGGAAATTAAAAAAAAAAAAAACTCTCCATGCAAATCCACTTGCTTTTTGCAAGACCTGCCTTCCCCAGGAAAAGCCTCTCCACTTAAGTCTACTTGTTGTTGCTGCTGTTTTTTTGCAAGCCTTTTACTTCCCATCCCAGGAAAAGCCCCTCCACTTAAATCCACTTCTTGTTGTTGTTGCTGCTGTTTTTTTGCAAGCCTTTTACTTCCCATCCCAGGAAAAGCCCCTCCACTTAAATCCACTTCTTGTTGTTGCTGCTGTTTTTTTGCAAGCCTTTTACTTCCCATCCCAGGAAAAGCCCCTCCACTTAAATCCACTTGTTGTTGTTGTTGTGGTTGCTGCTGCTGCTATTTTTTGCAAGCCTTATTTCCCATCCCCAGGAAAAGCCCCTCCACTTAAATCCACTTCTTCTTGTTGTTGTTGCTGTTTTTTTTGCAAGCCTTACTTCCCATCCCCAGGAAAAGCCCCTCCACTTAAATCCACTTCTTCTTGTTGTTGTTGCTGTTTTTTTGCAAGCCTTACTTCCCATCCCCAGGAAAAGCCTCTTCACTTAAATCCACTTCTTGTTGTTGTTGCTGCTGCTGCTGTTTTTTGCAAGCCTTACTTCCCATCCCAGGAAAATCCTCTTCACTTAAATCCACTTGTTGTTGTTGTTGTTGTGGTTGCTGCTGCTGCTGTTTTTTGCAAGCCTTACTTCCCATCCCCAGGAAAAGCCCCTCCACTTAAATCCACTTCTTGTTGTTGTTGTTGTTGCTGTTTTTTTGCAAGCCTTACTTCCCATCCCCAGGAAAAGCCTCTTCACTTAAATCCACTTCTTGTTGTTGTTGTTGCTGCTGCTGTTTTTTTGCAAGCCTTACTTCCCATCCCAGGAAAATCCTCTTCACTTAAATCCACTTGTTGTTGTTGTTGTTGCTGCTGCTGCTGCTATTTTGTGCAAGCCTTATTTCCCATCCCCAGGAAAAGCCCCTCCACTTAAATCCACTTCTTGTTGTTGTTTGCAACACCTGGTTTCCAATCCCCAGGAAAAGCCCCTCCATTTAAATCCCCTTGTTGTTGTTTTTTGCAAGACCTGACTTCCCATCCCCAGGAAAAGCCCCTCCATTTAAATCTCCTTGTTGTTGTTCTTGCAAGACCTGACTTCCCATTCCCCAGGAAAAGCCCCTCCATTTAAATCTCCTTGTTGTTGTTTTTGCAAGACCTGACTTCCCATCCCCAGGAAAAGCCTCTCCACTTAAATCCACTTGTTGTTGTTGTTTTTGCAAGACCTGACTTCCCATCCCCAGGAAAATCTCTCCATTTAAATCCACTTGTTTATTGCAAGACCTAATCCATTTGCTTCCTTTCTCAATCCAATGTTTTAAATCGGTTGGGAGAGGTCCAGAGAAGGAAGGACGTAAGTGGTATTTCCCCCCTTTCCATCCTTCCTTATAGAAGTTTTACCCTCGACTTATCCACGGGTCATATCAAAATCCAGGATTTTGACCCTGAAACCTTCCCTCGACTTATACATGAGGTCGACTTATACATGAGTATATACGGTATTTTTCTGGGGAGCACTGTTATGGATTTTATTAGATTCTCAATGGGGCCCTTCCACAAAAGATTAAGAAGCACTGATGTAAGAGATTTCTCAACCTTGGCTTCAGTGTGTCCTGATAGATAGGTCTTGTTGAGTCATGTATTGCTAATCCTTGGAGTTGCGGTAATTTATTTGTCACTGAAAACACAAGAATAAAAATATCCACAGTAATTGCATTTGGGATTAGTGAATACTACTCCGGAGCTTCTAATAATGGTTCAGTTAGCTTACAAGTGACAAATAGCCCTATATGTCATAAGCAGATAAGATGAAAAAAAAAAGACTATGAATCTGGCTTACTTTGAAAGTGGAGGCTATGGGTTGTCTATGGACTCTGGAAGAACAATGCTTCAAATCCCCTGCTCACTCATGGAAACCCACCTCATGACCTTGAGTAAGTCCCACTCTCTCAGCCTCAGATGACAGCAACGGCAAGCCCTCTCTGAACAAATCTTGCAGAGATCATCTGACGATGCTCCCAGCAGAAGCTTTTCAGGAAGGTTATTTTCCTAAGTTTATGTAGAAATCTTTACTGTTCCCTTCCATGACCTCCCATCTAAGGATTAATAAGGTCTCACCCTGCTTCACTTCTGAAATCACACCAGATTTGGTGCATTCAGGTTTTTATAGTGCTGTAAATGATGGCCTTCTACTCAGACTTGGTCTCTGAGAAAGTTTTGTAGCCCCATAATCACCTCTGAACTTGGTGCTGTGCCACTAAACTTTAGAACAGAAGTCCTGTCCTGCCCTTATTTCTCCCTTGAAAAAATGCATTCTGGGAGTGTATGAATTTTGTGGTCAAAATATGCCAGGTATTGGCTGTGAAATTGTGCTGGAAAACCTACAGATGCCTAGAAAAGTGTTCTCTCTAGGAATCTCAAGGTCCTCCAGTGTGACTTGGCAGAAGTTGACAATAGAGTCATGCCAGAGGACCTAGAGATTCCTGGAGAGAACATATTAATCAAATCTGTGAATAATCAAAGCCGCAAAAGTCAAAGCCACAAATGCGGAGGGCCAACTGTACTTCTAGAAGCAACCAGGTGATTCTTATTTTAATATAAGGTGCATGTCCCCCTAGCACTTTTAAAGAGGAGACAGTGGCTTTAAATAACTCCCACAGTGAAATTTCAGCATTGCATGGCTATGGTGAGGCATGTGTTTAGTATAGGGGGCAGGGGCCGGTGCCTTCAACCGCCCCCCCAAGCAGGCTGCACCCCTCATAACAAACCTGATACATCTGTTTTCCTCCAGCGTACCTCTTAAAATGGTGATTGCAATGTGATGTTGTGTCCCTTCTTGTTGCCATTTTGAGAGGGACTCTCAATGAATTTTGTGGGGTGATCCTGTGAGGGATAGTTTTTGAACATTTTCATGCATTTGCTGCATGACTTGCTGGAGGGGTGAGAGGCTTCAGGGCCTGCAAAAATTGGGCTAGAAGGGCCCAAAGGCTAAGCTTTCCCCATGCCTGCTGTTGTCCATAGTGAATTCTGTGGAGAGAGAGTGGTCCACAACACAGACCACTTGAAGTGGCCATTCCCTGCAGTAAAATGGGACTCACAGAGATAGTCTGTGTAGGAAGATCCTCACAGGGAGGTGTGAATGGTTGTTGTTTTTTAAAATAGTAATTTGTAACGATATTTTTTCCAAATACAATAAAAGTTACAGCTATTTAAAAAGGAAAAAAAGAAAAAGGAAAAAATTGAGATGGGCAAGGTATAAAATTTCAAGAAGATAGTAGTGTGGCTTCCAACTTTCTTTTCAAGATATATGTGTGTGTGTGTGTGTGTGTGTGTGTACTTGTTGTTGTGTGCATTCAAGTCATTTCCGACTTGAGTTGTTTCTGACTTATGGCAATCATAAGGCAAACGTATCATGGGGTCTTCTTGTCAAGTTTCTTCAGAGGGAGTTTGCCATTGCCATCTTCTTGAGGCTGAGAGTGTGTGGTTTGCCCAAGATCACTCAGTGGGTTTCATGGCCATGCTGGGAGTTGAACCCTCCCCTCCAGAGTCATAGTCCAGAGCTCAAACCACTACTTCATGCTCTCTTTCTCTCTCTCTTGTGTGTGTGTGTCCTGCATGGTACACCTCTTCTGATAACTCACATCCCCAAATCTTGCTACATCTCAGTCTGGCAAACCATCTGGCTCAGGTACATTTCCTTTTTCACAGTGGGCCCTAGGTTTCTGCTGAGCTTTGTTTCCATGATCCCTCATGGAAATCCCTACTTTCACTGTGCCACTGAGAAGGACCTACGGTAATAATAGCTCAAGCAATATCCACATTTCTTACACTTCCTTATACATTGCAAGTAGACTACATTGTTATAGCAGTTTGATTCCACTTCAACTGGAATCATGTAGCATTCTGGGCTTTGTAGTTGAGGGAGGCACTAGAGCTCTTTGGCAGAAGATTTATTTACTGTATTTTATTTTATTTACAATATCTCTATCCTGTCCTATAAGGTACTCATGAGACACTTAAAAAGGCCTTGAGACTGAGCTCTTCAGGAACAACCAGAAATGATTTAATTCCATCTTGGAGAATATTTAAGTTTGGGGCCATGTTGGTTTATTTCCCACCTCTTCCTTCTGCTCCTGCTGTGTGCCCTTGTTTTTAGTGTATCCCCAAAGTCATGTCCCAGATTTCTTAAATCTTAACTCTGAATATGCAGTTAATTAAAGCAGAGAAGGAAACATTTCAGCATATGTTTTAAGGTGAACAAGGTCCTTAAGACCTACTTCTACATGAATTATCCACTATATTTAGGCAGTCCGCATCTACCGTCTGTTTGGGGACCGGCTGCTACTAGATCCATGCTGGAAAGGGAAGAAAGGGCTATCGGTTGCAAATGGAGATGCCTCCTTTGGGGTTCTATGTTGAAAGCTTGGTCGACTTTCATTTCCTTGTGAGAAGTTTCAGTACACATCTGTGATGTATTTCTTGCTGGCTTGTCCCTCTTGAGACAACTGGTAGATAGGTCTTGACGGTTGGAATGTTTTTCAACATTAAAGAAACAACACCTGTTCTCTGTACATACAAATTTGCCATGTTGTAGAGAACATTCCTTGATCATCTCTGTTTCTCTGTGATATGTTACTTGCAGATGTGCAGAACATATCGTTTATTTCGTAACCCAAGGGAACATTGAAACTTACACAAGAATTGAGGTCTTTCAGAGAAGCTGTCCTCTGACACTCCAGTGTGGGCAGTATGCTGAGGAAGGACATGGGAGAGGGCCTTCTCTGCTGTAGCACCCTAGTTATGAATAAACCTCCCTGTAGAGAGCCAGTGTGGCATAGTGTTGGACTAGGACTCTGAAGACCAGAGTTCAATTCCTGACTCAGCTATGAAACCTGATTTGTGAACCTTGTCTTGGTTTGAGTGCCAATGTGGCACTCCAGACTATGGACTTTTAACACACGGGAGTCAAGAATCCTCCTTCTGTGATTAAATCACCATTAGATCCTGTTAATAGCGCAATTGGGGGGAAGATGCTTCTGTTCTTGTCCCATTTCTAAAGAATAATGGAGGCGTCATTTGTTATTAATGGAAACTCCTGCGATTGTGATGTTAACAGGATTTAATGGTGATTTAATCACAGGAGAAGGATGCTTGCCTCCTCTGTGCGATCATCTTCTCTAACTTTGGAGACCAGGGTTCAATTCCTGGTTTGGCCACAGGATCTCAGCCTCAGGTGAAAGAAGTGGCAAACCTCTCCTCTGCGGATCTTGCCAAGAAAACCCCATGATAGGGTTGCCATAAGTTGGGAACGACTTGAAGAAATATAACAACAAAGAGGCCTGATTGGTGCCAAACCTGGTGTCATTCCAGCGCTAAGTAAAACGTGTTTTTTTCTTCGTTTTTGCTAAAGCCTTCGGGGTTTAATAATTTATTCAAATTTGCATATCTGCATAGTTATAAATTGTTTTAATCTGTTTTAAACTGTTTCATTTTAACTTGTCATATTCTTCAATAAGTTTTTGGTTTATGATCTCTGTCATTCCCAGACAGCATGGGCAATAGTTGGGATAATATGAGGTGTTGTCCAAGGTCCCAGTCTGGAAAAATGCTACTTTCTGGTTGTGTTAAACCAAACAAACAGTGTTAGGAAATAATTTCATGCTTAATCTTTTATGGAATAGTATGAAATAATTTTATGATTGTGCAAAACGAGAGAGAGAATGAGGATATATATGAAGTTGAAAAGAGGTACAGTGGTACTTTTTTGTTCCTGTTGAAGCTAGCTTCTTTGTTCAGTCTTAATATATATATATATATATATATATATTTCTTTTTTGCCTGTGTCATGATCAAAATAGACTGTGACAAGCTGTTTCTAACACTGTGTTATCTGACTGTATTGTAGGACTACGGTAGTAGCAGCAGCTGCCTTCTTGGATGCCTTTCAGAAAGTGGCTGATATGGCGACCAACACACGTGGTAAGCAGATGTATCAGTTTTTAATTTAACAGAATGCAGTGTGTGTGGTTTATAATGCACATTTTCTCCCTCCCTCACAATCTTGCTACTATTGCCAACAAACAGATCTGTTAGACATCTGTAGAATACCCCCTCTTCCTAAAGTGTGAATATTTGCTACATGAAGAAAAACTAATAATAATACATAGATGCTTTGGAAGAATTCAAAGAGCCAAAAAGCTGTCATTGAGGTTTGATTGGTGTAAATAACAGGCAAGTGGCTTCATATGCCATCTGAACACTGCCTTGGTGTAAAAGAAAAAAAATGAAAGATATTCATAGTAGAAATTGAAATACACTGAAGTATGTTAATAGACCAGAATTCAGATATGTTTTGCAGCTTCACACATAAGTTCCACAATTTATTTACCCACCTATGCTTGTCACATCTTGTGGCATGTTGACAGCCTGAAGGAAGGAATAGCACTCATTTCCAATTTACAAAGGCTACTTCTCTGGTCACCTGGGAGTTATTATTTACTCACAGCAACTGAGCGGCTACGTAAAAGCTGAGTATTTTGGCTGAGCCCTAGATCATGAACTAAATTCTCTCCTGACTTGCATTTAAATATGACAGCATTTCAAGGCTTTTCTGTCTCCATTTTGCAGCTTTTTTATACATTCAATAGATTGGATAAAGCTTTTGCTGTATTCTTCATTTATTTTGGGGTAATGTCCCCATCCCGTTTCTGTGTGTGGCTTTTCCTTACCTTTTTGAATCTAGCCAGTGTTTGCTACTGCTTCTTGGTGGGTTGATATTAACCCATTTTTGGAACTACTAGGGAAATGTCATAAAGTGCTAGCTGAGAATATCCATAGTGCATGATGTATTTATCTCTTGTATTTTTGGACACATGTAAGAGATTTGTGTACGTCACTCATAATTACAGGGGGTTCAACTTCTTGATGTTTCAATTTCCTTTGCAAGATTCATAGTGATGTGTCTTGTGCTGCTTTGGGTGCAGCTCCAGAAAGGCAGGACATTAAGAATAAATGGTTGTGTCCACCCTTTTCTCCATAGTCCCTCAAATAGCATTTAGGGCATGGTTAAAGATTGAAGCTCACAGTGTGGATGACAATGCATGTGTTTTGCGGCCTAGGTGATACTAATCTATGTTATAAGAAGAAAAAGAAGGGAAAAAGAAAAAAGTCATCATAAACCTCTTTCCACTCTTTTCTTTGCTTTTTAAAAAAATGCTGAAGCAGAGTAACACGGGCATCTCTTTAAAAAATGCCACAGCCACAGTTTACGTTGTTATGCCCTGAAGGATTTTCTGATGATGAACTACTGTGGTGATTTCCCCAATATCAAATAATGTTGGGATGGACAAGAGGGGTTTAAAAGCGTTGGGAAGAAAGGACTTGGAAAGGAGCAGGCAAGAGGAGTGAGAAGACAAGCAAGCCAATGGAAGGAGGTTATGCTAACAATGTTGGGACAGGCATTGGTCCAGATGGATGAAGGAGAATGCCAGAAAGGGAGAGCCTTGAGTTGACAAAGCAAACACAGAGTGGGGAAAAGAATAAAATTGTTAAGTCTGTTTGTGTTTAATTCAGAGTGGGAAAGTGTGCTCACCATGAAACTGCCTTTCCATGATGGTGGTGGTGGGATTGTGTGCTCTCACACACTGACACCAGGCTATAATGACAGTAGCATAGCTGCTTATTTGATCTCCCAAATCTAGCATTGCCAGATTTTTAAAATAGTGATACATGCAGAGCCAGTGTGGTGTAGTGGTTTGAACACTGGATTATGACTCTGGAGACCAGGGTTCAAATCCCAGCTTTGCCATGTAAACCCACTGGGTGACCTTGGCCAAGTCCCACTCTGTCCACGTCAGAGGCAGGCAAAGGCAAACACACTCTGAAGAAATTTTGCCAAGAAAACCGCATGATAGATTCACGTTTGGGTTGCCCTAAGTCAGAAATGACTTGAAGGCACACAACAACAAAAGGGAGAGTTGAAATTCAAGACATGCAGGGTTGACAGTCAGGAAGCAACTAATATCAAGTTTGTGATCTACCTAAACTCCAAATAAAGACATCATTTTCAGTTAACTTAGTCATAGGTTTCTCTGCAAAATTAACCTATTGTGCGCGTTCATAAATTACCAGATGCACATGTTTTTGTCTTTATCAATGGGCCCACACTCAAATATATATATGTGTGTGTGTTTGAATATCATTCTCTATAAAAGGAAATATTTCCAACACTCAGAAAGGGACCTCTGTTATAATAAGCAATACCTGGCAACTCTTAACGGGGTGAGGCAGGCTGTTGAGGAGCCAGGCTAAATGTGCCAAACACTTTAAAATTTTAAACTGATTGGCATGGCAGGCATTTTGTGTTTTGTTCTTGTCTACCTTGCAGAGAAACCTGTTACACAGTGATGCCTTAATTGCTCTCCTGTTACAAACATGCTAAAGCCCATGACATGCTGGATTTAGCATTGCTTGCCTTTGGCTTTGGGTAGGATCATACCGATGGTAGCAGTGGCTTTGTTGCCATTGGTTGCTGTTGGTAAAAGACTTTAGGAGAACTTGTTGGATTTATGAAAAGTCCTTGTGAAAAAATAACTACTTTTCTGACTAGAAAAGTATGAGTCTTCCTTAATGTTAAGGCACTATGTATTGAAACCTTGGCTTTTAAAAAATGTTTTATCATCTTCTGTCAAAGCACAATAATAGTGGTATTAGAATGGCATAGAAGCGACAACACACTCTTGAAATGTAAAGTTGAGCGTTGTTAGCCAACAACAATTCTACAAATTATTTTTCAAATTAAAAAAAAATCATCTGAAGGATTCCCTGGTGGTTCTTTAAGTTAAGATGCATCTAACACACAAATCCTAGATATACAGTTGGCCCTCCTTATCCATGGATTCAAACATCCATGGCTTGAAAATATTTTTTAAAAAGTATAAATTCCAAATAAGAAACTTTGATTTTCCATTTTATAGAAGGGTCAACATTTTGCTCTGCCATTGTATTTAAAGGGACTTGAGCATCCATGGATTTTGTTATCCACAGGGGATCCCTGGAACCAAACCCCAGCAAATAACAAGGTCCCACTGTATAACCTTCAGCATTTCTCAGATGAAAACCAGGATATCTGTGGCCAAGCAATATCAGAGTGTGATCAACTTGGCAAGTTATTAATGAGAAAGAAACACAAACCAGAAGAGAGTGTAGCAGTTTGCTTATGTCTTAGTGCACTGGGAAAGGCAATTTGGAATTCCTGCCAAAAAATGATAAGATAGATAGATATGTAAATACACGCACAAGCATTCTCTCACATACAGCATTCAATGTTAAGAAATGTGTGCTTTTGAGTAGGGCATGTAAGATTAATTTACCATTTGGGGATTGCTGTGGTTTGATCCCCATTTTAATTAACACCACACCAAAAGCTAGCTAGGGTTTTCCAAAGTTTGGAAAGTTACTCTTTGGATTCTAGCTTGGAAATGTTACTTTTTGAAGTGCAGCTCGCAAGATATTCCCATGAAATACCAAAAATGTAACTTTTCAATGATTTTTCTCGTTGGCAGCTCTATGTGAAAGTGTCTCTGCATAAAGTCCTTGGCGGTTGTCATATGCTTTCTAATAAATCTTTAGGAATTGATAGCTTGCCAGAGCTGCAGTAACAATTTCTAATTTTGGTAACTCATAGGGAATTGATCTTTTTCAGTAAAAAATTGTGGTTCTGCTCCTTGGCAACTGCAAGATGATAGTCTTTGGCAACTGTAAGATGATAACTTTAACCTCTGAATTTACTTGAGTGTAACACTTTTGATATTCATAGTCAGTTTGTGTTTTATTGATTGATTGACTCATTGATTTAAAGTATTTCTGTATCCATTCCCAGCCCACAAGAACTCTTGAGGTGGTGAGCAAAACAATAAAGATATTTTTTTTAAAAAACATGTGAAAATAACTTAAAAACACCTAAAAGCAGTCCAAAAATAATCCTAGAATCCAGGTTTAAAATAGTTAAAACTGCAATTCCGAACATTGAATACCATGCAGAACAGCACTGTATGGTTGCCTACCAGAAGCTTAAAAGAGATGAGATGAGCCTGAATCCTTGTGTAGGGAGTTCCACAGTTGAGGAGCTGCTATCAAGAAAGCCCTGTTACATGTACCCACCGACCTGATTTTATGAGGTGTTGGGACACCCAACAGGGCCTTATCTGAAGATCTTAAATTTCTGGCAAGTTCATATGGGAGGAAGCATTAGCCTTTTAGATATCCTGGGCCCAAGTTGTTTAGGGCTTTGTTGGTGAACACCAGCACCTTGAATTGAGCTTGGAGGCAAATTGGAAACCAGTACAATATTTGCAAGAGTGGTGTTTCGTGGTTTCTAAAATGCACACCTTACACTAATCTGGCTGCTGCATTTTGCACTAGCTGCATCTTCCAAACATTTTTAAGGGCAATTCTATGAAGAGTGCATAATTGGGAGGTAGATAAGGCGTGCACCTCTGTGGCCAGATCTGCCTTCCCCAAGAAATGTGTTGCTGGAGCATCAGCCAAAGCTGGGCAAAGGCATTCCTGGCCTTTGAAGCAATTTTGCTGTTCAGGAGCAACACTGTGTCCAAGACCACCCCCAAGCTATGAACCTGAGCTTTTACAGGGAGTGCAACTACAAGTGAATAGGCTGTGTTTCCAGTTCCAGATTGGTTTTCCTACTGACCAGCAGCACTTACAACTTGTGTGGATGAAGCCTAAGTCTGTTAACCCATATCCAGTCCTTTATTGCATCCAGATAATTCACTACTACCACAGCCTCCTTGGCATCAATTATAAAGGAGAGATAAAGCCTGGATATCATCAGCATACTCATGACACCCAACCCCAAAGCTCTGGATGACCTCTCTCAGCTTCTTCATGTAGATACATGTTTAGAGTTGGCCCTCTGTTTTCATGGGCAATCTGTCCCCCCCCCCACCGAAAATGGATACACACCAATATTCAAGCTTCATAGGCTTGAGTGGGGCACATGCCTGAGAGCGTGTGCAGGGTGTGCGGTGTAGGAAGCACCCCATTGAAAAGTATAGATGTCACCCCTCTGAATATTGAAGACGGCAGACCTCAAGTCCATGAGAAAGGAGGGCCGACTGTATACATATTCAGATACAAAATCATTTGAGCAGGATTTTCTTCTCATCTGGATCATTCAACGCCACTTGGTGCATTTGAAAGTTGTCCGGATCTCTTTGCTTGTTTTAGCTCCCATACCTTTTGGAATAGCCCTGTGGAGTAGGTTGGCGTTATTATTGCCAAACTGTAGACTAGATAATACAGAGTCTAATGGATTGAAAAAAGCAGCCTTCTTAAGAGTATCAAAAGAGGTCATGACTGAGGTTAGATGTATCCATGATGTGGTTTCATCTTGCAAACTAATCCCAGTTTTAGTTGGATATAGATTTAATGTATACTTTTGAGTGACAGCTTGCCTTTCTTTACGTAAATGCTATAGACTGGGGATTAATGCAGAAACAGAAACCTCCCCTCCACACTGTTAATAGAGTAATAAATCTGATTCGTGTGGGCAAATATGCCACGTACCATTCTGAGTCATAGAAGGAGATCATGTCTTGATTGCAGTAGGATCAGAGTGTGCATGCATTGCTTCTATAAAGCAAAGTTCATTTCTGATGTGAAGTAAGAACACTCTGTTTTTGTGCATGTGCGAGACTAGGATCAGGACAGCTGGGCTTAAGGCATTTGTTTGTTTGTGACCTTTATGGTTTGCACTTCCTCCATTGAACGGAGCAGTGTACATGGCTCTCCTTCTCCCCACTCTATTCTGGGAACATCCCTGTAAACTGGGATAGGTTGGGAAAGATAGAGTGGCCCAGAGTTATCAGTGAATTTCATGACTCACTGGTGACTTAGACCTTGGATCTTCCAAGCCTCGGTCTGGCACTCTAACTACTATACCACATCATTTCTTACAAGTTATTTCTAAGTCTCCTGGATATTTCCAGGGAGATATGGGGTGTTCTTGTCCAGAAATGTAATTTGGAGTTAGAATTAGAGAGCACCCAGGTGCACTCCAGTGCTCTTAACAGCTGCAGCACAGTTGTTATTTGCTTCAGGCAAAACGTTCGGCTCCTGCTGAAACTGAGGTTCCACCTTTGGGGAACAAGTAGGTCTTGGATGGTATGTAGCTTTAATGACCCTTGTGAATGTGGAAATACCACAGAGGAAAAAAAACTATTCTTTTTTACCAGAGAGAACACCTCTCTAGCTGCTTTATCACACTAGGGGGCAAACAGGAATTAAATGAGTGTTAAACGAGAGTTAAACAGGAAATTCCCTGTTTATCACAGGAAATTTCCTGTTTAACTCTCGTTTAGCTCTTGTTTAAATCCTGTTGGCCCTCGCGTGTGATAAAGCAGTAGGAATCTCCAGGTCATCCAGTGCAACTCTGTGGTCAACATCTGCCAGAAGTTCATCATAGAATCAGGCTGGAGGACTTCTGTAGGAACGTCTAGATTCTCCAGCGCCAGTCTTTGGGCAACTTTTGGGAGAGTTGCTCTGGAGGACCTAGAGATTCCTGGAGAGAACACGTTTATCAAAATTGCAAAAATCAAAGCCGCAAATGCGGAGGGACAACTGTAGTTGACTTCGGGCTACTTCAGATTCGCAGCATGGTTTGCCCAACCCAGTACAATATGATTTGTTGTTACATTTGTTCTTGGGTGTGGCATCAGGTTCAAGGGGGAAGGCAAAACTGAGAGCTCCATTTTGTAGCTTTGCATGGTTTGGTTTGTGCTTAATAGAATCAGAGATAATCTATATCTTCCTGATTCTCACATTAATCTTTGGAATGACTGCTTAACTTGAAGACTACAAAAAGAAATGTATATGTATGTATTTGTTATATATTTTGTTGAGAAATGCTGACAGTCTGTAAACTTTTATTTTATTTTGCTATATAATTTTATTATATTTCTTCCAATAAAATAGTAAAATAAATAGTAAAATAGTAAAAATAAGAGCTATTGGGACTTCAGACTTTGAACAAAAGTGAGCCAATTCTGCCTTTGCATTCTCCATAGCTGGACTCCAAACTTTAAAGAAATAGCGAGAGGATACAGATGTTTCTAACAGTTAGTGTGGTGTAGTGATTTGAGTGTTGGACTAGACCTCCGGAAAAGCAGGGTCAAATCCACTGAGGATTTAGAGGAAGGCAATGACAAACCTGTTCTGAACAAAACTTCTCAAGAGAACCCCATGATAGGGTCGCCATAAGGCAATAGCAACATAAAGATACTACTTTCTATTTGATTAAACCCCGGGATCCGAAAGAGCCAGGGCCGGAAAAACGGCCCCGGTTTCCAAAAAAAACCCTGGGTTGCAAAAGGAAAGCGGCGCGAAATTCAAATCGCGCCAAGTCCTTGCCTATACTTACAGTGGTCCCCTGGGTTACAAATGTTTTCGGGTTACGAATGTTTTCAGGTTACGAAAGGGGTGCTGGAACGGATTACTTTCATAACCCGGGGGACCACTGTACTATCAAGTATGGGCAAATATCTTTTTCCTCTCACTGGTCCACAAACCAAGTGTTTTTCTGCTTGGTTTATCATTCATGTTTCTGCTTCATGGTGTTCCAGGTGGTTGGATTTGCAGGGGTTTTTTTTTCTGTTCTTCAATGGAGAAATGGTTCATTAGGGCAAGTGGCCAATTGCAAAGCAGTGGAGTACACCACAGACAAACTATACCTGAGCCACTTTTATGTACATAAATGTGACCTAGGACTAATCAGAGTTTGTTTTCATTCCCTTTGTATTGGGCAGCTTTAGGCTACAGGTAGGAGGGAAATAGGAACTCACAGGCTACATGTGACCTCCCACCCCCACCCCTTTTCATGACCCTGGGTGTTTCCCAGAATTTCAATTTTAAATAATTTAAAACAAAAATAATTTAAAAGTTGGTGGCAAGATGCTTTATTTACTGTAGTCACAGGAATGAAATGTACTACAGTGGTCGTCCGGGTTATGAAGGTAATCCGTTCCGGATTACCTTTCGTAACCCGGAAGTATTCGTTTCCCGGGGGACCGCTAATTCTGCCGGACCGCGCGGCCGATTTAAAGGGGCCGCACGGTTTTTCTTGTTCGGATCCCGGGGGATATTTTTTGGTCCCGCCGGTTTCGGATCCCGGGGATTTCGTTCCCCGGGGGATTCGTAAACCGGGGGACCACTGTATAGTTAATCTGTTGTTGTTCTTTTGCTATGAAGCAGACTTCAATTTTTGGTAACTGTATTAATGAGAGGCCACCAATACATCCTGTGGTCAACAGCCCTTCTCAGGTCTTGCAAACTCAGGGCCCTTAATTGAATCAATCTGTTCTTAATGTGGTTCTCTTTTCCTACTGTCTTTCACTTTATGGAACAGTATTCTCCTCTACCTGTGACAGGGTCACTTTAAGGTTGACAGGGTCACCTTAAGGTTACCATAAGTCGGAAATGACATGAAAGGCACACAACAAAAACAACAACTTGTTTTTCGAGTGCATCATGTCAATTCATGACAACCTCAGTTTAGTCATATTGGCTTCTAGTGAGAGCTAAGGCTTGATTTGTTTAATATCGCAGTCAGTTTAATTCATTTTAGTTCACTATCATATTGTTAAAGTCAAGTAAGGTATGGTGAAAGCTCACTTATACCATAATGTACATTCAATAAAAATTCAAGGATGAGTTGGAAGGATTTTATTTGTTAATAATGGGTGGAAGGAATTTTAAGTAATTATTATTTCGAGAAGAATTCGTGTTTAATTGTTTTGAGTCAGTTTTCAGTCTGCTCTTCATATCTGCAACTGATACTTATTTTTAATAAAAGACACAAAAAAGGTGTCAGCGTGGGAAGCGGCCGCCAGATTCAACAGAGCCGCCCACCTCTTCTGTGAAACAAAACTGCTGACTTGTGTGCTTCATGCAGAAAAGGAAGATGCTTTTTGTATTTCTTTTATTTCTGGTTTTATTTTTAAACCTAATGGGCAGTGGCATCGTTGAAGTAAAGCAAAATGCTCTCTTGTAGTTATTGCTTTACTGGAAGTTGCATTCTATTTTAAGGGCTTGGCCATTCTAGCTGAGGGAAGCGTTTTTATCCTTGTCAGTCAGCAATAGACCTCGTGAGCTGCTCATCAGGTTGCTTTTATCAGCACTCATTTTGCAAGCAGAAAACTGCTTCGTATATAATACTTCCATGTACACATACTCTATTATTAAAAAGGTAGCACTTCAAAATGGAAAGCTAGGGTTACTGTCAGTACCCTGTGGCCAGCTCTTCTCTTTTTGCTTTTCTTTCCACCCCCTTCAAATAACACAGTATTATAATATCACAGAAGCAAATAGTAGAAACGGCAATTTTTAGATCTGGGACAAGGAATTTTCTTTAGACTGTGTGTCTTGCTTTTTTTTTTTTTTAAATGAGACTTTGTTCAGCCTTTACATGCCCAGTTTCAGTCAACACACAAGGTAATATCAAGCCCTGTTCTCCTCTGTCTCATTTTTGTTGTGGGGAGAACAACAGGTCTGGAGAGAGGTTCCTGATTTTTCCAGCCTCATTCCTCCTGTGGAGAGTTTGCAGGCAAACAAGAATGTCTCCTCTTAGGACTTGTTGCTTTCTGCATGAGGAAAGTGATGATGGAGGGGGTTAGAGTTGGGTGTTCTCCTCTTTGTGTGTTGACTGAAATGGGACAGGTACTTCAGGGCTGAACAGGGCTATTATCTGAACCATCCTGTTTCCCAGGGCTTGCAAAGAAAAAGTAGCAGTACCGGGTATAGAAATGCCAGTGCCATTATTTGGAAATACTGCTACTTTTCTTTCAACTTCAATGATGAGAAGCTGAAATTTGAGTCATACGGTATAACTGCACATCACAGTGTGGTACACCTTTAACTGGTATAGCTCTGTGCTGTGGAATCTTGGGATTGGTTTTTTGGTGAGGTACATAGACCTTTGGTTTACTGTCCTACACTACAGCACTAGAGCTCTCTGGCATGGCTGAACTACAAGCCCCAGCAGTCCTTAGAATGAAGCCATGGCACTTAAAGTGATATACCTGTGTAGTGCAACTAACATCATTATTGCTGTCTTGTCTTTGCAGTGCTAGTTGTGCGTAATTGCTCTCTGCTGAATTACCAGTGATATTTGTGTGATCACATGAAGATTTTTTTTAATAAGTTTATTTCTATTTCCCTCCTCTCCCATTGGATCAAGGCGGGATTCCAACAATAGATAAAATACATGTGTATACATTCAGTCATATATAATCTTAAAAACATTATCTAAAATTATAAAAACATATTAATCTAATACAATTTAATCCTTGACCTACTAAGTTACTGTCAATATTCCGGTATGGATCAGGTTCAAAATAATGATGGTATTTCTTATAGTGAGTCAGGAGGATAGACCCGCCGGAAGAGATCCATCTTTAATGCCTTCTTAAAGGCTTCTAAGTTGGTAATAAGACGGATCTCTTCTGGTAAGTTGTTCCATAATTTTGGGGCCACGGCTGAGAATTCTTTCTGGGAAGTCGATGTTAGTCTAACATTATTATACTGTAACAAGTTCTTGCCTGAAGTCCTGAGAGTGCGGGGTGGATTGTTTAGGGGGAGGTTCTCCTTCAAGTATCTCGGGCCCAAGCCATATAGGGCTTTAAAGGTGACAACCAACACTTTGGAAGCTAATTGGGAGCCAATGTAAAGATTTCAGAAAGGGGTGATATGATCCGTTCTTAGTGCCCCTGTAAGCAACCTGGCTGCCGTGTTTTGAATCAGTTGAAGCTTCCGGACTTGGTACAAAAGTAGCACCATGTAAAGCGCATTGCAGAAATCTAATTGAGAGGTTACCAGTGCATGTACCAGTGTTTCAAGGTCCTCAAGGTTGGGACTATCAGTCAAGGAGTTGGATTTCTAGCTTGTTTTGATAAATGGACATGAGCCCTAAGGCAACTGTGAACAAGTACTGAGCGCTGAAAAGTTGGGATTAGCTAGGGCTGCACACATGGCATCTGTGTGCCAAGTGTGGACACTGGGGCAAAAGTGGCATGCATGGTTACTCGGTAGCAGGATTCAGGGATTTCTCCATCCTCGCTCATTGTCCAAAACACTGGTGATCCTCTGCTACAGCCAGATATTGACCAGGGCATCAAAGGCCTTAAATGGCACAGCTGCAGGAAGGTTGGTGATGTACTTAACAGCAAGAAATAACAGCAGAGCTAAAAGCGTGAGGCAATCCTGTGATGATAACATGAAGGTGGGAAGGGAACCAAAGTTCTACAGGGGGTGGAAAGGAGAAAAGGTGGATGTGAGCAGAGTGGCAAGCAAGATGTATAGTTCTGACACCAGGGTTTAGCACACATCAGGGGAACCAGCATGGTGAACACAGTAAAGAACATTATTAGAGTACACACTGAAATTTTTGCAGCAGGAAAGGAAGCAGAGCTCCGGAAAAAGGAAGAATGAAAAGTGGCAGGTTGTAGCACTGGGGACATTTTTAAAAATTAATTTTAAGGACAGGAAAGCATCTGTTCACTGTCACTCCGCTCCAGCTATTTGAGCCAGTGTGATTCAGTAAGATTTTGGGATGGGGCTTGGGAGATCCCTTGTCTAGTCTCCTCTGAGCCATGAAACTCTCCATAACCTTAGGCAAGTCATTTTCTCTAGCAGCCTGACCTACTTTACAGAATTGCTATGTGGGTAAAATGGGGAAAAGAAAGTCATCTATGCTACCTTGAGCTCTTTGGAGAAAAGGCGGGATATAAATTTAACCAAAAAATAAACTATGAATATCTTGTAGTTAAAATTTGTTCATATTTTATGGTGGCTGGATTCTTGTTGATGTATTACTTTCTCTACAGATGCAGTTTGACAATTTTTTCCTATGCGTAGAACAAGTAATACATAACTCCACATATGGAGATATTTGCTATGCAGCAGCCGATGTAGAAACTCAACTGATAGGTATGTTGTTTGACACATTTGACCTGAAGAATGTGTGTCACTGAGGCCATATAGGTTTGTGAGAGCCTGTGAGTTTATCAGGAGCGACCATTTTGAATACAAATCCTCTAATGCCATATCAGCTGTTCAACTGTTAAACTCTTCTGTGTTGTGACTCTTCCACTGAATGAAGCAGAGATTGCCTTCGATAAAACAAGTCAACCTCATGTATAGGTCAAGGGTAGGTTTTGGGGCTAAAATTATGGATTTTTATATGACCCATGGATAAGTCGAGGGTAAAACTTAGGGGTAAGTAATGAAGGATGTAACAGACAAAGCAAAGGAAAACATTGAAAAACATACAGTTATAACTGTTTGTGCTTATACTAAAGGCTGGATGGATGAGAGTGTAGAAAGGGGTCAGTGCTTCCAAGGCAGATTAAATCATTTTTGTTCACCAGGAGATCGTTACATACACATATATGTATATATATGTACACACACATATGAGTTAAAGTACAGTGCTTACATTGAGCAATGCATAATTGGACTCAGGCTTTTGGGGTCAATTTCTTAACCTAAATTTCTAGACTTATACATGAGTATATACAGTAGCTATCCCACGTATATCCCATCACACAGAAGGGTTATAAGATACAAAAGTTTAATAAAGATTCTGTGAGAACTTAGTCTGTAAGGGAACATATATGTAAGGCTATAAAGAAACAATTACAAAGACAATCTAAAGAAACTGTCAAACTGTGTAACTAATAAAATATTTATACACCGTATCTATTGTGAACACCATCCACTAAAAGAGATACTGTATTCAGCCTGACTTGAAAATAAATTTCTTACTTTGTTTCAACAAGCAGCTGTCTGAAGTGATTTCAGAAACACATTAAAAACATTTGAGAAAAGTCATTTGGGTTGAGACATATTAAATAGTGGATGTGTGACTGTGAAAGAATTACTTGTGCCAAGCTGGGGAAAAATGTGAAACCCAGAGTTCTGGCATCGAAAGAGAGTTATAATGCGGGAGACACTTAAGAGAGTCCTGAGTCTGAGTTTCGCAATGAAGAATTGGTGAGATCCAAAAAGACCCATTGGGCTCCCATCTGAGAAAAATAGTTGGGTGAGTCTCATCATGACACTATGCATTTCCTATCTTGGGGGGGGGGTGGATGATTAAAAGGCTATACCTGGATTGTCAAAAATTTGACTTTTAGTTTTCAGCTAATAGGATCCTGCTAAATTTTGGTGATACTGTGGGGGTTTTGTGGGTTTTTGTAGTATGTGTTGTTTTATATTATGGTTACTACTCAGTGGGAAAGCTTGTGTGATTTCGAGGTCATAAATTTTCTTGCATTAGAGGACACCAAGGTAACTAGAAATTGTAGTTCACTATATCTGGAAGCCATTGAGTTGGGAAAGTTGCCGTTGCCTCTTTGTGACATGTCTCCCACGCCATCCAGTCTTCAGCTTTTTCTGGGAGGGGAGCTGCAGAGAGGAGGTTAAAATGAAAGAAAATCAAGACGCTTTGTTTAAATCTGCAGTTCACAAAGGAAAAATGAGAAATTGAATTCTGTAACTCATCTTTTTTGTTCTTGGCTAAGCGATATGTATATTAAGCTTAATCAGTGTGGGAGGAAGCTATCAAACTGGCACAGCATTCGTTCTCATTCATCCACATGCACACGTGTGTTTCTTTCCTTAAGACTGGGACTCTAGGTAGCTGGGAGTTAACATAGTCCCAGTAAGTGTTACCGTGACACACTTTAGCTTTGGGGGATATTTCCAGCTTGATAGATAAAGTTATCACTATGGTAACCGACGTAGTTGCTTTCATCTTTGGGCATTGTAAAAGACTGTATATAAACTGCACATGGGCTTCTTTTTTTCCAAGCTCTCATTTTTTGAAAATACAGTTGTATATGAAATACAGTTGTTCCATATGTGGAAAGTGACTATAAAATACAGTTGATAAAGTATATACTATTTTGTATTGCGACTACAAGAATGAAGAGGAGTCATGCATTCTTATATTATGCATATCTGAGGAAGTAGAATGAAGTGTATGAAAGCGCATGCTGCCAACTTCTTTATTTCAGTTAATCTCAAAGGTGCTGCAAGATCTCTCTACATCTGATTTTGCACACTAACACAGCTGTATCTTTGAATCTTATACATTGTGAGTATGATCTGATCTGAAACTCCAGTGTAGGATGTTGCATTACAGCAGGGAGACTATTGGTATATTCAGCCTAGTGATGGGAATCATGTGGTCTGTTAAACTATATCTTTCAATTTTTCTTCACCATTGGCTGTGTTGGCTAGGGCTCCAGGGGATTGCAGTCCTACCACATCTGGAGGGGCCACACGATTTCAGCCTCTTGTCTTTACTGTCTGCTCCACCTGGGACCCTGAAGGAACACTGCCAGTCCTTTCTGTCCCTTCCTGCTGCTTGACCCATTTAAAAACGGAGATGCCTAGAACTGAACCCATGGCATTCCTGTGTGTATACCAAAAGTGTTTTCATTGAGCTGTGGAAAACCACCTTGCACCTTCAGGCTCTGTTGTTTCTTTTGGCCTCTATGATCAGGAATACATTATTTTGAAAAATTCTGATTCTTTAATTAAAATCTTTATGGTTGTTGGAAATAAGCTTGCTTATACTTTATGGTTTGACAAATAGAGATGACAAGATATATGATTAGTCAGCTTGGGTGACTGGGCTACTGAAGGACCAGGGGAACCTTTGGCCTACCATGTGAATGGACTTTAATTTCCAGAAACCTGTCAAGATGACTTATGGCACAGGGATATGGGTGTGTAATCCAAAACTTCTGGATGGTGAGACAGTCCCCACATCTCGGCTATGGTATAATTGAGGAGGATCCTTCCTTTCCTGTATCACAATGAGATTTTCTTCTGTAATAGGGTTGTTCTAGCCCTATCTAAGTTTGTATTGTTATGAACAGTGTAGATATGAATTAGAGCTCAGCTGAGTAGCGTTGATTCATTTCTTATGATTGCATTGGCTCAAAAAAGTACAGTACATTTGCTGAGGTGTGTATTCATGTGTTTACACATGGTCTGGACTCCATGAATTTGGAATACAGTAGAACATTTTGTGAGGAAGACTAGGGTTGAGTGGTTTAACCTGGTTTAAACCTTGGTTTAAAACAAATGGCTTTTTATAAACAAAAAAACAAAACCCCAAAACACTCCTGTTGATTATTCATACATTTTTGAAAGACTGGCTGTTATTACTGTTTTCCAGCTCTCTTACTGGAACAACAATGACTGTTTGAATTTAAACATTTTAACTTTTAACAGTTTATTGCAAGCTATTCATGATTGGACCAGTATCCAATGTCACTTACTTCTTTTTAATAACTTTATGTTATAGTGCAAGAGATGCCATTCAAAAACAAATCCTTCAGTTAAAGGAAATTCAACCACCAAGAACACTTCTTAATGAACAATTATTATTTAAAAAGAACACTTCTTAATGAACAATTATTATTTAGTGGCCATAACATCTGAGCTGTATGGCGCTACTTAATTTTCTGATTTAATCCTATATTGGTGTAGTCCTGTAGTCAAATATATATGCTACCAATTTATCAATATAATTCCAAAAGATTTATTGATAGATGTAAATTATACCAAAGCCTGAGAACTTTGGATTGCTAATGTTAGAAAGCATTAGCACATGGTGGAACAAGCTTTCTAATACATAAAACAATGTTTCGCAGTACAGTAGGCCCTTGGTATCCGCTGTGGCTTGGTTATAGGACCACCCCCCCCCCATGGATACCAAAAACTGTGGATGCCCATGTCCTATTAAATGCAATGGCATACGGTAGTAAAATGGTGTCCTTATATAAAATGGCAAAATCAAGGCTTGTTTTTTGGAATTTAAATATTTCAAAAATATTTTCAAGCCATGGGGCTTGAATTGGTAGATATATTAATGCAAAAAATTGGTTTAAACTAAAAACAAACAAACCCACATTAAACAAAAACAACAACCATGGGTGTGGGGTTTTTTATTTTTAAAAACCATTTTTCCCAATCTTGGAGATGTTAGCAACTTCTACCTTGTTATTCCCTTAAGTGTGTCCTTTGTAGTGAAGACCCTTAAGCTTCTAGAAGCTATTTAAAAATGGCCCTCAATGCATCCATCTCTATGGCTCATTTTTTAGAAGCTTTGCAAGGAGGCGAGCTTCCCAAGACTAGTCTTGAAGGGATGGAGATGGGAATCGGAAGCAGACTAAAATCTATGCTTTAGAAATGGTTGAAATTATTAGCTATTTTGTGCTGGCCTCTTCAATTGAAAAGACGAGAAGAAAGATCCCCAGTCTTTAAAGCTGTTGTATAATTTGTGGTTGTCTGCCGCAAAAACAGGGCATCTTTTCTTTGAAGCCTCCTTTGCTGTCATTTTTTGATGTTAGGTGCCAGGTAATTGGTGCCATGGCAACGGTAGTGGAGTAACCAAACATGAGAGGGTTTTCTTTTGATGAATCTGACACACTGGATGGCAACAGTTGCTAAAGACACACATTGTCTGCTGTTTATTGATAGATGTTAATCAATATTTGTTCGCATTTATTTTATTTGCCACAAAGCTTTGGGAGGAGGGGGAGAGCGATGGAAAGAAATCTGACTGTGTTATATATATGAAAACACACCCAGGGGTAGTCATGTTGGCCACACAGCAAAATACAATAGCATCCAAAATCTACAAAACAGCCATACCTTTATTGGCCACCCAAAATGCACAAAATACATGACTCAACCATTTGAAGCTCCACTGGCTTCTTCATCCCATCTCAACTAGGTGTTAAAAATCATGGATGAGAAAGAAAAATATGATAAAGTTAAGAGTCTCACAGGCCTATATTTTGTCAGGACGTTGCTGTTGTTCTTTGTTAAGGTAGTATGAAGGATTATCTATGCAGGGAGAGACCATTTGCCCCTTTTGGCCATGTGGGCTTTGGGAGACAAAGAGCCATAAAGTCCAAGAAATAAAATTAAAACTTCATTAGCAACACACACAAAACCATCCCTAGTCGAGTCTCAATTACATTTGTGTCCAGGGCCCATTGTTCGTCTCTTCTTCATTTGTATTCAAAGACATAGCCGTGTTAGTCTGGAAAATCAGTATGCAAAGGGGTCTTGTAGCACCCTTGAGATTAACCCGAAAGTTAGAAGTTGGTAGCATTAGCTTTTGTAGACTTGAGCCTACTTCCTCAGATGCATGTTTAAATGAAGGTCTACAAAATCTATGAAAGTGCATGATACAAAGTCTGTGAAAGCTCATGCCACCAGCTTCTTTCTTTGTGTATTATTTGCTGATTTATGGCGACCCTCATGAATTTCATAGGATTTTCGTAGAGAAGAAAACCTCAGAGGTGGTTTTGGCAGTTTTCCCCTCTGAAATATAACCTACAGCCTGGTAACTCTTTTAAAAAAAACCAAACTCGATAATATGGGCTTTTTCACTTTTCATTTTTTCAGTCACTATGGACAACTTGTGGTGTAGTGGTTTGAGTATGGGATTATGACTGTGGAGACTAGGGTTCAAATCCTAGCTCTGTTGATAAATCTGCTGGGTAACCTTGGGCAAGTCACATTCTCTCAGCCTAAGAAGATGGCAGTGGCAACCCCCCTCTCTCTGACGAGACTTGCCAAGAAAACCCTGTGACAGGTTTGCCTTAGGGTCGCCATACGTTGGAAACAACATGACAGCAAACCACAATGACAGCAACAACAAATGGACAGCTTCCTATTTTTTCCCCAACTGATTTTTAATGTGTGGAGGTGTGTCTCAAACTTTTTTCAGCAGAAAAAGAATCCTCCCATTTCAGAATCCCATCTCTGGGTTCTGCTCATATCCTATTCTCTTCTGGATACAATGCACTCATTTTATTGGTATGTAGCATGCAGCTAGCATTTATTGTATGGGAAAATAGCAATAGCAAATATATTTCTATTTCTGGAATGCTAAACCTGTTAATGTAATGAAGAGGAAACATAGGTAGATGAAACAAGCAAAGATTTCTAGGACAAAGAAAGGTGCAGTACAATGACTGTTACAGTATTCTGATTTTCTCTTTTAAAAATCTGTTTTGCCATAACAGGAAAAGCTTTGGGTATCAATACAGATTTGTTTGAGCTGATTCTTGGGTCCTTTTCACACCCCTCAATGATAGCACTTGCATGCCCCTTTAACTGCCGTGGAGATGTCCTTGGGATTTGTTGCTTCAAGAGGTGATTTATAATTCTCTGCCAGAGAGCTCTAGTCCATTCTCCCTCTCTGCAGCACTAGAACCTTCAAGCAGAAAATCCAAGCACTTCACCAAATTGCAGTTCCTAGGTTTTGGTAAGATGCAGCCATGTCAGTTAATGTTGTATCAAAGTGCTACAATTGTGTAATGTGAGCGAACACTTAGCATGGCCTTTGGTTGTGTATGAGTGGGTGGGATGGGGTGGGGGAGAGAAAAAGAGAGAACAGAAATAGAGAGAGAGAGGAGCAAGGCCAATGATGCAAGAAACCATTAAATTATTATGAGTTTGGGAGCCCCACTTTGTAGTTTGCACATCAAAACAGCTCTGTTTAATCCTTAAACACAATGGCTGGTGGCTCTTGCGTACTTGCTAAGGCATTTCCCTCTTGTGACAATGTCTTCCTTCCAGGGCGATTCCTGAGCTATCTGATGTTCCAGCTATCCCTGGAGGATGAAGCTCTTCCGTGCTCTGTGTGCATTTTAACACATCCTCTTTACAGAAGTCTTCTGTGGCTCATTAGCACAGGCATTCTCAGTGCTGTGTATGTTGCATGCAAACAAGCAAGGTTTTTATTGTGGAGCAGTTTACACATGCTCTTGATGCATCCTGCATTTATCTACTGAGCTTGACTGTTTCCTTGTACTCTTGGTTGGAATAAGACAACCTCATTTTTCTGTTCACCAGCTTCTCAGGTAGCAGTCCGATCAATTATTTGTTTTGTTTTTGCATGCCAAGAGAAAGATGAGAATAATAAGTGTTTTTCATGCACCAAAGCCAGTACTGCTTCTTTTTGGTTAATGTTTCTGAGCTAGCTATAATGAATGACATCCTTTCCAAAGAGGGGAGGCTGCCCAATGTCAAAAAGCTCTTGATGTATTGCATTGCCTATGTGAGACAACTAGCTTTTTGTTCACATGTACCCAGGTGAACCTGTTTCTCTTCTGCTTCAGCAGATGTATTTGTTGTTATTTGTCAACAAGTTGACTTCAATTTATGGTGGCCCTATGAATGAGAGACATTTTGGGAGACAGGAGATAGTAAAATCAGTGGCATATGAAAAGATACTTTGGTCTACTTCTCATTCCTCCATTTTCCTTTGGAATGGCAGATTGTTCAGGGTGTTGCCAATGGCAGTCCTTGGCAACGTAGACTAATGATGTGTAGAGTTTGTTGGAACAACAAAAATCCATCCCAGGATGATACGTTTTTGAGCCACCCACAAGGGATAAAATACATCATGGTAGCTTTCAGAGAGACCCAGTGTGGCAAAGTGGTTTGAATGTTGGAATAAGACTCTGAAAACCAGGGTTTGATTCCTTGCTTGGGTGACCTTGGGCAAGTCACATGCTCCCAGCCTTAAGAGAAGGCAATAGCAAATCTCCACTAAACAAATCTTGCCAAGAAAACCCAGTGATAGGTTCATTTTAGGATCACCATAGGTTGGAAACAACTGGAAGGCACACAACAACAGCTTTCCAAGCTTTGCAGGTTTGTTTATCAGGTACAGTTAGTAAAATAGTATATTGGGGAAAGAAAGTGACAGTGTTGCTGTTGCAGTGTCAACATTTTGGGTATTACAGGAAATTTATGTAAACAATAGGATTCTTCAAACTTTTATCTCACGAACTGTGGGGTTTTCCATTCAGGCAATCTCAACTATGCCCCCAGCTATGAGGGTTCCTCTCAGGCAGTTCCATCAGCATACCGTTTAATCCACTAAATGTGAAGACTCAAATGATACTCACTGCAGTTACCAAAAGTAAGGGCTTTCTTTGATCCCCAATATGTATGCATTTCCTTCTGTCCCACCTGTGTGGCACCAACTGTGGAGACCGTGGCACAGTGGTTAAATGCCTGTACTGCAACCACTCACTCAAAACCATAAGGTGGCGAGTTCAAGACCAGCAAAGGGCTGAAGCTCGACTCAGGATTGCATCCTTCCGAGGTCGCTAAAATGAGTACCCAGATTGTTGGGGGGCAAATAGCTTACAATTGTAAACCTCTTAGACACTCCTTAATGGTATGAAGTGGTATATAAATGAAGCTGTTTGTTTTTTTGCTTGACCGTCTATCTGTTGTAAAGGTACCTATGAGGATTTATGCAACTTCTGTCTTAAGTCAATACCATCACTCTATATTTAGTGTTGCCACCACAAAAGTTTATGCTTTTCTCACATTTCTGCTCTTGTTTTGGGGAATTGCTTATAAAAATAAATGAATCAACAATATTGCTGAAAGAATCTGATTGAAGAATTCTCAACACATCTAAATAGCCCTAGTGATAATAGATAACAGCAGTGGCATTTCACCCCATAAAACATTGGAGTAGTTTCATTTGGTTTGTATTAACATCTAGTCATATGAGTTTCACTCCACATGGTGGCCAAAGAATGACAGTCTCAATTTGATTGTTTGGCTTCCAGGGAGATTTTAGGCTCATTCTGTTCAAGAACCCATTTGTTTATCTTTTTGGCCATCCACAGTATCTTCGGCACTCTTTTCCAGTGTCACATATCAAATGAGTTGATACTCTTCCTATCCATTTTCTTCACTGTCGAGCTTTTGCATTGAGACTGCCAAGGAATGCCAGGTGTTGCAGACAATGGAGATTATTAATGGATTATCAGTGAAGTTTGTCATTGCCTTCCCCTGAGGCTGAGAGCATGTGCCTTGCTCAACATCATCCAGTGGGTTTCATGGCCAAGAGAGGAATCAAACTATGCACAGGTAGCTTTTCCTTTCTGTAGTCTAGGCTGGGGCATTTTAGCATGACTAGCATCATGTAAGTCTGCTAATCATAGTGATCCTTTTATTTAGTCAAACAGCAAGGCCATCAACACAGAGTTTTCTTTTAAACAAGAGTTGTTGTATAATGCACATTTTAAAAAACATGCTGCAACGAGTCTACTGGTGCTGATTGATCAGTGTATGTTTTCAGCTGCACAGCCAACACCCTTTTTAAAAAAGAGAAAGGGACATTAATTTGAGGCCAGTTGGCATCTCCCTGGTTATCTGGCAATGGGAGAAGGAGCATCTCTGTGCAACGCTGGTGTTTGGAATAGTTTCACTCCACTCATCTCAATACCATTTATTTCCAAGCAAAATTGAAAAATTTGCATTATTCCCCACTGTGAGTGCCTAGGCTTAGGGACTGGTTACTATAGAAACTAATATCTAGGAGCAGACTGGGAGCTGGGCACCCGAGCTGTCTTAGCTTATTTTCACAGTGTGGCACAGTCCAAAATGCAACATAAATTTTTGCTGCAGAAAAGCTGCGTATGCTTCCTCTGAAACATACAGAATATGCTCAGGCAGAAACAAAGCCACACAAACCTTGGGCTGGTTTTGGCTGTCGATTTTTCAATACGAAGCAGGCTCCTCCACACCAAGGCAACACTGCCTTCTGAAATCTTTTTGGCTCATCTTGAATTGAAATTCAAGCCAAGGGGTGGGTGGTTTCTTTTTTCCTTTCCTCTCCCTTACTATAGCACAAAGGGACAACAGATGGGTTGCAAAGACAGTATTCCCAGTTGGTGCAAGAGCTCATGTTCCCTCTTGCTGCACACCCTCCATAGCATTGATGAGAGAGTTTTACTCCGAGGGGCCCAAATTCTCCCCTGTCTGTGACATCTCAATAAACAGTGCAGGGTATGTGCGTGAGAGATCAGAATAGAGTTGAACCGTCATTTCTCCCCCTCTAAAAAAAGGAAGCAATATCTGACCCAGACAATGTTGTCATTGATATCTGATTTGGATATCTTGCTTATCCGTGTGTCTCAGCATAGCACAAAAACAGCAGTGTCTCATCTCTGCTAAGCTTAGAAGCGATGAATTGAATGCTGTAGTTTAGGATTGTATTCCAAAGGCCTTTTTTAATATTAAAAAAACTACAGAAATTGTTGCTACAATCCCTGATATATTATGTCCTTAATTTATTTATAGTTCATTATAAAGAAGCATTCCTTTAGTTTGTTCTGCATCCTGGCATTTAATTTTCATGGATGCTCAATTTATTTGTCCAAATGGACTAAGTGACAAATCTTATTTTGGTTTATGGACTTGTGTTCTGGTGTGATGGGTAGGTCTTATCCCTGAGCTGGCGATTGAAACCCACACTGATTTCAGAGGTGAAGAGTTCATGCATTCATTATCCACAGTTGTTGCTGTTCAGCTGGTTAGTAACCTAGTTATGAAGATGAGTGTGCGGCACTAGGAAGGATTCTGATAGACACCTACAGTTTTTCTAACCTCAAATACAGTGGATAAAGTAGTTACTTATTGGACCAAATTCTAATTTGGTATGCTAAAATTTAGGGAACACCCATTATTTACTCATCTTTCCAGGAAACCCTGAACATCTTCAAACTCTTTTGATTGCAGAAACTTCTGAGATGTTTTCAGAGTAGAAGTCATAAAGTTGGAAGGGACCCCAGAAATGATTGAGCTCAACCTGATGCTCAATGCACTTTAAACTGTTTGGGCCCAGTACAGTGCTCTTCAATCTTAGTCATTATATACCTTCAAATTTAATTCCTTGGCAAAGTGATTAAGGTCCTGAATTGTGATCTGTTTTACTTTCTTCCCAATAACTGTGACTTAATTGAAGCAGAAATGGAAGAATGGTATTGATGCTGACTGTCAGGAGACATGATTTTTTAGTTACCCTGTAAATAAAGGATGACTTGCTTTTACAGGGAAAAGAAAGTAGTCTGGAAGGGGGGAAATTGCTTTATCAAGCATTAGTTTGATTGGGTATTAGCATTTTCGCTTATAACTGCTTTTATTTCAGTAAGTTGAGGGTGATGGTTTGGAATTGCTGAATGGGGTGATCTGCAGAGAGCCAGAACTACCTAAAGGGGCAGACGACTGCTGCTGAAGCCGTAGTTTTAGCTTTGATGAGCCATTGTTTAATCTCCTTTAGTTGCCCTAGTTGTGGTTCCCACTGAGCTTATTTAAATCAGGGAGGCAGCTGCAGGTTAACAGAGAAGATAGGTCTTAGATCTACTGGCAAGCTGTAAATATCTGGGTGATTTGGAATAGATTGGGAAAGATTTCTGACTCCCAATTGTTTAAATAAAGACTCCCACCCCTTTAAATTTTATTATTGCAAAGAAGAAAATCTGGTATAACCAAGGATGGATTCTTGTGTGAAGGAAATTGATCTGTGAATTCTGTTACATTCCAATACTCAAAACAAGTTATTGGACTCTTAGTATTCTAGAGCAGACTAGACTAGACCCATTGTATTGATGGGAATTACACAAGTACTAATCTAGTTTTTGATTCATTGGCTGTAGATAGGATTAACAATTGAATTTATGCCTAAGGTCTTTTACACCAGGCTGTACTTGGCAGAACTTAGGGTTTTAGTAACAGGAAAGCTGCAGTAAACCCTACAAGCCTATTCTTGACTTAAAAATAAATAAAACATGGCAACCTAGGGGAAGGGATCATCTGAATCAGTCTCCAGAGTTAGAGCTGTAAGAAACAGTACAAATCTTGTAAAGGTGTTAGTTGTGAAGTGGGCATGTGTATCTGGGCCCCGATGCAGATTTTATGGGCATCAGCTGGCTATAGAGGGGTCCCTCACTTTTTGAAGCTGACATTTTGAGAGAGGCTGAATATCCTCTGCCTAGTTTATTTGCCTAGCTCAAGCTAAAGGAAAAGGGATTCCACCTAAACATTAGGAAAAACTTCCTGATAGTAAGAACTCTTTTGACAGTGGAATATGCTACCTTGGAGAGTGGTGGAGTCTCTATCTTGGAAGATTTTAAAATAGAGGCAGGGCTCAAGCTCGACTCAGGCTTACATCTTTCCGAGGTCATTAAAATGAATACCTACATTGTTGGGGGCAATTAGCTTACATTTTGTAAACTGCTTAGGGAGTGCTTAGGTGCAATGATAAGTGCTATAGAAATGTACTTGCTATTGCTATTGCTATGACTATTTGTGGGGAGTGCTTTGATTGTGTCTTCCTGCACAGCAAAGGGTTTTGGACTGGATGGCCCTTGTTGTCTCTTCCAACTCTATTTGTGGAGCAACCAAAACAATGAGATACTCTTACTTCAAAAGGAATGAAGGTAACTAAGAATGGAGATGGGGGAGAAATTCGTGCGTCTTTTAGACATGGATAGCTTTATAGGTTGAGCTGAAAGAAAGTGAAAGGCATCCTTTTCGCTTTTCTTTACCAAGTTCTCCAGCTTGAGAGTTGTGAATTTTGTGGTCCAAATCATGCAGTACCAACAATGCCCAAAGCTATTTATTTTTTGCAACCCCGAATTGATAAGCAGTCAACATCTACTTTTCTCCCCCATCTTCATGGCAGCCAGCTCTATGGTGCAACTTCTCTGCACTTCCTTTTTGTTATTTAAATAATTCAAAATCATATGGCTATAAGTGGGAACAGCTAGCTACCAGCCAAACCAAGGATGGCAGGCAGCTGTCAACCTGTGATGTCTACAGTGAAGATACCTTCCTTCAGGGGTTCCCAGACTTTTGTCCTCCAGATATTTTAGACTTCAGCTCCCAAAATTCCTGACTATTGGCCAAGCTGGCTAGGGTTTCTGAGAGCTGACGTCCAGAACACCTGGAGGAGCAAAGTTTGGGAACCACTGTCTTGGGTCAAAAGGATAAAACATAGACATGGAGCTGAGCTAGCCAGCAACTGGCTACCTTTGGATTTTTTCCTTCCTTGAGCTTTTGAGGTTAAAAGTGCAGAAATTCTCCATTGTTATGCAGTCTACCTTAAATGAAACGTGAGTTCCAGATTGTGTGGAACAGGATTTAACTGCATTTCAAAATCAGTAGAGTGACACACCCAAGAAGCCGGCATCTGGTAGTGTAACTGCTTAAGTTCCAGTTAGATTACCTCTTAGAGTTGGCCCTCCATATCCATTGATTCTTCACCCTTAGGTTCAATCATCCATAGCTTGAAAATTAAAAATAACTAAAATAAAATCCCCAAAATAAACCTTTATTTTGCTATTTTATATAAGGAATGCAATTTTTCTATACCATTGTAAATAATGAGACTTTGATAACTCATAGAAGTTGGTATCCATGTGGAGTCCTGGGCACCAAACCCTATCAGGTATCAAGGGACCACTGTATATTCTAGTTATATCTTACTTTCATATCCTCCAAATCTAATGTATGTGCAAGTAACAGTTCCGTAGTGCAACTCCTTTCACTGTTACATCTTTCATCCTTTACACCATTCCAGTTTTTCAGATATGAGCTTCATTGGTCTAAATTTCAATTCTTTCTTGCATAAAATAAGATATTTTAAGCGTTAGGAAAATTATTAGAAAATTGAACTTTGTCACACTTTACCTATAGCAGGAGCAATGTATCTTTTTGTTTTATTTTATTTATTATTAAGAGTCTTCCCCATGTTAAAAGCTTTCCCCTAGCAACTGAAAAGAAGCATTAAACATTTACGTTATGTTTCTAAATTGGATGGAATGAAATGAGAGCAAGTCAGTTCAGCTTACCTTTGATTCACTGCATCAGAGAACTGTAAAAAGGGAAGGTTGAAAGGACAGGTGGTTAATATCTACTATTTTCTTGCTCTCTCTGTCTCTTTTCAGTTCTGTCCTCTGTTCCAGATGTTTGCCTCAATGCACTGATATGCTTTCCAAACATGACCTCTGTGTACTGAAAGAAATCACACATACCCAACATGACCCAACAAATTGATATGATAAATATTCTACTTTTTGAGAGCCTTGTTCTGAATGAAATACAACATAGAACTTGCTAGTGTTAGGGTACAGCTCTGTGGCCTTTCAACATCCTAATGGAGGTAATGCAAAGGAGAAACCCCCGAAGATGTACAAAGGGTAGGTTTGAGCTGATTTAGCTCTTTTTCAAGCAGCAGTAAAAGAATTTCTGCACAACTTGAATATGACATGGGAGTACAGAGTTCTGTATTGGGTGCTGAGCTGAATATCTTGAAGTGTCCAGTGCTCATGTCCCTGAAGCTAATCTTCTTCAATGACCCCGTGATAGTGAAGGTGGAAGTGGGGATTCTGAACAAGAAGTATAGTTCAAAGATATAGCTGTGTTAATCCATAGAATCAGTATGTAGAGAGATCTTCTAGCATCTTTCTTTCAGTTAGTCTCAAAGGTGCTACAAGATCTCTCTACATACAGGACATATCATGTAACTGCTAAAAGGGTACACTCTACCATTGAAACTTTCTGTACCATTCAAGAGGCATAAATCATCCTGAGCAAATAACTTTTGTCAAATAAAAAGGTAAACTTCAATGTTACTATAAAATTGCTGATAGCAACCTGAATGTTGCTATAAATATGATTAAATTACCAACATGTTACCATTTTTCTCCCAGTGCATTATTAATTGGTTTTGGCAATACATTTGATTCTTGGATTTTTGTGCAATCTCTCTCTGAAAATAATAGCCTTTTCAGTACTACGGTTGCTGAAATAAAATCTGAAAACGTAAGCTGATGATATTGTCCTTTATTAAAAACTTCTTTTAAAACACAAAAACAAGCCTGTTAACTAGATCAGCATGTAGGTTTCAGTAGAGATCTCTTTTAAAACATTCTTCCATTATATTAGTTTTAAATCCTTTCTAATACGCTTTTTGTTTATGACTTTTGAGCTTGATGGTGTTGGCTATTTTTGGCAGGAGCCTATGATGAGAGAACATCTTTAGCCTAATTGTTTTGTGTTCATCAGTGCTTTATTTCCATCAGGTTTTTATGTTAATTTTTAATTTTTTTAAATAGATGATTTTAATCGTTTTAAAATTTTTACTGTGACATTTTTGAGATGTTTTTATCTTGTAAGCCTTTGGGTTCCTTTGTGGGAGAAAGGTGGCAAAGAAATGAAATACATAATAATTAATAATAATAATAATCTACTGTGAAATCAGGATTGGGGTGGAAAGCAGTTCTGATTATTTGAAGGATATAATTCATTCCTAAACCATAAGAGAAAAGGGTCAGGGTCTGGTGTTAGGTCTATGACTTTGAACTGAATTTGGATGTTCTACACCAGACAAAAATGTCCAGTTGCTTCCATAGGGGAATTTACACATGCATAAGAAACTAATTGGATTTCATCTAGGTTTAGACTGTTGTTAACACTAATTTTCTCTGAGAGCCGAAATTTCTTTCTTTGGATTAGTAATTATTATTCCTAATTCAGTTTTATTTTTCAATGTTAAACATCAGGTTGTACTCAAACTGATTGATTGACTGAGGGCATTCAGTGAGTGGGTGTTTTATTTGGGCATTCAGTTTATAAAGCCGGGAGATCCAGAATAATCTTAACCTCTGTTCTGTACCAGTTTTGTCTTTTGTTTTTTGTTTTGTTTTTTAAGAAAAAGACATCAAACAAGCAATCTGTGCATGTGAATAGGCAGTCTTTTCAGTTTGGCAGTGGTTCTCAACTCATTTTTATACACAGTATAGGGTTGTTCTTTGTGTGCTTATAATTAGGGTCCTATTCTGATCCTTAAGGGATTGACCAAGTGAATGAATTGAATATATTTCAGTGAATTAAAATATGTAGCTAATAGATGCCCTTAGCCTTGCTGTTTATTATCCAGGTCCCGTAAAATGTCTCTATTGGAAAATGTGTATGTACTGTATAACTTGATCTAGTGCCAGTGTGGTGTAGTGGTTTGAGAGTTGTTTTATTTATTTATTTTATTTTTATCTCGCCTTTTTCTCAAAAAGGGACCCAAGGCATAATAATTATATTATTACAACTTTTGAGATCAGGGTTTGATTCCCCACATGGCCATGGAAAGCCACTGGATGACATTGGGCAAGTCACACACTCTCAGCTCCAGAAAACCCTGTGATAGGTTCACCTGAGGGTTGCCATATATCAGATGTGATTTGAAGGCACACAACAAGAACAGCAACATAGTTTGGTTTAGCTCTTCTGGCAGGAAAAGTGAATTTTCTAAAATTTGTGATTTCTTTTCTGCATAGACTTTGCATTTGGAAAATATGTTGCAGAAAATGTACGGGTCTGACTAAAACACAAAACTGTTTTGCTTTATGAGGGGCTGTGAGGGACCCCCACATGTTTGGCTTGCTACCACCACTTGTAACTTTCTCCTGATTATGTAAATTGTGGCAGGGACTTATTTAATTTATTTAAATTATTTATACCCCCACAAAGGCTCTCGGAGCAGTTTACAGATTGCTAATTTGACTGTTCTCTGCTGTCAGGCTTACAGTCTAAAAAGACATGACACAAAAGGATAAGGAAATGGTAGTGGGGAAGGGAATCAAGTCCAAGCTTGACTCAGGTTTGCATCCTTCCGAGATCACTAAAATGAATACACAGCTTGTCGGGGGCAGTTAGCTTACAGTTATAAACCACTTAGCAACTGCTTAGTGCCATATGAAGCGGTATCTAAATCTGCCTCTGGGGCTAGGCATGGTGGAACTGTGCCTGCCTCTTCTTCTCTTCATGTGAGGCCAGGGAGGTAGCAATTAAGATGGAAGGAGGGCCTTTCATTTGCCTCTAGGGCTAGGCATGGTGGAGCTGTAATGGAATTATGGATGGGAATTATGAATCCCTCAGATATTATTGAGCTTCAGTTCCCAGCAGTCCCTGTCATGATAGCCGGTGGTGAAGAATATTGGGAGCTACACCCCAACATTTGGAGGGCCACATACTTGCCACCTCTGTGATCTAGTCAAAAAGCATATTAGCTGGAGAGCATGAGGGTGGACAGGTGGAGAGGCAGGTTCCGCTGGCCTCTTTTATAACTGCAGTGTTTTATTTGCTTATTTAATTTTAATTGTATTGATTATTTTTCATTTAATTTGCAGATGACGATGATAATGATGATGAATTACCATTTATTTATACAGTACCATCTGTGTACATGGTGCTTTACATGAATGGTTTACTGTTGTTAACTTGACAGTTCCTTGGCCTCAGGCTTACAGTATGAAAGGACATGAAACAAAAGCAAAAAGGGATGGCACAAAAAGTGAGAGAGGACATTAAGTCCAGCAGCTGTGGCAATTGGGATGGATGCAGAGCCTTTCCTCGGTTGCTGAGCCTAGGCACAGTGGTTCTGTATCTTCCTGTTCTTCTCTTCCAATGTGGGCCCCAAGCCAGCTTTCAGCAGGGTTAAAATAAGAGCGATAAAAACCCAACAATAAAAAGTTAAAGCACAATGGAGCAAGCTGATGTTTTAAAGTACCATTAGTTTAAAATGTATAAAATCATTTGGAAACATATCAGTAAAGATAGATATACAGTAACCCACCTATAAAACTACAACAGTTAACTTTAATTATATCCCTTTCCTCAATATTGCAACTCAAAGTGGCCTGCAAATTATTAACACCAACACAGATTAAAAACATACAAAAGCTTCAGTAAAATGTGTGTGTGTGTATGCATGTTGTTTAAAAACAGTCCATAGAGTTACCGTATATACTTGACTACAAGTTGCCCTTATGTAAAAATCGAGGGCAGGTTTGGGGGCCAAAATTATTGATTTTGATGGGAGCCATGAATAAGTTGAAGGTAAAACTTAGGGGCATTTAAAGGATCTAAAGGATGAAGGAAAGGAAAACAATGCCCAAGAACTTAACAAAATTCCAGCAGGCATAACTGTACTCACACTAAAAGCTGGATAGATGGAAGAGTAGAATGGGGTCAGTGCTTCCAGGGCAGATTACACTCTTGTCTTTCACAAGGGGATGGCTTCTTTTTTATATATGAGTTAAAGTACAGCACTTACATCGACCTGTGGATAAGTCAACTCAGATTTTTGGGTCAATTTTTTACTAAAATGTCTAGACTTATACACGAGTATATACAGTAAAACCATTTAGATTAAAAAAAAATACAGTAAAATAGCATAAAATAGGTGTAGTAGTTTGAGCATTGGATTACAACTCTAGCGATCAGGGTTCAGTTCCTCATTTGTGCATAAAAACCCACTAGGTGACCTCTGGCAAGTCACATTTTCTCAGTCTCAGAGGATGGCAATGGCAGGCTGCCTGTGAACAGACATGCCATGATGATAGTGTCTTCACCTTAGGGTTACCATAAGTAAAAAATGATTGGAGCCTTATTGCATTATTAAACAAACCTGGCAGGCAAATGAAAAGACGGATGTTCCCCCCCCCCCCCCCCCCCGGCATGGCATTGTTCTCTTTTGTTCTCTTCAGGTTGTAAAAATGTGAGAGAGGATTCTGAAAGTGTCATAAAAGTGTCCAATTTGCCAAGCTGAAATAATCCGTTCGGTAAAAATGACACTTTTAAACCTGATGAAAAGTAGAGTCATGTGGAGGGAGAGAGAAAAAACACTTGTTTGTCTGCTGGGTTTGTTTAACAATGCAATAAGGCTGTTGGACCACTGATCATCATCATCATCCTGTTTAAATAGTTCCAGCTGGTGAAAGAAGAGCAGAGATGGGACCAGCCTATCCTCCCATGAAATGGAATTCCACACCCTGGAAGCAGGAGAGAAGGGAAAGCAGTGGAATGCCTTGTGGATTATATTTGCGGTCAACAGTTTGTCACAGATGCACCAGCTGCAGGTTGCCATCCTGAAGTCCTCAGAGAATGAGGATGCAGTTTTAGGCACTCACCATTGTACCTGATAGTATTTTCAGTGGAGATTCCCTTCCCTTCCTTCTGCTGCCAAAGCTGTGGCCATGGGAGGGAGAGGAAGCAGCACCTGTTCCGTTTTGCTTACTTTACTATCTAACCAATTTAGTAACACAGACCTTAATGTTTGAGTTTACTTTCCCTCCCCAGTTCTTCTTTTTATGTTGTTGCTTAGATTATAAATTTGATGGCAGGGACTGTTTCATTTTTGGTATTTATATTCAGTTCTCATAGCCTTTGTGAGTGAAAAGCCTACTAAAATGTGTTTAATAAATAAATCTAATAGCAAATTTCAATATAAAGTGGCATTCAGTAAGGATAGACAAATCAGTCCTTTTCTGTTCTGCATTGCTCTTGCATGGTTTCATGCATAATTCCTATTCATGGATCAGCTTGTGATTTTAAAAAACCATTTGCATATGTATTCCTACACTTATTAACTCCAGAATATGCATTTTGATACATTTTTTGAGCTGAATCAGAATATTTCAGAAGTGTGAAAATGGATAAATAAATACATAAATTCCAATCTGCATATTAGTTTGGCAGGTGTAGATCAAATTAATTGATATTGGAATTCATGAAGACCCCAATCTTCATTCATTCATAGTATTCAGGGCTTCTTCTAAACAGGAAATCAGAATGCTTCCTGCATTAACTGAAGAATCACACACATCCTTTTGTAAAAACGATTCTCAAGCATTCATTGTCTAGAAGCCTGTGTATTTTGAACCTGTATTAAACAGTAACTTAGTTGTATAGCATGGTGTTGTGGTTTAAGCATTGGACTATGGCTATGGAGATTAGGGTTCAAATCCTAGCAGAAATCCACTGGGTGACCTTGAGTAAGTCACACTCTTTCAGCCTCAGAGGAAGGCACAGGCAACTTCCCTCTGAACAAAGGTGATAGCTTCACCTTTACCTTAGAGTCGGAAGAGTCGGAAGTGACTTGAAGGCACACAACAACAAACAACAGTGATGAAGCTTAACACATGCAGTTTGCATGGAGGATAAATTTAAAAGCTTTTCTGAAAGTGCAGTTGTGACATAGTATGTTCAGAATCTCAGCATAACAAGGAAACATTATTTTACTGCATATATAAAATTCCTTGGTTTGCTTGTGTTTATGTTTCCTTGTGTGATGCAGAGACTCCTGGGGCTGCTTACAGAATGCACGTGATTGAGCAGCTACACATTTATGTGTCACTTTCAAGAATGCTGAATATAGATCGTGGAAGTGTTGTAGAAGATACTTCTGCCTATAAAGCTAGGAGCAGATATTAGTAGTTATGTGTTGACAAGCAATGGAATCAAGGCTTCATTTCCTGTGGTTCTGGGTGAACAGAAATGACAGAAGGATGAGGGTGCATGCCATGAACAACAGCACTTCTGTCATGTCACCTTCAGTTCAGAATCATCCCAAATCAAGCCTTCATAGGGTCACAGTGGATGCACGAAAGCATGCGTCCCAAGTTAAAGACAGAACACTGAACGGGGATGGCCAATGCTTCATAAAGTTCCTTTAGGACTAGAAGTCTCAGAATGCTGTCGTCATGCTGCCTAGTCTAAAAAGTAACTTTTGTGAGCTTTATGGATGTTCATTCTGAAACTGTGGTTTGAATTTGTCTATAAACATACATCCAATTTCTGTCATTTCTTTAGAAGACATGGTCTCTGTCCCCATAGTGGGACAGTGCGTTGTGTTTCTGGGAATATTACATTTTTTTGGGAATTAATTTGAATGGTTGCAGGCAAGGCAATTTCCCCAGCTCTGCCTAAGGAACTTGAGACATTTCCCTGTTAATCTGGGATAACGAGAACAGCAAGAAGAAAATGTATATTGAAAAGGAGCCAAATGAGAAAGAACAGAGGTGCAAGGAAAATGGGGTGCAACCAAGGTGAGCCAAAAGTACTGCATTGTGACTGGATATCTGCTGCAATAAAGATAATGCCATTAATATTGTGTGTCCATTTGTAGAAGACATCTCTGCTTCTAAGTAGCAGCTTGTTTGGCTGAATGCAATTTGTTGTGTTATGCAGATGTGTTTTTATCATCTTAAAGTACATGGGGTGCATGGACATTCAGTTGTAAGCTTTACACCATGGGTGGGGAACCTCTTTTATTCCAAGGGTCAAATTCAGAGCCAGGTAAATTTTGCAGGATTGCAGTCTAGCAGTGGGTAGGGCCAGGGGCAAGTGGGTGGAACCAAAGCTACTATAATATTTTAGCTTAAGGCTTTTACTGCCAGTTAATAAGGTTTTGGTGAAGTAGTCCAGTTGTTTAGAATGGGAAACCTGTTGTTATGTGCCTTCAAGTTGACTCCAATTTACAGCATCTTCTTGACAAGATTTCTTCAGATGAGGTTTGCGATTAGCCTTCCCTTCAGTTAAGAAAGTGTGACTTACCCAAGGTCCTCCAGTGGGTTTCTAGGGCAGAGCAGGGATTTAGCCCTGGTTTCTTTGTGTCCTATAGCAATACACAAATCATCACACCATGGTGGCTTTGGGACAATCTCTGTATAAAAACTAGGAGTCCACCTAGTGATGGTAAAATGGAGCAGAGAGCATGATCATGTGGCACATCACAGTAAGGATGGATCCCACATGTGGTCCCCCATCCCTTAATAAATAATAATAAATTAGAGTGGTGGAGTCTCCTTCTTTGGAGGTCTTTAAACAGAGGCTGGATGGCCATCTGTCGGGGATGCTATGATTGGGAGTTCCTGCATGGCAGGGGTTTGGACTGGATGGCCCTTGTGGTCTCTTCCAACTCTATGATTATATGATTTATTTATAGCTCGCCCAATCACTAGGAATCTGGGCGTGTTACAACAATAAAAACGAGTTAAAATACAATAAAATACAAACTGATCCCTTCCCAACCCCCCTCCCCAATATTAAAACTTCTTTACATAAAACTTATTGGAATGCCATATTGACTATATAAAAAGCACTCATCATTCTAGGAGAATATTTAAAAACGGAGTGGTTCTCTACCAATCTGTCATCTGAGGAGCTAAAACTTCTGCAATGTGTATATGTTTCTGCTTTGTTTGTAAGTAATTGTCTCTGTTTTCTGCAGCACAAAGAATTTTGACTATCTGTGTTGTTTATATATAGGTCCTTTTTTTTTTTTTTTTTTTTTGAGGACTTGCAGCTGAACCTCGCCTTGATGCTCTCAACTGCCTATAGTAGAATTCTTGGCTGAAATCAAACTCTCCAAATAGAATTACTATTCTAGTAATTGGCAGCATGTTTCTTTGCTGTTGCAATCACATCATAAAACCTTTAATTAACTACCAACTGCAAGAAGGATGAGATTGCATGGACTACAGTATTGGTTAGGGAGAAACCAATCCTGCTGCTTTTCACTATGTTCATACTTCAAACCAAAATTGGTTTTGTTTGAGGAAAATCACCATGGCTATGCAACAGAATCTTGGGAACTGAGGTTTGGTGTGGGTGCTGATACTTAACTATTGAAGATCTCTTGCCATGTTCTGAGAATTCCTTGTGGAAGCAGTTTAAGGAACTCTAGCTGTTCCCTTATGATACAGGCAAGATGTATGGTACAGGGCAAATCAGACACGCTTTTCTGTGCATGCTTTTAAAATGCAAAACAAAGCCTAGCTTTGCTTTCTAAGATATCACAAGGCATTGGTTTAATAGCAGATGTAAACACCCATGCCAGGCTTTCTTGTTTTTCTGTGGGGTTTTCTGCTGTGTGTGTGTGTGTGTGCCTTCAAGTCAGCAGCTGACTTATGTTGACCCCATGAATTTCAAAGGATTTTCTTAGGCAAGGAAATGAGACCTGTCTGCTGATAAACTCAGAGATGGTTTTACTAGTTCCTTTGAAATGTACCCCACAGCCCCTGGTATTTGTTGGCAGCCTGTCTCCCTTCCAGGCTTCCAAGATCAGATAGGATCTGGTACCTTTAGGGTATGCAGCAATTCATGCAGCTCAGAGCAGGGAAGAAACAATGATGTTAAGACCAAGTCTAGTTTGATGTTCAAAGAATTGCAGCCAGATGGTTAACAAGGGCTGGCTATAGGGAGCACATAACTCCTTTGATGCAACAACTCCATGGACTACCTACTCTGTTTTTTGGTACAATTCAAAGTCGAGAAAGCCCTATACAGCCTGGGTCCATGCTGTCTGAAGGTCTGTTATCGTCCCATATCAGGATGCTTGAGCTGAAAATCTTTGGGGTAGATACTTTTTTATATCCCACCAGCTGCACAGACATGTTTGTTAGAGAGAGGGCCTTAACCATGGCAGCGGTTAATTACCTCTGCCTCTTTCAGTACATTGAGAACAGTCAATCATGAAGTCCCATAACATTGTAAAGGAGATGGACATGCTGTGAATGGCATGATGATAGTGTGTCGTTTATATACCTGTGTCCTTTCAGGCTGCTGAAGCATTGCTTTTTGCAGTCACTTGGAAATTGGGATGTAATGCTAGATTCATGTTTCTAATCCCACTGTCCCTGTTCTCCCACAGCAGAAGCAAAAACAGATTGAACTGATCTTGGATGGCAGTCTTACAAATGAAATCTTACTTATGCTTTCTTAAAGTAAGATCTATTTGCTTTATTGGAATTTGCTTCCTTGAAAGTGTGTGTAGTGGCTCCTGTTTCTCTTGTCCACTTACACAAAGTTGTCTTTTATATAGACATTTTCTGCCTTTTTTCCTTTATAGTTTTATCTCCTGTTTTTATTTTATATCCTGTTAATGCATTTTTCCTTTTTCTTTTTGGTTTGAGGGATAGATATAAGACTAACACCAAGACTGTAAGCCTGCCTCAGAGTATCTGTGGACTTCAAATTAACCAAATTTTCAATGAAAAAAATATATCCATCAGTACAGATGGATCTTAAGTGGCATAAAATATGTAGTCAGCTTACAGACTGTGTTGAGCTGTTCACAGTTTGCAGTTTGCAGAAAAGCAGCTTCTCTTGCCAGCTTCTGCATTATCTTGAGGTTTATGGCCTTGTATCTTCTCTGCTTCCATTGCATTTGTTATCCAGCAAATACATGGTCTCCTTCACATTCTGTTCTGCCATGTTTCCAAGGCAGCTATTACCAAATAGTATTCTTCTTACTACTCCAGTTAGTGAATGCTCTTCTCTTTGTTCTTGTAAAAAGATCCTTATTTACCATGGATTTGAATCTTACTGTCCTTCAGCTATTATTCACCAACTTAATTCATCACTAGATTTTGAACTGGTCTTGACACTTGTCAGATGCAAAGTACACCATGAGATCCACAAGTGGAAGATAAATAAAACTAGAGGTTTACTTTTCTTCCTTAGATTCCTTGTTTGTGACCTGGGCCTGGTAAGCAAGTGGTAGATCTATCCATTTAACAGATTTAAACTGGTTTAATATAGTCATAACCTCTCCTGAGCATACTTTGAGCTGGAAAGTAGCCAACAGATCTTTCAGAGTAAATTCTTAACATTAGCAACAAACATTCTCAGGATTCTCTTATCAAAATTGTATTTGCTTTATACCAATTATTAGTGCAGGCATGGTTTGTTTGTACACACTGAAGCACAAGTATATGCCTGCAGACATGGGGAATTTGATATATCCAGTCATACTAGTAGTCCATCTAGTCACATTGTCTAGTGGATAAGGAGGGTTGAATGTATGTACAGTATAAATGAAACAAAGATTATAAAAGAATACTAAATTAAAATCCCCAAAGCTTTGAAAAACAATAAAGGTTTTTATTGATATTTAAAAATAGTGAGGTAAGGACTAGTCTCCAAATGTTGAGGAAGGCACTTCCAAGAGTATGGATGGAGCAGTGAGTGAAAAGGGATAAAGCAAAGCCAAGGAAGAGGATACCTCCTTGGTTGGGTGAGAAGCCTGGATTTCCTAGAATGCAGATCTTGAGCAGGCTGGAACAAGAAATTAGGTCTGACAGATGTGGGGAATTAGGTTGTGTAGGACTTTGAAGGTTAAAATAAGATGCTTATATTGAATTCTAGGAGGAATGGGTAACCAGTGAAGAGACATCAAAAGTGAGGTAACATGAACAAAATGATAAGCCAAAAAGATAATCTTAGCAGCAAAACAAAGCTGAGATAATGGAAGACCAGTCAAAAGATTAAAGTAAACAAGGTGAGTAATGACCAAGACATGAACTAAGGTCTTAGCAGAAGAAACAGAAAGGTCTGATTTTGGCAATGTTATAATGGGGGTGGGGGGAATGGCATGACTTTGCTGCAGCCTGTATATTGAGTGTTTCTAATCTGTGGGCCATTGCTTTGTTTTTCATGTTTTTGACAGATTTTAGAGTAGAATCTCTCTTTAGCTTGAAGCAGCTCTACAGGCCTACTCCTCCAGATTTCTTTAGAAAAATGGTAATCTTGCTGCTATATCTGTCAACCTAGTTTTAAAGCAGGTGTGTAAAAAGTGTGGCCTGAGGCTACGTGTGGCCACTGACCTTCATTTTTGCATTTTTTGAAGTCCCCCTGTATGACCCCAAAACCCACCCCTCTACTCAATTTTGTTTTCCCTCACTGACTGGCGGGCGGTTTTACACTTGAAATCTGATCAGAGTGCCATAAAGAGTGTATGAAACTAATAATTCTGCAGTCATGCTAAATTGTAGGTGGTGGATGATTTTGAAAATGACAGGAGGGGAAAGTGGTAATCCTTTGTTTAAATTCACACTCCTTTGTTCAGATGAGTAGGTGTTCATCCTATTATGAAACTGTAATTAGTGCTCTGAAGTGAACTTCATATTCTTTGGAAGTCTTTCCAGCAAAATTTTGGGAATTGGCAGTCATGGGGGGGGGGGGCTGAAAATTGGTTCTGTGATAACAAAGAGTATAACCTTTAGGGTGTTTGTGCTTTAGGTATGAAGCAGAACAGTAAGACTAAGAACAGATCTTTCTGTAATTCCTCCCTTGAGCCTACATCACAGATCAGCACAGGCATGATCTATTTTTTAAATATTGGCTGAGCTGTAATCAGGAGTTTTACATGCAGAATGACAAGAGTTTGTTCCCAATTCCCATCAACCTTGACTTTTGTTTTCTTGTGAAATCAGCCTTTATCTGAAGGAAAGATTGATTGGGCCAGGGACAAATAGTGTCAGGATGTGGCAAGCACTGTTTAATGTGATCTTGAAATTTGCCTGCTTTACTGTTCCATCTGTGTGGTGACATATTTGTGTAAAGACTAAAAAAATTATTGTCATGTGTTTATTCACATGTGTTGTTGTTGTGTGCTTTCAAGTCATTTCCGACTTATGGCAACCCTAAGGCGAATCTATCATAGGATCTTCTTGGCAAATTTCTTCAGATAGGGTTTGCCATTGCCATCCCTGTAGGCTGTGAGTGTGTGACTTGCCCAAGTTCACCCAGTGGATTTACATGCCTGAGCCTGAATTCGAACCCTGGTCTCCAGAGTCACGGTCCAGTGCTAAAAGCACCGCACCATGTTGGTTCATTTATTTGCTTGTACTATAGTAAATTTGTTGGCTTTTAAGGTGCTTCAGTGTTTTTGCTGGACCAGACTAAATATAGTTGTTCCATCAGAAGATGTAAAAATATGGCCATCAGTGGTGGATTGCAGCTTCATAGGTACTGATCAGTTCTCTTCCCTCTTATCTTCAGCATTGCTATGGAATTGTTTCTTTCCTCTTTCTGAATGGGCTCAGCATTGTTTGCATTGAGTACAGAGCTTGGAAAACATTACCTTTATATGTGTATGTGTGTTCAAGTCAACTAGCTGCTTTATCACACTAGGGGGCAAACAAGATTTAAACGAGAGTTAAATGAGAGTTAAACAGGAAATGCCCTATGTTTATCACAGGATATTTCCCGTTTAACTCTTGTTTAAATCCTGTTTGCTCCCTAGTGTGATAAAGCAGTTAGTGTGACTCCATCAATTTTTTGTAGAGTTTTCTTGGGCAAGGAATATTCAGAGATGGTTTACCAGTTCCTTTGTCTGAAATATAATAGACTACAGCACCTGGTATTGGTTGCTGATCATATCATGAGAAGACATGCCTCACTAGAAAAGACAAGAATGCTAAGTAAGGTAGAAGGCAGTAGCAAGCTATTACAGCTAGATGGACTCACTCAAGGAAGACACAATGAGATCTGAGTAGGGCTCTCGATAGGTGACTTGGAAATTCATAGGGTCACCATAAGTCAAAGTTGTCTTGATCGCAGTTAACAACAGCTCCCTTCCAAGTACTAACCAGGGCTAACCAGCTTACCTTCCAAGGTTAGATGTGATCTGGTGCCTTTAGGGTATATAGGCATTCTATTTACTTGTTTAAGTTGCCTTTAACAGGCATTTTTCAGAGACTTTTTGAGCAGGTTGGTGACCACTGTCAAAATCCACCAGCTGGCTCTGTTGACTGGACAAACCTGTCAAGAGAGTAACTTTTCCTGGTTCTGGTCCAATCCTATTTATTGCAGAAAGTCTTGTTGATTGGGTTGTTAATTTCACCATTACGATTGTCCTTAAACTGCCTTTTAAACAGTGATTTTAATATGATTTAGTATTAGTGCTTTTAATACTGTTTTTATTTAGTTTTTTTTAATTCTACGATATTTAATTTTAGCTTATATTGTGATCCTCTGTCAGTCCCATATTAAGATAAATGTGGGATATAAATTAAATAAATAAAATTATATATCTTGACATAATTCTGCGGCATTGATGCTATTTCTTGATTGAATTAAAGTCCTGTTTGTTTTTTAAAGGAGATTTTACTAAGGCTTGTAGTTGGTGTCTGAGTTTTAAAAGTCTCCACCCTATTCTTTTTAACGCATGGAATATTCTTGGGATGACAGAAATATAATCTATATATATCGAGTGGAACAAGTTTGCGGTGTCTTTTTTGGACAAGGGCAAGCAGCTGTTGCATAGTTTTGACAAACAGCAGCTGGAAGGAGCCTGCAATCCATTCGTCTTGGACACTAACAGTTAGTATAAGGAGAGTGAGAAGAGGTGGGTGCTTGAATGTAAAAGATGCAAAATCTCCACACAGTGCCATCTACACTTCCTTGGTACTTTGGTCTCATGTCTTCTCAAGTGTCCCTTTGGATGCTAGGCTGAAGTTAAAGCACTCCGTGGGTGGTTGCAGGCAAGCCAGTGCTTGTCTGTTCACCTACACAGAGACTTACTATTTGTATGATTAGCAGTTTAAAAAACAACAACACTGTAACATGCTATTCCTTGTATGTTAGGAATTTCTATCTGGCCATTCAGTCTGGTCATTGAATATCCATGTAATTTTATGTTAATACTTTATTAACATTTGTTTATTTGTTTTTCATTAGATTGCACATATCTGGCAGGAGACTGTACTGTGTGTTCTTCTTTTTCAGGAAGCCAATACATTTTGGGCCCTTTAAGGAGAACATAAGTTGAGCAATGGTTGATCAGTCCAGAGACTTGTTCAGGCCAGAAACTTTTTCCCTTAGTGGCCTACCAAATGTCCACCTGTTCTTTCTCCTGTTCTTCACAATTCAGTGATATTCAGAGGCATGTTGCCAGATATGATATTGAAGATAGCATTAGCCATCATGGCTAATATCCATTTATAATTTTTATCCTTCTTGAAATGACAGCATTTTCCATTTTCAGGGTCTGGCAGCAAGAACGAGATCATGAAATACTTGAGGTTACGTGATCAGGGCTGTTTCTCACATGCTCATTTGCTTACACAAAGGTTAGAGGGGATGTGTAAGAAAAGCATGTAAACCAGTATGTGTAGGTTCTGTTTTGCTATCACTGCAGGTGTCAGGAAACTGTTGCAAAATAGATATTTGTGTGTGGTTTTAAAATGACTGCCCATGTAAGTGTGCAAATCTAAAAGCAATTGGTTTCCTACACAAAAGTGATCCTAATCGCTTCTTGGTTGTCAGAATCAGCAGGATTCATTCTGAAATTTTCCACACTCCACATGAATAGCATTATGATTTCCTTTTAACTGCTATGGCTCCGTTCCATGGAATCCTGGGATTCATAGTTTGTTCAAATACTCATGCAGAGAATTCTTAGTGTCCCTCCCTAAACTGCAAATCAAATGACTCTATAGAATGGACTCATAGCCATCAAAGTGGAATAGTAGTGCTATACTGTGAACTAGCCACAGGTTTTAGCAGTGGCATCTTTGCTGATGATCTGACTAGATGAGTAGTCTGGGAAGATACCTAAGAATTCCCTGTCACAGGCTCAGGCATAACACTGGCTCCATATAGAGATGGGGAGAGTGTGGCCTTCTAGGTAATCATGAGAAAATCCCTGTTTCTTGTATTTGACATTCAAAGACATTCTGTTCAGAATATGAAGAAATCTGTGACTTTTGGTACAGTCTTGAACAAGAACTCTCTTTGTTTTGTATTGACTTGTACTATTGACAAATGCTTCTGAGTCAGTGCCAGAGCTATTGTTATGTGCAAAACTGAACTTTTGGCTTTCTGTTTTCTGTACCTTTGCCCCAGGGCCTGCTGCCTGGCAGTTTGTCTTTTGGTTTCCCTGTTCCTTTGCTAGTCTGTTTATGACTTACCTGCAGACCTGACCCAGAAGTCATAGCTCTTCTGCAAATGACTTTTTAACCCCACTTCTAGACATTTGCTTTTCACAAGAACTTGAATCTGAGGCCTGAACTGATCCAATGACGATGTCTGGCCCCCAAAACTGAGTGAAAGTGGCTTGGTTCCAAGCAATGATGGAAATTAGACTTGAACCCAGATATTTTGGCATTCAGGTTACTATAAGTTAGGGCAAGTATGAACAACTGTGGAGCCATCCGCTGCTCCCAGTGCAACTGGAAGTTTGTGTTTGTTAACTGCCTTCGAGTTGGCCCTGTCTCATGGCGACCCTCTGCATTAGACATCTCCAAGCCTCCCTATTATCCACTGCTTTGCTTATGTCCTGTAGATTCAGATCCATGACCTCCCTTATTGAATATAGCCATTTGGTATGTGGTCTTCCTGTCTTTCTACTGTCCTCCACCTTTCCTAGCATTAATATCTTTTCAAGTGAGTCATACCTTCTCATGATGTGGTCAAAGATGATAGCCTCAGTTTTATCATCTTGGCTTCCAGAGGGAGTTCTGGTGTGATCTGTTCAAGGGCCCAATTGTTTGTTTTTTGGTTGTCCATGGTATCCTCAACACTCTTCTCCAGCACACATCACAAATGAGTTGATTTTTCCCCCTATCCATTTTTTTCACCGTCCACCTCTCATATCTTTACATGGTGGTTCGGATGATCCGACTTTAGTTCTCGGTTGTATGTCTTTATTCTTTAGGATCTTATCTAGTTTTTTCATAGCTGCCTTGCTGATCCCTTGTCTTATTTTTTGGATGCAGTCACTATTATGTTTGATGTTTGATCCTAGGTACGGGAACTCTTTTACTATTTCAGTTTCTTCATTTTCAAGGTTGAATTTATGTATTTCTTCTGTGGTCATTATTTTTGTTTTCATCACATCATTTCATCACATCATATCATTTCTGATTCTAGTAGTGGTTTGGTGTTTTTGGGGTAGTTTCTAGGGAAACCCAAGGCACCATTTTTTTCTGATGGGTTTCAGTGGTTTTGCACTGTTTGGGGACCATGTTTTCAGCCATTTAAAATAATATGTCTGGAGGCTTCAGGGGCCACAGAATGGGTGGCCAAGATGGCCTTTGTGACCCTTCCTGAACTAGAGGATAGTCCCAAAGTTAATTTACTTAACTGACATAATGTGGAAACCATGGTATTATTCACTAACTGGCATTACATGGAAGTCATGAAGAATGGTTGGTTTTTGTTATTTGCATTACAGAACCTCCCAAAATAACAAAAGAGCATCTGACTGATACACCTTGCTTCATTCAACATCTTTAATTTGGATGCTTTGTGTAGGACTTAAAAAACTTGCATGCTGGCTTTGTACTAAGGGCACCTGGCCACATCCCTGGAGGCTGTGAGCAGATCATGTTAGATTTGCTTCATCTGAAAGCGCACAGGGAATTGGGCTAATTGAGGATTAAAGGGATCCCTCTCCACAGTTAATAGCCAGTAGATGGTGTACGCAATTTGGGTCACCTGAGTGTATGTGGATGGCAGATTCCTTCCTAGACATCCATATTTGAAAATGCTGCAGTAGAATCATGTGTATCTTCCTGAAATCATGTTTAGGATCTCACTTAACAATGAGATTAAAATTATAGTTTGTGGTTTACTGGAGGAATTATTTGGCTGTTGGAGTTCTTTATTTTTCACAGGGATTTTTAAAGCAGTTGTATAACAGTTCCTCATCACTGTGTATGGATGCGAGAGCTGGACAGTAAAGAAAACAAACAGAGAGAAAATCATCTCATTTGAGTTGTGATGCTGGAGAAGAGTGCTGAGGATACCGTGGACAGCCAAAAAGACAAACAAATGGGTTCTAGAACAGATCAAGCCTGAAGTCTCCTTGGAAGCCAAATAATCAAACTGAACTTGTCTTACTTTGGCCACATAATGAGAAGGCAGATTACTAGAAAAGACAACAATGCTAGGAAAGGTAGAGGGTAGTAGAAAAAGAGGAAGACTACATCCAGATGGATGAACTCAATCCAGGAGGTCATGGGCATGAATTTGTAGGAACTAAGCAGAATAGTGAAGGATAGAGAATCTTGGAGATGTTTCATCCACAGGGTCATTATGAGTCGAAGTCGACTCAAGGGCATTTAACAAGAAGAAACAACAATTGTGAACTGTCTCTTTTCACTGGACTTGGAATAACTTATCTCTTGAAGGCTGTACAGCTGTTCTGTCAACACAGCCCCAAGAAAGCTCCTTCAGCTATCATGAAAATGGGAGACAGGATGTTCTTCCAAGAGTCAAAAACAGCTCCCAGGTGTTGATACCTGAGGGTTTTCTCTTGCCCTAACATGTTGGCCTTGAGCAGCAGGTGAGTCAGGGTGCAGTACTCGGTCACACCCAGTGCTGGGAGAAGTTACTTTTTTTAACCATTGTCAGGGATTCTTGAGAGTTTTAGTCCCAAAAACTTTCCCAGGCTGTGGTCACATTACAACCTAAAGATGCTCATGCCACAGGGTTTGAGGACTTGTCTTCCCAAGAAGAGGTAGTGTGGAGAGACAAACCCATTAAGACAGAGGGGAGGGTGGGAGAGAGAGAGAGATTAATGCAAACAAAAGTAAAATAGAACCCTTGACTCTGTGTTCATTTGTTGCATTTTTTTCCTGACCTTCCTCCCAAGAAGGTTCAAGGTAGGATATGTGGTCATCTATCTAACCCCCTGTGCACTTATGTTTTGTGTGCCTCAAGTCGTCCCGATTTATAAGTTTTCTTGGTGATATTTGTTCAGAAGAGGTTTGCCATTGCCTTCCCCTGAGACTGAGAAAGTGTGATTTGCCTGAAGTCACTCAGTGGGTTTCATGGCCAAACTAGAAATGGAGCCCTAGTCTCCAAAGACTCAGCACTCAAGCCACTACTCCACACTGGGTCTCAAGTCAACCCTGTCACTGGGTTTCCTTGGCAATATTTGTTCAGAAGGGGTTTGCCATTGCCTTTCCCTGAAGCTGAGAACATGTGACCTGGCCCAGGTTTAGGGTTTCATGACCAAGCAGCAAATCAAACCCTAGTCTCCAGAGTCGCAGTCCAACGTTCAAACCACTGTTCCATACTGGCTTCCTGTTATCCTCAAAACAACCCTTCCAGGTGGATTAGTCTATGGTGAAAGAAGCAGAAGGTCACACCATGAGTGAGCAGGGATTTAAATGTTAACCACTTCATACCACACTTGCCACAACTGAGAATAAAAATGGTGGGGAAAAACCAAGTATATATGTTGGATGGGGCTGGAATACTAAATAGAAAAGTTTTTAAAAAAAATGTATGTATAATCTGCATGTGAAGGTGCAGTGATGGGGTTTTTGGTGGGAAAGTCACACTGTCTCTTACATTTAGGAGTTATGTCTGCATGAAGGAGCCAAATGAGTTCTCATTGTACTGCTAAGGATTTGGAAGAATCAGAGGTTTTAACGTGCTTTTATGGTGGGAAAAAATTAAAATGATACAGTACAGGCCAAACACTTGACTTGCACAGACTAAATAAATCTTGACTATTTTCTCCAGTCGACTCCCCTTCTCAAAAGGGATTTAATTTGCTGAGGAGAAATGCTGTGGTCAGGAGGTGGTTCTCATTGGAGTTGCTGAATGAGGATATCGTCCTTCCTTTCAGAATCTTTTTAACTCTTGCTAAGCATAAAACTGCAGATGGTGTGGGAATAATTTGTTCTATTGTTGGAGAATTTCCTGAGAGGAACTGAGAAGTGTGATGCAATCCATCAAGTGTATTGGCATCCTGGCTGTTTACATGTTAGAACTGAATTCTTAAATAAACTCTCATAGTACCTAAGCTTTGTGCCTTTCTTTGCTCTAGCATGATAGCAATTATTATTTTATTATCTATTATATTTATATAGCATTTGGTATAATAGTATCTTCTGCATCTTTTTGAAGTTGTCTGATTACTAAGAGTGCATATACACTGTATAAATAATCAGTTTGACACCACTAAATGCTGCAGCTCCATCCTGTGGAATCCTGGGATTTGTAGTTTTACAAGGTATTTAACCGTCTCTGCCAGGGAGTGCGGGTATCTCACAAAACTTCAAATTCCAGGATTGTGTAGGATGAAGCCATGGCAGTTAAAGTGGTATGAAACTGAATTATTTTTACAGCATAGATGCACCCTAGGATAATGCATTCCAGAATTCTGCTTGGGAAAACAAAATTGCAAAACCATATCCCCCTATATGAGTCTGCCTGTGCTTTGAGATCTTCAGGGGAAGGCTTTCTCGTAGTCCCACCACCATCCCAGGCATATCTAAGAGAGGACATGAGAGAAAAACTTTTCAGTGGCTGCTGCTAAGATTGCCTCCCCCAAGTGTATTGCAGCAGATAATGGTGTCTGTATATAAAATGGTAAAAATCAAGATTTGCTTTTTGGAATTTTTACATTTTTAAAATATTTGTAAGGTGTTGATGCTTGAATCCATGAATAAAAAAATCTGTGGATACAGAGGACTAATACTATTGTTCTTTTAAAATTTACACTGCCTTTTTTTTTTCATGCTGGAAGAAAAGCAGGATATTCATTAAATAAATGAATAAATCCATGGAAGAAAACACATATGAGCTGGGCATGTTGCTTCTCGCATGGTGGATTATGATAAGACCTTCATCTCATCCAAGGCTCTGGTGGACATGCAGAGCTAGTCTACTCCACCTGCTAAGCAGCCCCATTCCAGTGAAAGAAGGCAGTCTTTGCACACGCATTCCCTTACACCCTTGAAATAAAAGGGGGCACCCATATTTTCATATGCACATTAGAGTGAATGCAGATACCCTAGCTACAAGCTATGTGGGAAGATCTTGTCATTGTCAAGAACTGGGTTCCATACAAAATGCTACTTGTACAGTTGAACAGCCCCAAAATTGCAGCTTAATGGACCATATTAGCTTTTGGCTTGCAGATGTTACTTTAAATTGAGCTGCTTCAGAGAAAATAAGATCAATCGAACGTTCCTTCCTTTTCCGTACCAAATGGCCTGCTGTGGATATTGGAAACTCATTTGGTTCATAATTGAATAAGTCATAGTGAAGTATTGAACATCTTTGGCTTGACTCCTGTTTTAACCCTGGAAATGGTTGGCTTCCATCTTGGTTAAACTATTTTGTTTAGCTTTGCAAGTGACAGAAGAATTTAACACATCCATCCTGTGTTCACCTCAATTAAGTGCCCATCCTTTATATATTCATTGTCTGTACCTTGACCATGTGAAAACGACTATTAAGCTATATGACATTTTCTTGACCTAGTTTATGAATTGAATTTTGTGTGTGCGTGACTACAAACTGGTTACGTTGGGATGTCACTTGACTTAATTTTGGTTTGATTTATCACATTTATAGTAGCATTGTGTGTGTGACCCCATGCATTTCATAGTGCTTTCTTAGCAAGGAATACTCAGAGGTGGGTTTTCCTGTTCCTGCCTCCATAATACTCCTCTGGTAGGATTAGGTAGCCCCATACTGAGGCCATTCAGTTATGGTGTTTTGAGTATATTTTTCAGCTCTTAAATTTAAATTTTTCTTTTTCTGTTCAAAATCTGCTTCCTTCCAGGAAAGGAGGAAAATGTGATCCTCAAACTCTCCTTCATGGTACCGTAATATGTTTAGTCATGCTAGGATTATCAATAATCCCGTGGGTCATCATATAATTACTATTTGCTATCAGTGCAGTTGCACACTGCTGTATCTCTTTTCCCTGGAGAAGTTGTCTAGTGATGGAATCTGGAAAATCATTGTAGTATGTTTTGCCCGTGTGGATCAGGATTGATTTACTAATGTCATGTGCATCAAATATTACACTGGAAAACAAGAAGTCTGAGTATATATAACTGGATAGAAGTGGTGTTTGGCTTTTGATCATCCATGTGTGTACTCAAACAGTGCCTACAAAATGGGAGTGCCATGATGCATAAAATCACAACATTTGTGTGTAAACTGTCCCCGCACCCTTTCTTCACCATGTTAGTCCTACTAGATATAGTCACTGTGATCAGGCTCATTTGCCATTTATAAATCCAGAGTGGACATGACTTTACAATAGTAGTTCTTAAACATTTTTCGAGTCATAGCCCGCTTTAAGAATCCACTGAAAGCTGTGGAACCCTTCAGAAGAATACACTTAAATACAATTTTCAATGTAATAAAAAGAAAAGTATTGTGCATAGAAAACACACACACACGTGCACACGCACACACATCTGTTTAACCCTATGATATGCAGCTTAGTAGGAATTGTGAAGCCCTCCAGATGTGGTCAGTCTGCAAATCTCATCATTCTTAATGATTTTCTATGCTGACCATGACTGCTGGAATCCAACAAAATCTGAAGGACGGTGTGATTCCAACTTCTGATCTAACCTGTATGTCATGCTAGTTGAAATCTCTTGGGGAGTCGTAGTCCCAAAAGTAACATCTCCAAGCTTCGTTATTGGCCTGATTAGATGTTCCAGCCACTTTTCCTGAATTTCACTGCTTTTAAAAAAGAAAAAAGTCTCTAGCACTTTCCTCAATGGCTCTCCAAGGGAAAACCCAGGGCTTAATTGCTTAGTGGGAAGGAAACTCACTTTTAGCTTTCTGGAAGCCACATACAAATGTATAAGAAAGGAGGACTAGTTCATCAGAGGCACAGCAGTTGCCTTGTATATATAAGTCTCAGGTTCAATCCTTGGCATCTCTCCCTGAAAACCATCAGCTAGTAGGTGATAGAAAAGTTTATTACCTGAGACCCTGGAGAAATCACAGGCTGGGCTGAAGGCACAAATTAGTTTGACCTGGCATTGGCCATCTTCATTTGTTTCGAAATGGTTAACAAAAACATGCATCTTTGGTGTGCAGAATTTTCCTTTAAAAATACTTTTATTAAAACAATGTAAGGCGAATGACTTTATAAATATATTAGGGGTGGTTGTTTTGTGACCTTTGCTGTTCTGTGTAGTGGTTAATGCAGAAACACACATACATGTACCTGTGTATTATTAGATTTTTCTTCCATGATGAAATTCTTAACGTTGCGATAAGTCAACAGAGATCTTCAAGGTATGTGTGCTTGCATGCACACACACACGATAGTGCAAACAGGCACTCTCTTTGAGGCTAGGAATCTTGCCTTTACTACCATGAGAAACACATTAGTGATCCTTCAAGTATGGTCATCTGAGTGTTGCTACTGTACTTTCAAAAATTTTGCATGAAGAGAGAAAAAAATCTCCATAAAAATAGAGTGAAATATGTCCTTCCTTAACATGAATCATAAATTCATATTAGTAAACATTAATGAATTATTAACAAAACCAAGAGTGAATTGTTTGGTTTTCAGTGGTAACTGATTTAATGTGTTTCAGTCCTTTATAATTATTGTTATCATTGTTTTAAACTGATTTTACTGTATGCCATCCTGTGACCTTCAGATACAGGGTAAGTTATATTTTTTTGAATAAATGAGTGAATAAAATTGTAGGCTCAAATAGAGTGGGATGAAGGTCATTGATGTGGTGTGTGTGCTTGAGTGTGTGCTTGCCATGTATTTATGCAGTTTTGTGGGCTTACTGTCATACCCTGGTTCCAGTTGCAGGATAACATTTGAGGTGTGTGTTTTTTAAACTGAATATTTAAAATGCATGTGTTTTAAAAGGATGAAAGCCTTGATTTAATGTGCACCAGAAATACTCTCTTCTCCAAATGGTGACTCTATTATTACACTTCTTGAAAATCAAAATTAGGAATGGCTCCAGGTCTTGTTCATATGAAGTGTGACATGTTCCCACTTAATTCTTGCTAGACTCTCTACTCCATGCCCAGCTATATATTGAAATATGCAAATATTTGCCTTGCGGCTTTCTCTCTCTCTCTCTCTCTCTCTCTATGTCTCTGTCAGTCCTTGGGGATGTGTTCTTCATTATAACAAAATGTAGAGTTTAAAAAAAATAAAAAGGAAAGGGCAAGAACTTAAATCTCTGTCGTTTTCATTAGAAACACAAGCTGCGTGTGTTCTCTCTTTTTTAACAGACACTTCAAATATTACAACACAATTTTGTTGTGGTGTAGCAGTCCCTGTCAACACTACTCTTTTCATGAAAGGATCCCCTCCTTTCCCATAAATACATTATAGAAGGGAAGGTGAAATGAGGCAGAGCTCTCCACTTTGAGATGTTTGTTTTACTTTTTAAAAATGGCTTAGCTTTGGTCTGCCAGTTCCATGTTGCTTGGATGGCTTCTCTCCTTCACCTCCAACCCATCCCAAATTCATAGATAGATTGTAAGTGTCCTCTATTTACCTCATTAACAAGAGAGAGAAAGGATCTGTCCATGAAATGTGCTGACACAGCCTTTGCTCCCTCAATTTCTATTTGCAATGCACTTTCTCAGTGAAAGGCTTCCTCTAATCTTTTTCTTTTTTATTTTTATTTGTTCTATAGTAAATGGCTGGTTCTTCTGGTGAAAGGCTCACAGCTGGGGAACATGGGTTGTGAGTTCTATTTTTGGCCGGTCCACAAGGTTCCTTTGTCACCTCGGTACAGTGTTCATTGGGGCATGATATAAAGCCCACTGAAATATATTGGGTTCATTCTTCCTTCATTCTCTTTAATGGGGATTTAGATACTGAGTCTATAATCTGTGAAATGTGGTGTCCTCCCTCAGATGGCTAATATCTGCTTTGCTCATTAATGCTTTTAGTCCCTGGATGCCTTGGTTGAAAAAAGGAAGAAAGGCTGTGCTCATAAAGGGATTGGGCCTCTTTCACACTACACAATTAGAGCATGTTGATACCACTTCAGCTTCCCTGGCTCCATCCTATGAAATCCTAGGATCTGTAGTTTGTTGAGGTATTTAGATTTCTCTGCTAGAGAGTTCCAGTGTGTCACTAAACTATAAGTCCTAGAATTCTGTAGGATGCAGCCCTGGTACTTACTGTGATCAAGGTGCTATAATTTTGCAATGGAAAATAGACCCTTACTGTGAAAACAGGCTTGTAATAATGAAAATTCAGCAAAACTCTCCCTCTCATTCTCCTGGTTCTTTAAACATTATGCAAAGCTTGGCTATGCTGCCTGGGGATTCTGAGGCTTGTTTAAAATGTGTTTTCCAAGCTTCTTGTTGTTGCTTGCTATCAAGGTGGCTTTGACTTATGAAGACCCTAAGAATGCAAGACCTTCAGGAGCCTTAATCATCAGCAGCCCTGCTCAGTCTTGCAAAGTCATGGTTTCCTTGATTGAATCAATCCATCTGTAATGTGGTTTTCCTCTTTTCCTACCCCTTTCCACTTTCTCCAGCATTAAATTGTGTTTTGTACAGAGTTATGTCATCTCTTTATACATTCCAAGCTCTATGCTACTTGAAACTGTAGATAAGCTGTTTGGGACAGACACTTGTCCTTTTGTTCATATGGGTAGCTGAAAGCAAAAAAGTTGTCCTTGAGAGTGTGAAAGAGAAGGGTACAGGCCTGATGTTTACTATGGCATGCTCACATGGGGCAAGGTGGGATTCATACAGCTCTTCTATCATTGTTGGACTGCCATCAGCCCAAGTAAGTACAGGTTGAGCATCCCTAATCCTGAAGTCTGAAATCTGAAAACATCCAAAAACCATAGGTTTTGTGTGCCATTTGACACTTCAAGGCTTCAGTTTTTTAATATTTTGGATTTGGATTTTGGAATAAAGGTAGCATAGTACATACCTGTACAGTGGAAGGCATGGATTCACACCAAGCACTACTCTTGTCTTCCCACCATTTCACAGATCTTTGTGTCTCTCTCCAGCCATGTGTCTCTCCAGCTTCACAAATGGAGTGCAGGTGGTACTACACTACTTGTATACCAGAATCCCAACTCAGAAACACTTCTGGCGCCAAGCATTTCAGATAAGGGGCACTCATCCTGTATCATCAATAGTGAGAAATGCTGGAAGCTGCAGTCAAACAACATGAGTCAGGATACCTTATATTGCTTCTGCTGGGAAGTGTACTTTCCTAATGCATCTAAACTGGCCTCTGATAGCCATTATACCTTTCACTTGATTGCCAGTCTTCAAGAGTTTCTTTTGGCATTTTATAATTTCATATTCTGTGTCACTATAACTTTAAAAAGGTATGCTGATCCAAATCATCCCCCTAATACAGCCATATCCAGACTTCAATTGAGTCAGTGTTTATAGTTTTAAAATAGTTATTTTCAGTGTTTGTTTATTTTAACATGCCAGTACCAAGAAGGAAATATAACTATCCAGGTTTCTGTGTATATTTATTTAAAAATTATCAAGTGCGTCTCTGAAATGGTGCACCATGATTCACCTTGGGTCCTGTACAAGGAGAGACAGAAATAGCTAGCACCTTATCTTGAAAAAGATAAAAAGTCTATTCTGTCTTGATCATCACTTGGGCAGACCCAAATAATGTTCCACAGTGCATAGACTTCATACTAATTTATCAGTTTAATAAGTATACATGGAAACCTTGAAATAATGTTTCTTTCTTAATATTGTTTATTTTTCATTGCTTTCCCGTCTTTTCCTTTCCCTTTTTCCACTTGACTGCTAGAAGAGGACTGGGCATGTGTTTCGATTTGCTTGCAGAATGATTCTATTGGGCAGACATATACTTCAAATTAAAGAAGGTTAAATGTGTTTGTGAACATAAGCTCATACAGGGAATTTTTTTTCAGTGCCAGGATTGAGCTTCAGTATTTGGACCCATGAATCTACCTGTGGCTTGTACCCCAACATTTGTTCTTAGCATCCTACTCTAGACAAACAGCACTGTTAAGTTGTTAATGCATGGGTCTGCTGGGATTTGGTTCCAAAACACACACACACACCCCTCTGTGGATACCAAAATCTATGAATGCTCAAGTCCCATTAAATGCAACAGCATAGAAATGGTGCACCTTATATAAATGACAAAATCAAAGTTTGCTTTTTGGAATATATATATATATATATATATATATATAATATTTTCAAACTGTGGATAGTTGAATCCATGGATAAAGATTCCATGGATATAGAGGGCTGACTGTATAGCTAACCAGTCTGAAACCCTTGCTGATCTTACAACAAATCTGGAAGAGATCAAATAGTAATATATTTTAATTTGTACTCTTTTAAATTGCTTTTTATACTTTAAGGATTTAATTTTTTTTAATATTGCTAATAGCTTCATTCTAGTTTAATAATGACTTTTTATGTGTTCCTAATTTTATTGCAATCATTTTGATTTGCAAAATTGAGTCTTAATCTTGGGGAAAAGGTGGGGTATAAATAAAAGTCATCATCATTTTCCCTTTGTTCATTGTTGCCCCAATTTTCCCTTTGTTCATTGTTGCCCCAATGAATGGAAACAGGAAATTCTAAAGCAAAATCTTAAACTGCTTGGTGCGGCAGTATGGCTTGCGTGACGTGCTCGACAAAAGGCACACTAGCCTGCAAGGCAATTGCATAGCTACTGAAGTATCCGTCAACATTAATATCTGCCTTTTGCTTTTCTGCTGCTCTTTGTTAGCATCCTTGAATTTTTTTCGGGTGAAAGCCCATCTGGCAGTATGTTATCAGTTTGTAGAGAAGTGTGGGTGGTAGAGGAATAAATTCTGGTCTGCAAGGTTTATTTGACTTCTGACCTTCCTGCTCTTCTTTGTTTTAAAGAGCTCTGGATTCAGCCAAGCTTTGTCCCGTAAGCATAATATCCTTTAAAACAAAATGTTGGTTCGGAACAAAAGTGTGTGTGTGTATTGCCTGTGTATATGAGCTTGTTCCAAGGATTTCATTCAGTCTATACCTGGATTCAATAAAAGGCATCTTGCTAGAACTTCAGATTTCAAAAGATATATGTGTATTACCTATTTTAAATAAATTTCTACATAGAAAGAAGCCCGTTAAGGCCTTCTGTCAAGAACTCTTGGAAACTGATGTTTGAATTGGATCATACTTTTCTTCTGCACAGTGTTAGTTACTTTCATAGTTACTGGGGCATAGACTCACCTAATGAGACATATTTTGTGGTTCAAGCCCTGCCTTAATACTGATCTTCATTCTCTTCTTTCATGCTCTATTGTGTCACAGCAACAGTAAGATGGATGCTATTGCTTTGTACCTCAGTGACTAGTAGCTTTCAGATACAGTTTTCAAAAAAGCCAATTTTTAAAAAGTAACTTCCAAGCTCTTTGATTACCAACAAAAAGACTCTTTGTTGCCCATAGACCATACATTGTGTTCTGAGTTTCAACATTCCAGGGAAGTTCTGAACTCATGCCACTTTGCTCTGTGGGCCTGTATAGCATTATGCTTCCACTTTCACTGCCATGGCAACATCCTATGGAATCCTGGTATTTGCAATTTAGGGAGAGGTATATAGAAATTAAAGAGTTTCTGTACCTAGGATCAAGCATTGATCACAGTGGCAACTGCAACCAAGAAATAAGAAGACTAGGAATGGGAAGGTCAGCGATGAAAGAATTAGAAAAGATCCCAAAGAGCAAAGGCATACAACTGAGTGCCAAAGTCAGAATTGTCCAAGCTATAGTATTCCCTAACACCATGTACAGATGTGAGAGCTGGAGAATGAAGAAAGCTGATAAGGGAGGAAAAACTCATTTGAGATGTGGATCTGGAGAAGAGTGCTGAGAGAAAAGCCAAAAACACAAACAAGAAGGTACTTGAACAAATGAAACCAAATCTCTCTCTAGAAGTCAATATGATGAAATAGAAGCTGTCATACTCTGGCCATATCATGAGAAGGCAGGACTCACTCAAAAAGACAATAATGCTAGCAAAGGTTGAAGGCAATAGAAGGAGAGGAGGATCACACACCAGAAGTCTAGACTCAGTTAGGGAGGTCACAGAGATAAATCTATAAGACTTAAGCAGAACAACAGAGGACAGGGGAACTTAGAGATGTCTCATCCATAGGGTTGCCATGAGTCAGGGCCCACTTGAGGACAGTTAACAACAAATATAGAAATTTCAGTCATAGGGCTTTAGTTCTTCACCAAATGACAAACCCTGGGATTCCATAGGAGGTTGCCATTGTAGTTAAAGTGGAAACATGGCATTATAATTGTGTTGTGTGAGTGAGCCCTAGTGGCCTCTATTTCTTTGCTGTTTAGAGATAGTTGCAGCCATAATATAAGCTGGCTACTTCCTTAGTAGACATTTTTGCAAAGTAATTTTAGTAGACATTTAGTACATGCTTAGTAGACATTTTTGCCAAGTAATTTTGACTGTGTACTCTGCATATATTCTGAGGGACTGTTACAAACTGCTTTGTTGAGCCAGGTATTTGATGTATTTTAGCAGCAAATAGGACAGTGCCTGCCCACAAGAAACTTGCAATATAAATTTTATTAGTAAAGGAGTTAATACAGGAAGAGACAAAGGCTGAATATGGACAAATTCATGTTTACATATACTCTGGCATGTTTAATGTCAGCGCAACATTTCTAAATGTGGCATGAGCCAAGAGCCATGGGACAAAGTTAATAGTGAAGACCAAAGAATAAAGACAAAAACCAGGAGTATGGAGCAAGGCAGAAGCCAAAACCAAAGGGCAACCAAGGATTAAAAACCAGAGCTGAGCTCCAACAGAACTTGCTGATCAAGTAAGGCTTAAGTGGAAAAGAAATCCTTATATTTCTCCCTTTTCCATGAGTAACCAAGTTCTAGGGATGGTGTAATAGTTCACCGGGTTCACATTTCCTTACAAAAATAGCAGTTTTGCATCACCGGACAACAGGAGGAAACACACTTGGAATCCATATCAGTACTGTTTACAATATGGTTTTGCCAAAGGAAAAAAAGTGCTCACAAAACCATGTGTAGATTGGAAAATGTGCATGGCGAAAAATGCATGCATTTGAAAAATGTGCACAAAAATGCTTTGCTCAGTGGGATAAAATGCAATAAAAATGCATGTGTCAGGGAAACTGTAGGTTAAGGAAACTGCCAAAATACTCTGATTTGCAGGGAGGAGGGGGCGTCTTGTAAACTGATAGCAAATTGAATGGGACAAGAATGTTAGTGGAACTCGAAGAAAAACAGCAAACATGAACCTGGCAGATTTCCACATCCTGAACAATAACCCAGTTGGGTGTGTTGAATCTGCTGGGGACCTTGGAAGGAAGAAGGGGAGGGGGGGAGAAAGCAGTGTGGCAGCACCTTTAAGACTGTTTTCACATGAACTTTTGTGGATATAAACCCACTTTTTCGAATACAGTACAGAGTGAAAATAAATGCACAGTTATAAAGTGTGTGTAGATGGAATGTAATAGGATCCAGAAAGATGCAAATTGTGACTCTTGCCCACACAAATATAAAAACTAGTTAATCTTAAAGATGTTGCCACGTTTCTTATCCCTTCTCCCCCTTCCTCCTTTTTATGCTGCCAGAGACTGACATTGCTACTTTTTTGAGAATATTAAAGTGTTTAAAAACCAATGCAAAGCAACCACCATGCAGTTTGGTGAATTACTATCTAGGGCAGCCAGCCACACAAGCCCAAAGACACAGAGAAAACAGTGTGTAGAGCAAGTAATTCCACTTTCTCCATGTTATTGCAATTGGGAGGGGGAGGCAAATGCAAACAAATGCCCTTGCTGGTGGTGTCTAGTTTGCTTCTAGTCAACACATATAAAAATGGGTCGAAAAGACACATCAGTACATACTGTTCCTTCACCTAATAAAAAAAAAAAAAGCAAGCAAAGCTTCTTGTGCAAAAATCTACATACATATCCAAGGACTAAACCCAACCATTTCCAAAGAATGCCAATTCTAAGAAAACAGCTGGACAGAGCACAAAGAGGCCAGATTTGATTTGATTTTCTTTTCTTTTTGGGTCTACACAGAGGGGAAAAAAGAGGGAAGAATGAAGAAAAAGTGCTTTTCATTTTTGTATTCTCAGTTTGTTTATACACCATTAAAAGGTTTATATGGCACATGTTTATGTGGTTCTCTGATCTAGGTTTGAAAAGAGGCACTACTCTCATTTTAATCAAAACTACCATGCAAATATGTCTACTACTATAAGCATGCTAAAAAGCTAGTAGCCAGTTTTTATGAGGGCTACCCCCGGTTTCTAACCAGCAAGGAAACAGAGACTGGTAAGGTTCGCTCACAATTAGGATTCAATTCCTATCTTGGCCATTGAAAGCCATGAGTGGTCTTGGGCAAGTCATACTCTCTCAGCCTCAGGGGGAGGCAATGCAAACCTCCCCTGAACAAATTTTGCCAAGAAAACCCCTTGATAGGTTTGCCTTAGGGTCACCATAAGTCAGAAGCAACTTGAAAGCACACAGCAAACAAACAAAAAACAATGACTCTCTAGGTTTCGAATCTTTGCTCAGCCATTGAAACCCTCTGGCTGACTTTGAGCAACTCACATCTCTCAGCCGTTTAGGAGGACAAATAAACCCCCTCTGAAGAAATCTTGCCAAGAAAAACCTATGATAGGTTTAGCTCAGGGTCACCATAAGTTGGAAATGACTTGAAGGCACACAACAACAAAAACAATGCATATCATGGAAAGAATAGAATTGCAGATTTGGAGGAGACCCCAAGGGGCATGCAGTCCAACCCCCTTCCATTCAGGAGGACAAAATCAAAGCACTCCTGACAGATGGCCACCCAGACTCTGTTTACAAACTTCCAAAGAAGGAGACACTGTCACACACTGGGGTAGCGTATTCCATAGTCAAACAACTTGCGTTTTGGAAAAAGAACCTCCAGGTTTCCAATTCCCCAAGCAAAGCTTCATGACTAAAATGGGATTTGTGGCCCTTCTGTTTTGACTTTCAAATATGAGGAATTCATATTTCAAGTATGCTATTTATTTTTATTTTAGTGCTGTGTCCTATGATAGTAGATCAGTCTATTCTCTCTCTTCAATCTCACTGCCCCCACTCTTCAAATTCTTGATGGTATCCAGCTGACCACAATATTCTGGGGAGCAAGAGCCGGTTTAATTTAAAAAAAAAAATAATCCTGTGAAAGAATTTCATGGCTGTTTTGACTTCACGCTCCAACAGTGATAATTAGATATGTGACCCATTTTCATTCTGCTGCCTCACAGGGATTAGACAGCCTCATTACAAATACAGAGATTGGAGGGAAGGGGTTTTGGATTTTCCACTTTGAGGTGTTCCTTTAGAGGATGCCCCAAAGAGCTTTAAGGTGCATTTACTGTGACTAGCCGTGTCTTTAGATTTCTAAGTAGCTGCTCAAGAAACGGTTTCTCTGGAATAAAATCTGTTGAGATGCATGTAAAAGCCCTTAATGCACAGGAGCCAGAGAAGCTGGTGGTGTAGCATTTGCTTCAATTCTACACTGTACAGATTTATTTCATAATTCACCTCTTCTATGCACCTTAGCAGGTACTATAGTACAGGGATACAGTGTAGTTATCTGCATTCATAAATTCCATTCCACTTTGCACATGTGCATAACTAAATGTCAACAGGATCAAGCAGTTTTCTGTGCCTTAATAACTAGAATTTTAGGAATAAGGTATCAGTTATAGTTATAGTTCCTTTTTAATGTATATTGTTTGTAAGTATTAAAATACATTCAGATGTAAATGAAATTAAAGGACACGTAACAAAATCATATTAGGGGGCAAAAAAACCCCACAGGAATTGTCTTTTTAGTGCAGAGCCTGGAAAAGTTATTTTTCAAATACAAGTTCCAGAATCCTACAGCCGGGGGGGGGGGGGGTTCTGGAAATTGTTATATGACATGCAACATTTACAAGCTGTGCTGCTGTCATGTGTAATGTCACATGAACAGGAAACAGAATAGGTTTCTCCATGCTGTTTTTGCACTGTTCAGTGTAGAACTTGTACAACTTCTCACCAGCTCAGAATGGTTGTGTGATAAAAGCTGAGTAAGGTCTTTAAAGGGCTTTACAGACAAAGGGCTGTCTGGAGCCACCTCTTTTTCCTCTGCATCGTCGCCGCAGCAGCAACTAAACAGTGTGAAGATTATGCGGAGGAAAAAAGGAGCCCAAAAATCAGCTCCTTTTTGCGTCACATCTGTGACACTAAAAGCTCCTTCGGCAGCATCTATGACATCGCAGGTGCGCCGCACCATATCGACACTGTGCACCTGCGGTGGCATCGCTCCATGCGGTGTCTGTATGGCGCTGGGGAGCAGTGACATCCTGGTCACGTGCTAGGGTTGCGGAGCATCTATTCGCTCTGCCCCCCGGGCAAACCTAGCATGTTGCCAGGGCTCCCAAAATCGCCCATCTGTATCGAGCTAAAGTCTCCTATCACAAGGTTTCTTTGCTGGAATATTTTCCCTTCCAGAATATACACACACACCTGTGCACATACATGCATACACACACACACCTCTCTCTCACATTATACAACTTGTCTGGCTAGCGTTTGTAATTGAATATATAGAGAGAGTTCTTGCAATCGTGAGGGTGGTTAATACTTTTTAAAAATGAATAAAAATTAATATGCATCTAAATAATTCATTACACTTTGGGCTACCCATAAGATGTTATTCATTAGGGAAATGGCTTTGCAAAACAGTTGCTTCCCAACTATTTTGAAATGTCTGAATCACAGAGGCCAATCTTTAAATATGTGGTACTGCTTCTGATATCTGTGTTTATGCTAAATACAGGAAGTCTGGTGGTAAGTTGGCTGTCGGGAGGTTTGCTTGAAAAACCATATTTTTAAGGTGGGGCCTTTGTTGATTTAAGTCAGTAATTTCTGGTGCTGTGTTTGCTAGGCTTGGTCTGATTACTATGTGCCTGTGTACTTGTTCATGTTTGTCTGTGACGTGGCATTCTCTGCCGGATTAAACTGCGTGCAGTGCTGATTCCTGTAGCCCAGCCTCTCCTTCCTTCCTTCCTTCCTTCCTTCCTCTTTTCACAAGGTTGTGTCTGATGTGCAGTAAGGAGATATATAGGTTAACCTTTGGTGAGAACTTGGGATGGAAAGAGGAATGACCTTTTCAAAACCTGCCCATAGGTTTACTTGCAAACCTTTGGAACCAGCAAATTAAAAAGCAAACAAACCCTAAAATAATTGTGTTAAGAGTGAACAGAAATATTTCAATACAAAATGATTGCATAGGACACATTGCAGAGCCTTTGGCTCTCCTGATATATATGAATGGCTGTTGTTGATTTCTATGTATGATTATAATAACTGGACAAAGAAAGGTGAAGGAAAGAAAACCAACTCATTTGAAATGTGGTGCTGGAGAAGAGTTCTGTTAACACCATGTATGGACAATATGACTAAGGCTGTTCAGACAGTGAAAATAATGCAGGTAGAATCTGGGTTGAATTTTTGTTGTTCACATGCATTTTGAATGTATCCAATAAAGTTGGGGGGGGGGGGCTGCCAAAAAACCTCACTTAACCCGGGATAATTAATGTCAGGTTTTCTTCTGAGTTTTTCTAAAATATCCAAATTATTGTCTGTCTGATTAACTGATGCGAATAGACCTAGGATAAAGTGGGATAAAACTCTACATGCCTCAAATATGGTTTGAATACATTTGCATCATTGACTCCATCTTTATTTGAGTGCTGATAGGTGTGAGCAACCAAGCTTGCAGAGTGTGCACAGATGTAGTTCCAGGTGAACAACAAACCTGAAATGCGTGAGTGAGATTATCCGCATAGTTGCGCTAAAAAACAATAGCATGTGAATGACTCCTAAGAAATAGATTCTAGAGCAAGTCAAGTTTGAACTCTCTCTAGAAGCTATCCTGTTTCCCCGAAAATAAGACGTCCCCAGAAAATAAGACCTAGTAGAGGTTTTGCTGAATTGCTAAATATAAGGCCTCTCCCGAAAGTAAGACTTAGCAAAGTTTTTGTATATAAATATATATACAGTATATAATAAATGTTCTTTTTTTCTTTTTTCTTTTTTTATTTTCTTTTTTTCTTTTTTCTTTTTTTCTTTTTGCTCAAGAATAAATGTGAATTCTTCTTTGTAGAAAAATAAGACATGCCCTGAAAATAAGACCTAGCACATCTTTGGGAGCAAAAATTAATATAAAACACTGTCTTATTTTCAGGGAAACATGGTAAAGTGATTAAAGTGAAGTTATCATGTTTTGGCCATATCATGAGACAATAAGATTCATTAGAGAAGACAATAATTCTTGGTAAAATGGGAGATAGTAAGAGAAGAGGGAGACCAAGGAGATTTTTGGATGGGGGACATCCCATCCTTTTTCTGTCCTTGTTCTGTCCATCATGTGCAATTGTGGGAAGGACTTTCACATGACATTGCGCTTATCCTGTCATTGAAGTGGAACTGCCCTGGCATTTTGTATTAATGGCAGTTCATGTTAATATAATTCCACTTCAATAGCAGGATAAGGACAGCATCTCTGAAATGCTTTTGCACAATCCAAACAAGGATGGGAGAAGGACGGGAGAGCAATCTGCTTTGCTTCCAGTCTGATAATCTCCCATGTTACAGGTAAATAGACTTATATTTACAAGATTTGAACAGGGCTGATGATGATAGGGTGACTTGGAGGTCTCTCATTCATAGTGAAGAGTCATTGAAGTCATAGTCATTGAAGATGACTTGACCACAGTTAACAACAACAACACCCAGGCTGGCTTGGGCTGATGAGAATTAGAGCCCAGTATAATCTTGAGTGTTGTAGGTTTTTAATCCCAGATGTAGGATGTATATTGCTTCTATGGCTACAATGGGCCCTTTTGATATTCCTGGGCTTTGGTTTCAGGACCCCCTGTGGATACCAAAATCTGTGGATGCTCAAGTAACATCAAATAGAATGGTATAGTGAAATTGTATCTCTTACATAAGAATGGCAAAATCAAGGTTTGCTATTGGAATTTATTTTCTGAATATTTTCAAGCCGTGGATGGTTGAATCCGTGAATAAGAAATCAGTGGATATGGTGGGTCAACTGGAGAATGAGCCAGCGTAGTGTTTGGTATGTAACGTGCTGGACAAGCACTGTGGGGAGAGCCAGTATGGTGTATTGGTTTGAGCATTGCACTATGACTCTGGAGACCAAGGTTCAAGTCCCCTACAGCCCTGTAAACCCACTGGGTGACCTTGGTCAAGTCACATTCTCTCAGCCTCAGAGGAAGGCAAAGGCAAATCCTCTCTGAACAAATCATGCCAAGAAAACCCCACAATAGGGTCATCTTAGGGTTGCCATAAGTCAGAAACGTCTTAAAGGTCCACAATGATGACACAGGCATAATACTCCCAATGTTCCCAGATGTGGTTAAGCAATTGGGTATAAAATGATGGGATTATTCATCCTCCGCCCCTTCTGGAAATGAATCCCATTTCTCCTTATCATAGCCAATGTTAAGGGCGACATCATTAGTGATGTCAACATCAGTTGATGTAGTTTTGCATGTAAGTCTACAAAAGTTTGCAGCTCATGTGCCCACTCACTTCTATTAGTCATTCATATATTGGGCTTAAAAGAGTGTGTGCAATGTCTTTCGAATTAACTGCTTTTCAATTTGCAGCACTTTCTATGGCTGGACACCTGGAAGGACTTCTTCCTTGCCTCAGGTCCAGAGCTATTTACAAACCTATCTTGAGGCAAACCAGGGATTTTGATTAGGTTTCAGGAGAGGCTTTATTGTACCTATTTTGTGGATTTTCAGTGTTGTGCCTGAGGGGTTACCTTAATGAGAAATAGTGATACTTGAAAAAGTTCTTTTTTCCCCCCATTTTTTCTTTGGCTGTTCAGTCTCAGCTCATTTAAAAACTCTGTCCTTCTGCCAGTATAGGTGCGTTTTACCAATACCTGCCATTCTGATCTAATAAGCTGTTTTCCTAATACTTCTAGGAAAAGATTATCTTGACTAAATGCCATGAAACTTGGTGGCTTCAAGAAAGAAGTGTAAAAGAGGTCAGGCTTTGAAAACTTGTTGACAAGAGGAATATTAATTTAGGCCAAGTAGAAAATGTGGAAATACCACTATGTGTCAAGCATTTCATTTAACTGGAGGCTCTTTGGAGAAGGTGTGGGAGTGTTATGGGGGGGGGGGGGGGAGGCAGTAAGCCACCTGTTTTAGGAAGCCACAAGAACAAAACGGAAAATGGTGCCTGAAAAACAGGCATTGAAAAGCCCCACATTCCTGCCTCAAAGGCTGCATCTGCACTGCAGAAATAGTCAGCCTTCGATATCCACAGATTTTTTTCCCCCAAGGATTCAAGAGTCCACATCTTGAAAATATTTTAAAATAATATATATTCCAAAATGTAAACTTTGATTTAGCCATTTTATATAAGAGACACCATTTAACTATCCATTATATTTCATGGGACTTGAATATCCATGGATTTTGGTATCCATGGCTGGGGGGGGGGGGTCATGGAGCCAACCCCCAATGAATACCAAAGGCTGACTGTAAACCAGTTCGACACCACTTTAGCTGCCATGGCTCAGTTCTATGAAATTCTGGGATTTGTAGTTGTGGCACCAGAGGTCTCTGACAGAGCAGGCTAAATATACCACAAAACTATAATCCCTAGAATTCCATCGCACTGTGACAAGTCAAAATTGGATTATTTTTGCAATATGGTTGCAGCCTAAGTTGTACTGGGTCTGTATGATAGTGGTCCTTTCATATTCCACATTTATAGTACTTTGATTCTAGTTTGACTACCATGATTCAGTCCTGGGAATCCTGGCATTTGTTGGGTAGCAAGGGTTAATGTCGAATTCTGAGCCAGATAGCTTTAGTGTCAAACTGCAACCCCCAGCAATGGCATCTAAAGTGGAATGAAAGTACTGTAGTTAATATAGTGTGAAAGAGCCTTGAGTGATGGGAGCATCTTGCCACATTATCACATGGTTCTCAGTGCAACTGAATGATCTGTCCTGAATGTGGCCCCTTGGCAAAGTATCCTCCAGTTGCTCCTGCCTTAAGTTCAGTGGGCTTCCCTAACTTTAGTAGACAACAGATTCACTCTTTTTTTAAAATAGTTTTTGTAGCTACTGTTTCAACATAAATAATATAAAAGATAAAAATAGTTATCCATTAACACTCCTTTCACAAACAAATATAACAATAAAACAAATACAGCTGGACCTCCATTTTCACGGGGGGGGGGGATCCGTTCCTGACCTCCCTTTTCATGAAAACGGAGGCTTGTGCATATTCAAGCCCCATAGGCTTGAATGTGGTGTGCACGTAATTGAAAATAGCGGATATTCAAGGTCGCGGATCTCAGATCTGCAAGTTAGGAGGAGCGACTGTGTAACAATCACTCATACAGCATTTGTTACATTCTTGTCTACAACTTTTGATATTACCATATATACTCAACTATAAGTTGACCTCATGTATAGGTTGAGGGCAGGTTTTGGGGCAAAAATGATGCATTTTGATATGACTCATGGATAGGTTGAGGATAAAACATAGGGACATGGAACAAAGGATCTAAAGGACGAAGCAAAGAAAATGCCAAAATTCCAGCAAGAATAACTGTTTTTACTTATATATAAAATGGTTCCCTTTTTATATATAAGAGTTAAGGTACATCACTTACATTGACCCATGGATAAGTTGACTCGGGTTTTTCTAGACATATACATGAGTATATACAGTACAGCTGGCCCTCCTTATACGTGGATTTTTTATACACAGATTTGAGCATACACGGCTTGAAAATATTCCCAATTAGTATAAATTTTAAATAGCAAACCTTGATTTTCTATTTTATATATGGGACACCATTTTGTTGTGCCATTATATTTAATGGGACTTGAGCATCCACGGATTTTGTTATCCACGGAGGGTCCTGGAACCAAACCCCAGTGGATAAGAAAGACCCACTGTATATAGTTTTCCAAAGCTATACAGTGGGCCCTTGGTGTTCGCTTGGGTTTGGGTCCAGGATCCCCTGTGAATACCAATATCCCTAGATGCTCAATCCCATTAAATGCAGTGGGATGGTAAAATGGCGTCCCTTATATAAGATCACAAAATCAAGGTTTGCTTTTTGAAATTCTTTTTTTTTTCCTGAATATGGTTGAATCCATGGATAAAAATGTCTGGGTATGGAGGCCCAACTGTGTATTTGGTCTATGTCTATACTGAAAATATAATGTTCTTTCTGCATTTCTATGATACTGTGTATCGATATATGTTATATCATTTATATATCATTTTGTGTGTGTGTGTGTATGTGCAACATATGCAGTATATTTTCCTATTCCAGGTTTAGTCTCATTACAGCTGGAAGATATTACTGAACATTCATTTTACAGTGCACTGTATTAGAAGCAATATTGCCCCACTCTTTAGTGAAAAAAGATTCCAGAACTGCTTAACGATTTCAGAATTGTTTACAAGTATTGGTGGCAAGACAGTTCCTGCTCCCAGGCTTACAGTCTAAAAGACATGGCATACAAGGCAAAAGCGATGTGCAGGATAGAGAGGGGAGAATGAAGTCAACCACCATTTCTTGAAGTTACCAACCACCAATTCTTGAAGTCACAATCACCTGGCATGGAAACAGTTCTGTTGGTGTGATGGGAATAGATGTGAAGGGGTTGTGAATATGAATAGATGTGATGGAATGGATGTGAATATGAATGAATTGGAATGGATGTGATGGAATGGATGTGAATATGAATGAATGTGATGGAATGCATGTAAGGGATGTGACTGTGAATTGACATGATGGAATGGATGTGATGGAATGAATATGAAGGAGGAACCAAAGATGCCTGATATTTTTTTTTTAATCAGAGGTGATGTAATGGCCCTGCCTCCTTTCTCTCTCTGTCCCAGTCCTATATCCTTCAGTGCCAAGGACTATTTTGCTCTCCAGTCAGAAATATACATTCTATTTGGCTTCATGAGCTCTTATTTCTGAGGCAATCTGTGTACATACTATGAACTGATGGAATGAAACTTTTTCAACATTCAGATTATGTCTGTGGAGGAAGAGCATGCATGGAAGTGGACCTAGAATCAATTCACAATTCAAGTAGTCTTGGTAATATTTTGCAGTAATTTTCTGTATCCTGGCAAATGGATGGATAATTCTTAACCTTTAAAAGAGACTTCTTTTGTTTACAAGAGTTTGAAAAGTATAATAAGCACTTCCAAAACACTTGAAGGGCCAATAATGGAAAGTTCATGGATTCATGGATCTGTCGGTCTGGTTCTTCACCTCCATCACCCATCCCTAGATCATCTTGAAGGGGTACTGGAGAAATATTCCAAGTGTGTGGATATGTACAGGATGTTTTTCATTTTTGCTAGAAGGGTGCATTCTTTCCAAAGTGTGGGGGATCATGATGTACCAGTAATTGTAGCTAAACGAACATGGCTGCTTGGTTCTTAGGCAGACTGAACCTAATTTGTCACAGCTGTCAGAATGATCATGTCATGCAGGATGCCCTTCGGGAGGAGTTGTAGACTGGAAGCTCTGCTAACATTTATTGAAATGGAACTTGGAAATAATATGGAATATTTGCTGACCTCTGGATTTCTATAAGGGCTTCTTTTGCTTCCCCTTCCCCTGCTCCTTTAATTGCTTGCCCTGTTGGTATGAAGTGACAGCTGATTTAATGAACTTTAGTAACATATGACTGAAGCTTGATAGGCCAAGATGGTTGCTGGTGCACTTGAAGCATGTTTCTTCAGTTTGGAGAAATCTTATAGTTTGGAGAAACCGATTGCTTACCCAGAGGGGTGAGATATAAATAAATATTTGTTGTTGTTGTTGTTGTTGTTGTTGTTATAGATCAGACTTCTCAGTCTGATGGCTCTCAATATGCCCAGTGCTGGGGTTGATGGGAGTTATAGTCCAGCACATCTCAAGAGATCAGTTCCAGGACTATTAACTGTCATGGCAACAACCCATGGAGTCCTGGCACTTGTAGTTGGGGGAGGAACTAGAGCTCGGGCTGAGAATTCTGAATACCCCTCAAGCTATAAATTCTATGACTCCAAAGAATGTAGTTGTGGCAGTTAACATGGAAATGTACTATAATAATTATAGTGTGAAAGAGCCCACTTTTTGTATGAGCCACAGCCTCCACATGGAAGAAACTGACTCTTAGTGCACTAAAAAGTGGATCATTATGATAATCCAAAACATGGAAGCTGTGGTTACAAGGAACATAACCACAGCTTCCATAAGCAGATCCCTCCTGGATTAGACCACAGACGTATCTGGTCCACCATTTTACTCCCACAATGACCAAGAAGATGCTTGAATGAGAAGCACACAGCCAGGACATGACCCTCCGCTTACATCTTCATCTTCAAAAAGTTCTTCTTAATGTTTAGACAAAATCTCTTTTCCTGTAGTTGGAATTTCTTTTTATTACTGTAATAGTTTCAAAATTTTCAGAAATTTTGCATCACTACATAGCTGCATCCTATCGAATTGTGGATTTTATAGTTTGGTCTGATACTAGAGGGGAAACAGGCCTTGTATAATATGCTGAATTGTTGTTACTGTTGCTTTGAATTGTTTTAACTGGTTTCAAATTTTAGGGTGGTTTAATGGTTTTGTTTATATGCTGTTAATTTTTAAATTATATTTGTTTAGACTATTCTAAACCACCTTAATTCCCAGTCTGGGGAAAAAGCATGAAATAAGCATATTAATAATTGATAATAAACACCCCTGCCTCAAGTGCAAGTCTCAGAATTCCATATGATGTTGCCATGTCTGCTAAAGTAGAATCATACAGTTAAAGTGACATTTCATTTTATTAATTTTAGCCTAAACTAGAAAACTACTGAAATTAATAAAATGAAATTCAATAGAGGCAGATGCAAAATTCTGCATTTAGGCCACAAAAATCAAATGAACAGGTATAGGAGGGGGATAGTTGGCTTAGCATTACAGCATATGAAAAGGACCTTGGGATTATTGTTGATCATAACTTGAACATGAGCCAGCAGTGTGATGCTGGAGCAAAGAAGGAAAGTGCTATCTTAGTCTGCATTAATAGAAACATAGCTTTCAAATTGAGAGAAGTAATAGTCCCACTATATTCTGCACCAGTTGGGCATCATCTGGAGTACTGTGTTCAGTTCTGGACACCTTATTTTAAGAAGGAGATAGACACATTGGAGCAAGTTTAGAGAAGGTCAATGAGGATGATAACAAGTATGGAAAACAAAACCTATGTGGAGCAATTGAAGGAGATGGGAATGTTCAGCTTGGTGAAGAGAAGATTGTGGGGTGACATGATTGCACTGTTTAAAATACCTCAAAGGCATCTACAAAGAGGAGGATGTTGGCTTGTTCTCTGCTCCCTCGAAGGGTAGAACTTGGTCTAATGGTTTCAAGTTATGGAAAGGTGGATTTTGATTGAACCTTAGAGGGACTTTCTTGATGGCAAGAGAGGTTCAGCAGTGGAATCAGTTGCTTAGAGAAGAGGTGGTAGGGTCTCCTTCTTTGGATGTCTCCAAAAAGAGGCTGGGAAGATTCTAGCTGGAGGTCTTGCATTGATCAGAGGGTTGGACCAGAGAGCTCATAGGCCTTGCTATAATTCTACAATTCTATACCAATATAATTGTATATTGTGAAATGGCTCCTGGTTTAGCTGCAAATTTTATGGCTGCAACATATTTTGGGCTAATTTTTGGATTTTAATTTTTCTTCCTTTATCATCTATTTCTTTTAACTACCCAGCTTGATGAAGAGTCCTAAAGAACATGAGAGCTTGCACACTTTTGTGGCAGTTTGGTTGTCCCTAACTGTCCAACTATCAGTTTTATAACATGGCTACCTTTGTTTTGTTTTTTTTCCCCTTGTTGTGTGCTGCCTTAGATTTTTATATAGGTAAGTCTGTTCCAATGTGTTTTGGTTCTTAAAAGAAGATTCATTATAGTCTTAAGAAGTGCAGAGAAATTTGTAGTGGTACTGGATACAAAGGTTTGTTTTCATCAGACCCATTTAGCTAAGAGGTCCACCAAACTGGAGTCGCTCCACCACACTGTTAATCCATTAGGCTTTTGATGTACGTTAGTCATGACAGTGATACAAAGATGATTACAGATCAGTAGGCAATCTTATCTGCAAGAAGCCACTTTAAATTACAAGCAACAGAAATCTGATTTTCAGTACCAAACAGAACAGATGCAAGATAGTGCTATGGTCTTATCTGGTGCTGCCAAAAAGGAGGCCAGAGTGGTGATGCTGGGGGGGGGGGGGGAGGAAGGAGAGACCTTCTACTTAAATAGGACACCATCTGCTTTAAAAACACCTCCTGTTAAGACCAATTATGTTAATATTTTGGAATGTGTTTTATTCTTTCACATTTGGTTTTCCTCATAGAGAGCGAGGGACTCCATTTCATCCCCACAACTAGGGCTGCCAGAATGAATGACTCTTACAGCAAATCAAGCTTGAACTCTCACTACAAGCAAAAATGGCTAAACTAAGGCTGTCGCACTTTGGCTATAACATGAGACAAATGTGATTCATTGGGAAAAGACAAGGATGCTTTGTACAGTGGAAAGCAGTAGGAAAATAGAGAGGCCAACCTGCAGGTGGATGGACGCAATCAGAGAAGCCACAATTCTGAGTTTGCAAGACCTTAGTAGGGCTGTTGATTTGGAGGTCTCTCATTCATAGGGTCCACATAATTCAATGTCAACTTGGTGGAAAATAACAACAACAAAGGGTTAACAGCGTGAAAAGTGAAGAAAGCTCCTGTATGTTTAATTCAAGGGAATTTCAGGAAGTATTGCTTGTTACCTGGTTGCTTGACAGCCACACCTGCTGAAAATCCCTCTTCTACATAACTGTCAAAGATACAAGAGCCCTCTCCAGTTTTCACTCTGGCAATGCTGATCGAAACATCAAGCTGAAATGGCTTGCTCAGGGACTTCAGTAACAAAAGTCTGTGTTTAAACCCAGTCTTGGCTCAGTTTTCTAAAGTGAGTGAGTGTGTGAGAAAAAGTGAGTTTAACGTACAGTGTATTGTGACCCATTTTTTATTTACCCAGGTTTCAATCTTTTTGGGCACTTTGGATGTAAACCCCATCAAGCATATTTTCTCACAGCTGAGAGGCAGTACCAGGGCTGCACTCTGAACAAAGAGAGCATTGCTGTTAAATTCTGCAAAAATAAGTGCCCTTAACTATTTCATTTACTTTTACCACTCTGCCCATCTGCACATATACCACATACCTATCAGTTAGTAATTTGTGATCTGGAAGGGAGTAGAAACTGAAACAGTTTTTTATACCTAGTTGCTTAGAGACAGTAACCCATGGCTACAGATGACTGCTCTAGTGGCTAGTTACAAGCCTGTGTGAAAGGGGATAGAGTACACAAATGACATGATTACATTCAGCCCTTAAACATGCAGGTTCCATAAGGTGCTAGCATGCTCAAACCAAAGTCTCCCCTGGTGGAGCCCAAGGTTTTACTCTGTGCATCCATCAGGGCAGTTTGCAAGTTGAAGATATCATGATGGCCTAATCCTGGCTACACCATAGCACTTTCTGGATAATTTCTAGAATGTGAACAGCAGCAACTTAGCCTCATCCAGTGAGATCATGTTATATTGAGAGCCCATAGCACTCTGCCAGAACTGGCCCAAAACATTTTGCTACCTGAGGCAGAAGACAGTCTGACAACTCCCTTTGCTCCAGTTCATTAATGCAGAAGCTGAAAAGACAGGTGTGCTTACATAAATTATTATTATTAGTATCCCGCCTTTCCCTGTTATGGATCGAGACGGGTAACAACACAACCAATATACAAAGTAAATATACAGCAATTAATAACAAATAAAAAACATAACAATAGCTAATCCCATCCTCCCTCCCTCCTTCTCACCCTATAAAAGCATAAACATGTTAAGTCTAAAACCCAATCTGATCAAATAGGGAGAGCTAAGTGGATGAGCAGTTAAGTTTCATTATGAGGAGGTCAGTTTGGGAAGGCCTGCCAGAAAATACTGGCAAAGAGGCAGGTTCCTCCACCACACCTGTGCAGGGCAGATGGCTCTATACAGGACAGGCTGTAGTCAAATAAATGTATTTAATTTAATTTAATTTATTTATTTGACATGGCTTAGGGGCTCAGATGTAATGGCTGCAAGGCAGGAGTAGCCATGACTGAGGCAGTTGCCTCACTTTCTGCTATGATTGGGTTGCCTCTTGTTCCTGTTGGCCTTGTATAGCCCATGTTGGCCCATGCAGAGTTTGGTGCTCCATGGACTCTTCTGCCCCTTTTGTGGTTGTTGGATGCTTTCAATTCATTTCCAACTTGAGGCAATTCTAAGGTGACCGTTTCATGGGTGTTTCTTGACAAGATTTATTCAGAGGAGATTTGCCATTGCTTTCCCCCTCACCTTGTTGAAATGGATCCCTTTGGAAAAGTCATTGTTGAGATCTGGGGCTTGCCTTTCGCCCCTTGAACTAACAACCAGATTCCCCCCCCCCCAGCACAGATACTTTCAACCTGACTGCTGCCGGGGGACATGACTCTGACCTAATTGGATCCCAACACATGTTTCCCAAATGCTCCTAGTATTTTGCCACTGTATTAGGTAATCTTTGCCAATATGGATGCTTTGGATTACATCTTCCACAGTCTTTTACCATATTATCTGGCGTCTCTGGCAGTCAAAAGTTTAAAACATCTGAAAGGCCAAAATTTCCCAATTCATAGTCTACAACTGGCTTCAGCACAATACAGGAGAGCACAGGGCATGAAGAAAAAGAAAAGCATTAACTTCCTCTCTCTTAATAATTAAAAACACCCCCCCCCAAAAAAATCTCACTGGTTCATTACTTATAAGACCTGCAGAGCAATTGGAGAGGGAAATTAAACCCAAGGAAGAGGAGCCGTAAATGCAACACTTCATTCCCTCATTGCTTCCGCAGGCAGATACAACCAAGTTCAATGAGGCTTTACAGAATGTTTATTAATAAAACAACTGTGGGGGATCCTGCATATTGGCTCTGCTTGGTTTCTTCCACCCATGCGCCTTGTTTCTTTCCCCCTCATCTTTGCAAATGTGTATATTTGCATATGTACAATTACAGCACACTGATGTTCTGAAGAAATCAGATGGAGCATAATCAGGCTTGCTTAAGCTCAACCATGTAATAACATGAAGATGATGGTATTGCATGTTCAGAGATTCTTGAGCAAGTCCCCATGTTAAGTCAGAACCGTTGTAGACCAGTCCAAACCAAGTCATGTAGCTGCCTAAGAGTGAAGGGAAACATGGCTTCCCTCCTTCCATTCTGAGTATAGAAGCCAATTGGACTAGTTGGTTTAGAAAGTCCAGAATAACCAAAGTAGTATAGGTAGCTATCCTTGCAATATGTGGGAATGGAAATGACTTGTGCAGCTTCTACAGTTTCAGAAAGTCCCTCTTCCCTTTTCTGCCAAGGACGGATAGCAGCTTTCCTGGGTGTCAGGTAGAGAAGTTCTCCTGAATTCTAATGTCCTTACTGGAGATGGTGCCTTTTGCATGCAAAGCATCTACTCATCTCCTGAGCTGCAGGTCCTCCTGGTTTCTGAGCTGTGTGTTTTTGAGAGAACTGCTAGTTTGCCTCAAGCAATAAACAGTTCCAGAGTTCAGCAGGACCAAAGCAGGCACTCACAGAGATGACTGTTCTGTTGTGTCTATGCATGAGTAACTGCTGTGCCCTTATCTGTTTGTAGTCTACTTCTTGTTCTTCTGTCTCATTGTGCGATCTGGTATTTAGATAATTCAGTTGCCCTCAGTGTGATGCAGCAGATGTCCTCAGGGAAGGATGCTTATTCTGCTCCCTTGCAAGTTGCAGTTCTTCCAGTCAGCAGGCATGCCCAGAACAGTAACTCATGCAGAGGTCTCAGTAAGTGGGCTACACTGAAAATGGGCAGCTTTTATAACTGTGCTCTAAAGCAGGGGTGGGCAAATGTGTATCCTTTCCTGGTCATGTCGGATTTCCTTGGAAATCGTCAGGCATTTCACTACTGCTAGATTTGTTACACCATTGTCACAGTTGTCTTCAAAATTCAGCAACCACCAATTTTCATGTAGAAATTCTCAATGGAGCAAGTGGAAGTCAGAAAGCCCTTCTGTACCATAGGGCCCTGCAAGACTGCAAGACAGAGCATCTTCCCACATTCTGTCATTAATTGAAGCATCAGGAAAGAGAGAAAATAGTAGTAATGACAGGTGTCTGATTCTTTTTTTCTCCTTTCCTGGTGCTTCCTTTAATGATATAACGGGGAAGATGCTCTGTCCTGCAGCCTTGCGTGGCCCTGTGATGCAGAATAGCTTTCTGGCATCTTCTTGCTCCACTTAGAGGCACTGCAAGAACCATCAAGAGCCACTGCAGGAAATTTGGCGGTTGCTGAAATTTGAAGACAATTGCAATGATGGTTGCTCTGAAAGTCACAAAAAAGGGTGCAGAGGTCACATATTACCCACCCCCTTCTTTAGGTAAGAGAGGAAAATGTACCTCCAGTTTTAATTTGATGTGGGCATGTGCTTCTTCGTTGCCAGAAATTATTGTCTTGGGTGCTATGAGAATCAAAGCACGTGGACATGTTTGGTGTTTATGGCCAGGAATTCCCATGCATTTTCTGTAACCTATTCAGCCAAGAGCATGTGCTGTCTTTGGGATGTCCAGTTAGCAAGCCTCAAAAAGTATTTTATCTAATTAGACGATTAATATCTAAAGAGTTTCTTTGGTTGTTGTTTGCCATCAAGCCAGCTTTGGCACCCCTATGAATATATCAATAGTCCTGTTCAGGTCTTACAAATTCAGCGCAATGGCTTCCTTATTGAACAAGTTCATCTCTAGCATGGTCTTCATTTTTTCCTATTGGCTTTAACTCTACTGAGCATTACCATCTTTTTTAGTGAGCCATGTTGTTTCATGCTATGCTCAAAATATGATCGCCTTAGTCCAGTCATTTTGACTTCTAGTGAGAATTGAGGCTCAACTTACTCTTAGGCCCATTTATTCATCTGTGGCCATCCATGGTATCCATAGAATACCATGGTATTTTCTCCCCCAGCACTTCATTTAGAACGAGTTGATTTCTTACTGCAAAAGTGACACTGACGTTTAAGGAAGATTCTCTTAACAATATACCATTGGAATTGTCTGGAAACTGGAATTGGTATAATGGAGGGTTTTGAATAAGAGAGGTCTTTTTCTTCAGCTCCCCAGTTAATAGAGAGTCCATTTTAATCTTGGATTAAAGATTTGGTTGAGTCATTTAACCAGTTAATCGATTTAAAGCTTGCCAAAAAAAAGTCCCTTACTTTCAAAATAAATGTCTCTAGTTTTAATTTTCCCATCTAACCTACTCTGAAGCTTAATTTCCCTCGAGAACCTCTGTTTAAAACGGAGTGTGTAAACCCATCAGTACCAAGGCAAATGTAATGGTTCCACTGGGATCTTTTTTCTGCTATTATTTATTACTTACTTTTCCCACCAGTGGATTCTAATAGGTTGCCAAATAGGCTTCTCAGCTTACACAACAATGCAATTTTTCTTAATGGAAGATCTAGCCTGATGAAGTTGAAAATGTTTATATCCTTTTCAAAATCAGCTCTGTTTTCCCAACAGATAAATGAGGAAGTGATTGCTTTTTTGTATCCTTAAATGGCTTCCCTAACCTATTGCCTATGGAGGACATAATAATGAGGGAGGAGACCTTTTCGAGACCTGTGGAGGTGTGGGTGAGTCATAAGGGGGGAACTGAAATTTTTTATGGTGGCAGGTTTAGTACTTAGAGGAAAAACACAGAACAGAGTCTCCAAAGATTAAGACTAGAATGCAGTTGCTTCTTGTTAGCAGCCAACATCAGGAGGAAGTAAAATATCTAGAATTTAGCAAACTGTGCAGGTTGTATTTGTTCAAAAAATCACAGACTTAGAAAAGATCCAGTCCAACCCCCTGCCATGAAGGAATTACACAATCCAAGCACTCGTGACATAGTGTACTGAAGGGTAGTACTGAAAACAGCTCGTAGAATCGTAGAGTAGGAAGAGACCACAAGGGCCATCCAGTCCAACCCCCTTCCGTGCAGGAACTCCAAATCAAAGCATGCCCGACAGATGGCCATCCAGCCTCTGCTTAAAGACCTCCAAGGAAGGAGACTCCATCACCCTCCGAGGGAGTATGATCCACTGTCGAACAACTGTTACTGTCAGGAAATTCCTCCTAATGTTGAGGTGGAATCTCCTTTTCTGTAGTTTGCATCCATTGTTCTGGGTCCTATTCTCTGGAGCATCAGAAAACAAGCTTGCTTCATCCTCAGTGTGACATCCCTTCAGATATTTAAACAGGGCTATCATATCACCTCTTAAACTTCTCTTCTACAGGCTGAACATCTGCAGCTCCCTAAGTTGTTCTTTATAGGGCATGGTTTCCAGACCCTTCACCATTTTAGTTGCCCTCCTTTGAACACTCTCCAGCCTCTCAACAGAATTGGACACAGTATTCCCAGTGTGGCCTGACCAAAACAGAATAGAGTGGCACTATTACTTCCTTTCATCTAGACACTATATTTCTATTGATGCAGCCTAAAATCACATTGGCCTTTTTAGCTGCTGCATCACACTGTTGACTCACATTCAACTTGTGGTCTACCAGGACTCCTAAATTTCTTTCACACGTTTTGTTGAGCCAGTTAACAACAGATCAGGTCAAATGAAACAAATAGTGAAATCATAGGCATAATCATGTTAGTTTGGAATATCAGTCTGCAAAGGGATCTTGTAGCACCTTTGAGACTAACTGAATGAAAGAAGTTGTAGCATAAGCTTTTGTAGGCTTGGTCTACTTCCTTGGGTGCATCTGAGGAAGTAGACCAAGCCTACGAAAGCTTATGCTACAACTTCTTTTGCTCCGTTAGTTTCAAAGATGTTACAAGATCACTTTGCAGTTAAAACATAAGAAGGCATTAAAAATACTTCAGTAATAATAGAGAACAGACCTAACTCTGATTTGGACAACAGCATTCCCCCCCCCCCCACCAGAGGTTGTCACTAGAGTGCATCCCCCATAAACTCTCAGCATTTACTCTGCTATTTAGGGCTATGGGGATGTTTGTGTCCAAACCTCCCACTGTTGCTCACCTTGACTTCCCTGGCTAAAAGCTCCTTCTACGACACATCAGCTTAATTTTCAAAGATCTGCCTGAATAAAAACGTTTTCCTACCAGGTGAAAGACTACAGAGTGGGAGTGTGTTTAACCTTTCTTGGTAGGGAGCTGCAGAGCTTGGGTCAGAGAGTGTATCCATACCTTACAGTTACAGCAGTTTGATACTGTTTTACTAGTGTGCCTCCAGAATCCTGTTATTTGTAGAATATGCAATTCATTAGAAAAGACAGTAATAAATACTAGGAAAGGGAAGACCACACACCAGATGGATAGACTCAATCAAGGAGATCATGGGCTTGAATCTGCAGGATCTAAGCAGAGCAGTGGAGGATAGGGAGTCTTGGAGATGTCTCATCCACAGGGTCACCATGAGTTGGGATGGACCCGAGGGCAGTTAACAACAACAACAACAACAATAACTAGTAATTAGAATTCAATAATGTGTTCCTCTGATCTAGAACTATTTGGCTGAGAATTCTCTCACAAAAAACACAAATCCCAGGATTTGATACGTTGGAGTCATCGCAGTTAAGGTAGTGTCCAAGTGCTATAATTGTAGAAGGTGGACAGTACTCTCAGAAAGGCCTTTTTGTACCCCTATCAAATTTGCCTTTGAGAAAAAGGTCTTGCCCAAAATCACAAAATCTATTCAGGCTCATATGGGGGAATATGAGAATATGAGAAGATGGGGGAAGAACAAAAATGTAGGACTGCCGCTCCCTTATAATGTCTCCTTCCTCCTGGGGTGGCCTGATATTAAATGCAGTGAATCCTTCCCCCTTTTCTATTTTGGCTGTTATCTGAGATATAGTTGCGTAGAAGGTAAACACTGTACTTAGGTAATGGATGTTCACACTGTGAGCGTATCTTTTTCACTCCCCAGGAGGCAAGAAGAAAAGAGATCCTATGCTGAAAAACATTCCATGCCTTATTGTCTGTCTGAGAGACGCTTCAAAAGTGTTGCTATGGTTTCTTTCTCTTGGTTTTGTATAGCCTTTCTGCCTTCCTGTCATTCCAAGCTCTGTGAATGCATAGGAAGAGAATAAAATAGGTCTTGTCAAGTCCCAAGTGGCTGACTATGATAGTCCGTGTAACTTTGAGCTGGTAGGGGAAAAGATGATATTGCCAGGTATTCTCATCACAAATAAAAGCCTGGCTGCTTTATATCATCCTCTTCTTAAGAGGATACTAATATCCTATTAGAGGATTGTAATATCTTTGTACCCTTTCCTTCATACATCATCCTGGGAGTTACCAACTATGCTACTAATGAGAATAAGAGATCGTAGAATCATAGAGCTGGAAGATACAACAAGAGCCATTCAATGTAAACCCTTGCCATGCAGGAATATACCCTCAAAGCATTCTGAACAGATAGCTGTCCAGCCTCTGTTTAAAAACCTCCAAAGAAGGAGACGCCACCACTCTCAGAGGGAGTGTGTTCCACTGTCAAACAGCCCTTGCCACCAGGAAGTTCTTCCTAATGTTTAGGTGGAATGTCTTTTCCTGTAGATTGAACCCATTGCTTCATGCCCTACTCTCTGGAGCAGCAGAAAACACACTTGCTCCTTCCTCAATATGTTTGTTGTTGTGTGTCTTCAAGCCGTTTCTGAATTATGGTGACCCTAAGTCAGACCTATCATGGGGTTTTCTTGGTAAGATTTATTCAGAGACTTGCCATTTCCTTTCTCCGAGGCGGAGAGCATGACATCCCTTGAAATATTTAAGCATTACTATCATATCACCTTTTAATCTTACCTTACCAAGGCTAAACACACCCAGCTCCCTAAGCCACCCCTCATAGGACATGGTTTCTAAACCTTTCACCATTTTGATTGCCTTTCTCTGGATATGTTCCAGCTTATCAATATTCTTGAATTGTGGTGTCCAGTAATGGACACAGTATTCTAGGTGAGGTCTGCCCAAAGCAAAATAAAATGGCACTATTAACTTCTCTTGTTCAAGACACTATACTCCTATTGATGAAACATAGAATCGCTTTGGCGTTATTAGCTGCTGCATCACACAGTTGACTCATTTTCAACTTGTAGCCTACTAGGACCTTTATCACACGAGGGGAAAATTGGGGGTTTAAATAGTGATTAACCTGTCAAAATCGTGCAATCATGATTAAGAGTTTCATACACATTGTGATTAGAGCATCATTAGCCAGGAATAACCAGCAACAAATCATTCATGGGATTTCTCCATGAATGATTTGTTCCTGGTTATTCCCTGGTTATTCCCGGGATAATGATGCTTTAATCGCAACGTTGTGTAAAAATTTTAATTGAGATCTCATGATTTTCATAGGATAACCACTGTTTAAACCCCCAATTTCCCTGTATGATAAAGTCCTCAGACTCCTGGATCCCTTTCCCATGTACTATTGTGAAGCCAGGTATATCCGTCCTATATCTTTTTATTTTATTTTTACTGCCCAAGTGTAGTTTCCTACATTTCTCCCTGTAAAAATTCATTTTGTTAGTTTTGGCCCAGCTGTCTAATCTGTTATGGTCATCTTTAATTCTGATCCTGTTTGCTGGGGTATTAATTATTCCTCTTGATTTGGTGTCATCTGTAAATTTTATAAGTGTGGCCTGTGTTCCATCATCCAAGTCATTGATAAAGATGTTGAATAACACTGGGTCCAGGACAGAATCATGTGGCACCTCACTGGTCTCCTCTCCAGGATGAAGAGTAGCCGTTGGTGAACACCATTTGGGTTGAGTCGGTCAACCAATTACAAACCCACCTAACAGTAACTCTCTTGATATAAAATCTTTGGGTCATTTCAGTGTTAGTGTCAAAGTGCGTCTTCCCTAAAACTGGAATCTTAACCATGGAATGATATTTTGCTAACTTTGTAATCTTTCTATTAATGATGGTGTAGTTCAGCTGTTGACAGGGTCTCTTCCCATGATGCCTAAAAGCCCATGTTGAGTTCAGAATACATGTAGTGGTTTGAGTGTTGGACTTGGACTTTGGAGGCCAGAGTTTGAATTCCCCATTTAGCTGTGGAAGTCACTGGATGACCATGGGCAAGTCACACTTTCTCAGGCCCATCAGAGGCAAACCCCTTGGAACAAATTTTTCCATGATTGGTTTCTGTTAGGGTCTCCCTAAGTTGGGAACAACTTGAAGGCAAATGACAACAACAAAGAAGACTCAGCAGTGTATATAGAATGCAAAGATATAGCCATATTAGCCTGTATCCAAAGGGATCTTGTACCTTTGAGACTTACAGAGAGAAAGAAGTTGGTAGCATAAGCTTTTGTAGAAGTCTACTGATTCATCTGATGAAGCTGATTTAGTCTACAAAAGGTTCTGCTGCCAACTTCCTTCCCTCAGTTAGTCTCAAATGTGCTGCAAGATCTCCTTGCAGTGTATATGGAGGCAGTGTTAGAGGTGTTGTTATTAAAATTTATATCTTGTGTTTATAATAATGAGCTCAAGGCAGTAAATCACCTTCTCCTTCCAAAATCCCTGTGAAATAGGAGTTTCATGGCTGAGTGGAGACTTTAACCTAGATCTCCTAAATTCCAGTCCATCGCTCCAACCACTATGCTCGTAAGGTCATACCCTCCACTTTATGTTGCTTTGTTGTGCAAAACTGGCTTGGACTTTTTTTTGTAAGAATAACAAATTAAGTGTGGCTAAATTTAAATAATCCAGTGGAATCTGAGGCCATCTCAGTGAGAATCATTGGATAAAAATGTGGTATGTTAGTGTTCCATATGCTGCTTGTCTCTCTCAGAAATTAATTGTTTGACCTTGACCAAATAATGTTTGCCTTTATTTTCATTTCCTCCTTTATAAATACTGAACTGGCATATCTCAGAATGCTGTTTCAGTAAATGCAAAGAAAAAAATGCTAAACATAATACAAGTGTATGAATGAGTGGTATGAATTAGTAATAACTGTAATAACAGCCTTTAAAAAATGCCTTCAGCAGCAGGAAATGTTACATTTACTATTTTTAACCAAAGGAGATGGTCAGAGAGAGGGAAAGCCTTTTCTCCTTTAGGAACTATGCCAGATGTTTACATGTGGACAGATTATTGCTTGGTGCAAGAATATGAATGTAAAAGATTGTAGAGGAAATCCCTGTAGCTCCAGTTACAAGAGTTTCTATTAAATGGGCTAAAAAAGACCTCTTGATGGATCTTAAGTCTTGAGGGAGCAGCTGCCATGTGAGAGCAGCAGAAAGAAGCTTGTGTGACTGAATAAGATTTAAAACTAGTTGCTGTGATGCAAAAAACTAGTAAACCTATTGATCCACATGAAGATGTACCCAGCCCCCACAGAAGCAATACAGGGTTGCGTGCGTGCATGTGTGTCTTTAAGTTGTATGTCAAGTCATGACAACCCCTGAGTTAATGAAATAGATGTATTCCTAGGCATTATCTCTTACACAGAGAGTTTGATAGCAGAGCCAAAAAGAACATGGGAACAATAGGGATAGCAATAGCAAGTACATAATTTCCTACACCATAGAAACGAAGAGCAGAACATCATGTTTCAGCAAAAATTTTATTCAGAACTAACAACATGTGCTTGGGAAATGAAATAATGAGATCAGGTAAGCCTTACATAAGTAAAGACAAACATTTTGAACCTTTTGGTCTTTTCCCAAAATAATTATTTTTTATTTATCAGCCTCCACTTTGCTTATGATTTCTATTCTGACAGCCAAACTGATAGATCTGTGCTTTTTTAACATACTGATGAGGTAGATTTATCTGCTTTGCCCCCTTTCACTTTGTTTGGTTGTTTGGAAAAGCTCAGTAAAGGATATCAGAGGCATCTGCTGTTTACCTTCCCTGCTGTAGGCAGACACACACAGCTACAGTAAATCAGCTATAGCGCGGTACCATTCCAGCTCAAGCTTTATTGCATTATTTGCTGCAGACACACTGGTACAGCTGAACACTGAAAGTATTTTTCTGGCTTTCCATCACTACCTTCCCAGAGTTGATGCTGCTAAAACCAGCTAGACAGAAAACAAGAAGGAACAGTGGAGACACAGGGGTATTAAAAGACATGGCGAAAAGAAGCTCCTTTGTCAGTTTTTTTCAAACTTTTTCAGACAGTTGTGTGTCTGTACATTTGTTGAGAGTATCCAAATGAGGAGAAAATTATGGGCAACATTTTTGAGACTACCAGAATTGTTTGTCAGACAAGGTATTACAAATACAGTTGGCCTTCCACATTTGCAGTTTTGACTTTTGCAGATTTGTTTATTTGCGGATTTGATTAATATGTTATCTCTAGGAATCTCTAGGTTCTCCAGTGCAACTTGGCCGGAAGTTGGTCATTATTAGAGAAAACACTTCTCTAGGCATTTATAGGTCCTCCAGCAGAATTCTGTGGTCAACGTCTGTAGATGTTTATTACAGAGTTGCGTTGGTGCACCTCTAAATTCCTAGCGAGGTGTTCTCTCAGGTTAAAACAGTAGTGTTTTATTTATTTGGAGTTTTCCTACTTTCATGGGGGTCCTATGCCCCTAACCTCAGCAAATGTGGAAGGCCCCGTTTAGTAAAATGTTGATGGTGATGGGCATAAAGGCAGACTTGATAGTAAACTCATGAACTCTGCATAGTCAAAGTTCTTAAAGTGAAACGTATAGTTTCAGACTCGAAATAGATTATATTCTACAAGCAGATTTGAGGTTATATGACCTCAAACGTGCTCGTAACTATGATTATTTTGATGAAAATAAAGACATAATTGACTGATTCCACCATTTTTGAAATAAAAAAGCCAAATTGGAGGAGGTTTGCCTCCAGTCTTAGGTGAAACACACAGGTTGCTTGGTATGTAGAGAGCAAAAGTAGAAAGAAACATAGCAGTATTTTTAAAAATAATAGCAAAATTGGGTAGTTCACTTTGTTAAAGAAAGCAGAAATGGTTCAAAGTCTCCTCTTCAGGTAGTAGACAATTTCACCTGCTCATTTGAAAGGTAAAGGGAAATTATTGGCTTCCCAGTTTCTAAGTCTGTAGTTCTTGATCTTTTCAGTTGGTCAGGATATAATATGTTCACACACATAGAGCTTCTACTGTACTCCGCTATCATTTGAAGGTGGGAGTGTCTGATTTATCCTGAGATTCTTCCTGATGACTTTTAGGCTGCCTGAGGAAATGAACTAGAAAAGGAAGTGTCTGGGGGTGTATGCATATTCTTTCCTGGTTTTAATTGTTATTGTATGCTTTCTTTTGGTTGGAAAGCAGATGTTTGACAAGGTGGTGCTGTAGCAGTCCCAGGACAGGAAATGAATCAGCCATCCTTGGACGGCTGATTTGAAACTCCTGGGTGAACATATGGCAAGAGTCAAGCTTTCCTGCGTAGGGAGTCAAATGTGGATGTGGACAAAAGATTTTATAATTCATTTTTCTGTTTTTTTATATCTATACAAAATTCTAGAGGATCGTTAAACACTGGGATGGGAAACATGTGGTCTGTCAGATGTTGCTAGACTGCAGTTTCCAGAATCTCTCAACATTGACAATACTGCTTGCTGTTGCTGGGACTTGCAATCCAACAACATCTAAAGGTTTACATGCTCCCCACCTTTGGTTAAGGAGAAAGCTTGTGATGGGATTGGAAGGTATCAGATTGCATTGGTGGCACGGTGGTTAAGTGCCAGTATTGCAGCCACAACATTATGAGTTTGAACCTGAGGGTCTCCAGAGTTGACTCAGCCTTCCATCCTTTTGTAGGTTGGCAAAATAAGTACTCAGCTTGTTGGGGGGAATTATTTTACATGTTGTAAACCGCTTAGCGATGGCTTAGTTCAGTATGAAGCAGTATAGAAATGTAAATGCTGTTGCTCTTGTTGCATTGTCCTTGGACCTGAAGGCCCATGTTGTGATGGAGGTAATCCTTTTTCAGACTATAGAGTGGTGCCGAGCACAGTTAGATAGTATCACTTTTGGAACAATCTTCTATCTCCCACCTCTTCTACAGATGAAAGTCTCCCATCCCATCCTGACCCAGTCTGACCTTGCTAAGCTTCAAGAGGCCAACCAAGACCACAGCCAGCAGGAGGGCGGTTGCAGCAAAACAAAATGGAAAGATGTTAAAAGCATCTAATTGAATTATTGCACTGAGAGACGTGGTGACTCAGAATGAGTCTAATCACCTCCTGCTCGGTCTTCTGCCACAAATAATAGGCCAGGAGTTAAAACATTTCAAAGGTCATCGTTATGAAAATTGTCGGGGCTTCATTGTTTTCTCTCACTTGGTTTCATCTCTTGAAAGACATCCCGTGGAGCAGGAAAATTTCGAGGTTGGAGAAATGACACTGTGTGAAGGAAGGTTCAAACTGAGCCTTCACACCACCTTTAGCAGTATGTCTAGCAGTGCTGCTTTGTTGCAGATGCAATACAAATTTGCTTCATCTGTGAAATGCCTGTTCGTTTATTAGTTACAGTTTACATCTTGCTTTTCATCCAGTGAGCTCAAGCCAGCGTATAAGGCTCTTCTCCTCCCCAGGTTAATCTCAGAAGAACATCTGAGGACAGTCAGACTGGGGGTTGGTTACTCAGTGAAATACAACAACATCCCAAATCCACAAAACACTGATACCTCTATTCGGCCAATCAAAAATGCACCAAATGCAGCATGCAAACTTTCGAAGCTCCACTGGCTTCTTCATTGGACAAAGGTGTTTAAAAAAACATACTGGAGAAGAAATAAACTTGACACTGTTATAGTCACAAACCTATATTTTGTCAAGATGTTGTTTTGTTGTTGTCAGTTAAGATGATCTGGAAGGATATAAATGCAGGCAAAGGCTGTTCCTCTCTTTGGCTGTGTGGATATCGGGAGACACAGTTGTAAAATCCAGGCAGTAAAATTTCAACTCCATTAGCAACAATAAATAAATAAATAAATAACTTCTTATGAGATCCAGATAGTTTCTGTCCTGGGTGAGGCTACCTGCCCCTTTCTTAGGCAGAGATCATTGGTTGGAAGAATGTTTAAGTGCTATATAGGTAAAACCCAGCAAATGTAGTCCCAGTAAAAATGTTTTACCCTTTGTTGGAGGTAAAAGCCTCAAAGAGCCCAAGTCCCTTGGGTCCCTTTCCTTTGCAATTCTTCTGTTGCAGTTAAAATGCAGTGTCATAAAACTCAGACAACATATTTAGGGGTTGGGCATACAAAATACAACATCCAAAATCCACAAAATAATGATACATTTATGGAGCCAACCAGACTGAAGAAAATACACGATGCAAGCTTTCAAAGCTCCACTGACTTTTAAATCAGACAAAGGTATTAAAAATCATATAGGAGAAGAAGAAAGATGATGTTGGAGCTACTGACCTACATTTTGTTAAGATGTTGTTTTTGTTGCTGTCAGTTAAGATGGTCTGGAGAGATATCAATGCAGGTTACCCAGTGAGCTTCATGATTCTATGAAGAGTGGAACTTGGATTTTCTGAGCCTCAATCTGACATGACAACCACTGTATCATACTATTCACATTAAAGAGGAACTTCATAAGTAAGGACAGTTGAACAATGGAAATAGCTGCCTCAGAGGGGAGTGGGTTTTTCTTTGTGGACTCTGTGATTCACATAGTTGAGTATTCTGCATTCGTGCAGTGCATATTTGGAACCTTATAGAAGAGTTACATCAGCTTTTTGCTGGTAGCTCTGGCCACCCTCAGCTCTATCCCTCAGTGTTCCCACTCATTTATCTCAGTTCCTTTTCGTCTGCCATGTGAACAGCATCCAATGAACCTCTCTAGCAGATCTTTCACTTTCGGTTATATATTTCACAGTATATGACTAATATGGCTTTGTTTTTGACTACTCTCTCCCCTGTCCCTTGACTATGCTTATTTATGACTCTTTGGATTGATCCAAACCATCAAAGACCATTCTTCTGTCTACTTCTCGGCTCATTCTGTTCTTGGTCTAATAGAACTGGCTCAGACTACCTAGACTAAAATAACATCTCCTTACTGGAGATGAAGGAATATATTATTATTGGTATTGATTCAGGCTGAGCACCCCTAATTTGAAATCCAAAAAACTCCAAAATCCAAAACTTTTTGCTGCTCACTGCTTGTTTTTTCATTTGAGGGGGCAACTGTGATGCTCCTGCTTATTTGTCTTTCAGATCCTCTGTCTTTCTCCATTCTTGTGTCTCACCCACAACAGAAGTAATGAACGAATGAGACACAAGGCTGGAGAGAGAAGAACGAACAGGAGTATTGCAGCTTCTGTCTCGAAGGCAAATCTCTGCTGCTGGTCATCTGCCACAACTTTACATTTGTACAGTTGTATATACAATTCTAGCATGAGTTCCAATAACCTTTATGGATTTGCTTGAGTAGCAGAACAAGATTTTTGACCTATGGTTTCCAGTGTACATTTTTCAAGGCTCAGCCAGTGTCCATTTTTGGTGGGAATGCTGGAAGATGTAATCCAGATGCATCCTTTTCAACCTCTGAGAGCATCCATGGAGAAGGCATGTTTTCCTTTGATTGTGGGAATACAGGACTGCACATTTTTTTGAGCATGGGGTTGGCTCATTCTTTTTTGCCTTTGTTTAGTATGAAATCTCTGGAAGTATAAAGTGTTTCAAGAAAATTATATAGCCCCTTCTAGTACTTAGAACTATTGCCAAAGGAAATACTACCTTCTGTAAACAATGATGCTTTTAAAAACAAAACATGTGGAACAGTGAATGGGCAAGTTTCCTTTTGATGTAACTTTTGCTTGCATTAAGTTGGCCTGGAACTGGCCATCTTAAAACATTGCAAATCTGGCTGTTCCTTTTAATAAGTAGCTATTGCACGGATTAAAAGCCAGCCTTGGAGACATCATGCCACGTAAACAGTTGACATTTTCTTTTGATGTTTCTTTTGGTAGGGAGTGATTGCACTTAATTAACTCACGGAATAAATCCAAATGTTGATTTAGAGCACATGTCATGAAAGAACCCAAGAGCAAGTTGGTACTGCTTCTGTCCAGTAATAAGGTGCTTGTTATCACATTCTATTTGGAGAGATGTAGGGCAATAATGGGAGAAAGGCACAAGATGATGTTCTCCATGTAAGTGGCTTTAGTCCTTTTTCGGTTTGAGGATCTGGCAAGATTTTTGCTAAGGTTAGTGGTACAGTTGCTTCTTTCAAGAGAAAATTTACCTCTTTTGGATGATCTACTTGGGTGGAGCTTTTCAGTGATAATGAGATGCCACCATAGACAACTTACAGTTATGGCTGCATGATGGTGATGATGAATATGCAGCTTTAGAGGATGCTAGATTCACCCTGGCCATAGCTCAGTTAATGGAGCATATAATTTGCATGCACATTGTTCATTTCTTGATATTTTCAGGTAGGAAAAAGAAAGACTCTTGTTGAAGACTTTGGATAGCACCTTCCAGCCAATGTAGACAGCATACTCTGACTTGATATAAGGCAGATTCTTAATTTTATTCTTAGGTTTTATTCCACTTTTATTTATTTGTTACATTTAATATAATCTACATTTGTGTCTTGAGAAGCAGCTCAAGGCAGAATTTTATTTATTACAGAATACAGTGTGGTCCTCCCCTTTTTATCCCCAAAACTGTCTGAAGTAGATTACTATGGGAAAAGGGGGTTGGCCCAAGTATTAGATCAATCCTTGGTCCTATAAACTGTTCATTTTTATGCATGCAAATGCTTTATATTTTTCCTTGATATTTGAGTGACAAAGACTATTTCCGAATGTCTCACCACCATTATGACAATTGGGAAATTTTAAAGCAAGAAGAGGTCAGCGTTCATACAACTCTGAGCAAGGGACCACAGGATGATGATTCAAGGCTGGGAAATTCCAAAGCTCTTAGTTTCTCAGGCTTCTAAAAACTTGTTGTTCCTTGTCTAGGTATTTCAAATATTCTGATGCCATTATGTCACCTTGCCTCTGCTGTAGTGCATAGTATAGAAACACAAATATTTCTTGAGAAGCTTTTTGATGAGATTAAAATGTTTCATCAAACAGGCCTTTTCACACTGTAAAAACAGATGTCTCAGTCAATTTATCTTTTGGAGTACTGTTTAACGAATTGTCTTTCCCTTTTTTAATTGGGTCGTTTGTTTTACTTCTAGTGCTTGCTACGTTTTAGTGCTATATTAAACAGCAGATGGACAGATTGAACACACCAATTATTTTGATAAGAATGTGTCTGCATTCTGCTGAGAAGGGGGTGACATGTTTGCTACATCTCAAAGACAAAATTCTGAGTAATGGGAAGACTTTGCTCTTGCCAAAGAGCAGTAGTTGAGCTGTACTGCTATGTAAGTTTACTTAGGAATTTCTAAGTGAATACTCATAGCAAAATGTATGTTCAGCTCAATAAAAAAAATTTAAATGTGGCAGTGTGAAAGTTGTAGGATTGTTCATTGAATGCACAACCTACTCATATATGTATGTATGTAACTCATGTATGTATGTATGTACGTATATGTATATGTGTATGTATGTATGTATCATATATCTGCTTTCCTGGTACACCTGCTACTTCCACATTCCCCATTTTGTTTCTCACCTGTCTGTATTAGGAGTGAAGATCCTATGGCCCTTCAGATACTTTTCAGCCCCAACATAATCAGCTTCAGCCATCTTAGTTAGTAGTCAGGGTGATGGGAGATGTAGTCCATATAGATTACCATAACTTCTTCACTCGTTTTTTCTTCCTTTAATTGAACCATCTCAGAAACAGCAACCACTATGTAAATAACAGATATTGCATTCAAACTTAGTTAACAAATTATAACAGCTTGAATATCCCCCCCCCCAAGTGTACTTGTTAGGACCTGGTCCAGCGGACACCTTGAATAGATAGATGTATCATGACACAGTTTTTAAAGGATGTTTGAACACTGGCAAGCTTTCCTAAGTGGCCAGAATTCCAAAGGTATGGTTCATCCACAGTTCTAGGAGTTTTTTGTTTTGAATTTTAAAAAGTTTTGGATTTTGGAATGTCTGTATTTGCATATATGTACCTAATGAAACATCTTGGAGATGGGACCCAAGCCTAACAAAATTCATATACACCTTGTACACATAGCCTGAAGATAATTTAACGCAATATTTTAAAAATAATTTTGTGCATGAAACAAAGTTTGTGTACAGTAAACCGTCAGAAAGCAAAGATGTCACTGTCTCAGCTACTCTTGTAAACACTTTTGCTTTTTGGAGTATTTTGTATTTTGGAATTCCAGATAAGGGAGACACAACCTGTATGATGGAGTTTGAGAGAGGAAAGAACCTCTCAGGTCCACTGAAAGAGAGCAGAGCCCTTTGATTGCTCTTTAGCCAACCTCATTTCTTGGGCACCAGGATATTGAACTGCAGGGAGAAGTAATTAGCTCATGCTTTTGAGTCAGTGAATGCCCTTCATCCCTTAAGTGGCAATTGAAACCTTCAGGAATTGAGCTAAGTAGCCATATTATTTGTCTGACACCACACCCCTTGTAAAAGCTTAGGAGCTCTAGCTAAGAAACTGGGGGTTTCTTACGCACACAGTCATGATCCAGAAGAACTAAAAAGGCTATAAATAGAGTTCAGAGACATAGCCATGTTAGTCTGGAACATTAATATGCAAAAGGAACTTGTGCCACAAGATTTCTTTGCATGCTGATATATGAGGCAAGAGATCTTATTTGTTAGACTGCAATTTTCAGAATCCCCCAGCCAGCATTTCCACATTGGCTGGGAGATTCTGGGAATTATAGTGAGAAAAAACCCTGCAGCTCTTCCAAGCTCTGGCAAGAGAGTCTAGGTAGAATCAGAGGAAGAAGAGGAAGAAGTCATTTGTGTTTAGAATGGAAGGAAATACAGGGGGCCAGGCTTGTAATATAACAAACCCATTGCTAATGTGGGAACCTGGCATTATAATGCTAAATCAAAGAGTTCCCGGTGGGAATAGTTAATTAATTCTAAACAGCAGGTGAATCTTTCAAAGCTGTTTCCTCTAATGCAGCAATCTATATTCCGAGTGTGTGCAGTGGACCCCTTTGTGCCAAGGTCAAAAGCTCCTCAGCCCTCACCTGATGATTTCCTGTTTGTCTTATTAATAGACAGTTTAGTGACAATAGTCGATAAACCAGCTGTACGTCCCTCAGTTGGAGGGGATATAGTTGGCTGAACAAAAATAGCAAATGACGGGAGATGATGTTGTATTAACTTTTTCCAGGGATGAATTCAGCTCTCATTTGCTTCCTGAATCATCTGGATGATCAGGGCAGAGTTGAGTCCTCTTGAGTCTAAATCAATCTACCCAACCTCAGAGAGGAAAGTACCCAAAGCAAGATAGAAATGCTGCCTTTAGCTTAAAGAGAAAAGAGCAAGCAGTTAGTGTAAAAAAATATGGTGTTGATGTACTCAGGGCTTTCCCCCCCTGTTGCACAGCCTCTCCCAATTTAGTGCCCTCTGGATGTATTGGACTACAACTTTCGCCATCCCGGTTGGCGGGCATGATGTGGACCTCTTGTTGAACACATCTGGAGGGTGCCGGTTTGAGAGCAAGGCAGCTGAAGCTTAACATTATTTTTATAAGAAACAGGGCTCTTTCACACTACACAATTATAGTACTATGATTCCATTTCACTGGGATTTGCAGATTAAGCCAGAGCAGTCTAGTGCTTTGCAAAATTACGGTGCACATCATCCCATAGTCTACAGCTGTGGTACTCAAAGTGGAATCATAGCGCTGTAATTCTCTACAGATACAGTTAACAAAATCAATGTGGGCATTATTTTTTTAACATTATTTCAGATTAAAATTATTTCTTTTTCTGCTGTTTTAATGTGCTGAGGATAGCTGGTAAGGCAGGTTAATCTGCTTTCTCTTTTTCTGTCTTTTGCTGTTCATTCATGCTCATTAAGAGATTCTGACAGCAGCTGCTGTTTACCTTCCCTGTTCTAGGCAGGCACACACAGTTGCAGTAGGATGGGTTAGAGTCAGGGCTGGGGAGTAAGGAATAAAGAAAGGAGTAAGAGTTTTTTTACTGGAGAAAGAGCAGGAATAAGGAGTAACAACTGCTTTATCACACTAGGGGGCAAACAGGATTTAAACAAGAGTTAAACAGGAATGTCTGATGTTTATCATAGGCACTTCCTGTTTAATTCTTGTTTAACTCTTGTTTAAATCCTGTTTGCCCCCTAGTGTGATAAAGTGGAAAATACATTTGTTACTCCTTATTCCTGTTATTATATTGTACTTGCAAACACCAAAAAGCAGTTTTATTATATTACACTGGGGAAGTGACTCGGAGGCAAAGAGCGACACTTACATACGCGCACACAAACACCAGCCTTGTAAAGCAACCGGAGCTTTTCCCCAGGGCTGGGGAGCAGGAGTAGGGAGTAAGAGGTTTTTACAGGAGTAGAAGTAATATTAAGAAAAAGTATCTTATTCTAGAGTAGGACAAGGAGTAACCCCCAAATCATCACTACTCCCCAACCCTAGTTGGAGTAGAATCCCATTCCTTCTCAGTTTAAGCTTTATTGCATTATTTACTGCAGACAGGCTGCCTTAACCTGCCACAAAAAGTCTGATTCTCCAGCCTGCCTTTGCCATCTTCCAATTGACAGTGCTGATTTAAAAACACAATAACACAGTCACAGACAGAGGACAAGAAGGAAAAGGGAGGGTGCTGGGCACGTGGGGAAAGACTTTGTATATGGGAGCTTCCTTGTCAGAGGCTTTGTAAATTGAGATATGTCTGTAGTGTGAAATAATCTAAATTTCGACAGTGAGTTTGTTACCATACTACTGAATATTGGTGGTCAGCAATGGCAAAAAATAAAATAAAATAAATGGCTGAAATCTTCTTTGTATAGTTAAGCAGGGAGTACACACCTTGTTCTAAAACTGATCACATTCCCAGGAACAAAATTCTGCTCTGAAACAAGGCATATCTTCACTCTATACAAGGCAGAGTACAGCCTTCAGGAGCTGCCCAATTTTTTTTTCAAAAGTTTGTGCTGATTTGGTGGCAGGTTGTTGAGTTTTTTGCCTGAAAATGGTCCACAAGAACCAAAACCAAACATACAGTTTTCTCCCCCTAACCTAAAGCTTCACCAACTGCCAAATTAAGAATGGCTAGAAATTGCCGAGAATGGCAACTGGAAGCAACGTGACTTCATTTCTATTGTGCCAAAGCATTATGGTGTGACCTGCCAGGAGAGGAATGCCACAGTTGCTCACCCTGGCCATTCATGTTCCTTTTCAAGGAAAGTGTGGCTTTTTTGATGCCAATATGCCAATTGAATTTTACGTGTCATGGCCATTAGTGGATTGGATGGATCCAGCATGGCTCCCTTATCATGAGGAGGTTCTCACCTCAGGTTTAGGTAGATATTATTGAACAAGAAGAACGGCTGACTCAGTATAGTTAGGCAGTCTCTTACTGGGGAGCTGCACTTTTTCTTACTGATGTACTGTTAATTCACATACATTTTAATATAATTTACTTAACAGTTTGCTAAATGGTACAAGTTTGAGCGTTGGTTAATATTATAATGCATTGTATTTTTATTTTTGTATGCTTTTTTAAAATCTTCCTGCGAGTCTCCATGTGTCTTACTTTAGAGAGAAAGACAGGATATGAGTCAAACAGATAAAATTCAATAAGTATTCTTCTTATATTCTTTTCAGAGTCTCAGCATGCACCAATCTTACAACTGGCAATAAAGGATGTTACTTTAAATGTATAAAAAGGAGTGATATCTCTCATAGGATTTGTCTAGAGGTTTTAGTGGTCTTAGTTGATACAAGAAGCAAAGATACTTTTGCCTCTGGTTTTTTTCCTAAGTAGGATTTATGGTTTGTATGTGTTTCAGCAGTTTATTGTTGTCCTTCTTATTGGGAGGGGGGTAGCAGGTGGCCTATTGCTGCATTCCCATTGCTGTCAGACTTGTGTACCAAATTCTTGGGCTTAAGAAGCTTAAGGAGCCAGCTGCTTTGGGAGGGGACCAGGACCTCAGAGCTGGGGATGGAGAAACAAGTGGGATGGCGTGCAAAACAAGCACAGCTGATGTTGAGAGTAGCTACAATCTACCCAAAATAATATTTTTATCCGTTTACCTTGGAAAATGTACTTTTATACTACAGTTGCCAGAATCCCACATCAAGCATGACAATGCTGACTAATGTTCTCAGAATTAGAGGTACAACTCAGTTAAAGAAGTAGATGTATTCCTGAATACTGTATTATTTTTTAACAGAATATTTGCTACCACAGGCAGAGGTAATGTGGAATGAATAAGGATAGGTTCCTGTACTATTAACAGCAGCAGCAGCAACTACAACAAAGCAGCCATTTAACACTTTTCAGCAAACTTTTAATTCAAAGCTAACAATGTATTGAAATGTGAAATGAAACAACTAGGTGAGATAAGCCTTGCATAACTAAACAGGAACATTTTGAAGCTTCTAGAGGACACTTGAAAGCTTCTTCCAAAATACATTCAGGGATTATTGTTGTTGTTTTTCCTTTTATCAGTCTCCAGTTTTCTTATGATCTATGCTTTTTAATATACTGAGGGTAGCTGATGAGGCAAACTTATCTTCTTTTCCCTTTTCTCTCTGTTTTGCTGTCCACCTATGCTTAATAAAGAGTTCTGGGAGCAGCTGTTGTTTACCTTCCCTGTTATAGGCAGGCTCACACAGTAAATCAGATAGGGCAGAATTTTGTTCTTTCCCAGCCTCTATTATATAGTTTACTGGAGACATGCTGATGAAACCTGTCATTGAAAATTTGTGTTTCCACACCCCTCCTTCATCATCCTCTCAGTGCTGATGCTACTTTAAAAAAAACCCTTAAAGCTAGACAAACATCCAATATGAAAATAGTGGGTTGGACAGGTGTAAAAAGACTGTTTTAAAAAGGAACTTCTTTATCAAAGGCTTTGTTAACTAGCATATGCTTACATACTCCCCAAAAATCATACTTGTATGCCATCTTCTTCCCAAAAAGGAATCAAGAAGGATCAACCTATCGGTATGAGTTGTAGTCCAAAAATATAACTTTTTCCAAGTTGTGTTCCTCCACAAGCTAAATGGGTGGGTGGCTTCATTTATTGCATCAATGTGAGTCAGCACATTGGATCTGAGGAAATAGACTCCAATCTACAAAAGCTCACGCTACTAGCTTTTTTCTTTCAGATAGTCTCAAATATGCTACAAGATCCCTTTGCATGCAATTTTCCAGACTAACATGATTCTCTTTTTGAATTACATTACTCATTTGTATTATTACTGTTTTGTGCCTTCAAATAGTTTCCAACCTATGGGAATCCTAATGTGAACCTATCACAGGATTTTCTTGACAAGATTTGTTCAGAAGAGGTTTGCCTTTGCCTTCCGCAAAGGCTGAGAGCATGTGACTTGCCTAAGATCACCCAGGGGGTTTCATGGCTGAGCAGAAATTTAAACCTTGGTTCCCACTCAAACACAACACAACATTGGCTCCCATTCATTCATGATCGGCCACAATTCTTTAGAATTACAGTTTAAATACAAGCCTAATACTCTTTCCACCTCTCTGCATTTTGATATTATACATTGCTCTATATATTATACCAGTATTTAATATTCCAATGTAGTATATCAAATAAAAACAAACTGTCATACTGCCAAAAAAATGTGGAATCTGCAAACATGAATGTGTCCAGTAATTAGGTTAGTCCTCTAAAATCGTAAATGGCACAAATGCACTTGTCTTTTGGAAATTGTCTCTCTTTAAAAACAATCTTAGGCAATGCATATTACATGGGGGTGAATTGTGTTGCACACGCCTCTTTGTCTACATCAATAGGATTGCTTTGTTACTGTAACTTTATTTCTTTTAGTGATTGGACAATTCATCCCCAGATGTGAGAACCACAAATGCAGTTTTGGAGCAAAGGCTCTCCATTTTTCCTGATAGAGAGAATAAAAGCATTGGAGTGGTGTAGTGAAACAATTTTCTGTATATTACACCCTCACAAGCAGAAATGTCAGGTGTTCAGAATATTTTAGGGAGTCAGTAATATTGTAAGTGGGAGGGAAGGCCAGCTGGTGTCCAGCATAATCCTTTTTCTGTCACGTCTGCATGTCTTTGGATGATATTTGTCTTGTGTTTGTGTGCTGCATGGTCTGCCTTTTTTTAATTCTTTCCCTCTGTTGCACCTATTCTCCCCCTTTCCTGGTTTTGACAAATGGAGCAAGGGAAGATGCTGAGTAATGGAGGACATGAAGAGGTGAGCAAGTAAAATAGATAGCTTCTCCTTCGTTGTGGGCTTCTATTGCTAGATAAAAGCTTAGGGGAGCACGAGCTATTTGTGTTAAGCTGTAGGTAACTAAAGAAGCAGATGGGGGAAAATTTTGCATTGTGGGTGTTCATAACTAGGGGTCTTCCATACTATACAATAATAGCACTATAACGGTTATGGCTGCATCCTATGGAATCCTGGGGTTTGTAATTTGGGGAGATATTAGAGACCTTTGGCTAAGATTTATAAATGGCCCTTGCTAAACTACCAATGCCGGGTTTTCATAGGATGCAGCCATGGCACTTAAAGAGAATCATAGTGTCGGAGTAATTGTAATAATAGAATCATAGAAATGGAAGAGACCACAAGGGCTATCCAATCCAACCCTCTGTCATGCGGGAAAATACATTCAAAGCACTCCCAGTAGATGGCCATCCACCCTCTGTTTAAAAGCCTCCAAAGAAGGAAACTCCATTCACACTCCAAAGCAGCATACTGCGCTGCCAATAAAGCTCTTTCCAAAAGAAAGTTCTTTCTAATCATAGAAACATAAGAGTTGGAAGAGACTCCAAGGGCCATCCAGTCCAACTCCCTGCCATGCAGGAACTGACTTCCGACAGATGGGCATCCAGCCTTTGTTTAAAAACTTCCAAAGGAGGAGGCTCCACCACACTCCGAGGGAGTGTATTCCACTTTTGGACAGCTCTTACTGTTAGGAAGAGCTTTCTAATGTTGAGGTGGAATCTCTTTTCTTGTAGTTTTCATCCATTGCTCGGTGTCCTGGTCTCTGGGGCTGCAGAAAAGAAACTTACTCCTTTTTCAGTATGGCATTCTTGCAGATGTTTAAACATGGCTATCATGTCCCTCTGTTCGCAGCCTGGGAGTGCTTCTTGACTCGTTGCTTCACATGACTACTCAGGTGAATGTGATGGTCAAGAGTGCTTGTTATCAGCTTCGGCTGATATGTCAGCTGCGCCCTTACCTGGATATGAGGGACCTGGAAACTGTGATACATGTGCTGGTAACCTCATGTTTGGACTACTGTAATGCACTCTACATGGGGCTACCCTTGTGCTTAACCCGGAAACTACAAACTGTGATACATGCACTGGTAATCTCATGTTTGGACTACTGTAATTCCATCCTATCTTAGGGACCATCTCTCCCCGTATGAACCCCCCCACACATTATGATCCTCTGGGAGGAATCTGCTACAGCCCATGAAGACCAGGCTGGTGCAGACCTCCCAGAGGGCCTTTTCAGCGGTCGCCCCTAAGCTATGGAATGACCTGCCGGATGAGATGCGTCTTATGTCATCCATTAATGGCTTCAAAAAAGCTCTAAAGACGCATCTCTTCCGGCAGGCCTTCCTGGAAAATGCTTAACACCTCCTGGCTCCAAACTTTTGGTCGTAGAGTTCTCCAGCCTTTGCCCATCCATAGCTCAAGGACTCTTAGGCTGTTATTTTGATATTGCTTTTATGTTACGTTTTAATTTGTTGTTTGATTTAATCCTTTTTTAAGGGGGAAGATGGTGATGGGATCGGATATTTTAACTACTGCTGTTTTAATTTCTTTTTTTGTACCTTGCCCCAATTACTCGTTCAGAGGGGCGGGCTAGAAATAAATAAATTATTATTATTATTATTATTATTATTATTGACTATTTTTATAGTTTTTTTAAAAAAATATTATCAATCTCTGGGTATGTTTTGAAGTAGCTAATCTTCAAGACAGCTGAAAAAAATCTTGTGAAGCCACCATATGCAGAATCAGAGTTTCCATGTGTCTCACACAAAATTGTTTGCTCTGATGGGAGTGCCTTTCAAGGGTCTCAAATAGAGGCCCTGTGTTTGGCTCATTACCTGACCAGGTGAGCACATAGTCAGGCAACTGTGCTCTACACTATACCATTGGTTCAGTGTTACATACTCTAATTCTTATGCGTGAATTCATGCTGAGATCCCCCCCCCCTTTTTTTTGGTCTGTCTTTCTCCCTCTCTTCCCTTTAATTAGACCCTTGACAACATTTGCTTTCAACCCAAAGTTTTGGATGCACAGCCGCTATTGCGGCAAATATGCTTTGATGTAAGAATTAAGTTTTCCCCTTCTCCCACCCCTCCTCACCCCAAGCTGCGGCAGATGCCTGCTCATTTGGAACAGTCTATTCAGTATCTGCACGTACAAACGCACGCCAATTGCCCCCTTCTGCAGCCAGCCTTCTTGCATGTCTATTAGGGCCATGCTGTGTTTCAAGATGGCCACATCCTCCTACTTGCAAGGCTTTAAGGGGTAGAACAAAGCTCACTCCTGCCTGCATCAAATGGGATTGCCTCTGTTTATGGCACAAAACTGGGTGAAGCCATTTTCTGGTGTCAGATGAACATACTGGTGTGACTAGACCTGGAACTGTTTTGGGAAAGTGGCGAGACATCCCTATAAGAGGTCCCCAGACTGATGGAGGAAAAGAAATGATGGTGTTTTCTGAGGACCAGTTTGCAGCTATAGCCTAGCTCTGTATGTTATATATACTGTGAGGGTGGGCTGCTGTGGAGGGTAAGCCTGCACTTCACAGATGTCAGGGGCTCTTTCACACTATCTAGTTATAGCACTATGATTCCACTTTAACTGTCATGCTTCCATCTCATAGTATCTTGAGGTTTTCAGTTTAAGTTGGGGTACTTAAAAATCTTAGCCACAGAGCTGTATTTCTTCAACAGACTCCAGAATTCCAGTGAATGGAACCATGATTATTAAAGTGGAATCATAGTGCCATAATTCTGTAGTGAAGAGCAAACATTGTCCCTCTCTCCAAAAAAAAAAGGCAAAAAGAAAGTCCAGGAAACTACAGACCAGTCAGGCTGACTTCAATACAAGGACAAATATTAAAATGAAGTGTACTGAAGTCTGTCTGCAATATCTTGATGATAGTGAAGTGATCAGTAGGAGCTAGCAGAAGTTCATCAAGACAAATCCTGACAAACTAAACATATCTTTTTTCAACCAGGTTATAAGTTTAGTACATGGTGGGGATGCTGTGGATTGCATTTATATGGATTTCAGCAAAGCATCAGATATTTTCCCCATAATATTTTGAGTAGCAAACTGATTAAATTTGACATAGATGGGAACACTGTCAGATGGATCCATAATTGTATGACAAAGTCATCATCAATGGCAGTGCTTCATCTTGAAGGAAGTATTGAGAGTAATGCCTCAGGATTCTGTCCTAGGGCCATTACTCTTTAGCATTTCAATAAATACTTTAGCAACCGGGTGGAGAGGATCCATATCAAGTTAGCAGTTGAAACAAAACTGGGAGGGGTGGCTACCACATTGATAGGAAGATAGGAGCAGAATTCATTTGCACCTAGTTGAACAAAAAAATTGGGCAGAAATTCTACACTTAGACCACAAAAATTAAATGCACAAGTATGGGATGGGCGATATTACATGCGAGAGAGACCTTGGGATCATCATTGATCATAAGTTGAACACGAGCCAGCAGGCGAATGCTATTTTAGCCTGCATTAATAGAAGCATGGTCAAGGGAAGTCAAAGAAAGTAATAGACCTGCTATATTTGCCCGAGAGAGTAGGACCAGATCTAATGGTTTGTAGTTATAGGAGGATAGATTTTGCTTGAACATTTGAAGGGACTTCTTGAGATAGAGTGATACACTAATGGAACTAATTGCCTACAGAAGTGGTGGAATCTCCTTCTTTGAATGCCTTCAAAAAGAGACTGGACAGCTATCCGCTGAGGATACTCTACTTTGAATAGGGGGTGGACTCAATGGGCCATGTAGCGCTTTCCAACTCTGATCCTAAGATGCTATGATTCTTAAACCTGTTTGTGTACAGCTGCCTTGGTCGTACTGTCCATCCACAATGTTTTTTTCTGGTGCTACCAGAACCTTCTGGGGTAGGATGCCTAAATACTGTATTTATTTAAGTATAAGCGCTCTTGCTATGGGGTTGATTGCCCGAGTAAATGTTTGTGCATTTCATATTCATATTCAACAACATCACATTCAAATCATGTGTAAATGGACCATCATTGTACAATGAAATAATAAGCTGGCCTTAAGATATTGATACACTTATATGTGTGTGTGTGTGTGTTTAAGACCACAAATATATATTGGAAAGTTACTCTTAAGCAGTAATTTATTCTTCTTATAATTTTGTTACTGTTTTGAGCAGTTTGTTGCTGTTAGTTGTTATAGTATTTGCATTTGTTACTTTGAGGTAGGGGTCTTAGATTTGACTGGAGAATAACATAAACATTGAAAAATGTCCTGTCATATTGCCTCTAAAATGAGTTGACAGAGTGCAACCATGCAGCCTCATCTGTTCCCCCACCCCAGACTGTTTTTCCAGTCCTTGACCCATCTAGGCTGCCTACACATAGAATCATAGAATCATAGAGTTGGAAGAGACCACAAGGGCCATCCAGTCCAACCCCCTGCCATGCAGGAACTCCCTGTCAAAGCATCCCCGACAGATGGCCATCCAGCCTCTGCTTAAAGACTTCCGAGGATGGAGACTCCACTACACTTCGAGGGAGTGTGTTCCACTGTCGAACAGCCCTTACTGTCAGGAAGTTCTTCCTAATGTTGAGGTGGAATCTCTTTTCCTGCAGCTTGCATCCATTGTTCCGTGTTCTAGTCTCTGCCGCAGCAGAAAACAACCTTGCTCCCTCTTCAATATGACATCCCTTCAAATATTTGAACAGGGCTATCATATCACCTCTTAACCTTCTCTTCTCCAGGCTAAACATCCCCAGCTCTCTAAGTCGTTCCTCATAGGGCATGCTTTCCAGACCCTTCACCATCTTAGTTGCCCTCCTTTGGACCCGCTCCAGTTTCTCCACATCCTTTTTGAATTGTGGTGCCCAGAACTGGACACAGTATTCCAGGTGGTGCCTGACCAAAGCAGAATAGAGCGGCACTATTACTTCCCTTGATCTAGACGCTATACTTCTATTGGATGCAGCCTAAAATAGCATTGGCCTTTTTAGCTGCTGCATCGCACTGTTGACTCATGTTCAACTTATGGTCTACTTGGACTCCTAGATCCCTTTCACACATAGTTTCATTCAGCCAGATGTCCCCCATCCTATATCTGTGCATTTCATTTTTGCGTCCTAAGTGCAGTACCTTACATTTCTCCGCATTGAATTTCATTTTGTTAGCGTTGGCCCAGCTTTCTAGTCTATTCAGGTCATTCTGAATTTCAATCATTCTTTTTCCTGACCAAAAAAAAAAAAAAAAAGGTGAATTGCTTCCACTGGGAACATCCAAGTGTGATAATACACCTTTTAAATCTGTTTAAAGACCTTCCTACATTGTTTAACATTATTCCCCTCCCCCCCCCCATGCCAGAAGTGGATGTCTAGCTACATGTTGTTTTTTGGTGTTGGCAATCTGTGTGGACCCCAGAAAATCAAAAAGATAAAAATTGCCCATCTCTATTCTAAGAGTCCTTTTTTTAAAAAGCTCTTTAAAAGTAACTGAAAAGCAACAACAAAATATTGTAATTCACTTGTGAAGTAAGGGTCAAAGTAGGCATTAAGGGGATCAGATATTCCTTGTGAATAACTCATCTTCCCTTTTGCAAGGGGATTTCCTCAGAAATAGGTACCAAATTAAGATCATATTTACATTCCTAAGACTAATAACAGAATAAAACACGCAACAAAACATGCAAGTTAAGCTATGTGGGTGCTGAAAAGCATGTGCTGTGACAAACACACACATTTTTCCACTTGAGAGTATGTCTTTTCTAAAAACACATTAAGCATATCATGTGCTTTAAGCCTAACGTTGTTCCCACTTGTTATATTAGTGTTGAAATGTGTTACATCCTCATTACTCCCCCTCCAACTATAGATACCTACATTACTTGTGAGTCATTATGTCTAGGTTGCACCCACTCACACTATTCCACTATGCTAATCTTAAGTGTAATTTTAGGAATTTAGTAAGCTGTTGCTATACCACGTCAAACCATTGGTCCACTCAGTTTAGTCTTGTCAACAGTATGGATGGGAATGTCTTCTAATGGCTTCTAAATTTACATATCCAGCCATATCCACCATTCTCCAACCATTCTCATAAGTGAGCTACAGGCTAATGGGAGTTGAAGTCCAACAAGATTTGGAGGGACATAAGAAGTGGCCTCATTTTACCTAAGGCTGGGATGCAAGGCAGCTTACAACATATTAAAATGTTTAATAATAATTAACTTTTGAAAACCTTTTTGAGAATATTGTAGAATATTACAGAAACAATGCACACGCAGAGAGATTGCTAAATGAAACTTACACGGAATAAAAGTAAGTAATATTTTAAACAAATATACAATTATGCGGGCAGAGAAAGCTGGAAAAGATGTCCATTCAATCATATTGTAAAAAAACTAATAAAACATAGCTATTCTCAGAAAACTATGATGCTGCCTCCACTAAAAGGAATGCATAATGAAATTCTAAAATTTAATACAGGTCAAAAATGGTAAGAAGGTTATAAACCTTTACAGGCTGCAAAACTCATTTACTGGCCATTCCTGTTGAAATGAGAATCTTAAAAGTGATTATTTAGAAAAGCTTAAAATTTAAAATAGGTAATAAATAGAAATGATAAAATATGAAATAGAAAACTGTATTGACACAAACACTAGCATAGCTGAATTTCAAAGAGGTAAGACAGCTTTAGGGAGGGCAGTTTTATCAGTGGCTGCTAGCCATAGTTGATCCAAGTTCAAAAGCAGCATATCTGATTATCTGATGTGAAGAGCAAGAGATGATTGTCTCCATCATGTCATGAATTTCCCTCATGGGTATGTGATCTTCATCTTGGAGATGAGAATTCTGGAAATAATAGACATAAGCACTGATTCAGGGAGGCAGTTCTTTTAAGACTTATGTTCTTTGGGATGGCACCATCTACTGGTTTAACTGCTCTGTGGTGTATGGTTTACAGGAGGTCTTTTATTGTATCACAAAATTGTTGGAAGCCCCCGGAGCCATTGTAAATGGGAGCTAGCGTGGCATAGTGGTTTGGGTGTTGGACTACAACTCTGGAGACCAGGGTTCAATTCCCAGCTGAGCCATGAGAAACCCACCTTGGGCAAATCACATACTCCCAGCCTCAGGGGAAGGCAATGGCAAACCTCCTCTTAACAAATCTTGGCAAGAAAAGCCCATGATAGGTTCACCTTAGGCTCATCATAAGTGACTTGAAGGCAGACAAGAACAACAACTGAGGCACAGAGTGTGTCTCTTCTGCCCCACAAAAAAGCAGACCAACTGTGGTATGAAGTGCCAACAGTCTCTCTGAAAAAACAACTTGGAGTGGTCTTTGTCAGATATGCCATTAATGGATGCTTTCATCTGGGGTGCTGCTTTCACAGAAAGGAAAAAGTGGTTGTCAACATCTTTATAAAGAGCATGGACGTGCAGAGGTCTGCAGGTGCACTCACCATTGGGAAGTGTTACCTTTTATCTTGATGAGCCTGGCATCATGAGCAACTTCTAGATTATTTCTGAGCTTGGAGGAAGCTCAGGAACTAACCTTGGTAGTGTGATGAACTTTGCAGACATGCAGAAAGCAATAGGACTTGTTTTCTTTCTCTGTGTCCCTGAGTGGTTGCTTGAGAAGCATGGACTCTTTGCTCAGATAGGATCTCACCCTCCCATTTGGCAGAAGGGACATGTCAAAAAGTGATAGTATCTGTTCAGAGATTTGGATATGTTTGTGTGTTTCTATTTTTACAAGATCCTGCACCAGATTCAGCATCTCACCTGATTGCATAATGTTTAGTTGATGTTGTGTGTGTTTCCATTCTATTTCCCTTATTTGCACTGAAAACACAGATGCATATGGACTGTCTGTGGCAGATACAGTGCCTTGCAAAAGTCCATGCTCCACCTTTGACTTTACCACATTTTTTTTGTTACAACTAGGAACTGAAATGGATTTAATTGAAGTTAGACACTCAACATGGTGCAGGTCAAAATATTTTTTTTATTGTGGTGGAAATGTCAGTTAAACAAAACCCGGTTGTCACTTGTTGTTTGTAATGAAACAAAATGGAAAAGTCAAAGGATTTGAATACTTACACAATTCTTTAACAACTCAGTTGGGGACATCTTTATAAACAGATAGTTTAGTGGTTTTGTTTTTAAAAGCTGTAGATATATTGAAAATGACTACTATGAGCAAATGAATAGCTTTCTTAAAATGACTTTTGTGTGTGAACTAGATCATACTGTGTACTTAGTTGGGAACCAGATTTCTAAGTATTGATCAGCTTCTCAGTCTGGATTTATTCATGCTGTTATGAGGGCCTTTGAATATAATGGTTTGCTGGCATAAATTGGTTCTTCACAGGTAGTGCTGAGGTGGAGCATGGTAAAACTTTTTTGTCAATGCATGTGTTCCAGTAAATCTCCCTTTATTGTTTAGTCTTTAGTTTTAGGATGGATGGATAGGGTAATGTGGCTTATATTCCATCTTCCCCCCTCAAAGGCGTGGGCTCAAGGTGCCTCACAACAATATTAAAAGATCCAGATAAAAATGTATCATCATTGCCACCATCTACAATTGGATTTAAAGTAATTTAAAATGCGACAGTTTTTAAAAAGGGACAGCATCTACTCTTGCCTAGCAGGCAACCAGTGAGCAAAGTCCCACTTGATTTTGCCTCCTTGTGGAAGGACAACAGAGAAATGGCAGTCTGGGTTCCCATGGAAATGTGTTTCTTGGTTAGTAGCAGCCACCAAGAAGGCCTTCTCTTGTATCCTCCCCGAATATGCCTCTGAGAGTTACAGTACTAATGACTGATAAAAGACTTTTAGGTTCTTCCAAGTTTTTCCATTAAATCTCTAAATAAACCCTTGTTCTTGTTTTGTGTAGGCTGATGACTCAGGTTAGCTATTTTATCACTAAATTAGTTTTCATTTTATTTGCTGTCTGTACCTGTCATGTCAAACTCAAATCATTTGGAGGGACAGTTTCTCCACTCAGCAGATGCCTTGAGGGCAACATGTATTTTCTTTTTCCAATCATGAATTCCAGTGAACACTCAGACTTCTTTTTAGACTATCTCTCTATCATGCAGTACAAGGCACTATTGAGTGAGAACCTTTTTCCTTGCCCTAGGTGTCATTCCGTAGTTTTTCTGATGGCAATATGGACTGTATTAGGACTCCAGTATCACCTGGTAAAGACTTCTGATCATTACAGGAATGAGCATCTCATGGCCCTCCAAATGCTAGATTGCAAACATGATCAAGCCTAGACAACTAATGGTTAAGGAGGATGGGAACTGCAGCAGAGCAATATCTGGAGGGCCACATTTGTCTACTCTTGCCTTAAGCTTATCCAGTGGTTTCTAAGCCATGGGAACTCAAATGCTGGACTATAGCTAGCAGAGTCCCTCACCATTGCCTATATTGGCTAGGGCCTCTTGGAACTGAAGTCAAACTACATCCAGTTTTGAGAATCACTGGTCTAACCTGTGCTTTAAGTTTTTCTTCCTCTGAAGCACCATTTGAAGTATGTGTGTGTGTGGGGGGGGAACCATATGGTACAAGTTTTTATAAATAAATGAATAAAAATGTATTATTATTTTTTTAAAAAAATATCATTTTCTCTCTTTTTTCTTCTTTCAGGTGCTACCAGAGAAATTGGTTCAGCTCTGACCAGAATGTGCATGAGGCACAGAAGCATAGAGTCCAAGCTCAGACAGTTTTCAAGGTGAGCCATGTATGCCAGCGAGCTGACAGGAGTTTGGAAATAGCTCTTCATTAGCTTCTGGACTACAGTCAAGATGTAATTGGTACACAACCCCTTTCATTCAGGACCAGATGAAATTGTTTACTGGGGCCAGCTTCCAGCTGACCTCTGATTTTCTGGCACTGGGAACACCCCCTTTGCTCTCTCCCCAAACAAACTGGCCTTTGTGAAAGGAACAGATTTTAAACTGCCCTTCCTGAGAAATTGGACTTGCTGGTCCAAGCTTTTATACAAATTATGCATCAGTAATTCCTATCCCTAGTGTTACTGTAGCTCAGCAGTGAGTGAAGCGTACCAAAAGGCAGGGCTTTCTAGCACGTATTGTGAATTTGAGCTGTTGCAACAAGGGCAAATATTTTAATGGGCTTGCTCTAATTATTTTGTAACTCTTTCAAATGAATGTGAAAGTTTCTATTGCATATTGGCTGAGAAATCTAGCTACAATGGGATAGAGAACCTGGTACCTTATAGGTGCTGGGGTTACAGCTCCCATAATGCTTGATCATGCTGGCTTGGGGTTAATGGGAAGTGTAGGCTAAACAATCTGAAGAGCACCAAGTTGCCTGCTCCTGTGAGCTACAAAGAAGGAACTCATTGGTGGAAACATGTACTGTGGCACAGAATTGTTCAGTGATTAGCCACAGTCATCCAGTTGCAGCCCCATGCTTCTTGTTCCATTTCTAATATGGAGTCAACAATGCAAAGCATGCCTTACCAGAGTGTTTTAAAGGTTGTTGAGTTAAGCTATGTAAAACCCTTTGATCCATATTTTTATAAATGCTAATTGGTTGCTAACATATATGAAGGGATTGCATACCAACAAACCATAACTGGCATAGGAATAGATTCAGATTGATTTTTTCACTACAGGATTTGATTTCTCCTTTTGTTTTCTCAACAAAACTAGTGCTTTAATTGACTGTCTGATAAACCCACTTCAAGAGCAGATGGAAGAGTGGAAGAAAGTGGCCAATCAACTGGACAAAGACCATGCAAAAGGTAATATGATTGTAAGACAGTCAACAGATTCTACTGAATAAATAAGTTGCTGTTGCTCTTTTTTAGCAGACTCTCTTCCCAAATAGTTTCTCTTTTTTGTGCGTGATTTTCTCAGAAAACTAATTTTCAAAGAAATAAACATGTTAGTCTGCTTCAATAATCTTGTGGCTTCTTAAGACCGCCCTGATTGACCTCAAATGGATGGGATATAAATATATTTTTTATTTTATTAATTTTATTATAAAACAGATCAGTTTATTTTAGCATGAGCTTTCATGGACTACAGTGTATCTCAATTAGTGGACTGTAACTTATGAAGACCTATGCTAAAATAAATTGATTATTTTTGAGTGGGTTAAAAGAGTGTTTCATTTTAACAGTATTCGTATTCACTAACCATTTCACGATGGCCATCAGGAGTTGATGCAAAATATTGGCACCTTCTTATCCCCAGTTAATAAATTGAGAATCTCGGGATCATATTGTCCTTTATTGCATTCCTCTAATTTCTGCAATGCCAAAGTTAACAATGAAGTTAAGGTTGAAGCTAACTAGGTTTTCTGTTTAACCACTGTCTGAAACTCATATTTTAATGTTTTTCATTAAACTAGATCCTGATTGAATAATAATAATAATAATAATAATAATAATAATAAAATCTTTATTTATATACCGCCCTTCCAATGATCAGGGCGGTGTACACATACAAAAATTAAAACATATACAAAAGTTAAAAACAATCATTCAGAAAACAATCCAACAACCTCGGTCCAAGGGGTAGGAATGAGAATCCTAGGTCCAAAACACAATACAGAAATAATCCAGTTTGACACCAATTTAACTACTCTGGCTCAGTGCTAGGGAATTCTAGGAACTGTGATTTTGTCTTCTTTAGTCTTCTTCATTTAGTCTTCTCTATGAGAGCTCTGGTGCCACAATAAACTACAATCCTCAGGATTCCCTAGCATTGAGCTAGTGCAGTTAAAGCAGTCTCAAACTAGATTATTTCTGCATTGTGTTTTGGACCCTGGTTAGCCTGATCAGTAGCTAATGCTTGTGTCAATGTAGAATTCACTGGGGAGTGGACGTTCTAGGCATAACTCTTTTATGAGAAGAGAGGGATTGCAGGATTGGGGAATGTAATACTACAGCTGGATCTTGGTACCTTAAACTACAGATGACAAGGAGCCAGTGTTTTATTGACATCAGTCCTAAGAACTTGCCCCCTGTAAAAGAGTGAGGTGATATACTTATTTTATGCAGAAGTCTCCTGCCATGAGGTTAACAGATACTAATTGGTTGTTTATTTATATGTGTTTAAGCTCTCCACCAAGTGGTAAGAGGTTGATACAATCAGAATTTATGGTCCTGAAATGTTTCAGAGGCTAGCTAAGCTGCATAACTGTTTCACTCCTTATTACTGCATAAAATTGTATTTGTAGTAGTAGTAACCATAAAGTGCTATTGGTTTCCTAAGATGAAGCAAAGTCATAACAGAACCTGTTCTTTATGAATTTTAACTGCATTTTTATTAATGTGATGATGATGCATTCAGTACTAAATTGAAAGAGTAGGAAATAAGTCAAGAAGCATTACAGTTTATTATTTTATGTTAATATAGACAAAATAAACCACATCAGAATGTGAGCTGTCACTTGAAAATAATATTGTCTGCCTAACAGCAGCCTGTCTGTCTGTTTTTAATGACTGCTGCTCATAATTGCTTGTTTTCAAAAATGCAGTTTTAATAATGAATCTGTTCTACTGTTTTCTGTTTTATGGTTTGATTTTTTATTTAAAATGTATTAGATATGCTAGTCTGCTGCAGAAAAAAACGAGGGAGTATTTTGGCATCTTAAAGACTGCGAAAAAATTGTTATGCTGTAAGCTTTCAAGTATTGTAATCCATTTCACCAGATGTATGAAGTGTTATCCTGAGTTACAGGTGTATACAACAGGTGTTTTGGTATGATGGGGACTGTAAATAGTGAGGTTAAAAGATTATGAAATACGGAAAGCAGAGACAGTGACATTCCTGTTATCAACAGTGTCCTTTCACAAAACACTTCTGTGTTAGCAACAGCAGCTGCTCTGTAAATTGCTGTTGCTGATAACAAAATAGTCTCTGTCTGTATTTTCTAGATTTCATTTCCTCCAGACCTTAACTATTTACAACCCATCCACTTGCAAACCCTGTGTGTGTGTGTGTGTGTGTGTGTGTGTATGACTGAAACTCAGGATAATGCTTCAGGTCTTTGATGAAGTGTACTGTATTCCACAAAACCAATACAGCAACTAATTTTGTTAACCTTTTAAGTGTCAGTCGACTGTATTTAACAATATTTATACTCTGTTTTGATCTGAAAGTCAGCTAATATATGTTTTTCATGTTCTTCCACTTCTAGCAATACCAGGAATAGCCTGAATTTTTCAAAGCATATTAGTGTATATCACAGATATCACATCTGTCACAATACACTGTGTTTGTCTCTTTTAGAATACAAGAAAGCCCGCCAGGAGATAAAAAAGAAATCTTCAGATACACTGAAACTGCAGAAGAAAGCAAAGAAAGGTAAATTTCCCTATTGTTTTTTCTTCACACGCTAGATTAAGTGCTGCTCTGAAGATTCCATCTTTGATTTGTAGGGATATATACATAAATCATATACTTAAATAATTACTTGAATGTATTGACAGTCTTTTTAAGAACACTATCAGTGCATTCAAGTAATTATTTATGCATGAATTGTGTATTTAATAATATATTTTAGGAGTCTTATTTAATGCCCACTATGCAGCAATAATTACAAATTTGCACCCTTATCCAAAGTTGTTAGCCAGTAGCTGATAGAGCCTCTGTATGTTACTTGCACACCTATTCCTCTTGGACCACAGCGAATCCATTTCAGGTTATAGAGGGTTATTGTAGGAGTTGCAGCAAGGATCAGAGACTTTCCTTTGGGTCTATTGAATTTGAGAGAGAGAGAGAGAGAGAGAGAGAGAAAGGAAGGTAAGTAAGTAAGTTGTTCTTGGTAGTAAACAGGAATAATAGTAAGGAGATAAGCCTGCTGAGAAACAATAACATTTAATTTGAAATATCGGAAGGAAAAATTGTTCTTGTCCATTCCATCACAATGCACCCCTGTACTGCAAGTTCATCTTGAGTGCAAGTTTGCTAGGTCTTTCAGTCCTTATCTTTAATTTCAATTATCTAAGTCAGCCTATGAGTGATGATTTCAGAAAGCTTGTGTTGATCTTTTGGTAAATTCCTTATATTGTCTTGTTCAGGGTAGATGTCTGGGGTAGGTCTTTCATAGCATTGGCTGAGGTACACCTTGTGCAGGAGGACATTCTGCTGGTGTTTCTCCTTCCTTTCATTATCTCCTCAATCAATCTGGTGGTAGTACAGATTGAGCGTAAAGGGAGAAGGCAAGTCAGGAAAACTATTTAGAGAACAGTCCTCTGAGGGCATCTTGCCCCAGTCTTCCCACCCAAAAAAAACAGGGATCTGGCATACTCACATGCACACACTGCCATCTCTCACATTGGTGTGCAGTCTCCAGGTTGAAAAACATAGCATTACTGCATTGATTTGCACATCCTAATCCTATTCTGGACCATATTTTTGATTCCGTTAGTTTTAAATGTTTGAGTATAAGGTTTATTGATAATAAAGTGTTCTAAAAATAACTTCCTTTCCTTTCAGTTGGCAGCACACAAATTTTGCAGTGTATTTTATAACAGTGTAAACATTCTTGGAAAGCAGACTTGCTATTTTTAACGCCTTACAGAAATCAAATTAGCAAATTATGTTGTGTTCCCACCCTTTTGTGTGTTCCGTCTTAAATTGTATAACTCCTACAGTCACTGCTGTTTGTTGGCTGTTGTAACATTCATTTATTTGTGCTGAGTAGGAGGAAGTTTGGATGCAACAGTCAAACTCATTCATGTGGATGCACTGATACACAATATTTCCATATGTAAATCACTGACAGATTTTAATAACAGGTGTTACTGTATTGGTTCAGGGCTGGCATTCATCCTGAAACCATGGTGATATATTTTCAAGACTCTGGAGCAGGCGTGTGTTTTGTGTGAAACCCTACATGCCTGCCTGTCCAACATCCCTATCCCTTTTGTATTGTATAATTGGTCACCTGTTCAATTTTGTGGTTCCAGTTAGCCATCTTGCCAATTTAGGGGACAGAGTGGTGGAAAGCATTGATCCCAGTGTCACCTGTAAATGTTCCTATAAATGCAAAGCTTTGACCTGATATGATAATCAAAATCTGATATATGGCATTAGGGGCAGGGTACCCATTATTAAACTATCAAAGTCAGGATCTGATGGGATGGTTTTGCTTCTGTCAATGGAACAGGTTAAAGAGCAATTGCCATCCCACCCCTGAAAATTTTGGTGTACCCTCAAAATCTTTTCCTCTGGATTTTAGGGGAGCACATACAGCAGGGTAGAGAAAGAAAATTTCACCACACTGGATGTGGGTGATGATCTAATTGTTGGATAATTCAAGGTTGCCAGATTGAAAATTGGAGTGGATGCCTGGGCCTTCAGTGGCCATGTAGAATTTCAACAGGTATTGCTTGTCTTGCAGCCACGTACAGTAACTGGCAAAATTCCCTCTTCTATACAAGCATTAAAAGCCCCCTCCAGCTTTCAGCTGGCAATTTTGGCTAGGGATACCAGTCCTCAGACCAGGGGGATAGGACTCCCTGATGATGAACTATCTTCTAGGGCAGATGTTCTCAAGCTTTGATCCTCTAGAGGTTCAGGACTTCAGTTACCAGAATTCCTGACCATTTGCCATTCTGGTTGGAGTTTCTTTGAGTTCTTAATCTCTGGATCTCAAATACTATTCTATTTCTGTATTATACTATAAACTCAAATACTATTCTAGGGCCTTCCAAAAGTCTGGGCTAACCCATCTTTAGTATTTTTCTGATTTTTTTTTACCTCCCCAGCAGGTAAATCCATTCAGCATAACTCCACTGGTATTTACAGTAATGGTAGTCAGGCAAAAATGAAGGAGTGCATTCATGGTTTTTTATTTTATTTTTCAATTCAATGTTGGTATCAGCTTGAAAGCAAAAAAAAGCTATAGTGACAGTTGCCTTTGTCTCCCATGTAATTTGTATTTCCATAATGAATCATAGAATCATAGAATCATAGAGTTGGAAGAGACCACAAGGGCCATCCAGTCCAACCCCCTGCCATGCAGGAACTCCCAGTCAAAGCATCCCCGACAGATGGCTATCCAGCCTCTGCTTAAAGACCTCCAAGGATGGAGACTCTACCACACTCCGAGGGAGTGTGTTCCACTGTCGAACAGCCCTTACTGTCAGGAAGTTCCTCCTAATGTTGAGGTGGAATCTCTTTTCCTGCAGCTTGCATCCATTGCTCCGCGTTCTGGTCTCTGGAGCAGCAGAAAACAAGCCTGCTCCCTCCTCAATATGACATCCCTTCAAATATTTGAACAGGGCTATCATATCACCTCTTAACCTTCTCTTCTCCAGGCTAAACATCCCCAGCTCTCTAAGTCGTTCCTCATAGGGCATGGTTTCCAGACCCTTCACCATCTTAGTTGCCCTCCTTTGGACCCGCTCCAGTTTCTCCACATCCTTTTTGAATTGTGGTGCCCAGAACTGGACACAGTATTCCAGGTGGGGCCTCATTAAAGCAGAATAGAGAGGCACTATTACTTCCTTTGATCTAGACACTATACTTCTATTGATGCAACCTAAAATAGCATTGGCCTTTTTAGCTGCTGCATCACACTGCTGACTCATGTTCAACTTATGGTCTACTTGGACTCCTAGATCCCTTTCACACATAGTTTCATTCAGCCAGATGTCCCCCATCCTATATCTGTGCATTTCATTTTTCCTCCCTAAAAAGTAATGATTAAAAAATTTAAAATGATTTAAAATGATTAAAAAGTAAAAATTGCATTTTCTCAATTTTGTTTTTATGGAATTGGCATTATCACGGTAAAAAAGAAATGGGGGAATAGGATACATTGTATTTCTGTATTTCTCAAATACTCCAAGCTTTGAGGATAAGCTGGGTAGTTTTTTTTTTTCTCCAAAGTTCTTATAAGCCCTAATGTAGAATCAGGCTTTAGCTCTTGAAGACCTTAATCTTGATTCTAGCTTAATGTGTAAAATGTTATAGTGTCCCAAATGGTATTTGGAAACCCTTGTGAACAGTTCCAGGGGGCACAGGATGTACAGGATGTACAGAATGTACAGTTGCTTTGTGATTTATTTATTTTATTTTTTTGAGAAAATTTAGACCAATACCACTTTTTTTTTAAAGGATGCTTTATAAAAAAGTCATTTAAGGAATCAGACTTTTTTCACTGAGGCATATGGTCTCCCTTGCAATTTTTGCCCGTTGTTGTTTGTATAATTTTATTAAAAAAGGAGGAGGGAGTGAGGGAGAGAACAGGCAAACATTAGTTCTGTTCAGGTGTTCATTAAATGTGGAGGGAAATAGTGCTGTGGTCTCAGCTTTTCTAACTATGACCTTCCTGTGTTCAGCAAGAAGGCAAAATTTGAAGGGAAAACCATAGATGGAACTACATTCAGGTAATGTAATTACACATTCAGATAACCACATTCAGGTGAATGTGATCACAGAAGTTCATATTACTGGCAAGTAGTGTTGCCAGAGTGAGAACTGGAGAAGACATCTGTATCTTTACTAGTTGTATAGAAGAGGTAATTTCAGCAGGTGTTGCTTGTTACTTGCAACACATGATAAAATTTTCTCTTCTACACAACCATTAAAGAGACAGGAGTTGTCTCAAGTTGGCCACAGTCTGGCAAGTCTGTAGGGAACCTTGATTAGGCATGGTTCCTGATCCAGTATAACTTTGTACTCATGTTTAGGTGGACAGACTACCATTTTCCATTCAGACGTTTTCAGTAAATATGAAAAGGTTACGTGTGGATGGAGTGGGAATGTGGTACCCACTGCCCTCAATAGTTAGAATTCTTGCTAGCCTGAATAGGGCTGTTATGAATTGTAGTTGTGCTTGTCTGTAGTCACAGTTAGAATTTTGCAAGTTATTTTGCATAATGTGATGCTTAAGAGTGGCCCTGTTACTATTCTGGCTACTGCTGACTAATTCAGATGTGATAGGCCAAGTGGTAGTCAGCTCTTTGACAAACAACAATAACTCAGTAGTTCTTAAACTTGGCAATAGGAAGAATCTTATAAAGAATGACTCAGAGAGTTGGTTATGTTTTTGCTTGGAGAAGAGAAAACTGAGAAGTGATATGATCGCAATCTTTAAATATCTGAAGGGATGTCATGCAGAAGATGGTGTGAGCTTGTTTTATGTTGCTTCAGAAACTAGAATGAGAACTAGTGGATTCAAATTATCAGAAAGGAGAGATTCCACCTAAATATTAGGAAGAATTGGTTTGCTGTAAGAACTGTTTAACAGTAGAGTAGGCTCCCTTGAAGAGTGGTGGAGTCTCCTTCTTTGGAGGGCTTTAAACAGAATTTTGGTGGACATGTTTCAAGAGGGCTGTAATTGTGTACTCCTGAATGGCAGAGATTGGACTGGATGGCCCTTGCAGTCCCTTCGAACTCTTAAGTTTGATTCAGTGATTTGTGGAGGAACTTTTTTGAAAGGTACTTCTTGTAGGATCACTGCTGTCACTGATCACACCAACATCTGGAACCATTTTTTAAAATAAATTGGAGAAAGCTGAACTGAGAGATGGGCATCCTTCCTGAAGCTCACCTCCGATTAATGTGACAGTGACCTGTCTCTGTCCAAAACAAAAAAGACAAGGGAGAATTGGGTGATTTTAATAAGTCAAGCAATCCAAGGGTTTGGAAAAAATGATCTCTTCTACACTATGGCCATCTTAGTAAGCCCTCCCTTTCTATAAAATGATAGAGATGAGGGCAAAGTGGCTTCAATAGCAACAATTGGGTGTGGGGGACTAAGTTAAGGGAAGAGGGGGTGTTGCTTGATGGTGATGATGAGACTGTGTAGTGGACACGTGTGGGACAAACTTTTCATGAATCAAATCCAAGCCCAAAGAGAAATGTGTGGGCTTGTTGCTTCCAGTTTGGTTAGATTTAATGTGTGTCCTCCTGTTTATTCCTGAGCTTGGCTTGAGAACATCCTTAGCTGTGTGATGCACAGTGTGATGCGGCAGCTAAAAAAGCCAATGCAATTTTAGGCTGCATCAATAGAAGTATAGTGTCTAGATCAAGGGAAGTTATAGTGCCACTCTATTCTGCTTTGGTCAGGCCCCACCTGGAATACTGTGTCCAGTTCTGGGCACCACAATTCAAAAAAGATGTGGAGAAACTGGAGCATGTCCAAAGGAGGGCAACTAAGATGGTGAAGGGTCTGGAAACCTTGCCCTATGAAGAACGCCTTAGGGAGCTGGGGATGTTTAGCCTGGAGAAGAGAAGGTTAAGAGGTGATATGATAGCCCTGTTTAAATATTTGAAGGGATGTCATATTGAGGAGGGAGCAAGCTTGTTTTCTGCTGCTGCAGAGACTAGAACGCGGAACAATGGATGCAAATTGCAGGAAAAGAGATTCCACCTCAACATTAGGAGGAACTTCCTGACAGTAAGGGCTGTTCGACAGTGGAACACACTCCCTCGGAGTGTAGTGGAGTCTCCTTCCTTAGGGGTCTTTAAGCAGAGGCTGGATGGCCATCTGTCAGGGATGCTTTGACTTGGAGTTCCTGCATGGCAGGGGGGTTGGACTGGATGGCCCTTGTGGTCTCTTCCAACTCTATGATTCTATTATTCTATGATTCTATGGAGTCCAAGAAGTGGAAGCAAGGAAATTTTCTACCTCCAGGTGGAGGGAGGTGGAAGCAATATGATTTCACATATATGTGGGCTTCTAAAGATGAAGTACATTAAATTATAGTTCTGGTTGGCTAGGTGTGATGTAGACTTCAGAAGACATTAATCTGTCCCAGTAGCCTGTCTAGACAGACCTTTAAACAGGTCAGGTAGGAAAGTGAAATATTTCTGTATTGTAGACACAAGTATCTGGTCAACTTTTCTCTGGCCAATTACTAACCCTAGTCTTAGGGTTAGACAAAATATACAGGAGTGGTGTGGTGACAATGAGGAGAGCAGAAAATAAAGATATGGGTGTTGCTCTAGAGTGATGTGTGTATGGGAACATCTGTAGTCTTACAGAGATGGTATATCTGGAAACCATGTTTGCTTTGTCTGGTTGTTTATTGCAATCTTTTCAATTTGCCATGCCTATCATACATGGTGAATACATGAAAAGGGCAATCTGTCCTTTGTGTTTTCTGTGCATTTTGGTTGAAACTACATGCAGGAGAAATTATAACATTTCTCCACATGCAACCAATTGCTGCATTGCTTTGTGATGTGATTGAATGTGTTTATATTGTACCTTGCCTTTTATGTTACGCCTTCACCAAGAGCTTACAAATGGTGGTGCAGTGGTTAAATGCCTGTACTGCAGCCACTCACTCAAAACCATAAGGTGGCGAGTTCAAGACCAGCAAAGGGCTGAAGCTTGACTCAGGCTTGCATCCTTCCGAGGTCGCTAAAATGAGTACCCAGATTGTTGGGGGGCAAATAGCTTACAATTGTAAACCTCTTAGACACTCCTTAAGGGTATGAAGCGGTATATAAATGAAGCTGTTTGTTTTTGTTTTTTTGTTTTTACAATAAGAGTGTTAAAAAATGAAATGAAATGATAGAGGCTCTTAAAATGTCTTTTCTATTAGACTGTAAGTATGTGACCATCAGTTTTTATGCATTTTCTCTTAAGGATCACATTTCTCTTCTGGGTGTTAAGGGTAGTAATAGAGATGTAGCTACTGGTCCGGGGGTGGTGGTGAGAGCATTGCCCCAAATAAGAATTTTCCATATACACATCTATGCAATTTTCCTTCATTCCCCAAATTTTTAGCATTGCTATAATTTTAAACTTCAATTGGATCAGTGATAAATACAGTTTGGGCGTCCAGAGAAAATGAGAAGGTAAAGGCTGCATCTGCACTGCAGAAATAATGCAGTTTGACACTGTTTTAACTATCCTGGCTCCCTTCTATGGAATCCTGGGATTTCTTGTGGCACAGGAGCTCTCTGACAGACAAGGCTAAATATCTCACAAAACTACAAAATCCAGAATACTGCAGCATTGAGTCATGGCAGTTAAAGCTGTGTTAAACTGCATTATTTCTGCAGTGCAGCTGCAGCCAAAGTGATACCCTGTTTCCCCGAAAATAAAACATCCCCATAAAATAAGACCTTTTAGAGGTTTTGCTGAATTGCTAGATATAAGGCCTCCCCCGAAAGTAAGACCTAGCAAAGTTTTTGTATATAAATATGTATACAGTATATAATAAATGTTTTTTTTTTCTCAACAATAAATGTGAATTCTTCTTCATGGAAAAATAAGACATCCCCTGAAAGTAAGACCTAGCACATCTTTGGGAGCAAAAATTAATATAAGACACTGTCTTATTTTTGGGGAAACAGTTCTGGGACTGAATGATTCCAGAGTTTCACCTTCTGGAATACTAGAAAGTTACGGACTGAAGAAAAATTTCATTTGTGGGTCCAGAATGCTTGTGTGGGAGGCAATGCCTTCATCCCCTACCACCACCATAGCTGCACCTCTGGTAGTAGTGTCTGAAATTTAAACCAGATTGTAGTACATAATTCTAGTTGCTACAGATATACTGGAGTTTTTAATATTTATTACCTTTTTTAAAAACATGACTAGAATTCTTGCAAGTGTGATGAAACTTGAAGTTTTAATTTTACAATCAACAGTTTGTAACTGACCAGCAGTGGTGGTGCAGTGGTTAAATGCCTCTACTGCAGCCACTCACTCAAAACCATAAGGTGGCGAGTTCAAGACCAGCAAAGGGCTGAAGCTCGACTCAGGCTTGCATCCTTCCGAGGTCGCTAAAATGAGTACCCAGATTGTTGGGGGGCAAATAGCTTACAATTGTAAACCGCTTAGACACTCATTAAGGGTATGAAGCGGTATATAAATGAAGCTGTTTGTTTGTTTGTTTGTTTAGTTTAGTTTTAAATTTACCTGCAATATGTAAAGGTGCAGAATTGATCTGGAATTTATTGCAGTGCTACAACTTGCCCAGTGGTCTGTTGCACCATATTTGTACGTTCATCTATTAATATTAGGACGTGTTTAACAACAGCATAGGAAACACTTCACCCCTGGTGTTCTACCAGGGGAAATCTCAAGAAAACATTTGGCTTCTGCAGATTTTTTACCTGGCCCTTGCCCACTTTTTTTCTCACACAGAGAAGTAAATTAATAAACTAGAGATTTCCTGCATTCATTTAACTGGGAGCTTCTGTGAATAAGTCATATAAAATAGTCTGTTGATAGGTTGATAATTAGCTACTCATAATAAAAACAAAATTTTACTGAAGTATATAATTGAGTCCCCCTTATTCAGAATTCCAAAATACTCCAAAAATCAAACTCTTTTTTGTGGGTAGATGAGATAGTGACACCTTTGCTTTCTGGTGGTTCAGTGCGCAGTGCACAGACTAGAATATTGTATAAAATTAACTTCAGACTATGTATATTTATGAAACATAAATGAATTTTTATTTTAGGCTTGGGTTCCATCTCCAAGATACTGTAATTGCATTATAGTTCATTATGCAAATACAAGTATTCCAAAATCCAATAAAATAATACAAAATACAAAACACCTCTAGTCTTAAGCATTTCTTATAAGGGAGACTCTACCTATATAAAACGTGGAGTTCACTTTGAACATTAACAAGAGAATACTGGGGTTACACTTCACTTTGATAACTGGCTGTTTTTGGGCCAGTGAATAAGATTTTTTGCAGTTAAGTCTCATGGTTTTGGATGGGAAGTCTCTGGACAGTTTTCTTACAGCAGCTGGAGATGTTTTTCATATGTCTCAAAGACAACTTTCATCCAACTGATGTTTAGATTTTACATATTAGAACTCATTGCTGTGAAAAATTTTATTTTGGGAAAGAGTAATGCCCATTAAAAAAAAAAAAGAAAGCAAAAAGTGGGTCAAGAGCAGTTTTGTTGCAGTGGTCCCTGTGGTATAAACTGTATATTTAAAATTCATTATTGGCATCTGTGTGTGTGTGTTAATATGCTATGTTGGAAATGTTCTGTATCATCTATTTGATGTATCAACAGAATGTCACATAGCCACTTCATACTTTAGGAATGTGCATTATTTGTTATTCCTTTCTAAAAAATAATTGATAATATTATTTGCTAGTAACAAACATAAAGGCAAACCCCCTCTGAACAAATCTTGCTCCCCCCCCCCCAGAAAAAAAACATATCCCATGATTGGGTTGTTTTAGAGTCACCATAAGTAGAAAACAACTTGAAGGCACACAACAACAATTATTACAATGCTACATTAAGTTGGTTTTTTAAAAAAAAACCTCACTAAAATAAAAAATAGGCCAGAAATCCCTCAAATGACTCTCAAGTCAACTTTGTTTATTTCATTTAAAAATTATAACATTGCAATACCACTGTATCATTCAGTGGTGAGATTTTTCAGTTATTACTCCTTCTCCCCCAAGAGTAACATATCAAACATAACATCATTACTTCTAACACTTCACTTCCCAGTTCTGTTTCAGAGGGCATGGTGGGTTCAAAGAAGGGTCTAACAAGCCAATGGTGGACCAAACTGTCTAAAAATGGAAGAGAAGGCCAGTTTGAAGGAATGGAGAAAGAAGCATGTTCCCAGTCCCTGAAACCATGGCTTGTAAAGTCAACACCTCTCTCCCTTTTGAACTAGTGTGAAAGATCTAAGATTTCTCTTGGTCCCCTGTCTAATTCATTAAGTTGTATCATGTTGATCTGACATGTAAACATTTGAGTCATCTGCTGTCAAGATTCCATGAAGAAATTAAGTTCTACAGATAAAGAAGTTTGAATTAACTTTTGAATACAACAGATTTTGTTGGGGTGGGTGGGTAAAAAAGTATCTCAAAATTAGTAAGGTTGAAGTATTAAAGAAGTCATACTATGACTGGAACCATTTTGCTTCTCTTCAGTCTAATAATAATAATAATAAACACTAGGAGTGCTAGAATGCTGGTTTTGACTTCCTTTTATTTTCCTTTCCTGTGTCAATTTTTGTATCCTGCTATTTCTCATCATGCTCACCTTCTCGACAGCTGAGGCATTGGGTAAGTCTAAGCTGCACTGCATCTGGTGACTGGTTGGTGTAATTCTTGCTGTGGTCTCTATGGTTGTCTAGCTGCCTAGACTTTAATTCTGAACTTTTGGGAAAGGTCACCTTTTGGCCTTCAAACCCAAGCGCATGTTTTTAAACTCCATGCCCTCCCTAGTCAGATCATACATGAAGGCAGTAGGACACCACAAGAGCTGCAAAATAGTTCAGGTAGGAAAAGAGAGAGACCGCACTCCAGATGGATTGATTCACTCAAGGAAGCCACAGCTTTGCGTTTGCAAGACATGAGCTGATGACTGGAGAAGATGAAGGTCTCTCATTTACAGGTGTTGTAAATTGATGTTGACTTGATGGCAAGTAACAATAACAAAGCACTAGAATTTTTTCCCAATTCTGTCCTTCAATTCAGCATATTTTTAACAATATTAGCTCTGGCTGGAATTTTTTCTAGTCATAGTTCAAGGGTGTTTGAATATCCCAGCTTGCCTTCATTGCTTTTTCATGATGTATGCAGTGGAAAGAGACAGAATGCTATGGAGAACATTTGAATCCTGCTCAGCCATGGAAACCTGCTGGGTGACCTTAGGCAAATCACATTCTCTCAACAACAAGACAACAAGGGCAAACCCTCCTGAACAAAATTCTGCCTTAGGATTGACATTAGTCAGAAATGACTTGAAGACTCACAACATCAAAAAATACAGTGGAAAGCAGCTGCACATCTTCCTAGTCTGGAATGATATTTTATTTATTTATTTATTTATTTATTTATTGTTAAAATTGCAACTCAATTTTTGTAAGAAATGTGACTATAAAAGAATTAGTGCAGCAGACTTCCTTTGACTCTGGAGGGAGGCTAAGTACCTAACTCACCTCCTACTGGAATGAAGGCAGTATCAGGAACTTTGAAAGTCTCTTCTGCAATTTCTCAACAGGTTAGTTTCAAAGATAATTTTGAACTAACATATTTTTAAAGTCTAGAGCCTAACATCATTACTGTTTGTAATCCCTTGATCCTAAAAATCCCCCTTTCTCCTTTAAAACAATCACGTGCACGTTATTCCTTGATTAATCACATGTATGTGAGTTCTGTATACTGGAACTTGGTCAAATTAATATATTCTTACTAGTCTCCACTATTTGTTATGCTTTCCTGTCTTATTTTATGGTGGCTTACTTGGAGTGGGGCTGTTTGGAATAGAAAATGGTGCATCTTATGTGTTAGGATATTATGAACTTCAGAAAGCTTGCAGCAGCGAAACCCTATGAAATGGTTATGTTCCTTGGCATCATCATTAGTCTTTTATGGTCAGCAATATCAGTACCCACAAAAAGATGCCATAGGAGTAGTTGGGTCTCTCCAAAAAAATGTCAACACAATAATAGTCAGTAGAATAGTATTGGAAACTAGGATGGTAAGGGGATCAAAAGACTTTGAAAGTAATGCCCATAATACTGGAATGTTGTATTTTTGTGTCACCTTATTTCTTCTCTTGAACATTGCTGAATCATCTATGTCCTAAGTATCCAGATTAATTACATAAATGGATAATCTCAAAAAAACCAGAGGGAACTAGACAGAGAGCATCCCTGGCTTTTATCACAAAAAAACAAAACAAACACCTGTGTCTTGTGCATATTTATATAATCACAGTGTAATGCTTGAGTCAATTGTTTGTCCCCTTGCAAGCATTGTGCATGGAAGTCTATTAGAAAATACTTTAATCTTAAATTTCTCTAGAGTGCACGTCACCTCTGTTTATATAATTTACAAGCCAGGTCTTGCACATAAATGAGCTATTGGGGGTACTTTCTGGTACCCTGTACAACTGGTAAATGGTTTATAGACAAAAAGTATGGAACTTGCAGGTGTACAGAAACTCTTTTGTAAATTGACTTTCACATATTCACTGGAGAACTTCCTTTATAAAAAGCAAAACGGTGAGTGAAATACCATAGTATGCATGCTTACACTTTGGTATTGGAGTCCTGTAAAAGCCAGTATGGCTTAGTGTTTTGCACCTTGGACGATGACTCTGAAAACCAGCGTGCAAAACCCTGCCTGGTCATGGAAACCTACTGAGTGATCTTGGGCTCATCACGCACTCTTTGCCTCAGAGGAAGGCAATGACAAAACTACTTTGAACAAATCTTGCCAAGAAAACCCTATGATATCCTTAGGATCTCCATAAGTTGGAAACAACTTGAATGCACACAACAGCAATCAAAGCCATGTATTCTGCGACCAAGCTGCTTAATTTCCTTGTAACAGAGTATGCTCCTTGTGTACAGACTTGTACCCAGACAGATATAAGGAAATCTGTAATTTGGCCTTCGTCAGAGGGTGAAATCTTGTTTCTGGCCTGTTGTGCTTCACAAACAAAGAAAGCAGGGGGAGGGGAGGTTTCTGTCTTCAAAGGGCTTACATTTTAATTTTTTTAATAAAATATATATGGGGAACAAAGAGAAGATAAGTTAAAGAAAAGATAAATAAGGGCTTGCAACCTTGGCTTTATGGAAAAGGTGAATTTAGAGAAAGGATCTGGAAGAGGGACTTATTTACAAGATCCATGGAAGTACTGTGGGTGTGGGTGTGTATGTATTTTGAGGTCTTGAAACCTTCTTCATCTGCAGAAGGGATGTGCGTTATCAGGCTGTGTGATTTGGTGTCTTAGGCCTTCATGGCAATACTGCATAAATCCTGAATTGACCATGTATGAAGTGAATACTGACCCTTTCTCTGGTTAAAGAGAAAATTAGAATAAGAGGAATGCACTGATGGATCAGGTTAAAGGTTTGTTGAGTCCTGTATCCTTTTTCCCACTAGGTGCCTGGGAGAAATCGATGAGCAGGACATGAATAGAAACAGCCCATTCTTGCTGCTGTTGCCCAGAGTCTGGTGTGCAAAGGCAGCCTTACTGTAAAGCTGTTCCGAGTTGAACATTATTACTCCTGTTAAAATTAGGTCCATAGTATCACTGCACTCTGCCTGAAAAAATGTTCTTCCATGTATTTATCCTGAATCATTCAGTGTTCATAATCATACAATACTGAATTGTGATATTATGAGAGGAGGAGAAACTTTTCTACCTGTCTGTTTTCTACACTATTTCATGCATTTATTACATATGCCAATGTTATGCCTCTAGCGTGCTTACTTTTTTTTTCTAAGCTTATGAACCTGCGTGGCTATAATCATTCTTTACAAGTGAGTTGCTTCAATCTCTTTGTTGTTTTGCTTGCGCTTTTGTGTGGCTTTCCCAACTGTACCATACCTATTTTCAGGTAGGATGACCAGAACTCTGCACAGTGTCCCAAGTAGCAATAGCATGTACATTTCTGTACTTCTCATCAGTGAACTAGCACTCCCTGTGTGGTTTGCAGTGTGTAAGCCAATTGCCGCCAACAAGCTGGGTACTCATTTTACTGACCTATGAAATGATAGAAGGCTGAGTCAACCCTGGAGCCTTGCCTGGGATTGAACTCTCAACCTTATGGCTGCAGTACTGTGCCACCAGGGCTCCCTGATATTGTTCTATCACAGATTTGTATAAACACAAAATAATAGTTTTTCTTTACTTCATTTCTTAATGACAACTAATACGGAATTTGTCTTTTTTTTCTCTCATAGTAATTAGACGCTATGTTGTCATTTTTATTGAGCTATTAAACCCCAGACCCAAGATCAGCACCACTTTAGACCCGAGCAGTATATATTAGTTAGGATTTATTTAATGTTTTACCCTAGTCTGCATCATTTTGTTCATCATCTTCTTTTAGGGAGTTGCTAGTCCATAGGAGGACCTTTTTCTTGCTTCAACTTTCATTCTAAGCTGCTAGATCCAGCATGAGGAATATTGAAGTGAAGAACACTTCCTCCAAATCAGGATTCATCTACAGTTCTTGCCTTGCCCTTACAGCTGGCCCCCCTCCTTATTCTTCTTGTCTTTCTCTTGGTAGCCTGGATAGCTTATCTGTTAAATGTAAGATAACTGTGTTGCAAATGAAAAGGCCAACTGACAAATATTGGAGGAAAGACTGGTATGCGTGTGTGATGTGTGCTTCATCTTACCCCTAATACAGTATGGAATTCCCCCCCCCCCCAGTAGCCACACATCGAGTTGACATTTTTATACATGTGTAGAATGAGATGTGGGTAGTGCTGTGTGGACTTTGATAAACCATCCTTCTCTGAGGTTTGTTAGGTTGTGTTTTGGTTGTCCCCACCCATGCATAGTCAAGAAATAAAAGGGAAACTAGGTACAGTAATGTGTTGCAGAGCCAAGCTCCTATTGAGAGATCTCTAATATGTAGCTTGTGGTTTAATACCAATTTTGAGTATGATACAAAGGATGGTGTCTTCCAAGCATGCATTCTAAGAATGGACACTGAATTGGAACAGTTGAGCCTCATGCTTCAGTGGTCTCCTAACGTTAAACTCGTATGGCATCTCTCAGTAGCTGCAGAAATAATTTCAAGGGTGTAACTCAGATTTAGTGTCTTCAGGTAAAAGCTTCAGTCATGCATATTTGCACTTGAGCAGCCAAGTGCTTTGAAACATTGATCAGAATTTCTGCTTTTAATTTCACCTTGCCATTCCAGTAGTGATGGGTGTGTCTTGCATTGACCACCTCTGCTCTGGGAATCATGAGTAACCTTCAGTACATGACTTACAGGCGGCAGTTTCTAACCTAAACAATGCAGTGAACAAGACTGGCTTAATCTTTTTTCTTCTTCTTGGGGAAGGTTTTGGGCACCCTGACCTAGGACAGCCCTGGAATTGGTGCTGGAAATGGAGACTTTTAGTTGGGCATGTCATGCATGAACCATAGATCATTTCAGAGGATTCTGGGTAGTACTCTTCCCTGTCATAGCCCTTGGCAAGATCGGGAAGTGTCATTTGTAACCAGGGTATCTTTTTTACCAAGTGAGAACCAATATGGCAGAACTTGACTCTTGGCAGCAACCAGAATATGACGGTTCAGGACTCTAGCAAATGCTACTTGACTTATCTTCTTGCACTAACTGTGGTCCTTACTAGTTCCCTTAACGTAGCCAGGGTGGTAGGGTCTGGAAGATAAATGAAAAGTCAATCATGTGGAGTTACGTTGGCTGAAGCAAGAGGTGAAAAACTGATAAAGAATGGGGTATCTTCTGATTCTTGACCATATGAAGCCAGTTGGTATATAGATGGACTGAGAGATATTAGCTGTTCCTGTTCACCCTTCCTGCAATTGGATTTACTGCATAGGCATTATTTTGTTGAAGATGTTTGTGTGCAGAATTTACTGGCTGTGAGCACCAGTCACTCCTTAAATATTTTTGTATCAACAAACTTTTCCTTTTCTGAACTCTCCTGCATGCTGTTTTCCCACAACACATTTACTGCAGTGTACCATCAAGTTCAATAGTTTTAAAAGAGAAATGCACTGCTTTAACCAGCTGCTGTCTTACACCAGCTTTGATTTGATTTTTACCCTTTATGGTAACTTCTCCAGGGAAGAACTGTAACATCATTTCTGAACTATATGTTTTTGAAAAATGAAGTGTTCTTCTTGGGAATTCAAAAGTCACTTTATTATATGGTGGTGTCCTCATAAATGAGATAAATTTAGCAGGAGATAATAGCTGTGCATACATCTGAATGTTAAAATATTTTGGTTGTTTGTAATCCTGTGGCATGAGATCAGTTGATTTGCCTGTTTCTTGTAAAATTGATTCCCCCCTCTTTGCCTTTTTCTGAAATGTTTGCTTGTGTATTCCCCAATTATTAGTATAGGCATACTTCAGTTAACAAAGCCTCTGATAAAGAAGCTCCATTTTACAAAGTCTTTTTACAACTATCAACATCCTTTCTCCTTGCTCTGTGTCCTGCTGGAAGGTTTTTTGTAGCATTGGCTTTGGGAGGATAGTGAAACAGGGCTCGAAAAACACAGACTTTCAGGGGCAGTTTGCAACGGCTTGTCCACATTAAACAATATAATAATAAGACTTGAGCTGAGAAAGAACAAGTTTGTACTGTAGCTGCTCCTACTGTTGCTGTGTGTGCCTGTCCAGAATCCTTTTCAGAGCATTCATGAACAACAAAATAGAGAAAAGGGGGGAAAGCAGATAAGTCTGTTTCACCACTTCCCTTCAGCATGTTAAGAAAGCGAAGTTCTGTAAGTTTAATCACCAAAATGGAAATCATAAAAACAGTGGAGGCTGCTGAAAGAAAGAAATCCTTGCATGTGTTTTGGAAGAAGCAGGCTCAAAATCTTTTTATTTATTTATGCAAGACTTCCAGATTTGGTTGCTTCATATTGTTAGTTTTGGATGTTTGCTAGAACATGTGGAACTGCTCTTCTTCTTTTTCTTCTTTCTTTCTTTCTTTCTTTCTTTCTTTCTTTCTTTTTTCTTTTGTGTGTGTGTGTGTGGCATAGGCATTTATCCCTATCCTTTCCATGTTACTTCTGCTTCTTGATACAAAATTTTCTGTTAGTGAAGTAATGTCAAGGAACACATCTACTTTGTTTATTGCGGTGTACCTGCATTGTGTTTGTGAAACTGGGTTGATCAAATTGCACAATACAGTATCCAATCCCTGGCATTTCCAGCTGGAATTATCTGATTTCTGCCTGAGACTTTGAGAGCCAGTGCCAGGCAGGGTAGACAATACTGGAGAAGATGGAGAAAAGTTAAATACCATGCTACTTGTATGATTTATTACAAAATCCAAAATATTCCAGAATTAAAGCCTCGAAGCATCATGTAAACGCTCTAAGCATTTCTGATTTTGGAGCATTTGAATGTCCAGATAAGGGATACTCAACCTGTAGTACTTTGATTAACACAGTTTCCCAGGAAATTTAACTTGTCTTCCCCAATGTGACACTTTCCATCTGTGTGACACTTCCACAGTCTAATAATTAATGGCTGAGGAATGGTGGGATGTGTGATTCAGCACATCTGGAGAGTGCCCAAGTTGGGGAAGGCTGTCCTAAAGCATCTTAAGTATATAACTACCTATGCAGTTAACATTGGTGGGGTAGTAGTTTGAGCTCTGGACTAAGACTTTGATAGAATTAGAGTTTAATTCCCCCCGGCCATGGAAACCCCTGAGGAAGTTGTGCTCTCTATGGAGTTTATCACATGGGAGGCTAAGTACCTAAATCCCATGCAGAAACAGGATTTAAATCCTGGACAAATCCTGCAAAAATGGGATCGTTTTCAGACTCATCAAGGGCATTGAGCATTAATCCGGCATTAACCTGCATAGACAGTGGACAAAATTAGCCACTTAATACTTTCAGGAGAATCCCAAAAGTAAAAAGCAGCTGATTTTGTCCACTTTCGGTATGGGTTAATGCCAGATTAATGCTCAATGCGCCTGAGGTTGTCTGAAAACTATCCCATTTTTGCAGGATTTGTCCACTTTCAGTATGTGTTAATGCACGAAGTCGTGTGAAAACAATCCATTTTAAATCCCGTTTCTGCACAGGATAAACCCCATGTGATAAACTCCTCAGTCTCAGAAGAAAGCAGTGAGACCCCCCCCCCCCAAAAAAAAACATCTTGCTGAAAACTCTCTGATAGGTTTTCTTTAGAGTTACCATAAGTTGAAAATAACTTGAAGGCGCACAGCAACTCATCTGCTCAATCTGTTCTCTTCCGTCTATCTATACCCACCCTTGTGCATGCTGTTCATTTACCCCTTAAATACCATTGCACAGAATTTGAAAAATTCTTTTCAACGTGCTTCTAAAAACACCTTTAAAAGCTCTTTAAAATGGGATTTAAAATTAAGTACATGCACACATTATACCAAAACAGCTTGTATTGTTCCCACTCATTTTGCTACCTTTGACATGTCATTCCAATCGACCATGGTTACTTTAAAGAGAGGTAGAGGCATTATTCATTATAGGTGTGCATGTTCCTTTGGATCTCTGCTCTCACCATTCCCCAGTGAAAGACACACAGTTTGAAATCCTCCTGTCTTGATGTACATGTTTGAAGGAAAAGAATAATTGATTCACTGCCTTAAAAATAAAGTTCTAAACCTTCTCTCCACCTGCGTAGCCTTTTCAATGAACTATTTTTGAAATGTAAGAAAAATGTCTTATTTGGCATTGCCTTCAAATTCTTCCAATTTAAACTGAAAATAAAAGCAAACTCAGAGGGTGATGATTTAGTTGAAAAGTGACTGATCTCTGTGGGAGGCAACTTAGCTGTGTCTGCATGTAAAAACAAGCTGTGCAGTCTTCCTGGATTGACACCATTGTGAGTTTGGCTGTGTAGGAGAAACAATCCCAAGTATTCATAGACCCTTTTGGGAATAGATTGAGTCTAAATCTACTTTTACTTTTCTCCATTGTAAAATAGGTAGAGGAGACATCCAGCCTCAGCTGGACAGTGCATTGCAGGACGTGAATGATAAATACCTACTTCTTGAAGAAACAGAGAAACAGGCTGTTAGAAAAGCCCTAATTGAAGAACGTGGCAGATTCTGCGCATTCATTTCTATGCTGCGGCCTGTGATTGTGAGTTTTGTTTACTCCCCTTCTCTTATTCACTTGGATGTAAATTGGTTTGCATGCCTGAAAGCAATAATGTATACCGGGTTTAAAATATTTTAATGCCATTCTTTCATTATATATTTACTTATTTATATGTTGTTATGTGATCACAAAGCAAACATACAAAGGGAGTGGGACAAAATAGCACAGTATATATTAAACAGGAGTGTGCACAGTACTTGAAAAAAAACTTTTTTGGAAAAGAGCTTTCAAATAATTCATTAAAAATTCATTCATTATGCTTGATTTGTTAAGAATTTCAAGAGAAGTTTCCACATTGGTTTAATTGTTAAATGCCAATGTTGTGATTTATTGTGAGTTATGATTTCCTGTTAATTTAATTTGTAACTAGACATTTAAGGAAGTTTAAACAGCGTTTAATTTAATGATTCAACAAATTAATTTTATACACCAATGAATAAATTTTCCCGGATGTTAACACTTTAATGCTAACATTTAAAGCCCCCCCCCCAAGCTTTGTTGTGTCAAGGCCTTTGAAAAGGAGATAGGCCTAAATCTGTTGGAAGAGAGTTTCTTAAGATCCAGTCTCACATGTATGCCAGCCTATGTGATTTTAACAGTAGGTACTTCAGAAGGAGTGCCCAAGGGATTTTTTAAAATATATAGATAAGATTGTATGAACAAGAAGCAGTGAACATGATGCACTTGATCAATCAAAGATGGCTTCATAGAGTAAAAAAAGAACCAGAAAACTGCAGGGCCAGGACAAAATCAAAGATTTTCTTCCTTTCAGCATAGTGACAATCTTATTATTACGGTATTACCATCATTTATTTGTACAGTAAATATATCCTATAGTGGCTTATTTTGGAAAAATGTCTTGTTGAGGATAGTGGCACCTATTCTTGACTAGGATTGTACTGTAACACTATGAGATTCAGAGCTATGATTTAAAATCCTCAGACTTACAGGATTTATAGCAAGCCACAGTTCGCTCACATTCTTGCCCATTTCCCATACACCACAGAGATAATAACAGTCCCCTGCTTTTTTAGAGCAGATATAAGGAGCCTTCCAAGTTTTTTTTTATTTCAACTTCAAGAAGCTCCAGCCATTTTGGCCACGATACCACCCTGAACACACCTAATCCCACAGATTTTGGAAAGTTGGAAGATTGGGATCTGGTTGCTTTTTGGGTGGGAAGCTATTGGCACTATACAGAATCTACTTTATAAATAATAAATCCTTTTTAGTGTCAGGGGTATGTGCATCTACATTGTAGAAATAATGCAGTTTAACACAACTTTAGCTGCAAGGGCTCCATCCTGCAGAACCCTAGGATTTGTAGTTTTGTGAGGCACCAGTACTCTTTGGCAGAGAAGGCTAAAGACCTTGTAAGACTATACATCCCATCATTCCATAGGATAGAGCTACATCACTCAATGTGATATCAAGCTGCATTATTTCTGCAGTGTAGATTGGGGGGGGGGGGGTTGATAGAAAAAATCCATACATAGTTAACAATAGTATAACCAAAGCTAATTTTCTGGATTAAAAAAAAAACACCAAAATCTTTCAGGAAGAGGAAATATCAATGCTGGGAGAAATAACACACCTGCAAACCATATCAGAAGATCTGAAAAGTCTCACCATGGACCCACACAAGCTGCCACCATCAAGCGAACAGGTTAGTTTGACTGAGGAGATGCCAGTCACTTTTGTGTACTCTGACCATTAAACTCCAGTGTAGTAGAAATCCATCTTTGTGAAAAAGCTCAAGGTACAAACCATTGCAAAGTACAGGTTGAGTATGTGGAGTCAAAGGCTTTTGTGGCTTTCAGAGAAAGATGGCAGCCACAAATGCTGGCAAAACGTCAGAAAGGAACTCTTCTAGAACATGGCCACATAGCCCGAAAGCCCCACAAAAAAACCCCTACAGATTGAGTCCTTATCCAAAATGTTTGGGACCAGAAGTGTTTTGGATTTGGGATGTTTTCAGATTTTGGAATACAGTCTGCCCAATATGCGGACATGCTGTACTCGGCTTTCAGCTTATGCTGAAAGCTGTGCGACAAAGAGCCATTAGTTTCCATGGGACTCAAGCACGCACAGAACTTGCATTATGCGGCAGGGTCTGGAACGGATCCCTGCGTAAGTCAAAGGCGCACTGTATTTTCATATACTGTACTTAATGAGCTTTCATGGAGCCCAGGTCTAAACATGAAATTCATTTGTGTTTCCTGTACACTTTATACACATAGCCTGATGGTAATTTTGTACAATACATTTAATAATTTTGTGCCATGAAACAAAGTTTGTGTACCGTGAACCATCAGAAAGCAAAGGTACCACTATCTCAGCCACCCATGAAAAACATTTTGGATTTTGGAATATTTCAGATTTCAGAATTCCAGATGAGGAAGATTCAACCTGTATTCTGTTTGCATAGTTCCCCTTCTTTTGGCTAGGGAACCTTCCCAGTAGATTGTCTCCTTGGCCTTTGTCCAGGTCAGGAGTGAAAATCATGATGTTTGACTGCAGCTTACAACAGTTGTGGCCAATAATGAGGAATCGTGGAAATTCAGCCCTACATCATCTGGAAGGACAAAGGATCTAAGTGGTGCTGTATTAGATTCTGGAAGGCAGAAACTTTGTATTGTGTATTTCGTACTGTGGCATGAATTTGAATGTAATGAGTCATGTTATCAAAAAGGGCTATGTTTAGAAGGAGTTTGCAAAAGGGTGAATCTGCATCCTGCACTTAGTTGTGTCCTAAAGTTCCATTGATTTCATCTGGTCTTCAAGCTGTTCTCATACATGAAGTGTTGGCTTTTGCTTTTATCATGCCTGCCCAAAAGCTGTAGGAGTTCAGAAATACAGTGAACAAGAAGGACCTGCAATAAAAGGTTGTGGTATAGAGTGTTCCAGTTTAGAGTGTGTACCTGCTTGCCCACCTGCCAGCCAGCCAGCCAGCCATACCTTCTTTGAATATACTCCATTTGATCTCTCCCTATATTGGATTGAGGCGGTTTTGGAGGAATGGAGTTGTTACCTTAGGGGATTATTCCCTAAAGATTTTTGTTGCTTCTCCTTGAAGCCTGCTGATACTTTGGATCCATTCACACTACAGAATTATAGTGTGTTATTATTCCACTTTAACTGCTATGGTTCTGTCCTATAGAAACCCACGATGAGCAGTTTGGAGTGGGGCATTTAGATTTCTCAGCCAGAGGGGTCTAATGCCTCACCAAAATACAAACCTCGGGATTCCCTAGGATGAAACCATAGCAGTTAAAGTAGAATAATTGCACAACAATTCCTTCCAGGCAGAAGAGACTGAAGGAGTCAAGGGAAGCTGAGGCCTGAAGGCTCCAAGAGACCAGCACCCATCATCCACCAGCCCCACCCTTCTGCCCTGTTTTAAAAAGCTTGCAGGCAGAAGAGACTGCAAGAGAGAGGAAAGCACCTCTGTGTTTTTTAAAAAATGTTTATTCTTAGTGTTTAATGTTTAGTGATGATTGCTTTCTAGTTAAGGGATCAGGGATTGAATTTTAGTTTTGTTTAGATATTTTAAGTATTTTATTTATTTGCTTATACATATTGTATATGTATTTTATGTAATTTTGTTTAATGATAGTTGTATTTTAGTTAAGGGATGAGGGATGGAATTTTAGTTTGTATATGTTATGTACTGCTTAGGTATTTAATTATTTGCTTATGTAAATAATTTATGCATTATGTGTTTTTTAAATGTAATTTTGTAAACCGCTTTGATCTTTTGGAAAAAGCAGTATATAAATAAATTTTTATTATTATTATTATTATTATTATTATTATTATTAGTTCTCAGTGATGTAGTGATAAGAATCCAGAAACAGAAAATATATTTTTGGACCATGGCCATACTGGTTAGGTGTTCTAGGAGATGTAGTCAAAAAGATCCATTTCTAGCTCTGGTGGTTAATGTGATGACAAAACCACACCCTTCATTTGTAAGGCTAGGGATGAGATGCTATTCAGATGTGCTCTCTGGATTCCCTAATAGGATTGCTGGACTAGCTTCTGGTCCATTCATCATTGACTAAAATCACTGATGTCAACATTTTGTGTGGCTGTCTTGACCTCTCCAGGTAATTCTAGATTTAAAAGGTTCTGATTACGGCTGGTCCTATCAGACTCCTCCATCTTCTCCAAGTACCACTATGTCCAGGAAATCCAGCGTCTGCAGGTAAGCAAGAAAATCTGATAGTATGGGATATCCCAATATTTAATTCCAAGCCAACGTTTGTAAACTTTATTTTTGTAATTTGTTATACTTGGATCCTGCTCTGTCTTTGGAAAATCTGGAATAACTTCTGTAGGGCTTCCCAACAATCATATATGTTAAGAGTAAGCAAAATACAACCTAAGCCCTCCCTGCTCTCTTGGGTGTGTGTGTGTGTGTGTGTGTCAAAGATTTGTTTTGAAAAACATATTCCCCCAAGTGCCCTCCAGGACATGGGGCATTTCTCCATGTTCAACGGTAGCTGGGCTATTTTAGGCCCAAGAAAATCTAGGTGCTTCCCTAGAATATATTGGGGTGAGAGATTGTTGCGGGGGGGATGTTGCAGGGCGATGCATCCCTCCAGGGTCTTCTAGCAGGCTAGTGTGGTCCTTTAGTAAAGTTGAATCTATTGAGGTATTTTCTGTTGTTGTTTTTTTATTTAATATGATGGTTGCAAGGTATTTTATACTGTCTAAATGCATCTGTTACTCTTTTAAAATGTTGGAATACAATTTTTTAATGTACAATGCAATAGCTCTTTAACTGTTCAGCACTGTCTTAATTCAGCTCAAATATTATTTACTTATTTTTGTGTGTGTGTTGGGAGCACTCAAATCCCTTTTCTACCTCCTCCTTGAAACTGTTTTCACCCAGCTAAAACAGTTTGGCAGCATGCAGTTACCACCCCAGTTCTCTCCTTTTCTCCAACAAAAGGAAGACAAATCTGCTGTATGTTCTGCTCTTGCATTCCTTCTTAGCCTCTGGTGCTCTTACCTTATTTGTTTTCTTTCCTATTTCAAAATCTTTGCCTTCCAAATCACATTGGATTGGAGAGCTGAAGTACCCCATGGCATGGTAGACCAGGATGTCTTTGCATTTTCCTTCTGTCCCCACCCTGCCACCTGCATAGTTATAGCTGTCTGTGCATGCATATTGTATCTATAGACAGGAGATCTATAGATACATATATAGTGACAGCAGTAAACTCAGGCTTTTTTAAAATGCAATATCCTGAAAAGTAAAAGGTAAAATGGTGGGCCATACACTCCTGGCAGCAGCTTGCTGGCAAAACTAGGTAAGATCAGATCTCCTGTGATGGCAGTGATGCCTAAAATCAAATCTCCCAGCGATGGCATTTTCCCTCCAAGAACTCCACAGGAGTTTACATCATGGATATCTAGATGACTCATTCAGTTATGCACTTAGTTCATCCAGTCAGAGTTTAGAAAAATTACTTTTTTGGATAACAGCTGCCAGAACTCCCTTGCCAAAGTCATCATGACCATATTGGCTGGAGGATTCTGGGAGATGTCCAAAACAGGTTCTAAATCCAGTTGATAGTCTTATAGAAATCCACAGGAGATTACTGGAGTATAAAGTAAGCCATTCCCCCTTTAATCACCAGCACCCCCTTTCCTGCTCTTATTGGGACCTTGACTAGGTCCAGGGGGCCATGTGCCTTTTTGGACAGTCTCTTATTAAATTATTTAAATCATAGGCTGAATTTGGACTGCAATTCCCATTCCCATTGCCTCTCACTGTTAGCCAGGCTGGCTGGGGCCGATGGGAGTTGTAGACTGTATGTCAGTTTCTGGGAAATACAGTAAAGTGAATTCAATTACACTCCTGTCCTTGGAAGTGATGTATCACTGTATGAACAGAACGTCGGACTAGATAGTTTTTTGATCTGTAAGCCACCCTGAGTCCTAATCTTGGGGAAAAGGCAGGATATAAATAGTTAATAATAATGAGTTATTATTAACTATTTATATCCTGCCTTTCCCCCAAGACTAGAACTCAGAGTGGCTTAAAGATCAAAAAGATTACAATTAAAAGCACACAAAAAGTTAGCATTAAAACCAAATTCAGCTGTTAACCCTTTAAAAGTATACACTGAAAGGATTTTTAGAAAGTTCAACAATGCAATTTAATATGGTTCTCACAGTCCTTTTGTTAAAAGCTTTTAATTCTAAAAGCCTGTCTGAATAAAAAAGTGTTCTCCTACTGACATAAAGGAGGGGGCCTTTCTAGATTTCCTAAGGAGGGAGTTCCAAAGCACAAGGGCCACCACTGAGAAGACCTTCTCTTGTTCTTCCACCAACTGTACCTGTGAAGGTGGTGGGATTGAGAGAAGGGCCTCTCCTGTGGATCTCAGTCTGTCAGGGAGCCGATTGTGTGACCATCTGCAAGTTGAAAGCAGTATAGAATTGTTGCACTGTTCCTTCATGTTGATTTGGCATTTTCAATCTGGTTACTGAGGATACTGCAGTTTTTTCCAGCTCCTTCCAGTTACTTCTGCCAGTTGTGCCCTTTTTATGATTTGGGCTTGCATGCCTTTTGCAGGAGAACCATGGAATGTTAATTGTACTGTGCTGGTCTCTTCCCCAATCCCCCCTTTTTTGTTTCTTCCCTTTCCCCTTTGCCCCCATCTCTCTCCCCTCTTGTGCCTCACAGCAGTCTGAACAGTGTTAACAGTAGTGACTCCCGGTCAAGCGGCTCGCACTCACACTCACCCAGTTCACACTATCGCTACCGCAGCTCCAATCTGCCTCAGCAGGCACCCATGAGGCTTTCCAGCGTGTCCTCGCATGACTCCGGATTCATGTCCCAGGATGCGTTTCAGTCCAAGTCACCGTCCCCGATGCCACCAGAAGCACCCAACCAGGTACGTCTGGAGACAGCTGTGTGAGCCTGGCAAATCTTCTGCTTTTTGGGAGATGTCCTATAAAAAATAAAAATGGAATTGGTGTAATGTTCTGGCATCTGCAAATGGTTGTGGGCTAATCTCATTCTAATGGTTTCTGCCCCAGGTTATTTGGCATGTCTACTTGCCAGATGTCATTGATGGGCAGCAAATTCTGTCTGAGCCCAGCTTAGGTTTGTCTTGTGGCTTTCAGAAGGTAAAGCCAACAGTTATCTCTTGACACAACAACCAAAATGAAACAAACAAAGAAACAAAAATTTAAAAGATCAGGCTCTTTCATATATAACAGCAAATGCAGTCCCTCTTCCCAAATTATGTTTACAGAGCTCTTTGAGCCATTTTTCTGGTAATATTTTGAAGGGACAATTGCAGAAAATATTCATTTATTTCTTTGATTTATGCCCTGCCTTTCTACTACCAAGGGACCCAAGGTGGCTTACAGAATTTAAAACAGAAGTTAACAAATGCAGGGTTGGCTGGTTTAAACGTTGGTTTAAATTGAATTACTTTTAAAAAATCCCTCCTGTTTTTTAAACATTTATTATTCATATGTATTTTTAAAGTCTTGTTGTTATTGCTATTTTCCAACCCTCTTACTGGAACAACAATGACTGTTTCACTTTAAACATTTCAACTTTCAACAGTATATTGACTGATTTTCATAGTTAGATCCATATCCAGTGTCAGTTGCTCCTTTTTAATCACATTATTTTATAGTGCAAGAAGGTGCCAATAAGAAACAAATTCTTCAATTACCATGTTCAACCAAATCAACTTGCTTTAAAATGGCACTTTTAAAAGAACAATTATTATTTAAGCTAGTGGCCATAACATCTGACCTGCATTTTGCTACAAATTTTTTTTATTTAGTACTATATTGGTGTAGACCTATGTTCCTATATGTATGCTACCAATTTGTCAATATAATTCCCAAAATCAGCAGTTGGAATACTACCCCTGTAAAGGAATTTATGTAGTGAGATGAGTGGAAGGAAGAAAGACTTAGGGTCAGTACAGATGGCCCTGAAGGGCTGGCATCGCCCCTTTCAGTGCCAGATCAAGGCTGCAGCAACTGCATACCATGGCCCCAATCTGGCATTTTTCTGGCTCAAAAAGAAGCGACAGAAAGCCTCTCCTTTTTGAGCCGCTGTGATACTGGCTTTTTGATGCTCCTGTGGAGTGTGGCATATGAACGGCACCCTGCTGAAGCACCACAATGCTGTCCACTGGCTGGTCAGGTGGGCAACGTGACGCCAACTTGGGGGGCAGCATTGGATGTACGTCATCTAAACGCCATGTGACCCCCAAGCTGGTGCTTACTGCTGGTCTGTTTCAGCTCTTAATCTGGCTCTCTTTTGATGAGAGAAAGAATGAGATCAGAAAAGGATGTACAGCTGATTGCAAGAAATGTGGGCATGAATTGGAATTAAAACATTTATGCAAGGAAACTGGTTTAAACACACATGCACACAAACCACCAAGTGTAAACCAAAACCCACACATTTTGTTCTCTTTTCCAATCTTTCCCTGTTAAAAAGTATGTTACAAAGTTAAAAGACAATTAAATAACAATACTATTAAAGACAGTTTAAAATAGTTTAAAACAGTTTTAAAAAAACAGAATAAAAGGTCATCCAGAATTTTTCTAGATCAAAAAAGTAATTTTTCAAGTTCTTTATAAAAGCCATCATATCCATGGGGGTTTCTACTTAATAGTGTAAAGAATGAATAGCTGAAATATTGGTTGTCTGGAACTGCCTCCAGCCATGTTGCAGAGAATTTGGTGAGATTTTTCTCCATGAAATTTGACTGTTTAAACCATTCCATCCATAGCTTTTGCGTTGTTAATAATAATAATACTGTAATAATAATAATATACAGAGATCATTAGCACAACTTCAACATAGAAGCAAAAAAGAAAAAAAAGGATATCTTTTGTGTCCAAGATATTTTGGTTTTGCTTGACTATCTTGCTACTCACAGGCATTGCTAAGTAACCACATTGAAAATCTCATCAGAGTTGTTTACTGTATAATGTGTCTTGTGTTTATAACCAACTGATGGGTGCTTGTCTTGAAATTTATGCTTGATAAGCTATGAGCAGGGGTAAAAATACCTCTCGCAATGCCATATCGCCTTATTTGAAAGCAGAATGCTGTATCAATGAGGTGGATGAAACCAACATCTGTGGGCATTGCTTTTTCTGTATTTCCAAGTGCCATGTTCATGTGAATTCTGTTCTCTGTTGCTGAGTAACATAAGAAAACACTGAACAATTGATGATCTCTTTTCATGGGTTTGAAGAGCATGGGTTTTAGAATGGAACATATCAGAAATGATCTCAAATCACAGAGAGTCCAAAAATTTAAAGATGAAGAGGGGCAGGTTCATCAGAAAAGTTGTCATGAATAGCTTTGTCTGTTCATAAAAAGGTCACTCAAAAACTAAGACTGCAATCCTGTTTGAAGCTGGCCAAGCATACAGTCCTAGCATACTGACACAGTGGTCTGGGTACCAGAGTGAAGATGAAATAACACAGCCCATAAAGAACTTTTCCTAGTTCACTGGCTGTTTGGTGCCATTCAGTAGCTGTTGTGCAGCCAAGCAACAGCATTGCAAAAGGGTATGCAAAGGGACCGTGTATCACCTTTGTGACTTAAATGAAAGTAAGAAGCTAGCAGCATGAGCTTTTGTAGACTTGAGGAAGATGCATCCGAGGATGTAGACTGAAGTCTATGAACGCTCATGCTACAGCTTCTTTTGCAAAGTTAGTCTCAAAGGTTCTACAAGATCCCTTTCCAAGCTCATTTTCCAGACTGACACAGCTATGTCTTTGAATGTTGCAAAGGGGTTACTGGATATTTTCTTACGTGATGTAAGGAAAAGTAGGGCTTCTTGCAAAAACCCAATGAAAACCCTAAAAAAATTCGACCTCAGTGTTTAAGTTATAAAAGCAATGGGCATAAACTGTGAGCCCTGCAAAAATCAGCACAGTAAATCTCAGATGAGCTTCCAGATTCAGAAGGCTATTTCCTGCCCACAGTTGTCCTCTGAGTTAAAAAGGCAATGAATTCTGCGAGGAGAAGATGGATCTAGCACAACCATCCTCAATCCTTATCTTATGTTAATTTACATATAGAGAGAATATTTACAAACTGTCTTGTTCTTCACTAGGAGGAGTGTCTTGACATGTACAGACACTCTGTCAGAAAAAAATTGTCAATTATAGTAATCCCTACACATTTGTGGATTTGAGTTTTGTAGATTTGATTATTCATGGATTATATTAGTATATTCTCTCTAGGAATATTTAAGTCCTCCAGTGCAACTATGTGGTCAACGTTAACCAAAAGTTGCACTGAAAGACCTAGAGATTCCTATAGATGTTTTCTCTCAGGTAAAAACTTAGTGTTTTTGTTATTTGCGGTTTTTCCACATTTTCCACACAATGAGGAGTCCTGTGCCCCTAACCCTAGCAAATGTGGAGGACTACTGTACTGCAAAGAGTTTCTTCTCTGTTTGAGAGCAAGAAAACCATCACTTTTCGGTCAGCGGCAAGAATTGCATAAAGATATTTTAGGATTTTGTGCAAAATGTGGGTTTTGTGCAAAAAGAATATATTTTATGCAAAACCCAAGCTTTACAGACCAAAAATCCCAGAATGTGAAAAATCATCAAAAATGTGCAAAAGCTCTCACAGTCTCACCTAATAAGGATAAGGCTTTTGAAATTGACCATTTTGACATGAAATAATAAAATAAAGATTTTGCAGGTCTTGCATGTGCTTACACCACTTCCATAGGGCAGGATATTTTGACAGTGGTCTGGAGAAATTGTATGATATGAGGTGCTTAGTGTAGGAGAGGGTGGCACAAATACATAGAATCTTAACCCGATGGACCAGAGGTCCTACTAATGATCACTATCAATTGCCTAGGTTTCTTCAGAGTTTTCTGTCTGCGTAACACAGGAATCATTTGCAGTCAAATTTGGATCAAAATTGAAATTACTGGTTTTCTTCCCTCCTAAAAAAATATCTGCATGCAAGAACTGTCAGGAAACTATTACTTTGCCTCTGGTTGTTCTTTGACAAATCCACATGGACTTTCAGTTCCATCACCAAGCATTATTCCATGCAACTTTTACATTCAGTTTATCTTGCTAATCTTAAAGGAAAGGCCTAATTCAAGCAGCCTTGTGTTGTGACACTTCAGACAATACTGTCACTGCAGCCACCAGCAGTCCATGTCCAAGATGAGGATGCATCTCATGCCTCACCTGTTGCCCTGGACTACTGGTGACTTCAACACACATCTGTCTGACGCTCTAGTTTGAGACAGTTTTCAGGGTACATGAATCAGCATGCCACTCCCCAAGTTGAAACTGAAAGTTCATCATGGATTTGGCTTGCGATCCACGGGACGTATGAGCCTCTGGCATTTAGACCCTGTTGCTTTTGTCTCGGTTGCACTGTTACTGACCAGCATTGAAAGCTTTCAGCTGTGCTTAATGATTTATATTTTTCCCCTTAATCCCTCTTAACATTCTGCTTCTCTCCTCCTTCTCCTGTGTATATGTATTTGTCCCTCTGTGCTGTGTTGGCTTTTGTTTTTGATGGCTTCTTGTTTTATTTCTCTCTCTCTTTCTTTTACTTTCTGTGTTTGTGGTGCCACGTCTGGGTTTTTTTGTTTTGTTTTGTTTTGTTGTGTGTGTTTGTTTTAATAATCCCAGCAGAATTCGTCCAGCTCAGCCTCCTCAGAAGCCTCTGAAACGTGCCAGTCAGTGAGCGAGTGCAGTTCCCCCACCTCTGTCAGCTCAGGCTCCACCATGGGGGCTTGGGCCTCCACAGAGAAGGTGACAAAGGCTTCCATCTCTAAGAAACATTCTTTGGTCTCCCTTGGTGCTGTTGAACTTAGGCTGAAATAGGAATACAGAGGATGAGAGCACACAGATCAGAATGGAAATCCTTCCTCACTCTCTTAAAGAAATTTAGGCTGCATCTGCACTGCAGAAATAATACAGTTTGACAGTACAGCGGGCCCTTGGTTTGGTTTCAGAAAGCCCTGTGGATGCCAAAGTCCATGGATGCTCAAGTCCCATTATATGCAGTGGCATAGTAAAATGGTATCCCTTGTGTTAAATGCTTAAATCAAGGTTTGTTTTTTTGTAATTTATATACTTTTTGAATATTTTCAAGCCGTGGATAGTTGAATCCATAGGTACAGAGGGCCGACTGTACTTTAACTGCTGTGGCTCAGTGTTATGGGAATTCTGGGATTTGCAGTTTATAGTGGCACCAGCACTCTCTGACAGAGAACACGAAATCTCTCACAAAACTGCAATTTTCAGAATTCCATAGCACTGAGCCTTGGCAGTTTCAGTGGTGCCAGCCTGGATTATTTCTGCAGATGTAGCACCAGGTGGTGAATCTCAATGTTGAGTCCTCCAGACATTCTGAATTTCTAGAAGCCCGAAGCTAACATAGCCAGTGGTGGAGCATTGTGGGAGTTGAAGTCCAGAAAATCTGGAGGACCACTGACCCAAATGAGTGTAAGTAGGAATAAAAGAGTGTTAGAAAACTGGCTTTCATTGACCCTCTTGGCAGGGAGCCTATTCACTACAACAGGGTTGTTGTTGCAAAACTGCTGCAAATCTATCTATGCTGAATGTAATAAACTAGTTCTGTGAATGGACTCAACAAAGCCTGCTGTTTCTCAGAAGTGGGTATGTCAAGGTGTAGCATGTAGTGATTATAACACAGGTTGAAGCATTCATGAAGCCATTGACCAGGCATGGTGCAAAAGCTTCTGCAGCACGTGGGACAACAGTCAGACCACTACATGTCACTACCTTGATAAATCCAATAATTGGGAGTTTGCCCTTGCTGGCTTTTTAATATGAAGCTGAAACTGGGAGGTCATGTATCTTCAGATGTCTGATCAACATACTGTCTTAAATTTCTTTGACTGCTTTCCCAAATTCCCTTTAAGATCCCAGGACCAGTGGTGACAGTAAATCGCTCAAACATCTTAGAGCAGCAAAGCTTTGGATAAATTTTGATTTCACCCAAGAGCGAGTGACTAGTTGGATCCATTCTCATCTGGCAAAAGCACTGATTTCTTCCTTCATCCCCTACCATTATGTTACTTCTGGAACGTATCATTTTCTGAGGCTGAGCTGCTGCTGCTCTCACTTGGATGGAATGTAAAATTACTAACCCAAAAGGCATATTAACAGCTTTGGAAAGATTGCATCTCTTTGCATCCATAGTCTGAACTGAAGCTTCCAACTGATGCTCTGATTCACAGAGAGAAAAAATACCCCTTAGAGCACTGTTTCCATTTGCTGTCTTTCTCTGGTGCAATCCCGCAGACAAGGATTTTCTCTCTGGCCCAGTGGTGTAGAGCTGTTCAGCCCAAGAATGATTTTATTTCCCCCTTTTCAGCATGTTTGACGTATTTTCAGCAACATTACCAAAGCATGAACCAGGTCTGTATGGGGGGTGCTGAGTTGCAAAAGTGACCAAATCATCACATGGGGCATCTCACACCCTTCTTTCTCTGTGCATGCCTGAATCACCTCATAGTTCCTCACCCGTATTTTGTTCTATTTATATTAATTTCTCTCCTTTCCTCCCCTTTTTTTCTTTTTGTTTCCAGTTGTCTAATGGGTATTATCACTGTAGTTTGTCAAGTGGCCTGCCCTTAGCCTCAGTTGGTGCAGGCCCTCCCCCTCATATCCCGTCTGTTTCTCACGCATGGACCCGGGCTTCCTCCTCCACCCTCCTTCCAGACTACGCTCATTATTACACCATTGGGCCAGGCATGTTACCATCATCTAAGATTCCTAGCTGGAAGGTTTGTGTTTCTTTTGTTTTCTGTCACTCTTTCCTTTCCATGCCCCCACCCCACCCCATTCTATGGCAAAATGTTGCTTCTTAAAATCTCATGAATTCTTGGTTGATTTCCTCTCCCTTGACCCTTTGGCTCTTAATGCCATTCTGAATTCTGGATCTTAACCAGGATTCTTTCCTCTCACCTTCCCCCTTAAATCATTGCATTAGAAAACCTGTGGTTATCTGAACAAACAGGACCAGAGCTTTATTGCCTATGAGACTTGGAGCGGAATCTTGATTTCACTGAATCTTGATTTCACAGCAAGGGGCTAGCAGGATAACTTTTTGATGTGGCCCAATTGAGTGCATCCATGTGTTAAAGCTGCCTTATCCTTTTTTCCCAGGGAAGATCTCATAAAGAAAATCTTGCTGAATATTTTCATATGACTTCATCCCTTGAAAAAGCTTGGCAGGCAGCTTACTGTGGCTGTCCTTTCCCCACACTGCACAGGATCACATCCAAAAATGTCTTCCTGCCAGCCCCAAAAAGGAACAAAACTGGCCTATTAAATATATGTGGCACTGTGCTTCTTTATTGGTTACAGTTCCATTTTGTGGAACCTTGGGATTTGTAGTTTGGTGGGTCATTTACAATTCTTTGCTAAAGAGCTCTAGTGCCCTGGATTATAGCCCTAGAATTGTCTAGAAGAGAATTCTAAGCACCTCACCAGATTACAAATCCCACCAAGTCTTTAGAATGGAGCTGAGAGAGTTGGAAGGGTTAGACTGCTGCAATTTTATGGTATCTTGGCAGCAGATTAACTAGCAAAATAGTGGTCAGTGGGAGGAAGAGGAGAAATGTACCAGCAGTGACCTTAGAGGGAACTCTGCCAGGGGCCTGAGTGCTCTGAAGACTGTATCTTTATCTTTTTTTTACTTTGGATAAACTGGAAAATTAGGTTTCTGAGAGTAGCAAAAACTTGCATTCCATGTTGGTTGAGAGGGCTATACATATACTCCTCTCTCTATAAATTGTGTAGGAGCATTGTCCAGAACCAAGATAGCCACCCCACTTCTGTTAATTTGAAAGGAGAAAATAGTGATTTACACCTAGATGTGCCCTTCAGAAGAGAGGTGTTGAACTTGGATATTTGTACCTGCACACAAAATGTAGCATGCAAAACTGTCCCAGGATTGAAACAATTTATATAGGCTGAACTCCATTCTGTTTATTCACTCATTCCTGCTTTCATTCAGTCATTTGTTTTAGGAAAATCTGTTGAGAATTCTAATCCAGGGAGCTCCAGTGTCTCACCAAACAGCAAATCCCAGGGTTTCATAGGATGAAGCCATGGATCTTAAAAGTGGAACCATGACACCATAATTGTGTAGTGGTGGTTCCCAAACTTTTGTCCTCCAGATATCTTGGGCTTCAGCTTCCAGAATTCCTGACTGTTGTCCACATTGACTGGGGTTCTGAGACTTGAGGTCCCAAACACTTGGAGCATTAAAGTTTGAGAATTGTTGATATAGTGTCAGAGGTCCCCAGAAGTCATCTTCTCTCTCTGCCCTTATTCCTCAATGCAAGTTTTTGGGAAGACAGAAGAGCCCTCATAGTCTGGTTTACTGGCCAGTTGCAGACAAGAGTTCTTTTCACAAAGCCAAAGCCAACAAAAGAATAAAGGTTTATGCAATTCTTTTCACGGATGCTGATAGTAAAAATCAGAGTCAAACAAGGAGGATTCACAGCAGAGTTTGGCTTGGATTAGGTCATGTTTTCCCACAGCCCATGTTCATAGCCTTGATAAGTGCTTTTTGCTTTTTGCTTTTTAAAGTGTAGGACTTAGACCCATCTCCTTTAGCATGATGGCCTCCAGATGTGTTGGACTATCACTTCCATCACCTTCTGGCCATCATGGACATACTGACTAGTGGTTAGTAGAAGTGGTAGTTGAATGCATCTGAAAGGAACCATGTGGGAGGCTGGCTTAGGCTCGTTCAGTGCTGGTACAGATCTCCTGACCCTGTATATATCTTTGATATTCTTGATTGCCCCAAAAATGATCCAAGGAAGCCTGCTGGTTTTGGATCTCTCCCTGAATCTCAGTAAGCCTTCCTATTGAATGTGCATCTAACTTTGCACTTTTGAAAAATTAACAGAGGTCTAATTGCACTGTAGAAATGCTGCAGTTTGACACTGCTTTAATTGCCATGGTTCAATTCTATGGAATTCTAGGATTTGTTATTTTGTGAGTGATTTAGCCTTATCTATCAGGGAGCTGTGGTGACACAACAAACAACAAATCCCAGGACTCCATAGGATGGACCCATTACAGTCAATGTGGTGTCAAACTGCATTATTTCAGAGTTAGAGAACAACTGTCTTTGCAAATATTTACTGCAACTCCTAGTATCCATTCCTCACCACTGCCTGTTGTACCTAAGGCTGATGGGAATTTCATTACACAATATGGGGTTGGGGACAAACAACTTGAAGGCTCACAACAGCATTCTCCCAGTCCTGTTTAAGAAACTTGCCCCAGTGCTAGAAACAGATCTGGTGTGTACCTAATAATAATAAAATACCTAGTTTGACACACGCTGATTTCACCAAAACCAGATATTTCTTTACCATGCATTCAGTGCATCTTGCCAGAGAAAGTACAGTGGTCAGCACTCTGGTGCATGCTGCAACCAAAACACAGATGGGATGGAAACGGTGGATGAGAAGTCCAAACCAGCCCCTCTGTCTTAGGATAGAGTACTTTGGGTGGCAGCCAAGAACATAGCTTAAAATGGAATAGCCAGCCATATTTGTGGATTTCACTTCTTCAAACATTACCCCAGCATCAGCACCACATTGAAGGAGAAGGGATTTCCCATGCTAGTCGGGAACGTTTCTTTGCTAAGAGAATCCTAGCTGTATTTTCTAGCCTGCCTTGAGAAGATGGTCAAGAACATTGGGGGATTCAGGAGCAGGGCTGGTAAAGATCTGTTCAGTATCAGACAATTTTTTGGAACAGAGGTATTGGGCTGATTTAGACACAAGACAGATATTTCCTATACAAAGGTTCAAGAAACTGGAAACTGCATTGGACTTGTGTATATGCCCCAATTGCCTTGTTCCTTCTGAGTGCCAGTTTCAGCCCTGGTTTGTATTAAACCACAGTTCCTTCTTGCATCTGAAATGGGGAACTCTAGTTTGATGTCTTGTTTATTACCAGGAACAAATAATGGTTTTTCATTTCAGAGGGGAACAAATTAGGGTTGAAGTTAGTATGCCAAGGCTGCATCTGCACTGCAGAAATAATTTCATTTGATACCACTTTAACTCTGGTCCCACAACAAACTACAGTTTCTTCAATTTCATAGCACTGAGCTGTGGCAGTTAAAGTAGTGTCAAATTGGATTATTTCTGCAATGCAGATGCGGCCAAAGGAAGGAGAATGCAGCTGAACTCTTCCTTACTCTCAAACCAGGGCAAAATGGAGCCCTGGTGCTACATGCAGCTCTGTAAAACTGTTTTTGTTGGACCTGACCTTTCCAGGCTCCTCAAACCACCCTTTTTCTGGCCAAAGGAAAAGGATGGGGTTTTTTTTTTAGCAGTCTCTGTGGTCCTTGGAGGGTCCATGGTCAACCTGTTCATAGACCCAGCACAGTTGCCCTTCCTTACCCTAAATCAAGGTTTTAGGAAGTTGGGATAGTTACACCAGAATGGTCCTGTTCTCTGGTGCCTGCACCAGAGTCAAGAGGACATTAAAATATAAGACCTGCAAGAGTTCAAAAGTATATTTATTGCATTCCAGGGTGTATCCATACTGCAGAAACAGAGCAGTTTGACACAACTTTTAACTGACACAACTGTATCTTACAGAATCCTGGAATTTGTACCTTGGTGAGGCACCAGACTACTCTGACAGGCCAGGTTGAATACCTCAAAGTCACAGGATATCACAGGATGGCACAATGACAGTTAAAGTGGTACCAGACCACTTTATTTCTGCAGAATGGAACAGCTGTGCCCATTTGAGGGAAAAACTAGATATGGTCTCAGGAAGAGAAGAAATATTTGATATTAAATCTTGCTTTTCCTTTGGGGAAAGCCAACATGTATATTTACAGTTGTGACCCACCAGGGTATAATAATATACAGTATGTATAAACTTTAGACTAATAGAATTTTTTCCCCTAGGATTGGGCTAAGCCAGGTCCTTATGACCAGCCCATGGTAAACACTTTGCAACGTCGCAAGGAGAAACGGGAAATAGATTCTGCTGGGGGTGCACAGAGTGGACCACCTCTGTCCACAGAGGAAGCCCAAAGACCCCGGAGCATGACCGTATCAGCTGCCGCAAGGGTGAGACTCTTGTTCTTGCTTGTCTCATGGGTGAACATGTTGGTGCCAAATAGGTCTGGATAATATCATTTGTCTTCCTCAAAGAAGAGTCCCACAGACTTCTGCTGCTTGAAGGATTATTCTGCCAGAATGTCTCTTCATTGAGGAAGGCTTTTGTGAAAACTCAAGTCTGCCTCCCTGCCTAACCAGTCTGTTTCTCAGTGAGAACAGTAATTTGAAAATGAAATCAGATACACAGAAATAGCGTGCAGTTCAAATCCAACCTAGACAATACCAGTTTGGCCAGAAGGAGAAACCAAGAGGGTTCAAAGGGACTTAGAGATTTAGTTGCCTATATTTATTTCTTTGATTGGTTACTGAAAACTTTCTATACTACCTTTCATTCATTTAGATTTTAAGGCAATGTAGTCTGGATTACTTGTTCTAGATGTCATGGACTATTAGCGCAGGGAGTCTTGGTGGAGATTGAACAACAAAAAGCAAAGGTAAATTTAGCAATTTGAGATTGGAGCCAGACCTAGAGTAGACCTGCTGAAACCAGTAAAATTGAAATTAGTAATCACTAGTGGTTTCAGTGTGTCATGATTCCAGCGTGTCTCTTCTAAACATGACTTGAGTCCAGATCCAATCCACATTGTTGGGCAGATTCATATTTTTTAAAGGGCCATTGCAGTAATAGGCCATAACTGCACCTTTAGATTGCCCCAGCAATCATGATTCATAATCTAATGAGAGGCTTCTATTGTGTTACTAGCAAGGAGAGGAGATGGAGGCATGTGAAGAGCTGGCTCTCGCTCTGACCCGTGGGCTACAGCTAGATACCCAGAGAAGCAGTCGGGATTCATTGCAGTGTTCCAGTGGCTACAGCACCCAGACAACCACACCTTGCTGTTCAGAGGATACCATTCCCTCACAAGGTAGGGAAATGGATGCATTCACATACCCATCTTTACCATATTGTTTCTTCAGTATGGCCAAACTAGTTCATACAGTGTCATTTTTTGTTTCAACAAAGAAAAAGAAGAGTGAATGGACAAATTTTAAGTCTATAGGAATGAGGAAATTGAAATGAATACAACATGTAAGGTGATGCTGACAGTGAAGGATAGATGATTGATGATGATGATGATGATGATGAACCTTTATTTATATAGCACTGTAAATTTACATAGTGCTGTACATACAATCTTATATTTAGATGGTTCCCTGCCCTCAGGCTTAGTCTAAAAGAGACAACACAAAAGGAGAAGGGAAAGATGGTGGGAAGGGGGATGAGGTCCAGTGGTTCTTCTCTCCCTCTTGGGCCTGGACCAAGGAAGATGGACTGGAGGGAGGGCACAGCTTCTTAATACATAGTTAAAAGGAGGCATCCTGGGGCAGACGGCACAATCCTGGGAACGCTTCCCTAAACAATATAGTCTTTAACTTAATTTTGAATCTGGTTAGAGAAGTGATGAGGCACACATGTGGGGGAAGAAGGTTCCAGGAGTGAGGGGCAGCAAGTGAGAAGGGGTGAATCTGAGACAGGGCAGTGGAAATCCTTGACTGGGACAGGAGACCTTGACTACCAGAATGAAGGGTACAAGAAGGAGTGTGAGGAGAAAGAAGTTCAGACAAGTAAGGAGGGGCCAGCCCATGGAGGGCTTTGAAAGTCAATAGCAAAAGCTTGTACTGGATGCGGAAGGGGAAGGGGAGCCAATGAAGGGAGGAGAAAAGAGGAGAAACATGGTCAAAGTGGTGAGCGGATGTGATAATGCGTGCAGCTCAGTTCAGAAACAGAGAAGAAAGTATTGAAGGGTGGGCTTAGGTGAGAAGATGAGAAGCTCTGTCTTAAACATGTTGAGCTTCAAGCACTGGTGCCGCATCCACCGAGAGATGGCAGCCACACAAGATGAAACTTGCTGTTCAAGCCCCGGCGAAAGGTCAGGGGTGGAAAGATACAGCTGAGTGTCATCGGCGTACAGATGATAGGAGAAACCAAAAGAACTGATGAGTTTACCAAGGGACAATGTGTATACAGAAAGTAAAAGGGGACCCAGGATAGAGCCCTGAGGAACTCCAACAGATAAAGGAACAGAGGAGGAAGTCTGACCACCCGTCACCACTGCAAAAGATCTGTCTGACAAGTAAGATTTAAACCAGTTGAGAACAGAGTTGGAGAACCCAAGGTCAGAAAGTAAATCAACCAGGAGACAGTGGTCCACGGTGTTGAAGGCCGCAGACAAATCAAGAAGAATGAGGATAGAGTCCATTCGCCTTGGCCTGCGAGAGATCATTTGTGATCTTGGTGAGGGCTGTCTCTGTAGAGTTCCGTGGGCAAAAGCCAGACTGAAAAGTGTCCAGGATGGAAGTGGCTTTGAGAAACTCAAGTCATCGAGAATAAACTACCATTCCAGAACCTTAGAGAGAAAAGGAAGAAGAGAGATTGGACGATAGCTAGACAAAGAAGAGGGGTCGAGAGAGGGTTTCTTCAGAATTGGGGAAACGAGAGCATGTTTGAAGTCAGAAGGGAAGGAATCCGAAGAGAGAGAGAGATTAAAGATATGGAGGAGCGAGGGCAGAAAAGAAGGGGTTATAGAGATTAGAAGATGGGAGGGGATAGGTTTGGAAGCATTTACCAGTGTAGAGAGTTCATCCAGATACAGGTGGAAACACAGAGAGTTTATTAGTAGAAGGAACCAGGAGATTAGTGGTAGGGGGCAAATCAGGAGAGGCAATTTCGGATCAAATAGTAGTGACTTTTGTGAGGAAGTAGTTGGCGAAGTCAGTTGGGGAAAATTATGAGAAGACAGGGGGAGAGGAAGGTTTTAGCAGTGAATTGAAGCAGGAGAACAAACGCTGCGGGTGCCTCTCGTTGGCGCAGATCAATGATTTGATACAATCTTGAAACGATATAGTCACTTGTAGGACATTTGAAAGGATATAAAATTGTTTGTAATTTTGTGATTTGCTTTATGAGTTGCACTGGCTCTCAGCACTCTAGTGTTTTGCACTCAAAAATTAGGTACTAAAATTGACCCATTTTTTAGATTAAGAACTTGCTTGCTTTCATTGCTATTTAGTATTATTATTTGTATCCCTCTCTTGAAATGGGCTTCAGTACCCTAAAGGCACCAGATCGCAGCTGATCTTGGAAGCTAAGCAGAGTCAGCCCTGGCTGGTACTTGGATGGGACAACACCAACAAATACCAGGTGCTGTAAGCTATATTTCAGAGAAAAGAACTGATAAAACCACCTCTGAATATTCCTTGCCTAAGAAAACACTATGAAATTAATGGGTTTGCCCTAAGTCCAACAGGCAACTTGGAGGTACAGTTGGAAAAGCTGGAAAAATATCAGTGTGGCTTACATAAACACATCCAAATAAGCCATATTGTCAGTGACAATATTGTCAGTTATCTTCAGGCATACATTCTCAAATTCCTTTATTTCTTTATTTTATTACTGCCCTACAGTTCCAACAGGGACCCCCTAGATGTGATATACAAAATAGGAAGAGAAAAGGGGGGGGGGAACTAGGGACCAGTCTCCATAGTGTCTGAAATGGCCAGTTTGACTGGTTTGGGGAGATTTAGAGCCATATGACAGCTGATCTCTCACCAGGGCCATTGGAGTAGGTCTTGCAATCTCATCACTTCCTCTGTTGTTAATTAAACTGTCTTGCTTTTCTAGTAGCTACTTGCCTTAAAATTATCCATCCTCAGTTTCAGATTACGACTACTTTTCCGTCAGCGGTGACCAGGAGCCAGAGCAACAAGAATTTGACAAGTCTTCAACAATTCCAAGGAACAGTGACATCAGTCAGTCTTACCGTCGCATGTTTCATGCCAAGCGCCCTGCTTCCACTGCAGGCCTCCCCACCACACTTGGGCCTGTGATGGTTACACCAGGTGTAGCGACCATCCGACGGACCCCTTCTACCAAACCGGCTGTCAGACGTGGGACTATCGGGGCAGGCCCAATCCCTATTAAGACACCTGTGATTCCAGTCAAAACACCAACTGTACCAGACATACCAGGAGGACTACCAAGCTTGCCAGCTGGGACAGAGGAAAGCCCTGAGCCAAGTCCCGAGGCTGGAAGTGGCAGCCAAGCAGCTGTGGGCACATCCTCATCGTGGAGCAATCAAGCATCTGTTAACCCTCCAGCTGTGGCCCAGAAGCCAAATACCATAGAGGAGCTGAGACAGACCGCCACCGAAAGTGAGGGAGAAGAAAGCGAAAGGGGGAGCCCAGGCCTCACTGCTCCTCCTTGTCAGCCAGCACCTCAGTTGGGAGTCCAAAATGCCAGCGAGGCCCCACAAGGCGAAGATATGCTGAATGCGATTCGCCGAGGTGTTAAGCTGAAGAAAACCACCACAAATGATCGGTCAGCACCCCGCATTTCTTAAAGGCTGGACCACTGCCAGAGTTACATCTTAACAGAGACTTGAACTACCTGATGAAATCGTCTTTTGTCTCTATATTCATTCCACTGTACAATCAAGGTTTTGTAAGATACTCAGTATCAGACAGGTGGAAGTGTTCTATAAAATGGAGGGAGGGAATTTGCAAACTAAAATCTTTAAGGAGCAACATTTTCCTGTCTCATTAGGGTTTTTTCCCATTTTTGTAAATATGATTTTTTTTTTGCCTTTTTTTAAAAAAAATCAACATTTCCCTTTTATTTCCTCCCCCCCCCCCCCAAGGTGCCAAATCCCATCTAACTTTTTTATATCTCTTTGTAAAAGTTTTACATGCCTAGGAGAAAGATTACAATAAATGTCTAGTAGCCTAAAATTCAGGAGGAGAGAGAAGTTGTAATGCATTCTCACTCTTGCAAGCTCATAACAGAGCGCCTTGCAATAATGAGGATCCAGAAACCAGTTGTTACTTTACTGTACAAAGGACACAGTGAGAAACAGGTCCTCCATGAAGTTAAGTGATAAGTTGTTTTTACATGTTAAAAGCAGGAAAACGCAGCTGATTGACTAAAGCAATATATAGTGGAAGAGAGTGCAGCCTGTAATTGGTTAGAGTGTTTAGGGGGTTAGGAAAATGGGAGGACTTAACTGTTGCACAAAAGTAGCCTAGCAGTAGCTTCATGGTAAATGCGTCCAAATAAGCCATATTGTATTGCAGTGTTTGTTTAAATAGGGTGTTTAAAAGATTTTTGGGCCCTGTCCACTAGGAACTTTTCCTACAATAGCCCCATGAAGTTGTTGGGGCTGTACAAAATTTCCTGCCCAGGAAAAGCCTCTGTGGATTGCTCCCTGTTGTTTGTTTTTTAAAAAAGTATTTTTCCCTTTTCTTCAGAACTTCAAAAGCAACATCTTCTGTCAGTTCACATGATCTTAAACCAGGTAGACTTAGGAGATTTTCTTGCTTCACTTTTTGTTCCCTTAAAAAAAACCCAACAATATAAATTTACAATGCTGTAAAGTTGAAGAAGTGAAGGCAGAAATGTGTTAAACTGTTTAGAGAGAGAGAGGGAGGGAGAGAGAAAAAATACCAGGGAGTTCTTCATTATAACTTTATACCTTTTACTGGCTATGCCCAGCAGGCTGGGCAACTAAAGAAACAAACAGGAAAAGCCCCAAATAGTTTTGAGGAAACAACTCAAAAAGCTGATGGGCAACCAGCTGGGAATTCCAGTAAAACTACAAACATTTCTTTTTAAAGGGTGCCTGTTTTTCTTAAGTGGCATTTTGGATTGGCTTTTCCTAAATACTTCAAGATTTGGGGTATGTGGGTGGGATGGGAACATTCTTTTGATTTTATTCATTGGAGAGGGAGGGGATTGACCACTGCTTTCTTTTTTATTGTTCTCAGCAATGTATTTTGGGGGAAGCTGTTAATAAATTTATAGGTGGGACTTTGTTTTCTTAAAACGAAAATTGCTGTGATATATCCATTTCACAGGGGGTCGGTAGAAATGTGCGTAACTCAGGCACCACAGGTGTTCCAGTTTCGTGATTTTTTTAGAACATTCTGCAATCTAAACGGATACCTTCTGCCTTATCTCTATATGGGCAATGCAAGCGGAATTATAGACAACAGACCTGTGTATTTGCAGTTGCATAGACGCAACCTGCAGTGGAAGGAGCTAGGTCATGCGCATACGCACAATCTACTCTTCCGTGGACACTCTGGAGACTCCTATTGGCTGCCATCTTGCCTACATAACCTCTTATGCTTTAAATACATAACTGCATTGGATGTGAAACGTATCGTAACTGTTATAGTCACTGTGTTCTATATACATTTACACTGCTGTGGTTGCTTAACACTTTTTTATGTTATGGCTTCAGAAGCAAAACAGAAAGCATGATCCTTAAATGATAAGCTCTCCTTTCTTTGAAAAACAAAGCTCCTTACGACAAAATGTACACACACACACACACAAAACAGTGGTGCCTGCAGTACAAGCCCATCAGTCTTGATGAAATAGCGGATGCATTCTGCAAATGATGCTTCAAGATTTTTTTTTCATTCAGCAAATCCTTTTTTTAAAAAAAACTGAATAGGATGCAGGCTGTCAATATAATTTCCTGGCAAGCTTCATTTTTAAATAAATGGTTATTCCATAAGGGCTCATCTGGGCTCTTGTGTAACTCCTATTCATTTCATTGGGGCTTGGGTAGGGGGCACTCCTGATGAATTGCATCCAAAATTCACATTTAAGAAACCCTTTGGATGCAGCTGTACCCAGAAGGGCAGCTTCTTTAGTTCTTTAAGCACTAGAATTACCCTCAAGTTAATTTTTATTACACTGTTGCCAAAATTCAATGTTAACATGTGACAAACCCCTTTGGATGGTTCTGTTGGGTCCTTCCCCCCCTCCCCTTTGTGTTCCTTGCCTATTGTAAAAGCAGTGTCACCGTTGAAAAAACAAAATGTTTCTAATGGTAAGTTATTGTGGTTTAGTTGCTAGTTTGTACTGAGAGTTGACCTCTCTCCCATGCAGCGTTTTTGTTCTGAACGGCTATAAAAATTGCTGTTAACTGTGTTGCCCTTCTACATTGTAATGATTGCTTCAGCCTATATTATAAATAAAGACCTGCTGATAAACATGTTTTTGAGCTTTCCCCACTCCTATTCTGTTAAATTGTTCAGAATTTGTGGTGCCATCACTTTATAAAATTTCTGCATGTACAGTAAGAAATGAGCAATTTACCTTGGAGCCAACATACGTCCAAAACACACTACAGAAATAATCCAGTTTGAGATCACTTTAATTGCCTTGGCTCAATACTAAGCAATTCTGGGAGCTGTTTTGCGAGACATTTTGCTTTCTCTGTCACATAGCTATGGTGCCACAATAAACTAAAATTCCCAGGATTCCCTAGCACTGAACCAAAGCAGTTAAAAATCTCAAACTGGATTATTTCTGCAGTATGTTTTGGCCCATAGAGGAAAAAGGCTACAATACTTTCTGAAAATAATGAGCAGCATATTTGTATAGTCTACCATAAAAAAACTTTTTTCCTTTAATAATGGCAGTTTTCCATAACTTTGATGAATGAACAAGCAAGCAACTCATTGCAGGGGGAGGTTAGACCACATTTTTCTGTGCTCTTGGCAAAGGACACAGTGGTTGCTACAAATACTTACCTTGGGTGTACCTATTGTAAAAGGTTCTGACTTGAGTACAGGTGAAAATTCCCCATCTTTTTTCTAATAAGACTATGGAAATTTGAAAATACCTTAGTTTGGAATGGAAGGAAAAACTAATTTTGCAAACTAAAACTGGCAGATTGAGTCATCCAAGTCAGGGTTTGAGTGCTTAACCCGTAAGTAACTGGATTTGAATCCCTGTGTATTTAACCATGTTTGTGCTGCATTCATTTCCCACCTTTTTTTCAGAGCATCTCAGCTTTCACAATTCAGGCAAGTCTCTCCACACTGCCAGTCATTCTACCTGCTGAATTTGGCCAGTACAAATGAGAAAGGATTCAGGAATTTACAGATTCTTTTCATACTCAGGGGAAAAGACTTTGTTTTTAAATCATGAATGTAAAAGAAGGCAAACTTGACAGATCTTCCCACTTTTAGTCCAACTGATCAACTTTTTAATTAATGAAGAAAATGTTGAAAATAGTTTACATGTTCAGCTTCTCCCTGTGCCAGGTTATTTTTTGGTTTGCAGTTGTATTGGTGATTAAGTGAAAACTACACCTTCAGTAGCAATTCTGTTGACATAATTATTGATATTACATACCATTTATACTCTACTTTGAGTTGACCTCATATATAAGTCGAGCACCAGTTTTGGGTCCAAAATTATAGATTTTGATATGACCTGTGGATATGTCAAGGGTAAAACGTAGGCGCATATAACAAAGGATCTAAAGTGGATGAAGCAAAGGAAGATGTTGCCAAAGAATTTACAACATTCCAGCAGGCATAACTGTTTGTGCTCATACTAAAGGCTGGATGGATGAGAGAGTAGAAGGGGGTCTGTGTTTGCAGGGCAGATTAAACTCTTGCCTTTTACCATGAGTTAAAGTACAGTACTTATATTGACCCATGAGTAAGTCGATTCAGGTTTTTTGGATCAATTTTTAACCTAAATTTCTAGACATATATGAATATATATAGTACTTATCCTGGGGCAAAATACCCACTTTACTAGGAACAGAAATGTGTTCATTATTCCATAACCTGGCTCAAAACTGCTAAAGTTACTTCCCTAATGTATTACAACTTTTACGCAGTGCATATATAACCTTCCACTGTTTCCTTCAGAGGAGGAATGACTTGACTAGCTTTTTGTGAATCAAAGTAGCTAACAACTTTTGGATAAAATTAACAGTTGATTGACACTATTTGAAACGGCATGTTATAGCTAGAGCATTCTGGAAATGTGAGTACTATGAACATCTTCAAAGGATTTTCAGAAACCATTTTACCTTTTCCCACCTTATCCCAAGTGCATGTATTCCATACATACAAGTCCCTCCAAAAAAGGCAACTCAAACTTCCAGAAAAATGGATTCTCTAAGATCAATGAGTGTTTCAAAATACACCTACAGCCCCCATTCTAGTATCTGGTAAACAAGAAGTGCTCCCAGGAATACTGAATACAGGCTTAGAGTAAGACAGATGTACACAGAACTTTTGAATGGGCACTGACCTGGAAGGAAAAGTTACTATTTTCAAGTGAATTGTTTTTGTGACAGCCAATGGATCTGCAATGGCACGCAAACAATGCAAACCTTTGAAAAAAATTCTGTGTAATTTCAGTAAGCGGTGTAAGAGTCTGCAGTACCGGCCTGGGGCTCTGCAGAGGTTGCATAACTGAGTGGCCAGGCTTTCACACTGCTCTAGAGACAAAGGGGCCTCACTTGTTTTTGATACTACTGCACATGGAGTGTTAACTTACTCTTTTACAGCACAAGTTGCCTTAGACTAAGGTTAATTCTCCCAACACCACTGATTCACATTCAAGAGACTTTATTGTGAATATCTGATGTAGTAATACATGCAGACATAGTATTTGTATATCAGAATCTCTTTTAAAGAAGGAGATACAGAATTTGCATATAGAAAGGAGCCATTTACATTGGCTGCTCACGAGGTCTGGTTACATAATGCCACCACAGAGGAGGTAGATGTCCCTCTTTGCGAGCTGGAGGGAGCGCTTCTGTCCTGGGCCCATCCACAGGGGTTTCTTCCTGAAGCTGCTGAACCTAGAAATGAGAGTGAAATCCACCTGGGAGTCACCAAAGTCTATGACCAGACACAACAGCAAGGATTACTTCACTCACCACCCCAGGCAGGAGGGAAAGGTTAACAAAGCCAGGACTGCACTCGGCTGGCATTTCAGAAGACAGCTGAGTTCTGACTTTGGGAGTCAACTACATCTCTCTGCTACAAAAAAGTATCTTCTGTGGGTCGGGGACCATCAGGAAAGGCTTGGAGTGTGCAGGAGAATTTGCTTCAAATTAGGAGTTGGCAGCTTGACTAAGCCTCACACTGGATTCAACTCATTTGACTCCAGTTGTTATTCTGAATTCCACCTTGTAATGATTTATTACCAATTATTAACAGGTACTAAAAACCTGTCGAAACTGTAAGCAGTTCCTGACCAAGTTCTCACTCAAAAGAGTTCAGACATGAGGAAAAAAAGGTGATGAATGGCTGATGTGTTAAACAGAGATAAAGAGAAGAATTCAATGTGGAAGTAGCAAACACAGTACATTATCAGTTCTGCCTGTCTAAGTCAGTGCTTAGTAAGGCATAAGACTAGCAGGGTTTCTTCCCCCCAATATGCCAGGGACCAGTACTATATTTGTGTCTATTGGTCACAAGCAGAAATTTGTCACAGACTAACAGCCAATAGCTTGGAGACTGGCATCGGTTCACAGATCACCACTGTGAGGAGCACTGTTCTAAATGACATGGGATTCTCATTTCTCGTTTCCTTTAAAGTTTCCCAAAAGAAGTCTACATGTTGGTATGTTTAATTTACTACAGAATGATACACACCTCTTTTTCCCAGCTTTCCAGTCTTAGTTTCTTCCACTGTTCTCTTTTGGCAAAGTAATCAGGATACATTGCCTTCTCAGAAGGATGCCACATGTCTAGGGCCCACTCAGGTACCTGTCAGATTAGAAAGCAAGCCAGAGCTGAAATATTGTAGCAGCAGAGTAGACAAAAAGGTTGCTTGTCTCCTGAGTATACAAGGCTTCCATTTATTTCTTTACTTATAAATTCCCCATAGGTTCATTTAATACTGATCTACAAATTTTTAGACTTCAATCACCACCATGTGCAGTTTAAACTGGTTTAGGGAAGGAACCCTTCGGACGCAGGCAATCTTAATGTTAGCACTATATAAATAAAGCATCATCATCATCAATAACAATAATAGACTACTACAAGCAGATTTTTCAATAAAATACTGGATACAATAATCAAAAATGGCATACAAGAAAACGGGAATATGCTATTCAAGTCTCATATGGAACGAGCATCTTCCACTCACTCTGCACTCCCAACAAGCTAAAAGAAATAAAGAGAAAGGTCAAAGCTCGGTGGCTGAGTTCTGCAATGTGGGCCATCTCAGTTCAATCTCCAGTTTAACAGACTCAAAGAGCAAGGCCAAGAGAGGCCTCGAAGAGCTTCTGCCAGACAGCGCAACTCTGGAAGGCCCAGTGATCTAACTTCCTGCATGAGGTAACAAGGTTAAGCATTTCTTCCTATGTCCCAGTGGCAGGAGGCTGACCAAGCAGATACCCTAGAGAAATCTCAACATCTGAATGATGTAGCAGAACTACTTCTCCATCTAGCAGTGTGCCTGTGCACTGAGTGGTCATTTGTCAGAGGAGTCAACTGGGAGGAATACTTAAACCTGCTCTGTCAGATCATAGGGGTTCCAGCGAATGACAAGCCATTCACATCCCTTAAAATTGGCTTTTACTAGCTCTGTATATTTTCAGACCTGGAAAAAATTGAATATAAGTCTTCAGGGGACTCAGTGCAAGGGCTATTCCCCACACTAGCTTGCACTTACAGAATCATAGAACTGAAAGGGATCTTATGAGGCACTGATTCCAAGCCCCACCTCAATGTAGAGATCTCCAGCTAAAGCATCCCCACCATGTAGCTGCCCAGGCTCTTTGTGAAGATGTTTAGAAAAAGAGACCCCACCGTTTCTCTAGGCAATTTTCCCCACTGCCAAACTGCTCTTACTCTCAAGAGGTTCCTTCTATTGTTCACTTAAAACCAATACATTATTCAAAACCATTACACCAGGTTCTACCCTATGGCACAGCAGAAAACATGCCAGCCTTTACCTCTCTTGTGAAAAGCCCTTGTATTTAAAAAGTGCAATCACATCACCCCTTATCACCAAGCCAAGCATGCCCAGTTCCTCCAACCTTGTTTTATTCTCTGTACTTCTTATCATCCTTGTTGCCCTTTTGTGAACCTGCTCTAATTTGTCTGTATCCTTAAAATAAGGTGTCCAGAACTGAATACAGTACTCGAGATAAGGCCTGACCACCACAGATTATAAAGGACTATTAAACTCCATTGGGCCTGCCCTAGATCATGAAGCAGAGCTCTCCCTCCAGGCCATCTGCCTTAGTCCAGGCGTCAGAGGGAGAGAAGAACTGCTGGACCTGATCCCCTTCCCCAACACCATTCCCTTCTCCTTTTGTGTCGTGTCTTTTTAGATTGTAAGCCTGAGGGCAGGGAACCGTCTAATTAAAAATAATAATTGTAAGCTGCTATTTTTTATCATCATCATCATCATCATCATCATCTCCCTCAACTTGAAAACTATGCTTCTATTAATGAAGGCTAAAATAGTTTTCACCTACTAGCTCATGTTCAATTTATGATCAACAATACTCCCAAGGTCCTTTACACGTGTAGTACTGCTGAGCCCTGTCCTATATCTGTGCCTTTGGTTTCTGTGGCCTAAATGGAGAATTTTGCATGTGTCTCTCTCGGATGTCATTTTATTAATTTACTGCTCAATTTTCTAGTTTATTTAGGTCCTTCTGAATTCTATTATTATCTTCCAATGTGGTAACCACCCTTCTCAGCTTCCTGTTGTCTGAAAACTTGATAAGGATTCCCACCACTCGTCTCCAGCTTGTTTTGGTCTACCGATGACTGCAAAAGAACACAAAATACAGCACATATACATACACCAAAGTAGGGGCACTGTTTTTGTTTCAGGGCCCAGACTATCCTGATATGACCAGATTATTAAGCTAAATGATTGGTGCCAGCCTCTCCCAAGCCTTTCCACTAATATCATTTGGTCCCACTGCTGTCACTTTCTCTGTGCAAAGCAGTACATAGTCCTGTCTCTCCCTCTCTTTGGAAAAAGCCCTTTCTCGTGTGCCTTGCTGTCCCTGTGAGAAGCGCAAGAAGTTAATCTCCCTTGTCTGGTCAGTTAACAAACATAGCAACAACAACTGAAAGACTGAGCATAGGGAGGGAATTCTGTTGTCAACTCTAATCCACAGGCCAGACTGGGACCTGCAGCTAATAGTTTTCCCTCACCTTTTCATACAATGTTAGTCTTGCATAGACACATTCCTACATCATGCCACACAACATTGCAAAGCCCTAGGAGCATTTAAACTGTTACTAAAAACTTAATTGAAAGGAGTTAAGCTCCATGAGGTTTGAGATAGTCAACTGTTTGTTGTTGTTGTTTTTTTAAAAAAGCCCAATGCATTTCAGGCTATGTGAGAAAAGGCCTTCTTTAGGGGCTAGAAACAAACACAAATACAAATATATTATCGATATTAAAAAGGCAGGACAACATTAACTATATCCCATAAAACCACTAGGAATACATTATTTTTCACATCGGAAATATACATACCATTCAGCACAGATCATTAGTTGAGAACACTCTTCCAAAAACAGAACCATTGACTATGAAAAGAGTCTACAATATTTTGTTATATATACATTTGTGCGTGTGTATGAACACTTCAAGAACTATCTGGAACACTTTTTAAAATGAACAATTGACCATCTCAGAGCACGTGGAGGTTGTCTCCCTTACTGTTTTCTGCTTCTAACATGCTTTTCAGTACTCTCTTCACTACTAAAAGGTTACTGGCCCAACTTCTGTATTCCTGTTTAGTTTGGACTCTGTCCCGCTTCTTCATTTTCAAGTTTCTTCTTATTAGCTCCAACATTTCTTTAAAACTTCTCATCCCTTCCTGCTTCCTATGTCTAAAATGTGTAGGCATCTCCCTAGCACATCCATGTCATTTCTTTTAACGAATGCTTTAATATTTTTCTCACAGGTTTTTTCTACTTATTCTTAACATTTCTTATACATTTTCATAGAATCATATTCATTATTTGATACAGTAACTATCTAAAGACTAACAGAATGGGCTTTTGGTATCTGCTCAGGTTTGATTCTAGGATTCCCCTGTGGATACCAAAATCCGTGGATGCTAAAGTCCCATTATATACAATGGCATAGTAAAATTACTATCTAAATTTTAGTAAAATTTACCATTATATAAATGGTAAAATCAATATTTGTTTTTGGCATGGGGGGGGGGTATTTTTGTGTATGTCTGAATCTTTGGATGCAGAATCCACACATATGGAGGGCCAACTGTATTGATATTTGTAAAATGCTACAGAAGTTACCAACCTTCTCCTTTGTTGCCTACTAACCTTGTAGCAGTCATATCTTTCATAAGATGTACCCCCAGGAGAATCAGGAAAGATGTATGGCTGGGGATGCTGTTTTCTCCAAAATTCTTTTTCAGCTTCCATCAACAGCTTGCTTGCTTTCACCATATCTTTTTCATTCTTATGTTCATCAAAGCGTGCTCTCAGCAGGCAGGCAAAGAATCGATACCGATCCCTGATGATACAAGAGTAGTAATTATTCACAGAGAAAATTAAACCATCTCAAACTTACAAATCTCAGAGAGAGGCCTGATGAAGACATCTTGCCATCTAGAAAATAGGAGCATCTGTCAGTCTTCTGCACTGTCTTCTTCTCTTCCTTTTCTTTCTTCTTTACTTCTCTTCCTGTCTTTTCAGAGCTAATCATATGTACATATGTACACTAAACCTAATGCTAACCCTGAATCATTTAAAAAAAAACAAAAACAGAATTTGCAGGCATAACTACATCAAGGCAATTTCCAGGTGGGTGAAATCACAATTATTGTAAAAACAACTGTGCATATAGCATTATAATGCATTGCTTAACAACAGGAAAAAATCTGTGCGAGAGGAAAGAGGGGCAGGGAAGAAGCTTGCTAGTGTCCAACCCAGCCATCAAATCTCCTAAATATGGAATAGGGCAGTTTCGTATCTGTTCCAGGTCATCATCTCCTAGTCCCCAGATGTTCCAGAAGGACTGTCACTAAAATGGGGCCAAAGAAAAATTAAGAATGTCTAGTTTTGCAGAAATATTTTTCCCAGCCTTCCAAAACTTCAAATAATTTTGCTAATATTCTGGAAGTGTAATCTAGTCAGAAAAAGAAACTCTCAACAATATAGCCACTAGAGGGACCCAGAATGTGAACAATATCCAGGAATATATACACTAGCATATGAAAGTCTTGACGTCCAGCTGAAGGTTTAGCAATTTATCTACAGTTGACCCTCCACATTTGCAGCTTTGACTTTTGTGGCTTTGATTATTTGTGCATTTAACTGATATGCTCTCTCTAGGAATCTCTACCTCCTCCAGCACAACTCTGCCAGAGGTTGGCCATAGAGTCACATTGGAAAACCTAGAGAATCCTAGACAAAATACCTATCTAGGCATTTGCAGGTTCTCCTGCATGATTCTACAGTCAACTTCTGATGATGTTGACCATAGAGTTGTGCTGGAGGACCTACACATTCCTAAAAAAATTAGTGTTTGTCCACTTTCATGAAACCCTGGTAAATGTGGAGGGCTCACTGTATTTGGCTGTATGTTGTAAGTAAGACCATGAGATGACCTCCAGCTGTAAAACTTATTTTGGGCCAGACATAGTCCTCGGGGAGGACCAGGCTGCCCTGAAGACAAAGTCCTCAGGATGCAGATTGATGGCAGCAGCTACCACAGTCAATGATGATGAAGGCTGGAGCTAAGATTAGGTTAAGAAGAGAAGGCTAAGAGTTGATATGATTGCCCTGTTTAAATATTTGAAGGGGTGTCATATTGAGGATGGAGCAAGCTTGTTTTCTGCTGCTCCAGAGAATAGGACACACAACAATGGATTCAAACTACACTTGTCCCTCCACAATCGCTGGGGACAGGACCCCTGTGAATGTGGAAAAACCGCAAACAACAACAAAAGGGTGGGTTTTTTTCTGAGAACACCTCTTTAGGAATCTCTAGGTCATCCATTGCAATTCTGTGGTCAACATCTGCCAAGGAATTGCGCTGGAGGAGCTATAAATGCCTAGTGGAGTGTTCCCTCTAAGAACCACTTGTGCAACTATTGGTTAAAGTTGGCCAGAGAGTTGCGCTGGAGTACCTATATATTCATAGAGAAAATGTATTAATAAAATCAACAAATAATCAAATTTGCAAAAGTCAAATTCACAAATGTGGAGATTCCACCTCAACATTAGGAGGAACTTCCTGGCACTGAGAGCTGTTTGACAGTGGAGCACACTGTCTTCTTCTTTGGAAGTTTTTAAACAGAGGCTGGATGGCCATTTGTCAGAGGTGCTTGGATTGTGAGTTCCTGCATAGCAAGGAATACACTAGATGGCTCTTGTGGTCTCTTCCAACTTTGTGGTTCTATGAACAGCTGCACTTTGTTTACCCATCTTTATACTTTAGGGAAGATGCTCCAATCCCTTTGATCATTCTGCTTGCAAATTTCTGCATATTCTCCACAATACACTTTTTGAGATGCTGCATCCAGAACTGTATATAATACACCAAAAGTGGCAATATCATACCTAAGTCTTGGAATAACATTTTGATATTAGCCGTTTTATTTTGGGTTTCTTATCTAATGACTTTGTTGTTGTGTGCCTTCAAGTCGTTTCTGACATATAGTAACCCTAAGGGGTTTTCTTCTCAAGTTTCTTCAGAGGGGGTTTGCCACTGCCATTCTCTGAGGCTGAGAGAGTGTGACTTGCCCAAAGTCGCCCAGTGGGTTTCATGGCCGAGCCAGCACCCCATGATTTACTCCTGCTAAATCATCAGACCCTGGTCTCCAGCATCATAGTTCAACGCTTAAATCACTACACTACACTGCCTCTCTTTTCCTGATAATTATTAAAATGGAATGTATCTTTTTCATAACTGCTGCACAATGAGTTGGCATTTTCACTCATTTTATCCATCAATACCCCATGATTTATTCCTGCTAATAAATCATCACTAGCTTGGAACTAAAATGCACATGTAAAGTTTGAAGGCATTCATTACTTCAATGTATGACATTGCCCACTTATTTTGAATAATTGTCGTTTTTGAGTCCCGTCCAACCAGCTTGGAGAAATTTGGTACTATCTGCAATCCAGTTTTCAACATCCTGAAAAATTTGGTGTATCTGCCAGATCATCCATCTCACTTCTTTAGTTCAAAATTCTTTAGTTCTAAAACACTGGAGCTTCTGATGAATAAGATGATCAAGAGGCACAAATAGTGCTGAGCACAAAATACAGCAAGGAAAGAGTTTTGCCCATCCATATCATGAAAAAAAGTCGAAGTGCCCCACCTCACTTTGCTAATGCACACATAGACTCATAGAGTTGGAAGACCCCCAGGGCCATCCAGTCCAACCCCTGCCATGCAGGAACTCCCAATCAAAGCATACCCAACAGATGGCCATCCAGACTCTGTTTAAAACCTACAAAGACAACGACTCCACCACTGTCTGAGGCTGTGTGCTTCACTGCTGAACATCTCTTACTGTCAGGAAGTTCTTCCAAATGTTCAGGTGGAATCTCTTTTTCTGTAGCTTGCATCCACTGCTACATGTCCTAGTATTTGAAGCAGCAGAAAACAAGCTTGTTCCATCTTCAGTGTGACACCTCTTCAAATACTTAAACAGGGCTATCATATCACCCCTTAACCGTCTCTTCTCCAGGCTAAATGTACCCAGCTCCCTAAGTCTCTCCTCATAAGGCATAATTTCCAGATCCTTCACCATTTTAGTCACCCCCCCCTCTAGATAAGCTCCAGCTTCTCAACATCTTTTTCGAATTGTTTACAAGTACAATAAGGAGGGGGAGGGGAAGAGATCTAGGCATTAATATTAGTATTAAAAACATCTCCTACTCTCCTACACTATAGAAATGATGCAGTTTGACACCACTTTAACTGCCAGGGTTCATAAAAAAAATCCTAGGATCTGTACTTTGGTGAGGCACTCTTTGGCGGAGAAGGCTAAAGACCTTGTAAAACTACAAATTCCAGGATTCCACAGGATGAAGATATAGCACTAAAAGTGGTGTTAGAACTTCACTTGTTCTATATTCCTAATTATTATTATTCTAATTTCTAATTATTCTTATTATTAGGGGTGCATCTATAATAGTATAACATTATAGATGGGGGGTCTGGAATGGATCACCCATGAAAATGGAGGGCCAACTGTGTGTATATATACACACAGGTGTGTGTGTGTTTATATATATGTGTGTGTGTGTGTATGTGTGTATCTATATCTATAAAAATAGGTGGGCCAGTGTGGTGAAATGGTTTTAGCATTGGCCTAGAACACTGGGATTTGTATTGTATTATATATTATGCTAATAATGCAGCATATAACATTTGTCTACAACATTTGGATTTATATTATATTATATTAATATCATATCACACACACATATATAATATTATACATATACTATTATATAATATATACAATAACACAATATATAGCATTGGCCTAGGACATTAGGATTTATATTATATTGTATTATAAATATGTTGTCATTATGCATATATATAATATTATATTATATTATACACATATTACTGTATAATGTATACAATACCATAGCAGATAGCATTGGCCTAGGACATTAGGATTTATATTATATTGTATTACATATTACACTCCCCCCGAAGACACAGGTTCGCAGTTTGTGAGTACTCTTGGACTCAGCTTTGATCTTGGAGGCCCAGGTCTCTGCTGTGACCAGGAGTGCTTTTGCACATTTAAAACCTGTGCTCCAGCTGCGCCCATTCCTTGAGAAGCCAGATCTGGCCACAGTGGTACATGCCTTGGTTACATCCCGTTTGGACTACTGTAATGGGCTGTACATGGGGCTGCCTATGAAAAGTGTTCAGAAAATTCATCTGGTTCAAAGAACTGCTGCCAGGCTGTTAACAGGGGCAGATTACAGAGACCATACAATGCCCCTCTTGAAACAGCTTCATTGGCTGCCAGTTTGTTTCCAGATACAATTCAAGATGCTACATGGCTCAGGTCCACACTATTCCGATAGACTGTTTCTCTGGTAGAGTCTGAGATCCTCTGGAGAAGCCCTTCTCTCCATCCCAACACCATCACAAACACAGTTGGTGGGAACGTGAGAGAGAGCCTTCTCGGTGGCTGCCCCTAGACTCTGGAACTCCCTGCCCAAGGAGATCAGAATGGCTTCCTCCTTGATAGCCTTCCATCGCCAGGTTAAGACCTATCTGTTCACACAGGCTTTTAAGGAATTATTGTAAGACTGGGATGTTGGAGCATTTTTTTAATGTTTTAATTGTACTGTTTTTAATGTTGTGAAGCTGCTCTGAGTCCCACTCCTGGGAGAAAAGTGTGGGATACAAATAAATATAATAAATAAATATATGTTGTTAATTTATATAAAGTATTATATTATAAACATATATACAGTGGTCCCCTGGGTTACAAAAGTAATCCGTTCCGGATTACTTTTCGTAACCCGGAAATCTTCGTTTCCCGGGGGACCGCTTTAGGGGACGGACCGCGCGGCCGATTTAAAGGGGCCGCACAGTTTTTCATCTTCGGATCCCGGGGTTTCCTTCGGATCCCGGGGACTTTTTGGTGGTCCCGGCGGTTTCGGGTCCCGGGGATTTCGTTCCCCGGGGGCTTCATAACTGGGGGGACCACTGTACAACAATATAGCATATAACATTGGCCCAGGATGTGGGATTTATATTATATTATGTATATATGTTGTTATATATAATGTAACATATAATGTTATGATATATGCATTATATATCACATATTATTGTATAATATATACAATAATGTAGCGTATAACATTGGCTTAGGACAATGGAATGTATATTATATTGTATTATATTATATTATATATATATATATATATATATGTTGTTAATATATAATACACACATTATTGTATAATATAGCATATAACATTGACCTAGGACACTGGGATTTATATTTATATTTTATTATGTATTTATGTTGTTATATATAATACAATACACATATTACTGTACAATATATACAATAACACAGCACATAACATTGGCCTAGGACACTGGGATTTATATTATATTTTATATTATGCATATATATTACGTATATACAATAATGCATGTATTATATATAACAACATACAATAATGTAGCATATAACATTGGCTTTGGACAATGGAACATATATTATATTGCATTATATTATCTATGTGTGCATATATATATATATATATATATGTTGTTCATATATAATACACACATTATTGTATAATACAGCATATAACATTGACCTAGGACACTGGGATTTATATTCTATCCTATTATGTATTTATGTTGCTATATATAATACACATATTATGTAATACACACATTACTGTACAATATAGACAATAATGTAGCGTATAACATTGGCTTAGGACAATGGAATGTATATTATATTGCATTATATTATATATGTGTGTGTGTATATATATATATATATATGTTGTTAATATATAATACACGCATTATTGTATAATATAGCATATAACATTGTTATGCTATAGGACACTAGGATTTATATTCTATTTTATCATGTAATATATATGTATGTATATATGTATATGTGTATATATATATATATATATGTGTATATATGCTGTTAACATATAATATAATATAATACCCATATTATTGTATAATAACATTGTCCTGGGTCTGAGCCTGAAAGGCCCTGGGCCTTTCCCCGCCGCTCCCTCACCGGAAGATGCACCAGGACTCGAGGTGCCGCAGGGCCCGCTTGTAGAGCCGCAGCACTTTCTGCTGGTGGGTCAGGAAGGCCGCCATTTTGTCGCCTTTCTTCTTCTTCTTCTTCTTCTTCTTCACCTTCAGAGGCGCAAGGGATGACGGGAGTGCCAGGAACAGCCTCTTTCGGCTTCCGTCCGCCGTAGATAGAAGTAGAAAAGTATAGAGTGACACGCGGGTACCGAACGGCCTTTGTTGATGACTGTCCCTGTGTTCTTTCTCTCAGTTAAACCTTTTGATTTTTGTTGTGAAATTTACATAATTTCACTCTCCCTCCTTGGAGGAGTGGAGAAAGGTCCATTAATCGCTGTCCTGTCCAATATGGATTCGCCCTGACATAGGACTCTTCTTTTTTTACTATCTCTATGATTCCCCCCAATAGAGAGAGAGAAAAAAAAGACTAGACTTCCTTTTTGACTTTAGGCCCATAGAGATAGTAATAGAGTGACGCGTTTAGACTGGCATTTCCGGGTCCCTTGGGGTAGCTAGCCTCTCCATAATAATAATAAATGCCCTTTTGACACCACTTTTAAAAGACTGCATCCTCACTGCAGGAATAACCCAGTTTGACACCACTTTAACTGCCATGGCACAATGCTCCCAGGAGGGATATAAATATAATAATAATAATATATAATAATAATATGTTTTAATGTATTGGAAGCATTTTAACCTTTTTAAAGTGCTTGATTGTACCATTGAATTTGTTTAATTGTCACAGCAATTTAATACTATTTTTGTATATTTGAAAAGAAAACCCCAAGATAGGTTTGCCTTGAACACTGGGCATTAAGTCACACTCTCTCAGCCTCAGAGGATGCCAATGGCAAACCCAATTTGGATATATTTGAAAAGAAAACCCCAAGATAGGTTTGCCTTGAACATTGGGCATCAGGTCACACTCTCTCAGCCTCAGAGGATGCCAGTGGCAAACCCAATTTGAACAAATCTGGCCCAAAAAACCCCCATGATAGAGGGCCAGTGGCTCAAAGGGAACCCGGAACTCATTGGCTGTGCAGTCTCTCTCTCCTTTTTTTCTTGCACAGCGCTATGTTCCTGAGCGAGGAAGGAAAAATCGGGCCTACTACTACTACTGCTACAGTCACCATGAGCCGCTTCAAGTTCATTGGTGAGGGCGGTTGCTAGGCAACCAGGGGGGCCTGTAGGTGGCTGTGAAGCCTTCGTGGTCGTAGGCCTAATCGAGCGCAGGCTTTAGAGGCCTTTTGTTTACGTTGTTTGGGAAGCGGGTCTCGGAGGGGGAGCCTTTCACACTTAGCACAGTTATAGCCATATGGCTCCATTTTAACGGGCTTGACCCCTTCCTATGGAATTCTGGGATTTGTAGTTCAGGGAAGGGCCCTTATAGGGAAATCTCAGCCAGAGAGCTCTAGTGCTTTCTCATTTTCAAGTCTAAGTGTTTTATATTAGGAGGTTGCAGCCTGGGTGACCTTGGGCAAGAAGTCACACTCTCTCAGCCTCAGGGGATGGCAATGGCGAACGAAGTTCGCCATTGCCATCCCCTGAGGCTGAGAGAGTGTGACTTCTTGCCCAAGGTCACCCGGGCTGCATCCTTAGACACAAATCCAAAACATACTGAAGAAATAAACCAGTCTGAAAGCACTTTAACTGCCATGGCATGGTGCCACTATGGAATTCTGGGAACTGTAGTTTTATTATTGTGGCACCACCAGAGCGCTCTCTGACAGAGAAGGCTGAATGCCTCACAAAAGTACACTTCCCAGGATTCCATAGCTTTAAGGCGCAACTGAAGTGGTGCCGGCCTATTTGTAGTTCCCAGGATTCCCTAGCATTCAGCCAGGGCAGTTAAAAGTGGTCTCAGACTGCTTTATTTCTACACTGTGTTTTGAACCATAATCCAGTTTGAGGCGAGAAGAAATAATAATAATATCTATTGCCAGGGTGACTATGGTCCAAAACGCACTGCGGCAATAATCCAGTTTGACACCACTTTAAACTGCTATGGGTCAGTGCTAGGGAATCCTGGGAAATGTGGTTTGTTGTGGCACCTGAGCTCTCTCTGACAGAGAAGGCTGAATGTCTCACAAAACTACAGTTCCCAGGATTCCATAGCTTTGAGGCAGCTGAAGTGGTGTCAACCTATCTGTAATTCTATTTTAATATACTATTTCTGTATGTTTTTAACTATGGTGTTTTTTAATGTTGCAAGCCGCCCTGTGTTCCAGTTTTGGGAGAAGGGTGGGATATAAATAAATATAATAGTAGTAGTAATAGTAGTAATAATAATAATAATAAACTGGGTTATTTTTGCAGCACGGATGGCGCCCGAGTGGGTTTACATGGCTTGAGCCAGGATTCGAACCCTAGTCTCCTGAGTCGTGGTGTAACGCTCAAACCACTACACCAGGCTGGTTTGCCAAACTACAAATCCCAAGATTTCATACAACGCAGCCCTAATGCCCTTATTAGAGAGAGATTTGCCATGCATGATGGACTGTAACCAGCCACCATTTTCCTAAGCATGTTTAATCAAAGGACTGCATCTACACTGGGGAAATGGTGCAGTTTGACACCATTTTTAAGTGCAGTAGCTCCATCCTATGGAATGCTGGGATTGTGGTTTCACAAGATCTTGAGCCTTCTCCACCAAAGAGTGCCAGTGCCTCACAAAACTGCAAACCCCACATTTCTGTAAGAGAGAACTAAGGCAGCTAAAGTGGTGTTAAACTGCAGCGTAGATGCAGCCCTTTGGCTGCATCTACAGTGTAGAAATAATGCAGTCTGACATTACCACTTTAGCTGCCTTGGCTCTGTCTTACAGAACTGTAAGATGCCTTGGCTCCATCTTACAGAATCAGCTCCATTCATTTTAGTAGAGATCCCTTGTGGGTAAAGAGGTTCTTAAAGGGTTGCTTGCCTTACTCCCAGGAAAGTCGGCCTGGGATTGTGGATTATTTGCAAATGCTGATTAGAAAGCAAAATGAATAAACATCCCTAGTCCCAGGAATTTAACTAGAATGGGAATGGGAATTGTATGGCCATCCAGATGTTGAGCTGCAACACATCTGGCGGCCAGAGCCATAATAGTCAATAGTGAGGAATGCTGGGAGTTGCAATTCAACACTGGAAGGAGGCAGGATTCTTTCTTGTGCAATAGACATGGTGACCATTTCTGTACAAGGTGGTACAAGATCCTTTTGCATACTGATTTTCTGGACTAATATGACTATGTCTTTGAATTCCCAACCCACAAGTGTCAGATGTAGCTTAATTATAAACGTAATTTGACTGAAAAGCATGAGGACTGCTGGATATGTCTCTCCATACCAACCAGCAATACAAGCATAGGCCCGAAACAGACGGGCGCTATGAGGCGCCCCTGTCACTTGCTAGGGTTGCCTTGGGGGGCACGTGACGGGGGCGTCGCCACTATGTAGCACCATTTAAACAGCACACATAGCGATGCTGTCACAGCCGCACAGCATCCATACGGCACTGTGCAGTTGCGACATAACAACTTTTTGGGGGGGGGGGGTCACAACTGCAACGCAAAAAAGGAACTGGGTTTCCCCGCTCCTTTTTAACTGTGTACCTTCGCCATTCTATCTAGCTGCTGCATTGAAGGTGTGCAGTTAAAAAAGGTGGTGCCAGACTGCCCATTTTGGGTGGTCTGTAAAGCCCCATAGACCTCTTTGATCTTTTCCTTCCAGGTGAAAACAGCAGAAAGGCTTTGACACAGTGGTCATCAAACTGTGCCCTTTAAGAGATTTTGGACTTCAGCTCCCAGAAGCCTCAGCCATGTTGGCCAATAGTCTGGAATTGTGGGAGCTGAAGTCCAAAATCCCTTAAAGACCTCACAATCAGCACAATCCTGAGTAAGCTCAAAAACATACTGCAGAAATAATCCAGTTTGAGGCAACAGTTCTGGCTCGATGCTAAGCAATTTTGGAAACTGTAGTTCTGTGTGATATTTAGCCTTCTCTGTCAGAGGGTTCTGGTGCCACAATAAACTACAATTTCCAGTATTCCCTAGCACTGAAGCAGGGCAATTAAAGCCATCTCGAACAAATTTATTTCTGCAGTGTGTTTTGAAGTTTGCTCCCTAATAAGTATGTTTAGGATTGCATCCTTAGTCACCTTACCAGCTCAGCTTTACCATTGGCCTGTGTCCCCTCTCCAATAATATTTGTATGTGAAAGTGTTTATACTGCAACCACAAATATTCCCAGCATTATTTTATCCTCCTAGGGTCTCCTTCTTTGTACTTGCCCTCAATTTAGCTTGGACTATTGAGTTGCTGAGTTATGTAAGTGAAGAGCTTTCTTAGAAAAAAGTGGAACTCAGAAAAGATGTATTTCTTTACTACAGTTCCAAGAATTCCCCAGCTAACATAGCCATTGGGCATGCTGGCAGAGGAATTCCGGGAACTTCTGGGAGCTCAGTCCAAAATACAACTTTTTCAAGCTCTGGAGAAAAGTGGCTTACAAGTTAATGATGTTTTGGAGTAGTGTTATAAGGGAGGAGGATTAGAGTTAGGGTTAGTTGGAAGTGCATACAGAGCCCTAAGGGTTCTTTGGAGCACAGGTTGGGAACCACTGCTCTAGTTTATATAGAGTGAATATGATCTGTAGCAGGGTCTTTGCATCTATGTGAAACTTATCTAATAGAAAGCTAATTAAGAACATTTAAAAAATCCTGCTGTATAAAAGTGTATAAAATCTTTGGTTACATCCTGCAGCACTCTTTCATGATATTAATCAGTTCTCTGTTAAAGAAGTTTTATTCACACAGACACATGCTACACTGTGATTGCTATGAGGGTTTGTAATTGCAAAGAACTATATGCTATCCAGAATAAAGATATATCATACCTGTGCACATTACTACACACTCCAACCTGAGATTACTAATTTATTATCTTTCTCTCTCTAGATATTGGTATTAACTTAACTGATCCAATGTTCAGAGGCATCTACAGAGGTACTCAAAAACATCAAGGTAACCATTTCTTTCTTTCTTTCGCTCATCCTGCTATATTGTTTCTAGGAACTCATGGAATGTAGCAATTTGATTGGCTGTTCCTCTTACTCATTCCCTGAGTATTCCCAACATTTTTTTAAAAAGTGCATATTTTGAAAAAGCACTAAGATGTAATGTTATATATAAGTTACTTGGTTGTATGTAAGTGTATGTAACGCTGGATTCAGTAGGACTTCTTTCCTGGGTTGAAATCCTAAAACTAGGAAATCTTACTGAACAAAATGGGTTTTATTTCTGAGTAAGTATCATTATTATTGTTATTAACCTTTATTTGTATAGCACTGTAAATTTACACAACGCTGAACATACAATCTGTAATTAGACAGTTCCCTGCCCTCAGGCTTACAATCTAAAAAGACACGACACAACAGGAGAAGGGAGAGGTGGTGGGGAAGGGGGAAAGTCCAGCAGTTCTTCTCTCCCTCTGAGACCTGAACCAAGGCAGATGGACTGGAGGGAGGGCTTAGCTTCTTAAGTATGCATAGGATTACACTATAAGGCTGCAATTCTATACACATTTAGGTTAGCATTCTGTTAGTGATTTACCTATGTGTAAATAGATTACCGCACTACACTCTTATAGTGCTGCTATTCCACTTTAACTGCTCTGGCTTTTCCCTGTTGCATTCTGAGATCTGCGGTTTAGGGAGGGGCATTTAAAATTATCAGCCAGAGAGCTCTTAGACCTTACTGAACTACAAACCCCAGAACGCAAGAGGAGGCAGCCAGAGCAATAAAAGTGGAATAGCAGCACTATAAAAGTATATTTTGGTAATCAAGCAATTGACATATGTGTAATGACAGAACCATACCTTGTCTCAATCATTGATCAGAACCAAGATTGCCAACAAGAAATCAGAAGACTAGGACTTGGAAGGTAGATATGAAAGAACTAGACAAGATCATAAAGTGCAAAGATATATCACTAAATACTGAAATCAGGATTGTCTATGCCATTGTATTTCCCATTATTTTACGGTTGTGAACTGTGATGAAAGCCAACAGGAAGAAAATCAACTCACTTGAGATGCAGTGCTTGAGAAGAGTTCTGCAGATATCATGGACTGCTTAAAAGACAAAGAAATGGGTCCTAGAACAAATCAAGCCTGAATTCTCCCCTAGAAGCCAAAATGATTAAACTGAGGCTTTCATACTTTGGCCATATCATGAGGGAGGCATGACTCACTAGAAAAGACAATAATACTTGGTAAGGCAGAAGGCAGTAAGAAAAGAGAAAGATCACCTTTCAGATGAATAAACTCAAATAAAGGAAGCCATGCCCCTAAGCTTGCAAGTCCTGCGCAAGGCTGTTCAGGATAGGGTATCTTAGAGTTGGCTCATTCTTAGGGTCACAATAAATCAAGGTCAACGTGTGGGCAGTTAACACACAGACGTGCACCTTACATGTGCATAAATCCGATTTTGAATGGGGCACAGAGAGCTATTCTCTTGCCTTTGTGCTGTGTCCAAAAACATCCTACTGCCTAGCAGCTATAAAGCCCTCAGAGGGACCCTTGCTGATGTGTCTTACTAGTAGAGCTACACACACAAGTAGAATGTGAACCAAATTTTGGAAAAAAACTCCAGTGGCTTCAGTAAATATGTACACTTAGGCTTGCACAATGAAAAAAGCTTGGGCAAGTCTCCAAGTGGAGAGTATTCAGCAGTTAAACTAAAATCACCACAAATGCCTATATTCCCAGGAATCCTTCACCATAAAAAAATTGTCTCAAGAAACCAGTATAGACACGTGATGGTGGTAGTTGCTTACATGTGCTGAATGTGTACATAGGAAAATATTTATGAAAGCAGACAGTCATAGCTGTCAAACCATTTAAGTTACATTCTGGGTGGATAGAGAAAGATGCCTGACTACTAAAAAGTTACAAAAAATGGGGAAAAGAGCAGCTGCTGGTAAATGGCTGAAACCCAGACTGGATCATAATGGTTTATTTAATTTATTTATATCCCACCTTTTTCCCAGCATGGGATTCAAGGTGACTGAACACCCTTTTAAAAACACATACTACTAGAAAATTATTAATTCAAAAGCTAAAACATGGTTTTAACCTTTCGAATATTAATTTTAACTGGATATTTCTTCTAGATGACTTCTTGGATGTAGTGGACAGGGCAATCAAAACTGGTGTTAAAAAGGTAAATTTGTGTTTTTAACTGGATTTTACATAGTCATTTTTTGTAGTCTTAAACTTTTTTTTTTTACAAATATTCTTTATTAAGTATTTAAATCATTTTAAAAGCAGAAACAACTACAGGACTAAAAAAATTCATGTACATTCAACATAGTTTAGCCATCATCAAAAATTGTACTTAAAATGTCAAAACAATAATTCTTGATCTAAATAGCAGTTTTAAACTTCAATGATTTCTATTATCCTTTAATACATTTTTTTATGAGCGGGCCTATGACTGTAATAAAGATTCTATTTTATTCATGTATTTTCAAGAATGGGAATTAATCATGACATACAGAAAGTGTATTTAGAGTGCCTTTTTTATATTCCAGTTCATGATTACAGGTGGAAGTCTGCAAGACAGTAAAGATGCACTGCAGCTGGCACGAACAAATGGTATTTGTCTTTTTGTTTTATGAGTTTGAATGAAATGCATTCACTGCCCTATATTTAACATTCAGGATGGTTTGAACCAAGATTAGTTAAACACTGAACTACAGTAATCCTGAGCTGGATTCATGAGCCATGAGTGGAAGGGAAATTGTGTTGTTCTGCAAATTTATCTGTTTCTGGGTTCTTTGAGACTACTTATAATTGAATATTGCAAACACAGTCACAATTTAAATCCCAATATATAAATTTAACAATACAGAAAATTATATATTAAATTTAACACACATGCACTGCCCCCAAACAAAGAGATGTTAATGAGACACTACTGCAGATGCTTGCCCACATGAGCTGTCATAAAGGCATTGTGCTCCATGAGGAATGGCACAGTAATGCCTTGAATTGCTAGTGATGTGACTGAGGTCCAAAACACACGGCATAAATAATCCAGTTTGAGACTGTTTTAACTGCTCTGCTTCAGTGCTAGGGAATTGTGGGAATTGTAGTTTATTGTCATACCAGAGCTATCTGACAGAAAAGGCTAAATGTCTCACAGAACTACAGTTCCCAGAATTCCCTACCACTGGGCTAGGGCAGTTAAAGTGGTCTCAAACTGGATTATTTATGCAGTGTGTTTTGGACCTGAATTGGCAGTGAATGGGATTGCCTAGTTTTGAATCCATCTGAATGTGTAATGGGTCTAGCTGAAAGGACTAATGCCATGTGCTGTCTCAGCCATTTTTTCTATTGTGTAGTGAGAGAAATGCCAGCCTGTTTCACAGGGAAAGTCACAAAGCATTTTGCACTTTAAAGGCTTCACAGGCATTAAATTAAGAACTATGAAAAGTTCATGCAGGAGTGTTTTCACCAGTAAACCACAGAAATGTGTAATGTTGCCTCTTCCCAATGTTAGGCCCTAGATTGCAAACTTCTGCTGCAGGAGACGGGTTTCTTTTTGTTTCGCTTTAAAATGCCATACATCACAATACAGCACTGTTTTAATGCCAGTCCTGTAGCAACAATAACTACATTTTTGTTGCTTCTTTTCAGATATGTTTTATAGTACTGTTGGCTGCCATCCTACCCGCTGTGGAGAATTTGAGCAGAATAACCCAGACGAGTACTTTCTGGAGTTACAAGATTTAGCTAAGAAAAACAAAGGGAAAGTAATAGCAATTGGGGAGTGTGGCTTGGGTAAGTATTAGTCAACCAGTGTGAGAATGCATCCTTTTCAAAGCATTCTCTCAAGAGCCAATTAGTTGTCTGTTTCCTCTTCCAGATTTTGACAGATTAGAATTCTGCCCTAAGGATACTCAACTCAAGTAAGAGACTTTTAGTTATTATGTCAGAGAATTTTTACCACTCAGAATTTCTTCTTTCAAACATTTTGTATTTAAATTGTTTCCTGTAACAAAGAGAGAATTTTCTGTTACAGAGCAAATCCTGCTCTGCTCCTCATAGATGTCTGTGAGTGCCTTTTTGTATTTGGGGGAAAAGTTATATGGCCACCAAGGGTTTGGGGAGATTAAGACCCCCCAGGCCCTCAGAAGTTACCTATTGTCATCTACCATTGAGATCCTAAGTGGAAAAAAGAGGTGGTACAAAAGTGAAGGGCAAGAAGCTTTAAATGGAGCAATAATTCTGCCACACAAAATTTCTTGTTTATGTTGATTGTGGAATGCTGTTTTGAGACTGAGAATATGAGGCCTGACTTTCTAGATCAGGACTAATTTAACATTTCAACAGTAGCCCATGAGAGTCTTTCAGACACTTCACAAACTGGGCCAAGTATACTAATTGTTTGTTTGTTTGTTTGTTTGTTTCCAACATCTATTTGCCAGGATGTGTAAAACCTTTGAACATGGAGGCTTTAGCACCGAGTCTTAAATTGCTCACAAATGTATCTAACTGTCCAAATATTTGCATCTTTGATGGCAGATCAGAAAACAGTTCTGACAGACTGATGGTCATATGCATGATAATTATGCTCTTCTGCATAAGAAGAGAACCAGCACCATTTCTTTGCAGCACAGTTGGTTAGCTAGGACCAAAGGTAAACTATAATTTTGCAACAGTCTGACGTTTACAAAGCATAGTGTGCAACTACAACCTCCTGTTGCAAAATCTAATGTAAACATTTCTTTTTCTTGTAGCAGAAGATCTAGCAGAACCAGTCATGAGTTCTCTAGATTTTTTTACTAGTTTCTCTTTAGGCTATATGCTGGTTTAAAGGCTTTAGAAAGGCAACTGGAGGGAAATACCAGTGGATAGTAGTTGTAATTTATTTATTAGAGTATTTTTGCAGCATTCATACCGGTATGTCGGCTACAGAAAAACTTTCCATGTGCTCCCTATAATATTTGAAAGTGGGTTTGTATATAGATTGCATTTCATTTCATAGAGAGTAATGACGAATGTGCAGTACTAAAGTACCCATATAATTTTGGCAATCCACACAGTAACACCATTCAGAAGCGTCCAGTAAAGTGGTTGTAACATCTGAATTAATTTCCCATGTATTTTACTTTCCAGTATTCTTTGTACCAAAGAAGCAGCATAGTATATATTGCATAGTTGCATAGGAACAAATTTTCATGAGACATTGCAAACTACATAGAATCATAGAGTTGGAAGAGACCACAAGGGCCATCCAGGCCAACCCCCTGCCATGCAGGAACTCCCAATCAAAGCATCCCCGACAGATGGCCATCCAGCCTCTGCTTAAAGACCTCCAAGGAAGGAGACTCCACCACTCTCCGAGGGAGTGTGTAGAGAATCATGGGATGATTTTTCAGCTTGAGTATCATGTAATTTTACATGGTCTGTAGCCACACTTATTTTGGGTAGGCAAAACACATGCAAAACATGACCCAGCCAAATATAAAGCACTTTTGACCCCTGTTGATTTTAAAGGAACAGGCCTAACCTTCTTGTTGAACATAACAGGACTGAAAGTGCTTCAATTTGGCCTAATTATATAGTAACCTATTCTTTTTATCTATTTTCTAAAAACATCTATTCTGTTCTTTTGCAATACCTTGTCCCATGCAGGTGACCTAAAACTGAATTTCTGTTAAATATGTAAATCTTCTGTTTTCTTTCAGATATTTTGAGAAGCAATTTGATTTGTCTGAGCAAACAAAATTACCAATGTTTCTGCACTGTAGGAATTCACATCCAGAATTCATAGGTTGGTGTGTGTGGGGGGAGGGGTCCCTTAAAAATTCAAAAGCACTTTTAGAAATTGAGGGAAGGTATCTCATTATAATTTTCAAAATCAAAATATTCTCCTTTTGCAGATATAATGAGGCGAAACAGAGAGAGATGTGTGGGAGGAGTGGTAAGTCCAAAACAAATACTTGGTTATTTTCAGTAGCATCCTTTTGTGATACAACATCCTGGTATTGCTAAAAATTTGCAAACAAAGAGGCTGTGTGTTCCCCTTTATGCTTCCTATTAAACTTCTGAAGCTTCTTTGCAACAGCATCAAGGAAAATTGCAATCTGTACATGGCATCAGCAATTCTCCTTTGCTGTCTTCAGAGTGCAGCCTATTCAGCCTGGTGTATGGCCTGCCACTCTCAGTTCCGCAAGGTGCTTAGTTCTTGTTTTTCAATCCAAATATTTCTTCTAATTTTGCTAGCAAAAAGTGAAACCCAAACTTGAATGGAAGGATGTGGAGGAATCAATTAGATTATATTCGGCACTTTCTTGATGTAATAATTCTACACTCTCGTGTTCTGACCTTAAGCAGCAGCTAAAAAACCAAATTTGGTCCAGTTGGTCACCCAAGTGCCAGTCCAGAAGTGGAATAAAACGGTGGTTGTGGCAGTCGGTTCAGGGTTTGGTGGATAGTTTTGTACTCCAGTACACCATCTGCCTCTTCCTGAGATTGTTCCTTCTATAAAACTAATTGCTGACCAAGGCTTTAGGAAATTGCAAATAAGCAGGGTGCTTTCTTTGCAAGAAAGGGGTGTTGGTAAAATAATCCAGTAGTGGTTGAAATACAGTGGCCTTCCTCCTCAATTACATCTAGCAGATATAATTTTTCAGCAAGTTACATGAATGCTGGGAGAGGTTTCTGGAGCTGTCGGCATGCTAATTAGACCCAACACTATTTCCACTTTCCGTTCAAATCTTGGAACACTATTTTAGTTCTAAACCACTGTCTGGTGTCAATAATAAGTTAGTTGTGGGTGAACAAATTGAAACTTACTCCTGACAGGGCAGCAGTGCTTCTGATCAAAAGGCTTATCAAGCAATGGAAGATTAGTCTGTGCTGGATGGCGTTATCATTTTCCTGATGACACAGGTTCACAGTTGGGGTGTCTTCCTGATTTAGCCTGAACCTGGACACCCAAGCTTCTGTAGTGGCCAGGAGTTCATTGGTAAAGTCAAACTGGTGTGCTAGCTGTGGCCGTTCCTAGAAACGTTGTCTGGCCACAGTTACATCCTGCTTAGATTAATCTATTTGGTGCTGACATTGAAAAGTGTTCAGAAACTTGTTAGTACTAAGAGCTGGAGCCAAATTGTTAATTCTGGTTGGTTATCAGGGGCATAAAACTCCCTTCTTACAACACTTCTGCTGGCTACCTGTTTCCAAGCACAATTTAAAATCTTGGTTATGCTAAGTAAAACCTCGTATGGCTTAGACATAGGCTATCTGAAGGATCATATTCTCCTATATGTGCCTGCCTGGACAGTCACATCTGGGAGGAATACAGGAGAGACTTTCTCCATGGTTGCTCCTTGGCTCTGAAATGCCTTTCTCAGGGAGGCTAGACAGATTTCCTCTTCATTCTTCCACCAGCAGATGAAGATATGTTTCTTCTGACAGGATTTGGGGAACTGCTAATAAGAAAAAGGCTTTTGAATACTGTGCTCTTTGTATTAACTTTTAGCCTGATATATACTGTATGGAATTGTATAATTCTGTGGGTTGTTTTTTAGCAATAACATTTTGTATGCTTTTATCAATAAGTTTTTCATCTGTATCTTTTAATTTTTGTAAGCTGCTTATAAAAAGTATAAGCTGCTTTGTTGAAAAATATAAGCTCCTTTGGGATATAAACATATTAAAGTAATAATTATAATACAGGAGTAAATCTTGTTAGTTTTTACTAGAGTGTACCCATTAATTCTGCTAGATTCACCCATATTCTAACTTACCATTCAGCAATTGATTCAATGGCTCTACTCTAGATGGGATTAATAAGCATGATCCCAGCCCTACTATAAGGATGATAATGTTACTGTCATCAGCACAGTATCTCATCTATATCTAGTGAAGACCTTAATCCTGTCCTAGAATTAAAGTACCAAATACTCTGTCAGGGTTTTAGTCGCAAAGTTGAGTGTATTATGTTGAATCAGGTTGCTAGTCCCATTATCTTTTATTAATTAGATTAAATCAGGAGCCTGGATTTAACTGAATTGTGTGTCAAGTCTGCAAAAGACTGCCTTGTAGCATAGCTATGATTGTTTGGCTTTTGGCAATATAAATACTTACAGCTTTCCTCTCAAATTTCATTTAGAAAAATCAGCAAAAATGTCTAGGAAAGAATGGGGTTATAATGATATTCGAATACTCAGATGCATTTAGAGTTGTCTACCTTTTGATCAGAAATACATATAACCTGCTTTTTACAGGTACACTCTTTCGATGGCACCAAAGAAGAGGCAGCAGCTATAATAGAGTTGGATCTTTATATAGGAATAAATGGTTGGTAAGTAGAAGGCAGTAGGAAAAGAGGAAGTCCCTCTTTTCAGATAGACGGATAGACTCATTTAAAGAAGCCCCAGCCCTGAGTCTTCCAAGATAAGCTGAAATTGACTTGACAACAGTTAACAAAAACAACTTTTTTATTTTTTATTTTTATTTTAAATGGTATAAGGATTTAGTTAGCTTCCGACAGGCCTTCCCAGAAACCTCTTAGTTCCTGGCTCTAAAATCAAGAATTGGGTCATGTTTCCACCCTGCTATACCACCACCTAGAACGCCACACCTTATTCTGCCCACGGAATGCTAGTTTTGTTTGACATGGTGATGTTTTAACTGTTCTTGATTTTAATCCATTACTAGTTTAATAATAATAATAATAATAATAATAATAATAATAATATTATTATTATTATTATTATTATTAGGCCCACATAAATCTTAAGTGCTACTATGAGTTACTTGCTGGATTTGAATATAATGGTAAATACTAGTAATGATTATTGGTGTGACATTACCTAACTCTCAATCCTAAACTTGTGAGCATTGATTCAAAGTCTTGTCTGTAAAATTATAGGAATAATGTGCACAGCCAAAGTTGTTTTTACACTTCCACTACATATCACACATGAGCTAGATGTGGGGTTGTCTTCCATCACCACACCACAAAAAATCATGGCTGATAAAGCTATCAGTATCTGTTATCATGATATCTATACGTGGTTTCCAGTATAAGAGGTTGCATACATCCAACCAACAGTTACTGGGGAATGTGAGCAGGAGGCTGCTGTTGAGGTTTTATCCTCTTTGTGAACTTCTTGTAAACATTTGACTAGCCATTGTATGAACAGAACAAATTCAACAGGCCTTCGTTTTGACCTAGTACAACTCTTCTTGTGGGGACATTTTAAATAGAAAAATAGCTGAAAGAAGAGGAGTAAGAGTCTTCCAGGTCAGTGTGAGCAAACAGCTTTCAATTCCCCTCCCTGCCAAAACAAAACAAAACAAAACAAAAACTTGCACACCCTATAAAGTGGGGGGAAATTGCATGCAGCTGTATGCAATGTCTAGTTTCAGCCTTAGTTGGGTTTTCACATAAACAATGTAGAGAAGTGGCAGTCTTACTTGATGAAATCTAGGTAAAGATAATGAGTATTGGCTTGTACACCTCGCTGTAATCACTAGCATTTAAAATGAGCAGTTACCTGCTTGTTATACTGGTTATCAATAGAACTGGAGAAATGTTTGAGGCAAAGGTGCCTATTGTGATGGATCCAGGGATAAAAAGTGTTGTTTGAATCACAAGAGAGCTTTTTAAAAAATATATAACATGTAACTTCAACAAATCAGCGCAGTTGCATATTGTAAAGCAGTATTTTAAAATTATTTCCAGTTCACTGAAAACAGAAGCCAATTTAGAAGCAGTGAAGTCAATTCCCAATGAAAGATTAATGATAGAGACAGGTAAGTATGTATTTTGATCAAAACCCTCTTTCAGATCTGTGACACATTTGCTTTGCAGTTTTGTAAATGCTTACTTGTAGGAAAGACTGAACACAAGCTTTAGCTCACTATGATTTAAGGAGAAACATTCCAAATTAATTAAGAGTAGTATCTCTTTGTATCTGGATATCTAATTCATTCTTGAACATTTTCTGTATGAAAAGCAACAATGATGTGTCCTGCTATTGTCCTGAATTCTAAGGATACTGTAGACAGCCAAAAAAAGCAAACAAATGGGTCTTTGAGCGGATTAAGCCTGAAATCTTCCTGGAAGCCAAGCTGATCAAACTGAGACTGTTGCATTTTGGATGCATCGTGAGAAGGCATCACTCATTAGAAAAGACAGTAATGCTAGGGAAATTGCAGATAAATAGAAAGAGGGGTAGCACACAAGATGGATACTCTATTAGGAAGGTCATGGATATGAATTTACAGGACCTAGGTAGAGCTGTGGAGGACAGGGAGACCTGGAGATGCCTCATCCACAGGATCACTGAGAGTCAGGAATGACTTGAAGGTGGTTAATAACATTGTCCTTTAGCTGGAGGAAGTACAACAGGCATTCTCAGGGGGTCCTCTGGCAGTCCCTGATGATGTCATTGATGTATATACAGCTGTAGGAAAATAGCTGGCTGCTTCTCTGCCACCATCTCCGCTTTTCACTGACACAGAAACAGCTGGGGCTGGAGGGAGAGCACACTGAAAAGGCAGGGTTTGGGGATTTGGGTCATTGCACAGTCAGAAGAGAATTCCATTTTCCACAGTGACCAGAAACGTTAGTTGGATGGATTGACTCATTAATATATGACTGCCTTTCTCAGGAATATTAGCAACTGAGGTCAAATGCTAGTAAATTTGAATTCTGGACAGCTGAAGTATGTTTGAGTACTGTGAAGTATGTTTGAGTACTGTGACGTATCAGAAGTTTTTTGTCCTGAACTCATGGCTGGAACGATCTTTAAAATAATGATTAGAATCACTGTATATACTCATGTAAAAGTCTAGAAACTTTAATCAAAAGATTGACCGAACAAATGTGAGTTGACTTACCTATGGGTCAGTGTAAGTACTGTACTATATATATTCACTATATATGTATATGGAAGCACTGATCCCCCCCCCCCCCCAACTCTCATCCATAAAGCCTTTAGTGTGAGCACAAATATGTCTGCTAGAATTTTGCAAGTTCTTTGGCACTGCTTTCTTTTGCTTCGTCCTTTAGATCCTTTGTTACATGCCCCTAGGTTTCACCCTTGACTTATCCATAGCTCCTATCAAAATCCATAATTCTGGCCCCAAAACTTGCCTTCGACTTATACATGAAATCAACTTATGGTTGAGTACATACAGTAAAGTCTACAATTATTTTATTTAAGTGATGAAACTAAAAAGTGTGTATTTTCTCGAAATGTTGCTAGGGAGAAAGAAATGTCTTAGCTGTTTAAAATCTGAGCAACTTGATCAGTTATAAAATGAGTATAGTTCATTCTTAATTGTTCCTTAAATCAAATTAGATGCTCCCTGGTGTGGAGTGAAAAATACCCATGCTGGATCAAAATATGTAAAAACTACTTTCCCTACCAAAAAAAAGTGGGAAGCTGGACACTGCTTGAAAGACAGAAATGAACCTTGCCACATCATGTGAGTATGCTATTTAATATAGGTCAAGGCTTCACTCCAGCTGAAGTTAGAGATGACTGCATTTTAGTAGAAACAAATGGAAGGAGTAATGATGTGCTCAAATTCCATTGCTTTAAATGCGACTTAAGTCATTAGAGAAAGAACTTTCAGTAGATGACAAGGTAAGATTTGCTTTGCTAAATCAGATTGAGGCCTAAATCTCAATGTTAGAGTAGACTCATTGAGTCAGTGGAAGTTACTGACATGTTACCAAGTTGCTATTGACTCAGGGAGTCTACTTTTGTTGTGGCTAACAGATTTAGGTGTAACTGCCATGATTCCATCCTACAGAATACTGGGATTTGTAGTTTAGAGGAAATTCTGTGCAAGAGAGCTCTGGTCCACTCCTACTAGTGCTTCCAGTGCAGAATCCTTAAGTACAGTGGGACTCCTGTATCTGTGGATGCTCAAGTTCACATTGTCCCTAATGGCAGTGTGTGCATGAGGCCATGCCACCATTAGGTACAATAGGACTTCCTGGGGGCAGTGTGTGCACACAGCCGTACTGTCATTAGGAACAACAGGACTTCAGGTGAAGTCTCATTGGCCCTACCTTAATGACAGCACAGCTACGTGTGCGCACAGCCGTTGGGGACAACACTTGTTTGCTGTCTGCAGATACCTGAATCAGCCGATGGCAAGTCCGTGGATATCGAGGTCCCATTGTTTCTCACCAAAATAACAGTCTGATGATTCCCAGGAACATTATTGAACATAACACTTGTAGTGCAGTCTTACACATTTCTCCTAAGACACAAATCCAGTTGTCCAAGTGTTTTTTGTTACAAGTAATTTTGTGTAGGATTGCAACATAGAGTGATATGGTTAAGGTTAATGCAGTCTGTTTCACTTTGAAGAGCAGAAAAGTTTTTCTGTTCACCTCTGCTTTATAAAACTGCAAGGGAAAAGAACATGGTTGTGTGAACAAGGGATATAGGCATAATCTCAAACCTTTTTTCTAGTTGTATCCCCTTTGTCTTCACTGATTACTATGGGAAATTGTTTATGTATTAAATACCACTGGTGGTTTTGTTTGTTTGTTACTAATAGCAATACAGACTCAATTTCAAAAGAATGGTGCCAAACCAAATACTTTTGCACCATTATTTTTGAATCATGCAGTACTGGAGCAGTGCACAAATCAAAAATTATAACTATGAAAATTATAATTTATAACTAGAAAATGTCAACAAAAATCTGAGGCAAAGGGCTTCAGTGGATTGTTTACGTGTATTTTGCATGCTGAAATATTCCAGTTTCAATCTATGGCATCTCCACCTACAATAGAAGTGGGCAAGATACAACCCATAAGCACATGCAGCTTCACAAAGATTGCTAGCTTAACACCACACTGCCTAATTTTTGCCACCTCCTGTGTCATATGGTTCAAACCAGACCTGCACAACTTGGCAGTAGGTGGGGGCCAAAATTAAAATAGGCCAAACTTCTTTGGGCTGCAGATAGGTTTTTAGCAGCTGACTTTCCAAGGAAAGGTATAATTAATAAATATTTAAATTAATAATTAATATTATTATTAATTTAGTAGTCCTCCTCCTCCTGTGCCCAGCCCTCTCCTCAGGAGAAGGCCAAGTGACAGAGAAGCCTTGAGGGGCACCTGTCCACCCTTTCTCTTCCTTCACAGCCTGGCTGAGGAGGAGCCTTGAAGTTCTTGAAGGCTGCCTGAAATCCTTTGGCAGGCCCCAAGTGGCCCGTGGGCCATACGTTGTGCAGGCCTGGCTTAAAACAACTAGATGTAAACCAGCCAACCCTGAGAAAAACTGCATTAACAAGCTGACCTGGGAGCAAGCTGAATATTTAGATTCAATCAGAGAAAATCTATTGGATCACTCCTGCAGTATCATACAAACTATACATTCCTCTGCCTATTTACTAAAACATGAGCTGTACCACTAATTTCAAGAGGGCTTACTGCAAGTTAAATGGGCAGAGGACTGCAATAAGACTTAGCAGCCATCTTCTTAGTGAGTGACAACAGTGCAAGTCCAACTCAGGCTTTTTAAATCACCTTTTGTGGTTGCTGAAGCCAGAATTCTTTACTGACTATGCACTGGCCAAAATCCCACCCATCCCCACCTTTTAAGTGATCCAGACCCCCTTCCCCAGCCATTTTTATATTGTTAAAAGAATGTTCCTAAAGATATCTGTAGCAGTGCATTCATCTACAGGGAAATACAGTGCGCCCGCTCCATATTACACAGAAGTTGCGCTGCAATTGAATGAATGGCGCACGTGCCATGAGCACGAGCCCATTCTGTTGAATGGGGCTCGAGATTATGCAGAATTTGCCTTATGCGGGGGTCTGGAATGGATCCCCTGTGTAAGGAAAGGCTCCACTGTAGCTAGAGCTCTCTCTGCAGACCCCCTCCCACCCCACTTTCCAGTTACACAGAATGTACTAAGGGGGTGTCCACCAGACAATGTAGCTACAAACCATATATACATCTTCCAATACAGGATTCTCAGGAAGTGTACCCAATTTTTTGGAATATACAGTAGTTATACCTGTATGTGTAGTACTCAGTGAAGGATTAGTGTAAGTAAACAATAAGAGATAGGTATCTCTTTCAGTACCCCTCATGAGTGCTATGTGTTTGGTAATTTACCTTTATGTGTAGTGCAGCTGCAAAACTGCTTTATGCTGGAACCTCTGTATAGTACTGGCTATACTTAGACATCATGCTGAACAATGGTACAGCAATATGTGGATGGCACTAACCTTCTGTCAATCCCCCACTTTATGTGCTGCTGCTCTCCTTCTGTGATGCAGCACAGGTAAGTTCAGAGCCTTGCAAAATCAAATCAAATGAAGCTAGAAAACTCTTGTTAATCTGAATTATGGTTTGTGCTTTCAAGAAGGCAGTTTCCAACTCTCCTTCACAAAGCTGCTTTCTTTAAACTAAACCATATTAAGATTAATCAGAGTCTGGGTCTATACAACATAACAAACTGTGGCTGTGTACAAACAAACAGTTTATACACTTCTTCCCCTTGCCTTGAGGAAGGAAAGGGTAGTAAGGACAATACAAGCCCAAGGCGAGGCTAGTTTCATGCCACTTCTGCTCAGACACAGTTCAGTGTGATAGTTGCACACAGCCTCTATTTATGTATCTCTGTTGCACATAACTGCCAAGTTTGAGCCTGAATGTTTTCTGGAATCCTAAACATTGTTTAAATAACCCTTAACAGATAACAGTTGAGAGTTCTGAAGTAAACATAAACAGTAAAATAAAACCACAATCTTCCTGAACCTGCACCCTTTCTAATACAACTTCTATTTCATTTTAGTCAAATACTGGAAATACTAGCAGCAGTACGTGAAGAAGATCCATTAGAACTTGCCAACACTATGTATAACAACAGTGTTAAGGTGTTTTTTCCAGATATGTAAAACAGTATATGTATTATCACGTGTCCTATTAATTGTGTTCATTAAATAAAAAGGTTGAAGTCCTCTGTTTCAAGTCTGAAACCATTATTTAAAGACATGCTCTCAGGATGAAGGGGTATAACTAAATAGATAGGAAAAATGCTTTAAAATGACTTTTTTGCAATATTGATATCATACCAGACTCCACAATGACAGTTGTTAAAAGTATTTACTTTCAAGTATTTAGTTTATTTTACTTTTTCATGAACTCAGGTGGATTGGATCAGATTCAGGATTGCTTTTCTGAATGGGCTCCACTGACTGCAAGTGCATATAACAAGTATGCAGAAAAGCCAAGCTTCAGTCCCTGGCAGTTCCAGTTAAAACAGGGTTGGGCAAAAATCCTACTGAGTGTACAGGGGCATCACAATTCATTCTTTTTAGCAAGGCCTCCTGACCTGAATAACACTTTCAGAGAGCTGGAGGAGTTGCAATGGGGAAAAGTGGATGAGGACCATGCTTCTAGCAGCCTAGATGTGGGTCTAACCCACCAAGTGTAAATTTATTTTGCTATTATGGAATTGATTAGTATTGTAAAATAAATTAAGCACACTTTCCTTAAAAGATACTTCCTTCAATCCTACATTTTTCTTTTTCCATAAGCAAACAGTAGCAGGTATGGTTAACATTTACAGGAACCTAAACTTTATTATAGCTGTCAAGTTGAAACTATAACAGGATTTTTAAACAGAATGCTAACTCTTGTTCACTGATAGAATGGTTGCCTCCTTGAAAGACAGACTTATTTTAAAGATATCCTATAAACCATTTAAGTTGATCAAAGTATGATAACTTTGTCACAACATACACATTATAATTTTATCATCAATTAAGGAGTGTTTTGTTCAACTCTTTAAAAAAATATGTGAAAACACTTTATTCCATGTACAATAATGTACATAAAGATTAAGGTGGTCACAAAAGAGACCAGCAGTAATTAGAGGTATATTTACAGTAGCACATCACAGTAAATTAACAACCCATTCACAGATTCAAAATTTTCAGATACTGTTCTTGTGCTTAGATATACACTGATGAAGTGAAGCTTTTATTCCATTGTTGAACTCCACTATTAACAAACAGCCACAGTGTTCAGTACATGACATTTTAAACCAACGAAAGTCCTGTTCAATGGTCAGAGTGTTCAGACACTGTGACATCACACTGAGTTGTGCTCTCGGTTTCCTCCTCTTCACTCTCTGTACTGTCATTATCTTCATTTAGTTCATCTCCAGCATTGGCTGCAGCTGCTTCGCCTTGGACAGGATTTTCATTTGGTTCGTTTTCATCAAGTGCAACAAAACCATTGTTATTTGAGAGATTTGCATTCTCTTTATCCTCAATATAAACTTTTTGATGGCACATTGGACAAGTGTCTTGAATATAGAGCCATTTCCGAAGGCAAAGTGCATGGAAGTAATGATTACATGGAGTTATTCGAGCTGATGTAGTAAACTCATGATAGCAGATTGCACACACATCATCTATTTCATGTAATCGTTCCCCTTTGACTTCAGGAAGTGAATTGATTTTCTTAACTGCTGTCCTGCGATTTATAAAAGTTTTCCAGCCATTCCTTGCTTGCAGATAGATATTGAAATAGGCATGTAGGCACATCATACAAGCCCGAATTTTGCTTCCTGTTTCAAACACCATGGTGTAAGCGCCATTCCCAAACATTATAACTCCAAATATAAACTCAATAATATTGCCCGTTGATCGAACATAGTAGACATAATCATCCAGCTTTTCCCATAGGACATTATAGTAGCCATCAATCATGAAAAGTATATAAACAGTGATAGAAACAATAACCTTCAGGCAGAGTTCCACACAGAATGCTGTAACAGCAAACAGCCATGTATTTAATGCATAGTGGTTCCAGAGAATGTAACTGAGCAAAATTGGAAGAACGAAGAGGCAAGCTGAGACAAAGAGGACTGGGAAGTGTCTGCGAAATGAAGACACATGGGAGGCACTCAAAGACATTAGGACAGGGTCTGTCATCCCATGGATAAAATGGAGGACTGCAGTTAGCAAAAGGCACATGTTTCGACTTAAACGGACTAGTCTCTCTTCTGGTTTTAGTCCACTTAAACCAGTCTGCAGGGCTAAAATGAAAAAAAGAACTGGTGCCACAAAGCCAAGCCTCTTGTCATCTTCATCAGTAGATCCAATAAAGGCCAAAATACCCAGCCCCAGATAGTGAGCTACAGATGAAATTACAGCACTCATGCCTAATACAGTTAAAGTAGAATCACACCCACTGATGATAAGGCTGCAAAGTAATTCCCAGAAATTGTCCCAAGAAATGTGGAATTTTGTGCCTGGATCAGTTTCTGCCATCCTGACAACGTAAGTTAGCACAACAGCTTGAATTGTAAGTCTCATTAGCCAAAAGACACGCAATACAGCTGGAAATCGAATCCTTTTCCATGTATCTTCCAGCAACAACTGTAATCCATAAATGCGATACATGTGCCTTATAAGAAGATAGACATACCTTGTAGAGTAGTAGAACCGTTTCAACTTTGAAGCTAAAATGGCCAGGGTGCAGAAAGTCAAAATGAAGCCTGAGGTAAAGACTAAAGTCTGACTGATGTGTAAAGGTAATTCAATGACTAGGCCTACAACAGGAATCAGTAAATCCACAATGATTAGCTGGGAGTATATGGAGTCAATATTTAACAGTGCAACATAGCCAATTCCAAAGGCAAGCTGAAGGATTGAGAGGGTCATCCATAAAGAAGGTCCTTTATGAGGAAGGAGCTGAGCTCCAAAAGCTGTTGTGTAAGAGGCACTGTGGAAGTTTATGTGCAAAAAAGCATAATAGTTCACAAACACTGATGTTGCCGCTAGCAGAAAAGCAGAGCTGATCATATAAAACTTGAAAAGTGCTCTTTGGGACAGGACCAGAACAACAGTGGATATGAAGACACCTGTAAGATATAAAAAAATAAGTAAGTTGCATATACACTTTACAATTAGCAATTACTCAATGGCTTAAATTAATTAATATATTCAATTTGACAAATTGAACTTCTTTGCTGTATTTTTTGAAGCTGTACTCTTTAAGCAGTGCCAATAAAAACTAACTTCCCCATATCAGAGAAAATCAACTTCTATGTGTGCAGTAGGGACAAAATACTGGGGAAAAGAGATTCCAGGGGTACTGACTAAACACTTATTGGGTGATACCCTTCATACCTGCAACTACATCTACAAGTGGTTCCTATGTCATGACATTGTATCTCTTCCCACCAGCTATAATATGCTACAAAACAGGGACTTGAATTCTGTGATCAATCTTTGCTAGCATATGCTCAAGTCTAAAAACTGGCAAATAAGCAGACTGCAACTGCATATATTATATATAACACAAAGCAGATTTTAAGATTTCGTTATATAAACAGTAAATAGGCTATTGGGACAATTCATATACAAATAGCAGAGTGAACCTGTGGCAGCCTATTACTGAATTATCTTCTACGCAAATTTATTTCTGTGAACATGGAGTGGTCTCAAACATGAGAAACATTTGTTCTTCCAACCTCACGGCTGTATGTTCTCACCCTTTGCAATCATATACTGGTATATACCAGCAGACAATTCTTGTGGCATAATAATAGAGAATCCAGAGGTATATGGAAAGAATAGGCAATACAAAGACAATCAGTTGAAATCCCATTATTGTGAAGTTCATCTTATCATCTGGTTACTATGGATTTAAGTAGCCCATAAACCAGAGGTGGGGCACCTATTGGCCATGCTGACTGGAGATGATGGGAGCCAAAGTCCATCATCTGGAAAGCCACAGGCTCATTACCATCGTAATACACTCAGTGACCTTGGGCCTACGGTTCTCCACAGGTCTTCCTCTTGGGTTTTGTCAATAAAAAAAATTAAGCATATAGGCATCCATTGGATTTGTGTTATACAGCAGGTTCTGGATACAACAGGACTGGGGAACTTGTAACCCTCAGCATATAAATGAACTACCATCAGACCTCAACATCTGAAGGCCCACAGGCTTCCCAGCTCTGTTTTACCGTGCATACTGTTTACTTAATTTAGGGGCTGATGATGTTCAAAATGACTCAATGGCCTGATCTAGACAGGCCTGAAGAGGCGCCATCGCAGCGCCATTAGGGTTCGGGAGCGCTCACTGTATACACGCTCCCAAACCCTAGTACACAATGGCACCAGCGCTATTACGTAACACCGTTTAGAAGGCATACGTAATGGTGCTGCTGCAACTGCGCAGCTACGCAGTTGTGGCGGCACAAATGCACCAAATGCACCTTTTTTAAAAATTGCACTGCAACTGCGCACCTAAAAAGGAGCACGGTTTCCCCGCTCCTTTTTAGGTGTGCAACTGCTCTGCAGCATCTAGCTAAAATATTATTTTAGAGACACAAGATTATCATAGAATCACAGAGTTGGAAGAGACCACAAGGGACCTCCAGTCCAACTCCCTGTCAAGCAGGAGCTCACAATCAAAGCACCCCAACAGATGCCCATCCAGCCTCTGTTTAAAGATCTCCAAAGGATAAGACTCCAGCACTCTCCGAGGGAATATATTCCACAGTCCTTATTGTCAGGAAATTCCTCCTAATATTTAGGTGAAATATCTTTTCCTGGAGTTTGCACCCATTATTCCGTGCCACATTCTCTGGAGCAGCAGAAAACAAGCTTATTCCATCTTCAGTATGACATCCCTTCAGATGCTCAAACATACCCAGCTCCCTAAGTAGCTCCTCATAGGACATGTTTTCCAGACCCTTCATCATTTTGGCTGCCCTCCTCTGGACACACTAGCTTGTCAACATCCTTTTTGAATTGTGATGCCCAGAACTGAAAACAGTATTCCAGGTGAGGCCTGTCCAAAGTGTTATGACTTCCATTGATTTAGACTCTAGACATCTATTGATGTAGCAGCCTAGAATCACATGGACCATTCTAGCTCTGCCCTATGAAGAACGCCTTAGGGAGCTGGGAATGTTTAGCCTGGAGAAGAGAAGGTTAAGAGGTGATATGATCGCCCTGTTTAAATACTTGAAGGGATGTCACATTGAGGAGGGAGCAAGCTTGTTTTCTGCTGCTCCAGAGAACAGAACTCGGAACAATGGATGCAAACTGCAGGAAAAAAGATTCCACCTCAACATTAGGAGGAACTTCCTGACAGTAAGAGCTGTTCGACAGTGGAACACACTCCCTCGGAGGGTGGTGGAGTCTCCTTCCTTGGAGGTTTTTAAGCAGAGGCTGGATGGCCATCTGTCGGGTATGCTTTGATTGGGAGTTCCTGCACGGCAGGGGGTTGGACTGGATGGCCCTTGTGGTCTCTCCCAACTCTAAATTTCTATGATTCTATGATTCTAGCTACTGCATCACACTGTTGATAGACTCCTAGATCCCTTTCATATGTAGTCTTGTTAAGCCAAGTGTCTCCCAACCTATATCTATACATTTCATTTTTACTGCTTAAATGCAATAGATTACATTTCTCCGTGTTGAAATTCAGGCCCACCTTTCTAATCTATTAAGGTCATTTTGAAGTTTGATCCTCTCCTCCAGGGTATTAGCTACTTCTCCAAATTTGGTATCATCTGCAAATTTGATAAGCATTCACCCTATTCTTTCATCCATAAAGATGCTGAATAGCACTAGGCCCAGGACAAAACCCTGTAGCACCCCACTGGTCACTTCTCTCCAGGATGAAAAGGAGCCACTGCTGAGCACCCTTTGGGTTTGGCCGGTCAGCCAGTTACAAATCCATTTAACAGTTGCATTGTCTAACCCACATTTTACTAGCTTGTTTCCAAGAATGTCATGGGGGTCCTTGTCAAAGGCCTTACTGAAATCAAGATATGATATATCCACAACATTCTCTTCATCTACCAAACTAGCAATTTTATCAAAAAGAGAGATTAGATTAGTCTGGCATGATTTGTTTCTCTGAAACCCATGTTGACTTTTTGGGATTATGACATTCTCTTCTAAATGTTTACAGACTCTCTGTTTAAGGAGCTGCTTTAGAATCTTTCCTGGTATTGATATCAGTCAGACTAACTGGGCCATAATTGTTGGGATCCTCTTTTCCCCCCTTTTTGAAGATGAGGACGTTTGCTGGGACTTCTCCTGTTCTCCAGGAGGTCTCAAAGATTATTTCCAGTGGCTCTAAGGTTACTTCTGCAGGTTCTTTTAATACTCTGGCCCTGGAGATTTAAGATCATGGCACAAGTCATCTGGGTTCAACACAAATGGTCGTGTTTAGAATAGTTACTGAGTTCCCAATATTGCAAAATTGCCCCTGCCATCTGCTTTGGGAGAAGAAATGGACTTTAAAACCCACTGGTTCATTCAAGGCAAACTGCTATGAGCTCAGGTTGAGCAGAAGATCACACCTTCTCTTCCAGCTTAAAATAACTTGTTTATAACACTGACCTTTCACTTACACTAGTTACTAGAAATAGAGACAAACTTATACTCTCTCGGGGATAAAAACAGTGAGAAGTCACTGCAACAACTTTTTTGAAATATGAATCAAAAGAAGGGATGTACCTGGGAAGAATCATGTTCAGCCTGCCCTCCCTCCAGTCCATCTGCCTTGGCCCAGGTCTCAGAGGAAGAGAGGAACCATTGGACCTCATCCCTTTCCCACCACCTCTCCCTTCTCCTTTTGTGTTGTGTCTTTTAGATTGTAAGCCTGAGGGCAGGGAACCACCTAATTTTAAGATTGTATGTACAGCACTGTGTAAATTTACAGCGCTATATAAATAAAGGTTAATAATAATGCCTTGAAGAGAATAAAATTTACAAAAAATAAGGATTTAGATTGGAATCTTGTTCTTGGGATACAATGAAAGGATTAGGAAAACCACATTTGTCCTCAAACTGTCATATTAGTAAATGGGAAACCAGAATAGTCATGAGCTTCAAGTCATAATATCTACTGGGTTGGATTCATACTGTCATGCTTAAAGTAGATCCACTGAAAATCAGTGGGTGCACTCCATGCAAAACTACCGGTATGTCTAAATCAGAAAATTTCAAAGAGAAAAAAACACATCTGTTGTTAACTCTTGGAAATATTATGTGTTAAGTACCAAACATACATCTCAGGTACTGTCTTTTCTAAGAAAAGTTTAATTATGCTGGCTATCATAGTCAATGTAGTAAAAGAAGAACTCCTTACCTATAGTCACATACTTGGATAAGGGAGGTCATCAGTGTATAAGTCAATCAAAGTTATCGTTGAGAAAAGGTATGGAAAAGTATGAGAGATTATCACACTACACTCTTAAAGCATTGCTATTCCACTTTAATGGCTCTGATGGCTTCCTGTTGCATTCTGGGATATACAGTTTAGGAAGGGGTATTTAGAATATTTAATCAAAGAGCTCATAGGACTCACTGAACTACAAACCCCAGAATGCAACAGGAAGCAGTCAGAGAAGTTAAAGTGGAATAGCAATGCTTTGAAAGTGTAATGCTATAATTTCCATACAAAATTGGGTAAGGGTATACCTTAAAGGCACTCGATCCTGCCTGATCTTGGAAGCTAAACTGGGTCAACCCTGATTAGTACTTGGATGGAAACCATCAGCAAATACCAGGTGCTGTAGGCTACATTTCAGAGGAAGGAACTGGGAAAACCACTTCTGAGTATTCCTTGCCTAAGAAAACCCTATGAAATTCATGGGGTTGCCACAAGTTGAAAAGTAACTTGAAGGCATGAACACATGCACGTGCACACAGATGTAATTGTTATAATTTGTAGGATTTCCATAATCCCACATGCACGTGTGTGCACACACACATAAGAATAAAAGACATTATGATTTGTATACCTAATATTTGTTTTCTAAAATTACTCAAATTATTCAAGATAACCTCACCACTTAAAAAGAAAAATGTAATGCCTAATTCCAATTGCCAGTCCTGACTAGACTAGAACTGCAACTGACGTAAATGCACAGTTACCAAATTCCCATTGGTTTAATGGGTGCACTGTAGTTGGGGACAAATAATTGGGTTTAGCCCAAGAAAAGCCAACCTATTACCCTCCACTGGTTGGTTTTGGTCTGCCACTCTACTGTCCCTTGTCAGTGGCTTTCTTGGTTAGGACTGATGGAAACACCCTCTGCTTCAGATCTAAAATTACAACAGCTTTCTGAAAACAGAACTACTGTATCATACTCTCCCTGAAAGCATACAGACTAACACAATTTTTATACATGTTTTTACAATTACAATAGCCCATATATTACATAGTCAGGTCCTGAGATTTCATAACATTTTAAAATCTCATCAAACATAGTTGATCAGGATTTGGGACTGAATAAAACCTTTTCTTCTTTGTTGTTACCAAAAACAATTGTAATTGTAAAAATTACAATGTTAAATTATAAGGAGCTTTACATCTGTAATGATGTGTAAAAATTGTGTTAGTCTGTATGCTTTCAGGGAGAGAAAGCATGTCCTAGAAATAGAACATGGATAGCACAATAACCCTGTCCTTTAAAAATCTCTGTCCTACAATTTCTAACTCACATACTGTCATTTGATTAGGGTTACATTACATACCAACAGAACATTTCTGGGCATCAGAAACCTTATCCAGACTTAACTCATGAGTCACAGTTACAAAACATCCTATTTGTCCCTAGAAGAGGCTAGTGCATCCAAATGTCCCAGTTTAGTTCAACAGCACCCCTTATAACACATTACAACAGCTGAGCCAGATATAGCTTGCTCTCGCAACCAAAGCCAATGAAGTGTCAAGAAGTCTGGCTGTCCATAGTACAATATAACTGGGACTCTAGTTCTTACTAAAAAAAATTAAAATTTTAGTAGTAAATCCTTCCATGATTGGCTTATTAGTCATGGTCACAAACCAGAAAAAGTTAGTCATGCCTAACTTTCCATATGGAACAATAGCCACAACTAATTTCAATACCACAGATTTCAGTGGAATTTAAGCACTATTAAGACCGTCTGGATTGGGGGCAGAAAAGAGCACAGGTCAGATACAAAGAAAGCACACCAAGGTACTAGTCATTCAAGCTGCAATCCTGTACATCAGAGCAGGGAAAGTGTGGCCTCCAGATGTTGGATGGCAATTCCTTGCATTCCTCACCACCTATGCTGTCAGAATACAAGCCCAACAGCATCTAGTGAGCTGTAATTTACTCACTGTTATTATAAATGTTGTTATGTGCTTTCAAGTTGTTTCTAATTTATGGCAACCCTATAACAAGGATTGTCTGTGCATGATTTATTGGTGGGGGCTTTCCTTGTCTGATAATGTGTGACTTGCCCAAGCTCACCCAGTGGATTTCCTTGGCTGAGCAGGGATTTGAATCCTAGTCTCCTGAGTTGTAGTGCAACTCAAACCACTAGACCCGGCTGACTGGTGTAGGCCTTACTTCCTATAGATGTAAAAAGTGTCCAGACTGAAATGTTTAAGAGAAACATCAAGCTGTTTTCAGTCACGTTAATTTTAAAACAGTACTTATCAAGTAACAAAATTAGACAAGCTTTCTAACATAAAAAGTTCCACTGCCAGGATGTTTTAAGAAATAATTTGTTACACCCACCTTTTGTCATTACACTCTGTTTTCCTCTGTAGTTAATGACAGAGCCAATAACAGAACTAGATGTCAGGTAACATTTGAAAGCTCCAAAAGGATTTAAGACTTCTATGGTTTAGCTACTCTAAGCAACTTTAAAACTGAAGGGGAGGAAAATATATGGTGTAAACTAACACAAGCCATATCCACTTTCTATGCTGCACTGACGCATACAAATGTCAGCCTAAAGAGGATTCACACAAGAAATAAGAACAGTCTCAAATAAAAGGACTTCTCTTTCATACTTTCAAGAAAGGAACTCTTTAAACATAGTTCTCAGGTTATCCTAATCATTTAATCTCATCATTGTACTCTAGCAGAGATTATCCAGAGACAGACCTGCCAAATCTCTTTACACAGATCAGTTGCAAAGTATGCAATCTCAGGCATCTTAAGACAGGATGAAGGAGACATGATCCTCGTGAGGTTTACTATCCAACCACATCAATCACAAGGAACTAAAGTAAAGTAAAATATCCTGATAACAATCCCATCTCTCTTTTTGAGATTTTTTTTCTAGTTTGCTCGAGACATATATATACTTGGAATTTGTTGTTTTGTGCCTCCAAGTCATTTCTGACTTCTGGCAACCCATGGTGAATCTATTACAGGGTTTTCTTGGCAAGATTGGTTCAGAGGAGCTTTGCCATGGTGTTCCCGGGGCTGCCTTGCCAAAGGTCACTCAATGCATTTCATGGCTGAGCTGGGAATCAAATCCTGGTCTCCAGAGTCAAACCACTATACTGCACCTGATTCCCATACTTATACTATACCCATTCTAATTAATAATTACCCATTATTAACTTATCCCATTGATTTCACTTGATTAATTCTAAGAACAACTAATTGTGGATTCAACCCCATGAAAATAAGACAGGTACAGTATCTAGGATCAGATCAAAGCTCTTATCTAGGGCCCATTCACACCATGCAGTTATAGCACTATCATTCTACTTTCACTTTCATGGTTCACTCCTATGGCATCCTGAAAGTTTAAAGAAGGATATTTAGAAATCTCAGCCAGGAAGATCTAGTGTCTCACCAAATTACAAATCACAAGATGTGACAGGATGTTCCCATGAAGTGGAATTTTGCACTATAATTGTGCAGTCTGAATGCCATCCCTTTGATCCAGCATCCAGCATCACAAAATGGCCAATCAGTTGTGTATGGGAAGCACGTCAGCCAGCCATATGTGCAACAGCACCCTCCATCACATCCTCCACAACAAGTGAAATACCTTCTTCCACTGGCATTGTGTAACAGAGTACACACAACCATGAGTTGTGGTTACCAATGGTCCCATCATCCATAAATTTATCCAAACCCTTTTAAAACCATCCAAGCTGGAGGTAACCTTTCACTGGGGAAACACCTCATTTTGAAGGATAAAAACATACCGGTATTACTGAAAGTTCCTCTCCCAGAGCATTATTGCTCAAAAATACTGGTAATCATTTCATCTGTTATTCTTCTGCAATCAATCTATTTTCTGACAACCTGCAATATAGCATGCTATCAGTAAAGATATACTTTTTTCCAGTAACTATTATCACCACTCAGACACATTTCAGTCCTCTGAATATTCTCCGAACATGAGGAACAGTCAAAAGGAGTTCAAAAATAAAATCATACACAGAATCTACAAAATGGTATGAGTGTCCTCTAGGGCCTAGCAGCGGGCTTGTCAAGCTAATAAAGTTATACATGAACTCAACACAGAAACAAAGCTTTGAGGGCTTCTTTACTAAATTTAACCAGAGCTGACAAGTAAATCCAGCCAGATTCATTTAGGTGGGTGACATACAAAAGACAGCTAGCATGGTGTAGTTGTTTGAGCACTATCATACTGGAGACCAAGGTTCAAACCCCTGCTTGGCCATGGAAACCCACTGGGTGACCTTGGGCAAGTCATACTCTCTCAGCCTCAGAAGAAGGCAAAGGCAAACCCTTCTGAACAAATCTGAACATGCTGTTAGTCATTTCTGACAAAGAAAGAAAGAACATCTTAAAAGGAAAAAAGGGGAATCAAATATTGCTCTACTTGTTAAAGCTTCTTGTCACTTGGAGAACAATCTTACTGCAGGCAAGCAGTGAGTGGAACTTTCAAACCTAATTGAAAGGTCATTTGAAGGATGATTCCTTTTGAACACACAAGTCATATTGTCACAGGTGAGTCACACTTTTGTGCTGAGCTGCCTAGCTTTCCAGGAAATGAACACACCAAAAAAATATCCAACTGATTACCGATGTGCGGTTTCAACAACAGTTCCTACATACCTGTACACAACTGCTGTTTTGAAAGGAAGCTAGTTATGTCTGGAGAGCCAGCGTAGTGGTTTGAGCGTTGGACTATGCCTCTGGAGGCCAGGACTCAAATTCCTGCTCAGCTATGGAAATCCACTGGATACCCTGAGTCCCGATCTCAGCCTCAAAGGAAGGCAAAACCAACCCCTTTCTGAAGAAATCTTACCAAGAAACTTCTGTGATAGGTTTGCTTTAGGACTGCCTAAGTTGGAAACAATGTGAAGGCACACAACAAACTATATCTGGAACAAGTTCTACAGTTATCTAACCTGCAGCATACTAGTTATACCAAAAAGACACTGAAGCACACAAGGTTACAGGTAAGAGGTTGCCTTCCCCGAAAGCAAGGCCATAAAATCAACCAAATAATCCTAACCAAATAATCTTCCTAAACTATGCCCGAGAAATGTTTCACTAATCACTAACTTGAAATACTGATAGGCTGTCACCACTCTCAGTTTTAAAGCCTAATTTCAGCAATCACAAACATGCCCTTTTAAAGCAACAGTTTATGGTAGGGCAATACAGCTCATAATCTCAGGACAACAGATGCAGACCTCAGCATTAAATAAATGACTTTGGGTTTTAGCAAAACAAATGAATGAAGGGAATCAAAAGTTTTGCCTCACAGTACCAGGATATCTTAGCAGACAGAAAGTATGACAAGAGAGATGAGAACAGGTGTTACATAAGAAATTTCTCAGGTTGTATCTACAGAAAACAACCTAGTCAAGGGCAACAGATGTTACCCTTCAATGTCCTTTATGCGCCCCACTCACTGAATTGTGGCACAAATGTAGACGTCGCAGAATCACAGAGTTGGAAGAGACCCCAAGGGCCATTCAATCCAAGCCCCTGCCATGCACAAAGACACCATCTTCCCTCTTGCCATTTCAACGCCTATTTATGGGGTAACAACTGGGGACTGGGAATAACCTGCCTCTGGAAAAAAGAATAACTGGAAGCAAAAAAGGGCCACAAAAAAAAAAAAATACAGTAAAATCTCTCTTTCTCATGGAGCCACCAATACCACACAGAGAGAGAGAGAGAGAGAGAGAGAGAGAGAGAAATGCACTTAGACCCCCAAATTCATCTTATTACAATATTCAACTTTCATTATTTCCTATGGTACCATATAGCATCTAACATAATTGCAGTCATTTGTTATACAAACTATTTATTGTATATATTCATGTGTTAAGTCTAGAAATTTTAGTTAGAAAATTACACCAGATATCATCTAACATAATGCCAATCATTTGTTATATAATATATTTATTTCATATATTCATGTGTAAGTCTAGAAATTTTAGTTAAAAAATTGTAATATACCAGATATCTTCTAACATAATACAGTTTTAGAAAATATATACTGTGTATATTTGTTTGTTGTGTGCCTTCAAGTTGCTTCTGACTTATATATACTCAGCTATAAGTCTAGAAATTTGAGTCAAAAATTAATAATACAGTATGTATCTTCTAACATAATACCAACCATTTGTTATAGGAAATATATACTGTATATAAGTCTAGAAATTTGGGTCAAAAATTACAACACACTATATATCATCTAACATAATAGCAATCATTCTTTATATGAAATATAATATGTGTTCTGTTGAGACAATTAATTAAAAATTTAAAATAGGGGGTGTTATTTGGAGAGTTCCTCTCATTCAGCCAAAAAGTTAAAATACACCGTATATCACCTAACATAATACCAGTCATTTGTTAATATCATCTAAAATAATACAGGCCATTTGTCATAAAAAAGAAATATACAATATATACTGTATATAGTCAGGCATAAGTCTAGACATTTTTAGAAAAAAGTTATAATATGGCATATATCATCTAACATAATACCAATCATGATATAAAAGAAATATAATATACCGTATATCCTCCTCAGGTGTAAGTCTAGAAATTTTAGTCAAAAGGTTGTAATATACCACATATCATCTCACATAATACCAGTCGTTATATAAAAGAAATATAAAATAGATGTTGTATATCCTTAGATGTAAATCTAGAAATTTTACTGAAAAAATTAACACTATACCATATGTCACCTCACACAATACTAATTAAAACCATCTAATTAAAAATAATAATAAATGTAAGTTGCTCTTAGAGCCTTTAGGGCTGAGAAGGGCAGGGTATAAATACTGTAAATAAAATTTAAAAAACAATCTGCTAAATTAAATATAATGTGTGTTCTGGTAATGATATTTTATAGTACATATATTTTATATTATATATACATGCATATTTATATTATGTATATACTTATATTATAGATTATATATTTATATTATAGATTATATATAATATTTAAACTTTATTTTAAATTATATATAATATAGGAATCTTATATTACATATATTTTATATTACATATAAATTTGTATTTATATTATATAAATACAAATTTATATGTAATATAAAATATATGTAATATAAGATTTCTATATTATATATAATATAAAATATAGTTTAAATATTATAATATATAATGTAAATATAATATATACTTTTATTATAATATAGATATTTTATATATATAATATTGACATTTTATATTATACATAAGTTCATATTAATATTATATATATTGTTTTTACATAATTATATTATACAAAAATATATGTAACATTATACATATATATAATTTACATTATATATTATTGTTTTATATTATGTATAAAATATTTTATATTATATAATATTGAAATTTTACATTACATATATTTTATATTATATGTATAAATTATATTATATATTATATTTACATTATATATTTATATTAAAAATATACATTATATATAATACATAATAAATATTTATATTATAAATAAATGTATGTATATATATTATATTTACATTATATATATATATATATATAGTTAATATAATATACTTAAATATATTTTATGACATATAATATCGAAACAATATATATTTATATTATATACAAATTTATATTTACATTACATATTATATTTACATTATTATATATTTATATTATACTTAAATATAATTTAGATTATATAATATAGAAATAATACATATTTATATTATATACAAATTTATCTTATATTTAAATGTATAATTATATTATATATTATATTTACATTATACTTAAATATATTTTAGATCACATATAATATAGGAATAATATATACAAATTTACATTTATATTACATCTTATATTTACATTATACTTAAATATATTTCAGATTATACATAATATAGGAATAATATACTTATATTATTTACACAACGTATTATATTTACACTATATATTATATATTTAAGAGTAATATAAATATATATTTTTGGATTATGCATAACATAGGAACAATATATATTTATATTATATACAAGCTTATAAATATTTTATATATTTACATGGCACTTAAATACATTTTAGATTATATATAATAAAGGAACAACATATTTATATTATATACAAATTTACATTTACATTACATATTATATTTACATTATGCTTAGGTAATACAGAAATAATACATTTCAATGGGTGTGTGTGTGTTTTAGTAGGGCCGTTGTCTCTCTCACCGAGGAGCCGCAGCGTCCCTGCGAGGAGGCTGGAGCCGAGGGACTCCCCTCCTCCTCCTCCTGGGGCTCCTCCGGGGAAGGCCGAGTTGAAGATGGCGTCGATGAGGAAGAGGCTGGGCACCCTCAGGGCCACCTCCGCCCCGATCCGGAGCCGGGGGCCCAGGCGGAGAGGGGGAGGAAGGGGAGCCGGCGGGTGGAGGGGGCCCGGGGCCGCCATCCCCGAGACCCCGCCGCCGCCTCCTCCTCCTCCACTCCGTCTCTGGGCCTCTCTATCGCCCGCCTCGGGAGCCCAGACGCTTCGACGATGAGGACGATATGGATATCGACGACGAAGGAGAAGACGCCATGGCTGCTGCTGCTGCTGCTGCTGTTTCTTCTTCCTTCTCCGGCGCCCCTCGCGGAAAGCGCCGGCTGCGCATGCGCGCTGCTGCTTCCTTCTTCTCCTCCAGTTTCTTCTGCCGCCAGCAAAGGCGTCGCCCCGCCCACTGCGACGTCAGGGGGCGGGGGGCCAGCGGGCGTGTTGCGTCACAAAGAGAAGCCCCGCCCCTTTGGGGGCGTGGATAAGGGATTTTGGGAGGGGTGAGGGAAAAGTCACTCAAGAGGAGTGGCAGATGGGCAGCGCGCATGCGCGCGAGCTTCTCTTTTGCCCCCCGCCCCCTCCCCCCCAGAACGGCCGTTAACGGCCGTTCTGGGGGGGGAGGGGGCGGGGGGCAAAAGAGAAGCTCGCGCGCATGCGCGCTGCCCATTTGCCAGTACTCTGAGGGAAAAACATAATCCCTCCATCTCTTCTCAGTGTTGCAAACTTACACATCCCTCACACAAATACAAATATAATAAAAGGGTTTTTTTTGACACCACTTTGAACAGCCCCCTGGTTCCATCCCTCACAAACAAAATGCTTAGTTTTGAAAGCCCTGACAAACTAGTTGGGGGGGGAGAAACCATATAAGGCAGCACATATCATAGCAAAAACTAACAAACAAAAATAAATTTAAACTATATAGGTGCATTATACAGTATATACCCTGTTTTTCCCCCGAAAAATAAGACGTCCTCAGAAAATAAGACCTGGTAGAGGTTTTGCTGAGTGGTTAAAAATATAAGGCCTCACCCAAAAGTAAGACCTAGTGAAGTTTTTTTTGTATATAAATATATATACAATATATAATAAATGTTAAAAAATTTTGTTCAACAATAAATGTGAATTCTTTTTCACAGAAAAATAAGACGTCCCCTGAAAATAAGACCTACCGCATCTTTGGGAGCAAAAAATAATATAAGACACTGTCTTATTTTCGAGGGAAACACATTAATACACATACCTGTACATATATTGGGTGTGTGTGGAATACAATAGCAATAACAAAATACAGAGAGCAGCTACTGTGTGTGTGTGTGTGTGTATATATACACACATATATAGAACTTTTCACCCATATATATATAGTCTTTTTAGATTGTAAGGGAAATGTTTAATTAACAAATTGTAAGCCGCTCTGATAGCCTTGGCTGCAGAGCGGGGTATAAATAAAACATTATTATTATTATTATTATTATTTTATAGTTTTATATATATATATAGTTAAATATATTTATATTATATACAAATTTATATCATATATAAATTTATAACTATATTATATATTACATTCACATAAATATATTTTAGATTATATATAATATAGGAATAATATATTCATATTATATACAAATTTATTTATTTATAAAAATAAAAAAATAAAATAAATATACAAATTTACATTTATATTAAATATTATATTTACATTATATGTTATATATCTACATTACACTTAAATATATTTTTGGATTATATATAATACAGGAACAATGTATATTTATATTATGTGCAAATTTATACCATATATAAATTTATAATTATATTATATATTATATTATTTATATATTATAAAACAAAATGAAATAATATAACGAACTGAAACGACACAATATTTGTGTCCTCTCTTCTGACAGGGTTGCATCCCTACGTAGTAGAAATAATACAGTTTCGATAGCCCTTTGAAATTCTGTGACTCCCTCCTACACAAACCATGGATGTGTAGTTTTGCGAGTCTTAACAAATTAGACGGAAACCATATTGGTACCAAATATAATAGAAAAAACGAACAAACAAAAATAACTTGAGAACATGCAGAGTGTAACTTCCATATGGATTTGAAATGGCTTAATGGACTGAAATGACACAATGTTTGTGTCATTTCACATCTTCTTTTCTGACAGAGGTGACTCCTTATGCTGTAGAAGTAATACAGTTTTCACACTACTTTGAACTGCCAAATAAATAGGGTTAGAGATTAAAAAGCTTTTTAACATTGTCAGACCTAATGTGATAGTGTTAGTTTTCAAACAGGGCTTTTCAAGCATCAAAATCTCATGCCAACTATCAGTATGCTATACATGTCACCTCTAATTTTGTAAAGTGATAATTGACAAATGCATTAAATAATACAATGCATTTTGAAATGCAAGGCTTGCCTCATTGGTTCCTGGCTGATGACACTATAATTCCCCCATAGATAAAAGAAGTTATGCTGAAAAACAATTGTTTACAATTGGATTGCTGTGCATATACACATGGAACTATGCAATCCCCAAGCAAGGCTCTCTAATGTCTTCTCTTACTGAAAACAGGACTGTGAACAGCTGTGTATGATCTTATGTAGTATACATAATTATGTAACTTACTAGCAAGAGAAAGAAATGGCCCAAGACACGTTGCTGCCTAAGGCAAAAATAGGATTTCTCCCCTCCCTAATCCAAATGCAGAAGGCAATCGGACTGAGAGTTTAAATTTACTGCCACATTGACAAGGTGGTTCAGCATCTTGTATCATACCTGAAGGCAGTGTTCAACTTAAACAGATATAAGATAGACAACAAGGACCCATGCAGCTTGTTACCATCCTTTGTGTATTGGTTGGGACAACCATTTCATGCTGCCTTAAATGGCAGGGATGGTCTTGTAAATCAAATTTGGGTATATATTCCAGAGCTTTAGCTTACATTGTAGCAGATCAAAGCTATTAGGAGCAACAAAACTCCTGTCATCATTCTCTTTATGTAGTTTTGGCTCATTATGTGCTGAAATATTAGCCGATAATGGGAGAAAAAATGTTGTGTTTTTTTAATGTTGGAAAAAAAATGTCAAATGATTCTGATTCATCTGATAATCAGTGTGCCACAGACTGTGTGCCTACCAAATTCCAGTTTCCTGTGTGACCTTAATCCAGCTTTTCCTTACTTGGTGCCCTTCCAGTGGTTTGGATGTCAACTCCTAACAGTCCCTTCCACCATCACCAAATGGCCTGGAATGATAGGAATTGTAATCCAGAAAATGTGAGGTGCTCAAGACTGGGGAAAGCTATCATAACTTTGGGGATGTGAGGGCAATCTGGCTGCGACATCTGTCACCCCATTGATCGCCAGGGTTGATTCGGCATTACAGGCATTACACACCTAACTAGACTGGAATGACCTGCCAGAAGAGATTCGGCAGCTGAATATGTTGTCTGAATTTAAAACAGCATTAAAGACCAGTCTCTTCTGGCAGGCTTATCCTGATGATTTTTAAATTGTGATTTTTAAAGGCTGAATTTTATATGTGGATTGTTTTAACATGTGTACATTTTATTATTAGTTCTTTTAAGCTGATGTGTGTTTTAACTGAAGTGTTTTAACTGATGTTGTTTGTTAACTGTTGTTGTTTCCCATCTCAGTCCATGTGGAAAGGCGAGTAAGAACTACCACTATTACTACTAATAATTATACAGTGTAATTTGAAAGGCAAAGCTTGTCTTGTATTATTATTATTATTATTATTATTATTATAGAATCCTGCCCCCCATTAGTTTTTCCTCTAGTCCACAAATTTTTACTGTTGCAGAGATGAGACCTTTTACGCTTGCTATGTTTTGCATTTCCTTAGTAACTTCGCATACCTCTTTTCTTTGGCAGGCTGAACTGTATTTCTAAAAGCACAATTGAAGCTCTAAGTTGCTGCAGTGCTAGAAATTTGAGAAAGAAAGGAAAACTTAATGTGTGAGGGGCAGAATACTTATTAGAGTAATGTCCTCATTCCCTCCTCTCCCCCAGCTGTAGCCCAGTTACACTCTGGGTATGGACTTTGTTATTCATTTGCGATAGAGAATAGCAAACCTATAGAACAGGGTAGGTAAGGTGTCACCCTACAGATGTTGTAGGACTGCTACCACAAAGAACTTCACTACTGGCTATGTTGGGTAGTGCTGTGGAGTTGTAGTCCCACAACATCCTGAAGACTATACTTTGCCCACTGTGGCTGTAGACTTGGGGCTCTTTCACACCACACAGCACTATGGCTGCTGTCACACTGCAGAATTAATGCAGACTGACAATGCTTTAACTGCCATGGCTCCATCCTATGGAATTGTGTGAGTTGTTGTTTATTGTGGTACCAGAGCTCTCTGAAAGGGAAAGCTAAGTATCTCATATAACTACAAATCCAAGAATTCCATAGCATTGCGCCATGGCAGTTAAAGTGGTGTCAAACTGCATTAATTCTGCAGTGTAGATGCAACCATGATTCCAGCTGTAACTGCTATGGGATCTGCAGTTTAGGGAGGAGTATTTAGAATTATCAGCCAGAGAACTCCAGCGCCTCACACCAAGAAGCACAAGTTATGAGGGATGGCCATCTGTTGGGAGCACTTTGATTGTATATTCCTGCATGGCAAGGCATTGGACTGGATCACCCTTGAGGTCTCTTCCAGGTCTATGATTCTAAGAGGAAGCTCTGCTTTGAAACCTAGGATCTACTTGCCAATGTTTGTTTTCGTCCTTGCTAATCTGGGTAATCTGTACAAGAACTAAGTAATCTCAGGCCAAATGTTTGATAAAATGTAGGTGTAGTTCTGAAAACTGGTCAACAGAATGCGGATAATAGAAACTTTTGATCGAGGGAAAGCATGTAAAAAAGAGAGACAGAGAAAGAGAGACTGAGAGAGACAACATTATTTTATTTGTATGAGACTGCAAAGTACAGGGCTCCTTTAGTCATAACTTTCTTAGTCAAGAAAGGGACTACCAAAGAAAACCCCAAAGAGAAAAAAGTCTTCTTAATTGTGCTCCTTTCTGACTAGTTATGTTACCTTAAATCATAGTGGTGGGGAACTTAGGGGGGGAAGCAGGCTGCAGTGTGATAGAAGTGTAGTGTGATAGACACTGGAGTGTCACAAAAGCACCAGACTGTAGGAATGAAAATGAGTTATGAATCGAGATAAATCAAGACTTAGGATAATGGTGGGAGAATACAAAGGAGTGTAGGGGCGAAACTTTTTTTACAGTGGCTTTGTCAAGCATATGTGGTGATAACTATAGTACTTAGGATACAGTGGATAGCCAAGAAGACAAACAGATGGGTCACTGAACCGATCAGACCAAGCCACTCGTTGGAACCAAAGATGATAAGGTTGAGACTATTGTGCTTTGGCCACATAATAATAATAATAATAATAATAATAATAATAATACATTTTATTTATACCCCGCTCTTCAGCCAAAGCTATCAGAGCGGCTTACAATTTGTTAATTAGACAATTAACTCCCCTCAAGATGGTGGTTGAAGGGAGGGCTCTTCTTGCTTCCAGCAGGAGGTGGCCTGCCTTCCTCTCCCCTCAAGATGGTGGTTGAAGGGAGGGCTCTTCTTGCTTCCAGCAGGAGGTGGCCAGCCTTTCTCTCCCCTCAAGATGGTGGTTGAAGGGAGGGCTCTTCTTGCTTGCAGCAGGAGGTGGCCTGCCTTCCTCTCCCCTCAAGATGGTGGTTGAAGGGAGGGCTCTTCTTGCTTCCAGCAGGAGGTGGCCTGCCTTCCTCTCCCCTCAAGATGGTGGTTGAAGGGAGGGCTCTTCTTGCTTCCAGCAGGAGGTGGCCTGCCTTTCTCTCCCCTCAAGATGGTGGTTGAAGGGAGGGCTCATCTTGCTTCCAGCAGGAGGTGGCCTGCCTTTCTCTCCCCTCAAGATGGTGGTTGAAGGGAGGGCTCTTCTTGCTTGCAGCAGGAGGTGGCCTGCCTTTCTCTCCCCTCAAGATGGTGGTTGAAGGGAGGGCTCTTCTTGCTTCCAGCAGGAGGTGGCCAGCCTTTCTCTCCCCTCAAGATGGTGGTTGAAGGGAGGGCTCTTCTTGCTTGCAGCAGGAGGTGGCCTGCCTTTCTCTCCCCTCAAGATGGTGGTTGAAGGGAGGGCTCTTCTTGCTTCCAGCAGGAGGTGGCCTGCCTTTCTCTCCCCTCAAGATGGTGGTTGAAGGGAGGGCTCTTCTTGCTTGCAGCAGGAGGTGGCCTGCCTTCCTCTCCCCTCAAGATGGTGGTTGAAGGGAGGGCTCTTCTTGCTTCCAGCAGAAGGTGGCCTGCATCTCTCTCCCCTCAAGATGGTGGTTGAAGGGAGGGCTCTTCTTGCTTCCAGCAGGAGGTGGCCTGCCTTTCTCTCCCCTCAAGATGGTGGTTGAAGGGAGGGCTCATCTTGCTTGCAGCAGGAGGTGGCCTGCCTTCCTCTCCCCTCAAGATGGTGGTTGAAGGGAGGGCTCTTCTTGCTTCCAGCAAGAGGTGGCCTGCCTTTCTCTCCCCTCAAGATGGTGGTTGAAGGGAGGGCTCATCTTGCTTCCAGCAGGAGGTGGCCTGCCTTCCTCTCCCCTCAAGATGGTGGTTGAAGGGAGGGCTCTTCTTGCTTCCAGCAGGAGGTGGCCTGCCTTTCTCTCCCCTCAAGATGGTGGTTGAAGGGAGGGCTCTTCTTGCTTCCAGCAGGAGGTGGCCTGCCTTCCTCTCCCCTCAAGATGGTGGTTGAAGGGAGGGCTCTTCTTGCTTCCAGCAGGAGGTGGCCTGCCTTTCTCTCCCCTCAAGATGGTGGTTGAAGGGAGGGCTCTTCTTGCTTCCAGCAAGAGGTGGCCTGCCTTTCTCTCCCCTCAAGATGGTGGTTGAAGGGAGGGCTCATCTTGCTTCCAGCAGGAGGTGGCCTGCCTTCCTCTCCCCTCAAGATGGTGGTTGAAGGGAGGGCTCTTCTTGCTTCCAGCAGGAGGTGGCCTGCCTTCCTCTCCCCTCAAGATGGTGGTTGAAGGGAGGGCTCTTCTTGCTTCCAGCAGGAGGTGGCCTGCCTTTCTCTCCCCTCAAGATGGTGGTTGAAGGGAGGGCTCATCTTGCTTCCAGCAGGAGGTGGCCTGCCTTTCTCTCCCCTCAAGATGGTGGTTGAAGGGAGGGCTCTTCTTGCTTCCAGCAGGAGGTGGCCTTCCTTCCTCTCCCCTCAAGATGGTGGTTGAAGGGAGGGCTCATCTTGCTTCCAGCAGGAGGTGGCCTGCCTTTCTCTCCCCTCAAGATGGTGGTTGAAGGGAGGGCTCTTCTTGCTTCCAGCAGGAGGTGGCCTGCCTTCCTCTCCCCTCAAGATGGTGGTTGAAGGGAGGGCTCTTCTTGCTTCCAGCAGGAGGTGGCCTGCCTTTCTCTCCCCTCAAGATGGTGGTTGAAGGGAGGGCTCATCTTGCTTCCAGCAGGAGGTGGCCTGCCTTTCTCTCCCCTCAAGATGGTGGTTGAAGGGAGGGCTCTTCTTGCTTCCAGCAGGAGGTGGCCTGCCTTTCTCTCCCCTCAAGATGGTGGTTGAAGGGAGGGCTCTTCTTGCTTCCAGCAGGAGGTGGCCTGCATCTCTCTCCCCTCAAGATGGTGGTTGAAGGGAGGGCTCTTCTTGCTTCCAGCAGAAGGTGGCCTGCATCTCTCTCCCCTCAAGATGGTGGTTGAAGGGAGGGCTCTTCTTGCTTGCAGCAGGAGGTGGCCTGCCTTTCTCTCCCCTCAAGATGGTGGTTGAAGGGAGGGCTCTTCTTGCTTGCAGCAGGAGGTGGCCTGCCTTCCTCTCCCCTCAAGATGGTGGTTGAAGGGAGGGCTCATCTTGCTTCCAGCAGGAGGTGGCCTGCCTTCCTCTCCCCTCAAGATGGTGGTTGAAGGGAGGGCTCATCTTGCTTCCAGCAGGAGGTGGCCTGCCTTTCTCTCCCCTCAAGATGGTGGTTGAAGGGAGGGCTCTTCTTGCTTCCAGCAGGAGGTGGCCTGCCTTTCTCTCCCCTCAAGATGGTGGTTGAAGGGAGGGCTCATCTTGCTTCCAGCAGGAGGTGGCCTGCCTTTCTCTCCCCTCAAGATGGTGGTTGAAGGGAGGGCTCTTCTTGCTTGCAGCAGGAGGTGGCCTGCCTTTCTCTCCCCTCAAGATGGTGGTTGAAGGGAGGGCTCTTCTTGCTTCCAGCAGGAGGTGGCCTGCCTTTCTCTCCCCTCAAGATGGTGGTTGAAGGGAGGGCTCATCTTGCTTCCAGCAGGAGGTGGCCTGCCTTTCTCTCCCCTCAAGATGGTGGTTGAAGGGAGGGCTCTTCTTGCTTCCAGCAGGAGGTGGCCTGCCTTCCTCTCCCCTCAAGATGGTGGTTGAAGGGAGGGCTCTTCTTGCTTCCAGCAGGAGGTGGCCTGCCTTCCTCTCCCCTCAAGATGGTGGTTGAAGGGAGGGCTCTTCTTGCTTCCAGCAGGAGGTGGCCTGCCTTCCTCTCCCCTCAAGATGGTGGTTGAAGGGAGGGCTCTTCTTGCTTCCAGCAGGAGGTGGCCTGCCTTTCTCTCCCCTCAAGATGGTGGTTGAAGGGATAATAATGAGAAGGCACATAATGAGAAGGCATGGATTACTAGAAAAAACAATAATGCTAGGAAAGGTAGAGGGCAGAGGAAAGAGAGAAAGACCACAGACAAGATGGATAGACTGAGTCAGAGGGTTATGGGCAAGAGCTTGAAGGATACAGTCATGTCAATGGAGGACAGAGATTCTTGGAAATGTCTCATCCACAGGGTCGCCATGAGCTGAAGTTCACTCGAGGGCAGCTAACTACAACAGATTGGTATAGCCATAGGGAAGGAGTGTGGGCAACTTCATATGCTCCAAACATCTGGGGTTGGAGATAAAAAAAGAGCAGTCGAGGGACCACATGGGGCCCATGTTCTTTGCTTTGCTCACCCTTGCCATAAGGAAAACTAGAGACTAAGGAAAACAATCAAGCAGAGGCTGGAAAACTGTACTCTTCCTTTTTGTTTTACAGCTTTCTCATTTCACACTATCCATTTAAATACTAAAAAAAACTTTGCAAGACTGCACCACTGCCTTTCTAATTAAAAGTTAAAGCTTGCATTTCAACTGGTTGAACATGTTCTGTTAAAACCTAAGTGAATTTTTTATTAGTAGTTTGTTTATTTTAGATATCTCTGTTCTATGATAAAACATTTACTAGAGTATTAGCTCCTATAAGTACAAATAATAGGAACGTTATGTCTGTTTTTGTACACATGCACAGTAATCCTCTTGGGATGTTTGTGTCTGTGTCTATTGATTCTTCTTGGAGAATCATGACAAACTCCTGCATTTAAAAATTTGCTTCTATACCACTCCACTTATTCTAGTTGGGATTCCATGGAGACAAGCAAGCAAACAAACAATACAATTACACACAATCACTTCTTTAAAAAACTAACTCAAAAGTCTGATTGGGGGGAAAGTATGAAAGCCTCCACACTATCTGTGACAGATAAGATCACTTGAGGGAAATGTTGCTGGCTCCCCAAAAATGTAATGTAGGGTATTGCAAAATGGCATTAACCATACTAAAGAATATCAAAATGTTTTGTACAAGTATCTCTTGCCTATGTCTACAGAGAAAACACATCTTTACATACATCAAGATTTCACCCACCATGTAGTGAGAAAAGCCTTACTTAAAGTTTGGATTAAGATAAAATCAAATTTCTATCAGGGGATTCCATACTGGATGTCTCTGCAGGAAGCATTATTAAACAGATTTAAATCTACAAAAATTTGGCTAAATATGGAGATATTATCAAAATCACATCAAATGATGGTAGGATAGAATTAAAAGAAATAGCCTTATTACAAAAATTAGACCCCAAAATGAACTGGTTTATACATTATCAATTACAAGATATAATCAAGAAGGCTAAAAAAAACCCCAAGACCTATACTTGTTAAAAAAACGAGATCGATACTCTTTTGTCAGCTGATAAACCAAAACTGATATCTAAATTGTACAATACTCTACTAACTAGGAAATTAGAAGATGAAATTATAAAGGCTCATATGATAAAATGGGCATCCAATATCGGTAAAGAAATCCAACTAGAAAAATGGTTTAAGGCTAGACAAATGACATATAAACTCATTAAAAACTCTAATATGTGGGAAAATTTATTCAAGATGGAATCCAGATGACATCTAATCCTGGCCAGATTATCTAAAATATATAAATCCACTAATCCAATTTGCTGGAAATGTCAACAAAGATATGGTTCATGATACCACATGTGGTGGTCCTGCCCTATCATAACAAAATTCTGAGAAAAATTATATAAACCGATCACAGACATTCTAAAATTTACCTTTGATTGCACCCCAGAATTATATCTTCTGAACATGATACAAAACCCACAAATCATAGAGCAAAAAAATCTTTGGAAAATCATATTTTATATGATAACAAGTGCAAGACTATTAGAATCATAGAATCATGATTGGAAGAGACCACAAGGGCCATCCAGTCCAACCCCCTGCCATGCAGGAACTCCAAGTCAAAGCATCCCTGACAGATGGCCATCCAGCCTCTGCTTAAAGACCCCTAAGGAAGGAGACTCCACTACACTCCGAGGGAGTGTGTTCCACTGTCGAACAGCCCTTACTGTCAGGAAGTTCCTCCTAATGTTGAGGTGGAATCTCTTTTCCTGCAGTTTGCATCCATTGTTCCGCGTTCTAGTCTCTGCAGCAGCAGAAAACAAGCTTGCTCCCTCCTCAATATGACATCCCTTCAAATATTTAAACAGGGCTATCATATCACCTCTTAACCTTCTCTTCTCCAGGCTAAACATCCCCAGTTCCCTAAGGCGTTCTTCATAGGGCAAGGTTTCCAGACCCTTCACCATCTTAGTTGCCCTCCTTTGGACATGCTCCAGTTTCTCCACATCCTTTTTGAATTGTGGTGCCCAGAACTGGACACAGTATTCCAGGTGGGGCCTGACCAAAGCAGAATAGAGTGGCACTATAACTTCCCTTGATCTAGAAACTATACTTCTATTGATGCAGCCTAAAATTGCATTGGCTTTTTTAGCTGCCGCATCGCACTGTTGACTCATGTTCAGCTTATGGTCTACTTGGACTCCTAGATCCCTTTCACATGTGGTCTCATTCAGCCAGGTGTCCCCCATCCTATATCTGTGCATTTCATTTTTCCGCCCTAAGTGCAGAACCTTACATTTCTCCACATTGAATTTCATTTTGTTAGCATTGGCCCAGCTTTCTAGTCTATTCAGGTCATTTTGAATTTTGATCCTGTCCTCTGGGGTATTAGCTACTCCTCCCAGTTTAGTGTCATCTGCAAATTTGATAAGTATGCCCCCAATTCTGTCATCCAAATCGTTAATAAAGATGTTGAACAGCACTGGGCCCAGGACAGAGCCCTGTGGGACCCCACTGGTCACTTCTCTCCAGGATGAAAAGGAGCCATTGTTGAGCACCCTTTGAGTTCGGCCAGTCAACCAATTACAAATCCATGTAACAGTTAACTTGTCTATCCCACATTTTGCAAGCTTGTTTGCAAGAATGTCATGGGGAACCTTGTCAAAGGCCTTACTGAAACCGAGGTATACTATATCCACAGCATTCCCTTCATCTACCAAGCTGGTAATTTTATCAAAAAAAGAGATCAGATTCGTTTGGCATGACTTGTTTCTCTGAAACCCATGTTGGCTTTTTGTGATTATGGCATTGGCCTCTAAGTGTTCACAGACTCTCTGCTTAATGATCTGCTCTAGAACCTTTCCTGGAATTGATGTCAGACTAACTGGACGATAATTGTTGGGATCCTCTTTTTTTCCCTTTTTGAAGATGGGGACAACGTTTGCCCTCCTCCAGTCTGCTGGGACTTCTCCTGTTCTCCAAGAGTTCTCAAAAATTATTGCCAATGGCTCTGATATTACATTTGCCAGTTCTTTTAATACTCTAGGATGTAGTTCATCTGGTCCTGGAGATTTATATTCATTTAGGTTAACCAAGTATTCCTGTACTATCTCTTTACTTATTCTGTGCTGAAATTCCCCTATTCTGTCTTCTGCTCCATTATCCTTCGGTTGAGCACCTTTTGCCTTTTCTGAGAAGACTGAAGCAAAGAAGGTGTTGAATAATTCTGCCTTTTCTCTGTCCCCTGTTAGCATTTTGCCATCTTCTGCACGCAGTGGCCCCACTGTTTCCTTCTTCTTCCTTTTGCTGCGGACATATCCAAAAAAGCCCTTTTTATTGTTCTTAACCTCTCTAGCAAGCCTGAGTTCATTCTGCGCTTTAGCTTTTCTGACTTTACCCCTACATGTGCTGGCTATTTGTTTGAATTCCTCTTTCGTGATTTCTCCATTTTTCCATTTCTTATACATGTTCCGTTTAAAACTTAGCTCAGTTGAAAGTTCCTTAGTCATCCATCCTGGCTTCTTGAGACATCTTCCATTTTTCTTCCTCATTGGAACTGTTTGAGGCACAGCTGTGGAAACTATTAAGCTGTGGAAACAATTTAGGCCCCAACGATAGATACCTGGCTTTATAAGATGATGGAAATAGCAGAGATGAATAATTTTGAGGAAACAACTAAATATTCTGGAAAAACGGACAATAATGCCAAGGAAAGTTGGAATTTTCTTTAAATATACTGTCGTGAAAAATGGAGAATATGATATCTTAATCCTATGGGATTAACATTAGATAAAGAGAATTAATTTTCTTTAGATCATAGATATAGACATTTTGAGATATCAACATTAAGAGAAACAGTAAGAATAGTATGTATTGTCTTTCTTTTTTATGAAGTCGGTTAAAATTGTGCAGACCTAAGAACACAACACTTGACGGATCATATGGAAGCCTGAGATAATCTACCTATATGCTAAAAACTGGTGATAGCAAAAGAAAACTGTTGACAAAACCAGATACTGGGGATAGGTATGAAATGAAGGACATTGATAAATAATTTTCTTTAAGAACTAAGGTATAATTCTCACTTAGGATAAATGCCTTTATCTCGCTACTTGATACCTACTCTTTAACAATTGATTGTTATAGTCGTCTTTCCTTTCTGTCAATTGTCTATTTTAACTAATAAACATAAAACACACACACACACAAAACACATCTTTACCAATGATACAGTTTAAATAGCTGGAGTCTTCTGGACTTCGTTTCTCAAATTTAGCTTTCTAGGTGCCTTAACCATTTAGAAATCTATTTTTCCTCCCAGTCTACCCGTTCTGGATTACTATAGGGAGGTACATACAGAGGTTTCCCTTTCCAGCTTCCCTAGGCATCAGAGTAACTTACTACATACGGTATTGTGGTACAATGTACCTGTGATCAAAATTTTACCTTTTCAGGTAGTCTGTCCTGCACACACCTTAACAATCACACACCTTAACAATGAGGTGGTAATCATTGGTCTCTAAATTGTGACAGAGATGTACAGATACGTATTCTATTTCCATTTATTCCTATACTGTGGGATCTTTAATGGCATGTGTAGAACCGTACCATTATGGATTACAGTCCAAATTGTAGAACTGGAACTCATTATATAACATCCTATTCAGTGTGTAAATCACTGAAGCTCAGTTGTATTTATAATATAATTACAGTCATTCGTGTTGTGTCTGTTGTTCAAGCAAAGCCGCTGACTCACACTGACATTAATAACTTCAGATGCTACAAGAATCCTATTACTCACAGAACTCAGTTCATATTCTGTTGGACTGAAAAATGCTCATAAATTTTCAGGAAAGATTAGTGAGCAGGATATTAGATTTCCCTCAGCATTTGCTTGCATATATTTCCATGCAATGCGGAAATTTTGTACTTGAACACATCACGAGACGACATGACTCACTGGAAAAAACAATAAAGTGCAAGGCATCAAGAAAAGAGGAATGGCACATTACACATGGATTGATTCAATCAAAGAAGCCACAGATCTGAGTTTGGAAGATCTGGGCAAGACAGCTGATGATCAAGCCTCTTGGAGATTTCTGATTCTTAGGGTTGCTGTAAGCCAAAGCCAACTTGATGGCAAATAACAACAATAAATGGAAGATTCGACTCTGAAGTATTTTTCATGTGCAAAATCTACATGGGAATCAAGCCAAACCATGCTGAGGTAGGTCAATTTAAGAGAGTTTAAGAGAGATGACATAATAGGCAACTGAAACAGCTGAAACAACAACAGTTCAAAAAAGCTGGAAACCCTGATCTGCATTTACAGTCTCCTCTTCCTCATTTGTACTATAGGATAACAGAAAACACTAGTGCGCATTCAGCAAATGCATCAAGGAACATACGTGTGGCACTTTCAAGAGTGGCAAGTTTTACCTGGCATAAGTTTCTGTGGGAGAGCCAGCATGGTGTACTGGTTTGAGTGTTGGACTAGGACTCTGGAGACCAGAGTTCAATTCTTCGCTCAGCCATGAAACCCACTGGGTGATTTTGAGAACGTCACACACTCTCAGCCTTAGAGGAAGGCAATAACAAACCTCCTTTGAACAAACCTTGCCAAGAAAACCCCATGATAAGTTGGTGTTAGGGTCACCATGAGTCGGAAATTACATGAAGGCGGACAACAGCAGCAACAACAAGATTTTGTGGGTTTCAACCCACTTCACTAAATGTAAGATGAAGCTGCAAGGGGCATCTGATGAAGTGGGATAGAGATGTTCACAAAAGCTTATAGTAAATACAACTTGTCAGTCTTTACTGTGTGATGAGGTTTGACTTTTTCCCCCTACCATGAGGGCTGTAGAAAGAGTGCAGTTTCACACTGCTTTAACTGCCATGGATCAATGCTATGGACTCCTGGGATGTTTCATTTGTTGTGGCACCAAAGCTCTCTGACAACTGTCTATAAACATCACACAAAACTACAGATCCCAGAATTCTATAGTACTGAGTTTAAGTGATGTTAAACTGCACTATTTCTGCAGTGCAAATGCAGTCACGGCTACATGAACCCTCCAATTTAATTCAATAAATGGTGTGCATGGAACAGACTGCAATCACATTCATACACCTAAAAACATCACTTTATAGGACAGTGATAAGTTATGTAAACAGATCATACTTCATTTTTAAATTGCTGCAGTCTTTTTGCAGAAGGCATATCTTGCCCTGTTTGTTCATGCTCTGTTGACAACCAGTGTGGACTGCCATAGTGTCTTTACAGTGGAATTCCATTAATGATGGTTTGGAAACTTCACCTGGTATAAAATTCTATGGAGGCTGCACGGTCAGCTCATGTGACACAAATACTGTGCCAACAGGATTAGTTACCAGTGTGTTTCTGAGGCTCATTTAAAATGCTGGTTTTAAACCTTAAATACTTAAATACCTTTAAAGCCTTAAATATTTAAATACCTTTAAAGCCTTACCTACTTGGGCCTAAGTTACTTAAACAGTCTTTACGTGTATTAGTGTGTCCCTACTTTGATGATATCAACAGACGCCATTCTTGCTTATTCAACACCAAGGAAGATTATGTCAGTAAACAGAAAGGTTAGAGAGCCTCCCTTTTTTATGATAAAGGCCTTGTATGTCTGGAATTAACTGGTATTCTTCTGGACCTTTTTTTTTTTTTGCAGATCTGCAAGAAAGCTGTGAGAACTTACCCCTCTTTTCCTATTTCTCTCTTAATGTTTGCCTGCAATTTTTAAAATTTGAAGCTACAGCTCTTTGCCACCCTGAAGGAGTGCCATCCTTAATGATGTCCTTAAACCCATTTAAAATAAAAATGAAAAACAAATAATACACTTGACTCTTCGGTTCTTGTGTTCCAGAAGCCATCTAAAATGATGTTCTCACATTACAGTGGTATACCTAATATATTTCACACCTGGTGTGGATCATTTTTAATACCCTCCCCTTCAATAGCCTTTTTTTGGGAAGGGTATTGTGGTGGGAAATCCAATGGCTAGGCAGCAAAGGTAGGTGACTCACTTTACTCTCCGGCCAGAAGATACCAACCAGACCCAGAAGGCAGCCTCTTCCCACCAGGGTATCAGGTGATATCCCTCTCTAAGATGTCACCCGGTGCAGTCCTCACCCCCTTAGTGACACCCCTGTCCCTTGGCATAGCAAAAACATCCCTTGCAAAGAATCATTTTATCCGTTCTACTACTCAGTCTCATCCTTTTGCCACAAGATGGCAGACTTATTTCACAAGAGCAAATATAGTTCTAGAAATAAAAGGAGATTTATTTTTGGCAGCTTCTCAAAAACAAACTGATTGAAGCTCCAGGGGCTAACTTCATGGCACTTTGTCCTGCTGTGTGAAAGAGGCAGAAGAAGAAAAAATGGGTGCTCAGCTCTTCTTCATCCTGGAGAGAAGTGACCAATGGGGTACCACAGGGTTCTGTCCCGGGCCCAGTGCTATTCAATATCTTTATTAATGACTTGGATGAAAGAACAGAGGGCATGCTTATCAAATTTGCAGATGACACCAAATTAGGAGAGTAGGTAATACCACAGAGGAGAGGATCAAAATTCAAAATGACCTTAATAGATTAGAAAGATGGGCCCAAATTAACAAAATGAATTTCAACAGAAGGAAATGTAATGTACTACATTCAGGGTGAAAAAAAATGAAATGCATAGATATAGAATGGGGGATACCTGGCTTAACAACAGTACATGTGAAAGGGATCTAGGAGTCTATCAACGGTGTGATGCAACAGCTAGAAAGGTCCATGTGATTCTAGGCTGCTACATCAATAGAAGTCTAGTGTCTAAATCAATGGAAGTAATAACGCTTTGGTTAGGCCTCACCTAGAATACTGTGTCCAGTTGTGGACACCACAATTCAAAAAGGAGGTTAAGCTGGAGTGTATCCAGAGGAGGGCAACCAAAATGTTAAAAGGTCTCGAAAACAAGCCTATGAGGAGAGACTTAGGGAGCTTGATATGTTTAGCGTGGAGAAGTGGTGGTTAAGAGGTAATATGAAAGCCCTGTTTAAATATTTGAAGGGATGCCACATAGAAGAATGGAGCAAGCTTGCTTTTTGCTGCTCCAGAGACCAGAACAGGGAACAATGAATGCAAACTAGAGGAAAAGAGATTTGAATTAAACATTAGGAGGAATTTCCTGACAGTAAGGGCTGTTCAACAGTGGAATACGTTGCCTCGGAGAGTGTTAGAGTCTCCTTCTTTGGAGGTTTTTAAACAGAGGCTGGATGACCATCTATCAGGTGTGCTTTGATTCTGTGTTTCCGAATGGCAGGGGGTTGGACTGGGTGGCTCTTGAGGTCTCTTCCAACTCCATGATTCTATGTATTGCATATGTGATCGCCAGATTAAGGTCTCCATTTCAGGATCGTCCCAGGCCTTGAGGTTTCTGAGACAAAACCTGAGACTTAGGGATAGTCCTGGTGATGTCATGAAGTGACATGCATTAAGGAATATTCAGTTTCTCACATCTTATCGTTCATACAGAGAGAGAGAGAGAGAGAGAGAACATATTTTTCCCTGTTTGGAAATTTGAGAAACCATAGTTAAAGGGGCTGTTATAGGAAGGTGAAATGAGGGGATTATTCCTTCTCATTTACTTAGGGAAGCAAGCTAAGAAACATTTAAGGTAGCCTACTTGTTTCTAGCCTGAAGGTGGATACAACCAGAGTGGAAGGTGTGCTACAATGGTTGGGAAGGAAGCAGGAAACTAAGTAAATACACAGACTGCCTGGAGAGTTTTTAATAGTTGCAGCACCAAATCCATTAATCCTTGTAAATTGCAGCAACATGCTGCTCTGCTAGATGAACTGGAGAGATGCACTTTCCTTTTGCCTAAAGATGAGCCCATCAAAATTGAAGAATTTGTACCCTTGCCTTCTGTTTTTAGATGACCCATTAAAACTGGACATGCAGAGCCAAGCCCTGAAATTTAGCAAGACTACTTCAGACAGCAATCCTCTTAACCTTCCATCCCATTTGATTCTAATTTCTCTAGCTATGTCTTAAAGATGTAAACAGGGGCATTAACACCAGAATTAGCTGGTGTTGGCTGGAAAGTTATTCAGGATAAAGGTTCTCTGATTTCAGTAATTTAAATGAGCAGTCTTAATAACCATGATGCTGTCACATTACAGAATTAATGCAGTTTGATACTGCTTTAACTATCATGGCTGCAACTTACCTGGGATCTGTAGTCTGTTGTAGCACACGAGCCCTCTGACAGATAGCTAAATATTGCACAAAACCACACATCCCCACATTTCCATAGCATTGAGTCGTGGCAGTTAAAGTGGTGTCAAACTGCATTACTTCTTCAGTGCAGATTCAGCCAATGTTAGCTGATGTGGACAGCTGAGTGGTTCCCCCCCCCCCCAATCCAGATCAGGGCTATGTACCCTATTGTAGAATAAAAAAGAAATACAATAAAGTGGTGTGTAGTTTCACACCCTGTAGCAGGTAATGACATTTCTTTGGGAATGGTAGTGAGAATGTCATTTCATTTTGGATGTCTGTAAGAATTCAGAAAGTGCTGGTCAGATGACTGGGAACCTCCAGTGAAGAAAGGACCAAACATCTGGTTTTCAATTCTGCTGCCAAAACAGTTTATACTGCTAAAAAGTCTTGCCTATTGTTTAAATAAATTTTTGCTTCTCTGCAAACTTTAGAGCTTCTATCAAAAGATGTGATAAATCTCTGTCCAATAATTCTGTTTGGATAGTTCAGTATATAATTTGCTGCCCAACAGATGATTATGCTGCTGCAAGCAGCTATGTCTGTGCCTTCATACTGATGCACTGGCAGCATCCTTCATTATTAATATCTACAAGCCAATTGACAGGATGCATTTTTTTTTTCATTATTCCCACAAAGACGGACTTGTTACAGCACTTTGTGTTCTAACAGACTGTGTAATAAAAGCAGATGTGAACAAATGCTGCAAACACACTGGCATACTGTGCTGAATATAGCAAACTGTGCATGTGTTTTATGACTGCACAAGGCACAATCTGCATATACAATATTTTTCCTAGTAAGCTATAATTGGGCAGATGCTTTCTGAATACCAATTCACATCATAGCCATGCGCAAGTCCTTCCTTTTTGCTGTGATGCAGTCAGACATGATTCACATTTTCTTCAAAGGGTTATGAATTATTTCCTGTAACTCAGTTTGTTCCAGTTCTTCTCCATCTCTCCTCATGATCAAACTGCTTTGATCTAAACATGTGGAAGAATGAAGAGGAACAAAGATATCGGGGATGGCTCCAGGGAAGGAGTGAGCTCTGGGGCAGAATACTTTTGGAAGTATTTGTTGTTTTGTGTGCCTTCAAGTCATTTTCTGACTTATGGCAACCCTAAGGCAACCTATCATGGGGTTTTATTGGCAAGTTTCTTCAGAAGGGGGTTTCCATGACCATCCTCTGAGGCTGAGAGAATGTGACTTGCCCAAGGACACCCAGGGGTTTCCATAGCTGAGTGGGGATTTGAACCCTGCTCTTAAGGGTCATAGTCCAACATTCAAACCACTACACCACACTGGTTGTCACAGCCCCTTCCCAAGTGGTCAAGCTTCGGGTCAGTAGTGGACTTTCACTAGTACATAAAGTGTTTATATATCCTAAAGAATCTTTAAAGTGTTTATTTAGCTATATGGTTTTACTTTAGTTTTCCTTTGTCTGTGTCATGCCCTTATGTCTTTTGATTTACTTGTTGTAGTTATGTGTTTTCATGTCAATTCTGGCTTATCGCAGGAGTGTAGCTACAAACTAAGACAAAATAAGGGCATTGCCCCCCAAAATAAGTATTCTGGTCCCTCAATGATATTTCCTTCAGTTCCCAAATTTCTAGCATTCCTGAGAGCAAGATCACACTTATTTCACATCTTATCATTCACGACTTATATTTGCTGTGTCTGCATTTCTTTCGTAACTTTGCCTGCTTATTTTCTTTGGATGTCTAAACTATATTTTTTCTGAAGGCTCAGCTGATGTTTTTAGTGCAATGCTATAAATGAGGGAAATGAAGGACAATTTCATGGGGGCGGGGGCAGAATCCTAATTGTGGAGACAATGCCTTCGTTCTGCCTCTTTCGTAGTTGCAACCCTATCATAGGGTTTTCTTGGCAGGTTTTATTCAGAGGAGGCTTGTCATTGTCTTTCTCAAAGGCTAAGAGAATATAACCTGCCCAAGATCACCCACTGGATTTTCATGAGTGGGGATTTGAACCCTGGTTTCTCAGAGTCCTAATCCAATGATCAGAATGCTACACTAAACTGACTCGCTACTTTTGTTGTTATAGAGTGGGATATTATTATTTTAAATCAATACATAAATGAAGAAGTCCTTAAACAGACTGCAGATTTTTCAACTACAGTGGAGCCTTGGTGTTTGCTGGGGTTTAGTTCCAGGACTTCCCATGGATACTAAAATCTGTGGTTGCTCAAATCCCATTATTTAAAATGGTGTAGTAAAATGGTGTCCCTTATATAAAATGGTTTGCTTTTTGGAATTCATATATTTTAAAAATATTTTCAAGCTGTGTATAGTTGGATCGGTGGCTACATAGGGCCAACTGTCGTTCCATAAATCCTGGAATGCAGTGCTTGCAAGCTATCGATGGACTTTACAGATAGACAAAAGGAACTGAATGCACTCTTAACCTGAACTGCCTCCCCACTTATCTGTGCTCTTTAATGGCAATAAACCTTTGCCCATGACCTTTGCTCCTCAAGCCTCAAGGGTCTCTTGCTTATTTCTCCTTTCTTACCCTTTATTCCTGCAGCTGGGCCTCTGGAATAACCTAAGAATGTATTTGGCAGTGAACAGAAAGAAGTCAGGTTTGGAATTTATCTCAAGGGTGAGCTCTCAGGTGATACTGAGGACTGTACCCAGGAGTAGCTGGTGGCTTCCCTGTCAGAGAGGTAGTGAATCCATTCCAGGTACCCAAGATACTGAACCATATACAGTGGTCCCTCCACATCTACTGAGGTCAGGGGTCTCAGAAGATGGCCGCTGTCAGGACTGGCATCCCTGGACACTTGCTCAGGCCCAATATCAATTTTGGAGCCTTTTGTCCTATTTGTTACTCCCCATGTTTTTGCCTAGTGGCTGTCTTTTTCTGACCTTGTGAGCTGTGATAAAACTCCTTGCAGAAGTATTTTCACACACACACACAAACACACACACACTGATTTTTCCACATTTTGTTCTGCTAATAAACTGAAATTGAAATGGATTTAACTGGCTTTCAGACCACTTGATGTGCACAAGATACTTTTACACTGTCAAGGTGCAAAATAATTCTACTGTGGCACAATAGCTAAGTAAGCAAAAATTAAAAAAAAAATGCCATGGAAAAAACCCTGGCTTAAAAATAGAACACATGCCAAATAAGATCTCTCATCACACATCTTGTGTCAGCAAAATAACATTTGTAGTTATGGTAAACATATATCAGATGGAATGGTTCTGAGACTAATGCTTGTGAAAACAAAACAAACTTCTCAGGAACACTAGATACCTTTATTCTGTGTGTGTGACATGAAACTAAACTATATTTTTGGAGTCAGCATAGTATAATTGTTTGAGTGTTGGACTAGGGGTGTGTCTGCACTGTAGAAACAATGTGGTTAAATTCCACTTTAAGTGATGTAGCGCCATCCTACAGAATCCTGGGATTTTACTAGCACTCTTTGGCAGAGAAGGCTAAAGACCTTGTAAAACTACAAATCCTAGGATTCGATAGGGTGGAGCACTTAAAGTGGTGCCAAACTGCAGTATTTCTACAATTTAGATGAACCCTGTGCAATTCACACTCTCTCAGCTTCAGAGGAAGGCAGTGACAAACACCCTCTGAACAAATCTTGCCAAGAAAGCCCCATGATAGAATCAATGTATGTTAGAAAATGACTCAAAGGCACACAGCAACAGCAACAAACTATATTTTAGGAACAGTGGCCACCTGGGAATGGAACAACGACAAATAAAATGTCATCAACGGTGGCCTCATATGACCATGATATCTGCAACTGTCACTTGACAGCATAAACATTGGAAATTACAAAGTGTCCTGTAACGTGCCAACAGTTGTCCATGGTGAGGAAACTTTACACGTCAAATGGAAAGTTTATAATGCCATCATTTCCACATAGATTGGCTCCCCAAGTGATCTTGCTTCTAGGTCAGAAGGAAGGGAAACTGTTCCAGCAACCAGTGAAATCAATACAGAACTCAGACATTATAAGTGACAAATAGAACAGCTGCTTGTAAATAGTCACTGTTTGTGGTACGGTAATGAGGTATGATAAATTCACATTTTAGAAGTAATGTTGCAAATTAGACCACTGTAGTGGTAAAATGAGCAATAGATTCTAGTTACTTTCAACAGTGATTTCTAAAAGGCATTTTAAGGCAATTTGATATTTGTGCCATTCTCTCATCCTCAGGTTTTTTCCCCCCTTCTGCTCCCCCAAATAATGGAAAGGAACAGAAAAAGAATGAGTAGTGCAACAAGTTACCTTTTCAGTATTAGAATGAGCAATAGTAGTCACTTTCAAGCACTGCAACGCATGATGGGAATGAATTGCTTTTTAAAAACCAACTTTCCAACCGTTCTAGATCAGGGCTAAATACCATTACTGGTATTGCATCCATTAGAACATCTATGTATAGCCTCAGTTTAGCCCACTTCTAGGCCAACCCTGCACCACAAAAACAAAACAAACAAAAACACACCTTAAGCCAGCTATGGATTTTAAGGATATATTTTTCTGATCCTCCTCTTCTCCTTTGTAGTTTATACACATCAGTTTTACACACATCAGTTTTACAAAACTTAGCAGTGAAACAACCTGCCAAGAGAAAATGTGGATTCATTTCAGACTTCAAAGCAGGACTGACTATTTCTAGCATGGCTGATAAAATTTATAGGGGCAAAAATTTATAGGGGCAAACAGTGATACCTTTCTTGGGCCAACCAAAATATACAGTATACAGATGTATATTGTGTGTTTTGGTTGGTCCCATAGAGGTATCGCTGTTTGGTTGATTTTTGATGTTATTTGATTTTCCATGTGGGCAACACAGCAACCCCCAAATTTTTCTTTAATGGTTGTGTAGAATAGGGAATTTTAGTCAGCGACAAGCATATCCTGATGAAAATTTCTTCTATCCAACTATTAAAGGTACAAGAGCCTTGTCCCTTATTTCACCTGGCAACCCTACCCGGAAGCCTCCAGGAGAGGCAATTAACATTTAAAATTGGTTGTAGCCCTCTGTTTATTTAGAAACATAGAGTGGAAAGGGACTTCAAGGACCATCCAGTCTAACCCCCTGCCAGACAGAAATACATACAGTAATTACAGCTTTCCTGAAACATGCCCATTCAACCTCTGTTTAAAGATGTCCAAAGAAGGAGAATCCACCACCATGTAAGGTAGTCCATTCCACTGTTGAAGAGTTCGTACAGTCTCTTACAGATGTTAACAGTTTTTAAAGAAGTATTACAATTTAGTCTCACAAAATGCCCGTTTTTAAATCCAGGAGTGGATTTCTGGACACTTACAGTTTTTTGTTTTCTTATTTGTTTGTTCACATTTTTGGCAGTCTGTGTGGTCCCTAATGAGTCCCTGAAGCAGAAAATTCGGCCCCAGAAAGAGTTGAATATTGATACAGATTTATTGGTATAGGCTTCTGAAATAATTTAAAGAAATGGTATGATTTAGTTGTGTGGTTTTTATTTCAGGTTGGTAGAAATAGTTACAGTAAATCAAAGTTATGGGTAACATAAGATAAGGAGAATACATAAAGTGTATATTCAAGTGTAAGCATAAATATTTGTATAAATTTGAAGCAATATATATATATATATATATATAATTTAATTGGAATATATAACAAAGTTAGCAGGAACCAAGGAGAAAGGATTAAGCAATGTCTAAGGGATCAAAGGCATTTGGAAGTAAGAAAAAATAGAGAAGAAGAGAAGAAAGAAAATAAAGCCACGGGTGAAAGATATATTGATTAACAATATCATTTGCATATAAAGATTGAGAGAATATAGATGTTTTTTCTTTCTTATTATGTTTGTATGTATGAGAAAATATGAATAAAGATATAAAAAAATTGGGCTAACTACATTTGCCCACGGCTGCTTTGGGCAGAGCAGCAGATTGTGGGTGTCATGAAGGGACAGCAAGGTCTTAGTTACTATGTAAAGTCATATATAAGTCTAGAAATTTCAGTCAAATAACCGACGCAAAAAACCTGAGTCAAATCAACCACAGGTCAATGTAAATACTGTCCTTTAATTCTTATTTTAAAAGAAACCATCCCCAGGTGAAAGGCAAGAGTGTAATCTCTTTCAGAAGCAATGACCCACCTTCTGCTCTCTCATACATCCAGCTTTTTAAGATGACCGCAAATATTTATGCCTGCCAGAATTTTGTAAGTTCTTTGGCATCCTTTGCTTTATTCTTTACTTCCTTTGTTACACACCTTTAAGTTTTACCGTCAACTTATCCATAGGTCATATCAAAATCCATAATTTTGGCTTCAAAACCTGCTCTCAGCTTACACATGATGTTGACTTATAGTCGAGCATATATGGTATTTAGTTTGTCGCTATTCTTTTTTCACTGTGAGGGATAGAGAGAGACACTTTTGACAGCCAGTTTTCTGATTTATATGCCCAATATTAAGGCTGGATTTGGTTTCTCTACAATTAAGTGGGGATTTGAAGTATTTGATGCATTGCTTCAGGCAGCAAAATGTCTCAGGCCAATCCTGCTTGTTATTATTTGCTGTGAAGTCACCCTCAACATATGGCAACCCTATGAAATACAGACCTCCAAGATTCCCAATTATCAACTGTCCTTCTCAGGTCTTGCAAGCTCAGAGTTGTGCCTTCCTTGATTGAATCAATCTAATCCACAGTCTTCCTCTTTTCTTACCACCTTCCATTTTCCCCAGCATTATCATCTTTTCCAATGAATCATGATCTCATGTTATGTCCAAAGTAAGGCAGGAGTTTATCACATGGGAGGAATTTCTCTTAATTGCGAATGGAGCCAATTCGCAATTACGTGAATTCACTAGTTTAGCAAATTTATGTGAAATCTGATTGCATTAAGCATGCATTCAGAATGACTCCCATTTCCTGAAAATGACCCCCCCATTATCCAGAATTTCACGCAATTATGTGAAACCCCATGATTGTGTTCGGAATGACTTCCCATTGCTCGAAATTGCGTGAGATACACTCATTCACAATAATGTAAAACCCCATGATTGCGTTCAGATTGTCATTGCATTATAACCCCAAATTCTGTCGTATAATAAACTCCGCAGCCTCAGTTTAGCCCCCATCTAGGTCAATCCTGCACCACAAAACCAAAACAAAACAAAAACACACATTAAGGCAGCTATGGATTTGAAGGATATATTTTTCTGATCCTCCTCTCCTTTGTAGTCTATATATCTTGGACCTTAGAGATTTTCTGAATGAGCAAATTGAGACTGACCTATCACGATGATGGGTTTACACAGTGTCACCTGGTATGGATCCTCTGGGCTGTTTGACCTCCTAGCCACATGCACATCTTTTGCCTCTGCTCAGTATTCTTCACTGCCTTGTATGCTTCCATTAATTCTTGGAAACCCTGACATTGAAATGAGACTGAATTAAATCAGTCTTAATGTCTTCTCCAATATCATTCCATAATTTACATATTTAAGCAGAACAATGTTGCTATCTGCTGATCAGCACTGTTCCTTTTGCTCTGAGTTCATACAGTTTCCACATTCAAGGTAAATGGCTTCAGTGATTAGTGGCAACACATTTGCATTGTAAATATGAGGCATATGTGAATATTTGAATTAGAACTACAGTCCCAGAGGCTGTTTGCAGTATCTAGGCTCAACATTACTGTTGAGAAGCACAGAAATACTGTCAGTAGATGAAATTAGAGCATTAAGAGACACAAATCCTAATCATAAAATGATGAAATAATGAAACCTAACAAAAACATTTCACTGTGTCATAAATGCAATCTTCTCAGAGGAATACAAGTTTCTACAATTTATATAAATGAAAATATGTTTCCACAGTTCAAACGATGGGGAAGAACAAAGTACAGCAGATACTTTGTACAGCAGATGCATTTCATGCAGACAATTCAGTTCCTGACATTTGCAAATGAAAGAGTCCTCAGACTCTAGCTTGGCTTGGAAAACCTAGAAAGTCACCACTAGTTACTGCAGACCAGGATGAGCAACGTAGCATGCAGCTATCCTGGCTATTGCAATGGCCTTCAGAGCCCCTATTATTGTGGCTGAATTCAGAAGTAATCCACTCAATGGTAATCCATTACATTAAGATGGTAAAGCCAGGATGTGCAACGTACTGGCTGATATGATCTTGTGGTTTCTTCAATCTCACCCAATGCAACCTTCCCCACTGCAATGTATGCATACATAATGTCCCTTAGAAAAAGGAGAATGTCATTCCTTTATGCCTCCAGGGAGTATAATTATCCTTTAAAACAAAGTGCAACCCTCTTATTAATATATTTTTGCCCCCAATAATGTTTTGGGTGGTGGGGTCCTGGGGGGTTGGTCCCCACTCCCCTTGAACGTGACCATCCATGCCTTTAAATAGGTGTTCAAGGAGCAGGTACCTTGTTTTACAGTAGTCATACTCCTTGAAGCCTGTGAGAAGTACATATTCTGTAACATTTTACATATGAAAATTGGGACATGAACAACCAAGCAACATCAGAGAAAGAAGGCAAATGTTTTTTGTGGAGCTTTCAGGCTATGTGGCCATGTTCTAGAAGAGTTCCTTTCTGACGTTTCGCCAGCATCTGTGGCTGGAATCTTCAGACAATGATAGCCTGGAAAAGGATTGGAGATATATATATCCTGTGTGACCCTGGGAAGGAAGGAGTAATTTGCCTGCAATTTCTCCAAATGTGGGAAACTCAACTGCATAAATTGAGGTAAAAACTTCTTCCCAAAGTCCTGTCAGACTGTGGAACTTGCTACTGAAGGCTGAATGCTTTTAAAGTGAATCAGCCAAATTCATAGGGGATTAGCTTATCAATGGGCTAGTTATAAGGATATATAAATATTGTTTATAGTTCCAGAGGCTATATGCTTCTGTATCCCTACTTTTGGGCTTCCCATAATCGTTTGGTTGGGCCTTGCTCTGATCTAAGATAGTTCATAGTTCTTGCATTCTTATGAAGGATCGTGATTATTCTGCTTCTCGTGAATAAAATATTGTCTGAACACCAGTAGCCTTAAATTGTTTGTCATACACTTCTGTGAAGTTTACTGATATTTGTAACATGAAAAATTGCTGTGCCATTGGGGTAGCTTTAGTAAAATTGTGGCCTACCTGGTATTGGACAATGGTGACTATTGTTTAGAACTGGAAGTATTGTTTAAAATAGTGCTATGAACAGGCACCTAAAGAAAAAATAATATTCTTGGTACTCAGCACTTATGGTGGAACTAGCTCTATTCCATTCTTCGCTCATCCATGCCATGAGCTTTATTTGTAAGCAATGATATAAGAATCCCACCAGAGAGTTCTGCCTTTAGATAACTCATAAGAGATAGAACTTTCCACTGATTTAATAAAAAGATTTGCCTAGCAGGAAATAAGCTAAAATGTAATATCTCCCTCTCATAGAGAAATTCCATTTTTTATGTTACTTCTCTTTATTTGTTACCTTTGTGTATTGCCTTCCTTCAGGGAGCACTGAACAGAATGGTTGCTTCATAACGTCTAACTCTTATTTTTCATTTTCATATGTGATGATACATGCCATTGAATGATTTCTAGACAGAACTAGTTTGACCACAATGATTTAAACCAGTGTGGTTTAGTGGTTTGAGTGTTGGACTGGACTTTGGAGAGCAGGGTTCGATTCCCAGCTCAGCCATGAACCCCACTGGGTCACCTTGGGCAAGTCACATGCTCTCAGCTTCAGGGACAGGGAATGGCAAGCCTCCCCTGAACAAATCTTTCCAAGAAAACCTGAGATAGGTTCACCTTAGGGTCAGCATAAGTCAGAAACAACTTGAAGGCACACCACCACTACCTCCCATTTGGATTATTGTAAGGGCTAAGTGAAGCATAATGTGAAAATGCCAAATATTGCAGCTGGAATTTTAACTGGTATCTCCAACTGGTTTATATAACTCCAGTATTGAACAAATGACAATAATACTGCATTATTGTTTCCAGGTCCAATTCAAATGAAAGGCTTATCTTTAAAACTCTAAATGTTTTAAAATCTTTTGCAAAAGCCACACTCCAAGTGTATTTTCCTTATCAAAAGTGTGCCAGGCCATTGCAAAAAAAAAAAAAAAAAAAAATGGTTTTCTGTGTTTATGTAGCAGAAACTATGACTTTGAAATGCCCTTCCCAAAAAGAGCTGCACCTGAATTGGACTATCTTTTTGATGCTAGGCAGAAGAAGTCAGACAGTAACAGCTGTTCGACAGCAGAACATTCTTCCTTGAAGAGTCATGGAGTCTCCTTCTTTGGAGCTTTTCAAACAGAGGCTGGATGGCCATCGGTCGGGAGTGCTTCAAGTGTATATTCCTGCATGGCGGGGAGTTGGCATGGAGGGCCATTGTGGTCGGTTCCAACTCTTTGATTCTATTTTATGGGAGCTACTCTGGATTTTACAGGAGCTATCCAAAGTACTGAAACCTGTTCCCACAAGTCATCTAGAAATAACTCCTTCTGTAAAGTTCTTCTAAAAGCTTAGTATGAATTCACCATCCTGAGGCAATGAGCCACTGGCCGCCTCTGGTAGCAGGTTAAGACTTACCATTTTACCCAGACAGTTTGACTTGTAGAATCTCTTTGGCTGCCTCCACACTGCAGAAATAATCCAGTTTGACCCCACTTTAACTGTCATGACTCAATGCTATGGAATTCTGGGGTCTGTAGTTTGTTGTGGAACCGGAGCTTTCTGACAGAGAAGGCTAAATGGCTCACAAAACTACAATTCCCAGAATTCCATAGCATGGAGCCATAGCAGTTAAATTGGTGTCAAACTGGATTATTTCTGCAGTGTGGATGCAGCTGTAGTCTTTGTAATTGTGATTATAATTAGATTCTGTAAGTGCTGGCATTTATGATGATGGATTGATATTAGTTTTATTGTACTGCATCAGATCTTTTATTTATATTTTGGCATATCCTATAATCTCTTATGATGGATACTGTTAGCAACCAGTTTAAAATAAAATAAATTTTGTACTGTGAAAATGGCTGCACCTTTTTAAAAAAAACGTTCAAGCATACACTTTTGGGAAACCAAATCCTGCTTTTGCTTCCCATCTTATGGAAAATGCAAGTAATTTACATGTTAGAAAATACACTAATCCTCATTCAAGTGTATATCTGTTCATTTAAGAATGTCCAGGTTCAAAGGATCCTACATAGACACTAGAAGCCTCAAACTTTTCTAGTCAAATGCTGCATAAAGCATCAGTATTAGCACATTAGTGTGAAGACTGATGGCATCTTAAGGTGATAATTTATGCTCTTATTTAGTGACAGGGCATCCACAAAAACAAAATCTTGCATAACTACATGGCAAGCGTAGGTAGGAAACACCAGATGGATATAACCTGATTGTTCTTTAACACTTCAAGAAAATCAACAGTGCTTATCAAGTATCACTCTCCTCTCCCCCTCTCCCTTTCTAAAAATATGCATTCTTTTAAAAGATGCAACAATATGAATGTATAATCTGTATGGTTCAAATTCAGGACACTGAGGTGGTCCACTTGAGTGCAATACCATGGAGGTGGATCCTGGATTCCCCTAGGTCACTTCTTCATACTTGGTCATGTGCTATAATGCCCACACAAAAGACCATGTGAACATGGTACACAATCCACTTATTCCTGGAATCTCAGTCTGGTTGATGCTAGTGCCAGTTGTATTTTTTCCAAGGTCATACATGGCGGCAAAGGAAGTCAGACAAAATCTACCAACTCCAAGCAGTGTATTTATCTAGTGTCATCTTCCTTCCTTCTTGGATGCTATACCTGTAGCCTTTTCCTTTCTGCTACCATTGTTTACATCAACATTGTTACACTAGTATATAGTGTGCCATCAGGATTCTGATGCCGGTCTTTAGCAAAATATCCCTTTACTGTGTTCAGTGAGAAAATCTAAAAGAACTACATTTAGTGGGATTATTGTTCTTATTTCAACCTTTTAAAATTTTGATGATGGTGATGATAATTATAATTTTTTAAAGGCAGCACTAACACAAACTAGTTAGCTTTGAAAAATAATGCTCCCAGCTTTTACCTCCTATATAAAACCTCCCCCGTAGTGCTCAGTTCCATACATTGAATTCCATGGACCTTGCTTTAAGTAAGTGCACATAGGGTTGTAGATTTAATTGTCCATACTCTTAGGCAGAAATGGAGAATAGGGGAGGTGTACTAGACCGCCACAAGTTCCAAAGCAGTTTGATTTGAGGGCCTTTGAAGGAAAGGGTAGGAGATATACTATCCCATTGATTTGTTATGACTTAAACCCATATTCTGAATTGCCTGCTTGGCTACACATTTGTTGTTGTTGTTTAGCTGATTTTGAGTTTCCCTCAGTGCATAGCAGCCCTATGAATGAGATGTCTTCAAGCCATGCTATCCTCTGCCTCTTTGCTCGGGTCATGTAGGCTCAGGCTCAGGGTCTCCCTGATGGAGTCTATCTATCTGGCATGTGGTCTTCCTTGCTTTCTATTGCCCTCCAACTTCCCCAGCACGATTGTCTTCTCTAATGAGTCATGCCTTCTCATAATGTGGCCAAAGTACGACAGCCTCAATTTGGTCATCTGGACGTCCAGGGCAAGTTTGCATAACTATTAATGCCACCTGGCCCAACCCTTTCAACCCTACTGTACCAGGTAACAGTCATTCCAAGAGATGGAGGTCTGTTCTGCTGGTGATTTGGGTTCTGCAGGATGACATTTCCACCCCTCTCCTACTACAGAGTGAGGCTGGGACAAGGAATGGCAACAGGGGATCCTATTTCTGCCTCCTGCAGCCTTGCATGCTGTCAAGAGGGGGCTGGAAACATCATCCTCCCATGCCCACCATGATCACCAGCAGAACAAACCTCCACCACTCAGAGGTGGTAATCTGCTTGTAAAGTAGGTTTGAGGTGGCATTTATGATTGTTGCAATAGTGCCACAACTGTGGAGATTATCAGACCGGGGATGGGAGCAAAGCCTGTCCTTATCCTGTCTGTGACAGTGATTGCGTGAAAGACATTCATACATTCACGCTGATCCTGTCATAAACCTGTCAGTGAAGTGGAATTGCATTAACACATTCTTCTGTTAATACAAAATGAAGGGCAAGAATGGTACAAGTCCACTTCAATGACAGGACAATGATAGGATAAGTGCAACATTGTGTGAAAGTCTTTCACGCGAATGCGGTCAATTGCAGTTTAACGATAGGACACTGACAGGTTAAGGATGGGACAAGGATGTCCCATCTGATAATCTCCTGTGACTACATAGTATTAGTGTATATGGAGCAGTTATGGAGCTGTAACTCTAGATTACAAATCTGTAACAGCAATACAGAATCCAAGCGTATGTCCACAAAAGGATACAAGAGCCTGGCAAAGGCCGCTATGAGGGAAAGTCTGAAGGTTAATGTATAGGTTCTCTGTACAGTATATATCTTTTATCGCTCCATAATCTGAAGTGGAATACTTTAATTATTAACCTTGTGCGACCTGGAAAATTTTTGTAGCACAGTAGCCCAGATAAACTAGTTTCTGATTACGTCTTGTGCAGATACATAAGGGGTGTGTGATCTCAGGGTTAATGCTGAGTTAGTCTTGTGTCAAGATAAACATATAAACTGCATATTGATGAGTACAGCTGTAACATTTACAATAGCACTTTTATCCTGAGAACAGCAGTGTTTAACACAGAGATTGTAGCCACTGAAGAGCTGTCTCTGGAGATGGGAGGTTTAATGGAGAATTACTGGTATGAGGGGAGACGTAACTGAACTCTGCAGTAAAAATTCAACAAAAATCACCAGCAAAGTTTTCTGAATCTCCAGATAGGATTGTGGGAGATGTAGGTGGATGCAGGAGGAGGAAAGGAGGGGAATTTTTTCTTACCAACCTATTTTAGTATGTAGTGAGATCTTGTAGCACCTTTGAGACTAACTTAAATAAAGAAGTTGGCAGCATGAGCTTTCGTAGAATACAGTCTACTTCCTCAGATGCATATAGCTCATGCTGTCAACTTCTTTATTTCAGTTAGTCACAAAGGTGCTACCAGATCTCTCTACATACTGATTCTACAGACTAACACAGCTATATCTTTGATTTCAACCTATTTTAGGTTGGAGTGAAAAATCTTTCCACAGCCACTACATATGACAAGTGATGGTAATTCATAACCCCAAAAGGAGGACAAGATGTCATAACCCCAAAAGGAGGACAAGGCACTACAAAAGGTAGGGCATTCAAGAAAAATGTAAGACATTCCAAAATGAAAGGTACAGATACTCATATAAATATACATGCATGCTTTTTAGTTATGCTCAATATGGAGAACATTATGAAATTCCTCCTTGATAGAAGGCTGAAATGTAGGACATGTCCTGGAAAAAGGAGGATGCCTGGTCACCCTGTGGTGGTGGTGGATTCTTTCGGTTCTTTAGTCCGAATTGTACAGGAACTATTTAAAGTGCCTAACCTATTTACCCAGAGGACCTTCTCATCGGCCACCCCAAGACTGTGGCATGACCAGCTGGAAGAGATCTAACAGCTAAACCAGCAGTTTGAATATAAGACACATTTGAAGACCCATCTCTTCTAGCAGGCTTATCCAGGCAGTTTTTAATCATGAATTTAAATATGAATTTTATATTTAATAATTTTTCTACATATTGTAATACAAATATTGTGTAGATCTCTTAATATTTGGGTATTTTATGCAGCTTAATATGTGTATTTTATGTAATGATTGTGCTTTAACTATATTGTAACCCACCTCGAGCCATGCGGAGAGGCAGGTAATAATAATAATTAGAGTCCTGAATCCTCAGCCAATGTAGCTATCCCAGCTATGATAGGCTGGCTCTGCCCAGCTTCTCCCTTCACACGTTGTTTGTTTAACTTGTACGCTGAATGTCCCATATGCAAAACTGGATTAGATGCTGTGAAAATTGGAGAAAGGAAGATCAACAATTTAAGATATGCATATGACACCATGCTACTAGTAGAAAACAGCAAAGACTTGGAAGGACTAGACTGAGACCATCATATTCGGGTATGATGGTATACACTCAGGTTCTTGGACAGACATTTACTTGAGTCAGCCAGGACAAGTTGGCAACTGTCAGCCAGAGGACTTTTTCTTCAGCCACCCATAGACTGTGGAATGACCTGCCAGAAGAGATTTGAATATGCTGTCTGAATTTAAAATAGACTTCCAGCAGGCTTATCCAAATGATTTTTAAATTGTGAATTTTAAATGATGAATTTTAAATGTGGATTGTTTTAATATGTGTATATTTTATCTGTTCTTTTAAATTGATGTGTGTTTTAACTGATTGTTTTAACTGATGTTATTTGTTAATTGTTAATTGCTGGTGTTCCCCGCCTTGATCCATGGGGAGAGGTGGGCAAATTATCATTATTATTGTAACCATCATCACCATCATCATGAGAAGACCTGCCTCACTAGAGAAGATAGTGCCAATAGTGCTTGGCAAAGTGGAAAGCAGTAGGAAAAGAGGAAGTCTGCACTGCAGATGAAAAGGCTTAGCCAAGACTGGTGACTTGGAGGTCTCTCATTCTCATCTGCCCTGCAGAAATAATCTAGTTTGACATCACTTCAACTGCCATGGCTCAATGCTATGGATTTCTGGGAACTGTAGTTTTGTGAGCCATTTAGCTTTCTGTGTCAGAGAGCTCTGGTGCCACAACAAACTACAATTTCCAGAACTCCATTGCATTGTATCATGATAGCATCATGGTGTCAAGCTGGATTATTTTTGCAGTGCGGATGCAGCCAGGATTGCTATAAGTAGAAGCTGACTTGACAGCAGTTAACAACAACGACAACAACAACGTGTGAAATGAAGGAGGAAAGAGAGATGCCTGTCCTGGTCATGTTTACTGATAGCCCAAGATCTACACATCAATTGCATTATATTGTGTGAGTTGCATCCAATTGTGTCCATACTAATATAATGGGTATCCCTTCTCTTGGCAACCCATTTTACAATTCTTCTTAATTTGCTCTAGAAAGTAAGGAGCCCTCCAGAGCAAGAGAAAAGAAGAGGTCGTGAAAGTTTGCCCATTTATTTATTTATTTATTATTTCATTTTTATGCCACCTTTTTTCTTCCAAAAAAGGGGCCTAAGGCAGCTCACAAAACAAAAACATTTTTAAAAACTTTACAGTAAATATTTAAAAACAGTTAAACCCTTTAATTAAAACAATATACAATTAACATTAAAAACATACAAAAATTAAACCATAATTAAAACACACACCCTATATTGGATGGAAGCCAATTTTAATGTTTTATTGTTTGTTTTAATGCTATATTGTTTGTAAATTGTATTGTTTTAAATTTGATGTTCACAGCCTTGAGTCCCTTTATTGGGAGAAAGGCAGGATATACGAAAATAAAATAATAAATAATAATGATTATGTTACATATGCAATTTCCATTATTAATCTGTATGGGAAGAAATACAACTAATGCTACGTGAGGCTGCTTTGTGGGAACCTGTATTTTGAAAAGAGGCATGCCAAAAAGCCAAAGGCATTTCATCAAAAGCTTATACTCTACGGAATGGGAATTAGAGCTGAAAAAACGGATTACTGTGATAAAAGATAGAAGGTTGTTTCAAACCAGCTGGCAGTTAAGTACCAGACAGAAAATGAACTGAACTTGAAATATTATAAGATAACATCCACTTTTTTCTCCCCCCCCTTTTTTTTTTTTAAAAAAAACCCAAACCCTGGAACAATTATAAACTGCAGAGGTTTAAAAATGTAAACTACTTGTGACATCTAAGACTTAGATGGAAGGCTTGATATTTATTTGCTTGTAATTGGAAATCAGTGCTAACTCATCTGCTGTGCAGAATTAAAGATGGAGGGCCACAAAAGCTGCAGAAACACTTGTTGAAAAAGAGGCCATCTGGATGGAATATATTCTGCCAAAAACACATTCCTTCGTGGAGAAGGACTCAAAATAGCATATAGTCTTTTTTTTTAATGTCTGGAGAACTGCATTAATATGGTGCACACCATGCAGCTGGATAATGCATTTTCTTGACAGCTGCTCTGACAGATATCAGAAATCTATGCCAGAAAAGCTCTATCTACTAAATTTTACAAGTACAGAGTCTCTAGATCAGGATGAGCAAAGTGCAGCCTCCAGGGCCATTTTTGTGGCACCCATGCCCACCCCCAGGATCAAAAAAACTGTCCCAAAATGCCTTCTAAGAGGTTTGGGTGGTATTTCCACCACGTTTTGGGGTCCCGTGTGCCATTTTAGTCTCAGGACAGATCTTTTTAGAAACAGAAAATGAACAGAAAATGACTTTGGCTCATTTCCTGTTGATAGAAAAAGGTCTGTCCTGAACCTGAAACATAATAAAAATGCTTCACATGGCCCCTTAAGGGGTTTTATGGTTATTTCGGGGCAAAAAAAGTTGTTGGTTTTTTAATGGTGGAGGTGATGTCAAGATGGAGCACCCCAAGTTCTTGGGATGGGGGCTAATGTGGCCTCCTTGGCTTCCATGGTTGGCCATCCATACTCTGACTGAATATGAAGAAGTTTAGGCAGTTTATCACACTGAGGCTGATTTTGACATTCAAGAGAGATTAAAGTGCATTTAAATCATCCCACAAATGAAGTGGAAATGGCAAGTAATTGCGCAAATGATTATCACACGCAATCACATAAATAAAGTGATATCAGAAATGCATTGTTGCTGAAATCTGGAAAGTAAAAGATGTGCATCAACGCTTCTTTGTGACCACTTTAATGGTGGGTTTTGTGTGATGTCATGTGAAATAGTTTTGCGTAATTACGCAATTTTTCCAGGACTCCCCAGTGTGACCATTTAGTGGCTTACCTAATAAATTCTATATATGCTATCTTTTATAGTGGTTTGTAGACTACTACTCAAGTAATACCTAAATACTTCTACCCAATACGATTTGGTGCAGTTTGTTTCTTTGGCATGTGAAATATATTAATGACTGCCAGCTCAAAAAAGGCAAAAAGAAGGTTAAGCTAATCTAATCCGAGGATTTGCTCATGAACATAAAATGAATTAACTTAATATTAGGGCCTAAAAATGGAGAAAATATTTTCATCTCCTGCTATGTTAGCGATGACTGGGAATAATATGGTAACAATGCAATCAAACAAAGTGCTTTTACATAGAAATACATAAATCAAACGGGACTGAATGAGGTATTCAAGGAGTAAGGCGAAAGCTTAAAAGTAATTACTTACAAACAACTAGTTCTTTGAAATTAGTTCCCTTTCCCAATAACAACAGTATAACTTCCTTACATTGCAATTGTGAGTTAAAGGATAGTTTCGTTCTGAGTTACAACTGCAACTTTAAAAGCAGAAAACAGAAGCCACGTTATGTTATTATTAATGTTAAAGAATTGCCTGGTAACAAGTCTTGGAACAAAGAGCAGATGATCTTGATGATTCATACTTGCCATGCACCATCAGTTTGGGAAGCGTACATGTTCAATCCTAACCCTGCCACACCTTTCTTCAGTCTCTCATCTTTATACATCTTTATACAGATAATGTGGCTGGCTGGGAAAGTGAATACAGTGGGCCATCGACATTCACTGGGATTATGAGCGCAGAAAGTGAAAGTGGAAAAAACACAAATAAAAAAATATAAAAAATATCATTTTTAAACCTGAGAGAACACCTCTCTCAGAGAACCTGAGAGAACACCATAGAATTGCCCCTAGGTCATCCAGTGTGACTCTATGGTCAACTTCTGGCAGAGTTGCAATGGAAGAACAAGAGAATCCTAGAGAGAACATTTGTAGAATTCAAAGGTATAGCCATGTTAGGGGCAAAACAGACTGGCAGTAAGAGCCAGCTTTGCACAGCATTCAGACAGCGCATGTCTCCAGGCCACTGGGAAGCCACACAGCTGACCACATATGCAGTGGCTTCATGGCATTTTGGCAGCGCGATGTTTACACGCACTGTGCCACAGAAATAGCCCCAAAGCCACCACCACGGCAGCAAAGCTGGCTTTTTCCCAGCTCAAAAAGGAGTGGCTTTCTGCTGCTTCTCTTTGAGCTGGGAAAACGTCGGGTTCGGGCACAGGACATGTGGTTGCCACTGCCCCAACTCAGCGATTAAAAAGTGGCGTCACACCGCCCCTTTAGGGCTATTTTGGCCCTAAGTCTGCAAAATCCGTATGTAAAGAGATCTTACAGTGGTTCCCAAACTTTGGTCCTCCAGGTATTTCGGACTTCAACTACCAGTTAGCCTCAAAGCCGCAACAAGATCTCTCTGCAAAAGGGATTATGAGGCTCTGGGAAGGAAGCTGAAAGAGATGGATGCACAGGTTGTCATCTCATCTCTACTCCCGGTAGAAGGGCATGGTCCAGGAAGGGAGAGGAAAATAGCAGAGGTGAATAACTGGCTCCGTAGATGGTGCCGCCAAGAACAGTTTGGATTCTTGGATCATGGGCTGCGCTTCCATGAGGAGGGACTTCTGGCAAGGGATGGACTGCATCTCACGCCAGTTGGCAAAAACGTTTTTGCCAACAGTCTGAAGAATCTGATCAGGAGGGCTTTAAACTGAGTTATGTGGGGGAGGGAGACATTATACTGGAAGGCAAAAGGGATGGAGAGAATAGTCCAAATGGCATAGAGGGAACAAGGCAAACAGTGCAAGGACCCAACAGTAGGAGGCAAAAAAATGTGCAAAAGCAGCAAGTAAAGAGGACACATGGTCTTAAATGCCTCTCCACTAATGCACAGAGTATGGGAAATAAGCAGGATGAACTTGAACTCCTAGCACAACAAGGGAAATATGATATAATAGGCATCACTGAAACCTGGTGGGATGAGTCTCATGATTGGAATGTAGAAATAGAGGGGTATAACCTTTTTAAGAGAAACAGGCCAAGCAGGAAAGGAGGAGGAATAGCATTATATGTCAGGGATATTTACACCAGTGAAGAGATCCAGGAAGTCAATACTGGAAGCCAGGTGGAGAGCATCTGGATAAAAATTAAAGGAGAGGGAAATAACAGGGATGTTACTGTGGGAGTCTACTACAGACCCCCGACTCAGGCAAAGGAATTGGATGATGCCTTTCTAGAACAGATAAACACATATTCAGAAAAGAGAGATGTAGTAGTGATGGGTGACTTCAACTATCCTGATATTTGCTGGAAGTCAAACTCAGCCAAATCCTCAAAGTCTAGCAAATTCCTCACTTGCCTGGAAGACAATTTCATTGTCCAAAAGGTGGAAGAGGCAACAAGGGGATCAGCCATTTTAGATCTTATCTTAACCAACAGGGAAGACCTAGTTGATGGGGTGCAAGTGGTTGGATCCTTAGGTGGAAGTGACCATGTTCTCCTGGAGTTTGTTATGCAGTGGAAGGGAGAAGCTAGGCATAGTCAGACACGCACTCTAGACTTTAGGAGAGCTAATTTCAATAAACTTAGAGAAATACTGGGAGTGATCCCATGGTCAGGAATACTAAAAGAAAAGGGAGTTCAAGACGGATGGGAGTTTCTCAAAAGGGAGATATTGAAGGCACAATTTCAAACAGTTCCAATGAGGAAGAAAAATGGAAGATGTCTCAAGAAGCCAGGATGGATGACTAAGGAACTTTCAACTGAGCTAAGTTTTAAACAGAACATGTATAAGAAATGGAAAAATGGAGAAATCACGAAAGAGGAATTCAAACAAATAGCCAGCACATGTAGGGGTAAAGTCAGAAAAGCTAAAGCTCAGAATGAACTCAGAGGTAGTACAGGAATACCTGGTTAACCTAAATGAATATAAATCTCCAGGACCAGATGAACTACATCCTAGAGTATTAAAAGAACTGGCAAATGTAATATCAGAGCCATTGGCAATAATCTTTGAGAACTCCTGGAGAACAGGAGAAGTCCCAGCAGACTGGAGGAGGGCAAACATTGTCCCCATCTTCAAAAAGGGAAAAAAAGAGGATCCCAACAATTATCGTCCAGTTAGTCTGACATCAATTCCAGGAAAGGTTCTAGAGCAGATCATTAAGCAGAGAGTCTGTGAACACTTAGAGGCCAATGCCATAATCACAAAAAGCCAACATGGGTTTCAGAGAAACAAGTCATGCCAAACGAACCTGATCTCTTTTTTTTATAAAATTACCAGCTTGGTAGATGAAGGGAATGCTGTGGATATAGTATACCTCGATTTCAGTAAGGCCTTTGACAAGGTTCCCCATGACATTCTTGCAAACAAGCTTGCAAAATGTGGGATAGACAAGTTAACTGTTACATGGATTTGTAATTGGTTGACTGGCCGAACTCAAAGGGTGCTCAACAATGGCTCCTTTTCATCCTGGAGAGAAGTGACCAGTGGGGTCCCACAGGGCTCTGTCCTGGGCCCAGTGCTGTTCAACATCTTTATTAACGATTTGGATGACAGAATTGGGGGCATACTTATCAAATTTGCAGATGACACTAAACTGGGAGGAGTAGCTAATACCCCAGAGGACAGGATCAAAATTCAAAATGACCTGAATAGACTAGAAAGCTGGGCCAGTGCTAACAAAATGAAATTCAATGCGGAGAAATGTAAGGTTCTGCACTTAATAATAATAATAATAATAATACATTTTATTTATACCCCGCTCTTCAGCCAAAGCTATCAGAGCGGCTTACAATTTGTTAATTAGACAATTAAGTCCCCTCAAGATGGTGGTTGAAGGGAGGGCTCTTCTTGTTTGCAGCAGGAGGTGGCCTGCCTTTCTCTCCCCTCAAGATGGTGGTTGAAGGGAGGGCTCTTCTTGCTTCCAGCAGGAGGTGGCCTGCATCTCTCTCCCCTCAAGATGGTGGTCGAAGGGAGGACTCTTCTTGCTTCCAGCAGAAGGCGGCCTGCCTTTCTCTCCCCTCAAGATGGTGGTTGAAGGGAGGGCTCTTCTTGCTTGCAGCAGGAGGTGGCCTGCCTTTCTCTCCCCTCAAGATGGTGGTTGAAGGGAGGGCTCTTCTTGCTTCCAGCAGGAGGTGGCCTGCCTTTCTCTCCCCTCAAGATGGTGGTTGAAGGGAGGGCTCTTCTTGCTTCCAGCAGGAGGTGGCCTGCATCTCTCTCCCCTCAAGATGGTGGTTGAAGGGAGGGCTCTTCTTGCTTCCAGCAGGAGGTGGCCTGCATCTCTCTCCCCTCAAGATGGTGGTTGAAGGGAGGGCTCTTCTTACTTCCAGCAGGAGGTGGCCTGCATCTCTCTCCCCTCAAGATGGTGGTTGAAGGGAGGGCTCTTCTTGCTTCCAGCAGGAGGTGGCCTGCCTTTCTCTCCCCTCAAGATGGTGGTTGAAGGGAGGGCTCTTCTTGCTTCCAGCAGAAGGCGGCCTGCCTTTCTCTCCCCTCAAGATGGTGGTTGAAGGGAGGGCTCTTCTTGCTTCCAGCAGAAGGCGGCCTGCCTTTCTCTCCCCTCAAGATGGTGGTTGAAGGGAGGGCTCTTCTTGCTTCCAGCAGAAGGCGGCCTGCCTTTCTCTCCCCTCAAGATGGTGGTTGAAGGGAGGGCTCTTCTTGCTTCCAGCAGGAGGTGGCCTGCCTTTCTCTCCCCTCAAGATGGTGGTTGAAGGGAGGGCTCTTCTTGCTTCCAGCAGAAGGCGGCCTGCCTTTCTCTCCCCTCAAGATGGTGGTTGAAGGGAGGGCTCTTCTTGCTTCCAGCAGGAGGTGGCCTGCATCTCTCTCCCCTCAAGATGGTGGTTGAAGGGAGGGCTCTTCTTGCTTCCAGCAGGAGGTGGCCTGCCTTTCTCTCCCCTCAAGATGGTGGTTGAAGGGAGGGCTCTTCTTACTTCCAGCAGGAGGTGGCCTGCCTTTCTCTCCCCTCAAGATGGTGGTTGAAGGGAGGGCTCTTCTTGCTTCCAGCAGGAGGTGGCCTGCCTTTCTCTCCCCTCAAGATGGTGGTTGAAGGGAGGGCTCTTCTTGCTTCCAGCAGGAGGTGGCCTGCCTCTCTCTCCCCTCAAGATGGTGGTTGAAGGGAGGGCTCTTCTTGCTTCCAGCAGGAGGTGGCCTGCCTTTCTCTCCCCTCAAGATGGTGGTTGAAGGGAGGGCTCTTCTTGCTTCCAGCAGGAGGTGGCCTGCATCTCTCTCCCCTCAAGATGGTGGTTGAAGGGAGGGCTCTTCTTACTTCCAGCAGGAGGTGGCCTGCATCTCTCTCCCCTCAAGATGGTGGTTGAAGGGAGGGCTCTTCTTACTTCCAGCAGGAGGTGGCCTGCATCTCTCTCCCCTCAAGATGGTGGTTGAAGGGAGGGCTCTTCTTACTTCCAGCAGGAGGTGGCCTGCATCTCTCTCCCCTCAAGATGGTGGTTGAAGGGAGGGCTCTTCTTGCTTCCAGCAGAAGGCGGCCTGCCTTTCTCTCCCCTCAAGATGGTGGTTGAAGGGAGGGCTCTTCTTGCTTCCAGCAGGAGGTGGCCTGCCTTTCTCTCCCCTCAAGATGGTGGTTGAAGGGAGGGCTCTTCTTGCTTCCAGCAGAAGGCGGCCTGCCTTTCTCTCCCCTCAAGATGGTGGTTGAAGGGAGGGCTCTTCTTGCTTCCAGCAGGAGGTGGCCTGCCTTTCTCTCCCCTCAAGATGGTGGTTGAAGGGAGGGCTCTTCTTGCTTCCAGCAGGAGGTGGCCTGCCTTTCTCTCCCCTCAAGATGGTGGTTGAAGGGAGGGCTCTTCTTGCTTCCAGCAGGAGGTGGCCTGCATCTCTCTCCCCTCAAGATGGTGGTTGAAGGGAGGGCTCTTCTTGCTTCCAGCAGGAGGTGGCCTGCCTCTCTCTCCCCTCAAGATGGTGGTTGAAGGGAGGGCTCTTCTTGCTTCCAGCAGGAGGTGGCCTGCCTTTCTCTCCCCTCAAGATGGTGGTTGAAGGGAGGGCTCTTCTTGCTTCCAGCAGGAGGTGGCCTGCCTTTCTCTCCCCTCAAGATGGTGGTTGAAGGGAGGGCTCTTCTTGCTTCCAGCAGGAGGTGGCCTGCATCTCTCTCCCCTCAAGATGGTGGTCGAAGGGAGGACTCTTCTTGCTTCCAGCAGAAGGCGGCCTGCCTTTCTCTCCCCTCAAGATGGTGGTTGAAGGGAGGGCTCTTCTTGCTTGCAGCAGGAGGTGGCCTGCCTTTCTCTCCCCTCAAGATGGTGGTTGAAGGGAGGGCTCTTCTTACTTCCAGCAGGAGGCGGCCTGCATCTCTCTCCCCTCAAGATGGTGGTTGAAGGGAGGGCTCTTCTTGCTTCCAGCAGAAGGCGGCCTGCCTTTCTCTCCCCTCAAGATGGTGGTTGAAGGGAGGGCTCTTCTTGCTTCCAGCAGGAGGTGGCCTGCCTTTCTCTCCCCTCAAGATGGTGGTTGAAGGGAGGGCTCTTCTTGCTTCCAGCAGAAGGCGGCCTGCCTTTCTCTCCCCTCAAGATGGTGGTTGAAGGGAGGGCTCTTCTTACTTCCAGCAGGAGGTGGCCTGCCTCTCTCTCCCCTCAAGATGGTGGTTGAAGGGAGGGCTCTTCTTGCTTGCAGCAGGAGGTGGCCTGCCTTTCTCTCCCCTCAAGATGGTGGTTGAAGGGAGGGCTCTTCTTGCTTCCAGCAGAAGGCGGCCTGCCTTTCTCTCCCCTCAAGATGGTGGTTGAAGGGAGGGCTCTTCTTGCTTCCAGCAGGAGGTGGCCTGCCTTTCTCTCCCCTCGGAAAAGGGCGGAAAAATGAAATGCACAGATATAAAATGGGGGACACCTGGCTGAATGAGACCACATGTGAAAGGGATCTAGGAGTCCAAGTAGACCATAAGCTGAACATGAGTCAACAGTGTGATGCGGCAGCCAAAAAAGCCAATGCAATTTTAGGCTGCATCAATAGAAGTATAGTTTCTAGATCAAGGGAAGTTATAGTGCCACTCTATTCTGCTTTGGTCAGGCCCCACCTGGAATACTGTGTCCAGTTCTGGGCACCACAATTCAAAAAAGATGTGGAGAAACTGGAGCATGTCCAAAGGAGGGCAACTAAGATGGTGAAGGGTCTGGAAACCTTGCCCTATGAAGAACGCCTTAGGGAACTAGGGATGTTTAGCCTGGAGAAGAGAAGGTTAAGAGGTGATATGATAGCCCTGTTTAAATATTTGAAGGGATGTCATATTGAGGAGGGAGCAAGCTTGTTTTCTGCTGCTGCAGAGACTAGAATGCGGAACAATGGATGCAAACTGCAGGAAAAGAGATTCCACCTCAACATTAGGAGGAACTTCCTGACAGTAAGGGCTGTTCGACAGTGGAACACACTCCCTCGGAGTGTGGTGGAGTCTCCTTCCTTAGGGGTCTTTAAGCAGAGGCTGGATGGCCATCTGTCAGGGATGCTTTGACTTGGAGTTCCTGCATGGCAGGGGGTTGGACTGGATGGCCCTTGTGGTCTCTTTCAACTCTATGATTCTATGATTCTGTGATTCTATGATTCTATGATTTATGAGTAAATTAGTACAAAAAACATTACTAAGGATTCTGTATGCATGTAGTATGGGAGGAGGTCAATGGTGGGGTGACAGCATGAGTTACCGCACCAGATGACACCAACCCTAGTGACACTACTGACCCTAAGGCTATCCTATCCTGGGGTTTTCTTGGCAAGGTTTTTTCTGTGAATAATCAAATCCTCAAAAGTCAAAGGTGCAAATGTGGAAGGCTGACTGTAGTAGCAATCCTAATGCAGGGCCTACTTGTATTGTGTCTACACTAGTGGTTCTCAGCCTGTGGTCTGCAGACACCCAGGGGTCCATAGTCTTCTCACAGATGGTCTGCAAAGGCTTGAAAGCTGCTCAGCAGACTTCTGATGGTGCCTCTGAGGGAAGGTTTCGTGGCTGGTGTAACTGTTAATGGTTCAATATTCCAGTATTATTATTATTATTATGTGTGTGTGTGTGTGTGTGTGTGTGTATATATATATATATATAATATGGATAAACGTAAGGAGCAAACTCTTCTAGAACATGGCCACATAGCCCGAAAAACCCACAAAAAACTATGGATGCCAGCCATGAAAGCCTTCGACTTCACATTATTATTATAATTAAAGTGAGCGCTTGGTATTCATCAAGATTTGGTTCCAGGACCCCTTGTGGATACCCAAATCCATGGATGCTCAAGTCCCATTGTATACAATGGCATAGTAAAATGGCACCCCTTATATAAGATAGCAAAAATCAAATTTTGCTTTTGGGAGTTTAGATATTTTTAGTATATTTTCAATCCGTGGATAGTTGAATCTGTGGATAAAGACTCCATGGATATGGAGGATTGGCTGTATTATTATTTGGATTTTAAATCTTGTGTTAAGTCTTGGAGTTCCAGGGAAACAAAATGCATTTAAAGGGGGTCCCTGGTAAAGAAAATGTTAAGCACCACTGATCTCAACGCTTTCTCACTTGTCCCCTTAAAATGTTGAGATTTTCATTGACCTTAGAAACGATGGTGAACGATCTGCATTCGAAGCAGCAATTAAGAAACAGTAGGCAAAAATAACACCAGATTATTGCTTTACTGGCTGCTTACATTACATAGGCCCTAAAACCTTAGATAATCATAGTGGAAAAACACCTGATATGATGATCAGAGGAGATTATTTCTCAGGGCAAAGGCTGCCAGCTCAGGGCTTAATATGGAACTCCCAAAGAGAAGTTTAAGTTATAAAATGGCAATTTGTGAGACTAGACCAGGGCAGATGAATGGGTTGCAGCAGGCTGCAGGGAAATTGGTGCCTTGCACAGAAGGTTTAATTTGCTCAGGAGCTATATCCTAAAATATATAGGCTTAGCTTTGGAGACCACTTGCAATAATTATACCACATGGAAAACAGTAAATCAATGGTGAAGAAGTCCCGGAGCATGTACAAAGTAAATGTATATCATTTCCCTACAGAATAACGACAATATCCACAATAATAATAATAATGTTTATTTCTCCCCATGGATTGAGGCGAGGAACAAAAACAACAACAGACACACCACATCAGTTAAAACACATGTTAAAATACATATCAATTTAAAAGGGTGTGCATACAATTTAAGAGGGCAAGATACACACATTAACACAATCTACATTGAAAATTCGTCATTTGGGTATTCCTCAATAGGGTGGTGTTTTTTTTCTATCTAAGGCTGAATAGGCACTGCAGAAATATTCTGGTTTGACACCACTTTAACTGCTGTGGCTCCATCCTTGCTTGCCTGAAGGAAAGGACTCTCCCTCCATATTATTTAGATATTTAATTTATTTGCTCATGTAAATCATTTATGTATTTTGTGTATTTGTTTATCCACTTTTGTAAACCGCTTTGATCTTTTTTGGAAAGGCGGTATATAAATAAATTATTATTATTATCCTATGGAATTCTGGGAACTGTGGTTTTGTGAGCTATTTAGCCTTCTCTACTGGTCCAAAACACACGGTGTGTGAGGAGAGACAGGTAAAACTTAGTGAATTATTTATATGCTGCAATTAGTCTGAGGGGGTCCTTTTTATGTAAGAGAGGCGGGGCCTCTTCTTGGCCTCTGATTGGTTGTTTTCAGCGTCTGTCAAAACTCAAAAGGGGCGTCGGTTTAACGGTTCGCGTGTATTGGTCAACGGCCAAAAGGGGCGCGAGGAAGAGGTCTTGTCTGAGGAGGTGGGCGTGGCAGCGCCCTTGTCACTCACACAAGGGGCGGGTCAAACATTCCCTTCTTCCCATAGGCAGAGAGGGAGGTAGGCGTGGCGAATGGCCTGTCACTCAAACAAACTGAGGGAGAGAGGAGTGGAGATCTTATTAGAAACCTTCGAGGGAAGTGGGCGTGGCAACACCAACTTGTCACTCACGCAAGGGGCGGGGCAAACAAAACCCATTCCCTTCTTCCCATAGGTTGCGAGTGTTCTTTATAAGTGGAGGTGGGCGTGGCACTCGGGCTGTCACTCACACAAAGGAAGGAATAATAGACCAAAAAAGGGGGCGAGTTCTAACCACTGCGCCTGCGCGGCTCCGCCCCCGAGCCCTCAATTTGGAGCGCGCGCGGGGCCGGCGCGCTCTCATTCGACTTCCGGCGGCCGAGGAGTGCGGAGCTCCGCTATTGCGCTAAGGAGAAGGATGATAATGATGCCGCGACGGCGGCGGAAAGGAAGAAGGAGCTGCCCTTTCTGAGTGCGCTCTTCCCGAAGAGAGGCATGTCGCCGTGGCTGAGCTGTTGGGCGCTGCTCGTGCGGCGGAGACCCCCCTGCTGCCTCCGGCGTCCCTCCTTCCTTCCTCGGTCGCTGCTGCTGTCCTTGTCTCCTTTTCCCAGGGCGCTGGGGACCCACCCGAAGAAGGAGCCCATGGAGGCCCTGAACACCGCCCAGGGAGCCCGGGACTTCATCTACAGCCTCCACTCCACCGAAAGGAGCTGCCTCTTGAGGGAGCTCCATCGATTCGAGTCCATCGCCATCGCGCAAGGTACTAAAAACACAAAAATAACCCGCTTTGGTCGCGCTTTAACTCGTTGTCTGGCTCGCTGGCTATGGAATTCTGGGAGTTGGAGTTTGTTGTGGGGCCTTAAGGCCCCACAACAAACTCCAACTCCCAGAATTCCATAGCCAGCGAGTCAGACAACGAGTTAAAGCGCGACCAAAGCGGGTTCATGTCTGGATTCAGTCCAAAACACGCTGCAGGAACGACCCAGTTTGGGATTTGTAGTTCTGGGAGGTGCCCGGCCTTCTTTTAAGGGTCCAGGAACGCAGCTGCAGCGTTTATAAATGTTAATAATAACAATAATAATTAATAATAAATAATAATAATAATAGCCTAGTACGAGACCATTTTTAACCACCCTGGCTTCCAGTGTATGGGATTTGTAGTTCTGGGAGATGCTCAGCCTTCTTCCAAGGTCCAGGAACACAGCTGCAGGAACAGCTCGGTTGTTTATAAATGTTAATAAATAATAATAATAATAAGAATAGTCTAGTTCAAGACCATTTTCAGCCACCCTGACTTCCAGAGTATGGGATTGTGGGATTTGTAGTTCTGGAAGATAAGGGTTAATAATAATAATAATAATAATAATAATACTTAGCTTTCTTTTTAGTCCAAAGACAATAAAGGCACTGCAGAAATAGTCTAGTTTGATACTCGCTTCATCGCCCTTGGCTCAGCACTAGAGAATCTTGGGATTTGTAGTTCTGGGAGATGCTTAGCTTTCTTTAAGGACAAAAACACACTGCAGAAATAGTTCAGTTCGAGACCATTTTAACTACCTTGGCTCCAGCCTATGGGATTGTGGGAATTGTAGTTTTTGGAGGTATTTAGGCTTTCTTTTTGGTCCAAAACAAACTGCAGGAATAGTCCGGCTCGAGACCGCTTTAACTGCCTGTGTAATTGTAGGATCGGACAAAGACGGTGGCTTCCTGGCGGCTGTTGCGGTTGTTTTTTTTTTCCTGGCAAGATTTGTTCAGAGGAGGTTTGCCATTGCCGTCCCCTGAGGCTGAGAGAGTGTGACTTGCCCCAAGGTCACCCGCTGGGTTTCCATGGCCGAGCCAGGACCCGAAGCCTCTTCTCCAGAGTCGCAGTCCAACATACGCGACGCTGGCTCCAGTCTGAAATGACTTGGAGGCACAGAGAAACAACAGCGGTTCACTAAATGTATCCAGGAGGACCTGCCTCAGCCGTGTAATGAAATACAACATTCCAAACCCACAAAACATTGATACACAGAACTACAACACCATACTGGCTATATGACAGCACATTGTTGTTGATGTGTGCCTTCAAGTCATTCCTGGCTTAAGGGGAACCTGTCCTGTGGGGTTTTCTTGGCAAGATTCTCCACCAGAGTGCATTTGCCTTTGCCATCTTCTGAGGCTGAGAGAGTGTGACTTTCCCAGGGTCACCCAGCAGGTTTCATTGGCCCAGCAGGGATTCGAACCCCAGTCTCCAGAGGCATAGCCCAGCACTCAAACCGCTACTCACACTGCATGCATCATCATAGCACTGGATGCTCCCTTCTTTCTGGTTCGCGACCTGCACATCCCTCCTTCCAAAGCACCCTCCGCTGTTCGCGTGGTCCTCCACTCACCTTCCTGGTGGCTTTGGAAGCTGGGTATGTTTAGCCTGGTGAGGAGAAGGTTAAGGGGTGACATGATGGCCATGTTTAAATATTTGAAGGGGTGTCATCCTGAGGATGGAACAAGATTGTTTTCTGCAGCTCCAGCGAATAGGACCCAGAGCAATGGATCCAAAGTACAGGAAAAGAAATTCCACCTCAACATTAGGAAGACCTTCCTGATGGTAAAAGCTGTTTGACAGTGGAAGATCTTGCCTCAGAGAGTGGGGGAGTTTCCTTCTTTGGAGGTTTTTACACAGAGACTGATGGCCATCTGTTGGGGGTTCTTTGATTGTGAGTTCCTGCATGGCAAGGGGTTGGACTGGATGGCACTTGGGGTCTCTTGCTTTTGACCCTCAGTGACCATAGTTAAAACTGAACTCGGCACCTCATCACCATACCTTTGAGTTTGGCATTTCCATGGCTATTCATACAGTCTTGGTTATGAAAGTCCTTTCTGGGCATCTGTTCACTCCATGCATCTGAGGAAGCAGGCCAAATCTACAAAAGCTGAGGCAACAACTTCTTTTGCATAGTTGGTCTCAAGGCTGTTACAACATCAGTTTGCAACTCCCAAGTAAGTGGGTTTAGGATGACAGGCAGCAGTTTTTGTGATTTCAACCCAGCATTTAGTCCTGGGATCCACTGCCCCTCCATCTTTGCCTTTGTTTCCCTTTCAGTGGAAGAACGCAGCCCGTCATTATGCAAAAGATAGACCAGCGGTAATTTTAAACTTGTATAGATAGGCATTCTTGGGATGTTTTGTACCACCACTAGTCCATTAGTTTCTGGATCAGGGCCTAGGTTGGGCCCCTTTTTCCCTCTGGAGAAGGAAGAAGTGAAACACATCCCTAGGAAAACAACTATTTGCAGGCCTGAAATAATAAAGCCGTCTCTGAGTATGTGGGGGAGTTTGTCTCTCTGTCTGTGATCCCACCCATCTAGATTTAGGGAGCAGAGCTTCCACGTCAAAGAGGATGGCATCCAGGGTAGGATTGGGCCTCCAGGGCCAGGCATGTCATCATCTGCGATGTGTGCTAACTTGCCATAGTAAAAGTCTGTGCTGTGTGCGTTGGTTGCCAGCACAAGATGCCTTGGCTGAGCGTATGAACTGCCACATGCGGGTGTGGCTTTTACTTTGCCTTGGAGAACATTTGTTTTCCATTATTTGGAAATCTGTACTAAAAGCTGCATCCCAGTGGTTGCACAGGGCTAAATTGTACTCTCCAGCAGCTGTGATAGTTCAGATGGGTATCAAAGAAAGTTTTGATTGTTTAGTATGGTTTTCTAAGCATGTAATAATTAAAAACAAAACAAAACAAAAATTTTTGGAGATATAAAATCTCTCAAAATTAACTTGAGAGTGGGAACTAGAGCCTTGGAACTGTGAGCACATGGCACTCAACCCACCACTGTCCCATTACCCTGCAGTGTGTGTATAGGTTGAAGCTGGTGTATAGGGCATGATAATTTTTTAAAACTGGGAGTATAGGAAGGAACTGGCAAAACCACCTGAGAGTATTCTTTGCCTAAGTAAATCCTATGAAATTAATGCGGTGGCTGTAAGTGAATAGGCAACTTGAAGGCACACACGCCACACTTTATGGTGACAAATTTAAGATGTAGCCTCCACCCTGCTGATGTTTTTGGTCATGTGATTTATGTGGATGGTACTGTGATGTATTTACGGTAGTTGGGTTGCTATTTTAAGCCAAAGCAGTCCTTCTGTTTTGTAATATGAGACATAGAATGGAAGAGAATTTTTTTTTTAATTTACCGTGAAAGATGAATTAATAGAAGCACACATACTGTCTATAGAAATAATGAATCAGGCTTACAGTAGTGAAGGCCTGTGGACTAAAACTTCATCCTCAAGCACAATATTAGATATGCTTACAGATGGAAGGGTTTTGCATGCAGACGATTTGCAGAAGGTATGGATTTGAAATTCATGGTGTCACCATAAGTCAACAGGTGGCTCGAAAGCGCGCACAGATACACATGGACACAACACAACCTATTCAGCTTCTCATATTCATGAAGAAGCAGAAGTAAAACAGATATACCAGAACATTATAATTGAGACTGAAGCTGCTTATAAGTATTTCAAATTCTAGTTTAGATGCAAAAGCAGGATTTGTGTGGAAGAAAAAAATAATACAAGACTTCGACTTCACAATACAAGACTCCTTAATGCTCAGCACAGGCTTCGTGACAATGTTTTGGGTATTTTGTTCGTATAGCACAATGTGAAAGACACTTTCCAGAGAACAAAATGATAGGTGCTTGCCTACAAGTTAATATATGTAAGTGCCTTCAATTTGCCTGTCAACTTACAGTGACCCCATATATTTCATAGTGTTTTCTAAGGCAAGTACCGATACTCAGAGGTAGTTTTGCCATTTCCTTCCGCGGAAATATAGCCTACAGCACCTGGCATTCATTGGTGGTCTCCCATCCAAGTATTAATCTGGGCTGTCTGTGCTTAGCTCCCAATATACAACAGGATCTGGTGCCTTTAGGATATTTGGAGCTACTACCTACAGGTTTACCGAATATATATCAGCATAGGGAAGCAACAGCAGCAAATAAGAAGTGTGGCAGAGTTTAACATGCAACTAACCATTCAGGTTGAAGGAAAATATATGGCGCTCCTGCAGTTACCTACACATAATTGGATAAAGTGCAGACCATGATAACAGACCTGTTTAAATTAGCACAGTACAACATTCAATTTGTAATGTCAGGACATTGTTGTCTATCATATTGAACTAATGCATCAAATGGCTTGTTCTGGAACATTTCTTTATACACAGAGCTTGCATCATAGTGTGAACAATGTCCATTCAGCTTTTTCCATAGTGAATGAGAGCAGCTGTTATGAGTTCCATTATATATTCATCTGATTTTTATCTTGAGTTTGAAATTACTCTGAGCATCACTTAGACTCTTTTTCATATTGATTTTTACCTTTCTCCTCCTTCCCCCTCCAATTTACTGTTGCACAGTGTCTGCCAACTGATAAATCCAGAGTAGTTTCATAGATTAAAGGTACTAAAGGCTTTCACATGGAAAAATAATTAAAAACCCAATCTGAAGTTCTGATTTCTTAAAAGGCTATATGTAATTTGCAGCAAGCTTTTATAGCTGACATTTGGTGTTTCAGCAGCTATTTAGGAAAGGGCTTCCATTTGACATTCATCTGTTTAAATATGTCCTTGAAAAGGGCAGTTGGCTGTGTATTCCCATTTTCCTAGAAAAGATTTTAATGAGAAATGTGTTAGGCTAAGAATTATAATTAATGAATGGAAGAATATAAGCATCTATGTGTGTATGTAAAAAGAAATTAATTAAATGAAGATGGTGGATAATTTGTATCTTATACTTATTTACAAGTAACTCGTACATGGTTGCTTACTATAGTATTAACTACAGTTGTGAAACAATTTTGCTGGTAGAACTCAACATCCCAGTTATTAGCCAGCTATTTCTTTCTGTAAACTTTCACAGAATGAGAATACTGTATTGCTAACTTGTCTTTACAAGAGAAGCTTGTGTGTTGCTTGAACCCGCCTCCTTCCATCTCCTGTATTGCAGAGCTGGAGCCTTGTAGTGGCTTGCATGTCTTTCTCTTCACATTTGCTTTTAGCATTTTTTGTTCTACCACTGCATTCCCTTCCCCCAATCCCTTGGCATGTGACGGCCAGGGGAGTGGCAGGAGATTATATTTATACAGGCATGGAGAGGATGAAAAACAGTTTACATTTTTCCTGCTGCAAATCAGAGATTTTTTTGTTTCATTTCTGTTAACATTTTGAATCAGTTTGAATTCTGAGGTTGAGCACTGTGTGATGCCAGATGTATGATTCGCCAAAAGGCTGAGGGCACTTGCCCTGATGATCTGACAAGGGGGAGGGATTAGGATGGTTTGAATATAGTGGGCCCTCCACGTTCAGTGTGGTTAGGCGTGCAGGACCCCCATGAAAGTGGAAAAACTGCAAATAACAAAATACAATTTTTTAACCTGAGGGAACACTTCTGGAAGCTGACCGTAGAATTGTGCTGAAGGATCTAAAGGTGACACAGGATGTGTTCACTCTAGGAATCTCTAGTGAACCTTGGCCATAGGGTTATGCTGGAGGACCTGGAGATGCCTAGAGAGAACATAATCAAATCTGGGAGTAATCAGATCTTCAAGAGTCAAAGCTGCAAATGTGGAGGGGTGACAGTACAGTGAAGCCAGTCATTGTAAGACTCACATCTAGCCTTGTGTGTCATCACAGTAAACCAGATGACTGCTCAAAAGTGTATCCATTTACTTTTGGGTTTGTTTCCATACTGATTTCTCACTCAGAGGGGTGGGTTATAAATAATTTATTATTATTATTATTATTATTATTATTTAAAAAAATTGGCTCTCTAGCAGATAACTGTACTCATCTAAATGTTCTTGTTCTATTTTTCTTTCAGTATTCATATCTTTTTGACAGCAGTCAAATAAAGGGATCAAAGAAAGAAACCATGACTAACTCATATTTGTTAAACTTGATAAAAGCATTAATTTCCTCTCAGAATGACATAGAAGTAGCAAAATAGATTTGTTAAAGGTACATATAGCTTGCTAAACCATATATAGAACATACAAATTTCCAATTTAGATTAGCTCAAAAATTACTTAAGTAACAATTGTTCTCAGCATGAAAAATCAAAACAGTTGCTCAGCTTTCATTAAAGTTTTGCTGTTTTGGGGGATGATAGGACAATGGCTCCGAAAAACAATTTGGCTTATAGAACTAAAAGTGGTATTACCTATTTGATAGTGTGTTTTGTCGGTTTTTGCAATGATCAAAACATCGCCAGGCATATTTAATTCTTTGTATTATAAAAATGGTATAGTAATTATTTTCTTAAAGGTTAAGGTTTCCCCTTGACATGAATGTCTAGTTGTAAGTGACCATAGAGGGCAGTGCTTATCTCCATTACTAAGCCAAAGAGCCAGCATTGTCCGAGGACTGCTCTGGTGGTCATTTGGTCATGGTGACTGCACTGAATGCTATTACCTTCCCACTGAAGTGGTACCTATTTATCTACAGTGGTCCCCCGGGTTACGAAGGTAATCCGTTCCGGATTACCTTTTGTAACCCGGAAGTATTCGTTTCCCGGGGGACCGCTATTTCAGACGGACCGCGCGGCCATTTAAAGGGACCGAGCGGCTTTTTTTCATTCGTATCCCGGGGGATATTTTGTATCCCGGGGGATACTAAGCCGGTCCGCCGCCTTTCGGATCCCGGGGTTTTCGCAACCCGGGGGATTCGTAAGGCGGGGGACCACTGTACTTGCATTTGCATGCTTTTGAACTGCTAGGTTGGCAGAAGCTGCAGATATATATTGCTTTACATCTACTTATGTGAAGACAGCTAGATGCGAGTCTGCTACCGTTCTCACTCCTCACCAGTTGAGCAATGGCCATGTTTGGGAGGGTTACAGCTGAGAAAAGGTGGATAGGAGACATAGCTATGTGTATCATAGCTACCTTGAATATCGTAGAAGGCCTTTAGTCTGATCCAGCATCACTGTTCTTAAAGTAACTCAAGTGCAGTGGGGAAATTTAGTGACATGATTACATTAAAAGGCCTGCACATGTGCACATTTTGCTTGGCTCTTTGAAGCAGTCGCATGTTTTTAAAGAATGAAACTTTTTTTCTGCTCTGGTTTAATTCAAATAAAAGAGTAACAGTTCACTGGTACCTTGCAATGATATTCAGAAAGAATTGTAACAGTCTGAAGTAAAATAATTTGACTGATGTTAGCTCAGCTGATGAGTATAGCTCAAAAAATCTGCACTGATGTTAACCTTAGGAAGTAGATGGTAATGACCTATTTCCTAGATTTTACTTTTTCCATGTATCCTGTCCCAAATTAAATTTTTGCTTGGGTTATACAGTACTTGCCTAGATGACCACTTTTATCAAGAACCCCCTCAGTCTTTGGTGATGAGTAAAAATACAGAGATACCTACATGCAAGTGGGATTTGTGATTGTCTTAACTTAGCTAGAATTAAAAAAAAAAAAGCCCCCCCCCCCCAAACAAATAGTTATGTTACCTTTCAAGTTTGTTCAGAAATTGTCTAAATACAAAAAGAGCATGTAAAAGCTTGCTGGTCTGGAATTTAAATCAGAGATATAGTGACTTGATGGTGTTTATCCCTGCTTAAAACCTTATACACAAAAACTTATTTTCCCACACTGGGTCCAGATGAGTATACAGATATTCTGTAATCAGTATAAAACGCAAAAATCAAACAATCAGCTTCAAACAGAGAGCATGAATGTGTTTTAAGATGGTGAAGCAGTAAAAGAAGCAAAGAAAAACACAAGCCATACAGAATGTTAATGTTCTTTCCGTTGATGCAGAGGTACAGAAACTGTGGCTGCCTCAGATCCTCAAAGCTCCCCAGCAACCCTTCAAATAGACTTCCAGTTTACTTTTTTGTTAGAAAAAGGTCTTTTCCAGACATATGAAATGGCTAGGGCAGAATAGACCCAAAATGTGGCAAAACTGGTCCCGTGTGAGGTGCACTTCAAGCACTTTTTTCAAAAATTAAATAAATACAGCAAGTGGACGGAGTACTCCAAAGTCACATGAAGGGCCAAGGCAGTCATCCATCTCCTGTTATGATGTCTTAAGCACATAATAGCAGCATGGAAGGAGCCCTGGTGGCTCAGTGGTTAAATGCCTGGACTGCAACCACTCACTCAAAACCATAAGGTTTCGAGTTCAGGACCAGCAAAAGGGCTCAAGCTCGACTCAGGCTCACATCCTTCTGAGGTTGCTAAAATAAGTACCCAGATTGTTGGGGGCAAGTAGCTTACAGTTGTAGACCGCTTAGACACTGCTTAGGCAGTATGAAGTGGTATATAAATGAAGCTGTTTGCTTGACTGCTGTAGTCCACTTTGATTCCCCACTGGAAAAGGGGGAATAGAAATAAATCCTATTATTATTATTATGGCATAAAAATAAATTAAGAATGCAATTCTCTTATAAGAGAGTAAGCATGGCGTGGTTTTGACTATGGAGACCAAGGTTCAAATCCTGGATCTGCCATTGGTTAACCTTGAGCAAGTCACACTCTCTCAGCCTCAGAGAATGGCAGTGGAAACCTCCCTTTGAAGAAATTTGCCAAGAAAACTCTGTAATAAGTTCACCTGATGGTTTCCAGAAATTGGAAACAACTTGAAGGCACACAACAACAAGACCCATTAAACTTGCTGAGTTTTGCTTCTAAGTGAACATGCTTAGGATTGTGCTTCACATGAGTTTGAATGAGTTACATAATTAGTGGTACATAAATCACACATATTCTGAACACTAGAAGTTTAACTAGTGTGACTGACTTTTTATGTTTGAAAAACTTTAGCATCCAAATTTCCTAAACCACGGGTACCATTTGAGATGTCAGTGAAGCAAATAGTACGACCAGAGCCAGCCAGTAAGTGGGATATAGCAAACTTGCATTTGCTACATAAGCATGCATGACATGAAGAGATGCTGCTTGAACCATGGATCTTGTGTGTGGTGCATAAATGGTGCTGCTTCTCCATTTAAAAAAAAAAACCTACTTGAACATATTAACCTCTACTTCTTTCAAGTAATTTAGTGTGTTCTAACAAAAATTACTATGTAGTTTCCATTATCAACTTTGTATGACCACAAGGTTTAGACTGGTTTTCAGATTGTGTGCATTTTTCAGGTCTATTAAAAGGACCTTCATTGGCTGAAATCTTTTTTATTGTTTTTTAAAGAAAGATTTGTGGACTAAAATATTCGGTAACATGTAAATTGCATTATAAACTAATGTAGTTCAATTTTTATCAAAGAGTTTTATATTACTTTTTGAAGACATACTACATCCAAGGGTACTAGAAGAACTGGCAAATGTAATATCGGAACCACTGGAAATAATCTTTGAGAACTCCTGGAGAACAGGAGAAGTCCCAGCAGACTGGAGGAGGGCAAACGTTGTCCCCATCTTCAAAAAGGGAAAAAAAGAGGATCCCAACAATTATCATTCAGTTAGTCTGACATCAATACCAGGAAAGATTCTGGAGTAGATCATTAAACAGGGAGTCTGTGAACATCTAGAAGGCAATGCCATAATCAGAAAAAGTCAACATGGGTTTTAGAGAAACAAGTCATGCCAGACAAACCTGATCTCTTTTTTTCCCAATTAAATTACCAGTAGATGAGGGGAATGCTGTGGATATAGTATATCTTATTTCAGTAAGGCCTTTGACAAAGTTTCCCATGATATTCTTGCAAACAAGCTTGTAAAAATGTGGGCTAGACAAGGCAACTGTTAGGTGGATTTGTAATTGGTTGATCGGCCAAACCCAAAGGGTGCTCAGCAATGGTTCATTTTCATCCTGGAGAGAATCTACAAGTGGGGTGCCACAGGGTTCTGTACTTGGCCCAGTGCTATTCAATATCTTTATTAATGACTTGGATGATAGTATTGGGGGCATACTTATCAAATTTGCAGATGACACTAAATTAGGAGGAGTAGCTAATACCCCAGAGGACAGGATAAAAATTCAAAACAACCTGAATAGACTAGAAAGCTGGGCCAACGCTAACAAAATGAAATTCAACATGGAGAAATGTAAGGTTCTGCACGTAGGGTGGAAAAAATGAAATGCACAGATATAGGATGGGGGACACTTGGCTGAATGAAACTACGTGCAAAAGAGATCTAGGATTCCAAGTAGACCATAAGTTGAACATGAGTCAACAGTGTGATGCGGCAGCTAACAAGGCCAATGCATTTTTAGGCTGCATCAATAGAAGTATTGTGTCTAGATCAAGGGAAGTAATAGTGCCACTCTATTCTGTTTTGGTCAGGCCCCACCTGGAATACTGTGTCCAGTTGGGCACCACAATTCAAAAATGATGTGGAGAAACGAGCGTGTTCAAAGGAGAGCAACTAGGGTCTGGAAGCCATGCCTTATGAGGAGCGACTTATGGAGCTGGGGATGTTTAGCCTGGAGAAGAAAAGATTAAGAAGTGATATGAGAGCCCTCTTTAAGTATTTGAAGGGATGTCATATTGAGGAGGGAGCAAGCTTGTTTTCTGCTGCTCCAGAGACTAGAATGTGGAACAATGGATGCAAACTGCAGGAAAAAAGATTCCACCGCAACATTAGGAGAAACTTCCTGACAGTAAGGGCTGTCCAGCAGTGGAACACACTCCCTCAGAGTGTGGTGGAGTCTCCTTCCTTAGAGGTCTTTAAGCAGAGGCTGAGTTCCTGCATGGCAGGGGGTTGGACTGGATGGCCATTGTGGTCTCTTCTAACTCTATGATTCTAACTAGAAGGCTGAAGAATTGTTGTACAAATGTTTTCTCTGGTACTGTGCCATTTGGCATTGTTTCGATGTACCTTTCCCCTTTTGATTAAGCCAGTGTTCCACTTTTCAGATTGGCCATAGTTACATAGTTCTTAGTTTAATTATGCACCTGCCTGAATACTGGCATGTCTAGTCCGATAAAGATGTTGCAGTGAAAATTGGCCCCATTACCAGGAATTGCAGAGCTTAGAATTCCATCCTGTCCTGATCACACTGTTTTTGGAGTACTGTATATTCCTGTTACCCTTGTGGAACTTCATTTTTTAAAAAAAGGATGTGAAAAGTGGCCTCACAAACTGCTAATTACTTTGCACAAACAATTACTTGAGCATTAACTAACTAGTATAGCTGCCCAGTGGGATTGTCATAATAGAAAATGCCCTATTGGCAAAAGCATTAAGTCTTCAACTGGATCACAATTTCTAATTCAATAGAACTCTTTAGGTCTTGTGGGTTTTTTTAAAATTAAATAAAGACTTTTAACTCTACTCAGTTCAAGAAAAGCAAAAAACTTGATTCTGCTTCTTTTAAAAATACACTGTTCTACTTTTTTCATTATCAGACAAGATGTAGTTATGTGTGTTTGACTTTCTGCTGTGCAGAGGTTGGCATCTGCACCCCTCATTTACAGTCTGTGGGCTGTAAGATGACCTGGGGAGAAGTTCTGCAGAAGGGCTAGGCAAAGTGTGGCTTTCCAGATGTTGTTCAAACACAGGTTCCACAATTTCCCACCGCTAACTATACTGGTTTATAGTGCATGAGAGTTGCAACCCATCAGAAGGACTGTACTTTGCTCACCCGTGCCTTAGAAGGAGAAATAGAGAGGTTATAGCAGGTAATTTGAGCTGAGAAGTCTCCTGTTTATTACTGGGAAGATTATGGAATGCTTGTCTTCATTCAACCACTGGAACTGCTTCTTTCATCCCTATTGTTATAAATTGGAGCTGGATAATCTGGACTTCTTGTTTGGATGAGAATGCTATGCTGCATCCACTTAGTATTTAATGTGTTCTTTTTCTTTAAATTAAATATTTAGCTTATTCAGACTGTATATTTTCTTGAGAGCCAGCGTGGTGTAGTGATTTGATTGCCTGGAGTAGGACACTGGGAGACTAGGGTTCCAAATCATTGCTCAGCCATAGAAACCCACTGGGTGATCTTGAGGAAGTTGCACTTTCTAAGGGGCAAAACACACCACCATAATACACCAACGTGGGGGCATAGTATTAGATAACACACACCCTGATGCCCCCCCCCAAGCTGGCATCACACCACTTGCCTGACTAGATGACGGGCAGCTTTTTGGCACTCTGGCGGTGCGGTGTTTATACACTGCCCGCTGCAGGAGTGCCAAAAAAGCGGCACTGCAGTGGAAAGGGCGGCTTTTTTCCACCCCAAAAAGGAGCAGCATTTTGCCCTCAGCATCACAGAATGATGATGTCAAACACTTTCTGAACCAGTCTTGCCAAGAAATGCTGTGATAGGTCTGCCTTAGGGCTGCCATAAGTCAGAAAATATTTGAAGGCATATACAGCAGGAAGATATTTTTGTAGAACTGTTAAGTAGATAGTATACTTTCAGCAGATTTCATAGAATTATATTCTGTCTACTAAGTGTGAGTTCTTATGTGGTCACAAAATGACACCATTCATGCACAAGAGGGAGATATCAGCAGGCTGATTTGCAAAAGTTTTTAAAAGCCCAAAAGAATTTACGTGAAAATGGCTCAGTGTGGATCCAGCATGCTCAGTGGCCAACTGATATTGGAAGTAGTATTGAATTGGAAGGAAAACAGACTACTGCAAAAAAGCAAAAGTTTTTGCAACAGAAAGTCATGATTATCATGAGTTGAGATTTCTTGGATGCTGATTTGAATATACATAGATTTCTGCAGAGGGCAGAGAAGGGAGGGATAATGAAGAAACCTAAATAGGCGGTTTGACTAGAAAACATTCGGAATGCTATATACAATCAGCCAGATATCAGAATTCCTCTATGTTTTTGCTCTCTCGGCGCTCTTGAGGCCTGTGTGGGTATATACCTTCTTTTCTAAAGGTAGAGTGTTCCAAAGATCTTCCTGTACTAGTGTTAAGCCTCTGTACTCTCCCTCCCATCCAGCAAAGGAGAGGAGTAGAAATGCCTTTTAGTTGGAACAACAATCGCTCTTACTACCAAGGAGTTCCTTCTGGTGTTAATTCAGAATCTACTCTCCTGTAAATTCAAACCATTGGACCTGGCCCACCCTTTGTGGCAGCAGAGAACAGGTCTGTTGCCACCTCACTGTGACAGTCCATGAGGTATTTAAAGAGTGCAATTATGTCATCCTCAAACTCTTCACCAAACATGCCCATCTCCTTCAACCTTTCCTCAAATGTTTTATTCTGGTATCCTACTTGCCCTTCTCTGACTTTTCTCCAACTTTCTATATCTTTCTTAAAATGAGATGCCCAGAATTGAACACAATACTCCAGATAAGGCCTGACCAGCATATAATCTAGTGAGACTATTATTCCCTCAATTCGGAAACTGTGTTTCTGTTAATGCAGGATAAAATAGCATTTGCAGCATCACAAATGACCATACAGTCCTTTTGGTGATTTTTTTTTTTTTGCTGTGGTGTATCTTCACAAACAAACAAACAAAAACAGACAAACAACCCCCCCCCCAACTCATCCTCTTAAGTTTTGGAAATTGCCTCTGAATGATCAATTTTGTGTGATTGCTTGAAAACAAAACAAAACAACCAATAAGTGAAAATTATAGCGACAATTAAAAGAAACAACAGGAACATTTCCTCTGTCTGTTTCACCTGCAGTGAAAGAAATGGCAAATCCAAAATCCCTGTTAGTACTGTCAAGAAAAATTCAGTGTTTTGTCATTAAAGTGCAGGGAAAACATGATTCTGCACTTTAAGTGAAATCACCTAATTTATCCTTCTGGTTTAATATGCAGTTGAGAATCTTTGATGGAGTTGGTTTGCACCTCACATTGCAGTTTTGAAGCATGCACTCTATACTAATGCAACAAATTGAAATCCATGTTTTGTCCTGTGTGTGCATGTAACATACATATTGCCTAAATGTAAAAACCAAAATTTTATCATGCTTCAATTTCTTCCAGATGAAATATTTATCACTGGGTATCCTTATTCAGATATATATCTGAACTTTCATGTATAACTGACAAACCTGAAAAAAGAGGTATTTTATGGAAAGGCACAGTTCATTTTAGCATCAGAAAAGACTGGATTAGCCAGTTCACTGGTTAATCTGGTAAAGTTCATGTTTGTTCCTAAGTTATTAACATCTTGATCTTGGACATATGTTTAAGTGGTTGTATGTCAACTGGAAATCTTTTGACATAACTATGGATACATTTCATTGTGTGGTGCCTCAAGAGTATTTAATAATTCATGAATTCTGCTAGTATAGAAATTGATACTTTTTTCCTAACACATTATGATTTGGGTGTGGGGGAGAAGAATACCTTGTAGATACAGAGATTATAAAGTATTCATACATACAAATCAAAATGTTAACCCATATTAAGTACAAAGTGATACATTAATATTCTAAGTGTTAGAAAATCAGTAGGCACTTACTGTGCTTTAACAGCAGAACTATTAGTGTAAAACTGAGAAATGAAATCTTTGAGAAATCTTTGTGTAGTTCTCATTCTGTATTTGTAATGTAGCCTTTCAGTTCCTGAAATAAAATTAATGTGATCTGGTTTCTGTGCATCTTATCCACCAGTCCAGATGTTCTTTCATAGCATAATTTCTCTTTAAGGGTTCTTTAATAAAGACTGCCTCTTTAATGCAGACAAATATATTTTTTCTTAATGTAATATATTTAAAACTCTCACTGTCCTGATAGTATCTTGGCAAGTGACTTGCTGGCTTTGCCTTGACAGGCAGGTTGGAGAGAAACTGCGTACTGTATATACTCTGTTCTGAATTGATGGATCTGAGGCACAGAAATTAACTTCAGGTAAGAAGACCTTTCAGTCTGTATATATAGGGTATTCTGTTCAAAGCAAGTTATGTTCCTGCCCATTACTATTTCTAAAATGCAACATCCCACCTTGATTTATGTTTGTGGTTTTGGACTCCCCCCCCCCCTTTTTTTTGTGTCACATATGACACATGGACCTCAAGAGAGGTAAATATGGGATCATTACAACAATTGCTGTGACTGTGAGTTACAGTAGGCATAGTGAGTGACTTAAGTTTTGGAAAGTGACATCACATTAGTGTATATTGTATATATATGACTTCTAACTTGCTTGTACCACTAGTAAAACATTACTATAATTGACTTAAAACTGTTAAGTTGTAATAAGAGTTCTCATTAAAACCAGTTCTGGTTTCTAGACTATCGGAAAATGTTCTGTGTTTGTTCTTAGACTGCAGTTTTTCTACTCAAGTCATTGTTTCAGGTACTGTTTATTCATACTGCTCTTTTAGATCACCAATCAAAAAGGCTGCCCCCATATTCTGATATAATTTTACTCCATTGTAAATAGAATTAACCATAGTTTAGTTACTGTTTGATTATTTTACCAAAGGTAATTTTGTGGCTTTTGATAGGAAACATGGTCATACCACTAGCCAGTGTTGCAAATTTCTTTTCACAATCTAATGTCTTTTTGTGGTATAGTTGATTCTCCAAGCTCCATTTCTTGATCCATCAATCTTACCCTTTCTTTCTTCAAAAATAATTTCATCAAGATCAGTTAAGAGTAATGAATGGTTAATCTAGTAGATTTTTGTAAAATCTGTTTGGAAAGGGTGCTTCCAGATGAGATCTTTACTGTGTACATCTACTTTACGTACATAATTTTACAGGTGGCCTAGACAATGTATTTGAAAACCTCATATGTTTTCATATAGTTGTTTCCATCTTTTTTGCTTACCTCCCAAAAACCTATAAATGAGGAATAACGTACTGAACATTCTCTATCTGGAAGAACCCAAAGTTTGCATCATAGATACTTTTTGAGTAGTATATATAAGTAAATATAAAAGAGAGAACTTAAATTGAAGTCTCTTAATAAAGGGGGAACATATCACTAAGTGCCCTGTCATACACAATTACTAAAGATTACATTTTTCAAGATCAGTTAAGTGTCAGTTGATGAATTCTGTCAACCACCCACCAGCAGGACATTCTTGCTGTAAAAACAATTCAGTTGGAATGTTTCAGCATGAACCAATCATGCACAAGAGTATTATGTAAATTATTAGGTCATGATACGGTGCTTTGTGTGCCTGTCTAAGAGATGGCTAGTGCTTCTTGCATGATGTAGCTGCGCAATAAAAGCAAACATTGATTTGAAACTAGTCAAAGAAGAGCACCATGTACATCCATGAGCACCACGTGAAACCATAAGCACCATGTGAAAATAGCCAAATGGTATAGGACATAAATATCCCTTGCCTACATGTGTATGCATGTACCTACACACACATACACAAGTTGAATCTCCCTTATCTGGAATTCCAAAATCCAAAAATCCAAAATGTGGGTGGCTAAGATAGAGACCCTTTTGCTTTGATGATGGTTCAGTGTACACAAACATAGTTTCATGCAGAAAATTATCAGAAATATTATGTATAAAATTACCTTCAGGCTATGCTTTAAGGTGTATACAAAACATACATTTATGCTTAGAGTTGGGTCCCCTCTCCAAGATCTTGTTTGTATATGCAAATATTCCAAAATTCAAAAACACAAAAACAAAAAAACCCAGAATACCTCTTATCTCAACCATTTTTGGATAAGGGAAACTCAACCTGTATATATACAGTAAAGGCTATTATTGGCGAATGATTATCCAAATAAGCACATGTTTGTATTTTTCTTTAATATCTCATTCATTCCCCCTCCCCTCTCTTTCCTATCCAGAGAAGCTGGAGGTTGCACCACCATCTACGGGGCAGCTAAAGCATGGTAAATTATTAAATATCTAAGTTTTAAAAATCATGGTATTGGGTGGGATTTGTCAGAAGCTTAATTTATCCAACTTCTTCGGTAAAATGAATTAGAAGAAGTTGCTGGATTTTTTTTTTGTGCCCTTTATTTTCTGTCTTTTAGTTTCTCCTTTCTAATTGACTCTAATGGGAGGGAAAATAAGTTAGCCAGCTCCAGCACAGCCATACATTTCCTTTTCTTAGTGAGCATTTTTCTGAAGGCAGGGTATATGCTTGACTATATTGGGCACCATGGATCATTTTAATCAGGACAGACTAGGACACTTCTTTCCCTTTCCCCAAATTGTAAATAAATTACAGAAATTACTGGATGACATAAACCAAATTTCCAAAGGCAATTCTTGCTAGTGAGGTTTGTATTTAGCAGAAATGAGAATAGTGAGGTGGGAAGGCAGGAATGAAATGAGGACCTGAGAAAACAGGGCTGTTTCACTCAAATCTTTGTGACTGAATTAATTCTGACACGCAGACAGTTCACTTTTATTTATTTTTTAATCTTTGGTATCTTCCCAATGTATGGAACTGATCTAGTAAAATCTCCCAAAGAACTGGGCCTGCAGAAGCTATTTCCACATTTATAGTGTACTACACATAAGTTTCTGGTAGTTGGTTGTCTGCAGGAGAAAATGGAGAACCTTTTATGTGCTGAGATGTACAGAAACAAATATCTATGGTCTTAAATATGTTCCAGTTTATGTGAAGATTTCTTCAATGTGATAGATTTGGGAAAATCAGAGAATTAAGCTATGGTTTGCGTATGTAAATGACAAATCTTTAAAAACATTTTTCACGCTACTCTGTCTTTTTTTCCTAGTGTTCTTCCATAATGCAGTACCTTTTGTAGGATTTGGATTTTTTGATAATGCAATTATGATTGCTGCGGTAAGTCACTTCATTTTTTTTTGCTATTAAACTGGAATTACATTGGATTATAGCCAATTTCCATGTACCTTGAACTATATGATGCTCATTTAAAGAACGTTTTAACAATTTTCAGTTTTGTTTTAATGTTTTACGCTATAGACTCAACATTCTCTGTCCCCTTTTGGGGCTTCTGGGGAATTACAGAAAAGACAGGCTGTTGTCCAAAATGTTGTCTTTAGGTTAACAGGGTTATCACCCATAACTTCATTTCTCTTAATGCATAGGTAGTAGTGAAACATCTTATTAAAATGTTCTAATTATTTTTAGGGCACGCAAATAGAACTATCGATAGGGATTGTGCTTGGAATTTCTACTATGGCAGGCAAGTAATGTGTTCAGCTGTTGTCCATGTATTTGTTGCTGTGGTTGTTCATTCATCTACAATTAAGCTTGTGCATAATGGAATCTATAAAAATATGCTGTTGGTGCCTAGGGGAGCAAATATAGGATCTTAATATCAGAAGGAAATCTTGTCAACAGATAATCATATGAAAATGTAGTTCTGAGGCTAAAACTACTGTTAAGCAGGATCATTTTTTCTTCCATAATTTGTAAGACCAAATCAGTCTGGATATGTATGTCTTGTAGCTGTAACCTTTTCAGTTACAGATTCATTATCCAGAATAACTGCTTACAGCACCTCTGCTGTAAGGGGTTGGGGTGGGGACTGTGGTGGCTAGTGGGCTGCATGTAGCCTGTGGGATCTTTTATGTGCTCCCCTTATTTGAGAAAAACATCCTAGTCATAATTTTTGTTCAAACAGGCTGTACAGTTTGGCTTACTTCATAAATAATCCTGGAATTGTATTCTACTCCCATTGGTTTTTTTAGTCTTAAAACCTCTCTCACTAGTTTTTAAACATTATTCTAATTCATGTTTTCAAGCTGTTGTGAATATTTTATACAAAAGTGATGTTAAATGTTGCTGACAAAAGGAAGCATTCTGTTTTTCACCAGTAAGGTGTTTCGAAACAGAACCATTAAAATGCATGTGTTGTTGTTACTCCTTTACTGGCAATAATATTTCATGTAATGCTTGTGATTCTCTAATATTTAGCTGCTGCCCTGGGGAACCTTGTCTCGGATTTAGCTGGATTGGGGTAAGTTTTGGTTATGTTTTTGTATTTTCAGTTAGTATTGTTATTAGACTTGAATTCAGTAGAGAGAAAATGTGATGAGTAACAAATCTAAATTGTTAGATTGGGCTGATACAGATGGCCCAAAAGGGCCGTCTGTCAGCGCGATTAGGGTTAGGGAGGGTACATCATTTGCACTCTTCCTAACCCTAGCGCGTATAGATGCCGCCATTTTAAAATGGCGGTGTCCATAGGGGTGTGCCATCAAAACGTCATGGGGCGCACCGTGTTTAGATTACGAGGCGTGTGCCTGACGACATGGCGCTGCGGGAGGGCTGGTCCTTGACGTAGCCTTTAGACGACTGCACCAAGGACCCCGAGGGGCCCTTTCTCACCTCGGAAAAGCTGAGGATAGCGGGGTGCAGCGGGTGCCCAGGGTGCCTGCTGCACCCCCCTTTCAGGTCATGGAGAAGCGGCAGTTTGCCGCTTCTCCGTGGCCTGGAGAAGCACCTGGATGGGGCCTCTGGGGCTACCAGTGGGGCAGCCCTGGCCTCATCCCAGCCCTTCTTAGGGTGCTGACAGACCGCCCCTTTTGTACTGCCCCATTGTTTTGGTAGTTGTGACTGACAGGACTTGCCAGTGATTGAGATGTTCAGCTGATAAGCACTTAGTGGGTCAATCATCCCTTGTGCAAGCCAGTGTTAGATGAGTTTTCCATAATCACATGAGAGGAAACATGCTAGCCGCACCCCTAGCAATAGCCAGTCATTAAAAACCTTATTGTGTATAGCCAAAGCCTTTATTGTATATGGAATAAATTATGAACAAAATCTAAAGTAAGATATTAAAATACTAGAGATAACTTTAAACCAACTAAATAAAAAGGATTAAAATCACTATATGTACTACAAAATGTTCCTTAGCGAAACCAGCATGTAGTTTCTAAGCTGCCAGTGGAAACTGGGCTACTGACCCTAGCAGTAGCTAATTTCGTCACCCCTGACATGGAGAGTAACAGCTTGATGAGAGAGCATCTGCTATTTGTGTACAATCAGGTTTCCCACATTTCTGGAGAGTCTCCATGAAATCAAACCATTCACCATTCATCTGAACATGGCTATAGAACTGGCAGGATTTATGAAATTTCTGATCATGTGGCAATTTTTACAGCCTAAATAGGAGGCAATAAGGAATGATCAGACCATAGTGTGGAAAGACAGGGACTTTAACTGTAACTCTTTGCTACTTGCTGTGCAGCTGTTATTTGCATTGGAAGGGAAGCTTCCATTTGCGTCAGTGAAAACTTGCCTTTCAGTGCTGATAGGAGGCATGCGGGCTGTGTTTTGAAGTCCTTCTCCTGCACTGAGGTATGGATTCATTTAGAACACTGCATATGCATCTTCTTTATACACTTAAGTACTGGTTTGCAAAATGTGTTAGGGAACAATCTTTTAATTACTGTTTTTCTATAACCAACAAAACCTGAGCATACTGCAACTGGTAAATGTTGTCTTCTTGTGGCTGTTACGTACACATACAATATATTTTTCCCCAAGTCTTGCAGGTTATATTGAAGCTATGGCCTCTAGATTGGGCCTCTCCATTCCCGATTTAACACCTAAACAAGCTGACATGTGGCAAACACGTCTTAGTGCACACTTGGTAAGTATATATGTATGTGTATAACTTGATTATTGAGAAGTTGAGCTGATATCAGATACAGGGTACTACAGTAGCATTTGACAATAGTGTTCAGTTCCATTAATCTGCTAGAAGAAAGTCTTCTCAGTTTTTGGAGCATATGGTTTCTTCAGTGAACATAATGGCTATAGTAGGGTCTGTGTTAGAGATGCAGCAACAGACAGTCATAGAGTCATGTGCAGTTTTTGCAGGCCCCACTAGTGCCCTCATCAGCTTTGCTACTGAATTTGCCACAACAGTAGCAAAAGAACTGTTTCTTTTAATGAATCAGGCTGTACAGGAGTGCAATTGTGTTTAAGTCTGTGGTTCCCTGCCTGCCTTGATTATATTAAATGCAGTGGCGATTTTATCATTGCCATAGTTAGTCGTGATTTTATATGACATAAAATTAGATAGTAGAGTCAGGCCTGTGGTGGTTCTGATGTGTCCAGTGTAGCCTGTCTTATAGTTCTTCAGGTATTTCCCTTTAGTGTCTTCAATTTTTGCTGGTTTAAGGAACACTAGGTTTGATCAGTACAAGATAGCTGTAAGGGAAATATGACCAGACATTTCTAGATGTTTTCTCCAAGTGTCTGAGCCTTATTTCATCCCAGTTGAGGAATGCCCTTCCCATGGAGGTGCAGCTGGTGCTAACATTATATTGTGTTTAGGGCCAGGTTAGAACCTGTTCCTTTGCCCAAATCCTTTTCCTTGGCTCATACAACTGAGCTTTAATACATTTTCTGCCTTTTTGTGGTTTTAGTTCATTGTAGTTGAAGAAGGGTTTAAATTATATTTTGTCAGTCAACTTCAAAGTCATCTTTATAAGAAGATGAAGGGCATATATATAAATCAGCAAATGTTCTACCACTCAGAAGTAATCTGGATAGTGTTTCACAGGCATTTATTTTATTTTATTTGCCAATACTAGATGTATGTTTTCAAATATTTCTACCAATCCCTCACTGATGATGAATGAGCTTTTTTATAAAAAAAGCAGAAGTATAACCTATTAAAAGTAAATTGGGTTTGTTACTCATTACTTCCATATATATTATTGTAAATAACCAATCTGAAACTGTGGTTCAGAGCCACATAAATCATGTTATCAGGATCTTCAGAATTTGAACTGTCCCTTAGCTGGTCACTGAATTATGAACCCATTTACCCCTCTCTTTTTTCTTTTTTTTTTTTAGGGTAAGGCTATTGGAGTGACCATTGGCTGCCTTTTAGGAATGTTTCCATTGTTCTTCTTTGGAGATGAAGAAGAAAAAAAACTGGAAGGAAAAAAATAAACTTTTTACAATGCTCTCTATATAAACTAATGTACCTCAGTTATACAACTATGCTGTCAAAATATTTAGGATTTAGCAGACAGTAACAATGTATAGAACGGGGAACAAAACAGCATGCCCTTTTATGGAAACACTAACTTATTGTGGCTTTGTCTTAGTACATCTTTTTATAAGGGGTTTTCATTTTTAAAATGTAAATTGTTGACATGCGTGTTTCACTTATACTGGCAGTTGACTTTTACCCTCCGCTCCCTTGCTCTCCTCCTACTCTCTTTCCTTTACTAGGATTATTAATTTAATTGCCTGCCATCAATGTACTGTATGGGTTTTGGGTTTGCATATTTATTTAGCATTTGAAAATGCATGACACAAGTTGCCCATGCTGCTCATCAGACCCTCCATTCCAGACTTCTTGTGTAGCTAGGTGAAAGATGATTTTAGGAGTGCCTTGGCTCTTTTGCTGATTTATTGGTCCTAAATTTCTGGTTTCATATTGTATGCCTGAAACAAGACCAATTTGAACACAGTATCATCTGAAGTAATGTTTGGATATTTTCTGAAAGATGAATCTATTATAGTGACTGTGTGAAGCCACTTACAGATTTTTCAGACTTTGCAATGATGCCTCCATCTCACAATTTCATCAGAGCAGCTCCAAATGCATCCCTAATGTTGAAGCAATGGCTGAGATCTGCTGAGATTTAAAAACTGGCATCTAAAATAATAGTTTGCATGGACACAATTGGTGTACGATATGGAAATGATGATTTGTCCAACAGCTGGAATTGGAAAGCTCTAGAAAACATTTCTGTGGGAACTCACAACATTCTCTGTACTTGGCTGTCTAATGCTGCACACTATCATCCAATTGTGTGTGTGTTTGTTTCAACAGTATTTTTTGAAAAACAGGCTTAGTTTTAGTTGGCATATTTGTACTGCCATCTTTATTTGACTCACTCTCAAAAAAAAAGAGAGAAATAAATGTAATGTTCATCTAAATTCATTCTCGAATTTGAAGTATTTGGAAAATTTGGATGAAGCAGGTGGAAAAAATGCAGTATATAGTGCAATGTGACAGGGAGAGAAGGAGGCTTAGATGAGCGTGCAGGAGAGTATAGAATGAAAATAAAATAGAACTGAGGAAAGATGTCACTGTTTCAAAATTGTGTTGCCTTCAGAGTGAAACTGATCTCAATGTGCCAGTTATGAGTCTCTCTCACTTTAGGAATTGAGAAGTAGCAATTTTACTGTTCTTGTCTCTTTGAATACTAACCGGGGAGGAATGCTGGTTTGGATTTGTCTCGGATACCTTTTGTTTTGACCTGGATGAGTGGATCTTACATGAAAATGTAACTTAGAAAAATAAATTGGTTTACTTTTCCTTTATTAGAAAGATACAGGGTTTATTTCCATTTTGCCTCACTGTGTTTCTTTCCATGCTTGGTGTCTTAATATCCAAAGCAGCTTGTATCTGTTGGAATTTGGATAGAGAATAGTGATCACTTGCCATGATAACAAAAATAAATTATAACTTGGATCTGCAGTACTTAATATTGAATTTCTTAATGTACAGGAATGAACAGTACAATGAAGAATTTAATAGCTTTAGGAAAGGGATGGGATCTTAAGTTGTCTATTTATGATACTTGATTTTGATATCCAAGGTTTTTGTTAAACCCTTAGATAGATATAGACTATGAAGATGAGTAAGACTGGAAAATAAATAAGCAAACATGAAATCACATTAAATTAAAATCAGTGGGAGTTCTCATGGAGCCTGCTAAGGAGTGAGCAGACAGTTCAGCAAGACTATTGCAAAGTACTTGGGTTTGGAATTTGACTTTCCCCCCTGTAGCTTATCATCTGGTCTGGAAAGAACTGACCTGGCCTGTTCTTGTGCCTTCAACAGCAATTTGATCGCAGATATCAGTACCATCTTCTATGTGAATCTGCTTGTACATTGAGTCAGTCTTCTAAGGCCCTTTTCTGGGTACACTTCAGGAGTTAAGTGAGTGACACAGAACAAAATACCTGTTAGGTATTATTTTGTTTTTCAAATTGCTAGTCAAAAATCTTTATTTTATTACATCTACATTTCTTGTCCCTCATGATTTTAGCTGGATGCCATTGTTGTCTTACGTGTTGTAAATTGATTTCATAGTTAATCTCCTTTGTTAACTACCCAAAAACTGTGCATATTTGTGAATGGGATTAAAATAAATACATATATATACACATACAGAAGTCCTAAAGGCATCATGATTGTATTAAATGTACATCTATAAGGCTAAATGAAAAGTTTGTTGCCCTACCAAAAGCCTAGTAACTGCCACACAGCAGTGCTTTTAAAAGTACTTTCGAACAAATCCATAATTTCTCCCCTACAGAATATAACAGAGTGGTCTATGTTCTTATCCTACTTTTCCAAATTAAGCGCACAACTTCAAAATCCTAAATATCTTACTTGTGCCCCAGCTTCTGCTGTCTTGCAAAATAAACTTGATTTTTTAACCATGGTTTGAATATGAGAATGACCATTTTCTACAACAGGAGTAGACAACCTGTAGTGTGGAGACTGCATGTAGCCTAAAGGGTGTGTGTGTGTAGTAGTAGTAGTAGTAGTAGTAGCCCTAGATGTCCCTAAACTCCTATATTTTCTCAGATTATGTTAAAACAGTCAGAACTTGATATATTGTCCCTCCCAGAGGCCTCTTGGAACAGGTAATAGCTTAAGTAAACCCTCCCCCAAACCCCAGAAATGGAGACCAGAGGTTTTTGTCAAATTTTCAGAACAAGAATAATAGCTGTACTCTATACATCAGGGGTAGACAGGTTCATAGCGTCCAGGTTTTGTCCCTCTCCATTTTTCAGACCCTGCAGTGAAACCTACCCTTTAAAAAATACCTTGAAGTGATTATCCAGTCACTTCTTGATTCATGGGAAAAGATTCAGGTCCTCAAAAGGGTCTCCCCCCTCCCCACAATAGCTTTAATAGCACTTTGGAGGGAGGGGATGGCTAGTGTCATAGAGCCTTGCTGAATTGTACAGTATCTTCTACTTTGATGTAGCTCTGGTAATAACCTGGGTATGTCATTGTTTTCATGGCCATACTAAATATCTGGAAGCAAACCTGACTATAGACATCTAAAAAGAGGTGAAGGGGATTCATGACTGGGAAGAAGGAATCCTTATATTCATGTGTTTATTATACTTCTCCATCCCATATGCAGCTACCATTTTCCATCACTGAGCCCCTGGGGCATGTTTACTACAATTGGTAGTGGCAGCTCAGGAAGTTAATTTAATGAACCTCTGCATTGAATATAAAACAGTAAATAGTTGTTGGAAGCTCCACTGTAGACTGATTCTATCTGCTGGTATTTGTAATGTTTAAAATGAATGCACCTTCTAGTCAAGCAGCTTGTTGACATTCCTTAACTATATTCTTATGATTCCCTCTCCAATTTATTTTTACAGTCCTGGTGTACATGGTATTTGTTTGGTGATAAGATGACTTGAAAGCACATAGACACACAATATCCAGGCACTAAGTCTGTTTCATATGATTTGACTGACTGCCTGGAACATTCAACTTTATTCTACAGTTTTTGCTGAAGAGGAATAAATCCTAGCCAAATGTTGGCTATTGTATTTGCATTTTTGAGATACACTAGCAAGCTCATATATTGTTCATTGGTTTCTGCATGTAAATTTGATGCATTTTGTTGATCCTGTATGTCAAATTATTGTACTGAGACCAATGTTTTTAACAAGAAAATACTAACTAAACCTTTAAAAAAGTGTGTTTGTGTATTACGTGTTCTTTGCTCTCAGATTTCAACATGAACTAGACTAATTATTTGGACCTGTCATGTGGTATTAAAATGGGTCATTAAGATCAAGGGAAGATCTCCAAATGGCAGTATGGGACTAGATTACAAACTCTGTCTGCAACAGCACTTCATCAGAGAAATGTAATGCATCTGTTCCATCAGCAAAGTAATACAGTAGATGTTTCTAAGCTTTAGAAATTCAGAGCTTCACCTCATCATGCTGCATATTCATTCACTGCTACAGATTCAGCCCACTGTGGATTCAGATATACAGAATACTGTACCAGTGAGCAGCTTCTGGAGGGACGTAGTAATTAGTGGTGGCAATGGCAAGTCTCCTTATTCATTTACGAATGATGGTTCACGAGTAGTGCCACTGCAAGTTGTCATTTTGCTGCAGAAGCTGCTTGCCGCCCTGAGTTGGTGGCGCTGGCACTCCTGGGTGGTTGTTCATGAGTGAACAAGGAGGAGTGCTGCTGCCAGTTGTCACGTTCCTATGGAAGCAGTTTGCCATCCTGTAATTTGCAGTGGCAGCAATGACACTCCTGCATGGTTGTCCATGTTCGAACAAGGAGGAGTGCCACTGCTGCCAGTTGCCATGTTCCTGCAGAAGTTGCTTGAAGGTGGAACTGGATGGCTGGCAGGCTCCATGGGGGCGTTGGAGCCTGAAGAATATCTAGGGGTGCACTTGGCAGCCAGGTCTTGCCATCGCCCTACCCCATTTTTAATAGGGACTTGAGCATTTGTGTTTTTTGGTATCTGCAAGGGGTCCTAGAACCAATTCTCACCTGTGGATACTGAGGTTCCACTGTAGTTATTTTTACCACATAATGAAATGTCAGGTAATAGATAAGGAACAGAGTTGACTCACACAAAGATAGTGGCTGAAAGTGGGGAAATAATCCTCAGAAGAAGAAAGAGTTGTAGGATTGAAGTAAAGAGAGTATCTCAGATGCTAAACAGGATGCAAATCTGTAAATCTGACAGTGGTACTTTCCTCTGATGGAGAAACAAAAGCTGGGCCTGTTGAAATTCTTCTTTCATTATTGCTAATAATGAGCTCAGCATTCTGTCATCTTTTGTCTTTGGTCCCCTTAACTACAGTTAATTACATTGTGGCCATAGGCTTTTTATGTGCTCATGCTATTGGAATTAGCAGTGCTACCTGAGAGGAAAAATAACCTTGGGCCTTGAATCTGCCATTCTTCTGTTAAGCAAAATCATTCCATATAAAGAGTTAACACTTTTATCTCCACAGCCATGCCTCAAATACAATATCACAATGACACAGCTTAACATCTTTTGTTATTCAGATTGCTTTCCATGGTGTACCTCTTCCAGCCAAAACAAATCCTATTTCCCATAACAAACAAATATCTTCCATAGTCTGTGTTAAATTGCAAAATGCTTAGAAAAATAGGCCATCTTCCAACTTTGAAAAATCACTCCCATCTTTTCATGTGGCCATACCCTTTGTCCATTTCAAAACTTTTTTAAAAAAAATTAAGTCACAATTTTATTAAACTTTCTGGTTTCAAACTGCAATCTTAATTTTTTAAAAAAATACTTGTTAACATCTTTTATATTTGTACGGAAAGCAGGAAACCCACCAAGGTATTGATATCACCACTGGGTTGAAGATTTCTTTTTGTCATGCAAATCCAAATGTTTTTAAAAAGTAACTGAAAAAGAGTGTGACTGCAGCCTCACTGTCATTTAGATGCTTGCAGAGAGCAACATGAGCTTGATGGAAGGAGTTACTTCTCTTGCTTGCAATTTACTACTGCAGTCCCCATGAACTTGGTCAGGTTCTTGGACCCATGTGGATGATCTCTATGCTTTTTCCTTCAGCTGGAACCACCAGCTTTCCCTTTCACTGGACTCTGTGAAAGAATGCCAGTCTTCCATTACTGTCACCCAGATGTCCATTTTCAGGAATTCTTTTAGTTGCAGTCAAAGTATCAGGATGACACCAGGTTGCCAACATTAGCTTTAAAATGGAGGCAGGAAGGATTAAACTTGAGGACTTCCTTAATGGAATATTCATTGTGTAATACCATTGGCTGTGATCTCTTCTGTAGGTCATCCTTTCAATATAGTAAGGGATAGAATGCACCTATCAAGAGTGAAACGTAGAATAGCTTTATTTTAAAACCTATGCATTTCCCCAGATAGTGTCATTGGACTGCATGTGTATATCTGCAGCACAATAGCTATTCCAAAATGTGCCATAATTCTTGTCAGCTTTATTACATACAAAGCAGTGGCGTAAAATCATTTTTTAGTCCTAACTAGAGTAGACCTATTAAAGCAATTCAACACTTGCATGTATTCCATTGATTCAGTGGTTGTACCATAGTTAGGACTAAAAACTGGATTTAGGCTTCTATTTTCAAAGGCTGCTTGTTCTTCCCGTGCTGCAGTTTATCTTACATCTGAATTCTCTGGAGGAATTTGGCTCCAACAGCTGCAGGTATCACTTGCCAGAGATATGAACTCTGTGGAATGCGTTTGTGTGAAATACATAGTTACCAGCACTTGGATTTTGATTTCTTCCCTTCTTGTAACCTAAGGGTACCTAAAATGTTTGTTTATAGAAAAGAGTAATCAATAGAATTCTAGTCCCAGTTACACAAACCTTGCCTAAGTTTAACTGTCATGCAGTATTTTGGGAAAATGCTCCTGCTAAAGACTGCAGTGGTTTCACAGAAGAGTTTTCACATATATATGATGTTTTTTGAGTTGTTGAACTTAGAGAAAAGGAATTGAAGCAACTTCCTTTGGAAAGGAAATGCTGGTAGAAGTTCCTGGAAATTGTTACTGTAATATAACAGTATTCAATAATAGTACTGTGATCTGAATGCTGTTTCTGTATTGAGGAATGATTTTTTTTCTTCAAAAGTAAGGTTGGCTGGTAATTACAGAGTGGTCATTTTGTCATTCTCTGTGACATATTGCAAACTGTTGCATATTTTAGTAGTACACTCATCCGTCCACATTTGCAGCTTTGGCTTTAGCAGATTTAATTATTCATGGATTTTATTAATATGTTTTCTCTAGGAATCTCTAGGTCCTCCAGCACAACTCTGGTCAACTGTAACCAAAAGTCACATTAAAGGACCTAGAGATTCCTAGAGAGAACACTCCACTAGGCATTTGTAGGTCCTCCAGCGCAATTCTGTGGCCAATGTCTGCAAATGTTGACCACAGCATTGCACTGGAGGACCTAGAGCTTCCTAGAGAGGTGTTCTCTCAAAGCCACATAGTGGCTTTATTATTTATGGATTTTCCACATTCAAGGGGGTCCTGTGCCCCTAACCCTAGCAAATGTGGAGGGATGAGCATAATGTGTTTTATGCTATTCTCTGGGGAGAGGGAGGTTCATACCTACAAAGAAGAACTACCATATTCTTTTCCCTTTGCCATGCTATAATCCAGGGGTGAGAATTGCAGTGCAATTAATGTTGCACTGCAACTTTCAGCATTCCTCTCCATCGACTATGCTTCTGGTATTTGAATACAAAAAGATTTTGAGGGCTACAAAAAAATTACCCCCCTGTCTTGCCCATTGGAAGTGGTAAACCAATTCAGATACAAAGGTGTAGAGAAACCGGTTGGTGGGCTTGAAATGATAGTGTGGGATATCTTAACCATTTGTTCAGTTACCTAGACTTTGGGTGCATGTAATAGTGTTCTGGTATTTTCTGTATTGGGTGGATAGTGTGGCTAAGAGAAAAAGAGCTGTACTGTATGACTTTTTGATTCAACGATATCACTGGCATATTATACTTTGGTCTTATCATGTCTTTTTAAAGGCCCTCTTCCAAGTCTGAATGGGGGAGGGGGGTGCTTGGTCCTCTTATCTTCTGCATTTTCCCAGTGTAATGCAAGAACTAGTCCTGAATCTAGCCAAAGACTATCTAAAGTTAACATGTATTTTAAAAACAAACTTTTCGTGTATAATATTGAGCTTTCTTTAAGTGACTGAACATTGTATTTTTCCTGTGACTGGCTTTCCCCCAAAGTATCATAAATATAAAACTTGGGAAGAATAAAGTTACCCAAGGTGTGGTACAGATGATGTTATGTTCCAGATTAAAGCTGCTGACATTCATGAATTTAAATTTCATGTGAGTTTATAGATTGGGGGACTTACTTTTATGAAGCCTGACTCTGGTTGAGTCTCCCTTATCTGAAATGCTTAGAACCAGAAGTGTTTAAGATTACATTGGGGGGGGGGGGGGGAGGGATTTTGGAATGTTTGCATAATGAGATATTTTGGAGATGAGACCTAAGTCTAAACATGAAATTCATTTATGTTTCATGTACACTTCATAATCCTAGCATGAAGGTAATTTTATACATAATAGCTTTAATAATTTTATGCATTTGTGTACACTGAACCATCAGAAAGCAAAGGCATCCACCCATGTGGGCAATTTGGGATTCTGGAGTATTTCGGGATTCCAGATAGTCTATACAGTACTTGTATGAATAGAAAAACTTTCAATACTTCTAGATGTTTGTGCTGTAATAGTTTTGCTTCCAGGATTTGCTGAGGAGCGTTGCAGTCCACTTGGAACTGCCTATTTAATGGCTGCTTAGCAACAAATCTTTTGGGATATGTGTCATAGCACTGCTGTCGATATGTTTAGCCTCACTTGGGGGTTTCTCCCATCTGTAGCGCTGGCCTGTTCTGGCTGCTGTTTGTGTTTATGATAAAAGCCTGCTCTCACTTGCTGCCCCTCACTCCTGGAACCTTCTTCCCCCACATGCACGCCTCATCACTTCCCTAACCAGGTTCAAAACTGAGTTAAAGACTATATTATTTAGGGAAGCTTTCCCAGGACTGTGCCATCCGCCCCAGGATGCCTCCTTTTAACTTTGTATTAAGAAGTCATGCCCTCCCTCCTGTCCATCTGCCTTGGTCCTGGCCCCAGAGGGAGAGAAGAACCACCGGACCTCACCCCCTTTCCCATCACCTTCCCCTCTTCCTTTTGTGTTGTCTCTTTTAGACTGTAAGCCTGAGGGCAGGGATCCGTCTAATTTAAGATTGTATGTACAGTATGTACTGTAAATTTACAGCGCTATATAAATAAAGGTTAATAATAATAATAATAATAATAATAATAATAATAATAATAACAACAACAACAACAATAGTAAGTCTCTCTGGCAGAAAAACCCAGAACCCTAAGGCTGCAATTTAGGATTGCCAGCTAACCAGAGATAAATAGGTTGGACTTTGATTTCTCCCCACTTCCAGTTACACAAAAGTGCAAGTATGAGGGCTACATTTCCCTTCAGGAGAAAAACTATCAGTGAAGAACATGCCCTTCCAGACCATAGTTCTGTCCAATCCAGCATCCTCTTCCCACTTCTCCTTTATTGTCTTGTATCCCGATTGCTGTTCTGAGATAGAGTTTAGAAAAGTTACTTTCGAGATTAAAACTCCCAGAATCATTCAGGTAGGATGACTGGTGGCCAAATGGGGAGGGGATTCTGGGATTTATAGTTCTAGAAAATAAGTTCTTAGACCTATAAAAATGATTTAGTGATTATAGTTTATGGCTGTTGCTGGAGCTATCCTTTGTAAATTAAAGGGCTGGGATTTGTTCTCAAATGTGCTAAAACCTCACTGACATTTGATCCCCTTTGCCAGATAATACCAGATTCAGTTTTAAGACTGGTAATCTGCCTTCCAATTGTTACATGACAAGTCAGGACTCGTTTGGAAAAATGATAATGCTGGGAAAAGGTGAAGGCAATAGGAAAAGAAGATGATTGCATTGCAGATGGATTGTCTCAAAAAAGGAAGCAATGTCTGAGTTTGCAAAACTTAAGCAAGGCTATTTATAACTGGATCTTTTTGAAATCTCATTCATGGTGTCACCATAAATCAAGGCATATAAACATAAATCTGATTGCAGGCCTGCGTTCCCTTAATCTCCATGGGACTTACCGTATATACTTGTGTAGAAGTCGACCTCATGTATAAATTGAGGGAAGGTTTCAGGGTCAAAATCCTGGATAAGTCAGCCTGTGGTAAGTCGAGGATAAAACTTAGGGGGCCATAAGGAAGGATGGAAAGGGGGAGATACCATTTCCGTCCCTCCTTCTCCTCTGGATCTCTCTCAACCAATTCCCAGGTGCTGGAGGAAAGGTTTTAACATCAGATTGAGAAAGGAAGCAAGTGGATTTAAATGGAGAGTTTTTTCTATAAAAAGCCAGGTCTTGCAAAAGGGACCAGAGAGAGAAACAAGTGGATTTAAATGGAGAAGTTTTTCCATAGGTAGCCGGGGCTTGCAAAATGGATCAGAGAGAGAAGCAAGTTGATTTAAATGGGGAGTTTTTACGATAGGAAGCAAAGGCTTGCAAAACGGACCAGAGGGGGAAGGAATTGGTGTTCAATGGAGATTGGGGCATCAGGCTTGCTTGCTTTAGCACCTTTCTAAGCACTACTGATGTATTGACTCATATAAGTCTACCCAAAATTTTAGGGTCAATTTTGGGGCATGAATTTCTCGATTTATAGTCAAGTATATATGGTAGTTCATCCAAAAGATGCTCTCAGAACTGTAAGTCACATACTTGCCCTAATAGGAGAAAAAGCCCTGTCCACTTCCCAGGGGTGATCTTGTCATCTCCGAATTGTGATTAAAACAGCTGCTTGAAGAACCATCTTACCTGGAAGGGAGAAGAATCAGGAATGGCATCAGATAAAGAGTTATCTGTTTTGTTTTATTGATAGTGTAATGACATACAAAGATTAGTAGGTGTGCCAGAAATGTAGTATATAAAATCTCCTTTAAAAGCAATAAATAATAAATAAATAAGTGGTTTGAATGTGATGAACCAACAGTTCCAGTTTCAGTTCTGGTAATGTAAGAAAGATGGAAAGAGCTGGCTGAATGAGTTTAACTGATTCTACCACACATAAACACTGGAGCATTCCCTAATCTGGAGCCCTTGAGGTATTTTGGACTACAGCTCCCATAAAGTGTAGCCAGCATGAGCAGTGGTGAAAGATGCTGTACACTGTCATCAAAAACATCTGGAAGGTTCCATGTGGTGAAGCCTTCCTTATCCAAATGCAGTTCCACCGACTGGAAGAAAAGAAAGAAAATGTTGATAGCGGAGAAGAAGAAAGTGCTTGAAGGTACGGAAAAATGTTGGTTGACATTTGAAGCAGACTGGTCTTCAGGAGCTCATTTCTAATAAACTGGTTGTCTACATATTCAGATCTCTTGCTACTTCAGTATGACACAAATGGACAACTCCAATTTTATGGTAAGCATAGAATCAAGAAGTAATGATTATTCACTGATATAATTTTAACTGCTTTTTAATGGTAGTACAGTAGTGTATTTCAGAAGAGTCTTGGTCTAGCAACATGAGTCTGAATTTATGTTGTGGCTCCAGTTGGGCCTCTAGCAAGGAACTTGTTCGGGTTTGTTAAGTTTGAAGTACAATGAGGAATCTGCGGGTGTTTCAACCACATCTTCTTATGTATTTATAATATGTAATTCTTTGGTCTGTTTCTCTGTGGAAGTATGACTTGCATCCTCAGGAAATGTGATCGCCTTCCTTGGCCTGAAAGAGGGATGGGAGATACTACAATATCTAATTGTAGCCAAGGCTAAGAATTTTTATCTGAAATAATTTTCTCCCTCTTGTTCATTCCTCCATTACACAAATTCTTATTCAGTCTCCTTTGTGCATGTTTTTGTCCCTTGGGGAATGTAAGGCACCATGTTTGAGGATGAGAATTTTTGGTTCCCTTCAACTTATGATTTCATCCTTGGCAATTGAAGATAAATTGGAAGTTTCAATGGTTCTTTCTTTCTTTCTTTCTTTCTCTCTCTCTCTCTCTCTCTCTCTCTCTCTTTCTTTCTTTCTTTCTTTCTTTCTTTCTTTTTTGGTCACAGGTCAGCCACAGAAATAGTAGACTATATAAACAGGCCTATAAAAGAGCCAATGTGGCATAGTGGTTTGAGCATTGGACTAGGACTCTGGAGACCAGGATTTGACTCCCAACTCAGCCATGTAAACTCACCAGGTCATCTTTGGCAAGTCACACACTCTTAGCCTCAGAGGATGGCAATGGCAAGCCCCCTCTGAAGAAACTTGTCAAGAAAACCCCAGCCTTAGGGTTTCCGTAAGTTGAACATGCAAGCACCCAACATACACACATAAAGTAGCTAAAGGGGGAAAATAGGTAGTTCTGTGTGTTTAAAACATACTCGCCTCCTCTCTCCCCTTGTTCAGAGCCATGAAACTATTGAAAACTTCAAGCATTAAAATGACATGGTGAACCAAGAAACCAAAATGATCAGGAGGTTTACAGTTCAACTGCCAAAAGGGAAGTGAAAACACTGGTTAAACTATACTACTAATGAGAAGGAATCTACCAAAGAATTAACATCATATATGCATCTATAAGCTGACTATAACAACACAGTGGTGTACTGAACTAGAAACACATTCAGCATCAAGCCAGCAGTAGGCAATAAGTCTAATGTATCTTTTTAATAGTCCCAAAATAATGAATGGAGTGTCATATGAAGCAATATATTACTGTATCTCACAGAAAGTCCAATCACCAATATAAAAAAGTAATTTGTGGCACTTGTAGTCAATCAATCTTGCAGTTATGGCACAAAATCTTTCAGTCATGGAAGACGGCTACCGCCAGGGCAATGTGTGGCCGTTTCAACTCATAGAAGTTCCAGGAACTTTACTATTGCTGAATCTTCCTGATCTATGGTTTGGAAGCATGGAAGCATAATTTGAGATACTAATCTGGCATAGAATGATATTGCAATGCTGATGAAAACTTCTATGAGTCAAAACGGCCACACATTGCTCTGGTGGTAGCCGTCTTCCATGACTGAAAGATTGTGTGCCATAACTGCAAGATTGTGACCACTGAAGGACATTGCCACCAGTATAAAGACTTGATTGACTACAAGTGCCACAAATTACTTTTTTATATTGGTGACTGGACTTTCTGTGCGATACAGTAATATGTTGCTTCATATGACACTCCATTATTTTGGGACTATTAAAAATATACAGAAGACTTATTGCCTATTTCTGGCTTCGTGTTGAATGTGTTTCTAGTTCAGTACACCACTGTGTTGTTATAGTCAGCTTATAGATACGTATATGATGTTAATTCTTTGGTAGATTCTAATTAGTATTATAGTTTACCCAGTGTTTCGCTCCCCTTTTGGAAGTTCTGAATCTTTTGGCCGGCAGCACAACTGCTATAGTACAAGTTTCATGAGGTTTCATGTACTGACACCTGACAGAAAATGAATTGCTGTGTTTTAAAACGGACACCGTTTCTAATTTTTAATGGCAGTCTTAGATTGAGTGTGTCACACAACTCAGTCTTAATGGCTACAATTGTTGACAGCCATCACTTCAGCATGAACAAAACACCAATAAATTTCTACCCATACTGTACAAGGAAGCAATCAGTGTAAGTTGATTTTATGTTTATCTCTGGCCCCATCTCTTGCTATAGCCTACCTTTGTGCCCACAAGCTATTCCCTTCATCTATTCCACTGAGAACTTGGGGTTACATTTCTGAACCGTGATTCCTAGACTCTCCCAGCTGTGCTCAGGATTCTTTTGTAGTGTAAAAATGTAATTTCCTTAGGCTCAGATCTCACTACCATTCTCTCCCACTGCAGGAAAAAAATCCACCTTATCAGGCTGAAACTGGTTTTTGCAAAGATGAGTCCAGAGCTTTGTTCTCTGGTTACCTTGCTGGGTATTCTTTCTCATTTTCCTCATTACTCAGGGTGGAAATGAGCCTATATTTTATGTGTCAGAATGCGTTTACCCTAGTCGTTATGTAACTAATGAAAAGTACTTTGATATCTCCCTTAAGGCTGGTTTAAAGAGACTATATTCTTCAGGTAATCGAGCCTGTCCATTTGGGAGTTTAACGGAAAGCTCCAGCACCAAATAAACGATCTGTACTCTTCAGAGTCATATAAGCCTGGTCAAGAAACTGGAGCATGGAGCATCCTAGTATAGGAATGCTTTTGGCCAAGAGCATAGCTATTGTGGCACTTGCACATATCTGAACATCCCTTTGGATCAACAAGTACGACTTTCTAGGTTCTATGGCATCAATCTATGTGTTATAGAGAACCAAACTGTTCTTTTTCTATAGTTTTTTTTGTGGAGCTTAGGGGCTGTGGTCATGTTCTCGAAGAGTTCCTTTCTGACGTTTCGCCAGCATCTGTGGCTGGCATCTTCAGAGAATTTTTTCTGCTGTGTGTATAGTCAGAAATTTGCCAGACTATGTTAAATGGAACTTGTTGCCTTCAAGTGGCTTATGGTGACCATATTGTCACCATGGCAAAATCTGTTCAGAGGGAGTTTGCCTTTGCCTTTCTGTGAGGCTGAGAGAGTGTGTGACTTGTCCAAGGTCACCCAGTGGACTTCCATGGCTGAGTAGGGATTTGAATCCTGGTTTTCAGAGTCATAGTCCAGTGTTCAAACCACTATGTCATGTTGCCTCTCTACATGGGATTTAATCCTGGCTAAGAGAGGATGGGATTGCACCCTGTTAACTTGTGCTAGAGTACCACTTTCTAGGTTCAAGGCATCAACTATAATAGAATTTTGCACACACACGCACACAGTTTAAATACCAATATATTTTAAATGGCAAAACAACAAATTAGATATTAGATTTAACACATAGCAACTGTCTGCAAAGTCTCATGCATCCAATGAGGAGTTGGTGCATGACTTGATTGCGGAACTCTTTTGCCAGTGCTGCCCAGTAGCAGTGCAACATTTGGTTGCAATCTTAAAACCTTAAAAATACAATATTGATACAAATATAGACATTCTACTGCAAAGAATTTACTATTTTCTTCCCTCCTAAAGCCATAAGTGAAAATACGACTAGCTTATTCAAGGCGAAAATGTCCTGCTCCTTACCTCTGTGACAGATGATTTGCTTGCAGGAGTTGCTCTTGTGTGCTCTCTGCAAAAGTACACATCTGTTGAATAGCTGATGTGATTCACTCTGAATTCCAGGCAGGGGCAATATTTGAATAAAATAAATTACAAATATTTTTCCACATGCAGTACCAGTCCAAAAATTGAATGTGTTTTAGCTTGGAAAACTTTAACCTTTCACTTTATTGTTTCTATAGGTGGCCTTACAACCCAGTCAAGATGCTTAGTGGTTTCATTAGCTGCCATAAAAGCTTGGATAAGCACATATATGTTCTGTCTTGCATCGATACAAATTGATTTCTATAGCTGTAATGGGTTATAAAGGCAACTGTGTATTCTTACAGTTTCAGCCCTTTTGTCAACCTGACATATTGTCAATGCACAGGCATGGAACTGATACTTGTGTACCAATGGACATTGCAGGGCCCCAAATCCCCTTCAGCCAGTCTTGTAGCTAAAAATTTGATTTGGGATGGTCTGTATAAAAAGAGAATGGCTAGCAGAGTTAAAGCTGACAAGCCACAATATTGATCAAGATTTTATAGCATAAAGCTTGACAAATGTATCAGGTTAGTAGCACTGGATTGTTGAATTGCTTGACCAGTTGCACAGCAGGCATGTCAACTATACTTTCTCATTGTGCTGTTGGCATTCTGACTGCCCACTAACTGCTATGGATGGCACTGACAGAACCTCCTGGCCTTGCATAATGGTTTGCATCTGTCTCACAGGTTTTTTGCAGCCTCAAACAGGATGCCATCCATGCACAACCTCTAAAAACATGCAGCTACTTGCAATAATGACAGCTGTTGTTTTTTGCCTTCAAGTAGTTTTCGACTTATGGTGACTCTAAGGTGAACCTATCATGAGATGTTCTTGGCAGGTTTCGTCAGAGGGGTTTGTAATTGTCATCCTCTGAGACTTGGAAAATGTGACTTGCCCAAGATTACCCAGTGGGTTTCATGGCTGAGCAGAGAATCAAACCCTGGTCTTCACAGTCATAGTCTAGTGATCAGACACCTACACCATGCTGGTGTACACAAGTGTAAAACCATAACAAGATTCCAACCACTGTGTCCAGTTGGCATAATTGGTTCTACATCTCCACCAGAAGATAAATACACAGACAGAGCAAACGTGGTGTAGTGGTTTGAGCATTGGAATATGACTCTGGAGAACATGCTTCAAATCCAAATTTGGCCATGAAAATCCATGAGGTGACCTTGGACAAGTTGCACTCACTTAGCCTCAGGATGGCAGTGCCAAACCCCCTCTGAAGAAATTTTCCAAGAAAACCCCACATGATAGGTTTGCTTTAGAATTGCCGTAAGTCAGAAATGCCTTGAAGGCAAGCTACATACATACACAGGAAGGGTAAATCCAGTGCAGTGAGATCAATGGTCATTTGATCTCTGCTCTGGGAGGGGAGGCTACAGAGAGGTTTGTGATGGGCCTGACTTGCCTTTTTCCACATTCCACCACAAAACTGGGCATGCCTTTAACCAGCAAAGTGAATTCTCTGCACATATAGTTGCCATCTGACCACTTATTGTTAGCTTTTCAGGGCATGCTGAAGATGTTACGCAGTTGCAGCACATAAGCTGAGTAAACAGAGTCCCATGTATCTGTGTGTGGTTTAAGATCTGTAGTTCAACATCCCCTTTGACATTACAAGAGTGTAACTGGTTCACTGACTTCATCTGCTCCCCTTCAGTTTAGTTCTCTTGAGCACTTACCTGCTTGAGATCAACCCTGACACTTTTGCGTTATTTATGCAGTGAGATGGCAAGCATGTCTTCTCAGACAAAAATCAGTTCAACCAGCCTTGCTTCTCAGAAAGAGTTAAGATAAAACTACAGGCAGCACTCCACATTTGTGGTTTTGATTATTCACTGATTCGAGTAATATGTTTTCTCTAAAAATCATTGTGACTTGGCCAGAGGTTGACCATGTCATGCTGGAAGTTCTAGAGATTCCTGGAGAAAACACTTCTCTAGGCATTTGTAGGTCTTCCATCATGATTCTGTGGTCAACCTCTAGTAGACCTAGAGATTCCTAGATAGGTGGTCTCTCAGGTAAAAAAAAGATTGAGTTTTTTATGTGTAGTTTTTCCACATTCACAGGAGTCCTGCGACTCTAACCCTGGCAAATGTGGATTGGCCACTGTCCATGTTACATTCAACACAAAAGGTGTGGCTTGAGATGCCTTTCATTTTTACCTTGAATAAGCTTGTGTGGTTCACCATAGGCAACTGAGAGAGGGTTAAATAAACGAGCTTCCCTTTTTAAAGCACAGAAGCTATATGAAGAAGAAATCTCTGTTGGTGACTGTCCATAATAATTAGTCAATTTAAATGATCCAAGCTAATGATTTATGAGCCAAGCTGCAATTGATTGAACAAACCCAAACTATAAGAAAGATTTCCCAAAGCTATGTCAGAAGAAATTATAGCACTCCTTGGCTGTTTACATGTACAGAGCTTTCAACAATAAAGTCACCAACAGTTCCAATTTTATCTTCACCACCTGGGAAATTGAAAGCAGGTGTATTGGCAGCAGCTTTACAGTTTGGCATCTTGGGTGAAATAGTCATCTCTCTTACATTCCCTGTATCCTCTACTGGGTATTCTCACTTCACCTGCACCTGTTGGTCCTTACAGAGCTTACTCTGGTCTAAATGAAACTGTGTGACCCAAGTACAATATACCCACAGAGCCAATGGGAAGTACTGAGATAGATGCACCAATGGCCTGACTAGCTCCTGAATCAGTACTTTCTGTTCAGACCAGCAATTCCGCTTCCCAATGCGTGCACCAAACTCTGGCACCCAATCTGTGTTTGTTGTCTATAATCATTTCTTTCTTGAAAACTCCCCAGGAACCAGCATCCTGCCTTGTGAACATGGACCAGCACTGGCTTACAATTCTCTGACTTGGAAACACTTTGCAGTTTCTCCTTTGCACCCATTTCTGTGTTTGCACACAAATGTTATACCTTGCATATTCACCCCCTTCCCTATATGCTATTCTCTGCCCCCATTCCTCCAGGTGAATTACCTGCTCAAAAACACACATTTTCATCCAGACATCTTGAGGGTTTCCTTCACCCTGCTCCTAGCCATCCATTCTCAAAGTGCACAAGTAAGCCACTTTGTGCCAACAGTACTTTTGCTTTTGCTGTGTCTAGCATTGTAGTAGAGAGCCAGGGTAGTGTGGTGTGGGCTCTTCCTTTGGAGCCACCTATTTATGGAATATGGCCACTAAAGGGAAAAAACTATGTGCCTTCAAGCTGTTTCCAACTTATGGAAACCCTAAGACAATGCTATCATGGGGTTTTCTTAGCAAGATGTGCTTAGTGGGGGGGGGGGTTGTCTTTGTCTTCCTCTGAGGCTGAGACGGTGTGACTTGCCCAAGGTCACCCAGTGGTTTTTTTATTGGTGGAGAGGGGTTTTGAACCCTGGTCTCCAGAGTCATGGTCCAACACTCAAAACACTACAATTGCCATCAGTTTAAAACAGGTTTGCTGAACTTGCCATAAAAAAAAACCTCTTGCAGGGCATCACAATTTGAGAAGAGCCTGAGCTACCCTACCTTGCATTACCTTTCTGTGGTATAATGTTTGACAAATTGGACAAAAACAATAACAATATTAATAAATTTTATTTCTTAGCTGCCTGTCTTTGAGGTTCATGACAGGGTACAACACAGATTAAAACACATAAAACCTTTTAAGCACATAGGTTAAACACATAAAGGTAGGACACATTAAAAGCATCCAAACATGAAATTAAAAATTACCAATATAAAATTGTGGGGGCCTGCAGGAATAGATAATACTGTTTTAAATTCAGACAGCAAGTTTAGCTGTCAAATCTCTCCTGGCAGACCATTCCATAGTTTTGGGCAGCTGAGCAAAAGGTCCTCTAGGTGACAGTTGCCAGTCTTGTCCTGGATGGTTGAAGTAAACTTTCCCCAGATGACATGAGTGTATGGAGTGGATTATACAGCAGGAGAGAACCCCATATCATAAAATAGATGATCATAATTGGCAAAATGGAAGGCAGTAGAAAAAGAAAAAGAGCACATTGCATTCAGCCAAGGGAACCTGTAGTCCTGAGTCTTCCAGATCTGAACAGGGCTATTGGTGGTAGGGCTCTTCGAAGTCTCTCATTCATAGGGTCACAATGACTTGATGTTAAAGTCTGACTTTGAGCTGACTTGATGAGAAACAACAGCAGCAACCTGAATTACAGGGCTTTGACTGAAGCAATATTTCTGCATACTGAATGATAAAAGTGATACACTTGTTCCCTGGTTGGGAATAATTTCTTAGCCAACCATAAAGGAAAGGCAAGGGAGGAAAATAATAAGTAGATAAAAAAGACTAATTTATAGCAGATTATATGTTTGACACTGATAGATAGTGATTTGTCAATATTGTGACAGTGTTCCAGGAGAGACTGGTTTAACCACGCAGTCATGTTGAACTTTCTGCCAAAAGAGCATAAGATCAGATATTAAACTGAGATTAACTCCATGGAGACAGGCAGGGCGCTTCAAGACAGAAGATTCCTAGAGCTATCAATCAAAAGACATTGTGCAACTATTCTGTCCTTTCTTGGCAGATTTTTTGTAGGAAGAAAAAAGATGGAAGTGGAAGTGGGAAAATAGAAGAGGTTTTCAAGTGCTGTCGAGTGGAATCCTTGTAAAATTTATCAAGTGAAGCAGAATGATTACATGACCAAGCCTCACATGGAAGGCTGGGATGATGAAAGTTTATAAGCTTATCATTGTAACTAATAACCCCAACCTCTTTCAGTCTAACTTTTCTGCTTGCCTATTATACTATAGGAATGATTTCTTTTAAAATTGAACTTTATTATACAATCTACAAATCATATTCTAAGGATTACTTGTACAAAACCTCAAGCCTACATTTCAGACAAAGTAATACAGGCAAATCTTTGTGAATTCAAAACATTAAACTAAAGTTAGCACTTTTTAAAAATAACTGTCATCTCTTAGCAGATGATCATCATCTTCTGATCCAAAACACACTACAGAAAGAATCCAGTTTGAGACTGCTTTAACTGCCTTGGATCAGTGCTAGGGAATTTGGGGAATTGTAGTTTATTGTGGCACCAGAGCACTCTGACAGAGAAGGCTAAATGTCTCGCAAAAGTACAGTTCCTAGAATTCCCTTGCATGGAGCCAGAGCAGTTGAAGTGGTCTCAAATGGGATTATATCTGCAATGTGTTTTGGACCCTCTGTTGCATTTATTGTACCAAGGCTCTTCAAAAGACATTCCTCCAGAATCTTCATGCAAATCTTGGCAAATCAAACAAACCGGAGTCTTTATTTACATAACGACTTTTACTTTACATTACTTACATTTACAGAATCTTTTTTTTTCCCTAGAAAAATGTCTTTCTTTCACATGGCTCTTTGTAGTTTCACTAGTTATAAGAATGATTCTTGAAAGCGTATCTTTAAAGGAACAAGAAGATAAATTTACAGGCCATTACTTTTCAATATATGGTTGTTTAAATCTGACTCTCTTAGGGAGCAAATGGAATAGAGAAGCTGCCTAGAGCATCCTTGGCTCTCCATTTGGTTTCAGTGAATGACATGACACTGAGGACAAAGGGGTAGGACAGGGCCTAATAGACACCAGGGTCTTCCATTTGCAAAAAGAGCTCATTTAGTACCCAGAGCCAGGCCCTCCATTAGGTGGAGTTAAGCAGCCATTTCAGGTGGCAGAGGCTGAAGGATGAGATGGGGTGGCAAGACATTATCAGAACTGTGATTGCCACCCAGTGTGCCAAGTACCACCTACATGATCCCGATGTTCTCAGGTCAAGTGGAAGGCACTGCCCTATATCTCGCAGGGTGAAATATTGGTCAACTGACTATTCAGTCCACTTCTCAGCAAGGAAAGCAGAGATGTGTCATCTTGTTCTTTACCTCTAGCAACTAAATGTCTTGAGTCACTACTTATTAAAACTTCTAGTCAGAGCTTGGAAATGTTACTTTTCCAATGTTCTACATTGCTTCAGTGTAATGGAAATATCCACTGGTGGACTCACATTGTGTCATCCCTATTTTGAATAGCAACATAACGCAATGCATGTGGATCTATGGTCCAAGCATTCTGCACGAATATTGCACTGAGAAGATGCTGCTTACATCTCCCAAAATGCCCAAGCCAGCCTGGCTGGATATGTGCCTGGGAGCTCCAAAAGGTAATTTTTCTGAGCTCTGCCTCTAGTGATATCTCAGAACTCATTGAATTGGGGAATAATGAAGAGCATTTCCTTAGCTTCATGGAAGGAAACCAGCTTGATTTTCGTTTTGCTCCCACTTTTAAGATGGGAACTCACGCTTTCAATATGGAAGCTGTTCTGATTGACATAGTGAGAGCCTTACTGTGTTTTAATACAGTTTCTGCCTTCCCTATTGAGACACTATTTTGGTCATACCGACTTCAGTTATGTAGGTCATCTCAAACGAATCCCAGCATCACTTTGAATTTATATTCTTTAGTATTTATAAGAAGAGCTATTTTAGAACGTGGCTACAGGAATCACAAATTCTCTAATTGGTTTTTATTAGAACGAATTCCATCCTAAGTATGCAGAAGGATTATAATTTAAATAAAACCAACATAACTTGCACAATAATTCTTTTATCAGTTTTATTTTGCCTTCTTTTTCCTAGAATCATAGAATTGGAAGAAACCAATCCAACCCTATTCTACCATGAAGGAATCAAATCACTCCTGGCAGATGGCCATGCACCCTCTGTTTTAAAAACCCCAAAGAAGGAGACTCCAACACTCTCTGAGGTAAACCATTCCAGTGTTGAATAGCTCTTACCATCAGGAAGTTCTTCCTAATGTTGAGGCGGAATCTCTTTTCCTGTATTTTGAATCCATTGTTCCAGATCCTAGTCTCTGGAACAGCAGAAAACAAGCTTGCTTCATTCTCCATGTGAACTTCAGAAAGAGAGGTACCATGGTTGTCCACAAGCTTATGGAGGAACCATACCCTAGGGACTGTGTATCTTTTTTGCATGAAGAGGTTTCTGTGTTGGTTCCCTGGCATCTCCAGGTGTTGTTTCATTAACTATAAGCCAACAGACAATGTGAACACTTCTACTAATGCACAGTACCCATTTCTTGTCACGGGAGACAGTCCTGGACCACAAAGACACATAGACTGAAATCCTACATTGGCATTGCACAGTGTACATTTCTGCATGTGCATATACAGAGTGATTCCCAACCCAACTTGGGTTGAGTGGTAACATTGTGAAACCTGAAATGTGCTACTGAGTGCACAACCTAATGTGCACGGTGCACATCTGCATGCGGAATGGATGTGTATGTGCAATCCAACTTCAACAACTTTTCACTGAATGTAGATGTTATGCATTGGACAGAAATGTCCAACTGCTTCATATAGGATTTTAGATAAGTGTAAGACACCAAAGGGTTTTTGCCTATTTTATCCACTCTGATAAAAGGCAGCTTTATGCTTTTGGGTATAGATTTAAATGGGAAAAGCTAACTTTTATGCAGTCGCAAGTCAAAGAATACCTCAGTGAGCATGAACAGTGACTGAGGAAGCAGTGGGTTGCAATCCCAAAAATAACTTAGCTATAGCTATAGACCCAGACAAGGTCCCAAATCTATAACCTGGGACCCACATTGTTTAAAACTATTGAGCAATGACTATGCTTTCCACTGAAGGCCACTTAGCATAATGTACAAATGCAGTTTCATGGCGAAGAATTTGGTAAGCTTTCCTATAGAAGGCATAAAAACAACAACAGCAACAACAACAAACAATAAGAATATGGTAATCTTAAGTACCTTTCTATACTGCTTATCAGTGCATTTAAGCACTCCCTAAGTGGTTTACAAAGTGTAAGTTAATTGCCTCCAACAATCTGGGCACTCATTTTAGCAACCTCAAAAGGATGCAAGCCTGAGATGAGCTTGAGCCTTTGGCTGGTTTTGAACTCACAATCTTGCGGATTGTAAGTGAGTTGCTCCAGTACAGGCATTTAACCACTGCATCACCAGAATAATAAGAATTTCTTACCAGCCTCTCCCCAAGGCTTGGGAGGGAGGATACAATATAGATTAAAATACAATATACAACTAAACACATAAAATCATTTAAATATATAAGTTAAAACACAAATATAAAATTAAAATAACCACTACACATAAAAATCATCCAGACATAAATGTAAATTATACCAATTTAAAATCCATAGGGGGAGGCCTGCCAGAAGAGATAGGTCTTTAATACTGTTTTAAATTCAGACAGCATGTTTAGCTGTTGAATTTCTCTCATCAGGTCATTCCACACAGTCTAGGGGTGGCTGATGAAAAGGTCCTCTGAGTGACAGTTGCCAGTCTAAGCCTGGCTGGATGAAGTAAATGATGGTTATTGTAAGTGCACACAGAGAATTTATAACCTTAAACACAAATTCTGAAAAAGTACAGGTATTTACCCTGTTTTCCCAAAAATAAGACATTTCCAGAAAATAAGACCTAGTAGAGGTTTTGCTGAATTGCTATATATAAGACCTCCCCCGAAAGTAAGACCTAACAAAGGTTTTGTATATAAATATATATACAGTATATAATAAATGTTCATTTTTTTGGTTCAACAATAAATATGAATTCTTCCTCATGGAAGAAATAAGACATTCCCTGAAAATAAGACCTACCGCATCTTTGGGAGCAAAAATTAATATAAGACACTGTTATTTTCGGGGAAACATGGTGGCATATTTTTTATATATAGGACAGTGATTTTTTGGATTGTAATGGCAACCATTACTCCAGAAAAATGCATATGTGCTTTCAGAACAATAAGCGAGCATCTTATCAGCCCTATTTTCTCTGACCACTGGCCACCACAATAACCCTTTTGGCTTTTCTGCCAGAGCTTAAAGACTATACTTGCTGAGCAGATAATACATCATTCAGCTGTTGACTATGGCAAAGACTAATGGACTATAGACATTTTCTAGACAGTTTGGACTATAAACAAACAAACAAACAGCTTCATTTATATACCACTTCATACCCTTAAGGAGTGTCTAAGCGGTTTACAACTGTAAGCTATTTGCCCCCCTAATAATCTGGGTACTCATTTTAGCAACCTCAGAAAGATGCAAGCCTGAGTCGAGCTTCAGCCCTTATGCTGGTCTTGAACTCGCAACCTTATGGTTTTGAGTGAGTGGCTGCAGTACAGGCATTTAACCACTGCATCACCAGGGCTGCTTCCCAGACAGGGTGCCCAGATGTCCTAGATGCAAAGGAGGACAAAGCATTGCAAAATGTAAAAACTTCAAGAAAAATGTAGAACATTAGAAATAGCACTTTCCATTTGTACACCACTTCATAATGAACTAGGCTGTCTAAGCTGTTTACAGTGTGTAAGCCAACAACCTGGGTACTCATTTTACCAATGAAAAGCTGAGTCAACCTGGAGCCCTGTGGGATTGAACTCACAATATTGTGGCTGCAGTACTGGCATTTAACCACTGCGCCATCAGGTCTCCTTCCAAAATAAAACTCCTTCCAAAACCCCCTACTATAAATATAAATCCATGCTTCTTAATCAGGCTTAAAATAGAGGACATTTTGAAATTCCTCCTGGGCAGAAAGTTGAAATTTAGGACATGTCATGGAAAAGAAGGATGTCTGGTCACCCAGTTCCCAGAATCTCTCACCATTGGCCATAATGGACAATGCTCTGGGTTTTGAAGTGCAGCAACATGTGGGAGACTGGCAGGTTTTCCTCCCACAATGTGGCAGAAACTGGTATTGTATTTGTGCCCACTGACTATAACTATTTCTTTTTTTGAAAACTTGCCATGACAGCCAATAGCTTGCAGACTGGCACTGGCCCATGAACCACTTCTTTGAGTTTGCTGTTTGTTCTGTGCCTTCAAGTTGTTTCCGACCTATGAGAACCCTAAAGCAAATATATCACAGCAATTTCTTGGGAAGATTTGTTCTGCCTTTGCCTTCCTCTGAGGCAGAGATAGTATAACTTCCCCAAGGACACTGAGTGGGGATTTGAACCCTGGTTTCCAGAATCATAGTCCTACATTCAAAGTACTACATCATGCTGGATCTTCACTGTGCTAAACCATCAACACCAAGACAGCTTGACAAGCAAGCCCATCTCAAGCAGAGCAAAGGAGCAATTCACAAAATCTCCATGACATACTCTTGCATTATCCTCTTGTTTTAATAACATTGCAAAATGCAAGTTCATCCCAATTTATAAGAAAGCTCCTGTCTCCCCACAAATGTAACAAGTGCTTACCATAAAAGAGCTTTAAAGCAACATTTTCTAGAAGATGAAAACGAGGTGACAATTTGAACAAAGACATTTTTGTACAAGAGGCTTCAAAGGTAAACTTTTGGAGGCATCAGGAGATATGTAGCACAGCCATGGCTCTGTACCTACAGAGATTATCACATGAAGTTAAAAAGCAGGAGAGCCAGCGTGGTGTAGTGGTTTGAGTGTTGGACTGACTCTAGAGACCAGGGTTCAATTTCCAGCTAAGCCATGAAATCTATTGGGTGACCATGGACAGGACACATGCTCTTAGCCTCAGGGAAAGACAATAGTAAACCTCTTCTGAATAACTCTTGCCAAGAAAACTCTATGATTAGTTTGCCTCAGGGTCGCCAGAAGTCAGAAACAACTTGAAGGAATATAGCAACCAAAACAATTGCATCAGTGGCTGAACCTTATCAGATGACATGATAGCTGGTTTCCACCTGTCACTGTTGCACACTTTTTCAATACCTGTCAATATTGTTGCTGTGGCATTAGCCCTGTGTGTGAAAAGCTTCCAGCAACAGTCCCAGTATTGGCCAGTCCCATGATCTCAGTCCTTTCTCCCTTTTCTCCATCTTCCCTGCTATCTCCAAAAAGACTGATTTTCTTTCTCTAATTTTCTTTTCTCTCCCTGCCCCCAATCACATTAGTACCATGCCTAGATTGTGTAAAAAAATTAAAAATTAAAAATTAAAACACCCAAAAGGCATGCTGGGTAGAACAATAGGGCAGAAAGGCAGGATTAAGGAGCAATTTGGAAAAGAGAGTCCCAGACCAGTAATGGCTGTTACAGCTGCAGTCCTGAAATTGGAGACATGTGCTCCCGAACTGGTATGTATATGTGTGTGTGTGTGTGTGTGTGTGTGCATTTCCTTTCATTAGCACAATTGCAGTAAAAATGGGGGGTTGTATGATAATCTCCTACATCTCTTAGTGTAGGATCATGGCCATAATGATTCTCTCATGACTTCACCTCTCAGGAGCTGAGCTTGATTATCCTATTTTCTGCAAGTAATTTCCCATATTGTATTTCTGCAGTGCTACTTTTTAAAAACAAGATTACACCAAAGTTTCCCTGAAACATCTCTGTAATAGACAAGGGAAAAGGAAGCTTTTTGTTTGATTTTCAGAAAGTTCCCATTGATTAGTCATCTTAACCTAGATAGCAGATACATCACCGCCACCTCTGCCTGCAGTTGCTTTGCTCTTTTGTGATGTGCTATTGATTAAGAGGCAGCAGAATGCCTACGGAAAAGTAATTACAACTTAGAACACAAAACACCAGTGAATGACAATAATAGCAGCTTGAGCTTTGGCAAGTATAAGCCATGAATCATATACGTATCAAGTCTCTGATCTCTTTTGTTTCACCGTCTTGTAAACTTGGACCTTCTAGTTATAATATATAAAAAGCTGAATAATTGTTTCCCACTGTATTACTCCAGCTGGTTAATCAATTAAAGACTGCAGCCCTGCTTATCAAATATCTATCTAGTCTCCAGTAACAGAGAGCTGGGCAGGATGTAAGTGGCATAGTATATTACATTACAAAAGTTATTACAGAAAAGGATAAAACTGTGGCTTGTTAGGTTACAGTTAGGTTACAACCAAAAGACTAGGAGTAAGGCTAATTCCATTAGCCCCAATCAAAATAGGTCCATTGAATCAATGGGATTTACATAAGTGTTTACTTGTCATGGTGTCTACTCTTAATGGGACTAACAATAGCATTTGTTCACCCTTGAGCTACCAAGATCTGGGCAGGCTTCCAGTTAAGGATGTGAAAATCCCTGTCTGTTTCCTCACGCTTCTTTGAATCTCACCTGCTTTTTGACTGAATGTGCTACACTTCCCTTGAATGGTAATATGGCACACCTGAATGTGTGAGCTCCTGTCCTTGTTTCCTATCAGGGTCTGAGAGACTTTGCTTTTTTCTTCTTGCATTGAATTTTGTACACTTTTTGGTACGTTTTTCCTGAGCTCCACTTAAGTCACACATTTTACCAATTTACACAAATGTCCCCATGCAGGGCTGCCAGGTGAAATAAAGAACAGGGTACCTGATGCTTTAATGCTTGTGTAGAAGAGGAAATTTCAGGAAATAGACTGCTCAAACACTTACTGAAATTCCCTCTTCTGCACAACCATTAAAGCAATGAGTATCCTGTCCCATATTTCACCTGGCAACCCTACCCCATGGATTAAATATATCTGAACTCACATGTACGCGCACACACTTCAATTGCACTCACTTGTTTGCGTTTGAAAATGTATTGTTTCAGCTGCATTTTAGTTTCTTAAAATATTGTGCAAACCATGCAAATGTATGGATTCTCAAGGCAACATATGTTTTCACAGTAAATCCTGAGAGGTGCAAAATTTTTGTCAGAACAGTAGAATAATTTTAAAAAATCCTTTTAATCCCTTGTACAAACAAGTAAGATTTTTGTATGGTATTATCTCTTCCATTAACCACACTGAAGCACCACATAGATTACGGATTGGAGGGGCACATTGGTTCCCCAGGAGATCTTGAATATCCACTCTCCTGAAAGAAAACCCCTTTTGCCCCAAAATGCCCTCTGGGGATGTGGAGGCATTGTGAAATGGTTTTACTTCCCCAGTCCATTTTCGACCCAAGATAATCAATTTTTAAAATAACAGGAATGATCAGAAATAATTTCCTCTTCACTTCTTGTTTTTAAAAAGGTTCCTTTTGGTCCTAAAATGGTCCCAGGAGATCCAAAAACATGGCAAAAGTGTCAGCAGCTCCTAGAAGGCATCTGGGATTTCACAAATTGAACAAAAAATGCAAATTTTGGATCCTGGGTGGGTTGGTGGGCCACAAAATGGCCCTGAGGGTCTCACACAAACTGATTTCTTCAGCTCCTGGACTAGATGTAGAATAATTTTTAAAATGTTTATTTGCCTTACAGGGTTGGAACCCTGATAAGTAAAATGCTATAACCTTTCTTTGAATGCTGTTGGCCTGATGTTTTATTGACTTTTTTCCCCTGTTCACAAAGAGCAGGCACTGTTCCAGGTCACAACAAAGAATGTGTGTGTGTGTGGGGGGGGGGGGAATCACAGATGGCACATAAAAGAACAGGCTGATTGATCACCCAGAAACAACACATCCAAAGCTACTGTTTTTTAATAGTCTGTGTAAGAAAAGAACCTTTATCACAACTTTACATTTTGTGTATACATGCCACAGAAAAATGTGCAAAACTCAGTCTTGACATATGCAAACTAACCCCTCTCCACCTCTCTTACCCCATGAGAGCAAACCAAGTCAAGATTTCCATCTTTAGACACATAAACATGCAATAAATGCCAGTTATCACACTAGGGGGCAAACAGGATTTAAACAAGAGTTAAACGAGAGTTAAACAGGAAATGCCCTATGTTTATCACAGGTAATTTTCTGTTTAACTCTTGTTTAACTCTCATTTAAATCCTGTTTGCCCCCTAGTGTGATAAAGCAGACTCTGGACTCTTTCAGACATCGGAAATTGGAAGTATAATTTAATGTCAATTTGAATGCAATCATGGGTTTTACGTTATTGCGAATTAAATCTTCGCATGCAATTTCGGGTAAGAGGGAAGCCACTCCGAATGCAATCATGGGTTTTACGTTATTGCGAATTAAATCTTTGCACGCAATTTCGGGTAAGAGGGAAGCCACTCCGAATGCAATCATGGGTTTTACGTTATTGCGAATTAAAGCTTCACACGCAATTTCGGGCAGGAGGGGGTTATTTTCGGGTAATGGGAAGTAATTTCGAATGCCTTCCAAACGGAACAGGAGTTCATGTAAATTCGCTTAACTAGCGAATTTACATGAATCCGCATTGACTCCATTCGGAGATGGGAGAAATTCCTCCCATTTGAAAGAGTCCTATCTTATAGTCATAATGGAAGTTAAGAGGAAGCAGAAGTGGTGGGTGAAATAAACATCAATTCAAGAGATTGTGTGGTACACAGAGGCATCCATCCCTGGGACAGACATAACTAAGAAGCTATAGATGCTGTTACTAGCATTTTTATTCCACTCCTTACCCAAAAGCTCTTTTGTGTCTGTGTTGTGTGCCTTCAAGTTGTTTCCAACTTATATCATGGGATCTTCTTGGTAAGATTTGTTCAGAGGAGGTTTGGCATTGCTTTCTTCTGCAGCTGAGATAGTGTGACTTGCCCAAGGTCACCCACTGGGTTTCATGGCCCAGCTGGGAATCAAACCCTGGTCTCCAGAGTCATAGTCCGACTCAACCACTCAAACCACTATGCCATGCTGGATCAACTATTCTTAAGAGTGGCTTTCATAAAATCATTTAAAACAAGACTGACCTTGCCTACAGACTCACAAACTCAGAAAGATGCAACACCAAAAAAAAAAAAAAAAAAAAAAGAAAAAAGAAAAAAGAAAAAAGAAAAAGGAGGGCCTTTCTGGAGCATTAATGGAATGGTCTTGCTTCTTATGCCATTTCCCTCTGTTATGACCTTTCAATGGGGAGGCTATCCAATTACATGATATAGGTCAGCTGTGGCAGTAGCAAGTAGCTAGAGAACCTGGCCTGACCTTGTCTGCGCTACATATGGGCAGGATCTGTAAATCCAGGCTAATTTAACATACAGTGGGCCCTTGGTATCCATGGAGGTTTCATTCCAGAACTCCCTGTGGATACCAAAATCCATGGATGCTCAAGTCTCATTATATACAATGGTGTAATAAAATAACATCCCTTATATATAGTGAAGGTTTGCTTTTTGGACCCCTACCCCCACCCATTTTCAAGCTGTGGATGTTGAATCCATGCTTGGTTGAATCCGTAGATGCAGAATCTGTGGATGTGGAAGGCTGACTGCAATTTGTTCCTTGAGGTAAAGATTGGGGGTGTAGCTACAAGAGGGCAAAATGAGGGCATTGCTTCTCCAAATAAAAATTCTGCCTCCCCAAATGAAATTTTCCTTTTTTCTCCCACTATCTAGTATTCCAGTGTGTGAGACACTGGAAATCGTTCACACATAGATCTCTTATATTTGCATTCCTTTGGTGACTTTGACTACTGCTTTTCTTTAGATGCCCAAACTGCATTACTTAATGTTTAACTGATGTCTTAAGTTACTGCAATGCTAGAAATTTGAGGAATGAAGGAAAACTTCACTTGGAGGTCATCGAATTTTTATTTGGAGAAGCAAATTTGTGCCTCTTCCTGGTAACTCTGCTCCTGGAAAAGGTGTTGCACCATCCTCAATCTATATACTTTAGCAAACTAATGTGGCAGCTGGATCTAACTTTTCTAATATTTTCTTCCACCACATTGAAGTCTCACTTAAGATGTTCAGGTACGTATCTTCTATGCACAGGTATAGCAGTCTGATAACACTTTCACTGCCATGGCTCCATGTTACAGGTTTCTGGCATTTGTATTTTTGGAGGGTGCTAGGATTCTCTGGCTATATCCATGCTGAAGTATTAATGTAGTTTGACACCACTTTAACTGTCATGGCTCAATGCTATGGGATTTGTAGTTCTGTGAAATATTTAGCCTTCTCTATCAGAGAACCCTGGTGCCACAACAAACTACAAATCCCAGGATTCTGTAGGATGGAGCCATAGCAGTTAAAGTGGTGTCAAACTGCATTAATTCAGTATGGCAGCAGCCTCAAGTGCGCTGTCCTGAACTACAGCATTAAAACTCTGGCAGAAACTTTTCCAAACTACAGCCAGGCCTTCATATCCATGGCCTTTTTATCCACGTAATCATCCATCCATGGCTTGAAAGTATTAAAAGAAATATAAATCCCAATAAGAAACCTTGATTTTGCCACTTTATATAAGGGAAACCATTTTACTGTGCCATTGTATACAATGGGACTTGAGCACCCATGGATTTTGATATCCATTGGTGGGGGGGATGGTGGTGGTCCTGGAGCCAAACTCAGCAGATACTAAGGGCCCACTGTAAAATCACAATATTCCATAAGATGGAGCCATGGCATTATCAAAGTGCTATTTTTGTGTGATGTGGATCCTCCCCTAGACAGACAATGAGGCGTCTACAGCTCTTTCTCTCAACAGAATATAATAGTCAGAATAGTCAGCAGGTTGCCATTAATGTCTAACTAACAAATTGTAAGCCACTCTGATAGCCTTGGCTGAAGAGTGGGGTATAAAGAAAACATTGTTGTTGTTGTTGTTGTTGTTATTACCCACTGCCTAGAAGTAGTGACTTGCCCAATATGAATCCAGCTCTGTGTTTTGCACTTTAGCAGAGATATCTTATTATAGAATAAATAAATACTCACCCACACCGAGGTTGCCTTTGATATTCTCTCTTGCAATTGCAGGCTGTCAGGGCAAAGAATGAATCCGTTTCCAAAGGCTTTTAAAAAATTTAGATGTTACTTAAAATCTATGTTGTGCTCTCTCGTTTAAAAAAAAAAAAAAAGGAAAGGAAAAGGTCCCAGTGGATCATATTAAGATGACAGTTTAAATGAGATCAGTGGCCTCTGTTCTTCTCTCTAGAGAGGATGGAGAAGCTTGATGGGGTGGCAGCAGGAGGGGTGTGTGGGGGAAAATATAGCTTTGTTGTATGTGTTTAATGTTCTTGCTGTATGTGTGGTTTGCCTTAATTGGAGCAAAAGAAGAAGTGACAATAAAAACCAGGAGGCATTTGATTAAGTCTTTCTGATAGCCTTAAAGAAAAGTGAATTCCTAAAGGAAAGTTTCTCCTCTTAGCAAAGAAAGGGTCGTTTACAGAGGAGCTTATCCCATGGCATTTTAATTCGTCTTACCTCTATCCAGATTAAATCTTAATTCGGGCAGCATCCTGATCCTATCAGATGGTTTTTGCCACCTAACTTGCTGCCCAAATACATCCTGGGTCCATCCCTGCTTCCACAACTGCTTCTCCTGGCTCTTTTTGGATCCAGGAGTTTTCTGGCTTCAGAAAATGGCTAGCAGAGAACTCCTGGAAGTGAGGATGGACCTGGGCTATTTTTGGGCAGCAAATTAGATCGCAAAACCCATCTGATAATATCAGGATGCCGCCCGAATTAAGGTTTAAACCAGATAGAGCTAAGATGAATTAAAACACCATGGGATAAGCTCCATAGTTTATTATTCCCACTAGTGGGACCAAGGAAAGGGTCCCTCCAGCAGATCTCGGTGCTCAGGCAGGTGTACACACAGAGACAGTTGTTCTTGTTCTGTGCCTTCAAGTAGACTCCAATTTAAGGCAGTCCTATAGATTTTCTTGGCAAAATTTGTTCAGAGAGAATTTGCCATTGCCTTCCTCCAAGACTGAGAGAATGGGACTTGCCCAAGGCCACTCAAGCTGCATCCACACTGTGAAATAATCCAGTCTGACACCACTTTAACTGCCTTGGCTCAATGCTATAGAATTCTGGGAATTGCCATTTCGTGAGACATTTAGCCTTTAGAATAACAGCACTATAATTCTGTAGTGTGAATGAGCCCATGGTACCATCGTATGGAATCCTGTGGTTTATACGTTGTTGAGGTACTAGAGTTCTCTGGCTGACAAGCCTAAATTCTCTTCCCTAAACTGCAAATTCCAGAATTCCACAAATGGATCCATAGCAGTTAAAGTGGTATAGAAGTGCTATAATTGTGTAGTATGTTTGCATCCCTGGAGTCCTAGTCCAGCACTGAAACTCCTACATACATCATGCTAGAGAGAATTTCTCCTTCAAAAATCAAAGTCCCAAGACCTTCAGGGCCAATCTGCTGTGACATCTTTTGACCTTTTGCTTCCCATTCCTTTGATACTAACACACATACACTGCCCCAAATACAAATGTTAGTTCAAAGGTAATATTGTCAATCCAGTTTTCTACTAAGCAATATTACTAGGAAACAAAGGTTTGCTCTGCATGGCTGAGCACTCACAGCCAGCAGCAAAATCAAATCTCCTGGTATTATTTGGTGTACACTTGGATCAGTGCTTCCTCTAAATTGTACCCTGAGCTGGCACCAAATCAGTGTCAAAGTGACCTACAGAGTGCTGCTGTTCAGCGTAAAGGTCCTAAAGTTGGAAAGGCAAAGATGGAAAGTTATGGGTGAGTTGTTCCTTACAGAAAACAGATGAGATGAGAGCAGCTGTGTGTTGCAACTGAAAAGTCTCATAGACTCACATAATTATGTGTTGGTAATGTTATGCTAATACTACCCTTCTATTGAATACTGTCATTGTGCAACTGTTTGTGAATTTTTGGATGTTTTCACTGTTTCCACAATCCGAGTGAAACCAGCGGTGCGTTGAAGACACAGATTAAATTACACATCCTCCAAGAATATACAACTGTGCATGTAGTTGTTACATTTGCAGAACTCCCTCCCAAGGGAAATCAGATGCATACAGGCAGTTAAAGCTGTATTATTTTATAGTGATCTAGCTTTTGGAACAGTTTTAATCTTTTTAAAATATTTTTTTTTCTGTTCTGTTTTTTTATTGTGATTTTACTGCAGATCACATTGGCAGGCCTCATTTAGACAGAAGACTAGTCTATAAACATATGATGAATACATGTTTATATTGACAAACATGTGAAGAATATCATCATTGCATCTATAATGTGCATCTTTCTGCCCCTTTCATCTCATCTCATCCACCATCACACTAGTCTGAAGGTGGATGAGCCTTTTTGTTTTGGATGTGCAGCATTCTCCTAGAATTTATGTAGATATACAATTAATCAAAATGAAAACCCATCTGTTGGGTCACAGTAATACAGATACCACTGAGAGATTTGGATGATAATTGGTACAATTTTTAATTGATGTGATGGCTGGCCAACATCTCCAGCTGGTAGCTTTCTGCTGAGGTACACCTGATGCCTGATTTGTGAGCCTTCCAGAAATGTTAGAATAACTTGAGATATTTTAATTCTAGCTTCAATTAGACACTTATTTAACTGAGCTAATCCCTGCTAGGGACTTCTTAAATAGTTGAACACAGATGTTTTCAGTATCCCCCCTTCTTTGCATCCCATTTAGAATGATTGGATCTTGGCTGTTGCCTTTGCACCTGCTACCTGCAAAAAAAGGTGCCATTTTCTGTGGGGATAAAATGACAAATCTATTCAGAGTCTGGAGGACTCCTTTTACTTCTCATTCAGTGCATTATTGTTTCTAGTACGAAATGTGCTAACAAGAAAATAGAATGTCCCAGCTGGATCCAGTCCTATCAAAAAGCTGATCTAATTCTACATTTTTCAAGTGCCCTGCCTCTCATCCTCAAATGCTCTTCAAACTCTGTGGTCTGAAACTCCATCCTCAGTTGAGATCAAGGACCCAAATACAATTTTGTGCAATTAAATACCCAAGCCTGATACTTCATTGAAAAGTAACGGTGGGAGCAAGCAATCTGCAGAGAGAAGCAGCTGGGGTGCTTTTCCTGCCGGTTGCTTTCCAGCCTTGATGGCTTTTCTCCCAAATGGGAGTGCCAAGCAGTGAAAGGGATCCCTGCACACTGAAACAAATTGCAAAAGCAAAAAGAAAATAGTAAGTAGTTGGGATGCTGGAGAAGGGTTTTGCAGATACTTTGGACTGCTAAAAAGACAAATCAGTGGGTCCTAGAGCAAATCAAGCCTGAACGCTCCCTAGAAGCCAAGATGACTAAACTGAGACTGTCCTACTTGTTGCCATATCACAAGAAGGGATGACTCACTAGAAAAGACAATAATGCTTGGTAAGGTAGAAGGCAGTAGGAAAAGAGGAGGCCCACATTCCAGATGGATAGACTCAATCAAGGAAACTTCAGCCCTGACCTGAGCAGGGCTTTTGATGATAGAGAGACTTGGAGGTCTCTCATTCATGGGATCACCATTAGTCAAAATTGACTTGACAGCACTTAACAACAACAGCAACAAAATCCTGAAGAATAAATGTCTCTTTAGTGGAAGGAAAATGCATTAAGAAAAGGAGATGTTGAGCATTTTCTTTCTCAGTGAAAACCACTTGCTTTGAATCCTAGGGGCCCATTCCCACTTGTGGAAAAAACCACATTGGAATCACGCTGTGCTCTGCTTAGGAAAGCAATTCCAAAAGGCCCCTCGTTCACACTATGAAAAGGGGCCTTGTTTGGAATCGCTTTCTCAGCCAGGAACGCTTGTTGTTCCCACTGGAGCTGCCAGGGAAGGAGGACAACCTTTTACCCTCCCCTTTCCCGCAGGGCAATCTTTTGGGGGGGGGGGGAATTGATTGCAAATGCAATCACTGTAAAGGAAAAAAACCCCACACACCCACACCCACACTAATCCCCAGTTCCTTTTTGGGGGGAGGGGAATTCTTCCTTCCTTCTTTCCTTCTTCCCCCCTCCATTCCACTTCCTTCCTTCCTCCCTTACTAGGGGAGGGCTCTAGTCTACTGCCGCTGCCTCCCTTGCTGCTGGGTCCAGGGCTTGCAGGGCTTGCAACATTTTTTCCCTGCTGCTCGCTGCCGCTGCCCCCGCATCCCACGGGCCCTCCGACAGGGAATGGAAGGCCTGGGAGTCTGGGGGTCAGGCAGCAGCGGCAGCCAGCGAAGCAGTGCCTCCTCCGCCTCCATCAGCCCAGGGACGAGCATGGGGCCCGGCAATAGCACAGGAAAATAAATCAGAGACAGGGGGCTTTATAAAGTTTTACCATTGTCTCTTTCTCCTCACTTTGTTCTGCCTTCATGGCACAAATTCAATCTGCAGGTTCTGTGAAGCAAGGTATTTCTTCTCTTCCATATAATGTTGCAGAGAAACACTGGGCATCCTAGTGTATGCATAAAACATCTAGAGTCGTAAGGTTGTTCTGACACTCTAGTAATGCAAAATGGAGTTTGGTGTGGCCTGAATTCTACTGTTAATCCAAATCAAAGCAGACTCAATGAATTAATGGGATTTGCCTCTCCATTGGGTCACCTGTCAACAGCTCATACCGCGGGTCTTCTCTGGTTGAGACTAAAAGTTAAGATATAGGCTAAAGTTATACAATGCAGCTTGCCAGAAAAGGATCAAATTGACTGTGCAGACTATAAATCAATGATGTCTTGCTTTGTTTTCCATAATGTATCTCTAAGGGCTTTAAAATTGTGTTTGGTCAACTGAAAAAGCTGGAATTGGCAATATTCCATGATGTAAATTCAACTGGGTTTTTCCCTTGCCAGTACATTTTCTGCCATCAGCCATAAATCATAGAATCATAATGTTGGAAGAGATCTCAAGGGCCATCCAGTCCAACCCCTGACCATGCAGGAATACACAATCAAAGCATCCCTGAAAAATGGCCATCCAGTCTCTGTTTAAAAACCTCCAAAGAAGGAGACTCCACTATTCTCTGAGGCAGCTTATTCAAATGTTGAACAGCTTTTACTGTCAGGAAGTTCTTCCTAATGCTGAAGTCGAATCTCTTTCCCTATAATTTGAATCCATTGCTCTATGTTATAGTCTGTGGAGCATCAGAAAACAAATTTGCTCCATCCTCCATATAACATCCCTTCAAATATTTAAGTAGGGCTATCATACCACCTCTTAACCTTCTCTTCTCTGGGCTAAACATACCCAGTTCCCTAATCCGCCTCGATTGTTTTACAGAGGGGCGGGTAAGAAATAAATATCATTATTATTATTATTATTATTATTATTAACCAGGTGGTAATTGTTTGGGTCCTCTTTCCCCCCCTTTTTGAAGATAGGGACAATATTTGCCTTCCTCCAGTTCACTGGGACTTCTCTTGTTCTCCAGAAATTCTCAAAGATTATTGACTGTGGTGCTGAGATTACTTCCACCAGTTCTTTTAATGTCATTCATCTGGCCTTGAATATTTGAACTGATTTAAATTAACCAGGTATTCCTGTGCTACCTCTTTATTTATTCTGTGCTGCATTTCCCCTATTGTGTCCTCTGCTCCATTTTTCTCAGGTTGAGCATCCTTTTCCTTTTGTGAGAAGACCGAGGTGAAGAAGGCATTTAGTAGTTCTGCCTTTTCTCTGTTCTCTGTTAGCATTTCACCATCTTCTCTACTCAATAGCCCTACCATTTCCTCCTTCTTCCTTTTGCTATGGACATAAAAAATTAAATAAAAACCCATTTTATTGTTCTGAACTTCTCTAGCCCAAGCTCATTCTATGCTTTAGCTCTTCTGAGGTCCTCCCTACATGTGCTAGCTATTTGTTTGAATTCCTCTTGATCAGAGAAGAAGCCAGGAAGGTACATAATCAATGGTGGGTTCCTTTATATTTGTCAGGACTCCAGATCAGGAGACAAGTGGAGATGGGCAGCCCAAGAGCTGTGGAGCTAAGTGAAAGTCAACAGGTCAAGAGAGAATATGTGTTGTCTTTTGCTGAGTGTGTAGCTGCAATACCATTTACTGACCATCCCTGTCACTGGTGATGCCTCACCACTGAAAAGAGTAATTCTGCAGCACAGCAGAAAGCAGGCTGGCACCTTCAGCACCGGCTCTACTAGGAAAACCTTTAGAAGCATGTGTCTACATGCAGTGTTAGTGCATGCTTTTTCAAAATGAAAATTGTAGATAGAAGATTCCCCCCCCCCCCCATTTTCCATTTAAAGACATATGCAAGACAGACAGACAGACAGACAGAGCAGCAACATTAGTCCCCGATCCAGCAAAAAACATTTTGGGTATGTATGTTGTTGCTAACTGCCCTTGAGTCGACCACAACTCATGGTGACCCTGTGGAAGAGACATCCTCAAGACTCCCTGTCATCAACACTATGCCAGTCATACAAATTCACCAACAATAACAACCACTATTTCCAGACTACACCTCACATTTCTTCTTTGTATCTCATTCTGGTATACTGTTTGGTGTCTTTTTTCAGTATAGTGTAACAGGACATGGCCCAGTTGTTTTCACAAAATCATGGCATTGAAAGGGGCCATGTGGGCCACCAAGTCCAACCCCTTGCTCAATGCAGGATTTCCAGCTAGAGCACTTGGTTCCATTGCTGAACCATTCTCACCATCAAGAAAGTTCTTCTGATATTCAATTGATATCTATCCTCCTGTAGTGGCTTAAAACCAATAGACCTATTTCCATCCTCTGAAGCAGCAGAGAACAAGTCTGCACCCTTCTCTTTGTGGCAGCCCTGGAAGTATTTAAAGAGTGCAAACATGTCACCTCTGAGTCTTCCCTTCACTAAGCTTAACATATCAAACTCCTTTAACCTCTCCTCATATGTTTTGTTCTCCATACCTCTTGCCATCCATGATGCCTTTCTCTGAACTTGCTCCACCTTGTCTATCTCCTCCTTAAAATGATGTATCCAGAACTGAAAGCAGTATTTCAGATGAGGGCCGACCAGTGCACAATATAGTGGGACTATTGCCTGGCCATGAAACCAACGGGATGATCTTGGATTTTTGGTGGATTTTGGGGGGGGGGGGTGATCTTGGGCAAGTCACAATCTCTCAGTCTCAAAGGATGGCAATGGGAAACTCCTTCTGAGGGCTAAGGTAATGGTCGTGGTGGGGGGGGGAGAGATTAGGGCTGCCCCTGGCTCATTCTGGACAGTGCAGACATGACATAAGATAATAAGATATCTAAAGGGCATCGGGTTGGAAAAGTCATTGTAGGTCATGCTGGTGATGAACAGAAGGACCTCTTCCATTAAAGTGGCACACTGAATGATATACCACCACAAGAGTTTCACTGCATTCTATACCTGGGAAACAAGAATACGGCAAAACCTACTAGATTTTGAGTGAGCTCTAGCAAAAGCCGTCTACCATTTCATACTGATTGGAGCAGACTCTGGTATGGTTCAGTTTAGTCAGTGCAGAATTTTAATGGCCTGTGCTATCGTTCATTCTGATGTTTCACTCTCCTCCATGTTTTGAAGCCTTAAAAGCTCTTTGCTTGCCTTTCTGTCTGATGCAAGATTCTTTAATGTGGGCTAAATAGCCAAAATCCTATGTAGGAAAAACAAATATCTGTTAGAAAGAAGTTGAACCATTAGCACTGTATCATAAATCAGCTTCTATGTGGAAAGAGACTGGAGCAGAATCAGATATCTCTTTGCAAATGCTCACAAGGTTAAGTGATTGGTAAACAAGAAACCATGAGACAGATGGGAGACTACACCTTGGGATGTGGGTTGTAAGGTCACCAGAACATGTATTTGCACTTGCTAAACATCTTTTCTGCCTCAGGTGCCTTAAGAGATTACCATTATCATAATTTCTTCCATGTGAATGCAGTGTCAAAACAGGAAAAAAATTATTGTTATACTTATTCTACCAAGCAACATGGGGTTTTTTTTGTACTACAGTTTGCAGAGTCAAACAAACAGATTTCTAAGTTTAAGTACCAAGATCACATAGATTTTATAAAATATTTTATAGAGGGATGTTGGATACATTAGTCTCAATTTCATTCCAATTGCCAAAGATTAAAAATAGAATTTAAAGTGAAATTGAAGTGAAATATGTGCACCAGAAAGCCACGATGCTTAAGGTTGTCCCAAACAGAAAAAGTAAATGAATTCCAAAGTCTAAGCCTTTTGGCTATTATAATTGGGCACAGCTTAAGTTTCATGACTTCCCAGTGCATATACTCAACAGGCAGAACAAGCATGTTGTAATGGTTTGTGTGCTGGACTATGATTCCATGTGGCCAAGGTTCAGATCCCTGCTCAGCCATGGAAACCCACTGGGCAACCTTGGGAACATTGTACTCTCTCAGCCTAAGAGGTAGGCAATGGCAAACCTCCTTTGAATAAATCTTGGCTCACCATATGGAACATAACAAGGAAGATATCAAACCAATCTGTTGTATCAAAATGCAAAAAAGAATCTGGAAGGATGAACATGGTAGAAGAAAGCTAGCCTCCTGAAAACCCTTCTGTAGTTCTGGATCTAGTAAAGAGACAATTGTAGCCTTACGACTACACTGTGCCAGCCACATGGTAGAAATGTGCAATGCTAAATTATTCATTTCTGCAAGGGAGAACAAATAATTTATTCAATTCCACTTGGGGCCTGATGCTTTCGAAAACTATGCCATTTTCAAAGTTTTTTGTTGTTTTTATTTGCTATCAAGCCATCTTCAAATTATGGCAAACATTTGAATGGGAGACATCCAAGAGTCCCAGTCATCAACAGTCCTGCTCACAATTTGCAAATACAAGGCTGTGGCTTTCTTGGTTAAATTAATCCTATTTTCTGCTGTTAATATATCTATCTTAAATTGCTGATGTTCCTTTCCTGGATTGCCACACCACTTTCCTTAGTATAATCCTGCTTTCTGCAAGACGTGTTTTGCAGACAAATTAGACAGGTTGATAAAATTCTCACAGAAGTCTGGAATTCTCATGAATAATCCTCCTCTCATGAGATGTGAGGCAGGTTTTATATAGGCCTATAACATCTCAAATCTTGTGGGAGCCTGGAATTTTCATGAGAGGTCCCCATATCATGAGATTTGAGGCAAAGTTTATATAGGCGTACCTGATATGTAGCAACCAGGTGATTGAGCAACAAAGAGGGTTGTCCCGCATTGGGATTAGAAAAACCTGGCAATCTTACTGTGAGCCATTGTTTTCTCTTCTGTATTTGTTGGCATCCAACAAATTTGGATAGATTCCATCTCTATTGTTTGAAACAGCACTATTAGTATACCTTGTGTTCCTTCTGATTTATTCCTATCACATTTAGTTGCTCTTCCACTACATTTTCTAAAACTGTACACTCATCATCAAAATGCTCTTCCTTGAAAGTATCTGCTATCCCTTTTTTTCTTTTATATACTGCTTTAGTGTGTTTCTTCCATTGTCTTTTTATTTTTATTTTTTTGGTCATATAGCATCCCTATTCTTGGTTAAATTTCCATTTGATTTCTTGTATCTTGTGGAAGAAGACATTTCTTTGTATTGACTATTCCAACAGTTCTGTTTGTCCCTCGACAGAATGCACTGAACAACTGTGTTCAGGTTTCTGATTCCTGTCACCTTTTACTTCTGTTTCTTGTCTGTCCTTAATGTTATCCAATGCCCATAGATAGTGTTTTCCCTCATTTTTCCTCGATAATGTGACTGGTTTGAGTTCAAAATTTTACTGGTAGATGGTTGGTTTAGTAGTGCAAATCTGTTTGCTACATTGTATTTAAATTCTGCAAGGATGCTTTTCAGATTAGCTTTGTGATTGACTTAATGTTCTTTTTTAGCTTTAGTTTATCATTTTTTAAAATTCTTTTTTTATGGTCTGTGTCACAATCCACTCCTGGTCTTGTTTTTGTAGAGAAAATGGAACTTCTCAATATTCTGCTTTCAATTATATAGTCAATTCAGTTTTTATGTTGACCACTGAGTGATGCCAATGTATACAGGTGCACATTATTATACATAACTCATTTGAATGTGGCTTCTACCAATATGTTTTTAAGGCAGTGTTCCCATCATTAGAAATGTGTGCATGCCAAAACAGAACAAAACAAATCATAAACAAAATGCAAGAGATATGAGAAAGGCTGGAGACAAAGTGGCACTTGTAAGCATTTGGTACTCCTTTACTGTGTTTCGCAATGGATATCCAGGCCCATATGGTCTCATCTGAAGTACTGATAAATCTACCACAGGGTTTCTATAGATGAATATGTATAATTACCTATCTGCAACATATTTAGTCTTGTCGTATTGCTCTTTTTCTTCAGTGTTGTACATTATGTCTGGATTTTCATTTTACAAAAGAATAAAGAAGAAGCTCTACCATAAGCCATTAACTGTGAAATGTTACTAACTGTTGTTCAAGTAGCCTGTAAAATGCACTGGAGGAACCATTTTGAGAACCTAGAGCCCTCCTTTCTTAGCAGGCTTCCCGAATCCTTAGGCTTTCTCCACTGTAGAGAAGACCTGACAGTCAAACCTGAGACTGTGATGTGGTGGACTGAGTGTTGGTTTAGGTACTTTATAACATGCAGCTTTAAACCAGAAAAGAGCTGCAAAAAAGTGGCTTCGGCTATACTTATAGTATGACAAGGCCTCTGACCCATAGTGCTGTATCCCTGCAGTGCAGTTAGGGTGTCCCTTTTCATTGATGGGGGAAACCTGTCAATGAATTTGCAATTGTGTTTGTCCCCAGGTGTGAAAAGTTGCTGATGGGGGAGTTGCAATATTGGTAGTCATGTGGTGTCACAGTCTTTTCTTCTCCCCCATCCCCTCTATTCCCAAGTATCTCGATTCCCTTAAATTTTTTCTATTTCTTTTTTTCTTCTTTTTTAAAACTTAAATTGCAGTAGCAGAGCTCTGGAATTGCATGGAAAAAAGTGAAAATAAAAATAAAACCAAAACACATGCTGGGTAGTGGATATGGCAAGGAGGCAGGATTAAGGGTTTGGAAGAGACCATGATGGCAGTAGCAGCCCCAGTTGTGCAACTGAGAAGACATGTGATAATGGCTGTTCACATACAAGGATAATTCTATTTTCTTTAAGAAGCATGAATGTGGCGAGAACAGGGCTTATGCAATAATGACTCTGGAAGATCAGGGTTCAAATTCCTGTTCAGCCATGAAAATCCATTGGGTGATCTTCAGCAAGTCACACATTCTCAGCCTCAGATGAAGGCAAATGCAAACTCCCTTTGAATAAATCTAGCCAAAACAATTCCTGATAGATTTGATTTAGGGTCCTCACAAGTCAGAAATGACTTCAAGGCATACAACAATTGAGGAAACATAGGAAGGAGACAAAGGTACATATAGTTGAAATGAGACCTGTTCTTCATACTAGTTTTTAAAGTGATGATTTAATGGAAGGGAAGAAACACCAAAGACTTTGTGCATGTCCCCCCCTCCCAAAAAAACCACTAATGTGCAACAGGTTTGTAACCACAAGTTCACTACAGTAACTGAGCTGCAGGTTATCCTCGTTTATCCAACCTGTTAATTAAATGGAACAACTGATGCCCAACTGTGTGTTGCCCAACAAAAATAAGTTCACTGCAAAATATATTGATAGACTCAGCAGGGGAAATTAATTGGACTCCTTGCCTCTGTAGCATATACTGTAGAGTGTCCTGCAGGATGAAAAATGAGGAGCAATCCAGTATATTTGGGGAAGAAAGAGAGAATCTGTAAATAGAGTCTATAAAGAGAATCTGTAAATACAGATGGCTCTCCATATCCATGGATTCACGCTTCAAGGATTTCAAGGATCCAAGGCTTGAAAATATTTTTAATATATATATAAATTATACAAAACAAACCTTGATCTTGCCATTTTATATACAGGATACTATTATACATTATATTTAATGGGATCTGAGCATCCAAGTATTTTGGTACCCCTAGGAGATCCTGGAACCAAACCCCAGAAGATACCACTGTAAGTGTTTATATGCTTTTGCTTTACCAGTTCTGTTCCCTTATTTACATACCAGCCTTCAGCCTGAAGGTAGTAGAGAAGAGCAATCCGGCCCTAAAGCAGCATCAAAAAAACACTTTGTTAGCAGCAGTCTCCCCCTTTTAAAATCCAGTAGAAGATATGAGCTATGCCACTTGGGCCTTGAGAATCTTCTATCTCAGAGGCATCATCTTCTGGGACATGCTCCTCTTTGCTTGTTACATCTTGTTATTACTGTGTAGTGATTGCCTGGCTTTCAAAAGAAATCACAGAAATGAGCAGAGCAGGGATGAAATGAAAAGTGAGAAACTGCTGAGCTGATGTTGGTTTGAGTCATCAGAAGGATAACAAAGATTTAGGGCTTCATGTCACTGCAAGGAATGACATGCCACACACACAAGCACACACACACACACAATACATCATATATAAGAATATACTTATCTGTCTAAGGTGATCTAAGAGTGATATATAAAATAGATTAAAATAACAATAAAATATTGTAAAACATAGACAAAATAAAGAAACAAACTAGGCACTGAAGATAACAACCCTGCCAAATGGACAAAATTTTCATTCCCAACAATGCCCATTGGAAGCTCAAATGCCCTTTAGTTGACTGTCATGCTTGTTGTTCAATAAATGCCAATTCCCTTCTTCCCCAGGTTCTTTCCTTGCTCTCCTTAAACATACTTACTCAAAATAGAGAGTTCTTATTTTTTCATATCACTAGCCGGACTTATTTTCTGCTTGACTGAACACTTTCAATCTACAACTTTTATCAGTAACAGAACGTACTACTGAGTATAAACTCTTCTACAGAACACATAAGAGAAACATTTTCCTGCTTAGCAAAGAAAAACGTATTCGAAAACATAAGCCAGCTCTTTCTCTGCTATGATTCTGGCCAACTTTCCTGTCCATCCACCCTGGTGTTGTCCTCAGTCATCCAATCACTGTTTTGTTACCTTAAAGTTAAAGCCATCAACCAGTCCCGAATCACATGGTCAGTTCCTGGGAAAGCCATCATGTCTTTGTTACATTGCTAGAGATCATCAAGCACACTCCCTGAGGCTAGTTATCAGCTACAAATATTATTGCCCAAACTTAGCCTCCTTGCACACAGTTGTATCCCAGTCTTTGCTCAGTGTGCACAGATAGAGTCTTTCACACACTGTTGTCCTCAAATCCCAGTCTGAGCCACTCCTGCTTTCTATGGTCTACTCTTTGGACAGGCAATTCTCACCCCTCTTTGCACCCCTCCAACTCCACTATCCAGTTTCCATATTCTGACTTAAATTAGCTCTGAATCTTGTATCTGTGCAAATTGCTATCATGTGTTTGACTGCATTCTTGTATATTTCAAAATAAAACTTTAATTCACCCAAACATGGAGTTCTCTTCAGTGAGCACTGGTATGCACAGGTGCTGATGGTACTAAAGTTACCTCTTACAAAGCTTAAGCTAATTCCCCCAACATTTTAAGTGAAAATGATGACTGGAGGGGAACCCTAGTCCACCCACATTTCTTTGGGTAACAAGGGGACAGGACAGACCACCAGAAAATGGCAAGCTGAAGGCACCCATTTTAACTCCAGAGGGATGCCACAGCAGCCAAACCACATGGCATCCCTCTGGAGTAAAAAGCACCCAGAAAAACCAGGTTCTTTTCAGGTTGCCTGCCACACATCATGAGTGCGCCATTGGCACACTGGTGACATAACAGATGCACAGTGAAATCTGTACATGGTATGTCCATTATGTCAAGATGGTGCCCTCCGTGTGATTGGGAGCCCACCATGATGACAATGCCATGACATGCTAGGGTTAGGAAGCGTGTGGTTGGTGCGCGCAGCCTAGTATTGCCCCCATGACGGCGCTTCCTGGCCGTCTGTATTGGCCCAAGATATATGATAATAAATATAGACTGCACTCAGCTGTCAAGGATGAGGACAACCAACCAACACATTTGATTCTTGCCCTCTGTTAAATTTCTAACGCTGAAGGTAATTTATTTTTAAAAAAGCACTAAAGACGGGTCTCTTCTGGCAGGCCTATCCACCTGACCTGATATGACAGTTTCAATGGTTCAAGGAATGATAGTAGCTAAATTAGGTAGAAAGTGATAACAGTATGGATAATTATTAAAGTTATGCGGGCCTTAGATTTTAACTGTATGTAATAATGTATGTACATTTTTATGATGATTTTGTAATGTTTTTAGTCTGTTGGTATTCCGCCTCGATCCATGGGGAGAGATGGGAAATATAAATTACTACTACTACTACTACTACTACTACTATTTCTACATACTGAGAAATCTTAAAAGGTGCAGATACTAGAAGGCAAGAGTAGACAATAAAAAGTTCATAAGCCTTAATTCACCCAAACTTAAAATGCACCACCATCACTTCTCTAAATTACTTTTTAAAAACTTTTTATTATATAAAACAAATTTTCTTCCCCACTCCTTCTGCTGTTCAAGATAGCCTCTAAAGTAAGAAATCCTAGAAGTTAAAGCAGTTAAAATAGCCAAATAACACACACATTCCAGAAAAAATAACAGGGAATATTAAGCTAAGAGAACATGCAATTTGAACCATGATTCAGATTCCAAAGTTTGCCTGGCGGGGAGGGACTTCTCTAGATTTCTAGATTGTTTTCTAAATATGAGCAAGGAAATTATGTATCTCTTTAGCTTCACAGCTAAATAAGACAAGAAGTGGAGGCATTTATCAGTTTTGCAGAGACAACATGTATCACAGTGCCCTGACATCTCTCAAGGCTAACATTTTAGCTTTCTTTATACTGAAGAAGTGAAGAACTGCAAGCCTTATGGCTAAAACCTGCTTTCCTAGAGTTCTTCTGATGGCCATCCATTCTGCTCCATTCATTGTTTAGTGTTTTCCCAACACCTCTCTTAAGGCTCAGTTATTAGTGAAATCTTTGAGCAAAAATATGCTAGCATTTTTATCCCTTCCTTTTGCCTTGCTCACACCAGAATGTGCCCTCCCACTAAGAACTTTCTGAAATTGAATTTGGCCTTGAGCTAAAAAGAAGGTTCCCTTGAGTAACTGAAATATCAGCCTCCATTAGGTGGAATATATCCAGTCATGAGCCATCCAGTTTTCCTTCATATATACAAAGCAATCTTAGAGGAAAGGACTAATCACTTTCTCCATTTTCACTTTCCTGAAGTAAAATTTCGCACGTTGTCCTTCTGTTTGGACATTTCCTTCCCATGTGAACCTTTGCGTATTGGAGAATGAGCATAATTTCTTTTGAGCTGCATTTTACCATTCATCTTTGATTAGGAATGGGAATACGCAAAATAGGTCTTTTCCAATGGTCTTGGACATTCCATCTTGGACCTCAGAATAGTGGTCCTTGAACAAAAAAACCAAACAAAAACTATCAAGGAAGATTGGGAGAAGAAACAGCAGAATTGGAATATATTCACAAACTCTAGTCCACTATTAACAGTGGGTTGAACAGAGACAATGGTTTCCCGGTACACTACAAAGATTATAACACTAGCTAATTCCAAACCTCACAAGGCACTCTTGGCCATCACATCATTTTTCTAGTTCCCATACTATATTCCAGTACTCTCACCACCATTCATATGGTTAACTGTTCAGCCTGGGCTTGGGCAACATCCTTCCTCCTGCCTTTGTCCCCAATGACAACTGTTAAAACTGAATTTGTCACCCCAACCACCGTACCTACATGTTTTGCATTTCTACTGATATTCTTATTCCCAATCTGCTTATATAGGTCTGTCCCTGGACTCTCCATACCATGAATCTGAGGAAGTAGACTCAAGTATACCAGATTCTTTCTTTCAGTTAGTCTCAAAGATGCTACAAGATCCCTTTGTATATGATTTTCCAGACTAACACAGTTATGTCTTTTAATTCATCCATCTTTGACTGGTAGACTGGTAGGAGACACTCACTCTCTGGAATGCAAAGAATGAAAGATCATCTGGAGCCTTTTCACAAAGCACAATTATAGCACTACAATTCTACTTCAACTGCCATGGTTCCATTATGTGGAATCATGGGGTTTGCACTTACATAAGATATTTATAATTCTCAGCCAGAGAGCTCTAGTGCCTCATCAGATAACTCCCAGGATTCTACAGGATGTAACATTCACTCTGACTATCCCAGTTTGGCAAGCCTAAATAATTTGCTGTTGTCCCAATTTTCTCTCTCCTCTTTCCACTTTCCCTCTTCGTCTACAACATACTTTCATTGCTGTAAACTGAGTTCAAAGGGCAAAAGTATTTTCCACTTAATTAACTCAGCAGGGAGGAGAGGGGAGGATGGCATTGAATCTTGTCCTTCCCAGTAGGCTAAGCCCAAAGCAAACTGCTGCAGTTTCTCCTAGCTTGTGTATTCTTTTTCGTTAATAATGCTTGCCATGCATTAAAAATGGAATCAAAGGCCCAATCTAGAAGGGCAGGAAGCAGTGCCTTAAGGGCTCAAAAAGGTACGTTTAGGGTTAGGGAGGGTGCAGCTTTTAGGCCCTCCCTAACCCTAAACTGTATGGATACCGGCATTTTAAAATGGCGGCATCCATACGGGCATGCCATCATGGTGTCATGTGTGTGCAGCATTTAGATACGCTACACGCACCATGACACAATGGCGCTGTGGGAGGGTGCCAAGTGTGCCCTTTCCGCAGAGCAAAAAAAGAGCTCTTTCAAGGAGCTCCTTTTTGCTTCCAGGTGTTTGGCACGGCCTTTAAACGGCTGTGCCAAGGACCCGGGGAAGAAAGGGGCTGCGGCGGCGGCCCCTTTCTCCCCTTGGCACCCCATTGGCAGTTCACTGCTTCCTTGCGGCCTTTGGAAGCGGTGGGATGGGGCCTCTGGGGCTACCAGTGAGGCAGCCTTGGCCCCATCTCGCCGTTTCTTGGGGCGGCTGAAGACCACCCCTTTTGGGCCGTCTGTACTGCCCCATAGTGCTGCATTTGTGCAATGTGAAAAGAAATTGTACCTAAACATTAGTAAGAATGTCTTGACTGTAAGAACTGTTTGACAGTGGACTAGATTGTCTAGGAGGGAGGTGGATTCTTCTGTGGAGGTCTTCAAACGGAGGTTGGCTGGCCATCTGTCGGGAGTGCTTTAGTTGTGTATTCCTGCATGGCAAGGGGTTGGACCGGATGACTCTTGTGGCCCCTTCCAACTCTAAAATTTTAAGATCACTTTCAGTATTGGCCATGTTGATTGTGACATCTGGGATGAAATTAAACATAAGGAGGACAAATACTGTATTTAAGAATCACTGGCACTAGGTCATCAAGTCAAACTTTCCCCAACTTCATGCCAACAAGCATGCTGCCTGCAAATTATGGGAGTTGTACACCAGCACACCCAGAAAGTGTCAGGTTGTGTAAAAGCTATGTTAGATGGATTTTGTTCTCAGCCAGCAAGGCAGGTTTTATGTTCCTCTGACAAGGGTAATGTTGATCACTTGCTATCCTTCAAAGAGGCTCTTAATATTATTAATGATACACCACCAATATGGCAGAGTGCCCTTTTGGCCATGACTAACATCTGTTGGCATAACATACCATCTGGAAAAGGATGTCAGTTTACCAGCCCCTGAATGTTCACCTCTGTGTTCTTGGGTTGCACTAATATTGCCCCTCTTACTAAACGTGCGATTATGGCCAGGACAATAATTAAGGACAATCCATAACAGTTTATACACAGTTTTAGAGGCACTCTTTTGGTATGCTAGTGGCCATTTTCCTATCAAAAGAAAAGATGCAGAAATTATGAGTATAGTGGTGATATTTTAAAGAAAAGAGAGAGTTGTTTAGCCTACAGGCTACATGCTACACTTTGCTGGGGCTGGAGCTGTCTAGTACAGCCCTTGTTGGAGACTTCATTGACCCCATAAATGTTTTACCATGCCCCCCTCCATTATTTCAGCTGAAAAGGGAATTTTTATTTAGTCAAAAATACTTTTAATGGTAAATCCCCAAGCCTGTATGTATATAGAATTTTGTATAAGCAAGAGCCAACATACTGTAGCAGTTTGAATGTTGGACTATGACTCTGAAGACCTGAAGTCAATTCCCTGCTCAAACTTGAAGCCCGCTGAGTGGCCTTGGGTAAGTCACACTCTCTTAAGCCTCAGGGAAAGACAATAGAAAACCTCCTCTGAACAAATCTTGCCAAGTAAATTCCAACATAGGTTTGCTTTAGGGTCGACATAAGTCAGAAATGACTTGAAGGCATATAACAACACAAATACTTAGACAAACACATTAAATAGAGCTACGTAGATTTCACAGATGAAAACTGGGACACGTGTGGTCAAGCAAGAGCGTGGCCAAGAGGGCAAAAGTTATTACTGAGAGAGTTCACACCAGCGAGGAGAGGCTGCAGCAGTTTGCCTTTACCTGAGCCTCCTGGGAAGGGCAAGATTTCACTCCCTCCTCTCCTCTCCCCTCTGTTTGATTGACTGCAAACTATTGTACTTACAACTTGGTCTGCAACAACTGAAGTTAACCGATGGACAAAAAGAGAAAGTAGGAAGGGGAGAGATAAACTGGGACATATTAAAAGTAGGTGGAAAAGTAGGATGACAGAGGATTAAGTGGGTCTGTCCCTGTCAAACTGGGACAATTGGAGCGCAATCTGCTGGATATTATAGATATTATCGAATGCCTTGAGCAATGACAATTGGAGGGTATGAGACTGGCAGCCTTATAGCAGGTTCTTTAGACAGGTGTTATTTGTACAGTTTAAGGACTAACATTGTTCTTAAGCTTTAGAGACTCCTATAATCAACTACAGAGAGGACCTTTTCTGTTTTTGAACAAGATGGTGATTTATATGCAGGCTCCCTTACTTGCCTTATATTGCTTCTGAAAGAGCAAGTGTCACTTCTCAAGGACTTTGGTTACAGATCTCTGTAAAAGTCTACTGTTGCTTATAAATCAGTAGCTGAAGTTGTCAAAACTGTATTCTAGCATTTTCTTATCACTGTTTATAAGTCTGATAACAAGAATAGAGAGCAAGCATAGTGTAGTGGTTTCAGTATTGGAGTAGGACTCTGGGAGACCAGGCTTTGAATTCTTGCCTAGGCTGAATCTTCACTGCAGAAATAAAGCAGTTTCACACCACTTTAACTGCCATGGCTCCCTCTTATGGAATCCTGGGATTTACAGTTTGTTGTTGCACCAGAGCTCTCTGACAGAGAAGGCTAAGTATCTCACAAAAATACAATACCCAGAATCCCATAGCATTGAGCCATGACAATTAAAGCAGTACAGACTGCATTAATTCTGCAGTGCAGATGCAGCCTAAGTCATGGAAACCCTGTGGGTGACCCTGAGCAAGTCACACTCTCAGTCTTAGAGAAAGGCAATGATAGCCTCCTCTTGCCACGAAAACTCTAGGATTGGTACAGTCTTGGCCATTATTATTACTGGTGAACCAAGGTGGTTCACACATGAGTTAAAAGAAGATACATAAATTTTAAAAAATAGCAGTAAAAAAAGTTAAAAGGCATTTAAATAAGTAAAACACTGAGACTTTGAAGCAATCTAAACATTATACATTAGAGACATGAACCATATTCCAACTGCTGTCTTAATCTGGAGTGCAATATGTTTGCCCCATGGTTGTTTTAAAGCCAACTATAATAGTAGCCACTCCCCCCAGCAAGGCTTCTGAGCCTTGGATATCTGTGTGATGGGCAGAACTTCAACAGATGAAGGATCTCCCCATTTGCTGTAGTTGCAGGGCTGAAATCTTCACCTGTTGGTATTCTAACTGCCTTGCAGCTGTTAAAGTTCATGGAGTCCTGTCCAGAAAAGAAGAAGTAGAAAAGGTGATACAGATTGAGTTTCCTTTATCTGGAATTCCAAAATCCAAAATAATCCAAAAATTAAAAACTTTTTCATGGGTATCTGAGATAGTGACATCTTTGCTTTCTGATGGGTCAGTGTACACCAACTTTGTTTCATGCTCAAAACTATTTAAAATATTGTATAAAATTTCCTTCAGTCGACATGTAATAAGATGTATCACTGTATATGAAACATACATGTATTTTGTGTTTAGACTTGGGTCGCATCTCTAAAAAATCTCATTATGTACATATATACAAATACAGGTATTTCAAAATCCAAAACAGTACTGGTCCCAAGCATTTTAGATAAGGGAGACTCAAACTGTATTCCTAGTGGGCATATATAATATTGCAAACCTGCAGAAAGGAGATGGCAGGGATCATGGGCATTCATATCACTTGCTCAGCTGGAGTCCTTCCAGAGACTTATATTTTTAAATAATACAGCCAAATGCCAAGGTCATAACATAGAGCAGCAACTACGGAGGTCACCCAGGGCTGGATATTCTGGGAGTCTTCAAGGAGGAAGTCATGGGGGGAGGCAAGGTATGAAATATGAGCAGCCACTGTGATGCTTCAGGGAAAGGACTCCTTGGAGAAGGATGTACTGCAGGAAGAAGGACAAACGTGGGAGGACAGAAAATATCAGCAGTGACTTCCATGCCAGCCAAGTGGTTAATCCATTTTGGGTTTTAGTTTGAATTTTCAGGGAACTATCCAAGATATGGAGCAAGTTTCAATAGAGAGAAAGGCTGAAGGACTACTAAGGTGGGGCTAGGTGGGTGGGAAAGAAACCTGTGAGAAAAGGGAAAGAATATGGCAAGGAGAGTGGAGAATAAAAGAAAGAGCCGTGGAGTGAGGAGTGAGACCAAGGGTATAGTAGGGGTATAGAAATTCAGCATGTGTTTTATAGACTATAGGAAAACCTTTGATCAGGAAAAGCTATGGAATGCTATCAAAGACATGGGATAGTTTTGATGAGAAATCTATACTCAAGACAAGAGACCACTGTAAGAACAGAATATGGAGAAACAGAATGGTTCCCAACTGGCAAAGGAGTCAGGCAAGGCTGCGTTCTATCACCCTGTCTGTTCAACGTGCATGCAGAAAATATCATACAAAGAGCAGGATTAGATTTAGAAGGAGGAGGAGTGAAAATGGGAGGACATCAACAACCTAAGATCTTCCATGGCCATGATTTTTGTTTTCTTTATGTTCAGCATTAAGCCTCCCTTTGCCCTTATCTTCTTTCCCCTCTTCAATAATTGTTCCAAGTCTGTGATGTTTTCTGCTAGTAATACAGTGTCATCTGCATATCTTGTTAATATTCCTTAATATTAAGCCTGCTTTTTGTATACTATTTTCTGTGTATAAGTGGAGCAGATGAGGCGATAGAATGAAGCCGGGCCCCACACCCTTTGCCAACTGGGAACCATTTTGCTTCTCCTTGCTCTGTTCTAACAGTAGCCCCTTGTCCTAAGTACAGATTTCTTGTCTATTCTTATTCCAGTATACAATATTGGAGTGAGCCTACCCACTTTTGTCACTGTTACTTGCCATCCCAGTCACATCATGAAAATTCCCTGGGCTTTGAGGGGTTACCAGCATTCACAGTAATTTGAAACAGCTTTATAGCTTGGAAACCAGTCCTTTGTAAGCACCAAACCTCCTGATGTTTTCTTCTTTGGGTACAAAAACAGCTGACTCTTGCACTTACTTAATTGAGCAAAGCAGTTGAATCAGTTTGGGAAGCTGAAGTCTGCTTTTCCGCATTCTGATGATCTACTGTAATTGTGCTTCATCACCACGATCCAGCTTGACTTATCTCAGCGAGTGCTTCAGTAACCATGACTGTATTCTGCTCTCTCCCTTCCCTCTGTTCTATATTTAGCACAAGCCAAATTCCATCTATTTGTAGCAGCTTGATGAGAACTTATTATCACCTTCTATATATAAATCCGAGAAGAGGTTTTGAAGCTCCTTTCCACAAAGGCACAAAAACACCCCTGGGGGGATCTTCTCAATGACGACAACAACAGACTGCAACACCCATCAGCCCTACTAAATAGTATAGACAAGGATGAAGGATAATGGGAGATGTAGAAGAGAGGAAGAGATATAGAGGATGAGATAGTCAACAAGATGACTAAAGGCGGTTGTAATTTGGACTTATCACTAGACAATATGACTCACTGGAAAAGCTGATAATACAGTAGAAGGCAGTAGGTAAAAAGAGAGATTGCACTACAGGTGGATTGGATCAGTCATAGAAGACATGGCCCTGAGTTTGCAAGACCTGAGCAAGTGCTTATTTTACATCAAGGGAAGGGAGGCACCTCAGAAACAAGAGTCAATCATGCTGAACTTTATAAAATAATTGTAGAAGACAATATTGAGGGTGCCTTTCCAAATGTAGCCATTTGCTTTTGTATGTTTTTAACGTTATGGTCACAAATTGCTCAGCTGAGTATTCATTTTCTCAGTTGGAGTATATTAAAAATCAGAACAACAGAACAACTATGCAACAAAGCAGGTTGGATGCCTTATCTCTACTAAGTATAGAAGCAGATGCGTTATGTAACATTAGTTTTGAGGATCTGTTCAAAGACTGCAATTAGAAAAAAATAGGAGTAAACTTTTCAAATATAAATAAACTAGTTTTAATTTTAATTGTTGTATCGGGACATTTTCTAGATGTACTGTATGTATTGTTTTGATATGCTGTAATCCCGCCTTGATCCGCAGGGAGAGGCGGGAAATACAAATAAATTTATTATTATTATTATTATTATTATTATTATTAAAGTGGAAGTACGGTCGCCCCTCTGTTTTTGCGGACTTCAAATCCACATTCCTTGCTTGTTCAAGGGCAGCAAACACAAGGGGACAAAATGTGGTGCACATCCATGGCACGTGCCCACAGGTGCCCCAGGGGCATGTGCTGCCATTCAAGCCAATGGGGCTTGAATATCTGTGATTTTCCTTTCACATAGGGGTGGGTGGGTCTGGAATGGATCCCCCGTGAAAATGGAGGGGTGACTGTATAAAAAAAGATGAGATATCTGTACTAAGGACAACAGATACTGTTAGAACAGAATATGGAGAAACAGAATGGTTTCCAATTGGCAAAGGAATCAGTCAATGCTGCCTCTTTTCTCTCTTCTGTTCAACTTGTATGCAGAAAAAAGACTAGACTCAGAAAAAGGAGAAATAAAGATAAGAGGAAGAAATATCAACAATCTAAAATATGTGAATACCACCATACTTTTGCACTTTGAACTCAGTTTACAGCAACTGAAGTAAGCCAGAACAAAAGGGGAAAGTGAGATGAGGAGAGAGAAATTAGGATATTTTAAAAGCATCTGAAAAAGTGAAAATATAGAGGATTACTCTGGACTGTCGCTGTCAAATTGGGACAATTGGAGGTTATGGTATAGCACAAATGCAACACTTAATGATCTTTGAAAAAGTCAATTCATGTTCATGTTCCCATGCAGAATATTGTGGTTTGAGTGTTGGACTATGACTATGGAGACCAGAGTTTGAATCCCTGCTTGGCCATGTGAACCCACTGGGTGACCTTGGGCAAGTCACACTCTCTCAGCCTCAAAGGATGGCAGTGGCAAACCTCCTCTGAAGAAACTTGCCAAGAACACCCCATGATAGATTTGTCTAAGGAGTTTATCAGATGGGAGGAATTTCTCCCAATTTTGAATTGAGTCAATTCGAATTCATGAATTTATGTGAAATCTAATTGCATTTGGAATGAATTCAGAATGGCTTCCCATTTCCCAAAAATGACCCCCCATTGACCAAAATTCAGTGATATACTCTTATATGCATTAATGTAAAACCTATCATTGCATTCAGAATGACTTCCCTTTTGCCCGAAATTGCGTGAGATACACTCATACGCAATTACGTGGAATCCTATGATTGCATTCGGATTGCCCTTGCATTATACCCTCAAATTCCGTCGTATGATAAACTCCTTAGGGTTGTCCCTACTAAAAAGAAAAATATATCAGATAAGTAGCTGCAAGCTGCAAGATGCTGAGGAGTTACTAAGGCTCTGTGCTTCAGTGACCTCTTTCTGCTACTGGTAGCACAAATAATCCACAAAATAAAGAACAGAATTGTCTGTGTGCTACAATACCTCATGTATTAAGGAGTGTTAGACCAGTCATTGTAACATATAGACCTTACTATACCTAACCCCTGGGAAATCATAGGTGTCATTGTTTTGGGTTATTAAATCCACTATATGCCTCACATGTTTCTCCTGTTTTCAGCTGTCCTCCTCTTTATCATGAAAAAACGAAGTGTTCCTTCATTTGCTGTTAAAAGAAATCTATAATCCCCTAGATTACATTGTGAATTAAGAAGAACTAAATTTGCTCTGCTTCTTTATTGAATTCCAGAGGCAGAACAAGGAAAATTAATTGAGTTCCTTTGGCTACAGACTTTAAGCAGACTCATGCTTGCCAGGGGAGCGTATTATCGTAAACTCCATTAGCATGCCATTTGCTGACAAACCTGACAAAGGAAAGGGATTAGTTGGAGGGAGATAGCGTGTTGTTGCTGTTTGATCAATAGTTCCCACAGCTATATTATTAATTCAGTGCAGTGTTTTTGATTTTGGGAGAGCCGGATTCTTAGTTTCTAGGAATTTCCATGGAAAACCCACCCGTTAATCCCCAATTTAACAATAATAACAACAGAATTTTCTTCTCTTTCTTTTTCCTCCTATCACTTGTTACAGAATTAAAGATGGAGTGAAATTCCAGCAATAAAGGTTCCTTCTGGTTGGGCTGCGTATCTGAAATGGACTTAGTTAAAAGCTACTCAGACTCACTCTCCTTACATGTTGAAGTGGAGTTTTGCTCATAAAAGTATCCAATTCATATGTCCTACTTTGTCATACACTTTGTCATACCTATTTTGTCATATGCCTTCAAGCCATTTCTGACTTATGGCAACCCTAATGGCACAGGGTTTTCTCGGCAGAATTTGTTCAGAGGAGGTTTGGCCTTGCCTCCCTTTGAGTCTGAGAGAGTGTGACTTGCCCAAGGTCAAGTAAACCCATGGTCTCCCAGTGTCCTAGTCCAGCACGCAAACCTCTGTACCGTGTTTAAAGGGATTATTTGCAGATGTCCTATTTGAAAATGTCTTCCATAGCCCAAGGCTCACCATAGACAATAAGGGGGATGTGATAAACCTGTTTTCCTTCCACAAAAGGACTTCCTCAGAGCTGCATTCCTCAGGACTCAGACCTGCAAACCAGTGTTTACCTTCCAGGTAAGAGCCCTGGTGGCACAATGGTTAAATGCCTGTACTGCAGCCACTCACTCACAAAACGCAAGGTTGCGAGTTCAATACCAGCCAAAGGGCTCAAGCTCCACTCAGGTTGCATCCTTCCGAAGTCACTAAAATGAGTACCCAAATTGTTGGGGCAATTAGTTTGCACTTTGTAAACCACTTAGTGAGTGCTTAAGTGCACTGATAAGCGGTATAGAAATGTACTTGCTATTGCTATTGCTATTCCAGTGACTAATCGTAAACAAAATATGCTAAATGCAAGACACCAGGGGTAAGGAAAAGAACATGATGTGAGATACAGATATCTTTCACCCCTTCTGGGAGCACCTCCACTAAAACTATATCATCTAATTGGGCCACAATTCTAGTTTAAGAATAAATGAGAACAACAACAAAAAAAAGGAGAACAGGGACTTGGAAGCCACCCCTCAATAGTTGGCATCCAGATAGATGACTGAGCAGGTCTTTTTTTAGTAGAGTGAAAATATTGTATTTCTATTTATCTACTAATTATTTTGAAATTTGTATCTACACTTCCAAATGTACCTGTGTCCACTTTCTTGTCCTACCTTTTGGTGATTAATTTCCTTTACTTTGGCGATGTAGATTTCCTATGGTGCTGTACATGATTATTTTTTTATTTAAAAAAAAGTTAACTTCTGTGCCATTTTAGAGCCCCTCTGTGATTTGGCTGTTTAACACTATCTTCTCTTTCTGCTTGCACTGTACATTAGGCTCTGGCTTAATACAGTCCTGTCATGTTTTCTGCCATAGCTTTGGCTGAAGTTTCATCAATAAATCCATTCCTTTGCCCTTGGTGACCCGATGCCAAGCTTATTTACAACTGCGATTTTTAAAAAAGAAAAAGGATAAGCTGCTCATGTCTGAAAGCACATAGTGCCAAGATCAATTTATAGCAGGGAGCAGGGATTAATTGTGCCATCATTCATCCATGGAGAATGATAAACTTAAAATATCCATGCAGGGCAAAAACACGTAAGACTGTAAGATCTTGATTTATACAGAAAAATCTCTTTCAACTACACAGGAACAGAACTAGAAATAAAATCTGGCAGAATTATTGGAAATGCGAGATGCATTAACACACTATAAATTAATGAACATTTCCCTCTGTTTTTAAAATGAAATATTTGGCATTCTTTTTATTTGTTGTTTTTCTCTTGAATAGTAACAACCTTTATTTCTATTGATAGTTTATTTATATGTTTAAATTTTACTATGATGTGAGCTTTTAACAATCCCATTCATTATTTTACTGAATGCAATAGTATGGAAGTGGGAGGGGAGGGACCAGATGAGGATGAGTTCATGCATGTTTTTTTAAAAAAATTATACATATATTTAAATAATTATTTAACAACTGCACCTGAGCAGCATGATCCCTTGCCATATTATTTGGGGGCAACATTGATTGTGATGGCTCATATTTTCTATAGCCCCTGTTGTGCTTTCTCATACCATTCACGTATTTTAATCTTTGTTTTCATCAGGCATGTACAGTAATACCATCCTTCAACTATGTATACATAATGGTCTCAGAAATGAATGGTTTTAGACTGTTTGGCACTAACTGCAGGCAATGCATGAACTGGAAAATAGTACTTGTTTAGGCTTGATAGAGAGTAATGCTGTCAGAAGTAAGGAAGAAATCATGAAAACAATTTTCCAAGTCTCCCTGTTGGACATGGGATATTAATTTCTCTCTCAAGGCTTTTGTGTACTTTGCTAGTTTAAGACCACTTAATGGTATGTCTAGCCTGGTGGCTACTAGTTGCTAGCTGCAATGTGAAAGTGTGTGAAGATTGAAGGAAATGGTTTGACACTTTGGGATGTGATCAATAAAGGACAAATTAATCTTGGAGATCCTGGGAGATCCAAGGATAGGCTGCTGTTTTAGGGAATGTGATGATACTTTATACACTTGAATTGTATTACTTTTCTCAGTAAACAGTGCACTACAAGAGTTGTTATCCATCTATTACTTAGCTGATCTTGGAACTTTCTGCCTATTTGAAGAAATGAAGACCTCAAAACATACAAGTGATCTAGTCCTGAAAATAGTGAGTAAGCAGGTAAAAGAAATTATTGGATCTTCAGTTTTTGAAACAGTTTGAAATGAGTACACTGTTTTATTCATTTACTTCAGGTGAGGTATCTTAGGAAATGAACAATACATGTAGCAGGTTATTTCCTTGTTGCTACTCTTGCTTCTCATAAACCCACTTCCTTTCTGTCTGAGGTCTCTTCCATTTTTGTACTCCCCTTGATGGGGAGAGACAGGACTATCTCACGGCATCTTCACAATGGTTGCCAGCACATTTGGAAACCACCTCTAGGGGCTTCTGTAAAGCCTTGTAGATACAGCCAATAGTGCATGGAATTTATAAATTAAAAAATTATATCACACTTTTTCTTCCAATGACTTCAAGATGACATTATGGAGACGTGATTACAGAGCTGCCAGATTCCAGGGCCTGGCCCTGAATCTTGTTTTTGTGGGACATCTCAAGGCAGCAGAGACAAAGGTGTAATTTCTCCAGTTTTGGTGGGCTCAGCTTGAGGCAAAGGGAAAGGGCTGTGTGCAACTCTCCAGCTTAGCTGGTAGACAGAAGCTTGCTACAATTTCCAAGGCTTAAGTGATTTGTTGCTACAACTTGCAAAGGCTCATGGGGTGAGGAATATCTATACATCTATTTAGTTAGCATTGTTCCCTGCTAGCGTTGTTCCCTGCTAGTTGTTATGATGACAGGGTTAACTCTCCGTTCTGCTCTGGATGGAAGCAAGTAGGCTAAATTAAATTTTCCTGATCTCACTTTCCTAAACAGATGAGAAAGAATAATGCCTCCATTTCACCTTGATATTGGAACAGTCCCTTTAGCTAAGATTTCTGCCTTAATTTCCAAAGAGAAACATATGTTCTCTGTGCATATGTGTGCATATTTGAATGGCAAGCTGTGAGCAACTATGGTTGGTACCTAATGCATGGCATTTAATGAAATCAGCTGGGACTTGTTACAGGCTGGACAAATTTCAGTTGGCAACTCCTCAGTCTATTTATATAACATCAAAAAAGGGCATATAACCTGGTAGAACCTATAGATTGTAAAACATAGAGCATAAAATCTGTGATAGTCTGCCTAATTTCTGTCTTGTAACAAAAGGAAAAACATGTTTAGGTTACAAGTCTGGGAAGACGGCCAATTCCCCCCTTAAAATATGTATACATAAACCACAAAGGCTGAACAGAGGTAACCCTGTAAATTGGCGCAAAGATGACACCTGGAGAATAGGTGGGCAACTCTAAAAGTGTTCTGTACACTGGACAAAGATCTTGAGCACATAAATATAAGGCCATACGTGTCTGACTGGATGATCAATATATTCTGTGGAGGGGAGGAGAGAATAAAAGAGCTAGGTCACAACCACAAAAACCAGGCTGCTTTTTAGCATGTTGCCAATGCTGCCAAAAATGCTGTTTGAATAAACAGTGGAATATGATTCATCATAGCTCTGACATACTATCCTAAAATGTTGATTTATGCAAGGATAACTATATGCTGATAGATATATGCCTTGCTGTTGTTGTTTTGTGTACCCCCAAGTCATTTCTGACTTATGATGACCCTAAAAACAAAAACAAAAACAAAAACTACCACATGGTTTTCTTGGCAAGATTTGATCAGAAGGGGTTTACATTGCCTTGTGTGAGGCTGAGAGAGTGTGACTTGCTCAAGGTCACCCAAAAGATTTCCATGGCTGAGCAGGAATTCAAACCCTGGGTTCTCAGAGTTCAACACTCAAACCACTGCATTGTGCAGATATATGCCCACATTCTGTTAATACAGTTAAGATTTGTTCAGAAATTGTTTATCCATCTGGTGTGCGGTCTTCTTCTCTTTCTACTTCCCTCCGCCTTCCCCAGTATCATTGTCTTTTCTAAAGAGTCATGCCTTCTCGTGATGTGGCCAACGTATGACAGCCTCAACTTAGTCATCTTGGCCTCCAGGGAGATTTGAAGCTTGATCCAATTGTTTGTTTTTTCAGCCATGGTATCCTCAACACTCTTCTCCAACTTCACATCTCAAATTAATTAATTTTCTCCCTATCTGCTTTCTTCAGTGTCCAGCTCTCACATCTGTACATGGTAATGGGGAATACAATGGCTTGGATGTTTCTTACTTTAGTGCTCAGCTGTATATCTTTACACTTTAGGATTCTGTCTAGTTCTTTCATAGCTGGCCTCCCCACTCCTAGTCTTCTTCTGATTGCTTGACTGCAGTCTCCATTCTGATCAATGTTTGGTCCAAGATGTGGGAAATCTTTAAGTCTTGATCCAAGGTATGAGAAATCTTCCCAAGCTATGGGAAATCTTTAATTTTTATAATAAGTACACTAAAAGAATAACAAAAGAATCTGTTCCATATTGTGGAACTCCAAGACCTGAAAATGTTTAAATGAAGTGCTAATGCCTGACCTGTCTGGTTTAACCAGTATCATAGGTTGGGTGATCACAAGTTGATAAAGGTGACCCCAGATAGAATCCAGAATTAGTTGACAAGGGGCAAGGACCTTCAATCCTTCAATATAAGAGCTAAAGGTGGGGAATCATGCCTGTTTCTGATTCTCTATAGGTGTCAGGTTTGGGCATGGAAACCTCAGGGCCTGGGATGACTCTGAAATGGCAACCCTATGTACAACAGATAATAACAAGATTTTATGTACAGCACTGTACAGCGCTGTATAAATAAAGGTTAATAATAATAATAATAATAATAATGTACCAGCCCAAGGCCTCCCACTGAATTTCATGGTTCACTGGGGACATGATCTCCCAAGTACACTCCAGTTCTGTAACCACTACCCCATATTTATGCAGTAGAAATTTTGTAGGAATTGTGATAAGCTCTTCTTAGCCTCCAGTTTATTGCAGTTATACTCAACTCTTTCACGTTCCACTTCAAGATTAGTACTTCCTACGCTGCATCTACCTTTTAGAAATGATACAGTTTGACACTGCTTTAACCGTCATGGCTCAATGACATAGACTTCTGGGATTTGTAGTTTGCTGAGATATTTAGCCTTCTCTGTCAGCTCTGGTGCCATAATAAACTACAAACCCAGCATTCCATAGGATGGAGCCATGAATGTCAAATTGCATTGTATCTGTGGTAAAGATGCAGCCCTAGATAAGCCACACCTTTGGTATTTGTGCTTTAAATGTTTTTGTAATTAATTTTTAATTTGTAATGTGATCATGATGTTATGACTAGAAAATAAATCTATCATTAAAAGCAAGTGGGAAGTAAGGTCACAAAATAAATGTACAAAATAAATGCTCTCTTATCACTGGGGCCAGACTAAATGAAGCAGAGTTAACGCAGCGTACTGATTGCCTCTGTAATGGTAAGATTTTCAGAACATCTGGTTTTGTAGGAAATATTGCTTTCCACTCCATTGCTTGTGGTCAAAATTAATCAAAGTCATTGCAATCAACAAGAAAAGATAATGCTGGCATTCATTTCTGTCTCAGAGAACTGTTAAAAGCCCAAGGCAGTTCTAGTTAATAAAGTTTCTATTAGCTGGCAAGGCTTCATTGCTGTCGAAAGGTTTGCTTGTTATTGAGAAAAGTAAACAGGGCACATCTCAAGCATAACCCAGCTGTTGTGTGTGTGTGTGTGTGTGTTGAGAAAGTGTGCATGCTGGGATGACCTGAGGGTGGCAATGTGATCATGGAACTAAAATTAAAAAATGGTAGAAACCCCTTCCTATCCTCTTCCTTAAGGGCCTTAATACCCTAAAGACACTAGACACCATCTGATCTTGGAAGCTAAGCAGGGTCAACTCTTGTTAGTACTTGGATGAGTGACCACCAATGATTACCAAGTGCTACAGGCTATATTTCAGATGAAGGAACTGGCAAAACCACCTCTGAGTATCAGTTGATAGGTGACTTGAAGGGTACACACACACCTTCTTCCTTCCACCTTTGTGTCTTCATTTACACATTGTACAAGTGGGAGGTAGTGATTTATCACCCTGTTTGTTTAACTTTTATGAGAAAAAAATATGCCTAAACAGGGTTAGATTTGGAAGAAGGAAGTGTGAAAATTAGAGGAAGGAACATCAATAATCTAAGGTAAGCAGGTGACACCATACTAGTAACAGAATATTACAAAGACCTGGAATGGTTATTTAAGACCATCAAGGAAGGAAGTGCAAAGGCAGGTCCACAAAAAAACCAAAAATAATCACCACAGAGAATTTAGTTAACTTTAAACTAGATGACGAAGACATTGAAATAGTTCAAGATATTCCACACCTCAGTAATCAGAGTGGAGACTGAAGGCATGAAATCAAAAGACAATTAAGACTTGGAAGGGCATCTATGAAGGAACTAGACAAGCTTCTGAAAAATATCCCTGAATACTAAACTTAGGATGGTACAAGTCATCATATTCCCCATCTCTATCTATGGGTGTGGAAGCTGGACAATGAAGCTGATAGGTAAAAAAACAGCTCATTTGAGATGTGGTGCTAGATGTGGACTGCTAAAAAGACAAATAAATGGGGGCCAGTGTGGCATAGGATATTATCAGATGGGAGCAAAACATCCTTATCCTGTCCTTAACCCATGATATTTGTGCGATCAGGGGGAGGATTATCACACCCCCATGCACTTATCCCATCCTAGGTCTTTAAACAGAAGCTGGATGGCCATCTCTTGGGCACTTTGATTGTGAGTTCCTGCATGGCAGGGGGTTGGACTGGATGGCCCTTGGGTTCTCTTCCAACTCTATGATTCTATGATTCTCCCATCCATAAAGAGTAATGAGCCCATCATTTGGTATTAACAGTTAATACCAAATGACAGGTCCATTATTCTTTATGGAAGGGAGAAGAGTGGGATAAGTGCATGAGGGTGTGATAATCCTTCCCCTGATCACACAAATACAATGAGTTAAGGATGGGATAAGGACACTTTGCTCCTCCATCTGATAATCTTCATAGTGGTTTGAGTGCTGGACTGCTATTCTGGAGACAAGGGTGCTAGGGTTCGATTCCCAGGTCGGCCCTGAAACCCACTGGATGACCTTGGGCAAGTCAATGCTCTCAGCCTTAGAGGAAGCAATGGCAAACCTCCTCTGAACAAATCTTGCCAAGAAAACCCCATGGTAGGTTTGCCTTAGGGTCATCATCATCATCCTTTATTTATATAGTGCTGTAAATTTACACAGTGCTGAACATACAATCTTTTAATTAGACAGTTAAACAATAAATCAGAAATGACTTGATGACATACAACAACAACAACAACAACAACAACAACGAGAAGCTCAAGCTTGAATTCTCCCTAGAAACCAGGATGACTAAAGTAAGGCTTTCATAATTTGGCTATAAAATGAGAAGACAGAACTCATTAGAGAAGATGATAATGCTTGGTAAGATGGAAGGCAATGTGAAGAGAGGAGGTCCAGTCTAGCTAGATAGACTCAATCAGGTAAAACATTATCATGAAACTGGGAGGTCTTGCATTCATGGGGTCACCATTTATCAAAGTTAGCTCAAAGACAGTTTAAAAAAAAAAACACAAATAATTGATTGGTAACTGAAAAGACTGCATTGAAGTACTACCTATGCCGTAGTTCAGACCAGCTGCCATTTGGCATCTTTTTCTCAGAACAACTTCCATGAGTGGGCATTCTATAACTTTTGTAATTGTGTGAAATAGTTGGTAACTTTTTTCTTACCTTTTCCTTCTCTGCATACAGTATGTAAAGTGATCTTGTAGCACCTTTGAGTCTCAAAGGTGCTTGAAGATCCCTTTGCGCACTGATTTTCAAGACCAACACGACTATGTCTTTGAATTCAATATTTAACTTATAAGTCAATATGTTGTCTGTGAGCAGGAAGTGAGCCAGGACCCAAGACAACCACTTGATAAATATCACTCAAACCAGCCCTTTGTCTCCAAGTTAAGGAACAAGATGGATTTCAAATTCACTTTAATTCATAAATCAAAGAAGACATATTGAAGAGACTGCATGGCAGAGGGTTGGACTAGATGCCCCTTGTGGTCTCTTCCAACTCTACGATTTTACAATTCTGTATTGGAACTTATGGCTGTACTATAATTCCTGCTGATGGGTGTTGGGTTACCAGTGTCAAAGAACGGTTGCCTGCAACTTTGTCCTTTATGTAAGATGGCATTTGTCATGCTCTATGTGCACAAGCAGAGATCTGAGGACACCTTTTCACTAAAAGAGCCATAATTCATGTTGACTTGGTTATTTATCTTTCTGGCTCCCTCCTTACCACCACCCTTACCTGCAAGGTCAAAAAAGGAGCCCTTCTGTGTTTTTTCCATGCTCTCCCTCCGGGCTGAAAGTGGAACAGGAGCAATCAATCAGGATACAAAAATGAATGGAACTTTCCACCTGTCTTTTATGCTGCATGATATTTCTTTCTTTTTTACCGGAGGATCTTAGATAAGAAACTAAGACATGCAAGTGAAAAAAAAAAGCATCATGGAAGATGTTTGCAAAGTGCCCTTAATTACACCTATAGATACTCTCACCAATTTGGGGTGTTATGGCTGACTTTGTTATTACCTTGCTGAATAATTTTAATGAATGTCACACAAATAGTTCACCCTAGATATTTCTGCACATGGAATAATCATGAATGCTAAAGATACAGGAATGTGGGGGTGCGTCTGCACTGGGTGACACCCTATGCAGGGGTGACACCACTGCTCCTCAAACATCTGAATTTTTGCAGAAACAGACTGTGACATTTGCCTGGATCTCTAAAATGCTGAAAAGATGGTGTGAGTTGAATGAGGGTCAGTGGGAGAGGAAAGGAGAGGTTCCAAGGGGTTGAATTTTTTTAAAAAAATTCAAAATTCAAAATTTATATTTTAAATTTTTTTAGAAAAAATATTTTTTATTTTTTAAATTTTCTTTTAAAACATCACATTTTTAAAAAATTCACTCTAATCACATGAAACTATGCATATGTAAACACATTTAATCTGTGCATGTGATATTGTAATTTAAAGTTATAATTTTAATTTTGCCAGTTGTTTATGTCACAGCTATTACCGTTAGATTCAGTGATATATGGGAATTACGATTTATGAGTAAATTAGTGCAAAATAAATTACTAAGGCCGAGGACAGAGTTGGGGTGTAGTGTCCTGACAACGCATGCCCAAGTCCACCCCCTCCTGGGCACCCTGATGCCGAGCACCACTCCAGATGGCGCACAGCATCATGGCATGCCTCTGGCGCTGCATCCAGATGATACAGTGCCGAAGGGACACCATATAGCTGTGCCGCTGCAGCTATGGCACCCCTTTGAGGGTGCAAAACGGAGCCAGTATTTGCAGCTCCTTTTTGCACCCTCAGAAGGCCAGATCAGGGCTGTGACGTGAAGTTGCCATGGCCCCAATCCAGATGAAGAAGGGGCAACTGGAAGCCACGGCTGTAGTATGGGAGGAAGTTAATGGGGAGGGGTAACACAATGAGTTACTGCTCCAGGTGACACCAACCCTAGTGACACCACTGCAGAGGTATATCCCTATTAGTCTCTTATGTCACATCAAGGCTTTTAATGTAATGCCAGGGAGGCTTTTATATGGGATGCATGTTTTAGTTATGTCTAACTTTTGTATGTTTACCAGTTTTGTACTATTTTTAGCAAGTTGATTTTAAGTCTCTTTAAAAAAAATTATTGTAAAGTTTTTATTTGTGAGCTGCCATGGGTCCCTGTCTGAGAGAAAAGCAACATCGTAATGAAATTATATAAATAAACAAACCAACTAAGAGATGATACATCTGACAAAATGGACTCTCAATCATTACAGTTATGCTGCACTTTCCTACCAAGGGCCTAACTATTCTAGAGGCACCAGATTCTGTCTGGCCTTGGAAGCTAAGCAGGGTCAGCCCTAGTTAGTACATGCATGGGAGGCCACCAAGAAATACCAGGTACTGAAGGCTAAATTTCAGAGGAAGCCAATGCCAAACAACTTCTAAATGTCCCTTTTCTAAGAAAATCCTGCAAAATCAATGGGGTTGGCATAAGTTGCCAGATAACTTGAAGGCACAAATACATACATGTTTGTTTGTTTGTTTGTTTTGGTCTGTAACAGGACTCCTGGTTGTTTTCAGTCACAACTAAGCATATCTACTAGTTATGGAAATACTGTTTCTGTATTTGTTTATTTTTAATATTGTATGCCAACGGCAACTAGCATTTTTTTTTAGAAAAGCCTCAACCAATTTTCATAACGAAATATCAGAAAATGAACATACAACTTGCAGTTTTAAGCCACAATTCCCACAAGAAAGTTCTTCAGTGCAAGTCCTAGGGAAATGAACAGCATCCATATGCCAGAAAATTGAATTGTTGACTGGACAAATATCCTGGGAGGAGGCCAAAAGCAACCCTGTTGCTCATCAGCTTTGTAATGGAGGTAATTGTTTTTCACACGTGTCTCACACAGAGCTCAGGGCAGCATGTGTGTATTTCCTCATTTCATTGTCACACTGTAAAATAAGTCAGGCTGAGGGAGAATCACTGAACTAAAGTCACTTAGCAAAGTACAGAAACTCTGAATATTGCTGTTTCCTATCGAAGTGCAGCGCTGCTGTCAAAATGCAATTTCTGGGAGAAGGGGACTGGATCAGCCCAAGACATTTTACTCCCTAAAACAAAGGGCAAGCTGTTGCCTCCTTCTCCCATTCCACACACAGAAGCCAAGTGAACTGGCATTTGAATCCTTAGCACTGGTGACTGGATAATGTCCAAAAAGAACAAAATCTGGAGAGCATCCGATAAAATCCACAGACAGAAAAGGGAGACATATCTCAGAAAGCTAGAAGATGATCTGCACTGGCTGCAGAGTCTGACACATTTTAGGCTTCAGAATATCCATAGGCCAAAATGCATAGGGCTTGAAAGCTACAAACACACACAAACACACACATTTTATAGTGCTCTAAAATGCACTTCCTTTTTCTTTTATAGGTGATATAATGTTCTCTGCCATACTTAAGGCAGCAGTTTAGGGGCTTCAGAACAATTTCCTTGATTCCCAGTTTTCAGGAAAAGTTAGGGGTAAAAGTGATAGGAAAGCCAGTGTGGCATAGTGGTTTCAGCACTGGACCAGGAGTCTGGAGGCCAGTCTCTCCTGAGCTATGAAATCCACTGGGTGATCTTGGGGAAGTCACTCTCTCTTAGCCTCAAATAATGGCAATAGCAAACCCCATCTGAAGAAAGTTGCCAAGAAAACCCCATGATAGAATTACCTTAGGGTGGCCTAAGTCAGAAATGACTTGAAAACACAACAGCAACAGCGAAGAGAGACAGACAGACATTATCTAGTGAAATATGTTATAGCAATAGCAAGTACCTTTCTAAACCATGTATCAGTGAACTTAGCACTCCCTAAACAGTTTACAATGTGTAAGTCAATGTCCCCAACAAGCTGGGTACTCATTTTAGCAACCTATGGAAGGATGCAAGGCTGAGCAGATCTTGGAGTCCCTGGCCGCAGTACTGGCATTTAACCATGTGAATAAGCCACAGTACTGGCATTTAACCATTTCACCATCAGGACTCCCTATACATTGCCTTGGAGTGCAGTGGAGTCTCCTTCTTTGCAAGCTCTTAAGCAGAGACTGGATGGCTATTTGCCGAGGGTGCTCTGATTGTGTTCCTGCATGGCAGGGGGTTGGACTGGATGGTCCTTATGGTATCTTCCAAGTCTAGGATTCTATGCTTCTATGGTCTGTCCTTTTAACAATGGGGAAATATTGACAGCTCAGAAATAATAGCTGGTGGGCTGCTTGCTCACCCTACTATCTATACCCTGAGAGAATCATTTCACTAACAGTAGAGCCAGTCCTGTCAGTAGCTAACAAATAACAACTCACATTAGTTCTAGGCCCTACGAACCTCTGTATTCTCGTTTGCTTCATACCACCAAACCACTGGTAATTGCTCCAACTTATAGACTTGATGCTTGTGGTGGAGATTAATCTTATTCATTAGCATTAAGTATCACTATAATGGAAAAGACAAACTCTCCCTAGGCTCTGCCCTAAGACGTGCCAGTTGTTCATTCATTTATATCTGGTTTCAGTGTCACATTTGATCAATATGCTCTTCTTTTTGAATGAGCATTTTAAAAAATCAGACCTGAAACATTTCCCAGCGGAAGGCTTTCCCTTGCTCTTCAGTTTATAACTGATATATTTTTAACTTTTTGAAATATAGGATACAAGTGCACAACATAATACCAGAGCTTTTAAAGGTACGTTTTGGGTGATGGCTGTTAACTGGGGAATCTATACTCAGTTTTTCATGCTATCCACCCACAATTACTATGGCTCCCTTGGCATATTGCTCTAAAGTGAATGCTGCCCTTGACACACAGGAATCTACATACAGATGTATACTTCTCATTGTCACAAAAGCTCATGTTTCCTTTTAAACATTTGTACCACACCGATACATCTCAAAGCATTGCTGCAATTTATATTAATTCATTATCAGAAAATTTCACCTTGTTTCCATGACATATGGATCTTTCACGTGTTTTTCAAGTGTTTCAGTTCTCTCAAAGTGTTTCCCCAAAAATAAGACATCCTCAGAAAATAAGACCTAGTAAAGGTTTTGCTGAATTGCTAAATATAAGGCCTCCCCTGAAAGTAAGAGCTAGCAAAATTTTTGTATATAATAAATGTTTTAAAAAATTGTTCAACAATAAATGTGAATTCTTCTTCATGAAAAAATAAGACATCACCTGAAAATAAGACCTAGTGCATTTTTGGGAGCAAAAAATAATATAAGACACTGTCTTATTTTCGGGGAAACACGGTAGGAATAATCTCATGAACCTGGGGTTGTGCCATTATAGACATTAACGTAACAAAAAATAAAAAATTAAAAAATTAAAAGCATATATTCACAGTAGAAGAATAAAATGAAACAATGTTGTATGATGGTCAATCAAAGTGGACACAAAGTGGATTGACTGCAGCTCCAGAAGTTTGTGAAGAAAGCCAATTGGTGACAAGGCTGAAATGCGTTGAGTTTTTTAAGAAATAAAAAAAATTTGGACCGTCACAAAGTACCTGGGACTTTGTCTTCTTTCATTATTCCACTATAAATATTGCTTGCTCCTTCTTCATCACGACATCCATGCTGTATGATGCCTTACTAGCCTGGGGAAAAAAAAAAACTCTTAGATTTTAAAAAAGATTCTTTTGGAAACTTGTTAAATCTCATTGGCTCTTTTACTTCTTGGAGCAGACAGGGTGTGCTTTTTCCCAATGAGGGGGAAGAAAATGCAGGTTTGTTTCAGGTTACTCATAATGCATTTCCCAAAGGGAGACATAGGAGATTATCACATGGCCAAAAGTGACAGGAGCATAGCAGGATGCTTCCATCACTATTTCACAATTGCTTGAAGATTATCAGACAACGTTGTGCAACATTGCCATAATCGCATCATTATCTCGTGACTAAAGAGTAATTCTAGCACCGTTTTTCCCGTGAACAAAAAATGGCATTAGAATTAAACTTTATTTGTGGAATAATGATGCGATTATAGTGATGTCATGCAATGTTGTCTGATAATCTTCAAGCAATTGTATGGTAGTGACGGGAGCATATCACTATGCTCTCATCACTTTTGGCCATGTGATAATCTCCTGGGATTGGTGTCACCTCAGTGTGGTAACTCATGCTCTCACCCCAGGCTGTCCTCATCCCCCTCACCTCCCTTGTGATGTCCCATTTCTCACAGGAGAAAAGGAGGAAACATTTACATGCATGCATTCATGCACTGGAAAATACTGGGGTCCTCTTTCCTGATTGGAAGCAGGGCAGAGTAAAATTTTTCCAAGATTCAAGGAAGCTGTAGCCTTTTCTCAACTATATCCATTCTGGACAAATTATGTCCTTGAATGGATGGAAAGCAATTTGTTCACTGATGATGCACTACAACTTTAATGCAGCACTGGGTTATGGATAGCTTGATGGAATAAGTTGAACAAAGATGGCACTAAGATCTTTTAAAATGAATAATTTACTGCAAGGTTAGGAAACATTTGTCAGCTGGAGGGCCACATTCCTTTCTGACCGACCTTCGAAAGGCAGCATACCACTGATGGATCGGACCAAATGTACAAATAGGCAGGCTTAGTACCTGTACTATGCCTTGGAACACTAAGTGCTAGAGAACATTAGTAGGAAGATGTTCTGGTATCTATGGCATTGTTATGGATGTAGTATGGTTAGATGACTGGGCACTATTGGAACAGAATGCTGGATCAGATAGACCTTTGGTCCTTTTAATATGAGTTTAAACTTTTAAAATTAATCGTGTCTTAACATGATAGCTTGCTTAGGGTTCCTGAGCTCTCAAAAGTGGCAATATTATGCTCCTGCTAGAAACCCTGCACATTTGATAACACAGGGAAACAGAAATCCCATAAAGCAGACACCTGCTCCCTTGGGACCTAGGGTTACTAAATCTCAGGGCTTGGCACTGAGTCTCCAGTTTTTGTGAGTAACCTCCAAGCAGGAGACAAGTGTGCAAATTCTCCATCGCTAGGTAAGAGGAAAGAGCTGAGTGCTAACCTCGAGCTCAGCAAGATCAACTTTCTTGATACAGGCTTTTTTGGGTGGGTGGATGGGTGGGTGGGGAAGAACTGCTTTTGCTAAGATTTTTATCTTACTTTTCAAACAGGAAGATGTGTATGTGTGTGTGTTTGACAAATTGTGAGCACTGTGGTTGGTATTTAACACTTAATGACATGATCAGCCTGGGAGACTCCAGAATTGGCAACCTTACCTATCAAAGATCAGGGTCTAGAAGTCATGTGGACCTCCTAAAAGTGTGGTGCCTAAGAACCCCTTTCCTTCAGAAAAGGAGGGATTCTGTGGCAGAATGTGAATCAGAGACATCCCAAAGTCTGTAAGAGTAGTAATGCTTAAAAAGTCTGGGCAGAATGCCAACGCCCAGGTGGAGTGCAAAGCTGCAGCAGAGGACTCTAAAAGCACAATAAATTCCCAATCTGAGGTCATCTGAGGGCACTATACATTACAGGAGGAGCTGCTGGAAACAACATATCCATACTTGGCATCCCTGGGCTTCTTGCATCCCTGACATAGTTTGAGGTTGTCTGTTTTTTGACCTTGGTTTGCTAATGGATGGCTTCTCTAGCTTTCATCCACTTGACTCTACTAAGAGCTTGGTAGGGCAATCTGTTGTGATTCTGGCTTGCTTTCTAGGTTGTGCTTTGTGACACTTATTGGCTGAGGTCTTATATCACACTAGTGGAACACAAATCTCCACCAGCATACTTTCTGGAGATGAGGGAGGTTCCTACTACATCCTTGCTGCTTCTTCCATGTGCAACAACTGCAGCTCCATCTCCTCACCTGCTGTTTGGCTTTGATGTGCACCTTGGATCATTCAGGCTGCGCTTGAGCATGTTGGGCAGGAATAGAGCAGCCTCCACCCCAAGCATAAGGCTGCTCTATCCTCCCTTGCTGTTCAAGAGAAGGGGTTAAATGGAAATGTATATGAAAAATGTATATGAAAATGACTATATGGTTGTTGTTATGATATGATGTTGATAAGATGTCTTAAATAATAAAATAATAAAAACAAAACAAAAAAAGAGGTGGCAGAATTAACTCAGATTCAACACCATCATGAACTATGACTAGAGAAACAGAGTGATGGCTGGCAAGCCCCTGTTGTTGTTGTTGTTGTTGTTGTTGTTGTTGTTGTTGCTGTTTTTATTGAGCCCCGGTGGCACAGTGGTTAAATGTTGGTACTGCAGCCACAACATTGTGAGTTGGATCCCAGAGAGCTCCAGGTTGATTCATCCTTTTGTAGGTTAGTAAAATGAGCACTCAGCTTGTTGGGGGAAATTGGCTTATAGATGGTAAATTGCTTAGAGACTGCTCAGTTCATTATTAAGCAGTATAGAAATGTAAATGTTATTGCTATTATTATTTGAGACAGCCTTTTAGAAGAGAAAGTTTTTAAGGCAAGGATTTAAGAGAGTGTTGTATTGTTTTAAACTATACTCTTTTAACTGTTTTTAAATCTTTTAATGTTGACTTTTTGTGTTTTTAATTATAATAATTTTAAATTGTACTTTTAACTTGTAAGATCCACTGGCTACCTCCTTCCATACCCTTAAAAATGTACATAGAAATCATAACACCTGTTACACCTGCTTTTGTCACCAATAGGATGCCAGCTTTTATCTGCTTTTGCTTGGTGACTTTGACCTCTTTCCTGAACTTTGTTTAAGGAACTCTTTAGCTGCTTTGTTGGCTCTGTAGGAAACTTCTCTGGCCTATCTTGGAACTGCTGTAACTGCAAGAGGCACGTGCAGCCTGGACCCATGACAGGAAAGATCACATTTGATATCGAGCAAACAGGGGGTCAAGGGCCTTCTGTTTAATTTTTGGAGGGTGCTTTTGGGACATTAGCAGCCCTTGCGACATGGTGTGTGTTATGTGTTATGGTTGTGCATGCTAAAATTAGGCAATTTAGAGATAAGACAGGATACATGATGGGAAACAGCTTTAAATATCCACCTTGTACTTATCTTTAAATAGATTTTGTCAGGAATTGAACACTTGACTTACAAGAGCTTGGAGAAGGAAGAGAAGGTGGATGAAGATAATAATACTAAGTAAGACAGGTGCTCAAGGTTTTTGTACTCTTCAGAAGTAATTCAAGATCTTCTTTAGGTAGACAATAATGAATGACCTCTAGTCCTTGCCAGCCTTTGTAAGTGGATCCATCACCCTGCTTTTTGTTTATATTTGGTCACAAAATAGTCCCTGTGCTATGATACAACTGTACAAAGCACAGCGCTGGCCAACTGTGGCCCTTCATATGTTTTTGGACATCAGTTCTGATAATTCCTTACTATTGGATATGCTGTCTATAGGTGATGGAAACTGCAGGGCTAAAACTTCTAGAAGGCCAGAGTTATCCGTCTCTGGTGGAGATAAATCCTCTTCCACATATATGGATACATACATTAGCATATAAGACTATCCCCCTCTGCTGTGTTAGAACTATGGTAATATTCATGTAGAACTGGTAATTCATCCAGCCTGCCAGTTGTCACTGAACTGCAGCTTCCAGCATTCCTCACCTTTGGCTAGAGCTTCTGGGACTTGTAGTCCAACAACATCTGGGAAGCCACAGGATTCCCATCCCTACTGTCAAGTCTGGTACCAATCTGACAAAACGGCTGGATTCCATAAACTATGATGGATATAGGCTGCATCCTCCTCACCGTGACAAAGAGGGAAGTCTTGGCTTTTCACTTGAAGCATGTTCCAAAAATCTGAACTTGTGAGCAGTGTGAGCACATTAACACACTGATTTCAAGTAAACCTTTCCCATCTGCTAAATCCTTTCTCTCATTGGAAGCCTGCCAAAGCTTGAGCATCTTCTGAAAGCTCTACAAATCCTTCCTTAGGTTGCTTTCTTCCCTAAAGCTTTGCATATACTCTTTTAGGCACAAGATAGAGCTAAACTGGTCTCCAAATTCTCTGTGGATATGAAATGTTGGTGTGTACACAACCAGCATGGCTGGCAGAGTTTGGGAAAGTTATTTTTTGGACACAGTCTCCAGATTTTTTCAGCCTGTTCTGGCTGAGGGATTCTGAGAGCTACATCCCAATGGTGAGATCCCTTGGTTCCATTGGCATACTTCCACCCAGTATCCTAGTTTATCAGACGGGAGGAATTTCTCTCTATTTCGAATGGATCCAATTCGAATTCATGTAAATTTGCTAGTTTAGCGAATTTATGTGAATTCTAATTGTGTTCAGAATGCATTCAGAATGACTTTCCATTGCCTGAAAATGAATTCCCATTGCCCGTAATAGCGTGAGATACACTCATACGCAATAACGTGAAACCCCATGATTGCGTTCGGATTGCCATTGGATTATACTTCCAATTTCCATCATCTGATAAACTCCCTAGGGAAGAGAAAGAGTGAGACTGAAGCCAGCCAGTTAGTAACAGTGCAAGAGAGTCTTTCGGGACTGCTTCAGCTCTATATTTCTGTATGGCAATGGATTGGATTGGATGGCCCTTGTGGTCTCTTCCAGTTCTAAGAGTTAGACATTTATGACAAGAACTGGACACAGTGTTCCACCTGAGGTCTAATCAAAACAGAACAGAGTGGAACTACTACTTGCATTCATACGGACACTATGTTTCTTTTGCTGCATCTCAAAATTGTACTGTATTGGTTTTTTTGGCTGCTGTATCATTCTCTTGACTCAAGATTAGCTTGTGGTCTGCACTCAGCTCATCAGGGAGTGAAGGAGGCACAAGGGGGCAGAATCTTATCTTTCCCAATGTTGTTGTTGTTGTTGTTGTATACCTCCAAGTCATTTCTGACTTATGGTGACCTTAAGGCAAAGCTATCAAGAGGGTTTCTTGGCAAATTTCTTCAGAAGGGGTTTGCCATTGCCATCCTCTGCGGCTGAAAGAGTTTGACTTGTCCAAGGTCACAAGGGGGTTTACATGGCCAAATTGGGATTCAAACCTTGGTCTCCAGAGTCCTAGTCCAACTCAAAGCACAGCTTGACTTATAGTTGCGTATATACAGTATGTAAAACAGCCTTTTAAAAATGTTTTTAAAAAGAAGAGAATAGGATTTGGCCCAAAACATATTTTTCCTCTGATTTATTCCAGGGATGCTGGAGTTACTGTGGGGTCAATGAGGGTCCCCAGAACCATACTGGACCCCCAAAGGGCCACTTGCAGCATATTGACCTCACAACTCCCACCCCTATTGCAGACTGACCTTGCCTCCACACTTTCCTACTGAACATTTCTGTGCTGGCTAGCATAGAGAAACAAACAAATTGAGGTTGATTTGGGCATGGGAAAATCTGCAAAGTACTCCCCTCACCTTTAAATTGTTGAGCTCAGGGAATGCTGCAGAGTCTTAAACCTCATCACCATAGGTGCCTGAAAACCATTCTTCCCCGTCTATTAATTTTCATTCATTCTCAAACAGAGACAGGAATGTCAGCCAGAAAAGAACTAAATCAAAGCTTTAGCTGTTCTGCTTCCATTGACTTATGTCCATGTGTACCGTTTTAGATGCAATTACTCTGTGTTTGCACTGACCTCCCCAAAAGCATGTGCCTGAAAGATTTATGGGAGGCTAGAATGTTTTGTGCAATCTGCACTGCTGAGAGATCACATTTTAATGAGTTACTGTGAAGCCGACGTAGAATGAAAGGAAAAGTCAAAATACCATTAATTGGGTCCATGTGAAGATGAGTCTTTTACTGTCATCCTACCATGTGATCAAGGCTAACAAACTGGCACTGTGAACCTCCATGTTGTTTTAGTCTTTCTGCAATGGAAGCCATAACGCCAACTCAATCTCACCAAAAGCAGATGCAGGGTTCTTTTAGCTTAGGTGGTTATCAACTTATAAAATTTTTTGAACAGGTATGTAGTGTAGGATCAAGAGGCAGAGTTATGGCAGGCAGAGCTAGAGTTTATCCTAGTGGATCAGGGTGGAACCAGAAGTCATCTTATTTTCATCAGGCTTGGAATCATATTTCCAACTGGCCTAATTTGGCAGGAACAGTTCCGATTAATTCTCTGTCGTCCCACTTTTTCAGCTTCTTTTAAAGCATCCCAGTTTCTCTCTCTCATTCTCTTGTCCTCAAGCTTTCTTTGACTGCTGCAAACTGAGATCAGAGTGCAAAAGTACTTTTCACTCAGTGAGGGGAGAGAAGAAGAGAGGTGGGGAGAAGTCTTGCCCTTCCCAGTAGGATCAGGCAAAAGCAAACTGTTGAAAACCTGTGTGTGTTCTTCCTCATTAGTAACTTTTGCAATCTTGACTTCACTCCACTGTTACTTGGCTACGTGTGTCCCAGTTTTCTTTTATAAAAGATTGGGGGGGGGTATGCAACTGATGAATTTTGTAGGCATAAAAAGGAGAGCTTTGGAAAGTGCCTTGTCTGGACTGCAACCTGCAGAATTTCCTAGCCAGCATGACTGGAAGATTCTGGGAGTTACAGACCAAACAAGGAAGTTTCCCAAGCTCTGAGAAAAAGCCATTCAATAACTTCTTTGTGATTTCCAGTAATGTATAAGGAATTGATACTTCCGTTCTTGCTTCTGATCCATTTAACTGGTCCACTTTTTTTGTGCAGCTGCTTTATTGCAGTGAGCTTTTGGCTGTCACTGATGAGCTGGCCTCCTGCATTGTACCATTTGCTAATGGAGCTTGGATAGCTCACTCTTCTCTTGAGATAGCTCATGGGTACTTAGGAGAAAAATAATGGGACAAAAGCTTGTTTCCCCTCTCTGATATTGGCAAAGCCAGACTAGCTTTTATGTTTCTTCATCATCATCATCATTTTTTCAGCATGTGTTTGGGGTATGTGTGCTCATTTTAAACTGCTTCTCCTGGTTTCCCATTTCCAGTAAGAATTCCCAACCATGCTTCTTTATGTCTGCAATCAGGATGCAATGGTCTTCATCAGAAAATTTGGATTGTCTTCTTTTCTGTCTCCCTTTTGGATTTAACCTCCTCTTGTATATTTACTTTCATACAAAGAGAAGCAGCTAATTAGTCTCTATGATGACTCAATGTATTTTTCCCCCTTTGCATACTATTTAAAGATGACCACTTAACACAAAGCAGTGTAGTTATTAAGATATCAGAAAAAATGAGATTCCATGGAGGAGAAGATAACAGGAATTAAAATCTGGTCCATACATTTCCTTCAGGTGGCCGGTCATAGCTGTATTTTTTGGTTTTACCAATTTACAAAATTTACAGCCACAGGATATCCTTTAGAGAGAGAAAGGCTTGGGTACAGTTCCTAACATATCTAGTTCATGTGCTCAACTTAAGATAACTGCTACCTGTCCAAAGTGATAGTTCTGGTCACAAAGCAAATATGTATATATGTGTATATGTATATATGTGACTGGGGTGAGGTGTGGGGTTGGAAGCTGTACTCCAAAGCAATTGTTTCAAGCTCAGAATTCAGCTACCTAGGGCAAGTCTATACAAAAGTGTATTATGAGCATTGCTACAGATTTTTTGCCCATTCGCATTGACAGTTAATTGGTTTCACTCTCCTGTGCAAATTCACCTCTATTCACATCTATTCACTGCTGAAAATGAGCAGCCATCTGAATCTGTGGGTTTCTGCAGATACTCTGGTAAAAACTATGAACCCTTTGCCTGTGGAGGCTTCCTCCTCTCCAAAAGTGCCTGGAGTTCTGTGAACTGCATGTGGAATAAAGGGTCACATTCTCTCAGCCTTAGGGAAAGGCAATGGCAAACCTCTTCTGAACAAATCTTGCCAAGAAAACCCCATGATAGGTTCACCCTTGGGTTGCCATAAGCCAGGAATGACTTGAAGGGGCACAACAACAACAACAGATGGAGAAGAGTTCTACAGATACCACAGACTGGTAAAAAGACAAAGAAATCAGTATTAGAGCAAATCAAGCCTGAACTCTCCCTAGCAGCCAAGATGTCTGAACAGAAGCTGTCATACTCTGGCCATATCATGAGAAAACATGACTCACTAGAAACGACTATAATGCAAAGTAGAAGGTAGTAGGAAAAGAGAAAGAGCACATTCGAAATGGTTGGACTCATTCAAGCAGCCTTGAATCTAGAGGACAAGAGCAGGGCTGTTGATAGGGTGAGCTGGAGGTCTCTCATTCATAGGGTTGCCATAAGTCAACAACAGCAGTTAACAACAGCAACAAATTCCTCTGCCAAATCGTCTCCTCCCCATGTGTTTTTAAAAAGTCTTTTCTTGCAAAGAACAGTTTTTAAAAAGCCATTCACATTGTTGCTTACTGTGTGAATGGCATTATGTCTAGCATACAGAATTGCAAACTAAAGAGAAGTCTGCCACCATGCTGTGCACATGGGACTGGCATTGGCACTGTTAATAAATGTTCTTAAATTTACTGTCCTTTAAATGGCCAGGACAGTAGACCCCTGCTCTCATTTTCCATTTCTCGCTTCTATTCTTCTTTTGCCTTCTGTGCTGCATGGCATACCATTGATTTATCCTGTTGAGCCACATTGATTTCCTTCCAGTTAAGTTTAAGGGGGTAAAATGGACATATTCATGCTACTCTTTTAAATGCTTGAAGGTTTTTTTTCCCATACTGAAGAACAGAAGGTCAAACCTTCTCAGGAAACAGAAATTTCACAGTTTTGGGGAAGTGAGAAGAATACTAAGCATTTCAATCAAACAAGTGATTCATGTCTTGCTTTCTCAACTTGGGTGCAACAATCTCAGAGCAGTCCTGCTGTGATCACTGGGGCTTTTTCTGAAATATGTGTGCATAAGATTGCAATCTTTCCGATTCTGAACTTACAGCCGATTTTGTGGTTGCTTGCTGTGTCGTTACAATTGTACAAGTCAAGGAGTGAAAACCTTCTTGATGCAAAATGTTTTGGACTTCAGCTCTTATAATCTCCAATCTTTGTTCAGTGATGGTTTTATAATCTCCAATCTTTGTCCAGCCTAAAATGCTGCCCCGATATAAAGTGTCCTGATATAAAATATTGTGAAATGATCATTTAGTCCTAGAAATATGAGCACTGTCTCTTTTGAGGCTGCAGCCACACTGCAGAATTAATTCAGTTTGACACCGCTTTAACTGTCATGGCATGAATCCAGGGATTTGTAGTTTGTTTTGCCATCAGAGCTCTCTGACAGGGAAGACTAAATATCTTACAAAACTGCCAATCCCAGAAATCCATAGCATTGAGCCATGGCAGTTAAACTGCATTAATTCTACAATGTAGATGCAGCCTAGAGGATACCCTTTAGCCCACTTGCTCATGCAAAATTAGTTTTTGGTGCATTGCTTTATGTCCCAGCTTTTTAGCATAAAAAGGGCTTTAGCTCTAAAAAATGGCTAGTGGTTATCATGACTCTATATAGTATCTCTATCATCAGAGGCAGATTTTGTCAGGAAGGTGCGTGCTGGGTTGATAACCCTTGTCAAAGCAAACACAAGCAGAGTTTATGTCCCAGACAGGACGCCCAGAAGAAGGTCTGTGAAGAATCTGAGATGCATAGCAAATTTCCTCTCACACAGGAATGAATCTCTAGACAACGAGGTTTCTCTCAAGAAGAGGGTTCTTTAATCTTTGTTACATGACTATTTACAAAGATTACACAGAGTATGAGACATCCATCTTGGATACTCATCAACAAGTTACTTTACCAACCAACCAACCATAACAACAACTTCTGAGGCAGTTACTTTAGCACCAACTATCTAACTGACGTTCTATCTCAGAAGAAGTGACAGATGCATCAGCTTTCCCATGATGCACCATTTCAAAATGCAGACTCATGTAACTGCCACTGGAACTGTATTAAGTTCTGCTACACCTCCACCTAGTGGCCACATCCATGTCATTTTATCAGACCTGTTTACAACATGGTCCTGACAGATTTCACTATACTGCTGATAAATTTCCAAATCTAGTGAGTATATTTAGGGGTTTAAAAATCATTTTAAATAATATTGTGTTTTTTTAAAAGATTTCGTATTGTTTCAAAGTATTTCTGTTTTAATGTGGTAGCTTATTTAATTGTGATTTTATCTTTTTTAAACTTTTGTTGTTGTTGTGTGCCTTCAATTTGTTTATGAGTTATGACTTTCTCCTTGCCTCCCACATGCTGTTGTAGCACTCCCACTCTCCTACCTGAGGGAAATAGTCATAAAAGTGTGCCTTTTGCCAAATGCTTTTGCATGCTTTTAAGAGTGTCTCCCTTGGGAAGAGAATGGAAGTGCTACAAGATCATGCAGAGAGGCAAGGAGAAAGTTGCTTCTTTGCTACTCTGTCTCGGCTTTCTTTTGTCATGAGATAAGGCTTTGAATCTTCTTCAGTCCATTAACAGATGAAAACAACAATCAGTTAGTAACAGACTGTGTCATTGTTGTGTGCCATCAATTTGTTTCTGACTTATGGCATCCCTAAGGCGAACCTAACATGGAGTTTTCTTGGCAACTTTCTTCAGAGGGGCTTTGCCATTGCCATCCTCTGAGGCTGAGAGAGTGTGATTTGCAGTGGGTCTATATGGTAGAGCAGGGAATAGAACACTGGTGTCTAGAGCTATAGTCCAACTCTGAAATCACTACACTAGGCTTGCTCACAACCAGCAGTAGACCATGTTGAATCACAATGAATCTGCATCTCCATTGACCTAATCACTAAAGAAGTTAAACTTGAAAATATTGCTTTGATGTTCCTGTCAAGACACTTAGCTAAAGGATTTTACTGCACAAGAAAAGAAAGGCAAACTGGATTGGGCGAGTAGCAGCTTTCACCATCCCGATGTATATGCCCCTGTAGCATTTCTGTTCTTTTCCCAAAGGGAGGCAGTGGTCAAAGTGTGCCTTTTACCAAACGGATTTTACCTGTTTAGCAAAAGGCACACTCTGATGACTGTCTCCCCTCAGGAAGACAATGAAAGTGTTACAACTTCATGCTGAGTGGCACAGAGAAAGCTGCAGCCCTCCTGATCACTTTTACCTTTCTTTTCTCTTGCCTCCTAAATAACAAAACTACAAGAAACATGCAAACAATGACACTTTTAATGGGCCAACCAAAATGCACAATTACATGTTGCAAGCTTTCAGAGTCACACTGGCTTCTTCATCAGGCAAACAGGAGAAAGAAATTGAAGATGTTAGTCATACGCCTGCATTTTCCGTATCCGGTGTTAGTTCAGATGGTAGGGTGGGCTATCTGCAGACTGGCACCTCTCCCATGTGGTCACTGGTAGATTTTCCAAGTCAAGGAAATTTAATGTCCATTTGCAATTCAAAGATGTTTCCTTGGAAACATGGTCATTTAAACCAGAGGGCCACTTAAAAATCCAAGTCTTCCTTTTGAAGAAGGAGATTATGAGGTATAGTTATAAGCCTTAAGTGAATCTTTTCACAAACAAAAAACTTTTAGGAATCTGGGTTATGGTTAAAGTCTATGGATATCATAATTGCTCGGCAGGATGCTAGCATTATGTATTTTACTTCACTGATAATATTTTAAAACTGCCTGCCATCTTTCTGTATTCCAGGATGGTATGCAGTTATAATGAAAAACAAATAAATCACCAAAATATATCATCATCATCATCATCATCATCATCATCATCATCATCATCATTTTCATCATCAAGCAATCATCAGGTAAACAAAAAGGACACAAATACAATAAAATAGACAGAATCATGTTACTCAGTTTGATTAATGTTCATTTAAAGGCACTTCGGGAGTGTTTGATGGACAGTTTTGAGCTGGCTTCTCCTCCTTTCTCAGCTACTAAAAGGCTTCAGTGAGGTCCCTGCCATACAGTTGTAGCTCTGAAAGGTGGCTATATTTTAAAGGTTTTGTTATCAGTATAATTATGAAAGTTTGGAAATGTCAGTGTTGCTCAAAGGGAAAAAAAATGAAGACTCTCACACCGTCATGGTAGATACCTTTTGGACGTGTCACTGGGAAAGGTTTGATCTTATCAAACAAGGAAAGTACTGCCAATGTCCATTTCTGTGGATGATGAAAGCTCACTTCCACATGATAGTATTGATAGCACACCATTTCTTGTATTTTTTTATTTATCTCACATCAGATAAGACCCTCCATTTTCAGCAATTCTTATGCTCCAGTGGCTGCAAAATGAAGATGCGTGTGAAGAATAAGAAGAAATGGAATAATGGTGATGGAAATTCACAGCAGTGGCTATAACTCTGATGTCTGCAAGGGAAATAAGTAAGGAAAATGTCTATCCTGCTCTCTGCAACATCCATGGTTTTGACACCAAAACAGTGAGGTTGAATTGAATCTACACTGCAGAATTAATGCAGTTTGATATCACTTTAACTCCCATGGCTGCATTAATTCTGCAATGTACATGCAGCCGAGTGTAGATGCAACCAGAATTAATTTCACTTCTTTCTTAAAAACTCTAATGTTTGTTTAAATGGCCCATGGAGACCCAAAACATGGCAAACTGGCCCCAAAATATGCTTGCCCCCTAGAAAACATTTGGGGGCAAGTGCTAAGGTAGGATTAATGCTGAACATTAAGAAAACAAAAATGATGATCAGAGAAGTGCATGAATTCATCCTAGATAAATGAAAGAATATAAATAGTCAAAGAATTCCCATACCTTGAGTCAAACATTAACTCAAAGAATTCCCATACCATGAGTCAAACAGGGACTAAGTCAAGAAATCAGAAGAAGACTAGGAATAGGAAGGAACTACACAAGATACTAAAGTGCAAAGACATACACTGAATACTAAAGTAAAGATCTTCCAGTTCATTGTATTTTCCATCACCATGTTTGAATGTAAAAGCTGGGCAGTACAGAAAGCAGACAGAAAGAAAATCAACTCACTTGAGATGTGGTATTGGATTGCTGAGGATACCATGGGCATCTGAAAAAACAAATAAATGGATCCTAGAACAAATAAAGAATCAAACTCTCCCCAGAAGCCAGGATGACTATATTGAGGTTGTCATACTTTGAATGCACCAGGAGAAGGAAAGACTCATTAGAAAAGTCATGTTGTCAGTAAATAAATCATAAGAAAAGTGGAAAGCAGCCAAAAAGAGAGGAAGACCACAAACCAGATGGCTAGACTCAAATCAGGGAGACCATGGCCCTGAGCCTGAATGACCTAAGCAAGGAGGTAGAGGATAAGGAGGCTTGGAGACATCTCATTCACAGGGTCACCATAAATTGAAGTTGATTAGAGGGCAGCTAACAACAACAACAACAAACAAAATACCTAACAGGATGCCAGCCTTCATTAAAAACACCAAATCCTTGGTACACTGTTGTTTCATTTCAAGATGCCAAATGCCAAAATACATATTTTGAAAGAGATACTGAGTTATGTTGCAGTGATGTAATTTTTCCCCTCTTCATGATCATATACTCAATACCTCTTATAACGGAAAGACAGCCTATATGACATTACCTATGAGCAGCTCTTTATTTCAGATAAATAAAGGGTATTTTTTCAAATGTTCTGTTTCTTCTGCAATATTTTAAATCTTCAGAAATTCCCTGAAGATCATTTCTTTATGGTTAATTTATATTCTACCTCTTTCCTAGCATATGGCCTAAAGCATCTTACAACTCAGATTGAAATAATGTACAGCTTTTTTTTTCTTTTTTACACGTTGCAGGTTTGGTGCTGCAGTCAGGATTGCTCTTTCAGAGGTTCCAGACTTTTGCAAACTGAATTTGCCCATTTAAAACCTTCCCTTGCAAACATGTTGAAAGTAATCTTGGAATTAATGGAAGATCCCACAGCAGTTTGCAGGTTACAGATGTTCAATCATCGCTGCCCACTTAATTTGCACTTTACATTGATTAATGTCTCACAAACACAGTGTATGCTTAGAAGCCCAACTTGTATTGCTAAGAAACCAATGTTTTTATTCTCTTTGCTCTTTCAGCCAAGATCCAGTTCAGTGTAGTCTTGGGAATCAGTTTAGAACCAAGCATTCTGACCTTCCCTGGTTTGTGTGAGTCATGTGAGACTGTTCACATCTTGACAGTTAAAGAAAGTTAACTGGCCTTCATTTTTCCTCCTACTAGTTCAAGAGAGGAAAACAGTAGGAGGAACGACAGAGAAACCATAGTGCAGTGGTAAGACATATGTTTTGTATGCCTCAGGCTCAAATCTCCAGTTTAAAAAAGAATCATGTAGGAGGTGATGGGAAAGACCTCAGACTGAGAATCCTGAGACCTTCTGCCAGTAAGAATAGACTGCTGGCGGATGGGAATGCCTCTGGTTTGCAAGTGTAATCTGGTCCACAAACACTCCCTCACTCATCCTCCTCGCCTGCTCTGCCTACAAGCTTAGCAGGATTTTGGAAGCACTTGCTAACACCCATTCTCAGGACTTAACCAATACCTTTAAGCCCCAGTATAGAGTTTATTGCTGGGCTCTCTTCCAAATCACTGGGTGGAAAAGTTCCACCCTGTGCTTTTGACAGGGACCTGATGATGTCAAGATGGGAGGCCTCAGCCCCTGATATCACAGAGCCTTTGGAGGGCTTCAGAGAGGAATTTGTCCCCTCTATTAGGGTTCTTCACCCTTGCAATTGACAATAATGAACTCCGTGGCCCCAGACAAAATGGAGACTGTAATCAATGAGCCAGTGTGGTGTAGTGGTTTGAGCCTTGGACTATGGCTCTGTAGATCAGGGTTCAAATCTTGGCTTGGCCATGTAAACCCATTGGGCAAGTCACACTCTCTTAGCCTCAGAGACTAGCAATGGTAAACCCCCTCTGAACAAATCTTGCCAAGAAAACCTCATGATAGGTCCATCTTAGGGTCACCATAAGTCAGAAATGACTTGAAGGCACACAACAATAAAGACGAGTCAAGAAATCAGAAGATTAGGACTTGGAGGGGCATTTGGAGGGCAAGGATTCATGATTGAATACCAAAGTTAGGATTGTCCATGCCATCATATTCCAGATTTTTATGTATGGTTGTGAAAACTGGACTGTGAAGAAAGTTGATAGGAAGAGAATTGAGGCATTTGAAATGTGGTGTTGGGAGCAAGTTCACTGTAAGTGAAAGCCATCTTGATGGTAATTAACAATATCAAACCTAGAATCTTATTACACACATTTTTCGGCTGTTATGGGCATGAAAAAAAGACGCTTGTGTCCATGCGCAACCAAGAAAAAACAAATTTTACAATGCTCCCAAGTGTCCTCAAGGTGGCCCCATTCCGTTCCTCAGCACCAGGGGATCCCTATTCAGTGCTGAGGCGCATCCTTTGGCTTGGCCAGAAGACTTCCGACCAACACATTTAACTCCCTTCAGCACTGAAGGAGAAAGCCCTGGTGCCAGGTGCCGGAATGGGGCCATTTTAAGGACACTTTGGAGTGCAGTAAAATCCATTTTTTCTCAGTTGCGTGTGGCCATGAGCATCCTCTTTTTGTGCACTTAATGGCCAAAAAAATGTGTGCAATATTCACCAACAGGATTCCAGCCAATATGTTCAACCAACCAACAAGGGTGAGAAATGATATCGTGGGCTGGAACCTCAGGCTGAGGGATAAATTGATTTCCCAAGGTTACTCTGCAAGTTTGTGTTGAGTTGGGACATCATGTGTGGCTATCTAGCAAGCAATGCACTAAACTAGGGATGAGGAAACTGCAGCCCTCCATATGTTGCTGAGTTGCAGTTCTCATTCTTTTTCAGCATTGGCTTGGCTGTCTAGGCCTGATGGGAGATGGAGTTCAGCAGCATGGAGAAGCCTGCATTATGCTCACCTCTGCACTGAACCATAATTTTTGTAATGCTCAAAATAACAGAAGAATGGGTTGGGAAAGCAGAATCTGAGAAATGTTTTATGGCAAAATTATGCAATACGAACATACCAGCACAATGCTTAATTGTGTTCCCATCTCTCAAAAGGTCACATTGTCAGTAAATAAAACAATAGTCTTCGGAGATATCTAAGCAGCTTTGCAGCTGCACTGAAATTATCCTGAGATGCTTTGTTCTTTAAATGCTAATCTTTAGACACACAGAAAAGTTATTATTATATCTAATTGTATATTTTCTAAATGCTGACATGACAGTTCTCCTCACTTGTTTGTGGAATTGACAGGATCAAGAGTCAATACCGTTTTTACCCCATCCACATCAGTGGACACCTTAAGTCAGAAGAAGCTGCTACCAATGACCTATGTATTGCCATGGCTGTTTGAAGAAGATAGTTCTGGATAATGGCTGTATTTGGATTAGAGACTTGAAAGCTACTTTTAAAAGTAATTAATTACAGTTATCTCTCCCAGGCTCTCAAAGTAGCAAGCTATTTTTAGTTTTCTCTCTCAAAAGTAACTCTTATCCCATTTCTCAAAATAATCATGGGAAATGGGCAAAAATTTGAAAGTTACATGCTGCTGGCCTGCAGTACAAAACAAAATGAACCATCCAAAGTCCAGAACCTATTTTGGACTGACATGGAAGCCGCCAGTTTCCCCTGTGTCTTGCTTAGAACCTTATTCTTGGTCTGCATGAAGATAGACACCCACCTTTCCCATAAGCACATACATGATGTTTAATGGGAACATGAGAAACACTGACATACATATCTAGATAAGCTGTGCTTATGCTTCTTCCTTGCTGGATCCCAGTGAATGTTCCTTCTCTTGAATCTTTTGAATGTTCCTTTCCATTAATTTTATTTTAGTGCACATCATCCAATTTCTTTTTAAAAACCACATTTGTTGACTGAAGTTTTCATTTTAGTTGACTAGTAGAAAACACTGAGAGCTGAAAATAACCACTGTTTGCTAGCTGTTTTCATCTCACAGATAATTGGTACAGGAAACTGTTCCTTCCACAGCTACAAATGAAAAATGCCATGCCGAAATAGCAGATGCGGGCATAACAAACGGCTGCAGGCAAAATTCATCATGGGCACTTCTTTCCCCTATACAGAGCTGACCTACACAGGAGAGAGAATTAAATTACTTGGACGGTTGCTTTTCTCATTTCATGACACTGTTTGTTCGCACTCTTGTATAACTTGTACACCATTGTCTGATTTCACAGCTTTTTGAACTGCAGCTGAATTGGGAAATTTCTCCTGTTTCTTTATTCCCCAACATGTAGCATTGTTTTGATGATCCCTGCCCTGTATGGAGGAAAAATATTCTTAATATGGGGGATGTTATTACTTCCCAATGCAAATGCCACCTTCCAAATTCCTCTTTCAGCAGCTCCTGTTTGTGCAGCTGACCTCTAACCTTCATGCCACCAAAGAGTCCTGCAAGGTCCAGAGAGCATTGATTATCCTGATTTTTATTCAAGCTGCCTTTTCATTTATCAGAGTAGGTGGCAAGAGGAAGGGATGCCTACTGCATGTGTTATTGCTTCTTCATTTTGTGCTTTTAGCAAGCATATGCATCATGCAGGTTTTATTGCTGATAACCTCTTTCACATAATAATCATTAGGATCTCACCTTTTGAGTTTTCCATATTTTCCCCACTTTTCCTCTCCAGTTTCTCACTACCCAAAAAACAGTGAGCTGATCTCCCTGTGTGATAGACCAAAATAGCTGAAAAGTTGTTCATTAGTCATTCTCATAATACAGACAGGCCTAATGTGACATTGATGTATTTCCAGTGAAAGGCCAAAAAGCTGGAGGAAAGGGTCAGAAGCTGCTAATGGATTCCAGGTCATTGGGTCAGTGAATCCATTTTAGGAGAGGAGGCAGCACTTTGGATAGTTCACTTCATATTTAGAATAAATCTTGGGGGGGATTCACTGCTCCCACTGACATGGGAACCACTAACCACCACTTATGAGGTAGGAGAAGGAAGGCTCAGTAGTTTTCCTTCCCTACCACAGTATGTAAAAACAGCCAATTTATGTTGGTATTCTATTCAGAAAATGCCAAATCTACTGCTCCACATCCTTGACAAAAAAATTAAAATTAAAATACAATACAGTAAAGGGAATGCTTATCAAATCTGGAGACGACACTAAATTAGGAGAGGGAGCTAATACCCCAGAGGACAGGATCAGAATTCAAAATGACCCTAAGGGATTTATCACACTAGAGGGCAAACAGGATTTAAACAGGAATTAAACAGGAAATGCCTTATGTTTAACATAGGGCATTTAACATTCTAAGAGATTTAGAAAGATGGGCCAAAACTAAGAGAATGAAGTTTATCAGATAAAATTGCACTTTGGCAGTAAAAATGAAATACAGAGATACAGGCTGGGTGACATTTGGCTTGATGGCAGTACATGTAAATCTAGTATTCTTAGTGGACCACAGGCTGAACATAGAATCATAGAATCATAGAATCACAGAGTTGGAAGAGACCACAAGGGCCATCCAGTCCAACCCCATTCTGCCATGCAGGAACTCTCCATCAAAGCATCCCCAACAGATGGCCATCCAGCCTCTGCTTAAAGACCTCTAAGGAAGGAGACTCCACCACCCTCCGAGGGAGTGTGTGACATGAGTCAGCAGCAATGTGATGTGACAGCTAAGAAAGCCAATGCAATTGCTGTATCAGTAGGAATATAGTGTCTAGATTGGGAGAAGTAATAATTCACCCTATTCTGTTTTGGTCAGACTTCACCTGGAATATTGTGTCCAGTTGTGGTCACCACAATTTAAGAAGAATGTTGACAAGCTACAGCATGTCCAGAGGAGGACAACCAAAATGGTGAAAGATCTGGAAACCATGCCCTATGAGGAGTGGCTTAGGAATCTGGGTTTGTTTAACCTGGAGAAGAGGTGACATGATAGCCACGCTTAAATATTTGATGGGATGTCATATGAAAGGAGGAGCAAGCTTGCTTCCATCACACTCCAAGGCATTTTCAATAAAACATTGTTTCAAATATTTAAATATTTGTCACCCCTTAACCATGTCACCCCTTAACCATCTCTTTTCCACACTAAATACAGTATACCCAGCTCCCTAAGCCTCTCCTCTTAGGGCATGGTTTCCAGACCTTTTACCATTTTGGACACAGCATTCTAGGTCTGGCTCTGTTTGATGGCATATTTAACTTGGTCTGAACAGCTAATAAACCTGACATTTGTAACTCTTTCTGTGTCTACTAGCTCTGTTGTAACTGATGTAAGACAGCACTGTCTTTCCAAGATGCTTAAAAAACAACAACATCTGTACAACCATGGCTGCTCTTTTCCTGAAGTCCCTTGTTACTGACCATTTTAACAAGTGGGAGCAGAAACAAATGTCAGGCTGCAGGTTTGTTTCTTTCTGTTCTCTTTCTGAAGAAAGCTATTACATGATTTGAGAATGCTGCATTGTCTCAAACTGAGCTTCCAAAGGAGACATAGTTAAATTAAAGTGTCTGCTCAAAGGTACTTTGATTTTTGTCTTTTAATACTTTTCCCCAGGTTTCAATGGACAGACATAAATCTGGCTTAAAATACAACTGGAATGATGGTCTGTGCACCTACATCGTGAATTCAAAATGCAGTTGCTAATAAAAATCTGAAAGCATCAGATCCTAATAAAAAATGACCATCTCTTTTTATTGGCTTTTGGAATATATACTCTTCTGAAATTTGTAGACATTATTTGCTCATCTCCTGGTAATAAATAATGATTAGATGAGAATCAGCTACACACTACATTAAATTTGGTATCATCAAGCTAAAGTCTCACAGCATCTCAGGAGGACTGCTCCCTAACCATAACCTGGTTAAATTGCTTTCATAGAATTCATTGTGGGAGCTCAAAGGGAGACAATGCAGAATTGAATGTGTCCATCAACTTAGAATTGTAGAACCATAGTGCTGAAAGGGATCTCAAGGTCCAGCTAGTCTAAACCTCTGCCAGAGCAGAAATTCAACGCTTAAGGATCCCTGGGTAGTAGTCCTCTAACCTCTGCAACAAAGGAGAGTCTGGCTGTATATGCACTGAAAAAATAATCCAGTTTAACACCACTTTAACTGTCATGGTTCAATGCTATGGAATTCTGGGAAATGTAGCTTCTTGTGGCACCAGAGCTCTCTGACAGAGAAAGCTAAATGTCTTACAAAACTACAATTCCCAGCATTCCATAGCATTGAGCCATGGCAGCTAAAGTATTGCCAAACTGGATTATTTCTGTAATGCAGATGCAGCCGAAGTCATCTTTCTCAGTAGTCTGTGGACTCTTTCATACAAGGCTAAATTGGAAGTATAATTTAGGGTCAATTCGAATGCAATCATGGGTTTTATGTTATTGCAAATTAACTCTTCACATGCAAATTCGGGCAGGAGGGAAGCCAATTCGAATGCAATCATGGGTTTTACCTTATTGCGAATTAAAGCTTCGCATGCAAATTCGGGCAGGAGGGGGTTAATTTCGGGTAATGGGAAGTAATTCCGAACGGAGCAGGGGTTCATGTAAATTCGCTAAACAAGCGAATTTACATAAATCCGCATTGGCTCCATTCGGAGTTGGGAGAAATTCCTCCCGTTTGAAAGAGTCCTGTTTCATGTTTGGACACTTCTTACTATCAGGAAGTTTTATCCTAGTGTTTGAGGGCATATCTGCATGGGCCATTTGCTTTGGGTTCCTCCTGTCTCACATTGGCTGTCCACACAAGGCAGGGCCAAAGGCCCAATTCAAGAGCAAATTGTCTTCACATGGGAAAGCCACTCCTGCACTGATTCTGGACCATCCCTGCCTTAATCAGGTTTTTAAAAATTCACCATTTTCTCTGGATCTTCCAGGAAAATCTGGAGCACTCCAGACCAACACCAGATGGATCTTTATGCAGTGTCCCACCCTGTTGCCTGCCATCACTGCCACAGGTAATTCCCTCTGAGATCATGTGACTGGTGCTGTGTGCCTTGTTTTTGACCTCAGAGGAACGAAATCATGCCAGCAACAGCGGTGGCAAGGGGCACATTGAGACTCGTGTGTGTACGCAGCTGCCCAGTGTCACCTGGAGTGCCCAGGTATTGGGGGAAATTTGAGGCAGCTTCAGGGCCAGAATACTCCAGGAGCAGCTGGGATTATTTTGGCCAGTGTAGACCCGACCTCACTCTCCTTCCTTGTGAGTCAAATGCATTCGCTTGGGTTCTGCTGGAGAAGCAGAAAACAAATTTGATTTATTTTCTACTTCACAGCCTTTCAGATAGTTAAACCTGGCCATCATATCACCTCTGAGCCCTCTTTTCTCTATGCTTGTACTCCCACACCCTCAATGGTTTGTTTTACCATCTTGGTCATCCTCATCTGCATGTGTTCCAGCTTGTGAGTATTCTTTTTAAACAGTATATGGAAAAAGGAGAACTGATGAAAATGAAATCTAGAGGGCCCCCTGGAAGCAGGTCACTTTGGATCAAACCCTGCTCCCTGGCTCACAGAATCCTCTTTATGGGGAGGAAGAGTATACTGCATTGATGCACCTGTGATTGAGAGCCTTATCACAGAGGAAAACAAAGTGAAAATGAAGGTGGAGAGTAGTGGCTTTCTCCCTGCCTTACTGCATGACATTGTAGCACTTTAGTTCTCTTCTTGTGGGAGAAAGTGGTAAAGGTGTGTCCTTTGCTGAACAGATTTTCCAGCTACAAAAAAGATTCTATAAAGCACACTTCAATGCAGTGCCTTTTCTAAACCATGAAGTAAATGTTAGGTTGACTTCTAATTGTTGCTGTTGTTAATGTTCTATTTATATTCATCCTTGTATTCATATTTAAGAAGCCAGTGTGGTGTACTGGTTTCAGCACTGGATAATGATTCTGGGGATCGGGGTTCAAGTCCCCCACTTAGCCATGAGAACCCACTGGATGACCGCAGCAAAACCCCGTGATTGGGTTGCCATAATGCTGTCAGCTGGCATTCAAATAGGTTAGTCCCAAGTTGTCTAGTCAGAACTCAGTCACACCTAGTTCAGTGTCATTTAGTCACAGGAAAATGTGTATAGGAATCATAGAATCATAGAATCATAGAGTTGGAAGAGACCACAAGGGCCATCCAGTCCAACCCCCTGCCATGCAGGAACTCCCAAACAAAGCATCCCTGACAGATGGCCATCGAGCCTCTGCTTAAAGACCTCCAAGGAAGGAGACTCCACTACACTCCGAGGGAGTGTGTTCCACTGTCGAACAGCCCTTACTGTCAGGAAGTTCCTCCTAATGTTGAGGTGGAATCTCTTTTCCTGCAGTTTGCATCCATTGTTCCGCGTTCTAGTCTCTGGAGCAGCAGAAAACAGCTTCCTCCCTCCTCAATATGACATCTCTTCAAATATTTAAACAGGGCTATCATATAACCACTTAACCTTCTCTTCTCCAGGCTAAACATTCCCAGCTCTCTAAGTCGTTCCTCATAGGGCATGCTTTCCAGACCCTTCACCATCTTAGTTGCCCTCCTTTGGACCTGCTCCAGTTTCTCCACATCCTTTTTGAATTATGGTGCCCAGAACTGGACACAGTATTCCAGGTGGGGCCTGACCAAAGCAGAATAGAGTGGCACTATTACTTCCCTTGATCTAGACACTATACTTCTATTGATGCAGCCTAGAATCACATTGGCCTTTTTAGCTGCTGCATCACACTGTTGACTCATGTTCAGCTTATGGTCTACTTGGACTCCTAGATCCCTTTCACATGTGGTCTCATTCAGCCAGGTGTCCCCCATTTTATATCTGTGCATTTCATTTTTCCTCCCTAAGTGCAGAACCTTACATTTCTCTGCGTTGAATTTCATTTTGTTAGTGTTGGCCCAGCTTTCTAGTCTATTCAGGTCATTTTGAATTTTGATCCTGTCCTCTGGGGTATTAGCTACTCCTCCTAGTTTAGTGTCATCTGCAAATTTGATAAGTATGCCCCCAAATCATTAATAAAGATATTGAATAGCACTGGGCCCAGGACAGAACCCTGTGGGACCCCACTGGTCACTTCTCTCCAGGATGAAAAAGAGCCATTGTTGAGCACCCTTTTAGTTCGGCCAGTCAACCAATTACAAATCCACGTAACAGTTAACTTGTCTATCTCACATTTTGCAAGCTTGTTTTCAAGAATGTCATGGGGAACCTTGTCAAAGGCCTTACTGAAATCAAGATATACTATATCCACAACATTCCCTTCATCTACGAAGTTGGTAATTTTATCAAAAAAAGAGATCAGGTTCGTTTGGCATGACTTGTTTCTCTGAAACCCATGTTGGCTTTTTGTAATTATGGCATTCCCTTCTAAATGTTCACAGACTCTCTGCTTAATGATCTGCTCCAGAACCTTTCCTGGAATTGATGTCAGACTAACTGGACGATAATTGTTGGGATCCTCTTTTTTTCCCTTTTTGAAGATGGGGATGTTTGCCCTCCTCCAGTCTGCTGGGACCTCTCCTGTTCTCCAGGATTTCTCAAAGATTATTGCCAGTGGTTCCGATATTACATTTGCCAGTTCTTTTAATACTCTAGGATGTAGTTCATCAGATCCTGGATTCCACCTCAACATTAGGAAGAACTTCCTGACAGTAAGAGCTGTTCGACAGTGGAACACACTCCCTCGTAGTGTAGTGGAGTCTCCTTCCTTGGAGGTCTTTAAGCAGAGGCTGGATGGCCATCTGTCGGGGATGCTTTGACTGGGAGTTCCTTCATGGCAGGGGGTTGGACTGGATGGCCCTTGTGGTCTCTTCCAACTCTGATTCTATGATTCTATGATAGTCTGGAAAAGTATGCAAAGGGATCTTGCAGCACCTTTGAGACTTTGAGAGAACGAAAGAAGTTGGTAACATAAGCTTTCATAGACTGAAGACTACTTCCCCAGATGCAACTTACATCTACAAAAGCTTATTCTACCAACTTCTTACTTTCAGTTAGTCTCAAAAGTACTACAAGATCCCTTTGCATACTGTTCCAGACTATCATGCCTATCTCTTTGAAGACATGGCAAAAATAAGATGATGTCCAAGACACCAGATTTGCATGGCATAAATATCCTCAGCTAGAGTTATGCATTAATTGTACTAGGCAACTTGAATCCCATTTTGGGAGAAAGGTGGGATATAAATCCAATAAAATAATAAAATAAATTTCAGAAAGTGTGGAAGCGCTGGAGTGGAGCTACATTTGCCAGGGTTAAGGTGTAAGCCCTTTTCATCTTGAATAAGATAGTGATATTTTCAGGTATGTATATAGGAGGGAAAGCAACCTCAAAAATTTGAAAGCAACCTCAAAGTATTTAAGAACAAAAACAAAATAGACACAAATGCAATATATATTTTTTCCTGCAAAGAATGTATATATTGCATTTGTGTCTATTTTGTTTTTGTTCTTAAATACTTTGAGGTTGCTTTCAAATGTTGCAATACTACTGAGTAGCAGAAGCAGATGAGTCTTGCAGTCAAATCCTCTACTGGCACCTCGTGGATGCATGGAAGGGATAGTGCGTAAGTGTCAATTTAATATACTATTTGTTGTATTGTTGTTGCAAATATATATTGGGAATTAAATTGCAATTGTGTTTTCGCAGTGGTATCATTAGCAGAGTGAGGGGGTGCAGACCACACTGGGTGACATCTCAAAGGAGGCGTGACATGATTTGTTGTATCATTGTTAAAAAAAATCTATTAAGAATTAAATTGCAATTGTGTTTTTCCAACAGCATCATTAGTGGGTTACAGGGAGTGTGAACCCCACTAGGTGACACCAAAGAGAAGGGGTGACACCCGGTCTGGCCCTTCTCCTACTGTGGGTGTTTTTGTGTGTGCTGGTGCTGCTGCACCCAGCGCCTGCCCCTTCTTCTCCACTGCCTTGGAGCAAGGAGGAAGCCAAGGCAGCAAAGGAAGAGGGGCAACATAATGCCTCGCTACTGTGTTTGCCCTATTTAACAAAATGGGACTAACACCTTAGTAAACACACTTAGAACATGAAATGATAGAAGCTTATAAAATTAACAATGATATTGGGAACTTAAAGACACTGGCGGGAATCCTATTATCAGCGACCTAGTTAAGTCTACTTAATTATACTTAGTTAAGTACAGTTAAGCATATTTAAGTAAGTAACTGTTCCTGGCTCAACCCTCCCACCACACACACCCACACACACAAAAACCCTGAACGAAACATCATTCACCCACACTCCACTCGCTGGCAGAATGGAGCCCCTTCTCCCCATGCAGCAAATGCCTGGTAATTGAAGGTGGGGTGGAGGAGACACAACCATGGCAACAGAGTCACAATCATGACCAAGGCTGCATCTACACTGCAGAATTAATGCAGTTGGGCACTGCTTTAACTACCATGGCTCAATGCTGTGGATTTCTGATATTTGTCATTTTGTGAGACATTGATAGTGGTGCTTCTGGTTCCCCCCCCCCCCCTTCAAACCATTTTAGACAATCAGTTTTCAGATTCATCTGGTCTTATTTCACAACTTGGACTTCAAACCAAAGTGTTGCTCTCTGTCAGAGAGCTCCGGTGTCAAAACAAACTATAAACTCAAGGATTCCAAAGGATGGAGCCATGATGGTTAGAGCAGAATATAGGAATCTCTAGAACTAGGAACCTGCAGGAATCTCTAGGTCCTCCAGTACAACTCTGTAGTCAACTCTATAGTCAACATATGAAAGTTTGACCATAGAATTGGGCTGGAGGTCCTACAAATGCCTAGAGAAGTGTTTTCTCAAAGAATCTCTGGGTCCTCAAGCATGGTCGACTTCAAGCAGATTTGTGTTGGGGGACCTAGAGTTTCATAGAGATATTATATTAATCAAATCCATGAATAATCAAATTGGCAAAAGTCAAAGCTGCAAATTAGAAATTGACTGCATTTAGAAAATGAGATGGACCAGATCCTATGGCCTCTCCGCCACCACTGCAGGGACTATAGAATGGTGGCCACCTTCTGTCCTGTGTGTTTTCCTCTCCACTGAATTCTAGTTGTTCTTGGGGTCATTCCCAATTGTTGGTTGAACTGAATCCTGATTCGCTCTCATTGCGTTTTGTAATTCAATTAAAAATGTCCCTAGTTACCATTACGAAAAGGTGTTTTTTTCTTACCCCCTATGAAATCGCATCTTTTTGTGGTCCAGTTGTCATTCCCACTAGCTGCCCCACTGCAAAACACATGTCAATCATTGTGATGTAAGCAGCATGACAGAGGGGAAAAGACCCCCAGGGGTCCCATGCAGACCCTTGCCATGTCTGGCTCACTCGATTCAGGCATGGCAAAGGGGAGGGGGAACCCCAGGGGTCCTATCCAGACCCCTGCCATGCCTAGATCGCATGATCCAGACATGACAGGGACCCATCCAGACCCCTGGAATGCAGGGAATTATTCCCTTGGAAGGCCGGGGAACAAAGCAGAGAAGAGGAGGAGGAGGATGGAGGCAAGGTTGGTGGGGGGGGGGGCAAGAGGAGGAGGAGATGGACAGATGCCCCCCCTTTAAAAAAATTAAAATAAACTTTTATCGAAGAAGCAATATATTGCTAAAGCAACCATTTTGCAAGTGGTAGCTTTACCATTCTATTGATTTTTCAATGAAGTTTATTTTTTAAAAAATGGATAAAAGCAGCACTGGAGGTGTCTCCGAGGAGGGATGGTAAACACTCCTCTTCCATTTGTCTTTCCCTCAGAAAAAGAATCAGTTCTGATCTGGCGTTCCCACTTATTGGACATAGGTCAGAATCGATTCTTTTGAAAAGAAGCGCCAAAAAAACTACTATTTTTTTCATCTGGGTTTTTTACATTTGCCCCACTTTATTTCAACTGCAATCAATCCAATAAGGATCAGAAGTGGTTTCTAGTGAGAACAAGGGTCATATACTCCACCTCAGGATTCGATGCAAATTGTATTGGGAACAACCCCTATAGACAGTATATTATTAAGCATAGTATGAAGCTAAGAACTTAGATTTCTTACCAGCATCAGGGCTTAGCAAAATGCTCACATGCAGAGATAATCACAAGTATATGTCATCAACCAATAGCAATAACTGTGTGTGTGTGTGTGTGTGTGTGTGTATAACATTAATGTAAGCAAACGGAAACCGTTCCAGTAGACAAGAAGTGTTTCCTTGGCAGCAAGAGAGCAAAAGGGCAGCAGTTTGGGAAGGCTTTATGACAAGAATGCCAATGGTAGGTCAGTCTGAAAACAATAGCCCAAGTGGTCTCCTAATTAGGTATTTCATTCTGGCTTCACTTCAGCTGCTATTCTATCAAAGGGAAGCAGAGGAAGGTTCAAGAGGTTTTTCCCCTCAATTAAAGGCTGGTGAACTTTAAAACTCGGTAGGCATTGAAAAGTTTGGAAGGCAACTGCTGCAGACACAGCTAATTAAAATACCTCCTGTATGCCACCTCCTGTCCAAACCTTCAAGCTGACACAGCAGCTCACAGAATCTGGTATATTTGTGGCCCAATTCTAACAGACGAAAAACTAATTAATTGTCACTCGGGGTGGTGAATCTTTTCCAAGCTTCAGTCTGAAATTTAAAGGAGCTGTCCAGTGTGGAGTAGTGGTTTGAGCTGAGCACTTGCCTTTGAAGAATGGGGTTTGCTTGGCCACGGAAACCCACTATGTGAACTTGGGTGAGTCACACACTCTGAGCCCCAAAAAATCAGAAAACCCTTTGATAGGGTCACTTTAGGGTCAGAAATGACTTGAAAGCACATAACAACAATATCATTTAACATTTACATTTCTATACCACTTCATAGTGAACTCAGCACTCTCTAAGCAGTTTACAGTCTGTAAGCCAATTTCCCCCAACAAGCTGGGTACACATTTTACTGACCTAAAAAAGGATGGAAGGCTGAGTCAATCTTGGAGCCCTGGGATCAAACTCATAACCTTGTGGCTGCAGTACTGGCATTTAACCACTGCACCACCAGGCAACACCAGAACCTATCTTTGGGAATAGGGCTGCTTGATGTAGCATCCCAGCCGTAGTGTCCAACCAGGTGTCTGTGGAAAGCTCACAAGCAGGGCTCCTGGATATGTCTCCCAGCAACATACTGAGACTGTTGTTTATTTGCTGATTGCTGCCTTCAAGTCAATCTCGAACCACAGCAACCCTGTGAATGAGATGTCTCCAAGCCCTGCTATCCTCTGTCTTTCTGCTGAGGTCCTGTAGGGCTCAGTCCCATGGTCTCCCTGATTGTGTCCATCCATCTGGTATGTGGTCTTTCTCTCTTTCTGCTACCTTTTACCTTTCCTAGCATTATTTCCTTTTCTAATGAGTTATGCCTTCTCATGCTCTGGGTAAAGTATGACAGACTCAGTTTAGTTATCTTGACTTCCAGGGAGAGGTCAGGCTTGATTTGTTCTAGGAACAAATTGTTTGCTTTTTTGGCCAGCCATGGTATCCTCAGCACTCTTTTCCAGCACCACATCTCAAATGAATTAATTTTCTTCCTATCTACTTTCTTCACTGTCCAGCTCATATAGATTCATGGTCAGAATCCTGTTGGTGTCTTCTGCATGTATAAGTTCTCTGAGAGTAACAAGTAGACATTTTTGTCCAGTGCAGAAGGTCTGCATTTAAGCTTATGGAAGTGGAGTTGTATGTATGCCATGTCATTGCACATCCAGGTGTGTGGGTAGATCTGTATTTGCACATTCAGATGTGCATTCAGTTGTATAACTTTGCCATGTTAACAGAAGTGTTGGGTAGCACAAAGTCCAGAGATTTATTGTATTCCACCTCATGTAGAGTTCATTGAGATAGCAAATGATGTTATTTTAATGGAGTTGACCTATTAGGAAGTGTTTATTGCCTTGATCTTTGCCTTAAACTTGATTGCTTTGCTTAAATGTAATTGCCATATATGAGGGGGGATGCAAAAGTTTTAATGATCACCTTTTTAAAAAATTGACTGAAAGTTTGTTTTGATTTGTAGTTGTTAACTTATCTCTATGTAGTCACTACCTAGATTTATACATTTTTCCCAGCATATCTTGACCTTCCAAATACCTGATATTATAGAAGTCTGCAGATTGCACCTTAAGAGTAATAATTATCACTCGAAGTTATTATGGCATATTGATGAAATTTTGTCAGTGTTATCATTGGTCCCTAAATGCACGTTGCTGAGAAAATCAGCCCATTGCATCCTTTATTTTTGTGACTGGCTGTGCCAGAAGTGACTAAAGAGTAAAATCCTTATCAGGCGCAATCTGCAGGCTTCTACAATATCAGGTATTCAGAGGGTCAAGATATGCTGGGAAAAATGTATAAATCTAAATAGAGACTACATAGAGATAAGTTAACAACTACAAATCAAAACAAACTTTCTGTCAATTTTTTAAAAAGGTGATCATTAAAACTTTTGGATACCCCCTCGTAAATGGTCATGCTCTTTACTCCATCTCCTAGTACAAATGGGAAACTGATGTTCAGATTTCCTATTTCAAGCATGCATTAGCACACTTCCAGATATGCAACTAGTTGTGCAATGGTGTGATCCTCTTGTTGTGTAGTGCAAGCACCACATTAACAATGCTTGTTCTTCTGATAATGTCATTTTGCCCAAATGTGATACCTGTCAGCAATGGTACCAGTAAACCAGTTATGAGAGCCACCATGGTGTAGTGGTTTGAGCATTGGACTAGGACTTTGAAGATTAGGATCTGATTCCCTGCTCAGCCATAGAAACTCATTGGGTGACTTGGGGCAAGTCACATTTTCTCAGCCTCCGAGGAAAACAAGGGCAAACCCATTTGAACAAATCTTGCCAAGAAAACCCCATGGTAGGTTTGCCTTAGGATAGCCGTAGTCAGAAACAGCTTGAAGACACACAACAACAATAAAATTAGTTTTAACTTTTCAAAATAAAGTGGCACCTCCTTGGTGTATTTCTAAGACTGATAGCATTATCTTGTTCACTGAGCAATCAAATGCATTTCCACTGTAGCTGTGAGGACAACACATGTACTCCAATAATGACAGAAAACAACACTCTGGTTTGAAGTCAAAGCTGCAAAAGAAGACCAAATGAATCTGATAGCTGACTGTCTAGAACGGTCTGAAATGATTTGAAGGCACACAACAAGAACAATAAAATGTAAACATGTGCATCACATCACCTACATTCTTTGACCTGTGGGAGGCTTGGAGGCCACAAAGTTGGCCCTGGGGGGTTCACATGTGGCCCATGGGCTGCATTTCACCCACCTCAAGCCACATATAGACTTAAGCATTTGTCTATCAATTTGAACTATAGGTTGAGTCTCCCTTATTTGGATTTCCAAAATCCGAAATGTTCCAAAACCCAAAACTTTGTCCATGGGTGAAAGAGATAGTGACACTGTAGCTTTCTGTTGGTTCAGTGTACACAAACTTTGCTTCAGGCATAAGATTAATAAAATATTGTATAAAATTACCTTCAGGCTATTTGTATAATGTGTATATGAAACATAAATGAATCTTGTGTTTAGACTTGGGTCCCTTCTCCAAGCTATCTCATTATGTACATAGATGAAAATACAGATATTCCACAATTTAAAAAATTCCAGAATCTAAACGCCTCTGGTTCCAATCATTTTGGATAGGCGAAACAACCTGTATTAACATTGTAGTTGCAAAAATCAGGGCAAAAATGTCATCTAAGAAATAGGCTGCTTGCTTTTCCACCTTAAAAAAAGGAACTGCCACAACACAGATGAAAAATATACTAGCCTGAAGCCTCTTGGTTAGTTCTATGTAGAGCAGACCCATTGAATCAATTGCTGAAGGATGAATCAAAATGTCAGAAAATCCCTTTGATTCAATGGGCCCACCGTAGCTGGGGCCAACACTAACATTTTACTTTTTCACCCATTCTCCATCTTCTCAATCTCACTTGGGTGTTGCATTAAAAACAGAAAAGAAAACAAAGATTTATGGCCTTGGCCTACAACTCTTAGCCATCTCAGGTGCTGCTAAAATGCATTCTCAACAGAGTCCCAATGGTGACAAAACATAAAGAGATACCGCCACCTACTGGTGGTGATGCTATTTACAGGGATTATTGTATGCATGTGCCTTCTTGTTGCCTGTTGACTTATGGCCATTCCACGAGTTTCTTGGGGGGGGGGGGGAGTTAATAGCAAGAAATACTAAGAGGTGGTTTGCCATTACCTTTCTTGTAATATGGTCCACAGCACCTTATTTTACAACTAGCCAATTATCTTTGGAAGAGAGGTATAGAGTCGTTCATGCTATTTTGTTGGTTTTTAGCTGACTTTGGACAAGATGCCTCCATAAGCTGTCTTCTGGGCACTTTTTGGATTTTAACCTGTGACCACCAAAACATGATAGGGGGAAGGAATTCTATTTCTCTTTGCTGTGAACAGGCTGCTAAACTGCTGACTGGGTAACCAAAAACCAGGCAGAGGTACATCAAAGTGAAGATGTTTATTAAGAGTACATATTCAAGAGAGAGACAGTGTGGCATAGTGGTCTGAGTGTTGGACTATGATTCTGGAGGCCAGGGTTTGATTCCCAGCTCAGCTATGAAATCCACTGGGTTACCTTGGGCAAATCACATGCTCTCAGCCTCTGGGGAAGGCAATGGCAAATGGCAATGGCAAATCAATAATAAATCTTGCCAAGAAAACTCCTTGATAGATGAGCCTTAGGGTCTCTGTAAGTCAGAAATTACTTGAAGACACACAACACACACACACACACATTCAAGATAAAGTTAAATAATTCACAAAGTAAATTGCAACCAGAGCAGAGGGATACTTACAAGATCAGAGAGAAGCTCAACGCAGGCATGGGTGGTTCAGTTGGGAGTTGTCAAATGGCAGTCTCCTAGGAGAGAAAGAACTCCAAACAGCTCAGTTTAATCTCAGTATATTAATTTTAAAAAGCAAATAACTCTTGGAAAGAAAATAACGCCTTTCTTAATTCCACCAATTGTGTGTGTGTGTGTGGGGGGGGGAATCAATATTTAAATAATTATGCTATATCCTTAAAAAGTATTACTTCATTTAAGCAAAATTTTAAATAAGACATTAATTCTCCTTGGTTTATGCCCAACAACTTTTGGGCATAAAGGTCTGGAAACCTTTATTTTGTTATTTTGAGGATGAAGCAAGCTTGTTTTCTGCTGCTCCAGAGACTATGACACGGAGCAATGGATGCAAATTACAAGAAAAGTGGTGATGTGATGTATGATATAAGAAAGACATCCAAAGCCAGAACTATCACTGAACATTGCCAGCTAAAGCCAGCAGCATTTTTGTCTACAAACTGACGTTTGTGCTCACAGCTAGCAACATGACAAAGCAGTGTAGAAATTTAAATCCCCTCTTCCTTACTGAAAGGAATCCCACAGGGGACATTAAGGAAAACTTTCTTTGTCGTACATCAGTCAACTAGCTGCTGTTCCTTTGGAGACAATTAATAACTCCCGGTTGGGTACTGGCAGATCTGATTCACTGACTGATTAAGGCAAAGGGAGAAAGATGATTTTTTATGAAGTTGTGACAGTCTGGAGAGCCTTTCTCTCTCTCACTCTTGCTCTGTATGTGTACTTTAAAAAAACCCTCAAAGATATGACCTTTTAGCCTGTGCCTCTTGCAGCATCCTTCAATAATAGCTGCACATTGTCTAGACAAGAGACTGGCCACCACAACTATCCATACAGGGGAGGCTGGTGGCCCCTGTGTCATTGGGACTATGAATGGATTTAAGTCCAAATTTTAAAGAAGCTAGCTAGGGTACTTGACCTATTTAACACCTTGGACAGCTCCTTTAAAGATGAATCTCAGAGCGGCTTCACTGTTCCAGTATGGACATTAGATTCACCAGTTTCCACCTCCCTCATATGTTGTTCAACTTACAGGAAAACTAAATGAAAAGAGAATCTATCCAAAGAATTTCCTGATGGTAAGAGATGTTTGAGCATAGAAGATGCTGCCTTTGAGAGTGGTGAAGTCTCCTTCTTTGGAAGTTTTTAAACAGAGGCTGGATGGCCATCTGTTAGGAGTGCTTTGATTATGTATTCCTGCATGGCAGGGGACTGGACTCCATGGCTCTTGGGGTCTCTTACAACTCTGATTCTATGAAAAGTGTCACATGTTGAGCGTCTATATTTCAAACTGATATAACAGGAGCAGATTTTGTGAAAAGAGAAAGTTAGCTAAACCAAGTCTCTTCCATCGACAGTGTCAGAAAAGTCCACTTTTCTCTCCTCAGCCTATGTAGCCCCAGTTAAATCAAGCAGTAACATCTTTCCATTTATTGTCAAACATTTGGAGAATCTGTTGACAGAAATGTGTGGAGAAGATGGAGAGGGTTTGACTGAGGTGTGGAAATATGTCCTATGTTAAAAGGTGGGGGGGGGGGGGATGGATAAGTGAGTAAGTGACAAAGTTATCTCAGAAAGCTGTCTGTGGCAGAAAATACATGATGTGAAAATCTGAAGTGTGATAAAGTTTGAACACCTGGTAATGCCCCTAAACAGCTGAAACAGGATGTGCCATGCAAGAAATCAAAAAGAAAGAAAGGGCCAACCTTAGCTCTTACAGGTTTTTCTGCAACTGATGCAAAGGAATGACAGTGGGAGAGCAGAGTGTTTGTTTAGCCCAAGATCTTAGAGCAGTTATTGTTTTGGACTACCCCTCCCAGAACCCTTCAGCCAGCACAACCCCTCAAAAGGACGAGACGGGGGGCACATCAGCAAGCTATAAATACTATATAACATCGTCTATGGGAGAGTTGTTCTACTTTCATGACTGATTAGATTGGTGAGACAAAGACTTAAAAATATTTAAGGGTTAAACTGACCTTGCATAGAACAGAAACAGCCTGGATCCCAGTGGAAGTTACATGGCTGCTGGTATTAGCTGCCTTTTGTTACACTTTGTCCCCAGTCCACACATGGCCAAAAGGGGAGCAACTTCCACCTGCACTGAGATGTCTCCAGACCATCTTCAATGGCAACAGGAGTAACATCTGGGACAAAATGCAGGCCTGTGACTCCTAACATTGTCACTTTTTTCTCCTGCATGATTTTTAACATCTTTGCTTGGTAAAGAAGCCAGTGAAGCTTTGAAAGCTTGCAGGATGTATTTTGTGCATTTTAGTTGTCTCTATAAGGGTATCACTGTTTAGCAGATTTTGTTGTATTTTGCTGCATGGCCAACACAGCTACCCCTGAATATGATTTCTTTGCCTGCTTCCCAAAAGAAAATCTATCAGTTTTGCAACTGCTTTTGCACTTGCAACAGATTCTCCCTCAAAGCATTTTTAAATACTCTTCTCTCCATTAACTATCTACCAAGCTCCCTTTGAAAACTCCTTTTTTTTGTCTGTCTTTCATTTCCTCTCATTTGTTGCTCATGAGTGCATGCTATTTTTGGTTTCTCTAGGCACAATGCAGTTCTCGCTCATGAAATAATGTGAGACACAAGCTGTAAAAGGTTTGCTTTCTTCTTTTCATTTTTTGTGAAAATCACATTGCAAATGGAGCAACAATACAGTTATCAGTAATAGCAAAATTTTAGAGGACCCCCTTCCCCCACATAAAATATAAACAAACTATAATTGCAAATGATCATTTACACTGAATATTATTTCATATAGAATTTACATAAGTTAATTATTTATATTTAGACATAATATCCATGATGTACTTGACCACTGGTACAACATACCCATTTTGCTTTGCATTTCAGTGTGTACTGAATTTGCACAAGTGGTACTCTGGTTTTGTACTCCCCTGTTGACATCACAACATATACAGGTTTTTGCACATATAATAAGAGAGATCCAAGTCCAATAGCCTTTCTTCCACCTGCAGTCAGCATTCATTGCCTCTGGATTATAATGGGAAAATTTCATGTGTGGAATTCCCACTGAAATCACTAAAATATAAGCAATGGAACAAGTAATTTCCAGCTAAATCCTCCAAAATTATGTAAGCAAACTCAGCTCCACTCAGTAACTCTATTTATATGTGTTTTGCAGTGCTCACACAGATATTCTTTATAAGAGCATTTCCCATTGAATTTAGGTGTGGAGAGAACCACCACTGTGGTTACTGAGGAACTCTGAAAACTATTGAATAAAAATTGGTACCAATTTAGATTTAGATGGTAGAAACACTCATTCTCTAACTTTTTAAATAGAGTCTGGAAATCTCTGAATTAAGCCAAAAAACTGTCATCTCTCCATGGTTGAACTTTCAAGGCTTGTTCTGTGAGGTGGCAAAGCTTTGGACTGAAGCCTGGCATATATATGGGCATGGACTGTTGACTCATCATTACTGTACCAGGGCTTAGCCCATGTCCAGTCAGATACCTGTATATCTGATTTAGAAATAACAAGACTTTACAACTTTCCAGATATCTAATTGACCAGAAAAATTGAAAAAAATGAGTTCCAAACTAGAGTCTGGATATTCTTAGTTACTGGCCTGAATTTTGAACTCAGACAGAGGCATAATTTGACATATTATGTTTGGCTGTGATGTCCAATTCAGGTACAACATGGCAGAATGACATGAATGAATGACACCTGGATCGCCCCCAAATATCAAGAAAGAGCCTGAGGAGGAGAAGACCCAACGTGAACAAGCAGAATGAGTGTCTGGGCAAGGAGTGCAAATTCAAAAGTCCTCCATTTTCTTCCTTGTTACCTCTATCACTAAGTGACTTTCTGCTAATCAAGTTCATATTCGTTTCCAAAACTTAGTGAAGAAGAAATGTTCATTTCTGATACTAAAACTTTGCTGCAGTGAGGTATAGCTGTGTTATTCTGGATTATCAGTAAATAAAGGAATTTTGTAGTACCTTTGAGATTAACTGTGCCAAAGAAGTCATAGCATAAGCTTTCATATGGTCTATGAAATGTTCACACAGTTAATCTCAAAGGTGCTACAAGATCCCTTTGTTTGCTGCAGGGAGAAGATGGTGGGGAAGTAAGGCATACGAAGGAGGAAGGTTTAGCCCCCACTGTCACTGTTAAAACTGAATCTGTGTTATTCTGGGTAAAAGCTGAGTGTATTTAATTATTTTGGTGATTGACCCGTACAATAATTTATACACAGGTCTTCTAAGAACCCCCCACAACGATCCGACGACTTATGGCACCCGGGAGTGTGTAGATGAAAAGCACCAAGAATATAGTTAGGATAAGCAGAATTAGCCCAATGATGATGTATTTCTTGTAATTTCTCCAGATGAGATGATACAAACACTTGAAAGGATTCACAAACCAGGAGAAGGAAGTATCAGGCCGGCTGGGGAAAAAAAAAAAGACTTGGTGAGGGGAGGGAAACACATGAGTAATGTTAGAAGCATATACATTCAGAAACATTTGTTATCATCCTTTTAACCTTTGAATGGTCACCAGAATCACAGTTCAGTAACATTTCCATGTTTCTCACCCTGATTGCAAATAAACCTTCCTAGTGCAGCATGGGATCTGACCACACAAAAGTAGTGCCCAAATCAAGATCCCAAAGCTTACTTTTGTTAGTTCTGCTGCACAGTGTAATTTTCTCTGGAGTTGCTGCAGAAGTCATGCTGCTACTGCAAACAAAATTGCTCAGGAAACCATTATCAGACTCAAAAACATGGAACACCCAACTGGATCAAAGCAAAGGTCTACCAGGCACCTGATCCATCATCCTGATTGTGATTAGCTGTAAGCTCTTGGAAATCCCACAGTATATAATGACAAGAGATCTTCCTGGTGATTTGTCCTATGTCTCTGGTATTCAGGAAAACACTTAGGACCAGCCCTATCATTAGGTAGAATGAACCACTGGTTTCAAGCAGCAGATTTGGGATATTACAAAAAGGCAACTTGGTTATTATTGTTGAGATATTGCCTTAGAGAGGGAAAGGCACTGCTGCCTTATGTGCCAATATGGTTGGCCGTCCTCCATTGAGTCTGGTGACAACAGGCTGACTTATTGGGTCCAGAGCAGACCACTTGGCACACATAGCTCTGCTCTTCAAAATCTTGTCAGCAATTCTGGTTTCACCTTCTGTTGGTGTCTGCTGCTTGAGACACCAACCTCACTCTGTCTAATGGCAAAAGTAGTGTGTTTTTTCCTCCAGTACAAGTTGTATTGCAGTGTGATGGGAAGAGACTGGAATGGCCATTTTGGAATGACTGCTCTGGTTTCCAGGCAATGCCATGAGTCTAGTTAGCATTCTGAAATTTCCAGCCATGACATTTGTAGGGACGGTTTGTGTGTGAAGTCACTGTTATATAATACCAGATATAAATTATCCTGTTTCCTGCTCTTCCCCACTTCTTACTTTAAAATCTTCTGTGGTGCTAGACAGAAAGGTACTCAAGAAACTCAAAACCTACGCACCTAAGTGGACTTAATTGTTTGCTGAGAACTGTGCATACATATGAATTTATTGAGAGCTGTGCATATGTGTACATTTGTTTGTTGTTAGCTCAGGAAGGCAAGGCATGTTTTTCTTATTCTGTTTTGGAGGTGCCTGCATGAATGTGTATGAGGTATAATTTAGGAGAGGAATATTCTCCCTCATTTTTCTTGGACTCAGATTTTAACTGCTGAGGTATGTGCATGCATTTGTGAGATAGACGGTTCCCCTCCCCTCACTCTTTTTGAGCTTACATTTTGTCCAGCTATTTTGGTGAAAATTTTCAGTTGGCAAAGACTGCCTTTTAAGTGAGGTGTGCATGTGTGTGCTTATGAAATTAATGTCCCTCTGCTTACATTTTAAATTCAACTTTCACCACTACTACCACCTACTGCTTATCTCTTTGGGGCTTAGGCAGGAATTATTAGCATTCTATATTCTGCTCTCCAATTGGTCTGGAGTCTGAGTTTAATTCAGAAATTTAGTTATTAAATAGTTTGGCAATCCTGGATTGATACACTGGTCATGAAAGATGCAAAACTGAACACACCTTGTTTGCTTAGCAAAGAACAACACAACATACCAAAGAGTCATAGCTGTTTAGATTTTCCAACAGAAATGAATAGGAATAGTAGTGATCCAGACACTGAATCTTAAGCCAGAGCCAGAGTCTGAATCGGGTCAGGTCCTGATCCTTCCAGAGCAGATCAGTTCGTGATCTATATAGCTAATTTGGACTGCAAATCAGATCAGTGGGGCCCAGGCACGGCTCTAATGGTGAGTTACAACCTTTCCAAGCTTTTGCAGATACATCAATAAAACATGAAAATTAAAAGAATATATCATGGTACATAATAGCTTTGTTGATTTAGCATTCAACATCTACTAAATAAATGATAGAAAATGCTATTGAGGTCAGAAAGTATCTAACCTAGATTTCTAAATTGCCTGGGGAAACTAAATTCATAAAACAGGATACAACTCCTAACCATCCTGTTTATGAATGTGTTAAATACACCCCACTCACTCCATGAAAGTGACCTGAAGCTACTGCTGCTAACTAATCTGTTTTAGTTCCTGAGACTTTACTGGATTTTGAGTAGAGAGATGGAGGTGAGAAACTGTCAAAAACTGGAAGATTTTATGTTTTGGAAAAAGTTTGCCTTCATCCTAGGAAAAAGGCATAGTATAAATCCAATAAATACAATAAATAATAAATAAATGTCCCCAAGGGGTATCACCTAGGGAGCATGTGGGTTGTTTTGCATTCTTTTTTATCTTTTTCTGGGTCATTTAAGGCCCAAGAGTGGTCTTTTCCCTAACATGGCTTCCTGATTTAAAAAAAACAAAAACAAAACTCTCTTGGGTCTAAAACAGCCAGGCAAAAATGCTAAAATAATTTCTCCCACTCTCTAGGCCTAGAGGCATTTAGGGGTCTTTCACTGCAATCTGGATCAACCATGTATTAGTTTTAGATCTTCGGGCTATAATGAAAACTGACACACAGCTGGCAAGTTTACTCACTTGGGCTTTTCCAACGGTTCTGGCTCTTTTCGAGCTTTGCCTACTGGATTCTTTTCAGCTTCCTCTGCTGTGACTAAATGGAATTCAGCTTCCACTTTGCCCTGGGTTGAAAAAGACCATTTCTTTCAGTTTATTTAGACATCCCTTAATGAGTTCTTCATCTATTATCAATTTATGAGCAATTCATTAAAATGTTGGTACTATAAAGTCATGTTAAGAAAGATAAACAATTAGATCCCTTTACTCATAACCATTCTCTTTACATTTATTAATAATAATTAGTGATAGCAAGAACTTCCTCCTGGCAGGGTTTTAATTAGGCATGGAGGATTTTTTTTTTTTACAATCCCTGAAATCAGAAGACAGCATTAATTTCAAGAGCCAATGATATCAGAGAGAGTATAGCAGGACCCAATCCACCTCTCAGTCCCACCATTGAGTTTCTTTCTTCCCAATTTACCCACTCTTCCATGCTTGCCTTTACTACTGGTCTAGCAGCATTGAGTGGAGGGTAATCCTTCTTCCCCCCCCCCCCCCCCTTTCTGATACCTGGCAGGCTGTTATGGCTGCATGCTAGGCACAAGAAACACTGGAAAACATAATTTCCCCAGTGCTCCCAATGCCAATAAGTGGGAATGGGAAAAGCAGATTTCCTGGTCCTCCTTATGCCTGTCTTTCTTCACCTGTTAAAATCTGATCTTAAAAAGAAACTTCGTGCATGTCATGCGTACTTGGAGGAAGGCCTGATAAGCCTTCAAAATTTGTTTTTCTGAGGCAAGAAAGTGCAAATGTCACTTGGATTGCTAATAAGTAGCATGTATTAGAAAACCCAGTGCGCATCCAACACAATGACTGGTTTGCTTATTTATTATGTATTGGAGATTATCACACTGGGGTAAAAACTAGCACAATGGTAGCATTAACATATGTATGGCTGAAGATTATCACACAACATTGAGACTATCCCATGGGAAGTGTGCATGCAAACTGTTACTGTTGCCCAACTTCGCATTAACAGAGAACTATTAATAAGCCACCGAACATGCTACAGTTCTGGGAATGCATAAATATTGAAGCACAACATGCTGCATTCTCGCATCTGAGGAAACCCATGAGAATATGAATTGAGTTCTCTGTATCAAAAGTGCATGCATGTGACTGTATAATGTTTTAGGGAACATGGAAAACAAGCTTCATGGAAAAGCAAATCTCTCTTCTCCTTTTTGTGCATCATTTCTTTTATGTGACTGTGTGGAATTAAATGGTTTTATTGAGGTATGCTCTTGTTCATTCCACAAGTGCTATTGTAATGGAAATGACCCAAGTGAGATAATCTCCTTAGTGACATCTGTATCCTGACTTTTCTTCTTCAAAACATTCCAAGTGATACATATGGCTCTCCTCCTCTCAATTTTAGCTTCACAACAACCCTGAGAGGTAGATCAGACTGAGTGACTGCATCACGTTTCATGGCTCAATGGTAACTTGAATATGGATTTTCCAAGTCCCAGTCCAACATGAAACTGGACTGGGACAACCACAGCAAATGCATTGTAATGAACCACTGCAAATACATTGTAATAAAAAGGGATCTTGTAGCACATTTAAGACTAACAGAGAGAAAAAAAAAGTTGTAGCATAAGTTTTCATAGACTGGACCTACTTCATCAAAGCAATAAGTAAAGCTTCAGGGGGAAAAATAACCTAGCTGATGATATTTTTGGAAGCTAGAAGGCAACTGAACAAGGATGACCAATAGTTATGGGAGGGCACTGATTCTCTCTTCAGCAGCTTGGATCTCTAGGCAGGGAATTGAAATCCCTCCCTGTCACAATTGGAAGTCTTAATCCATTTGCTTCTGGCTTCTCATATTTCACTGACAAAGATTTTCTCCACACTGGGACAAAGGCTGAAAAAAGTACTAGTTCAAATACATAGCAGCAGGGGTTTTCTTCTTCTTCATAATTCCAAGCTGAATGGCAATTCATCAGATGCACATTAAACCTACATGTTTCCCACTATTCCTTTTTATCTCCCCTTGTAATTTAATTTAGCAACAAAGAGGTATAAAGTAACTCCATGGAAATTATAGTGAGAAAATTAAATGGCACAAGATTGTGTGTACAGGACTGGGGAGGAGGGGAAGTATCTCAGTGGTATATCCCTCTGCTGTGAAAAACAGAAGTAGTCAGAAATTATAATTTAATCATAATTTTTTTAAAAAAAGATACTTCAGAAACCAAATTTCAAAGAAGACAAAACATAATCCCTACACTGGGGATGGGAAGCACAAGGGCAGTGCACTAGACATTTTGGGAAGTTTCCGCACCCATGAGTCCTAGCTAACATAGGCAATAGTAAAAAATTCAACAACCTGCAGTCCAACAAAATGGTCACACTTTTCCCATACTTGCTCTGAGTGAAAATTATATGACTTTCTTGATATTATGGACAGCACGTTATTACCCAATTCTTCTCTTTTATTTTACCAGGCAGGGGATTGAGCTAGATGGCCCAATTCTATGAATCTGCAGGTATGGACCGTACAGGGACATTTATTTCTAAGTGGTCTCATGTGTGGACATTCATGTTTCCCCATCACAATTTATGGCATTTAAATGCAGACACTCTTGCCCACCCACATGCACACATATGCATTTGCACATATTTGGCTCTTCACATTATTCATAACCTGTTGGCTGGTGTCTTCCATGCCAGTGGAAGTGAACCAGATAAAGTTTTAGACCAAACTTTAAAAGAACTATCCAAAGTGGTAAATCCTATAACTTCAGCACCTTGAATAATTTCTTTAAAGTTCAGTCTAAAATCTGGAGGAACTTCTTCCCCTCATGGACATGGAAGTAACCAGTTACCACTGCATTTCTTTTTTGAAAAACAACCTTCATTAGTATCAGCATTCAAGAATCTTTCCCCCCCCCCCCCAAAAAAAAGCAATCTCGTGTGATTTACCGTGAGTTCTCCAGCTTTGACAAAAGGCCACCAGCCTCTAACACGCTTTTGCTGGAATATGGAAATCTTGTTCTCCTCGCTGGTTTCAGTTACCATGCTTATGTCACAGCGCTTGGCCGTTTTGGCTGCTCGAGGAAAACTATTCAGGTTCATTTCAAGGGAGCCTGGGAGGGGAAGGGAAATAAAATTCCACATCATTCAAGGACCTACTGGGCAATGCAATTTTCCCAGGACAGCTTCCAGCTCAGATAAACTCTATCAAGCTCTAAGGAGATTTATCAAATGAGGGATATCACATTCCCATCATGTTCCCACTCGATCACAGGAACAACTTTCAGATGGGATTCATGCTTATCCCATCCAGGAAGCGCTAATGACAGTGATTGTGTGAAAGGCTTTCAGATGAAGTCACGCAGATCCAGTCATTATCCTGCCATTAACCTGTCATTAAAGTGACACTGGCTGGCATTTTGCATTAATGGAAATTCATATTAATGCAATGCCACTTTAATGACAGATTAATGGAGGGATTGGCGCTATGATCTGAAAGCCTTTCACACCATCCCAGTCATGGATGGGATAAGGACAGGGCAGTGATCCCATCCCTATGCAGTCCCTGTGTGGAAGTCTTCTTAATGCTTAGGACCAATATAATCTTCCTATAATTTCTTGTAATTGTTGTAACAATGATTAGAAGAGGATGAAAGATAACATATTAGCAAGGAGCAGCCTGACTTCCTTCTGCTTAGGATGCCTCTGTAGGTAAGTGTCAGGGGTTGGAAAAAATTACTTTTTGGGGATGACAAACAAACAAACAGACAAACAGTTTCATTTATATACCGCTTCATACCCTTAAGGAGTGTCTAAGCGGTTTACAATTGTAATCTATTTGCCCCCCAACAATCTGAGTACTCATTTTAGCGACCTCGGAAGGATGCAAGCCTGAGTCGAGCTTCAGCCCTTTGCTGGTCTTGAACTCGCCACCTTATGGTTTTGAGTGAGTGGCTGCAGTAGAGGCATTTAACTACTGCACCACCAGGGCTGACAGCTCACATAATCTGACCCCGGAGGTGGGATTTGCAAAGCTGTCCCCCCCCCCCCCCCCGAAGCTCTACTAAGCATGACCTTCATTTACAAGAAAAGCTGCAGGTCAGTGGTAGATCACATGAAAAAGGTTCAGTCCTTTGCATCTTGGTATAGGGCTAGGAAAGGCTCTGGTATAGAACCCTGAAAATCTGCTGGCAGTTCATGAAAATAGTATTGCAAAAATAATCCAATTTGACACCACTTTAACTGCCGTGGCTTGATGCCATGGAATTCTGGGAACTGTAGTTCATTGTGGCACCAGAGCTCTCTAATAGAGAAGGCTAAATGCCAGATTCTGTGAGCTATTCAATGCGGTGAACCCTATACCCGAAATGGATCCAAAATCTTGCATAGTTCCATTAAATCTGGAACAAAGCCTACAACTACAAAGCCACTGGTTGCCACTAAATGCATGGCTGTATGGAGAAAGCTACCTGGAATGCAACCTGAACATATTATCTTGAAGATGACACTAAATAGGCATCAGTTTGTTTGATTGGCACAGTCAAATATCAATTACCTGTCAGGAGCTGAGTCTTTCAGCTTGATGTTCATGATCAATAGGGTTAGATATGCTGTCACTGGTTTGCTTGCTCATAATATATTATGTAGTACTGGTAGGGATAAGCAGATGGTAAAAAAGGGAGGAAAGACTGTGCCTGCAGATTGAAGGTCAGTCCCATGAGAAAGGATAGCAGAAGGCAAAAGGAGAAGTAACCATGGGAAAGAAGAGGAAAGGAATGTTTGGTCTTATGGGCGAATGCTAGCCCATTCAAAATTTAAATTATGATGTGTTTTAATTGTATTGCATAAACAGTGGACTCTCAGTCCTGACAACAATTTACCAATGTCTGTGGTAAATATCTGAAGTTTCTGAATAAAGCTTTTCCATTTCTACAACTGAAAATCTGGATTTCTGAACTGAAGTGTTCCTAGAATTCAAAGGCATAGTTGTGTTAGTCTTGGGAATCAGAGGGCAAAGGGAATTTGTAGCACCTTTGAGACTAACTGAAAGAAAGAAGCTGGTAGCATAAGCTTTCTTTCAGTCTATTTGCTAAGATGCATGGGAAGATGTTCCTGTACATGACATCTCCCTTCCACTGTTCTGATATTCCATCTCTCCTTTTGCAAGCAGAAACTGCTGGCAGGATGAGCCTCATACAGAAATGGGCAGAAGAATGCTGCTAGTCTCTAGTTCAAATCGCAATCAGTTTAAGGGCTTACCTAAGAAGTCATCAGAAGAAAGCCTCTCAAAGTCCCACACTTGGAGCACCAGTTCTGCAGGAATTTTGCGTTCTGTTTTGTCCAAGGAAAAGATATTCTCCCTCTTGGAGACCACCACTTGCTTCTCAGCTGGGAGATAATGGAATGGGAACACAAAGCGCCAGTTGAAGTTCCCTTCTCCAGTCAAAGAGTTATAATGCACATCTGTCTCCTGTTTATCATCTTCAAGGCCTTTCAACCACCTGTTGAAAAATACGTAAGAACCAGATGACAAGTTTGTAAGGGACTTGATAGGTAAACTTGTTCCAGCTCTGTGCAAGGCAAGCTACAGTATCTATGCTGAAAGCCAGAGCTTAGAAAAAATATTCCCTGAATCCCTGAATTTGCCAGCCAAAAATTATTCCAAGCTTTGACTAATGATGGACTAGTAGGTGCCTAACTTTCTGTTTTCCTTTTTAACATTTCCACTGAAGCCATCTGAAACCCCATGAGCATACAACAAAATTCTTATCAGGAAGCCTTCTGTCTTCAGTGCATCCTGCTCTCTTCCAGAACTCAGAAAACTCATTTTAGACTACTACTCCCAGAATCCCCTAACATCATTTCCACTGGGCATGTCTGCTGTGCAATCCTGGGATCCTATAGTCTAAAGAAGTAACTTTTCTCTCTCTCCTGAGTTTATGTAACAAAAGCCAGAACTCAACAGTACCTATCAGCTAATACCCATGTCGTCTCTTCTTTCTCAGCACTCTGATTATGCTATTAGGATATTTTAGTCAGATTTGGGCAAAATATGTCTTGAGGGCTACATGTGGCTCCCAATTCCATTTTTACAGTCCTCTTGCTTCTTGCCTAAAAGCTGATCTCCTCCACTGCAGCCCAGCTAAAAAAGAATTCTGTTCCTAGAAGCCTCCAAGAGCTTTTAAGAATTTTCTTTTCACTTTTAAAGGGAAATGTGCAATACTTAACATCCAAAAGCACATTTTTTGGAGGGTAAACCTCCAGCATAAATTTCCAGCCTAATGAAGTTGTTCTATTCTGTTTGAGGTCCTAGACTAAAGGTGAATCTACACTGCAGAAATAATGTAGTTTGACACCACTTTAGCTGCCATGGCTCCATCCTACAAAATCCTGGGATTTGTAGTTTTGTGAGGCATCAGCATGCTTTTGGCAGAGAAGGCTAAAGACCTTCAAATCACAGTATTCTATGGGATGGCCCTACAACACTTAAAGTGTAGATGCAGCTTAAGTGGTCTTATGGATGTGGGGAACTTAGCTGTATCTATAATTTCTGTTGTGATGCACACAACACTCCTCTTATGCCTCCTGCCCTCACTTAACTTGTGCTTTACAACAGCTTCTACCTTCCTTGTGTTTTACAGCAAATAACAAAGTAAAAACCACTAAACTACTTGACAGCCCTGATAAAAATAAGGAAATACTCTAATATATGTAGTTATAACATGCAAATTTCTTCATGACTACAGGAATAAAACGAAATGTACTGCTGCAGATCTGATGCCTATTTGTAGAGAGGAAGAGTACATTCTGAAAGGAAAATGTACTCCTGAAACCATGTATATGACCAGTCAGATCCTGACTATAAAATGCTCTCTAAAATGAAAGAAAAGATTGTGAAGGAATGGTGGTGGAAGAAATTTTATTTCAATGGCTTCTTGTTAGGATTTAATCATTCAGCTGTTTTATTAACACTCCTAGCATAGCTTAGCTTTTACTATAACTGCAGAGGTTAGAACTAGCAGAGAGATTATGAGAAGTATTTTAAGTTACAGCAGATCTGATCCTCTTCAGACAAGAGTGTTGTCTTCTATAAAGTAGGACGCATTGCCATCCTTCCAGAAGGAGAAAACCTGACACATAGCCAGATACACATTCATCTCTAAAGAGATTCTACAATGGAAAGTAATGTTCCACAATGAAAAGAAACAAAGTTTTGGGAACCTTACCAAAATAGATGATTGGACCCAGTATTAAGGGTGAACGTTTGGTGACCAGCTCAATTCAAAGCATTGGATATTCCATTTAAATTCCTGCTGTAGCCCTGCTGGAGTTCCTGTGATGCAATTAGCCAGCAGGGCGAAGGCAGGGATCTCCTCCCCCCCAGGCTTTCCTATAGGAAGAGACGGAGGACCTTCCTGGGTCCCCTCCCTCCCTTGGCAGAAAGGGGGTAAAGGGGGGCAGTTTTTGGTGGGATGCTGCCAGGGCTGGTATTTTTTAAAAGATTGACAGCATATGTGAATATTCTGGCTTTTTTTTTTTTTTTTGAAAAAAAAGAGGGGGGAAGATACATTGCACGTCACCACTGATGACAATATGCAGATCATTTGATTGACAGGGGGAGTCTCCATCTGAAACCACTACTTTGGTGAGTGTGAACTTCAGAGGGGTGCATTGCACGGACAGGGATAAAGGGGTAGTGGGAACTTCTTCACGGAGAGATTCGGTATGAGGGCAACTGGATCTGCCCAGTTCTACCAGGAGCAAATGGGCAAGTATGAATGGGGCCTATGAAAGGCTGGCACAGTTTAAGCCTAGTGAGATGGGTAAGATTCTACCCTCTCCTCTCCTCTCCACCCACTGCTGAATTTAATGGGTACAACTATTTTTGCATTTTGAACACAGTTTGCAGCAACTGAAATAAGCTGAGAATAAAGGAGGAAAGTGAGAGGAGGACAGAGAAAATGGGGGGGGGGGGCATTTAAACATTGCTGAAAAAGTGGGATGACAGAGGATTAATCAGGACTGTTCAAGGCCATATGTGAATTGGTCCTGCATAAGTTCAAAATTCTGTGGGTTTTTTTTTTAATTCTTAGCATTTCAGGGCTTCATTTTCTATGCATACCAGCTCTGTGCCTGTTTAATTCTAGTCAGGAATTGCCTTTCTGATAAGCCATTGCTGCAAAATGCCATGGCCACAGACCTGTCATCCATATGCACACAGAAGGCTTGTTAATACCACTGTGACTCATTTCAGATGGATGGCTGGGGTCATAAATTAATTCACCTGTCAACGAATATATGAAGAGCTTCACAGACTGTGCCTGGGTGAACTTACCCTTTCACATAGATGTCACTTGATTTTTGTCCTGTAAAAATATTCTCATCTTCCAAAATGACATCTTCGGTATTCCAGATTATCACTCTTAGTTCATAACTGGTTGAAGTTGGTTGGTTAGGAAAAGCCAAAATGGAATAAGAAGTTACATTAGCGAAATGTTGCTTGCTATTCTGTACTCAAAGCATTTTGGTTGCATTTCTGGAGACAAATTATAATAACATAATAAACACAATAAAAATAAGTGAATTTGAGGAAATTAGGGCCTTGACACTTTTGCTTTTGATGTTTAAATGGAATAGAACTAGACTCTAGTCTATGAAAGCTCATGCTACCAGCTACTTTCTTTCAGTTAGTCTCAAAGCTGCAACAAGATCCTTTAACATACCTTATACCTCTTTCACGGCTCACCTATGGGATGAAATCACTCAGAATATATCTACATTGCAAGCATACACTGGCTTTTAATTATTGAAATGGTCATGGCTGTGGGAAGTGTAGAGTCTGAGAACAATTGTAATGCTACCATTAGGGCTTGGATGAGAAACCCCTGATCAGTGATAAGGATGTATGCGAACTGTAGTCCAAAACATCTCCAGGATAAAAGTTTCCCAATCATGAGGCAGGGGCTTGGCTGAGAGTCAAATTATACTATACAATATGCTCAACATATATTTAAAAGAAGTGGCCTCAGAAGTGGTGAAAGATGTCTACCTTTCAAAGCACGTGCTTTCCCTCACTTCAGCATTTTGCAAGTGGTCTTAATTTGCAAGTATGATCGCTGAGGCATATATCCTTGAGGGAATCTCAGTCTTAGAAAAACTTAGAAATGTTAATAGCAAGGAATGTGCATTCTCTTTAGCATCCAATTGGATTACCATTATTACTGAGAAAATTCTGAGAGTGAAAGGTCTGGAATGACTATTAGGAGTAGGAGATGGGCTTGGAAGAGAGCTGGGTCAAGCATCCTGAATGAGAATATTGTAATATTATAATAATAATAATAATAATAATAATAATAATATAATAATAAATTTTTATTTATATTTCCCGCCTCTCCCTACGGATCGAGGCGGGATTACAGCATATAAAACAACAATACAATATATCCAATACAACAATCACCGTACGAGAAGTTAGTGTTAGTCTCGTATGAACAGAATCTAATAAGTTTTCCTGATGTTCTAAGGGTGCGGGGTGGATTATATAGGGAGAGGCATTCCCTCAAGTAACCTGGACCCAAGCCATGTAGGGCTTTAAAGGTAACAACCAACACTTTGTATTGCGCCCGGAAGCTGATCGGCAGCCAGTGAAGAGATTTTAGCACAGGGGTAATATGCTCCATCCTGAATGCCCCCGTAATTAATCTGGCTGCTGCATTCTGGATCAGTTGAAGCTTCCGAACTTGGTACACAGGTAGCCCTGTGTAGAGCGCGTTACAGAAATCTAAACAAGAGGTTTCTGTACAACTGTATATCAGAATGCCTAGCGAGACAGAAATATATTTAATGTATACCATTCATGCAAGAAAGCAGAAGAAAAACACATGTTAAAATTTACTTGTCTTTCCTTGGATGTTTGCTTTCCATTTGCATATATATTTTGAAAAAGTTGTGATCTTAAAAAAGAAATCACAACATGCTCTTCTTTTTGGTGACCTTTTTTCAGATGCAGGTATGAAGGGGGACAAACTCTATGGCCTTTTCAGGAATCATTGGCATTACTATGCTCACAACTGATGTTTGATTAACCAAGATCACCTGTCTAAAAAAGCATTATTCACACTGTAAATAGGATTTGTTTTTCCCTCAATGATGCCAGTATGTACCCAGATTTTATTGGTTACAGAGTATTATGCTACTATCATGCTATTCCTGATTAGTTGGGACAACTCTAAGAATGAAAAAGAATTTTAACCAGGAAAAAAATATGCCAATGCAGCCTCAGGTAAGTACATACCAATAGCCTGGGAGTATGATTCCGCCCCCCCCCCCCCACATAACTTCTAATGCTATGAATCAAATTTTAGTGCTTACATGATTATGTATTAAATCTATATCTGTCTTGCTGGAAAAATTTATAGCTTATATGAAAAAAACAACAACAAATTTATAGCTTATATTAAAAAAAAAAACAAATTAGAGCCTATCGAAGTGACTACTTTGAGCCCTTCATTAATTCCTCATGAACTGAGACAAAAGTTTTATGTTTTGTTTTTCTTTGAGTCAGCTTCAGATTGAACATAACTGATATATTATTTTTTCCTCCAAACTACCCCAGACTAAAAGATTGCTGTCCACAGTTTTCATTAAGCTCCTTTTAAATGAGCCTTGAAATTTTCCTTGTTTTTAATGTCTATTCGGTATTCACTTTACTCTCTCTGGCTGACTGCCAATTTGATGAAGTTAAATATTTTATTATCTGAAATTATGCAGGCATTGTCAGTTTTCTCAAAATCCTAGGGTCCAAACAAATATTGAGATTTGTTCCAAGTGAAGACCAATGGACAGATGTTCCACATTTGTTCCAAGAGATTATAGTTCAAAACTATGGACAATTAAAAGAGTAGCAAAGATTAAAATACTTTTTGTAGAGAAAGATTATGATCATTCTGATGATACCGACCCAATGCAAGCACAGAAGGCTGGGCAGAGACAGTGTTGTTCAAAGAGCATACGTCAGCTTGAAAGAGGAACTGGTGTTTGTAAGGTGAATATTCACCCACCTCTTGCAGATTTTTATATTATTTAAAAATCTACAATACCTGTTTAACCAGGTAGGAAAGAGGAACAAAATAGTGTCAACATCCGTTTTTGAAGAGATATTTGAGCAACATGGCCTAGGAGGGCCTCATTAATTATCTGGAAGTGGAAGGAAGCTGTGGTACAGCTGGTGATGGGTAGAAAAGAACTATGAATTGAGGAGCTGCCCTACCTTCCCTTATTGCCACCAAAAAGAATATAGCAACACACCCTTCACTACTACAATACCTGGACATTGCGGTCCAACACCCCCAGAGCATATCATAAATATCCACATGCGGACATACACTATGCCAGCACTACGCAACCCCTCACACAACATAGCAACATTATGCAACACATGTCAATGACAGAGGGTTCATGTGTAATGTGCAGCCACAATTCCACAGCCACAATGGGCAAAGTGCAACTGCAACATGGAACACTGCTGTATGTGCAACTCTGCTTCCACTGCCGTCAGCCAGTGGCGCATCACTAGAGAGGAATGGGGTGTGTGGGGGTGTGGGGGTATGGCCCACATGGGGAAACACGTCAGACAAGGGGTGACACCCAGTCAGTCCCTCTTCCCACCCTTCCTACCTTCTCCAGTGCTGTGGCTCTCTCAGACAAGGGAGCCAAGGCACTGGCGAAGGAGGGGCAAGATAGAAGTTAGTGGCAAGAGCTTTCATAGATGTGAGGCTACTTCCTCAGATGCATTTGCTTTTGTGTTATTTAAGCGAATACTTTGAAATTTCATTTTTGCCCCACCAGGCTTCTGTAAAGGCATTAAGTCATTGTTTATAGTAAGATGGGCCCACTTTTAAACATTGTTTTTGAGGGACAGAATGTGGGAGGTGTTTTGGTTTTTTTTAAAAGACACAGTGCTTGTGGTTTTAAATTTAGAAATATTTAAGTGGGAAATGCAAAACACCTCATGAAACACAGTTTATAAACTGGGAGTTGGCAAACATGTATATGCAGGGAGTGGAACAGAGTGGGTGCAAATAATTACCCTTTTGGTTTTCTGGGTGAAATATCAACAGGTGGTCCTGGCAAAGGCATGTCCTTGGGAAACATGTCCACCCACATCTGCACACGACCCTTTAGGAAGGGAAATATAAACACACAGGAGGGGGCTCAAGTTAATTTAAGAAATAACAGGATTAATTTTCAGCTTCCCCCCCCCCCCCCCGCACCTTTGCCACCCTACAAAGGGCCCAAGAAGGACTATGTATCCCCTTCCACGATCTGGCTCAGAGTCCTTTCTATGCACAGGAGGAGCCTTTCCATTCATGGAAACTGGAGTGTCAACTATATATACCCAAAAATGAGTGCAAAAGAGGACCATATATATGCATCTATTAACTTACAAACTGAGGCCAAAATCAAATTCCTAGTTTCAGCTAGAACAAACACACTGAATCAACTGCTAGAATGGTAAGTCTATTGTAGTTGGATCCGGCAATTAGGTTGTTGTTATTGTTCTGTGTCTTCAAGTAATTTCTGGTTTAGGGCAAGCCTAAGGCAAACCTATCATGGGGCTCTCTTGACAATATTTCTTCAGAGTCGGTTTGCCATCGCCTTCCTCTTAGACTGAGGGAGTGTGGCTTTCCCAAAGTCACACAATGGATTTGCATGGCTAAATGGAGATTATAGTTAAGGCTTAGAAAAAAGCTTCTATAATTCAAACAGAAATACAATATATTGCATCAGTATGGCAATACTCTAGCTAAGTGACCTTCTGCCTGCTCAGCCTTCTCTAGGTACTAGTACTGGACAGGAAATTTCAGGAACTTCTTACAATCTTTAAACAGGATTGGATAGAGTACATTCAAACAGAGGGTGCTTCAAATAAAAGATTGTCTTCTGACAGACTTTCAAACAGATGACTGTCCCTTATATAGTAGGTTGCATGGCCAAACCAAAGATAGCTCAGGACAGATGTATGCTGTCTTGAGTTTTATGGGGGCAAATAGGATTTGTGAAAGGAAAAAGATAATGTGTAACTAATAGGATCCTTAGAATTGCCTTTTTGCCATCTATCTCTACTGAACCATTTACCTGTTCCATGCCAGGCTTATCTTTGTGGTAGAGAGGCCGTGTCTCGATGTGTTCAGGTACCAGTTTACAGCCAACACCTGGGATTTCATTCCAGGAACGTAAAACCTTCAGTGCGAGGTGTTCATATGATTCTACTGGCTCCTCTGCAAAAGAAAAGGAAGTTCAAAATTGTCAGAGTTGAGCTGGCACATAATGGAACTTCTTAATGTGATTGTGTCTGTTAAGAAAGGGGCTCATTAAAAACTGCTTGAGCATAAAGATTCTTCCAAAGAAACGGCACAACTTAGATAATGTACCAATCTATGAAAATGTTCCAAGAGCAATAAGGAAATCCATGAAAAAACATGGATATCTAGCAACATGCAATGCCAACAGGCAGTCAACATCTATGTATATAATTATGTATGAATATCCCTTGCAAAAATTGGATGTACATCCAGAAGCACATGTGATTTGGGATATAAACTATGCATACTGCAGAGTTTTGATTGAGATGCATATTATTCATTCAAAGCTTCATCTCCACCAGTATTCTCATGCAATGAAGTATGTTAACACCTTTTTTATGTAGTTAAGAGTTGGACTGAGGACACAGCCAATAAAGAATGCTAAGTGACTCACTTTCTTCCTTTTTAAAGTTTCCTTCCATGGTCCTCAATAATCAGATATTCCTTAATGCTATTTACAGCCTTAATTAAGAGCTCAGCAGCTTCTGCCTTGTGGTTTTAAACCTCAGCAATATAAACACTGCTTTGTTTTTGCTTTAGTGAATGCTTTAGGTTCAGAATGTTTTATTATTCCACTGAGAGAAGGACCTCTGGTCACCAAGAGAATTTGCCAGAGTTGCACTGAAATGTCACTGATGTTTACTGTAAAATGTAAAGTTATTTCACAATGTCAACATGCAATGAACTGTCAAGTGCCTAGGGACCCTATCTGATTGCAATTTTCCAGGTTTTGCAGCATATGCCAGCTACATCTCTCAGGGCTGGGCAGAATTCTAATTTAAGAAAGAATATAGTCCTTTTCTCAACAATATTCTTCATTAAATGACTTGCTTCTCCACTCTCCATCTAAAGGAACAGACTTGAAATCAGAAATTTTATCTCAACACATTATCCTTGGGGAGAGGGTACATCATTTAGTGTTAGACACCCAGACCAAGAAAAGCACCAAACAGATATATAATTTGAAAATTTGAGAGCCCTTCCAGACAAGAAAAAGAAAATGCCTCCCTCTATCTATCTGTCTGCCTGTCGTTCACAGCATACTTACCATTCTCATCTTCCTGAAAGACTGTCTGGCCAGTAAAGACCTTGTCTCCAATTTGTATCTTTCCAGGTTGCATGTAGGGCCCACTCAGTTTGTTATCTTTGCAGAGCTTGGTCAGGATTTCAGTTGGCTTGGTGGCATCTCGCCAGGCATTGTATCCTTCACTGGGAATTAGAGAAAATGGTTTGGAATGGATGGATGGATGGACATTTGTAGTGGTGATTGTTAAAGATTAATGTTCTTTTGAGATTAGAGTTACTCAAATTGTCTACAATTGTTCTAGAAGAGTTTTTTCCTGACGTTTCACCAGCATCTGTGGCTGGCTAAACGTCAGGAAAAAACCCTTCTAGAACATGGCCACATAGCCCGAAAAACCCACGAAAAACTATGGATGACGGCTATGAAAGCTTTCGACTTCATATCTACAGGCTGTACTGCTTACATTTTGTATTGATTCATATTGAAATAGAATCTTACATTTCATACTGACTCTGTAACCCACACGTAGCTCGGTGCCGGCTGTAGAAACGGTTTTCCAAATCAATTTTGGTTTCTCCAATAAGGTCATCTGAACCAATCATGTCATAGTCATAGATCAGGACGGAGAGCAGGGATTCCTTAGGGAAAGTCGCCTGAATTTCAAATGACCTGATGCAAAAAATTTTGATAAAATTATGCCACGTGAATCATTATTACAGCTGCAGTTCTAAACATTTTTATTCACAAATAGGTCCCAATGAAATCAATCAACATTGCTTTTCAGTAGAGATGCTTAGGACTGAGGTGTTAAAGTTACAGTTGGCTGTACGTATCCACAGATTCTTTGTCTGTAGATTCAACCATCCATGGTTAAAAATATTTTTAAAAAATATAAATTCCAAAATACAAACCTTGATTTTGCCATTTTATATAAGGGATACCATTTTATTATGCCACTGTATTTCATGGGACTTGACCATTCATGGATTTTGGTATCCACAATGGGACCTGGAACCAAACCCCAGTGGATACCAAAGATCCACTGTATTAAGCTGTGTCTGAATAAGTTTCAGTGTTTAACTCAAAAGATCATCCCACAGCTCCAGAGATCAGGAACCTCTATGGTGTCTTCCTCCGTCTGGTTTGGACTTTTCTTCTGCTTTCGGGAATTACTGCAAATGGAGTTCTTCAACAAGCTTCAGAAGGGCAGGGAGTATATTCAGCAGGTGAGGGTGACTGCCATGCTTGGGGTAAAAACAGATTTGATACAAGCTAAAGGAGAATTTCAGCACTTTTAAAGCTTGCTTCTTATTTGGAGCCAGGCTTTATGAGCTACTGAATTTCTGAGCCCCACTTGGGAGAATAGTCCTACTGTCTCCTCAAAAAAAACCGTTAATAAAAACAGCAAGTCAGATTTGGAGGGAAATGCTATATAAATGCTTCCCTGGAAGGGAAAAAATATGGCTAATTCACATGGATTTTTTAATTTTTTTTTTTTTTTTTTAGTTTGCCACATTAGCTTCAACACTCTTCTTGACATCTGTGAAGCCACAACAAATTTACGTAGCAAGCTTATCTTCTCTATTATCCTGATGAAACAAGACACTGATGACCTTGGGGAAATCATTCGGATTAGATTTACTGATTAGCAGATTTACAATGAATATTTCCCTCAATCAAACATACACAGCACAATGCACAGTGGCACACAGCTCCATTTTATAGATCTAAATAAAAACAAAGATTTCTCTTTTTGGAAGCTATGATGACACCCTTCTATGAAAGGGGTGCAAAATATATGTTTCTCCAAACATTACTGCATTGCAGAACCCATCAGCATAGCCAATAACCTGTTCAGGCTTGAACGATAGGATCTGCAGTCTGTGATAATCCCTACATAGTGATTCCACCACTAACTAACATCTATAGCTATCCCACCTCAAATCCTCACCCTCTTCCTAGAATATTGTCACCACCAGGATTGCCACTGCACCCACTTCTGCTAAATTGTTATATAAGGCTGTTCTTTTTGGCTGTTGTGTTCTACTTTTTCTAAGTATACTAACTAGGTGGTAGGCATGGTTACATTAAAAAAAAACAAATATTAAACATTAAATATTGCATGCATATTATTTTAGTCTTTACTCTCCAGCACAGAAACACTTATAATTGCAAACAAAACAAAACAAACAGCTTCATTTATATACTGCTTCATACCGCCTAAGGAGTGTCTAGGCGGTTTACAACTGCAAGCTACTTGCCCCCAACAATCTGGATGCAAGCCTGAGTCGAGCTTGAGCCCTTTTGCTGGTCTTGAACTCGCAGCCTTATGGTTTTGAGTGAGTGGCTGCAGTACAGGCATTTAACCACTGTGCCACCAGGGCTCATATTGCACCACCAGGGCTCATTGCAGTACTCTTTTATTTTAATATAGTACTAAAAGGAAGCAGATGGACACTTTTGTCCAATGTGCAGTGGCTCTGTTCATTATGTAATGCACTTGCAAATTGTTCATAAATGACCTTGTATATTTGATTATGTGTTTAGTTGTGCATTGCTGTCTTGGTTCAGTTGTGCAACACTGCCATTCAACACAAGGGTTGTTCTGCACAATTAATGCCTAATTCCACATGCAGAGATTCACGGAGAGATCTCTGCCTAGGCTTTAAGTGTATAATACAATTTCCCTCACAGAGTTTCTCTCCATCTCCCTCTCAAATCTTGAACTCAGAGCAAGGCCCCTTTCAAAACCCTAATACTATCCAACACTCATCTTCATTGTCATCATATCATTCCCACAGCGCCTCCCAGACACAGAGTTTCTCTCAATCTCCCTCTCTCAAATCTCAAACTCAGAGCAAGGCCCCAACACTCATCTTCATTGTCATCATATCCTTCCCACAGCGCCTCCCAGACTCACTCTCTCAATTAATCACCATCCATATGCAAAATAGACTCTACCCAACATTTTACACCTGCCACTCAATCTTCAGACATGCTCCTTACCATACTTAATCATCTTATACTAATACAAATATGCAAAACTTATTATAATTTATGGAATGCCAACAACATTTGGAGGAGTCACAGGTTTTTTTTCCAGATCTGCCCTATGTACTGGCACAAATATTAATGCCAATCATTATTGGTCAAGTCATGATCAGGTCCATTTTTGTTACCTTTCTTAAACACCGATAGTTTAATAATAATCTCTAAGCCTGTAGAGATCAGTTGGCTTACATAAACAGTTTTTACAAATGCTGATTTAGACTACTTAGGATGAATTATGAATGGAGAATGTCATCTATGGGGACATTATTATGCCAGAGTTCCTCGGTTAATCTTTTCACCAGGAAGTGGGATTACAAAACTAGGCACTAATTACCATTTTTAACCTTGGGGAGATTAACTTGGAAATTTAGTTCCAACACTTGTTTTTCTTTACTACCCAAACCACAACCAAACTGCTTCCTGCCCATCTGGACATTTGTTCCAAATTCCACCACTTTTAAAAAAATTTCTAGCTGATACTTTGAGGCAATGCAGCAAATCCTTTCTATTTTATGGGTCAAGGAAGTTATGCAGTAAGCATGACAAGAGGATATTAATATTACACTCAGACTGACAATTTGTCACTTTGGCCATTAGCATTTGGGTTGAATAACTCAGTATAAAGAAAGGAATATTCCTGCTTCTCTACAAATATCCACATTTCAGATATCTTGCTATGTAGGCAAAATAATCTCTCGTTGGGTGGAGAAAGTGTGGCTGTGAGGCACAGCAAACTGCTGCAGCCTCTCCTAGCTTGTCTCTTCTTCCTCATTATTAACTTTTGTCCTCTTGACCACACACTGATGTTGTCTGACCACATGATTTTTATCTGCAAAATGCTGGAGGGTATGCTTTTTGTTCCCTTCACATTTTTATGAACCAGACAAGGCTTTTTAATCAAATGAGAAGTGACCATCTAGTCACTTAAAATTTAGGAAAAAAGCCTGATAAATCCTGGAACAGGTGTGGGGAAGCAAAAAGTTCCTCAAATCTAGTGAACTAGTCAATTATGGTCCTATCAAAAACTTTGAAGGTACTGTTTGCTTTTCAGGAGGGTAAGTAAACAATGTTTTATGCCTCCAATTTTGGGGAGTTAGGTAGAGGACAAAAATGGGGGTTGTGGTCCTCCATGTTCCTGCAGGGAGTAGTATGTCTCACTGTTGCTGTCATTGTGTACCTTCAGATCATTTCCAACTTACAGTGACCCTATCATGGGGTTTTCTTGGCAAGATTTCTTCAGATGAGGTGTGCCTTTGCCTTCCTTCCTCTGAGGCTGAGAGAATGTGATTTGCCTAAGATGACCTAGTGGGTTTCATGGTATGTCCCATACTGAACTACAAAACATACCTCTGAAATTTGAGGAACATCTAATGTTAGCCCCCTTCTTTTGCTTTCCTTTTTGAAACCCTTTTCTTTTCTTTTCTCTTCTCTTTCTCTTTCTTTTTTTTTTCTTTTTCTTTTTTTGGCATTTTTAATCATAAAGGTGTTAAATATCTAAAAGTTTTAGTTATAGAATGGTCAGTGGATATCATGTACATAATCAGTAATGCAGATGGAAAACATGAAAAGAGATCTAGAAAAAAAACCCACAGCCCTAATTCTGGAAGATACTGGAAGAGTATATAAGAGCTCAGTAAATTGCAATTACACAATGTGAGACATTGTCAAGATTTAATCAGAAGGTTTTATAGCATCTAAACAGACATGCATCAATGTTTAACAAATGTGCTTTGTCCTGATTATATATAGAGAGAAAAATCCACATCCAATTGATTAAGTGCGGAACATCACACAAATATCACTGTACTAACCTTCCAAAAATTGGGTTTAGCTGCTTGGGTATATATTTGTCCCGGTCTTTAATTTCTGTTTTCCCCAATCTAAGTACAATGTAAGGGTCAGATTTGCCATCTGGGTCTGCTGGACTAAGATTAAATGCCTACAAAAACAGAAAAGAGAATTATTTAATAAATGGTAAAGTCTGCAATTTATGAAGGTTTCCAAAGGCAATACTGAAGTTGGTTTTCAGTACAAATAGGAGGGGAACAAAAGCACACATAGTATATGCTCCCTCTACATCTCCTTTGTAACTTGCAAAAAGCATAGCCTGACCATTTCTCTAAAGGAGATGTTCAAATCAGAGAAATTCTAGTTGCATTAGAAATGTTTCAGATGAGAATACATGGGGAATGAAGATGTGCAGAGTTCTGATGCTTTCTGTTATTCATTATACAAACAGCTACCGTATTCTGTTCAAAAATCACAAAAGCAAGAGAAGGAAGAAGAATGAGCGACACGTTCCATTTCCTTCCCTGATCAAACAATAATATTCAAAATGGTATTTGGATTTCAATTATGGAAAGACCTATGCGGGTTGGATGACTCATTTTTGGCTGATAGATCTGATTTCTTTACTTCTGTCTACTCTTTGAACTCATTCTTATGTAGGAAATCATGTTTAAAAAGGGATCCTAACTTACATTGAAGAATATAATACAGGATATACTTACTGCCACAATATATACTCTGATTAGAACTTTCACAGAGTGATTTGGAGGTAAACCCTGCAGAATTCTCAGCTGGCCTCCATCTCCTGGGCAGCAATCTTCTGGACTTTTGTATATACAGAAACAGCCCTATCAGAATACAAAAAGCATATAGTTAGTAAAATCAACAAAGGGGGGCAGGGAATCTTGCATTCAATCATTATATGCTGAAATTGCATTCAGCTCTTATCTCAAAAAGGAGTTATATTCTGTTATATTAGCTTTCTGCTTCATTTCCTGTAAATGATTTTATTTTCTAGTATCGCAAAAACATTTCAAATAATATGTTCCATTTTCTAACAAAAGGTATTGCATTAACTGGTGCAGTTCAAAGGCAGAGAGTACTTAACTATACTATTAACTATTATATTGGCAGTTCTCCTATTAAGAGCATTTAGATATCTCCAGATTAATGCTCAGATCTTTTAGATCAGGAGTGAACAACTCTAGCACTTTAGATTTTTTGGGGACTGCAAAGCTTATAATGACCTGTTGTTGTGTATCTCCAAATAATTTACAACTTATTGTGACCCTACAGTAAACTTATCATAGGTTTTTCTTGGCAAGTTTCTTCGGGGGGGGGGGGGGGTATTGCCTTTGCCATCCTGTAAGGCTGAGAGTATGTGACTTGCCCAAGGCCCCCCAGTGAGTCCCCATGGCCAAGTTAGGATTCAAATCCTGGACTCCATAGTCACAGTCCAATGCTGAAACCACTACACCATGCTGGCTCTCTCTAATGCCTTACTACGAGATATACTGGCTAAGCTTGAATATCAGCTAAAAACATCTAGAGGAGCACAGTTTCCTACTCTTTCCTATAGATCCATCCATAGGTGGTGACACTAAAACCTATGCCTCTTAAATGAGGAACATACAGGCTTTATTTATTTCCTGTTTGGATTGTAGTGAAAATGAATAAGCTTGGCCAGCCTACTCTACATTACCTATAAGACGCTAGTGTCATAGTAACAGAAAGGTGTGTGGATGTGTGAGAGGAAAATAGAGCCTCCAGCAACCAGTATTCACAACCTTACTTCCTGTGCCAGCAGCTCTCTAATTCCTCAGCAGAACAGACAAATCTTAGATGGACGAAGGGCTCCCTCTACATTGTCTGTTGTTATTTGCTATCAAAGACTTCCTGTTTGCTTGCATGCTTTACACACCCATTCTTTTCCTGCATCACTCTTACATTCAGGCATTTACTTATTCCCTCTCTTTCTTCCATCAGTCTATGTACACTACCTATTTGATTATGCACTACCTATTATGAGAAAAGCTATTTTACATATTTTACAAAGAAAATTAAACTTGCTTTATTCTCTGATGTATGGAAAGATGTGGGACTGGTTGTTGTTCATCTTCTGCCTTGCCAATATGCTTACTCTGTAGAGAGAGTCACTACTATTCCTCACATTTCCTAACATTGGAGAATAGTAACAGACTTCTCTTCACTACAGAACCTGTAAGCAGTTTGATTAATATACCACATAAGAATAACTAGGCAGTTCCTCACAACACATGACCATAATATAAAATATAGCATAAACTACTTCCCCACAACATAAAACAGCAACATGAATGTCCATGCCACATCAGAGTACATAAGCCAACTTTAACAGTACCTTAAATTTCCCTATTATTCTTTCCTCATAATTGCTATGATCTTCATCTGTAGATTTGCCCCGGAAAAGTTCAAACGTTTTCACCCAGTCTTCAAAATTGTTAAATTCACTCTCCAGGTCTCCATCATAGATCTTTGGAAGAGATTGCCACAATTTAATATTCCATAATACCCAAAGAACTAGTTTGCTCCAACGGAAACATAAACAGAACAGAATTCATTAAGTAAAATAAGTGGATAGCAGCTTCTGGAAAGGTATTTGTGCAAGCTCCACTAACATGGGTGTGAGTTGTCCGATGTCATATTGGTGCTCTGACACAATGCACAATTGGATTTCTGCAGAAAACCCAGTGAACAGAGTGCCCACAATGTGGTATTCTTTACAGTTGTATAAATAAATATCTTTGCAGTTTATTCCACAAGCTGTTTTATTACATGGACTGGCTGGTTCCTACCACAGACTGAACTTCCATGTCATTTCAAAACATTCTATGGCCCTGTTGGGTGTGAGAGAAACCAAATCAGTATTTATTTGCAAGTTATAATAAGCAGAATAGAACATCTATGTTGGCAGGAGCTGGCAAGAAAGAATTAGAAATGGTTATTGTGTTCATGCCTCATCAGTGCCTGAAGGAATTTGGCTCATATTCCAAGTTACAATCAAAATGCTAAATTGATCAATTTTGTCTTATCTGGATACACTTTTATCCAGCTATTCATATTGTCTTATCCATGTGTTCTCTTTTTATGGTTTAAAAACAAATGCAATGAAAGAGACAACAAAACAGAATGTGAAACTGTTTCAATTTGCACTTAAGCAACAAAGTATTTTTGTGACAACTTAAAGAATAGCCAGTTTTATTTTGCACAAGCTTTTGGGGACATGATGTGAGTTGGAGTCCATGAAAGCTTATGGTAACTAAAGCCTTTTACTATTTAAAGCACACAAAACTCTGTTATATAAAGTAATATGCATATCCCCCTACTTAATGCTTTGTACTTAGTACCCATCATCTTAGGTTTCATAAGCATTTCTGCTCATTCTCTGATTTCCAAATTAGCAAATTCCAAATTAGCAGAGAAATCCAAGTTACCAAATTTGAAATCATCTCAGTAAAACTCTACCTCCATGGTTGCTAGGTTTGGAGGAGCTTCTTTCACTGCCTTCTTGAGCAATTTATCTTTCTTCTTTCTGTCTGGCTCATCTTCAATGTTTAATGCTACATGACCAGAAGTCTCCTTGGCTGTAAAAATGAAGGAATGGGTTTAATTGTTGCATAATGGCTACATTAAAGGTTAAATCTCAAAGATTTATGGCATTCTTTATAGTAACACTTCCGAGGAGGTTCTGCATATGCAAAAGGGTGTGGTGAAAAATTGTAGCTGTTTGCATCACCACCAGCAATGGGTCTTTGGTAAACTTCATAGATCTTGCCTATTCAAATACTTTGGAATGCAACAGGACTATATTTTTGGGAAATATATTTTTGGGAAATATATATGGGAAAATCCATTTCTTTTTCAGTAGCTGTGGGAATTGCAGTTGAACTCAGAAGGAAGGAAGAAGGCTCTCTCTGTGTATGACAGAAACAGAGACAGAGAGAGACAGAGAGTCAAACAGACAGAAAGACTATGTCATCATCCTGCACTGAGCAGATGCTGGTACTCAATAGCCCATGAGCCCCCGCCCATGATTCTGTCACTCGATGATTCTAGGACTCTAGGTTTTCTGGAGCATAGTCATGACATTCTTTATTCTTGGTTTTTACATATTTCGCTCTCTCTTTTATGCAAATAGAGATTAATATATCAATATGATATTTACACAGTGCCTAATTTCAGGCTTGGCAAAATATTTCAGATTCCTTGGCACTAGTATCGCAATGCTACATTCCAACATCAAATTAGTTGGTGCTCGTCCTAGACAGAGCTAAAATGGCATTTGAAAACACTTTATTCATGCTGGAATGAAGTTGGAACACCACTTTTAAAAAGCTACTTTTAACTGCTGGTGAAAGGTAATATGCTAATGTTGTTGTTGTATGCCTTCATTTCCCACTTATGTTGACTCTAAGGAGAACCTATCACAAGGCTTTCTGAGGGTCGAGAGTGTGTCACCCAGTGGGTCCCCAGTGGGTTTTCATTGCTCAGTGGGGATTTGAAGCCTGGTTTCCAAGGTTATTTCTTGCACTGCTTCTTTTTGAATATTATTATCTTAAAATCCTTACTTCTTAAATATGAACAAAGATGCCCCAAAGTGTTTCCCCAAGTGACCTCCGTGCCCAAAGCAACAATTTAGGAACAATAACTAAACATTACATTTTATGCCCTCTCCACAAATAATGAGGTTACCATTTGTTTCAATACATATTATGCATTACTTTCAAGATGTGCTGCATCCATTGACACAGGGTTTTACTCTTCTTTTTTGCAAAAACAGAAACCAAATTGTTATATGGGGCTGGAAAAGTGTAAAGTCCCACAAGTACACTTACTTGGAGATCTGGGAGGACAGATAGGCAGCAGGGTGGCAGAGTGAGACAGCCTTTCCAGAGCACCCCATTGCCAACTGTTGGCCATTTGGATTTGGGGGGCATTACCCACCTGAGCACTACCCACCAGTCTTTCTGCAGCCTGGCAAAACTATTGTACAAGGAGGTACTAGATACTTCCTTGTACAACACCAGAAGAAGTAGTTACACTGGCATAAACCCTGGTTATGTTAATATAAAAGCATGGAAAGTACACCCATGAACTTCATACAGGGGCTAAACAGAAGGGGAAAAAAGAGGTGCTTTTCAGCTGGCTTGAAGGTGTGGTGTTTAGATGGCACATGCCTTGAAGCCAGCAGAAAAGTGCCCTTATGCAGAGAAGAGCCATTTTAAAAAAAAAAGCTGCTTGAAGCCATGTCACGTGGTCATGACATGAGCACTCCAGCTGCCTTGGGAGCTGGCAGTGTGGTTGGTGGAGTTTCAATGTGGCTTCAGAAAAGGCAGCTTCAAGCCACTTTTTTCCTGCCCATCTGTTTCTCCCCACAGCCTCTCAACCTATTTTTGTGTCCCCCAAAGCCTCCTGCTAGTCACCCAAGCCACCCTGAATTTCCCCCTAGCACACTCCCCCAATGTACCTCAGTTTTTGGCAATATAGCAATCAAAATGAGAGCCAATATGGTGTACCGGTTTAAGGCTTCGATTAAGACACTTGGGCCCGATCTACACGGGCACTAAAAGGCGCCTGGGTGGCACCATTAGGCTTCGGGAGTGCGCAGCGTTCACACACTCCCAAACCCTAGCATGTAATGGCAGCACCGCCATTATGTAACGCCGTTTAGACGGTGTACGTAATGGCGGCGCCGAAGTGGCACAGCTTCCACACGGAGCTGCACAATTGCGGCACCGCAAAGGCGCCAAATGGCGCCTTTTTAAAAATCGCGCCGCAACTGCGGCGCAGAAAAAGGAGCTTCACAACGAAGCTCCTTTTTTGGGGTGGGTCTTTGCCGCGGCTTTTAGATAGCCGCGGCAAAGACCCAGGGAGAAAGGGGCGGCGGCGGCAGCCCCTTTCTTCCTTCTGCCCCGCCTCCTCAAGCTTAGAGGCCCCAGGGAAGTGGCAGTTTCCCCGTGGCCTCTGGAAGTGGCGGGATGGGGCCGCAGAGGCTGCCGGTCTGGCAGCCTCGGCCCCATCCCGCCGCTTCCTGGAGCTAATATGAACCGCCCCTTTTGGGCGGTCTGGAAAGCCCCTAGGAGACCAGGTTTAAATCCTGCTCACCTATAGAAATTCACTGGGTGACCTTGGCCAAGTCATATTCTTCCAGCATTAGAGAAATGCAATGACAAACTCCCTCTGAACAATCCGCCCCCCCGCCCAAAAAAACCACCCATTTTAGTTTTGTCTTAGCTTGGAGGCACTATAAGTCAGAAATGACTTGAAGACTCACAGCAACAAACCAGTCATAATGGTCACCTTTTTGTCTCTTATATAGCTAAAATCTGAGACATTTTCCTCCATCATTAGGCAGGTGCAGACCATGGGATTGGCCCCAGCACCCCTACAGTTGCCTGCTCTTGCATTAGGGTAAAGACGCAAAAGGATTCTAGCCTGAAATTTTCATCACTGTTTTCACACACTAAGCTGAAACTGTCATACTTGATATATCATGAGAAGACATGCCCAGGAATGTCATTAGGTGGTGAAGGTAGTGCAAACTGCAATGAGACTCACTACAAAAGACAATAATGCTTGGCAAGGTAGATGGCATTAGGAAAAGAGGAATACTCTATTTCTGATGGATAGACTCAATCAAGGAAGCTACAGCCCTGAATCTACAAGACCTGAACAGGGCTGTGGCTTTCTTGATTGAGTCCATCCATCCGGAATGTAGTCTTCCTTTTCCTAATGGTTGTTGTTAAGCACTGCCAATCAAGTTGACTTTGACTTATGGTGACCCTATGACTTGCAGGTCTCTCATTCATAGGTTCACCATAAGTCAAAGTCAACTTGATTGACAGTGGTTAACAACAACTATTTTTACACACTTCAGCTTATCAGGTGGAAATTGGATGTATCTTAAAAACAGATACACAGCATAATTAAAAGGGCTTTCACTAGCCTATCCAGGCATTTCACTCAGGCAGGATGCAAACTGGCTGCATAATTAAATTTCCAAACAAGCTCAACTGCACCAGTGAATTTAATGATTAAAATTCCACTCACCTGGAGCTTACAGGCTTACAATAAATTAGGTCATATGCATCTTGCACTCATGGAATTATAGTGTGCTCTGAGTATGTGTGTGTTTGAGTACCAGACAAATGAATAAAAGTCAAATTATATCAGCATTTAGTGGATGATGTCTCACCACTTTAGCAAAACATTCCCTCAAAGACACATTTGAATGGCCCTATTCCTCCTGTGCCACTTGCTTCAGCAAATCTAGACTACAAACTGAGAATATTAAACACATATGTTTATAGCCAAACTAGTGGCATCAGACATGTGCTATTTAATGGCACAAAGGCTACCAAAGTGTATGTTTTCTGTTTTTTAGATAGTAGCCATGGATGAGCTTGAGCAGTAGCTGGGTCAGAGGGGATGCTAAACAAAGAAATTATAGCTCCCCACCTAGAATGATCCCCATATAAATGTCTGCCTTCCAAGCTAGAATAATAGAAACACAGAATAATAGGACTTTATCACATGGGGAAAATTAGGGGTTTTAACAGCAAAAATCGCGTGAAAATCGCACAATTGTGATTAACATTTTCACATGATATTAAAGTTCCATTATCCCAGGAATAAACAGGTGACAAATCATTCATGGGGAAATCCTGTGAATAATTTGTTACTGTTTATTGCCTGTTTATTCCCAGGGTAATGGTTCTTTAATCGAGACTTTTTGCGAAAATGCTAATTGCGATTACACGATTTTCATGCAATTTTTGCTGTTTAAACCCACTGATTTTCACCATGTGATAAAGTCCATTGAGTTAGAAGAGACCACAAGGACTATCCAGTTCAAACACCTGCCATGGAGTCGGCCCTCCTCATCTACAGATTTTTTTATCCACAGATTTAAGCATCCACAGCTTGAAAATATTTTTTTTTTAAAAAAAACCTTCATTTTGCCATTTTATATAAGTGACACCATTTCACTATGCCATTGTATTTAATGGAACTTGAGCATCCATGGATTTTATTATCCATGGGTGATCCTGGAACCAAATCCCAGCAAATAACAAGGTCCCAGTGTACTATTTGTATCAGGAGGAAAGTTGGGAGGAGGAAAGGATTTGAATTAGGAAGGATGGGGACAGTGTGCATTAGTACATGAAGGGGTAAAAACATGAGTGGAGAAATCTCTTCACATATTCAAAGGAAGAATAAAGTGGCTACAAGGTATAAGCCATGCACTTCCATCCCCTCTAATAGTGAAGGGGGGTGCCAGTGGTTGGTGAATCCACCCTGGATACAATTCCAAGCTTTAAAGGAGCTAAAACCTGGAGCAGATTCATTGCCAATAATAATAATAATAATAATAATAATAATAATAACTTTTATTTGTAAACCACCCTTCCTGCGATCAGGGTGGTGTACAGCATCTACAGTTAAAAACATTTCAAATAATACAATAAAAGATTACAATAAAACAAGGAATAAAAACAAGTAAAAACATTATCATCCCGAAGCGGTATATAATGGTTTATTCCAACGGCTTATCTGGAGGGAAGATGGCGATGACAGATAGCAATCAAGGATAAGCCTGATTAAATAGGTGCGTTTTTAGCTCCTTTTTAAATTGGGGGAGGGAAGTAATCAAGCGGAGCTCAATAGGTAGTGAGTTCCAGAGGCTCGGAGCAGATATAGAAAACGCTCTCTTGGCAGTTGTCGAGAGCCTGGCCTCTGGAACTCTTAACAGGTGTTGTCCGCTTGATCTAAGTGTGCGGGGCGGATTATGTGGGGAGAGACGGTCCTTTAGGTACTCTGGGCCCAAGCCATTTAGGGCTTTATAGGTAACGACCAGCACTTTGTATTGGGCCCGGAAGCGAATGGGCAGCCAATGAAGATCTTTTAAGATCGGTGTTATATGGTGGGTCCTAGATGCCCCCGTGATCAGCCGTGCTGCCATATTCTGGATTAATTGTAGCTTCCGAGTGTGGTACAAAGGCTGCCCCATGTAGAGCGCGTTGCAGAAATCCAACCGAGAGGTTACCAGAGCATGTACTACTGTTTCAAGGTCCCTCCGGTCCAGGCAGGGGCGCAGCTGGCGTATCAGCCGAAGCTGGAAGCAGGTGCTCCTGACTGTCGCATCCACCTGAGAAGTAAGGTGGACCGACGAATCAAGGAGCACCCCCAAGCTGCGTACAGTGTCCTTTATGGGAAGCGTGATCCCGTTCAGGACAGGTGGAACCACCTCCCTGCCTGGGCCGGGGGAACCTATCATGAGTACTTCCGTTTTCTCTGGATTCAGGCTGAGTCTGTTTTCCCTCATCCAGTCCATTACCGATTCCAGACAGGCCACGAGAGGAGTGACGCCGTCCCTGGTCACTGCATCAGTCGGAGACATAGAGAAGACTATTTGGGTGTCATCAGCGTACTGATAACTCCGCGCCCCATGCCTCCGGATGATCTCTCCCAGCGGTTTCATGTAAATGTTAAAGAGCATGGGGGACAGAATGGCTCCTTGAGGGACCCCAGAGGTGAGGGCCCTCTTATCGGAGCACACGTCCCCCAGCTGCACCATCTGGAACCTCCCGGAGAGGTAGGACCGGAACCACTGGAGCGCAGTGCCTCCGATTCCCACCTCTGCCAGGCGTTCCAGAAGGATACCATGGTCGATGGTATCGAAAGCCGCTGAGATGTCCAAGAGCACCAGCAGGGACACGCTACCCCTGTCGATGCCCAGACGGAGATCATCGACCAGGGCGACCATGGCAGTCTCAACCCCATGGCCTGCCCGAAAACCGGTTTGAAATGGATCTAGAAAATCCGTTTCATCCAAGATCGATTGAAGCTGGATTGCAACCGCCCTCTCGATCACCTTCCCCAAAAATGGCAGTAGCGAGACTGGCCAATAATTGTTGTGAACCAGGGGGTCGAGGGAGGGCTTCTTCAATATTGGTTTTATTGTGGCCAATTTAAGCTGGTCGGGAAACTGTCCCTCCCTCAAAGATGAGTTGATAATCCGGTGTAACAAGGAAGTTACTACCGGTCCCCCCTGTGCCACTAACCACGAGGGGCAGGGATCGAGAGAGCAGGTTGTCTTCCTAACACTTCTAAGGATCTTGTCCACATCCTTGGTACTGACAAACTCAAACTGATCCAGTACAACCGAGTCCACGGAAGCTCTGGATGCCTCTATTCTGGTTTCTGTTTCAACCCTGGTGTCCAGATCTTTGTTTATCCGAGAGATTTTATCTGCGAAGAAGTTGTTAAATTGGTCACAGCAGGCCTTAGTAGGTTCAAGGATCTGGTTCGGGGCAGGAGGGAGCTGAGTTAGCTCTCTCACTACCCTGAACAACTCTGCTGGACGCGACTCCGCGGACGCGATACGAGCAGCATAGAATTAGATTAGATTAGATTAGATTAGAAGGCAGATTAGCTTCTGCCTTCATGTTCTTTCTGATTTATGGAGATCTTAAGGTGAACCTATCACAGGGTTTTCTGGAGCTGAGAGTGTGTGACTCACCCAAGGTCACCCAGTGGGTTTTCATGGCTAAGCGGGGGATCGAACCCTGATCTCCAGAGTCATAGTCCGACACCCAAACCACTACATCATGCTGGGCCCTCTTGCATTACAGAGGTACATTAGTAAGATGGGGCTTCCCATGTGGTAAGTGGAAGTCAACTGAGACTCCAGATGGTGAACTTTTCTGACATTGACTGTTTAAACAGAAAGAGCAACATTTGGATAATTGGAAAGAGTCAGTAATGACCAAAGCCATATCACAACACTTTGTTGTATAAATGCCATCTTTTTCCTCTCACAGACAAGGTGCATGGTATCCTCATTTGGTCAAGTCATCTCTGGCTGCAAAGGGAGGAAATCCTGTAAGGATATCTCTCACAACATGGTTGCTGCAGGTGATCTACTCTTGATTTTATCATTGCTCCTCCTGAAGCTCTCAAACCTGAATGGGAGGTCTCCTGGTGCTGGGACCCTATAGATTCAAAAGTTTGGCCCCAGGAAAACTTCCATTCAACTTAGAACAGCTGCCTGAAAAGCAGCGGTAAAATCAAGAGTGCATTTGCCACTTCTGCAGTGGTGCCCGGCAGAGAATGACATAATTGTTGTGTGCCGTCAAGCTGTTTCCAACTTATAGTGACCCTAAGGCGAGCTTATCACAGGGTTTTCTTGGCAAAGTTTGCTCAGTAGGGGTTTGGCTTCGCCTTCCTCTGAGGCTGAGATACTGTGACTTGCCAGGTCACCAGATTGGCTTCTACTGCTGAGCAGGGATTCACATCTGAGTCTCACACAGTCCCAGTCCAGTAGTGAAACCACTGGACCACACTGGTTCTCAATAAATAAAATACAGTGGTGATAATTTAAATAACTAACCATTTGATGCCTTATCATGAAATCCCAAATATACTGCTTGAGGGTCATCTCACTGATCCTAAGAGAAGGACATGCCACAATAACACAACTCTACAGAATCACCAATATGGGTGAAGTGGAATTGGTATCTACACTGTGGTCATGAAAATAAAATACTCCAGGTATACTACTTCAGACTGATCCTATCTATAACATAACCATAATGGACCCTGTCTTCCCATGAGAAGAACTCTGCTCTCAGGATACCCCTCTCAGTTTAACTTGAGGAAATCACTTTTTTGGACAACAGCTTCTCCAGATTCCATGGCCAATGCTCCTAATTTTGGTATTTTTTGTTGTTGTGTGCCTTCAAGTTGTTTCTGACCTATGGCAAGCCTAAGGCAAACCTATCAGAAGGCTTTCTTGGCAGATTTCTTCAGGGGGGATTTACTATTGCCATCTTCTGAGGCTGTGAGTATATGACTTGACCAATGTCACCCAATGGGCTGAGATGGGATATGGAACCTGGTCTCCAAGTGTTCTGGTCCAACACTCAAACCATTACACCATGTTGGCTCTATGTAGCCCTCAAAAACAACTTTTCCAAGTGTTATCTGTAGGTGGGAAGATATTTAGGTAATTTCTCCCTGCCCCCAAGTCTCCTTTCTCCATGTGTCAATTGGGTTCAGATACTGGACATCATGTAGGAGATGCTGAAGCAGTAGAGTAGACACTATAGGAGAAAGAAGGACTGAATATTGATGCACCTCCTTTCATCCATGAGAACCACCACTATATCAGAATTGTTTTCATAAACAGAAAAAAGCCCTTCTGTTTACTACAAGAGATATTTAGAATGTGATTTACAATAAATTGGGGGGGGGGGGGGAACCAATCTCTGCATGAATATTTCTCTAGGTAATGGGTGCCCTTTATTAACCATGGAAAGCAATAAAAATGCAAAAATTTACTCACCATTTCCTGCTTTTCCACTGAAATCAAGTACTTTTGCCTTTCAAAATAAATATAAATGGAAATGTTACAAAGCACTTTATTTACAACCCAACTATAGCAGAAACCTGCTTCAGTTCTATGCAGTTATTTATAATATTTTTGTTCCACCTGTATCCCCTAGTATCTCCATTGTTCAGGTTATGAGTACTACAGTTTTATTGCTTATGTAGCTAATATAGAGTCAACCACACACAATACAGAGTTATCATGAGGTTTGGGAAAATTTCAAGGTTTGTAGACGTAACCGCCTCCTACACACACACACACACCAATACTTAGCAAGTATTGAAATAAATAGCACAAATGAGGACAGAGTCTGCCCAATAACCATGGGACACTGACTATTGTGTGCTGGGGAGGGGGAAGAGTACCAGAAGACAATTGAGAGAAAGTCTGAAGCCCCAAATAGTAACACTCCATATATTAAAATTTGACACAGATGGGAGCTGCTATCTGTGTGATGCAACTGTCGGGTCCTTACCTTTTGTACTTTTTGTATAGAAGCATAATACTTTGACCACCAGTCAATCACATTTTCAGCAGATTCATCAGCTATGGTTCTCTTTTTTCGCTTGGTGGATCGGCGGGTTGATTTTCTTGAAACCTAGAAAGGAAAAAGCTAGGACTGATGATAATGGTTATATTTCTCTATTTTGCTATCCAGAGGTCCAATTCTGCTCCTAGAACCCTTTTGGAATCCTGCTGTGCCTACAGAGCTAATCCACTGCTCCATCTAGCTTGAATGATAAACCCTATAGGATCCATATATTTGCAGCGTATATTTCAGCCACTATCTATCTATCTATAGATATAGATATGCATTTATTAGAGTAACTAACAAACAGAATTTGAAAGATTAGCAAAACTTTTCAGCTTCTGCCTTCTTCAGTCGTCCACTACCATCTACTTAAGAATTCTGACAATAGTGTGATCTAAACAGATACATTGACTACAGCTCATTTTTGTTTAGGGTATCTGAAGAAGGCACAAGTTGCAACATTTTGTTAACTTGTTTATTAAGTTTTGTTTGTTAATAATGCTAGTAAATATATATTTTTTAAAATAAATTGCATCCTTCTTAACGAACTGCTTAAGAGTCTTGTTTGCTTTTAAATCATCTACAGATATATAGAAATAGATATAGCTATGTTTTTAAATATAGTATCACACTAGAAGCATAAATAAATTAATAAATTTTGAGAGTGACATTAAAACTAAAGAGGATAAATGTTACATAGCATTGGAAACCTGATTGAACATCACAATCTATACTGTCTGTCTAAAAGAAAATAAAGAAGACACTTCATGGCATAGCAAAAAAAAAAAAAAAAATCCTGCCACTGACCCAGGCTGCATCCTCACTGTAGAAATAATCCAGTTTGATCCCACTTTAACTGCCATGGTACAATGCTATGGAGTTCTGGGAATGGTAGTTTTGTGAGATATTTAGCCTTCCCTATCAGACAAGCTACATATTCATGTATGTCTGATAGGGAAGGCTAAATATCTCACAAAACTACCATTCCCAGAACTCCATAGCATTGAGACATAGCAGTTAAAAGCTGTGTCAAAGTGGATTATTTCTGCAGTGCGGATGCAGCCTTGGTCTGTCTAGGTGGTAGGGCAAGTATATACAAAGGGAAATAATCCATTAAACACTATGGTCCAAAATTGTTTAGGGATGTAAATAGGTCTAAGTCAATACCTTTAATTGTGCCTCCATTTATTGGAGGGGTCTAGATCCTGTAGTATCTGAGAGCCACCATGATGTAGTGGTTGGTGTTATACTAGGACTCTGGAAGATCAGGGTTGGTATCCCCACTCAGCCATAGAAACCCATTGAGTGATCCTTTGCAAGTCAACCTTCCTCAGCTTAAGAGGAAGCCAACCATCCTCTCACTAAATCTTAACATGAAAAACTCTAGGACAGCAACACAATAAACTGGAAAACTTGAAGACACATAAAAACAGCAGCAATAGAGTGTGCCAAATTATTATATAGGGCCTTGTGGGGTGATGTACTGGATTGTCCCTCTCCAATTTGTGAACCGGATTCCTGGTCCATAAAACAGGATCTAGATAACATTTAAGCTTGTGTGTGTCAGCGTGTATAAACACACACCTCCTTACCCTTAGAACCATATCAAGAGAGAGGGTTGCAGTGGACAGAGGCTTACAGTTCTAAGGATTCTGGTTTGTAATATAGGGTAAACTATATTGTGAAGTGTACTGGAAATGCTGCTGAAGAGCAAAGACATACAACCTGAGCTCTAAAGTCAGAATCATTCAAGCCGCTCTATTCCCAATTACCATGTACGGATGGGAGAGATGGACAGTGAAGGAAGCAGATAGAAAGAAAATCAACTAATTTGAAATGTGGTGCTGGAGAAGAGTACTTAGGTACTTAGGATACCATGGACAGCCAAGAAAACAAACAAATGGGTTGTTGAACAGATCAGATCAGAGCTCTCCTTGCAAGCAAAGATGATCAAGTTGAGACTTTGGCCACATAATGAGAAGGAATGGATCATTAGAAAAAACAATAATGCTAGGAAAGGTAGAGGGTAGAGGAAAGAGAGGAAGAACACAAACCAATGGATAGAGTCAGGCGGGTTATGGGCAGGGGCTTGCAGGATCTGGGCAAGACAGTGAAAGATAGGGATTTGTTGGAGATATTTCATCCACAGGGTTGCCATGAATCGGAACTGACTTGTGGGTTGCACTCCCTCCATGTGGGACCATTGAAAATTCAATCTCTTGGTCCCTGCTGTGTCCCACAACCTCTGAAATAATAATAATAATAATAATAATAATAATAATAATATTTACTATACCTATCTCCCAACACCCTCTAGGAAGTATGGGAGCAATATTGTTACATGTTGAGGCTATTCTGAGTTGTTTTAATCCCAGGAAAGGCCTTTAAAAATGAAGAAGAATTTGACTTCTGCTATCTTTCCTGGTATTGAAAAGACTTCTTCTGGGCCTAAAATGTGGCAAAACACTCCCTAAGTGATGTGAGGGCATTTATAGTTTTTTTTAAAAATCAGTAAATTTTATTTTCAATTTTTTGTTGGGCCGTGGGACCCTTGGGGGCTTAAAACAGCCTTGACAGTGGCTCAATCCATAGGCTACTCCCTCATCTAGTGAAAAATGCAAGGAGTTCCAAAATAAGGAAACCAGCAATTGCAAGGCTCACTTTTTGTTTCCCATCTTTTATGGGATCAGAGGTAGAAGATAGTGCAGGCTTCAGTGAAGGTGTTGGTGTTGTTAGAGGAGGTGGTGATGGTGCAGGTGCTATTTCTGGCTCAGGAACTGCTAAGATAGATGCACCATGCCCCACATCAACATAGACGTGGTCTGTTGGTGGCTGCTGAGGTTGAAGAGATTGAACCGTTCCCGGTGTGGATGTAACTGGAAATGAAAGCACATGCAGGATTAGATGAGGCAGTAAAATACGCATCCTATTTAGAGAGCTTTTGGATCTATCACCAGAACAGACCTCAGATAGTTTAATAGCCATCCTCTCTGCCCATAGAATTCTGCAGATTATAATTCTATAAGAAGCAGTAGAACAGTGGTTTCAATCTTAGATTGCCAGATGTTAAGAACATCAGAAGCTCCTTGGGGCATTGGTCCATCTAGCTCAATACCGCCATATCTGGCTGGAAGCTTAAGGCAGGAATCTTTCTTAGCCCTGTCTGGAGATCCCTAATATTCCTGGTGGTCTCCTGTTCAAGGCTTGAGCCTTATTAGCTATTAAAGCAGATGCAGTTGGGTGCGTTCAGGGTGGTACGGTTGTTTGACTACAATCTCTGAAACCGTGACCACTGCTTACCACCCCAGCTGGAGCTTCTTGGAATTTAAGCCAAATATCCCAGGACCCAAGTTTTTGGAATTATAGTCTGTTTTACAAAATTGCTACACATAATAGCTGAGAATCTAGACTGTCAAGCATAACATAACAGTTTCCACATATGGAACTATACTACAGCTTCCTTGTCACTATCTCCAAGACTCACCATTTTTCTGCAACAGACCCCTTCTCTGACCATTCTGTTGCTGGTGGACAGCAGAAGACTCAGACAAGCATCTGGCTATGTTTCCATAGCCAGATGCATACTGAGGACATCATCCACAGAGATCTGTTGGGGTCCTCCAGAGGTCTCAGTAGATGATGTCCTAGCTATGGGAATACAGCCAGATATTTCTCCAATCTCCTCCACTCTCATCCAACAACAGAATTGGGGGGGGGGGGCTATCACAACAAAACAGTGAGTTCTGAGGGGGCTTTGGACATTATGGAGGGAAGAAAAGAACACAAAACTCTGCACCTATATATACACATACACATATAAACATACAAAGAGATCTTGTATCACCTTTGAGATTAACTGAACCAAAAAAGTTGTCGAATAAACTTTCATAGACTTGGTCCACTTCCTCATATGCATGGAGTAAATTGGTGCCCAACAAGGAACCTTTTTAATATACACATGCATAAGGATGCCAGCAAATGTGTATCTGTCTATAAGTAGTGCCTCCTCCTGAATGTTTTTGGATGTTTCCAAAATACAAGGAGAGAACAGGATGCACAATAGATTTGTGTTTCCAGTTCCTTTGTTCTTCCACCTCATATGAAATTAATTGACACAGCAAGATGATGGGTAAGCTTCCCCTCCAGAAGCCAATTGGGATCTGGATCACATTAAGTAGCTTGACTCCGCATCTTTGTTGATCAGTATTTTAGTCAGAGGACTTGCTCAGCTTGCTTCTTGGGACTCTTTCTAACTGGAGACCTCAATGGTGGAAACACCAGCCTTGCACAGGATGCAAACCATATTGTCACCTCCCCAGCATAAACAGCAGCATACATTGAGTGCCATAACTACCAGAACTAATTCACCAGGATCTTAGGCATAGATCTTGTGGCCCTCCTGACCTTGACACCACTTCTTAAGTCTTCAATATGGAATCTTATCATCTATGAAAAGTTAGTTCCTTCCAACACTTTTCAGAATTTGATAATGCCTTCAGAGAAAAGCAGAAACATCTCTGAGGATGTTTTTAAAAACAAACAAAAACCAGCAACCCTGAAGTGCCATTTTTTTTTAATTATCTCAAAGTGGTTAATAATTTTCTTGGTAGTTGTCTTAATTTGTCAAAACACCATTTCTCACAAAGGATGAGAAAAATTGTGAATATTCTTTACTTTTTTATGCTCATCAATGGCTAGGCTAGCAAGAGTTGATGGCAGTTGCTGTCCAACAACATATAGAGGGCCAAATTCTCCCATTCTTACAATGCAACCCCTTGACAAATAATAAAAATCATCTAGGGATGCAGTGGCTTAGTGGTTAAGACGCCAGTTCTGATGATCCCAAGATCAGAAGGTTGGCAGTTCAAGGCCCAGGTGATGCATGATGGGGTGAGTTCCTGTCACTAGTCCCAGCTTCTACCAACCTAGCAGTTCAAAACCATGCAAATGCAAGTAGATAGATAGGTACCACTTCTCAGTGGGAAGGTAATAGTGTTCGGTGGAGTCATACTGGCCACATGACCACCAGAGCAGTCCTCAGGTGATGCTGGCTCTTTGGCTTAGAAACGGAGATGAGCACCCCCCCCCCCACAGTTGGTTACGACTAGACATTTATGTCAAGGGACTACCTTTACCTTTTTACCTTTAGACATTTGCTGTATGAATTTACTTGTGAAATATAAGGGTGTATATTTGGGGTGCAGTTACTTGGGACTTCTCACCTTCATCAATTTCTATGATGCTGGCCTCTTTCATTGGTGAAGCAGGCAGTTCTTTAGGCTTATATAGGAACTGCTTAAGGCAGTTGATGGTGTGTGTCCCAACCAGAGTGCTCCGGCCAAAGGCTCTCCAGTCCACAACGCAGATGCTGAGTGGAGGGTGCAACAGTTCGTTTTCAGGCAGTTCCTCGCAAAGGAAAAAACACAAAATCCATAACAACCCATTCTTTCTCTCCTTTGTGGTGGCACCAGCACTTACTTCAGAGGGACCACTGAAGATTTTGTTTTAATTGGAGATGTAGCCTAGAAATGTATAAGAAAATCTCCTGGGAATTTGATTACTGCTAAGTTTAAGTGAGCTAATTTCCCAAGTTTTAAGGTGAAAAATCACCCCAAATCAGCCTATTTAAAAACAACAACAGTGTTCTGAGGTTTTTAGGGCTGCATTTTCAAATCGTGAGGGCCACATTTGCCACCCCTGCCCTAAATCCATGCAAAGTTCAGTTGTGACTTTAAAATGTACTAAATTTGAAAAATATCAGCAGCCCTACTGAAACACCCTCAAAATACCTGCAAATGTTTCTTTAAATTTTTATACTATATTTATATCTTGATCTTGCATGCAGGGGAAATGCATCCACACCTGTAGCAATGCTGCAACCTCCTGTGCTCCTAGACAATTAAATGAGAACCAAACCCAACTTTAAGGGGTTCTTTATTCCCTGCAATTAATACATTTCTCACAGCCCAGCAATGGAAATTCCTTAGAGGTACATACCTCCTCAATCATACTTGGAAATTAAGCTTGAACAGTATTTACCTTCCAATGACTAACTAGAAAACAAAATGCAAAATACACAGATGGGCAAAAGTCCATGCTATGGCATCTTTCACCTTTTGAGGGTGCATATCTTCTAAATACATGCTAACTCTATTGTCAGATTTGACACTGGGGCTGAATTCTTATACTCGTTACATCCATGTAAGAACCCCAAAATTCCCCTAAAATCTAAGCAAAATATGGTTTCAGTTTTAGCTCCATCTATCAATTTACTTGTCCCCTGGGTCAAATGACTTGCTACATCATGAATATTGCAAATTTTTATAATTATTTTCCTCCATGAACTTTTATAGTGGATAAAATAAGGCAAAACTAGATATATTAGGAAAATTATATTTCAAATCTGGCAAGTCCAGTTGTTAGATTTTCTGGAAACAACTATGGTTTTTCCACTTGCACACCTGAGGAGAATGCATTAATTAAAAATATCCCCTTCATTACATTTCCCTTCTTCTTTGACTCCAAGTATTTCAGACTTGTTGACATTTGACATTAACAATCTGAATAGCAACCACATTGTGGTGTATGTGTTTTTAATTGAATGGCAGATAGAAAGAGCTAATGATTTTTTAAACAGAAAAGCAGCATATGGGTGTGTGTGTGAAGAAATCTTTCCTCCCCAGCTGTGGTCTCAGATTCTCCCCATTAGTTTTAGAGACAAAATTACTACTGTTCACTACGGGAGGCTTTTTCCTGATGCTAACTTGCCAGCCTTTCTTGCATAATGCAGTTGCCCACCTAATATTTAATTTAAAAAAAAAACCCACACAAAACATTGGTGCTTATCATATCATTTGCACTATATATGCTTAGACACTCACAATGTATTGAACTTTCCCCTATTTTATACTCTAAACAATCATTTTAAATAAGAAGAGTACATTTGACCTCAAATAACTTAGCGAGCTCCATATCTCAGACAAAAGTTCCAGTCCCAATCTAACATTTTTACTCACTGCATTTTGCTTGATCTTAGCTTATTCCCTTATCAAATGTCCTTCTCTATGAAATGCCCAGTTATACTTGAGCTATATTTTTCAGTTTGTGTGAAAAGAGTCTAATTAGTAGACAGTTATAGACATATATGTACCACTTCAAACCAGTCTCCCAGGACATTAAAATTGGGATTGTTTTTGTAGCTCTGGATGACACACGATTTCACTCCTTTGCTGGCACATTCAATGAGAACTTGTGGACGGTCCACAGAAAGAAGCTGAACTTTCTTCAGTTCACGAAGACCCCAGAACAGAACCTGCAGCAGAAGAAACAGAAGTAAAACTCACATCTATTTTTAATACATTATATCTAAATACACTGCTATTTTATGACTAACTTATAATAATACTTAAAATTATCCTTTATAACTACTAATTCATATATGAATAAATTGGTTACCTGTAAAGATTTTGAAGGGGCATACAACCATAATAAAATATACACCATCAAACAATGCACAGAATCTGTATGTGTGTATGTGCCTTCAAGTAGCTTGTAGTGTATGGCAACCTCATGAACTTCATAGAGTTTTCTTATGCAAGGAAAACTCACCTCTACCCTGTATTTACTTAAAACAGGCCTGATGTTGGCTGGGACTGGGTAGATCAGACTGGCATCTGGAGGATCCACAGGTGGGAGGCTTTCAGGGCCAGAATCAGGGACCTGCAAAATGAAAGTGTATCTCAGTTTTATTACTATTTAGTTCTAGCATTCTTATAAAGAGTCCGGAGATACTACAGCAGTTCTCATTGCATGGAAGACCATCATACATATACAGAAAATGCAATTTTAGGTTATAGGAAGCAGCTGTTCTTTTCTGTTTACACCAACATGAACAGGCATTAGGGTGCGTCTATTGCATGTAGTGATGAAGGATATGTCAATTGAAAGGCCATTCTTAATTCTTATTAATACACATAACATGGTGCTTTAACAGAATTGTATTCTACACAGAAGTCACAACAACTGCTACTGAAAATCTTTCAGTAGCTATCCTGGAGTCTTTGGGGTATTCCTTCTGTTTGCATTTACTTTAGTTACCATTAAGCAGAAACTTGGGATGTATGACAAAACTAAAATGATTTAGAGAGCCAATTTTAAGGTGGTTGAATCATCTGCGGAATAGCAATTATCCTGGAGCATTCCCTCTGTTTGCATTTACTGTAGCTAAACTTAGGCAGAAACTTTGAAAGTATGACAAAATTAAAATGGCTCAGAGAGCCATTTTGCCGCTGTATTTTCTTAGGCAAGGAATACTCAATTGCCAGTTACTTCCTTTGAAATATAGCCTATAAAACCTGATATTCATTAGTGGTTTCCAATCCCAGTACTAACCATGGCTGGCCCTGCTTAGCTTCCAAGATCAGACAGGATCTGGTGCCTTTAGAGTTACAAGACTAAAATAATGCTAAAAATAAAATGTGAGGAACAGATACCACGGAAAACAACATTAGCATGAAAACTTTCTGCAAAAAACAAAACAAAACAAAAACCTAGTTATTTTAAACCAATGAAACAGCTGTAGTGTACCCAGAGCTTAGTTGTTGTTGTTGTTGTTGTTACTATTATTATTGTCATATAATGTTTCTGCCCTCTTTCCCAGTTCCTGGGTTGCTTTTGTAGTTTGTCTTCAGAACTATAACAGGGATGGAAAAAGCTATAATAGGCCCTAATGCTGAATCCATCCCTTTTGAGGTCTCAATCTGGCCCTTTGCGATTCCCTAGATGGCCTCATCTCCTTTCCCATGATAATATCATTTAATAATAATAATAAATATATTATTAAAACAACAACAACAACAACAACATCATTTGTTGGTTGCCCAGTTTTGTAGGGACTATTTTACCATTCTAAAATGTTGAAATGCCCCAATACCAGTGCTCAGTATGTTGGACATAACATTTGAAATTTCTCATCCTTGAACAGAATAGACTCAATGAATCTAATCTATTCACTGGAATACCACTGGATATAATGCCCACTTGAAAGCATCCAAAGGTACCAGTCGAATGTCACTGTTTAGGTATTCTGCAATTTGGGTGCTACATGTGAAAAGACCCTCGCCTTTGTTCCCAACAAATGCACTTCTTCCAATGAAGCAACTGTAAGGAGGGCCTGTGCAACTGAGTGCTCGTTTCAAACAGAGTCATGCCCAAAGAAATATATTCTATATAAGTCTGCTGTGGGAGTTCTATGAATGAGGAAACCCAATTTATGCCAAGACAGCATGTTTATTTTAGGACTTGCTCCATTTCCCAAACATTTGGAACAGTGTAGTTTGTACTTGATGCTGGTCTTGGATAATCACATTTCCCCAAGTACAAACTATCTTTCTATGAAAATTTGGAAAATGCGATGCAATAAATAATGGCTGGGTTCCTAACTGTAATTTCAACTAGAGTAAATGCATCGAATTATGTGCTCACTGGTGTGTCAACACACACTGGTAAATTGAATTGATTCATTTTTTCTAGCCATGACTAACCATAGCATTTAGGCCAATTCTTCTTGGATGGAAGGAAGAGTGGTTATGAGAAGTATACATTTCTTGTGCAAAAACAAGATAATACAGAAAGGATCTTGGGGAAACATCCCATTTCGTGTTTTGATTCAAAAAGTCTAATTATTTCAAATTTTTAAAATTCCCCTGGTGGAGACAAAAATAGTAATGACCAAAATAGTGACTCCAGCATCATACTGGCAGAATTAATATATAATATGCCAGATTTGTAATGGTTCACTGTGATTTTCTAAATCCTGTAGGAATTCTGCTTTGTTAGAGGGCGAAATGATTTCCAAAATTCTTCAGGTTCCTTATAAGGCAGAAGATTAGATAACAAGTTACCTATGGAGACAACAGACAATAAACTTCTTCAGATTATATAAGGATCATCCATTGGTGGAAGCATAATTGAATTATTACAGTTCATAAATGGAAATATCTTTAGAGCACTTCACAGTTATAAAGTTAAGCTATTTCTCTTGGAAAGGTTAAGGAATTCAGGTACATTCATTGGGGACATATAAAACTTAGTATTTTCTGTTCCTATCAAATGAGTTCCATATGTTTTTCACTGACTGAGATAAGACTAATGGGAGCTTTTACAGATGCCTTTTACACCTTCACAGAACACAAAAAGAATTGCCAAAATATATTGGTGAGCTACAGCAACATGGAGAGTAGTGATAGCACAATATAAAGTATGATTTATAGTAGAATAAATCATAGTATATATAATACATCCTTTACTGAGAAGAATCCCAAAGTGGTTGTAAGTAAAATACAAAGAAAGGTCTTCTAGATCATTGCCTGCTCATAAAAAAGATCATGGTTAATCTATAGAGATGGCTGAAAACATCTGGTTCTGGGTCCAATTACTTTTACAATTGTTTACCCATAAATCTGTTCAAACCTTATTTCTACATTCACTTTGCGTATTTCCTTTTACCTACACACAAAAATTTGCATTTAGTGTACATTTCAACTAAGTCTTGGTAAAGTATTTTTCTCCAAATCCACAATGTTAAGGATTAAACTTTTATAGCCCCTGAGAGGGCATCCCAGGGACATAGTGTACTCCTGATCTCAGTACTCTGACAAGAAGGAACTTCTGCACTGGAGTCTCTTCTTCATAGTTAAAAGCTCTACTTCCATTGCTCATCGAACACTAGTCTTCCAGCAGCATGAAAGAAAAAAAGGTATGTCTGACAGAAACAGATGAAGGGCAGACTTTGGTCTACATCAGGAGCAGGAGATGTATCTTTGACAAAATGGTGGCTGGGAATGACAGAGGGTCAATTTGGGCTGGGATACAGCCACAAAAGATAGTACAGCTGCTACACACTGGAGGGTGCAACCCATAGGTAGGGTGGCAGGGGAACTGAGCCTCAGACTTCATGCAGTTGCTCACCCCTGGTTTATATGTCCAAAGATCACTTGATTTTCCCAGCAGACTTGTCAAATCGGAAAAAGAAACTCTGATGGATGGGAAAATTGGGGTTGGGACAGAGTAGGCTGTTAGCTTCCAAGTCCATGGGGCAGTGAATCCACTCCAGGTTTAAATCCAAACTTGAAAAGACTTATCCAAAAAGCCTGCCCTTCATCTTCTTCTGTTAGACATACCTTTCCCCCCTCTTTACGCTGCTGGAAGACTAGTAGAGAACTTATTTTGAAGATATGGCTCAGTAATTCATAGCTTAGATAACTTCTTTACACTTCAGATTAGAAACTAGGAAAGATTCACTGGCCCACATACAGTGGTTCCCCCGGGTTACAAAGGTAATCCGTTCCGGATTACCTTTCGTAACCCGGAAGCTTTCGTTTCCCGGGGGACCGCTATTTTAAACGGACCGCACGACCATTTAAAGGGGCCGCACGGCTTTTTTTTCTTCGTATCCCGGGGGATATTTCGTATCCCGGGGGATACAATGCTGGTCCGCCGCCTTTCGGATCCCGGGGTTTTCGTAACCCGGGGGATTTGTAAGGCAGGGGACCACTGTATATGGAAGCCACTAGCACCATGTGGGGGAAACTTTCTCCCCTGATCAACACAAGCCTGCCAGGATTTGAATGTGCTAATTCCCCGGCCAGATTCTTCTCAGTGGATGTCTATTGGAATGCAATGCCTATGTATCATCTCTTAAAACATACATTCTAAAGCACATTATGACAGATAGTTTGAACCAAGAAATGTTTCAATACATTGAGGAAGTATGGCAGGGGAGGACATGGATAACTATGTTCCAAAGTTGATATTTGTCCAGGAATTTTACATAGGTCAGCTTGTAATGAAGTTCTCAAAGAGCAAATTTCTCTGTAACTAGGCTTGATACAGAAAGGGATGAGACAGAGTCTGAGTGATTGCGAGAGAAAGAGCCACCTGATTTTTACCCCTGCATCAGGTAGCAGATGGGTGCTTACCCACCCAACAAGTTGTGCACAAATATTCACTAGCAGAATCTTTTGGGTCGAGGAAGCACATGGAGAAACAGTGAAACAACTCTACCAGCAACACCTCCAGCCATGAGGTGGTGCTGTTACATGTACTTTCTGTTTAGAAAAGTTCTGTGTCTTGCCAACCTTTGGTGCAAGTTTCCATAAAGTTTCCATCACGGTGGAGGCATTTGCTTAACTTACATTTGCTTAACTTGCATTTTGCTCATAAAGAGAACTTTTATTTTATGCAAATCTGTCTTCATTAATATTACAATATTACAAAAGCTTATATCTTCCTTCACAGCCCCTTATATGTCTCAGTTATGAATAAACTATAAGGTGTACCTTCCTCTCTTTGTTGATTTTGGACAATCACCAGTAAAAGCATTGATAAAGAAATGATTCTAGGCTTACCTGAAGGAGCTCAAATGCAGCAAGGAGATCCCCTCCTGAAAGATTGCCACAGTACACTGAATGGTAATTAAGTTTAGGTGGTTCATATTTGTCACCAGACAGTGTTGTTACAGGGGCTGCCACAGTAGAGCCAATATATTCTGATTTACCCTAAATGTTTAAGAAACACATAACATAATGCCATTCGTCTACACATTTTAAAGGTAAAGGTTTCCCCTTTGACAAGGTTGTCAAGTCATGACCAACGGTATCAAAGACAATTCTGTGATCATGTGGCCAGCATGACTGCACAGAACACTATTACCTTCCCACCAAAGTGGTACCTATTTATCTACTCACACTTTTAAATGCTTTCAAATTTCTAGGTTGGCAGAAACTGGGACTAGTGACCTGAATGAATCCTTGATGGTGCTTGAGCCTCAAACTGCTGATCTTGCAACCATCAGTCACCATCTTAACTGCTGAGCCACCATGTCTTTACACATTTTACCAGTCATCAAAAATCATCTTGACAAACAGACTTTGAGATATAAAGGAGGGTTGATTGGAGGCACAGAATTATTAGGTGATCAGATGTAAAAGGAATTGGGGCTCCTGTGCCTCTAAAATTTTGTTCAGAAGAAGGAATTTCAGCAGGTCTAGCTTGCATGACAAGCACACCCCAACTTGTGTGATCACTGAGGTTATGTGTGTGTATGTTTTTAAAAGGTATGTTTATAAAAGGTATAAAATTTATAACACAGTATAGTAAAAAGTGCCAAGCCTTGCATTGGTGACCAGCATTGCCAACTACACAGAATTTTATTTGGGTTCCCAGTAAAATAATACCTGGTGAGGTGACACATTGAAATCTAAATTTTGCCAAGTTTCACCTGAATGAGCCATCCAGTTCTAGCAGTCTCTGAGTTTGATTCCCAACATAAATTAATCTCTCCTGGCTCCGTCCCATGACACCATAACTTGACTGGGCTCTAAATTGGCTGATTCCCCAAGGGCATTGCCCCTGAGTATATAGAAATTATGTTTGTAAATACTGAAAATATTTACAATATTTGTAAAGACTGAAAAACATGTTTTTGAGTGTTGAGAAACCCTGATTAGAAAAATCATGAACTGACAAGAATCCTTGCAGTTTAAGTATTATTTTGCACAAAATTTGCATGTTTTATGCAGAAAACAGCATTTGATGTGCAGAAAATAATATTTCTACATATCAATATTATTTCCTGTGCTGAAAGTAGAGTTTCCTGCACAGAAAATTCTGTAATTCAGTATTCATTCTGCTCTAAATTCACATAGAAAACAACATCCCCATGCAGGAAACATTTTGTGTAGGAAATAATATTTCAGCATAGAAATAGTATTTTTGCATGTGCAGAAAATGCTGTATCCTGTGATAAAAATGCTGTTTTCTATGCAAAATGGCCATGCACATTTGAGACTCTCTCAAAGCAAGAAGAAAAGTGTGAAAAAAAATTACTTATTTCTTCCTTTTTGAAGAAACGTAGTAAAGAATTGCATCCCTGTCTACTGTCTGACCTAGTTTTGACGCCATCAGTCAGGATGCTAGCTTTTCTAAAATCAAAAGTTGGCAATTCTAGTGGATGGACAGGACATCCACGCCTTGCTTCCCTCCTTCTGCATTCTAAATATTTTCCAGGACAAAAATGCATAGGATTTTTTTATATATTAACATTGTCCTCTGTGAAAAGGAGTCAGCAATGTGATTGCACAGTGAAAAGATTTTTAAAAAATCTGTACATGTTCAATATTGTTTGCTATATAAACAATGTAATAATTCAGCAGGGTTTTAGTTTACATGAACACACAACCATCCCAATTTTAAAATTAATAAAAAGGGGGAAATTCTACTTACCACTGCATCATCATCATAGAGCTCTACAACAACCACTGGAGGGAATTCAGCAATTTCTTTCCCATCTCCATGAAGTACAATATTATTAAACAGCAGCATCTGATTCCAAGTAGGAGACAAAGTCTGTTGAATTATCTGGTGGGGAAAAAATTAACAAATTAACAAAGCAACCAAAATACTAGCAGAATATGCAAGATACCTGTATTCCTTAAGGGTACAGTGAAAACAGTGAAAATCATTGTTTTTGATTAAAGTAGAATTGCCATTCCAAGTCAAATAATGTACATTCTCATTGCTCAAATTCCTTTGTAGCCCTTAGTCTGTTCATCCCCATTTGGAGCCAGAATCATGGAATTACAGAGCTGTAGAAGTGGAAGGGATCCCAACAGGCATTTAGTTCAAGCCACTGGCCATGCAGAGGTACTTGAGATATCTGACAATTTGGCCAGGATTATTTAGGCAATCTCCTGACTCCAGTGAACTGCTTATGTCCAACCCTTAGTCTCACTACATTGAGATCCTTCTCACCTAAGATGACCAGGTGTTCACAAAACATTTTCCTATATTTTACCAGGCACATGCCAGAAAATGATCTCTGTGTTGGCCCATGGTTATCTAACAAACAGCCTGATGCTATTTCAGCATCCCGTCCCATCTCCCAAACAAGAACCTTTCCTCCTTTACCTTTGTGGTCTGGCAGTGTGAAACAAAAGTTACTTTGGCAAAAGGATCCGAAAGCCCACTGCTATCAGCTGCGATAAGCCCTCTGGCCTGATACATGTGAGCTCTTAGCTGGAAAACATGCTTGGCTGCAGGAACAGAACAGAGGAAAGCACAGTATCATTACCTTCCCTGTCCATTATTGTGAGTGAGACTGAATCACAGAGTTGAAAGGGATCTCTAAACAGATCTAATGCAATCTGATCCCAATGCAGAAAGTCTACTACAAGAGCATCTCTGACATACAGTCATTCAGATTCCACTTATAAATCTCTACCTAAGCAGAACTCATCACCATCCTGTTGGACAGCTTAATCCCAATAATTATTAAAATCCTCTTCTATCTGAGCCAATCAGTCTAGATCCTATCTTCTGGAGCAACGGGGAGGCGGGGGGGGGGGGGATAATTTGAAACATTTGAAGCTTTGAAACATTACATTTGGACTACAGCACATGGTCCATGTGATTGTTAAGTGTTTGCTAGAAGCTCACAACACTATGCATCAGCTCCAGACCTGCCTCTTATGAAAAATGATAGTGAGAGCTGGTCCTAACAGTAGAGTTTAAAGAAGGAGTGGGTGGGATGTGGGATGTTGTTATATGCAAGAATGCACACCTCTGAAGTGCCAAGTGCAATATGTTCTCTGTTTATAAAAACTCATGTCACACATTACAACAGTAGCACAGTAAGTAGGCCATGCTGAAATCTGACTAGCTTGCATTTCTTTCTCTAGGTTTAAAATGCTGCTTACTTTTGTAGGCCACGGTGATGGGTGGTGGAGGAGTATGGTGTCCACTTGCTGCCAAAGGTGTTTCTGTTTCAAACCCAACAGGTAAGTTGTCCAAAATAGCGTTGGCATATTTGGCAGAGCCAAGCCACAGGTAAGTGTCAACTTTTCCATGGACGTTCCAGCCTGGGGGCCTTTTTCCTGGCAACTGAAAGAAGGTCAGGTGAAATAAAGGTCAGGTGAAAATCAGAGTAGACATTGATAGATAATGAGAGACAATGATAGAAATAGATAAGTGGGCCAGTAATCTGATGTAGAATCAAAGACATTATTCACACAATTAGCAATTTATTCTGTTTGTGTTTGTGTGTTTAAGTAAACAGAGCAGGTACTTGATGTTTGTTTGTTTTACTGTTTTTGTTTTTAATCCACCAGAGTGAATAAATGGCAGGTAAGTACGGTATTTCATGCTTTATACTTCAGACAAACATTCTGTCAAGAGAGTGAGAACGGACTCTGACAAGTTTCTTTTGGAAGTGGCTCCAAGGATTATCCTGATGGGCAGATAGATCTTTTGGAGGAGAATCAAGTGCTAACAACTCTTTCATTTGGTGTTTTCAGCATTTACCCGTTAAATTATTTGCCTTAGTTAAATAATACCATTTGAAAATGGAAGTGATTTCTTACAGACAAGCATTATACAACATTCCAAACAGCATCTCCTTACAATAAATATTTTATAAATGTTTATCCAGCTAATCCTCCTAAAGCTACGCAGTCTGCTCCTTCCTAAGTTGCCTTTTTTAAAATTTATCTGAATTATGAAAAACTACTACAAGAAAAAAAAGTAGAATACTGCAGTAGAGCTAAGTAAGGAAGAGACTGCTAATGCAGGTAAAGCCCAGGGTACATTGTCGCCTAAGGCAAAAGTCAAGATTGCACACCTACAAAATAAATTTCTTCTACAGGAGCTGACCTTACTAGCAGTTGAATCTCACTTCCAACTGACAGTATTCTGTACATCACCAAGAAAAGTGGGCTAGTTTAGGGGTGAAGAGCACACCATACAAAGCACATAATTTGGTTCCCCAAAAGAAAAGAAACAAGCTGGTTGTTGCCTCTTCCATCCTATCCATCACTGCCTCCTTACCCTGAGGCAACGCGTTCATTTTACCTAATGGTAAGGTTGGCTATGGTTCCTATTAAGTCCCTTACCACTCCAAGATAGCAAAAGATTACTGAAGAAAAAGTAAACAGAATTGAATTGGAAAATGAAAACAAGAGTATTTCTGCACTATTATTATATCATTTCATTTCCATACTAGCTTAGCAGTCATGGCTCTTGCAGGTCTAGCAGCAAGGATATGAGGGGCACAGATCACAGAGACACCATTCCCCTTCCAATGTTGCTGGTCCTTGCCTATAATTCTATTTAGACTCCTATTATTATCCCTGGGTCCTATAAGGTTTACACTATAGTCACTTGTGGCAAGTACTGAGAATACCCCTTAATAAACAATTGCAAGGATGAGATGGTTTTGCTCATCTCCAGTCAGGATATTTCCAGAAAGCACCAACAGGTTGTGGTATCATCAGTAAGTGTTAGTGTTAGATGCCTCTATGCAGGACCAAGGGCATTTTCACACTATGTAGTTAAGGCACTATGATTCCACATTAATAGAAATGATTCCATCCTATGGAATCCTTTGATCCTTTTTTTTTTTTTTTTTTTGAGCCTGGGATCTGTAGTTTTGCGAGTTTCCCAGCCAAAGAACTCTAGTGCCTCTGGCCAAATTACAAGCCCTATGATTCCATAGGATGGAGCCACGGTAGCTAATGTGGAATCATAGTGCTATAGTTGTGTAGTGTGAAAAGATTTTCATATATGCCCTTAACCACTATGCATCAGTGGAGAAGTAGGATGCCAATGCTCACCACTATATGGGCAGACCATGTTCTTCAGTATAGTGAACTAAGCAATCTTACTGGCTATACTACAAAGGCTGATTTTCTTTTTTTCTGACATCTGTCAAAGTTTTTTTCACAATTCTGTGTAACCTCTAGTCTCTTCCATCTATAGTGTTTGTGAAGAGTAATTACAAACTGGACTTAAGTGTTAAACACTCACAGATATTTGGGGAGCAAATAATTCCACTTGAGGTTATTTTTTTTTAATCATCACAGTTAAAAGAGCTGTAACCCAATGATGATTTCAGTGTGTCATGTGCTTTCAAGTAATTTGCAACCTATGGCAATCCTATCATGATGTGTTTTGGTAAAATCTGTTGAGAGGGGGGTTGCCATCGCCTTCCTCCAAGACTAAGAGTGTGTTACTTGTCCAAGGCAACCCAGCGGGTTTTCATGCCTGGATTCAAACCCTGGTTTCCCAGAGTCCTCGTCCAGCACTCAGACCACTATACCATGCTGACACTGCAAGACCTTAATGCTTACCACATTTCTATTCCTCATTTTGTCAGTGATCTAGAAATCCAATCACTTACATGGAAGGAAACTCATGTTGAATTCTTCAAAACAGATTGGAAACCTTTTTGTTTATCAGAGATTACTGACCCAGGAGCTGCAGCTGATGGTGGACAGAATCAGATCTGATGGCAGGCAAAGTGTGCAGCACTGCAAAATGCATTCTCCCACATCTCTCTCTGTCATTCCACATGAATTTGGTCTAATGGTTACAGGTTCCTTATGGCAACTTCCAAAACAACATGTGCAGCGAAGAGTACCACATATTTATCCAGCACTCTAAAGGGAGCACCAGATGCAATGTTGTGGTGCTAAAAATGATTAGGAAGTTCTCAGACTTACTTTTAAGAAGTGGGTTTTAATCTTCCCACAGTGCTTTCCTCTCTGCTCGTTCACAGGGGAATACAGCAAGTCTTTGGCTGGAATTCTTGCGTATGCAACTCTTTTGTTGTTGCTCAGCATCCATATGAACACATCAGGCACTGTATGCTGGGGCTTGAGAAAAAGACAGACACGTGCTTTGAGTATTAAAGACAGCATTAGGCTCCTATATCCTATATCTTGGGAAATCATCATTTTTTGATTATGCCAATTGTGTGTAAATCAACAATCAATCCTCAACAGTTCTGTAGGATGCTTTATAAGAGAAATTTTTTTTAAAAAAACAAGCCTAGATTAAAAGTGATAGAAGGTATTCAGCCCACCTTTAGAGCATGCTTCCTCAACATTTCTGCAGCATATATGTGCCCTCAATTTAGAACAGGCTTAAAGCCCAATACAGACGTTACAGGAAAATGTTGGAGAGTAGGAGAACGAGGGTTAGGTGGGTCCAATTTACACATGATTTTTATGCAGGTACATTTTAATGTTCTTATTTTTATTCATGTAGACTTTGTTTTTCATATTCATGAATTTCTTTTCTGCCACATGCACTGGAAGCAATTTAAAACAAACCTGGTTGAAATAATTAAATCAATTTAATTAAATATAAAATCTACATAAATAAAAATAAGAATACTAAAATGCACCTGCATAAAACGGGTTGAGATATAAGTCCTGAATCTCATTAGTGGTCTCAGCTAGACCAGGCTCATTGAATGAACAGGTAAATGAGTCAATTTATGTAAATCCTATTTAATGTGCCTCTTCTAACTGGGAATACTAATAGGATGTGGCTGTGAGCAATAAATAGTTTTGGCCTTTTCTTCCAAAGTATCTTTGCATGTGTTGTTTTGATGGAGTGGGACTTGCCCCTGGACACACAACAGGTCCAGTGGCTCCAGAAACAAGCTTGGATGCACTACCTCATCCACTAAGAAACGAATCTTCTCAATAAAACTTTGGGTTTCACGTATCATTTCATCTAGTGGAATCTTCTTCTTTTGCTGCTGGATTATTCCTTTGGCATCTTTGGACATTGCTTCCTATCAAAACAAAAAGGCAATGTGTTCATAAAGCCACTGACCACTGTCAGTTTCTTGTAATATCTGTTCCATTATCCACACCAGATCACAAAAGGAGGAAATGGTCCTATTTTTCTCTAGCTATTTCAGCAACATCCTCCAGTACTGCACCACCACTGTCTGCCACAATGGAATAGATTAGATGTCAGAAGAGAATCTTATCTACCCAGGTTCTTAACTGCATTTTTGTACATCACCAGCTGTTGAATTATTCACAGAAAGGAGCTACATTACTTTCCTTTTATCATCCCTCTTTATCACTTTGTTAACTCTGTACAAACATGCAGAACTGGGACAGTATTGTATGGATTTAGTTTTTTAAAATTAAAAATGTTATTGGCATTACGATTGCATTTGTAATTTGTTGTGTTAGGGGTTTTTTCATGGTTAGATTTGTTGTTCTTAATTGAATATGCTGTGAACCACTTTGGGCAGAATGATGTAAAAAAGCAAGTCAAATGAAAATAAATAGATGTTATAAAGTAATGCAGATGTGCAAGCATAATTTGATCTCTTATCATCAAATTGCTTGGCATTCAGTCATGCTCATTTGACAGCATGAGCTGCCAAGACTGAAAAACAGTATTTGTTATTTGATAAAAATTGATGTCAATTTTCTTTTCCTAGCCAACTGAACAAAATGGATCCTATAGATGTCACAAAGAATTCTGTTTACATTCTCAATTTCTTTGGGATGCCAAAAGCAACAACAAAACCAAAGATATGCAAGCTGCTTTTAGCACAGCAGGTGACTTTTCAATTATGTCAGTGTTATGTTAGGCAGCCACTTAAATACTAGATGAGCCACTCCACATATGAAACCTCATGTCTTTGGGTTTGATCAGGCAAGGTACGAGCACAGTTTGGAAAAGTTACATTTTAGTCTACAAGGCCCAGAATACCTCAGCCACCATATTCACAGACAGGGCTAGCTGCAGGATTCCGGGAGTTGTCATCCAAAAAAGTAACATTTCCAAGCTCAGTGTACAGTTAGCCTCAGATCATTTTTGAAGAATCTAGTATGACCTACTGATTCCCCCCCCCCAAATATTTAGAATGGAAAGACTTTGAAGTTTTAAAAATTGTACTATGAGATAAACTACAACTACCAGATCTTCCCACCTTCCACTGTTTGGGTATGAAAGTGAGCTAAAACAAAGGAAATATGTTTTTGTACCCTTTCCAAACTGCTCTACTAACATGTTGGTTGCAAGGATGGCAGTTGTGGGCAACCAGAATCAATCTCCTGAGTCTGGGCCCCTAGTATACCATACTGCTATGGAGGTTGCTTCTGCCCCCTCCTTTAAGCTTAGATCAGGCGGCTGGAGTTTGAAAGATTAAAGCTTCTGGGAGCAAAGAACCATAAACCCTTTCTAAATCATTCTACTCCTATATAACATTTTCAGGCTTTCTACCATCACTAAGGGGAGCCAGCATGGCGTAATGATTTGAGTACTGGACTATGCTTCTGAAGGCTAGGGTTTGAATCCCTGTTCAGCCATGGAAATCCACCCTTGGACAAATCACACTCTCTCAGCCTCAGAGGAAGGTAATGGACTCCCCCCTCCCCAAAAAACACACACAAATCTTGCCAAGAAAGTCTTGGGATAGGTTCGCTTTAGGGTTGCCATTCACTGGAAATGACTTAAAGGCACACAGCAGCAGCAACAACATTAATAACAACAATATCATTGGGCTTGTCTACATTAATGTATGCTAATGAACTCCTCCTATCTGCTGTTGTACTGCAGGGCATGAAGAGGATTTAGGGCTGTATTCTTATTAGGATGCATACTAAGTTCATGGAGTCTGATCTTTAAAAAAGGTGCCTTCAGCCTCTTTCGTTTTAGAAAAGTCATGGAACAAAGCCTAGTGTTGTCAGGAAAAATATTACAATGAGTAGTTGACATAATGGATCAAGGAAGAACTCCATCATGAGATAAATATTTTCAAACAGTTTACTATTTCACTATCAGACAATAAAGGGTAAGGAAATATCTATTAGTTTTGTTTGCAGAGATTTAGCTTGTGAAGAAAGGGAACTCTTCCATGAAGTATCTCACCGGCCTACAGTGATAATAAATATTTCCTTGCCAGTACTAACTGTTGGTTCTTCTTTTTCCTTAAGAATATAGAGCATGCCTGTTGGGCTTCCATTGTTTTAAATGAGTTTGGAAACCTTGTTCAGCAAAACCAAAAACAGCACATTCTGTGCATGCAGAAGTTTCTAGGCAAGCTAGAACTTCAGTAGCACATTATTCCAGCTCATGTGGCAAAAGCTACAATGCACAACTGTATGCACGGCCTCCTCTGCAATGTAGCCAGAAATGTGTGTGATATGTGAGATGTTAAGGATGGGCCCTATCCTACTCTTGGCTCAGAGGGTACATTGCTACTTGTTTGAATGCTGAATCGGGCTAGAATAATTCTTAAAAAGTTTTTCAGATTTTTTTTTTGGACTTCAGCTTCTAGAGTCCCTCACATCTGGTCATGCTGGCAGAGGCTTCTGGGACCTGAATTTCCAAATTATCTGGATGACTAGATCTAAAACATAACCATAACTCTCATGTAGCTTGAGAAGGAGCAGTAGCAGAAGGCAAGTTGTTTTACACAAATCTTTTGCAGTTACTAATTATCTTCTTACATAGGATTTCTCTTGATTTTCCAGAATGTAATTGAAAAACTGCAGAACAGAATGAATTCACTGTTTTCTGACTTCCACAAGAAGTGGTGGAGGGGGCATGAAAAGCCATAGGTCAATGGTATAGCACATGCTCTACCTGAAGGAGATTAATTCCCAGTATGTGCAGGTAGATCAGGGAAAGATTTCTCTGGAGATCCTGAAGGGTTACTAGTTAGTGTAGACACTAAACTAATGCTAGCAGATATGACCTTCCAGATGTTATTAGACTGGAGTTCCCAGTATTCTTCATTACTGACTATGTTGACTAGAGCTGATGGAACCTGCGGTCCAACATCATCTGGAGGGCTACATGATTCCCACCACATAGTTAGAAGAACCAATGGTCTCGCATGGAATAAGACAGCATCATATGCCCCTATGTACAGTGTTTGCCAGATTTTTCCTATTTTAGATGTTCTACCATGTCCATTATCTTTGAAATCTTGATGAATCAACTCTTTTGGTCCCATGTGACAAGATCGTACATTGCCACATTATTCCATTGGCCACAGGCTCAAACTATCTTTTCTTGAATTAAAAGGCAGCTCAGTTAACCAAAATAGGAAATGTTACAGTTTAGAAAATTCACTTTTTTGAGCTACAGCTCCTACAATTCCCCTGCCAGTATGGCCACTAGTGATTGATAGTCACTTTGGAAGGTGTGTATATGTGTATGTGTGTGTGCTGTTGTTGTTGCTGTTGTTGTTGCTGTGGTTGTTGTTGTTGTTATGTGCCTTTATGTTATTTCTGACCTATGGTGACCCTAAGACAGACCTATCATAGGGTTTTCTTGGCAAGATTTGTTCAGAAGAGCCTTTGTCATTTTCTGACGCTGAGAGAGTGTGACTGGCCTAAGTCACCCAATGCGTTTTCACGGCCAAGCAGGGATTCGAACTCTGCTCTCCACAGTCATAGTCCAATGCTCAAACCACTACATCACATTGACTCCCTCCCTCCAATAATAATAATAATAATAATTTTATTTCTATCCCTCTTCTCTGTTAGAAACAATCAGAGCAGCTTACACTTTAAAATTATAACAATACATTATATAAATGACCCACTCCTTCTCTCCCTCCCTCCTTCCTTCTGTCACACACATATATTTATATATTGCCATTAACACATTGGCATTATATAAAAATAAAATTATAAACCACAGCCTACCAAAGATACAATATAATTCTGGGGGATGTAAGTCCAAAAAATAACTTTTCCAAGACCTGTGGGAAAGTCTCAGTTTATGAAGTACAAGAGCTCTGCCGATTCTCCTCAAATCCCCAAGCATTACAAATAGCTATTTTCTATATGCTATAAAGTTACCAAGACCATCATTTAGGAGACAGAATCAGTTCTGGTGCACAGAGACAATCAACTCAGTCAATGAGGCACATTTATAGCACATTGCAGCAGGGATCCAAGGAAATATCTCACATACCAGTTCTTGCTTACATAATGTCAGCCTCTTTTTGTCCAAAGCTGTCCGATTCATCAGTTTAGGTTTCTTTTCAGCACTCGCAATAAAGGCCCTGGGAAGAAGACACAAAAGCATTTTTTTTAAGTGAGGAAAAGATTATATCTTCGTAATGATAGGTAATAATTCTCTTGTAGCAAGTCCATTTATTTAGCAGAATGGATGAAGTAAATGATAGTAAAAACTCAAAGTCATAATATTATATTAAAATGGATGCATCATTTAGAGTAGTGAGAAGTATAGAGATCTGGAAATACAATTTGTATGGTAATATTTCAACATTATATTAATTAGTTTGGGGGATATGTGGCTATTTTGCATCTTATCCACTGTGCACAAAAGAGATTTGAGCAAGGGAATGCCTCTGTGCACATGTTGACCTTCCAGAATTTTGCTTAATATATTTGCAAAGCATGTCACCAATAATCTCCAGTGTATGTTATGTTTTTCTGACAGTTCCAAAAGCCTGGTAGGCATTCTAGAAATGAATCACTGAAGAATGAGCAAAGGAAATGGAACTGAAAATATTTCATTGTATAACATTGGAGCCAAAGGTAATAATATATTTTCCATTCATTACAAAGTTAGGCGAGCAACTGTGAGATGGCCACAGATGTTCAAAAACTTTGGTCAATCTGAACTTTTAAGCAATTTGACCCGATTTATATTTTATGCACTAATACACAAATGTGAATATGTCATCTCTTCCATTTTTGCATTTCTTCAAAGTTTATGATAGTAGTTCTTAATGTAAAGATATAATAATAGGTTTAAGTATTGTGTATTTTAGCTTCTGATGCATCAAAAATGCACATTTTAGGGCAAAATGTGCATCATAATAGACATTTTAGAGTAAAAGGCATAGAAGAATGTGCATTTGTGTGGAGGAAATAAGTACAAGCACAATTTTTATATGTGTTTTAAAATTGCAGATTGATATAGAAATTGGAGTGAATATACTCATGAAAAAGAAATATGAAACTATCATGAAGTGGAAAAGAGACTAATTTTTCCATTCCTAAGCATTGCTACTTCCATACTTGTCATCCGTTCCTTACTGGCCTTGTGAGAACTGATGCCTATCTGTAATGTTCACTTGGAGCTTTTTCTGTAGACGTTCTTACCTACTTTGGTTGATAAAATCACTCAGCGTAGACTTCATTTTCTCTTCTGATGCCATCTCAGAAACTTTAATCAAATCTTTCACTTGTTCTAAACCTTCTTCCTAAAAGAGAGGAAGGGAAGTTGGGGGAGACAGTTATGTAAAGGAATATAATATAAATGTCACTAGAAGTAGGAAAAGGTCCTTTAATTTAATGTAATTAATAAAGGGAAAGCCTTACAGATTAATTAGCACGAGCAGTGAACAATAACTGTTGCCAACTAACTGGCATACATAACACGTTTCTGACTGAGAAGTGAATGTATCAGCTTCAAAGTTCACTGTAGACATAAAACAGTTTATTATAATTAACGCAGAAGTCTGCAGTAAGTGGGTGTTCATTGCTAAGATCCTGTTATAAACAGTCTTACATCTTTCAATTGTAACTGATATTTATTTATTTATTTATTTATTTATTTATTTTGGCAAAAGTCATATTTTGAATTTTAAAAGTGCTGATCCTTTAATTTAATGCAATTAATAGAGGGAAAGCCTTGCAGATTAATTAGCATGAGCAGTGAACAATAACTGGTGCCATCTAACTGGTATACATAGCACATTTCTAACTGAGAGGGCTACAAAAGATGCAAATGGCTCTTTATCCCCTTCTTTCCCAATGTAAATTTTAGCAAAAGCTGTGATCAGAATTCTCTTCTCATTAACAGAAAAACATATTAGCCCTCAAAATGTATGGTATGTGATGCCAGGAAATCAATCATCATCTTAGTATGTATTTACTTTTGGTGAAATAGAAATAAAAAAAAAAAACAGATGGAAACAGTATTTATTTACTTTTGGTGAAATAGAAATAAAAGAACAGATGGAAAAGTTGGTAGCAGCAGCAATGTTAGGGGAAGGGTGTGCTTAACTTTTTCTCTATAGGCCAACCATGTGATAAAAATCCAGTTAACTTTCACCCAACAAATATCCAACTCACAAGGGGAAAATATAGGGATCTGGATTTTATCCCTTTTGGCATCTAATTAAATTGCAAACATGACCAGCAGAAGACAGTGCTAAGAAACCACTTCTATGTTGCATCCCACTATCTTCCCCAGTAAGCCTAACTCATAACTATCCTATTGGTGGCCCTAGTAGTAATGGGGATTTCATGGAGTCCCGTCTTTTACAAGGCCACAAAAGTGGAAAATATCACATTCCACCAGCCCCATAAAATTACTTCCAGACTGGGAAGAAAACAGGCTGTGGCAAACTGGAGATGCAGAGGTCATCTTGCTGGCATGAGACCAACCTCCTTGACCTAAAATTACAGACAAGGAGACTCATCTGCTCCAGAAGACAGGCCAGGAAGATATAGAGCAGCAGAAGCTCCGGTACAGATTTTTTTTTCTTTGAGGGGCTATTGGTACTAAAACAATATAGAGTCCTGCAGTTCTCCCATCTTGCGGGATAGTTTTGCTGTCCAATGTATTTTGCCTCCTGAAATAATGGACAGCTCCTTGCCATTAATGGTAAGATACACTTTTGAGCCACACAGCAAGATTGCTGGTAATGGCACACTTGCTTTTATTTAAAATCACGAAAAATAATCAAATTTGGGAAATCAAACACGTTTTTACAGACATCATTTATTTTTGCCCAGGTCCAGGAAAGGTCTGCTTTTTACAACAAGACATGAAGTGGCAGGCACTTCCAGTTCATTAATGTATCTTTAAAAAGCCTGGGGTTAATTACCCTCATGCAGTTTAGGGGGCATTTGGGAATATTTGGGGGGGGGAGGGGTAAAAAATTGAACATAGGAAGACCTTGGAGGTCACAAAAAAGGATATGGGACTGCTACATTTTGCCCATCCCTGCCTTATAATAAGAGATACCTGGCAACACTATGGGTGCATCTACAGTGTAGGAATCATGCAGTCGTACACCACTTTAACTGCCATGGCTCCATTCTACAGAATCCTTGGGACTAGTAGCTTTGTGAGACACCAGCATATATATATACACTAAGGACCCTTGGTCTCCACTCAGGTTTGGGTCCAGGACCCCTCATGGATATCAAAACCCATAGATGTCCAAGTTCCATTATATACAATGGCATAGTAAGGCTTGATTAATGGAATTATGATTTACGAGTAATGTTAGGACATTATTAAACATTACTAAGGATTCTGTATGGTCTGGTTTTGGAAGAGGTCAACAGGGGGGTGACACCATGAGTTACCCCATCAGGTATCACCAACCCTAGTGATGCCACTTTAAGCCTAAAGCCCAGTGCATATTCACTACCCCGATGACATGAAATCCCCAAACCATCAGTGGATGAAGTGTATCTGAATCACTTGCACACAGAGCACATTTCCTCAAATTCATGGCTTCGACTGCTGTTGAACTCCTTTCATGCTACTGAAGAAGAAAGGGCAGACTTGTAATGTGAATCAACATTCTAGTTAATGCAGATCATGTCACAGTATTACAAAGACAACACAAAGAAAATGAAAGCACTCATGTGTGGGTGACTCCCACACACACTCATTTAGCATCCCATTTGGAGAATCACAGTTCATAGAGCTGAATTCTCTCTGCCTTACACAATGATATTCCAGCAGACTTACCAGCAGATCTGCCATTTTCTCAAGGATATTAGAGAAATATAGCCTGAAAGTCTGGTCACCCCAAAAGCTTTTTATGTAGACACAGGGCTTTTTCTCATCGTAGGGTAAGTAACTGTAGTTTCTGTTAAAAGAGATAAGATTTGATCAATACTCTGGGAAGTGGTTCTGAAGCTTAAATGAAAATTAAGTACTGAAAAGCACCACCAATGATAAGCCAAAATTATATATGACAGTGGCAGCTGGTGGCTGCCATGTCAGTGGGGTAGTGAATCCACTCCAGGTTTTAGTGCAAACTTTAAAGGAGATACCCAAGATGCTGAATATATTCTGGGGACAGGTTCTTTAAAGTTTGGATTAAAAGCCGGAGCACACTAACCACACCACTGACTTGGGAGGCACCAGGTATCGAGTATGTGTGAGAATTTTATTCATTAAAAATACTCATCCAAATTTGCTAATTTCTTTATAAATAGGGGGGAAAGAATATTTTGAAATGATGATGATGATGATTATGATGATGATGATAATGATCTGGAAGTTAATATAAGAGAAGGCAAAAGTGACAGATTTGTCCACCCCAGGAGTGGGCTTTGAGCTCTTAAAGAATCTCTAGTTAAGAATCCCTGTGTTTTAACCATTTCATCTCACTTGTTTTTTTTACTGGTAGGATCCTCAATGAAAATAGCTATGCTCACAAAATATGGCCTATGCAGGTGGAAATTGGGGTTTGGTTGGGTTCATTTTTTAGATAAGAACTTACCAAAATTTGAAAATTCTTCATAAAAGAGACAGAAAGTACTTGAGAGGTCTAGGGAGTTTATCACACTGCGGCTAATTTGGCATTAAAGAAAGATTAAAGCGCATGTAAAGCATCCCGCAAATAAAGCAAAAATGGCAAGTAATTATCACATGCAATTGTGCAAATAGAGTGATATCAGAAATGCACTGTAGCTGAAATCCCAAAAGTAAAAAGATGCACTCTATTGCTTCATTGTGACCACTTTAATGGTGGGTTTTGTGAGACGTCGTGTGAAATTGTTTCACGTAATTACACAATTTTTCCAGGATATTCATGGGATAAACTTCCAATCTCCTTTCTGTAATAAAAGGTGGTGGAGAAACTGAAACTGTCAGATTTTTTTCATTCTTATTTCTGACCCCTTTCCAATACTGAGTTCAGACTTGAGGAGTCAGTGACCAAAATATCCTCCAACTGAATCTCCTCCATTGTCAATGGAGCTCAGCAGGCCTATCCTGATCACAGGCGGTATATAAATAAAGATGATGATGATGATGATGATGATGATGATGATGATTTGGCTGTACTGGAAAATGCTCCAAAGCCTGGAAAAGTTACATTTTTAGAGTACAATTTCCAGAAATCCTCAGACAGGATTATGGAAAATGTAATCCCAAAACCTAACTTTCCCAAGTACTGCAGCACTCTGGGCAAGAAAATGTGGTGGCTAGATTCAACCTCCTTCCCTCCTTATCTTTCACAGAATTCCAGGACAAAAAAGAAAAAGAAAAAGAAAGAAAGAAAATAAAAGAACTATAAGACAGTGGGCCTTATGGATATTTTGTGCAAATGATGGCTCTGAAAATATAATTAGCGAACCTTGGCAGCTAGATCAAAAAGGAGCCCCTTTCAAAGTTTCACATCCCTCACAAGTTAATTAAGATAAATATTGCTAAAGCTCAAGTGGAAGATTGCTGAGATTTGAGATTTAGCGAGCAGAATATTTAAGATCTTGGCTGCTTTGCAAGTTTATTCACACAGACAAAGCTATGAAGTGAGATGTACGATCTTGCAAACAGGCCTTTGCTCTTTTGCCAACAGGCAATATGAAAAAATAAAAATTAAAAGCACAGTGTATGTATATATTAGGACACAGTAATGCTTGCTAATAAAAGTCAGTCTTCAAATCCTTTGTTTTAAGGCCATGCTGTGATGCAAACGTTAAAAGATTCCAACTCACTTGTGTTTGTTTTACAGTTGGCCCTATGTATCCACAAATTATGTTCAAAATGGATTCAACCATCCACGGCTTGAATTTTTTTAAAATAAATAAATTCCTAAAAGCAAACCTTGATTTTGCCATAAGGGACACCATTGTACAATGCCTTTGGAAATAATGGGAGTTGAGAATTATGGTATCCACAAAGGGTCCTGGAACCAGGGATCTTGTATTGATTTTTTTTTACTCTGCAATAGGGATCTCCCAAATATATATATAGTTGGGACATAGTTTGCGGAGGTGGTCCTATGGCTTGAAGGACAAATTTTGTCCTCTCCTAATTTTTATTTTATTTTTCCTTAGAGCTAGAGTGTTATAGCACAAAAGCACCACTTTACTGATACACAGTGCTATAACTCAGAGGTAAGGCAAAAGAAAGGAGACTTTTTTATTCTGCTATGCCATGATATTAAAAAGAAACCATTTGAAGGGTGGGATTAAAATACTGCAGTTAGAGTCAGGAATTGCCAAAAAATATTTCAAAACTGAGAACCTGGAAGACAAATACTGCAATCCTCAAACACATTTTCCCTGTCTGAAAGAGCCCTTATTCACTTAAAACTGTCATTTTGTGTACATCACTAGGGAAGTACATTTGGCAAGAAATACATAGCAAGAACATAGCTTCTCAACAGGCAACTGCACAACTAATGGTTTCCCATATATTTATAGACCAATCCTATCATTGGAACAGGCCATTTCCTTCAAAAGACACCACCTCGGTACAAAGGTGAACAACACAGAGAACCCAACAGCATCTTTTTTTTTTAATTGGACAAGCTCAGGTTTGTGAGACAGATGCCAACAGTGCTACTGCTCTAAATGGCAGATCTTATTCTCTCCCCTGACAATAGTTTGTCTTAAATCCAAACTCAGAAATTCTTTGCTTTGCACTTTTCTTTTCTCTACCCCCACCTGAAAAATAAAATTCTGAACAAAAAGAAAGTGAGCCAGAGGCCATCTTGGTTGGAAGCTCTGTGAAATGTGCCATCCATCAGAGAGCGGAATGGATATGTTCATTCAAAAGCTTCTCCTGTCAACGGTGTGCTATTTTAGAAGGCCATTTTCAAGACAGTTTGGTTTGCAGTAAAGAAATTCTTCCCAACTCTTAAACTGCTTTCATTTCCAATGTTTTCCTTTTAGATATACTCTTATTTCTGTGCAACTAATTCGGACTCTTTCCCTTGACTAATTAAAATTCATCAGATACCTCATGAGCACTGCTTTTAAAATAAACTAGAGAAAGAGCTTTGAGAAGGAGAAGTGGTGGGGAGGTGCTGACTTTTAACAGAAGAAAGACAGCTGCTACTGAAGAAGCCTACAAGACAGGATTTTGGCACACTTCTGAATTTATACCATAGACGCATATTGAAAGTGCAGCTTTATCATGATAAAATGACAAGACTTCTGGGCCATGTCCTCATTTAGCTAAAAAGAGTGCTTAGGCACTTAAGTGGTTTGAAGGAGTACATTTTTTAAAAAATCTGAAAAATGGTCCAAAGAATCCTGGGGGGGGGGGGGGTTAGTGTAGAGAAACCTTGGGAAGAAGAATTCAGTACTGGCAAGAATCTTCACAGTTCAAGACTAACTCTGTGCAAAATGCAGAAATAGTATTTCCTGCACAGAAAATTCTGTAATTAGGAACTAATTCAGCACAAACTTTGGACATGACTGGTTTTCAAAGAAAACAGCTTTTTCTGTGCAAAGAACAGCTTTTTCTGGGCAGGAAAAATAGTTCTGTGTAGAAATATCATTCCTGTGCCAAAATATGCAATTTTCTGTGCAAAACAGCTTTGTGTGAATGTTGCACAGAATTAATCCCAAATTTGCAAATAAGCTTCAAAAATGTCATTGTTTTTGAAGACCTTCTTGTAGTAGGAAAACAATGTTAAAATTACTCATTGCTTCCTTTAAGATGAAACCTAGCGAAGAATTAAATCCCTTCTTTAAGGTATATTTTGCATTCAGTGTGCTTTGTTTTGAAATTGGCATTCTTTTTCTGAAAAATGAATGAGTTTCATTTGTATGTCTGCTGTACATTAGCTCTGTTGTTGTTTGAGTGCAGGTGGGCATGTTGATTGCAAGTGATATATACTACAATTGCGTTTGACCTACAGAAAGAAAGAGAAAGGGTTTGTTGTTGCTGTTGTTGATGCTCCTGCTGCTGCTAGACTCTTGCTGAACTAGTGTAAATCATCTAGTGATCATCCTGCCGGCTACCTCTGGGGTAAAACATAATTCTGCTATATTTCATAGTTGAAGCTCAGTTGGCTACAAGTATCACATAGGGAAAGAAAAAAAGGCACAACCCAGAATTGTTTTGCATGTAGGCTGGGGCAATTCCAGTTCTTAATGAAAAGAAGGTAAAAGATCCATCATTCAACCACCCATATAAAGAATGGAAGAATTTCCAGTTTTCTATTGCAGCTCTTTATATCCAAACTTCTATCTGGAGAAATCATAAAAATCCTCCAGCTTGCTCCCCAATATAACAGCCAAGCATCAACATTCTCTGTCATTGTCATAAGGGGAAATAACTGCACTCTCAGAAGTCTTGACTTCTCATTTCTTTTCAGAAGATTGCCTTAAAGGCCATTTCCCATGCATTCTAGTCTTGCTTCTAGAGACTCTATTTGATTGTGTTGTCTTTTGCAGAGAAAGGCCAGAAGCAAACACCTCTGTGTTTTCTGAAAGTAATGGTAAACTGTAGAGAAGGACCAGTAGAAATAGTTCATCCCCAAGCTCCTAATCAGTAGTTACGATATTAGTAGCATGTTGTGGGTTTATGTTCTTCCTCCACCTTCTTTCCTTTATAAAAATTCCTCCCCCACTCTTTTCCATTTTAGGAAGTCACTACAAAAAATCCTTCCATAGACAGCACAGACATTGTTGGTTGGGTGATGGTGGGAGCTGGAATCCAAAAATATGCTATAAGTGAATAGGAACTCCATTTTAGATACTGAAGTTCATGAGCAGAGTTAAGAAACTTCACACAAGTTACCTTATCCTATCAACATTAATGTAAGATGGTCTTTAGAAAATTAACAGTAAATCATGTAAATAAAAGCTCTTTTGTGATGGTTAAGAAACAAGTTAGGAAACAAGGGGATGGGTCCCAGCAAGCATGGGAGTGCAGAGGGAAGGACCGTTTCAGTGTCCACTATTCCCTGTTGTTGTTAGCTGCCTTTGAGCTGACCTCGACTCATGACAATCTTGTGAATGAGACTCCTCTAAGCCCCCTATCTTCTACCTCTCTGATGTTTTGTCTCAGGCCTGTGGTCTCCTTGATTGAGTCTCGCCATCTGGCAAGCAGTCTTCCTCTCTTTCTACTGCCCTCTACATTCCCCAGCATCATTGTCTTTTCTAATGAGTTGTGCCTTCTCATAATGTGGCTCAAGTATGACAGCCTCGATTTAGTCATCTTGACTTCCAGGGAGAGTTCAGGCTTGATTTGTTCTTGGACTCAATTGTTTCTCTTTTTGGCCATCCGTGGTATCCTCATCATTCTTCTCCAGCACCACATCTCAAATAAATTAATATTCTTCTTATTCGCTTTCTTCACTGTCCAGCTCTTACATGGTAATGGGGATTACAATGGCTTAAAAGAGTCTAACTTTAGCTTTCAGCTGTATGTCAAACATTCAGGACAATGCCACTGTGATGGTAGGTCTTAATGAAACCTAACTGCCATGCTTAAGAAATAGCTGGATAGGGCTTGTTACCAGCTTTTAATTTAACTATATTGTGTCTTTTTTTAGGGCGAGGGCATTCTCAGTGGTGGCCCATAGACTCTGGAATTCTCTTCCCAGGGAAATCAGAATGGCACTCGCTTTGCTGTCCTTCCACCAGGCGGCAAATACTTTTTTATTTCAATGGGATTCTGAGCACTTAAAAGTTTTAAAAGCGAGGACTTTTAACAAGTGCTGTGCTTCTTTACTGTTTTCAAACTGCATTTTATTTTTATTTGTAAGCTTTAAATTGTTTTTAATGTTATGGATTGTTTGACTTCATTTGAATGTTGATTTCTGTATGCTGTAGCTATATTTGTTATAATTTGCATGTTCATTATTGTAGCAAATCCATATCCTTCAACACTTCATGCATGAAAATTAGGACCAAGCAACATCAGAGTGTGGTCAATACAATAATTTTTTTTAATAAGGAAGAACATGCAAACTAGGAGATGCTGCGGCAGTTTGCTTGTGCCCCAGCCTACTGTGAAGGGAAGATTCCACCCCTCTTCTCTCCCCCCAGCTGAGTTAATTGAGTGCAAACTATTTGTGCACTTTGAATTCCATTTGTACTGAAGCAGGCTGAATACAAAGGGGGAAAGTGTAAGGAGAAGAGAAGAATTAGACAGTTTTAAAAGCAGCTGAAAAAGTGAGACAGGAGAGGATTAATTGGGACTTTCACTGCCAAATTGGGACAATTGGAAGGTATCCAGATGTGACAGCACTTTAGTCTACACTAAACAATTATACTGAACAGGCAGCAGAAGAGCATTGGCATCTTTCCCAGCAGTTAGCCACACTGATTTGGTAAGGTCTGTCCGTAGTCCAAGAATTCCAGTTTCCTAGAATCAGGTGCAAAAAGTGCATGCACACAGCAAGGACATAGATTTTACAAAGTACAGGCTTCAAATCTCTACCTGTTTCCCTCAGTGAGAAGTGGCTTCTCAGGGTTTGTGGTAGACACCAGTGGGATGGCAATGTCATGTGAAGCATCCCCGGTTCCTTCGTGCAACAGTGGAGCACTTTCTTCCTCTTCTCCTTCATGCGCTTTCTTTTTCCCTCCAGCTCCTGGTGACACTCCATCAATAGCATTACCATAATTCCCTGGAGATATAAAACCAAAGTTACATATAGGAACTGATGAGTTAGATACAGTTGGCCCTTTGGATTCTTCATCCATGAATTCAAGCATCCACAGCTTGAAAAAAAAAATTAAGTATAAATTCCAGATAGCAAACCTTGATATTGCCTTGACACCATTTCACTATGCCATTGTATTTAATGAGACTAGAGCATTTGATTTGGAGATAAAGCACTGGGTCTGATTATGGCGAGGTCCCTTTCTGTTTCCTATCCCATGCCCTTTCTTTTGAAGACAGTAATGAGAAACTTCTAAGGTAGGAACGTTTGAGCTAAAGTCATTTTTGTATGTGTATCATAGCCATTCCCCTCGCCTTTATGCTCTAGAATAATTCTGGCAGAAGAAATGCCAGCTGCCAGCTGATGGTTGGCAAGAGAGACTCTGTTGCAGTTGGGAGAAATGCTTTAAAAATGTATTTCAGAATCAGAGTAAAGGCAAAAGGTCAGTAAAGGACTGTCACCCCGGCTCCCACAAACCTTTTGGAGATTTCCCTTCTTGTTGTTGTGTGTCTTCAAGTCATTTCTAACTTATGGTGATCCTAAAACAAAACTACCACTGGGGTTTCTGAGGCTGAGAGTGTGTGACTTGACCAAGGGCATCCAGTGGGTTCCTATAGCCAAATGGGAACCCTGGTTGAATTGCTACCTACAAATGTGGTAGTGAATGAGAGAGGGCATCATTTCAGACTCACAGGAGGATTGGAAAAAAAAATGTTCTCCCTTGGACTGGAAATTAGCTTGTCTTGGACTTAGTGAGACCTCTCCCTGCAACAGATTTCATATGACATATTATTTATTTATTTAATATTCTGTGTTTCTCCAAATGCAGGATTCAAGGCAGCTTGTTTTTGTGTGATTTCAAGGCATTTTCATCTTATGGCAACCCTAAGGCACCCCTATCACAGGGTGTTCTTGGCAAGATTTGTTCAGATGGGGGTTGCCATTGCTTTCTTCTGAAGCTGAGAGAATGTAACTTGCTCAAAGTCACCCAATGGGTTTCCACAGCCAAGCAGGGATTCAAACCCTGGTCTTGAGAGTCATAGTCCAATGCTGAAACCACTATACCACACTGGGTCTCTCCAAGGCAGATCACAATAATTTAAAACACAGTGCAATATATATATATATATATATATATATATCAAACTGCAATTCTATTTTCAAAAAAGTTAACCACAGTTTTTAAAAACACATTTAAAACACAGTACAATAAGGACACAACATGTCCCATTAAGTGTTCCACCTGCCACAACATGTTAAAAACCAAAGGCCTGCCTAAAAAAAAGTCTTTTTCTTCTAGCCGAAAGACATTAAGGAGGCCAACCCAACTTTCCATGGAAAAGAGTTCAACAACTTGGGAGCAGCTTCCAAGAAGACTCCCTCTCTCCTCACTCCCTGTGGTTTAAACTGCTCAGGAAATTAGATATTATAAATCCCTTGTCCTTCTTTAAAGCAAGGACCTGGATCATGACCAGAGCAAGTTGTTAGGAGGAAAAAGAGCCTTCTCTTTGTTGTGCAAATACACAAATGAGTCTCTTACACATTCAGCCTCTCCCAAGTCTCAGGTTTAAGCAAATATTGGGCATTGCCTTGTTTGTCTAAGAGGCTTTTCCCTATCCACCCTGTTCCACAAAAGAATCCTTCAGGTTCTCAAATATGCACAGTGATAAGCTAAGGTTGTAACCTTGCATATAAACTGGAAAGGATCGCCCGGTCAGGGCCCATCAGGGCAGGACGGGGGAATGCAAAGAAATTAGGGTGAAAGAGGAGCTTCCCTATAATTAAATGACCTGTTGGATTTTTCCCAGGTTTGCATTCTGATCCTAAATAGAAGTTCATGGTCTGAATCCTGTTGACAGCCACCAAAAAGAGTAGATCCATTGAATCAATGTGTCTGTTCAACACTTCATAAGTAACTCAATGTGATTACTTCGGTTGGAATTATCAGTAGGGTTCAAGGCCACATTTTAATTTGGCATATTGGCTTTAAATATATGATAATTCACAACACTGTGAGGGAAGAGCAAGTTGGCAACTACTATGGTGTGGGTGTAGAAGCAAGTGTGATGTGGTGATTTGAGCATTGGATTATGATTCTGGAGACCAGGGTTCAAATCCCCTCTGAGCCATGAAAACCCACCTTGGGCAAGTCACATTCTCTTAGTCGCAGAGGGAAGCACCAGCAAACCTAACTCTGAACAAATATTGCCAAGAAAACCCTGCAATAGTATTAGATTAGGCTCACCACAAGTCACCAAATGACTTGAAGGTACACAACAAGAAGAGTATAGTCTAGGGGAATCTTCACATGGCTTTGCATATGCTAACCCAAAATTGTTTTCATTTCTGTTTCTTATGTACCCTAGGCTGCATTCATACTGCAGAAGTAAACCAGTTTGACACCACTTTAACTGTTATGGCTCTATCCTATGGAATTTTGGAGACTGTAGTTAATTGTGCCAGAAGAGCTCTCTGACACAGAAAGCAAAGTGTGTCACAAAACTACAGTTCCCAAAATTCCATAGCATTGAGCCCTGGCTGTTAAAGTGACATCAAAGTGAATTGTTTCTGTAGTGCAGATACAACCCTGCTGCTAGGGAAATTCATTTAAAAGACCAAGCTAACACTGTGAAGGTTGCATAGTATATTTTTGTTCTCTGAAGACTGCAAGAAAGTGAGGAATGAGTATTATGTAGTAAGGACTAGGGGATAATTGTTTACTAACACTGTGAAGGTTGCAAAGTACATTTTTGTTTTCTAAAAATGCCAAGAAACCAGGGACTGGGTATGCAGCAAGAAATAATACATCTCTTCCAGGAGACTGCAATGATCTGCTGATGCCTAAAAGATAAAACATCTATTGAAATTTTCCCAGTACGTGTTCTTTGCAATAGTGACTTGGCAACCCTGGGAAACTATATTACAATGTAAGAACTCTGGGCTTGGGGCTCCCATTCTTTTTCGATATTTCTCTGTGAGGCATTGAAATGAATTTCTTTCTCTAAAAAAAGTTGGCTCCACCAGCATGGCCTGCTAATCTTTCCTGGTGCCTGAACACACAGGAACACAGGGGTGACTTGAACTAACTCAATCAGATGTGAAGAACAACCGGGCAACATTGAAAGGAACAATAATTATCTTCATAACAAATTATTTAAATCCTTGTACAACAGCAATATAAATAAACAATATGACAATGTAATTATAATAAATAATTTCATTCATGGAAATGATCATGGATATAAATGGCAACATGGTTGTCAATAGTTACAGAGTGATATAACTGCTGTAGTTGTAATGTTATCACATTTTATTTATTATAATTTATTATAATGTAATTATAATTACATTGTCATATTGTTTATTTGTATCCTTCCTGTATAAGGGTTAAAATTATTTGTTATAAAGCTGTTTATTGCTTCTATCAATGTTAGCTGGTTGCTACCCACATCTGAGTCAATCTTTCCTGGTGCAGCTGGGAGAAGCAATTCCACTTGAATTGCTCACTTAACATGTTTCCTTTTTTAAAAAAAATTACTCTTTATCCAGAGAACAATTTGACATTTGGAATTGTTATACTTAAAAGAAAAAGGCAGTATAAAAGCATAGCAAACAATTTATAGCTGATATTTCCCCAGGGCAAAAGACATAAAGCAAAGGTGCTTTTTAAAATGCCTGCATGACCACACTTATCAAATCAGATCCTACATGGAAAACAATTCCTTGAAAAATGTTTATAATTTTGTTATAATTATTTCAGCTTTTTTCAGAATTTGTAGGGATATAATACAAGAGAAAGGCCTTCCAAATCCAGCTTTTACTTGCTGTGAAGTTTGGTGGCAATCTAGGACATGTGCCAGAGCTTTGAGAAACTGCTGTGCTATTCAAATGCTTTCTGCATCCCTCAACCTCTCTACAGATGTTTCACTTCAGCAGAATCCTCTACTTTCATCTTGAGTTTTGCCGTAGGCCTATATTAGTGGCAATTCTAACCTTTGATTCTAGACAGCATTATGTTAAACAAGCATTAACACCAGTAGCACACTGTTATATTAATGTTCTGTTCATCTGACTGGTGTACAAAGAATTAGTTAAGCAAAAGGGCTGATGTCTTTTTCATGTAGCAAGCCAAACCAATATTGGAATGAATTTCTATCATTTATTCCCTTTAATTATTTAAACAATTGATATATATTTTTAAAAACCGCTCAAAGTGATTACAACAGAAGTTTTTTTTAAAAAAAAATTCAGGCATTAATTACAAAATATCATTATACAATACAAATCTCAATTAAAATATTTTAAAGCACAAATTCAAACCACAAGCAATTTTACAAACAACACAATTTGGCAGGGAAGGTCTAATTTGATAGGGAAAGTCCTGATTAATCTCTCATCCCACTATTTCAGTTGTTTTTAAAATGTCATAGTTTCTCTCTTCTATTCCCGCTTTTCCCGTTTGTCCACAGCTTATTTCAACTGCTGCAAACTGATGAGTTCAGAGTGCAAAAGCAGCTTGCACTAAGTTCACTCACCAAGCGAGAGAAGTTCATAAAATCATACAGTTGTAAGGGGCCTCATGGGCCATTCAGTCCAAGGAGAGGTGGAGATTGGGGCTTTCTAGATTGGCAAAAAGAAGTGTGTTCATGGCTGCATGAAACTCTAGCCTTTAGATGAGAAAAAGGGAAAGTGTGCCATGAAAACGCTTTTTTTTGCGTTTTAGGGGAGAAGAAGCGCCTTTAAAAAGGTGCTGGTTTTCCCAGCTTCTTTTTTAAAAACTGCAGAACAGCGCAGCTCCATCTAAAGGATGTGGTGCAGCTGCTAAGCATTAAGGAAAAGGTAACTTCATGTCACACTTTCCTGCCAATCTAGAAAGTCCCTCTATTTCCTAATGTATATGTGTCCCTTCAATTCGCAACTTGACACAACCCTTCAAATTTTTGAATTCCATAGGATTTCTTAGACAGGAATACTGAGAAGTGGTTGACCATTCCCAGTAGGCTGAGGCGGGAAAAAAAACTGCTGAAGCCTTTTCTAGTTTATACATTTTTCTTCATTATTAACTTTCACCATCTTGACTATAGTCTGATGTTGCTTGGCCACATATGTCCTTGATTTTAGCTATGAAATTGTAAAGAGTATGGTGTCCTGAACAGGGAAAGGTATTCCGAAAGATGGTTAGCACCACAGAGAAAAACCACTTCTGTGCTGCTACCAGATAGTACTCAGAAGGTCATAGTACAACCAATAAGGATTCCTCCAGTGATTTTAAAATGGCATAGGTCTATACTAGAGAAGCTGATCTGCTAGATAACATTATTCCAAATTGTTCAGGATTTCTGTGTCAGCAGCACTGGGCACCTTGGACAGTTGCTTCAACAATGGTATAATATATACACAGCCACATGCATCACTCAGTATCCTGGCCACTGCTTTCAGCACCATCAACTCAAATCTGTCTACAACAGTTGCACTGAGGTTAAGATCTTTTCAGGATTTATCTGTTTGTAATAGTCACTGCACTATTCAGAATACTTCTATGTCGGCACATTGGTGAGCATATGTGTTGTACATGTTTCTCAGCAGTACATCCTGCAGCTTGCATTAATTCTCACAGCTAATTGCATTATTCATTGATGAACCAGCTGAGTGATCCAAGACTGTATATGTTCATCTCACCAATGCACAACCTGAAGCTCCATAACCATGAAGACCCAATATCCTTCATCTTCAACGATATTTACAAAGGTCTATGGCATTAAATGTCATATTGTCCACTTTTTCCCCCCAAACCATAGTCTGATAAACCAGGATGACTGCAACATTACTTTATTGACATTCAGCCATGTGTTTGATGAAGAATTTTATACACTTACCAACAGACACTTCAAAACTTATTGGTTTATCCCCGATCTTTCTATCAATCATCGTAGCTTCAAAAAAAGTCCCGAAGAGAAGAAATTCCTCATCTTGTTCTTCATGGATCTGATAAAGGGAAAAAGAAAACAAATCTCATTTACTGCATGTACTACTTCGTATTAATTTTTTACTCAGACTTTTTAAGGAAGAGGAAATTAAGGGAGAAATCTTAATTTTAGTCTCCTATTCCTTCACCATGTCAAATTTCTGAGCAGCATCAATCTGTCATTAAGGAATGAAAAATTGGTAGCCCCAATAAAAGTATTGTGGCCATGTCACACTATAGCAGTCTGTTTGTATATATCCACTGCCTTGTATATATTTGAGATTCTGTATGCAACATCTATGTGGGTGTAGGGACCTTAAAGTCACCTTTCAAATTATGACACCATGAATTTCATAGGGTTTTCTAGGCAAGGAATATTCAGAAGTAGTTTTCCATTGACTTCCACTGACATATAGCCTTCAGCATCTGATATTTCTTGAATGTTTCCCATCCAAGTACTTAACCAGGGCTAACCCTGCTTAGCTTCCAAGATCAGGTGGGAATCTGTGCCTTGAAGGTATTTAAGCCTTTCTATGAAACACATATTTTCTACCATAAATGTGACCACAACTGCTCTTTTCTGTAATGTCTGCCCCTCAGGCTGCATCTACATTGCAGAATTAATGCAGTTTCACACCACTTTAAATGCATGGCCCAATGCTATGGAATTCTGGGGTTTGTAGTTTTGTGGAATATTTAGCTTTCTGTCAGAAAGCTCTAGTGCCACAGCAAAAACCCAGGATTCCATAGGATGGAGCTTTAACAGCAGTGTTAAAAGTGCATTAATTCTGCAGTATGGCAGCACAGTCTCAATCCAATATACATCACCATCCACAGGGATGTATGCTGGTCCTTCTCTTTACACTATTCACTGCTTACGCATTCAAAGAGGGCAGGTGTATGGTCAACAACAAAGAGCAAGAGCAAGAACAAGGCCAGGGGACTCAGCAGGAGAAGAGGACTCCCTACTAAAGTCTAGGCCTCAATAGAGGTTTGATGATGTGGTCTCCTGACCAGAGACTGGAAAAATTATTTTTGGGGACTATAACTCCTAATATTGTTGAAAACGAATAATCCAGTCAGCATTAGAATACAGAAAAGATACTCTTTAGACTATAATTCCCAATTGGTCAGTGGCAATCATGACTAGGGATTCTGCAATTAATAGTACAAAAAAGTAACTTTTCCAAACTTATATCCTTTATATCTACCATTCAAAACCAGCCTCCAGTATTGTAATGACAATTAGAGTGAAGTATTTCCAGAGATACAGCACCACTAGAAATTTAAAGAAGGTTCAAGTCCATCTGACTGCCATGACTTTCCCAATGAACTATGGGATCTTTATTCTGGTGTGGTGTGATGGGACACTCCACAGATCCTCTTATAGAAAAATACATTTCAGGGGTCCTTGAGGAAGAAGCTGTGGCACCTAAACTACACTCACCCTTGAGCCCAAGAGCTCAGCATTTCCATAAATTACCTCTGGTGGGACATCAAAAGGTTCCACTTCCACATCTGTTGAATTTGTTTTATCTGAAGGAGAAGAAGACTTTCCATCTTCTGAACCTTTCTCTTTCTCTTTTCCTGATCCTTTAGAGCCTTTGGAGTCCTTGTCTTTGGAAGGCAGCTTTATATCCTTGATGATCTTTGAAAACTTTGACTCATGGGCTCCTCCTGAAAGGATCTCAACAGCAAGTTCAATCAAAAGACGTCCCCTGAAAGAAACCCCTTCCCCATAACCTTCATTAAGTTCCTGGTGGTCATCCATCAAGGTGTGGTTCCTAGGCGAGCCATAGAGATTGATCCAAGCAGGCCCAAAAGTTGGCAAAAAACCTGGAAAAGATACACATGCATAACACATTACATGGGCAATGAGGGAATGGAGGAAAAACATGCCCAATTTTAAGCAATTTTAAGTACACCATTTTCTTTGTGGCTAGGCACAGCAGTTGGACACTTGAAGAACTATATTGCCACATTCATTCACTAGTATTTTTACACATATACAGTTAAGCCTTGATGTTAAAGGAATGTTGTTTACCATGCATGTTTACTGAAAGGGGTCCACTGGGAAATTTCATACTTTAATAACAAGTTGATTTTCCTGTCACAAAAGCACCAATATGGGGCATGAACACTGCCCATTCTGGCAGGACGCTTCTCTTCAAAAGAGTAACTTTTTTCCATGTTCTGTTCATTTGGATTTTATATGCCTTATAGTTCAAATTAGGAGACAGTGCTTGATTTCTATAAGAGGTTCCAGCAAGGAGAGTCCTACTTTCAAAGTAGTCCTCTATTATAGGCTTTCCCTTCCTAGCTTATATCTGGCCACCTAAAATATAAGGGGTAACCAGTCTTTGCCATATTCTTCTTAGGGATGAAACATAGTGCTGAATGTTCTCATTTGGAGTCAATCTTAGTGCATAGTCCCAGTGCTTTCCTGAATAACAGTTGCCTTCATTGACCTTATCAGTGAAAAAGGATACAGCACCTACAAGTCAGGGACAAAGCAGCTATGGGCTGAAGGTGTTGTTGTGTGATAAGTATTGCCAAAGCTACTTTTTTTAATGGTCAAATCATGGTTTAAATGCTGTGTGAAGCAATCTCTCTACTCTACACAGATGGGGAGGGGGATTATGGGCACGTGCATTATTTTCTTTACTGCACAGTCATTTTTAATAACTCAAGAGTCGTGTTTCGGTTTTGTCCAGGGCATGCACAGTTACCTTTATCACCATCCTGTTCATTTGAGATCTTCTTTATGTCTATGAAATGAGTGGCTAAAGCCACATCATTCATGCTGCCCTCATCCCACACCTGGATTTTGACCCTTCGGCAGAGTGGGGGGAACATCTCCTTAAAGACAATTTGTTCATGCCAGACAGGATTAGCACAATTCTTCTGCACCGTGGTCCGTCCCTGAAATGAAAGGGCAGAGGTTATTGGGAGAATCTGATATCTAATCACTAATCCTACTCCCACATACAGTTGGAATGGTACATACAGAGAAAAGTTATTTGTTGCTCATAACTCGCTACTCTATGCTCCTATTTATTTATTTGTTACAATGATACTGTGTTTTTCCTCTAGTGAGCTTAGTTGGCATACATGAGTCTCCATCACCAACCCCCTGTTTCACAACAACTTTGTGAGGTAGATTAGGATGATATAGGGTGACTCCATGAACTTCTTGGCTCTAGAAGAAGTCCTGGTGGTGGTTCAATGCTGGTACTGCAGTCACTCACAGCCATAAGGTTGTGAGTTCGATCCTGGGCAGGGCTCCAGAGTCCACTCAACCTTCATTCCTTCCATAATTTGGCAAAATGAGTACCCAGCTTGTTGGGGGCAATTGGCTTAGACATTGTAAACCGCTTAGGGAGTAATATAGAAATGTACTAATTATTGCTATTGCTATTGCTATTGCTAGGGGGATTTGCACCCTACTCTAAAGACTGTACTACATTGGCTACGTATGAAATCCAGTGATGTGCCTTCTGCATGAAGAAGTCTATACAGGACCCTAAAGAAAGAATTAAAAAGGAAATCCCTTGTAAGCTAGTCAGTAGACAGGATCTTGACCTAGAATAATACAGCTGAGAGGTTGTTTTGTTTTTTGCTAAAAATTTCCAGAATATACAGGATGCAAACTGGAAGATTTGAGATGTTGTAGGCCAAGAGGACAAACAAACGGTCCTAGAATGACTAAACTGAGGCTGTCATACTTCAGACACATCACTAGAAAAGACCACATACTAGATGGATAGAATCAACCAAGGAGGCCACAGCCATGAGTCTGCAGGACCTGACCAAGGTCTTGAAGGTGCCCTTCTGAAGCTTGTGTAAAGATATATTGGTGAATACTAAGGTCAGAATTGTCCATGCCATAATTTATCCAACACCTATTTATGGTTGTGAAAGATCGACAGTTTAAAAAAAAAGCTGATAGGAAGACAATCAACTCATTTGAAATGTGGTGCTCAAGGAAAGTTCTATGGATTCTATGAACTCCAAAGGACAAACAAATGGGTCTCAAAGCAAATCAACCCTGAACTCTTAATGAAGTAAAGATGATTAAACTGAGATTATCAGACTTCAGACTTAGCATGAGAAGACGGGACTCATTAGAATATTACAATAATGCTTGGTAACGTGGAAGGCAGTAGGAAAAGAGGAAGACTTCATTACAAATGGGTAGACAAAGTCAAGGAACCCTGAGCTTGCAGGACATTAGCCATGCTGTTGATAACAGGGAAACTTGGAGGATTCTCATTCCTAGGGTAACCACAGCTCAAAGTTGACTTGACAGCTATTAAAGCAGTAATAAGCCAGCATAGGCAATGCTGAGAGATTTTCTCCAACAACCTTATGGGGACCACAGTATTCTTGCCACACTATTTGTGATCATAGGGGTTGAACTACAGTTTCTATGATGTTTTAATAGAAACAGCACTCTGCTTTGGAAAAGTTAGTGTTACCACACTATTCTCCTTCTCCATCATCACAATCAACATCATCATATAGGAAGGGAGGGAAGGACCACTCAGCTTTTGCCAACTTCAACAGAGTCCTCAACTGCTGACTACATATATCTGTTCTCCTAAAATTACTTTATTCCCCCACTTTGGGAGAAAAGGATGAAGTAGTAGAAAGTGGAAGGACTCAGTAGAGTGTGCAGAATTAGTGCTTTAAAAAGTGACCTTTTTGGACTGCAAACCCTCAAACTTCCCTAGTTAGTATGGTTACTATTGTCCCAAAATGCTACTTGTTCAGGATCAGTGCAGAACTGAAAAACAGTAGTCCTGCTCACATGGGGATTTGAGCAAGGGTCACAGTGGCAAACAGCTCATTGTACTTAACACTCATTATGAAATTATCTGCATTAACTCTGTGTTAAACCCATCAAGGTGAAAACGCTGGATGGATTTCCTTATCTTCACTTCCAATACATTTTGTACAACAAACACGTCCTCTAAATGAAAATCTATTTAAAATACAATTATGTAAGGTAGTATAATTAGTGACACTTCTAATGGCTGCACTTTTTTGTGAGCTAGTGCTATTACAGAGTAAAACAGTTTCATTAAGATTAAAATTGGCCTTGATTTTTCAAACATATTGCTGTTATCATTATTTTAGATAATGACAACATTCCCTGCAAGTGGAAAAATAGAGCAAGTTATTACACATGCATTTTGATAAAGTTTCATCTTAAAAGAAAAAGAATCATATAGATATGTTCAAATTTAATGACAGCTGTCACATTTTTTTTAATAGTGCTCACAAACTGAGCAGAATCCTGACATGTGGTGCCAGATGTACACACAGATAAGTCACATTTGAGGGCCTCAGATCACATAGTGCTTCGTTGTTGTTGATTGCCATCTCATTGGCTTCAACTTATGGTGACTTAAGAATGATAGATCTCCAAGACACCTTGTCATCAACAGTCCTGGTCAGGTTCTGCAGTCACAGAGTTGTGGCTTCATTGGTTGAGGTTATCCACCTGTAATACAGTCTTCCTCTTTTCTTACTGCCTCCCTGTTTATCAAGCAGCATTGTTTTTCTAATGACTCATGTTGTCCTATGATATGCCCAAAATATGACATTCTTAGTCATCTTGGCTTCCAGGGAGAATTTGTGCTTAATTTGGTCTAGGACCCATTCATTGGTCAATTTGGCAGTTCTTGATATCTGTAAAACTCTTCTCCTGCATAACATTACAAATGATTTTCTTCCTGCCAGTTTTTCCACTGTCCTCCTTTGACAACGCTACATAAAAATCAGAAACACTAGGATGATCCTGGCTTTGGCATTCAATGAGCTATCTAGACACAAAATAAAATCCCCCCAAACAATCTGAATTTCAAGTTTATACAATATGCCCTCTTTGGTACAGCTGTGAGACCTCTTAAACATGCCACAGGTTAAGGCCCCAGGACTACTTTAACAAGCCATGCAGACATACAACAGCAGAGAAGAAGAAAACACTGAATCTAAGTTATAATGAGGAGTGGAAAAACAATAGGGCTTATGACCTCCAAAAGGGTCAGAGATATAGGAAAAAGAAAATGGGAATTATTTTCTGTTTTGTGAGAGATATAAGCCAAGAGGCAAGAGAACACATTGGAATAGAGGTAGTTAGGTTCATCTTTTATTCTACCCGAAAAGTTCCCTCAGGACACTTGGTGTTGTTACTCTGTCAGCTGCGTCTGCCTCATAGACCGGTTGTCAGGTTTACAATGAGTTAAGCCCATGTACACCATCTTGAGGTTCTTGGAGTAATTATGGGATAAAGTTATGGTCTACTACTGTACTTTAAAAGTCATGGTGCCTTAGAAATTCTAGTTCAGGACAGTGGGCTAGAGCTCTCTAGCAAAAAGAATTCTAAGTACTTCATCAAACTACAAATTCTTGTGTTCCTTAGACTAGAATCATGACAATCAACAGTAGTATGAAACAGATATACGTTCCTACTGTTGTTGTGTGTCTTCAAGCCATTTCTAACTTAAGGCAGCTTTAAAGCTTTAACCACTAGATTGACGACAACATTGAACAGAGCTTTTTCCACCATGGCTCCTAAATTATGGAACGACTTGCCAGAAGAGATCCGTCATATTACTACCCTAGAGGTTTTTTAAAAAGCACTAAAAACGGATCTCTTCCAGCGAGCCTATCCATCTGATCTCCTATGACGACTGTGATGATCATAAATCGATCACTAGAGACCAATTGATGACAGATATGGAATGTCTTTTATTAAGTATGTATATTTTAATTGCTTTTATATTATATTGTATGTTTATAATTGCATATTATTGTATTGGATGTGTATTTTACCTGATGGAATCCCGCCTCGATCCAGGGGGAGAGGCGGGAAATATAAATAAAAATTATTATTATTATTATTATTATTAGTAGTAGTAGTAGTAGTAAACCTATAATGGTGTTTTCATGACAAGATTTCATGAGAGGTGGCTTGCCTTTGCCTTTCTCTGAGTTTGAGAGAGTGAGACCTGACCAAGGTCACCCAATGGGTTTTCAATGGCTGAGCAGGGATTCAAACCCTGGTCTCTAGGCCCTTGTCCAATGCTTAAACCACTAAGCCACACTGGCTCTGTATGAAACACATATAAATCCCCTATGAAACTATGGAAATTGTAGGTTTTGTAAGAAGAGGGGCTGAGAAACCTCCAACGAAGCATTCTTTATCTCACCAAACTACAGTTCCTATTAATCTAGGGGAATGTATGTGTCTAGAGGACACAGATAGGAAATCAAAACACAATTAGGGTCTTAAAGTCCAGTCTGGGGTCCTTTTCAATATTTAATCTATCAGTCATTTGATAGAGAATATTAATATAGCAAGCTGGCACACCATTTTATTTTACTAAAATGGATTTTATGACTAGGGTACACTGAAGTTTATTCTTCACTCAGAATACAAGATGGCAATTTAAAGGTTTGAAAATTTCTGACTGGTGGTGGCATTATGAAGAAAATAAAACTCAATCAACAGGAAACAATATTTCTGAAAACTAAGGCTCTTACTTACCATTAGACCTGCAAACATGACCACCACATATGGATCCACAAGGTCCTTACTGTCTCCCATGAATGCTTTGGTAACATTAGCCATGATGCTTGAGTTCATTTTGGGTAGCCCCTCTGCTTTGTAGATTCTCACGTAAAATCTGGCCCAAGGCCTTTCTGATGGAAAACCTTTGGGAATCAAGAGGTTCCTAGAGAAAAAAGAAAAGTGATTCTCTGAAGTGATTTCAAACAAACAGTCTGATCAGACTGTGGACCCATGGAGAAAAAAACATCACTCACACATTTAGTAAATGGTTTTTCAAAAGTAAGCAGAAGCTTCCCCACCCATATCAGGACCACAGGGGTGTGAGGTAAGGGGATTCAACTCATTGCAAAAACAAAAACAAAACAAAACAAACAACCCATGATCATAATAAGAATCATATTAAAAAGTCATGCACACAAATGCTCACTGTATTAACAACATTCCATATGGTTTGTCCCTATCTAGACAAGAAAAATGTATTCATAGTCCTATACCAAACTATAGCCCTTAGAGATCCCTGAAGAAAGGGAATGGCTGTTACCATATCAGGTTTTTCATACAGAGAGCCTTACTGTAGCAGGATGGATTTGCCCCTTTTATATGGTATGATATCACCCTAAGCTACATCAGTGACTCTGTAGTAATTTGCCTTACAACTGCTGTCTATGCACAGAATCAAAATACCAGCCCTACAGAAAGTAATTAAGTCATGAACATACTTGTCTATCTGTTCTTCTGCATCACTTGCTTTTTGGCTGGCTTGTATTGTGTCTCCTTTCCCAGCAACACTGATATCACACTTCAGATATCCCTTGGCCCCTGTCCTAATGTCAGCAGGGTCTGTGAGAAGGGCCCACTTGTCACAAAACTGATGACCTGGAAAAACATACAAGCATGAGTCGTTCACAGGGGAGTTTTTGAAATGTCTGTCTGATGTGGGACATGTGCATTGGTAGTCAGCAGGTTACTGGTAATAACTATTCTATCTGTCATGCAAACAAAATGGCTAAAACTCTGAGAAATAAATTAAGAAGGTGCAATCCCAAGATCTGCCAGGTGTTGGGGGAAGCGGATTGTATTCAGCACCACAAATTAAAATGTCACAGTTTCATAAATGGCAACATTTACATTTTGAACACTTTAGGGATGTTTCAGAGCTATATTGTCACCACAGCCTTGATAGATATGATATACAGAGACGTGGAGTTTGTGACAGTCTCTTTCTTCACCTCCATAATGCCTATTATTCATCCACCTCTGCAAGATCTAATACAATTTGCTTGCATTCCAGAAAACCTGACTGTAACCCTTCCAGCACCACCACCATTCCTCACCAACAGTAGGTAATGAAGGAGAACAGTAATGGGGAAATGCACGGTATTTTAACAGCATCCTTGTGGATAAATTATGCTATGCATTATGGGAGAGGACAAGGGAAGGCAGGCAGACAAGTACCATTTTCTGCAGCAGACACATGTATTACTGTGATGTGCTGTTCTGACATTAGTAGATGTGGCAATAGATAATTTTTCTAAGTGGTGGAATTTTTTGAAGGAAATTGCATGGAGACTGTACCATGGGTTCAACTATTCCATGATGCTCTGGTGTGCATTGTAATGAGAAGAGTATTATCTATGTCCAGAGCTTGGAGATGTTACTTTTTGACTACAGCTCCCCAAACCCCCATACCAGCATTGTTACATTGCCACATCTACTAATGCCACATCTACTAATGTCAGAACTGCACATCACAGTAATACATGTGTCTGCTGCAGAAAATGGTACTTGTCTGCCTGCCTTCCCTTGTCCTTTCCCATAATGCATAGCATAATTTATCCACAAGGATGCTGTTAAAATACTGTGCATTTCCCCATCGTGACACAGTGGTTAAATGCTTGTACTGCAGCCACTTACTCAAAACCATAAGGTTGCAAGTTCAAGACCAGCAAAAGGGCTCAAGCTCGATTCAGGCTTGCATCCTTCCAAGGTCGATAAAATGAGTACCCAGATTGTTGGGGGTAAGTAGCTTACAGTTGTAAACTGCTTAGACACTCCTTAGGTGGTATGAAGCAGTATATAAATGAAGCTGTTTTTTTGTTGTTGTTGTTGTTAGTGGCCATGCTGGCTGGGGATTCTGAAAGCTCTAGTCCCAAAAGCAACATCCCTAGCTCTGTTAATATCAACAGGGAGACAGCTGTAGGCCCAGTTCTTATACCAGGTATGCCTCTATGAATAATCAGAGAATAGAAACATCAAGTTCATTGGCATTTCTAACAGTGATGAGGTTGTGATCCAGGCTCGAGTGAAATGTCTACCATAAGACTGTTTATGATGGGCAATCGTTCAGCCAGGATTTGGTTTGTTTTCTGAAATGTCAAACCATGTGTTCTGAAATCCTGTGAATCATCCTAGACTTGGATCATCGTAACACAGAAGAAGAAATTGAAAATGTCTGTCTTACCTGGCTGATTGTATACTGTCCCCAGATCTACTTTAAACGAGCCAATCAATACACTCCCAATAAGCTTGTTATGCATAACCTGTTGGAGGAAGATATATTAATTTTTATTGGATGTCTAGAACAATTTCTTCAACAGATTAAGGAATTTATCACATGGGAGGAATTTCTCTCAATTGCGAATGGAGCCAATTCACAATTATGTGAATTCGCTCATTTAGCGAATTTACCTGAAATCTGATTGTGTTAGGAATGCATTCAGAATGACTTCCCATTGCCTGAAAATGAATTCCCATTGCCCGAAATTGCGTGAGATACACTCATTCACAATAACGTGAAACCCCATGATTGCGTTCAGATTGCCATTGCATTATACCCCCAAATTCTTTCGTATGATAAACTTCTAAGAAATGTTCACAAGATAAGAAAGAACCTAGCAGTTTCAGTACCATAGGATGAAAATCCTATGTGTATATTACAACTAGTTCATTATCACAGACTAGTCTGATCCCCAAAAAGGAACCTGAGATATCTCTTGGATACTGGGAAAATGTGGCATGCCCAGAACCAAAATGCTACTATCAGGAAAAACATCTAGATGTGTGATAATGACTAAGTAAATACCCGACAACTTTACAAACTGAGAAATAAGTTAAAAGTAATGTGGTTAACTATTAACACTTTACTGTACTTGTTTTAGATAACAAGGACACACCATAGCCAAATTTCAGAAATAATGGCATGAATAAGAATGAAGTTATGTTCCTGGCATAATGAGTACCATTATCCAGTTACTTCTAAATGGGACCCATCTGCATTTTTAGAAGCTTTGGACAGGAATTTTCAAAGTTTTATTTCATTCTCTTATCAGCCTTAAGTTTGTCTGCTTTTTAAGTAAAGGAATGAAAAAGCAATGACCAACATAGTGAGTAATACAACAAGCTACTTTTAAAGGATCAAAGTAACAGTGAATTACTTTTCAACCACTATAAAGAGCTACAGGAACTTGTTATTTTTAAAACATAACATTCCATGCTCTACTACCTCACAAGGAAAATATTTGGACTCTTTCCTCTGTCATTAAGAAATAGCTATGAATTTATTTATTTATTTATTCCACTAAAAGGAGAAAAATATTGTCTGTTCCCTCACAAGAAGAAGAAGATGTTGTGTGAAACTAATCATCACAAATTGCCTTTGAGCCTCCCTTGCACTAATTTGCTATGTTCGGATGAGGTTGACACAGAACACAATACCAAAGAGATACCCAGTGTACATTGTTGCCAATTTAAATTCAAGCCTTGGTTTCAGACACCCCATTATCAAAGATTAATAAGGTCAGGCATCTACCAACACTCAAGCCTCCACAAGAAGTACCTAGAATAGGATTGCCATGTTCCAGCCCCTCATATCTGAGCATCTAATCTGCATAGCATTCATAATTATTCTGATTATGCAAATTCAGCACATTAATCATTGCACTTTTTCTACCATTATGTTTCATGCTCAGTACCAGTACCAAGCTAAGAAGTCTTAGTTTTTTCCCTTCTTTTCCCACTTAGGTTCAAAACAAACTGCAGAAATAATCCAGTTTGAGTCTGCTTTAACTGCCCTGGCTCAGTGTTAGGGAAACCTGGAAATAGTAGTTTATTGTGGCACCAGAGCTCTCTGACAGACAAGGCTAAATGTCACACATAACTACAGTTCCCAGAATTCCTTAGCATTGAACCGGGGCAGTTAAAATGGTCTCAAATTGGATTATTTCTGCAGTGTGTTTTGGACCTTAGTTGGTGTGAAGAGAGGGAAGCCTCCAAGTAGCCCCAGAGAATAAACGGACTGTTTTACCCTCTCAAAGCTGTTTGGAAGTGAAGGTCCAGTGTGCTACCTAGCCCTAGGCCCAAGCCAACACACTTACTGGACAACACAAGGCCATAGTTGCTTGCCTCCTTTCCTTTCCTGCCTGCTGGGCCTGTCAGGGGAAGGTGGGATGGAATGGAAGGAGAAGGTGGCAATGCAGTAGCAAGTAGAGTCTGTAATGGAATAAGACTCATGCCGACGACAGCCTTTTTGCACAGTTTCCTGCTTTGTTGCCACTGTTGCATTTTAATCTATCCATCAGCCTGCAGTGAAGTGAAGGATAGGATTTGTTGCTTCAACTGGCCCAGTCATCCGGGAAATTTTTTAGTCCCTTCAATACAAGATTTTCCCAGTTTTCCGAGAGAAATGGCAACCCTAACCTTGAGTCAACTTCTGCAGCCTTCTGATCTGGCTGCTTCTCCTTCCATTGCTCACCCATTTTCTCTGAGAAAGCAGGCAGTGAAAGGAACACAACTAAAGGGGAGCAACCTCTGCTTGTCTCCCTTTTATTTTTATTTTGCTTTCCTTCCTTTTCTATCCCCAACCTTTTTTTCCTCTCCATTTGTATTCAGTGGCAGCTACTAGCTCTCACTTCAGTGGGGTGATGAATTGCTCTGAGGTTTTAACTTTAACAGAGATATTTAGGATGCTGAATCTATTTGGGGTCTAGAGGAAAGCACCTTGGTCATCTACTTTAAAATCTGGCCTAAAATCTGGAGTGAATACCCCGCTGACATGTAAAACCACCATCCACCACTGAAGATGGGACATAGAAGAAAAAGGAAAGCAGCAGAGCAGTGGGTGAGAGCAGCAAGGTTAAACTGGGCCTAGCTGAGAGAGGGACCCACAGATGCCATCACGAACAATAAGCCTTGATCTAGAGTGGATCACCTGGGGCACCTAGCAGAGGCTGGGAGTTGCACCTCCCTAAACTAGCCTTCTTTAGAAGTAAAGGAGAATAATAACATCAGAGAATATGACATAGGTGAAGCAGACAGTATTCTACCCACAGATGTTTCCATGTTGGCCTTTTGATCTAAGCTGGATCTGAACTACAGAATTAATGCAGTTTGATACTGCTTTAACTGCCATGGCTCAGTGCTAAGGAATTCAGGGACTGTAGTTTTGTGAGATATTTAGTCATCTCTCTCAGACAGCTCTAGTGGCACAACAAACTACAAGTCCCAGGAACCCATAGGTTGGAGTCATGACAGTTAAAGCACTGTCAAACTGCACTAATTTTGCTGTGTGGCAGATGCCTGAGTAGAATGAGATGGCCTGTGAGACATACTGTAGTCTTTAATATACTGCATGTGAAATGTATACCCCCCTCCCCCCAAAAAATAGTACATTAGATGCCATTCAAAGATTTCAGCAGTTCATTTTAAAAATCACTATTCATAGCTCTTCCAGCATTTATTACCAAGTTGTCTGGGCTTCACCAGCACACAAAAGACCCAATGACACCGCTAGCTTTGTTTATTCATAAATTTGGTTTAGATTTCACTGACAGCAAGACAAATACAGGTTTCTGCCTGGTGTGATGCAATTTGTTCTCACAGAGCACGTATCTGTCCCATTTTTTCCACTTTATTTTGCTAACATATTTTATTTTGAAAGCGGTGCAACAGGGCCAACCAAAATGAATTTGATTATTACCATGACACTGAATTTTACTAATGCTGTAACCTCACTCCTAGCAACTTGCAAGCTGTTCAGCAATCAAGAATTGGATCCTCTACAAAAGCAATCTACAGAGTCTTAGTGACTTCCCAGGGAGTCATGGCTTCTAGGCAGTAGCTGAGAATCTGTGTAATGTCTCCTATAATTCAAGATCTGGTTGTTATGTGCTGTTAATGGCTGACTGAAAAGGTGCAACATAAATTGAAAGACTCAGATTACAGACAATAAATTTGATTGATTTATTTTTTAAAAAGAATATTGTAACAAGAGGCCTAATTACCAGTTCCTTTGGAGTAGATTTACTGATTGGAAAGGCAACACATATTTCAATCCCATTGATTCAGTGGGTCTACTCTAGTTCAGATTATGATTTAAATGGAATTGTTGGTTCCAACTGGAGTAGATGTATTGAATCACTCGAACTTGCCTAATTACTTAACCATTTAACTAACCTAACTAGTTATTTTGCCATTGAGTCAGTGAGTCTGCTTTATTTGGGACTAACAAATTATATCATGATTTCCATCTAAGATGAAAAAGCATTGTTAAAAAATTATCTTAGCTATTTTGTATTTGTACACCATTTTACAATGTACAAATACAAATCTCATTTCTTCTATGTAATGCACACCCCCCCCCCTGTCATATCACTTCTGTGGTCATTTGTCTCCTTTTAGAATGACCAAATTAATTTCTTGTTCTCTGAAGATGCCAGCCACAGATGCTGGCGAAACTTCAGAAGCAAACTCTTCTAGAACATGACCACATAGCCCCAAAAAAAACCACCAAAAAACTAATTTCTTGTTCTCTTGTAAACATATACTCACAGAGATTTTGATAATTTTGTCGAACAGATGGACTTGAGGCCCAATGAAGTCGAATACAAAATACTAAGGAAGGAAAACAATAACAACAAGAAACCATATTAAGCATAATACCTGGTATACAAAGAAAAAGATATGGCAATTAACTGAATGGAAAATCTTTCATGTACCCATATTCATCTGTGTGCTTTCAGTCATAGGACAAATAGCATCTGTGAAGATCTAACTAGAAAATGGCTTAAAGGAAAGGCAGTTCCATCTCTACAATAACTCAGCATTGTTCTGATTCAATTTTGAATAGTGTTCCGGCTGCTATTCTTTTAAGATCTTAATCAAAAGTCTTTTATGTATCTCTCCTGCTTGGATCCTATTTTTAATAGTAATTCTTTCTCTCCATGAAATCCTGAGAACTGTAGTTCTGGGACAATATTAAGCACCTCCTACACATTCACACTATAGTCTCAAGATCTGCTTATAGGAAACCATGAAATTTCTACTTTTGTAAAACTGATATAAACTTTGTAGGATAAATATGCGTGGAGAATGGGAAAACTGAGGAACTGAGCCCTTATAAGAGGGCACGGTTCATCTTTCAATCATATCCTTTTACAGAGGGTCTTTGGGGTTTGGTTCCAGGACCACCACCATCCACATGGATATCAAATATGTAGATCCTCATGTCCCATTGTCTACAAATGGATAGTAAAATGGTGTCCCTTATAGAAAATGACAAAATCAAGATCTGCTTTTTGGAATTAAAAATATTTTCAAGCAATGGATGGTGGAATCTGTGGCTGTAGAATCCGTGGAAATGGGGTGGGGGGACAGGACAGTATTTTATCAAAGGAACAGAAAAGAAAACCAGTTTTCATATTCAGTAGGGACATCAAAATATTGCAGTAATAGAACACAATTAGCACAGTTTACTTACTTCATTGTAAAATGGTGAATTGGTCCCTTCCTTGACTGTAGTCTGCTTCTTTTCATCCCCAATTTCTATAATCACCACAGGATCTATATTCTCACCAACAAGCTGCCGGGCCTCAATTATGGTTATGGCAATCTGGGTGGGTGAGATATAAAATTTGTATGTAACTTCTTAACAGAACTAACTAAGAGAGTACTGAGGGAAGTTTGGGTCATTTATTAGAAATGACAGCCATTATATTGTACTTTACCTGATAATTCTGCGATTTCACCTCCCCTTCGTGGATCTTCGATTGCAGCTTTGCTCTGTTTCCATTTCAGAACACAAGGACATAATGCATGAGCCTTTAAAACATTGTACTCTTTCATCTTTAATGACAATACTGACATTTAGCTTCACATGTTTTCTTGCTACTGACACCAATATCACTTACAGTTGAAGGTTATCTAGGAAACTAATACAGTTCAGGGAAGGCTCCAGAACTTTGTGTTGTGGCAGATACAGATGGGTGTGGATTTAATATAATTTATTTTTTTTAAATGAACTGAACAATATTCTCACAAATTGTGAGGAATAGCAAAATTCCCCAGTTTTGCTTTATCTGACAATCAATTTTTGTGAATGTTGACAAATTTTCTTCAAAATTTCCAAAAAATTTACAAAATTGGAATTGTTGATAAAGTGGAAATGACCATTCTGGCCATTTCTAAGAATGAGTGAGAATTTTAATCAGATTTTTTAAATTTTTTAATTCACAAAATTCATATGTGGGAGAATTAACAGAAGGACTAAGAGAGCTGGGTATGTTTAGCCTGGAGAAAAAAAATTAAAATGTGATATGACAGCCCTGTTTAAATATTTGAAGGGAGGTTATATTGAGGAGGGAGGCAAGGAGCTAGCTTCTTTTCTGCTGCTCCAGAGAACAGGACCCAAAACAATGGATGCCAGCTCCAGGAAAATAATAATAATAATAATATTTATTTCTTATCCGCCCCTCTGAGCGAGCAATTGGGGCGGGGTACAACATATTAAAAAATATACAGTTAAAATCCTCCAAACATACCCACCTCCCTCCCCTTAAAACAGTATTAAACTAATCATAATTAAAAGAATCAAGATTTAAAATACATTCATTGAAAGTCCCCTGTAGGCGGCCGGATAGGGGCGGGGGGGGGGGGGGTGTCATCAGGCAATGGGAAATTAGTTACTATCTGGGAAGGCCTGCCGGAAGAGATGCGTCTTGGTTGCTTTTTAAAAGCCTTCCAAGATTGTAATAAGACGCATCTCATCCGGCAGGTCGTTCCACAGCCTGGGAGCAATAGCAGAAAACGCCCTCTGGGAGGTCTGGGACAATTTAGTTTTTATAGGTTGAAGCAGATTCCTCCCAGAGGACCAAAGAGAGATTCCACCTCGGAGTGTAGTGGAGTCTCCTTCCTTAGAGGTCTTTAAGCAGAGGCTGGATGGTCATCTGTCAGGGGTGCTTTGATTGGGAGTTTCTGCATGGCAGGGGTTTGGACTGGATGGCCCTTGTGGTCTCTTCCAACTCTATGATTCTATGGAACTGACAGGTTTACTTGTTCCTGTGCTAGGGCACATATTCAATGGTTCTTTCCCTCCCCAAGACCTCATATAACTGAGCTTAACAAAAACTTCTTCCTGAATATTTGAGAATAAACTCTTACAAAAAATAGATCATATGGGATCGGATGCACTCACAGACAAATATGACAACTTCCTGTGTTGAGAGACTTTAGGCAAGGAACACAGCTGCGTAGTACATACAGTGCATGCTTGCATATAAAAGGTCCTAAGCTTGCAAATAATTTTTGCAATTTTTCGATATGCATTTTTATTTGCTATGATACTACATGCATAACAAAAAGTTGAACTAGACCTAGAAACCTATAACATGGAGTTAAAAGAGTGGTTTACCTTTCCCAAATTCAGTGCTAATTCGGGAGGCAGCTGGTTCCTATCACACAGAAACCACCACTGAATCACCACCCAGATCTGTCCCATATGCAGCCTGGGTCGTCTAAGCCGCTTCTATGGCCCCTTTTCAAAAACAGAAGCTTCTGACTTCTAAAAATTGTCTCCGAATCAGCTTAAATGACCTGGGCTGTATCCGTGGACCTGGCTAGTGATTCGGTGGCAATTTATGTGTGATAGGCATTGGCTGCCTCCCAAATTAGCACTGAATTCAGGAAGGATAAGATGTTCTTTTAACCCCATGCAATAGGGTCCCTAGACTCAAATCTCAAGTGAGTTACTGTGAGTAAATAATAATCTATTAATGTCAGTTTCTCATCTGTGAAATGGGGATGTACCAGAGAGGATTTTTGTGAGAATAAACACCAAAATTTATTGTAAGTGCTGTAAAAATATTAAGTCACAAAACATAGCCAAGAATATTTAAAAGGATCTCTTATTCTGCCTGGGTAGCTCTTTACATGATTTGCCATGCTGGCTAGCAGATGTAGTAAAAAGAATTAACTTTTCCAATGTCCACACATTTTATAATAGATCATCAGGCCCAGCAGTTATGTATAGGAATTACAGGCCTCCCATAGTCATTCCAGCTTGTAAGTAACTTTACTGGTGTACCAAAAAGCTTTGGCAAAAGTCAGGATATATTGCTTGATGTGGTTTGACTTATCATTCTTAAGAGATTTATTTGCTGGATTGCTTGATTCCCCTTCAGTTCCTTCTGTGGGCAAAGCTGATTCCTGACCATACATCCTTCAGATAATCAGTTCAAGACTTGCTTCAGACTCAGATATTTACAGCACAGTTCCCTCTTTCTTCCAAATGTAAAATATATGTAAAGTGACCTTTTGGAGTTGCATCAATCCAAAGGTGAGGGGGGAGGAGAATGCTAAGCATTTTATCTGCCTTCTTGCTTGCTATCTAGCCACGTTTCTAACCTCACTATATAGTGCTGCCTGACTCCAGCATATGAGAACTATCACTGCACATTTACTTTGCAGCCTCAGCTATAAAGCAGATCTAGAAGGCAGAACCAATTTCCACTGAAGCAAGCAGCTGTCTTTCTACTGAGACAAGTGGAGGCAAAATCAAGATACCAGATCTCTTTCCCCCTGGAACAATCTCTGGCAATTGCTGTCCATCTTCCATGATGCTAAAGCCTATTCCTGTTTTGCCCGCCATCATCACTCTCTCTAGTTCTAGACTCCCACCCAGTGGCAGCTTGTTTTCTAATGACAATATTTTGCTAACAAGTATATCTTGCTGGATTACAGATAAGCACAACAACTAAGAGATAAACATATTGGTTTCTTGTCATTGATTGTGTCAACACCAGCAACCCCTCTTCAAGAAGGGAAGAGACTATGTAGCCATTTTGTGATCCTGTAGCATAATACCTCTTCGCAATAGGGCCCGAGGCACCAAAGCTACTGGTGGAGGCAGCGTCATCATACATCGTATCTCCTTCTTCCCCATCTTGACCAGCAAGGGCTTCTTGATGGATACTATCAGTGTCGTCTTGCTCCCCTGAAGAAGAGATAAAGAAAGCAAGAAATCGGTGAAGATCACTTCTAAAGCAAGGAAGTGTGGTCATTACAGGATTGGAGTAGGACTTGGGAGAAGCTAGTTGTAGTCCCTCACTGGTGACCCTGAGCCAGTTACTGTCTCTCAGTCTAATTTCCCTCACAGTATTGTAGTGAGGATAAAGTGGGCAGATGCTGAGCCATGTAAGGCATTTTGAGTTCACTTGATAGTATATTAAACATCCTGTTTAAATAGTTTAAATCACTGAAGTGAGTTTCAGCTTCAGATCCAGCCATCTTCTGTACTCTGTGTGTGTGTTGTCATCTTGCCCTTTGCCTCAGGCAGAAAAAAGATAAACTGCGGTCAAGAGTATACTCATATTGGCCACAAGGCAACGACCACACATACCGGGTAAACCCCAGTGTGATGGCACAGCATTGTCTGTATGAACCAGCCAAGCTGACATAACATTTGCATGGCTGACCTGCTCCCATCCCCGGAGCCATCACTGCCATGCCCTTTACTGTGCAAACATTGAAAGGAGAGGGTAGAGAGACCCCCTGATTACATAGTGAGGATCCCTGATATGTGAACAGCTGGATCAGGCCCAATTACGGCCAGCAAACTGTTCACATGGCACAAAACCCTGTGCTAACCCTGGGATTTTGAGGAAACTCTATGGCTTTTCACAACTTTACTAACTCTGAAACAAAGTCATGTTAACTAGGGAAGTTGCTCTGCATTGTGGAAACAGACAGTACTGCTGTTGAGGTAGGCGGGGGCGGGTGGGTTTGTAATGTAACAATTAGACATGAGACGAAGCCTTTTCTAGATCATTGCCGCAGCAACTGCACAGCACAGCAACAGTTCACTCCAAAAAAGAACCACAAAATGCAGCTCCTTAGCTTCTTTGTGCACCACTACAGAGGTGCCATAAGTGCCCTGGCATGGCACTGTGCCATCCCTCGTGCACCACACTGTTTGGAGGCAGAGCAGAATGCACGTCATCATTGTGCACCCTGTGTAAGTGCCAGCACGCCAAGATGGTGCCCGTGGCATGCAATAGGGCTCAGGAGCATGCAGATGCTCCGCTCTACTGAGCCCTACCTTCGGCCCCAGGCCAGCACAAAGCACCGGTCTGTACCAAGCCACTGAAAGGCTTTTGGGATGACTACTTTCAATATGTACAGAAGGGTCTGCTTGGGGAGGCCACAGTATAGGGGATGAGGTGTGATTCCTCCAAAGGTGACCAGATGTCATAACTACAAAGGAGGAGAAGATACCACAAAATGAGGGACATTCAAAAAAAATGTAGGATATTACCAAATAAAAGCTAAAAACACTAATATAAATATAAACTAGTTTCATATGGTTTATTTACAGCTATATTACATATACTGAATTTTATTATGTACTCAGCCATATTTTTCTGATGAAATCAGTGTTAAAAAACCTTGTTGGCTTGCAATATATTTACAGAACACTGAGCAAAACGTATGCTTAAAGTTGTACTTTACTAGCAACACACCCTTGACCAATTCTACATTTACTTTCATCTGTAGTTTTCCCATTTGCTCTCTCATCCCTCCTGCTTCTTCCTCAATCCAAATCACACACTTTTGCTCCCCACTTCTCCTTGGTGCCAATGATCTGTTTCAACAACTCAGATCCATCTCTCCTTTCCACACCTCCATCAGAAAAAACAAATAAAACCACCACAGTGACAGTCTTCTCCATAGCCTTCAGCTAACAAGACCCTTGCAGCAGCCTGAGCAATAATAAATCTGTTGAGCTGTCTCTTCCTTGTCTGCTGGGATACCATAAGGCCAGGTTTTATGGCTCAAAGTAGAGGACATTTTGCATTTGCATTTCCTCCCAGACCCCCTGACTTAAGGTTGAAATGAGTCCCTGTACCAGGAGGAAGGTGGGATAATTAAATGAATATGATGATGATGATGATGATGATGATGATGATGATGATGATGATACAGGACATGAATGGGTCTAATAGTTTATTTCCCCCCTCCTTGTGTTTTTAAACAATTTCCAATTGAAGGCACCATAGTTAGAGTTCAAGTTGCATTAGGATAAACCTAGCGCCTTATCTCTCTCACTTTATCATTTGCCTCTGAAGTTGGCCAGTAACAACTGCCCAGGGACAATACAGATGACATCATTTTCCATTCTCACCCTCCTTAATATTGACCTAGCAGGACTTACCCAGTGCTCCTTTGTTTGCAATTGTTAACCCCTTGTCCGCTTTCTTCTTCTTCTTTAACTTTATTCCAGCAAACAATCCTTTCCTACAAAATACATAAATAAATAAATGAATTAACAACCATAGAAACCAGCATGTCTGGAACAGAATGCTGCCATGTAGACTTCACTAGTTCCAATTAGAAAAGCTCTTCTGGAATGCTCTCTTGCAATCCATGCCACCCCAACCAAACCCAATCCAACCCAACCCTTCTGCTTTTCCATTCATATCCCTAATATATTGTACATTGGGCTCTTGATATTTGCTGGAATTTGGTTCCAGGACCTGTGTGGATACCAAAATCCATGAATGCTTACACCCCATTAAATGAAACGACATAAGAAATTGTCTCATTTATATAAAATAACAAAATCAAGATTTGCATTTTGGATTTTATATACTTTTAAAATATTTTCTAGCCATAGATAGTTGAACCCGTGGATAAAGAATCCATGGCTATGGTGGGCTGCCTGTATTCTGTTCATATTGAACATAGTCAAAACTGCATTTCTGGAGAGTCCTTCCTCCCATGGGCAATTTCTGGCAAAATCTGAAGCCAAAGATGTAGCTGAATCTGAGAGTAGATATCAGTGTTTTGCATAATTCCTTTTACCTCCTGATGTGCAACAAGAGTAGAATAAATCACACCAAATAAGAGTATATATTGTATCCATGCTACACTTTTATGGGATCTATGCTGTACATTTATAGCAATTTGATGGCATTTTAAATGCCATAGCTCCATTCTACAGAAAACTCTAGTGTACTCCCAGCTATAGCACTAGAGTTCTCTGACAGAGGATTCTGACTGCCTCACCAATCTACATATCCCAGCATTCGAAAGGATGGAGCCATCACAAGAAAAATAGTGTCAGCTGATATAACTGTATATTGTCATACCTTCCAGCATTTCAAAGATGAAACCTGGGACATGTGTGACCAAGTGACATTAGAGTGTAGGCATGATGGCAAAAATTATTAATGAGGAAGAACATACAAACTAGGATGGGCTGTAGCAGTTTGCTTTTGCCTAGGTCTACAGGGAAGGAATTCCTTCCTTTCCTCTCTTCTCCTCCCAGGTGAATTCACGGAACAGAAACTGATTTTGCACTTTGTACTCAATGTAGAGCAACCTAAGTAAGCTAGGGACAAAAATGAGAAAGTGGGAGGAAGAAAAAAAAATTGGGACATTGTAAAAGTAGTCAGAAAAGTGGGATGACAAAGGATTAATTGGGACTAACCCTTCTTGAAAACCGGGAAAATGGACATTTATAGTAAAACAACGGTACAGTGTGGAAATATGGAAAAAATCCAGGTACAGTCCTGTTTAAAATGGTACATATGATGAGGCTATTTTTATATAATACAGGTTGTAGAATCAAGCTTTTCTTGCAAGATAATTTATTTCAAAATTATTGATGTCACTTTGGAACAAACGGAAATAGATGAGACCAACTTCTTAATTTAGTACTATCAGGTTCATAAGTCTTGCAAGCTCGATGTGTCTATTTGCAGCTAAATGAATGCATCGAAGTTACAGAGTCTCTGATAAGCAAAAGATTTATTATCTAAGGAGTGATATCTAATTTCCTACTCTACCAAAATGATGAATTGATTGTCGAAAAAGCCTATTCAAGTGTATATGTATTCGAAAGAGTGAGGATATTCATCACCTTTATGATGCTAAAGTGGGCCCTCATAATCAAAAGACATCTGATAAATTCCAAATTGTAGTTTTGAGTATTTTACTTTTTTAAAAAAAGGAAACCACCATGCTAGCTTTGTTAGTAGAGCATCCAATTTATTTGTAAACAAAAAGTGATACAATAGGCCTTTAGTATCCACTGGGGTTTGGTTCCAGGACCCGCATGGATACCAAAATCCATGGATGCTCAAGTCCTGTGGGATAGTAAAATGGTGTCCCTTTTACAAAATGGGAAAATTAAGGTTTGCTATTTGGAATTCTTTTTTATTATTATTTTTTAAGCTGTGGATGGTTGATTCGTGTATAAGGAATCCATGCATATGGAGGGCTGACTGTAATTACAAAATGTCATATTTGTACATTTATTATAAGCTACTTGTCATTAGTTGAGGACAAACTTTGTAATGCAGGGTGCTCTTGCCCAGAGTTCAAGACAGACAGAGTTGAGAGCCTTCCAGAATACTCCATTTCATTCTCCCTTCCCATTTTTTACGCCTCCTCTCTCTCGGCAGGCACAATTGCTATTTGGTGGTCACTGAGCATGTTCACTCCCGAATGGGTTGTTTAGAAATGCCTCAGCATCCCACCACATTTGTCTCATTGTCCTAGGAAGTATTTGTTGTTGCTTGCATTTGTCTAATCAAGCGCATGCCGTTATGTTTATGTATACGGGCTGTATCCACACTCAGAAATTCTGGGATTTGCAGTTTTGTGAATCATTTTGCCTTCTCTGTCAGAGAGCTCTGATGCCACAACAAACTACAGTTCCCAGAATTCCAAAGCACTGAGCCATGGTAGTTAAGGAGATATGAAACTGAGTTATTTCTGTGGTGCGAATGCAGCCCTGGAAGCCATTCATTTTTTATGCATGAATTCAACCATCCACAGCTAGAACACACACACACACACATCAAAAAGCAAACCTTGATTTTGCCATTGTTTATAAGGGACACAGTTTTATTACCCCACTGTATTTAATGGGATGTGAGCATCCATGAATTTTGGTATCCACAAGGGTTCCTGGCACCACACTGCAATAGATACCAAGGGCCCACTGCATTATATTTTTCACAACTTTATGTAAAGTGGTCAGTATGGATCCTGGATCTGTGGTATTTTGTGCCAGTGTCACCATAGTCATGGTAATAAACAGTGGGGGGTGACTCGGGGGGGGGCAGAAATGACAGTGCCCGGGTGGGGGCAGATGCATTTCCTGCACCCGCTAGTGGCAGGGGGAATAACCGGGGCATTTACCCAGCTAAATCCTTCTCCTGTCATTCCAGAAGTCTGGCTTATCAATCAACACTGGGATCTGGACTCATGCATAGGCCAACCCTACATACAGCTGTAATCAATAAAAGTTGTGACCATCTTTTTTCCAACTAATTGGTATTCTGGCATTCTTTCTTGCCGAGCAGATTTCGCCCTTGGACATACAAGCCTCAGAGCGTTGTAGATTCTCCAGCTTTGGCGGTCTTGAAACAGAGGTTGAATGGGCATCTTTAAGGAGTGCTCTAGTTGTATATTCCTGCATGGCAGGAGGTTGGACCAGGTAGGTGGCCCTCGTGGTCCCTTCCAATTCTATGATTTTATGAGAGGGCCTGCTCTGCTCTGTCACCCCAGTTGTGGCATGCCCTCCCATAAAGGCCCAACTGATCCCAACACTGGGTTCATTTCAACAAAAAGATGAAATATTGCCTTTTTAGTAAAGCTTTTAGAGTCTGAAGATTTCCTCCAACTCTACTAATCAGCATGCTTTTAAACCCTTCTAATTTATTTTAACTTGTTAAATTATTTAACACAGACTATTTACATTATTCCTTACTTTTTCAAATTAAAAAAAAATCTTTAGATTATTTAAATTGATGTTATAGTACACTGCCCTGAAGTTCTTTATTTTATATATTTATTATATTTATTCATATCCCACTCAGAAAGTCTCACGAGAATCCTTAAATTTTGTACCATCTAGTCTGAAGAAAGGTTTTGGAGAATGCAAAAGCTCACAATGGTTGTGCTTCACAATGGTTGTGGCATTTTAGTTATCCCAATAATGGGATGGGGCAGAATATGTAACTGAAAAAAAGGCCAAAAGAAACCATGGATCAGAGCTTGGGAAAGTAAACTTTTAAACTACAAATCATAAAATTCCCCCAGTCAACAGGGCCAAAAGTAACTCCTCATGCTCAGTCACAGATTCACATCAAATTTGCTAATCCTAATTTATATATGTACATGGATTTTTTGAGATAACTGCTATAATTCGGATAGAAACATTACAGACAGCATAGTGTAGTGGTCTGAGCACTGGACTGCAACTCTGGAAATCAGGTTCCAATATCCCCACTTGGCCAAACCCACTGGATGACCTAGGACAAATCACACACTCTCAGCCCCAGAAAACCCCATGATAAAGTTACCTTAGAGTCACCATAAGTTGGAAACGAACTTGATGGCACACATTAACAACAACAAGATAGAAACATTACATCATTGTCCAGCATCATTACATCATTGTCCAGCACATGGACAAGCTTCTTGGTAGTACTAGGAAAATGACTTGCTCCCTCGATCCAGGTCCATCTTGGCTGGTCATTCAGGGAGGGGACGCACTGAGAACATTCCTCTGGGATGTGATCAATACATCCCTTAGGGAAGGCATTATTCCATCTTGTCTGAAGGAGGCAGCTGTGAGACCCCTCCTGAAGAAACTTTCCCTCGACCCCCTGGAGAGGAATAACTACAGACCAGTTTCCTTGCTGCCTTTCTTAAGCTGTCGCCTCCCAACTCCAAGCTGTCTTGGATGAAACCGATTATCTCAATCCATTTCAAACTGGCTTCAGGACAGGATATGGAGTTGAGACTGCTATGGTTGCTCTGACAGATGACCTCCACCTGAGTATCAACAGGGATAGTGTGACCCTGTTGGTGCCCTTGGACCTCTCAGCGGCTTTTGACACCATAGATCACTCCATCCTTTTGGTTTGGCTGATAGAGTTAGGCATGGGTCGCACCACGCTCCAGTGGTTCCGGTCCTTCCTCTCCAGCAGATCCCAAAGGGTGAGGCTCAAGGACAGTTGCTCCTCTAAAATCGAGCTGAATTGTAGCATCCCTCAGAGTGCCATCCTGTCCCCGATGCTATTTAACATTTACATGAAGCTGCTGGGTGAGATCATTCGGAGGCATAGAGCTCAGTGTCATCAGTACGCTGACGACACTCAGATATATATGGCAGCCAGGATTGTGACGGAAACATCTATGAGAGAGCACATTACACCAGTGCTTAAATCTCTCCACTGGCTACCAATTAGTTTCCGGGCACAGTACAAGGTGTTGCTTTTAACCTTTAAAGCCCTACATGGCTTGGGTCCATCCTATCTCCGGGACTGCCTCTTTCCCGTATGACAAACCCCCCCCCCCGCACACTCCTGGTCTTCATAGGCTGTAGCAGACCTCCCAGAGGGCCTTTTCAGCTGTCGCCCCCAAGCTGTGGAATGGCCTGCCGGATGAGATGCGTCTCATAGTATCCATTGATGGCTTTAAGAAAGCATTAAAGACGCATCTCTTCCGGCAGGCCTTCCCAGATAGTAATTAACATCTCCCGGCTCCAAACCTAAGATCTACAACCCTCCCAGCTTTTTATTCCCTGTGATTCCAGCCCTTCCCATTCAGCTCTAGAACTTTCAGGTTTTGGCATTGTTTTGTTGTATGTCTTATGTTTTAATTCTCCGTTAATTTAATTGTGTTTTAAGGGTTGGGGGGTTGGGATCAGATTGCTCTATTTTAACTGTTTGTTGTTTTAAATATGTTGTAACCTGCCCCGATTGCCTGTTCAGTGGGGCGGGCTATAAATAAAAATTATTATTATTATCATCATCATCATCATCGGGGGGACTATGAGCCGATGACCCCTTCATGCCTGCTCATTCTTCTGAGTCCAGGTGTTAATACTCAATTTGAAAACCTCTGTTCTCCTTTCTTATTGTTTCTTATCTTTTAAACTCATTTTAGGGGCTAAAGGAGGGCTTCAAATAGAGGGCTTTTTCTTTGAACAGTTTTTCAAAAACAAGTCTGCTTTCTGTAAAGTAGGACATGCCGCCACCTTTGTTAAGGTTTCTCTTATTCTTGCTGTGTGTGCTCATTGCGAGAACTCAAGGCATCTTTTCTCTGGCAATGACAGAGTTCAAAACATGACAGCTTAATAGGTTGGCAGTGTCCGTATGGAGTTGTTTTCCATAAGATATTATTAATATCTAATCCACCCACAGCAGAGACTTCAGGGTGCAAGTGAGCAAATTACTGATCAAAGGCACTGATACCCAGATTGCTGAGCGTTATCTCCCTAAATGTTTTCATTTTCAAGTGATTGAAAGCTCATTTGCAGCACAAAATTACATGTTTATGTGGGGAAAGCATCTTGGATAAATGCATCACAGTACCCTGCTTCTCCTTTGACAGGCAGTACAACAGTCTTTGGTGAATCTGTTGCTTGTCAATTTGTGAAAGTGTGAAGAGACATACCGCTAATGGTTTCAAATATGAAAGTTAAATGAGATATTCATGCAGCAGGGAAGAGTGCATGTCTGCACTCCAGAAGACCAAACTGAATGTGGAGATTTGGCCATAGGGAACAGATAAAGCTGTACCAGTAAAGTAAAGGACTCACCTCAGGCAGAAGATACTGAAACACAACCACAAGGGGTTGGAAGAGGAAGCTGCATGAAACAAAATCTGCCCAGAGTCCCCAAAGCTAGCTTGTTGCCTTCAGATGCAATGAAATAGGATGCACTGGATAATCCCTTTGATGGTTGTGTGGAAGTGGGAATATCACGCAACCAGGAAAGAATCAACACCTGCTAACATTCCTTCTTCTACACAACCATTACAGGAGGAGCCATCTCCAGTTTTCATTCTGATAACCCTGCCATATCGGAAAGTCAACTCAGCTGCCAGCGGAGTTGGCTTTTCTATATGAAACGGGAGGGGAAACCATCTTTTCTTCATCTCAGGCCACAAATTATATTGGACTACCCCTAACGGTGAGTCTTAAAACTCAGCAAGCATATTCTAGAGAAGGGGTTCTTAAGATATCTCACATGGAGGACCAACAAGATTTCCCTCCACACACACACTATTTTTGCTGGATGGCCATCCACCAGGAGTGCTTTGATTGTGTGTTCCTGTGAGGCAGCGGGTTGGACTGGATGGCCCTTAGGATCTCTTCCAATTCTATGATCCTGTGAGACCTGTACCAGTGCATGAACCACCTCTTTGAGCAGCAGTGTTCTAGAGCACCATATTTTCTGACTATTGACAAAAAGTATGTCCCCAGTTGTTTTTTACACTGGAGAGACAAGAGGAAAGGGCAAGCAGTCATCCTGCAACAGCTGAAGGGATGTCAGATAGAAGATGAAGTGAGCTTGTTTTCTGGTGCTCCAGAAAGTAGAACATGACTCAATGGATTAAATTGTCAGAAAAAAGAATCTACCTAAAATGAGGAAGAATTTATTTACTATAACAGGGAATAGACTGCCTTGCAAGATGGTGAACTCTGCTTCTTTGGAGATCTTTAGACAGAGGTTGGATGGGCATCTTTCAGGAGTGATTTCACTGTATTTTCTTGCATGGCGGGGGGCTTAGACTATGACCTTTGTGGCCCTTTCCAACTCTTAAGATTTTATAACTGTAAAAGATTGCACAAAACTACTTTTGATTTCTCTTTTTGGTTTGAAACTTTGCAACATTTCTTCACTGACAAGTTGCTCCAGTCCCTTGACCGCTCTGGTTAGCCTTTTCTGCACTTTTTTAGATGATTATGAAAAGGTAGTCCCATGCTTCCCTAATTCTCCTTATAACCAGTGCTGCATCCACACTGCAGAAGTAATCCAGTTTAACAGCTATGGTTCAAGGCTATGGAATTCTGGGGATTGTAGTTTGTCATGGCTCTGCTGTTGTGCCACAACAAACTACAATCCCCAGAATTCCATAGACTTGAGCCATGGCTATTAAAGTGGTATCAACCCAGATTATTTCTGCATTGTGGATGCAACTTGGGAAAAGCAGAATAGTTGATGCAAAATATGCAACAATTATGCAAAAAGTGCTCACATATAAAATAACCAAACTTGCTTTTTAATTCATGCAACTTGTACAGCTCAGTTTTTACTTTCACAGAAAGTAAAACTTACCAATTTTTTCCAGTTCTGTCTAAATCCCAAGGCAAACAATGGGATTTCGGTTCAATCAGATCAATACTTATTTCTGTTACGTTTGCCAAATCTGGACAAAGGTACTTCCCTTCCCAGCATTCAGATAAAGGGATAAATGCACTGGCAATGTTTCTCTAGGAAAATTTGGTAGTGTAACAGGAAATGAGTTAAATAATGGGATCTAGCGCCATCCATACAATGTCATGCCATACCCTGCAAAGGACTGAGGTGCATTAAATTAATTCCCCTTTCTCTTATTTCTCTTGAACTAGAATGATCTCCTGCCCATTCTATACTAGCTGTTGAAATTTCATCCAGTCAGGAGAAAACACTTGAAGGTATTCGCTCTTGTATGCAAGAACAAAATAAGCAGATTTACATCCTTTTACATTAGAGTTGAAGGTACTGATCATATGTTTGATCTCTGGACTGGGACTACAGCAAGAAAACAGGTTCCTGATTCAATTTCTGGAATGACCAATGCTTGTGATGAAAAAAAGACTTCTTCAATATTTCAATACTGTTGCTATTTTTTGTATTTTGGTGGGCTGGATTCAAAAAAACAAAAATGTCATACCATACACAGTTCTTTCACAAATTTGTTTTTTTTTTAAATCAATTCACTTGTTACTCAGCTTTAAGTGGAGATGCTGATGTTTCAGTGCAATTTCTTGTAGTGCTTTTGAACAAAGTTTCATATTTTATATCAGCAAAGCGTTTTGAAAATCTATTTGAAGATTTTAACCCCTTTCTTACTCTTTGCAGGATATTACTTTGCAGGATCATTTCGTTTATTCCATATTACAACATAGAAATGCCAAAGCAAGTTATGAAGAAAATACTGTATGTGTTGGAACAAATCTGAGATCTTTTTTAGATTTAGAACACCAAATTCATATAAAACCAGCACACATTTTTAAAAAGATATTATAACTCCCAGTTTTGCAGGCTTGTGTAATCCCTGTGGGTTGGATGCAACCTAATCTATTGCATTTTTATCTGAAAACAAGTCCTGCTCAGTTTGATGAAGCTTCTTTTCAAGTAAAGACATTATCACACAACCCCCAGTCTCACCTGTTTTGTGACAATCTCATTATTAAGAGAACAGAAACATGCCAGTTTTGGAGTTGTTGTTATCAGACCTGCCTTCAGTAGCATAACAGGGGCATTTGGTGCCATTGACAGCCCCTGTGTGCTCTCTTCCTTATTTCCCCTTAACCTCACTTCCCTGCTATATGCCCTACTCAGGATGCCTTTCATTTTCATTTTTATTTTTTTTTAATGCAATTTTGGTATACATTTTGGGAATACATTTTTAAAAAGTTGAATGGGGGGGGAGAGAAAATGTAGTGGGAAAGGTTGAAAAAAGAAAAGAAAAGAAAAGAAAACAAGCTGCCTGGAAATAGCAAAAAAGCAGAGTAGGAAACGAGGAGACTGCTATCATACAACTGCTCAATATTGCAATACATCTGCCATGGACTGTCACTGTCACCCTGGTACAAAAATGGGTTGGCAGCATTATTGGCTACTTATTGAGAGGTTTCCTTATCAATGAAATGATGCCCTCTAACCATGCTTCAGTGGCACAGTGGCAATGGACTAGATACATGCAATAGCTACTGCCAGGGTGCTACTCTCTTGCTCCCGCTGCAGTTTAAAACCCACATGTGATAAAGTCCTAAGCATACAGAGGACAGCAACCCTAAAGAAGCCGCACAATTTCAAGCAATAAGCCAGCGGCCCCTAAATATCCTCAAATCTTACCTCTGAGAATATGGACTGCTCTCTGAGGGTTCCATTTCCCTGATGAATGGTTTCCTCCCAGGGCTTGCCTTTCACATTCTGCACATATTCCCCACCTCATATCTGTATTTGTGATTTATTTACTGCTAAGTGATGGGTTAGTCAGGTCTGCAAATATAATCCTAGAATAGAGAAACCTGCTGCTTGTGCAAACATTAGATTTCCTTGGTGTGGCACAGATGCAAGTTTTGGCGTTTCAAATATTAGGTGCAAAATAAAAAGGTGACAAGATGCTTCACCTATTGTGTTGTGATGCTTCACAAAATACAAGAACTGTTTCCATTCAATAGCCCTTAAGAGTGCTGAGACACAACTGCCTGTCTGCAGGCAAGAGGAAGTGGAAATAGAAAAGAGGTTCTTCACAGGAGTTAACAGAGGGTTATAGGTATTCTTCACAGGGGACCAATGCCCATTTCCATGGTCAACATATTCCTATAACAGTTGATCATATGTCCTATTCAGCAAACATCTCCTGAAATATTACCAGCTTCTGCCTTGTTTTAATTAGGGCTTTCATTTATTTATTTCTTTTACAGGGAAATACTAACTTGTCAGTATAACAGAGAAAAGGAAAAAAAACAGTAATGAAAGAAAAGAATATGCACACAGTAAAAGCTGTCCAAAACTCCTTTAATGTGCATATCTCTCCTGTTGGTCCCACTCTTTCATTGTACAATCATGTTAACCCACATTCCTGATGTCCATGGATGGAGAAGAGCCCCTATGTGTGAGAATTTCCTCCATGTATATGGACACTATATTATTGGGACATCCATACACATGATGTGGTACACATGAAGACTTAAATAATGGTTAATTCAACACTTTTCCCTTGCATGTGCTGAACAGGAAGCACTAACAGGTGTGGAAGCTGCAAAGGGGAAGCTTTTAATTAAAGGTAAAGAAGTCCTTTAAATTCCCGATAGCCCATTTTCCACAGTGGAGAAATTGATGCTGCAGTTGAGCTTTCTCCCTACTCCCACTCTGATATCCCAACAAGATTTGTACAAAGCAAAAACAAAAGCAAAACAAAAACCCAAAAACAAACAAACCCCAAACACTGTCATATAATTATTTGGTGACTCTGGGACTCTAAATAATTTAGCATGCAATATTATTAACCTAATGTGTTCATATGAACAAGTGAAAGGGCAATTTATTCATTCCGTTCATTACTTAGTATGCATTTGAGTTTCAATCCCTTTTCCAGTTTTTTGTTTTGTTTGGGGGCACATTTACACAAAGCATTAATTACCAAGTGATACCTTTATGTTTCACATGAGGCATGAATTCAGCAGGGAAACTAGATCATTATTTCTCAGCCTCAGTCCTCCACCTACATCTTCAATATAGGGATAGCAATCTTGGTCTGCCTTATAGAGCTGTTGCCAGAAATACTAACATGAGATAAATGAAATCACTTTTGAACACGTGGAATGAATTATATAAATGTATCATACAAATACTACAGATCACAATTTAACACACTTTTATACTAACTGGCACATAAACTGGCCATGTGTCAAAACATATAAAGAACAGTCCTCTATTTGAAGTCTGTACCTGAAGAGACATCCAATCTGAGTCCATTACAAAAGAAACAAACCATAACAAGAGAGGGTGCAATTTGAAGTTGCTCATCCACAGTTAGCACTTGAACAACAGAGTCAACAGGCACAAAGTTCACCTAGTCACAATCAGATGTACTGTACAGGCACACCTCAGTTAACAAAGCATCTAACAAAGAAGCTTCTTTTTAAATATTATTTTTAATAAAATATACTTATTCAATGTATCTGTATATATTCAAAAAGCAATATACAAGGCTCACATCACAACTTACACAATTACAACCTAACATCTAAACAATTAAATGTGGATATGCCTATTTAGCTGTACTGAGCATCTGGCCTCTCTTCCATTCTTCTCTCTCTCTCTCTCTCTCTCTTTTCTCTTTCCTCACATATACATCTTCCTTTCTACCTACTTAATCTTTCTCCCTTTCCCTCCCTTTCATTCCGCTTCTTCTCCATCCTCTCCTACCAATCATTCCTCCTTCCTCACTTACTCTTACTCTCTACCTACCCACATTACCTTCCCCTTTACTTCCACTCTCCATCCCCCTAATCAATTACACTCTCTGTGGTCTTATTTTCTTAAAATTTCCTAATCACTTAACATTTTGCTAAATATTTTCTTTACAATTCATCAAATATAACATCCATCTAAACATCCATTTACTTCCTTTCCCACAGTCCTGGTTATTATTCTTAGAAAGAAGTTCCTTCTTGCAAAGTCTTTTTATATCTGCCCAGCCCCTCCTTTTCCTTTTTGCTCTCTAACTGGAAGTTTTTTGCAGCATCACCACTGAGAGGATGGTGAAGGAGGACAGGAGAAAGACAGGTTTTCAGCAATGGTGTCCCCATCCCAGGTGTCACCTAGTGTGTGAGAACTGCCAGGAGAAGGCTAATGATGGGGCAGAGACAGCCAAAAGGCACTTCATCATTGCAGTGGGCTTCTCCTGGAGGGATGCACTTGCTCTTCTTCTTCATCATGATGGCGCCTCCTCCTCGAGAGAGAAAGCTGTGCCACAACAAAACCTGGAGGGACATTCTTGCCCTTCTCATCCCTGCAGCAGGATAAGGGCCCAACCAGGTGGCACCCCTCTTCTGGGGTGTTACCCTGTGTTGTGACGGCACAGCAAGCACCTTCTGCATTTAAAACTTTGAATTTAGAGGTTTGCATTTGTGACATGCTTCAGCCTGCTTAGTTTGCAAAGAGTTTAAGTTCAAAAATCCTTTTTTTGCACTGTTTTGATGTGTACTGTTTTGTAACTTGTTAAAGGTTTGATTGCATTTATTGGTTCTTGGCACCTGCCAATTATTGTTTATGTGTTACAATTCAAGCTGCTCCTCCCTCTTTTCTGGGGACCTGGAAGGGGAAAGCCATATATTTCCTCTCATTAGACTATCAGAGACTCTACAGAGTGGACATGTTGGAGGGTGTGCTAGCCAGGCCTTGGTCAAGCCATCTTCCAGCACGTAATTCTTCAGTCCTTAAATTTCGCACAGCATACTCAGCACTATGCATGGTTGAATGACGCTGAGGAGCTTTGGGCGCCCTCAAACAGCCAGTTGACAACAGAGGAAGGCACCCTGCCTTCATTTAGGCCATCTGGCTGGGACTTTGAGCATCCTTGCCTCAAAGTTAAAGAAAGAGAGAGAGGCTGAGTTCCCAGGACCACAGTTACTAAGGACTCTGAAGTAAGCTTTCTGTTTGTTTGTTTGTTTGTTTGTTTAATAAAGAGAAGAAACCCCCTTTGCTAAAGTAGCTGTTCAGTTTGGTTCTTGGGAAATCCAAATTCTCTAAAGAAGGGCAAGAAGCAATCTCCCGGGAAGAAAATCACCATGTCCACGTTCCTTTGAAACCTTATAGCCTGGGAGCAACAGCACATGTGTGGTCCGCATCCCCTGCACTCCCCTAGTGACTTTCAGCATTGGGTTGCAGCAGTGTGTCTGCAGAAAGCGATGCAATAAACCTTAGGCTCAAAAAGAATGGGATTCTCCTGTAGTTGATGCTGATTTAGCTGTGTTTAGCCTGCCTAAAATTGGAAAGATAAACAGCAGATGATTCCAGACTCCCTTAGTGCATGAACAGTGAAACATAGAGGAAAAATGGAAAGCCGATAAGCCTGCCTCACCAATTCCTCTCCCCATGTTAAAAAAAGCATAGATCTGACCACCAAAATGGAAATCATAATAAGCATAGTGGAGACTGATGACGGAAAGAAAATCAGTCTTCGATACATTTTGGAAGAAAAACAACCTGTTTTTCTTCAATATGCAAAGAGCTCTTGTAGCACTTTTGAGGCTAACTGAAAGAGAGAAGTTGGGACCATGAGCTTTCCTAGACTTGAGCTTACTTCCTCAAATGCATGGGATAGAATGGAAAGTCCAGGGACAGACCTGTGTATTAGTCTTTGTGTGAGAATGTCCATAGGAATGCAAGATAAGTTTGAACTACAGTTGAATCCTCCTGCCTTGTCCTCCAAAGACCACTGATGCATATGGAAATCACCTCTTTCATCCTCTTTTTTTGGTGATGCATTTTATCTTTACAGGGATACAAGAGACCATACTAATAACCACAGTCATATAGGACAAGGCAGCAGGATCTAACATAAAGTGCTTCTTGTGAATAAGGCCTCAGACTGAATTTACACTGTTCATTTGAAGCATATTCATTGTAGTTCCTTCCAAAGTAGCTTTATATTGCTTTAAAAATAAAGGAAGAAGATATCTTTAAGTCAACCTATTAATTATCAGAGAAGAACATGAGTCTCACTCTGTCTTGTTATTTTCTCCACCACCCCCTTTTTAAAAAGAGGATATATGTATACAAAGGTGAACAGAAACCATGCTCTGTTTACAAAGCAGGTGTTTCATTAGGCATCGTGATAAATGTAGGTGGGAACTACATCTAGCCACAGGTCATGAGATATTTATCAGGACTATGAAATTAGAAGGCTTACGCATGAAGAGGTGTTCCCACGGAAGTGATAAATGATTCCTGCCCAACACCCTCCTCCTATGTTGGGGCAAAGATTTTGATCAGTCCCAACATCCTTATTCGCTTTTGTTAGCACAAAATGCAATTCTCAGGACCAGTGTTGGTCTACATCAGGAGTACAGGATTTTCAGCCCTCCAGAAGTTGTTAAGACTCCAGTGCCCATTACTCCCAGCCATCATGCCCAATAGCAGACTGGGAAAAGTTTACTTTTTGGACTGCCTCGCCTAGCATCCTCTATCCATAATGGTTGCTAGCTGAAACCACTATGGGATTCTGGGAACTGCAGTCCAGAAGAGAACTTTTCCCGGTTCTGGGCAATGGTCAGGAATCATGGGAGTTGGAATCAAACAAAGTCTGAAAGGCCAGATGCTTTCTGGATGGGTCACTTGGGGGATTCTGGGAGCTCTAATCCAGAACACAACATCTTCAAGACTGAGCAGTGGCCAGGAATGAGTATCCAAATCCAAATCTAATAAAGTCTGGACAGGTTAATCAAATAATGGATAGGTTTGCACCGTGGATAATCCCTATTAAAATATTGACTAAAACCTTTCAGCGCTATTATGCCAGCCAGTGGGGCTTTCTAGATTGGCAGGAAAGTGTGACATGAAGTTGCCTTTTCCTTAATGCTTAGCAGCTGCACCACAGCCTTTAGATGGAGCTGCGCTGTTCCACAGTTTTTAAAAAAGAAGCTGGGAAAACCAGCACCTTTTTAAAGGCGCTTCTTCTCCCCTAAAACGCAAAAAAAGCGTTTTCATGGCACATTTTCCCTTTTTCTCATCTAAAGGCTAGAGTTTCATGCAGGCATGAATACACTTCTTTTTGCCAATCTAGAAAGCCCCAGTGGCTTCCAGGACAGTGGGGTGGTGAATTTGAATCAGGTTGTAATCTGAAAAAAATTAGCACCATGGATAACCCATTAAAACTCGGGTAGATTTACTATCTTGACTGACAGGGAAGCCATCAGATGCTATTCATGGTCTACATTCAGTCAGAGAATGGAAGGTGGAGAAAATGAACATAAGGGCTGCATTTGCACTGCAGAAATAATCCAGTTTAACTGCCCTGGCTCAATGCTAGGGAACTCTGGGAGCTGTAAAACATTTGTGAAACATTTAGCCTTCTGTGTCATAGAGCTCTGGTGCCACAACAAACTACAGTTCCCAAGATTCCATAGCATTGCCATGGCAATTAAAGTGGTGTCAAATTGAATTATTTCTACAGTGTAAATTTCTACAGTCTGGAATGACAGACAGAGTCAGGGTAAGAACACTTGACTTTATATGACTTTATACAAGATCTTTTGGCATATTATCATAGAGACTGAAAAGACATTTGTGTTAAACCAGGCACAGTTTTATCTGAGGTATGCTTGTCTCTTGGTTTTGCGTTTTCTTTGGTCATTTTTTTCCCCTCAATAAGTGCATTGCTGTATTGCTGGAAACTATGAAAAATGACTTTTAAAGAGCAGCATGCACAGTAGAAAAGCTGTGGAGAACTTTGGGGAGAACTTTGGGGAACAAATTAATTTTAGCTCTGCAAAAAGAACACTCTGTCAGGGAACAGAGAGAAAGCACTGATGAAAATTTTATTGAAACATGTTGAGTGGCCTTTGATTCATTTTCTTTCCCTCAGAGAAATACAGTTTCCTGTCTAGTATCAACCTGAGTCCTGCTTCTCTTCACTTTTTGTGATTGCCATTCTCTGGCTTTGTCTTTTCTTTTTGAGCTGAATCAGGTAACAACCTTCTACCTTCTACAAAGAACAGCTGGAGGCCTCACAGTTGTTTTCGTTTTAAAGAATAATGAACAGAATATATGTGAATGCAACAGACCTATTAACCTGGACACTGATAGTGATACTGGGATTTTATTAACTTATCCATTACATGGAAATGAGCCAGCAGGGATCCAGAGAGATCATAGTGGAAATGGCTGGACGAATATATAAAACAAATCAGATTTGCTGTAGGGGAGAACTAGGCATCTCACTTGCACATTATTGTCGTGCTGTGTTTAATATGCTGTATAATAGTATCTTGAGATTTTTCTATGAAGTTTGTGTACTGTTTAAACATTGTTCAAGATATTCAGCTGGGTGTTTTGCAGAGTCAACAGCATGTCCCAGATTTATCCTGTAAATATTCAATTTGGTCAAAGAAAAGCATTATAGTCAAGATTATACTAACAATTTTTTATTCCAATGAACCTAGGTTGTTAGTTTATTTTAACAGTATTTTATTTTATTGCCATTGCCATTGCCATTGCCTAAAAGAACCATGCAACAATTAGAGTCAAAGCTTTGGAAATGTTAGTGTTTTGGACTAGAACTTCCAGAATTCCCAACCAGCTAACTAAGAACATTCCTGGAATTATAATCCAAAACAGCAACTTTTCCAAACTCAAATCAGAACTAGTTTCTTTGGCCTTTCTGCCACAGGCTGCTGTTTCATCTTTATCCCTGGACTATGTCATGTTTATAGCGAATTAATTAATATCCATGAATGCAAATAATGATTACAAAGAACGCAGAGAAAGAGTGGCCTTGGAGACACCACTGGATGCCTATACTTCTCTTTGTAACTCAGGGCAAAATGAAGAACTGTGTTCATCCAGATGCTTTTGACCAGTGGTTTCTATCAGTCCTAGTCAGTATAGCCAATGGTGAGCTACAGTGGGAGCTGTAGTTCAGCATCAGGGGACCAAAGCTCCCACAACCTCCAACATTTCACAAATGATGTCTGATACTTGTGTGGTATTTATATGGCCAACCAACATCATTTTTATTAGTAGGGACTATAGCATCATCTGCCCTTTTCTTTGTACTCAACCATCACCTATGAGCTTAACTTTAATCTCCACAGTAGCTGGAGAAAAAATAGTTCCCCTCAGCAACAGTGTATTGTTATCTGTTGTTTGTTGTTAACTGCCCTCAAGCCAACCCTGACTCATGGCAACCCTGTAGATGAGACATTTCCAAGCCCCTATCCTCCACTACTCTGCTTAGGTCCTGCAAATTCAGGCCGATGGCCTCCCTAATTGAGCCTATCCGTTAGCATGTGGCCCTCCTCTCTTTCTACTTCCTTCTACCTTTCCTAGCATTATTGTCTTTTCTAGTGATTCATGCCTTCTCATGATGTGGCCAAAATACAAAAGCCTTAATTTGATCATCTTGGCTTCCAGGGAGATTTCAGGGAAGATCTGTTCTAGGACCCATTTATGACTGTCCACAGTATCTTGAACACTCTTCTCCAGCACCACATCTCAAATAAATTTACCTTCTTCTGGTCAGATTTCTTTTCTTTTTTTAAAAAAAAAATCTATTAATTTCTTTTATTGTTATACAGCCTCCGATATTTCACAGATGAAAACTGGGACACAGGTGGCCAGACATCATCAGAATGTGGTCATTATGGGAAAAGCTATTGATGAGGATGAAGAACAGACAAGTCAGGAGATGCTGCAGCAACTTGCTTTTGCTTGAGTCTACAGGACTGGGCAAGATTCCATTCCCTTCTCCCACACCTCTCTCCTCCTCCAATGAGTTAACTGAGTGGAAAGTATTTTTACACTTTGAACTCAGTTTGCAGCAACTGAAGTAAGCTGAGGACAAAAAAAGGAAAAGGAGGAGAAGGAGAGAGAAACTAGGACATTTTTAATGCATCTGAAATGTGGGATGACAGAGGATAAATCAAGACTGTCCATGTCTTCAACATATTCCAGAACATAACAATATACAAAGCCTGCTGGATCAAATCATAGGCCTACCTAGTCCAACATTCAGTTCCAACATTGGCCAACTAGATGCCCTAATGGGAAGACCACAAGCAGGACATGAGCACTAAAACAAGTTAAAAACTCTTTGCCATCATTTCAGTACAGCCAATATGTTTGCTGTTTTTAGCTCTGTACAAACATAGTACCAAATTGTGATGCAGGAATTCTAGGTTGTTGCCATCTTTGATTTTCTGTATGCATGTGGAATGGCTCTTGTGAAGGTTCTGTGTGTTGCAAAGTGGTGAGACCTTCTCATTAGCTTTTCCAAAGAAAGAATTTAATGCATGAGTTGAGACCAGCTTGTTGAGGTGGCTACCGACAGGACTCCTGCAGATAAAAACTACCAACTGTTTCTCCTTTTTCCTGGAGCAAACAAAGGCTTAAGCAAAGAAACATCTCTGCTTCTCTGACATTTGTCAACACTTCTGAGTGTGGGATATATTTGTCACTAACCATGCTGTCTTGGTATGAAAAGGCAAGAGCCCATGGCAAAGGGAATTCCCTGTAAAAACACAATCATATGAAAGGTTGGCTTTCCACTTTATGTTTTTATCTTGTACAGTAGGGGAAATGTGTGCAGCAGTTGGTTTCTCAAAAAGAAGCTCTACACATAAGTCTATAGAATTAATGCTGAATTAAAACAGATGGTATTTGACATGAACACTTTCAAGAATCAGCTACTGCTCAAACATCTCCCTTTTCATCATTTTTTTTCTCAAGGAAGGCTGGAACAGGAGGCAGATGGGGAAGTTTTGGCATAAAGGCCAGACAGGAATATTTGTGATCCTGGAGGAATTCCAAATCTACTACCCACCACCATCCTATTTGTGCACATGTGCAAAAATCCTATTCATTTATTTAATTTATATCCCACCTATCTCCCAATATGGGAGCCAATGTAGGCTCGCAATGCAAATTAAACCAAAATTCATCTTTTAAAAAAAAAAATCATAATTTTAAAACTCGTTAAATAAACTACCCTATTTCTAGCAGCATGGTTTAAAAGCAATTGCGAGTATGTCCAGATTGATGGAAAAGTCCCAGATTTTGTTCCTGTTCTTTCTGATTTTATATTGGGTTAAAATAAAATGAGCTGGTATAAAAAGTCTTTAATTGTACCAGGAGCTGCCAGAAAATATTCTGGGATAAACAGAACTTGTATGAATCTCCAAAATTAAAACAGAAAGAGCAGGAACAAACCCCAGTGAGCCCTTGCTATCCTCTGGGATTTGGTTCCAGGACCACCACAGCCCCTAAGATACCAAAGTCCATGGACAATCAACTCCCATTATAAACAATAGTACTATGGTGTACTATTGTCTGATGACAAAAACAATGGCTCCCCCCATATTTGCTGGTTTTTGTTTTTGTTTGTTTGTTTGTTTGTTACTTTCAAGTTGTTTCTGACTTATGGCGACCCTAAGCCAAACCCATCATGGTAGATGATGATGTGAAGGGATGTCACATTGAGGAGGAAGCAAGCTTGTTTTCTGCTGCTCCAAAGAACAGGACCCAGAACAAGGATGCAAACTGCAGGAAAAGAGATTCCACCTCAACATTAGGAGGAATAGTAAGGGTTGTTCAACAGTGGAACACACTCCCTTGGAATGTAGTGGAGTCTCCTTCCTTGGAGGTCTTTAAGCAGAGGCTGGATGGTCATCTGTCAGGGATGCTTTGATGGAGAGTTCCTGCATGGCAGGGGGTTGGACTGGATGGCCCTCTTGGTCTCTTCCAACTCTATGATTCTATGGGGGATTCTTGACAAATTTCTTTAGAAGAAGTTTGCTACTGCCATCCTCTGAGGCTGAGAATGTACAGCTAGCCTAAGGTCCCCCAGTGGGTTTCCATGGCTGAGCAGGGATTCGAACCCTGGTCTCCGGAGTCACAATCCAGTTTTCAAATCATTACACCATACTGGCTCTCTACAAATACACAATGAAACAGCAATGGAAAAAAAGATATTGCCTTCACTCCAGATTAGCTTCATGATTTCAGATAGCCAATTCCAGTTACTTATGGGGAATGGTAACATTATCATGCTCAGAATATAATTCCCAAATGTTTTGAATCACCACTCCCTGGGGAAAAAAAATACCTTTAAAAAGAAAACCTAATCAGAGAAAGCTCAGGAGTGAACAGTGAAAGAAAGTCACCTGGTGTTAACATGAAAAATAATTCTGCCTGGCATGGCAATAGCAAACCTCCTCTAAACAAATCTTGCCAAGAAAACCCCATGATAGGTTTACCATAAGTCAGAAATTACTTGAAGTCACAACAACAACTGAATAGTTGATACTACTCTATATGAGAATCATGGTGTATGCAATCAAAGAGACTTTTCTAAAAAGAAAGAAAGAAAGAGCAGCCTTCAATTGACAATGGCATCGGTATTAAAACAGTAGCAAAGAAAAAGGTGGAAAGCAGAACCTTAGGTCCTCAGCTGTTGCTGGATTTCAACCTCCATTATCCCCAGCACACAAAATAAATGATTAAGAATGGTGGAGTTGTAGCCCAACAATATATAGGGACCCAAAGTTGAGAACTACTAATCTGAAGGAAAAACAAATGGAAGTAAGACCAAACACTGCACTGATAGGCTACAGCTTCATATCTAAGCCTTGACACAAACACCTGACAGGTAAAATAAGTTTTTATGGATATGCTCCAGTTTCTAAGACACATGTTTCTGCTTCAGCATAAAGTCAATGTCCTTATTTAGAATGATAAAGAAGCAAAGCAAAAAAGGTGGCGGCAGGAAGGAGGGAACCACTAGGGAGGCAGTGACAATTCTGCAGTTCCAAATCATGCTGCAAAAACACTGAAAGTGCTTTTGGCTTCAAGCTGTAACATTTGACAGAGTTCCATTTTGCAGAACAATTTCAAGAAGGAATTTTTCATGTTGAAAAAGAAACCCAGAGGCGAGCCTTTAGCTGTGGGTGCAGATGGCAATCATTTGTAAATACATTTGTACTGTATGGGGTTTATCACACGGGAGAAATCGCATGCACAAATGGGGGTTTAAATCAGAAAAACCCACAAAAGCAGGTTGATTTTCACACGACATCATTGTTAAAGTGGTGTTAACCCGAACAGAAAGTAGACAGAAAGTAGACAAAAGCCGCTCCTTTTTACTTTCAGAAAATTCCAGAAATAAAATACTTTCCATCCAGGTTAACACTGTTTAACAATGAAGTGTGTGAAAATCAATCCGCTTTTGCAGTTTTTTCCAGCTTTTAAATCCTGTTTTTGCACAGGATTTCCCCCGTGTGATGAACTCCTATGTCACATATTTTTAATCTGCTTGTGCTTTTGTATCTTTATTATGCATACTTTGCAATGGCCTTTACTTACAAGGACTAAACTGAAACCAGTAATTGTGCCTTTGCATTTCTACTTGTCTCTTATTGGCTTAAAAAGAATCAAAGTGGATTTTTTCTGCTTATATAAGAGCTTCCACCATTCAGGAATGTGTCTTCTTCTTCTATGATTCTTCAACAAAGAATGAATATGTAAATATGCCTGTTAGTCTACATAGGAAGGAATTCTCAACCAATGACCCATTGGATGAAAAATACAATTTATTTTTCAACCAATGGGTCATTGGATGAAAATTTCCTTCTCAAGAAAGAAGAAGAATGGATTCAAGTTAGGGACTATTGGAAAAATAAGGAATGGGGGGAAAACCTACCAGAAGGCAATGGGAAATATGATAGTTCAATGGAAATCATATAGTTTTAAAGGAATTCAATGAGAATGAATGAGAAGTCTAGTTTTAGTGAATTAGATGGAATTGATAATAAAAGCAGTACTATAATATGACATATTATTAAAATCGGCTAAATGTCTTTTCCATTATGTGACAATAGTAGATTTTAGATATTTTGTGTTTTTATACATAAGTTAGTAGTAAAAAGTAATAGTAATAATAATAATAATCTCCATCTGAAGGAATTCTGTCACAGTGTACAAGCCAGAGAAACAGAACTTAAAGGTTTGGGAATTAGCTAGTTATGAAGTATAAGAAACAATTCCACTGTCTCCTCAAAAAGAAATGAGCAAGACCTCAATGGTGAACAGGTAGATTTGTGCAAATTTCACTTCAAGTTAATTCCCTGGTTTGCTGTGTTCTCTCTATGGTTTTCACGGCCACATCCACCTTGAGGATCACACTTCAGATATTATTCAGATGCTCTGAGCAGTGTACATGCATTCCTCTCCATTTTATCCTCACAATAACCCGATGAGGTGTTGCAATAAAGATGCCAAAGCATTCCCTAGCTTCCATCAAGAACAAAAACGGCTTCTTAGGAAAGTAACATAAATGATTTACTTTAAAATAAGCACAGTTAGATCTTGCATCTCTAGCTACAGTAACTTCAACAGCCATCTCAACAGCAAGAGCAAGAGAGTTTCTTCACCACTTATCATCCTGGGAACAAGACCAGCCAAAGCCATTTTCTTTCCTGAGCCAAAAGACAAGAGACTGTGCTCTCCCCAATTTCATTTACAGAGTTAACTGGGCTGGCAGTTGAATTATATTTTAACTCCAGAGGTGAAACAGCATTTTCTACCACTCCTGAAACAGCAAATTAGTTGAGATCTAGTTAGGAACATCTGTATAGGTTCTGTGACAAACAAGAAGTCCTCCATGGGACAGAAAGAATATTTTTAAAAATGTTTAAAAATTGTCAAAAATATTTTATTGTGTGTCAAGGAACTGTGAAGAGAAAAATCATGGTCTGGCAAGAATCTTTGCATTTCAGAACCAATACTGCACAAAATTCACATATGGTTGGGCTTTTGCAGAAAATAGCATTTTGTGTGCAGGAAAGAGTGGAGTTTATCAGATGGGAGGAATTTCTCTCTATTTCAAATGGAGCCAATTCAAATTCACGTAAATTCTCTTGTTTAGTGAATTTACGTGAATTCTAATTGCATTCGGAATGCATTCAGAATGACTTCCCATTGCCTGAAATTGCGTGAGATACTCTAATACACAATAACGTGAAACTCCATGATTGCATTCGGATTGTCATTGGATTATACTTCCAATTTCCGTCGTCTGATAAACTCCAGTATTTTCTTAGCGTCCTCCTCAAAGCCCTTGTTACTTCATATCTCATGATAGTATTGTAATTGCAAGATTTCAGGCAAGATCTGGTGCAAATGTCATTCCAAATCTCAGGGGAAGCCTTGCGAGACTGGAAGTCTCACGGAACTGAAAGTCTCGTGGGACTTCAAATTTTTTGATTTTGTAGGTATAAATTTGTCCATGTATGTGGCTGTCAGCAAATTTTGGGTGCATCTTTGCATGCCTCACCTACCCTCTATTGCATTATATATTCTGTGCTGCACTAGGCTTCAGCTGGTTGCCTTCAAGAGCCAGGCAGGAATTTTCCCATGTTATTGGAGCATGGGATTTTCATCTTTTGTAGGGTTATTTTCTCTTTTGCTGCTTGTTTGGTAGACTCTTGTAGCTGACATATTGCATCATTGATGAGATTGCTGCTTGCCTATTTGTAGTATTGGTCTGTAGTCTCTGGAGATTAGGGTTCAAATCCCATTTGAGCCATTTAAACTCACTGGGTAATCTTTGGCAAGTCACAATCTCTCAGAGGATGGCAATCTCAACCTCCATCTGGATAAATTTGCCAAGAAAACCCCATGATAGGGTCTCTTTGGGTTACCATCATCAGAAATTACTTGAAGGCACACAACAACAACCAAAAGTCCCTTGTTACATTTAAATCTCAGTTAAAAACTTTCTTATTTTCAAAGCTTTTGGAATGCTAGTATAAAGTTGTTTTATAATCCTGTATATTTTGATTACATGTATTGATCAGTTTGCTTTACATTATAAGGGTGTTTTATATTTTATCTGGATAATGTTTTGTACAATTGTATTGTTTAGCTTTGTATTTGTTTTGCATATACATATGTCTGTGTATACATATTTTAGATTGTACACCTTTGGCAGGGCTCACTGTTTTCGGTTGTCTTACACGTAAAGCGCCATATGTATATGGATATAAATAGATGATGATGATGATGGTGATGATGATGGACTGTAATTTGTCTACTCTGTCATATATGGCTCAGGTCCAGGCTATTTGGCATACAGTATCTCCCTGTATGAATCATCCTGGGCTCTGAGATCTTCAGGATGAGATCTTTAGGGGTGCCACAGGGTTCTGTCCTGGGCCCAGTGCTATTCAATATCTTTATTAATGACTTGGATGACAGTATTGGGGGCCTAGTTATCAAATTTGCTGTTAACACCAAATTAGGAGGAGTAGCTAATACCCCTGAGGCCAGGATCAAAATTCAATATGACCTGAATAGACTAGAAAGCTGGGCCAAAGCTAACAAAATGAAATTCAACACAGAGAAATGTAAGGTACTGCACTTAGGACGCAAAAATGAAATGCACAGATATAGGATGGGGGAAAATGGATGCTTGAATATGGATGTAGTGATTTGTAAGAATGTTTAATACTCGGCTTGATGGAGTGGGGATTTTTTGTGTGTGGGTGTGGGGTTTTTTGTTTTGTATATTAAGAATGTGGAAGAATTTTATGTGTAATTTGTTCAATGTCTTTTTTGTATAATAAAATCTTTTAAAAATTTAAAAAATAGATATAGGATGGAGGACACCTGGCTGAATGAAACTATGTGTGTGAAAGGTATATAGGAGTCCAAGAAGATCAGAAGTTGAACATGAGTAAACAGTGTGATGCGGCAGCTAAAAAGGCCAATGCAATTTTAGGCTGCATCAATAGAAGTATAGTGTCTAGATCAAGGGAAGTAACAGTGCTACTCTATTCTGCTTTGGTCAGGCCCCACTTGGAATACTGTGTCCAGTTCTGGGCACCACAATTCAAAAAGGATGTTGAGAAACTGGAGCATTTCCACAGGAGGGCGACTAAAATGGTGAAGGGTCTGGAAACCATGCCCTATGAGGAATGAATTAGGGAGCTGGGGATGTTTAGCCTGGAGAAGAGAGGTTCAGGGGGTGGTATGACAGCCCTGTTTAAATATTTGAGGGGAAGTCATATTGAGGATGGAGCAAGCTTGTTTTCTGCTGCTCCAGAGAACAGGACCCGGAACAATGGATGCAAGCTACAGAAAATGAGATTCCACCTCAACATCAGGAGGAACTTCCTGGCATTAAGGGCTGTCCAACAGTGGAACACACTCCCTCAGAGTCTGGTGGAGTCTCCTTCCTTGGAGGTCTTTAAACAGAAGCTGGAAGGCCCTTCCCTCTGTCCCACTCCCATCGAAAACATAGTTAGTGGGATGCAAGAGAAGGCCTTGGTGGCTGCCCCTGGACTCTGGAACTTCGCTTCCAAGGAGACCAGAATGGCACTCTCCTTGTTGTGCTCCCATTGGCAGGCTAACACCTTTTTATTCAGACAGGTGTTTAAAACAGAAAGCTTTTAAACAACATCTTGGGGATGCAGTATTGTTTTAATGTGCATAGTTTTTAAGTGCTTCTATCTTTTTAAGTGTATTCTGGTTTTTAAATATTTGGTCTGTTTTAATTTTGCAAGAGTTTAATTCTATTTTAATTGTCACTTAGTTTCAATTGGATCCTTGTAAGTTTTTAAGTGTAAGTTTTTAGACTGTAAGCTGCTTCTGGTCCCAATTTTGGAAGAAAAGCCGGACACAAAATAATAAAATAAATAAATAAATAAATAAGAGCTTGTTCACAAACCATTCTACTCAAGGAATGAGAAGGAACCAAATGAAATTATTGCCAACACCAAGCAGACACACTGAAGCGGAAGGCAGTGACCACTCTGGGAATTAGGGCATTGGCATCTCCTCATACAAAGTCCTACTTCATGCCCAAAATATCCTTCCTTGATCTGGTGCCCTTCAGATGTACTGAACTATAATTCTTATATCTCTAGTCAATGTTGGTTTAGGATGGTGGGAGTGACTGTATGACCATCTTGCAGAAGGCAGACCCTAAAGTATGTTTAGTCAATCTGAGCAGCGCACAGCCTTTGCTCAGCATGACATTTTGGTCCATCAGCCCCATGAAGGTTTAAACATTTAGAAACATTTAGAAACCAAAACAGCGTAAAGACTGCATTTTGCATGTTACCAATTATAACCAGTGACTGGCTCCAGGTACCACAGATACATGCTGTTTATTATGATATTATTACTGAAAATTGCACATCATTTTCCTATTACAGTACAAAATTACTCTGCAGTACCACCTAGTGGCTTTGGGAAGACTGCAAAGCAAGCTTGACTTCTTCATATTGCTCTCTCGTGCACTTTGCTTATCCAGGAATATATATTTTATCTTAATAGTACAAGTGTGCATAATGCAGCTTCCAGATATTCTTGGACTGCAAGTACTAGCAGTCATAACCAGCATAAGTAATGGCAGGGGATGCTAGGATTTGCAGTTCAACAACATCTGGAGAGCAGTGGTGTCCCTGCCCCTTGTGTCATCCTTCCCCTGAGGTTGAGAGCATGTGACCAGACCAAGGGCACTGAGTGGGTTTCATAGCCACGTGGGGAATCAAACCCTGGTCTCCAGCGTCATAGTCTTGTTACAAAGATGGTGTTATAAGGTACAGCTCTTGGGAATGCCATTAAGCATGTTACAATTAGCATTATTCCCAGTTGCATAAAGTATATTGTTTAAATTTTAAAAAAACATCAGGTCTAACAAATGGAGAAAATATACATATTCACACACCTTTCAAGGCAAAGTTCTCTCCCTGAGGTTGCTCACTTTCATCCTGAGAGCTGAAGAAGAGGGGGCAACCCGTGACTGATGGAAAAGTTACTAGAGCATTGGTTATGATGGGTGTGGAATTCTGGGTATTCAGGAGTCTCTGTGCAAAAAAGGAACTATTCCAAGCTCAGATTTCCCAGCATATTTGTCCACTCACACTTCACATTTTCAGGATGCATTTTGTGAAATAAAAGAGAGTCTGCTCTGAAATTCAGAGCTCAGCCCTACAACATAATTATTCAAGAAGTATACTTTATAAACAGTAGGGGGAAGAGGTGTCTAACACATTCCTTTATCTAAATACCCCCTCCTGGAAGCTTCTAATAGGTGCACAAGGGAAAACATGCAGTTATCATACTGACGTGCATATATTCCTCCACAGTTCTAATAACATAGCAGTTGGAGGGGGACTCTTTAGATTAGAGAAAAAATGCACTTACAAAAATTAATGTAGCACCAAGTCCCTCTTTTCTAAACAGCTTTGTAGGAATGTTATGCATTAAAATACACCGTAAAGCCATGTACACGTGGCTAGTTTGACCCTGAGTAATATTTCACTTACAAGACATTATTTTTCCCAAATAATGAAATGTCTGAGCAGACAGGAAACAGGCAGCAAACTGGTTTTGCTGGCTTCATGAGAGATATACTTTGTGTTCCTGTATCTACAGAGTGGAATTAAAATTGTCCCAGGATGAAAATTTCATTTATTTATCTAGTTTATTTATATCATACCTTGCCTTACAAAACTCCAAAGCACATTATATTAATAATGATAAAAACAACGCAAACCCAAATCAAATGAAGACAGCAACAGAACAAGCCAGCTGTTTTAAAGGTTATGAAAAGCAACACTACATGAAAATATAAATAAATAAATTAGAAACTTATTTTACCAGCAATAGAAATATCATAAGCTTAGGCAGTATGATCTAGCCCTTTGAGGTACTCTGAACAGTGTGCTTGCCTTTAATGTTTTCCCTTTGCCATCATGCAACTAAAAAATTGCTAACCAAGTATCTCCCAAGCATTGAATTCCACTGGCACACAAGGGGAAAATAAAATTCCTGGCAGTGCTTCTTTGCCTTGAGCTCCTTAGAAATCAGATTATCCAGTTTAATATTGCAATTTTAGTTAGAGCCTCAGAAGAAAGGAAGAAAAATCAATAGTTTTCTTCTGTGCTGAAATACTGTGAGATGAAGTTAACCACGTTATCTAGCACATCAATTCAAACAAAACTCAACTACCCTTCGTGAATTTGAGATACTTCTGAAATCCCATTGTCAAAAGCAAAAGTGGGCAGCTGCACTGATATTGCTTGCACCCTGGTGTATTTTTATTTTATTTTATTTTTTGTACATTAAAAAATCTGGATGATATGTATTCTGATGCACAAGAATGCTGGATCTGCAAAAAGAGGGAAGTGAAACTGATGTCTTAAACTAGTCAAGGGAACTTGCCCACCAGTTTCACTTGGACCTCACAGCCAAAAGCCTAGAGACTGCCTGTTTGCTGAGATGGAACAAAAGAAAATTCTTCACATTGTGCTTTGATGCTATTCAGTTGTGGCTCCCATGTTAAATCCTTCAGTATGCTGGACATACTGGAGAAGGATCGCAACATGGCACTGGTGAGGAAAGTCACTGAGTCACTCGTGTTCAAAGACTTGACAAGGAGTATAAGTGTTTGCTATAATAATAATAATACTTTTTATTTATACCCCGCTTTTCTGCCAAGGCTATCAAAGCGGCTTACAATTTGTTAATTAGACATTTCCCTTACATAGAAGCACTCTAAAAAGACACGAAGCAAAAGGAAAAGGGAGAGATGGTGGGGAAGGGGGAAAGTCCAGCATATCTTCTCTCCCTCAGAAGCCTGGATCATGGCAGATGGACTGGAGGGAGGGCTCTTCTTCTTTTTAGGCAAGGCCTGCTGGAACTGGCTTGCCTTCTCTCCCTAAGATGGTGGAGGGAGGGATCTGCCTCACAAGCAAGGCCTGTAGATCCAGACAAGTAGTGGAGTAAGGATTCCAGGGTCAAAGCCCCAGGACGTTTTGCTTAGCAGGGACTAGTGTCCTGACTGCACTGGCCAGGATGCTCTGGTGGCAGCCCTATTACTTCAAGCCCTCATTTCTAACACCAAGTGGCAGTTTGCATGTGCATCCCACTCTGTTCCTTTGTATGTCTATCACTGCAGTACATCACTCACTCTGAGGTCAGAACAATGTGCCCAGGGTTGGGCACATGGCTGGGCACTTCAGTCTAATGTCAGAGCAAGCAACCTGCTACCATGCAGGCTGCACAGGAATCAACAGCAGACATGTTTCAAACAGCCATCCAATGTTATTACAGAGGACTCTGGATCTTTCACAAAGATTTGGAACAAACAGGAGGTTTTTGTAATCCATTCTGAGAGGCATTTGTTGTTATGTGCCATTAAGTCATTTTTGTCTCATACTGACCTTAATACGAACCTATTTCTGGGTTTTCTTGGCAAGTTTTTTTTTGGGGGGGGGTGCCATTGCCATCACCTGAGGCTGAGAGTTTGCGACTTGCCAAAGGTCACTCAGTGGGTTTCCATGGCTGAACTGGGATTTGAACCCTGGTCTCCAGAGTCCAACACTCAAACCACTATGCCATGCCAACTCACTATAAGAAGAGTATACCCCAGGTTTAGTGCTGGTCGGACCTGACATTGTCTGGTCTGTTCATGCCAGACTCAGGGATTGGGCCCTCTGAGAGGATGGAAGAAGTAGCCAGTTTAATTGGCCCATGCAGACAGGTCCGAGAACATGTCCTATTTCCTTTACACTCTCCCATCCCGTCTTAGCTTAACTGCAGTCTCCATAATTTTTAAACTATGTATCAAGAAGCCATGCCCTCCCTCCAGTCCATCTGCCTTGGTCCAGGCCCCAGAGGGAGAGAAAAACCACTGGACCTCATCCCCTTTCCCACCACCTTCCCCTTTTCATTTTGTGTTGTCTCTTTTAGACTGTAAGCCTGAGGGCAGGGATCCGTCTAATTATAAGATTGTATGTACAGCACTATGTAAATTTACAGCGCTATAAAAATAAAATTAATAATAATAATGAGAGCAAAAATTGATCTTTTCAGTAGCAGTGTATTGTTATGTAACCTTTAACATTTCCCAGTTGAAAACTGGGACACATCTGGCCAGACAACATCAAAGTGGAGTCATGATTGCAAAAAGTTATTAATTAGGAAAAATACATAAGCTAGAAGTGTGGTGCGGTGGCAACTTGAGCCTCCCTCCTTCCGAAAGATATCATTTACCCCTACCATTCATTGGAAACATTATTCCTATTTTGCATGGCCACTGGCCATGATGGCTGGAGTATTCTGGGAGTTGTGCTCCAAAAAGCAACATTTCCAAGTTCTGCTCCTTGCTCCAAAGCAGAAGGGCTTCCCTGGGGGAAAATGTCTTCATCCTGTATAACAGCTGGTCATTTGTGGCTGTGCCAAGAACTGATTGTCTTGAAACTCATACAGGCAATTAAATGACAACAGTCTTTATGAGTTTCATTTTAAAGCCAAAAACAAATAAAACTCACTCACTACAAAATTAGTTTCCTTTTTCTAAAAGGTGAAGCATAACCACTTTACAAACTTCCAGTATAAGCCTGGATTTACTCAGAAGTAAGTCTGATTGAGTTCAGTCTCCCATGCCATAATATCCCAAGCCATATTAAAATATGGGAATTGTGCCCAAAATCAGTATGGGAACTGTAGTCCAAAATCAGATTTTGGGCCACAACTAGCAATCCAAAATAATCTGGAGGGCTTCACTATTCCCAGTCCTGTCCTAATATAGGATCGCCAGCCTGAACTAATTTTAAAGTCTTTCCTACTCCTTAAGGAACTCTTGAAATGATGTTTGGAATCAGATGTTTTTCGCACCTGACAAAAGCAGTTCTTCTATTGTTGAGACTCCAGTATTACACACTTGAATTTAAAATACTATGCTTGTCTACCCACAAACAAGTCCATACTTTCCAGCATTTCACAGATGAAAACAAAGACACATATGGCCAAGCAACATCTGAGTGTGGTCAAGATGGCAAAGGTCATTAGTCAGGGATAGCATACCAATTAGGATAAACTGCAGCAGTTTGTTTTTGCCTGAGTCTACTGGGAAGAGTAAGTTTCTGTCCCTCTCTTCTCTCCCCTGTAAACTGCTTTTGCACTTTGAGCTCAGTTTGCAGCAGTTGAAGTAAGCTGAGAACAAAGGGAAGAGAGGAGGAGGAGAGAAAAACTGGGACATTTAAAAAAACATCTGAAAAACAGGGTGACAGGACTGCCCCTGTCAAATTAGGACAGTTGGAGGGTATGCCACTGAGTATATAGGGTTACCACCTTCTAGAGCCTTGCTTTTTGTGAGATAGAGCAAACAAATCTTCTTTAAAGAAAGAGTACAAAAATGTTTCAACCCTCATTAAACTGAATTAATGTAAAATAGTTAATTAAATTTAAATTATTTAAATAAAGTGGAATAAAGATAATGAGGTACACATGACTATACACCTTCATTTTTGCTACTGGCGTATTTCAGGAACTATTGTGGTCTTTCCTTTGCATCTCAGGAATTGGATTGTAATCAGCAGAAAGGTAATGCTATAATAAATAAGAAATCTGTTAGCCAGTATTAAACAAGTTGACCTTCAACTTTCTTCCTGTTGAAATCACTAGGAAACAATAGGAGAGGGGGGCAATTTCATTTAAAAAAATCCAAAAATGTTGCAAAAAATGAGGGGAAGGAAGGCACTTAGGGGACTCGAGAACCACCTGCAAGGTGCATGTGGCTCACAGCCCACACTTTACTCATCTGTGGTCTTTAAGGTATCACAAATCTCTTTGTTACATTCCTAAATGTAGTTTCTCTCTCCTTCAAACAAACACACATACCCCACATCTGTTTGACAATCTGTAACATGAACAGAGGAACATACACTTACTTTGGTGGCTTCTCCATTGTCCTGTTCCCAAGACTTGTTTGGCAGTGGCCTGCTTGTTTGGCAGTGGCTCTGTCTTCTGAAACTAATCCAAAGGCATGTTACTTTTCTTCTGCCACTACCTATGGGGTTTGCCTCTTGTTAACCTACCTAGATATCAGCCACTCCAGCAGGGTGGGGCTGTTTAAACATGCCGTTGCATTCATGACTTCTGTCATTCAGCCCAAGACCGTGCAGTTAAATGAAGCAGTGCACAGTTAGGCAGCTCTGACATTACATTGGTTTCCAGTGGCATCAGGCAGTAGGCAAAATAACTCATCCTTTTAGGCTACTTAGCTTATTTCAACTGCTACAAACTGAGCTCAAAGTGCTTAGTCTTCCTTAACAATCTTACAGTGAGCCCTTGTTATCCACTGGGGTTTGGTTCTAGGACCCTCTGTGCATAAAAAAATCTGTGGATGCTCAAGTCCTATTAAATATAATGGCACAACAAAATGGTGTCCCATATATAAAATGGAAAATCAAAGTCAAAGTTTGTTATATACTTTTGGGGACTATTTTCAAGCCATGTATGTTCAAATCTGTCAATAAAAAATCCGTGGATAAGGAGGACAAACTGTACTTTGATTATCTCTTGCAGTGTCCGTTGGTGGATTCCATGCCAGTGGGATGCTCAATCCGCTCCAATTTTTAGTCTAATGTGCATAGCCTATATATGGTATAGCGATCAGCACCTCGGATAGTTCCCTTGAGTTCTAAAATGTGGAGCAGATTTGCCACTCTCCTGATATGAAAGCCAAAAACTGAATGGGTCATATCCACTATATTCCATCTCATCAGCACTACATAACACTCTCTCTGTGTGTGTGTACTGTTAGAATTAACATAGAAGCCAATGTGGAGTAGTGGTCTGAGTGTTGGACTATGACTCTGGAGCCCAGGATTTGATTCCCTGCACTGACATGACTCCCACTGGGTGACCTTGGGCCAATCACATACTCTCAGCCTCAAGGGAAGGCAATGGCAAACCTCCTATGAACAAATCTTGTCAAGAAACCTCCATGACAAGTTGGGAACAGGTTTGAAGGCATACAACAACAACTACAACAATGAACTAACATGTTTTACCCCAAATAATCCTACAAATTGTAATTTGGCGGCCCTGAGAATTATGTTATGAGATCCCCGACCTTTCATGAAAGAGAGTTCCCAAGGTGCTGGCAAGGGAGGGGGGTGATTATTAAATAAATAAACATCAAGTAAAAATTGTATATTATTCTAGCGTCTGAGAAACCCTACTCCAGCATATAGATAGGTATAGTCAGGGGCAAGCAAACCTTGATCTTCTAGATGTCAGCTTCAACTCCCCAAGCTCCAATTATCCTGGCCGATGGTGAAGGAACTATAGCAGCTGTAGGTGAAAACATCTGTAGGTGAAAACATCTTGTTTTCACCTGCAGCTGCTAAAGATTCCCTATTCCTGTATAGGTAATTAATGGGTACCATCTTACACCCACTTACTTGTAAGTTCCATTCATCTCAGTGGGTCTCTGCTTCAGAGCACGCGTTATACACTTACAAGGGTGGGCATGATATACACTTTCACATATTGTTATAATGCACTTCCCAATGTTCCTCACAATTGGTGATGTGGTGACGGGTTTCTGGTTGTTGCACTTCAACACTATCTAGAAGGCAGCCTGATATCTATTTCTGATGTTAGTCCTGTACATACACTTGTTTTAAGCATAAGCCCCATTATACACTGTGAGACTTATGAGTAAATGAACATAAACATATGCTAATCACCTGAAGTCTCATATATGCTTCATAGAATGGAAGTCCCATTGAAACTGGTAAGATTTATTCATGAATAAACATGGACAGGAAGGTGCTGTTAAGATATTCCTGTGAGGAAGGTTATCAAAGAAAGGGAGTAATCCATAATGGATACCATACTAGACTCAATGGAAAAAGAAAATGTGAGAATATTAGTGCTGCTACCATGGCTAATGGTAACAAGTATCAGTAGTAACAAGAAAGAAAAGCAACCTGTGATAGAGGCTGAAGAGGAGGAAAAGAATGGATAGTGACAGATGATGAGAATGATGATATGTCACTGTGGTGTAATGGTTACAGTGCCAGACTGGGATTTAGGAGATCCACCTTCAATTTCCCATTTTCCCGTGGAATTCTTTCTTTTCACCTGGTCTTCCTCACAGAGTTATTGTGAAGATAAAATAATGAGGGAGAACTAGATATAAGACAGAGCTTCTCATCTTCCCACCTAAGCCCACCCTTCAATACTCCTTTTCTGTTTCTGTTGATGGCACTTCTATTCATCCGGTTCAGCAAGCCCGTAGTCTTGGTTTCATCTTTGATTCCTCTCTGTCATTTATCCCCCAGATTCAGGCCACCGCCAAGACCTGTAGATTCTCTCTCTACAACATTGCTAAAATCCGTCCTTTCCTCTCAGCCTCCACTGCCAAGACTCTGGTCCATGCCTTAGTGGTTTCACGACTAGATTATTGTAACCTTCTTCTGACAGGTCTTCCTCTATCTCACCTCCATCCTTTAATCTCTGTCCAGAACTCAGCTGCACGTATTATCACATCCGCCCACCACTTTGACCATGTTTCTCTTCTTTTATCCTCCCTTCATTGGCGCTCCTTCCCCTTCCGCATTCAGTACAAGCTTTTGTTATTGACTTTCAAAGCCCTCCACGGACTGACCCCTCCTTACTTGTCTGGCCTTCTTTCTCCTCACACTCCCTCTCGTTCTCCTCCGTTCTGGTAGTCAAGGTCTCCTGTCCCAGCCGAGGACTTCCACTGCTCTGTCCTGGATTCGTCCCTTCTCACTTGCTGCCTCTCACTCCTGGAACCTTCTTCCCCCACATGCGCGCCTCATCACTTCTCTAACCAGGTTTAAAAGTAAGTTAAAGACTATATTGTTTAGGGAAGCGTTCCCAGGATTGTGTCATCTGCCCCAGGATTCCTCCTCTTAACTATGTATTAAGAAGCCAAGCCCTCCCTCCAGTCCATCCTCTTTGGTCCAGGCCCCAGAGAGAGAGAAGTACCACTGGACCTCCTCCCTTTCCCACCACCTTCCCCTTTTCCTTTTGTGTTGTCTCTTTTAGACTGTAAGTCTGAGGGCAGGGATCCGTCTAACTATAAGATTGTATGTACAGCACTGTGTAAACTTACAGTGCTATATAAATAATTAAATAATAATAATAATAATAATAATAATAATAATAATATTTTGACCTCACTAGAGGAAAGGTGAGCTATAACTGTAATAAATAATTTTTTAAGAAGGAGCAAGCAATGTTTTAGCAACTGATGATACAAGTTAAACTTGCTAACAGTTTATAGGTTTTCTAAAATAAAAAAAAACCTTCCCATCTGAAAGTACACATCTTTTCTGAGAAGAAATAAGGCATGTTTACTCAAGTCGTACTAGCTGACTTCATCTGCTGATCAAACACAACAGAAGATATCAAGATGACAGGTGCCAAGCACATCCATTAGCTATAGTTCATTCTGTGAAAACATACCCACGCATCATTTATTGTATTATAAAGTCACCTGGAAGAAACTCAGCACCAATTCTGGCAAACAGCAGATATAACCAGATGGGAAAACTTTCTCACCTACAGGAATAAAATCATAGAAAAATATCTCCAGGGTTAGACTTGCTTGGTAATCCCTGATTCCAGCCAAATGCCAGAGGCATTCTGGAAAATATAGTTAAGAGACAGACCTAAACAAAACTGTAATTCTAATCTGTTCCAAAATATTGTATGGTGATTCTCTTGACAGAACAAGCCAATTCAAAGATATATTGGCTGGGGAATCTGATGGGAAGAGATTCAACGTTTCGTCTGAGGTTAGTCATGCAAGACAAACAGCTTGGAAGGAGAACCAGACAGACCACAAGACAGTGAGCCAAAAACCCAGCACTCCCAGTGTACACGGTCACCAACTGGATGTTTTAAAGCAAAGCACAAATAGGCTTTAAAGGACACTCAGTATATAATAACTTGAGTTGCTGGGTGACTAAGGAGCAAGGCATGAGGAGGTAGGGAAAGGCAAGAACAAACTTTAATCCAATAATCTGGGTTGCACAGATACAATCCAATAATCAGAATGGCCAAAAACGTAAATGGCACTGGCTGGAGATGATTGGGGTTTCAGTCCAGCACATGTAGAGGAAAACAAGTTTAGGAAGGCTGCGTTAGCTGCTGATAGTAATGAAGTCAACAAGCTGTCCTATAATAAGCATTCTTTGTGGACAAAATGTCTTTTTCCTGGTGAGAAGTAAAGGAAGCCATAGCCATGCTTCCATGACTGACTATATGCCAGTGGGGAACACCAGGCTCTTCACTGGCTATGGTTGCCAGAGTGAAAACTGGAATGGGCTCCTATCTCTGTGCAGAAGGAATTTCAATAGATGCTGCTTGTCATACAACCAGATAACAGTGTACAAAGGGATTTTCTAGCACCTTTGAGACACACTGAAAAGAAGGAAGCTGGTAGCATGAGCTTCCATCACATCCCCTCTCTGTTTCCACGGTACAGTGGGCCCTTGTTATCCACTGGGGTCTGGTTCCAGGACCCTCCGTGGATAACAAAATCCGTGGATGCTCAAGTCCCATTAAATATAATGGCACAACAAAATGGTGTCCTATATATAAAATGGAAAATCAAAGTTTGCATTTTGGAATTTATACTTTTGGGGGATATTTTCAAGCTGTGTATGCTCAAATCCGTGGATAAAAAATTCATTTCAATACCCATCCATATGGCTACCTATTCTTCTTTCCTCCTGTCTTTATCCCCCAACAATCATAGTTAAAACTGAACTCATCACCTCATCTCCATACCGACAATGTTTTGAATTGAAATTGAAATTCTCTCACACAACCAGTCTTATATAGGTTTGTCTCTGAATCCTTCACTCTAAGCATGCATCTGAGAAATTAGGATCAAATCTATGAAAGCTCGTTCTACCAACATCTTTCTTTCAGTTTTCATACTGATTTATGGACTAACATGGCTATGTCTTTGAATGCTACAACCAGATAACAAGCAACATTGGTTGGAATTCCCTCTACTAGATAACTGTTAAAAGTACAGGAACCCTGTCCAGTTTTCAGTCTGGCAACCCTACATAGATGCTCAGTGCCAATGAGAAAAACTTGCTTCCTTTTCTAATCAGTCACTTCCTTATTCTCCTGGTGTTTTTCCTAATGCCAATACAGTATTGTTTGTGTTACTCAAGTAATTAAAAGGGATGGGACTGGGCCATGGATTTCACTGGAAATGCTATATTCCAAGATAGGCAATTAAGATGTACATTTCCTGATATTGAAGATTTGACATCAGTGAGACTTGAAGGGGTATAAAAGGGGTCAGTTAGATTTACAGGGTCAGTTATAATGGTAGCCGCTTTGCTCTTCCTTCACTGGAAATGCAAGACAGAAAAGGGAGATTTTTGTGTTGGTTTGTTATTTTGTACCAACGTGTGCATGAAGAGGGCCTAATTGTGGAACTGCTCCAGGGCCTCAAGCACCTTAATCCTGCCTTGGGGGCAACATAATAAAGACAAATAGTTGTGGTTTTCCTGCAGTATTCCTTCTTTTTATTTTCAGCTCTGTTGCTTTCTGATATTATTAGGCTTTAACTTTACTTCCTCCTATGCCTCTCTCTCTTGCTGTCCTCTTTATAATGTAGTTAGAGATACTAGACCCATTTTCTCCTTTTTGCATCTATGTATTTCACTGTAATAAAATTTCTGTTTCACTGAAGCCAGTCGTTTAATTGGTGGTTCCAAATGCCAACTTCTATATTCACAAACCCACCAGTACTTCACAGAACAAAACTGGTCAAGCCACATCAGAGTGTGATCTAGCTGGCAAAAGAGATTGATGAAGTAGAACATGTTGGTGTAATATGCCTTTGAACAACAGAAGGTTGGACAAGGATGGGAAAAGGACAGGACAAGGATGTCCTTTTCCCATTTGATAATCTCCAGTGTCAGAAATGGCAGCAGTGAATGAAGAAGATGGTGTCCAATGGGAATATTTGGCATAATATCTCACATATGGGGATCTAGTGGGTCCCCATAGTTGCTGGCCACAGTGGTAGGATGGGAGGAGGCCCTTACATGGGTGATTGAGGTGGGGAGAGGGGAAAACCCTCACTCTTGATGGTAACAGCAAGGTTTATGGAACTCTTTACATTTTGTTGCAGCTGATGTTTAGGTAAAGCTTGGTGGAAAACTGGTGGGTTAAGTGGTAACACACACACACATCTTCCACCCTCATCATTTGTGGATGATGTAATAAGGGAGTTGGTGTGATGAATTCTCTGTATCCCTCACCAAACTACAATTCCTAGGATTCTTTGGGAGGAAAGACATGTTATACAACCATCAAATTCCAAATGATAGGTTAAGTGAAAAATCCATGCTAAGAAACTCTAGTTTAATCAATCTGACTCCGCTAACTAACACAAATAGCACTACTCTGTAAACATTTACTTCGAGCTCTGTTAAGTAAGGTTATGTTTTCTTTTGATTACAAGAAACAGACGTGGAATTTGTAATTATTGTGTTAACTATTTAAGTGGGTTTGTCGTCACAGGTAAAGTAAATGTTTACTTGAAGGCAAAATTATCTCTGATATAATAAGTGTATTATATAAGAAATCAGTCAATTACACTGGAAGCATTTCAAAATCCACAGTGGGCCAATGCTTTTCTTAGTAACCAACTAAAATATTACTAAACAGTGAGAAAGACTTTACCCTGAATCCTATTGTTACTCCTGACCAGACTTACTGAATCAACAAGATTTGTGTTGACTCACCATTCAACAATTGATTCAATGAGTCTATTGTAGTTGGGACAAACTGGTAGGATTCTAGCCATTGAATTACTAGATGTATGATGGTGAACCCTGGCATCTGGAAGAAAGGCTTAGGGAAGGGATTGAAAATGCATGGTCCTTCAGATATCATTGGACAGCAAGTCTCACCAGTCACAACCAGCACAACCAATGGTCAATGATGTAGGAGCGGTTCTTGCACAAGTATGAAAAGATGATAGATTCACCACTTCTGAATTAGAGAACATATTTCATTGAAACTGATATTTCACTGATGGAACCAGGCATAGCTATGCATTGTAGTACCCATTCTCACACCAAGGATCTCTGCCAGAATCCCTGTTCTTGAAGGATTTAAAGACATACCAACCAAGAGGTAAGACAAGAAAGTCTCTATTACAGTATTTGTCTTATTTCTATTATCTTGGTCTCATCTCTTATTTATTGTGTCTCTTAAACAGGAACAGAACAAATACAGGATACTGCAGAATCCATCCACATACAACTAAAACCTAAATTTGTCCTTACAGTACTAACATAAGTGAGAGCTGGTATGGTATAGCAGTATAGCGGAGATCAGAATTCAATTCCATGCTTGGCCATGGAAATCCACTGGTTGACCTTGGGTGAATCTCTCAGCCCCCAGAAAACTCCATGACAGGGTCAACTTAGGGTCTCAATAAGTCAGAAATGACTTAAAGGCACACAACAACAACAGTATATTAGTAGATTTCTATCCCACCTTTCTCTCCAAAAGTGGGACACTAGATGGCTTATAAGAAAACTCAATATATCAATACTGTTGAAACATAAAACAAATACAATAATAAAAAATAAAATAAAAACACCACTTAGAACATTCACCTGATTAAAACCCTTTCTTTAGTAACTAAGGTAATTTGCCAAATAAAAAGTCTTTGCCTACAGGTGAAAGGTCTGTGCCTGTGACTCAGCTATGATTATTGTCTCTTTCATACACAAAAGAGATTATCACACTGCCCTTTTCTGTCCTTCCCTCCCTCCCTAGGCATGGGTTGAAATCTTTTAAGCATGCTCAAGAAGTTTCAGCCTGTGCCTAGTTCGGGAGGGAAGGATGGGAAAGGGCAGTACGATAGTCTCCTCACTCTTAGCATCATTTACTTTGACTTTCATGTTCATTTTCTGAATGGCCAAGATCATGCTGGAGATGACATCTGTAGCACTCTCTAGGTATTGGGCATGTTGCAAAGGGGAAGCTGGAGAAAGCTCTTGGGGTTCTTGTGCAACTGTTTTTCTGCCTGGCTGAAAAGGTAGGTTTTGAAGGTTACATATAGTTAATGATTTTCAACATGAATCCTAAAAGTTATGAGGTTTTAAATCAGAGTGATAAACTCATCACTAGTGAACAGGATGCCAGCCATTCTGCCCTAGGTCAAATAGCCTGGTGACTGGGATCATTCCTGAAGGCTAGTCCCTGATGGATCTTACTTGTTGAGGAAAAAAACTGGGGATCTAGCAGAAGCAGTGCCTTTTCTGTTGTAGTGTCTCTATATTCATTACTTGTATTAAAATTTTTGGCCATAAAACACCAACAAAAACAGATAGAGCAGGACTTAAGAGCACAAATCCGGAGGGGGGGGGGGCTACTCAGGATAGGTGGGCCCAAATGCAGAAAAGCTGGCTTATTGTATTTGAAGTAATACACATTATTATAGAGAGAGAGAGAGATACATCCCCATAAGACCACCTAAATGCACCACTGCATTGGCGTGGAATAAAGGTGTTTTGATTTGTGTGACTGCACTATGCACTTACCTTTATGATATGACTTAATAGTGCTTTTATTATTTTATTTTATAACAGTTTATTTTATGAAGTGGCAGTTGTTTTACGATGTTATGTGCTGCCCCAGAAATGGTGACCGCAAAAGGTAGGATGAACAGATCTGCAATAAGAAAAGAGAAACTCTGTATGTCTCTGTTGATGAGGGCCACAACTAGTTGGAATATCATGCCAGGCAGACACCTCAAAATATGACTGCCTTTGGCTTTCATCCAAGCTCCATCGGTGAGTTCGAAGCTGAAATAACAAACTGGGGAAGGGGTTTGTTAAGAATATGGGAGCAGCCATATATCTCATTATAGTGGACACTGCAATATTTGACACAGTATTTTGTGTTGTTATCCAAGTTGCAGAGTCCACTTTCAAGTCAAAATTACAATGGGTGTTTCCTAGAGAAATGGGGCCTTGTCATAAGTCATTTGGGTTTATTTTATATTTTTTAAAGGAAAAGAAAATAATTATCTGAAGAACTGCTGTTAAGAGATCTGAGACAGGAAGTATGTTAGGGAAACAAGTAAGTGCTAAGGCACTGCTGCTATGATTCCTGAAGTTTCAGAAGAGGTGGGAAATAAAAGAAGTTTCCCTGAAGTACCCCAGGTATATTTTTCACTCTCCTTGGAGTGGAGGAGAGTGAAAACAGGATGCCACATTGATTTCTTTGGGGTATAAGGCACAGACATGGTCAGCAGTGGGTATACTTCAGTTAGTATTTAGTAAATTAGAAAAAATGCTATTTTAACATGCTGATATTCAGAAGACTGGTCATCCCGGGAGGCATCCTCAAATCAGTTGCATGAGTTTGCATGGTGAGCACAGGAGTGTGCTTAATAAATGAAAATAACCATGACATGGAACTTGACATTTCCCTCCCTTTCCCCATCCGCCTGCTCCCAGATTTTGGGAAATTTACTTTCTTGGAATAGAACTGCCAGAATCCCTCAGTCAGCCTCCATAAGTGACATTTGAAAGTCCTTCTTTCCTTCAGTAGTTCTTTCTCCAAGGCCCTCCTCAGTCTTATCTTGGAATTTTCATCTCTGTTTGCTGAAGCATGAGTGTTCATACCTGAGGGCAAGAAGGCAACACTGATTAAAATGGCAGGTGGCCATCACACAAGAGTCCATTTTGAATGCAGAAATTCACTGGCGTTGAAGACTGAGGATAATTTCCTCCTCATTTCCACAGAAAGCAGCCTTGGCAATGATGAAGGTTCACTTGCCAGCAGTAGAGAAAGATGGATGGTTAGCTCTGCGGAGAAAAATCAAAACTGTAGTCCTTTTTCTATTTTCTGCATTCCATTTTTCAGTGGTAATAAATGAAGCCACCCAAATCACCAGGCCAGCTTGGTAGCTGGTGTGGGGAGAAAGCTGATGGTTGGGAGATGCCCCAGCCTGTCAAATCCTTGGTAGGCTTTGTGCCAGGCTGGCTGGGCTGGGATTGAGCTATAGGGGCAAAAGGGGGCAATACTTCCTGCCCCAGTGCCAGGCCTGCATTTCCCAGCAAGCGCTGGGGGCAGAAGTGCCACCTGAATGACTGGCATCACAGGAAGTGGCACCTGTGATTGGTTAGGGGGGTCGGAGGGGGAGAAATTTCCACTCCTCCAAGCCCGTGATTGGTCCACATGGTGCATGAAGATGGCAACATTATTGCTTGGCACTTCCCACCCACCCCTCTCCCTAGTTGGAGATAAGGGGCTGTGCTGTCACAACTTTCAAAGGGCAAAAGCATAGGTTTTGGATCTGGTGGGTGTCATTTCCAGGGCTGCATAACATTGGATTGGGGGTTGGGGACCTGTGGGTGCTAGGACCATGGCAGTGTTGCCATTGTGGGGACAACACCAATTCAGTGTCCCATGGTGACAAGGGGTAGAGATGTGAACAAGCGATCACAAGAAGGAAACGGTAGGGCCACTGCGTGGAGAAGATGGCAAAATGCTAACAGGAGATAGAGAAAAGGCAGAATTACTCAACACCTTCTTTGCCTCAGTCTTCTCAGAAAAGGCAAAGGGTGCTCAACCTGAGGATAATGGAGCAGAGAACAGAATAGGGGAATTTCAGCACAGAATAAGTAAAGAGATAGTAGAGGAACACCTTGTTAATCTAAATGAATTTAAGTCTCCGGGACCAGATGAACTCCATCCAAGGGTATTAAAAGAACTGGCAAAAGTAATATCGGCGCCATTGGCAATCATATTTGAAAACTCCTGGAGAACAGGAGAGATCCCAGCAGACTGGCGAAGGGCAAACGTTGTCCCCATCTTCAAAAAGGGGAAAAAAGAGGATCCCAACAATTATCATCCAGTTAGTCTGACATCGGTTCTAGGAAAGATTCTGGAGCAGATCATTAAACAAAGAGTCTGTGAACATCTAGAAGGCAATGCCATAATCACAAAAACTCAACATGGGTTTCAGAGAAACAAGTCATGCCAGACAAATCTAATCTCTTTCTTTGATAAAATTACCAGTTTGGTAGACGAAGGGAATGCTGTGGATATAGTATATCTTGATTTCAGTAAGGCCTTTGACAAGGTTTCCCATGACATTCTTGCAAACAAGCTTGTAAAATGTGGGCTAGACAAGTTAACTATTACATGGATTTGTAATTGGTTGAGTGGCCGAACTCAAAGGGTGCTCAACAATGGCTCCTTTTCATCCTGGAGAGAAGTGACCAGTGGGGTCCCACAGGGCTCTGTCCTGGGCCCAGTGCTATTCAACATCTTTATCAATGACCTGGATGACAGAATTGGGAGCATACTAATCAAATTTGCAGATGACACCAAATTAGGGGGAATAGCTAATACCCCAGAGGACAGGATCAAGATTCAAAGTGACCTGAATAGACTAGAAAGCTGGGCCAAAGCTAACAAAATGAAATTCAACACAGAGAAATGTAAGGTATTGCACTTAGGGCGGAAAAATAAAATGCACAGATATAGGATGGGTGACACCTGGCTGAATGAAACTACATGTGAAAGGGATCTAGGAGTCCAAGTAGACCACAAGTTGAACATGAGTGAACAGTGTGATGCGGCAGCTAAAAAGGCCAATGCTATTTTGGGCTGCATTAATAGAAGTATAGTGTCTAGATCAAGAGAAGTAATAGTGCCACTGTATTCTGCTTTGGTCAGGCCCCACCTAGAATATTGTGTCCAGTTCTGGGCGCCACAATTCAGAAAGGACATTGAGAAACTGGAGCGTGTCCAAAGGAGGGCGACAAAAATGGTGAAGGGTCTGGAAACCATGCCCTATGAGGAACGACTTAGGGAGCTGGGGATGTTTAGCCTGGAGAAAAGAAGGTTAAGAGGTGACATGATAGCCCTGTTTAAATATTTGAAAGGATGTCATATTGAGGAGGGAGCAAGCTTGTTTTCTGCTGCTCCAGAGAACAGGACCCGGAACAATGGATGCAAGATACAGGAAAAGAGATTCCACCTGAACATTAGGAAGAACTTCCTGACAGTAAGGGCTGTTCGACAGTGGAACGCACTTCCTCGGAAGGTGATAGAGTCTCCTTCCTTGGAGGTCTTTAAGCAGAGGCTGGATGGCCATCTGTCAGGGATGCTTTGATTTGGATTTCCTGCATGGCAGGGGGTTGGACTGGATGGCCCTAGTGGTCTCTTCCAACTCTACGATTCTATGATTCTATGATTCTATGATTCTATGATCAACCAGTTATGAATGGGCTATTAACCAGTCACCCCTTTTGTCATCCCAAAGGTTGGCCATGACCAAGCAAACTGGGTTCATTGATCAATCAGGGATTGGTGGATGACAGATCCAGACCTCATGCTTGGTGGGCCAACCCTATGTTACAGCTGTTGTCAGTAAAGTTGTGGCCTTTTCCCATTCAACTGAAATGTGTTGTGGTCTTTCTTGTGATGACTCTCCTCCATGGCAAGCAGGATTTCCTTTGTCTTCCAGGCCACAAAAGGGAACAATCTTGTAGATGCCACTCCCATGCTAGATGCTAGTGGTGTGAAGCCATCAGGGGAACGGGGTTCAGATGCGAACTGGACTGTGTTCCCCATTCACTATACCTCAAGGGCAGAAAAAGTCTATCTCCACCCCACTCTGCTATCACAAAGATTGCAATAAAGCTCAGAGGGAACAGAAATATATGCGAAGGATAACAGACAACATTATGATACCTGATAATAAACAACGCTTTAAAAATTTGAACATTTTTTTCCTGCTGATCTACATACTAAGACATGAACTTATGGATTTAAACTGAAAGAAGAGTCACCTAAACATTAGGAACTCCTGAGCAGTTCTTTTCAAGCACTGGAGCAGCTCATCAGCACAATGAATAAAATTTTGCATCTCCAACAGGATCAACAAAATAAGAACTATCGGACTATACATAATAAAGGAGAACTGTCAATACTATAAGACACAAGCTTTTGAACCCTCAAATAAAAGACATCCCTTATAATAAGGGATGTTGAGTAACTCCAGTCCTAGGAGATTCAAGACACCTTCACTTAATTAAACTGGAATTCATTACTACAAGAAGTGGTAATGTTTGCCAGTTTAGATGGACAAATCTATGAAGAAAAGCCTTATCAATGGTTTCAACTCATGGCTATCTCTAAGATCAGAACATCATACCACTGAATGCCAATCGCTAAAGGAAATGAACAGGAAGGCAATATTTTTATCATATCTGGCTTGTGGTTTTCCCAGAGACATCTGAATAGCTATTTGTCATGCTCAGCCAGGCTGAGGACTCAGAAGATGAGGAGGCTGAGTTTGAGCCCCAGGTGGAGGGGGAGGCTGAAGCTGAACTGGGTCCTAGCTCTGCTTTGCCAACTCAAGCAGATCCTGTTCTGTGTCAGGAAACAGCAGCCAAGCCTTCCACCAGCAGAGATTCCATGCACAGAAGATATGGACGAGCAGGACAATGAGGTGCCTGCCTTTAGCCAGCAAAGGTCTGAAAGGGCATGCGTCCACCGGTCCAGGAGGCTTTATGAGAAACACTCAGCAATCAGGAAGCATCTTTGATTAGGAACTGGGTAATATAAACAGGTGCAGGTGACTGACCTCCTTTATCAGAGATGATCTGATTTTCCTGGTGAAAGCATGTTTCTCTGACTCCCTTGTACTTTGTGGCCTGAAATCTTGCTTCTTGAACTACTGACTGACCTGGATCCTCTGGACTTCAGAACTGCCTTGCTAAACCTGCCTTTCTGAAACCCTGGACACTTGGATTGTCTGAGTCTTCTCTATTGGACATTGAACTGGTACTTGGGTACTGTACTTTATTTCTTGCATTTGTAAAGACCTTTATTTTTTGTTATAAAGCTCTGCTAGGCTGTTCTGATCAGCAGTCTTGGCAGATTTCCAAGACACCACTCTGGAGAAGCAGGATATTGACCCATTAGTTCAGAAGATTACTACACACAGCTTTTAAATTGTGAAGTGACTTTAGAAATACCTATTGCATGACATACCTCCAACCTGTAGCTGTTGCATCCCTGAAGCATAGTTAGGGTGTTCCTTTTCACTGGCTGGGAAAACCTGTCAATGAGCTCATGATCACTGTAGTCCCCAGATGCAAAATGTCACTGTCAGGGCAGTTGCCTTATTAGCAGTCGTGTGGTGTCAGTCCCTCCTGCCCCTGTTCCTCCTCCCGCTCGCTATTCCCAAGCAGCCTGAAAACCTTTATTAAGTAATTTTCTTTTTTAAAAACTTAAATCACAGTAGCAGAGGCCTGGAATTGCACAAAAAAGGGAAAATCTAAATAAATTAAAAATTAAAAACTGGAAGGCATGCTGGGTAGGGCATAGAGCAGGGAGTTGGGGTTTAGAGGGAGTTAAGAAGAGAGCATGATGGCTGCTCCCACATGGTTGTGAAGACATGTGGTGATGCAGTGAATGCAAACAGGTATAATTCTATTTTCATTGATAAGCACAATTGCAGCAAGACCTGAACTTGTACAATAAACAAGGTTCTCCTTAACCAGAACCAGCCCTACCAATTGCTAGGTGAGGCAACCACTTCCAGTAACAGGTTTAGGTTGTCAGATATTTAGTTAGTTATTTGTGCATATTTTATTTTATTTTTCCCAAGGAGCAGGTGAGATACCTCTGGGAAATTTCTTTCTATCCTACCAAAATAGTGTGGCTAAGTTTAGGTACGATTGCACCTTGACTTGGAGGGGTGGGCATCCATTTCCTTTTCTCCTGCAGAAGGCAAAATCTTTTGCATTGGCACTATCAGAAAGCCACCCAACCCTTGTGCAAAGACAGCTGGGAGCATCAGGAAACAGTGTCACTAGGCAATGTCAATCTGTACCCAGCATTAGCAAAGATATTAAATTTAACAGGGTTTGATTGCCTCTTGATCAACTGGTTTTTTCCCCCTGAAACAATTTGCATGTTCCAGCTCCTTCCAAAAGTAAACATGTGATATCATTTTGACTCAGTTCAGTTCTACATGACTTCCTCTTTGGCTATATTTTTTTAAAAAATTCACTTGATGTGGCAGTTGTTCAGATTAGGACCAAAACATGTGTTATATATCATTGTTTATTTTTCATTCCTCTTCACATGACATAACCACCCACCATCTAGCAAACCTTACTGAATAAACCCTACTGGCCATGATGCAAGTTAGTCCTCAATAAATATGCTTAAATCTAAACCACTAGTAATATTATTTATTGAACTGTAACAGTAAAGGGGCACTTTACAAAGTGATTTTTAAAAGAGCCCTGCCCAAAAGTGCTTACCATCTAAATTCTGATCACAAGATGAAGAAGCTTCTAGATCTTATAGAAACTGATAAATTAACGCAATTGCTAAAAAAAAATGACTCACTAGAAAATTTTAATAAAGATTGGGACTTAGTAGTTATATATTTGAAGGAACAATGGGGTAAAATAGGATTATGATTTAAAGTGTTTGCAAGAAAGTTAAAAGTAAGAGAACAAGATTTGTTATATAGAGATAAGATAAAATAAGGATAATGTAAACCAGAGAAATAAGTTGAATTTATGGAAAAGTAGCTAAGGTGGTTAATATGAGAAAAGAGGCTTGTTAATATGGCTTAGACTGAATTTGAACAGTAGGAATTATATTAAAGGAGGAAAATAAGATAGATAAACAAGAAGGTAGGAAGTGTAAGTTTGAATGGTGAGTGTAGGGATTAGAGTAGCAATTAATAAATGGAAGGATAATATAAGAGAGGGATAAGTAGGTTGTTAAAGGTATGAGTAGGTGTTGAGAGAGAGAGAGGACAGGTTATGGTGGGGATGAAGGACAGGGAAGACAGTCATGAAGGGGTGGAATGGAAGGAGAAGCTTTAGCTAGAAGGGGAATGATAGAAGAAGCTAATAGATTGTAAGTGTAGGGAAAAGACATGATATAGTAACATGATGATTGTTGGATGTACATATGTTATATGGATGTTTGTTGTGTACATTGTTCAATAAAAAATAAATTCTGATCACAAGGAAAACAAAAGGAAAGATTTTTTTTTTTTAAAGATGCAAAAGTGATGAAGTATGACTGAAAGTAAAACCAATTGTAGTTAGTGCTGGTGGACAGTGTATATACTTTCTTTCTGGGAAAAATGACCAAGTTAAATTTGCATTTGATTATCAACATTATCTGGATTCTTTTTACAGCATCACAGAGGAAAAAAAGCTGGCTATTTCCCTATTTACTTAAGGAAAGCTAAGCTTCAGAAGAAAAACACTGAAGCAATTACTACATTACAAGCTTATACCTCCTATTAGAACCTTATCTGCAGTTTTCTGGCCATAAGCAGTAGGTGAAACCTTATTTAAAGGTTAGAAAGCTGCTAATAGAGATAAGCTCTCAGCTGAACCATGCTTGCGCACATTTTTCTATAGCCAATACCATGTGATGCAAGAGGGCTTTAGGATACATTTATTAAATTTCACTCAGTTCAGGTCATATTGTTCCCAAATGATTCCATTCTCTCTGCTTTAGTATGCTTTATATTAGTATACCTCAGGAATCACATTTATAAAGAAAAATCCTGAAAGGTATACTGGGCAGGAAAGCAGGATTAGGGAGGAGTGTGGAAGGCACCTTGAGGACCCAGTCACACTAATAAAGAGATGTGTGATGCAAAATGCTCCTAAGCTGATATGTATCCAGTTCCTTTTACTAACGCAAGTTTGTGTGATAAGCTCATTGGTCTATAGTTGACTTTACATGATGAAAGAAGCAATAGTCCTACATAAAATATGAGTTCATGCCTCAAGTGCTGGAGTGTCTTGATATTTAGGGAGTAAGATGATAGCATATTCCTTGGAAGTAAACCTGTGATTTATTTATTTTTCTGCACTACTTAGCAAGCATCTTCAGCAAGCATGTCTTTGCTGAACATTAGCCTTTTTGCTCCAAGCAGACCTAGGGGAAATAAAATAATTAAGGTTCCAGCATATATGCCTACACCCCTGTTCTGTTTTCTTATACTGATTACATAATACCAGTTATTCTCTAGAGCATGTGTGATTGTATTACCTGTGTTTGGCTGACGGCATTCACAGAACCCTTGCGATTTGGTCACTTTCAGGCTGATCCATGGTTCAATTAAATTGTGTTCTCTGCTGGTCGAGAAAATCTATTTATACACAGATTAATTACTTTGGGATATTTGAAGAGGTAGAAACTTGCCTCTGTGCAATAAAGTGGATTAGATTAATATAAGGTCCCAAACTGCCCATTCAGTTCTTTTTAATTAAAACGTATGCACAATTGAACACTTTTCAGTGAGTGTCCAGAGAGAAGGACGTTCTTATTTTGAAAAATAGGACCCATCTTTTATTTATACAGTAGTGGTTCTCACTCTTTGGTGCTCCATGTGCTTCGGCCTTCAGCTACCAGAATTCCTGATTATGCGCCTTCTGGAAGTCGAAGTCAGAAACATCTGAAGGATCAAAGTTACCATTGATTCAAAATACAAGTCAGAGCTGGGATATTTGTGACACTCTAAATGTGTGCCCCTCCAGCTTAGACATATGTTCTTCCCCTCATGTTTAGAGGGATCTATGAGGATGTGGGAGGAAGAGAGAGAGTAGGAAAGATGAGGAGGGTTTTTGACTACCAGAAAGGTAATTGTATTAGCTCAAGCCAGTGTAGTGTATTGGTTTGGGTGTTGGACTAACACTTGGGAGACTAAGGTTCGAACCCCTGCTTGTCCATGGAAACACACTTAGTGACCTTCGGCAAGCCACATTCTCTCAACCCCAGAGGAAGGAAAAGACATCTGCCCTCCATCAAATCTTGCCAAGAAAAAAACCCTGATAGGTTCACCTTAGAGTCACTATAGATCAGAAATGGCTTGAAGGCATACAATTACAACAATTACACTTGTCCCTTCACATTCACTGGGGTTAGGGGCACAGGACCCCTGTGAATGTAGAAAAACCGCAAATAACAAAAGCACTATGTTTTTACCTGAACACCTCTCTAGGAATCTCTAGGTCCTCCAGTGCAATTCTGTGGTCAACATCTGCCAGACATTGCACTGGAGGAGCTACAAATGCCTAGAGGAGTGTTCTTTCTAGGAATTTCTAGGTTCTTCAGTGCAACTTTTGGTTAAAGTTGACCAGTTGTACTGGAGGACCTAGATATTCCTAGATAGAACATATTAATAAAATCCATGAATAATCAAATCTGCAAAAATCAAAGCCACAGCCTTGCCTGCTTCTGCACAGTGATCTCAAATGGACAGAGCTGGGAGAGATTAATACCTGTACCCAGCTTCATCTAGCCAGGTCTCTTTACTATGAGGCAGGTCAGCAGCCCATCTAAGATCAAGTCCTGGTTCACAGATGTTTCCCTGTTTAGTGATCTAGCATTCAGCAGCACTCAGTAGCAACATTTTCCGCCTAGAAGCCAGTTATCAAAGCTATACAGGCTTTTTTAAATGCAGGATGTTTTGGGGAAAACAAAAAACCTATGGGTCCCCCCCTCTACATATGCCTTACATCATCTCACAATGCCCTATTCAGAGACACACAGTAAAGTCATGACTGCATCATATTTTCCCAACCCAAACACTCTTGACTCCTTGACTATAAAATGATGTCCATACACTGGCTGTGTATAACAAAAGCATAGTGGAAATAATTCTGTAGCATATTGCTCCAGAGGAAAGCAATTCTTTCACCTTTCCGGCTTGAACTGGCATTTTCTATAAGCATGGTAAGGCATCTGTGTCAGCTTTTAGTAATCGACACAAAAGAATTCTGGCAAAGATTAAAGGTAGGATAGCGAATCTCATCCAAAATCCTTCAAAGCAGAAAGGTCTTGTCCTACTTGGTGGAAAGCCAAAGAAAATCTGGCAGGTTGGGCCTCCTTCTGCAGTGACTGAGCAGGCTTTTTTCCCCCTTATCTTATCTGAGCAGACCACCAAGACTGATATGCCTACAAAAGAGGACTTACTATTTAGTTTGGGAGTAATTGGTTTGGTTGAGATTATGTAGGTTCACACTCTAATAAGTAACATGTTATTTAAAAATCAATAGTAATCTTGCCTGTGTCCTCAAGAGTGAGTCGGAAATCAAGCTACAATGAACAGGTTCCGTAAGAACTTCCTTTGCTGTAGGCTCTGTCTATATTGCATACCACTTTCCGCAGGAATGGTGTGGTATCTCCAGACTGGTCTCAATTACATTATACTGGGAGAGTGTTAAAACAGCAAAGGACTGCCATCTGCAGGCTGAAAAGAACATTATGTGAAATCTTTTATTTAAAAATAACAGAAGGGCAAGTTTTCTTGTGGATGGACCAAGAAAGTTGTGTTTCCAGACAGGACTTCTATAGTGAAATTGCCTTGTCTCCTTCATAGAATTTTATAAGGTCAGATGAGCACATCTTCTATTCATAACTTTCCAATATTTTCCCACTTCGGCTGCTTCTGCCATCTTTCTTCATACCAAAACAAAGCCATTAAAGAGAAAAAAGATGGGACTCGCAATGCTCTCTGACTGCGAAACATTTATATGAGTGGTTTTAGCTTTTATTTTGTGATGTCCTACATTTGTCTTGCAAATGTCTTGTCACCATGGACTAGTGGCACTAGGAGCCATCTATCTGGTAGCACCCTAACATAAAGATATCACTCCAAGGTAGTGTTTGGGTGTTCAAAATCCCACTAAGAATGTCATATCAGTAGGGATCAGGGCTATGGAAATTATCACATGGGGACGGGATGCCATTGTCCTGTCCCTGCCCCATCTCGTCCTTTCCATGCAATCGTGGGAAGGACTTTCATATGGCATCGCGCTTATCCAGACATTGTCTCATCCAGAAAGCATGAGTGACAGTGATTGTGAAGAGCATTTCAAATGACGCTGCATGGATCCTGTCATTGTCCTGTCATTGAAGTGGCATTGCCCGGCATTTTGCATTAATGGGAGTTCGTGTTACTTCAATGCCTCTTCAATGACAGAATAATGACAGGATCAGTGCTATGTTGTGAAAGGCTTTTGCACAATCACTGACATGGACGGGATAAAGACGGAGGAGTGATCCCATCCCTATCTGGTCTGTGTGTGATGACCTCCGTCATGTAGCCTCACTTCTGGCATTGCACATGTGCAGACTTTCTCTGAAGGGCTCATACCTGCAGAAGGGAAGCTTACTTCCATACACTGGCAGCTAGGAATGGAGATACATCAGTTAAAGATTTTTGCTGGTTTTGATAGGCCTTTGGGATTTAACTGTTCATGGAGAAAATGCCTTTAATAATGTATTGTATTGTCTGTGGTTTTTCAATGGGCATGTTTTCATTGCTTTCATTCTATTAATAGTCTCATTATATTTTAACTTTTGTACAATGGCCCACTTTTATTTTGCACCTGTTTTAACTTTGTTAGCCAGCTTGATCCTATCTCCAGCAGCAATAAACAACCCAGACGCCTTTGGACTGCCCGCTAAGGACTAAGTATGTTATACTGAGCATATCCGTTCAGAGGTCCCAACCAATTCAGTGGTTAACCAGTGGTTATTAATGGCTGCTAGTTATGACTATATATATATATATATATACACACACACAAATCCTAGAATTCCATAGCATTGAGCCATGGCAGTTAAGCTGGTGTCAACCTGGATTATTTCTGCAGTGTGGAGGCACCCTGCAGGTATCTCACAGCTATCTGGTAAGGTCAGAGATGGGTAAACTGTCCAAATGTTTGTTGGACTCCAGTTCCTATCAGCCCTTATAAAGTGGGCAAATAGGGGGATATACCAGGATGCTGAATTCATCAACATCTGGAGAGCTATACGCTTCCCACCACAGCATTGGGTACTGTGGGATATGAATAATGGACTAGAGAGATCCAAAACACACTGCAGAAATAATCCAATTTGACACTGCTTAAACTTCCCCGGTTCAGGGCTAGGGAATTCTGGGAATTGTAGTTTTGTGAAATATTTAGCCTTCTGTGGAGTTTATCACACAACAGGAATTGGAAGCATAATCCAATGGCAATCTGAACGCAATCAAGGGGTTTCACATTATTTTGTGAAAGCCAATCACACACATTTTGGGGCAATGGGAAGTCTTTCAGAACGCAATCGTGGGGCTTCACATTATTGCGTGAGAAACGATCACACGCACTTTCGGGCAATAAGAATGTTACGGTAAACAAAGGGTCAATTAACCCATTCACAACCAATTATGCAAATGAGGCATTTGTGAAAATTTCCAAACAGATCCAATTTATTCCAAACAGTCTCAGTCTGCATGCAGCGATCCAATCAAGGGTCATCCCATGACTGAATGCCCCAAACATGGCGTAAACAGTTTTTATTAACCCACAAAATATTCATTGAGCATGCGTAGTTTAACATTCATCCATATATTTCCACCTCATTTCACTGTCTGTATATATATCTCTATCTATCTGTTTGCCTTACTGACTGAAACCTTTTGTTCTTTTAGCCTTCTGATTTTCTGGGCATTCAGCCAGCCTTAGTCTTATCAGGAACACTTGTTGTCATTAGCACTCATTTGCTTCCCTCTTCCCTCCTAAGGTGGGGGCTACAAGCCAGATTCAAAAGGACAAGTTTTTCCTTTGGCTCTATTTCTCGCTATGGCTAAACTATTGATCATTAATGGCAGAGATTATTGGCTTCATTTGGTTATCAATGGCTTTATTAGTTTTCACCTTAACAAGAAGACGTTCCGAATGCAATGCAGTGTCAATCTGCAATCACGTAAATTCACTGAACTAGCAAATTCACTCAATTATGAACTGGCCCCACTTTCATTTCTTTCAAAATTGAGAGAAATTCCTCCCGTGTGATAAACTCCTGTGTCAGAGAGCTCTGGTGCCACAATGAACTACAGTTTCCAAGGTTCCCTAGCTCTCAGCCAGGGCAGCTAAGACAGTCTCAAACTGGATTATTTCTGCAGTGTGTTTTGGACCACAATGTTTTGGTCTGATCTAATAAGGCTATCAGAGCGGCTTACAATTTGTTAATTAGACATTTCCCTGCCCTCAGGCTTACAATCTAAAAAGACACAACACAAAAGGGGAAGGGAGAGGTGGTGGGGAAGGGGGAAAGTCCAGCAGTTTGCACCCACCTAAATAACTATAGGACACAGCAACCTGGCAATTGAGGATTACGCTTCTTGCATGAAAGGAAATGGGCTCTTGTCCCAGAAAGCTTATGGCATAACAGATCTGTTAGGGGGTGTACAAGATTTATTACACCATAAGCTTTCTTGGACAAGAGCCCAGATGTAAGAAGTGTTCTCCTCAGTCATATGGTGCATATAACATTTTACAGAATTTGGAAAAGGTTGCTTTTGGGAGTACGCTTCTCAGAACCCTCCAGCAATCAAGGTCACACTAGCTATACTGGTTGTGCAATCCATAAGAGAAAATAAACACCATTATTAAGACCATGAAGGTGGCACGAGCTTTTGTATGCACCAGAAATTTTATTTCCACTTCTGCTGGCACGCTGGCTGTTGTGTCACTCTTGTGTGCCTTTCCTCTAGGCCAGCGAGGAAATTCGTTTTCCATTGAAAATATCAGTGACTATAATCTGAGTCTCAGCCAGGACTCCAGTACATGGAGATGGAGAGAAAATCAAGTGCGTGCCTGGAAGATGAAAGCGGATTAATGGTCTGTTTTTCATTCGATCCCCATAATCATCCTTGGGTGCATCTTCCCTGTGGAAATAATGCCGTTTGACACCACTTTTGCTGCCATGGCTCCATCCTTACAGAACCATGGGATTTGTAGTTTGGTGAGGCATTGTGGTGCAGTGGTTTGAGCTATGACACTGGAGACCGGGGTTCGGATCCCGGCTCGGCCGTGTCAGCCGCTTGGGTGATCTTGGGAAGTAGTCACACTCTCTCAGCCTCAGGGAAAGGCCATGGCAAAAAAAAAAAAAACTCTTTGAACAAATCTTGCCAAGAATAACTCCATCATGGAGTTTATCACACCAGGGCTAATTTCGGCATTAAAAGAGAGATTAAAGCACGTTTAAAGCATCCTGCAAATAAAGAGAAAAAGGCTTGCACGGATGATTATCACACAAAATTGTGCAAATAAAGTGATATCAGAAATGCATTGTCGCAGATCTTGAAAGTAAAAATACAGTATGTCCGTTAATGCTTCTTTGAGACCACTTTAATGGCGGGTTTTGTGCGGGGTTGTGTGAAAATGGTTCAAGTAATTATGCAATTTTGGGGGGATATTAACGGGATAAACCCCTGATCTCCTTCGTGTGATAAACTCCCATGACAGGTTGGCCTCAGGGTTGCCATAAATTGGAAAAAACTCTGGGCCCCACAACAAACTCCAACTCCCAGAATTCCATAGCCTTGAGCCAGACATGTTAAAGCGGTGCCAAACCGCGTTATTTCTCCAGTGTGGATGCAGCCTTGGTTCCTAAACTTTGGTCCTCCACATGTTTTGGACTTCATCTCCCGGAAACTTCAACCTAGCCAGGCCAATGGTTAGGGAACTCTGGGAGCTGAAGTCCAAAACATTTGGAGGACTGAACTGAGGGAACTGTGTCCAACTGTGCAACGATTTCCAAACTTTGGCCCTTCAGAATTTTTTAAAAATATTTATTTATTATATTTATTTATTATTTTTATCATTTTATTTATTTATTATTTTATTCATTTATTTATTATATTATTATTTATTATATTATTTTTCTTTATTTATTATTTTATTATTTTATTAATTATTTTATTCATCATTTTCACTTGTCATTTCTATTTATTTATTATTTTATTTTATTATTTTATTTATTCATTATTTTTTATTCATTATTTATTTATTATATTATTATTCTTTATTTGTTATTTTATTATTTTATTATATTATTATATTATTTATCGTTTTCATTTATCATTTAAATTTATTTATTTATTATCCTATTTTATTATGTTTATTATATTCTTTATTATTTTATTATTTTATTTATTTATTGCTTATCATTTTCATTTATCATTTAAATTTATTTATTATATTACTTTATTATGTTTATCGATTTATTATTTTTTTTATTTATTTTAATTATTTTATTTATTTATTATGTTCATTTATTTATTTTTATTATTTCATTTGTTTATTTTATTATTTATTATTTATTATTTTATTTTATTATTTATTATATATATATGTGTGTGTGTGTGTGTGTGTGTGTGTGTGTATTATTGGACTTCAGCTCCCAGAATTCCTGGCCGTTGGCCAAGCTGGCCGGGCCTTCTGGGAGTTGAAGTTTCAAAGCCGCCCAACGGCTCTAACGGTCTTTTTTTTTCCCCGCTTCGCCCCTCCCCTCAGGCGTCACGCGCAAAAGACACTCGGAAGTGACGTCATGCGGAGGGGGCGGAGCGATGCCCATAACGCGGAAGTAGCGCTCTGTGTCTGTGTGAAAAGAAGGAGGAGGAGGAGGGCAGAGTTCGTTCGAAGCTGAGGCGGCGGCTGTGAGTTCCTGGGCCCCCATCCCGGGGCTCCTGCCATGAACGTGGATGTGGAGTTCCACATTCGCCACAACTACCCCTGGGCCCGACTCCCCGCCAGCGTCAAGCAGGTACCCGACACCAACGACGCGTTTCGTTTGGTTTGACCCTCCCCGGCACCCGTAGTAGGCAGCAACACACCGAGACCCTTTGAGGAATGTTTGCCCATAGAGAACCATTGGGGGATGCTTGCCCATAGGGAATAATGGTATACTTGCCCATAGAGAATCATTAGGGGATATTTGCCCATAGGGAGACATTGAGGAATGCTTGCCCATAGGGAATCATTGGGAGATATTTGCCCATAGGGAATAATGGTATACTTGCCCATAGAGAATTATTAGGGAATATTTGCCCATAGGGAGACATTGGGGAATGCTTGCCCATAGGGAATAATGGTATACTTGCCCATAGAGAATCATTAGGGGATATTTGCCCATAGGGAGACATTGAGGAATGCTTGCCCATAGGGAATCATTGGGAGATATTTGCCCATAGGGAATAATGGTATACTTGCCCATAGAGAATTATTAGGGAATATTTGCCCATAGGGAGACATTGGGGAATGCTTGCCCATAGGGAATAATGGTATACTTGCCCATAGAGAATCATTAGGGGATATTTGCCCATAGGGAGACATTGAGGAATGCTTGCCCATAGGGAATCATTGGGAGATATTTGCCCATAGGGAATAATGGTATACTTGCCCATAGAGAATCATTAGGGGATATTTGCCCATAGGGAGACATTGAGGAATGCTTGCCCATAGGGAATCATTGGGAGATATTTGCCCATAGGGAATAATGGTATACTTGCCCATAGAGAATCATTAGGGGATATTTGCCCATAGGGAGACATTGGGGGATGCTTGCCCATAGGGAATCATTGGGAGATATTTGCCCATAGGGAATAATGGTATACTTGCCCATAGAGAATTATTAGGGAATATTTGCCCATAGGGAATCATTGGGAGATATTTGCCCATAGGGAATAATGGTATACTTGCCCATAGAGAATCATTAGGGAATATTTGCCCATAGGGAGACATTGGGGAATGCTTGCCCATAGGGAATAATGGTATACTTGTCCATAGAGAATCATTAGGGAATATTTACTCATAGAGACTCATTCAAGGATACTCTATGATTCTATGATTCTATACTTGCCCATAGAGAATGATAGTATGCTTGCCCATAGAGACTAATTAGGGGATATTTACCCATAGAGATTCATTGGGGAATACTTGCCCATAGAGAATAATTAGGGGATATTTGCCCATAGTGAGACATTGGGGAATGCTTGTCCATAGAGAATCATTGGGAGATATTTGCCCATAGGGAATAATGGTATACTTGCCCATAGAGAATTATTAGGGAATATTTATTATTATTATTATTAACCTTTATTTATATAGCGCTGTGGGTTTACACAGTGCTGTACATATAAACTCATTCGGGGATACTTGCCCATAGGGAATAATGGTATACTTGCCCATAGAGAATTATTAGGAAATATTTATTATTATTATTATTATTATTATTAACCTTTATTTATATAGCGCTGTGGGTTTACACAGTGCTGTACATATAAACTCATTCGGGGATACTTGCCCATAAGAGAATAATGGTATACTTGCCCATAGAGAATAATAGTATCATTGAGGGATATTTGCCCATAGCTAGACATTGGGGGATATTTGCCAATAGAGAATAATGGTATACTTGTCCATACAGAATCATTAGGGAATATTTGCCCATAGAGACTCATTCAAGGATACTTGCCCATAGAGAATAATGGTATACTTGCCCATAGGGAAACATTGGGGGATATTTGCCCATAGCGAGACATTGGGGGATATTTGCCGATAAAGAATAATGGTATACTTGCCCATAGAGAATCATTAGGGGATACTTGCCCATAGAGACTCATTGGGGGATATTTGCCCATAGGGAAACACAATAATAGTAGTAATATTTTACTTTTATGCTGCTTCTCCTATACAATCAATGTGGCTTACAACAGTAATAAAATTCATACAATATAAAAATGAATCCCCCTATCCCCTCCCTCCATCAAACAAAAAAACACAATAGTTTTATTTTATTTTAAGGGGTGGGAGGCGGCTTTTGGGTCATTACTTTTAATTGTATTTGGCTTTTACCTGTTGTACCCCGCCCCGATTGCTTGTTCAGAGGGTCGGGTTATAAATAAAATTTTATTATTATTTATTCACATTGCAGCCCCAGTCCCACTTATTTTGTTGCTGTGTGCCTCCAAGTCATTTCGGACTTAATGTTGACCCTAAGGCGAATCTCTCATGAGGTTTTCTGTACAAGTTTCTTTAGAGGAGATTTACCATGGCCATCCTCTGAGGCTGAGAGAGTGTGACTTGCCCAAGCAACCCACTTCTTCAGGGTCATAGTCCAACACTCAAACCACCACCATTCTGGCTCTGTCTTAACCTTGCACAAAAAAAGTACAGGACGTCAACCTAAAACTAAATATCAAGTCAGGTCAATACTGGATAAATGCATATTCTAGACCAAACTAAAATCAAAGTACAGTCGACCCTCTGTTTTCACGGGGGATCCATTCCGGACCTCCCCCCTCAAAAACAGAGTTTTATATTCAAGCCCTATTGGCTTGAATATAGGCTCATGGCCACAGGCAAGCACCTTATTATTTCCCCCTCCATTCATCCCTCACACATAAGCGAGGGACGCGAGTTTGAAACCCACAAGGACAGAGGGAGGACTGTATGTGTTTTAAAAGTATCCAAAGTAGTTAGTGGATTGGGTCCAAAACCTCATCATTAGCCATTAGATAACATGCAGAGTTTGGTGGTTATGATCAAGCATATGCCTTTAATGAAATAACAAACTTGTGACATTATAGTAAAGATATGGTTGTCTGAACTTCGGTGAATTATGATAATAGCAAACTAACTGTGCAGTTCCCCCATCCCCTGATCTTTATCAGTGTTGCTTAAACTTTTGTAATACTGGTCTGGGATTGTCAGCATGCACAAATTACTGTCACCCATTCGGTCTAGAGATTGTACATGGCTTCTACAGTTGTTTCATCTCCAATGTTCAAAAGATAACAATCCTGGTCCATAACTCTAGAAGTGGATTACAGTACTTCTTGCCACTGGACAATTGTAACCTTAATGCTTTTGGTAATAATAATAATAATATTTATTTATACCCCGCTCTTCAGCCCTAAAGGCTATCAGAGTGGTTTACAATTATTATTTTTAACTAGACGATTCCCCACCCTCAGGCTTACAGTCTAAAAAAAATGACACAAAAGGAGAAGGGAATGGTGGTGGGGAAGGGGATCAGGTCCAGCAGTTCTTCTCTCCCTCTGAGGCCTGGACCAAGGCAGATGGACTGGAGGGAGGGCTCGGCTTCTTAATCTAGAACAGGCCCGATGGAGTTTGTCCTGCCCTTTTACTCCCTCCTAGGCCAGATGGTGTTGTCACAGAGGGAGGGCTCTTCAACATGAGGCCAGGCCCGATAGTGTTGCCAGGCCTCTCCTTTCCCTCCCTCCTGGGCCAGATGGTGTTGTCACGGAGGGAGCGTCCTTCCACTTGAGGCCAGGCCCAATGGTGTTGCTGTCTCTTTTTGGCAAACTTGCACATAAGTGCCGTGGGTAACTGAAATTTTAAAATGAACACTTAGAGTGTTACATAGCCACTGCTTGTATTCCATTCCATTCTTTTGCTGGTGTTCTTCTTTCCCCACTAGCATAAATACATGTTAACACTGAGAAAAGTACAGGTAGTTTGGCAGTGATTACAATATATACTCAACTATAAATTGACCTCATGTATAAGTCGATGACAGGTTTTGGGCCAAAATTTTGGGTTTTTCATATGACTCGTGGGTAAGTCACGGGTAAAACCTAGGGGCATGTAACAAAGAGATATAAAGGAAAACAATGCCAGGGAACTTACAAAATCCCAGCAGATATAACTGTGTTCACTCTAAAGGCTGGATAGAGGAGAGAACAGAAAGGGGTCAGTGCTTCCAGGCCAGATTACACTCTCACCTTTCGCTAAAGGAGGGTTCTTTTTTTAAAAAAAAATAAGAGTTAAAGTACAGTTTTTACATTGACAGTGGATATGTTGACTCAGTTTTTTGGGATCAATTTTTTACCAAGATTTCTAGACTGATGCATGAATATATACAGTATATCTGATACCATGTCTTTCGTGTAGTATCAATATGAAGATGTTTTTGCTCTTATTCTTTCATTTTTTTAAAAAAAAATGTTCTTTAAAAATAAAAAAAGGCTGTGTTACAGGGAAATTATGTGACATATTTAAAGGCTGTGTCAGTTCATCATAAAACGGGTGGCTTTTTCTGATGGCATGTTCTGTGCTAATGTAAAAGGAAAAAAACCACCTAAAAATACTGTTGTATGTAGTGTTTTGTTACAGGAGCTCTGTACTTACTTGCTTTGGTTAATTATTTCCGTAACTGAGAAAACGCTGTGTGCATGCATGTAAAGTAAACTGAATTAATCTAACAGTCGGCTACGCTATTACATAAAACTCAAGGGTATCCAGTGTACACTATAAAGTCACTTTTTAGACAGAGAATAAGCAATTTCTTTAGCACTGAGGACCATATTGTAAGCTGCTTCCACTGCATGTTCAGATATGCTTCTGCAATATTCTTTCCTTCTTCAAGTGTAACCTAAATGTTTTTTACATTTAAGACCACAAGCTGCCCAAGGGACACTAAAGGCAGTTAGACTGTAAATGCCAATTGTCCCTCAGGTCAGGTGAGGAAAAAGGTCTTACTTACTACAGTCATTCAGGGTTCAGGGAAATGCTGGGTGTTCTGGCTTCTTGCCTTGGGCCTATCAGTCACATAGCCCAATTGTTACAGGCAGAATACATGTACAAACAATATATGGTAGGTTACTGGCATCAGGATCCAGCACATGACAACAGGCTGATAGGGATAAAGTTAAAAGCTAAACACTACGTCAGCATTGCAAAAATGAGCCTTGTGTTAATACAGTTCACCCACATGCTTTGGAATGACCATGAGGAAGAATTCAGAAGCTTTTTACTTCCTTGTTAGATGAACCATAGCCTTGCTGTATCATCCAAACAGAACTCATATTTATTGTGCTTCATCTTCAAAATGCTAAATCATAGAATCATAGAGTTGGAAGAAACCAGGACAGTGCCAGCATGCTACCAGCAAGACAGAAATGAGTTTATGTGCAGTGTATTTTCAAGTGCTTTTCTTGCAACTGTAATTTATTCAAAGGATGCATGAATTGAGTCTTAACAATATTGTCAATAAAAAATGCAAGCTATTTTATAATCTTTCTATGATTATAGGCCAAGCAGTGTGTTAAAATGCTGAAAGATACAACACTTATAGATATATTTACTTATAAATAAATCCTATTGTGATGTTTACTTTCAAGCATTGTGTGCACAGAATAATCTATGAATAGTACTGTCCGAATAAGTAGTTTGACCGAATAAATGTTTCTTTATAGGGTCTTGGAAACTCACAGCGAGAATATGAGAAGCAGGTTGTGCTATATAGTATCCGCAATCAGTTACGGTACCGAAATAACTTAGGTGAGTAGAGCATTACAAAAAAAAAAAAGAGAGAGAGAGAGAAATGTTTTTGAAAATGTGTGTTGCTCCCTGTAATAGCTGCATCTGAGAAATGTCCTCAGTGCTGAAATGTCTAATGGACATCTCCACATGAAGGAGCAATGAAGTGGACAACATCCTGTGGATATTTGTAAAAGTTTACAAGATGGCATAGAAACAACTAAGGGTAGGGTATGTGATGAGTGATGTTTGATCTCCATCAGAATGTATTTTACAACTTTAACAAAAACGTCATTTACATGTGTATGCTACCTTAGTTGAAGAGATAAAATGGGACTGAATGTCATTATATGCATTAACATTGTATTCAAAACAATAAAAATAATATATAGAAATGAGATCCATTGACTACTTAGTATTGACTTTTCCTCCTAATTTGATTTCACACTACATTTTAGAAATAGTAGTTTCAGGTTCCCAAACCACTGTTGGGTGGATGTCCTCTTTTTAAGAATTTGGTTCCAGAAGAATTCTCCTTATTTGCAACAAGACTATTTAGTAATATAAAATAACTTTTCTCCATCTCTGCCATACATTTCAGTATTCTTTCCTCCCTCTTCTTGTTTTGTTTTTGGTAGTTGGTAATATACAGAGTGTACTCCAAAGAGCCATGTAAGTGGACCTCCAAATTTGTATTGGAGTCTTTCAAGCTTTTCTTTTCACCTGATAAAAAAAATCAAAAGTTCTAGCCATTTTCTGGAAACTGTTGGTAAATGTACCATGTTTTTTTTTTCTTTCTCAGTTAAGCATGTCAAGAAAGATGAACGCAAATACTATGAGGAGCTGCTAAAGTACAGTAGAGATCATCTCATGTTATACCCATACCACTTATCTGACATCATGGTGAAAGGTTTAAGGATAACACCCTTTTCATACTATACAGGAATAATGGAGGTGAGTTTCATGGAGTGCATTGAATTATTCTAGTAATTCTTTCCAATGCAGGATAAAATAATGTCTGCCAAAATAGAGTCACATGCCCATTATTGTTAGATTTTTGCCAGAGTACTGTTGATAATAAGTGTTTGGAAACACAATTTTCATCAAGCTGCCCTGGCAGTTTCATTTTGGGCTTATATCCAAATTGTTCTAGCAAACATGTAATCAGTGAAAGATTCCCCCAACCCCACCAAGCAAATTATCATCATCATCATCATCATCATCATCATCTGGAACAAAACTAGTTTGTACTCATATGGGCAAAGCAAACATGTACTGTATAGTATGGTACAAAATAAATTGGTAACCACTGAGAACAGTTTCATTAGTTAATTGAGAGGTCGTAGATTCGGAGTTCTAGTGGCCACTGAGCCATGAAACTTGCTGGATGACCTAGGGGCAATTATTTTCTCTCTCTTTCTCAGCCAGAACTACTACAAAGTGTTTAGTGCTAATAAAGTGGGGAGTCTTGTATGATGCCTTGAGCTCATTGAAAGAAAGGTAGGATATAAATTAAAAATAATAATCATATCCACCTCAAGCCCATCAAATTCTTAGAACAGGTCATTTATGAACTTCTGTTGATATGCAGAACAGCAGTGGAGCACACAGTAGTTTGCACATCAGTACAGAAACCTTCATCAGAAGGAAAGTGCATTTAGTGTCATACTGACTATCCAGCTCTTCTTCTAAGCAACAGGTGCTGATTTCATCTTACTCTGCCAACCCTGAGCTGCAATTACAGTATAACTTTTGTCAGCCTGAAAGGAGGTTTAGGATTACTTATTTGCTGAACTAAATACCTTTTAAGATATCATGAAGAGAATAATCCCCAGACCTGCCAGCTCAGCATTCTTTGCTGCTGATGTTGTTACATCCCTTGGATGACCACTCTTTCTAGTGGTATTGGTTAGTATGAAAAGGTTTCAGAGCATTTGTGGAGAGATATGTGGCTTTAAGCTTGCTGGCTGTCCTTGAGCAAGTACATGTGAGTATGGAATAGAGAGTGGGAAACTTGGTGTGTGTCTACACTGCAAAAGTATTGCAGTTTAAAACCACTTTAATAGCTATGGCTATGGAATTCTGGGATTTGTAGTTTTGTGATAAATTTAGCCTTCTCTGTCAGAGAGTTCTAGTGTCACAACAAACTACAGATCCCTGGATTCTATAGGATGGAGCCATGACAGTTAAAACAATGTCAGACTGCATCAGTTCTGCAGTATGGCAGCTGCCCTAGATATACTTACTTGGAGCAGTGGCTTAGTAAATACATTTTCAATGAGAAGTTATACAGGGCAGGCCCATAGTCAAAGATACGAAGATTGTGAGGATCACATGAATTTTTTCCCCATCCAACAATCTGCTATGGTAATCCCATGGTATGAACTGAATATGATAGTCTGTCCCTCTTCCATCTTCATGTACTTCAGTTGAGGAAGGTCTACAGTGCATTATTTTTCTCTACTTTCACTTCCTTCAGATGAAATAGCCATTTGTATATAAGGAACAAGGGTGTTCCTTCGTGAAAATCAAAAGTTTATTTTGCTTTGCAAAGGGAAGGCAATTACACCAACTCTGGCAGTTACACATGTTGCCCACTAAATCTGGTCGGGCTGCACCACCCCTTCACTACCATCCCATTATTGGAAAACAATTAGCCTGATAAGCCCTTCCCCAGCATCTTGTAAAATGCATACTCAGGGCCATTTATGTGGCTCCTAACAGGTATGGTGGACAATTTTGCTCTTCTTTGACCCCTTTGCAACCCAGAAGCTGACTCCCAACTCACTCAATACAAGCCTTTTCTGGATATAAATTGACTCAGAGAAGATAAAATTGCTCCTGTGCCCTGGAAGGGGATACTGAGACCCAAAGTTGTTTTTCAAACATTTTTTTAAAAATCAGGGGATTGCAGCCTTCTAAAATTCCCCAGAAGAGCAATGTAGCCCCATTACCCCTGACAGTTGCCCACTGCTGTTCAACCTGCTGTTAGGAATAATTTTACCATGTTTCAGAGCATCATGGTCTTGTTAGGATCCAACAACAACCCAAATTACTTAAGCCAAAGTAATGCCACTTTCTCAGCCTGGCCATGATCAGAAATCACTTCTGGTTTGTGAAAAAAGATACTTCCCAGTCTAAACCAGGCTAGGGGGTGGGGGAGGCAAAGCACAATGAGAGTGCCACTGTCAGTAAAGGCTGCACAAGGAATACCTTTTTTCAGCTGAAAATATTTCAACCAAAAAGATGGGGGGCTGTGGGACTGCACATGACTTATAAGCCACAATTTTCCCATTCCTAGATTTTGTATGAGTGCCAGCATGGTATAATGGTTTGAGCATTGGACTACAACTCTGGGGATTGGGTTCAAATCTCCGCTCGACCATGAAATCCACTGGCTGATCTTTGACAAGTCACATACTCTCAGCCTGAGAGGAAGGCACTAACCAAGTTCCTTTGAACAAATCTTGCCAAGAAGACCTCATGACAGATTCACCACGGGGTTTCCATACGTTGGAAACAACCTGAAGGCACACAGCAACAGATCTTGATACATTAAATTTCTGATTCTATAGTTGGAAAGGAATTGGAATTTATTTATAACTAGATTTTGTGAAATCAAAAGAACAAAATAACCACTCCCAAGTTAGAGTTTGGGTATGAAGTAGACTTAGCACATGTATTGATGCAAATCTGTATACAGTTAAGGATAAGAAACTACAAAGATTTAAACTGACACTTCATTTCTTTTTCATTATAAAGGATATAATGAACAGTGAAAAGAGCTATGATTCATTGCCCAATTTTACTGCTGCAGATTGTAAGTATGTGATTCCATTCTGTTTCCATATGCTAAATAAGCATTCTTTCTGAAAGCACTCTTTAAAAATGTTTTGGCTTGAAAAGGACAGCTGTATGGCAGTCCCCTTTTGATATTTTAACACTTGTTCCAACAGTATTTTGAAAGAAGCAGCAAATGCCTGATACCTAAAAAAGAGAACAAAAAAGACTTCAAGACAATTAAAAAATGAAAGCACAAGACTATCAAATGACTTTTCCCTTGAATAATTGTTTATTTTCTCAGTGATTAGCCATACTAATCACATTTAGATTGTTTCCATTGGGGTGGGAAGCACTTTGCCCTCCAGATGTTTTGTGCTGTGACTTGCACAATCTTTTACAGTCACCCCCATGAGATAGGGCTGAGTGAAATTTGTAGGCCAAAACTTTCAGAGGACATAAAGTCCCTAGTCCTGATTCACATCATTCCAATATAGCCCACTCTACAGGCCACAACTCTACAGGCTTGTGAGACATATATGATGGCGATTGATTTTTCTGAAATGTTGATCATATTAGCTAATGAACAATAATCATTCACTTCTTGGCCTTCTCATAGAGTCATATACAAGTCTTCCCCTTTTTTACTGCTCCATATGCTAATCCCAGACTTAATGCCCAGAATTCCAAAACAAATTCCTAAAACTATAGACTGTCTGATAGAAGTTGACCTTTGATAAAAGCATGCACTTTCTGAAACCTTATATGGCCTTTTATGCTTCCAAGCCAATCTAATACAAAAATGTGTTTAACACTGAATTTTTAGCCATCTTTTGAGTCAAGCATGAACTAACTTGCTTCTAAGATGACATGCTGAAAATGCACAGAGAGGTCCAGACAGAATGCATGTTGTTGGTTTTTTTAAGGAACATTATGAATGCTTATAGCTAAATGCATTGTAATAGCAAATAACAATGAGTGCTTTCAGAACAAAGGCTCCTGGTGCCAACAGTCCAAAGGCTTTATGTAACTATTTTCCCCACTGATTAATTTTTCTTTTCTAGTAAGGAAAAGTAGGAGCAATTGAAGACATTGGGTGCATCTACACTGTAGAAGTAATGTAGTTTGACACCACTTTACGTGCTGTTGCATCATCCTGTGGAATCCTGAGGTTTGTAGTTTTACAAGGTTTTTTGCCTTCTCTACTAATGAGAACTGTGCTGCACAAACCTACTATCCCAGGATTCTGTAGGATAGAACCATGACAGTTAAAGTGGTGTCAAACTGTATTATTTCTGCAGTGCAGATGCACCCATCATCATGGGGGGGGGGGGGGAGTAATACTTTTGTATTTCAGAAAAGTTTTATGAGGATAAATTTATTTTAAGAAACTTATTTCCCCCCTCTAGGCCTAAGGCTTCTTGGCATAGGAAGAAACCAGTACATTGATTTAATGAACCAGTGTAGATCATCCAAAGTAAGTGTTCAGCTTTTCTCTTGGTCTCTTTTTCTGCTTTTCTCTGATGTAATCTAGTTTAGAAGTGCATAACTTGCCTTTAAAAAACATACTATATACTGTATATACTCATGTATAAGTCTAGAAATTTGGGTCAAAAAATTGACCCAAAAAACCTGAGTCGACTTACCCACGGGTCAATGTAAGTACTGTACTGTATCTTAACTCTTATTTAAAAGAAAGAACCATGTCCTGGTGAAAGACAAGAGTATAATCTGTCCTGGAAACAGTGACCCGCCTTTACTCTCTCACCCATCCAGTCTTAAGAGTAAGTACAAAGAGTTATGTCTGATGGACTTTTGGAAGTTATTTGACATTGTTTTGCTTTGCTTCATCCTTTAGATCCTTTCCTATATGCCTGTAAATGTTACCCTCGACTTATCCACGGGTCATAGCAAAATCCATAATTTTGGCCCCAAAACTTGCCCTCGACTTATACATGAGGTCGACTTATAGTCGAGTATATACGGTAATTAAGGAAAAATTTAGCTTTCTTGACTCAAAACCTAAGTTTCCAGTATTCTTACTCCCAGACATCTAGAGCTTTGAAGGTGGGCTTCAGTACTTTGATTTGTGCTCTAAAATGGACTGACCACTGCTGAAGCTGTATCAGTGAAGGTATAAGCTATTCTCTGAAGCTGATCTTAGAAGTATAGTTGTTTTAAACTAATTGCAGTTTCTAACCAGCAGCCCATATGAAATACCACCCAATAAGTATTACCAGGGTGGTTAGATGGCCATTTAATGCAGGATGATTGGGGGCCAATTTTCAAGCCTCAGATTTCGTTGCTATTCTTTTTGATTTTATACTGGGAATAATCTAAACTTTATATTGGGAATACCCTAAACCAGATCCAATCTGATCTTGGAAGCTGAGCAGGGTGAGCCCTGGTTAGTACTTATATGGGAGACTGCCAATGACTGCCAGGTGTGGTAGACTGTATTTCAAAAACACCTTTGCGTATTCTTTACCTAAGAAAACCATATGAAATTCATGGGGTTGCCATAAATCAACAGACAACTTGAGGGCACATACATACACACAGAGTAAACCATCCTGGAGAACTGGTATAAAAAGTCTCTCATCATATGAAGAGCTGACAGAAAATATGCTGGGATAAACAAAACATGGATGGGTCTCCAAAATAAAATCAGAAAGAACAGGAGCAAGATATGAGACTTTCTAGTATTTTTAATCAGCCTGAATGTGGCCTCAATTGCTGGTTTATAATAGAGTATAATTGAAGAAGAGGAAAGTTAAGCCCAGGGCACTGACAATTTCATATGCTAAAATCAATTCCTTGAACTGTGTTCATAGATTTATAGGGAGTTGAAAGCTGCTGTTACATACAGCCACGATCAATGATCCTATATCTAGTACATGTTTAGAATTAGCAGTTAGTCATGGCATCTTCATCGCAGAATACACTTACAGATTACACAAATAGAAATGATTGTGTTTAAAGGGAAAAGAAGAACAGCTTTTATGTGAAATTAAACACACTGTAGAACTATTGTATCTTCTGCTCCTAGCAGCTATCACCTTTGTTCAATTTAAACCTGTATGTTTTAAAAATGCACTGAAAGAGTGTCTAAAGAATGTGTCACAATTTTTATAGGTGTTAAAGATGAAAAATAACAGCTTCTCCGTCTTTAGTTAGGGTAAATTTTGATTTGGAGATTTAAAGACCTAATTGCACAGTATTCAGGGAAGGAAATGCTTCTTTGTTATTAGATAGTAAATTGTGTATTTTCTTGTTACCTTTGAGATGCCAAATTTCAAATGGACTGTATCAATTTACAGAAATTTTTCAGAAGGAAAACTGCTCGTGATCTGCTACCCATGAAGCCAGTAGAGATTGCTGTAGAGGCTTGGTGGGTGGTACAAGCTGGTTACATCACAGAGGATGACATAAAGGTATCATCAAATAATTTTCTATGTTTAACCAAACCTGACCTTCATCTTACTCTCAGGGTCAGGAGTTCAAAAATATATGCAGTTTATGATCAGAAAAATGTTCTTGTGGCAAATGTATTTGGTACAATTGCTTTGCAGTTATGGCAGTCATTACATTTTGCAAAAAATCAAATCAAGTTGCCTTATTGATTCTGGGTTCTGTTTATGGATTGAGCTATAGCAGTCAAAAATGCATCCCATGCATGACTAGAATAATACTTCAACATACCTCTGTAAATTAGATTTTATTTTCTAGTAATAGCTTTTTACTGGTAAAAAACATACCATCAGCATTACGAGGATGTGGTCTAGTAACTTCAGCTTCTACTGTAATGTGATCAGCGTCTATTACAATGTCTTCAGCATCTAATGTTCAGAGACTGCTTCTTAACATGAGTTCCATTTTTATCAGCCATGGCTAATAGCTATTGATAAATTTATACTCTCTGAACTTGTCTGATCTCTTTTAAAAGCTACATAATCTAGTAGGAATAGCAACATTACATGGCAGAGGGTGCCTGGAAAAGATACTTTTAGGATTATGACACCGCAAATCCCCAGCCAGTGTGGCTTGTCTCAACAGATGGAGAGGCACAATCCCAAAAAGTAATTTTTGCAAAATTTCATTAATCAATAGTGAAAAGGTTTTTACTTACTGATTTATATCGCACCTTCTCCCAAAGTCATTCCCAGAGTGACATGCTTACTTTTTGTCCATCCTTATCCTACTGCCAGCCAATTTATTTAGGTGACCCAGAGTTGTAGAATTATTGTAGGTTAGGACAAAAAGTCTTTTGACTCAAAGTTTTCTACTTGATCAATCTACCAGTAGGTTTGCAAAGTGGGTCTTAGCTATGCAATTTCTTCAGTCCAATCAAAATGCTACCTGGAATAATTAAAAGTGTGTTTATTAATCAAGTATGTGGTTTCATATAAACATTTCTTACTAGATTTGCACTACCTCTGAAAAAACTGCTATTGATAAGATCATTGATTCAGGTCCTCAGCTTGCTGGATCTCTGGACTACAATGTAGTTCACAGTAAGTTGTTTTTCATTTTTTAACAGACAAACACTTTTTACATGTTATAGTAGATTTACGATTATAAATTTCCAAGCTTTTACTCTGGATGCTGGCTATGATCCAAAGAGGTACTTAAGACTTTTGCCAGGGACTTGCAGTAGAGCAATGGAATTTTCCCTTTTGTTGTTTATAGAGCAGCTGATCTCAGAGGTTTTATCACAAACTGTTTTTGAAGACCGCTTGGGTTTTAAAATCATTTTTGCCATGCAACACTTTGAGAATGGCGAGAGAGGATAATAAAATTCTTCTTGGGTATTTGAACTAGTTCTACATTTCTTTGGATCCTGACCAGTGTAATTTATCTTGAGACTTGAAAAAAGTTGTTGAATCTGTAAAACACCCTCCACATAGTTGGTGCTTGCCAGCTGTCTAGGATTATAATCACCAGCATCCTTGGGCAGCATAGGGGATGGCAAGAGTTGCTATCCAATACATTCCTCTGAAGTTGGTTTTGGGGCCTCCACTGGAGAGAGGGGAATCCTTTTCTTTCTGGTTCTGCTGGATCCTGCCACTGGAAGTCTGCCCTTGGATCCTGCCTGTTGTTTATATAGATGCAACTTGAAAATGTAGCTGTAGCTGTTTTGGTAAGCATGATAATCAATTATATTGTTCTGATTCAAAGACCTGAGCACAAGCATTTCACTGAAACGTCACTCCCCTTCCCAAACACACATTTGTGTTCGAATCTGGAGTGTTGTGTGTGTCCTGTATTGTTAATTACCTTGTAAACCACTTCCTCGTTTATTTTCACAAGAATATTTCCTTGCTCAAGAATAATAATAATAATAATAATAATAATAGTTTATTTATAGCCCGCTCCTCTGTACATACACTCGGAGCGGGGTACAAGTAAAAAAACATAGATTAAAACAATCCCAAGACCCGTTTCCAAACCTCCCACCCCTTAGAAATAGATTAAACCGGCAGTGATTAAAACAGTAATTATTTAAAAACATATAACAACATCCTAACCCTTCCTTATGCGGCCACGTCATAAGTGGGGATCAGAAACATGGGAGTAGGCAGGAAATCAAAGTCTGGGACCAAAGCCGGGGATAGAGAATTTCAGGGGAAGGCCTGCCGGAAGAGATGCGTCTTTAGGGCTTTTTTGAAGCAATCTAAAGATGTCATGAGACGCATCTCATCCGGCAGACTATTCCAGAGCTTGGGAGCGGTCGCAGAAAAGGCCCTCTGGGAGGTCTGTGCCAGCCTGGTCTTGATAAGCTGTAGTAAGTTCCTCCCAGAGGATCGAAGTGTGCGGGGAGGATTGTACGGGGAGAGGCGGTCCCTGAGATAAGATGGGCCCGAGCCATGTAGGGCTTTAAAGGTTAAAACCAGCACCTTGTACTGTGCCCGGAAACTAATTGGCAGCCAGTGGAGAGATTTAAGCACTGGTGTTATATGTTCTCTCCTAGATGTCCCAGTAACTAATCTGGCTGCCATGTTTTGAACCAATTGAAGTTTCCGGGTTAGGTACAAGGGCAGCCCCATGTAGAGCGCATTGCAGTAGTCTAGTCGTGAGGTGACCAAAGCGTGTACCACAGTTTCCAAATCCCTCATCTCCAGGAAAGGGCGCAGCTGGCGTATCAGCCGAAGCTGATAACAGGCACTCCTGACCGTCGCATTCACCTGACTAGTCATGTGAAGTGACGAGTCTAGGAGTACCCCCAGACTGCGAACAGGGTCCTTCGAGGATAGTGTGATTCCATCTAGGACCGGGAGTTGTATTCCCAGACCTGGTTTCGGGCCGGTGACTGTCAGTACCTCCGTTTTGTCTGGATTCAGTCTCAATCTGTTTTCCCTCATCCAATCCATTACCGCTGCCAGGCAGTCATTGAGAGAGGAGACGCCATCTGAGGTCTGAGCAGATGATCTGGTCATGGAGAAATATATCTGAGTGTCATCAGCGAACCAGTGACAGGATAAGTGTTCAGGTCAAATTTTGTCTGAGTGTGAAGCCTCTTAATAAAAAGACAAAAACAAAACACTGTCAGATTTTTTAAAGTGTTCCCTTATTTTTGCCTATCAGTCTTGAGTCATTGTTTAGTCTTCAATGGAATTTATCACCTACTTTGGGCTGCATTCCAAAGCAATCCAACTGCTAGAAGACCTGCTCCAGATGTGCCAAGGCTACTGTTGGCCTGATACTGTCCACAGGCACCTCTCCATGGTTTCACACTCGAGGTCAAGAGGGTACAAAACTGTTAAGAAGTGCCTGCAGGAAGTGGGAAATGTAGAACTGGTAATCAACAAACAAACAAACAAACAGCTTCATTTATATACCGCTTCATACCCTTAAGGAGTGTCTAAGCGGTTTACAATTGTAAGCTATTTGCCCCCCAACAATCTGGGTACTCATTTTAGCGACCTCGGAAGGATGCAAGCCTGAGTCGAGCTTCAGCCCTTTGCTGGTCTTGAACTCGCCACCTTATGGTTTTGAGTGAGTGGCTGCAGTACAGGCATTTAACCACTGCACCACCAGGGCTGTAATGGCTCCTATCATGTTGGGACCAGGCCTTCTTAAACTCAGGTTGCTTGGCTATGCAGTCCAAGCATCCATCAAAGACATCACAATTCCATCAATGATACTGTCTTGTGTTCCACATGCAGTTTTCTGACACTTTCCCAAATTCATTAGTGTGTCATTAGTGTAACATAAGAGTATAACGTTGAAGAAGTTAGAGGTGAATGGTCATCTTTTTGTAAAAAGGCCTTTTCTCCTTTTGCTAGGCTTGTATAATAAGGGGTTCATTTACCTTGACGTACCGATATCAGATGACAGTTGCATAGCAGGTGAGTATGAGTGTTTCTTAGAGTGACTTCTGCATGCCACAAAAGTATATAAATAATACAAATAAATAAAAAGGAATATAACATTCTCACCTAGTATCTATTTAACCTGCTTTTGTCTTCTTCTTTCCCTCTTCATGCTTATTACTGTCTAAATATCTGTCTATATGTGGTAGTGCCTCCCTAAACATGAAGAAAAATGTTGAAGTAGCCACTTTGTTTTGATTTTTAATTTCAAGAAGCATTTTGAGGCCTAGTATGGCCTACAGAAGGTGCTGAAAAGTACTACTTGGAAATTATGCAGCACAGTCCAAAAGAAGTTTAAATAGAAAAGTTGTAACAGTTCTGTGGTTAAAATCTGGTAGTGTGAAAAGAGAATAATACTGTGGTTAAAAATAAATAGGTAAATATATTTTGTCATAAAACATAATATTAAAATGTCTCTACAAAATAAATTCCAGTAAAAGTGCTTGCATAGGTATCTCACATGTGAATCTTGGTGTTCTAGGGCCTTAAAGTATGATATAACCTGAAGGTGGTGCTGCAGATGCAATACTCCTAAATCCCCATTTTGTAAATTTCAGTTGAAAATTTATGACATCTCATTAACTTGACATGAGAGGCTCTGTTTTATAGATTCTTCGAGACAGGGATGTAGGAATAAGTGTACTAATGCATATAGTTCATTACAAAGATAAGCTGGGCTTTTTTGTTTTAATCAACAAACTGTCAGTTTTCTTACACTCTTTTCATTTCAGTGCCTCCACTTGAAGGTTTTGTTATGAACAGAGTTCAGGGTGATTATTTTGAAACTCTGCTGTACAAGATATTTGTTTCAATAGATGAACACACAAATGTGGCAGAGGTAAGCTTTTCATCACTAATATGTATTGTGTAAACAAACATATGTTGGGAAGCCACAGAATAGATTGATCTTAAGAAAATATTCAGAATCCATTAGGGGAATCAAGAACTGGGATAATTGTTTTCACGGAAATGCTGATCCCTGTCACCTTTATGTCATATCTCAGATTTTCTATTTGAATAGGGACCAGTCTGCAAAGCCCATTGCACATTATGTCTGATATTCACAATCTACAAATCATACATACCTGTACAAATACAGATATTGGGCTCTGAGCTTGTGATTCCCTAAACAATTGTTCACTCCATAATATGAAATTCCTTCAAGTGGATCTGGGACTGAGAGAGTAAAGCCCAATACATTCCTAATCCATTACTCCACAGTGAGTGTGAACATTATTCAATCCCAGTAGAATGGAAATCGTGGAACTTATTAAACAGAACTACTATGATACTGAAAAATATACAAAGCCTTCATAGGTGATATTCTGTAGTTATATTGGAGTACATCTGTCTTTTAAACCCCAGTTAAATGTTTGGCTGTTGATTGTTTAAAAAAGTAATTTAGTAAAAGATTAGAGTGCAAGAGAAATTGGCCAGACAGAATTTAACCATTTACTAGCTATCATTTGACTATTATCAAATACTGCTACCTATTCCAAAAACATGCTCAATTAAATTGGTATATTTTGAGTGAAAGTGTGGCACTAATTTGATTAATCAGTGATGTTATGACTAATCTTTATTTTTTTGTATACTTTCAGCTTGCAAATGTCCTTGAGATAGACCTTTCATTGGTGAAGGTAAGTCTTTACTAGTCTAAATCACTTGAAGGCTGGCAGGACAATTCACCCTTCATTCCTCACATTTCAGAATTATTAAAGCAAAGTGCAAAGCAATGATTTGTGAATTTTGTTTTCTTTTTAGAATGCTGTTTCCATGTATTGTCGGTTAGGTTTTGCCCATAAAAAGGGCCAAGTAATAAATCTGGATAATCTTCATTCATCGTGGCGGAATGTTCCATCTATAAATAGGCTGAAGTAAGTACATGGATGTTTATTTATATGAGTATACATGAGTATAAGTACTTAAAAGCAAATGTGAACAACATTTTGAAGTTTACAGATCAAGTGTACAATCCTGTACATACTATCCTGTGGCTAAATACCATAGAATTGAGAGGCAGTTCTTGCTTATTAAACCTGCTTAGAGCTAGGCTAAAAAGTTAACACTTTCTTTTACAAAGAAACGTCTGTCTTGCATATTTTCATGTACATTCCATGTGATAATAGTACACCAAAATAGCCTCACAAAATGAATGTGTGCTTTTTGTTTTTAATCACAATTATTGAATGTTGTCTACCTGATCAAATAATGAAATCTCTAGCCATATAATGTACTTATTCAGTCAGAGTTTCAAAGGAATGTGCAACATGCAGAGGAGAAGAGGGGATAATATAAAGCCTTTAATCTGTGACCCAAGCCAGACTGGTTTTACTTAAGATTATGGAGATTTCTGTCATCATTCTTTATTTTGAGATGAAGAGCACTTTTGCCTATTGTTGTTGCATCTGTTATTCAGACCAGCTGCTAAAGAACAACAATGGAACAGCATTGTTGATCTCTTGTTCTAGTTGTAGGCTTGCTTTCCAAGAGATGTATGGTTGAGCCAAAGTGGGAAGGAGCATGTTGGACTAGGGAAATTTGTTTGGTCTAATTGATCATAGAATCATAAAGTTGGAAGAGACCACAATGGCCATGCAGGAACTCCCCATCAAAGCATCCCTGACAGATGGCCATCCAGCCTCTGCTTAAAGACCTCTAAGGAAGGAGACTCCACCACGCTCCAAGAGAGTGTGTTCCACTATCGAACAGCCCTTACTGTCAGGAAATTCCTCCTAAAGTTGAGGTGGAATCTCTTTTCCTGTAGCTTGCATCCATTGTTCTGGGTCCTCTTCTTTGAAGCAGCAGAAAACAAGCTTCCTCCCTCCTCAATGTGACATCACTTCAGATATTTAAACAGGGCTATCATCAACTCTTAACCTTCTCTTCTCAAGACTAAACATTCCCTGCTCCCTAAGTCGTTCCTCATAGGGCATTGTTTCCAGACCCTTCACCATTTTAGTTGCCCTCCTTTCGACATGCTCCAGTTTCTCCACATCTTTTTTGAATTGTGGTGCCCAGAACTGGACACAGTATTCTAGGTGGGGCCCAACCAAAGCAGAATAGAGTGGCACTATTACTTCCCTTGATCTAGACACTATACTTCTATTGATGCAGTCTAAATTTGCATTGGCCTTTTTAGCTGCTGCATCGCACTGTTGACTCATGTTCAGCTTGTGGTCTACTTGGACTCCTAGATCCCTTTCACATGTTGTCTCATTCAGCCAGGTGTCCCCCATCCTATATCTATGCATTTCATTTTTCCACCCTAAGTACAGAACCTTATATTTCTCTGTGTTGTATTTCATTTTGTTAGCTTTGGCCCAGCTTTCTAGTCTATTCATGTCATTTTGAATTTTGATCCTTTCCTCGGTGGTATTAGCTAATCCTTCTGATTTGGTGTCATCTGCAAATTTGATAACTAGGCCCCCAATACTGTCATACAATGTGGAGTTGAAGGCTTTCATGGCCGGCATCCATAGTTTTTTGTGGAGCTTTCGGGCTATGTGGCCATGTTCTAGAAGAGTTCCTTTCTGATGTTTCGCCATCATCTGTGGCTGATGCCAGCCACAGATGCTGGCGAAACATCAGGAAGGAACTTTTCTAGAACATGGCCACATAGCCTGAAAGCTCCACAAAAAACTACTGTCATAAGAGAGAGAGAGAGAGAGAGATCAGATTTGTCTGGCATGACTTGTTTCTCTGGTCCAATGGTCTTTATTCCATTGTTAGAACTACTTTGGATCCACAGAAGATGCTGTTATCTTGGGACAGTGGAGAAAGCAGGAGTCCTGTACAGGAGGCTGTATCATCAGCTACAGATACAGACACAAACAGTCAGGATGACCAAGGTGAGCAATATAGCACTACTTGCTAGTTTTGGTAAATTACAGTGCATTCCTCTTTATCCTCCTGTATACCAGTGCCTCTCATTTACTGCTGTGATATTTTGTGGTGTGATTTATAGGGATCAAGTCTGTTCTACCCATTACAATTATTTCAAAATTATTTCAGTTGCAATGTTTCCCTTCCCAGTGGCTTATTCCTGCAGTAATGTCAAATTTTCCACAAATTCTCCATAAATTATCTGGTGTTAGATCTGCAAGCCCTTCTGGGACATAATAGTAATTGTACCAATTGCAGTATCAGAAGTAGTGAAAAACTTGCAGTCTTTCTGAGCTTCTTTCATGTCATAGTGGAGCAGGACTTGTCTGCCTATATTGAGACAGTAACAGCTTCAGGGACCTATTTGCAAGGATAACATAAGCCCACTGTAACATCTGAGCATGTCATCCAATTATTTCGAACAGAGCAAGTGGAGAGCAAGTGGAGACATCCAAGGTCTATAGGGAAGTCCAGTGGCACACAGCTTGCACACCAATTAGATCTTTGCTAGGTGTCAAATGTTTGAATTTGACAATAATTTTCTTTTCTGTTCTGCTTTCTTAGGTGATACTGCAAGTGTGAGCAGCCTGAGTTTGTCTGGTGGACACACAAAGCGCATTGCTTTCCTGTTTGATTCAACTCTTACTGCATTTTTAATGATGGGGAATCTCTCACCAGTAAGTCAAGTTGTTCAACTTACTGTTATAAAAGTGTACAAAGTATTCCTTGGCTTTGGATAGAAATGATGTTTTTAAAAGAAATTTTCAAATGGGTCCTTTGCTAAAATGAAACTGGCATGTTTGTTGTTTTTAGAAATGACTGACAAAACATGATGTAAAGAGGTATTGTAGTACCTTTGAGACTAACTGAAAGAAAGAAGTTAGCAGCATAAAATTTCATTGGCTACAAAAGCTCATGCTGCTGACTTCTTTCTTTCAGTTAGTCTCAAAGGTGCTGAAAGATCTCTCTACATATTGATTCTGCAGACTAACATGGCTATGTCTTTGAATTCTTACAAAACATGAGGCAATCCAGGGCAGGACTCCACTGGCCAGAACACTCTGGGCTGCTCTCAGAGTATTTCTGGTCCCGAAGCTGCCCTAAATTCCCCCATTCCCTGGGCACTCCAGAGCAACGCTGGGTGGCTGTCTACACAGGAGTCCCACTACCACCCGCCAAAGCAAGGACGAGTTGCTCCTTCAACATCGACTTGGCGCCTCATAGTGAACCTCGGAGGAAATTATTATTTATTTATATAGTGCTGTAAATTTACACAGTGCTGTACATACAATCTTATAATTAGACGGATCCCTGCCCTCAGGCTTACAATCTAAAAGAGACAACACAAAAGGAAAAGGGAAAGATGGTGGGAAGGGGGATGAGGTCCAGTGGTTCTTCTCTCCCTCCAGGGCCTGGACAAAGGCAGATGGACTGGAGGGAGGGCACAGCTTCTTAATACATAGTTAAAAGCAGGCATCCTGGGGCAGAGGGCACTACGCTGGGAAAGCTTCCCTGTGGAGGAGGCAGGTGGCACAGCAGGATGCTGTCTGAATAGCTACCCAGCATTGCTCTAGATTTTCCTGGAAAGTCCGAAGCAAATGGTGAGGTTTTTTTAAACTGGATTAGGGGACTCAGTGCAGAACTGGTTTTCCATGTAAATACTGTCAGTATTTGAATTGGGCCTTTGGCCCTACCTTTTGTGGACAGGGCAGTGTGAGGTCAGTGGGGAAGGAATAGCTGTAAATGGCCCAAGTAGATATGCGCCTTGTCTGTATCCAAAGTTTTTTATTGATGGATTATGGGTAGAATAAAGAATAAAGAACTAAAGAACATAATTTTAAATAACTTAACAAAACAGGAGGCAATCCAGGGCACGAGTAAATATAAAATATTTATAATATCATAATATATTGCATAATATATTAGCAATATTATTATTTTTCTTCCCTAAGAGTTGCTGTCTTTACTACTAGTGGGTGTCAAAGATTACCTAGGCACAGTATTACAGCTTGTTACACTCTCCTGGATAGCAAGAATATGGGCAGATGGGTGATGATTTTAATAGAGGTTAGGAGTAGAGACAAATTCTAGAAAACTGCAGTATTCTATCATGCTAATAACTATCAAAGTGATCATAAGTTTTCTCCTGAAATTATTGTAATTTAATTCTGGCTGTTTAAATTGTTTTTAAAAATAGTACCATAAATTTGTATTGATTTCCTCCTGTGAGCCACCTTGGGTCCCACTCTGGGGGAAAAGCAGCATATAAATAAAATAATAAATAAATAAATGTTTAAAAACACAAAATTTGCCTTTCTTGCAGAATTTAAAAAGTCATGCAGTCACCATGTTTGAAGTTGGAAAACTATCTGATGAGTCATTGGACAGTTTCCTTGTGGAACTTGAAAAGGTAAATATAGATTGCTCAATAGGATCAGAGTCTGCATCCTCAGCAGTTTTTTATTTATTCAGTTTATTTACAGTATTTATAACATGCCCTTCAGCCCTAAAGGCTCTCAGAGTGGCTTGCAATTATTAATTATTTTTAATTACACAGTTTCCTGCCCTCAGGCTTATAATCTAAAAAGACACAACACCAAAGGAGAAGGGAATGGCAGTGGGGAAGGGGATCAGGTTCAGCAGTTCTTCTCTCCCTCTGATGCCTGGACCAAGGCAGATGGACTGGACGGAGGGCTCAACTTCTTAATATAGGACAGGCCCAGTGGAACTGGACCTGCATCTCTCCCTGCATGGCCGGATGGCACCTGATGGACTGGAGGGAGGGCTTTGCCTCTTAGCAGAGTTTTGTTTGTTAGTTAGTTTTGGGGTGGCTTGGGAGCACAGCATTTACATGCTTCACTCCCCCAAGACATCTGGAAGCTGCCCTGGCCAATAACACGAGGGCAGGTACTCCAGGGTGTTGCATTTACACCCCATATGCTGTGGAGCTCCCAGAAGCCACCCTGGGACTGCAGCTGTCCTGCCAAAGGCAGCCCTTTTCCATCCCAAATAGGAGTGGATCTTTTCCACTCCTATTTGAGCTAGCGACAGGTCGGATTGGGGTCTTGTCATGTGGTTGCCATGGCCCTGGGGCAACCAGCTCTGGGATGGCCCTTTTTCAGCCATCTGGTTTGGCCCTTAGTTACTGTTTACCAGCCCAATTAGGAGTTGAACTTTTCCACTCCTATTTGGGCTGGAGTCAGGGCAGATTGAGGCTGTGGCGTGTGGTTGCCATGGCCCTGGGTCAACCAGCTCCCGGACAGCCCCATCCACCCTTTTCTGGCCATCTGTTTCAGCCCTTAGTTACTATTCATAACATCCAAAGAGCAATAATCTTCAGAATATTTTCTCACAGGTTGGTACTTTTCTTGCCCTGATGAGCAAGAATGGAATCTTGGTTGAAGCTCCAAGGGCCCCATAAAACTACTTCATCATGTGAATGCAGTCTATAGAGAACAGGTTGACTCATAGAATCCTAGAGTTGGAAGAGACCACAAGGGCCATCCAGGCCAATCCTCTGCCATGCAGGAACTCCCAATCAAAGCATCCCCGACAGATGGCAATCCAGCCTCTGTTTAAAGACCTCTAAGAAAGGAGACTCCACCACACAGCCATTCATGTTAAGGAAGGGGTTGGGAAAGGGCAATCCCCTGGGCCTTTTTTATGACCTCCAGGAATCAAAAATATTTTTAAATAAATTCAAAAAAATGCTCCTTCAGATGCCCTCTAGAGGATATCTAAGGCATTTTGCCACTTTTTTTTAACCCTCTGGCCCACTTTAACTCTAGGAGAGGCTTTTTTAAAGAAACAGGAAGCAATGTCTGGTCACTTCCTGTAGCTAAAAAGGCCTCTCCTGGACCTAAAATGGCCCAAAGGACCCAAGTGTATGGGGCAAAAATGTATGTATGTATGTATTTCTGCAGGTTCCAAGGCAACCTAGTAGGCTAATGCAGCCCCATAGCCTCCTACAGTTGCCTACCACCCTGTGTTAGGAAAAATGCTGCCCTCCCCTTTTTTCTCTTTTCTTTTTTTCCATTTCATTTTTCCCCATTAGGAATCAAGATAAAGATTGTCACTTTTTTCTGTATTTATCAAACTCTTAAACAGTTGTTTTATTCTCATGTATCATTCAACAAACATAAATAATGCATATATAAACAGAGTATTTCCACCATTACCTTTGAATGATCAGATTGTCGGATCATATTTGTGCTTTCCTCCTTCCATGTGCTGTGAAGTGTAATGGCTTAAAGGCTATATAGCTCTCCAGGCTACATACAGAAAGTTAACCTATAGAAAAGAAGTTATGGCAGCCTTCCCTGACCTGGTCATCCAGATGCTTTGGATATTACTCAGATATAAAATTGGGATATAAGTTTAAAAGGGTTGAACTGCAGTTCCCATCAATTCCAGATAGCATGGGTATAAACTGTATTGGTTGGGAAATTTAGGAATTGTAATCCAGAATATCTGTATGGCATCAAATTGGGAAAAGCTACTGTGGAGAGTCACTGGCAGAGTGGAGTTTTCCCAACAGCCAGAGTCAGTCTGGATGCAAAGATGGAGGCTACCTGAGGAGTGACTATAAAAGGAGAGGGATGAGTGGGAAACAGGAGATAAGTGTGTTGGTTGACAATGAGAGACAGTTCAGGGTGGCTCATTCTTGCCTTGTTCTGTGGGAATGTCAGTTGTGATTTGGGTCAGACTTTCACAGGATCCATAGTCCTGATGAAGGGTCATTGCAAGACTTGGGTTGAGAGAACACAAGTTAAAGTGGAAACAAAATCAGTGAAGGAACTGAAAAGGGAAACAGTTTGTAACAATTGAAGAGCTGTACATAATGTAACCACACAATATGAGAAGCAACTGTAAAAAGTTACAAACTTAATATCTGCCTGTAAATAAAGTTTATATTCCTTCTTGTTTACAAAAGAGTGGCCTGGGTTAATTTATAACTAAAAACATCAGAAGCACTCCACCAAAATAATAAAACCCAAAATAAATAAGGACACTGGGAGCCTATTCCTGAGTCACTTATTGAGGGAGTGTATTAGGAAAGGAATTGGAGCCAGTAGCAAGACCAAGGGTTAGAGAGATGTTTCTGGGTTAAAGGGAAAACCTCAGACCATTGTAAGGAAAGAAGAACCATGTGGTCATTGTGACAGCTAATGTAGTGGCTTTACATTATTTCAAATGTTGTTGATTACATTCAAGTCATTTCAGAGTTATGACAACCCTAAGGCTATATCATGGGGTTTTCTAGGCAAGTTTCTTCAGAGGGGGGTTGCCGTTGCCATTGCCATTCTCTGAGGCTTAGAGAGTATGACTTGCCCAAGGTCATTATCCAGTGGGTTTACATGGCTGAACTTAGATTTGAACCCTAATCTTCAGAGTCATATCCAACACTCAAACTACTACACCACAGGATACTGTTTATAACTTTCAGTTTAAAAAAATGGTTATGCTATAATTATACAAGTACTAGACACATGATAGCATTTATTAATGTGACAGATATTGTTCTTCAGTAGAGCTCTAAAACAGCTGCAGTGTCATAATTAATCAACTGGAATATTTTGTTATATCTTAATTCAATTTGCTATGTCAATAGTACAGTCCTCTTATAATCATATCATAAAAAGTACACATTTATGTTTTCTTATTTAGGTTCAGAGCACAGGAGAAGGTGAAGCTCAGAGATACTTTGATCATGCACTAACCCTGCGAAACACTATACTGTTTCTGAGGCACAATAAGGACCTAGTAACTCAAGTTACGCAACCTGAGCAGCCTAATAATGGTACAGTGAAAACATCTATTTTAGATTAAAGCTTTTTGACCACTTGTATGTGTTCAGAACCTCCTGTTTTAATAAGACACTTGTCAGCTTTGAAAAAGTGTTCCAAACATGTACTTAATAAGTATAACATTTGGGTACAGAGATCTCAATGATAGCTTGTTTTGGCTTCTTATGATGCTACAGTATTAACATTGCAACAGATTGTGGATTGAGAAATATACGCTATAGAAATCGAGAAAATAATTCAGGTCAAAAAGAAATCTCTTTATTAGACAAAAGTAACTGGATTGGTGTATGGATTTTCCTAATGTCTAGTATTTGCAGGTAGAAAGCATTGCCCAAAGTATGAATCATAGAATCACAGAGATGGAAGAGACCACAAGGGTCATCCAGTCCAACCCCCTGCCAAGCAGGAACTCCCAGTCAAAGAATCCCCAACAGATGGCCATCCAGCCTCTGTTTAAAGACCTCCAAGGAAGGAGACTCCACCACTCTCCGAGGGAGTGTGTTCCACTGTTGAACAGCCCTTACTGTCAGGAAGTTCTTCCTAATGTTGAGGTGGAATCTCTTTTCCTGGAGCTTGCATCCATTGTTCTGGGTCCTGTTCTCTGGAGCAACAGAAAACAAGCTTGCTCCCTCCTCAATGTGACATCCCTTCAAGTATTTAAACAGGGCTATCATATCACCTCTCAACCTTCTCTTCTCCACACTAAACATCCCCAGTTCCCTAAGGCGTTCCTCATAGGGCATGGTTTCCAGACCCTTCACCATTTTAGTCCCCCTCCTTTGGACCCGCTCCAGTTTCTCCACATCCTTTTTGAATTGTGGTGCCCAGAACTGGACACAATATTCCAGGTGGGGCCTGACCAAAGCAGAATAGAGCGGCACTATTACTTCCCTTGATCTAGACGCTGCACTTCTATTGATGCAGCCCAAAATTGCATTGGCCTTTTTAGCTGCTGCATTGCACTGTTGACTCATGTTCAACTTGTGGTCTACTTGGACTCCTAGATCCCTTTCACATGTGGTCTCATTCAGCCAGGTGTCTCCCATCCTATATTGTGCATTTCATTTTTCCTCCCTAAGTGCAGAACCTTACACTTCTCTGTGTTGAATTTTATTTTGTTAGCTTTGGCCCAGCTTTCTGGTCTATTCAGGTCATTTTGAATTTTGATCCTGTCCTCTGGGGTATTAGCTACTCCTAATTTGGTGTTGTCTGCAAATTTGATAACTAGGCTCTCAATACTGTCATCCAAGTCATTAATAAAGATGTTGAATAGCACTGGGCCCAGGACGGAACCCTGTGGGAGCCCACTTGTCACTTCTTTCCAGGATGAAAAGGAACCATTGTTGAGCACCCTCTTGTGCAGCCAGTCAACCAGTTACAAATCCATGTAACGGTTACCTTGCCTAGTCCACATTTTGCAAGCTTGTTTGCAAGAATGTCATGAAAGAGAACACATTAATTTTGTGTGGAAATATGCAGGAGAATGATGTTTACATTCAAGTTTTAAGAGTAAGTCCCAGATGATAGTTTTAAAATTTATAGTGAGGAATAAATGCTTTGCTATTTTTCTGTGAGATTGAACCATCAGAGGATTGGTAATCTGTCTATATCCCTCACCCTATTATGTCCTGTGGGCAAGCAGGATCTATTTAAATATCTCTCAGTCCATCTTGCAACAACCTACGCATTTATTTTCCTCTGTTACCACCGTCAATGCCTCTTTCTCTGAGTACATTTTGAGTACCCCTTATCTGAAATACCAAAATTCAAAACTTTTTCAGATATGTACCCATATTTTATTATTTTATTATTGAAACTGGAGAGAGATGGATCTGTGAAATAGCAGGTGGCAAGGATTCATCCCTAGCACACTTGGATTCCCACCATTTCACAGATCCTCAGTCTCTCTTCAGTCTCATGTCTCATTAAGTACAGTACAATCAGCTTTGCAACACAATATTGGCCATCTGCTGGACACTAAGTAGGGAGGGAGCCAGTCTGATTTATCTTGGGATGCAAATCCCAAGAGAAAAATTTCTCCTGGACTCACCCACCTAGCCTTCAAGACGGTGGAATATGCAGCAGGACCTTTCCTGAAGTTCTGAAATACTGGGCAGGTTCTTATGTGAGGAGGCAATCTTTCAGATAACCTTGCCCCAAGCTGTTTAGCTTAGTAACTTGAATTGAGGTTAGAAGCCAACTGGAAGCCAATGGAGTTGGTACAAGATCTCATATGCACATTAGAAGCCATATAACAATCTGACTACATTTTGTACAAGGTGCAGTTTTGGAACACTCTTCAAGTACAGCCCCACATTAAGCACTTTACAGTTGTCTGAACTGGAAGGAATCAAAGTATGAACCACTGTGGCCAAGTTTACCTTCCTGGGAAGAGGCACAGCTAGTCCAGCAGCCAAAGCTGTGCAAGGACACTCTTTCTGGGAGCAATACAAGTTCAAAGACCACCCACCCCAACTTTCAGGGGGACTGCAGTCCCATTCAGAGCAAATTTTAATCCCTCCTGACCATCAGAACATCTGTCTTGTCTGGGTTTTATCAGTTTATTCACTTGCATACAATCCTTCACTGCATCATTTAAGAGTTTGATAGCCTCTTAGACATCAATTGAAAAAATATGACTGGCTATCATCAGGATATTGGTGAGACCCAACCCCAGAATTCTAGATTATCTTCCCTAGCAGCTTCGCATTGATGTTTAAAAACATACAGTGAGGGAACCTTTAACAAATGTCACGGGAATCTTCTGTTCAAAGAGAGAAAAGTTTTTTTCAGAATCTCATTAGGCATGCCTACCGTAGCTCTTGAGTTCCCAGCTGCTATTTTCTTTCGAAACTTAGCATTGGCCACATTCATCTGAGGAAGTAATAATAATAATAATAATAATAATAATAATAAAATATTTATTTATATCCCACCTCTTCCCTTTTTGGGGATCGAGGTGAGTAACAACAGAGTATGCAATACAATACAAAAATAAAAATAATAAAGCGACAAAATTCCCCACCCCTCCCAACTCTCCCATTCTAGAATATAAAATTATAACAATACAGTAAAATTTAAAAAATTAAAAACATGGCAATAGCATCAAAATGGCATTCATTAACAGTGACGACTAACAGGGGAGCATAGTAGAATGGACAGATTGCTGCATTCTGGATCTGAACAGTTGGAAAAGGCCTGCTGGAAGAGAATCATTTTTATCCTCCTCTTAAAAGCCTCAAGAGAGGATATTTGGTGAATCTCTTCCAGCAGCTCATTCCAGATTTTTGGAGTGGTGACCGAAAAAGTCCTCTGGGAAGTTATCATCAATCTGGTTCTTCTTGATTGTAGAAGATTCTTCCCGGAGGAACAGAAGTAAACTCAAGTCTACATAAACTCACACTACCAACTTCTGTCTTTGAGTTAGTCTCAAAAGTGCTGCAGGATCACTTTGTATACTGTTTATCCAGAGTAATATGACTATGTATTTGTGGCTGATTACAAACTACCTCTTAAGTTTGTAATCATGTGGTTCATGGGGTTGGCATTCTAGGGACCACAGGATATTGCATACTTCCCTTTCCACAGTGGATAGAAGTCTGTGGACAGGAAAGTAGGTCTGCCGCCAGAGTACATCCACAGCTGTTATCAGTGCCCTTGCACTAGGGAATGAAAAAGGGCATGTTGCAATAGATTAAGGAAGGCCTTGAAACCACAAAAAACTAAGTCCTTCTATTTTCCTAATTGCCCTCAAACAAGCAAAAAAGTGTCTTAATTAGAAATGATGCTTCTAGGGAGTAGAGAGAACAAGCCTCTCTACCACCACCATTTCCACTGTCTTACTCAAGCTGGCAGGGTTCTTTTACTAGTGGTTCTTCTGCCAAGATATGTGACTGATCTGTAAAGCAGCAAGTTGAAACTTTATTTAAATATCAGGGAAGAGAGACCAGCTAAATTTATATTTTTCCCTCCCCCTTTCCTGTACCCTTTCAGTTGTATATGTCTGGTCTCTATATGTATTCCAAGTGTCTTTGACATTGTTAATGTAGGTTTCCCTCTGGATTTACTGCGCTGTGAAAGCTTGCTTGGCTTGGACCCTGCCACATGCAGTAGAGTTTTGAACAAAAACTATACACTGCTGGTCTCCATGGCACCTCTCACCAATGAAATCCGACCCATTAGCAGTTGTACACCGCAGGTAAGAGAGACCATTAATAGGATGAGAAAATTATTTCCTATGTAACTCTTTACTTTTATCATTAATCAATTTCAGTGTGTGCAATGTGCTTATGTTCTTTGTTTTTGTCTCCCACCTGTCCTCACAAGAGTAATTTATTTGTTCTAAATCTTTTTGTCTTATCTTTCAATAACAAAGCCCCCAAGATTGCCCATAGCAGTCAAAATCAATAGAACAACTTTAATATTTAAAATATATCAGAGTCATTAAAAGCAGTTAATTGTCAACACAAACTCGGAGATCCAACTGCCAAAACTCAATAGTTATAATGATTATGCAGTGGACCTATAAAAGGCTTTTTAAAAAGGAAATATTTTGTGTGCCTTAATGTAAGTGGGAGGCATATATCACAGAACTGGAGACATCATGAGAGAGAATATCCTGCAGCCTGTATGGTTTATAGAGCTTAATATTGGTTTCAGGCTTGGAAGCTTCACAGTCATTTTCTGATCATATATTGCATTAAGAAAGGACAAGACCCCATTTTTAAACATTTTTATCCCACCTTTCTTCTGTAGTTCAAGGTCATATAAAATTGATTCCCAGGTGGTGTTCCATCTAGGCACTGACCACCATCTAGGTGCATAGGTGCAAGAAGGTGACTGCTTCAGTTAGAAAGATCAGGAAATAAAACTTTATATGGAAAGCACCTTGCACTCAAAATGGTTAGCAGAGGGCTAAATGACGTAGTGGTCTGATCTGGTTCAAGGTGTTTTCCTATGCATAGTATATGTGTAGCAGTTGTTATGTTTTTTGTTGCTTATAAGCTGCTTTATAATTCTTGCCTAGATCAAAAAGCAAAGTAAAAATCAAGTGTAAATTTCATAATTTGACTGGGTTTTGGAAACCTTCAAAGTGTTACTGTTTAAAAAAGTTACTGTTAAGTCTGGCTGGTGGGAAATTAAGTGTTGTAATAACACAGGGCTAGCTGTGTTGGCCATAAGACAAATTCTGTGTCCATACTGTGGTAATCCCTTTATTGGACTTGTCAAAAATGCATAAAAATCTTGATGCTACGGTAGCTTTCAGAACCAAAGTTCCTTCATCAGGCAAAGATGTTTTTAAAATCATGTAGGAGAAAGATGCTGCCTGAGAAAACCACCGCTCTCTTCCAAAAAGGAGCCTGGAAACTTCAAACTATGTATTGAGAGTTTAATGGGGACTTTTATGTTTTTAAAAAATTATGACCCTGCTTCTTTTGCCTTGCTTTTTCATGTCATTCCATCATCATCATCCCTCCCCCATTATTTTTTTTAAAAACATTTTTTCCTGATGAAGGATCTTAGATTTATCCAGGGTGCTCAATCCTATTTCTAAAATAGGTTCAGCATCTGAGGATGGAACATGCTTGTTTTCTGCTGCTCCAGAGAATAAGACCCGGAGCAATGGATTCAAACTATGGGAAAAAGGAGTCCACCTAAACATTAGAAGGAACTTCCTGACAGTAAGGGCTGTTCGACAGTGGAACACACGAGAGTGGTGAAGTCTCCCTCTTCGGAGGTCTTTGAGCAGAGACTGGATGGCCATCTGTTAGGGATGCTTTGATTGTGAGTTCCTGCATGGCAGGGAATTCGACTGGATGGCCCTTGGGGTCTCTTCCAACTCTTATGACTCTATGATTTGTGTGCGTTCTTGATCAGCCTAATGAAGACATTGCTACTACATGGACTCAGATATTATAATGATCCCCCAAGAATTTGAGTTGCCATGTTTCTCAGGTAACTTCATGGGAAATAAGAGGATTAGACCTACCAGTAAAGTTCTCTGATATTGTATATGTTTCCAGTATTAGTGGTGAAAGTCATCTATGTCTTTCTGCTGGTTACTTGTCAAAGGTGTGACTACAGATGTTGATAGAATTGGCTTTCTTGCTGGAAGATAAATTTAAACAGGCACTGGTGTGTTCATTCTTGCTTCATTGGAACTTATTGCATTGGATGCCTTTTTACTCTTTCCATAGCATATTGGACCAGCGATTCCAGAAGTTAGCTCAGTATGGTTCAAGCTGTATATTTATCATATTACTGGTCAAGGGCCCCCATCTCTCTTGTTATCTAAAGGCACAAGACTTCGAAAACTTCCAGAAATCTTTCAGGTAGGTGTCACATATTTGGAAAGAATGACAATCTTCTATAATAAAGTTTCTGAAGTACTTACTCCTTCAGCCTTTGTACATGCAGTTTAAGTTTATCGAAAGAAAGGTGTTGGGCTGGAAATATTGGGTGTTTAAAATCTGGGATAGAAGCCCATAGCTATTTTCTTTCAGGTTTAGTTGGGCATTTGCAAATAATTAATAATATAACTTAACAAACTATTTTGAGTTGCAGAAGAAGCTGGAGTGCAGCAAATTCAGATGACTTTAGAGCAAGGCTTTAACATTTATTCTGATCGTGTGTGTCAAACTTTTATTTCTTTTGTATATGTGGGGGGTGTCTTTATTATTACTATTCCTTCAGAATGTTCTAAATGAGAGTGATATTAGATAATAAAGCTGATAACTAGCGTTATTGACACCAGGGGGCAAGTGAGGACATCCCCCCCCCCATGAAATGTTCCTTCAGTCCTGAAATTTCTGTCATTGCAATAACTTAAAAGTTCAGTTGTGTATTTAAAACTGGTTTCCAACCTTTTCTATACCCCAAACCCCTACGAAATGATTGGTTAATGTTTGCACCACTACAAAAGTAATAGTACATTTGAAGATGAAGAAACCTAATTTCTTCAGAAAAAATGAATGATGACTTGTCATTTAAGAACACAAGCCACTCTTTATCACACCCCCTGGAATTCCATCCCAGGTTGGTAACCCTTGATTTAGAAATACAGTTTAGACATCCAAAGAAAAGGATATGGTAGTTCCTGCAAAACCTGAGCACTGATATTTCAAACATTTAAATATTTTCCATGTACAGGGAAGCCTTTCCATGTATGTATACTTTATATGCTGTAGGACTCACCTTTAGTGTACTTGCAGCTGCATTCTCAACTTTGACATATGTGCTGACACCATATAGACATTCAACACTTCATCAGAGAAAAGCAGATATAATAATCTTGGCTTTTGAAATTAAAATTTAACAACGTTGAAGTTCACAATTTCATAACAATTTTGCAGAATTATGGTGCATTCTTTATGATCAGTGAAATCATACGTTAGCTACTGTTGTACGTTAGCTACTGTTACTTAGTTTGCACATTTATTTTGCATCTTGAAAATATTTACAAAACAATTTGCTTTTTGGAAAATTCACAACATACTTTCTAATTTAAACGCATTATTGGGGGCTGTTTTTCTCATTACCTGTGATTTTTTTCCCCTACATGATGCTCTTTTTTAGTTACTAGTGTCCCAGAAATTCTACTGTCATAATTTTTGTTAAGTACATACCCACTGATAACATTTTTTCTTAAAGAACTGAGAAATAATAATAATAATAATAATTGTTATTATTATTATTTTTATTTATAATTCCCGCCTCTTAATTTATATAAATAAATTAAAATGACTTCAAACTTATCTTAATTCATACAATCAGGATGCTGTTGTATAACTTAAGTTGGAATTTTACATTTCCAACTGTCCAGAAAGGTGATGACTAATTGAGTCTACCAGGCACTAAAATAAAATAAAATAAAAGCTTGATAAGATCTGTACAATTTACAGAGGAATGTAGAATATTGCTTGATGAAGACTGAGAGGCAGTTGAATCAAACATCTGATTATATCTTTGTTTCTGCTTCCTAGGGTTATAATCGTTTATTAATAACATCTTGGGGTCACGATCCAGGAGTAGTCCCAACTTCGAATGTACTTACCATGTTGAATGATGCATTAACACATTCTGCTGTTCTGATCCAGGTATGGAACACTTGGAGAACCTCTGACATTTCTGTGGAACACATCTGGGGCAAGAGGGAGAGATGTGTGAGCAATAAAATTAGCATGCTTAATATATAGATTCTTAATTGTTGCTCCTATGGATGTCATTTAGGCTGTAATCCTGTACCCATTTAGTTATTTGGAATTCTCCTAGGTATACAATCACGGTATTGTATTTTGAATGGAACTTCTTATTCAGGGTTGTCAATTAACTTATGAAGTTTGCTACCCCAAGATATTGTGATGGCTTCTGACACCAAGTGCGTTTTTAAAAAGGTGAGATAAATACATGGAGAATAGGCTCACCAATGGCTCTTAGCCATAGTGCTTAAATAGAATCTTCATATTCAGAGGCAATGGACCTCTGAAAACTTGGGATGCTGGGGAAAAATTGGGTGAGGGTTCTTTCCTTTTATGTGCTGATTCTGAGCTTCCCAGGAGTCTGAGTCCATCATTGCTAGTTCAGGAGTGGACAGAATGCTGCCTTCTAGATTTTAGACCTTACCAGTGTAGTTCATGGTGAAGAGTATTGGGACTTAAAGTCCTTCAATATCTGGAGGTTTGTTCAGAGATGATGAATCCAAAGCAAGGGCTAATCATTCTGACCAGAGTCAAATGGAGGACAGTTCCGCTGACAGCATATAGTGTTTCCATCAATAGACCTGGGAGAGTGGCATTTTGTGCTTCTCCCTGTGTAAACCTCTCCAAATATCTTCAAAACCAGAGCATGTTTTCCAGTGGCACAATAACAACAACAACAACAACAATATTTTATTTATAGCTCGCTTCTCTGTCAAGACAATCGGAGTGGGTTATAGCAGATAAAAAAATTACAGAGTAAAACAATTCCAATAACCCACTACCCAACCTCCCACCCCTTAAAATTAGATTAAATTAGCAAGTTAAAACCAGAAAGACAATTAAAACATAGGCAACATCAGAAACAAACTAGCCATTCCGTGGGCGGTGTAAACTGTGGCGTCATAGGTCAAGGTATCAGGAGCTGGTGGGGGAAAACATATCCCAATTCAAGGGCTGGGAATTAAGGGGTTTCTGGGAAGGCCTGCCGGAAGAGATGCGTCTTTATAGCATTTTTAAAGCAATCAAGAGATGTAATAAGACACATCTCATCCGGCAGGCCATTCCACAGCCTGGGAGCAGCGGCAGAGAAGGTCGTCTAGCAGGTCTGTGACAGCCTAGTTTTCATAGGCTGCAGCAGATTCCTCCCAGAGGACCGGAGTGTGTGTGGCGGGGGGATCATACGGGGAGAGGCGGTCCCTAAGATAAGATGGACCCAAGCCATGTTGGGCTTTAAAGGTTAAAACAAACACCTTGTACTGCGCCTGGAAACTAATTGGCAGCCAGTGGAGAGACTTAAGCACAGGTGTTATGTGCTGTCTCATCGATGTTCCAGTGATAAGCCTGGCTGCCATGTTTTGAACTAATTGAAGTTTCCGGGTTAATCTAGGACTGGGAGTTGTATTTCCAAACCTGGCTTCAGTCCTGTAACTGTTAGTACCTCCGTTTTATCTGGATTTAGCTTCAATCTGTTTTTCCTCATCCAATCCACTACCGCCACAAGACAGTCATTGAGAGGAGAGACGCCATCTGAGGTCTGGGCTGATAATCTGGTCATGGAGAGCGATATCTGAGTGTCATCAGCGTACTGAAGACACTGAGCTCCATGCCTCCGAATGATCTCACCCAGCGGCTTTATGTAACTATTAAATAGCATCGGGGACAGGATGGTGCCCACAAAGAGCTAAAGCAAAAGGAAAGGAAAATGCTGTGACACGCCAGTAGATGGTCCCTAACATAGTATTGGATTTAGACCCCTGTTGTTTATCATTAACCTGCACATTTTTTTTCATTTTGTAGTAAGATTCACTGTGTCCCATGCACCCCCAGAATGTGGCTAAACAATATAAATAGCTAACTGCTTTGCTTATTATCTTTAAATAAAATAATGCTTGTTAAAGAGGACAACTTAAATATATAGTTTGTAGGTACTGCAGAGATGTTTTAACTTCATAGGGAAGAACTGTGTTAAAAATCCTTTGATATAGAAATCAGGTACAAAAACCTGGTAAGGTATGGTATTCATATTACAGTGCTGAGTAATAAATAGACGACCATAAACAGCCTCTTTCTTCTCTCACCCTGCTGTGTTTATCAGATATCTGTGAAGGGCACCTCAGCTTGAAACATGTTGCAATTTGGTATTAATTATTAAAATATACCTATTTATTCACTTGTTTCCATCTCAGAAACAACAGAAAAATATTTTAAGCAGCACAGGAGATTCCATGGTGTTAGTTCCATAGAGTTTAATTTTTCTGAGATGGAGGAGAATCATGGCACCTTCAAAATTCTCTACAGTTCATGGTCTTCCTGGCAATGATTTCCTGCCTGATCTTAAAATCCTCAAAGTCTGATCTAACACAAACCCTTTTGAAGATTGGCTTCAAAATCAGGTTATGGATCTGTGTCATCCAACATTTCTGTGGCATAATGAAAAACTAGAGACTACCAGAATGATGTGACTTTTATAAAACTAACTCTTACCTTTGTGTTTAGGGACACGGTGTGCATGGTATGGGGGAGACTGTCCATATGCCATTTCCATTTGATGAAACAGAACAGCAAGAAGGTAGCTATGTAATTTGAACTAGAGTTCTTTTGCTCAGACTGAATTTGTGCAGCATCAAATCTTCAAAATATCTTATTGCTCACTATAGCAAGTTGTTGTTGAAAAGTACACTCATCCCTCCATGTTTGCAGCTTTGACTTTTGTGGATTTGATTATTCATGGTTTCATTAATATGTTCTATCTAGGAATATCTAGGTCCTCCAGCGCAACTCTGTGGTCAACTTTAACCAAAAGTTGCACTGAAGGACCTAGAGATTCCTAGAGAGAACACTCTTCTAGGCATTTGTAGCTCCTCCAAAGCAATTCTATGGTCAATGTCTGGCAGATGTTGACCACGGAGTTGCACTCGAGGACCTAGAGATTCCTAGAGAGGTGTTCTCTCACATAAAAACATAGTGTTTTTGTTATTTGTGTTTTTTCCACATGGGGGTCCTGTGCCCCTAACCCCAGCAAATGTGGAGGGACAAGTGTAACTAGACAAATGCTGAAGCACATATCTTACTATCTGCTATCTGATCCTTTTTTCACTAGAGGTGAACTGAGATTTCCAGCATAAGAAACATGCTTTGCTTTGTTTTTTTCCACAGCTTCTGAGTCATTTTTTCTGCCAGATGTGTACCTTGTTGTCAAAACTCAATCACAATCCATATACATGCATTCTTTTTAAACAGCATTTTATTGTTCATTATTCTCAGAGAAATAATATAACCTAAACAAAATGAAAATGTAAATTTAAAAGTCTACAGAGCATAATACGTCCTTAAAATAAAATAAAAAAACCTCAAAAAAGCTATAAGGTCATCTTTTTCAAACATCTTACATCATTCTGAATCTTCATTTCTTTATGGGAAAAAAACCCTAGTTTCCAGTTTCATCTGCCACTGCAGTCTCTTTTTGACCAGTGGATCTTATGATCAACCAAATGCAAAGCAGTAATCTTTAATGTTTAGGTTTTTGTCAAGTGTTTTATTATATTAATGTTGTAAGATAATGTTTTATTCTTTGGGGTTATGCCTAGATTTTTCTCGTCTCAATATGGGTGTTCATAAAGCACTTAAGATACTAAGGGAAAAGATGGATTTGCAACACTTCTGCGGCTACGTAACCATGCTGAACCCTTTCAGTCACCATTTAAACAGAAAACCGAGTGATGCCTCTGATGGAAAAGGTGGGCCAACAATAAATGTGGTCAGACTTGGAGACTTGTAGCATTTGAGTAGTGAAAGGCAGCAAAAGGAATGAAAGATGTGCTGAGCATCCACTGGGACGTATGTGCAGGGGAGGCAAAATTCCAAAGGCCTGTACCTTCAAGGTCTTCCCATACGTTTCTGTTGGAAGGGAACATCTTGTACCTAGAAATCTCTGGTTATATACTCCAAGAGAAGCAATTGCTAATAGAGAAGCGGAGGTGATGGGGGGCATACTGAAGATAAAGTCAGAGCTACTGGATCACAGCAGATATGGCTTGTGAGTTTAAACTGAATATCAATTTCTTTTCCTTTAAGGTGAGCCAGAGCTGGCCCTGGGCTCGGATGTAAATGGGAGCACAGAATCATTTGAAATGGTCATTGAAGAGCCATCCATTGATAATGCAGCTAAACAAAGTCCAGAAGGTAATCTTTTAAAATAGCCTGCTTTTTATTATTGGGGAAGAAGAACTGTCTTAAATATTTAACACTGATTTTCTTCCAGACTATGGCTACCCCTTGTCAATTATGTGATGTCAAAAGTGTGCTATTGTTCTGTCTTATCTTACAGAAACTCTTTCTTTGAGTTATATAGTCTATGCATGATAAACATTTAAACAGAACCTGTGCACATACATGGACTGGATGATCTAAGTTTTGGTGATGGAATGGGCTGCAGAAAAAGGGAGGGTAACACCTCACAGCAAAAAGATGCACAAGGCAGAAACCATTAACCACAGGAAATGAATGCATTGCTAAGCTAATTCCTGGCAAAATCTTCTTGGTTGAAACCACAGAGAGTGGAAACATAGTTTTAGCTTATTTTTTTTCCTTTTTTTAATTAATTTAAAATTGTATGTGTGTGTTTGTGTTTGCGTGCATGTAGTTCTGTAGGCCTATTGTAGACCACAAAAATGTACTTGTCCTCCCTGGTAGTTCTTGACTAGATGAGCTCCTTTTCATTTATAGACAGGATAATTAAAAAAGAAACCACAACTCTTTTGACTACTTCACAAATGCTTTACTTTTGTCTCCTGTGAAGACATTTCTTTCTTGGCGAAGGACAAAAAAACGAAGTATTGTTATAAGCCTGGTGTTCTGTGTATTTTATATTGAACATGTTGAAAATATTGGAGCAATTAGAAAGTGTTAGGAGAGAATCATATTACACATGTTTGCCATTTTACTAGTTGGAAATGTATCCTGAATTAGTACAGCATTAGGTTCATTTCCTATACCTTTCAGTTATTACTCCATTCTGCATGATGGCATAGACCTCGTCAGCTGCGAGGTTACAGAATCAGTTGACAATCCAGAAAATCCTCTACTCCAAACATGGATGATTGCCTAATGATTTTTCAGACTAGACGGCGACATCTTTGAATTCTTCAGCCATAGTTTTGGGATGGTGAGACCTATAGTCCAGAACACCTGGAGAGAACTATGTTACAAAAGGCTGATGTAGATTTTTAAAACTCTTGGAAGTTCCTTTATGTCATTTCCACCTCCTCTTCTCTTCTCAGTCCCCACAACAGAACTGGAATGGGTTCCCCTGGAATTGTGCTTTGGAATTCCACTTTTCAGCTCTGACCTGAACCAGAAGGTTTGCCGAAAAATTGCAAGCCATGGACTGTGTAGCAGAGAGAGGTGAGGTTTGTTTGAATATAACATATCCTAGTGGATCATTGGCAGAGAAAACAAAATGAAGAAACTTACTTTGATCAAATAAACCAATTATATCATTTTCATTTTTGCTTCCTTTTTTGACAGCCTACAAAAACTGTTACATTCCAGTAGAAAACTTTCTCTACAGGTCCTTAGCTTCGTTCATTCATTCCAGGTAAATACATATTTTTTAAAATAGCCTATACATTATTTTAATATTTATGTAGACATTCCTTTTTGGTGTAACTTTGTTTGGAAATAGGCAAGTAAACTTCCATTTCTCAGTGTTCTTTTTCATTCTGGTATAATGCTAAAGAATGCTTGCTGAATGAGTTCTGAGTGAAAACTGTGTGTATGAATCTTTGTTCTGATTCAGCATACTGTATTCTGCAATGCTGTTCATGACTTCCTAAACATACATTTTGATGGTATAAGTAGAGCATGGAAAAAGTACATTTTAGACTAAAACTCCCAGAATTCCTCAGCCACTATGGCCTGCCACTGTATATACAGCATGAGCTGTGTTGGCTGGGGAATACTGGAAATTGTCAAAAAATTTGTGGTTCTCTAAATCTATAGTTGAAAGGCTTATCAGTGCCAGTTGATATTTTTGATGCTCTTTCTGACCCTGATACATACTTTATTCCTTGCCATATTTCTCAGCTTTGCCTCATTGACTGGTCTCTCTCAGTGGTACTGGCTTATTCATATTGACATCACAGTGGGCATATTGTTCAGCCAGCTATCAAGTCCTAGACTTTAAAAGGCTTGCTGTTACATCAAATGACTTAATGCAGGTGTCAAATGTCACCACCCTATTGTGTGCCATGCACCTGGCAGGAGGGAAGGGAAGAAGAGAAGTGATGGCTGTGCTTGGCCATTGAAGGGGGTGGATGCTAGATAACCAGGGAAGCTTCAATTACCTCCAGTCACCTGAACAAGATTATTTCCAGGGGACCTGTGTTAGCCTGTCTAAAGGGTGAGGATGAAAATCAAGGCCAGCTTGTAATCCTGTTGAAATATGCTCCCCTTTTCCCTCCCCAGGAAAGCATTTCAACCATGGAGTTACTTTCAGAGGTCAATTTCTCTTCTACTACAAGTTTACTTTCACATCCAGCTTCTACCGACACAGGCGTTCCACTTCCTGCCAAGAATCTAATGTTCAAGGACGGTGTATTATCTGAATGGAATGGACGGTCTCCTTCCTCTGTCCTTATTGCAACTATGCCTCCAGAACACCTGAAATAGCTTGAAGGCTCAACGTGTCTTGTTCACATCTTGCCTTTTTCCTCCTGATAACTGACTGCATTCAAGTTACAGTGCCAATCTTCTCAGAAGTGTAATGCTACCACAGCATGACCTCTGCAATGATAGTGTTATTAAAGTGTGTAGTGTTGCACTTAACTTGGGGGAGACACATCCTACCTGTTAATTTACTGCATGTCCTGCTGCAACAGGAGGCTTCTTTAGTTGTCAGCCTGTCTCTCTTTTTATCTCAAGACAATCGGTCCTTTCTTTTATAACCGAAACACCTTTCGTAGGCTTTCTGATTATTGGATTTCTAGGCTGTCATAATAGATAAGAGCAGTTTTTATACATTCGTGATGCAGACTGTAACCTTTCTCTCTTCTTTTTGTAATGTAGTAACCCACCACAGTTAAACAGTTTTTGACATTAGAAAAGCAAAAATGGTATTTAAGCAAAAATGGTATTTAATTTAAATTGGTGATGGTATCAGAAGGGAATTGGTACTAGTGAAGTAGTACTGACAGGCTTAATATCTGTTACCTACCTGATAAGAAGAATGACTGGGAGAGATTCATATTGGTATGCTGATACTGTTTTCTAAATGGATTTAATCTCAAAGTACCTCATGAGAAAATTTACATAGAGCATGGACTATTTTGTCCATGTTCAGTAGAACCTCAGTGATGGTATTATACCAGAGTTAAATGTGGCACTGTCTGTACATAGACATCTTTGCTTCTAGACTGTGTTTCTGCAGTGTTGTTTTGTTGGCACAACTGCATTGCACCCAAAACAAAACAAAAACCGGAGGGACTTTTGCTCCAGCCATCTTTTTGACCAAAGCTAATGGAGAACCTGTTCACACAATTCATAATGTGTTAGCTGTAGAAAAGATGTATTTGTAATAGTTTCTAGTTCGTAATTGTATGAATGCCTCATCATGTGAAGACTTCAGCATTTGATTTGCCACTTTCACAAGCCACAGCAGTTTCCCAAAACCTGAATATTGCATATGTTGATAGACTCAAATGGTTTTGCTGTAGGGGCTGCGCAGAAGCAGTTTCCAGTGGATTCTTTCCGCTGATGATTGACATAGTTATTAGAGAGTGTCCACAAGGAAAATCAGATCAGATTTCTTTGTAGAAAAAGACAGACCACTTGAGGTATTGCAAGTGAGGTATTGAAATATCTGTGGGCTGAGATTTCACTGGACTGTTTAGGGCACAATCCACCGGGGAGTTTTTGATATACACTGAAAATAACAACAGCTGTGTAGCTAGCCCTCCTGTCCTGTGTTGTTTCCATTTGTTTCAGAAGAACTTGCCAGTGGATTGGGGTTATGGGAGATAGGGTGTTTTGTTAATCACAAAAAAGTTAATTGAAGATTATTGTGTTTTGATCCTTTCTAGATTTTGTTAACATTCCCTCCCTAGAAGGGCAGGAGAATTATGCAGTGTTTAACAGTTAGTTTTGTATAGTTTATATGAACTCTGTACTGCAGTTTTGTCACTTTCAGGATCTCAGCAGCTGTGATATGTTACAACACAGTTGTAAAAAGTTAAAAATTAGAAGCTTTGGTGTCAAATCAGTGTGGTCTATAATGTTTGATATCAGGCTTTGGCAAGTGTTTTGGTTTTTCCCATCTTAGTTGCATGCTAGCAGGCTTTCATGGTATGGCTGTTTTGAGGACCAAAAACTCAAGAGTATATCTCAGAATCGTTCACAATAGGAAACAGTAATAGCAGGTATACATGTGTCGGGAGAAGGGATTTTTGTGCATATTTTGTGAATGAGGAAAAACCCTGTGATTTTTTTTTCCATTCTAACTGTTTGAAATTGATTATTTGCTTCTCCCTCACTCTCACACTCACACACTGTTTCCCTTTCGTGTTTATATGTACCATTTCTAGAAATGAACAGTTCCCTTTCATCAACATGGACATTTAGCCTTCTCTCCCTTTCTCCTTTTCTAGCTTTTGCCTTTCCCTCTATAATATGAGCAGGACTCTTTGACACTGCACACAACACAGAGCTTTACCTGATGAAATTATTTGGCATAAACATGAATGCTTCAGGTCTTCTGTCACATTGGAGATATACCAGTGGTGGCCTTCTAATAAAAAGGAAAGTAAGCAGGTCCACAGCCAAAGGTTTTGATTTGGGGTGGCTTGTGTCTGATGAGACTAATCATAAGTTTTAAAATGACAAGTGAGGGGTGATACCTTTAGGTGCATCATTAAATGTGTCTGTATCATCCACCAGGAAATATATTCAGAGATAGGGCAAATGCAACCAACTGAAATCAGGGCCAGTCCATCCCTACTCGAGCACAGGAAATGCAAGAGATGTTTGAGAAGGGCCAGGCCTGTCTAGATCCTACTGTAATAGGTTTCTGAAGGCTAAGAAGATGATGTTGATTGAGACTAGTTGCACTTCACAGCCACTTCTGGATACATAGGACACGTAGGGCTGCCATGTGATGAGAATTCAAAAACATTTTTTTAAAAAAATCTATCCTGCTTGTCTCTAATAAATAATAATTGATGATAATTTATTAATTCAGAAGTCCAGGAGGAAGGACCACTTGCAGCCAGTAAAACTCAACCATCTCTCTCAATGTAAAATAAGAGATCTATGGAATTTCTATATTTGGCAATCTGATTCAAGGGTTTTCAGTAGTGGAGCAGCAAAGCAGATGCATAGTAACTCAAATGTCAATTGGTATCCGTTGTCAAGAGTTTCAGCAGGAAATCCCTCAAATTTATACTATATATGGACTCAAATTTATACTAGAATTGGATCCACCTAGGACTCAGGTGGAGTCAAACTTATTATTTCACTCCCTGGTCTAAAAGTACTATCTCACCTTGCCCTCTTATTCTTGACAAGTAGTCTTGAAAGAAACAGCAATAGAATTAGTGGCAGAAGTTATGCTGTCTCATCTGTGTAGATGATGGTTTAATCCCCAAATGTCAGTGCCCTTGTTGCTAAAGCCATTGCAGCCCATGCTTATAGTGGGTGCTTAAGAATGCTAAGCAGAAAATGCTTAAGGTTATATTCTATACAGGCTATATTCCATCTGTGGTTTGAGGGTGAGAGGGAGAAAGGGACTCATTCCAAGCCAGGCCTCTGCCCCAGTCTTGGAAAAATCCCCTCCATTGTGAAAAATGAAGATGAAAAATGGTTGTTTTACCATCCCATCACTTATCCTTACTACCACTACTGCTATAAATCATCTGCAATATGAAAATCTAAATTATTTAAATATACTGTGATCTGAGACACAACCTATATTCAACCAAAAGCATCCACATTTTTAAACCTTTTTTTTAAAAAAATTCCCAGCAACTTTTTACTTGTCAAGAATCAAGTTGGTGATGTTTTATGCCTTAACATTTCATAGTTCATCTGTGCTTCTTAATTAAAATGTATTTTGCTGCTTGAATTTGGTAATAAATGAGGCATCCAAAAATACTATTTTAACTGGACTAGGCTTCAGAGACTTTTTCAAGACCAGTTTGATCAGGGTGGCCCTTATTCAGATGTATTTTCTCCCTTCCCCATTTTCCAATTTCCTAGCAACTTAAATTCTTTCAATTGTGCTCTTATTTCTCTTTGTATTTCTTTCTCCAGTGTTTCTAAAGCCACTCGTATCTTTTGAAAAAGGTTTTAAAATGTGAGAGTCTGACAATTGTAAAGCAACCCAGTTGCTTTGTTCCTAGTCTGACGTTGATAGTATACAGTGAAATGTATAAACTGGTATTCAGTTAAATTATTGGAACATGTAACATAAATGTTTACAGAATAAAACCGTGTTGCTGGTCAGGACTTTTGATAGAATAACTTTTTTTTCTATAAACTGAACATTTTTATAGTGGTTATGTTCACATACGCATATAGTATGTAGGTTTATTCCAGAAACTAAATGTATCAGCTGACTCCATTGAAAAACATTGTGTTTGTTATGATGTGGTGAGTCAGAGGTGGCCAATTGTAGCCCTCCATATGTTTTTGGCCTAAGGTTCCTGGCCATGCTGGCGAGGCCTGATGTGAGTTGTAAGCCAGAAGCATCTGGAATGTTGCAGTTGCCCACCTCTCCTGTATTCAATGTTTGTTTGTTTGTTTTTCTTTTTTACACTGTGTTCTAGATAGCTCACAAAATGTTAAAACCCTTAACAAAAACCATTAAAGTCACAATAGAAAAGGCAGTATAAAAGCAGTCAGCAGAATGAAAACAGACACCAGGTCATATAAAAGCAGTAACAAGAGGATTAAAAAGTTTGTGAAAACTTCATTTATGGTTCCAAAATGATAAAGATATAGGTGGGTGAAGAAACTGGCTAGGGAAACCATTCCTCAAATGGGGTCCCACCACCCACTATACCTCAAGTAATGAGACACCTGAAGAATTCTTACAGGCATAGACATGAGGAGACAAATAGTTCTTTAGATATCGCTCTCTCACCTGCACGCACACAGGTTTTCACACTGTGTCTGTTCTTCATGTAAGAAATTATTTGGGATCTGTGTATGCTGTCTTCTGAAGCAAAGGAAATAAGACTATCAGGAGATCAATTGTAGTTAAAATATGCCTCTTAAGTGCTTGAGTGATAGAGTCCTCAGGCTATTATATTTTCCCACAGTCATGTACTAAAGCAAGTTAATCCAGATAGAAGTTTCAGCTACCTGTTCCTTCCTTCAAGTGACAAAGATTAAAATTTATATAGCCAAACGATTTCATTTATTACATTTTATTCTACATTTCTGCTAACTGAAGCAGCCAAGGCAGCTAACAAATATAACTGAAATCAAAATCAAACAAGAAAATCATTAAAATCAACAATCTAAAGCTTTGAACCTGTTTTAAAGGGCAGATTGAAGAGGTATGGTCTGACACTGTCCTAAATGCAGTGAGACTGGGAACTCATTGCAGTTATTGAGGAGTGCACTCCTTGATCAAAGAAAGCAGAGAAGATATCTGTCTCCAGTGTAACTATCGAGTAGAACTCTGCAGGTGAGTGTATTCTGAAGGAAGCCTCTGCTAAATATCTTAACATTTCAATGGGTTCATAACAAGATAGGTTGGTCTTAGCCACAGTTAAAGCTGTTTATAAAAGGTTGAAATTGCTACCTTGAACTGGGCCTGAAAATCATTTAGCAACCAGTGGAGATTTTAGCATTGGAACAACATGAACTCTTGAAAAAAGCCAAAATGATTAAATTCACCAGTACTCTGAACAAGTGCCACGCCCGCTGTCTTGCTAGAAGCCAAAATAACAAAACTGAGGCTGTTGTACTTTGGATGTATCACAAGGTTACATGACTCATTGGAAGATACACTAACAATGGGGAAGGTGGAAGGCTGTAAGAAAAGAGGGAGACCAATGCATTGACTCAATAAAGGAAGCCACAGCAGTGACTTTGCAAGACATGAGCAGGACTGTAAATGAGCAGGGATCCTGAGTTACTATCAGTGAAAGCTGACTTAATGGCAGATAACTAATGCTTTCAATGTGCACCAGTTAGTGGTGAAATAAGAAGATCCCACCATTTCACCATGCAAGTATAAAAATCTGGTTCTCCATATGGAATGCACTTTTGTTTTTTAAGTCTGTGACATGCTGCAACTCAAAGTCAACACCCCAACTGTGTTGGTCTCTCACCAGAACTAGTGGTGATTAGTGATTTAAGACAAAGCACAGTAAATCTGACTCTTGGCCTTGACTTCACAGACTTTAAACTAGTGTTAAATTTCTTGGCTAGAGCTTAAGCTGTTTCTGGAAAATAGATGAATTTGTTTTTCCCTTGGCAAGCTTCTATGTCAGTTAATCCTTTTTCACAGCAACTGAGCTTCTTGCACATGGTTTTCTGCTTGAATTTCGTGGTCTCTGTGTTTCTGCAACACTCCTGAAAAGGAGGTACACAGACAATAAGCTTTTCTATTTCTGTAAGAGTGGAAGGGAAATGGTCTTAACTCCTCAGTGGCCAGCAGGCCTTTTAGTCAAAGTGCTGGGTATCCGCCATTTATCCAAAAGATCTTTTGTTGTCGTGTGCCTTCAAGCCATTTCCAACTTATGGTGAACCTATCATGAGGTTACCTTAGCAAGAGTTGTTCAGAGGAGGTTTGCCATTGCCATCCTCTGAGGCTGAGAACATGTGACTTACCTAAGGTCACCCAGCGGATTTCATGGAAGATCCTTTACACATCCATAAAGCATAGTTACTCCATCTTCTCTGATTGGAAACTAGTTGCTTTTGGCTCTCCTGTCATGATACCAAGTTAACAACCATTCCATCAAACTACTGGAAATGTTATTGTCCTAGCTAAGAATTGGTGCCAGAACTTACTTTGTCTCCCTCATCCCTACCCATCCAATTTCTCTTGTGTGCCATGTCTTGTACACCTGAGGGCAGCTTTTTCCCCCCACATAAGCCATGGAAAAGTCAGCGTAGCACTGACTCACCCTCTTAGCTGGTCAGTCAATACCTCCAGCTGAAAACCAGTACCTGTTGAAGCTGGTACTATCTGTTTGCTTTTCTGATAAGAGCAATTAGCTACACCTATGAATAGAGGGCGGGTATCATTCACTTGGGTTTTATCTGTCAAAATCCAGTGTTAATGGCAGGAGAGACCTCAGAGATAAGATAGGGTGTTCCTAAGAAAAATGCCACTATGCAGCGTCATTTTCAAGGGCCCACATATTCTTTCAGAGCCTCTGCTAGTACTGTCATGGATGTTCAAGTCCCATTATATACAATGATGTCATGAAATGGTGACCCTTACATAACATTGCAATATCAAAATTTGCTTTTCCTAGCTGGATTGGGGCGCAGCAACTGCATGCCTCAGCCCCGATCCAGTTTTTGCAGGGCATGCCCTGCTAAGGGCATGATAGCCAAGTTGCTGAGGCTTGGCAGTGCTCCTTTGGCGCAGTGTCGTGGAGACACATCACCAAAGGAGCCCCATGATGCCACACGCCCTGGTGCGGCACACAGTGTCACAGTGCCATGGGGCGGAGCTGGGGTATGCATCATGAGGATGCTACATTCCAATTCTGCCCCTATGCCAGCCTTAATAACCAGTGTGTACAGGGCCTTAGACTTTAGTGCCATAGCCTCCAACATTACACAGAGGAAAACCAGGATGTGTGTGGCCAAACAACATCAAACTGTTGTCAAGAGGCAAAAGTTATTAATGAGGAAGAACACGCAAGCTAGAAGAGGCTTCAGCAGCTTGCTTTTGCCTGAGCCTATTGGGAAGGAGGAGATTCCATCCTCCTCCTCTTCCCGCTGAATGAAATGAATGCATATTACTTTTTCAATTTGAATTCTGTTTGCAGCAACTGAAGTAAGATGAGGAAAAAGGGAGAAAGTGGGAAGAAGAGAAAGGAACTAGGATATTTTAAAAGCAGTTAAAGAAACAAGAGGATTAATCAGGACTATCCCTGCAAAACTGGGACTGGTGGAGGGTACGCAAGTCCTAAAACATTTGTGCTATTTCAACATTGACTTTGCTTTATAAAATTACATTACAGTGTCAGTATCTTCAGTATCTTGTTCACACTATTGTAAAATAGGTATGTATTTTATTCCATCTCTACTGACTCAAATGTAGTGTGGCAAATGGTGAAAGTTTATGGGAGATGTTATTCAAAACTGCTGGAAAGTCAAAGGTTTTCCTACCCCCAAATTAAAATTGGACTAAAAAATATTTTCAAATAAGGAGAAACTTGCATCTGAGAAAACATGCTCCCCAGATGGACAGGGGGATCAACGTCCTCCCTCTGCTGCTACCCTTTTATTAGAATAAATCTAGAATGCTCAAGTGTTTAGAAAAGTGTGGCTTTAGTAAAAGGATGATATCTTTATATAAGCAGCCACATACAGGGATAGTGTCAGAGGTTATTTATTAATCCCGGAAATATTGAAGCATAAAACTTGAATATTAACAGATCCTTATCACACCGAAGAGCAAAGCTCTGGAGTTCTAAAAAGAAATGGGCCACTCTCATGTAAGTAGTTTTCTCTTTATTTCATCATCTTAGACTTTCTTTGGGTGGCCTTAAGCTCTATTTTTAATGTTTGCAACAAGAATAAACTACTGCAAGGGACAATAACCAATTGAGTTGGGATAAAAGGGCACTTTTGTTTGTTTTTCAGCCACTATTATGACTCCATTGTGTTACTTCAGTGTTGACTTTGCTTTATAAAATTACATTAGTGTCAGTATCCTTTAATAATTATGGTAAAATGGGCACGTTTTTTATTTGACTTAAATCTAGTTTATAAAGCAACTATAAACCTTTAAATTGGTGGACAGCCCCAGTAAACAGAGCCATGGAGAAGATGGGGTGGACCTGCTCTCTGTTTCTCAAAAGGGCAGGACCTGAATTGAGTAGCAATGGCAAAAATACAGATTTCAACTCAACATGTCAGGTTTATTGGTTTACTTTGGTTTAACAATAAGAAAAGAATAAAGGGAGAACAAACAAATCTACAGAGGGAAAAAGTCAATGGACATTAACTACCCTGAGATGTCAGTTTTCATCCATTTCCCCTGCTTTTTCTGATTTTGGGTTAAAAAGAGCTGAGCTACTAGCAATTTTACCACTGTTTAGGTCAATGTGAAGCAACATGTTGCCTTTAAAAAAAAACTGGAGAAAGTCTAAGCTGGTTAGGGGTTGTCTTGGTGGGAATGGGCACCACAAAAAGGGTTGGTTTGCCATGTGGTCCCCACCCTGCTCTAACCACTCTACCACACTGACCCTCCACTTGGTTCATGAATCATCCATCATGCACTGTGTACTGTCATGGCTCAGGTTGAAGCCAACCAATTTGTCACTAAGGCCACACAGCTCAGGTGAATATTGCTCACTAAAAACCCCTCTGCTGTTGCAATGAATCATGACGCCTGAGTCAGAGCCATGACTCTTGAAAGTCTGTTTGCTTGCGTTATTTTTTTTTTTTAAGATCACCAGAGTGTACCTATTGAAACTGTAGACAGAAACTGCATCCACTGTTGTTCTTGCATTCGGAAGTTCCTGGTTGACTTACTGACATCATTCCAGTACTGTTCCTGTCACAACATAGCTCCCCAGATGGGAAGAAGTATTGCTGGGGCTGAGAGACACAAGTCCATGTGTTAATGTCTGCTGAGATCCCTCACCAGTGCAGACCAAGGAACCCAATCTCAGGAGGGGAGTCGCAGCCTGCCACTCCCATAACTAGAGCACCGACCCCCATTGCATAGTCTCTCAGTTGACCTGATTTGATAGGGTCAGTCCTGATTAATCCTATGTTGTCCCACTTTTGCATCTGGTTTGCAAAATGTCCCATTTTCTCTCTTCGTACCACTTCCCCTGTTTATCCTCATCTTATTTCACTGAAAGCAAAAGCAGCTTTCACACAATTGACTCAGCAGATGGAGAAAAGGAGAAAGGTGACATTTTCCCCTTCCCAGTAAGCTCAGGCAAAAGCAAACTGCTGCAGCCTGTCCAAGGTTGTGTGTTCTTCCTCATTAAGACCTAGAATCATAGAATCATAGAGTTGGAAGAGACCACAAGGGCCATCCAGTCCAACCCCCTGCCATGCAGGAACTCCCAATCAAAGCATCTCTGACAGATGGCCATCCAGCCTCTGCTTAAAGACCTCCAAGGAAGGAGACTCCACCACCCTCTGAGGGAGTGTGTTCCACTGCTGAACAGCCCTTACTGTCAGGAAGTTCCTCCTAATGTTGAGGTGGAATCTCTTTTCCTTCAGTTTGCATCCATTGTTCCGCGTTCTAGTCTCTGGAGCAGCAGAAAACAAGCTTGCTCCCTCCTCAATATGACACCCCTTTACAAACTGATGTTGCTTGATCACACATGCCCCAGTTGCCATTTGTGCCATTCTGGAGGGTGTGCAACTGCAGTGTCGAAAGCTACTGAGCACTCCTGTGATAACCATTCACTTTTATAGGGGAAGGGACAAAACAGTATACCCAACTGTTACAGAAAACAGAGGGGGGAAATATTTGCAAATATATTACTGAGCAATGTTTAAGTGTTAAGAATAAATGAAGACAGCCAGTTCCCTTTACAGGGAACCCTTAATATATAGCCATGTCAGTCTGTGTAATCAGTATGTAGAGAGATCTTGTAGCACCTTTGAGACTAACTGAAAGGAAGAAGTTGGCAGTATTAGCGTTTCAAAAGTGCTATAAGATCTCTCTGCATACAGAGAACTCTGTGATGAAAGGAAGGGGTCTCTGGGAAGAGTCTGTTAAAAGCTCTGTTGAGCAAATCTGTTAAGAAAGACAGGTTGGGAGTTGACACAGATAGGGAGCATGTCTGCATTGTCCAATTGAACTGGTTTCTCCATATCATGGTGACTTCTCCACGCAATGCAGGACAAATTCCCAGTTCGAGTGCGGACTGGCTCCACAACAGAAAGCCAGTTTTGCACTGAACCTGCCCTTTCCCTTATTTAAACTACTATAAAATAACTCACCCTATGTTCCAGATTTTGCAAGAAAATCCAGAGCACAGTGATGCAGGGTGGCTGTTAACACACACTTTCCCACAACTGTGGTGTCACTTTGGGTGGTGTCACCCAGTGTGGTAACTTATGGTTTCACCCCCCCCTCCCATTGACTTCCTCCCATTACCATACCCTACAGAATCCTTAGTAATATTTTTGTACTAACGTTACTCATAGATCATCATTCCAATATTTAATGGTAATAGTTGTGACATAAACAACTAGACCTTTAAGTTACAATATCATATGCACAACCTAAATGTATTTACATGTACACAGTGTCATGTGGTTAAAGTAAAAATCTGATACAGGGTGATATTTTAAAAGAAAAATTAGAAAGAATAATTTTTAAATTTAACATTTAAAAAAAATTTAAACTTTAATTTTTTAAAAAAAAATCTGGGCCCTTTCCTTTCTACTCTCACTGAGCCTCACTCCACTCACCCCATCTCTGGGAGCATTTTAAATGGAAACAGGTGAATGCTACAGCCCATTTCTCCCAAAATGCAGATATTTGAGGAGCAGTGGTGTCGCCTCCCTTGGGGTGACACCTGGTGTGATCTGCACCCCTCCTAGTGATATCACTGCCCCACAACAAGGCACCCAGACATGAGATCAATGTTGGGTGGAACATTTCTGACCTCAGAACGACGCATGGTGGTAGTGATGGCCAACAAATGGCGATGTGTGTATAGACAGCACCCACTCTCGCTGCAGAGTGCAAAGGTAACAGGGCATCTGGAGCATCTCCAGGGCCAGAATACTCCAGGAGCATCCCAAAGTATTCTGGCCAGTGTAGACAAACCCAAGGCTTTGAGCTAAAAGAGCCAATTTTGGAGTTGAACATGAAGGGTTAATATTTGAGAGCCTAAAGAATAGAAGATCGGTTTATTATATTCTCATACCATGTTTAATAAATCTATTTATGTTGTTGTTTTAAAACTGTCTTTGGCTGGCGGTCAAGCCTGAATTGGAGTCAGGCCACACATAACAAACTAAATAACCCACACAACAACACAACCACAAGACCACATTTATAAGGGTCATTCTGAGGACCAATAGCCCAACCCAGAAAGGAAAGAATTAAAGGAACGAGGGCAGGGTTAGTGGCAGGATTCTCTACAAACTGGAACTGTGGGGCCAGTCTGGAAAGGGGATCCATCACACCAAGGATGTCGAGAGTTTGGAAAAAAATGATTTCTTGGACTACAGCTCCCAAAATCTTCGACCCATCATGTCTCTTCTAAACTCTGTAGGCTAGTATTCTCTAGCAGCAGCTCTCCATGGTCTGAACAACAGAGTTGCAGTTTTCCCATCATTTGGCCATCTAGGTGTTCTAAAAGAAACCCAGTGCTGACCATGTGGTGGTGGTAGAGGATATGGGGACTTGCAGTCCAAAAAAGGATTATTCCCACCCATCCCCAAGGCTCTGTGTCCATGCTGCTGAACAATCTTCTCTGTTGTTGTTGTCTTCCTAGCCAAAAATTCAGCACCACCATCATGATTTTAACCCTGAGCGGGATGCCAAGAAACTACACAAAGCTTGCAAAGGAATGGGTAAGAAGGTCCTGCTTCTCAAGGGACTCTTTCATACGAGGCTAAATTGGAAGTATAATTTAAGGTCAATTCGAATGCAATCATGGGTTTTACGTTATTGCGAATTAACTCTTCGCACACAAATTCGGGCAAGAGGGAAGCCAATTCAAATGCAATCATGGGTTTTACATTATTGCGAATTAAAGCTTCGCATGCAAATTCGGGCAGGAGGGGGTTATTTTCGGGTAATGGGAAGTAATTCCGAACGGAGCAGGGGTTCATGTAAATTCGCTAAACAAGCAAATTTACATGAATCCTCATTGGCTCCATTGGGAGTTGGGAGAAATTCCTCCCGTTTGAAAGAGTCCAAGGACTGTACATAGAAGATGAAGCCTGTGATTTAAAAAGTGCCTGTGCTTAGATCTGGGCATAGGAATCTGCCTTGCTGAATCATACCAAGGGGGCATCTCAGTTGATAAAATGGTTGGGAAGCTGGCACTAACCATCACCAAGGATCTGAGGGTCTAGTTGCCCTGAGTTTCCAGTTTCCAAAGGTCACTTCCAAACAGGAGACAAGAGTGCAAATTATCAAGGTGTGCAAATCTGCTCAGGAGAGCAACAGCTTGCTACAATTTGCAAAGATTAATTGATTGGTTGCTGCAATATGCAAAGACTCTTCAGAGGGGCTCTATGTATTTCTTATGTATTTAGCTTGCTCCTTCCATCCAAGTCATTGCAGTGGCAGGGCTCACCTTCCATTTTGTGTGTGTGTGTGTGTGTGTGTGTGTGACAATCATCTCATTTTGCTTTACACAAAATGTTTGCCATTGAGAATGAGGCAGGTGCCTTATGCAATAGACTTTTGTAAAAAAAAAACTATTAGTAATTATTATTTCATTTTTCACTGCCTAAAAGATGTAGAGATGGTTGGGGATTGCCTTTTTTGTGTGTTAAAATAATGTAACTAACCTTGGTAGCTATGCACTTGGACTTTGGGGTGAGGGTGATACTATTTACTGCTCTGCTTCAGGCAGCAAGATGTCTTAGGCTGGCCCAGATCACAGAAATAATCTAAGATTGCATACATGTATGAGCCCAAATTAAGCCAGTGCATATTGGACTAGGGCTCTGGGAAATTGGGATTTAAATCCCATGCTAAACCTACTTGATGATCTTGGGCAATCACACTCAGCCTCAGAGGAAGGCAATGGAAAACTCACTCTAAATAAATCTTGCCCTTTGTCAACTTAAAGGCACACAACAACATAACAATGAGCACAAGGTAGCCTCATGCACCTGAATAGCTCTGCCTATCAGTTAAGAAGCCAGAGAAACAGACATGATGTATATCAAAAGTTGCATTCCTGTTTTGTTTAACTACATAAGGGACAGAGTAAGACTTGGGTTGATTGAAAGATTTGCAGTATCTTTGAATTGTTTGAGATGCAAATAACAGGCAGTCAACTGAATTAATTACTCTGTGGCATTCATTTAAAGGCAGTTATGAATTTTCTGGTGCCAGAGAAAGATAGCTGGTCACCACCAACCCCTTCTCTTCATTTTAGAGGAATGACTCCTCATAACAATTTCAATTTGATTTTTTTCCTGTGATTTTTGCACTAATACTTTGCAGGAACAGATGAAAAGGTAATTATTGAGATCCTGTCCAGCCGTTCATCAGACCAGAGGCAACAAATAAAACAGAAATACAAGGCCCTTTATCACAAGGTAAATAAATAAGGTCACCATTATTACTACTGCATGAATCCTATTTTGGGAGAAAGGTAATATACAAATTCAATCAACCAATCAAGGAAGGAAGGAAGGAGAGGGAGAAGGACTAATATTACTACCTCCCGGGATGTGCAGTGTGAGCTGGTCCTCCATGTGCCTAGCACCTTTCTGGTCTACTGGCATACATTCCCAGTTAAATGTTTTCCCCTAATACTCTAGACCAGTAATTCCCAAACTTTTGTTTCCAGATGGTTTAGACTTCAACTCCTAGAAGCCCTAGTCAGCTTGGCCAGCTGTCAGGAATCCTGGGAGCTTAAGTCCAAAACATTTGGAGGACCAAAGTTTGGGAAACACTGCTCTAGACACATTGTGAGTAGTTTCTCCCTTGTTATCTTTGATTCTTTAGGGATGTCCTGGGAGATCTGGGAGTCTCCAGAGCTGGACGGAAGAAGAGTGGTGGCATCACTGTCTTACCTTAGTGTTTTTGTCCTGAAAACCATTCGATCAGGTGGTGTATCCACACTGCAGAATTCAAGCAGTTTGACACCATTTTAACAGCCATGAATCTATCCTACAGAATCCTGGGATTTGTAGTTTGGTGAAGCACCAGATTTCTCAGACAGACCAGGCGGAGTACTCACCAAATTACAATTCCCAGGATTCTGTAGGATAGAGTCATGGCAGTTAAAGTGGTATCAAACTGATTTAATTCCACAATGTGGATACACACACAGTGATGGACATGTGTTTTGCTCTTTCCTCCTAGAGGAAGAATGGGGCTTTGTGGCAAAAATCCAGGGCCCTACTCAGCAAAATGAGCACAAAGCAGGGAGGGTTAACAAGCAGGGCTAGTTTATTGTATATGGAAGTAAGTGAACTAATATACATTAGCTACTAAAGGAACCTTCTCTAATCTTGTGCTGAAACGCAACACCCATTAGTCTTGATCCCCATGGCCCATGGCCATCACAGCCAGAAGTTACCAGATGGGAAAGACTGATCTAAAGCCATAGTCTTAAATGACCTAAACACACTGTTTCTGTCTGTGGCTTTGAATTGTGTCAGCCAAGTAAAAGGGATGGACTTATCATTAGGCAGAGTGAGGTACTTTCCTCAGGGGCCATATGCTGGTGAGGCTGCATGACTCCCTCCTAACTGTTCCTTCTGAACTCCCTGGCTGTTTCCAGTTTTTCCATATGACCTGACCTGTGCTAAGTGGTGTCACTAGGGTCGGTGTCACCCCAGCACAGCAATTCATGCAGTCACCCCCAGGCTTGGAGTTGCCAAAGCAGTAATCACTTGGGAGAAGATTGATAACTATAGAAGATCAAAGCTTGGTCTACTTGCTGATGATCACTGGTGGACCAGGGCATTGTAAGGATCTGTGTCCCATGTTGTTCTGATCTACCTGCCTTGTTCACAAGTCACAAAGGGGTCCATTTGGCGATGGGTGAGGCCTCCAGGAGTTCGCCGTGGTATGACAACAGTGCCCTTCCCACCTCTGAGTGTATGTAACAGGTTCTTCCCAGGGCCTTCAGTCTCTGAGAGTCCTGGTCTACCCTTAGAGAGGCATGGTACACTGTGAAAGGCAGACAGCCCCCCTGAAATGTCACCTGGTTCGGACAGCACCTCCCGCACCCCCTTAGAAATGCCCCTGCCTGTGCCCCCTAAACTAGTTTTCTGTCTTGGATGTGGTACAGACATTTTCCTATCACAAGCATTGATGTATCTAGCTTATGTATATAGAACAGGGGGAGAGAAAGAGAGCACCATCTTATTCTTTCCTCAGGCAGCAAAATGTCTTGGTCTGAACCTGCTGCAAAGTTCCTGCTAATCCTCTTGCTTGTTCACTTAACCAATGAAAGAAATGTCCAGATATGACCTTGACTGATTGTTTAGGAGGTCTTTTTAAAAATATTTCTTAGGATCTGGAAGAAGTACTTAAAGGAGATCTGAGTGGGAATTTTGAAAAGGCAGCCTTGGCCCTCCTGGATTGGCCCTGGGAATATGATGCCAAGCAGCTTCGGAAAGCAATGAAAGGAGTGGGAACTGATGAAGCAGTGCTGATTGAGATCCTCTGCACACGGACCAACCAGGTAACGATTTGCCTGTGCATCTGTCTTTAACAAAAAGCCAATGCAGTGCTCTGCTTAGAGTGCTGGACTAGGGCTTGGGAGATCTAGATTCAAGTCTCCACTGAGTCATGAAACTCACTGGATAACCTTAGATTAGTCACTCATGCTTTGTTCAACCTACTTCATGGAGTTATTGTGAGGATAAAGTGGGTTTTGGAAAACCATATAGGATGCCTAAACACACTGTTTAATGTACTAAGCAATAAACATTTTTTAGCAATCTAGGATTGACGGGCTTGAACCAGAACGTTATGACACACGAGTTCAACCCAATGAACTATCTGAGAATCTGTGTGAAAAATTGCCACAAAAGATAACAGAGGCAAGCAACATGGAGCCCTGAGTTTGACAACCCAAATGATGAACCATTATGGCTTACCATAATGCCCAAGGTCCAGGCTTTCTACCTTTGCCCAGTCAGCAATCTTGCCTCTTTTACCTAGGAATTGGGGAGTTTATGAGTCTCCAGATGTTTCATTACAATGTCTACCAGCCCAAACCAAAACAGCCAGTGGAAATTACATTGTGGTAACATCTGGAGGGCCACTTGACTTAGGGTGATGCTATAAGAAATCCATCTTCTGAAACAGTGAGCAAAAGAGGACACAATTTGCACAAGCAAAGAGACTTATTAGAATGGCAGAGCAAATTTTCCCTCTGTAAGTTTTTTTTAAAAAAATCTTAAGAGTTATAGTACTATAGCACAGAAGTAACATTTCACTGATGCACTATGACTCCAAAAAGTAAAATAAAATAATGACAGGAAGGTGTAGGAAAGGAGACTCTTTTTTGTTACAGTTGTGTCTTGGAGTTTAAAAGAATCCCACATGTGGATGGAAATAAAATGTTGCAGTTGGTGCTGTGAAGTGCCAGTAAATAATCTGGATTAGCAGAAATGTCGTTTGGGCATTAAAAAACAGAACCAAACAGAACAGGAACTACAGTAACAAATACTATAAACTTCAGCAACCTATTGACACATTTGCCCCATCCAGGGAAGCCCAGGGATAAGAACATAAGTATATTTGGCCCTCCATATCCACAGATTCTTTGTCCACAGATTCAAGCATCCATGGCTTGAATATTTTCAAAAAATATATATAAATTCCAAAAACAAATCTTGAATTTGCCATTTTATATAAGGGTCACCATTTCATTCTCCATTGTATTTAATTGGACTTGAGCATCTACAGATTTTGGTATCCACAGAAGGTTGTGGAACCAAACCCCAGCAGATAGCAAGGGCCCATTGTACTATCTTCTGGATCAGACCAAGCTGCAAGTATTGTATTTCCAACAAATTTCCAGCCAAATGACTCCAAAGTCAAACAAATAGGCCATCGATCCAAAGCCTTTCTTCTGTTTGTCTTTGGAGCAACCGAGCAGAGAAAGCAAGAAGCGCAATAAATGCAAAGATGGTGACAAACTCTTTCATGGGAATCCTTCTCTGGCACCCAACACATTATGCACATGAAAACAGGCAGGAAATTGTACATGAGAATATTGGAGTGTTGTCATTTTTTTGCCAGGTTCAGAACAGTGGCATCACTAGGGTTGGCATCACCTGGTGCTGTAACTCATGGTGTCACCCCCTGCATTGACCTCCTCCCGGACTCCGCCATACAGAATCCTTACTATTGTTTTTTGTACTATTGTTTTTTGTACTAATGTTACTCATAAATCGTGATTCCCATATATGACTGAATGGAATGGCAATAGTTGTGACATAAACAACTAGCAAAATTAAAATTATGCTGTTAAATTACAATATCATACACACAGCCTAAATGTATTTATATATATGTATATCATTTCAAGTGGTCAAAGGACTCTTTCATACAAGGCTAAATTGGAAGTATAATTTAAGGTCAATTTGAATGCAATCATGGGTTTTACCTTATTGCGAATTAAAGCTTCGCATGCAAATTCGGGCAGGAGGGGGTTATTTTCGGGTAATGGGAAGTAATTCCGAACGGAGCAGGGGTTCATGTAAATTCGCTAAACAAGCGAATTTACATGAATCCGCATTGGCTCCATTCGGAGTTGGGAGAAATTCCTCCCCGTTTGAAAGAGTCCAAAGTGGAAATTTGGTAAGATGTGCTGATTTTAATTTTAAAAACAAAAAGAAATTAACTCTAAATTTTAAAAGAATTTTAAAATTATTTTTTTTAAAAAAATAATTAAATTGTAACCTTTTTTAAAAAAATCTGGGGCCTCTCCTTTCTCTTCCCATGGAGACTCAACCCACTCACACCAGCTCTACATCGTTTTAAAGGGGTACAGGCCAACACTTCAGCCTGTTTCTGCCCAAAGGCAGATGTTTGGTCAGTGGTTTTTGCTATAAAGTTTGAATTATGTGTTTGTAAAAACATTATGATATTATTTTCTTTCTTTCTTTTTTTTTACCTGTTCTTCTTTTCTTTGCCACAGCAAATTGTAGCGATCAAGGATGCTTACCAAAAGAGTAAGTGACAGCTTGGTGTTTTTTTTAAATGCTCCTTAAATTTAAAAGTCTGAGCACCAGGCATGCTAAAAATGTCAATCTCTACCTTTCTTTAGTATTTGATAGAGATTTGGAATCTGATGTCAAAAGCGATACCAGTGGGTCACTCAGAAAGATACTTCTTTCTGTGCTGAAGGTAAGTGTTTGGACTGTTTTTATCATGATTACCATTCTGGTGGCCATATTCATAGAGCCATGGTGTTATTATAGGCTGGGGTAGCTGATGAGGCAAGCTAGTCTGCTTTCCCATTTACTCTGTGTATCGCTGTTCACATCTTCTCTGTAAGGGATTTTGGAGGTAGCTGCTGTTAAACTTCTCTATTCTAAATAGGCACACAAAGCTACAGTAGGATTAACTAGAACAGAATCCTATTCTTTCACAGGAGTTTATCACACAAAGGAGATCGGGAGTTTATCCCATGAATATCCCGGAAAAATCATGTAATTATGCGAATGAATTTCATATGACGTTGCACAAAACCAACCATTAAAGTGGTCAAAAGGAAGCATTAATGTGCATCTTTTTACTTTTGGGATTTCAGTGACAACGCATTTCTGATATCACTTTATTTACGCAACTGCGTGTGATAATCATTCGTGCAATCATTTTCTCTTTATTTGCAGGATGCTTTAAATGCGCTTTAATCTCTCTTTAATGCTGAAATTAGCCCCAGTATGATAAACTCCACAGCTCAAGCTTTTGCTGCTTTTTCGGGGGGGGGGGGGGGATGCACACACATCATTTCTACCTGACACTGGAAGGCTGTGTTTCTCCACATTGATCAAATCCTCCTGAGGGCTTTGCTTGCCAATGTGAAGGATCATCCAAGTTCACAAGGAGACAGGTGGTCCTTTAGGACTCTTTCATACAAGGCTAAATTGGAAGTATAATTTAAGGTCAATTCGAATGCAATCATGGGTTTTATGTTATTGCAAATTAACTCTTCGCACGCAAATTCGGGCAAGAGGGAAGCCAATTCGAATGCAATCATGGGTTTTACCTTATTGCGAATTAAAGCTTCGCATGCAAATTCGGGCAGGAGGGGGTTATTTTCGGGTAATGGGAAGTAATTCCGAACGGAGCAGGGGTTCATGTAAATTCGCTAAACAAGCGAATTTACATAAATCCGCATTGGCTCCATTCGGAGTTGGGAGAAATTCCTCCCCGTTTGAAAGAGTCTTTAGACAGCCATGTCCTAAGCCACAGAGAGAAGTAAAGGTTGAAATACCAGGCTCTGAACTTGGAAGCTGGATCTTTCAATGGAGTGAAGGGAATTCACCTTTTTTCCCAAGTAGTATTGGATAATATGCACTAGAGGGCAGCAAAAAAGCATAATGTGCTTCTTTGCCTGCCAAGTGCTTTGCAAAAAGGGCTGCTGCCCAGCTAATAAACTATGAAGCTGATAAAAACCATTCATTAAGGATCATTTGGTTATCCTAAAGAACCCAGACTGGGGTGGGCAACTTTGACCCTCCACAAATTTTATTCAAGCATTAGAGGTGCAATTGGAGATGATGGAAAACAGCTTAGAGATCTGAGGGTGGCACTGGGCCCCTCCATTTCTTTTTCTAGAAATCAAATACTGAGGAATGTTAAAACTGGCTTACATGTTATAGTACGAGTATTTAAAAAAAAACTTTCTGTGGTAGTGGGGGAACAATCTGTTCACTTGTTTCTCCCCCTGTTTAACACAATATCATCTTCTCCAGGCTAACAGAGATCATGGGGTGGAAATCAATGAAAATCTGGCCCACAATGATGCCAAGGATCTTTATGAAGTAAGTGTAACTCCAGAGCAATATATATGATGAATGAGTATTATATGGGTACTGAAGCAAATTCATAAGTAAGCAGTCCTACCCCCCCCCCCCCCAAAAATCCCAATCTCAGTGGCACCCCAAAATTCTAAGCCATCTTGGGATTCCCCCCCCCCCCAACTTCTCTTTTCCCTCCAGTTTTTGGTTCAAATTCTATTACAGCTGAGAAAAGAAAAGATTCCTCCTTCTGTTATATAGCTGAATGTCCTTTGCATTGCATCTCCGGGTACCACCAACTACCATTCAGTTCCCATGAAGTTAAGCCTCCATCTACACTGCAGAATTAATGCAGTTTGACACTGCTTTGACTGCCATGGATCAATGCTGTGGGATGCTGGAATTTGTAGTTTTGTGAGATATTTAGCCTTCACCGTCAGAGAGTTGTGCTGCCACAACAAAGTACAACTCCTAGGATTCCATAGAAAGGAGCTGTAGTGAATACTTTCTTGTTCACTCACCACCTATCTCCTACTGAGGCACCGCTATCTTTGTTAGCATGTTCCAATAGTTTAACAGAGGCCAAGCAGTACTTCAAAACATGAAGTTTATTTATAAAATAAAGAAATATACTTAAAGCTTTGTTTGTCTCATTCCTTAGTTACAAAAGTTCCTTAAAAATAATACTACAGCCACTCAGGCAACCTTATCCAATATTTTTTTATATATATATATATATAAACTTTATTGATTATTAAAAACATACTACATCAAACAAATAAAGCATCCAATCTTACAAACCATACAAACTACAACATTTATCCTTCTATAGTCTTCAAGTTGCATCTTCTTCTTCTTACATTCTTCATACCTTAGCCAATTGGTCTCTTCCCTTTCTTTTATGTTACCTCTTTCTTGTCTTATCTATCTTTTCTACCTTCTTGGCTACCCCTTCTAACCCTTCGACTAATTATATCTTTCTTCTTCCTTCCTTAACTCACCCAATCGTTTCTTCACTCACATACCAGTTGACTTCCTTCCTACCAATACAGTCTTAAAGGTGGATGGGCGACTTTCTTTATATAAATGAATCTGTAGGTCTCGTCTCTTAATGGGATTTACATGGATCTTAGATATCCCTTTACTTCTACTTCTACTTACGTTTGAAAATTTGTTTTCTTAATTAGTGAATTCTTTTTTCCCCCCTGATGTCTAGCTTGTTCTCTAAGAATTCGATTACTTTACTCCATTCGTTATTAAATTTATCTTCTGTTTCGTCCCGTATTGCTTGAGTTAATTTGTCCATTACCATCCCATCGTAAAGTTTCCACAACCAATCTTCTTTCGATGGAACATTTTTGTTCTTCCATTTTTGAGCATAGCACACGCGAGCAAGAGAGACCATGTAAAATGCTATCTTCCTTTGATCTCCTTTTATATCGTCCCCAAACATACGCAATAGGAAAAATTCTGGTTTTAGGAATAGTTTGATATTCAACATTTCACTCATAAGGTCTCTTATCATTGACCAATACCCCTTTGCTCGTTTACATGTCCACCAGCTATGATAAAAAGTACCTATCTCCTTCTTACATTTCCAACAAACACTATTTTTAGTCTTATATATCTTTGCTATTTTTTCTGGAGATAGGTACCATTGATAAAACATCTTATAAAAGTTCTCTGTCAGATCTTGAGAAGCCGTGTACTTATATCCATTTTTCCAGACTTCTTCCCATTGGGACATTTGTATAGGGTGACCAATATTCTTGGCCCATTTAATCATATGGACCTTAACAATTTCATCTTCCATTTCATATTTCAACAATATATGATAAATTTTCCTAATTAAGCTGTTGTCTTCATTTATTAATACCTTCTCCAATTCTGTTTCATCTCCCTTCTCCACAAATCCATACTCCTTGACATCTTTTTTAAATCTTTCAAACAATTGTCTGTGTGTAAACCAGGTAATATTCCAACCTTCCTTCATTAAACATTCTTTTGATTTTAGGGACCAATTGTTCTCCTTCTTTTCTAGTAAATCTTTATATGTATACCATTTGAGATCTTTGGTCATCTCTTTTCTATGCATAGCCTCATGAGGAGAGAGCCATACTCCTAATTTTGGGATTATTCTTCTTTTATATCTATTCCAGATTCTAATTAGAGATTTCCTGACAATATGATTATGGAAGATTTTATTCTTTTTGTCTTTCTCGTATGCCAAGTAAGTGTGCCAACCATAATTAGTCCCCTCCCCTTCTAAGTCTAGCAACTTTTCATCACTCAGGGTTACCCATTCTTTTAGCCATAGCAATGTGCATGACTCGAAATATAATTTCAAATTGGGGAGATTGAGACCACCTCTATCTCTGTCATCTTGTAAAAGATTTAGTTTTACTCTTGGCTTCCTTCCTCTTCAAATAAATTGCGCAATGTCTCGATGCCATTCTTTAAATACTTTGTCGTAGATTACAATCGGGATCATTTGGAAAAGAAATAAAATTCTTGGTAGAATATTCATCTTAATTACAGACACTCTTCCCAATAGTGATAATTTCAGCCTATTCCAATTTAATAAATCTTTTTTTATTTTAGCCCATAAAGGTTTGTAATTGTTTTCAAATAACTCAGTAGGTTTTTTTGTAATCTGAATTCCCAAATATTTGATCTTTTTAACAACCTTTATTTTATACATTTCTTCTAATTCTTTCTCCTCCCCTATTTTCATATTTTTTGTTATAATTACAGATTTTTCTTTATTAATTTTGCAACCAGTTATAGAACCAAATTTTTCTAATAGATTTATAATCTTACCCAGGTTTTCCATTGGGTCTTCTATTATAATCAGTACATCGTCCACGAACGCCCTTATCTTATAATCATGTCTTTTAATCTTTGTTCCTTTAATACTAGAATTCAACTTTATTTCCTTTATAAAAAGCTCCATAATCAACAAGAATAATAGTGGAGATAATGGGCAACCTTGTCGTGTCCCTCTTTGTATTTTTATGTATTTTGTTCTCTCTCCATTAATTCTAATCTGTGCTTTTTGATTATTATATATTTTTTCTATCCAATTTATGAAATTTTCTCCAGCCCCAATTTTCTTCAAAAGTTCTAATAATGTAACCCAAAATAGGCCTAATTTTTTTGTCGTTATGTCTTTGGTAATATTCCAATATATTTATTGCTATTCTCACATTCTCTCTCATATGACGTTTTGGCAAAAAACCTCTTTGATCGACATCAATCACATCCTGTAAACATTTCTTTAGTCTTTTAGCTAGTATTGATGTAAATATTTTATAATCCGTATTGAGAAGAGAGATCGGTCTGTAATTAGATGGATCAAGTACATCTTTCCCTCCTTTTTTAATCAATGTAATTTCGGCCTCTTTCCAGGTATCTGGTAGTTTCCCTCTCAGTGCCTCATTCATTACTTTCTGTAATGGTTCACTTAATTCCTCTGCAAATATTTTGTAGAATTTGGCAGTTAGTCCGTCATTCCCAGGGGCTTTCCCTACTTTACATTGATTTATTGCTTCCTGAACTTCTTCTTTAGTTATCAATTGGTTCAGATCTTTCTGTTGGTCTTCAGATAACACTTGAGTCTTACTACCTGCTAAGTATTCTACAATTTCACTTTTTCCTGTTTCTTGGCTTGTATATAAGTTTGTATAGAAGTCTACAAACACCTCCTCAATATCTTTTTGTTGTGTCAATATTGTATCATCTTTTTTAATTTTGTTGATTAACTTATTTTCTTTCTCTTTCCTTAACTTAGACCAGCCATTTTCCTGTTTTATTTGCCTGTTCAAAATTTCTTTGTCTTACTGATTTTAATTTCTTTTCTATTTCAGCTACCGCTTCTAATTCTAGCTGTTTTTGTAGGATTTTTATTTCCTTTTGTATTTTTTTACTCTGTGGGTCTCTTTTTAAATCATTTTCTTTTTCTTTCAAAGCTTCATTTATCAATTGTACTTTCTGTTTTTTGCATTTTTGAAAAAACATATTCTGTTGGGTAAAAAATCCCCTTATGACTGCCTTTCCTGCATCCCAAATTGTTGCTAGTGGTATTTCATTATTTGTCTTCATATTCTCTTTAAAAAACCATTTAATCGTGTCTCTCCCTTTATTAATTACCTCTTCATTCTTAAGTAGATCTTCATTTAGTTTCCAATTGAATTTTTTATAGGGTTCTTTCAATTTTAATACTATCGGATTGTGATCTGAAATTTCTCTATTCTCTACTTTCATCTCTCTAGTCAATTTAATCAATGAACTAGATACCAAACAAAGGTCGATCCTTGAAAGTGACTCGTGTCTTTCCGAGAAGAAGGTATAGCTTCTTTCATCATTATATAAATGTCTCCAAATATCAGTTAATGAAAATTTCTCTAACATTTGAAAGAAGCTTTTAGGAAGCTTACCTTGCCCTTCCTTAATTGTTTTACCTGATTTTCTATCTAATTTGGGATCGATAACACCATTAAAATCACCTGTTATAATTATATTTTCATAGTCAAGTTTATTAATCTCTTCTTGAAGTTTACTAAAAAAGACCTTTTTATTATCTTGAGGGCTGTAGGAACAAACTACAAGAATTTTTGTGCCACTCCAACATATTTCTACACCAAGAAAGTAACCATTTTTGTCTCTAAATATCTCTCTTGACTCTAAGTGTTGCTTTACATAAATAATCATCCCTCTTTTGCTTTTATCAATAGAATTAAAATATTCTTTACCTATCTTATTATTTTTAATTAGTCTTGCGTCTTTGGTTTTAATATGTGATTCTTGTAGGCATATGACATCCGCGTTATTTTTTTCCAAGTATATAAAAACTCTTTTCCTCTTTTGGGGGGAGTTAAGGCCTCTAACATTCCAAGACAAGATCTTCATTATCAATAAATACTATATTCTTTACGGTATTGTACAAGTAAAGTCGTCCTTGTCAAATTATTTATTCTTTATTTAACACAAATTCCAATAATTTACACAGTTAACTCTTTATTAAAAGGTATTGTTTACAGCTATGTTGTAGCAGTATTGTAGGACAAGATTAAGATTATCAAACTATGAACTATATATTTAAGTAAATTAAAAAAAAGAAAGAAAGGATGTTAAGAAGTTCGTCCAAATCTCTTCTCTCCCTTCCTTTATCTCTCTCAACTTTCTTACTCCACTACTTCAATTTCTTCGTTAACTTCTCCTCCTTTACCTTCTTCACCTTCTTTGTCTTCTTTGCTTCTTTTTTCTAACTCCTTTTCAAGTCCGTTCAAGAAGAGTTTCGCTTTTTCAACTGAATTTAATCTCACTTTTCTTTGTTTCCACGTGACTACCACTCCTTCTATCTCTTCCCACTTATAAGGAATTCCACAAGATTTTAGACGTTCAAGCAAAAAATTGTACTCCTTCCTCTTTTTCAAAATTTTCCCAGGTATGTCTCTCATGATCGTGATCTCTTTGTCTTCTATTTTTAGTTTTGTTTTAAAGCTTTGTTGTATAATCATCTCTTTTGTTTGTTTCCGGACAAAATAAATCACAATGTCTCTTGGAAGTTGTCTCATTTTCGCTATACGAGAATTAATTCTATAAATACGGTCTACTTCCCATGGGAAGAGGGTCTCTGATTCGTTAATAAATTTAGCCAAGATTGGTACTAGGTAGGTGTACAGGTTTTCATTCGGTTTCTCTGGGAGGCCACGTAGCTTTATACAATTTTCTCTTTGTTTTAGTTGCAGTCTCAGGATTGCTTCCTGGATCTCCTGTTGTTCATTGCATATGGTTTCTACCTTCATTTCAGTCTTCTTCATTTCAACTTCCAATTTTTTAACTTTATCCCTAATTGATTTCAAATCTTCGTCAATTTTATCTAATCTGGACGTTATTTCGCTTGTTTCGGTCTTTAGCTCTAATTTCAATTCATCCTTAGATTTTTGTATCTCTAGGTTTGTTTCCAAATGCATTCTTCTAATCTCTTCCATCATAGTTTCATTTAGTTCATTAGTTTTCGTTGGGGTATCAGTTGAAGGTCTTCTGGTTACAGCTGTTGTCAATTGGGATGAAGCTTTCCTTGTTCCTGCTGCCATCTTGATGGTAGATAGGGAAACAGACACAAATAGTAAGATACGTATTCACCTGGTCTTTCCTTTAGTGCACAACACGCAGTTAATTTTCTCCCTCCCTAATTGTAAATTCAGTGATCCACTTTATAAACCTAAATTTGAGTTAAATTTAATAAATTTAATGAATTACTTAAATTTACTAACTTAAAATTTCTTCAAATTTAGTTATATCAATTTCTCATTTATTTTATTTTAGTTATTTGGTTATTAGGTTTTATTTATTTCTATTATTTTATTTTGTTTTATTTTTAACTTTTTTTTTAGGTTGTTTGTTTGTTAGGGCTCTCCTAATTCTTCAAATTTCACTTACTATTTAATCAAATTTATTTATCAAATTTGGAAGTTCGAGCTCTTTAATCTAAATTCTAGCTCTAAGACAAACCCTTTACAATTCCCTAATAGACTAATCTACTATTATTATACTAATCAGAATTTCACCTTGATTACCTGCTTACACACAAACTACCTTAACAAAAAGTAGAAAGCCTGGAATGTGGAAAGGAAGGGAGGGGAGAACCCTTCTGATGGACTTGGAAAAAAAGAAAAAGAGAAAAAAAGAGAGAGAAAAAACAGTCAGTTTCGGTCCAAGTAAATCTTCTCAATCAAGTAATTAAATTAGCCAAATTAATTAATTATAAGTACACGGTTCTACTTCTGAGTATAAAGATTAGCACACTTACTCAATAGACGTTTATAAATGATATAAAAGGAGAAAGTCAGGATCCACAATTGCCTATATAAAAAGAAATATATAAATTGTTATTTTCTATTCACAATAACTCTTAATTATGTTAAACAACCAATGTGATGTCTAGCTTAACATATAGTAAACGTGTAATTAGATAATGGATTCTATATATTCTCAATTTAAATCTAAAATTTGTGTTATTATATAAATGAGCAATAAACACTAATGTATACAAAAAAAATAACAAAAATAACAAGATGGAATATTAAATACCCACTACAATTCTATATAATTAATATTCACTTACTTATAGTTGTAGTATTCTTAAACAGCCCTTTAAACAGAAATAACGTTTCCCTTTACCCCTCCCTTTCCCCTCCCGCTTCCTTATATCAACCCAGGCAGTTAATCTGATCCACCTGTGTTCCACTAAGTCAAAACACCTGGATGTCCTTGGGATTTAGTAGTTCTTTCGGTCCTCACAGTTTAATTACCAAAAAAGAAGGGAAAAAAAAAGAAGAAAAAAGATTACTATTTCCTAACTTTAGTCCATTAAACTTCCAATCTTGGAATTCAAAAAGAGAGAAGAAAAAGGGAAAATAAAAAGGGAAAAATAAAAATAAAAAGGGAAAAATAAAAATATTATATTCAGTAAGATCTCCAGTATAAAAAATTCCGGTTTTAGGCTTTCACAGTTAATTTTTTAGTAGGCTGTAGTCCTCCAATCGTAGGTTTTGTGTCCTCCAAACTTCTCCTTCTCTGAGAGTGAGTAACGTCTCCCGCCTCTCTTCAGCCCCCACTCTCCGTTGAGCTTCGTAACTTTGTAGCAATTTAAGTATTAGAACAATCAGCTAACCTTCATATCCCATAAGTAAGATAAATTGTTAAATTGTTGTATACTCTTGGCAACCCTATAACAAGTCCGATTCGGTCACTCTAATCCAATTAGTCAATCCTCGATTTTATTCCTTACAGCTGGTGATCACCTTCCGAAGCGATTTTATTCCCCAAGACAAATATCCTCTCGATTCTCCAATTCGCTTTCTTTTTTACATACAAGATTCCATACTTCCCATAATTCCTCACCACTCTCCGGGGCTTTTTATCTCAGTTAGCAACTTCTCTTTGATTATTAATGTCTTATTTTATTTATGTTTTATTTTGTTTTATTATGTTTATATTCTAATCAGACCTTTTAACCATTAGCTTACTTTCTCACCGCTTGTTCTATGCCTTTCTCTATCCACCGCCGACAACCACCGACTCCTCTCAACTGCTCTTTTTTTTTTCCCCTTTGATCAGAGTTCTCTAGACGGATCCTCTTTTTTGAAGAAAGTGTTTAGATTGGTAGGGTTCAATTCTCCATCCGAATTGGAGGATGCATCTGTAGATGATGCATCCAAGATTTAAAAGTTTAAAAGTGGTGGCGGAGCCTCTGCCAACAAGCCGCGGCTTGAGGCTACTTGTTGCGGACGTGGCTGCCCGGACTTCCCCCAACTCCTTTCCCCCTTCTCTTGCCTTCGATTCGCTTTCTCTCCTCGCCACTTATCAAGGGTCAGGGATGTCTTCGTCAGGCCCCTCTGCTTCCCCCTGCTCTGGGGGGATACCTCCGATCGTCTGGACTGATCCCAGTCGATCCCGTCTCCGCAACCAGTAGTCACCTCCCGGAGCGATCCTAGAAGTGTGACTTTCACGCCGCCATAACCACCGGAAGTCCAACCTTATCCAATATTAAAGCCAAAAGCTTCCTTAACCTCCAGGCTTATTCCGAGCCTCTCTTTCTCGGACTCCCTCAAGCCTATCTAGACCCTACTGGACTTCTCAGACCCTTCCCTGGCCTATAACTATCCTATAAATATTCCCTCAGGAACCCCAAGAGCACACCCTCCCTCCGAGGTGTCTCTTCCCTCAAAACCTCAACAAAATAAACCCCCTTTTGCTCCATCAGGGCTCTTTTATAGCCCTGCCCAGCCAGCTTCTCATTGGCTGGACTCCTGGTGCTCTGTGGTTGGCTGTTTCCACGGCCTGCTCACTACAGGAGCCATAATGGTTAAAGCAGTGTCAAATTACATTAATTCAGCAGTGTGGCAGAAGCCAATGTCTTATATTCAACATCAATGTAAATCCTCCTTGGCAGCTTAAATAATATCATTATTATTATTGTTATTATTATTATTATTATTATTAGGATTTATTTATTTAGTAATGTAAATTTACACAGCGCTGTACATACGGTTGAAATAGACGGTTCCCTGCCCTCAAGCTTACAATCTAAAATAATAAAAATAATAATAAAATCTAAAAAGACAAGAGACAGAAGGAGAAGGGAAAGGTGGTGGGAAGGGGGATGAGGTCCAGTGGATCTTCTCTCCCTCTGAGGCCTGGACCAAGGCAGATGGACTGGAGGGAGGGCCCTGCTGCTTACACTGGCTAGGCTTGATGGCCTTGGGCCTGCCCTTACACTCCCTCCGAGGCCGGACAATGGCTGATGGCATGGAGGGAGGGCCATCTAGGTATTTGAATGTTGTGATGCTGCTCTGAGTCCCAGTTCTGGGAACGCTTCCCTAAACAATATAGTCTTTAACTTAATTTTGAATCTGGTTAGAGAAGTGATGAAGCACACATGTGGGGGAAGAAGGTTCCAGGAGTGAGGGGCAGCAAGTGAGAAGGGACGAACCTGGGGCAGGGCAGTGGAAATCCTCGGCTGGGACAAGAGACCTTGACTACCAGAGTGGAGGGCACAAGTGGGAATGTAAGGACAAAGAAATTCAAATAAATATGGATGGGCCAGTCCATGGAGAGCTTTGAAAGTCAACAACAAAAGCTTGTACTGGATGCGGAAGGGGAAGGGGAGCCAATGAAGGGAGGATAAAAGAGGAGAAACATGGTCAAAGTGGCAAGCGGATGTGAGAATACAAGCAGCTGAATGCTGGACAGAGATTAAAGGATGGAGGTGAGAGAGAGAAAGCCATGTCGGAAAAAGGTTACAATAATCCAGTCGTGATATCACTAGGGCATGGACCAGAGTCTTGGTAGTAGAGGCTGAGAGGAATGGATGGATTTAAGCAATGTTGTAAAGGGAGAATCTACAGGTCTTGACGGTGGCCTGAATCTGGGAAATAAATGACAGAGAAGAATGAAAAATGAAGCCAAGACTGCGGGCTTGCTGAACTGGTTGAATAGAAGTGTCGTCAACAGAGATAGAGAAGGAGTATTGAAGGGTGGGCTTAGGTGGGAAGACAAGAAGCTCTGTCTTAGACATGTTGAGTTTCAAGCTCTGATGCTGCATCCACTGAGAGACTGCAGCCAGACAAGATGAGACTTGCTGTTCTAGTCCCGAGGAAATGTCAGGGGTGGAAAGATACAGCTGAGTGTCTTTGGCATACAGATGATAGGAGAATCCAAAAGAACTGATGAGTTTGCCTAGGGACAATGTGTATAGAGAGAACAAAAGGGGACCCAGGAGAGAGCCCTGGGGAACTCTGACAGATAAGGGAACAGAGGAGGAAGTCTGACCACCCATGACCACTGCAAAAGATCTATCTGACAAGTCGGATTTAAACCAGTTGAGAACAGAGTCAGAGAACCCGAGGTCAGAAAGTATATCAACCAGGAGACAGTGTCGAAGGCCGCAGACAAATCAAGAAGAATGAGAATAGAATAGAGGCCATTCGCCTTGGCTTGCAAGAGATCATTTGAGATCTTGGTGAGGGCTGTCTCTGTAGAGTGCCGTGGGTGGAAACCAGACTGAAAAGGGTCCAGGATGGAGTTGGCTTCAAGAAACTCAAGACAGCGAGAATAAACAACCCCGTTCCAGAACCTTAGAAAGAAAAGGAAGAAGAGAGATCAGACAATAACTAGACAAAGAAGAGGGGTCAAGAGAGGGTTTCTTCAGAATTAGGGAAATGATAGCATGTTTGATGTCCGAAGGGAAGGAACCCAAAGAGAGAGAGAAGAGTAAGGGCAGAAAAGAGGGGGCTATAGAGATTAGAAGACGGGAGGGGATAGGATCAAGAGAACAAGTTGTAGGTTTGGAAGAATTTAGCAGCATAGAGAGTTCTTCCAGAGAAACAGGTGGAAACACAGAGAGTTTATTTACTAGAAGATTAGCAAATCAGGAGGAACTATTTCAGATTGAACAGTAGTGACTTTTGTGATGAAGTAGTTGGCGAAGTCAGCGGGGGGAAATGATGAGAAGACAGAGGGAGAGGAAGGTTTTAGCTGTGTATTGAAGCAAACAAACGCTGAGGGTGCCTCTCGTTGGCACAGATCAACAATTTATAATAATTCTGCTTTGCCATAAACAGAGCGTGTGAAAAAGATAAAAGGATAAATGTATAATGAATGAAATCAGCCCACTCCCTGGACTTTTTCCAAAGACGTTCGGCTGCTTGAGAGCAGGACCAGAGGAACCTGATAGTGGGAGTAAGCCAGGGCTGAGGCCTAGTCATGGAGGAAGACACGTATACAGATACAGGAGCAAAGCTGTCAAGAGATGAAGAAAGAGTGGAATTAAATAAAGACAGTGCTGAATCAGCAGAGTCTCCAAGATCTAGAGAAGAGAGAGATGAATACAAAGTCTAACTGAGATGGTCAGAGTTAACAGACTGAAGATCATGAAAAGGGTGCTGAGCAGTATGATGAGGAGGTGGGATATAAATAAGAGTAAAAGAAATTAAAAGATGGTCAGACAATGGAAAATCAGATGCTGAGTAGTCAGAAATGACACACTTAGCAGCAAGAACTAAGTCAAGACAGTGACCGAAAGAATGAGTTGAAGTGTTGAAAACCGAAAAAGGCTAAGAGGGAACTAAAGTGAGATGTAGAAGGATTATTGGGATCATCGAGGTGGATATTAAAGTCACCTAGGATCAAAGATGGGACAGCATCTGATAGGAAAATGTCAGCCAGGAGTCAAAGTCTGCGAGGAACTGGGTAGCAGAACCAGGAGGGCGATAGATGACTGCAACCCAGAGCTGTAAAGGAAAAAAAAGTCGAATAGAGTGAGACTCAGAGGAAGAAAAGGAATAGCTGGGGGGAGAGGAAAGAACTTGAAACTGGCAGGAGTTAGACAATAAGATACCGACCCCTCCTCCTTGACCCCCGGGGCGGTTTGTATGGGTGAAAGAAAGACCACCAAAAGAAAGGGCAGCGGAGGTAGCAGTATCATGGGCCAGGAGCCAGGTTTCTGTAAGAGCAAGAAGATTAAGTGATCTAGAAAGCAAAAGATTGTGAATTGCAGTTGCTTTTGGAGTGGCAGAGTAGCAGTTCCAGGGTGAGCAAAAGAATGGAAGATAGGAAGCAGTTGAATAGGGATCAGATTAGGAGAAATATGTGGAGCCATGGGAAAGAGAGGATAGAGAAGAACAGGTGAAAAGGTGACAATAATAAAAGCAGAAAAATAATAACCGATGGTGCTTGAAGACATTCCCTAAAATGACCTTCACAGACCTATATAGCAGTCTGTATATTATGTGAGAATGTTCATAGAAATGTAAAATTTGGTGGGTGTGGATATGAGGCTTTCTAAAGACTATAAAGGAAGATTGGAAAGAGAAACCGCAGAATTAGATTGTATTAACAAACTGCAGTCCATCAACAGTGTGTTGAACAGAGACATTGGTTCTCTGGCACACTACACACATTATAACACTAGCAAACCTCCCAGTCTCAAGGGAGCTGTCTTGGCCAGTTCACCTCACCTTCTTTTTGGTTCCCACATTACATCCCAATACTCATTCATATGGTTATATACTAACCTTGGCTTTAGGCAACATCCTTCCTCCTGCCTTGTCCCCCAACAACTATAGTTAAAACTGAACTTGTAACCTCATCTCCACACCCACAAAGTTTTGCATTCCTATGGACATTATCACACACAGACTGCTATACAGGTCTGCCTCTGGGTTTCCCTTCCACCAAATGCATCTGGGGAAGTAGGCTCAAGTCTGCGAATGCTCATGCTACCAACTTCCATCTTTCAGTTAGTCTCAAAGGTGCTGCAAGATTCCTTTCCATTATAATTATAAGGTTGTTCAATCTCTGAGGCAGGAGAAGGTCGCTGGGGGACAGATGAGCTGGCTTTCAATGATGTTTTGGCAAAAAGAAACTACATGCAGCTGAGGGCTACCTTTGAAGCCTACAAACGTGTGAGTATCCTTGTTTTGTTGTATGAAATGCTCCTTCATAGTACTGTCACCAATGCATGCTCCCTGCAACCCATAGGTACTGTGAGAGATCAGCAGGAGTTCCTTGAGCTATTGTGACTAGGTTTGGGAAGCATTTCTTTTGAGATGTAGATATAATAATTTTTATGCAGATATTCCCTGAAATTACTTCAAGTGTTTCTTAAATATAAAAAGGTTGAGAAAAGCTATTCTGAGGGCACTGAAGATCAGAAGAAAGGTACAGCATAGAAAAGCTGTATCTTGCACATTTACTTGCCTGAGCCAGTGTGTTAACATGGCCATGTTAAAACTATTGTGTAGCCTATGACAAGAGGTCCATTCACATTATACAGTTACAGCACTATGATTCCACTTTAACTGCTATGGCAACATCCTATGGAATCCTGGGAGTTGGAGTTTGGGGAGGGACATTTCAGTTTCTCATCCAGAGCACTCTGGAGACATACAAAATTACAACAAACAACAAGATTCCATAGGATGGAATCCAATGGGCTAGCCTGAAGGAAGAGAGCCCTCCCTTCTTGCTCACTGTCATCTTCTGGCCTGCAAGGGAGTGAATGGGCAGGCCCAGCTCCATCAGAGCTAGTCTGAAGGAAGAGAGCCCTCCCTCCAGGCCATCTGCCTTGGTTCAGGCCTCAGAGGGAGAGAAGAACTGTTGGACCTGATACCCTTCCCCACCATGATTCCCTTCTCCTTTTGTGTCGTGTCTTTTTAGATTGTAAGCCTGAGGGCAGGGAACCGTCTATTTAAAAACAATAATTGTAAGCTGCTCTGATAGCCTTTAGGGCTGAAGAGCGGGGTATAAATACCATAAATAAATAAAATGTTAAATAAATAAAGTGGAATCATAGTGCTGTAACTGTGTAATGTGAATGGACCTGAACAAATTGTATTCCCACACATACAGTGGTCACCAAGTTGGAAAAGGCTGCTGGAAGCTCATCTCTTTTATCTGTTCCCAACTCCTTCTCCAGGCTCTACTTAAGTATCAAAATCAGATGCTGCTTACACAGCTCCTATAGAGGATATATACTGAAGGCATCTCATATAGTTCTGTTTCTGAAGCTCAACTGTTTGGTAGACAGGAATGTAAACATATGTATACACCAATAAATCTCTTAGGTATCGGGAAGATGCTGCCAAAATCCAGAAGAAAAACCAGGGGAAAAATAGTCCCATTACTACATGGCATCTTTACATTAAGGGCTCATTCCCACTTGCATTTAAACCAGTTTGCGATTCGCCTTTGCTCCATGTCAGTGAATCAATTCCAAAGATTCAATTCATTGGTTTTCCAAGTACTTGCCTCACTGATTGCAAGTAGTTGCAAAATCAATGAATCAAATCTTCTATCAATTTTATTTTATTTTTTTTAAAAAACCATGTGCCCATTGGTCACACCACAAGCACAAAGGCAGTGGTGGCGGGGGGGGGGGAGGGAGGTGGATCTACCAAACACTCAGGAGGGATGGTAAACACCCCTTTGCTATTAGTCCCTCCCCTCCAGATGATGCAATTCAGATCTGTCTTTCCCATTTGTTGAACACACTCCAGAATTGATTCTTTTCAAAAGAACCGTCAAAGAACTTGTGTCAGGAAAGAGCTGGGTTTTTTTGTGTTTGCCTCGCTTCATCGCTATTGAAACCAATCACAGTAGGATTGGAACTGGTTTCAAATGGGAATGATGGTCATATAACCCAAACAGCAATTCTCTTTAAATCATAGTGGGAACGCAGCCAATGTAATATATGACCTATGAAATCTGTTTTATTATATATTACAGCTGACTGGTAATGATATTGAAGATGCTATAAAGAGTGAAACTTCTGGAGATCTCAAGAAGGCCTATTTAACAATTGGTAAGACACACAAAAAGATTTTTTTAAACAATCACCACTTTCAATTGATAATGACTAGAAGTGCCAGTGCTGGATTAAAAGATGGGTATGTGGACTACAGGGTCTAAATGCCCTAAAAAGGCTCCAGATCCTGTCTGATCTTGGAAACTAAGCAGAGCTGGTTAGTACTTGGATAGGAGGCTGCCAATGAATACCAGGCTGTATTTCAGAGGAAGGAAATGGGGAAACCATCTCTAAACATTCCTTGCCTAAGAAAACCTTATGAAAAATTCATAGGGTCACCATAAGTCAACAAGTGACTTGAAGGCACACACACATACATGTGGACTACAAGAGAACATATTGTAGGACCTTGTGCTTCTCTAACACATTCTTTTTTATGGCTCTAAGAACTGCTTGGGTATATTAGTCAATGTTGCATTTAGTCTAGCTTTCCTTAATTTGGTGTCTTTCAGATTTGTTGGACTACAACTCACAATTCCCTCAGCCAAAAGCACATTCCACATTCATTGTAAGTGTACACCCTATCCAGATGCACTCATCTATCACAGGCCTATTGAAGTCGCTAGGAAAAAATCAAGAGTTTTTTTATTATTAACAGAAAAGTGTATAGTTGTGTGTCTTCAAGTCTTTCAAGTCGTTTCCAACTTATAGAGATCCTAAGGCAAACCTATCACATGGTTTTCCAGACCTTGTCTCCTTTCTGTTTGCCACCGAAGAATCGAACCCCAATCTCCAAAGTCCTAGTCCTACACTCAAACCACTACATCATGCTGACTCTCAATACCTGGCTCTACAAATTATATTACATGATTCATTGTCTGCAACAGCAGCAATGATTATCTGAATAGCCATTCTGGGCCTATTTCTTCAATAAAGAAAGGTAACAATTCTACCTATCACCCTAAGTTACTGATTGCATGTTTTCATTCAGTATCACTCAGATGAGCTCCTACCAGAGCTTACTTTTTTTCTTTTGAACCGCCTTGAGTCCCTTTTTGGGAGAAAGGTGGCATAGAAGTGAAGTGAAATAATAAAATAAAATACTTTCTGGAAATCCCCACTGGCAGGTGAATGGAGTTGTAGCCCAGCAGACAACACTTTTAAGCTCTGGTTCCTACCTTCTCATTGGCACAACTGTGGAAACTCATAAAATGTTTTCTTGTTCTGTTCTGTTCTGTTCTTAAAGTAAGCTGTGCTCGGGACTGTCAAGCCTATTTTGCTACTTGCCTCTACAATTCCATGAAAGGAGTTGGGACCGATGAGGAGACATTAATTCGCATCCTGGTAACACGGGCTGAGGTAGGCCATTTGGAGACTAGATTCTTAAAAGTCTGTGCAAGACTCTAAAGGTAGTCAACGATGTCTAATATGATCATATTTGTTACATTTATATCAACTCTTTTGAAATGGATGATGGTGATTCAAAAACTTCACCCCATAGCATCTATGCCATCCTCTGACATCCTTCCTCAAGGTCCCCTCCAGAAATTTTGGACCACAGTTCCCAGCAGGCCCAGCTAACATGGACCATGGTGAAGGATCATGGGAGCTGAAGTCCCAAACATCTGGAAGGTGCCAGCTTCAGAAACCCTGTCCTAAAGCTATGCAGATGAATCCCTCACCTGTTCAGTGAATGCAAGAGTGGGAAGTAGCCTCTGTCCACTGATACTAATGTGCCTATTGGCCATGCCCCCTGTCCTGTAGTGGTTCCCAACCTTTGGCCCTCCAGATGTTTTGGACTTCAGTTACCATAATTCCTGACTATTGGCCAAGTTGGCTGAGGCTTCTGGGTTCTGAAGTCCAAAACAAATGGAAAACCAAAGGTTGAGAACCATTGCGTCTAAAATTTTGGTCAAAGAACAAAGAGACCTAGTTCCACCGAGGGCTCCCAGCTTCAACTCATTACCGTCATGCTCCCCAGCACCCTCTTTCCCCCTTTCCCATGTGGGAAACTTTGTTATGAGCAAACAAAAATAAAACTACTTTCCCTTTCCCTCCCCAGGAGAGGAAAGGAATGTCTGTATGCCAAATAGCAAACAGAATTCCAACACTTAACAGAGAGCTGAAGAAAGTTTGGCTGTAAAGGAGGAAAGATGAAATCAAGTTCTTCGGTATCATAACTTCGAGCATCCTTTTCCAAGTAATAGCTTCAGAAGTTGCATAGTTATAAGAAACAAGACATTAAAGACACAGTGGAAGCTACAACCAGCTAGGGAATATAAGAAAAATCCCTAATGCTCCCTAGCTAAAACAGTCCCTCACCACTTACACAGAGGTAGACCTTCTTTCCTTAGGTTTTCCTGTGATTAGGGAAGTGGGAATCTGATATTTTACACTTCTGCCAGTCTTCCTCATGCCAATGACCAGCCCTCAAACAAAAACAGGAAAGAGCATGAGAGATCAGATAGCTTCACGAACAAAGGCAGTGGAACATTTATACTATTGGCCTTGAAAAATTCCAGAGGTTTTAGCACTCTGTAGCTCACACACAGCTTGGTTGGTAAAGAGTATTTTTCAGATCCTAAGTATCCCTCTGCCACCATAAGTGGTAAATTAATCCCTTGTTATTAGATGTATCTTCATTCATTGTCAATAGATGATGTCCAGGTGGCATTATCAAACATACACTCCAGTGGCCATTTGTCCGCAGGCAGTGCAAAATTGGGTATACAAGTATATAGTCCTCCACAAAAGCAAGAACCCTAATGAGTTCAGCCAGCAGGTGTGTTGGCATATGATGCATGATTAGCAGGTGTAAACCTACTCCATCCTTCATACATTTATTTAGTGCTTTGAGCGCTTTGGGGTAATACACATCTGCATAGGGGATAACTGGGAATCATAGTGGTGATTTTTAACTGCAGTTTCTAACAGGTCCAACAAATAGTCAGTAATGGTGGAGGTTCCAGTCCAACAATATCAGCAGGACCACATGGTTTCCACCTTGCAAACAGTTTTTTGGCTGTCTGGACAGCAGTATAATTAAAGCTGACCACTATAATAGAAGACACCCATTTTTATGGCTTAATTTGCTCTGTAGACCTTGAGTTGCCACGTTCATTTAATAAAAATTAATTTCTGCAGGAGGCTATGGGGAGCTAAAAGCATCTACAAGATTTAGGTTTAATAATAATAATAATAATAATAATAATAATCGAGGCGGGGTACAACAAGGTTAAAAAACAGATTGTAGATTAAAATAATTCAAGAATTCCATCCTCCCCCCCCCCCCCCCGCTAAAATAGGATTAAACTAGTTAAGTTTAAAATTAAATTACTGACAATAGAAATACAACACAAAATGATACACAATAAAAACCACAATGCTGGCCACAGCATGGGTAGCAACAAAATACAGGGGAGGGGGGGGGGGATAGGGAGTTGGGAATTGGCTGAAAGATTTTAGGAGCCGGGTAGATTATACGGTTTCAAGGAAGGCCTGTCGGCTGGCTAGATAATGTCAAAGCAAATATCCTGAAGGTACCATATTCCATCTGAACTTGGAAGCTAAGCAAGGAGAGGACTAGTTATACTTGGATGGGGACCACCAAGGAATGTCAAGTACTGTAGGCTGTATTTCAGAAGCAGGCAATGGCAAACCACTTCTAAGGATTCCTTGACTTTTAAAACCCTATGAAATTCATGGGGACACCATAACTCAATAAGTGCTTTGAAGGCTCATATACACACAAGATGGTGTCACAACTCCTAGGAGGACCTTGCATTCCAACATTCCCCCCTGTTTGCTCCCAGCCTTTCTCAAAAACTGTGAGTGATAACCATGGCACAGAGATCACTTTATCTTCTGCTGATATTTTTTCTACCACAGCCCAAAGGGAATTCTGTCTTATTTCTACAGCTTCTAATGTCTTCTTCTGTTTTTGTTTTAAGATTGACCTTCAATCAATTAAGGAAAAGTACCATCAGATGTATAATAAGTCTTTGGCTGAGGCCATTCAATCTGACACATCTGGAGATTTTAAGAAGCTGCTGGTGGCACTGCTACACTAAGTCCTTGCTGAAAGAAACAGTTCCTCAGTGAATCAATTCTAGTTTTCAGAAACTGGAAAAATTACTTTAAGAACTACAACTCCCAGCTCTCCCTAAGATGGTTGGTGGATTCTCAGAATTATAAGCCTGATTGTCTCTAGTCTCATCTACACTAGACCCACTGACTCAGTAGGATTAACCTAAATGTTGACAGATGACTGTAGCCCTTCATTTCTCAACTTTGCTTGTTTTATATATAAAAATACTGTTACTATAGCATTTTTTTTAAAAAAAACTTTTTTTAAAATTATGTTTCATTCTGTCATGAAATGCTGGGGCTCTGTAGGTGTCAGATTTATGACAGGGTATCACCTTACATTTTATCCTATCAATTTCTTTTTTAAAACTGTCACATTCCTCTATGCATGACAAGATTATTTAAGGCCTAAATGCTCTTAATTGAATTCAGCATCAGCAACTTGCCGTGTGTTAAAAAAAAAAGGAAGAATGCTAGTGTCTGCTTATTGTTTCAGAAACACATAGTGACTCCTCTCTCTGAAAGATAACTAAAAGCAACATACATACAAAGCTAGATTTTACTTATTTATCTGAGCTCTCATCATTCCACCTTTTTATCAAACTGGGCCTTCAAACTAGGTGACTGCTTAAATGCATTGCTGAAAAAGAAATGCATCAGTATAGAGAGCACTCACATTTGTATAAAATGTACCATTCCAGAAGAAATACAGTACTACTCACCACAGTAGGGAAGACTGTGTGTCTTTTTTCCATCTGATGTTCAGGTATAAATGTTGATGGGCAACTGCCTGTAGTGTAGCAAAAGGAGAGCATTGTCCCCTATAACAATTTTGCCTCCCCCATGAAATTTTCCTTAACACTGCAGAAATGTATAATATAATTGAGCATTTAGAAATTTAGAAATACATGCTGACAATCCTATTAAACAATTATGGTATTGTAAGATGGACTTAGGGTACCCTAACTACTGATGGTTCACCTTTACAGTACCGAATGAACAAATGTGACCTCTGTGAAACCTACTTTGCAGCCTGGCAGCACCCTGACCAAAATGTTTGCAAACTGGAGTACTGGGAAATTACTAGTGGAATACTATATGACTGTTTGCAAGATGTGAACAGAGCTGTTGATAACAGGATGGCTTGGAGGTCTCTCATTCATAGGGTCATCATAAATTGAAGTACAGTAAATTTTATGGCAATCCACAACAATATACAGGGGGTATATTTGGTATCTGGTGGGGTTTGGCATAGTAAAAGTGTGTGTCTAATTTAGTGCTTTTGAGAATTTATATATTTTAAAAATATTTTCAAGTTGTGCATGCTTGAATCCATGGATAAAGAGTCCATGAATACAGAGGGCTGACTGTAATCAGTTGTAACTATGATGAGGGAGTGCCATCATCATAGTTATGATGTTGATCTTGGCCACAGTTTAGGCATCCAAAGAAAAAGATGCAGAGTGTGTCCATGTCTACATGGGCCAAAAAAATCCCACCCAGCCCCATTTCCGGCAACATCCTATTTGAATGATGCACAGCTCTGAGGTCAAAATGAGACACCCACCCTGTAATCATTCTGACTGCAGAAGTGAATGACCCCCACATGTGGCAGACATGCCAGACAGCTCAGTGAGATGCCTCTGTGACATCTGCCCTGGCACAAGAAAGGAAGGCAAGTTAACAGGGAGGAGGTAAGGGCAGCTCATGGAGTATCCTGACTCATGCAGGCAGGGCCAAAGTTACTAAGGGGATGCAAGTATGCACATGCGAAGAATTTCCAACATTTCAGTCTCTGCAATACTAAAAATTTGAGGATTGAAGGATATTTACATTTGGGGGAACAGAATTCTTGTGGCGGGGGCGATGCCATCATAGCTCCACTCCTGGCACCTGCCAGTCTCCTCTTTTTCCTCAGTTAATATGAGTGTTTATCTTTGAATTAGATATGTGTTGGCTTTAAAAAGGGCAGCGTTCTCACACTGCAAAGCTGCAGACATGGTTAATGTGGTTAACCATTCCATTTTTAAAACAAAAGGGATCTAGGAGTCCAAGTAGACCATAAGCTGAACATGAGTCAACAGTGCAATGCGGCAGCTAAAAAAGCCAATGCAATTTTAGGCTGCATCAATAGAAGTATAGTTTCTAGATCAAGGGAAGTTATAGTACCACTCTATTCTGCTTTGGTCAGGCCCCACATGGAATACTCTGTCCAGTTCTGGGCACCACAATTCAAAAAAGATGTGGAGAAACTGGAGCATGTCCAAAGGAGGGCAACTAAGATGGTGAAGGGTCTGGAAACTATGCCCTATGAGGAACGCCTTAGGGAACTGGGATGTTTAGCCTGGAGAAGAGAAGGTTAAGAGGTGATATGATAGCCCTGTTTAAATATTTGAAGGGATGTCATATTGAGGAGGGAGCAAGCTTGTTTTCTGCTGCTGCAGAGACTAGAACGCGGAACAATGGATGCAAATTGCAGGAAAAGAGATTCCACCTCAACATTAGGAGGAACTTCCTGACAGTAAGGGCTATTCGACAGTGGAACACACTCCCTCAGAGTGTAGTGGAGTCTCCTTCCTTAGGGTTCTTTAAGCAGAGGCTGGATGGCCATCTTTCAGGGATGCTTTGATTTGGAGTTCCTGCATGGCAGGGGGTTGGACTGGATGGCCCTTGTGGTCTCTTCCAACTCTATGATTCTATGATTCTATGATTTAGAAACAACTAAAGAAATAGCAAACCTGAAAAGTAGAAAGATCAATCAATGCAGTGCATGTAATGTACAAACCAACCTCTTTGGTGCCTGCTGTACATATGTACATAATGGGAAACTAATTTCAATGGGACCAGCAGGCAAGGAACGTGAGGGCAGAGTTCTCCTATCTTCAGCTTTTATGCCATGCTTATTTAGAAATGCTATAGAAATGCGGAGGAGATTGTGGACTTAAAATAACTCTAGCAGATGACTCTTTTAGGGTGGGCTGTTGCTTTTTTTAAAATTAAGGCGATGAACTACCTCCAACATTGCATTAATACAGCAGTTTCTCTTTGGAATAACAGCAAAAAACTTCTATTTGTCACATTGGAGCTTGCTTCCAAGTAAACATGCTTCCAAATAAACATCCATGTGGCCAGGTTTCATAAGTGATAGGCCACAATGGAGGGCAGCATCTCATTTTCCCTTCTGTTCTGACACCATAAGGCTAAGACTTGGAAAGACAGCTATGAAGGAACAGATTCTCAAGTGTAAAGATGCATCACTAAATACCCAAGTCAGAAAAAGGGTAGTTGGAACCACAGCACAACATATATAATAAAACTTTACAAAATATTATCATTTTTACATCACATACTTTTCGCCCTCCCTCCACTCCCTTCTCCTACTCCGATAGCTATGACCAAATAAATTAGTACCCAGTACCCATAATGTGGAATATTTTATTAATAATTTCTCTAACTTTGTTGCACCCCTTTTCAACTTTAACTTTCTCAATCCAACATTTCTAAATCAATTTCTCCCCCACCAGACCATTTTGTTCATTTGATCATTATATTTCCCTTTTCTTACCTTTAAATATTCAAATAAAAGATATTCTGCAATATAATGTGGCCAATTTTCCCCCAACATTGTTTATTTTTCCAACCCAATGTAATTACAGCATGTGTGGCCCTTAACAATTGTTTATTATGTAATATTCTGTTTTATTCAATCTGAATTTTCTCAAATTCAGAGTTAAACAATTTTCCTTATCAAATTGAAAGTTTCTCCCCAGAAACTGACGGGTCTCTTTTACAGCAGAAGGTGTCGCCCCCATTTTTGGCCTGAAATCTCAGGACCTGGAATAGTCTGGCAGCCCTTAGTACACAACACCTTCTCCTTTCCCCTGGCTATCCCATGTGCTGTCAGGGAGCACAGACAGGGATTGTGTGGCCCCCCAGACCAGGTGATATTTTACCAGGGGAATCTCAGACCTAGAGCTGACCCCATTCCTGCCCTATGTCTCTGTGATTTACCATTAGGTCAAGTCAACCAAACCCAGTAAGATACTTATCACTGTATACCACAACATCTCCCAGAATGGTAGAAAATGCCAGATGGCATCCTGTTAGTGACATTTGCAGGCATAAATGTAAGTTACACTTGTGTATATAACTCAAGGTTGTCTGAGTGAAAACTGGAGATGACTCCTGTACATTTAATGGTTGCTTGTAAGAAAGAATTTCAGCAGATGTTACTTGTTAGTCAGTTATGTGACAAGCAACACCTGCTGAAATTCCCTCTTCTGTCGTTAACTGCCTTTGAGTCGACTTTGACTCATGTGAATGAGACATCTCCAAGACCCCTTGTCCTCAACTGGTCTGCTCAGGTCCTGCAGCCTCAAGGTCATGGCCTCCTTGGTTGAGTATAAACCATCTGATATCCATCTAGGTTGAGTACAGGGTTGGAGGGACATGCAGCTAATCCTGGAGGAACCCCGCAATCTGCCAGTGCTCTGAAGAATCTGAGCCACTAATATATCCAAGTGTTTTGAACTCCCATTAAACATCCATACAATCCTCCTTGTGCATTCAGTGAAAGTGTGAGAGTGGATGGGGTTGCACTTGCCAGCCACATCATTGCATTGAGCAGAAGCACCGTTTTGACCACAACCCAACACACCAACAACTGTTGTGTGAATGGGAAGAAAACCCCTTCACTAGACCTTAGATCTGGGTGCCACCAGGACCCCAGACCACAGGATGCTAATGTCCCAGCAAGTGTAAAAGAGGTCCAGTGCATATGCCCTGAGAAGTATGGCCCTGAACACACTGCCATCATGGGCACGGCCAGCAGGCATAGTCCCCCGCACTCATAGATTCATACACTGTTTGAACTTACAACAGAGGTAATATGGTTACTCCTATTGTTTTCCCTTCTAAGTTACTGCTTAGAGCTATAGAACAGTATAGTTTGCACGTAAAGCAACGTTCATAGAAGGAATGTTAGAGTAAAATGAGCTCTCTCAAAAATATCCCTGTTTGGAAATGAGATCTTAAACAGTACTGACTTTTAGAAGGGTAAAATCTGCCCCAGCCCCTCCTTACATTCAGTCTCCTTGATACTTTTTAGTGAAAATTGCCAGTATGCATCATTTTTTACAGCACTGTGCCTGGAACTGGAATTAAAAACCAAAATCCCTTCATTTTACAAATATTCTAGCTAACGTTTATTGTGAGAGTTCATAAGAGCCCTTTGGCCTGCACATGAAATCCAGGCACATGATATGAGAAGGAAACAGATCCTCACTTTGCATTTACTCAAATTCTCAGACGTGTTCTAAAAGTGTACTGAAGAAAGAAACATTACCCTCCTCTTTGGCTGCTAGCTCATTTGCAACATTGATTGACTGTGTGCCCTCTCGCACCCTGCAGCAGCTCTCAGCAGAATGTAATTCAAGCAAGTTTACTGGCAACACGACAACTGAGACTCAGAATGCCAGTAGGGGCTCATACCCCTACAAGTAATAGCCCAGGATTAAAAGTTTTGAGAAATCCAGTGGTAATCTCAATGCTAGGCAATTGGGGGAACCCACCACTCCATTAAGACCCATCAGTGCCTATCCCTGCTCTGGATCTCTGACCATAGTATTATGTGGAGGCAGTGATAAGCAACCATTTTGATTTCCCACAAATCTGGACTGATGATGATGCATCAGCAACCATATTTAATTGGCTAATGCTGCTGCCGCATAAACCCAGAAGTCCTCAGTGTTGTGCAGCTGCTCCTAGTCCTTATCTTGGGAGAAAAATATATCACAATTTAGGTCAAATAAGGAAATAAATTGCGTACTAGAAGGGTCTTGGCCCTCAACCTTCTAGTAAAAAACATCATACTGTGAGTGGAGTACTCACTATTCAACAAGGGAGAAAATCCTGTGTTGTATCCAGCATGTAATTATATGTTAACTATACAATTTACTATACATTAGAAGGCCCGTTCAGTATTTAAGATGCTGTAAGCCATGGTATGGCATTGTAAACATTTGACAAACAGTTGCAACAGGACCATTTGCAACAACTCCCAGGAATGGCTGAATGCTACTTCTCTTACCTCCCCACTCTGCCACCCTCAAAATCCCTATTTTGGTATGACTGCCTTCTAAGGTGGTTTTTTTTTGGGGGGGGGGGTCGCATAGGGAAATGTGGACCTTATTAGCACCGACCAAATAAAATATCCTCTCCTGATCCTCTCAGTGGGGAGTAAGGATGATGCACAGCGCAAATCCCAAGTCTGGTGTGAATAGTCCAGGTGACATTCAACACCAAACCTGGGGTATATCCTCCTCCTCATAATGAAATTTAAAAACTTACTGTCTGTTTCTCCAGTCCTCAGGGGATGAATCTCAGGGCAAGAGCACTTTCTTGAATGGTGGTTAGGGCATCCCTTTCCACTGACAAGGGAAACCTGTCAATGAACTCACAATTGTGCTAGTCCTCAGGTGCAACATAACTTCTGGGTCAGTTGCATTACTGCCAGTCACGTGATTTCAGTGTCCCCTCCTTTCCCCCTTTTCCCAAGCAGTCTGATTATCTTTTTCCTCCTATTTCTTTTCTTTAAAAAAACAAAACAAAACCTGAAATCACAATAGCAGAGCTCCAGAATTACATGAAAAGGTGAAAAAGAAAATATTTTAAAAAAGAAAAAGAAAAGACATGTTGGATAGGGAATAGAGCAAAGTTAACTTAACTTTGGATAGGCAAAGTTAAGAACAAATGGAGACAGCGCAATGGCAGAAGCATCCGCAGTTGCATAACTGACAAGACGTGCAATAATGGCCTATCACAAACAGGTATATTTCCATTTTCTTTAACAAGCACAATTGCAGCGATAACAGGGTTCATAAGGTAATGTCATACGTAGGTGATGTAGAATATTGACATTTTTTTAATTATTATTACTATTTAAATGGCACAGTTTGTGCAACTGTGGTCCATGCTTAACGTATTACACTTACTGACATCACCAGGGGCTGCCCCTTATAACATCATTCTTGTAACATCACCAAGGCCCTCTTCCCAGAACATAAAAGAGGTCACCCCTAGATCTCCATTTCAGCCCTAACAACTCATGTCCTGGCAAGCCTAAGAATGTGTGGGACACAGAGCATGGAAAAGTTATTTCAATACATGAAGCAGAAAATCCCATATACACATCTCTCCATCCATGGCAGTAAAAATGTGATAAAACCAAAATAGATTTGTTGCCTTTTCCTAATAAACCTGTTGCCTGAGGCAGCTGCCTCATTCTGACTAATGACAACGATGGCCCTCTTGGCTTGTCCCATAGTTCCTGATTCCCAGCTCCTAGTCCACCTTTTATTGCTGCCCATGGTCCAGGAATTATTGGCCAATGCTTTCGTAACTGAAATCACTGGAAACTTTTTTTTTAACTTGACATTTACTGGATTGCAGTTTTTTTAAAAAAAATCATCTAATTTGTAAAGAGACAACTGGAAGATTATTATATCCAGGTGGGTTTATTTATTTTAGTCATTTATTTTGATTTCCTTTCCTGCCCTAATTCCAAAGTTTGCAACATACAGCTTTTCCTCATTTTATCAGCATTCCTGTCAGAAGGCCTCAGCTGAAAATTACTTTCCTTTGGCCACCCAGGGTGTTTCATGGCTGGGTGAGGATTGTATCCAGGAGTAGGTTTGCCTCTTGAGTTTTCCCCTGGAGAAAATTGGGTGAGGTGCAACATGAAGTTCTGCTTGGACTTAACTGAATTTCTGCTTTAGTAGGAATTACTAGAATCTACTTCTCAATCACTGGATTCTTGCTGATTACCTCTATGCTATTAAGCTTATTATTAAGTCCTCAAATATGTTTGCTTACGTTCATCTTGCTCTGCATAGCATGCACTATTGATCCATTCTGGACAGAGCAAAGGTACCAGTAGGCAAAGTGTGGCTGTTCCGATATTATGGGTTGCACCTTCCAGCATTCCTCACCACTGGCAATCTATGTCCAGTGACTTCTAGTGAAGCAAGGTTACCTACTCTTGGTCTAGATCAGTAATTACCAAACTCAGGCCTTTCAGATGTTTTGGACTTCAGCTCCCAGAGGTCTCAGCTATCTTGGTCAGTGGGCTGAGATTCTGGGCAGAGAAGGCCAGAGTTTGGGATTCACTGGTCTAGATCTTCATACATGACAATTATTAACCATGAACAGCAACTATAATACCTCAGTACCCTGAAGACACAAGACTCCTCTGATCATGGACAATAAGCAGGGTCAGGCCATGTTTAAATCTGGATAGAAAACTGCCAAGAAATATAAGATGCTGTAAGTGCATTTCAGAGGAAGGCAATGGAAAACACTCCTTGCCTTAGAAAATGCTATAAAATTCATGGAGTCACCATAAACCAACAGACAACTTGAATCACAGAATCATAGAGTTGGAAGAGACCACAAGGGCCATCCAATCCAACCTCCTGCCATGCAAGAAAACACAATCAAAGTACTCCCAACAGATGAAATTTTTGAGGACACATACATACTCATAGAGCAACTGTACAGTATACATTCCTAAATTAATTTCAATCGGTGACAAAAAGACAGAGTACAGCATGGGGGGTCCAGAAGGAACCCAATACAAGACAGATTTTTCATAGGAATCCATTGTCCTTTGTGGGTATGAGTGTAATGCAATTGACCTATGTACTTACTGTTTGCGATAATTTAAGTAACCATATGTTAATGTAACATTGCATTATGAAAAGTGGGAAAGCAATGATTATCACATACAATCTTGTTTGAGGAGTGGGAATGAGAGAGAATGAGAATGATCCTTCCACTTGTTCTATTATCTGACTTGGCAGAAGGACGTGTGCCATCCCACATGGATCCAACAGTAGGACAACAAAAAGGATCCTAAGGATGCTATAAATGGCAACAATATCCTTGTCTCAAGAATGCAGGCAGTCAAGGGAGGTTCAGGGCTCCATGTGAAGATTCCTGTGCATTTGTAGCTCTTCAATGTATTTGGAAGTATTTTGTTGGATAGTTTCTCTTTATCCTGTCCCACATAATGATTTCACCTTTTCCTTACCAGTCTTTTAGGGTTTTTTGGTGTTTTTTTGTTGTTTTGTTTTTGCTTGTAACTTCAAGTCATTACTGATTTATGGCAACCCTACAACAAAGCTATCACAGGGTTTTCTTGGCAAGATTTTTTCAGAGAGGGTTTGCCTTTGCCCCATCCTTCTGAGGTGAAGAAAATATTACTTGCCTGAGTGGGGATTCAAGGCTCAAACACACAGGTTATCACTCCAAGGCATTACCCTTGGACAAATAATTCTACATTCAAATGGGTTCAATGGCATTCTATCCATTAGCAACATGTGCTGTCAATAGAAGACAGTATGGCCTTCCCTAAGGCTAGGGAAGACTTCTCAGAATCCAAAGACATCTTCATTCCATAAGAAGCAAAGCCATAATTAGAAACAGCCTTCTGTCAGAGATTGGTAAGGCTTGATATCAAGGGTTCCCGAGTAGGACCAGGCAATTTAGACATCTGGGGCAAAGTTCAGCAGAGGTTTGCTGGAGTGGGACCTAAATCAAGATGTCAGACCCAAGGGGTATCACAGATCAGATAAGTGCAAAAGAAGTTCATGACACAGTCTAATGTTGTTGATCGCAAATGTGGTATCAAAGTATATTTCATCACATGAGCACGTCTGATGCAATGATTAGCCAGATGCTTCAGGTTGAAGTGGGAAGAAAGTAGGTGGTGATCTACTGCTAGATTTCCAAGCCATCTTCAATAGGTCAGCTAGGGCTGCTTACTCCCAGTGGTTTAACAGCAACAAAATGTAACTTTGCTCCCAAATTAGGCTGATGAAATCAAGAAAGCTGGGATGGGAGGAAAGAAATTGGTCTGTGAGGAGACTGGAGTTCAAGCTTAATTTCTGGTACCAAAATAAGGTTTTTGGACTGAGCCTATACTAAGAGATACCTAGAAGCACAGGATCGTAAAGTTGGAAAAAGCCACAAAGGCTATCCAGTCCAACTCTCTGCCATGCAGGAAGAGACGATCAAAGTACTCCCAACAGATGGCCATCCAACCTCGATTTTAAAACCTCCGAAGAAGGAGACTGCACCACATTCTGAGTTGCACTGCAATCGTTCTGGTAAATGTCAGAACATTCTGTTTTGGAATTTCATGCCTTGTAATGCCATGTAATGGTTGTTTCCACTCCTGCAGCCTGTTGTGCCCTAAATATGCCAGGGTTTTAGCCCTTGTTTGTTGCTCTTTTTAGCTGATTTCAGTCTTATGCCTGATGTGCCTGTTACTCCCACATGACCTGTGACTCAGCTCTGGTGCTGGCATGGTTTCTCTCCATTCCTACCATTCCCTTCATGAACTCACCCCCTCCCCCATATGTTCCTGCCCCTGTATCTACATTTCCTATCTTGCACATTATTTCTATTTAATTTTTAGAAGTTTTCTTTTGTATAATCATAGTGCTTATGTGATACTAGAGTACAGTTGGCCCATATCCACTGATTTTTTTTAACCCACAGATTCAACTATCCACATTTTTAATTTTTTTTTAAAGATAAATTCCAGAAAGCAAACTTAGATTTTGCCATTTTGTATAATGGATGCCATTTTACTATTTCACTGTATTTAAGGGAACTTGAGCATCCATGGATTTTGGTATCCATGGGGGGGGGGGGGGGCTTGGAAACAAACCCCAGGGAGGGCCCACTGTATAACACTTTAGTGGCATGCTATAGAATGGAATATATACTCTCACTGAAGACGATGGACAAAAAAATGTGAAATTATCTAATGAGGACAATGATAAAAAATGTGTGCCATTCACACCAGATTGTATTGAAATTCCTGGGACAGGGAAAAAACAACAACAACCCAGCCCTGCAATCGGTATTAAAAAATGAAGCTAGTATTTAAATTTCAGGAGATAAAAATGGGACAGGAAAAACTGCCATATGGATATTTTAAAACCCTGATTAGAACAGCTATTTGTTGTTTTGTGCCTTCAGGATCCTAACCCTTGGACTAGTCTCAAGAAGCACTGTGTCTGCTTTCTTGACATACTGTTTTTTACTTTGTTTCTGTTGATGGACCTCATGGCAATGGTATCATTAGGGGGGTGCGAAGGATATGGACTACACTGGCTGACACCTCGGAGGAGAGGTGGCATCTGATAGAGCCCTCCTCCAGCTATAGGGTGTGTGCAGTGCAGTGTAATGGAGGAGACAATGGCTTGTATGATTCTTACTTTTGTGCTCAATTGTGTATCTTTACATTTTAGGATCTTATCTAGTTCTTTCATAGCTGCCCTCCCCATTTCTAGTCTTCTTCTGATACCTTGACTGCAATCCCCAATCTGATCAGTTACATACTGCATGGGATGATTTCCTTTAATACATTTCTTTGTCCATTATAAATACAATTACCAATCACTGTCCCACAGTGGAGTTTTTCATTTTTTAAATATCTTGCCTACTTCTGTGCAGACAGGGTGACCAGACATCCTCGTTTTTTAGGACATGCCCTATGTTTCAATCCAGGAAGAATGCCCAAATGCCCTCTATTTTGAGCATGACTACGAAGAGTTCTATAAGTTCATTGCAAGCCAACAAGGCATTTAAACATAAATAAGTTCATCAGAAGAATATGATTGTCACAGTATATGTGATATAGCTGTAAATTAACCATATGAAATGAATTTATGTCAGTGTTGTTAGCTTTTATTTTGTAATGTCCTATATTTTTTTGAATGTCCTACTTCTTGTGGTGCCTTCTCCTTTGCAGTTATGATATCTGGTCACCCTGTGCACTCATCATTTGTAGTACATCTACTATACAGTACATGCTTTTTCCTTCAGGTATTTGTTTTCCTTGGGGGATATTTACTTTCCACAGAGGGATCATCAAGTTACTATTTATAAGCATGTTTTTAATAATGCACAGAAGAAACAAAAAGGTAGATTGTATTTGCTGATCTTTCTGTTTGATTGTCGCCCCGATTGATCTCAAAGGGGTGGGGTATAAATAAATTTTTTATTGTTGTTGTTGTCCAAAGGACATATCTGATCCTCAAAGCCTAAGAATACAAAGCAGGTGTGCACTATGTGTAGACAGGAAATGTGAAAGCCTCTGCTCTCCATTCATATAACTCTTTACATTTAAATTGAAATTAGATTGGACAGCTTCAAAGAAAGGACTACTGTCTTCCACTTATCTGTGAGCCATCTTGGCTCATGTATATATGTTTAATTTATAATCTGTTATGTTGTTGCTCAAAATACATTGGAACTTAAACTGTGATTGCATTTGCAATATTCAATTATAGTTGCTTTCACAGAACCCAGAAAGAAGTACACTACAGTTATAGGAAATGTTGCTCACCCTGCCCCTGGTTGTACAATTCCCATGCCACATGTGCCAATATGACCTTTACTGTGTGCTATGTATGTTGGAAAAACAGGATAAGGGGAAGGTGAGAGCCAGTGTGGCATAGTGGTTTGAGTGTTGAACCATGACTCTGGAGACCAGGGTTCAATTCTCCTGCTCTGACATGAAACCCACTGGGTGAACCTGGGCAAGTCACACTCTCTCAGCCTCAGGGAAGGCCATGACAAATCTCCTTGCCAAGAACCTTGCAAAAAAATAAACCCCTCCATAATAGCCTTAAGGTTGCTGTATGTTGGAAACAACTTGAAGGCACACAACCACAACAACAACAACAAATTCTTTATCATATTCTACCATAGTGTTACCATATTGTGAAAATATGCCAGTGGGAAACTCATTTCCCAATTGATTACTTCAAACTACCAATTATGATGATGAATCTCACTTAAATACCTCTACTATATCAGCTTTTCAGCTCTGAAAAAGAGGGCATGCCTGGGAAAAGGAAAATGTACAGTAACTCTATTCTACCATAACAAGATCTTTGCTCAAGTTTTTAAGGAAATGCCAATGGTTTCAGTAGCATGTGAGTCTACTTTAAATACATGCACATGCATACCTATGCCCACCAGACAGAATACATTATAATTCATACTTTAATTAAGTTGAATGGAGAAGGGAAGAAGCTTCTAGAAGTTTTAGAGTGTTTACAATCTTCTAGAATTACTGGTTCACTTCAGGGCCCTGTAGCTGTTTTGAGACAGGGGTTTTGTAAGTGCCCCATCCTTCATCTTCACGTCTATTTTTGTATGTAAACATTTGCCAGAAAAACACCCCTCGGGCATGCTCAGTAGCGTAGAGTTCGGTTCACCTCGTTGTTGCAGCAGGCAACTGGAAAGTCCCATGTGACAACACTGTGAAAAGTACATGGATAACTATTCTTAGTCCAGGAATGTATACAGTGCCTTGTTGCAATACCTTGTTAACTAACCTTCAGAGAGCCGTGACAGTACCTTGACACTAAACAAATCCAGAAATTGCCCCCAATGAATCTTTCATCAGAGAACGCACAGTCTTGAGAGCTTTAATAGCTTTTATTCTTTTTATTTTTCTTTTTTAAACTCTCCTTATTCATGATCTGGCCATGGAAAGTCTCAGCAGAGAATAAACAAGCCAAAGCGACTGAAGGCAGGGAAGAACTGAAGGCAAGGCAGGGAAGGTAAACATTATCAGCCACAATTTTCCCTAAATGTGTGCAATTGGATCTGGGAGACAGCTTTGCCTGTTACTATCATCATCATCATCATCATCATCATCATCATCATCATCATCATTATTGTTATTATTGTTGTTATTATTAATATTAATATTATTATTATTAAGCACTGCATTTTTAAGTCTGTAGCCAGCTGTTTAATTTGCAGAACGCAAGGGATATAAATTGAGCTACAAGCTGTTCCTCTTTCTTAAGAGTGGCAGAGATATTTTTAATGTGTGTGTGTGTGTGTGTGTGTTTTCTTCTACAACAATGAAAACTTTAAAGTCTTGCTTATTTAAAAAATAATAATAAGGCATTTGTTCTATTTTGTCAAGGATGTATTGGTTGAGTATGGAGCGCTATAGAGTTGAGGGCAACTCTTTCTGAGACATTTGCAGAAAGTAAAGGGGGGAAATTATATAGCTCTTATTATCAGCTGATATGAAAGCAAAAGCAGAGTAAATAGATATACTATTGCCCTTGCCCCCCCCCCATCAATTCCTAGACTCATATAGTTTTGTTTGTCCTTGCCAGAATTACATTCTTTGGGAATGACTAAATAGAGGGGAGGGGACTGAGACAGAAGATATTAAACTTTAAGTACTTTGACAGAAAGGCTAACACGCATGCCTCAGAGACGTTTATCATGAATAAATTGTTTGTCCTGGGTTCAAGCCAATAATCATCATGATTCCTTTGTAACAACTATTTTAATAAAAGCTCTATATTTTATTGATCAGGCTGTCACATATGAGTATCCTCAAACGTCCAATTTAGTACTGGGCTTATTTTCTCAAATAGCATGTTAAATGCCTTTTTCTTCATATGTTTGGTGTTTTGTTGCTGTACATAACTAATTTCCCCATTTTTCTGCTAAATGGACAATATTTTAAAAGACCATTAAATTGTCATCCTTCCAGTGAAGTATTTTGAAGGGAGAAAATTCATACTTGGCTGCTGAGAATTTGTACTTGGCTGCTGTTGACATCTTTTGGTTCTGCTATGGAAGAGAAGTTCTCACAAGACCGCCTCTTCAGAGACCAGGATTTCTCCAGCGAACTGCTAAAGCAGCTAAATGTCTTGCGGCAAAACAAAATTCTAACCGATGTTGTTCTATGTACAAGCGACATTGAAATTCCTTGTCACAGGAACGTTCTTGCCTCAAGCAGCCCATACTTCAAGGCCATGTTTTGTAACAATTTTAGAGAGAGCCATCAGGAAAAAGTCAACCTCCAAGGTGTTAACTCAAGCATACTCCATTGCATTATCCTTTATGTCTACACGGGAGAGATAGTCATGACATCAGAAAATATTTTGTATTTAATGGAGACTGCTTCCATGCTCCAGTACACAAAACTATTTGAGGCCTGTTCAGCCTACCTCCAGGACCAGCTTTCCCCAGATAACTGTCTCAGCTTGATTAGGCTCTCAGAAATCTTGCACTGTGAGAATCTCAACAAGAAAGCCAAAGCAGTGGCTCTGAAATATTTCCCGGAGGTAGCCACTTCTGAAGACCTGAAAGAACTATGTCCCTTGGAGTTGATAGACTATCTTGGAGATGATGAGCTGTGTGGAGAGGAGGAACAGGTTTTTGAGGCTCTCATGACTTGGGTAAGGCATGACCTCCAAGCAAGACGGAGCTATATTCAAGACTTGTTCAAGAAGGTAAGGCTTCAGTATGTCCATCCAACCTTTTTCTTCCATTTCATTGCCAATGACTCTCTCATTCAGTCATCTCCTGCTTGTAGGGGTATGCTAGAACTGGCAAATAAACAGATGTTTTCATTGTATAGTGTCAGTGCTCCTGGAGTCAAACCCATGTGGCACGTTCCTCGGAGATATTCATATCAGGAATTCCTTCTCGTGATTGGTGGACGCAAAGACAATCAACAGACGACAAGAGATGTCTTGCTGTATGATGAGAAGACAAGCCAATGGCTGAGCCTTGCCAAATACCCATCACGTCTCTACAAGGCCTCTGCAGTGAGCCTACACAGCAATGTTTATCTCCTTGGAGGCATTTCCATAGGGAATGGAAAGAACCAAGTTAGTAACCATGTCTATATCTTCTCACTCAAACTTAATCAATGGAGGCTGATAGAATCCATGTTAGTTCCACGCTATTCTCACAGGAGTGTTGCCTATAAAAACTTTATCTTTGCCATTGGAGGCATTGGAAAAAACCAAGAAATCTTAAATTCCATGGAAAGGTATGACAGCATCTACAATGTTTGGGAGCACATGGCAAACATGCCAGTCGCTGTTCTTCATCCTGCTGTGTCTGCCAAAGACCAAAGAATCTACCTCTTTGGAGGAGAGGACATGATGCAAAATCCTGTCCGATTAATACAGGTTAGTCCCCATTTTCATTGCCCTCTCTCTTCCCACCCCCACCCCCTCACACACACACTTACACATATATATGCTGGTTGTGTGTTTCTTGGCTTGTAAGACTGAGAAACTGGAGGGGGTCCAAAGGAGGGCAACTAAGATGGTGAAGGGTCTGGAAACCATGCCCTATGAGGAACGCCTTAGGGAACTGGGGATGTTCAGTCTGGAGAAGAGAAGGTTAAGAGGTGATATGATAGCCCTGTTTAAATATTTGAAGGGATGTCATATTGAGGAGGGAGCAAGCTTGTTTTCTGCTGCTGCAGAGACTAGGACGCGGAACAATGGATATAAATTACAGGAAAAGAGATTCCACCTCAACATTAGGAGGAACTTCCTGACAGTAAGGACTGTTCGACAGTGGAACACCCTCCCTCGGAGTGTAGTGGAGTCTCCTTCCTTAGGGGTCTTTAAGAAGAGGCTGGATGGCCATCTGTCAGGGATGCTTTGATTTGGAGGTCCTGCATGGCAGGGGGTTGGACTAGATGGCCCTTGTGGTCTTTTCCAACTCAATGATTCTATGATTCTATGATTCTATGAGGAGTTTATCACACAAAGGGAATTGGAAGTATAATCCAATGGTAATCTGAAAGCAATCATGGGGTTTCGCGTGATTGTGTGAAAGCTGATCACACACATTTTAGGGCAAAGGGAAGTCCTTCCGAACGCAATTGTGGGGTTTCATGTGATTGCGTGAGAAACTATCACACACAATTTCGGGCACTGGGAGGCAATTTTGGGCAGTTCTGAACGCAATGCAGTGTCAATACGCAATCAAGTAAATTAGCTGAACTAGCGAATTTACTCAATTGCGAACTGGCCTCACTTCCATTTCTTTCACAATTGAGAGAAACTCCTCCCGTGTGATAAACTCCTATGAAGGAGTAAAATTTTCCTCAATTTCAGCATTTTGTTTGGTTTTAAATTATGGAAGTTCTATCATTTTACAGTATTTTAAAACCAAATAAAATGTCAAAATGGAGGACAATTTTATACATTTACACTTTTACAAGCCCAGAAAAACAACTGGCATAGAGAAGTTAGAGCCTAAGTACCCTAAAGGCACTAGTTCCCATCTGATCTTGGAAGCTAAGCAGGGTCAGCTGTGATTAGTACTTGGATGGGAGACGGCCAATGAATACCAGATGCTGTGGGCTTTATTTCAGAGGAAAGAACTGGCAAAACTATATTTGACTATTCCTTGCCTAAGAAAATATTATGAAATTCATGGGACCACCATAAGTCAATAAGTGACTTGGAGGAACAAATGGGTAGTTGTTGTTGTTTGAGTTTGTGCCGGTCAGTTTCAGCCATATAGTTTATAGAACTTTAAATAGGACACCTCAAGCAGTGTAGCCTAGGAAGCAGGAGAGTAAAAAGTTCAGCAAAGATCAGAAAACCACTCAAGGAGGCAAGATGTTGTAAAATTGCATAGGCAAGTGACAGGTTTTAACCCAGGAAACAAAACCTTAGTTGGTTGGGGAAAAAGAATGCTCTCATGGTCATGGTCAGAGGCAGAAAGGAAAAAGGAATAAAGGCGGCCAGAGTCTTGGAGATGCTATTCTCAAACAAACAAAAAAAATAAAAAATAAAAAATAGGAAAAATTATGTTTCATATAACAGAATGGTATTGCTAAGTACTGTATTGTGATAATGAGATGTCATTTCATCCAGTGACCTTTTTATTTAGAAAGGAAATCAAGAGATAGAGACAGCTGTTTCCAGGAACATATTCCAGGGATATATTTGTGAGATATTTAGGTTTCTCTCTCAGAAAGCTCTGGTGCCCCTCCAAACTACAAATCCCAGAATTCCAGCACATTGCGCCATGGAAGATAAAGTGGTGCCAAAGTGTTATATTTCTGCAGTGTGGCAGCAGCTTAGATGTGGTTTTAGTGATTTAAGTTGTTGTTTGTTTTTGTTGTTATTGCTGTTGTGTGCTTTCAAGTCATTTCTGACTTATGGCAACCCTAAGGCCATGTGGTTTTCTTGGCAAGATTTGTTCAAGGGAGGTTTGCCAATGCCTTTCCCCAAGGCTAGGAGCATGTGAGTTTCATGGCTTAGCTGGGAATCAAAACCTGGTCTCCAGAGTTGTAGTTCAACACTCAAACCACTACACAATGCTGGCTATGTGATTTAAGTAACTGCTGAGTAAAGCTTAAGTTGCCTGTTATGTGGATCAATTACTTTCACGTTAGGCTACATGGAGTAGCTGGTAATGACTAAGAAGAGCCAGAAAATGTAGGTGCTTCCCAACTGTTTAATCGTAGTAAATGGAGCAAAAATATATGCTGCCGAATGTGTTATGTTTATCAGCCACATACCACAACATGCACCAATGGTTTGTTGCTGTCTTTAAAAAATCTGATTCATTTAAACCATGGCGTGTTCCAAGCTTGTTTCATCAACTGCTTATCTTGAAGCAGGAGCTGTCAAAAGAAATAAAAGAGAAGCAAACTAGAAATGGGGAATACAAGTCTTGATTTGTTTGGTCATTTGTTATGTAATGAATGGTTACAACAACAAACTGTGGTTAACAAAAATATGGTTTACTGTGATGCATGACTACATCCACAATGGGGGAAGAATTCGGAGACATAGCCGTGTTAAGTCTCAATATATTAATATTCAAAGGGATCTTGTAGCACCTTTGAGACTAAGGAGAGTATCACCATGAATTTAAATGGCAAGCTCCTACCTTTGAAAAGCTGCTGGATCTGGGCTGCATTCAGGTTGCACTCGCCCAGCTGCGGCTGCATGCAGTAACACCCACTTTTTAAATTAAACACAACTTTATCCCATCAGGGATAAGTCGCTTTAAATTCAATGCAATACATTTCCTAACAGCGCAAAGGAAGTTGCAGCAGTTAGTCTCAAAGTTGCTACAAGATCCCTTTGCATACACCCACAGTGTGCATAAAAACCAGAGCAAGGAACCATGGTAGACCGTACCTTCAGCTGGATTTATTCAGACAACCATATAATCCACTAAGTGATACAGGTGTTTAAACTTACTTATGTACATAGATCTCCTTAACTGGGTCAACACAAATAAATATGCTTTCTTATTTTGGCAGCACAGTTGCTGTAGAAATGGAAATATTTCATTCACATCCCAAAATCCATATCACATGTTATGTATTTCTCAGGTGTACCATGTGTCTAGGAACATGTGGTTCCGAATGGAGACAAGGATGGTGAAGAACGTCTGCGCACCAGCAGTTCTGATTGGTGACAGGATTTATATTGTTGGAGGTAATGTTTATATACATTTTTGTAAATTAATTTCACAATGTGAATACTCCAGGCTAGAATTGTTTCTCCCCACTACATGACATTACTGTAAAGCCCCAGTTTAGTCTGCCCTGCAGAAATAATGCAGTTGGACACTGCTTTAACTACTATGGCTCAATACTATATAATTCTGAGAGTTTAAGTTTTGTGAGATATTAAGTCCTCTCTGTCAGAGAGCTCTGGTGCCACAACAAACTATTCAAATCCGGGGATTCCATAGCACTGAGCCATAGCAGTTAAAGCCGTGTCAAGCTGCATTTTTTCTGCAATGTAGATGCAGAAACTTTCAAAGTGGGTGCTGGTGGCTTCAATCTTGGTTTTAAACTCAATTTCAAAGGTGATATCCTTCCTGCTGAACTCTACCCCACAAATAAGTTCACCTCAAATAAATTACATCAGGCTTGATTAGGACCTCAAAGGGCCTAGATTTGGCCCCATGGCCTGAGGATCCTCAATCCTATCACCATCTCAAACCATCAACCCATATAGAGAAATGAAGATATAGGACTGACATGATGTGCAATTGATGTGCGTGTGTTTCTTTTATGAATTTTGTATTAAAAAATAAAAATGGATGAAATTGATTCATATGGGGATAGGGCAAGACAACCCAAACTATGAAGACAGAGGAGATGAAAAAGAAATCTTTTTAAGTCTTCAAATGTATTTATTCTGAATCATTGTGCCAATATTTCAACTGACAAGCTTAAGCCATAAGCTTTCTGGTTTACTTAACAAAGCACACAAACATTTCATCTGATTTCAAACATAATTCATTCTCTTTTAAAGTGGGAAGATTTACTGCCTATAAGTTTTCATTTACCAAATAAGTATGCCATAACATCATCCATTTGTTCCTGGCTTATCAGTGACTGGGAATGAAGAATTACAATAATAACAAACAGATTTTAGTGTGTGTGTGTGTGTGTTGTTTTTTTTTAAAAAAAGAGCAGGCAATGTATTCCAAGATTTCCTTGCAGAATTTGCATCAAAACAAAGACTAGCCTATTGGCCCAAGTGATGGGATTCGTGGTTTTAATTAAACAGTGCCTTGTTTTTTGTTGTTATCACCTACTGTCTCAACCTTTATAAGCCCCAAGTTGTATTATAAAATAACTGGTAATAACTGTGGCCAGACTGCTGTATAGTCTTTAGGTATGCATAACATATGTAGTTATGATGCTACAAAGTGCATACCAGCTCAACCCTCCGCCATCCTCATTTCCTGGGCAGCAGCCTCTGTGGCCAACAGGAGTCTGTTTCCTTTTCATTCAGGAAGAATCTGGTTGCCATTTTTACCCCTTCCTGTGAGTGATCCCCATTGCAATAGGTAGAAATAGGGTTGCTGCTGCAATTTCCCCTTGCAAAGGAGATCACTTGCACCAAGGGGGTGGGAACAGCAGCCAGCTGCTTCCTGAGCAACAGGAGAACAGACCCCCAGCAACTACAGCAGCTGTTGTCTGTTAAGTGCAGATTGGGGGACTTTAATGGTCTCTATGTGGCCCATAAACTAGGGGCCACATAGGGGCCGCAAATACATAACAGTCACAAGTGTGTAACTCCAGGTTATGCATCCATAATAGCCACACAAGATTCTGGCCCACATAACAAAGAGAGAAATTTTCAAGGTGTTTGGAAGACCTTACACTTAGGGTTCCCAAGTTGCAGGGGCCCAACTGAAAAGTCAGGTAATTTTCTGGATGTCCAGGTGGAGAAATAATTCTCAGGGAAAGCAGCATTAGAAGAGAAAGAGGAAATTTGGAAATGTGGGGGTTATTTTGTTAGGTGAGGTGACTTTAAAACTTGGTCAGTTCTACTAGTTGTCATCTTTTGCCTAAGCTCTCTGGCTCAGTGCAAAGGTTCCAATATGATCTTAACAGTATAAGCAAATGGACTATAGCAGGAGGGGGAGAGAGGATAAAATTGAACTTGGGCAGTGTAAGTGCACACAAAACCCAAAACAAAACAAAACAACAAAAACAAGGAATGAGTGGAGGGAACTGGAGTCAAAGTCAGATTCATGCACTTGGGCCCATCAAACCATTTAGAGAAGCCAGGAGTGGAGCACAAGTGTTGCTACTTATGAGACTTTCTGTTATACAAACTTGAGGGATAATAGGATAGGGTCTGGTGGTGCGTCTGCAAAAAGCTTCAGGAGCAGTATAGGGCCTGGAAAAACTCCCCCTATGTCCTGTGTGCTAAGACCATGTTGGGTAGGAAAGTGAAAATGGTGGCATCTGCTGCAGCTCCTGGGTCGATTTGCCACTTGTCCAACTGTTGAAAAATGCCTTCCTGCTCTCTATGGATTCCTATGTTATCTGGTTAGCTAGGTTTTACCCAACTACCCTTAGCATCCTGTTCATGATATGCTTGCTCAACTGTGGCTTGCACATGTGCAAGTCTCTTTTTATATGGGACATAGGGAACTATTTTTAAGCCCTTTGTGCTTCATCTAAAACCTTCCCCCAGCAACTGTCAAGCCCCAGGAGGGGTGAAACCACTGCTGCTTGCCAGTGAGGAAGAGAGAACAGGGGAGAAAATTCTGAAGCTGTGGCTGCTCTGGATTCCCAGGGGAAGGAATAGCCAAGGAATTGTTCAGGTGGAGCATTATGCTCTGCCTACGTGATAAAGGATCTTGGCTCTAGCAAATCTTCCTTACACTTGACATATCTACTATCTTGGATTTAGCAAGAATACCTTAATCTTCATTAGATCAATATGATCTTAACAGTATAAGCAAATGGACTATAGCAGGAGGGGGAGAGAGGATAAAGTATAGCCATCTGTTTACCCTCTTTTCTCTGAACACATAATATCCCACTCTTGTCCATCCATCATCCAGCACTTGTAAATACTCTATTTCTTTTTCACTGTAACACACAGGATCCCTTATTTGGGAGGTGAAACCAGGCAAACTTTTTCCAAATTCTAGTATCAGCCGGTAACTGGCCCAAACTAGACCTTGTGAGCATTTGTACCACTCACACACTCACAGCCTCAGAGGAAGGCAATGGCAAGCTTCCTCTAAACAAATCCTGCCACAAAACCCCCATGTTAGTTTCTGCCTTAGGGTGGCCATAAGTTGGGAATGACTTGAAGGCACACAACAACCACAACAAGATCATTTGCTACTGGAAGATTCAAGAAGGCAACAGTGTAGCCAACTTCAAAATAACTCCTTACAATTCTATAGAGCTGATGAGCAAAGTGAATGCAAAGAGTGCTGCAGTCACCCCAATCCTGTCAACAGTTTTCACCATAGCTGCAAATAAACAAAAAGGAGGACATAATGCTATGTTCAAAATGGGCCTGTTTGCCACATGAAGCAACTTTTACACCCTCTTGTGACTATAGTAGCATCTGTCACCCAGATCCACATTACTAATTCATTGTAATTACAACCAGCTTTCATTTCAGATGCATTAGTAACTCTGATGCTGCTCTTTTTGCACTGGATGTGAATCATTTTTCTAATTCATAATCTTTTTCATCCCAGGGTACACCAGGCGAGTAATTGCTTATGATATTAAGGTCAATAAATTTGTGAAGTGTGCAGACATGAAGGAAAGAAGGATGCATCATGGGGCCACAGCAATCAATGAGAAGCTGTATGTGACAGGAGGTCGCTGCCTTACCATTGACAATGCCATCGAAGACTCTGATTCCCTTGAATGTTATGACCCCACACTGGACACCTGGGTTTCAAAGGGGCAACTGCCACACAAACTCTTTGACCATGGATGCCTTGCACTTCAGTGTGTGCCATATGCCAACCTCTTGTGAGAACGGAACTGAGGGGAAATGAATCTTTTCTCAACTCAAAAGGCCCAGATTACTAACCCTGTGGAAGATATTGGTAAATACTTGCTATGGAAGCCACCAGAAAGGGTCTGCAAATAGAATAAAGAAGTTACCAGTCAGTTTCTTCTTCTGGGTCCAATGTTCTGCTCTGTCATGAGGAAAAATGAGGTGCTTTCCTCAGGTGGCAAATTTGGAGTGAAATTAAGGGACAGTAAATGGTTTATCATTTCATTTTATAATCTTTATGTTAGGGAGATTATTTATATTTTCTGTCTCCAACATCAAAAGTACTGTACTCTCTGTCCAGCCTTCTGTGGACATTCCTCCCAACTTCAGAAGGTCATTCTGAGTAGAGGTGATGCACAAAACAAGATCAGACATTGTCAACAGAACCAGTCTTAGTTCTTTTAGCCAGTATTTGTGGGTATGACCTTAGGGAGTCCCTGGTGGCGCAATAGATAAATGCCTATACTGCAGCCACAAGGTTGTGAGTTCGATCCTAGGCAGGGATCCAAGGTCCACTCAGCCTTGCATCCTTCCGTAGGTCACTAAAATGAGTACCCAGCTTGTTGGGGGCAATTGGCTTACACATTGTAAACTGCTTAGGGAGTCCTTAGTTCACTGATTAGCAATATAGAAATGTACTTGGTATTGCTATTGCTAAATAAGTGTTCTTGCTTTCTTAGAAACTGCCCTCTATGGTGGGCCCTCCCTATCAGCAGGATTTTGATCCATATGTTTGACAGCCTACAGATCACCATGGCCCCATATTATTCAATGGTGGTAATGTGAACATGCACATGGTGAAGTGTGTGCATTCTTATTGCCATCACTGAATAATATAAGGTACGATCATTCCCTTGGCAAGGGAACCTGGAACCAAACTCCTATCTATTCAGAGGGACAATTGTACTAACTATTAAAGGAGCTCTGCTTTTTATATTACATTTATCAATGTAGTAAAGTATCATGGGAATAGAGAATTAGAGCACCATCCCATATGGCTATGGTCCAGTTCTGAAAGGGGAAGAAGAGTTTGTGGGCCCGGGCATGGAAAGAGATAGATTAACATTTGAGATGTACCTCATGTACGCTGAAGAGCCATTTGGAGGCATGACCAACTGTGATATAAAAGGAAGAACTGGTGGGACTTGAAATGGAGGGGGGGGGACATTAACAGTTTCAGATCAGACTAAGAAAAAAGTAGAGCAGAGAGAAGATGGTAGGAAACTGGGGGATGGCAGCAGCTAGTGAGGGCAGCCTCAGACATGCTGTCACATCAGGAACCTGTTTGTTCTGTTCCCTTGCCTCACTTTTTCAGTCTCTTTCCTTCTGTATGGAAAAATTAAAGCATTTCACTTTGAGCTTCGGGGGAGGGGGGGAGGTGTTAACGCCTGTTATGCCTTTCTTCCTTACCATCAGGCATTTGTATGTAAGAATGGTGCTCAGGGCAGTGTTTTCTTTGTACCATAATGTGTTTATCATTGTAATGCATTTCTCATTTCCTTTTGACTAAACAGACCTGACAGAATTATGAAATAAACTGATGCAAAGATAAATATGTTTCCCAGCTTTGCTCTTCTCTTTCTTTTGTTAGTTGGGTCTTTCTTTCTTTCTTTCCATTTTTATTTTCTTTCTTTCCTCTCTCCTTGCATAGTCTCAACATTCACAGTTAGAACACAAAGAGATTCAACAAAAATATGACAATTTTTGAAGGAAATTATGAATAGATGATTTATCACTATCACATAGTATTAACTTCCTAGAGCGTACAGATGGTCAGAAGTCACACCCTTGTTGTCAGATCTTCATATGAGACCTGGCTGTGTGCTGCTGAATTATTATAGCAATGATTCTAGAATTTGAATTAGAAACCACATCAATTAGAGGTTATATCTAGCCTGGTGAGTTAACCCTAGATAGTGGGCTAGAACCCTCATAAAATGAAAGAATAGGGGAGTGCAACACTGGCCCCTGCTATTGGCAGGGAACATGAAACCTCTTGATTGGATAGTTCACGTCAAACTCTATTGGGAGCCTTGCCTTCTGCCCGGTCTTGGTCAACATATTGATTTCTCATTCTTAGAAGATAGAGTCATGTCAAGAACCCACCTTTCAGGACGGAACTTGAAAGTAAGGTGTTCAAAGAACATGTTGCATATTATTTATTTAGAAACAAATGCCATGTGTCCTTTCTTTGAAGAGTTATAATGAATTACAATGAGTCCTATCCACTCACTTCCAATAATGATCGCCCATTACTTTACACCTTTATTTTTGGATAATCTGGAGGGGGATAGTTCATATTTGGCCTGTGGGGATATTTTTAATTTATTTTTATTTTTTTGCAACGTTATCCTGCAAAAGAAGTAATACATTGGTACCAAAGACCAGAAGGCGTTATTTTTTACCAGTGTATAATGCATGAGGCCAGTAATTGCATTTTGTAAAAGTAATGTCAATGCTTCCATTTTAATGCTCTGCTTTAGCGCCTGATTTGCTTAGCACCTAATATTTCACATGTAAACAGGGGCATGTTCATGACATGCATCTTCTCAGAGCAAGAACCACTGTTGGAGCTCTCTTACTGAAGATTCTAGACTCTTCATTGTATTTGGAGTGTGCGCTCCGAAAGTAAATATTGCTATGTTTGTTTGAATAAGTAGAGATACTCTTCCAAACATGACCATTGCCCTGAAGGGTACAGGGAAGTGAAGGGGTGAAGGAGAAGCAATGATACAGTAGGCTCAGTCAGGCTAACTTACATGCTGAATTAGACTTTACTCACCTTAACAAGAAATGGTAAGAATGTGTCTGCTTTGTGTTGTTATGACAGATATATACTGTGTCCTTAAAACACCGAAAAGCACAGAGGGTACTATGCCACTGAGTTTCTGACTGTTTTTCAGCTTGGTGTCATACTGCAGCAGATAAACATCATGGGGTAAAGGATATTGTAGCACCTTTGAAACTGATTGAAAGAAATTGGTAGCATAAGCTTTCATGGACTTAAGTCTACTCTACTTCATCAGATGCAAGATTAAGTCTATGAAAGACTTAAGTCCCCAAAAGCTTCTGCTACCAACATCATTCTCTCAATTTGTCTCAAAGTTGTTACAAAATCCCTTTGCATACTGATCCAGACTAACAGAGCTATGTCTTTGAATAATGGGGTAAAATTACTGAAAACTACAGATTAGGTAAAACCATTTTGTTCCTGCTCAGCTCCCAGGGGAAAAAAATCTCCCAAACATCTGATCAAAGTATATATAACACAAAGAAAATATTTATGATGAAATGCTTAAATGTACCCACACAAATACTATATATAAGTTCCTGGATTACATTTTTTTTCTTCCTAGAATATGATTAGGAAACAGAACTGGAGATATGTCTATTGAAATGAACATCTGGATTGCACAAATATGGATGGATTCAGTTCTCAATGACTTTCACTTAGTTTTGTAAGAGAAGGTAAACAGGATACCCTAAGATACGGTTAGGTGATACACTTGTAGCGCTTGGTTTCCAGCTCAGTGAAATTGGTGGATTGATTGGATCAAGATGGGTTGATTTGATCCAAGAATCCACAGTTCTCGGTTTGTGAGATCTGGAGGAGTCATTCACACATCGTTGTTGTTCCTGTTTTTTTACTGGAACGATGCAAATATCTTCATTCACACATTCCGGTTTTATTATTCACACTCTGAAATGGCATCGATCCACATCTCTTTGGGATTTTAGTGGGAGCTGGCTTCTGAGGAAATGGGCACCCCCCATTGCCAGTCCTGGGCTTGTCCTCCATGGTCTGAGGAGGAAAAAACATGCCACTTTCCTCCCGGGGAGCCCCTGGACAACCATTGGAAGTGGTTGTGCAGGGAAAGAAGAAGAGGACAAGGAGGAGCATTTCCTCCTTTTAAAGCCAGCTGAGTGGAGCCCTGCCCCATCAATGAATTGATGATTAGAATGTATTCGGAACCCGTTCAAGGTATGCTGAGTTTAATCTGGGTCTGTTCTCATCATTATTCACAGTGCAGATGATGTGCATGTTTTTTTAAAAACTACCGGTAGGAAAAAAATTCCCTGGTTCATTTGCCCCAGGTTAAGTGGGTTTTTGTAGCCCCCCCCCAAACTGGTTCAGATGCATTTGGGGTGCGTGTGAACAACAGGGATTCAACCCGAATTCAACTCGAATTATTTTCATCATATGAATAAGCCCCTGACGGAGAATCTTGGAGGTCTCACATTCACCCAAAAGTCATAAATGGAAGTCAGCTTGATGGCAAATGACAACAACAAATAATACTGGAGACTGACTAGGTAGGATTTTAACTTCCTGCTATAATGGGTCAAAACTACAGAATTCACCCTAAAACTGTTCTTTTCTTTTAATTTCATTTTCCAGTTCTGTTTGCTTCTGCATCTTGTGTCTTATGCATTAATGTGCACACCTACAAAGATTAGTGGATTCTTACTCCCTTCAGAGTGATGAACTTAGCTGTAGATTGATTCCCATCCATGGCTGGCCCTGCCACTAGACAGAGAGAGACAGTGACCTAAAGTTAGATGATGGACGGGTAGCGTAGCTTCAGTTGTTTTGTTCTGTTGGCTCAGAGGACTGTCTGCTCCATACATTCTGCCCTCCACTGCTTATGTTACTTTGATTGCTTACTTTAACAGTTCATAGAATCATGGAATCAGAAAGTTGAAGACCTCAAGGGCCTATTTATCTCTCTAGAGGGCTAGAAAGGCCTATTGTGTCTCTCTAGAGGGCTGTTCAATCACCACTGCTGAAGTAAGGTACATGTTGAGTCTCCCTTATCTGGAATTCCAAAATCTGAAATATTCCAAAATCCAAAATTATCCACATTGATGGCTGAGACAGTGACACTTTGCTTTCTAATTATTTGATGTACACAAACTTGGTTTCATGCACAACATTATTTAAAACATTGTGTATAAAACTACCTCCAGGCTATGTGCATAAGGCATATAAGAGACATGAATAAATGTCATGTTTATATTTGGGTCCCATTCCCAAGATATCTCATTATGTATATGTAAATATTCCAAAATAAAAAAAAAAAGAAAGAAAGAAAGAAAGAAAGAGAGAAAAGAAAGAAAGAAAGAAAGAAAGAAAGATAGATTCGAAAATCCACAACACTTCTATTCCCAAGTATTTTGGATAAGAGAGGCTCAACCTGTAAAATGCCAGCCTGATGAGCTTCTGCAAGTGAGAAAAAGGGATACCATCTTGTTATACACCTCAGATAGAAAAATATCTTGGGTGTCACCACCTACATCCCATCTCATCCCTGTTGTATGCCCAAGAGGACAGATGCTGCAAACTGTAACGGGCAATTTTAAAAAAATGTTCACATCCTGTCCTTCATATTCCACAGCCCAGTTTCTATTGTAAGTTAAAGTTTGCTTTGCTGTACAAATCCACATGCTTGATCACACTTGCTACTTACACTTAAGATGATGTCCTGAAGTGCAAGTTCAAGACCTATCAGCAAACTTCCTTTTCTTAGATAACTACTGCTTTTGGTTCATTTTGCATAGCATGAATTAGATTTTACTGATCGTTGGCGCCACCATTTAAGTGTTTGTTTCATTCAATTCATAAGCAAAATTAATATAATCAACTCATATATTCACTTAACAAAAACCTTTTCTGTTTTAAATTTCAATTTCAGTTTAATTTAATTTCAGTTTTTAAGCCATTGTGTAAAGTACTTCTCTAGGTTTGAATGTGTGGAATTTTCCATAGCAGTAAAAGTTTATTTTGCTAAGAACTGGATCCAAATATTTAAAGTTAATAAGAAATATGTACCGTCTAGAGCATTCAGTATATCAGTAGCATAAACCAAACAAATTTAACATTTCCCCTTTATTTTAAAGGCATTCCTTCTGCAGGTGGGGAGCAGTTTCAAATTTCTTCTGAAATCTTTTGTTTCTGAGGTAGAGTAGGTTAGGCTTATTCTACACATTCTCTTGTATGCAGAAAATATCATATGAAGAGCAGGTTTAGAAGAAGGGTTAGGGAAGATAGGAGGAAGGAACATCAACTATCTAAGATTTGCAGATGACACCATGCTACTAGCGGAAAGCATTATAGATTCGGAACAATTACTAAGGAAAGTCAAAGATGAAAGTGCAAAGGCAGGCATAATGCTGAACATAAAGAAAATAAAAATAAAGTCCACAGAGGACCTAGAAAATGAGGAAATTGAAATAGTAAAAAAATTGCCATATCTTGGATCAAACATCAGTCAGAATAGAGATTGCAGTCAAGAAATCAGAAGACGGCTTGGAATGGGAAGGGCAACTATGAAAGAACAAGATAGAATCCTAAAAAGTAAAGATTTATAACTGAACACTAAAGTTAGAATCATACAAGCCACTGTATTCCCCATAACCATGAGATTTGGAAAGTGAAGAAAATGGATAAGAAGAAAATCAATAATTCATTTGAAATATGGTGCTGGAGAAGAGGGCTGAGGATATCATTTGTTGTTAGCTTCCCTCAAGTCGGTTTCTACTCATGGCAACCCTGTGAATGAGACATCTCCAAGCATCCCTATCTTCTCCAGATCCTTGCCCAGATTCTGCAAGCCCTTGCCCATAGCCCCCCTGGTGGAGTCTATCCATCTGGTTTGTGGTCTTCCTCTCTTTCTTCTACCCTCTACCTTTCATAGCATTATTGTTTTTTTCTAGTGATCCACACTTTCTCATTATGTGGCCAAAGTACGATAGTCTCAACCTGATCATTTTTGCTTCCAAGCAGAGCTCATTTGTTTGTCTTCTTGGCTGTCAGTGGTAACCTAAGTACTCTTCTCCAGCACCACATTTCAAATGAGTTGATTTTCTTTCTGTCTGCTTCCTTCAGACAGCCAAAAAGACAAAGAAATGGGCCCTGGAACAGATCAAGCCTGAAATCTCCCTGGAAGTCAAGAAGATCAAACTAAGGCTGCTGTACTTTGGCCACATCATTAGAAAATGAGGCATGACTCATTAGAAAAGATGGAGGAAGCAAAAAGAGAAGTAGACCAAAACTAAATGAATAGAGTCACTTAAGGAGGTCACAGGTACAAATTCACAAGACTTAAGCAGAGCAGTCACATCCACATGGTCACCATGATACATGCAGCCCATTCTATGACGCTCAGTATTGTACCCTTCCACATAATTAGAACTAATGCACAGGCTAAAATGAGTTGCAAATTCATATCAGTAATAAAAAAATTTTAAAATGATACTACTACTAATCCAAGACTTTCTACTGATATAACACAATAAATGCTAGCGAAACAAAGAAATCAGGAAGCAAATTCTAACACCAGCGACGTGTAATATATGTGTACGGTAGAGAAGCAAGGGTTTGTGTGCACCAGTGGGAAACCTGATAATCACTCCATAGTGGCTCTGACCTGGATACACAATGTTTTTCAGGATTTGCAGTCAATGCAGTCTTTTCTCTGAAAAACCAGAGAAAAAAGAACTTCCCTTTACCCTACATCAGCTTGGAAATTCCAGATCGACAGCAAGAACATGGTCATGTGGCCAAAATGCTCCACACTAGAGGACATGTGGAGACCCAGCATGGTGCAGTGTTTTGAGCATCATACTATGACCCTGGAAATCAGAGTTTGATTCCATGCTGGCCATGGAAACCTAGTTGGTGACCTTGGGCAAGTTACACACTCTCAGCCCCAGGCAACCCCGTGGTAGGTTCTCCTTAGGATTGCTATAGGTTGGGAATGACTTGAAGACTCAAACAATAACAAAATAGGACATGTGATCATTGTAGGATTGCCCTTTTCTTCAGGATTGCTCCTATCTCTCTGTGGTTAATGTGGCATCATTGGAATCATTACTGTGCTGTACTACTGTGCTGCATTTACAGGAAAGGACAGGGTTTGCTGGAGGCCACTTATCAAAAATTTTAAACTCCTATAAAGAAGCCCTTTTCCCTCATTTCCATCTAAAAATCGGCAGAGACCATCTATAAACTTGCTTCTCATATGCCATCAAGTTTCAGATGGACCCACTGAACTGCTTTCCTTCACAAAGGACTATAACTGCAGCCCTATAAATTAAGCATTTTTAATTTGATTTTTTTTAAATAAAGCATCACTTTATTAAAAGAGTATTTTGTTGATGCCATTGATGTGTCTACAGCCCATTTTTTGCTGTACAGTCTGTGAATCATCCATGTAAATAGGGAGTGGAATGATTACATAGCTATAAAGTCTGTATAAACAGAACAAGGAGCAAATCCAAATGGTGGGCATACTTTAAATAGGGAACACAGAGTGTCTAGAGGAGCCGCATTTACTATTTTTAAAAGTTTCCTTTCCATGAGATTTCACAAAATCTTGTTCTGTTGGAGGGAAGCCATAAAATGTTCTTTTTGGAGGAGAACTACAACTCCCAGAATCTCCCAGCAATTGGTCTGTGGGTTGGGGGAATTCTAAGATTTGTAATCCAAAACAATAGCAGACCTTTGAGTTTTAAATTACAGTGGGCCCTTGGTATCTGCTAGGGTTTGATTCCAAGACGCCCTGTGGATACCAACATCCATGGATGCTCAAATCTCATTATATACAATGGTGTAGTAAAATGGTGTCCCTTATATAAAATGGCAAAATCATGTTGCAGTGGAGGCCGGCACCCCAATAATGAGGAGACATTGATGGCAGTAAAATGGCCACAACTTTATTAATAACCAAACAACAAACAAGTAGGGTTGGCCTCAAGCATGAGGTCTGGATCTGCACATCAACAACACCATGGCTGGATGATGTGAGGTTGCTTTATCTTTAAGCATCGGGATGACATTGAGGCAAAGGCATGCAACACTGCAATTTTGTAATTGCGTAACTATCCCAACTGAGCCTCTAGTCACCGGGATAAATTGTTGTGATGGTGGGATGTCAACAACGTGCCCTGTATGTTTCCCAGTTCCGAAGGACTCCTGATCCAGTGCTCCCGTTCACTGAAAACCAGCCCACCAGATCCATGACCTATGCTATTGCCCCTTCCAAAGCTGTGACAAAACACCACCCCATCCCAAGGGAAGGAGGTTGGGAGAGCCAAGCAATTCATACAGGCACCGACAAGGTGCCGCACGCGCCTTTTAAAGGCCCCTCCGCCAATGAGGGGCCTTCGAAATGGTTCAAACCCTGCCCTCCCAATGGCCTGGCCAATGGAGAGCTCTGCAGGGTGCCAAAGCCAATGGGCAGAAGGGAGCCCGGCTCCAGGTCTGCATGGGAAATGTAGTTCCTTGCGCTGAGCAAATGGTTGGTGCGCTTGGCCCTTGAAAAAAAGCCCGCCAAAGATCTCCTGGCGCTCAGGCCCCACAGCAACAGCACCGACCTGGGTGAGTCAAGAGGCGCCCTATTTGCCTTTTGGAATTTATATATATTTTAAAATATTTTCAAGCCTTGGATGATTAAATCCATGATGAGGTATCAATGGATACTGTATATAGCGGTAGTACATGTAAAATGGTGTGCTGTAGTTTTTAACCTGTTATTAGTAATTCCATTTTAAAATGAGTTTTTAAGAGTTTTAATCATGGTTTGAATATATTGTAACTGAACTCTTTTTAAAAACTTTTGTAAAATAAAATATTAATTTAATCTTGTTTTAGACCTCTGGATGCTGACTTGGATCCCTTTCCAGGAAAAAAAGGTGGGGTATAAATCTAACAAAAACAAATATTTCCAGGTTCTGACTGTGGGAAATGTAAAAACAGTGAGTGGTTCACACAGCAGCCCATTGCAGATCTTAGCAGCACTGCTGTTGATGCCTCTAGACCCTACCATCTTACCAGAGGAGAGTATCGACATGAAGATACCCACCAGGCAGCACTTTACCTTGGACAGAGAGGCATCAGAAGTGGGGTGTGAGAGGTGCAGCCTGCACCAGGTGATAAGCCAGAGAGGGTGTACACCTGGTGGGATTGTACACACGGTGGGAGTACTGAGACTGCTGGGTGAGTGAGAAGGAGTGTTGCTTCCCTTTCTTGTTCTGCCAAAAGCTGTGCCCTCCAGAGGCCACAGCATCACCCCCTTCAGCAGTGGCTGCTGTAAGGTGGCAGTGCTTTCTATCCAGAGTCTGGCATGTCTGAGAAGGCTAAATGTCCCACAGCACTTCCGAAATAATCCAGGTTGAGACCACATTGACTGCCAATGCCCCATGCTATGGAATTCTGGGGACTGTAGTTTTGTGAGACATTTAGCTTTCTCTGTCAGAGAGCTCTGGTGCCACAAGAAACTATAGTTCCCAAAATTGCATAGCACCAGAATTGCATAGCACCAGTTGCAGTGGTGTCAACCTGGATTCTTCCCTTCCTTCCTTCTTTCTTTCTTTAATTTTATTTTTATAAAAGCAAAGTTTTCCAGAACAACAACAATAATAACATATATAAGTATCGTAAATTTACAGATACATTAATATCTACTAAATATATAAAGAGCATCCTGCAACAACAAAACACCACATAAAATGACCAAACAACTACTATTACAAATACAAAAGTACTACTTCCCACTAGTTTCCCTGGGTTTCTGGGATTTGATATCCCTGATTCATCAACTTCTGGATAGGCATAGATTCCATCATGTTATTACAGTGTATCAAAAAATAAAATGTTACTAGCAATGCTCTAAGAAATAATAACCTGGATTATTTCTGTAGTGCGGATGCAGCGTCAGACTCCTACATCTGTTTTGGAGGAAAGATTGAATTGCATCTCCTGAAATCCTCAAGGAACAGCATTTCACTTTTTAAACAAGATGCAGCTCTGCACCATTACCCCCACACACAATTGTTTAACATTACCCTTCCAAAGCCCCAGTTTTTGAAAAAAACAGAAGTAGATTTTCAATGTCTTCGTTTGGGGGTAGCATTTCTGTCAGTCTGTGTGACCCCCAAACCTATGGCCATTGCCCACCTCTTCCAAAAAGAAACAAAAATCCCAGTTTGGGAGGAAAAGAAGAGAAGGAAAAATCAACATATTTCTAATGATGTAGGGGCACTTTCGCTGATTTACACCAACTCAGGAGGTGATGGCCTTGCCTCTGTTGTTTAGAGTACATTATGTATTTGGCTCATGGGTTTGTTCTGTTTCTCTCCTTAACTTTGAAGATGTGATGTTCCTGATCTGGAGGGTATTTCCTCTCCTGTTAAATGCTTTAAGTAATCATGACATAAATCCTTTTTAAAATGCTGTATAACATTGCCAGTGCTTTCAGAGAGGTAGATGGGGCAAGTGACATCAAACTTCACTGAGACAGATTAAAACTAATTTTTTATGCTCAGTGAAAAAAACTATTGTTTTTTCATAACTGCCCTTTTAGGAGCTGTTCAGGTATTAGTGATAGAGTGAAAGGCAAATCAGCACTTTGTATATCCTTCTTCTATTAATAAAGTAGACAGATCTATTGTGTCCATGAAAATAACACAGGAAACCAAAGTATATAAGAGGAACCAATTGCTGCTAATAGAGAGGGCAGGACTGGTTAGGTCTCTGCTGGTGTGGGACCCTTAAATCATTCAGAAAAAAAATCAAGCAGGAGATAATGATGAGAACAACTGGGCATAGGCTATTGGAGGAGTGGCCATAAGACAGATAGGGGCCAGGAAAATGGAAAGACAAAGAAAAGAGAGGGAAAGTCATGACAACAGGTGCTAGGGAACAGCTACTTATAGAGTATAGAAGAGGTTGGTTTAGAAAGGATAGTACAAGAACAAGGAGAGAGAATGATTTGAAAGGGGTGTGGCGTAGTGGTTTGAATGTTGGACTCTGGAGACCAGGGTTCGATTCCTCATTCAGCCATGAAACCCACTAGGTGACCTTGAGTGACTCACATGCTCTTCAAGGGGAAGGCAATAACAAACCTCCTCTGAACAAATCTTGCCAAAAGAAATATGATAGGTGGTTTGCCTTAAGGTCACCATAAGTCAGAAATGACTTGAAGGCACACAGCAACAACAGACTCTTAGCTTGTTGTTGTTATGTGTCTTCTAAACATATATTTTTAGAGCATTGTTAGTAACATTGGTTATTGATTCCAACTTATGGCAAACTTATCATATATATTTTTTCTTGAAAAGGTTAAAGAGGAGGCTTGCCATTGTCTTCCTGAAAGACTGAGAGAGTAGGTCACCAAATTAGTTTTGGTGACGGAGCAGGTCTTCAAACCTTGATTTCACAGACTCCTGGTCAAACACTAAAACCACTACATCACAGTGACTCTGTAGGAAACATCATGACATATTGTCTGGTGAAGAACATGGCTGGGCCGAATGTGAGCGACGGAAGGATTTCATTCAGCCAATATTTAAAGAAAACATTCATGCCAATTAGGATGCCATTGGGTTATATGCCTAAAGGTTTACTGATTTTAAAGGAGAGGGAAGAACAAAACATTGTAAGAATGTTAGGAGTGTACCTGTCTGCATTTCTGAAGAAGGCATCTAGTATGGTAGATGTTTGATAGACAGAGGCGTCCCACATTTGTAAGTTGAGAATAGCAGTAGGAAGTACATTACTATACAGCTTATCATTGAACTAAGCACTCCCTAAGTGGTTTACAGTGTATAAGCTAATTGCCTCCAACAAGCTGGGTGCTCATTTTAGTGACCTACAGAAGGATGCAAGGCTCAGTGGACCTTGGAGTCCCTGGAATCAAAATCACAACCTTTTGGCTGTGAATGGTTGCAGTACAGGCATTTAACCACTGCGCCATCAAGGCTCTTAGTCTAGAATCCTGTTTCAGTGGTCAGCCAGACAACCAAGCATGGGAGCAAATAACATTTGTTATCATTATGCAAAGTGATCTTGTAGCAGCTTTAAGATTAATTGTGCAAAAGAAATTACCTCCTATGAAACCTTGTGCTGCAACATCTTATGCACAGTTTCAAAGATACTTCCTGGTTGTGTTCACCACCACCTAGCAATCCCAGCATCCCAGAGGAAATATATTGCTACCATGATTAGTAACTATCAACAGAGCTTGTAAAAGTTGCTTTTGTGAGCTACAATTTCCAGAATCCCTCCAGCCAGCATGGCCAGTGGTTCTGGTTTACTAGCTCTGGCTTGGTGTCTTTATCTTCTATAAATTAGTGCATACTTCTGTTTAAAGCCATCTAAAAGTTATTTTATGCTGTTCTACATCAAGCCTCTTACGTGTTTGTTGGCTTGTTATCTCCTTTAAAACCATTAGTCATCAGATGTAAAGTATAATTTCCTTGGACATGAACCATTGCCTTTTTATGTGCCTAGTGCCTTACTGATGTTTAATATGAACTGCTAGAATCAGACATCAGAGGGTAAAACTGGAGTCCGCAGACTACGCATCTAGAAAGATAGAGAAGCTTTTTCATATCAGCAACAATACCAGGGTCCTCTGTTCTGTATCTGAAAACAAAAGGCAAGGAAAGATATTGGTTGTACACAAACATCATTCAAGTACAGAACGTTACAGGGACCATGTGACTTTGGAGACTTGAGCAAGCAAAGGCCAACAGAGATCATGGAACTCATCCAGCAGCTGCCTGTGAAAGGCTCTACAGTTGGAAATGGAGCGCACGCAAGAACAACTCATGAAAATAAAGTTAATTTCATATATGGCATAGAATTAAACACCAGCTTCTCATCACTCATTGAGATGAGAGGGTGCAGATCTAGGTTGCGAACAACAGCAAACCCAGGACAGTCTGGAACAAAATGTTTTCATCAAACCCATTCTTATTAGACAAAGGAGGTCATTCATTAAGCAGAGGAATGTACAGCTTTTTGGCCTTGGTGGCTGCATCTGCATTGACTTGGGGCAACACATTTACATGCACACACATGTGCACACATGCACTCTCACTTCCCCACACAATATTCATAGGTAGATTTAATTTGTGATTGAAGAATTACTTAACTAACTCTTGTTTGTGCACTGAAGCTAAGCAGCTCCGAAGATGAGCAGCCACCTGGCAGCCTAACAAAAGATTGACCAAAAAAAAAAACCCTCCACATTCCATTGATAACACTCACACAACTGGAACACAATGCTGAAGAACTATCCCTGTGACACTACCACTTCTCATGCAATTACAATAGCAAACAAAATATAGGTGACTCCAGTTACTAGACAGAAAATACATGATAGACAACCAGTGGAGTGTGTTGAAGCAAAAAAGGTGGTGTGCCTTCAAGTCATTTCCAACTTATGGCAGTGCTAAAGTGAATATATCAAGGGGTTTTCACGTTAAGGAAGAAACTCTTCTAGAACATGGCCACATAGCCCGAAAAACCCACAACAAACTATGTTCAGAGTGGGTTTGCCATTGCCAACCTCTGAGGCTGAGAGTGTACGACTTGCCCAGGGTCAACCAGTGGGTTTACACGGCTGAGCTGGGATTCGAACACTAGTCTCCAGAGTTTAAAAAAAAAAGTCTTGGCCACCTTTGAGCAGACCCAGTAAGGAAGATACACTGGCACAGATGATCAGGGAATTAGCCAAGGCTGCAGTCCTAAACACATATATTTGGGAGAACACCTAACTATCAGTATGACTTACTTCTGAATGAACATGAAGAAATCAAAGAGGCAAATATTTCAAAGGTCTGCAGAAGACAATTTATTGCTTGACTCAATATTACAGTATTTTGAAAAGGTTTTATTATATATTATATTGTATTTTGATATATATTTGGCAAATTCTTCTTTGAAAATACTGTTATTGCTGTTGTTGTGTGCTTTCAAGTTGTTTCTGACATTTGGCAACCCTAAGACAAACCTATGACACGGTTTTCTTGGCAACATTTGTTCAAGGAAGGTTTGTCAAGGGACTCTTTCAAACGGGGAGGAATTTCTCCCAACTCCGAATGGAGCCAATGCGGATTTATGTAAATTCGCTTGTTTAGCGAATTTACATGAATCCCTGCTCCGTTCGGAATTACTTCCCATTACCCGAAAATAACCCCCTCCTGCCCGAATTTGCATGCGAAGCTTTAATTCGCAATAAGGTAAAACCCATGATTGCATTCGAATTGGCTTCCCTCTTGCCCAAATTTGCATGCGAAGAGTTAATTCGCAATAACGTAAAACCCATGATTGCATTCAAATTGACCTTAAATTATACTTCCAATTTAGCCTCGTATGAAAGAGTCCAAGGTCTTCTCCTGACTCTGATAAAAGCACAAATGTGGTAAAAACAGCCCAGAATGCTATCTTGTTATTTATGTATTTATTTTTATTATTGTTTTTTGCATGGACATGTATCAGATATTCATGTAGCATGGAAACATTGGCTTCAGATATAATCACATAGCATCTTCTTCTGGGAAAAGGAGGACTTAAATTGATTTTTTTTTTTAAAGACCTGCAGATACATTGGTTTGCAATCTGAAGCTACTTTGGCTTTCTGAGTACTGTATGCAACTGAAGGTGAAATCAATGTCAAAAAGTTTTTTAAACCTGAATCTTCCACAGTGCTGATGAACAATGAATGTGTTTCACTTATGAAACCATTTTGATGCTGGCATGTTACTGTAATTGTGAACATTCTTACATCTAATCTAAAAGGAAATACGAAGAATGACCTTTACCTCAGACAGCTTTTTTTAAAAATAATTTTTATGCCACTTCATACTTAATTCATACCTCATAAACTCTTTATTGTACTGTCCCCTGCCTTCGTAAATTGCCTTCACAAAGCTTTTGCAACATGTACTTCACTGAAAAGATTTTTTTTTTCATAAAATAAGCAAGCCTATAGAGTTCTACTCATAATCAACCAGCTTTCAATGTTGCTTATTCCTAAACAGCCAGGGGCTCCGGGTCAACTCAGCCTGGCATCCTTCCGTAGGTCACTAAAATGAGTACCCAGCTTGTTGGGGGCAATTAACTTACACTTTGTAAATTGTTTAGTACATCAGTAAGTGGGATAGATATGTACTTGCTATTGCTGTTGCTAAACATCTATAAAACTGTAGACTGAGCTGTAGTCTTATTTAATCCAACAACAAGTCTTAATGAGATCTGTGGGGCATTACCTCTGAGTATAAATATGTTGGATGCTGTGTAAGAGTTGTCATTAATTAATTCTCTTAAAAGTCTTTAATAATGGTATAGTGGTTTGGGTGTTGGACTAGGACTCTGGGAGACCAGGGTTTGAATCCCTGCTCAGCCATGAAACCCATTGGATGATCTTGGGCAAAGCACACTCTCTTGGCCTTAGAAAAAGGGAATGGCAAATGTTTCTGAATAAATCTTGCCAAGAAAACCCCATGATAGGTTTGCCTTAGGATCGCCATAAGTTAGAAACAACTTGAAGGCAACACACTAGTTGAACATACCATCCGTTTCAGCACTATAACTCTTTATTGTGTGTCTGGAAGATGATATACCCCCTGCAAATCTGTAAAGATTTAAACGTATTAATATCATGATCATATGCAAGCTTTAATATCCCTGTGATAGGAAGAATGTCGCGTGGATATTAAAAAAGAAGTGAAACTCCTGCCAAATGCAGAGGCTTTTTGGCATGTCTGAAGAAGCCCTTAGGGCAAGACTTAGAGGAAGTTATAACTGCACTTATCAGGGTTTTTAAAAAATATCCATACAATATTCTTTCTGTCCTGAACTTTTTTCGTGAAATTCTGGTATTAGCCACAACTTTTAGTACTTTATACTTTTTATCCAGTGTTTTTCTTCCTCTGTCCCAGGAGTTTCTGATACAAGGTAGTGTAAATGTCACATGTCTATATCCATTGTCTACTTTCTTTTACTATATTTTAAGACATTTCAAATGGATATCTGACCTTCTTCATGGAGGTGTCCTGCATTCTCTCACTAGCTTTCAAGTTTCCAGATGTTTCATTGTCTTCCTTCCCATCTTTTTAGAGTTATAGCACTAAAGAGGTATAGCCTAAGATCATTTATTGCTATGACTGTGAAAAAGCATTCACAAATAGAAATAGGAAACATAAACAACGTGGGAGCCAGGGAACATGTTGGCTGTAAGAGAAGAGCACAAGAGGAGCTGTTGAGTCCATGGAAAGAATGGTGGAGATACAGGGAAACCATCCCCACACCACAGTTTAACCGCACTTCAAGTGAGAGAAAACAGTAATGGCTTGCAAATTTGGGGCAGAGCTAAAATTCGCTACAACCAGCAACAAATAAGATATATATATGGCATGGCAATGTGGGAATAGGAATAATTGTTACAAGTGTTATAACATGTGAAATCCCAAAAGAGAATTCCCCATCATTGACTGGAACTATTGGGCAGTCTAGAGGAGCAATAGTTACTCAGAAGGAAGTTCTGCTTTGCTTGATAGGGCTCTGTTTTCAACAGTGTGTGCAAAAACTGTACCTATAACACCTATAATTGAAAGCAAATGTCCTGTGGGAGAGTTACTTCCGATTTCGAAAACACATATTTAGGATCCCTGTACTTGCAGGATTTCCAGAGCACCCTGGAACGTGTTTGGGGGGTGTTTTAAGAGGTTTGGAGTAAGTTATCCCACCACCACCTAAGTTCCTTGTGCAAAGGCTTTAAGGAGTAGCAAGCAAAACAAGTCTCTGATTTCTCATTTTCCTTTCTATTTTGGGACATCACCTCTGGCATAAATTACAAAGCTTTGCTGTACTCAGAGGCAGGCTCTTCTGTGAGATCAGTAGAGCTGAGCTCTGAAAATCACTTTAGCTGTTGTCAGATTTTCTTTTCCTTTGGCTGAGGAGGACAATAGACAGTTTTGGGTAGGGGAACCCCCTCCTTTCTACATATGGCAAGTATTGTTTCTCACTGGATGCAGATCACTTAGATGCTTAAGATAACATTGTGGTTTGGCTGAAAGAAAACAAACATAGTGTAGTGCTCTCATTACAAGACACCGCTTGGATGGAGATTTTAAATCAGAGTGCATAGGCTATGATGGTACAAGAGAACAGATGCTTAACTTCCAGTAGATCCCAGGTTCATTTCCAGTATTTCCAGTTCACTATTTCAGAACACAGAGTGGATAATTACCTCTGTCCCAAACCCCAAGTTTAGACATGGACGTTTAGACATGGAGGAAGGAGAACTGATAGCAGAAAACGTCAGAGACTTGAACTAATTACTAAAGAAAGTCAGAAAAGAAAGTGCTAAGGCAGGCTTGCTCTTGAACATTAAGAAAACAAAAATAATCACCATGGAGGAGCTACAGGAATTAAATACAGATGACAAGGAAACTGAAACAGTTAAAGATCTCCCACTCGTACCTTGGATCAATAATTGATCCGAACTGGGATTGCAGGCAAGAGATAAAAAGATTAAGATTAGGAAAGGCAGCTTTGACAAAACTAGACAAGAATTTAAAGTGCAAAGATAGTGAAATGAATACAAAAGTTAGGATCATCCAAGCCCTCGTATTTTTCATCACCATGTATGGATTCCTAGTGAAGAAATCTTATAGAAAGAAAATCAACATTTTTGGGATATGGTGCTGGAGAAGAGTGCTAAAGATACCGAGAATGGCCATAAAGACAAACAAATGGGTCCATGAACATATCAAGCCAGAACTCTCCCTGGAATCCAAGATGAGTAAATTGAGGTTGTCAGACTTTGGCAACATCATGAGAAAAGATGATTATCTAGAAAAGACAATAATGCTAGGACAAGTGGAAGGTGGTAGAAAGAGAGGAAAGCCACATACCAGATGGATAGAAGCAGAGGAAAAATACTGGTGAGCTACAAGCAGAAGATGATGTCATATGGATGATCCCCAAAAGCAGATGATGTCATCTGGATGACCACAACAATCAGGAGATGATGTCATCTGGAGTCCTGGTGGCGCAATGGTGAAATGCCTGTACTGCAGCCACTCATTCATAAACCACAAGGTTGTGAGTTCAATATCAGCCAGGGGCTCAGGGTCAACACAGCCTGGCATCCTTCTGAGGTCACAAAAAGAGTACCTAGTTTGTTGGGGCAATTAGTTTTCACATTGTAAACCGCTTAAGGAGTGCTTATGTGAACTGATACAGTATTTATCATATTCAGCAAGGATAGCTCAAAATAATACAGTATATTAAAGATGGGAGGATCCATTCCTTCTCCAGCAGGTAAATTTGGACTGCATCTGCACTGCAGAAATAATCCAGGTAATGGCCATAGTTCGATGCTATGGAATTCTGGAATTTGTTGTTTTGTGAGACATTTAGCCATCTTTTTCAGAGAAATCTGCTGCCACAACAAATGCCAATTCCTAGAATTCCATAGCATTGAACCATGGCTGTTAGTAGTGTCAACCTGGATTATTTCTGCAGTATGGATGAAGTTAGAGACAACAGGGAAGTCTGTGGGCTGCAGTGGCAAGTGACTTAATTGTCCTGATTCCACTGCCCCACTGCTGTTGATGTGTTTCCAGGTGACACTTTTAAGGTGCCCTGCTGTACCGACAGAATTTTGCAGAGCATCCAGGCAATAGTATCAACCATGTGTAATTCTGTGTTTTCCCACTTTTTCTTCCACTTTTAAAAATTGTACCACAACAAATCTATTAGGCCGGGAAATATGGAATAGCTGCAGAATGCCTTTGGGCAGTAGAGCTAGGAGCTGTCTCGGTGGAAGCACATCTGTTCTGATCTACTGTCACTGAAGACGGAGGAGATTGTGGGAACAATACAAGGAGCTTGTCTATCATGAATCTCTGCATCCATATATGATGCAGAGCCAAAATTCCAAACTGGGTCTGGACTGTCTTCAAGCTCCAATTTGGGGATTCCTCCCTCTAACCTGCAAGACCAGGCTGGCACAGACCTCCCAGAGGGCCTTTTCTGCGACCGCTCCCAAGCTCTGGAATGGTCTGCCGGATGAGATGCGTCTCATGACATCTCTAGATTGCTTCAAAAAAGCCCTAAAGATGCATCTCTTCCGGCAGGCCTTCCTCTGAAATTCCTTATCCCCGGCTTCGGTTCCAGACTTTGATTTCCTGCCTACTCCCATGTTTCTGATCCCCACTTATGACGTGGCCACATAAGGAAGGGTTAGGATGTAGTTATATGTTTTTAAATAACTGTTTTAATCATTGCTGTTTAATCTATTTTTAAGGGGTGGGAGGTTTGGAAACGGGTCATGGGATTGTTTTAATCTATGGGGTTTTTTTACTTGTACCCCGCTCCGAGTGTATGTACAGAGGAGCGGGCTATAAATAAACTATTATTATTATTATTATTATTATTATTGTTAACTCACCTTTTGCTGCAGGCTTTTGGCTCTCTTAGCTGCAACAACAACAATGGCTGTCTATTCACTCATGGTCCCTGAGAGTTGCCTAGCTCCATTACTGCATGGGCAAGTCATTCTGAGGTTTGAAAAAATGTGCCCAGCATTGACAGCATGGCTGGGTGCTTTGTTATGACCTCTACAGCAGCACCATGTAACACACAGGGACTGCGTGGAAAGGCAGCCGCCTGTTGCAAGAGCTGAAAACCCACAGCAAAAGAAAGCAGGTGAGGGGCAAACCGTATATATATATAAACACCCAACTCTCTTCCAGACAAATATTCTCTGAAGAGGCCAGCCACAGGTGCTAGTGAAACATCAGAAATAAACTCTTCTAGAACATGGCCAGATAGCCCAAAAAACCCACAAAAAACTATCTTTGTATGGTTTAAAGGTTCCTCTTTATATAAAACCAATGAACCAACTTGTCGGAGACTAATGAGGGGGGAATTTCTGTTCTTCTACATATTTTGTTTAATGTCAAGATGTTAATCTAGCATTTGACTTCAAATGCTTTTCCAGTGCTTGGAAGATCACACATGTGGGGCATGCGAGGCAGAAGAAATCCATGGCATTTAGAATCATCCCTGAATCTTGACCCTAGATCCAAATATCCTTGACATTTGGGGCAGTTCCGTTCAGATGTAAGCTTTGATGTCTGGCGCTATTGCTAATTGTAATGGACTCCTCTAATCTTCCTCCAAGGAGGATGTGCCAGGTGTCTTTCTTGAGTATGGAACACACTGTTCTTGCACAACAACTCTTGAGGAACACAAGAGAAGCTGGACAAACAAAGTAGCAGCTGTAGTAAGCATTTAGGTGTCAACATTTTTTTAGTTCTTTATTGTCACTCATGTGATCAGCATTGTTGCAAGACCAGGAAACCTAGCTGGAGAGACAAGGGAGGAAGAGATCAATAAGCTATATTGCAGGAGTTCAGCCTTTTACTTCTCATGACCATTTAACTCCCATGAGTCATTTGAGTCTCATGATCCCATCTATAATTCAGTAATGGTTTATGCTTGATTGTTGCTTCACCAAACTGCTCATGTTGTGTATTAACCTGAAAGCTACCCACCTTCACTGCATGGTACTACCCTGTTTAAGTACAATAAGTAGCTTTTTTTTCACTCACCCAAATCATTTTTGCATTGCTGTTGCAAGGAAAAGAAATTTAACACAGAGAAATGTAAGGTCCTACACGTAGGGCGGAAAAATGAAATGCACAAATATAGGATGGGGGACACCTGGCTGAATGAGACAACATGTGAAAGGGATCTAGGAGTCCAAGTAGACCACAAGTTGAACATGAGTCAACAGTGTGATGCAGCAGCTAAAAAGGCCAATGCAATTTTAGACTGCATCAATAGAAGTATAGTGTCTAGATCAAGGGAAGTAATAGTGCCACTCTATTCTGCATTGGTCAGGCCCCACCTGGAATACTGTGTCCAGTTCTGGGCACCACAATTCAAAAAAGATGTGGAGAAACTGGAGCGGGTCCAAAGGAGGGCGACTAAAATGGTGAAGGGTCTGGAGACCTTGCCCTATGAAGAACGCCTTAGGGAGCTGGGAATGTTTAGCCTGGAGAAGAGAAGGTTAAGAGGTGATATGATCACCCTGTTTAAATACTTGAAGGGATGTCACATTGAGGAGGGAGCAAGCTTGTTTTCTGCTGCTCCAGAGAACAGAACTCGGAACAATGGATGCAAACTGCAGGAAAAAAGATTCCACCTCAACATTAGGAGGAACTTCCTGACAATAAGAGCTGTTCGACAGTGGAACACACTCCCTCGGAGGGTGGTGGAGTCTCCTTCCTTGGAGGTTTTTAAGCAGAGGCTGGATGGCCATCTGTCGGGTATGCTTTGATTGGGAGTTCCTGCACGGCAGGGGGTTGGACTGGATGGCCCTTGTGGTCTCTTCCAACTCTAAATTTCTATGATTCTATGATTCTATGATTCTATATGTACTGTATATGATGTTGTTAGATGACTGCACTGTGGGATTTGCAGTGGCTGTTGCACTATTAAGCCAATTGATTTGCAATAGTGATTCACATCTCAGTTATATTGCTCTCTATGGGCCAGTACAGATGGGTGCTTTGTGGTGCCCTGGGGCCAAAATTAGGGCTCGATAGGGCTGGGCATCCAGACGCACCCAGCCCTACTATCGCCGCAGGTGCGCATGCTGTCCACACAACAGGCGCCACAGTTGCACAGGTGTGGCACAGTGTACAGATGCCTCTAGGCAGAAGTGGCATCAAAGGGCTGCATTGCAGCCCTTATGATGCCACAAAAAAGGAGCTGCCTAGAGCAGCTCCTTTTTAAGTGCACATCTGTGCAGCAGCATGCGGATGCTGCCGCACAGATGCACAGCATACAGGGACGGCTTTGAGCCGCCTGTCTGTACTGTCCCTATGATAACATATGTTTGAACAATCATGCACAATTAAATCTATTGCATGGACAATAACAGGCATGCAAAGGACAACACTGATTTCAGATTCACAGTGGAAAAACTGACCACATTTTGTGGGCAGTTGTTCCAAACACATTATATTAGGGTGCAAAAAAAGCAGCAGTAATAAAGAAGCAGGTTTTGCATACTACAGAATAATCCAGATTGGTGTTTTGCCTTTGTTGCAGGTCAGAATATATTATCATATTAGTCTCTAGCAAGCTGCCATGATTTAAGGTGCATTCTAAGTAGCTGTTACAGACCAGAGTAACTTAACTGTCAGTTAATACTCACAACTTCCCCAAGAGACCCCACCTTGAGGGAGACAGTTTGACTTCACTCCATATTGCTGTTGCTGTATGCCTTCATGTCAGTTCCGACACATGGTGACCCTAATGGTTTACCATTGCTTTCCCCTGAGGCTGAGAGCATGTGACATGCCCAAGGTTACCCAGTGGTTTTCATGGCTGAGCAGGGAATTGAATCCTGGTTTCCAGAATCACAGCCCAACACCTAAACCACTATGCCACACTGGCTCTCCACATACATGGGCTCTTATAAGTATTGATCCATCCGTCATTATTGATTGGCTGCCAGCAGACTTTCAGACAGATATTTTTCCAGCCATATCTAGCCTGGAGAAGAGAAGGTTAAGAGGTGATATGATAGCCCTGTTTAAATATTTGAAGGGATGTCATATTGAGGAGGGAGCAAGCTTGTTTTCTGCTGCTGCAGAGACTTGAACGCGGAACAATGGATGCAAACTGCAGGAAAAGAGATTCCACCTCAACATTAGGAGGAACTTCCTGACAGTAAGGGCTGTTCGACAGTGGAACACACTCCCTCGGAGTGTAGTGGAGTCTCCTTCCTTAGGGGTCTTTAAGCAGAGGCTGGATGGCCATCTGTCAGGGATGCTTTGACTTGGAGTTCCTGCATGGCAGGGGGTTGGACTGGATGGCCCTTGTGGTCTCTTCCAACTATATGATTCTATGATTCTATGATTCTAAATGCTAGGAATTGAACCAGGACCCTTTTTTGTGCAAAATAAATGCTCTGTCACTGAACTGTATAGTCTTCCATTTTTATCCCAATCTGAATTTTCTTGAAACAATGACTTAGATTTTTTGGTGCCATTTCTCTGCTTTTAAGGATAATATGTTTTTAAATAGAACTGCTGAAATGGTTCTGTGATGCTGTTTTTTTGTTAAAAGGGTTTGATGGTAGATTTAAATATGTTATTTATAAGATGCCTTGAGAAAATGACTGGCACCCTGCTGGAAAGTTGCATCATCATAAACCAATTTACAATTGTCTGAAGTTGAATTGCATTGCTCTGTAATATTTCTATTCACAGGAGGGAAGCAAATTCATAGCTACGTCATCAGAACCAATGCCTAAGCAGAAGCGTAGCCATTGCACAAGTATCCCAATATAAAGTGCGGCCCAATGCACAAAATGTCATGAAGCACAGCCAGATTTACACAGAGGTGCATATTCCACCATGCCCTGTTGTGCATTGTTGCAATTTACTCAAATTTTTGCTACCATGTCAGCAAGGAGAGGCACCATTGTACAGTTAAACATCGTAGCCTCTGATGCAGGATCTTGGTCAATTTTTTTCAGCAATGAAATTCAGCATATAAACTTTCTGAATGGAGTAATCAATTAACTAATTAATAAATATACATCATGAAATAAAATTAAAAAGGAATTAAATTCTGTGTTATTAACAAGGGTGCAGGATACACTTCTGTAAAGCAACTGAATAAGCAGTACGGTAAACCTGGAAAAAAGAGCATTGAACAATGTTTCCACAGGTGTCATCTGCATAGCTTGGAGAAGTTACTTTTTTGAACTACAGTTCCCAGAATTCCTCACCCAGATAAATTTAGGAAGTCTAATTTAAAAAGTAATGTTCCCCAGGCTCCACATATAGGTATGTAGAAGTGTTACTGGATGGCCCTTCAAATTCTGGAGGGTCTGAAGTCTTGAATTTTAGAGTGCCAAAAACCAGCATGGAATTTCAGACCCTCTGGCTGACATAAATTGAGTGTGTAATGCAAGTGTTTTTTCTTATTCCAGAGCATCTGCGGGGTCTTGTGAATTACTTTGGAAGATAATCTATTTCAGAGAAAGAAAGCTCCTCTTGTGTAACACTGGAAAGTTTAAAAGGAGGAGGTGAGGATGGCTCTTCCCAGAAAATAAACCCAAAGCTTGGGGGAGAGCAATGTTGTCAGTTAAAGGAGACCTCTATGAAGCACATGTGGTTGTGGAAAATAAACTCTTGACCAAGGTAACACATGTAAATTATGAAACCGCAAATAGATCACAGCTGAGCGAACAGCTGAGTTGTTAAGCTCCTATGCTCATGGTAACAGCAGATAGGTATCACAACAAAGCAATGTGACTTACAACTATCCTATCCAGTAGTAGCAGACATTTTGCCTCAATTTCATTAGCTTTCTCAGAATCTATATGATGGCTTGTTGCCATTTTACCTCTTGTCGTCTTCCTCTCCTACTTGTCCTACTTTTTGCCCTACTGACCCTTTCCCATCTTTTCTTTATTCAGACCTTTTACCTTTGCTTTTGATTTATATAACTCGCTTGGGTCCAAAACACACTGCAAACATAATCCAGTTTGAGACCGCTTTAACTGCCCTGGCTCAGTGCTAGGGAATTCTGGAAATTGTAGTTTATTGTGGTACCAGAGCTCTCTGACAAAGAAGGCAAAATGTCCCACAAAGCTACACCTCCCAGAATTCCCTAGAATTGAGCCAGGGCAGGTAAAGCGGTCTCAAAGTGGATTATTTCTGCAGTGTGTTTTTGACCTTGGTGAACTGTTCCTTCTCAAAGGGTATTTTTCAGGGCTGCTTTAAGCATGTTGTCATGTACCCTTTATTAAAGAAATCTTCCCTGGATTCTTCACTTCATGTTACTTACTGTCTCCCCTCCCATTTCTCTGTAAGGTTTTGGAAAGAGTAGCCCCTTCCCAATTGATGCCTTATTTGATCACACATGATTTTTGTTTCGATCCATTTCAATCAGGGTTTCAGACAGGTTATTCCACAGAAGTGACTGTGACTCACAAAGTAAATTATATTTTAATGGCAAAGGATTGGCAGCAAACATCACTATTGAGCCTATTGGATCTCTCTTCCCTGTTTGACACTTTGGATCATTGGATCTTACGGTACTACTACAATTGGCATTATTAGAAATAACAGGAAATGGTCTGACCTTGTTTAAATCTTTCTTGTTCCTCTACTGTTTCATTTCAGAGAGCTTTGTCAACAACTTTCCCTGTAACTGTAGAAGTGCCTCAAGGATCAGTATTGGGTCCTCTTCTTTTCTGACGAGATGGTAGGGATTTTATTTTTAGTATATGATGGTGTTTTCTTTTATTGTTTTGGCTTTGATTATATATGTCTAGAGTTTCACCCTTTGGTTAAAATGGTGTTATAAATAAACATTATAAATATACATAAATAAAATACAATTCCACTGCAGAAGCGGCACAAGAAAAGCCAGATTAAGGTGGAGGTGGGGGACAGATACACCTCCAAAACTATCAGGGCTTTTGTGTACATATGCAAGCTCCTTGGTTGGAGGGCTTGCTTTGAGAGAGAAATGCTAGTTTAATTAATTAATATGCCATCTTTCTCTCACCATGGACCTTATCAGATGGGAGGAATTTCTCTTTATTTAGAATGGAGCCAATTGGAGCAAATTCGAATTCAAATGAAGTCGCTAGTTTAGCGAATTTACGTGAATTTCAATTGCATTTGGAATGCATTCAGAATGACTCCCCATTGCCCGAAAATGACCCCCCCCCCCCATTGCCCAAAATTGCATGAGATGCTTTAATACAAAATAATGTAAAATCCATTATTGCGTTTGGAATGACTTCCCTTTTGTCCGAAATTGTGTGAGATACTTTAATTCACAATAACGTGAAACCCCATGATTGTGTTCGGATTGCCATTAGATTATACTTCCAATTTCCAACGTCTGATAAGGTCCTATGAGACTGAAGCCAGCTTGGTGTATTAGCCTTAGTATCTTCCAGAGTTATTTAATCTCTTTGATAACTATTTTATTTTTGTGTATTTGTAGTACTGGATAAGAGTAACATTATGGCCATCCAAACATCTTGGTGGGGCATCAACTACTCAAATATTTGCTGACCTAGCCAGTAAAAATGGTCTAGAAATCTATGCCACTTTATGAAAAACCAATCCAATCCAGATTATACCATGCTCTACTCCACCTGTAATCTACCAATTTTTGTTTCCACTGAATTATGCACCAGATTCCTTTTGCTTCTATCCAAATTTGAAAGATTTTTTTATTTTATTTTTATTTTATTTTTTTAATTTGCCTCTGGCTCCATTGCTGAACTGCCATGTTCATCTCAATTTGGTCTTTTCCATAGTGGACCAGTATTTTTGTGATCAAAAGCTGACAGCCCTGATAATTTGCATCTACAAAGTTGATATAATTTTTCTTAATTGCTCTCCTTTTTTTGGTACATTATTTTCCTCAAAATGAACATTTGTGTAATCCACTTTTCCTAACGTACTTCATTTTTTCACATGTGTCCTCAATATATGTATATTTGCAAACAATTCATGAGCCAACAGCTTCATCACAGAGTTCAGAGAAGGATTTTGAAAGATAACTGTGTTCTAATCCACATATTAGTCCAGGAAATGCCAATTAGGCCAGTTTACTTTAAAATCCTGACCAAACAACATTTTACCCAATCTCTAGGGATATTCCTCTGTAATGAGTTAGGAAAGATAGGTTTCCAGTTTCAGGCAGTGAAACTTCAGTCATGCTTCCAGAGTGAAACCCATATTGTCACTATTTATATGTATATGAGTGTGACTACCTAATGTCCATATTACTACCCTATGTATTAAGAATCATTGCATTATTTATTTGTTCCTTAGCATGTGTGCATTGTGAGAGGAATGTGTGTGCAACTGACCTTTAAAGGATAACAATAATGGTAGCAGATGAGTAATAGACCAGAAAAATAAAGCTCCAAGAATGAATTCTAGCTGAGGAAATCTCAAAAACTGAAGTAATGGCAAACCCTAACTAGCATTTCTCTTTCCTTTACTTGACTGAAAACTTTGCACTGTGTGGTTGGTTAAAAGAAGAGCCTCATAAACTTCACTTTGATGCCACATTCCTGGCCCAGCTTTCTGTCAGCTATGCAAGCAAAGAATCTATATTTGAGGAATGCAGACTGGCTGGAAAATGTTTGCAGAAGCCAAAATATTCTAACCAAAGCATTCTAAATTGAGAATCGGAACCCACTAATACTAATTAGCCCGCAATTGTGGATTGTTTTAAATTTAGTCCAGTGACAAAAAATATTGTGCAAGCTTGTCAAACTGGAAATGTCTTTAACGTGCAACAAATATAAACCAGTTTCAAAACATTTTAACTGTATTAGCAGTACTCAGTGAACTCTGTCAGTTGTATGTTTGGATGTCTGAGATCCCTAGCCTCTTCCTAGACCTATGTTTCTCAGGAAGCCATAATGGCAGCATGTTTCAAACTGGTTTAAACATGTCATGTGGAAATGCCTGAGTGGTAGATGTGTATGAAATATATGCACGTAGTGTTTTTGTTGGTTGTGATTTTTCCACATTCATGGTGATCCTGTGCCCTAGCCCTAGCCAATGTGGAGGGACAAGTATACCCCTGAAAAGACAAATCCCATTATTCCACAAGATGCAGCCATCACACTTGAAGCACTGTTGAGTCATGGTGGCGCGATACAGATGGCCCAAAAGGGCTGTCCTAGCGCCGTGATTAGGGCTAGGGAACGTGCAGCATTTGTATGCTCCCAAACCCTAGCACGTAATGGCGCCTGCATCATTACATATCGCCCTTTAGATGGCGTACGTAATGATGATGCCACAACTGCGCAGCTTCTAGAAGGAGCTGCGCAGTTGCGGTGGCGCAAAGGTGCCCAATGGTGCCTTTTCCGTTTATTGCGCTGCAACTACCATTCCTTTTGGTAGAAATGAATCATAGCCTGGCCGTTCTAGATCCTATAGTTTCTTGTCCTTTCTCATTTGCTTCACTCCCCAAAAGAAACATGAGTCAGGTTATTATATGCATCATTGATTTATACCAACAAGAAAGTTCATTCTATCATCTTTGGTGGACTTGTGACAAAGTAAAAAAGATATTTGAAACAAATACAGGGAATGATTCAGAAAATGCTTAAATATAAAATTCCTTTTAAACCAGATTTTGTTTTCATTAGGAATACTTAATGATCAAATAAAATGACATGAAAACATGTTATTCTATATGTCAGCAGCAGCTAGACTCCTTGACATACAAGTGTGGTAACATGTGGAAGCTCCAGGAATGGAAGATTTGATAGCTAAATTATTTGAGATGTCAAAAATGGATAAGTTAACTATGCTCTTATGAATGTAAATCTATTGGTAATTTTTAAAAAGAATTTCCAGTTCTTAAGAGAGAGAGAACAAAAGATAAGTCTTGCATGCTTTGAAAATTAGAAAATTAGAAAATTCATGTAGTAAGTTGGTGGGATAGTAAATTAACACTTAATATACACTTATGTTTCTAATAAGCAAGCATGAAGTCTTTTTTAAAAAGACTAATCTGTTATTTAATAGTTTAACTTGTATTGTGGAATGTGTATATATTTTGTAATGTTTGGCTTTGTGGGATATGTTTGTTCTGTTTTATTATTGTTTGCTATGTATTTATACATATATGTTGGTTACTGATATGTATAACTAAGTAAAAAAAAATAAAAAATAATTTGAAAATAATTTAGAACAAAGAAGTGGTTGCATAAAACGTATCAAGGACTTATGTGGTTAAATGCAGACTGTGTTCGCTTGTGAGTAGGCACTGGCAGCATAATTAACTTTGAAGTCTGTAATCAGAGATATTATTAGAATAATTTTCACATACACAACTTCAAAAGGATGTCCTGAGGCTGGCAGGATTGTACAGGGTCTGGAGGAATTGGATCACCTGAAGCAGAGTGGGGGCAAGGTGACCCCAGAGAAAGTCTGGCAACCTTGCTATTGAATTTAGAATTGTTAGAAAGGTAAGAGTGGCTGTATTTCCTTAATAGACATTTCACAATCTGATGTTCTCAAAGAGTTTTGCACTGCAGTTTCCACATCTGGCTATTGGCCATGTTAACTAGGGCTTGTAGGCTCTGTCGTCAGTGATGTCACTAGGGTTGGCGTCAGCCAGTGCGGTAACTAATGGCATCACCCCCCACTGACCTGCTCCCATAGCACATCATACAGAATCCTTAATAATGTTTTTTGTAACTAAAGTTACTCATAAATCATAATTCCTGTATATCACTGAATGTAATGGCAATAGTTATGACATAAACTAGCAAAATTAAATGCATCTGAGGAAGTAGACTTAAGTCTACTAAAAGAATTACATCAACCCTACCTGGAGACCACTAAGCATACTCAGCCAGGTACAATCTGCATATTTTGTATGGTGGGGGTCCTGTCATCTTATTGAATCTACACTGTAAAAACAATGCAGTTGGACACCACTTTAAGGGCTGTAGCTCCATCCTATGGAATCCTAGGATTTGTACTTTTACCAGGCCTTTAGCCTTTGTTGTCAAAGAGTGCCGGTGCCTTACAAAAACTACAATTCCCAGGATTCTGTGGAATGGAGTTAAAATGGTGTAAGTGACTTTAAAATCTGGGGCAGATTCTCCCCTCAATCCCATCATATCAGAAGTGCATTGGGGGTGGACTCAAAAGAGAGACTTCTCTGTGGGTGCTCCTGGACTGTGGAACTGCTTTCCATGGGAATAATAATTAATGATAATAATAATAGTGTAAAATTAATTTATATCCCACCTCTATGCACTCAGGCAACCAGGGTGGCTTACAACAATTTTTAAAAAATATACATATCATATCCCCCATCCCCTCTCTTCTCTCTCTAAGCACCTTTTTAATGAAGTGTGCTGTGCTTTCATTTTTATTCGATGATGATGATGATGATGATGATGATATTGGTATTTGCTTATATCCTGCCCTTTCAGGACAGCTTACAATATTAAAAAGTAAGTAAAAAATACATTTATACCCTGCTCTTTAGCCAAAAAGGCTCCCAGAGAGGCTTTTCATTTTGTTGTTGTTGGGTGCCTTCAAGTCATTTACAACTTATGGCAACCTAAGGCAAGCCTCTCATGGGGTTTTATTGGCAAGTTTCTTCAGAGGTAGCTTGCCATTGCCTTCCCCTAAGACTGGGAGTCTGTGACTTGCTGAATGTCACCCAATGGGTTTCCATGTCTAAGCTGGGATTCGAACCCTGCTCTCCAGAGTCATCGTCCAATGCTCAAACCACTACAGCACACTGGATCTCTTATAAAGAGTTAATTTGACAGTCTCTGCCCTCTGGCTTACAAACTAAATATGACATGACACACAAGGGGAAAGGTATGGGGAAAGAGGATTGACTGGTTTAAATGAAAAAGAAGGTTTAGGCCAAAAAGCCTGACTACACACTGATGATGGAGGAGTTAAGACCAATAACATGACTTAATTTACCCAGAGGGATATGCTACTTCGACAGGTATATCCCTGTGATCCTGTTCAGACAAGTTTGCCCACATATTTCCACACATAAGGATGATAACGTCATTGTTATTGCAATTTTACAAGGACCTAAACAGTAACCTTGCCCTACTGTCAAGGCAGGTGAGTACATACAGCAGACATCAGAACCCCACTTATTTTTAGCAGGGGGTTCTTTCCATCACATATAACTCATCCTACAGTAGAAACATAGCATACCATCCAATATTTTACAGATAAAAACCAGGACATATGTGGCCAAGTACCATCCAAATGTGTTCAAATGGGCCCCTGAGTGCACCATCTGGACCACCTTGTCCCTCAGGGCAAAGACTGGTGTCAGGGCACAATCCAGATTTGGATCTCTTCCAGGATTGGAGATATATGAAGAAGAATCTCTAATCTATACTGTGACCCCAATAATTGTGCCACAATATATACACTAAGTTATAGTTGCCTGGAACCTGCTTAAACATGACTGGAAATAGGCATCTTTCAATATTTTGTGATTTTGATGAATGTCAAGAGTTATAGTTGAGGAACAGGTACCAAGAAAACCACCATACATCCTTTTGCTGTTTGAAATGGGTACACCGATGGCCCTACTAAGAAGCTACTATCAGTACAGCCCTGGTGGCGCAGTGGTTAAATGTCTGTACTGCAACCACTCACTCAAAACCATAAGGTTTCGAGTTCAAGACCAGCAAAGGGCTGAAGCTCAACTCAGGCTTGCATCCTTCCGAGGTCGCTAAAATTAGTACCCAGATTGTTGGGGGGCAAATAGCTTATAATTGTAAACAGCTTAGACACTCCTTAAGGGTATGAAACGGTATATAAATGAAGCTGTTTGTTTCCCCGCTCCGAGTGTATGTACAGAGGAGCGGGCTATAAATAAACTATTATTATATTATTAGTTAATCATAAAGGCACAATTCAGCACGATTGAAAAGTTGGTCTCTTTGAAACCTGGTCTCCCAGAATCCTAAATCCAACACTCAAACCACTACACTGACTCCCATCTAGCAAAAATTATACAGTTTTAAAGTCCTACTAAATTCATTTGGAGACAGCGTGTTAAGAATGTGCTCCAATAAAATACCTCTTTCTGAATTATGCCAAAAATGCATTATTAGAAAATACATTCTTACACCCAGAACTCCATCCACCAATGCTGGAATGCAGGACAGAATTTCATTCAAATACAGTAGTGCTGATTTTTTCACTGGAAAATATCCACATGTTTGCCAGTGAAATAATTATTTAATCAGCTTTACATACCTAGAAAAACAAGTCAGAACCAGGATAGACTGGACAGTGAGTGGCATCAGAAAATATATACATGCAATGGGTAGCTTCTATTCACATTCATCAAGGAACTAAACAACCGAACAAGGAAGCTTTGGACTGGAGTAGGTAAGAAGTCAATCATAGCAAAGTCACAGGAGGATTTATCATCACCTTGCTTCATAAACTGAAACCAGCTTGGCTGCTCCTTTGCTCTTAAAAGCTAGGCCTAAATAAATCAGCAAACAATAGATACATCCTGTGGCATATGTGTAAACACTATATCACCAGCTAAACATCTATATGGTTTGAACTTGACGTCATTCTTGTATATTAAACAATGTGCAAAGGCCGGTAAAAATGACTGCTCCTGTGCATGAACTATCAATAAGGATTCCCTTCCCTATACTGCTGAGGATTATTCCCCTTCTACAAATCAATGAGGAGCAGAGCCAGCTTCTGGCTGCTCTGCCTTCTGGTACCCACCATCCAACCAAGTCAGAGTATATAGTGTGTAAAGCCAAGTGGTTACAATGATACAGCACCTTGGATGATTATATTAAAGTTATTATCAGAAACTCAGAGCAAGGTTCAGTTTTATTTGGTGAGTCATAATTGTCAAGGTACTCTTACCATTGTGAGGTTTCTCTAAACCAAAATCTACATGCCATGGCTTAAACATATTAGTTCAAGCCCTTAAACATATTAGTTCTAGCCCTTCCCTCTGTGTGACAATGTAATATGTCTCCACTGGCCATTGTCTCTTACAGTAATCTCCCAATTCAGCTGCCATTTGCAGGTGGGGGCTGTCATATGATAGTCTGATTGCCCAAATCTTTCATCAGGAGATGTCAGCATTTATTCTAATTTTTTTTCTCCTACTACACAAGCAGCCAGAGGGCTGGAACCAATGAAACACTTTCTCCTGATTCACCTGGTACCATGTTTTATTCTGCACAATTGCACAGTGCATCATAAAAGGTGACAGAAACAGCCTCATCCAGATACTGGCTGCAATCCAACATCAACTCAACCTTGGCTCAGTCAATAATCATAATGGAGCCTGCAATCAAAAAAGCAGAAGCAGGCTAGGGAAGCTATGAAAGAATTAGACAAGCTCCTGAAGTGTAAAGATATAGAATTGAATACAAATATTAATGCCATTGTATTTTCCATTTCTATGTATGGTTGTGAAAGCTGGACCGTAAGAAAGCTGATAGGAAGAAAATCAATCTATCTGAAATATGGTGTTGGAGAAGAGTTCTATGGATACTGCAGATTGCTAAAAAGACCAATAAAAGCATCCTAGAGCAAATCAAACCTGAACTGTCCCTAGAAGTTATAATGACTAAACTGAGACCATCATACTTTGGAGAAAACATGACTCACCAAAAAAGACAATAATGCTTGGTAAGGTAGAAGGCAGTAGGAAAAGAGGAATATGTAATTCCAGATCATAGAGAGGCTAGCATGGAGAGGCTACATTTCATAGAATCATAGAATCATAGAGTTGAAAGAGACCTCAAGGGCCATCCCATCCAACCCCCTGCCATACAGGAACTCCCAATCAAAGCATCCCCATTGACAGATGGCCATCCAGCCTCTGCTTAAAGACCTCCAAAGAAGGAGACTCCACTACAATCCGAGGGAGTGTGTTCCACTGTCGAACAGCCCTTACTGTCAGAAAGTTCCTCCTAATGTTGAGGTGGAATCTCTTGCTGGAGCTTGCATCCATTGTTCCATGTCCTGTTCTCTGGAGCAGCAGAAAACAAGCTTGCTCCCTCCTCAATGTGACATCCCTTCAAGTATTTAAACAGGGCTATCATATCACCTCTCAACCTTCTCTTCTCCAGGCTAAACATCCCCAATTCCCTAAGTCTTTCCATCCCACATCCAGACCCTTCACCATTTTAGTCACCCTCCTTTGGACATGCTCCAGTTTCTCCACATCTTTTTTGAATTGTGGTGCCCAGACCTGGACACAGTATTCCAGGTGGGGCCTGACCAAAGCAGAATAGAGTGGCACTATTACTTCCCTTGATCTAGACACTATACTTCTATTGATGCAGCCTAAAATTGCATTGGCTTTTTTAGCTGCCGCATCACACTGTTGACTCATGTTCAGCTTATGGTCTACTTGGACTCCTAGATCCCTTTCACATGTGGTCTCATTCAGCCAGGTGTCCCCCATCCTATATCTGTGCATTTCATTTTTCCTCCCTAAGTGCAGGACCTTACACTTCTCTGTGTTGAATTACATTTTGTTAGCTTTGGCCCAGCTTTCTATTCTGTTCTATTCATATTTGGATAGACTCAATCAACGAAGCCATATCCCTGAATCTATAAGACTTGAGCAAGGCTGTTGACTTGGATTTCTTTCATTCATAGGGTCGCTGTAAGTCAAAGCTGACTTGTCAGGAGTTAACTACAACAATGATGGCAATGGCTTTGCTGAAACTGACATGATGACCACATTACATGCACAGAATTGAATCCAATTTGGGAATTTACTTTCAGATGACTCCACATTATGTTCATTCCAGCTCTCCAAGTCAAGATGAGTTTTGGGGTTCCAAGTGCTTACTGAGGTTTGGTTTCCCTTGAAAAGGAGCCGTCCCATGAGTAAAAGGTAAAAGTTCACAGCTTAGAATTGTAATGAATTCTAAGGAATCTTCAGGTGCAATGTTCAGCCCCATGACTCTTAACATGCTTCTTCCTGATTCAGATCTACTGGCTTCTGGCTTTTACAGCCAGGTTAGGCAAAGTGAAGCCCTCCAGATGTTACTAGACTGCAACAGCCATTATCCCTAGGCAGCAGAGCCAATGCTGGAAGTTGCAATCTAGGGATATGTGGATGGTTACACTTCATCCATCCCTGCTTTACAGAAACTCAGTTTATCTCTCTTCTTTCCCCAGGCTCAGAAAAAGTGAGAATGAGTCACCTTTCTATTTTCCTGGCCCATTCATAAAAAGGTAGCAGCTGAACCGATATCTAGCAGTGAGGAAACAAATCTGTGTCCAGGCAAAGATATCCCGAAACTATTTTTTTCCCTCTTAAGAAATCCTCTTCCCCAGAGCTTGGAAACACTACTTTTGAATTACAATCCAGAAGCTCAAACTGCCCACCTTCTGATCTGATTGTCAGAACTGGCGTCTTAACCACTAAGCCATCACATACCTTCCCAGTAGACTCAAGCAAAAGTAAACTCCTGCAGACTCTCCTAGTTTGTGTGCTCGTCCTCATTATTAACTTTCACCTTTGTGACACACTGTGATATTGCAGGGCTACATGTGTCCTAGTTCTCATCTTGAAATGCTGGCAGGTATGTGAGTGGTGGAAACAATCAGTCTACAATTGTTTTTCTTTACACTGGAGATAGGATGGGTCTTCTGTGGGCTCCAGACGTGGTTGACCTGAAACTCTCGGCATTCCTCAACATTGGTTGTCCTGCATGCCAAAATCTGGAGGGCTACACAATTCCCACCCTGCCTTACAATAAACCATCGTGTTTATAAAGCAATAAATGCTTCATCATGTAAGAACTACAATGAATTCTCATGAGAAGAACATGCCTTTCCATTTCCAAGGTTTGGTGCATTTCCAAGAACACCTTATGTGTTATTCAAAACTTCCTCTCCACACATGTGCTTTACATGTGTGAAGGAGTGGGTGAAAGAGTGAGATTGCCCTTAAGAGGATCTATGTACTACAGCCTTTTATTTTAGTGCTTGCAATGGTGTGGCCCTTCAAATGTTGCTGAACTGCAGCTCCCAGCAATCCTCATCATAGACAATGTTGCTAAGGCTTTTGATGTTTTAAATTATATTTTAATAATTTTTAATTGTACTGCCATTATGGTGTAGTGGTTTGAGCAGTGGACAATGACTCTGGAGAACAAGGCTCAAATTGCTAGTTGGACATGGAAATTCCCTAGTGACCTTGTGCAAGCCACACTTTCTCAGCCTCTGAGGAAGCCAAGGCCAAACTGCTTCTAAACAAATCTTGCCAAGAAAACCCCATGAGAGTTCACCCCAGCTTAGTTAGCTGACATGTTTCTACTTCTTATCCATCCATCCATGGAATGCTGCACAATTCATTTTTGCCATTTCTTGAATCTAGATGGGGGAGGAGTTGCTAGTTGCCACACTGCTGAATCTAGAATGAGATTGTTTGAAACAGAAAAAGAGTCAAGGGCTCATGAACCTCTTGACTAATGCAATCCTGCTGAGGATGGAAATATTTTAAACCTTCCAATCTTTAGATTTACATAGCATCCATGTGTCTACTGGGTATGAGCTGCTGGGTGTCTTTCATGATGATTATTCCCAAATAAGAAAAACCTGAGGGATGAAGTTGCAAGCCCATTAGGTCCTGCCAGGATTTTTGCTGCGGGTATGAAGTGTTTTGATCCATTAATGTGGATTTGTTAACATTAATTTTTAGACCTGAATAACTACCAAAGGATTCAATTGTCCTTTTTAGAGGCAGAAATTGTAATTATGGGCATGATAAAAGAAAATCAACACATCATCAGCATAATGATGCTGGTTGTTGATGCAAGGCCAGTGATATCAGCATTATGCCAAATTATGTTAGTCAAGGGCTCTATTGTCAGTGCAAATAGGAAGGGTGACAATGGGCATCCTTGTCTGGTGCCCCTGGAAAGTGCAAAAGGTGTTGAGTTGAGGCCATTGACTAACACTGTCACCTCTGATTTCTCATGGATAAGGTGAAGTGCTCCTATGATGCCATCTCCAAAATCCATTCCTTGAAGGACCCCAAAAAGAAATGGTCATTCAAACCTGTCAAAGACCTTCAAAGCATCAAGCGAAAGTAAGGCTAGAGGAGTCTTTGACTGGTTGGAATGGTGGATGATACTGAGTACCCTGCAGATTGGGTCTGCTAGGCTTCTGCCCAGCATAAAGCCCATCTGGTCAGTCTTCTTGTGGGGTTTTCATGGACAATGGGATATGCCTTTAGTTGCGGGGGGAGGGGGGAAGGTGACCCTTGGATCCACCTTTCACCACAGCAGTTTCACCAAAGCAAGAATAGGATGAGCCTTCAGGAATACCACAGAAGCAACAGTCCTTCATTCAAAGCCATCCAGCAATCTGAACACTAGCTGCCTTCTGACTCAGCCAAGCCTATTTCAGTAGAGGCAAATAACTGAAAAGGTCTTTTCTGATTGAGGTCAAGATATCACTGTGCCTTTTTCAACTACTCATTGCTAGTTGCAGCACTGCTGACACCTGTAGCGAGACATAGAATTCAAAGATTTATGTTTACAGCTTTAGGCTATTTTGAACTACACACAACACGTTGTACAACAAGTGCCAGCTGTTGTTGCAACTCTGCAAGTCAGCAGATCAATCAGCCCCCGGGGAGAAGGGGTGACAGCGTGACTTGGATCATGACAGATAGACTTCAGTTGGGGGGTGTTTATCTCTCAAGCACTCTTGCATAAGGAAACTCAAACCACCTTCTTTTTCCTTCCTACATAACAGCAAAGAGAGGGTCTTCTCCATTTGAATCACTTGGATTAAAATATAGAATATGGAAATGACAATTATAAGGGTGAATTATGGCCGAAGAAAGCCTTCACAACTTGGGCCCATTTTACCTATGGTGGCAACATCCTATGAAATTCTGGGATTTGCTGTCTAGGAGGGGATATTTAGAAATCTCAGCCAAAGAACTATAGAGCTTCACCAAACTTCAAATTCCATAGTACGCTCCTACAGCAGTTGAAGTGGAAAATAGTGTCATAATTCTGTAGTGTTGAGAGAGCCATCATGATGCAGTGGTGTGCGTCTTGGACTATGACACTGGATACAAGGGTTCAATTCCCAGCTTGGCCATGAAACCCATTGGATGACTTTGGGCAAGTTACATGCTCTCAGCCTCAAGGGAAGGCAATGGCAAACCTCCTCTGAACAAATCTTGCTAAGAAAACCCCATGATAGGTTTGCCTTAGGGTTGCCATAAGTCGGAAATGACTTGAAGGCACACAACAACAGCATTACAGTTACAACCCCAATCCCTCTTACCTAGGAAGACAGAGAAACTGGGATATTCTATAAGTATCTGAAAAACTGGGACAACACAAGATTAATCAGGACTGTCCCAGAGAATTCAGGACAGTTGGAGGATATGCTATGTAGGTCTCTTTTGTACCTCAGGCTGGTAACTTTTAGTATTGTGGGTTTTTTTAAAAAAGCAATTAAACTCAGTTGCTAGTCCCAACTAGAGTCAATGGGATTTGCATAAGTGTTGATATACTGCTTAGTGACTGATTCAGATGATCTACTCTAGTTGAGATTAGCAAATTTAGCAACAATAGCTATTTTGGTTAGATTCTTGAATAATGAGAAATGAGTTACTTTTAAATTGTAGCTATAATGACAACTAATTATTCTGGGGACCTGCTACTGTAACCATTTACTTTTTAATCTTGCAAGTACTGGGCAACATGGAACTAGAAGGTGGTGGTGTTATAGATACTTAACTGTCTCGATGCCAGCGACATCTCTGTTCAAAATAGTACCGTAGTTGCCTTTTCACTGTGTATTTTCAATTGCCTTTTAGGATTTTAGAAGGTCCTGCACAAGCACAAAGAGACCTTGGCTGGAATCCTGTTGGTTCATTACACTCTATTTTTTAAACCTTTTTTGTTACTTGTTACATACTTGCATAAATATCTAGTACCTCCTTATACAAACAGTTTTCCATTTGACCACAGCAAAACAGGGCCCGTCGCTGCTGTTTAAATAAGAATGCTCCCAGACTTTAAAAATAATAATCTCGGCCATAAAAGTATCCTATGCACCCACATCATGCGCAAAGGCTGCTCCAGTTTTAATAGCTGAGTCAAACAAAAGCAAGGCACTTGAGAGACAGAAATATATGCAGATAGGTGAGAGGAAAGGACCAAGATACATACTCTTTAAAAATAAAATGAAAATTATATTATTTTTTGCTGAGGTATAGCTATGGAGGAGAATTCTGTGTCCCTGACAAAATTTTCCTTTAGTTCCCAAATTTCTGGCACTGCAGAAAGTAAGACCCTGCAAATCTAAATGTTCAACTGAAGTATTAAGATATTGCAATGCTAGCAATCTGAGGAATGAATTGAGGGGCAAAATTCTTATTTGGAGAAACAATATTCTTCCTTTGCCCTCCTTCCCTCCCATAGCTACAGCTCTGCTTTCCTGCATGCTTAATGCATAAGAAATTGCAATGACAATGGGTGCATCTACACTGTACAAATAATGCAGTTTGACACTGCTTTGTGCTGAAGCTCCATTCTATGGAACCCTGGATTTGTAATTTTAAAAGTTCTTTAGCCTTCTCTGCCATAGTTTTGTGCCTCACAAAACTACAAATCCCAGAATTTTGTAGGATGGAGCCATGGCAGTTAAAGAGATGTCAAAATGCATTACTGCTACAGTGCAGATGCACCCAATGGCTTTGAGTGGGGGACCAACATTAGAAGCCTCTGGCTTATTAGTTAGTTTAGAAGTTAAAAGGATGTTATTAAATGCCCGCCTCTTAAAGTGATTTATCAACCTCACCTCATCTCACCTTCTCAGCAGTCCTGTGAAGTAGGTTAAAGTGAGAGAAAAGAGAGAAGGCTTGTTACATGATCGCTTTCCCTAGAACAGTACTTCGCAAAATTTTCTACCTTCAGGAAATACTTTCCACCCAGAGAGTGGCTGCCAAGGAATCTGAGTGTCTGCCACAGATTATCTGTCCACAGGAGGGGATGTCAGGCCATGTTCTAAGCTACACTTAGAATGACAACTACACTCAGGGTAGTTGCTGGACTATTGATTGTCACCCCATATGAACGGGGAAGAAAACCTGGAACATCCCCAGTGTTCCTGTGCACTGTGCATATCACAAGAAACATCATCATCATCATCATTATTTATTATTATTATTATTATTATTATTATTATTATTATTATTATTATTTTGAAATCCCTTAGAGCTCCAACAGATACAGTTGGTCCTCCAAATTTCCATCTTTGATTTTTGCAGATTTGATCATTTACAAATGTGATTAATATGTTCTCTTTAGGAATCTCTAGGTCCTCCAGCAGGACTCCGTTGTCCAAAAGTCACGCTGGACGTATCTAGGCATTTGTGGATCCTCCAGCGTAATTTCTATGGTCAACCTCTGGCAGATGCTGACCATAGAGTTGCCCTTGAGGACCCAGAGATTCCTACAGATTCCTATTCCGTGAGTGATCATCCTAGTCCTGCTGATATGGATTGCCCTATGACTGCCCCAAGATGTCTCACTTATGTCTAATTTTAAGTGAATTTAATCACATTTTACAATGCTGTTGTTTAGTTTTAAAGGAGGAGATAAGGGGATTATGTAATTTTATGTATGTATGTATGTATGTATGTATGCATTTCATTTATGTACTTTTTATTGTTGTAACCCACCTTGATCCCTCTGGAGAGGCAGGATATAAATAAAACTACTACTAGTACTACTACAACTACTACTGGTTCTTCTTCTTCTTCTTCTTCTTCTTCTTCTTCTTCTTCTTCTTCTTCTTCTTCTTCTTCTTCTTCCAGATGTGTTCCCTCAGGTTAAACAATAGTTTTTTTAAAAAAAAAAATATTGCAGTTTTTCCACTTTCTCAGGGGCCCTGTGCCCTTAACCCCAGCAAATGTGGAAGGTGCACTGTTCCACAATCTGTCAACACATTTGACCTGTCTGGCAGAATTATGCTATTTAGCCATTATTAAAAAAAACATACAAAAGTGATTCATTCAAATAGAATTAAATTATTACAATATTAAAAAGATAAAAGTGTTTAAGATACTTTATTTCCTCACAGTTTACACATACACACATTTAAACACACACCAGCTATGATGGCTGCGTGCAAAACAGAGCTGGGCTCCAGTTAGTGGCATCCCTACGGTTGGTATCACCCCAGTGCACTGCTGCTACCTCTAAATTCAGAGCCATCAGGCTGTTTCCAGAGTGTGCAACCCTTTTCTATGGGAGGTCCAGTTAGTTCCTCCAGGCTCCCTTTCCTCCAGTAGGTTAAAACCTTTCCTTTAGGCAGGCCTTTGACTACATTTGGTGCTCTACCTTTGTGGCTTTGACTTTTGCAGATTTGATTACAATTGCCCCTTGGAACTCATGGAGATCCTTTGTGGATTCCCCCCCCCCCCCGTGAGTTCCAAAACGTGCGCATATTCAAGCCCCAAAGGATTGAATGGGGTGTGTGCATGCAGGGGGTGTGCCATGGGTGCACAACCCATTGAAGTTAATGGCGGTCATTCTTCCACGGATTTTCAAGTCCGTGGATTTCAAGTCCATGGACTTGGAGGGTGACTGTATTTACAGTTTTGATTAATATGTTAACTCTAGGAATCCCTCTTTGGCAGAGAATTCACAGTTGTAAGATGCATTGTTTTATTTTGCTTTATTGTTGTAATATGTTTTGTACATAGTTCTTGTTGTTGTTGTTATCCACCCTTGAGTCGATCTCGCCCCGTGGTGACCCTGTAGATGAGACATCTCCAAGACTCTCTATGCTTCACTGCTCTGCTCAGGTCCTGCATATTCATACCCATGGCCTCTTTAATAGAGTCCATCCATCTAATATGTGGCCTTTCTGCTTCCCTTCACCTTTCCTAGCATTATTAATTTTTTCCAGTGAGTTGTGCCTCATGATGCGGCCCAAGTATGACAGCCTCAGTCTTGTCATCTTGGCTTCCAGAGAGATTTCTGGTTTGATCTGTTCTAGGACCTATTGGTTTGACTTCTTGGTGTCCATGGTAACCTCAGCACTCTTTTCCAGCTCCACATCGAAAATGAATTAATTCTCTTCCTCTCCGCTTTTTTAACTGTCCAGCCTTCACATCCGTACATGGTAATAGGGAATACAATGGCTTGTATGATTCTAACTTTCATGCCCAGTTGTATGTCTTTACATTTTAGGATATTTTCTAGTTCTCTCCATTTTTAGTCTTCTTATGCTTTTTTGACTGTGTTCCCCAATCTGATCAATATTCAATCCCAAGTATGAGAACTCCTTTACTATTTCTATTTCCTCATTTCTAGGTAGAATCTCTGCAGATTTTCTGTGGTCATTATTTTTGTTTTCTTTATGTTCAACAATAAGCCTGCCTTTGCATTTTCCTCCTTGATCTTCCTTCGTAGTTGTTCCAAGTCTGTGATGTTTTTGGCTAGTGTTATGGTGTCATCTGCATATCTTAGATTGTTGATATTCCTTCCTTCTCTTTTGACTCCTCTTCTTCTGTGTTCAATCCTGCTTTTCGTATACACTCAACCCTCCACATCTGCTGGGGTTATGGGCACAGGGCCCCCACAAATGTGGAAAAATCACAAATAACATTATGGCCTGGTTTCCCAACTGGTGAGTCTATTTGGGGTCAATATGGCTTTCTGGTGTGGCATGGCACTCCCACTGACTGAAGCTTGCTTGCTAGTCTCACCCATTTGTGTGATTCGCAGAGACCACGAAGGAGGAGGACAGGCTGCTTACCTGTAACGGCATTTCTTTGAGTGGTCATCTGTGAATTCACACAAATCCCTCTCATCCTCCCCACACAGTCGTGCCCTGCCTCTCCTTCAGTCCTGGCCTGCTGCTACTCGGGATCCATGGAACTGAGGGTTTAGGTGGAAAACTGGCTAATAACGCAGTTGGAGAGTGAGCACTACTGCCAAAAGGCCTCTAATATGGCCAAGAAGGCTCTGAAGCTAACTGTGCAGGCACAGAATAACCCATTTGTGTGAATTTGCAGACAAGAATATATATATACACACACACATACATACAGTGGGCCCTTGTTCTCTGCTGAGGTTTGGTTCCAGGATCCCCCATGGAAAACAAAATCTGTGGATGCTCACGTCCCATTCAATACAATGCCATAGTAAAATATTTAAAATGGCAAAATCAAGATTTGCTTTTTGGAATATATATATATATATATATATACTGTACACTCACACATACATATATGTGTGTGTGTATACAGTCAGCCCTCCTTATCCATGGGTTTTTTTATCCACAGATTCAAGCATCCATGGTTTCAAAATGCTTATATATATTATATACATACATTTATATGAAAATATATACATTTAAAAATATATACATTCCAGAAAGCAAACCTTGATTTTGTCATTTTAAATATTTAAATTTTTTTTGCCATTTTAAATATTTTCTATGTATATTTATATATACATATTTTTATATATATAAATATGTTCTTTTCAATATATATAGAAAAGAAATTGACTTTTCCCTTTTCCTTTGAAAAGAAAAGGACAATATATGTTGAAAGAAAGGGAGTCTAATAGGGATTTTTTGAGAGAGAGAGAGAGAGAGAGAAGTCCCTTTTATAGTCTCTTATAAATATTGAAAAGAAAAGGACTTTCCCTTTTCCCTTGAAAATATACAATATACAGTATATTGAAAAGAAAGAGGCTATAAAAGAGAGAGAGAGAGAGCGAGCAAAAGAAAGGGAGATATATATATATATATATATATAGCAAAGCAAAGGGACTTTTCAGAATATATATATAGCAAAGCAAAGGGACATATATAAAGCAAAGGGACTTTTCATTATATATATATATATATATATATATAAGCAAATTGACCTCTCTCTCTCTATATATATATATATATATTCAATAATATATATTGAAAAATCTCTTTGCTTTGAGATATACAGTATGTATAAATATATATAACATATTGAAAAGTCCCTTTGCTTTGATATAATGTGTGTGCGTGTATATATATATATATATATATTGAAAAAGCAACTTGCTTTGATATATATATGTGTGTGTGTGTGTCCCTATATATGTGTGTGTATATATATGTGTGTGTGTGTGTGTATAGAAAAGTCCCTTTGCTTTGGGGAGGCTGTAAAGAAGGGTGGTCCTGGCAGCTGAGGGCAAAGGGAAGTTTCCACTGGCAAGGAGGATTGCAACACAAGAAGACAGAGAGAGAAAGCCCCAAAGGCAGCAGCAGCAGCAGCAGAAGGCAGTCTTTGCTGCTGGATCTGGTGATAAACAAAGCCACGTGTCCTTCCTCCTCCTCCTCCTCCTCCTCCTCCCCCAAATAATCCCAGGACTGGGGAGAGGAGGAGCCTGGAGAGCTCTTCCGGCAACAAAGAGCAGCCCAAGGGATAAATATAGGCAGCAAAGGAAGAAGCAGCAGAATAGCAGAGAGAGAGGAAGAAGAAGAAGAGACTAGGCTGCTGCTGCTGCTGCTGCACAAAAAGAGGGCTCCCTCCCTTTGCCCTTTTGGGGTGCCTTTGCTTTGGAGAGAGAGACAGAGGAAGCCAAGGAAGCAGAGACCTCCCAGAAGAAGACACACAGGGGTTAGTGCTTTGCAACACACACACACACACACACACACACATTCTGTTTTAATTTACATCACACACACACATTGCATTTTATCTCACACACACATTACATGCCTTTTTTAAAATCACACAAAAGGTCTGTCTTTGTTTTCAACCACACACAGGAATTGCATCTCTCTTTTTAAAATCACACACAAATTATAGTTGTTGTTGTTGTTGTTGTTTTAATAAAAATTTTTTGCAAAATCATATCTCGTTTCAAAATCACACAAATTATATTTTAAACCAAACACACACACACAAATCATATCTGTGTTTTTTTTTAAATCTCCCTCACACACACACACACACACACACAAGGCGTTAATTTGAGTGTGACCTGATTCTGTTTTGAATTGCACACCCAAAGTGTGTTTTATTGTAAATCACACACACACACACACACACTAATATATATATATATATATATTTAATCCTCCCTGTCAGACACATACACACATAGACACAGACATCATATTTTACTTTGGATCGCATAGGCACATATTTTATTTTTATTTTTAAAAGAATCTCACACGCATCATATTTTTAAAAAAACAAGCCAGGCACACACACATCAGGCAGACTATATATATTTCAAGCACACCCTAAACACACACACATTATATATATATATATATATATATATATATATTCACACACATACATATACACACACACTATATACATACATACATACACAGTACACTACATACACAGGCCCCATTGGCTGTCAAGGATGCCTTTCTTAGGGCAGGACTGGCGCTCTCCTGGCCAAACCTGGGTGAAGACTGCCAATGGCTGGTCCAGATGCCTAGAAGATGAGAAGGACCCTGGGAGCTACCTGGCTGAGAGGAGCAACAGGTGAGACTCAATGACAGGCCACCTTCATCCCTCTCTTGGCAGCAGGATTGTCTTGCCTGGCAGGCTTGGCAACCATGCGCCACCTTTGTGGCCCTTTTGTCAAGCTGGGGACAGGTCAGGTTATTGGAAAGTGACAGGGTAAGGAAGAGCCACGCTCCTGGCTCCATCATCTCTTTGGCTTTTGGCATTGTCAGTGAGGCTGCCCTCCCAAGTGCAAATCCATTTGTGCAAATGCTTGGATGCCTTTGTTGATCTTCTTGGGCTTGTGGTGGCGTCACTGGTTGTGCAAAGAAATACAGTACTTTGAAAAGAAATACAATAAGCCCTTTCCAACAAGGAGAAGGCAAAGGGAGAGCCAAACATCTGTTAGCCTCCAAGGAAGGAGTGTTGGCTCAGTCCGCACTGTGCATCTGCCCTACAGAAATAAGCTGGTTTGATAGCACGTTGGCTGCCCTGGCTCAGTGGTATGGAATTCTGGGAAGTGTCCTTTGTTGTGGCAGCAAAGTGGAATACCCCGGAGCCATGCCTGCCAAAATGGTGTCACACTGGATTATTTCTACAGTGCGGACGCAGCCCTCATTACAAGCTTGGATTAACCTTCCACGCCACATGTTTAGTGTCCTGCTTTTCTGGCTGTCTGACTGTCTGTTGTTTTTGGTGTTGTTGTGTGTATTCCAGTCCCTTCTGACTTATGGCAGCCCTCTCACGGGTTTTCTTGGCACGCTTCTTCCCTGTCAACATAACGCAGTGTGGCACCACTTTAAGTGCTGTAGCACTGTCTTATGGAATCCTGGATCTGTAGTATTCCAAGGTCTTGAGCCATTCTCACCAAAGAGTGCTGGTGCCTCACAGAACTACAGATCCCAGGATTCTATAGGAAAGAGCTGTGGCAGTTAAAGTGGTGTCAAACTGAATTGTTTCTACAGTGTAGATGCATCCTAAGATTGCTGTAGGTTGGTGTGGGAAATGGCAGATCTGGCCACTGGAAAGTTATCATCATATTTTATTTTTTTAATATGTATTTGTAGTGTTATTTTCATTAACTATATCTGTTAGCTCCAAGGATAGCTGCCAGCTAGGAAGTGTGTATATGTGTATGTTGTGTGCCTTCAAGTCGTTTCCAACTTTTGGTGAGCCTAAGGCAAACCTATCATTTTCTTAGAAAGTTTCTAAAGAGGAGGTTTGCCATTGCCTTCCACTGAAGCTGAGAGCATGTGACTTTCACAAGATCACCCAGTGGGTTTCATAGTCAAGCAGAAATTGAACCCTGACCTCCAGAGTTGTAGTCTGACGCTTAAACCACTGCACCATGATGGCTATCTATTTGTCTTTTCATGTGATTTTATTTGTAGTTGCTTTAAATTTTTGAAAGTCATCTTCAGTCTCAGTTTTGGAGGGATTCTTTTTGTTGTCTTGTGCCACCTTTCAGACTAATGGCGACCCTAAGTCAACCCATAACCCACTGGGTTTAATGGCCCAGCCGGGAATTGAACCCTGATCTCTCGAGTCGTAGTCCAACACTCAAACCTAATATAATTTTAATAAATAAATTGCATTGCCTTGGTCAGCATTTGTATCTCTACTCCCAAGGCATTTAAATAAACATTTGGCCAGGAAGTAACAAAGATGGCTAGAGATTACCTGAGCCTCCAGGAACCTTTAGATTACAAGCTGAGGGAGACATGATCTTAGGGATATCATAAAGAAATCAGTTTGTTGTAGCATCCGCTTTCGCACACAAGAGTGCACACTTCATACTTTCCAGTGCATTTTCTCTTCCACCCCTTAGGGTTGTCACTGATCCATAATTGTATCAGATGGACTAAATCTTTATTTCTCGTGGTCAATGGCCAGAATTAAAAGACTCATAACCAGAATGATCCTTGTCCTTAGTGCTCGTGGATGTGTCATAGGGGATGCCTGTGGCAATGTGATTTATTGGTGTTACACATTTTGGTGATGGGCTCTGAATGCAAAGGCATGAACAATGTGTTGCTCTGTTGAACTCCTTCCCTTCACAACAGGATGATGGAGTTGGATGACTGGTTTCATTTTTAAAAACGAGTTTGGTGTGAAGCGATGTGTGTCCCAGCTATTGTGTAAGCAAACCTGATACCCCAAATCGTGACTGCACTCACTTAACAAGGATTGTGTGACCTGTTGTCATATCGTCTGTATGTGCTGTGTGCCTTCAAGTTGATTCCGACTCGTGGCAACCCTAAAGGGAACCTATCATGGGATTTTCTTGGCAAGATTTGTTCAGAGGAGGTGTGTCAAGGCTATTATTATTATTATTATTTATATAGCACTGTAAATTTACACAGTGCTGTACATACAATCTTAAATTAGACAGATTGCTGCCTTCAGGCTTACAGTCTATAAGAGACAACGCAAAAGGAAGAGGAGAAGATGGTGGGAAGGGGATGAGGCCCAGTGGTTCTTCTCTCCCTCTGGGGCCTGGACCAAAGAAGATGGACTGGAGGGAGGGCAAGGCTTCTTAATACATAGTTATAAGGAGGCATCCTGGGGCAGACAGCACAATCCTGGGAATGCTTCCCTAAACAATATAGTCTTTAACTTAATTTTGAATCTGGTTAGAGAAGTGATGAGACGTATATGTGGGGGAAGAAGGTTCCAGGAGTGAGGGGCAGCAAGTGAGAAAGGACGAATCCGGGACGGGGCAGTGGAAATCCTCGGCTGGGACAGGAGACCTTGACTACCAAAACGGAGGGTACAAGAAGGAGTGTGAAGAGAAAGAAGTTCAGACAGGTAAGGAGGGGCCAGTCCGTGGAGGGCTTTGAAAGTCAAAAACAAAAGCTTGTACTGGATGCGGAAGGGGAAGGGGAGCCAGTGAAGGGAGGATGAAAGAGGAGAAACATGGTCAGAGGGACGAGCGGATGTGATAATACATGCAGCTGGGTTCTGGACAGAGATTAAAGGATGGAGGTGAGAGAGAGGAAGCCCTGTCAGAAGAAGGTTACAGTAATCTAGTTGTGAAACCACTAAGGCATGGACCAGAGTCTTGGCAGTGGAGGCTGAGGGGAATGGACGGATTTTAGCAATGTTGCAGAGAGAGAATCTACAGGTCTTGGTGCTGGCCTGAATCTGGGGAATAAACGACAGAGAGGAATCAAAGATGAAACCAAGACTGCGGGCTTGCTGAACCGGTTGAATAGAAGTGCTCTCCCACAGAAACAGAAAAAGAGTATTGAAGGGTGGGCTTAGGTGGGAAAATGAGAAGCTCTGTCTTAGACATGTTGAGCTTCAAGCGCCGATGCCGCATCCACTGAGAGATGGCAGCCAGACAAGAGGAGACTTGCTGTTCAAGCCCCGGCGAAAGGTCAGCGGTTGAAACATATAGCTGAGTGTCATCAGCATACAGATGATAAGAGAAACCAAAAGAACTGATGAGTTTACCAAGGGACAATGTGTATAGAGAGAAGAGAAGGGGACCCAGGACAGAGCCCTGAGGAACTCCTACAGATAAGGGAACAGAGGAGGAAGTCTGACCACCCATCACCACTGCAAAAGATCTGTCTGACAAGTAAGATTTAAACCAGTTGAGAATAGAGTTGGAGAACCCGAGGTCAGAAAGTAAGTCAAGCAAGAGACAGTGGTCCACGGTGTCAAAGGCCGAAGACAAGTGGAATGAGAATAGAGGCCATTCGCCTTGGCCTGCAAGAGATCATTTGAGATCTTGGTGAGGGCCATCTCTGTAGAGTGCCGTGGGCAGAAACCAGAATGAAAAGGGTCCAGGATGGACTTGGCTTCAAGAAACTCAAGACAGCGAGAATAAACTACCTGTTCCAGAATCTTAGAGAGGAAAGGCAGAAGAGAGATTGGACAATAGCTAGACAAAGAAAACGGGTCAAGAGAGGGTTTCTTCAGAATTGGGGAAACGAGAGCATGTTTGATGTCCGAAGGGAAGGAACCCAAAGAGAGAAACAGATTAAAGATATAGAGGAGCAAGGGCAGAAAAGAAGGAGTTATAGAGATTGGAAGATCCTCTGAGGCTGAGAGAGTGTGACTTGCCCAAGGTGGGATTCATGATCCAGCTGGGAATCGAATCCTGGCCCCCTGGTTCAAACCATTAAACCATGTTGGGTCTCATCATGTCCTCTAGATAGGTAGAAGAAATGTGGAGAAAAGATAATAATCCTGAAGCCAAGGCTCATCCTGGGGAACTGTTGAGAGACTCTGGATAGGTAGAAGCAAGTTCTTGACACTGACTATGTTGTTGTTCTTCACACTCTTGGGAGCTTTGCTACTGCAAGATACAGTGATGGCCATGAACTTGGAATGGCTTTAAAGGGAGATTAGGGGAAAACACTAAGAGAAGATAAGGCTACCCATGCTTACTAGTCCTGAAGCATTGTGCATTGTTCCCAGGATTAGAGTCTGTGTGTCACCAAATACTATTTGCTATGGAGCACCAGCAAAGGAAGGGGTGGGATGCCTACAGGGATCTCTTTGGTCTCTCTGAGAACAGAATCCACCACTTTAACTGCCATGCCTCAATGCTATGAAATGCCAGGGTATGTAGTTTGTTGTGGCACCAGAGCTCTCTGACAGAGAAGGTTAAAGGTCTCACAAAACTATAGCATTGAGCCATGACAGTTAAAGCAGCATCAGACTGAATTACTTCTGCAGTGCATGCCTAGGACAGCCTTTGGTCTGCTGTTCTTTGTTGTGTGCCTTCAAGTGATTTCTGACTTATGGCAATCCTAAGGTGACTGTCCTGGAGTTTTCTTGGCAAAATTCGTTCAGAAGGGGTTTGCCTTTGCCTGCCTCTGAGGTCGTCCACTGAGTTTCCTGGCTGACCAGGGACTTGAAACCTGGTCTCCAGAGTCGTAATTCAGTGCTCAAATCACTGCACAACACTGGCTCTCTAGAGATGGTTGTTCTTACATTCCAGTTTAGGAACTCTGTATCAATATCAGATGAATAGCTTGGACACAGGACACCAGATTCCAAGGAATAGGAAGTCAATCTCTAGATGGGCAAGATGTTAAGAATATGTTCAGAAATATATAATTATGAAGTGGCTGCAATTTCAGTATTTGGAGACTACAGGTCCTTTCACACATTGCGTAGCATTATGCTATATGGTAATTTGATGTGGTATGGAGCAAGGATAGTTAAAGTGGTGTCAAACTGGATTATTTCTGCAGTGTAGATGCAGCCTTGGTTATAGCAAATACTTGGGAAAGGTGTCCCTGGGTGTACTGTAATATAATGAGACACATTTTTACTGTTTCAGAGAATAGATATGTCCACCTCTTGAACTCAACTTTTCTTAGGCATCCTGCAGAATAATTTGCACATCAAAGATAGACAGATTAGAAAAGGAAGGGTCAATACAGAAGAATGAAATTTAATGTATTTATTCACACACATACACATGAAGCAACCCATAAGCCATTGGTAGGAGGTTTTTTCCATGGAATAAATAGTTTGTGCATTATGCGGTTAAACTCTACAAGATTTGTAGCTGGCATGTAAATATTTTTTCTTCTGTCTGCCTAAAATGCACAGCAAACTATGAGATAATTTGAGATGGATGATTTCTGTACTGGAGCCAACTTAATTTCTAGCTCTTAGGATTCTGAAGCCTCTTGGATGAGCTCACTGTGCATGCAAGAAAAGGAGAAGAAGCAGATATAAATTAGTTTGGGCAGAGTGTTAGGAGTGGAGGTAATGTGATGGCCATTGAGCTCCAATTCCTTTGCACACTTCCTCAGCACAACAGTAAATCCCTCTGAACACAGTGGCACTTACAAAAGAAGAAATGTGTGGAGAATTACACTTCCAAGGTTGCAGTGCTAAGCACATTTATTTGGGAAGGAAAACTTATTGAATTTAGTGGGACTTGTTTCTGAATAAGCATACAGAAAATAGGCACTATATTATCTCAAGAGGAAGTGTGCCAGCAAGAATTGGGCTATAGAAAGTCTCTGTGGCTATTTCAAAGGCTTAATTTCTGTTGTCTGCTCTCCAGGAAGATGCCACTTTAAATAATCTGAGGGTTAGTTCTACATAATAATCAGTGGGTAACTATTTTGATAAAATACAGCTCTGTGATAACAAGAAAATGGTATCCCTATCAGTGAAATCTTGTTTAAAAACTTTGGATCAGAGTGATAGCTATTTAACTGCAAAGAATCAATACGTACAGTTCAAGTGTCTTCAGCGCACACAATGGTTGAGATGAGAACTAAACAAAATGGTCTCAATCTATTTTTAAACTCTTGAGAGCTCTATTTGTTTAATACGTTTAGTTAAACAAATGTCTCAGTTATGGCAGGGCATTGTGGTTTATTTTATTTGGCATCGGACAGAATGTTGGCCACTTAAGCAGAGATCTGTGCTTGCATGTTAAAGCCTTCCATGCATAAAAGATGAAAGATGATTAAGCAATGCTCAATCTAACCCCAGTATCCTGCCTCTGCCAGGGACTGGTACTGAATGTCACAAATGAGGATGCTTGAATCCATGTTTGTCTGATGAAAGGACCAGTGAGAACAAGTAGAAAATGAAACAATAGCTTTGGCTCAATTGTTTGTTTCAGTATCTTGTCATTTTCTTAGACTATACCCCAAGGGTTTAGCAGCAAAATTAAATGCAAGATGGAATAAGGTCTTAATCTAACTTAATCTAACATGAGTAAACTGAGGCCCACAGTTTCTTTTGTCAGGGATACTTATTAAAAAAAATTTAAAACTTAGTTGGAAACTGAAAAAAGTAAACAGTTCCCAATTTTTGGAACTAATGACTAAACTAGATCCAACAATGTTTGGGTTATAAACAAATGACATGGGGATAGGGTACTAATAATTTCTTTGTCAATCACTTAGAAATTCACATAGAAATTCACAGTCTATCTATCCATATCTTGCAGCCCCCCCCCCCCACACACACACACCCTTGAATAATACTCTTACAAGACCCTTTTCCATAAAAATATCCCATCCAAAAGAAATAGAAAATGTAGCTCTGCTGCAAAGGAAATAACTGTGTTCCTGTGTACATCTATTTAAAAAACTGGTTAGATGTGTAGACTAGCACAGGAGAGAGCTAAGGCACATAGCTACCAATATTTAAAAAGAATTGAATAAAAGGTACATGGAATTTTAGGAGTGGGGAAAATTTGCTTGGCTCGCTGGATATTTGTCCAGCTGAGCACAGGACTGAAGGTTGTCCAGCCCTGTTATAAAGAGAAGGGAGCGTTGTGCTCATAACATTTTAAGGAGAAAGAAAATGGCAAATTGAGAGCTTGGTAATATTAGTTTTTGGACCACAGCTCCCAGTTGGGAGAGTCAAAGTATAGTACAAAAATATAACTTTTTTAAGCTTTGGCATAGACAAGATGTTCTGCATACAAAAGGTCCCAAGTTCAGTTCTCAGCATTTCCATTTAGAAAGGATCAGGAAGCAGGTGATGGGACAAGCCCTGTGCCTAAGATCCAAGCATGGTGCTGCCGGTCAAGAGTAGAATAGGAAAGATGGACAAATAGTTTGGCATGGGAAGGCAGCTCCCTGAAATTAACTTTGCTGCTGGTTTATGAGCATTCCTGGATTGGAGTATAAAATCTGCCTTGGAGAGTGAAATCTTGGTAGAAGACCCTTCAGAATGCCTGCTAGCTAGCTTTCTTTGCACAGATTTTAACAGGTGGGCACTCAAACATGCAGTTGGCCCTGAGTATGTATGGAAATGTGCCCAAGAATGATGATTTTAATATATTGTATTGTCGTATTGATATTGTTTTAACTCTGTGCTAGATTAATTTCATTTTAAGGGGTGGGAGGTAGGGATTGGCTCGTTACTTTTAATTGTATTTGTCTTTTACTTGTTGTACCTTGCCCGATTGCTCGTTCAGAGAAGCAGGTTATAAATAAAATATTTATTTATTTATTTATTTATTATTTTCACAATTCCTAGAAGCCTTCCGATGATGGTTAGAGATTTGGGGGGCTGTACTCTAAAGGCTAATTTTTCTAGGCTCTGATTTGGGGGAGATTCTTCTCTTTCACAAAAGCCTGAATCAGATGTAAATTGTTCACACACTTGCAGAAAACCTCTGTGACTTTCTGGCAGTGGGACTCCTTTAGATGAGATGCTTTCAGGGTGCTGTGATTTCTCATCTTTGCCACTATCTCCATAATCTGTTTGCTCTTTCCTTCTGGATCCAATCCACATTAAGTGCAGAGATTTAACAATGTGCCCACTGATGTAATGTGGTCCTTGGCCTACATCCAGCCATGCCAACATTGACCCTGGTCAAGAGAAAAATCTTTTACCTCTACATTATAAATTTACTGCTTAGCCTCTCAAGACTGTTCTCTCTAACAAGTTCCAGGTCTTATCACATGCTATTAGGCAACGGAGTAGGGCTGAATCATCTGATCCAGTGACATTTCTATGTCCTAGTAACATAGCCGAGTAAACAAAGATACAGTTTCTATTGAAGATAAGGAGTGAGATGGCTTTTGCTTTGGGAAAACACGGAGAGATGGGATGGGGGAGGGTGTGATGCCTCCTTAGATAACATTTTGTCACTCTAGTTCCTTCGGACTTCAGATAGCAGCTGTTCTCTTCTATAGCCCTCCCTTACTCCACTGGATGTCTTGCCAACCAAACGTTGATTACTTCAAATGATTCCAGCATGCTTATACCTAGGATCTCTGTACCTTTTTGGCTATACTGCCTGAACATAATGCATTTCTGAATTGGCGCACTCAAACTGTATTATGTTAGACTAACATCTTAAGTAACATTTGTGTTGTGCTTGTAGCATTAGCCATTCTCTGCATTTGATCAAGCAATATGGTTCCTTCAACAAATGCCCAGTAGAGAACTAAAAATAAACCAAGGTACCAGATACTTTAAATTCTAGGAACTGTGTCCTAATCCAGAGCCTTTATTCTTGGACCTGTGTCCTATACTTTACTCTAGGACCTGTGTCCTAATCTAGAACCTTTATTCTAGGGCCTGTGTCCTGTTCTAGAACCTTTATTCTAGGACCTGTGGTTAATTACCTCAAAATACATCCAAGGATTCATTAGTTCAATTCTGCATTCTGGAAGAACATTGAGTTAAATCTGAAGCTATGTATATATTCAAAAAGAAAAGTTGAACTTTCAAAATGTATAGCTTATGCAGATTAACATATAGTTGCTGGCTTTACATAATTGATTCAACCAACTTCTACTGGTCAAAGAAGAAACAACTATAGCTACACAGAGCACAAAAGATTTATTTTCCCTAATAGTTAGAAATTCAGCATTACACTTTACCCCAGACTGGCTTACCTTCTGAGATTTCATTATGCATTGCCTTTCATGCCAAGTTGTTGTTTTTCAGCCTTAAGGACTAGGACCTTAATAAACATAGAGTGCTAAATTTTATTCTCAACATACCAGTTTTTTGAATATACAACATTCAGTTACAGAATGTACACACTCCCACCTAGAATTTCAATGGGCTTTGACCAGATTATGTGACTGTAATGTTATTTTTAAATATTTATGGCTGCATCAACACATACACTTTGTGCTTTGCCTGAAATGCTGTTTCTCCCAACTTTCTCCCAACATTTCTCAGAATTTATGCAATCTGAAGTACAAGGTCCAAATATTTATGATACTGCTTCAGCAGGGTTCTGGAGTTTTCACAAGAAATCCCGTTTTTCTTAAATTCTCTCACCATCTTTTTCCAGCAACAGATGCCCCAAGAGTCCCTAGTTTGGACTATTTTGAATGTTAAACATTTCTTACATGTTATTGGCATTTATGAGTTTTATATTGGCTGGTGTGTGACATCTCTCTGTTGGACATCTCTCTCTTTTGTTTTTTAGTTTTTGATGGTCAAGAGTGACACTTAATATACATCCATAATCTGAGCAGGAGTTTCAGCAGCAGAGTCAGTTGTCTGAAGGATCTTATTACTCATGCAAGAGGGAATCTGATATCTTTCTCCAGCAGAGGGTTTTATTGTGCTTACATATCGTTTTAGACAAGCTTTTAAAATGATCTATGATCCAAACATCACATTTGGAATGCTAAAACAGATTGCTATGTAAATAATAACATTTGAAATATACAGCCAGGAAACTATAGATGTAATTTCCCTGCAGTGCTATTCTCCTGCTCCATCTGAAAGAAAAAACCCCTACTACTAATATGGTTTGCATGTGTTCATTTTCACGGTGATTGTTCAAAACCCCTAACCTAATGCTGCTGTCAGTTTGTATATTCACAAATGTGCATGTTGGACACAGAGCCCTCAAATAAAGCTGTAAACATTTGTAATTGTGGCTGCATCTGCACTGCAGAAATAATGCAGTTTGGCACTGCTCCATCCTATGGGATTGTGGGATTTGTAAATCTCTAAGATATTTAGCCTTCTGTATCAAATAGCTTTGTGCCAAAACAAATTATAGTTCCCAGGCTTCCATAGGATGGAGCCATGACAATTAAAACAGTGTCAAACTGCATTAATTCTGCAGTGTAGCAGCAGCCTCTCTCCCTTAGGTAATAGAAAGTGTCACTGAAAAATAGTACACTCAATCCAATGTATTTATTTAGACTACACTTCCAAGGAGCCTTAATCTGGCATGGCAATTGGCCATACTTTCTGCAGGGAGTACTGAGAGTTGCCATACAAAACAAGTAAACTTTCCCCAAGCTTTCTTTGCACAGATTTTAACAGGTGTGCACTCAAACATGCAGTTGGCCCAGAGTATGTATGGAAATATGCTCAAAAAACCTGCCTATGGTGTACATTCTAGAAAAATAATTAAATATAATACATATTAATACATATTAACATTTAAATAATAAAATATAACGACAACAAAATCTTGAGTCGCAGATTGTACCATTTTAGTCTATATGTGCAGATTGTGTGTTTGAATAATTCTCCCCGGGGGGGGGGACTTCTTTCACTTAGAAAACTAGCACATCAGGGAGGCCATACCAGAATGTATTTTCTTCCTGTATTGACCATTCCATTCCCATGTGAGCTTTGAATTATATGGGTTTCCAAACCCCCAGTTATCTGAAATGGGATACCGTATGGTCACTGGACCACTTGCATGCACAGAACAGTTACCGTATATACTCGACTATAAATTGACTTCATGTATAACTCGAGGGCAGATTTTGGGGCCAAAATTAGGGATTTTGATACGACCCATGGATAAATCGAGGGTAAAACTTAGGGGCATGAAATAAAGGATTTAAAGGACGATGCCAAAAAACTTACAAAATTCCATCAGGAACGTAGGAGGGATGGGGGGGTTAATGCTTCCAGGTCAGATTATATGCTTGCCTTTCACAGAGGATGGTTCCTTTTTTATATAAGAATTAAAATACAATACTTATATCCCCCACAAATTCAGAGGGAGGACTGTATATAGTACATTTTGTTCTCTCCTACCGTCAACATTAGGCAGCTCAAGCTTTGCTTCCAACATTGCATTATTTGTAAACCTTCTAGCAAAGTGTGAATAACAATTTGCAGATGCATGAAACCTGATGCATGTATCCGGGCCTGGAGATGTTTGCATTTACAACCTAGGCATGAGACAAGCAGGAAACCATGACATCAGATGAGCAGGAGGAGGTGAAAGAAAAGGCAAAGATGCCACACAGAGGTCATGAGTACCATTGTGCAACTGCCACGTAATTATGGGTGTGATTACATACTAGTCTGATTTTCATCAAGACAGACTAGAAAACTGCAATTATCTGTTGTATTAGACACCATCCTCTCCAGGATGGGAGAATTTCCTGGATATGTAAAGTGTCTACAGCAAAGGAAGTGCTCATGATCGTGCCCATTCATAACGAGTATTTCTAAAAATGGGGGGAAATGCTTTCATACCAGAGTAGAAATTATAAAGCGGGTGTTATTAGACTACAACTTCTAGCATTCTTCACCTGTGCTATGCCTGAGTCTAATCAGACAACTGGAGAAAATAGATCAGGGAACAGTGATTGTGAGCAAAAGTTGTTGCAAGAATTGAACAGTTTTTGGATTTTTTTTACTGTTGGCATTAAAATGCTGAAGAGAATAACTCAAAGGCCATGATTTGAAAAATAGGCATTAACCAGAGCTTGGGGAAAGTTTACTTGTTTTGTATGGCAACTCTCAGAACTCCCTGCAGCAAGTATGGCCAGTTGCCATGCCAGATTAAGGCTCATTGGAGGTGTAGTCTAAATAAATAAATAAAATGGATTGACTGTGGAGGTGAAGCAAGACAAGGATTTGGCAAGCACCGTCTACATGTTCCTAGAAGAAATCCTGTGCATCAGGGACAGGAGAAGGTGGGAGAATAAATGGTTTTGCTCTAAGTAAGACATTTGGCCAACCAGGAACACCTGAGTCTCAAGGAACAGGTAGATAACAGGCTGGAAGGATGGAAGATAAATGACATGGATCCGTGGTTCTCAAATGGTGGGGCAGGACCCCCAGGGTAGAGCGAGACTTGCTCAAGGGGGGTGCATGACTCGGAGGCGATGATGATGATTCCTCCTCCTCCTCCTCCTCTTCTCAAACTTTGTAATGTGTAAAATTTACACCTGTGCTGAGCTAAATACTGAATTTGCTTAAATAAAACTGTTCTAGTTGAATGATATTTATTTATCCAGTGTCAAAATGTGAATATACATTAATATGCAAATTAAAATATGCACACTAAATAAACATATTTTTATTCATATACTACATCGGAGTGGGGGCAGCGTCCGCAGGTTAGATGTAAAGGGGGGGGGGTGTCCCAAGGGTAAAAGGTTTGAGTACCACTGACATAGATCAAACCTTATGGATCAAATTTCCACAGTGGACCATGCCCAAGCTAATTACATTGACCTGTCAAGAGTGCCAACCAGATTAAGAATAGCATGTACGACAGGCCAAGGAAATTCTACAAGACAGAGGCCATCACTGATTAAGCTTTAGTTGCTTCTTGGCTTTGATGATACCAGCTGAATGGATGATGGACGTTGGCCCCTACCTGAAGATCTTAAAGTGTAGGAGGGAGTTACTGGAAGACAGGTATTCAGAGTTTCACCTTTAGAGCACAAGTGCAGAATCTGTAGGTTGTACATGGTCTTTCAGGACAGTGTCACTTAGCCCTTGGCCTAATCTCATCTGGGTTGGCACAGACGAGGGAGAGTTGGCACCGAGAGTGTGAGAGAACATGATGCCAGCCCTGCCTACTTTTGGCTGTGGCTTCACCCACCATCACTTGTGGCCCCCAGTTGACTTTTTTAGTGGATCAGTAGTCCTTCATAGGGAAAACAAAAAGACTTCCCCATCTTGCTTTAGAAGTTTAAAAAACCATAACAGCCATAACTCAGAAGCTGGCCAAGAAGTTAATAGGTAGCCTGTACAATTTTGTGTCATGTGTAAATTTAGCCATCAATGTTTGTGTTCAGATCTCCTCTTAATGCAAGGGCTGGGGAGAGAGATTATCCAGATTTCAGAATAGATTAAAATCTCCCTTTCTTGTGTTATCCCCAGTTACTGCAGAAAAGAAGACTACAATAAGGAGAACATTTTCAACAGCCTGAACTGTGACGTTGCCGCAAAAAAGAGAAAGAAGGACCAGCTGAACAACAAAACAAGGATTCAGTGTAAGACTTTAGCCGAGGAGACGCAGTATTTAAAAAGCAGAACAATAAACAACTATGTTTGGTGGAGGGAGCCCACCCTTCTCACACAATGAAATGACCCCTGCAGCAATTCCAAAAGTCTCTGGAGAGAGTTTGCCCTCCTGTTTTGACCTTAGCTGGGAAACTTGGATCCATTGCAAGGTGGAGACTTATGCTTAGAATAATGATGTTTGCTCAGTGCTTTAGTGCTTCTAGTATTCACATTTTTGTCATTTGTATTTGGCAGAGGAAGAATAATATTTCCAGTTCCATTTTTTATTTTTTACATTCAAACAAAGTTTTCAACTTCTCTTTCTGCTCCTCCTCTGTATGCCTGCATCCTTAAGAGTCTGAGTTGGATCTCTTGCTTAGGTCTGGTTCTTTAAATCTGTACCCTTAAAAGCTCAGGAGTGCTCCTGTGTGAAATTTTTAGTAAAATAAATTCTTGCAAGGGAACGATCCGTGTATGAGCCCCAAAAGGAGAGTGTAGAATAGGAAGTGGGATAGTTGAAGAGGCAGACTAAAGCAATTCCAGATCAGAATGATGGATCCATGTTTAAATTGTTTGGCTAGTTGGTTAGTACAGTAACTTAATTCATCTTGGTTCCTCCCTAAGACAATAGGGCTTCAGTCTTGAGAATGCCTTTATATAGATTTCAACAGGATATAAATGCAGTTAGCTTAGTCTGAATACCAGTCAGGGTTTAAATTCTGCTACAGAATTTGGGATGTGTGTTTATGATTAATAATGAACATGACAAGCATTAATAAGGAAGAGTTTATCTGAATACGTGCTAAATAGGTTTGAATATTAATCCTATCTCATCCCATAAGAAGCAATGCTTGCAAGGGAGATAGACTGGCTTTAGGTCAGTACTTCTTTCTTTCTCCTCCACCTCATTTTTTAAAAATACGGTCCACAATGTTTAAAATGGTGGAGCTCTATCTATGGCCTGGTTTGGACTTAATACAAAACTATGATTTAGTGTTGTATGCATTAGTGCTGAGCTTGTGTATTTCCCCCTCTCTTTATCTCTGGTGTGGCCACAGAATGGAGATTGGAAGTTTTTGTTTCTGGGTTGAACTAACAACAGTTTGACATAACATCCACACCCTACATTATGGTTAATCTTAACTATAGTTTAGTGGGGAAACCAACTTGATAAACTATGTTTTGTTTCCCTAAGCCATACTTCAGATTAACTACAGTTTGGCTAGGTTTGGATATAGAACTGAACTACAGTTAGTCTAAAATGGTTGCGGAAACTTAAATTCTCCTTATGGACTTCTAGAAGGGAAGGCTTATGAGCCTGAAGCTACCTAGTGTTCTGGTTGTGGAGTCTTTCTGTTGGTTCAGCTTTGCTTCAGATCTGATATTTAACCCAAATTTGTAAGATTAATAACCAAAACATATTGGTTTTCTCACCAACTGTCTCTCACCTCTGCTAATATTTAGCAAGTCTGGTGTTCTTAGACCTTGACAGTTGGGAAGATACTGAAATAGTAACACACACTCAGATGAAGCACAAATAATTTCTGATACCATGGTTGCTCTTATAAATGTGAAGAATTTGGAAGCAAACATAATCAGTTATGCCCCTGTTTCATGAGACCTGCTACAATCAGAGAAAACAGGCAGAATGAAGCCATTTAAGATGCTCTTAGAATTTAAATGATTTTAAATAAGGAAAAATTCTTTGTGTTTGAACAGATTTTCATCAAGAAAAGTGGATTTATGTGCACAAGGGAAGCACAAAAGAGGTGAGTATCCATTGTTATTTTAAACAGTGCAGTTTTGCCTAAAATAGCTTCTGTTTATCCATAGCCAAAATGACTTACAACTCAGCAAAGTCATTCTAATAGAATGACTAACACTAATATATATTTTATTGCGGGTGCTGGCTTTGATTGGTAAATCTCAATTAGCTTGGGTTCTACAATCTTGTCAACTGCTATTCATATTTAATAAGATTGTGAAGGTGTAGTGCTGGAATAACTGTGCCATTTCAGACTGATGGCAAGAGACAACATGCTTAAATGCTTCATTTTTCATAATCTCTCTACCTACTTCATAGAGAGGCAGTTTTTGATGGGAGTTAGAACCTGTTTGCAATGTAGTGTCCCCACTGGTATTTTGATGTGGGATAGCTCAAAGAGGGCTGTTCCATATGATTTTGCTACTTAAAATTAACACCCAAATGGTTTTCTGCTGCCAGTTTAAAGGTATTTCCTGCCCTGAAAAATTGTGAGAGACAACTGTGGAGAATTTGAAGGTCAGAGGGAAGGAAAGTTAAAACAGTATAATCAGCACTGAAGAAATAATGCCATTTGACACCACTTTATCTACTATGGCTCAATGCTATGGAATTCTGGGATTTTTAGTTTTGTGAGATATTTAGTCCTCTCTGTCAGAGACCTCTGGTGCCACAACAGACTACAAATCCCCAGATTCCATAGCATTGAGCCATGACAGTTTAAGTGGTGTCAAACTGCATTATTTCTGCAGTGCAGATTAGACTCAAGAGAGGTGCAGAGTTTAATTGCAGGTGTTTCATTTCGTGGGATCCAAGCCTCTAGTGATCTAAGCAGGGACCCATTTCCTTTAAAAATCCATTGGAATCAAGGTTCTCCTGCAGTACTAGCTTAAGGTCATCTGCTCCCTTGATTTTCTTCAGAATCCTTCAAATACAGATGAATCAAATGTTTTGTTTTCTCCTCATGTTTTAGCGCCATGGCTACTGCACCCTGGGAGAAGCTTTCAATAGACTGGATTTCTCAAATGCCATTCTGGACTCCAGGCGGTTCAACTATGTTGTACGGGTGAGTGTAAGAAGTAATTTACCCTATTGTAGATCGGGCTCTCAGAGAGTCCGCAGAGGAGAAGAAAGTGAATATGCAAAAGTGTCTTCATATTATAGTCTTTGAGTTAGGCAACTATAGCTTTTGGCCTCTGTGACACCCGCTATTGGGCTGCAGTTTGGTCAAAAGTGCTAAAAAGTTAAAAATTCGGACCAGAAAAGGGCTTTGGCGGTGGCTTTTCAGGCCCACTGTGTTCATCCTAAACAAGGGATGGGCAGAAGGTGATTTACAGTAGACTAGCAAAGATATTTTGACTCCCACATGTTTAACAAAATAAAATAAAATGTACAGTCCAAATTGTACTGCTGAAATGAAGACATTTTGAGGTATTCAGGAACACATTTTGTTTTTTGTTTGTTTGCTTGCTTCTTATTTTGTTTGTTTGTTTGATTTTGAAAAGGACTACGTGGTCCATTTGTTTCAGTTCCACTTGGACAATCTCAGGGTTCTACAGTAGGAAACTCTCACAAAACCTAAACTCTGTCCTACCTTGCTTTAAGCTATCATTATAATTTAAACTAGTGAGCTTTATTGGAAGCCAGCTTCATAAACCATGGTTTGAAATTGGCTTGTTTCAGCTAGCGGGAGGTAGTTAGCAGCAGGCATAAATGTGGCAGTGTACTTTCATTTAAGGTGGACTGTAGTGCATTAGACTTATATGTGGATTGGTGAAGCGTGTGAAGGTAATTGAAGAGGCAACTCGTGCAAGGGATGAGTAAGATGGGTAGCTGTGTTAAAGGGTGTGTGAGTGAAAGAGAGGGAGGGAGGAGGATTGGCTTAAACACATATTGTTTTCATGGCAAAGTGAACATAACAAAATTGCTCTAGTAGAATCTGGCACAATTCATCAGGTAGGAGGTTTGATTTTGATTTAATTTTGACTTTACATGAGTCATTTCCTAGAGAAATGCTATGCTATGTCTTGGGATATCTCTCATGCTCACTTGCAACAGGTGTACTGTGGCATGAGATTTACTTTGTGTATGTGTTTGGTGTAAAGATATATCAGCAATAAAATAGCCCTCTGGGGTTTGTAACAGTTTGTAAACACAACCTTTTGAAAGGTTGTTTTGATATATTATCTTGGAAACTTTGATAAGTTAGTGGGACAATCTTTTATTATCTCAATAAAAATAATTTGAATTCTGGTGCTCAGAGTGGCAGTGAGGAGGTTGCACAGTTCTTTGCCCCTCTGGCTGACATAAGCAAAATACATGCTCATGTGCAATCACAGTTGACATAAATGAAACACATCAAACCTCAAGCTCACATCTTACTCTTTGTCTTCTTTGTTTCCAATTTCAGTTAATCATAGTTTAGTGTGTCATCCAAATCATAAAGTATGTGTTATTTAAACAGGTCAGCTTCATAAGCTATCATTTGAAATTGACTTACTTTCAGGCAAACACCAGAACCAGGGTATACTCCCCCTTACAACATATTTTAAAAACCCTACCTTTTTTGTCTTGAGCCCTCCATTCCAGCACCGGCTGGCTGTTTGCATGCGTGTCTTGCTGTGCCATAGTGCTTTCTCTGAGGTTAGAATGATGCCCGAAGCCATGTGATCGATGCTGGTGGCCTTGTTCTGACTGTAGAGTGAGTGATGCATGGCCTCAGCAGGCAGCACAGTGGGATGTAAATGTGAATAGATGCCCGGAGTCAGAACAGAGAACCCCGAGTAATGGAGGAAATTGGAGCAGCTTTGGGATCTGAATGCTGCTTCGGATGTATTCTGGCCCTTGCAGTTCCCACTCCACACCACAGTGAGCTATAGATAATCTTAACTGGAAACAAATGCCTCTAAATACTTCTTTTAACCCTGTTGAAAGAGGCAGAAGCATATGAAAGCTTGCCACTTGCTAAAGCTCATTCTCCTCATGCAAAACCAGGTGGTTGTTTCAAGAGCTAGGTGCAAAAAAAGTTTTCCTTTAATTTCCTTCTTTTTACTATAATACTGTATTTGTGTTTTAGTGCATTTTACTAGAGAGGAGAATATCTTCCATAAGATGCTCAAAGGAGCTTGCAACCCAAAATTCAGTTTATAACCACTGTGCTTATACTGTGGTTTAGTAAAACATCTGATCCAGGCCACAGAATAAAGCTTTTGGGGGACAGAAATTTCACTTTAATATATGTACACATGAGGCTTCAGCAATATGTGAAATTATCTTCTTGGAGGCTGTCTATTCCAAGGCACATGGTTGAAGAGTTCGCTAGAAAATAAGCAAACTGAGAGTAATGCAATTGATTGGAGGTGGCTAATATTTTTGAATTCACCCATTCAAACATTCTTGTAGGCTAGCTCAGAGGTCCCTGCAAAGATTGTTCTCTTACCTATAGGTATTTTTTAATGAACAGGGATATTCAAAAATACACACGCCTATGTAATCCAAAATTGTAGAGTGTAGAACATTGTTATTTCATACTCCATAATAGTAATTGGTACTTAACCTTATGGGCCACTCTAACCACCTTAAAATCCCTCCCAAACTGCTTACAAAACCAATTCCAAACAATGTGTGAAATAACAGTGGCCACCAAAAAGCAAAATAAGGCTACTGAATAACAATGAAGTGGCAGAAGAATGCAAGCAAATATAAAAGTAAGATAAGTGTATGTGATGTGTGGAATGCCTCTTTGTTCAAGCCATTTTCAACTTTTTTTCATTTTCTCCACACTGATATTAAAACATGGGGAGGCTGAAACATTTAAGTACTAATAACTGTTTTTCTCTAACCAGTTCTCTGTTTCCTGGAGCCTCAGAAATTGTGTGTTATGCTAGCTATAAGTTTAGAACTCTCTAATTCAAATTGGCTGGTGGTTTGGCCAAGAGAAAAATATGTTCCCTCCAGCCATTATAGCTCAAATAAGAACACGATGTTTTAAATAAATTGATCCTATCGGCCAAGTCCCTGGAGCGTAATAGCTCTCATCGTAAAATACCACAAAAACAGTTGAGCAGCCAGCATTTGCTTCTGAAAGGCTTCAGCTATACGTGAAATTATCTTCTTGGAGTCTGTCTCTTCCAAGGCAGCAGAAAAACCAGGGAAACAAGCAAACAAGTGTGTGTGTGTGTGTGTGTGTGTATGTGATCGTGCCATGTCCATAGCCAAAACTCTGCTGGCTTCAGCAGTTATGGAAGAGTTGTATTTAATAGCATAATGTAAATTTTGCAGTATAGGCTTTCATCATGACATTCCCTATTGCAGCATGCTCATGGAGAGTATAGAGGCAGCTGTGTTGGTTTACACATGCACATGAACACACACACACACACACACACACACTGACAGGTTTCCAAAATCACAAAAAAAAAGAATTCATGAAATTCATGCAGGGTTGAGAATTAGGAAGCAGCTAAAGGTTGAGCCTCACTTACCCAAAATGCTGGGGATCAGAAGTGTTCTGGATTTCAAGTTTTTTGTTTTGATTTTTGTTGTATTTTGGAATTCAGTGGGCCTTTGGTATCTGCTGTGGTTTGGTTCCAGGAGCCCCATGGATACCAAAATCGGTGGATGCTCAAATCCCATTAAGTATAGTGGTGTAGTAAAATGGTGTCCCTTATATAAAATGGCAAAATCAAGATTGAATCCATGGTTAAAAAAATTAATGGATAGGGAGGTCTGACTGTACCTGTATTCACATATATATACATAATGAGATATCATAGACAAAATTCATTTATGTTTTCATATGCACCTTACGCACACAGTTGGAAGGCAATTTTATATAGTACTTTTAATAATTTTGTGCATGCAACAAAGTTTATGTACATTGAATCATCAGAAAACAAAGGTGTCACTACCTCAGCCACCTGTGAAATAAGTTTAGTTTTTGGAATATTTTGGAATTCTGGACAAGGGAGACTCAACCTGTATTAACAAATTTGTGGTCTGCCTAAATATCAAACGGGAGCCTTAATTTCTGTTAACCAAATCATGTATTTCTCTGCAAAGTTAACATATTTTCCAACTTTATAGATTACATGAAGCACATGTCTGTCTTTATGAAGGGCTCACACCCATGGGTGTAAAAGGAAAAGCTTTGCAACCCTCAAATAGGGGACATCCCTTATAATAAGGGGCACTTGACAACCCTAATTCACACACTCACACACACACACACACACACACACAGAGTCTTCAGCTCTACCAGGAACAGGTCTTTTGTAAAACAAACAAACAAACTCAGGGCAGGCAACCCTAAATCAATTTGGATTACCAAATGAATACCTTATAAAAATACCCCTCATAAAAATACCTTGTTGCTAAGAAAACAGTGTGGAGAATACAGATAAACTCAGAGGGAACAGGGAAATATGTGGAGGGGGATTTGGCAGATTATAGCCCTACTAATGAAAATTGTTCCAGGGCATCAATCCTGCAACCCCTGGTTCAGCTTCACCACTGGTTGTAATTACAAAGTTTTGACACTCTCCACATATTGTTGGTACAAGTACCCCAATTTTGGACAGTCAAGAGGTGCATGCCTATTGAAAATAAATGAGGAATTCATTAAGAAAGGAACCAGGAAACTCTGCAGAAACTCAACATAGAACCCAATAACTAAGGCTGAACTTTTAAAAATTACCTTTATATTTAATTAATTGTTAAGCTTCTCGTTCTCAAGGTTGTTGATGGGGTAAAATTTCCCCAAAAACATTTGGTAGTTTCTTTGGCAGATTAATGGCCAGTTTGGTAGTACTGTAAGCACATATACCTAGAATATTATATTACAATTGATCTAACCAGAGATCCAGATTTATTAATAGAAAAAGCAGCTTGATTGATCCCTAGAATCATTGACAAGCAAGGGGTCCTATAAGCCATCAAATCCAACCCGCTGCTTTTAGAACATTCCTTGGGCTAGTGCCTTTTCTCCATTCTTTGCGTCAATCTCTATCCTATATGACAGGATTGCTGTAAAGGTAAAATAGGGCTGGGTGGGGGAACTCACACACTACCTTAAACTCCTGTGATGAAGGGTGACACAAAATTGTAATATATAAGCTTGGGTTCAAATTGCCCACTCACAGCTCTTCTACACAGTTCAAGTAAAATGGTCTCACACCAACCTTATGGCAACTTGTCTTCATGATATAGGGCCAAATCCATGATGCAAATGTAGACTCTCTTCATAGGATAACACCAATTCCACCCCAAATCGGTCCTATCCCTCCCTTAAACCATTTTAAAAAACTTATCTTTTGCTCTGGATTTTGCAGGAAAACCCGGAGCATTCAGTAGCAATGCCAGGCAGCTGTCTATACATGTATCCTCAGTGTGTCTCCCGACTTCATCACTTCTGGCTTGAGTCGCACCCTCTAGAGGTCACAACAAGGCACCCAGCCATGTGATTGATGCTGGGCACCACGTTACTGATGTCATGGGGAGCAACTTGCAGTAGTGGCACAAGGCAATAGAGTGGATTGGATGTATAAACAGATGCCCAGCATCACAGTGGAGAGAACCCGGGTCAGCTCTGGGCTAGAATACTCTCGGGCCAGCCCAGAATATTCTGGCCAGTGTAGACAAGCCCTCACCTGTGGAACTCACTGCATGACATTGAGATAGAACATTTCACTTATACTACATCTCAATGTAGTTGTGAGAATTAAAGATGCAGCCACTTGAGCTAAGAGGAGGAAAGATTTTGAAAAGAATTTTTTCCCTCTTTCCAATCTTAAGGATTAGAAAGGTAATTTAATTTTTTAAGATACTAATAATAATAATAATAATAATAATAATAGTTTATTTATAGCCCGCTCCTCTAATAAATACTCGGAGCGGGGTACAGCAGAATAAAAAGATACAGAGTAAAAACAACAATCACATCCCACCCCAACCACCCCCTTTAAAACTGAATTAAATCTAGACAGTTTAAAATTAACATAGTTAAAATTGGTCGGCAGTTATTAAAACAAAGTGCATTTTCATGAACAATCCGTGTGCAAGGCCGCATTAAATCGATTCAAGTAAGTATTAAGTAAAAGAATCGCTAATAATTTCCAATGCTGTTTATATTTTCAGAGCAGGGAGCAAGGGTTTCACTTATTCTCTCCTTCAGGGAAAGGCTTGCCGGAAAAGATGCGTCTTTAAAGCCTTTTTGAAACTAGCCAGTGATGTAATTAGACGCATCTCGTCCGGCAGGCCGTTCCAGAGCTTAGGGGCAGTAGCTGAAAAGGCCCTCTGAGAGGTCTGGGACAGCCTGGTTTTCATCGGCTGCAGTAGGTTTCTCCCAGAGGACCGAAGTGTGCGGGGCGGTTCATACGGGAAGAGGCGGTCCTTAAGGTAGGATGGGCCTGAGCCATGCAGGGCTTTAAAGGTTAGTACCAACACCTTGTACTGTGCCCGGAAACTAATGGGCAGCCAGTGGAGAGCTTTGAGCTTAGATCTGATTAATTTGTACCACAGTCCTTTTAGGCGTGGACCACTCCATGTATGCACTTGTCAAATTGCATGTTTCTCTTTCCCTGGTGCATGAATGAGAAGGGTAGACTAGAACACTAAAAGATTAAAATGCTTATGAAAAATGCATCCCTCTGTGCATGGACAAGGTTTTATTAATTCCTTGAAATGATGAAGCCAGTTAACTCGTATAGGACTGCTTTTTGAACACAAACCCAAGCAGAGTCTTTCCTTCCCTGCCCGCTCTTGCTCAGTTGTCCACATTTGAGACAGCTTCACTCATAGTCCGAGGTGTTTTGTATAGGGGGATGACAGTGACACATGCCTTGCTCTAAAGGAATTTGCTATGTGATACACCCTTAGCAGTGTTTTGCAACAGATCACTTGCTGTCATCGTGGCCGCATAAGACAGAATAGATGTATTAATTTCCCAGGGGAAATCCAAAGACACTGATTCCAGGGAATTGTGTTACAGCACATAGGGCCAATAGAACAGGACCAGTTGTAAACAATAAAATTACTAGTAAAGTTTCAAGCAGCAGTGGATGGAAAATTAAAAAAAAAACTGAGCCCTTTTTAAAGACCTTTGCCCATTGTCAAAAACCATCACATTTTATGTAATATGTGAGATTCTCTTGGAAAAGCATTACAAAGATTGGATGCCAAAACTGGAAGTGCAGTTTCTCCTGTGCTACTTGCTTAACTTATGATAGATGGGCACCTGGGGAAGGACAGTCAAATGATCGTAGAAACAAGGCCTAATCATCTTTCCGACACCCCAGCTGTAAATTGTATCTGCCTTTAAAACAGGGTTGGAAATAGTGTGACATACCCTCCAACTGTCCCAAATTGCCAGGGACAGTCTCAATTAATCTTGTCATCCTGCTTTTTCAGTAGCTTTTAAAATGGCCTGGTTTCTCTCTCCTTCTGCTCAATTTTCCCCTTTCTTCCTCTGCTTACTTCCATCTGCTGCTGAATGAGTTCAAAATTCAGTAGTAGTTTGCATTCAGTTCAACAGGTGAAGAGAAAAGGGGAGAAACCTGCCTTTCCCTTTAGACTCAGGCAAAAACAACCTGATGCAGTCTGCCCTAGCTTGTCATCTTCATCAGTAATTTTTGCTGTCTTAAACACATTATGATATTGCTTGGTCACACGTGTCCCATTTTTCATCTTTGAAATTTTAGAAGGTATGCTGTGGACCTCTATATAGTATTGGATTGCAACTCTGAGCATTCCTCACAAGTGGACATGGTGGCTTGGACATCCAGGAGTTGCAGTTTAACATAATCTGGAGAGCCACACCATTCCAACTCCATGCAACCCTAAGGACTAGAAGCTTAATTTAAAAACACAAATGCTTAGAGTGGACTCAGATGATGAGTAGCCTGCAGGGCACATGTCCTAGTTTTTGCAGATGGCTTATTGTTGTTGTATACTTGCACAACAATTTATAGTGACCTCAAGGCCAGATTTGTTCAGAAGAAGTTTGCCTTTCTTTGAGGCTGTGAGAGTGTGACTTGTCCGCAGTCGCCTAGTAGGTTTCCATAGCTGAGCATGGATTCAAACCCTGGTCTCCAAGGTCATAGTCCAGTGCTGAGACCTTTATGCCATGCTGGCTCTGGCTCCCACCTCAACATTAGGAAGGACTTCTTGACAGTGAGGGCTGTTGGACAATGTCACACACTGCCTCTGAGTGTGGTGGAGTTTCCTTCTTTGGAGGTTTTTAAACAGAAGCTGGATGGCCATCTGTCAGGGGTGCTTTTGTTGTGTATTCTTGCATGGCAGGGAGTTGGAATGGATGGTCTTTGTAGTCTCTTCCAACTCTAGGATTCTATGATTCTATGATGGTACCACTTCAGATATGCATGTGTGCAATTTGGAAATGCACAGCTGAATTTATTCCTTCACCATAATTTTCTTGCATGCGTATTCTTTGTTAGTTCATACAGAGCTATTTGAAAAATGCACACCTGCATTGTGCATGTATTTTACTTTATGTTTCACTTCCCTGAAATGGTGAGTCATAGGAATAAAGCTGGTTATCCGGTGTTAGACAGCTTAGCCAATTAGTCGTGACTCTTTTTCCATCCTCCTCAGTTGATGCCCATCATGTGTCCAGGCAAGGTATTAATAGAATTGCCCGCCCAGGAGAGCCATCTGTTGGCATTCAAGGTTGGCCGGAAAGATAAACAGGAGAGTGGATCAGTCACCCTCGGCCACTTTGCTGCCTGGAGCTGATAGTCACATGGCGGTGACAGATCTGAGTAAAAGGGACAAGTGGCTGGAAAGAGAGGGAAAACATTCCTCTCTCATATTTCATCCTCTTCCTCCTTTTCCCATCTGCTCTGGGTTTATGGAAAGGCGATGATAACAGTAAATAAACCCTTGTCATAGATTCCAGTGGGGCAAAGCAGTTCAGCCCATGACTTAGCATACTCTTTTTGTCAATTTAATAGAGGGTGGGAACCAGCTCAGGGGTGGAGGGGGTTGAGGGTTATTGCTCCCTGAAACAATAATTCTGCCCATCCATGAAATTTTCTTTAAGTTCCCAAATTTCTAGCATTCCAAAAGGTGATACATTGAAAATTATTCACACCTTGGACTCTTACATTGGATGTATTCGCATTCCCTCAGTCACCCCTTATTTGGATGCTTCAACTTGTATTTCTAAATGCTCGGCTGAAGTTTTGAGTTACTGCGATGCTATAAATTTTGGGGACTGAGAATATCATGATAAGAGCAGAATTATTGTGGAGGCAGTGCCCTCATTTTGCCCTCCTCTGATGTAATGTAGTGGTTTGAGTTTTGGGACTACAACTCTGGAGATCAGGGTTTGATTCCTGGCTTGGCCATGAAACCCACTGGGTGACCTTAAGCAAGTCACACTCTCCCAGCCTCAGAGGATGGCAATGGCAAATCCCTTCTGAAGAAACTTGCCTAGAATACCTGTGATACTTTAGGGTTGCCATAAGTCGGATAGGACTGTTTAATTATTAAAAAATTGAATGCTTAAAGCCACTGGTACAAAACATACACTCCCCTTCTTTGTGTTGTTGCTGCCTCAGTATCCATAACAGAGCATGTGGCTGCAGCCTGAGCCAACACCATGAGAGATATTCTTCCTCTACCATTATGTGAGGCCACAGCCTTATAAATATAAAGAAAGCTGAGGCCACATCTGCACTGGAGAAATAATCCATCTGCATTGGAGAAATAATCCAGTTTGACACTGCTTTAACTGCCCTGGCTCAATGCTATCAAATCCAGGGATTTGTAGTTTGTTGTGACAGAGCTTTCTGACAGAGGAGGCTAAATATCTCATAAAACTACGGATCCCAGAATTCCATAGCATTGAGCCAGAACAGTTAAAGTGGTGTCAAGATGGATTATTTCTGCAGTTACACTTCAAAAAGAGTGACATTATCCCTTGTTCCTTGAATTTCAGCATATGCTACTGCAGTTTGTTCACATTCACCCTTTGTCAACCTCATCCCTCTCTCTATGTAATTGTATGTATTATTCAGATTGTAAGCTGGCCTGTTCTTTGTTTTGTGTTGTTTATGAAACCATAAAGCACAATGGACATTAATGTTGCTGAATGTCTATTGTGTAGATGTAAATTTTGTTACTTTCCTTGTCAGAAAGGGAATCAAATCTGGGACAGAGAATAAGACAGGTAACAAAAGCAAATATTAGGGAGTGGTTGAGTGTAGTGTGTCCTGAAGACTTTTAGAATATGCATAGTTATATCTAATTCACAAACATACACCTAGCAGCCTTCACGGGATGCACTTCTTTTCCAGAACAAAGCATACTATTTATTTTAGCAAGAAGAGAAAAAAATGGAAATGTTTTGGTAATGATGATACCCTACCCTAGTTTTGCAGAGGGAAGCTAGATCTGGGGTGAAAATAGTAAAAAATGGGGCATTGAATCAATGTTTGGGACCATGAAAACATATGTACAACAACAGGGCTGTTGTCACACTGCAGAATTAAGGCAGTTTTGATGCTGCTTTGTCATGGTTCCATCCTATGGGATCCTGGGAATGATAGTTTGTTGTAGCACTAGAATGGTCTGACAGAGAATGCTACATATCTCACAAAACTAGAAATCCCAGAATTCCATAGCATTGAGCCATGGCTGTTAAGCAGTATCAAACTGCATGGATTCTGCAATGTAGATGCAGCCTAAGAAAACTATTATTTCTAATAATTTTTCAGGGGGCGTTTGACTCTTCTGTATGATTCTTTTTGTGTAGTGCCAAGCTACATAGAGGGCCCCAACTTATTTTTCTCTGCTGTCAGTTTTAATGAATTGGCTTAGTAATTAAATCAATGAGAAGAGACACACAGATTGCAATCACTTAAGCTCTTGCATCTGCCTTTCCTGCTTCTTTCCCATTGCATCGCCCTTTTTAAAAAAGTCAGGCCAGCAACAAACAAATTTCTGAACGGTTTTACTGTGTGTCATATGACTAGAAAGCCAAGATTAGAAAGGTGTCTTTGTGCTGTGAAAGGCTAAAGTCTTATTTTTATCCACAGCTGCTGGAGCTGATAGCAAAGTCCCAGCTAACATCATTGAGTGGAATTGCCCAGAAGAACTTCATGAATATCTTGGAAAAAGTAGTACAGAAAGGTAAAAGGAAAGATGCACACTGGGATTTTCTGAGCAAGCTTGGTTACTCAGAAATATGTCTCATTAGTGTCATGACTGCAGTTCATATTTATGCTTTCGTAGGGTAAATCCCATTGAACTCAATATTATAAAGCATGTGTAAACATGCAACAGGCATTAGGCTAAAGAGATCTAAATGAAAGAGAAAAATAGGTTCGCAAGTTTAATGTGTTATTGCAGCTGCACTGTGGGACATGACATGAGTTATATCATTCGTGAATTCAAGGCAACTCTTAGTTGGCTACCTTGGGTGATTTGGGGCGATTGAAAATCTATAGCATAATTCCAACTGAGGTGGAACATTAGATTTTATTAAATAGAAATTGAACATAACATCACATATTACTTATTTAATACATATAAATCCTGACTGAAGCTAACTCTAACAACATTCTTTCTTATTAATATCCTAACTAACTCTAACCCTGATTCTAACTCTCCCCTACCTCTGATCCTGACTAACTCTCCTAACCACTCAAACATCTAAACCCCACTAACTAATTCCTAATCTCCCATCTCCAACCAACATTTCTACACTAAAATCCTCTCAGCTATTCAGCCAGTCATCACTCTCCTAACATTGCATTCCTTTATTCCCTCCTGACAGATCCTTCCCTTATTGTATATGTTATACCCTACATGCACAACCATATTATCTTAATTTATCTAACAAATGCAACAACATTTCCCCACCGTTCCCAAAAAAGCCCATAACATCACAGACTCCACTCTGTTCTCTTCATTGCCCATCCATTCAGTGTGTGCTGATAACAGAACATAACAACAGAAATGTTGTTCTGTAGTGTTGGCTTTGGTTTATTTTGGTTTTCACTTCTGTTTAATGTTTACTCTTGCTTTTTCCCATACAAAGTTCTGGAGGATCAGCAGAACATCAGGCTAATAAGAGAGCTGCTGCAAACTCTTTATATGTCGCTTTGCACCCTGGTCCAAAGTGTTGGCAAGTCTGTTCTGGTTGGGAATATCAACATGTGGGTCCACAGAATGGAGATAATTCTGCACTGGCAGCAACAGTTGAACAACATCCAAATCACTCGGGTAAGTGAGAATCCTGGCTGTTGACACAGCAGTTGAAAACAAACTGTTCCCTTTACCCCAAAGCTTTATGACACATTCCCAGCTTGATAAATTGGATCCTTCATGGACATTCCCTGACAAAACTCTCAGAAAACACATTGAGAAAGTCAGAATGAGAGTTGTTTGAAACAGAATTCAGAGGAATTAAGCCCATGGACTCTGGTTGAGAATGTCTGTCTGCTTAAGCAGGTTGTTTCTGTGCATTGCACTAATGGTTCAGCAACTGAAGGTGCAATTCAGCAGTGCAGGAAGTAAAGACCCCTTCACTTTTCAAGAAGTAAATTGCTAGAAGAGGATCTAGCATTGAAGGGAGCACCTGGCCTGCATCACTGCCCCTGCCTTGGAGATTGTATTGGCAACCCTACCTTCCAAAGGCTACACACCACAACTGAGCAGAAGTCTATCTCTAAGGGAGCAGGAACCTCAGTTCTGCCCATATGATCTGGTTCTTGTGTCCCAACCTTTATCACTTTATTAGGACTACACAAAAATAAATGAGTTGTGGATTGCACCTACTGTCAGGAGTTCCTGTATCCTATAGGTGACATCTGTAGATTGCTTCTTTATTAGGGTGCATCTACACTGTAGAAGTAATGCACTTTGATACTGTTTTCACTGCCATCCATCCATCCTGCAGAATCCTGGGATTGATAGTTTTGTGAGGTACCAGCACTTTTTGGGAGAGAAGACTAAAGACCTATCAAAACTACAAATTCCAGGATTCCATAGAATGGAGCTAAAGTGGCTTCAAACTGCTTTATTTCTACAGTGTAGATGAACCCTCAGATTGCCATATCCTCCACTGAAAATATCTGTAGATTTCATATTGTCTTTCTTTTTAATCTATGGTATTATTGATTACTTAAATAGTACTTAAATATTGTATTGTTTTTAAATATTGTGAAGCCGCTGTGAGTCCCAGTCCTGAGAAAATACTACTACTACTACTACTACTACTACTAATAATAATAATAATAATAATAAATAGCATTTACAAATGATACCAATGCACTTCTCATATTTGGCCCCTTTAAACAATAATATTTTTATTAAACTATTATTAAATATTAAAATACCTAGGTTTTAATATCCTTGCTGGGATTTCTGTATAGCCTGGAGCAATTCAAGGGTGAGTGTTGAAACATTAAAATTGTCAGAACAGAGTTATGTCAGTCATCTACTCCAACCCACAGCAGGAAATCCAGAAATGCAGTATGTCCCTCCACCCCACCCCTGGGCATTTTCCCTCTTGGCCCTCCAGATGTTTTGGTCTTTTATTTTCTGACATCCCAGCCAACATGGCTAATGGTCAGGAATTCTGGAAGTTGAAGTTCAAAATATCTGAAGGGCCAAAGATTGAGAACAAATGTCCTAGAGTATCACTGTCTACAAGGAATTAATATCTCGGCACAGGCGTCCGCTCTGGAGTGTCATGATGGTGTTGATTTAAAAGATCATTGTGACCACCTGTCACTAATAAATGGAAGATGTCATGGAAACAGCTACAAGGATCCTTGGAGCAGTTTTGCCTTAAAGTAAACATGATGTCTGAGAGCACCTTCAGCTATCACCATTAAAGGAGGATTTTTGCCAGACATTTCCGAACAAAAAAATGTTGAAGGGAGAGGAAGAGTGATGTGAGCCGTACTGCAAGCACATGGACATGTACAGTAAACAGAATAACAAGAGTATTTATGCTTCTGCCAGAGCAGAATAGGTGAATAATTTTTTGGAACAGCCAGGATTTGAAAAGATAATTTAGAGGTGGGGAAGAAGGTTTGCCAAGAAAGTGATTCTTTATGTAAAAACTCATAATCTTTTCTGGACAATGAAAACTAATGTACTTGCTTTTCCAAATTGTCCAGAGTTGTTTCTCCTAAAAAAGCAATGTTTGCAAAACACTGGGAAGCAAAAATATCTGATTCCAGGAAGAACAGCCTTTTGGCTCATTCAGCACTGTATATCCTGGAGCTATACTAAATCAGAACATTTAACTCCAAGTAAAATTGAAGTACTCCTTTTAAAATATTACAAATACAATTAAATATTTGATTATCAAATACTGTATGTACATCCAGGGCTCAGCTTGCATTTATCTTGACTGGCCCAAATTAAAATTTTGTGCCAATGCCAAGTTGTCTTCTATCATAATTTTTCACTAAACACAAACGTTTCACACAAATGCACACATGCACACACACGCACGCACAAAACCAGAATTCAATTAATATGTATGTTCAAATACTTACTAATTCCAATCAGTTGAAGTAATTCAAGGGTAACAGGAAAACATTTGCTGTTCTCTCATATTTACCGATATGCCCCGTGATTACTGCATTATAACTGGAGTGATGCTGTGTGACTACTGTCCAGCATTTATGAATCAAGGACAATGGTTGGAATACTGTAACTCCAAGAAATCCTTACCCAGCAAGGTCACTGGGGGAGTTACTCTGGAAGTGCCTCTAAATAAATAAATTCTTCAACATTAAAGTACCAGTGAGATAACCACTTTCTCTGAATGTAGGAGTGGTGGGTTTTGTTTGTTTCAATCTATGGGAAGAATCCATTTTGGAAGGCAGAGCATCAAGTGACCCCCAACCTGGTAGCCGAGGTCCCAGGGTGCCCTCTGGATATCAAAACTGTGAATGTTCAGGTTCCATTAAATACAGTAGCATAGCAAAATGTTGTTTCATATATAAAATAGAAAAATCAAAGTTTGCTTTTTGGAATTTATATATTTTTTAATATTTTCAAGCCATGGATGTTGAATCCTTGTATTAAAAAAAACCATGGATATGGAAGGCTGAATGTATAACCTAAGCCTCTCTGCATGGGCCATATAAAACTGCCTCCCCTCCCTATCTCACCCAGCAACCCAGTGTGGAGTCCAGACAGCACAGGGCCCAATTTCTGAATCTGGTCCAAACAGTCCAGATGATGTCCGGCTTGTTCAGAGCCAAATCTAGGGTATGCCCCCATTGTTACGGATTAGTTGTTCACTCACTTATTGTTCCAGATCTTCCCAGAACAAGAAGTGAGTGAACAACTAATCTATTGCAAGAAGGCTTTATCACTGAATGAGCCGGATGTCATCTGGACTGTTCAAACAAGATTTGGAGAACATCTGGAGCACTCAGTTCTAATGCTGGTTGTCTGTTTAAAACACATCCCACTATGCCGCCCGGTATGGCCAGTGCTGCCATGCATTGCTCACTCTGGGGACAGAACAAGATGCCCAGCCATGTGATTGAATCTGGGCACCTCATTCTGACCTCAGAGTAAAAGACTTGCTACTGCTGCAACAACAAGTGTTGGAATGGAAGGTGCAGGTAACAAGGGGAAGTTGGAGCAACTTTGGAGCCAAAATACTCTGGGCTGCCCTTGGAGTATTCTGATCCGTGCTGACACAACCCCAGACATAGTTTTACGTACTTTCTTAAAGAGAATCAAGAACATAAAAGGCTCCAGAAGATTCCATGCTGACATGTTAGGAGTCACTCCAGGATTCGCTGATAGCATTTTGGGAAGAATCAGCACATTTCCTTAAACAGAAGCCTTAACAAATGGCATGTTCACTTAACATGAGGAGAGTAGTGGCAAGAAGGATTCCCTGTTCATTTTACTACTCACAGTAAGGATGAAATTGCCAAGGCTTGCATCACACTGGGCCCTCATGAACTGGAGAACAGGAATACGTAAGCAACATGTAAGGTTCTAATTAATTCTGCTGTGAGCAGGATCCAAATTCTTGTACAGAGGAAGAAATTGGCTTCTGTTTGGCACAGACTTAGGTCATGGATTTAGGCTGAATAGCCCTTCCCTGTTCCCAGGGAATATGGAAACTGTGCTTTTGTGAGAGCAGTGAAGAATTCCTTGGTGTCAGGATTTGATGAGATTGTTCCACTAAGGAAACTACACTAGTTGTGTTGGTGGAAGTGATGAGGGAAAGTTTAGTTAGTTAGTTAATAAATTAATTACTAACCTACCATTCTCCTGGTGTAGGACACAAGGTAGCTTACAACTAATTAAAACAAAGTACAGCAAACATTTTGTTGTTGTTGTTGTGTGCTTCCAAGTCAGCTTTGACTTACGGTGACCCTAAGGTGAACCTATCATAGGGTTTTCTGAGCATGTTTTGGGTTTGCCATTGCCATCCTCTGAGGCTGAAAGAGTGTGACTTGCTCAAAGTCACCCGGTGGGATTTTTATGCTCGAGTGAGGAATCGAACTCTGATCTCAAGTCATAGTCCAACATTCAAACTACTGGGCCATGCTGGCTCTCATTTTATTATACAAAGGTTGTTCTTGTTTTTTTTTTAAATAACCATATCTATTAAAAGCACATAGTTAAAAATATTTAAAACACAATAAAAAGATAAAAGCACAGCATACCCGCTTAAAACATCCTTCTGCCACAAGAGTTAAGAGCCAAAGGCTTGGCTAAATAAGTCTTTGCCTTCCGGTGGAAAGAAAGCAGAGATGGAGCCAGCCAAACCTCCCATGGGAATGAGATCCACATCCTTCATTCTCCTATGCTTTCAGAATGACCCCTGGAGAGCTGGAGAAACTGCTGATAGAAACTTTTGAGTGATGTGAAAAGATACCTTAGGCTGCATCTGCACTGCAGAATTAATGCAGTTTGACATTGCTTTAACTGCCTTAACTGATGGCTTTGTTCCTCCCAGCCAAGAGCAGGGATATTTGATATGGACATGGGTAATTTCTCATGCAACAATTAAGATTTACGATGATGAGTTGCATATGCAGAGTATTGGGTTTGGACCAGAGTTTGGAAAGGTTACTTTCCTGCACTACCAATGCCCATTGCCCATGCTGGCTGGGGGGTTCTGGAAACTGGCTTCAGTAAAGTTACTTTTCCAGTCTCTTGCTTTGATGTGGATGAAGGTGAAACAAATCTCTACTGTGAGCAGATTGCTGAGGGAATAAAATAGGTATATTCTGTAACCATTTAATTTACTGTATATTTGAAATGCTTCTGTCTTGACAAATCAGCCAGTCAGAGTTTAACATTGGAAAGCAATCTGGAGTAGTGCTTCTTACCTATTTGACATAGAAGAACTGCAGGCTTTCCGTTATGCCATGGGCCAGCACCATATTTTTGCCCATTGGCTACAACTGTTTTGTTTCTTTACTGGAAACTTGCAATAGAGCAGCAGCCAATGGCTCACAGATCAGCACCAGTCCATGGACCACCATTTGGAGTAGTCTCTAGAGCATGGATGGGAATCATCTGGTCTTCCAAAGGTGTTTGGACTATAGCTCTCAGCATCCCTTTTCATTAGCTAGGCTACTAGGGCTGTTGGGAATTTACAGTCCAACAACATGTGGAGGGACCTGTTATTTCCATCCCTGATCTAGAGGCTAAGGGGTTGGGCATCTGGTTTAAAAAGATTTGACAAATATTTTTGAAAGCATTACAAAAACCACAAAGGTTTCTACCTTGCTGTGCTTCCTTACCAAACATTTTCAGGGTAGTTTATATAGCTTTTTAGAAATGCATACACATAACTATAACAAGATAGCAATAAAGTTATAATCAGGCTTGATCGTTACAGTAATTATTTTTAAAAACCTTGCCCCATTTGATTATATATGCACTTCTTTTTGAACCAATTTATAAATAAGCTGACAAAATTTATAAATAACCTAACAAAATTTATAAATAAATGTGAAGACACACCTTTAGAATTTTTCTTAAATGATTGTTTTATTAACATGCTATTTTTATCCACCCATCAAGAGGTCATGATGATCTCCATAGTCACAACTCCTAGAGTTCATGATGACCCCATATAGTCATTACCCTGTCCCATTTCTATACTGTGCTTAAAAACAGGGGGTGCAGATTCAACAGTCATTCCTGCCTGAGCTTCTTTCAATAGACAAACCTGCCTGTTCTCCTTGAAGTACAAAGCTACTCCTTGATCAATATTTTTTAAAAGTGGTATAACATCATGTGTGCCATCTATTGTCATAATAACTGTTGCTTTGCTCTTTTTTTTCCCAGCCTGCCTTTAAAGGGTTGACATTCACAGACCTGCCTTTATGCTTACAATTAAATATCATGCAACGGCTGACAGATGGAAGAGACATTGTGAGCCTTGGTCAAGTGGCTCCAAGTCTTCAGGTGCTGAGCGAGGATAGGCTACTGTGGAAAAAACTTTGCCACTATCACTTTACAGACAGACAGGTAATGGCAGTAGGATGTGAAACCATCAAAATACCAAACAAACAGAGTTACTAAAAAGGAGGCTCTTGTTTAGCTTTCATCACTCCACTACAACATCCAGATTAGTCTTGAATCATGAAAGTCTCTTGGCAGAGCGTCTGGAGACAAGACCCTAATTATCTGGCAAGTCTCAAGAGTACATTTGAAATACAACTTGTAAGCCCTCTGGCAAAGATTCAGTTAACGAATGTGGATAGTTCCTACTGCTAAAGAGCTAAGCAGCTATTTAGTTTTAAAAATGACTTGCCTCGTAACTATAGTGTTAGTCTCAAAGGTGCTACAGATCCCTTTGCATATTGCCTATTAAGCAGTTAGAATAGCTGCAAAAAACCTAAATAGTACATAAGGGTTTTTAAAAAAAGAATCTCATTGATAGATCCAGTTGCACACATTGTTTTTTCCACCACTGCTTGGTTCCCAGTTTGTATTCCACTTCTGTTTATCTTAAATACTGGTTGGGTCTCCCTTATCTGGAATTCTGATATCCAAAATATTCCAAAAACCAGAACCTTTTTCATGACTGGCTGAGCTAGTGATACCTTTGCCTTTTGATGGCTCAGTGTACACAAACCAATGCAAAATTATTTTTAAAATGTTATGTATGAATGCATTTGTGAAATTATGCAACGATGAACTGAATACATCTGTTATACAGTGGTCAAAAAATACAGCTGCAAATATAAGGGAATTTACACAAGTTTGTGACATCAACAGGATTCTGGCCTGGTTTTGTCTGTTTGTTGGTTTGTTTTAAACAGATTAGGCCACTTGTTCACTTTGAGAAGCCTGTAATTTTGTGGACCTATTGTCATTGTTTTGTGGCTTGTACTCTTCAAATACTGAACTGATTTTCCAAATCTGTAACTCTATGGTGTCTTTTATACTTTAGATACGCAAACGGCTCATTTTGTCAGACAAAGGGCATTTGGATTGGAAGAAGATGTACTTTAAGCTTGTGAAATGCTACCCAAGGAAGGAGCAGTATGGAGATACCTTACAGCTCTGCAGACATTGCCATATTCTGTCTTGGAAGGTAGGTGACCTGGTCCAAATTCACTGAAGTGCACCCTTGATGGCAGCAAGCAGGTCTCATCTTTGGGCCAAGAATATATTGCTTTGGTGTGGAGGGAAGGAAGTAGGGACATCCAGTAGCAACTGGTTGCTTCCTTGAGGGTGGAGCAATGAAGGTTTTAGTATAAATTGTAAAGGGACTATTTAAGAAGCTGAGCTTTTTTTTCCAATAGACCCAGCACCAGTCTAATATCTGCAATCTTGGGGTTTCTTTCCCATTCCCTTTTCTGCTCAAGACCCTGATGGTGGCTTCTCTGAAATAACAGTATTTTAACTACTGTAGTGATAAGGAACATATTGGATTGATATATGAATGCAGCAATAAAAATATTGAGAACCCATGTGGCATATTGGAGGGAAGTATTGGGCTTGGACCCAGGAAATCTAAATACAAGTTCTTGCTTAGCATGAAGCTCCCTGGTTAGTTTGGGCAGCTTACTGTGTCTCATCCAAATCTCCTTCACAGGGTTGTGAAAATGAAATGGGAAGATAATCCCCATGTATGCCACTTTGAATCCCCTTGACTGAAAGGTTGAATATATATGATAGAACAGAAGGAAATGCTAGTAATTTTCCAAGTATCTGAAAAAAGAGAACAAATATTTCTCACCAAGTAATTACTTGGAGATGTAATACTCCAAACAATAAGAAGTACAATAAGAAGTACAATAAGAAGTACACTCGTCCCTCCACATTTGTAACTTCAACTTTTGTGGATTCACGGATTTTATTAATATCTTCTCTCTAGGTCCTCCGGCGCAACTCTATGGTCAACTTTAACCAAAAGTAACACTGAAGGACCTAGAGATTCCTAGAGATAACACTCCACTAGGCATTGGTAGCTCCTTCAGCACAATTCCATGGTCAATGTCTGGCAGATGTTGACCAAAGAGTTGCACTGGAGGACCTAGAGATGTCTAGAGTTCTTTCAGGTAAAAAATACAGTGTTTTTGTTATCTGGATTGGTTATACTTCGGGGAGTTTACCTCCAACAATGATAGAATCATTTTTATTTCTGCCAGTTACACCCATACAGCATTACTGAACTATTTAGAAATACAGTATAAATGGCATTTTTTGAAAACTGAAATGTTCCTTTCTCTCTTTTTTCTTTTTTTTCTTTTTTTTTAGGGTACTGATCATCCATGTACAGCTAACAACCCAGAGAGCTGCTCAACCTCTCTTTCACCCCAAGACTTTATCAACTTGTTTAGATTTTGAACTCCTCTAAGTGATTTCATCATACAACTTGGTATTTTGATGGGACACTTTATTCTTCCGAGCAGACCTGTTCAACCTGTATATAATGTGTAAATATTACTGTTTGGTGTTCCTGAGTCAAGGAGAAAAGAGGATTTCAGGCAAAGGGAGCCGTCCTTCAGTAGCAATGAACTCTTTAATTGGACTGATCAATGTAAAGGTAGTCCTTTGTGAACACAATGCTTTGTAAAAAGTGAAGTGCAAGTTATAGGATAGGAGAATTTCAGTGCTACTTGGGAACTTCAAATGGAAATGGTTCTTTCTGTTTCTCAGGATTCAGCGCCTGGAGAATTAAACACTAAGATTAGGCTACAACTGTCAAACTCCTCCCTGCTTTGGGATTTTGTTTACAAAAGATATTTATACCTAAGATGTTTTTTTAAAATGATACTTAGGAGAGATCCCTTTACCCTTTTTTTAAAAAAAGCATAAAATATACATACCACACCGTTTTCTACCTCTGAAAAGATTTCCAACCAACCCAACATGCAATGTGAGGTATTTGTACTTTATATAAGGAGATTTGAAAGAAAAATGTTGATGGTGATCATAAGCATATTCCTTTTTGTTGTTACTTAAGTTCTAGTGTAATCTGCATGCTTTGGGGCAATAGTTGAATAGAAAACCTGGCAAAATGGTTGGTCTTTTTTATGGCTGGTAAGAACATTAAATGCATAGAACATTATGCATAAACAAAAGAACATTAAATTGGTGGTGGAGGTTTTGCTAGACCACAACACATCAGTCTTACCTTCTAGGTGCAGCCCATTCAATATGGGAACTGTTTGAAAGACCTTTTTCAATAGGAGATTGGCTGTATATTTATTATATATACAGTATATATACTCTCTATATTCTGTGTGTGCATGTGTCTTGCTGTGCAAAGAAAAATGATGTCTGTTTGAAGCTCCTAATAAATACAATTCTCATACACATGTATTAAGTTCACAACTCTGTAGAGCTTAACTGGGGAAGGTCCACCTCTGGAGGGAACTTATGGTTAGCACCAGTGACTTGTCCCTCCCTTCCTCAGATTAATTTTGCAACTGTGATATCAACTGCATGCAAAAATACGTGCTCTATTACAAATTAAGGACTCTCCAGTTCTTTACATCTTGCAAAATCAGGTTCACAGTGTGCTGTAGAGCCTGCTAGGATGTAGAGCATCATGTTTCATTGCATCTGCCTTCATCCTTATTTTGCCAATGACAAGAACATGAGCATGTTGGATCCAGATTCCTGAAATGCAGAGGAAAAGCTGCCAGCTAATCATGAAAGCCACTGAATTCTTTATTCATTTCAATAAATGGAAAGACTGTACACACGCTTAGAGAAATACTGGTTATTGAATGTCAGTGAAGTGAACAAGACAAAAACAAGGAGTGAACAAGGATGTTCACTTATGTCAGAAGCACTTAAGCATATCCATTTATGCTCAGTCAAAATGTTTGCAGAGAATCAGAAAAGTGAAATATTCAAAAATTGTTATCGACCTGAAAGGACTTTTTGCAGGTTTTGTCCCAGGAATTCTTGGATTTCAACAGGTGTGCCTGTTGAAATTGTCTAATTCTCAAAACCTCACATATCCAGCTTCTTGAGAAATTCAGTGTTGTGTGCCTAAGAAAGGAGCAGGTAACCTCACACGGGACAGAAACAGCCTGGATCTGAAGGGAAGTTATTTTTTCTGTTGCTAATGGAATTTGAATTTTATTGCCTGATTTTGTGAATCTTTTGTGTCTTCCAGAGTCCACATGGTCATAGAGGAGTGATCACTGCCTGCATTGGTTGTTGGCCCAATAAAGGCATCACTGTTTTGTGGATTTTGGATGTTATTGCATATCCAGCTTTAGTCTGTCACCCTGTCTATCCAATAGACAGAGCAAAATCAGGGCTCAGACAGGCTGCATTACCCAAATAACCAAAAGAGCAAGGTTGGTCCTTCTCATATATCTTTGGAGCACCTTAGCTGATATGTCTAGTTGGGTTTGGAAACCCACAAACTGGAGAATTTTGCCACACAGGCCTGCAACAAGACCAAAGGTTGTTTAAGATGTTGTGGTAGTTAAGAAAGTTGTGAAGGTGCAGAGATGGTTGATACAGACAGAGCATGAAAGTAGACAGTGGTGCACAGGTGTTGCAATGTTTCACTTGGTGATTGAGATGTTACATTTTTCTTACCGGTAGATATTATGGGGAAATTTAGTTCAGTCAATCTGTGCTTGTGATGCAGATGTTGCCAACTTCACACATCAAGATTTCTAACTTTTAAACATGCTTGCACACTTGTTTCAAAGTGTTGTTGTTGTTATTTTGCCTCTGTGGTTGATCCCAGATTGATTCATTTACCAATGCTTCAGCTCATCTGGTTCTCTCTGGGTGGTATGTTAACACAACACACAAGCAGTGTCCAGCTTGGAAAGTGCTTGAGTGTTGTATTAAGAGAACCTGCTGTCAAGAAGAACTAGGAGAAGGGAGGTAACTATGCCTGGACAAGTGTGTGGAAAGGAGAGCTTAGTGTATTAGTTCAGCTGGTACAAGAACGAGTGGCTTACAGCCACCTAAATATTCTTGAATTGGCATTTCCCATCAGGCCTGGGTAGCACAACCATTGATAAGAGGGCCAATGGGAGAGTTGTAACCTAACAACAGCTGGAGGGCCACAAATGGCCCACCCCTGTATTAGGCAAAGAATGCATTAAACAGCTTATGGGATAGCTCTTTTTGCTAGATCGTACCATTAAAAGGGGTGGAAAATGTATATTCTAAAAATGTATTTATTGGATTGGATTGCAGTGAGGTGACAGGTCCCTTTTTAAAATCAGTTTGCAATCTAACAAAATGCTTATTTTTGCAGTTTTGCCATTTGTTTAGCCAATCCTAACAAGAGAGAGAGAGTACGTGATGGAATTTCAGAGGTTGCACTAAGCGGAACATGGTAGCGGGAGGAAAGTTTTTGCTTGGATGTTTCTGGTTATTACAAATTGATTGCAGGCCTGGGTATGTTTTTAGGAGCAGTAGGAAAATGTTGATAGCACTTCTTATCACAAGTGACAGTATTTCACTGCAGTAGATTCCTGTGGTGAACTGCAATTACCACTGTTCATTTCAGCTGTGTGAAATTCTGCATCCCAGATTTTGCCGCATAGGAATTTTGTAGGATTATTGTTTTTCATTAGTATTATATGATTTGCACTGCACTCAAGAGTTTGGAGAGTTGGAAGGTCAGAGCTTTTCATATATAGCTTCTGAGAGCAACAGGATAAAATACCTGATTGTATCAACACTCTGAATATGCTGGTTTCCCCTCATTCCTTCTTCCCAAAGAAAGCTGGGAAATGTAGTTTTGTGAAGGGCACAGTCTAGGGTTCTTTTCAAACAGTCAATACAGTAGCCAGATTGGCTGGGGATGGTGAGGGTTGTAATCCAACATATCTGGTGCACACTGGGTTGATAAAGGCTGTCATAAGATAAAGCTCTCAGTACCCTTGCTAAACTACAGTTGTCAGTATTCATTTTAAAAGAATCAAATGTAGAAAACTGCTATAAAACTGATGAGGTTTTTATGTAGCTAGGGCCTTTGGGAACTCTGCTTAGCCAGTTTGGTTTGGGAGAATAAATGAGATTGGATATATGGGGAAAATGATGTTTATTGAATAGACCACATGTATGAATGAGGAAGAGATTATTTACATGTGTGTCAAGTATTTTTTTATTCATACTATGAAAGTGTGTATGTGTGTGTGTGTATAGATACTCATTCTGTAACACCAGTCACACAATCTCTTATTCTTCTGGCCCTTTTAAACATTTCCTGTATCCGAACCAATCCTTGACAAATGAATTCTTACTCAATATCCCTAGTTTATATTGAATGGCTCTTTTTTCTGATTTTATAAAATATGTGAATTTTATACTGTAGGAAATACATATTATTGCATAAGCATTATTTGAACACAAATTAGGAGAAAATTTTATCTGCACCTTGTACATAGGATTATTATAACATTCTGGCTTTTGCATGAATCTGAATCTCCTTCACTAAAATGTGTTCAAAACACATTTCTACCTGAGTATGGTTTCAGACAGATGATGATTTTACTATTCTGTGTATTTGTGTGGGTGGGTGTTGCTATTTCCCTAACCAGTTGGCAAGATGGTGCATACAGTGAAACCATCCTAGTGGCAAAGAGCTTGCCTTGGAATAAGCTGGTTGTCTGTCTAAATGGGTTTTTTTCATGAAATAAGGTGGATGCTTAGATAAGTGTGCTTGAAATAGACACTGAAGATAGCTGCTATTTCTGCACAACTTTGTCCAATTAGCTTCCTCCTTCAATGTACCCAGAAAGCTAACTTATTTTCTATCCTAGTCAAATGTCTGGCTCCAGATACTCTTGGCTGAAGTAGACCTGAGACTTTCAAAGGGTAGTAAAATATCTACTAACAGACAGGATGTTCTGGGCTTGAAACCTTTGTTTAAATCTGCTCACTACATAGGAGACGAGAACAGGACTGGCAGGGATTTCTCAGCAACCTGTTGCATGGGTCATTTTCACTGCTCTGCCTCTTGCCAAAACTCCGTCAGATTTAATTAAAAACAGTTCTGCTTTCTAGCTGACGTTTTGGCAAAAACAATGGCTTGCTGTATATATGTGTTGCTTTTATGATTTTTAAGTCATGTTCCTTGTGTGTATGAGAGTGGGTATTTTGTCAGACTTGGTATGTTGGCATTCTGCCTATGGTATGTGCCATTAAATGCACTGACAAGTTTAGCATGGGTAAGAATGAGATGCTCCTCTTTTTTTTTCTTACAGTACTTGCAGTCATAAAACCCCTTTCTAACTAGAAGTGTCAAGTGAAAAATTCATCACACTGGGATGCCACATTGTGTCTAAAAAACAAATCCATTGCACCAGATGTTATGCTTTTAACAGAGGTGTGATTTCCAGCAAAAACAATATTGCTGGATCTTCTTCACTCCCTCAGTCTTTGCTAGCAGCCAAACTCTGGATGCTTGGGGATTCACAGTATATAACAAATTAATATAGTGTAATATTATGTCAGTGCTGTCCAAACTTGTCCACTTTTACCACTGCCTATTATATTCCATGTATTGCATTCATTTTAGCTTGCAACCGTTGGGAGAAGTTCAGGGATAACACGAATGTGGGCTTTGCAGCATTCCTTCCCTCCAGGACCTTCATTCTTCTGCTCAAATTATCTTTTGTTTTGAGGAAACAGGGCTTAAAAGCTGTGTTTCGGCCATTGTTGTAAAGCCTTCAGAACCTCCAGAACAGCCACTAGAACCGCTCTAGAACAGTGGTGTCCAACCTGTGTGTCTCCTGATGTTGTTAGACCACAATTCCCAGAATTCAGTACCATTGGCCACATCGGCTGGGGCTTCTAGATGTTGCAGTCCATCAGTATCTGGGGTTCCAAATTTAGGAGCCACTGTTCTAGACTATTTGACTGGAGTGTGTGGCTTTACCCTGATGATGCCACAGAAATGCATGTTGACTTCAGTGGCATTCCTTGGAGCATCAGGTACCTGCAACCCCTGTAAAGCAAAGGCTGACAACAGCTTTCAGTCACTGGTTTACAGGAATAAATACCACTGTGAATTGTGCAGTTGTTCTGGAACTGTGTTGTAAAGGAGAGCTATTTATTTGGCTCAACAGCTAGTGCTGCCCTTTCTCTGTCACATACAAGTCTTTTCCTATATGTAATGCCAGCTAGCCAGCTTCAAAAGGATTATTTCTTTTTAAAGTCACAAATGCTTTTCTGAATTTGTTAATATTCACATTATATATAACTGCCTGTATATATGTGTGTATAAAAAGGAAGTGCATTTGTTTTAAGAGGTTTTTCTTAAAGTTTCTATAGCTCAGCGGGGTGGCTCCGAGGTGGAAAGCTGTATTGTGCTGTATTGAAAATATACTTGGTGTTTAGTGTTATTATGTGATTGAAAATCCTTCCATATAATTTTTGCACATTTTTTTCCTTGCATGTTCAACCCTTTGAGTTTGACGACTGTTTAGTACAAGCAGTGATGTAATTATTATTATTTTTTTGTAAACTGTTTTTGACACTGAATTATAAATAAAATGGTTTGGAAATTTATGAACACTGGTACTCATGTTGCTTCAGTTGTCTCAAGACTTAACAGAGTCCCAAGGTTGGTTTCTATTACCTTGTCTCCCTAGGAGAGGAAGGGGCTTTCTAGATTGGCAAAAAGAAGTGTGTTCATGGCTGCATGAAACTCTAGCCTTTAGATGAGAAAAAGGGAAAGTGTGCCATGAAAATGCTTTTTTTGCATTTTAGGGGAGAAGAAGCGCCTTTAAAAAGGTGCTGGTTTTCTCAGCTTCTTTTTTAAAAACTGCGGAACAGCGCAGCTCCATCTAAAGGCTGTGGTGCAGCTGCTCAGCATTAAGGAAAAGGCAACTTCATGTCACACTTTCCTGCCAATCTAGAAAGCCCTGAAGATAACTTATTCCGTTCTCTTCTTCAAACAGGAGGGTTATGGATGGTCATCTTGTTCCTCACAGCATCTTCCCTGGAAAATGAGCTACCAAGGTTTCTGGCCTAAGAGCCAGACTCTATACCAAACCGTCAAAGGCAATTTTTGGCCCTATAGCTACACAGCAAATATTACAATAGTAATCTACTACAATGACATGTGCGCCCACACATCCTCACAAGTCACCACTAGTCAACAGTGTTCTTTTATGTTTTACATAGGCAAAGGGACCAGTCCCTGTAAGAGTAAGAATGACCATGTTTGTCTACAATATCCACATGGCCTGCTCAGCAGTGACCACTCATTCAGCATAAATTCTGAAAAGGAGACTGTCTATGGATGGGGGTATGTAGACACCGCAGCAACTGAATGCATATCCCTCAACTGCCCCAGTTTGGCAGGAATAATCCAGAGTAATCCCATATTTCCATTTTTGAGCTGCTTTTAAACTGCCCTGTTTCTCTTTCCTCATCCCATTTTCCTCCTTTGCCCTCACCTGAATTCAACTAGTGCAAACTGAATTCAAAAAACAAAAATAATTGCATTCAATTAACTCAGCAGGAGGGGACAGAATATTGCCCTTCCGAGTAGTCTCAGGCAAAAACAAACTGCTGCAGCCTCTCCTAGCTTGTGTCTTCCTCATTTATAACTTTTGCCATCTTGACTATTCTATGATGCTTGATCACAAACATCCCAGTTCTCATCTGCAAAATGTTGGTGAGTATGTGAATGGAATAGTTCTGAGTGTGCAGCTGTACATACGTGGTCATCATTTTTTTGACATCGTGCTGAATATCAGAGTGTATATATCTGGAGGGAATAACATGGCTCCTCTGTAGCATCCTTTTAAAAAAGATAATCATATGTCTGGAAAGATCACAGGTGCAAATCTTATATAAAATAAGACATCCCCACAGAAACAATTAACTGGACAGCCCTGGTGGCACGGTGGGTAAATGCCTATACTGCAGCCACAACATTGCGAGTTTGATCCCAGGACTCCAAGGTTGACTCAGCCTTCCATTCTTTCATAAGTTGGTATTATTATTAAATTTACTGTGTAAATTTACACAGTAGTGCTGTACATACAGTCTTATATTTAGATGGTTCCTTGCCCTCGGGCTTACAGTCTAAGAGAGACAACACAGGAGAAGGGAAATGTGGTGGGAAAGGGGATGAGGTCCAGTGGTTCTTCTCTCCCTCTGGGGCCTGGACCAAGGCAGATGGATTGGGGGGAGGGCTTGGCTTTTTAATACATAGTTAAAAGGAGGCATCCTGGGGCAGATGGTACAATCCTGGGAACACTTCCCTAAACAAAATAGTCTTTAACTTAATTTTGAATCTGGTTAGAGAAGTGATGAAGTGAACATGTGAGGGAAGAAGGTTCCAGGAGTGAGGGGCAGAAAGTGAGAAGGGATGAATCTGGGACAGAGCAGTGGAAATCCTCAGCTGGGACAGAAGACCTTGACTACCAGAGCGGAGGGCACGAGAAGGCGTGTGAGGAGAAAGAAGCTCAGACAAGTAAGGAGGGGCCAGTCCATGGAGGGTTTTGAAAGTCAACAGCAGAAGCTTGTACTGGATGCAGAAGGGGAAGGGGAGCCAATGAAGGGAGGATAAAAGAGGAGAAACATGGTCAAAGCGGCGAGCGGATGTGATAACGCATGCAGCTGAGTTCTGGGCAGAGATTAAAGGATGGAGGTGAGCGAAAGGAAGCCCTATCAGAAGAAGGTTACAATAATCTAGTCGTAGACCACTAGGGCATGGACCAGAGTCTTGGCAGTGGAAGCTGAAAGGAATGGATGGGTTTTAGCAATGTTGTAAAGAGAGAATCTACAGACCTTGGCGGTGGCCTGAATCTGGCGAGTAAACGACAGAGAGGAATCAAAAATGAAAGCAAGACTGCGGGCTTGCTGAACCGGTTGAATAAAAGTGCCGTCAACAGAAACAGAAAAGAAGTATTGAAGGGTGGGCTTAGGTGGGAAGATGAGAAGCTCTGTTTTAGATATGTTGAGCTTCAAGAGCCGATGCCGCATCCACTGAGAGATGGCAGCCAGACAAGAGGAGACTTGCTGTTCAAGCCCCGACGAAAGGTCAGGGGTGGAAAGATACAGCTGAGTGTCATCGTTGTACAGATGATAGGAGAAACCAAAAGAACTGATGAGTTTACCAAGAGACAATGTGTATAGAGAGAAGAGAAGGGGACCCAGGACAGAGCCCTGAGGAACTCCTACAGATAAAGGAACAGAGGAGGAAGTCTGACCACCCGTCACCACTGCAAAAGATCTGTCTGACAAGTAAGATTTAAACCAGTTGAGAATAGAGTTGGAGAACCCGAGGTCAGAAAGTAAGTCAAGCAAGAGACAGTGGTCCACGGTGTCAAAGGCCGAAGACAAGTGGAATGAGAATAGAGGCCATTCGCCTTGGCCTGCAAGAGATCATTAGAGATCTTGGTGAGGGCCATCTCTGTAGAGTGCCGTGGGCGGAAACCAGACTGAAAAGGGTCCGGGATGGAGTTGGCTTTGAGAAACTCAAGACAGCGAGAATAAACTACTTGCTCCAGAACCTTAGAGAGGAAAGGTAGAAGAGAGATCGGATGATAGCTAGACAAAAAAGAGGGGTTGAGAGAGGGTTTCTTCAGAATTGGGGAAACGAGAGAAGTCCGAAGGGAAGGAACCCAAAGAGAGAGAAAAGAGCAAGGGCAGAAAAGAGGGGGCTATAGAGATTAGAAGATGGGAGGGGATAGGATCAAAAGAACAAGTTGTAGGTTTGGAAGCATTTAGCAGCATAGAGAGTTCATCCAGAGAAACAGGTGGAAACACAGAGAGTTTATTAGTAGAAGGTACCAGGAGTAAAATGAGTACCTAGCTTGTTAGGGGCAACTGGCTTACAGATTGTAAACTGCTTATAGAGAGTCGTGAATTTGCTATTAAGGAGGATAGACATGTAAATGCTATTGCTATTGGTCATTTTCCCATTTTGCCAGAAGGGGCTAGTGCAGCCAACAGTGAGTCCAAGGGGGGGATAGGAAATGGCTCCCATGCCTTCCAAGGGTGCCAATACCTTTGAATGTTATTGAATGGAGGTTGATGCTATCTTGTTCTTTGCCTCCAGCAGCAAAATATCTTCAGTTGTCACTTATTTATGCTATAGATATTAACCAGTTTCATCTCTCTGCTTACCAAGGAATATGTATTTCTGTGTGGGAAGGGGTCCTTAACAGAGCTTTGACTAATTTAATAGATTGCCAGACTATCATTCATACTATCTGGAGGGTAAGCCAGCACAATTTAGTGCAGAAATGATGGAAGTTTGTAGCACTGTATAGTTACATTTGAATGAAAATTGGGGGACATATGGCCCTCCAGGTACTATTGGGACTCCACTTTCCATCAACCCAACCAGCATGGCCAGGGATAAAATTGTAGTCCATCGACTTCCGGAAAGCCACAGGTTCCTTGCCCCTGATTTAAGCATCTTCTGCTTAAAAACCTCTCTTTACAACTTCAATGTATCAAAGAGGCACATTTTGTTACAGTGCTACAGTGTATAGAAAGGTCTCTTTCCTTTGCAAATTAAATGTTTCTTTTCCCAAAAAATAGCTTGCCTGCGTAGCGCTGAATTACAACCTACAATCTTTCTTCCAACACAAGCCTTGTGTATATAAACTCTCTATTTTTAACGCCATGAATTCAGGGTTAATACTAGTTTGGAGAGGTGTCTAGACAACTGAGGAAAGGAAGAGGGTTGGATGTAGGGAAGAACAGGAAATATCCTAGATTGCAGAAGCAGAGTTGATGACCTTCTCTTGTGCCTGGGAAAAAGAGTTTACTTCTGAGTTTTATTTGGAGATGGTCAAAAATACCAAAGGGGAAAAAAGAAAGAAAGGAAAACCAAAGGAATGCAAGCTAGAACCTTTTTACTAAAGAGAAAAATTGATTAAAACAGATAGTGCAACTCCAAACTAAGTTGCTTGTTGTGGCAAAATTATCAAATTTCTACAGTGCAGAGGGGTTTTATATACATATGTGCACATGCACACATACACACTTGTTTTTCTTTTACACCCACCAGTTAATTCCCTTATGTTCATCTCAAGGGGAATGTTCTATTTTTAATCTTGTTCTGGTAATTGAAAACCATCCAACCATATTAAACGGTATTTTCACATGGCCGCAGCAAGCCCTAGACAATGCCTCCCAGTGTTGGCTTGCCTCATGAAGATTCCAGTAAAGAAGTGAAGGATGATGATAAAAAGATTTTAGTTAATCATAAGCTGAACATGAGTCAGCAGGATGTTGCAGCTACAAAAAAGCTTGCTGCAATTTTAGTCTTTACCAGTAGAAAAATCATTTCCAAGTTGTGAGATAGCCCTTGTCAGAAGTCATGTGGAATAAATAGTGTGCCCATTTCTGGCTAGTTCTAGGATGAAAATGCTGAACATGGTTCACAGAACTGAGCATCTGCAAGGAGAAACAATGGCAGAGTACCATTATGAGCACATTTTCAGCAAAAAGCCTACCCAAAGCTGTAGAAAAAAGTTTGATTTATGGGTTTTTTTTTTAAAAAAAAAAATAGTTTCCACGGAGAAAAAACAGGAATCATGTGCCTTAGATTGTACAAAATGAACACAATAATCTAGTAATGCCAACCTGTAAGAAACATGCCTGCTCAGAGCAAGAATTCATCTTAATCAGAGTGAGCCAGCTTCAGCTACAACTAAAATATGAAGCTGTCTATATATTATCAGTCCAGACCTCCTGTCGGAGGAATTTGTTCTTATTCCGGCAACCTGCCAGGAAGGGAAGGCCAACGGGAAGAAGAAGAAAGGAGGTAAAGACAGAAAATGAAACAGGCTGTCCCTAGCTCATTTTGGGCTCTGGTCTGCCTACTTCTGGTATGTGGCCCCTGAGAGATTACTTTTGTGAAAGATTACCTTGAACAACAGTAAGTTTCCATCACTGATTTACAACACCAGCAGGTGGACATTCAGATGTGTCCAAGCCCTAGCCATATATGAACTTAGAATCCTCCTAATATTTAATGTTCAGGGGTGATTTACCTCTAAACATTAAGGCTCCACCCCAGACAGCCACTATCGGTCACTGCAGACCTGTGCTAAATTGACCAACAGCCTATAACTTGATATAAGACAGCAGCAGCTTCCTATGTTCCTAAAATGCTAATAGTGCAGTCTGCTGGTTAATGCTAAAACTACATCAGACAAAATTCTTGAGTTGTGTGTAAAATACATTAACTGCGTATTTTATGAAAATATGTTCTTATCTGTTAGCCATCTAGTTCACAGTCCAAACTGAACACACTGCCTCTGTCCTATCCCACAGGAATGGAAATACTACAATTACATCTCCAAGAACTTGCTATCAGTCCATCTGAGAACACTGAGCTTTAAATAAATTCATTTTAAAAATATTCAGTCTTCCTCTGCCTGTGCTGGCTGTTGTCGGTTAGGACATGCTAAGATGACAGATTGTCCATTTGATGACAGCAAAGGTGGGCAGCTGTGGCTTTCCAGTTGTTTCTGGAGTGTAGATTTCATTATGCTAGTGAGAGCTAATGGGAAGTGAAGTCAAAAACATCTGAGTGCCACAGCTACATGATCATCTCATCCAACAAAACTGAGCATCTGCTCAGAACTTGCTGCCACTGGAAATAACATTGTGGTTTTACAAAGTATATTTGTAGTAATAAGACACCTCTCAAAGGATTCCAGTCTACAACAGGTGGGGGTATGGAAAAAGAAGAGAAATCAAGGTGAGGATTTGTGAGGATGACAGAGAATTGATATAGTTTGAACTTCTTTACTACATGAGTAGCTTACTACATAAGCACAGGTCAAGCAGGACACAGATGTGTTCTCAGTATCTCTCATGCAGTAAAAAAATAACATATGTTTAGGACAAGAAAAAGACCATTCCTTAGTCAGTAAAGACATTATATAGTTCTGAGATATATGCCACTTGTGCATGCACCTAAAAAAGCAAATACCCCCAAGATCAAAAATGAGGAAAATTTATTCAAATAAATGTGCATGCATAGATTAAGATTTAGGGGGAAACTGCTATAACTTAAATCGAAACATAATACACCTGCTCTGTCTTCTTATCCTTAAACCAGACTTGAACTTGACAGTTCTTCAAATGAAAGACACACTTGGCAGACATGTTCCCTGCTCAGTTAGATGTATATCTATTTAGACTACAGTAATTATGTATATGTATAAATTAACACATTCAGATTTATGCAAATACTTGTTCCCTTTTTGTTCTCTTATGGTAATACCTGAACAGCCATCCTGAAAAACTTCCTATAGCCTAGTAGCTTGAGCTAGGTAATCTCCCTTTAAAAGTTCTGCAAGTATAAATTATTCAATAAAACCCATGAAATATAAAGAGCTTTTTACTTCATCTGGTGCCTGTAGAAACTCCTGACAGCTCTTCTTACAGACCTGTTTTCTGAAGAATCACAGATTTACCAAGAAAGCTTTAGTCTAATTCTTGTTATATATTACTACTTAAAATTTGCTGTTGTTTGCCAACAGGAAGGTATCAACTTGTGGTGAACCTTTGAATGAAAGACCTCCAAGAGCTCTGGCCATCAACAGCCCTGCTAAGATATTGCAGACTGGGGGCCATGGCTTCCTTTATTGAGTTAATCCATCTGTAATGGAGTTTTCTTCTTTAACTATTATCTCCCAATTTGCCAATCATTATTCCCTTTTCCAGCGAGTCATGTTTCTCATGTGTCCAAAGTATCATAGGCTCAGTTTAATCATTTTGACTTATAGTCAAATTCAGACTACAATTGCAATTTTTTTTTAAAAAAAGGGTTTAATTTCATTATTTATTTATTTTCATTACATACATTATTTTTATTTCCCGAAATGCAACCAAGAATATTATTCCAACTTTAAAACATTACTGAACAAAAGAATGGCAGATCTCAGCATCAAAATCAATGCCTCCGCTTCAATTATTCCCTATCTAGGATGCTAAAATCAGTTCTTTGACTGCCAAACGCCTGCACAAAGTCAGGAAGTGAAAAGACAGATCCCCATCCAACATCTGGATTCATACTGATGAAGTTGTCCAGGTTCATCTTGAAGTCTTTAAAAAATGGAAAGCAAAAGAAAGACATTCAGGTTAATAGTCCAGGACCCTAGTTGTCTGATGATGTTATTTTACTGATAAAATTGCTTCTGTCTGCTGAACTGGGAGGAAGATGATTCCTCTCCCCCTTACTGTCACCCTTTCCTCTCTGATGCACCCTAAAAATCTGCTCTGGAGGGCAGGGAAACCCCAACCAGATTTCTGGGCAGCACAGAGAGCTACAGAAGGGAGCGTGAGGACAGAAAAAAGCTGATCATGCTGGGGCCATCTGCTGGTACTGTATAATGTTGGATTTGGGATGTTTTTTTTTTTCCTGAGGGGAGATATAGAATCATAAGAGTTGGAAGAGACCACAAGGGCCATCCATTCCAATACCATTCTGACATGCAGGAAAACACAATCAAATTACCCCTGAGAAATGGCCATCTAGCTTCTGTTTAAAAACCTCCAAAGAAGGAGACTCCACCACAGTCCAAGGAAGTGTATTCCACCATCAAACAGCTCTTACTTTTAAGAAATTCTTCCTAATGTTTAGGTGGAATCTTTTTTCCTGAAGTTTGAATCCATTACTCTGTGTTCTAGTCTCTGTAGCAGCAGAAAACAAGTTTACTCCATCCTCAATGTGACATCCCTCCAAATATTTAAACACAGCTATCAACTCTTAACCTTTTCATCTCCAGGCTAACCATACCCAGCTCCCTAAGCTACATGTCTTTGGGCATGGTCTCCAGACCAGAGGTACTTTCAAGGAATTCACACAGAACATAGTCAAACCAGCCTAACACATGGTGAGGACAAGAAAAGATGTGGAGACAACAAGCTGCGCTGATGAAAGGAAAAACAAATCAAAGAGGAGAATGGGGCTGAGAAAGCTATTCTAGATTGGCAAAAAGAAGTGTGTTCATGGCTGCATGAAAGTCTAGCCTTTAGATGAGAAAAAGGGAAAGTGTGCCATGAAAACGCTTTTTTTGCGTTTTGGGGGAGAAGAAGCGCCTTTAAAAAGGTGCTGGTATTCCCAGCTTCTTTTTTAAAAACTGCGGAACAGCGCAGCTCCATCTAAAGGCTGCAAGCCTTTAAGGAAAAGGCAACTTCATGTCACACTTTCCTGCCAATCTAGAAAGCCCCTTAGATATTTGAGGGGAAACCTTTCCTGATACTTAACCACTGGAATTCACTCACCGTGGGAAATAGCAGGAGAAGACTTTTTTGATGGTACTGGACTGTCCTCCCTTGGGAGGCCAAGCTGGCACTGACACTGCCCTCATTTTGGCATTACGTTATAACCCATCTGTTCTATCTAACTGTCAACTGGCTACTGAGACAATAGCTTTATTTCTAATCCCCCACTTATGAGTTTGATTTACTTAAATTGTTTTCAAATGTTTTAAATGTCTTGAATTACTTCAAGGTGCTTTTTATTGGTCCAACTACAAGTCCCAGCTGGAGCAGGCCTACTGAATAAGTGGGATTTAAGTTAAATGTTAATTTACTTTTCAGCAAATTGATTCAGTGGGCCTACTTCAGTTTGAATTTGCAATTGTGTTTAGGTCAGGGATAGGAACGGTGTGGCCTTCCAGATATTGTTGGGACTGAAGTGCCCAGCATTTTTTTTCATTGGCTATGCTGCAGCAAGTTTCAGTCCTTGAACTGAAAGCATAATGGGATCTAATTTGGGTGGGATGCTAAATACAACCACTTACCTGCCGTTTCAATGCATGGATATATAGGTGGTGGCTTCAGCCAGTTACCACTGGCATCTTTCATATGGGATCGGTCAGAAGCGAACGTCTTCAGATACATATCAGCTCGAACCAATCTGACTTTTCTAAATAAGCCAAACACTTAAGTGATGGGAGTTGCATAGTCCATGGCAGAAACATCAGGAAGCAGTGGGATGACTCTGCTCTTAGTATTTTCAACTACATCTGAACCAAATATTAAATGGTTGTTTAGCACAGAAATCCTTATATGTAATTCACAGTGAATCCACATTTTAGAAATGACATGGCTGCAAATGCCTAAAAGTTGCATTGAAACTAACAGTACAACCCTGTGGATATCTGCTTAGAAATAAGTCCTAAGTTTGCTGGGACTCAATCCCAGACACTTGGGAAAGGACTGTACCCAATGGGAAATATATTCAAATGAATGGAAGCGGACTTACTTCTGATATCCATAGGGTGGCACCAAAATTTAGTATTTTTGAAGCCACAGCCACTTTAAGATGTCTTTGTCGCACCTTCAATTTTAACACAGCACCATTTTTTGTGGGAAAGAACCATCTTTGCCAGACGCATCTATATTTCTTAAAATGCACAATTTATCACAGCCCCTAAACCCTTTATTGTTTGTACTGCAGTAAACCAACAGAGCCATTATTTAGAATTTATCTCTATATATAGCATTTCACATTATTTCACTGTCCCTTTTTTGCATCCAGACATTATAAAACCAATTATGAAGATATTAAATGTAAAGAAGAATATGATGAATCTACTTATCTGTATTTTATTGGAACCACTACGAATACTCCCATGTGGACCTACCAATTTTTAAATGTGCTTTTGGAGGATCAAGACCAAATCATTGGAGCTCTGGAACTCCTTCCAAAAGGAAGCGTGTTCTGCCCATTACCTTCTGACAACATCTAATTAAAAATAATAATAATTGTAGGCCACTCTGAGAGCCTTTAGGGCTGAAGGGTGGGGTATACCGTATATACTCGACTATAAGTCGACCTCATGTATAAGTCGAGGGCAAGTTTTGGGGGCAAAATTATGGATTTTGCTATGACCCATGAATAAGTCAAGGGTAAAATTTAGGGGCATATAGGAAAGGATCTAAAGGATGAAGCAAAGCAAAACAATGTCAAATAACTTCCAAAAGTCCATCAGACATAACTTTGTGCTTACTCTTAAAACTGGATGGATGAGAGAGTAAAGGGGGTCAGTGCTTCCCGGACAGATTATACTCTTGCTTTTCACCAGGGGATGGGCCCTCATTTAAATAAGAGTTAAGATACAGTACAGTACTTACATTGACCCGTGGATAAGTCGATTTTTGACTCAAATTTCTAGACTTATACATGAGTATATACAGTAAATATCGTAAATAAATAAATAAACAGATGAATACTATATTGTGAAAGAGGAAAACTAGGGCCCTCTAAATTATAGTTTGCTGCTCTTGGCTTTGTTGCAGTTCCTCCTCATACTCACTAAATCTTGCAAATCTTGCAAGCCTTTTGCAATATTTACTTTTGGGACTATAACTCCCAGAATCCCCTAGACAACATGGTCACTGGTTATGCTAGCTGGGTGGTTCTAAGCTTTTCCTAGCCCTGCCAGACAGCTAAAAATTTTGAGCTCTGCTGCATTCAGATCAGCATGCCTTTTCTTAATAAATCAAGATATAAACAAAACCTTTTGCCTGAGCATGTTGTCCCCCTTTTCTTTGCAACATGCTTTCTCTGCAGCTAATCACAATTTCCCATCTCATCTGAACCCAGAAAATGTGGTTAGTTCTTGAGCAAAACAAGATATTAAACCATGGTTTGAAGTCAATTTAATATCCTGCTTACTGTGACATTGCTAACCATTTTCCTGGTTCAAATGAACCAGAAATGATTAATTAGAGGCTTTACGGTTTAACTCTGGCTTTCACAGATAGACTGTGAGCATAGAGAAAAAGCTTGATCATATTTCCCTTTATTAAGCAGCATATTGAGAGATGATACTGTGAACAGGGCCATTGCACTGACTTCATATTTTTAACATTTTTAAAATGGTATAATCCTCCTTGAAATCCTTCAGCACACAAGGCATACTAATAAATTAAATAATGTGTATTAATTTTGTCTGGAAGAACTGGGGTTGTTTCAGATGCATAAATTATTGTCCCATTAATATAAAGGCGAGGAATATTTGGTCTGCCAGATATTTTGGGCTGCAATTTTTACTGGCTTCACCCAGGATCACTATTAGTAAGCAACTATATGAGTGGTACTTCAGATCCTCAGAAGGGTAAAAACTGGATCTGCCTTGGTCCTGTTCTGAGCACTAACTGGATATGCAGCAGTGAATCCTGAGTTTAGCTTCCCAGGAAAGCTGTCTTTATAGTGAATAAAATAAATTCATATCTGAACATGGGAATTTAATTTTTGGAGTTGTCATGCCCTCCAGCCACTAAGCAATAGTTTTCCATTTTGTACCTGTTATTTCTTCCTTTATTGTACCTGTTAAAGTACATTTTCAGCTTTATTAGTATGTCTCTTTTCTGTTCTTTGCTTCCCAAGAGGTAATATTTCACTTACCCAACCATGTAAGTACTTGTGAAGGGAGGAACTAGACAAGCCTGGTTCGAGCCGACCAATCATAGCTCAGAGAGAACAGTGAGCAGGAAGGGGGAAGTATGGGGGGAGGATAAAAACCTGAAGCTTGCTTTGAGAGAAAACAAATAGGAGAAAGATGACCTAGAGAAAGGATTGCAGAGAGAGATAGGAGAAAGGTGGTCCAGAGATAGGGAAAGGATGGCAGAAAGAGACAGGGAAAAACTGTAGTAAAGATAGGACAATAAAATTCAAAATCCACAAAGCAATGATACCTTTATTGGCCAACCAAATGCACAAAATACATGATGCCTTTTGGTTGGCCAAAAAAGGTATCACTGTTTTGTGGGTTTTTGATGTTATTGTACTTTGCTGCCACCCCTGGATATATTTTAAAGATAGGACAGTTAGCCAGTTTGGAAAACTGAATAGGGTTTTGGGGAGATTTTATATTTTATATTTGATAAACTGGTGGGAGGGTTTCCTTGTTGTGAGAGCCCTTGATGCAATCTGACTATTTTTTTTAACTGAGTTGACTGTGTGTGATTCACAACTCTTGTGCCAGATCCAATAGAAGGATAGAATTATGCTACAGAAGAAGCTTTGCAGTCACAATTTTTGTGATTCCCATCCTTACCTTCGATATCCAGGACTAATAATGCTGTCTGATTTAAAAGCCTCTTCAATATAGGTGTCAAAGGGGCAGGGGAAAGGAAGCACAGTGTCGAGATCATAAATGAAGTTTTGGTCTCCACTTGCCACATGAAGCAAAATAACATGGTAATCCTGTAAGTGAGAGAAATTATGAAGTTCTTAGGTATTTGCATTTGTAACAATGCTATAACAATGATCACTGACCTAACCATGTGTTGTTGTTTTTAATTCTTATTCTAATTTTGGTATTTTAAAACAGGTTGGACCTCATTTTTTAAACATAGTAACAAGTTTACTTTTAACAAATTACTCCTATCCAAATTATTTCAACATGACTGACGTGCAACTTTCTTTAAGACTAACCCAATATAACAGATTGGTATTTCTAGTACAACTTTTACACACTAAGAGAGAAAACTAAGTATATATAGCTCAGGCTGAGCTGGCTGGCTTTGTTCTTTACAGCAGAGATGAGGAATCTCTGGCCCTCCAGATGTTTAGGACTACAGTCCCTATATTCACTTTACTATTGGTTATGCTGAATGGAGTTTCTGGAGGTGAAGTCCAAATATCCGGACAGCCAAAAGTTCTCCTTCCCTATTATATAGGCTCATAATGGGTCACAGATCTCAGGGGTTCCCCTTCTGCTTCTGCTTGAGTTGAATGAGATCTCCCAGATATCATCTATTTTAGCTGCCACCACCAGTTGGTTGTATCCCACTGGCACAGAAATACAATGGGACATTGCTGGGGTTCCACTTGCACTATCTGTCTCTGGCTCTGCAGAGATTTAGGGGCTGTACAGACTGGCATCTTTGGCTGGCCTGGAGGCCGAGTCAGGCTGTGACATCTACACAACACATGCCTCAAGTCTGCCCCAAAGACAGCATAATGCCATGCTCTGCACTACACAGTGGACAGCATCATGGTGCTCCTCTAGCACTTCATCTATATGATGCAGCGCCAAAGGCACATGGAAAAGCCATGGCGCCACAGCTATGGCACTCTTTCCGCAGTGCAGAAAGGAGCCAAATTTTGTGGCACGTTTTTATGCCGCAGAAAGGCGAGGTTGGGGCTGCAGCATGCTGTTGCCGCAGCCACAATCTGGCACTAAAAGGGGTGGCTGCAATCTGTACAGCCCCTTACTCCCTTCTCAACCCATGGGAAAACTGTGACCAAGCAATAGGCATATGAAATGAGTGTGGAAGAGGAGAAGTACTTTTAAAGGAAGGCTTTACACTAAGCAAAAATATCTACATTAGCAGAAGGTATCTCTCTTCATGAAGGGAGCACTTTTCCCCTCTCGGGCACACTTTGAAAAGTTACAAATTCAGTGAAAGTCAAATAAAAATAAGCCCTGATGTCATATATTCCCTATCTACTCAGTTCAATGGGGATTCTGGGCTAGGATGTTCCTGCAGCAGCCAGCCAGAGGTAAAGGCTGCACGCTCTAGGGGCTGATCATCTGGGTGCAGCAAGCACTTTGCCTGGAGTCTTTTTATGTTCCCCACATCTCATGTTCCCTCTTTAGTATTTCCTTGGGAAGTCTGAAAACTTCTACCAGGCTGGCCACCTCACTTGACCTTTGACTCCTTGTGATGCTGATCCCCCCCCCAATAAATGCATCATAACACTATCCCCTTATTAACATTTTATTACCTGGAGGGTGTCTATTCCCCCAACTATGTTGCACAGATAATGGGAACAGGCTGTCATCACAATAAATTTCTCTCTCTTTTGTAACAGTCACTTCTTGTACATTTCAAGTGGAGTTTCTAGGCCAGGATGAGCTCACTGTGGAGCTCATAGGGCTGCACCAATCCTTTGTGGTCATTATTTTGCATGATTAGAAGGGATGGTACATCTCTCCCAGTTGTTTTTTGGAGATTACTTTTCTGCCTGGGTAGGAAAGGACCCAGACAATATGAGTGTGTTCGGTGTTGAAAAATAGGGTCATTTTGCTGAAAAATGGAGGAGAGAGGGTTGCAGAATTGCTGGGAATCTGAAGACCTACCACCACCATCTCCTAAAGGGTCTGTAGCCTGCAGGCTGTATAATTCCCAACTAGCTTTAGGCAATAGATATATTAGCAATGGATACATACAAATAAAACTACAGGAACAGTTAAAAGAGTAATATTAAATATAAGAAAGGAAAATGGGGATTTCCTCACCCAAATCACTGGTTGTTCTCCACATCCGGCTTGCTGCTTCCAAAGTGGCACCTGACAGTTATAAAGAATGAGTGACTACATTTAAAGATAAACCAGTATGTAAGCGTTTGGATGACTTTAGACTAGTTTACCCACTCACTCCTACAATAATGTGACAAAGCTAAACCTTTTCAAAGGAACTGATGTTGAGACTCAAAGACACATTTGAAAGCCTAACACACATCTGGCTTTGTGTGGCTCTTTAGAATCTGAGTATAGTATTTCCCAAGGGACCTAATCAAACTGCCTAAGCAAGCAAAATTAATTATGGATCTAGATTGTGACGTTTGTTCATTATTACTTTCTTCTAATGATCTCAAGGCAACATATATGACTTTATGCTTACAACAACCCACTGAGGAAGGACAGACTGGGTATGAGTGGTTGAACCAAGGCAAGGCACATGGATCATTAAGGACTTGAATTTGGTCTCCCAAGTCCTAGTCCACCACTCCAACCTCTACATTATACTGTTTTTCCATATGTTAACCATTTTTGTATATTTAAGTGCTCTGCCTCTCCAACAGGAGCATGGTACACAGATATTTAACCCATAGAACTTTCCTTGGCATAGCGATAAAGTGATGTAAAAAGTTTCACTAGCTTAAGGCTTGCAATCTTACACCCAGTTACCTGGGGTAAGCCACAAATAGTCAAGGAATAGTGGCCATGATGGTTTGAAAATTCTGGAAAGTGTAGTCCAAAAAAGCAGTATTTCCAAGTAACATTTCCAGGCTTGGTAACACTTATATACCAGGATCCAGATTTTGATTTTGATACTGCAAACTTCACATTGCATTTTAGATCCAATTCTGTATCACAACTCACCATCCTTCTATCGTTGGAAATGAAAACAGCATAAAATTCTTCTAAAGGGTACTGATTTTGCCTCTGGATATATTCACAAAGTTTCCAAACATTTTCTTCACTGTAAAGCAAAACAAAAAAAATCACATACACATTTTTTTCTAATAGTAACAATATGTTCACTGATATTAATTTGGAAGACTTAAAAACCACATAAGCTTTATCATTTAATTCCATTTCCATCTTTAACAGTTTGGTGCAATCTCATTTTAAAAGATCTGTGAGTATGTATGTGCATAAGGGGTAAATGGAAGTAAATGTGGACTTCTGAAGGAGTTGTGATTTTCTAAACCATTCTCAGGAATGCTTCTTACTTTTAAGAGCTGTACAGAATTATCACCTTGCCAAGTTTGTTTTCCCACCTGTGTTGTCTGCATGGGAATTGGAATTTGTTCCTAATAGGCATACTTCAGATCACAGCCCTTAAGAGACTGTCTATCTGTAAAGATATCCCACAGATTTTAACTCCTTAGGTCTAGTGTTGCCTGTGCATTTGGCAGTCTGAGGGTGAAATGGGCTGTAGCCCACAAAAGGTTAAGCTTAAAGGAAGAATCACAGAATTGTGGAGTTGGGAGGTAATCTAACAATCATATAGTCCAACCTCTTGCCAATACAGAAATCCACAACTAAAGCATCCCCGAAAGATGGCCATCCAATCTCTGTCTAAAAACCTGCAATGAAAGAGAGTCTACCACTCTCTGAAGCCCTTGGAACTTGGTGTTTTGGGGGTCCTTGATCCCAGCCCATTCCGGGCTTTAAATGTTAAACCAGAATTCTGAACTGGGCCCAGGAACAGACTGGAAGCCAGTATAGGTAAGAAAGAATCTTTTCAGTCTAAGGTGGTGGTAACTATGCAAAGGCTTAAACACTGGGGGACTACCCAGAAGTGAACATTAGTTCTCAAAATCTTATGAAGCTTCATGTTCATCTGGAGAAGGAGACAATATCCTGAAAATCTTCATTCTTATACTTCTTCATATCCTCCAACTGTGCCAATTTGGCAGGGACAGTCCTGAGTAATCTATCATGCCACTTTTTCATCAGCTTTTAAAATGTCCCAGTTTCTCTCTCCTCCCCTTCAGTTGCTGCAAACTGTGTTCAAAGATCAAACATAGTATATTGTTGTGTGCTTTCAATTCATTTCTAAATTATTATATCTTGACTTCAGTAAGGCATTTGACAAGGTTCCCCATGACATTCTTGCAAACAAGCTTGTAAAATGTGGACTAGACAAGGCAACCGTTACATGGATTTGTAACTGGTTGACTGACCAAACCCAAAGGGTGCTCAACAATGGTTCCTTTTCATCCTGGAAAGAAGTGACAAGTGGGGTGCCACAGGGTTCTGTCCTGGGCCCAGTGCTATTCAACATCTTTATTAATGACTTGGATGACAGTATTGAGAGCCTAGTTATCAAATTTGCAGATGACACCAAATTAGGAGGAGTAGCTAATACCCCAAAGGACAGGATCAAAATTCAAAATGACCTGAATAGACTAGAAAGCTGGGCCAAAGCTAACAAGATGAAATTCAATGCAGAGAAATGTAAGGTCCTACACGTAGGGCGGAAAAATGAAATGCACAGATATCGGATGGGGGACACCTGGCTGAATGAGACAACATGTGAAAGGGATCTAGGAGTCCAAGTAGACCACAAGCTGAACATGAGTCAACAGTGCGATGCAGCAGCTAAAAAGGCCAATGCAATTTTAGATTGCATCAATAGAAGTATAGTGTCTAGATCAAGGGAAGTAATAGTGCCACTCTATTCTGCTTTGGTCAGGCCCCACCTGGAATACTGTGTCCAGTTCTGGGCACCTCAATTCAAAAAGGATGTGGAGAAACTGGAGCATGTCCAAAGGAGGGTGACTAAAATGGTGAAGGGTCTGGAAACCTTGCCCTATGAAGAACGCCTTAGGGAGCTGGGGATGTTTAGCCTGGAAAAGAGAAGGTTAAGAGGTGATATGATCGCCCTGTTTAAATACTTGAAGGGATGTCACGTTGAGGAGGGAGCAAGCTTGTTTTCTGCTGCTCCAGAGAACAGGACTCGGAACAATGGATGCAAACTGCAGGAAAAAAGATTCCACCTCAACATTAGGAAGAACTTCCTGACAGTAAGAGCTGTTCGACAGTGGAACACACTCCCTCGGAGTGTAGTGGAGTCTCCTTCCTTGGAGGTTTTTAAGCAGAGGCTGGATGGCCATCTGTCGGAGATGCTTTGATTGGGAGTTCCTGCACGGCAGGGGGTTGGACTGGATGGCCCTTGTGGTCTCTTCCAACTCTAAATTTCTATGATTCTATGATTCTGTTATGCACAAAATTATTAAATATATTTTATAGATAATTACATTCAGGTTACGTTTATAAAGTACAGTGTGTCCTCCTTATCTGCAGATCCTTTATAATAATATAATAATAATTTATTATTTCTATTTCCCGCCTCTCCCTACAGATTGAGGCGAGATCACAACAGACATACAAAGTATACAAGTAACTACATTAAAATTTCTAATAAAAAGAACCCTTGTAAACCCACAAGCGTGTACAATGGACATCAAGGAGAGAGCACATAACACCAGTGCTCAAAGCTCTCCATTGGCTGCCCATTAGTTTCCGGGCACAGTACAAGGTGTTGGTACTAACCTTTAAAGCCCTGCCTGGCTCAGGCCCATCCTACCTTAAGGACTGCTTCTTCCTGTATGAACCACCCCGCACACTTCGGTCCTCTGGGAGGAACCTGCTGCAGCCGATGAAAACCAGGTTGTCGCAGACCTCCCAGAGGGCCTTTTCAGCTACCGCCCCTAAGCTTTGGAATGGCCTGCCGGACGAGATGCATCTCATTACATCACTGGCTAGTTTCAAAAAGACACATCTTTTCCGGCAGGCCTTTCCTTGAAGGAGAGAATAAATGGAACATCTACTCCCTGTCCTGAAAACATAATTAGAACCGGGAATTAATTTCAGCTGTCCCTCTACCTATTCTGCTGAATCTATTTAATGCGGTCTTGCACATGGTTTGTTCATGAGTTTGCACATTGTTTTAACAACTGTCGACCAATTTTAACTGTGTTAATTTTAAATTGTCTTGATTTAATTCAGTTTTAAGGAGGGGGATTGGGGAGGGATGCGATTGTTGTTTTTACTGTGTATCTTTTTATTTTGCTGTACCCCACTCCCAGTATTTTATTAGAGGAGCGGGCTATAAATAAACATTATTATTATTATTATTATTACAATACAAACAGTACAATAACCGAATCAGAGATAGAATTTCTGTCTTGTATAGTCAGGGATAAAGGAGAGGAAAATTGATACATTTTGTCCACAGAGTCAAGCATCCACAGTTTGAAAATGTACCAAAAACATAAATTCCAAAAGGCAAGCCTTAATTTTGCCATTTTATATAAGGGACACCATTTTACTCTGCCATTGTATTTAATGGGGTTTGATTATCCATGGATTTTGGTATCCATGGGGGATCCTGGAATCAAATCCCATTAGATACCAAGGGCCCACAGAATATATGAAACATACATGAATTTTGTGTTCAGACATGGGCGATGATATATCATTATGTACATACTGTATAAGCAAATACAAGAAATCCAAAATTCCCACCATCCCCCTTTCCAAAATCCAAAACCTCTCTTGTCCCAACCATTTTGAATAAAGGAAACTCAGGTCCACAACACACTGCAGAAATAATTCAGTTTGAGACCACTTTAACTGCCCTGGCTCACTGCTAGGGAATTCTGGGAACTGTAGTTTTGTGAGACATTTAGCCTGTCAGAGAGCTCTGGTTGCACAATAAACTACAATTCCCAGGATTCCCTAGTACTAAGCCAGGGCAGTTAAAGTGGCCTCAAACAGGATTATTTCTGTGCTGAGTTTTGGACTTTAGGCTGCATCTGCACTGCAGAAACAATATAGTTTGGCACTGTTTTAACTACCAAGGCTCAAATTCTATGGAATTCTGGGATTTCTCTGTCAGAGCGCTCTGATGCCACAACAAACTACAAATCCCAGGATTCCACAGGATGCAGCCATGGCAGTTACAGCAATGTCAAATTGCATGATTTCTGCAGTGCAGATGCACTTGCAACCTGTACAAAAAGAGATGGCTATCATTTTGAAAATCAGTTTAAGTAAATTTAAAGTTGCAATCAGAGCGTAGCGGTTTGAGTGCTGGACTAATATTCCGGAGACCCTGGATTTGATTCCCGCTATGGCCATGAAAAACCATTGGGTGACCTTAGGTAAGTCACATTTTTTCCATATGTTTTTCAAAGAGAAATGGTAAGCTCACATGTGGTAGCAAAGAAATACCTGGGCAGTGAGACAAGAATCACTGTACCAGGAGAGTCATGGAGGGGGGGGGGGGGGGAATAATAATAATAATAAATAAATAAATCAAGTATAGCATTAAATATACATAAATGGTTGAAAATAAGAATTTTCCTCTTGTTCCTAGATTTCATACATTAGCATGACCTTATATATATTAGCAGTAATATCTCCCTTGAGCTCTTTGAGATGATGTTTGCTTGGAATCCAGCATGCCTCCTTCCTTTGTGAAGCCACAGGCAGAGAACACTGGACTCCTCAAGAATTTCCAAGGAAACATCTCCTTTGGATTGCAAATGGAGATTAAATTTCCTTGAATTTGAAAATCTACCAGAGACCACATAGCACCCCCCCCAAAAAAAAGGGGGGGGAAGAGAAAGTGCCAGCCAGTGCAGATAAATGCAGTCCTAGGACTAACATCTTCCATTACTTTCTCCTCTTTGCCTGATGAAGAAGAAGAAGCCAGTGTGACTTTGAAAGCTTGCCACATGTGATTGTGCACTTTGGTTGGGCCCAATAAAGGCATCATTGTTTGGATGTTATAGGATTTGCTATACACAGCTACCCCTAAATATAATATAATGATAATAATAATAGTAATAATCAGTCACACTGCCCCAAGGCTTTCTTACCAGTAGCAGCTGGTGTAAATGCAGCCAGAGGGAAGAGGCAGAGCTGGCTGGTAGGCAGCCAAAGGAGATGCTGCTGCTGAGGCTGCTGCAGCCAAGGAGGCTCTTCCCAGCCCTAGAGCCTGCTGCTCCATTGGGGACCCCACACTCCTGGAATATGCAATGGGGAAGCCTTCTTCTTCTGGGGTTCATTTCCTGGGGAAAGAAGGAAGGCAGCCCTGAAGGAGGAGGAGGAGGAGGAGGAGGAGGAGATCCAGCAGCAGCAGCAGCAGCTGCAGTCAAAGAAGGACTGGGGGTGCCACAGTGAACACCTTCCCCAGGAAACATGGCTGCAGCAAGAGGAAGGTTCCTGGGACTTCAGCTCCCACAATCCTAGGCCATTGGCCCACATGGCTGAGGCTTCTGGGAGATGAAGTCCAAAACCCTCTTAAAGAGCACAGTTTGGAGACCACTGCCTTGAGAGATGGTTCCATGCTACTTGTTATGAATTGCTACCTGCTATTACAGTGGTCCCCATAGTCTGTATAGTTTCATGCTGCTTGTTATTACTTGTAACTTGCTATTACAAACCCTTTGAGAGGTTTGGGACTTCAGCTCCCAGAAGCCTCGGCCATGTTGGCCAATAGCCTGGGATTCTGGGAGCTGAAGTCCAAAACCTCTTAAAGGGCACAGTTTGGGGACCACTGTAACAACAAGCAGCATGAAACCATCTCTTTAAGACAGTGGCCCCCAAACTGTGCTCGTTTTAAGAGGATTTTGGACTTCATCTCCCAGAATCCCAAGGTACTGGCCAACATGGCTGAGGCTTCTGGGAGCTGAAGTCCAAAACCTCTTAAAGATCACAATCTGGGGAACTACTGTAATAGCAAGTAATAGCAAGTAGCATGAAAGCATCTCTTAAGACAGTAGGATTCATTGATTAAGTCCAAAACACCTGGAGGACCAAAGCTGGGAACTTGCAGGAGTGGCCCCCAAAATGTGCCCTTTAAGAGGTTTTGGACTCCATTTCCCGGAAGCCCCACCCTTGTTGGCCAATAGCTTAGGATTCTGGGAGCTGAAGTCCCAAACCCCCTTAAAAAGAGCAGAGTTTGGGGACCACTGCCTTAAAGAGATGGTTTCATGCTACTTGTTATATTACTTACTACTTCCTATTACAGTGGTCCTCAAACTGTGCTTTTTAAGGCATTTGGGACTTCAGCTTCCAAACCTGTGCCCTTTAAGAGGTTTTGGACTCCAACTCCCAGAATCCCAAGCTGTTGGCCAACATGGCTGAGGCTTCTGGGAGATGAAGTCCCAAACTAGATTCCTGCACTACCTTCTTCTTCTGCTGCTGTTCCACTTTGACTGCTGTGGCTGACTCCTGTTGCATTCTCGGGGGGGGGGGGGGGTTGTAGCTCAGGAAGGCCTAAAAAGAGCTCTTTGGCTGAGAAATCTAAATGTCTCTCCTTAAACTGCAGATCCCAAAAATGCAACAGGAGTCAGCCAGAGCAGTTAAAGTGGAATAGAGTGTAGTACAGCAATCAACTTACTTAAAGAAAGAAGTTGGCAGCATGAGCTTTTGTAGACTTCAGTCTACTTCCTCAGATGCCATGCAGGAATTCTCAATCAAAGCATCCCCAACAGATGGCCATACAGCCTCTGCCCAAGGAAGGGGGCTCCATGACACTCCGAGGGAGTGTGTTCCACTATTGAATGGCTCTTACTGTCAAGAAGTTCCTCCTAATGTTGAGGTGGACTCTCTTTTCTTGTAGCTTGCACCCATTCCTCCAGGTCCTGTTCTCTAGAGTAGCAGAAAACAAGCTTGCTCCATCCTCTTTATGACATCCCTTCAAATATTTATATAGAGCTATAATATCAGCTCTTCACTGTCTCTTTCTCCAGGCTAAACATACCCAGCTCCTTAAGTCTCTCCTCATAAGACATGGTTTCCAGACCCTTCACCATTTTAGTCGCCCTCCTCTGGAAAGACTCCAGCTTGTCCACATCCTTTTCATTTTCCAGTAGCCCCGGCCATCTTGGCCAATACTCTGGGGTCCAAAACACACTGCAGATATATTCCAGTTTGAGACTGCTTTAACTGCCCTGGCTCAATGCTATGGAATTCTGGGAACTGTAGTTCTGTGAGACATTTAGCCATCTCTGTAAGAAAGCTCTCGCACTACAATAAACTACAGTTCCCAAGATTCACTGAGCCAGGGCAGTTAAAGTGGTGTCAAACTGGATTATTTTTGCAGTGTGTTTTGGACCTAGGATTCTGGGAGCTGAAGTCCAAAATGCCTGGAAGGCCAGAGTTTGGGAATCACTGAAGTCCCAGAGGAATTGGAATTCTGGGATTTGTGATATTTTTAGCTTTTTTCACCATCAGACAGCTCTGGTGCCATTTGTAATTGTTAATGGCCTTCCAGTCGATTTTGACCCATGGCGACCCTATGAATGAGAGACCTCCAAACGCCCTGCTTTCAGTTCTTGCACATTCATAGCCCTGGCTTCTCTCCATCTGGAATGCAGTCTTCCTCTTTTCCTATTGCCTTCCACTTTACCAAGGATTATCACCTTTTCTAGTGAGTGATCCCATGTCATGATATGGCCACAATAGCCTCAATTTAGTCATCTTTGCTTCTAGGAACAGTTCGGGCCTGATTTGCTCTAGGACCTATCCATTGGTCTTTTAGGAGTCCAAAGTGTTCTACAAATCCTGGAATTCCTTAGGATGGAGCCATGACAGTTAAAGCAGTGTCAAACTACATTCATTCTTCTTAGTGGCAAACTCTTGCCGCATAAAAAGGAGGAAGGACAAGGGAGATGGGGGGGGGGGGGGAAGAATTTAAAAAAACAAATGTAGTGGCGTAGAAAGATAGAGTTAAAAGAGACCTCAAGGGCCATCCACTCTAACCCCCTGCCATGCAGGAACTCACAACCAAAGCACCCCCAAGAGATGACCATCCAACCTCTGTTTAAGACTAACTAGTTTTTATTTTAGTATGAGCTTTTGTGGGATATATAGATCCACTTCTTCAGGTGCAATATAGAGTGACATTAAAGATTCAGGTTATATCACTCATCCAGCCTTTGGAAAATTTAGGGCAAGGGAGATGATTTCCATCTTTCTGGACTCTATTACATCCTACCCCACTCCCACAATTGTATATGCGTTATTTAAAGGATCCAGCAAATGCAAATGTTCCCTTTATGAATTACAGACTTTTCTTCTATGGCTCCTTTTTCTACATCTTTAAAAGTTTAACAGCAGCCTGAAAGAAGGAAGTTTGCACCAAACAAGGAAAAGGTGGGAACACAGCCTTCCAGTGGTCTTGTGCGTGTGTAATTGTGAAGGAATTTTACTTGAGTTAACCTACTGAATTTTTCAATGTGTGCTTAAGATGCCAAACAGAAAAGCAAGAAGTTTTCATCTCCTACAATGAACAAAAAGGTAAGTAACTAAAATATTTTAAACAACTAATTGATCAAATCTTTTGAGCTAATTAATATTTGTTTATTGCTTATTGCACATCTTATTGTATTATTATTTTCTTGGAAGCAAGTAAAAAAAAACAAACACACACACACACAAAACAACAACAAATGAATAGGTCCTAGAACAGATGAGGCCTGAGAGCTCCCTGGAAGCCAAGATGATTAAGCCGAGTCTGTCATACTTTGGCCATGTCATGAGAAGGGAGATTGTCACACTACATTCTTAAAGCGTTGCTATTCCAGTTTATCTGCTCTGTCTGCTTCCTTTTGCATTTTGGGGTTTGTAGTTCAGCGAGGCCTAAGAGCTCTCTGTCTGAATACCCTAAATCAGTGGTTCCCAACCTTCCTAATGCCGCAATCCTTTAATACAGTTCCTCATGTTGTGGTGACCCCCAACTGTGAAATTATTGTCATTGCTATTTCATAACTGTAATTTAATAGGTGTTTTCTGATGGTCTTAGGCCGCCTCCAAAAGGGTCCTGACCCACAGGTTGGGAACCACTGCCCTAAATGCCCCTTCCTAAACGGCAAACCCAAGAATGCAGCAGGACAGGAAGCAGTCAGAGCAGTTAAAGTGGAACAGCAAGGCTTTAAGAGTGTAGTGTGATAATCTCCAAAACATGACTCATGACAAAAGACCATAATGCTAGGAAAGAGAAGAAGACCAGCAATCTTCATGCCGTGCCCTTTAAGAGATTTTGGACTTAAGCTCTCAGAGGCCTCAGCCATGTTGGCCAATAGTCTGGGATTCTGGGAGCTGAAGGCCAAAATCTCTTAAAGGGCACAGTTTGGGGACCACTGCGCTAGATGGATGGACTCCATTAAGGAGGCCATGGGTATGAATCAAGGAAAGTAGCCGGGGACAGGGAGTCTTGGAGATGTCCACAGGGCAGCCATGAATCAGGGGTCAATTTGAGGGCAGTTAACAACAAATTAAGATGTATCATGGGGTTTTCTTGGCATGATTAGTTCAGAGGAGGTTTGCAATTGCCTTCCTTTGAAGCTGAGAGAGTGTGACTTGCCCAAGGTCACCAAATGGGTTTCATGGCCAAACAGTGAACTGAACCCTGTTCACCAACGTCCTAGGTCCAAAACTCACTACAGAAATAATTCATCAGTGATATCCAGACATGATGGTTATCCAATGTTATTTTAATTTGTTGTCTTCATTATTTTACAGTTTCAATGTTAAGATGTATTAATATGTATTATGTTTAATTATATTCGTAGAATGTACGCCATAGGAAAGTTTATTTTATCTGTTTTAATTTATTGTGTGTACAGCACTGTGTACATTTACAGTGGTCTATGAACAAAGCTTAATAATAGTAGTAGTAGTAATAATAATAATAATAATAATAACAACAATGGCCAACTGAAATGCACAATATACTTGTCGCAAGCTTTCAAAGCTCCATAAAGCTCACAACAAGTGTTTTGTGTGTTTCGGTTGGCCAATAAATGGTGGATTTTTGTTTGGATTTGTTAAATAGCCAACACAGCTAGCCCTGCTGCAAGTTTGCATAAATAATTCAATTTGAGACTGCTTTAACTTCCCTGGGTCAATGCTAGGGAACTTCTGGGAGCTGTAGTTTTGTGAGATATTTATTTTGTTGTGGTTTTAAGATGTGAAATTTTATAGTGTTTTTAGCTGATGTTTTATTTTTTATTTTTATTTTTTAATTATTGCAATATATTTTTAAAATTATTGTGAACCGCCTTGGGTCCCTTCAAGGAGATTGTAAGCCTGACAGCAGGTAACCGTCTAATTAAAAATAATAATAATTGTAAGCTGAGCTTTGAGAGCCTTTAGGGCTGAAGAGTGGGGTATAAATACCATAAATAAATAAAATAAATAAAGGCAGGATAGAAATCAAATAAATAAATAAATTTAGCCTTCTTTGTGAGAAAGCTCTGGGACCACAATAATAAACTACAGTTCCCAGGATTCCCTAGCACTGAGCCAGGGCAGTTAAAGCGGTCTCAAACTGGATTATTTCTGGTGTGTTTTTGGACATTATTTCTGCAGTGTGTTCAATACTCAAAACCACACTTACTGTTCTTCATATAAACACACACACACACACATACACAGTTTTAAGCAAGCTAAATTAATTAAATTAAATTAATTTCCGGAGCTTGCTGAATACCAAAATATGTTTCCTACTGAAGTAAGAAATAATAATAATAATAAAAATAACAACAATAACAATAATAATAATAATAATAATATTGAGGTATTGATAGTTGGAATTTAAATGGATTTTAAGAACTTTACTAAAATTATTCATGTTTGGGGGCTATGTTCTATGTATTTAGAATAGCTTGTATATGTTGTATTTTATATTGTATTTTATCTGTTATTGTAAGCCGCCTCGATCCTGCGGGAGAGGCGGCATATAAATAATAATCATAATCATAATCATTATGTTCTATGTATTTAGAATATAATCGCTTGCTAAATATATGTTGCATCTTATATTGTATTTTATCTGTTATTGTAAGCTGCCTTGATCCTCCGGGAGGTGGCATATAAATTATTTATTATTATTATTATTATTATTATTATTTTATTACCAGGAGATGGCATGTAAATAATAATAATAATAATAATAATAATTTCCTATGTATGTAGAATATAATTGCTAGTTAAATATATGCTGTGTTTTGTATTGTATTTTATTTGTTATTGTAAGCTGCCTCGATCCTGTGGGAGAGACGGCATATAAATAAAAAATTATTATTATTATTACATTGTATATGTTTTATTTTTAATATATGTATTTTATTTTTAATATATTTATTTAACATATTTATATTTAGAATATAAAATAAATAACATATAAATAAAAAGTATTATTATTACTATGTTTTATATGTTTTATTTTTAATATATGTATTTTATTTTTAATATATTTATTTAGCATATTTATATTTAGAATATAAATAAAATATAAATAAAATTATTATACGTTGTATGTTTAATGTTTAATGTTACTTTTAATATATTTATTCAACATATTTATATTTAGAATATAAAATAAAATATAAATAAAAACTATTGTTATTGTTACGTTGTATGTTTTATTTTAATATTTCTATTTTATTTTTAATGTTTATTCAACATATATATATATATATATATAGAATATAACATAACTAAAATATAAGTAAAAAGTATTATTACTGTTTTATTTTTAATATTTCTATTTTATTTTTAATATGTTTATTCAACATATTTATATTTAGAATATGAAATAAATAAAATATAAAAATTATTATTATCATTATTATTATTATTATCATTATTATAGTCTTTATTTGTATACCGCCCTTCCTTCGATCGATTATACAGTATGTTGGATATGTTTTATTTTTAATATATCTGAAAATTTTTAATTAAAAAAATTGTTCTTGTGTTAGATTTTTTTTTAAAAGGTTGCTTTGTTACTTTTGAGATTACTACTTTGGCTCATATTTATTATTTCCCCCTCAGAGAAAACAACCAAAACTGAGGCAAAAACGTTTTTTTGCACACGGCGCGCCTCGCTCCCCCCCCCCAACCAACCGCCCGCTTCTTCTTATTCGAACGAGGCGGAGGGGGGCGTGGCTTAGGAAGGGGCCGAGAAGCCGCGCGCGCGCAGGAGCCAATCAGAGCCCAGCAAAACAAACTCGGCGGCGTCTGGCGCCAAAAAAGAAAAAAAAAAAAAGAAGTTCGTTTTGGACAGAGTACCCCTAAATCCCTTATATATAAACAGTGTCCTTCCGCGAGGGAGGCCAAAATATAGTCCCAAGGCCCAGAGCGAGAATATTTGCGAGGAGCGAGAAGGAAACAGCGGGAAGTAAGTAATAATGCCTATTAAGTAGTTTAATGTAAGAAAGCCGCTTGTTGTTTCTGTGTGAACTCGGCAAGGGAAAAATTTTTGAGGGGCGGAGGGATCCGAGGCGGTGATGCGGCCGGGCCAGCAGCTGAGTGACTGAAGTGACTGGCGCCAGAATTCATTCGAAGATCAAGAAGCAAGAAGGAAAGGCGACATCATGGTGATGCTCCGGAGCCGAACCGAGACTCACGAGGCTGCCAGTTCTTCCTCGTCAAGGAGGAGGAGGAGGTCTCTCTACGAGGAGATGGACTCGAGCTCCGAGTTCCTCACCCTGGAGGTCTCCTCCGCCTCCTCCGCCCGCCGGAGCGGGAAGCAGGGCAGGCCCGAGGCCGAGAAGGAGGAGGAAGGAGCGGCGGTGAGTCCAGGATCCACACTGGAGCGGTTATAATCCGGTTTGGGAGCGCTTTGAACTCGTTGTCTGACTCGCTGCTATGGAATTCTGGGAGTTGGAGTTTGTTGTGGGGCCTTACGGCCCCACAACAAACTCCAACTCCCAGAATTCCATAGCGACTGACCCGAACAACGAGTTAAAGCGCTCCCAATAAATTTCAATAAGGGGATATTTGCCCCATAGAGAGTAATAGGGGGGCCTACTTGGCCATTTGGGGGATATTTGCCCCATAGAGGATCATTGGAGAATATTTGCCCATAGAGAATAATAGGAGAATGCTTGACCATAGAGAATAATCAGGGAATATTTGCCCCATAGAGAGTAAAAGGACGCCTACTTGGCCATAAGGAGTCATTGGGGGATATTTGCCCCATAGAGGATCATTGGAGAATATTTGCCCCATAGAGAATAATAGGAGAATGCTTGACCATAGAGAATAATGAGGGAATATTTGCCCCATAGAGAGTAATAGGAGGGCCTACTTGGCCATAGGGAGCCATTGAGGAATGCTTGGCCCTAGAGAACCATAGGGGAATAGTTGCCCATAGGGGATCATTGGAAAATACTTGGCCCTAGAGAATCAGAGGAGAATATTTGGCCCATAGGGAATCATTGGGGAATGCTTTCCCAAATCGTTGGAAAACATTTGCCCCATAGAGAGTAATAGAGGGCATACTTGGCCATAGGGAGCCATTTGGGGGATATTTGCCCCATAGAGGATCATTGGAGAATGCTTGCCCATAGAGAATAATAGGAGAATATGGAAAAGCCTTGCCAAGGAAACCCCCGTGATAAGCTTGCCATAAGCTGGAAACGACTTTGAAGGAACACAACAACAACAAAATTAACTTAAGAAGTCTCCAGATTGTGTAACAAAGACACACACACACACCCCAAGACTGTTGCTTGGGAAGATGGCATCAAAGCTGTGCCAGGCAGGTCATATATTTGGGTTTAGTGGCGCACTGTGGCTCGTTTTTCGTGTGATGTTTGTGTTTGGGGACACTTTTAGGACAGAATTGGGGGGGGGGATCACTTTGTTCACACACGCACACTTTGTGGACTTTTGAGTCGCCTGTTGATTTATGGTGCTTCCATGAATTTCACAGAGTTTTCTTAGGCAAGGGATGCTCAGAGGTGGTTTGGCCAGTTCCTTCCTCCGAATTATAGCCTGGAGAATCTGCTATTCATTTTGTAAAGAGATCTTGTAGCGCCTTTGAGACTCACTGACACAAAGAAGTTGGCAGCATGAGCTTTCATAGACCACAATCCACTTCCTTAGGTGCACTTAGTGCAGTGGAAACCAGGGACAGACAGATATATATATATATATATATATGCCATTGGTATGTGAGAATGTCAATTCAGATTCATGGAAGTGTGTCAGTCTCAAAGGTGCCACAAGATCTCTCTACATGTTGAATCTGCAGACTGACAGGGCTATATCTCGTATTCATTGGCAGTCTCTCTTTCCAAGGACTAACCAGGGCTGACCTTGCTTAGCTTCCAAGACGGGTGCCTTTGGGGCATCGAGGCCCCTGTCTATTCAAAACGAATGTTTCTCAGGCACTCCTCTCTTTGACTTTGAATGGTCTCCCTCAGGGGATAATCCACAGCCATTAAGGAACATTAGCAGCCTTTTGTCAAGTCACTCTGGACAGTGATCAAGAGACAGTTGCTTTCTTGTAAACCCACTAGTTTGCTAATACAAGGTGGGAGTGGAAAAACGTTGTGTGTTACCACTTTCCACAAATAGTGATACCTTTATTGGGTATCATACATGTTTTAAATTTTACATGCTGGATAATTACCTATAAAACTTTTTGAAAGTCAAAAGTAGTTGAACTAGGATATTTGATTAGATAATAGAATTACATACATACACACATAGTATTACTTTCAATCCAGTTCCAAGCTTTACTGGGAAATCTTTGTATTTGTGTATTGTCATTATGACAGCAACACACACTTCCCTTGTATTGTTTAAATTTTAAGGAAAGCATGATGGCACTGGTAGCGTATTGCATTGATACATACTGATTTTAGGATGCGTGAAGAGGTGTCCTGCTGGACAGGTGATTTCTAGGAAACAACAAACTTTGAAACAAGTCTGTGTCCTGCTGAGTTGAGGTTGGAACTAAATTAAGTTACTGTCATTGCAACGGAGGCATTTTGTAGGATTCTTGAAATGATGGCAGTTTGCTCCATCTTGAGAAGAGGGAGTGAGGGAAGGTTTATTCTTGTCACTTGGTCTGGATGGTAAGCTTTCTGTCCCCACAAAAAACTACCCAGATTTACACTCATCCCAAAAATAAAGGCTTGCTCTTACTTGGCCTCTTTGCCTTCTCTTTTTGCCTCTTCCCCCCACTTTTTTTTCCTCCAGAGAACTAGAAGAAATCATGAACAGCACAGCTCCTGAATTGTTCCTAATGGTTTTTACTTGTATTTCTTCAGGAGTTTTCTTCTGACAAAGAATGTGAACATTTCCCAAGACACTTAAGATCTGTGAGGAAGAATAATCAACAGTATTCAAACTCTGATTTTGACAAAGGCGTAACAATGCTCAGTGAGAATGGAATTAACAGGAAACATTTTACAAGGTAATTGGTATGATCCCCTCCCTCCCCTTGCTAAAAAACATTTAAAACGTTCCTACCTGAATTTTTAGACCACTTCATAACACCCAACAGCAATAAATGTAATAGGACTCTTCCCCCCCTCCATTCATGTGATATGGTAAATGCATGTTAAAACCTGAATGAAGTAACACTGGATGCGGAGCAACATCTTTAAATATTTGAAGGGCTGTTATGTAGAAGATGGAGCAAGCTTCTTTTCTTCTGCTCCAGAGACTAGGATATGGAGCAGTGGATTCAAATTACAAGAAAATAAATTGCACCTAAACATTCGGAAGAACTTCCTGACAGTAATGAACTGTTCAGCAGTGGAATGGACTGCCTTGGGAGATGGTAGACTTTCTTCCATTGCAGGTCTTTAAATAGAGGTTGGTTGGGATTCTCCTGGAATTGATTTAGTTGTATGTTCCTGCATGATAAGTAAGATTCTTTACAACATTTCTGTATCCCCACACAGAAGGAACAGATGCACTTTTGTCACCATGGTCTCAAGGGCTCAATATGTTTCAGCCTCTCCCTTTACTCCCTCAGTATGTATTACATAAGGTATCCATTCTGAGACCCTTAATGTAATATGATTTTTGCAAAAAATCTGGAACCCTATTTCTTTTACCTGAAATTGATGACAAAGTGTTCTCTCTAGGCATTTTCTAGGTCCCCCCAGCACAATTTTGTTGTAAACTTCTGCCAGAGTTTGACCATAGAGTCATGCTGGAGGACCTTTAAAAACGTCCAAACAAATTTTCTTTCTAGTCCCTCCAGCACAACTCTGTGGTTAACTTCTGACTGAAGCAATTGCACTGGAGGACCTAGAAATTGCCTAGAAAGAACATAGTTTTTTTCTGAAGCATGGCATTGAATCCATGTTGTACCTAGGCCATCTATATTCAGAAAGATTGGGGGTGGGGGAAGCTCAAGTGTTACTGATTGCCTCTCAATAGCCTTGAAAGCTGTCCAAATAAGCACTCAAAAAGTCCCCTTTCAACAATACCAGATCTTGTGTTGCAAGACCTGATCTGCCATCTGGACCAAGTCTGTCTCTATATAATCATCTTAAAAATGAGTGTCAGACCTTAGTGGGTTTACACTACTCATATAAAATAACTGACGTTTCTCTGTCATATAAGTGGTGCTAGGTGTTGTTCATACATGTTCAGTAAGGGCTTCTGTTTTCCTTGCCCGTTATAGGAAAATCAAACACAGTTAAAGTAGAATCTGCTAGCGCAGGATTTTCTTTCTATTGAAGACACCTGTGGCAAACTGAGACCATAAATCTATGTTTGTCAAGCACTCCAATGTTGATACTACTTAAAAAAAAGCTTACATAAGAGGACAAGAAGGAAAAGGAGATGAAATGGTCATAAAAAGACTAAAAAGGAACTTCTTGGTCAGAGACTTTGTAAACTGATCCAATAACGTCCAAAATCCACCAAGGAGTGATACCTTTATGGGGCCAACCAAAATGCACATTATACATTATGGCAACTTTTCGAAGCTCCACTGGCTTCTTAATCAGGCAAGGTTTTAAAACAACGCAGAAGATAAAAATTGAAGATGTCAGTCATAGGCTTGCATTTTGTTGTTTTTGTTTTCAGTTCAGATGGTATAGAGGAGTATTTGCAGGCTGGCACCTCCTCTTTCTGGCCATGTGGCTATTGGGAGATTCTCAAGGTCCAGGAAATTTAACATCCATTTGCAACACAAAAAGATTCTTCCTTTGCAATCCAGTATGTCTCCATCTTTTGTGAGGGCACAGGCCCCTTTGTTAGGCAGAGGACACAGGTATATTTTTCCTTGGTAGAGAGGAGGAATCTGTACCCTCCCCTTAGTGGCTGCTGATCTGGGGAAGTGAATGGTTTGGCCTCCATTTTGATTCTGCATGTTCTGTGGGCTGTTTCAACTTGGCAAGGAGGTGAATTGACAAATAATTCTCTCTTGAAACATCTGTATATGGTAAGCTTGTTGTCCCTCAGACAGTGGATATTTAACAAGAGATACCTTTAGGCACAGGAAATGCCAATGCAAATGGTCTGTGAGTAATAGGATTGCACCCTGTCATAGTTTTATACAAAAATGTAAAATATGTGCGATAAAAACATGTAAAATGGCACAAGATAGGATAAAGCAGCTGAATAAAAACAGCAGCTTAAAAGTACCCAAAACATCAGAAGTCATCCTAAAAAAATTACAGCAGAGTAGGCTCCAGGAAGTTTTCCTTGGTGGCAGAGTTCCATAGGCAGGAAACTATCATAAAAAAGGTTTGCTCCTTTGCTATCACCTGCCTCACATCCAACTGCAGAGGCACCTGGAGTTCCTCAGATCTAAAACTTGAGTGCAAAAGCAGATGGGTACGAGTTGCAATGGTCCAACAGATACTGAACTTGTAACCAAGTTGGATTTTTAAAAATAAATACAGTGGTCCCCCGGGTTATGAAAATAATCCGTTCCGGGATTACTTTCGTAACCCGGAAGCTTTCGTTTCCCGGGGGACCGCTAAACTCAATGGACCGCGCGGCCGATTTAAAGGGGCCGCGCGGTTTTTTTCTTCGTATCCCGGGGGATCTTTCGTATCCCGAGGGATAGGAAGCCGGTCCGCCGCCTTTCGGATCCCGGGGTTTTCGCAACCCGGGGGATTCGTAAGGCGGGGGACCACTGTACTAGCACTTTGGATTGAGCCTGGAAGTGAACAGAGAGTTAATGAAGTTTTAAAATAGATGTGATTATAAATCATATATTAGATCTTACAATGTATTTGCTTCTGTGCAGGCAACTGGCTAGGCTGCAGGCTGATGCAAAGAATGAAGATCATGAAGAAGGTAAATTTAGTGAAAAGAAGTGCTCTGAATTGCTAAAATAATAGGGTTGTAGAAGGGGAACCTTCAGTGTAGAAGGACAACAATGAGCGGCTCACTAATTTTGTTCGCCATTCTGGTGTATGGGATGGGTATCTTAACATTCAGAATCCTGACTTGATTTTTTAAAACAAAAAATTCTAGGAAATGTAGTTCCTGTAACCAGGTCTGTGAAAACTGTGAAGCTTCCTGAGCATGTTGCAGAAGAAAATGGTGATGTTGAAGTCCGACGCAGTTGCAGAATTAGGCGAAGTCGCTATAGTACTATGAACCAATCAGTTCTGTTTGACAAGCTTATTACAAAGTAAGATTTTTTTCTATGTGTTATAAAAAATCCTTGAAAATTGTAAGAGCAGTTAGACAAACCAGCTGAAACCTCAGAAGTTGCCATTGCATGCCTGAAACCATGCTGCCAGTGCATAGGATTATTGCTTACCTTGTTTCTGATTTCAGCCCTCTTGGGAATATTTAAAATGGTCTTATACTAGTTCAGACACCTTAGTACAATTCCCCGAGTAGCTGGGTGTCAGCAGTTGGCTATCAACTGTTAACTGGCTGTCAGCAACTCTTTCACCTTTTAGGAAGATTCTTTCTTAGTTCTATCTGAAGATCCCTGGTATATTTTCTGGTTATCTCAATTCATATATTATCCAGGACTGACCCTGGTGAGATTTTGATATCAGACAAGACAAGATGTGTTCAGGGTGGAATGGGTGGCTCACGTGCTGTGTAGAAAGATATGCATCAAGAGGAGTAGCTTTTCATATGGTAAAAGGGTTTACAGTGGGAGGAAAGACTAAAGGGGTATAGTGAATGTGTGGTGCCTCCTCTTCCAGTCTGTGTAAGTTATTGAAGTGCTTATATTGCTCCTGATATTAAGACCATAAATATAACCTACTACCCATTTCTAAAATACTTACATTCTACTGGTGGATATCATGGGATATTCTGGTGATATAGAAGTAAAATCAGTTTAAAAGTTTAAATCAGTTTAGAATTTAAAGCAATCCAAATTAATTTAAATAAACTGAAATCTTGTTAAACAATTTAACAGATTAAAACAGGCTGAAATAATGTTGTTTTAAATTGCTATCCAGGTAGTTTTGGCTTATGGGGAGCTTGTGCATAAGAGACCTTATTGAGTGATTTATTGAGTCTATTCCCTTATAATGTGGTCTTCTGCTTTTCTACTACCTTTAACTTTAACAAGTTTATATTCTTTTCAAATAATATAGCTGTTCCAACAAAATGAGTGGAGTCCAAAGGCTTTGGGAAAGAAAGTCATGTTTTAACTTGGTGCTAGAATGTATCCTAATGTTGGTGCCAGTTGGGCCAAAGAAAACATTCCATAATGAAACAGAAATCTCTCTCTTGTGGTCACATAGAATGTAAAATTTTTGAAGATGAACTTGGGGAGAATATTTTCCAGCATGGGAATTTTTGACAGCTTTCCTTTTTAACCATTCTTAAATACACATTAAACAATTTTACTATTTGTTAATGTGTTTCTGCAGTGGAACTTAAAATTTCATTAGCATTTCCAATTGTTAAAATAACAAGGAGGGAAGATAAGGGGGAAAGCCATCCCCTAAGTTTAACTTGTAATACTGCAGCACAAGCATTTCTCATTATGTATAGACTTACGGGTAAAAATTATCTGGCACTGCTTTTTCTTGTTCTTCCTCTCTTGGTGATCTGGAGAAGGAAGAAAGGGAAGGGAAGAGACACCGAGTGCAGCAGTGATAGCAAGGGGCATGGAACAGAGCAACAGCAGAAGGGGAGGAATGAGAAAGGCAGCTGTAGCATGGGAAGAGATGGAGGATGAGGGCAACAGAGAATGTATTAGGGTAGGAGTATTAAAAATATGGTTCTCAGTTTTACAGAATAATTTTCTAGAGAATATCTCAAGAATATTCTGTTCCCCAGAGAATATTCTCTTGAAAATGTTCTCACTTTATATCAATTCTCACATAATGTGTTGCTCCCACTTGTGGATCACAAAAGAGGTCTTTTCAAGCAGACCACAGTCCTAGGTAGGCTTTTGTATTTAGGGAGAAGCACGCTTTTGTAGAACGCAGAGAGTTTTTATGGAAATGGCATAGAATAGTAGTGGTAAGGAGTTTGGAGAGAAGTTCATTACTTTTGATGGAGGCACTTTCTCGTTCTCAGTTACTAACTCATCTTTAAGATAAGTCAGATTTGATCCATTTTGAAGAAATCCCTCTTTTCTTTGATCATGTCCCAAATGTGTCTGAACTAAAGGTGGTTCTGAATATGGATATTAATTCTTCCTATTAGTTCATATAAAATATATCTTATATGTATACAACAGGAAGTTCCAGTGGGTATGTGGGATCTGGATAAACACTGCTGATTAAAAATGTCTAATATTTCATCATTAGGCAGGACATCTGTAAAAGTTTATGTTAATATGTGGCATTCCAAACCCTACTGCATTTTCTTATTTTTACAGTGGGCCCTCCCCATATGGAGGCGATCTGTGTCCACCCCCCTCACCCCTCCCCCCGCGTATTGTGAATGTACACTCAAACTCCCTTTGCGTGCCATCCCTTCGCCAGCTTAACCTTCTGCATAAAGTTAATGTCACATATGGCCACAGTACTATAGCAGGCTAGATTTAACTTCTTTATTTGTTAAATAAATAAATAAATAAATTGTATTCTAATTAATTTTATCTTCTGCATTACAGCACTGCTGAAGCTGTGCTACAAAAAATGGATGACATGAAGAAAATGCGCCGGCGACGAATGATGGATTTGGATGATCTTGGAGTATTCAATGATAGAGAAGAGGTATATATCAACACCATATTACTCTATTCATACCCAGACTTGTCTGATCTGGGAAGCTAAACTTGATTAGTGCTTGGGTAGGAGGGATTTTGAGGTAGAAGAAAGACATTATGGCTGAAGCCTTGGAGAGCCACTGCCAGTGAGAGCTGACGGAACTGAAGACAGATTTCCATGTTCCTAGGTAGGTTTTGAAATTATGTAAAGAACAATATTTCTTCATATTCTTCTTGCTTTTTTAAATGTATAGTTTGCAGATTAATTTTTCCAAAAGCCTTTGAGTTATATGGTTATTCGAAGCTTAAATCTTCATTACATTGTTTGGTTTTAGTATTGGGGCTGGCCTTGAAGCTTCATCTTTCATGAATTTATGTTAATAGTTTTTTGTGTGTGCATATGAATGATGTTTTCTTTCATTTCTAGGAAAGTCTTGATGTATACTCAAGAGGAAAACCAAAAAGAGCAATCCAAAGGACTGATGAAGAAACCACTGATAACCAGGATGGAAGTGCAGGTTGTTTTGTTTTTTCCTTTTTTTAAAACAACAGTTTCCTGTTATTTTAATACCATTTACTACAATTTTATTTCATCTTCTCCCTGTACTCCATTTAACTTTTGAGCAGATAGATGAACCTATTCATGTTTCTGTCAGACATATAAGGGCATGCTGTATGTGGGTTTTGGCTACTTTTACTGCAGCCGGGAGGCCACATCCATTCTTTCCAGCAGCCCAGCTGATCAGGTATCATCTGGGCTGAAGAGAGGGGCTGCAAAAAGTTGTATTAGTGAGGATCAGTGTGGAATGGGAAATAGTTTGGTGAGGACAGCTCAATAAGGTGTAATAGAGGAGAAAGCTCTCCCAACACCCTGCTGATCCCATTTCGTGACAAGGAAGGAAGGTTTACACCTCCCCATTGCTTCATCTGAGGCCAAGGACGAAAGCGTGCAAGCCTGTGGTACCCCTGACATGGTATCACATGTAGCACTCAGGGCCAAATAGGCACCCCATCTCCCTTGTATGATTACTGCACTCTCTTTGAATTTTTTTGTTAATACAGTGGTCCCCCGGGTTACGAAGGTAATCCGTTCCGGGATTATTTTCGTATCCCGGAAGTATTCGTTACCCGGGGGACCGCTTTCGCGGACGGACCGCGCGGCCATTTAAAGGGGCCGCGCTGCTTTCGTATCCCGAGGGATAAGAAGCCGGTCCGCCGCCTTTCGGATCCCGGGGTTTACGCAACCCGGGGGATTCATAAGGCGGGGGACGACTGTATAGGTAAACTTGATTAGAAATCTAGCTCAACCCAGTATACACACACACACACCAGTCAGAGTTCCTCTTAGAGAGAGAGAGAGAGAGACTGAAACCTATGTTTGACTGAAAAAAATGTATCTAGGGTTGGGGTGAAGGACCCCCATGAATGTGGGAAAACTGCAAATAAAAAAAAACGCTATTCTTTTTACCTAAGAGAACACCTGTGTAGGAATCAACTCCGGTCAACATCTCCCAGACGTTGATCATAGAATCATGCTGGAGGACTTACAAATGCCTAGGGAAGCATTTTCTCTAGGAACCCCTAGGTTCTCCAGCACAATATGGTCAATTTCCAGCAGAGTTGCACTTGAGCAGCTAGAGAGATTTCTAGAGAGGACATATTAATCAAAACTGCGAATAGTCAGAGCCACAAATATGAATGGCCAACTGTACTGTTGTAGGGGATCCTCATTCCTAAATAGCGAAAGTTCTGTCTAAAATGTAATCAAAAATTTCTTCCTGGATCTAAGATTGCAACTGATTCAAGAGAAGACAATTCCTTACATATTCTAGACAGCAGATAGATTGTACCACTTCAGCATACTGGGCCATAATTGATTCTGGAAATGTTCTGAATATGGAGAAATCTTAAACATACATGCACAGTCATCAGTCCCTCCAAACAGGACATAGACTGGAGTACTGAGAACACAGGCCATGGGTTTTTGCAAGTGGTTAAAATAGCCAAGCACAATATCTTGCAAAAGTGGGAGTCCAGTATCACAACACACATAGAAAACTGGAGAGAGCACCCTGTAGAGTTTGGCATGACAGAGAAATAGCATTTTGTAGGAAAGGCAAATTTAAAACAATCTAATACTAGCATAATTACTAGGAGCCCTGGTAGTGCAGTGCTTAAATGCTGGTACTGCAGCCTCTTACAGCCACAAGGTTGAGTTCAGTCCTGCAGGAATCCAGGATTGACTCAGCCTTGCATCCTTCCGTAGATCACTAAAAAGAGTACCCAGCTTGTTGGGGGCAATTAGCTTACACATTGTAAACTGCTTAGGGAGTTCTTAAGTGCACTGATAAGAGATATAGAAATGTTATTGCTATTGCTATAATTGCCCCACCACTTCTCTAGGATGATAATTCCCATTTAAAGTAGTGGGATTTACTTCAGAGCATGCAGGTATAGGATTGTATTATGAAGTAACAGAGGAAATGTATTGTAATTTTCACTTTCATGAGTTCTTTTTTGCTAGTCTCAAGACTGGCAATATCTTACCATAGAATTAAAATGTGCAGCCCAAGAATATGTGGTAAGTAAGGTTCATTTTTAAAACTAATATATATATATTCTGTCATAATTAGAGTCTTCAGAAGAGGGTGAAGACCAAGAAGATGAAGATGCAGAAGATAATCAAAAACGTTATGATCTTAGACAACGAAAAACTATTGTGCGCTATCAAGCCTCACCAGAAAGTAGGTTGTTCTGCTCCCGAAAGCTCTTTTTGTCTGTGAATGTTACACTTGGAAAATGTAAATCCTGTCATAGGTCCAAAACACATTGAAGAAATAATCCAATTTGAGACGGCTTTAACTGCCCTGGCTCAGTGGTAGGGAATCCTGAGAACTGTAGTTTATTGTGGCACCAAAGAAGGCTAAGTATCTCACAAAACTATTCCCAGAATTCCCTAGCATTGAGCGAGGGCAGTTAAAGTGTTCTCAAACTGGATTATTTCTGCAGTGTGTTTTGTATCATAAATAATCACCATGTTTTTTTTCCATCTTAAACTTTGCCATGAGGTTATGCAAATAATAAATCAACAAATAAATAAACTTGGTTCAAATTAGCACTAATTGGATCTGGCTGATATTCTTAAATTTTGAGTCATATTATCAACTTGGATGTATTGTCAGATGTATTCTCATTCATTTCTGTGCCCTTGAAAAAGTTTAATCCTGTTTCTGTTAATAGAACCCAGACACCAAAGGAAGCCCAAACTATTTTACCCTGAAGCAGCATCTCCAGTAAGGCGAAGATTTTCATTTAGCCCTTCAGGACCAAGGAGCCCTTACTGTAAAAAGATCACCAGGTTTGTGCTGGTATTCTAGTATGACCTGTGCTTGAACTGTCACCTCTGCTTCTGAGTTACTCAACAAGTAGGCTTTGTTGTAGCAAAGGCTGAGGACCTTTAGCCCCTGTTTTGGGTTACAGCCTCCACACAAATGCATCCCCCCCCCATGGATACATATTCTTCAGGTAGTGGACTATCTGCTTTTCCATACAGAATCTTCTTGAAAGCCTTGACAATAGCGATCATTTAGAGCATGTTTATGTGGAATACAATTGCATCCATACACCAGTGACTTCTGACCATCAATCCCCCCCCCCCCCCAATGCTCCTCCATGCCTCTAGGGGCACGCTCGTGGTAGGTACTACTGATGTCTGTTGAGGAAGGATCAGCATACCCACCTTGATATTGTGAGAGTCCTTCCACCATTTGAGGGACTGCTGTACACTTTAATAAATAGTTAGCATCCTGAGCTGAGACTGGGAGAGAGGATCAAAACTCAATAGAAACCATGCTTTTGTAGAGGTTTTGTCCATAGTCTTACAGCTTGAGAGTGCAGTATATATCCAGTCGGTAGTGAGTATGAGTGACCAGAAGCCAGTTTTTGATGTAGGGAAATAGGATGATGGTAACCTAGCAGTACTTTTCTTACTGTGGTAATGTAAAGATGGTCAGTGGTCATTGTAAGAAAATTGGGAATACATTTGCTTATCTTTATGTGCGTGTGTGTGTTAGAATGGGACACTGGATGCTGTGCTAACCACTGCTTTGGTTTCAGCCATCCATAGTGTTGGTTTTGACTAGAGTGTTAAATAGCTTAATTACTTAGGGTTAACCCCATTATATAGAGAAAAGGATGAGAGAATTGATCTGTCTTGTGAAAATCAAAAATCCTCTGAGGGGCTTAAGTGTCATTTTTCTCATTTGCTCTAATTGTGGGATTTCATATACTACATTATACTTTTTTGCTCTTAACCAATATGGAAATAACTAGGTCATGGAGTATTTCTGAAAAAGAATCTCATTTCTGGGAGGAATACTGTATTCATTCAGTTTCCTGGATGGGGTTTTAGGATTATAGACCTTAGCAAAAGAGAGTAATGAGATAGCCAAACAAGCAATTTCAGTTCAAGCATGATAGTAGAAGTAGCATTTTCCCTCTTAAATAGCTTGGGCATATGTTCAGAATTAATGTTTCTAAAATAATCTTTAACCTATAACTGTTACAGTTACACTTGGTATTCATGATTAGCGCGAATTATGCTAGTAAACAATACATTTTCTTTAAAATAGTTGAGTAAAAGACTCAAACATTACAAATGTAATTCTACCCTCAATCTTGTACTGACAAAATAAATTCTTCTTCGTGGTCTCTGTGCCTCACACAATAGGGTTTGCGCCTGCACAGAAGCTCCATTCGGAATGCTGAAAAGCTGAGCAGATTGGCGGGAGCCCCGCCCCTCCCATTCCCTGAGCATGCCCAATCCCGCCAATCTAGCTCCTCCTTCAGTTCTCTTTCGTCCGCCGCAAGAGTAACATCTCCTTCGGAGTGCTCTTCATCGCGACGAAAGCTGAGTAGCTAGACTCTGTCTATTTTGTTTTATTTCGTTTTATTTTACTTTATTTTGTTCTTTTCCTTAGTTTTACTCCCGTTTTTTTCCTTGAGCTGCCCCTTTTTGTTTGGAACTCGAGGGTTTTGGCCCGGACGGGCCCTGCGCGATCGGACCGGCCTCTTATGGCCGCCCCGTTCAAGAAATGTTCCGACTGTGGCGGTAAAATCCCAGTTGTGGATGGACACTCGAAGTGCATTTTCTGCTTAGGCAGTTCCCACATCCCGGAGAAATGCAAGCATTGCAAGGCTTTTAACCCTGCCACGCTTCGCCAAAGAGCAGACCGGCTCAAGGCCCATCTGTGGGAAAAGGCCCTCTCAGTTTCCCACTCTTCGGAACTGTCCACGGACCCCTTAGGACGCCTTCCCATCTCTAAGTTCCCGAGGATTCCGAAAATCAAAAGACCGACGTCGACGGCGGCCTCGACACCGACGGAAGCCTCCTCAGCATCAGCCTCGACCATGACTACTATGTCTCGCCCCGAAGGGCAACACAGAGAGCACAAGAAGAAGCCTTCATCCACCGAGCTGGAGAAGTCGAAAGCTAAAAAGCATAAGCATAAGGAGGTCCTTACTTCGGTTGCCTCGGCGGCTGCCCAGCCAGACCTGGCCATGTCTTTTCTAAGACAGCCTTTGGCCATTGACCTCTCTGTCCCGGCCCCGGTCACTGTACTAGACTCGGCGCCGGAGACCTTGGAACCCGCATTTCAGACTGCACCTACCCAGGTCCTTGCCCCTACGGGGACGGTCTCGATCTCGGTTTCTACTGTTTCGCCCAATTCGGCTCCGACCTCTGTACCACCGAAGGAAATCCTAGCCTCTTCGGAGCGCATTTACAGGCTGCGGTTCCCATCTCCTCCACCCCGGAAGTCTCCGGAACCGTTTGAGGAGCACTACTTCGACTCGCCCCACTCGTCGGCCTCCTTTCTGGCACGACATCGGGCTGAATCATATTGGAGAGAGCGTCATCCATCCTACCGCTCCTACTCTCCTTCGTACTGGGATCGGTACCATGTCCGTGACCTCCACGTCGGAGACTTTTCTCGATCTCATTCTCCTTCTTGGTCCCGAGCTGAATATAGGGCCATATCACCCCCGCCGGCCTCGAGAGCTACGGCGTCGAAACCCCCGGAATCGAGCGCCATTATGACCACCTCGGCCTCAGCTACGATTACTACTTCGACGTCGATAGTCTCCGCTCCGATCAGTTACGCGGACGCCTCGACGTCGACCTTCCTTATGGCGCCAACACAGCCTTATGTGGACCCGCAATTGCCAGCCTCCCAGTCTACGGAGGAATCCACGGGAGAGATGGACAACTGTCCCGACTCCCCACAGCCTGCCATTTCCTCTCCCAATGAGGAAGTTGAGGACCAGACACCGGGTTCACCTGTCGAAGACCTCCATCTCTTCACTGGAATTGTCGACAGGATGGCAAGGGCAGTAGACCTCCAAACGGCGCAGACGGCCCAGCCCCCCAGGGACCCCATCGATGGCCTCGTGGTGCGTCCCCAGCAACCAGCGGTCATTCCATTCTTGCCTTCTTTTTCCGACATTATGGTGGCCTCTTGGAACAAGCCAGCCTCGACACCACCTGCCTCTAAGAAGCTTGACTCCTTGTATCGGGTGCAGTCGGATACAGCACCGTTCCTGTTCACCCACCCGGCCCCTAACTCCCTGGTGGTGGAATCTACCTGTAAGTCTACAGGCAAGTCCCACTCTGCCCCCGTGGACAAAGATGGCAGAAGGATGGACATCTTTGGTCGTCGTTTTTACTCCTCTGCAGTTTTGGCAGCAAAGGTCGCCAATATGCAAGGTTGTATGGCTGGCTATCAGAGGTTTCTGTGGGATCGTGTGGCTGCTTTTATTGGCAGGCACAACATGAGGCAGCTCAGGAATTTTGGCAGGCACAACAAGAGGCAGCTCAGGAATTTTACGCTGAGGCACTCTCCCTCATTGCCCAGGAGGTCCACTCAGCTAGACATGTGGTTGACTGTTCTGCGAAAGTGATGGCCGGTGCAGTGGCACTCCGCCGTTTTGCTTGGTTGAGGTCCACTTCCCTGTCTGAGGAAGCTAAGTCCAAGATCGAAGATCTTCCTTTTGATGGTGAAGGCCTATTCGCCGCCAAGACCGACGAATCCCTGGACACCATGGCCAAGGCTCGTCTGAACGGGAAGAGACTTGGGCTGACACCTAGCAAGCCCTCATCTGGTCGGGTCTGGCGCCAAAGGCCTTACGACCCTGGCTTCACCCGTTCTCGTTCGGCTCCGTCCTCTACTTATAGGACCCAGCCTTACACTAGGAGGCCTTACAGACAACCTCAACAGCAGCAGCAACAACAAAGACAAGGCCAGCAGCGTCAGCAACAACAGCCTTCCAGGAAACCATCCTCCAAGTCACACTTTTGCCGGGCCCTTGGAGGCGACACCCACTTTTTGTTTGCCAGTCACCCTCTCCTCAGTCCCCAGACTTCGCCATTTCTACGAGAACTGGTCCAAGATCACCACGGACTCCTGGGTGCTTACCATCATCCGCCTGGGATACGCCATAGAGTTCTCAAGTATTCCACCAAATGGCGTTTTCTGTTCCACTCCCTCCTCTCCTCCTCTTCTGGAGGAGATTTCCTCTCTTCTCGACAAAGGAGCCATACAACGTGTTCCACCATGTTACAAGCACCAAGGCTTCTACTCCAGGTACTTCACAGTTCCGAAAAGAGGAGGAGGTCTCCGCCCCATCTTGGACCTGAGAGGCGTCAACTCATACATCATGATTCGCAAGTTCAAGATGGTGACTCTCCAATCCATCTTGCCGTTCCTGCACCAAGGGGACTGGTTTGCATCCATAGACCTAAAGGATGCTTACTTCCACATCAGCATCAGGCCTCAACATTGGAAGTATCTCCGTTTCGCCATAGATGGAGATCTCTATCAATATACCGTTCTTCCTTTCGGCCTCTCTACCGCTCCTCGAGTGTTCACAAAGTGCATGGCGGTGGTCATCTCTCACCTTCGTCTCCAAGGAATAAAGATATTCCCTTACCTCGACGACTGGCTTCTGGTGTCGTCCTCCAAGACACAACTGTACAAAGACGTCCAGTACACTTTGGATCTGCTAGCAGACTTGGGACTCAATGTCAACCTGCCAAAATCCATTCTCCACCCTGTGAGGGTGATAGACTATATAGGCACATCCCTGGACTCTGTGATGGGTCGAGCCTACCTTCCCACCAGACGGGCGGAAGCGTCTGGGAACAGCTGCGATCCGTCCTTCACTCTCACCGTCCGTCTGCAAAGGACATTCAGAGACTGCTAGGCCACCTGGCCTCAACCACAGCGGTGACCTACCTGGCTCGTCTCAGGCTCAGGCCTCTCCAAGCTTGATTCCTGGCTTCCTTCGATCATCTGAGGGACAATCCGTCCAAGAGACTCTCGTTGCCACCTCATGTCAGAGACTCTCTCAAGTGGTGGATGTCTCCCTCCAACATCCTCAAGGGGATGCCCTTCCAGACGCCAGAACCGTCCAGGATGGTCACTACAGACGCGTCCATGTCAGGATGGGGCGCACATCTCAACGGCTTGTGTGTACAAGGACAGTGGTCTGCACAGGAGGCAGAACTGCACATCAATGCCTTGGAACTGTTGGCAGTCATCAAAGCCTTCAGGGCATTCGAAAATCACCTGCTCCACAGAGTTGTGCAGGTAGTATCAGACAACACAACCACTGTCTGGTACATCAACAAGCAAGGAGGAACTCACTCTCCAGTCCTCTTGCGTCTCTCCCAGCAGCTGTGGACGTGGTGCCACCACCGATCCATTCATCCAGTGGCCATTCACTTGGCAGGAAAGGACAATGTGCTGGCAGACTCCCTCAGCAGGGACAAGGTGCTGCAGCACGAATGGACTCTGTCGAGCCCAGCCTTCAATCTCCTGACGTCTCGTTGGGGAATTCCTTCAGTGGACCTGTTTGCCACCTCGGAGAACGCCCAATGCCGGGCATTCTACACCAGAGCGGGCAAAGGACGAGGTTCCATGGGGGACGCCTTCCTTTGCAGTTGGAGTCGAGACCTCCTGTATGCATTTCCACCCTTTCCTCTGATCTCCAGAACGGTGGCCAAGATGGCCAGGGATCGGTCCAACGCCATACTGTTGACTCCATTCTGGCCAAGACAACCCTGGTTCACTCCTCTTCTTCAGTTGGCCAGGGGCCAATACTTTCACCTGCCGAAGTGGCCAGACCTTTTGTCTCACTCCAATGGAGCGGTCCTGCACCCGGACTTGGTCAATCTACGGATGACGGCGTGGAGGATCCAGCCATAGAGTCTCCTGACCTGCTCAGGGTCCTGTCTGCCTCGAGAAAGGACTCCACTAAGAGATCCTATGCATGTAAGTGGAAGCGTTTCTGTGCCTTCGCGGAGGCTAGGTCTGAACCTTCCTCACCTGTGAGCCTTAGTACTGTTTTGCATTTTCTGCTGCACCTCAGGGATCAAGGCCTGGCCTTCTCTTCCCTCAAGGTCTACTTGTCGGCTATTGTAGCCAACCAGCCACCCGGCTCACGATCAGCTCGCCTCTTCATGTCACCCACGTTAAAGAGGTTCTTCAAGGGACTACATCACCTTTATCCACCATTGCCACCACTGGCTCCGGCCTGGTCTCTCTCTCTCTAGTGCTTACACAGCTTACGAGACCTCCATTTGAGCCTTTGGGCTCTGCTTCCTTGAGACTGCTGACACTCAAAGTGTCCTTTCTTGTGGCAATCACGTTAGCCAGACGTGCTTCTGAACTGACGGCCCTACGCTCAGATGAGCCTTACTTGACTTTTCATAGGGACAAGGTGGTCCTCAGACCGGACATTTCCTTTCTCCCTAAAGTGGTTTCTCCGTTTCACCTCTCCCAGGAGATTGTGCTTCCTAATTTCTATCCAGATCCTTCTTCGCCTCTGGAAAAGACTATGCACACCCTGGATGTTCGCCGTGCTTTGGCCTTTTATGTTCAGTGTTCTCAAGAGTTCAGATTATCCAATAAGTTGTTTATTTGTTACGGTGGTGCCAGGAAAGGCAACCCAGTTTCATCTCAACGGTTTGCAAAGTGGATTGCTCAAACCATTGCTTTGGCCTATGAACTGGCTAAACGCCCTCTCCCGGTTGGTGTACGTGCCCATTCAACCAGGGCTACAGCTTCATCTGCTGCCTTCCTCAGAGGGGTTCCCCTGCCAGAGGTCTGCAAGGCGGCCACGTGGTCACAGCCATCCACGTTTGTGAAGCATTACCGGCTGGACTCCAGATCCCGGAGAGATGCTAGTTTTGGTCGTGCTGTCCTTTCTTCGATCTTGCAGTGACCTTCCCACCTCCATAGGTAAGCTTTTCAGTCACCCTATTGTGTGAGGCACAGAGACCACGAAGAAGAAGTACAGGTTGCTTACCTGTAACTGTGTTTCTTCGAGTGGTCATCTGTGCCCTCACACAAATCCCGCCCTACCTCCCCTCGGTCAGGTCCCTGCCTTTTTTGTGGCGGACTTGAACTGAAGGAGGAGCTAGATTGGCGGGATTGGGCATGCTCAGGGAATGGGAGGGGCGGGGCTCCCGCCAATCTGCTCAGCTTTTCAGCATTCCGAATGGAGCTTCTGCGCAGGCGCAAACCCTATTGTGTGAGGGCACAGATGACCACTCGAAGAAACACAGTTACAGGTAAGCAACCTGTACATCTTTTATACTGGCTTTAGGTTTTGAAAACCTTAATATATAAAGCTGTTGTATATAGACTTAGACAACTAGTTCTTCTTGTCTGGTACAAGCTAACCAGACAATGATCCTTCAAGATAGCATAGACTTCTAGAGTGTTGCCTTAGGCAGCTACTTTTACTTTTTTGATGGGAAATTCTTGTATGCAATTCCTGTGCTCTCTAGAAAAGCTATACCCCTCTCTATCTACAGTGGTCCCCCGGGATACGAACCCCCCGGGGAACGAAATCCCCGGGACCCGAAACCGCCGGGGGCGAAAAAAAGCCCCTGGGATGCGAAGAAAACCCCGAGATCCGAAGAAGAAAAACCGCGCGGCCCCTTTAAATTTGCCACGCGGTCCGTCCACTAAAGCGGTCCCCCGGGAAACGAAGATTTCCGGGTTACGAAAAGTAATCCGGAACGGATTACTTTCGTAACCCGGGGGACCACTGTATATGATTCAGCCAACTATGTAGATTATATTGATGGCAGGCAGCGTCAAGTTTCTCATCATGAGGGTTCCTCCTCCAGAGGGCAGAGTCTATTTCTTGCACATTTATACTTGCCTTTATGTTATTTGTTTCTTTGACAGATAATTTTTCCAACTGTTTCTACTCCCTATCTTACTGTTAGTTTCCTCAGCATGTCAGCAGGATTTTTTACAGAGAATTATCCAAGCTTTGCCTAAATTTTCTTGCCATCATCATTTCTTCACCGTTCCTAATATTTCCCCCAGATGTTTCCAGTTCTGTCTTCGACATTATTGTTCAGTACTTGTTTAGAAATGTAGTTAGTGATCCAACATGTCATACCTTCCATCTCTTCCATTGTCTTTTGGGATTCTGGAATAACATATGCAGAACCCATCTTTTTTTCTCTACAAAACATTAGATCTGCATTTATTAATGCTTAGAATATACCCATCAAACAACTTATTTATAACTTATAACTTGTCAAATGAGTTCTAGATCCATTTCAAAGGCAAGATGCACACAAGAACACTACAGACTATCTTCCTGTCATTGATCTTTTCCAACCCAGCACATCCACCTGCAGCATACCCTCTTTGCTGATATATGGAATGAGTTATGAATACATTAACTAGCTGAGCATTCATTGTGTGTTATTTCCTAGTACATATGCAAGTCTGTGTTTATCTTTAAAACAGACGAAAGCATGCAATGCATAATAGTGATTCCACATCGTCGTCATCATCTGATGATGAGCAGCGTTTTGAGAGGCGTAGGAAACGAAGTCGGAACAAAGCATTAAGCAGGTATTCTGTCACTATTGCGCTGAAGTGTCATATTCATTATTTGGCAACTAGCTTTATTCATTTAATGGGGAATGTGCTGTACTTTAAAGTTAAGCATCCCCCGGTACTTTGTATATTTAACTATTTGCCAAATTGAAACAATTTATATTGCCCAGTTATTAATCATCCTTATTTTCAACAATTCTTAATTTTTGGCTTAGGTGCCTTCCACTAAACTTTAGAAAAGATGAGTTGAAAGGAATCCACAAGGATCGAATGAAAATTGGAGCAAGCCTAGCTGATGTTGATCCAATGCAAATAGACTCTTCTGTAAGTGTTTTAATATTTGAGAAGCTTGAGATTTTTTAAATTGTTACTGTCCTCACTTCTTTAAGTTAAACCCAGCTTTCCCGTAGAGTTCTGAAAATTAGTTTGTGTGGAAGCAATGGGCCTGTTTGGATCTTGGATACTGGAACGAACAATTTTGAGGCTGCTGTCGTTTTTGTTGATTTTTTTTTAAAATTGCCAACTCTTTTTGTTTTCTAGGTACGATTTGATTGTGTGGGTGGACTCTCTAGCCATATTTCAGCTCTAAAGGAGATGGTGGTTTTTCCACTGCTTTATCCAGAAGTGTTTGAAAGATTCAAAATCCAGCCTCCAAGGTAGTATTTAAATACATGCTTTGTTTCTAGGATACCAGTGGACCCTTAAACAAATCTGAAACTTGTATATTTCAGGATTCCTAGTTGCTTTCGGACTTTTTGCACAATAGTGCTTTCATATAATTATATACCTGTGTGTAGATGTATCATGTCTTACATTGAACTGTGCAGCAAATGAGCCTGTGACTGTTCTTCTTTGTGAAAGCAGCAGGAAATCATAGTTGTCTACAAAATGGACATTTGTCTACTTAGTATATACTCTGCATGTGGAAGTGATGCTTGAATGGGGGGGAAAGCAAAGCATAGTTGAATCCAGTGGAAACAAAAAGTGGATTAGATAGATCTTTGGTTTGATCCATTGGGAAACATATGACACTATAGCATGATCCTATGGAATTACTTGAATAAGATAGAGAAGTGGAGATATGATTTTCTGCATGGCTAACAGATTCTGAGAGGTTTTTGCCAATCACTTAAAAATGTGAAATGGTTAGGTGCAATTTGCTGTATTTTAGAGAGTCCGTTGCAATTCTGTTAACTAAAGCATTTTAATTTCCCAATTCCTTCAGGGGCTGCCTGTTCTACGGCCCACCAGGTACTGGAAAAACTCTTGTTGCCAGGGCACTTGCTAATGAATGCAGTCACGGTGACAGAAGAATAGCATTTTTCATGAGAAAAGGTGCTGATTGCCTTAGTAAATGGGTAGGAGAATCAGAGCGGCAACTTCGTCTGTTATTTGATCAGGTAAATTTGCTTTTTTATGTCTGGATTATGTTCTGCGGGGGGGGGGGGTTCCCCCAGTATTTACACATTTGAGCTTTTCTTGTAGGCCTTTCAGATGCGCCCTTCAATTATATTCTTCGATGAGATTGATGGTCTTGCTCCTGTACGATCCAGTAGGCAAGATCAAATTCACAGGTATGGGCATCATATTTAAAAGTTCTCGCACTCTATTTATATGTGTATATAGCATTTGCAGGTTGAAAGCAATCTAATTGGTCCAATGCTGCCTTGTATTCAGCCATTTGGTGAATTACAATTTCTGACAAGTAATATATGAATAAAAAATATAAATGTATAACTCCCCAAACCAAAGATGTCCTGAAACATTCAGATATTGGCAGGAGTGCTTGACAGCCTTTTCAACTGTAGCATTTATGTAATACCACCCAATACATTTAGAGTATGGATTTGTGGATCAGTCCAAATACCCTATGGTTATTCCAGGTTTACTGGAATGTCTTCTTTATTACCTTTGTGAGATGATGCCTGAATTCCTCATTATAGCAAGTGATTCATTGGCAGTTTTAAAATAGTTTTGAAGTACTGCCAGCCTTTAGGGAAGTGTTTTTCTGATGTAAAATTCTAATATGGTCGTTCGATTTAGGGATTAGTGTTGCACTACAAACCTGAGCCAATTTCCACACCACTTTCCTTATCTGTTACTACAAATCTTTTTTCTTGTGTAGCTATGATATACATGTGGGTTGAAAATTCTGTTGAATGAGCTGAAATGTCTTCCACCTATGCCCCTTTAGACTGAGGGAGTGACTTCTCTATCCCTCTTTATTGGCCCATGAAAAAAAAATGGCTCTCAGCCCTGTAGAGTCAACTGTTTGTGACACCTGAGCAACACATGAGAATAGGAGTAATGGTGTCTTCCGTTTGTGCACTGGGATATGCATGAGGCAGAGTGGGATCTAAGCAATAAAAAAGATTAAAGTCTGTTTTTGTTTTTTCTTTAAGTTCAATTGTATCCACGTTGCTTGCACTGATGGATGGCTTAGACAGCAGAGGTGAGATTGTGGTGATTGGAGCTACCAATAGATTGGATTCCATAGATCCTGCTTTGAGAAGGCCTGGACGTTTTGACAGAGAATTCCTTTTCACCTTGCCAGATAAAGATGTAAGAAACAGAGTTTTGCTTATGAATAAATGTTATAATTTATCTAGAATCAATGAGGTGTCGTGACTTTACTGTTAGAGCAATAAGCACCTGAGAAATGGAAGATTTTCTTAAATTGAATTTCAGTTTAGCATGCCATGGTTTAGAGAACCAGCATGGTGTAGTGGTTTGAATGATGGAGTACAGCTCTGGATACCAGAATTCAAGTCCCCACTTGCCCATGGAAATCCACTGGGTGATTTAGGGCAAGTCACACTCTCAGCCTGATAGGAAGGGAAAGGCAAACCCTTTCCAGAAAAATCTTGGGAAGAAAACTGTGAGAGGCTTTGCCTTGGGGTGACATAAGTCAGAAAAAGACACATAACAGCAACATTCAGTGGCTTGGCAGGTGCAACATATGCTTGAAGAAGAGTAAAGATTTAAGGTTATTGTTTGACAAATGAATGCAATTTATAATTTATAGAGGGGAGAAGACATTGTTGTTCTTTCCAGCTGACATATGTTTTGGTATTTTAATGCAGTGGAAGAAAACTGGCTCATATTAAGAACATGGTGCTACAGTGTTTGCTTTCTATATTTCCTGATCCCAAATGTATCCAGTTGAATCAGGTTCCACTGTAATCAATGGATAGTTTTCTTTAACTTGCTAATTTTAAGAGTTTTAGGCTCATAACACTTTGAACAAGAGCGGTCCCTTTCCTTTAATGCTTCAGAGTTAAACAGCATGTATATGTAGTTAGGATTGTTTTGTTCAGCAAGTATTGCTTTGCACTTTGAACGTCATTACTTATTTGTGGCCCAACTCCAGTTTTATGTTCTTCACAAACTACTAAGATTATAAATCTTCTAGGTGTTTCTAAATTGCTTTCATTTACTGAGTATATTTATGAAGTGTACAGTGGGTTTCATGTATTTAGAAGGTAGAACTAAAGTACCTGTGATTTATTTGTTATTGTTATAAAGCATTGATTCATTTATTTCTAGGCAAGGAAAGAGATCCTTAAGATTCACACACGGGAATGGTCCCCTAAGCCATCAGAGATGTTCCTTGAGGAGTTAGCTGAAAAATGTGTTGGTAAGGGGCAAAATAAACTTAGAAGCGAAACAAACTGCTCCAAAAAAATTGGGGCTCCCGGAGCTGCGGCAAGCATGCACACACCACGGCCCCAATCCACCTCGCCACCAGCCCAAATAGGAGCAGAAAAGAATGGCTCCTTTTTGATCTGTTTTTTTTTTTTTTTGGCTGCTTTAGGGGGGCCCAGCCCAATCCCAGAGCAGCTTCTGGGGGCATGTGTCATTAAAACATCACACCCCTGGAGCAGCTAGAAGCCACCCCTGTGATCACCCACCGCAACTTCTGGGCATTTTGGGGATGTGCACCATCAAAACACCTTGCCCCCAAGCTGCCCAGAAGCTGGCTTTCCCTGACCATCTGTTTGGAAACTAAGTCTGAAAAAAAAATTCTGTTACAATATTTTTTATCCATTTGTTTGTAAACTTGGCTCTATATACTCTGATTTGAACAAAATTTTGCTGTTTCATATGTAGAGCAATAGCAAGTTGGCACTATCCATGGACAAGAAAGAAATAATAGTAGGCTTTGGAGGACTGCAAGGTTTCCATCAGTGCAGGGAAAAAAAGCTGTAGAGAAAAAACAAAAGGAAATATTTGTGTACCAGAAAGCAGTCCACATAAGACTGGGCATGCTTAGTGATCAAGGGATAAAGGTGGAATTTTGCATTTTAATTGAACTGTATTGTAGAGTACTCCATGCTTAGAAAATACACACAAATCAAGTTTAGTCTTGATCTTGAAGAAATATTTGGACTGCATTTTCTGAATTACTTGAGGGAAGAAAGAACTATCAGAAAGTTTTCAGTGACATTTTTCCACAGTTAAACATGGATGGTATTTTTAAGAGATGAAAAGCATGCTCTGCCAATAGAAATTATATGACTCTACATATTCAGTTGTGGCTCTTTGATAGCTGCCATTTTAGATGGAGAGAAACTCTGGGTGGATATGCACTGCAGAGATAAAGCAGTTTGACACCACTTTAAGTGCTGTAGCGCCATCGCATGGAATCCTGGGATTTGTAGTTTTACAAGGTCTTTAGCCTTCTCTGCCAAAGAGTGCTGGTGGTGCCTCACAAAACTACAGATGCTAGGATTTTCTAGGATGGAGCCACAGCAATTAAAGTTATGTCAATGTGCATTATTTCTGCAGTGCAGATGTACGCTCTTTTAACTTTTTACATATTACAATTGTATGGATTTTAGTCTTATTTCCAGGCCATTTGCTTTATTTCTTTTAGGGTACTGTGGTGCTGACATTAAGTCTATATGTGCTGAAGCGGCCTTGTGTGCCTTGCGTCGACGTTATCCTCAGATATACACTAGCAGTGCCAAGTTGCAACTGGATATATCTTCTATTAACATAACAGCTAAAGATTTTGTGATGGCTATGCAGAAGACCATACCCGCTTCCCAGAGAGCAGTTACCTCACCTGGCCAAGCACTCTCCACCATTTCAAAACCATTGCTTGAAAACATACTTCAGAGAATCTTGGAAGTTGTACAGAATGTGTTTCCACATGCAGAACTGGCACAAAAAGGAGGGGGCAAGTCAGGTATTTCCATATGTATTTCTGTTGATTTGGGGAAGAAATTATTTTTATCTTAACACTAATATATCCATGAATTTAATTGTAATAAAATATGTGATACACAATATTGAAACCAAACAGCCTTTCTCTCCCATTAGATACTCACTTGTTTTATTTCTCTAATTCTGCAAGTAGATAAACCTACAAGTTTCAGAACGTCTGGTGCTCCAAACTGATTTTTTTTTTAGTCCTCTAAATAAGAACTTAGATCTGATAGACTGTTCACCCACACATAGGTTTATCTGAGGTCTAATTCTATGGAGCTTATGTATCTGCTTGTCTGGAGGGGTTTTATTCCCTTGCTACTCTGAAATGAGAGTAACAATTTTCGAGTTTGTTACTTGTAAATGGTTTTTTAGTGGCTAAAGTCCCAGAGCCTTTGTGCTGGTAATTGATATACTATTGTACCAGAGGGAGATGGAATTCTCCAGCCTGCACAGAGCTTCATGTCGCTTCCTTGGTGGCCATAAAGGTGCACAGCTTCAGCGTGGTGCAATGCAGTCCACGGTAATCACCCTAACACAATGCTCATTATTTGCAGAATCCAGCTGCCAGGCATGCGTGTTAACAAATATAACTAAATCATTGTTCCTCTGGTTTTATGAGGAAACATAACTCAGATACGCTCCAGAAGTTGACTGTATGGGTCCTATGATGGCTATTATAGAGCAGTAGAATACAGGATCAGACATATGATCTCTTTGGAATGCCTCTAGGAACTTAGAACATGCAGCCTCTTGCCAGTTTTAACTAGTTGAACTCAACAGAATATTTTGATTTTTTTTTTTTTAGTACATGTGATTTCATTTAATTGCTCCAAATGTTCAGTTTAATTAAGAACCTTCATGCTATTGGAAAGAGATGGGGTAGTAGATTTTTTTGGCCCTCAAAAGTACTTTGCCTAATCTTGGCTTCCTGTGCCAAATCTTTTGCTTCTTTCATAGGTCCTACAGTATATTTATTTTAATGCTTAGGTGAAGGAGTAGAACTACGTATTGGCACCAGATTTGCAAAAGAATAGTGTTAGGTGTGTTCTAAATTGAATAAACAAGATGTGTTAGCTGTTGTCATTCAGTCTACTTTCCCTGAAAACTTCATCTTCTCTTACCCTAGCAAACAAATACTCTGAACCGCAGAGACGATGGTGTAATGGTGGAAAAAATATTTTTTTTCTTTCTTTTTTTTTCAACTGTAAATTTTACTCTCAATAATTCTTTGGGAAGTGGAAGGCAGTAGGAAAAGGGGAAGACTTCATTATAGATGGAATGATATAATTAAGGAAGCCAGAGTTTGCAAGAACTGAGCAGGGCTATTGATGGCAGGGTATCTCTCATTCATAAGGTTGCTATAAGTTAAGGTTGACTTGACAGCACATTAACAGGAACAACAAGAATGATCTAGACCAATGATGGCAAACCTTTTAGGGACTGAATGTTCAAACCAAAAAGCTTTCCAGCACTGGGTGTTACCAGGAGTATGCTTGTTCCTCCTTCCTTCCCCCGCCCCCCCCCCCCCCGGCACACTCCCAGAGGCAGCTGAAGGCCAAGGACAGCCAGGAAAATGAGGAACAGGCATGCACCTGTTCCTCCTCGCCCCCCCCCCCCCGACACCCTCTTTGGCCTTTAGCTGCCTCTCTGGAGGCTGTCAATAGGAGGAACAGGAGAACACCTGTTCCTCCTGTTCCCTGCCCTCCATGTGCCCTGAAACATGGCTTCACATGCAGTCTCTGGTACCTGTGCCATAGGTTCACCACTACGATCTAAACTTTGGGATGCTATTGCTAATTAGGTGTAAAACAGGCCTTTGCAGAAAGAGTGGTCCTGGGCTGATCTCTCAGGGGCATATTTTTTTTTCTCATGGTAATGGAAGAAGCAAAACATGATCAAATCTCGTGTATGATTAGGCCTTTCACACAGCCATTAAAAAGAAGGGTTTGGATCCAGCTGAGCTGATCAAATGTTCCTGGCCCATACTGACTGTTACCCCATGGCTTACAGCTACATGTTCTTTACAGAATTCTTGTAAACTAAAGAAAGGGCATTTTTAAAACATTTAGCTGCTAAACCACTTTAATACAGTGGTCCCCCGGTTTATTAATCCCCCGGGGTACAAAAACCCCGGGGTACGAAACAGGCGGGACCGCTACAATATCCCCCGGGATACGAAAGATCCCCCGGGATACGAAAGAAAAAACCGCGCGGTCCGTTCAAAATAGCGGTTCCCGGGAAACGAATGCTTCCGGGTTACGAAAGGTAATCCCGAACGGATTACCTTCGTAACCTGGGGGACGACTGTATTTAAAATTAACCAGAATTAGTTTATAAATCATTGGGGTAAAGATTTAGATTTGGAATGGCACGTAAGCTTTGTGTTCTTTCATCAGACCTTCATATATTTTGTACTACACCTAGCTAATATTACCTGGCTACTTGGCAGTTAATTAGTTCATGTAGCTCCATATAATTCATTTAAACCAGCTCAGAATAGTGAACTGTATCACTGAACCAGATAAAGTGTCACCAATTTCCTAATAATGGTGAGGAAAATAGACATTAGGGTTTTTTTCATGCTTTAGAAGTAAATCAGTATTGAAATGATAATGGTGTTTTGTTTTTTATAGATTTTCCTAGTGATGTTTTAGACACTGATTTGCTGTACAGCGATGAAGAGGGACCATCAATATTTGAAACAGGGCACTCACAGAAAAGTTTTGATAAACATAAACATACTTTCCTCAATTTTAACAGGTAAGTGATATATGAAAGTGACAGCAAATACAAAAAACCACCTTCGTTTTCATGCATGGGATTTTATTCAGCTTGGTGATTTACTTAACATCTCATTCTCTGCAATGTTCAGACTTCAACATACCATATATACTCGTGTATAAGTTGACATCATGTATAAGTCGAGGGCAGTTTTGGGGGCCAAAATAATGGATTTTGATATGACCTGTGGATAAGTCGAGGGTCAAACACTGAGCCATGTTACAAAAGATCTAAAGGGGGAAACAAAGCACCACTTCCATCCCACATCTTTCTCTCTGGACCTCTCCCAGGGATCATAGTCTCAGCATGGGAAAGAGGAAACAAACCTCGACAAACACACACACACTTGCCTTTACCAAAAGCATTTCCAAGATTCATGGCTTACAGAAGGGGACAGACCTCTCTCTCTCTCTCTCTCTCTCTCTCCCCCTCCCTCCCTCTCTCTCTGCTTTCATCCCATTCCCAGGATTCCCAACTAGACTTGTGGCTTGCAAAAGGGGACAGACCCCCCCCCCACCTTTCTCTCTCTTCTTCACCAAGGCTTTACTTGCAAAATGCGATACAAGCCTGCGGGCATACTCTCTCTGTGTGTCTTGCCTGCGCAGGAAGTGCTTACTTTTTAGCTCTAGCTGTGAGGGAAGACTGAGATCACACACACACACGCAAAGAGAGAGAGGAGAGCATGCCGGGGAGCAGGACGGGGAGGCAAGATCCCTGGCTACAGAGGATGGTGGGCACTTATTTCAAGAAATTTAGAAGCAACATTAACTTAATTGCCTCGTCTATAAGTCTACCCATGATTCTGGAGTCCATTTTGGGGCATACATTTCTTGACTTATAGTCAAGTATATACGGTCGATCATTTTTCACCAAATCTTTAGGTCAGTGTGCATACTGTATAGAAATGTGTATTAGCTCTGTAGAAGGACAGTATGGAGTAGAGAAGCAGTGCAGTGGTGGTAGCATATTCTTCTGATTTTGCCTTTCTCAGTGCAAGCAATAATTGTTCCACTTCCATCTGTTGATTCCCAGTGCACCTTTATGAGGGTAAAGGTATTGGAACGCCACAAGAAGGGGGGAGGTATTTCAGATGGAAAGCAGCAAATGGGGAATAAATAATGAGTTCACCTGGCACTTTTCTACTGAAAACAGTCTTCCTCTTGTGACATTTCCTTGGCAATTTCGGAAGATACATGTTGCATCTTACCTATAATAAACAACAATCACTACATGGAGAATTATTTCGTAACTTGGATATGTTTGACTTATAAAACATGCAAACCCGAAAGAGTACAAGTTGGCAAGACTGTCAGTTGCAGTTGTTTCAGACTGATGAATTCTTAAGAAAGCAAGAGCTGTGGATGTTTTCTCAATAATTTTTGTTCAAAGATTGGAAGAATCTCTTGTCCCAAATTAGTTGTTCTATGTTTCCATGTTTTTTTCATAGTCATAGCAAATTACGCAGGTGCTTAACTAGACTAAGCAATACATATATCACATGAAACAGTGTACTTGTTAGTACAGATTGAGTATCTCTTATCCAAAATGGTTGGGGCCAGAAGTACTTCAGAGTTGGGATTTATTTATTTGAGCTTCAGAATGCAAATAGTGTACTGCATACCTGTATATTTGCGAGGCTGGAAAGAGACTCAAGGATCTGTGAAATGATGGAAATCCAAAGACAGTGTTTCATGCGAATCCACACCTCCCATTATTTCACAGATCCTCATCTGTCCCCAGCTTCATAAATACAGTACTGATATGTACTATGCTACTTATACAGTGTGCTACAAAATTAAAAAAAAAACACCCAACTCTAAAATCAAAGCTTCAAAGCATCATCAGTGCTCAGATTTTGGAGCATTTTTGATTTTGAGATAAGAGATATTCAGTCTATATTATGATTGGGATGAGACAGTATACTAAAATTTTGCTTAGCATGGTGTGAAGGAGACTGAAAGTCTTGGGGTGACCTTAAATCAGACATGATTAAAAATCCTAGTTGAGGGTTATGCTTAACAGGGATACCAATTTCTTCTTGTAGAAGTGCGTATCACCAACCAACATCCTACCGACCAAGACTCTTAATAGCAGGAGAACCAGGATTTGGACAAGCCTCGCATTTGGCTCCAGCAGTTATACATGCTTTGGAAAAGTTCACTGTGTACACACTAGATCTTTCCATCCTATTTGGAATGACTGCCAAAACACCCGAAGAAACATGTGCACAGGTGTTGTAATTTGTTCTTTTCTCTCTTTTTTAAAATCTAAACTGTAATTATTTTACTTCTATAACACACTACAGCTCAGGGGTTGTAGTGGTCTTCCACCCAGAGAGAGAGAGAGAGATCCATAACTGCTTAGTTTAGCAAGGATTTTGCATTATATGCCTTCAGAAATGTTCTAGTATCATTATTTGTACCTGTGCTTATAAGCTAAATAACTGTCTCAGATGACAAGCGTATTTCAATGGAATTGGCTGCCAAGAGATAGTAAAATGTTGTGTGCCTTTAAGTTCTTTCCAACTTATATCACACCTAAGGCAAACCTATCAGGGTTTTCTTGTTAAGATTTTTTCCAGAGGTGGTTTGCCTTTGCCTTCTCCTTAGGGTGAGAGTATGACCTGCTCAGGGTCACCCAATGGGTTTACATGGTTGATCCCTGATCTCCAGAATTGTAGTCCAACACACTCAAACCACCACACTGTCTCTCAATGAAGTATTAGATGGTCAATAATTTGGATTCAGTTCAATTTTATGCTTAAAATGAGGAAAGCTTAAAAGTACTGAGGAAATTATTGTTTGGTGTTTTTTAAAATATTGTCATGAACTATTTTTGTCTTTTTGCTTTGATTGAGAGGTTGACAGTTTTACTTCAGTACCTTTTGTTCCTTTGTTTGTGGCTTTCCATCTGGTTGTTGTCATATTATATTTTATTGTGTTGTATGCTTTGTTGTTTTTACAATGTTGTGTAAAAAACAAAGAATATGTCAAAACTGGGACAATAATTTGGACACATGACTAGCGACCAGTGTCCCATGGTTACAGGCACATAAAACATCTACATTTTGTATATACAGCATGTTCCTTGGTAAATTCCAACCTGAAACCAGAGCTGTTGTCTGCTTCATACAATGGCTAGCAAGCCTGAAATGCATATGAATAAAAGGAAAAACAACTGAATGACTGACTGATGTTCCCTTCAATATATCTAAATTCTCTTCTTTTTCTAGTTGATCTGTGAAGCCAAGAGAACAGCACCAAGTATAATATACATTCCAAATGTTCATATATGGTGGGAGACAGTTGGACACACGTTGCAAGCAACATTTATTACATTGTTACAGAACATTCCATCTTTTGCACCAGTTTTGCTCCTTGCAACATCAGATGTACATCATGCAACATTGCCAGATGAGGTACGTGCCGTCAGTGGCTTCACAGAGTATATTTTCAGTCCATAATGCTTCATTGTAAATTGCTGAATTGTTTAGCCTTATAATCAAGACCAGTGAGGAAGAGATGTATTTTTGAAAAACAGTCATAGGTTTAGTCTTCCCAATATACACTTCTGTTTCTTTCTTAGGGGTTGAGTAGAAATTATTGGGTTGGATTTTTGCATCTTTGCCATACTGTATATTTCTGTTTGTTGAACTTGTAGTATTTCCTGCTTATCAAAAGAATGACATTATTCCATTGTTACTTAAAGCATTGAGGCATACCTATACAAGTCTGTAATATAGTGAATGCTAAGTTGAAAATAAGATGATTCATATCCTCCATCATCTATACTGAAGCTATTTTTCCTTTGTCGGATCCATCATAGTGAGCATAATCCTGCAACCTTGATCTTATTTGTCATGTGATAATCACTCTTCTCTGCTTTTGTTAAACATTACATTATTTTGCCGATTTTTACTTATCAATGATGTTCCCTTTTTTAGGTACAAGACCTATTTGCCAAAGATTATGGAGAAGTTTTTGATGTCCGTTCACCTAATGCTGAAGAGAGAAGAACGTTCTTTAAAGATTTACTTCTTCACCAGGCTGTTAAACCACCTGCATCAAAAAAGAAAGCAGGTTAGGATATGCAGCAAATTGCCCTGGGGGGGTGTAACATTGGAGCATTATAGAGGAGCTACAAAAAGAGAGACCACCCTAAACTTCTAATCTTTGTTCTAAGTTTTGCAGAGTTTAGAAGTTTTACCAGTAGCACTTCCACCTGAGCCAAGGCAGTTAACAGAAGAGGAGATCAAACAACTTGAGGAGCAAGAAGAAGATACATTACGTGAACTCAGGATTTTCCTAAGAAGTGTTACTCATAGGCTTGCCATTGACAAGCGTTTCAGGGCCTTTACAAAACCAGTTGATTTGCATGAGGTAACAGTTAAAATTTTATTTCACAAAAATAAAGTAATAAATTTTTCACTTTGTTAAAAACATTTGTGTCTTCTGATAAAATACAGTGGTCCCCCGGGATACGAATCCCCCGGGTTAAGAAAACCCCGGGATCCGAAACCGGCGGGACCAAAAATTATCCCCCGGGATCCGAAGGATCCCCCGGGATCCGAAAAAAAGGTTCGTCCCTTTTCCTCCGAGGCCAGGCTTCGGAGGAAAAGGGACAGACTCCCATCCCTTTTCCTCCGAGGCCAGGCTTGTGGCGGATCGGGTCTCCTTCCGCGTCAGGCGCGGAGGCCCAGGCTGGCTTCCCAAGCCAGCCTGGGCCTCCGCGCCTGACGCGAAAGGAGGCCCGATCCCGCCGGATCAGGCCTCCTTTCGTTGGGCGCGGAGGCCCAGGCTGGCTTGGGAAGCCAGCCTGGGCCTCCGCGCCTGACGCGGAAGGAGACCCGATCCCGCCGGATCGGGCCTCCTTTCGTTGGGCGCGAAGGCCCAGGCTGGCTTGGGCGCGGAGGCCCAGGCTGGCAGCCCGATCCAGCGGGATCGGGCCTCCTTCCGCGTCAGGCGCGGAGGCCCAGGCTGGCTTCCCAAGCCAGCCTGGGCCTCCGCGCCCAACGAAAGGAAGGCCCGATCCGGCGGATCGGGCCTCCCTTTCGCGTCAGGCCCGGAGGCCCAGCCTGGCTGGGGAAGGGAACCTTCCCTTCCCCAGCCAGGCTGGGCCTCCGCGGCTGAGGAAAGGAAGGCCCGATCCGCCGGATCGGACCTTCCCTTCCCCAGCCAGGAGGCCCCCGCGGCTGACGAAAAGAAGGCCCGATCCGCCAGATCGGACCTTCCTTTCCTCAGCCAGGAGGCCCCCGCCAGGCCCGGGGAATGGATTACCTATTTCCTATGGGAAATAGGCCCCGGGTTACGAAATTTTCGGCTTACGAAAAAGTAGCCGGAACAAATTAATTTCATAACCCGGGGGACCACTGTAGTTGACTGATTTAATTATCTTTGATATGAATATAAGTAATTTTGCCTGATGTGGATGCAGTAGACAAGAAAAGTAATGAAATGCAATCCAAAGTGAGTGCTTCATTTCACAGAAATTAAATACAATAACTACAGAAAGGAAAACATGATTTAAAACTTTCAAAGTTGGAAATCAACAGTGCCATTTTGGCATCTTGCCATTTGTTCAGTGATATGCACCTAGTGATCCAACCTGTGAAATGTACCCATCTCCCAAAATTAGACCCTTGTGGTGGATATGGGTAAATTGAATATGAGATGTTTACCCAGTTCAAGCTTACCTGCTTTACAAGAATGCTTGCTCTCTTGTCCAACAGCTCTCTTCTGTTCATTGCTTCAACTTTCTTCCTCTGTCATTCTCATGCTGTGCTTCATTCCGGCCGCCTATGTAAAGTGGAAAAATATAATACCTTGTCTAGTATGCATGTCTGACTTTTCTCTTCCTCGCCTCCCCTTAAAGGATTTCTGGCTTACTATTGACTCCTGTAAGACTAGGAGGGAGGAGAAAATGGTGTCTTCTTGTATGTGACTCCATTCTAATCTTGCTCTTCATACATGTAATAAGAGACATAATAGTTGAGTGCTTGCATTGTGCCCTAATGGTAAACTTCTTGAGGGTTTATGAACACCCACTTGTATGAGTCAGACCATTGGTCTATCTTTGTCCAGTATTAGTTGCCATGATTAGCAGCAGCTCACCACTGAGAGAAGGAATCCACACATTCTGGGTTTTCTCCTGTCACAGCCCAGAGACAGACAGGAAGTAACACAAAGTCTTGTGATATCTGAATGAAAAGTTGAACTTACTTCCCAGCTCAACCTTCTTAGAGTTCAACTTCAGTTGTTTTTCCTACCTATGAAGGTACATTCTGGGTGATTGAGCGGAAGAATCCACCCCCATTTCTTCAGCCTGTAATGCTTTGTGGAACTTCTTCATGGTCTCTGTGAATCACATAAGTGGGTGTTTCTCCACCTGCACAGAGCCATTCAGGAACCTTCTGGCTGATCTCATAAAACACTGTAATATGGTTTGTTTTAGTTAAGTGATACACTTTTGAGCTTGCTTCTTTCATTATATTTCTAGGTACCAGACTATGTCACAGTTATCAAGCAACCAATGGATCTTTCAACTGTTATTTCAAAAATAGATCTTCACCAATATCTGTCTGCCAAAGAGTATCTGAAAGATATTGATCTTATCTGTAGCAATGCATTAGAGTACAATCCAGACAGAGACCCTGGAGGTAAGTGATAGACAGTTCTAACATAAATGTTTCTGGTAGAAGATAAAGCTATTTTGTCCAAAAGTCTTAATTTTTAAATAAATGACCACTGCAGTAAGGAAGTTGAAATACTATCTGAAAGTTATTGAACTGCTGATTTAACTCCTACAATTTGTCTTCTGTATATCAATTTTAGATCGCCTCATTAGACACAGAGCATGTTCTCTCAGAGATACAGCTTATGCAATAATTAAAGAGGAGATGGATGAAGACTTTGAACAACTTTGTGAAGAAATTAAAGAGTCTCGTAAAAAAAGAGGTGTGTGCCCTTTTGCATAATTTAATACATTTTTAAAAATAACAGTATTCTTTTTACAGAGATAATATGTTGAGCTTTTAAACAATATGCCTAACAGACCCTCACGTAAAGTATAGCCCAATTTCAAACTACAGCCTATTAACTGCATAAAATACCTCTCTGAATAAAGGAGAGTTAGGTAGCGGGGCTAGAAAGGCATAATTTAAGATTGTATGTACAGCACTGTATAAATTTACAGCGCTATATAAATAAAGGTTAATAATAATTTACACGCAGCCCTTTGGATCCCAGACACACAAACAGGCATTCATATTTGTTGCTGTGTTGTTTTGGTGGTGGTGCACCTGCAAGTCTTTTCTGAATTATGCTAACCCTAAGACCCTATCATGGGGTTTTTTTTTGGCAAGAATACCATTATAAGTTCAGTAAAAGATGCCAACGGCAGTTTGTTTCTTTCAAAGGTTGCAGTTCTTCAAAGTATGCTCCATCTTACTATTATGTAATGCCAAAGCAAAACACCACCTTGGAGCGCAAGAAATTGGATCCTGAAAATAGTGAGAAACTGAAAAACCCTCCAATACCTCTGGATTCTAGTTCTCCCTCGTTTTCTAGTGGTAAGTGCTACTAAATCAGTATTTATTTCTTGATAGTTTTTGACAGATTTATAATCTTCCATTCTCAACCACCATAACCCCAATACCACAATATTTTGTCCAGCAGTAAGAATTCTTCATGATCGTTTTGTAGTATTTCTGAGTTCTGCAGCTGTACTGAGCTTAATTTGGGAAACTTATTAATTCAGGAAGCTAGAGAAGCATTTTGGCAGATGCCTCCACCCACCCACCTACCCCTTTGCCAGCATAACAAGGTGGGGTCATATTATTTGAAACAGTCCACAACAGATCGTTAGGAAGTGCTCTTGTCTACAGCAAGAAAGCCCATTTAACTTTCTTGTTGCTTTGTCTTTCTGTTCTCTACTTGATTCTGTCTAATTTGTGATTTGGCTTTCTCAGTCATTTCTGTTTGCATAAGACATTTGATAGTTGTGCCTGGAAAGCATCTTCCCAAGCCTTTAGAGCCCAGAATATCACCTTTTTCCACAACTGCTAATTACCTCCATCACACACATTTGCCTTTTCTCTTCTGTTGGTTGAGGCTGGTGAGTACTGCTACCATTATGCCTCAAAGAGACTGGCCTTTGGGCTTTGAGGGCTCATTTGGAAAAAAGGCTCTTAATACAATGGGTTCCAGGTCCTTTAAACAGGGGTACACAAATCATGGACTGAATGTGCCCACAAGCCTCTTGCACTCACTGCTTGTTCTGATCTTTCTTGTTTTTGAGGAAGATGAAACTAAAATGAGTTTGATTTGTATGTAGCCTTATCCAAGAAAAAACTGCGAAGAAAGAGCCGGTGGTGCCTGGGTAACCTAACAAAAAGAAGGAAGACTTCTCACTTCAATAAAGAGAATAAAGCTCCAGGAGAAGAACAAGATGAAGCAGAAACTGATGGAGAAGAATGTATGGAAAATCATGACTCCAGCATCGAGCAAGCTGAAGCTGAAATGACAGAAACTTCAGTAGCAGAATCTCAAACTGTGTTTCCAGCACAGTACAACAATGTGAAACCTAATACAGAGAATGATAAAGAGCAAACTGTTGATGCTAATTCTAAGTGTAGATCTGAGAAGGGCAACAAAGACACTGACTGCTCAGAACAAAGCAAAGGATGTAATGGAGATGCACTGGATCATCCATCAGATAAGGATACTCAAGGTATGTGGAAAGTCAATTGCTAGCCGATACATAGTTCTATGGATACATAGTTCTCCTTGGTTCCTCTTCCCTTAGGTATTCTGGTACTCATTTCTGGGTAAGCAGCTTTAGGAAGGATTGCACCCTGGAAGATAAAATAATTGTGAAATGGGATCTTAAATGTCATTATCTACCTATCTTGCTTTCCAGTTTTCCTACACATACTAATCTTTCCCTCCCAGTGCAGACAAATGCAGTTAACAAACACAGTAAGCTGCCATTGCCCTGGTGCCACAACAAACTACAGTTCCCAGAATTCCATAACATTGACCCATGTCAGTTAGAGTGGTGTCAAACTGGATTATTTCTGCAGCATGGAAGCAGCCTGTAACACACATACTTATTATTACTGCAGATGTTCCTCATGTGTCATGTATTTGTGGTCATTCCAGCATTGTTTTTGTTACTCTAGATGTATGTATACTTCGCATGACCCGAGCTAGACGCTCTCAGGTGGAACAGCAGCATCTCATCAGTGTTGAAAGAGCTATGGAGATTCTCTCAGAGCAAACACCTCCCCTGATTGTGGATTATGAAAAGCTTAATGTATGTACATACTCTCTTCTTTCTCAATGCTGGAGTAATAATAAACAAAATGAAATGAAATAAAATATAAACCAAAGCCATCTTTAGACTGGAATAATCTAAGCCTCTGATGGAACTGATATTTGAGTAGCACATTCCTGTGGACCTATGCATTGTAATTTCATTGTGTTCTGTACTTTATATTCTAAAAAGAGTTATTATTTCTCTTTTTCCAGGAATTATTGGAAATTGTTACTGAGAAAAGCAGAAATTACACTATACTTCAGTTGGAAAAACTTTATGCCTTGCTCAGTCAGTGTATTTATCGACATCGCAAAGACTATGACAAAACCAAGTTGATCCAGGTATGGTATTTTACACAGATGTAGTGAATATTTAAACTTTTGCATCCCATTGTATTATTGGAGGGCCTGTAATCTGTTTTAAGTGATGTCTTTTTGATTGTAATGCTGAGATTAAATTGTACAGATCACAAATGTATTGGAACATTTTACCCCCCATTTCCATTGTCAGTCGATGCCATAGTCATGCCAAATTATGCTTTCGAAGTTTCTGATGATTATAAAGTACATATCCATGTGAGCTTTTTTAATGACTCCATGTTAAATATTCTGATCTTGTCAATATGAACAAAACATGTCCAAAATATTAAGTCCTAATGCACTCTAAAGAAGAAATAGTACAGATGTGGAACTTGGTTACTAAAGTCCTGCATTTGCTAGTGAGAGATTTCCAGAATGTTGTGTGTGGCGATGAAGAAAGACGCACAGGCAGGATGATGGGTTGACGGGATGGCACCCTTTGCTTTTGGTGCTGCTTCCTTTTATTCATTTCTAGAGTTGCTGACCACGTGGTTTAAGCAAGGCTATTGGGTGACCATGTAGATAATTTACGTTTTCTTGCTGCAGACAATGCCCTCCTACGTGCCGGATCTCCTGCCCCAAGAGGTCTGCTAGCCACTGATAAGAGAATCATCCCCCACCAGGAGATAACGGTTACGGTTGTCCCCCCACCCAGTGTGGTTTGCCAGCACTGAAGAAAACAACTGTCCCCTACAGTTGTGCTTTTCCTGCTTACCAGATAGAGAGGTTGCTAAATCTGTGACAGTGGGTGTTGGATGTGAATATTTCCTGCCTTTTCATTCCAAAATAACAAAATTTAAGAAACCACAACCAAACCCCTTCATGAATGTCTTTTGGCTTCCTGACATCATTAAAATTGGGAAAAGTACAGGGATTTCTAGGTCCTCATCACAATTCTATGGTCCATATCCTTCAGAGATTGACCATAGAGTTGTGTTGGAGAACAGATTATTCTTTCCACTGGACCTATAAGCTGCCTGTGGAATGACTTCGTCCAACTTTTATTGAAAATCTGTGAATGTCAAAACATCTGAAGATAATTCAGTAACAAGATATTTAGCAGAAAAGCTTGTTTATTGCCATGTCACTCTATTTTTATCATTGATGCTTTTTTCCTTCCTATTTTCAGGACATTTCAAGAGAAATTGCAGCTTTCAATTAGTTCTGTTCATGACAAGCCACGTCTGTATATGGTAGATTTAAATGATCTAATGTTCTGAGTTGTACCCAGTGTGGGAGGAGAAGCCATAGATTTGGAAGCTAGAACTAAAGAAGGCAAGTGGCCTCACCATTGTGCCTAACTGTCTTTATACTGTGTGTTTCGATTTTCCCTCTTTTTAAAAATTTATATCTATCTGGTGCTAATATATTTTAAAAATAGAATATCCCCCAATTACTTTTGTTGGGGTACTGAGGTTCTGAAAATATGTGTAAATAGCACCACTTCTTTCCTGTAAATTTAATTAAAAATAATAATTTATCCGAAACAAATCATGTACATATTTTGAGCCTGTATTAAAAAAAATAAATTTGGTATGTTAATATCCCATTTGGTTTTGGACAAATGACAGAATACTTTGGTATTCTAGTTTCACAAGTTTCCCATAGCACTCATGCTTTTTTTAAAATCACTACAGTAATTCTTGTAGTGTTGGTGTAACTCATGATCTCTTTGGTGCTCCAAATGTTATGTAATATAAAATTGTGTTAAATTTTAATGGATAAAATAAATTTATATACTCTTTAACTCTGGTTGAGTGACAATTCATTTCATTATTACTGTTGAGAACAGTAGTAATACTGTTATTACTGTTGAGAACAATAGCAGTCTAGTGAATGGGGAATTTAAGAAGCACCACAAACCCCCATGATTGCATTTGTCTTTTAAGGGAGAAATTTCAAAGAGGACTTGATAAAGGAAAGCTGAAAGGGAGAGACAAGAGAGCCAGGTCTCCAGAACACTTAAGAGACCATTCAAAACCACAAGAGTAGCGGTTCAGCTAAGTGGTACTACTTCCTTAGTAGTGTTCAGTGGACTGGTGAGCTATTAATTGGCAAAAGAAATGAGAATGAAAAAAATTAGAAGGATATCACTAAAAAGTACTTAGACTAATAAAAAATATTTAGACCAATGGGGTGAAATAGGCTGGAAGCGAGAGACAGCTTAGAAGTGAGGTTGGATATCGTACTGTACAAAGGAGATAAAAGGTGTGTTAAACAAGAAAGGGGAGATTGCAAAGAATTAATTGCTTATCTTTGTCTTCACCAAGTAACCTGAACATTTTTAGGAGGAACCTGAAGAAAAATCAAATTTCACATGAATAAACAAAAACGTCCCTGAGATGAGCCTTTATTCACACCTCAGGACTGGAAAGGGGCTGATTTAACTCCAGTGTTGCAAAGAAGTAAATGCAATTGCAGGCTGGTCTATAATTGGTGGAAAGTTGTTAAAGATAATCATTAAGTATAAAATTACATTAATAAAGGTCCAAAATATACTGCAGATATATTCCAGTTTGAGATCGCTTTACCTGCCCTGGCTCATTGTTATGAAATTCTGGGAACTGAGCCAGGGCAGTTAAAGCGATCTCAAACTGGAGTATATCTGCAGTGTGTTTTGGATGAAAATTAATTTTTTAAATGTTAGAATTTAAGTTTTGCTGAAAAAAAATCAACATAATTTCTGCATAGTAGGTCATGTCTCATTAGAGTATTCTGAGGATGTCAATAAGAATGTGGATAAGAATGACCTAGTAGACACTTTCTGCTTGGATTTTCTAAAACCTTTCGACAGAGTCCTTAATAATACGTGAGCAAATGTATTTTGGGGTAAGGGGTCAAGTCTTGGTTAAAAGACTAAGGAGCAGGAAGAAATAGTTGGTTCTCTGAGCTGAGCATCTATGGGAGATCAATATTTTTTTAATAAAAATTGGGAGTTGGGAGATGATCTGTAAATGATATCAGATATTTCAGGATAGTAAAAAGAAAAGCACCTCTCTAAAATGAATGGGAATTGCAATGAAAAATACTGTTCAATGTAGAGTGATGCTTGTTGCAGGCAATTCCAAACTTAAAGTCATCAGGAAAGCGATCTGGACAGCATGATAGCTATTGCTCTCATTTCCAACTTTTGGGTTTCTTGGAGCTTGGGCTGCTTTGAGAGAAGAAATGTTGGCTACATTGACCTCTAGCTTGTTTCATTAGATTCAGAAACACAGAGAAGGTTGAAAAATGCCATGCTAGGTTCAGGGCAAAGGAACAATTTCAAGATATGTTGGATCAGTTCCTGTAAATCTTGGGATGCATCAGTACAGTCATAGGGTATCAGTCTTAACAATGGATCAGGTTGGGCTTATGCTTCAGGATTAGATTTAATTGCTCCTGAAAATGGTCCTAGGGTTCAAAACTTGTGTCTTACTAGGCACAGGGCAATAGACTTTCTCAGACCTTGTAAATAGACTTATCATTTATTTGTACTCGGATTTTGCTTTCAAAAGAAGCAAAAGTGGTCTGTGACAAGTTCCATGTTACATTCTATACATGGTCAAAATAACGGATCAACAGAAGCCTCCAGCCAGTAAGTAACTATGCTCTTAAAGACCTGTGGCTGCACCTGCACTGCAGAAATAATGCAGTTTGACACCACCTTAACTGCTATGGCTCAATGCTATGGAGTCCTGGGATTTGTAGTTTTTTATAGCATGAGAGATCTCTGAGAAGGTTAAATATCTAACAAAACTATAAATCCCAGAATTCCATAGCATTGAAGCCATGATAGTTAAAGCAACGTGAAACTACATTACTGTTAGTCCTCTGTATCAACAGATTTAACCATCCATGGCTTTAAAGTACTTTTTTAATACATAAATTCAAAAACTTTATTTTCACCTTTTTATATAAGGGACACCATTTTACTATGCCATTGTATTTAATGGGACTTGAGTATGCACAGATTTTGGTATAAAGTAAAGGTAGGAAAGAGTAAGGGGTCAGTGTGTTGTAGTGGTTTGAGCAATGGGCTATGGCTCTGGAGACCAGGGTTTGATTCCCTGCCTGGCCATGGAAACTCACTTTGATCTTGGGCAAGTCACACACTCTCAGCTTCAAAGGAAGGCAAATACAAACTCCTGAACAGATCTTGCTGAGAAAATAGGTTTGCCTTTTGTTGTATGTGTTTCAAGTTGTTTCCAACTTATGGTGATCCAACTGCAGGGTTTTCTTGGCAAGATTTGTTCAGAGGAGGTTTGCCGTTGCCTTCCCCTGAAGCTGAGAGTGTAACTTGCCCAATGGGTTTTATGGCTTAGGGCCACTATAAGCCAGAAATAGCTTGAAAAGCACACAACAATAACATCAAAGGGGGAGTCTGGGCAATTTGGACCCATGGTCTGACTGAATAAGGCACTTTTCTATGTGGTGAGGTGAAGCCACATTTCCCTGGATGGCTCAATTGATGTGAGTATATGCAATGTTTCCTCTTTGCTTAATATGACTGCAGAATTAAGTACTGGTTTGCTTGTGTGAATGAACCGTTACATATTTTACAACATTTATATTGCCTGAGGGAACATTGTTTCAGTTAATGTATTAAAATGTGAAAGCTTAATGAATGTAGCAAGGAATGAACGGTTGGGGAGCCAGTGTGGTGGAGTGGTTTGAGCGTTGGATTATGACTCTGTACACCAGGGTTCGAATCTTGGTTTGGCCATGACACCTACTGGTTTAATAATAATATGGATATCTATCTCATCAAGAAGCCACCTTCCTTTAGGAGTTACTTTAAGTTACAAAGTTACAGCAGACTAAGTCATATTCAGCTGAGGTTAAAAAATAAACATTTCCCTAACCTGTCAACTTTTTGTTAACTGCCTTTGAGTCGACTTCAACTCATGAGTGAGATGTGTCCTCAGCTGCTCTGCTTAGATCTTGATCTTGTAAATTCATACATGTGACCTCCTTAATAGAGTCCACCCATCCAGCATACAGTTTTCCTCTCTTTCTACTGCCTTCTACATTTCCTAGGATTATTGTCTTTTCTAATGAGTCGTGCTTTCCCATAATGTGTTCAAAATACGACAGCCTCAATTTGATCATCTTGGTTTCCAGGGAGAATTCAGGCTTGATAATAGTGAAGGACCCATTTGTTTGTCTTTTTGGTTGCCCATAGTATCCTCAGCACTCTTCTCCAGAATCACATCTCAAATAAATTTATTTTCTCTCTATCTGCTTTCTTCACTGTCCAACCTTCATATGACATGGCAACATAGAATACAATGTGACGTCGAAGAGTTTCACAGCTGGCATCCCTAGTTTTTTGTGGGTTTTTCTGGCTATGAGGCCATGTTCTAGTGCCCCGTCCAGGAATAAGTTCTTCCAGAACATGGCCACGTAGCCTGAAAAACCCACATAAAAAAAACCTAGGGAATACAATGGCTTAAATGATTCTTAGAGTTCAGATGTATATCCTTACATTTTAGGATCTTATCTAGTTCTTTCATGGCTCCTTGTCTACCTACACATTTCCTATTCCACTCACAATTTCCTGTTTTACACATTGTTTGAAAAACAAATCAAAAGATACATTTAAGAGAGACTGGGAGCCATTGATCAATTATTTAAAACGGGAGAGTGTGCACATATGACTATTGGATTGGAATAAGGGAGATGACAGATATAAGCAGACAAACTGAATTTTGATTGAATTAAGAAAGAGGAAATTTTATATATAATATGAAGACAAACTGATAAGAAAGAAACTGAAGTTAGATAAACTAGGAAAGTATCAAGAACTGAGAGAGAACCAAGAAGGAAACTATGTGAGTGTTATGTTTTGTATGTTATGCCATACCATATAATCAGTTATATTACGTTGTCTCTTATGTTATATTGTGTGTTTTATGTTTTGTATAATGCTTTAAGTGTTTTTAAACAAAAAAAGTTTAAAAATAAAATGAAACTGCCATCTAGACAGAGGGCAAAGAGGAAAGGAGGAGGAGCTGGGGTATAAAAAAAGATTTTGTTAAAAGGAGCTTTTTAGGCAGGCTTTGCTAACTGAGCAATGCCTGTATTTTCAGTTTAATTACATTTTTTGTATGATATGAACTTTTAGTTTCATCCAAATGCTTTAAATAAATAATCATGTGAGACCTCAGTCACAAGACATAAGCTGTGATGTTTGGAACTCCTTGACTGCCCATGTGAAATCAGTATATCCATGCCAATCCTCCTTCACATCCACATGGTGACCATAACATTTTGTTGATTCAGACCCTATAGCACAGTACAGAATTGGGTGGCGATTCTCTTTTCTTCACATAAACGCACAGAACTGCTTCCACTGTTTTTACCCTTTTCTATCACCCCCCCCCCCCACCACACACACACATAAGCATTTCGTGGCTTTCTCACCTTAACAGGTAATGTAATGTATTTACTGTTTTATACTAAAGCAGGATAAAATTATTTGAAAACATAGGAGAGGGGGGAACCTCAAGGGTGTAGTTATGGGGGTAAAATTAGGACATTGTCCTTTTCAAATAAGAATTCCCCCCCCCCCCCAATAAATGTTCCTTCAGACTCCAGATTTCTAACACTGCAGAAAGAGACACTGAAAACTGTTCATGCTTAGGACTTCTCTGTTTGTTGTGTTCTCTGTGACTTTGTCTTCAAGTTGCCTATCTACTTATGGTGACTCCATGAATTTCATATGATCTTACGCCAGGAATACTCAGAGGTGGTTTGGCCACTGCTTTCTTCAACACTGATGTTCATGATAGTCTCTCCCAGGCAAGTAGTAACCAGGGCTGACCCTGCTTAGCTTACATGGTCAGACAGGATCTGGTACCTTCAAAGTATTTGGATTCCTGGACCCTATTTCCAAAGGATGAACCAAGGCCAGTGGAACTTTGAAAGCTTGCAAGATGTACAGAGGGCCCGTGCTGGGATTAGATTCCAGGATCCCCTGTGGAGACCAAAATTGGCGGATGCTCAGGTCCCATTAAATGCAATGGCATAGTAAAATGGTGTCCCTTATATAAAATGGCAAAATCAGGGTTTGCTTTTGGAAATTTATATATATCAATAGCATTTACATGTTTATACCACTTTATACTGAAGTAAGTAGTCTCTAAGCAGTTTACAATGTCTAAGCCATTTGACCCAACAAGCTGGGTACTTCGAACTCTCAACCTTGTAGCTGCAATACTAGCATTTAACCACTAGGCCATAAAGTCTTCCTTCTCCCCCCCCCCCCCCATACACACACACACAATGTTTTCAAGGTGTGGATGGTTGAATCCGTGGATATGGCAAGCCAATTGTATTATGTGCATTTTGGTTGGCCTAATAAAGGTCTTGCTGTTTTGTGCATTTTTCGGGTGTTATTGTATTTTGCTGTATGGCCAGCACAGCTGCCCCGGACATGTTTTCTGAAAAGTTACTGTAAGGCTAGAAATTTGGTGAGTGAAGGAAAATCACACGCTCTTTCTCCATATTCTGGCCTAACAGTAGCCTCTTGTCCTAAGTAATGGTTACCCATCAGGAGATGTGATGCTAGGGAAGAGTGCTGAGGATACCATGGACAGCCAAAAAGACAAACAAATGGGTCTTGGAACAGATTAAGCCTGGAATCTCCTTGGAAGCCAAGATGATCATACTGAGGCTGTTGTACTTTGGCCACATCATGAGAACGCATGAATCATTAGAAAAGACAACAACGCTAGGAAAGATAGCGAGTAAAAGGTGAGGAAGACCACATGCCAGATGGTTGGACTCAATCAGGGAGGTCACAGGCATGAATTTGCAGGACCTGAGCAGAGCAGTGGAGGACAGGGAGTCTTGGTGGTGTCTGATCCACAGTCACTATGAGTGGAGATGGACTCAAGAGCAGCGAACAACATCAAGCACAGGCTGATCTCCTTAGCTGATCCCCACAGCCAGTGTCCTCACCACAAAATGTAGGACATTTTGGAATACGCTGCCTTGGAGAGTGCAGAAGTCTCCTTCTTTTGAGGCTTTTCAACAGGGGCTGGATGGCCATCTGTCACAAGGAGTGCTTCTTTGATTGGTATTCCTGCATGGCAGGGGGTTGGAATGGATGACCCTTGTTGGGGTCTCTTCCGACTCTTACGAATCCATGACATGCAAGAAAAATGTAGGTCATGACCACATAAAAGCTGAAAACACTCCTAAGAGATGCAGGGAACTACAGAATACAGAGATGCAGGCTGGTTACTGGAGCAACTAGGAGTGACCATATAATACCAATTTTAAAGTCACTCCACTGGCTGCCTATTGGTTTCTGGGCACAGTACAAGGTGTTGGTTATTACTTTTAAAGCCCTACATGGCTTGGGCCATCTTATCTAAGGGATCGCCTTTTTCCATACAATCTGCTCCATACACTTAGGTCCTCTGGGAGGAATTTATTGCAGTCTCTTCAGAGCAGACTAACTGCAACCTCCCAGAGGACTTTTTCTACAACCGTTTCCAGTCTCTGGAATGGCCTGCCGGATGAGATCCATCAAATTACCAACTTAGCTCCAAGAAAGCTGTCAAGACGGCTCTCCTGGCAGGCCTTCCTGGAATAAAGCACTCAGCCACTCTTCCTCCATATATGTATGTTTTATGTATGAAACGTTTTCTCTCTTTAAGGTTTGTATGTATTTTAATTGTAATTTGTTTCATTCCTTTTTAAGGGGGGGTATACTAGATACACATTGTTCTCTATTTAAACTTGTATGCCGCTTTGATTGTCCAGACAAAAAGCGGGATATAAATAAAAGTTTTATTTATTATTATAAGTAAAGATATGCAGGGAACTACAGAACACAGAGATGCAGGGAACTAAAGAGATGCAGGGAACTACAGAATAGCTGCAGGGAACTGCAGGATGGCCCTTGGGGTGTCTCTTCCAACTCAATGAGCCTGTGCTTGTGGAACTCCTTCTGGGCAGAAGGCTGAAATGGAGAGGCTGGGTCCTGGAAAAGGAGGAGCCCTGGCCTGACCCTGGGCTGGAGAGCCCCTTGCTTTTTTGTTGGCTGACATTGGAGCTGTGTCCCAGCCACTGCCTTGGAGTTTCTGCTGCCACTGGAGGGAGGCTGGGGCTGCCTTTCATTCTCAGTCTTTTGGAGAGCTGGCTTTGGCTCCTCCTCTCCCTTGTTGTGCCTTAGTTAGTTCCTGCTTCTTTCTCTCTCTGCTCTGCTGTCTGGCTGCTGCTGCTGCCTCTCATGCACACATTGGCAATTTGTTGCTGAGATCTCCTCCTCCTCCTCTTCCCCATCCCCACCCTCTTCTCTTTTCCCAAAGCCTCTGCAGCCAGGAGGAGGGAGAGGGGGCCTTGAATCTCCCCTTTCCAAACTGTTTGGGGGGGAAGGAGGATCAGAGAGAGAAAGAGAGAGGGGTGGGCTTTTGCCTTCCCCCTCCAGACCTCTTTGCAAAAAAAGAAAGAAAGTGCTGGGCTTCTGGTTCAAAGTTCACACAAAGCATCCCTCCTCCTCCTCCTCCCCACCCCAAAAGTGCAGTAGGGTTTTTTTTAAAAATGCAAGATGGCGGATTTGTACTGAACAAGCAGAAGCAGAGAGAGTCTGCATTGTAAGGTAGGGGGAAATTTTTAAACTATATACAAATATATTTTTCCAGTAACCTTTTTGGTTAGGAATGCAGAGCATGCAAAGGATGGGGAAGCCCTTGCAGCTCTGAGTTGGCCTCTGCCAGGCAGCTTTGACTTGAAACAAGGGGGGAAAACTGGCAGAGAGGAAAATGCACAGGATCCCTTCTTCTTTGCTTTGCACACAACATTCATGTTTAAAGCTGTTTCTTTCTGGGAAGCTGAATGCATGGGAGGTCTTGGTAACCCATGGCTGACTCTCCAGTGTTGAAGGGCTTTTATTTCTTTTGCAACAGCAGGGAAAGTGCAAGGAAAGGTGCAGATTTCTAAAGAGGGAAACACCCCAATTTTGTACTCTGTGTCCTTCCCCTCCTTATTTTTATTTCTCTTTTGGAGCAATAAAATGAATGTGGGCGTCTTGTTTTAAAAAGACACACTCTAGCAGTTTGTAGTCATGATGGAGAGGAAAAGCAATTTTGAGTATTATTGTTGTGCTTTCTGATCATTGCTTTTTAGACTCAATTGTTTGCTCTTCTTAATGATGGTTCATTAATTCAGAATGAATTGTGTAGTTGTGGGATGAGGTTTAGCCAAAATGTAGACCCTGTGATGGAAGGAGGGCTATTTAACCCATTATTTTTATCCGGCTTCAAGTTTATTTATTGACATTAGCCTACCAGGCTTTTGCATACAACCATAAAACAACCCAGTACCTTGTCAGACCTAAAACAGGACAGTTAAATTGGCAGTACAATATACAAATTATATTATTGTTGTTGTTATTATTATGTAATGATCCTTATTGTCCCATTTTTGTCTCAGCATGTCCTACGCATTGGTTTACTGCAAAATTATTTCATCCACCACTAATTGTTTAAATGTACTACAGTACCAGGAAAATAACTGGCTTGTTGGGAATAAGGAATCTTCCCCCCTCCCTTTTTTGGTATGCATCCTACAAAATGCATAGGAGGGAGTGGCCCATGGGGGATGGGGGTTTGTGTGTGTTTTGTGGATGGAGGGAAACCAAGTGACCTGGATTAAATCTGGCACATTTGTGTCTAAGGGTGACGCACATGGGGCTAGCTTAGTTTTGCTGATAACAACCTTCTGGGGGTAGGTAAGACAGAGTAATGTGCCCAAGCCTATGTAGTGTTATGGCTGAGCCAAGATTTGAAGACAAGTTCTGCAATAATACAGAAAGAATACAACTTTCTAGCTGATATACAAAAGTGCGCTGAAATCATAAATGTACAGTGGGACCTTCTCATCCTCTGGGGTTTGGTTCCAGGATCCCCTGTGGATAACAAAATCCGTGGATGCTCAAATCCCACTGATTACGATGGCATAGCAAAATGGTGTCCCTTATATCAAACGGCAAAATCAAGGTTTGCTTTTTGGAATTTATCCTTTTTTGGAATATTTTCAAGCTGTGAATGCTTGAATCTGTGCATCCAAAAATCAGTGGATAAGGAGGGCCTACTGTATTACAGATTCCAGGGACTCGGTATACTTGAACTGTGCCAAGGTGTTCTCTTTGGGTCACTATAAGATGGTTGCAGAATTGTGTTCAGATCTGTAATTATGTGGTGGTTTGAGAATTGTGTGTAAACCTGCCCCTAGGCTGGGGAACCCGTGGCCTTCAGTTTAAAAAACATTAATGTGCTGGGAGAAAGAGAGTGCGCTGTGCAAAGTGACTAAAATGGTGAAGGATCTGGAAACCATGCCCTATGAAGAGTGGCTTAGGGAGCTGGATATGTTTAGCCCTGCAGAAGATAAGGTTAAGGGGTGACATGATAGCCATGTTTAAATCTTTGAAGGGATGTCATGTTGAGGATGGAGCAAGCTTGTTTTCTGTTGTTCCAGGGACTAGGACCCGGAGCAATGGCTGTAACCACAGGAAAAGAGATCCCACCTAAACATTAGGAAGAACTTTCTGACAGTAAGAGCTATTTGACTGTGGAACACACTCCTCCAGAGTGTGGTGGAGTCTCCTTCTTTGGAGGTCTTTAAACAGAGGCTGGATGGCCATCTCTCGGGGGTGCTTTGATTGTGAGTTCCTGCATGGCAGGGGGGTTGGACTGGATGGCCCTTGGGGTCTCTATGATTCTTTAACTCTGCCATGATCACCGTCATGCTTGGTGGTGTCCACTTTGTGTTCCCCCTCTCCTACCAAATTTTCCCATGGGAGAAGCAGCCTTTTGTTGAAAGGATACCCACCTCTTTCTTTAACCCGATGGATTCTATAACAAAGAGCCACATGATTTGAACGTTGGACTAGGAATCTGGAAGTCCAGAATTTGAATCCCTGCTCAGCCCTGGAAACCTGCTGGGTGAACCTGGGGAGGTCACTCTCTCAGCCTAAGAGGAAGGCAATGGCAAACCCTTTCTTAGTAAATTTTGCCAAGAAAACCCTGTGCCAAGTCACCTTAAGGACGCTGTAAGTTGGAAATGAATTGAAGGCACAGAACAACAAAGACTACAACAATATTTCTAACCAAATGCATATGTAATTTTATTTTTCAGAATATCTGATACTGTCTTGGCGGAAATGCAGTAGAAGATGAGCCTCCTTCTGCCCCCAGAAAGAGATGGAAATAATGAACTGGAGTCTGTAAGGAGACTTAAAACAACTGTATAATTGTGTGAGTTTGCATGCCTCTGAACAAACACCTGGACACAGTGATAGGTACTTTTTGTACTACACTTGATTTACTTTCTGGGGCTGGTTAGTTTTCAGGTAGCTAAAACTATTGCTGTTTCTCAAACTGAGTGTGGTATTCTTATCTTTTCCTTTCTCACATCAACCTGTCCTTATCTCTTCCTTTCAGAATTATGCTGGACAGATACTTTGCCTCTCCCACTGTGAATTTTTCTTCTTCCAGTTATTATACACCCTTCCTTTCCTACCCCTTTCTCCAATCAATACATCCCCTTTCTTTTAAAATAATTGATATTGTATCGCCCTCTGGTTTCTGAAGCTGAGCAGGGTTGGGCTTAGCTAATATTTTAATGGGAAACCACCGCACTCTCCAGACAAGATAGGGAAGAAATATTGGGGAGCCAGTCACATTTAGTATTCCTGGGCTAGATTCTGTAGTGGTTTGATTCAGTATAAGGCAGTTACTTGCGTTTCTGTGAAAATCACAAGAAGGATGCAAGAGAAGAGACAATGGGATATGGAGATACTGAGCTTCATAGCTTTCTAGGTTAGACCCTCTTCTTGCCTTAGTTCTCCCTTCTTGTGATTTCTCCTCTGTCTTACAGTTTTCTCTTCTCTCTTTTAAGTTTTCTGCTTTCTCAAGTAGTTCTGGTCTTTCTTCTTAATTTTCCTTTGTGTTTCTTCTTCTCCTTCTCCTCCTCCTCCTCCTTCATGGAACACAAAAATATAGGTCCCTCTTTTTCATTATATCCTTCTCATGTTTTCCATAAAACCTGTGCTGCTTTTCTAATTACTAAAATACTAATAATCTGTTTAATGTGCCCATTTCCTAGGTCTTGCATCTTTTCCTTCCCTCAGTTCCCTCCAGTCTACCAAGCCTGAGACTAGAAGTGTTTTAGGGCAGGATTTTTTACTGTTTTGGTTATTGTTATACTGTAAAGGACCATATACTTTTTTGGCACTACAGATTGAGTCTCTCTTACCCGAAATTCCAAAACATTCCAAAAACCAAAGCTTTTTCATGGGTCACTGAGATTGTAACATCCTTTGCTTTATGATCATTAATTGTTCGGATAGGGGGAGACAACCTGTGTATATATTTCAATATCTATTGGGCAATAAAGGGTTTAGATCAGTGCATTTTATGCATGCAAGAGTGATACTGTTAAATATCTGCATACTGTTAAATTACCCCTCTGAACATATACTTTAAACTGCAGAGTGATAATATAATATAGAGCCTATTTGGAGAATTTTCTTCACATGGCATAAGTCTATTATTTTTGGTAAGTTTTTGAAAGCATCTGTAAGGAAGGTGATAAAGATCAGATATTATCAATCTTTAGTCCTCCATATTTTATAGACTTCAGCTCCCAGAAATCTCAGCCAGCATACCCAGTGGTGAAGAGATTCAGGAACCCTAACTCCAGAACATCTAGAGGAGAAAGACTGAGAACTACTGGCATAAATATAAATGGTTTCCTTTCATCATCTCCAGATCACATCAGAGAATCCTGAGGCCCTCCATGATGGACTCATATTCATATTGACCAGAGTTGGACTAGTTATTGATGAAAGTACTAGTTCATCAACATCTAGAGGCTGGATGGTCATCTCTCAGGGATGCTTTGATTGGGAGTTCCTGCATGGCAGGGCGTTGGACTGGATGGCCCTTGTGGTCTCTTCCAACTCTATGATTCTATGATCTGTGGTCCCACATATTCAAAGCTGTGGTCAGCAGTAGAGATAACTTAGAGTGAAATGTGGTGGGCTGCTTTAAAAATTACTCTGGTGAGGTTCTCTTGTTACAAATAGTATTTCATCCTCCTTCTTCTGGTTAGGAAGCAGGGTCCAGGTTCACTGGCTTTGGCTCTGGGAATTCTGATCGCCAACTTATATGCTAAAGTCCAAGAAACACTTTTGTGGTAAAGAAATGTGTGAGTGTCTATTGCTTGGAGTGCTTAGTATCCTGAACCCATGAATTCCTCTTTCCACCATTTGGACTAGTGCAGTGGTTCTTAACCTGTAGATTGTGACCTTTTTGGGAGTCGAACAACCTTTTCACAGTGACCGCCTAAGACCATCGGAAACACATATTTCCGATGGTCTTAGGAACCGAGACACCACAACATGAGGAACTGTATTAAAGAGTCGCTGCATTAGGAAGGTTGAGAACCACTGGACTAGTGGAAGATAGGCCTCCATGAAGGTTATGGGTGTTGAGTGTAGTTATTTGACTCACCTCACACCTGAAATTATTTATATAGAAATATCATAATCTTGCTTGAATTTATGTTTCTGTTTTTGATTGATATAAACAAGTATCTCTCTAGAGAGTAGTAGAGAACTACTGGGCTTCAGCTGAAATATGGGCAGAGTTTGGAAAAGTTACTTTTCTGAACTACATCTCTCTGAATCCCCCAGCCAGCAATGATTGTTTGGTCGTGTAGTATCTGGAAGAGCTAATCTTGTATATTTTAGCTGTTGTCTGTTTGATTATCCCTCTTGGCTGTAACCAGTGAAATACACACTTTGCAAAGTTAATTTTTAGAAAGTAACTAATTGCTGTCACAGTTCCAAGTAGTTTACATTATACTTGCAGTTAGTAACTTCTTACTTTCCCATGTCTCAAAATAGATACAAAAATAGATTTTAAGTTACTTTTTAAAAATCAAATGCTACCTCCCATGGACTTGTAGTACAAAGGAAAATAGTTTTCTCTTGTCCAGCTCATCATTGTTTTCAGTGCCCACAATAAAACAAAGGACAGCAGCATAAACTGAGTCATGTTATAGTCTGTCTCCAGTAGTCCCACCTAACTGTAAATGTAAGCAAAATGTTAGTTTCATTGACAAAAGACTGATCTTAACCTATCACTAAGTTATTGCTTTTGTACTTTGTGTGCTTTCAAGTAATTTCTGACTTAGAGTAACCCTAAAGTGATCCTATCACAGGGTTTTCTTGACAAGATTTGTTCAGAGGGAGTTTACCCTGGCTTTCCTCTGAGGCTGAAAGATCGTGGCTTGTCCAAGATCACCAAGTGAGTTTCCATGTCCATGCAAGGATTCAGACCCTGGTCTTTCAGAGTTCTCGTCCAGTTTTCCAACCACAATACCCCACTGATACTCCCTCATCATTAAGCTACAGTCTTATGATAACTTTTGGTTATAAACTTCATTATCGGGGAAAGGAATTAATTAGGATAACTAGTTACTGGAAAGAAAGCAGGGATAAGGGGGTGGAAACTGATCCCACGTCCAGCTGAAAAACGAAATTACTATTGATTTACCTGGAAGGACATGAGCAGACAAAGCTTTATGGTTTCTGTGACTTATCACATAACACCTATGCAGATCATTTTTGGACACTTCTAGAGTTAGATCTCTCTGGCTGAATGCCTGCTCCCCTCCATACAGCACATGCTCAGTATGGTTTCCACTCAAATGCCCTCAGTTCTCTTTCATCCACCGTTGTGGCTGCATCATAGGGAACTTTGCTGTGCTAGCTACTTCTTTGGCATTTTTCTCAATTTTTCTCCTCATTTATGGCCTCTACATTATTGCTCAGGAGTTGTGTCTCCTGCAGTAAGAAGATCTGCCAGCTGGACAGAACTTCTACGTTCCTCCTTTGCTTGAGAGAGGCCCTCATTGTGGATAAGTACGTCCATCGTAGAACTTTTTCCAATCAGAACGGGACTTAACTTCTCAAAGTCCCTCTTTGGGAGTTGACTGTCAATACTTCTGGCTTTGCTGCCCAAAACAGGCCTCTTTTTATGTCCTCACATGGTTTGGTACCATCAGTTCTTTCTTCCAACATACCAATGGATCATGCTGCTACTAATAAAAGTCCATCCTCTCATCAAGGAGCTTCCATAAACTTGGATTCCATCAGGCCCTGTACAAGGCTTTTCATGCTACACAAATCTGAACAGGGACCACTTGAAGTCTCTAAGAAGAAGAATTCTTCAGATGATTCTTTGTCTTGTAAGAAAAAGTCTAAATCTTCTCATGTTTCTTCTGAGGATCTTTTGTCTTGTCAGATCCAAGATAGTTGAAGTGCTTTCTGCTCATCTGAAGAAGTTGGATGCCCTAATAGTGCTGTCAGATGCACTAATTGTGCTAGCAAATTGACAGTACCATGTGTTCCAGTCCTTCAGGTAACAGTCAGTCCTGACAATGTGTGCTTGGCCTCCTTCATGGATCACCTGCTCCCATTCTGGAATGTTTGGAAGAGGAGGTCCTTCTAACAGAATTTAACCTGATAGATGTCTGCTGTCTAGGGTCGCACTCTGAGAGCGAGGTGTTCATTCAGTTATCCATCTTCACCTTGGCAAGATACCAATCCACCACTCCATTGCTTCTGACAAATCCAGATCTCCAGTTCATCAGGCCTCTCCTTGCAGACTGCAAGAGCATTATTGTCTTCAAGAGCCGCCTTGACATCGTTCACCCACCAGTGGACACTACTATGACAGTTATTGGGTGCAACCTCCACTGGCAGACTTTCCTCCTCCACTCACTCTCCAGGCTCTGTTCCCGACTTCGATTCTGCCTCATCCTTCACCAAACTAGTCTCTGGATTTGAACATGGCTGGCCTATAATCTGGCATCTCCACCAGATGATGTACAACCTCAACTGGACTGGGAGGTTGATCAAGTATACTGATCAAGTACTGAGGATGGTCAAGGTGTTGGAACTGGATAGCTATCACCCCACCAGTGCCTACCACAATCCCTGACCCTGTCTTTCACAGTATTGACTCTAAGGCTTGTTCTCTGGTGGCTATTCTGTTCCTACCCACTTTTACTGGTTGTTGCAAAAGGTTCCTAGAGGTCATCATCTTTCATTCAGCCACTGTTTCTCTGCATCAGTTACCAGTATTGGATCCAGGATTCCAACTGTGCCATACTTTTCAAACATCCATTTCCAACTTGGTCATTGTGGAAGCAGCTACTGCAAAACCATCAGGGAAGCTGCATTCTACACCTGAGGATAAAGAGGGGCCCCAGCTTGACTGTACGGCTCATAAGGCCCATTCCAGCATGGCACTTTCTCTTCAAATTTCCAACTGTTAGGCTTGTATGGGAGTATACGAACTTGCTTTTTTGACAGACTTCCTAAGCGGGATAGGAAAGCTTCTTCTGCTTTCCATCTTGAGGCTCACACCTTAGCTGCTTAGCAAATTATTATTTCTCAACAGGCTGCTGATTGTAAAGCAAAGTTGCTTGCTGCAGCTTTTGCCTTGAGATGTCACGCCTGGCTTTGTTAGTCCAGTCTCTCCACCAAGGCCATTGTTGAAGACCTTCTGTTTAATGAAATGGGCCGCTTTCATGCCACTTCTAATGAGAAGTTGGAGCAGACTCACAAGATGCAGAATACTGTCTAGACGTATGGCTTCCAGCAGTCTTCTCACCAGAACAAACAGAAGGCGTTGTGGGCTTGTTGTTCCATCCCATCTTTCTGCTGAGCGCTCCTTTCTGCCTTTGAAGCAGCCATCTCAAGATCTTCTAGACATGTCCAGTCCTCAAGCAAATACCATTCTTCTTACAAAAAATAAAAGCAGTCAGACTTTTTGTCTTTTACTATCTTCTATGTTCCGTAGAACTTACTCCCTCTCTCAATGTGTATCTGTCTTGGTCCCTTCCAGCTTGGCATTTGGTAACCTCGGATTCATAGGTTCTTGACATTGTCATCCATGGCTATGCATTGAGTTCCATATTCTCCCACCTTCTGGTGTTTATCACACTGCACATCCATCCCAAGCTTCGTCCCAAGAGATCCACACCCTTTTCCACAAGGGTGCTATAGAGAATGTATGTCCATCCCATCATCAGTGTTTCCTCTTAAGGTACCTTATGGTCCTGAAGAGTCCTCTGTCCCATCCTAGACCTCAGGGATGTCAACTTCTATATCATCACCAAGACATTCAAGATAATACTACTGTCTGCCATCCTCCTTCTGTTGTACTATGGGGATAGGCTTACTATTATCAGTCTCTTACTATGTTTTACTTATTTGGTTTCTGGTCACTCTAGCAGACAAGAAACTGTGTGGGGCTAAGTGAGAACCATGCTGAACATGTGTGGTATCATGGGGGAGATAAGCCTTCAGCTGAAGAGATCTAACTCTAGAAGTTTTCAAAGATGGTCTGCACAGTTGTAGAGAATTCCATGTGTGTGAGCTGACAGATGACCACTCAAAGAACCACAGACACAGGCAAGAAACCTGCTTATTCTGGGCAATACTGGGTACAAAAAGTTGAGGTAGCAGATGATGTGATACACCTCTCACCTTGAGGTATGGAAGAGTTTCTTCTTCTAGTTTACCTGCTTCTCAACAAGACTGGGCTAGATGTATAAAAAGTTTGGCCTTTTCTAGGTCAATTTCTCCATTTCATATAAATGAGCCCAAAGCTGCTTTGCCTGTCATAGCAAAAAGGAAAACTTAGCATAGAAAAGTTCCTGTTTTGGACAATGGTGTCCAGAACATCCCAGCTAGCACAACTATAGTCTATGCAAATCAATCAAACTTTATTACAGCCATTTGGCCAGCACAATTACAAGTAGTCTATGCAATCTGAGGAATTCTGCAGGCTTTAGTCCAAAAAAGGAACTTTTCCAAGTTCTAGTCAAAACAGGTATGTGAATGCTGTTCCTTGCTAAGTTTGGTAGTATGGTAAGGTTTTTTAAAAAAATTATTTCACTCATCTGTAGGCCATCTGTAGGTCCATGCCATCACAATGCAGCTTCCATAAATCAAATACAATACACCACTGAAACACTGTAAAATAACATATCAAACTAAAAAGCAAATTGGGTTTTATCTACACCTTTAAAAATGTCTTTTGTTTATAGTTCCTGGGGATAATTTAATCATGCAGCATGCTTAATAATTAGAGCTTGCAAAAGTTCAGAATTGCCCAGCCATCATGACCACTGGCTGTGAGTTTTTATCCAAAAAAGGGAACTTTTCCAAGCTCTGTTTATAATACCTTATATTAAGAAAGAATATTTTATTAATTTGATTAGGAAAGCTGCATTCATTACTTGTACAAGTTAGTTTCAGGGCTGGTTTGGGCATTGAATTTAAGGAAAATCTGTTGCCTGTGGAGTTGATGACAACCTATTTGCCATGCATTTTGGCCCAGAGACAAAATACAGACAGAAAAGCAGTTTTAAAGGATATGCCACATGACACATCTCATTTCTCACGTGGCATCCTGCTGCTGACTACAGCGTCTGGTTTTATAGATCATGGTTCTTGCATTGGGGGAGAGGACTGGTATAAATGGTTAATGTATCAGAATTAATTGTGTCCCATCAAGTATTCAAACTACATTAGAGAATATATTTTCAAGTAAGGTAGAAGGAAGGGTCCGTGACTCGTTATATTTTTAAACATCTTTCAAACAAATTCAGCAAATCTGTCAAATTCAGGTAATGTATTTTAACAGGTTTATTTCAGATTCTAGATATTAGTAATAAAGGGATGAGGTGAGCAGGATGTGAGATTTCCTACAGGATTAGCACTTTTAGGTTAAGCAAGTGGTGTACAAATTTGTTGGTTTATAATACCTGCATATTTCTTAATGTGATAAAATTTCTCGAGTGGAACAAGAGGTTGAAGCAAAACAGGTGCTGGCCCTTCATTAAGATCAGCACTAAATCATGGGCTGCTTGATGTTGACTTGATGTTCTTGTTTTTACATATGTTTCTTTTGAACAAGTTAATAAACTTGTTTGTCATACTAAACAAGCACTCTTCATTAACTTTTATCTGAGAGAACACCTCTAGGAATCTCTAGGTCCTCCAGCGCACCTCTGGGGTCAACATCTGCCAGAAGTGGGCCATAGAATTGCGCTGGAGGACCTACAGATGCCTAAAGAAGTGTTCTCTCAGATTAAAAAAAAAGTGCATTATTTGTGTTTTTACCACTTTCACAGAGGTCCTGCATCCTTAAGAAAGAATCAATAGGTCCTCCAGTGCAGCATCTGGCAGATGCTGTAGGACCTAAAGATTCCTAGAAAGAACGTATTAATCAAATTTGTGAATAATCAAATCTGCAAAAGTCAAATGTGGAGGGCCGACTATATTTTCTGTCAAGTCAACTTTGGCTTATGGTGACTATGAATGAGAAACCTCTGAGAGCCCCAGTCATTGACTGCCCTGCTCAGACCTTGCAAAGTCAGAACCCTGGATTCTTGGATTGAATCTTTCCATTTGTAGAGCAGTCTCCCCCTTTCCCTATTGTTTTCCACTTTACCAAGCATTACTATCTTTTTCAGTAAGTCTCTGCATCTCATCATATATCCAAAGGATGACAGCCTCAGTTTAGTTACCTTCACTACTGAGAGTTCAGACTTGATTTGCTCTAAAATTGATTCATCTTTTCATCCATCCATGGTATCCGTAAAACTCTCCCCCAGGGTCACATTTCAAAATAAGTTGATTTTCTTCCTGACAGCTTCCTTCATGGTCCACCTTTCATATCCATACATAGAAATCAGAAATACTGTGGCCTGGAAGGGTCTCACGTGGGTATTTAATTATCTATCTTTAAATCTGAGGATCTTATCTCGTTCCTTCATAGTTGGTCTTCCAAGTCTTCTTCTGATTTCTTGACTGATTTCTGTTTTGATTAATGACTGAGCCAAAGGATAGAAACTTTTAACTACAGTCAGCCCTGCATATCCACATTTTTTATCCATGGATTCAAGCATTCACGGCTTGTAAATATTTTAAAAATATATAAATTCCAACAAACAAACCTTAATTTTGCCGTTTTTATATAAGGGACACTATTTTACTCTGCCATTGTATATAATGAGGTTGAGCATCCGTGGATTTTGTTATCTACCAGGAGTCCTGGAACCAAACCCTAGTGGATACCAAGGGATCACTGTATTTCATTGTGCTCTTTACCCACTTTAAAGTTATGTAAATCATCTATAGTCATTGTTTGTTTCATCTTTGAAAAAATCAGCATGATTACTCAGTCTTCTAGCTTGTCACCATTGGGTAGACATGTTCATCTCCATCACATTCAAGACCTATGGATTTTGGTTGCAGAGATGCCAGATTTATTGACGTTCGCTGTCACATATGAGATTCTTTATACCCAGCTTTTCATACTAACTGCTTTTTTCTGACTCTCTCATGGCTTAAAACTATTTATTAAAAATACAGGCACACCTCAGTTAACAAAGACTCTGGCAAAGAAGCTCCGTTGCACAAAGTCTTTTTATGCCTCCCTCCCTCCCACCTTTCCTCTTTGTCCTCTGTCTAGCTCAAAATTTATTTTGCAGAATCAGCATTGGGAGGATGGTGAAGGAGGACTGGGGAAAAATACTTTCAATATTGTATTGGAGCAGCAGGTCTGCAATAAACAAAGCAATAGAGCTTGAGCTGGAAAATAGTGGGATTCTGTTCTGTCTGATCCTACTGCAACTGTGTGTACTTTCCTACAAACAGACAAGGGCTGTGTCCTTACTGCAGAAATAATCCAGACTGACACCATTTTAACTGATGTGGCTCAATGCCACATGAGCTTGTTTTGGCACTAGAGCTCTCTGAAAGAGAAAGCTAAACCTCTCACAAAACTACAGTTTCAAGAATTCCATAGCATTGAGTCATAGTAGTTAAAGCAGTGTTAAACTGGATTATTTTTGCAGTGCAGATGTACCCAAGGTAAATAACAGCTGTCTCCAGAATCCCTTACTGAGCATTCATCAGCATAAAACAGGGGGAAAGCAGATACATTTGCTTTGTTAGCAAGTCCACAAATGTTAAAAAACATATATTTTTATGGTTGGCCACCAAAATGAAAATCATAAGAAAAGTGGAGGATAGTGAAAGAAAGAAAAAATCTTCCTTGAAAGAATCTTTTCAGTAGATAATAGAAGGATCAAAATGTTTCTTTTTTTACTTATCAAAGGCTTATCTAACCTTGTTGTTTCATTTCACATGTGCAAATTGTTAGCTTTGGATAAAGAGTTTGCTGAAAATTATTGAAGCATTCTTTTGTTTTGTAGTATAGGAATGCATTCCTATTCTTTCCTTTTGATTTCTGCCTCTGGTACCAGATTCCCTGTTAAAGAAGTAATGCCCAGGAACACATCTACTTTGGCTGTATCTACACTGCAGAATTAATGCAGTTCGACCCCACTTTAACTGCCATGGCTCAATGGTATTGAATTCTGGGGTTTGTAGTTTTGTGAGATAGCCTTCTCTGTTCTTGGATGCTGGTGCCACACCAAACTACACATTCCAGGATTACATAGCACAGAGCCATGGCACTTAAACAGTGTCAAACAGTATGGTAGCACTCTTTGTTAACAGAGGTATTGTTGTGTGTTGTGGAGTTGTAGTTCAACACTCAAACTGCTATGCCACATGAAAATAAAAAGAATCACAGTAATATAACAAGAGCGTAAGGTTAAATATCCTGACATTGGCTTTTAAGTGTCTTCTGACAAATTTTTAATGATGTCATGGGATGTTCACAAGCATCTCGGTGGTAAGGTGGAAAGAGTGAGTCATTAAGGTGACAGCAGGAGAAGAGACTACAAAGTAAGTAAATATCAGTTTGGTTGCATGGGGAAACTTCATAGAGTACCTAGGGTTTGCAGTGCTTTTTGGCAGAAAGCAAGTGCAGAGGCAACTGCAGAATCAGAGGTGGGATGCCAAGAAGAAAGAAGGTCCAAGAGGAGAGGGACTGGAAGCGGTATTACTGAGAATCAGGAACGGATAATATAGAATACTGTATATACTCATGTACAAGTCTAGAAATTTTAATGAAAAAACTGAACCAAAAAACAAACAAACAAATACCCGGAGTTGACTTATTCACAGTGTAAGTATTCTACTCTTATTTAAAAAGGAACTCTCCCTGATGAATGGCAAGAGTTTAATCTGTCACAGACACACTGATCCCACTCCAATCCTTCATCCATCCAACCTTTAGTTTGAGCATACAATGTTTTGTCTGCTAGAATTTGGTAAGTGCTTTGGCATTGTTTTCCTTTGCTTCATCCTTTAGATCCTTTATAACATACCCCTCTTGACTTATCCATGGGTCATATCAAAATCCATAATTTTGGGGCCCCAAACCTGCCCTTGACTTATACTTGAGGTTGGCCTATAGTCAAGTATATGTAGTAGATAGATAGATAGAACATGTATGGAAAAGACAGAAGGAGACATTAAGACACTGTGGACTTTGAGGGTGGGGGTGGGGGATCAGGCACTGGGGCTGGGGGATCAGGCAGAGGTGGGGGATCAGGCACTGGGGCTGAATCCATACCTCCATCCGAAACTGACCATCTGGTGTTCCTTTCCATTGGCATCATCATGGTTTGAATATTGAACGATAACTCTGGAGACCAGGGTTCAATTTCCATCTTGGCCATGAAACCCACTGGGTGATCCTGGGCAAGTCACACTCTCTCAGTCTCAGGGAAGGCAATGGCAAACCTCTGAAGAATTCTTGCCAAGGAAACCCCATGATAGGTTTGCCTTAGGGTTGCCATAATTCGGAAATCACTTGAAGGCACATGGCAACAACAACCAACAACAGTTTTGTATAGATTTTTGCTCCTTTCCAATTGTTGCAATGCCTCTCCTAAGACTTAGGCTGCATCTACACTGCAGAAACATAATGCGGTTCGGCACTGCTTTAACTGCCATGGCTCATTGCTATGGAATTCTGGGATTTGTAGTTTTGTTAGATATTGTTAGATATAGTCTTCTTTGTCTGACAGCTCCAGTGCCACAACAAGCTACAGTTCCCAGGATACTGTTGGATGGATCCTTGTCAGTTAATGTGTCAAACTGTATTAATTTTGCAGTGTGGGTGTAGTTTTAGTTACCAGCAGTGAGAAAACATTTTCCTTTCTGACTTTGGCTCTGCCCTGAAAGAAGTTTACCATCCTTGAGCTCAGGAATTGCAGGACCATGGTGAAGCCTATATAGAAAATGGAAGCTATGCCAAGTGAAATGTTTAGTCTGTCCGGTTCAGTCTTGTCTACTGTAACAGACATATCCTTGCAAAGTCTCTGATGAAGATCTTTCACATCACTTCCTAGATGAGCTCCTTTTCAGGCAGGACTGGAGGAATCTATGCTTTTCAGAGGTTGTTGGTTGCCAACTAGTTTCATTAGCCCCAGGCAGTGATGCTAGTCATTTAGTGTGATGGGAGTTCTGCTTCAGCGTCAGATAGTTCTTGACTAATTTAAATGTACCTGTAGATACCAAGAACTAAACTTAGGATCTTCTGTATGCAAATGCAGCCTCTCCATGCCCAGATTCTGAATGTTTGCAAGGTTGATGAAGAGGGCTAGGCCAGTTTTCCCAAACATGACTTAATATACACGTGGGATTTGGAAGAGGAGAGAGGTTGTGGTTTATTGACAGAGCCCATACTTTTCATGCAGATTGTCCCAGGTTCACTTCTTTGCATCTCCACTTAATATTGGGCTGTGCAACATTTCCAGTGCTGTTTTTGCAGTTTTCAGTGCTTCCGTTCTTCTACGTCCATTGTTTTTCCTCTCTGTGTTTTAGTCTGTGTGTCTATGCCTTATTTATTTAATTTATATATCACTTTTCTTGTATAAAGGAATGAAAGCAGCTAATTTGTTATTGTTAATTGCCCTTGAGTTATTCTTGGCCCATGGCGACCCTATGGATGAGACATCTCCAAGACTCCATGTCCTCCATTACTCTGCTTAGTTCCAAATGAGCTGCTTTGGTTCCATTATACAAGAAAATTGAGATATAAATTAAATAAATAATAAATAAGGCATAGACAGACAAAAACACAGAGAGAAAAAATAATGGAGGTAGAAGCCCAGAAACACTGAAAATTTCAGAAATAGCATTGGAAATGTTGCACAGCCAAATGTGAAGTAGAGATGCCAAGGAATGAAACTGGGACAATCTGCATGAAAAGTATGGGCTCTGTCAATAAACCACAGCTTCTCTCCTCTTCCAAATCCAAAGTGTTTGTCAAGTCGTGTGGGAAAACTGGCCTAACCCTTTCCTCAACCCTGCAAACATTGAGAATCTGGGCATGGAGAGGCTACATTTACATATAGAAGATCCATGTGACCTCCTAATAGAGTCCATCCATCTAGCATGCAGCCTTCTTCTCTTTCTACTCCACTCCACTTTTCCTAGCATTATTGTTTTTTTCCAGTGAGTCCTGCCTTCTCATTATGTGTCCAGGTACGACAGCCTAGGTTTTGTCTTCCAAGGAGATTTCTGGCTTCATCTTCTCTAGGACCCATTTGTTTGTCTTTTTCGGACATCCATGGGATCCCCAGGACACTTCTCCAAAATCACATCTCAAATGAGTTGATTTTCTTCCTGTCTTGTTTCGTAACTGTCCAGCTCTCACATCCATACATGATAGCAGAGAATACAATAGTTTGTATGAGTCTAACTTTCGTGTTGAGTTGTATGCTTTTACGATTTCGATTATTTTCCTGTTATTTCATAGCTGCTCTCCCCATTCTTAATCTTCTGATTGCCTGGCTGCAGTCCCTGTTAATATCAATGTTTGATCTTAAGTATGAGAACTCTTGTACTATTTCTATTTCTTCATTGTCTAGGTTGAATTTGTGTAGATTCTCCTTGGTCATTATTTTTGTTTTCTTTATGTTCAACAGTAAGCATGCTTTTGTACTTTCTTCCTTGGTAGTTCTTCCAGGTCTGGGAGGTTTTCTGCTAGTATTATGGTGTCATCTACATATCTTAGATGGTTTATATTCCTTCCTCCTATTCTCACTCCTCCTCCTTCTGTGTCCAGACCTGCTTTTCTTACAGTATGTTCTGCATATAGGTTGAATAGTTAGGGTGATAAAATGCAGTCTTGTCTGGCCCCTTTGCCAGTTGGGAGCCGTTCTGTTTCTCCGTGTTACATTAAAACAGTATAGCTAAAACAGTCTGAAATACAAAAACCTAAAAAGCATTAATTAAAAACATTAGTTTAAAATGATTAAAAGCACATTAAAACTTACTCATTGCACTACCTCCAAGCATTTAAAAATTGAAGGCCTATTTAAATAGAAAGTTGCTGGTTGATTTATGGTAACTCCATTCATTTAATCTAGTTTCCTTAGGCAACGAATACTCAGAGGTGGTTTGCCAAATGCCAAATGCTTCCTCTGAAATACAACCTATATTTCTGTATTGCTAATTATATTCCCTCTATATTCTAATACCTGGTATTCCTCTGGCCACCTCTGGGATTTCGTTTTGTTTTTCAGAGTTTGACCATCCATGTGGGTTCCAGAAGGTCCAATGGCAGAAAATTGGACACTTGCCCCCAGATTTGCCACATTCATCCACTTCATCACTTAAAATTTCCCCAGGTAACTGAATATGGAGAAAGACTTCTGCAGGGGACTCTGAAGTCAGCTAGTTATAGTAGGTGGCACTAGATGGAGAAATAGGCCAATGGTAGTGTAGGGCAGTTTCAAATTGTAGCTTGGAAAAGTTCCCTGATTGGACTACAACTCCCAGAATCCAGGAACAACACTGACTGGGAAAGCAGTTTAGTCTGAAAAAGTTACGTTTCTGAGCCTTGCTATTGTTCTTCCCCCAAAGATGTTGCTTGGAAGAGGCATGAGACTTTTAAATTAATTTATAATCTATTAAAGTAGTCAAAAAGCCAAATTTTTGTAAGGCTGGATTACTTTACATGGGCCACTTCAGTTGGAGAGATTGAGTAATAACCACAAATTCAAGCAAGCAAGCTGAAAGGCCTTTTCCTCCTTCCGACCCAAATTTTAAAAATAAAAAGCTTGATTTCAGGCAGGCTGCATTTCAAAAAGCGTCTGCTGGTGAAACTGATACCAGTAAATGGTGTCGAGTTGACACAGACTTCTGCAGAATAAAAATATTTGGCATCTCCTATAAACTAAGTATAAAGGATGACAACTACCAGTAGGAGTTTGTCTATGCTGTCTATTAGTCATTTTGTGATGTAGATTTGTTTGTTCTTTTAATGAGGATGAATGCTTGTGTATTAAGTTAGCAATTAAGGTTCACTAACAAGTCTGCAAAAATTTTAAGCCAACAGTATTAATTTTATTGTCCTCTTCTTTTTGTGTATACTTGGCATGGTCTACGCCAATGGTTCCAAAACTTCAGTCCCCCAGTACTGTTAGACTGCAGCTCCCAGATGCCTTGGCTATCAGCAATGCAGGGCAGAACTTCTGGGAATTATAGCTTTATAGTGTCTTGGAACTCAGGTTTGGGAACTGCTAGTGTAGACCCAGCTGGTCTACAAAAAGAGAAAAGGCTGAGTAACAGAATGGACTGTACAAAAGGCATTTTCTCAATGCTGCTGTACTTCAAAAATCAGTTGTCAACCCAAAACCAATACAACTGGTAAAAAGCAGGGCTAGAACCTTTGTGATTGTTCTGCTAGCTATATTCCATTCAGTTTTTGTTTCGTTTTGTTTTATACAGATAAGCATTCAAGAATGACACGGTACTCAGAGCTTGGCGAAGTTCCCTTTTGGATTGAGCTGTAATTTTCAGAATTCCTTAACCAGTATGGTCTCTGACTGGAGGAACTGTTGTAGTCCAATATTAACTTTTCCAAGTGTTGTAGTGCTGTGCCGTCATGTCATTTCTGACTTAGGTTCCTCTGAGGCTGAGAGAGTGTCAGTTGCCCAAGGTCACCCAGTGGGTTTCTTTGGCTTAGTAGGGAATCGAACCCCAGTCTCTAGAGTCATAGTCCAATGCTCAAACGCTACAAAACACTGATTCCAAGCTCTGTTCTACCTTTACTCTACTGTAGACCAGCCTACCTGAACATAACATTCTCCAGCTTTGTTGAACTAATACTCAAGCAACACGTCTTAAGACCTTCTAGATAGACTGGATGAGGTTGGGACTTTTGTGGATAGCCACAATTTAACCTTTCATGTCTTACAAATAACTTCCTAAGTAGGGTTGATGATATGAGCAAGCATAAAAGTTTATTCTTTTACAATAGACCACATTTGAAATGTGGTGCTGGAGGAGAGTTCTACAGACACCGTGGACTGCCAAAAAGACAAACGTTCAAGAACAAATCAAGCCTGAACTCTCTCTAGAAGCCAAAATGACTAGACTGAGACTATTGTATTTTGGGCATGGCATGAGAAGACATAGCTCACTAGAAATGCTTGGTAAGGTGGAGGGGTAGTGAGAAAAGCATTATAATCAGATAGACTATGTCAAGGAATCCACAGCCCTAAGTTTTCAAGACTTTAGAAGGGCTGTTGGTAACTGGATCACTCGGAGGTCTCATTCTTAAAGGTTCCATAAATTGAAGGGATTTTTTTTCAAAGTCTTATTTTATAATTGTTAGCTATACATTTAATGAATAATTAAAGTGGGTTATATCCCATGAGGAGGAAGCCAGAATATTTACAAGCTGAAATGCACCGGTTATTTGAATAATAAAACATCACTGCATAGCATTGTGAGATGTCTCGTTCAGATATGTGAGTTTTATTGGATTCACCCTGGTTTTTGCATTTTCTAGTTGCCTTGACTGCTATTTTTGGCAGAAAGAAGGATATAAATTTAGTAAATAATTAAATAACTGGTGGTAACTGGTGGTAGATGACCAGTAAGCTGAATTTTAAATTTGTGGAGATCCTCAGTATACACAGGGCTGCAGTGCATCTTTTACTTGAAATGACTGGGAGTAAAATATACCACATTTCCCATATAGAACCATTTAACTTTATACATGAGAAACAATTCCCTGAAACATCTTTTATTCTCTTTCTTTTTTTAAAATACAGGTGGCGGGTGCAGATGTTAAGAAGTTGCTGCTCATTCTTTCATCCCTTGGACTGCAAGTTACTGTTTTACCTAGTTGCACTATAAAAATGCTGCTAAGGGGCTAATTGCTGAGAAGCTGCCATGCACTGACATTGTACCAAACGTCAAGCCCAAGGAAAGCCTGAAGGGGCCAGAAACACATTGTTTTGTGAGTTGTGTTTTCACTGGAATAGAATGGCAAGTAAACGAAAATCCACAACACCTTGCATGGTCCTGGCAAGTGAGCCAGATCCAGAGATAGAAGCAGCATCTGATGTTGAAGAAGGGCCATCTGTGATGACGCCAGCAGGTAGCATGTCAAGTGATGAAGATGCCCATGAATACCTGGACTCAGACAATCAGCAAATTAAAAAAGTTGAAGGCGGCTATGAATGCAAATACTGCACATTTCAGACTTCAGATCTTAATATGTTTACTTTCCATGTGGATTCTGAGCACCCCAATGTGGTATTGAGTTCCTCCTATGTGTGTCTTGAATGCCGGTTTGTTACTAAAAGGTATGATGCTCTTTCAGAACATAATGTAAAGTATCACCCTGGAGAGGACAATTTTAAACTGACCATGGTGAAACGCAACAACCAGACAATCTTTGAGCAAACAGTAAATGACCTTACCTTTGATGGGAGTTTTGTGCAAGAGGAGAACACTGAAGAATTGGAGGGTTCTGAGGGTCAGTTGTCCAGCATCTCAATTAGCAAAACCCCAATTATGAAAATGATAAAAAATAAGAATGAAACAAAACGAATTGCTGTTTTTCATAATGCAGAGGATGGTATGGTGGAGGAAAAAGATGCTGAAACTGACCCAGAGTGTGAAGAGGTCATAGAAAATATAGCCCCTGAAATTTCAGAGTCCAATGCCAACAGTACACTGGCTGCAGAAACAATTAGCACAGTTGTGAACCCTGCAGCTGTGATCCAGCCTGCACAAGTGATAACTACCATAGCATCTCCACAGAACTCTGGCTTAATTTCTAAAGTCTTGGTTCCTATAAATAGCATTCCAGCCTACAACACTGCATTGGATAACAACCCTCTCTTGCTTAACACCTACAACAAATTTCCCTACCCAACGCTGTCAGAAATCGCACTTCTAGCAACTCAAGCTAAATATACTGAAGAACAAATTAAAATCTGGTTCTCTGCCCAGCGCTTGAAACATGGGGTCAGCTGGACCCCGGAGGAAGTGGAAGAAGCAAGAAGAAAGCAGTTCAACGGCACTGTCCATACTGTCCCCCAGACTATTACGGTTATTCCAGCACATATTTCAGCCAGTAGTAATGGTCTGCCTTCCATTCTGCAGACATGCCAAATTGTTGGCCAGCCAGGCCTTGTTCTTACCCAAGTTGCAGGTGCTGGGACCCTTCCAGTGACAGCCCCAATAGCATTGACAGTGGCAGGAGTCCCAAACCAATCCCAGTTGCAAAAAGCACAGGTCCAAGCCACCCAGCCTGTTACTGAAACCAAGCAAGTCGCTGCTGTTCCAGCCCCTCACCTTACCAAATCAGAAGTGGCGGCAGCTGCAGCCAGTGTTGACATGGTTGGGGGTCGTGCTAAGAAGACCAAGGAACAGCTGACAGAGTTGAAGATCAGCTACCTAAAAAGTCATTTTCCTCTTGATTCAGAGATAATTAGGCTCATGAAAAAAACAGGGCTGACGAAAGGAGAGATCAAAAAGTGGTTCAGTGATACCAGGTACAACCAGCGGAACTCAAAACACAACCATTATAATCATCTCAACAATGATTCTTGCACTATCATCATTGACTCAAGTGATGAAACAAATGAGCCCCCAGCAGTGGGCCAAGCCCAGCAGAAACAGTTGTGGAATGCGTCCAATTTTAACTCTCAGAGGTTCAAAGAGAAGACAGATGAACAACTTAAAATCCTCCGGGAGAGTTTTCAAAACAATCCTTTCCTTACTGACGATGAACTGAACAGGATACGGTCTGAGACAAAGCTGACCCGGCGAGAGATTGATGCTTGGTTTGCCGAACAGAAGAAATCCAACGCTCAAGGTGACGAAAGTGAGGAACTAAACGAAACCAATACAGGGAACTTGAAGGAAGCATCCGTTGCAGAGGCATCTGGAGGGGAAGGTGCTGGAGTACATAGGTCAGGAAAGTTGACGAAAAAGTCTCCAGAACAATTACATATGCTCAAAATGTCATTTATCCGGACTCAGTGGCCATCTGCGGTGGAATACGACAAGCTGGCAGAAGAAACGGGGCTTCCTCGGCCAGAGATTGTTAGTTGGTTTGGAGATACCCGATATGCCTGGAAAAATGGCGGCTTGAAATGGTACTACTACTATCAAGGGGCCAAAGCAAATAGTATGAATGGTCAAGGCTATTCTAGGAGGAGAGGAAGAGGAAGACCAAAAGGAAGAGGACGGGGAAGACCTCGCGGGCGACCAAGGTCCAACAAGAGGATCAAACACTGGGACAGGACGCCACTCATTAAATTTAAAACTGGAAAAGCAATCCTGAAGGATTATTACCTGAAACACCAGTTTCTTAATGAACAGGACCTTGATGAGTTGGTTGCCAAATCCCACATGGGCTATGAGCAGGTAAGGGAGTGGTTTGGGGAGAGGCAGAGAAGAGCTGAACTAGGCCTCGAGTTGTTTGATGAGGAGGACGAAGAGGAGGAACTTCTGGATGATCAGGAAGACGAGGATGAGGATGAGGATGAGGAAGACACAGATGACAGTGACAATTGGGAACCTCCACGGCATGTTAGGCGTAAGCTCTCAAAATCAGACTGACGTGTAAGTTTCTGGGTTGTGGGAATGTCCTTTTGCTCTGTGGTGCCAAATGACTGGTGCTGACCCTCCAGTTCTAGCAACCACTTCTTTAGAATTCACTTCCATCTAGAAGGAGGAAAAACATTGCTGGCTTGTGTAGCAAATACACACCTGTTCCTTGGTTAGCAGAGGAGGAAAAGCAAGGTTGGAATTCGGAATTACAAAAGCCACCATCAGTTTGTCTCTCCCTCACAACTCTGCTGGAAGAGATGTGTTGCTTAAGGGACTCCGTGTTTAATAATTGCCTTATGGTTTTGATTCCAAAAAACTCTCTTAAGGATGGATAAGCATATGTTTAAAAATGTTTTTTTCCCAAATGCAAAAGGAAATTTACTGCAAAATGAAAAGAAAAAAGTGCTGACACGGTTCCTCTTGCAAAGTTGTATGTCAGTTTCCCTCCTTCCAAGCATTAGAAAAAGTTTCAGAGGAAAGGAAGATAAGTTGGGGGTAAAGAATACCAAAGGAGAGACTCCATAGAGGGCGACAATTGCTTGAGGTTTATGTGTGTGCGTGAGGGTGTGTGCTTTAGGGCAGTAGAGGAAAGGAAACTCTATGTTACATATAGAGCCTGTGTGCTAGGTTTACAGAAGTCCTATTGAATGTGTCTCTCTAGCTGTGTTCAGGGAGTTTGGGTCTAAAGTATGCTTTTATATTAAACTTAATGAGTGTGTATCATATTTAAACACTAGACACCATTAATGCAGCCAATACCAAAACTTGTCTTTTATTGTGCAGTTATTTTGAAACCGCTAAGATAAATGGGTTGTTTCCATACAAGAGGGCTTCTCAAATTCTACAGAGCCTGTTTCTTTCATTAAAACAGAAGATCTGGAAAACACACAAACACAAATGCACACACACACACACACACACAGCTGTTTTGAAATAGTGATGGCCAAATTCTTTTCTCTAGAGGACCCAGATAATTCCTTGACTCTGGCTTTATATGCTTTGCCCCTTCTAGCCAGGGAGAGAGCAACCTTACAGGCTCTAGGACCTGACTGGTGCTTCTCTAGTTCTAGGGTTAGGATGATGCTGAAAGGACCAGAGCTGGTATTTATATCTCATGGATCGTAGTGGTGCTGTCCCAAGCCAAAAGCAGCCCATGGATTTCCTGTTTCCTTATGAAAAAGTGTCTGGGTACTATGGCTTTTGCTTTCTGCCTGGCATGAGAAAGAATGGAAGGGGATAATGGGATCAAAGGAGGGACGGAAGGCTATGATTTGGCCATCCCTGGTGTAGAAGAACAGAGGTTCTCAAATACCATCAGGATTCTTTACCAAGAAACTCATAGTGTAGCGCTTCCCCAAGAATTATTTTCCAACAGGGTGGCTCTCTAGGTGTTATTGATTGCAGCTCTCCTCATCATTCCCTGTTGAGTAGGCCTGATGGGAGTTGCAGTCAACAATATAGTGACAGACAGCCCATACTTTTCCTGCCCTGGATTAAGGCCAGATGAGCAGGTCCTCTGGCTGTATGTGCACCTGGCTGTGTAACCTTGCAAACAGTGAAAGAGAGCAGGGGGCCTCTCACACTACGCAATTATAACACTGTGACTCCACTTTGACAGCCTCGTTCCATCCTGTTAGATTCTGGGGTTTGTAATTTGGTGAGATACTAGAGCTCTCTGGTTGAGAATTCAAAATCCTCCCCCATAAACTTCAAAGCCCAGGACTCCAATAGGATGGAACAACAGCATTAAAGTGGAAGCATAGTAATTGTGTTGTGTGAAAGGACTCCAGGTAAAGGTGAGTGGAAACAAGTATTTTGCCCTTCAGATTGTAAGTAGCACAAAAGACCACAGTAGAGTAAGTGATGATCTGTGTCACTGAGCATGGTTGTGATTGTATACTGCATTGCGGATTTTTTCTGGTCCTCCCATCCCACCTTGGCCATTAGCAGAATCCATATGCAGAGAGCAGTGGTGGTGGACCAATCCAGGATCTTTAAAACTGAAATATGAAAGAATTAACAGGGAGATCACAATGCCTTAGCAAATGTTGATCTCACAGTTTAGGAATTTTGGATTTGAAAAAGATTTATGAACCAGACATGGAGTGAAACAACACATTCATATAAGTACATTTCCCTTTGGGGATGGGGAGGGGAAGCATTTTTGCCAGTGAACCAGAGCTTGAATTCATAAAAGATCTGGAAGGGTACCTTTTCCAGCTTTGAGTGTTGCTAAATAATTCTGTGCAGTTCACAATTGCCTTGTTTGTCTTCCTTTGCAGTAGGTAGCACAAAGCAAGTAAATTTAAGCAGCTAGTTTAGCTGTTCTTCGGGGTAATATATTCAGGTAATCGATTACTTCTGCCGCACAGCCAAGCATTCTTCTCTTCGTTTCAACTCTTGACCTTGTCTGAACTTCAATTCCCCAAGTGCTGTAATGAGTTAAAGAGAAGTTTCTTTTTTGTTTGTGTTTTTTAAAAAATATTACGCATGCCCAGAAAGCCACATTTCTGTTTAATGCATTAAAAATTAAAACAGCCAGATTGGGTATTGTACATCATGCTCCGTGGTCTGTTACCAATGTAATTTTAGTTCCCTGAAAATTGTGACTTAAAATTATTTGCTACTGGTCCATTTCTGGGTAGAATTTATAGTGCTGGTTTTAAAGCCCTACACAGCTTGTGTCCAGACTATTTGAAAGACCGTGTCTCCTTATACAATACAGCATGTGCCTTAAGATCTGCAGATGAAGGCTTTTTCTCCATCACACAACATTTGCAGGTATGGTTGGAGAAGACTTGGGAAGGAGCCTTCTCTGTGGCTGTTCCTAGGCTACAAAACTCCCTTCCACAAGAGATCCAGTTAGCCCACTCCCTGCTCTTTCTGCTGGCATATTAAGTCATTTTTATTCAAGGAGGCATTTGGTGATGATAGATAAAGCTTTTAAAGGAGAAGGAGGTGTCATGGGTGTTTTAAAAATTATTATTTTGTTATGTTTTCAATGCCTTTTAATGCTGTTTTAATTTGTATTTCTCACTTGTGTTTTTAAATCAGTTGGTTTAGTTGTGTTTTGACTTTTGCATTGGGAGTTTTTTGGTTGTGTTGTGTTTGGGGTTGTGCACTGGTTGTGCGCTGCTTTGGGTTCAGCACTGGAAGAAAGGTGAGAGTAAACATTAAAATAAATAGAAGTTGCTAATAGGGTTGCCAAAGTGAAAACTGGAGAGGCCTTCTGTACCTTTCATAGTTTGGCAGAAGAGGGGATTTCAGCAAGTGTTGCTTGTTACCTGGTTGTGTAACAAGCATCACCTGCTGAAATTACCTTTTCTAAACAACTATTAAAGATGTAGGATCCCTCTCCAGTTTTCAGTCTGACACCCCTATTTGCTAATCCCAACTGGAGCCAGACAGGCCTGAAGAAGCATTAGTTCTCCTAACATCCCTCCTGGGTGTTGTCTCCAAGCCCATTCATTCCATTATGCAGTGAATGTTTGGATCTGCCCTGGGGCTCTTGCAAAGGTATATTTAAATGTGGGAGCATGGTTTTCTGAGGTGATCCTTTGTTTTATGGGGAAATTTTATCTTTTCTTTTTAAAAAATAGTTGTAGTGCTATAGTGCAAAATGGCTGATTCACTGATAAACTACAGCTCTTTAAAAAGTTTTTTAAAAGAACACAGAGAACAGGCGAGACTGTTTTGTTAAAAAGAAACCCACTTGAGAGTGGGAATAAAACATTGCAGCTGGTGCTGGAAATTGCCAAAAAATATTCAGGGACAACAGAAACGGTGTTTGGATATTTTAAAACCCCTTAGAACTACATATAGCAACAAATACGTGTTTGGCTCTTTTAAAACTTACAGCAAAAATGCAAACACGACTTGCAACACTGGGTGGATATTTGTTGCTGTATGTAGTTTTAAGGTTGTTTTTTTTAAAATGTCCAAACACTGTTTGGGTGTTTTTAAACTTCTTAGAACTACAGAAACCAATACCACAACCTCCAAGCACACATGCCCCATCTGGAGCAACCCAAACGTTGTTGGGCAACACAAAAACATACTGTATGTGTTGACTTAGCAAATGGATTTAGGTACAAGGAACCTTTGCATAGTCCTGAGAAATTTCCCTCCTTCCTTCTTTTGTTAATCTTAACCATGAGTCCAACATTACATACACAGCAACCAAAGCTTGGAAAAGTTACTGTTTTGGATTGCATTTCCTAGGAAGCCCCATCCATGCTCACTGAAAGTTTCTAGTGCAGAAAAAGTACCTTTCTCATGCTTTGGCAGCAACCATGGTTAACACTAACCAGGTACTGTTTGATCACTGCACCCTGCAGACCACACTCCATGCTGTGTTTTCAAGTTAGTTTTTGAAAGGTCTGTCTTACATGAAATTCCAGTTAAACTATGGCTGATGTCAGTAAAGGACGGGAGGTGAGGGAGCATGTATTAACCAGGTTGGCTCCTGATTTCTGAGTCATAGTCCCAAGAGATCCAGCATTGTACAAGTTGAATCTCCCTTATCCAAAATGCTTGAGACCAGAAGTGTTCTGGATTTGATTTTTTTTATTTTGGAACATTTGCATATACTGTACATAATGAGATATCTTAGAGATGAGACCCAAGTTCATGTCTAAACATGAAATTCATTTATGTTTCATATACACCTTATACACATAGGCTGAAGGTAATTTTATACATAATATATTTTTAATAACTGAGTGCATGAAACAAAGTTGGTGTACATTGAACCCTCAGAAAGCAAAAGTGTCACTGTCTCAGCTACCCGCATGGAGAATTTTGGAGCATTTTGGATTTCAGCATTATGGATCTGTACCTGCATTTCTGTCAATACATATTGGCCAGTGATAATGAAGTGGTGGAAATTGTAGTTCCACTCAAAAACACTCCCCTTTAGCCCATCAGTCATTGTAGGTTGTTGTCTTAAACATTGCTTGTGGGTTTGAAAAAGCTAGTTCTGCTAACTGCTTTGTTTTGCATCTAATGTGAGAAAGTCAAAACCATTTCCCCCTTATCTTTCATGGAATATTTCATAGAAACAGGCTCCTCCTCATCGGTGGAAACAACTGATTTTATCTTGGGCTTTTCATCCAGCGTGGTAAATCTTTGTTATCTCTGGCTCATAGCACATCCATAGTGAGCACTGGGTCATGAAAATGACATTGTAAAATCCAGAGCTTGGAACTGTGTTTGTTTAAACAAACCGATGCATTAGCCTCAGTGGCTACTTAGAAAAATATGTACCATGTTAAAATTACTTGTTGCTAGTCTTGCATTACTAACTTTTTACAAATTAATTATTTTAAAAGATGTAAAATTAGAAAAATGACCTCTACAAAGGCACCCCAAAAGAATATTTTAAAAATATTGAGTCAACATTACTCATTATACTCAGAAAGCAGTGAGCCATGGTTAGTGTTAAAACATGAAGAAACAAAAAGGAAGAGACTACCCATGACATGTTGTTTAGGGGAGTAATCTTATTTTTTAATGTATTATTTCCAAGCTCTGGTAAAATCATGTTGCCATGATGCTTTTACCATATCAAAAGTCAACATAGCTGCACTTAAGAAGAATGGAAGACAGTATATGTCTCTTGGGGAATGCATGTATGATAGTTTGAGCTCTTTTTAGAAATTTGGGGATGCCTATTATTTTGTATATATTTTCTTTGTGAGTTTCGTTTTAAGGAATGCCTATTTCCATCCTTGTGGTTTTAAAGGAAAACCTGCAAGTATGTAGAAATGTTTACGTGGACTGCTCAAAAACTGAAGTTGGTTAAAAAGAATCCTTAAAATTCATATTGAAAACAGGTTCTATGCCTGTTTAAATTGTTACGAGGGCTTTCTCTATGTGATTTCACCCTCGGATTTAATCTGCTCTTTGTGTTTTATGTCATGGATATGAGAGCTAGAGTGATATATAGTAAGCCCTTGGTAGCCACTTGGGTTTGGTTCCAGAACCCCCTGAGGATATCAAAATCCATGGATGCTTATGTCCCATTATATATAGTGGGATAGTAAAAATGGTGCCCCTTATATAAAACTGCAAAATCAAAGTTTGCCTTTTGCAATGTACACACATACACACACACATTCATGAAAAGAAAGTGAAGAGGAGGTGAGCCATTTACACTAACCTTTGGTCGCTGGAGAAAAGGCAGGATATAAATGTAACTTATAACAACACAATAAATAAATATAATTACAGTAATAAAGTCCTGTAACACAGAGACTACTCCAGATCTCTCCATAAAGTTTCCAGCTTTATTTGAGATGGGAATATGGGAGTATTCTGTTGGTTTAAAACTTGCACTTGGTCGTTACTGTGGCTGTATGGCCAGCCATGCTAAAGACACCTCAATATATTTTGAATAATTCTTTGCCAGAGATACCAACTATATATCAGATTCTTAAAAGTAATCAAAATTATTTGGATGGTGGAGGAATTTTTGGAAACAAAAGCTTTGTTTATTGCGGGTTTTTTTACCCCAAACACACTGCAGCACCCTGCCATCAGAAGTTTATGTTTCTCTAGCCATCTTTCATCATCCTCCAAATGCTGATGCTGCTAAAAAAAATCCAGCTGGACAGAAAATGAGGAGAAGGGAGAGGTCTGGGTAGGTGTGAAAAAGCTTTTGTAAAGAAGTAGTTTCACCAGCAGAGGCTTTGTTGACTTTATTGCTCTTTATTGGTAATGTTGGCAGTATGACAATGTACTGTACGTGAAATGTGCTTGATCAGTTAAAAGGGTCAAATAGTTGATTGAAAATGTCTTAATTGATAGGTGGCTTGGAGCAGGGATAGGCAAAATGCAGCCATAGGGCAACATTACCCTCAGCCTACTTTTTGTTGACAAACTCTCCCAGATTGCATCCGCACTGCAGAAGTAATCCAGTTTGATACCACTTTAACTGCCGTGGCTCAGTGCTATGGAATTCTGGGAATTATAGTTTGTTGTGGCACCAGAGCTCTCTGAGAGAGAAGGCTAAATGTCTCGCAAAACTATAGTTCCAGGAATTCCATAGCAGTGAGCCACAGCAGTTAAAGTGATGTCAAACTGGATTATTTCTGCAATGCAGATAAAAGCCCCGGAAGTCTTTAGGAGTAGCTCTTTGCTTTGAAAAAAGATTCTGGTGGCTCCATGCACCGTTTAACTTTTTAAAAAAATCCTGGTTTTCAAAATGAAAAATTTGAACTATTTTTTCCAGTTACTTTTTCTCATTTTTAGTAGTCTATGGCCCCAGGATGAAAATGGTTGGCAGAAAAGTGGTTCTTGGGTCCGCTCACACAGAGATTTTCAACCATATTTGAACGCAGTGGCCTGAGAGTCCCTTTTAGGTTTCTTTGATTCTTTTGCAGATGTCTTGTGGATCCCAAGCTGTTTCCCTTTCCAGAGGCGTTTACTTCTGATTAAATAAACCCTCCCTTATAATAATACTCCTTCTGTTTATATTTTAAAAAAAGGGTTCTTGCAAAGCCTTTCTTTGCCAGACAATGACTACGGGAAATGGTTTCAACTTGTATTTGTGTTTACAGCCCACATTTCCTAATTCTGTGAAAACGGATAGCGTTGCAAGCCTGGCGTTTCAGAGGCTACAACCAGCACTGTGACGAGTCAAGCCACAAGATATCCTGTTGAATGCTGCCTTTGGGAAGAAAGTGGCTTTCTTCCCAAATTCCGGAGAAAACACAAATCTCTTTAATAGCTGGGAAAGATTTGGGAGTAGTAATACAGGGTGAAATAATTGCACTGAGTATCACAAGGGGGACAGACGCACACAGAAGAGAAACAAGATGTGCTTCAGTTTAAAGCTCTTGCAGCGTTTCCCATCCATACCAGTATATACAGTATTTGTCCAATGACTGCATTGTGATGTCTTTCAATCATGAGAATGGTAATTATGTTAATTGCTAGTAATGATTTGAGATGAGCATGTAGCAAAGTTCCTAAACCTGGTGTGTTATAATTTCAGGTGACAAATGCCATGGTGAGACAAATTTATAAACTTGTGTGGCTTCACTGATATGCCGTGGTCTTCCTTTATAGCTGTTCAAAGTGAAATCAAGTTTGGGGGAAATTGGCATTGGGGGAGGCATGAATCCAGAAGCTCTTCTTTACTGTGAATGGAATAAAGGGGTACCTGGTCTTTTGTGAAAGCAAGAAAAGTATTGGACATGTATAACCCCTGGAATTGGGACATGCCGCAAGGATTGGACCATTCATGTTGTGCCAAAAAAAAACCCCCCCAAAACCCAGCTACTATGCTTGGCAGATAAGACTGATGAAATAAATGACAAGTTGTAAAAAAAGGATAGGAGGGTATAGGTTTTATTACAGAACTTTTCTACTCTGCTACACAATGGGAGCTTCATGTTTTTAAAGAAGGTTTATTCAAAAGGAGGATCAATGACCACTAGATCTTTTTTCATCTGGCTTGTATCGATACTGTATGTTCTTAGTATAAAGATGGGCTTCACCGCCTATGTTCTTTGATATGTGATTTAAGCTTATAGCTTTGAGTGACCAAACATTTTACAGAGTAAAAGTTCCTAGAAAATGAGTAAACATCATGCTTAGTTCTGTGTCTTTATTTATCAGGATGTGTACAAAGACTGAACATTGTGCTTGCATTTGTGCAGCTGTTAAAAATGTGCATGGAAGATGGGCTGTACTTTCTAAGCATCATGCACAATTTTGCTGCACAAAGGATTCTATGGGTACAGATTGTTTTGAGAGCCAGTGTGACTCCTTTAGAACTTTTTCATTATTTTAGATTGAATTTCCTTTTTTGATTACACAGCTGGGGGAAAAACATGGTACTGAAGGGAGTGTTGGAGCCAGCTGTGAGCATAAATACTACAAAAACATTGGGAACAAATATATAAAAACCAGTTGCAGAACATTTCAGCTTTCCTGGGTATTTCATCTCGGACTTCAGAACAGCGATCCTTGGACCAAAAAAACTACAGTACATAGATTGGGGAGAGAAATAGGAGAAGTGGAATATAGTTGGCCCTCCATATCCACCGATTGGAGCAGCCACGGATTGAAAATATTCCAGAAAATATAAATTCCAAAAAGCAAACTTTGATTTTGCTGTTTTTATAAGGGGCACCATTTTACTACCCCATCGTAAATAATGGGACTTGAGCATTCACGGACTTTGGTATCCACAGGGGGTCCTGGAATCAAATCCCAGTGGATGATATCAAGGGCCCTACTGTATATCCACAAATTGCAGCCCATGAATAATAGTTTCTTGGGACGCTATACCTATTATTACACTAAATCCAATAACATCCAAACAATGATACCTTTGTGACATCGAAGTCTCTCATGGCTGGGAGCCATAGTTTTTTGTGGGTTTTTCGGGCTATGTGGCCATGTTTTAGAAGAGTTTATTCCTGATGTTTCGCCAGCAGCTGTGGCTGGCATCTGCAGAGAAGACACCTTTATTGGGCCAAAAAAGCACAATTACTTGTTGCAAGCTTTTGAAGTCACACTTTGAAGTCTTCATCAAGCAAGGTGTTATTAACACAGGAGACAAAAATGGAAGATGTTAGTCATAGGCCTGCATTTTGCTGTTTCTTATTTCAGATAGTAGGGAAAGCTATTTGGGGACTGGCACCTTCTCATTAGGCCATGTGGTCACTGGAAGATTCTCCAAATCCAGAAAATTTAATGTCCATTTTGTAGGGGACGGTTGTTTTCTTCAGTGCTGGCAAACCACACTGGGTGGGGGGACAACCGTAACCATTATCTCCTGGTGGGGATGATTCTCTTATCAGTGGCTAGCAGATCTTCCTTGAACGGGAGATCCCGCACGTAGGCATTGCTTGTTGTAGCAGGAACTCGTAAATTATCTATCACTCAGGGGCCTTGCTTAAACCACGTGGTCAGAAACTACTCGAGATCAATAAAAGAAACCAGCACCAAAAAGCAAGTGGTGCCATCCCGTCAACCCATCATCCTGCCTGTGCGTCTTTCTTCATCGCCACATCATTTGCAGTTGAAATAAGATGCTTCCTTTGGAATCCATTGTCTCCTTCCTTTGTAAAGCCACAGGCTCCTTTGTAGATAGAGAAAACTGGGAATTTCTCCAGAAGACTTCATGTTTTAAGTGGTGTTGAGGTATGTGAATTCAGTCCCAACATTAGAAAAAAAAATTGCTTTACCTTTGCTGGAGGCAGAAGCCTCAAGTGGCAAGGTCCCAGTGCACTGGCTCTCTCTTTAGGATTGAAATCCCAATAAATAAATTAAAAAAAAACCAAAAACATCCAGGGTAACCATGTTGGCCATATAGCAAATCCAATAAAATCCAAGCAATGATACCTCTATTGGGCTAGTTAACACCCCAGGATCATGGGGGCTCTGTTGGTACTTTATCACATCTCACGGGGAATTAGTCTGGCAAAGTAATTTGTCCAGACTCTACATACTGGAGCTGGAGTTGGTGGTCCTTTCAAAGATTAATCAGCTGTAAGGCAGCAGCTGTTCCATGTTGCCTGCAAGGCAATGCTGGCCAGGACTAGGTCACAGCAGCTGATGAATCCTTGTGAAACCCACAGCCTTATTGCACACAATAACCCAGAATCAATCAAGAGGGGGGAATCAATTTAATTGCAAAAATCCAGGGGACGGTTCCATTCGATTGCATTTCAGGCTCACATTTACTTTGAAATGTTGAGAGCACACAACAAAACTGATTCAGATGACACCTGGGTTTAAGAAAAGCATAACATTTACTGGTATGACATTTAAATCCATGGAAAATGCTGGAAATGCTGTCCCTCAAACCTCAAAACAAAAGGAATTTGCTATGACAAAAAGAAGAACATTCTGCCTGTGTTAGAAAGTATTAGCGCATCAAATTGGTGGGAAGTGGGGAGAGTAAAAGGGGGAAAAATTAACGATTAAATCCATGGAAATAATTTATGATAGAATCAGGTTTCTCTCTGTATGTTTCCCTATGTTTATATATGTATTCATGCTGGATCCTGCTAAGACTGTACACAAAATATTTTTTCCAGCTAACAGTAGGGATTCTTGATGGCTCTCCAAAAAAACCGAATTCCTTGATACAGGCAGATTCATGAATGAATTTGGATTTCTGTTCTTACCTCTTCTGACCCACACGTTCAAGGCAGGCCATAATAACTTTAATTTGGACAGGATTTGATTTCTGAAACCAAGCAGCTTTAGAAATCATACCTTCAGCCTGCTTTCCTCAACTGGGGCCATAACAGCGAGCAGGAGAAGGCGTTGTTAAATCAGGTGTCTGTGACAAGGGCACGTGTTCATGCCAGTTTCATGTTTTTTTTTTCCCCATGGGCCACTTGCCAGGGGCGAGGCTTGATAGGATGCAACATGATTTTCAGTGACATTGGTACCTAAAGCACTTGGAGACAGACCAGGGCTCCAATCCTAGACGTGTTTGCTAGCAGTAAGCTCCGCTGAATGGAGTGGGACTTGTACGGAAGTGTGGAAAAGGTAGTTCCTTGGATGGAAGTGACCCGTGAACAGATGTGGCTAAGAACAGCCTGCTAGATCAAAACCCCATAATAAATACATAAATAAATCTTTATTTCTAGCCCGCTTCTCTGTAGGACACAACCAGATCGCGGTATAACAGGATTAAAATATACAATACGCTGATGACACTCAGATATACCTCTCCATGACCAGATCGTCTGCTCAGACTTCAGATGGCATCTCTCCTCTCAACTCCTGCCTTGCGGCGGTAATGGATTGGATGAGGGAAAACAAATTGAAGCTCAATCCAGACAAAACGGAGGTACTCACAGTTACTGGCCCGAAACCCGGTTTGGGAATACAACTTCCAGTCCTGGGTGGAGTCACACTCTCCTCGAAGGACCCTGTTCGCAGTCTGGGGGTACTCCTAGATTCGTTGCTTCATATGACTAGTCAGGTGAATGCGATGGTCAGGAGTGCCTGTTATCAGCTTCGGCTGATACGCCAGCTGCACCCTTTCCTGGACATGAGGGACCTGGAAACTGTGATACATGCACTGGTAACCTCATGTCTGGACTACTGCAATGCGCTCTACATGGGGCTACCCTTGTGCTTAACCCAGAAACTTCAGTTGGTCCAAAACATTGCCAGCCAGGTTAGTTACTGGTGCATCGAGGAGAGAACACATAATACCTGTGCTCAAATCTCTCCACTGGCTGCCAATCAGTTTCCAGGCACAGTACAAGGTGTTGGTTTTGACCTTTAAAGCCCCACATGGCTTGGGTCCATCCTATCTTAGGGACTGCCTCTCCCCATATGATCCCCCTCGCATGCTCCGGTCCCCTGGGATAAACCTGCTACAGCCCATGAAGACCAGACTGTCGCAGACCTCCCAGAGGGCCCTTTCAGTTATTGCTCCCAAGCTATGGAACGACCTGCCGGATGAGATGCATCTCTTTTCATCCATCGATGGCTTCAAAAATGCCTTAAAGACGCACCTCTTCTGGCAGGCCTTCCCAGATAATGTTTAGTCATCTTAGTTGCCTTAGAGTTTTTCCAGTTTTTCTCCTCTCTGTCCTTGGCCTGTCCCACACGGCTCAAGAACTCTTAGGCCTGTTGCTGATATACGATATTGTTTGTATTTTACTATGTTTTAACTACAGTTGATTTAATCCTTTTTTAGGGGTGGGAGGTGGGGATGGGATTGGTTTATTTTAACTGTTGTGTTTTAACCTCTTGTTGTAACCTGCCCCGATTGCTTGCTCAGAGGGGCGGGCTAGAAATAAATATTATTATTGTTATTATTATGTATTACAAATTAAAACAGTTCAACAACCCATTCCCAACCACCCGCCCCTTAAAAATAACATTATCATGTTTTTAATTTTGTTGATGGTTTTAAATTATTAATTTGATAGGGTTGCCATAAGCTGGAAACAATTCAAAGGCACATGACCACAACAAAGATTCAGCTCTGTCAATGTTATAATAATATTCTATAATAATACAATACAACATATATTCTATATTACATTATATTTTATTATTAATAATAATCGTCATCATTTTTAAAAAACAAATTAACATGAGAAAGTTAGATCAACAGCACAAAAGATATTTTTATTATTGTTGTTATTAATATATATTATATTAATATATTATTGTTATTATCATACAATATTAATATATTAAATAATAATAAAAATAATAAAAACTATTATATTAATATATTATTGTTATTATCATACAATAATAATATATTAAATAATAATAAAAACTTATATTAATATATTATTATCATACAATATTAATATATTAAATAATAATAATAAAAATAATAAAAACTATTATATTATATTAATATATTATTGTTATTACCATACAATATTAATATATTAAATAATAATAATAATAATAATAAAAGCTTATATTAATATATTATTGTTATTCTCATACAATATTAATATATTAAATAATAACTTTTGTGCTGTTGATCTATATAATACATGATATAACAAAAGATCTTTTTATTATTATTATTATTAATATATATATATATTATATTATTATCATACAATAAAATTGTATTATCATACAATAAAACATATATTAATATATTATTATCATACAATATTAATATATTAAATAATAATAAAAAACATTATATTAATATATTATTATCATACAATATTAATATATTAAATGATAATAATAATAAAAACTTTTGTGCTGTTGATGTAACTTTCTCATGTTAATTTGTTTTTTTTTAAAAGAAGTGACGATGATTATTATTAATATTATGTAATATAGAATATTTGTTTTTTATATATATATATATATATATATATTAAAAAAACTGAGAGACTGAGAGAAAGAAGTTGGCAGCATGAGATTCATAATAAGAAGAGGAGGAGGAGGGGGGGGCAGGAGAGCAACCCGGAAGTTCGCAGCGACGTGTGAGTCTTCCCTATGTCAAGGTGCGCAAGTCTGCGTGTTTTTGTTTTGGACGCTCTCTCCGTGTGCTCTATGGTGACCCGGAAGCGCCGCTCTAGGCGCAGGTCCTCCCGCGCACTCTATGCTCCAGGATGATGGAGGAGCTGCCTTTCCTCGGCGCCCATTTTGAGGAGTCCCTCTTCTTCCAGGGAGGCCTAGGCTCCTCTTCCTGCCCCCCTGGGCCTGCCAGCTACTCCGCCCGCTGCTGCGAGCCTCAGGTGACAGGCACTGAGGGAGGGAAGGGGCTCCTCCTCCTCCTCCTCCTTCTTTCCAGAAGATAGTTCTGCGTCCGCACTGCACGGTTGGAGCGGGTTGATACCGCTTTAACTGCCAGGAAGCTTCACGGGAGGAAGACCAGGCGCCCAAATGGCCTCCTTTCAGACGAAGAAGCCTTCGTTTAATATTCATAATTATAATTAATAATTGTATTAATAATAATAATAATAATAATAATAGTGTTGCTTTTTTTTAAAAAAAAATAAAGCTTTTGTATGTGGTCACGTCCTCCATTTTGCCCTCCATTTTGCAACCCCTTGTCCTCCTTTTATATAGTATAATATAATATAATATTATATATAATACATGATATAAATATAATATAACATAATATTATATACAATACATGATATAACACTATTCAACCTCTTGTCCTCCTATTATATAATATAATTATAATTATAATTATAATATAATGTAAAAGTCTATTATATTATAACATAATATTATAATATAATGTAAAATGTCTATTATATTATATATAATGTGTAATATAGCATTATGCTACCCCTTGTCCTCCTTTTATATAATATAATATATTATAATATCATATCATATAATATTATATACAAGATATAACATTATTCAACCTCGTCCTCCTTTAATATAATATAATATATATAATACATGATATAACATTATTCAACCCCTTGTCCTCCTTTTATATAATATAATATATATTACCTTATATAACATTATTCAACCTCGTCCTCCTTTTATATAATGTAATATAATATTATATTATATATAATACATGATATAACATTATTCAACCCCTTGTCCTTTTATATAATATAATATAATATTATATATAATACATAATGTAACATCCATCCCCTTGTCCTCCTATAATATAATATATAATACAGGATATAACATTATTCAACCTCTTGTCATCCTTTTATAAGATTATATATGATATATTATATAATATATCATATATTTTGCTGTTGGGAGATTTGGTCACCCTGCCGCCAGGGAGGCATCTTACAGGATCCTGGGATCTGTAGTTTTGTGGGTCATAATACAAGGAATATGCCTTGTAAAAACTTGTGTCAAATTGAGCACTTAAAAAGCAGCGTCAAACCACATTATTACAGTGAATGATCAAGAACATCCGTAAACCAGACAGATCGCTGTGACAGCCAGAGTTAAAGATTGCTGTTTTTTAATTGTTTTTAATGTAGTTTATTTAAATTTGTATTGCACACATTGTAATTGTTGTATTGCACACTGTATTATATGTTTTATTGCTTTAACTTGTTGGAATCCCGCCTTGATCCGTAGGGAGAGGCGGGAAATACAAATAAATTAATATTATTATTATTCAGTTGCTTTAACTGCCCTGGCTCCATCTTGACAGAAACATGGGATTTGTAGTTTGGCGAGGTACTACTAGAAGGGCTAAAGACTTTGTAAAACTACAAATCCCAGGATTCCATAGGATGGGGCTGCCAGCACTTTAAAAGGGTGTTGAACGGCATCATTTTCTTTTTTTCCTGTTCTCTACAGTGGTTTTGTGAGGAAACAAACAGTGAGGATGATGCTGAAAGTATCAATATAAAAAAATTCAGAGGGGATTTGGCATACAAGCAACAAGAATTTAAGGTATGATACTGGCTCCCTTGGATGTCTATAGTTTCTTCCAAGCACAGTTATTACCATTGGAAGGTAATAATACTCTATATTTTCGTGCACCTTATGAAAACAATCCCACATCCAAGGAGAGTTGCCTCAGTTTTCCCATTTAAATTTATAAAGGGTTTTTTCCCTTTCTTCTTTGTCTTGCCCTTTCTCAAAACCTTAGGGTAAATTTTTATAGAATCCAATGTATAAAATATAAAATGTTTGAAAATTTCATTTGATGAGGAGGTGATTTGTGGTACAGTCTGGTTTGAGTGCTGGACTACGACTCTGGAGACCAGGGTTTGAATCCTGGCTCAACCATGGAACCCCATTGGGTGACCTTGGGCAAGTCACACTCTCTCAGCCTCAGAGGATGGCAATGGCAGACTGATGAAACCTGCCAAGGAAACCCTGTCTCCACAACACCCTCCACTCTGCATACATCTTAGGAGAGACACAGAGGAAGAGAGCTAGTGAGCAGCTAATTCACTTCACTTATAGGGGGGATTTTGAAGGAGCTGTGAGAGCAGTCTGAGCCCTACCTTAGGACTTACCTGGTTCACAAAATGTTGGCAGAGTATTTTTCCTTTCCTTTCCTTGTGCAAGCAGAATGAGGGAGCAGTCAAGCTGTATCAATGACCAAAGATGAACTGGAAAAAGTTATGCTGGTGCTTTGCTTAGCACCTTGCCTTCTGATGCCATCTGTCCCTTCTTATCATCAAAATATTCCTCCTCCTGGTACACTGCAGCCTTAAACTTGTCCTTTACCTTTGAACAATGTACTTGTTGGCCACCATAGAGTCTGAGCTTGATCCTGCGTTATACTTAATGGCCTAAGCAGATAGTAGTATGGTAGTTTTTCACAGGTAGAGTGAGCTTGGTGTCGTGGTTTGAGCATTGGACTGGAGACCAAGGTTCGAATCGTGGCTTAGCCATGTAAACCCACTTGGTGACATTGGAAAAATCACACTCTCTTAGCCTCAGACGATGGCATTGGCAAACCCCCTTTGAAGAAACTTGCCAAGTAAACTCCAAGATAGGTTAGCCTTAGGATCGCCATAAGTTGGAAACGACCTGAACGCACACAACAACAAGCAACAAATCCTAAAGTACATTATTCAAATCTGATTTCAGAAGGCACTGTGTGAATATTCTGGCTGCCTCAAGCTGTTGCCTCCCAGCAATCTTGCCATGAGAAGAGACATATTGGAGAGCCAGGCTCGCTGCTTAGCTTATCTGGGAAGACACAAGGAAGCCTTGGAGATTGCAGAAACTTTGGTTGGTATCTTTCCTTTTTATAGGTTTGCTGGAAAAGCCTTTTTACCAATTACTTTATTAAAGAATGCCATTATTTCTCCCCATCACCACTAACTTTTTACCTTTACATTATTTTCAGGAAAAAAATGTATTTTCATTCACTATGTCCAATATAACAGTGGGGAGGAGAATTTACAGGAAAATGGGGAACAATCAGATGAATTGGGAATAACTCACCATATGGCTACATGTGTCGTCTGCAGTATTTGAAACTGACCTCATTGTGTTAGCTGTGTTGTTTGTTTTTGTCCTGTTAATTTTCAAAATTTATTAAGATGCTTGTGAGTGGTTGTTAAGAAGAGACTTTGCCCTTGGCTTTCTGGAGCATTTTTTAATGTTAGTGTGTTGCAGCAAAAACAGCTAAGATCCTTGTGGCATCTTATAGTCTAAAATATATTATGGCATACGTTTTTGTGGACACAGTCCAGTTCATTGGATGGATGGCTCATGGCAGAATAAATTTGTTTCTTGAGAGCTGGATATCATGTGTCCCCAAGGCTGTTTTTGTGGCCATCAAAGTGCTCCTTTGTATTGACAGTCCTTCATACACACACCCAAGGGAGAATTGTAACTCCAGAAGCCTCCAAGAAGCAGGATTGCTTTCCAAAATAAATTGTGGACTCCATGCTGTACTTGGTTTCTGAACGAAGAATTGTTTTTGAGAATGGCAAGAATGGAGTCCTGGAAATTATTTTTCAGGTTTTGACAGAAAAAGCTGGTGAAGCCCAGAAGGTGGTGATAGAAATTAGTTCCTGATGTTCATCCCTGTATTGGTCTATAAATGCTGTAAGACTTTCTGTCCTTGTTGTTTTTGTCAGACTATAGGACTTCTATACAGCATTATTTTTCTTCTTTCTTGATTTTTCTTCTTTCTAGAGAAATGGAGCAACAAATACTGACCACATAGCAGCCATTCTTTGCCTGCAGCTTGCCATTTACCGCTCTCAAAAGCAGACTGAGAGAATAATTGTGTGCCTACAGCAACTCATTACATTACACCCCTTTCACCCAAGGCACTGGAAGTCACTTGCCGAGGCTTATATGAGCCTTTTGCAATTTCCAACACCATCATCCATGTCAGAAGCTGACTTCTTGCAGTGTGACAGCTCATCTGTAAATAAGCACTGTCTTCCGGTTTTACCAAATGAAGCCAACTTCCTACTTTGCAAAAATCACAGCAGGAGAAAGGATGCATCTTTGCCTTTTCCTCCAGAAACAGATGGCAGCTCTGGATCTAGTGAAGAATGCCAAACAGTACAAGGACCTACAAGGACCCTCGGAAAATCAGAAGCACAGCAAGCAATGAAGAGAGCAATGTGTTATTCTGTGGGACAGGAAGGCTCACAAGACATTTGGATATATGCATGTGCTGCTTTCATTAGAGCAAGGTAGTAAACAACAGCACCAGTTTTTTGTACAAAATAGTCTGTGTTTCTCATATTAAGATAAACAGATGTGAAACTAATTCATGACCACCCCTCCCCACACTTTATTTTGTTAAACTTTAAAGCAAACAATGGGAGAAAAACTCCTTTATTTTATTTATTATCCATACTTATATTATACCTTTCCTCTAATGATTTCAAGGTAGCAAACTTGGTTCCCCTCTTCCCCACTTTATCTTCACAACTTCTCTGTGTAATGTGCTCCATCTTAGAAGGAGTGGCTGGCTCAAGCTCACTTGGGCTACATCTGCACTGCAGACTTAATGCAGTTTGAACTCACTTTAACTGCCAGGGCTCCCAATCCTGTGGAATCCTGGGATTCATAGTTCATTAATAATAATAATAATTTTTATTTATACCCCGCTCTTCAGCCAAGGCTATCAGAGCAGCTTACAATTTGTTACTTAGACATTTCCCTGCCCTCAGGCTTACAATCTAAAAAGACACGACACAAAAGGAGAAGGGAATGGTGGTGGGGAAGGGGAAAAGTCCAGCAGATCTTCTCTCCCTCGGAGGCCTGGACCAAGGCAGATGGACTGGAGGGAGGGCTCTTATTCCCTTCAGGCAAGGCCTGTTGGAGCTCTGGCTTGCCGTTCTCTCCCTCAAGATGGTAGATGTGGCACCAGAGCTCTCTGACAGAGAAGGCCAAATGCCTTCACAAATTCCAGAATTCCATAGCATTTAGCCATGGCAGTTAAAGTGGTGACAAACTGCATTATTCCTGCAGTGCATATACAGCCACAATTAATTTCATGATTCAGTGGGAAAGTGAACCTTCAGCTTCCAGGTCCTAAGTCAGTGGACACTATGCAGTCCTCCAGAGATTGTTGAACTGTAGTTCTCAGTATGATTTACTCCTGGTTTGTTGGCTAGGGTTGCTGAGAGCGCCACTGAAACAATTGGAGAGCTGTACAGTTTCCACACTTGTCCTGGTCCAGTACTCTAATGCCCATAGCTCATCAGCTTCCATTTTGATCAACTTTGGGTTGATTGTTGGTTTTGACACCTCTCCTCTGATCAGATCCAGGAAGCCCTTTCCCTGATTATTATAGAGTTTTTAAAAAGGAAATTTAGGCCTGGTACACACGGGTGGTGAAATGCCGCCCCTCTTTGCTGTTTATTGTTGCCGCAGCAACCAAACCGCGGGGCAACAATGCGCAGCCAGGAAGAAGCTGCCTAGAGCAGCTTCTTCCTTACTACAGTACATCCCTATGATGCCCATTCTTGGCAGAGACGTTTGGGTGCTGAGACTCCCATACGTTATGGACATGCCTCCCATGTGGGCGCTGCCACTCAGTAATGGCACTGCCTGCACATACTAGGGCTCGGGAGCGTGCGGTTGCTGCGCTGTCCCTAGCCCTAGCTTTGGCCCCATGACGGCACTTCCCACCTGTCTGCACTGGGCCTTAGTATACCTGCTTGTGGTCCTGTTATGTCATATAAAAGTCAACCCTTAGCAATGCCATTGCTGTTTAGTTGCACAGCTTTGTCAGAGGTTGGCAGTAACATTAAATCCAATGTCACTCTTCAGTTCTCCTTTAAATTCCATAAAAGTCATAATTCCTAAAACCAATAACACGGGCAACATTATTACTTCAAAGAAATTTAACCTGAGCAAAATGTTTGACCTGGATTTAAATTGTAGTCCCAAGTAAAGCAGACCTGTGATTTACCATTTAACAATTGATTCAGTGGGTCTGCTCTAGGTTGGCCTGATTCTAACTGGTTAGTCCTGTTCCCCCCGAGTAATATTTACTTGTTACTCTGAAATTTTATGCTTTGGTTGTGTGTTAGTTTGGGGGAATTGGAAGAGTATGTTAACACATTACACTATTTAGTACTTTTGTGTTAACAGCCAGCAAACCACTTTTTAGAAAACGTAATATCAACACCACTATGTTAGATTTTCCAGTACATTTTTGAAGAACTGAGCTTTATCTGCATTGTCATGTAAATTGAAAAGAACAGCTTTTTCTTGAGAGACTAGTGGGGACACCTTGTAGAAAAGTTACCAATGACTAAAACGTTTAACTAGCCCATATGTTCCTAAATAGCTATGTTTGTAGTTTATGAGCCAGTTTCAAACCACAGTTTTAAGAAGCAGCTGTGTTTACATGTCAGTTTTAACCATAGTTTAATGCAACAGTATGAGTTGGAACAAGCTTGAGTAAACCCATGGTTTTAGGTTGCCTTGTTTTGAATCCAACCAGTTAGTTGGGTGATATTTAATTCAGATGCAGTGACAAGTTGAGTTTAAGGGAAATTAAAAGTGCTTCAAAAGTCCTTTTCCCAATTATGTGGAGGAAAGAGAGGAGGAACATACAAGAATGATACTCACTGGACTTATTCCAGACCAATTATGTCAGTGTACATATCATGGTTTATCTCTGTAATATGTAAATTAGGCACTGGCCTGGCTGCCTCTTGTAAACCATTTATGTATGTATGTATGTATGTATTTTAGCATGAGTATCAATACCACCTATAGCCTGACCTTGCATCTGTAAAGAATAATTAGAAAATACTGGGAAATGATTCTGCAAAAACTGCTTTGAAATTCCCTACCTTGATCAAAGCCAAGCTGTCTTTTTAAAAAGTTGTGTTATGTTGGCTTTGACAGTTAGAGCTCTCTTGACTGCACTATGTATATTCAGTTTTCCTTTGTTTTATTGTATCCTTAGGCTCTTGTTTCAGCTCATACAGTTGAACCAATCTTCCTTTGCTCTGGAGAGAAACTTAAAGGCACAGCAGGAAATTGAAGACCAAGTGGCATCCTTTGGGTTAAAGGAAGATGTCTTGTTCTTCATAACCGAGGTGAGTGAAGCAGTGATGTTTGTTTTCTAGAAAAAAATAGCACTTGATGCCTCTCCAGATGCCTGTAGCAGTGCACCCAGCTAGAGGAAACTAGCTTTGCTGATCCTCTGCTCCCCAACAACATGGATGTGGCCATTTTGTGGAGGCTGCGTTATTTAAAAGGTGCATTTTGGGGGATAGCATAAGAAGGTATATTCTTGCCACTCATATGTCTTCCAAGTGCAGGATTCCAGCCTGTATGTTTAACAAAATCTGCTTCCCTGTGATTTCCAGCCCCTGGTTTCAGTGCCGTAAAGCCACATGGAATTAGTTTGTGCTATTCTTTGTGCACCATGGCTAGTATTTCCATAATCTCTAGGGAGAAGATAGGAAACTGCATTTTACCAGGCCAGATTATTTGCTTTTCTGATGCAGTATTTCCTGCTGTGACTGGTGGCAGCTCTTCAAGATCTCAGGCAAAGAGAGATTTTCCCCACCACCTGCTGGGTGATTCTTTGGACTGGAGTTGTCAGAGATGAATTTTGAGCTATTCCTTTTTTAAAAAACAAGAAATGTGAAATCTAAAGTTTGACTTAGTAGTTAACTTTTTTCACCTCTGTTCCTTACAGATGATGGGAGAAGATCTTATTCCAGAAAAACTGAAGGAGGATGCCCAGGGAGAAGTGAAATGCTTGGGTGCTTCAGCCTTGATGGCCATGTTGACTACATCTACTGTGGAATTTGAAAAAAAGTGGTTCCAAAAACTCAGAGAATACTTCTCTCACTTGGCGTGCCAGATGTGACATAATATGGCTGTATTAAAGCATGTTCTGTTTCCCTTTTCATGCTGGCTTTCCAAATGGCTCCTGTGGAAGTGGTTAAGAGGGCAAATGTGCCCAGTTGTCAGTGTTTCAAGCCTGAAGCAACTTTCATTGGATCTAAGCCTGAACTTGTGTTTTCCAGTGTTTCCTGTTCTGGTCACCCAAGAGTGCTTTGGCCATTGAAGAGGAGCTTCTTTTGACAAGGAGCCTTGGCAAAAGATCAACATTCCTCTCATTAGGACTTGTGCCCATTTGTTTTTGTTGTCTTTGGCACAACGGGTCTTTTATAAATGGCAAGATGCCCAGGGTTAAGGGGTGATGAACTTCCAATCTTGCATTCTTTTGGCTGTGCTTTTGATCTCCCAGCCAAACCCATTGCCCCTTGAGAAAGATGAGGAAATGTTTTCTGTTTCTAGTGAAGTAAATGCATCTTTTCATTTAAACTACAGTAATCCTCACCCAGGAAGTGTTTATTACAGAAAACTGATTATCATGTTCATACGATTATGCTGAAATAATCCAGTCAGTCACTTTGGTAAATGTATGGTTGTGATCTTTTATTAAAGCAAATGTATTTATTTAAATTATTTTTAAGCCACCTCTAAAGATGGAATCATAAGAATCCTTTCAAGCAATAATGACAGTCTCACTTCCATTTTTGATCATGTCTCTTGATTAGTATTGTTTGCTCTAAGTATACTTTATTGTAATTAGCTTGAAGTTTGTTCCATATTAGGGGAAATCATATTTATAAATTTCTTCGGTTTCCATGTCAAAACAGTCCACATTCCAGAAAATTAGGAAGAATAAGTGGATGTTTTTAGTGTTTCTGTTCCCTTCCAGCAGTTCTCATGGATGGATTGGTTTGCTTGTTTTTTCAAAGTCATTTTTAATTATTTAAATTTTAAAACAACAACAGTCTTTCTGTCATTACTATTCAGGAGGCAGGGGGAAATTGGCTTTTGGCTTCCCTTCCTTCTCAATGTACCAAATATTGCTATGTTTTCTAAAGACCATTTCACTGAATCCTAATTCCCACACCCATGTTTATATCTGTAAAATCTTTTAGTTTAAAAAGTATTTTGATGCAATGAGAGACTGAAACACAGCCCCCTTTACTTACCTTGGTCAAGATGCAAGTCTACTTCAGTATCCAATGCCAGCAGAATCAGGAATTTCTTTCCCTCCTCCCTACCCCAACTCCTCCAAGATGCCAAAAAACTGCTCCTCAGTGTTTCATAGCCTTGTAGAGCATGTTTTTAGGGTGCATGAGAGTGCAAGAGGAAGGTGAGATAACTGATTTGAGGGAAAAGGAACAGAATCCAGGTGACATTATTGTATCCTCAAACTTTACCAGAATTTTATAGTTACAGCTCTTCCCCACCTATAGTTCTGTTAATATCCCTTTCCCCCAAGTTTTGAGGGATTAAGATTTTCATTCATTTATATGTGCCTAAATGCATCCAATTAGTAAGGGCATGTCTGCCTATGGAACTTCATTGCCCTGGAAGGATTCCCCTTCAAAACACAGGGCAACTTTGGGGGTACCTCCCTTTGTATAAGACTGCCCAAGACCTCCAGGCCAGGCCTTAGGTATAGTAATGGGGTGATAAGTAATCCCCATTAGCCAAAAAAGTTTCTGCAAAGTTTTATTTTCGCAAATACTGAAATAATGGGAATAAACGAACAGCAGTTTTATATATACGTAAGTAATACTTGCAAAATATCCTTCCTCAACCCAACACCCTTCTTTTTAGTCCACATACTCGATAAAAAGATAAAGGAAAAGTCTTCAAGCTAAGTGACATGTGAAAAGTTCATAGAATCATAGAGTTGGAAGAGACCACAAGGGCCATCCAGTCCAACCCCCTGCCATACAGGAGCTCCCAATCAAAGCATCCCCGACAGATGGCCATCCAGTCTGCTTAAAGACCTCCAAGGAAGGAGACTCCACCACCCTCCGAGGGAGAGTGTTCCAGTGTCAAACAGCCCTTACTGTCAGGAAGTTCCTCTTAATGTTGAGGTGGAATCTCTTTTCCTGCAGTTTGCATCCATTGTTCCATGTTCTAGTCTCTGGAGCAGCAGAAAATAAGCTTGCTCCCTCCTCAATATGACATCCCTTCAAATATTTGAACAGGGCTATCATATCACCTCTTAACCTTCTCTTCTCCAGGCTAAACATCCCCAGCTCCTTGATGGCTGGTTTGTAGGGATTTATTTATTTTTCATCGTGATGAGCATTCATTTGATTCCTCAAATTTTAAACATTTCTTTAAAGACTCACTAGCTCCCTCTCTGTATTGTATTGTTATGTTGTCTAGTTCTTCTATACCAAACCATTCATGTTCAGTCAACAAAAGATAAAACTAGCTCACAGGCTATAGTCATCTTAACAAATTGGCTTTGTGAAGACATCTCCAGACCGGGTTCATCTGTGCTCTGTTGATATCCTCTTGTCTCATTCTTATTGGCCTGTAAATGTTAATGTTGTTGTAAAGGACTGCTGGTGAATCAGCAACATACTGGCGCTGGTAGTAGTTGACCTGAATGCCATGGGGTGGTGGGGTGGTCATAAATGTGGTGTAGCCATGGAAAGAGTGGACTCTGTTGAGAGGTGATGGTGACATAGGATGGATGTTGTAAACTGGAGTCCTCACAGGTTGCCTGCTTGCAGAACCACTGTTGTTTGAAAGGCAGCTGAACGGGTCAGAGGGAGTATGGATGCTCCCCAGGTCGCTGCTGTTGGTGAGACTGCCTTGGGTGGCAGCAGTGCTCTTGTTGAGCAAGAAAAGAGAGGTATGCGAGGGAGGTCTCAGCTCCGCCACGGGCTTGGACGAGGTGTAGAGATGCCGGAACTCTTCATCAAAGAGCTCCACCACTTGGCCCGTAAACTTGGAGAGGAAGTTTCGGTGGACCTGGCCACACAACCACGTGAAGCTGGATAGGAGTGAATGCGAAACGGCAAAAGATGGGTCAGTCTTTATCTTAACAACTTCACTGGGGAAAACATGTCCAGGCACAATTTGAAGTACCAGTGTTGACCTTGAGAGCCAGCACAGTGTAGAGGTTTGAGCATTGGACTATGGCTAGAGATCAGGGTTCAGTTCCCCACTTGGCCATGAAAAGCCACTGGGCAACCTTGGATGAGTCACACATTTTCAGCCCCAGAAAATCCCATGTTCTGCCTTAGGGTTGCCATAAGTGGGAAATGACTTGAAGGCAAACAACAACATTGGATGAGTCACACATGACTATTGACCTTTTTAAAGCCCTTGAAGTGTTGCACATTGCTGTTGTGTGTCTTCAAGTCATTTCAAGTTATATGTTAACCTTAAGGCAAACCTATCGTGGGATTTTCTTGACAAGATTTATTCAGAGGGAATTTGCCTTGGCCTTCCTCTAAGGCTGAGAGAGTGTGACTTGCCCAAGGCTACCCAGCGGGTTTCCATAGCTGAGCAGGGATTCGAATCTTGGTTTCCAAGGTCATAGTCCAACACTCAAGTTAGATTGGACCTACCTTCACTTCAGCCTAACCATACAGCAGAGGGTGGACAAACTACAGCCATCTGGATGGTGTTGAACTTCAGGTCCCATCAGGCCTAAGCAACATAGTCAATGGTGAATGCTGGGAGTTGCAGTCCAACAGTATCTGCAGGGCTGCATCTGGCCTGCTCATGCATATGATTTGAAATTCTTCTCTTGCAGTGCTAACTGGTGGGTTGCTAAGAAAAGGACCTTCTCTGTGGTGTTGCCCAGCTTATACAATGTCCCCCTTTGAAAAGATCACTTGACATCTATGCTGCTTTTTCTCATTAGATAAGTGCTTAAAACATGTACAGTGGGTCCTCCACATTCTCTGGGATTAGGGACACAGGACCCCCATGAAAGTAGAACACTTTTTTTTAAATTTCCATCTGAAAGAACACCTCCCTAGGTATCTCTAGGTCCTCCAATGCAACCTTATGGTCACCATTCACCAGGCGTTGACCATAGAAATGTGCTGGAGGACCTATAAATACATAGAGAAGTGTTCTCTCGCCCTCCAGTGCAACTTCTGGCAAAACTTCCAGCAAAACTGGAAGACCTAGAGCTTCCCAGGGAGAACATATTAATCAAATCCATGAACAATCAAATCCACAAAAGCCAAAGCTGCAAATGTAGAGGATCAACTGTACATACAACCTGGGCTTTAATATTTTAGCTCTGCATTAGACCTGATTTTATACAGCAACTACCTGCTGTCTTATTCTGGCCTTTTGTAATATTTTCATTGCTTTTGCTCCTCCGGTACATTTGTATTGAATGAGTAGCATATAAATCTACTAAAATAAAATAATACGAAAAATCACCAGGATCATTCACAGAACTGTCTTTACACAGAGAAGCTCTGTTAGAAGGCACTTTCTCGATATAATGTAGTCAAATAGTCTTGTGGATGACCCACAAGTCATAAAATTTGATGGTGGAAATGGAAAATGGCAAAGTAACCCCACAAAAATCCTAAATACAGGCAGTCTTAACATGTTTAAAAATATAGAATCATAGAGTTTAACATCATTTATAAACCCAATTTTAGTAAGCATTAGGAAATGCCAAGTCTCCATCAACTTGAAGCAGGACTATTGAGCAACTGAATAATAAAATGGCAACCATTTTTCCTCCCTTTATATCGCTGCAAGTAAAAGAAGCTTTAGAGCTGGACTCTCCCAAGGGGCCTTGACGTTTTTTCTGTGTCCCTTTCCCACAGAAAGCTTTTCTGTTCTTGTTTAACCAGAAGGGGAAAATCTCTGATCATCATATTTTCTCAATGTCATCATTACCCCCTTTCAACATTCCTAGGCTTGAGGGAGGATTTCAGCTCAAGTTTCTGCAAAACTTAACCTTGACTAGTTAAAACATTGGGAGCTGCTGCCAAATATTGCTGAATTCCATCAACATTTTCAAGATGAAACGTGTAGTCAATATTTTTTAAAAATGGGTGTGGTGATCTCTCCAGCCCAAAGCTAACCCGGTTTCATTAAAGCCACTTTCTTGGGGGAAACCTATCTGGATTAAGTCCAAGATTTTGTTTCAGAGAATACACCCCATCGTATTTTCGGTCACGTTCCCCATTCTCCGCACTGCAATCTTGCCAATGTTCAGTTCATAGTAAGCAATTTGCAAAGCACTGTTAGCTCTTGGGATTATTCCAACCATAGCATTGGCTGAACTCACACGGCAGAAATGATGCAGTTTGACACCACTTTAACTACCCTGGCTCAATGCTAGGGAACTGTAGTTTTGTGAGACATTTAGCTTTTTCTGTCAGAGAGTTCTGGTGCCACAACAAAATACAATTCCCAGGATTCCTTAGCACTGAGGATAGTTAAAGCGGCATCCAACTGGATTATTTCTGCAGTGTGGATGCAGCCTATGGACCTTATTAGACGTTGGAAATTGGAAGTATAATGGCAATCCGAACGTAATCATGCAATTTTGGGCAAAAGGGAAGTCATTCCGAACGCAATCATGGGTTTTATGTTATTGCAAATTAAAGCACCTCATGTAATTTTGAGCAATGGGGGGTCATTTTCGGGTAATGGGAAATCATTCTGAATGCATTCTGAATGCAATTGGAATTCACGTAAATTCACTAAATTAGCGAATTCATGTGAATTTGAGATGGCTCCAATTGGCTCCATTCACAATAAAGAGAAATTCCTCCCGTCTAATAAGGTCCTTAGTGTTGTTGCATGCCTTCAAGTCAATTGTGGTAACCCTAAAGCCAAGAGGTTTTCTTGGTAAAATTTGTTCAGAGGGTTTTTTGCCATTGCCATCCTCTGAGGTTAAGGAAGTGTGACTTGCCTGTGGCCTGTTGGTGAGCTTCCCAGAGGCACCAAGCTGGCCATTCTGGGAGAAAAATGTTGGACTAGACTGGCTTTTGGTCTGATCTAGAAGAGCTCTTGTCATGTTTCCCATAGTACTCTAATTCTCAGCCTGAATATACAGTATGTCATAAGAGTTGCATTGGCAGATATAACACACACTCCACCCCAAGTGAGATTGTGAATCACCTCTGTTTTTTTGGCTAAATGCACTATCCTGGGTTCAGAACTTATTTCAGAAGTAAGGAGATCAGCCCCTTGGCTGCCTTCTTTAAAATGTGGATTCAAACCCAGAGTGGATTCACTGCCCCTCTGACATGGAAGCCAGTGGAATTAGGAGAATAATTGAACCAAAGAGTAGGTGTGAACACAACAACTTTAAAAAACAAAACATTACATTACCTGTAGGATCCAGACAGAACATATCTCCAGTCTGAGATGATGAATTTCTCCTGAATTTGTCCTGAGAATTTTCGACCTGATTTGGCACAGTAAACCTCACCCGTAACGCTTCGCACGGAAATGTTCTGGTAAGTTATGAAAGGATGGCAACATGTCAGTCACTGTCTTTAATCCTAACTTACCTCACATAGGTGTTATGAGGATAAACATATGTTGTCAGGAGCCTTTTGGAGAACTAACAGTGGGATATAAATCTATTATTATTTTATTGACAACATGATACACCTTTTCTCTTGTACAGTATAATTAATGCAATTTGCATTCTGATACATTATCATCTTGACTTTCATTAGACATCCTCTGTCTCCTAGTTTGATGATTCTGAAAATCCCACAGATATGCAACCTTTCCTGGCTCCCATGCTTGGCTGCCATTGCAACCTCTGCTCATCACCACCGCCAAGTGAAGTTGCCCCATTATTCCTCTTATTTCTGATGTTTAGAGGTGAGCAGTGCCTTAGGAGCCATGGAACGCTGGATGACTTCTGGGGAAGGAATAAGAAACTAGGTGAGAGAGAGGAAATGGAATGAAATATTGCAGAGGACAGCAACATGTGTGAGCTGACCTTCATGTATCAGATTCTCACATTCAAGATACAGCCTTCTTCAAGGCCTTCCCTACTTCTTGGTTGGAGCCAAGTTAGAAAGAGTAGCTAACACACATTGATCTGTTTTCGAATTTAAGATATGCAAGTTTAGACTTTTGGATAGCAGACCTGGCCTAGCAGTATCACACACTGTGAACATTTTCCTTTACCCATAGTAGGAATGGGAATTATGTAGCCTTCTATATTTTAGAACTGCAACAACCAACAGCCCTAGCCAGCACAATTCAACTACAGATGGAGAAGTTCAACAACAGATGGAGAACCACATAATTCCAACCCCTGACCTTTAGAAAACAATAACAACAAAAAGTTATCTCTTGGGCCTGCAACACCAAGAATCCCTCAACCAGCAAAGCCACATCCTGGGACTAGTAATTTTTAAAAGTAATCTAGAATAATAAAATCATAGAGTTGGAAGGGGTTTCATAGACCATTGAGTCCACTTCCACCTGCTCAAGCAGGAATTCCAGTTAGACCCAGTGGTTCCCAGCCTTTGGTTAATAATAATAATTTATTTTTATCTCGCCTCTTCCTGAAAGATCGAGGTGGCTTACAGTCACGGCAAAAACACAACAATACAAGTTAAAACCCCTTAACCCTCCCTCCAACATACAACTTAAAATGATCACATAACAATAATAAAATAATATCCAATCATTAAAACAATCAGTTACGACACAGAGATGGGTATCCTAAAAAGAAGGAAATCCTCAGTATTCTATATGGGGGTCCATTTCGACAGGTGACCAATTATACTGATTAGAGAAGGCCTATCGGAAGAGATCCATCTTGACGGCTTTTTTAAAGCTGCAAAGGGTGGTAATGTTTTGGATAGTTTGGGAGCGGCAGATGAGAAGGCCCTCTGGGAAACTGCAGCTAACCTGGTCTTTCTTGTCTGCAGTAAGTTTTTCCCAGAGGACCTAAGCGTGCGGGGTGAATTGTACGGAAGAAGATGATCCCACAGATAGGTTGGACCCAGGCCACGAAGGGCTTTAAAGGTCATTATCAACACCTTGTACTGTGCCTGGAAACTAATTGGCAGCCAGTGAAGAGATTTTAACACAGGTGTTATAAGGTCACCTGTAGCTGTTCTGGTGACTAATCTGGCTGCCATGTTTTGAACTAATTGAAGTTTCCGGACTAGGTACAAGGGTAGCCCCATGTAGAGCACATTACAGAAGTCGAGTCAGCCAAGCTGGGCAACAATCAGGAATTATGGGAGCTGAAGTCCAAATCACCTGGAGGACCAGAGATTGGGTACCACTGCATCCCTAGGATATAGCTATCCATCTGCTTTTTAAGACATCTGGACAAAAGGACCCCTCTCCACTATAGGCAATTGGTTCCAACTGGTTCGATATCAATAATGTTCACTCAAAATCTAACCTTTTATAACTTACTTACAACCATTAGACCTGGTCCTGCACTTCTAAGCTCTGAAGAAACCAACAAAAACAACAAAAAACAACAAAACAAAGCTTCCAAAACATGAATGGGATACTTCAGCATACCTCATAGTAGAGCCAGACCCAACTATGCTGCCAGTATGAAGGTTGAGCATTTTCTGTTCTTAAAAAGGCAAATTTACTACTGCACAATACGTTGTGTCGGAAAGCGGTAAGACTTTAACAGGAATTCCCCCATACCTTAAAATGTCCCTCTGAGAGATGCAACTTATCACACATCTCAGTGAAAAGCTTTAGGTTGCTGTGGTCAAGCAGGAGATAAACAAACACCCGTCGCTTGTTGGCTGCTTCTAAGATATCGCAGAATATCTCGGCATCAGTGAACACATCCATCAGTATGGCCAGTACCTGGGAAGGTGGAAGTGAAGGAGGAGAGACCAAGCAGGAATCAATCGTCAGGATCTGAACAAACATCATGCCTGTTGAATAGCTGATCAGTGGAACTGGCTATTCAGAGTCATTTGGAAAACTTCACATTTCTTAGCTCAGTCATCTTTGCCTGCAAGGTTTTTGTTGTTGTTATTGTGTGTTTTCAGGTCATTTTCGTCTAATGGCGACCCTAAGATGGACCTATCACAGGGTTTTCTGGGGCTGAGAGGGTGTGACTTACCCAAGGTCACCCTTTGGGTTTCCATGGCTGAGCCGGATTTTGATCCTGGTCCCCTAGAGTCCTAGCTCAGTGCCCAAACCACAAGACCATGCTGGCCTGCAAGGTGGGTTAATATTATAGGTGCTTCCACAGAAATGGTAGGACTAGGCTTAACCACAGAACCCAAACGGCCCAAGACATTTTGCTGCCTGCGGCAAAGGACCAGATTGTGTCACTCCTCTAGTTCCAGGTACAAAAGCAAACTGGATTGGGAGTTGGATAAAGTTGCCGGGTGCCCCCTTATTATAAGGGATGCCCCCTATTTGATGGTTGGAAATCTTTTCCTTTTGCGTAGATTGAAGAAGATGTTTTTTAAAATCCTGTATTTTGGGGCATGGGCCCTTCATAAAAAAATAAATATGTGCACTTTGTAATTTATGAATGTGGACAATATATTAATTTTACAGAGAAACACATGGCTAAGTTAACTGAAATCAACACTTTCATTTGGTGTGTATGGAGAATACAAACTTGCTAATGGCGAAGCTGCTTTATCACACTGGGGGGCAAACAGGATTTAAACAAAAGTTAAACAATAGTTAAACAGGAAATGTCCTATGATAAACATAGGGCATTTCCTGTTTAACTCTCATTTAAATCCTGTTTGTTCCCCAGTGTGATACAGCGCCTTCTTGATTGTCATGAATGTCAACTGTCTCATTGTGGTATGTTGAAAACCTGCCAACACTAGAGCTGAAACTTACTCCAGTACGGACAAAATGACAGTTTCCACCAACCACCCTGAAGCCAGGAGGGTATTTTAGGATGTCCAAGACAAGTTGGGTGACACACACAGCCCTGTCCCCTAACAGAGGTGAATAGCCAAGGACCGCCAGAGGAAGGCCTGCATGGAAGATAGCCACTAGCATCTGCCAAGCCAACGGAGGCAGTTTTATTTTATTTATATCCTGCTTTTCTCACCAAAATTGGATTCAAGGTGGCTTAAAATAATCTAACAAAGATGCCGCTAAAACATTACCTTGCTACAGTTAGAAAGGAATTAAACTTTATTATTATTATTTTTAAAATGCTTTAAAACAGTTAAAAACATGTAAAACATATTTAAAACACAATATGTTTTAGGTGAGTTTCCTCACTCTTCCTAAGGGCCAGCCTTGCTGGAAATTAGAAATAAATTCTTCCCAGCAGTGTAATGATAAGGGAAAAAGGCATTGCCACCCCACATAAGACAATTTAATTTTCCTTTAATCCCCAAATTTCTAGAATTGCAGCTGAGCTTTAAAAATAAAGTTTAGGCATCTACAGAAATTGATATGGTAGAATCCTGAAAAACCTCAGCACTAGACCTTAACTAATTTACTCAAGCAGTGAAATTGTGCAAGGAAGGCACACCATGCATGTTTATGCTGCAGGACTCACTTTTGGTGCATCAACAGCTGTTTGGATAAAATCGTTCTCAACTTTGGCACACATGCCGACACCATACAGGTGTTCAGTCTTTCATCAGAGGAATGAAATTTAGCTATCTTGGCTTTTGAAATCTGAAGTGTATGTATCTGAGGAAGTAGCTACCAACTTCTTTTTTTCAGTTAGTCTCAGATCTCCCTACATATTGGCTTCTGAAAGTAATATAGTGGAAGGGCTTTCAAGTGGACAGTTTCTCTGCAAGTGTGCAGAGAAATCATGGCTCATAAGACTTTATTAACAGTTTATCATTATAGTAGGATAGGTTGCACAATATACATTTAGTTCCTAGTCCCTGTTATTTAGTTGACAAAACTATAATCCCTTTTTGAAACTTTCATACAGTGGGCCCTTGTTATCCACTGGGGGTTGGTTCCAGGACTCTCTGTGGATAACAAAATCCGCGGGTGCTCAAGTCCCATTAAATATAATGGCACAACAAAATGGTGTCCCATATATAAAATTGAAAATCAAGGTTTGCTATTAGGAATGTATACTTTGGGGGAATATTTTCAAACTGTGGAAGCTCAAATCCATGGATAAAAAATCAGTGGATAAGGAGGGCCAACTGTATATACTTTCTAATTAAAATACATTAATTGGGGATTATTTTTGCCTTTATCTGTGAAAACTTATTTCTACAGAAACATCTGTAATAGTGACTAATGCCCAAACTGTCTCTGCCTCCCCAGTGAAAACTATTTCACTACACTCCTAGTTCCTCCTTTCCCTTTTTATTCAGTTATAAGTGCCACACAATAAACACAGGGAGACAACAGTGTAGTCCTTCGCTCTCCAAAGAACCTCCAAGAAGTTTAATTGTGAATGTGTACACATTTACGTGACAGTCAGCGTGGTGTAGTGGTTTGAGCGTTGGACTCTGGGGACTAGGGTTTGAATGCCCGCTCAGCTATGGAAACCCACCAGGTGACCCTGGGCACATCACACTCTCTCAGACCCAGAGAAAGGCAAAGGCAAACCCCCTCTGAACAAATCTTGCCAAGAAAACCCTGTCATAAGCCAGAAATGACTTGTAGGCACACAACAACAGCGCTTTTACCAAAAATGAAACTTTGCATCTACTCATTTTAACCTGAGAAGGAGGAATAACCATACCATACATCAAGAGTGACCAACTTTGACAGATCTGGGAGCAATTTTTTTGTACCAAGAACACTTTGGGTACTGCAAAGACTGCCAAAAATGCCAAGAGGACACCAGCAAACCAAAACTAGTAGGAAGTCCACTTCTAATTTTGAAAAAAGTAGTTTTTTTAAAAAAAATTAAACATTACAGTGGAGAAAAGTGGCTGAAACCTATTTAAAAAGTGAACTCCAGTTCCTGAAAGCTCTCAAGGCTGTTTCCTGAAAGCCAATCTTCCCACCCTTTTAACGGTCAGATAAAGCACCAGATCCCATCTGACCCTGGAAGGTAAGTAGGGTCAGCCCTGATTAGTATTTATATAGACGACTGCCAATGAATGCCAGGTGCTGTAGGCTATATTTCAGTCATCTATATAAATACTAACCAGGGCTGACCCTACTTACCTTCCAGGGTCAGATGGGATCTGGTGCTTTATCTGACCGTTAAAAGGGTGGGAAGATTGGAATGAACAGGCAAAATCACCTCTGGGTATTCCTTGTCTAAGAAAACCCTATGAAATTCACGGGTCACCATAAGTCAACATGCAACTTGAAGGCAGACACAGAATACACACACAGAATGGACCAGGAAATCTGGAAGCACTGAAGCCTGCAAAAACAGCCTTCTAGGAGTGCATGCATCCTTAGGATTGCACTTTACTCACAGCTGCTGTACATCTACAAGCAAAACAATCTGAAGCAAATTTCCACAGAAAAACTACCTTTGGTGTCCTAGACAACATGGGATAAAGATATCCTTTATCCTTACCCTCTAACCTACTGGACCCACTAACTGCGGAGACTGTAATTCTCCACCTGCATGATGAATTCCCATGTCCAAAATCCAATGTCAGCTCTGCCTACCTGTTGCTCACCAAATTCCCATCCGCATACCTGGCAGGTCTTGTTGATGCAGCGCCGTATCAGGTCCCTAATGTTGCTGTTCTTATCTGTTTGGAAATACACGGTGGCGCTCGACTTCTCTTGCAGGTAGGGCTTTTCCGACGCACTCCAGGTGTGAAGAAGGGCCGGTTCGCTATTCTCAGAGACGAGAGGAAAATACGTTCCCGACGGGAGGGACCTGGCGTCGTTATTTTGCCTGGGCCCAGCTTCTCCATCCGCATGCGTCTCGCTCGAATAGTAGGGTTCCCTTGCGTTCTTCTTGATGTACTGAGCTTCCACTGTGGACAAGAAGTCCACTTCTCCTTCCTCCTCCAAGGCCTTGAGGTAGGCCGGCATCCCACCATCTAAGAGGGCATCGGTGGCCAGACGGACACTTTCGTTGTGGTTGAAATCCAGTTTCACCAGCCGGAACGACAAGTTCTTGACCTCTTCCAGTCGCTTTCGGATCTTGCCCACGTGTCTAGACCTGCTCATGGTTCTTCAACAGGGAGCAGAAGGAGCAATAGAAGGAACGATCTGCCGTGCCTCTTCTTTTGCGGGGAAAGATCCCGGTTTCAAGCTGCATGGAGGTTGGGGAATCACATCAAGAACCTGGGCAAATAATGTCACGAAGTCTCGATTGTCAAGAACACAATTAGTTAATGAAGAGACATAGTCCTCCCATACAAAACTCTAACTGTCCCGACCAGCTTGCTCTCGGTTTTGCTATGAGGGTGTATTCTGGTAGGGAAAAAACAGGATAAAAAAAGAATAAACAAGCTTAGCAGACACACTTCATTCACAATTAGACTCCAAATGGTAGTCAAGTTTGAAGCGGATTTGTTTGCTTGACTGAAAAAGTTACACCTTCTCCCCAGGGCCCAAGAAAGGGGAGGAAAAGCTACCCAGCGGCTTTCAGCATCACCCAATTTGGATTTCATCGTACAATTTCCCTTTTACTCTCTGACAGGTGAAAACTTAAGAGGGTGCTCTTCCTTGCCGTTTTGTTTAATGCACCCGGTTTGATGATCCATTTGTTTTTTTGACACTAAGAGACAGCCGTTTTGCGCCCAACATCTGCTTGCGGCTGGGTCAGGATCAGCAAAACAAGCAATTAATCTGTTCAACTGCCCAGGGAAGACTCATGTGGAATTATTAAATAGACAGGTAAATAACTACCTGTCAGCTTGAATCAGATCAGCTCCTGTCTGACAAGGCATTGCAAGTTTTTAGGGGAATCTCCTGGTGTTACTTTAGTCCACAAGCTTGCTCCCTCCTCAATGTGACATCCCTTCAAACATTTAAACAGGGCTATCATATCACCTCTTAACCTGCTCTTCTCCAGACTAAACATCCCCAGTTCCCTAAGGCGTTCTTCATAGGGCAGGGTTTCCAGACCCTTCATCATCTTAGTTACCCTCCTTTGGACCCGCTTCAGTTTCTCCACATCCTTTTTGAATTGTGGTGCCCAGAACTGGACACAGTATTCCAGGTGGGGCCTGACCAAAGCAGAATAGAGCGGCACTATTACTTCCCTTGATCTAGACACTATACTTCTATTGATGCAGCCTAGAATCGCATTGGCCTTTTTAGCTGCCGCATCGCACTGTTGACTCATGTTCAACTTGTGGTCTACTTGGACTCCTAGATCCCTTTCACATGTGGTCTCGTTCAGCCAGGTGTCCCCCGTTTTATATCTGTGCATTTCATTTTTCCACCATAACATTTTTGTCTATTGAATTACATTGTTAGCTTTGGTCTACTTTCTGATCTATTCAGGTCATTTTGAATTTTGATCCTGTCCTCTGGGGTATTAGCTACTCCTCCTAGTTTGGTGTCATCTGCAAATTTGATAAGCATGCCCTCTAGTCTTTATTTTATTTTATTCTATTTTATGTTACAGTGCTGCATAAACTTACAGTGCTTTATGAATAAAGTTTAAATAATAATAATAATAATAATAGTAATAATAATGATAACAACAATATTTATTTATTTATTATATTTATTTGTATCCCACTCTTTTCCCAGGACCGGGACTCAGAGCGGTTTCACGGCATTAAAAACAGTACAATTAAAAACATTTTTTTTTTAAAAAATAAGGTCCAACAAAAAATAGTCTTATAAATAATAAAATAAAATAAATTAATAAATATAATTAATAATTTATAAATAATAAATAAACAATATAACAAATATAATTAATAATATAAAATAAGTCTTATAAATAATAAAATAAAATAAATTAATTAATAAAGTTAATAATAAATAATAAATAATATAATAAATATAATAAATAATGCAAATAAATAAATAAAATAGCCTCATAAATAATAAAATAAATAAATTAATTAATAAAATTAATGATTAGTAATAAATAATATAATATAATAAATATAATAAATAATACAAATAAATAAATAAATAGTCTTATGAATAATAAAATAAAATTAATTAATTAATAAAATTAATAATAAATGAATAATATGATATAGCAAATATAATAAACAATGCAGATAAATAAATAGTCTTATAAATAAATTAATAAAATTAATAAAGCAATAAATAAATAAATAATATATTAAATAAAAAGAGTCTTTCATCCAAGTGATGGATAAAGATGCAGTGTTCCCTTGATCTATCCTTTGCTTTGCATTTAGGGCCAACCTTATAATTAGGTCCCACTAAAAGCAATGCAAAGCCAAAGGGAGGAACCAATGGGATAAACCTGCTGCAATCTGTGCAATGCAGCAGGAAGAAGCCCTCCCTCCCTCCCTCCCTCCCTTGCAAAGCAGCTGGCAGCAAGTTCGGTAGGAAGTCCTTCGCCGAGGAGGCCTTTCCCGGGGCCGCCTCGTTAGCGCAGTAGGCAGCGCGTCAGTCTCATAATCTGAAGGTCGTGAGTTCGAGCCTCACACGGGGCAGCAGGAATTTTGCCTGCAATTATTAAAATAATATAAAATGTAGCACCTTTCTCTTGCAAAAGCTGGAAGCAGGGTTTATTCTTGTTGCAAAAACATCCAAGCACCCACTTTCACTCTGCAACTGTGAAAGTTGCAATGGGATGGAATTGCAGATGGAGAAATATATATATATATATATATATATATATTTCTCCATCTGCAATATATATATATATTTGGAGAGATCAGAAAATCTGGGCACACACCCCTTGGTGCAGGGTTTAAACACACTGCAGAAATAATCCAGTTTGGGACTGATTTAACTGAGAGGCAATCCTGGGGATTGTAGTTTAATTTGGCATCAGAGCTTTCCAACAGAAAAATTGATGAATGTCTCACTAAACTACAGCTCCCAGCATTCCCTTGCATTGCTAATTTGCAAAAAAATAAAATAAAATGAATCTTTGATTGGAAAGAATGAATGCAATCTGATCTGAGCAATTTATTCTGAGTTTTCCAATGAGGGTTTAAGGTTTGGGAAGTTAAGTGTCTTTAAAGTTTGCTACCTGGAGGCTGGTTTTTTTAAAATGCAGATTTACCTGGGAATAAATAATTCTTTTTTTTTTGCCAAAGCATTTTAATGGGATTTGCATCTGATTCAATAGGATTAGGATTGCCCTGGAAAAGTGATTTGGCTTGAAATGCATGCTCCTTGCAAGGGATAGGACCAGAAATACAATAATATCTACCTACCCACTTACCTACCTATCTATCTATAAAATATTATATATATAATTATATATTATATTATGCATTTTATATTATAATAAATAATAAACTATAATAAATAAATAAATCAAGGTGGCTTAATACTGAAACAAAGCACAATTTTCTTTAAATTTCTATAAATTTATAGTTTACATTATATATTATAACATATATTATATATTTATATATTATAATATAATATAATATATATACATTATTGATATTATTATTAAATAATATATATTATATTCAATAAATATTATTTATATTATAATAATGTAACATATGTTATATTATATTATTATAATGCAAATAATATAAATAATATAAATTGAATATACTATATATTATATAATATCAATAATATAATATCAATAATGTCTATATTGCATTTCTTATCATATCCCTAGATATATAGATTATTATTTAAAAATATATTTCATATCATAACAACCCTTGCAGGAAGTAATTTGCCTTAACAGCACAATTGTTAAGGGAAATACTTATTTTCCTGGCACTCTTAACAGGCTTTTACTATATTATTATTATTATTATTATTGTTGTTGTTGTTGTTGTTGTTGTAATAATATTTTTAAATTTAATATATAATTTTATATAATTGGGGATGGCTTTTATAGGGGGTGCTTTCTATATGTGGGGGGGATTGTAATTTTTAATGCATGTAATTAAAATTTTTTTTGATTAAAAATAAATATTTTCTTATTTATAAATAAAAAACCTCCATAACCTAATAATACACTATAAGACAAACCTCAAAATATACGAACGCCAAATAAAATGTACAAACAAACTAACTAATATAAAATTGATATAAACTAATATACAAACACAAAGTAACTTCTACAACTCTTTTTTCCTGTTGTTAATTTTTGCTGTTATTGTTACTTCCATATAATGTCTCTATAATTGTTCAGTTCTCAACTCATGATTATAGAAACATTTTTACATTTTTCCTATATATCTGCATTTTATAAACTTATTCCCATTAATGTAGGTAATTTTATATTGTTTTTATTTGAAGTTTTTATTGGTGTTTTAAAAATGTTTTTATTTGTGAGCCGCCTTGGGTCCCTTTCTGGGAGAAAGACGGCATAAAAATGAAATAAAATAAAATAAATTAACAAGAATGTTATTTGGTGTAAGCTTTTGTGGTCTGCCAAACATCTCTTAAATGCAGGCGATTCCTAAATTATTTTTATTTCCTTTCAATCCAGACATCCTCTTTTTCCAGGACATGTCCTACATTCCAACATTTCTGTCCAGGAAGAACCCCCAAATGTCCTCCATTTAGAGTTACTGGATGGTTAAAATTTGCCCATTTTAAAATTTTGTGCTTTGTGATTTTAGACTGTAAACCACTGGAAGGACTTGTTTTATTTTTACCTTCTTTGTACGATTACATAAAGTGCTGTGTAAACTGTACGGCACTATATAAATAAACTTTAACACAACAACAACACCAATAATAATATTTTGAGCAGGACCAAGAAGCATGGATTTACAGATCTATGAGTGTTTCAGCTTTTATCTGGTCACGTCAAACAGCTGAAGTTGTGAAACACTTCATTTTTCCCATCTCTTAAAAACAGGCGATGTATTACGAATAACCCAAAGCTGCCCTTGTATTCTCTTGCCTAGGAGACCTCCACCTTTTCACAAACTGGATTCACTTTTAAGTATCCACTGGAATTTGGTTCCCAAATCCCTGTGAATAACAAAATCCATGGATGCTGAAGTTGCATAGTAAAATGGTGTCTCTTGCTTATAATGGCAAAATCAAGGTTTGCTTGTTGGGTTGAATCCATGGATAAGCAATCTGTGGATATGGGGGGGGGGGGTTTCCCTGACAAAATCTAGGGATGCTGAAGTCCCATTGGATACAATGGCAAAGTAAAATGGTATTCCTTGTATAAAATAGCAAAATCAAGGTCCACTTTTTGGAATTTATATATTTTAAAAAATATATTTGAAGCCATGCATAATTGAATCTGTGGATAAGGAGGGCCGACTGTATATGGAAACATGGTGGAGGTCCCAGGAGGGGAATGTCCCTTTATTTTTCCCCCATCTAAAAACTTGCATCTGGATCACACCTGGATTCCCTACCCCACGCCACCAGCCACTTTTTGGTCATGAGTTGTGCCATCAGATGGGATTACAGAAGTAAGGAGGGCATTGTACAAGAAGGTACAAGATATATCTCCTTCTGCAACAACCTTGAAAGTACAGCGGGCCCTAGATATCTGGTGTGGCTCAGTTCCAGGAACCCCACGGATACCAAAATCCATGGGTACTCAAGTCCCATTAAATACAGTGGCATAGTCAAATGGTGTCCCTTATATAAAATGGCAAAATCAAGCTTTGCTTTTTGGATTTTATATATTTTAAAAATATTTTCAAGCTGTGGATGCTTGACCCGTACATAAAGCATCTGTGGATACGGAGGGCCAACTGTACCAATCGTTCAAACACACTTGCTGTTCAGATACACACATATAGAGAACATATTTCCCTGTTTCGAAATTAAGTCTGGAATTTGATCTAAAGGGACTATTCTCAGAGCAAACCAAAGGAGATGTTTCTCTTGTGGCGGGTAAAATAGAACTGAAGGAGAAGGTAGACTGGCAGGATTGGGCATGCTCAGGGTATGGGATTGGGTGGGGCTACTGCCAATCTGCTCAGTTTTTCAGATGCCAGATGAAATAAGGATAGAAGGATAAATGGTACAAGATGTTATACAGTCTACGTGGAAATAATGTGTTGGAGTGAGTAATACTCCATTGAGTGAGGGATATCTCTCTCTCTCTCTGGCTTTTCTTCGCTAACGAAGATTCAGGAAGGACTCGTCCCACACTTACTACAAGCGCGTTGATGACTAAAAAGGCCAATCTGAGATAAACAAGTCCGGTTACAGGTTTTTTTGGCAGGTTTCTTCAGAGGGGGGTTTGTCATTGTCATCCTCTGAGGCTGAGAGAGTGTGACTTGCCCAAGGTCACCCAGTGGGTTTCCATGGCTAAGCCAGGATTCAACCTTGTCTCCAGTAGTCTAATGCCCAAACCATTACACCACGCTGGCTCCCCTACCCACAACATGCTTACATAATGAAAGAGAGAGGCCAAGAGCTTGCATTACAGACTACAACGTGTAACTTTAACGTCACAGAGCTATATTGCTAACATGATAATGGAATGATGTTAGAGAACTGCAACAACGCACAAAGGGCCACTGCGCAGGATGACCTGTGCAATGGAGGGGTCTCACTGTACAGTGTCCCACAGAAGGTGACGACATTTTTCCAGCTGGGTGCAGGGCAGTGAAAACTTTCCACTGCTGTTTTGGATTATTAGTACTCTATTTCTCTGTTGGAGGCCATTGTGCCACCTTTCCTTGTGTTGTTGTCCTTGGAAAAGGCAGCCTGTCCTACAAAGTGCCATACCCCTGGACACTGTAACTGTTTTGCAACAGTCACATTATTTGCTCTGTTTGTGCGATGGTCCCAATGGCACAGCTCTGACAATACTGGGAGTAGTCCAATGCTCAAATGACTACAACATGCTGGCTCACAATACTACATACATCAATGTTTTATTTAAAAACTTATTATTTACTTAATATATTTCTTTTAAAAAGTCAATTTACATACAAAAATATCTGAAAGACACTATAAATGGTGTAAAATCAGTTGCTTTGATCCTTTTTGTGCATCTATTTGTAATCCCAGCATAAATGTCCATTTGCATCTGATTCATGAGCACCCTCTTTTAGCTGCTCCACTGTGCATCCACTGTTGGTGTTCGCTTCGCTTGAGCTTGTGACATGAGCTTTCGCCTAAGCTGCCGAACTTCTGCCATCAACTCCCGCTCTTGAGTTTCCAATTCCTGACGACCTCGATCTAAAGAAACTTGGGGAAATAAGATGGGAATTAAAATTTAAGCATCAGGAAGATACCGTAAAACATGAAAATGCATATTTCAGGATCCAACTAGCATCATATCATGTTTTCATGGTAAGTGCAATCAGAGATCTTTACAATACTAACTTCTGGAACTTCTGAAAGACGTTAGAGCATCACTTGCCCTTACCATCTCTCACTAACCCCTTGCCCCTTCAAGCGTGGCTAATGAGTTTTAAGTCATCATCACCACTGTCATCTTTATTTATATTTTGTCTTTCTCCCTAAGATTGGAACTCTACAGTGTAGTTAAAAACAATCAAAAAGTTGACATTAAAATAGAATTAAGCTATTACTGATGTTAAAACAACTTGATAAACAAGTTAAAACAGTGCAACTTAAAACAGGATAGAATGATAGTGTTGGAAGACATCTCAAGGGCCATCCAGCTCAACCCTGAGCCATGGAGGAAGACACATTCAAAGCACTCCCAACAGATGGCCATCCAGCCTCTGTATAAAAACCTCCAAAGAAAGAGACCCCATCACCCTCAGAGGCAGCATATTTGACTGTCAAACAGCTCTTACTGTCAGGAACTTCTTCCTAATGTTGAGGTGGAATCTCTTTTCCTGTAGCTTGAATCCATTGCTCTTGATCCTATTTCTGGAGCAGCAGAAAACAAGCTTGCTCCATCCTCAATATGACATCCTTTCAAATATTCAAACACTGCTATCATGTCACCACATAACGTTCTTTTCCCCAGGCTAAACATATTATCATCATCATCATCATCATCATCATCATCATCATCATCTTATATCCCCCTTTCTTCCAATATAGGGACTCAAACACACATGTATTTCTTCCCCACTTTTGACTTGGTAGCTGAGGGGTAAGATGACCACCAGGCAATGGATAAGCTCAAGGCATGGTGCCCACTGTAAAACTGAGGGATCAAGTGCAACTATTCTACCACACATTTATCCCCTACCAAAAGTATGTAGGGTCTTCGGCAATACTGTATAGCTTTACAGTGCCACAAACTCATGTTATATTATACCCCATCCACGGCCACATCGTGGATGCAAGCAGTGGGGGAAAACATACTACAAAGATTTCCCAGGCTTTAAAGGTGTCTTTTCCCAAAGACTGCTAAGCAAAGCTAGCATTCTTATGATGGGAAACTGCTGATTAAGATGCTTATTGAGAGGGCTTATGTGAAACAGTTAAACTGGACTTGAATGTCAAACCAGCCTTTAAGCCACTCCATTCTGCTTGCAGGCAAAGGAGCAACACTTGCATAAGAGGTACTGGATACCTCCTTACAGTAAGTTATACAATCACTGGCACAACCTGTAGTCATGCTGGTGTTAATACCCCAGAGATATCTTTTATCTCTGGTCTCTCTGCACAAAGACAAGAAAGGAAGGATGCAATGTTCATGTTATGAATTTGGCTAGTTCAAGCAAATCACAATAATAAAATAATAATAATAAAAGTTTATTTATAACCCGCTCCTCTAATGGAATACTCGGTACAATGGTACAGCACATTTGATAGATAAGAAAATGAAAAAAATATGGTTAACAGAGAATCATATCTCGAGGGAGGAAAAGAGATATGAATTTGAGCAAAGAAAATGTTAAGAGCCAAACTAGATACGTTGTATATGCGTAGCTAATTTCTATTGGCATTTTCCATTATTTTCCCCCTTCAAATCGCTGGTTTGGAGGTACAAACAAGATTGCGACGGTGCTGGGGCTTTGAAAAATATACCACATGTTCTTGATGGAAGGAAAGCACTCCCTTCCATGTTGGCTATTTGTTAATAAAATAAAAATAAAAATAAAAAATCTTGGTAAATTGTGACAAACATGTTGCCTGGTTTGGTTCTGAGCCTCTATATTACCTACTTACAATGTGCTGAAGAATCTACTCCTGATGAATCATTCAAGCAGGTGTTGCCAGGCTGTGGCTGAGCCTTGCTGGATGCTTGCTGCAATTCCAAACCCTGCTGAGGCTGGGAGGCTCGAAGATCACGCAGTCTCTCTGTAGAAAGAAGACAGGGTTCTTGCTGGGTTACAGATACCACTAGGCATGAAAGAAGATATTTAGCATGCTTTCATGCAAGAAAATAAACTGTATATGGTACTCTGTGATTAAGAGTATAATATTGAGGTGGATTTGTTTTAAAATAGATCAAGCATTTTCATTTCAAGTCTGCTGTGAATGTGAGGAGGACAGTGAATGTGGATCTTATGGGCTCCCTTTAGCTATGCCTCTACAAATAGAGATCGCTGAACAGATTTTAGTTTCAAGTATGATAGATTGCATCAATTTACCAGTTCTTCCACATTGCAGAAATAAAGCACTTTGACACCACTTTACCTGCCATGGCTCCATCCTGGGATTTGTAATTTGGTGAGGTATTCCTCCTGGTCTGTCTGAGGTATTCCACCTGGTCAAACTACAAATCCCAGGATTCTGTAGGATAGAGTCATAGCAGTTAGTGGTATCCAGCTGCTTTATTTCTGCAATGTGGATACACCCGACATTACATATTGGTACCATTCTATTTCTTTGACATGAGGCAAGATGTGAGGTACAGTGGTCCCCCGGGATACGAATCCCCCGGGTTAAGAAAACCCCAGGATCCGAAACCGGCGGGACCGCGATTGTATCCCCCGGGATCTGAAGGATCCCCCGGGATACGGAAAAACCCGATCCGCCGGATCGGGCTCCCCTTTTCCCTCAGCCGGCCTTGGAGGAGGGAAAAGGAGGGCCCGATCCGCAAGATCGGGCTCCCCTTTTCCCTCAGCCGGCCTTGGAGGAGGGAAAAGGAGGGCCCGATCCGCGAGATCGGGCTCTCCTTTTCCCTCAGCCGGCCTTGGAGGAGGGAAAAGGAGGGCCCGATCCGCGAGATCGGGCTCTCCTTTTCCCTCAGCCGGCCTCCTCAGGGAGAAAAGGAGAGCCCGATCCGGTGGATCGGGCTCTCCCTTTCTCTCTGAGGAGGTCCCCGCCCTCTTTCCCCCGGGTTACGAAATTTTCGGGTTACGAAAGGTAATCCGGAACGGATTACTTTCGTAACCCGGGGGACCACTGTATAAGTTTATTCAGCCAACACGCCCTATAGAAGAAGGGCAGATAAACTAGTTGGGCTATAGATCCCATCATCCCTGACCAATGGCCATGGTGGCTGGGGTTGATTGGAGTTGGCATGCAACAAATGGAAGGCCAGAGTTTCCCCACCTCTGCTGTGGACCAAAGTAAGGAATTATGGAAAAATAGATAAACTCAGCACAAGAAGTATGGTGCATGATTATCCTGATTCCTTTATACGATTACATTTACATCTTGATATATCTATATCCTTCCCTTCCTCTGATGAGATCACTGCAGTGGGAAGGGTGGTATCCTATTTTATTGTCACAACAATCCTGTGGCAGGAAGGATCTCATATTGGAAGAAAAGTAGGACATAAATTAAAAAGTAAAATACAAATAGGTTAGATTCCACCTGGCTGAAGGCTGCCCAATGGTTTCATAACTGAATGATCACTGAAACTGAGATGTGACCAAGATCAATGGCAGAATTACTATATCATACTGGCTCTTAACTATGCCACAAATGTTACATGTGCTTTAGTGTGATGTCATGTGTTTGGCCTAATCTTTTCAGTGGTTTTAGGTTTTTAGGCTATTTTCATTTATAAATACATTCACACATAGTTGTACTAATTATTTTGGTTTGGCAAAACATTTCCCACATGTTCTTGACTCTTGAAGAGGTGTGGACATTCTGGAGAAGATTTTTTGGGGTAGGACAAGCAGGGGCAGTGACTTCCTGGAAACACGGTGAAAATGCCAGTCCAGTTATTGATTAAAAAAAAAAACTCCTGGGGGCCAAGAAACAGCTGAGGAGGGAAGCCCATACATCCCACAGGATGCAGTTTGCTGATTCCTGCCTTAAATAACCAAAGAGGTCAGTTATCTACAGAAGGCCCAACGCTTACCAAAATAGCCATCTTTGTCCTGAAGCTTCACAGCCAATTCTATCGCATCATTCATCTCACGTTCTAGAAACCGCTTCCTGTTGGCATCCAAAGCTGCAGTAACTGCTTCTTCTGCTGCCAACTGCTCTCTTTTCTCTAGAACTTCTTCCCGCTAAAAGAAGACAAATATGAAGCAGGACACTTCCATTAAAAAGAGCCATGAAAAAGGAGGGAAAGGGGAGAAAAACACTACGGTTCAAGTCATTCAAAAACAATGCAACAACACATCATCATCAAAAAATTAAAATAAAATAAAATAAAAGCACCTACATAGAGCCTCCCCCCACCCCTACCCCCACTAAATCTCTTAAGCATTTTAAGGCTACGCGTTTCCCACCTCCACTTTCAGGTGACCCACAGTGTCTTTCTGACAGTGTCTTTCTGACTCTGGATACAGAATTGTAGAAACAAAATTGGGCAAAGGTAGAAGTCACTAAAACGTGGACACTAACTGAATATCAATTTCTCATCTACTTTTTCCAGCTGATATGTATCCCAGGAGGCCTCTGCTATAGTTTGGAAAGACCTCTAATGAACCTGAAGAGAGAGGAGAGAGTGTCATAGCAGAAAGAGAAGGTGGGTGTATTTGTGAAGGAAGAAATAACCATTTCTTTTCTAATGTGTGGTAAATTTAGAATTTACATCCACAGTTGGAAGGAGGGAACACTATGTGAGCCAGCATTAAGTGAGAATATACTGTTAAACAAACAATCAAAACCCTACAGAATAATTCTCTTTTGAGTTGAGCCCTGTATAGAGAACTCCTTTCTTTAAGCAGTAGATCAGTAAAGATGAACAAATATAAAAATCATGGCTTCTCTACCTATAGCCAAACCAAAGGCCTGACAGAGATGCCACCTTTACAGAAATTTGTTAGAGAAGCCTTTTCCACTGTGTTCTGCTTACTGACATAAACATAAGAATGGAATTTAGCCATAATCTTACTTTTAGTACTAAATGTCTCTACTTATGCTTTCCCAATATATTATCAAGAAAGTTTGGAGAACATGATCCAACAATTCTGACACATGCAGTTTGGTTTTCTGTGTCTAAATGCTTGCACAAAACCTATATAAAGTCTGGTATCTCTAAAAATCTTTTAGAGTCTTTCATTCTCTGCATTTGACTCAAGCGAATGATGAAGGCCCACCGTGAGAATTGTTCATGGCATGACAGTTCCCAGGATCTTTGGGAAGGAAAGGCTGGACAGCCAATATAGCACACTTATTATATATTTTGTAGGATAAATTTTGGGTCTGCCATTTTGGGCAGAAGCATTTCATATTTTATAAAAATATTTGTTTATAAAATTCTAAGAACTTAAACTGCATGCATGATTGACAGCTATTTTCTGGCTGTCACTAATTACTGTAACTATTATTCCAAGTCAGCACATCATCACAGCCTACATATAGAATTATTCTATCGGCTTATTTACAGGCTTCATATAAGATTTACAGGTTCTTTAAATGCTTCTGAAGCCCACACCCATTTATTCAATCATAATAGCAATTCAATTCAAAAGCACTATGGTGCCTAATTTTAGGTGGTCTTTAAGCACTTACCTTTTTGGCTTCCTCTACTTTCATTGCATCCAGCAACTCTGCCTCTGTTGCTCTGTTGTTTCGGAGGAGTTTTGCTACTTCCTGATAATGTTCGTCTCGATCCAGGTCATCATACCTTTGCTTTTGCAGTACCTGAACTCGCCAGTCTGTGTCAAGGTGCTCTTGGTCGACTTTGGCCAGAGATTCTTCAGCCAGCTGCAACAACGCAACTTTCATCAGGGAAACAATGATTTTTGAGGACTTGGAACATATTCCTTTGCCTGGAGCCACAGGATTGTAAGCAGCCTGTTGCCCAGTTGCTTGTGATAAAGATAATCCAGAGTCTGCAAATGTTACTTATTGGGGCCAACCTCCAAGATAGGAACAGTGTAAATCTATGCTAGTTTAGCTATATTGTGAGTGTGAATGCCACCCCTACACTAGACTGCACTGTTGCACAGCTCACTGTGTAACACACACTATGTCTATGTGCATTCCTGTTGTGCAGGCCTATATCCGATGATTTCAGGGCAAATCACTGCAGAAACCTCCTACAGAGAAAGCACATGACCTACTCAAAGTACAAGATAAAAAATAAGTAGCTCAGAAAATAGATGCTATGCTTTTGCAAGGGCCAAGGCTTTGTAGGTCCTTACTTGTCGTGCTTTCTGTTCCCCGTCCTGGTCAGTTTCGATCAACCGCTGAAGCATATGTTCTTCGAGGTCAGCTTTCCTTCGACTGGTGTCCAGCTCCCCTCTGACTTCCTGTGTTACGGTTTCCTTCTCTTTAAGAAGTTTCTTTCAAGACAAAATGAAAATAACTGTGGCACTATCCTGGCAAGAGACAGGCATTAGGTACCTGTAGGTTTCCCATCCCACATAAAAGACACAGTGAAGGGATTCCCTCCTGTCTAAAATGCCACAACCAATTAGGAGTGCCTGGCTTCTATTTCATGTAATATTGGGTTACCATAAGCTCTTTGTCTCCATTTCTGAGTTATCTGGTTGTCTACTCCTCAGTGTGATCCTGCTGAAATATATGCATCAAGTTGTAAGGTTATTGTGGGCTTCCCACAGCTTCACTTACTGATATCCCCTTCCCATGCTTTTTCTTCTATCTGTCTTTTAATAAATTTGTTAGTAAACAACAGTGTTGGGCATTTTTGGGGGGGTCAGAGGACCATACTGCTAATTCCATGCATTTGAACCCCCCCCCCCCCCACAACCACACTGCATTAAACAAGCACAATAAAACATTGCACAAAGGAAGCATGTATCTTGCGGATGACACCCAATTCTATTACTCCTTTTCACTCCAATCCAAGGAGGCTGTCCTGGTCCTAAACCAATGTCTGTCATCAGTACTGGATTGGGTAAGATAAAACAAATTGAAGCTTAATCCAAACAAGACAGAGGTGTTTTTGGTGAGCTGGAAGGCATAAAGGGAATGTGGATTCAGCCTAGGTTATATGCAGTTACAGGTTGCAGTTTGGCTGTACTCCTAGATTCAGCTTTGATCCTGGAGGCACAGGTTTTTGTAATGGCTAGGAGCACTATTGCACATTTAACACTTGTGCGCCAACTGTGCCCATTCCTTGAGATGCTGGATATGGCCATGGTGGTAAATACCTAAGTTACATGCCATTTGGATTACTGTAGCATACTCTACTTGGGGCTGTTCAAAGTGTTCAGAAACATAGTTTTTTGTGGTGCTTTCGGGCTATGTGGCCATGTTCTAGAAATGATTTCAGAAACAAACCACACCTTCTGTGTAGTAGTAATAATCCCAGCTTTCCTAACATCGTGTTCTTACCAATGACATTGATCAGGTCACATCAAAAAAATGTACAGTCAGCCCTCCATATCTACAGATTCTGCATTCATGGTTTCAATAATCCATGGCTTGAAAATATTCAAAACACTCAAACAAACGAGCAAACAACAACAACAAAACAAAACCAAAACTAAAACAACCAAAAAGAATTCGGAAGAAGAAATGTAGGGTTGAGTGTATTGTATATAAGGGACAATATTTTATTATGCTATAATATTAATGAGACTTGAGCATCCACAAATTTTGGTATCCATGGGGTAGCCATGTGTCCTAGAATCAAAACCCCAGTGGATACCAAGGGATCAATGTACAATGGAGAATAACAACCAAACATAAACCTCCCTTTGCTGAATGAGCTGGCAAATATTCTACAGGTCATAACTGAATTTCCAGCTCTTGGATACTTTGCTGATTGAGGTATATCTCATCTCAACAGTCCACTTTTCAATACACTCAACACTCCACTTCCACTCCACACATTTCTTCTTTGAGAGTGGATAGAATGACTATTGTACATCGTACACATGGTGTTGAGTGCATACCTGTTCAAAAAGCTGCCTCTGTGATTCAAGCTCCATCTGCCGCACTTCTACATCTTGAACAGTAGCAGCTGTTTCTTGATCTCTCATTGATGCCTAAATAGACATATGCCATCATGCAAAAAGAGCACCTATTTGTTTTCTTTGTTTTCAGTGTTTTTATTAGCATGTAATATTGGGAGGGGAGGGGGGATGTTGTGTAGAGGCATTCAGTCCAGCCTCTTATAGGATGGCAGGATTGTCAATGAATAAGCTTCTGCTTGGCTTGCTGGTACAATCTAGACCTGGAGTGGGCAAAATGCAGCCCATGAGCTGTTTTTCCTATACAGCAATCACACACTAGAGCAACATTTTCACTGAATTACCAAAACCACAACCATTTTTCCAGTCCAGTTCAGCCTCCATAAGTGTACATGTTATTTCAATTTTTGTCCTAGGTCTTTGAACTTTCAAGGTTTAATAATGGTGTGAATGAAGGGTTTAATAAATTACATTATTATTAAACTAATAAAGTGATCTTGTAGCACCTTTGAGACTAACTGAAAGAAAGAAGCACAAGCTTATCCGAGGAAGCAGACTGCTTATTTCAGGAAATTTATAAAAGCATAACACTGGTTTACACAGATAGAAATGCTGACTCTCCTGGTCACACTGAGATTGTTCTTCAAATGCTAACAGGTTACCTTTCTTGCAATTTCATCATCAAGCCGTCTGAGCTCCATTTCCCGTTGATCTTGCTGATATTTCAGGAAACGCCTTCTTGCAGCTTCCAGTAACTGTAACTCTTTCACCTTCAACTCTCTCTTCACAGCAGCTAGCCTTCAAAGCCCCCAAAGAGAAACAAATTAAGGAAGAGAGGAACAAATGAACCATTCAAAATATCTAAGTGACAAGGCATTGTAGGATGTTTTTGGCAGTGGGTGTCCATTCTCTCAGTAACTGAGAATTCTTTATGCATTGCCTTGCAGACATTGTCTCCCCGCCCTTTCACTTTTTTCACATTTTGTTGCATTATAAGCTGAAACTGAAATAGATTTAATTGACCTTGTTACTGCTTGTTTTACCCAAGATACTCAATAGTGTGAAGGTGCAAGAAAATTAAGTAAACAAAATAATACTGGCAGAGAATGAACACTTCAGCAAGACACTATAGTCAGTATCTGAACAAGTGAAGTCCATGTTGCTAAAGTATACTCAATTTATATCCGTTTTGATACAGGGCTGTTTCTAGTGAATGCTTTAAAGATGGCTGCAATCTGGATCAAAGATGCTAAAATGAAAATACCTCCGCCTTTGTTCTGCCAGTTTCTCTTCTTCCTTAAGCAGGATCTTCCTCCTTTGTTCCTCAGCCTCACGAAGCAGCTCCTGCTTCCGATACCAAGTTTCATCCTCCACTCTTCGCTCAATTGCTTTCGCTTCTATCTCATGAACCAACTGTCTGAGAAAAACAATTTTGCAGTTCACTCTTTAAATGAAAAATCTAAGCAAGCCCACTATGTTCATGGTTCAAAGCAGAAAACAGAATCTAAGCTTGATTTTGTCAAAACATTAGGCCTTGGCTCCCAGGTCAATTCTGTATGAATAAACAAACCTAACTGATCAAAGCAACCTTCCCAAACTAATGTCTGTTAGACATTTTTCAGTATAATGCCCATAACTGGCCATGGTGGCTGAAGTTGATGGGAGCTGTAGATGGGGGGGGGGGTGTTAACCTGGCTGAGGGGACATGGCTGACAATGCTGAGTACACTTAGGTATAAATAGAAAATACTGTAGTATGGTCTCTGGTTTAACATACTACAAAGGCATTAATAGTAAAGAAATGTGAGCTGATCAGTAAATGGATCGCTGTAGTATTTTCAATCATTTACTGTATTAATTATTGCATCTACCCTAAGGCTTTTCCTTCTTACTCTGGCCTCGTTTGCACAATCTGTGAAAAACTTCCAGCATAAACTGAGTTGGAAGTATAAAGCAAGACAGCTTTCTTGTTTCTTTCTGTTCTAATCCATATATTTTCCTTTTTATAGTGTTTATGTAGTACTCAGTATAATCAAATGTCTAAGCTTCTTCTAAAATATACACCTAGTGCTGCATTTGCACTGCAGAAATAATGCCATTCTGGGATGTGTAGTTTTTTAGCCTTCTGTCAGAGAGCTCTGGTGCCACAGCAAACTACAAATCCCAGGATTCCATCGCATTGACCATGGCATTTAAAGTGGTGTCAAACTGCATTAATTCTTCAGTGCAGATGCAGCTTGACATAACAAGGTCAAGCACTGCAATATACATCTGAACTTTATAAAAATAATATTAAAAGACAAATACTTAAAAGAAATACGTGATATGATTTGTGGATGTGCTTTCAAAGTGCATAGACAAGCACACACACATGCTTAGATACTCCTTTACAAGATGAGATCATTGTCAGGTCCAATCTCCCTTGGATTTCTGGTTTCTTAAGCCCCATCCTAACATCTTATGTGAGGTATAAATCTTTTTTTCCAGAAGACCCAAGAACACAGATTGTCCTCCCCACCCATGACTCTTGTTGCCTTCAGTACCTCTCTCTCAGGTACTCAATTTCATCTTGTCGGATTCGCTCTCGCTCCTGAGACTGGTAATCCACAATGAACTTGGGATACTTATTGAATATTGGGTATTGTCCCTTGGTCAGTGGCACAAAGTCATCCAACATTCGCTGTGGATGGATGTCTGCTGGGGTGCACTCCATGAGGTGGTAGGCCTCTTTAATCACAACATTGATGTCCAGGTTGTTCCGATGATGGAAGAAATACTGCAACAAAAGATGAACTCTGATAAAGAAAAAAAGGGGAAAGGGGAAAGGAAGAAACGACAAGGAGAACTTGCTTCTGAGTTGTTAAAGAATTCTGTGTTTCATGCTGCCAATTAACCCAGCATGAAATGTGCTCAGGATGCTATTGTAGGATCAGTTCCAACTGCTTCAAAAGATTTCAAAATCACCCAAGGCATGAGTAAGCAAAATGTAGATTATGAATTGCATGTGATCGCACTGGTTGTCCCCTTCCCCCCCGCCCTTGCTTGCCAACATTACTACTGTGTCTGAACTGGACCAGTGGATGACTTTGCATGGCAGTAAAAAGGTACCACTTTTCCATTGTACCACTGAGTTTAGGGAGTAGCAAAAATGCTTGGAATTTTGAAAATACATCCTATTTTGAAACTAAATCATGTTCCCAGAAATTATTCAGCTTCAATGCAAGGTGTGTGCTCTCTGTGCACCCTGTTTTAAATAAAATTGTGGACAACAGTGGAAAGCTAGGGGGCTGCATAGCCTCCTAGGAGACCTGGGAGGGGGTTGCACTCCCTCACCACATCCCCCCCCCCCCCCCCGCCAAATGCTCCCTAAGGGCTGTGGTTGATGTTTTTGCTAGGCTTTTTAGCCTCTCCTTGGGTCATTTTAGGCCCAGAAAAGGTCTTTCTTTCTGAACAAGAGTTGATCTAAATTGCTTTGGGTTTTAAAAAAGGCCTTTCCTAGACCTAAAATAGTCCAGGGATCCTAAAAATGTGGAGCAAATGCCCCCATGCCCCCAAAGGGCATCTGTGGACACTCCTTGGATGTACAGGAGACCCTGAGGAAACCACAAAGATAACCCTGGGGGAGCCCTACTTTAAAGCTTAAAAAAAGCTGTCAAATTATAAAAATCCAGCAGTATGGCATTCAGTGGAAGTTGCAGCCCTCAGTGAATTGGGACCAAACCCCTGGAAATTGCCCGCTGCTGTCTAAAAGATTGTCACAGCTTTCCTCACAATGACTTAAACCCAATTTCAGTGCTGAATGAAGGAGAAACCATGATAAGCAAAACTGAGGCATGTCTTCCTTCCAGGCACCGCATCACGCCTGTTCCTTGTCCTCCAAAAAAGCAATTATTTCCAAATTCTGATATAAAGCAGCATCATACATTTAAGTACCGAGAGTCTAACAAGCTGCTTACACAGTGGCAATAACCCTGTGCAGTTTTACTTACTTAAAAACACCATTTCGCTCCAGTCAAAAAAAGACACTTCAGAAAAAGGTATACCTACTATTCATTTCTAGAGAACATTAGAACTCTGTAGTGTATTTGCAAGCTCTACTTCCTCTATGTGTTTCATTACGCATACAGTAAAGCTTTCATTCAAATAAGGGATTAGTTAGGAAGATATGGGATAGATCCAACTTAAAAAACATAGGGGCTTTCTAGATTGGCAGGAAAGTGTGACATGAAGTTGCCTTTTCCTTAATGCTTAGCAGCTGCACCTCAGCCTTTAGATGGAGCTCCGCTGTTCTGCAGTTTTTAAAAAAGAAGCTGGGAAAACCAGCACCTTTTTAAAGGTGCTTCTTCTCCCCTAAAACGCAAAAAAAGCGTTTTCATGGCACACTTTCCCTTTTTCTCATCTAAAGGCTAGACTTTCATGCAGCCATGAACACACTTCTTTTTGCCAATCTAGATCAGGCCATAGAAACAAATTTTATCCAGTACCCAAAAAGCACTGCCAAATGTTCTGTGGGGAGTGAAAATCATGTTCTCAATGCTTCACTCACAAGTTTTGAGGGTAATAATAATAATAATAATAATAATATAAAAACTTTATTTATATACCGCCCTTCCGAAGATCAGGGCGGTGTACATCATGTTAACAACATTAAAACCAATCTAAATACAAATGTAAATACAGTAAAACAATATCAACCCAATGTAAATGTAGGATGGTAATACTCCAAGCGGCTTGTATAACAGGACAATTATCAGAAGAGAACCCATTCAAGGGTAAGCCTGCTTGAATAGATATGTTTTCAGCTCCTTTTTAAATTGGGGGAGAGAGGCAGCCAAGCGGAGCTCAATGGACAGCGAGTTCCAGAGGCTTGGGGCCGAGATAGAAAACGTCCTCTTAGCTGTAGTTGATAATCTGGCCTCCGGAACTCTCAATAATTGTTGCCCAGTAGATCTAAGTGTGCGGGGAGGATTATGTGGGGAGAGACAGTCCTTCAGGTACTCTGGGCCCAAGCCATTTAGCGCTTTATAGGTGATAACCAGCACTTTGTACTGAGCCCAGAAGCGAATAGGCAGCCAGTGGAGGTCTTTCAAAACTGGTGTTATATGGTGTGTCCTAGAGGCACCAGTGACCAATCGTGCTGCCATATTCTGCACTAGTTGTAGCTTCCGAGTGTGATACAGAGGCTGCCCCATGTAGAGCGCATTACAGAAATCCAACCGAGAGGTTACCAGAGCATGTACTACCATTTCAAGGTCCCTCCGGTCCAAGTAGGGACGCAGCTGGTGTAACAGCCGAAGCTGAAAACAGGTGCTCCTGTCTGTCACATCCACCTGAGAAGTAAGGTGGAGCGACGAGTCAAGGAGCACCCCCAGACTGCGTACAGTGTCCTTAACGGGAAGCGTGAGCCCGCTTAGGACAGGTGGAACTACCTCCATACCTGGGCCGGGGGAACCTATCACGAGTACTTCCGTTTTCTCTGGATTCAGGCTGAGTCTGTTTTCCCTCATCCAGTCCATTACCGATTCCAGACAGACCACGAGAGGAGCAACGCCATCCCTGGTCACTGCATCAGTCGGAGACATAGAGAAGACTATCTGGGTGTCATCAGCGTACTGATAACCCCGCGCCCCATGCCTCCGGATGATCTCTCCCAGCGGTTTCATGTAAATGTTAAAAAGCATGGGGGACAGAATGGCTCCTTGAGGGACCCCAGATTTAAGGGCCCTCTTATCGGAGCAAACGTCCCCCAGCTGAACCATCTGGAACCTCCCAGAGAGGTAGGACTGGAACCACTGGAGCGTAGTGCCTCCGATTCCCACCTCTGCCAGGCGTTCCAGAAGGATGGTATCGAAAGCCGCTGAGATGTCCAAGAGCACCAACAGGGACACGCTACACCTGCCGATACGTAAGAGGAAGAGAAAGACAGAGAAAGAAATGCAAACATTCAAGGTTACAGTTCTGTCTATTTCTTGTTTGTAAGCTCCTGATTCTACAGAAGCATTTATGCTTCACTATCAAGATGTTCTATATGCATTAAAATGAGGAACTTTGGGAATTCCTGTGACCAATTTATTACCCTCCCAGATCTGCCATGAACCCCAAACCCTCAAAAACAGCAGTCTACATTTCACTTACATTTCTGAAGGGAAAAAGTGAAAGCCCAATTCTCGTTACAACTATAAAAACAAAGCCATGCCTCTTGTTCTACTGGAAAATAGCTGTTTTAGGAGATTTTGTACATTCCTCAAGGCCTTCCGAAACAGCAAATCAGTTTTTAAAAACCAAAACAATATTGATGGTGTGTATGTTTGGGGCATTGGTTCATACTGGTTCTAACATATTGGTTAAAAACTGTTAGTTCTAATATACCAGAAGAATTTGTTGTTGTTGTTGTTGTGGACCTTCAAGTTGTTTGCAGTTTATGGTGACACTAAAACAGACCTATCACAGGGTTTTCTGGGACTTAGAGTGTGTGACTTGCCCAAGGTCACCCAGTGGGTTTTCATGGCTGAGCGGGAAACTGACCCCTGATCTCCATTCATAGTCCAGTGCTCAAACTACTACACCACACTGGCTCTACAAGAATACTCGGTTTTCTTAGAGTAATAATGTTTTTTTATTTATACCCCGCTCTTCAGCCAAGACTATCAGAGCGGCTTACAATTTGTTAAACAAACAGCTTCAGTACCTGGACATTAATTAGGATGAGTGGAGATCTGAGATCTAAGTAGGCCATGCAAATATGAAGCAAGAGATCATAGAATCATAGAAATTTAGAGTTGGAAGAGACCACAAGGGCCATCCAGTCCAACCCCCTGCCGTGCAGGAACTCCCAATCAAAGCATGTACCTCAAAGTCTTCTTTCTGGTTACAGTGAAGCAATGGAGCCCTGGAACAGATAATGTAGGCAGCAACCACCATCAGAAAGTAGGAAGGGTGGTTGGAGAAGATATTATCAAACATCTTCAGCCATTCTTCCCTTGTCAGAACCTCAGAGAACATTGTTTCCAGGAGAGGCCAGGCATAGACCTAGAATAAGAAGAGAAAATCAATCAGAAGTTGTTGCAACCTGACCACTGCAACATTAGACAAGCCTGAACACAACAGATGGTTTTCAAATTCTCTTAGTTTGTCTCACAAAAATTATGGTCTCCTTGAGAATCCTAGTCCCGCCTACTTAAACTGGCAACAGCAATTTCTCAGTCTTTGACAGAACTTCAGGAACGAGGAAAATGCAGCAGAGGATGATGATGATGATGCTCATTCCATTAGGTTATCCGAAAGACCAGCAGCACTGGGCTCTTCCTTTAATTGGCACAAGTGAGTTGCCATTCCATCAGGCTATGTAAAGGCATGTTGGAAGAAGGACCACTGCATGAGCTCTGCAGAAATACCAGCTCTTGTCTCTGAAGTGTTTCCAGTTGCTCATTATGGACTGCTATTTAACCATGGTGGTGAATACTTATTTCTGCTTCCTTCTCCCTTTTAATCTCCTTTCTGTGTTTATTTAGTCTGTAAGCCTGTAAGACAAGGACTGTCTTGTTTCCAATTGGTGGTACATATTTGGCTGAAGAGCAAGATAGAAGTACTTTAATTAAATAATTTATTTCACACTATATTTTGAAGAGCTGTATTAAATTAATCTGCAACAGCAGTATACAAGAGTATGGCAATCTAAAAAGGTAGTTTTAGGACTGCCACCTAGGGTTACAGAATAACACTCAACTTCTTAAAAGGTAAGTTTAATTAGACCATCTACCTAATAGGATTTGATAAACTATGGAAAAGTTTAAGAAACCCACTAGCCAAGGCTGAACAGTTGCTCACTAAGGGACGGCTGCGTATTGAAAGTACTAGATTGAATTATGATTCTAGTATAGGAAACAAGATATAACTATGCTGAGAAAATTAGACCCACAACAGCAGAAGTGAACATTTCTTCTTTATAGAATAACTCCTAACCTGTGGATAGCAACTGCCTCATGTTCTGGACCGGGACAAGAAAAAATTATGTTAGGAACATCTTAAAAGTCTCTCAATCATGACTGAATGTCAGGCGACCACATAGGCTCTACACCTATTCCTCTCAGCAATTTGTCAGTTGAATAGTATCTTCCTGTTATGGGTATACAGAGCTATAGTTCTATTATGCTCAAAACTAGTCTGACTTTATTTCTACCTGTGATGTTATCTTGTAATTCATTAAATGCTGAAGCAACTCTTTGTCGTGATGTGCCAAGATGTTTTCCACCATACTGAGGACATTGATTGGAGGATTGGGGAAAAACTCAAACCAGTGCTGACACCAATTAACTGGAAAAAAGATGGAAAGCAGAAAACAATTTCACTTTTTAATAATAACATAAGAAAGAAATGTCATCTTGCATTTTACTTTACCAGTTGTGAATGCCTTCATTTAGGATATTTTATTCCATTTCCCCCTCCCCCACTTTCGAATACTCCAGTTGACAGTTAATCAACACTTTGAAACATCTTCGGAGTGCAAGGATTTATGATCTTGTACAAACATCCACATTCAATACTGCAGTGTCAAGTGTACCACTATATACTATAATGGTTTGGGGGGGAAAAGTCATGCTGGATCAAACTCAAGGTTTATCCTTTGGTGCATCACTGTGATAATAAACATTCAGATGTCTAAGATGTTAAATCCTCCAGAACAATCTGTGCAATAGGTAGTCTGAAATCCCCCCCCCCTTTTGTCACTATTGTAAACTATGACTTTAGGAAGCAATTCTGCCTGGAGGCCCCCTCCCAGTTTGTCTCTTATGTTGAGCAGGATTCTAACATAACTCCACTCACTTCTTGAAACCCTTGGTCCTGCTCCAAGCCTGCTGATACCTTCTTCTTGGACATGCATATCTATCAACTGACTACAGCTAGAATGTCAGCAGTATGTGTCAGATTTTAGTCAGATTCTACTACTGACAACAAAAAAGAGACAGAGCTCTCTATCAGAATAGAATTACATTATCTGTGGACCAAGGAGGATAATTTCTCACTATGTCACAAATCTGGTAGTTGTTTCCTTGAAATGTTTTACTTACCTATTACAGTAGCAACTACTTCAAAGCAGATTAGCTGATTGTTTTGGAAGAGTTTGACAAAAGGGAAGGCCAGCAGAGGGACATAAGGCAGCTCACCAAAGATGGTGGACCAGTGTGCTAGAGCAGACAAAGTCCTTTTAACAGAGAGAAAAACAACTGCTTAGACAATAAGGGTAAAAGAGAATCTCATATAACAAAGAGTTAATCTGAACATTATGTCCAAGAACTGTTTAGGAAAATGGTACTGAAGAACATATTGCTTTGGAAATGACTAAAATAATGTATTTGACAACTCTTATACAATCAGTCTTCCATCTCACCATCTCCATCTCTCCCTGAAAAAAGTTAGTTCATGTGTAACAAATTAAGACAGTCACAGTTTCACCATAGCAGTATAACAGAGATTCACTTCATGGAAATGTCTCTTGTTCCAAGTGCATGTACAAATCCATTCACAGCAACGTCTAGAACAGCCTGAGATAGTACTGTATATCAAATGGGGTTTCCCCATCAATGAAAACGGTTGAGTCAGGGACAGTACAGCTGTAAGTCAGAAGTGTCATCATGCAGTGACAACAGCCAATGCTGCCTCTTTCCTGATGTAATCACAGTTTAAGTCATGTATAGTAATGCCCTTAGTCTCAAAGGTGCTACAAGATCCCTTTGTACACTGTATAAGGCAGGGGTTCCCAAGCTTTTGTCCTTCAGATGATTTTGACTTCAGCTGCCATAATTCCTGATAGTTGGCCAAGTTGACTGGAGGTTGGAGAACCAGAGGTTGGAGAACCAAAGGTTTGGAACCACTGGTATAAGACAACATCCTAAATAAAGGCAATTGGCCAATAAAAATTAAGTTACATTAAGTCAGAGGTCGGAAGAATTACTTTGTCAGATTATAATTCCCAGTAGCTCTGACGTTCTTTCCCCATTGCTGGTATGGTAAGCATCCTACTCCGCTAAGTTGCATAACAGCTGGTGGCATTCTGATTTACCTCTGTAAAACACGCAAGAGTTTCCTGCTTTTTATAGGATATTCATTCTGAAGATGCACAAATGCTGAGTGGGTTCCTTTATCCAATAGGCTGCTGAAAGCCAAGTGATTTTCTGGAAGATGAAGTAAGGAGCGCCACACAAACATCCTGTAAAAATAACAGCACAGTTTCGTAAGGACAGACCAATATGACGTCAAAGGGGGAAATGTTAAGATTCATTTTGACATATGCCTCTACGCACCTGTATTTTGCTGGATATTCTCCAAATCCTTTCAGCAAAGCCTGGAGCCGTTTTTTGTTCAATCCATCTGGCAGTTCATTCTAGAAGAGAGCCAACAAGGTTATATCTCATGGGGACTACTGCAATGCTCTTTTGCTCACCTGTTCTATCTCTTCCCTCTATTTTGACTTTTGCAACTTGCACAATTCATTTCTATGTGTCATTACAATTGTTACTCCTTTCATATACTCTGTATTTTTTATTCCTGTATTATAGTTCAGTGTCTACTAGTTTTCAGCTATTAATTTAAAACACATTTTCCCTTGCCTTTAGGCAAAATAAATAAATAAAATAAAACAACACAACAGTTCTTGAGGGAAGGAAATGTGATTTCTGTTCACATTTTTCTTTATTACCCAGTGAATTAATAATTCCCCACTATTTGTTTTTAAAGGAGGAGGGATATAAATAAATAGATTAATTGTAATCAGCAATTAAACTGTCTCGCCACAGCCAGTAGAAACAGCAACAGACAATGGAGAAATTCAGAAAAGATGTTTAAGGAGCAATGAATGAAGCTTTCCATCACTAATCCCCAGCCATGCTCATCAGGACGTACTGTAATAAACCAGGGTAAACCTACAAAGAGGAAACTTATGAATGAACACTAAGAGCACATGGCCATGGAAAAATACTTTAGCACTGTGTTAACTGCTTGTATGGCCCTTCTGTTTTAATTCTTTTCTAGTGTGGATGCAATTAGGTATACCGTACTTTCAGTTTCTTTTAGAGCCTGGAATCGTCACGTGTTCCTACCTCTTTATCCTCATGTGATACATCAGGCTGTGGTCTCAATACCTTTGTTTGGATTTTGCCTGCTTTTGATTTCCATGGCTTCTCTGAGATTCTAGAGGCCACTCGCACTGTAAGCTTGTCTGTGTCAAACTTGGATTTGGACTCTTCAATCACTCTGAATAGAGGTGGAGGTGGCTGAAAAGCACAAGAATCAAGGAATTCATTAAAACCATTCCAATTACACATTAAATATTTCTCTAGTGCGAATGCAATTATGTATCCTTTTAGTTTCTTTCTGAGCCTAGAATTGTCACATGTTCTTCACCGCCATCTAAATCGCTATCAGATGGGCTAGATGACAACACCCAACAACCCCAGCAAACATCATAAAACACACAAAAAACCGAGTTCCCTAGCTATATAATGTGGATAGCTCTACAGAGTGGCCTTCTCCAATCTGGGTCATCAATCATGCAGGTTGGGGATGAAGGGGGTTGCAGTCTAACACAATTGAAAGGCACCATGTTGGAGGTCAGTCCAAATCAGAGGTGCGTGGGCAACTTGGTGGGTCCTGGGCTCTTTTTCACCTTCTCTAGCAAGCCACATAAACCCATTTTTCAGAACCCTGACAATCCCCAACACCCTGCCATTTTTAGCACAAAATTGTCCAACTGGGGTGTGTGACTAGTTATTTAAAGGCGATTCTTGGAGCTTGTCTTAGGCCTTAAGTAAGTTTTTAAACTTTCTAGTTATTTAAACTTGGAATACAATGTTAGAGACCAATAATCAACTAAAGGCTAATGTCAAGTTCTGACTTTCTCCCTTGCATGTGTGGCAGAAAAACTTGACAGTAATACAGTACAAATTATGAATTCTCAGTAGCCTGCATGGTCAAGGTGTGGAACATGTTGCCCTCCAGATATTGCTTAAATGCAATACTCATCAGCCACAATCAGCACAGCCAATGGTGATGATTCATGGGAGCTGTAGTCTGAAAGCAACTGGGGGGCTGCCCTGTCACCCCACCTCCATTTGAGAAAATTCTCAGACACATTACATTAAAGCAGACTTGTGCTTCTCATTTAACTACAAAACTTTACCTTATTTATTTCTTGAGTCAGAGCCTGGATGCTGTATATATTAAGGCTGCCATTGTCCATGACTGCTGCAATATATCTTCCATTAGGGCTCAGAGCAACTACACTAATCCCTTCTTGACTGCCAACTTCAAAGAGAAGCTTACATGTCCGGATGTTGATAAATCTCAGGATATTATCCTGACTTAGCACACCAAGAACCTAGAGAGCAAAGAAAAGAGTATATTATTTGTGTACATACTTAACTCTCCACATGTACTCCCCACCTTTCCTGATGAATTAAAGGTGTGCATTTTTTCATTGCATGCTGAAGTGATCCAAAACATTTTTATTTTATATTCTTATAACTTCTTCTTAACAACAACAACTTCGCCAAAAGAGCTTTAAATAATAATGGGAAGGATAAGAACGATAGCTCCAAAATTTAACTATTCCTACTGCTAACAAAAATATTAATTCTATTGAGCAAGGATTCTGTTTTCTTTTTATTACATTTTATTCCCTATCTTTTCTTGAAGAAGCTTGTGGTGGTGTAGGAGGTTCCTTTTAACTCTATCTTAGGTGAGGTTGTGAGATAACAGCTAGTATAAAGCCACCCAAGTGAGGTTCATGGCTGACTGGAAATCTGAGCTTGGTTCTCCCAGTCTCAGTCCAACACTCTTAATCACTATACCACACTGGCTTTAGTGGAGCTTGACAGTGCAACACCAAATGCAATATGAAAAATGAATCTAGTTCCTTAAAAAAATTCCTGAACCCGGTCAGGTTCACATGCAGAATCAGAGCAAGAGGAGGTCTTGTGCAGGGTCAAGTTGGACCCTGAAATGAAGAGTCAAGTTGGACCCTGAAATTCATCAGTTCTGCAAGGTTATTATTAATTTTTTTAAAAACTGCAATTCCAAGAATGTTCCAGCCAGCATGGCCATGTAGGCTGGAGCATTCTGGGAGTTGTAGTTCCACAAAGAAACTTTTTGAAGCTCTGAGCTACTCTTCTAATCATTGTCTGTTGGGGAAAGTAACCACACAGGCAACCAACAATGAGAAATTAGATCATTCAAGCAATACCAACACAGAGTCATAACAGAAATACCTAATCTCAAAGGATGTTGCCGACAGCATCTCTGCAACTGTCATAGCTCTAGGCATGCATCCATCCAAGTTAGAAACCACTGGTAGCGCATTCTGTACTATAGGTCCTACAATTCCTTACTACTACTTCTGTTGGCTGGAGCTTGTGAGAGTTATTGTTCAAAACACGTGAAGGGTCCAAGTTTCCTTACCACTGCTTAAGAGGAGGACACTTAATTTTCCCACTCCTAAGAAGTAAATATTTTTGGACATAACAGAGAAGCCGTCATTTTTTATTAAGGAACGAATAAAAAAGCAGGAAGCATCTGCTCCAAGCAGGTAAGTGAACACACTTCTGTTCCTTTCTTCAAATGGTCTTACCAACCTGATTCGAACCACCATCAAAGCTATCAGGAAGGAATTCTAGGTAGCGAACAGATCGCACTTTGGTTGGCATCTGGATTATTCTTAGTAGCTGTTTGGACTCCAAACACCACAGGTGTAGATGGTTTGATTTCCCGCCGGCTGCAAGAACACGGCCATCTCTGGACGACCAAAAAATAAAAAAGACACCGTTGATGTTAAAACAATCACCTGTATTATCCCCTTTCTGGTGATCCTTCATGTCGATAGTTTTCAAATTCATCATAATATTTGCTGAATCAGGAAATTTAGTCATTTTATTTATTTAATCAAATTTAGCTCAGACTGGACACTCAAAGTAATGCAGAATACAATAAAAGGTTCATACCCAAATCAAAATACAGCAAATAACAGTAAAAATCATAATTAGTACAATCTTATGCATGTCATTTCAGAAGTCCCACTGGCAAGTTACAAACACAAGTGCTGTCTGCATTTGGCTCACTCTGATGTAGAGGATTACAGCCAATAGATAAGAGAAATTCAAAATCTACCCCATGAAACAAAACATTAACTCAGCCCTGAGGTGGCTGAGAATACACTTAGCATACTAAAAATCCCAGCTCAACCCCAAGCATCTTTAGTTGGTACAGAAAAGCTCCTAATGAGTCACTACTAAAATAAAACCTCAAGCAACATGTGGCCCTCTGATTAGGAACTGGACGTAAACACAAACATTGCAAAAGTTTTGTAGCCTCAAGATATGCCTCAGCAATCAAAGACTCTCCTACACCTTATGTTTTATGTGACAGGAATATCCTCTCTTGGTTGAGCTAGGGCAAAATGGAGAGAAACTGACTTAAGTCAATCCTGGGGTTTGTAGTTTGTTGTGGCACCAAAGCTCTGACAGAGAAGGCTAAATACTTCACAGAACTCCAAATCCCAGAATTGCATAGCATTGAACCTTGGCAGTTATAGCAGTGTCCAACTGCAATAATTATGCAGTGTAGATGCAGCCCTGGTGTTTCTTTTTTTGTGAAAGGGCAACATGAGACCAGAACTTGGAAAAGTTACTTTTTGGGGACTACAGTGCTAATCCTGTCTGGGGAATTAAAAGAGCCATAGGTCCAAAACACAATGCAGAAATAATCTAGTTTAAGACCACTTTAACTGTCCTGCCTGAATGCTAGGGAATTCTGGCAACTGGAGGTTTGTGAGATATTTGGCCTTCTCTGTCAGAGAGCTCTGGCGCTACAATAAACTACAATTCACAGGATTCCCTAGCACTGAGCCCAGGCAGTAAAAGTGATCTCAAATGGGATTATTTCTGTAGTGTGTTTTGGACCATAGTATGACAAATAATATTTTCAACCTCTACATGAGATACACTGCCATTTCTGCAATTGCCAGGTGTGAGCATGGCAACGTGTCTAGTTTGGACCTTAATTTCAAAATATACTAAAAAGAACTCAGAGGGAACAAGACATCTGTAAAAAACACAGTTGCCCCTCCAGGTCCGTGGACTTGAAATCCACGGACCTGAAAATCCACAGAGGGGCAACTGCCATAAACCTCAATGTGGCGCCCCATTCAAGCCTATGAGGCTTGAATATGCGTGAGTTTTGGAACTTGCAGGGAGGTCTGGAACGGATCCCCTACAAGTTCCAAGGGGCAACTGTAGTAGTAATAAAAATAAAAGTTATTAAAATAATTCACACTCTGGATTTTTATTTACTTTATAACCTACTTTTCCCCAGCACTGGACCTAAGGTGGCTTGCACCCTATATTAAGGTAAACTGAAACAAGAGCTGTATCCTTGAAGATCGTAACATACCGTGTAACAGCAAAAACTTTATAACGCAAGGCAGAACCTTCTATTGGAGAGGGTAGCTGGTACTTGCAGGAAAGGGTATCAAACTCCCAGGCGAACACAGAGTTGTCTTTAAAGCAACTTATAATAGTGTTACTCAGTGGAAGAAAGAACACCTGAAAGCAAAGGGGAAAAAAACCTAAGTTACTTTTAAAGCTAGCAGATCTGAACTAAATGTAGTTTCATTTCAACAATCTGATAAATTCAGATGAGTTGCAAAGAATACAGATACTGGAAATCCAGTACATGGGTCCTGAATTTGAGAAAGAATGGATCAGTAACTATTTTGGATTATTAATGCCAGAATTTACCAGAGATATCAGGGAAGCATACCAGGCAGGACTTGAGTGTGTATCTCACAGCCATGCCTTAGCTGGGAAAAAATTACTTCAGGAAAACCAGACAGACCTAATGTTTTCTTTCTTACATTCTTATAAGGGGATTAGGTAAATTTCTGGAGGTTAGGGGGTGTCAGTGGATACTATGGTAGTCAGGAGAGATAGAAATCACTTCCCGTATGATCAGCAGCATATCTCTATATATCAGCTGCTGAGCAATGTGAAATGGAGTGCTACTGCACTCATGTCCTCCTCGCAGGTCTCCAGAAAGCAACCGGTAGGCTATTATGAGAACTGAATGTTGGCTCAGATAGGTCTTTGATCTGATTCAACATGACTCTTATATTCTTAAGAAAGCAAGCACTTCACGATAATAACTCGAGTAAGCCATTAATTACTGCCTCACTTTCTGTAAAAGCTTAGTCTGGTTTGCATAGTAGCCAATTCTGAATTGAGGAAATTGTTTTAGCTGGTGAGCAGGGTTCCCTAATGGGTCACCTTATAATGGTGGATATCAACAGTGGGTGGAATCAAAGCCATATCCATCACTGCCCTCTCATATGAAGCAAAGGGCTAGAAAAATCCCTCCTCAATGTTTTCAAGCCTAGTTGCAGTACAAGGAGGTGATTTTGGGACAGCTAGCAACATTCTCTCTCTCTCTTTCTATTTCATTTTTCTGTATTTCTGAGCCTGGTCGGTCCTTGGGGTAGAAAATTGGACCCCAAAGCTCAGAGCCTGGCCACCACTGCAATTACATCCTTATACTGTACTAAGATAGGTCGATTCCAATTGCTATGGATTTCCAAAGTTTTTTAGAACTCACCTTCTGGATACCCACAGACTGACGGATATTCAACTTTCTTTTTCGCTGAAATGTGTCAAGATCCCACAGCTGGGCTGTATCAGCAGATGATGTGATGGCATATCTACCAGAACCATGAACTGAGATCGAAGACACTGAAGAGTCATGCCCTCTCATCCAACTAACAAGTTCTTTGGAATCTATATTGAAACAAAGAAAATCTAGGTCTAGTTTTATCATCAGGATGAAAAAAAATGCATGTCTGCCTAACAAGTGTAGGATGTTTTATACCAAGAGTGAGAAACTCTGGCCTACCAAATGTTTCAAACTTCAACTCCCAGAAGCCTAAGCCAACAAAACCGATAGAGGATTATGGGAGTTGTGGTTCAATGCTAGAGCTAAACATTCCCAAGTTCTGTTTTACATCAAAAGTGAATCAGTGAAATGAAGGACTGCAGCAGCAGTTTCAAAAAAAGTGTTTATTACCTGTATCAAAACATTTAATGGAATAATCGGCCAAAGCCACAAGGAATTCTGTCTTCCTGCGGAGGTTAAATGCCAAAGCAGTACAAGCTTGTGCTGTTCGTTGAACCAGGTTGAACCTGTATGTACAAATGAGAATTATTTCTGAAGAGCACAATAAAACCATTGCAGTCAAAAAGCCAGAGTGATTCTCAATAAGATACCCACTCTAGTCTAGGGGCTTGCCTGTATTACCTATGATCCCTGAATTCCCTACATGCTCTATGTGCGCTGTTGACATTACACAGACCCCAAACGCTGAATTGGGTCTGGTTTATTTGTTTTGACAGTGCCCAAACTCAATTTGGGGTTTCCACCCCTTGTCCTGCATTAAAAAGACTTATCCTTCGATCTGGGTTTCCCAGAAAACGCAGAGCAAAATGCGGTGACGATGGCCGGTTCCTTTCACACATAGTTTCTGCAAGTGTCCCTGCCACTGCCAGGTCGCTCTATGGAGACAAGTCACTCTTGAGTTTGGAACAAGGTGTTCATCATTAGGCCAAAACACGTTGCAGAAATAATCCAGTGTGAAACTGCTTTAACTGCCCTGGTTCAGTGCTAGGGGATCCTAGGAACTGTAGTTTATTGTGGCAGCAGGGCTCTGTCAGAAAAGGCTAAATGTCTCACAAAACTACAGTTCTCAGAATTCCCTAGCATTGAACCAGGGCAGTTAAAGTGGTCGCAAACTGGATTATTTCTGCAGTGTGTTTTGGACAATTGATGACAAGGCTGGAAACTTTGTTCTGACCTCAGAGCAATTTGCACTCACAGCAGTGGACAGCTTGCAGGGATTGTGTGGGAAGTCATCTACCCATCCTTCATTAAAAACATGCAGAAGGTAAAGGGAGAATTTGAGGCCAGAATACTCAGAATATTCTGGCAAATGTAGATGAGGTCTAGGTATGACCACCATGAACTTTTCACAAGGTCTTCACAAAGATGAAATCATACACTATCTCAGGTAGCCCTATTCATCTCATTGGCTAGAGCAGTGATTCCCAAACTTCCATTCTCCAGGTGTTTTGGACTTTAACTCCAAGAGGCTCCAGCTAATTTGGCCAACAGACAGGAATCCTGGGAGATGAAGTCCAAAACACCTGGAAGACTAAGGTTTATTATATCCTGAATGTCTCAGAAATCCTCTAGGCCAGTGATTCCCAAACCTTGGTCTTCCAGGGAATCACTGGGCTAGAGGATTTCTGAGACGTTCAGGATATAATAAATCTCTAGACAGTGTTGTGCACATGCAAATATTTGAACAGGAACTTATGAGAGAGAATTCAAAGATACAGCTGCGATAGAATCAGTATGTAGAGAGATCTTGTAGCACTTTTGAGACTAACTAAAAGAAATTGGCAGCATGAGCTTTTATAGACTTCAGTCTACTTCCTCCAATGCATCTGAGGATGTAGACTGAAGTCTACGAAAGCTCATGCTGCCAATTTCTTTTTTTCCGTTAGTTTCAAAGGTGCTACAAGATCTCTCTAGGTTATGTGGGAGAGTTTAGCCTTTCACGTGTTGTTTAAAACTGTGTTACTGTGTGCATCCCTCCAGCCATACAGGTTCTATATTCCAGCAAGAGCTAGCTAAAAGATGAATGAGATCAAAGTTCCTACCTGTTGCCCAGCAATTCAAAAACATAAATATTCCCTTGATGGTCTCCAGCAAGGAGGGAATCTCCCGAACTGTCGAAAGCCACATTCAAAAAACGTATCGTCTTGGAATGGTAGCCTGTCGTGCTGTGGATAATATTGATGATCACTCTGCGGGGGGGGGGGGGGGGCGGAAAGGAAGTACACAGAATAATATAATGCAGAGTTATATCTACCTTAGACAACAGAAATGAATAGACAGCTGGCTCCAGCTCTTCACAGAACCAGACTACCTGCAAAATTTCAAGTATATAGGAAACTGAGAATCTAGGACATACAGTATTCAAATTCTATATGGAACTGTGGAACTATTAAGCAGTCCTTAGAGTAGACAACATATTACAGTGGGTTCTTCTTATCCGCTGGGGTTCGGTTCCAGGACCCTCCATGGATAACAAAATCTGTGGATGCTCGAGTCCCATTAAATATAGTGGTAGAGCAAAATGGTGTCCCTTGGAAAAATCAGGGCTTGCTACTTGGAGTTTATACTATTTTTGGGAACATTTTCAAGCTGTGGATGCTTGAATTTGTGGATAAAAAGTCTGTAGATAAGGAGGGCCAACTGTGCATTGTTGGGTCCCCATATCTATGAATATAGGAGAGGCAAGGGAAATGTGGTTTTCTTGCTAATCCCTGCCCATTGGCTAAGACTGATGGGCACTGTAGTCCAATAACTTATCGACAGTGACCCCCAACCCAACCTGGAAAAACGGCCTTGGCTCATGTGTGTAACTTTGCCAGCATATATATAAAAACAAAGTGTGGTGTAGTGGTTTGAATGTTGGACTGTAACTCTGGAAAACAGGGTTCGAATCCTCACTCAGCCATGAAGCCCACTGGGTGACCTTGGGCAAGTCACACACTCTCAGCCTCAGGGGAAGGCTATGGCAAACCTCCTCTGAAGAAACTTGCCAGGAAAATCCTGTTATAGACTCGCCTTAGGGTTGCCATATGTCTGGAACGACTTGAAGGCAAACAACAGACACACAGAACAATTCCTCTTAGCTGAGAAGAGAGCAAAAATGTTTTAAGTACTATTGCCTTGATGGTAGGCAGAGGCTTCATTCAGGTACCATGACTACAGTATAGGCTGTTGACAGGACTAAATTCAACAAAACTGCCCAGTGCCTACAAAGTAGGACTCTTTGGTCCCAAACACACTGCAGAAATAATCCAGTTTGAGACCGCTTTAACTGCCCTGGCTCAGTGCTATGGAATTCTGGGAACTGGAGTTTGGTGAGCCATCTAGCTTTCTCTTTAAGAGAGCTCTGGTGCCACAATAAACTACATTTCCTGCTGCTCCCTAGCACTGAGCCAGGACAGTTAAAGTGGTCTCAAAGTGGATTGTTTCTGGATCATCTATCCATGGCTGAACTGGGATTTGAACCACCTTCCCTGGCTGCGTTCACACTGGAGAAATAAACCGGTTTAAGTGCCATGGCTCAATGCTGTGAAATTCTGGGAATTGTAGTTTGTTGTGGGGCCCAGAGCGGAGCTCTGCTCCGCTCTGGGCCCACAACAAACTACAATTCCCAGTATTTCACAGCATTGAGCCATGGCACTTAAACCGGTTTATTTCTCCAGTGTGAAAGAGTGGAGTTTGACAGCACTTTAAGTGCTGTAGCTCCATCCTATGGGATCCTGGGATCTGCAGTTTTAGGCCTTCAGCCTTCTCTGCCCAAGCCTGCTGCTGCCGCCTCACAAAACTACAGATCCCAGGATTCTATAGGACAGAGCCATGGCAGTTAAAGTAGTGTCAAAGTGGATTATTTCTGTAGCGCAGATGCAACCTTAAGTCTCAGGGCTCTGAGCAGTTGCTTTTTTTGGGGGGGGGGGGGGGAAATGTGACAACTCCCAGAATCCCACAGCAAGGCCTATGGGATTCTGGGAGTTGTCAAGTAGCCCCAAAAGTAGCTTCTGAAGCATGGTGGGGGATTCTGGGAGTTATTATCTCCCCCCCCCACATCAAAAGCAACTTCTGAGCCATACTGGAGGATTCCAGGATACTGGGAATTGTCTTCCCTCCAAAAAGCAACTTCTGAGCCATGGTGGGGGATTCTGGGAGTTATCATCCCTCCAAAAAAGAAACTTATGAAACTATGGTGGGGTTATGAACCATGGTGGGGGATTCTGGGACTTATCATCCCTCCAAAAAGCAACTTCTCAGCCTTACTGGAGTATGTCAGAATACTGGGAATTGTCATCCCTCCAAAAAGCAACTTCTGAACCATGGTGGGGGATTCTGGGAGCTATAATCCCCCAAAAGCAACTTCTCAGCCTTACTGGAGGATTCCAGGTTACTGGGAATTGCCATCCTCCAGAAAAGCAGCTTCTGAGCCATGATGGAGGATTCTGGGAGTTATTATCCCTCCAAAAAAAAAAAAAAACCCAAAATAAAACATCAACTTCTCAGCCATGGTGAGGGATACTGGGAATTGTTATCCCTCCAAAAAGCAACTTCTGAGCCATGGTGGGGGATTCTGGGAGTTGTTATGCCTCCAAAAAAAGGCAGCTTTACCCCTGGTGCGTTGTCGGGGAGGGCCTTCGATGCCAAAGCTTGCCCTCCTCCCTGCTGCCCAGGTCCAGGCTCTGCATCCTCCTCCTGAGCCGCCTTGGCTTCAAATAAATGGCTTCAAAAACCTCACAACCGACGCTTCTTCTTCTTCTTCTTCTCCTCCTCCCCCTTTTGCTTTGGAAGGAACCAAAATGGCGGCGGGAGGGGGGAAATAAATGATGAACACAACACCCCATTTCTCAGAGTGGAACAGTCCAACCCCAGGTTGCTGCTGCTTAAATAATGCTGCCTCTGTTCCTCCCAAAAACCCACCAAACAGGTCCATCAACAACATCCATGATGACACTCCAAAACACACACTGCAGCAGAAACAAATAATCCAGTTTGGGAGCACTTTAACTGCCTTGGTTCAATGCCAGGGGATCCTGAGAACTGGAGGTTTTTTTGTCAGATAATAATAATGATAATAATAATATGGCAGCAATACTTGATGCAAGGTGAATTTCCTTTATCCAAAATATTTGGGACTTGAAGTGTCATTGGACTCTGCTTTTCAATTGCCACCCTCTAGGAGTCCCAATTGTGAGGAAAAAGCAGCATACAAGTATTAAATATACTACTGCTAATAATAATAATAATAGCAGTAGTTAATACAGGTTATGGGATTGTTTTAAATTTAACTTTTTAAAATCTAATTTTAATTAACAAATTATTAAAATATTTTATCTAAATTTCATTAAATTATTAAGATTTTAAATTTTTAAATCTAATTTTTATTAACAAATTAAAATTTCTTACTTTTTATCAATTTTTATAGAGACTATTAAAATTTCTTCCTTTTTAAATCTAATTTTTATTAACAAATTATTAAACATTTTTTAAATTTAATTTTTATTAACAAATTACTTTTTCCTTTTTAAATCAAATTTTTATTAAAAATAATAAAAATTATTTTAATTAATTAATTAATATTAATTTAATTATTTACAAATAATTAAAAATTATAAATTTTATATATCTAATTATTATTAACTATTAAAATTTCTAACAAATAAAAATCCATGGCTTTCAAAAGTATTTTTTTTAAAGTATTTTTTAAAAAGTTTTTATTCGTGAGTTCTGGGAGAAAAGGGGGCATAAAAATGTAAAATAAAATAAAATAAAATAAAAATTAAAAAAAAAAACCAAAACAAAACAACCACAAAATAGCAGAAAACCGTTGGCACAAAACACATCTGCGCATGCGCAGGAGCTCGTGCTAATCCGCTTCAACGAAGCACCTAGAGCGGCTCGGTCCCTTTAAGGATCGGGCCGCGCTCGGAGTGGCGTCACTTCCGCTCCATTTCCTGTGTCTGCGCGGGTTGCCCGGCAACGGGGAGGCGGAAACCGGAAGTGGCGGCGACTGGGCCGAATCGGGTGCGTCCACGGGTTCCGACTGCGGAAGAAGAAGGCTCTAGGCCTGGGCCGGAGCCCGCGTTCGCGTAGGCGCGATGTCGGACCTCGGGGAGTGGTTCCGGAGCATCCCGCTGATCACTCGGTACTGGTTCGCGGGCGCCATCGCGGTCCCGCTCTTGGGGAAGCTGGGCCTCGTCAGCCCCTACTACCTCTACCTCTGGCCCGAAGCCTTCCTCAACCGCTTCCAGGTAGGCGGCCCTGGACTACCGCTCCCGGCATCCACCGCGCGCCACGCCCGTAGAGCCCCGCGGAGACGCGGCGCGATGCATCTCGGGAAATGTAGTGTGAGCGTAAGAACATACGAAACAGTTCATTACAATAGAGACATTGGCCTTCCCTTCTCTGATTCTACACAAAGTGAAATGGCTTCCTTCCCTTTCCATTATGGTTATTATTTATTCACCATTCACTTACACAGGCTCTCCTAATTAAATTATATTGTTTTTATAACATACGTTTCTTCTTGTTACTTCATGATATTTATTACTTTCTCCAAATATATATGTCTTATGTATATAGTATAATATATCCTATATGTATCATATATATATATATCACATTTAATATATAGTGTTTTTATATATACAGTATATTATTATATACTGTAATAGAATATGTTATATATATTATATAATACATAATATATCACTCATATATATATATATATATATATCACACACATATATATTATCTGTTATATATTATTATTATTATATTATTATATAATAGTGTATATTATATATATTATAGAATACATAATATATTTATATATATATATCATATATAATAATATGTATAAAACACACACACATATATATATAAAACATGTATATCATGTGTTATGTATTATTATGTATTACATTATTATATAATCGTGTATATTACCATATATTATATAATACATAAATAAAATATCATATATATATATATATATATGTAATATGTATAAAGCACATATTTTATTTTATATATATATATATATGTATGATATTGGTATATAATAGTATATATTATATGCATTATATAATACATGCATAATATAATATGTATATAAAACTGTATATCTATATCATGTATAATAATATAATAATAATAAATAATAAATCCCGCCTCTCCCCATGGATCGAGGCGGGAGAGCAGCATAAAAGTCAATAATACAATCAATATAAAATTCTAAAACCAATAATATATTAATCAATCAGTAGCTAAAACCACAATTACCATCTTACAGTACAGTATTTCCAATCGTTCAATATAATATGTAATAATATATATGTATATTATAATATAATATATATAATACATACGTAATTAGATTAAAAAAGAAAGAAATTTTAATAATTTGTTAATAAGATTAGCAAACCTTGTTTTTGCCATTTAATATATGGGACACCATTTTGTTGTGCCATTATCTTTGTTGGGACTTGAGCATCCACGGATTTTGTTATCCACGGAGGGTCCTGGAACCAGACTCCAGCGGATACCAAAGACTTACTGTACAAAGCTGTAAAACTGGAAGAAATGAAACATTTTTAAGTGGCACAGAAAGTGTCTGAAATCTGGAGCTGAAACCAGTCTAATTGGGAAAACTATATGGGAATGAAACATGGATAGAAGTTGTCCTTCTTTTGTCTTGGGCAAGCTTATATGGATGATGTGTCAAAGCATAGAAATGGCAGGGTCCTTGCTCTTTCTGTGGCTGTTGCTGTTTGTTCACTGAATAGGGATAGTCTTCAAATGTGATCGACAGGAACATCCACGAAACAGGTGGACATATACTAAAGTTCATGAGTGAGGCAGGCTGTTGGTGCAGCTCATACAAAATAACATGTGGAAGGCCAGCAACCCCATGGCAATATGCTGTTGCTTGTCATTTCTGTCACATGAGGAAAATTGAATCCTCAAAGGAGAGTATGTTAATTATACAAGTAGCCTGTTTGCTTTTCACCAAGGCTAGGCTGAAAGCAGCTGGTAGCTGGAAAGTTACTTAGGTCGATTGGGTATAGACTGAATATGGATTGGAAAGAATTTAATTTTACTCAAAATAATGAGTAGATTAAAAGACTTTATTTCATCTTTTGTTTACTCTGTGGTTTGTTTAAAACAAACCAGCCTCACAATCCACAGTTTAACATTGTATTATTTCAAGCAAATCATAGTTAATTAACCATAATTTTGTCGAGAACATGATAGACTGTAATGAATTAATACATAGAAGTCAAATCTTCAGATCTGTTTATGGTTGCATTAGAGATGATGTCAGAAACATAACAACACAAGTCTCTCATTCCCATCACGACACAACATGCTTTTATCATAATGTCTGAACTGGCCTAGTGGGTACTTCTCCCTCTGGCTTCTGATCTATCACTGCTCAGGTGTTCTTATATTACTTAGGTCCAGAAACTTATCTTTTAAATAAAACTTAAGATTCCCAAATAACCAGATTGGGATTTGGGATTGCTCAGGTGCTCAGTACAGACCTTGCCTTCTTTTGGGGTACTGTATTGTGATAAGTGTCTTGCCACTTCCTGGTATTGTCTGACGTAAATAAGTTAAACTTTGGTACCATTTCGTCTTAGAGAGATTTATTAATCTGAACTCAACAGCGTTCTTTTTTACTAGATCTGGAGGCCAATAACTGCGACGTTCTATTTTCCTGTTGGCCCAGGAACAGGATTTCTTTACTTGGTCAACTTATATTTTTTGTACCAGTATTCATCCCGGCTCGAAACAGGTAACTTATTGTTAACCATATACTTCTCTGTGCATTCTATTTAAATTGTTTTAAGGGATACAAGTTCTTTTCTGGTTACTTTTATAAGTCTCTGTATATGTTTTGTGCCATTAATTTTATGGTGAAATAGTGCCTATGTTGGTTGATGGCTTATGAATTCATGCCTGTTAGAGAACAGGATACCTGTTCTCAAGCTAATTTCAGATGTCTGGATTGCTCTATCCTCTTGTGCAGAGTGGAGGCAGGAGCCAATACATTGTATTCGCAAGCAGGCTGCTTGCTCACAGTAAACCAGGATAAGCCAGAAATTTGGGTTATTGTTATTTATTAACTTGAAAGTATTGTATATAGTCTTTTAACCAGAAGGACCACAAGATAGCAAAAAGAGCTGGGTGTAGTTTAAAAGGCTTAGAAGGAACTGAACAAAAAGGATTTGTGGGGAGGACTGCTAATGTTTCAGCTTGGACCTCCTGCCTGTGAGTAAAGCCAATTGAACTCAGTGGGTCTCACTTCTAAATAGACATTATAGGATTGAACAGTTTGCAAAGTTGCATTTCCATTGTGCATGCCAAAAAGAAACCCATCACATCAAAAGCTCCTTCCTCCTGAAATAAAGGGAAAGAATGGAACACTATATTCAGGGGTCTGTTAAAATGACACTTTTCAGGCACTAGTTTGAATAAATTCTTGCTATTTTTTTTCTGAAGGAGTTTCTTTTTCTTTCTTTCTTCTGAACAAAAGTTGCTGTTGTATCCTGCAATATAATCATAGCCCTGAAGAGCCAGTCAGTGCCTCTTGGGGAATGAGAGCAAAACAACTGCCTAGGTTTCATTTCATGCAAATCCCTTTCTTTGTTCACAGGTGCTTTTGATGGAAGGCCTGCAGACTATATGTTTATGCTTCTCTTCAATTGGATCTGCATAGTTGTATCCTATATTTGCCACCAACATCTTAAGCCTATTTGAGCAGGGGGGAGGCAGCCACAGAGATGGATCAGTTCTTGCCTGTGAGACACAAAGTGTCCGGTTAAACCTTGGTTCAGTCATTAATCCACTGAGTCACCTTAGGAAGCTGTTGCCAGCTTCTCCCATTCTTTTCTCACTTAATGTAACAGCAGTAGCATTTCTTGCTTGGTGAAGTTGGAAGGTAGCTGTAAAGATTACAAGTAAGGGAATACTGGTATGTTTAATAAACATCATATGTTATGGCCACAGGCAGGCAAAGTGCAACCCCCAAGGCCATGTTTGTGATTCTCAGGGGCCCTCAGGGTCAATATTTTTGACCCCAAATGTCCTTTAGGGGGTATGAAGGGCATTTTTGCTATATCATACCCATAAGGTTGGGGAGGACCATAATTTAGTGCTATGTACACACAAGTTTCTCATTCCCATCATGACACACCATGCTGTCTGAACTGGCCTAGTGGGTACTTCTCCTGACTATGTAGTTGGGTTTATGTGCTTCCCCCTCTTCTTTCAGTACGGGTGTGAAGAATTGTTCTGTACTAGTACAGATTATTGTCTGGTCGTTATGTGAAAACCAGGAATTTGGGTTTAAAGAAAACCTTATTTTCATGGTTTGTTTATCCCACTAATGAACAGTTTGAAGTTTGTTTAGCAACTGGCTATAGTTTATTGTAATAACAAGAGAGGAATCTGCTGAAGTGGAACTAAATTATGGTTAATTCGTCCTCCCAGCCATAGGAGGTGCTGAAGCTGTTCATTTTGCAAAGAGTCATTCTTGTTTGTGTTCATAATTTTGAACATTGGTTTCCTGATATCTGTTTAACTCATCTTACTGAGCATTCCGACGTGAGAACTGTGTTGTCTTTTAGCTCCCCAAATCTTCCTTTCTGCACTGTAATGGAGGTGGATATTGATCTGAGTTAAAAAGAGATATAACACAGTATTCAAGACAGCAGGTTGTGTTTCAGGTTCTGCCCAGATCAACAAATATTAAATGTTAAATCTGCTTTACAGCACTGCTGATTGTTCTTTTTCCTTAAAACAATGAAAGATTACTGGTTTGGCAATGAATATACAGGTAAGTGTATTTCTTTTCTGAAAACAATTAGGCTTATGAGGGCTCTCTTGTTTGCATTTCTACTTTACTTTGTAGGAAACAGAGCTTGGGAAAGTTGGTCTTTGGACAACACCATCCCAAATCCTTCATTGACCACACTGGCTGGGAGATTCGGAGGGTTGTAGTCTCCAAAGGAAACTTTTCCAAGCTCTACCTCGGAAATTCTAATGCAGCCAAGTACAAGGTAGTTTGAGAAATGGCCCTAAGAACGTGGCTACCTGCAGCCATAACAAAAGTATGGATTAGTGTTGTCTTAAACTTGTAGGCACTTCCCCTCTCCCTTCTTTTGTTCCATGTTTTGCTTCTCTTTTAAATGAACCATAGTGTAGTATTATGTTCCACAGAGCACACTATGGTTAGATTTAACTATAGTTTTCAAGTGAAAACCATACATTGGCTTACAAAGTTGGCCTGTGTGGAATAAACTGTATAGTTAATTTTCTTCACAGCCTATGGGGTGAATAGAATGCTAAACTGCAGTAAGTTGGAAACAAGCTTAACTTTGCCACAGGGGTATTTCTTTTAAGGCCAATTTTAGATACGTGCCCTGAAATTGTTGCCATACGTAGCAGTGTGTACCTATGGGACATTCTTAGAAATTCAAATCAGCAGCAAGAGGCTTTCTTGCTGTCCCATTTTACTTTTCATCCTCAAAGCTGTACTTGAATTTCATGAGCTGTAGGACTTTTACCTAATGTTTTCCCCTGATTTCTCCTGCAATGGCTGGCATCCAGAGACAGACAGACATATGCCCTCCTCTTTAGATACCACATTGGGACACCTGCCAGGAACATCTTTCTTGGGTCTTTTATAAGAGTATCAACAGGAACCATAGGGATAAGGTACATCTGGCCTTCTGCCTTCTGTGAGCTATGAGAATTCAACGTACTCATACCACCAAGCTTCTCTTGGCCCCTGAAGTCTGTCCCAGGCCATGCCCTCCAAGCTACAGGAAAAGAGATTCCACCTCAACATTAGGAGGAACTTCCTGACAGTAAGGGCTGTTCGACAGTGGAACACACTCCCTCGGAGTGTAGTGGAGTCTCCTTCCTTGGAGGCCTTTAAGCAGGCCATCTGTCAGGGATGTTTTGACTGAGAATCATAGAATTGGAAGAGACCACAAGGGCCATCCAGTCCAACCCTCTGCCATGCAGGAACTCCCAATCAAAGCATCCCTGACAGATGCTTAAAGACTTCCAAAGAAGGAGACTCCACTACACTCCAAGGGAGTGTGTTCCATTGTCAAACAGCCCTTACTGTCAGGAAGTTCCTCCTAGTTCCTGCATGGCAGAGGGTTGGACTGGATGGCCCTTATGGTCTCTTCCAACTCTGTGTCTGAATCTCCACAGAGAAAGAGAGAATCTCAACAGAGAAGGCAAGAACCTCCTTCCCCCCAAAAATCTGCAATGGATTGGAAATGAGCTTTTTTCCCCTGCCAGAATGCTGAGGGGTAGAGTCTGTTTGAGTGCTGGGACAGTGGAGTGGGTTTATCACCAATCTCCAGAATCTGCCAGCTGCACTTGGCTTGTCCTCATTCCATTCCTTATGAGGCCTGCTTCTCTTCCAACTCAAGACCTTATGTATCTTTTTGTAAGCTTTTCCTCATAATAATTTTTCCTAAATGCAGAAAAAATTATTTCAGAGTAGTGGAGCATGGTGTCACCATGGTGTACTTGTTTCAATGTTGGACTAGGACACGATGATCAGGATTTGAATCCCTGCTTCACAGGTGACTTGAAGACTTACACACACACACAGCAGCCATAGAAATCCACTGGGTTTCTTTGGGCAAATCACACACTCTCAGCCTTAGAGAAAAGCAACAACAAACCTACTGTAGTTTGAATACATCTTGCTATGAAACCCTATGATGGAGCGCCATAAACTGAAGCACCAAACAAGAAGAAAGGAGAACACAAGGGGCATCTTTTAATTTTTTCCCTAAAATTTTATGTGAGTCTCTTTAGTCCAAGGCATGACTAAGCAGAAATGTGTTGTGTAGCTTAGTTAAAAGGCTTGATGTTGACACCTTTGTGGAGGAAAAACACTATATCCTTTCACAGCATCATGCCTACATGTCACATTCACTTCTTTTTAAAGATTGTGTTGAAAGTAAATCAACACTTCTGTTTGGCAGAGGATCTACTTAGCAAGCACCAAAATGATAGTTCTGAAGAAGGAAGCTTATAGCTCTGCATGGTCCATTTCTACTACGAATTTCAGTTTTACCACTGCCAACATCAGGCCAAAATAGACTCTTTGTTTTTGATACCATACATTCAGCAGACTGCTATAATTCTGCAAGCTGCAATTGTAAGCATACATCCCTACATGTTCATTTTGGAGAAATCAGTAGCATTTCTTGAACAAATCATAGAATGAGAGTAAGAAAGGAGTGTCTTTTTATGCATTAATATACTAAGCTGAGTTGGCAGGTCCGGAGACAGTATTCCTTCACTGGGACGCAACCTGGGCTGCACCACATGCTGAAAGCAAAACAGAAAAATCTGGAAGATAGTTTCTAGTTTCATAAAAACTTATTTTTCAAGCAAAACAAGATGCAGGACTGGATGCTTCTTTGAAAGAAGATTGACCTAGCGCTTCCAGGAATGTGATTCTTCTTTGTTCGGTGAAAAAAACTTTTGGTTGGTAGTGGTGGGGCTTTAGGGGTCTCTAGAGCCACAAAATCAGGTGGATGAACAGATGTTACCCAACCTTGTACTCACTGAAAGCTATCCACAAGCTGTGCACTGTGAATTATAAACAATTACGTTCACTGACAGGTGGTTAGCAAGACTTGGGGATTTATCAAGCTAGTGGTCTAGTTTTGGCTTAGTAGGCCTGGTGCAAGCAGAGAAGTGTTATGAAACATGTTTGTTACAGGATTCATTCTCCTTGAGTTTACACTGGCAGATATGGAGAGACCACTCTGTGTGTGACTTACAGCAGCTTTCCTTGGCCTTCAGGCATATTGGACTAAGCATGGGCCATGCTGATTAGGATAGCTTGGTCACGTAATCTAACTCACCTGGAAGATACCTATTTGGGAAGGGCTACCTTTAGAGACAGAAATGAACATTTGCAATCCTTTTTATTGTCAAATTCTCCTAGGTTTTCTGTATCCATTGTCAACCTTTCTGTTTCTTCATTCTTCTGCAGTTGCTGATGATCCCACTGATCATGTCTGTACTTTATGTTTGGGCCCAGCTGAACAGAGACATGATGGTGTCATTTTGGTTTGGGACACGGTTTAAGGTAAGGCCTAAGTTTTAGTAAGCAGAGTCTTTTTAAACGTTTTCTTCTGAATCCCTTTAAAGCTTTGAAGAAACCTTTGGCCAAGTCTTGCAACTTTGTTTAGCATTTACATAATGTTTCATCACTTAAGGGATTACATTTTGAGCATTCTAAAGCAGATGAAGATTAGATTGTGAACTTCTTTCATCCTTTTTTTGTTCTTAACACACTCGTATATACTGTTGTATTCATAGGCATGCTACTTACCATGGGTTATTCTGGGATTCAACTTCATCATTGGAGGCTCGTAAGTATTTCCAAATAGTCTTAAGGAGTATACTTGTGTCTGTACATATAACATTCCAGTATAATGTAACTTACATATGCTAAAATATTTTTAACATTTGGATTTGTGGGAAAGGGATGAATTTGGTAGCACAAAGTAACATTTTCCCCTTCCCTTTGCCTGCCTCATCCATTGCCCCAACTTTCCAATTGCCAGAAACCAAGAGTTGTAACAACTTGAACAGCAGTGATCCTCCTATCATAGGTTTTGTGTGGAACTTTTCCCCCTCTAGATTACTCACAGAACATCACTGCTGTTCAGGTTGTTACAACTCTTGGTTTCTGTGAGATTGTTCTGGAACATACATACACTATTATGTCCTTCCTCTTTCAATGAGAAAGGTGGGCATAGGAATGAAGGAAACTTCTAAAACTGACTTACTAGCTCATTCCTTAGTTTTCCTTAGTTTTAACATGTGTGACTTTGCTATTTCTGGAAGCTGCTTTGGGTCCCACTCTGGGAGAAAGGTGGCATATCAGTGATGTAAACAAACAAACAAATAAACATTGTGGATCAGCTAATGAAAGAAAAACTGGCATATGCTCTTAGTCCTCCCTACATTTTTCTCTACCTCCTCCTGTGTGTAAAGTGGTGGGAATTAGGAATTGGTGACTAATATCTGAAATACATAATACAGTAATGAACCATTTGAATCTCAAGACGTCAAATTCAGAACAGAAGTCAAGAGTAGATGTTTCCGGAAGACTTTGATGCTGGCACTTGGTCCTTCCTGGTACTCAAATGTAGTTTTGCGGCACACAGCTCTCAACTTAGTGGGTGTGAAACCCAAGGGTTAGGATCCTTTTCCCTACAAGTTTTATAAAGATGCCAGGATATATTTCTTCTTCAGTCAATATATGATGCTTCATAGGTGGGTCTTCTGAAAATGCATAGGTTCCTAAGGGTACTTAAAGATGGGCAGCAGAAATGGTTTTGCTTCTTACTAGTCGGTGCTGTTAAAATGTTGTTTTTTTGTCCCTACAGTATCATCAATGAATTAATTGGCAACCTGGTTGGTCATCTGTACTTCTTCTTAATGTTTAAATATCCAATGGATTTAGGAGGAAGAAATTTACTGTCAACGCCTCAGTTCCTGTAAGTTGGCTTTCTTGCTTAAAAAAATATTCAGGCTTTCTCACTTGGAAATATTGATGAATTACCTCATTTAGTTGGTTGAAAAATAATTTGCAGTGGCAGTTATGAGAGATTTTAGGTGACAAACAAGTGTTTCCAGGTAGAGGAAACCATGATTGAGTTAATTGCTCCATTTGAGCAGAATGTGTCCTGTCACTGGAAACAAAAGAAAGGAGGATGTTTTGAATTGAAACATTAGAAGACATCTGTGAAAGTGAGAAAGGACAAAGTGACAATAGAATTGTCAGGTAAAACTGAAAACAATCCATTTGAGGACAAAAATAATTTGCTGTAAAGTCGAAACCTAAGTATGCTTATTCACAGACACAGTATTTAGTCATTCCTCCTTTTCATTGCTGACTTACATGTCACTTTTATTTTATTTGTCCCATTTCCGTCTACCTTGTGTCCCTTCTTATAGCTTCCATCCATCAGTTTTGTTTTTTGCCGCTGCCCCATCCTAACAACAGATAACATGGTACTTCTACCAAATAACATGCTGTCAAGCCTAAATGAAATCTTGTAGAGAAAGCAGAAGATATGTGTGCAGCTAGGTGGCTACTGCCTACAGCTGTGCATCCTGAACTTCCAGAGAAACAGGATGTAATGCTGAAATGAGGTGATATGAGATATTGCTCTTGCATTTATCTCAGAGGTGGTGCTGGCTGAATGTCTGTTAGAACTCTACTTTTTCTGTGGCCTCACTATCTAAGCAGCAGATCTATCAGAGCGTGGAAAGGTTGACAGGTACTACTGGTGGTCATGCTGGCTAGTGGATCTTGGTAGGTCAAAAGCTCTGGGTATTGTCCTGTTGTGACCTTCCATGAGCTCAAATCCCAGAAGAGGAAGAAGCCAAGTGATATAATAGGAGTTAATAGGCCATGACACTGAAGCATAGTAGCAAAACCTGGAGAGAAAAAAGAAGATGGGTATATGGTCAGAGTGAGAGAATGAACTGATGGAGAGAGAGCAAGAAAAGATATGCATATAAAGCCACAACTCAACAAAAGGAATGCAGGGAGAGAGTGAAGAAGCGCAGGTTAATGTGCCTGTTCTCAAGTAATGTCCTAGTTTTATCTGTTCTGAACTAAAGTATGAAATCTGATTTACTATTTACAGAGAACTGCTGGCAACTCTAGTTTCTTTAGCATTTGTCAGATGATGTGTGTTTTTGTAATGCTTGCCAAAATATTATTTGCCATTGATGGAGAAGTTACTGCTTTAACACTGGTTAATTTATTAAATGCAGTGAGTTTTCATTAAGCAAGAAAGTATAACATCTCTGCCATATTCTTAAACCTGTGATAGAATATATTGGGGCTTTCTAGATTGGCAGGAAAGTGTGACATGAAGTTGCCTTTTCCTTAATGCTTAGCAGCTGCACCGCAGCCTTTAGATGGAGCTGCGCTGTTCCGCAGTTTTTAAAAAAGAAGCTGGGAAAACCAGCATCTTTTTAAAGGCGCTTCTTCTCCCCTAAAACACACAAAAAGTGTTTTCATGGCACACTTTCCCTTTTTCTCATCTAAAGGCTAGACTTTCATGCAGCCATGAACACACCTCTTTTTGTCAATCTAGATCAGGCCATTGAGCTTAAAAATACTTCTCTGATTTGAAATGCTGGTTGTTTGGAAAGTTTGGAATTAGAATGCATGAGAGTCTAGTGAATACTGAATTTGTTACACCTTTAGCTTCACTTCCTCTTTGGTTGCCTCTTAACCATTAAAATTTAGTAGGTATATAAATTGGATGATGGTGCACAGGCATACATGTGAATGGTTCTTTTGCATGTCTCCATCCACCAGGTACCACTGGCTGCCTAATAGGAGAGGAGGAGTGTCAGGATTTGGTGTGCCACCTGCCAGCATGCGCAGACCCGCAGATAATCGCCAGGGTGAAGGAAGACACAACTGGGGGCAGGGTTTTCGACTGGGCGAGCAATGAAAAAACTTTCTGCTTCTTATCCTTCCCCGCCCCCTTTTTTTTGGTGGTGTGAGTGAGGAACATCTTCAGTCCTACATGGGAATGATTCCTACTGTGGAGTGTATTCAAGTCAAGGTTTGCTCTAGTACCTCTGGGTCAAATCCATTAAGCATTCTTGTTTGTCCTTGGTGGAAGACAATATAGCTGAAGGCACAAGATTGATTTTACTTCAGGCTCTTGAATATTGCTCGTCAATGCTGCCATTAAAAAGAAAATACATTTTTAATACTGTCTAGCACGTGTACTTTCTCTCACCAACCTCCTCAGGTGAATTAATGTTCCGTCTGTCTTGTAAGCGTCTTTTCATGCCAAAAACCAAGAGACTTCAGTTTTGTTCACAGCCATTTTTAAGACCATTCTCCTTCTAATGTTAATTCACAGAATTCTTAAAGTTCACCCTCTAATATTAATGTAGGTATCCATAACTAACTTCACCTTTATTTAGTAGTGAGAGGCTGGGCGGTGGCAACAATTACTGCTTGTCCAATTGTTTCAGTCAGGAGAGATGGTAACTTGAATCACTGAAGCAGGAAAGAAAGGAATGACTGTTAATTTCCATTTGGGAAATATATTGCAGATGCTTAAAATGCATTTACAACTTCAGCATAGCAAATTGATGAATTAAGGCGGCACAATCCTTTGTATACTGACTTGGGAAGAAGTCCTGTTAAGCTTAGTAAAGCTTACATCTGAGTAAATAGTATAATATACGATAGTGATAAAATGCACATGGTTCTCTTGATGATTAAGGGGCTAAACAGACCACCCCTTTGGAGCAGCCTGCTGCTGTCCCTTTCAGCACTACATGCCATGGCCCCAATCTGGTCTTTTCCCAATGCTAAAAGGAACAGCAAAATGCTGCTCCTTTTCACACTGAGAAAAAAGCGCCTTTGCCGTGGTGGTAGCACTTTTTGGCGCTCCTTATGGCGCTGTGTCATCTGGCCAAAAGAGCACTGTGACCACCTGCCATGCAGCTGGGCACACAGTGTGACGGCAACAGGGCAGCGCTGGGGCGTTTGTCATGCGGATGCCACACCCCCACTCTGTCTTTTTCACATATGACTGCAGATGTGTTGGGTAGCTAACGCTAAGTTCCTTTTTTCTTAACAATAAAGTACAACCAGAAAAAGGCTACTAGGCTTAATAAAACCGATGATGCCTGTTTCTCAGTCCCTGGCCTTATTTTATACTGGTACCTAAAGAATGTTCAAGAACTAGATTTGTTGGAAGTTAGGTTTCTTAATTTAATTGCAAGATGGAAGTGTGATATACTACACATGTGGAGTCATTGATGACTATTAGTAGACTTTGTTCAATCTACTCAGATGGTGGGAAGAAAACTAATCTGTTACCCTAATGCCATTGATCTCTCAGTTGTCTTGGGTAGCATGGCCTTCTGTGTTGATCCAAGAAACATTACAACAGTCCTGATCTCATTTACCTCTTTTCCAAAATCATGTCAGTAAAATTTATCTCATTTCTGTATTCTGATCTGATCTTGTAGCCATACAAGAATGGGAGGCCCAGTTGAAGTAATTATGAGTGCTTTGTGCCTCATGACTGATGTTCCTTCCAGACTCAGTAGACTTTTAGAAATGTATAGTTCCTAGTTGTGCTGAATTTCAAAGGAGAGGCATCTGTACTGGTTTCATTTTTCTCGGTGACAAAAGTAGAAACCTAGGGATTAATGTGTCTATCTGAAAGGGATAAAGAAATAATTAAAATCATACTCATAATACATTTTACAATGGCTCATTCCTCAATTTCTTACTTCAGTTTTTTTAAACAAATGGTACCAGTCCCCAAGGCCCAGAATATGTATCATCTTATTAATTCTGGTTTCTTAAATATAGGAATTCCTATTTCTCATACTGGAGCCCTCCCACTATCCCTAGCTATCCTGTCCATGTTGGCTGGATAGGACGGAAAGGTAAACTTAACACATCTGAAGGGCACAAATTTGAAAAAGGCTGCCAAAGTACTTTTTCTGTTCATACATACAATAGTAGTTACCTGTTTGGCATCCAAAGGGAGAACAGTGCATATATACTTACAAGTTTGATTGCTGTCTTCTTCATAGCACTTTTCCAGTGTCATAGGCTCAAACAGATTCTCAAAAACAACTTTGGATCTTAGTACTTGGAACTGCAGTACCAAAACTGATAAGAAGATGTTCTTTTTTGTGGGGGGATATTCTTTCTCTGGATCCAGTCAATGTTACTTTGCCCAAGCCAAGCTTTTTTTTTTTTTAACACAGGATCTCATTGTGAAGTGAAGGAGTGCTTTTAAGATCTGGATTCACCTTGCTGTGTACTCCAGGATAAATTAATCACTGCAATATTGATTGCTCTGTTCAAGTCCTAAATGTGTTAGGAAGGCCATGCCTACAAAGCTGTCAGAGCTGACTTGTACATTCAGAAAAAGCATACATTACAGGCTTGTGAAAAAATATTGGCAGGAATGATAAGGCTGAACACATTTCCATGTTTTTTTTAAAGACCGTGGATAGGCTAGATTAGAGACATTTCTTTCTGGTGTACTAGCTTTCTTCAAATGGGGAATCTGTTTATGAAAAGGTAGTGTGAAGACTCCAAAGATTTAGCACCCTCTTCTGTCTTGGAACACTGGTTCTTCTGAAATATAGCAGTACTACTGAATGGTGAAGTTTGGCCTTAATTTAAGGAATGTGATACTTTGTTTTAGCCTTTATAAGCCTTAGAACTGAATGGCATGTGAATAAGAATGAGGCCTTTCAATTTTACACCACAAAAGAAGAGAAGGTTAAGAGGTGATATGATAGCCCTTTTTAAATATTTGAAGGGATGTCATATTGAGGAGGGAGCAAGCTTGTTTTCTGCTGCTGCAGAGACTAGAACGCGGAACAATGGATGCAAGCTGCAGGAAAAGAGATTCCACCTCAACATTAGGAGGAACTTCCTGACAGTAAGGGCTGTTCGTCAGTGGAACACACTCCCTCGGAGTGTAGTGGAGTCTCCTTCCTTAGGGGTCTTTAAGCAGAGGCTGGATGGCCATCTGTCAGGGATGCTTTGATTTGGAGTTCCTGCATGGCAGGGGGTTGGACTGGATGGCCCTTGTGGTCTCTTCCAACTCTATGATTCTATGATTCTATGATTCTATGAAAAAGGATTGCAGGGTGACTCTAAAGCCTGTATGAATGGCTTCTCATTTGAGCATGGTGGCAAAAAAAACATAAATATATTCCTTTTCATTGTAGCAATTTCCAAAGTTAAATAGCCAAGCTGTGTTTTGTTTCAATGAACTGTAATTTTGAGAACCACTGGTGTAGTGGTTTGAATGTTGTACTGTGGTTCTGGAGATCAGGGTTTGAGTACCTGTTCCAGCATAAAAACCCACTGGGTGACCTTGGGCAAAACACACTTTCTCAGCTTCAGACAATGGCAGACCCTCTATGAAGAAACCTGTCAAGAAAATCCCATGATGATGCCTTAGGGTCACCATCAATTGGAAATGACTTGAAGGCGTACAACAACAATTTGGTTCTTCAGCAATGAGAACTGCTATAGCAATCCATATTCCTTATTCTGCAGGAAGGGGATATAATACATGTGTAAAAGTATTGGATTCCATCCTAAAACACATTGAGAAGGAAAAGAACAAATGCTGGTTCTGTCTCACTCAACTGTAATATTAAATCATCTTCAGATGTTCAAGAAGGGCATATAGTAGTGCTCATGAGACTTACATGATACAGCATGTATTGGAGATTGGAGATGTATTGGAGCAGTAGTTCAGTTCTGTGGAAAAATACCATGCTCTATAATTTTCAAAGCTGGATATGGCTCTTGAAATGTCTTGGTACATGAAACAAACGTCTTATGGGAAGTCTCCTTTCTTCATAATGTGCAGTTGGTGCATTCAGAACAGTGATTTGCATCAGTTTGATGATGATGATGTTGCCATGTGCCTTTCCTGGATGTTAAAAATTCACTGTTTGGTTCTGAATGCTTACCCTGGCTTTTCTTGGTTCACCTGGAGAACTCCTTCCATTCTCAACTTGACAGACATTGGCAGATTTCATTGTGAAATGAGTTCTTCTCTTCTTTTGTATAGAGAACCTTACTTTTTTGTAACCAATTTTTTTTGGCAAAAGTTTTAAATTAAAGTTGTTAAAAATGTAAACCGTTTTGGTATTTGTTTTTGGTCTTACAAAGCCTTTGGTTTAATGTGCTTCATCCTGCAAAGAACGACTGGCCAAGGAACTCTGGGCTACAAAATGAGTGGGTGTCTTCTAATGACTGGTAAAACTATTAGTTTGTATTGGTAAACAGATTATTTGTGAATATTTTATAGCCTTTTAGATATGATCTCTGGAAGTGCTTTGAATCCAGTCTGAGAAATATAAGACAACAACAATGATACTAAACCATTATAGCAGTGCCTTATTACTGGGCTAATAAATACTGAATTCTGTAAGGGAGAATCTTCCAAAGTGCCCTGTTGTTGTTGTTGTTAGCTGCCCTCGACTCATGGCAACCCTGTGGATGGGACATCTCCAAGACTCTCCTCCACTGTTCTGCTCAGGTCTTTCAGACTCAGGCCTGTGACCTCCCTAACTGAATCTTGCCATCTAGTGTGCAATTTTGCTATCCTACCTATTTCTACCTTTCCTAGCATTATTAATTTTGCTGATGAGTCATGCTTTCTCATGAGGTGGCCAAAGTATGATAGCCTCAGTTTGATCATCGTGGCTTCCAAGGAGAGTTGAGATCTGTTCAAGGACCTGTAGAGGTTTTGAACTGAAGCTGCTATAATCCCTCATCATTTAATAGAGTTGGCTGGGGCTGATGGGAATTGTATCCCTCAAAATCTGGAGGACTGAAGGCTTCTCATCTAACATTCATTATACAGTGTTGGAGTAAGGAAACCCCCTCCTGATGCTGCAGAAATAGCAGCATTAAAAAGTTCAGCTGCAATCCCCACGCAGATAAGAGATTGCACAGGAGGCTGTTAGGTGCATCATAGGTGCGTGTTGCATGTGTACAAAGGGCCTTCAAACATTGTGATACTCTTATGTGTGCCTCACATGAGAGCCATCCTATAGCTTGCAGTGAAAATAATGCCTAACCTGACACAGTGGGATTCTATAATTGAGACGAGATTTAAATTGGGCACTGGCTATAGCATGGTGTAGTGGTTTGATCATGTGACTGGAGACCAGTGTCTGATAACCAGTTTGGCTGTGAAACCCACCAGCGACATTGGGCAAGTCACACACTCTCAGCCTCAGAGGATGGCAATGGTCACCCCCCCAAAGAAACTTTGCTAAGAAAACCCCATGATAGAGATTAATTGGGTTGCTGTAAGTCAGAAATTACTTGAACAAACAACAAAAGTGCTTTTAATGTTATACCAGCTGTCAGTCACAGAACTGAGGTGGAATAATCTTCCATTTCTTACATTAAATACTGTGTGTTAAATTTCCTTGCATTCATTCTTAGTGAATGACAAATTCCCTACTTGCTGTATCAGAAACATTCTGTTCCAAGGCATAGGAAGCTTACCCTGTATTAGCTTAGACAACTTGTTGATCCAGGCGATTGCTGCCTCTCCAGGGACTTGGGCTGGTATCATGATCCATCACTGGCTTCCTGAACCTTTTAACTGGCAGTGCCAGCAATAAGTCTTGTACATGCCCTCTTCCTATGAGCTGTGGTTCCTCAAGTGGCATTTTACCTCTTGACTGGCACAGAGTAAAACAAAACAAAAGCATCTTATGGCTAGACACAGCTTAAAAAGCCAGAGTTGTCATTTTGAAAAAGGATTGTTGCCTTTCATCCTCTGCTTGTGAGTTTCCCAGAAGCATCAGGTCATATTCAATTTATCAAAAACTTCCAAACAAACAGAAAAAGGTTTACAGGGTTTTGTGAGGTTTACTGTTGACACCAGAAAAAAAACCTATTGAAACAAATGTTTTCTGTTTCTAAGAGCTTTTGGAGGTCTGCTGCTCAATTTCAAAAATGGGAATTAATGGGAGTTTAGATCTTGGACCTGCTCAGGCTGCCCATCCTTTGAGATGGACCTTTGACCAGATTCACCAGGGCTGCCTGAAACCATGGAAAAGTAATATTTGGTGTGTGTCATGAATGAGAAGCTAAAGGCTACCACTAGCATTAAAAAAATTGTATTAAAGATCATTGCACTTGCGAGTCATCAAATAAAGGCTCTTAAAAGACTAGCCATGAGGTTTCAAGGACTCATGACAAAATAAATTTGCTAGCTTTTAAGCTGCTGCAGGCATGATCACTTCTTTGAAAACTACAGATGTGACGAAAAACTTGGAAGTACTGTGATGAAGTAAATCAGATATAGGATGGGGGACACCTGGCTGAACGAGACCACATGTGAAAGGGATCTAGGAGTCCAAGTAGACCACAAATTGAACATGAGTCAACAGTGTGATGCAGCAGCTAAAAAGGCCAATGCTATTTTAGGCTGCATCAATAGAAGTATAGTGTCTAGATCAAGGAAAGTAATAGTACCACTCTATTCTGCTTTGGTCAGGCCCCATTTGGAATACTGTGTCCAGTTCTGGGCACCACAATTCAAAAAGGATGTGGAGAAACTGGAGCGTGTCCAAAGGAGGGCAACTAAGATGGTGAAGGGACTGGAAACCATGCCCTATGAGGAACGCCTTAGGGAGCTGGGGATGTTCAGCCTGGAGAAGAGAAGGTTAAGAGGTGATATGATCGCCCTGTTTAAATACTTGAAGGGATGTCACATTGAGAAGGGAGCAAGCTTGTTTTCTGCTGCTCCAGAGAACAAGACCCACAACAATGGATGCAAGGTACAGAAAGAGATTCCACCTCAACATTAGGAGGAACTTCCTGACAGTAAGGGCTGTTCGACAGTGGAACACCCTATCTCAAAGTGTGGTGGAGTCTCCTTCCTTGGAGGTCTTTAAGCAGAGGCTGGATGGCCATCTGTCAGGGATGCTTTGATTGGGAGTTCCTGCACGGCAGGGGGTTGGACTGGATGGCCCTTGTGGTCTCTTCCATCTCTATGATTCTATCTGCTTTATCACACTAGGGGCAAACAGGATTTGAACAGGAGTTAAACAGGAAATGTCCTATGTTCATCACAGGACATTTCCTGTTTAACTCTCATTTAGCTCTCGTTTAAATCCTGCCTCCTAGTGTGAAAAAGCAGTGATTGATTAATTTTAAGTCCCCTATAACTAGGCAATAGTCTTCCTGAATGGGGAGGTCTTTTGTCAGTCATAGACTGGAACAAACCCAGGAATCAGCTAGCAGAAATACTTACTGCCAGACTGGTTTTTCCATTGAATGAAGAGACAATAGGGATTATTCTAAGTACATAAAGTGAAAAAAACAAAACAAAACAAGCTTACTTACTATCAAGGAAGCAGGAGTCAAAGGCTACATTGGTCTGCTGGATTTGAAGAGGAATGGCTTGCCTGGCACTGCAGAAGGTATCTGATGATGATATTTATTTATATCCCACTTTCCCCAAAATACTGGAGACAAAGGGGCTTACAAATTAAAAATGCATAGTACCAGGGTAGCAGTTGGTAAAGTTCAGACTCCCAAGTTGTTGGCAAGTCCTACTTGGCATAGTCAGTGGTGAAGAATGCTAGGAACTGAGGTCCAACATCTGTCAGGCTGCATTTTCTCACCCCTAGACTACAGCAATGATGACAACTGGCTACCCATTTGCCTGCTGTCTCTGAGCTCCACATATAATATGAGGAACTGTATCATTAAGTTCCCAAGAGGTATGGATTTTTACCTCAAGTTGACAGAACAAAATTCTACTGGAGGTTTTTAGGATCCCTAAAACTCCCACTGTTCTTGCAGCCCTATTTGAACAGCTGTGGGGAACCTGTAATCTTCTAGGCATGGTTGGACTCCAGTTCTCCTCATTCGGACCATTGTCCATGCATGTTCAGACTGTTGGGAGTTAGAGTCCAATGACTCTGGGAGGGGTACAGGTTTTTCAGTTCTGTAATAAATTTTTTTTTAACAAATAGATCTAGATAGTGGAAGTGAAAGTATTTCTGTTTCCTGAAACAGTGGAAAATAAATGCTGAGCAAAGGTAGTGTTTGCCTCTTTGTAGGGAACAGAGGCTAGAATTCACTTGGGGATTTATGTCTTCTTAAGTGGACTTATGGCTGTGAGAAACAAACGTGAATTGAAAGGGATCTAGGAGTCCAAGTAGACCATAAGCTGAACATGAGTCAACAGTGTGATGCGGCAGCTAAAAAAGCCAATGCAATTTTAGGCTGCATCAATAGAAGTATAGTTTCTAGATCAAGGGAAGTTATAGTGCCACTCTATTCTGCTTTGGTCAGGCCCCACCTGGAATACTGTGTCCAGTTCTGGGCACCACATTTCAAAAAAGATGTGGAGAAACTGGAGCATGTCCAAAGGAGGGCAACTAAGATGGTGAAGGGTCTGGAAACCTTGCCCTATGAAGAACGCCTTAGGGAGCTGGGGATGTTTAGCCTGGAGAAGAGAAGGTTAAGAGGTGATATGATAGCCCTGTTTAAATATTTGAAGGGATGTCATATTGAGGAGGGAGCAAGCTTGTTTTCTGCTGCTGCAGAGACTAGAACGCGGAACAATGGATGCAAACTGCAGGAAAAGAGATTCCACCTCAACATTAGGAGGAACTTCCTGACAGTAAGGGCTGTTCGACAGTGGAACACACTCCCTGGGAGTGTAGTGGAGTCTCCTTCCTTAGGGGTCTTTAAGCAGAGGCTGGATGGCCATCTGTCAGGGATGCTTTGACTTGGAGTTCCTGCATGGCAGGGGGTTGGACTGGATGGCCCTTGTGGTCTCTTCCAACTCTATGATTCTATGATTCAATGTCTGTATTCAGCAAGGAGCTCCTGTCACTCCTACATAGGGGAGCCTGCAAAGGGCTTGATGCACACCAGGACTCTGGCTAGAAATGCTGATGCACAGCAGTAGAGTCCAAAGTGCATTGGGACACTCTTGCCATTGACCTGATATCCATCTTCACAACTCACCAAGAGAGCAACTTAGTGCCTCTATTAGGTAGCCAAGTATGCATAGGTTTAGGCCATGGTATAGAATTTAAGTCAGATTTCTTAATGTGGTCAAGGTTACTTTGGGAGCAGCCACTTTCTTAAACATTGCTAACACCAAAGCTTTAATAACTAGACAATTAAAATCGTTCATCATACTGCACAATCCTCTATTTTGTATGCATGGCATCTGTTAAATAATACATGTTGGCTGGTACACTGGTAATATGTACAATAATAATTAATGGTAAATGTTGATATTCTTGTTCAGTAGTTATGGTATCATAAGTCAGGCTTGATGATAGTGTAGCTGCTAGGGATTCATGTTTATGGTCGCAAATGACTGAAAATGGCCTCATTGCCCAACCTACCTTTCCAGCCTGCTAATACACTGGCTGAAGAGTTTCCAAGGCACTGGAGATTGAGGTCCTCCTGGTCTCACAGTGGAACTAGCAGTTGTGGCAGGACCCCAAGGGATCTCTCTATCTGCCTGTTCTTAAGGCACCCCATGAATAGGAGTGTGCTGTGGATGTCATCTCTCAGCACCCTAATCTCCAGCACTGACACTGTGAAGGTACTGCCAGGCTGTGAAGGCAGGTTGTGGGGGGCACTGTCAGTTATAACTACAATGACAGAGTTCTTTCATCTTAGTTATGATGATGCAGGATCTTGGTTGCTGGTTTGTTAATACACAAGAGTAAGTTCTGTGGTCCCCACTATCTAACAGGTGTTTCTAGTGGACCATGCAAGATAACTTTTTTTTCCCAAAAGAGTGACACAAGAGACAAAGCTTACAAAAAAACCCCATTCAGTCTATGGTTTACTGAGTTACAACAAACAAGCAAAATTGTATAAATTTTTTCTTTAATTCAAACTCCCTAACATTGTTTGTGCAGGTCATGTGGGGTGAAAACTGACCACAGCGAAGTTGCCTTTGAAAACGTTTCTCCAACACATGATTTCATCCCTCAGTTTTTATCCCTCTTCTTTCAGCAGTTAATTGAAGAGCAAGAGTGCAATTGGAGGGACCTAGAAAAAAAAACTAAAAATCTATTGGCAAATGTTTAAGAAACTGTCTTGTGCACTACAGCATCTATGCTGACAAAAATAAGTGTCTCTCTGTCTTTGCACCAACGAAGAAATACAAATGAGTTCAGTTATAAAGAAGCTTGAGCCCTCCATTGGAAAGTCTTGTTTTTAGATGGTACATTAGAAATAGAAAAAGAAAGTTGCTTGGAACAAGTAAAGGCAGTGTCTTATTACCATTTCCAGAGTTCCACAGTCCAGATGTTTTGGCATATGGCGAGTTATGGGAAGAGTTAAGCAATATGCTGTCCCAGTGCCTCAGAGGCTTTTCTGCATGCAGAAGAGCAAAACCTATCCAGGTACTAAGAAAACAGCTCTTAAGAATATCAGAGGAGCAATCAACCCAACCCAAGATGGATTCAGTATAATGTTGAGATGGACAAACTCTCTTTGAGGGCAGAAGTTCATGGATGAAGCAAGCCAAGAAGTTTCCACGTGAAGCAGTTTACTAATTCTTCAGAAAAAATATAAACCAAGCTGTGATCTTGAGGATGCAGTGAAACTAAGCACCAGTTAGAAAGGGTATTCCTCACACATTAACATCTCTGCTTTGTTAATGTAAGTGCACAACAGGAGGCAAGCAAGTAGCACACTACAGAGAAAACATATATACAAGGGCCCTTTTTAGAACATCCCCTAAAATGGGACTTTGGCACCATAAAACTTGTTGTGACCCTCCACAGAATTGTCTTTTTTCCACCATGACCTCTGATTCTGGAGTCAAAACTTTGATATCCTGTTTCCAAAAGTCTTGCTTGATTCCACTGTTGGCGATGGTGTACTCCCAAGATCACAGGGGTTGACCGATGTCTAGAAAGCTGAATGATATGCCTGTGAAACAGAAATTTGCATGGAATATGTTTATTTCAGAAAAATATTAAGTATCAAAAAGGTAGTAACCAGAACTAGCTTTCATGGTGATGACATCTACATTTATTAGGAAACAACAGGAAAAGAGAAAGACCAGATAGCACATGGATTGACTCACTGAAGGAAGCAATGGCGAGAAATGTTGGGAGCTGCAGTCCTACAACATCTGGTGGGTTGGATGATTCTGCCCCATCAGAACCAAACAAACTTGTCTGTGTGTTGTGTGCCTTCAAGTAATTTCCAATTTATGGCGACCCTAAGACAAACCTATCATTGATTTTTCTTGGCAAGATTTATTCAGAGGACGTTTGACATGGCCTTTCTTTAAGGCTGAGAGCATGTGACTTGCCCAAGGTCACCCAGTGGGTTTTATGGTTGAGCAGCGACTCAAACCCTGGCATCCAGATTCATAATCCAAAACACAAACCATGATGCTGCATCATGTCTACAAGCATGACATTATTACACATGCTGGAATTTTTGTGCTTTCCCACTAGAGGGCATGAATTTGTTGGCATTAAGCAGAGTTGAAATATGAATGGGAACATCAAGGATTTCCAGAAAGACTAAAATGGAAAAGGAGAGCTTGAAAAAGTTATTTTGGGGGATTCTAGCTCCCAGAACCCACCAACCAGCAGAAGCAAAATAGTTTTCTTCTTGTGTTCCTCACTCGTGCTTGATAAGCACAACAAAGAGTGTACTCTCCAACCTATCACATAGGAAAATCGTAATCTATATGGCCAAGCAACATCAGAGCAAAGAGTAGGAAGCTGAAAGGCCTTGATGCCCAGGAAGAGAGAAAATAGTGGAGGTGAACAATTGGCTATATGGATGGGGCTGCTGGGAATTTGGCTTCTTGCTCCATGGTCTGCAGTTTCTGGAGATGAATGTCTGGCAAGTGATAGGTTGCACCTCACAGAGATAATAGCCCAGATGTTATACAGAGAACATGGCAAATAGCACAAGAACCCAACAGTGGGAGGAAAGACAACTTTAAAAGTCAAAGAGGCTGAATGGCCCATGCCCTTAGATGTGTCTACATGTAACACGGAGAATGGAAAATAAACAGAATGAAATTGAACTCTTAGCACAGCAAAGCAAATATGATATAATAGGCATCACTGAAACTTGGTGGGGCGAGTCAGGATTGGGATGTAGTAATAGGGTATAACCTATTTCAGAGAAACAGACCAAACAGCAAAGGAGGAGGAGTAGCATTATATGTCAAAGATGTCTACATATGTGAAGAGATTCATGACTTAAATCCTGGAAACCAGACTGAGAGCATCTGGGTAAAAATTAAGGGAGAGAGAAACACAGTGATGTCAATGTGGATATCTACAACCCCCCAGGCCAAACAGAAGACTTGGATGATGCTTTCCTGGAACAGATGACCACACATGCAGAAATGAAAGATCTAGCAGTAATGGGAGATTTCCCTGATATTGAAAATCAAACTCTGCCAAGAATATAAAGCCCAACAGATTCCTTACTTGCCTTGCAGACTATTTCATTGTCCACAAGGTGGTGGAGGCAACAAGGGGATCAGCTAGATTTGATCTGATCCTAACCAACAGGAATGATCTGGTTAATGGGATGGAAGTGGCAGGATTCTTATGTGGGAATGACCATGTTCTGGAGCTCGTTATACAGCAGAAAGGGGAAGCCAAGCATGGTGAGACACGAAATCCAGACTTTAAGAAAGATAATTTTAGTAAACTTAGGGAAATACTGGGTGTGATCCTGTGGTTAGGAATGCTTATAGAGAAGGAAGTTTGTGATGGATGGGAGTTTCTTAAAAATGAGATAATGAAGGCTCAGTTTCAAACAGTTCCAATGGAGATAATAACAGGCATTGAAAGTATTGGCAGAAGCAATCTCAGAACCTTACAATCTTTGAGAATTCCTGGAAAGAAGTCCCAATAGACTGGAGGATGGCAAATGTTGTCCCCATTTTCAAAAAAGGGAAAAAAGGGGACCCAAATAATTATGGCCAATCAGCCTGACATCAATACCAGGAAAGTTTCTAGAGCAGATCACTAAACAGACAGTCAGTAAACACTTTGAAAGGAATACCATGATAACTAAAAGTCAACATGGGTTTCTCAAAAATCGGTCATGGCAGTCTAGTCTTTATCTCTTATTTTGACAAAGTTACAAGCTTGACAGATGAAGGGAATGCTGTGGATATAGAGTATCTTGATTTTAGTAAACGCTTTTACAAAGTCCCCCATGATATTCTTGCAAACAAGCTAGTAAAATGTGGGGTAGACAGTGTGACTCTCAGGTGAATTAGTAACTGGGTTATTGACTGAACACAAAGGATGCTCACTAAGGCTCCTCTTCATCTTGGAGAGAAGGGACTAGTGGGGTGCCCCCACGTTCAGTTCTGGGCCCAGTGATATGCAACATCTTTGTAAATGACTTGGATGACTAAGTAGAAGGGATGCTTATCAAATTTTCAGATGACACAAATTGAAAGGGGTAGCTAATACTTTAGAAGATATGATCAGAATTCATAAGGTCAGAATTCAAAATGACCTTAACAGATTTGACAGCTGGGCCAAAACTAACAAAATGATTTTCAACAGGGAGAAATGTAAGGTACTGCACTTGGGCATTAAAAATGAAATGCCCAGACATAGGATGAGTGCACTTGGCTTGACAACAGTATGTATGAAAAGGATCTGATACTAGACCACAAGCTGAACATCAGGAAACAGAATTGATGTGGCAGGTAAAAAAGCCAATGCGATTCTAGGCTGCATCCATAGGAATATAATATCTGACTAAGGATTCTGTATAGTGTGTAAATAATGATACTTTCTAAGTATAGTGCCCTCTCAATGAAATTTTCCTTCTGTTTCCATCTGTTTAGCATTTAGAAACACTATCTAGGTATCCAAAGGAAAGGGGCAAGAAGAATTGCTAGGGGAATGGGGACATTGCAAATACAGTTCGTACCCCATATCCATGGATTCTGCACCCAAGGATTCAACCATACATGGCTTGAAAATATCCCCCCCCCCCAAATCAAGAAACAAAACTTGGTTTTGCCATTTTATATAAGGGATGCCATTTTAGTACACCACTGTATATAATAGGACTTGAGCTTCCACCCATTTTGGTATCCACAGGGGGTTCTGGAACCAAACTCCGCTGGATACCAAGGACTCACTGTATGTGTCTCAGTCTGCAGTGCTAGAAATTTGAGGGCTTCAGGAAAATTTCATTAACAGGAGGAAGAATTCATATTTGGGGGAGTATACAAAAGTCTTAGTAGAACATAAGATGAATATGAATCAACAGTGTGATGTGGCAGCTAAAAAAAACCATTAGAATTCTAGGCTGCATCAATAGGAATGTAGTATCTAGACTGAGTGAATTAACAGCACCTCTCTATTCTGCTTTGGTCAGACCTCACCTGGAATACTGTGTCCAGTTCTGGGCACCACAATTCAAGAAGGATATTGACAAGCTGGAATGTGTCCAGAGGATGATGACCAAAATGGTGAAAGGTCTGGAAACCATGCCCTGTGAGGAGCGGCTTAGGGAGCTGGGTATGCTTAGCCTGGAGAAGAGAAGGTTAAGAGATGACATGATAGCCATTTGAAAGGATGTCTTATTTAAGATGGAGCAAGCTTGTTTTCTGGTGCTCCAGAGAATAGGACATGGAGCAATGGATTCAAGCTACAGGAAAAGAGAATCCACCTAAACTATGGGAAGAAATTCCTGATGGTAAGAACTGTTCGCCTGTGGAATATGCTGCCACAGTGTGGTGGAGTCGCCTTCTTTGGAGTTTTTTAAACAGATGCTGTAGCGCCATCTATCGGAAGTGTTTTAATTATCTATTCTGGCATGGCAGAGAGTTGAACTGAATGGCCCTTATGGTCTCTTCAACTGTTATTATTTTATGAGAGTGTGGTAAAGATAGTGAAAGTTATTAATGAGGAAGAACACACAAGCTAGGAGATGCTGCAGTAGTTTGCTTTTGCTTAAGCCTAGAAGGAAAAGCGAGAACATGCTCCCTCTCCTCTTTTCCTTCCTGCTGTACTTAATAAGTACAAACTACGTTTGCACTTTGAGCTTAGTTTGCAGCAGGTGAAGTAGGGGGAAATGGGGCATTTTAAACGCAGGCAAACAAGTGGGATAATAGATGATTAGCTGAGACCAGTCCTATTGAACTGGGACAGCTGCAAGGTATGAAAAAGAGTCCTGGCTAATCATCTCACATACTAGCTCTGTGACGTAACTAGCCTGTTTTCATGGCGTATAGTTCTATTGTACACCAAGAGATATTACACAGCAGTCTTGCATGCAATTGTGTTAACAGTAGCCCTTTCCATCTCTCAATTTCATAGACTCACCAGGTACTTTGTCTGGAAAGGCCATTACAGCGTTCAGGAATCCTACAGTTTTTGTAAATCTCCTTTTCTCTCATCCCGTTAGGAAAAGTGTCCTATCATTAGTCCAAAATCCCCAAAAATGTTATCTGTCCATGACACTGAGACACCCCCCCACCCAATCTCAAAAGCTAGGTCCAAAGTTATCACCTCTTTGTTTAACAGCCCCATGGTTGTCATGGTATCTAAAAGTCCTGATCTAGTAAAGCTGACTACCACCCAGAAAAAAGTATAAATTTAAAAACTAGAACAAAGACAAACAGGTCTCTTCCCAGGAAATTGTATGGGCTACTTCTTCTAAAGAAGATCTCTTCCTTCTTTGGTAATTAAAAACAGATTGATGAATAAGGTAATATACAGAAAAGAACGACCAAGTTCAAAATTAGGTTAAAAGCAAACAAATCATCTGTATTATTACCTGTTAGGTATGTGAGTTATCACTGGACATATTTTCTGAATCAATATCAGCCTTGTTTTCAGACACAGGTTGACTCCAACTGTTCACACAGTCTGAAGCATCCTCATCATCAAAATCCTCATCGTCTATGGTCACTGCAACCCAAGCATCCTTGTTGTCATTGTCGCTTTGGCTATCCTTATCACTGCATTCTGATTTCTCCATGGCTTCTATATTATGTTTTCCTATATTTTGATGTTCTTCCTTAGGCTGTTGAAGTGCATCAGTACTTTTCTTCATACTCTCACTGGGTGCTGGCTCCTTCGTCTTGTCATATCCATCACATTGTTGCTGGTACTGATCCAACCATTTTAATTTCCCAGTTCGTAGAAAACCCCTATTCTCCTTGAACCAGCGAACGATTTCAGTCCTAGTGAGCCCTGTCTGAGCTGCCAACTCATCATACTCCTGTGGAGATGGCCACTGAGTTCTTGCAAACATACTCTTGAGTAAGTGGTCCTGTTCCTGGCTACTTGTGGCAAATTCAGAAGGACACCTGGACAAAGATGTTGGGGACTGGGAGATGCTAAACCTTTCTGTTTGACTTAATGTACCATTGGAAGCACTTTGATCTTTATTCTTTAAGTTTGATCCCATTGAGTCCAAGACAGCTTGTTCCATATTATCCCTGAGCTTTCTTCGCTCATTGAACCAGGTTTCAACCTCTCTTCTACTCATCTTGGCTTCACTCCTGAGTCTTTCTATCTCACTGGGTGTTGGAAAAGAGCTTTTAAGGAAACTTTCTTCCAGAATCCTAAATTGTTCTTGGGTTTTTCCTTTGAACTTCTGGAAAGTGAAGTCCGAGTAAGGACTGTAGTTACGTCCCTGTCTTGCAGCAGCAATTACTATCTGGTCCTTGGGTATGGATTCAGTTGTGATGTTGACAATCCCTCTTTGACATCGATATCGGTAATCACTGAACCACTTCTTGATCTCACCTCTAGAGAGACCTGTGATGTCTATCAGCCTGTAAATTTCAGCATTGTCAGGAAACTGGCTAATGATAAAACTGGCCTTTAGGGCTGCTATCTGTTCCTTAGTCTTTTTGCGGTCATTTGATGCTGTTGACGATGATACTGTAGTTGTGCTTGTAGGATCAGCAGGGGTGACGTCTGTAGAGACAACATGTGGACGCTTGGCTTCTGGAATAGCCAACTGGTTCTGTGTGCTCCGTTTCCGACCTTGATTGGCAGCAGCAGTCAGAGAAACATTTGAGCCATTGGATACCTGTGTCAAAACCAAGCCAGTCTGACTGAGTATCTGACAAGGCACAGCTGTTTGGATTAGCGGCTGTGGCATCTTGGCAGAAGTGACATGAGCTGGCACAACAGTGATGGTCTGAGGTGCTGCCTGAATGGTTCCATTGAACATCTTCTTCCTTGCCTCTTCAACCTCTTCTGGAGACCAGCTGATCCCATGCTTCAAGCGCTGGATAGCGAACCAAATTCGGATCTGTTCCTCTGGGTGTTTGGAAGCTGCTGTTAGCCATGACAACTCGGCCTGTGTTGGGTAGGGAAATTTGTTGAAGGAGTTGATCATAGTTGCGTTAGTGTCCAGTGCAGAATTGTATTTGGTAATATTCAGTGGTACAGGGACTTTGGGAACAAGGTTGATATTTGGCGGGAGCTGTACAGAGGGCATCACATGAGCCAGTATATCCTGGAAAATCTCTCCTCCATTAATACAAGTGATTGGCTCAGTAGTTTTTGTAACAAGATGGGAAATCCTTTCCAAATGGTTGTCTAGAGAAATTTTCTTTGCCTCAGCTTTCAGCTTTCCAGCATCAGTAACTGGTGTTGTTTTGTTTGTACCACTCAAGCCAACAGGAGCTACTTCAGGTTTGGTGGGTTCAGGTGCAAGTGAGGTGTTTGTTACCTCAAGGGACTGCTCTAGGACAGTCTGATTGTTCAGCTTGAGTAGCTTCAACTTGAAGTTGTTTTCTCCTGGGTGGAGCTTTGTGTTGTGCTCAGATAAGAGATCATATTTTTTGGTTGTAAAGTTACATTCGGCACATACATAGAGGGGGTTGAGGATCACATTGGGGTGTTGTGTATCTATGTGCTCTGTGAAGTCAGTCAGGTTCTGAGTGGAGTAGGGGCAGTACTTACATTCATAACCACCAAGGGGTTTCCTCGATGGATTGGCTGGGGAAGACTTTCCTTCAATCACCTCACAGTCATTTTCAGAGTTCTCCTTACCAGCAGCCAAATCATCTCCCAAGTCTTTCTCTGAAGTAAGAGCTGCCACTGCTGTATCACTGTCCTTAGAATCTTCCTGCTCCATGGCTTCAGGTGCTCGTACCATACAGGGAGTTGTTGACTTTCTTTTGCTAGCCATAGTAGCTGTGAAGCTTTCCTAAGTAGCAGCACCTTCTTCTCTTGGACAAGTCCCAACGATATTTTCTTTGATGGTCTCAGCTTTTCCCGCAGGGATGAGACTCAGGATACATCCTATACAACTCACATGTCAGCCATGGCCTTCACAGCTGGCCACCACACAAACTGGGCTGAAATACACCTATAAATAAGACACACAACATTAAAGTATGTCCAAGACCTTCCTAAAGTATGACCATCCCCAAACACCCCTTTAGCTTTATTGATAGACATTTATCTGCTCCCTTTATCTGAGAATTAAGTTGGAGTCAAGTTACTTGTTGCTTCATCCCTGTGCTTTCTATTGTATAGAATAAGGGAGTTTGGAAGGAACAGTATTTGAAAAGGCCTTTTCTTGTCTGGAGGACGAAAGGAGTTATTTTGAACTGCAACTATAGCTGGATATGAGCCTGCTCAAATTTTAAGATCTGCAAAGGAATGCTTTCTGTCCACCCTGCCACCATCAAAGGTGCATTTGGTTAGGAAATGAGAGAGAACCTTCCTGGTGGCTGCTTCAAAGTTGTGAAACTCCCTTCAATATAAGGTTCAGTTGCCCCCCCCCCCTTTATTTCCACCAGCCAGTAAACACTTTTTTACGTAGACAGGTCTTTGGTTTTTAACTTGCTGCAGAAGATGGAGCTTTTAATAAAGTGTGTTATGTCTGTATTTTGTTGTGATTTAAATGTGTTTTTTAAAATGATTTGAATTTTTATTTGTTAAACAAAATTGTGGTTTTGAACCTTTGTTTTAATGTGTTTTGTTAAGTTGTACTTTGTTTTAAATGGCTGTTAGCTGCCTTGACTCTTACATTGGGAGAAAGGTGGGATATGCATTAACTCAATCAGCCTTCCAGATCACCACATGTGTACATTAGTGGAATAACATTTCCAAATTGCAATTATTATAATTCTCCTATTTAATTTATGAACATCCTTCAACTTTTGTTAGGAACTCACTTTGGAAAGTCACTTTGAAAAGTAACTTTCGAATATATTTTCCTGTTATTCTTTTCCTTCTAGAAACCCCATCTTTACAAAAGCACAGACCTGTTCCTTTAAGAGTATAAGGGAGCTGTCCAGTTGTTTCTTAATAGGATAGCCAGAAAAATGCAGGTGTATAATAGTTCTTCTATTCTATTGGCTTTCTATTCTATTGGCTTGGCATGAATTTGTCTAGAAAATGTCATTTCAATAAGCATTTCAATGTCAGTATTTTACGGCAAGCCCCCTACCAATATTTTTAATCTAATGCTATTATGTATTTCTCAAGATCTTGCAGAAGTTCTTCTGCAATGTTTTACATTTCATTTAGGAGAAAGATTCCAAATGTTCTTACCGCAGGACACCATCAAATATTTTAATGCTCTATCTCTAATGATAATCCATTAGTTAATACACATTTATTGTTTTCATTCATTCACTGAAAGAAGTATTTTAAGATTTGTTCTACCTACCCCCAACACAGTCAGCTATTGCTCTGAAGTACGGTAACACCCAACCAAATCAAAATACAGGTGATCATTAGAAGGTGTTTTAAATTGTTTCTGTCCATGTGTCATTGGTGAGTTGAGAAGTGTTGCATGACAGAGAAAAGTTCTTTAAGAAAGAAGATTGTCTGGAGACAGTCTGGTAGCTTGTTTGTAAAGAAACCAGGAGAATTTAATTGACCAAAATGTTTTGCATTAAAGCAGTTTTGGAGTAATAAACATTGCATATTAAAATACCAAGACATCATTACCAAGTCCCTGAAGAGGGCTGGAGATTGTGCTACCTACGTAATTGTTTTAGGCTAAAGGCTCGTGCTGTCCATTCCTAAAGATTACTACCTTTTCCTGGTGGGTAAATCAGGCAATGTTACATTCTATCACCCTACCTGTTCAAGTTGTACACATAAAATATCAGGTTCAAACTCAGAAGGAGGAGGAAGATAGCAGGAAGGAACATCAACAATCAAAGATATGAGGAGGACACCATAATACTAGCAGAAAACATCATAGATTTGGAACTATTGCTAAGGAAGGTCAAGGAAGAAAGTGCCAAGGTAGGCTTATTACTGAACATAAAACAAACAAAAATAATGACCATGGAGGATCTACGTAAATTCATCTGAGATAATGAGGAAACTGAAATAGCTGAAAGTTTTCTTGTACTTTGAATCAAACATTGATCAAAACAGAGACTGCAGTCAAGAAATCAGATGAAGACTAGGAATGGGAAGGGCAGCCATGAAAGAACTATGGTACACAAGATACTAAAGTGTAAAGATATACAACTAAGCACCTAAGTTAGAATTGTCCAAGCCATTATAGTCCCCATCACCATGTACATAGGTGTGAGAGCTGGACAGTGGAGAAAGCCAAACAGAAAGAAAACTCATTTGCAATGTATGCGGAGAAAAGTGCTGAGGATACCATGGATAACCAAAAAGACAAACAAATGGGTCCTTTACAGATTAAGCCTGAACTCTCCCTGGAACCCAAGATGATGAAACTGAGGTTGTTGTGCTTTGGCCACATCATGTGAAGGGATGACTCACTAGAAAAGATGATAATGCTAGGGAAGGTAGAAGATAGTAGAAAGAAAGGAAGTCCACACACCAGATGGATGGACTCCATCAGGGAGGACATGGGTATTAATTTACAGGATCTAAGAAGAGCAGCGGCAGACAGGAGGTCTTGGAGATGTCTCATTCAGTAGGGTCTCCATGAGTCAGGCCCAACTCGAGGGCAGTTAAGAACACAACAAAAGAAATTCTTGTTCAAGTGGATCATAAAGCTAATTAAAATAATAATTGTAAGCCGCTCTGAGAGCCTTTAAGGCTGAAGGGTGGGGTATAAATGCTGTAAATAAATAAATAAATAAATAAATAAAGCAAGCTATAGATTACAAATGTTTCAAAACCTGCTAACAAGGCCACTTATAACTGGAAAGCCCATTCTATGCTTCACAGATAGGCAACAGCTACATCAGAACTGGCTATAATTCTACAATAGTGCAGAAGCTATTGGGAATGCCAAAACTCTTTATCAGGCCAGGCAATGATAGCATTGTTAGGTGGGCATGCACCACATGGTACCTAGCAGTGCCTTTTGGGATGAAGACAAAATGGTAGATCCCCATTTCTGGAACTACTGGCAGACTATTGCCTATTGCTTTAGGCAAAACACATGGGTGCCTGACACAGGGTAGAAGTATAAAGAAAGAACACAGCTCTGACCTAGGGCTAGGAGGGAGTGAAGGAAAGGCCTAGCTACACCATCGGACCCGGCCGCAAGTTGAAGTGCCCTCTCTCCATGGCAACAGCATCTGGCCAAGGAGGGAGTGAAAGCAAAGGCCAAACTCCATTGGACCTGTCCTAGATAATGAAGCAGAGCCTTCCCTCCATGCCATCTGCCTTGGTCCAGGCGTCAGAGGGAGAGAAGAACATTTGGACCTGATCCCCTTCCCCACCACCATTCCTTTCTCCTTTTGTGTCGTGTCTTCTTAGAATGTAAGCCTGAGGGCAGGAAACCGTCTCATTAAAATAATATTTGTAAGCCGCTCTGATAGCCTTTAGGGCTGAAGAGCGGGGCATAAATAAATAAATAAATAAATAAATAAATAAATATAAAAAGCTCTCAAATCAGCAAAGCTAGACAATAACTTTTAGTTGGCAAACTACTGTTAAAGCGTCAACTGAGCTGAAACAAACAAACAAAAAATTAATTGTGGTTTCAGACCTTTTCTAAATGCTTCAGAAAACTTTCGGTGACTTTCAGTTGCCTTACATATATAGGTTACTACTTCCACTTTACTGTAGCTGCCTTTTATGACCATATGGAACTCCTGTGCACGGCAGGAGAGTGAGTACAAAGAGTTATGCCTCCTGGAATTTTGTAGGTTCTTTGCCATTGTTTTCCTTTGCTTCATCCTTTAGATCCCAGGTTTTACTCTCGACTTATCCATGGGTTGTATCCAAATCCATAATTCTGGTCCTAAAACCGGCCCTTGACTTTTACACAAGGTCAACTTATAGCTGAGTATATATGGTATTTTGTGTGTGTTTATAATCCACTTTCTCCCCATACTAGGAATCAAAGATTTAAAAAACCAAGTTAGTTGTTAAGAAAATGAGGCGAGAATTGTCTGTTCGGGAGCCATTGACACATGTCTTTGGGGCCTTTAAAAACAAAGAGGGGGTCCCACTTTCCCTCTCTTCCACTCCCTGACATTCATCCTAGATGACCTCCAGTTAATAAGAGAAGATAAATAGCACAGAGAGGTTCTTGATGGCCTCTGGAGATGCTCTGTGCATCGTCTGTCTGTCTGACAATCAACTGCTGCTGCTGTCAGTGGTGGTAAAGCCCCTCTTGTGCTTTTGACCTTCTTACACTTGGCCTCTGTCAAAATGTCATGCCTGGGGAGACTCCCTCTCGCATCTCATCAGGGCCCAGGGCACATCAAGATGGGAAAAAGGTGCCTTGCACAAGCTGCCCTCAAGGTGCCTGTCTGTTCTCATAGCCCTGATGCCACATCTCGAGCAGTTACAGCTTATGGCTTGGGAGTGGCTGCCACAACTCATTCCAGTGCGTTTTTTCTGGTGTTCGTCAGGGAAGATCAGAGCTGTCTGTCTCTATCTCTTTTGCAGCTTTCAAATGGCGAAACATCAAAACTTGTAAATGGCAGCAGCAGCTTTAAAGCTTCAAGGTGTCTTCCCATAAAGCTGTTAGTAGATTTGGCCAGAGGACAGAACTTCCTAGATATATTGCATGTTTCAAAGTGAGGGTGCGCATCAGCCATTGCTAACTCATTAGTATCAGCCACCACACACATCAAACCTGCTGTTTGCTTTAATGCTTTCCTGAAAACCAGGTTTAAAACACACACATGTGTGTGCACGCACTCACCTTTTTGCTATTTAAACCAAGCTTTCCCCGCATTAATGTGCAGGACCAGTGGCGTCATTAGTGTTGGCATCCCATACAGTAACATATTCCTTCCCAATTGACCTTCTCCCATATCACAACATACAGAATCATTAGTAATGTTTTTTGTGCTAATGTTACTCATAAATTGTAATTCTTGTATATGGCTGAATGTAAAGGCAGTCATTGTGACACAAATAACTAGCAAAAATAAAACTATACCTTTGAATTACATATGCACAACGTCAATGTATTCACATGTACAGTACATAGTGAACACTTGGTAAGCTGTCATGTTTCTAAAGAACATTTCAAAAGAATTTAAAAAAAAAGTAAAATAAAATTGGCTGTCCATGGTATCCTAAGCACACTTCTCCAGTTGTTAATTTGACAGTTTGCTGTCCTCAGATTTATTATTTTAAAAAAGCTAAAAACTGTCACTGCCCTGGCCTCAGATCTAAAAAGACATGACACAAAAAGAGAAGGGAATGGAGTGGGGAAGGCCACATGTATCCTGGTTTTCATTTGTGAAGTGTTGGAAATATGTCCTTTGCAGCCAACAGCTCTCCAGAATTTCAGAAGAGATCCTTTCCCAGATCTACCTGAAGACACTAAGGAATGATGCTGGATCATTTGAATGCAGTGCACATGACTCTACAGCTGAGCTTTTGCCCATCTCCATCTGTCCTGAAGGAGAACGGTAGGTTATGTAGGCAGAATTAGGCCTGCAATTAAAATTTCATCAAGTTCAGGTTTTTAGCTTTGGGGAAATAAATTGAAGCTTGAATAAAAAGGAGTATTCTAATGACATTCTGAAGGCCTGATGAAATTTATATATTATGCACTTTGCAGCACTAGCAAGGAGCTCCATTGGCAAAGGATTATTAAAAGGCACAAGCAGGTGTGAAACACACAGTGTTTTCAACCATGCAAGCAGTTTCATTACATTTAAAGCTGCTATACTGAACAAGGCAAGCCAGTATAGCGGAGTGGTTTGAGTGTTGGACTATGACTCTGAAGAGCAGGGTTTGATTCCCAGTTCAGCCATGAAACTTGCTGGGTGACCTTGGGCAAATCACACCATCTCAGCCTCAGAAGAAGGCAATGGCAAACGTCCTCTGAACAAGTCTTGCCAAGAAAACCTTATGGATCACCATAAGTTGGAAATGACTTGAAAGCACACAACTGCAACAGTTGCGTGTTTTGACTGTTTATTTTGGTAGTCTCTTTTCTTTTTGTTTTATTTAAGCTCACTCTGGGTTAAACCCAATGTTAGCCCCAACTAGTGTGTTCTGTGTGCACGTGCACCTATTTTCAATTCATGTCAACCCCATGAATTTCATAGGGTTTTCTCAAGCGAGGAATACTCAAGAGATGGTTTTTCCCAGTTCCTTCCTCTGAAATATAGCCTACAGTACCTGGTATTCATTGGCAGTCTCCCACCCAAGTACTAACCTGGACTGACCTTCTTGTTGTGGTTTCAAGTCAAATGACTTGAAAGCACAGCAACATATTGCACAAGCAAAGCTTTTCATGGCAAAGGTGATTTTTGGAGGAGGCAGTGGCGGGGGAATACCCTTATTGATGCTTGTTGTTGATATGATTCTATGATTTCTATGATTTCTATGTTATTATTTGCTATCAAGTGACTTCAATTTATGGAGATCCTTTGAATGAAAGACCTCCAAGTCACCCTGTTATTAACCACTTTGCTCAGGTCTTGCAAACTCAGGGCTGCAGCTTCCTTGATTGAGTCTATGCACTTGAATGGGGTCTTCCTTTTTTCCCTACTGCATTCCACTTTACCAAGTATTATCATCTTTTCCGGTGAGTCACATAATCTCACAATATGTCCCAAACTCCTGGGTAAAGCCCATGAATTATTGGTTTGGTCTGATGGATGGGAAACCCTAAAGAACAAGCTGTAACTATTAGTTTAGTTCAGAAATAGAGGGAGAGAAGGAAGGAAGGAAGGAAGGAAGGAAGGAAGAACTGCAATTGCCAGAGAGAACAATTAGGCTCCCATCACCTTCAATAAGACAGAAGTAGAAGGGGATAAACTTGGATCCATCCTTACAGTGGAATTTCTATATTATTATTATTATTATTTAGGGCTCTAAAGCAAGATTGGGGAGGGAAAAAAGGAAAAAAAACAACAACCCCTAAACCTTGGTTTTTTGGTTTAAACTGGTTTGGTTTAAAGTTTAACTGGTAACTTTTTGCAGCCATATCTAAGACTAGACCAATATAGGATTGGTGACAGGGAAGGATACATCTGGGGCCAAGGGAAAAATCAAAATGGTTTTTAACAAACGAATATTACTGATTCTTCTATTAAATATTTTTTTTTACATGAAGCTTTCTAACAACAGTGGTTATAATGAACATTTCCAAAAGATGCAGCCCTGGCACATGAGAAGTTGAGGAGGCTTGCATGGAGGAGGAAGCTGAGCATATCTTTTGACCATATCTTTTGGCAGCTGACCCAAAGCAGTTCCAAAGGATTGCTCTCTGATGTTATGCAGCGGCAAGTCAATCTTTCTCAGTAGGCAAGGCAGTTGGAAATCAATGGCTTGTAACTGAGGCCTGCTAGGAAGAAGGGAAAGGAGGACAGCAGTGCAGAGATGAAAGTCTCTTTAAGATCTGAATGGAATGCAAAATAAAGGAGGAACAAAGGAATCCTTTTTTGAAAAAAAAAATGAAAGAAAAATTTGTGTCCCTTTGACTCTCATGCAGCTCCTTTAAGAAAAAGAGATGAAGTCAACTGCAACAGCTTATCTTTATCTTTCATTATTGCTGATCAGGTGATGCTTTGCAGTGTTTATAATCAGTCCTAAAGAAGATCCTGGACTGGTTCCATCATATGGGAAGATGTACGGTACTTCTCTTCCTGTGAGCCCTTCTTATCAATTCTTGAATTTTGAAACAGTTCAAGAGAAGCAGGAGGCGAGGGGACACATTTTGGATGGTTTGGGCTACTGCCACACTGCCGAAATAAAACAATTTGAACACACTTTAACTGCCATGGCTCAGTGATATGGAATTTTGGGATTTGTACTTTTGTGAGATATTTAGCATTCCCCGACAGAGAGCTCTGGTGTCCCAAAAACTACAAAGCCCAGGATTCCACAGCATTGATCCACAGACGGTAAAGTGGTGTCAAATTGTTTTAATTCTGCAGTGTGCCAGCAAGACATTAATGCTAGGTAGAGAGCTGGTGTGATATAGTGGTTTGAGTGTTGGACTATGAAGACCAGGATTTGATTCCCAGCTTGTCCATTAAATCCACAGGGTGACATTGGGCAAGTCACATGCTCTCAGCCTCAGGGAAAGGCAATGACAAACCTCCTCTGATCAAATCTTGCCAAGAAATCATAGAATTATAGAATCATAGAGTTGGAAGAGACCACAAGGGCCATCCAATCCAACCCCCTGCCATGCAGGAACTCCCAATCAAAGCATCCTCGACAGATGGCCATCCAGCCTCTGCTTAAAGACCTCTAAGGAAGGAGACTCCACCACCCTCCAAGGGAGAGTGTTCCACTGTCAAACAGCCCTTACTGTCAGGAAGTTCCTCCTAATGTTGAGGTGGATTCTCTTTTCCTGGAGCTTGCATCCATTGTTCCGCGCCATAGTCTCTGGAGCAGCAGAAAACAAGCTTGCTCCCTCCTCAGTATGACATCCCTTCAAATATTTAAACAGGGCTATCATATCTCCTCTTAATCTTCTCTTCTCCAGGCAAAACATCCCCAGTTCCCTAAGGCGGTCCTCATAGGGCATGGTTTCCAGACCCTTCACCATCTTAGTTGCCTTCCTTTGGACATGCTCTAGTTTCTCCACATCCTTCTTGAATTGTGGTGCCCAGAACTGGACACAGTATTCCAGGTGGGGCCTGACCAAAGCAGAATAGAGCGGCACTATTACTTCCCTTGATCTAGACGCTATACTCCCATTGATGCAGCCTAAAATTGCATTGGCCTTTTAGCTGCTGCATGTTCAGTTGACTCATGTTCAGCTTATGGTCTACTTGGACTCCTAGATCCCTTTCACATGTAGTTTCATTCAGCCAGATGTCCCCCATTTTATATCTGTGCATTTCATTTTTCCGCCCTTAGTGCAGAACCTTACATTTCTCTGCGATGAATTTCATTTTGTTACCATTGGCCCCGCTTTCTAGTCTATTCAGGTCATTTTGAATTTTGATCCTGTCCTCTGGGGTGTTAGCTACTCCTCCTAGTTTAGTGTCATCTGCAAATTTGATAAGTATACCCCCAATTCTGTCATCCAAATCATTAATAAATATGTTGAACAGAGCCCTGTGGGACCCCACTGGTCACTTCTTTCCAGGTTGAAAAGGAGCCATTGTTGAGCACCCTTTGAATTCGGCCAGTCAACCAGTTACAAATCCATATAACAGTTAACGTGTCTAGCCCACATTTTACAAGCTTGTTTGCAAGAATGTCATGGGGGACCTTGTCAAAGGCCTTACTGAAATCAAGATACTGTATACTATATCCACAGCATTCCCTTCAACTACCAAGCTGGTAATTTGATCAAAAAAAGAGATCAGGTTTGTTTGGCATGACTTGTTTCTCTGAAACCCATGTTGACTTTTTGTGATTATGGCATTGGCTTCTAAATGTTCACAGACTCTCTGCTTAATGATCTGCTCAAGAATCTTTCCTGGAATTGGTGTCAGACTAACTGGACGATAATTGTTGGGATCCTCTTTTTCCCCCTTTTTTGAAGATGGGCACAACGTTTCCCTTTTTGAAGATGGGCACAAATCATGATAGGTTTCCCTTAGGGTTGCCATAAGTTGGAAATGACTTGAAGGCACACAACACACAAGCACAAATCACAAGGCAGTAGGAAAAGAGGAAAACCAGATTAGAGATGGATAGACTCAATCAAGAAAGCTACATCCCTGACTCTGCAAAACCTGAGTAGGGTTGCTGAGGACCGTGTGTCTTGGAGATTAAATATTCATAAGATTGCCGTAAGTCAAGGCTGAGTTAAAAGCAGTTAACAACACCAAAAAAGATGCCTAGCACCATTGGAACATGACCATTGGAACTTGGCTGGTTTGTAAACTGTTACAGCATAATCCTCTCCTCAGAGGTAATGACCACTGAACTCAATGGGGCGTGTAATTCCCATGTAATTGCATACAGAATTTCAGCCTTGAATTTAAGGCAGGTTGCAAACTTGGTTGAAGCTACAATAACCAAATATTGTTTATAATAACTATTTGTACAAATAATAACTACTTGGGCAACATGCTGTAATGTTGGCATTCCCATCTAGTTTGCAGTTATTGTTATTTTTCTCCATGACATACAGCTTAATGGAAAACAAATCATCACCACAAATGTTTAAATGAACTTGTGATAAGTTTCTGGATGGTTTCACTGAGACAGGGAAGGTCTAAATATTCTAGAGGTCTACTTTTCAGGAAGTAATCATCCTGGTAAACCTAGGAAACAATACAACCTTTCAGCCACATTTATGGAGGGAGAATTCCAAGAAGATCAATTCATCCAGCTACAGCGGCAGTAGGTAATGAGGCAGAACAAAATCACCAAACTAGGCCACGGTCTGAACTGGTGGACTTCAACAGCGGCTGATCAAGACTGACAGAATGCAAAGTTCATCACTGCCTCTGGTCCAGTCGTCACAAAATACCCTCCAGCTGCTTCTGAGAGACTGGCAGTGTGATGAACCAGTCACCTCTAAATCTTCCAGGACAACCTTTGCCAAAATTATTGCAGTGGAAATGGAGGACGAAGGCTGGATCAATTAGGTGCCAAGCTTGTCGTCACACCACAAGCCAGCACAAGTGCCACGAAAGTACTGGATGTTATGTTCATAGGGTCAAACCAAACCAAAATGCTTTAAAATCATACAGCAGCAAAACATATAACATGGATCAATATAATTTTATAAACATAAATACAGAAAGATATTGGTGATCTAAATACAAGGCCACTAAACATCAGATTGCGTTCAAAACATGGAGAGATACAAATATGTAGACATCAAATTATACACCAACAATGTGAGGAGTCGTCTGTGTATTACAAAAAACTAGTGGAACTGTGAACCAAATAAAGTGTAAGCAGTTGAATGTCAAAATCTGCCAAACATGGATTAAAAAAATCACTGGATGCAAAGGCATCAAAATATTTAAAAAAACCCAATAAAATATAATACAAGACTAGATTCAGAGTCTAGGGTTGCCAGAATGAAAAGTGCACAAGGCTCCAGTACCTTTAATGATTTTGTAGAAGAGGGAATTTGCATGTTATGCAACCAGGTAACAATAAAATATTTTTTACAAAAAATTAAATGTTAAACATAATTTAAAAAAAACCTGAGGCCTTTCTCCTCCCATTGAGCTCTAGCCACCAACAAATACTAGGTGCTGTAGGCTATGTTTCAGAAGAAGGAACTGGGAAACCATCTCTGAGTATTCTTTGCCTAAGAAAACCCTATGAAATTCATGGGATCACCATAAGTTGATCTTTTAAATAACTTAAATCTGTGTTTTAATTTTGGGATTGTAGTGGGTTTTGTTTTCTGTCTTTGTACTTAAAGCTGTTTCTAATGCTACGGTCTTATATCCTATTTTGCATTTCAACCATTGATTATGTATTTATTATAAGCCACCCAGGTAACATTTTGTCATGTGGGTGGCATACAAATGCCCTTAATAAATAAAACAGCGCTCCTAGAGTCTACATTAGCAGCTATGTCTCGTGTTGCCTGGCAAAGCTGTGGAATCTCAGTATCATTATTAATCAATGCTCCTTTGTGATTATATAACGAAGCAATTAAAATCACAGCTTGTAAATGATAGGAGCTTTTTCAACATACCGTTCCATGTACCGATGTTAACAATGTAGCAAGACTGCTTTCTCTTTCTCCAAATTCTCTTGCAAGGCTATACTATTCCTTGTTTAGTCCCAAACTCTCTGGCAAGGCTACACTATTCCTTGTTCAGTCTTTTCACTAACACAGGGCACTTAAGATGTTCTCGGTGTGTGTGTGTCTATGCACATCCCCTTGTGTCACCTAAATCCTTTACCGCCTGAGGACCAGGGTATATGTCAGAATCTATTCTGTGTCTCAGAATGACAATATCCACTAAACTGATCTACCATGTCAGTCAGATGCTACTTTGCTAGAAGCAGCTGTCCCTGACCTACGAAGCATGTGTAGTTACTAGGTAGTCTCTTGGTTTAAAACAACAGCAAAAAACCTTGGAAATTCTGTTAAACCCTAAATTACAGAGTCGTAGCCTTAGACCATACATAGCTCCAACCATACAGAGAAAGAAGGGAAAGAAAAATTCCAGTGGTGCAGGAGGGATTCAGAAAAGGAAGAGGCATCAGGGACCACATCATAAACATAAAGATAGCTAATGGAGCACACCAAGGAATTTTAGGGGAAAAAAAAATAAACATGTGTAGTTTTTGTGGACTATAATAATAAGCATGTACTTTATAGATTATAGCAAAGAATTTGACTGTATAGATCATGAAAAGCTATGGAACCCTCTGAAGGACATGGGGGTACCAATACATCTGATAGTCCTAATGAGAAATCTATACCAAGCAGAAGAGGCCATTGTAAGAACTGAATTTGAAGAAACAGAATACTCAATAGGTAAAGGGTCTGGTAAGGCTGCATCCTATCACTCTATTTGTTTAACTTATACAGTATGCTGAAAACATTACAAGAAAAGCAGAGCTATAATCAGAAGAAAGAAGAGTGAAGATAGGACAAAGAAACATCAACAACATAAGTTATGTAGATTACACCATAATATTGGTGGAAAATAGCACAGAATTGGAACAGTTTATAAGGAAGGTTAAAGATGAAAGTACAAAGGCGGGGTTAATGCTGAACATAAAGAAAACAAAAATAATGACCACAGAAGAAATACATAAATTCAATCTACACAATGAGGAAATTGAAATAGTCAAAGAATTCCCTTGCCTAGGATCAAACTTTGGAGACTGCAGTCAAAAAATAAGAAAAACACTGGGAATGGGAAGGGCAGCTATGAGAGAACTAGAAGGGATTCTGAAGAGTAAAGACATACAACTGAGCACTAAAGTCAGAATCGTTCAGGCCATTGTATTCTGCATTACCACGTATGGATGTGAAGGAAGCAGACAGAAAAAAAAATCAGTTAATTCAAGATGTGGTGCTGGAGAAGAGTGCTGAGGATACTGTGGACAGCCAAAAAGACAAACAAATGGGTCCCTGAACAGATAAGACCAGAGCTCTCCTTGGAAGCCAAGATGATCAAGTTGAGGCTATCATATTTTGGCCACATAATGAGAAAGCATGAATCATTAGAAAAAAAACAATAATGCTAGGAAAAATAGAGAGAGGGAGAAGAAGGAGAAGACCACAGACAAGATGGATGGATTCAATCAGGGGGGTAATGGGAAAGGACTTGCAGGACCTTAGCAGAGCAGTGGAAGATAGGGATACTTGGAGATGTCTCATCCACAGGGTCGCCATGAGTTGGAATTGACTGGAGGGCAGCTAACAACAACAACAATCTAAGAACATAAAAACAACCCAGTTCAATTCCATCAAATGTATATAACAGTAAGAAAAACAAACCACTGCTAACTGGAAATAAAAATAATGTTTCTAACAACACCAAAACTAACATGAAATCTAAGGACAGGTCTCTGTTGCATTGCATTCACAATCCATAATCTGGCACAAGGGAAATATACACTAAACATGTATAATTTTAACTGTCGTTGATTTTAATACTTGCTGGTTTAATTTAATTTTAAGGGGGGGCAGTCGGGAAGGGGTATGATTGTTGTTTTACTCTGTACTTTTTAACTTTGCTGTACTCTGCTCCAATTACTTTGCTAGAGGAGCGGGTTATAAATAAACATCATCATCATCATCATCATTATTATTATTATTATTATTATGTGGGAAAGCACACATTTTGGCCTGAATTCTTTTGGTAGTCCTACCTAAAAAAATCTATTGAACCAAAGATATTTGCATAACGGTTGACTTGCCATTGAATAGTCAACTCAGTGAATATAATCTAGTTTGAATTGCAAAGAGGATTCACGTCTTCAAAAGAATGGAGAATGGAGCAGCGGAGAAATCAGGGTAAAATTTACTGAACATTTTCAAAATAAAATTACCACAAGATAGGCAGACACTGCATCTGTCTGTCTTTCTCCTGTTAATTATGTTGAGAATCTCTATTCCAAAAACTAAGATTGTTTTCTTAAACATATTGACTTTGGAGAACTTGGGTTGCCACCCTGTCCAAGACTGGAAAATAAACAGGTATTTGATGTTGCTTTCAAGTTGTTTCTGACTTATGATGACTATCACAAGGTTTTCTTGGCAAGAATTGTTCAGAGGAGGTTTACCATTGCCTTTTTCAGAAGCTGAGAGCATATGACCAGCTCAAGGTCACTCAGTGGATTTCATGACCAAGCGGGGAATCGAACCCTGGATTACCTTGGGTGAATTGACTCTGATTTGATTCAACATGGAAGAAAATAAGGAATAAAGATGAGAAGATTTCAGCTGGGTTTCATAAAACTCTTTATCTTAAATCTGATGAATTACAGTGATTTGTCAGGGAGATTGACAGTTCAATACCAATAACTTTGGTTCTGAAACCTTTCTTTGTCACTCTGCTCTTTGTAGATGCAAAACAGCACTAACACAGAACCTTGCCAGAGACAGGATTCCCATTAAATATTAAAAAGGCTATTTGTTAAAGTAACATTGCCATAGTAACTGGGGATGCCAGGTGCTGCTTCTGGGGCAGCTGTGGTGACTGATGCCTCAAAGCATAGTCAAACTGCCACCAAAGACCATCCAATTTCTCTTTTCAGACCACCCAGGCCAAAATTTGCATCATCAGGACACAAAACATGCCAACTGCTGAGTAAACAACAGGGAGCAGTGAGTAAAGATATTTTCTTACATTTGCTGTTGTGTGCCTTCAAGTCATTTCTAACTTATGGCCACCCTACAGCGAAGCTATCATGGGGTTTTCTTGGCAAGATATGTTTAGAGGAGGTTTGCCATTTCCTTCCCGTGAGGCTGAGAGAGTGTGACTTGCCCAAGGTCACCCAGTGAGTTTCATGGTCAAACTGGGAACCAAACCCTGGTCTCCAGAGTTGTAGTCCAATACACAAACCACTGCACTATGTTGGCTCTCATTTTCTTATATAAGCAGAGCATTTATAGTTACCTGCAGGGCAGGATTAAGACACACTGAAATCCTATTCTATGCCAAATTGAAGAAGCCCAACAGTATTACTTTTAAAAAAAAGATTCAATAACTAATATTTTGGAAAACACATCCAAAATATGTTTTGTGGATTCTGGTTGTTATTGTACTTTGGTGTATGGCCAACATGGCTAAGGATACATGGATATGATCTCTGGATTTGAGGATAATGCATTTTAGCTGCAGCACAGGAATCCTAAAGAGGGAGCCAAGGGACTTGGATTTAAAACTTTTTTTAAAAAATGGTACTGCAATTGGCATATTTTACCTAATCAGCTCCTAAATGTTTTCCAAATGCAACAGCACACAGGATTTCTGAGAAATTAAATGATCTTTGCCTATTAAAGGTGCAGGAAATCAGGTTAAAAATTTCCAAGCAACTATAACTACGGTGAAATGTGGCAGAGACTGATATGAAAGGAATCCTGCCTCTCACATCCTTAAGTACTAAACATTGCTTCTTACATCTTTAATGAAAATACAACCATGTATTGTGATAGCTATATCCTCTTTAATGATAGTTAAACACTGAAAGCAACGTAATTATGCTCTGCTTATTAAAATTCACATCAGTGCCACAAAATCTAAGCTAACATAAGCCTTTTGAAAAATCAAAGATACACACCAGTGAGTCTGCTAACCAGTAAAGGAATGAAGGATAAAATTCACAGTATTCCATTATCGGATGTAATTTCTTGCCGCCTTGTTTGGTTGTTTCAAATGATGTGGCTATGACAACTATGTCTGCGCTAATGGAATGCAATGACATCTTGCTCAGTGAAAAAAAACATTTGGTAAAGTTGGATTTTTCTTTTACTTTTGAAGCAATTTTTAGAAATAAAAAAGCAGAAAGAAAATGTCCTTTTATTTTCAAAAGTCAACCCAATCTCAGGAAATTATCATTATACCGTGTTTTCCCCGAAAATAAGACTGTGCCTTATATTATTTTTTGCTCCCAAAGATGTGCTAGGTCTTATTTTCAGGGGACATCGTATTTTTCCATGAAGAAGAATTCACATTTATTGCTGAACAAAAAATTTAACATTTATTATATACTGTATATATATTTATATACAAAAACTTTGCTAGGTCTTACTTTCAGGGGAGGCCTTATATTTAGCAATTCAGCAAAATCTCTACTAGGTCCTATTTTTTTGAGGATGTATTATTTCCATGGAAACAGGGTATCATGTTTCCCCGAAAATAAGACAGTGTTTTATATTAATTTTTGCTCCCAAAGATGTGCTCGGTTTTATTTTAGGGGATATCTTGAATTCACATTTATTGTTGAACAAAAAATGAACAATTATTATATACTGTATATATATTTATATACAAAAACTTTGCTAGGCCTTACTTTCAGGGGAGGCCTTATATTTGGCAATTCAGCAAAACCTCTACAGTACTAGGTCTTATTTTATAGGGATGTCTTATTTTCAGATGCTTGAATACTACAGAATATCTTTCCTCCAAAGCAAAGTCAATCAAACCAAAAATACTGGGCTAGAAACACCAATGGTTTGGAAGAATAGCATTTTTGGTCTATATAGCATTTTGTTTCCACTTGCGGCTGTGTTGTTAATATAGTTCTTGGAGTTTTCTGGTTGTTGAGGGCAGAAAAGATTGGATAACATCAACATGGAACAGAAGAGAGAGGCAACAAATTGTGAAGCAGGCAGGAGTTAAGACCAAAACAGCAACCTAACTAGGCCAGCACTTGTGTTTACCTGGTCTTCAAGTATCAAGCCAAGTAAGGGAACACCCGAGCTGTGAAACTATGCTACACTGTTAACAATGTTATGCGCTTACAGATTTATGATACCATTGCAGGCATTTGACAAAGTAGACTCTGGACCAAGAAAACAGATGTTGTAATAAATGTGGTCATCTTTAAGCTGCCAAAAGCTTCTACCCTGGTTTTACAGCAACCATTTCAACTCTGGAAACTGGAGTCCCAATTTGTCCCAATTTGGCAGCACATCCAACTTTGTCAGCTTCTTTAAAAATGTCCCAGTTTTGCTCCACTCCTCCCATTCCCTCCCCACATCTCAGGTTACATGAATTGTTTCCATAGGCTCTGCTGCAAATTAAGCCTCCCGTGCACTGTCACTTGGGAGTAATCCCCATCAAATTTAGTGCAATCCCACTGCCGAAAGTGGGGCAGGTGGTAGTTTGGATATGAACCATGGAGCCCAGTTTCTTGTTTGCCAGTTACAGAGGGTCCTTGGTATCTGCTGGGATTTGGTTCCAGGACCCTGGTGGATACCCAAATCCCCGGATGCTTAAATCTCATTAAAGACAATCGCACAGTATAATGGTTTCCCTTACAAAAAATGGCAAAATCAAGTTTTGCTTTTTGGAATGTATCTATTTTTTGGAATATTTTCAAGCCATGGATACTTGAATCTGTGGATAAAGAATACAGGAGGCTGATTGTATTACTTTAACAGAAATAAGGTAAACCTCCTTTAATAGAGGAATTACAGGGGTGGACAACTGCAGCTGTCCAGATGTTTCTGAACCGCAACTCCCATAATCCTTTGCTACTGTCAGTGTGATGGGCTTTGTAGGAAAAAGGAAAAGAAAGAAAATCTGAAAGGCCATTGTTCCCTCCCTCTATTTATCCAAAAAGTGGACAGCTTTGCTCTCTATCACAAACTGACATAATCCAGGCCTATCTAATGATTCTGAGTTCAACTTTAGTACAGTACAGAAAGAAGACAGTATGAGTCTCTTAGGAACTCCTGCTAGATCTTTCAATTGACTGTAGGCAAAGACACACCAGTACTCAGGTATGCTTCAACACATTAAAATGGCGCCACCCCATTTTTTTTATTTGGTTCATAGCATTTTTACCAAAACATTAGCATAAACTGTTCTAAATCCTGACTTCCTTAGGCTCTCTCTTTCCTTTCCCTTCCTCTGCTCCTTTCACCACTACAGCACTTATATATGTATACTAAAGATATCACATTTCCTTTTGACACAGTGGCTGAAATCCTATGTCACAAATACATCTAAGTTCATTTAGGAGCCAGTGCGGTGTAGCGGTTTGAGCACTAGGCTATTCTCTCAGCTTCAGAGGAAGACAAAGTCAAATCTCCTCTGAACAAACCTTGCCAAGAAAATCCTGTGACATGGTGACCCTAAGGACATTATCACACCAGGGCCAATTCCTCCACAATTGCATAGCCCTATAGCCATCTATAGTTCTGCACCGTCATGCAATAGTGATATAATAACAAAATAAAAACAAAACAAAAACGCAATCATGCTCCGCATACAAAAGCCGCTCATGTTACTGTATCATTAATAGACTGTGATTAGATGTTTGGCACATGCGTCCTTACTGCGCTACTGCGCATGCCTGAAAAATGTGGTTCCATCCCAAACACAACAAAATAAAATTTCCATATTTAAGAATATAATATATATATATATCCAGTTCAAATAAAATCGTGCACTACACCTGAAAATAGAATGAACAGTCTGTACCGAAGTGCACTCTGGGAAAAGGTCCCCGATTGCAAACCACGATAGCATGAATATATTTTTATTACTTTCCGCACCTTTGCAGTAGCGCTTCATTTGTGCTATTGACAAACCATTGACAGAGTTTCCCTGTGAATAGGTAGTTACGAGTGATCACAGGTTATTCACAGGCGGGGTATAAATAAATAAATTTGCCATATAATAAGCAAACAGGACAACTTCAGGATGAGCACAATGTCGTGTGAAAATCGTAGCAAGACTGCACTATAATGATGGGAGCATTACATTTTCTCCCTTTTTTTAAAAATCCCATGTGATAATCTCCTAAATCAGAAACAATTTTAAGGCACATAAGAACAATACTATGGGATCTCTGGGCGGTAGGCAAGTCAAATAATTGTAAAGAGCTGAAAACAATTTAGAATTCAAAGCAATCAAAGATAATCTAAGCAGAGTGAAAGCATGTTGAACAGTTTAACAAGTTAAAGTGGGTTTAAAAGATTAAAAGAATTTAAAGCCATGTACATGTCCATTTTGGAAGAAATCAGGACTCAAAAGGTTTTAATAAAGTTTTCTTTTCCCCTACACTCTTTGAACCAAGAACTTACAGTGGAGTTGCAAAGAATGTACTCTAGCTTGGAAAAATGACTTTTGGATGATAGCTTCCAGAATCTTCCATACTAGCTGGAGGATTCTGGAAGCCGTGGCCCCAAAATGTCCCTTTTTCAAGCCTTGGTTCTACAGCAGGCCTAGAGATCCCTCCTAAAAGCATCAAAAACTCTTACCGTAGGCCTGCACAACTTTTGAACCTCTCACAATCCTGCAAAAGTTAGGCAGTCAATGAATCACTAACCAATAAATAATAAATAGATAATAAATAAAAACTCAAATGATCCCACTTATGCTACCTGTGCAAACTAATTAATTAATTAATTAATTAATTAATTCTGTCTCTTTTTTTCCTGGGATGAGATCCATGGGAAGCTCATATCAAGTTAATAACAAAGTACACTTAAAACCTATTTGATACAAAAGTTAGCAAAGCATTAAATAAACAGTTCCATTAAAAAAAAACCACTAAATTACAAACATTAAAAACACATTAAAACATAGTAAGAAGATATGAACATGATATATACTCCATTAAAAAGCTCCTAGGAGCCAACGTGGCACAGTGGTTTGAGTATTGAATTCCCACTTCAGCCATAAAATCCACTGGGTGACCTTGGGCAAGTCACACTCTCTCAACCTGAGAGGATGGTAATGCCAAACCCCTTCTGAACAAATCTTGCCAAGAAAACCCCATGATAGGTTCGCCTTGGGGCCGCTATAAGTCAGAAATGGCTTGAAGGCACACTACACACCCCAAGGCTATATGGGAGGGTCTAAATGCTCTCACGTGACGTTCTCCCAAGTTAGTGTGTCATAAGTCAGAAGTGACTTAGAGATACACAACAAGAAAAAGCTCCTTCTGCCACAATAACTTAAATGCCACAGGCCTGGCTAAATAAAAACATATGCATCTGCCAGCAAAATAAAATAAAATAAATTAAAATAGATCCCACAAGTTGGACCAGCCACTGAGAAAGCTCTCTCTCTCTCTTATATCTGTGATAGTGGCAGGGCACAGAAAAAGCCTTCCCCTGATGATCTTAAATGTCAAACAGGCTTATAGGTGTGCCCTGATGCAACATTACTCAAAATGCTGGTCCCTGAACTGGTGCTGGTCCACAAGCTTTTGGCTGCTGGCCTAAAGCAAGCTTTCAAGAAAGAAATAAACAGTTGGACACAAATATATTCCCTGGCACAATGGAAAAGAAACTCTGGCAGTTCACAATATCCCTGCCCTACCTCCAGCAGAAATATTGCAAACTGCCAGGGTCTATTTCCCATCACTCTATTACCAGCAGGACAGCCAGCATGTCATAGTGGTTTGAGTGCTGGACTACAACTCTGGAGACCAGGGTTTGGTTCCCTGCTCGGCCATGAAACCCGCTGGATGACCTTGAACAAGTCACACTCTCTCAGTCTCAGAGGATGGCAATGCCAAACCCCCTCTGAACAAATCTTGCCAAGAAAACCCCATGATAGGTTCGCTTTAGGGTCGCCGTAAGTCGGAAACAACTTGAAGGCACACAACAACAACAACCCCCAGCAGGCATTAATATATGACTGATAGGTTATGTACTGCTTTAGTGTAGAGATAGGCAATTTGGGGCCAAAAAAGACAAGATTTTATATATATTTTTTTTTTTTTTTTCAAAGGGGGTCCACCATTGCCTTCCCCGAGGCTGAAAGAGTGTGACTTGATTTCATGGCCGAGTTGGGAATCAAACCCTGGAATCCAGATTTGTAGTCCTAACACTCAAACCACTATGCTATGTTGCCTGTCAGGATGTAGGTGTGTCTTGGCAAGATTTGTTTATAAAGAGTTTGCCTTTACCTTCCTCTGAGGGTGAGAGAGTGTGACCTGCCCCAGGGTGACTGGATGTCCTAACCACAAAGGAGGACAAGGCAGCTTGGGCAGGAAAGATCTGTGCAACTCAAAAGCTTCATTAAAACAACAACAACAACAACAACAACTATCCACATGCTTTCTACACTCATTTTATTACTCATTTTTAATCTCTCTGGTTTTGCAACTGTACAAACTGTACACCCCTGTTGTTCATTTGGTCTTGCTGCTGGTGCTAATTAAAAGATCACTAATTACAGATGTTGTGAATGACCCGTCTTCAGAACCACTCTGGTTACCACTTGCACATATTTTAAGCTTCAGCTCACTTATTACGGACTATGCTTTAAATGAACCCACATTTTACACTACGTTCCTCTACACCTCTCTCTGTGTGTGTGTGTGTGTGTATGCTCAACAACTAAGAAAACAGTTCATGCATCTAGCATGATGCGGTGGTTTGAGTGCTGGACTGAGAATCTGGAGACCAGGGTTCGATTCCCTGCTTGGCCATGAAAGCCACTGGGTGACCTTGGGCAAGTTACAAGCTCTCAGCCTCAGGGATGGCAATGGCAAACCTCCTCTGAACAAATTTTTCCAACAAAACCTCATGACCTTAGGGTCGCCATAAGTCAGAAATGCTTTGAAGGCACACAACAACAACAACAACGACATCTAATGAACTGGATTCTGAGCCACAAAAGCTGGAATTGGATTCAGACTTTATACTGATGAAACTGCTTTTTTTTTTTTTTTACACAGGTGGACTTCCTTGGATGTTGTGCAAGATTTGCATCCCACTCAGCTTGGTGCAAATCTGTGATGCTAGTGTAAATCACCTTACAAGCCAAGCAGCATTGTCTAGGAGACTTCATAAGTGTAGTCCTTAGTGGTGTGTGGCGAGCTGAACAATTGCCAGTACTGTGCACAGTTGTGCCTCTGCCTGCATGACAGTTAGCAAAGCTTTTGACAGTAAAGCTCCTTTCTATGCCAGCCCAGCCGCATCTTGACTTCCTCGTCCTCTGTCTAGCTGGAAGTTTGTTTAGCAGTATCAGCATTAAGATAGTGAAGAAGAGCTGGAGAAACAGACTTTCAGTGTCAGGCTGCAGCAGCATGTCTGCAATAAACAGTGCAATCAACAAGGCTTCAACTGGGAAAAACTAGGATTCTCATCTACTTGATCCTATTCTGGACATATGGGCCTGCATGCAACAGACAAGGTAAACAGGAGCTGCCTTTGGAATCCCTTACTGAGCATACGTGAAGAGCAAAACAAGAACAAGGGAGAGCATATAAACCTGCCTGACTGGCTACCCCATGCATTTCTGAAAGACAGAAATATAGGTCTGGCTGCCAAAATGTAAATCATTAAAAAAGTGGACGCTGGTAAAAGCAAAAGTTATCTCTGGATGCATTTTAGAAGAAAACTTCCTGTTATGACTAGAAGGTTTAAAATGTTTTGTTTACTTGTGTGTTACCTAGCCTGGTTATTTCATTTCACACATGCACCTCTTAAGAGGGAAAAGTTTGCTGAAACATGTTGATCTCATCTTATGGCGTAGGTAGGAGCTTATCACTATCTTCCCATGTAATTTCTGTTGCTGCTACAAAATTACACCAAAAGCAACCATTACTTTGTTACCTTGGGCATTTTGTTGTCCTGTGCTTTCAAGTAGTTTCTGATTTATGGAGACCCTAAGGAGTAAAAGTAAGAGGAACATATGAAGGAATATGAACAATCTGCAAAATGTGGATGACACCATATTACTAGCAGAAATTGGAACAGTTATTAAGGAAGGTTAAAGAAAGGGCAAAGGCAGGCTTAATGCTGAACATAAAGAAAACAAAAATAATAACCACGGAGGAACTACATAAATTCAACCCAGACAATGAGAAAATCAAAATAATTAAAGATTTCCTGTATCTTGGATCAAACACTGATCAGGAAAAAGACTGCAGTCAAGAAATAAGAAGACTAGGAATGGAAAGGGCAGCAATAAAAGAACTAGACAAGATTCTAAGGAGTGAAAATATACCATTGAGTATTAGGATGGTGAAGAAAGCGGATAAGAAGAAGAATCAGTTCATTGAGATGTGATGCTGGAGAACAGTGCTGAGGATACCAGGGACAGCCAAAAAGAAAAAATGGTTCCTTGAACAGATCAAGCTTCACATCTCCCTTGAAGCCAAGATGATCATTTGAGGCTGTTGCACTTTGGTGACATCATGAGAAGGCATGAAGCATTAGAAAAGACAATAATGCTAGGAAAGGTAGAGGGAAGTAGAAAGAGAGGAGGACTGTATGCTACATGGATAGTCTATTAGGGAGGTCACAGGTATGAAAATACAGGCCCTAACCATAGCAGTGGAGGACAGGGAATCTCAGAGATGTCTCATCCCTAGGGTCACCATGAGTTGAGGTCAACTTGAAGGCAGTTAACAATGACAACAAATTCATCAAGCTATGGTAGTGAAGTATGGGGAGTGAAGGGACTGGAGGCCTAGCAGCACCATCAGGCCTGGCCTCAAGTGGAAGAGCCCTGCCTCCATGCTACACCATCTTGCCCAGGAGGGAATGAAAGGAGAGGCCAAACTCCATAGGGCCTGTCCTGGATTAAGAAGCAGAGCCCTCCCTCCATGCCATCTGCCTTGGTCCGGGCGTCGGAGGGAGAGAAGAACTTTTGGACCTGATCCCCTTCCCCACCACCATACCCTTCTCCTTTTGTGTCATGTCTTCTTAGAATGTAAGCCTGAGGGCAAGGAACCATCTAGTTGAAATCATGATTGTAAGCGGCTCTGATAGCTTTTAGAGCTGAAGAGCAATAAATAAATAAATAAATAAATAAAAATGGTACCCAACATATAAAGCAAGCAAACAAACAAATCAGCAAGGCAAGATTTATACCCAGGACCAATTTTTTGCAGAACAAACTGAAGACCACAAAGACATACCATCACTGAACTACAACCTATTTTGGACAATAATGCTGCCCTCCCAAAGGCTCTTGGTGACAGGCCTTTCCTTGCCGACAGACAGCCTCCCAATCTCAATTTATTTACTTACAGGAAGATGCACAACACAGGTGGGGAGATGGGTACAAGACCTTTCCACAAACCTAGACACCAACTCTGCCCACACATCTAGTTGGGAAATATTATCACAGGACCCAACCACATCACCCACAATATTAGAAGGACTTTCACTTGCTCATCTTCTGATATAAGCCCATCTACTGTCAACAGTGCAGAACACTTCAGCCTTTCTGGGCTTTCCACCTCTTATCTCAGGACAGTAGTCCTTGAACAACAACAACAACAACAAAAAACAAAAACAAAAAAACAAAACTACAAAGGAAGATTGAAAAGACAAACAGCTGGATTGGAATATATCAACAAACATCAGTCCATCAACATCATGTTTCTGAACACAGACAATGGCTTCCTGGCTTGGAAACCCACTGGGTAACCTTGAACAAGTCACATCCTCTCAGCCTCAGATGATGGCAATGGCAAACCCTTTCTGAAGAAACTTCTAAAGAAATCCCTGTGATGGGTTTGCTGTAAGGTTGCCATTAGTCAGAAATAACTTGAATAATTATTTCTGCAGTGCAGCTTGGCCATGAAACCTACTGGGCGACCTTTGGGCGAGTCACACACTCTCAGCCTCAGGGGAAGGCAATGGCAAGCCTCCTCTGAACAAATCTTGCCAGGAAAACCCCATGACAGGTTTACCTTAGAGTTGCCATAAATTGGAGACAACCTGAAGGCACACCAATGCAATAGCTCCTAAGATTCACTGTTTATTTCTTTAATGTACATCTCCATTCTTCTCCATGATGATGGGGAATACAATGGCTTGGACAATTTGGACTTTGGTGCTCAGTGGTATGTTGCTGTTGCAGCTGATGATGACCCTGAGACAAATCTATCATGGGGTTTCTATGGAAAGTTCCTTCAGAGGAGGTCCACCATGGCCATTCTCTGAGGCTCAGAGAGTGTGACTTGCCCAAGATCACCCTGTGGGTTTGAATGGCTGAGCCTGGTCTCACAACCAATACACCACGCTGGCTAATAACAAGAACAAGGTGCAAAATCTCATGCTACAACTTCTTTTACTCAGTTAGGCCCAAACGCACAGTCCAAAATAAAGCTGTTTCAGGTCACTTTGGAGGTACGCTATTTAAACGATGCATGTGTCTCAAGAGGCCGAAAGTCATGCCAAAAGACTGGAGTGCAGCTTCTGGCCTCTTAAGATGCGTGTGTCATTTCAACAGCATACCTCCAAAGTGACCTGAATCAGCTTTATTTTGGCCTGCCTGTTTGGGCCCATAGTCCCAAAGGTGCTGCAAGATCCCTTTGAGGTCTGATATATCCAGACGAACACGGCTATGTCTCCGAATTGTTTACACACAACAGACTCTGCAGTAACCAAACCAAGCAGGAAAGCAACCTGAGACGTGTTGGTGGCGAAATCTCCTTCCTTAGAGGTCTTTAAACAGAGGCTGGACGGCCATCTGTTGGGGATGCTTTGATGGAGAGTTCCTGCATGGCAAGGGGTTGGACTGGACCGCACTCAGTTTGACGGATGCCAAACCTCACATGGCTTTGATGTCAACTAGTCAAGTGGGAATTCCTCAGCAAATGAACACCTCACTTCTTTTGAGGCACTGATCCACATGGCAATAAAAAGTGAGAGTGGGGGGGGGGGGGGAGAAAGAAATGAAAATGCAAAATGAATTAGATGGGATGGGAAAGGAAAGGTGGGACCCTCTTCTTCACCTGGGAGTTTTTTTTTTTTTCCAAAAAGGAGGGATGGATGGGAGGACCAGAAAGCATCCCACCTGAATTTTCTTCTTTTTCTCTCCCCAAGGGGAGCAAATCAGAAGTGAAAACCAACCACGGTTAGGAGTGACTTCTTCTTTGCTCCATTTTAGGATTTGTAGAGAATTAAAATATTTTGGTTTGACATTGACAAAGAGGCACCCTTTGGTGCAATGGGACACCAACTCCTAGGAAAACCTATTTTCTCCATCAGATGCATTTTAAAAAAATAAATTAAAAAATTAAAAAAAATCTTGCATTTCCAAATATTGTAAGGTGGGGGTGTTGGAAAAATAATGGAGGTTGTGTGTGTGTGTGTGTGTGTGTATGTGATAGGCATTTTAACCATGATTAAAATCCTACATTCACGGGGAAGGGAAGGAAGCAACATTGCCAACTGCTTCTCCCATTGCAGCAGTGTGTGTCTGTGTGCATAGAAATTTGCAACCCAACACAGCATGAAACCACACTAAAGATAATAAATGCTCAAAAATAGGGTGTTCCCCCCCCCAAAAAATCCATGCCAATATAGATACCCCCCCCTGTCTTTTTAAACCTATGGCCCTTGCAAGGTGTGCATATAGAAAGGGAGGTTTTGCAAAGGAAGATCTGTTTTTCCTCCCTTCCAAAGCCTTTGAGATATTTTTGCAAGATCGCCTTTCTTTTTCTCTACGTAACGCCTTCTTCACAACCGACGCCATATTTTTGTGTGGCTGACACACAGCAGCAGCAACAGAGAAACGTAGGCACTTTTATTTTAATTTTTGGAGGAAAAAAAACAACAACACCAACCCAAACAAACCCTCCCAAACAAACCAGGATTCCCCCCCCCTCCTCTCCCCTTCAACCACACAAAAATAAATTTAAAAAAATATTTTGCAAAAATAAAAAAAAAATCTTATCAATTTTTTAAAAACAACAACCCTTTGCCCACTCCAAACATTACATTCCACTAATTTTTTTGTATTTTATTTATTTATTTTTTGGTTGTTTTTCTCCAATGCAAAGAGTGGGGAGGAGGAAAAAAGTTTGGAGTTGGAAGTCTCAAAAGCAAGACCCCAAAGTCTTTATGAGAAGCTTTTCAAAAAGCTTGTATTTTTATTTTTTATTTTTTTGGCAATACAAAAACAACATCACTAATAATAATATCTAGTTCCTGTTTTTTTAATCTTTAAAATAAATAAAGTCTCAAAAGGAAGACCCCAAAGTCTTTATGATGAGCTCTTCTAAAAGTTTGCATTTTTATTTTATTTTTTATTTTTTTTGGGCAAAATAATAATAATAATAATAATAATAATAATATCTATACATCTTTTTTTTTTAAAAAAAAATCTTTAAAATAAATAAAGTCTCAAAAACAAGACCTCCAAAATCTTTATGTGGAGTTCTTCAAAAAGCTTGCATTTGCATTATTTTATATTTTGGGCAATAAAATAATAATAATAATAATAATAATATCATCAGTACTCCCCTTTTTAAAATAAAATCTTTAAAATAAATAAAGTCTCAAAAGGAAGACCACGAAAGTTTTTAAATTTTTTGGCAAAATAATAATAATAATAATAATAATAATAATATCTATACTCCTTTTTAAAAAAAATATTTAAAATAAAAAAGTCTCAAAAGGAAGACCTCCAAAGTCTTTATGTGGAGCTCTTCAAAAAGCTTGAATTTTTATTTTATATTTGGTAATAATAATAATAATATCTATACTCCTTTTTTATTTTAAAAAAACCTTTAAAATAAATAAATTCTCAAAAGGAAGACCCCAGAGTCTCTTTAAAATTCTCTTTAAAAAATTCTCTTTTTAAAATAAATAAAAGTCTCAAAAGGAAGACCTCCCCAAAAAGCTTGCATTTATATTTATTTTATATTTTTGGCAAAATAATAATAATAATAATAATAATAACAACTATAACTTCCTTTTTATAAAAATATTTAAAAAAGGAAAAGGAAAAGAAAAGGAGGGTGCTGTTGTTGTAAACAGAGAGAGAGAGAGAGAAAGCGGAAGAAGGGCGGGCGAAGTTTGTTTGGCTTTCCCTTGTCCTTCCCTTTGATCTTCTTACCTGGGAATCTGGGATCAAAGGCTTTGGAACGTTGAGGCCCCGAACTTTCCCCGGGCCCCCGCGTTCTAGAACGTTGGGGGCCCCCGCGTTCCATCCATCCACTGCCCAGCAGCTCCACGTGGCCCTATTACGATGAGGGTTAATATATATATATATATATATATATATATATTTATATATATATTTTATATTTTATATTATATTATTTGACATATATATATATATCTTATTTTTAAAAATAAAAGGAAAATAAAAATAAATAAAATAAACCCTTCTTCTGTCTCTTTCTGGGATCGGTGGTGGCAAGAATCGACGCCAAAGCCCACATGATCCCTGACGTCAGCTTGCGTATTTGCATACGATACAACAAACCCCAGCCTTCCCCTTTTTTTTCCCCCTCTTCCTTCCTTACTCTCTTTCTCTTTTTTATTGGGAGAAAAGTTTTGTTTTTTTAATTTTACTTTTTCCACCTCCTCCTCCTCCTCCACTCTCTGGATGGGAAAGTCCCACCTTCCCTGAGCTGGGGTCCAAACCTGAGAAGTCCTTCAAAGGCATCCCACTTTTTTTGGGGAAAAAAAGCATTATTAAATCATCTCCTGCCTTGTTTATTTTCATTTTCATTTTCATTTATTTTATTCATTTTATTTTACTTTAATTTTCATTTTCTTTTCATTTCATTTATATTTTGTTTTATTCCTTTTATTTTATTTTATTTTATACATTTTATATTATTTTCATTTTCATTTCATTAATTTTATTTATATTTTATTTTATTCATTTTTATTTTATTATCATTTTATTTATATTTTATTTTATTCATTTTCATTTCATTTCATTTTATTCATTTTCATTTTCATTTATTTATATTTTATTTTATTCATTTTTATATTTATTTTATTTTATTTTATTCATTTTATTTTATTCTATTTTCATTTCATTTTATTTATATTTTATTTTATTCATTTTATTTCATTTTCATTTTATTTTTCCTCCTGGATGGGAAAGTTCAATTCTGAGTTTGTCTTCCTCCAAACTTGAGAAGACTTTCAATGACATCTCACTTTGGAAAAGTATTAGATCATCTCCTTCCTTTGGTCTTTCCATTTTTATTTTATTCATTTCATTTTCATTTTCATCTTCATTTCACTCTGTTTATATTTATATTTATTTTATTCATTTTATATTATTTTCATTTTAATTTAATTTTTTATTTATATTTATTTTCATTTCATTTCATTTTTATTTTATTTTATTCATTTTATTGTATTTTAATTTTAATTTTCATTTTATTTTTCCTCCTGGATGGGAAAGTTCAATTCTGGGTGGGTTTTGCTTTCCTCCAAACCTGAGAAGACCTTCAATGACACCTCACTTTGGAAAAGCATTAGATCATCTCCTTTGTGTGATTATTTTCATTTTATTTTTCCTCCTGAATGGGAGAATTTGACACTTCCTCCAAACCTGAGAAGACCTTCCAAAAACTTTGGAAAAGGATTACTATATTATATTAGATCATCTCCTTCCTTAGTCTTTCCACTCATTACTTACTTTTATTTTCACTTTTTTAGGGTTGCCATAAATCAACAGATGATATGAAGGCACAGACAGACAGAAGACAGTGTGGCATAGTGGTTTGAGAACAAGAGTTCGAATCTACACTGGAGCATGCAAACCCACTGGGTTACTTGGGCAAGTCACACTCTCTCAGCCAATGAAACCTTTGGAAGTCAGTCTTCATCAACTGTTTCAAGGTGATCGAGAGAGCAGTCACCTCCCAACTCCAAGCCGTCTTGGATGAAACCGATTATCTTGATCCAATTCAAACTGGCTTCAGGACAGGACACAGAGTTGAGACTGCCATGGTCGCTCTGATCGATGACCTCCGCTTGAGTATCGACAGGGGTAGTGTGATCCAGCTGGTGCTCTTGGTGCAGATGGTGTCTCTCCTTTTAATGACTGTCTTGTGGTGGTAATGGTTTGGGTGAGGGAAAACAGATTGAAGCTGAATCCTGACAAAACGGAGGTACTAACAGTTGCAGGACCGAAGCCAAGTTGGGGAATACAACTTCCGGTCCTAGATGGAGTCACACTCTCCTTGAAGGACTCTGTTCGCAGACTCATCGCTTCACATGACTAGTCAGGTGAATGTGAAAGTCAGGAGTGCCTGTTATCAGCTTTGGTTGATACACCAGCTGCATGCTTTCCTGGACCTGAAGGACCTGGAATCTGTGGTACATCCTCTGGTATCCTCACAATTGGATCTCTGTAACACGCTCTATATGGGGCTACCTTTGTGCTCAACCCGGAAACTTCAAATGGTTCAAAATATGGCAACCAGACTTATTACTGGTACATCTAGGAGAGAGCACATCACACCTGTGCTTAAATCTCTCCACTGGCTGCCGATTAGTTTCCGGGCACAGTACAAGGTGTTGGTTTTAACCTTTAAAACCCTACATGGCTTGGGTCCATCTTTTCTCAGGGACCGCCTCTCCCTGTACGATCCCCCCCCCCCCCCCGCACACTCAGGTCCTCTGAGGAATCTGCTGCAGCCTATCAAGACCAGGCTGTCGCAGACCTCCCAAAGGGCCTTTTCTGCCACCGCTCCTAAGCTTTGGAACGGCCTGCCGGATGAGATGCACAGACATGACATCTTTAGATTGCTTTAAAAAGGCTATATAGACACATCTCTTCCGGCAGGCCTTCCCTGAAATTCCCTAAATCCCTGGCTCTGAAGCCAGACTTTGATCTCTTTGCTTACTCCCAATATTCTGACCCCTAACTTAATGCCTCACCCCACTCACCCCATCTCTTCAGTCTTTTAAAGAGACACGGGCAAATGCCATATCCTGTTTCTGCCAAAAGGTAGATGTTTGAGGAACAGTGGTGTCACCCCCTTATAGTGTCACCTGGTGTGGTCCGTACCCCCTGATCCCCCCTGGAGACAATGAGGATGGAGCAAGTTTGTTTTCTGCTGCTCCAGAGAATAGGACTTGGAAAATGGATGCAAACTACAGGAAAAGAGATTCCACCTCAACATTAGGAGGAACTTCCTGACAGTAAGGGCTGTTCAACAGTGGAAAAAAACTCCTTCATAGTGTGGTGGAATTTCCTTCTTTGAAGGTTTTTAAGCAGAGGTTGGATGGCCATCTGTCAGGGATGCTTTGATGGAGAGTTCCTGCATGGCAGAATGGGGTTGGACTGGATGGCCCTTGTGTCTCTTCCAACTCTATGATTCTGTGATTCAATGATGCCACAGCAATTGGGGCAGAATGTCTCCAGTGTTCCTAAAGCAACGTGGGAATGCTGTTCTTCCACATGTGTTTCTTCCATGGAAAGTTGAACAAATTTGTTGCTCCTGTCTGCGTGGGAATTGCCTGGATTCCCAGCAGCAAAAACAAAGCACATCTCCTCCTCCTCCCTTTTCACTTGAGAAAGAAGACATCATTGGGATGGGGAGTGGGAAAATCTGGCTTCCTTAGAAACAGCGAAATCATCTCTGGACTGGAACCATATGTGGTCATTTTAGGCATTAGAAGGTTGGGATTGGATATCATCATTATCATCATCATCATCATCATCCTGGAAATGGAAGACGTCTGTTTATTCTGTTCAAGAGAAACATCTCTTAATTTTCTCTCACTCAAGTACCCCAAGGCCAAAATGAGAGGTTGGGCTTCATGAATTCCTCCAACAACACCTGAGATGAGAACAGCAACATCTTCAAAATGCAGGCTCGTGACTAACGTTGTAATAATTTCCTCCCCTCTTGTATGATTTTTAACATCCTTGCCTAACGATGAAGCCAGTGGAGCTTCGAAAGCTTGCAACAAATATTTTGCACATTTTGGTTGGTCCAATAAAGGTATCACAATTTTGTGGATTTTGGATGCTGTTGTCCTTTGTTCACTGAGGCACGTCTGTGTTAAGATCAACAGAACAGCATGGAACAGGAGAAATGTTATTACTGAGTACCGTTGGGGTTCTAATGCAAAACAGCCACATTTAAAATCTGTGATGAATGAAGTTGGTAATTATTGTGTTTAAATAGCACTTGCCCAATAATGCATTAATTGTATTTCAATTGCACTTCAATTGTATTTCAAATTAAGAGCAGTGCTTTCACTTTTTTGAAATATTGCTCAGGACTAACCCGTAAGAGCACAGTTCAGTGGAGGTTATTTCACACTTGCTTCTGTTTACTGAAGTTTGAAATTACCCTACTTACTGTTTGGCATTTGATTCTTCTAAATACCAGATTACATATTTTAATGGCCTGTGGGGAACACAGCAATAGTTTTAACACTGGGTGAAAAGTAATAATAAGGCACCCATTGGTAGAGGATAATTAAATGTGAAGTTGCAGTCTACTTCGAATCCATGCCAGGCCTTGATGTGCAGGTTTCAAATATAACAGCACTCTTCAGGCTTTTCACATCAATTTTTTGAAATGCATTTGTAGGCTTCTGTTTTGTCATCTTCTTTTCCTTCCTAACCATCTTTATGATTTGCAGAATTTTACTTTGTCTAGATTGAATTTGCAAAACTTAACACCTAGGAAAATTAAATTAGTGAGCTATTTATAAAGGCAATTGTGATTCCCTTGCATGCATAGTTTTAATGTCTAGAGAAATCACTGAGTATTTGAGGATTTTGCCATGCAATAATCACTTTATTGTTGTGTGCCTTCAAGTCATTTCTGACTCACCTTATGCCTTATGTCCCTCAACAACTGGTATGCAGAGGCATACTACTTTGGATACTGACGTGGTAGTTGTTGGCATGGTCCAGAATTTCAGTGCTTTCAAACAGCATTTTATGCCCAGGATGGTTTATAGCATGCTCTGCTACTGCTGATTTTTCCAGTTGACCCAGTCTGCAGTGTCTCTCATGTTCCTTGATTCTTGTCTGCATATGTCAGAATGCACAGGGAGGCCATTGAAATCCATAAACCCCTGGACAATTTCAACAGGAAAGAGGAAACCCTGAGAGTAAACAAGGCTTGGCTCCCAGTCTTGAAGGACAGCAAGGTCAAGACTCAACCTATGCAAATGAGAAACAGCCTAAGGCCAGGGGATTCCCAGCAGACAATGAGCAAATTACTCCTTCCTTCCCAGCGTCACATAGGATATATATCTCCAATCCTTTTCCAGGCTATCATTCTCTGAAGATGCCAGCCACAGATGCTGGCGAAACATCAGAAAGGAACTCTTCCAGAACATGGCCACAGAGCCCGAAAGCTCCACAAAAAACTAAGTTGGAGTGAGTTCAGGGAAGGCAACAAGGATGTAGGAAGTATGGAGAACAAAACCTTTGATGAGAGGTTGAAGGATCTGGATATGTTCAGCTGCGTGGAACATGACTGGAGTCTTTAAATACTTCAAGGGCTATCACAGAGAGGAGGGAATAGGTCTATTCTCTGCTGCCCCAGAGGTTGGGACCAGGTCTAATGGGGCAGTCTGAAGTTACAGAAGAACAGATTTCCATTGAACATTAGGAGGAACTTCTTGACAGAGATTTGACAATGGAACCAATTGCCTAGCGAAGTGATGGAGTCTCCTTCTCTGGACATCTTCAAAAAGAGTCTGGACAGCTACCTGCTGGGGATGCTTTAACTGGAGATCCTGCATTTAGCAGTGGGCTGGATTCTTTGGCCCAGGAGGCCACATCCAACTCTATGACTCTATACAGTGTATTGTATGAATCGTGTGTGTCATGTACCCTCAAGTCTCCTATTGACTTAATGATGACCCCCATTAATTTCATGGGGTTTTCTTAGACAAGGAATACTCAGAGGTGGTTTACCATTACTGTTCTCTGAAATACAGCCTAGAGCACCTGGTATTCTCTGATAGTCTTCTTTCCAAGTACTAACTAGGTCTGACCCTGCTTACCTTTCAAGAGCAGAGGGGATATGTGTGGAAAAATAACAATCCAGTGTGGCAGCTTTAAAAAAAAACCAGATTCACCAAATAGCACTATAGCAATGCAATGATACAACAAACCACATAAACAATGAATTAACAATTACAAAAATGCAGCTCTAAAAGGAATCCCATCTGCTTGTAACATAGATTGCAGACACACAAGACTGTAGATGGAATTCCATTTAGGCCAGTGTAGATGGTATTCGGTTATGGTTGTTGTTGTTGAAGATTAATTAGTATGTATGATGATGATTTTTTTTTTTTTATTTTTTAGATTGTAAGACTGAAGGCAGGGAACCACTCTGATAGCCTTTAAGGCTGAAGGGTGGAGTATAAATACTCTAATAAAAATAAAAATAAAGATGGTCATCTACTCCAGAAACTATATACTGGTGGCAGTAGTATACGTGGTATACTATCTATCTGTATCAAAGAGCAAAACAGTTTATTATTTATTTAATATGTCTAGCAATCTGAAGCAAAGGATGTCAGAGCTCTCACAGAAATGGACAAATAGTCAACAAAGGAAATTACCATGGTGGTCATCGTATACCAAGCAGCCAATGAAGAATTGCATTTCAAGGCCCTGGATTAGGTTATTGTACTAAAAGTGCAGTGCAGGAGAATTTGCATAACTGTATGCAGTGCCCGAGTTTGGACCATCATTTCTTGGCTTAATACAGTAAATGAAGATATGCATGAACCTTTTTCATTGTAAGCTATGAAGGCTCCAGTTAACCATCATTGCCATTTCATCCAGCTAGTGTAAATATGCTTACCATGTTCAGAACAAGTCTGTTATACCAGTGTCAGTGGAGTCAGGCAAGGCTGCATTTTATCACCCACCCTACTTAACTGGTATGCTAAACATCATACCTGTGGACATGTGAGGGGCAGGATGCTGGTGGGAGCAGTGTCCTACAAGCCGGCCCGCTGTAAACACTAGAGACCTAGTTTTTGTCCTGCCCACCTAGGAGAGGAAGGGTTTGATATTTACTGATTGACTTTATCTATATTGTACGTATCTGTAATGTAACTGATTGACTTTATGTACTATGTTTGTACTGTGGATTGCTTCATTGATATTGTATTGTATGTGTTTAATTTGACGTTAATACACTAGGTGATATTATGAACTGTTTTACTGATATTGTATTGTGTGTATTTAATTTTATGTTAATGCATTAGGTTTACATTTTGCATTGGATTACTGATATTGTACTGTGTGTATTTAACTTGTTGTAATCCCGCCTTGATCTAAAGGAAAGGCGGGGCATAGAAATATTTTATTATTATTATTATTATTATTATTATTATTTGTAAAGCAGGATTAGACATAAGAGGAAGGAGGTGTGAAAACTGGAGGAAGGACCACCGACAATTTGAGATATGCAGAGGACACCATACTGTTAGCAGAAAATAGCAAAGACTTGGAGCAATTACTGGCAAAAAAATCAAGGAGAAAAATGCTAAGGGAGGCTTACATTTGAGCATAAGAAAGAAAAGTAATGACCACAGATGATTTACATAACTTGAAGGTAGTTTACACAAACAACATGCATTTAAGATCTAAGTATTCACAAAAATGGAAAAGTGAAAGGATGGGACCAAATGACAAAAACAGAGTGAATGCCATTTTTCCTTGGTTTATAGAATATTTTCTCAGATTTGGCTGAATTATTTGTCCACCTCTCCTAGCATTTCTCACTGTTAGTGGCTGCAGCCCTCCACTGTCTTAGACAATGGTGTTTTCTGTCACCTGTTGCCTGACCCTTTTCATCTACAGGTGCCAAGGACTGAGCCTGGGGTCGTTTTGTTGGGTTTTTGACACATATGAGTCAGTTTGATGTATGTTAGAACCTCATGGCCAAAATTCAGATCTTGGAAAAGCTATTCTTTTGTACTATAGCTCCTCTAATCCTATAGCCAGCATGGACTGTGGAGGGGAACGTTTTGCCCTCAGTGTTTTCAACATTGATCTCCAAGTAAACTGTGAATGCATCAGCCATATTTTCTAGATATCTCCCTGCTTCCTTCCACCAGAGCAGAACTTGAGAAACCTCTGGATAAAATTCACATTGATTGATTGAAAGCAAATTATTTGATTTCAGTCAACTGACAGATAATTGATAGGAAAGAGAAAAATCCCAAAGTGAGAGTTTACTAGCTTTCTTCTTCACTGAATCTGTAATCTCTGTCTTACAAATCAGTCTGTCCACAAAGGAAATTGTCCAATTTCACTCAAAAGCTCTGATTTTATGTAAGCAATCATGGCCCTGTCCCAAAGAGCCTAAAACAGCAGCCAGGCAATTTTTTAAAATGAGCCTCTTTTGCAATGCAAAAGTCAGTTCCTGGAACTCATGACTAATCCCAGATTTTTTAATGAGGCTGTGATGTTTGCTGACTTCAGTGTGTGGTGTGAGCATGAATACATCCAACAATGCACCTTGATGAAAGAGCTGTGAAACACAGGCCTTGATGAAGTAAGAATGGCGGGTAACAGAAGTGATATTGCTACTGTTTTTAATCCACCTTTTTTTCAATTATTGAGCCTCGTTTTTGGCTAGCCTTTTTGCTTCTCACCTTTCCGATGCTTCTGCTGTGAAATCCGCACGTCATATATGGAGCATTTCCATAACAACATGCTGTGATGTGATAAACAAAGAATAATGATCTCACTCCAGCCCTGGACAGCCAAAACATGTAGGGCAGAGTACAAGAAATGTTTAGGTTTAGTTCTCTCACTTTTCGGTTTGTTGCCGAATGGTAAACAGAGCAGTGCAGTGCAAACACCTGGGTTGCAATATGGGGCTATACAAAAGGAAATGTAAAGTGAGGGAGGGGAAATTTTGATCTTTTGTCCTACAGTTTGCTGCATCCCCACCCAGCACAGCCAATAGCAAGGGTTTTTGAGAGTTGTGGCCCACAACATCTGGAAAGCCAAAAGTTCCCCACCCCTGGCAGAACACTAAATAGATGCTTGATGCTGATCTTCTGTCAACGCCTACTGCAAGGATGGGCAACTTGTGACCCTCCAGATGTTGTTGGACTGCAACTCTAGCCAGAATAACTAATGGCAGGAATTGCAGCCCCATATGCATCCGAAGGTCAACAAAGAAAGTGCAAAGGCAGGCTTACTGCTGAACATAAAGAAAACAAAAATAATGACCTCAGAAGATCTACCCAGATTCAGCCTAGACAACCAGGAAATGGAAATAGTAAAAGAATTCTCATACCTGGGATCAAACATTGACCAGAATGGGGACTGCAGTTGGGAAATCAGAAGAAAACTAAGAATGGGGAGGACAGCTATGAAAGAACTAGAAAAGATCCTAAAAAGCCCCCCCCCCATCAAAACAAAAACAAAAACCACACAAGCCATTTAGTCCCTATTACCATGCATAGATGCAAGATCTGGACAGTTAAGAAAGTGGACAGGGAAGAAAATAAATTCATTTGAGATGTGGTGCTGGAGAAAAGTGCTGAGGATACCGTGGGCAGCCAAAAAGACAAACAAATGGGTTCTAGAACAGATCAAGCCTGAACTCTCCCTGGAAGCCAAGATGACAAAACTGAGGCTCTTAATTGGAAAAAGCAATAATGCTAGGAAAGGTGGAGGGAAGTAGAAAGAGGGAATGGCCACATGCTAGATGGATGGATTCTATTAAGGAGGCCATGGGTATGAGTTTACAGGACCTAAGCAGAGCAGTGGAGGACAGGGAGCTTTGGAAGTGTCTCATCCACAGGGTTGCTATGAGTCAGGATTGACTCGAGGGCAGTTAACAACAACAGCAACAAATGAATCTGCTAGAATCTGAAGATCCTTGAGAGAGGGCTTTCTCTCAGTCCCAGAACCACCATAGGCATATCTGGTGGTGACAGAGTCTTTTTTGTGGCTTCTCCTAGACTGTAGAATTTCCTTCCATGGGAGGCTAGGCTGATCTTTTCTCCGCTCCCCTTTTGCCAACTGGCCAAGATCTTTATCTATCATGATAGCTAAGGGGTGGAAACATGCTGAGGAAGTTGATCTTTTGCATGGTGGAGGAGGCTGTGACTTTAAATGAAAAATTAACCACTACTTGTAAAGTTCTTGGAGGGGAACCTAGGACGGACAAATTTGTCAAGATATGGCATTCATTAATTGCTTTTGTAAATACAGTTTACATATCCATGGATTCAACTACCCACAGCCTGAAATTATTCCAAAAATATATAAATTCCAAAGAGCAAACCTTGATTTTGCTATTTTCTGCAAGGGAGACCATTTTACTCTGTCACTGTATATAATGGGACTTGAGAATCCATGGATTTTGGTATCCATTGGGGGGTCCAACCCCCAGCAGATACAAGGGCCCGCTGTAATATGACTGGTATCCTGGGACCTCATGGGTTTCAATATAAATATTGGAAAGATTTGTTTTGTGATCTCTGATACTTTATTTCTTCTTTTGTGAGCATGTGAAAATGAACATTCAGGATTATTCAGTGAAGAAAATTTTAAAAAAATCTGTTGGAAAACTGATTCTATCTTTAGCTGTATCTACACTACAGAATTAAAACACGTTGACACCAACTGCCATGGTTCTATCCTACAGAATCTTGGGATTTGTAGCTTGGTTTGAGGATTGGACTATAACTCTGGAGACTAGAGTTTGATTCCCAGCTCAGTCACGAAGCCCACTGGGTGATCTTGGGCAGGTCATATGCTCTCAGCCTCAGGTGAAGAACAAATCTTGCCAAGAAAACACCATGATATGTTCTCCATAAGTTGGAAATAACTTGAAGGCACACAACAACCAAGGGACCAGAGCCCTCTGACAGAATGGGCTGAATATGTCATCAAACTACAAATTCCAGGGTTCTGTAGGATAGAATTATGGCCATTAAAGTGGTGTTAACCTGCTTTAATTCTGCACTGTGGATACACCCTTTGAGAGGGTTTATTCCGAATATAATCTGGTCTGTCATCTGATAGTATATTTGTGTTGCTCTTTTTGTTTTGTGTTTATCCTTTTGTGTAGGTATTACATGTAAATTAATATTTTTTAGAAAACACAACTACTAGAAAAAAAAGGCTTGGGAGATTCACATGTAATTCCTTGCTGTCTTTCATGAAGCCTATGCTAACCAGACTAGAGGATCAGCTGATTCATAGTCATGTGTTACGCAAAAGTTTGCATACAGTGTTTCACAGTAAAATTAGTCCAAATAGAAATAGTATTAATTCACCTTTGCAGTTCTTATGGCATAGTATACAGTGGACCCTCAACATTTGCTGAGGTTGGATCAAGACCCCTCTTGAAAGTGGGAAAACAAATAAAACAAAACAAAACATTTTTTTAACCGGAGTGAACACGGAGTCTCTAGGTCCTCCAAGGCAATTATGTGGTCAAGATCTGCCAGTCATTGACCATGAAATTGCTCTGGAGGGCCTACAAATGCCTAAAGAAGTGTTCTTGCTAGGAATTGTTTTCTTGGTGAGTTTTTTTAAGAAGGATTTTTTCATTGCCATCCTCTGAGGCTGAGAGATTGTAACTTGCCCAAGGTCACCCAGTGGGTTTCATGGCCAAGCAAGGAATCGAACCCTGGACTCTGGAGTCATAGTCCCACACTCAAACAGCTACGCCACTACCTAGTACAAGGACACCACTTGGGGTTGCTCCTGGACTCATCACGTCAGCTGTCAGCACAGACAGATGCAATGTTCAGGAGTGCCTGTTATCACCTTCGGCTGATACGCCAGCTGTGCCCCTTCCTGGAGCAGGGAGACCTAGAAACGGTAGTACACATGCTGGTAACCTCTCAACTTGACTTCTGCAATGCGCTCTGCATGGGGCTACCCTTGTGCCAAGTTTGGAAACTTCAACTGGTGCAAAATATGACAGGCAGAATGGTTGCTGGTACATCAAGAATCAACAATATAACACACGTTTTAAAATCTCTCAAGTCTCCAAACCTTACATGGCTTGGGTCCAGCTTACTTGCGGGAGTGTCTTCTTCCCTACAATCCAACCCACACTCTCAGGTCCTCTGGGAAGAATTTACTGCAGCCAAGGAAGACCAAGCTGGCTGCAGTTTCCCAGAGGACCTTTTCACCTGCCGCTTCTAAGGTGTGGAATGACCTACCAGAGGAGATCCATCACATTGCTACTCTTGATGCCTTTAAGAAGGCTGTCAAGATGGATCTCTTCTGGCAGGCCTTCCCAGACTGACCCCCACTACCTCGCCGCCTACTATTTGACATCGACTGTTCTTCCTCTCCACTAATGGTCTCTTTCCAAATCCATTTTTAATCTATTTTAATTCAGATTTTATTGTTATAATTTTTGCTTTGATATGGGGATAGGGATTATGTTTTATTGATGTTATGAAATTTATGTTTTGCTATGTAATTTTATCATGTATATTATTGCGTTTTGTAACCTGCCTCAGTCCATAGGGAGAGGTGGGAAATTATTATTAATAATAATAATAATAATAATAATCTGTTTTAATTTCATTATATATTTCGGGGTGTCTTTCTGTGCGTATCTGTGTCCCAAACTAGGTAAAGGAAAATAATGTCTTGGAAGAGGTAGTAGATGGGCAGTCCTAAATGCTGTGTGTGATAAACTTGTTAGCACGAATGAAAGTTGCAATTCCAAAAAGGTTCTGAAGGTGTGATAGAGGAGAGAAGAAGAACAATTGTATAATGTTCCTTTTAAAATGCTGTTTACATAATTTCCAACTTGTAATAGTGATCCAAAGGGAAACCCATCACAGAGTTTTGTTCAGGGCGGGTTTGCTTTTGTCTTCCTCTGAGGCTGAGAGAATGTGACCCGACCATCCTGCCCCGAAGGTTTCCTTGGCCAAGTGAGGATTCAAACACTGTCTCAGAGTCATAGTCCAACACTCAAGCTGGCTCTCAACACTGAGCTGAGGGAGGTTTATTTATGATTTCACAATATTGGAAATTTCACAACTTCACAATTCAGTACCACTACACCATGAGGACTCTCATCTCTGTGATCAAATAATGTAATCATAATAGATCCTCTAATCTCTAAACTCTTTGCCTTTGCTTCAATATTAAAGGAAAATAGAAGAATAAGGATTGGAGAAACTGAGTTCAAAATATAGTTATAGCACTGAAGTCAGACCAAATTACTTTTCAGTATCTTTTCTAACTGTGATTCTAAATAACTGTGACTTTAAAAAGAAGTCACTAGATGTATATATTTTTTTAAAAGATATTTCCAAGGAAAGTAAGCTAGGATATTTTCTTAAGAAAACTGACACTGTAAAGGATATTCCTGTAACACTTGGAGAAAGGAGGACTGTAAAACATGCTGTTATTGTTTTTGCCATTAGATTGAAATTGGATGCTTTCCATTCATCCTGAATCTTAGCAGGGGTCTCATCATGAAGTGGCTTCACAATAAGGAATATACAGTTTAGCACTGTCTTACCATCTTTGTCATTTTAATTAGTTGATCCTTGCAAAATGCTTAATGGTCTGTAAAATTCCAGCCCATTTTTGCCAAAGATTGTGTTAGATACCAACAGCTCTGCACTGTGGAGAGCTAAACTATAGTAAGTTGGTGTTTGCTTCCAGAGTGAACAAATCCCATTAGACTGTTCCTCTGGAAGCGAACACCAACTTAATATAGTTTAGCTCTCCACAGTGCATAGCTGTTGGTATCTATATTTTCATAAAGCTGAAAAGTCACAGGGTTGGAAATACAGACCATCAGTGCAAAGAATATAGAAGGGGATCTCTAGTAAACCTCTGGCTGGTTTGATTGGCAAAAAATTTGCATCTCTTGAGTTATTTAACAATGCTTGTTGTTGTTGTTGCTGTTGTTGTATGCACCTTCAAGTCATTTTTTACTTATGTTGAAGGCGAAACTATCATGAGATTGTCTTGGCAAGATTTGTTCCGAGGAGGTTTGTTATCGGCTTGTCCTGAGGCTGAGAGCCTGTGACTTGTCCAAGGCCACCCAATGTATTTCATGCCCTAGCATGGAACTGACCCCTGATCTCCAGAACTGACCCCTGATCTCTGATGACAACGACAAAATAATATGCCGTGTTTGCTGTTTGCCTTCAGGTCATTCTGGACTTATTGCGACCCTGTGACATACAAACTTTTATTTAAATAATAGCCTGCCCGGTTACTGGTTAAATTATTTGCCATTCATCTCTCTGCTTGGAGAATTTTGCTGTGCTGTTGCTAGAGTGAATCAGCTTGGAGCTGACAGGTCAGAGCTTCTGGCTGCCAGATAATCAGATGAAGCTAGCCATAGCTGCACACATGATGACTGAAAATGGGTCTTAAAGTAGATGTTGAAATGTAAAGCTTGTCTCCATGGCCAAGCTGGATCTATTCCCATAATTTAAGCATGTGAACAGAAGAAGTTTTCTGAACCTCACTAGTGACTTGGTGAGCAGATACAGCTGCCTTATTTTAATAGTAAAAAATCAACTGAAAAAAGAGCCAGCCCCCAAAAGACATTCAAGAATATAAGATGCATTGTTTTCCTGTGCAACTTCCTTGACTCCCAGTAGATCTCTAAGCGCTGTAATTTGAATCCGTTGGTTCATATTCTGGGCTGCATCTGCATTGCAGAAATAATCCAGGTTGGCACCACTTTAACTGCCATGGCTCAATGCAATTGAATTCTAGGAATTGTAATTTGTGGCACCAGAGCTTTCTGACAGAGAAGAGAAGGCAAAATATCTCACAAAACTATAAATCCCAGAATTCCATAGCATTGAGCCATGACAGATAAAGTAGTGTCAACCTGGATTAATTCTGAAGTGCAGCCTTAGTCTCTAGAACAGCGGAACACAAACTTGCTCCATTTTCTGTTTGATTTCCCTTCCAAATTTTTAAGATAGCTGTAATGTCAGGGATGCTTTGATTTGGAGTTCTTGCATGGCAGGGGGTTGGACTGGATGGCCCTTGTGGTCTCTTCCAACTCTAAATTTCTATGATTCTATGATTCTATGATTCTATGTCACCTACCAGTATTCTCTTTTCCAAGCTAAACAGATCCAGTTCCTTCAGTCATTCCTCATATAAAGCTTGGTTGGTCTGATCAAAGCAGAACAGAATGGCACTACAACTTCCCTCAGTCAGGATACCTTACTCCTGTTAATGCAGTGGCATTGCTAGGGTTGGGATCACCTGGTGCAGTAACCCATAGTGTCACCCGCTACATTGACCTCCTCCTATACCACACCATAAATAATCCTTAGCAATGTTTTTTCTACTGTTATGTTATTCATAAATCCTAATTCCCATATATCACTGAATGTAATGGCAATAGTTGTGACACAAACAACTAGAAAAATTAAAATTATACCTTGAAATTACCATATCATGTGCACAGCCTACATGTATACATGTTTTCATGTAGTTAAAGTGAAAATTCAGTAAGGTGTGATGTTTTTAAAGCAAATTTAAAAAGAATTAAAACGTTTGATTCACTCCACCCACACCGTCTCTTCATCATTTTAAAGGGACACAGGCTTTTGACAGTCTGTTTCTGTCAAAAAGCAGATGTTTGGGAAGCAGTGGTGTCACCCACCTTTAGGGCGTCATCTGGTGTGGTCTGAATCCCCCGCAGACCCTTAGCGATACCCCTGTGTTGATGCAGCTCAGAATTGCATGGATGTAGGGTACTATCTGCTGTTACGTCTCAGGCAGCAAAATGCCTTGCCTTACTATATATACTCATGTATAGGTCTAGAAATTTTAGTCAAAAACTGATGCAAAAAATCTGGGTCACCTTATCCATGGGTCAACTTAAGTACTGTACTTTAACTCATATATACAAAAAAGGAGGCATCCCCATTCTCTAATTGGAATGGTAAAAGGTGAGAGCTTAATCCATCCTGGGAACTTTCTAAAAGAAGCACTAATCTTCTTCTACTCTCTCATCCATCTAGCCTCTCGTCATCCATTTAGGGTGAGCACAAACAGTTATGCATTCCAGAATTTTGTAAGTTCTTCAACATCATTTTTTTTGCTTCATCCTTTAGATGCTTTATTACATGCCTCTTAGTTTTACCCTTAAGGTATTCATTGGTCATATCAAAATCCATAATTTTGGTCCCCATATCTCCCCTCAACTTATACATGAGGTCAATTTATAGTAGAGTATATACAGTAGTCCTGGATTAAGACCCAAAAAGTGCTGGTCTGTGCAGCATTCCACAGCCAGATCCTATCGGCTCTGCTGGCACTGTAACTCTGCTGGCAGAGGCAAAAGTGGCATTGCCAGCAGCAAGAACAGAAGATCTCTAGCTCTATTTTGCACCTGCATGAGAGTTTTAGATTGAGTGGTGGAGTACAGGCTTAGAGGGCAGGAGCCTCTTCGAGTCAAACAAGCATTTACAACATAGTTTGGATATACAAAAGTTACCTCGCTATCTTACATAAAGCTGATTTGTGTTGATGTGATACAAGGCACAGATCCATAGCTCGGATAAACTACCTGTTACCAGATTAAAGCACCATCATGACCTTTCTGCTGACAAATCACTGTGGAACTATAGGAATCTATGCAGGTGCAAAGCCACTGTGCATCATTCTTGCCCCTTGGATGTGAGGCAGGTCAACATGACCTTGCTCATCTGCATCGCCAAGGTACCTTAAGCCCATGAAGTAAATGAAAGGTCAACCACCCCTGGATCCATCCTCATGCCATACTGCCTAAGTTTTGAGAAAGTATTGAAAATAAAAATCTATGTTCAGCATGAAATCATAGACTCATAGAGCCGGAAGAGATCCCAAGGGCCACCCAGCCAAACCCCTGCCATGCAGGAATACACAATCAAACTACTCCCGACAGATGGCCATCCAGCCTCTGCTTATGAACCTCCAAAGAAGGAGACTTCACACACACAAACACACACCCAAGGCAGCATGTTCCACTGTTGAACAGCTCTTATCATAAGGAAGTTCTTCCTAATGTTGAGCTGGAATCTCTTTTCCTTCAGTTTGAATTTGTGTCCTAGTCTCTGGAGCAGCAGAAAATAAGCTTGTTCCATCCTCAATGTGACATCAAATATTGTCAATGTGGCTTCAAATATTTAAAAAGGGCTATCAAACAAGCGTGAATTCATATACAATAGAGGGAGGGTGGGTGGGAAGGCAAGCAAAGCCCAACTATAGAAGGTATCGCAAGGCAGCCCAATATATATCCCTTTGCCAGAGTGAAGTCCCATCCATGCTGGCCACTCGGCTACTCCTTCCCAAAGCTGGTGGAAACTTCCTGGGCTTCTGGAATGGTGCCAAACCATTTGTCAGACTTGAGCAAATTCAGAACCAATGCACATCAACCAGTCCAGGATTTCTTAAACAGCAAAGAACTTTATTCAATACACAGTCAGTAATTCACCAGCCAGTATTTAAGCCAAAACTACTCCCTAAAGAGCTAAGCAGTAGAATCCAAACTCCACCCCAACCCCATTTGGTGCTAAAACTAGCACCCACCTCCAATTCCCACAGTTTAGTCCCCTCTACAGTCTATCCCCCCTCCCTTCTATACTTTCTCACCAACACTATCTCTTTTGGACTCTGGCATTTCCACCATCCCTCCCTTCGTACAGTACCAGACACCGATGCAACTCACTCCACACACACATTCCAACCATATCGTTCCCATAACTATCCTGGCCAGCTGCGCACATCCCATCCCCTTTATCCAACTAGCTATGCACTTACCCATATGCCACAGCAACTATCAGTCTATCCATCAGCCCCCCCCCCTCAGCAATCAAACATATAACATATTTTATTATTTGAAAACCAACCCTCCTCCCTCCATTAATCACTTATTCAGAACCCTGACAGACGCCATGCATTCATGGTTCTGACACCACCGGAGTGGGAAGATGACATGTAAAGATGGCAGTTCCCTTTTCAAGCTGTGTGCAGACTCCCTTCAGTCCCCCTTCAGTCAGTCCAGGTGTTTAAAGTTATAAGAGAGAGATAAAATTGGAGGGGGGACACACATAATATCTAATTTGGCTACAAGCTTGTTTGTTGTTGTTGCTAACTGCCCTTGAGCCAGCTTTGACTCATGGCAACCCTGTGGATGAGACATCTCCAAGATGCCTTGTCCTCAATTGCTCTGCTCAGGTCCCGTAAATTCAGGACCTAACTGACTCTCTAATTCAGGGGCTGTACAGACCGGCTTGAAGTGCCAACATGGGGGCAGCATGGGGGCATGGCCTTTGGACTACACACGCCCTGATGCTGCCTGCCCAACTACATGGCGGGCGGTATCATGGCGCTCCTTTGGTGTGGCGTTTATATGACGCGTACTGAAAGGAGTGTTGAAAAGTGTCGCTGTGGTAGCACTTTGCCATTTCTTTTAAAGCCAGCAAAGCACCCAATCGAGGCCACGGCATGTGGTTGCTGCAAACCCGATTTGGGGCTTAAAGGGGTGGTGACAAGCCGCTCCTTTGGGGCCATCTGTTGTGCCCCTGAGTCTATCCATCTGGTGTGTGGTCTGCTTCTCTTTCTATGATATTCTACTTTCCCTAGCCCCTTTTTTGGGGGTATCTTGTCTATAATTCTAAAGGATCAACTGGGTTTTTATGTCATTGAAATGCTAAACATTTGACAAGGGAGGGCAAATTTTTTATGGGGATGGCAATGTCCCCCCTGTAACCAGGTTCTTGTGTTAGTTCCAACTAGAGAATGAACTACTCCAATCAGTGAGGTTTATCTCTACATTCTCACCAGTCAATCGGTTTAATCGGTCTGGTTTAGTTGGGACTAGCCAGTAGGATGGGAAATTATCTCCCAAATGTGATGGCAATTTGATGTTTATTATTTGGTGGGCAAATTCCCATTACAAACCAGCGGAGTTTAAGCTGAGCAAGCAGTAGTAAATATATGTATTATCAAGGTGCATATAACAAGCATTGTTAGTGTTATTCACTGTCCCCTAGATGGCAGCAAATTCATTACTAAAGTAAAAGACACAAAATCTGCTTTTTAAGCTCTTCAATTTGCAGACACTTCCAGTTTGTTTCCAGGCACTGATAGCTCTGTGATTGGCTCTCTTGGCCAGTTCATCACATCTTTTTTAGGTTCCCAAGCCCATTCGTGTGGTTATCTACCAGCCTTGGCTTTAGGCAACATCCTTCCTCCTCCTTGTCCCCTGACAAACATAATTTAAACCAAATGTGTCACCGCATCTCCACAATCACAAAGTTTTGCATTTTTATGGGTATTCTCACACACAGATTGCTACATAGATCTGTCCCTGGACTTTCTGTTCTACTCCATTAAGTTGAGAAAGTAGGCTCAAGTCTACAAGAGCTATGCTTCCAACTTCTCTCTTTCAGTTAGTCTCAAAGGTGCTGCAAGATCCCTTTGCATACTGATTTTCCAGACTAAAATGGATATAACTTTAAGTTAAATCCATGTTTAATCTCACATGATCAATCTTTGAAGAGTGAATGTAGCATATGGAATCTAAGATGCATAGATGTGGAAAATCTTGTGCTATGACCAACAGATTTTTCATTATATGGAAAGAGCACCTCTACAGAAAATGTGAAAGGCATGTCATCTAATTTAACCCATAGTCTATAACATCTAGAGGAAAATCTGTTGTCTCTTTCTGTACTAGATGGGAAGCTTCAACAAGTTATTCCTTTGACTACAGTGTCAGCAGCCATACTAGTTGGAGGATTCTGGGAGTTGCAGTCCAAGAAAGTAATTTTTCCAACTACTGACTAGATGTTACAAAGGGATGAAAGAGACATTAGCAGCTCTTTGGTTTGCAACTATTTGTTATTGTGTGCCTTCCAGTAATTTCTTACTTATGGTGACCATAAGGTGAACCTATCATGGGATTTTATCTATTTTTATATCAAATTTAGCATAAAAAGGTTGTGGAAGTGGGATACCATCATGCTGTCTCACTTTGAGCAGCCCCTTTCCCCATAGATTTCCAATGCTTGCCAACTGGAAATGTTATTAAGACAAGAAACTGATGTCATGAATCTTCCTTAAATGCCTCACCACATTGGAAATGGAAAAATACATGATTAGCCTGAATCCGGAGAGAATTTAAGAGAAGGTGCAATTGAGTTTTGAGGATGTGCTGACATGCTGTCCTAGACATCATGTACTGGGACTATTTCTGAAAGCCATTTGCTTCTTCCGCTGTAGGAACTGATAAAGCATGTTGTGAAGTGGGTAGGTTAAGGACTTCTTCCTGCCTGCCCCCAGGAATTACCACTTATTATCAGTTGATGACGGAGAAAAGACAATCTAAATACCAGTGTTTGTACCATGTGAAAAAGAACTGCCAGGGAGAAAATCGCTGACTGCCAAGTTAAGTCCCTTCCCAGAGTTTGCCCTTTAAGAAGCTTGTCTCTGCACTCATTCATGAATTTGTCCCAGGATGAGGGTACCTGAGATCTAGGCTTCTATCTTTATTCAGCTTTGGATTCATTAATCAGAGCTTGGAAGTAACAAATAACAACTTGCTTATCATTTGGGCCTCTTCCCAAAAACAATGGTATAACTAATGTTGCATTACTATTGTAACTTAATGAAAAGGTCACCAAATGTGTGGTACAACTTTAACAAGTTTAGTAAGAGTTTTAGAATTACAGAACTGCAGTTTCACTTAATAGTGGAGGAATATCACATGGTTTAAGTGTTGGCTCATATTGTGTTTTGGGCTGCTCCATTCAGTGGTTTAAAAATTACTGGTAGTCCCTATCCTTGGCCTGGGACAGACCGCCAGAAAACAGCAGTCTGCAAGTGCCCATTTTAACTCTGGAGGGACACTGCAACTGTGCAACATCCCTCCAGACCATACAACAATCCAAATCGTGCAACATCCCTCCAGAGTAAAAAGAACCCGGTTCTTCTGGGTTCTTTTTGAGGTGCCTGGGTTACATCACAAGTGCACCATTGACACACTTGTGATGTAAGAGATGCGAAGCAACATGTGGATGCTATGTGTCTGTTATGTCAAGATAGCGATACCCTTGTAGACGGGGCACTGCCATCAGGATGCCGCCATTACATACTAGGGTTCTGGACCGTGTGGTTAGTGTGTGGTCCAGAACCCTAGTATTGCCGCCACCATGCTGTTTTTGGACCCTCTGTCTTGGCCCCTAGTTATATTTGAGAAATGGGAGTTAGCTTTTAACAGTGACTTGAAAAAGCCCCAGTATTGCAGTGGTTAAATGCCAGTATTGCAGCCACAAGGTTGTGAGTTTGATCCAAGGTCCACTCAGTCTTCCATCTTTTTGTAGGTCAGTAAAATGAATACCCCGCTTGTTGGGGGCAATAGGCTAACACATTGTAAACCGCTTAGGGAGTGCTAGTTCACTGATAAGTGGTATAGAAATGTACTTGCTATTGCTATTAGATAATATAGACAACTGTGTATTCCTTCAACTCAGCTTGGATCTCCATGGTAGGATACATGTTGTTGCATGCCTTCAAAGTGTTTTTGACTAATGCAGGCTCTAAAGCAACCCTATCATGGGATTTTTTGGGGCTGAGACTCACTCAGGATCACCCAGTGGGCTTCCATGACTGAAAATCTGGTCTCCAGAGTCATAGTCCAACATGCAAACCTCTACACCACTCTTGGTTCTCAGTAGGATACATACTCTTCAACTATTCTAATTTGGCAGGAACAGTCCCAGTTGTTCCATTTTAAAGCTGCTTTTACAAAGTCCAAGTTTCTTTTTCCTTCTTCCACTTTCCTCCTTTGTCATCCACTAACTTCAGTTGCTGCAAAGTTCAAATTGAAAAAAATAGTTTGCATTCAATTAATACAGCAGGGGGGAGAGGAACAAACTCATGTAATCTCTCCTATCTTGTGTATTCTTCCTCATTAATAACTTTTGCCATTTTGCCCACACTATTTCCCTCTGTGAAATGTTGGAGGGTATGGAGTTAGGGAAGAAGAAAATTTACAGTTAGCAACATTTGCATTCTTGTAGTCACTTGTTGGTATTATTTACATTACTCTATAGGAATTAAGTCACAGCATATATTCATGGTGACTTTCTGTTGTTAATGATTTCCCCTCACACCCTCTATCTTCTATGCAGTTGAGTTTCCCGCATTTGGGGAAATCTGACCAGCAGCTATTTTCTCTTCCCTCTCTTTCCACCATTACAAAAAACCTTTGATTATGGACAAGTATTCATAAATAAATCTACTTTTATATATAAACACAAAGCTTATTTCTTTCTCTGATAGAAAGTTCTGTAATTCTAAAACTCTTACTAAACTAGTTAAAGTTGCGCAATATCCTCTCTATTGGTATATGCCTGCTTCTTGTTCAGCTTCTGCCTTGCAAATTGATAACTCTGCTTGAGAGATCCACTACTGTCTGTCACATTTCCCAGCAAGAAGGGCTCATTGGAGAGGGGAGGGAGCCTAGTTCCCACTTAAATTAGGCAGAAAGAGGTAGCTGCCTCAGATGATCCTGTATTCTGGGATATTAGTTACTCCTCCTAATTTGATGTAATCTGCAAATGTGATAAGCATGCCTTCTATTCCTTCATCCAAGTTATTGATAAAGATATTGAATAGCATTGGGCCCAGGACAGAACCCTGTGGTACCGCACTGGTCACTTCTTTCTAGAATGAAGAGGAGTCATTGCTGAGCACCCTTTGGGTTCGGTCGGTCAACCAATGACAAATCCACCTAGCAGTCATATTATCTAGCCCACAGTTTACTAGATTGTCTGCAAGAATATCATGGGAGACCTTGTCAAAGTTCTTACTGAAATTGAGATATGCTATATCTACAACATTCCCTTCATCTACCAAGCTGGTAACTTTATCAAAAAATGAGATCAGATTAGTCTGGCATGACTTTTTTCTCAGAAACCCATGCTGACTTTTTGTCATAATGGCATTGTTTTCCAAATGTTCACAGACTCCCAGTTTAATGATCTGCTCTAGAACCTTTCCTTGTATTGATGTCAGATTCACTGGATGATAATTGTTGAAATCCTCTTTTCCCCCCGTTTTGAAGATGGGGACAATGTTTGCCCCCCTCCACTCTGCTGGGACTACTCCTGTTTTCCAGGAGTTCTAAAAATTATCAAATGGCTCTGAGATTATATTTGCCAGTTCTTTTTATACCCTTGTGATTAAACGGGCAATCGATTCTTTACTTCAACACAAGTGATGGATCACACCCTTATCTATACCTGAGAGCAGCAGCTGGCTATATGGCAAGTAGCATGGCATGCATTGCTGGATTACCTTCAGTATCTGCTACTTGGGGCAGCTGCTTCAATTTGCTTAATTTTAGAACTGCTTCCGTAACATCAAGAAAGTCTGCTGCTCTTAGATGTGCCATTGCAAATATAGTAGATAACATTGCAAATTAATTTAAAGTAATATCAAGCCACCTGTCTTGTCAGCTTCTGCAGATGGAATGAATGTGAGGTTCTGTTTGTCCTTTGCCTCAGGTTGCAAAGTATATTGGCCAAGCCCTGACTACATGCTTTCTGCCCAGGGAGATAGTCCCACAAAAGTGTAGTGCAAGCCATCTTGATCACAATGTCTATGCCAGCAACCCAAACAGTTTAATAGAAATATATGTAAGGAACTGAGAATATGATTGTGGTCTCATGCAGAAAGCAATACTGCCATGAGACCACAAACGAGAAAATAACCACGCTGAAGGAAGGAATGGAAAATTCAGGAATAAGTTCCTCTTATCACACTGGGAACTTCATTAGGCTTCTCACAGTCTATGTAAAACTAGTGTTGCTCCTTCTGTCTTCTTTCATGGGGTAAGCAAAACAGAATGAGGCCTAGCATAGATCCTGCTTATCGGATTATCTTCCACCTAGCTTCGCACTCACAGGAAAAGAAAAGAAAGTAGTCAGGGCTAGACTGAGAGGGTTGAGTTGCCTTCCTATTTGATAGCATCTATCTGATGTGAATATTTGTGCAAGCATGCTTCTTTGTTATTGTTGGGTGCCTCCAAGTCATTTTTGACTTATGTCAACCCTAAGGTGAACCTATCATAAGGTTTTCTTGGCAAGTTTCTACAGAGTAGGTTTGCCATTGCCATCCTTTGAGTCTGAAAGTTGGACTTGCACAAGGTTAACCGGTGGGTTTTTATGCTTGAGTGGGGAAACAAACCCTGATCTCCAGAGTTGTAGGCTAGCACTCAAACCACTACATCATGTTGCATAGGATTAAACTAGACATTAAAAGGAATCCATATTACTTCTGATTAAACTTCAGCAGCTGCCTGCCTGATATGGTCTAATTACCTTCTAATGGCAAATCAGAAAACAAAGCATGTTAAAAACATTTGCTCAGATAAGCAATGTCTTTTACTATGTTTTACACCACTTGGGGGGGTACTTCTTCCCAATACACCCTAAATATATGGCCTAGTGTTTCTCTTTTTCTGAAATTCTGTAATTCTTGATTACACTCTCCAAGAGGATTATGTCTACATGCTAGCCACACAATACTTGCATATTTTATATTATGTTTCACAAACTTCTCAGAACAATAATTGCCAAGATCTGGAGTGTGATACTTTGATGCATTTCACTGTCTGTCAAAGGAAGAAACTGATTTTGTATATCATACCTCTTGATTGTGCCATTTCCCTAGTGGTGTGAAATGTTAGTCATTTGTATCTTACTGCCAGAAAAGGCAGGCTTCCCATAAAGGCTTAGTTTTCTCAGACTGTTGCTGGTCTGAAGAGCTCCGCTAAAACTATTTGCATATGTAATAAGGTTATGGAGGCCTTGAGAAAAATGAGCTATGGCTCTCGACAAAATATTTGAAATTAATCAGAAAATTGTTTTGGCACAAGTGGAAACTGGCTAACTCAGGGGATTTCATGACAGTTGTATACGTAAGTGTGAGAAAAAGAAAACACTTTAGTGGTACAACATCTGAGGAGATTTACCGAGTTACTCCCATGACTCATATTGTCCAGCATCTTTTCCCTAGCGGTTAAGGTAGATGATTCTTCATTTTTAAAAATCCAGGCTCATGCTGAAGCCCAAGAAAGTACAGGTGAGAATACAGTTCCTGCTGCCATGTAACTCATTCTGTCTCCTTCAGCGCAAGAGAGCCTCTCTTTCTCTTTTTCTCTGTTACAGAATAGGCCACATGCATACCATATGTAGTTTCACATGTGGCAACATGTAGAATGATATCTTCAAGAATATGGCACACTAATGCAGTCATGGCCTCCCCACTGGAACATAACAGAGGACCTGAAGATAGTATCCAAAGTAAAGACCAGATTTAGGCTGTCTAAAATATTTTTGGTGACAGCTCCCATACCATTGCCCATGCTATCTGTGGCTTCTGGGAGCTGAAGTCCAAAATATATGGGAGGGCAATTTTAACTTGCTTCTCCCAGCTGCAGATCTGCAGCCATACATTTCCCAGTACCTCCTGCAGTCTTCGAGTCAATAAATGGCTATAGTAGTATGATCTGAGAGCCAGGATAGTGTACTGGTTTGAATGTTGGACTATGACCCTGGAGATCAAGATTTGACTACCCATTTGGCCATTGAAACCCACTGGATTTTTGGGCAAGTCACACTCTCTCAGCCTCAACTCCCTCTGAAAAAATGTGTAAAGAAAATCCTGTGATAGGTTCATCTTAGGGTTGCCATTAAATTGGAATTGACTTGAAGGTGTACAACAAGTACTCTGACACCTTCCAGAGTGTTATGTTTTCCCTAAACAATGTAGGATCCCACCCATAGAATTACTGATCATTGGTTATAGATGGTGGCTGAGACTTGTGAAATTTGAAGTCCAACATTCAGATCTTCCCCCCATTGTGAACTTTTATTCAATTTGTATTCAATTATGGCAGGGTTTGGAAAGTTTCTGTGAGTCCAGTATTACCACAATGTTCTCTGTTGGCCAGTTATTTGATTCAGTATGTTCCACTTCCTTAAAGGGAAGCTGAGTGCATGCACATGGATGGAAACACTTTTTAAAAAGGTACAGCATGTAAACATAGTGGTGTATACAGATACCAAGCCAACATGGCATAGTGGTTTGAGTGTTGAACTAGAACACCAGGAGACCAGAGTTCAAATCCCTGCTTGACTATGGAAACCTTCTGGGTGACCTTGGGCAAGTCACACTCTCTAAGCCTTAGAAGAAGGCAAAAGCAAACAATCTCTGAACAAATCATACCAAGAAAATCCTATCATATATTCAGTTTAGGGTCACCTAAATTGGAAAGGACAAAGACACATATGACAACAGTGGCAGATACCATTGTATTCACTGGCATAACTGGCATATTATTGAGACAGTTGCTCCACTTCTAGTTCAGGTCAGTAGAAGACACTCTTCCTCTTGGATGGATAGCCTCATTTTCTTTCCAAAGGTCTACTGAGTTTGGTGGTTCCTAATCCTATTAAGTATGAATCTTTATTTATTTACTGCATTTATATCCTACATTTTTTTCCAATGAGGTCAAGGCACTGGACTCTATCACATGGAGGAGGCAAGTGCCATTAAAACATGTTTAAAATGTGGTAATAGCATGATTGGGGGAAAACTATCACACCCCTGTGTGCTTCTCCAGTTCATGTCCTGTGCGCAAACTGTAATGCATCATTCAGTAATAATGGGAGTTTCCATTATTACCCAATGACACGTTCATTACAGTTTACGCTTGGGACATGAATGGGAGAAGCATGTGGGGGTGTGATAATCTTCTCCCCGATTGCAGTAATACCACGTTTTAATCATATTTTAATGATGCTTGCCTCTCATGTGATAGAGTCCACTGTACATGGTTCTCCACTGCTTCCACATTCTCCTCACAACAATCCTGTGTCAGGTTGAGAGAGAGAATGACCAGTGTAGGCTCACAAAGGGAAGGAAGTACAGGGAAGAGAACAAAACAAAGGGCTGTGTTGTTGTTGCTGTATGCCTTTGTCGTTTCTTGATTCATATGGTGAGCCGAAGATGATCCTATCACAGGGTTTTCTGGGGCTGAGAGTGTGTGGCACACACAAGATCATCCCATGGCTTCCATGGCTGAGCAGAGAACTGAATGCTGGTCACCAGAGTCATAGTCTGAAGCTCAAACCACTACACTAGTCTGGATCTAAAATACCTGAGAGTCCTACACCCCACGTAAAGAGTTCTGGTTGCCCAATGAAATTTTCCTTAAGTCCCAAAATTTCTAACATTGCACTACCTTAAAAATTCAGTTGAACATTTAGAAATAGAGTTTGGGCATGTGAAGTAAAAGGCAGGCAAAGTTGCCAAAGGAATGAGAACATAGAAATACAGTATGAGAGATCTAGGTGTGAATGACTTTCAGTGTTTCATTCTCTGTAGTGCTAAAAGTCTGAGGACTAAACAAAATTTCATTTGAAGGGAGCAGAGTCCTCATGGGGAGGCAATGCCTTATTCCCTCCCCCTCTTTATCCACACCTTTGCCCTCACACAGCGAAATTAATGGATTAGTGGGGACGTGAATCTAGGAATAGTATCTCACACCTCTTTTTGTGTGATCTGGGTATGGGCTTAAATGGGTGAAAATGGATCTTACGGTACACCTTCGTGCCCAACTCAGCCACATCATGTATCTGATCTGGACTTCTGGCATACTTTTAGAAGAATGATAATTTCCCTTCTTCTCAAAGTATGCCTGGAGTCCGGATCAGATATACAATGTGGCTGATTTGGGCATGGAGGCATGTGATAAGATCCATTTAAGCTTGTGCCCAGCTTGTGCCTGGATCAGGTGAAAAGAGGTGTGCAACAATCTGCTAGATCATCCAAGTCCCAAGCCAACATTTTAACTCAGTGATATGTGAATTTTTTCAGGCTACAACTTCCTTTCTTTTTGGGCATCAACCCTAGTGCCCTGCCCCAACACCTATTTTTTGATATTAGGTCTACTGCTCTACTGCAAATTCAGAACGAACAACCAACCCCCTTTGCGACTGAGCAGCTGGCTGAGCCATGACCAAGAAGACTTGCTTCTGTACTGGCCTTTGGGATCAATGGAAATCATCCTTGTCCTGTCCTTGTCCTGTCCTTGTCCATAGTCATGGGAAGGACTTTCACACAATGTCATTCTCATCTGGAATTTTTACATCCATGAAGTGCTAGTGACCACGATGGCACAAAATACTTTTATACCATGTCGTGCTGATCCTGTCATTGTCCTGCCATCAAGATGGAATTGTCCTGTCATTGCCATTCATTTTGTAATAACGAAAGAACTCGTTAATACAATTCCACTTTGCTGACAGGATGACAGGATCAGTGGAACATGTATGAATGTCTTTTGTGCGATTGCTATCATGGATAAGGATGGGACCCTTTGTCCCATCCCCATCTGATAATCTCCAGTGAGGCTGTGCAGTGGTTTTGAGAGAACCTGAAAAGAAAAGTTTCATGCAACCCTCATCCTCACCATGGTCATAGAGGCCACTGCTTCTTCTTGTCTTTCTTGCTTGCAAATATTTAGACTGAAGGCCCTTTTGCTGCTCCCTTTTCCTTCACTGCCCTCCTGGATCTTTCCACTACCACCCCATGTGTGTGGTGTGTGGAAGTACCACCCACTTTGAAAATTGCTACTTTAACCACTACACTGCATGCTTATCTTTAGAATTGCTTCCTTCTCTGTATATGCATCAACTCTCTAAACTAAGCATGCCTTCCAATGTGATTCTGTAAGAACACAGGCAAGGGTGGGAAATATCTGGCTAACCTTGAAGTCAGGTTGTTATGACTACTCTCTATGAAACTATAATCTAAGGGCAAATTGAGCCAAGAAATTGAATAATGTTCAGTTCAAACTGATAAAGCCATTGAATTGTCTCTTTTTGTATGTGTGTGTGTCTTGGATGAATGAAGTTTAACCAATAAAAAATGTTAATGGGAAACACATCCATGGAACACTCGCTTTGACTACAAACGTTGGGCTGAATGCCAAGCAAAATACTATTTGGGATTTTCTCAGCTTTCTCAGGGTGTTTTCATTTCCCCCCCTAGAAAGCTAGTTTCAGGGCATAATTCTGCTGCTCAGTGGGAGGGGGAAGAGTTTAAATGAAATATTATATTTGGTTCTCCTTTAAATGACAGCCAAGTTAAGTGCATGGGCTACAGCAGTGGTTTTCCAACTGTGTTTGGGGGAACCCTCGGAGTCCTCAACGGGAAGATCAATCAACGCAACTAAGCTTCCCTGAAAGATAGATTGCCTTCTCTTGAAAACTGCTGCCACAAAGGGAGGTTGATTCTGTCTACTGTGTTCAGTGCTTCAAACAGCTACCTTTTTGAATCACAACTCCCAGAATCCCTCAGCCATCTTCAAAAAAGTAACTTATTGGAGCTCTGACTGTGGTGTTCAGTGGGAGCTAGTGGGTCTGACTAGTAAAGATATCTGTTTCAGAACCCTCTACATGAGTTATTTCATCACTTCTCTGTGCTGAAGGTCCTGGCCTAAGGAGCGGGAGAAGTATACTGAGAATGAACAACTGGCTTGGCAGATGAAAAGATCTGGCTTCTTTGACCATGATGTGTCTTTCAATGAAGGACTTCTGGCAAGAGGTGAGTTACAGTACTTCATAGTGGATGGAAAAAACATGTTTGTTAGGAGTCTACCAAACCATATTAGGAAAATAAAGGTGCTTGGCACTGGCTCCTCTTCATCTTGGAGAGATGTGATTAGTGGGGTGCCACAGGATTCTTTCCTGGCCCATTGCTATTCAACATCTTCATCAATGACTTGAATGATGGGGTAGCGGGCATTATTATCAAAGATGACACCAAACTAGGAGGGGTAGCCAATAAAATACTGCAGAGGACAGGATAAGAATTCAAAATGACCTTAACAGATTGGAGAGCTGGGCCAAAACTAACAAAATGAATTTCAAAAGGGAGAAGTGTAAGGATTACACTTAGGCAAAAAAGAAAATGAAAGGATCAGATATAGCCTTTCATATATATAGGATAGGGGACCCCTGGTTTGACAACAGTACATGTGGAAGGAATCTAGGAGTCTTAGTAGACCACAAGCTGAACATGAGTCAATGCAGCAGATAAAAAAGCAAATATGATTCTAGGCTGTATCAATGGGAGTGCAATGTCTAGATCAAGTAATAGTGCTACTATTGTCTGCTTTGGTCAGATCTCAACTTGATACTGTGTACAGTTCTGGGCTCCACAATTCAAGGAGGATGTTGACAAACTGGAGCATGTCCAGAGGAGGGTGAACCAAAATGGTGAAAGATCTGAAAACCATGCCCTATGAGGAGCAGTTTAGGGGGGATGGATATGCTTAGCCTGGGAAAGAGAATGACATGAGGTGACATGATAGCTATATATAAATATTTGAAAAAGATGTTATATTGAAAATGGGGGAAATTTGTTTTCTTCTGCTCCAGAGAATAGAATCCTAGGACCTGGAACAATGGATTCAAATTACAGGAAAAGAGATTACACCTCAACATTAGGAAGAACTTCGTGATGGTAAGAACTGTTAGACAGTGGAACACACTGCCTGAAAAATTACTCATACCTTGGATCAAACATTGATCAGAATGGATACTGCAGTCAAGAAATCAGAAGAAAACTAGAATGGGGAGGGCAGGTATGAAAGATCTAGAAAAGCTCCTGAAGAGCAAACATATACAACTACTGCAAGAATTAAAGTCAGAATCATCCAAGCCAGTATGTTCCCCATCATCATGTACAGATGTGAGAGCCGGACAGTGAAGAAAGCGGACAGAAAGAAGATCAACTCATTTGAGATGTGATGCTGGAGAAGAGTTGAAGAGTCATGTTCAACAATGGTCCAAAACACAATGCAGAAATAATCCAGTTTGAGACCATTTTAAATGCCCTGGCTCAATGCTAGGGAATTCTTGGAACTGTAGTTTTGTGAGATATTTAGCCTTCTCTGTCAGAGAGCTCTGATGCCACAATAAACTACAATTCCCAGGATTCCATATCATTAGGCCGGGGCAGTCAACACGATCTCAAACTGGATTATTTCTGCAGTGTGTTTTGGACCAATAGTCCCAAGCTCCCTCTCACATGTAGCCCTGTTGAGTCAAATATCCCTTATTCTATATCTATGAATTTGATTTTTGGATTCTGGATGCAGGAAAAAGGACTGCTGCATGGTATGTGTGTGTTGGGGAGAGAGTAGGGTTCCAGTTCTTGACTAATGTCATTCTTGAATGAAGCAGTGAATAATTTTAGCAATGGTCTTCCTTTTGTGGCAAAGTATTAAAAAAACTGCACCTTTTCCAAACATTTTGCTGTTCAGAACTTATTCTAGAAAAAATTCTCCCACGGTTTTTTGTGTGCAGAAAACTGCATTTTCTGTGCAGAGATCTTTTCAGTGTAGAAAATATTGCCTCGTGGGCAGAAAATACTGTAGTTGGGGACTTTTCTATTCAAATTCATGCAGAAAATAATATTTCTGTGCAGAAAATACTTTTTCTTGTGTAGAAAAAGGCTGTTTTCTGCACGAAATGCCCTGCAAGAAGAATTTGTCACAAAATGGAAAGATTCTTGCCAGTCCAGGCTTCTTCTTAAAGTTTTCTGGCACACTAGAAACACATTTTAAATCACTTTTTTTAAAAAAAAAAATTGTTGACAAATATTCTTTTTATCCCTAGTGTGCATGTGTGTATAAGGAGGAAGGAGCAAGATGATGGATGGATGAAATTATACTTTATTCCTTGCAAATTGTATGGAGATAGTTGTTATTGAAAAGAGGAATATAAATCCTTTAAACAAATGGAACCCTGAAAGCCTGCAGTTTTGTAAGCCTTTGGATGGGTTGCAGGAAATGTTGTGCAGATTCAAACTAAGCTGCTGTAAAAGAGATTTTAGGTTGATTTTTTTCTCCATATCACCAATTCACATCCCACCCTTATGCACCCCTCAGGGCAGTTAAGAATGGTTAAAACAGAACTTTAAAGACAATACAGCTCAACAAAACCAACATAATAGAAAACAAAGATGGGACACAGCAGAAAAAAACATGCAAATAAAATTTGTTTAAAAGGTAGAGAAATTGATCATATGTTTCTAATGCATTGTGTTGGTTCTGTTATGTGCCTTCAAGTTAACTCCAATTTATGGTAACTGGTTGTGTCCTCAAAACAACTCAAGGCCAGTTATTCACTGAAATTCACTACTCAGCAGGGATGTGCACATGAATTTTCCAGATTTAAATGATAACATTTTGTTATTATGGGCTTTCAAGTCGACTCCAACTTATGGCAACCCTATCCTAGGTTTTTCTTGACAAGATTTGTTCAGAACAGGTTTGCCCTTCCCTTTCTCTGAAAATGAGAAAGAGTAGGACTTACCCAAAGTCACCCAGTGTGTTTCCATGGCTGAGCAGGATTCAAACCCTGGTCTCTCATATACTCAAACCTCTGTGCAGGGGTGGCCAAAGTGTAGCTCATGGGCCACCTGTGGCTCATAGGGCTTTTTTTGTGGCCCCCAGGGATCAAATTCCTTTTGCTCCAAAATACTTCAAAATGCTTTATGTGGAGAGCATTTCCACCATGTGTGGAACCTTCTTGGGCTCCAAAACGGTCAAAAACAATTTTTGGAAAAAAAAATCAACTTTTTTTTATTTGCCTCAAAATGTCCTTTAGTGCATGTGGGGGGGGGGGGTCCATATTTTGCACCTACAGGGACAATTTAGGCCCAGGAGATGTCTTTAAAACAGGAAGTGAAGAAAACGAAGATGACTTTTTTTTAGCAATAGCAATAGCAATAACAAGTACATTTGTATACCGCTTATCAATGCACTTAACACTCTCTAAGCGGTTTACAATGTCTAAGCTAATTGCTCCCAGTAAGCTGGGTACTCATTTTAGTGACCTTGGAAGGATGCGAGGTTGAATTGACTCTGAGCCTCTGGCTGGTATTCAACTCACAACCTTGTGGTGTGTGGGTGAATGGCTGCAGTACAGCCATTTAACCACCGCACCACCAGAGTTCCTGTTCCTGTTATTAATAAAAAGCCTTTCCTCGGCCTAAAAGGACCCAGGAATGCCACCAAACATGGTGAAAATGCATGATGCCCCCCAATGTGAGTGGGTGTCACAAAAAGGTGCAGGTCTCTAACATTGGCTGAAGTGGCTCCCATAATCTTCCATATGTACCCACTCCTGACCTACACTATATTGTTGTTAGCTCAAGTTGCCCCCAACTCATGGCGACCTTGTGGATGAGACACCTCCAAGCCCCTGTATTCTCCACTGCTCTGCTTAGGTCCTGTAAATTAAGACCCCCAACATCCCTGACATCCCTGACTAAGCTATCTGTCTGGCATGAGGTCTTGCTCTCTTTCTTCTGCCTTATATCTTTCCTAGCATTATTGTCTTTCCCAATTATTCATGCCTTCTCATGATGTGGCCAAAGTACAACAGCCTCAATTTAATCATCTTTGCTTCCAGGGAGAGTTCGGGCTTGTTCTGTTCAAGGACTCATTTGTTTGTCTTTTTGGCCATTCATAGTATTCTCAGCACTCTTCTCCAGCACCACATCTTAAATGTGATGGCTTTCTTCCTGTCTGCTTTCTTTACTGTCCACCATCCATACATGGTGATGGGGAATACAATGAATTGGATAATTCTAACTTTAGTGCTCCGTTGTATATCTTTACATTTTAGGATCTTGTCTAGTTTTTTCAAGGCTGTCATTCCTTCAGTCTTCTTCTGATTTCATGACTTCCTTTTCCTTCCTGATCAATGTTTGATCCAAGTTATGGGAAAATCTTTTAACTATTTTGATTTTCTCATTGTCTAGGTAGAATTTATGTACCCTACGCTGGCACTTTTTCATGCTGTCTTTGGTTCTAGTGAAGGCTTTTCCATATTGTGGCTTTTGGATGTCCTCTTTCTTTGAGGTGACTGCCAATGCTAATGCTAATGGAAAATCATAGACATGCCAATGGGAAGGGAAGTATCCTGACTTTCCCTCCTTCTGGTCCTTTATGGATGCCGTGGAAAAAAATGAACTGGAGCAGTAGAGGGAGCTCTACACTCACAAACCAGGGATGCACGGATATAAATTCTAAAGCAGAGGAGGGATTTTCCACAGCAAGGATTCAAATCAGTAGACTGAAATAGGTTATCTTAATATTACAGTCCTATGCACAGTGACTTGAGAATAAAAACGGCTGGACAGAATGAAACTTCTGACTAAACATGCATAGGATTGGGTTGTCTTTGTAGAAACGTGAGCTGGGTAGAGATCCCCTGTTCAGAGTTGTATCCCCTGTTCAGAGATTGTGCTATCTTGTTTTGAACACCAGCTTTGTGCAACTGAATGTACAACTGATGTGTATCTGCATGCACAAAGGCACCACATGTACAATTCCACTTTCCCTAGCTTGAACTGAATGTTGCACATCAGATATAGTTATCCAATTGCTTCCAGAGGGGGCCTTATGCATGTGTAAGATGCAGATTTCTAGCCAAGGTCCCCAGTTCAGATCTTGGCACTCAGCCAGATCTCAAAGCACAGTCTCTGTGAACTTTGCTTACCATTCACCTTCCTCCGGGGGGAAGACCTCTTCTTTCCATGTCCCTCTTGTCCTTTCTCTCTCCTGAGGGGCTGGAGCTTTGAAATGAGGTGGGGTGACCTAGAGCCTTTGCGAACTGGATTATGCACCAAGGTAGGTTGGAACAGACGCCTCCACCCCATACTGGGTGTAAAATTGTGGCAGTGTGATGTGTGAAAGTAGCTGTCCCTAAGCTATGGAATTCTTTCCCAAGGGAAGATTAGTTGCTCTCCTCTCTGCTGGCCTTTTTGCCAGCAGCCAAAGGCTCCACCGGCCAGGTGCAGCCCAAATAACTTCTGGGTAGAATCCGGGCTTAGCTGGCCGATTTCCAAAGCCAAAGGCCACATGCTAGATGGATGAACTTTATTAAGGAAATCATGGGTATGGGGTTGCAGGAATTAAGCAGAACAGTGGAGGACAGGGGTCTTGGAGATGTCGCATCCATAGAGTTGCCATGAGTCGAGATCAACTCAAGGGCAGTTAACAACAACAACAAAGACTTTCCTATGGAGCAAAAAGAAGCTCTATTACTCCACCTTAACATGGAAAACGTGCATCATCACACACATCAGCATGACAGTTGGGTCCACATTTAGTACCTTTCTGGGTCTGGTTCTAAGACAGATGACAATTTTGCATCCACATTACAGTCAGCCCTCTGGGTTCTTTATCCATGGACTGAAGCATCCACATCTTCAAAATATTCACACACACACACACTCTACACACACAAACACACATACATTCCAAATAGCAAACCTTGATTTTACCATTTTATATAAGGGACACCATTTTACTTTCCATTATATTTAATGGGACCTGAACATCCATGGATTTTGGTACCCACAGGGGGGTCTGGAACAAAACCCAAGTAGATACTGAGGGTCTACTGTACATACAGTTTTGTCAATAATTGAAATTATTGGAGAAAGCATGGTGTATAAATACAACAGGTAAATAATGACTTCTAGTTATTTAGCTTTTTGAAGCAGTGACTTCTAGTTATTTTGCAAAATTGCTTTTTGAGGGCACTTTGAGGAATTGCTGCAGGCATTTTGGCATATATTTTTATTGACTCTGTTAAAATACAATAATAATATTTTACAAATTGTGTTTGTATTCTACAAATGTACAATTGAGTTCCCTTAAGTACTTCCCACCTTTGAAGCTAAACAAAGACTTATCGCTGCTGAATTTAATTCTAATTTGGCCTGCATCTTGGTATTATCAGACACATTTTGCCACCAACACCACCAACCGGGTGTAGTCCAAATAACTTCTGGGTAGAACCTGGGCTCAGCCAGCCAATTTGCAAAGCCAGGAGCTTCCTGGTTTTGAAAAGAGGTTGGCTGACCCTGGATTCTAGCTGGAAGTTATTTGGGCTGCACCCAGCCGGCGTCATCGATGGCAAAATGCATCTGATAATACCAGGATGCAGTCTGAATTAGAATTGAAATCAGCAGCAGTGAGTCACTTTTTTTTAAAACTGTGCTATAAATTGACTTTCAATAGCATGTACATTTCTATACTGCTTCATAGTGAACTCAGCACTCTCTAAGCAGTTTACAATGTGTAAGCCAATTGCCCCCAATAAGTTGCATACTCATTTTATCAATCTACAACAGGATGGAAGGCTGAGTCAGCTTTGGAGCCTGGGATTGAACTCACAACCTTGTGGCTACAGTACTGGCATTTAATCACTGTGCCACCAGGGCAGTTGTTGTTGTTATTTACATACTACTACTACTACTACTACTATTATAATGTTTTATTTATATTTTCCACCTCTCCCTGCGGATCAAGGCGGGATTACAACAGAAATAAAATTACAATGAAATAATAAGAATTTATATCAACCCCCAGTCCTTCCCACCTTTAAAACAATAAAAATACATATTAAAATTCCAACAAGAACACAGTTTAAAATAATCAAAGTGGAGAGGACCATTAAGGTGGATGCGGGTATCCTTTGTGAGATCAGGTTACAAATTATATGATCCATAATTTTTTGCTCCTTTCCCCCTCTCCCACAAACAGACACACAGAAGATATATATTCGATTATGTAGAAATAAGTAGAAAAGCAGGTTCTTTTAAACATAGTGGGCCTATTGATCTTTCATGAACATAGACCAGGATGTTGAAAAGAAGCAACTTTTTTCACCTTTCCCTATGATTCATGGCAATTTGAAACAAAGAACGTTATCGTAACCATCTCCTCCACCCTCCTAGTCTTAATTTAAAGAAAACCCCTACAGGTCCTTAAAAAGTCATGTGTTCTTCTGACTTCCCTCCACAGGGAAGATGGCTGTGGATACTCACTGGCGGGATTGTGATAAAACTTTTAGAACATCTGTTCCTGTTTTGGAACGCCTGAACACAGCTGAGCAGCTTGCCAGAAAATATTAACTATAATCCAAAACACTAGATCAGCCTGAAAAGAAACGTTTTCTTCACTTTTCTTCATTATAAATCTGTATCACAGGAAACCCAGGAGAAGGGCTGGTTTTGCCAGTAGGGGGTTGTGTCAGCCTTCTGCGTTTGGTGTTTATTAGGAGAACAGCTTGTTGGAGGATGCTTCTGGAAATCCTCGTATTTTATAGGGCAAGATTCAGCTTTGTAGAAAGGCAAAGGAAAAGCCACTTCAGTCTGCCTTCCATATTAATTTGGGGCAAAATCGGGAAAGGGGAGAAGTTTATGGGGTTCCTGGTGCTCTTATTGTCGATGTGTGCATTTAAGTGTTTTCCAATTTATAGGGACCCTAAGGTGGAATCTATCATGCAGTTTTCTTGGTAAGATTTGATCAGAAGGGTTTGTCTTTGCCTTTCTCTAAGGCTGAGAGAGTGTGACTTGCCCAGAGTTACCCAGTGGGTTTCTATGACTGAGTGCAAAGTCAAATCATGGTCTCGGGAGTTGTAGTCCAATACTCAAGCCACGATTACAACTCTGGAGACCAGGGTTCAAATCCCTGACCCAGCTCTCTGATCTGTTAATATTGTTTTGAATTCTGATCCTGTCCTCTGGGGTATTACTTACCCCTCCTAATTTGGAGTCATCTGCAAATTTGATAAGCATGTCCCCTATTCCACCATTTCAGTCATTTACAAAGATGTTGAATAGCACTGGGCCGAGGACTGAATCCAGTGACACCCCATTAGTCACTTCTCTCCAGAATGAAGAGGAACCATTGGTGAACACTCTGTGGATTTGGTTGATTAACCAATTACAAAACCATCTAACAGTAACCTTTTCTAGCCCCTATTTTACTAGCTTGTTTGCAAGATTATCATGGTGACCTTGGCAAAGGCATCACTGAAATCAAGATATACTACATCCACAGCATTCCTTTTATCTAGCAAGCATATAACTTTATCAAAAAAGAGATAACATTAGTCTGACATAGAATCATAGAATTACATAGTTGGACGAGACCACAAGGGCCATCCAGTACAACCCCCTGCCATGCAGGAACTCACAATCAAAGTACCCCTGACAGATGGCCATCTAGCCTCTGTTTAAAAACTTTCAAAGAAGAAGACTCTACTACACTTCAATGGAGTGTGTTCCACTTTTGAACAGCTCTTACTGTCAAGAAGTTCTTCCTCACGTTGAGATGGAGTTTGCTTTGCTGTAATTTGAATCCATGTTCCGGTTCCAGTTCTCTGGAGCAGAAGAAAACAATTTCCCCCCATCCTCAATATGATATCTTTTTCAAATATTTATGTTTGGCTATCATGCCATCTCATTCACTTTCCCAGGCTAAACATATTCAGCTCCCTAAGCTGCTTCTCATAGGGCTTTATGGTTTCTAGAAACTTCACCACTTTGGTCATCCTCCTCTGGATACACTCCAGTTTGTCAACATCCTTCTTGAATTGTAATGCCCAGAATTGGACACAGTATTCCAGGTGAGGTCTGATCAAAGAAGAATAGAAGTGGTACATTTACTTCCTTCAGTCTAGACACTACACTCCTATTGATCCTAGAATCATATTGGGGCTTTTTACATTGGCAAGAAAGTGTGACATGAAGTTGCACTTTCCTTAATGCTTAGCAGCTAGACAGCAAGCCCCAGGTGTGCATTTAAAAAGTACAGGGCAGCTAGACTGAGGTTTTTTCTGTGGCTCAGCAACTACATGGGAAGCTATCAAAACGCTACAAACACAGGTGGAGCAGCTACATGGGCGGCAAGGAACGTGGCTTTTAGCCGCGCTTTAAACATTTTTTCCCCCTTGCTGGCTGCGAATTGCGCAATTGCGCAGGTACACCATACAGTCGGAGCTTATCACATGGGGGAGTACAGGACCATTCCGAAAGAGGGAGAAAGTGAGGTCAGTTCGGAAATGCACATGATTACGCACAAGCTCATCACACACAAAACAAGAGAGCATCTACACAAAAAGAAAATGCAGAGTCAATACGAAAGAATTCATCACATGTGAACATACTGGTCGGCTTTCTGTTGCAAATTAAGGCATCTTGGGAAATGGTAGCAAAGGCTCATGGGAGTCGTAGTCTGTGTTCTGTCAGAGCATTATATTGAGTTGTCTTGAGGTTTCAGCCCTCTGTCCAGGAGGGATTCCCATATGTCCTCCATTCTTGAGCAGAGGCCCCCCTTTTCCAAGTTGACCAGGCACGTCCTCCTTTGCCAGGACACGTCCTACTTTTCCAGCCTTCTTTTTGAAGAGGAAGCAGGAGGGCCAGGCGTGCTCTGGCCAGGCTCTGGGGGTCTCTTCCTGGCTCCTTCCCTCCCTCCCTCCTTCCCCGCTGCCTTCCTCCTCCCTTTGGCTGAGATAGTGTGACTTGCAGGGAGGAAGGGCAGCGGTGGTGCTCCAGGTCCTCCTGATGCTGGGCCAGGGCAAGCTGGAAACAGGAGGAGGAGGAGGAGGAGGAGAGGGACATGGGGCCCCTCTGCTGCCCTGCCTCCCTGCAAGTCACACTCTCTCAGCCAAAGGGAGGAGGAAGGCAGCCAGGAGAGAGCCCTGGAGCCTGGCCAGAGTGTGCCTGGGCCTGCCTTCTCCTCCCCCCTTTGGCTGAGAGAGTGTGACTTGCAGGGAAGCAGGGCAGCGGAGGTGCTCCAGGTCCCTCCCCTTCTCCTCCTCCTCTTGCCAGCTTGCCCTGGCCTGGCTGAGCGCCTCCAGTGCCCTGCTGTCTCCCTAGAAGTCACACTCTCTCAGCCAAAGGGAGGAGGTGAAGGAAGGTGCAGGCGCACTCTGGCCGGGCTCTGAAGGTCTCTTCTTGTCTTGGCACCTTCCCTCCCTCCGCACTTGTATCGCTGCCTTTAAATGGGCGCTTTAAAGATACAGAGCCCCATTTAACCGTTCAACTACACCTTAGCCTTTAGATGCAATAGGGGTGCTTTTTACATTGGCTAAAAGGGGCGGTCCAAACTCGCCCCTTCTAGCGGCGTGATGAGGCCTAGGCTGCCACACGGGCAGCCCCAGAGGCCTCATCCCTCCGCAACGACCCGCCGCAAAAAAGAGCTCCGGGATCGAGCTCTTTTTTTGCGGCGCGGGAAGGGCGCGATTGGCGCCCTCCCGCGCCGCCAGAGCGTCAAAACGTGCGCAGCGCGTCAAAACGCTGCGCACGTGATGACGCTTGTACGGCGCCACCGTGTAGACGCTGCCATCTTTAAATGGCGGCGTCCATGCGTTTTAGGCTTAGGGAGGGTGTAAAGGCTACGCCCTCCCTAACCCTAAATGCGGGCTTTTTAGCCCTAAAAGTGCCTTTTTTTGCCCGTGTAAAACGGGCCAGCAATGCTGCACCCTTTTTAAAAAAGTAGTGGGGAAATCAAACTACTTTTTAAAGGCACTTCTTCTCCCTTAAAACTCCAAAATAGTGTTTTCATGGCACACTTTCCATTTTTCTCATCTAAAGGCTGGGCTTTCATGCAGCCTTCAACACACCTCTTTTTGCCAATGTAAAACGGACCATTGGCTTTTTTAGCTGGTGCATCACACTGCTGACTCATGTTCAGCTTGTGGTCTACTAAGACTCCTTTTACATGTACTGTTGTCAAGCCAGGTGCCACCCATCCTATATCTGTGCATTCATTTTTTGGGGGGCATGACTTATATTAGTTTGGTATGACTTGTATTAGTAAGATTTAGGACACTGTAACTGCTTTGTGTTCTCATTTGCAACCGTGGCACTATTATCATGACTGCAAATGACCAATCTTAAAAGCCAGTCAGCTGTTTAGGGCAAGAGAGATCTGTGCTACTCCTGAATGTGGGGTCTCACAATTACATGGCCACTCTTTCCCACAAGCTAGCAACACGTGAGGAAGAGTTGCAATCCCTTCCTCGTCTTCTTGCAGCATTGCTCACTGGTGGAAGGGGGCTGGTCATGCCATCCTGCAAGTGCCTCACTTGGCAGCTGCACAGCCATAGCTCTGGGTGGCAGACTGGCTTTTTAGTTGGGTTTCAGGAGTTGGATGGGAAATTAAAGGATAATGAGGTTACATATTTGATGTAAGATCTTGGACCCCATTTTTTTTAAAAAAAACCCACAACATAGTTAAAAGCCTTTTTTTGCAACAGTGGGTTGGATGGCTCAAACTCTTCTGGAATAAAATGGGTTTTGTCTGCTGACAGAAGGACAATAGGGAGGGGGTCAGTTTAACTTCTGATGGAAGGGAGTTCCAGAGCCTGGGAGCAACCATGGAGAAGGCCAACAGCCTCAATATCTTTTTCTTGGAGCCTTATCCCATTATGAAAGTAAGCCAAGATGGAGTGGCAGAGAAGTGGTTTTCTGTTTACCTCTCCACATGCCTTTGAAGCAATTCTGTTCTTTTCCAGAGGGAGACAGCTGTAAAAGTGTGTCTTTTATCATGCTGGGAAAATCCATTTGGCAAATGGCATGCTTTTACAACCATCTGGAAGGAGAATGGAAGTGCCTTGAGGTCATGTGGAAAGATAAGCAGAAAGTCGCTTCTCTGCCACTCCATCTCAGCTTGCTTTTGTAATGTGCTAAGGCTCTTGGTCAGTCACTGGCTGATACAGTTTCCATCAATGTATCTGTGAAGATGGGATTTTTCTCCTCTCAGTACACATCAGTTTGTATTTGCTTACAGTGGTCTTCTGCCATTTTAATGCTCAATCCCACAGTTTTGAGAGATCCATTTCAAGTTTTTCATAATCCATTTTTATGCAGATCATCCAAATTAATATTGTGTCATCAGTGAACTTGGCCACATCATTATACAGTCACCCCTCCATTTTCATGGACTTGAAGTCTGCGGTCTCACTTATTCACTGCGGAGTGAGCCCCATTGGCTAAAATGGCATGCACACAAGAGCATGTGGTCATTTCAAGCCAATGGGGCTTGAATATATGCAAGTTTCCATTTTGCAGGGTGTGTGTGGAATGGATCCCCAGCAAAAATGGAGGGGCAACTGTATACGCTTAACTCCAGTTGTTTATGAACCAGTTACAAAGCACTGGTTCCATAACAGAATTCTGAAGGACCTCATTGCTTCCTTTGCAAGAACACCCCGCTAGTCATTCCTAATATATGGGTTTTTTACTGCACAATTGTTCCTTCTATTCTGCAAAGTCTTTATTATCTTTTGAAGAGAATAACATATAAATTATTTTACTTAAGGATTTCCCAAACACATTGATTCTCACTTCACATGCTTTTTCAGTTTTATCCAGTAGTTTTCCTGGCTGCCTTCTTGTCCTGGAGAAAGATTTACGTGCTATGCAGTCATGTCCAAACACATCGGTCTTTCTTTAAAACATACTCTTAATTATGATGTACAACCTTGTGAAAAATGATCCCTCATGGAATTTTATTCTTATAATTTGCATACTGTTTTTATTCTCTGATCCTAAATATGTTTGAATTCCTTCCAGTGCCTGGCAAAAAATGGAATATAAAGTAAAGGAATGAATGAATGAGTATAATGAAATGTCCACTGATTCCCATAGAAACTGATGTCACATCAGTGTTGGCAGGGTCACAGTCTTGTAGGTTCAGCAAAGTTATTTCTACAATATGGGGTAAAATTTCTGTTCCATATTTTTGGAGCTTATTGCTTGGTGTTTTAAATCAGATCCAGCCTCTCAGGCTGCAACCAGGATGTGGGATGGAGGCAGGGATTATTGCACACTAAATCGCTGTTGAATCGCTGGCCGCCATCAGGCCAGGTCCCAGCTGGGTCCAAGCCATGCTCTGCCAGCACTTTTTAGAAGTTCGAAAGCTCCTATATGTGGGCATTTGGCATCCCCTCTGGGATATTACTGTTGAAACACTTTTTCTCACTGCTCAGATAGTCTGCTCAGTTTTAGAGAGTGTTGTGTAAAAAAAAATTAAAAAATTAAAAAAATCTACTGTGGTTTTCAACTTATTCCTAATCAGAGTTTGGAAAGTTAGGCTGAAATTCACTATGAGACTTATATTTACATAAGTGGCCTTATGTCTTCAGGTAATAGAATGAAGCAATTTTGCAGTATCCATATTCAACAAGGGCCTGCCGTAATGTTACTATGCAGGGGAGCCAGTGAAGTAACCATTGTGCATTGGAATCAGTGCACATTGGGCACTCCCGATGTGCATTTGGACACTGGCTAGGGAGTGCTGATACATATCCATAGAGCCCAATGTGTATTGAAACATTCATGCCGGTACCTTGATGCACATCCCCATATTCTCTAGAAAGGTTCCATAATGCCTCTGTAATGTGTAAAGTTATGCAATATAGGTGGCATCTGCACTACGGAAATAATGTAGTTTTATACTGCTTTAACTTTTATGGCTCAGTGCTATGAAATTCTGGAATTTATAGCTTTGTGAGATATTTAGCTTTCTCTCTCAGATCCCAGGATTGAATGGCATTGAGCCATGGAAATTAAAACAATGTCAAACTGCAGTGCCGATGCAGTTGTAGACTGCGATACTAATAAAACCCTTAGTTTTTATTAGTAGTTTATTCCTGTAAGGGATATAATGTTTTAAAATAAATGTGTTGTTTTTACTTCCTGTATTTAATGGACTTCCTTTGGCAGGCCCTAGAATCTTTTCACACTTCACAGTTACAGAGCTATGGTTCCACTTTAACTGTCATAGTCCCATCCCATGGAATCTTGGGATTTGCAGTTTAGGCAGGATTGCTTAGAATTCCCAATCAGGGAGCTCTAATACATCACCAAACTACAGATCCTAGGATTCTATAGGATGCAAGCCATGGCTCTTAAAGTGAAATCATGACGCTTTTAACTGTGCTGCATGAAAGGGCCCCAGACTGATGGGAAAAACCCACAACAGCAGTTGCCATGTGGTAAGTAAGCTTTGGGCTTCTAGATGAACCATATAAACCCAAAGGACCATATATCAAAATTTTACCTCATCTCTTTTTACCTTTCTCCAGAATGTGGTCTTCTGGATGTGTCTGGGAATGAAAATTGGCACCATCCTGGTTAATTTGCCTATTTCTGATCCAGTCGCATCACTAGGGTTGGCGTTACCAGGTGCAGTAACTCATGGTGTCACCCTTCCCATTGATCTCCTCCCATACAACACCGTACAGAATCCTTGGTAATTTTGGGGTGTGCTAATGTTAATCATAAATCATAATTCCTGTACTGTATATCATTGAATTTAATCGTCATAGATGTGACATAAGCAACAAGTAAAATTAAAATTATACCTTTAAATAACACTTTCATATGCACAGCCTAAATGTATTTATAAGTACACAATTTCTTGTGGTTAAAGTGAAAGAAAAGTTAAAAAGGATAAAAAATTAAAATGTTACAATTTTTTTTTTAAAAAATCTGGGGCCTCTCCTTTCTTCTCACCCCATTCACACTATCTCTTCAGTGTTTTAAAGGGACAAAGATGAACACCAAAATGCAGATATTAGTGGAGAAGTGGTGTCACCTGGTGTAGGTGGCACACCTGGTAACACCTAGTGACAGCCCCTGTCCTGAACTTGCATAACAGAAAGAGGAGACTTGGGGTTATGGATGGCTTTGTTGGACTCACACTGTTGAAGGAGCTCAAGGGAAAAAAAATAAGATTACTGTTGAACACTATGGAATCAGCTGGCTTTAATGGTTTTTACATGCAAATCCTGGTGCTGATTATGAGGAACTTGTCATGACTGCTCCAAAGTGATGTTTTGATCATATAACCAAGAAAATTTAGAAAGCTAATGTACAATTAAAGTTGCAAATTTATTCTGGGCAGAGCGGGGAGATGGGTTTTTAGTTTTCCAAAACTTGGAAATGAGGGGAAAGAATGTAATTAGCTCCCTAGAAACAGTCTGTTTACTTGGGTCCCAAAAAGCAAAGCACATAGTTCTCAGGTTTCAGGCTGATCCTTTTACCTTCACCGACTTCAGAAGGGCATTCCTGCCACAAATAAGACCAACCAAATCAGAAACATGTTTGTGTACATTTTAAAAGCTGCTCAAGCTTGGAGTTCACCAGCCAGGTTCCCAGGGAGAATAGGGCAGGTCTTTTCAGTCATATGGATAGTTTCCGCTTATATGTACCTATGCAATTGAAATCTTTGTTTTACACAAATGTAGCATGTGTTCTTCCAACATATAAACACTCACTGCCAGATGCCAGACCAATTTACAGCTCCCTTCCACACCCCAGGTGCCACCTATAGCATGAGTCAGTAACTCATTATATATTTTTTTCAAAGGAGAGGGGAAATTTTGGAGAGGCCTCATAGTGAGAGAACACACCACAATCGACAGCCACAGCTTATGGAGAAGAGAGTAAAGCAAATCAGAATCACATGGAAAATTAAAGTCAAGATGCATTTCAGCACTGAGAATTCATCTGTTTAATGCCAGAAAACAGAGAGGTTTGGGGAGAAGGAAAGGCTTGAAATTCACTTTAACATTTGCCTTTATTGGAATTAACCTGTGCCACAGTTTGGCAAAGTGGTTCAGCAGAGGTGGGGAGAGCTGGGTCTTCTGGAGTCTGATAAATATTTACATCATACCTCACCATTGTTCAGGCTGTCTGAGGATGATGGAACATGGAGTTCAACATCTGGAGGGTAAAATCATCCCTAACCTTGCAATGGATGCTTTTTCAGGATACTGTGGATGGCCAAAAAGATATAGAACAAATCTAGCCCAAATTCTCCCTGGAAGCCAGGATGACTAAACTGAGGTTGTCATTCTTTGGCCACATCACGAGAAGACACAACTCATTAGAAAAGATAATTATGCTAGGAAAGGCTGAAGGCAGTAGAAAGAGAAGACGACCACAGGTTAGACTCAATCAGAGAGACCATAGGCCTGAGCCTGCAGGACCTGAGTAGATCAGCTGAAGATAAAGGGTCTTTGAGATGTCTTGTTCACAGGGCCATCATGAGTTGAGGTCGACTTGAGGGCAGTTAACAGCAACAACAATGCAACTGTTATTGCAGAAAGCCCAGAGATGGAAACCTGTTGCTCTCCAGTTGTTAGTGGACTGCAGCTCCCATCAGCCCTGGCCAGCATAGCTAGGGAAGAATGCTGACAGATTTCATTCATCATCTGAAGAGTTCCACTTTGCCCACCTGTGCTGTAGGCTCTTATCCCATAACATGCTCCATTTGCTTATCTTACATAGCCCAGCTGCTTGGATTACACCATTCAATAGTCTCCAGGCATGCTCCCAATGGTTCACTACTCACCCCATCCCTTTTAGATCAATGAATCTGTCCTTTACTACTGCTAACCTCTTTCATCCCAGTCTGTTTTCCTGGATACAAGATTTCAATTTCCTGCAAGTAGAACAAAAGCAGATATAAAACCAGACTTCTTTGCATAGTTACATATGGACATCTGGTGAGCATGTAAAAGACCAAATGTTTAATAACTGTTCACTGCTGCTATGTTGTGAAGTTAGGTGTAATGTCTGACATTGTAACATGGGCCCTGCTTTCATAGGTAACAGGCACTGGGCGCATGCCAACTTTCCTTGGCAGCTGACAGCTTTCTAGCACAGACTAAGCCCTTACCATCTGTACTCTGAATTCTATGAGCTTGTTCAATGTCTGTACTTGGCAAACTATGGCAGGTGAAGGATATCCCAATCATTGTTAGATTTCTTGTGTAAATGACCTCAGTAAACTCTTGAGCTTGGAAAAATGAATTTCAGAAAATTGGAGAAATATTTAGAAGACAGAAACACCTTCATAATTGTGACAAACATCAGGCCCAAAGGGGCCAGAGCTCTTTAACCAGAGCTATTCATCTTCTGCCTGGGTTGTTTCATTCAGGAGTCTGTAGAAATGCACCCTCAAAAACCCTGAAAATATTTGAGTGACAAAATAGCTAGCCATTTCACCTGACTAAAGTTCTTAAGCTTTGGATGCATATAAGGGTACAAAATGTGAGACTGAATTTCCAAGCTTCTGCTTATTCTCTATAGTTGTTGTTTTTATTTCTGTTTGATACTTTCCTTTCAAGACTTGGAATTCACACAGTCAAGATGAGAGGACAAAATCAGAGGCAGGACTGGAGAACAGCTGGACACACACCTGTATTATGATTTAAGCTCAACACTGCCCCCAGTGTCTAGGAAGTTGATACAAAGCCATTAAACTTGATTAGGCCCAATCTCACATTTTGTTCCCTAATATGCATCCAAAGCTTAAGGACTTTAGTCAGGTGAACTGGCTAGCTATTTTGTCATTCAAATATTTTCAGGGTTTTTGAGAGTACATTTCTACAGACTCCTGAATGAAACAACCCAGGCAGAAGATTAACAGCTCTGTTTGTCACAGTTATGAAGGTGTTTCTACCTTCTAAATATTTCTCCAATTTTCTGATTAGATTCCTGCCATCAGAAAGGAGACAAAGCAACAGTCAATGAAACAAAGCAACAGTCAGTCTCTGCTAAGAAAAGTCATACCCTTTCTACGGAACTCAAATTTTAATTAAAGTGAGAGATGCTGTTCTTGTCACCTTTCTAAGAATTGTTATAATTAAGAAGCTAAAGATATTATCTTCTGCAGCATTCTTTGTACAATTAACTCTGTGTATGATTCCAAATTCAAAACTCTGCTCTGACAAACAAACAAACAAACCCAGCAACAGGTAAAATAAACCTTTATTGATTTATTGACTTTTTATTGATTTTATTTGGAACTTTGAGCATCCAGTTGCAGCCTTCCCTTGCCCCACTCTGGGCAATAAAATTTTAAAATACATTCAGACATTTGGCTGTTTTGCTTAAAAAGGAAATTTCTCCATAAAATTTCTGGCGTGTGAAAAGCTTACAAGCCTGCAAACTCTTGAAATCTCTTGGTTTTCACCAAGTTTTTGTTAGCTGGGAGAAGAGACGATTGAGAAGTAACATGATAGCCATTTTAAAATATCCAAATATCATGTAGATAATGGAGCAAGCTTGTTTTCTGCTGCGGAAGAGACTAGAACATGCACCTATGGGTTCAAATAACAACAAAAGAGATACCACCTAAACATTGTGTGTGTTCATGGGCCTTCAAGCCACCTGCCAACTTATGATGACCTCATGAATTTAACAGGATTTTCTTAGGCAAGGAGTACTCAGAGGTGGTTTTGCCAGTTTCCTGTCTTTGAAGCACAGCCTACAGTACCTGGTAGTCATTGCTTAGGAAGAACTTAAAAAAAACTGTAAGGATTTTTCAACAGTGGGATATATTGTTTTAGAAAATGGTGGACTCTCTGCTTTGGAGGTCTTTAACAGAGGTTGGGTGGGCATCTTTCAAGAGAGCTTTAGTTATGTATTCCTGCATGGCAAGAACAGGACTAAATGGTCTTTTCAGACAAGGGTTGGCAACTAGTTTAAAAGATTAATTGCCATTCATGTGTTATCCCAAAAGGTGGAGGATATGGAGTCCCCACTAACTATGGACTCTTTCAAACGGGAGGAATTTCTCCCAATTCCGAATGGAGCCAATGCGGATTCATGTAAATTCGCTTGTTTAGCGAATTTACCTGAACCCCTGCTCCGTTCGGAAGGTATTCGGAATTACTTCCCATTACCCGAAAATAACCCCCCCTTGCCCGAAATCGCGTGAGAAGCTTAAATTCGCAATAACGTTAAACCCATGATTGCATTTGGAGTGACTTCCCTTTTGCCCGAATTTGCATGAGAAGAATTAATTCGCAATAACGTGAAACCCCAGGATTGCGTTTGGATTGCCCTTGGATTATACTTCCAATTTCCCACGTCTGAAAGAGTCCTATGTCAGGATCTCCTTAAATGCTGGGTGAATTGCTTAGCTCAAGGAGTTCTGCAAGAGGTTGGGTAACCTGACGGACCATTTTCACATATGTATACCAGGACTCCAAGTTTAATGACTAATGTAAGTTTTTATTTAGAAATGTGCAAGAATGCAACCAAACAGAAAATAGCAATTCAAGCACACAAGGCTAACTGAAATAGAGGTATGCAAATTGGATAACAGAGGCTTATGTTTGTAGAGCAGGGTGTAGTTCAGATGGCATCTGAGAGCAACACAGTGAGTGGAAGAGGCTCTGGGCACACACAAAGTTAGTGCTGGGGCTGATATTTTATCTGATATCCTAGCCTCAAAGTGTACTTAATGGCCTGATCTAGATTGGCAAAAAGAAGTGTGTTCATGGCTGCATGAAAGTCTAGCCTTTAGATGAGAAAAAGGGAAAGTGTGCCATGAAAATGCTTTTTTTGCATTTTAGGGGAGAAAAAGCGCCTTTAAAAAGGTGCTGGTTTTCCCAGCTTCTTTTTTAAAAACTGCGGAACAGCGCAGCTCCATCTAAAGGCTGCGGTGCAGCTGCTAAGCATTAAGGAAAGGGCAACTTCATGTCACACTTTCCTGCCAATCTAGAAAGCCCCATAATCCCCAGATGAAGTACAAAGAGTTTGAGTGCTTTCTCATGGAATGGACAAAGGGGACAATTCCAGTAGATGCATTTAATGTCAAATTTAACAAAACAGTGATTGGATGTATGACAACCCCAAGATAGATGTATAAGGAAGTTGGTTGGGTAAATGGCAGTGGGTAGGTAAGAAACATTGGCCTTTGTCTCCAGTGTGAGAGGATATGTGTAAAGCCTTGGGGAAGGATGGAGTGATCAGCAAACCCATTTAACTTTTACATTGGCGTTATCTGGGTCCTTCACATGTATTCGGGCCAATATGCCCTTCCCATGAGAAAACTTCCTGGTCTTCCAAAGATCATTGTGACCTCTGAAGAATATGTCTGGCTCCAGACATGAAAATATGAAACCCCATATACAGTGCAGGGGATGTCAAGTATACTAACACAGGGAGGTTTCCATAAGCCATAATTTACCTCTTTGGGGGGGGGGTGGTGGAAAAAGGGCTGCCTGGTAGGTCTAAAGAGATCAAGAGCTTCAAAAACATCCTGAGTGGAGGACTGTTACATGGCCCCTGGGCCACCCTTTAACCATCCTAGTACTACAGGGAGCATAAGCCATTCCTTCTGGATATACTCTGAAATTTGGAGTAGCAATAGCAATAGCAACAACAATGGTAGTAGCGTTAGGAAGAGCATACTCTCTAACATTCTGATTGGCAGGGAGAGTCCTGAGTAATTCTCTGTTGTCTCACTTTTCCAGTTGCTTTAAACATTTCACAGTTTCTGTTCCCTCTTTACCCATTTGTCATCTGTGTACTTCAAGTGCTGCAAACTCAGCATAAAGTGCATTAGTCCCAGGATTCTGTAGACACATGGCAGTTAAAGTGGTGTCAAACTGCTTTAATTCTGCAGTGTGGCTACACCCTAAAAGTGCCCTAGATGGCTGCACTCTCTATAGGTGGCTTGATTAATGGAGAAAACCATAGCCCTGAGTTTGCAAGCCCTGAGCAGAGTAGTTGATGCCTAGGGATATTGAAGATCTTTCATTCATAAGGTTGGCATAAGTTGAAGACAGCTTGACAGCAAATAACAAGAAGAAGTTTCTTTTACTAGATGTTACTCTGGAAATGAACAGGGGAGACATGTTGTCCTTCGTGACATCTAGTTGCTATGCCCTAAAAGTGTATTCATTGACTTCTAAGAAGTTGCTTAGTTTGGTAAGGGCTCACTGTTCTCAACTCCCACCAATTTCCTGGTGCTTGTTGAGAGGTTGTCTTAAGGGCAGTAAAATTGGACGCATGGAAATTAAAAAGTCAAATTCATATTGAGCTGGCTTTATAAATCTGGTCACCACTTCCTGCTGTCCCAGAATGCCCTATAAATAGAGTCCACTTGCTACATATGTCTCTCATTGCAGCAAATGGGATGAAGGGGGATGCAAGGTGAGTGGAACAAGAGGCCATCTTACAGTAAGGAAGCCTTCAGAGCACTTGATATATCAAGGCCTTTGAGGTCAAAAGACAGCTTTGGAAATTGCCGCTTGCTAAAAGTGCTTCTTAAATGCTCCATTGTTGCTGTCTGAAGTGTGAGCGCCTCTGTGTGCGTGTGTGTTTTTGGAAAAAAGATGGGAAATTTTTTTACAATAACCATGGAGATTAAAAGACAAGAAAGAAGCATTTGTGAGCTAACTTGTGTGTGGAAATGTTCCCTTCCGAAAACCTTAACAGCTAATCTTTATAGGAGGGATATATTTTTAAAGCTGGGGTAGCAATAGACAGAACTGTAGCCTTAAGCCAGTACCTGGGGGACATGATGACTAACAGATTGTACAGTGCTCCCCTCCTTGCCTCTGATTCAGAGGGGATACTTTAAAGTTTTCAATTTGGTACCAGCTGTTCCTTTGAACAATGCCACACTTATGATTCAGATCGTGGAAGCAGCGTTAGGGGCGAGCAAACCCGACTGATTATTTCCCTCCGTCCTCTTACTTGAAGGAAACATGAGGTGGGCTTGAAAGATAGGAGAGCCTCAAAAGTACTTGTGAATCAGTTTCCTGGTCTAAACTGTAGCCACATCTGACTTTTTATTGAAAACACATGCGACTTTGATAAAAAAGATTGCATTTAAAAAGAAGGGGGTAGGAGCAGGGCTGTGCAGACAACAGGGGTACTGTTTTTCATCAAATAACGGGCTACACATCTGTGTATGTTTCACGTTAATGGGCCTGGGACAGTTTTAAAACAATATTTCTCTCAGTGGCATTGACTGGTTTAACCTATGGCAGGGCTTGGGAAGGTTATCTTTCGGACTACAATACACAGACTTCTCAGGCATCCACAACCTGGGGGATTCTGGGTGTTGTAGTTCCAAAGATAATTTTCCCAAGCATTAACCTAAGCATGTTTCAAACATTAGAGCTACATGGTTCTGTATAGGGATATAAATAGAAGATGACTATGGATTCCCAAAGATCACATGCCCCTCAGTAGCAGTGAACGGCATCCATGGCAGAGGAGTGTTGAATCTGCCCTGGATTTCAGTCTGAACATTATGAGTGGTGTTAAAAAGTTCTTGGCCTGACCAAGAAGGGAATGACCTAGATCTATGAAACTTATATGCTATCTCTTCTCAGGTTTTTAAAACCCCTTCTAAAACTTTTTATTTTTGATTTCTGGTCACTGAAATATTGTTCCGTGGCTGCTATCACGGCTAAATCAGTTGAAAATTTCCTTCCTTACAAACTATGTTTAAAGTTTGGAAACAGGAAATAGTCAGATGGAGCAAGATCTGGTGAGCACAGTGGATGGTCTATGCATTCAAAATGCCCAGTTCTTCAAAATATCCATTATCTTGCCAGCTTTGTGAGCAGGGGCATTGTCCTGCAGAAAGATAACACCTTTGTGGCCATGACCTTTCCTGCTGATCTTGAGTCTTAAATATCTTTGACACCCACGCAGTTTTGTTTCTGATCACCATGCAAAGTTTCAGCACCCATTTGGTTGACAGCTTCTGCATAGCCAACTGTTCATGAAATATAAACCCGGTACATTCCTGGGATATCTCCAGAGTCTCAACAATTGTTTTTGCTGAGATTCACCAATCTGCCAAAATTAGGTCATGAACATGCTCAATGATTTCAGAAGCTGACATCCTTGAAGGCCTCCCAGAGCTTGCTTCTTCATAGTTCAAAATGGCCACTTGTCAATGTTTGCATTATGCATTCATAGATTTCCTTTGGACTTTTCTTCTTGTAGGAACAGGAAGTTCATGGTTGCCTGGAGTTCATTTGAAAATTCCACACTTTTTGTTAATAAGGGTCTATTAGTGATCTGAAAATTCAGAAATTAGAGTTATGATACTGCAAATTTGCAGTTTACAATACTGAAGAACACTCTTTCAAGCTAAAGTGAAGAAATTATGCTCAGATTTTAGGAAGTGAGTTGGGCTGAGAATATTTCAACACCCCCCTGTAAAGGAGTTATCCAAGGTGCTGAAAGTATTTTGGGATTAGGGTTCAGACTAAGATCAAATCTGTCACCTCACTGAGATGGAAAGGAATAAATTTCCATGATATGGGATAGCACTCTGTTATTTAGTTCGAATTAGAGTAAACTAATTCAACCAATTGATGAATGCTAAGTCAACACACAGGTAGATCCCATTGATTCAATGGCTCTGCTGTAGTCACACCTAACAACAGGATTTAGGTCACCATTTTTTTGCTCTAAGAGCATGGTGCAGTGGTTTGTGTATTGGACTAGGGCATTGTGACACCAGGGTTTAAATTCCCACTCAGATATGGAAACTCACTGGACTACCTTGGGCAAGTCACACCCTCTCAGCCTCAGAGGAAGGCAAGAGCAAACCCCTTCTAAACAAATCTTGCCAACTAAATGCCATGATAGGCTCACCTTAGAGTTGCCCTAAATTGAAAATGACGTGAAGGCACACAGCAGCAAACAAACAGAGGCCTAAATACCATGAAGACACCAGATCCCATTTGATCTCAAATGCTAAGTATTTTAATCTTTAAATTATAGGCTACTTGATGGTATCTGCACACAAATTCCTGGGACATGGGAACCAAGTTTCCATCCCAGGATTTAGGAAGGATTGCACAAGCTCCTCAGATTAAACCAACCTACCAACCATTAGAACTGGAAGCAAATGGAAGTCCATTTTTGGTTTGATTTTTGGGCTTTGGAGGGAAAAAAAAAACAAGTTATGGGAAGTGAATATTGGTTTAATGCAAAACATCACTACGGGAGATTTCCAGCAGTGTAAACTAGCTGTTGGAGGCGGGGGTGCTGGAGAAAAGGCATGGAACATTGTGGGCAACTAGGAAGGACCTGGTGTTTGTAAAAATGGCCTTAATAGCTGCATGTGACCTATAGGTTGCTGTTTTGCTCATGAGGTACATGCTCTAGGAAGGTCTAAAGCTCTAATCCTCCGAATGTTTGGAACATTAGCTCCCACTGGCTATGTCCCTTTGGCCTGATGCATGATAGTGAAGGCCCTCTCCTAGGGTTTATCCAGAAGTCCTAGAGGATGATGTCATCATCATGTGCCTGAAAATAGAGATATATCTGTCATTACCTGTCCCCTCATCAATGCCTAAACCAAAGAACCTCAAGTCTCATTGTTTTTAATAGTGGTGCACTATGTGCACAGCTGCAGTGGCATGGCCCCTTGCAGGCGCTGCCTTTGGGGTAAATGGGGCAGGCCACCTGTGGATGCTCAAATCTGTGGATGACAAGCCCACAGTTGGGGCGGGCTGACTGTACTTCTTAGATGCCACCTCTGCTCCAAACTGGCCAGAGCTCAGCCATGTTAGAGCCAGACAGCATGGAAATAATAATAATAATAATAATAATGATTATATTTTCCTGCCTCTCCCAGATGGATCAAGGTGGGATTCCAGTCTAATAATATGCATACAATACTACATCAGTAAAATACAACAACAACAATAATTCCATTTAAAACAGATTTTACTGGGCAGATTGGCTGTTATATCTGGGGATAGAAGATTCCAATCTTCAATAAGCCAAAAAGTGAGTTATGGAGATGTAAGTTGATCTTAATTTGGCATAACTCATAACAGGATGCCAGCTGATGAGTCTCCAATATGAACGAGAAGTGTCCCATTCATGGTCTGCTGGACCCTGGACACCAATATGGAATTTGGGCTGATTTATCATTGTCCCAGTTAACCTCACAGGCTGAATCTAGAAGAAGACTAGGCACCAATATGTCTGGAGCTTGCTTAGTTAAGGAGTTTGCCAGACACAGCTGAGCTTATGGTTCATCTATTGTTTGTTGGGACCCTGCCTAATAATAATAATAATAATAATAATAATTAATAATAATAATAATAATAATAATAGGTGCTTGTGCTATGGAGTGAATTCCCTTATCTTTCGTCTCTCTCTCAATTGACCTATAAGGGAGTGGTCATATATAGTAACCTGTGCTCACTCACTGGCAGGTACTGTGGCTGCTTTTAAATATATTGAAGAAAAAATCCTATGTCCTGGTGAACTAAACAGCTTAGATCTAAGGTCTTGCTCCAAAATCTGTCTACAAGGCCTTTAGCTCAAAACTGCCTGCTGCTTGAAATTTACTTGTTATCTGTAAACAGAAAAATAAGCTACATGAGGAACTGAGGTATTGCCAACTATAGGTTCCCCAAGACTGTCTAAAAGCCTCAGGATTTGTGGGAGTTATAGCTTTAGTTATCATGGTTGTTTCTTCAGTTATCCATACAATGTTCTTCCTGTCTTGGTATTTTTCTTGCAATTTTCTGGTATTAGCAACAAAATTTTAAACCTACTGCAGGATGTGGCTCTCCCCACCCACCCCAGTCCGGCTGTTTCCAATACTGGATGGGCTAAATGTCATATGTCTTTGTGCACATTAGATCCTCCACTATTGAGTTATTCTTTTCCCCAGTTTATAGATATAACAACTTTAGTGCAATGTTACAATCACAACCCTTTCTCTCAGAATCAAATCTCTGAATCCATCTATGAGTCCTACCTACAGTACATCCATTAATGCAATGGCATTTATATACGTGTTGACTTATCAAGGATGACACAATATTTGGACATTATGGTAACAGAAGAATGATAGTGCAAGTAGATGTGTGTTCTGGGAATGCACATAATGGTGGGATGCCACACAAGGGAAATTCATATTTGACACAGTGGGTGTGGAAATAATTGAGCATTGTGCAACAGGTGAATGCATGGTGGTGCATCTGTTATACACACAGTTGCATGAACTGGATCCACTATAACTCCTCTAGCATATATTTAAATAGACTAGAATTATAGGATTTTGGCCCAGGATTAATTTTTGTAGCTTAATCTTGACAATTGTTGTGTTGTTGTTGTGTACCTTCAAGTCTTTTTTGACTTATGGTAACCCTATCCTGTGGATTTTTTTGGCCAAGATTTGTTCAGAGTGTCTTTGCCACTCTCTGAGGCTGAGAGTGTGACTTGCTCAAGCCCATCTAGCTGGTTTCCATGGCTGAGTGGAGATTCAAACCTTGGTCTCCAGAGTCCTAGTCCCATGCTCAGACCACTACACCATGTTGCCTCTTGACAATCTTGCCAATAGCTATCCTTTAACACCCAATGTGATCAGGCGTTTCCAGGTCAGAACTGTTGCAGGCCTTTGAGATTTTTAGTCCAAAACTGAAGACTTAGGGATGACCTCTTGTGATGTCTCATGAAGTAGGCACTAGTGATGTCAAAAGGATGATAATACAAGGGCCAACTCCTTGTGATGCCATTGTGATATATTAAGCATCAACTACAGTTGCAGAAAGGATGCTATTTACTGTAGTATACTCAACTATAAGTTGACCTCATGTATAAGTTGAAGGCAGGTTTTGGGGCCAGAATTATAGATTTTGATATAGCCCATGCATAAGTTGAGGGTAAAACTTAGGGGTGTGTAACAAAGGCTGTAAAGGATGGAGCAAAGGAATGTGTTGCCAAAGCATTGCCCAAACATTCAAAAAGACTAGATGCAGCACCACAGCTGAGAGAGTGAAGGGATCAGTGCTTCTATTAGGTTCTCTTGGGATGGACTAGGTTCTTCCCTTTCACTACTCAGAGAAGGGGATGGTTCCTATTTTGATAAGAGTTAAGGTTTTGTACTTACATTGACCTATGGATAAGTCAACCCATGTTTTTGAGGCTGATTTTTTGACTAAAATTTCTAGACTTATACATGAGTAGATACAGTAAATTAAAGTCTAACAAATGAGGGAAGTGTATGTATGCATCCTTTTCAAGGCAGTGCTTTTTACCTGAGATTCTTCCCCTCTCTCAGATCTGAGGGGGCCAAGTAAGGACCAGGCTGTTTGATTTGGCAACCCTACTGTGCTCCCCTTTGCTAGATTTTGCTCTCAGTTACATAGCTTTGCAAGCAGTCCATTGCAGCTGTTGAACAAGGAGCTTGCAAAGTCATTCTCTGGTACATTTACTACTGGGGAAGCAATGCTCTCTGGTCCCTTCTATTCATTGTGTAAAGGCTTTCTCACCATCTGGACCACCTATGAGGAAGTGTTTTCTTTAAGGCGGCAAGATTAAGGAACAGGGATTTACACCTCGGCCCCAAAGGTAATTACCAGATGGCAAATGGCTTGTTTTCACTTAATTATTCAGAGCAACTGACTCAGGGATAGAGATGTGGAGGGAAGCTGGCTTTAGTTTCCAAGCAACCTTTTCATCTTTTTTCTTGAACAGCCCAGCCTGATCGGTAACAATGGTACTCAAGGCCATTTTTCCTATGATGAGAACATGCTGACTATTGAGTGCTTTAGGGCTGATGACAAATCTGTTGCCCACAGAAGAACTCTTTGGAGCAATTTGCTATTCTTTTACAAAATGTCTCCCACACTTGCAGAATCCAGGAAGACACCACACAAACTGCTTTTGATGGACAACTGTGGCCTTGGTCCTATAGTAATGAAATACTAAGCATGTAAAGGGATCTTGTAGCACCTTTGAGACTAATTGTGAGAAAGAAGATGGAACCCAAGTCTAAAAATGAAGTTCATTAATGTTTCATATAAACCTTATACATGTAGCTTGAAGGGAATTTTATACACAATATTTGTAATAACTTTGTGCATGAAACAAAGTTTGTTTATGCTAAACCATTGGAAAAAAAAGGTGTCATTATCTCAGGCACCCCGTGGATGATTTTTGATTTTGAAACATTTCAGATTTATACCCGAGATTCTAGATTTTTACCTGAGATTCTAGATAAGGGAGACTCAACCTGTATTCCATATCACATCCTGTTCTTCAATAAGATTAGTGAAAATATTTCTTTCTCTCTCTTCTTTTCTGTAGCATGTACAAAGTAGTGATTATAGAACCATAGAGTTGGAAGAGACCACAAGGGCCATCCAGTCCAACCCCCTGCCATGCAGGAACTCCCAATCAAAGCATCCCCGACAGATTGCCATCAAGCCTCTGTTTAAAGATCTCCAGGGAAGGAGACTCTACTACACTTCAAGGTAGTTTGTTCCACTGTTGAACAGCCCTTACTATCAGGAAGTTCCTCCTAATGTTGAGGGGGAATCTCTTTTCCTGTAGCTTGCATCCATTGTTCTGGGTCCTATTCTCTGAAGCAGCAGAAAACAAGCTTGCTCCCTCCTCAATATGACATCCCTTCAAATATTTGAACAGGGCTATCATATCACTTCTTAACCTTCTCTTCTCCAGGCTAAACATCCCCAGCTCACTAAGGCGTTCCTCATATGGCATGGTTTCCAGACCCTTCACCATTTTAGTCGTCCTCCTTTGGACACTAAATTATAAAAAAACTGTGCACTTATTTCATAATCTCTGGAGTTCCAGAATACATGTTTTGCCAATTGTAGAGGTGAAGGTTCGTTGGTTCAGAATTTTGACCTCAGAAAAGGGCAAAGCACATAGACACTACTGATTTTGGGTTTGGGGTTTATTAGAAACTCAAAAACACCATGCATCAGGTCAGACCATTCCTCCATCTAGCTTTGAGTTGTCTTCTTTGACTAGTAGTGGATTTCCAGGGTTTCAGATGCCAGAAAGTGAAGCTAAGACTTTTTGACTAGTTTTGAGCCTTTTTCTTTTAAATGTTTGTTAAGAAGCACTTTATGTGAAATGAAACAAAAATTGGAATTCTGTTATTATCTGATATGTGTATGTTTCGCTAAAGAAAATGGTTGGATATTTTGCTGCTGATCTATAAATACGTGATTTTAGACTTTACACTGATTTTAGACTCTATGACTTTGGGAGGGCTTATGTTATTTTGATAACTCTTTAAAGTGCTGTGCAAAACTTACAGTGCTATATAAATAAACACTAATAATAATAATAGTAATTCCCAGCCCTGCTCTCCAGGAGTTGTCAAAGATTATCTGACCCACTTGGCTCTCTGAACTTTGTTTGGTGACTCTGGATGCTGTGTACCTGACTTGGATATTGGTGTTTGGGATTTAAGGCTTGTAGTGACTAAAGTAAGTGATGAACTGTAAATTGCTCTGTGGCTTGTTATTAGCTGCTGGCTTACAGCTGTGTAGCAATCAGCCTTTAGCTGGATGTCTGGACTGTGTTTGGGACACAGGATGTGATATGGCCTGATACAGGATGTGATATGGCCTGTACAGCACAATTAGGGTTAGGGAGGGTGCAGCATCTACACCCTCCATAACCCTAGTGTGTATGGACAGTGCCATTTTAAAATGGTGGCATCCATACGGGCACGCCATCAAAACATCATGGCGCATGCAGCATTTAGATAACACTGCACGTGCCTGACATAATGGCGCTGTGGGAGGGCACCAATGGCACCCTTTCCATGGCAATAAAAAAAACCTTGAAAACTGAGCTCCTTTTTTGTGCCTGGTCCTTGGCGTAGCCTTTAGATGGCTGTGCCAAGGACCCCGAGGGGAAAGGGGCTGCAGCAGCGTCCCCTTTCTCCCCTCGGAACCGCCATCAGTTACGGGGTACAGCGGGTGCCCAGGGCGCCTGTTGCTCCCTGCTTTCAGGCTGCAGAGAAGCGGCAGTTTGCCGCTTCTCCATGGCCTGGAGAAGCAGCGGAATGGGGCCTCTGAGGCTGCCGGTGAGGCAGCCTTGGCCCCATCCCACTGCCTAAAGGGGCAGCTGCAGACTGCCCCAAAAGGGTGGTCTGTAAAGCCCCTGTGTTTGCATTGCATGTGGATACACATGGAGAAACTGGAGGCACATGTATCTTGCAAATGGAATTGTTTATACATTTTGCATGGACATGCATGGCATATTGAACATGCACATTGCATGTATATTTGGTTGTGCATTCAGTTGTGCATCATCACAATCACTGGCTGCATCTACACTGCAGAAATAATGCAATTAAACATTGCTTTAACTGCCATAGCTCAATGCTACTGATTTCTGGGATTTGTAGTTTTGTGAGATAGTTAGCCTTTGCTGTCAGAGAGCTCTAGTGCCACAGCAAACCACAAGCCCCAGGATTCCATAACATTGAGCCATGGCAGTTAAAGCAGTGTCACAGTGCATTACTTTTGCAGTGCAGATGCAGCCACTAATAAGGTGGCATTGCACAACAGCTATGTCAATCCATGAACATTACATTACACTGTCTCCTCCATGTGGAATCTTGGTCTTTTTGTCTGAAGCAACAGGGTTCTCTCATCCTAATTCTGAAGGATGATGGCCTTCTCCTTTCCTCACTATGTCCCCCCCCCCCAAAAAAAAAGCTGTTTCCTGCTTCTCTTATTTATGAGAAGCTTACTCTTACAGGGCAGGACATATGTCCCCATTCTTGTGGGAGAAAATGCAAGTTTTCTAAATGAACAGCCTAGGCTCTCCCTTTGGGAACTAGCAAAGGGTGTGGAGTCATATTACACACAAGATGGGTTTCAGAGTATGGGCTGCCCCATGTTTGTCATGTGGTTTATGAACAATATTTATTTTTCTAAAGAATAGCTTAGGCGTATTTATCCCCCCTCTCAAAAAGATCACAGAGCATGAACCAAGAGAAGGGAATGTGATATTAACTGAAATACTTGTCAAATTGCACTGTGGTTATGCATTTGTTTTCCAGATCTTTCCCTCCCCTTTTTCATAATTGACAAAGCAGATTTAATCCATCAAGTTGTATATTTCTTTATTTGCTTAACAGATGCTCTTCCCTTGCGTTCTAGTGGTATAGTATAGATTCCACCCAGACTGCTTAGGAAAGAATGAGTATAAGAAACATGAGTGTAGGTAGTAAGCGCAGTTGATATAGAAGGCCAGAAAATCCAGAAGACAGCCAGGAGAAGGCTGCCTCTACGTGGCAGAATTAATGAAGTTTAACACTACTTTAACTGTCATGGCTCCATTCTATGACAGTACAGCAAGTCAGCATCTGAAAAATAGGCTTGATCAGGTTCGATAGTTGTTCTTGAGTTCTATAAAGTCTTCTAGATCAACTTTGGATATTTCTCTGAGAAGCATAGAGAAGAAACTCTGCTTTAGCTGTTGGCTAACAACTTTCTGTTGCCTTATTAACCTCGTATTGGTTGCCTTAATTGGGCTTTCTTCTTCTTAGCTCTATGTCTGAGAGCCCCTCCAGACAAGAAAAAATCTGAAAGGCCCAGGTTCTGTTCCTGTACAAACCAATTATATATTTGAGGTCCATATGACATTTCCTTTATCTTGAAATATTTCCAAGGACCTCTCAGCATTACCAAGGACTTTTCATTCCTGCTTCCCAGGTCAGTTTAAATTAACCCCATATTTTCTAAAGTGAAATCTATCTCTACATGGCCATCTGTTTGTATTATCCTGGAACTAGTTAAGGCTGCTGCCACACTGCAGAATTAATACAATTTATTATTATTTTTATTATTTAATTTATATGGCGCCATAAATTTTACACGGTGCTTTACATAATCATCAAAACAAGATAAAGCCTGCCTATGGCATACAATCTGAAATCACAAAGCATGAAATTTTAAAAATAAACAATTAATACTAACAACAGTTAGTATTAAGTAGCTCTAAAGTTTATAAACTATGGAGCAGCAATATACTCTTAATCTGACCTGTCCAAAAATATCAAGCTGAAATTTGACCCCACTTTAACTGTCATGGCTCCATCCCATGGAATCCTGGGATTTGTAGCTTGCTGGGATACCAGAGCTCTCTGACAGAGGAGGTGAAAGATCTCATAAAACTACAAATCCTAGGGTTGCATAGCATTAAGCCATGGCAGTTAAAGAGCTGTCAAACTGCATTAATTGTGCAGTGTAGATGCAGCCTAAGATGATTGCAATTTAACTAGTGTAATTTTGCTAAAGCACTTTGGCAATTTAACTGTATAACACCTGAATAAAAAAGGCTCATGGGGAAGTGAAAAACAATTTATGAATAGTTGTATGTGTCTGGATGTGACACACGATCAGGGGTAGGGTGAAGAACATGAGGATGATATTTCAGGAAGGTGTTTGGATGCAAACTTGGGGATTTGCAGCTAAAATCAATACAAAAATAATTAGAGACTATCAATACTTCCAGAGTTTTTTTCCCTTTTGGATGAGCCCTGACTTGATTGGTGATGGGTCTGGTAGATGGTATTAAAGAATTAGAAAATCTTATCTGATGATTTGTCTATGAGTTGAAAGTTATAACAGTGGCAGGTGTCATGATCCAATCCAAGAAACTGGGTCTTTTGCCCCACTTCTCAATGATATTTTATATTTTTAAGGACATATTGTTCTTGAGATAGATCCCTAGGCATTTTATCCCTGTATACTAATTTTTCATTTCTTTTTTGAGTGGGAATGATGGACATTCCCATCAAATAATGAGCTGCTGGCAGTTCTAAAGAGAACACAGCATGCATCCAATATGTTGGTTTTAGTAAGAATTAGATGAAGCCCGACATTTCCCCCAGTGCTAACCCTCCTGTAATGAGAGTAGTTGTCTCTAGCAAAAAAGTTGAAATCTGGAGCAAAGCTTTCCCAAGGTTTGAAGGGTTTTTTTTTTTAAAACTCCTGAATGTGCCCCTCTATGATTTTGATATATGTCCAGGAAATATGGGATGAATCAAGAAATGAATTAGACCTTGTATTTGCTAGTTTCTGTATTTCCCTCCCCTAAAAATAGTTCATATGATATGCTGTCCTGTGAAAACACTGCTGTTTGGTCTTCATTCAAGAACAACACATTCATGAAGTGGATGAAAATCTAGAAAGAATTTGAAGAAATAAGATGCAAAAATGCAGAAAGGAAGCCAAAATCTGGGCAAGATATAACCAAGATGGAGACTCCCAGATTTTTGTAAACATCTAGCAAGGAATCTTTAGGGATTACAGTAGGGACATAGATCTCTTATGGTGACTCCCCCCCCCCTTTTCTTTGTATCTTTTCAGGGAGCTGAATGATGCTACTATTCTTGGCATGAAAGCCAGAGCTTGGAAATATTTCATTTTTTGGACTACAGGTCCCAGAATTCTAGGGGTCTGGTAGATACTGCCTCAAACGGTACTTTTTGCAAGCTCTAGTCAACTTTGTGATATGACTGGTGTTTGGCAAACAGTTGAAGAGTGACAGATTTTCACGATTTGTCTATGAACTTCTAACTTTGTAGAACCAGCTTTGTGTGTGATCCTAATGGATTTTCTCTATGAGTTGAACTGATGAGACTTGGGGTTTCACCAATTAAGAGGGATGATGTTTTTACTGAAGGGAGCCTCTTAGCAGTGCTTAGAAAGGTAGTCTGGCATCTTGTTCAGCAGATACAAGATTTTAAGTTGGACTTAAGATCTTGCGACTGCTGGGGATTTACATTTACTGTCTAGACACCAAAACTCTGTTTTTGCAGGCTGGCATGACAATGGCACAGCGAAAGCATTTATGAGGCACTGGAAATCGAGGAGCTGGGAATTGATGGCAGCAGCATTCTCCACCATGAGGTGGCTTAGAAAAAGAAGTTATGGCAGGAGCTGAGGGGTATCGCCAGCTGCCTGTTCACAACATGATCCACAACTGGGAGAGCACTGTCGCCATCATTTTCAAGCACCCAGCTCTGCAGTCTTGGTATCCCTTGGACTGGGGCACTGCCGGGTTGAAAAAGTAGGTTTTTTGTGGGCTGGCAAACCCTGAGTTTTGTTGTCATAAGACTTTATTACACAAGGCTTGAAAAGTGGAATTAGAACAGGATAGTAGTGTCTGTGGCTGTACCTTATCACACAATGCTGTGTCTGTCCAGTAGCTGGTCTGTAGTTCATCCATTGCTGGAGCTTTCCTTCCCATTGATGGCCAAAACCTGTAAATGCCTCCAAATCTCACTACTTTTCCACTGTTGATGCACATGTGATAATTTCCTTCAAAGCAATTCTGATACCCAGGCAGTCATGTGGTTTGGGTTGGTTTGATTCTGCCCCTCTCAATTCCTAAGCGGGCTGTTTTTCTTTTCTTTTTCCTTCCCCAATTTCTTCTCTTTTCTTTTTATTAATGGATTTCCATGATCACACAATTGCATTAAAAATAAAAATAAAATAAATAGAGAATGAAATGCATGCTGGGAAAGGTATAGGGCAAGGAGATGGGGCTATTGATACTGGTGTGCAGAAGACAGAGGCTGGGACAGAAGCAGCACCATGCTGATTTGGAAGAGATGTGCAATAATAACTCTCCACAATCTGGTATGTTTGCATTTCCTAGATTAACACAATTGTGGTGTCTTATGAGCTTGGTGTGATAAAGTCCATAGTTATGCTGATGATACAGGATGTTGGCCTTTGTGGGTTTTTTGGCTTATAGCTTCCTGAATGCTGACTGGGGGAATTCTGAGGGTTGTAGATCAAAAAATAATGTTTCTAAGCTCTGCCAAGACATTCCTTCCAGTGAGAGCTAGATCCCTCTTCATCAGCTAGTCCCCAGGGCACATCAGTTCAGCTCACAGAGAAAATTCATGCATGGGGTAGTAATTCCTCCTCTTCATAGACCTGTAGTATCAGAAAATATCAACAGGTTACACTTTCTGGCTGCTCCACCCACTCTGGGTTTCTGACTTGTGGATCTGGAGAGGTTGACTAGCATCTGGACACTGCTAGCTATACAGTGGGCCTTTGGTATCTGCTGGGGTTTGGTTGTAGGACACCCATGGATACCAACATCCATGGATGATCAAGTCCCATTACAGACAGTGGTATAGTAAAATGGTGTCCCTTATATAAAATAGTGAGATCAGGGTTTGCTTTTTGGAATTTATATATTTTTGGAATATTTTCAGGCTATTGATAGGTGAATCTGTGGATAAAGAATCTGTGGATAATGAGGACCAACTGTACTTGGTTTCTGCTGGGCTCATAGAGAATGGATGAAAAAATGGTTTTTGGATAAGAATTTTTGGATTTTTGGATAAGTACTTCTTAAAATTCACAAAACTATTCATAAATCTGATGGAAAGAACTTGTGGGAAAAGTGAAATGATCTGATTTGTCCATCCATGCAGAAGGCTGTGAGGGCTGTGGGTGTTTAGTTCTTAAAATTCTGGCTTGGAAACCCTATTTGTTCACTCAGGCTTTTGATGCTGAGTTAGGTTTGTCACTTGGTTTTCCAGCAAAGTTACAAATCTTCAACAGCTGGTAGAACATAGTCTTCCCATTTAGGAATAACTGTTATCTGAATTTGGCAGTCATGGAAAGCTGAGAATTTTACTGGGTTGTTTAAGAGGAACTTAACTAAAATTCACACATATGCATTTTATTCAAAGGAGGTTTGCCATTGGTTTTTTCTGAGGCTGAGAGACTGTGACTTGCCGAGGGTCACCTGGTGGGTTTCCATGGCTGAGCTGAGAAATGAACCTCAAAAAGACAGCTCAGGAGAAGAGAGAAACTGGAGTGTTTTAAAAGTGGCTAAAAGTGTGAAGCCAAGATGATCAAATTGAGGTTGTAGCACTTTGGCCACATCATGAGAAAGCATAACTCATTAGAAAAGACAATAATGCTAGGAAAGGTTGTGAATAGTAGAAAGAGATGAAGAAGCTTTATCACACTCGCTTTCATCCCCAATCTGGGCACAGACAGGGGACATGTGTGACAGAGGGAGAATGCATTTCCATCGGAGCAAAATCACATGCCTGAGCCCTGATTGGGGTGATGGCATGGGGCCGGCTTGAGGACAGTGTGGCGTGCAATAAAATATATTCTCTCTCTGACACATGCATCCTGCCCATGCCCAGATTGGGGATGAAAGTGAGTGTGATAAGCTTTGAAGACTATGGCTAGATTCAGTTAAGGAGCTGATGGGCATTGAATCTACAAGACTTAAACAGAGCAGTGGAGGATAAGGGGTCTTGGAGATGTCTCATTCACAAGCTCACCATGAATCAAGGTCCACTTGAGGGCAGATAACAACAAGAAGAGGATTAATTGAGACTGCCCCTGCCAAATCAGGAAATTTGAGGGTATCAACAGTTTCCAGATTTGTTGCCACTGTCACTCTTGTATTCTCCAATATCATTCTAGTGTTCTTATCTCCAGTAGGAGTTTAAGAACCTGGAGGGTGGGTGAACACTTTTTAGTGGGAGAACAGCATAAGAAGAGAGGGCTTAGAATCTTCTACCTTGAATTGAAGCTTTAGTAGGCTAGAGGGAAGGTTTCTCAAAGAAATAATGGAAACATCATGTAAGTCACAAGTTTATCCTTAGTGTGTTTTGAGAAACTGTTGCAAGACCTTTCAGTCCGGAACAGCTCTTTGAGGCTCACGATTAAGCACTTAATGGATTGGTATTTTATCATTGTTTCATTTTACACACTTTAAAATTGGTGTTTACTAGATATTTAATATCAGTTTGAAATATATTTTTATTACTTCTGGGACTTCTTTGTTTAAGTGGGGAGAGAGGAGATGTAAATAAACAAAGTAGGTACACAGTTTTTGGAAAAACTATCAAATACCCTTTTAGGGCCAAAGAGGAGAATAGTTTGGCAGGAAGCACACTGTTGAGTTTATTGCTTTATATCTGTCCAGAAGGGGCAATAATTGTTTAATTCATAAAATGTGTCCAATAAAATAATTAGAAAAAAAGAACATTCTGTTCCAGAGAGCTCCAATTTTTTTTTAAAAAGGGGAGATGTTCAAAGATGTTGTGTTGATGCAGTCTTTAATGTACCACTTCTTGCTCTAGTACAATAAGTGAAATTCACATGAAGACATTTACTTCAATGTGTGGATCACTCTTCCAGAGACAATTAGGCACGTGTGAAAAGATGCAGCCCAGAAGAAAACTTCACCGTTTCTTTCACATTGCACAATTTTAGCACTTGGACCTCACTTGAACTGCCAGGATACCATCGTATGAAATCCTGGGGTGGGTAGGGTTTTTGGTGTTGTTTGGGTATTTAGAACTCTCCAGCAAAAAATTCTAAGTACTCATGAAGCTTCAAAACCCAGGATTCCATAGGATGCAGTTATTGAAGTAAAACTGATTTCAAAGTGCTATGATTGTATACGTGAAAGAGACCTAGGCTGATTTCCTGCATGTGTGTGTAGTTCTACATACAGTCTCATGTCCTCCCACTACCCAAAGCTGTCAAGCCTTGGGAGGGATCCTGCTTCTGTCACTTATTGGTGAGGAAGGGAACAAGGAAGGTGATTCTGACCATACAGAAGCAGTTGGTCTCAGCTTGGTTGTTGGAAACAAACGGGGGGTGCACTTGCAAATGGAGTGCAAGCATGCTTTCCTTCCTTCCCCCAGGAGACCAGAGCAATCAGAACTTCAAGTCTAAGTCACCTCCCTACTCTTTCCCCTTCCCTCTGGAAGGAAAGGGCACCAGCATCCCCTTCCTGCCAGACCCAGGAACCAAGGGGTGAAACGGATGGGCAAAATAAAGTGTGTTTCCAGCTGCTTTGAAGGTGGGGCATTGAGACGATGCATGCTTTGAAAGTGGCTGGAAACTGGACCAAAACTGTGCTGTGGGCTAAAAGCCAGAGCAAAAAGAAGTGTGATACTCTGGCTTAGCTGTGAAAATGTGCATCTTTGCACCTGCATGTAAATGCCCCGATGCGAGTGCGGGGCTGCAGCAACGCAAAGCAATGAAAGTGCAACAACTCCAATGGACGTACACAAATCAGACAGTCCAATGGGGGCATGGAGTGAAGGGGTATGAAGGGGGCATGTAGGATGGGCTTCCATGATTGTGCTTTGCCAATGTATCACTTTCACCCTGATATCTGGTACTGGCATATTAATATTACCTGCTACTTGCAGCATGTGCCAAAGTAACAATGTTCCTTCTGTTACTTACAATGAGTTACTTTTTGAGTTGAAGCTATACTGTTCCTCTTGTAGTGTAATGTGGTATAATGCAAAGCAAATAAGCAGTAATTTTATAAAAACGTTTTAAAATTATTTTACAGTCAACACAACAACAACAACAACATATACATATACAATTCTTGTTGCTATGAAACATAGTGGCATATTTTCTTGTTGAAAATGGCATATTTCTACTCATTTTGAGGGGTGGGAAGAATGTTAACAACATTTATCTTAAATATATGAGGGATTCTTCTTTTCTCCCTATACTTACTTGAAAATAAGGGTTCAGACCTCTCAGAATGGTGTGGGACTCTGTTGGCTGCATTGTAGAAACAGACTAGACTAGACCAACTTGACACGCTAGCCACTTGAAAAAGTGTCACTAATGATATAAGACATGGTGTGTTCTATCATTTCCCCTTTGGAATATGCCATTCTGTACTATTCCTGGGTACAAGTCTAAAATTACCAGCTTGGTAGATGAAGGGAAAGTTGTGGATGTAGTATACCTCGATTTCAGTAAGGCCTTTGACATGGTTCCTCATGACATTCTTGCAAACAAGCTTGCAAAATGTGGGATAGACAAGGTAACTGTTACTTGGATTTGTAACTGGTTGACTGACTGAACCCAAAGGGTGCTCAACAATGGCTCCTTTTCAACCTGGAAAGAATGGCCAGTGGAGTCCCACAGGGTTCTGTCCTGGGTCCAGTGCTATTCAACATCTTTATTAATGATTTGGATGACAGAATTGGGGGCAAATTTGCAGATGACACTAAACTAGGAGGAGTAGCTAATACCCCAGAGAACAGGATCAAAATTCAAAATGACCTCAATAGACTAGAAAGCTGGGCCAATACTAACAAAATTAAATTCAATGCAGAGAAATGTAAGGTTCTGCACTTAGGGTGGAAAAATGAAATGCACAGATATAGGATGGGGGACACCTGGCTGAATGAAACTACATGTGAAAGGGATCTAGGAGTCCAAGTAGACCATAAGCTGAACATGAGTCAACAGTGTGATGCAACAGCTAAAAAGGCCAATGCTATTTTAGGCTGCATCAATAGAAGTATAGTTTCTAGATCAAGGGAAGTTATAGTGCCACTCTATTCTGCTTTGATCAGGCCCCACCTGGAATACTGTGTCCAGTTCTGGGCACCACAATTCAAAAAGGATGTGGAGAAACTGGAGCGGGTCCAAAGGAGGGCAACTAAGATGGTGAAGGGTCTGGAAACCATGCCCTATGAGGACTGCCTTAGGGAACTGGGGATGTTTAGCCTGGAGAAGAGAAGGTTAAGAGGAGATATGATAGCCCTGTTTAAATATTTGAAAGGCTGTCATACTGATGAAGGAGCAAGCTTGTTTTCTGCTGCTCCAGAGACTAGGACGTGGAAGAATGGATATAAATTGCAGGAAAAGAGATTCCACCTCAACATTAGGAGGAACATCCTGACAGTAAGGGCTGTTCGACAATGGGAACACACTCCCTTGGAGTGTAGTGAAGCCTCCTTCTTTGAAGGTCTTTAAGCAGAGTCTGGATGGCCATCTGTCGGGGATGCTTTGATTGGGAGTTCCTGCATGGCAGGGGGTTGGACTGGATGGCCCTTGTGGTCTCTTCCAACTCTATGATTCTATGATTCTTTAGATATTTTTCACTTTCTTGGGTGGATATTGTAGTCTGAGCAGTCTGTAGTCTGACTAAACCTGTTTCTAAGTTGTCACAAGAGTTTCTTCACTGCAGTTGATTAATCTGTCTAACTATCTGGCTTTTAAAACTGATGTTCTTCTTGGAGAAAAGGATCATTGCTATTTCTTGAGTGACTTATTTCCATGAATGATTTTACCACGCTTGGAACTTAATGCTTATATTCCCCAATTTCCAAGAATGGTCTCATGGGAGCTGTTGTGGGTAGTGTGTGTGTGTACACACACACAAATAGGAGAGAGCCATTTGAGTCAAAAAAGATGATTGTGGTCTTTAAAGAAAAATATGGGTGCTATTATTATTACATTGTGTTGACTGTAAAGAATTTTCATAAGTGTTCCTGAAATCACTGCTTGCTTTCATAGTATTCTGTTCATCCATGCATAAAGGGAAGGGCTAAAGCTCATTGGTAGAGTACATGCTTTGCCATGGTTCAGTCTGGAGTTTCCAGGTAAACCTAGGAAAGACACCTATCTGAAACCCTAGAAAGATTCAGTGCCACTGGGATGGTGCACCTGCTCCTTATTTTAGTTACTAGGTTAGTTACCTTATTTTAGTTACCAGGGTGCTGAACTTTAGGAGCAATATAGGTTCAGCACTTTGGATAGTTCCTTTAACTTTGGAGTAAAACCTGAAATGGATTCACTGCTGCCCCTGAAACTGAAGCCAACAGTTGCCATTGGCTGTTACTGGGTCGGCATAGACCAAGGTGAACAAACACAGAGGGCATGGGGTGGGGGGGGGGGGAGATTTCTCACCACTCAATATCTGCCAGTGGCTATGGCACTCCAAACACAAAAAAACAATAACAACAATACAGTACTGGAAATACTTAAATATTTGTTCTTTGATATTGTTGTTGTTTGTTATTAATTGCCATGAAATTGACTTAGACTTACAGGGATCCTATGAATGAGAGCCCCCACTAGGTCCTGATATCAACAGCCCTGACAGGTCTTGGAAACTCCTCAGAGCTATGGCTTCCTTGTAATCCAGTCTTTTCCTACTACCTTCTACTTTACCCAGCATTATAGACTTTTCTAATGAGCCATGTCTTCAGGATATGTCCAAAGTATGACAGTCTCAGTTTAGTCATCTTGGTTTCTAGGGAGAATACAGACTTGATTTGTTTTAAGACCTGTTTATTTACCCTGCTTCCCTGAAAATAAAACATCCACAAAATATAAGACCTAGCAGAGGTTTTGCTGAATTGCTCCCGAAAGTAACACCTAGCAAAGTTTTTGTATATAAATATATATACAGTATATAATAAATTTTCATTTTTGGTTCAACAATAAATGTGAATTCTTCTTCATGGAAAAAATAAGACATTCCCTGAAAATAAGACCTACCACGTCTTTGGGAGCAAAAATTAATATTTTTTAAATATTATTTTTGGGGAAACATGGTATCATTCTGGTAGTCCAAGATATCTATAGAACACTTTTCCAGTGCCATAATTTCAAATGAGTTCTTTTCCTGTCAATGTTCTTCACTATCCAGCTTTTACAACTGTTTGTAAAACACTTTTAAAACCCCTCTTTATAAGTAGGTATTAAAACTTTGCTTAAGAGGAGATGAAGCAATTTTCCTTTCAGAGTTATTTTTTCTGTGGGGAATTCTAGTGAGCTGAGGGATTTAGGGCCCCCAAAATAGCCTTGGGCTCAATAGAAAACATTGAGGTAGATGGAACAATGGCTCTGTAGCCCCTGAATAAGGAAGCTTCCTATGATACTTATCATTTGAACCATATTTTATAGTGCAATGAGTAAGCCACATGTTAAGTAGATATAGGCCTTAGTGGATTTGAAAATATTATATCCATGATCTTTCAAGTTATCACAATGACACTCCAGTAAATTTTGATCAATATTTGAGAGATCTTGGCTTGTTATCATTACATGTCTTCAAGTCATTTCCAACTTAGAATGATCCTATCCAGGGTTTTCTTGACAAGATTTGTTCAAAGGGGTTTTGCTTTTACCTTCTTCTGAGGCTGAGAGAGTGTGACTTGCCCAAGGTCACCCAGTGGGTTTTCATGGCCAAGTGGGGATTCAAACCCTGGTCTCCCAGTTTCCTAATCTTAGCTCAAACCATGCTGGCTCTCATCTTGGTTTCTATACAGCCAGAAAAAGTGTCAAATCCTCAAAGTTATGCTAAAAATAAATTATTTGATGTACCAGGGGTGGAATCTCCACCAGTAATAAAATCAACTTTTAAATTTTGGTTGGCTTCTGAGTAGTGGCATACACATTTGCAGAATGGCTATGACAGTTGGACAGTGATGAAGGCTGACAGGAAAAAAATAGCTTGTTTGAAATGTGGTGCTGGAGGATAGGTCTGCCAAAAGGACCAATAAATAGGTCCAAGAACAAATCAAGCTTGAACTGTCGTCTGAAGCCAAAATGACTAAACTGTGGCTATTGTCCTTTGGCCATATCATGAAGTGCTATGGCTCATTAGAAACAACAATAATGTTCAGTAAAGTGGAAGATAGTAGGAAAAGAGGGAGACTGTATTGTAGCAAATTGATTTAATTAAGGAAACCACAGGTCTGAATTTATAACATGACTGAGCATGCAAGATCTTGGTGGTCTCTCATTCATAAGGTCATCATAACTCAAAGCCCACTTGACCTCAAATAAAAACAGCAAAGTCCAACTATGTGGTAGAATTAACTTAAGGCTCAACCTGATCTCACACAGAAAAGCATCTATCTTTGATTCACATTTGGTTTGTTTGTTTGTTTCCTTCAGGGTGGTGCAGTTACTCTTTGTAATTATAGTAGGTTGTGCTGCTATGAAGGAAAGCCCCATTTAGGAATGAGATCCCACATTGCTTCAACCTAATTTAAAGATCCATCCATAGAATCATGCTACACAACTCCTATACTGTGGCATAATGTATGTGAATCAAAGGTCAATGCAATGGCTGACAAGTCACTGTGTAACTGCAATGCATAGTGTGCAAAGGTAAGGCAATATGCATTCACACATTATGAATGAATCTTTAATACAATCTGATATGCTACCACATACACAAATCTGCTTAAATTGCTAGCTACAACTGTTAAATATTGTGCCCAAAAAATCACTCCACACATGTAGCACAACATATGCCTGACTCTGTCACTGACAGGCTGCCATTCAGTTTTCCCACTGAAAACTAAATATTTGGTTCACTTGCTAGAAGTTGGAGAGTCCTTTGATTCCCATCTCATACAATACAGGGATTTAGAAAAGGGCAATTCTTCCAGTTGATAAATTCTAAAAGAGATTCCTTTTCACCTTTCAGTGCTTTCCCCTTCCCAAAGTGACATTCTTTCAGTTTGACATATTTCAGACACAGCACAAGAGAAAAAAACACACATCATATTGCTTCTGGAACCCTACTCATAGCTTTAATCTGTGATAGTTTTAATCTCTTTGCAGATCTCAAGGTCTGAAAAAGGTCTTCAGTAATGAGTCATTAGTAAACACATGTCTGTCAGTATGATATTTGTGGGAAAGGTCTTGAATTCACTTTGACAATCCCTTTTCTAATGTAGGTGATGTGGTCCAACACATGAAGATCTATTGTTACCTGTATTTATCTTGAACATTAAGGAGATTGAGTGGCTGGTTTAGAAGATATAATCTTTCATTTGATTACATGACTAAGGCCACAACAAAATACCGTGACCTCACAATGACAAGAGTGGCTCCTTTTTGTTGTTTGAAACAGAGCAACAAACTCACTCACACGAGTCAAGCTGTATAGACAGCCAAGTTATTTTATTTTATTTATTTATTTACAGTATTTCTAACCCGCTCTTCTCAACCCCCGAGGGGGGACTCAGAGCGGCTTACAAGGCAATCATTAGATGCCGGCAGTATACAATTTACAACATAAATACAGCAAAGTTAAAACAAGCACAATCAACATTAATTAACAATCAAACAGTTTAAGATCCCAATACAGTGGTCCCCCGACTTACGAATCCCCCGGGGTACGAAACTGGCGGGACCGCTAAAGTATCCCCCGGGATCCGAAAGATCCCCCGGGATCCGAAAAAAAACACCCGCTCGGCCCCTTTAAATCGGCCGCGTGGTCCATTGCGAATAGCGGTCCCCCGGGAAATGAAAGCTTCCGGGTTACGAAAGGTAATCCGGAACGGATTACCTTCGTAACCCGGGGGACAACTGTATATGATCCTATCTAGGGGTTTTCTTGACAAGATTTGTTCAAAGGGGTTTTGCTTTTACCTTCTTCTGAGGCTGAGAGAGTGTGACTTGCCCAAAGCGGTAATCCCCTGGCCACCGCCGAAACCTGGGGTTCCAGGCTCAGCGATGAGTCCAGGATCACTCCCAAGCTGCGAACCTTCGCCTTCAGGGGGAGTGTGACCCCGTCAAGCACAGGCTGTAACCCTATGCCCTGTTCGGTCTTTCAACTGACTAGGAGGGCCTCTGTCTTGTCTGGATTAAATTTCAATTTGTTAGCCCTCATCCAGTCCGACACAGCGACCAAGCACCGGTTCAAGGTCTGGACAGCCTCCTTAGTAATAGGTGGAAAGGAGTGACAGATCTAGACATCACCTGCATACAGATAACACCTTACTCCGAAACTCCGGATGATCTCCCCCAGCGGTTTCATGTAGATGTTAAATAACATCGGGGACAGTACTGAACCCTGAGGGACTCTACAAGACAATGGCTGTGGGGTCGAATAGGTGTCACCCAATAACACCTTCTGAGACTGACCTTCCAGAAAGGATCGGAGCCACTGCAGAGCAGTACCTCCAAGCCCCATATCTGCAAGGCGTCCCAGAAGGTTACCGTGGTCAATGGTATCGAAAGCCGCTGAGAGGTCCAACAGCACCAACAGGGACACACTCCCCCTGTCCAGCTCATGGCATAGATCATCTACTAAGGTGACCAAGGCTGTTTCCATTCCATGTCCCGACCTAAAGCCAAACTGTGCCGGATCAAGAAAATCAGTGTCCACCAGAAATCCCCAGAGTTGCGAGGCCACCACACGTTCCATGACTTTGCCCAAAAAGGGAAGATTGGAAACTGGCCGATAGTTGACTAATTGAGTGGGGTCTAGTGAAGGTTTTTTCAACAGCAGTTTTATAACAGCTTGTTTTAAGCTGGCTGGAATGTTGCCTTCCCAAACCCCCTCTGGCTTACTTTATCAGCCAGGATGGGCAGGGGTCTAGGATACATGTGGTGGGTCTTGCCTCTCCAAGGATCCTGTCAACATCCTCGAGCTGAACCAATTGAAACGAATCCATCAAAACTGGACAAGCTGCTGCTCAAGTCACATCTCCAGAGACTGCCGTAAAAGTGTTGTCGAAATTGGAACGGATCGGGGCAACTTTATCCGCAAAGAACTGAGAAAACTCTTCACAGCGGTCGGCCGAGTCAACTAGAATCTCACTTTGTGGTGGATTTAGTAGACCCTTGACAACTCGGAACAGTTCCGCTGGATGGTTCTTAGCGGAGGCAATTTTAGCCACGATAGATGTATTCTGTGATGTCTTTGTTACCGCATCATAAGTTCTAAGATACAAAACCAGCCATGCTCAGGCTGATCTTCTCCGCTTCCGACGCCACACACACTCTAGCCTCCTCTTTTTTTGCTTCATCGCTGCCAGCTCCTCAGTAAAACAAGGAGCTGGTTTAGCTCGTTTACTCATGAGGGGGCATTCTGGAGCGATCGTGTCAATAGCCCTTGCCATCTCCCTGTCCCAGAGAGAGACAAAAGCCTTGACAGGGTCACTTACCGAGGAGGTGGGAAAATCCCCAAGAGCCGTCAGGAATCCATTTGGAACCATAAGTCTCCTGGGGCGGACCATTCTAATGGGTCCACCACCCCAGCGGAGGTGGAAAGGCACAGTGAGTCTAAACCTGATCAGGTAGTGGTCGGTCCATGGCAACGGAGAGATGGTCAGCTCCTCCACCCCGCCACCAAGTCCAGTGTGTGTCCTGCTCTGTGGGTGGGACCAGATACTAGTTGGGACAAGCCCATAGTTGCTATGGCGGCCATGAAGTCCTGAGCTGCCCCTGACAAAGTGGTTTTGGCTTGGACATTGAAATCTCCCAGCACAATTAGCAGTTGAGACTCCAATGCCAGGCCTGAAACCACTTTGGCTAGTTCAGGTAGGGAGACTGTCGTGCAGTGGGGTGGACGGTCTCTAACAGAATCCCTATCCTGTCCTGGTCACCTACCCTCAGACTGACACATTCGAACGAGGTTGCCAGTGGGATGGGGCACCTGATCAGGGGGATGGAATCCTAGTAGACCACTGTGACACCAGCTCCCCGCCCTCCAGGCCTCGACTGGTGCTGTATGGAATAACCCGGTGGACAAAGCTGGAAGAGATTACCCCCCCCCCCTCGTCCACATGAAGGGGAAAATACTACAGAAGTGCTCCTTCCTGCCCCTGGGAGTAAAAGGCTAATGATTAATAAGACTGGAACGCTCTTGATTAGTCTCCAGTAGAGTAGAATCATATAGATAAAGCCAGTGGCTCTGTTGTAGAAGACTAACCATAGGATTTAGGCCAAAATAAATAAATAACTGCCATTGCTTCTGAGGAAGTAGAGTCAAGTCTACAAAAGCTTATGCCAGCTTCTTTCAGCTAGTTTTAAAGGTTTTACAAGATCACTTTGCATATTGCCACTTAATGACACACAAAAACCTGTTGATTAAGACAGAAATCCTGTTAGCACAATACATTAGTGGTTGCACTTTGTCTAGGGTTACACAGCAATTGCGTGGGATGACAGACATATTTTTCCAGCTCTGAGCCACCCACTTCTCCAATGCCATTCTTTTTTCACAACTGCTGCATTCACAGCTTCTTTCTATCGGCCATGGTTGTTGTTGTTGTGTGTCTTCAAGTTATTTTCATCTTATGGCGACCCTAAGGCAAAGCTATCATGGTGTTTTCTTGGCAAGATTTGCTCAGAGGAGGTTTGTCATTGCCTTCGCCTCAGGCTGAGAGCATGTGACTTGCCCAAGGTCAGCCAGTGGGTTTTATGGCCAAGCAGGGAATTGAACCCTGGTCTCCAGAGTTGTAGTACAACACTCAAACCAATAAGTGAATGTGCTTATACATTTGACCAATATTAGCATCACACTACCATTGGTGCTATCACAGAGAAGGTATTTCTGTGAGTAGGTGCCACTGCAGGGAAGACTCTTTCCTATGTTGCTCCCAGTGATGCTCCACAAGATGTGGCACAATAACCAAGGACCACTGTGGGGATCTTTGAAATTTCCCAGCTCTGTATAGGGGAAGATAGTCTTTGAATTGAACTGTGTGTTGCTCACGGTTTGATATGTCAATTACAAGAATTTAACATGGCTCAGCTACTGATAGCCAGCCAATGTGAGTTTTTCAGCATTGGTGCAATTATAACCATGTGTGTCATTAGGGGATGCTGGGAATGACAGTATGAGTTATTGCACTCGGGTGACACCAGCCCTAGTGATGCTACTGATTATATTGCCACCTTGTGAGCTTCGTAGTATTAGCTGGCATCCTGATGCAGCGTTATAAATGCATAAGCATTTGTTCAATATTAATGTTTTTGACACTATTGTCACAATTGCAAATGCTTCCTCAAACCCACCTTTACAGCGATCAGCCACATTGAGCAACAGAGATCTGTTCTGCTGGTGACCAGGGTGCTATAAGATGAGATTTCCAGCCTCCTTCCACCAGCAATGTGGGGTGCAACAATCAAAAGCAGGACCTATCACAAATTCTTAGGAATTTTAAAGAATGCATGGATTGTTTTTAATATAAATTAGTGTTATATGCTCTTTTAACTGGTGTTATGTGTCTAATTTGTTGTTATTCCCTACTTTAATCCATAGGGAGAGATGTGTGAGAACTAAATATTGTTCTTGTTGTTGGCTGAAGTTTTGAAAGTCAACCCATCGAAGCATGTTGTAAAAGAGGAGACCATATAATCTTCTCATCTCTGGGATATGTGGGCTATAATAAGTGCATCCTGATGAAAGCAAACAAGGAAATTGAAACATGAAGACCCAAGTGTCATTGCTCTGAATGCTGCAGTCAATTATGAACTCGGGGAGAGAGAAAAGATGTGGCTACAGATGAGCTGCTTTGTGCATTGTTAGGGTTTGGTAGTTCATAGAAGCAGAAAGTATTTGCAGATTTCTTTGCCTATTGTCCTCAAACATTGGGCGTCTCAGTAGAAAATGCTGCAGGGTACACAAGTTTTGCTTTGAAAGCAGATCTGCCGTGAAATACTATAACTTGCTATCCTATACAAATGAAAGGAGCCTCTCAAATTGCTCAGTTCCTCATTTTGAAGTCAAACAGGCTTCCCTCTCCAGAGATGACTGAATGGCTCAGAAGCACAAACAGATGAAAGAGGATGTCTGTATTGCATTTACTTTTGGGATCATGTATAGCCACTGAGTGCAATAGATGCCCTCAATAGCCATGTTTGTCCACAGGCAGTTCTGAAGCAATATGAGAATGTGGGAAGCTGCATGCTTGCTATCAAGGTTGGATGTTTTGTTTGTACAGACATTTATAATTCACGCTTCCCGAAATAGGAGTTGTTAACCAGGAATCTAATTGTTCCTGATTGCATTCTCAAATGTGAGGATGAATAATTGAAGAAGTTGTCCCCACCGAGGTGAGATTACAAGATTCTTTGCATTAAAAAAAAAAAACTGTTTTAAAAACTGCTTTTGGTGCAAAACTTCAAAATTATTGTACAAAACCCAAGGCTGAGATTCTAGAATAGCTACTTATTAAGCCATTTGGGTCCCATGTTGTGAAAAAGGCAGGGTGGTAAATAAACAAACAAACAAGCGAACACCAGTGCTTTGTTGAATTGCTACAGAACCAAGTTAAGTGTTGAAGAAAAATTCTGGAGATCTGGGTTCAAATCCCCACTGGCATATAGAGCTCATCTGATTATTTTTGGCTGGTCACCTTAGCCATACCTACCTCACAGGAAGGTTATAAGAATTAAAACGGGGAGAAAAATGCCTTGGAGTTCCTTGGAGGACTGGTGGGATGGCAATATAATAAATAATTAATTTAACTAAATTGCCATGAGACTGACTTTAAAATTAAAAGGCTATTTTGAAGTGTAAATTTTTTAAAAAATGATGATGCTAAGGTCATGTCTCACCATAGCATCAAAAGCCACATGGCTTCAATTATTGAAATGTAAGGCTTAAAGAGTGATAAATATTTCCGAGATAAAGCTGACATCCCATCACTGACTTACACTGTGCTGTCTTTTCTTCCTTTCCTTCTCTTCCCCCCATGAGAGTCAAAGTTGAGCCTTATCATGTAATCCCTGGATTTTTGTAGGAGTGCTTGTGTCACAACCTTTGTGAAGTTTAAGCTATATTTTTTTCCATTCATTCTGCAAGTAGATGGAGCTTAAAGCCTTATCCTGTAACATGTCCATCCACTTGGGTATGGAAGATAATGCTGAGTTAAGTAGAACCATGTAGTCCCTATATACCTAGTATCTCAAGTTCTTTCCCCTTCTGTTTGCTTGATCTCCCTCTATAGATAATGGGAATGTGTACAGGATGCTATTGACAGAAACATGGAGAGAGGCTATTAAAGAGCTGAAGGAATCTCAGTTGTACTGTCTCCTAACAGAAGTACATTTACTTCTGGACTCTTATTAACAAAGGAAAGACAGGCAAAGAATTGTGCCAGAGCTGCAGGCCACTCAGTTATGTGCAAATAGCCATAATCAGTGAGTTTATTTCTATACACCATTTCTCACTTGGAGTAGATACTTTTTTGGATTACATTTTAGAGAATGCTGAAGCCAGCATGGATGTTGTGTATATTTCACAGGCAGATTTTGGGAGTCATAGTGCAAACATGTAACTTTCCCAAGATGTAAGTAGTTCAACAAAAACAATAACCATAATTACAGTTATAAGGCATCTTAAAATTAATGCATCTCACAAGTTTAATTAAGAACATATGTCAACTGGTAACTTGTTAACAGAATGGAATAATAATAATAATAATAATAATAATAATAAATTTTATTTGTATACCGCCCTTCCTGCGATCAGGGCGGTGCACAGCATAAAAAACAAACAATACAAAGCAATAAAAACCATCAAACATTAAAACAGTATTAAAACGATGTAAAAATTACCATAGCAGTGTGTCAGGGCACGAAGCCAGTATGGGGGGGGGAATCATGTGTGGGAAGATGTCAGGGGTATGCATAGTCAAACAAGTATGTTTTTAAACCCCTTTTAAATGCACTGAGGGAGGCGGCCAGACGGAGCTCGGTGGGTAGGGAGTTCCAGAGGCTAGGGGCCGAGATGGAAAAGGCTCTCTTTGAGGTTGTTGATAATCTAGCCTCTGGAACTCTGAGTAGCTGTTGCCCCATGGATCTAAGTGTGCGGGGCGGATTGTGTGGGGAGAGGCGGTCCGTTAGGTACTCTGGGCCCAGGCCATTTAGGGCTTTATAGGTAACGACCAGCACTTTGTACTGAGCCCGGAAGCGAATAGGCAGCCAATGAAGGTCTTTCAATATAGGTGTTATATGGGCGGTCCTGGGAGAACCAGTGACCACCCGAGCTGCCATATTTTGCACTAATTGTAGCTTCCGAGTGTGATACTAAGGCTGCCCCATGTAGAGCGCATTACAGAAATCCAACTGAGAGGTTACGAGAGCGTGTACTACTGTTTCAAGGTCCCTCCAGTCCAGGTAGGGACGCAGCTGAAAGCAGGTGCTCCTGCAGCAGCAGCAGCAGCAGCGGCGACGCGCCGGGGCTTCTGGCCACGCCCCCTCCTCCACCTCCTTGCCAGCAGCAGCGGCGGCAGCGGCGGTGACGCTCTCGGGGCCTTGAAAGGCTCCCCACCACCACCCTCACGCCTCCAGCAGCAGCAGCAGCAGCGGCGACGCGCCGGGGCTTCTGGCCACGCCCCCTCCTCCACCTCCTCGCCAGCAGCAGCGGCGGCAGCGGCGGCGACGCTCTCGGGGCCTTGAAAGGCTCCCCACCACCATCCTCGCGCCTCCAGCAGCAGCAGCAGCAGCGGCGACGCGCCGGGGCTCCTGGCCACGCCCCCCCACTAATCTTTCACTCTGCGCTGTAGTGCCCTTCCAGTCGTGGGAAGAGGAGATGGGACAGAAGTAGGTTTGGCACCCTGCTTTGTTCTCCATAAGGGCAGGCTGGGGGATTTACCCCACGAAAATATACCCTGGGAAGGGTTAAACTTCGGGGGCTTGTAGAAGGCTGTAGGGAGGACGTCAGCCGGAAAGCAGCCACCAGCCCTTATAGGACACCTTGATCCATCAAGGTAATTCCTCAACACGATTTAAACATATAGCTGACGTAATTATTTATGTGTTTTGTATTTCTTAATGAGAATTGTTAGAGAATTCAGTTAGATTTGGAGATAATACTTAATCCTAGGCTTGTTACTGTGGCCCTGTCGTTTTTTTTTTCTTTCTACACGAATGAACTTAAGGGTACTTAAAAGCAATCTAAAACAACACTTTTGGATCATATATATTTGTTGATTATAGTCGAGTTAGCTACAACTTCTGCTGTTATGGTAGTTCAACTCCCATCCTTTTTAATTTAGATTGTTATAGAACTCACTTTGGACTTGATCCAATAGTCACAGAACACAAGATAGTCTCAGACACTATATCAATTAATTTTTCTCTTTACAACCCGTGAAGGTCAAAAATGGTAATTTCAGAGTCCCTTGCCTAGATCTTTAAGATTTCACTCAACCACCCACTCCCCCGATTCACATCCCCAACTCTCCAGGTCTGAGATTCCTGATACTCGTACTACCTGGGGGGTGGATCTGGAAATCTCTCAACCTAGCTTGAAAACTCATCCAACTGTGGGCTGTTAGAAATGGCTTCTGGGACGAGAATTCAGACTTCTAAAGCCTTACTGCAAAGCACAACTAGAAGAGGATCAACAGATACATCAGCTAAACAACCTGAATCAATTCAACTGCTTGTGGAAGAAATGAGGAACTTTAAACAGGAAATGCGAACAGAGCTGAAAGAGAACAGACAAGAGATGAACGAAAACCTGAATAGGGGCTTTGAAAAACTGGAAAGAAAAATTATGCAAATTTCAAACGAATTCCACCAGATGAAAGGCGAAATTGAAACATTAAAGTCTAAAACACAAAAACTGGAAAAAAAAGCTCACTCGACAATGGAAGAACAAAGGAAAGATCGAACAAGTAATACTATTCATGAACTTCGATACAGAGAAAATGTCTGAAGCTCAGAGGGCTTTCCGAAAGACAAAACGAAAACTTATACTCCCGTGTAATTCCACACCTAGCAGAATTTGTCGGTCTATCTGAGGCCGAATTAGATACTGAAACGGATAGACTTTTTAGGATTAACTCCCAAACAGCTAAAGATAGGAAACTCCCGAGAGATATAGTAATATGTCTGACCAGATCAAGAATAAGGGATTTAATACTTCAACAAAGTTACCAGGGTAATTGTACCATCGAAGGAGAAAAGATACAAATCTTTAAAGATATACCTATTGACATCCTGAAAAGGAGACAAATTTACAGATCTCTAACACAAGCGCTCACAAGATGTAAAATAAACTACACCTGGGACAGACTCGAGGGAGTCCTCTTTGTATATAAACAGAGAAGATATAAAATAAACTCCAAAGAAAAAGCATCTGAATTTGAAAAAAGATTAAACAGAGAACTTACAAGAACAGAAGAACAACCAGAGTCCCATGATTTCCATTCTAGAAAAAAGAAAAATGAACACGGACATCTCAAGACTAAGAATACAAAAGACAGTAAAGACACAGACAATCCCCCAGAAAAAGCTCTAACTCACAGACAACAGGACGTAGAGATACAAGAAACTAGTTTCCTAAAAAGAGCAGACTCTACAGACAGTTTAAGACCGCTAGACTATGACAATGAGGGAGAGGAAGAAGACAAAGACACAGACTCGGAAATAGAAAGAGAAGTCGAACAGAACACAGAAGGGAACGAAAAGACAAGGAATTCTAGGGAATTTTAGTATAACAGAGTATAATAAAGTTTTAATTGTTTCTGCCTTTGATAAGTATGACATCTAAACTCTGCTCTTGGAACGTTAAAGGATTAAACTCCAAATATAAACGGGGCAGAATATTCCACTACTTGGAAAAGAAAAAATTAGAAATTATTTGCTTACAAGAAATAAAAATAAAGAAAAATGACCAAAGATTTCTTAAAAATACAAAATTGGGCCAATTATTCGCAGCTTGTAATGAGAAAAAAAAGAGAGGGGTGGCACTATATATTCACAACAAATACACGGTAAAAGAATGCTTTAAAGACGTTTCGGGTCATTATATTGGGGTGAAGGTGTGTATGGGCGACACGAATATGCTACTTGTGGGGATATATACCCCTTTAGAAAATAAAGCATCCTATTTTCAGAAATTACTAATTGAAATAGAAAATCACGAGGCTGAAGAGATCATCCTGTTGGGCGACTGGAATGGCGTGATAAACCCACGAAGGGATAGAACGTCGTGTAAAGGAGAAAAACAAAACCATGGTAAACTCCCGAATTCGTTTTTTAAATTAAAGGACCGCTTTGCGTTAAAAGATGTTTGGACAGAAAAATACGGAAATACTCCCGGTCATACTTTCTATTCAACACAACATAAATCTGCGTCTCGTATTGACATGGTTTTTGTTACCCCCAGAATAATCCCTAAGATAAAAAGTATGAACATTCTTCCCAGATCAGAATCCGACCATAACCCAATAATAATCGAACTTTTGACAAGAACTACACAATTTAACTGGAGGGTCAATGATACCCTCCTTCAAGACACCGATTATGCTAAACTTCTAAAGCAACAAATTAATCTTTATTTTAAAGAAAATACAACTAAAGACTGTGACATGAGAACTGTTTGGGATGCGGGAAAGGCTGTCGCGCGTGGACTGCTGATACAAAGAGGAGCAGAAATCAAAAAGATAAACAAGGATAAAGTAAAGAAATTAGAAGAAAAAATTTTGCTGAAAGAACAAGAACTCAAAATGAATCCCCCAAACAAAAATACTGAATATCATATAAAAATGTTACAGAAGAAGTTACAAACAGAACTAACATCCCAGATAGAAAAAAAGATAAAAGAGGCTCGGCAGACTTATTTTGAATCTGCCAACAAAACTGGAAAATGGCTAGCTGCCAGATTAAAAACAATAAGAGAACGCAAAATCATTGACAAAATACAAATAAACGATGAAGAGCTAACCTCTCAAGATTTGATAAAAGAGAACTTTACAGAATATTATACAAAACTATATAAGGACTGCCCCAGATCAGACCAAGAGCTAGCAACAATGAGAGAATTCATAAGTCAAGCCAACATGCCAACTTTCTCTAAAGAAGATCAGTTAGAACTAAACGCCGACTTCACGGAAGAGGAGATCTCTCTTGCAATTCGCAACTTAAAACCAGGAAAGTCACCCGGCCCTGACGGGTTCAATGCTACTTACTACAAAAAGCTGGAAGAGGTTTTAAAAACTCCCCTTAAAAATACATTAAATTCTGTGCTTAAAGATGGCATCCCAAAATCATGGGAGCTTGCCAACATTACTTTAATCCATAAAGAGGGGAAAGACAGAACTAAAATGGAGAACTACCGCCCGATATCCCTCCTCAACCTGGACTACAAAATTTTTGTCGCGATTCTCTCAACAAGATTAAAAAACATACTTGGGAAGCTAATCCATGAGGATCAGTCCGGGTTCCTACCTGAGAGATACGCAAAAACAAATGTAAGAACGGTCCTAGACCTAATTGAATATTACGAAAAAGCCAATCACAAAAAATTTGCTTTACTATTAGCTGATGCGGAAAAGGCTTTCGACAGCGTCAAATGGGATTATTTACGTGAAGTATTAAAAACAATGGAAACTGGAGACAAATTTTTATGCTGGGTAGAGAGTATTTACAAAACGCAATTTGCACAATTAATAATTAACGGAGAAAAGACCCATCCCTTCAAAATCCAAAAAGGGACCAGACAAGGTTGCCCGCTGTCCCCACTTTTATTCATTATGGCACTAGAACCCCTCAATAACCTTATAAGGAAGGAGATCAAAGGACCCAAGATTAAAAACAACTCATATAACTTAAAGGCGTACGCAGACGACCTAGCAATCTTCATAGAGGACCCGATAAATAACATCAACAAACTAATGAGTTTATTAACTACTTTTGAATCAATTGCAGGATTTAAGCTAAACAAAGATAAGTCTGTGCTTATCACTAAAAACCTCTCACAGGCAGATAAGAACTACATTCAAGCTACAGCCAACTGTAAAATTGTTAAAAAAGCAAAATACCTGGGAATATGGATCTCGAATAGGAATACAGACCTATTTGATAACAACTACAAACCAATTTGGAACAAAATAACGCAAGATCTTCAAAAATGGGCAAATCTCAAGCTATCCTTTCTAGGGAGGATAGCTACACTAAAAATGTCCATTTTGCCCAGGCTAAACTTTCTCTTCTCTAACCTCCCAATCATAACTAATGATAAACCCTTCAAAAAATGGGATAAAGAATTACAAAAGTTCATTTGGGAAGGTAAAAAACCCAGAGTGAGGTGGAAAACTTTAACGGATTCGATTACAAATGGTGGGTGTAACCTACCTGATCTCAGGCTTTACTATCAAGCCAACGCAGTTAACTGGATGATGGAATGGGTCAATTTAAAAAATACAAAACTTCTCAACCTAGAAGGATTCAATCTCCGTTATGGCTGGCACGCCTATCTCTGGTATAACAAGACAAAAATACATAAGGAGTTCAATCATCATTTTGTGCGCAGAGCTATCTTGTACATTTGGGAAAAGGTTAAAGCAACTTTTTATTTTAAATTACCAGGATGGGTATCACCTCAAGAAGCACTGTTCGGAAGATCCAAGCTACAGGGAGATTGGATAAGGTACAGAGATTTACTGACCAAACAGGCTCAAAATCAATATTCAATAAAGCCAATTAAAGACCTAAAAAATTTCAAAATAGAACAACATTGGTTCTTATACATGCAACTTACAGACAGATTTAAGAAGGACTATAAAAACCACTCCTTCAACTTAGAGAAATCCGAACTAGACAAGATTCTGGGAGGGAAAGAAACAAGAGCTGTATCCAAACTATACAAACTTCTCCACCTAAGAAAGCATGAACAGGATATAATTAAAAATACGATGATACAGTGGGCTAAAGACCTGGGGAGACCGATAGATTTGGACAGTTGGGAAATTACAAGGGGCAAGACTTTCAGATTTACCAAATGTCAAGACATTAGAGAGAACTATTTAAAAATGGCATACAGGTGGTATCTTACTCCTTCTAAACTCGCAAAAATTAATAAAAACTCAGAGAACAGATGTTGGAAGTGTAAAAGATCTACAGGTACCTGGTACCACATGTGGTGGTCCTGTCCGAAGTTACAAAATTTTTGGGGAGAAATACACAAAAAAATCAATCAGATATTGGGGTTAAACTTTAAAATGTGGCCCGAACTCTATTTACTAAACATCACGTACACAATACTTGATAAAGAGGCAAAAAAACACCTTAAGGCCATTTTATACATGATCTCATCAGCTAGAATCCTTGTAGCAAAAAAATGGAAATCGAACGAACTGCCCACAACAGACGAATGGCTCTTAAAAGTTTTGGATAATATGGAAATGGACTATCTTTCTGTACACTTACAAGGGAAAACACCCGACAGTACCAATTTGGATTGGGAAGCAGTCAAAACCTTCTGTTACAACAGATGGTCTTAATCTTAGTAGCAGCTATTCTGTACCGCATACAATTTTTTCCACTAGCTGTTAGATAACTTCACAAAAACCGATTTATGACCACAGTTATAAGGAATCACATAAGGTTTGACTAGGTTCTGTTAATTATATAGCCTTTCGATTTTATTTTCTCCAATCAGTGAATGTTCCTACAGGAAGGAGATTTGGGCACAAGTAAAACTTTCACTGTATAAATTCAACAGTCATTTTACTTTATTTTACGATTTGGTATGTAAATCTAAGATACTGTAAGCTTTTTCTGGAAACCGAACAGAGATACATGTTATCTGGTGATATTCTGTGCAAATTTGTTTATGCTTCTTTCTTTAAATAAATTTAATTAAAAAATAAATTAAAAAAAAGAAAAGAAAGCAGGTGCTCCTGATTGTCGCATCCACCTGGGAAGTGAGATGGAGCGATGAATCAAGGAGCACCCCCAGACTGCGTACAGTGTCCTTCACGGGGAGCGTGACCCCGTTCAGGACTGGTGGAAACACCTCCAACCCTGGGCCGGGGGAACCTACAACGAGTACTTCCGTTTTCTCTGGATTCAGGCTGAGTCTATTTTCCCTCATCCAGTCCATTACCGATTCCAGACAGGCCACGAGAGGAGCGACGCCATCCCTGGTCACTGCATCAGTTGGAGACATAGAGAAGACTATTTGGGTGTCATCAGCGTACTGATAACCCCGCGCCCCATGCCTCCGGATAATCTCTCACAGCGGTTTCATGTAGATGTTAAAGAGCATGGGGGACAGAATGGCTCCTTGAGGGACCCCAGAGGTGAGGGCCCTCTTATCGGAGCGCACGTCCCCCAGCTGCACCATCTGGAACCTCCCGGAGAGGTAGGACCGGAACCACTGGAGCGCAGTGCCCCCGATTCCCACCTCTGCCAGGCGTTCCAGAAGGATACCATGGTCGATGGTATCGAAAGCCGCTGAGATGTCCAAGAGCACCAGCAGGGACACGCTACCCCTGTCGATGCCCAGACGGAGATCATCGACCAGGGCGACCATGGCTGTCTCAACCCCGTAACCCGACCGAAAACCGATTTGAAATGGATCTAGAAAATCCGTTTCATCCAAGATCGATTGAAGTTGGAGTGCAACCTCCCTCTCGATCGCCTTCCCCAAAAATGGCAGCAGCGAAACTGGCCGATAATTATTATGAACCAGGGGGTTCGAGGGAGGGCTTTTTCAATATAGGTTTTATAATGGCCAATTTAAGATCTTCAGGAAACTGCCCTTCCCTCAAGGATGAATTAATGATCCGGTGTAACAATGTAGTTACAACCGGTCCCCCCTGTGCCACTAGCCATGAGGGACAGGGATCGAGAGAGCAGGTTGTCTTCCTAAGACTTCTAAGGATCTCGTCCACATCCTCGGTACTGACAGACTCAAACTGATCCAGTACAACTGAGTCCACGGAAGCTCTCGACGCCTCTATTCTGGTTTCTGTTTCAACCCTGGTGTCCAGACCTTTGTTTATCCGAGAGATTTTATCCGCGAAGAAGTTGTTAAATTTGTCACAGCAGGCCTTGGTGGGTTCAAGGATCTGGATCGGGGCAGGGGGGAGCTGAGTTAGCTCCCTCACTACCCTGAACAACTCTGCTGGACGCGACTCCGCGGACGCGACACGAGCAGCAAAGAACGAATTCTTAGCTGCTTGTATCGCCTCTCCATAGTCCTTCAAAAGATGGTCTAGGAGAGTCTTGTCGGATAAACGCTGGTGTTTCCGCCAGGCGTGCTCTAGCCGTCACAGGACCCGCTTCCTTGCCCGGAGATCTTCCGTATACCAGGGCTTTCTTTTGGAAGCAGGCCTGAGAGGGCGCTTGGGAGCGATACTGTGTATAGCCCTGGAGAGATCCGTATCCCAGGTGTTAACTAGTGCATCAACAGTGTCGCCGTCACTTCCAACCATATACCCCTCTAGGGCTTCTTGGAACCTATCAGGTTCCATCAGCCTTCGAGGGTGGACCATTCTAATAGGTCCGCCACCCCCGGGGGGGATCTGGGTTGATGCCTTGATGCTTGCCTCCACCAGGAAATGATCCGTCCATGACAGGGCGGAAATGTTGGTGAATAGCAATAATATCAGCATTATATTATAGTAAAGGCTGTTCGACACTGGAACACACTCTCTCAAAGTGTGGTGGAGTCTCCTTCTTTGGAGGTCTTTAACCAGAGGCTGGATGGCCATCTGTTGGGGATGCTTTGATTGGGAGTTCCTGAATGGCAGGGGGGGGGGGGGGTTGGACTGGGTGGCCCTTGTGGTCTCTTCCAACTCTAAGATTCTATGGAGTTTATCATACAACAGAATTTGGGGGTATAATGCAATGGCAATCCAAATGCAATCATGGGGTTTCACGTAATTGCGTATGAGTGTATCTCACACAATTTTGGGCAAAAGGGAAGTCATTCTGAATACAATCATAGGTTTTATGTTAATGTGTATAAGAGTATCTCACTCAATTTTGGGCAATGGAGGGTCATTTTTGGGAAATGTGAAGTCATTCGGAACACATTCCGAATGCAATTAGATTTCACGTAAATTCGCTTGACTCAATTCGAAATTGGGAGAAATTCCTCCCGTGTAATAAACTCCATTGATTCTATGATTCTATGATATTTGGATTATGCTATTCACTTAAGAGTTCATGTTAAGAGACCTAACAAAAATATAATCTCATTCACTTCAAGGTCCTGGCACAAGACCAACAGCCAAGGGGTTTGGGTTCAAGTCATAAGTTGCATACCTGGCAACATTTCATAGCTGAAAACTGGGATGTGTATGGTCAAGATAGCAAAAGTTATTAATGAGGAACAATATACATGCTTGAAGCTGCAGCAATTTGTTTTTGCCTGACCTAATGAAAAGGGCAGTTAATGAGTTAATAGAGTTCAAACTAATTTTGCATTTGAACTAAGGACTTTATCACATGGGGGGAAATGGGGGGGGGAGCAGGGATTTAAACTGTCATTATCCCAGGAAAGTCATGTGATTGTGGGAAGATTTTCACACACATCACGATTAAAGAGGATTTATCCCAGCAATAACCAGGTAATAACCATCAACAAATCAGTCACCTCAAATGATTTGTTGCTTGTTATTACTTGGTTATTGCTGGGATAAGTCCTTTTTAATTGTGATGCCATGTGAAAATCTTTCACAGGATGACAGTTTAAACCCCTGCTTTCCCCTGCTTTTGTACTAAAGGAAGCAAATTTAGATTGAAGTGGGAAATGGGGGGAGGAGGGAACTGGGAGCAAACTACAGTTAGCTCTCCCCATAGGAGGACTTGCCTTCCACGGCTTTGAGCTTATGAAGAAGGCAAGCCTCGGCAGAAGTAATGGAGCATGTAATTGCCCTGCACACCCCACACACCACCCCGAGCACCCACCCGATTATTTTCTATGGGGCTTGAGCATACACTTTCCCCCCATACATGGGGAGTGGTGGGTCCGGAAGGGATCCCCCCCATATGGGGAGGGTGGACTGTACTATAACTGTGTAGTATACACAGTATATTCTGTATTATTGGTGTGAAATAAAAAAGTGAAAGAGGTGGAAGAGGAAAGCATATCACCTCTGTTGCAAAATATGTGGCCTTTTAGAAAGAGAATCTGTTTAGTTTAGTGAAGGAATATATTAATCAGTGTTCTGTATTTCCAATCTGTGTTGTTTTTGTATTAATTCACTCAGGTGGGTATGTCCTGTTTCCATAAATAATTAATGATTTTTTAAAAGTTACATGAATATGAAATTTGCATTTAAATTCTCATTCCTAAACGTATTATCTGAGATCCTGCACCATGAGCTGCAATGTGTAACTTGACAAAGACAGATTTATGTCACTTACACAGTATGCAAGAGAACTGTGATGATGTAGAATGGGGCAGCACGCCAAATGTCCCATTGCACAACAGGGACTGTCACCACATAATAAAACAACATGGAAAGTTGAGACATTTTTCTGGCTTGGTGCAGGTCACCCATGACTTTCCACTGACCTCTGTTTTTGGATTACCAGTGTCCTGTGGCTCTGTTAGGGTCTGTTGCTTCCCTCTCCTTGTGCTATTATTGTATTAGGGCAGTGTGCACCACAAAGTGCCATACTGTTGTGTATTATCACCACTGTGCAATAGCCACACTGTTTTATCCACTTGTACAATGGGCCCAATGATGCAACTATGATTATTCTCCCCTTCTGGGAATATAACCATTGCACAACACCAACATTTTAAATTGCACAATCATAAATTAGTTTACAAGATTTTAAATTCCCCAAAGGATGTCAGTGTTTTTCTCCCTAAAATGTAAATTTTTAAAAATGCACGTTAATACATATTTCTGAACCAAAACTCTCTGCATGTAAATGTTTGGATAAGTGTAAAATCCAGAGGATAGTTATGCTCAGATCAAGGATGCTCACATTGGAATTTACTCCAGTTGATTTCCTCAGTCTTCAATACTTTCAAACTCTGGATTAGGAGGTGGCGTCTTCTACACATCTGAGAAAAACCACATGCATATCCAATGGCAAATATTGCCAATTTGTTGCTACACATTTCTTTGTAGAGTGTGAATGGTCCTTAATAGGCTTGAATGAATGTAAATGGGACCTGTAAGAAAATGCTGCAGTATGGAATTTTTTTGTTGATTCCAGCGAGCCAGCCAGCCAGCCAGCCATGCCCTTTGCCCAGTTATACCATTTCATCCACTTCCATTTTTCAACCTCACTGAACAGTTAGCCATCATGCCATAGAAACTAATTAGGTTGTGTTGTGTTCTCATTGTTATTAGCTGCCCTTGAGTCAACCTTGACTCATGGCCCTACCATGAATATGACAACTCCAAGCTCCAAGCTCCTCAACTGCTCTGCTCAGGTCCTGCAGGCTCAGGGATGTGGCCTCCTTGATTCAGTCTATGCATCTAGTCTGTGGTCTTCCTCTCTTTCTACTACCTTCCACCTTTCCTAGCATTATTTGTCTTTTCTAGTGAGTCCTGTTTCTCATGATGTAGCTGAAGTATGATACCCTCAGTTTAATAATCTTGGTTTCTAGGGAGACTTCAGGCTTGATATGTTCCAGGACCCATTTGTTTGACTTTTGGTCATGCATGGACCTCTTATCACTCTTCTCCAGTACTACATCTCAAATAAGTTGATTTTCTTTCTATTGGCTTTTTTCACTGTCCAGTTCTCACATCTGTATATGGTGACGAGGAATATAATGACTTGAAAAATCCTAACTTTAGTGGTCAATTAGCCAAGGTATGTTGCCTAGGCTGAATTTCTGTAAATACTCTATGATCATTATTTTTGTTTTTTTAATGTTCAGCAGTAAACCAGGCTTGGCACTTTCCTCTCTGACTTTCTTTAGTAATTGTTTTAGGACTTTGAGTAAAATGGTGTCATCTGCATATCTTAGACTGTTGGTATTTAGGCTTTTAGTCCTGGGAGACTTCAACATTCCCTTCGCAGCCAACAATGTTCCATCCGGTGCAGCTCGGGAATTCATGGAGACCATGACAGCCATGGGCCTGTCTCAGCTTGTCACGGGTCCTACGCATTTTGCGGGTAATACGCTTGATTTGGTTTTCTGTACGGACTTGGAGAATCCGTGGGTGGAAATTTCCAACATCTCCGCCCTGTCATGGACGGATCATTTCCTAGTGGAGGCGCGCATCAAGGCATCAACCCAGATCCCCCCTGGGGGTGGCGGACCTATTAGAATGGTCCACCCTCGAAGGCTGATGGAACCTGATAGGTTCCAAGAAGCCCTAGAGGGGTATATGGTTGGAAATGACGGCGATACTGTTGATGCCCTAGTTAACACCTGGGACACGGATCTCTCCAGGGCTATACACAGTATCGCTCCCAAGCGCCCTCTCAGGCCTGCTTCCAAAAAAAAGCCCTGGTATACGGAAGATCTCCGGGCAAGGAAGCGGGTTCTGCGACGGCTAGAGTATGCCTGGTGGAGACACCAGCGCTTATCCGACAAGGCTCTCCTAGACCACCTTTTGGAGGACTATGGAGAGGCGATACAAGCAGCTAAGAATTCGTTCTTTGCTGCTCGTATCGCGTCCGCGGAGTCGCGTCCAGCAGAGTTGTTCAGGGTAGTGAGGGAGCTAACTCAGCTCCCTCCTGCCCCGAACCAGATCCTTGAACCCACTAAGGCCTGCTGCGACCAATTTAACAACTTCTTCGCGGATAAAATCTCTCGAATAAGCGAAGGTCTTGAAACCAGAATTGAAGCAGAATCCAGAATAGAGGCCTCCAGAGCTTCCGTGGACTCTGTTGTACTGGATCAGTTTGAGTCAGTTAGTACCGAGGATGTGGACAAGATCCTTCGAAGTCTCAGGAAGACAACCTGCTCTCTCGATCCCTGTCCCTCATGGCTAGTAGCACAGGGGGGACTGGTTGTAACTTCATTGTTACACCGGATTATTAATTCATCTCTGAGGGAAGGGCAGTTCCCCAACAACCTTAAATTGGCCACTATAAAACCTATTCTGAAAAAGCCCTCCCTCGACCCCCTGGATCATAGTAATTATCGGCCTGTTTCGCTGCTGCCATTTTTGGGGAAGGTGATCGAGAGGGCGGTTGTACTCCAACTTCAATCGATCTTGGATGAAACGGATTTTCTAGATCCATTTCAAACCGGTTTTCGGGCGGGCTACGGAGTTGAGACTGCCATGGTCGCCCTGGTCGATGATCTCCGTCTGGGCATCGACAGGGGTAGCGTGTCCCTGTTGGTGCTTTTGGACATCTCAGCGGCTTTCGATACCATCAACCATGGTATCCTTCTGGAACGCCTGGCGGAGGTGGGAATCGGGGGCACCGCTCCAGTGGTTCCGGTCCTACCTCTCTGGGAGGTTCCAGATGGTGCAGCTGGGGGACGTGTGCTCCGATAAGAGGGCCCTCACTTCTGGGGTCCCTCAAGGAGCCATTCTGTCCCCCATGCTATTTAACATCTACATGAAACCGCTGGGAGAGATCATCCGGAGGCATGGGGCGCGGGGTTATCAGTACGCTGATGACACCCAAATAATTTTCTCTATGTCTCCGACTGATGCAGTGACCAGAGATGGCGTCGCTCCTCTCGTGGCCTGTCTGGAATCGGTAATGGACTGGATGAGGGAAAACAGACTCAGCCTGAATCCAGAGAAAACGGAAGTACTCGTGATAGGTTCCCCCGGCCCAGGTCTGGAGGTGGTTCCACCTGTCCTGAACAGGGTCACGCTCCCTGTGAAGGACACTGTACGCAGTCTGGGGGTGCTCCTTGACTCGTCGCTCCATCTTACTCCTCAGGTGGATGCGACGGTCAGGAGCACCTGTTTTCAGCTTCGGCTGATACGCCAGCTGCGTCCCTACTTGGACCGGAGGGACCTTGAAACAGTAGTACACGCCCTGGTAACCTCTCGGTTGGATTTCTGCAATGCGCTCTACATGGGGCAGCCTTTGTATCACACTCGGAAGCTACAATTGGTTCAGAATATGGCAGCTCGGGTGGTCACTGGTGCTCCCAGGGCCGCCCACATAACACCAATACTGAAAGATCTTCACTGGTTGCCTATTCGCTTCCGGGCCCAGTACAAAGTGCTGGTTATCACCTATAAAGCCCTAAATGGCTTGGGCCCAGAGCACCTGAAGGACCGTCTCTCCTCATATAGTCCGCCCCGCACACTTAGATCAACTGGGCAATCACTGCTCAATGTTCCAGAGGCCAGATTGACATCTACTAGGAAGAGGGCGTACTCTTCCGTTGCCCCGAACCTCTGGAACGCATTACCTACGGAGCTTCGTCTGGCTGCCTCTTTAACTCAATTTAAGAAGGGGTTGAAAACACATCTGTTTGACTCAGCTTACCCCTGATTCCCCTGATGCCATCTTCCCACATTAGGATTGGGTTGGAACATCTCTATCCTGGGATGACACTATGATATTGTTATGCTGTTTTAATCATTGTTTTAACTTTTGTATATGTATAATTTTTGTATGTTCACCGCCCTGATCGCAGGAAGGGCGGTATACAAATAAACTATTATTATTATTATTATTATTATTATTATTATTCCTTCCTCCAGTCTTCGTACTTCCTGTATGTTTTCCTGCCCAATTACTATTCCTAAAGGATGTTTTGTGTGCATTTCATTCTAATATTCATTCTAATATTTAAGCTATGTTATATTCCCTGAAGCCTGCTGATACCTCTCTCTTCTGTGTCATTGGTGCAATTCTAGTTCTTTAAGGATCCACACTCTGAGAATGAATTCACAGGTAGTAAAAATGTTGAGTGTACTGTTTGGAAAACACAGAAGTTTGTAACTATTAGCTGTCCTACATGTTTTCTGACATTTCTTAATGAGACCTCTGATGGTACATGTTCTTTGCTTTTCATCATTAGGTTAAGTACAGTATCCTTCTGTTAGTTCATTCCAGGTCCTTGTAATGAGAAACTTTTTAAATTTTTTAAATTTTTTATTAAAGTATTTATACCCCACCCATCAGCCTTAAAGGCTATCAGAGCAGCTTACAATTATTATTTTTAATTAGAAGGTTCCCTGCCCTCAGGCTTACAATCTAAAAAGACACGACACAAATGGAGAAGGGAATGGTGGTGGGGAAGGGGATCAGGTCCAGCATTTCTTCTTTCCCTCTGATGTTCAGACCTGACCCAATGGAGGTCGCAGGCCTCTCTCTCCCCCTTCAATGATGAAGATGGTGAAGGGAGGGCTCATCTGCTTACTGTAGGCCAGGCCCGATGGAGGTGGCAGGCCTCTCTCTCTCCCTTTGATGTTAGTGGTTGTGCCTAGGGACTTAAGATCATGGCTTACATTTAGCCCTCCTTTGATCTTACATGGTGGTTGAGACCTGACTACTGAGTGGTGATACTGTTGGTAAGAATGTGTAGAGAGATATTGTAGCACCTTTGAGACTAACTGAAATAAAGAAGTTGGCAGAATGAGCTTTTGTAGATTTGAGTCTATGAGTGTTATATTTCCACAGTCATTATGGCAGTATTATCTGAGTTTCAGCAATCACTAAACTTTTATTAATATTATATATGCTTTTTGTAGAGCATACCCACCTATGAAGGCACACATGAACAGGAAGAGATTTGCCATCAACACTGTATGCAGCCAATAGATGTCAGCTAGTGGGGGAAATTAACATGTTAAATCATTAGGTGGCACCATCACTTCATAGTTTAGAATCCATCTGGATGCAATAGTTATCACAGTTTTTTTTTAAAATCATGCCATTAGCTGTCTATCATGCTCTTAACCATGATAACAAAGAATGGGCCCCCTCCATATCAAGGTTTACATTTTTTTCTTTAGATATTGATTTGCAATATACAGCAATGTAAAATGTAACAAAGCAAAACAAAAAGACAAACACCATATCATCTTGTATATAACTCAATTTTACTTTCAGCAGCTTGAGAAGGCAGAAGCCAAAATGTTATCTTGATTTGGACTTTATCCCTATTAGAAAAAATTGACAAGTAAATAATATGAAAGAAGAGAAACATATAAACAATTTTGATAAAAATTGGTTCCTCTTCATTTTTTGTTAATAAAAAATGCTCTAGGTCATCTGGCAACGCATCACTAAAAATTCTGGAAAGTGATCTTTAGTGTGAGGGGGAATTGTGACAGGAACACTACCTCTGGCTGTTGCAATGGAGATCACTCATGGGAGCCACTGGAAACATCAACCAGCTGCTTCCTGATGGACAAGAGAACAGATTCCCCCCTGCTCACAATGGCTGCTGCCTGATAAATGAGAATTGGAGAGGTTGGGTCAGGAAACATAATTAAGGTGGTTACATAGTTGATAGAGAATCCTGGACAATATATGTAACCCCTAAGACTTGTTATTTGTACCATATAATAATATGAATAGTAAGGAGCTCTAATGGTGCAGTAGTTAAATGCTGGTACTGCAGTCACAAAGTAGTGAGTTTGATCCCAGGGCTCCAAGGTTGACTCAGCCTTCCATCTTTTCGTAGGGCAGTAAAATGAGTACCCAGCTTGTTGGGGGCAATTGGCTTACAGATTGTAAACTGCTTAGAGAGTGTTGAGTTCACTTTGAAGCAGTATAGAAATGTAAATGTTAAATGATATTGCTAAATAGTAATGATATTTTATTCCATTTTTTCTTTTTTTTATTATTGATAGAGGGTAGGACTATTTTGAGTGTGAATTGTGTTTCATTTTTAAAATGTCCTAAATTTGTTTGCATATTTTTCTGATTGTTATGCATGTTAAATTAAAAAAAATCCTACAGTGATTTATGGCAACTGGCTGCTATAGGATTCTGGGAACAGTTATCCAAAAAAGCAATGTTTCTAAACTCTGGAAAACTTTAAAAACCTATATCTTAAGGAACCCATCACAATCAAAAACAACAAAGACCATCCTGGCCTTTAGTCTTTCTAGATACCCACAAGTTCAGCCAATGCTTATTACATCTTCTCAATGGGCATATGGGTGTCCTTTGTAGATTTATCATTGATTGTAACAGACAGAAAGGGCTTGGAACAGAGAAACTGCATCTGTAGGTTCATTGTTGCCCATCCCTGCATGTGGTCTTAGATCAGTGGTCTTGGAAGATTAGTCTGTCATTTCGTCACAAGAGTATTTTGCCAACTGTATTCTCTCTTGGACCTTCTTAAAGGATCATATCCAAATATTTGTGAATTTTTCCATCTCCTTCTAGTAAAGTCTGCAAGAGGTCCCTCCTGCAAGACTATAAATCAGCTGTCATTTGGCTCCCTTTGCATGAATCTTGGTTTTATTCCTTCCTGTTGTTTTCAAAGTTTGCCTTCTGGGAAGGGACATGTGGGGCAACATGTTCTTCGGCTTTTTTACTGAGCTCTCTTGCATCCTCTGATCCGTGGAGAAGTGCTGTGAAAGTCTCCAGTTCATTCCAGTTTCGAAAATTTTTATCAGTGATCTTACAGAGGATTCTTCTTTTCTCCAACACCTGGAGAAATATATGAATTGGAGAGTGTCTGGTTCAGTAGCAATAAAAATGGACTTGAGCTGTGGTTCCAAAGGAGGACATGTCATGCACATAGATCAGTCACAGGCAGTGATACCACTGGGGCTAAACTACCAGGTGCAGATCTAGCACCCTACAGCTTGGAGAGCTGCCATATGTGGTGGCCATGCATGTCTTTTCTGTCTTTGTACATGTAAAAAAGATATCTCAGAAGAGGTAACGTGTACTGGGGAGAAAGTTGCAGTTATACTTGGTATAACTATTTTTTCAGAGACCCTTTAGATGACCAGTGACATTGTGATAAACGAGTGGGTTCCAGATGAGTGTGTTTTAGTTGAAAATATGGTCCTGAACCAAAGGAAATGGCTACACATGTTACATTGCTGAAGGAAGGATTTGGAGACTAAGAATCAAGAAGTTTTGACTTGGCCAGGGAAGAAAGTTTTTACAAAACAAAAAGAATTTGCACAAACGGAATGTACCCTGAGCTGCAAGGACAGGGCACTCGTTGTGACATCAGCCGAAGTCTCACAACTGACAACATGAACATCTTCCTGACTAACTCACATCAATATTAGAATAACATTCTCTGTGTTCCAATAACATGGACCAAGCTCTCAGAACGGAGAACATGAACTGTAAATGACAACCAGTAAAACCATGTCTTGCTCAAGAGATGAGAAGAAGAAAGTACTGTATAAAAGTGGAGGATTTCCAGCCTCTCTGGTGGTTCCTGCCCATGGCTACAGGTTTCATCCAACCCTTTGAGGGCGAACTGGCCACTTGTTCAAAAAGGGACCAGGTGTGTGTGTCTCTGTCTGTGTGTCTGTGTGTTTATGTGTAAGTATGAAAGAGATCTCTCTTGATACTTCCTTCCTTGCCTTATATACATAGTATTTAGATTATTTGCTTGTCTTATGTGCCTTAGTAAAAGTAGTTTAAATCCAGATCTAGTGTCTCAAAGTCTCTGTTTCAACTTGACTTTGGGATAGGTCTTTTGAAGGTGGGGATTTACATTTACACACTCTCAGGAAACACCTACAAAAACTTGGGCATAACAACATGCTTTGGAAACCAAGGTGATGGGTGCAACCTCAGATTTACTTTGTTATGCACTGGATCTCTTCAAAAAGGGTAGAGAAAGAAAATTACTGTCTTCTGGTAATGGGACAATGACGGAGGGGCAGAGTGAGCTAGGAGGAAGCAAGCACAGGGCATAGGAACAGAAAGAACACAGGAACAGAGAATGTTAAGATGCATCTTTTGTTGCTTTTTGTTGTTAGCTGCCCTTGAGTCAATTTTGACCCATGGCGATCCTGTGGATCAGACATCTCCAAGACTCCCTATCCTCCGCTGCTCTGCTTAGTTCCTATGAACTTATACCTGTGACCTCCTTAATAGAGTCCATGCAGCATTCCTCTCTTTCTACTTCCTTCCACCTTTCCTAGCATTATTGTTTTTTTCTAATGAGTTCTCCCTTCTCAAGATATGTTCAAAGTATGTCAGCCTCAGTTTTGTCCTCTTGGCTTCCATGGAGATTTCTGACTTGATCTGCCCTAGGACCCATTTGTTTATCTTTTTGGCTGTCCATGGGATCCTCAGCACTCTTCTCCAGTATCACATCATTAATGAATTGATTTTCTTTTTTCTTAACTGTCCAGCTGTCACATTTATACATGGTAATAGGGGATACAATGCCTTGTATGATTCTAATTTTTCTGCTCAGTTGTATACCTTTGCATTTTAGGATCTTTTCTAGTTCTTTCACAGCCGCTCTCCCCATTCTTAATCATCTGGCTGCGATCCTCATTCCTATCAATGTTTGATCCCAGGAATGAGAATTCTTTTACTATTTCTATTTTCTCACTGTCCAGGTTGAGTTTGTGTAAATTCTCAGTGGTCATTATTTTGGTTTTCTTTATGTTCACAGTAAGCCTATCTTTGCACTTTCTTTCTTTGATCTTTCTTAATAGTTGTTCCTGGTCTTTGAAGTATTATGATGTTGTCTGTGCATCTTAGACTGCTAATATTCCTTCCTCCAATTTTTGCTCCTTCTTCTTTGTACAAGACTGCTTTTCTTACAATAAGTTCTGCATAAAAGTTGAACTGGTAGGGTGATAAGATGCAGCCTTGTCTGATCCCTTTGCCAATTGGGAACCATTCTGTTTCTCTATATTCTGTTCTGACAGTAGCTTCTTGTCCTGAGTACAGATTCCTCATCAGGACTATCGGATGTGTTGGCACTCCCATGTCTTTAAGTGCATTCCATAGCCTTTCATGATCAATGCAGTCAAAGGCTTCTACATTGTGCATCTACACTGCAGAAATAAAGCACTTTGATACCATTTAAACTGCCATGGCTTCATCCTACAGAATCCTAGGATGTGTGGTTTTGTGAGGCACCAGCACTCTTGAGCAGAGAAGGCTAAAGACTGTTAAGCTAGATGACACCAAATTAGGAGGGGTGGCTAACACTCCAGAGGACGGAACCAATATTAAAAATGACCTTATTAGATTAGAAATCTGTGCTAAATCTAACAAAATGAATTTCAATAGGAAATTCACTTGGGCACTAAAAATGAAATGCACAGTTATAGGATGGGTGACACCTGGCTTGACAATAGTATATTGCAGTTTGTATCCATTGTTCCGCGTTCTAATCTGGGGAGCAGCAGAAAACAAGCTTGCTCCCTCCTCCGTATGACATCCCTCAATATGACATCCCTTCAAATATTTAAACAGGTCTATCATATCACCTCTTAACCTTCTCTTCTCATACACATGGATAGAGCTTGGGCAGAAATTTATATCCCATTTCATACCTTTGTGGGTTGTTTCATGTTATCACATGGTATAACAGAGTCATTGATGGTTTTCCCATGGAACTGACAAAAGGAATCCAGGATGGCTGATGGCCTTAACTCCAGAGTGATTAGATATGAGACAATCATTCAATGGTTGGGCAGGAAGAGGTAGTGGGGCCATTTCATGAGGTGAAGTCCTGGGTATGATTTCTGATTGCTGTGCAATGGGACTCCCTTTGTTTCCATTGCAAGAGGAAATGCCATTATTTGACCAGGAAACACATTTAGTGTTTGCATTAGTACTATCAATATCATTGCATATCCTCAGGTCAGGGTGACTCTGTACATGTGTAACTTCCTAGTTTCCACAGGTCATTGTGGAACATGCCTGATGCTAGATATTATTTATGAAACATCATATCAGGCAACAGGGGGATAGGGTATGCTAACAATCTGGACTTGCTCCTGTTGATGCATCCTAGAATTTCATTGGCTTTTGCTGTGCAAAAACAACAAATAATTAATTCTTCAGTCTAGGACTATTGTGTTTTTACTGCTGGGGGAGAGGGATTGTAGGGAGGGGATTTATATGCTTTAACTGACAAAATAATTTACTGGTTTGGGGTACAATGGGGCTTGGGCTTTACTGTGGGTGGATGAGTGCTGCTTGCTGCACAGGCAGAAAAATAGGCCACCTTAGAAAGGAGACTGGGCAGCATGGGCTCTCTGCAGCATGGGCTCCTCTTGGATGGTTCTCTGGAGCATCTCATATTACTTAGTGACACAGAAGGAAGTAGCAGAGCAGTAGCTTCCCCATTGAGCCCAACTGTTTTAATGCCGCCCCAAAGGAGGTGATTAGGAAAAACCCACACTAAATTAGACTACATGGGATTCCCTTCCTTTCTTGCATCCTATGAGTCATGGGGAAGACATCAGAGTAGAAGACAATGAAATTGGTTGTCTTCACTAGCTGCCATTCTTTTTCTGGTAGTGTTCAAAGAACTCTTTTGATCTTCCTCTCAACCTGGAATCTCAGTATAAAACTTGCCCACTAATCAAGGATGTTGCTTAGGAGGGCAGATGAACATGGGTTTGTGGGTGGGGCCCACCTTCCTCCCTATGTTTCAGACCACATCTGATTATTCCTCAAGAGTGCCTATATCTCTGGTTATTATGAGGTCTAGAAAGAAACCACAACAAATGCTCTCTGTCTCTGTCTCTTTTGCAATTTCATCTTGCATATAACCTCAAGCAGGCCCTTGAACTTTGCTATGAATTGTGCTTTCCCAGCCTAACCCATCCCAAAATAGTGATCCTGCTACCCAGGCTGTTGACATTTTACAAGGGCGGTTGAAAGTTGGTGGTCTTGCAAGGGATGGATCAGTGACCAGGGAGCTTATCCCATTAACAAATAAGCTTTCTTACCTCTTCCAGCTTGAGTTCAGGATCTGGGATTCCACTGGATGGTATCATACCTAAATCTCCACCTATCAAAGCCTCACTCAGCTGGCCAATTTTTGAAGTCGGAAGCTCCCTGATTTCAAAAAAGTGCTGGCTGAGTGAGGCTTTGACCCAGGATACATCTGGGTGGCAGCATCCCAGCTAGATAGGTGGTGATTTAGGTATGATAACATCAGGGGGCATCCTGGACCCCGAATTCAAGTCAGAAGAGATAAGACGGCTCATTTGTTAATGACTGCTGAGTGATATTCTGAACCTATGAGTGTATTCATGGTGTATTTTTCTTACTTCCTTTCTTTAAACACCAGAAAAGGCCAAGCAGATGGAGATTTAACACTGAGAGGAGGTCCTTCAGTGGCTAGTATACATGAAATATCTTATAAGCTTTTGTAAATTTAATCTGGGAATAAACTCTGAAGGTAGGAAGTGAAGTCAACTGCATGTGTTTGCACACTGTGGCGATATCTACAGATTTATCCACAAAGACAATATATGTGCAATTTTTCATAAAAGAAATAGGGACTCTTCCTGGCCATGTTGGCTCAGGGGAAATTCCTAAATTTGTAGCCTCAAAAAATAAAGTCTTCAAGGCTCTTCCTGGACATCAGTTCACTCCATGCATCTGCAGAAGTAGATCGAGTCAACAAAAGCCTATGGTACAATTTCTTTCACTTAGTCTCAAAAGTGCTACAAGATCCCTTGATATTCCAGACTAACACAGCCAGAATCCAGAAGTGGATTTTTGGTCACATTCAAACCCCCTCCCCTTTTCTGTCAATTTCTTGCCATTATGAAACTCTCAGGGAGTCTCTGGAACAGAGACTAGACCTGACAAAGTTGCCCACCCTTGAAGATAAAAGATTAACTCTTACCATCTGCCCTGAGCAGTAACCCTGCTGAAGACTCCCCTGGCTGACATTTAACAACAGCAAAACAACCAGACATGTTAAAATGCAATTCCCACATGTAACACATCATGCAGTTTGCTCCTAAAACAATGAGGAGTCAAAAAGATGAATGGGTCAAGTGTTTTCATTAGTGCTGACATACAATATTCTCATAAATTTAAATCCCCTGCTGTGAATATCAACAGTTGACTTCTGAGTATTCTGTGCAAATTAACACTTGTCTTCTTGTGTCAAGATGTACATATTTATTCTGAGTGTCCCTAAATGCCCACCAATTCCATTGGACTTTTCTTTTACAAACTATTTAATTTGACCCTGCAGAGGATTCAAATTTCTTTTCTCACCTCCAAGTGTTTTCCTGTAGTTCTCATTTACAGATTAAATTGGCTATCAGGGACCTTGCTCATCTTGAGTGTTTTTTAAAAAAAGATTCTTTGAGGAAAAAATGAAATAAATGTTTATTTCTGTACTACGAGTGAAATTTCCTCAGAGAATCTGAAAACAGATATCTTCCCGGACATCGTGGGGGTTTGCTCATATGCTTAACAAAACAACCAAGCTGAAAGCTTCACAACTTACTAAATTCCCACCAGGAAGACCTAACCAGGAGGTTTGTTGTGGCAACCAGTAAATAATAATCAGATTGTGTGTACATGATATATATATATTTTTAATGTGTGGCTTAGCGGCAAGGCTAAGAATAATAGATTTCTGTCTGTGTTTTGTTTTTTAGGAAGCAGCAAATGGCCACATAAAACCAGAAAAGTCTTCAAATAATTTGGTCTGGTTAGCTTAGCCTTGTAAAATACTCAAGGAGGAACAGTAAAAATAAGAGAAAGCACAATATAATGTTACTTTTACAACATTGGTAAAGGAGCCTAGAGGCCAGATGAGATTTTGCTTATAACTGGGAAGAGAAGGATGGTGTTCTATAAAGAAACTATGGAGAGGAAGGAAGTTGAAAGTGAGCCTTCTTTCACCAAGGCCTTGTTTGCATGGGCCAAAAGGACCATTTCCCTCCCCCACAATTCTAGCACCTTCCTATTTAGATGATGGACATTCCAAACCCCAGTTCTGGTGTGAGCAGTTCAGATAATGTCTGGCACATCTGTACCAGAACAGGGAATTATGGCCTTAAAATGCATTAAAATAATACACCTGTTGCTCTGGATCTTCCAGAAATGTCCAGATCCCTCTGTTCTCTCACCATGGTGACTATCTGCATGGCCATCCACCATCACCGATTGCTTGTTCTGTGGTCAGAATGAGGCACCCAGCCGTGTGCTTGTCACTGGGCACCTCATTCTGATCTCAGAAGCAAGCAAGCAAGCAACCCAGGATAGTGGTAGACATACTGGGTGGCTCAGTGGGATTCCTGTTCAGACAGTCACCATGGCACTGGAAGGAAGGCCAAGTTAGCAGGGGCAGGTTTGGACAGCTGTGTGGCTGCCCCTGGAGTATCTTGGGCAGTGTAGACAAGGCCTAAGAAAATTTTGTAGCACAAGGGTGAAGGAAAATTTGCCCCCCTAGATGTTTGGGGCTACACATCCCATAATAAGAATCCATTCTGTGTTAGCTTCAACTTGCCTTTTAAACTACCTGTATTTTAAATTGTATTTTTATAAGTTACTATTTTTCCTCTGGTGGGAGGGATGGGTTGTTGTTGTTGTTGTTGTTGTTATTATTATTATTATTTGTAGGTTTGCTTTTACTATGTATTTTATTGTATTAATTGGTTTTTTTTGTTTTGTTTTGTAACCTGCCTCGATCTGTAGGGAGATGTGAGATATAAATAATTTGTTGTTGTTGTTGTTGTTGTTGTTGTTGTTGTTGTTGTTAGCTGGGCCATGCCATGCTAGCTAAGTCTTTTCAGATGTCCAAAATATCTGGAGGGGATTCTCCACCTCTGCTTTACCAGTAAGAGCATTTTGATGTTCTGGGTGGGATAGATAATGAGGGTGATGAATTCAAGGGCGACATGATCATGGGACAGGCTGAAAGTCCTATCCCAGGTGGAAAATTTGGAATGCAACATGAGAACCAATTTGTAGTTAAGACCATTATATATGCAGAATGCTTGAAGCCTGAACAGATGGAGGATTGTCAACCCAGAAATCAGCATACATAGGACCTTTGATAAAACAGAAGGATGTATAGGGTTACCAGCTGGGGCCATCCCCGGTCTTGAGATTTCACAGCTAAAAACTGGTGATGGTGCCTGGTGATGATCTGGGAGCAGGGCCTGTTGAAGTCATTATTGGTGTGATATATTAAACATCAACCACAGTTGCTCAGAGCATGTTCTTCAGATAAAAAAGAGACAACAGATGATACAAAGGAGGGAGGAGAAGCGAGGAAGTCTCTGAGGAGTCTACAGGAACCACTGTGAAGCCACACACAATGAGAGCTATTAGCATACACTTGCAACTTTTTTCAAGGCACTGTTTTTGCCCTGGGATTCTTCCTCACATACTGAGGCTTGGAAAAGTGAGACCAGGCCCTGTGGTCTGGGAACCCAAGTCTGCACTACAAAATTGTAGTAGATTATTCCAATTTAATTGGTATGGCTCCATTTAAATCCGAGGAATCCATCTAAATTCTATGAAATCCTGGGATTTGTAATTTGTTGAGGTAGTGAGCATTCTCTTCTAGAGAGTTTTGTAGTTCAGGGACGTGCACTAGGTCACCAAACATAAAATCCCAGTATTCTGTATGATGGAGCCCAAACAGTTAAAGTGGTATCAAACTACGATAATTGTATATCTCGGGTGGGCAAAATATGGATCATGTGCCACATGTAGCCCCCCAGCTCCCTTCCCCCCGATTCAAAGATTATTTTGCTCTAAAAGGCTCCCAATTGCAACCCCTACTGCAAAAAGTGACCCCAGATTACTTCTGCAGAGGCATCTTTATCACATTTTTGCTTCTCAGGCCATTTTTTAAACAAACAAAAAGTGATAAAGAAATGACTCAGATTCTCATCCTATTGTTAAACAAAGTTCTCTCCTGGGTTTAAAACAGTCAAGGGGCCTAAAAATGTGGCCCAAACTGCCATTTGTCCAGCTTTGAGTGGGTGCAGCTTTGCTCCCTATGAACACTAGAATATCACTGGTGACTTTTTTTGCTGTTCCAGAGATTAGGACATGGAGCAATGGATTCAAACAGGAAAAGAGATTGTACCTAAACATTGGGAAGAACTTTCTGATGGTAAGAGCTGTTTGACAGTAGACACTTTGACAGTAGAAGAGGCTTCCATGGAGTTTGGTGAAGTCTCCTTCTTGGGAGGTTTTTAAACAGAGGCTGGATGGCCATCTGTCAGAGGTGCTTTAACTGTGAGTTCCTGCACGGCAGGAGGTTGGACTGGATGGTCCGGGGCTGGGGTGGGGGTCTCTTCCAACTCTATGATTCTATGACTCCTGCCTCAACCTTTTCTGTAAGTGTGTCTTTGATGGGGATCTTGGCCTTAAATTGGAGCATTATGTTAGACAAGACTATAATGGGGCATGCAAATAAATGTTATAGTAATAATTAGTAACAGTAAGGATTCGGCCGGAGTAAAAGAGAACAGCTTGCAGGCCTTATATATTACCAATGGGATTTCTACTGTGCAGGTTCTAATTTATTGCCCTGATTAGCCTCCCATTAGTCTTCTGCGGCTGATCTCTTGAGTGGTGGTATATAAATGAATGTGGAGAGATGCTTGCTATATTACAGAAGAGCATGCAGTCTGCTGATTGTTTGCACATTAATTTCATGAAAGAAAATACAGTTCCCATACTGCTCATATAGAAAACATGAAGCTATTCCTCACATTGACATTCATGGTTTCCAGTCTTGAGATGATGCCAGACCACAATGCTCATTGTTGGATGATGAACACGGGGGCTTTAAACAGTATATTATCTGAACAATGGTGGTCGATCAAGCATCAACAGCTCTGTTTCTTTAAGTAAAATAAATGGGGATGCAAAAGGCATAACTTATAGCAGTGGATGGATTCCAAGTACTCTATACTTACAAAATCTCTGTTGAGATTGGCCTTAAGCAGTGAAGAGGCCAGTGAAACAAAAATAGCAGGAGATACCAAAGGGAACAATGGAGTCCTAGGAAAACTCTTGGAGCAGAACTTTGAAAAGTGACTTTTTGGATTATAGCTTCCAGAATCCCCCAGCCAACATGGGCATGGAAGTTGAGGGACCGACTGTTATTGAGTTGAAGTCTAACCCTGGCCTGTAATCTCTTATAGGTCTACCAGACTAAGGGAAGCCAATTGGCTTCCCAGGGAATTGAGATCTTTCATTGTGCAGCTTCAGATGATCCGCTATAAGGAGCAGCAGAAAACAGATCAAAAGGTTCCCACTTCACACCCCAGTTCTTGCCATCTAAAAGTCCCTCCTGAATCCAATACCTCCACAGATTTCCTAAATGTTGCAGTGTCTCAGGGCAGATGCAAATACCAATATCTACACACCCTGGCAGAGCTCCTGCATGGCACATAATAATGTAAAAGTTCTGCATGTGGAACTATGCTAAATCTCTTAACCCTCCTCCATCTCACCATTGATCCACTGCAGCTCCCACTAGCCATTTGGTGCCTGGTGGATAGTGGGAAGGGGATTGGGGAAGTGTTTGTCTATGCCCCTGTAGCCAGATGAGGACCTGTGATATCATCTACTGCTATGGATTACACATCATTTTCTCTGCCAGTTCTACCATTTCTAATATTAACAGTTATAATTAACACAATGCAAAGGGATCTTGCAGCACCTTGTGTGAAAGAAGTTGTAGCATGAGCTTTCATAGACCGAGTCTATGAAAGCTCATGCTACAACTTCTTTTACACAGTTAGTCTCAAAGGTGCTGCAAGATCCCTTTGCAGACTTACATGGCTATTTCTTTGAATTAACAAAAGTGGCAGTTCAAGCTGAGACCCTACATTCCCTCAGTACAGTGTAAATATCTGCTCATGGAGTTAAATTATGCAACCTCTAACTCGACACATTGGGACCTTGGTATCTGCTGGGGTTTGGTTCCAGGACCCCCTGTGGATACCAAAATCCCATTAAATACAATATCATAGTAAAAATATGTTTCTTATATGAAATGGCAAAATCAAGGTTTGTTTATCGGAATTTATATATTTTAAAAATATTTTCAAGGCATGGATGGTTGGATCCATGGTAGCACAGCCTCTATGGATCAATGGTAAGTGAGGATGGCTAACCACAGATTATGCAATTGCAACACACAGTTCACAAAGACAATGTATCAAAGCAATGTGTATTCACATGCTACTCTGTGTACTTTAATGCACTACTACATGTGCAACAGTCTCACATATGCAGCTCCACTTATGACACAGGAGATTATCAGATGGGAAAAAAGCCAAGAGTAAAAGGCATACTCCCGGCAAAGTCGCACAATCATGCTGAATTTTCAGACACATTGTGCTTATCCAGGACTTAACCCATGAAGATCCAGGAATGCTCCAACACCAAACCATTCACAGGGATCCTGGATCTTCATGGGTTAAGTCCTGGATAAGTGCGGCGTCATCAGAAAATCTTAAGTGCGATTGCTTGACTTTGCTGGGAGTATGCCCTTTTCTTCCCTGATTTTCCCCTTTCTGATAATCTCCAGTCAATTGAATAAGACTATTTCACATTGTCAAAATGTCACTCTGCATGTGTATTGTAACTTACACATGTGCATGTCACAAACGGGATGCCAGCCTCAATGTGTTAAAAAATTGCCCACCTACAAAATGTCAATGTAAGCAGAACAGATTTGTGAATTCACTAACAGTTAATAAAATGTATTGAGCCTTTTCTACCTACCTTCCAGTTTCTCCATGAAATATGACTTCGATGAGCTGGAGAGATCTCCTGAGGCTTATTTCTCTGTATGCACACACAGCTTGGGAAGAAGCTGCAAAAAAAACCCCACAAACATTTCTCAGAAAACTATTAAAAGTGTTGTTTCACAGTTCTGGCATGACATTAAAGCATATAAACACATAGTAAATTGGGTTATATAGTGGTCCTCCTACCCATGACCCTGTATTCCAGTGTTAAGGGTAATTAAGGATATAGCCTCAATAAGTTCCCTGTAGATTTTCCTTTTGTTTGGTTTCCAACGTTGTGCTTGCCACATATTCTGGTGTGCAGCTTCCATCAGTGCCAGTCAATACAGCCGACAGTGAAGGCAGATAAGAAAATGTTGGTACACAGATAGGGAAAACCTGTAATAGGACAGTCAGCCAGAGGGAAGAATTGAATAGGATTTTGGGGAACTATGAATGATTACATAGTTCAGGGGTGAATGTGTGATCTAATTCTGTATCAATAAACTTCTTGTTTATTCTTTTTAACAGCTGTGTCTGTTAAAGTTTTGCTTACCACAGTGAACCCACTGAACAAGACATTCCCTGTACAGATCACCTTAAGGCTCAAGTACCCAATCCAGGCAGGGATCTTGAGGGAAACAAGTGAGTGAGCCCAAGGGTTTGGAACCGCAGTGCCATCACATAGGGCATACATTGTCAGGAGGTGCATAGTCAACCTGCCTGTTATAAAAGGTTGGCAATTAGGTGTGATGAATTATACAGCAGAAGTAGTATTGTTAAGTTTTGGTGAATTCAGACATAGGTGCTGAGATAAGACTGGTAGGGAGACTAGCATGAGCCAAGCTGTTCAAGGTTGTTTCTGTGTGAGGATCTTATTGTAACAAGAAAGAAGGGGTTGGTATGAGAAAAAGAGAAGTGTGTGTATTAATTATAATAAATAATAATTAAGCCCACCTGATCTTTGAAATTGTGTTTAGTTGAACTAGGCAATTTTAACATTTGCTGGTCAATGCTTGACAATGAACATCACTGGACTGGATCTATTGTTTATTATATAAAGGATTTCTGAGTTTTAACTCCTGAAGCCTGATTTTCTGAACTTGGCATCCTGTTGGACTTGGCATACAAACACCCATTGTCTCCTGACTCCACACTCTGTCCTCCCCAAACTATGAGGCTGAGATCTTACACTGAGGAAATGGAGTGTTACTTTAGGCTCACAGAGATAGATGCAGGTTGTGCAATAAGACTGCATTAGAGAATTGCAATGTTGAACAACCAAGTGTACAACCAGATACACATGCACCATCACATCTGCATGAACAATACACAATGCACATCTATGTGGAGTGATCTTGCATGGACAACAGCACTTCTGCAGCCATGAACTGAATGCGTCTGTTCCTCACTGGAAAAATATGCAACTGCTTCCAGAATGACCTGAAGAGACTAGAAAGCTGGGCCAACGCTAACAAAATGAAATTCAATGCTGAGAAATGTAAGGTACTGCACTTAGGACGAAAAAATGAAATGCACAGATATAGGATGGGGAACATCTGGCTGAATGAAACTATGTGTGAAAGGGATCTAGGAGTCCAAGTACACCACAAGTTGAACATGAGTCAAAAGTGCAATGCGGCAGCTAAAAAGGCCAATGCTATTTTAGGCTGCATCAATAGAAGTATAGTGTCTAGATCAAAGGAAGTAATAGTGCCACTCTACTCTGCTTTGGTCAGGCCCCACCTGGAATACTGTGTCCAGTTCTGGGCACCACAATTCATAAAGGATGTGGAGAAACTGGAGAGGGTCCAAAGGAGGGCAACTAAGATGGTGAAGGGTAGAAACCATGCCCTATGAGGAACGACTTAGAGAGTTGGGGATGTTTAGCCTGGAGAAGAGAAGGTTAAGAGGTGATATGATAGCCCTGTTCAAATATTTGAAGGGATGTCACATAGAGGAGGGAGCAAGCTTGTTTTCTGCTGCTGCTGCAGAGACTAGAACACAGAACAATGGATGCAAGCTGCAGGAAAAGAGATTCCACCTCAACATTAGGCGGAACTTCCTGACGGTAAGGGCTGTTCGACAATGGAACACACTCCCTTGGAGTGTAGTGGAGTCTCCGTCCTTGAAGGTCTTTAAGCAGAGGCTGGATGGCCATCTGTCGGTGATGCTTTGATTTGGAGTTCCTGCATGGCAGAATGGGGTTGGACTGGATGGCCCTTGTGGTCTCTTCCAACTCTATGATTCTATGATTCTATGATTCTATTCTATGATTCTAGTGGAACTTCTTTCCATGCAAGACATAAACAGGATTCTGGCCTGCATTTTTGTTTTACCATTAAAACAAAACAAAAAACCTATGGCTGAGATCCTCCCCACTGGGTTGTGATATATAACTTTTTGATGATGGACATATGTTGCAGGCATGCTAAGCAATGCTGTTACAGAAATGCAACAATGTAAAATTGGGTATGATGCAAGATGCCCCTTTGTGTGACAGAGACTCCTATCATATAATGGGGCACCACACAGGGCATTCTGTTGAATAACAGCAGCTCCCACTGCACAACAGGGCACTATGAAGATGGGAGCATTTTTCTGGCTGGGCACAGGGAATTCAGGACTTTCCATAGCCCTTTGCTCTGTATTGGCTCTGTTGAGGACTGTGGCCCCTCTCCTTGCACTATTATTTCACAAGGGCACTCTGTCTCCACCACATGCTATATTGTTGCACATTATAACTGTTCCACAACAGCCATGCAGTTTACTGTGCTAGTGTAGTGATCCCAATGTTGCAGCTATGACAATACACTTCTCCTAGGAATACAACTGTTGTGCAATGCCTCAATTCTAAATTGTGCAAATTTAAGTCAATTTATGATGTCACCAGTTCCCCACAGGATGCCAGCTTGTGTGGAGACTGTTTTGCACTCCACCAGCAGGGAAAAAGGCAGGATATAAATCTTAATCTTAATCTAATCTAATCTAATATCATGGGACTTGCATTCACCCCCATTCCACCTGTCCAGGACTAGTTTATCACTTTGGCCAATGTTTTTCAATTTCACTGAATTATTATGTTGCTAAATCTCACTGCCTCATTTTCCTTTGGAGATTTGGGGCCTTTTTGAAGCATGAGAAGAAACAGGCTGCCCGAGAGTTTGAGCTACTGGCGGTCTCTAAAAGGCTGCCCGTAAATTATGCCATCCAGGCTCCCAGTGGGTGGGAGCTGAAAGTCATGCTCACTTTCCATTGCTGACATTCAGAGGCCGTTATTTGGACGACTGCAACACGTTCCCCTTGCCTTTATTATTCTTCCACTGTAACCTGACTTAGGCTCAGGAAGAGGAAATCCAGAGACTTAATTGAAGCCAATCAGCAAAAGGTCATGGGCTAATATTTAACAGACAGAACTTAAAGGGGCGGCGGGAAAGAAAGACAAAGAAGGTAAGGGCTGTAACTGGGTTTCAGCGACAAAATGCACCTGGATGGAAAGTTGACTTGGAGCCCCCCAAAATACACAGATCGCTCGGGAGTTATACAATTAAATAGAGTTTTGTTTAGATTATTTGCTTCCCGTTTCTCTTGTAACAGCACTAACCTCTACTTGGTGAGGTTACATTGCATATTGGAAATGTTCAGGTGTTTTCTATGGCAATGTCTGCTAAAAGGTTTATAATGAGGAAAGCCCCAACATTTCCCCAATAAGATGAAAAACATTTTTCCCCCCGGTTTGGGGACAGTTCAAAATTGTTGGTAGAAACACAATAGGATATAATGATTTATAATGGGGATTGAGACACAGGGAATTCCTTCATTCTCCTCTATAAAAGAGAGACAACAATATGATAGGAGAGCAGTGGCTGACTCTGTAGGAGGTCTTTAGCAAATCTGAACTTGGAGAATTTGGACCCAGACTAAGTTAGTTGCCATTGGGTTCCATTCTCAAGTCAATTAGACTAAGGACTTTATTACACACAATTTTTAAATGGCCATTAAAGTTGGAAAATAGCAATAGCATTTACATTTCTATACTTAATAGTGAATTCAGCGCGCTCTAAGTGGTTTGCAATCTGTAAACCAATTGCCCCCAACAAGGTGTGTACATATTTTACTGACCTATGAAAGGATGGGAGGCTGAGTCAACTTGGAGACCTCTGGTATCGAACTCACAACATTGTGGCCGCAGTACTGGCATTTAACCACTATGACACCAGGGCTCCTATTGGAAAATGGCCCCTTTGATGATACTTATTAAATGATGTGATCTTCATTTCATTCCTGCCTTCCACTCCAAGCATTGTTAGAGCACATCTTGTCACTGACAGGGAAAACTCATCAATAAGTTCCCAAATACACTGTTGTCCATTAGTCTTCATGTGTGATAACCTTCTTATGCAGAAGTTCTGGTACTGGCCAGTCACGTACTGTCAGTATCTCTTCTCTCCTGTCCCCCCTCCAGGTCACTATTCTTTTTTTTTTTAAATATTTTATTCATGAAAAAATATACAGTATGTAATACACAATACATTTGCAGATATAGTTAATCTTTTTACTACAACGTACATTGATTCACCTGTCTGTAAATTATGTCATATCTATTCCCAGTTACTAGAAACATATTAGACAGAACAGCCAGATTATGCATCATGAATTAAATTCAATTTACTAGATTTTAAAAGCCCAATATTCAATAGTGGGCTTTTTTTTCTTTTTCTTTTAAAAAAACTTTATTTTTCTTATCTTCTTAATTTTTAAAGAAATGGTATTAGCATACTTCCAGAATTGTGTTTAACAAACAAACAAACAAACAAACAAACAAAACCCTCCTCTGAAAGGGAACAGGGCTGGAATGTGGGGTCAGGGAAGTATGCAGAAGAGAGTGCAAATGTGCAGTCATGCTATTGTGGAGATGCGTGAGGTGGAATGTTCCTAAACTGGTATGTACCCAGTTCCCTAGACAAGTGCAATTGTGGTGTGAATAGGTGAGAATGGGGCTCATATGACAAACTTCTAAGCCAGGAATTCAGTTAAATCTTACCAATATCAGAGGAGATTAAGCACAATCAGTGAGCAGAGCAACCAAAAAGTTTGTCACAAGCCCACCAAAGGGCCATTGGAAAATGTAGATGGTCCTTTTAAAGGAGAGGTGACAGTTCTTCCCCTGGTGCCCTGATAACTGCAAGCGTTCCTGAGGGTTGACTAGGCTTGGAAACATGGTGCCCCACAGGCATGGTGAGGACTTCCACTGGTTCCATAGTATCCAAAATCTCAGAGCTTGGAAATGATTTATTTAAGACTATAGGTCCGTTTTACATTGGCAAAAAGAGGTGTGTTGAAGGCTGCATGAAAGCCCAGCCTTTAGATGAGAAAAAGGGAAAGTGTGCCATGAAAACACTATTTTGGAGTTTTAAGGGAGAAGAAGTGCTTTAAAAAGGAGCTGGCCCATTTTACATTGGCAAAAAGAGGTGTGTTGAAGGCTGCATGAAAGCCCAGCCTTTAGATGAGAAAAAGGGAAAGTGTGGCATGAAAACACTATTTTGGAGTTTTAAGGGAGAAGAAGTGCCTTTAAAAAGTAGTTTGATTTCCCCACTACTTTTTTAAAAAGGGTGCAGCATTGCTGGCCCGTTTTACACGGGCAAAAAAAGGCGCTTTTAGGGCTAAAAAGCCCGCATTTAGGGTTAGGGAGGGCGTAGCCTTTACACCCTCCCTAAGCCTAAAACGCATGGACGCCGCCATTTAAAGATGGCGGCATCTACACGGTGGCGCTGTACAAGCGTCATCACGTGCGCAGCGTTTTGACGCGCTGCGCACGTTTTGACGCTCTGGCGGCGCGGGAGGGCGCCAATCGCGCCTTTCCCGCGCCGCAAAAAAAGAGCTCGATCCCGGAGCTCTTTTTTGCGGCGGGTCGTTGCGGCGGGATGAGGCCTCTGGGGCTGCCCGTGTGGCAGCCTAGGCCTCATCACGCCGCTAGAAGGGGCGAGTTTGGACCGCCCCTTTTAGCCAATGTAAAAAGCACCCCTATTGCATCTAAAGGCTAAGGTGTAGTTGAACGGTTAAATGGGGCTCTGTATCTTTAAAGCGCCCATTTAAAGGCAGCGATACAAGTGCAGAGGGAGGGAAGGTGCCAAGACAAGAAGAGATCTTCAGAGCCCGGCCAGAGTGCGCCTGCACCTTCCTTCACCTCCTCCCTTTGGTTGAGAGAGTGTGACTTCTAGGGAGACAGCAGGGCACTGGAGGCGCTCAGCCAGACCAGGGCAAGCTGGCAAGAGGAGGAGGAGAAGGGGAGGGACCTGGAGCACCTCCGCTGCCCTGCTTCCCTGCAAGTCACACTCTCTCAGCCGAAGGGAGGAGGAGAAGGCAGGCCCAGGCACACTCTGGCCAGGCTCCATGGCTCTCTCCTGGCTGCCTTCCTCCTCCCTTTGGCTGAGAGAGTGTGACTTGCAGGGAAGCAGGGCAGCAGAGGTGCTCCAGGTCCCTCTCCTCCTCCTCCTGTTTCCAGCTTGCCCTGGCCCAGCATCAGGAGGACCTGGAGCACCACCGCTGCCCTTCCTCCCTGCAAGTCACACTATCTCAGCCAAAGGGAGGAGGAAGGCAGCGGGGAGGGAGGGAGGGAGGGAAGGAGCCAGGAAGAGACCCCCGGAGCCTGGCCAGAGCACGCCTGGCCCTCCTGCTTCCTCTTCAAAAAGAAGGCTGGAAAAGTAGGACGTGTCCTGGCAAAGGAGGACGTGCCTGGTCAACTTGGAAAAGGGGGGCCTCTGCTCAAGAATGGAGGACATATGGGAATCCCTCCTGGACAGAGGGCTGAAACCTCAAGACAACTCAATATAATGCTCTGACAGAACACAGACTACAACTCCCATGAGCCTTTGCTACCATTTCCCAAGATGCTTTAATTTGCAACAGAAAGCCGACCAGTATGTTCACGTGTGATGAATTCTTTCGTATTGACTCTGCATTTTCTTTTTGTGTAGATGCTCTCTTGTCTTGTGTGTGATGAGCTTGTGCGTAATCATGTGCATTTCCGAACTGACCTCACTTTCTCCCTCTTTCGGAATGGTCCTGTACTCCCCCATGTGATAAGCTCCGACTGTATGGTGTACCTGCGCAATTGCGCAATTCGCAGCCAGCAAGGGAAAAAAATGTTTAAAGCGTGGCTAAAAGCCACGTTCCTTGCCGCCCATGTAGCTGCTCCACCTGTGTTTGTAGTGTTTTGACAGCTTCCCATGTAGTTGCTGAGCCACAGAAAAAACCTCAGTCTAGCTGCCCTGTACTTTTTAAATGCACACCTGGGGCTTGCTGTCTAGCTGCTAAGCATTAAGGAAAGTGCAACTTCATGTCACACTTTCTTGCCAATGTAAAAAGCCCCCCAGTTTCCAGAATCCGCAGCCAATATGATCACTGGGAAGATCTTTGCCTGCACTAAGTCCTGGAAAGATGTCTCTGGCCATGTCTGCTCTGGTGGGAAAACCTGGCTTTTCTTCGATGCTTCTGTATCCACAGAGAGGAAGAGTTGCCCAAACAACTGGCATCCACAATGGGATGATAACAACAGCACTGTCTACACACACAGTTGTGTGAGCTTCTGCACTCATTTGCATAGGTGCACTGTATTGATGGTATTGTTGTGTGCTTGTGCAATCAGCTTGCATGTCTGCAAAAGGATTTTGCATTGGAGGAACTGTGCTAACTCAGAAAGTGTAACTGCTGTGGTGGGAAGGTGAAAGTTCTGGGCAGGAATAGGTCAGTGGCTCGCCTGCCCACCAGCACTCTTCCGCTGTTTCCACACTGGGGCACAATTCTCACACTCAGTGAATTCCTTGGAGTTTCTGCCCTGATTTGGTGCAAAAGAGGATTCTTTTTGCTCTAGTGAATTGCTCTGGAGTGCAGTTTGGGCTCATTTTTACCCTTTTTTGCTCTGTGCATCATCTAAACAGATCAATGTGGGAACTTGGAAGAATAATTTATTTTCCTTAATACAGACATGGCCTTTGCATCCCAATGTCCTGTATATATTTCCTAGTATTGTGTGTGTGTGTGTATTTAAAAAACCAACCAGTATCGGCACTGGAGCTGTAATATTAAAGTCATTTTTTAAAACTCTGCTCATCTCTCCCTACCTCCCACCTCACCTCCAGCATATTATTGCAATGGACTTGTAATGGTTTTTCATACTTTCCCTCTCCTTAGTGCTAATGGGATGGAAAATAGGGAAGAAGGAAGAGGCTAGGAAAGGATGTTTTAAAGAAGGTTGGATAAAAATGGAAGAGACATATGTTACCTTCACTTGCATTAATTCCAGAAAGAACATTCCCAACTTTTATCTCCAGTGCTTCAGATTTTCAACCAGTCTTTTTAAAATAGACATTTTATAGTCACTGTGTTAGATCCCAAGTGAATTGGTTGAAATGATCCCTTGTAATTGGTGGGACAAGTTAGTCATGGCTTAAATCACATGAATTTCAAGGGGAATCTAAATCTAACTAATTAAATGTGAATACAAGCCATTATTTCTTGCACCCATATAACCTGGACACCTCTCCCTCCTCTCCATAGCCCTCCACTCCATCATTTGGGATATTTGGGATTCATTAGACAAATGTAGTGAATAGATGTCTTGGAAGATCAAATGTTTTTCTTCATTAAAAATGTAATTGATTCTTACAGAGAGTTGCTCCATGAATTGTTTGTGAGTCAGCCAGTATGGAAATAATTTTAGCAGGTGCAATGCTTCTTTCTGGAAAGTGGTTAATTACAGTCCATTTGCTTCCATTTCAGTGCCAACTTTTTACCACCTCATTGAACTAACATGTGCAAAAGCAGATGTCTGCATCTTCATAATTTGTGAATTTGAGCAGCAGTGGGCTATTTGACAGTTTAGCTGCAATGATAGCAACATGTCAAACTCAGTTCGGAAAACTCACTGTCTTACACACACTTAGTTTGCATTCAGTGTTTCTAAATTTTAATTCTTTGGCTCATCTTAAGGTTCAAACTGGTGATTTAAAATCATTTTCTCACCTTCTGATTTCTTTCCTGGAGATTTCGGTGTTGAGCAGGGAGGGAACCAAGGGCTGTAGAGTGGGCCCTTGGTGTTTGCTGGGATTTGATTCCAGGATCCCCCATGGATTTTAAAATCTGTGGATGTTCACATCCCATAAATACAATAGCAACAGCAACAGCAATAGCATGTACATTTCTATACTGTTTCTAAGCGGTTTACAGTCTGTAAGCTAATTGCCCCCAACAAGCTGGGTACTCATTTTACCAACCTACGAAAGGATGGAAGGCTGAGTCAATCTTGGAGCCCGGGGATCACACTCACAACCTCATGGCAGCAGTAGCAGCATTTAACCACTGTGCCACCAGGGTGAATAAAAAACAATGTATAATGTCCCTTATATAAAATGGCAAAAATCAAGCTTTGTGTTTTGGAATTTGTATATATTTTTTAAATACTTTCAAGCCGTGGATGGTTGAATCTGTGGAAGCAGAATCCATGTATATGGAGGGCTGACTGTATCTTCTTGCCTCCCAGGAAGAACCTCATGGAAAGAGCAAGTCTAGTCTCATCCTATACAGCAGTAGCCTATGGCTTCCATGTCAGTATACTCTGTATTTTTAAACTCCTGTTGTACCCCGCTCCGAGTATTTCATTAGAGGAGCGGGTTATAAATATACCCTCCTCCTCCTCCTCCTCCTCCTCCTCCTCCTCCTCCTCCTCTTCTTCTTCTTGAAGGTAGTGATCTTGTGTGCTTACATCTGAATTGTAAAGACGTGAGCCAAATAGGTTCAGCACCTAAAACCTGGAGTAAATTAAGTGCCATTTCAGCCATTCTGACGTATTTTACCATTTTTCATCATTGCCTCATATGGTGATATCCAATCTGGAAGTTTCCTATAACATTTATTTCTATATTTATTCCATATTCTCAAAAGTGACTGCCTAATTAGATGATCATTAAAGTATTTATTTGCTTCCAATTTATTATACCATAGATACCCACACCATCCATATCTAAGGTTGAACCCCTCAAGGTTTAATAGTCTTGTGTCCTTTAGTAAAGCCCAGTCTCTTATCCACTCCATACAACATGAGTGGTAATGAAACTTGAGATCAGGAATGCCTAAACCACCTCTTTCCTTAGCATCTTTCATGACTTTACAATGAATTCTCACTTTCTTTCCGGCGCATATATATTTCAAAATCTCTTTTCTCTATAGTTGAAATCGTTGATCATTGATGATAATGGATAGATATTGGAATAGAAATATAATTTCTAGTATGGTACACATCTTTAAACCTGTTCTCCCCATGAGAGATATGTTTAGGTTAGACCATCTCTCCAAATCCTTTTTTACTTCTTTCCATAAGTTCATATAATTATGGTCATATAATTCTGATTTTTTTTTTCCAATAAATGTATTCCAAAGTATTTTCTCTTCTTGTATATCTGATAGCTTGATTTTTCTTGGAGTTCTTCTTCCTTTATTGTCATATTCAGGGGCAATATTGATGATTTTGTAACATTTATTTTAAGGCTGGCATGTTGGCCAAATTCCTGCACCACTTCCATTAAAGTGTGAATATTTTCCACTGGATCTTTTAAATAGATTAATAAATCATTTGCATATGCTTGTATTTTGTATTCAAAACCTTTTATCTCATCTCCTTGTTTTTCTTAATTTCCTAGTGAGGACCTCCAAACACAAAATAAATAGCAATGGAGATAGTGGACATCTTTGTCTCATTCCTTTCACAATATCACACCTTTTAGTCTTCTCTCCATTTACTTTTACATTTATTTGGACACTCTGTTTTCTATAAATTTGCCAAATTCATTCAATAAACCTGTCTCCCATTTCCAGTTTCTTCATCAACTCTAACATAAAATTTGAATTTAATGTATCAAAGACCTTTCCACATTCAAAAATAATACATAGAATCATAGAATCAGAGAGTCATCGAGTCGGGAGACCACAAGGGCCATCCAGTCCAACCCCCTGCCATGCAGGAACTCCAAATCAAAGCATCCCTGACAGATGGCCATCCAGCCTCTGCTTAAAGACCTCTAAGGAAGGAGACTCCAGCACCCTCTGAGGAAGTTGGTTCTTCTCACAAAATCCAGTTATATTGTGTACTCTCCCAATATTCTGTTTCAAATGTCTGTGCTGTAAAAAGCAACATTTGTCTTCATGTATTGTTTCTTGAAGTACTTTCCCCAATCTTTTAGCCAATATTGATGCAAATACTTTATAATCTAAATTGAGAAGTAATATAGGTCTAAAGTTTTGTAGTTGCATCTGATCTTTATCTTCTTTTGGTATTAATGTGATATTTGACTGGCCCCATGATTCTGGCGTTCCTTCTAATAGTACTTCATTAAATGTTAAAGGGAGTGGATTTGTCAATTCTTCTTCTAAGGTTTTATAATATAGTGTGGAAAAGCCATCTGGGCCTGGTGATTTCCCGTTTTTAATCTCCTTTATTGCTTCAGTGACGTCCAATGTGGAGATCTCTTGGTTAAGTATTTTTTTTTGTTTTTTTGTTATACTAGGCAAATCTTGTTCTTGGATATATTCTTCCAATTTTGTGATGTGTCTGTTTTCATTTTGCTGTTCTTTAAACACTTGGCTATAATATTTTCAAAACCCTTTGGAATTTCTTTTTGATCCTTGGCTATTCTTTTTCTGTCTTTTAACTCTAATATCATTCTCTTTTCTCTCCACTTTCTTAATCTATGTGCTAATAATTTCCCTGTTTTATTTCCAAATTCAAATTCCCTTTCTTTTGCATATTTTAACTTTCTCTCCAGTTCTTCCATTTTTACATCTGATAGTTGTTTCTGTATTATTATTATTTTTTACTCTTTGGTTTGCTGGATTCTTTATAAGCTCTTATTCCTTAGTTTTCATTTTATCTAATGTGTCTTTAGTTTTCTGGTTCTCCCCCCCCCCCCCCATTTGTGATTCTTTTTTTTTATAAAGAAATCCCTCATTACCACCTTACTGGTGTCCCAAACTACTCTTTTTTTAGTTTCTCTATTCATGTTCTCTTTAAATTATAATTTCAAATGTTCTTTGGCTTGTCTTATAATTTGTTCATCTTTAAATAAATATACATTAAGCCTTCAGGAAAAGTCTCTTTTAGTTTGCTTCAATTCTATTGTTATTTGATTTGGTCTGAGTTGTTTTTTTTTTGGGTAATATTTCAATTTTCTTAATTTCTTTACATATTTCATTAGATATTAGAAACATGTTAATTACTGAATGTGAATTGTAAGATTCAGAAAAGTACGTATAATCTTTAGAGTTGCCATATTTCTTTCTCCAAGGATCTACTAAAGATAAACTCTCTATCATCTTGAAAAAAGTCTGAGGATGTTCTCCTTGATTTTTAATTTTTTTTGTTGATTCTCTATCATTCAGGGGTTCATTATCCCATCCCAATCTCCCATCATTATCTAACTTTCAGGGTTATTTTTTAAAAAAATTAAAATTAAACATTTAATTTTTTAAAATTTTTAAAAATTCTTTTGAAATTTTCTTTTAAAAAATCACCTTTTATCAACTTTTCACTTTAACCACATGAAACTATGAGATGTAAATATATTTAGACTGTTTGTATGATATTGTAATTTAAAGGTATAATTTTAATTTTGCTAGTTGTTTATGTCACAACTATAATCATTGCATTCAGTGATATATGGGAATTATGGGTTATGAGTAATATTAGTACAAAATCATTACCAAGGATTCTGTATGGTGTGGTAATGGGAGGAGGTCAGTGGGGTGTGTGTGAGACACCATGAGTTACTGCATCAGGTGACACCAATCCTAGTGACACCACTGCATATGACAGGGATGCCTTAGTTGCTAAATTCTGGATTGATAAAGGGATTTGGCAACTTTAGGTCTATGGTTCCTCCCAGCATTAAAACATTATGATTCAGTCACTGACAAGTGCAGCTCAATCCATGCATGTTTAATTGAAAACATGTCTCATGTTGATGCAGTGCAAACAATTATTTGAATCTGCTATGTTCTAAGTGGGGGGTGGACTTGAACTTTCTTCCAACTCTTAAGATTCTATGATTCTGTGTATTGCTCCATTTCTCTGCTTTGCACTCATGATTTCATTTGCTCCATCTACAATGACTCCTTTACTTCAACTATGATTAGTTACCCTGCTCTCCATTTGACCTCACTCTACCCACCACTTGACTGACCTGAACAGTTTCCTCATAGAAAATATTAGGCAGACTCTACAGATTCAGACTCTGTCAAATGCAAATAATGATGATTCTGCCTTAGGCCCAACCTCTATGAAGGAGGCTATTTTGGGTGCATCTAAACTGTAGAAATAATGCAGTTTGACACATCTTTAATTGTTGCTGATCCATCCTATAGAATCCTGGGATTTGTAGTTTTACAAGGTGTTTAGCTCACAAAACTAGAAATCCCAGGACATTATAGGATGGAACCATGGAAGTTAAAATGATATCACATTGCATTATTTCCATACTATCAATGTACTCTTTGGAGCTTTACAGATGGGCGGCTCAAAACCGCCCCTGTAAGCCCCTCTTCCGTGCTGCAACATTTGCATGCTGCAGCACAGACACGCTCTCCAAAAGGAGCCATCTGTCTACTTTGCATGGATTCAGATGGTTGAACATTTTCCGCAGTGGGAAGGTGAATAGCTGCAAACAAATGTGAATTTCAGTGTCATCCAAAATTCACAAAACTTTACTGTATTTTACTATATGACCAATCCCTCGATATGTTTTCTAGGTGTGGATTTGTGCAGGAAAGTGAAGACAATTAATCGTCCACGTGAATGTGTGAAAATCCAGTACAATTCATACAATACACTTACATGTGGACTTTGCATATAGTTTAAACTGTATCCAGCTCTGTTTTGTCCCAGAACATAGTCAACGATTGTGCAATGTGAAGTTTCCTCATAGTATGGGGTGGAGCTGCACTGAGACTTGCCTGTGTGTGGGGTTGTAGTAAGCATAGCATCTGGTCTTATTTGACCCAGATCCATCTGCACTTTCATTACACATCATCTGCTGCTGTCCAGAAATCCAGCCTTGTAAAAGTCAACTCTGAACACTTGATTTCCACCAAAAGTCCTTGGAAGAGAAAGGGCGAGGGGGAGCGGTTCCCTGCTGTGCACAAGAGATCACATCCAAATGTGGTGAGCCAGGTTATTAGTCATGTGATTTGGTCCAGGCGTCGACAGAGAGCGTAGTAATGCTTCCCGACAGGCACATGTACCTCTTGGATATGGAGTGGCTGGATGCATATGCCAGTGGAGTGCCAATGGAGGATTGCTCCAAATGTGCTTGGCTGAAATCCATGTTGTGGCTGGAATTTTTTTTTCCACTCTGAGCCACAAACCAGCCAAAGCATAACATTTTGAAGTCTTACTGACTTTGGAGAAAAGACTTCAATGGGTGCTCAAGTAGCTGGAAAGAAAACTTTGACTAAAACCCAAAGCAGATTCACAGTTCGATAGATATGTAAGCCAACAGCCACTACCAACCCAGAATCCTTCACTGACCATTGGTGGCTTGGGGGCATGGTAGGGTAGGAGATAATCTACTGTTGTTCCATATAAGCCTTTAATAAATATAGTGGGCCCTTGTTATTTTTGGGGGTTTGGTTCCAGGACCCTCCATGGACAACAAAATCCGTGTATGCTCAAGTCCCATTAAATATAATGGCACAACAAAATGGTGTCCATATATAAAATGGAAAATCAAGGTTTGCTCTTTGGAATTTATACTTTTTGGGAATATTTTCAAGTTGTGTATGCTCAAATCTGTGGATAAAATATCCTTGGATAAGGAGGGCCAACTGTACAATTGGGTAAAAAGAATTTACCAGAATTCACAAATTACCTATATCCTTGGCATCCACTGGGGTTTGGTTCCAGGATCCTCCCTGGATACCAAAATCTGTGGATGCTCAAGGCCCATTAAATACAATGACAAATTAAAATGGTGTCCCTTATATAAAATGGCAAAATCAAGGTTTGCTCTTCTTAATTTATATAGTTTTTAAATATTTCCAAGCAGTAGATGCTTGAATCCATGGATAAAATATCCTTGGATATGGAGGACTGGCTGTATTTCAGTTGGAAATATCTTGAAGATGAAGCAGTTAGACTATAAGAGGAAGCAAAAGTGGAAGGTATTTTCCCTCCCTCCTTCCTTAATGACTATCTGATTCATATAGGCACAGAAGGCAATTAAATGAACTTGGGACTATTTTATTTTAATTTATTTTTAAATATTATTTATATCCCATCCTTCTCTTATTGTGGGACCCATAACAGCTTACAGTAAAAGTTAAAATAAAATACAGTAAAAACAATATGCAGTACACATTTTTTTTTAAAAAAATCACTAAAATCCCAATTGTCTTAAAATCAAGGCTGTGGAGTTGGAGCTGTGGAGTCTGAGTTCAAAGTGATTTGGGCCAGAGTCAGAGTTCGAAGTGATTTTGGTCAGAAAGGTACGAACTGGTTTCAAAATAAAAACTTAAAATATTAAATGCTGGGTTTGTTGCAAATTTATTTTAATAGGAATTTAGGATTTTTTTCTTGTTCAGAAATTTTCATCAAATAAATATATTTTATCTTTTTATCAGTCTAAGTAGCCTGATGATTCATGTGGTGGTGATGAAATGCCTTGTGCTACCGTTACAGTAAATTGGTTATTACACATTAATATACATTTACGCTCTATCAAGGAGTCAGAGTCAGAATAGAAAAGTCAGAATCAAAGGTTTGACATACTGATTCCATGCCCTTGATTAAAATATTTTAAAATTGTTTTAAATTTTAAAATGTAGGCTGTTGCCACACTGTAGAATAAATGCACTTTGACACCACCTTAGCTGCCATGGTGCCATCCTATGAAATCCTGAACTTCTACAAAATTGTAGTTTGTTGTGTGTGGCACCAGAGCTCCCTCACAAAGAAGGCTTCCCAGGATCCTGTAGGATGGAGCCATGGGAGATAAAGTGATGCCAAGCTGCATAAATTTTGCAGTTTAGACACAGACCCAAGATAAAGGTATAGCACATTCCATTAAAAGACGATTCTGTTGCACCCAGTTAAAGACCTGGAGGCTTGTTTACATAGAAAAGACTTTGCCTGATGGCAAGAAGAAATCAAAGAGGGAGCCAACCTTGCCTCTCTTGCAAAGGGGTGCCACAGGATGGGTGTTTGGAATACATGCATACCACCACTTAGCTATTGTCTTCTCCCCTAAAGGAGAGATTGAAAACATATACACAACTATATGGAGACCAGGGTTCAATTCCCTGCCTGGCCCTGAAACCCACTGGGTGGCCTTGGGCAAGTCTCATGCTCTCAGCCCCAGGGGAAGGCAAAGGCAAAAGCAAACTTCCTGTGAACAAACCTTGGCAAGAAAATCCCATGATAAGTTCACCTTAGAGTCTCCATTAGTAAAGAATGACTTGCGGGCACACACAACAACAACAAATATCCACTTGTATGGGAGAAAACAAACCTGAAGTCTTTTTTGGAGTGGATGTCAAGCTAATCACCTTATCACACTGGCTCAGAAACCTGAAATAACGCAAAAATAAAGCCAACGTAAAGGGGACAAAAACAACACCTTTTTGCTTTTGGAACTCCCTGAAGTAAAAGTGTGTCCCCCCCCCCCCCATTACTTTTGCGTTTTTTCAGGTTTGCTCAAACGTTGTGTGATAAACCTCCTGCATTTGTGGGTTTTTCTACTTTAGATCTACTTTAAATATTGTTCTTAGCGGGATTCCTCTAATGTGATAAGGTCCAATGGTCATTAGACCATTAGACGTTATTTCTAGTATCAGAGAAATTATGCCTTCGAACGACAGTGGGTAAAGAACATGAACAGCGGAGTATTTGTGTCTTGATTTCCTGCCGGTGGATTTCCCATTGGGAAATCTAGTTGACCATTGTGGGAAGATAATGCTGGAATAAAAAGGCCTCTGGTCTGATCTTACAGGACTCTTCTCACATTCTTATGAACACAATTTCTTGGATTTTCTCACAGTTTTTGACTACATACCCTCAGGGTTGATTATTGCTTCATTTTTATTAAAGCTGCCAGGTTTATGCAGGGCTCGATGCAGGTGGTGTGATTGTTGGATGGCATCCATTCTGGCATCTGGCATCTGCATCCTGTATCCAGCTGTGGGTTTAAATGTATCACATATAAATCAAATGAATAAAGTTTTCGACATATTATTGGCATTCTACACAATGTAGACTGATCGCCAAAGGAGCAGATCTAATCTAGGCGAGACAAGCAGACATCTATCAAGCCATGGAAGGCCTGCAGGCATAAAGGGTGGTTGATATTGTACCCCATTGTACTTTTCTGGGGTGACGGGTGTGTGAGCTGCAATATTCAGCATGTGCTTTTGAGGTGAGCTGCGCAACTGGATCCCCATGAAAGTGGAAAAAGTGAGGACCATTTTTATTTCTGAGGACCTTCTGAGAGAGGGGAAGCATCAACTAAAACCCCAAAGTGGCTAGAAATCTCTAGAATGGTTATTTTAAAAAATGTTAAATTGTACAAGGAGGAATTGAAGCTATATAAAAAGTAAAATGTTGTATTTGGAGCCTTCCAGGAACAATAGTTCGCCCTCTTTCTTTGCCAGAAAAAAATATTTCTGGAGATGTTGAAGATCAAGAGATAGGCTGAATCCAACATCCCCCCCCCCCCAGCATAGCATATCTGCATGCTGAGAGCCTGTGTCAGCACTTACATGTGGAATAGCAATATTGTGCAACACATGATCAATGACTGGGTGCTGTTGCACAATGTGAAACTATAACACGGAATGAAGAATGTGCAATGAACCACAGCAATGCACAAATGTAAGCACAATGCATGGTGCATAAACACTATGCACAATATTTCTGTATGTCCAACTGCACTTCTGCCACTGACAGCAGAACATGTCTGTTGCGTTACGGCAAATAATTCCCCCCCACATGTCACATGTGCATGCCACTAACAAAATGCCACCCACAGACTTTCCATGAAGGTTGATGGCTCTGATGTTAGCCACAGACATAGGAGATTTTTGCCCCATCTGGGCACGGGTCGGGCATGGGTTGAATGGGTGAAACTGGATTTTATCGCACACCTTTTTGCCTAACTCAGCTGCATCATGTATCCAATCTGGACTCCTGGCATACTTTTTGTATCTACGATACTTCCCTGACCTTCGAAAAGTATGCCAGGAGTCTGAATCGGGTATGCGATGCGACTGACTTGGGCAAAAAGGCGTGCAATAAGGTTGTTTTCACCCATTCAAGCCTTTGCTCACACAGCCCTGCCCTGATTGGGTGAAAATAGACGTGTGATAATCTCCTTTGACAGTAACTTGTTTTAGGGTATGTGCCGAGGTGAGTGTACCTATAATCCAAGGAAACAAATGCAATTATATCTCAGCTAACAAAGCATCACTAAGAAGCCCATTGGAGAACACCACTTGAAAAATATGTCTCAAAGAGGAACATACAGTTGACCTTCCATATTTGTGGCTTTGACCTTTCTGGATTTGATTATTCATGGATTTGATTTAAAAAGTCCTCTCTAGGAATCTCTAGATCCTCCAGTGCAATTCTATGGTCAACATTCACCAGAAGTAGCACTGGAGGACCTAGTGATTCTTAGAGAGAACAATTTTCTAGGCATTTGTTGGTCCTCCAGTGCCACTCTATGGTCAGCTTCTGGCAGATGTTGACACAGAGTGTGCTGGAGGTTCCTAAAGAGGTGATCTCTCAGGTTAAAAAAAATAGCATTTTTTGTTTGCAGTTTTCCCACTTTCATGGGGGTCCTGTACTCCTAACTCCTGTGAATGTGGAGTGCTCATTGCATTTTCAGCTTGTCCTCACTGCAAATAGGAGGATAGGATGGAACCTCCTCAAGTTCCTTTTTCCTAGGAGCAACAGCAGACAAAACTTGCCTGCCAAAGCTCAAGGCACATTTATTATGAATTTATATTTATATCAGTGTTTTTAGCTCTTATTTTGTAATTTCCTACATTTTCCTTGAATATCCTACATCTGGCAGTGCCTTGTCTTCCTTTGCAGTTATGACATCAGGTTCCCCCTGACCTGGTGTCACTACAAAGTGTAGAGGTAACAGGGGAAATCTGGGGCAGCTCCACTGCCAGAATATTCCAGAGTAGATGAACCCTAGAGTAGATGAACTCTGAGATGAGGAAAAATATGCTTGGAGGTACTCAGGTCTCTGGGAAGTATATTTGGATCCATGGAAAACAGAGTTGGGGTCAAGGTGTCATAGGCCAGGGCTTTGCAAAGCCTGAATGGGTGGGCACCATCATCTAGTTTTTCCATTGCTCTGTTACCCAAATATTTTGAGACCAGTTCTGACTGGCACATATCTAACTTTTAAAAAAGAACATTGGGAGACAGTTGAGTACATGGTGTGATTTTTCAGTTCCCAATGTTGATTAGAGCATTTTGAAAGTCAGTTGGAATGTATTGGAACTTTTTTTTTAAAGAGAGAAATGAATTTCCTTTATGAATAATGTCATTTTGACCTATTAGTCAGCTGAAAACTGATTGTTTCAAGAAACTCCACTGGAAGCAGACATTTCAGAATATTATTTCTTCAAGCTGTACCTCCCAATTGAGATGGGTAATGAGGGCCTGTGTGATCTGAAAATGGAGGCTTTTTGTTGTTGCTGCACAGCTTAAAAACTTCCAATTACACCAGAAAATCCAGAGCAAAAGGAAGAGTAAAAACTGTGCTTCAATACAGTTAATCCTTTTCCAACTCTACTTTGACGACTTCATGGGATGCTTTGATTTCTTCAGGGTAATGCAAACCAGCCGTTGTCGCTGAAGCCTATGCCCCAAACACAGATGTTAGTGTATATTTTCAATATGTGTATTGTTTTAAACTTCATTTGATATGTTTAATTTAAGGAACAACAAGAACAACGAAAGCTTGGTCTTTCAATTGGGGGTTTGTCTGAATAAATGGTTAAGGGTTAAGCATATGTCAGTTACATGAAGTCACCATTCTGAAAGGTCTATTTAAAGCATACTCTCCAACTGTTCCAGTTCTGTCATCTCAATTTTTTAGCTGCTTTTAAAATTTCCTAATTTCACTCTCTTTCTGCTACTTTCCCCCTTTGCTCAGTTTACTTCAACTGCTGCAAGTGATTTCAACATGCAAAAGTAGTTTGATATCAATGCAGAAGAAGTGGCAGAGCAGAATCTTGCCCTTCCCAGTAGGTTCAGGCCAAAGTAAACTGCAGCATTCTTTCTTAGCTTGTATGATCATCTTCATTAATACCTGTTGCCATCTTGGCCATACTTTATTTGTTTGTGTGTTGCATTTACATGCTGCCTTTCTACAGGTGTGATACCCAAGGTAGTTGCATGGCTACACATGTCCAAAATTTCATCTATGAACTGTTGGAGGGCATGTTATATTGGTCTACCTCATGTGTTTCAGCCGCTCTTGAGTTGGCTTGGCAATTTGGGGAGTCTGTCCTGTATTGCTCTGCAGAAAATCTGGCAACTTGAACACACAGACACACATACAGGAGTGGATGGAAGGTAGATCCTCAAATATTTTAGACTTCAAAATCCAAAACCCTTGGCTATTCACCAGTCTGTCATGACTTATTCATTATATCAGAAGAACTAGTGTCTGTTAACCTTTGTTTAAATGCATGTCTACACTGGCCAAAACCCTCGCTCTCCCCTTGTAGTTGCTGTGACCTAGGTGCACAATGTGATTTGCAGGCAATGCAGGTTTTTTCTTTTGCTGAAAATTTGATGAAAAAAAGAAATGTTTTTCCCTCCACATTTTCCTGGAAAATCCAGATAATCGTATGTGTAGTGGACATAGCTGTGTTACTGAAAATACTGAGAGGTATAGGACACATGAACATTGCCTAGTGCAGCTCCTTTTTGTGATGTCGTAAGGGCTGCACCACAGCCCTTACAACGTCCCTTCTGTGCAGCACCGTCTGTGTGGGCGGTCCGTCGCAGCTGTGATGTCACCAGGACGTCACATGTCTGGACATCCAGCCCTTTTTTCCCCTGCTCACGCAGCCAGGACGTCACATCTTGGCGTTCTGTACAGGGCCCCTATCTCTCCACGATGAATGTGGACTTAATGGGGTTGGTGCAGACCAGAAGAATGTGCTGTGGCTATGAAGTGGATATGAGTTTTCCCATCACTGTAGACATGCCCTGAATTTTTTGTTGCTCTTGTGCCTCAAAGTTATTTTTGACTTATGGTGACCCTAAAGCTTTTTTTATCATAGGGTTTTCTTGACAAATTTCTTCGTAGGGGGTTTGCCATTGCCAGCCTCTGAGTCTGAGAGAGTGTGACTTGCTGAAGGTCACCCAGCAGGTTTTTATACTTGACTGGGAAATTGAATATTTAGAGTCATAGTCCAATATTCATACCACTACGCCATGCTGGCTCTCACATCCCCTGAATACCCAACTGTATATTTTCCCCCTCAAGATCCCTGTTTCATGCGTAGTTAAAACATCACTCTGTATAGGAATTCCCAGTGTTCAGATTCCTCTAACCTTACTTGTGACAGCAGCTTTGTGGTGGTCAGAGTGACATTGCTATGTTGTATTGTGATTTGTGTTGTTATAGCCCTGGTGGCGCAGTGGTTACATGCCTGTAGTATAGCCACTCACTCAAAACCATAAGGTTGCGAGTTCAAGACCAGCAAAAGGACTCAAGCTTGACTCAGGCTTGCATCCTTCCGAGGTCGCTAAAAAGAGTACCCAGATTGTTGGGGGCAAATTAGCTTACAGTTGTAAACCGCTTAGACACTGCTTAGGCAGTATGAAGCAGTATATAAATGAAGCTTATTTGTTTTGTTTATATTGTATTAATTATGTATATTATGTTTATGCAAATGTTCCCACATTTGAAAAAAAATCCAAAATCTAAAATATTTCTGGCCTTGAGCATTTTGGATACAGGAGATTCAATCTGTCCTTTCAATTGGGCCCAGACACAATTCACAAGTGCTAAAATCAGGACTGTGAAGAGTAATGTTCTGGTCTACAACTCCCAGAATCCTCCAGTCAGTGTCCATTCTGTCTGGGTAATCCTGGGAATTGTAGTCCAAAAATGTAATTTACTCAAGGTCTGACTAAAGCAGGTGAACCATGACAATGCCAGTTTGGATTTCAGCCATCCTCATAAAGTATTTGTCTGCACTAACCCAAATTTCCTACCATGTTCTCTCTCCATCCCATTCTTCTGAAAGGCTCTTTTTATGATGGAAAACTTTTGAATAAATGAGTCCAGGGGAGACTCAAGTTTTTTTTTAGTTGGGGAAAAAAACCCAACCACATACAGATGTTTTAATATTTGGTACAGATGTTCTGTGATAACAGGTCTTTGATAATCAGTGCAAAAAGAACTGGCTCTAATTGAAAAACACCACAGGGGTTTGCCAAAAAAAGAAAAGAAAAAAAGGATAAAGCAGAGAAAATAAATGCATAAGCCAAAATAAATTATAGCTGTTTTTGACATAACGGTGCTATGTACATCACGGGCACAAAAATACAGTGATACCTTTGTGCAATAGTTAGCTATACAGACTAGACGGCCATAAATAAATCTAATGAGGCCAGGTCCACAGGAAAAGAAAGTCTTCCAGGGAGTAAAAAAGAGGAGGGTGTGTTTGCAATAGGTGAAGCCTTTGAGCCTGGGAAGCTGGGGAACTTTAATGCAGTGGTGATGTGGGTTATTTAGCAGGATGCTAAGTGGTGAAATTATTACATCTCCACAACAGGTTTGAAACATCTGCTCTTGTTATTCATGATCACATAAAGCAGTAAAATGAGGGGGGGGGGGGAGTTAAGGTCTAGGAAAAGAAATTGGGAGACCAGTTTTACCCATAGAATGGGCCTCCCATGCATTGTGAGAGATTGGTTAATATATAAAAGCCATTTCCCAGCACTCCACCCCACTTCCACAACATTCTTTTCACCTTTCCACAAATTAGCCCTTGTACACTAATGGTCCTCACACTTGTTCTGCTGCATAGGACCATGGGATTGTTACTTCCAGTTGTACTCCAATGACACACAGCCTCATTCTGTTGGATGAACAGATCAAAGATATGATGTCCCTGTGAAGAAAATTTTCTGCAGCAGTAAATGGTACCTCCCTGTTCACTAAAGTCAAGGTGCAGAGTAACCAGAATAAGAGAGAGGGACTTCAGACATAAAAAAAAACCAAAAAACAAAAAAACACCCCCCCCCAAAAAAAACCCCTGAAAGGACCATGATTAGCACATGATGACCCTAGCAAAGTATAAATCAAATCAAGTATAAATCACAATCAATGAACCATAGTTCATATTCAAAGTATAATATAACCAATAACCATTAAATACAAAAGGCCTCATGACACGTAACAATAGCAATATGGAAGGAACAACATACTAGGAAGTTAAAAGTTGAGATCCTACATCGAAGTGATGGAGTGTAAGTTTACACTCATGGAGTTAACCTGGCATGTGTTCATGTAATCTGCATGCATACCAAGGTCCAATGCACAACCATGTGTGATGGCTTCTGCAGACTTAAAACTGCTATTCTGCTCATCCAACCAAAAATGCCCAACTGCTTTTCCAGGACAACTTTTGCACATGCAAAAGATACCAGCTTCATTCTGGCCACAGCATTCATGAAAAAGAAAATAGAAAATGTGTAGAAATACAGTAAGGGCTGATGGACAGTGGAACACACTGCCTCAGAGTGTAGTGGAGTCTCCTTCCTTGGAGGTCTTTAAACAGAGGTGGGATGGCCATCTGTTGGGGATACTTTGATTGGGAGTTCCTGCATGGCAGGGAGTTGGACTGGATGGCCCTTGTGGTCTCTTTCAATTCTATGATTCTATGAGTTTGACACCACTATAAGTACTCTAGCTCCAACCTGTGGGATCCTGGGATCTGTATTTTTTCAAGGTCTTTAGTCTTCTCTGCCAAAACGCCTCACAAATCTACAAATCATGGGATTGTGTAGGATAGACCTGTGGCAGTTAAAGTGGTGATAAAATGAACAATAGAATCATAGAATCATAGAGTTGGAAGTGACTTCAAGGGCCATCCAGTCGAACCCCCTGTGATGCAGGAACTCTCAGCCCCCCATAGATGGCCAACCAGCTTCTGTTTAAAGACATCCAAAGGAGACTCCACCACTCTCCGAGGGAGTGTGTTCCACTGTTGACAGCTCTTACTGTAGGAAGTTCCTCCTAATGTTTAGTACCTTGGAATCTCTTTTCCTTTTGCTTGCATCTGTTGATCCAGGTCCTATTCTCTTGAGCAGCAGAAACAAGTTTGCTTCATACTCAATATGACATCTCTTCAATTATTAAAACAGGGCTGTCATATCACCTCTTAACCTTCTCTTCTCCAGGCTAAACATCCCTAGCTCCCTGAGTCCATCCTCATAAGGCATGGTTTCCAGGCCTTTCACCATTCTGGTTGCCTTCCTCTGGACATGCTCCAGCTTGTCAACATCCTTTTTGAATTGTGGTGCCCAAAATTGGACATGCATCATTTCTACAGTGTAGATGTACAATTCACAGAGCCTTGGTTCCCTGAACAAAGGTTCCAATGAAAACCCACTGAATTTACAGGCAGCAAAGTCTTCCTCCTATTCCTGGCAATTAAAATGCAACAATAATAAACTAAATAACAATGTGTCATAGTCCAATGCTCAAACCACTGCACTAAACTGGCTGTCTTATAGTCCGTATACAAATGGAAGAAAAAATAGCTGTATAATTCTGTGTTTCCCCGAAAATAAGACAGTGTCTTATATTAATTTTTGCTCCCAAAGATGTGCTAGGTCTTATTTTCAGGGGAAGTCTTATTTTTCCATGAAGAAGAATTCACATTTATTGTTGAGCCAAAAAAAGAAAAGAAAAAGAAAAAGAAAAAAGAACATTTATTATATACTGTGTATATATATATACACATACAAAAACTTTGCTAGGTCTTACTTTTGGAGGAGGCCTAATATTTAGCAATTCAGCAAAACCTCTATTAGGTCTTATTTTCTGAGGATGTCTTATTTTCAGGGAAACAGGGTTTCTTTAAAAAAAATGAGCATCACATCAAGATGGCTTTTGAATTTCTTTGAGGAATACAGCAGAATATAAGAACAGGAGGCCATTGTTGGATGAGAAATTAGACACTTATTAAAACCTGGAGCATAATCCTTTTTCTCAGCAAATCTGTTCACCACATAAATGGTTGAAAGACTTCTTCTCTCTCCCCCAGTCCATGTTTCCCCCTCTTGGTCATGTCCCTTCCTTAATCATTTCCAGGAGTTTCTTGGAAGTCATTGCTGTTTGGGGATTCCTAGTGGTGACTAATCTTTATATGCAGTTGGACCAAATGCAGTAAGACCTGGAGGAAGAAAGAGATTCATTCAAAGCTGTCAGCACTTTCTTCTCCATGCGATAAATTACTCTTCCTGATTCACCAGTCCCCCCTTCTCCTCTAAATTTATGAAAGACACTTTTTAAAAAAGCAATAAGAAAAAGAAGATGGCAGAACCATTCAGGGACCACACCACAAACTTCTCCCTTAACTTGCAAATGATACAAAATGTACTATTTTGTAAAGGGTAACTGAGCCCAAAGGCAGAGGTCATAGAACAGTACACACTCAGATTGTGGAAATACGGTTTCTATTAGGAGATAACAAGGGAATACAGATTCTTATTTTTTGCTACTGGCTTAGCCAAGTTTGCATGGCAAGTTACAGTGGACCATTGTTATCTCCTGAGATTTGGTTCTAGGACTTCCCTATGGATACCAAAATCTGTTGATGCTCAATCACCATTAAATACCACTACATACATATATATATATATATATATGTATATATGTGTATATATATATATATATATATATATCTCCTATATATAAAATGGCAAAATCAAGGTTTCCTATTTGGAATTTATGCTTTTAAAAATATTTTTAAGTCATGTATGCTTGAATCCATGGATAAAAAATCTGTGGATAAGGCAGGCTGACTGTACTTCATTATGATTTTTTATATTACACAGACTATTACTCTTCTCAGTTTTTTTACTACAGTTTCTATTAGCCCCAAACAATACACCTGATTCCTCCCACTAATATTCAAGGCTTTGATCCAAAACATCTGGAGAGTATAACACTGGGGACAGGATTCATGTTAATTTGGAGATATATTAAGCAAAAGACATGTTCCTGGCTGCTTTTACACTGCAGGATCAATGCATTGCTTTAACTGCCATGGCTCCATGCTATAGAATTTTGGGATTTCCAATTTTGTGAGCTATATAGCCTTCTCTATCAGAGAACTCTGGTGTCACAACAAACTACAAATCCCAGGATTCCATAGGATGGAGCCGTAACAGTTACAGTGGTATCAAACTGCATTAATTCTGCAGTGTGGCAGTGGTGTGTGCGTGTGTGGGTGGGTGGGTATGCATATATGTAAAAACACAACAGAGATATAGCACACTTTCCCCATTCACAGGCATGAACCACTTTGCTAAAACTGTGGTCACTGGGAAGAATCTGTTTATCATGATGAAAAAAATGTATTAAAGAATTATATCACTATAACACTTTTTTCATGTAACCTTTTTCATGGAAAAGAAGGAGTGGAGTTGAGCCTCCCAAGGCAAGTTTGCCGACTGATAGATTGATGTTTTAGGATTGTTATACATATATTGTACTGTTGATTTTATCTGTTGTGCTCCTGCCTCGATCCATGGGGAGAGGCAGGAAATATAAATAAAATTATTATTATTATTATTATTATTATTATTATTACTACTACTACTACTACTATTGTCATAATTTACTTCCATTGTAATTGTCAATTTTGTAAGTTTTTAATTGTACTGTGCTTTCAGACTGTAAGATGCTTTGAGTCCCAGTTTTTGGGGAAAAGTGGAATAATAATAATAATAATAATAATAATAATAATAATAATCCACCTCATCATTTTGCAAAATTTGACAATTTGGACTCCTGTATAGTTGAGCCTCCTCTGGAATGATCAACCAGAAGAGAATGATAGATAGGTGATGTGTTTTAACTCTTTAAATATCTAAAGTGCTAACAGAGAGAGGTTTGTTCTTTGCTGCCTCAAAAGATATAACCAGGCCTACCGGTTTTAAATTATAGGAATGTAGATTTTGACCGAACACTGGAAGGAATTTCTTGACAGTAAGAGCAGTTTGAAAATGGAACCAATTACCTAGAGAGGCGGTAGGATCTCTTTTTCTGGACATCTTCAAAAAGAGGCTGGACAGCTACCTGCTGGGGATACTCTAGTTGGAGTTCCTGTATTGATCAGCGGGTGTCTTGGCCTAAGGGCCCCTTCCAACTCTTATGATTCTACAATTCTAAATGTACTAAATGATCAAGCACTAAGAAGTAGTAAGACAGTAATTGTTTTTGAGCCCTCCAAGGAATAATAAAGGCAGTCGGCAGTCAATCCTATGCACACTTATTGGGATTAGCTACACTGATCATACAGAGGAGACTTCAATGTGCACATTGTAAGAGTCTTCGTATTTTAAAATGTTTAAATGGCAAGGGATGGAAAAAGTAATTTACCTTGCAAGTTCCTGCAAGTAGGCAAAACTAATAACAGCCTGCCTGTCTGCCAATGTTGGGCCCTCAACCTTAAAAGCAGTTCTGATGGCCCTTTTCTTTTATTTAGGCCAGGTAGGAGCATGAATGGAAGGATGGGAGTTTATTCTCAGTTCTTCTATACCCTATGTGACACCATATCTGATATTTTAAGTGATGTCAAGGGGTAATCTGATCCATTCTGGTCAATACTTGGGGTATTGAAGCTCTACCAGGGTTCTGTTCCCAGCTCAGCCATGAAGCCCATTGAGTGACCTTGGGCAAGTCACATACTCTCAGCCTCAGGGGAACACAGTAGCTAACCTCCTCTGAATACATCTTGCCAAGGTTTGCCTTAGGGTTGCCTTAAGTCAGAAACTACTTTATGGCACACAACATCTCTCTCTCTCTCATTCTCTCTCTGTATGTATGGTTTTTTTTTCCGGGGGGGGGGGGATATGATTACAAAGAAAGAATACAAGAAAAAAGAAAAAGAAATATTCACGAATATAATCTGATAATATTTCCAAAATCTCTTTGAAGCTAGTATCTAGCAAGCACATGTTCCCAAGTAGTTAAAGTAGTGAGATCTTCTGACCATTGAACAATAGATGTAGCATGTTTACCTTTCCAGCCTTGGAATACAAGTCTAGTTTAACAACATCTGCTAGAAAGTACTAAATATGATGTTAATGAAATTAGAATGGAATAGAATGCAGAGTTAGATCATCCTGTGCAAATCAACCACTGGAATCCAAATTTATTTGATTTAAACTTGGTTTGGTTCATTTTAATGTAGTTGGTGCTGGAGGAGACTTCTGCAGATATCCTGGACTGCCATGGGGTTCAAAGCCATCAGTGCACAGCTGAATCCACAACTGCAGGTGACCCAATGCAAAGCCACCTGCATGTGCAGTGGCACCACATGTACAACTCTGCTTCTCCAACCTTGAACTGAATGCAGATATTCTACATCAGACAGAAATGTCCAGGTGCTTTTGTAGCACAATTCACACATGCAAACTGCATAAACTGGAATGTGTAAGCCAACTGGATTGCAGCCAATATTGAACAAAGGGGACAAAAGATCTGACTCTGTTCAAGGTAGCTTCCTGTGTCACTGTCAAAGGGGGAATCAGATATCTAGTAGCCAAGATTTACAGCTTTTAATTTAAAAATGTTTCCATATCTTAGAATTGCAGATAAAGCTTAAGAAGCAAATAAGGTTCTTTCTGGTAGGGGTTTGCAAATTATAAAGGAAGTGCAGGAAGAGCCTTGCTTAGCTTTCCTTCTCTCTCCCATGACTCATCTAGCCACATATTTTAGTAGCAATATACGCTTCCATCCCCACAGTGCTTGCCAAAAATTCCAAAATTCTTTGGGAACTCCAACCTTGGATTCCAATTAGGCAGAAGTGCAAGTTACAACTCTTCTTGATTTGCATATTTGGGGGAAGAGAGAATTGATTTCCTTAAGAGGAATCTTCTGTTCCACATTTTATGCAGAGAGAACTCTAAAAATAATAATAATTTGGGGATAAAAAGAAAAAGGGAAAGAACATAATGAGAGGAGCAAAGATTCCCCCTCTAATGAATACAACAATGGATTGTTTAACAGTTTAGTGATGCTTTTAGCATACTGAAATGGAATATGCCTATTATGAGCAGCTGCAAACCTGTCAACATCTCCCTTTGGACCTATTTCCAATGCCTTTGGACCTATACCAATACCTTTTTTTTTTCAATAGCTCGGAGGCTAGCCAAGTCTTCAACTAACTGGTCACTTGCCATAGATTCCTATGGATAATCTTTCACTAGTCAAAGTTCTGAGAATCTTCTTTCCCATAGAGGAAGATATACTATCCAGCAACTGCACATATTGCCAGATATTTGTTCGGTTTTATTAAGGTGATACAATTAATTCTTCTCTAACTGAGAGGAATGTGTTAAGATTCAGGAACTGCTGTAGTTCAGAGAAGCAGGCAACTTGCTGCTTTTCTTCACTGCTTCTGGCTTCTCCACCTAACCTAACTGATACTTCACTGACCATGCTGAGTGGCAATGCCTCTTTGTAGCCTCAGGAGGAGTCACCCATTCTGGTGATGCTTCTACTCTGGCCCAGTCCAGCTCCAGGCTGCTCTGCTCCCTTAGCTGAGCAATGTGATGGCCAAGAAGCAATAGTCAATGCTTGGACATGGTTTGAAGAGAGCAGAATGAAGAAATGGCGGTGGTAGTAGTGATAGACGCAGACCCATGTTGGAACTAAATGTCACACTGAGTTTGAGGTGTGAATGTGATTATCAGTATTTCTACCAGACCTTGAGATACACTTAGAAATCAGGAAGCAGAAACTGGACAGCTCGAAGGTGAAGGATTCATTTACAGAGGATAAGGAGTTGACTATATACAGATGCAGAATAGAGTTCCAGGATGAAAGCAAATACTCTGACTTCCTCCTTAGCAGCTCACAGCAACACAGAGCTATACTAGAAACTCTCACTAATACTCACAGATTCCAACTTCACTGATTCTCCACTACCCCACAACTCCACAACTATAACCCACATTAGGTTCAGCCTTACATCCACTTGGCTGATGTAGCCTTTCAGTACATGTCATTAGACATCACATCATTCATACAGAGTGACACTTCAAGGACATTTATCACCAGATGTCCTGGCCTTGTCACACAATCCACACACACATCATGACTATGCATTTCTACAGATTTAGGGGCTGTACAGATAGCCTAACGGGGCAGCTCTATGCTGCCCCTGGAAGCACTGGATTGGGGATGTGGCAGCTGCACACCACGTCCCAAACCTGGTGCAAATCAAAGTCGCAAAACACGGCTCCTATTTGTGCCCTAGAATGGGCACCATAAGCACCGCAGCATGGCCTTATGATGCTCCCATGCACCACGTTGTTTGGGTGCTGCGCATGACAGACATGACGGACATCATCATGGCACGTGCTGTCTGGACAGGCGTATGCCAAGATGGTGCTCATGGCACACGGTAAGGCCTTTGAGTGTGTGAAGGCTCAGCCCTACCTGAGCCCTAGTTCGGGTGCAAGCCAGCATAAAGTGTCAGTCTGTACACACCCTTAATTTCACATCTTATGGTGGCACTATACAGTCATCCCTCTACATTTGCAGTTTTGACTTTTGCAGATTTAATTATTCATGGATTGTACAGTATTAGTATGTTCTCTCTAGGAATATCTAGGTACTCCAGTACAACTCTATGGTCAACTTTAACCAAAGGTTGCACTGAATGACCTAGAGATTTCTAGAGAAGAGGTAAAATACTGGGAATGGGAGGTGGGAGAGGTTTAGGGTTTGATTTTACTGTAACTTGGTGTATTTTACTGTTGTAACCCGCCTGGATTCTTTGTGATTGGGCAGGCTAGAAATAAATCTTTTATTATTTTTTATTATTATTAAAAACTTTCAGGTAAAAACATAGTGTTTTTGTTATTTGAGGTTTTTCCATTTTCACACGAGTCCTGTCCCCCTAAACCCAGCAAATGTGGAGGGACCACTGTAGTGAGGGCGGCTGTCATGCCAGGGAAAGGAAAGGGAATGATAAAAGTATGTGTTTCTCCTTAACTGCTGCCATGCTGGCTTTGACTTATGGTGACCCTATGAATGAGAGCCCTCCAAGTCACCCTGTTATCAACAGCCCTGTTCAGGTCTTGCAGACTCAGTGCTGTAGCTTCTTTGATTGAGTCTATTTCTTGGTAATGCAGTCTTCCTCTTTTCCTACTGCCTTCTACCTTGCTAAACATCATTGTCTTTTCTAGTGTGTCATGTTGTCTGATGATATATCCACTGGACCTCATCCCTTTTCCACCACCTTTCCTTCTCCTTTTTGCGTTGTGTCTTTTAGATTGTAAGCCTGAGGGCAGGGGACTGTGTAAATTTACAGCGCTATATAAATAAAGGTTAATAATAACAATAACAATAATAATAATAATATATCTGAAGTATGACAGCCTCAGCTTAGTCATCTTGGCTTCTAGAAATAGTTCAGGCTTGATTTAATCATTGTTGTTGTCAAATCATTTCTAACTTACGGTTACCGTAAGGTGATCCTATCATGGGATTTTCTTGGCAAGATTTGTTCAGAGCAGGTTTGCAAATGCCTTTATCTGAAGCTGAGAGTGGATGACTTGCTCAAGGCCTCTCAGTGAGTTTTCATGGCTAAGTGGGGATTAGAACTCTTGTCTCTAGAGTTATAGTCCAATGCTCAAACTACTACACTGGTTCTTCTCTCCTTTAATCTGCTTCTGGGCCTAGGCACAATGGGCCCATTGCCATTTCTGTCCTTCTGGCAACAGGGCATTAGCAGTTAATGGAGGGAGGGCCTTCTGCTTCTGGATGTAGGCATGATGGAGCCATGCCCACTTCTTCTTTCCCGCTGAAGTGAGGGCAGATGCAGTTGGAATGGAGGTAGGGCCTTTCATCTTCCTTTGAGCGTAGGAATGATGGAGTCTTGCTACAGGAGAATAAATTCTGCCTGAATAAAAATTCTGCCTAACAGTGAAATTTTCTTCAATCCACAAATTTTTAGCACTGCAGTTATTTAGGAGATTATCACATTACCTTTGCTGCCCGCATAGATGGGGGATATAATTTTAAGAAGGTGGATCTTATCGCATTCACCCATCACTGGGCAACAGGCAGTCCGTCTGCAAGCCAGGCTTCTCCGGGCTTCTCTCGTATCTTTTCATGAATAGGATTTTCCTGTTCTTGAAAAGCTGTGGCAGAAACTTGGGTTGCAAATGGGCTGCCTCCTGCCTGTCAAGGAGTGAATGTGGTAAAATCTGCTTTCTTAGAGTTATGCTGGGAGCAAAGGTAATGTCCTTAGAATGTCACTTCAGGATTAAAAAATATCTTTTAGCCATCCAAGAAAAGCGGCAGGGAAAGGAATATAACCATTGCAAATATAAGAGTTCTAGATAGGAGTGATTTCCCATGTCTCACTCTCTGCAATCCTAGAAATTTGGAGATTGACAGAAAATTTCTTGAGGTTGAGTTTAGAATTTTTGTTTGAGGGCAATGTCCTCATTTTGAGGGCAATGTCCTCTCACACTCCCAATTACACTCCTGGTTAAAGCAAATCCCATGTTGCCATTCCCACAACTAAAAAGAAGAGGATGAGATTTTTTAATAATCACACGGACATGGTCATAACCTCATCTCTGTAGGAACAAATCCATTTTTTCATGCTTTCCTATAAAAAGAAATCATTGGGCACTATGACATTCCACATACAACAGAAAGTAATGGGAAATGCCTTTCTCTCTTCCTCACTCCTTCCTCACTCCTTTCATGAATGAAGAAGAAGAAGAAGAAGAAGAAGAAGAAGAAGAAGAAGCAGCAGCAGCAGCAGCAGCAGCAGCAGCAGCAGCAGCGGTGGAACATTTACACATTTAATTGAGGAAGAAGACTATTTAAAAAGAAATAAATGGTGTTTTCCTCTGCTTGTCAGGAAGCTCAGCTAGGCTCTGAAGTAATAAATCCAAGGTATGAATCCACCAAGGGAAATGCCCAACCACTGTGGTGCAATAAACAATTTTTGACAGAGGTTATAAAGGTCGGGGGCTTTCTGTGTGACTCAAGCATTTGGATAGCAGGGTTTAATTTTGAAAGGGTCAACAAGATATGGGGCGGAGGAGCAGCAAGCATGTATGGCAAATGTACATCTATTTGTGTGTCAAATCTGCTCTTTATCACCAGACATTAAAGCAAATACACCTCTTTTCTCTTTCCTGTCTTATTCTTCTTTCTCATTTTCCCTTTCTTTCACATACATTCTTGTTTTTTTTAAAAAAGAACAAGGGTTGGGTGACACCCTCAAAAAGATGGCCCATTGTTACCAAATTCCATGATTTATGTACTTATTTTATTTTTTAATTTAAACCATCTGTACCACTCTACTTCTTTGGGTGGCCTGCACCATAATTTTGACTTGCATGGGTGCTCATAAGGAGACAGAAGGTCTCTGCCATATGTTGATCTTTGGCTGTGAAGTGCTCTTAAAGTTAATACCAAAATCTTGAATTACGAGGGAAGCTTTCTGGTAGCAAGTTCAGCAGCTATAGTTCTCATTGAAGGTGTTTTCTCTTTGTAGCCTCAGCAGAAACTTCAGCGTCCTGTAGTTCCAAAGATATATACCCAATGGTACTGATTAATCCTCTGTTCCACCTTTTCAGCTGCTTTTAAAACATCCCAATTCATTTCTTCTCCCTCCATCTCTCCCATCATCTCTGGCTTATTCAATTGCTGCAAATTCAGTGCAGTGGGCAGAATCCTATCCTTCCTAATATACACAGGTAAAAACAAACTGCCCTAGCTTTTGTGTTCTTCCACATTAATAACGGTTGCCTTCTTGATTGCACTGTGATGTTGCTTGGCCTCATGTGTACTGGTTTTCATCTGTGAAATGTTGAAGGGCTTGCATTGTTGTTGTGTGCATGCAGGTCTTTTTTTCTGACTTATGGCAAGCTTAAAGCAAATCTATTACAGTTTTTTCTTGACAAGATTGATTCGGAATGGGTTTGCTATTTCCTTCCTCTGAGGCTCAAAGTGTGTGACTTGCCTAAGGTCTCCTAGTGGCTTTCCATGGCTGAATGGGGACTTGAGCCCTTACATCTCAGACTCTTAGTCCAGTGCTCAAACTACTATATCACACTTGCTCTGATGTGTTTTATACAGCAAAATCAGTTCATTCACGTTTAGAATGAGAATACAACCTCGAAAATCATCTAATCCAGAGATGGACAAAGTGTAGCCGGTGGTCCAATTGTGGCACCCAATAATGTTTTAGAGACCACACAATTTCTCTCAAATTGAATTTTTAGTTTTTTTTTTAAACTAAGACCTGAAACAGATGGGCCAAAAAACACCGTTTCCAGCTGCACTCAGGGCATAACATTTAGATGACGCACATGTAGGGAAACTGTGCTGGACCCTTGTCTTCCCCAAAGAACTGGGCCAAAAAGAGCAGTAAAAGAACACTCCTATTGCTGACCCAGTTCAAAACCATGGCAGAGACCTGGATTAGGGCCAGCCATGTGCAGTTGCAGTGCAATTTGTGCCAGCATGGCCGTGGGCTTGTTTTTTGCCACCTGCAGCATGTTTTAGATTCAGAAGGGTGTAAGACAGAAGTTTAGGGCCCATTTTCATACATTTTAAATGTAATTTGTGTATATGTGTGTGTGTGTGTGTAAAAAAAGGGGGCCCCAGGATGGGATGTGGAATGCAAATCAATGAAAATGCAAACATACTGGTTTTGTGTGCTGCCACTATCACACATTTTTGTAATTAAACAATTGGGGCTGCTGTTGCATCCCCCCTTACCACTGCCTCCCTGGTCTATATCCTATCCAGTATGATTTTTATTTTATTTTTTACTTTTTAAAGAGTAATTTCACAGTTATAATAATGTGATGTAAGTTTTAAAAATAAATAAATTAATAATTAATTAATAACAATAATGCAAACCAGACTACTTGAGAATAGTGAGGGGTAGGGGGAGAGGAGGAGACTGTGATGGCATGTGACTAGCAATCTTGCAACTGCACCAACAACAGCTCTCTTGTGGAATGGCAACTTGCCCTCTTTTGGAATGGAAAGCAGAGAGTAGGACTATATGGTCTGTCTTGGCCAGTGATGTAGGCTTGAGTCAATTGATAATAATTGACACAACTTGAACTTGACTTAGCAATAAATGATGCACTGACTCAACTCGACTCTAGTATATTTTTAGTAACTGACTTGGTGGTCTAACTTTATCCAGGAACAGCAAATGTGTTAGGCGATGGGCTTCAGGTGTGGGTTGCGATCTACTCAGCAACCTATCTCTGCTGCACATCAGAAGAAGCTTCTAAAACTTTTCAAAAGCTTTAGAAGGATCCTTCCCCCTTAAGCTCATTGCTGAACACATTTGCTGTTCCCCTCTGAGAATTTCTTTTTGTAACTTTGTGCATGTCTTCTTGCTTTTCTGATCATTGAAATATCCCCCCCCCCACACCTCCTCCTCCTCCTCCTTCTTTTGGTTAAAGTTGGCTTTGAGACTTGAGCCTCGGCTTGGGCCTTGACTTGAAAGTATCTTGCGAGGACTTTAGTCTTGATTTGAGATCTGAATAGACTTGAGACTTGACTTCAGATTTGGAGTAAAATACTTGAATACATCATTTGCCCTAGCAATGGATGGATGCAAATAGGAGGGTCCACTCATGATCTATGCTCGAACCAGTGTTATTTAAATTCTTCATAAATGATCTGACATTAGCTGGGTGAGTAGTGAGGTAGTGACAAATGAGGGCAATTTTTATGAAAATAGATTGGGAAGAGCTCCAAAAGGAACTCTCCTAATTGAGTGAATGTACATTAAGTGGTAGCTATGGTACAATGCATGAAATGTAAAGTCAGGCACATTTTAAAAATGAAAAAAGTCATTTTAATGAAACATATGCTACCTTCTTCTCCATGAGAGTGGAACCTTCTCTGACCTCTTCTGGTAAAAAGCCTTTCATCTAAACTGTCCAGGAATACCAAATAATAAAAGCAACAGTTTTAAAGATTTTGCAGAATGTGCTTAGCATTGTGACAGAAAGCTAGGGCCCATAATTCTTGCTTTTCTGTATCAAAGATTTCCAGCTGGAACAGATGAAATGTGGGAAATGACTTCAAATAGCTTTTGTGCAGTAGATTGATCCCCCTTTTCCTGATCTGCTTTATATGAAAAGCTTTTGTGTCTATCCAAAGACCTTTCAACACACGTAAATATATATATATAAGTTGATTTTTTTAACCTAAGAGTTTTACAGAAACACAGCTCACCAGACACTTCTGTCTGTCAATGCCTTAGATGAACCTAGACCTCTTTAAATATCTAGCACTTTTAAACTAGTACAGCAATATTGCCATTGACCCCTTGACCTTCATTGCTCTCTATTGTAAGATGAGTTCTTAACCTACTTTCTTTTTGGTATCATGTACTCAAACACAGTTGGAAACATCTCACAGGAATTTCCTGCTTGGAAGGCATCCCTCTTTAGATGTTGATTGATTGAGTTCTTCCCAAGACTTCTTAGGAGAATCCTGTAAGATCTCTTTCTCTCAGCTTTATGGCAGGGAGATTTTTTTTTACAAGCAGTTATAAGAGAATGAGAGCACTATAATTCTTGCAGAATTTTCCTTTGTTTCATCCAGATGTGACAACTGGTGGTGCTGTTAAGGCAGACACACACTATGTTGGGGTAGAGAAAAAGCCACAACATCATTGGTGACACTTGTAGAGGCTTGACATAGCACAGAGCAGCATCTTAAGGTATCATTCAACTCAGTGGCATCATTGGGGGGAGCGGGGCGCAGACCTCACAGGGTGACACCCCAGATGGGGGTGACACTCCAGATGGTGGTGACACCCCATTGCTTCCCCCTTCTTTGCATGGCCTGAGTTTCCTCAGAGGAGAACTGGCAAGGAAGAGTGGGTTGTGTGCACACACTTGGCCTGGTGCCTTGCTGTAGCTGGTTTTCTTTAGATGCTGTCAGTGAGTGAGCCAGCCACCTTCTTCCCCTTGGTGCTCAGCTTGGAAGGTGCATGCATGTGTGTTTGTGGGGTGGGGTAGGGGAGGAGGCACCTCAGATGTTGGCACCTAACTTCTTCGCTGATGGCATATAAAAAAGCAAGCCAGGTGCCCCCTTCCCCAACCTTTGACCCTGGAAAGTGTGTATGTGTGTATTTTGCAGGCTGCAGGAATGATGTACCCAACTTGCTTCCTGATGGTGTTTAAGAGCAAACCAGGAACCTCTTTCCCCAGCCTCTGAGCCTGAAAGGCATGTGCAGGGCGGTGCAGGCAGTTCAGAGTCCCAAGGAGAAGAAGTCTTGCTTGCCCACTCAAGGCATTTAAGAGCAAGCTGGGTGGCTCTTTCAGTAAGGCCAGGCTAGATCAGCAAACCATAATAAATAAATAAATAAATAAATAAAATGTTTATTTTTATCCCGCCTCTCCCTTTTGGGGATTGAGGAGGGTAACAACAGAGGTTAATACAAATACAGAGACATATAAGAATAATGACAAAAAACAACCACCACTTTCCCCTTTTCCTTTTGTGTTGTCTTTTAGACTGTAAGCTTGAGGGCAGGGATCCGTCTAACTATAAGATTGCATGTACAGCACTGTTTAAACTTACAGCGCAATGTAAATAATAATAATAATAATAATAAACAACCCCCTAGACCCCCCCACCCTTCATCCCTCCCTCCCAGCAAGATGGCCTCCTCAGAGTTCACCACCTCCCCCTCCTCATGCGTTGTGGTCCAGCTCTAGTGAATGGAAATTTCTCCTTGCCTTCTCATTCCACATGCTCAGTAGCCCCTCATCCCACTCATATGATATTTTTGGTTGGTGTGATTCTTTAAGTCATTTGCAACTAATGGAGACCTTATGGACAAATCTTACATGAGGACAGAGGTTATTGCCAGAAGTTTTTTTTTTCCCCCAAGAAAGGGTTTTGCCATTGTCTTCCTCTGAGGCTGAGAGGGTGTGATTTGCCCAAGGCCATCCTCTGGAATTCGAACCCAATTCTCCTGGAATCTAGCACAAGCCACTACACCTTGCTGGCTCTCTAAGAGCATCTCTTAGGGTGCTCAAAAAAGCTGCTAGCTGGGGAGGGTAACTCTCTACTGGGGTTCACACTTGCTTTCTCTGAACATGTGGACTTGTTTAGACAGGGTAAGAGAGGAGAGAATTGCAAACAACATCCATTTTGACATGTGCTCCCTGTTCTACAGTAGTGACACATCACTTCTTATGCAGAAAACATTATGCATCTTGGCCAGGGCAATCCTGATAACAATTGTGGATTCTGTGCATGCATACCTATGACTTTGCTGTTGGATGTCATATAGGCAACTACCCCCTTTATGGCATCCTCAGAGGTGGAGAAGGTAGTTTGCTAATTATATGAGCCATGCTATCCTGGTGAGAAAGTGTCACTTTTCCTTTAGCAATGTAAAAAGTTTTTATCACTGTGGTGTCAAGTATAGGATAATAGCACTGATTTCCCACACAAAGAAAATTATATTGAAAATACTGCAACACAGACCTTAACCACACATGGAGAGAGAAATCTCAGAGGTGCAAGCAGGGTTTAGGAAAGGTAGAGCCACCAGGGACCACATTGCAAACATATGATGGCTAATGGAGTGCAATAAGGAATTCCAAAAGAAAATCAGCATGTGCTTTATAGACTATACCATAGCCTTTGACTGCATTGATCATGAAAAGCTATGGATTGTTCTCAAAGACATGGGGGGTGCTAATACACTTGGACCTTCTGTTGAGAAAGCTGTACTCAGGACAAGAGGCCACTGCCAGAACAGAATATGGAGAAACAATGATTCCCAATAGGCAAAAGAGTCAGGCAAAGCTTCATGTTACCACCATACTTGTTCAATTTATATGCCAAAAGTATCATACAAAGAACAGAAGTAGACTCAAAAGGAGGAGTGAAGATAGGAGGAAGAGGATGGCACAATAATACTACCAGAAAAGATCAGGGACCTGGAGCAATTACTAAGGAAAGTCAAGGAAGAAAGTGCAAAGGCAGGCTTAATGCTCAACATAATGAAAACAAAAATAATGGCCACCAAGGATGTACATAAATTCAAATTAGACAATTAAGAAATTTAAAGATTTCTCATACTTGGGATCAAACATTGTTCAGAAGACAGATTGCAGTTAAGACATAAGTAGGAATGGGAAGGGCTGCCATGAAACAGCTAGAGAAGATCCTAAAGATTAAAAATATACAACTAAGCATTAAAGTTAAAATTGTCCAAAACATCTGGAGGACCAAACTTTGGGAATCATTGCTATATACTATTAGCAGATATAGGATTTTGCAGAACCTTGGACAGCTCTGGAATAGCACAGATGTTACTCCAATTAGAGGCAAGGGTAAGATACTTTGTTGTTGTCGACTGCCCTCGAGTCAGCCTCAACTCATGAAGACCCTGTGGATGAGACATTGCCAAGACTCCCTGTCCTCCACAACTCTGCTCAAGTCCTGCAGACTCATGACCATGATCTTCCTAATTGAGTCCAGCCATCTGGAGTGTGGTCTTCCTCTCTTTCTTCTGCTCTCAACCTTACCAGCATCATTGTCTTTTCTAGTGATTCATACCTTCTCATGGCATAGTCAAAGTACAAGAACTTCAATTTAGTCATCTTGGCTTCTAGGGGTATTTCAGTCTTGATCTGTTCAAGGACCCATTTATTTGTCCTTTTGGCTGTCCATGGTATCCTCAGCATTCTTCTCCAGCACTACATCTCAAAAACAAGAAACATGAGAAAGGTATGAGAAATCTTTAACTATTTCAATTTCCTCAGGAAATGGGCAAAGTGTAACAACCTAAATTCCTGACTATTGGCCAATGAGGCAACCATTACAGGCCAATCTGTGTATTGTTCTGTTGTTGAATGGCAAGGCCTCAGGGTGTCTATTTAATTAATGATCCATTGTCTGCTAGGAAACTCTCCTGACCCTGGGTGGTTTTCATTTGCACTTGCTAGATCTTGATTGTGGTATTTTTCAGGATTGGTAGCCAAACTTTTTTTTTTTTTACTTTAAGGGTTTCTTTTTCCTGTTGAAGTTGTCCAGGTGTTTGTGGATTTCAATGGCTTCCCTGTGCATTTTCAGTATTTTCAGTATTTTCAAACAGCATTTTATACCCAGGATGGTTTATAGTGTGTTCTGCTCCCTTGTCCAGTCACATTGCCCAGCCCAGTCACAGTTTATTCACATGGAGGAGGCAAGCATCATGAAAACATGATTAAAACATGGTAATAGCATGGTTGGGAGGGAAGATTACCCCCCCCCCCGCACTCCTCCCTTTTGATCATGGGTTGATTGCAATTTGCTCTATATGCTCAAGCTAAATTAACTTTATGGTATGACTCTAATTTGAAGTTTGTGAGAAAGTCATTTTTATGAAAGGAATTGGATGATTGTGGATTCATATTTTAGATCAGTTAAAATGTCCAGAACAAGAACTCTTGCTGTTATATCTTCAGAAAATAATAATAATAATAATAATAGTTTATTTATAGCCCGCTCCTCTGTACATACACTCAGGTACAAGTAAAAAAATCATAGATTAAAACAATCCCATGACCCATTTCCAAACCTCCCACCCCTTAAAAATAGATTAAACTGGCAGTGATTAAAACAGTTATTTAAAAACATATAACAACATCCTAACCCTTCCTTATGCGGCCACGTCATAAGTGGGGATCAGAAACATGGGAGTAGGCAGGAAATCAAAGTCTGGGACCGAAGCCGGAGATAGGGAATTTCAGGGGAAGGCCTGCCGGAAGAGATGCGTCTTTAGGGCTTTCTTGAAGCAATCTAAAGATGTCATGAGACGCATCTCATCCGGCAGACCATTCCAGAGCTTGGGAGCGGTCGCAGAAAAGGCCCTCTGGGAGGTCTGTGCCAGCCTGGTCTTGATAGGCTGTAGTAGGTTCCTCCCAGAGGATCGAAGTGTGCAGGTCGTACGGGGAGAGGCGGTCCCTGAGATAAGATGGGCCCGAGCCATGTAGGGCTTTAAAGGTTAAAACCAGCACCTTGTACTGTGCCCGGAAACTAATTGGCAGCCAGTAGAGAGATTTAAGCACTGGTGTTATATGTTCTCTCCTAGATGTCCCAGTAACTAATCTGGCTGCCATGTTTTGAACCAATTGAAATTTCCAGGTTAGGCACAAGGGCAGCCCCATGTAGAGCGCGTTGCAGTAGTCTAGTCGTGAGGTGACCAAAGTGTGTACCACAGTTTCCAAATCCCTCATCTCCAGAAAAGGGCGCAGCTGGCGTATCAGCCGGAGCTGGTAACAGGCACTCCTGACTGTCGCATTCACCTGACTAGTCATGTGAAGTGACGAGTCTAGGAGTACCCCCAGACTGCGAACAGGGTCCTTCGAGGATAGTGTGATTCCATCTAGGACCGGGAGTTGTATTCCCAGACCTGGTTTCAGGCCAGTGACTGTCAATACCTCCGTTTTGTCTGGATTCAGTCTCAATCTGTTTTCCCTCATCCAATCCATTACTGCTGCCACGCAGTCATTGAGAGAGGAGACGCCATCTCAGGTCTGAGCAGATGATCTGGTCATGGAGAAATATATCTGAGTGTCATCAGCGTACTGATGACACTGAGCTCCAATTCATAAACATTTGTAGGAAAGCACTAATGTTGATGTTAATTGCTTTATCACACTAGGGGGCAAAGAGGATTTAAACAAAAGTTAAACAGGAAATGCCCTATGTTTATCACAGGACATTTCCTGTTTAACTCTCATTTAACTCTCGTTTAAATCCTGTTTGCCCCCTAGTGTGATAAAGCAGCTGGTTAAAACTGAATGGAGTAAAAAATTATATTCTCCCATACAGATCAATCAGTGGAAGATGGCTCTAGATTCTATATCTGTAGCCTATTTAGATTTAAAACTATGTTTAGTTCAGGAAAAAGTGATGTTTTGAGTATATTAGACACCACTATGCCATTATCAGAAGGAAACTGTCTACTTCATCTGTGATGTGGCAATATAATCAAGTTAATGCTTTCTTGTGGCATATAATGTGGGTATGTTCAGTGGTTACATATTTCTGACTGGAGGTATTGTGTATGGGTGCATCGATACTTGTGAGCATGCTTCCAAGTTACCTGTTAATGGATGATAACCCCATGAATTGCATAGTGTTTTCTTGGGAAAGGACTATTCAGCTGGCTTGTCATTTCCTTCTTGAAATGTCAGTACAGAACCTAGTGCTCCTTGATGTACTCCCATCAAAGTACCAAACAGTAGTTTAATGCTGCTTCATATCCAAGATCAGATGAGACCTGGTGCCTTCAGAGCATCATTCAGCTATTATCTTGTCCCTCAAAGGAGAGTGGAAACCTAGACCTATAGGAAGCCTCCACTTATCTGACAGGTTAGGATTAGAAGACTGCCAGAAAGTGGCATAGGTTGAAAAGTGGAACCCAGTTTCGTTTTGTTTTTGTTTTTTGGAGTGGGCAAATGGTTTTTGGCCACCAAAAACATAAATAACACAAGAAGAATTGAGGAAAGAACTCAAAATTAATGGAACATGCCTGTTATTTACAAGCATATAGTATATTCCCTGCTCACATTCTCTTATTTTTCATCTTATTTTCATTTTTTGTACTATATTTATCTAATAAAAATTAATAATAATAATCAGTTTCAGACTAGCTGTTTCCTGAAGTTTGTTTCTGGTTTCAAAAAAAAAAAAAAAAATATCTGGAAGACCATAATTTGGAATTCTTTATGACATTTGGTTTGGCCCTAGGAAACAAAGGCACAGGGTGTAGGCATCATGTTCTCTGCTACCATCCATTAAGTCTATTGGCTTGAAGTCTGCTCTGTTCCAGGGAAAAGGGGTTTGTTGTACAGGAAATGAGATAACACTACACAGCAGCCTGGTTCATTTCCCTTGGGGCAGACTAGTTGCATGCAAACAAGTGTCCAGCTCATGCTGGCTTTCAGGACCAATCTAACATGAGATAAAAAGGAAAAGTAGACAAACTGTGATGTGTGAGTGTCTTTGTGTGTTTGCATGCAGACTTGTGGCTCTGTCCATTGTTTTACCACAACAAATGAGAACTGATTGGAAACAGGCCAGAGGTGGAAATGCTGGAAGACTGGAAATGAAGCTCATCATTCAAGTGGCTGGAGTTGAAACACCGCAAGCAAATAGGCGGAAAGGGTTGTGCTCTTTTATTATCAAAAGGAATGTTTTTCCTCCAGTGTTGTATCAAAATTTGTTTTTATTGTTTTTGGCAGCAGGATGATGGTAACTTCAGAGCATGAATTATTAGGAAATCTTGGTGCTTGGCACTGGCTTTCACAAATTACTCTGCAAAACATCCCACCAAAGCAGGTAATCATTGTTCCCATCTCTTCTCAAACTGAATCAGAGGAAAACTGTTTGGAAATGAAACCCAGATTACAGAGGCAAAGGGCTCTGGCAGAAATAAGAGAAGGATCTCCTACAAGGCTAGAGGATGTGTGAGCCTCCAGATGTTGTTGGACTGTAAGTCCCATGATATCTAGGAAGCTTAGGCAAAAGTAAGCAATCACAGGAGTTACAATCTGGGAGTGTCTGATAGTCACTTATTCCCTAGTTCTGACTCCTGGAAAAAAATTGGGTCCATCCAGGTCAGGGACATCACTAGGGGTGCTGGGGGATGCATGCTGCACCAGGTGACATCCTAAAAGGGGGAGTGATACCACTGCTCCCCATACATCTGGCTTTTGGCAGAAGTGGGCTCTGGTGTTCTCCTGCATCCCTTTAAAATGCTAAAGAGATGGAGTGAGTGGGGCAAGGCTCAATGCGAAGAGAAAGGAAAGCCCTTAGAAAATGTAAAAAATAATTTTAATTAAAAATAATTTAATTTAAAAATATTTAAAACTTATTCTTTTTTTAAAAAAGATACAGACATGTTAGTCTGGAAAATCAGTATGCAATGTGGAATCGAAGGCTTTCATGGCCAGCATCCATAGTTTTTTGTGGAGCTTTCGGGCTTTGTGGTCATGTTCACCAGCATCTGTGGCTGGCATCTTCAGATAATGATAGCCTGGAAAAGGATTGGAGATATATATCCTGTGTGATCCTGGGAAGGAAGGAGTAATTTGCAAATGCATTGTTCTGTTGCTAATGGCAGTCCTCAGGGTGGGAGGACATGCAAACAAGGATTAATGTCTGCTAACTGGTGCTCATTGTCTGCTGAGAATCCCCTGGCCTTAGGCTGTTTCTCATTTGCATAGGCTGAGTCTTGACCCAGTCTGCAGTGTCTCTCATGTTCCTTGATTCTTGTTTGCACACTGCGTTTGGTGGTTCAAACATGGGATACTGGAATATTCCAGCATACTGGGTCAAACAGAAAAATCAGCAGTAGCAGAACATGCTATAAACCATCCTGGTCATAAAATGCTGTTTGAAAGCACTGAAATTCTGGACCATGCCAACAACTACCATGTCAGAATGCACAGGGAAGCCATTGAAATCCATAAACACCTGGACAATTTCAACAGGAAAGAGGATACCCTGAAGGTAAACAAGGCTTGGCTACCAGTCCTGAAGGACAGCAAGGTTAAAACTTAACCTAGGCAAATGAGAAACAGCCTAAGGCCAGTGAATTCGTCAGAAAGGAGCTCTTCTAGAATATGGCCACATAGCCTGAAAGCTCCACAAAAAACTAATCAGTATGCATTTCTGCATTCTGGGATCTTGTAGACTTTGAGATTAACTGAAAGAAAGAAGATGGCAGCATAAGCATTCATAGGCTTGAGACTATTTCTTTAGACCAACTAGACCATAAGTTGAACATGAGTCAACAGTGCGATGCGGCAGCTAAAACGGCCAATGCTATTTTAGGTTGCATCAATAGAAGTATAGCATCTAGATCAAGGGAAGTAATAGTGCCACTCTATTCTGCTTTGGTCAGGCCCCATCTGGAATACCTTGTTCAGTTCCCGGCACCACAATTCATAAAGGATGTGGAGAAACTGGAGCGGGTCCAAAGGAGGGCGACTAAGATGGTGAAGGGTCTGGAAACCATGCCCTATGAGGACCGCCTTAGGGAGCTGGGGATGTTTAGCCTGGAGAAGAGAAGGTTAAGAGGTGATATGATAGCCCTGTTTAAATACTTAAAGGGATGTCACATTGAGGAGGGAGCAAGCTTGTTTTCTGCTGCTCCAGAGACTAGAACGTGGAACAATGGATGCAAGCTCCGGGAAAAGAGATTCCACCTCAACATTAGGAGGAACTTCCTGACAGTAAGGGCTGTTCGACAGTGGAACACACTCCCTCGGAGATTGTGGTGGAGTCTCCTTCCTTAGAGGTCTTTAAGCAGAGGCTGGATGGGGATGCTTTGATGGAGAGTTCCTGCATGGCAGGGGGTTGGACTGGATGGCCCTTGTGGTCTCTTCCAACTCTATGATTCTAGATGCATGCCTACAAAAGCTATTGCTAGCACCTTTCTCTCAGTTATTCTCAAAGGTGCTAGAAGATCCCTTTGCATACTAAAATTAAAAAAAAAAAAACATTTTTAATTTTAACATTCTTTTAAAATATTCTTTAAAAACATAACATCTTTCCAAATTTTCACTTTAACCACATTAAATTATGCACACGTAAATACATTTAGACTGTGAATATGATAGGGTCATTTAAAGGTATAATTGTACTGTTGCTGTTTGTTTATGTCACAACTATTGCAATTATATTCAGTGACATGCAGGGATTATGATTTATGAGTAACAGAAGTACAAAAAACATTACTAAGGATACTGTATGGGATGATATTGGATGAGGTCTATGGGTGGGTGACACTATGAGTCACCAACCCTACTGATGCCACTGATCCAGGTAACTGGAAGCCACATAGCAGCAATATCAATTTGCCATATGAGAAGGCCAGAGATCAACTCAGTGGTGACTCCCATATTGGTCGAGTGATGAATCTTCTTTGGTCTTTGGTCTTAATTGTAAAGGCCACTGGAAAAAACTGGGTGGTGGATGAGGACTTGGAACTAAGATTGCATCTGTTCATCTAAAAGAAATGCAAACTTTGGCTGTGACCCTGCATCAAATAGGTGTGGTTCCTCACCTGTCTCTTATACTGAGGGACTGAAGGTCCTTGCCTCTTGTCAGCTAATCTGGATTCTATCTGGTGTCACCTTCATCAATTTCTGGTCACCTGAACACCCAACTCATGATAGTGGCTAAACCTGACAGGCCAAATTAACACCAACATCCCACTTGAGCATTCTCAAGTATTGCAGTCTCAGGATATTTATGTGGGAAATGAGTAATCTCTTTGGTACTCTTTTAGACTATTTATTATAGCTGAACAATGGGCCCTCGGTATCTGCTGGGGTTTGATTCCAGGATGCCCCCCCCCACCCCCAAACATCCACGGATGTTCAAATCTCATATACAATGGCTTACTAAAATGACATCCTTATATAAAATGGCAAACAGCAAGGTTTGCTTTTGGACCCCCTCTCCCCCCCGGAATGTTTTCAAGCCATGGTTGATTGAATCTGTGGATGCAGAACCTGTGTATACAGAGGGCTGACTGTACAAACATATACATTCCCTTTTAGAGAGAAACTATTCAGATTTATCCGTCCCTGGGTGCTTATGTTCATTCCATTCTATTCCATTATATGTTAGATAACACACACCCATTACCTAACATCATATGGCTGTCAAGATGTTCAATTTCATAAGGACTTTTCTAGGACTACTTTGATCTTTCTGTATCTCTTTTACAGGCTTTGTAATAGTTAACACATGTGGGAACAAGATCCTCCTAAACCTTTCTTAAAGTCATTTATCCATCAGCACCATCAGGCTCTTTCATACTTTTCATAGTGTCTGTTAAGGAATTATATGGATATTTCATACAGATTTTTACATGAACAGAATTGTGTCCTTTATATCATATTCATGGCCACCTTAACCATATTTCTAATGCTGTACTCAACTAGCCATGGGAACTTGCTGGTTGACCTTGGATAAGTCACACTTTCTCAGCCCTAGAAAACCTGGGATAGGTTTGTTTAAGGGATTCAATAAGTTGGAAGTGACTTGAAGGCACACAACAACAACAACAAAAATAATAACAACAACAATAACACCTTGTTGTATTTATACCCAACTCTTTAGAAATGCTCTCATATCAGCTTACAAATATTTAATTAGACAATTAATAAAACAGTTAATAGTTAATAATAAAAGATTACTAAGATTACTAAGAGAAACTAAGAGAAGAAAGAAAGACCTAATTAGGAATATTCAGAGAGTGAAAATGCTTGTTGCTCCATTTTTAGATAGCAACAACAGGTAGGCAGCTAAAAGCATAAGAATGAAGCAAAAAAGGGAGAATCAGCACTCAAGAAACCACTTATACCTTGTTTCAAGGAAAAATATACAGACTTATGCATTTCCTGATCCAGTCTTGCATCACTCCAGTTTAAATTAGGTTTACATTGATTAATTGCTGGCACAAAATTTTGTTGTTGCTCTCTTTTTAAATTGCAGTCTTATCTTCTAAACTTCTAGATCATTGCACTCAAAGTTCCTCCCTTATACCAAGCAAAGAAACAGGCCCAATCAGTTATCATAAATCTTTTCTTCATACTTTTAATTGGAAGAGTGACTACAGAGAAGGCACTTAAACAAAGTAGACCAGCTTATCAGAGAAACACACAGTAGGAGCTATGCTGATGGACAGGAATTCAAAAATAAAAGAGAGATAGATCCAAAAGAAACACAACTCCCCATCTCTGGTAAGGTTTTAAATCAGAACATTGTTATATGAAAAGAGCTGTAAAACAACAGGAGGAAAAATGAAAGACAAATTTGTATGTATTTTAAGAGAGAACATTTTAGGAATAATGTCTTGGTGCTGCCTCCTATAGAATTCTGGGATTTATGGTTCAATGAGGATTAGTAGTTCTCTAGAGCTCTTTTGCATGAAACTATAAACCTCATGATTCCATAGGATTGAAGGTATGGCAATTAAATTGGTATCAAAGTTTTAGAACTGTTTTAGCACTCAGAAAAAGGCAAATATTCCCTCTTGTTCGGAAAAGATTCAATGTCCAAACAAGTTTATTGTTATGAAACAGACAAAGAAAGTTCTGAAATAATCTTTTTTTGAAAAAATTGACTGGAGTAATGCTCCAGATTATGTATTATCTTGAAAAACCTTTCATCGCCCTTGCTGAGAGGAGTAGCACACACTTCAATATCTTATGAAATTGTGGCTCTTCTTTCAGAGTTTTCTAAATATCATGTTTAAAGTCACAGCTTCAGCTTTATCTTATCTGCAGTAAAGCTGGAAAAAATCTATAGCATTCTTTCACCAAAGTTTTAGCTGACAAAACAAATAAATAAAATAAAAATAAATTAAAAAAATCAAGAACTTTGTGGGCCTTTAACTTGTTCACAGCATTCCATAAATCAGAAAATTATTCCCCCGCAAAATAACATGTCAACAACAAGTTCAAAGACCCCAATAAAGGTGGTTAGTTACCACCATTGTTACATTATCAAAAAGCAACTCTTTACTCCCCTGGTTCTCACAAGTAACTAAATTGTGCCCTTTTAGGTTTTTTTTAAAAATAGATCGCTGGTCTGTGGTACAAACACTTTCTTCTTTATCCCACTTTCCAATCAACAGCCACAGAGTTAATACCAGTATGCAGAAACCTGGTTTCCAAGAAAAATCCCTGCATTACTAAAACTGTGCTGAAAAAAATATGACTTTTCATGAAAACTTTAAAAAAATCTTCAGGTTCAAGTTGACCTGACATTAAGGGGTTATTCAGAAAGTGAAAATAATCCAGGTGTGAACAACTGAACTCACAGAGATGCGGAGAGATGTGGTTCTATAGTGTGAACCAATCCAGAAATGTTAAGGTTATTTGCATAATTGTGCTTAAAAAAACCTGTGTGAATGACCCCTAAGTGGGAGAAAATTAATATTTTGGGGATGAACTGATATGAAGACTCTAGATAATCTTAGATCATAATGGAGTATTAAATTCCAAAAGGGTACTTTCATAGAGCTCTGTTGCATCCGAAATGCAACAGGCAAAAAGGGCACTTTCCTGGTGACCCTGCAGTCAATCAGTGGCTGTTGGGGTTACTGGAGGCAGAGCTGCACCCTCCCTCCCCCAATTGCAAAAGAAAGTACTAGATAACTTCCTTGTACAACATCATATAAATGATTCACACACATGACTAATGCTTAATATATGTAATGAAGAGGATTCCTGCCAGGGCTGGAAAATGAGAAACAGAGAGAAATGGGTTCATCCATCTTTATTTGAGATGGATGAGAGAGAGAGAAAAATAGAAGCTAGAAGGTAAAAGCAAACCTTCAAACAGCCATCTCCCGGCTTCCTCTACAAACTACCCATTCCAAATTGTTTTGCAGAGAAGTGGCAACTTGACTTTTTATTAGCCATGGACAAATAATGGCTTTAGTTTGAGAGACAAAGTATTTTCTTTTCTTCTTGTCTAGGTATTATGCAACACTTCCATCCCATCCCTTTCCCTTTGCTGTTTTCTGAAATATAAGCTTTCTTTGGAATAGGTAGTGATGGATTCACATGGATCACATTAGCCATCACCTGAGCATTTTATAATTTCTTTCAATTTCTATTGGTGCGTGCAGAGTTTATGATCTGATTATGATCTGACTTCCACTGGTGCAAATCAGAAGCAAGCTGAACAAAATCAGAGAGGAGATTATTCAGGGCAAATCAAAAACAAACTGGAGCATGAACTTGCCTGCTAAACCTAATGCTTATAGAGTTGGGAATGTGTTTTCAACCCCCCCCCCCCCGCTCCCACTATAACTCCAGCACATTGCCAGACTATTGCATGGTCCCCATCAAAACTTGGAAGTAATGTAAAACACATAACATCATTGGTAACTTATAACTTTGAGGAGGGGGCACAACCATGATCCTTTGGCAAAACAATGTAAAAGCTAATAATATGTACACGTATGTTTGTTTAAGAAAGAACATTTCATAGAATCATAGAACTGGAAGATATCACAAGAGGCATCCAGTCCAAGCCCCTGGAAGATACAAACAAATCGCTCCCAACAGATGGTCATTCAGCCTCTGTTTAGAAACCTCCAAAGAAGGAGACTCCACCACACACTGAGGCAGCACATTCTACTGTTAAACAGCTCTTCATTGTACCGTATCTAATTGAAACACGAGCACTTTCAAACATTAAAGGTCATGTGGAACACTAGACCAGTAGAGGGCCAGCATGATATAATGGTTTGAGTATTGGACCAATATTTGAATCCCAGTTTGGCCACGGAAACTCACTGAGTGACCTTTGGCAAGTCACACTGAGCCTCAGAGGATGGCAATGGCAACCCCCCTCTGAAGAATCTTTCCGAGAAAACCCTATGATAGGTTCACCTAAGAGTTGCCATAAGTCAGGACTTGAAGACACGCAGCAGCAGTAGCAGCAGCAGCAGCAGCAGCAACAGAACTACTGGTCTAGTGTTCCACATGACATTTAATGTTTGAAAGTGCTCTTGTTTCAATTAGATATGGTACAATAAAGTCAGACTATAGGAAAAAGATATTTCACTTCAACATTAGGAAAACCTCCCTGATGGTAAGAGCTGTTTAACAGTATAATGTGCTGCCTCAGTGTGTGGTGGAGTCTCCTTCTTTGGAGGTTTCTAAACAGAGGCTGGATGGCCATCTGTCGGGAGTGATTTGCTGATGTCTGTTTTAGCTGATTGCCAGAATTGGAGTGGTGCTACAAAGAAAGCTCTTTTGCATGTACATACCAACCTAATCTTGTGGGGTGCTGGGACATACAACACAACCTCCCTGGGGGTCTCTCTTTTTGGGCAGACTCATATGGAAAATGACAGTCTTTGAGACATCTTGGCCCAAGCTGTTTAGGGTTTTGTAGGTCAAAACCTGTGCCTTGGATTTTGCTTGGAAGCAAACTGAAAGCCAGTGAAATTCTTGCAAGAATGGTGTTATGTGGTCTGGTCAACACTAGTCTAGTTGCTGCATTTTACACTACCTTCAAGTCCTGAACGTTTTTTAAGGGCAGCCTCCTGTAGAGTGCATTGCAGTAGTGCAGCATTTGCTGATCTGGGTGAACTCCTACTGTTTGTTGACTTCTAAATGTGACCAAATATGAACCTAGGGGTTACAGCATGAGTGCACACACAGAAGAAAAATACAAATGTGTTGTAGCAGTATGTGTAGAGTGAAAATTATGCTCACATCTGACCTCACACCTTCCTCCTCCCCCAAAAGCTCCTCAGGATACCCTTGAGTGAATCCTGATTTTAGAGGATGCAGCCCACCTTTTGACTATCCTGAAGCATTTGGGATGGGATGTGTATATGCTACCTGGTCAATTGTCATCTAAAAATCAAGAGTAGTCTTATTTCGGAGGAAAATTAACATTTTCAGTTCCTCCATTTCAGTAGGATGAGCTGAGAAAGCTGGCAGTTATTAAAGCTAATGTATAGGATGACATAAGCATCGTTAGAGCAAAAATATATGCCCCAGTTGTGCATGATGTTAATTTTTTCCATATGTTGCCCTGGCAAATACAAGACTTGAGTGTCAACAATGTCATCAATGGGGGAAAATTTTAATCTGACAGTGTTTTTGATGTTCTACAGATCAGGAAAGGTGTATCAAGAAAACAGAGTCATCAGCGAAACATATGAAGCTTTAAAAAGGTGGTGAGAGATTTAAGAGTTCAAATGCCTGGACCTTTTCTTGAAAATAAGCGAAAACCCTTCTCAACTCCCCTCATTTCTGCTATTAAGTGGCAAGCAGTCACTTGATTTGCTGAAACTTCAGTTACAGCACAACACAATAATTTAATACAAATGTCATTGCAAATTCAGATCATGCTTCTATTTCTTTAAGCATGGATAGTCACTAAAGGAAAAGGATTGGTGAAATGATTCAACAATGCTCACTTGAAAATGGCCCATTTTGGAAGCAGCTCTGTGAAATTTGATATATGTGTCAGTACTAATTCTGAAACCATTAGGACTAAGTGAAAAGGATATACATATTCAATTTAAGCAATAGTCCTTGGAGAATTTAAATTATAGAAAGTCATAATTCAGACCTCAAAATATAGAGAGTTTATTCTAGTGCTACACCATAAATTCTCTAATTTCAGTATTTGCTTTGAATGTAACACATACAGCACAGTCAAAAAATTTACTGGGGGAAGCAGTGGGCAGTATATTTCTGAACAGTCACATTGTTTCATTGTTGGTACAATCATCTTTCCTTTCTCCTTGCCATCACCACCCATCACGTCCCAACCCTACCATTCTATCCTTTGTAATCTCCATGGTTTTGTTTGTGGGCATCCCTGACATTGGCATGGCAAGTGTCTCATCAGGAGGCCTCTCCCAAATCGATTTAAGATGGCCAGTAAGATTAAATGATAGATGATCAGTATTTAGGAAGTGGAATATGGCAATCTAACAATATGGCAATCTAACAGCTGAAATAATTTTCATTTGTGACTCAGAAGTCTCATGACTGTTGTCATGTTCATTATTTTCTGTTCTTCATTTCATTTGCCTCTGAACTCTCAGGAATACACAATAAAAGCACTTCCAACAGATTGCCATCCAGCCTCTGTTTAAAAACTTCCAAAGAAGGACACTTCACCACACTCTATGGCAGAATATTCCACTCTCAAACAGCTTTTACTGTCAGGAAATTCTTCCTAAGATTTAGGAGGAATTTCTTTTCCTATAGTTTGCATCCATTGCTCTGTGTCCTAGTCTCTGGAGCAGCAGAAAACAAGCTTGCTCCATCCGCAATATAGCATCCCTTAGTCTTATGAGTAACCTCCTTCTTCAATACTTAAAACCCAGGAACTGGTAGCCTGTACTATTGTATAGATACCCAGGCATTCAGAATATGTTTTTTAATTTCCTAACAAACTTCTGTGATGCACTTGACAATGAATTCATGGAGATTCTTGAGTTAATACCTTACTTCCCTAGATCACTGACTCAGTTAATGGACTGAATCAGCCTGGAAACTTCACCAGAGCTTCAATGATAGCACCTTGCTAGCCAATAACTAATAATTAATTTCCTGTGCTTAGTAGACATATAAAAACCTTGGTTATTACCAGCTGAAAGACTACCCAATAGACAGGTTCTCCAAAGGTTTGCCTCTCTTAGGACCAAGCTATGGGTAGTTTCTACACCTGTACATAGGAAAGTAAGAAAATGTTTGAGTAAGGTCACCTGTGAATGCACAAAGCCAAGGAAAGGAGTATTATGCCTCTCCTTTTGTGGCTGCAGGAGCCTCTGGATAGAGACTGAGGCAATGCTATGTAGAAATCTTTGAGAACACATCAAAAGCCCAGCTCAAACAAGCTCCCAACTAAAGGGGGCATTCAGTTGTCAATAGAATAAGTATCTGAAGAGCTTACCTGTAGGGCATTAAGGCAGTAACTTTCTTATCTAATCTTAGGGTGAGAGCACTGTCTGAAAAGTGTGTGCATAAAGGGCAGTCCATAGGCACCCATTTTTGCTCCGCAGCTGTGCCGCAGCAACCAAACTGTGTGGCACGGCTCAGCCCTTATGACGTCTTTTCCAGTGAATGACTTGTTGGCATTGCAACACCCACACGTCATGCACACACACCCCGTGTGGGTGGGGTGGCACTCCAGTGGCATCACCCATACATCGTAGGGCTGGGGAGCATGTGGTTGCTGCGTGCTCTCCAGCCCTAATATTGCTGCTGCCACACCACAAAGTGCCCGTCTGTATCGGGCCTAAGATATATTTAATGGCATATTTTGTGCAACTGTGGATGATGCTTATTATATCATGCTTAATGGCAACACTAGAAGCTGACTTTTATACCATTCTTGTAAAATCACCAGGCTTGTTTTCTGTGACATGGCAAGAGGTTACTCTAGATTTTGGGGTTTTGGCTCTGAAATATCAGGGTCTTAGCAGAGTACTGACTTTGCCAACATAACCTTTCCCTAATCTGTTCCCTCACCTATCATTAGCTAATGCATAAAGGAGTGGGATATTCATGGCCAAAATTTAGTGTGGCAACTGGAACCAAGCAAGAATGCTTTAGAAGAAGCAATGGAGCTATGGTTAATCCATTAACACAACATTGTTTATGTGGCACTCAGAGCCCCCCAGGGACCATTTTTTAAATTTTTTTAAAAAAATATTATTTTGCTCCAAATGACAACAACAACAACAACAACAACAACAATAATGATAAATTTATTTCTAGTCTGCCCCTCTGAACAAAGCAATCGGGGTGGATTACAACAGAAGTTAAAAACATAACAGATTAAAACATTCCCATCCATCCCCACCTCTCCCCTTAAAAAAGGATTAAATCAAACTATAGATTAAAACATATACAATAAAAACACGTGCAATGGGTTAGGCCAAAAATACCAAGACAAGGATTTCTAGCTCTAGTAGAGAAAGAGCTCACGGGCAGAGGCTGGGGAGGTCTATACCCTGATTTGGAGCTGGGGGTATTAACTAGTGTCTGGGAAGGCCTGCCGGAAGAAATGCGTCTTTAAGGCTTTCTTGAAGCCATTGATGGAAGTTATAAGACACATCTCATCCAGCAGGTCATTCCACAGCTTGGGGGCGACTGTAGAAAAGGCCCTCTGGGAGGTCTGCACTAACCTGGTCTTCATGGGCTGTAGTAGGTTCCTCCCAGAGGACCGGAGCGTGCGGGGGGGGGGTCATACAGGAGGAGGCGGTCCCTTAGATAAGATGGACCCAAGTCATGTAGGGCTTTAAAGGTTAAAACCATGGCCTCTAGGGGGTATGTGGGCCATATGCAACATGTTTTGACCCCTCCCTTGGGGCAATTTAGGCCACGAAGGTGTATATTTTTGAAACAAGAAGTGACTTCACCTCCTATTCTTAAAAAGAGCCTTTCCTGGATCTAAAATGATCTAGGAAGGCCCCCCAAAAAGGTGAAAATGCCCATCCATGTCACTTAAAGTATATAAAGGCATTTGGGGGCAAATGTTTTGGCCCTCCATATTTGCAACTTTGGCTTTTGCGGATTTGATTATTCATGGATTTGATGAGTATGTTCTCCCTTGGAATCTCTAGGTCCCCCAGTGTAACTCTACAGTCAACATCCACTAGAAGTCACACTGGAGGGTCTAGAGATTCGAAGAAAGAACAATTCTTTAGGCAGTGCAATTCTGTGGTCCAGTGCAATTCTGTGGTCAACTTCCAGCAGATATTGATCACAGGCTTGCACTGGAGCACCTAGAGTCTCCTAGAGAGGTGTTCTTGCAGATAAAAAATAGCATTTTTTTAATTTGAGTTTTTTCCACTTTCATGGGGGTCTTGCACTTCTAACCCTAGTGAATGTGGAGGGCCCACTGTACATTGGGAGGCTGTGGCCCTCCAGCCTCTCCTTGGAGGCTAATGTGTTCCTCTACTGTTCCATAGTTGCCCGCTCTTGCAATAATGTCATAGAGGTGACTATGACCATAATCTTCAGTGCCTGTTTATACTCTGCGTGGCCATCTGCTAGCTCATTGCTTATAGCTGTGTCTCCTTGAACAAAGGCTGGATTATCAACCATACAATTGGACAAAATATTCCAGGGCCCTGAAACAGCTATCCTGCTTCATTAAGCTATTGTGACAGAAATTCTCTCAGGGAGACAAGCATTGCAGATCCTTTCCCATCATCCTTGAATGGTTATAACTGACCACATTGGCCATGTCAACTGGAGCTTATGGGAGCTGTACCCTAAAACCCAGAGGGCACCAGATTACCTATACCTATAATAGAACCAAAGAGAGAGAACTAGAATTAAAGTAGGATTTATTGGCTGCTGCCACACTGCAATGGTTTGAGTGTTGACTGTGATCTGGAGATCTCTGGAGTCTGATACCCTGCTCTGCCATGAAACCCACTGGGTGAACTTGGGCAAGTCACACGCTCTCAGCCTCAGGAGGAGGGCAATGGCAAACTTCCTCTGAACAAATTTTGCCAAGAAAACCCCTTGATAGGCTTACCTTAGGGTTGCCCTAAGTTGGAAACAACTTGAAGGCACACAACAACAGGCCACATTGGATAATTAATGCAGTTTGTCATGGTTCCATCCAATGGTATCCTCGGATTTGCAGTTTGTTGTGGCACCAGAGTTCTTTGACAGAGAAGACTAAATACCTCACAAATTACAAATTCTAGAATTCCAGAGCATTGAGCCATGACAGTAAAAGCAGTGTCAAACCGCATTAATTCTGCAGTGTAGATGCAGCCATGGAAGCTCCTGATTTCTTTCCTTCACATGCCTTTTATTGAGTTTTACATTCTCTCTCCCCCCCCTCCCCCCAAACTGTCTTGTTTTAGATCTGATTTATCTTTGCTTAGATTTTATTTCTTTTATTACTTTGAATTTGTTATTGTTAACTGCCTTGAGTGCCATTTTTGGCAGAAAGATGGGATATAAATTAATTTTAATAAATGAATAAATAAAGTCAGCTTCTAGGAGGTCTGCAAATGGAAGTATGCTCTTTTTACCACTCCAGTATCAGTCATGTAGTCAGTAAACCACAATCTCAGCAGCAAGTCTGAATACAAACAGTCCTATGACTTCAGAAAGAGTCCATCTGTAGCTTTCATTTCTCTTCACAGTTATCTGCTCTTCTTGGAATATATGCAGGAGAACTTTAGCTCTCCATTCTTGTTCTAGTTTTTTTCTCTCTGAGATGCTCCAGTCAAAGAGCAGATGGAGATTCCAGAGTTAATGCATCACTTCCACCCCTTCTCAGTCTCTCCCCCTGCCCTACAATAAATGAAGTGAATCAGACTGGAAACTATAGACTGTTATTCAACTGCGACTGCATATTAGATGGGGAGAAATCAGACTGGAGGAATATGGAGACAGGTCACATTTGTACACTACTTTGGTCAGCTATTTAAAATTGTACACTTTTCAAATATCCCTATTCCAGCTTATTGGTGTCATTTGCATTTAATAGTAAATCACAGAATCACAGAGTTGGAAGAGACCACAAGGGCCATCCAGTCCAACCCCCTGCCATGCAGGATCAAAGTATCCCGAACAGATGGCCATCCAGCCTCTGCTTAAAGACTTCCAAGTAACGAGACTCCACTACACTCCGAGGGAGTGTGTTCCACTGTCGAACAGCCCTCACTGTCAGGAAGTTCCTCCTAATATTTATGTGGAATCTCTTTTCCTGGAGCTTGCATCCATTGTTCCGGGTCCTATTCTCTGGAGCAGCAGAAAACAAGCTTGCTCCCTCCTCTATGTGACATCCCTTCAAGTATTTAAGCAGGGCTATTATATCACCTCTTAACATTCTCTTCTTCAGGCTAAACATCCCCAGTTCCCTAAGTCATTCCTCATAGGGCATGGTTTCCAGACCCTTCACCATTTTAGTCACTCTTCTTTGGACATGCTCCAGTTTCTCCACATCCTTTTTGAATTGTGGTGTCCAGAACTGGACTCAGTATTCCAGGTTGGGTCTGACCAAAGCAGAATAGAGTGGCACTATTACTTCCCTTGATCTAGACACTATACTTCTATTGATGCAGCCTAAAATTGCATTGGCCTTTTTAGCTGCTGCATCGCACTGTGACTTTCTCCAACCCTCCAAGATGACTTCAATTGTTTTGAGCTACAACTCCTGAGTGCTCTGGCTAACATGGCTAATGATCTGGGTACAATGGAACTTATGAGACCATGAGATGGGAAAGAACATGAGATTTAATATCCCAAGGAGGTGTTTCTATAGGCATTAATTGTTGGAAGATTTTGGAATGCCAAGGTCCAGTGACTGAAAAGAGAAAAAAGGTTATAATTCCGATCCAAGGATTTTGTTAACCAGATATCTAAAGAGAAAACAAAGGCAAACTGCAGTTTGGGAGAGACAAAGAAGAACACAGAGAGCTGTATTTGGGCTTTATAAGGAACTTGGGATGCTACTGTTTTCATGGAGCATTGATGTGGGAACCCCGTACTTTGGTTGTGGGGTATTTCAGCAGTGTGGTTCCACTGATGCTCAAGTGCTAAGTGTTGTGTGTTATGTCTGTTGTTTGCCTTCAAGTATACACTTATAAATGAATGCAAATATTACAGAGCTCCAGGAAGCCTCTAGTGACATCTTAACTGTCAGAGAGGCGAGCGCTAACAAAATAAATGAATAATGTGTTGTAAATGTAAACCTCTCTGAGCATCTGTGAGAAAGCTGGGCAATGATAATGGTAATCATGGAAACCACATATCCAAAGGAAGAATTAATGCAGCTTTTACGCATGGGGGGAAGGATGCAGGGTGGCAGTCTCTCCTGTAAATTCAACATGTCTGATGATTTCCTTTCTTCCCCTTCTCCCACCTCGCTCCAAAGGGCAAATGTAAAGCTTCCCATTCTCCTAGAAGAAGGGGGACAGGGGAAAGACAAACAAACCTCCTTTTTGATTGATTGGCTGGGAGGAGAGGCATTCTCAATTAACTGGCAGAGCTATAATTACTATATAAACAGTCTTGGGGCTTAGCTGGGACCAAGTGTGCCGGAGACCTCGATAAACCAAGGTCAACTGGGAAGCCTAATCTGCTCGTGACAAATGATAAGGTGATAACATGAGAGTGCCCCTCGCTGTGGGGTCTGTGGTTTGTGTTAAGACAGTAGGAAGCCCAAAGGTCGTTTGAGTTCTAATGTGTCAAAAGCAACATGAAAAGAAAACACCACAAATCTGATGTTCAGCTGCATGAATTCCCATTCATCCACCACACTGGCCAGGGCTGAAAAGTTTAACCAGAACTCTGGTGAGGAGGCCTCCTTTAGAAGAGGAAGAAAAAGAATGAGAGGGATAACACAGAAGACTCCATTGTTGGATGTTGCTTAAAGTTCATGAGAGACAAGACCATCCTGCATAATTTTCCTGCTTCATGTGGGGCAGCAAATAATCTCCATCTTGATATATTCTACATGTATGGGATTATTTTGGTACACAGGGTGGACAAAATTAGGGTTGCCAGAAAGGAAACTGGAGAGGGTTCCCGTACCTTTAATGGTTGTGTAGAAGAGGAAATTTCATCACCTGTTGTTTGTTACCTGGCTGTTAAAAGCATCACCTACTAAAATTCTGTCTTCTACAGAACCATTAGAGGTACAGGATCTCTCTCCTGTTTTCAGTCCTGCAAGCTTACAGACATTTTCACATTGTCTGTATCTAGGTGGCATTGACATAGGTTGGGAGCATTTACATATGGAGTCCCCCATATTCAGTGTGATAAAACTGAAATCTTATGTTATTTTGGCCCATGAGGCAGAAAAATGTTCCCTCTTGACATTTCAGACAGTACAAATAAAATGCTAACAAATTAAATAACTAACAATCACAATGTCCCAAATCTGCTGCATGTGGACAGAATCTTTATGCATGTGTACATTTCCTCCTGAAAGCATTGAACATTTTTGCCCAATGCACATGTTCCATATTCAGGTCAAGATATAGAAGTGGAGTTGTGCATATGGGGCCCTTGCACATGCTAATGCGCCTTCTTGAACAATGCAGATCCATCTCCCTGTGCCAAATTTGGCAGTAGTACTCTTTCAGTTGTGTACATTGCACCATGTTGCCATTTAGAACTAATCACAAACAGTGTGTAATTTAGCACACAGAGATTCATAATACACACCCCAATGACAGATTCCCGAAGAATGAAAGCAAAGCAAAGTTTGTAATTCTCTATGCAGTGTACTTAGCTGTGAACCATCTGGACTTCAGCACTGGCAAAGGAACAGTCCTCCTACACAAACATTTGTATCATCCAACCCCCTCCCATGAATAATATATTTTTCCTGCAGCATTTTTTTTACCCCACAGGTCAAAACTGCAGCAGATTTGCACCTACCGTTGCAGGCCTCATAGTGCCAGTCCCCCCTTAAATAATCAAAAAACGGACAAGAGGCTGTCATGGCTGTTACATTTGTGCAGTCATGCAAGCGTTGGGATGGGGAAATGGCCCTTGCTCAGTTGGAGGCTTCAGGGTTGTTGAGGGATGCTGGGATAAACTATATGGCTGAGGGGAAATCTGTGCAACCCAGAAGGAAAAGCTACTTCTGTTGGAGGCAGTCATCTCACTTTGATGTTAGGGCTGGCAACAGTGTGTGATTGTTATATGTATGTCAAGTCTTTGTGAAACAAACATGCACTTTGAAAAATATCACAACTAGGATGTTACGTTTACAGGCCAGGTGAGTTCATTCCCATGGCACATAATGTGAACAAACAATAAAAGAAGCCACAAAAATACCCTTCTTCCCCTTCTTTTAAACTGAAACAGACTAACATCACGATCTCTTATAAATTTTATGGCATTCCGTATTAGGTGGAGACCCTGAAGTTGTAAATGTTCATTTATCTGACTCCAGCTCAAACACCTCTGACCATAAAAAGGCTTAACAATATTACCGCCCTTGTCCAGAGACAAGCAAGTTATAGGATTTCTTACAAGAGAACATGAGCCAACGTGAACTTAATTTTACACGAATGATCAGAAACAGGAACATTGTGTGGCTTTTTGAGCACAGCAGGGAAATCTCACTAGGTTCTCTATTTTGGCTCATAATGAGAATGCGTATTTTTTTGGTCTAGCAGGTGTCCTCAGCCTCAATAGGCTTTGCCTTGTAAACATCCTTTCATCAGTTTTGAGAGCTTTGAAGTGCTCATCTTCATATCACTCTCCAAATGATCCTTTCAAAGCCAGGGTCTTTGATGGAGACATCCTAGAACTTCTCATTACCTGTATATAGAGACAGATTAGCTAGTTCAGGGAGGAACCATATTTTTGGGAACAAAGCAGTGGCACCTAAGGCAGCTGGAGTATGAACCAAGCACCTCCAGAGCTCATCACCAATGGCCCTTGCAGTGAACCTTTCAAGGTTGTTAAGTGGGGGAAGAAGGAATAACATTGACCTCTGGGATTCTAGGATGGCTGAATCCACAACTACTCCTACCATTAGGCAAGTGGGACAACAGGTTCCAAACGCAGTTGCTGGTGTGTGTGTGTCACCATCACTATACCCAGCAGCTGTTTATTGTGAACACCCCATCCATTTTCCTTTATTGATAGACAGAGCTGTTTATGTTGCAGAATCTGACCTGGGCCTCCTAAGCATCCAGCTGAATGCAATTTAATGCCAACATTGAAATAATATTCAACGGATTTTCTGTACTGAAAAGGAATCAGTACCATCTTGTTCTTTGCCTCAGACACAAAAAGTCTTGGCCCAACCCTGGCACTATCCTGAATCCCAGCACAATTAGTTGTGGGTTGGGACCTGGTCTTTGGCAGGTGTGGTCTTAAGTGTTTCAGTGTTGATTGGTTTGAAAACCTTTCTCGCTTTCAGTCTTACCCCATTCAGCAGGTACAAATTCTAGTACACAAATAACTCTGTCTCTATACTAACCATCCTGCTCCAGTACTAAATCCCCTTGTGATTCTAAATTCTGTTGGAGTTTGCACTGTACCTCTGGTACATTCAGCTGTCTGTAGTTCAGTATTGGCATGTGGGCATCAATGTTATTTCTAATCCATTGCCTTCCATCATGCACCCATGTAATGAATCTTTTATGATGCATTGAGAGCCAGCGTGGCATAGTGGTTTGAGCATTGGACTATGACTCTAGAAACAAGGGTTCAGTTCACGCTCAGCCATGAAAACTAGTTGGTGACCTTGGGCAACTCACAGTCTCTCAGCCTCAGGGGAAGGTGATGGCAAACACCCTGTGAACAAATCTTGCCAAGAAAACCCCATGGTAGGTTTGCCTTAGGGATGCCATAAGTCAGAAATGACTTGAAGGCAGACAATACACAGAGAGACATTCATAGCAGATAAGAATATAAGAATTGACCGAAGCACTTCCCTGACAGCCAGCATGGTGGAGTGGCTTGAGTATTGGACTAGGACTCTGGACCAAGGTTCGAATCCCTGCTCAGCCATGGAAACATACTGGGTGACTTTGAGCAAGTCACATTCGCTCTCAGCCTCACAGAAATGGAAGGGCAAACCTCCTTTGAATAAATCTTGCCAAGAAAATCCTGTGACAGTTAGAATGGCTTGAAGACACACAACAGCAACAACAACAACAACAAGACAGAAAAAGAGCATTTCACAGAGTTTGGAGAAATCAAAGGCCACAAAAAGGGCTGGATGCAACCCAAGGGCTGCATTTTAGACTCCCACTAGTCCAATGGAGCTAGTCTGAAGCAATAGCTGCCCTGGTTCTGATCATAGGTTCTATGCTATAAACATTTTATACAAAGGGTATACAAGACCATTACATAAACAGGATAAACAACCCATAAACATAATCTTTATAATATTTATGAAAAATGGAGAAATGGAAATATATGCAGAGTTAAATAGAATGTCATATACGCAATATGAAATACAACATACAATGCAGCCAAATGTAACAATATATATATATATATATATATATATATATATATGTCGGGGGAAAATCAAAATCTATCTAAATACATTGGGTAAATATATAATTGTGATAAATATTTAATTGTAATAAATATTATATTTATTGATTGTTTCTCTTGTTTATGTGATGGTTTTATATGTTCTTTGCATTTGTAGATGAGACCCTGCCCTTTTGTGATTGTTGATAAACATTTTATAACCACTGCCCATAATCAGCTTGTCCTATTTGCTGAGAAAATGGCTCAATTTCTTTTTCTTTCTCCATTGCTGAATTGACTTTTAGAACTATCAGTAGGGGAGCAGAAAGATTTAGATTTTTTTAAAAAAATGTACTGACTTATAAAAGAAATCTGGATATTGTTAAAATCTTAATCAGTTTCAAAAGAAAAGTTAAGTGGGGCAAATGGCTTGAAAATAACTCATAGGAAAATTAATATTATTTCAACAGATGTGTTCCATATTCCATGCTTTACCATACATGTAGCTGGTGCTTTAAGCCACTGTATTGCAATTCACCTGGTCCTCAAATGAGGTCATAAATGTGTGCATTATTAATTCTGAAACTAGTAAATGTCTTATGTCTCTAATCAGTTTCATGCTCCCACAGTGGACTTTTTGAACAAAGATTCTACTTTATGTGGTCTGACTGCAACATCTGTGCAACATGTGCAGAAGTAAAACAAGGGATTGGTCCATGCCTTCCACCACAGGAAGTAATAACCTTGTCAAGATGCGGTAATAACATTACGGAGGTTAATCAACACTGTTGCACCATCCAAGCAACCAGGCCCTGGAAACAAACATGCCTGACATAATCGGCTCAATTTCATCAGCACATATGATGGCAAATGGGCCAGGCAGGTGCTCATTAGCAGCTTCCCAGATCAATAAATGATGTGGTTGCCTCTGTACCTATAGGACAGATTTTCCATGGCCATGTGTGTATTCTGTGTGCAATTGAGATACTCATATCATGAGATCTCTAATTTTCATTTACATAACATTAAGTAAAGATGGATTATTGCCATATAGAGCACCACATTGTAACACTGTGAAATTGTTGGTTTGCATAGAAAAAACCCTCAATATCAATAAGAATACAACAAATAATGCAGTTCTGAAGAATCATAACAAGTGCAGACACTAAAAGAAGACCATATAAATATAGGAGCCAGTGTGGTGTAGTGGTTTGAGTGTTGGACTTTGACTCTGGAGAGTATGGTTCAAATTCTGGCTTGGCCATGGGCAAATAACACTCTCACCCATGAGAATGGCAATGGCAAACCCTCTCTGAAGAAATTTGCCAAGAAAGCCCCATTATAGGCTTGCCTTGGGGGTCGCTATAAGTCAGAAATGACTTGAAGGCACAGTACAAGGACAACATATAAACATAGGCAATGGGACTAATATTATGTCAGAAATCCTCGATCAAAGTGTGCAGAGCATCATGCTCAGCATGCATAGCTCTATGCTTCTTTTCACCCCCCCCCCCCCAGGTATCATGCAGAGAGATGGCTGTTTATTGGCTGTGAAGAAAGAACAGGTAGGGAGGCACTTGAATCCAGTTCTGTAGCTTGGGGTAAGATAAAGGAGGCTGCTGACCTGAATTTCCCATGACTTGCAGGAGAGCCTGAAGACCAAGGGTGCATCTACACTATAGAAATAATGCAGTTTGACACCACTTTAATGCTATGGCCTCATCCTACAGAATTGTAGCATTTATGGTTTTGTGAGGCACTACCAGTCTTTGACACAGAAGGCTAAAGACCTTGTAAAACTACATATCCTAGGATTCCATAGGATGGAGCTATAGCACTTAATGTGGTGTCAACCTGCATTTCTACAGTATAGATGCATCCCACTTTCAGTTCTCTTCCTTTGGCTGCCAAAGTATACCTGGGATGGGAGCTGCCTGGTTTCTTCTTTCTTTCCTTTTCTGTAAATTGTCATGGCAGCTGTCCTGAAGGAGATTTGGACATTGTGCAAGTAGCTCACAAATAGCTCCTTGCACACTGTTCAAAAACAGATTATAGCACTGTGTAATCCTGAGTTGTATGCATATATGTCACTAGCATGATTGCAGCTTGTGTTTAAAAAGTTTAGGAAAATTAAAACCAAAAGGACAATAAAATAAACACCGGGTGGAATCTTTTCTTGCATTCAAAAACCAAGGTGCCATCACTGAGGAGACCTTCTTAATTGAATATTGAATCGATCAAAGAAAGAGTTTCAAGGAAATTGATCAAGGAAATTCCCTCTTGGTCACAACTTCACAAGAAGAGGGCTTCAAAGAAGAGGGGTCTGTTGGATCAAAGCCAGGAGAGAGCTATTGCCCATGGGCCACACAAATCCAATTGGATCCTTGATCCTTCTGTCACTGCCAAAATCACTGTCAGTTACTTCTTGATTGGCCTTCCTACTCTCTTGTCAAGATTCAGTTTAAGTTTGTTTGTTCACATCCAGTGAAATACTGATTAGGAAGGCTGTTGTTCAAGCAAGGCTCAGCTTGACCTGGAAGCTCTTCACAGCTCCTTTCTGACTTGAAGGATTCCATTGTCCAACTTTGGTTAGTGGAGTCAGTCCATGATTTGTCACCATGAAGGTTGCCATGTGGAATTTAGTGGTTAACCATACAGAGCAGCTTCATACAGATTTAGCAGGTTCTTAACAGCAATGAACCCCTTGTCTAGATTCTTCTTGCATATTATGGTTAGCACCTCCTCAAAGCTGCTGGGTCATTATGTATTTTCTGATTCATACTGATGCACATTCAGTTAACATAACAAGTCAAGTTCCCCTTGACAGATACACAAATTACATAGTGCATTTCTAAAACCTCAGTGGGAGAACATATTAACATTATTATTTTGTAATCTGTGGGGGGGGGGGAGGGGTGAAGGGGTGGGAAGGGGGAATCCATCTAGATATTCTTGCTGAATCCTCCTTGCTTTCACATCTGAAACACATTATGGAATTATTTATTCTAATGTGGTCTGCCCAACACAACAGAAGACTTAAGCCTCAGCATTTTGATCCACACAGTTTCACAATCTATCATCACTACAGAAACTACATACCAGACTGCCCAAGGGGAGGATATTTCCTCTTCCATGTGATTGGAAGCTCTTTGCCAAGGTTTTGTCCCACAGTTTGCATTCACACTGGATTTGCTACTTAGAAAATTTACATTTGTATGATTCCAGCTGCTTCTGTTAGCGTGCTATTGAAGTGTGTTGCTGAGAGGCATCTGTGAATATTGAACAAACTGCTTATCCAATAAAACTCAGTTTGAAGGAGGGGTTTTGGCACGGGCTTCTGATGGCAGCTGGTGGTATCCATGCCCATGTTGTGGTGATAGAGTCACTCTGGATTTTAGTCTGAATTTAAAAGTGTTGATGTGCATAAAGTTAATGCATGAAAGAAAGGAGAACAAAAGGAGACTAGAACATGGAACAATGGATACAAACTGCAGGAAAAGAGATTCTACCTCAACATTAGGAGGAACTTCCTGACAGTAAGGGCTGTTTGACAGTGGAACACACTCCCTTGGAGTGTAGTGGAGTCTCCTTCCTTGGAGGTCTTTAAACAAAAGCTGGATGGCCATCTGTCGGGTATGCTTTGATTGGGAGTTCCTGCATGGCAGGGGGTTGGACTGGATGGCCCTTGTGGTCTCTTCCAACTCTATGATTCTATAATTCTATGAGAGGAGGGGTATTAGCTACTCCTCCCAGTTTAGTGTCATCTTGATAAGTATGCCTCCAATTCTGTCATCCAAATCATTAATAAAGACATTGAATAGCACTGGGCCCAGGACAGAACCCTGTGGGACCCCACTGGTCACTTCTCTCCAGGATGAAAAGGAACCATTGTTGAGCACCCTTTGAGTTTGGCCAGTCAACCAATTACAAATTCATGTAACAGTTAACTTGTCTATCCCACATTTTGCAAGCTTGTTTGCAAGAATGTCATGGGGAACCTTGTCAAAGGCCTTACTGAAATCGAGGTATACTATATCCACAGCATTCCCTTCATCTACCAAGCTGGTAATTTTATCAAAAAAAGAGATCAGGTTCGTTTGGCATGACTTGTTTCTCTGAAACCCATGTTGACTTTTTGTGATTATGGCATTGGCCTCTAAGTGTTCACAGACTCTCTGCTTAATGATCTGCTCTAGAACCTTTCCTGGAATTGATGTCAGACTAACTGGATGATAATTGTTGGGATCCTCTTTTTTTCCCTTTTTGAAGATGGGCACAACGTTTGCCCTCCTCCAGTCTGCTGGGACTTCTCCTGTTCTCCATGAGTTCTCAAAGATTATTGCCAGTGGTTCCGATATTACATTTGCCAGTTCTTTTAATACTCTAGGATGTAGTTCATCTGGTCCTGGAGATTTATATTCATTTAGGTTAACCAGGTATTCCTGTACTACCTCTTTACTTATTCTGTGCTGAAATTCCTCTATTCTGTCTTCTGCTCCATTATCCTTAGGTTGAGCAACCTTTGCCTTTTCTGAGAAGACTGAAGCAAAGAAGGTGTTGAGTAATTCTGCCTTTTCTCTGTCCCCTGTTAGCATTTTGCCATCTTCTGCACGCAGTGGCCCTACCGTTTCCTTCTTCCTTTTGCTGCGGACCTATCCAAAAAAGCCCTTTTTATTGTTCTTAACCTCTCTAGCCAGCCTGAGTTCATTCTGCGCTTTAGCTTTTCTGACTTTACCCCTACATGTGCTGGCTATTTGTTTGAATTCCTCTTTTGTGATTTCCCCATTTTTCCATTTCTTATACATGTTCCATTTAAAACTTAGCTCAGTTGAAAATTCCTTAGTCATCCATCCTGGCTTCTTGAGACATCTTCCATTTTTCTTCCTCATTGGAACTGTTTGAAATTGTGCCTTCAATATCTCCCTTTTGAGAAACTCCCATCCGTCTTGAACTCCCTTCTCTTCTAGTATTCCTGACCATGGGATCACTCCCAGTATTTCTCTAAGTTTATTGAAATCAGCTCTCCTAAAGTCTAGAGTGCGTGTCTGACTATGCCTAGCTTCTCCCTTCCACTGTATTACAAACTCCAGGAGAACATGGTCACTTCCACCTAAGGATCCAACCACTTGCACCCCATCAACTAGGTCTTCCCTGTTGGTTAAGATAAGATCTAAAATGGCTGATCCCCTTGTTGCCTCTTCCACCTTTTGGACAATGAAATTGTCTTCCAGGCAAGTGAGGAATTTGCTAGACCTTGAGGATTTGGCTGAGTTTGACTTCCAGCAAATATCAGGATAGTTGAAGTCACCCATCACTACTACATCTCTCCTTTCTGAGTATGTGATTATCTGTTCTAGAAAGGCATCATCCAATTCCTCTGCCTGAGTCGGGGGTCATGTACAATAGTAGTGGTGGTGGTGAAGGTGATATCTGGCATTCCTGACAATGCTCATTCACAATGTAATAAACCATTTGAAAATATTTGATTATAAAGTTTTTTTTAAAGAACATATTGATATTTGAATTGGGCCATTGTATACTCCAAACTTTAAATATCCAAAGAACTTTTATGTCAGGAATGCTAGATATCACCTTCACCACCACCGCTACTATTGTACATGGGAATAACAAATACAAATAAGCATGGGGAAATGGTAACTTTATATGGTATTTTTGTAGTATTGTTATTGTCACAAACCATTTTGCTAGTGGTTGGTTCTCATCTTGCTTTGGTAATGTCACATGGATGTTCTGCTTGTACATTGATGGGATTGGTAGGTTCTTTCCATGCAAGTGGAATTGGGTCAGATGGAAAAGTTATAGTATAGAAAATACCTGCATGACCCAGTTATTTCCATGTGCTATAATGTGAAACATTGCTGATTCACTATAGAGAGCAACTATGGGAAAACCCTTGTAGGAATGCATCCTCTTTCTCTAGGAAGCAAGATCTAGCTGCATTGATTCATGCTACACTCAGCCCTTGTACTGTCAGAAGTCCCTGCCCCCTCATGTTTAGGGGAAATCTCTTTACTTGTAAATGGAGTCCCTTGGTGGAGGCCCTATCCTTTGAAGCACCAGAAAACAAATGTGCTCCATCTTCTACATGAAAGTTCTTCAGATACTTGAGGAGGGATATCAGATTCCCTCTGAGGCTAAACACATGTTCTCCAAGCTGAACATACTCACCTTCTTCAGTTGTTCCTCATAGTGGTTGTTTTCCAGATCCTTTACCATCTTGATCACTCTCTTGTGGTTAGGTTTTAGCTTGTTTGCCTCATAAGTCCTGCCTCCTTTCACTTTCCAGCCCCCTTCCTGCTCTTCTTTTGCTGGCAGGCAAATCTGTTCTTTGTCAACCAGGGTTTTAATGCACAGTCATTGTTAGGGAAACTACACAGTGTAGCATAGTGGTTTGAGTGTTGGAAACCCACTGGGTGACCTTGGGGGAGTCACACTCACCCAGCCTCAGGGGAAGGCAATGGCAAGCCTCCTCTGAACAGGTTTTGCCAAGAAAACGCTATCACCTTAGGTTTACCATAAGTCACAAACAACTTGAAGGCACACAACAACAACAATTCTATTTATGTTTTCTAATTTCTTTATTTTTCATATTTTTTTTTACTCTTTTAATGAGATGACCAGACTGTGTCAGCTGGAAAAACCAGCAGTAGAAGAACGTTATAAACCATCCTGGACATAAAATGCTATTTGAAAACACTGACATTCTGGATCAATCCAACAACTATCATGTCAGATTGCACGGGGAAGCCAGTGAAATCCATAAACACCTGGACAACTTCAACAGGGAAGATGAAACCCTTAAAGTAAACAAAGTTTGGCTACCAATCCTGAAAACACTAAAATCAAGACCCAGCAAATGCAAATGAAAACCACTCAGCAGACAATGGATCATTAATTAAATAGAAACCCTGAGGCCTTGTCATTCAACAACAGACCAACACACAGATTAATGTATAAATCACTTACTCTCAACCAACAGTATATATACCCCACTCTCTTCCATGCTAGCATTCTCTGGCATTCTCTGAAAATGCCAACCACAGCTGCTGGTGAAACATCAGGAATAAACTCTTATAGAACATGGCCTCATAGCCCAAAAACCCCACAAAAACCTGTGGGTGCTGGCCATGAAAGCTTCCAACTTCACAATAACTCATTATATTGCCTAACTCCTTCTGCCTGGTTAAAACCTTAAACCTTCTACTCTGCTCTCTCTGGCCTGATACAGACGGTAACTTTAGGGTGCCCCCGTCATGTGCTAGGGTTGACCAGGAGCAGAGCCAATAGATGCTTCGCAACCCTAGCATGTGATGAGGGTGCCCTTGCTCCGCAGCACTGTACCCATGGTGCATGAAGTGATGATGTCTCAGGTGCGCAGCAACCAAACAGAGCTGCGCACTTGCAACATCATAGATGTACCCTATGGCACTTTTTGCATTGCAAGTGTGAAGCAAAAAAGAGCCGCTTTCTCAGGCTACTTTTTTTGTCCTCACCTTGGCTGCTCCGTTTGGTTGCTGCGGCAACGGTGTGGACGAAAAAGAGAACACCAACGATAAAAAATTACAGATAATACAGCATAATTTTAAAAGCTTTTAAAATAGCTTTTAAAAAGTAACTTTCTGGGCCTGGCAGGCAGGTACTTGAGATGGGTCTTTTTGATGGCAGCATGTCAGTTGTGGAATTTCTCCTCCATTGTTCATTATCCTTTGCTCCTCCATTGTTCATATTCTTATTTTGTCCCACTCTGCCATACTTTAAAAGTTTAATGTTTTGTCATTCTTTACTTTTAATGCCATATCTTACATTTTTTAAAATAAGTCTTTGTTTCTTGGTGCTTCTGGTTTTGTGATGTTTTAATGATTTAATTGATAGACTATACCTAGGTTGCATTCGTACTGCAGAAATAATCCAGTTTAACACCACTTTAACTGCCATGGCTCAATACTATGGAAGCATGGGAACTGTAGCTTGTTGTGGCACCAGAGCTCTTTGGGAGAGAAGACTAAGGGTCTCATAAAATTACAATTCCCAGAATTCCATAGCATTGAGCTGTGGCAGTTAAAGCAGTGTCAAACTGGGTTATTTCTACAGTACAGATGGAGCCCTAGTGTCTGCTGAGCAGAGGTGCAGTTTTATAAATACATAAATGCATGCCTAAGAGAAAATAAGAGGAATAAGAGTAAAATATGAAGACCAACCAAGATTAATCTAAAATGAAGGAGAGGAAATGGATGAGGCTTATGGCACGTTCAAGACTAAGAAGTTTTATTTGGCATGAGCTGTCATGAACTCCAGCCCATTGATGATATACTGTATCTGTTGGAAATTAGGGTTTCCCAGGGTGTTAGCCCCTGTTTGGGAAAAAATGAAATCTATAATTAATAAGAAATATAGGTTTTTAAAATTATTTTTAAGCAGAGTAGCAGATAAGTGTGCCCCAATCTGATATTGCTTTTCAGAATATTGATACTGACTCAGAAATAAACAAGGCAGACAGTTTCAGGATGCAAACTTGGAAAAAGTTTACTAATGCCTTTTGCATTTACATAGCATGTGGAGAGCCTACATCCTGACTAGCTAATGAAAAGTTTAGGTGAAAGAAAGCTCTTCAGCCTTTAACTCACCACCTTGTTGATGGGAACATGAAGCATGGCTGAAGGCGAGGAGAGGAAGAGATGTTAACAGATCAGAGGTAAAAAGAAGGATGAGCGTGATAAGGGGTATGTGCATTTATATGACTGGTAACCCTAGGAAATTTCCAGGGTCACATGGTTTAGTCACGCAAAAGGTATATATGACCATGCATTTCAAAGGATAGAAAGAGCAAATGGAGGGAAAAGACCAGAAGGATTTTACTCAGAGGGAATTCTGCCCGATCTATACCCCAATTGCTGTAACAGCAAGAGAGGAGGTGAAAAAGAATGCTGGAATTTTTCAAGAGTATCACTCCTACCAGTAGTTGCCTCTGGTGTATTTTTTGAGGGGTGAGTTCTTGCATTGTTACAGTGGTGAACTCCCCCAAACTATATATTTACATAATCTGAAATACTCAGGTTTTTAAGGGGAGGGGCTGACAACAAAAGGCTAAGTTTTTGGATGCAACTATAATTTTTTGGGGTACTGGGAAGTCAGTGGGGATCCCAAGCATTATGCTGATTCCTCAAAGGCTGCATGGGGACCATGGACCACATGATTCCCACCCCTGGCTTCGATAGATGAGGGGTAGCCATACCCACTGCCACCCATTCTAAATGGTTACTGGGTTTTCCTAGTTCAGTATGCTGAGTATGTACAGAACTGGCATGTGCATCATCATTTGCCATCTGCTGTTATTGTTTCTGTCATTTTATACAACTCCAAAGGCAAGATTTTAAGCTGAAGCAGATTTCTTCCATACAGTTCAAGCTAAACATACTGTACAGATATTCTGGACAAAAGAGATACATTTCTGTTATGTTGTTGCAGGGAAGAACATTATGTGGTTCATAAATGGTCTTAAGTAAAACCATAATTGTATAGGAGACACTTTTCAGTGCTTAGAAGACAGACAATAGTGAGAATGCTCCACTCATAGATACATAAAGTGAGAATTTTAAAACGTTGGTGTCCAGTTTCTGTGCCCAGAATGCAACTGCTGTTTTCAACCCACGGGCCAATCTCAAGATGTTTCAGATGAATATAATTTGGCTTGCAAATTTTGCCCTTACACATAAGCCTGTTATTGTCTTATACATCCCATAAATTCCCCTTCAGAAGCAGTTGGACATTGGTGTTCAATGCAAAACGGTAACATTTAGTTTAAGGTTGAATGTCCTGTGTTGCACTGAGGAGAAGTTGGACTGTACCTGTTCTATGATGGATTAAACTGAGAACCACTCCCCGGGTGTGAAATGTTTACTTGGAGGGAGCTGTGTTGTTGTTTGTATTGTGTATGGCAGAACAAGCAAAAATGTCCCCCTCCGGCTAAGGCCTGAAATTCAGGAATCACTTTTTATAATGACCATCTTGAATTAAACAGCTCAGGACACAGACAGTGGCATCACTAGGGTTGGCGTCACCCAGTGCAGCAACACATGGTGTCACCCCCCACATCAGTCTCCTCCCATACCGCACCATATAGAATTCTTAGTAGTGTTTTTTGTACTATTGGTACTCATAAATCGTCACTGTCATGTATCACTGAATATAATGGCAATAGTTGTGACATCAACTAGCAAAACTAAAACTGTACCTTTAAATTACACTATCATATGCATAACCTAAATTTATTTACATCTACATAGCTTCCTGTGGTTTAAGTGAAAATTTGGTAGGATGTGATGCTTTTAAAGAAAATTTAAAAAGATTTTTTTAAAAAATTGTAATTTAAAAATTTAAAATCCTTGAGGTCTCTTTTTTCTCCTTCCGCTGAGTCTTGACCAACTTGCACCATTTGTTCCACGAGCTCCCACTTTTCAAAGAGATGCAGGGGAATGCCGCAGCCTGTTTCTGCCAAAAGGCAGATGTTTGGGGAGGAGTGTTATCCTCTTCCCTTAGGGTCTCACCTGGTGTGGCCCAAAGCCCCCATATTTCTTTAGTAATGCCTCTGGACACAAAACAATTCCACAACATACATTCTCTGTCTGCCCTTTGTCTTATTCTCAGAGCAAGTTGTGGGGGGCTTTGATAGGGAACTGTTTTCCCCATTACTTCAATTGATACCAGTGGCACTTTGCTTCCAGCTTCAGATGGTGGCATACCTTAGACTTCTGTTACTCAACTAGGCCACAGTGAGACTGGGTTGCATAGATTCAAAACCATTCTAATGAGATGCCAGGCTTGATGGCTCTCATGTTAGTGGAACAGTGAAAATGCTTCAGGTTTCATCTCCATTTTAAAGAAGCTATCCAAGGTGCTGGATCTGCTTTGAGGATAAGGTTCAGCATCCTATACAGCTCTAGACTAAAGCCTAGATCAGCTTTACCATAGCACTAACATCAGAGCTGCCCACCATCACTGGCCCGGGCCCTGCATGAGTAACTGCATATCTTCTGTCATGTACATATCAGCTCTACATAATATTGAGTATGCAAAGACCAATATGATCTCTGGTTCTGCATCTATCTCTTCAAGGGATGGGAACTGTCCACTGTGTTTTCCAGAAATCCAAGAGAATAAAGGAGAGACATTGATAAATAACTGTGCACCATCTGAGAATACCCATCCAAGCAAGTGCAGGTCAGAATCCTGGTGTTTAGCCCCAACCAAAATAGACAATTCATTAAATTGTTGAGTGATGAGCAAAACATAGGTAAAACCAATGGATCCAATGGCTCCACTTTAGGTGGGAATGACAATAGGATTTAGGCCAGGGATGGGCAACTGTACAGGTGCTGGGGCCCATTTCTTTCCCCCCAGACCTCCCCATGGGATGTGCCCCCATAGCAAGCCCAAATACTTCCACTTTCCTCTGAAAATATCAAGAGAAAGGGCCCTTTGCATCACCTCCTGTCACTAGTTAGAGAAAGCCTAGAAATGAAAAATAGTTGTTTAGGCATAGTACATAGTTCAAAAGTGCTTGTTGGGTTATTTTTGCATGGTGGACATGTTTTTGCATGCATTTGTGTTTGGGGGTGCTTTCTGCATGGTTGGGGGACAAAAAGTGGGGTTCATCAGTAACAATTTGTTCACCTCTGATAAAGGCCCATGGGAAATGTTTACCTTTGTGGAATTCAACTTATGCAGCCAGAAACTGAATACATTCATTGCACAATAATAATAATAATAATAATAACAACAATGATGATGATATAAGTGAATATACACATGTGCCATACCAGTAGAATTTTGGTCAAGGATTCATACATGATTGTAGAGAAGATTTACAAATGTAAGGTACAAACCAAAATGGCAAGCATCCCAAGACACACCTGAGGCAGAGGGACCACTCTTTCTCAACTTCTTATTCTTTGCAAAGGCACTCATTTTTCTGAGAGAGCTAACCTTTATGAATGAAGTCGATGATGCTGTAATTAATTCAGGAGTCTTGTATGGGAAAACACAACGGCTTTGTACCAGGGGCCTGTATAACTCCAATCGCTTGCACTAGCTGAGCCTGGTAATTGAATCAATATACGGTAGGGGAAAGAGAAGCCCTGTACAGAAGTTTGGTTCCAGGTTAGATGTGAAACAGATGTTCAGTGATTCCTCTCCTTCTCACCTTCCCATATCCTTGCCAACTGCAGGAAAGAAATAACTTCCAGTGTATATATGAGTTCAGGAAGATGGGGGGGGGGGGTGGTGGGTGGTAGAAGAAAAGCCATGGCTGCATCCTTCTGGCATCACTAACAATGAGTGGCTTATATTCTTCATTAAGCAATGCATCCTTTTTCTCAGGGCAAATGGCAATGATTTTAAAGGAAATGGCTGAGTAACACTCACATGTGGGTCACAGGAAGAGAGTGGCAGTGCCCCCACTGAAACAATGGGGGCATAGTCCCAAAGGCTAGGGATGTTGGTAAAATCTGCCTTAGAATCCACTGGGATCACATTTCCGCTGTTCTGAAGGGGCAGTATCCTGTGATGCCTGTGATGCTGGGTTCCATTATTCCAATGAAACCTGTGGGCAGGCAGAAAAGAACCCCCAGGTTAAAAAAATTTTTTGGCAATATTTACACATACACCTGTGCAAAATATTGCATTGCATTTGAAAGTGAAAAGTCTTTACTGTTTCTTTTACATTTTTTTCTATAGATGTTTGGTTCTGCATTTACGATTGTGTATAAGTGGCTTTCAGAAGCAGTGTGGTGTAGTGATGTGAGTATTGGACTAGGACATCAGGAGATCAGGGTTCAAATCCCCACTTGGCCATGGAAAACCACTAGGTGACCACTAGGCAAGTCATAATCTCTCACCCCCAGAGGAAGGCAAAGGCAAACCTCCGAAAAAATCTTGCCAAGAAAACCCTATGATAGGTTTGCTTTAATATCAGGTTAAGTCAGAAATTACTGGGAGGCACATAATAACAAAAACTAGGAGTTCAGGAGATCAGGGTTCAAATCCATACATATCCATGGAAACCAATTGAGTTACCTTGAGCAAGTCATTTTCTCAGTTTGAGAAGGCAATGGCAAACCCCCTCTGAATAAACCTTGTCAAGAAAATCCCATTATAGCTTTGCCTTAGGGCCACTGAAAACCCAAATGGCACACAACAATGTAAGTGCCTTTGAATTAGCATGCCTTGTTAAAAAAAATAATAATTGTGCATTATTTACCACTTAAAATACATCTGCGGGGCAGTGTGATGTACATGTTTTGGGGGTTAGGGTTAAGCTAACCCTAAACAGTCCCGTGCTTAGCAGAAAATGCCAGAAGAAATTGATCTCAGAGATGTGCTGATAAAGAAATCTGACAACAGATCTGCTTATGCTGCTAAGATCTGCATCCAAAAGAATAAAAAGAGAGTGAAGAAAAAATTGGTGAATGACACCAGATCCAAATCTTCTCCAGCTAAGGAACACAGCTCCAAATCCAACATTAAGTTAGATCTGTCTATGGCCAGCAACTTCCAACATATCCAGGCAGAGAAGAGTTTGGATTCAGTACAACTTCAGCTGCCACAGTGCCATCTCAGGTGGTCCATGGTCATCTTTACCAATTAAGATTACACAATTGATTTGGCATTGTAAATAAACAGACATGGGTGTCTTGTGGATCTCAGATCAATGGTTTCAGGCTATCTTTTACATCTGATGCTGTGGACTCTGATATACAAAAGGTATATTGCAATAGATCTACTAGTGATCAGGATGGCACAAAATATTTATTTGGGACAACTGTGAAATAAAGTACTCGCCAATACCCAAATTGGACTGTATTTTATTTATTTTTTTGCTTCCCTAGGCTGAGTGTAATATGAATGGTGTGCAAAATGATTAAGTTGTCTGTGATATTTCATATTTCATTTCCAGAACTACAAAACAACAACAACAACAACAACAACAACAATAACAACAAAACAACCTGCTATCACATTATTATTTTGCATACTTGTGAGGATTAAATTTTACACCAGGTATCTGGGGAACTGTGAGAAGAACCTCTTTCATCTGTTTAAATGTGCTGAAAAAGTGGATTCCTTCACCATTCCTTTAGTCACTCTGCTTATAAGCACAGTTTGCCCAAAGAATTGTTATGCCAAAATTAACATGGACCCAAATGGATGTGGATGTATGGTAAAAGGTTATGGTATGCAGGGCACATATTGGATTGCCAGTGAGCTTCTCAGGCTACAGTAGGGTTGCCAGGTTTTCAAGATACCAGTGTGGGACAGCCAGATCATACCTCAAAAATGGCTGTGACAATGTGAGGAAGGCCTCTATAAACCCCATCTCAAGTCTCATGAGAAAAGGGCCTCTCATGAGATCTCAAGTCCTTTGGGAACCCATGAACCATCACAAATGTTACAATGGCATTGTAACATGAGAAATCTACTCTGTGAGCACATTGTTCAGCCTAGCCAGAGAAGAGGAAGAACATACACCACACCAGCCACAATCACAACAGAGGGCCCTTCAGCGTTTGGTATGTAATAGCCAGTTTGCTGTGTATCAGATGTGCAGATGGCAGTGTTTTGGGTGTAGCTGGAACCCACTCTTCCCACTCATAGTGAGTATAAAAATATAGGATTTGGGAGTCCTATATTGTCCCAATATGGAGCAGGGTTTCAGTCCTCAGATACACACAACTAGCAGAAAATAGCAAAGGCCTGAAACAATTACTGAAGAAAATCAATGCCCTGTCCCATTATTGTCAATGGTGGTGGCTGCACATGTGTGCACAATGTGTCCATTGACAATAATGGCGTCCCATGTTTTTTTGTTTCCTTGTGTGTGTCTGAAACAGAACCTCCGCTGATATGGAAGGCTTGCTGTATAAAGAAAAGGCATGACTTATCAGAAAGGATAATAAATCTTGACAGCAGGAAAAGAGAAGACTGTATTACAGGTGGATAGAAGCAATCAGGGAAGCCACAACCCTGAATTTGCAAGACTTCCATCAGGGCTAGTGGGGAGATGGTGTCTTGGAGATATCTCATTCACCATAAATCAAGACCAACTTAAAGGCAGTTAACACAAACACATACAAAACAGGACACCTGGAAACCCTACACTGCAATCCCATCGGTGATTACTTGGCAGTAAGCCCATTTCAATCCAATAGTAGGACTTACTTCATGCACATGTTTACATTGCATGATTATGTTTTGGTGTACTGTTTCCCAAGATTCAGGCAATGGCTTTCCTCTTTCCAGTTCTAAGAAAATCTGAAATATTGGCACCATTGGGGATAGCTTAGTTTTCTTCTGTGATCATATGGATCTGGTATGTTACACCTTAGAAAGGACAGCTCTGTTTTAAAGTGGTCTCCCATATTGCCACAACCTCTTTGATGAAATACCCTAAGCTAAGCTAAGCAGGGTCAGTCTTGGTTAATACTTTGATGGGAGATCACCAATGAATTCCAGGGCTGAAGTCTATATTGTCAAAAACATTTCTGAGTATTTCTTGTCTAAGAAAACCATATAAAACTCATGGGGTTGCCATAATTCAATGGACAGCTTGAAAGCATATACAGCCCCATCCCCTCCTGCTCTAAAATTTTTACTGATTTGACTGTGATTGTGGTGATTTTCACCACTGTAAAGACTTCCTAAACAATGTAATTGGCAATTAAACACACAAAGACCTAAACTTGCTAGATCAAAGGATTTTGCAAGAAAAAGTTCTATGTAAGCTAATTGAAATAAGCCTTCTACAACTGTGCTGTAAGATGAAAGTGGGCATATTCACAAAGGCTCCATTTCATTGCAATTTAATCGGGATAAACTGCTAAAACTGAACTGATAATTTAACTCAGATACAGAGAGTTGCAAGAAGGCCTTGTTAAGATTTTAGCTCCTTCTCCATTGACCTAAGCTGGGAAGGTGCAACCAGAGTTTATAGAGCCAGTCTGATTTTTCCCACCAGTGATCAAGTAGTCTAGACATGAGACTTTAAGCTCAGATGGTGGGGTATCCAAAAGCTGGTCCTGGACTGACTCTGAACATTCCCAAATCCTAGACACAAAGCCGTTTATGCAAAAGGGAGCAATGAATTCTGTTCAAAGGGTGTTAGGAATAAGCTGCACAAACAGATCTGATACGCACCATCAGCCTGCAAAGCAGAGCTCATAAGCACCCATCAAATGTAATACATCCAGTCTGACACCAAATGAACTGTAATGAAACACATCTGGAACTCACTTAGCAGTTTCAGAGAGCAGCACAAAGCATTTTACAGAAGAAGGGCTGAAAGCTCCACAGAGTGGGTTGTGTTTCCTCTAAGCAACAAGGTGAAAAGTCCCTGTGAGTTGGCAGCTTGCCCAACCAGTTCATCAGAGTTTCAGCCAACTCAAATGTCCCCCAAAGGCATAAGGGAACCCTTGAGTTTCTTGGGGCTTATTAAAGCAGTTTCGAAGGTTCTCCCTTCAGAATATTTCCTCTTCCCTGGTTCCTTTTAAAGACAAACACTCAGAAGATACAAAATATGGGATAGAATACTCTAGGATGCTCTCTTCCATTTTCCAGGGCAACTGGTACTGCTTGCTTCTCTCTCTCTACACTGGAGATTCTGTAGACTAGTGGTGGGGAACTGTTTTTTTAAATATATATATACACCTCCTGTCACCCTTGACCATGCTGGTTGGGGCTGCTGAGAACTGGAGTCCAATCGAATCTGGAAGATTACATTTTCCCAATATCTTCTTTAGATATTCTTGTATGCATACCCATCAATTGCACCTCTTTTAAGAGGAGGGTGACCAAAATGGTTAAAGGTCTGGAAACCCAAACCCTATGAGGAGTGGCTTAGGGAGCTAGGGATGTATAGCCTGGAGAAGAGAAACTTATGAGGCGATATGATAGCCCTGTTTCAATATTTGGAGGGATGTGGTATTGAGGATGGAGGAAATTTGTTTTCTGCTGTTTCAGGGACTAGGACATAGCGCAATGGATACAAACTATAGGAAAAAGATCCCACTTAAACATTAAGACAGGTACTTTACTTTTCAAACTAAGAGTGCATCTAAACATTAGAAATAATGCAGTTTGACACCACTTTACTTGCCATGGCTCCATCTACAGGATCTGGGATTTGTAGTTTCATGAAGCAACAGTGCTCTTTGGTAAGGCTAAAGACCTTGTAAAACTCCAAGGAATTCCAGGATTCCATAGGCTGGAGCTACAGCATTTAAAGTGGTGTTAAACAGCATTTTTCTTTGTTTCTACCATATAGATAAAGCAATATCAATGCATTTATTCTGGTCTTGGTGTATTTCTATTTCAATTATGGAAATTATTTCTAATCTATATAACACACACATGTATATCTGTTTAATCTTTTGTCTTCTTTTGGGGTCATGTATTTTTTGGGGGGGATGTGGGCATAAAGTGTCCACCCAACATGAATAAACAGCCCCCCCCCTCAAATATCTGTAGGGAAGCCTTGTTTATTTCTTCACAATCACCTGGAAGTTAAGTGGTGCATAGCCAATTTCATGCAAGCTTTCAGCATAACTCAATTGCTGTGTTTAACTTTTGCAACAGAAAAAAAAAATCCCCTTCGTACAACAAACTCCCATGTAACCCAGACAATCTGTTGCTAAACATCTGTTTCTAATGACCTATTTGTTTCTACGAGCTTCAGTAACGGCATGATGAAATGATAGGAAGTACTTTCTCAAAGAAACCAATCTGCTTGTAGTGAACGTGTGTGTTTAAGCCTTAAAAGTGTAAGGAACACTTTCTTTCATTTTGCTGCATAGCAGTAGGCTTCAATGACTTTTAACAAATAAACATCATGTACTGAATACTTGAATGCTGTTGGCTGGATCAAATTAGACAAAATTGTTGTTGTTGTTTGCCATTGAGATGGCTTCAACTTATGGCAACCCTATGAATGAGAGACATCCAAGAGCCCTGGTCATCAACAGCCTTGCTTGCATGTTGTAAACTCAAGATTGAATCACTCCATTTGTAATGTGGTCGGCCTCTTTTTCTACTGCCTTCTGCTTTTAGTCCTAGGGTGCATTTACACTGCAGAAATAATGCAGTTTGACATCAAGTGCTGTAGCTCCATCCTACAGAATCCTGGAATTTGGAGTTTTGCAAAATCTTTAGCATTCTCTGTTAAAGAGTGCTGGTGCCTCACAAAACTACATATCCCAGTTTGTTGTAGGATGATGCCATGGCCATTAAAGTGGTGACAAAATGCAATATCTCTACAGGACAGATGCAGCCTTAGCTGTGCTTAACCCCTCCTCAAATAAAATGGATGGAATCCTATGGATGAATCCCACTCTCAGTAGACCACAGACTCAATTGTTGCACAATGAGTGAACATGGAGACAAGTCCTATGGATTCAATGGGTCTACTTTGTTTGGGACTAAGAATAGGATTCGAGCTACAAAAATTATTTGGAAAAAATGATTTGTTGCATTCAGGCAAACTTTCCAATTTGTGGTTACAGCTATAACCAGGAGCCCTCCTCAGTAGTTAGTAATATCTGTGTTACAAGTTCTAAAAAGCAACTTTTTTACTTTTCCATTTCTCAAAAGTAATTATAATTGTTATTTTAAATTACTTTTTAAAACATCTGAATGTTTTTCCATTTAGCAGTACTCACACATGTGATATTACTGCTCCGCCATTGACAGAGGTCACTCCCGCATAACTGTAAAAAGTAGCTAAAAGTTACAGTTTCTTCACAAAAGTGTTGGAGTTATCCCTCACCAAATTACAATGGCAATGTGTGATCACCCTAGTTTACTAGTAAACAAAATTAGTTACAAATAATTAGTTTTTTTTTTTTAAAAAAATAAAATGTTACTTGCAAGCAGCAGAACAGACCCATTGTACTCAATGGACAGTTTGACTAAGCTGAATTCTATTAGTTTCAATGGGTTCCTTCTAAACCAGCAAAATCTTGTTCAGTCCAATATCTTGAGAAGAAATGGAAACTGGGATCAAAAGGAGGAGAAAGGATCATAGCTCAGTGGGAGAGAATACACTTTACTTATACCAGGTCTCAGTTTCTGATCTTTTGATCAGGTAGCAATGGGTGGGAAAAACCTGAAGCCCTGGGCATTTGCTGGAAATCGGAGATGAGAATGCTGGTTAGATGGACTGAGTATATGGCAAGTCCTTATGTCCCTAACTAGTGTGTGAAGCAGACTTCTGGGAGCAGCTTGCTGTTCTTCATGAGAAATAATTTCGGAGATGAAGAATAGGGGGAGGTGAATATTGCAAATTTCTTCATAGAAAAATACAACCTTTTAAACATGGAAGAACACTAAACAGAGAATGAACTTCATCCATAAGAAGCCTGGTTTTGAAGCCCTGCACATTCAGCCATATTAGAGCAGAAATAAGGATTGCCACATCCTTTTTAAAAAGAGGCTACTCATCTTTCACACTTATATGGCAAAGAGGTATATTATTGATCAGAACATGATACAGATCCATGATCAGAACAGCTTGAGTTTTTGGATCTGTATAATGCACATTTGTTTTTGTTTGTGTTTTTTTGGGGGGGGGGGGTTCCTGAATTGACAAATTTAATCACAGTCAGGATGGAAAGAACTTGGAAATTCAAAAATTACTTTCAAAAATGAAAGTGAAAGATAACCCCAATCCTAGCAGAGGTCCTCAGGCTAAGATGTTTTTATTTAAGTAAGTGTTTAAAACATTAGCATGATATGATGGTTTTTATATTGAGTAAGTGTATTTGTCATGCCTTTTAACCTCTGTATATTTTTAATGTAATTTTATATTGTTTTAAGATGATTTTAACTGTTTTAAACTTTATTGTATTTTTTAAAAATCTGTGAGCCACCTTGGGTCTTTTCAGGGAGAAAGGTGGCATATAAATGAAATAAATAAATAAATAGCAAAGAAAATAGTGGTTTCTTCTCAGTGGCAGCTGGTTCCACCCATGTTAAGAGCGGCAAATATACTGTGGGGTTTAATCTAAAATTTAAAACTATTATCCAAGGTGTTAAACCTATTTTGGGGATAGAGTTGGATCGCTCCTATAAAGTCCCTGTCCTATTGAGATGGAGCCTGCTTATTCTAGGAAAGCTGGTTTCCATGTATGAAAGAGAAACTCTGGTTTAGATTATCCTAAGCAGGTTGGAAAGCAGAGCATGGACAACATATGCCATATGCTCCTTTCCAAATAGGTGAACAACTAAGTTCACAAATAAAGGGGAGCAATTTCAAGGTTCTATAACAAAAAAAGACACCAAGAACAGAAATATATTATTTGCTCCAGGCCTCTTTCACATGCACATGATTTCGTTCAGGTCAACTTGATCTTGGCAGCAGCTGAAGGGTGAATGCATAATGGAGCTACGTGACTTCATCACAGCAACATTCAGGTAATGGCATGCATGTGTTGCTGCTACAATCAACAGTGCATCACTGTGTCATTTTCCTAAATAGAATCCCAAATGTCAAGAGACAGGACAACAGTTTTATACACTTTATTCTCTCATCCTCCCTCCCTTCCGAAAGCATGGTACGGTCAAGGAACATAAAGAAAACAAAAATAATGACAATGACTTATATAATTCATCCTAGACAATGAGGAAATTGAAATTGTTAAAGATTTCTCCTACCTTGAATCAAACATTGGACAGAATGGAGACTGCAAAGAGATAAGGACAAGACAATGAATGGGAAGGGCACCCATGAAAGAGCTAGAAAAGATCCTAAACAACTGAACATTAGTTATACAATTGAGCACTAAAGTTAGAGTTGTCCAAGCCATGGTATTCCCCATCACTATGTATGGATGTGAGAGCTGGACAGTGAAGAAATTAGATAAAAAGAAAATCAACTCATTTGAGACGTAGTGGTGGAGAAGAGTGATGAGGATATCCTGGACAGCCAAAAAGACAAACAAATGAGTCTTTGAACAGAAACAGCCCTAGAAGCCAAGATGATCGAATTGAGGCTTTTGAATTTTGGCCACATCATGAGAAAGCATGAATCACTGGAAAAGACAATAATGCTACGACAGGCAGAGGGCAGTAGAAAGAGAGGAAGATGGCACTCCAGATGGCTAGACTCAATTAGAGAGGTCACGGGTATGGATCTACAAGACTTAAGCAGAACAGTGGAAGACAGGGTGTCTTGGAGATGTCTCATCCACAGAGTTGGCATGAGTTGAGGTCTTCTTGAGGACAGTTAACAACAACAGGGTAAAACTGGGCTACGTTATTACCATGATACAACCATGAATCTGAAAAACCATGAATCACAATGCTCCCCTCCATGAAGTCCAATACAATATACTAATAATGGACTTTATCCTATTTCCCTGAAAATAAGACATATCCTGAAAATAAGACCTAGTGCATCTTTGGGAGCAAAAATTAATATAAGACACTGCCTTATTTTGGGGGAAACATGGTAGCTTATGTGTTCTGCCATTGGCATGGTAATCAGGGATGTTTATACATCACTATGTGTACATGTAACCCCTATAAATATTGGCCCAGTGGGTGAGGAGACCATGGGGCTGCTGCTACACTGTGGACATAAAGCAGTTTGACACCACTTTAACTTCTATGGCTCAATGCTATGGAATTCTGGCATTTGTAATTTGGTGGAGCACCAGAGCTGTCTGGCAGGGATGTTTAAATATCTCCCAAAATTACAAATCCCAGAATTCCATAGCATTGCATCATGCCAGTTAAAGTGGTGTCAAAATGCTTTATTCCTGCAGTGTGGCATCAGCTTAAGGAAGGGGCGTACTTTGCTGGTTAAGTTCAGAAATAAAGAGAGAGCTGGCACTGGAGCTGCAATTGCCAGGGCTAAGGCATAGGCCCTTTTCACTTTGAAAAAGGTTGTGGCATTTTCAATTGTGCATTTAGGAGGCAACAAAAGAGCTAATTCTTTGCAGTGTAATTTTCTTCTATTTTGTATTTTTTTTTATTTAGGGTTTTAAGGTTGCACCAAACATTGCAGAAATTCTGAGAAGCATAAGCAGGAGAGTCCTTCAATCAAGTCCTGCACTGTCATATCATTCGATGCAGGGAACTTTTGGGACAGTGTTGTTGTTGTTGTTGTTGTTGTTGTTAATTGCCTTCAAGTTGACCTGGACCCATGATAACTCTCTGTATGGGAGACCAAGACTAGAAAGCTGGGCCAAAGCTAACAAAATGAAATTTAACACAGAGAAATGTAAGGTCCTACACATAGGGCGGAAAAATGAAATGCACAGATATAGGATGGGGGACACCTGGCTGAATGAGACCACATGTGAAAGGGATCTAGGAGTCCAAGTAGACCACAAGTTGAACATGAGTCAACAGTGTGATGCAGCAGCTAAAGAGGCCAATGCAATTTTAGGTTGCATCAATAGAAGTATAGTGTCTAGATCAAGGGAAATAATAGTGCCACTCTATTCTGCATTGGTCAGGCCCCACCTGGAATACTGTGTCCAGTTCTGGGCACCACAATTCAAAAAGGATGTGGAGAAACTGGAGCGTGTCTAAAGGAAGGTGACTAAAATGGTGAAGGGTCTGGAAACCTTGCCCTATGAAGAATGCCTTAGGGAGCTGGGGATGTTTAGCCTGGAGAAGAGAAGGTTAAGAGGTGATATGATCGCCCTGTTTAAATACTTGAAGGGATGTCACATTGAGGAGGGAGCAAGCTTGTTTTCTGCTTCTCCAGAGAACAGGACTTGGAACAATGGATGCAATCTACAGGAAAAGAGATTCCACCTCAACATTAGGAGGAACTTCCTGACAGTAAGGGCTGTTCGACAGTGGAACGCACTCCCTCGGAGGGTGGTGGCATCTCCTTCCTTGGAGGTTTTTAAGCAGAGGCTGGATGGCCATCTGTCGGGTATGCTTTGATTGGGAGTTCCTGCACGGCAGGGGGTTGGACTGGATGGCCCTTGTGGTCTCTTCCAACTCTAAATTTCTATGATTCTATGATTCTATGATTCTACCTCCAAGTCACCTTATCCTCAGTCGCCCTGCTCAGCTACTGCAGATTCATGGCTGTGGCTTCTTTGGTTGAGTCTATCAATCTGGAATGCAGTCTTCCTCTTTTCCTATTGCCCTCCACTTTGCAAGCATTAAAGTCTTTTCTAGTGAGTCTTTTTCTCATGATATGACAACCTCAGTTTAGTCATCTTAGCTTCCAGCCAGAGTTTGGGCCTGATCTAAGACCCATCTATTGGTCTTTTTATTGGTTCATTGGTTCTCATTCACAGTGTCACCATGAGTCAAGATCAACTCAAAAGCAGCTAACAACAACAATGTGGTTTAAAATATATGTTGAGATTTAAAGTGCAATTGTGTATTATAGCTGGCCTCATAAAACTCAGAAAGAGGTGGACACATATGTGTACACACATGCATGCACACACATACACAGAAAGGTAACTATGGGGTGGTACAGACTGCCCAAAAAGGGCGGTCTGGCACCCCCTCTTCTGGCACTGTAACTGCTCTGCAGCAGCTAGATGCTGCGGAGAAGTTGCACGCCTAAAAAGGAGTGGGGAAACCACGATCCTTTTTAGGTGCGCAGTTGCGGCATGATTTAGAAAAGAGGTGCCATTTGGCGCCTTTTCACTACTGCAACTGCACAGCTCCGTGCGGAAGCTGCGCAGTTGTGGCGGTGCCATTACATACGCCATCTAAATGGCGTTACATATTGGCACCAGCAACATTATGTACTAGGGTTCGGGAGCGTGTATATGATGTGCCCTCCCGAACCCTAATGGCATTGCGATGGTACCTCTTCAGGCCTGTCTAGATCAGGCCTATATGTATATATAAAATTGTTATAAGACTTTGATACTTAAGGGTTTCTAGCAAGATTTATCCACAGCAGCTTTGCCATTGCCTTCCACTGAGGCTGTGAGTGTGATGGGTGCAAAATCACCTAGAGGATTTTCTTGGCTGAGTACACTGGAACCGTTGTTTTCCCAGAGTCCTAGCACACTGTCAAACTACAAGGCCATGCTGACTCTTCCACTGGTCCTAGACTGGTAGTCTATGTTAGATTTCCAGCTCCTCTCTTATCACCTTTTTTTCCTTGTCTGCCATGCCTTTTAGATTATACGTCCTATATATTTTGTCTTGATTTGCAAGCTGTGTTGGCCTTTGGGCTAGAGTGTAGGATAAAAATGCTTAAAATAAAATAAAATATTTTGCTTGAGACTCCAGAATGCTGCTGCTAGTCAGACATGATCAAAATTGTTTTGTAGCTAAGAAAAGAATGAAAATGCTAATTGTTCTAGATATATTTGCTCAATCAAATATTCTGACATACTGCCAAAGGGACTACAGACACTCTTGTGTGTAATGTAACTTCATTGCTAATGCTTTCTTCATGCTGCATACCAATATGAGAGAAGTGATCCAATTTACAGGAGTAGAACAGATGAGAAGTATGTGTGTGGGGAAAGAAAGGTGGTGCCATTTTTCCATCTGCAGCTTGCTGCTGTCGCTTTTGAGGAACCAGTTGGTGCCTTACATATAACAGCTAATCAAGCGTAGCATTTTTGAGCTGAGAACTCCAGATGGGATGCAAATGCCTCGCGTGAGATAATTTGACTAACTGGTGCTTTTGTGTACAAGAATGATTTTTGTAGCTATTGCAAAGTGCTGACACAGGAGTATCTTTAATGATATATCATGTGGGGCTCACACCATGCTTGGAAAAGCATGAGCATCTGATAATTGTGAGGGGGAAAAAAAGAGAGAGAGAGAGAGAGAGAGAGAGAGAAAGCAACATTAGAAATGCAGAGAACATGGCTGCAATTTTCAGCTGCTTCATTTACTGGTCTTGTTTGGATATAACAGTAAACTGGAGTCTTTAGTTTTGGATAGGATTTTCTTTTTGAATTCACCATTTTTTTTTAAATGTATGTATCCAATTTGTCCACGAGATTATTAGCAGGCATGTTGTTTATTTATTATTATTTATTTCATTTGTATGCTGCTTTTCTTCCAGAGGAGGACTGAAGGCAGCTTACAAAAAAGAATCATTTAAAAACCTAACAATACAAAATGTAAAACAATTTAATATGGTCACATTAAAACAGTTTAAAATCATTTAAAAGGCATGCAAGAGTTATAAAGTGAACACAGCACACACCCCAATTTAGTGTGTAAGCTCTCTGCTAAGACACTAAAAGTCTTCATGAACAAAAAAGGTCATTGATCCTATCCATTCCTTCTTGGTCCAGTTCTTCCTGGATGGTGTAGTGGCTAGCTTCTGGCCATGTTTGAGGCATGCATCATCTGGATACTATGCCCTGAATGCAGCTGGGAGCCACTTCATTTGGCCTATGTGTTTCAGACATGTGTCTCTGAATTCCTGACAGGCTAATAATAATAATAATAATAATAATAATAATAATAAATAATTTTATTTTAGCCCGGTCCTCTGTCCAGGCAATCAGAGCGGGGTACAACAAAGTTAAAAAAGTCACAAGCTAAAAACAGTTCCAATAACCCAATTCCCAACCTCCCACCCCTTAAAATTAAATTAAACTATAAGATAAATTAAAACCAAGCAAGCGAATTAAAAACATAATACATCATCATATAAAAACTAACCATTCCTTAAGCAGCATAGACTATGGCATCAGGGGTCATAGTGAACTAGCAGGGAGATCACAAGTACCTAGTTTCGGAGCCAGGAGATTAAGAAGTTTCTGAGAAGTCCTGTTGGAAGAGATGTGTCTTTACAGCTTTTTCAAAGCAGTCAAGAGACGTAAAAAGATGGATCTCGTCTGGCAGGCCATTCCATAGCTTAGGAGCAGTAGTAGAGAAAGTCCTTTGGGAGATCTGTGACAGCCTAGTTTTCGTAGGCTGCAGCAGGTTCTTCCCAGAGGACTGAAGTGTGTGTGGGGGGATCATGCGGGGAGAAGCGGTCCCTGAGATAAGATGGACCCAAGCCATGTAGGGCTTTAAAGGTTAAAACCAACACCTTGTACTGTGCCCAGAAACTAATTGGCAGCCAGTGGAGAGACTTAAGCACCGGTGTTATGTGCTTTCTCCTTGATGTTCCAGTGACAAACCTGGCTGCCATAAATGGGAGTTTCCGGGTTAAGCAAAAGGGTAGCCCCATGTAGAGCGCGTTACAGAAATCCAAGCGTGAGGTTACCAGTACCACAGATTCCAGGTCCTTCATGTCCAGGAAAGGGTGCAGCTGGTGTATCAGCCGAAGCTAATAACAGGCACTTCTGACTGTTGCATTCACCTGACTAGTCATGTGAATTGATGAGTCTAGAAGTACCCCCAGACTGCAAACAGGGTCCTTCGAGGAGAGTGTGACTCCATCTAGGACTGGGAGTTGTATTCCTAAACCTGGTTTTGGGCCTGTAACTGTTAGTACCTCCGTTTTGTCTGGATTTAGTTTCAATCTGTTTTTCCTCATCCAATCCATTACCGCTCCAAGACAGTCATTAAAGAGGAAAGACACCATCTGAAGTCTGAGCCGACGATCTGGTCATGGAGAGGTATATCTGAGTGTCATCAGCGTACTGAAGACACTGAGCTCCATGCCTCCGAATGATCTCACCCAGCGGCTTCATATCGATATTGAATAGCATCAGGGACAGGATGGCGCCCTGAGGGATGCCACAATTAAGCTCGATTTTGGAAGAGCAACTGTCCCCGAGCCTCACCCTTTGGGATCTACCAGAGAGGAAGGACTGTAACCCCTGAAGCTCAGTGCCCCCAATCCCCAACTCCCTCAGCCGATCCAAAGGGATGGAATGATCTACAGTATCAAAAGCCGCTGAGAGATCCAAGAGCACCAGCAGGATCACACTGCCCCTGTCGATACTCAAGCGGAGTTCATTGGCCAGAGCGACCATGGCAGTCTCAACTCCATGTCCTGTCCTGAAGCCATTTTGAAATGGATCAAGATAACCGGTTTCATCCAAGACAGCCTGGAGTTGGAAGGTGACAGTTCTCTTGATCACCTTGCTCAGAAACGGTAACAAGGACACTGGTCTATAGTTGTTCCTGTCCAGGGGATCAAGGAAAGTTTTTTTGAGGAGGGGCTTAACAGTAGCCTCCTTCAGACAAGATGGTATGATACCTTCCCCAAGCGACACATTGATTGTATCCCAAAGGAATACCCTCAATGAGTGTCCCCCCGGACGATCAGCCAAGATGGAAATAGATAGAAAGGGTAGGTCGTCTTCCTCATACTTCCAAGGAGCTTGTCCATGTCATCGGTACTCACAGACTGAAACTCATCTAGTAAGGTGACTGCAACGGAGTTACTGGACGCCTCACCTGTGGATTCTGGTAAAACATTGGCATCCAAGTTGGTCCTTATCCGAGAGATTTTATCTGCAAAGTAGGTGTTAAACGCATCACAGCAGACTGTTGTTGGGTCAAGTAGGAGGTTTGGTGCAGGAGGAACCTGTGTCAATTCCCCTACCACCCTAAACAGTTCTGCTGGACAGGACTCTGCAGACGCAATGCGTGCAGAGCAGAAGGATCTCCGCGCTGCATGCAAAGCCTCCCGATAGGCGCCAAGATGCTGCCTATGGCCAGTTCTGTCGGCTAGGTGAAGGATAGGGTATACAGCCAATCAGATGTGCTTTAGTCTACAAATGCCATCATTGCTTAGTGCTGGCTATGATGGCTAGCACTGATGACAGTTGCAGTTCAACAATAAATTGAAGGCCACAGGTTGACCATCAATATGTTCATAAAAACCCACAAGATCTAACATTTATTTCTGGACAAACATTTAGTCAAGGCTTGCAGTCAAAAGCAGGAATGGGAATATCTAAAACAGAGTCCTCCAGCTGCTTTTAAAGCACACCTTCCATGTTCCCTAACCAGTGATTATACTGACTGGGGCTGATGGGAATTGCAATCTGACAAATTTGAAAAATGGCCTGCTTCTGTTATAAAGGTACCATTCCTAGTATTCTGTTGTGATGTGCAGGTAGCACACTAACCACCCTAAGTTTTTTATGGAGCTTTCGGGCTATGTGGCCATGTTCTGGAAGAGCTCCTTTCTGACGTTTTGCCAGCATCTGTGGCTGGCATCTTCAGAGAATGAGAGCCTGTAAAAGGATGTAAAAGGATGTAAAAGGCTCTCATTCTCTGAAGGTGCCAGCCACACATTCTGGCAAAACGTCAGAAAGGAACTCTTCCAGAACATGGCCACATAGCCCAAAAGCTCCACAAAAAACTGTGGATGCCGGCCATGAAAGCCTTCGTAACCACCCTTACTTTGCAGCTCAGAGCTGACCCAACTTGCCCTTTGATCAGGTTTGCACAAGTTTTATGACAGGAAGCTTGGTAAAAACAATGTGAAATGTGGGTTTTATTGAATTCCTTTAACATTTTGTACTGAGAGCTGAATGGAAGACCTTCTGGTGGAAAAAGGCATGCTATACATATGCTACATAAATGAACAAGTAAATGAAAGAAGCAACTGCATACATGTCCTAAAAAGCCTTCAAAAAGTACATTGAAGACACTGTTTCATATGCACATGACTGCTTTAATAAAGTTATTGTGGGATCTTTTCCAACAAATCACAGAAGTATAAAAGTTATGCGTTAAGTTGTTGGAAAGGGATCTGAACTTCCTTTGCTAGGATCTCACTGCTGGTGCAAGAGAACACTTAGTCCTTTTTTTCCTGGAGGACATCCAGTCCATGCACCCTTTCCCTGGACAACAGCCATCAACTATATTGTTCTTGAATACCAGGAAAACTTCATGCGATGTAGGCTTGACACACAAAAAGTTTCTTAAAGCATGTGAACCAGAAGATGTTCAGATTCAGAGGGAACACTGGCCAGAACAGGTTCATCCCATGATATATTGCTGATATTGCAAAGGTCAAGAGGGTGCCTCTTGCTCAGTCCAGGCACAGATGCTGACTCAACTGGTCTTTGAACCTTACTGGCAATGAGATAGCATCTGTTTCATACCTGAGGCCACAGACTAATTTAGCAGGACTGGCGAAGGTTGTACATAGCTCCTTTCTCCAACAGTGTTGTTGTTGTGGTGGTGGTGGTGTGCCTTCAAGTCATTTCTGACTTCTAGCAACTCTGCTGGCAAGATTTATTTAGAGGGGGCTTGTCATTGCCATTCTCTGATGCTAAGAAAGTGTGACTTGCCCAGTGGGTTTCCATGACTGAGCTGAGATTTGAACCCTGGTCTCCCAGTGTCCTAGTCCAATGCTCAGACCTTTATACCACACTAGCCCTCACGTGTCACCTGAAATAAATGCCTCACTTTGCTTACTGATAGGTTCAGGCCTTTTGGAGCCAGGATGCCTGCAAATTTGGGTAGACAATACTGAACTAGATGGACCAATGGTCTGGTTTAGTACAAAACAACTCCATATTTGCTCCTGCTGCACTCCACCCTTGTTGACAGAGTCTCATGAATTTCTACATAGCTCACTTCATTGAATTGTCCAGATCCAAGGTTTTCTATATGTGCAAAATAGAACAGATTTTAGCTGAGATGAGCAATCTGATAGAGAAGTTTCAAGGTTTTAGGGATGGAAAGAATAGTCGAAAATATTCAGAAAATGGCCGAAAAACATGTTTTTCAAGTACTAAGAAACCCTGATAAAATGAATTCTGCACAAAATTCACACGTGGTTGCTTTGGATAGAAAACAGCAACAACATTTTATATGTAGAAAATAATGTTTCAACATAGCAATATTAATTCCTGCACAGAAAATTAGGGATTTAGGTCCTAAATGCCATACTACAGAAACAATCCAATTTGAGAGCGCTTGAACTGCTTTGGTTCAATGTTAGGGAATTCTAGGAACTGTAGTTTTGTGAGGCATTTAGCCATCTCTATTAGAGAGCCCTGGTACCAAAATAAATGACAATTCCCAGGATTCCCTAGCACTGACCTATAGCAGTTAAAGTGGTCTTAAATGGGATTAACTCTGCAGTGAGCTTTGGACCTTAGTCAGAGTAAAAAAAAAAACCCAAAAAACAGCATTTCCTGTACAGGAAATAGTGTTTCTTACTGAACTATTATTTTCCACACAGAAAATGTTGTTTTCTCTGCTGAAAATGCTGTTTTCTGTGCAAAACAAACACATGCGAATTTTATATGGAATAAGTCCTGAATTGTGAATAATGAAATGGTGCAGTGAAATGATGGTGGATCCCTGGAGGATTTTGTTTGTTGTGGAGAAGGAAGAGAATGCCAGCCTCCTCAATGACCAACAAAGACATATACAGGTATATATTGGACTTAGGCTTGTGCGTGTCACAGACAGATGCCAGTCTTTGCCTCATTATTGATTCCATCCCAAACCATGAAGTGGAAGCCTTTGAAGGGTGTGGGTTTCTCCATGAGACTGGTGATTATTCAGTCATTTGAATGCATGGAGGATGTGTAGGTTCTCTGGAGCTTGAAAAAATTACACTTTTTGGAAGACCTCTTCTAAGATCCCTATTTAACATAGCCACTGGATGTAATAGCTGGTGAATTCTGGTAGTTATACCTCAAAAAGGTAACATTTCCAAGTTACTGATTTCCAAGTTACACATGCTGTATGGGTAAATAAATAATGTTTGAAACAAGTGTGCCTTCTGATCACCCCATGAGCATGAGTTTTGCTTTGTCAGTCTTGCTTTGAAATAAAAACGGTACCTCTCCAGGTAGCTTTCCAGTTATGATCACGGCTAATCAGCCAGTTACTCTGTATTATGTGTTTTGGCTTGAGGGAACATCCTACTCCACACTGCAATGTGTCAATGCTATGGATGGATGCCCATATGGACATGGCTATCAAGATCAGCGTGGGCATATCCATTTGTGAGTTGTTATGAAGGCAGGTGGGAATCTGAAGCATGCAGGGAACCTAGACACAGACGTATTGGAAACATGACCTATTTAATGCATACTGAAGCAGCTTGTGGGAAGAACCATAGCATGCCAGAAGAAAACAGGGATCCCTGTGAACACAACATGCTTGACAAGATGACACTTCTTTTCCAGCTGATTTGGACAGCATGAGTGTTTCATTGCCAAATAGGAAGGCTTACTATATGTTTTATCACCAAGGCAACAACAATAAATGTTTTGCCTTCTTTAAAAAAATCTCTCTAATCAAGACATGTATTAAAACGATTACTTATCATGCTTTCTGCATTTCCTTTTAAAATTTGATTCACATTGATCTACTTTTTTAAACTCAAAATCACATTCTGTAAAATAGTGGGATTACAGAAATCCCACTATTGGTGCCAATATAATCAGTTGTCAGTGAAATTGCACCAAGCAGACAAACATTTCCTAGCTCAGATAGATTCACAAGATGCCATTTCTTTGCCAGCAAGTAAATGTAGCTGCGTCTATAAATGTGCTCTCCAAATGTTGAGCGTTAGCCAATCAGATAGCCCCAAACATTGAATTCACGCTCTGAATAAAGATTATAATGTTTCCCCTTTGATGCACTGGAGAGAAGATTCTGTTTCAAGACCAGCATCTTGTGAAGATTATTTAAGTAATAAGATGATTGGACATTGATCTATGCCAGAACCAGAAAAGTACTTGATTGTATCTCAGAAATATATGCAGCTGTATTTCATATAATACCAGGGGATACACGAGAGTGCATAGGCACATATATTTATCAAAAAGTTCAGACCCACAGTGAGCAACAGGGTTGCTCTAAGAGGTTCTGCTTCCTAAGGCTGAACAGGAAATGGTGCTTCCTTCCTCATTCCAAATCAAGGTGCAGAATACCCAAGACCTGCCAAGTGATCTCAACAAACAAGGCAGGAAATCCCACAAGTAAATCTTCCCAAATTTGGAAGTAAAAATAAAACAATAGCAAATTAAATAACCATTAAATAACCAAATTAAATAACCATTAAATAACATCCAAAATCCAAGATCACATTAGAGGACAGGTAATGCTTTGCCAGCATACTTATACTGGAACGCAAAATACATACCCTCCAACATTTCATGGATTAAAACCTGGATGCATGTGGCCAAGCAACACCAGAATGTGGTCAAAATGGAAAAAGCGATTATTGCCAATCAGTTTAGCAAGTGAAGAAAAGATATGTGTCTGCAGCCACTTTCCACTGATGCTGAACTATTCTGTGTTTTTCATATGCATTTTGGATCCTTCCAAAAGCAGCTAGAAGGGGACTGGCCAAGCAGGTAAAGGAAGTGGTGAATGCTTCACTGCAGCAAGGCAGATTTACATTCTGCCTAAAGGAGCTTGTGGTGAGGCCATTGCTGAAAAAGACCTCCCTGGATCCCACCATTTCGGATAACTATGGGCTAGTCTCTAATATTCCATTATTGGGCAAGGTGGTGGTGGCCTCCCAGCTCCAGGGGTTTCTGGATTAAATGGATTATCTAGATCCATTTTAATCTGGTTTCAGACCTGACTATGGGAAGGGGACAGATTTGGTTGCCTTGGTGGATGACCTATGCAGGGAGCTGGACAGGAGAAGTGTATCCCTGTTGGTCCTGTTGGATCTCTCAGTGGCTTTAGATACCCTTGACTATGGTATCCTTCTGGGCTACCTTTCTGGGATGCGACTTCGGGGCACTGATATACAATGGTTCTGGTCTTTCTTGGAGGAGGTGAACTCAGAAGGTGGTGTTGGGGGAATCCTATTTAACCCCTTGGCCATTGGCCTGTAGGGTTCGTCAGGGTTCTGTCTTGTCCCCCATGTTATTTAACATCTATATGAAACTGCTGGGAGAGGTCATCTGGAGTTTGGGGGGTGAGATGTCATCACTATGCAGATGACATTCAACTCTGTCTCTTATTTCCATCTGATTCCAAGGAAGCTGTGTCTGTACTGAACCATTGTCTGCTGTCAGTAATGGACTGAATGAGGGCAAACAAATTGAAATTTAATGCAGACAAGACAGTAATTAAATGATATGAAATGAAAAGAAAGAAATTCTTAAAATTTAATTTATATATATTTTAAAACAATTAATATTTTTAATGTTTTAATTTTTAAATATTTTTTATTCTTTGAATTTTCCCTTTAAAAACATGACATTTTACTAATATTTTACTTTAGCTACATGGAACTATGTTTCATGCACATTTAGGCTGTGCGTATGATAGTAATTTAAAGGTATAATGTTAATTTTCCTAGTTATTTATGCCACAACTATTATCATTACAGTCAATGATATATTAGAATTATGATTTATTAGTAACATTAGTACAAAAAACATAACTAAAGATTCTGTATGGTGTGGTATGGAAGGAGGTCAATGTGATGGTGTGTGTGTGTGTGAGAGAGAGACACCATGAGCGTAGAAGGGAGTAGAAAGAGAGGAAGACCACATGCCACAGGCTAGACTCAGACAAGGGGTCACAGAAGCAGCATCATAGCAGCAGTGTTTCACCGCCCAAGCGTGCCGGCCTTGGAGAGGTCTCATCCACAAGATCACCATGAGTTGAGGTTGAGTTGAGGTCAAGTGAGAAAGGAACAATGAGGCCCAGTGCATTTTCATGACAGCTATACAAGCAGTGAACAAGGTCTTGGCCATAGTTCTAGAACAGTACTGGGAGGCAGTTTTTTTTAACTCACAGAAAGTTTAGAAGGGTGTAAATAAAGCATTTAGAATTTTAGGCAAAGATGTATGTCTAGGCATTTAAATATATGTGTGGGTGTGTGCAGATGTCTTTATGTAGCCCCCCCCCCCCGCCCCCAGCCCTGCTTCAGAGATTTCAGTATGGAAAATCAGCACTTTGGCCATTTGCTCTGTTAAACACTTGAAGAACTGTGGGAAGATATGTCCTGGCACTATTTCAGCCTTCTGAATCTCTCTCTCAGGCACTAAGTAAACCAGTAGGGAAGGAATATGCAGATTTTCCTGTTCATTTGTTTGGGGCCCTAGTGTTTTAGCTTCCTTTGGGCTCTTGAAAAATCTCAACACCAGAAGGCTTTTGGAAGGAATCAAAAATGTTGCTTCTTTGTGCAAGAGCAGCCAAGAATGGAGCTAAGAGGAGGGAGGTGTCTCATCTGGGGGAGCTTCTGCAGGTTGTGGCAGCAGGACAGGTGTTCGGAAGCTGCCATTGTCACCACACACTTTAGCACCTTCTTCCCAGGTGCCTTTGCATCTTTTGCGCACCAATCAGGGTGTATGTGTGTGTGTGTGTGGGGGGGGGGGGAAGGCTTCCATGTCAGCAGAGTTGAGAAACTAAGGTTTTTTTCCAGGTCTGTCCATGATTTATAATAAGTGAGAGCCCTCTATTCTGTAATCATTAAAGTTGTGGCCATTTTCTTGCCAAGAAACTCAAGTTGTGTGGTTTGTGCATTGACCTGGCTTCCTGCAGCCTGCACTGGCTTCTCACCACTGGACATGCAATGGATGGACGGCATTTCTCTATATATTAATTATGCTGGTTTACTCATTCTGCAGTCTTACTGTTAAGCACCTGAGCTAAAGTGGATCTGAATTCATTAAGGGTAATTTGCCATTACTACTGAATATTTTTTGCAATAGAGTTTGAAATATGGTACAAATATCTTGTACTATCTGTTTTGTTTTTATAGTGCGATGAGGTTTGGCTGATGCAATGCAAGAGGAATTATCACTATTTTTCAAATGGGAGCCACTTTGGCTCTAGGTACCAACTCCTGAACCATGAGAGGCCTCCCTCTTTTTTCCATCATTTGCAATGTAGTACCTATATGGCAGACTTTTAGTTAGAGGCCTTCCAGGGTTTTTCCATTCTGTCTCTTTTTACATCTTCTAAGCAAGGCCTCCTCAGTCACCAAGTTACCAGACAGGCAACTTCAAAAGGCTTTTTTTGGTTCTTGATTCATATTTGGCAGGGGATCTACTAAGACCCCCTACATCCTTACACATGTGTGTTATTAAGTCTCACCCATCTTATATTTGTGCATATTATTTTTTCCTCTCTAAACATAGTTTAGGTAAACATTTACCGTCTTGACATTCTTTCTGTTAATATTGGCCCTGTTCTTTAATCTGTTAAAGTCATTTTGAATCCTAAGAGATTATCACATTGACAAAAAAACCCATCTGCTCCCCAATGGGATCCAGTCAGTTTGAAGGATGCTACTGGGAATTATCACATGTAATTTGCTGCCTGTTCCACTGGGTGGCTGCATCCTGGCTGCATCCCAAGTCCCAGCCTTTTTTTCAGAGACAGCTTTTCAAAGTCGGAAAACTCCCAACTTTGATGAGCAGCCTCCAAAGCATGCCTGAGACCCGGGATGCAGCCAGACTACCATCACTATGTGTGATAATTCCTGGTAGCATCCTGCAAACTGACTGTATCCTGTTGGGGAGCAGTCGGGGTTTTTGGTCAATGCAATAAACTCCCTGATCTTGTTTTCTGGGATATTAGCTGTTCCTCCTAACTTCGTGTCATCTGCAGATATGATCAAGATAACTGCTCATGCTGATTATTGAAATCATTTATGTAGAATAACACTAGATGAAGGACAGAGCCCGAAACCCACTGGTTACTTTTTGTCCAGAATGAAGAGGAACCAGTGGTGATTACTCTTTGGGTGCATTCCACTGACCAATTACAAATCCACCTCACAACAGCAATGTCTAGCTGATGTTTTACCAGCTTGTCTGCAAGACTAACATTACTCAACTCCCCACTCTCTCATTCTCTTTCTCTATTTAAATTCAATTTCTTCTCCACCTCCAATATCTCTATGGTAGCTAGCCAGTCATATTGCTCTTTGCTTCTTGTATTCCTCCCCTTTCAGAGCAGGTTGATTGAGTGCTCTTGTGTTCTCCTCTGCTTCTCCATCACATTATAACTGGTAGACTTCAAGTCTCTTGATTGCTACCTCTAAAGTTGGGGGGGATGAAACAGGCCAAGATTTTCATTACTACTCTCCATGCATGATGCATTTATATTAGGGAAGTGCATTTCACACCCATTTTTGTGTCTACTCTGCTTGACTTGGGATATTTTCACACCAGGGTGCTGTACTGTTATATTCACACAGTTTCTTTAACATGATTACTATGGTAGTAATAACACTATGAAAACATTTATTTCTGTATTACCTTTTAATAGAACAATAGTTTTTGCTTTGTGACAAATTTTTCTGGTTTTGTTTTTCTGGACAACATACATTACTCCAGCTTCCACTCCTTTTTTTTTCTTGCTTTGCACATGTGCCCCCCTGGCCCATAATCTGCAATGACAAGATCAGACTGGTAATTGTGACATTCTTTGGGCAATTCATTTCTGGTGATTGAGGATTGATGAGTTCTGTGTTGTTGTTTTATGTTTTAGAATTTGTGGTTCTGTAGACAGCAATGCACTCTTTTATCCATCATCAATGGATCCTGCAAAAATCTTCTTCACTAAACTGGAAGCTTCATGATATAGCAGAAGCAGGAAGAATGGTTCAGTGCTGATGTCATGTGAAAAGGGAAGGAGTCACAAGAGTCTCTGCAATGATAGTGCTTTTCTCCTTCATAGGTAACCCATGCAGTCAAAGAGATGCCATTATAAATATTGTAAAGATGCTCTACTCTGTCCTATTTACACCCAAAGGTAACCAAATAAAATTAGCAAGATATCATCTGGACTTCATTAATCTGATTTAGTCATTGACTTTCCATTTCATAGGCTCTTCCCACAAAAAACAATTAATTAAACTTTTTGTTTATATGCAGTCCAATCATACGCAATGTCAGAAAACCTCTAAAGCCAAGAGAAGTGCATGTGTCTTGCTTGGGGTTAGCAATAAAATTGAAACAGACCATTTGGCAACAATTCAGCAATGCCATGTTGGCTTAGGTTTTGGTAACTTCTCCAACTGTATGAATTTTCCATCTATGGGCAGTTTCTTGTGATTCATAGCATTAGCCTTGAGGTATGGTTTTAATGATGCAAGAACTTGCTGTGAACATCTTGGATCACAAGCTTCCGACTTGACTCAACTCTTCCTTTGATTGAGATCAGGGGAATCAGCCTACTTCCAAGGTTGATTCCTGGGTAATTTCCAAATAAGACTTATAAGTCCAAGACCAGTTTTGGCTTGAAAATATTAGAACAGTATGCCTGTCCTGCGAGCTTCAACACAAGCATTATAGAATAGGTGGGCTACTTCTGATTTGTACATGTGATTGCCAAGCCAAGCAGCACAATGCATACTTTTAAAAAATATGGACCAGAATTCTGGTGGTATCTTACACATGTGTGAGTTGACCTACACAAATAGCAGGACATTTTCATCCAATGTGAAATGTCCGTGTTGTTTAAGGTGATGGAAGCAGATTTGTACATGTGTTACCATGGAGAAGCACTTTCTTGGCTGATGTGCATCCATCTGCCCTGCTACACTTGGCCTTAGTTCAGCTTCAGTTTTGTTTATTTCATTGTGCATTTGGTTGAGCATTCAACAGCATATTCATTTGTGCATTTGGTTGTTACACAATTGTTGCCATTTAGCAGAAACACTGCATAGCACAACCAACGAGCAGCTCTACATGTGGAGAGTTATACTAAGGAACCCTGAGTCAGGATTACAGCCACGACATGGTTTTACTTGACTAATTTTCTTATTCTACAGTTTTAAAGAACACATGCTTGATTCTCATTCTCAATTTTATCAATAGGGATTTCCCCTTAGAGGGCATATTCTCATCCTAATAGCAAGGGCTTTCATAACCTTCATATCCCAGCATTAATCTGGCTGGATATTGTTGAATTTTTATGATAAGTTAGATGAGACTGGCCTAGCTGCTAGCTTTCTATTCATATTATGTATTTTATTGATATTATTGTAACTTTTGCCTTGGCTGATTTATATGTTAATGTTTGACAGCTGCAGTGACAGTCCTATTTAACAAAGTGCTTGTGAGTGGCTTAACTGTGTATACTAGTGAATTGTTATTTTGAATTATGAACTCATATGTTTAATAATACTTTGAATTTTGCTATGTCTAACAAGTGATTCCGCTCCCCACTCCAGATTCCAGTAGCAGGGCCAAGTATTCAAGTACATACAAAGCAGGGAGAGCAACAAGAATAATAATTTTAACTATGCTAATTTTCAAAAGTGCTTTCTGGATCTTTCAATGTAGGCGGTTTGCTAATCTACCAAGCAAATTCCAGGGATGCTACATCATTTAGCTTTCAGTTTAGTATAACTGATTCATAAAACCATGGAGCTTGCAAAATACAGTACAGTTAGAACTGCTGCTGACACACATTTGTTTTGAATTTTTGTGTGTGTGTGTGTGACTTCCAAATGATAGTATGATCAAAATTTATTCCTATATCACTTTCTCAAAATTTTCCTTCCTTTTAATAAACATGGTTCCAGGTTTAGCCTGAGAATAAATGAAGGAAAAAAGAAAAATAATGATAAGATTCTGGTAGAAATATGTCAGATTCAATGCAAATTATATTGTGCCTGATGCAGTAGAGACTTTCAGACTAGTGTTCTGTGGGACTGCCTTCCTTTGTTCACACTATTATTAATGAGAATTATTCTACATGATGTCATTAGGCAAGAATTACAGCTCAGTGTTTTCTCTGAGATTTTTCCATGATTCTTTTCCTTTGGAACTGAGTTGAAGAGGACTATAAGTTGGATATTCTCTGTTTCAGAGCTCGAAAAAGTTACTTTTTGGAGTGCAGCTCTTAGAATCTCTTAATCAGCATGAACACTGCTGGTGGGGAGATTCTAGGTATTATAATCTGGAAAAAGTAATTTTTCCAAGCTCTTTTTTTCTCTCCATACAGCCATACATAAACCAATGGCCTAGGTAAAGTTGATGAATTAACAGGGTATTCCTGGGGTTCCTGCTGTAACTCAACCTTTCCTTTCCCTAGCTTTGGCAGACAGAGGTGTATAAAATTATGCACTATTTTGAGAACACACACAGAGAGAATCCCCCCTTCCTTGTTACAGTACTGGAGCCCAGAGTCATCAGATGAAGTTGAATATTTGTAATTCAAGAGAGGCAAAACAAAATATTTTGTCACATATCACATAGATAAGATATGTAGTTCAAATCCCCAAAATGTGGTGATAGCCACTAAAAAGAGACAACTTTAAAAGGGGATTAGATAAATTCACAGAGGACATATCAATCATTATGACTATATATTGACAACAGTAAGCCTCTCAGATGTTCAGATGCCCAGCAGCTGTTCGTTCAGGTGTCCTGCTCTGTTGTCTGCTGTGGCAACCACAGGTTGCTTGCTCCTGAGGTCAGAACAAGGTGTCCAGTCTTGATCATATGCTTGGGCACCTCCTTCTGAACTCAGAGTGAGCAAAGTGTGTGAGCAAAGCATGCAGGGCAGCAGAGCAGGACACACATTAAACCCAGCATTAGAAAGGAAGGCTTCCAATCTTCTCAGAAGATCCAGAACAGAGTTATTGAAACTCATTTTTACAAGGATGTACCCTCGGTATGGTACTGAATGGGCAAGATGTCATCTGGTCTACTCATTCCACTCTTGGGCTTTGGACTCTGAGTAGTCGAGTCTCCCTACTGAGAGGATGGGGTGGGGGAGCAGTAGCATCACTATGGGGTGCAGGGGGTGCGGACTGCACCAGGTGACACCCTGAGAGAGGATGACACTCCTGCTCCCCTAACATCTGCCTTTTAGCACAAATGGGCTGTGGCATTTGCTTGTGTCCCATTAAAATGCTGAAGAGATGGTGTAAGTTGGGTGAGGCTAAGTGGGAAGAGAAAAGAGAGGACCCAGATATTTTTTTTAAAAAAATTCTAATTTCAATAATTTTAAATTTAATTTTTAAACTTTAATTTAATTTTAAAAATTAAATTCTTTAAAAGATTTCTTTAAAAACATCACATTTTACCAAATTTTTACTTTTAACTGCATGAAACTATGTATGATATTGTAATTTAAAAGTATAGTTTTAATTTTGCTAGTTGTTCGTATCACTACTATTATCAAGACAGTCAGTGATATGTGGGAATTATGATTGAGGAGCAGCATTAGTACAAAAAAACATTGCTAAGGGCTCTGTATGGTGTGGTAAAGGGAGAAGGTCAATGGGGGGGGGGGGTGACACCATGTGTTACTGCAGCAGGTGACTCTAACCCTAATGATGCCACTGATGTGGAGGCTGGTTTATTTGGCCCATGCGGAGAGGGCCTAGGTTTAAGGGAATATGCCTTGTCCAAGGTCACCCACTGAGTTTCCATGTTGAGTGGGGGATTTGAACTCCATTTCCTCAGAGTCCTAGTCCCACACTTGAGTCACAGTATCACATTGGATCAGACATCTGAGTGAAGTCCAACACATCTGGAGGAGCAAAGCTTAATAAACACTGTTCCAGCACACTTTCTGGAAGCAGAGGTCCCTAAGAGAGAGGACTATGTACCTTGTTGTAAACTGCTCTTGAGTTGACCTTGGCTCACGGTGACCCCATGGATGTGATCTCTCCAAGACCTCTTGTCTTCCACTCTCTGCTCAGGTCCTGCAGGCTCAGGCCCATGGTGTCTCTGATTGAGTCCACTCATTTGGTATGTGGTCTCCCTCTCTTTCTGCTATCTTCTACCTTTCCTAGCATTATTGTCTTTTCTAATGATTCGTGCCTTCTCATGATGTGACCAAAGTATGACAGCCTCAATTTAGTCATCCTGGCTTCTAGGGAAAGCACAGGCTTGATCTATTCTTTAGTCCATTTGTTTGTCTTCTTGGCCATCGACAGTATCCTCAACACCTTACCAAACTACAAAACCCAGAGTTCTTTAGGATAGAACATGGCAGTTAAAACTATATAAAACTGATATAAAACTGTGAATTTGTTCTATCTGTTTAGAAGTCAAGCAGGCATCCCCCCAACAGCACATCAAACCATCTCTACCAGTCACAAAGAACTTAATCACCACCAGAGGAATTGAGTTTACATTCCTCTCTATTCATCCTTGGGTTGTTGCATGTGTGAAACTGCCCTGGTTGCTGCGACACGGTGGGATGGTCGTTGTCAGCTTTTCTGTAGGTCTTTGCAGGAATTTCTTGACAGAGACTGACAGCCAGGAAAAAAGGCCTGAATGTCTAGACAAGAAAAAAAAGTGAGCTTCTTTCAATAATGGGCTTCCCAAAATAACCAGGGCCCTTTTTCATCAACGGGGGCCTGTTTCCGTCAATGGAACAATGGACGACTATTTGGACCGGCAAAGGCGACGGTGCTGTTTTCCTGAAGTCTTCTGAAACTGCGTGTATCACTATGGGCACCAAAAGATACAAGCCTAAATGATAAGGCTTGGGATTACTGAAAGGGGAGGGGGAGAAGAAGGGGGAGGGAAGAGGAAGGAAAGGAGAAGGGGACCTGGAGCTGATATTTAAATGGCTAGGAGAGTTAATTAAAAATGACGTAAGTTTTCCCACTGTTTCACACACAAACCAGCCTGTATCTGATTCATTGTTTCTAATCCTCTGCTCTTTTTCTTCCACTTGCTTCAGGCAAACTGAAGCTGGTTCTGTGTCTGACTTCACAATGGAACCCAAACATTTGGAGGCCATTGTGATTCAGGAGGTGTCTCCAGTCTACACAAGGGAAATGAGGGGGGAAACAGCACTGTGAAAGCAAGAGAACAGGTTGCCCCTCTGGACTGTAAAATCTGTCAGGTCTCTCCTCATTGCTGCATTTGTCTTGTTGCATAACTGATAATGCGGGCCTGTAAAACTGAGGGCCGTATTTTTTAAAAAAATGTATGCTGGATTTTGGTTTTCCAAATCCAAAAATGATCTCAGATGTGCTCTGTCATGTACAGTCCCCCCCCCCCCCCACTTGCTTGGATGTTTCTGTGTTGTAATATACAGCTGAATGAAATGATCCTGGGGGGAAAATCTTCTGCAAAGAGTAGGAAAGGGTTCAAAGTCTTCTAATAGACTTCCAAAAACACTTTAATTTGCTGATATGAAACACAAAAATCCATTTAAAAGCACCCAAAGAAATTGCACTGGAACGTCAGCATCTGCACTTCAGCAAACTGAGTAACACCTGAATTGATAAAAATATCAAATTTGTGAAAGAACTGTATGCAGTACAACATTTTTATTTTGTGTGTGTTTTTAAATCCAGTGCCCCAAAATACATTAAAAACAGCTACATTATTGAAAAAAGGTTTTTTCCCCCCATAGCAGGCCTGTGTAATTATTAAAAAATGTAGTCCTAGTGTATCTTTATTCCAAGGGCTCAGAGCATGTAATGAAGGAAATCAGACATTTAGAGCTCAGTTTGCAAATGTTTTGGATTCCTACAAGCTGAACACTTGCCAACTTGTTTCACAGAGGTGACTTTTCCACCTGTTCTCTAACCAGGGCTTATACTATGGAAGTCCACCACACCTAATAGAGGTAGGTGGCTTCCATGTTGTGAGGAAAGTTAACCACTTCAATCTGAGCTGTGAAAGAGATAGCCAGGGTGCCAAAAATAGGCCCAGGATCTAAATAGCATGCTTACAGTTTTGACAGTTTGGACACTGGATGGTTTGGACATCATCCCATTGATAAGGGAATCACCAGACGCTCTGACCTTATTCCCAGCATAAACTCTGTTTTTTTTTTTAAAAACCAAGGAGTTCATGGTGGCTAGGAGAAGGACCAACCACCATGATCATTCTTCTCCACTTTAGGGCCACTGTAGTATAGTGGTAAGAGTGCTTGACTGAGACATGTGAGGTCCAGGTTCAGGAAGCAGACAGAGCTCTCTATGGCTTCTGGCTTGGTCTGTGGTCTGCTCTAATTAACTGTGGTGAAGGATAATAGTCCATTGAATCACTGAACTGTAGAGTTGGAAATGACCACAGAGGTCCTCTAGTCTATCTCTTGCCCATGCAAGAAATTCATGGGTAAACTATCTTTGATAGAAACCTTTCACAAAGGAGAGCCCCTTATTCTCTCTGGCAGTCCATTCCACTGTTGAATAACCATTAACTGTGAGGACATGTTTCTTAATACCTACCTGAAATCTTGCTTGAACTTTGAATTTACTGCTTCAGGTCTTAATCTGAAGCAGAAAAAAACAAGCCCCCTTACTTTTTGTATGGCAGACAAATATTTGAACATGGCTATCATATGCCCTCTCAGACTTCTCTTCTCTGGGATCAATTCCCTCCAAAATTCTTCATAAACCTTGGTTTCCAGACCTTCTACCATCTTGATTGTCCTTCTATGACATCTTCTAGCCTGCATCTACTTTAGTAGTGCTCAGAACTGGACACAGTATTTTAACTGAGATCTGCCAATGTTGAATAAACTGGTATTATTACTTCTATTGATGTACTACTTTTAATGCAGCCTAGAATTGGCATGGTGAGGGGAAGCAGGGTTGAAAGAAGACTAACTGCCAGTATAGTTGGCTTCAGTACAGTGGGTGGCAGAAGTCCTGCCATCTTGTCCTTTGCCTCAAGCAGCAAAATATCTTGAGCCAATTCTGCTTCACTGCTATCTTCCCCCCTTAAATTCTCTTTGTAAGCCCTGTTGTAAATGTCTTCTATCACAACCTGCTAGCAGGTACCTGATAAAGAGTATTTGGAGATGATGGTGGGTTACAAATTATGGAATCAATCAAACCTTAGGCAGACTCCAGGGGCCACTCACAAATGGTTGCATAACATGCTCATTGATCTAAGTATCCAGGTCCAAAGAAGCGTAAGAGCACAGCTGGAGCTGGTGTTTGTTACAGGATTGTTCCACGCTAGCCTTACAAGCTGTTTCAATAGTGCCTCCCTGCTGATGAGATCAAGGAGAGCATTTATTTCACAGCCAATGTGATTCTAGAAAAACAATTTCCCTTAACTGCCCATGGTAAAATGCCATTAGGCTTAAAGTGAGCACACAGGGAGGTGGTTGGAAAAGGGATCCTCTCAAGCCCATGAACAATTGTGTTAAATTTGACAGATGAATTACCTTGCTAAAGAACATTAACGGAATTACAAGAATAATTATTTTCTGTGGCTTGCTGGTCTGCCTGTTTTCAGTATTTTGCACTTGGGGGATATGGCTGGGGGGCTCTGGGTGTACTTTTGCAATGCCAGAAGCCATGTTGCTTGGCATTCATGAGGCTCTAGGAGCTTTTAAAAATCCAACCAAATGTTCAAGTAGTCCAGCACTCAGTTTTGATTTAAAAAAAATCTTCAAAAATGTCCATAGGCTATTTAAAAAAGACATTACAGATAAAGGAAAACCAAGCAGTGTGGCACACAAATAACTCACGGCTAACTTAATGTCATCTGAACACTTCTGATGAAGATCTGAGTTTCTGATGGGTGGATATTCATGTCTAAAAATTTATGTCTTCTTGTTTAGAATTACCATCAGAACCTCATCACTATAGTCTAGTGTGTTTGTGTATGTGTTGTGTGTTTTCAAGTCATTTCTCATTTATGGAGATGCTAAGGTGACTCTGTCATGGGGTTTTCTTGGCAAGGTTTTTAGAGGGGGATTCAAACTCTGGTCTCCATAGTCATAGTCCAGCTTTCAAACTATGGCATGCTTGCTCTCAGTCCTTTATGTTAATTCATAGTTGATGATGGACCTGTCTGCATAATACTCTTTTCATCTCCTTTATGATCATCATAAGCTTGGGGGGTAGTTTTGGAATTATGAGCTTACCCCTAGATAAGCATGATTCCAGTGATGGGCAGACACATAACTGTGGTGCAAAGCATAAGGTATAATGGAGGCATGGAGACAATATATCTCCCTTGTTGTCTGTCTCAGGCTGCATCTACACTCTAGAAGTAATCTAGTTTGACATCTCTTTAACTGTTATAGTTCCTTTCTATGAAATCCTGAGATATCTAGTTTGTTGCAGCAGACCTCTTTGACAGAGAAGGCAAAATGTCTCACAAAACTACAGATTCTAGAATTCCATAGTACTGACCTATTGTAGTTAAAGTGGTGTCAAATTGCATTATTTCTGCAGTGAGGGTGCAGACTCAGTCTTTTGATATTCAGAGATATATTGCTCTTGAATGTGAAGGTTTGTTGAATCTAGTATACCTAATAGATGTTATTTGCTGTCAAGATGGTTTCAGTTTATGGTTATCCTATGAGTAAAAGTCCGCCAATAGCCCTGATCATCAACAGCCGTGTTCAAGTCTTGCAAACTCAGGGCAGAGGTTTCCTTGATTATTTATCAATGTACAGGTATATAATTTATATCCCACATTTTTCCCAGTACAGGACCCAAGATGGTGACTGAATCGATCAATCTGTAAAGTAGTCTTCCTCTTTTCCTTCTGCCTCCCACTGCCTCTGAACATTATTGTTTGTTTCCAGTGAGTCATGTCATCAGATGATGCGTCCAATGTAAAACAGCCTCAGCTTAGTTATTTTTGTTTCTATTGATAATGTAGACTTCATTCGTTTTCGAATCTATCTCCATGAATTTGTTCCAGCACTTTAAAACATACACAGCACAGCACATGCATATAAAGTACATTCATCTCCTTCTCACTGTGATTATGGGGCGGTCCATACTCGCCCCAAGAAGCAGCGAGATGGGGCCAAGGCTGCTGCACCAGCAGCCTCTGAGGCCCCATCCCGGCGCTTCCAGAGGCCGCAGAGAAGCAGCAAACTGCCGCTTCCCCGCGGCCTCAAAACGGGGTGCAGCAGGCGCCCTGGGCACCCACTGCATCCTGCTTCCAGAGGCGGTGCTGAGAGGAGAAAGGGGCTTCTGCCACGGGCCCTTTTTCCCCGGGTCTTTGGCATGCCGTTTGAAGGCCGCGCCAAACACCTGGTGCAAAAAAGGAACTCCATTTTGGAGCTCCTTTTTGTGCCATGGGAAGGGTGCTTGGCGCCCTCCCCTGGTGTGAAGTCGTCATGGAGGTGCAGCATTTCTAAACGCTGCGCACGCCATTATAACATCATGGTGCGTCCATATGGATGCCGCCATTTTAAAATGGTGGTGCCCATACACTTTAGGGTTAGGGAGGGTGTGGACGCTGCACCCTCCCTAACCCTAAAGGCGCTCTTTTGAGCCCTTATCGCACCACATAGTGCCCGTCTAGATCAGGCCTGTGTGTCTTATAAAATATATACTGGTAAAGCTACCTTTTGCTTGTAACATATCTAAGGGCTACTTCCCAACATTACTTCCTTCAACAATTTTTTAAAAAAAACCCTGCTGTTGTATTTCCAGATCTTTCCGTCATGTTTATTCTAATGCTCTCATTAATCAGGAACATTCTTTCTTTGTTAATCTTTATTGCCTTTATCATAGTTATGACTTATTTCTTTCTCATTCTAACCACCATATTCTCAAGAGACTTATGATGTAACAATCATACTGTTAAACTGCATACAAAGCTGCAGGAAATACATCGATGTCTTGGCTTAGTACCCCTTACTTTTGATAGATGAAATGTTGAGATTCAGATACTGGATCATAGATTCATAGACTCATAGAGCTGGAAGAGACCACAAGGGACATCCTATTGTTTGTTCCAGAATCAGTGGGCCTGCTCTAGTTGGGCATATGTAGAGTTCAAGCCCTTGTTTGAAACCTAGCTGCTGTCATTCAGTGTAGACCAGTCTTGGTGTTACAAATTGGCAGGTCCTCCACCCTTGCCCCAGTATGCTAGGTACTGGCATCATATTTGTGCTCATTGGGTACAACTGTTTTTTCTTTCTTTCTTTCTGGAAACGCACCACAAACCAGCAGTGTTTGGTCCACAGACCATCACTTTGAGTATCACTGGTGCAGACCACACTTGTCCTTGCCAATGGTGCCCTTCATATATACTGGACTGGCATAGGATGCTGGTATATTTGTTTCATATCCCATGCCTCCTACCCCACAAAGGCACTTGGTACTAAAATACACGGTTTAAAAAGGCATGATTAGACTGTCGGGTATGATGGCCATCTGTCGGGTATGCTTTGATTGGGAGTTCCTGCATGGCAGGGAGTTGGACTGGACGGCCCTTGTGGTCTCTTCCAACTCTAAATTTTTATGATTCTATGACTACAATGTGAATCCTATAAAAACACAGTTTTTAAAAAAATGAAAGACAGAGCCAGTAACCAAGCAGTTAATGCCTTCCTTTAGCAACAGTCTACTTTACATGCCAAAGGCCCATCTGAATACAAAGGTCTTTGTCTACCAGTGAAAAGACAACAGAGAGGGAATTAGCTTATCTAGCAAGGAGTTTTAAAATATGGGAATCAGAATCCAGTACATCTGGAGGACACTAGGCTGGGAAAGGCAATTCTGAGCTAGAAAACCTAGGCTGCATCTGCACTGCAGAAATAATGCAGTTAGGCACCACTTTCATTTCCATGGTTCAATGCTATGGAATCCTGGGATTTGTAGTTTTGTGAGATATTTAGCTTTCTCTGTCAAACAGCTCTGGTGCTCCACCACACTACATCCCAGTATAACACTGAGTCATGGCAGTTAAAATGTTGTCAAATGGTATTATTTCTGCAGATCCAGCTCTAGGAGAACAAGTGATATGATTCAGTATAAGAAAGGTTTCTAGTTGAAGAAGTAATTTACCTCCCTCTAATATCCTGCTTTAAGTAGTCATGGATCATAAATACCATAAATAAATAAATAATAAAAATAAAGTCACCTTGCATTAAGGTGGACTCATTATTTCAGAACTGGCTGCTACATATGTACATAAAGGTTTTCTCAAATTCTTTGTTATTCTTTGTTCAGATTTATAACCCTGTCTGCAAAATAATCCCATCCATTGACATGTTGGCCCCTGCACTGCAAAGAACCAAAAGATCTATTGTGTACAAGTCTTTGATTTCTCAGATTCTTGGAAGTCTTCTAATTTTTACAAGGCGTGATGATCCTGCCATATGTGTGGGGGAGTCACACCCTACATGTGTTGGAAAGCTAGGGTGTGATGTCAATGGAGTACACCATGTTTGAACATTCATCTCTATTGTTGTGTTGAAGGGAATATGTTTGGCTTGGGACACTGGTCAGGCAAGAAGCCAGAGCACGAAGCCAAGTGATACAGTTCATAGTCTAGTTCACTGCTTTTTGTTTATTTGTACTCCAACGGTGCCTGTAAGACCTCTTGAATCTCTGTCACCCAGTAAGATATCTGGCGTCAGTGATTTCAGTCAGCCTTGCATCTTAGGACTCAACTAATTGACACATTAAAAGCATAAATTGCATTTGTATATCTTGATTGATTGAGTGCACTTTAGGACCACCCCATAACCAAAGTTCTCTTGGCATTGTACAAAACATTAAAGATATAAAATACAAGCACTAAACCAGCATGGAATATAAAGCTGAGATAAAACCAGCAGCAAAGAAAAAGAAACAAAAGATGATACAGCATATAAAACCCAAGTAAAATTGCAGCAAAAGACAAGAGTGCTGTGATCTAAACACATTGAAAACTGGGCTTTAACTACTCGGGGGACTAAAAAAGTAATACTTTTGTGTCAAGGGGTGCAACCATCCTGGGGCCTCTTGCTGTTCCTGTCAAGGCATCCATGCCAAGAAAGACTCTGGAAGAATAGAGATTTGATGCAGATACATCTTTATTTGGCAACAAGCATTATAGCTTCAGTGTTACAGATCTGAAATGTCCCCTAGTTATTTCATTAGGGACTTCATTCTCAGTGTCTCATTTCTCCAATTATTATGAATAATTATTATCAAGATCTCTATTCCAAGGCAAATTCACCATCTCATTGGCTTTCGGTCTTCTGTCCAAGTAAATGCGATCCCTCTGTTGCTCCACTAGGCCACCTCTGTCTTCCTTTAGCCTGTCTCACAGCATCCTTGTCCATCTCTCCTGTTCCTAGAAACCCTTTACCAATGCTTTCCATTTGTGCTTTTCGCACCTCTGCATCCCTAACTCATTAATCCACCACTACTCTTGCTGGGAAGGTGCGGAGGGAACTGGAGCTAGATATCTGACCAGTCCTGGCATGTTATTCCTTGGCAACTCTTCACCTTGCCCTCTGTCACTTGTGGCTGATGCTGCTACTATTGCTGCTGCCTGGTGGTCTTTAGAGTTCACTGCTTATGGTTCAGTGATGCTGCAGCTCAGTTGCTTCCAAGCCCAAGCCTATAACATAGGTACCAGGCGAACCTTTCTGGAGAGAATGTCCCACAGATGAGGTGATGTGAAGGCCTGTAACCACTTTGTTTCACTGGTCAAGGCCTGTGTTCATTTATTTGTTTGTTTTATGTGCCATCAGGTTCACCTCGACTTATGGTGACCCTATGAATGAGAGACCTCCAAGAAACCCAGTTATCAACTGCTTTGCTCAGGGCTTGCAAACTCAGGGCCATGGTTTCCTTGATTGAATCAATCCACTTGTACTGTGATTTTCCTCTTTTCTGACCACCTTCCATTTTACCAAGCATTAACATTTCCCCCCCAAGGAGTCATGTTGTCACAGGTTGTGTCCAAAGTACATCTTTGTGTTCAGGAGCCCTGGTGGTGCAGTGGTTAAATGCCTGTACTACAGCCATTCACTCACAACCAGCCAGGGGCTCACACATTGTAAAACGGTTAGGGTGTGCATAAGTGCACTGAAATGTACTTGCTGTTGCTATTGCTATTGTTACACCTATACATAGAAATTAAACTTACTGTATTACAGGTGATTTTGATTTTGGTATTTACTGATATTTCTTTATATGTGAGGATCTGATCTAGTTCATTGCTGCTGTTCCAAGTCTTTGGGAGTGTGCTGCACAGGCCAAAATACTCTGGGAGCACCCTGGAGCATTCTGGCCCCAGGGCTGCCCCAACATGCCCCTGTTACCTGGGCACGCCTGTTGTGACACCGGACAGCTGGTGTCCCACTGTCCTGTCTGGCATGGCCTCTGAGTCACTTGCTCTGAAGTCAGAATGAGGCACCCAGCCTCAATAATAAGTCTGGCCACCTTATTCTGATCTGAGAGTGAATGACTTGCTATGGCAGTAGCAGTGCTGGGCAGCGACTGTGGAACACACCATAAACAGCTGGTCAGTATCACAGTGAAGGACTCCAGATGTTCCTGGAAGATCTGGAGCAAAAGGGGAGATATTTTAATCCATTATAAGGATGTTATACTTTTGATTTGGTGCTGAACACTCTGGATGTTGTCCAGACTGTTTGAACCATGGTTTGGGGTTATGCCATCCTTCACCAAGAGGATGTAGGAACGACATTTTATTTGGCCCATGCAGACAAAGCCTAATTCTTCTGAATCCTTAATTACATTCTTCATTTTGATTGATTGAGCCAAGGTATAGAGAATGGGATGGGTTAGGATTAATTTTAGGAGCCCTGGTGGCGCAATGGTTAAATGCCTGTACTGCCTGTATTGCAGCCACTCACTCAAAACCATAAAGTTGCGAATTCAATATCAGCAAAAGGGCTCAAACTTGACTTGCATCCTTCTGAGGTCGCTAAAATGAGTGCCCATATTGTTGGGGGCAAGTAGCTTACAGTTGTAAACCACTTAGACACTGCTTAGGTGGTATGAAGTAGTATATAAATGAAGCTGTTTTGTTTTTGTTTGTTTGTTTCTCCCAGGATGTTTTATTGAATGATAATATTCCCCCAAAGCAGCTATTTGTCCCTGAAGGGTAGCTGCTATTCATATCTATACCAGCTTTTCCTCCATGACAAATAGCAGCAGCAGAAGGGCAGAATTGTAATCAGGCCCTTGGCCAGCTACTTAAACATTATCAGAAAATTTATTTGACTAATTTATATGGACTGGTGCAAAACAAAATTAGAAATGAGTTTTGCTATTTGGAAGGGAAACCTAAAGATTACCACTTGCCTGCCTTATTCTTTGTTTTTAATCTAGATTTGGACTTGAAAACCATTCAAATAGAGGACACCTTCAAAAAGAGGACTGTCCACTGGCAGCCTTTTAAACAGAGAGTTTTTCTCTGTAAAAGCAGACATGTTGCCACCCTATGGACTTAGCGCACAGCAAAATAAAGTGACTTTCTGCTCCCAAATTCAAGCCAATTTCCTGGTGTTATTGCACAACTTTTGTCCCCAAAACTGCCATCTGGGTGCAGCCCGGCTCCAATACTGGTTCCTGAACTCACTTTGGTGGTCATTTTTCAAATTTGGAAAGCTCTGGACTTTGAAAAATATCCACCAAAGTGAGTTCAGGGACCAGTATTGGAGCCAAGCTGTACTTGGATGGCGGTTTTGGTGAAAAAAGGCAAGGGATAACACCAGCGCGCAGTCCGAATTTGGCTTGAATTTGCGAGTGGTAAGTCTCTTTATTTTGCTGTGCAGTAATCTCCTATCATGATCATATTAGAACTGAAAATAATTCACCTCTTCCCCACACTTGTGAGTCTAATCTAGATCATAATATTATACATATACATCTCTCAAAAGTATGGAAATGCATGTTTACATTAAGCATATTGTTTAGCTTGATCTTCTGTGAAACTAGATTTTGTGTTCAGACTGGACTTTTGACTTGCTGGCATATTTTGTTTTCCTGTCTTTGCAAACATTAGGCTTTGGAGGATGGCAACATGTTTATAGAATTCATCCCTGGCTGGGGTAGATCAGGTCCTGCCTATGTAGCCCTTTAGAAAAGTCTTTAAAAACACATTTTCGTCTTCGGTAGTCTACTCTCACAGACTTTATGGGGCTGCTTAAGGGAAATTGTTTCAGTGAGTGATTGATTTTAATGTTGGGATTTGGCTCTTACTGTAGCTGTTTGGCTGGTTTTAACTCTGATTCTTTGGCTTTTATTTGTTAAGTAGTAAAAGTACTCAACTTTGCAAACGTCCCCTAGACCTACCTCAGTGCTCTTTCTTACCCTCTTCTCTTTCTCTCCTGTCCCCTCTTTTTGTGGGGAGTAGGAGGTTCATTCTGTCAACAGGGTGTGTGTGTGTGTGTGTGAATGATGTTTTCATCAGATTTTTTTGGGGGGGGGGGAGTTGGGCCAAGAGAGGTTACTCAGTTGAATATACAGTTAAACAGAACAGTGGCCTATTTTTTATTTTTTTCATGTGGGACCTCCATTCGCCATGCCAAAATAAAGAAGTGGAAACTTTGTATGCTGATTTTTTCAGCCTTTCAGGTCATGGCACTGAAAAATGACACAAACTAAAGTGTTCAGTGAATAACTGTTTTCAAATTACATTTGTAGCTTTCTGTTTCCAGAAGTTTTACTTACTATGCAAGGATGCAAAACAAAAGGGGGCAATGCAACACAGCCTGTGGTTTGCATGCCACTCTCTTGTGTAGTTTTGCATCCCTCAGAAGCCCACCTGTATTATTAACATTTCAATTTTTTTTTGTGAGGGGGGGGGGGAAGTGTCATAATCCAGGAAGACTCTATGGCAAGCATGGGGAAGCCCACACTAAGAGCTTTTTTGGGGAAAAAAAGACCCTTTTGTGATATTTTGAAACCCCTTTCATGACAGATCTGCCAGTATTTCCTGAATAATTTTCTATGGTATATTTAGTGCTGGCAGGCCATTTGCTATATCATTCTCAAATGTCCCAGTTTATAAACCTTTACATTTTGAACTCATGCATGATTTTGGGCCTTTTGCCACTGAGCTCTAATGTGGCTTCTGAGGGCTTCCATTTGCAAAGTGATCAAGGCTTCAACAGAGCTGGTTAAATTCAAGCCTGATGTATGCTTTTTTTTCCTGTTTCATGGGAATAGTAACTCGAATTTATTCAGCACAGAGCTTTGAGTTTTCCAGCCCTTGAATCTAATCCAGTGAAAGCGTCTGTCATTGAATTTCACTGCAACCTTGGGAAGAAGAAAATAATAATAACTTAAGTCTTGTTATTTTCAATGGGATGTAATGTCCTCTCTAAGTGGAAGAAATCCCTCAGAGATTGATGGGATGTATTATCATGTACATGTGGCTGGGACTGCACTTAGTTATGACTTAGGAAAATTGTGCCCTTGTATATTCTATACGGTGCATTTTCCAAAGTTAAGGGCTATATATACTCATCCCCATCTGCACTCATGTGGTTCATTTACAGGAGGGTTCTAAGAAGTAAATATTTACTTGGTTGCAGTTAAATATCTCACTGCTGTGTATATTCTAAATATGTGAATAGAAGAACTACCACCCTTACACTAAGATGTATATCATCTCTGTAAAGGCATATACAGTTTACCTAACTCTTGCAGCTGCCAAACACCCACAAACTCATAATATCATCTGAAAAACTGTGAACTAGCTTGTGCTAATAATAATGTTACACCACAGTCCCTTGGGTGATGATATTCTAAGGCACAGTGGGAATGAGCAGGGTTCAATCTATTTTTCCCCAGTGTTGGCAAATAAGATAAAGTGGTTTACATGCCCAGAGAGTACATACTGACTTCTGCCTAATTATAAAGCCGTCAGGAAAGAAACCACCCAGTTGGATTGTAACACGATTCAAACCCCTACATGCTAGACAGAGACATTTAGAAGAGAGAGTTGTAATAAATATGTATGTGGGTCTCTCTGTGTGTGCCCGCCTTCAAGTCATCTGTCAACTTATGGTGACCCCATGAATTTCATACGGTTTCCTTAGGCAATGAATATTAAGAAGGGATTTGCCAGTTCCTTCCTCTGAAATATAGCCTACAGCAAACATACTGAAAATTTTTACTCTGGGGACCACCTTTTAAATCTACATGAGGATGTCAGACACTCACTTGATGTAGCACATGAATAAAACATTTTGTTTATTTAGTGGGCACATTTTCATTCACACATTGATGTATATCCATAATTTAGCATTTTATAAGGTAATAACAATGTTCAAATAAAAACGGTTTTGTTTAAAGTGTTCTAAACAATATGTAACTCAATGCAGGGGTAAATTTTACACATAAAAAGTCTGGGAAGAGGAGGCGGTGGCAGAGAAGAATCAGGGCTTCCAGGTTTCACGCCCCCCCCCCCCCCCCCCCGAGCAACTTTCATGTTCCCCCAGGGGTCCTGTCCCACCATTTGAGACCCACATACTATCCTGGGCTGACCCTGCTTAGCTTGCAAGATCAGACAGGATCTGATGACATTAGGGAACACAGATTAAAATACTAGCCCCCAAATCCACATGCCAAGATGGCCACTCCCTCCTTGGATTCTGGGAGCTTTATTTTTTTTTTAATTAATCATTCCAAACTCTGAAAATGTTTCAGCATAAAATGTAGTTTGTGGTTCCATCCAGTAATGTTCTAGCCAGTTACACCTGCCTCCAGAATTAATAATAGAATCATAGAATAATAGAATCATAGAGTTGGAAGAGACCACAAGGGCCAACCAGTCCAACTACCTGATATGCAGGAATTCTCCATCAAAGCATCCTTGACAGATGGCCATCCAGCCTCTTTTTAAAGACCTCAAAGTAAGTGTGTTCCACTGTCAAACAGCCCTTACTGTCAGGAAGTTTCTCCTAATGTCTAGATGGAATATCTTTTCCACCTAGCTTGCATCCATTGTTCTTGGTCCTGTTCTGAAGCAGCAGAAAACAAGCTTTCTCTCTCCTCAATATGACATACTTTCAAATATTTAAACAGGGCTATCATATCACCTTTTAACCTTCTCTTCTCCAGGCTAAACAAACCCTGCTCCCTAATTCGTTCCTCATAGGGTGTGGTTTCCACACATAGTTTCATTAAGCCAGGTGTCACTCATCCTATATCTATGCATTTTGTTTTTCTGCCCTAAGTTCAGTACCTTACATTTCTCCATGCTGAAATTCATTTTGTTGGCTTTGGCCCAGCTTTCTAATCTATTCAGGTCTTCTTGAATTTTGACCCTGTGCTCTAGGATATTAGCAATTCCTCCTAATTTGGTGTTGTCTTCAAATTTGATAACTATGCCCCCAATTCTGTCATCCAAGTCATTAATAAAGATATTGAATAGCACTGGGCCCAGGACTGAACCCTGTGGGACCCCACTGGTCACTTCTCTCCAGGATGAAAAGGAGCCATTGTTGAACACACTTTGGGTTCGGTCGGTTAACCAATTACAGATCCATGTAAAAGTTACCTTGTCTAGCCCACATTTTACAAACTTGTTTGCAAGAATGTCATGGGGAACTTTGTCAAAGGCCTTACTGAAATCAAGATATACTATATCCACAGCATTCCCTTCATCTACCAAGCTGGTAATTTTATATGTATAAAAAAGAGATCAGATTTGTCTGGCATGACTTGTTTCTCTGAAATCCATGTTGACTTATTGTGATTATGGCATTATCAGCTCTCCTAAAGTCTAGAATGTGTGTTTGACTATGCCTGGCTTCTACTGTCCACTGAATAACAAACTCCATCAGAACATGATCACTCCCACCTAATGATCCAACCACTTGCACCCCATTAACTAGGTCATCCCAGTTGGTTAGGATCAGATCTGAAATAGCTGACCACTTTGTTGTTGCTTCCACCTTTTGGACAATGAAATTGTCTTTGAGGCAAATGATAAATTTGCTAGACCTTGAGGATTTTACTGAGTTTGATGTCCAGCAAATATCAGGATAGTTAAAGTCACCTATCATTACTACATCTCTCCTTTCTGAATGTGTGGTCATCTATTCTAGAAAGGCATCATTTAATTCCTCCATCTGACTTGGGGGTCTGTAGTACACTCCCACAATAACATCGGTATATAATCCCACAATAACATCTCTGTATAACAATGCTCTGTCTATCCTCTCACCTCTGTGTTTTCCACTTTCCTCTTTTCCCATCTGTATTAAATGAGGATGCAAAGTCCTTATTGTACTGATTGAGCTTGTTGCTTTTACTCCATAGGAGTTTTCCCTCTCCCTAAAGACTTTTCACACTTGTGCAATCATTAGGGCTCATACTTCCCCCCTTTGATGTGGGCATGGTGCCATATTTGGCCATATATGAAAATGAACTCACTATTAAGTATGTAGGATCCAAATCCTTCTTATCCTTGGTGGGTTTGGAGCTATTAATTTATGTTATGGGGGAAAAAACAGATGTACTTGCAGAGAAGATTTGCACAAAGCTATTATCTGAATAAATATCAGTCTTTGCAACTGCTGCTGAAAGCCATCAGTCAAGTGTTAACATGTACAAGGAAAGGAACCCAAAGAGGTATTTATATATGAATGAAAGAGTTGCCTGTATCAGAAGTCATGAACTGTCTATGTGATACCTTTCCATTTCTTTTCTACTGTGCCTGGAGGCAAGAGATACTTGTGAAAGAGGAAAGAGGAACACTGGATGTCATCTCAGTGAGATGATTGAACCTACTCCACCTTGGAGTCACTTCCTCATACTTTCATGAACCACTTGCTGCAGGGCAGCTTCAACAGTATTCCAGAAGTATCCACTACAACAAATATACATTCCAACTTTCCTAGTTTGGCTGGGACAGTCTGATTAATCCTCTGCCATCCCACTTTTTCAGTTGCTTTTAGAATGCCCCAATTTCTCTTCTCCCCCTCCCACTTTCCCCCTTTGTCTTCAGCTTACTTCAATTGCTTTAAACTGAGTTAAAGTGAAAAAGTAATTTGCAAGGAAAGGAATTTACATTCAGTAGAGGGGAGAGGAGAAGAACAACCCCTCTCAATAGGCAAAAGCAAACAGCTATTCAGATTGATATTTTGTTTTGTTTTGTTGGTCAAACGCAGAAATGATTGGTAATTCATTTTTGGTTTTGAACAATGGGTATTATCTTAAAAGGTCCAGGGCAAATTACTGAAAAAGTAGAATCATCACTCCCCGAAGATTCCAGCAAAGGGAATTCATCATTTTCTGTCAGAAAAAATTGGTCCAGGCCAGCATGATGTACTTGGGGGTAGCACAGAAACAACTTTGAGATGGCTGCATGTGGCCTGGACTCCACACTTTGACCACATCTAGAATATATGGTAAATATGCAATACTAGGCGCTTAGATCAATAAAGGTGGTGTCATCATGGGTAGTGAGTTCAGTGGGACCTGATTGAATAATGACATTTAATTCATTTAATCAAGGTGAAGGGAATCTTTGGCTCTGGCTCAGGCATCTGGTAACTGAAGTCCAAAATATCTGGAGGACCAAAGGTTCTCCACCCCTGATTTAAGTAAACTCCATTGTGAATTAAGCCTGGCCTAGTAGCAGTGTGATGGTGATGACATTTCCTCATCTTTATCAAAGAGGCTTAGTGCACAGTAATATAAAGCAACTTACCGCTCCCGATTTGAAGCCACCCCCTGGATTTATCACATGGCTTTTGCCTCCAAAGCTGCCATCTGGGTACGGCCTGGTTCCAATACTGGTCCCTGAACTCATTTTGGTAGCCATTTTTCAAAGTTGGGAGCTTTCATGTTGTTTCATATATCCAAAGTATGATATCCTCAATTTAGTCATTTAGGGAGAGTTTGGGCTTATTTTGCTGTAGCAGTCATTTATTCACCTTTTTGAAGGTCCATGGCATTTGTGCAAAACTTTTCCAGTGCCACTTTTCAAAAGAGTTGATATTTTTGTCAGCTTTCTTCACTGTCCAGCTTTCACACAACCATTCATCAAAATACCCTGTTTCCCCAAAAATAAGACATCCCCATAAAATAAGACCTAGTAGAGGTTTTGCTGAATTGCTAAATATAAGGCCTCCCCTGAAAGTAAGACCTAGCGGTGTTTTTGTATATAAATATATATACAGCATATAATAAATGTTTTTATTTTGTTCAACAATAAATGTGAATTCATGGAAAAATAAGACATCCCCTAAAATAAGACCTAGTTCATTTTTGGGAGCAAAAAATAATATAAGACTTATATTCAGGGAAACACAGTAGGAAATACTATGGCCTGGGTGATTCCTGGATGACATTGACATTTAATGCAATATCTTTACATTTGAAGATCTTATCATAGCATGGCTCATTCATAGCTGCCAGTCTTTTTCTGCCATTTTGACCATTTAGATTAATGACTGAGGAAAAAATGTACTGAATCTTTAACTATTTTGACATTTTCACAATCCACTTTAATTTTATGTTAATATCTGTGATTATAATTTTTGTCTTTTTTATGTTCAGCTATAACTTTAACTTTTGCACTTTCTTCCTTAACTTTCTTAGCAGTCATTGCAAGTATTTGCTATTTCCTGCAAGTATTAAGATATAATAATTGGCAAGCCTTAAATTATTCATATTCCTTCCCTCAGTTTTCATGCCTCCTTCCTTTAAGTCTAATCTTTCCATATCATGTGTTCCACATAGAAATTAAACAGAATGGTGACACAATGCATCATTCACCTGTGCTCCAATTGCCATCAGTAGGGATCTCCTTGCCAATTGGAAACCTTTCTGTTTCTCCATATTGTATCCTGGTAGTGCCCTCTTGTCCAGAGTACTGTATATGTTACTACAGAATGCTTCACATACTTCAGCACATCTTCCTTTGTATCAGATCGCTCTTCCTAACTCAGTTTTCTTTGTGTTCTCCATACTTTGTTGTTGTTTTTGTTGTTGTATGGCAACCCTAAGGTGAACCTATCACTGGTGTTTCTTGGCATGATTTGCTCAGAGGGGGTTTGCCATTGTCTTCCTCTGAAGTGGAGAAAGTGTGACTTGCCCAAAGTTATCCAGTGAGATTCTATGGCTGGTCTCCAGAGTTGTAGTCCAATACTGAAACCACTACACAATGCTGACTATAATATAAATGATATTATACTATACTATATAAATTAGCAAAATTACACATCACCACAAAAGAGGGCACCTGTTTGCATACAATTGCATACGCCAATATATAAATTAACACGTGCAATTTTATGCAGATGGATGCCCTCTTTTATGGTGATGTGTAGTTCTTGTTCCTCTGCACATTTTCTTTTCTTTTTTTTAATCATAAAACATAGTTTATTGGTAGTCAATGGGGAGATTTTGAATAAAAATAATTTTTATTAATAAATAATACATATCTAGCACATTTTCAATGTCATTGAATGCAATTATGGCACTGATCATAAAACTTGAGACTAAGAGAAATATGCTGGCTCTCCCATGCTTTATAATTAATGCTTAATTATAGACAGGACTGACCGTTTACTAACACAGATGTTTTGTATGCTCAAGGTGGCCATTCTGTTGATATATAGGAACATCTGAGTGCATGATTGTGTTCAATGTGTTCATTTGTTGCTTCAGTTCAGAGGCTACAATTTGTCAGATAAACTGGAACATTACCCACATACAAACACTGTTTCCCATGCCCAAGAACTGGAAAATGTATCCAGGAACAACTCAAGTTCCCACAGTTGTTGTTCCAAAGTATCCAACTTCATTTTTAAAGGAATGGTGTTATTTCAGATTACCACTTGGTTCCGGCTTATGCTAGACCTCTCTGATGACCCTTGTCAGCCTCCTTACTTAGATGGTGTATGTGATCCTCAGTCTCCATATCACCGTCTCCTGTTGCTGTAGCTTTGCTTGTATCAGTTTAGAGATATGAGTGACATATTTCCACTCATTATACCTTCCATTTACTGCTGAAATTCCATTGCCTATTTTCACTACTGTACTAATGGAAGAAGTTGCCATTGAGTCCCAGTTTTGGGGAAAGGTTGGAATATAAATAAATATAATAATAACAAAAGCAATATTTTATTTCACAGATTGGGAGAATTGCATTGTGTTCAATGTCCAGAGGAACTGATGAAGATATATGTGTGTGTGTGTGTGTGTCTCACAAATTTTATTTCTCATTATGATTATTTATTTCTTCTATTTATTATATTTCACAAAACAACGTTTTCCAATTTGTGAATTGTGGATTATTTTCTGAGTCCAACAAGAATACCCAATGGTAAAGTGGGTCATTAAAAATGCTCCATATCAAAAGGAATACATATAATCAGGTGTGTTCCACCTAAACATTGGTTGAGTTAACTGAGCTATTTTCCTTTAAAAACTGAGAAATGAAGGGCTAATTCTGACCCAACTACAGCAATTTATTTACTTATTGCGTGTTATTCCATATTATTCACTTCTTTCACTCTTAGATTAACCAATAACCAAAGTTCTCTGATCATCTTATGGGTAAATTAAGAACATAAAAACAAAATAACAGCATAACAACTTAAAATAACATCTAATACAACTGTAGGAAAATCAGTAACATAGGAGTAAAAAATACTAGGGCACAGAAGAGGTTCAGGCTAAACCAACAACAAATATAAGACTGCAAATACTCAAAAGCACTGAAACAGTTCTTTAAATGCATGGGGAAATAAAAAGCATTCATTTGGCAGCCATAAAATGACAATATAGGGAGCAAACAAGCCTCTCTAGGGAGAGGATTTCAGACACAAGGCACTTGCAGTGAAAAGGCCCTGTTTCTTGTAGCCATCCACAACTCTTCACTGGAGCAGAGGAATAAGACCAGTGCCCAGGTAGGCAATGGGGAATAGAGATACTCCTTCTTCAAGTCCTGTTTTGTCCCATTCTGCTCCTGAGGACACTATGCTTTTGCAGCTGGTAAGTTCTTCCTACTGATATAATTATTCATGAATGTTCTTCTCAAAGGAAGCAACCAGTAATTTTAGCAATTTTCTCTCCACTGTGAGAAAATGTTGGAAACCCATAGGCTTTTGAAGCCTATTTGCAGGACAGGGCTCTCATATAACCAACACCTGGTGAGAACAAAATTCAAGGCTCATATATAGGATGGGGGAAATTTGATTGATAACAGTACATGTGAAAGGGATCTAGGAGTCTTAGGAGTTTATCACATTGCCTTTGCTCCAATGATAGTTGTGGGATGCAACTTTACGAAGGCAAATCTTACTGCATTATTCCATCACTGGGCAGTAAGCAGGCCATATGAAATCCAGGCTTCTGCCGCAGCTTTTCAAGGATGAGAACATCCTGTTCGTGGAAAGAGGCAGAAGAAACCCAGACATGCCCAGGTTGCATACAGGCCGCTTACTGCCCAATGACAGGGAAATGCAATAAGATCTGCCCTCTTAAAGTTACATCCCACATCTATCGTGGGGGAAAAAAAAGAAATGAAATAAACTCCTTAGTAAACTACAAGCTGAAGATGAGTCAACAGCATGATACAGCAGTTAAAAAAGCCAATATGATTTTAGGCTGCATCAATAGGTGTGTAGTGTCTATATCGATTGAAGTAATAGTACCACTCTATGCTGCTTTGGTCAGAGCTCACCCGAAATACTGTGTCCAGTTCTGGGCACCACAATGTCAAAAGGATATTGACAAGTTGAAATATCTCCAGAGGAGGGTGATGAACATTGTAAAAGGTCTGGAAACCATGCTCTATGAGGAGTGACTTGGGGAGCTGGGAATGTTTAGCTTGGAGAAGAGAAGGTTAAAAGGTGACATGATTTTCATGTTTACATATTTGAAGGGGCGTTATATTGAAAATGGAGCAAGCTTGTTTTCTGCTGCTTCAGAGACTAGGACACAGAGCAAGCTACAGGAAAGGAGATTCCCTATAAACATTAGGAAAAACTTCCTGATTGTGGGAGCTGTTTGGCAGTGGAACATGCTGTTGCCTCAGAGTGTGATGGAGTATCCTTCTTTGGAGGTCCTTAAACAGAGGCTGGATGGCCACATGTCAGGAATGCTTTGATTGTTTCTTTCTGCATAGCAAGGGGTTGGACTGGATGGACCTTAGGGTCTCTTCCAACTCTATGATTCTTAGTCCATCTGGCAACTGGGATGGGAGGAAGTGAAACTACTGGGAAAAAATGAGAAACTCTACTAACCGAAACATTACAATAAACATCATCTGTATGAAGAATTTGAACGTAATTCCAGAGTCTCATTTCCCAATCCTTAGTTACAAGATTGTATACATGGATGCTTAATGAAACACAATGCTGCAAAGATTTATTTTTTCAAAAAGGCTTTTAAAGCTCTTCATTTCCTAAGCCTGGGCCTCTTGGAATGGATGGATGAGGAAGTACAGCTATGACGATTCTCTTCTTCTGCCAAAGATCTCAGCAGATGTAGCATGTCATCTTGTAGTAACCATAGGAATAGATATGGCTAGGTCAAACCTGGGCAATCAAGCAGTGTTTAGACTTGGGTAGATTAATAAATACAGTCTAGAATTACTCACTTCTCCAGCGTAATGAATGGATGAAATTACTCATGACTGCTCTTTCTGTTTTGATTCAGTACAATCTACAGGGTCTCTCTCTTTTTACAGTTGCAGGTTTAAGATTGAGAAGCAGAGTCCACCAGGTGATTCACAAGAACAGCCAAGACCAAGAAAAATGGTACATAATGGCTTACAGGGCTACAGAAGCTTATTCTGCCTCAGCTGTTACCCACAGATAAAATGATCCCCCACTGCTTCTGTACCTGCATTTCAACTTTGCTGTAACATCAGTTTCATACTGCAGTAACTGATGTGCAAAATTATGCTTAAAATTTTGCAAATCATGTATGTGAGAGAAATCCCAGAGGGTTCAAGGGAGGCAGAGACACTAGGGACTAAACTGCAAACATACAATGGCTGAAGGAGCATATTAAGGAAAAATAAAATAAAATTAAAATTAAAAAAAAATTCTAAAAGAAAATCAGCATGTGCTTTATAGACTACAGCAAACCCTTGGACTGCACAGATCATGAAAAACTATGGAATGCTTGGTTGCTGGAGGCAAGATTGCGATGGAGGCAGACACATAGCAAGAAAGATCCTGTTCTTTCAAATGGAAAGTCTCAAATATCCTCCCAGCTTCAACCTATGGAATACTCTTAAAAACTTGGGAGTACCACTACATTTGATAATCGTGATGAGAAATCTGTACTGAGAAGAAGAGGCCACAATAGAATATGGAGAAACAGAATGTTTCCCAATTCTCAAGGCTGCATTTTATCACCCTACTTGTTCATTTTGTACACTATGGAGTTTGTTGCATGACCTTTCAGCCTGATCCAGGCACGGGATGGGATTGGGCTGCAGCAAGGGAAAATGGGTTTTATTGCACACAAAATTGCTGCTGTACTGCCACCTGACCATCACCTGTCCCCCAGCGGTTTGTTCTGTGATTTTGCCACCATGGCCGGAAGAACATGGCTGAGGGATGGGTGATGGTTGGGCTGCAGTGCAGCAGCAATTTTGTGTGCGATAAAACCTGTTTCCCCCATTCCAGCCCAATCCAATCCTGTGCCTGGATCAGGTTGAAAAGTACATGTGATAAACTCCCATGTTTCAAAGTCAATTTGAGGGCAGTTAACAACAACAACTGATGTGTCTCCAGCATATGCTCTCAAGGTTTCACAGGTGCAAACTGGGACATGTGTAGTCTATTAACATCAGATTTCACTCAATATGGCAAAATTTATTAATGAGAATGAGCAGACAAGCTAGCAGAGACTACAGCAGTTTTCTTTTGCCTGTGTCTATAAGGAAGGGCAACATTCTGCCCCTCTTCTTCTCTTTCCCCTGCTGATTTAATTAAGTGCAAACTACTTGAAGTAACCCAAGGACAATAGAGTAAAGTAGGAAGGGAAAAAAGACTTCAGTCAGGGATGTTCTTACGTTTACTTGCCGTAAGTAAAATAGATGCAAATGTAATATAAAAAGTCCACTCTAAAGTATTTGCCCTTTTGTTTCCTCCTAAATAAATAACCCCAGTTATATATTCAAGATGGAAAGGGCTTACTGCTCAGCCCTGGCAAATGCATCTCTCTTGTCCAGCTTCCCCTCTCTGTGTGAACTGAACTGAATTACAGTGGGCCCTTGGTATCTGCTGGACTCCAGGACTCCCTGTGATACAAAAATCCATGGACGTTCAAGTCTTGATAAATACAAATACAAAGGCATGGTAAAATGGTGTCCCTCATATAAAATGACAGAATCAAGGTTTGCTTTTGAAAATTTATATATTTTTTTGAATACTTTCAAACTATGAAGGTTTGAATCTGTGGATAAAGAATCTGTGGATGTGAAGGGCCAACTGTGGTACATCTGACCTCTTCTTTAGAGTTTCTCCTCCAATTGGACCAATGCAGTTTTTCTAGTTTCATCTGATGTCCTTTTGTTGTTGTTAGCTGCCCTTGAGTCAACCTCGACTCATGGCAACCTTGTGTATGAGACATCTCCAAGCCCCCTATTCTCCACTGCTCTGCTTAGGTCTTGTAGATTCCAGCCTTGACCTCCCTAATTGAATCTGTCCATCTGTCTGTGTCTTCCTCTGTTTCTGTTGCCTTCAACCTTTCCAAGCATTAATGGGGCTTTCTAGATTGGCAAAAAGAAGTGTGTTCATGGCTGCATGAAACTCTAGACTTTAGATGAGAAAAAGGGAAAGTGTGCCATGAAAACACTTTTTTTTTTGCGTTTTAGGGGAGAAGAAGCACCTTTAAAAAGGTGCTGGTTTTCCCAGCTTCTTTTTTAAAAACTGTGGAACAGTGCAGCTCCATCTAAAGGCTGTGGTGCAGCTTCTAAGCATTAAGGAAAAGGCAACTTCATGTCACACTTTCCTGCCAATCTAGAAAGCCCCAATGTCTTTTTGCGTGAGTCATGCCTTTTCATGATGTGACCAAAGCTCACCAAAGTACAACTTAGTCATTGCAGCTTTGAAGGAGTAGCTAATACGCCAGAGGACAGGATCAAAATTCAAAATGACCTGAATAGACTAGAAAGCTGTTTTAAAGCTAACAAAATAAAAATTGCCCTCCCTTAAAATTTTCCACCCTAAGGTACTACACTTAGGGTGGAAAAATGAAATGCATAGATATAGGGTGGGAGACACCTGGCTGAATGAGTCTACATGTGAAAGGGATCTAGGAGTCCAAGCAGACCATAAGTTGAACATGAGTCAACAGTGCAATGCAGCAGCTAAAAAGGCCAATGCAATTTTAGGCTGCATCAGTAGAAGTCTAGTGTCTAGATCAAGGGAAATAATAGTGCCACTGTATTCTGCTTTGGTCAGGCCCCACCTGAAATACTGTGTCCAGTTCTGGCCATCACAATTCAAAACGGACGTTGAGAAGCTAGAGCGTGTCCAAAGGAGTGCGACCCAAATGCTGAAGGGTCTGGAAACCATGCCCTGCAAGGAACGATTTAGGAAGCTGGGGATGTTTAGTCTGGAGAAGAGAAAGTTAAGAGGTGATATGATAGATCTGTTTAAATATTTGAAAGGATGTCATATTGAGAGGGGAGAAAGCTTTTTTTCCCTTCTGCTCCAGAGAACAGGACCCGGAACAATGGATGCAAGCTACAAGAAAAGAGATACCACCTAAATATTAGGAGGAACTTTTGACAGTGAAAGACACTCCCTTGGAAAGTGGCGGAGTCTCCTTCCCTGGAGGTCTTTGAGCAGAGGCTGAATGGCCATTTGTTGGGTATGCTTTGATCGAGAGTTCCTCCATGGAAGGTGGTTGGACTGGATGGCCCTTATGGTCTCTATGATTCTATGATTCCAGAGTAAGTTTTAGTCTTAATCTGTTGAGTGGAAAGTATTTTTTAAAAATTTCATCGTTATATTTTAAAATGAATTTATTCTTAAAAAAAAATTAATTGTAGTTTAATAAGATAGTTTGTTTAATTCTGTTTTAATATTTTTGTCAGGTTTTTAGCTTTATCTTGTTTTAGGCTTCTTGTATGAAGACAAGAAAGAAAAGAAAAGAAAAGAAAAGAAAAGAAAGGAGGGTGATGAATTATTATTAAGAAAACTGTCTATGTGAACTAGCCTGAGGCTGAAGGCAGGCCTAAACATATTTAACAGGTAGTCAGTCCTGCTAATTTCAATGGGACTTCCCTCTGAGTAAATGTGCTTGCATCATGCTGAACATGTCACATCTTAATTATGATGTAGAAATGCTGGAGGTTGAATTACAGAATACTTCCTTCCCAGCAATTTCTTCAGTAATCCAAAGTACACAATTATTAAATACACTGGAGCAAGAAAATGCTTCCATCAAGATCCAAAAAAAAAAAAAAAAACTCCTAAAAATGGATTATGCCTGAAGGCAAAGGCAAAGGTTGAGATATTTTGCCTCCTGGGTCTATTTAGCAATAAGCTAACATGTTTCATCCTTACTGTAACTAAAGTCATTTCTATGAAAGAACATGCATTTCAGCCAAGTATATACTATCAAGGCAAGTTAGAGAGTTTTGGCTGTGCTTCAGCAGAAACAGAATTTGACATTGGCTTCAGCGGAGGAGAGAATTTAAATCAATTGACTTCATCATTCGCGCAGGTCGGCTGTGCAACAACCAAACAATTGAACTTATTTTAAGTTGACTCTTAACACTGTGTGACAAATCAAACAGAAGTGGAAAGTTAATTGGTAGGTTAGCAGTCTACCCCATGTTCATTTAGACTAAATGCAACAAAAATCAGGTTTAATTGTATCCAATCTGGAATTATTGCTAGATCTGAACAGTATTGTAGAAACTAGTGGCAACTGGTAATTTCTATGTCCAAAATTTAAATGTCTAAACTTCATGTGAGTTTTTCAAGGTGCCAAATCTCATGCCCAAAATAATTCCTGTAAAGTTTGGAGTAAGTCTCAGAGTGGAGCCACCATACTAGTGACATGGAAGTCACCAGCCATCATTAGTACTTATGTGAATCATGAGACTTATAGGTTTCCTTCCCTCCTCTTTGAATTCTAGGTGAGAATTCTTAACATGGGATGTATGTGTGTCTGCCTTCTGGTATGGGGTGTATCATTGAACCTCTTTGTGGGTAGACTGAAGGTCTTGAGAAGGACCTGGCCAACCTGCCTGGAGGCACCAAGACAGCTGGGATGCTGCTGACACACCATGGTGAACTCCTGGAGGCCTTTCCCATTCTTGAATGGCACCTGGAGCCCTTGGAGACTTGTGAACAAAGCAGGTATACCAGAACAACCCAGGACACAGACCGTCCCTTTGAGTACCCCAGTCCACCAGCAATCAGAGGAAAGTATACCAGAGCCTTTCTCTTCCACAGTGGGCCATTCTGCTCTTGAGCCACCATTGGCCTGGCAGCTCTGATCCTGGGGGTGACAGCATGAGTTACCACAATGGGGTGATTCCAGCCCTAGTGATACCACTGCCCCTCCATAAACTGCCAGTCCCAAGATTCCACATGACAGAACCATGACAGTTAAAGTGGAATAATGGCACTATAATTATGTAATGCAAATGGGTTACAGATCTTTTAAATTCCTATTCAGACATTACTTACTGCTTGAATCCAACATTTGTGTGTGTGGGAGTATGTGCTAGCCCTTTTGATCTCTTTCATTGGACTTCTTGCTCAGAAATCAATTAGTGTGAAGAAGAGAGGCTGCCATACATGCTGATCCTGGTGCCACTATCCATGTGAGAAAAGCAACAATGAAAGAGAGTAGGGGCTAGCATGCTTTCTTCCTGGTGTGTTGGATAAACTCAGTAATTAACACCTAAATAGGGCTGTAGTTCTAGTCCAAGGAATTCCCATAAAGCAAAGCTCTCTTGATTGACTCCTCATGTTTTGCTTGATTTGAATCGCCACACTTCCTTTGAATTTTTTTCATAAATAATGCAGTTAAAATTAATTTATGTAAAATGCACAGTATAAGGACTTAGATGATTTGTGGATTATGTCTTCAATAGGCGAGTAAACCCTGGCTTTTCCCCCCTTTGCATTCTTACTCTCTGCTGAGTAAAATTATATTTTTGTGCATCCCCCCCCCATCACATTGCAGAACTTTTGGTGAAATGTTCATTTTTGCATAAAAACAATGCATTTTTCATAAAGCCACTTTTTTGCACAACATGATGGATTGGGGTGCCATAGAAATCCAATTTTTACAAAAAAAGGGGGAGAGGAGGCTGAGATGTGAAAAATCTGGTCATGGTTGAACATTTTTTGCTGGACTACCTCACTACATCAAGACACCCTTTCACAATGAGGATGAAAATAATTGTGAGTATTCTTTATATTGCTAGTCTTCAGTATAAGTGGAAAAAAATCCCCAGCAAGTGATTTTCTTCTTCTTGCAATGTCATGGGCAAAGAACATAGGAAACTATCTTCCACCAGCTCATATTATTCCACTACTAGTCCATGCTGATTGGCAACAGATTTGGAAGGGTTTAGACAGAGTTTCCTTCCAGCTCTATCTGTTTGCTTAATCATTGGTTTCAGATCTGGCTTTGGTGACACGTGCCTTGATTTCATACCATCTGGGCTACTGTAACATACTCACTTTGGAACTGCTTTTGGAAGCTTTCAGAAACTTCAACAGGTTTGAAATTTTTCAGCCAAAATGCTGACTGGGACCAATTACAGGGAACATACCACTCTTTGCTGAAGCAGCTTTACCGGTTACCAGTTCATTTCCAGGTATAATTCAAAATGTTGGTTTTGACCCATAAAGTCTTATATGGCTTATGTTTAGAGTATCTGAAAGACTGTGGATGCATCCATACTGTAGAAAGAACAAAATCTGACACCACTTTAAGTGCTGTAGCATCATCCTATGGAATCCTGGGATTTGTAGTTTTACAAGGCTTTAGTCCTCTTTGCCAAAGGGTGCAGATGACTCACAAAATGACAAATCCCAGGATTCTGTAGCTATTACAGTTAAAGTACTGTCAAACTTCATTATTTTTATAGTGTAAATAGGCCCATAGAGACAATAGGGTGGAGTAGCTACAATCTCCATTGATAGAGGGACTTGTGGTTCCTTAAGGTATTCCAGGTAAGTTACATTTATATCTTGACTTTCCTCAAATGAGCTCAAGTAAGCATACAGGGCACTCATCCCCCTTTTCACTTTATTCTCCCAATAACAGTTCCGGCCAAACTGAGACAGAATAAGCAATCCATTGTTTCTCCCCTGCCCATAAATTTCATGGCTGAATGGGAATTTGAACTTGTTAAATTATTTTTTATTACAGTATGTATTTATTTTTCATTGGATTTATATCCCCCCTTTCCACCAATGTGCTACACCACATTGGCTCTCTGCAGGAGAGACACTGTTAGGTTACCCACTGAACCTGAAAAAGAGCCTTCTTAGATGCTTTTGTTATAGCAAAAGCTGGGGTGTACTACAGTTCTATGAGTAGAATTACACTGGATCAGTTTCAGTTGGTGAGTAGCAAAGATGTAGAAAAGCTGCTAAGATAAGTAAGGAAGAAAATGTGTCCTCTTAATCCCTGTCCTCCTTTGCTGGTCATTCTTAGAGGAGCTGAAATTAGACTTCAGCTATAATGTATTATTATTGTATTTATCAGGGATGGAGGTTTTCCATCTTGTTTAAAAGAAACAGTGGTAGGACCATTTCTTAAAAAGCCCTCCCAGGACCACATGGACTATAACATTTATAGACTAGCGTTAAATCTTTTTTGGGGCAATGTGATTGAGAGTGCAGCTGCCTTCCAAATGATGATACATGTTTTGTAGACCCATTTAAAATTCTTTTCAGAGCAGGATAGAGCAATGGAACCAATTGCCTAGATCAGAGATTTCCAAACTTTAGCTGTTTTGGACTTCATCTCCCAGAAGTTCAGCCAGCTTGGTCAACAGCGAGGAATTCTGGGAGCTAAATTCCAAAACATCTGGAGGACCAATGTTTGGGAATCACTGGCCTAGAAATGTGATGGGATTTCATTCCCTGAACTTCTTTTAAAAGAAGCTGGATAGCTACTTGGTGGGGATGCTCTATCTTAGTGGTTCCCATTCTTTTATATGCCCCATACCCCTAGGAAATGTTTGGTCAATGTTCACATTCCTTACAAAACTAATGTTACATTTGAAGATGAAGAAATCTAATTTCTAATTTTTAAACCACAGATTGAATCACATACAGTGTGCCTGCTTTATAAGCAGTTGCGGCATATGCAGCTTCCGGCATACGCTGGAGCCTGGAAGTGGCCACATGGCGCCCATAGGCAGTAATGGGGTGCACAGCTGTGGTGTGCAGCATGCACAAGCCCCATTACTTCCTATGGGGCTTGAGCACGTATGGAATTTCCCTTACGCAGAGGGGTCTGGAACAGATCCCCAGTGTAAGGGGAGGGCTCACTGTATTGTAGGTGAACAAACTGAACTTTTTTTAAAAAAGCTGTTAACTCAGTGCATAAAATTCCAGTCTAAATTGAGCAATTAGATTCTTATTTATTCTGAAAAACTGTAAACTATTGTAAATTGTAAAAGTGTCTCCTTTGGATTTAATAAACAATGTAACAACTATTTATGCAACACAAGCACCTACTACCACTTCTCAAAGCACACTGGAAGCTGACTGAGTGATGACTTGACTTATTGCTCAAGGACACAAACCACTCTTTGTGCGAGTGGAAATTTGATCTAAAATTTCATCTTGCACCCCCTTGGGCACCCCAATGCCTGATCTAGCTGGAGATTCTGAATTGATCAGGGGGTTCGTTTGATGGTCCGTGACACCCTTTTCGACTCTATGATTCTATTATTCTGTGTACTTTGCCACTGAACAACAGCACTTCCCTTTGAAATAAATTAGGAGTACTGCAGCATGTGAACGTGTAGATGAATTTTAATCTTTTTATGAGCTAGTGGTTTCATAAGTTACACATGTTTCGCTTATGGCTGGTGGCTGGTTTAGCGCATGCATGTTCTATCTAATGACTAGAGTTAATGCACCCACAAATTGTTGTCAGCTGGCTATTAACTGGAGAGCAGATGTAGTGTAATACCTGATAAGCAGTGTGGCACATTCTAATGGATGAGTGCTCACTCTTCAACATCAATGTGTTTTAATGCATTCCAGATCACTTGAGCTACACCACCCATTTAATGAATCCAGTTTTATTGCAGGGAATATTGCTTGAGGTTCTGCCAGTAGGGAGATTCTTTAGACCATGTCTTGATGACCCTAGACATGCTCTCATCCATGCTGGCTGTTCTGTAATGAGGTGTGAATATACATTGGAAGGGACCGTGGCTTCAACAGAGATGAGGTGTTTAAGACTTGTGTGTTTTGTCAGTTCATAACTTGGCTTCCGTGCAAGCTCAGTGAAGAATAGTCTTGTTTGTAGCTAGGCTGTAAGCACACGGTGACTTCTGGTAAATGTCCTTTGTGACGTTGTAGTGCTGGCCAAAGTGAAAGTGAAGTGTCTTACTGGTATGCTTTCAGATACCAAAGAGAATGTGGTTTCCCCCTCCTAATAACCATCTTTAAGAGTGAACTAAATGTCAAACTGAATGTTATGTTAAGCATATATTTAGAAGTGATGCCCCCTCAAATGGTAAAATACCTGCTTGTCATAGTATGAGTTTTCCCTCATTTTGCTTTTCTGTATCTTCATGCATTGTTTTGTGACTGATCATTGGATGAAGGTAAATATTGACAATTTATAAGCTCCAAGAATGCATCTCTGAGGAAATAATGTTTTGGGAAGAAAAACAGGCTAATATCAGAGAATACATTTTCCTTTCAATATTTAGTTTGCCAATTAGGTTTTTGAGAGGTAACAGGATTACAGACAAAATTGGACCACTGAAACACAAAAAGTAAGCTGGTAAATAGAGCTTACATGAACTTTAAAATATCCTGACATCTAGAATATTAAAAGATGGGATCTCTTCCCCTAACCACCATCTTACTGTGTGTTCCCTAGCATCCAGAAGCCAGAATATGTTGAATGTCAGCAGCTGGAAAAGAGAAATGTGGTGAGAAGACGAAGAGTGAACCAAAGCACATTAATCTGCTTGAACCCCTTATAGTTTATGGCAGTCTTAGGGACCTTGATCTCCAGATGTTATTTTGTGCTAGAATCCCCACCAACCCTGACCATTTGCCATGGTGACTGGTGCTAATGAGAGCTGGAGCCCATCAACATCTGTAGGGTTACAGGTTCCCTCCTGTGGTTTTAGAACTTGGAATTTGAACTCTTTGGAATACAGCTCCCAGAATCCTCCAATGCCATGCTGTATCGGGAATTCTGGGAGCAAGGCCAGCATGGTGTATTCTTGTCAGTTCTCTAAACTAGACCACTCCTGTTAGGGATGGAAAATGCATTAAAACAGGTGTCAGAAATGTATGGCCCTCCAGATGCTGCCTGATGAGGTCTCAGAGGATGACATGGTAATAGTGCATCAATGCATTCCCAGATCCTTTTCTGATGCCCCCTCCCTGACTTTCCACTGGCCACTAAGTAACTGTGAAAAGGTGGGCAAGCACTGGAGGAGGTTGTATGGCAGAAAGGAGATTTATCATGGTTCAACCTAGGGAAAATGTGTTTGCACAAAACAATAACAAAGAACTGCACGATGGATCTGAGGGAAACTCTGAACATCACTCCAACTTGGACTTTATCTTGCTCGCTAGAGAAAAGTGTTTGGCTATTTCTATACATGATTTATCATGCCAGCCACTTCTGTCTGTAGATGAGATACATAAATATATTGAATGCATATTCAGTATTCTCTAAACTGCATTGCCTTTAAGACAATTAAATCATTCTTCTTCTCCTTTGGCTTAAAGCTGAAGCAAATAAGAACCTGGCCCCATCATGTCTGCATCCTCCTATGATTAAGCGATGGAGCCTGATTTGAGACAGGAGGCGGGTATAGTGATACCTTTTCCTAATTCCCTTTTGGACAATGAGACGTTCCTTTGTTTTTGAGAGTGCCTGGACGAATCCCGGTCGCTTCAGTAATCCAGCAGGGGTTATAATAACAGACAGCTAAAACAAGTGGAAAATGCGGTGTTTCATCATTGCACACAGAGGTTTTATTATGCATGTGATAGAGACAGGCATAAATTTTGGGGATGAGTCACACAATGAGTAGTTCAGCATCTTATCCCTGATTCTAATCTAAAAGTGCACTGGTAACAAAATAAAAACAAAACAAAAAAACTCCCTAAACACTTATCTAGAAAACAAAACAAAGCTGAAGTAGAATACTGGCATGTACCTATACCCATTTAGATCTGTAGGGGCCAATCTTTTTGGCAAGGATTCAAATCTAATTTGAGACAGACCCACTCTAGGACATATCACACACTGCATATGAGATCCCCAGCAATGGTGTATGGGAACAATTTTGAAATATAGACACTCACCCTGACAATCTTCATAGCCATGCCTGTAAGAAGAGTCTAAAAATGGAGGCAGTTCCACTGATCCATATCAACAAACCAATTCTAGAAGTTTTTCCCTCCACCAAGAGTCAATGTGTTTATACAGTGAATGTACTGAATTGTCCATTAGAAGCTAAAAGAATGCTAAAATACTTTGCATTACAGTGGGTAGCCCATAGCTATGGTGAGGATTGCACTTAAGAGGGAACAGAGGAGCCTGAAGGATTGGGAGATGATGCCATTGTTTCTGCTCATTGAAAGATTTGGCTCAGTGAGCTCTGGTTCCAGTACTCAGTTCCCCCTAAAGGTCTTATCTCAATTCCATGGAGTAAAGGAGCAGGCAGTAACAAAATATAAATACAGCAAATCCATTCTGGATTTTGTATGCAATTCTGTTGGGCAATTCAAGTTTCCTAAAGTTTCAGTCTTTGCTTAGGTAACAAAAATAATTAAATATCAAAAATAGCAAAGCTAAGCCTGCTATAGCTTTCATTTGCAGAGTAATGGAAGAGCAAATGGGTTTTAGAGCAGATCAAATCAGAAATCTCTCTGGAAGTCAAGATGACAAGACCAAGGCTGTCATATTTTGGCCACATCATGAGAAGCTACAACTTGCTGGAAAAAATAATAATGCTTGGAAAGGTGGAGGAAAGCAGAAAGAGAGGAAGGCCACATCTGAGATGGATGGATTCTATTAAGGAGGTCATGGGTATGAATTTGCAGGACTTGAGCAGAGCAGTGGAGCATAGGGAGTCTTGGAGATGTCTCATCTACAGGGTCGCCATGGGCGGAGATTGAATCGAGGGTGGATAACAACAACAATAGCAGCAGCAGCAGCAGCAGCAACAACAAACTATTCCCTGCACAGAGAGAATCACGTTGTACCATGTAGCTATTAAGGGTGAGACACTGTCAGAAAAACAAGATGGCTCTTATACTTTAGCACCATAAACATTAAAGGTGTTTGAATAGTAATGGATGGAGAAAGAAATTTGCCTCCTGCAAGTAAACTTAATAATTTGCCTGCCCCACTCTCTACCTCAAGAATAATTCTAGGGGCCCTCATTCTCTGATCTCTTTCCACTAGAAAGAAGCAGCCCCTTATCCTTCAACATTTCACATATGAAAACCAGGACCCATGTCCTACCAGGGTGCAGTCAAGATGGCAAAAGTTATTAATGAGGAAGAACACACAAGCTAGGAGGGGCTGAAGCAGTTTGTATTTGCCTGAGTCTACTCAGAAGGGCAAGATTCCAATTATTCATTCATTCATTCATTCGTTCATTCAATAAATGTGCTGCTTTTCTCCCCAAGTGAGATCCAAGGTGGCTTTTGAATTTTGCATCAATTGAAGTAAGCTGAGGACATACAGAGGACAACGAAACTGGAACTCTTAAAAGCAGGGGGGAAAGAGGAAAGAAAAAAGAATGAACTAAAAAGATTATTGCACCCAGAAATCTTGCTGGGATAGATGCAGGATTTAAAAGTCAAAAACGGTTGTTATCACACTTACCCATTCCCACGCTGTATGCACTCATCCCAGGCATAGAATCATAGAATTGGAAGAGACCACAAGGGCCATCCAGTCCAACCCCCTGCCATGCAAATCAAAGCATCCCCGACAGATGGCCATACAGCCTCTGCTTAAAGACCTCTAAGGAAGGAGACTCTATCACACTCCGAGGGTGTGTGTTCCCCTGTCGAACAGCCCTTACTGTCAGGAAGTTCCTCCTAATGTTGAGGTGAAATCTCTTTTCCTGCACTTTGCATCCATTGTTCCGCGTCCTAGTATCTGGAGCAGCAGAAAACAAGCTTGCTTCCTCCTCAATATGACATCCCTTCAAATATTTAAACAGGGCTATCATATCACCTCTTAACCTTCTCTTCTCCAGGCTAAACATCCCCAGTTCCCTAAGGCGGTCCTCATAGGGCATGGTTTCCAGACCCTTCACCATCTTAATTGCCCTCCTTTGGACATGCTCCAGTTTGTCCACATCCTTTTTGAATTGTGGTGCCCAGAACTGGACACAGTATTCCAGGTGGGGCCTGACCAAAGCAGAATAGAGTGGCACTATTACTTCCCTGGATCTAGACACTATACTTCTATTGATGCAGCCTAAAATTGCATTGGACTTTTTAGCTGCTGCATCTCACTGTTGACTCATGTTCAACTTATGGTCTACTTGGACCCCCAGATCCCTTTCACACATACTTTCATTCAGCCAGATGTCCCCCATCCTATATCTGTGAATTTCATTTTTCCTCCCTAAGTGCAGTACCTTACACTTTTCTGCATTGAATTTCATTTTGTTAGCCTTGGCCCAGCTTTATGAATTCTGTCATTTTGAATCAAGTCATTTTGAATTTTGACCCTGTCCTCTGGAGTATTAGCTACTCCTCCTAATTTGGTGTCATCTGCATGCCCCCAATTCTGTCATCCAAGCCATTAATAAAGATGTTGAATAGCACTGGGCCAAGGACAGACACCTATGGGACCCCATAGGTCACTTCTTTCCAGGTTGAAAAGGAGCCATTGTTGAGCATCCTTTGGGTTCGGCCACTCAACCAATTACAAATCCATGTAACAGTTAACTTGTCTAGCCCACATTTTACAAGCTTGTTTGCAACAATGTCATGGGGAACCTTGTCAAAGAACTACACTGGAGGGTTCTACCAAAGAAAATTTAAACAAACAGTATTAATAATATCACACTTCCCACTGAAAAGACATTAATGTGAAGTTTAATAAAAATAAACTCAAGAGCAGAAATAACCAGTATCATTTCTTAAAGGGTAGCAATACCCCACTAATAACTATTTAAATGCAAAAAATAGTCAAAATGCAACTTTTAGATAATAATAAAACTCAAGGCCAGAGTCTTCGACAGCAGTCTTCCTCAGTGGCCTTCTATGTGTGTGTGTGTGTGTGTGTGTGTGTGTGTGTATATATATAACTATCAAATCCACAGCTCACACAATGTGACTCTGTTACATTCAAAAGTAATGTTCTTTTCCTGCTCACAGAACCTCTTATATAGCCAGCAGAACTGGTGATGAGAACAATCCTGCCAAGACTCAGAGAAAAGAAAACATAGGGAAGACTATAGGGTGTGGAAGGACAGTGAGAAACTCAAACTGACCAATTTACATTATTATTTAAGCTCACTGGGGATTCAGATAATGTGACACTGTTTCGTACAAGGATAATCATATTCTTCTCTCCTTACCGAGACTCTTATATAGCCAGCTGAACTGGTGATGGAACTGATTCTGCCAAGACTCAAAAAACAACTTGGGGTGTGTGTGGGGGGGTGGGGGGTGGGTAGGAAACAACTTCAGATATGAAAGGAATTGAAAGGCTCAAACTAACCAATTCACATTTTCATTTAAGCCCAACGGGGATTCATATTCCAAACTATGAATTCATTTTAGTTCCAATATTTGTAATTGTTTTTATGTTCTTAATATTAGATATCCCATCTATGCACCAAAATTTGAATGAATCAGGAGAGTGATGTTCATCTAGAAAATGCTTTACCAATGGGGCTTCTATTTTATGGTTTTTAGTACAACTTCTGTGTTCAATAATATGAGATCTTATCGCTCTGCTGGTCATACCCACATATATTAATTTACAAGGGCATTCAGTTATGTAAATGACATTTTTACTTGCACATGTGAAAAGTTTATATATTTCATAACTTCTGCCATATGCAGTATTCACAAAATATTTCAAATTGTTGCTATGTCTGCACACTGAACAATGTCGTATGGACCCCTCCCCCCCGCACACTTCGATCCTCTGGGAGGAATCTGTTACAGCCCAGGAAGACCAGATTGGTGCAGACCTCCCAGAGGGCCTTTTCAGAGGTCTCCCCCAAGTTTTGGAATGACCTGCCCGACGAGCTGTGTTTTAATCCATTGATTGACAGCTTTAAGAAAGCTTTGAAGACGTATCTCTTTCGGCAGGCCTTCCCGGAAAATGTCTAACATTCTCCGGCTCTATCTCTTGCTAGTTCTTAGTTCCCATCTGGTTAACAGCTCAGGAAGTCTTTTGGTGTGACATTGTGGATTTTGTTTATTTTTAACTGTTTTTAACTTGTCTTTGGTTTAATCTTTTTTTTAGGGGGAGAGTTGGGAATGGGATTGGATATTTTAATTGCGATGTTTTTTTAACTTCTCTTGTACCCCGCCCTGATTGCCCGTTCAGAGGGGCGGGCTAGAAATAAAATTTATTATTATTATTATCATCCACAGACATAACGTCCCTTCACACTCAAAGTATTTTGTATGACTGGAAACCCAAAGTCTGCCCGTACTAATATGTTCTTAATGTTTTGAGTACGTTTATAGGCAAACGTTGGTTTATTTTTTATAACCAGATATATTTTCCAGCAGATGCCAATGTTTCATAATGCTTTCTTTAACCCTCTGTGAATGTGTATTAAAGATCAGTGGTATAACCACTCTTTTGGGTTCTTTCTTGGGTCTGGAATCTAACAGAAGTTTCTTTCGATCTACCTTATGAACTTTATTCTGTGCCTCTTTTATAACATTTAGGGGATATCATGTTTCTAAGAACTGGAGACATGTGATATCTGATTCTCTTTCATATCCTCCCAGTGTTTTACAAGTTCGTCTACTCTGTAAGAATTGTGAATATTCATTTAGGTTAACCAGATATTCCTGTACTATCTCTTTACTTATTCTGTGATGAGATTCCCATAGTCTGTCTTCTGCCCCATTATCCTTAGGTTGAGCTCCCATTGCCTTTCCTGAGAAGACTGAAACAAAGAAGGTGTTGATTAATTCTGCCTTTTCTCTGTCCTCTGATAGCATTTTGCCATCTTCTGCATGTAGTGGCCCAACCATTTCCTTCTTCTTTCTTTTGCTGCGGACATATCCAAAAAAGCCCTTTTTATTGTTCTTAACCTCTCTAGCAAGCCCGAGTTCATTCTGCGCTTTACCTTTTCTGACTTTATCCCTACATGTACTGGCTATTTGTTTGAATTCCTCTTTGGTGATTTCCCCATTTTTCCATTTCTTATACATGTTCCGTTTAAAACTTATCTCAGTTGAAAGTTCCTTAGTCATCCATCCTGGCTTCTTGAGACATCTTCCATTTTTCTTCCTCATTGGAACTGTTTGAACTTGCGCCTTCAGTATCTCCTTTTTGAGAAACTCCCATCTGTCTTGAACTCCCTTCTCTTTTAGTTTTCCTGACCATGGGATCACCCCCAGTATTTCTCTAAGTTTATTGAAATCAGCTCTCCTAAAGTCTAGAATGCGTGTCTGACTATGCCTAGCTTCTCCCTTCCACTGTATTACAAACTCCAGGAGAACATGGTCACTCCCACCTAAGGATCCCACCACTTGCACCCCATCAACTAGGTCTTCCCTGTTGGTTAAGATAAGATCTAAGATGGCTGACACCCTTGTTGCCTCTTCCACCTTTTGGACAAGGAAACTGTCTTTGAGGCAAATGAGGAATTTGCTAGACCTTGACAATTTGACTGAGTTTGACTTCCAGCAAATATCTGGATAGTTGAAGTCCCCCATCACTACTACATCTCTCCTTTCTGAGTGTGTGGTCATCTGTTCCAGAAAAGCATCATTCAAATCCTTCATCTGACTTGGAGGTCTGTAATAGACTCCCACAGTAACATCCTTGGTGTTTCCTTCCCCTTTAATTTTTATCCAGATGCTCTCCACTTGGCCTCCAGTACTGATATCCTGGATTTCTTCACTAGTGTAAATGTCCCTGACATATAATGCTATTCCTCCTCCTTTCTTGTTTGGCCTGTTTCTCTTAAAAAGGTTATACCCCTTTATTTCTACATTCCAATCGTGAGACTCATCCCACCAGGTTACAGTGATGTCTATTATATCATATTTGTTTTGCTGCACTGGGAGTTCAAGTTCATCCTGTTTTTTCCCCCATACTCTGTGCATTAGGGACATCAAAGACCATGGGTCCCTTTTACTTGTTGCCTGTGCCAAAATTTTTGCCTCCCACTGTTGGGTCCTTGCAATGTTTGCCTTCTTCCCTCTATGTCAATTTGACTATTTTCTCCAGCCCTTTTACCTTCCAGAATACTGTCTCCCTCTCCCACATAACTCAGTTTAAAGCCCTCCTGATCAAATTTTTGAGACTATTGGCAAAATTGTTTTTGCCAACTGGCGTGAGATGCAACTCATCCCTTGCCAGAAGTCCCCCCTCATGGAACCGCATCCCATGATCCAAGAATCCAAACCGTTCTTGGCAGCACCATCTACGAAGCCAGTTGTTTACATCCACTATTTTCTTCCCCCTTCCTGGACCGTGCCCTTCAACTGGGAGAAGAGATGAAATGACAACCTGTGCATCCATCTCTTTCACCTTCCTTCCCAGAGCCTCATAATCCCTTATGATATTCTGAAGGCTGTGCCTTGCAGTATCATTGGTTCCCACATGAACCAAACAAAAGGGGTATTGATCAGCAGGCTTGACCAGTCTTGTCAGCCTTTCACATCACAGATCTTTGCCCCAGGGAGACAGAACACCTCCTGAGACATCTTGTCAGGCCACAAACCACTGCTTCAGTACCCCTCAGCAAGGGGGGGGGTACCACCACCACCACACGCCGCTTCTGACGCTTAGCAGTGTCTGTTCCCTTTCGTGATATTCTCAGGCTCCCCTGCTCTGTCCTTGATGCCTGTCCCTGATGCTCTTCCTCATCAGCCTTGATAACAGACAGAGATTTAAATCGATTCTGTACCTGCAAGCCACTCACAGAACGTTCCCTGGTTTCCTTATTTCTGTGTGTGACCTTCTTCCAAGCATCTATCTCTGTTGTATTTGCAGTGACCTCCTCCACCCCAGCAACTTCCTCTATGTGTTTCCCATCCAAGACATTCCGATTTGTTCTGTTCATGAGAATCTCCCGCTCCCTAAGATGTTGAAGTGCAGATACCTGGGTCTCCAGCTGCTGTACTTTCTCTTCTAAGAGGGCTACCAGCTTGCACTTGGTGCAGGTGTAGTTCCTCATATCTGTAGACAAGAAGACAAACATCCCACAAGTGTTGCAGGTGACTGCAGCAAGGCCTTCAGTTTCCATACTGAGAAATCTTAAGGAGACACTGAAACAAGACTGTAGGCTTCCCCTGCTAAACTTGGCCTTTGTCCCCAAGTTCTTTCACTGATTTAAAGTCACGGGGCCTATAGTTATGTAGAGAGCTCCCGGCTCCTGCCTTCTCCCAGCAGTGACTCCCAGAAGGCAATGGCTCAAGTCTAAGTCTAGATTAGATCTCCCTCAAGCACATTGTCAAGAGACTTCTCCTTCTTCTTCTTAAAGGAAATGAACTGGAATCCCTCTGCAAGCCTTCTATAGAATTAGAGTTTTGATCAGTCTGTCTACAACCTGGACCTTTTTCAGGAATGGGAAAATCCCAGCTGCAGCAAAAGTCTGGGTTGCAGATGGGCTGCCCGGGATGGGTATGGGCTACACACAGCCTGGGAATGGGTAAGTGCGATAACACCCATTTTTAACTTTAAATCTGGCATCTATCCCAGTGGGATTTCTGAGTGCAATAGTCTTCTAAGATTGTCCCTGCCAAATCAGGGCATCTGAAGGGTATGCTAAAGGGTTAATTTTCCTCCTGTAGGGGCTTAAAAGTCTTCAGGTGGAGATTTTTTGGATAGGGCCCAGCGAGCTACAGAAAAGCTCCCTGCACCACACCCCAAATCCTATGTGTGTGTGTTACTAATAGGATTCTAGCCAGAAAATGCCACCTGATAAAGTTTGTCTCCTCATCCCTCACAGCAGGGCCACACCTGTTAACATCATGTATAGTTTACTTTTGACTGTAGTCACCATACTTGATGAACATTTGCCTTGATCCAAAAGGGATTTTCTTTTGGTTTCAAGTACCTCATGTATATTTATCCCAACCACATCTCACCCTCCCAGTATGTATATTCCCACACAGTCGACTTCCTGGCAAGTTTTGCAGACTTCTGCATGCAAACAAATTAGGAGATCTGTAAAAACTAGAGCACATTTTATTCTGTGTAAATGGTAAAACATCACTTCCCAAAGCATGCAAAGTCAGCATGTTCTATTCCTGTGCCTCTGGAGGACAGGGAATCTTTTGCGCCTTCAGTGAAATTGAATACCTCTGAGAACATAAAGGCCACCGGGTGAGGTGCTTAACAGTTTTACCCATTATGAATGAGATATGGCTGATCACACAGGACTTGGGGCAGCCTTAGAGGTATTATAAGCCTGACAGTTTTATTGCAGGTTAGGGTTGTGACAAAAGAACCAAACAGTTAAAACTCTTTGCCTGCTGCTTTGATTCTAGCAGTGGGAAAAGTAAGGCACTGAGCTGGAGAAAAGCATACCCTCTAACATTTCAAAGATGAAAACTGGTACATATGTGACCAAGAAGTATCAGAGTATGGCTGAGCTGGCAAAGGTTGCTGAGGATGAACACATAAACTATGAAAGGCTGGAGCAGTTTGCTTTTGCCTGAGGCAACTGGGAAGGGTAAGATTCTATGCACTTCTCTCCTTTCCCCCTATGCTCAGTACAAACTAATTTTGCTCTTTTAACTTAGTTTGCAGCATTTGAATCAAGCTGAATATAAAGGAGAAGGGGAGAGAAACTGGGACATGTTAAAAATAACATAAAAAGAGGGATTAATCAGCACTGTACCTGCAAAATCAGGACAGTTGGAGTGGTAAGCAAATGTGTGACATTCTTTTAGATCTAGGTGGGCAAAGTTTGACCTGGAAATGTAGTACTTCATTTTTGGCTGCAAAATCACCCAAGAATCACAACCAGAAATGATTTTAAAAAAGAAAAGAAAAAAAATCTTCAATTTGGTTACAGGTTTCCAAGACTTTGGGAGTGGGTGCCCTCCAGGAGCATTGTGTGTGCATTGTTTTGCAGGGGAGGGGGAGATACATTCGTTATTAATAATTTTGGAGGGGGTACAGGGCAATGGTGGCCGATGATCTCCATTAACATGGCCAGTTATTTGGTATATCAGCATTATTTGTGTTATATTGGAGAGAGGAAGCTGAGGACAGTGGCTGTCCCTCAGTTTGCCAGATGAATCCATGGCATGAGTCAGATTTGAATTAGGCACTTCCTGGCTCAATGCTCACAGTCTTAGGCATGACATGAAGGGAGGAGACCATGAGTTAGTTGTAGAGCACATGCTTTTCACCATGCACAAGATCTCAGCCTTCCCTTAGAGGAATAACAGTAAAGCAGTGTTTCAGCGATTGCAAAATATCCATTTAATTGCACCAAGTGAGACCCCAGTATAAAACTGTTGTCTACCTATGTTGTACTACAATTTGAATTTTTTTCTTCCACTAATAATAAATTTCATTAATGTGATAAATGACCACTGTGCCTCCATAAAATTTGCTAACTTGCTACTACAGTGGGCCCTTGGTATCTGCTGCGGTTTGGCTCCAGGACCTCCCATGGATACCAAAATCCATGGATGCTCAAGTCCCATTATATACACTGATGTAGCAAAATGGTGTCCCTTACATGAAATGGCAAAATTAAAATTTGATTTTGGGAATATTTTTTAAAAATATTTTCAAGCTGTGGATAGTTGAATCTGTGGATATAGAACCTGTGGATGTGGTTGACAGCCTATCATAAGCTAGTGACAGTAGTGTTATTAATATTATTTGGTCATTTTGAAAATGAACAGTTTGGTTTTATTGTGTGTAGGTATCCATTTGTCTGTCTTTGCGTTAGAGAGTGGATGTGTGTGTGTGTGAGAGAGAAATGTCTCAATATTATTACATCATCTCTCTAGAAACTGGCAGGAAAGCTTCTACTGATCTCAGTTTTAGCTGAGTTTGTGATAAGAGTTTTGGACACTGTCCAGTGGAGATAGAGGTAATTCTCTTGATGCATAAAGTATAGGCAGTAAATCAATAAATTGCACAGGTGGTAAATTATGAACACTTTATAATGCTGTGAGCCCAAGAAAGATAAAATTTGCAGTCAATGGAAGGGAGCTGTAGTGCAATTTCATGCTCTTTCCACGTTCCAAATGGTAAACTTTTATTTTCTGCAATAAAAAACACACTGAGAAAACAAAAGGTATAAGCCACAGGGCATTTGCTATATTTATGAGATACTCTTTACGTCCATTTTGTGTGGGAATCATACTGTTAGAAGAAGAGCTTGGGAAAGTTACTTTTAATGAATCCCAAAGCTTAAGGATTCTGAAAATTATACTCAGTTATACTTGGAATACTAACTTGTCTGTGGACTCTTTCACACGGGAGGAATTTCTCCCAAACTTCAAATGGAGCCAATGCGAATTCCTGTAAATTCGCTTGTTTAGCGAATTTACGGGAATCCCCATTGCATTCAGAGTAACGTTCCATTTCCCGAAAATGACCCCCCTTTGCCCGAAACTGCATGTGAAGCTTTAATTCGCAATAACGTGAAACCCATGATTGCATTCGAATTGACTTCACTTTTGCTCGAAATTGCGTGCGAAGCTTTAATTCGCAATAACGTCAAACCCTATGATTGCATTCGGATTGACCCTAGATTATACTTCCAATTCCCGACGTCTGAAAGAGTCCTGTAAGTCATTTGTTTGAATTCTAGTCCAAGCCCTGATTGATTGATTTATTTAACCTGTTGAAGTGAAGAAGACTGTCTGTCTGGCTACTGTGTAGTTTGTTGTTGTTATGTGCCTTTAAAATGACACCAGCTTATGGAGAGAGCCTGTCCAAGGGTTTTCTTGGCAAAATTTATTCAGAGGAAGTTTGTCATGACCAAAGGCACCCATTGGATTTCCATGGATGAGCAAGGATATGAACTCTGGTCTCCTGGAGTGTAAGGAGTTTATCACATGGAAGGTTAAGTGCTTAAATCCCATGCAGAAACAGGATTTAAATCCCAGAAAAATCTCACTAAAGAAGGATCATTTTCAGACACATCAGGGACATTGAACATTAATCTGACATTAACCTGCACAGAAAGTAGACAAAATTGGGTGCTTTATACTTTTGGCTGAAAGTAAAAAGCAGCTGATTTTGTCCAGTTTCTGTGTGGGTTAATGTCGGACTAATGCTCAGTGCCCCCAATGTCATCTGAAAAGATCCCCCTTTTGCAGGATTTTCCTTATTCAGATCCCATTTCTGCACGGGATAAAGTCCATGTGATATACTCTATAGTCCAAACACTTAGACGATACACTATAGTGTTACCTACTGTGTGGTAAGAACAAGAGAAAATCCTTAGGTTTGCATTTCCCTGTGGAAATATCTCCCAATATTGGCAATGGAATGCAGCTCACATTGCCCCAGAAATCTTTGTATATAAGAAGATGGAGGTGTATTTTTGGGAGGGGCTATGAACAAAATGTACATGCTTAAAATCATGTATTTTATTTTTTAAAAATCAAAACACATACTTTTTGGGAAAAAATACTATGATCACAAACACCTTTCAGTGAACAGAAAAAAAGTGCAGAAATGCTTACAAAATATTTTCCATTAAAACACACACACACAAATATGCATATATTTCTATGATGAGGGGGATAGCTTACAGCCTAGAACTGAGATGGGACAAGAATGCTGAAGTGATTCTGAAATAAAATGAAAATAAGACGGACAAGTTTTTACATCCTTATTATTTTAGGAGTTAATCTAACAGCTGTTGTATTCACCAAATTTTCTTTCTTTCTTTCTTTCTTTCTTTCTTTCTTTCGCCCCATCTAGCCTGATGAAGCATTCTGGGGATTTCAAAAGGATTTCAAAATTTCATGAAATTTTGACTGAAAATATTGTCCTGCTCTGATTTCTGTTTTTACTCATGCATTAACTTTTTATTCAGTTTGTTTGTTTGGTCCATAAAGCACCATGACTTAAATCAATTGGTTGCCCTGCCTTGAACAGACCCATTGAATCAAATGTTGAATGATGAGTGAACACTTACATAGGGCCCGTTGATTTCATGGGTCTATTTGACTTGGGTTTGTCAATGGGATTCAGACATATCTTGACTGATGGTTTTATAACAAGAATAAGAATTTTAAAAAATGATTTTTCCAGACACACAGTATCATGTAAAATACTAGCATCCCGATGGTGCACATAAGAGCCATTGTTTAATAAGTTTAATATCAGCAGTGTTATTTCTGTTCAATACTGAAATACTTTGATATAGTGTAGAAATGCTTACAAGTTTCCTGCAGATGTGTTCTTTATACCTCCAGTCATCTCAAAAGACATTGTTGAGCTGCACTTATCTGTCTTGGCCACATCAGTGACTTGGTTTTATCCTTTTTAAGCCCCGTTCTTTCCCCCTCTCTTATCTTTGCATTGTATGGATAGCACCCTATTCTGGGAATCTTATGGTTGAAGAAACCTGATACCTTTAAAGAACTGATTTCTATAATCCTTTCTACCCTGAGCCACTTTTCTCATGATAGAGCAGCTGACAACATGTCCCACATCACAGCTTCTGTTGTGAGTTCAAGATTGCGAGCAGATGCTCATCCTGATGTTATATATTGTGTGAAAGTCCTAAAAGCAGAAGGATTAAAAAGTTAATTTCTTTCTTTCATTGAAAGCATGAATTCAAAGGCATTTAGAACTGGGAATTAGTCCTGTTACTTCATTTTTTAAACAGCTGCTGGGCCACAGTACCCCAATTCTGCCTGTGTGAAAAACAGCTGGAGATCAACACTAACACCTTCAAAAGTTGTACTTAATTTTTTTTGTCCCAGCAAAACCCATCTATTGACAGCACAGCAGAATGCATTTTAAACAGCGTCCAGGTGTCTCAATGGAGGGCTCCAGATCTTCCAGTAAGGTTTTAAAATACATTTTAAGATGGGTTTGGCACTGAATGGGCTCGATTTCATTTGGACTGTTTGCAGCAGACTCTGGGATTGGCCCCTACATCATTTGCACTCCTTGCTGAGAGAATGTGGGGAGACCATTTTATTTGGGTCATGCAGACTGAGCTTCAAACTTTGGTCTCTAATAGCTTTATTTCAGAAGTATATAATGGCCACTGGAGAGAATAGTAATTCCCTCTGCACAATAGTGGAGGAAATGTGGGTCCATGTTTAGCAGTCATCTTAGCAATGGGGAAAAGAATGGTGAGAGTCTTAGGTTTTTTTAGCAAGAACACATAACACGCACAGAAAGCTCAACCATTGGCAAGAAGAAAAGATTTGCCCTTCTTCTCTTCTTTTGTTGCACTATTAATTTTTTTTACACCAATATAAAAATACAACAATGCCCTGTCTCAGGTAGCATACAGTATGGAGGGGAAGGTGATAGAGGCAAACCTTACAGTAGGTGCGCAAATATAATCATGCATCTTAAGGTTTAGGACAACATCACACCGGCCTGCTGTCTTGCACCAACAATGTAGTTTCTGAAAGCAGAAATATGTTATTATGGAGCCGATCCCTTTCACATCTTTACAACATTAGTCTTTGGTGCTGCTTTGGTGCTTCATGTTTCCATAATTGCTTTTATGCACCCTTTGACCCACCTTTCTGCCTGGGATTACTGGTATCTGGCCACATAGTACATGCACATATGCCTTACTGTTTTTTTGCTCCAGTGCTGCCACAGTTGCACTGTTTTGATTGGCTGAAACTGTTTTTATTGCTGCAGTAGTGCAATTTCACAATTGTGCAGTTGTGTCAAAAAGTAATATATATATATATATATATATATATATATCTGGGGGGGGGGGGAAGAGAGTATGAACCACTATGTCCTCCTTGCTTGAACACCAGACTATTGTAATGGCAGCAGAAGAAGACATCCGCACCAGAAGTAATAGTTGGACAGCAGCAACACTGCCAGCCGTTTTTCCCCCAACAAGGAAAAGATGTGATTTGACAGTCATCTAACTACAGTACAGTGAATGGAGAGCCATGATGGCACGGGATAAGGAATGGTCAAAGACAGAAGTAACCTAGTGAAATTGTGCTGCAAATCCATTGTGTGATATTCCTCTTTCTTCTAATGGGAAAAGAGAAGTAAGAAACAGCTGAGTCAGTATTTGGATGAGAGAAGAAAGGCTGAGTTGGCCTTAGGAAGCAACCCAACTGATAATTTTTAGTGTCTTTCTGATGACAAATGCATCCCCTAATCCTGTATTTACTGTAGAGTCTAGCACAACAGTACAGTGCCACCCACTAAGGATTCTCTGATAATTTCAGTGGAGGCGTGCATTCATTTGTCCACATGGACAGCCTCCCTCTCTTGATACATGGGAAGAGCCTCTGTGTACAAGAACTGAATGTGTGCATCATAGAAGACACAAGGACTTAGAATAGGTCAACCACAAATTATGTCTCTGTGGTCTTTATGGATGGGTCACTATTCATCCACCAAGCTTTATGTGCAGGACAGAGGCTGAGCATATGGGTGGTTATCTTAAATCACAACCAGAAACTGAACTTTAATAACTATTCCCAAAATAAATTAGAAGCAAGTTTTAAAATCTCATGAAATGTCAAAAATAGGCACAAAAATCCCATCTTTTTTCAGCATATTATATTGCTATTTTCCCTGGGTAGAAACAAAAGTGACATTTAATATTAGAGAATGGAAAAGTTATTTTTAAAAATGAAAATGAAAAGGTGTTTTTTGAAACTCATAATAATAATAAATTTTTATTTATATTTCTCGCCTCTCCCTTCAGATTCCAACAAATTTTAAAACAACTAACAAATTTGAAACAGCTATATAAAAAAATCTTATAAAATTACAGTATTTTATAAAATTACAATATAATACAATATACTGGGGGATGTGGATTCTGGGAACTGTAGTTCCATCACATTTTAGGTATGGCTAATATGAGACAAAGCCTTTACAGTGGCTATTCCTAGATTCTGGATCTCCCTCCCTAGGAAACTTAGAATAGCCCCCTTCTTGCTGTCCTTCTATCAGCAAGTGAAGGCTTATTTTATTCCAACAGACTTTTAGAAATGAACCGTTTTAAGGAAAGGGCTCTTAAAAGCATTGTCCGAAGATGACTCCAGTGGTCATGTGGCCAGCATTACAGCACCAAATGCTGTTAGCTTCCCACTGAAGTGGTACCTATTTATCTACTTGAATTTGCATAGTTACAAACTGCTAGGTTGGCAGAAGCTGGGACTAGTGACAGGAGCTCACCCCATCATGTGTCACTTGGGTCTTGAACTGCTAACCTTCCGATCTTCCGATAGTCAGAATTGGCATCTTTACCACTAAGTCACAACACCACTAGATATCCTAAATTACAGGTGCATATATACTGTACACATGGGGTGGGTGGGGGGCAATGAGCTGAGAAGGAAACATTATGCCGAAAGTCCAGATAGGCAACAATAATGCAAAAACTTAGCAAGTGTTTATTTACAAAGCAGTACTGATGATAACAAACATAATGCTGTAGCAGTGGGAAGATAATTTACACATATTGTCCTGAATTCTGTTGGCATTCTAGAGTACACTCAGTGAACCAATAAGATTTATTTATGTGTTGATTCAGCGGGGTGTAGTGGTTTGAGCATTGAATTGCAACTCTGGAGATCAGGATCCAAGCATAAAAAACCCACTGGGTGATCTTGGGCAAGTCACACTCTCAGAGGATGTCAATGGCAAAACACCTCTAAGGAAAGTTGCCAAGAACAGCCTATGATAGATTTGCTTTAATGTCAACATAAGTAAAAAATGACTTGGAGGCACGCAACAACATCAAACAACACACACACACACACACTATACCATATATATGAGAACCAGTGTGGTGTAGTGGTTTGAACATGGACTAAAAACTCTACAACACAATGGATGTCCCTGGGCAAATCACACAGTCAGACCTCAAAAAACCTGTGATAGGGTCACCTTAGGTTGCCATAAGTCAGAAATGAATTGTAAGTACAAAACAAATACACATGCACACGCATTCATATTCTCCCACATTTGTCTATATTTATATCTATAAACATGCAGGACAAACTTGCTTTCACTCACACACACACACACATTATATAATACATAAAACAATTATGTGTTACCCAAAATGCATGTAAACCTTCATGAAACCTTCAGTTTAAAGTTTAGAATGAATCCAGCTCAAGACTGGAAAAATGAAAGCTGACTAATCTGTTCATCCTTACTCCATCTCCTTGAGTTGGCTGGACCTGTTGAGATGAAAAACAAGCAAATAATAGAGAGTTTTTGGTAATCAAGATACAGCATAGTTTTGACTCTGCCCATGTTATGAAAGGGAAGTAAAGGGTTACTGCTTCCTTCACCTCGAAGGAACATCCAGTCCAGGCAAAAGAGGAGACTTGGGGTGGTTGCTGATGGCAGCTGCTGATTGACCTACTGTATGTCAAATGTGTTGGTGGTCTAGGCCAGTTCCCTAGTGGGAAAATGTTTACATCTTGGGCACTCTGCAAAATGGACACGGAGCATGCCCTAGCTGGTACTCCTCCAGGGGGAAACCATGAGGTAGCATCCCTCAAGGGGAAAGTGACTGTGAAAATATTAGCAATAAAAACGAACAGCTCTCATAAACTTGGAGAAGGAAGGAAGACGTGATTATGTTTAAACATCAGCCATCCAGGTTTGTCTCCGTTCACATTTGATTTCACCCTAAAGATCTCTAATTGTTTATTAAGTGACCTTGGTGTTCCTGCCCCTTGTAACCCTGTCTGGCAGGCCGTTATACACATTTATTATTCTCTGAATGGAAAGTGCGGCTTCCCAACATCTGTTCTGCATTTGTTTTCCTTTAATTTCCTCTAAGCCCTTCCACCCCATCTCTCAGCTCTGTCATCTAAGCTTGGCCTGAATGCGGTTAATTTGGGTCGATGTTAATACAATGCTATTTATCTTGGGATCTGCTTATTCTGTAAGAGCTGTCTTCTCACCTCGCTGTGACTGGTTATGTTGTGCTTTGGGGTGTGTGTGTGTGAGAGAGAGAGAGTCAGAGAGAGAGACAGACAGACAGAGAGAGTGAAAGAGGTAGGTGGGACAGACCAGGTGATACTGTATTTGGCCTCCTGATTGCTTCTGTTGAATCCTTTCTCAGGACACCTGTACTATGTTGTGTCTCATTTTTCTCTTCTTTCAAAGTCCTCCTTGAAAACCATCTTTTCCACCAGGGCTTTCGCAGGGCTGCTTCAGGCAATGGATGTTTTATGTTGGAAGCCTGCTGGCCATCTCTCCTGAAACCCCTCTTTGGAGGACAGAGATGTGTGTTCTGCACTCCCTGTACTAGCCTCCTGCCCTCAAGGGCACTCTTCCACCATCAGTGTTATTTAGTTGCCAGTCCTCTTTACTTCTGTGTATGGAATGGAGAGACAGGAAAACATCTTCCCTCTCACCACAGGCACCAAAATATTTTGCACCAACTCTGAGCTTTTACTTCAATCTCTTTCCTGTAGACTGTAATAATGTGTGTAAGGGGTGGGCAAGGTTTGTCCAAACCATTGTATTCCTCACCACAATGTATGGATGTGAAAGCTGTACAGTGAAGAAAGCCAACAGATAGAAAATCGACTCATTTGAGATGTGATGCTGGAGAAGATTACTAAGGATATTTGGAAAGCCAAAAAACCAAAAGCAAAAACAAACAAACAAAAAACAAACACACACACACACACACAAGTCATATTGAGGAGGGAGCAAGCTTGTTTTCTGTTGCTGCAGAGACTAGAACATGGAACAATGGATGCAAACTGCAGGAAAAGAGATTCCACCTCAACATTAGGAGGAACTTCCTGGCAGTAAGGGCTATTCGACAGTGGAACACACTCCCTAGGAGTGTAGTGGAGTGTCCGTCCTTGGAGGTCTTTAAGCAGAGGCTGGATGGCCATCTGTCAGGGATGCTTTGATGGAGAGTTCCTTCTTGGCAGGGGGTTGGACTGGATGGCCCTTGTGGTCTCTTCCAACTTTATGATTCTATGATTCTATGAAATGGGTTCTAGAACACATCAAGCATGAATTCTCTCTGTGAGCCAAGATGACAAAATTGAGGATGTTGTACTTTGGCCACTTCGTGAGAAGGTGTGACTCATTAGAAAAGACAAAGATGCTAGGAAAGGTGGAAGGTAGTAGAAAGAGAGGAAGACCACATGCCAGGTGGTTAGACTTAATCAGGGAGGTCATGGGCTTGAGCCTGCAGGATCTGAGCAGAGGTAAAGGAAAGGGGGTCTTGGAGATGTCTCATCCACATGATTGCCATGAGTTGAGGTTGACTGGAGGGCAGTTATCAACAACAACAAAAATTGGGCACTGGTTAATAATTATTCATTATAAAGCCTTCACAACTGCCTTCTTTAGACAAGTTGGAACTTGCTCTAAGGAGCATTGACCACCCCCTTCACCCACTCATCCAGTCTCTCCTGGGCTGTTTGATAAGCTACAATTGGCACACATGTGGTGACTCTCCCCTTTCCAAGGATCCTGTCCAATTCCTTTAGCTGCACAAATTGAAAAGTGCTAATAACAATGGACAAGTAGGAGCCAAGGTAAAACCCACTGGAACTGTATCAGAAATAGCATCCAAGTTGGAGTGGATCTGCAAAGTGCTTTGCAAATTCTTCACAGTGGGCTGTTGAGTGGCCTGCATTTCCTGCTCGAAGACCAGTGTGTGATAGACCTCTGACCACTTGAAGCAGATTTGCTGCATGGCTCCTTGCAGATACAATGGTTGAGCATAAAATAATTCCTTTGCTGCCCACACTGCCATGGAGAAGGCCTTCAAATAGGCTGTAGTCCATGTTAAGTTAGACGTGCCCCAGTCTTCTCTCAACATTTCTCTAGCCCCTATTTCACTTCACTACCACCAACTCCCTGGAAAACCCAGGGGGCTGCTTTGATTCCACTCTGTAAGAGGGGATACTCAGGAGCAATTGTGTCCACCATGCTATCCCAGAAGTCAGCCAGAGTTTTGACCAAATTGTCTGCCGAGGTGAAATCCTCAAGGGCCATCCATCCAGATACATCAGCCTCCTGGAACGGACCATCTTATTTGGTCCTCCACTGCTACAGAGGTTCTGAGTCCCTGTGAGTCTAAACCTGACAAGATCATGATCTGTCCATGACTACAGATATAAGCACTGCCCATCCCGCTGTATGTCATGAATGGGAATCATATGGTTTTTCAGATGCTGTTGGGATACAGGTCTCAGCAGCTCTAGGGATGTACTAATTTTCTACATGCAAGGAAATTGCAACAAGAGAGTTGAGGTCATTTAACATGAGCTTCCCATCTCACAGGCTAAATTGTATAAACAGATGGAAAAGGCTCATGAAAAAAGTTTAAAAACAAGACCCTGGTGTCCACACCATTTGGGAAATCAAGAGGGAAATGCGTAAGTAATATACTTTTAAAGGAACCTAACAGAGTTGCTTGCAATAAGAAATGTGGTGCTAGAATTTTAATTGAAAAACAAGTCATATCCAAGCAGGATGGATACTTGAAAACTGGGGAAAACCAATACTGGTGGAACAAACCCCCAATCTAAAGGGAATGAGTTGGTTTCACCGACTCTACTCCAGAAAAAGAAGGGTAATGGAAAGAAAAATGTAACAGTCAAATCATGGCTTATGAGTTTCTCCTCCATTATTCCTTTGAGAGATGGAGCTGGTTTTCTGAGAAGTCCATGAGACAGAGGGTCTACCCACAATCTCCACAGATTTCAGGAACATTCTGTTGGTCATGGAAATGTAGGGCCAAGTGCCAAGGCAAACAGAAGTGAGCCGAAGTTGTAGGAGAGAAGACAATATTTATAATAACATTTCCACCCACTGAAGCCCCTGCCTTGATATTTCTTAGTTGGAGTGGAGTGCAGGTTTATGGCTGAACAACACAACAGAGCTTTAAATGATACTCTTTTGGATTATAATGTTGCAGTATCCCCACCTAGCATGGCCAGTGGTCATGCTGTCTGGGGAATTCTGGAAATTATGCTCTTGCAGACTAAGAGGCTTCAGCTTGGTTTCTTTGGCCACAGTCACATTCCTTCTCCTTCCTTGCCATATTGAGTGAAAGCAAATAATTGGCTGCCTGCCCTCAGGAGCACAACTGATTGGCCAAATCCATTAATCCCTCCCTCCCTTTTTTATATATTTTCTTCCAGGCTGGAACTTAAGGGAGCCTACAAATTATTATTATTATTATTATTATTATTATTATTAGAAAGCACAAATGACAATGTTTATCGTTCTCACTGATTTCATGGTCCCCAACTGGCTCACATCACATGGCCAGAAAGGAGACCATTGCTGGAAATCTAGATCAGCTACTTAAGGGTGAAACACGTGTACCATATGAAGCAGCTTCTGGCTGCTTTGGAGGCTTGCTGATTAGATGATCCTTTGAACTTGAGCAAAAAGGATCTGGGATAATCTGGCTCATAGAAGCACCAGTTGACCCTGGCCACAGCAGACTCAGGCCACTCTTTCCAACCTATCTGCTCTGTCCCTTAGTTAAGTACACTAAAATATACTTAGTTATATCTCCTGGAACAACCCCCTTTTCCCCAACCCTGTTTTACCAGGCATTAGCTGCTGGGAGAGACTACAGTCTGTTTTTTTTGTCAGTTGGAACACAGCAGAGTGACATTTCCACTCCCTTCCCACCAGCGATCTCTGGTGTGACAACCAGAAACAAGATCTCTGTCACACTTCCTCCTCACCAGAAATTAATGGTGTACTATCACATCATCTTTTGACTTATGGCAACCCCATGAATTTCATAGGAGTTTTCTTAGGGAAGGAATACTCAGTGTTTTTTGTTGTTGTTTTTTGGCTAGTTTCTTCCTCTGAAATATAGCCTACAGAGCATGGTATTCCTTGATGATCTCCCATCCAAGTCCCAACCAAGTCTGATCAGACAGGCTCTGGTGCCTTTAGGGTACTGTATTTAGGCCCTGATTTGTATCCTGATTATGCCTAACCCAGAAACTTCAACTAGTCCAAAACATGGAGACCAGGCTTATTACTGGTACATCAAAGTGCGAGCACATAACACCAGTGCTTAAGTCCCTCCACTGGTTACCAATTAGTTTCTGGGTGCAGTACAAGGTGTTGGTTTTAACCTTTAAAGCCCTACAGGGCTCAGGTCCATCTTATCTTAGGGACCACCTCTCCCTGTACAATCCTCCTCACACACTCCGGTCCTCTGGGAGAAACCTACTTCAGCCTTTGAAAACAAGGCTGTTGTGGACCTCTGCTGCCGCTCCCAGGCTATGGAATACCTGCCGGATGAGATGTGTCTTATTACATTCCTTGATAGCTTTAAAAAAGCCTTAAAGATGCATCTCTTCTGGTAGGCCTTCCCAGAAACACCTTAATTCCTGGCCTCGACACTGGTTCACAACATTGGGTCACGTTCTTTTACCAGCTCCCAGCACTTTATCTATGAAGTTTACATCTACAGTGTCCATAGAACGACTAGCTGCCTTTTATGTTGTCTGCTGTAATTGTTCTTGGATTTTAATCTGACATTGGTTTAATTTAATTTTAAGGGATGGGAGGTGGGGCTGTGGGTTATTATTATTATTAATAATAATCAGGACTAGGGGATATTTGCAATCCCTATGTATTCACGACATTATTGCCACAGTCACAAATATTTAAGGTTCATGAATACAAATAAGTTATAGATGCATAAGTGTAGGCTACATATTTGTAACTGTGACCATAAATTTCAGCACATAATACTTTTGGGGTCATGATGGTGGATGATGGGAGAAATTGGTGACAGACTGCCTAAGGGAAGAACTGAGAAATGCATTCTCAGATCATCTGAGCACTGATTTTATTCATAAAAATGTGCACATGCAAAGATTTTGCACATCACAGAAATTACTGCTCCAGTTATAAAATCTTTTATAGTGTTAACATGATTGGTGGAAGTTTTTCCATGGGGCAATAGGGTCTTCTTCATTAGGTGATGCCTTCCCAACACTGAAAGATAAGTGGCAAATAAGAGACCAAATGATCAGACCAAAAAATATCCCAGCCCATCATGTTTTTTTCTACCTGTGGTGAGCCAAATTATTTCAGGGAAGCTTTGCAGCTGCCTGGAGATGATGGGAGTTGTTGTTCAGTACATCTGGAGGATCTTGGGTTGTGGGAGGCTGATTTATGGACAGTGTATGAAACTTGCATGTTTTAATGTAGTCAGTAAATTCTAGAGGTAATATAAGACAGGTCCCCATCTTGCCAAGATAGCTTTTTTTTCTTTAAAGCAAAGCTGATTATTTCTCTAAGGTCCCTCCTCAAGATAACTCTGTTTTCATTTATATCTCCTCAATTTCTACTTTTCATTTGCTTGAATTCAGCCAAATGGCTCTTCAAAGTTAAATTTTATTTCCATCTGGCCCATTGCAGAGCAGATCTGGATCTCTTTTGCACTCCCTCATTTTTGTGCAATCAGCCATCATAACCTAAGTTATGATATGTCTCCATAATTTAAATAGACTAAGAACAGGACACAATGCTCAAAGTACCGTAGAAAGCTTTTCAGAGAGAAATCCCTACAGTGTAGAATCTTGTCTGACAAGTGCTCTGTTTTCATTTGGGAACTGTTAGGAACTCTGTTGGTGTTTTATTCATGTACAAGTTCCACCCATGGAAGTGTATGGATAATTTTATCTGATGCACAGCATCTGCATTCAGTTCAAAGTCATGGAAGTGTATTTGTGCATGCTGTGCCATTTTTCATGCATTCAGTTGTGCATTCAGTTGCACATTTCATTGTGTATCTGGTTGTGCATTTTCTTGTGTCTAGTTGCACATCTGTTTCTGCAATGTTTCAATTCACCACAATGGTTATGTAAGACAATCAATGTATAATTCAACATGCACAGATTTATGAACAGCATCCCTGATATAGGACCTCGGAGAGTATTTGGTGAAGTCTCCCAAAGTTTCAAGTCCCACACAGCTTGGGTGACCTTGGGCAAAACATATTCTCTCAGCCTCAGAAGGAGGCAATAGCAAATCTGAACAAATCTTGCAAAGAAAACCCCATGATAAGTTTACCTTAGAGTCAGAGAGGGACACATACAACATACAACATGCTGTGATGGATCAATGACCAGAACTGGAATCTTCTTCTTGGCTAGTAGTTATGCCAGTAAAATAGTTCTCTGGGTATTGTACTAGGAGTTCCTCCTGAGTCCCCCAACCACTGGTGAGCTATGGCATGTACCCTCTCTCTATCATGTTGTCATTGGGGAACTGTGAAAGAAGGAGCAGCTCTTGCCTTTGAGATTTTTATGTTTCATCAATGTCAGGAAAGATCTTAGTCCAAGGCTGGTGCCTTATGCATCCTTAAGATTAACTCCATTGGGCTCACTTGGACTTTACTGGTGAAGAAATGTGGTGATGATTGTGTTCTCAATGCAGAATCAAAGTACATGTTGTGATCAATCTCAAACATGCCCTAGCTTCCCCTTCTGCCTTTCATGCATCCTTTCTTTGCTAGAAGCTGTAGTATCCATCTCCCATGATCACTGTGGAATCTGTGCAAGTATCTCATGAAGTTTCATGTTTTTTTAAAAGTTATTTATCTGTTTCTTGGAAATTAACAAATTTGAACATAAATAAATTTAAATAGATAAAAAAATTCAATTGAATCTCAACTGTCTTGCTGTTCTGACAGTGGCAGGTTGGTGCCACCCTGGTCACTGAAAGAGATTTAGGAGTCCTAAGAGACCACAAGTTGAACATGAATCAGCACTGTGATGCAGCAGCTAAAAAGGCCAATGAGATTCTAGGCTGCATCAATAAGAGTATAGTGTCTAGATCAAGGGAAGTAATAGCACCACTCTATTCTGCTTTGGTCAGGCCTCACCTGGAATACAGTGGTCCCCCAGGTTACGAAAGTAATCCGTTCCGGATTATTTTTCGTAACCCGGAAATGTTCGTAACCCGGGGGACCGCTTTGTTTGTTGCGCCGCGCAGGAAATTTAAAGGGCCGGCGCTTTTTTTTGTTTCGTACCCCGGGGTTTTTTTCGCAAGCCAGGGCCGTTTTTCTGGCCCCGGCTCTTTCGTACCCCAGGGTTTTCGTACCCCGGGGGATTCGTAGGGGGACCACTGTACCAGTTCTGTGTCCACAGTTCAAAAAGGATGTTGACAAGCCAGAGTGTGTCTAGAGGAGGGCAACCAAACAATGTTTTATGAGAAGTGACTTAGGGAGCTGGGGATGTTTAGGTTGGAGAAGAAACAATTAAGAGTTGATATGATAGCCCTGTTTAAGTATTTAAAGGGATGTCATATTGAGGAGGGAGCAAGCTTTTTTTCCTGCTGCTCCAGAGACTAGGACCCAGAACAATGGATGCAATCTACAGGAAAAGAGATTCCACCTCAACCTTAGGGGAACTTCCTGTCAGTGTGCTGTCTCTTGGAATGTGGTGGAGTTTCCTCCTTTGGAGGTCTTTATACAGAGGCTGGATGGCCATCTTTCAGGGGTGCTTTGATTGTGTCTTCCTGCATGACAGGAGGTTGGACTGGATGGCCCTTGTGGTCTCTTCCAACTCTATGATTCTATGATTGTTGTTGTTACACCATCAATGGACACGGAAAGAGTTTATGAAAGTAATTGCTTTCTATGGTTGTCTAGGAGTTAATACTCACACCATATTGTCATAACACAACCCACAAGTCTTGGATCAATATGTTGGTGTTCAAATTAGATGTCACTAAATAAGTCAGGCCAAAAGAGGGAATTGTAGGGAGATCAGACAAACCATTACTGAGGTCTCTTCGTAACAGTATATCAGAATAAATGTAATTGTTCTCCTTGCTTCAGTAAAAATTTCCAGGTCATACTTGTTCACAGATCTGGACAATCTGAGAACAAGATTCTTTCATATATATGATGTTCCAGTTTGTGCCAGATTGACAATGAGGGCTGAAAATATATTTTTTAAAATATTAAAAATATTTGTAAAGAACTAAATGCATTTCTAAAACCTATTTCTCTAACATAAGAGTAACATTCTTCAGGATTCACCAGCCTCCCTTAGAGTCCTTTGTAGGATATAATCAAGGCATGTGTCGGTGCAGTTAGATCTGACATCTTCAGGAACAGGTGTTGCTCTTGCAGTAGTCCTAACTGTGCCACAATGAGGCATTCTCTGTTTCCTTTACCCACTCAGCCACCGTCTCCCTGTGACTATTTTGTACACATGTGATGCCCTTTATTTCTTCAAGGATCTTGTTGTTCACATCCAAGGCTGCACAAACTGAAATGTTATCCAAAAACACAGGACAAGCAGGAGCCAAGATTACACCCACTGGACATATATCAACTGCACCATCCAAAGTTACAACAGATTTGAGTGAGTTTATCTGCTAAGTGTTTTGCAGATTCTTTACAATAGTGTGTCAGCTGGCTCTGTAGAGATACAATGATCCTTGGCCACTCATTGTTGGGGTACTACAGTCGAGCAAGAAACAATCCAGCCAGCAATACTCTTTTCTGTGGCACGGAAGGTAAAATACATTAATCTAGGTTGCAGAGTAACCAAGGTGAAAACGTGAAACCCCCAAATGCTTTGTATTTACATAATTTACTCCAATGAAGCTGGCAAAAATATACAAGGGAACAAATAATAACTCTTGGAAATGCCACAGATCTATAGGCTCCTTTTTCCACATTTGGTGGAGCTGTGAAGTGGTGGAGAAATATTGGAGAAAGATACATGGTTTATTACAAAAAAATTAGATTGCAAATTCCCCTTAGATCCAATACTATATCTTGTAAATATTGTTTTGGATATCAAAATAGAGGGAGAGTTTGGGAATTTTTTGTTTTATGCTATTTCAGCAGCCAGAGTGAACTTTACATCATATTGGAAGAGTGAAAATGAAATATGTGTGGATAATGGCTAGTCAAATTAACAGATTACATGTTAATGGATAAGCTCACTTGTTTATTAAATGGGAAATCATGGGAGGAAAAAGAAAAAAAAATGGGAACCACTAACAATGTTCAAGATAGATGAGAACTCTAAGACTGATTTGATTTGTATTATTTATAAGAAATATGTAAGTTTAACATAAATTATAACAAGAGGAAATGTGAAAGTGCAGGTTGAATATGTAAGAAGAAAGGGAACTGAATCATCACATTTGTTTGCTTGACAAGACTGCTATGAAAACTCAGGAAGTTAGTGTTTGTCTTTGTAATTTTTAGTGAGTGTTTGGGTGATGGTTTATTTTTGTTTATTGTTGTTTGTTATTGTGTATTGTCATTTTTGTGTTTGTTTTTTATTTTTTTAATATATGTATTTTAATTTTAAATATGAAATAAAGAGATATATTTAAATACATAATTTCAAGAGAAAGTATCCTGGAATGTAAAAAAACAAACAAACAAAAAAAAAACAAAACAAACCAAATATGTCCTATTATTATCTCCAGGAAGTTAAATCTCTGGCAATGTGGCTTGGGGGATTCTGGGAATTGTAGTCCTTCAAAAGCAATGTTTCCAAACTCTTGACACACGTGACAATAACATTGTTTATTGTTTAAATCTGTTTAGAAGGAAGAAACTGTATTAAAGGTTCACTCCTGCCTTGTAATAATTATACAGGCTTTTAAGATCTGTGTTTATGAGCAATCAGCAGTTAATGATTGCCATTATCTCTCCTAAGTGTTTATAGAAATAACTAACAAGTACAGCCTGAGCTAGGAGAGGACGTACAGGTCAAACGACCGGGTGGTCGATGCCACAAGAACTATCGCAAGGAAACCCACTGAAAATGCAAGTAGTTACTTGACAAACAGATTTTCCTCTGTCTTCAGCTTGCGTGACTCCTTCAGCTCTCTTGCTTTTTTTAACAATTGAGACAGTCCTGATTTTTCTGGTCACTTTCCCAAGTAAACTAACAGTCATTGCTTTGTCCCTATTTATGCCTTTGGGGAGATGACGTTTTTAAGTTTTGTTTGTAGGAGTTGCTAGAGTTGTTTTCTTTCAGGGTTTAGTATCTGGTCTGGTTTCCCAAAATGTTGTATCCCCAGTGGAAATATCCAAAGCCAGCTCCGCCACGAAGCATAGCAAGATGGCTACCTTAGGAAACAGATGTTGGGGTGATGGAGAGGAGCAATGTTGTGTTGGAGGAGAGAGCTGTGTATATGAAGCCATCTGCTTTTCTGCCCCCCTAAGCTGTGCCTTTACAGTGTCAATGTCTGAGTCTTCTTCTGAATGTGAGCCACAATCTGACAGTTTGTCTCAGGCAGCAAAATATCTTGAACTCTGCAATAGTGCAACTTTTCTCAAGCATATCATGCATACAAGAAGTGCATTCAGTTTTTAAATGTCTGACAAATCTAAAAGAAATGTAAAAGCAAAAATGGAATTGAAGTCTATATTTGCATTTGCTTTTTGGATGGCATCCTATTAACAAACAGCTTCATTATACTGCCTAAGCAGTGTCTAAGCAGTTTACAACTGTAAGCTACTTACCCCCAACCATCTAGGTACTCATTTTAGTGACCTCAGAAGCCTGAGTCAAGCTTGAGCCCTTTTGTTGATGTTGAATTCCCAACCTTATGGTTTTGAGTGAGTGGCTGCAGTGCAGGCATTTAACTACTGCGCCACCAGGGCTCCTAATGATGTTAATGATGTATTTTGTCATTATGGGTGTTGGATTTTGTACCTCTCTCATGCAGTGGTCATCCCCCCCCCAAAAAACCCCCCACTTCACCAGTTTTCGGATTCTGTCCTCCCCCAATAAGGCCATATAGGAGCAAATGGAGAGCTTGCGACAGTTTTGGGCCTAGTACCTGAGGTGCAAGGATGAAGGCATCCTCTGAAATCTCACAGAGGTCCTTCAGGGGTTCTGGAAAATGACATCACTATTCTGTGTCTGGCTGTGGTATTGTAGGAAGACATGTCTTAGCTATGTTTAAATATTTGAAGAGATGTCATATTGAGAATGGAGCAAGCTTGTTTTCTGCTGCTCCAGAGAATAGGACCTGGAGCAATAAATTTAAACTACAGGAAAAGAGATTCCACCTCAAAATTAGGAAGAAATTCCTGACAGTAAGAGCTATTCTATAATGGATCACACTCCCTCGGAGAGTGATGGAGTCTCCTTCATTGGAGGTTTTTAAACAGAGGCTGGATGGCCATCTGTCAGAGGTGCCATTTTGGCTACTGTACTTATGAATCATCATTCAGATTATTAAACTTGCTTTATGTTCATCATGTCACTGGATATTTCTGATCTTGACTGGTTTTAGAACATAAGCATGGTTAAGTATGATTAGTATTTGGATGGGAAACCACCAGGGAATATCACCAATTTTCAGGCGGGGCTAAGAAAAAAGTCCTGCCTGATAACTGTCGGAACCATTGTTGACTTTCAGAGCTATTGGGCTTGATCAGTGATTCCCAAATATTAGTCCGCAAGGTGTTCAGATCCCATAAGTCCCAGCCAACTTGGCCAACATTCAGGAATTCAAAGAGCTGAAGTACAAATCATCTGCAGGATCTAAGACTGGGAACCACTGGGCTAGTCTTTACATCCAACTCTATGGTCCTTATCTTCATCCTCACACACTAATAAGAACATAAGAAAATGTCCTATACAGAATCAACTAGCCCTGTGGGTCCCAGTCTTAGTTCCTGCAGATGTTTTGTACTTCAGCTCTTTGAATTCCTGAATGTTGGCCAAGTTGGCTGGGACTTATGAGATCTGAACACCTGGTGGACTAAAATTTGGGAATCACTGATCCTCTGAGACCTCCTCAAGCCCTCCCTTTGTTCTCCACTTGGCGAAGGTAGTTGTGGGTAAGTTGTCCTCTGTATCTGAATGGGCAGGACTCTCTGCCAGAATTGGTACTGCACTATAGTCTGTATCTGAAACTCGTGGTGCTAGAATCTCCTCCTGCTCTAGTTCAGCAGCAAGTCCTAGCATATCCACTGCTTCAGTCTCTGAGTTAGAGTCCATCTTCATGATCTGGGCATAACATCAATCCTGATGATCTTGGCTCACACCAATTACCTGGATCTGAACAGTGAGCCTGGGGAGAATTTGGGCAACCTCACTCAGCTGACGAACCAGAGGCTCCTCACCCTTGCCTAGGAGTCACAGCTAGGACATTTTGTTGATGTCCCTTTCTTTCTCCTTTTCACATTGTGTCGCAACTCAGTCATCCAGTGTTTTTTTTGGACACATGCACCCAGAGAGATCTTGTGCAAAGCTCATTTGATCAACTTGAACAAATAAATCCATGTGCTGCTGTTACTTATTTCTAAAATGAAACACGAACTCCCGACATCAGCCGGTGATTATGGTGCCAGAAAAGGTTATTAGCTCAGATGCAACCTATCAACAGGATGAGAAGAAGGAAAATTACTTAGAGTAGATATATAGACAAAGCTCTGCTAATAAAATATTACTGGCAACTAACTGAAAGCTATATGATCCGTGTAAGGTTATGCTTATTATTTTGTCTAGTCTTTTCTAATTTACGGCAACTTGTGGTGCTTGTCCTTTTCAAGAGGTGTTTTTAATTTGGAAAAAAAAACCACACAATTAAAGTTAAGTTCATATCAGGTCAAGAACTAGAAGAGGCCTAACACAGGAAAATAGAGGCATCCCCAAAAGTAATCTGGTCTGGGTTGGGGATCATGGTTTTCAACAATAGAGAGTTCTAAGGGGAAAGCCCCTCCCCTCCTTGACAGCCATCAACCTTCAACAAAGTTACCTGTGATTGCTTCCATATCTCCACCCTTTAACATGGGTGAGTGTCAGAGAAGTCCCAGCTACCATGAGAAGAGTGCATCACCAGCAACTGGTTCTTATTCACTCCTGACGCCAGCCAATAGAGAATAGGCAAGGTGATGTGCCTCTGGTGAGTTCTACAACCATCTTGTTGTACCCCGCCCCAATCTTGTTGTACCCCACCCCGATTGCCTATTCAGAGGGGTGGACTAGAAATAACAACAACAACAACAACAACAACAACTACAACAACTCTTCCATTGAGAGGCATTTTTGGGGGGAGAGGCAGAAAGCAGGAAGTTGAATCTTAAAATAGTTGAGGCTAATAAAATCTCCAGCTATAGCAAGAGTTGTTGATGTAAACAAGCAGAAGTGCACAGTTCAAGCAATCTCCGATGTCTTTGGAATCACTGGCAACTCTGGAGCTTCGGCTTTATCAGGAATCCTCCTCCCAGTTGATAAAAACAGACTGGAGCCAAAACTCTCTCCTCAGAGGTTTTATTCTTAAGTTGCTGTATTTACAAAAATATATACACGCTTGACAAATCTCTCCAACCAGCCATTCGCTACTCAACCCAACCTCTTCTGGTGATTCTTCTTCCTTGTGTTATCTACAATGTTGTCCCCTCAGTCAGGAAGACTCTTGTTGTTTACATTAGGCCTACGTGCAAGCAAGCACATACTGACCTTGAGCAGTGTCTGTTTTCCAGCCTTCAGCTGTAGACAATTCTAGCCACAATTGCTGTTTAACCATTTGTGCACATCTGTACATTTCATACTCAGGCCTCAAAGACTCACAAGAGTTCACCACTAAAATCTTCTTGGAAAGTGGCCATTTAGCCACTATTTAGAAACCTCCAGTCAAGTGGAGTCCACCATCTTAGAGATCCGTTTCACTATTGAACAGTGTTTGCTATCAGGATGTTTTCCCTAATCTTTAGTTGGAATCTTCTGTCTTGTAGTTTGAATCCATTAGTTGAGGCCTACCTTCTGGAGCTCTATCTTTCTACATGACAGCAGAAGAAAAGAAAAAAAAGATTGAAGTTCTTGGGTTCTTTAACCTGGGCTCAATGAATGGGCTTCATGAACAAGGTCCATTCCCCCCTCTCATGCTTTAGTTTACTTTCTGTTACTTTGGCAATTGTATTTAATTGTATTTAAGTGCATTTTTCCTGGTAATAGGATCCATAGTGTGTGTCCATTTCTCAAAGGAATTCATAACTCTAAAAATACTCAGAACCACTATGAAATAGAGGATCCACTGGGCATAATATAGCTCTATAGTATACAGCAGTCTCTTTCCCGTGGACAAGATCCTTTCACAATGTTTACCAGTAGTGGCTGGTCCATATAAGGTGGACAGTGGATTTACCCCAAGTTTTTGTCTGAACTTTCAAGGAGTTATCCAAGGCACTAGATCCTATCCGTCAAGTATGTCAGACAGCTGAGACCTTAGACAACTCCTGATCTCCTTTAATGTTCAGGCTAAAACTCATAATGGATTGACCACCACTCATTTATAGAAACCATTCATAAATATGTCTCTCCACATTTTTGGCTTTGACTTTTGCAATTTGATTATTCATGGAATTGATTAATACTCTCTAGGCATCTCTAGGCCCTCCAGTGTGATCTATGATCAATGTCAACCAGAAAACCTAGCAGTTCTTAAAGAGAACAATTCTCCAGGCATTTGTAGTTCTTCCAGCACAATTCTATGGTCAACATCTGCTTGAGGTCCTAGAGAGTCCTAGAGAGGTGTTCTGTCAAGTAAAAATATCAATGATTTTTTTTTTATTTGTGGTTTTCCCACTTTCATGGGGGTTCTGCACCCCGAACCCCAGCAAAGGTGGAGAGCCCTCTGTAGATCCTGTTCAGAGCTTCAAGAAGTTACTCTTTCAGGCTCTAGTCCTGTTCAGCATCAGTCTTAACCACAGTTAATTCATTGTTTCCTGTCTGCATGTATTGCTCATTTTATCATTTTGTGTCAGTCACTGCTGGGAAATATTAGTGATGAATAACCTCTTCATTTGGGGCCTCTCATAATTTGCCCTAGCATCAGATTTCTGGTCTCAAGAAGGGAGAGGTCTTTAATTACTAATTTCCTCTTCTTACCTTTTCCCCCCCTAGAAAAGAAAAGAATTATATAAAAAAAATAGTGTTTTAACCCTGCATGGTTTCTGGAGATGAATAGTAATTTTGAAAAAGGAAGTAGATTTAAAAAGGCATTGGTTTGCATAGTGGAAACAAAACCCCTCTTCATGCAACTAAATGGGATAATATTAAACAGGAAAGCAAACATAGAAATGGGATTATGGCCCATGCTCAGCAATGCACTAATGTCTACACTTTCATTCTGCCTCTGTGGTCATTTAAACTGTGGACTTTGTTCCACAAAAGTGCCTTTTCTCAGATAGATTTTGGGGTGTTTTGGGGTAGAGAGCCTTTCTTTAAAAAATGGGAGCCTACATATTGTAGTGCTTAATGTTAGGGTGGAACTTGAGACGTTCAGGTTCTAGTCCCTACTTAGACATGAAACTTGGTGGGTGACCTCTCTAAGCCTGAATAAACTTGTACAGTTTTTGTAAGGATAAAGTGGGGAAAAGGAAAGCTCATTGGAAGAAAGGAAGGATCTAATTGTTACCTAAATATCATACAAAAGCTGCAGAATACATTCAGTACATGGATGCATGATTATGCTATAAGTAGCAACTATTCTTATACATTGCCTTCCAAACTTACAATCATCTCCCTCGGTAGTTGAGTGGAAGTGCTTCATAGGGCAGAAACTGCTTCTGTCTCATGGCCTTTTGTCTTTCTTTGAAATGTGATAAGGCCCTTATGCTGGTGTAACCAGGGATTTACTTGAGCATAAATGCTTCTTTCAGTGTCGCAGAAGGAGGTATCAATTACCTCCCTGTGTAATACTTTATCACCAATTACACAATGGCATTTAAATGGTACCTAGGCACATCTCTGCTGCCTGACCCCATCATCTGGCCACCAGTGAGCAGCTGGAAAGAAAGGAGTAGTCTTTATACTTATCACCAGTGTAAGTATTTAGGCTCTGGCAGTGAAGAGTGAATCATACTTACTGTCTGCCTCCAACTTAGACTATTTTATAGTCAGAAATTTGGTAGAATTTGTGAATAACTTTTGCTAGGCTAGGGATCATTTGATGCAGAATGGACAGAACATAAATACATATCCTTTCAAATGTTATCCAGTTATATTAAACAGTAACACAATAATATTTCTATATTGTAAAATGTAATAATAAGGGGTTAGTCCTTGTTAATCATGTCCATGCATTTGTATTTATTGGTAAAAACAGTGGAACTGGTTTCATAACTGGTTTGCTAATACTGAGAACATTGCCTGCACCTTTCCTTCTACTTCCACAAGTAAGCGTCCTGAGAGCATCACATCCCTACTTTTCATTTCCTCTGTAGTTATAGGACACAAAAGTAGCAACAAGATATTTCAGTAATTTTCTTCCCACTGAAATAAAGTATTTGAAAAACATGCTATTTTCAAAGGCCATTTAAAGTTTCAGGACTTATTGTACACAAAACTTCACATGGTTCTTTTGCATGGAAAACAGCATTTTCTGTGCAGAAGGCTGCATTTTCTGTGTAGAGAATAACATTTCAATCCAGAGAAAAATGCTGTTTGCTGTGCAAAAAAAAGTTCTGGACTGTGAAGATTGTCATCGGTCCAGCATTTTTCCCATCAGGGTTTCTCAACACTTGAAAAACATGATTTTTGACAATTTCTCAAATTTTCTTTCCATTCCTACATGCACACGTGTTCCTATATGCACACACATCCCTACATGCACATGCATGGCTGGTACTATGATACCAACGAAGAAAGAAATGCTTCTGGAAAGAAGGAGGTGTGGATTTCTTTCCCTTCCTTGGTCCTGTTCAAGGATAGTAAGCATTTACTGCTCACCTGGATGCATAGTGGGTGAAGAAACAGATGGAGAACTCAATGGCTGACTCTGAGATTCTTGGTCTTGGTCACATCATCTTGGATAAAGGCAAGGAAATGTCCAGAGCTACTCTCCCTTGAGTACTGACTGTGACTGGCACCAGCCTGCACAGAGGGAGCCCTCCTTTTTATTTTCCTGTGCCACCAAGTCTAATCCATTGCATCACAAAGCTGGTCTTCTTAACAGGGGAACTCACACAAAACAGCTCCTGTTGTGACTGTTCTATAGCTCCAATCACCTTTATTCAGCTTTGATTAGAGAAAGGAGTAAGGCAACTCTGTATATGTGTGTATGTACTTTCAAGTCATCTGTCAACTTATGGTGAGCCCTTGAATTTCATAGGGTTTTAGGCAAGGACTACTCAGAGGGGTTTTGCCAGGTCCTTCCTCTGATTCCTTTTAAAAAGTAACACTCAGACTTTGGACTAAATGATTGTTGGTGTTCCTTCCCACAATCCAATTCTATGAGTTTATGAACTTATGATTTCCCACATCCTTGTCTGAGACCCTTGATGGCATCAATGAAGTGAGGGGAATGGGACAAGAGGAAGTATAAGCACTTCCTTCCTCAGTTCTTGTAATCTCAAGCATTGGCTTTGACTGAGAATCTCCATCATCTTGGCAGTGCTTCTTGCCAACACAAACAGACCTTAGCCTGAATGCTGGAGTCTGATGGCAGCAAACTGATTTATGACACCATGTGCAAAAAAACCCCTGGGTGAGCTTGTATCACTTCAAGTGAATGAGTCTAACCCAGTATAATGGGTGCAATTTGACAGTGGATCTTTTTAAAAGGTACTTGCTACTGGCTGACAAAAGCTCTTTTGTTGATTCATTTGGCTGCGGAGGTCTGTGGGCAAGGAAATGAAGTGCAAACTGCAGCACGGAAGGATTGTACTGTATTCAGTGCATCAATTTAAAGTCTGCCAGTTGTTATAGCAGTTTTGAGCAGAGCTTGGAGAAGTCACTTTTGTGGATTGTAGCTCCCAGAATCCCCAAGTCACTATGGCCACTTGTGTCCTAAGAGCTATGACTGTGTCTTAGCTCTTTCACTTGATGGATGCACCAGTGCTTGTGCAAGTTACTTTTTGCATTACAACTCCCAGTATCTCCCAAACAAGACAGCCACTTAAAAACTAAGAGCTATGGATATACCCTAGCCTGTTCACCTGACAAATGCAGCAGTGTTTTGGCAAGTTCTCATTATTTTTTACCCTATAAGTCCCAGAATTCCCCAGAAAATGTGGATTATGTTGTTTGTTGTTAAATGCCTTTAAGTCAGCCCCAACTCATGAGATGTCTCCAAGACTCCCTATCTTCCACTGCTCTGGTCCTGCAGATTCAGGCCTGTGACCTCCCTGACTGAGAACCTCTTCGCAGCTCTTTTTGGAGCTGCCAGAGTGCTCCTGGAAGCAAGGATGCACCCAGGCTGTATTCAGGTGACAAATTAGGTGGCAAAAAACCTCCTGATAAGATCAAGATGCAGCCCAAATTGAAATTTAAAGAGCGAGGTAAGCCGAGTTAATAAGCCAAGTGATACGCTCCTCAGTCTAACCATCTGGCATGCTGTCTTCCTCTATTTCTGTTACCTTTGACCTTCCCTAGCATTTTTGTCTTTTCTAATGAGTCATGTCTTCTCATGATGTGTCCAAAGCTCAGTTTTGTCCTCTTGGCTTCCAGGGAGTGTTCTTATCTCTTCTAGGATCCATTTGTTTGTTTGTTTGTTTTGCCATCTATGGTATCCTCAGCACTCTCCTGCAGCACTACATCTCAAATGAGTTGGCTGTCTTTCTGTCTGGTTACTTCACTGCCCAGTTCACACATTCATACATGGTGATGGGAAACATGGATACTTGTTATGCTATGGATACTTGTTATGCTATAGCTATATAGCTATAGCTTAGGCTCTTCGCTTGACAGATGCACTTGAGCCTAGAAAGGTTGCTTTTGGACTGCAACTCCCAACCAGTTGGGTCAGTTGTGATCTAAGAGTTATGGATGAACCTAAGCCTTTTTGTTTGATAGGTGACTATACTGATTGGAGGGGTTTGGCAATTGTAGCCCCATTTTTCCAGGAATTAATGGAGAGCTGGTAGATTGGTTTTCTCTTTTCCTTTGGAAACAGCATGGGTAGATTATAGAATCATAGAATCATAGAATCATAGAAATTTAGAGTTGGAAGAGACCACAAGGGCCATCCAGTCCAACCCCCTGCCGTGCAGGAACTCCCAATCAAAGCATACCCGACAGATGGCCATCCAGCCTCTGCTTAAAAACCTCCAAGGAAGGAGACTCCACCACTCTCCGAGGGAGTGTGTTCCACTGTCGAACAGCTCTTACTGTCAGGAAGTTCCTCCTAATGTTGAGGTGGAATCTTTTTTCCTGCAGTTTGCATCCATTGTTCCGAGTTCTGTTCTCTGATTCTCTGATTCTCTGATTCTGTTCATTTTTGAAAATGACCAAATAATATTAATAACACTACTGTCACTAGCTTATGATTGGCTGTCAACCACATCCACAGGTTCTATATCCACAGATTCAACTATCCACAGCTTGAAAATATTTTTAAAAAATATTCCCAAAATCAAATTTTTTACTGTATTTTTTTTACTGTACTTCCACTGTTGTTAGGCGCCTGGATTCCTCATTGATTGGGAGGGATACAAATAAAGTATTATTATTATTATTATTATTATTGATGGTCTGATTTTTTTTACAGTTTTGGACAATTTATGTAAGGGCTACTAACTTTATTAGTTGGATCGTTGGAAGGGCGGTATATAAATAAAGTTTTATTTATATTTATTAATTATTATTATTATTAACCTTTATTTATATAGCGCTGTAAATTTACACAGTGCTATACATACAATCTTATAAATTAGATGGTTCCCTGACCTCAAGCTTACAATCTAAGGGAGACAACAAAAAGAGAAGGGAAAGATGGTGGGAAGGGGATGAGATCCAGTGGTTCTTCTCTCCCTCTGGGGCCTGGACCAAGGCAGATGACTGCAGGGAGGGCTAAGGTTCTTAATACATAGTTGAAAGGAGGCATCCTGGAGCAGATGGCACAATTCTGGGAACGCTTCCCTAAACAATATAGTATTTAACTCAGTTTTGAAGAAGAGAACTTTGTGAGGAAATAGAAACTAACTACTATTACTGTGACTCTACTTTTGTCACCATTCTTCTCCCATATAATTTTTACACATTTTTTGCCTGATGAAGAAGTCAGTGAAGCATCAAAAGCATGTATGATGTATTTAGTGCATTTTGGTTGTCCAATAAAGGTATCACATTTTTGTTGATTTTGGATTTGATGCATATTGCTGCATGACCAACATGATTACCTCTGAATATGTTTCCTAGATTTGAAGATGTTGAATTTTGTCACAACAGAGAAAAATTTATGAAGAGCACACCCAGAGTGCAATGAAATGGGAGTTAACTCTTTGACATTTCTACCTTCAGTAAAAAAAAAAATTAAAAAAAATTGGAAAGATTGGGTAAGTTTTGCCTACACAGCATCTAAACATTTCCCCATATGTAACAGTGCAGAGAAATCCAGTGTTCTCTGCCTAAGAAAGGAGCAGGTAGCTTTGCACAAGACAGGGACAACCTGGATCTCAAGGGAAGTGTGTGGTGCTCATAGGACCCACATGTGGCCCATGGGCTGTACTCACCAGTGCTTAAATCTCTCCACTGGCTGCCAATTAGTTTCCGGGCACAGTACAAGGTGCTGGTTTTAACCTTTAAAGCCCTACATGGCTTGGGCCCATCTTATCTCAGGGACCGCCTCTCCCCGTACGATCCTCCCCGCACACTTCGATCCTCTGGGAGGAACCTACTACAGCCTATCAAGACCAGGCTGGCACAGACCTCCCAGAGGGCCTTTTCTGCGACCGCTCCCAAGCTCTGGAATGGTCTGCCGGATGAGATGCGTCTCATGACATCTTTAGATTGCTTCAAAAAAGCCCTAAAGACGCATCTCTTCCAGCAGGCCTTCCCCTGAAATTCCCTATCCCCGGCTTCGGTCCCAGACTTTGATTTCCTGCCTACTCCCATGTTTCTGATCCCCGCTTATGACGTGGCCACATAAGGAAGGGTTAGGATGTCGTTATATGTTTTTAAATAATTACTGTTTTAATCACTGCCGGTTTAATCTATTTTGAAGGGGTGGGAGGTTTGGAAACGGGTCATGGGATTGTTTTAATCTATGTTTTTTTTTTACTTGTACCCCACTCCGAGTGTATGAACAGAGGAGCGGGCTATAAATAAACTATTATTATTATTATTATTATTATTATTATTATTATTATTATTACTCTCCCCACCTCTACTTTAACCTGTGGGAAAGTCCCTATTTTTATAGCCTTATGGATGAGTCACGGAATGAATCAATGGATGAATAAAGCCTGGAGGGTGTTTTCTTGTAATGAGATTTGAGGTTGGTCTGGATTGTCTCCTGTTACAATGACCTGTCTCAACCTGTAATCATTAACACAGGAAGATGGCCAATCCTGCTGGAGATGTCTAACCTGTCTGTACCTATTGTAGAAGTCCAGATGGGCTCCAGCTTTCCCATTAAAGGAAATGTGTCAATTCAGGCTGGGAAAATATAAAGTTTGGAAGAGTTTGTGTTGGCAGAGGCTCAGAGACGATCAGCCTGGGAGCAATGGAGCTATCAGGATGGTACAAGAGCTTTCTTAGGTTAATGAGAACTGAGCATTGGGCTATGACTCTGGAGATCCAGGATCAAGGAAGCCCACTGGGTGACCTTGGATGAGTCACACACTCTCAGCGCCAGAAAACCTCATGGTAGGTTCGCCTTAGGGTCGCCATAAGTTGGAAATGACTTGAAGGCACACAGCCCCCCACAAAGTATTCTGTTGCAGTGTTAACACAGTGGCTGTCCACCAGTAAATATGTTTAAACTGGGAATGGGGACAATGTGGTCTCTTAGGAACATCTTTGTTTATCCCAGTCCACCCAAAACTCAAATTTGGGGTCATTTCTTGCAGGGAGATAAAGCCCTGCCCTGGGCCTGAAATGGCTCAGTGAGTGCCACAAGCATGGTAAAATTGCCTCCTTCGTGACCCCTAGGGTGACCCTCTCAAAAATAAACAAGCAAAACAACAATAATGTTTTGGAGCTTGAGTTGGGGGGTTGTCTTCCAAGGTTTTCTGGGGTTGGGGTGTCACTAACTCCCAACAGCTGCCCATCCTCATCTAAATCAAGGCTAGACAACTTTGGCAAGTCTATCATCATCATCATCATCATTGCCATCATCATCTGTGTCTGTTGTGGGCCCTACCACACCTCCATTTCAAAAACCTCTTATTTTTAATTAAAATAAGAAATGTGCACACTTCTACTTCTGGGAAGCTCCTGAGAACATAATACTGTACAGTGTGTTAAAAGAGAATTTTGATGTGAGATCCACTGGTCATATAAAGTTGGAGGTACATGTCTCTCCTGGTCTACCAAAAAGCACATATCTTGCTGATAATGGCCTAAAATATAGTGACCTCATACCAAATAAATAAAACCCAGGATAAAGCTCAGTTATACCCCTGAAATTGTCATTGCTCAGAGGATTGGGGCACAAGCAACCAATGATGTTATCAGGGAATCTATAATGATTTCCTGTTTACAAAAATGAAAGAGGGAGGAGAAAAGTGGAATCTATTATTATTATTATTATTATTATTATTAGCTTTATTTATAAAGTGCTATAAATGTACATGGTGCTGTACAAAAACCAATAAAATCAAGAATATATAAAAAGCCTGCCTATGGTGTACAATCTAGAGGTTAAATTAACAAGTCAGCAACATCATAAGAAAACATATGAAATCTAGCTGGACCTTTAAGATTAACTGGCTTATTTTAGTGGGAGTTTTCATTCTTCCCCTTTCTGCTTATGCTGCAAAAGACTAACATGGCTATCTTGTTGAGTTTCTGTCTGTGGAAACTGTTGGCCCATGGAATAAGAGGAGAGCATGGCAAATTGCAGTAGGCCCTTTGTATCTGCTGTGGTTAGGTTCCAGGATCCCCCATAGATACCAATATCTGTGGATGTTCAAGTCCCATTGTATACAATGGCATAGTAAAATAGTGTCCCTTATATATTAAATAGCAAAATCGAGGCCTGGCTTTCTTGGGGGTGGGGGAATTGAAGTATTTTCAGACTTTGGATGGTTGAATCTCTGGATGGTGCATATGGAGGGACAACTGTACTTTTAAGAATAATAAATATACCAACATGCTGGTGGCAGACATAATGAAACAGTAGTGGGATGATGCTCTGGGATCAGTGGTAATTTGTTCACAATGGGGCTTTACAGACGGCCCAAAAAGAGTGGTTTGAAGCCTCCTTTTTCTTCTGCGCACCGTCACCATAGCAACTAGATGACACGGTGAAGGTGTGCAGAAGAAAAAGAAGCGCCAAACGCCTGCTCCTTTTTGAATCGCAGTTGCAACATAAAAAGTGAAGGCGGTGCCTTCGGCACGTCACAACTGCGCAATGCTGTATGGACGCTGCATAACTGCAATGGCATTGCTACATACGCTGCCCCAATCATGTGCTAGGGTTGCAGGGCATATATACGCACAGCCCCGAGACAACCCTAGCACGTGATCAAGGCACCCTATAGTTCCTGTCTGTTTAGGGCTTTAGTCTTTTTTTCTTTTCCTTCCTTCCTTGTACATATAAACTGCTCAAAAAAATTTCACATGCTGGTATACAAAACACTAAGTATTAATGCAAACCAGAAATGGGAAGTAGAGACAACACGTAATTAAAGCAAAATAGAAGCAGCAATAAACAAACCGAAATACTATAGCATATGAAATCAAAGGAAAACCATCAATGAGAGAGTGCTACAATTTGTAAATACTAAAACTAGTCCCTAAAATACCTGAAATATAAATAATTTTTTTTGAAAATACAATAACAAAGGTACCAGATGAGCCTTTTTAGAGAGGGCATTCCACAGATAGGTGGCCACCACTGAAAAGACTCCCTCTCTTTCTATTTTGGAAGGCTATTCTATGTGTCATTACATTCACATTCTTCATAAAAGACTAGCCAAGCTCTGAATAAGATGTCCAAAACAAGCTGCAGAATGTCCTCCTCTCTCATTCATTTTTCAGAGCACTAGCTGTGTTTTTATTCCACTGGAACAATTTAAGACTTGAGACTTCTTCCAACTTCACGCATCCTTTTTTGAAAAAAGAAATATTAAAAATAGTTTTTTGTGGGGCTTTCGGGCTATGTGATTGCCTGGAAAAGGATTGGATATAAAATCTAGATACTTGCACAAGAACTCCAACCATCACCTAGGACAAAAAAGAAGCACAATAAAAACACTGGTAGACCAGGCAAAACAGATCTGTGAACCCCACTTCCTGGAAGATGAACTGAAACACCTGGACCAGGCTCTACAGGCCAATGGTTACTCCAGCGCAGACATCAGAAGGGCTGCCAGGCCCAGAAAAACCCAGAGGAGGGAAGACAAACAACCACCCAAAGGGAAGATATTTTTTATCACACATCCAAGGAGTCACAGACAGAATAGGGAAAGTGGTGAGGAAACACAACCTGCAAATGGTTTACAAACCAACGAAGAAAATACAGCAAATGCTTTGCTCAGCCAGTGACAAGAGAGACCCTCTCACAGCTGCAGAAGTCTACCACATTCCATGCAGCTGTGGACAGGTCTACATAGGGACCACCAAACACAGTGTGCAAACAAGAATCAAGGAACATGAGAGACACTTCAGACTGGGTCAGCCGGAAAAATCAGCAGTAGCAGAACATGCTATAAACCATCCTGGGCATAAAATGCTGTTTGAAAGCACTGAAATTCTGGACCATGCCAACAACTACCATGTCAGAATGCACAGGGAAGCCATTGAAATCCATAAACACCTGGACAGTTTCAACAGGAAAGAGGAAACTCTGAGAGTAAACAAGGCTTGGCTCCCAGTCTTGAAGGACAGCAAGGTTAAGATTCAACCTATGCAAATGAGAAACAGCCTGGGGCCAGGGGATTCCCAGCAGACATTAATCCTCTTTTGCACATCCTCCCACCCTGAGGTCTGCCATCAGCAACAGAACAATACATTTGCAATTCACTCTTCCCTTCCCACTTCTAGAACATGGCCACATAGCCCAAAAGCCCCACAAAAAACTATGGATGCCAGCCATGAAAGTCTTTGACTCCACAAATATTAAAAAGGTGGGCTACATTTTCAGTCATAAATCCCGAAATTGTTCTTGGGTGTGTGTCTGTGTTTTTTTACACAATGCTTCCACATTCTTTTCAGGTTAAACACAGATTGGAGAAACTGGTGCTTTATGCAGTCATTCTGGTTGAGTGGAAGTGAGGCCAACATTGGCTGAAAAAACAACCACAAGGGGTTAGTGTGTGAAGAATTACTCTACATCCCACAGAACTGCTATGTTCAAACAACAGGTTCCTAAGCAATGTGAAGTAAACTCATTGTATGCACAGCTGATGGTCTGGCACATTGTTTGGAATGAGATGGTCTACAATTCTAATCCTTGCCAAACAGCCAAAGCACATGGTTGACTAGAAACATGACAATATATAAGTGAATCAAAAGAAGGTAAATACCTTCATGTGCATTTGAAATCCTTGCACAAATAGCACCAAGACAGTCTTCATTTAGCTGCAACAAGGATGCAACAAAGAACATTTTACAAAAAAAATATATAATCTCAGTTTGGATGAGAAGAAACCAAAATTAAACTATGAGTTTAAAGTCCTTCTCCTCACCCACCTGACAGTTGCATCTCTCTCTATATATTTACTGAGGATTGAAAAATGGTTGAAAAACATGTTTCTCAAGTGTTGAGCTCAGTGCTACTGTGCTTCCCCGAAAATAAGACAGTGTCTTATATTAATTTTTGCTCCCAAAGATGCGCTAGGTCTTATTTTCAGGGGAGGTCTTATTTTTTCCATGAAGAAGAATATTCATATTTATTGTTGAACAAAAAATATGAACATTTATTATATAGTGTATTTATATTTATATACAAAAACTTTGCTAGGTCTTACTTTTGGGGGAGGCCTTATATTGAACAATTCAACAAAACCTCTACTAGGTCTTATTTTCTGAGGATGTCTTATTTTCGGGGAAACAGGGTAAGGAATCCTGGGAATTGTAGATTATTGTAGCACCAGGGCTCTCTGACAGAGAAGGATCAATGTCACAAAATTATAGTCCCCAGAATTCCCTAGCATTAAGCCAGGGCTGTTAAAGCAGTCTGGATTATTTCTGCAGGTGTTTTGCACCTGTGTTTACAGCAAAAAAAGACACCCAAACTGATTGTTGTGGAAGTTGTCATTCCCCAAACTTTTCCCAGCTCTGCTTTTGGAATTGCTTTCCCTCTTCCTCCAGTACACCAGATTCCATACTCTTTCTTTTTGTCTGCTAAAGCATATCATTTTGATTTTGATTGATCACAAAATGTTCTCTTTTTTAATGTCTGTGGGGGATTATGAGAACAAATTAAAACCATCTGAGGAGGCACAATTATTGTTTCACTTTGGTTATATCTCAAACAAAAGGCCTCCAAATCTTAAAATGCTTTCCAGCTCTCTCTTCCAAAGGCAGTCTTCTTTTCCAAAAAAATTACAGTGCCAGCTTCCAATATATTTGTTCTCCTGGACTGAGTTCTTAGTCACTATGCTTTTCTGGTTAGTGTTAATATTTTCGATGGCAAAATGTTTGAATCAAGGTTTTTTTTTTAAAAAAAAAATCAGTGGCAGCATAACTGCTACAGGTTTTGGTTCTCAGGTATAACTGTGATGTTATGGGGTGGTGGTAGACATTGTTGAATTTATTAGATAAATTGTAGATGCACCCACATTGTAGAAATAACACAGTTTGACATCACTTGAACTGCCATGGCTCCATCCTACAAAATCTTGGGATTTTGTGAGACACCAATGCTTTTTGGCAGAGAAGGCTAAAGGCCTTTATAAAGCTACAAATCCAATAACAGGCTCTTTCGTGGGATGGAGCTACAGTGCTTAAAATGGTGTCAAACTGCAATATTTCCACAGTCTAATTGCATCCTATGGTAATGTATTTTTATGTGAGCAATGTATATAGGTGTTATAAGGAAAGGATCTGTTGGGAAGGATGAGAGTATGGAATGCTGGGAATGACAGCTAATTGGCTGAGTGTTTTAAGAGATGGTAAAAAGGCTGGGTGGATGTGAGTTAGTTGAAGTGAGAGTTGAGTCTGTCACTGTTAGGAATCAGTTAGGAGTAGGAGTTAGAAAGGTCAGTAGAGTTAGGTGTCAGAGACAGAGATTAATGTGGGAAATGAATTGGAGAGTGAAAGCTATGTGTGTCAGTGCTCGGAATTTCTGAGGGAAAAGCAAACAACAACAACAACAACTTATGAAACATGAGGTGCATTTTGGGAAGAAATGCACAGAAATTTGAGTTAAAATATGTTCTTGAAAAATGAAAATACCTTTGCTGAACAGAAAAGTGTGCAAAAATCCTGTATCAGGGAAAAAAGACAGAAAAAAAAGTATACGTTTATTAAAAAACCTAAAAAATATGCACACATATTAATAGGAATGGGGGGAAAACATGCTGCCCAAAATTGGGATGGGACACGAATGCTGAAGTGATTCTGAGAAATGAAATGAAAATGAGTCTGACAGGTTTTTATACTCTTGTCATATTGCTGCAGACTTGGTGTTGTTAATATGTGCCATCAGGCTGGCTTTGGTGACTCTATGTTTGAGAGACCTCCAAGACAGCCTGTTATGGGGATTTGAACCAGGCTCCCAGAATCCTAGTCCAACATTCAGACGATTGCACCAGACTGGCTCAAAAGTGATGAGCAAAATAAACTTTTAATATTTAGCTCAGAAGATAGTATATGCCAAAGTCTTTCCTGCAATATCAGACTGTAGACTGCACTGGGAGATCTGTTTGTGTCAGAATTTTCCCACATTGTTTTAATGTAAAGTCCCCCCCTCTCCCCTCACTGTGGATTTATTTAGTTATGTTCAAAGACAATCACAGAATGTGAAACAGATGGGTTGCTTTCTGCAAGAACATATAGATGGTTGGGCGGCCCAATTAAATTAACCTGTTATTATGCAGAAGGCGATGCCAAACAAATGTTGAGCAGGCTTGTCAGGCTTGATTGTGTGAAAAGAAAAAAGGGGAAAGGAACGACAGATAGCCCATGTCGAGAAAACATGTTGCTGGTTATTTCCCAGTCTGAAATTCACCATTGTCTTCTACATTAGTCAGGCGGGCTTTGAATGACTATGAGCAAACGGCACCTCAAGATGAAACTCTGAATTCTGTTATTGGTAAAAATACAGGACATTGGCCAAATTGAGCCCCACAATTGCAGCCTCGTTTGTTATTGTTTACCTTCAAATTGGCTTTATCTTATGAGGACCCTATGAATCGCCAAGAGCCCTGGTCATCAACTCGCATGTTCAGGTCTTGCAAACTCATGGCAGCTGTGACTTCTTTGACTGAATTAATCCCCCTGTAGTGCAGTTGTTTGTTGTTGTGTGCCTTCAAGCAATTTCTGACTTATAGCAATCCTAAAGTGAACTTATCATGGGGTTTTCTTGGCAAGATTTATTCAGAGAAGATTTTGCCATTGCCTTCCCCTGAGGCTGAGAGCACATGAGGTGCCTAAGGTCACCCCATGGGTTTCACGGCTGAGAAGGGAATCCAACTCTGGTCTCCAGAGTCATAGTTCAGCATTCAAACCACTATGCAATGCTAGCTTCTCATCAGGCTTCCTCTTTATTGATCATAGCCAGCACTTTGAATTGTGCTTGGAAATGAATCAGTGCCCAATGAAGTTATTTTGGCAGCAAAGTTATATGTGTCTTGTAATCAGTCATAGGCTGTATCTACACTGCAGAATTAAATCAGTTTGACACTGCTTTTACTGCCATTGAAGTTGTTGGTGGGCTCCCACCTAAGTACTAACCAGAGCTGACCCTGCTTAGTTTACAAGATCAGACAAGATCTTGTCCCTGTTGGTGCAGTGTTTAAATGCCTGTACTGCAGCCACTCACTCAAAACCATAAGGTGGCGAGTTCAAGACCAGCAAAGGGCTGAAGCTCGACTCAGGCTTGCATCCTTCCGAGGTCGCTAAAATGAGTACCCAGATTGTTGGGGGTAAGTAGCTTACAGTTGTAAACCGCTTAGACACTCCTTAAGGGTATGAAGTAATATATAAATGAAGCTGTTAGTGTCTGGAAAAGGAAATGTACTTATTACAGGCATGCATGTACACATAAAGATATTTTGTGCAAAATAAAATGTTTTGGTGTATAATATTATATTTTGTGTAAAACTTTTTTTTGTACCAAAAGATGTAACATGTTGCAAACAATTTCCTGAGCTGTGATGAAACCATTGAAAAAAAGAGAAAAGAATAAAACCTCTTGCAATCTTGCCCATTTGTGGAAAAAAATGTGTGAAAATTAAATAATTTCCATGTGTGAAAATTAAATAATTGAACAGTTAATTTGTATGTTGGGATAGAGTTGGGTCAGCACACTCTGCCCCAACTCCTATTTTCATTCTGTGCAGAGCTCTAGATTGAGGCCTGCCAGAACATTTTCTGGCCAACTGACCAGACCTGGCCTTTGGAGGAATGGAGCCATCAGTAGGCTGAAACTTTTCCAGATCTTTTTTAAAAAAATATTTTATTGGGAAAAAAAAACACTTTTCCAGATCTTGATACACCAGAGAACTGCTGGCTTTATAGTCTTTATATCCTTATGATTACTAATGAGGTTTGTCTAGGTTATCCATAAACTGAATATTCCTTCTCATTTGAGTCAAACATCTACAGTTTCAGCACAAGAGAATAGACTCTCTCAGTAGGCAATAAAAACAACCAAGAGCCCATGGCATCATAAAAACTAACAAATTTATCATGGTAGGAGCTTTCCAGGGCCAGAGACTGCTGTTATAGATGTGGGCTCCTGTCCACAAAAGCTTATGCCATAATAAATTTGTCAAATCTCTAAGGTGCCACTGGACTGTTGGCTTGCTTTGTTGGATCACACCAACATAGCCACCCCTCTGGAATATGTAGGCTATATTCCCCCTCCTTTTCTAGGTTTATCATTTTTGGCATGAAAGTAAATACTGGGGTTTGTTGGGTTTGTTAAAGGAATGTGAGAAATTTTCTGGGCCTGATGATTACTAGCTGTGGGCAACTTGATGATGGGTTGTGAAATCCAGACCAAGAGCTCATTACAAGAAACGTTCCCCCCCCCCTCAGTGGTGTAGCATCTTTGAAGACCTATATTTATTGTTTAATTCTTTCTCTCCTCCTCCTGCTTTTTTCTCCAAGTGTTAGTAGTGGTGGTATTGACTTCTTTGAAATGTGTCAATTCTTTGAAAAGTTTTGGCATACTGTGCTCATACCACAGTATTGTGTGTATGTGTTTTTTTTTTTTTTTAAATCTTCCAGTTTCTATCTTGCTATGACAAAAATTCTGGCTGTACTAAATTGTCTGACCACTGTTTTAGAGGGGTGGGTAGATGGAATGCAGAGTCCCAGTTGTTTGGGAAAAGAAAGAACACAAAAGGTTGGATCCATATTCAGCCATATGCAAAGCAGACCAGTTGAAATCAATGGGTTAGCTGTTGACTAAATTGTCTTCTTGATTTTGAAAGGTCTACTCCAAACATGATTAAGCCTGGACCTAACCCAGAGAATCCCTTCCTGTCTTTTCTTCCACTAATGTCGGGCCAAGGGCTTGTCTACACTGGCCAGAATACTCCAAGCTGCTCTCAACGTATTCTCCCTCAGAACTGCAATGGATTCCCCCTGTTACCTGTAACAATGCTGGGCATCTGTCTATACTTGTGTCTCTGCTGTGTGCCCTGGCACTACTGCTGCTGGTGTGAGTCATAATGAAGTGTTCAGCATTGATCATATTGCTGAGGCCTCGTTGTGACCTCAGAGGGAGTGATCCATGCCAGCAGCAGTGGCACTGGGTGACACAGCGGGGACACATGTTTAGGCAGTTGTCTGGCATCTCTACAGAATGCTCCAAGTTTTCTTACAAAATCTAGAGCAAAAGTTGATTTACTTTAAACTGGTTTAAAGGAGAGATGGTTTAGTTTTTAATTCTAGATTCTAGTGTAATTCTATTTTAATGTTCAGTTTTGTATGTTTTTAATTGTATACTTTTACATTTTAAACCACTTTGAGTTCCAGCTATGGGAAAAAAGTGGGATCATCATCATCACCATTGACTAGATTTGGTGTGGAAGTGGTCTTACATCATGAAGAGAATTCACATTTGAATCAAGGATTTGGCCCTGTGTCATGAAGACAGATTGCTTTGACAGTGGGAGAAACCACTTCCTTTGACATGTGCAGGTATACCCCAGATAGGGGGGAAACTCAGTTTTTTGCCACAATTTAATTATTTGATGACATTATTTGTTATGAATAAATGAATGAAACAAAGTTCAAGATCCTGTCTGAAGGTGTCTGAGCACAAACTTCCACCGGTACAGGAAATATTAGATGAAGGTAGCTATCCTGGTGGCAGCATAGAAAGCTGTCCCAGTGCACACTGGTTGCCAATCCATGGCAATTTGGGTTGGGAGCCCAGACCTGTGCCTGGATACAACACAGCAGCCACTGTATTGCTGAGTAAAATTGTTTCATAAGGAAGCATGGATATGAAGAGGTATCCACTAAGAGGAAATTGCACATGATTCTCATGGTGCTCCAAGGCTAACTACCTCCATCTAACATTTCGGGAGCCTAGATCTCTGCAGTGGTGGAACTTTATGCTCCAACACCTTCAGACAGAATCATGACCTTCATATCTCTTAAGTTAGACCATTTTTAGTAAATGTACCAAAAGATTATAAAACATATTTTCTACAACAATTGAACTTCCTACATTTGCAGTTTGACTTGGAAACCACAATTTGCCCCTAAATAGCTTTCATTGGAAAGATATAGAAATCAGAGAAGAAATTAGGAGACAGTCTAAGCAAGAATAGAACAAGTGCATGTTGAGGAGTTTGGTACTTGTATTAAGCAGAGTAGGCCTAAATACCCTAAAGGCACCATATTCAATATGATCTTGGAAGCTAAACAGGATCAGTTCTTATTAGTACTTGGATAGGAGACCACCAAATAATACCCCCTCTGAGTAGCATAAGAAAACCCTATGAATTTCATGTGGTTGCCATGGCATAGGTTGACAGATGGCTTGATGGCACATACACACATTAAGCAGAGTAGGGCAGGGGCTTCTGTCAGCTCCAGTCAGCTGTAGTTCAATAACCTCTAGAAGACCATAGGTTATTTATTTATTTATTTATTATCCACTTCTCCCCATGGATCGAGGCAGAGAACAGCAACAATTACATATCACATCAGTTAAAACACATCAGTTTAAAAGCAGAAATAAGATGTACACATATTAAAATAATCCACATCTAAAATTAATCATTTCAAATTCAAAATTTAAAAATAATCTGGATAAGCCTGCTGGAAGAGACTGGTTTTTAATGCTCTTTTAAATTTAGGTAGTGTATTCAATTCAGCTGTTGAATCTCTTCCGGCAGGTCATTCCACAGTCTAGGGGTGGCTGAAGAAAAGGTCCTCTGTCTGACAGTTGACAACATAATCCTGGCTGACTGGAGTAAATGTCCTCCAGAGTTGCCTGCCTCTTCCACAAAAGGGAATGCATTTTCAAACCAGGCACTGTAACATAGCTTTTTACTTGGGCAGAATAAACTGGAGATTGTTACATAAGGTAAAAGAAATAATCCCTCCTCAAATGGTATTGTTTCTAAGCCACCCACTGATTATTGAGCGCAGATTAAGAACATCTCCTGCCCGCAATTGTTTAAGGACCAACATGAACATTCTCTCTCAACAGCATCCAAAGTAATAACTCTCTTTTCCTCCCAATTTCTGTTTGCAATTACGATAGTCATTGCAAAATGCATAATTAGGTCATTTCCCTGCACAACAATGAAAAGATATTGAAGTGTAGATTTTGAAATGTAGCCGGTTTAAATTAAGAGAAAAGCTTGGGGTTTAAATCCCATTATGTCCCATCCCTCCACAACCTCATGATCGACCTCATTACAAGTTTAACATCGAGGAAATCTGTGGTATTCACATAAACCAGTAAAAGTGGATGGTTTGCTACTTAAGCTGTCCCAGTAGGCTTCTAATGCAAAGGGAAATTGTAGCACATTTGAGGCTAAATGAAAGAAAGAAGTTGGTTGCATGGGTTTTTGTAGACTTTAGTAGCGCATGCTACCAACTCCTTTCTTTCATTTCATCTCAAAGATGCTACAAGATCCCTTTTTCTTGCTGATTTTCCAAACTAACACAGCTATGTCTTTGAATTCAAGGCTTCTAATGTGTTTAATGAGGTTTAGACTGCTGCTAAAATTAAACTGTTTATGTCACAGTTACTGCCATTACATTCAGTGAAAATTTAATGAATTAGTGATGCAATTTGACACCACTTTAGCTGTTGTGGCTCCATCCTATAAAATCTTGGGTCTTGTAGATTGCTTCAAGATCAGAAGTCTCTGTCAATCTATCCTAGTTGGCAGAAGGAATGGCTGGCCCCATCCTGAAAATGCTGGGAGCTAAGGAGTTCACCTTTTCCGGCCTCCTTTTATAAAAATTGAGCACATTGTGTGATTGCCTCCTAAGATCACCCCAAGGCTTAATGAAGAAGTGTACACAGAGTACTCTGTATGATGTTAACACAGAACAAAAACAACTGGAAATTGTAGACTTCAGTTGGCAAACGAAAACTGGGTTAGGTGAGTTGTGCAAGCGGGACCAAACTCACATCTTTTTACTGTGGAAGGAAGGATGCAGTAATTTTTCATATTTCCCACCTTGGGGAAATCCTTTCCACACAGATAATTCTTGGCTATGACCACTCCAGAAGAGACAGCAACTAAGGAAGCGGGTGGGTGGGGAAAGCCTTGGGGCCTTTTTTCTTTTTCTCTCAAGCAAAGAGGAAACCACGTTATTCATTCCCCTTCCCTTCTCTTTCACGTCTGGCCTTGTAACTGGAGTGAAAGAGGAACACAGAGAGGATAAGTAGGCAAGAAAGCAAGTGTCTCTTATCTCAAAGATATAGCCATGTTAGTCTTTAAAATCAGTTATGTAAAGAGATCTTGTAGCACCTTTGCGACCAACTGAAAGAAAGACCTTGGCAGCATGATGTTTTGTAGACTTAAGTCTACTTCTTCTGACTTAAATCTATGAAAGCACATGCTATCAACCTCCTTCTTTCAGTTAGTCTCAAAGATGCTACAAGATCTTATCTCTTTGGCTTCTTCTTATTCCTGTCTTTTGTTCCAGTTTTCCTTCTTCCCAGTGGCATCGCTAGGGTTGGAGTTACCCAGTGCAGTAATGCATGGTGTCACCCACCCCATTGGCCTTCCATACCACACCATACAGAATCTGGTAATGTTTTCATACTAATGTTACTCATAAATTGTAATTCTTCTATATCCCTGAATGCAATGGAAGTAGTTGTGACATAAACAATGATTAAAATTATACTTTTAAATAATAATAGCATGTGGTTAAAATGAAAATTTGGGAAGATATGATAAAGAAAAAAATAAAAATATTATTTTGAAATTTTTAAAATTTAATTAAAAAATAAAAACTGAAGCCTCTTGTTTCTCCTCCCACTGAGCCACACCCCATTCACACCATCTCTTCCACTGAGGTCTAGCATTTTAAAGGAGCACAGGTGAATGCCGCTGCCCATTTCTGCCAAAAGGCAGATGCTTGAGGAGAGTGGTGTCACCCCTCTCCTTAGGGTATCTCCTAGTGTGGCCCACACTTCCCATAAACCCTGTTTTTTTCTGCTTCCCTTTCTCATGTACAAGTGGGTCATGTTACTTTTGGGACAATGGAAATGTTACTTTTTGGTTGAAAATTTCCAGAACCCCCCAAGGATTATAGACAGTGGCTGGGGAATTCTGTGAGTTGTAGTCCAAAAAGGTGGTGGCCCTGCACTCTGCATGTGGATGTATAAATTCTGCTACATAATCCTTGGTTGGAGTGGCAACATTGTGGAACTGAACCAAGACACCAAGTTTTTAACTAAATGCACTATCAAATATTCACACTTCCCAGTGCATAGTATGAATCCACATCAACACATGATGTATATGCATATTATTATTATTAACCTTTATTTATATAGTGCTGTAAATTTTCACAGTGCTGTACATAGACTCTTATAAATTAGACGGTTTCCTGCCCTCAGGCTTACAATTTAAGAGAGACAACAAAGAGAGAAGGGAAAGGTGGTGGGAAAGGGGGATGAGGTCCAGTGGTTCTTCTCTCATAATGTGTATCAATATGCAATGGCAGAAAACAATATGGAGAAAAGTTTCACATGTTCACATGGTCAACTATTTATTCCTTTTAAAGTAGCACGACGTGTTTTGGTCTGTATCAGAAAGGCCTTCACTGGAATTATAAACACTCTCCAAAGCACAGGGCTGTTAAATATTTTGGATTGTGTTAATAACTTCAGTGATTTCTGAAGGCCTTTGAAGGAGACCTTTTTGCATACAAGCCAAAATACATTGGGCTATTCTAAAAGGAATAAACAGTTGACCCTCTCAGAGCACGTGGAGCTTGTGTCCTTATTGTTGTTTGATTTTGGCGTGCTTTTCAATATTCGCTTAACTAGTCAATGTTTAATGAACAGTATGTGCATCTCTGCTTCTGGAAATCTGAATGGAATGTGGCTGTCTAAGACCTTTCACAGGAGAACTTATGCATGTGCAAAACACCAACAGGCCGTTGTATAATGTTTCCAAACTCTGCCAATTTTCCTATAATGAGACTTTCTCAGTGGAATTATAGACAGTTTGCATGGCAAAGCTGCTGTTTCTTGCTCTTGTCTTCCATCTTTTTCTGTCACCCTAGCCATAGACAAAAATGAGTTTTCCCCTATGGAGAAAATCTGCTGATGTAGCCTTCTAAAAACTAGAGTGTGGTCACCCTGCTCTACTGCTTTATCACACTAGGGAGCAAACAAGATTTAAATGAGAGTTAAACGAGAGTTAAACATGAAATGCTCTATGTTTATCATATGACATTTCCTGTTTAACTCTTGTTTAACTCTCATTTAAATCCTATTTGCTCTCTAGTGTGATAAAGCAGTTAGTGTCATACAACATCCAGTAAATATATATTTATTGACCAGAGAAAATGCCATAGGATGCTATGATGACAGTTGAAGTCAGTTAATATGGGGATACTAGTTAGATCTGTTGGGCAGAGCAAGATACAGTGAAAGCAGTTTAATGGGTAAAACCACTGACAACCACATCATGTCAACAGAGGCAAGAAAGGAAATGCTGTGAAGTCCAAAACATCAGACAGTCCATAGGATGACAACCATTGATCTAGAGTGAAAATGATGCAACCTTCAAGATATTGTTGGACTGCAGGTCCCAGCAGTCCTAAAAAAGATAAAGGTAGTCCCTTGTCATGAATGTCTAATTGTAACTGACTGTAGGGGGAGGTGCTCATATCGATTACTAAGTCGAAGAGCCAGCATTGTCTGAGGACTGCTCTGGTGGTCATGTGGCCAGCATGACTGCACCAAATGCTGTTACCATCCCACTGAAACTGTACCTATTTATTTACTTGCATTTGCATGCTTTTGAACTGCTAGGTTGGCAGAATCTGGGACTAGTGACAGGAGCTCATCCCATCATGCAGCACATGGGCCTCAAACTACCAACCTTCTGATCTTCCACTTGTGAGAATTGGAAGCCCTAAGCATAGCCAATTAAGAGACATGCTGGGATCTGCAGTCCAAAAACACATCGAGTAACAAGGTTTCTATGTTTGAGCTAAAGCAACTCCACAGTCTCATGATTTGTGGTGGCGTCCATCTGTCTTCAAGGAAAATTTGTCCACCATATCAGAATTTCCCCCCTGAGTTGCTCCTAGTAAGCTGTTGAGGAAACCCAAGTTTTCTTTGGAATGCATTTGAAAACCTCTGGTGTAATGAAAGTGGAGAGGAAAAAGCAGGAATCTTGTCTCTATTGATGCTGCCAAGCCTCGTAATTAGTTAGTTTATGCCAAATCTGGATTGTTTGTCATTCTTGAATATATAACAAGCACTGACTTTGATCCAACAAATTGTAGTAATTTTATAATTCTATCCAAGATTGATTCCAAGTATATTTTGTGTATGGTGCCATCTCTGTGATTTGCATGTCTAAATAGCAAGACTCCTCCACCTTCCTTTATGCTCAGATGTTGGTTGCTGTAACCCTTTCTTGCCTCAAGGAAATGAAGACGTTTCCTGCAACATACATATGCATAATCTGACTATGAGACTTTCATTATGTTTTTCTGGAGCAACAAATTGGTTGAAAAGCTTAGCTCTGAAACCATGCAACAGCCAATCACATCAGAAGAAACAGTTTAATTTCTGCTCAGATTTCCTTCATTTTTCTTTCGCACTCATGGTCAGGCTTTCCTTTCTTTCCATCTGGCCAGGTGATGGCTGACATTTTTCTCAAGTTTCAGCTGTATGAGGTCCTTTCTCTCTGGTCAATACATATATATATATATACTGACACTAGTATGACACTATGGCAGGGTGACCACACTCTAGTGTTTAGAAGGCTACATCAGCAAATTTTCTATTCCTCTGGAGCGCTGGTTGAGCCCACCATTTTTGGCATATTGAAATCTTGTTACTCCCAGGCACCTCTCAGCTGGATTTGGGAAACTTACTTGCTATTTCAGGGCATTGTATTTTGAGTGGTTTTTAAAAATGTTTTTCCACTGAAAAAAATGTGGGGGTTAAATTATTTTGTGGGTGAGAGAAGGCTGGGGTGGGACAGTGGAGGTTCCCAAGAGCTGCCCAGTTTCCATTTGTGCACCAGAGCCTGAGTCCTATTGGTAGTCACAACCAGAGTAGACCCATTGAATCAATGACACTTGACTCACAATTCAACAATTGGTTCCATGGGTAATCTCTGCTTGGAACAATGTGTAGATTTTAAGACCAAAGTAGAGACGGAAAAGGCAAGCTCAGTCTGTGTGACTTGATTATTGTTGTTCTTGTTGTTATTTATGGTATTTATACCCCCGCTCTTCAGCCCTAAAAGATATCAGAGCAGCTTACAATTATTATTTTTAATTAGACGGTTCTCTGCCCTCAGGCTTACAAGCTTGCGCATTAAATTTGTGAGTTTGGTTGAGTGATTCTGTGAGGGTGTGTGGTTCTCTTTTGCTTTCTCTCAGCATGTGGTGATATATTTATGGGTTAGTAAGAACTGGCAGTGGCCAGTGCCTTCTAATATGGTGAATTTGCTCCAGGTTTAGACTGAAAGTGAAAGGAGATGTTCCAAATGTTTAACTTGTTCAGATAGTGTTCAGCACCTTGGATAGCTCTTTAAAATTGAGCTAAACTCTAGAGTAGATTTACTGTCCATTGACATGCAAGGTGCCGGTTGCCAATACTGAGACCAATTTCAGTTGTCACAGAATAACCATTCAGTTGCTGGAGTGTCTTCCTCATCTAGCTATGGGATGTGGGGTATGATATGACTAGATAGCCATGGTTCAGTGTGGGAAATGGAACACTCATTTGGAGGTTTTCTAGTTGCTTCCCTAGGTGGGTAGCTAAGAGACTACATCATAATAATGTAGTTAAAACTCTGCATGTGAAATTATGCATTAAGGTCAGAATCTTGCTAATGTCTTAAGATCAATTCATTTAGAAACAGACAGTAACATGCAGAACAAAATAAGTCAGGCAAAGTTTTATGAAGGTTGAAAAGAAGACTGAAATGTTTTTTTTATATACCAGAAATATACATGTGAAGAATAAATTTTAAAAAGTAATGGAATGGAAAGTAACAATATACTAATGAGAGATTTACAGAACTGATAAAGAAAAAAGGAAGGAACAATAATGTAAATATTTAAATTTAAATAGGATTTTAGTATGATGCACTGTAACAAAATGTATTTTATTATGAGAAAATTTAATAAAAAAATATAAAAAGAAAATCCTGCTGGTGACATACATTGTTGTGCTGTGTATGAGGCAATGCAGAATGGACATAGCCAACTGTACTTTCCTTGATCCACTTGGAGGTTATAGTGTTCTGACTTGCAATGAGGGGCAAAGACTGAAGAACAAAAAAGAGGTAGATTCCACTCTCAGTGCTCAAAAAGGTTCAAAATCTCATTATAATCTCAATGCTGAATTCATCACTCAGCAAGTAGATTATGAGTTATGAGGAAGTTAATTCACTCATCAATAGTTCTGAGCAGTAAGAGAGCCTGAGGGGTATTTGAGGACCAGGTCATGTTCCATCATCCAGATTCTGATAAAGAAAAGCATTAGGAAAGATTGAAGATTTATATTTGTTTTTCATGCAAACGTGTTCCAGCACCCCTGAGTGGCACAATAAAAATAGAGCCTTTCTTCTCTTTTCAGTTCTGAGTGGATTTTTACAAGATGCTCCCCATGAAATGAGCAGGAAAGAAAATATCATTGAGAAGTCAAGCCACATGGCTAATCCTAACATTTCATTCTATTCTTTTTTTAACCCAAAGCAAATATAAAATATCCTACTGTTTCTCTGTGACAGGGCAGCTGCACTGTTGGGTTTTAATGAGAAAGTGCCTCTGGGAGTGCATCACAAGACTTCATGGCAAACACCAATAAAATGGTACCTACAGCTTTTTTTTTTTTTAAAAAAAACCAAAACAGAACCAAAAAAGAATTGCATATAAAGGAAACACTAAAGTGGAAAATTATCTCTCTCTCTCTCTCTCTCTCTCTTTCTCTCTCCCCCCCCCTTTTTTTTTATTATGGCTTCCAAGATCCTCCAGTCAGCTTGGCTGAGAGAATCTGGAAACTGTAGTCCAAAAGAGTAACTCTGCAACTGAGGAAATGCAACTTTTTCAAGAGTTTGTTTTTGTTATATTTTTATTGTCAACTCTCCAAAGTAAAACAGCCATTCAGAGCTTGGCAGCATAAGTTCACAAGCCTCCCAACAGCAAATAAAGCCCAGTAATGTTAAAGAGAAGGATGGAATTCATGTTGCAGAAGACTTTCTCCATCAGAAAGGCCCCTTGATGCTAGGAAGACCTCCTTGGCAAATGGTATTGGCTACTTGGCCAACTGAGACCAGAGGTAATTGGCAGCAGCAAATGGAAGAGAAGGAGGAGGAGAAGGATCAACAAATCAAGATTAAGAGATGCAATTTTTGAGCATGCTGGCTAGCTGAATAGCACATAATCCCAAAGAAATAGCAAAAAATGTAAATTTGTTTCAGGATAGGATGAGATAAGGAGACACTAGAGAGACAATCTCAGGTTTGGAAGGCTTGTCATCACTGGTGCAGTTGTTATTGTTGTTACTGGGTGCCCTCATGTCATTTCCAATTTATGGCGACACTAAGGGAAATCTATCACAGGGATTTCTTGGCAAGATTTGTTGAGGAGGTTTCTCGTTGTTTTCCTCTGAGGGCATGTGACTTGTCTAAGGTCACCCAGTGGGATCAGGGAATCGAACCTTGATCTCCAAAGTCATCGTCCAGTACTCAAACCATTACCATGTTGGTTCACATAGTGTTGCAGTAGATGAACTTATTTTTGGAGTACAATGCCCAGGAACCCCCAGCCACTGGGGGATCACACCCCAGCCACTGGGGGATCACTGCAAATGTTGGTTGGAGGATTGTGGGAGTTACAGTTCCAAAGAATAAAAAATGCTAAGATGACTGTAATGAAGATGTAGTGTGAAGAGCACAGCTCTAAGATACATTTTTGTGCGGGCACAGTGAAATTATCTGCTAGAATATCAAATGGGCCTTGTTGCTCTGATGGGTAGAGAAGGTGAAAATGAGGCTTTGGGGTTTTATAATGTTTGTGACAGCATAGAGCAGGTGTGGGCAACCTGTGGCAGTAAAGGGCTGTATACAAGTATATCAGACAGATCTTATGTGGCTCTCAATCTGATTTAAAGCCTTCTGAAAAGAAACATTTCTAGCCTCTACAAGGGTGACCTGTCTCTTTTCCTAGCAGCCTCCAAATTGGGAAGGAAGGGTGTGTGTGAGAGAAGGTATATCACAAAAAGGAGAAAAGGATAAGCTCACCTGTTTTAGCCTCAGACCTCATCTTGTACTAGTTGTAGGCCCAACTATTGCTGATATGTGATTCCCGAAGAATGACACCAGATGGAATCTGGCCCTCAACAGGAAAGGATTAAAAAGAGATAGGTATTTTGAGGATATAACTTTGGAAGATGACTGGGGAGACCCAGTTTAAAATCCTTATTAAACTATTTACTCTTCAACATTTTTCATGTGAGTGGCTGACTGAGCAATATCAGAGTATGGTCAAGATGACAACAGTTTTTGATGAGGAAGAACACTCAAGTTAGGAAAGGGTTCAGCAATTTGCTTTTGCCTATACCTATGAGGAAGGCAAGATTCTGCCCTTTCCTTTCCCCACTGCTGAATCAATTGAGTCGAAACTGTTTTTGCACCTTGAACTTGTTTGGCTGCAATTGAAGTAAGATGAGGACAAAGTGGAAAACTAGGAAGGAGGAAAGAGAAACACAGACATTTTAAAACCAGCTGAAAAAGTTGGATGACAGTGGATTAATCAGCACTCACCCTGCCAAATTGGCAAAGTTTCAGAGTATGAAACTATGAAGCTGAAAGGGTAACCCTACATGAGCTGCTGTCTCTCAGTCTAACCTGTTTTACAGGGAGAATATGAGAATAAAATGCAGGAAAAAATAGCCTATGCCAGTGCTTCTTAAGCTAGACGATATGAGGAACTGGTATGGTTTGTTCGCAATGTGCCAGGGACCAGCATATTTGTGTCCATTGATTTCAGCTGTTTCTTTCTTTCCTGGAAATTTGCAGTGGTTCAGCAGCCAGTAGCTTGCAGATTAGCACCTATCCATGGACCACCACTTTGTACAGAACCGATGCACACCAACTTGATATCTATGGATCATAGAGGAGAAAACAATTAATAAATAATACTGCACACATTAACCTGAGGATGTGGGGCCATTTGCTCTTCAATCTTAGTCAGAAAAAATATCTTGGATACTACACATGGATGCTCCATTTAGCTACTGTGTTTTAATGTCTGAATAGATCTACTTTCCCTGACAGATTTTCCATCATAGTTGAGTAGCGTAAATCTCCACAATCTGAGTTGTGCCCTGATTGTGCTGTGTTGAATGGCAAGGTCACACAGCTTGAATGCACACCTGATAGCACAAGCAAATGGACAAACCAATGCACATGACCATTGTGTGGGCATAACCATGTGTGCATGCCTGAGCATCTGCATGCACAGTTTCACTGCATGCACAACTCTGCAACTGTGAACTGAATGCAGATGCTCCAAATTGAATAAAAATATCCAACTGCTTCTATATGGGAAGTTATGCACACATAACACACCAAGAGGATACAGGCCAACCTATGTGTCCAATTCTTTATAAAACATAACCTTTCAAACAGCCCACCTGTATCCCCCATGGCATGGAATTCCAAAAGTGTGCTGCAGAGATGACCAACGCATGTCCCATGGCCATATGACATTTATTTTGTCCCAAATGGTCCTTAATGCTACCACCACTACTGAGTTTGCCACAAAGATGAAAAATAGAATTTTTGCTTTAAATTCCCATTGCCAGGGGCAATGGGTAGTTCATATGTCACTGTGGCAGGGAATCTGATCACATTTTAGCTCCAACTTTAAATGCACTTTCCAAGGTGATGCACCTGTTTTTTAAAAGAGTTTTACTCTTTTAACTCTGACCCATTTCCTGAACCTACTTAAACAACCAGTACCTGCATTGAGCAATGGAGGTCTGTTCTCCTGGATGATGCTTCCAGGCCTCTCTTAACAACAAGTGGGGCTGCAACAAGGTATTTGACTGGGTTTTTACTTCTCATTGTTGCACCACAGATTACTGGAGTCGGGAGGTTTGGAAACAACATCTTGCGATTGCCAGCAGAACAGACCACTACTGTTTGAAGCAGCTGCTGGCTGTTAAGATTACAACTGTGGCAATATTACAACTGTGATTATTATATACACGAATACCAAGCAGTTTACAAATATGTAAGGCTAGCTTACTCATTTGTGACTGCACAACAGGGTACCGACATTACATTTTCTTATTCAGTAATATATCTGTTTCAGGATTTCCTATTACCATATATGACTGTGAGAGCTGGACAGTGAAGAACGCAGATATAAAGAAAATTAATTGAGATGTGGTGATGGAGAAGAGGGCTGAGGACACCATGGACAGCTAAAAAGACAAACAAATGGGTCCTTGAACAGATCAAACCACAACTCTCCCTGGAAGCCAAGATGACTAAATTGAAGCTGTTGTACTTTGGCCATATCATGAGAAGGGACAACTCATTAGAAAAGACAATGATGCTGGGGAAAGTGGAGTGACATAGAAAGAGAAGAAGACCATATGCCAGATGGATGGACTCAGTCAGGGAGACCATGGGCCTGAGCCTACAGGACCTGAGCAGGGAGGTCGAGGTCAGTCAGGCTTGGAGATGTCTCATTCACAGGGTCACCATGAGTTGAGATTGACTGAAATCAGCTAACAGTGACAAAATCTAGCTCTTCTGTTGCGAGTGAAATGATAGCTGTACATCCAAAGGTCTAGAGTGCCTCCTTTTTCTTAGAACTTCATAATCCTTGGTAGGACATCAAGAAAGCAGAAAGTAATTTAGGTGAACCAACAACTTCCATCTGTTCTAAGAGGCTAAGAAATGTTTCATCAATTCACTATTTTCCAGTACAAAGCAAGACTGGTATATTTTCTTCTGTGGATCTTATTACCACCACTGAGCATTTACATGTATTGTGTAAAGCCTGCTTACATAAATATCTGGGTGGCTGCCATTCTAAAGATTTAAGGCTGTATCTTGGGAACTGTTTGCGAGACTTGTAAATGCATATTTCTTTTTTCCTTTCTTTTTTTTTATGGCTTGCTCCCATCAACTTTGCCTCAGTAACAAAATGTATATTCTGTCTATGTATTCATGCTGTTTAAATGTAATAACATATGAATGCTTGTTCTTTTCCTATGAAGCCAGTACTTCTCTCATAAAGAGATGATATTATCTCATTAGAGTTTTTTTAAAAAGACAAACAAACAAACAAACTGGCTTGAATAAATGTCTTACTCAATCTTTTCTCCTTGACCATATAGGATCACAATTTTCTACATTTTTAAAAGTAGAAATGCTTGATTTAAATGGTTATGATTTAAATTGATTCATATGGTTTATTTACAGCTACATTATATATACTGCATTTATTATCATTTTATTATTTTTATTTTATTATACAGTGCATCCTCGCATTATGCTGGGGATCCGTTCTGGACCCCCCGCATAAGGCAAATTCCGTGTAAGATTAAGCCCCTTTGTTTGAATGGGGAAAGTCCCTGCAGTGTGCGGCATGGCGTGTGCCAATGGCACACAGCCCATTCACCATATTAGGGCTCATATTAGGGCTCACAGTATGCATGACCTCAAGTCTGTGTATGGTGAGCCCACATATGGCACAAGCGCGCTGTATTTTAATATCCTGTCATATCCATCTTATCCTCCTATTTGCAGTGAAGACAGGCTGCCAAGAAAACGCATTTCTTGAAGCAGAACAGTAAATGTGGTACTACTCATTGGGCTTCTTAGTCATGCTCAAAATGGAGGACATTTTGGAATAACCCCTGGAAAGAAGGTTGAAATGTAAACACATCCTGCAAAAAGAGGATGTCTGGTCACCCTGCCCTAGAGAGCATTTTAAGGCATGATGGAATTTTTGAGACATTTTGCAATTTTGTTCTGCCTGGGGACCCAGGGGGAAAAGTGGTGGAAATACCTTCATGAGGTGTCAGGTGTTGCACATGCAACTGTTTTCCTACAAAATATTAGGAAAGGCAAGTGATGGGTTATGCTGTTGTAAAAAAGTTATTGTAGAGACGATGGGGCTTTCTAGATTGGCAAAAAGAAGTGTGTTCATGGCTGCATGAAACTCTAGCCTTTAGATGAGAAAAAGGGAAAGTGTGCCATGAAAATGCTTTTTTTGCGTTTTAGGGGAGAAGAAGTGCCTTTAAAAAGGTGCTGGTTTTCCCAGCTTCTTTTTTGAAAACTGCGGAACAGCGCAGCTCCATCTAAAGGTTGTGGTGCAGCTGCTAAGCATTAAGGAAAAGGCAACTTCATGTCACACTTTCCTGCCAATCTAGAAAGCCCCATTGTGATTTCAGCCACAGGTGGTGAGATAACTCTGGAGGGGAGGCAGGCATGAATCAAGGCTGTTTGAGGTTGTTCATGTGAGAAGTGCCTGACTGCAAGAATAAAGAATCCTAGGGGCTTTTTACATTGGCAAGAAAGTGTGACATGAAGTTGCACTTTCCTTAATGCTTAGCAGCTAGACAGCAAGCCCCAGGTGTGCATTTAAAAAGTACAGGGCAGCTAGACTGAGGTTTTTTCTGTGGCTCAGCAACTACATGGGAAGCTGTCAAAACGCTACAAACACAGGCGGAGCAGCTACATGGGCGGCAAGGAACGTGGCTTTTAGCCACGCTTTAAACATTTTTTTCCCTTGCTGGCTGCGAATTGCGCAATTGCGCAGGTACACCATACAGTCGGAGCTTATCACATGGGGGAGTACAGGACCATTCCGAAAGAGGGAGAAAGTGAGGTCAGTTCGGAAATGCACATGATTACGCACAAGCTCATCACACACAAAACAAGAGAGCATCTACACAAAAAGAAAATGCAGAGTCAATACGAAAGAATTCATCACATGTGAACATACTGGTCGGCTTTCTGTTGCAAATTAAGGCATCTTGGGAAATGGTAGCAAAGGCTCATGGGAGTTGTAGTCTGTGTTCTGTCAGAGCATTATATTGAGTTGTCTTGAGGTTTCAGCCCTCTGTCCAGGAGGGATTCCCATATGTCCTCCATTCTTGAGCAGAGGCCCCCCCTTTTCCAAGTTGACCAGGCACATCCTCCTTTGCCAGGACACGTCCTACTTTTCCAGCCTTCTTTTTGAAGAGGAAGCAGGAGGGCCAGGCATGCTCTGGCCAGGCTCTGGGGGTCTCTTCCTGGCTCCTTCCCTCCCTCCCTCCTTCCCCGCTGCCTTCCTCCTCCCTTTGGCTGAGAGAGTGTGACTTGCAGGGAGGAAGGGCAGCGGTGGTGCTCCAGGTCCTTCCCCTTCTCCTCCTCCTCTTGCCAGCTTGCCCTGGCCTGGCTGAGCGCCTCCAGTGCCCTGCTGTCTCCCTAGAAGTCACACTCTCTCAGCCAAAGGGAGGAGGTGAAGGAAGGTGCAGGCGCACTCTGGCCGGGCTCTGAAGGTCTCTTCTTGTCTTGGCACCTTCCCTCTCTCCACACTTGTATCGCTGCCTTTAAATGGGCGCTTTAAAGATACAGAGCCCCATTTAACCGTTCAACTACACCTTAGCCTTTAGATGCTGCACCCTTTTTAAAAAAGTAGTGGGGAAATCAAACTACTTTTTAAAGGCACTTCTTCTCCCTTAAAACTCCAAAATAGTGTTTTCATTGCACACTTTCCATTTTTCTCATCTAAAGGCTGGGCTTTCATGCAGCCTTCAACACACCTCTTTTTGCCAATGTAAAATGGGCCAGCTCCTTTTTAAAGCACTTCTTCTCCCTTAAAACTCCAAAATAGTGTTTTCATGGCACACTTTCCATTTTTCTCATCTAAAGGCTGGGCTTTCATGCAGCCTTCAACACACCTCTTTTTGCCAATGTAAAACGGACCCTAGAATCCTAGAGTTGGAAGAAAACTCAAGGGCCATCCATTCCTGCCATACAGGAATACACAAAAGACCTCCAACATTTGACTATCTAACCACTATTTGTCTTACAGTGGAAGCACTTCTTTTTAAAATGCACTACTGCTGTAAAGCAAGTAGTTCAGTGAACATGTGCCTTGTTTTGCTTCCAGGAGCAGTTGTATCTGATACCACTGGTTCTCTCAAAGTCTGTACCAACTATTATGTTTTGCCCCCTTTATCTCTAGTTTATCTTCAGAACTAATAAAAAGTTATCCTGAAGTCAGTAATCCCAATCCTACATCAGAACTTGTGTGCCTTCAAGTGGTTTCCAATTTAGGAGACCCTAAGGTGAACATATCATGGGGTTTTCTTGGCAAGATTTGTTGAGAGGAGATTTGCCATTGCTTTCCCCTGAGTTTGAGAGCATGTGACTTACCCAAGGTCACCCAATGGATTTCATGGCTGAGCTGGGAGTCGAACCCTGGTCTCCAAGTCATAGTCCAACACTCAGACTTTTATACCACCTAGTGTGAATCTCTGCATGTGGAATTAAATGTTGATTGTTTTATACAATTCTTGCATTCAACAATTTAATACAAAAACAAAATATGCTTGCATCCACACACATGAATATTGTGAATATATGCATGTGCATTCACAGGTGCATTTGCAATTGCATCACACATCAAACTCCACTTCTATAACTTTGGATTGAAGTTATTTCTACCCTTACAGCCTTTAAGAAGGCTCTTAAGATGGATCTCTTCTGGCAGGCCTTCCCAACCTAGTCTCCTCTCCCTGTATACGAATACAATTTTGATTGTGATTTATGTCTCTCTGGCCTTATACAGACAGGCAGGAAGAGGCACCTGGGTGGCACTAATAGGGTTAGGGAGGGCACAGCGTTTGCACCTTCCCTAACCCTAGTGCATATGGCCGCTGCCATTTTCAAATGGCAGTGTCCATATGGGCATGCCATGATGTTGTCATGGCACACATAGCGTTTACATAACGATGTGCGTGCCTGACGACATCGTGCCGCGCTAAAAAGAGCTCCAAAATGGCCCTCCTTTTTTGGCATGGGTCTTTGGCGTGGCCTTTAGATGGCCGCGCCAAGGACCACAGGGAGAAAGAGGCTGCGGTGGCTGCCCCTTTCTTCCCTTGGCAGCACTGGGGATTGCGGGGTGCAGCAGGTGCCCAGGGCTTGGGAAGGGACTGGTTTTGAATTTTATTGTTTTCCTAATGCACTTTTTACTGTTGCAACCCACAAGGATTCTTTGTGATTGGGTGGGCTATAAATCCATTGTTGTTGTTGTTGTTGTTGTTATTATTATTACTAATATTATTATTTTGTAATGGACAAAATGTCCATCTGCTTCTGTAGGATAACTTACCTGATGGCAAGTTGACCTCATATGTAAGCCAAAGGCAGGTTTTAGGGCCAAAAATTATGGATTTTTATATGACCTGTGGATAAGTCGATGGTGACACTCAGGGGCATGTAACAAAAGATGTAAAGGATGAGGCAAAAGGAAAAATTATGCCAAAGGAACAAAGGATAATACTGCAGAAGAACTTAAAAAATTCTGGCAGGCATAGCCCTAAAGGATGGATGACGTGGGAATTACAGTGAATTGTGGCTGCGTGATGCGTGGTGAGCTGACCAGGCATGAGTGGGGCTAAGAAAATGCACACATGCCAAAAAGGATAAAAAGACAAAATAAAGAGAATGATGACTATATGGTTATAGCCTTAAACTTGGCTAACTTGTGATAACTTTGCCAGATTTTAACCCAGAAGTGGTGACAAACATACACAAATGTCTTATTCATATCATTCAAAAGAATCAGGAATTATATCCTGATTCTTCTCAGTGTTCCTTTGAGGGGAAACACCAAAGATCTGCCACCATTGCCATTTTCCCATCCAGGCATTGCTTCTGGGACAGATTATGCTTTTGCCTTTCAGCATTCTACTCAGAGGAGGGGATGGTTACTTTTTTAAAATAAGAGCTAAAGTACAGTACTTACACTGACCTTTGGATAAGTCGATCCAATTTTTTTGGATCCAGTGTTTGACTAAAATTTCTAGACTTATGCATGAGTACATACAGTATATATTAAACACCAATGGGATTGTAGCCAAATAGTTTCTCTGCTGGCAATTTGTAATATGATCCAAACATGACCAGGCCACAGGAAGATGTCAGGCCAAAGGGTATCTGTAGTGTGTGAGTGTGCATTTTTGAACCTGATTGCTTTCTTTGGTCTGCATGCAAAATGGGAGATATTCTTTGAGTTTAGGGCTTACTGGAGCTGTATTATCCAGATTAGAAATAGTTACACCCAGAGCACTGATTGAGGAAAGAGATTGAAGAAGGAAATTTTGCTTAGTACTGCTAGAAAGAGGACAGAAGTTATATATGCTGTAATCACAGAAAAGTATGACCTCAGCCCTTATCTCTGTTTGAGTGTGTAGTGTTTCTGGTCTGGAAGAGATCTGGGAGTGCTTAGAGAAGGGGAGGGCTAAGAAGGCAACTTTTAATCTTACATAGACAGATGCCCCTAGTGACCCTAGTGAAGCTATGCAAAGAGCAGCGTTGTTTTATTGATACCATTATAGTATTGCAATGCAATACATGTGGGGCTGCTGGGGTGGGGGTGGAGATTCCCTATGTTCTTCTTTCTAGAGAACATTTCCACAAAATGTACTTGGAGGGTGGTGGTACTAAGGAGAATATCACAAGATGACAAGAGCAAAGCAGATCAATCTCGTCATTATCGTGTGATTGCATAAAGATTATCAGACAATATCTCAATTATTCAGTCATTATCCAATCCTAATGCTGTCCGTATCGTACAACCATGAAAAAATTATCAGATGAAGTCACACTTATCCCATCATCCCATCAATGAAGTGGAACTGACCTGTCATTTTTCAATACTGGAAGTTTCCACTAATAGAAAACTGATGGTTTTACTTCATTTCTACTTCATTGACAGGATAATACCAAGATAAGTGTGATATGTGTGATAATCTTTCCAGTGATCACGCAATAAGGATGGCATAAGGATGGGACAATCTGCTTCGCTCCCCTCCTTACCCTCTCTGTGATAATCTCCTAAATTGTGGCCACTCGTTAATGGAATGCTATTCCCAGGTTCATTCCAGTCATACTGGTGTCTTATTTGGCACAAGACAAATACTGTGCTATTTGCCTAGGCCTTTAAAAAAATGTTAGCTATCAATGATCTCATCTGCTGACCTACTTATCCAGTTTACTATGCAGGATGACTATTACTACATTATGGATTGATTGTCATTATTGAGAAGTGCTGGAAAAGTTATTTTATTGTAACTTCCAAGTTTCCCCATCCTGTATAGACAGTGACCATATTGGCCATGGGATTCTGGAAGTTGTAGTCCAAAAAGAAACTGCTATCAATTGTATTACTACATAAAAATGAAACATAATATATTAATCAATCAACCAATCTAATTAATTAATTAATTAATTAATGACATTCTTTGTCATAACTTACCCTGTAAAATTTGAGGATTCCAACACAGAGTCAGCCTTAAGACGGTTTCCGGCTCCGGATTATGGCTTCCTCCCAGAATCTATGCAGTTAGTGGCAAGAACTTCAGCAAGTTGAGTTTTCACCACTTCTGGAACTGGGGGCCACCAAGGAGACATTCCCATCATTTGCATCATGTCAACTGGAAAAGTTGCAGGGCCAGATCCAACAGCAGTTTTTGCAGAAGCTTAGATGATAAATGCTGATCAATTAATCACCTGGTATTTCAAGGTTCAGTTACTCTCCTGGCAGTTGTTTAGTGTTCTTGTATGCAATGGTTCAGTCTACATGCTCTCTAGTGTACTTGTATTATTGGGTTTGCAGTGGATCCTTTGTACTGGCAGGTTGGCAATCCATGGATTCGACCACTTGCGGATCATCACACTCCATATTGTCAAATGGCGGCACGTGCCCACATTCATGCAAACGTTTTTCCATGCACATCATTGCCACTGACTAATATAGGATGCAACAATCTGTGTTTGCCAGGGAAGGGGCCAGAAGTGAACCTCTACAGATGGAAAGAGTCCACTCTATTTGGATTCTTGCCCCTTGGACAAGCTCACCGTCTTTCCCTTTTGGCTTTGGTTATTGTGGCTGCTGACTTCTCATGAATGATTCTGGAATGGCTAATACATTGGTACTCTGCCTTCCTAGATTACTGCTCCATGATCTGCATCAGCTTGACTCCCCTGTGACTGTTTCCCCCTGCTGTCACCTGCTTTTCCAGTCACTTAATGCCTTTAGGCATAGGACACTCTAGCCTCATATCTGCGTGGTTTTCCCAGCAAGCCCAGGCTAGCAATTTATAAACAATGCATTCTCACTCTTGATTACTGTCTGAAATTATCTGTTGCACATCTAGTTTCTTAACCAAAGGCAGGCTAGACAAAAGACTGCATTTATCAGAGTACTGGGTACTTTTCTACTTAAAAAAACAAAACAAAACACTCTCCAGTCTATATAATGACTATGAGTCATTAGTAGCAGTATGCTTTCCCTTAAACCTAAACACATATGTAAGGTGCCCTGTACCTGTGTCCTGTGAGAAAATGTATAGAGTCAGAGATCCAGAATCTGGCCTGAATACCATAGGTTTCTGCATGTGGAAATATACATTGATTGTGCTATGCAATTCTTGTATTGAGTGATTGAGCGATTGCTGTCCTGGCAACATGTGCAACAAAGCCATGGAAAAAAATACAGTGAAACGTCAGCCTACTCCTACTGTGAACCTTTATGTGAATGGTTAGATAAAATAGGATCCCACCCCCATTGAACTGGGAATTTTTCCAAGCAATGCGTAGGACATATATGCTTGTATACCCAGTTTCATTTTGCAGGTTATAGGCAGAAAACAAGAGGGTTTATGTCTCTAACCCCTGGCTGCTATGGCTTGTTGCATCAGGAAGCAGCCAACACATGTGCAAATTAGCCTTTAGCCATCCACATGTCGTCCAAAGTTCAAATGAAGAGGAAGAAGGAGAAAAATAAGAGTAAGGGGAGGGAGAGGAAAAAAAGAGAAAAAAAATTAATTGCTTTTTGGTGTCAGACGAAACTTGAAAGCTAGCCAGAGAAAATATAACTTCAAGGATGTTGCCATCTCCAGTGCCCACCTGAAAGAATTGTGTTCCAGATGGCAGTTCTCCTATGAATTCAGAGGGAAGGGAAGAATTATCTGACCACTGCTATCAGCCAGGGAGCCATGCGGTGTTGGTTAGGTGTGCCATATTGGTCACAGAAAGAACATCAACAAACCAAGAGCAGACATCTAGCAACAATGTCCCTTCCCCTTTTCTTGTGTGTCTTATCCTTCAGTTTGTAAACTTGAGGGCAAGTCTTGTATCTTATTTTATATTCAGTGACATCAGCACTGCACTCTAGAGTTTTAATTTGTTGCAAAACTCTTTAGGAGATAATAGCCAAGATCCAACATCAAGACTGCATAGTGGAGCTGTGCACTAATTGCACTACACAGCTCTTGTGTTGAATGGCAGTTTTCATAGAATCATAGAATCATAGAATCATAGAATCGTAGAGTTGGAAGAGACCACTAGGGCCATCCAGTCCAACCCCCTGCCCTGCAGGAAATCCAAATCAAAGCATCCCTGACAGATGGCCATCCAGCCTCTGCTTAAAGACCTCCAAGGAAGGAGACTCTATCACCTTCCGAGGAAGTGCGTTCCACTGTCGAACAGCCCTTACTGTCAGGAAGTTCTTCCTAATGTTCAGGTGGAATCTCTTTTCCTGTATCTTGCATCCATTGTTCCGGGTCCTGTTCTCTGGAGCAGCAGAAAACAAGCTTGCTCCCTCCTCAATATGACATCCTTTCAAATATTTAAACAGGGCTATCATGTCACCTCTTAACCTTCTTTTCTCCAGGCTAAACATCCCCAGCTCCCTAAGTCGTTCCTCATAGGGCATGGTTTCCAGACCCTTCACCATTTTGGTCGCCCTCCTTTGGACACGCTCCAGTTTCTCAATGTCCTTTCTGAATTGTGGCGCCCAGAACTGGACACAATATTCTAGGTGGGGCCTGACCAAAGCAGAATACAGTGGCACTATTACTTCTCTTGATCTAGACACTATACTTCTATTAATGCAGCCCAAAATAGCATTGGCCTTTTTAGCTGCCGCATCACACTGTTCACTCATGTTCAACTTGTGGTCTACTTGGACTCCTAGATCCCTTTCACATGTAGTTTCATTCAGCCAGGTGTCACCCATCCTATATCTGTGCATTTTATTTTTCCGCCCTAAGTGCAATACCTTACATTTCTCTGTGTTGAATTTCATTTTGTTAGCTTTGGCCCAGCTTTCTAGTCTATTCAGGTCACTTTGAATCTTGATCCTGTCCTCTGGGGTATTAGCTATTCCCCCTAATTTGGTGTCATCTGCAAATTTGATTAGTATGCTCCCAATTCTGTCATCCAGGTCATTGATAAAGATGTTGAATAGCACTGGGCCCAGGACAGAGCCCTGTGGGACCCCACTGGTCACTTCTCTCCAGGATGAAAAGGAGCCATTGTTGAGCACCCTTTGAGTTCGGCCACTCAACCAATTACAAATCCATGTAATAGTTAACTTGTCTAGCCCACATTTTACAAGCTTGTTTGCAAGAATGTCATGGGAAACCTTGTCAAAGGCCTTACTGAAATCAAGATATACTATATCCACAGCATTCCCTTCGTCTACCAAACTGGTAATTTTATCAAAGAAAGAGATTAGATTTGTCTGGCATGACTTGTTTCTCTGAAACCCATGTTGAGTTTTTGTGATTATGGCATTGCCTTCTAGATGTTCACAGACTCTTTGTTTAATGATCTGCTCCAGAATCTTTCCTAGAACCGATGTCAGACTAACTGGACGATAATTGTTGGGATCCTCTTTTTTCCCCTTTTTGAAGATGGGGACAACGTTTGCCCTTCGCCAGTCTGCTGGGATCTCTCCTGTTCTCCAGGAGTTTTCAAATATGATTGCCAATGGCTCCGATATTACTTTTGCCAGTTCTTTTAATACCCTTGGATGGAGTTCATCTGGTCCCGGAGACTTAAATTCATTTAGATTAACAAGGTGTTCCTCTACTATCTCTTTACTTATTCTGTGCTGAAATTCCCCTATTCTGTTCTCTGCTCCATTATCCTCAGGTTGAGCACCCTTTGCCTTTTCTGAGAAGACTGAGGCAAAGAAGGTGTTGAGTAATTCTGCCTTTTCTCTATCTCCTGTTAGCATTTTGCCATCTTCTCCACGCAGTGGCCCTACCGTTTCCTTCTTCTTCCTCTTGCTGCGGACATATCCAAAAAAGCCCTTTTTATTGTTCTTAACCTCTCTAGCAAGCCTGAGTTCATTCTGCTCTTTAGCTTTTCTGACTTTACCCCTACACATGCCTGCTATTTCTTTGAATTCCTTTTTCGTGATTTCCCCCTTTTTCCATTTCTTATACATGTTCCGTTTCAAACTTAGCTCGGTTGAAAGTTCCTTAGTCATCCATCCTGGTTTCTTGAGACACCTCCCGTTTTTCTTTCTCACTGGAACTGTTTGAAATTGTGCCTTCAGTATCTCCCTTTTGAGAAAGTCCCATCCGTCCTGAACTCCTTTATCTTTTAATATTTCTGACCATGGAATCGCCCTCAATACTTCTCTAAGTTTACTGAAATCCGCTCTCCTAAAGTCTAGGATGCGTGTCTGACTCTGCCTGGCTTCTCCTTTCCACTGTATTACAAACTCCAGGAGAACATGGTCACTTCCACCTAATGATCCCACCACTTGCACCCCATTAACCAAGTCATCCTTGTTGGTTAGGATCAGATCTAAAATAGCTGACCCCCTTGTTGCCTCTTCCACCTTTTGGACCATGAAATTGTCTTCCAGGCAAGTGAGGAATTTGCTAGACCTTGAGGATTTTGCTGAGTTTGACTTCCAGCAAATATCAGGATAGTTGAAGTCGCCTATCACTACTACATCTCTCTTTTCTGACTGTGTGGTCATCTGTTCTAGAAAGATATCATCCAATTCCTCAGTCTGACTTGGGGGTCTGTAGTAGACTCCCACCGTAACACCCTTGTTGTTTCCCTCCCCTTTGATTCTTATCCAGATGCTCTCCACCTGGCTTCCATGATTGATGCCCAGGATCTCTTCACTGGTGTAAATATCTCTGACATATAGTGCTATTCCTCCTCCTTTCCTGTTTGGCCTATTTCTCTTAATAAGGTTATACCCCTCTATTTCCACATTCCACTCATGAGACTCATCCCACCAGGTTTCAGTGATGCCTATTATATCATATTTGCCTTGTTGTACTAGGAGTACGAGTTCATCTTGCTTATTTCCCATGCTCTGTGCATTAGTGTAGAGACATCGCAGACCATGGTTCCCTTTTACTTGCTGCCTGTGCAAGTTTTTTTGCCTCCCACTATTGGGTCCTTGCACTGTTTGCCTTGTTTCCTCTATGTCAGTTTGACTATTTTCGCCATCCCTTTTGCCTTCCTTAATATTGTCTCCCTTCCCCTCGGAACTCAGTTTAAAGCTCTCCTGATCAAGTTCTTGAGACTGTTGGCAAAAACATTTCTTCCAACTGGCGTGAGATGCAACCCGTCTGTTGCAAGAAGTCCCTCCTCATGGAACCGCAGCCCATGATCCAAGAATCCAAATCCCTCTCGGCGGCACCATCTGCGAAGCCAGTTGTTCACATCTGCTATTTTCCTCTCCCTTCCTGGACCATGCCCTTCAACTGGCAGAAGAGACGAGATGACAACCTGTACATTTTGTGGCACTGGTCTAAGACACGAAATCTGCAACCAGACATACAACTATGATAATGGGCTGTCCTGTTATTTGGAAAACACAGTTCGGGGGGGGGGGGGGGCTCTCCACCAAGTAAATGAAGGGTTAATAATATGATGGGTCAGGTTACATTTATTAAGGTCAGCATAATGAAGGATCGACAGAGATCACAAGAGACAATGGCCCAATGGGGATGAACAGCTTGCACAAAACATGAAAGCTTCAAGATGCTTCTAAGTTGAGAGGTTATAAAACATGGTGCCTTTTAAGAATAACAAAGGGGTTAGAGAGGGGTTGTCTGCTTTGGCATCCTTGTGTTGTGTGTCTTCAAATTGTTCAGACTTATGGTGATCCTAAGTGGGTTTTTCTTGGCAAGATGATTTGCCATTTCCTTCCTCTGAGGCTGAGAGCATGTGACTTGCCCAAGGTCACAAAGCAGGTTTCATGGCTGAGCTGGGAGACTGAACTCTGGTTTCCAGAGTCACAGCCCAACACTCAAACCACTACATTACACTATCCCCAGGGAAGCATAATTATACCCCGTTTCCCCTAAAATAAGACATCCCCAGAAAATAAGACCTAGTAGAGGTTTTACTGAATTGCTAAATATAAGCCCTCCCCTGAAAGACCTAGCAAAGTTTTTGTTTGGAAGCATGCCCATTTTGTTGTTGTTGTTGTTGTTGTTCAACAATAAATGTGAATTCTTCTTCATGGAAAAATAAGACATCTCCTGAAAATAAGACAGTGTCTTATTTTCGGGGAAACACGGTAGCTTGGGAAAGAACTGTCAAAACCATTTCTGAGTATTCCTTGTCTAAGAAAACAGTCCAGGTTTCTAGTGTCCCATGATTAGCTGAAAATCATTACTTTTGTGCATTTTTGTTGATCCAATCCACTGATTGGTGGATTTGGGATGTTTGTTATAATTTACTATATGGCCAACACAGCTGCCTCTGGATATGATAATTATATCTGGTTGTCAGGTTATAATGAAATGCTTGTAAAGTTGTATTTGTTTATGTCTTAAAACTGAAAAATAAAATAAGGAGCCAGAGTGGTACATGATCTTGGGCAGAAAAATTATGGAGCTCTTTCTGCATTTACACCAAATTTGCAACATAAGATGCCCAAGAAATAACAATGGACAAGCAAAAGGTTTCTTTAGTGTTTTTTTTTAATATAATAACAGCTTTTGTTTCCTTCTCATCTTGAGCCATGGATATAGTGACTAACTGCTCTGGTGAACATAAAGTGTCAGAATTCAGCAAGCAGACAAAACCTCATTGTTTCTCCTCATGGCAATGAAAGCAGCAAGGCAGATGATTCAACCACCAACATTTTTTCACCTATCAATATTGGCTCAAAATACAAATGCTTATATGCTTGAAGAATGTTAAATGGTGAAATATTATGGCATTTCCTATGGATCCCAAAGGATGTGTATTTGGACTTGTCATACCATGTTGCTTTAAGTGCCCCCAGATTAAGAGGCATGGGAGTGGCTTGTTCATTTAGAAACAAAGTCAGATTTCTTAGAGAAGTAATGTTCAGGGGCAGAGGACAACTTGTCCTGGTAGCTATCGGATTTTGCTTATAAACTGAGTCAACCTGTATAATGGTTCATTAAAAAACCTTTGGCTCCTATTTCATGTTCTTCTAGGACTGTACTGGCAAAGATTATTCTCCTTTGGCCTTCCCTATTTTATTTACATATCATTATTTCATCAGCTATATGCATCAAATATATTGCCAACATTTCTCCTCCCCACTTCTCTCTTGTTTATTGGATGATAGAACCTGGGTAAATGAAGGCATCCGGCCAAACCATCTGGTAATGATAAACAGTGTGTTACAGTAGAGGAAGATCAAGAAGTCATATGGATATACAGTAATGGGGAGCGTATGTATACGTCCCCCCTCACTTTAGAATATCACTGTTTTTGTTTTGTTTTCTGACATGTATATTCTGGGAGTTGACAGGATGGGGCCATGTTCAAAATAGATCATGTTCAATGCACTAGTTCAAAAACAAAACAAAATAAAAACCTAGCTAACATCTGTTCCAAGTGCTGATGTTCTTTAGATCCTCCTAGAGAAGCCCTCCCTAACCTGGAGTTTTCCATATGTGTTGGACTTCAACTCCCATCACCCCAGCCAGCATGGACACTATTGAGGTCAACACACCTAGAGGGTGAGATTGGGAAAACCAGCTGTAGAGATGAATGATGAATAATTTTTGTTTACTTGTTTGTGTGTAGGCCTTTGTATAAAACCATACAATTGGGACATGAGTGATTTGAACAAATCCTAGTTTTCCTTTCTTACTCATTGAAAAGATAAACTAAATAGTATAGTATTATCAATCCTTTTCTTTTGGAAACAGTTCATGTATGGAAGATTTGTTCCAATTTTTTAGGTCCTACTACCTTGCACTCTTATAAAAAAATTATTATATCCCCCGTTTTAAACAAGGAGACAAATATAAACAATATGAAAGATGGAAAGAGGTTTGTACATGACTGAAAACCTATTTTAATGGGTAAACCACTAAGCCAGTGTGATGTAGTGGCTGAGCATTGGACTAGGACTGTGGAAGACCAGGATTCAAATCTCCGTTTGGCCATGGAAACCCAACTTGGGCAAATCACACTCTCCTCACCTCTCACTCTCCTCAAATGACTTCTGAGCAAATCTTGCCAAAAAAACCTTGTGATAGGATCATCATGGGTTGGCTATAATTTGGAAATGATGAAGGCACAAAGCAACAATGAAAACCATTCTCACTTGAACATATTCTGACAAAGCTACCTGATACACAAATAGTGTGGTTTCAAAAAGCACAAATTTTGGCTAATTTTAGCACAAGACTTACTGAATATACTCGTATATAAGCTGAAAAATTTTGTCAGCAATATTGATCCAAAAAACCTAGATCGACATATACACGGGTCAATAGGGTAATTTCCCCAGTCTGGCTGTGTCCTGAAAGGACAGCCCAGCTGGGGAGGAGGAGAGAAGGCAAGCGATTACCCCCATCCTCATCCAGGCTGCCCCTCAGAGGACATCCAGGATGGGGAGGAGGAAGGGCAAGCCCTGGACCCCCCAAGCCTTTCCCCAGCCTGGCTGTCTCTGGAGGAACAGCCAGGCTAGAGAGGTGGAAAAAGGGCCAGCACTCACCCTTCCAGCTTTCTCCTCAGCCTAGATGTCTCCGGAGGGAACAGCCAGGCTGCAAAGGGGGAGGAAGGGTGCTGAAATAATTTGCCCTCGACTTATCCACAGGCCCAATTTTGACCTCCAAATCCACCCTTATTACATGAGGTTGGCTTATAGTTCAGTATATACGGTATGTCGTTGTAAGAAGATTTAAGGAGAAGTTTAAGGAGAAGTTCCATATTGACCTACAGTTGCTGTGATTTTAAAATGTATGGGTGTCTGTTGCACAACGCTAACCAGTGGGGTAACTGATATGCCAAGGCCCTATTGTGCAGTGGGAACCAATACACATTAAAACACTCCCAGTGCACATCCAGACACCAGTAGGGAGTGCTGGAGTGCAACAGGAGTGCCCTATGGGCATGGGAAATAACAAGTGCACCTGGGAATTGCCTAATGCACATGGGAAGTGTCTGACGTCAAGAGCACCAAGTGTACATTGGTACACTCTTGCCAGCTCCTGGATGCACATCTTCACAATTCACTAACAGGATTTCATTGCAGTTCTGCAAAGTGGCTATGGAGTCACAAAGTTATAAAACACAGGCTGTGATGTCGAGTCTCAACTTTGGTCTTTTACTAATTATATATATAGTGTTTTAGAGGGCCCAAGGGAATTGACTAGGTTTGCGTCTGTATATGTTTTCTGCTTTTCAAGAGTTAACGGGCTGATATCTAATTTATATAAAGATATAATCGAAGAAACATGTGGAGGAGGGAATAGATCCAGAATATTGTGGGAGGTAGACTTCAGTATTTTTATTTCAGAAGCACAGTAGATTAAAACATAGACCAAATCTATATCATACACATTCAGAGCTTGTATATTAAAGGATATTCACAGAAGGCATTTAACACCAGTTAAACTTCACAAAATAAACAGTAACAGTTCACTGTGCTGTTGGCAGAGCTGTGGTGCACTTTGATCAATAGATCATACAAGTATGTGGTTCCACTATCTAAAAGTGATAGCTTTTGGAATCATGTAATTGATTTTTAGAAGAAAATAACCCATCAAAAGCTACATCATTATTATTAACCATTTCTAAATTGAGTTGCTATATTGTTGGAGTATGCATGGTTAGAAATTACAAGAACATGGAAAACAATGAAAGATGTTTCACTCTAGTGCTGGTCAGACTATTTGCTTTTAGAAGAAAAAAAATTGACTTGCAGAATCCAAATGGCTAGAGGGGAACTTTAAAAAGAAATGGTTGCCACAGTTAATCTCCTTTTATTTCGGCAATAACTGAGCAAAAATCATTGTATGGTCCTCCACCACATCAATTAACATTTTGGTTCTCTTCACTTTAAGATGATTATGCTAGTAAAAGGATTTTTCCAGTGTAACAAAATATATGATTTTTATGACTATCTCCCTCAGGAAAAGAACACAGTGTCATGCAGAGAGGCATGGAGAAAGCTGCTACTCTGCTGTTCCCTTTGGCTTTCTTTTCTCATGTGATAAGGCTCTATGTAATTAATTTTTGTATAGCACTGAATTTAAAACTAATGGCTGAGGTTTTGTATCACAGACATAGTTATAAATGTATCATCTCTTGACCCAGTTCCTCAAACCTATTGTGACAGTCAGCAGCTTCACCATGTTATGAGGTCTGTTCAGCTGGTGATCAGGATATTATAGGATGATGTTTCCAGCCCTGTCCTGCCAGCAAGCTGCAATGCAATGGGGAATTGTAACATGGGTCACAATTGTTCTGATTGTTGCACTACAGCTCACTGGCAGGAGAAGGCTGAAAACATAATCCTAAAGAAGTGCAGCACCTGGATTGCCAGCAGAATAGACCTCTGTCACTCAGTGTGGCTGCTGGCTATTAAGGTAGGTATGAGTGACAATTGTGATCATAGTGGCAATAGCGCTACAACTACATGAATACCAAACACCTATGAATGCATACATTTAGCTTATACATTTGTAACTGCTCAACAAGAGGTTAGCTAATGTTTGTGATGTTTGGATGTGTTGACATTCTTATTTTTGGTTTTTTTAAAATTTCCTTTTGTTTTCATTTTCTTTCCTGGTTATATTGGTATGTTGCTATTGTTTATTGTCATAAGAAAAAAATAAAATAAAACTACTCATCCATCCATGGTGGTCTTCAATATTCCTCTGTGATTCCAGTTCAACAACAATTTTCTTAAGATGGTTCAGATAATTCTTTTACTCTCTGTGGAAGTGAAAAAGAATTTTGGTGATTTCAAGAAAATTAACAATTGAAAAATACACAGAGACATATTTTTAAAGCAGTTTTCCCCTGGTGTTTCCTCCAGCAAAGCCAAACATATTTAATTCTTTAAAGACTGAACATTGTTGCATTGCATTTTCAACATCATGGAGCACAGAGTTTGTGGGCCTTGCAGCCTTGCAGCCTGATCCCCTCTTTTCCACAAGGTAGTCTGCTGCCTGCTGTAGTGGAAGATCCTGATTTAGGGGCCATTCAGACTACCATATAAACCGGTTTGTAACCCGGATTAAAATCGGGAAGTTCACAGTGGCACTGGTTTTTTCACTAGGGAATCTGGGTCTTGCACACCCAATATGGCACAAATCCCCCTAAACCCGGGTTTTCTGAAAGCGGAGTATTTACCATTTCTTTTTGGAAAAACCAGTTCAATCGAATGTGAACTTGGCTCCGATCATGATCGGGTCAAGTTCAGGGGAGGGGTAAAGGCCAGGGGGTGGAACATGCCTCCTCTCCCTGCAACCACCAGCTTTAATCTGGTGCTATCTAATAGTTTTTGCAGCAGGAGTGCACTTCTGAAATTTTTATTATTATTTTTACAATTTGACAGCTTATGCACGTTCTACATGGGGCTCTTTAAATGGGAGGGGGAACCCCCAATCCATATATGGATAGTTGGCTTTCATATATGGATTGGGGTTCCCTCTCCCTTCGTTTAAAGAGACCCATTCATAATGAGCATTTAAAAGAAGGGAGAGGGAACCCCAATCCATAAATGAACGCTAACTGTCCATATATGGATTGGGGGTTCCCCCTCCCGTTTAAAGAGCCCCATGTAGAAAGTGCATAAGCCGTCAAATTGTAAAAATAATAATAATAAAAATTCAGAAGTGTCCGATGAAGCACTCCTGGTGTTGAGAAAAATGGAGGAGGAGGAGGAGGAGGAGGAGGAGGAGGAGGAGGAGGAGGAGGAGGAGGAAAGGATCCCCACAATCCGCACCACTCCCAGCCCTGTGCTCCATGTGCATAATCTGTCAAATGTAAAAAAGTATTTAAAAAAGCGAAGCGCTGGATGGAGCACTCATGCAGCCAATGGCTGCATCAGACATCACCATGACATCATTTGACTGACAACTAGGAGGCTCCATCTTGAATCGTTACCTTTGCATGTATGAACTTCAGCAGGGTAAAATGCACCGGGAAGCATCGATGGGGGCAAAGGGTAGTATGAACTTCTTTCCGGAGAGATTCCGTAATGGCATGCACGATCTGATCTGGATCTAGCCAGGGCAAATGGGCTAGTATGAATGGGGCCCTAGGTCTTACCTGAGCAGGCTTCTCTACATGGAACAGAGGAAGGAGACAACTGATAGTTTGCTTTGGCTAGCAAATTATCTTGTGCTGGCCTGAAGCTCCATTCAGAGCTTGTCATCTTGCCAAGGTACTAGCAGACACAATTCATCTGCAGCCTGAACTCTGGGGTACAATTAACAATTATTGGACAACCTGTACAGACAGAGTTTACAAGGATAATGACTGAACATGCTCTGTTTCAGCTAGTTCTAGAGCCTTTTTACAGAATAAGCTATACTGTACAACACAGGTGGGCAACTGTGACATGTCGTTCAGCCAGGTTTCTACCATGAAGAACTTCCAGGGGACACACAAAATGAAAAAAGGGGGAAAGTGAAAAAAAAAATAAGAGAGCAAAATTGGATGTAGCTAGAAGCCCATTTGCGGTTTTGAAAAAAAAAAATGAAATTTTTAACAATCCTGAACAATCTAGATGATTTGGATTTAGGCTATTTGAATGACTGCATTTCTCTATATGAGCCTGTTTGAGCCTGTTCAAGCCTGTAAAATCTTCATGAGAGGCCATTCCTTCTGTCCCAGCACCTTCTAGATACATCTGGTGGGGACAAAGGAGAGGGTCTTCTTGGTGGCTGCTCCCAGATTTTGGAACTCTTTCCTTAGGGAGGCTAGAGTGACTCCCTCCTTGCTCTCCTTCTACCAGCATGTGAAAACAATCCAATTGCATCAGACATTTACAAAATGACTGCAATGAGAGAGTGAGCAATCTTCCTGACAGTTTGCACCCATCACAATAGACTCTTCCTTCTTTCTTTTTTCATGTGGAGATTCCCCAGGCAAGAGTCCCTTTGATCAGCCTGTCCTTGGAGACTATTGGGAACCCTTACCAGATCAACTGGAAGGATTACTGATGGCAGAATCTCTCCAGTCAGTGGCTGCAAAGAGGGGGAAAACTGATTGGATGGAAAGGGAGAAATGTCTCCAATAAACCATTCTGGAAAGAGAAACACACAGTCCTTAATAGTGGAGAAGGTGTTTAAATGGATCCCTAATTCTTAGAACAAGTATTATCCTTATAGTTAAATGTTAAAATGGTAACAACATAATGCCCACTCTGGAGGCATTTTGGATGCATTTTGTCTGTTGTTATTGTGTGCCTTCAAGGTGCTTCCGATTTATAGTGACCGTAAGGCAAACCTATCCTGGGGCTTTCTTGGCAAGATTTGTTCAGATGAGTTTTGCCGTTGCTGATTTGCCCTGTGGCTGAGAGATCTACAATTGAGATCAGCCATGTGGCTGAGAGAGTGTGGCTTGCCTAAGGTCACCCAGTGGGTTTCATGGCCAAGTCGAGAATGGAACCCTGCTCTCCAGAGTCATAGTCCAATGGTCATAACAAAGCAAATCACTACAACCATCCCAGAGCTTGACCTTTGGTTGTTTTTTTTAAAAGAAGTTGATTTGATATGAAAAAGAAAAAAAAAACTTTTTAAAAATTGAATTTCAAAAGCCAAATAGTGTAGAAGTCCATCCCCCTGCATTCAGAGTCCCATGTTCAGCTGGAACATTGCTTCATGTCAGCTGCAAAAGTTATTAAACAAAAGCTACTATATTGTGGTTTCTTATTTAGAAAATTACATCCCTGGGTGCTTGATGTTCCAGATAAGAAAACAGCCTGATTTTATATGCAACTGGAAAATTATTATTATATATATATTTAAAGAATGGAAAAGAATCTGTAAATGTGCTCAGCATCTATCATCGGTATCTGCAGTGGTATCTGAAACACATCTAAACTTCTAAAGGGCTTTTAAAGTTAATAAGAATTCAGATTAAAGGCTTGCATTTGCAATATTACCCTGGCCTACTGTCTGATTCCAGCAGGCAAGAAGCCATGGACTTTGAAAACATGAAAGAGGAGAACAATATCTGAGTCTCCATGTTGCAAAGAAACTTCCTGTGTGGTGGGGTGCTTGAAGCACTTGGAAACACAAGGCGACAAGCATGAAAAGGGCAGGCTTTCCTACCCGTTCTTCACTGTAGCCAGGGAAAATCCTTGATGAAGGGAAATGATAGAATCCAGCTGCCACTTTTCTCTACAGTCCTCAGAATTGGCACTCAATGATCATACTCTTTTTGTATGAAATCTCAGGTGTAATCTGGTACCTGAATTGTGGCATTTACAAAAGTAATTATTTGAAATCATAGTTCTGATGGCTCAAGGTAGTTAGTTGCCACAATTCATTCACCCCTCAAAACTAACCCTTTACTTTCCTGTTTCTCAAAAGCAGAGTTGGAAATGCTACTTTTGGGGATGCAGCATGTCTAATCCTACCATGATTGTAGGTGGAGGACAGACTTGCACATTGTGGTAATTGTCTTCTGCCCCTGCATTGGGAAAACAGCCCTGTCTGCACAGGCCAAATAAAATGTCTTCCTGCTGCCCTCTGGGTGGGAAATCCAGCCAATGCAAGGGCTCAATCCCCAGGTCTATTGTAAATGGTCTGGACAATGTCTTGCTGCTTCAGCACCAAAACCAGAATATAACACCGCTTGCAATGGATTTTTAAAAACTCACTATTTGCTTCAGATATTCTTGGATATCTGGAGCCCTCTATTCCAATGCCAGGCAGCTGTTTGCATGCATGTCCTCCTCTCCTGCCTGTCGAGAAGGAGACTTTTTTTCTTTATACAGCCTGATCATGAAATTAAAAAGAAATTCACTTTTTTGTGGGTGGGAATAAAATGTTGCAGCAGGTGCCAAAAATTGCCAGAAAATAATCTGGAACAATAGGAACATCATTTAGACTGGAAACAAAACAAAACAAAACTCTCACCGGCACCAAGAAGTACAGCATTCCCAATGCCACATATTGAAGCCAACATTGCATAGTGTGATAAAGTAACTGAAATGAGGGGACTGCTATGCAATGTTGGCTTCAATAAGCGGCACTGGGAATGCTGTACTTCTTGGTGTCTTTGTTCCCCCTTCCCCAATCTAAATGATGTTCCTCTTGGTACTGGAAAGGTTATAGGGTTGGTTACTCAGCTGCCATTTTTAATGAAAAGAGAAACCAGAGGGGTAAGGATAGACTCTCTGAGAATGTTGTTCCTCTCTGGTTTCTCTTTCAATTAAAACCTTTTCAGTGGTGGCACGCAAAATCTGGAACAGTTTCACCAAGGAAGTCTATTTGGCTCCATTGCTGCTTTTTATTTTATTTTAGAAAGCACATTTTATAGATATCCTTTAAATGTGATTAAATTGATCAAGGCTTCTCGGTCTTTCAACCTTAATATGATGCAGTTTTGAAAAATCATTATTATATTTTATTATATTATTGTATCCTACCTTAGTTACTTTATAGAATGTCAAGGTATGCATTCTGATAAACTGGCTGGAATCCTGTTGGTGTCACACACATCCCTATGGAAATGGCTGTATGTTTTTGCCCACATTCAGTCAAAGGGATTTCAGTTTTCTTGCCTCTCCCATGATGAGGAAAAACAGAAATATACCTACTTAATATGATAAACAAGATAAAAACAAAAGACAGAAACAAATATTAGAAAATTATTCTACACATGGTCCCATTAGCAAGGAATCTATTAGCCTCAAAATGGAAATCTCTACAGATACCGACCATTGACAACTGACTGATTAGAATGTTACAAGCCATAGAAATGGATAAATTAACAAAAACAATTGAAGGATCTTATTCAGATGGAAAAGATTGGGATATTTTTTATAATATTCTATAAAGACAAATGGAGTTGTTAAAGAAAATAGAGTGGAAGTATGAATTTGTATTAACAAAAATCAATCCCCTAAGCAAAATATACAACATGTTTAATACAGAGAAGATATAAGCAATAAAATAAGATTGAGTCAAAAGAAAAAAGAAAAAGAAAACTTCACACCAAATGAAAAAACAGGAAGAGAAGTTAATTTACTGGAAAGTGAAACAATTTAAGCCTAATATAGAAAACGGGTATGTGTGTGTGTTTGTGTGTATTACAGTATAAATATATACCATGTAAAATACGATGCAAATTAAATATGAGAAATTCAATAAAAAATAAGAGAGAAAAAAACAGAATAAATTATCTAAAATGGAATGGCAGTGGGGACAGTGCAGAGAAGTTGTGAGAGATAAGGAAAAATATGCAAATTTCATCAATTATATAATTTAACAGTTTGCAGAATGCAGCTTTCTTACTGCAGAATCTGGATCATTTCCTTGTAGAATTTAATTCATTTAGCATGGTGTACTGTACACAGCACTGTGATCATAATAACTTCCTTTCCTCACTAACATCTCCTTGTGTGATGGTCCCTTTTTAGATCCTCAATAAGGTGTAGATGTCAAAATGAACCCTTGAGGTTCACTAACAGGAGACTCTGGAGAGAGACAGATCATGTATTATCTTTTCTTTGCAAAAGTTGCCTGGAAAAAGAACCATGTGTCTTCTGTTTTTTAATCTGTTGTACCCACCCCGATTGCTCAGACAGAGGGCAGGTAAGAAATAATAATAATGATGATGATGATGATGATAATAATAATAATAATAATAATAATAATAATAATAATAATTTTCATGTGTATGTTTTTCTGGGGTTTTTTTTGTCTCAGCTTCTTGGTATGCAGAAGGATCTTGTAGCACCTGAGTGAAAGATATTATATAAAGATGCTACTTCCTCAGATGCATGGAGTGAACTGGTGGTCAGGAAGGATCTTTATAATCAGACTGTATGAATAGCCATAGAAATGCAAAACTTGTGGATATGGTGATAAGGTGACAAGTTCAGTTTTAACTATGGTTGTGGAGGGATAAAGCCAGGGCCCATTCACAGTCAGAAATAACCTGGTGTGGAAACCAGGTTGTTTCCATGATTTGCCACGATCGAATCTCTTGGTGGTATTGATTTGTTATGATTGTGGCATTTTATCTCTGATTCTGTTCACATTGGCAACTGGATATAACACCATGGACAGATTTGATCCTGGTGGGAGGGGGGGGAGAGGAGGAGGGGGAAGAAGAGCAGAGGCAGTGGGATGATCCATTGGCAGCTCCTGCAAAAAAAACAAACGGTTCTTTTGAAAAGAACCACAGAAATCCCAGTTTGAAAAAACACCCAGGTTAAGGAGGATTTGCACTGTGCCCCCCTCAATCTAGGACCCCCCCCCAAAAAAGGTGCAAGTGTGAACAACCCCCTAATTTGGGTCAGGGAAACCCGGTACAAGTGTGAATGACCCAAATTTAAATGAGTTTGGAGCCCAGTTTAAAACGCAGTGTGAGTGGGGACCCAGTAAAAAAGATGTTGCCTAAGGCCAGGGTGGGTGCATGCAGATGTCTCGTGCACATAACACACCAAAAACAATTCACATAAACCTATGACATACTGATCTCTTTGGGAACATGTCTCCAGTGGCTTCAGCAATACTGTTTCATCTGAGGTTTCCAACCATTTCACTTCTCTGGCAGCTGGAGTGTCCAGTGGCTCAATTTCTGACTCACTCTTTTATTAGGAAGGTAATGATCTCCATATGTCCAGGAACTTTAGGAGGGTTGCAAGGGCTTGCATAGAACAATCTCTTGGTGGATTCTGTCCTTGACTCTTAGATTGAAGATCTGGCAAACAGCCCCTGATGTCCTTTAGAAGTTCTCTTCCTGGTATCATTGCCTCACTCCTTCCTCTAACTATTCTAATGGTGGTAGAATATTTAAAGACTACCACACATATCAATATTTCTGATGCCATAAAAGCAGCATACAGATTAGAAGTAATCCATTGCAAATAACGATGTTGTCTGTAACACACAGTTCAGCAAAGTCACAAGGGAATAACTACTTTTCCTCTTTTTTTTTTTTTTTTTAAAAGTGACAGCTGGTAACATGGTTAGTAACTTTCATTGTTCAATGGGTCATATTGATTCATGTACTTGCTACTTTTCCTCAAATGTGTAATGAGGCTAAAATTCTTTGGAGGCATTTTGAATGAATGTTTTATTTTAAATTTTTAAATCAGGCCACTGGACAGATTCCCATACCCAACTGAAAAGGAATGAAAAACTAATGAACAATATAATGAGAACAGTAACAAGCCTTCTTTAAAAAATTTTTTTGTACAGGCTGAGTCTCCCTTATCTGGAATTCTAAAATCCAAAATTATCCACATGGGTGGATGAGATAGTGGTTCAATGTACACAATTTTTGTTTCATGCACACAATTATTAAAAAAATATTGTCTATAAAATTACCTATGGGCTATGTACATGAAACATAAATGAATTTCATGTTTAGATTTGGGTCCCAGCTCCAAGACATCTTTTTACTTATGCAAATATTCCACATCCTTCCCCCTATAAATTACCAAACTCCAAAACACTTCTGGACTGGTCCAAAGCATTTTGTTATATGCAATATGTTGCATGTTCAACCTGTAATATGATACATGTAATATGTTATATGATGAGTTCCTTTTTGAAAATAGGTTTTTGACTCTAGGTTAACAATCATGTGATGCACTTGCCCAGTAGATAGATGCCATCTGTATGGTTGCCAACTTTACTAACCATGCATGGTCATATGTGGGCAATACAATACAATAGATACAATAGACTCAACTGCAAACATAATATTGAAACAACATCTGAAGGGTATCCATGCACTAAATCTACATGTTAATCACAATCACAGCCTTCAGAATATCATAAGGGATTATGAGGCTCTGGGAAGGAAGCTGAAAGAGATGGATGCACAGGTTGTCATCTCATCTCTTCTCCCGGTAGAAGGGCATGGTCCAGGAAGGGAGAAGAAAATAGCAGAGGTGAATAACTGGCTCCGTAGATGGTGCCGCCAAGAACAGTTTGGATTCTTGGATCATGGGCTGCGGTTCCATGAGGAGGGACTTCTGGCAAAGGATGGGCTGCATCTCACGCCAGTTGGCAAAAATGTTTTTGCCCACAGTCTGAAGAATCTGATCAGGAGGGATTTAAACTGAGTTATGTGGGGAAGGGAGACAGCATTCTGGAAGACAAAAGGGCTGGAGAGAATAGCTAAACTTGGATAGAGGGAACAAGGCAAACAGTGCAAGGACCCAACAGTAGGAAGAAAAGAAAAAAAACGTGCAAAAGCAGCAAGTAAAGAGGACACATGGTCTTAGATGTCTCTACACTAATGCACAGAGTATGGGAAATATGACAGTGATTGCATCCCGAAGGAATACCCTCAGTGTGTCCCCTCCCTGGACGACCAGCCAAGATGGACAGGGATCGAGGGAGCAGGTCGTCTTTTTCATACTTCCAAGAAGCTTGTCCACGTCATCGGTACTCACAGGTTGGAACTCATCCAGCAAAATGACATCAACGGAGTTGTTGGATGCCTCATCTATTGGTTCTGGTGGAAAATTGACATCTAAGTCGGCCCTTATCCGAGAGATTTTATCTGCAAAGTAGGTATTAAACGCATCACAGCAGGCTGTCGTAGGGTCAAGTAAGGAATTTGACACAGGAGGGACCTGTGTTAGCTCCCCCCCCCACCCTAAATAGCTCTGCTGGGCGGGACTCTGCAGATGCAATGCGTGCAGAGCAGAAGGCTCTTCGCGCTGCATGCAAAGCCTCCTGATAGGCGCGAAGATGCTGCCTATGGCGAGTTCTGTCGGTTAAGAGTCGAGTTTTCTGCCACTTGCGCTCTAGTCGTCATCCAACCCGCTTCATCTCCCTAAGTTCCTCTGTAAACCAGGGCTTACGGTTAGGAGCGGGCTGGAGAGGACGCTCGGGTGCAATCGCGTCGAGAGCCTTGGGAAGATCGGTGTTCCAGGTGGTGACCAAGGCTTCGACGGGATCACCGGCACTGCCAACCATTAAACCCTCTAAGGCCTTCTGGAAACTGATTGGTTCCATCAGCCTTCGAGGGCGAACTAATCTAATGGGTCCGCCACCCCCGGGGGAACGGATAGCGGCTTTTAGCTCCAGCTTGATCAGGAAATGGTCCGTCCATGACAAGGCAGAGGTTTTAGTTACCTCTGCCCACGGATGTTGCTGTTCCGTACTAAAAATCCCATCGAGTGTATGACCAGCACAATGAGTCGGCCCGTTGACCAATTGGAATAGGTTCATGCCTGTCATGGTATCCATGAACTCCCGAGCTGCTCCAGATAGATCAGAAGGGCTGGTCTCGAGAGGGATGTTGAAGTCACCCAAGACCAAAAGTCTGGGTGTCTCCAACAACAACTCAGAGACCAGCTGAGTCAGCTCGGATAGGGAATCTGCTAGACAACGGGGTGGCCGGTAGACTAACAGAATCCCCAAGCTATCCCTGGACTTCAAGCTGAGGTAAATGCACTCGATGTGGATTGTTTTCCGGACAGGTTTCCTGATCAAGGTTAGGTTGGTTTTATGGACTATAGCCACACCGCCCCCCCCCGCCCACTTTCCCTTACCTGCTCACTGACTGCTCACTGAAGAAATAATTTCAGAAGTTTTCTTCCCACTATTTTGACACATTTTGGTTATTATTATATTTCAAATTGTAGGACTTTTCTTGCAAAAAATGTCATTAGTGCAACAAATCTTGGCTTTGTTTAAAATTCCTATATGTTTTGCAAAAACAGCTGTTTGGGGACATAAAACTGTATTTATAAATCCTTTATTGGTGAAATTGTTAGAAATGTACTATTTATATCCCTCCTCATACAGTAGACCCATTAAATAAAGGGAAAGTTATTAATCAACATTTGTTCAGTTGATTCAATGGATCTAGTCTTGGTGGGATTAACAATTGGATTCAAGCCTCTAAAGTATCTGCTAACTAATAAAAACTATGTGTATGTGCTTCTGTAGATATCTGTATTCCAGGCTGACCTACCTTGGAGGATTCTTGAGAAGATAAAATGAGGAGGAAATTCAAGTATGTTCCTTTAAGCCCATTGAGGAAAGGTGAAATACAAACACAATGAATAATAATAAATAAATAAATGTCCATGAACCCATTCAAGCAGTCTTCTCCAACCTGGTGCCATCCTGAAGTGTTGGACCACAACACCTATAATATGTGAGCTGTTTGGGCAGTTATGGAAATTGTAGTTCAGGACACCTGAAAGATACTAGGTATTGCTAGTGAAATGCTGAGATTTATAGTTTTGTGAGATATTTAGCCTTCTCTGCCAGACAGCTCTGGTGCCACAACAAACTACAAATCCTAGGATTCCATAGCTCTGCACCATAGCAATTACAGTGGTGTCAAACAGTAATATTTCTGAAGTACAGATTAGGCCAAGGTTGGAGGCATATATTCTACAATCCCAGAGGGGGAATTCACAGCAGATGTGAACACAACTTGGAAAAGTTATTTTCTGGACTATAAAACAAAATTATCGAGCCACCATGGCTGGTGAACAACAACTCTGAGGTTTGTAGTCCATAAAGGCAACTTTCCCAAGCTCTGAGTGGAAGTAACACCGACAGTGATCAATTTCTAAACATCTGTTGTGACATAGTGAGTGATATTGCTGCAAAATAGAAAACAGAGTCTTGAAAACAGTTTCTAAGGGGGAGAACAATGTTGTAAAGAAATATTTATTTCAAATAACCGGAGCCAAATGTTGTTGGCTTGTAGTCAAGGCAAATGAAACTTGAATATGTTTTCCCAACTTGATAGTTGTAAAACTTACATCTTTAATACTGGCAGTGAAATGTACTGCTGGGGGATATTAAATACTTAATGTTTATTGTATTTATGAACTAGCAAAATGTCTACTATTGTGCTGGGTGGAATATGCAGGCAGGGAGGACTTGTATCTCGTGGTGGCTTCTGTTCAATTGTCTTCAATCCCTACATTTGGAATGAGAAGCAAATGCCCCCCTGCCCACAGCTGAAATGGGTCTCAACTGTAACTTATTTTCCTTCCCTAGTGAAGCTCTTATAATTCACTACATGGATATCCATCCAAAGCCTATCTACATGGGACTACCCTGCTCCTAATTTCTCAACCCCATACCCTCTATTATTTCACAGATGAAAACTGGGACATTTGTGGCTAAGCAACAGCAGGACTGTGGCTAAGATAGCAAAGGATGTTAATGAGGAAGAACACAACAGCTAGGGAAGGCGGCAGCAGTTTACTTTTGTTTCAGTCCACTGGGAAAGTCAAGATGCCACTCCCTCCTCTTCTCTCCACACCGTTGACTGAACTGCGTGTAAATAGAAGCAAACAAAACAAAACAAACAGCTTCATTTATATACCGCTTCAAACCGCCTAAGGAGTGTCTAAGCGGCTTACAACTGTAAGCTACTTGCCCCCAACAATCTGGGCACTCATTTTAGCGACCTTGGAAGGATGCAAGCCTGAGTTGAGTTTGAGCCCTTTTGCTGGTCTTGAACTCGCTACCTTATGGTTTTGAGTGAGGGGCTGCAGTACAAGCATTTAACCACTGCGCCACCAGGGCTCCTGGTGCTGGAGACAAAGGATGAAAGTGGGAGGAGGAGAGAAACACTGGGACATTTTAAGAAGTAGTCGAAAAAGTGGAATGGCAAAAGATTAATTGGGAGTTTCCCTGAAAAATTGGGACAGTGGGAAGGTATATGATTCCCTAGAATAGAATCTGAAAAATTCAGAGACATAGCCATGTTAGCATGGAATACCACTATGCAAAGGGATGTTGTAGCACCTTTGAAACACACTAGCTAAACTTTCATAGACTTGATCTACTTCCTCAGATTAATGGTCTCCATGCAAACTCCAAACTCTTATGCTACAACTTCTTTTGCACAGTTAGTCTCAAAGGTGCCACAAGATCCCTTTGCATACAGAATTTGAAGAAGGTTATTACAGCTAATTATTTTGAACTGTGACTTCCAGAATCCCCCAGTCAATCATGAAAGAAGATATGCTGAATTCAAGAATGGTTAGTAAATGTTACAGATCATTCAGCTTCTGATGATCACAACTGGAAAGGATGACTGTATGAACTGTAGTTGACAGGTCTCTATACATCTGGCACACAATCTTCTTTCTTGCTAGAGGGATCTGAATAGGGTAATGCCTCCCAATGCTGCAAACAGGCTTTTCAGGTCCAGCAGATGGAGCCACTGTGGTGCAGTGGTTAGAAAATTGGAAAGCTACCCTTTTAATGCATTACTGGAACACATTGCCCTAAATACATTGTACTATAAAATATACAGGGATTTTCTTCTACACTATGAGGATGTGGTGGCTCAGCGGTTAAGATGCTGACTCTGATGATAGCAAGATTGGCAGGCTGGCAGTTCGAGGTTCAAATGCCATGTGACAGAGTGAGCTCCCGTCACTAGCCCCAGCTTCTGCTAACCTAGCAGTTTGAAAGCATGTAAAAGTGCAAGTAGATAAATAGGTACCACTTTGGTAGGAAGGTAACAGCATTCTGTGAGATCATGCTGCCCACATGACATTGCTGGCTCTTTGGCTTGGTAAATGAGATGAGCACTGCTCCCTACAGTTAGACATGACTAGATAACCCTGCCAAAGGGGAAACCTTTACTTTTTACCTTTTCTTCTATTATATGCATGGAATATACAGGAAGCATGTCACCACTCTAGGAAGGCTGCACCCACACTTTAGAAATAGTGTTTGACCCTACAATAACTGCCATGGCTGAATGCTATGGAATTCTGGGAACTGTGGTTTGTTGTGACACCAGAGCTCTCTGACAGCGGAGGCACAATATCTCACAAAACTGCAAATCCCATCATGCTGAACCATGGCAGTTAAAGTGGTGTCAAACTGCATTAATGCTGAGGTGTGATGCAGCCTAGGAGGAGAATCACAGTGGGCCTTGAGGCCTAACAGAGACAGAGAGTTGGGTATGCAACATCAGTGCTGCTTTAAGTTAGGCTCAAGCAGGGACAGAAACACAGGGGGCAGATGAGGGGCTGGAGCTATTACCCAACAAATTTTCTCCCTGACTCTGTGGCAGAATAGATTACACCAACAGCAAACAACAATGGAATGGTAGCGGGTCCCAACTGTTCAAAGGACTATAGATTCCAGTTCCTAATTTCTATAGTAGGTCTGGCGGATCCCCACAAATGGAAATTCTTAGCATCTGGATAAAGACAAAGACACTTTCTTGACCTGATGGTGCTGAGATAAACTTATGCATGCACAAGACAGCAACAGGGTTCCAGCCAACAGAACTCCCATTAAATCGTGACATTTGGAACTTTTCATAGCAAATGTTTCCAGTCAATAGCTGTTTGTCTAACTAGATTACCTGAAATGAGAAACACATCAATTTAGCCACAAAACGAGCTGGCCTTTAAATGTAGCATGTAGACATTTTGCAGCAGGGAGCCTTTGAAGACAAGTCATCATAAAAAGATGGGGAAGGGAAGGTGGGCAAGGCAGTAGAAGAGAAAGAGCATATCAGCTACTAAAGAAGTGTTTCCATTTACATCTGTTTCCTGTGCCAGGAAACACAAGTAGCAATGAAAACACAAGCAATAAGAAGAAGTAAAATGAGTTTTTATTTTATTCTCTTTTATTTTGACAAAGGACCAGAATAAATCTCCACTCAGTATATGGTTTTGATTTTATAAATCCAGTAAGTGCATGTGTGCAAGTATGTGTGTGTGGAAACAAACACACACACGCACACACTTGGGAAAGACTTTTAGTGCTTTCTTAAGCTTGGCAACATCTGTCTTTTAAATGGGCAGGCTTTTCAATCATCCTGCTCATTGGCTGGAGAAATAAGACGATTAAGGATTTCCCAGAAAGTGAGTGCTGTAGGTCGTGTCACTTGACTCTTCCACCCAAAGAATCCACACACACCGCCCCATCACTCCCAGACCACAAGCCTAAAGTGGCGTCGTCCTTTTGACAGGTTCCTAGTTTGCCAAAGGAATGGGGAGGGAGGGTGGATGGGATGAGAGAACTTCCAATTCATCAGTATCCATGATGGGTGATAGTCAATCCTCTGCCGTCCCACCAGACTTTGGAACCCTTGTCAGTACCATCTGACTCAAGAAATAATTTGGGCATTTATGACTTTGGCATGGAGTCAAGGAAGTGAGAGTCTTTCCAATACAAGACAGAAGGAATGATAGAAGTGTCAAAGAACTTCACAAGCCAGCTTTGATGTGACAAAACAAGAAAATGATTGTGTTAATGCTTCATTTTGGGTTATAAAAATTTTAAGTGACTGGCACAGCTCAAACCTTTTATTTTATCATCTCATTCCCACAAAGTCCCATTTAGCAATGAAACCTCTGCCAAATGGCTATGTTCCCTGGAGCATTGCTCATATAATGTTCCTAGACATCTTTATCAAGCCTGACATCAGCACTAAGAATGTGTGAATCTGTCAGATTGATTTTACCAGTCTTCTAGTTTTTCTGCCTCATTCCAACTTTGGTCCACAGCAGTCTATGAGACTTTCATATTTCTGCACATATTGTAAAGGATTTTTATTTTAATAATGGGTGCATTTTTGCATGCATTTCCCAATTGACTAAATTATGTTTGCACAGATGTTTTTCGACTTCATTTACCTTTCCTTGCACATTTTTAAACAATATATGCTCATTTTAAATACATTTTTTCCAGAAAAGAGATGATATCAAAAACTCACATGTGCACAGATTTCAGATCACAAATTGCATTTGAAGCTAGAGTTCTGTTGCAAAAAGTTCATGCTGAGTAATCTCATTGAAATATGACCCCCAAAATATTTCTCAATCAGTTTACTTAGCACCTATCCTTGTGGGACAAGTGCTGCAGACCCTCCAGAATCTCCCAAATCCCCTCACCTGGGGGATTCTGGGAAATCTAGTCTGGGAATAAAAACTTTCCCAAGCTTTGCAAAATCTCAACCACCCTCCCATAAGAGTAACATCATGAAAAAGCAGAAAGCTATTGACCACACAGACTTTGCATCTGAAGACAGAAGAAAGTAATTCAAGGCATAGGGAGAAACCAATATTGATATAATCAGAGATCTGTTTTTGAGGGGAATCTGATACCTTTGGAGCAGCAAAATATCAAAGTGGAGGACGCTATCATTAGACTTTGGACATTACCACACAAGTCCCATTCTTGTAGCAATCACATCAGTTTTTTTTTTTTAATTGGAACACACTGGGATCAGAGCAGCCAATACTGCACGTCTTCACAATCACACAACTGGAGCTGTCACCACCATGATGCTCGCTTTCTGCCTTCCCCTTAATCCTGCCTCCTTATACTTTGTCTTACTCAGCGTGTGTTAACGGTTTTTAAATTTTACTTTTTTTAAAAACAAACAAACAAACAAACAAACAAACTTTCCCACACAATTCTGGAACTCTTCCACTGTGATTTAAGTTAAAACAAAGAAAGAAAATAAATAAGAAAAAATCCCACAGGCAATCAGGCTGCTTGGGGAGGGGAAGGGGGAACAGTGGGAGAGGAGAAGATACTGAGACCACAATACTGCCAATATTGCAACTATTCTAGCAGCAAACTTTCATAGTTGGGGACTAGCATGATGGGAGGTCATTGACATGTTTCTTGCTTCAATGAATAAGGACACCCTAACTGCACTTAGGGGATGCAGCAACTATGGACTGGAGGCATCGTCATGCTTTAGGTATTGCCAAAACCATTTTTTTCTAGGTTTCCAAGTAGCAATCTTCTTTTAAAGTCTCAAATACATCACGTGGCAAAGGTACTGATAATCCACCATGTTAATCCAGAGTGCCAGCTAGCTTTAAAGAATGGTGTATGCTGAATGATGCCCAGTACTCTCAAATATATAAAATGCTCATAAAATATATCTACAAGTTAACTGATAATACCAAGGCTATATAAGGCTGCATCCAGACTAAACAGAAAAGTCCCAGATTTTGTTCCTATGCTTCCTGATTTTATACTGGATTTAAATAAACCAAACTGGGGACCTGATATAAAAATTCTCTGATCATATTGGGAGCTGACAGAAAATTTTCTGGGATAAACAAAAAACGTATGGATCTCCAAAATTAGAAAGAACAGGAACAAAATCTGGAACTTTCTGGTCTTTTAAATCAGTCTGGATGTTTCCTTAGTGAAGAAATTTGGCTTGTCTCCTTCTTCCATTTAAAACAATTGTGGCTAGCACCAGCATCAGTGTATAATTCATGAGTAGATGGCATTTCAAAATATACATGTTATCAAGAACAAATTAAAAAGATTGCCTGCATCCATTGCTCACATGGATGTGTAGAGGAGGGCTCATATATACACATGGGGCTGCCATGTCCAACCATAAAAATATTCTAGAGTAAAGTACTAAACTTTATGTCTAGAATGACTTGCAGTGATGTAGTCTGTGGTACAAGTCTTTGCTATCAGTATGACAGCCACATTGCCATAAATATGATGGATTTATTTAACTACCTGAAAGGATGTCATTAGAAGATTATCAAAATTTGTCTCCAGAGGCTAGAACATGAACCCATGAATTCAAGCTAAAAGAAAAGAGATTCTACCCAACCATTAGAAAGAACTGCTTGACTGTAAGAGTCGTTTGACAGTGAGATAGACTGACTCAGAGGATGGTAGATTCTCCTTCTTTGGGGGTCTTTAAACAGAAGTTGGAGGGCCATCTTTTGAGAGTACTTTAATTGTATATTCCTGCATGGCAGAGGATTGGATTAGATAGCCCTTGAGATAGCCCTATGACTGTAATGTTTAGAGGAGCTAATAATGACCTACTTAATAAGGATCTCCCCTTTACTTTAGTGATGGAACTAGATTAGGAATAGCCAAATCTTAGAGGGAGGCAGATGGGCAATTTTCAGGGAGAGTCAAACAGAGTTTAGTCAGTGGGAGTTATAGAAAAGCCGATGTATCAAAAGAGAGCCACAAGCAGTGACAACAGTAAGGTCAACTACACTAAAGTTTAGCATCCATCTATTGTATTTGTAAAAAAAATCTTCATTTTATGAGCCCCAATGTCAGAACAAAATTCTGGAGAAGTTAGTTTTTAATATTTGTAGACTATCATGCAATGAATGATAATATGAATGACACATGGAATGAAAAAGCATATGAAGATTAACCACAAATTCTAGAAAGTGAGGTGGATGCTGCATTAAATGAAATTGGAAGGAATAAATCACCAGGAACTGATGTTATTCCAGTTGAACTGCTACAGTCTACACAGACCTGCAAGACTTGAGCAGGTCTGTTAATGATAGGGTGGTCTGTCATTCATGGGGTTGCCATAAGTCAAAGCCAACTTTCGTACAGCTAACAACAAAAGATTATAGTGATGCCTGATGGTTCTCTGTTTTACAGTTCAGTGTTTTGTTGTGGCTTGTAAACTGTTTATATTGTGCATTATAACTTGTTAATTATGATGTGTTCAGTGTTTTAATAAATCATTTGATTTACCATATGATTGGTTAAAAAAGAAACCAGAAAACTCTGCCCCACATATTTTATTAGCATATATTGTTGTTGTGTGCTTTCAAGTAATTTCTGACTTAATGGAAACCTATCATGGGGTTTTCTGGGACTGAGAGCATGTGACCCACCCAAAGTCAGCCAGTGGGTTTTCATGGCTGAGTGGGGAATTAAACCCCAATCTCCAGAGTCAAAGTCCAACACTCAAACCATTACACCACGCTTGTTCTTTAGCATATGTGACTGTTAAGCATACATATATGTTAACATTTATTACTTCTAGAGATCACCCTACCCACATAATGTCCTTTTACTGTTCTTTTAGCCAAACTATTGAACTGTTTCATTTTTCCTTTACTCAAACATAACATATACATGCACAGCCTCCTTTTTTGTTCTGCTTGTCGGAGATTTCCATTGTAGTACCTCCAGTGCTAAGAAAAGATTCCATACAAAATGTTGCAGAGGGAATGAGCCAACTGTTATGTCCCTTTCTCTTGGATCTTGGATCAACTGCTGGGCTGGTGTTGCTTTTGATGTCCTGTAATTGGAATAGCGAGGGCATTGGCAGTAGGCCCAGAAAGCATCCTTACCTTTGACTCCCCTTTGCTCTTCCACATTGCAGGCATTCTCTCCCAAGCCCAGTTCCTGAACCCATTCCACTCATCAGGATATATGCCGAGAGAGCGCTTCTCTATCATCTGGCTTGATGAATACACCGCTTTGGGGAGTTTTGGCTGGAGGGCTGGGAGACAACTTGCCTATCCTGTTACAAGGGTCATTTGTTCCTCAAATGGCCTCTTTCTTGAAGTTGAACTTTGCAACAAAAATAAGGAGCAGCGTTTTACTCCCCCTGTCCCCCACTCCCCAAAATTGTTACATGGGAAATTTTTTGGAACAAAGGAGAGGAGAGACACATGGACTCTTGAAGGTCTTGCACAACATAGATTAGGTCCTTTTTGTCTTTTCCTCTTTGAGGTTGCCTTTAACCTGCTTTGGAGAGGGAGCTCATTATCCTTTTTTCTTTCCCATCTCCACTGCTGTCTTCTCACACATTCTTGGGGATGCTGCCACTTTATTTCAGTTGAAAGGAGACAAGAAACATTCCCCCAGATTATCTAGCTTGTTTCCCAGCTAAATGTAAAAAAAAGAGAGCTAAACACAGCATTGAATGCCTCTGTCTCCAGTTGGGAGATCCACCTGCACTGTAGCAGAGCTTGAAAAATGTTAATTTTTTGTGGTGGTAAGGTAAGGACTACAACTTTCAGAATCCCCTGGACATGCTAGGTGGGAACTGTAGTCCAGAAAAGTAACTTTTCCAGACTCTGGACTGTAGTAGGCATGACCAGAGTTCAGAAGAAATGACGGGCTCAGAACAGGCTGATATCATGGAATGCTAATTGTTGGAAGGAAAAACCTTTACGGGGGGGGGGGCACAAAAGGAGAGAGAAGAGATAGGGGCTGAGCAAATAGAGAGAGGAAACTGGGCTGAGCCCAGTTTTATGAAAGCAGATGGAAGCCTTGCTGTCCTAAGGCGGGCCAAACATCACGTGGCATCAAGCTGCACCGCTTGGGGATTTCCTCCCATCTTCCCCCCACACATATGCACCATTGCATGAACACACCACCAGAGACCAGCAATTACCTCCCTCTTCTTGCCCAGCTGCCATCCCATTGGATGCCCCAGGTGACCAATACATGAGCAATACATGACCTGTACAGTGCATTGGTACACCCAATGACACATCGACAAAGCACAATCAGGGAACCCTCCCTTCACCCCATGACCCCCTGTTGGACTGTCTGGTTCATGTATGTTTTAGTTACAGCCATTGCATTATTGGGGAACTGCTGTGTTTTTTGTACTTTTGCATCATGGTGTGTGTGGTAGCTTGATGGTGTGATGGTGCAGCTAATCACACATGTGCCTATATGGTGAAACAAACCAAACCAAACCAAATCATATGGAGAGCAATGATGCTGGTGGGCGGTGGCTGCATCTCACTGGTACCATGTTGCATGCTCCAGACCACTCCTAGGCTTCCCTCTAATCCTACAGTTGCACTGTGCTATGTATTTGCTGGTGCAATGATGTGTATTTTCTGTGTTAATGCTGAGTATCAGAGCTTCCTTTTGCTCCAGTTTTTAGCTCTAGAGTGCAGCTTTGTATCCATTTCTACCCAGTTTGGCACCATGCATAGTCTGAACTGCCAGGCTTCAAGTCAGGTTGAAGCCACTTTTTTTTTTTTGTCAGTGTGGATAACTCCACAGAAAGGAATGTAGTATCCTGAAACTGGTGATATCCAGCTGGCTCCTACTCTGAGCAACAGCATTCCATACTATAATGTTTTGTTGCAGGGGATGAGTTTCAAGTGTGTCTCTGAATTATAAACTCTTATCCCAAAAGACATGATTGTGAGGACTGCCGCAGCCTTAAACATACTGTAGGCCTGCCAGATTTGAGTGCTGGCTAAAATCTCAGGAAATTGTTGCGTTTATCTCGGTCTCAAGGCAGTGAGACTAATGTTAGAGTGAACAACACTGAAGGAGGAGGAAGCTTGATTTTAGTAGGTTCTGTGGCTTTAAAGTCTGGGCACTCCTCACTTCCCATTTCCTCTTGGAGCCAGGGCTTTCTGGCTCAGCTGAACAGTTTTTTGTTTTGGTGTAGTGTTCTTGTGCAATGTTGATGCACCAAAAAGCCAGAAATTAAGAAAGAGGACTAGAAAAATGGTAGATGCCTCTGCCTGGCATTAAGAAAGAGGACTAGAAAAATGGTAGATGCCTCTGCCTGGCCCCATTGTAACATTTGGAGCAAAGCAGAGAATGGACAGGGGGCACAGACTCACCTTCACCTTCACTTTCATTCATATCCTCCAACTTTTCACAGATGTGTTCACAGATGGGACACATGCAGTGAAGCAACATCAGAGTGTGCTCAAGAGGACTACAGTTAATAAAGGGGAAGAACAGAGATGATATAGGAATGGCTGCAGCAAGTTGCTTGTGCCTGAGTCTACAGGAAAGGGCAAGATTCTGCTCTTTCCTGCCCTCTTCCATTCTGAGTTAACCGAGTGCAAAGTACTTCTGCACTTTGAACTCAGTATGCAGCAACTGAAGTAAGAGAGGAGAAAGTTGGTGGAGGAGATAAGGACACTGGACAAAGAGCTGAAAAGTGAGGTGATAGAAGATTAGTTGGGACTGTTCCTGCCAAATCAAAATAGGTGGTGTGTATGGGGAATTACCAGGCCAACTTTATACCAGTGGTGCTTAGATATCTGTGCCACAATTATACCTTCTCAGCTGTCCTGCATATTTTATAAATTACAATTTGCATTCCCTGGCCCCCAAATGATAACTATGGGTAACTATTATGCGTTAAATTGCCCATTTATTCAAGCCTGTAACATCCCAGGAGTAGTGTGCGGATAACCACATGTTATTAAGAACAGCATCATGTCTAGTCAGTTTAACTGTCAGGGGAGGGGATTGCTTAATGGCAGCACCAAATGCCTGTCCAACCTGCAAAGTTGGAGATCATGGGGAAAGCTTCTTCCTTCAAGTTAGATGGGCACAGAATTAAGAGAGGGGGGCATGCTGAACCACATTTAGACTCTCCATTAGATAGATTGGACTAGTGAGTCAGAGGTCAAAGTTGGACACATGTGGACAAGCAACATCAGAGTCACAAGATAGGAGAAGCTGCAGCAATTTGCTTTTGCTTGAACTAACAGGGAAGGGTAAGGCTCTGTTCTCTCCTTTGCTTTCCCTCCTCCACTGATTTAATTGATTGCAAATTACTTTTTCACTTTGGACTCAATCTGCAGTCATTAAATTAAATTAAATTTCAACTGAAGTGAGCTGAGGATGAAAGCTGAAAGTAGGAGGAGGAGAGAGAAACTGGTACATTTTCAAAGCAGCTGAAAAAAGTGGGACAGCAGAGCACTAATTGAGACTGTCCCTGACAAATCAGGACAATTGGGGGTATATATTAAATGAAGGCACACATAAGTAGGTCTTTTTCTATAGCTTTAACTCGTCTTAACAGGTGACATATGAGATATGGGAAAGAAATAAAAGTACACAATTGCATAAGAATGGGTGGGAGGTTAATGGGCAGATTTGGTAGTATGGGGAAGGAGAATGCAGGGAGGAGGGAATGGGTAAAATTTAGGTTGGGTTTTGAAGCAACAATAAAAGGTAGATTTGTATCCACAGCTGAACTTTATTAAAAGCCCCAGAGAATGATCTGAAGGCACACAATGTCATTCTGCTGTTGAAAACTGAGCAAATCCTGGCTCAAAATCCTGGCTGACAGCCCCAGCCATTGAGTAAGAAGATGACCTTTCCTCTAGTCTTCTGCACATTTAATAGCTAAAGATGATTTTGTTTTATTGGGTGTTAATGCCTAATACAGGATGAAGAGTAGCACAAGACCCTCTAGAAGGTATTTCCACTGCAGCTCCCAACAGCTGTAGCCAACTAAGCCAATGATGAGGGATGGTAGGGCTAGTGGAAAACCACTAGAGATGGATTTGAGGGTGGTTGTTGTTTTGCTCATTTTGGTTGTGAAGGAAGCAATGAGTAATTTTAACAGTTTTCTTCCTGCTGTAATCACGTTTTCCAGAACTGCTGTTTTCAGAAACTATTCATGGTTGGAGACTTATTCAGTGCAAAATTTGCACAATTTGCACAATGTATGTGCGTGTGTGCATGCGTGCACGCTCAAAACAGCATTTTCTGTGCAGAAAACAGAACATATTATTTTCTGTGCAAATAAATGAATGAAATTTTAGCAGAATAAGTCCTAGACTGTGAAGCTTCTTATAAGATTGCAAGATCTCCTCATCAGGGTTTCCCGATACTTTAATGTATTTTTCAATAATTCCTGAACATTTTGCAATATTCAATTCTAAGAACCTGTTCACATCCTTGGTGTGGAATGGAAAGATTGCTGTGGATAGTTGCTGGACATATAACCCATTAGCTGATTGTGGGGGACTGGGGCAGGTGGTAAAAGAGAACAAGCTTGAATTCTTCAATGATACAGGTCAGTGATGCTCTCATGATTGGAGGATCATCTGTTAGACATGGCTCTCCTACTTTTTTTTGTCAGGTGAGAAAAGGAGTGTAGAAGACTCACACTCTGTTCTTTTAAGTGTCTTTTCAGGAGGAAATGGAAGCAACAACACTAACAGGATTGTGTTTTGCTCACACTCTGCTTCCTTTTCTGCCATGAAGCACTGAAGCTACTGGAAATTGGTTTTCCAGTTCTCTAGGTTTCTAGTACTTGGAATCAAACATAATTCATAACAGAGACTGAAGTCAAGAGATAAGAAGAACTAGGGATAGGAAGGGCAGCCATGAAGGCGCTAGAGAAGATCCAAGAATAAAGATTCAAGGAACAACTGAACACTAACATTAGAATTACCCAAGTCATGGTATTCCCCATCACTATGGACCTTATCAGATGTTGGAAATTGGAAGTATAATGTAATGGCAATCTGAATGCAATCATTAGTTTTATGTTATTGTGAATTAAAGCATCTCACGCAATTTTGGGCAATGGGAGGTCTTTTCGGGTAATAGGAAGTCATTCTGAATGCATTCCGAACGCAATTGGAATTCACGTAAATTTGCTAAACTAGCGAATTCACATGAATTCGAATTGGCTCCAATTGTCTCTATTCGCAAAAAAGAGAAATTCATCCCGTCTGATAAGGTCCTATGTATGGAAGTGAAAGTTGGACAGTGAAAAAAGCAGATAAAAGGAAAATGAACTCATTTGTGATATTCTTAGATATTTTCTCTTTGGTTTTGACCTGTGCTTTGGTCCTGACCTCTGGTTTGCTCCTTGACTCTGCCATCTGGTTTGTCCTTTGGTCCTGACTAATGGCTGCTCCCACAGTTCCCACCCATCTTCTGGTGGCTGACCCTAGGCAACTTAATAGTTTGGTCTAGTCCAGATGCAGTTCCTTATGGATCTGCTTGTTTCACCATGCAGCCAAGATAAGTACCAGTTGAATAGATTCCCATGCACTGAAAAAGCCCATGTGATGCAGCCTCCCTGAGGCTGACCAGCAGGACTGTGTTTAAGTATTTGCTAGTAGGCTTTGACCGTTCAAAGTAGACTCAATTGCCTTTTGATCCCACATTGTACTTCGACCCATTTGCTTATTTTCTTGTCCAGGGTATTTGCTTTAACAACACAATGGAGTGTGATTGTTTTGACTTCCGAAAGCAATAGCGTTCCTGTTCTGACTGAAGTGGTCATGTTGTCTTTGAAACCCCTCTGTAGGAACATTTCTTTTTAGAGAAGAGCCCAAGTATCTGAGGGCTTTTGAAGATAGATTATAATAATAACAGCACATGTTAAGGTGGAAAATGTAGATGAATACATTTCAGATATAGGTGGTTCCTAGCTATTCTTACCAATTACTTTGAGGGAAAGGGGGCTTTTTTCTGCTCCATTTTGGAGTTCTGTCAAATTACATTACACTAAATAGTTGATCCAGCCATCACTGCTCAGAATTACTGTCAACATATGCATTATGTCCACATTGCAATGGTTTCTGAAACAGGACAAATCCTACAGTACTTGTTTGCCAAAACATTGTAGGATTAGTTGAGGCTGCTTTACTGTTTTTGCAGGTGTCTTTGTTTTAACACCATATTGGGGGCTTTTCTCATATCAAATATGTTATTGTTCAGTTATAGTTATACACTGCCTTGGTAGTTGTATGGATGAAGAATGATTTAGAAAAGCTATGGTTAATAAATAAATAATATAGCCCATTGCATCTGATGGAATATCTCTCCTGTTACTCAGGAGCAGGAATAGTACAAAATCTCCACATGTTGTTGGAGTCCATGAACACTAACCAGTATAGCCAATAGTAAGAAATGCTGGACATTGTACAGTCATCTCTCTACATGTGAATTTTGTGGATTTCATTGTTCACAGATTTGATTAATACGTTCTCTCTCGGAATCTCTAAATCCTGTAGAATGACTCTATGGTCAACTTCCACCAGAAGTCATGCTGGAGTAACTAGAGATTCCTAGAGAGAACAATTCTCTAGGTATTTGTAGGTCCTCCAATGTAATTCTGTTTTCCGCATCTGGCAGATGTTGGCCATAAAGTTGTACTGGAGGATCTAAAGATTCCTAGAAAGGTGTTCTCTCCGGTAAAAAAAAAGAAGTATTTTTTATTTGTGGTTTTTCCACTTTCATGGAGGTCCTGCTCTGCTTACCCCAGCAAATGTGGTGGGCCCACTGTAGTTCATCAACATCGAAAGAATGTCATGATTCCCAGCCCTGCATTAAATGGCTGGCAAACCAGGGTGGCTAATGTTTAAAGGACATAGGGATTATTGTCGAAAACATTTGAAGGGCACCTGGATGGTGAATCTGCCTTTTGCCAGTGCTAGCTAATACCACTCCACACATATGTGCCACTCTGTGTACCTTCCTCTGTTTCCATCCTGTAAGCAAGAGACTCCTGCACAGCTACAACCTATGAAATGTTACTAGTCCGTGGCACAGGCATATTCTTCTAAAAGGCAGTCATATGGGCTACATTATAAGTTCTCTTCTTTCTTTCCAGTGGAAATAGCTTGTTGAATGAGGAAACCTCATCTACACAGGAAAGATTAATACTGGTAAATGTTAAGAGGACAGATTTAATGGCATCCTACTGTCCTACTGCTTGAGGGTGCAAATGAATATCAGGCATATGACCACAATTTCACAGACGTAAATGCATATGTAAAACCATCTTTGTAGTGTGGTGCTGGTGTACATCATCTAGAGTTCCCATAAACTCCAATGACATGAGATACTTCCACTTCAGCTGAAGCAGTACTTCAGTATAGTAGATGAGTCTTGGTGGATGCCATAATGAAGACTGACCCCATTCAAAATTGCTGAGGTTCTAGGGTCTTTAATGCTTTCAATATTGTCATTGGGAGCATAGTAGATCTAGATGCCTATTATCTTCTCTTTCACAATCCTTGAATATTGTCCTGCTAACACTTTCATTTCTGTTCTCTAGATTTATAATGAATGAAAAATATTTGGGAAGATTCCAGGAATCCACAGCAAAGCCTTAGTACATAGGGCTAAATCCAGTGATGGTCCCAGTTAGATGTTGTTCTGTGCCTTCAAGTCATTTCTAGATTATGTGACCCTAAGGTGGCCCTGTCAAAGGTTTTCTTGGTAAGATTTGTTCAGAGAGGGCTTTCTATTGCCTTCCTCTGAGGGAGAGAATATGACTTGTTCAAGGACTGTCAGTGCTTTCCATGGCCAAGCAAAGATTTGAACTCTGATCTTCCAGAGTCCTAGTCCAGCACTCAAACCATTATACTATGCTGGCTCTTCCCAATTAGATTAGACCCATTGAAATTAATTTTGCCTATGTATTTGGTAATTAGCAGGTGTCCTTTATTTCACTGAACATGTACTGTTGGAAGGAAATCAAAGGGCTGTATAGTCAAATCTTCTGCCATGGAGGGATCTGCAACTAAACCATCAGTGAGAGATTGGTGCCCAACTTCTGTCTAAAATCCTCTACTGAGTCCACTGTCTTCTTGGATAGTCTGTTTCACTGTTGAACAGCCCTTACCATGAGGAAGTTCTTCCTAAGCTTTAGGTGGACTCTCTTTTCCATTTGTTCCTGGTCAGATCTCTGTAGCAGCAAAAACAAGCTTGCTCCATATACTACATGATGTCCCTTCAGCTATTTAACAATGGCTATCATGTCACTTCACAATCTTCCCTTCCCCAGGCTTTAGCCATTCCTCATAGGGCTTGGTTTCCAGACTTTTCATCATTCAGACCTTTCAGCACTGATTTGAGGGAAGACCAAAGCAGTCTACTGTCTGAGTTCCTCTCCCCACTTTTAGACTCCACTCTGCATTATCACACATATTACACTTTTCCACACTGTTATTCTCACCATCTCCCAGTGCCATTTGCAATAATCACCATCTTTTAGACGGAGATTTTTGGCAGGAAACTATTCTGGGGCTCTGCTTCTGGCTGGGAACACATTCTGGGTTGGAAATGCCACAGCTGCTTTTTATTTAAAATGAATCCTTTTAAAAAATTTTAAAGACCAGATAATAGAAGATATTGTTTGGATTTGGGATGTGGGAAAATGCATCAATGTGTGAGAAAGTGGTTGTGAAATGGGATTTGTGAGTCGTGTGAACTAGTTGAGATGTACATCAAACAAAATAACATGCAAATAGGGCAACATGTCCAGGGGTAGCCATGTTAGCCATATTACAAAATATAAAAACATCCCAAATCCACAAAACAGTGATACCTATATTGGACCAACCAAAAATGCACAAATGCATTACACAGGCTTTCATAACTTCACTGGCTTCTTCACCAATTATTTATTGTTAAAATTCATACAGGAGGAGAAGAAAAAAAATGATGATGTTAGAATCACAGGCCTACATTTTGTCAAGATGATGGTCTGGAAAGGAATCAATGCAGTCAGAGGCCACTCCTCTCTTTGGCCACGTAGGCTCTGGAACACAAAGAGTTGTAAAAGCCAAGCTTTTACATACAAATGTAATATATATACTTTGCCTGGTGAAGAAGCCAGTGGAGCTTCAAAAGCTTGCATGAAGTATTTTGTGCTTTTTTTTTTTGGTTCACACCATAAAGGTATCACTGCTTTGTGGATTTTGGATGCAAATAGGGTGTGTATACAGTGCGAGTGGTTGAGTGCATAAGAATTTTATTTATTTATTTACTTACTTCATTCATATGCTGCCTTTCTTCCAGAGTGGACCCAATGTGGCTTCCAGAAATAACAAATTAAAATCATTTACAATAAAAATTTAAAAACAATTTAAAACCCCCACATTAACACTACAGAATTATTTAAAAGCCATACAAAAGTTAAAGCAAAACACATATCTAAATAAAAATATTTCCTGCGTAATCATTAAAAGCTTGCTTAAATGAAAATGTCTTTACCTGCTAATGAAAGAAACTGAATGGGGCAATAGATACATAGAACAAATTGCCCTGTCATCATCAGCATCACCACCACTAATGTATTTCTATAATGCCATTAGTGTACATGATGCTTTGCCTGAATGGTTTACAATTGTTGATTTGACAGTTCTCTGGCCTCAGGCTTACAATCTAAAAAAAGTAAAAATAAAAATTACACACACACACACACATGCACACCTCATACAAGGAAATGGGGATGACAATGAGAGAGGGGATTGTTCATCAGATTCTGACTGCTGTTTTTTCCCCATTGGGATTGCTGGAGGGCTTTTCATTAATTGCCTGTTTTCCCCTCATTCAGAGGACATAAAAGTGTGTTCCTTTCTTCCTCCAAGGCCACAGCAGTGGCATTTGGGATGGATGGATGGCCTTCCATCAGTTGCTAGGCCTAGATATGATGCTAGGCGTAGATATGATGGAGATATGGTGGAGTGGTGGAGTCACCTTCCTTGGAGGTTTTTAAGCAGAGGCTGGATGGCCATCTGTTAGGTATGCTTTGACTGGGAGTTCCTGCATGGCAGGGGGTTGGACTGGTTGGCCCTTGTGGTCTCTTCCAGCTCTGTGATTCTATGATTCTATGATTCTATGACTCTGTGGTTACGGATATGAGTTTACAGGAACTAAGCAGAACAGTGGAGGACAGGGTGTCTTGGAGATGTCTCATCCATCGGGTTGCCATTGGTTGAGATTGACCTGAGGGCAGTTAACAACAACAAATCCTTCTCGTATGTATATTAGCTTCTCCAGAAGCACATCATACAACACAGATAGAAATGCATTGTTTAATCCCACATAGTCCTGTTATGCTTTGCACACATGCAAAGTCACATGTACTGTGAGAGCACAATGAAGACAAGACATGTTGTAAGCAATGTCATTGTGAAGGTGATGGCCACTATCCCACTATTTCTTCACTGCGAGACTCAAACTTGGGACTCTCTTACATGTCTCCTGCACTAAAACTCTCTTTAGATGCCAGCACTCTGGGTTTCATATTTTCCCCCAGCTTGGCACCAATTATTCTTTGACAGCTACATACCTCCTATCTAATGCGTCCCAAACCTAAACGACTTTTCTCAATGTTGGTAGCATTTTTAAAGTGTTTCTGAAATCACTTCAGACAGCTGCTTGTTGAAACAAAGTAAGAAATTTATTTGCAAGTCAGGCTGGATACAGTATCTCTATTAGTGGATAGTGTTCACAATGGATACTGTGTATAAATACTTTATTAGTTACACAGTTTAACAGTTTCTTTAGCTTGGCTTTGTAATTATTTCTTAATAGTTTTACGTATGCCCCCTTACAGGCTAAGTTCTCACAGAACCTTTATTAAATTTTTTTTATCTTATAACACTTCTTGCTATCTGTGACTCCACTAGTCACCCAACCTTATGTCTCCCACAGGACACTACAACAATTTAATTAAGGACACTCTTTGTCCCTTTCTTTGGTACCCGAAGCCCTTTCTAACTGCTCCTCACAGCAGCCTAACATAGCCTCAAGAGTTCTTCACCTGTCAGGGCACAATAAGCCTCAACCAACCTGCCTCAGCAGTTTAATCACACCCAGCTATTTTAGTTGTTAATCCCAGGTTTCATGGCTGTAATTTTTTTAGGACTCTCCACTCCTTAACATTGGACTTCTCTATCCCTTCTTATACTCAGTTCCATGCTCTGAGGGTCTGAGTTTCATTCAGGCTGAACCCCTTTTCCCTACTGCACCTCCTGGCAGTCTTCAAACACCCCTCTACTTTCTCAGGCTTGACATACTTCCTAACATTCCCCCTGTATTGCTGGCACCACCTCCTTTTATACTCACTCCTGGGAGCAGCCTCCATCTTTTCTGGTTTTGCTCCCATTAGCTAGTGCCAGGGTTCTAATCTGCCTGTTGGCTCCACAGTCATCTTCTCAACCCATTTCATTTTAAGAACAGAGAGGATATGAGTGAGATCATGTACAGTTTCCATGGGATATGAGCACAAATGAGTCATTCAGAAGGTCTGGTCTCTACCTCACATCAGATTCCTCTATGTTACCAGCTATTTGGACTAATTAACTTGTCAGATCTCCTATCCACTCTATCCATTTTTTTCTGATAAAGATGGGCAAGATTTGGTTAGCTGCCACAATGCTGACTGATTGCTTTTGAGCTATTTCCTCCCTTGGAAATTACCTCTCCACAGACAACTTTGAGGTGTGAGGAAGAGACAGGCATATAACTTTTCGCTAATTTTTTTTTCAAAGGTAGCATCATGTGATTTCAGCTATTTTCTTCCCATTGTGAGAAAGTTTTTCAAAACCACACAGTTTTCAAAGGTTATTTGTAATTTGGGACATATTCTTACAAAAATCACACATGGTTGTTTTGAACAGAAAAGTGCATTTTCTGTTCAGGGAGAAGAATGTTCTGCTTGAAAAACATTTAAAGGCAGAAATATTAATTCCTGTGCAAAAAAGTCTGTTTTCTGCCAGAAAATGCTGTTTCCTATGCAAATCAATCATGTATGACTTTATATAGGTGTGGACATCCCTTAACATTCCCCTCAAACTATTGATATTGTGGCTGCTTCCATTTTTTACCCCCCTTCTAACAATACCAGCAGAGTTTGAACAACTGGGCTTTTAAAAAATGATTTATAGTTCCACTTCTATCAATTTATTTAAATGTCAATTTATTTAAAACCCAAGGCGTCTTGAAGTTAGGAAGTGGTATATCCACGTTCCAAAAATATGTCCCTTTTTATTCTTTTTTTGGATGTTTAAAATCTCTTCCCCCCCTCCCCGATATTTTGCAAGACTCTGCTAGATGCCAAAGCCTTTGTTTGATTATGCAAGTAATTAAATTTAAAATCAAATTAAAATCTGTTAATGAACTACGCAACACACACACACACACACAGGCACATCAGCCATTTGGCTTTCTTGTAAGCTTTTGCTAAATCCACAGTTTCCTGGCACTGCCTTTTTCCAGTCTACTTGGGTCTAACCATGTCAATTCAGCATCAGTGGTCTTGTCTCAAAGACAAGAGGAGAAGAAAGGACTCTGGGGAGTTTGCATGAAAAAGGCCTTTCTAAAAGGGAAAACGGCACAGAGTATTTTAAAAAGATCTAGGCTCAGAGGTCAAATTGTAGAGGCACTGGTCAGATGTACTTTTGAAGAATAAATGCTTTGGAGATCATTATTCTGGAAGGAGGAATTATTCTGATTTCTCTGATTTAAAAAGGCTTTCACAGTAATTATTAGCTATCCATTTTTTTTTAAATGAAGTACTTCTTTTTGCTCCCATACATGGGATTTTAGGGACAGTTGTTCATTACAGTATGACCCTTGAATCCATGGGACTGGTACACACAGTTTGATTTACCCATGTCTAGAAAAAAAAAGTTCTCTCTAGGCATTTTCTATGTTCTCCAGTGCAATTCTGTGGTATGCTTACAGCAGGAATATGCACACACACACATTCAAATCATAACATGCAAATAAATAAATAAATACAAAACACATAATACCAGTAGCCTTCAACACAATACTATGTAAAACAACAAATAACCTAGTCCCCCAAATTAATCTAAAAATATAAATTTTCCTTATACGCCACTTAAAAACACTAAACTATACATTTACCTAACTAAACTAAACTAAACTAAACTATTACAGACTGTAACATATCTAAAATTGACTTCCCACCCCAGGAAGTAACCATGCGACCAAGAGTACTCATGCATTAGTTGGTATTCATGGTACATAAATTTAAAATTCTTGGTGAAAAAGTTAAACTACAAACCCCAGAATTCTCCAGGAGGCAGCCATAACAGTTAAACTGGAATAATAGTGCTATAACAGCGTAATGTGATATTGTCAATAGTCTCATTGCCAAGGTAACTTCAATTACTCCAAATATTACTGTGAGTGCAATTCTAACTTTCTGAGATGACCAAAAGCCATCTAGGCTGACACTAGATCAGCCAAATCCCTGAATCCAAATCTTTTAACAAGAGTTAAACAGGAAATGCCCTATGTTTATCATAGGACATTTCCTGTTTAACTCTTGTTTAACTCTTGTTTAAATCCTGTTTGCCCCCTAGTGTGAAAAAGTAGTTGGTGTAGGGATTGTAGAAATTAGACCAGGGTTATTCAAAGTGGTGGTCCATGGACTGGTGCCAGTTTCTGTGTCATCAATGGCTGGTCATAGCTAAGATTCAAGGAAACTATGCAGATGTAATAATATTAAAATAATTACCATAGAGTATCTACATATCTTCAATCTAGACGATGAGGAAATATCAAAGTAGTAAAAGAGTTTTCCATACCTTGAATCAAACATTGATGAGGAAGGAGACTGCAGTCAAGCACTCGGAAGACTATGAATGGGAAGAGCAGCTATGAAATAATTAGAAAAGATCCTAAAGGGTAAAGGTATACAACTAAACAATAAAATTAGAATCATCCAAGCCATTGTAGTCCCCGTCACCATGTTTGGATGTGAGAGGTGGGTGGTGAAGAAAGAAAAAGAAAATAAATTAATTTGAGATGTGATGCTGGAGAAGAGTGCTGAGAATATTGTGGACAGCCAAAAAGACAAACAAATGGGTCCTTGAATAGAACAAGCCTGAAATCTCCTTGGAATCCAAGATGATTAAACTGAGGCTATCATATTTTAGCCACATCATGAGAAGAAATGAATCATTAGAAGAAATAATGGTAGGAAAGGTGTAGGGAAGCAGAAAGAGAAAGACAGCACTCTAGGTGGGTAGACTCAATAAAGGAGATCATGGGTATGAATTTACAGGATCTAAGCAGAACAATGGAGGACAGAAGATCTTAGAAATGTCTCATCCACAGGGTCACCATGAATCAAGGTTGACTCAAAGGAAGTTAACAACAACCAACTGTTCCCTAGCACTTTCCAAAAGGTGGAAAGGAATCCGCCTCATCCGATAGCTTGAGAAGCAGTGACTTAAACTACGCATCTCCTTGTCAAACTGTGCCAACATTATAGCTATGTCCATGTGCTGGAGGTAGTCTGGACTTGACATTACTTGACTTCTTGTTCACTCCATTTTTTCTCTTCATCTCCTTTTTTGGTTCTTCTGGTGATAGATCTCAGGCAGCAAAGCAGGACTATCACCAGATTGCTGTATTAACAGATCACTGAGTTCAGCTGGCAGCAGAGGGCCATTTCTGCCAAGAGAACAGGATCATGCCTAAGAAATCAGAATCCCTTACAACTGGCACATCTTTAAGTTAGGATTGGAGTGCCAACCTGGATCTAACCTACTGAATTAATCCAAGCGTTTTGTTAGACAAATAACGTAGCCACAGAAGATCTGTGTTTTATAAAATTATGACTTGATTATTTTACTGCATTGACCCAAACACCCAAGCCTGCCATGTAACCCACACAATGGTCCTCCTTTGGGGTCTCAGTTATTGATTTACAGTGCTAACGGTTTGCAAATTGCTGGTACTGATTAGATACAAGAGGTTAAATTGCATAATGGAGAACAGTTTTCTCTTATCCATATCTCTTTTCCTGTTGGTTTACAAAGGGAACTCCAAGCATTCCAAAACAATGAGTGAGTGAGTTAAAGTTGCTCAGGTTTTCTCTCTCTCTCTCTAAGGGTGGGGGGAGCTAGGACCATGATTTATAAAATCTGACCAAAGTACTGCCTTTCTTTACACATCTGGAAGAGCTCTTTGCCTTTTTTTTTATCTGCTGCAGCTTTACAAGGGAAGTTGGTTACACAAATAAACAAAAGCATCGGATGCGGTCATAGAAAATCTGCATTGGAGATAATCTTGCAAAAACAAACCCAGCCTCAATGCACTTTTGTTTATTGCCTTTACGCCAATATTATTGACCTTCTCGTGTATATTGTAAAGACATTGCTGAACTGCTGGCAATAGCCTTTTTGTCTGTAATTTGAAATGTGTTATCTGCTACAACTCGGCAGCCCACCTGTCCAAGTGCTCTAGGCCAGCCTGAGTTGCAGCTGCACAAGCAGTGACTTGGCTAAAGTTAGAATTGCTGGTTGTCTTCATAGAAGATTCAGGGGAGACTGCATTCTCCCATATAAGTAAGCCCAAATTCTGAGTTCAGAAGTTTTTCTTTCAGTCCCATCAGCTAGAGAGGTACATCTTGCACATACATGAGAGAAGGCCTTCTTCGTGGTTGCTCCCAGATCTTGGAACTTCCTTCCCAAGGAGGTTAGGCAAAGACTTTTGTATTCTGGCAAGCCTTTAGCAGCTGTTAAATTTAGAAGAAAATGGGGTTGACATCTTAATATTTTACTTCTTAACTGTTATTATATAGATTTATTAAAACAATTTAGTTGGTGTTTTACTGATATCAATTAATTCTCATTTCAGTAATTGTTATTTATTGTATTTTTATTTCAGTCTTTTTCATTATGTTGTAAGCAAGCTTGCATCCTAACCTTGGAAGGAAAAAAGGATATAAATCAATAATAATAATAAATATAGTAAGAAAACAGAATTTATAGCGTTTGCTCATTGGTTTCATTGCATCTTTTTTCCCTTCACTGTCCAGGTTTCACAATCATACACAGATGTTGAAAACACCATGGCCTGGATTATGCTGACTTTGGGGCTTTCTAGATTGGCAAAAAGAAGTGTGTTCATGGCTGCATGAAACTCTAGCCTTTAGATGAGAAAAAGGGAAAGTGTGCCATGAAAACGCTTTTTTTTTTTTTTTTTTTTTTTGCGTTTTAGGGGAGAAGAAGAGCCTTTAAAAAGGTGCTGGTTTTCCCAGCTTCTTTTTTAAAAACTGCAGAACAGCGCAGCTCCATCTAAAGGCTGTGGTGCAGCTGCTAAGCATTAAGGAAAAGGCAACTTCATGTCACACTTTCCTGCCAATCTAGAAAGCCCCTCTGGTATTTAATTATATGCCTTTACACTTGAGGATCTCATCTGGTTTATCCATGCCTATGTTTCCAGGTTAATCTTCTTCTGATTTCTTGAATACAACCTTCATTTGGTATTTGATAGTTAAAAGCATGCTGTCTCTGACAACACAGTCTCTTCTTGCTCATCAGAAATGGTAGTGTATCCTTGGAATAAGAAATCACTTTGATTTCTCCTAAGATGTTTAAAAGAGTGCACCTACTTTTTAGGTACAGCACTGAATACCCCAGCCAGAGATAAGGATAAGGACAGCAAAGGTGTTTGAAAATATTGGGGTGAGTGACTAAAATAAGTTTCCAAAGTGTTAGGAACACCTGATGGTGAGAAAGTTGAAGAGATAAGAATCTTTCCTGTCCAGAATTTATTCTTTGCAAAAAATCAGTGTGTGTGTGTGTGTGTGTGCGCGCACAGAAAATATCCTTTTTTTCTCAGAAAGCAATGGCCATTTTCTGCCCAGAAACTGCTGTTTTATGTGTCAAAAGACTCCCATGTTTTTGTGCCAAACAAGGCTTGAACTGCAGATAGCCTTTGAAAATGTCAAAGTTTTTGAGCACTTGCTTGAAGTAAGGGAAAAAATGTAAAATTATTTTTTCTGGCCTACTTCCTTAGGAATCTGCCAAGGGCTGCATCACCACCCAGAGTAATTGGTTTTGTCTTGTTTGGTCTTCCAAATTAAAAATTAAAGTGGAAGACATCACTTGATAAAGCAAGGCCCTGTGCCTTTGGAGGAGAACGAGTTCCATTATCCTTGCTGTGGTGCTGGAGAAGAGTGACAAGAATACCATGAAGAGTCAAAAAGACAAACAAATGGGTCCTTTTCAGATCAAGCCAGAACACACCCTGGAAGCCAAGATGATTAAATTGAGGCTGTCATACTTTGGACACATTATGAGAAGGCATGAATCGTTGCAAAAGACAATAATGCTAGGTAAGGTTGAAGGCAGCAGAAAGAGAGGAAGACCAAAAACCAGATGGATAGACTCAATCAGGGAGGTCACAGGCCTGAATCTACAAGACCTAAACATAACGGTGGAGGATAGGAGGGCTTGGAGATGTATCATACACAGGATCACTATGAGTTGAAGTTGACTTGAGGGCAGCTACTAACAACAATAAGTGGTTAGAGGTAGTCTGGGATCACAAAAATGTGTTGCTCATACCTGATTATCTGATTGACAGCCTGATTCTATGAGCATTTACATGGATATAAGTCCCACTGAATTTGATGGCCCAAATCCTGTTCTTTGTTCCAACTAGAGTGGAGCTATTGAATCAATTAGATTTACCTTTGTGTTGATTCACCATTCAACAATTGGCTGAATGGATTTATTCTAGATGGGACTAACCAATAGAATTACAGCCAATCTCCCTAATGTCAGGTAAGCATGTATAGGGTTATGGCTTTAATATATTCCATGATCTAGTAACAAAAGTAATACAGGAATACCTCAGTTCACAAAGCCTTTTTTATGCCTGCTCATCCCCCTCTTTCGGTCATCTTCAGTCTAACTGGAAGGTTTTGGGTTTTTTTTTAAAGCAGCATTGGCTCTGAGAGGATGGTGAAGAAGAGCTGGAGAAACACAAACCTTCAGTGCCAGTGTAGCAACATGTCTGCAACAGACAATGCAATAAAGCTTGAGCTGGGGAAGAATAGAATCTAACTGATCATGCAGTAGCAATATGTGCCTGTCTACAACAGACAAGGTAAACAGCAGCTGCATCCTTTAGTGAGTTCTTTAGTGACCATGGAGTTTATCATACAATGGAATTTGGGGGTATAATGCAATGGCAATCTGAACACAATCATGGGGTTTCACGTTAATTGCTTATGAGTGTATCTCACGCAATTTCGGGCAAAAGTGAAGTCATTCTGAACTCAATCATAGGTTTTACGTTAATGTGTATTAGAGTATCTCACACAATTTCAGGCGATAGGGGGTCATTTTCGGGAAATGGGAAGTCATTCTGAATGCATTCTGAATGCAATTAGATTTCATGTAAATTTGCTAAACTAGCGAATTTACATGAATTCAAATTGGCTCCATTCGAAATTGGGAGAAATTACTCCCGTGTGATAAACTCCCATGTGCGAACAGCAAAACAGAAAATAAGGAGAAAAGCAAAAAGCAGATGCCCCCTGCATGTTTTTGCTTTTTCTTTTTTCAAAAAAGCAGAGATCTGTTAGCTTGGCTACCAAAATGGAAATCATAAGAAAAATACAAAGTGATAAAACAAACAAAGAAACAAAAAACTGGATGCATTTTAGAAGAAGCTTCTTGGCAGTCTCTGAAAGTTTCAAAACATTTTTGTTTGCTTGTGCAAGGTTTACTTTAACTGCTTGTGTCATTTCAAAAGTGCATATTGTTAGTTTTGAATATTTGCTAAAACATGCTGAAGTGCTTCTCTCTCTCTCTCTCTCTCTCTCTCTCTCTCTTTCTTTCTCTCTCTTTGGTGTAGGAATGTATCCCTGTTCTTTCCATGTTATTTTCACCTTTGGTGCTAAAGTTTAAAACGAATGTCCAGAAACACATCTAATTGGTTAAATGAGATATATTGGTCTGCTCTTTCTGTGTATTACCGTAATTGTCTGGTGTGGAAAAAATGATTAAATAGTTGCATATTCATATTCCAAGGTTTTAAGGCTGGAATCATGTACCTAGCTGTCATATAGGTACTTGTCATATTAGTGTTAAAGACAAGGAGCCTTTTTAAATCAAGTATCAAGTCTCACAAACATGGCCAAAATGGTATTTTTATTCACTACTAAAAACATTACCAAATATGCCAGGATTCAATGCCAGACTTTGAAGAGCTAAGCAGCCAAATTGTCCTCTCTCAAGATAATTTTTTCAGTTCCTCTCACTTAAAAAAATAAAATAAAATCTTAAGTTTTTTCCATCCCAAATATGAAAAAAAAATCTGACTTTCTCGGTAAATTCTTGCCAAAAATGTACTGAATTGAAATCCTCACCATTTCTTTTGGAGATAACATTCTTAAATAATTATCAGTCAATCTGTACATGCTGCTTTCTGGGCAGGGTCCTTGGTGGAGGTATAAAAAATACAGGATAATTAAATTTAACAAGGCATTTTTTCCCTTCAAGAGTCTTTTCTTTAGTATTTCTGTAATCTTGATATAATATTATGAGTTTTCCCCCCCCCAGTTCTTCCACCCATTTGTTCATTACACATCTGGCCAATTTATTCTGCAAAGCTAGACAGGAAACAAGAGAAAACTGTGTGAAGCCTATCCAATAATATCGGAGGATGGTGATATTGCCTCTTTCTGTTGTGTGTGTGTATATGCCTTCAAGGCTCCTGCTTTTGGATTACAATTCTGCAAATCTTTCAGTCAGCCACTATATTGGTGGTGGCATTCTGGGAGCTGTAGTCCAAAAAACAAGACAAACAACCCCCCCCCCCCCCCATGCTCTGAATATAGTTGCCCTTGGTATTTGCTGGAGTTTGGTTCCAGGATCCTCCATGGATGCTCACATTCCATGAAATGCAATGACATATAAAATGGCAAAGTCAAGGTTTGATTTTTGGAATTAACATATTTTTACATATTTTCAAGCCCATGGATCTGTGGATAAAGAATCTGTGGATATGGAGGGCCAATTGTAACATGACCATCTTTAATGCAAGGTAACATTTTTCAACATATGGTGCTTTATTGTTTCATCTTAATTTGTATAATCATGTCTCTCCTCCCCCCCCCCCCATGTGTACATGTCATATTCAATACTTTTGCAATTCATCCTATTCCTATGACAAAGGAGGTTCTTGTTAAAAGCTTTTGCATGGGGAAACACATGAAAGTGCAATTCTATACATGTCTACTCAGAAATAAGTCCCACTGAGTTCAATGGGACCTACTCCTAGGCGAGGGAATATAGGATTACAGGTCTCATAATAAAATGCTACATGACTCATAATTATTAGTATCAGTTTTAATAGTAGCATTTTGGCAAGAGGCTAACTTATGTACTCGTGTAGCTTGTGGAGGCAATGACCGCTGTTGCTTTAGCTATTCCATGATTTTTAACAGGATAGGGCCTGCAAATGGAAACAGGGTGGTGGTCCCTGCCAGGAGTGCCATAAATAACAAATAAGATGGTGGTATTCTCCTTCACCCCCAGGCCTCTTGACAGACTCTCTAAGCAACAATATCTATTCAGAGGTTTATGGCTGTGTCTGCATGGAAGCATAGACTGCTATAGCACGGGGCTGAATAACAACAGATGTTCTCCCTTGTAGTCAAAACATCGACAAAAAACTCCCTAGGTTGTAGGGAGTCCACCTAAAACAACTTATTTTAACCCGTTACATATGTCATCCTGTTTCTCACTCCCTTTCCCCTACAGGCCTGTATATCACAGAGACATCATTCAGTCATAATTAAAGCTGGGTGTTTTAGCAACAGATACTGTATTCCTTTGGGCGAGGGTATTTCAATAAAGTTCTTTCTTTCAGATATCTGCTTGAGAAAAATAAAAGTTAAGCTCTAAGAGATTTAATAAAATATCAACCATCCCCTATTTTTTTTAAAAAAAACCAGAAAGTCCTGTCTAGTTCTTTCATAGTTTTCAATTAATATGTGTGCATACTTTAAATGCACACATATTAATTGAAAACTATGAAAAAACTAGACAAGATCTCAAAATGCAAAGATATCACACTGAATACCAAAGTTAGGATTGTCCAAGCCATCATATTTCCCATCATCATGTATAAATGTGAAAGCTGGACAGTGAAGAAAGCTAATGGAAAGAAAATAAGCTCATTTGAAAGGTCGTGCAGGAGAAGAGTGCTGAGGATACTGTGGATGGCCAAAAAGACAAACAAATGGGTCCTAGAACAAATCAAGCCTTAACTCTCCCTGAATGTCAAGATGGCTAAATTGAGGTTATCACACAAAAGACCATAATGCTAGGAAAGTTAGAGGGCAATAGAAAGATACTGAAGACCACATACCAGGTGGATAGACTCGATTAAGGAGTATGCCGGCCATGAGCTTGCAGGACCTGAACCGAGAGGTTTTGGACAGGGGGCTTGGAAGTGTCTTATTCACAGGGTCACTGTGAGTTAAGGGCAACTGGGGGGCAGTTAACAGTGAACAACAACATTAGCTGTTTGTTGGTTGTAGCGTTCTGTTTTTTAATCCAAATTTTAAGGGGATTGTGAACCGTCTAATTAAAAATAATAATTGTAAGCCGCTCTGATAGCCTTTACGGCTGAAAAGCAGGGTATAAATACAATAATAAATAAATAAAATAAATAATTTTGGGGTATATTTTGAGTACCTTGGATAGCACTGTTGCGGTTCAGAGGAAATCCATTTGGGAGTTCATTGCGTTACTCTTCTGTCTTCAACAGATACCTTTTGTATTACCAGCTTCCTGGCCATTTAAATAGTAATGTCAGAGACTGCATACCCTGATGCACTAGTGTTACTAAATAGTATTGCTAAATTCCATTATTAACACATTTCCAACACAAAAAGATACTTCCTTTGAGAGCCAGGATGTCTTCATCCTTTGTAAGGCTACAAACCCCTTTGTTAGGCAGAGAACATTGAATTTCTCAAGAAGTCTCTATGCTTTTGCATTGGGGGAAAAAAAAGGTTCTTTTTAGGGAAAATATGGCAAATGCAGTTTGCCATATTTTTAAAATTTTAAAAAAATAGTTTTACCTTTGTTGGAGGTAGAAACCTCAAATAGTAAAGTCCCAGTCCACTAGCTCTGTCTTTAGGAACCCCCTATTCCAGCTAAAATGTGGTGTCTTTACATCCAGAATTTAAATTTTATTTCCTGAATTTTAAGATGTTTTATCTCCCAATACCCACGTGGCCAGAAGGAGGAAGTGGCAGAAGTGGCTTGTCTACATGGATATCTCTCTGTACTAGCTTGACTCAGAATAATGGGTTGACAAAATGCAGGCCTATGACTACCATCATCATTTTTTCCCCTTCCTGTATGATTTTTTAACATATTTGCCTGATGAAGAAGCCAGTAGAGCTGGTCCAATAAAGGTATCACTATTTTGTAGACATTGGATGTTATTGTCCTTTTGATATATAGCAATATGAGTAACCCTGGGTATGTTTTCTAAATCAATGACAGTTAAATCAGTGTCAAACTGCATTAATTCTGCAATGTGACAGCAGCCTAAGTATCTACTTCATAGAGCACACAGTTAATTGCTAAGTATGCTATAAATCTGATATTCTGCTCTGGATCAGGAGCAGATAAGCCACCCAGTCAGTTTCTCTATTGAATGTGGACATGCAAATAAACATTGGGGGGATAATTTCACCTTTGCCAAGAAAAAGCCCAGCAAAATAAAGCTTTAAATTAATGGTTATATATTTTTTAAATGTTTGCAATCATGTGAATCCATTAGAATACAATAAAAATGGCATCATATATCTTTAATAGGACCAACCAGACAGTTATACTTAGTCATCAAACTTTCTTGGGCTTTTATTCAGGCTGAACATTGTTGTCTTAAACAAAAGCAACCAAAGTGTGCGTGCTTGGCTGGGAGCATGATAGAAAAGTTGTATTCTGTGCCAAGTTATAATTTCAACATTAGTAGAAAAGTGTACTATCAAGATGAATATGCAAGCTATTCTTTCATGACTCATGAAATTGTTTGTATGGGATGGCATTGTGATATGTGTGTTGGAAAGGCTAAAACGTACATTGTTGTACTGGGCCATCCAAGATGATTCCTGAACCGTCTTAGCTTGCTTTTCAAACATTGAAAATGGTGATTCTTAGAGTAGTGAAATCCATGATTGCATACCCTCCTATTTGACAGGGATAGTCTTGTTTAATCCTCTGCCATCCCACTTTTTTAGCTGCTTTAAAAATGTCCCAGTTTCTCTCTCCTCCTCCCACTTTCCTCCTTTGTCCTATGCTTACTTCAATTGCTGCAAACTGAGTTCAAAGTATGCAACTTATCAGAGGGGAAAGGAAGTGGTGGTGGAATCCTGCCTCTCCCAGCAGGCTCAGGCAATAACAAACTTCTGCAGCCCCTCCTAGCTTGTGCATTCTTCCTTATTAATAACGACTGGCACAGTCTGATAGGGCTTGTCCACACACATGTCCAGTTTCCATCTCTGAAATGTTGGGGAGTATGTGGTTAATGTCAGTTCAATTTCTGTGGTTTTTCTGTGCTTGCACAGAACCATGAAATTCACAGCTCTAGGGAATGAAGCTGCAATGCACAGAAAACATAAACTTGCTTGCTGAGGTTCCTGCATGATTTTGATTTTATTTTTCCCCCTTTTCCTTGTATTTAATCTTAAAAAGTGAGAAACAGAAAATGCTGAATATCTCCATACCTATAGTCCAATCAATTGTGATGCTTTGGCATGTGCAAAAACAGTTGTGGGAAAGTCATTATTGTCCCCAGATCCTTCAGCATATTGAATGTACACTCATGTCATCCAGTCATTGCCTAACATGTGTAACATCTTGCAGCACTCACATAATCAGTTCAGGGTTGCTATGGAGTTGAGTCACAACATTGCCTCCTCCTAGGCTCTCTGCTCTGCTAAGGGAGGACTTGGAAGTTTTTCCTCAGCTCTTCTGACACAGAAAGAAGGGAGCATTGCGAGGGAAAATTAATAGTGACGCTGAGATGTTAATGCTTCTCAGGCACAGACATGCACCTTCGATGCCTTTGGGGTGGGCCAGTAGGCTTCTGAAAGCTTCCAGGATGGAAACATCTTCAGTTTGAGTTCTGAATGATTTTATCACCAGGGATAAGCATGGAAAACAGAGCTTCCATCCTTATCTCTGTCACAAAGCCCCTAAACCACTAAACTCGGGGGGAACGCTCCAGCTAACATGCATCTTGACAATGTTTTGTAACTCTTTTCTCCACAGCACTGCAGATATTAAGTTTCTCTGTTGACAGGAAAAGCTGGAACCCATATGTAGCCTGTAGCTTCTGAGAAGACCAGTTCTGCAGACTAGTCAGATGAATGCGACGGTCAGGAGTGCCTGTTATCAGCTTCGGCTGATATGCCAGCTGCGCCCTTTCCTGGATGTGAGTGATGTGGAAACGGTGGTACACACACTGGTAACCTCATGTCTGGACTTCTGTAACGCGCTCTACATGGGGCTACCCTTGTGCTTAACCCAGAAACTGCAACTGGTCCAAAACATGGCAGCCAGGATTGTGACGGGAACATCTATCAGAGAGCACATTACACCAGTGCTTAAATCTCTCCACTGGCTGCCAATTAGTTTCTGGGCATAGTACAAGGTGTTGGTTTTAACCTTTAAAGCCCTACATGGCTTGGGTCCATCCTATCTTAGGGACCGCCTCTTCCCATATGAACTTCCCCCCCCGTACACTTCAGTCCTCTGGGAGGAATCTGCTGCAGCCCATGAAGACCAGGCTGACGCAGACCTCCCAAAGGGCCTTTTCATCTATCGCCCCCAAGCTCTGGAATGGCCTGCCAGATGAGATGCATCTTCTGACATCCCTTGATTGCTTTTAAAAAGCTTTAAAGACTCATCTCCTCTGACAGGCCTTCCCAGAAGCTTCCTAACTTCCCGACTTCAAAAGTAGAAATCTTGCTGACTGGGTCTTCCCTTCCCTAACACTATGTCCCCTAGCCTTGGCCATGATATCTTATCTGAGGGACCGCCTCCTCCCATATGGACCCCCCCCTCCGCACACTCCGGGCTTCTGGGAGAAACCTGTTACAGCCTATGAGGACTAGGCGGATGCAGACCTCCCTGAGGGCCTTTTCAGCTGTTGTTCCCAGGCTATGGAATGACCTGCCGGATGAGATGCGTCTTATTACATCTTCTGATTGCTTTAAAAAAGCCTTGAAGACACATCTCTTCCAGCAGGCCTTCCCAGAAAGTCCTTAACCTCCCGGCTCTGTTCGGGTTAAGCTCTCCCATTAACACTTTAACATCTTGACCCTGATGTCTATGTAATGGGTTACTGTTTTAAATTGTAATTTTTATTATGTCATTTTAATTGATGTTAGTTTAATTCAATTTTAAGGGGCGGGTGGTTGGGTATGGGTTGTGTATATTTTATCTTGTATTTTTTAATTGATGTAACCCACTCCGATTGGATACAGAGGAGCGGGCTATAAATAAAACTTTATTATTATTTTTATTATGATGTTCAAGGAATTGTTTTTTTTTATGATATATTGTATTGTATTACTTTTATCTTTTCACTGGTTTTAACAATTGCTTAGTTTAATTCAGTTTTAAGGGGTGGGAGGTTGGGTAGTGGGTGACTGGATTGTTTTTAGTTTGTGTATTTTATTCCTGTTGTACCCCGCTCCGATTGTTGAAACAGAGGAGTGGGTTATAAATAAATATTATTATTATTATTATTATTATTATTATTATTATTTCTAGACATTTTGCTGTCTGAGGAAAAACACAGAATGGTACCTCCCCACCGATCCAGTCTATGCACAGAAGTCAACTGGATGGGCAGTTAAACCTTACTTTATTACTGGCAGTGGCATAGGGGAGACTTCCACATTGGAGTGTGCCAGGGCAATTTATAGAATGCATGATAAACTGGATTGTAAACAAACAAAACTGCTTCATTTATATACCGCTTCATACTGCCTAAGGAGTGTCTAAGCGGTTTACAACTATAAGCTACATGCCCCCAACAATCTGGTTTTCCTGTTGGTTATTATTTTCTGTTATTATACTTGATGTTTATTGTCATGTTCTCTTTTAATGTTCTCTGTATTTCTTATTTTGTAATTACATTGAATATGTTATTTTTGTTAAATTTATATATAGTGACTGAGAACTTACATCAAAGAGAGGGAAAGTAACTTTATACTCAGAGAGTTACATGGGGGATGCACAGTACCACCTCATTAATGTTTGGTGACAATGAACAATCAAATGTGTAACCAAACATGTGTGCACAATGCATATAGTGTGATGTTCACCTATAAGTGCAATACACAACTCTGCCTCTACATTACAGATATTCAGCATCTGACAAAAGTGTCCAACTACTTTTGTAGGTGAACTTATTCATATGTAAGACACTGACACGTTTTTTGGCCAATATATTGATTTGCACTTACATTACCATATTATTTACATCCCTTTTGCTTATTTAGCAGAGGCAAGCTACCATTTGATGATGCTGAAAAAGTTGGGACACTGAGACTCCAATGTTTTGTTTTCATTTTCTTTTTGAATATTACATAATTAAGACAACAGCAACAACAATTTGTATTTGTAGCCAAAGTGGGCAACCAAAGTCCACTTCCAGAGAATGAAACTCCCATCTCCTCTACCCAGCATAGATAATGGTGAGAGATGTTGGGAGCTGCAGTCCAGCAGCATCTGGAGGTCCACAGTTGCCCAATGCTGCTGGAAAAGGAAAGACCCTCTATTCATGCAAGCTACACACAATTCTCCTCCTAAGACAGCTGCATCTGGACAACTTGGGAGCTTCCCAAGCTTTGCCTTTATTGTTTTTATTTTTTTACGCAAGGAAACTGGCTGCTATAGGAGCAAGTGACCAGGCCAAAAGATGCAGATGGCTGCTGCTGACCATTGCGATTCAGGGTGTTCCTGAGTCTGACGTCACAGTATCCACATGATTTTGTTTTTAACCATGTGGCGATGGCTACATGAGAATAAGTAACCTTTCCCTCTATGCCCAGGGCAGCCAGGGAAGCTGTAAATCATTTGCAAGTTTTCTACAGATGTCTGAAGGAAAGACAGAGGAGCTTTGCTCACCTTCCAAACATGGAAAAAGGACCCTCCCTTTCTACTGTTATCTCCCCAGATGATGGCCTGAAGACAAATCATACAGCTAAGGAGAGGAGATGCTTGTTATTGCTGTGTGCTTTCAAGTCATTTCTGACTTATGGTGACCCTAAGGCAAACCTATCATGGGATTTTCTTGGCAAGATTTGTTTAGAGGAGGTTTGCTATTGCCTTCTCTTGAGGCTGAGAGCATAGGACTTGCCCAGGTCACCCAGTGGGTTTCAGGGCCAAGCAGCAAATCCATCCCTGGTCTCCACTGCCACAGTGGTCTCCGCAACCACAGTCCAACGCTCAAGCCACCTATAGATGCAATATAACATGGCGTTGTCACATGGATAGTAGTGTGGACTGAGAACACATTATTTGAATCAAGCATTAATGCTTTTGACTAGGTTGTACCACTTCATGCTCAATGTCTGGAGCTATACTTTTGAATATCATTGTCTGTTTAATAAAACAAAGCAAAAACACCTCCACTAGGTAGACAAATGAAGATTAGACTGCAGACTGCATTAAAAATATAACCTTTGAGATCCTGCATTAAAGATTAACTATTTTAGCTGTTTAAAAACTGCATCTTAATACTACTTTGAGGTTGTTTTACAAAATTTTTAAAGAGCATTTGAATGTGGTGTTTTTAACGTTTCATTTATCTTTGAACTGTTTTAATTGTTTTTATTTGTTCATTGCCTTGGGAACCCTTGTGGGATGGTAGTCGATAAAGAAACAAAAACAAAACAAAAATTTAAATAAATAAATAGACATAGCATAACCCTACATCACAAACATAGGTCACAATTGCTTCTGTGTGCAGGCCTAATGAAGGAAGGAATTAGTAATTTTCACAATTTTCTTCCCTTCATGAAATATGACAATTTGTAATTTGGGACTTCTGTGCAAAATTCTCATGTGATTGCTTTGCATAGAACATATCTTCTGTGCAGGCAACAACATTTTCTGCATAGGAGGCAATATATCTGCATAAAAGTAAAATTTTCTGCACAGAAAATAAAACTGCAAAGATTCTTGTCAGTCCAGGATTCTTCTCATCACAGTTTCTCAACACTCAAAACAGATTTTGTTCCCCCCAACCTTTTCAAAATATTATTTCCATCTCCACTTAATTTTCTTTGGCAAGTAAAAAAGAAGGCATGTTATATTTATATATTTAAAACATTTAAACAAAAAAGTGGCTCTAGGGAGCTCATAATAATATAACAGTTTCTGGATTCCTGCATTGGGAGATGCACTTCTGGCATGTACAGTAGTTACATCTCCATAACTTTGTCTGCTTCTGTCTCAAATACACTATTTAAGCAATACAGTTCCACAACATGATGGTTTCTATGACATTGGAGAGTGGATTAGTGGAGATGTGTCTAGCCATTATCCTGTAGCTGGATGCACTTCAATAGGTACCCACAGTTACTTACAGGGGTCCTCAGGAGGTCCTTTGAGATGATAGCCTTGCAGCACATCCAGCTACTGGAAAATAGCTGGATGTATCTCCAATGATCCTCCCACTTTCCAAGGACATGGAAATGGCTGTGTTGGGGTGAGAAGGGAGATTTTGGTAATTGTGAAGTTGGTAAATAATTCAGACTTCTCTCCCAAAAAGTGAATTGTTATAGTATAAGATGGTTGTATGATGCTGTGCATCTGAGGAAGTAGACTTAAGTCTACGAAAGCTTATGCTGCCAACTTCTTTCAGTTAATCTCAAAATGCAAAATGTGATGTGGATAGATAAATTTATCTTTCCAATTTTAGTCCTCCCTTGTCCCTCATCTGCAATAGGGGAGATTATAATACTGACCTATTTTATGGGGTCATTGGAGGGCAGGTGTGGGGCTACAGCTCCCATTTATGCTTAACCAGCACAGTTAATGATGAAGGATTATGGGAGCACCATTAAAAAAACAAACCCAAACCCTTAACTCTCCATATGGAGGTCTACAGTTGCTGCCTCTAGTTGTAAGGGATTACAGTACAACTTGATAATGCATGTAAAGTGCTTTGAAAACTGGGGAGTGCTATCCAAATGTTAAGTATTATGGTGATGTCCTCATGTCACATGTTTTTCATTAGTAGTGAAAGCTTACTAATGAAGGAAGGAAAAGGAGAAAATGGGACATCTATTTGGGAAGGATCCATGTGTTGTATGTAATATTAGATAACACCTCAGAATAGCAAATTTTTGTTTTGATTTGATTTTTCAAGCTATACTCCATCCTTCTTTGAGAAATGGTGGCTGACAATAAAATATTTCAAATTCCAGCATAGCCTCCCTTGGAAGGAAATTTCAGAGCCTGGAAACAAGTATTATGAAGCCCTTTCCTTACCACCCCAGCAACTGTAACTCAAAAAATGACAGGATTGAAGGAAGATCTCAAGGCCTGGGCATACTCACACCCCAGACAACATCTCGGACCCATTGATTTGAGTGCAAAATCAAGCAACTGCTTAACAGTCACTATCTTACTGTGTTTGTTGTTGTTAATGTGTTTTCAAGACGACTATGACTTCTGGTAATCCTATATTGCTATTTTCCTGGCAAGAGTTATTCAGAGGAGGTTTGCCATTGTCTTCATTTTAGGTTGAGAGAGTGTGACTTGGCCAGGGTCACTATGACTAAAAAAGGATTTGAACCCTGGTTTCCTAGAGTCCTAGTGGAACATTCGAACAACTATACCATCCTGGTTCCAATACTACTGTGTTGTTATTGTTGTTGTTGTGTGCCTTCAAGTTCTTTCTAACTTAGAGTGATGCTAAAGCAAATTCAGTCTCTGACAACTGGTCTCATGTCTTTCCCTTGTTTATATAATCCACTTTCATGAGCTCAGCTGTTTTGTGATTAGCTGGCATTTCTCATAAAGCCTCCTTGGGTGCTTGAGGCACGCCCTTTCAGACCTTCCCTGGCTGAAGGTAAGTATGTTGTCATCCTCCTCCTCCTCCATGTCTCCTGTGCCTGGAAGCTCTACAGCTGGAAAGTTTGGTTGCTGAGTGTCTTTTGAGGCCACAGATTCTGCTGGAGCTCTCAGGACAGAACTAGGGCCATGAGTCTCTTTCGAGGCCACAGACTCTGCTGGAGCTCTCAGGGCAGAACTAGGGCCAGGCTCAGGTTTGAGCTGAGGTGCCAACTCAGCCTCAGAGTCCTCCCTTGAGTCCTCAGCCAGGCTGGGCCTGACACCACCTAATGCTTTGGGCCACAATTCCAAGAAGCACCAACCAGCATGGCTAATGATCATAGAATCATAGAGATGGGACCAGGAAGCCCATCTAATTCAACCCCCTGCCATGCAAGAATACATGAACACTCTTGAAAGATGTCCATTCAACCTTTGTTTAATGGCCCTCAAAAATGGAGAGTCCATCCTCTTCTGAGGCAATCTGCTGCCCGACAATTCTTACATTAAAGAAGTTCTTCCTAATATTTATATAGAAGCTCCTTTCATGTAATTTGAATCCATTGGTCTTCATTCTAGTCTCTGGAGCAGGAGAAAACAAGCTTAGTTTTTTGTGCGGCTTTTGGGCTATGTGGCCATGTTCTAGAAGAGTTCCTTTCTGCTGGTGCTCTCAGGGCAGAACTAGGGCCAGGCTCAGGTTTGGGCAGAGGTGCCAGGAACTCTTCTAGAACATGGCCACATAGCCCAAAAGCCCCACAAAAAACTATGGATGCTAGCCATGAAAGCCTTCGACTCCACATTGAAAACAAGAGTGTTCTAACTTCTTCATGACATCACTTCAGATATTTAAAGATGGTTATCATGGCACCTCTCCTCCAAGTTAAACATACCCAGCTTCCTACATCATTCTTCAAAGTCTTGGTGTATGAAACTTGTAGTCAAAAACATCTGGTGATGATGGGACATACTTTTAAATTCATGTGTTTGTCATTCATCTGTACTACTCATTACCTGAAATCAATGGTTCTTTTCATTTTTGTTTTTAAAGAAACATTTAACTTCTGTGGAATATTGCTTTAGATTAAGAGCTTGTTGCTTTTCACATGCTTGGTATAGAATCCCTGAACCTTCTCTTGAGCGTCAGCTGTTGGCCTTTACAAGAAACCAGATACTGTGCTATATAAGTTGAATACAAGGTACATTAACTGATACAATCTATTATTTAGTACAGCAAGTGCAGTGTGATATGTAATATCTGCTGAAGACATCTTTCATGGGAGTATATTATCTTGGAAATAATATTGGCAGGATCCTCCCAAGGTTACTTTAGGAGACCTGATCACAACTTTCCCTGTGTCAGTACTTGGTTGCGAAAAATACTGTTTGAAAGGCTTTTCCAGCTTGAGCCATTAAAATGCAATCTGGGTTGAGACTTGGCAGAGAAAGACCACAATACAGATGCACCCAAGGGAAGGGGGGACAGCTGCAATGTCTTGGACCATGAATACAGTTTTTATAATCTTCCACAGATGATCATTTTTGATGCAGCCATTGTGTATGTGTGTTTTCAGTTGCAGCATTGAAACAACAGATGCAAGGAAGGCAACACACTGTACTTCTCACTTTCTTTTTGAAATCTGCTTAGCCTGTGAGAAATGGGGAGTTGTGAACTCACAAACAAATCCCTAGAAGCCAAAATGACTAAATCGAGGCTGTCATACTTAGGACATATCATGAGACAACACATGGACACATGTGTTTGCACATGGAAAACTTCATTCCCTTTAATATTACATAGTCATGGCACTTTCATACGACTTTAACTGCCATGGATGTATCTTGTGGAATCTTGGAATTTGTAGTTTGTAGAGCCACTAGAGCTCTTTGGCAGATAATTCTAAATATCCCATTGCTATACATCTCAAGATCCATAGGATGGAGCCATGGCAGTTAAAGTGGCATCACAGTACTATAATTAAGTAGTGTGGGGAACAACCTCCATCACAGGTCCATACTATGGTGTGGTGCATACAATGTGAATAAAACAGTTCTGATTCTTTCCTTGCCTCATCTTTTTGAATACATTTTTCAGAACCATATGAAGCAAATTATTTGACAACTAGAAGTGAATGGACCATGCACTTTTCTAATCAGCTTTTCCCTTTAGCCTTTATACAAGGGGGGAATGTTTTGAGGAAACTGAGTGAGAAATATCCCCAAGCAGTGCTTTGTTTAGAGTACATTCTCCTTCTATTTGAACACTCCAGAATGACCTCTTTTAACTTTGTTTTTGTTTTCCTTAATTTACCTGACAACCCCACTGTTGGATATCTAAAACAAGACCTGCCAACCAGTTCCAGTGGAACAATTTCCTGTGACATCCATCATGATGTTTTCTAACTGTCTCACAGCTTTGGTGATCCTGACAGTTGTTTGAGCTCAATTCTTCATGGATCAACTTGGACAGGACCTTAATCCGCCAAGCACAGGAGCTGTGTGTGCCTCAAGGGATTCCCATTTCCTTCCTCACATGTTCCTACTCAGCAATTGCATGTTACTATCACTAGGAAGAAGCTTCTGAATGGAGCAGAATGGGTAGCAGGCATCTCTTCCTGTAAAAAAGAACAAGAGCAATTGATATAAGAGACACCTAGCTACAGTTGCCTCTGTTTATTTTCTAACCTCTTGAGTATTCCTTGCATAAGAAAATCCAATGAAATTCGTGGATTTTTCATCAGTCAATAGACTACTTGAAGACACATACACAAACATATGTTTCTAAATACCCAGGTATATATTTACATATGTAGGTATTTGCTATATTTGTAAAGCTATGCCATATTACAAGGTCTCTGGATGGCCTTTAAGTGATTACAACATCTATAGTATTTAAAACATGTTTTTTAAATGGATAAATTATTATTATTATTATTATTACTATTACTATTATTATTATTTTAACATTAGTATTTTAATGTAATTTTATATTGTTTAAATGAAATGAGTTTAATTGTATTGGTAAGTTTTAAACTAATTTTTATCTGTGAGCTGACTTGGGTCCCACTCCAGAAGAAAGGTGACACATTAAATAATCAATCAATCAATCAATCAATCAGAAGGAATTTCTGTATTCTAGGTAATGTACATTTAAGTCATTTAGAATTTTTAAAGATTAAAAATATCCCATGAATAAACTGGGACCGAACATTTATTTCATACACTCCCAACTGCCTCAATTTGGCTGGGATAGTCCCAATTAATCCTCTGCTGTCCCACTTTTCCAGCTGCTTTTAAAATGTCCCAATTTCTATCTTCTCTCCCACCTTTCTGCTTTGTCTTCAGTTTACTTCAGTTGATGCAAATTGTGTTCAAAATGCAAGAGTAGTTTGCATTCCAATGAACTCAGCAAGGAGAAGAGAAGAGGAGGGAGGTGGAATGTTACCCTTCCCAGTAGGCTTTGGCAAAAACAAACTTCTGTAGCCTTTCATAGCTTTTGTGTTCTTCCTCATTAATACTTGTCGCAGTTTTGACCACACTCTGTTGTTACTTGGCCTTGAATGTTCTAGTTTTCATCTGTGAAATGTTGGAGGTATGTGATTTCATTCCCAGCCTACTTCACAAAGAGCCCTTGACTGGGAGCCAGTGCTGCTAAGAAAGTAGAGGTTATAAAGATTTAATGATAAAGATTAAGGTATGAGAAGGGGCAAAGATCACATGTAAAATGGAGGCTGAAAAAGAGAATGTTCAAAAGAATTGCCAGTTTGTTTGTTTTTTATTTTTAAAAACTGATGATTATGGTAGTGGGAGCATAGGAGCAGATAAAAAGATTAATCCTGACTTGGACCTGAGCATCTTCTACTCCAATATTGTCTTCCTAATAGAGTCTGGTCTGTTGTTTTGGAAAGTTCAGAAGAAGAAAATGGCTGTCCTCCATTTGTTCCAAACATCTACATTCAGAGCTATGCTACTCAACATGTGGTACTCCAGTTACTGCTGGCATCCTGAATGGTTCAGAGTAGTGTCATAGTTCCACATGCAGAACTATGCGATAGCTGACCATTCATTGACCACCCCCCCCCCCCCAATCCTCCTGCAGAGCCATAGAGCTCCTCTCCAGCCATTCTGTGCCTGGTGAAAAGTGGGGGGAGATTGGAGAAGCATCTGGTTATGGCTCGGTAGCCCGGTGTGAAATTATTACAACATCCATGAAAGTCTACTGGGGTCCTTATGTCTCAGCTTGTGATTTAATAATTCTATTTTCATAGCAAGACTTTTCGTCAGTCTCCTTCTGCTCTTCACTAGACATGGAATTATTGTAGTGGGGGTGGGTAGGTGTGTGTGGAGGTCTGCAGTGTTTCTACAGTAAGGGTGGGGGGATTTGGTCAATATGGATGGAGGAAGGGAATACCAACTTACTCATTGACAACGCACACACATACACAAGGTTAACTTATGCCTCTGCTTGCCACTAATAGGATGCCAGCATACGTTGGACTCCAGTTCTCCTCAATCTCTGCCAGGACAGCCAATGCTCAAGAATTGTCACTCTAAACATAATAAATAATAATAAAATCTTTATTTTTATACCGCCCTTCCAATGATCAGGGCGGTGCACAACATATACAACAATTAAAAACAATCCAAAAATAAACAATAACAATATCAATGCAACAGTACAATAGCAATATGCCAAATCAGCTCACAGTGGGGGAGGATGAGGGAGAAATAACAACAGGGAGAGGAATATCAGGGGTAAGCCTGCCCTAATAAGTGTGTTTTTGACCCCTTTTTAAACTGGGTAAGAGAGGCGGCTGAGTGGAGCTCGATGGGCAGCGAGTTCCAGAGGCTAGGGGCCGAGATGGAAAACGCCCTCTTCATGGTGGTTGATGATCTGGCCTCTGGAACTCTTAGTAACTGTTGCCCGGTGGATCTGAGTGTGCAGGGCGGATTGTATGTGGAGAGGCGGTCCTTCAGGTACATCAGTCAATGGAAAGTCATTCCCCCACCCCATCTCTCATTTATAGTTTTCACCAGACAATGTAGACATGCATGCCAAGACCCTATTTGTAGGATATGTTGCTAGTGAGGTGTAGTGGTTTCAGCATTTTTCTCCAGCTCTGGAGGCCAGGATTCCATTCTCCCACTTGGCCATTACACCCACTGAGTGACCTGGGGCAGGTCACATGATTTCAACCTCGTGGAACGGCAATGGAAAACCTCCTCTGAAGAAGCCATGCTAAGAAAACTCTATGATAGGTTCACCTTTGGGTAGTCATAAGTCAGAAATGACTTGAAATTGCATAGCATGAATTTACACTGCACTACTGGAGTTCTCCATTGGAAAACCAGGAAGTACAGCCAATCTGAATCTCCACTCATTGCTAAGGATCACACTGTTTATGTCAGTGTCATGGGCATTCTTGAAGTCTTGAATAGGATATCAACCTTGTGTATTCTCCAAAAAAGTGCAGCATCCCCTTGGCATTTATCAAAACAGGCCTGATAGTCTCATATCACATCTTTCCTTAAGGGCTGAGCCATTGCTTTTCAAGACATAAGATCCCAGAAGTCAAGCTCTACTTCAAAGGACTTTAGGTAGCATGAAACTGGGGGAACAGCCATCTTCAGAATCAGTGTTATAACATAAAAATCAATATGATGGCTATATGTATGCTGCAATCTGAGCAAAGAAAGTGAGAGGGAATTTTAGAGAGCCTCCCCCCCCCAATCTATTTAGGAGTTCACACTCTGCTAATTAATCCCAGATTCTGTTCAGATGGTGCTCTTCGTTGGTGGCAAGCGAGCTGAGCTGTTCTCTGTAGGCATAAATGACCTGCTAACAATGACTTCATTTACCCCTTTAACTCACTGTGCAATAGAACCTTCTCCAGTTAATAAATCTTGCTAGTCTTCATCAACAGGAGTCTGATATCATAACAAACAATCCCCTTTTAAAAGCCTCCTCTTGAGTATATTTTGCAAACATTGAAAGAAATCCTTTTCTTAATGTTTTGTGCAAATCCAGAAATGTACCATGTTTTTGTTTTCTATTTGTATGTACAGTTGCCCCTCCATTTTCATGGACTTGAAGTTTACAGTCTCGATTATTCATGGAGGGGTGAGCCCCATTGGCTAAAATGGTATGTGCAGGAGTACGTGGTCATTCAAGCCAATGGGGCTTGAATATATGCGAGTGTTTGTTTCCGAGGGGCCCTTCTCTGTGCTCCCAGTGGCACATGTCATGGGAGATGCTTTCTCTGTGGGATGTCATGGGAGATGCCTTCTCTGCCATGGATTCCCAGTTGCGGTTTACAATCTCCTTAAATCTCTGATTGATGCAGACACTAGAAGCATCTGGTGAAGATAATGTGATTCAACTGAACTTTCAGTAGTTACTGTTTTTTCTGACTTTACTATTAATCCCTGATTTTTTGAAATAAACAGTTGTTCAAATCTATAGTTACCTGTGGTCCCAGGATTTTGTGTGTGAGTATGTCCTTTATCACCTTGCCCACCATCACCACTGAACTTCATCGTTTGCAATGGCTGACAGGCTTTTAAGGTGGGTTTCAGAGGTCAGATCAGGTGATGGAGTGTAGCTACAATGACATAACTATGCCTCTAATCTGGATCTTGGGTATGATTTTTCAAAACCTGGGCACTACAAGACCTCACCTGGCAGACTGTGAGCACCACAATTCAAGAAGGAAGTTGACAAGCTGGAAAGTATCCCAAGGAGAGTGACTAAAATGGCGAAAGGTCTGGAAACCATGTCCTATGAGGAGCAGCTTGGGGAGCTGGGTATGTTTAGCCTAAAGAAGTGAAAATTAAGAGGTGACATGACAGCCAAGTTTAAGTATTTGAAAGAGTATCATATTGAAGATGGAGCAAGCTTGTTTTTTGCTGCTCCAGAGACTAGGACATGGAGCCATGTATTCAAGCTGCAGGAGATTTGATCTAAACATGAGGAAGAACTTCCTGATAGTAAGAGCTATTCAGCACTGGCATATGCTGCCCTGGAAAGTGGTAGAGTCTCGTGTGGAGTCGAAGGCTTTCATGGCCGGCATCCAGTTTTTTGTGGAACATGGCCACATAGCCTGAAAGCTCCACAAAAAACTATGGTAGAAGGTTTTTAAACAGAGGTGTGATGGTCATCTGTTGAGAGTTCTCTGATTGTGTCTTCCTGCCTGGCCGGGCATTGGACTGTATAGCCCTTGTAGTCTCTTCCATTATTAGGATTCAATGATTCTGTGAAATGAAAAGTAAATTTTCACTTAGAAGAGGGTGCAGCTCCCCTCCCCTCTAGCCTTTCAAATTGGGAAAATGTGGGTGATTGTTTTTGTGTCAGTGGGGTTGCGAATCCACACCAGCTTTTATTCCAAACTTCAAAGGAGGTATCCAAGGTATGGAGCATTTATGCCTGCTGGCATAAATATCCTCATACCAGTGCTTATTCTCGGGTAAGCACTAGTAAAACACCAGAAAAAAATCAATTTGATTTTGACTTATGGCAACCCTATGAATGAGAGACCTCCAAGCCACCCTGTCATCAAGAGCTCTGCACAGCTCTGCACAGACTCAGGGACTTCTTGACTAAGTCTATCCATCTGTTATGCAATCTTCCTCTTTTCCTACTACCTTCTATCTTACTAAGCCTTATTATTCTGGTGTGAAAGCTTGATGCACTTCGCAAACGTCAGGGAATTGTTGCCTCATCTCCAGCATCCCTGAATCATTTGGGGATCAGCCATTTTCCATTAACAGAAACTTTACAGTAATGGGAAATGACTGTTCCCCAAATGATTCGGGGATGCTGGAGGCAAGGGGATGATTCCCTGACATTTAGGAAGCATGTCAGGCTTTCACACACATGTGCTTCCTAAACATTTTACCAGTGTTTTACCAGCACTTACTGCATGTTAAGTGTTAGTATGAAAATCTTCATAAACATCACTAAGTGCCACTGGACCTATTTTAAAAGTGCTTATGTTATAAATTAATTGTGCTTGAATAGGTTTGATAACACATCCATGCCCACAGTCCATGTAAATGCTGCCTTAAAATGAAGAATCAGTAGCAGATAGAATTAAGATATTTGGTTAATGTTTATAGATGTTGTCTCTCAAATGACCAAACAAAACATAAAATTCTTCCAGGCCCTTCTCATACATTCAGCGTTTCTTGCTGACAATAAACCATTTTGATAGCTACTGATATACTGGATATTGCAAGGAATTGGAACACAGGTGATTTTATTTTAGAAAACTACTGGAGGAAGCTATTGAACATATACCTGGTGGGAATGCTTGTTGATAATGTCATACAATCAAAGGGATGTGGGAACTGATTGCTGTTTCATAAGAAATGGTTGCCCCAATCAAATATGTCAATAACAATTTACAACATGTGGAACCTCCATTGCAGCAGTCAGAATTTTGGAACGATATCTTGACAAATGTCCCAATAATGACAGTTAGATGTTTCATTGTTTATTAATTAATATGTGTACTGGTTTCATAGCAAAATCACATCCATGTTTTGTTTTTCCTTTGTTAAACTTACTGTTATACATTGTTGAAAATTTTAATTTTAAAAAAAAGTCAGTAGTAGCCTACTCCAACCTTCCTAAATCCCTTCCCACTGCTCCTAGTCCCTTTCCTCATCATTGTTTGTATAATGCAGCTGATAAACTCTGGGGCAAGGGTTGTGTCGCTTTTAGTATGGTCTGGGCTGCACATTTCTCTCTGTTGGTACTATACAAACATTATATAGCACTGCCGTAGATCATCATTAATACATTTTTGGAAGTCAAACACAAGATAAGGGTGAAGGCACACTTTATCTGTCATGTGTTTCATATTAGGAAAAGCTCAGTAACACAGAGAGAGCAACAGAGGGAAAGAGATTTCTTCCTTTCTTTTCATTTGGTAAAGTGAAGGTTTTCTTAAGTGATATATCTGTACTTTTTATGAATGAAATAGCTGTGATTCATGCTGTAATGACTCACAATCCATTTTTTTAAAGACAAGGCATACAAAGAAATAAACCAAAAAAAAACCCCCACCTTTGACTAATAAAGAAGTACAAATTAAAAACATCAAGGACAAGTGGGACAGTGTGGGATTTAGGGAGAAGAGATGAAAGTGATAGAAAAGACAAACATACATAGCAAAGGGCAGAGTGGAAGTCCTTTCAAGTCCTCATAAACTGCCCAGAACCGAAGATTCCTGGTGGACAGGTTGACAGTTCATTGATGCTGTTTTTCTTTCACTTTTCCCCCAGCTATAAAACATGTTTGACTGAGTGGGAATTGTAAAGTATATATGTGAAGGAAAGAAGACAAACTATCCAGAGCTACATGCACAAGCATCAAACATTTGATGAAGATACACAGTAGGATGGATTGGTGAAATCTCTTTATATCATTGTGGAATTGTACTTGCTTTTCAGATGTTCTGCAAATGTTTAAAGCATTTGTGCTAACTCTACTAGCACAATGCTTTGATGACGTTTCAAGAATGATAGGAGGACAATGCCGTGTGGAAATCTTTTCCCCAATCGAGCAAGAATGATGGTATAAATACAATTCCTTAATGCTTTTTTCCCCTGTGTGATAATCTTTTGTAGTTGCAATTCAGGTCTTCAGGATGTTGGAATTAAGCGTGAACCCATATTCTGTGTGCCTATCTTGGAAAACAAACCTTTCTTGTAGATGGCTACACAGCACAAAATTGTGTGTTAGTTGTTGGCACAAGGATGTTCAACAAATGAAGGTAAATAAAGTGAGATTTTCACACATCATTATTGTAAGCAAGATACATGACGCAGAATAATTTATTCCCCAAAATACTTTCTGTTTATAAGTGTTTTTATATATAAGCCTCTCCCAAGTCAGAGGTGGAGAAATGGAGCCTCATCGTGTTGTTAATAACAACTCCTAAACATTGGCTATATGGGCTAGGACCGATAGGAGTTGAAATCCAAAAACAGTTGAAATCAAATAAGTTCTGGAAGGCAATAGCTGATTTCCCTTCTGATTTCAATGCAAACTATTTCCACAAAAATGCTACGGATTTAGTTTGCACACTGAAGTGTGCGAGATATCAACAAAATAAATATATAAATAATAAATTTCTGAATATTAGAGAAAATGACTTTAAAATAGCAGGGTTGAAGAAAAACAAATTTAAAACATGTCAGGTATTTTCATTTGTTTGTTTATTTTTATATGCATATTTTATTCATTTTACAGTAATGCCAGCCTTTACACAACAGCTGGAACCCCATGAACTTGGTCTCCTTGCATGAGTGTGAAAAATGTGCATCCATTCACACAACAAAAACTTACAGAGGCGCTCTGCCAGTGTTGGATCTGGTTGTGAGCTATCCCCATTGTAATCCAAAGGGTTCAGGGGTGTTTTGGTCTTCAATGGGCAATTAAGACCAATTTCTTGTACAAAAGGATTGTTTTGTTGGAGATGAAAAGTGTTAGAATGGGTTTGTTTGCTACAGATCAATGCATATGCTGGACTTTTTGGATTCTTCCTTGGGGCCTGTGTGATGGGTGCCTGCATTTTACAATTTATCACTGCATCACTGGGTGTACTGTATGCATAATTTGGGGAAAACCTACATCAGAGGATCATGATTTACATGGAAATAAGCATCTGCTAATGTGATGAGATGCATATACATTCAACTGCTGATGACATGGGGGGGGGGCTAAAGACATGTGTGTGAAGAGAGAGCCTGGCTAACATAGCCCACGTAAGAGAGAGTGGAATGAGACATTACTAAGATGGTGGAAATGTCTTAAGCTTTGCTGCAGATCTAAATATAGCCATAGGGCATTTTGCTGAATTTATGCAAACCCACCCATGAGAGTTTATACATTGTTCTGTTGAACTGACTATGTTGGATCAGTGACATCAGTGGATGAATTTGTTGACATAATCATTACATTGTTTGGATGACATCAGTATTGCAAGTAACATAGGGAGTGGCTTGCATTTCTGCATACCTGCTTTCCTGCAAATAATAGCAGGTAGCACAGGGCCAGCATGAGTCAGGATCAACTTGAAGGTGGTTAAGAACAACAAAAGCAGAGGGATGCCAGCAAGGACTAATTGCAGGACTGGCTCAAGAAATTTGCTGCCTGAGAAAAAGGGCAAGATGACACATATACCCCACTCCATGCACGAAAGTGAACTGGACTGGGAAGTGAAACTGACCTCTAACTTGGCAACATGAAGTCAACTGATGACATTACCAGTAATGGTCCTCCACCACATTCAAGTGCAGCTGGCCAGTTTATGAGGTTCGGGGGGGGGGGGGGTGTAGCACCCATATCCCTGCCTGCAAAGATAATGGAATGGCCAGAGGGCTCAGAAAGAAACAGCTAGTGACAATGGTATCACTAGGGTTGGTATCACACAGTGTGGGGTGGTGGCAGCACATGGCCTTGCTCCACTTTCTCTCCCTCTGCCTTGCCTACCCAATTGTGTAAAGAGATAGCAGGATGGCTGGGTGGTCAGTTGGGCAGGTGAAGCAGCAGACAGCCTGTCTCCCTTCCTTCTCTCTGTCTTTCCTACCTGCCTGGGCAGCTGGATGTGAGGGCAGGTGAGGTGAGATCTGCCCCATCCCTCCCTCTGCATTAGTTGCCTGCCTGGCCAGACCCAGAAAGACCCAGGCAGTTGGACAGGCAGATAGCCAAACCAGTGGTCTACTCTACTCTCCCTTTCTAGGATGGCAGGGTGGGCAGGACAACACTCTGCAATGGGGGCACTCTCCTCCCTTTTTCAACAGCACCTGGTTGGTGGTGGAGTGGTGAAGGGATTTAAGAAGGACAATTAGTGACTACTAGATGTTCACCCCATTGTTGGCTTTCACCTGCTGTGATCTACCCCCCCTCCCCCCCACACACACCTTTAGTGATGGCCCTAGCTGGTGGGCTTCCATTGCTGTCCTCCCTCCAGCATGTACCACCTGAGGTGGCTGCTTTATTCTAGCTTACAGTATCACCAGCCTGGAAGATTGTGCTATATCGTGGATTTCGGAGAACCACACTCTCCCAAACAACAACAAAAAAAAGGTTTCCCCCCATCAATGCCCCTGGCAATTTTACCACATTTTTTATCTTCTGGAGCATTGTAGGCTAGAAGAGGTCTTCTTTCCAACCAATAGTCAACTTTGGGACCTGTTGGAAAAAACAAGAAATCACTTGGTGTGGGATGTACCAAAACACCTCCAAAACATCCTGTTTGTGAGCACACTTTCCTCATCTCTGGCTTAAAAAATATAGTAATCTAAGCAAGGGCCTTTGTGTGTTTTAAAAAGATGTTTTCCAAAGTCACAGTAGGGCTGAGCACCTCTGTCTTGTGACTTAAAAGGAATTGTCTGACAGAAAGGAAGCACAACCCATAGTGGTATTTTTTTTTTCTGAAAGAATTTTGTGGGAATACTGAAGGAGGTTTGATTAATTCAAGTTTTGGTCCTTTGGCAGATGTTTTCGGCATGCTGGAACTGATACTATTATGCTTTAGCAGAAGGACCACAGAAAGTCCCTGGTGCCAGAGCCAATTGTTTGAAAAGAATATAAATGCTACTCTTGTCTAAGCTGCAGCCGCAACATGTCACAGCAATGACATCAATATGTCTCTTCAGCCCCTCCCAAGAATAATAAGAAATCATATCAGCAGGCTCAAATGGAGAAAAACAGTAGGAAGAGGTGGAATTATAAAGCTTTCCAAACAACAACAATAAAAAAACAACAACATTTCACTTAGCTAGCATTGAATTAACAAATAACTCTTTAACTAGTGTTTGACTGAATCTGGAGTAATCTGGGCATATTGCGGGCATAAGAGTTAGTTTAGGAATGGAGCCATCAGAAACTCCATGGGATTCTCCACCATTGTTTTTCCCCCAAACCTTCCAACCTCCTCAGAAGTGTGTCTACAGCAGGGGCAAAGTGGAGGCATAAGCCCCCAAGTAAGAATTATGCCCCCCCCTGAAATTTTCCTCCAGTCCCTGAATTTCTAGGATTGGAGAGAATAAGACATGGACAATCCTTCATTCCTAGACTCCATATTTGCTCTGTTCACATTCCCTTGGAGGACAATTTCTTTGTGGGGAGGGGAAATCATATTTGGGGAGGCAATGCCCCCTCCATTGCCAATATAGTTATACCCCTTGTTGTTATGCAGAGGGACCTTGTAACACTTTTGAGACTAACAGAAAGAAAGAAGTTGGTCTTTCATTTAGTCTCAAAGGTGCTACAAGATCCCTTTGCATACTGATTTTCTTGACTGACGTGGCTATACGTTTGAATCCTTTGTTGTTGTGTATCTTAAAGTCATTTTTTTCTTATGGCAAATCTAATACAGGGTTTTCTTTGCAGAATTGGCAGTGTCCAGATCCTTGCTGACGGTGACTGCAAGTGAGGTGAGCATCTCCTTTCGCCACTAATTGAACCTCACTTACTCCCACCCATCCAACCTTGAGGCTCAGGGGATGGTGAAGGAAATGCTCACCTCACTTTCTGACAGTGACTGAGTCTGCAAGTGAGCATCTCCTTTCTCCACACACTGAGCTGCACCTCACCCCACTCCTTTGATGTTTGGGGAGCAATGGCATCACCTCAGAGTGTCAGCCAGTGTGGCTGGCATCCCTTCATCCATGAGTGTTGCCAGTGGTTGTTGTTAAAAAAAAAAGGAACCCATGCTGGTGAGGAGATTCTGAGAGTCAAGAGGCCAAAAATGTAACAGTTCTAAGCTCTGCTCCAGAGTATAAGGAAGAGCTGGGGGTCATCCTGGCTTAGTTTATAAGAAGGGAGGGATGGAACTGAAAACTCAGATCCTAGTAAGATAAAATAAAAGGTGGAGTGTGCAATTTGAAAGTCATCAATCACAAGCAATGCTTTGGGAAAAGGGATTGAATGGGGAGGAGATGGTGAATGGAAGCCATATAATGCTTTGAAGAAGGCTTATCAAGGAAAGCCCCCACCCCCTTTTTTATATAGTCAGGCAAAGCAATAGCACAGAGACTGTGAAAGTGGAAGCAGATGTGTTTTACTGAAAAGAAAGTGACGTAATCTGTAGAAGAAACTTGGCTGCCTCCAAAATATGAAAGTGCACAATTGTCTGAAGCTGGGAGAGAAAGCCCCATCAAGAGAGAATGAAGAGGGTGTGCCAGCCATTTGGGTGAAGGAAATTGCTATGTTTATGGTCAAAATGGTCCATAGGGTTTCGGAGGCCTTCAGTCACTCATGTGAAGAAGATTCAAAAAGGCAGGTCATAAAGTGAAAGTACATTTCTCTGGAAGTGCTCAGGGTTAAAATACACACACAATAGCCCTGCACATGATAATTACAGTTGCCAACTGGATGCTATTATACTTGTCTGACCAGTAAAATCATGTCCTGGCAGGATGGAGTCAGGATGGAAGGTCTGAGAAGGCAATAATGCCTTTTGAAGGACTAACAAGAACAAAATGAAACAAGTTAACCCACCTACTAGCCCCATTCCTGTTAGCCTACTTGGATAATAACTATTAGATATATATCTTTGGCTGTGTCTGCACTGACGGGAAAACCTGGCTTACCCTTAGGGCTTCTGGATCTATGGGAAGGATGAGCTGTCTGCACAACCGGCACCCAGAACAGGCCGATACCAACAACACTGTCCACATATTCACCAAGGGACCCCCTCCCTCTTTTTCCACAGCCTGTCCTATTGAGTTTTGGTGCACTGGACTGATGGTATTGTTGTACTAATATGTACATCATGTTGTGTGATCAATTTGCATGTCTGCAAAGGAATGACACTAGAGGAACCACACAAATGTGAAAGTGTTGTGGTGGGGCATTAGAAGTTACAGGAAATAAGAGGTTAGCAACTCACCTGCTGGACAACACTCCTCCCCTGTCCCCACACCAGCATGCATTCTGCATGTGCAGGGGATTCTCCAACCTTTCTGCCCTGATCTGAAGCTAAAGGAGTTTTAAAAAAAATCAAGAGAATCACCCTGGAGTGCAGATTGAGTCCTTTCCCCCCTACTCGGTTTGGTCCCGTATGTCATCTGAATATATCAGTAGGGAACAGGGTAGGGATATTTATTTTCCTCCATGCAGAAACCATCTTAGTGATCATTAGATCTTTAATGTCACTTGTACATGTAGCTGTTGGGAAACACTAAGTAGAAGAAGCAGATCTTGGAAAATGTATGTTGTGTGAGGCAATCAGTCCAGAATCCCCCATCCAACATAGCCATTCTGCCCAACCCTTGTCTAGGTAATGCCTTTATGAGGAGAAACCAGAATGACACAAAGGTGTGTTATTTCTACTTTGTATGGGGTAGAGATGAGGGTAGAAACCCTTTGTTTTTGGTGGAGCTTTTGGGCTATGTGGCCAGAAACCAACCAACCAACCAACCAACCAACCAACCCTCCCTCCCTTCCTTCCTCCCTTCCTTCCTTCCTTCCTTCCTTCCTTCCTTTTATTGGATTTCTATACCCCCCCCCCCAATGGGATTCAAGGCAGGAATCAAACCTGCCAATTTTTCAATTAATCAATCAGTTTCCAGTGATAGCCAGTGGGAACACAAAGACATGGCTTTCCAAAACAAAATGCAGATAACAGTTCTAAATCAAGGTATGGGAAATCTTGAACTACTAAGAAAACAAAAATAATTATCACAGATGGTTTATCTAACTGTAAAGTAGATGATAAAGACATTGAAATAGTTCAAGATTTCCCATACCTTGGCTAAATCATTAATCAAGATGGAGACTGCAGTCAAGAACCCAGAAGAAGACTAGGGCTTGGAAGGGTAGCAAAGAAGTAACTAGACAAAACCCAAAATGTGAAGATATATTATTGAATACTAAAACTAGGTTTGTCCACACCATCATATTTCCCATTTCTGCATATTGTTGTGAAAGGTGGATAGTAAAGAAAGCTGATAGGAAGATCAACACTTTTGAGATATGGTCCTGGAGAAGAGTTACGCAACACCATGGACTGCTAAAACGACAAATAAATGGGTCCCAGAGCAAAGCAAGTCTAAACTCTCCCTAGAAGCCAAGATGACTAAACTGAGACTGTCATACTTTGGACATATCACGAGAACACATGACACACTAGAAAAGACAATTATGCTTAGTAAGGTAGAAGGCATTAGGAAAACAGGAAGACTACAATTCAAATGTATAGATTCAATGAAAGAAGCCATAGTTCTGAGTCTGCAAGACCTGAGCAGAGCTGTTGATGACAGAGTGACTTGGAGGTCTCTCATTCATGGGGTCACCATAAGTCAAAATCAACTTGATGATACTGAACAATAACAACAACAACAAAACCCCATGTGATATGGGTGTGTATTCAAAAGTTACCCTCTGTTTTCCACCCATGCTGACCTGTTTTTGCAAGGGAGCAACTGAGGCTGCTGATGTTCTTGTTGCCATATATTAGAGGCAACCTACCCAGGCTACCACCTAGAATGCCAGGGTTAGCTGGAGGCTATTGCAGACTGTCTGCTGAACTATCTACTCAACAGCTGAAGAATGAAACAGTGTAAACTGTTCTTCGCTTGTAAAACTGACAACCCTTGACCTGTTTGGCAAATGTTGTGTTAATGCTTAGATAGGTTTCCGACTCCATCCAGCTCAAATACATATGGAAATGTTCAATATTTTACATAAAGAGGGATAAATCAAGTGTGTGTATGATGTATTGGCAAAGTTCTGAAATGGGCCACAAAGCCATTACAAAAAAAGGTAAGATATTTTAATTTTTTTTAAAAAAAATGGAGGGATAGTACCAGACATGCTCCTCACCTGGTGGTCATTTGGTCGAGGGTCAGCTTCTGGCTCTATATAGAGACAGATGGCTCCATAGAGCCAGGAAAAAGCATGAATTGGAACAGGGAGAAGGAAGATGAAAGACGACAGAAATCTTCTTTGATCTGCTCTTCTTCCCTTCCCCCATAACAATGCCCCCCCCCCCGATCCAGATATATTGTTTTCCATTGACATCTCACATGGGAACAGCAATGTGTATCTAGTTTTGAGCTTTTAATGTGTTCCATCTGCTTCCTGACAGTTTACCAGAAAAGCTCACTGAAGGTGTGATCCTGAAAAGGCCTACTTGGAAGTCTTACAAGTAAGGTTATTCAGGAATGGAGTGTTACACACTCTGCAAATGGTGAGATGATGAAGTGATAGGTTGCCTGCTTCTTCATTTGTCCAACTTGGGGGAGGAACCATACCTTAATAGGTAAACATGGGATTCTCAACCCCAATCTTTTTCTCATAAGGCAAATATTCTGCTCATGTTTTGAAATCTTCTGGAGAGACCCTTCACTTTGTCCAACTAACGAAAAGGTACATTTGACGGGAACATGAGTGAAGGCCTCCTCAGTAGGTGCTCCCACACTTTGGAACTCCTTTACCAGAGAGGTTAGACTGGCACCCTCCTTCCTATCTTCCCACAGGAAAGCACAAGAGCACTACAAACTGAATGTCACTTGAGGAGCATTCACAGTTTTATACCCCAGCTTAATACTACTTTGACTATCATGGTTCCATCTCTTAGGATCCTAGGATTTGTCCATTGGTCCTATATTTGAGACTTCAACTCCCAGAATTCTTGAATATTGGCTAGAACCTCTAGGAGGTGAAGTCCAAAATATCTGGAAGACCAAAGACTGAGGACACCTCTCTAGTTCACTCCTGAGCACTATAGTACTAGAACCTTCTAGAGGAGATATTGAAGTACCTCACCAAACTACACATCCCAGGATTCTAGAGGATGGAAACAAGACAGTTAAATTGATACCAAAGTGCCATAATTGTGTGCTGACAATACACCACTGGAACCTTTGTAAAATCATGTCAATACTGCAGTGTGATTCCATAACAAAAGTCTAATTTTGAAACACCATGAATAACTGTAACAGAGTAATACTATAGGGGTAGTATTTTACAGCACTATACTGTTATATGAATAATAGTAGGGATGTAAATATTCAGATCTGTGGATAAAGAATTGCTGGTTATAGAACACCAACTATACTCCTAAGTTGAAAAGCCAAACTTCCTCCAGCTTCAAAAGTGCATAGAAGTACACCATTTATGGTCAACCTCTTAAATATGGACACATAATAACCCGCCATGGGGGAGAAAAAAATCACCTCCCATTTCAGAGTTGGAAATAACATGGTACAAATAATTGTGTTACTCTGATGTGGTGGAAATAACGAAGAGGTAGCAATATTCCTTTTGTGATGAGGAGTTGTGAGAAGGATATGGCTTCTGATTGCAGTACCACAGCATGTTGGTAGAAGGGGGCTGCAAACATCATTCTGCAGTGCTCTGAACACCAGCAGAACAGACCTTTATTGCTTTTATGGGGGGGGGGGACATTTGGGAGGACATTTGCGATTGTGGCAATAGTGCCATAGATTGTAGGCATTAATACCAAACAGTTATGAATGTGCAAGTTTAGCATTATTAACTGCTCCACAGGATGCCAACTGTAGCCATTAAAAAGAAAATAATAGTGCACATTATGCAAAGCCTGTTCCCTTTGAGCATTCAGTCTTCAAAGGCCTGATGAAATAAAAAAGTTTTCACTTCTCACCAGAATGATAGCAAGGAGGGTGCTAGTCAGCCCTCTCTAGGAAGGAAGTTCTAGAGCCTGGGAGAAGCCATCAAGAAGGTTCTCTCCTGTGTTGCCACCAGGTGTACCTGTAAAGGTGGTAGAACAGTGAGATCTCAAAACACAAACAGGCTCATACAAGAGAATGCAGGTCCCTCAGAAAACCTGGACTTGAGCAATATTATAATTCTTCTTCTTATTATTATTATTATTTCCCTTCTCTCCCAATAGATCGAGGCGGGATTACAACAAGTTAAAATTACAATCAATATAACAATCAAATACAACAATTACAACAGTATAAAATCCTATATTCTATCATAAAACCAATTCCATATAAGCCTTTATAAATAGCATTTTGAATTGTTCCTGTAAGAAGCACCTAGATATATCAACTTGAGAACCTAGATCTCCCAAGTTCCAGCCCAAGACTCTAACCACTACAACAAAGTATCATGCACAGGAAGCAGTGATGGTAGTAGTGACAAGGGAAAAGACAAATGAAGGAAGGAAGGAACAGCTGAGATGAAAGAGGAAATATTTCATGGTGTTCTCCTAAAGTAAGGGAAGGAAACAGCAGCAGCAACCAAGCAAAATAGCCAGAGCTTGGATAATTATTCTTTAATTTTAATTTCGAGTCTCACTTATCTGTCATCTGGAATTCCAAAATACAAAATATTCCAAAAACCAAAACTTTTTTCATCAGTGGCTGAGATAATTTCTGAGGGTTCAGTATTCACAAACCTTGTTTCATGCACAAAATTATTAAAAATGTTGAATAAAATTACCTTCAGGCTATATGTATAAGGTGTATATGAAACATTAATGAATTTTGTGTTTAGACTTGCATCCCATCTCCAAGATATCTCATTATGTAAATACAGTATATACTAAAAGATAAGATAAGAAAATATTAGTTGGTTATCATTCCAGAGACCACCCCTGCCAATTTATTTAATTAATGTTATAATTACAAATTTTACATAGTAGTTTTTCTCATTTTCAATAGTAACTGAAAGAGATACTTTTAGTATCTTAAAATAATTTAGCTGAATATTTTCATTCATTCAACAGCTCCAGGCAGAGCATAAGACAGCATATGAACTATATGATGTTCCTTTGCTTCATTTAGTGAGACCCCATTTCTATAACTGCATAAGTGAATTTATGTAAAGGTTTCAGTTACACTGCAAGATGAGTGGCTTTATCCTTTCTTACAGTACATTACATTGTAATGTAATCACATTTCAATTCCCAGTAAACTGAATTAATTACAAGTAAGAGATCCAGCATGGAGTAGTGGTTTGAGCAGTGGACTATGATTCTGGAGAGAAGAGTGTGAATTCCTGCTCAGCCATGGAAACCGATTGGGTGACCTTAGGTAAATCATAGTCTCTCCAGCTCAGAGGATGGCAATGGCAAACAAACAAACAAAACAAACAAAACAAAACAAACAAACAAACTTAACTTGCCAAGAAACCACATTATAGGTTTGCTTTAGGATTGCCATAAGCCAGAAAAGACTTGAAGGAACACAATAAAAACTAACTGTTTGCACGTTCTGCAAACATTTCTGAACAGTATTCAACATGCTGGTAAATTATAGAGATACATGAACATAAACCGATTATAGACCCATCTATGTGATTCAAATTCTTAAAAAACAAAAACCACATAAAATTTTTGTTAGTACACACTCCAAGTGAACCATCCCCAAGATATAGATTAGTTAGCTGTTTCTACGGTGGAGGCATGAAAGCCACAACCTGAATCGACAGTTGCTATTTCCTTTGCATTCTTTGATCTATTATTACTTAAAGCTGCAGGCTTCCTTGTCAATGGAAGGCACATCTGCTGCTTAATTTGGTCTTCCCCAGTTGCAGATGGCCCCTTTTGGCCAGATCACATGTAACACACTCATAATGCAAGAGATAAAGGGGCTGATGTTTTCTGAGATAGGAGGTTTAGCAACAGCAAAATAATATGCATCATGGAAATGAGCTCAGCTGGAGTAATAAAATTTGAGCAAGTCTGTTGTCCTTATTGTTTGCCTCTTATCATTTAAGTAATCCTTGAAAATATGCATTTTTCCAGTATTCCTGCATCACCAGTTTTGAAGGTTTGCAGTTTCCTCTTCCCACCCCCAAATTTCTGCATCTTTAACAGGAACAACATCATGGTGCTTTATCAGTGGAATATTCTCAGTGTTATAGTTGCACTTTAGCATGATTTAAAAACACTCACAGCTTGGAAACACTTTCCTACAATTTGGAAAAAAAGATCACATTGGGAAAGCACAAATCCCAGAATTCTCCAGCTAGTAAAAATAGTTGACTAGAAAAGTAAATTAGTGTTAATGGAACAATAAGTGACTGAAATCCTACATCAGAGTACACAGGGCATAGCTTGTACATAGACACTTCACACTACAGTCAGCTCTCCACATTTGCGGCTTTGACTTTTGTGGCTTTGATTATTTATGGATTTGATTAATATGTTCTCTCTAGGAAATGCTATGTCCTTCAGAGAAATTTTTGCAGAAAGTTAAACGCAGAGTTGTGCTGAAGGACCTAGAGATTACTAGAGAAAACACTTTTCTAGGCATGTGTAGGTCCTCCAGCATGATTCTGTGGTCAAATTCTAGCAGATGTTGACCACAGAGTTCTGCTGGGAAACCTAGAGATTCCTAGAGAGGTGTTCTCACCAGTTTAAAAAGTAGCATTTTTTATTTGCCGTTTTCCCACTTTCAAGGGGGGGGGGGGACTGTGTCCCTAACCCCAGCAATGTGAAGAGAAATTCTCTGAAGAGGCCAGCCACAGATGCTGGAGAAACATCAGGTATAAATTCTTCTAGAATATGGCCACATAGCCTGAAAAACCCACAAAAAACTATGGATGCCAGCCATGAAAGCCTTCAACTTCACAACCATGGTAGTGTCTCTAAGGAGTTTGTCACACGGGAGGAATTTTCTTAACTTTGAATGGAGTTAATTTGAATTCACGTAAATTCGCTAGTTTAGCGAATTTATGTGAATTCTAATTGTGTTGGAATGCATTCAGAATGACTTCCCATTTCCCCAAAATGACCCCCCCCCAATTGCCTGAAATTGCATGAGATACTCTAATAGGCAATTACGTGAAACCCCATGATTGCGTTTGGAATGAGTTCCCATTCCCCGAAATTGCCTGAGATACACTCATACGCAATAATGTAAAACCCCATGATTCCATTCGGATTGCCATTGCATTATACCCCCAAATTCCATCGTATGATAAACTCCTAAGACTTGAAAGGAGTGGTGGTGGGGTGTTTGGATATTGCATGAAGAGATATTGTATTGCTCCTTGTGCAATACAAAGAAACAGACATACATATTGAGTGTTTTCTTTTATGCCGCCCAGCTATTGAAGAACAGTTGCACTCAAAGTTTTTGCCCTTGGGACCCATGCAGATATGGGTTCATATTTTATGAATGTTCATATTTTAACATTTTATAAAGAAATAACATTGTTCAAATCAGAACAGTTCTATTTAAGCAAATTCAATATTTAAGTCAATGCATATGAAATTGCACACATTAAAATGTTTGGGAAGAGGAGAAAGAGAAGGAGGAAGAATGATCAGGGCCTCCAATTTTCATGCCCTCCTTGAGCAACTCTTGAGCATTTCCAGGGGTCCTGCCCCACCATTTAAGAAACTCTTTTAAGGATAGGATAGAAATATTGTAAATGCATGTGGTTATTGTTGTGTGTCTTCAGGTTGTTTCCAATTTAAGGCAAACCTACTATGGGGGTTTCTTGGCAAGATTTGTTTTGGGGTGTGCATGCCTTTGCCTTCCTCTGAGGCTGAAAGAAAGTGATTTGCCCAAGGTCATCCAGTGGGTTTCCATGGCCCAAGCAAGGAGTCAAACCCTGAATCTAGAGTCCTAATCCAACATTCAAGCCACTATGGGCAGGGAACCGTCTAATTACAAGTTTATATGTACAGCACTGTGTAAACCTACAGCACTATATAAATAAAGGTTAATAATATACTGAAAATACAGGCATCTATGCATGTTTGCGTGTGCATGTGTGTGCGTGTGTCCCTTCAAATTTCCTGTCAATTTATGGCAGAAAGAAAGAAAGGCCACATGCTAGAGTGATGGACTTTATTAAGGAGGTCATAGGTATGAATTTGCAAGACCTGGACAGAGCAGTGTAGCATAGGGAGTCTTGGAGATGTCTCATCTAAAAAGTCGCCATGGGTCGGGATCGACTCAAGGGTGGATAACAATGATGTGTGTATGTGTGTGCTTTCAAGCTGCCTGTCAATATATGGTGATCCCCATGAATTTCATAGGAGTTTTTAGGCAAGGAATAGCAGGGGGGTTCCAGTTCCTTCCTCTGAAATATAGCCTACAGCAACTAGGATTTCTTTCCATTCTGCCATTCAAGTACTAACTATGCTTCTATGATTTTGGGGCTGACTCTGCTTATCATCTACCTCTCACACATACAAAAAAGTCTTTCTACAGTAGCCATGTGTAATGTTGTATAGAATAGCATTCTCTATTTTAAGGGTCCCCAGATAACAGTCTCTATGGGAAGATGTTGGCCTGTCAGTTCGGTCAAAGATGAAGGGGCTTTTGAATTGTGAACCCAATTTCTTGAGAACAGACTCAGCAGGCACAGTTTACATTATCGTAATCTTCCCACTTACATAAGATGTGTTGTAATTCTGTTTAAATTATGACAACCATTTCTAAATTTCCATCTGAGCATATAAATCAGCATATGTACTTTGATGTAATTTGATGTTTCCTTTTGACCCCCCCCCCAGTGATACACGTTCATGGGGATTGGGGTTGATATGTAAGAGGGCCTTCTCCATATAAGCCAAGATGACTAAACTAATACTGTTGTACTTTGGACATATCTTGAGAAGACATAGCTCACTAGAAAAGACAATAAGGCTTAGTAAGATAGAAGGTAGTAGGAAAAGAGGAAGATTGCATAACAGATGGATAGACTTAGTCAAGAAGTCCCTGAGTCTGTGCAGAGCTGTGCAGAGCTCTTGATGACAGGGTGGCTTGGAGGTCTCTCATTCATAGGGTTGCCATAAGTCAAAATCAAATTGATGGTTAAACACAACTCCTCAATGGCTGTTCCCAGGCTCCTATGGAATTCTTTTCCAAAGTAGGAGGCTAAGCTGGACCCATTCTAGGCTTTCCTTCTTCCACTAGTGCAAGATTTTTAAAAAATTTAAACAATTACTTGGCAAATAGCTGGTTGTACAGAAGGGTCTTTTAATGGTGAGTGTGTGCTGTAAAGCTCTGTCAAGTGAGATGAAGGTACATGTCTTTCCTCACCTTCCCAACCCCAATCTTCAGCTCTGTCTTTCCCCTCTCCACACTGCTCTTGTTGCCTCCTTGCTACAGGGGCAGAGGAGACAGAATACATCCAGGAACTGGAACAGAGCCTGGTGGTCCTCCACAACCCTTCCCTCCATTCTTTCGTAACAGGGCAATTACCATTTTGGAATGGGACAGCTTGGTTGAGTGCTGGGCTTTGGAAGGTAAGGTAGGGCCTTTGCCCTGCTTGACAGAGCTCTAATGAATTTAATCATGCTCCAAGGTCTTCTGAAGATTAAAGGATTAAAGTTACAATAGCCTCATCCCAGATCCAATCTGGCAACACTAGGCAGAATAAAAATTAACACCAAACAAGCAAACAAGCATCTTTCATTCCTGCACCACTCCTGCAAAGCAAAGAACCACCAAGACTCCTGCAGAGAGACCTGTTCCATCATCCTGAGGAGTGACTGATAAGGATTTTGTTTTTAGTACATTAGTACATTAGTATGTTATTTTAATATTTTATAATATTATATTCTAGTGTTGGGTTTGTTAGTTTGTTAGTTAGTTTGTTTTGTTTTGTTCTTGATTGTATATGTCTGATGTTCTGCCCTTGGTGAAAAGAGTGTTATAAATAAATGTTATTGTTGTTATTATTCATTATTCATTGTTATTATTATCATCCTAATTCTCCCTCCCTCTCTCCTCTCCCAAATATTTATTAAATAAATAGACACACAAACTCCCTTAAGGGCAGACCCCTTGCTGGAAGTTGGGTATCTATTGCCCTTTTGTAAAATATCAAGCCAGGAATGAAGTTCAGTACAAGATTGGGTATATGCAAAACATTTCCTTGAGGGAGGATGAATGGATGTGATCATTCACTTGGAGGAAAAGGTGCATACACATAGAATCATAGAATCATAGAGTTGGAAGAGACCACAAAGGCAATCCAGTCCAACCCCTTGCCATGCTGCATGCATGCATATACACATACACACAAAGGTGAGCATACAGGAAAAATGTACATTGTGCATGCAAACTGGAACGAGAAATTTAATCTGCTCTCACACACAAGTGTGCTCTCACACACCAGCCCTGGAGTTTACCAGCCACCACTGCAGAGTTGGATATTTTCCAGAGGAAGTCTTGCCCTTGTTTTCTGCTGCTCCAGAGAACAGGACCTGGAACGCTGGATGCAAGCTCTAGGAAAAGGATTCCACCTCAACATTAGAAGGAACTTCCTGACAGTAAGGGCTGTTCCACAGTGGAACACACTCCCTTAGAAAGTGATGGAGTCTCCTTCCTTAGGGGTCTTTAAGCAGAGGCTGGATGACCATCTGTCAGGGATGCTTTGATGGAGAGTCCTGCATGGCAGGGGGTTGGACTGGATGGACCTTGTGGTCTCTTCCAACTCTATGATTCTATGGTTCCAAGAATAGATGCATACATAACCTTAAGGAACTGAAATAGGGGGGCTTTCCTTGTCTCTGACCATATCACAGTGATACTCTGTTGTGCTAGTCATTTACACTTGATTTATCAATGCCCATATGTTTTCTGTACCAGTTTCATTTTCCCCCTATCTCTTCTAACCAGAGGGCTGATAAAAGGGGGAATTTGTGAGTACACACCAGAAAATCAAGTGGAGTTTCAACTTAAAGGGGACTTTCATGACTAACACAACAGAAACAATAAAATATGATGGCATGAGATTTTGGCTTCTGCCTTCTGTTTCAAAACATAATATCTGAATATTTTGGAGTGTGTGTGGTGGAGGAAATGGAGAATGATTAGGCTGGGGAGTTTCATTGCTGGATCTATCAATCCTTCCATCCCTTTTTTGCACTTTATACAGCTTGCCCTCCACATTTGCAGCTTTGACTTTTGCAGCTTTGATTATTCACAAATTGGATTACAACAACAACAACAACAACAACAACAACATAAGAATACTTTATTTCTAGCCCGCCCCTCTGAACAGACAATCGGGGCGGGTTACAACTAAGTTACTATGTTGTCTCTCAGAATCTCTAGGTCCTCCAGTGCAACTCTGCTGGATGTTGACCATAGTGTCATGCTAGAGGACCTAGAGCTTCCTATCAAATGCCAGTCACTAAAATTAATCATGATCACAGCCCATATAAGATATAAGTAATAACATACCATACTAACAAAAAGTTTTATTCCATGCAATTACATTATACATAGAATTAAAACCATTTGAACTACAAGCACAGCTGTCTTTTAGGATGTATCACACTATTTCAGGAGAGGAGAGGCTGGGAAATCAGTAAGGAAAGAGAGTGATTGATGAGTAAGTGGGGAAAACCCTATTCCAGTTTATTTTTTTCCATCATTTTGTCTTGGTTTTTGGATTTATTCATTTCTTAATGGTGGGAGTCTTTCAACCTTTGAGATGGCATCAAATCTGCAATAAGCAAGACATCTGGGCTTTTGGTATGTAAGGAAAAGGTTTATAATATTTCTGTCTGAAACAATTTTTCTGCTGGGACCATCTATCTATGCTGCTTACTTTGGTTTAATTTTTTTTTCCAGACCAGTTTTTCCCTTTTTGGAAGAACCAGACAGGAAGAGAAATGGACATAAATCTGTGGTCACAGTGAAAGGGGGTTTCCTTAGTGCCATGTGAAAACTATCAGAATGTCTTCTCTTTTTCGAGTTGGCTCATAGGCTGCTGATTTTATTCATGCACATAGATGCTTCAGTCCTAAATTCATACTCTCCAATATTTCACACAGATAAAAATTGGGACATGTGTGGCCAAACATCATCAGAGTATGATCATTTATTAATGAGGGAGAACACACAAAGTAAGAGATACTGCAGCAGTTTGCTTTCACCTGAGTCTACTGGGAAGGGCAAGATGCCAACCCCACTTTTCCATTCCCCTATGCTGATTTTTTTTACTACTTCTGCACTTTGAACTTAGTTGGCAGCAGCTGAAGTAAGTTGAAAACAAAAAGGAAAGGTGGGAGGAAGAGGCAGAAACTGGGACACATTTAAAAAAAGGGACAACAGGACTGTGTCTGCTGAATCCCTACGTAAATTTCACATTCATGGTATGATCCAGTGGCAATTGAGGGTTTCTTTTGCATGACTTTAATTGGATATTATTGTTCCACATGACCATTATTTTCTTATACATGTTGCAATTGCTAAAATTGTATTTTCTGAGACTGCTTCTGTGAAATAATCCAGTTTGACACCACTATATATGCCATGGCTGCATCCTATGAAATCCATGGATTAGTAATTTATTGTGACACCAAAGCTCTCTGGCAGAGAAGACTAAATATCTTACAAAACTACAAATCCCTGAATTCTATAGCACTGACCCATGGCAGTTAAAGTGGTGTCAAAGATGGATTATTTCTTCGGTGCAGCTGCACCTGTACACTCTATTTATAGGAACATAGCCAGATGCATCTCCAGCCCCCTCTGCTCTCCTCCAGCAGTGTAACAGTGATAGAGAAGGGTTATTGCAGTGCAACAGTGAGTTTGGGGGCTTTGGATGTTGGAAGGATAGAAGAAAACATCAAACTTCCTAACAACAATAACAAAAATACATAGGCAAGCATTAGGTGGCCTTGCATATGTCAGTAACAGGATGCTGGCCATTAATAATTAACTGTAAAAACTCCTTGAAGTTCATAGAGTCACCATAACTTGAAAGGCGCGCGCACACACACACACACACACACACACTTGTGCACACAGGGAAGCTTAAACTATGCATAAAGGCTTTAATATTATTTTACTGAAAATATCCAAATGAACCAAAAAAAAAAAATCAGGTTGTGTGTATGTGAAAGTAAAAAACAAACCAACAGCACTTCTCCTAAGTTTATCCTGGATCATAGAAGGAGGCAGTTAATCACTGGAGATATATTTATTTATTGAATCAATTAACAAACAGAACTTAGAAATAAATATCAAGAACAAAACATTTTGGCTTCCACCTTCTTCAGTTGCAAGATATGAAACTGGGCTGCATATTAGGTGGCAGTTAGGAACACAATGTTAATAGTATTCTTAGTGGATGTTGGTGTTATCCTCTAAGTTGAGGCCATGTGGTGTTAAGTATTTTTAGTCTATAAATCCAAAATCCTTCCTTTTGTCCAAAGGTGATGGTAGCTCATTGCCAAACAGGATCAAATAAAGGAGGCTGTGATGTTCCAAGCTGAAATGCCTGGCTGGAATAGCAGACTGTTTGTTCATCACTTCTTTCTCTCTCCTTCTCTTTCTCTTTCTCTCTCCCACTCTCTGGGAGGGAAATGTCCAAATCCCGTGGATAAATGGGGTTTAAATCAGGGAACATTCTGCAAAAGTGGGATTGTTTTCAGACACTGTCGGGCTAATTGAACATTAACGCAGCATTAACCCTTGCAGAAAGTCACAAAATCATACTGCTTTTTACTTTTGGGAAAATCCCAAAAGTAAAAAACAGTGCAATTTTGCTCACTTTCTGCATAGGTTAATGTTGCACTAATGCTCAATTAGCCTGATGTGTCTGAAAACAATCCTGCTTTTATGGAATATTTCTAGAATCTAAACCCCATTTATTCGTGGGATTTGGGGGCTTTACCTCCCATGCAATAAGTGTCTTTCTGTGTGTATGTTATTTTTGTATGCTTTCAAGTTGTTTACAACTTAAGGCAACTCTAAGGTGACCCTATCATGGAGTTTTCTTACCTTTGCCTTCCTCTGAAGCTGAGAGAATATGTTGTGCCCAAGGTCACCCAGTGGGTGAGCAGGGATTTGTACCTTGGTACCCCAGAGTTAGTACCTCAGATGATACCTTGGTACCTCAGGGATCCTTGGCTGGGCAGGGGTTCGTACCTTGGTACCTCAGAGTTGTAATCCAAGGCTGAAAGCACTACACCACAGTACCTCTTCTACATACACACATGCACCATGCATAATTAATTTTAATATATAAGGAATGTCACAAGAGCACTTAAAATCATACAGTGGTCCCCCGGGTTACGAATACCCCAGGGTACAAAAACCCCGGGGTACGAAAGAGCCAGGGCTGCAAAAACGGCCCTGGCTTACGAATAAAACCCCGGGATCCCCCCCCCCCAAAAAAAAAAAAAAGACCCGCGTGGCCCCTTTAAATTTGCCGCACGGTCCGGCAAATAAAGCGGTCCCCCCGGGTTATGAAAATTTCCGGGTTACGAAAAGTAATCCGGAACGGATTACTTTCGTAACCCGGGGGACCATTTATTTGCTTTATTTAGTTGGTAAAAGAGGTATTTGAAAATAAGAAATTTATGCACACAAAAGTGATTTGAATCAAATTGATTTAGGTCCTGTTTGCACTGTCCCTATGTCGTGGTCCAGTCTGGAACATTATGCTCTGGAACTGGCACAGGATTGGCCATGAAAGCAGCTGCACACAGTGGGCTGCACCTGGTGTGTTGACACAGCATTGTTCACAGAGACCAGCTGGGCTGATACCACATTGGCATGGCTAACCTGTTCCCTGTCCTCATTGATGCCTCACCACTTCTGTGTCTTCAGGAGCTTTGTTACTAGGTCACCTGGTGCACCACTGCTTCTCATGAGGGTCATCCATGCGACCAAAGAGAGTGCAGAGGGGCCCACTGTTCAGGAGAAGTGATGGTGCATGGAGCCCCTGCAGTTATGGAAGTGGCAGCGACAACTCCAGGAACATGCCATCTCCTTTCCCTGTACTGCCTGGTGCACAAATAGATGACTCGGCCCAATTTGGGCCTGATCCAGTTGTTTGCACAAAACAAAACCTGTGTTCACCACAGGGTTTCCCCTGACTTTGCTAACTCTGGGATACAGTCAGGTTAGTGGGGAAAGTAGCATTCCGGTATTCTGCCAGAGGTTGCTGTGCATCATGTGAACAGGCAGCACTGGTTTTGGGGTGAGGACAGGATTTATGACCATTCAGACAACTCCTCTATGAGGCAGATGAAAATGTACTCCCCCTCACAAGCTTAGAAAAATTAGGTTTCAAGGATGAAAGAGCACCATGAAAGTGATGTTCTGCTTCCAGTCAATTAGACAGATTTATTTTAAGTACAAGAAAAGCTGAAAAAACCTCAGAGATCTCTTCTTTGCAGAGTCCATGTGATCGTGGACTGTGGAGCCTTGCCTGCTATCTCTCTTCTCCTATGCGCCCCCCTCCCCACAAGAAATCTAAATCTAGTTAATAGATAGTGCTCCATGCTGCATTAAGCTCCCCATGCTTTCTAATTTGTCTTAGCTCCATTAAGAGTCTGAATCCATTCTTCAAACATCAAGAACTGGGGTGGGAATCATAGAGCCTTCCAAAAGTTGTTATACTACATTTTCTCAGCACTCCTTGTTATTGGCTTTACAGCGCGGGGATGCTGGGATATGACATCTGACATATGGGATGGAAGCATACTTTAAAAAAGCATATTTTAAAGTGGTTTGACACCACTTTAACTGCCATGGCTCCATGCTATGGAATTCTGGGAGTTGCAGTTTGTTGTGGCACCAGAGCTCTCAAATACAGAAGGCTAAATATCACACAAAACTAGAAATCCTGGAATTCCATAGCATGGAGCCATGGTTGTTAAAGCAGTGTCAAAGTGCATACTTTCTCCAGTGCAGATTAGATCTGTGTTTGCAATATTTGTTTATATTTGCCCCCACAGAACCCAGAAAAAGGAACACTAGTTAAAATGGGCATCCAGATTTCAGAGGTCATATGCCTCAGCAAACCATCTGTTGTAGGTGGGGATTGCTTTCAAAACATGCAACTGAAATCTTGGGAAATGTTTTTTGGACCACAGCCTCCAGCATCCAGTGGCTGGAAGAATCTACTAGCTGAATTGCCTGGAAACCATCCTGGCTGGCAGATTGTGGGACCTGTACTCACAATCATGTTTTCCAAGCTTTTTGGTTTCCTGAGGCCCTCAGACTTGCTACAGCTAAAAACAGAACTAAAGATGGTATTTGGGTCCAAGCCAGCAAAACTCTGCTTAGGATGATAATTATATTTACTTAGTTTTATACAGTATCACAGTCGCAAAAGGAAGGTCAAGTCAAGACAGCATCATAAAACAGTCAAACATGGAGCACAATTAAGCCTCAATATTTTATCAGATGATCTTTCTTTCTTATCTGGTTGTCAGCTTGGATCCTGTTAGTATCTTCCACTTTATAGGAAATACCAGAGGGTGGGGGTCAATAAAAATATTGTGCATTATCTTAAAGGCTGTGGTTTTCTAATTGCAAAGGGTCTTTTTGATATCTTAACAATCAGAGGTTATTCTATGGAGACTGGGAGTGTCTGCATTAAAGTTCCCAGTTTCAGTCCATCTATCACCAGCCTCGTTGCTGTAAAAAAGTATTCCTTCTTCATTCCTGTGACAGTCAGTATAAAACATTTCTCTGTGTTTCTTTCTTTCTTTTTAAAAAATCTACCCTCTGGCAGATAACATATATAATCAAGTGTCTGAAGGATGGAAAGATTCTGCAATGTATCTCCTTTGTTACATTGACAACAATTGGGTTGCTGTGGAAACAGTTTGGGACTTGAAGATGTATATGCATACCTAGGTAGGGTTCCTATGACAAATCAATATTATTATACCAGCCACAATTCCCTTTGGTGCAACAATACTCTGGACTAGGGTTGCTCAGGTGGTGGAATTTATGACTCATGCATTGTATCTGCACTACACTTACAGCAGTTTCATATCATTTTAACTATTATGGCTCTGTACAATGGAACCCTTGGATTTGAAATTTGGTGCTCAGTTACTTTGTGCTATAATTCAGGGATGTGCACCAGAATTCAGTAGCAGAGAATTATACTATCTCATCAAAGTTCATGTCACAGGATCTTGTAGGACAAAGTCATGACAACTGAAGTGGTATCCAAATGCAATAAGCAAGCAGTATAGATATACACATTGTGGTTTCTTCTGGGCCCTGTCACACTACAGAGTTATGTACATGATGTACATCCTGTTCACTACATGATGTTTCAACTTTAACTGCCATGGATGCATCTGGCAATCCTGGAATCTGCTGTTTAGGGAAGAGCATGTAGAAATTTCAGCTGGAAAGCTCTACTGCCTCCCCAAACTGGAAATCCCAGGATTCCATAAGATGCAGCCAAGGCAGTCGAAGTGGAATCAAAGTCCTTTGATTTGTGAAAGGGCCCTAAGATCTTTCTGGTTCTTTGGAGCTATAGCCACCATAGTATCTAATTCATAGGGGGTAAGATACCTGGCTGTTTGAGCTGCAGAATCAGAGCTTGGAAAAATTACTTTTGTGGACTAGGAACCTTGTTAAACAACATACAGAGTTGCCAAGTTAGTACCATTCCAAGCTCTATGATTTCAGGGTCAAAATCTGAGAGCTAATGAGGGACCCTAGGGATGTCCCAGAGGGTAGGCCCTGATGTCATTAACCAGGATATATTAAGTATCAAGGACAATTGCTCAGAGTATGTAATTCAATTAAAAAAATCCCCACAAGTTAAAAAAAAAAGGGCAATATACACAATTTAAGGCAATACCTCAACTTGAGATTCCTTTCTCTTGCTCTGAAGAATGGAGAAAAGGGGCCAAGTCCTGAGAGTCAGGATAAGACCCTGAGATTTGGCAGCCCTACTTTAAATATGTAAGTATGGCTTACATGTACAAATGCTCATTTTTACGAGGGGGTATCCAAAAGTTTTAATGATCACCTTTAAAAAATTTGACAGAAATTTTGTTTTGATTTGTAGTTGTTAACTTATCTCTATGTAGTCACTATCTAGATTTATACATTTTTCCAGCATATCTTGATGCTCCAAATACCTGATATTGTAGAAGTATGCATATTGCACCTTACGAGGGGGTATTGTAAAGTAATAATTATCACCTGGCAGTTATTTTGGCATATTGATGAAATGTTGTCAGTGTCATCATAGGTCCCTCAGTGCACTTTGCTGAGAAAATCAACTCATTGTGTCCTTTATTTTTGTGACTGGCTCTGCCAGAAATGACTAAAGTGTAAAATCCTCATCAGGCGCAATCTGCAGACTTCTATAATATCAGGTATTTGGAGGGTCAAGATACACTGGGTAAAATGTATAAATCTAGATAGTGACTTAACAACTACAAATCAAAACAAACTTTCTGTCAATTTTTTTTAAAGGTGATCATTAAAACCTTTGGATACTGTCTCGTAATTATGCCACATGGAGTTATTTAATTTGTAGTGCTTTGTGTATTATCCCAAAGCTCCTTCCTAGCAGCTTTTAAGCCCTCAGAGAGTCTTTCCTCCTGCTCACCAGTGTGATGACGAATAGAGGCAATTCTGACAATGAAGATGCAACTGGTCGATCTTCAGGGGATAGATAAGGAGGGGGACTTTATTTATGGGTGTGCCCTCCTTGTCATTCCCACTAGAGATCAAACCAGATGCATCTTCATCATCAGAACTGACTCCCTTGTCTGTCCCTTCCCCACCAGTAAGTAGTAGTTCCCCCCTCCCCAGGATAGAGAGAGGACATGGAACTGTGCAGATCAGCCTGATTGATGTTGGTTCTCAGTCTATGCCCATATTAATCTACTTCAGCAAAAACAACAGAGACTTTGCCTCCCAAAAGTAGAACAACACTTTAATTGTCAGATGGTCTTCTTGATGGAAGCTTTCTGTCAATGAACATGTTGACAAGTTTTATTTGGCTTAAGCTCTTCTGCAGTATTGCATTTCCTGGAATGCAGTAATCCACAAAAGGTGATGCTGGATAAAACTTGTTAGGATGAATTCTTGTTGAGAAGTTATGTCATTGTAAACCAACTTACAACCATGTAAAGTTGAATTGCACTATTGAACAATGTTCATATCCTTAGGAGAAGAGCAAAGATGCAGCTACATAATAAGGACCATTGGACAAGCAGAGTCAGCAACATGGCTGTTGCATAATGGTCCTGAGAACAACGATGTATCCCATTGCTCAATGTATCCCAATGCACAACACATCCTGATGCACAGTGGGAGCCCCCTTTCTTAATGGGACATCTTGAACATTGCCTCATTGTGCATTGTTGCAATTCCATAGCATGGTTGCATATTGTGACAGCGACATAGCTATGTCATTATAAAGTCACACACTGTAGCTGCGGATGTAAGATACTGGGCCATTTGCTTTTACTACATCCCAAGAATTGTTGCTACTTTAATCCAAAAGTGTTGCTTTTTTCAAGCTCTGTATACATTCAAGAGAAACAAAATTAAAGATTGGCCATGAAAAGGTGTGTGTGTGTTGAGGGGGGGGGGGCATAATCAGCAGTTAGACAATGGATTTATTAGAACCAACCAAAATACCACACAAATGTGTAAGCTTCTGAGTTTTCCAGAACTCTTCTTCCTTTAAGGTCAGGGGTGTCATGATGTGTTGGACTGCAGTTCCCAGCATTCCTCCATTAGCTGCACTGGTTAGGTTTGCTGATAGTTATGGTTCCATAACATCTCCAGGGCTGCATGATTCCCAACCCTTAGTCTGGATGGAACAAAAATGTAGGGAAAGACCCACAATGTGGCCAGGTGTTTTGGCCATGAAGCTTGCAGCTAAAGCAGGTCCTCAGGTGGAGACTGTGGCCTGAATGAATCACTGGTGAGTGTGCAGGGATCAAAGTACACATAGTAATGCATACTGGGACAAAGTGCTAGGACATTAACAAATGGTATTTAAAGATGACACCTCTCCCCTTAACTCTCTGCATACCACAACTTTTGCCAGCTACTGATAGACCCCCCAGTTTTGGTTTGTGAAGCAAAATCCAGAGAACCAGTACATGGGCATGTCAATACATGAAAACCATTAGATCTAAAAGGCCTTAATGGTATGGCAATAAAATAACCAAATCTTTTGCAGACCCGAATTGATCAAAACAGTTCTATCAACTGATTAGATCTGGGATCAATAAAATGAAATGGTATGCACTGTTTGTTGGGCAAAACTATGGGGTTACTAATTATGTCAGGATTATTACAGAGCTAATGCTAAGAGCCAAAGGATTACTGTAAAGATTAGCAGGAAACTAATTTGTAAATCCTGAAGTAAATGATCTTCTCCCTATCTCATCAGTGTTCCCTCTAGTTATTCTTTCCATGCAATAGAAGGGATTAAAAAAAAAGCACCCCACAACACTTTCTTACAAAAGGGAAGTAAAATGAACTAGATCTACTCCACAAAAACCAGAGTTTTGGGGTTGGAAAATCTGGAATTGGTTTTGCAGTTTAGTTCAAAACTGGCAGATAATTTGCAGGACTAGTGCAGGAGAAGATAATAATAATATAATAATAAAATTTTATTTATATACCGCCCTTCCAACGATCAGGGCGGTGCACAACATAAATAACATATACATGGTTAAAACATTCCAATAAAAACAAAAACAATATAAAAACGAAACGGTGTTAAATATCAGTAAAACAATACTATATAAAAAATATGCCAGGCCAGCTTGCAATGCGGGGAGAGGGGGGGGAAGGGGAGGATCACAATGGGGGGGAGGATATCAGGGGTATGCTTGTCCAAATAAGTATGTTTTTAACCCCTTTTTGAACAAGGTAAGGGAGGCAGCCAGGCGGAGCTCAATGGGCAACGAGTTCCAAAGGCTGGGGGCCGAGATGGAAAACGCCCTCTTCATGGTGGTTGATAATTTAGCCACTGGAACTCTAAGGAGCTGTTGCCCGGAAGATCTAAGTGTGCGGGGCGGATTATGTGGGGAGAGGCGGTCCTTCAGGTACCCTGGGCCCAAGCCATTTATGGCTTTATAGGTAATAACCAGCACTTTGTACTGAGCCCGGAAGCGAATAGGCAGCCAATGAAGATCTTTTAATATCGGGGTTATGTGGGAGGCCCTGGGAGCACCAGTGACCACCTGTGCTGTCATATTCTGCACTAATTGCAGCTTCCGAGTGTGATACAAAGGCTGCCCCATGTAGAGCGCATTGCAGAAATCTAATTGAGAGGTTACCAGAGCGTGTACTATAGTTTCAAGGTCCCTCCAGTCCAGGTAGGGACGCAGCTGGCGTATCAGCCGAAGCTGAAAGCAGGTGCTCCTGACCGTCGCATCCACCTGAGAAGTAAGGTGGAGCGATGAATCAAGAAGCACCCCCAGACTGCGTACAGTGTCCTTAACGGGAAGTGTGAGCCCGCTCAGGATTGGTGGAACCACCTCCATCCCTGGGCCGGGGGAACCTATCACCAGTACTTCCGTTTTCTCTGGATTCAGGCTGAGTCTGTTTTCCCCCATCCAGTCCATTACCGATTCCAGACAGGCCACGAGAGGAGCGATGCCATCCCTGGACACTGCATCAGTTGGAGACATAGAGAAGACTATTTGGGTGTCATCAGCGTACTGATAACCCCACGCCCCATGTCTCCGGATGATCTCTCCCAGCGGTTTCATGTAAATGTTAAAGAGCATGGGGGACAGAATGGCTCCTTGAGGGACCCCAGAGCTGAGGGCCCTCTTATCAGAGCACACGTCCCCCAGCTGCACCATCTGGAACCTCCCAGAAAGGTAGGACCGGAACCACTGGAGCACAGTGCCTCCGATTCCCACCTCTACTAGGCGTTCCAGAAGGATACCATGGTCGATGGTATCGAAAGCCGCTGAGATGTCCAAGAGCACCAGCAGGGACACGCTACCCCTGTCGATGCCCAGACGGAGATCATTGACCAGGGCGACCATGGCAGTCTCAACCCCGTAGCCCGCCCGAAAACCGGTTTGAAATGGATCTAGATAATCCGTTTCATCCAAGGTCGATTGAAGCTGGAATGCAACTGCCCTCTCGATCACCTTCCCCAAAAATGGCAGTAACGAGACTGGCCGATAATTATTATATACCAGGGGGTCGAGGGAGGGCTTTTTCAGTATTGGTTTTACTATGGCCAATTTAAGATGATCAGGAAACTGTCCCTCCCTCAACGATGTATTAATAATCTGGTGTAACAATGAGGTTACAACCGGTCCCCCCTGTGCCACTAGCCATGAGGGACAGGGATCGAGGGAGCAGGTTGTTTTCCTAACACTTCTAAGGATCTTGTAGATCTTTGGAAGTTGTTTATTCAGGTAAATCCAGGAGTACCTCCAACCTATTAATCTGTATTGTCGGGGATGTGTAACCCCATCTAACACAGGATGAATTCCTGTTCTTGGATCTGTCTTTTGGCTGACCAGGAACACCTCTGTCCTGTCTGAATTAAGCCTTGATCTGTTTGACCTCATTTAGGCAGCAGCTTCACTTAGATGTTAAATATCATAGTGGACAAAGCTGAATCCTGAGGGACTCCACAGGCCAATGGCTAAGAGGTCAAACAGGATCCCCTAGCACCGTCCTCTGAAAGCGCCTTTCTAGAATAAACATTTAATTACTGGGGATAAGGCCAAGATATAATTGAATAAAACAACAACAAGAACAATTTAACTGAGAGACACACTTTGCTCCACCACTTCACATACAGGGTTGGATTCAGTATTCATCCAATTTAACACAGATTCACTGAAATCAGTGTGACCTCATTACTTAATAGTAGATTCATCCAAATTAATGGGATATAAGTTAGTCAAAACTAATATAAGCCCCACATGATTTCAATGGGCCTACTCTAAGTATGTTTAGGTCTGGATCCAACTAAGTCACGTGTACTGCAGAAATGGGGATGTGTTGGATTGCAAATCTCATCATCTCTTCCCATTGGCAATGCTATTCAGGTCAGATGGAAGCAGCAGTCAAACAAACTCTGGAGGGCCACTAATTTCCCACCCTTAATGTACTGAAAAATTGAATGTAACTTATTGTTCAATTGTTGTCATTTGCTTTAGGGTACACCAGGAAGAAGTGACAACCATCATGGTGCTGAAATTGTCCAGACATCTGAATCTCATAGAAACAGCCTGCCAATGGAATAAACACAGGGAAACCCCTTAGGCAAAGTTCACATTGCAGTCCTCCAGTAGGATACCTCATCATCCCTTTTTCTGGACAAGATACATACATTTAAAAGATTCTCCACTCCCTTTAGGATGTGCTGACTCAAATTTTGCCAGTATTTAGGCAAACTATTGGTTTAATTTCTCCTTTAATAAAGTCAACCAAAGTTTACACTCAATGTCTGGTTTACTTTCTGGTTTAATAAATGCCTTACCTGGGTCTAAGCCAGACCAGGAAGGCCCTAAAAGGCCTAAAAGAAGACCAAGGTCCAAAACACACTGCAGAAATAATCCACTTTGAGACCACTTTGGCTACCCTGGCTTGATGCTGGAAAATTCTTGGAACAGCAGTTTTGTAGACATTTAGCCTTTTCTGTCAGAGAGCTCTGGGGCCACAATAAACTACAGTTGCCAGGATTCCCTAGCACTGAGCAAGGGCAGTTAAACTGGATTATTTCAGCAGTGTGTTTTGGACCCAAGTCTATGAAAGCTTATGCTACAACTTCTTTTACCCAGTTAAGGTTCATTCCCACTGTAGACATAATGCAGTTTGATACCACTTTAAGTGCTGTAGTTTCAGTCTATGGAATCCTGATTTTAAAAGTCTTTAACCTTTTCTGCCAAAGACTGCTGGTACCTCATAAAACTACAAATCCCAGGAGTCTGTAGGATGGAGCTATGGCAGTTAAAATGGTATCAAATTGCATTATTTCTACAGGGCAGATGCATACTTAGGGCCTTATTGCATGAGAAAAGAAAGCTGAAATAGATTGGCAGAGTTGTGGCTTTCTCCTTGTCTCTCCACATGCTGTCATGGCATTTCCGGTCTCCATCCTGAGGGAGATAGTTATAAAAGTGTGCCCTTTGTCAAACAAATTTTTTCATCATGACAAAAGACACGTTTTACAACTGTCTCCCTCAGGAAGAGAATGGGAGTACTTCAACAGCATGTGGAGAGGCAAGGAGAATGCTGTAATTCTACCAATCTGTTTTGGCTTTTTTTTTCTCAAGAGATAAGGTCCTTGGTCTCAAAGGTGTTACAAAATCCCATTATATGCAAATATTCCAGACTAACATGGCTCTATCTCTGAGCAATTGTTGTTGTTGTTGTTGTTGTTGTTACTATTATTATCCCACCTGTCTCCCAAAGTAGGACCCAAGGCGGATAACATATATGGAACACAACAATTAAACATGGCCAAGAAGGGAGTGTTCTCTGCATCTATTGAGATCCCATCAGATCATCTTAACTGACACTATAAATAACATCTGAGACAATACATAGGCCTGTGACTCTAATATCACCTTTTTTCCCTGTATGATTTTTAACATCTTGCCTGATGAAAAAGCTTCCAAAGCTAACATAATGTATTTTGGGCATTTCGGTTGGCTAATGAAAGTAATGAAAGTATCACTATTTTGTGGATTGTGAATTATCTTGTATGGCCATCTTGGCAACTCCTGAATTTGTAATCATTGTGGTGGTGGTGGTGGTTGTCATCACCCCCATCGTTTAAGAAATTTTTCCATCCTTAAGGTTCCCAATGAGTTCAGCAACCAAACACTGTTGTCCTGAAGAGTGTTCCTGTCAGTGCTTGAAGTACATTTTGAAAACTGAATCTCCTTGGCACATGAGCTGTATCACTTGAGGTTTGGATGGCAAATGTTATTTTCAACATCTGGTAATAAATCATGGTTCCCTTCTGAAGAAGTCCCTGAGAGGTTAAAGGCTAATGATATCAAAAACCTGAGGCTGTCTGGTTTATTGTAAGTGTGTTTGCTTTAGATCAAGCTCATTGATATGAACAAAATATCTGCCCCTTCTGGGAAAGGAAATGTCTTCATTTAAAAGTGAATTAGCAATCTAGGGCTCCCAGAAACAATTGGGAGGTGGAGGGAGAAATGTCAGAGGGAGTAAGCGCCTGAGCTTCTATGTTTCTAAATTAGAAGGGTAGATGGGATTTCATAAGGGGATTCTTATAAGGTGAGGTGGTTTGATAGGAAAAAGACAGAGAGAAGGACATGTTTGCTCCTAAATACAAGGTGAAATATGGAGTTACTTTGGAAAGTTACTTTTTGGGCCGTTTTGGTCATGCAGTTCTGGTAGCTGTAGTCCCAAAAATAATATTTTCATGCTTTGGCCAAGTTCTATGTAAATTAGGGGTGGCAAGATCTCTGGCCTCCAAGACTTCCTTTGTTTTTTGGTAGAACCCCAAGATCCACTAATTAAAATGGATGCTGAAGACATAACACAGTTCGGCCCCAGGAATTTATTCCATTTTGAGTACCTGACTTGAATGAAGCTCACAGTCCTTTTAAAAATGTTTCTAGTAATGTTAAGGTTCTTCATTTTAGTATAATGGTGGGCAGTATGTGGCTCATCAGATGTTGAGTTGCAGTGCCCGTCAGGCTTTCTCATAGGTTTAGGACTGATGGGAGTTACAGTCCAACCAGAAGTTGGACAAGTTATTTTTTTGGACTACAACTCCAAGGGGGTCACACTGGCTGGGGCATTCAGGGAGTTGTAGTCACCAAAAAGTAAATTTCCCAAGGTCTGAGGGTGAAAACATTAGGAGAGCTGCACACTGCCCATGCCAACTACAAACATTATTATAATCTGGCAAAAGAGCTCTTTTTACCCACAGACTACATAGCCTGAGGTCATCTTCCCCAAGATCATGCCCACCAAATGTGCTGAATTATTGTTCCCATAATCCTGAGCAGGTCCAAGGGTTGCCTGACAATTGAAGGGGTGTCTGTGCGTGGAGGTCCAGTCCAACTATCTGGAAAGCACTGGCTTGAGGAAGGCTTCTATATACTGAGCACGAATGGTTTTTCAGTTTTTCAGAAAGGAGATTTGTTTACATTCCAGAGATTTAGAAGTTCTATACCACTTTAATTGTCACAATTCTGTCTCAAGGAATCCTGAGAATTATATTTTGATATGATACTTGGTTCCCCGCCCTGAACTACAATTCCTAAAGAAGCCTGAGTGTCCAACCATGCAGGAATACACAATTACACTACTCCTAAAAGATACCCAACCAATCCCTCTATAAAGACCTCCAAAGAAGAGATCTGCATACATTTGAAAGTGAGTTTTTTAATGGTGCTATTGCATATATATGTAAAATTATTCCTTACAGAAGAAAAAAATATTGCCACTTTTTTTCTTATAGGAAAGCTGGGATTTTTACAGACTTAATGAGATCTGACACCTCATTAACTAAGAGACAGACTGTAAAAAATAATGATTCTGTTATCATGACTTAGATTCCCCCCCTTCTCTCATTCATTCACTCTCTCACACACACCCTTCAGGTACTGTCCGCTACCAACATTAATTGTCCGGAACAGATTAAACAGAGGATGGATCAAAAAATATTGTCACTCCAGCATTTAATATCCCTGCCATCACACAGAGTGAATGAGAAACTTGAGAAAGAGGAGGGAAGGCGAGAGCGGTGGGAAGAAAAACAGTCCCTCTGTTGTGCAATGGTTTGAGTCTCTCTAATGAATCCCCTTTGAAAACCACACTTAGTAATAAATGAGAACATAATATAATGCAGATGGATCAACAGGAGAATATAGGCTGCTCTCTGGATCCAACACATGGGAGTTGGAATTGATGTTGGGCTGAAGGTCAGAAGCTGCAGCATTAGGTGAGTCCTGAGAACATCCTATAAGGTGCCTCAGTGAACAGATGCATCAGTGTAAATGCTGGTGGTTTTTTTAATTTTAATTTTAATTTTTTTAGTATCTTTTCTCAACTATTGCTTGAGGAGCTACAGTTTGGGTCTCCCTTATTCAAACTACTTGGGACCAGAAGTGTTTTGGATTTCAGAGTTTTCCAGATTTTCCAATATTTGCAAAAGGTTTTTCAGATTTTGCAATATCTGCACATACAACATGAGGTATCTTGGAGATGGGGCCCAAGTCTAAGCTTGAAATTCATTTATATTTCATATAAATCCTATATACACATAGCCAGAAGGTAAGTTTACACACAATTTAAAAAAAAAGCGATCTTGTGCATTAAACAATGTTTGTGTTTATTCAACCATCAGAAAGCAAAGGTGTCACCATCTAAGCCACCCATGTGGGATAATTGTGGATTTTGGAGTATTTTCAGTTTTGGAATTACAGAGAAGAGAGACTCAACCTGAATTATTGATTGCTGGAGTCATATATGAACTGCTGTGCTACATAAACCTAGCTAAGAAACAGAGATGCTGAGAACCCCCTTTACTGAATTGTGAAGATGCCTAACAGAACACTGGCAAGAGTGTCTAATGCACAATGTGCATCCCATTGTGCCTCAGTCCCATTTAGCTCTACTACATAGTAATCTAACAAAGCTGTGCAGTTCTAATTTCCACAGTCTTACAACTTTCTGAAGACATAAAACCCCAACAGGATTATGGCCATCATCATCATTAGAGTCTTGCCCATCAAATAAGACTTCTCCATCCCCCTTCAGTCCCCAGTTTCCCAGCATTGCAGTGACTTAAAACTTCACTTGGGCATTTAGAAATACAGTTTAGACATCCAAAGTAAAGGGGCAGGGAAAGCAACCAAGGAGATGAAAACATAGAATCATAGAATCATAGAGTTGGAAGAGACCACAAGGGCCATCCAGTCCAACCCCCTGCCATGCAGGAACTCCCAGTCAAAGCATCCCCGACAGATGGCCATTCAGCCTCTGCTTAAAGACCTCCAAGGACAGAGACTCTGAGGGAGTGTGTTCCACTGTCGAACAGCCCTTACTGTCAAGAAGTTCCTCCTAATGTTGAGGTGGAATCTCTTTTCCTGCAGCTTGCATCCTGTGTTCTCTGTAGTCTCTGCAGCAGAAGAAAACAAGCTTGCTCCTTCCTCAATATGACATCCCTTCAAATATTTGAACAGGGCTATCATATCACTTCTTAACCTTCTCTTCTCCAGGCTAAACATCCCCAGGTCCCTAAGTCGTTCCTCATAGGGCATGGTTTCCAGACCCTTCACCATCTTAGTTGCCCTCCTTTGGATCCTCTCCAGTTTCTCCACATCCTTTTTGAATTGTGGTGCCCAGAACTGGACACAGTATTCCAGGTGAGGCCTGACCAAAGCAGAATAGAGTGGCACTATTACTTCCCTTGATCTAGACACTATACTTCTATTCATGCAGCATAAAATAGCATTGGCCTTTTTAGCTGCCGCATCGCACTGTTGACTCATGTTCAACTTATGGTCTACTTGGACTCCTAGATCCCTTTCACACATAGTTTCATTCAGCCAGATGTTTCCCATCCTATATCTGTGCATTTTATATTTGCTATTTCACATAGCAAATATAAGAGTTCTTTTGTTGTTGTTGTTGTGTGTCTTCAAGTCATTTCTGACTTATGGTGATCCTAAGGCAAACTTATCATGGGGTTTTCTTGGCAGGTTTCTTAAGAGGAGGTTTGCTATTGCCATCTTGTGAGGTTGAGAGAGTGGGACTTGCCCAGGGTCACCAGTGGGTTTCATGGCTGAGCGGGGATTCAGATCCTGGTCTTCCCATGTCCTAGTCCAATGCCCAAACCACCACACCACATATGGGGTCTCATAAGAGTTCTAGGCATGAACAATTTTGGTGTCTCTCACTGTCTACAATGCTGGAAATTTGGAGAGTTAAGGAAAGTTTCTTATTGTGGGGAAAATGCCCTCATTCCACAACCCATAGTTAAACTGGATGTGAGATGATGGGAGCTGTAGTCCAGCACACTGCACCAGGTTAGGTGATGCTAGTGTATAGGATTGCAGCCAAAGTTAACCCCCTACCCAAATATCTCAAATTAGTATGAGAGCCCTAAAACAGTTTCCATTGTAATCTTAAGAGAACATAAGCTTTACCAAAAGAAAGAGAGAAAAGCAGAGGAAGTGGTTTACATCCTGCCACTTGGTCCTGAAAAGGGGAAAGGAAGAAGGAGACTGTTATGAAGGGATAGAATATGAAACCAGGGGGTCACTACAGGTTACTTTCCAGGAACATTGACAGAGCCATGCCGAGAAATTAATGCCTGCCCTGAAACAGTTCCACTAATATAGGTTTCCTCCTAGCCCTTGCGCAAAATCAAGCAGATAGCCTAGTGTCTCATTTCGGCTGAAATGTGTTTTCAATTTAACCATTCTTTTCTTTTCTTTTTTCTCCACTAGCTCCCCTCTCCCCTCTATTCCCAAATCCAGCCTTTAACATCCAACGACGGCCAAAGGCTGTTCTGACAAAATGTCCCTCTATAAGTTGGTGAGTAATGAAACACAGACCAACAAAAAGCTGTCCATCAGAGCAGAATAATATGGTTTCAACACATATGCACACATACACATACACAGACCAGCAAAAGCGCATGCAAGCAAGTCAGGGAGTGAGGGGGACCACTTGGAGAAGCAAAATAAACTCCAAAGACAGTATTGCTGGGCAACAACAGGGTGCCAATACACAAGATGCCTTTTTCTTTGCCCTTGATTTCAGAGGGAAATTGGATGCTCCAGCAATGTAACATCTACAGGCTGGATGAGGTTGCAAAGCCGGGAAAAACAAAGTCACCACTTAAGGCAGAAAGAGAAGGGGGTGTTATAGGACTTTAAAGAAAGAGCAGAAGAGTGAAAACATCACTGTAGTGTAGTGATCTGAGTTTTGGACAGGACCTCTGGGAGACCAGGGTTCGAATCTTCACTCTACTATGGAAACCCATTGGGTAATTATAGACAAGTAACACATAACTTCCAATATTTCACAGAAAAAAACTGGGACATATGTGACCAGCAATATCACAGTGCAGTCAAGATCGCAGGCACATACAAGAAGAGGTGGCCGTTCATGGCCCTTGCACCTTACAAAGTTATAACTCTATGGCTCACTTTAACTGTCAGTCTCCAATCTATGGAATCGTAACATCTGTATTTTGATGAGGCACTAGAGCTCTGTGGCTGAGAATTCTAAGCCCTATTTTCAAAATCTCAGGAGTCTCTTAAATGGAGCTGTGGCAGTTAAAATGGAACCATAGTACTATAATTCTGTACTCTGACAGGGCCTACAGATATCCTGGCCCCAAGCCATTTAGAGCTTCTCAAAACCCTTCACTGATCTCAGAACCACATTGATAACAAGTGCAGTTCATTTCGGTCCAGTGTCAAAAATGTTGGGAAGGTACAACATAGTCCTCCATGCTGGGAACAATTATGGAGTCAGCCCACCACATTTGTGGCCTTGACTTTTGCAGTTCTAACTATCTGTAGATCTGACTAATATGTTCTCTCTAGGAATCTTTAGGTCCTCTGGCATGAATCTATGGTTAATTTTTATATCTTCCAGTGCTAGTCTATGGCCAGTTTCTGTCAGAGATTCCCAGAGAGGTGTTATTTCACTTTTTTTTTAAAGGTTTGGTTTTTTTTTAATGGTTTTCCCACTTTCACAGGGATCTTGCACTCCTAAGCCCCAACAAATGTGGAGCACCCACTGGCTGAAATTGGCTGGTGAAAATGGGAGAGAATTTTCATTGATTCATTTGTAAAGAATTTACTGGCACTTGGAAATAAATTGGAAGCTGGTGCAGGCAGTTCAGAACTGATGATATGCATACCCTGCAACATTTCACAGATTAACATTGGAATGTATGTGACCAAGTGCCATCAGAGTATGGTCATGATGACGAATGCTATTAATCATGAGGAACACATAAGCTAGGAGAGGCTGCAGCAATTTGCTTTTGCCTGAGTCTCCATTCCTCTCCTCTCTCTCCCTCATGCTGAATGGATGGAGTGCAAACTACTTTTGCTCTTTGAACTGTTTGCAGCAATTGAAGCAAGCTGAAGACAAAGAGGGAAAGTGGAAAGAGGAGAGAAAAAATGGGACATTTTTAAAGGCAAAGTGGAGGTGACAGAGGATTAATTAGGGTTTTATTGAAGGATAAACAGATAGATGTAATAGAAAAAGAATGGGGTCCAATAAAAAAATATTGGACAGTGAAATGGCTGGACTTAGAGAATAATGAAAAATAAAAACCAGGGAGGTATAATGTACAAAAACAACAAAGGAATTATTATAACTCAAGGATTGTATGGGAAATATTGTCAATAGTTAAATTCATCATCAGAACATAGTGGACAAATATAGAGTAGTCAATAAGGAATAATAGGGGCTTTTTACATTGGCAAGAAAGTGTGACCTGAAGTCGCCTTTATCTTAATGCTTAGCAGCTACATAGCAAGCCCCAGGTGTGCATTAAAAAAGTGCAGAGCTGCTACACTGAGGGGTGTGGGAACGACTTATCTGAGGTCTTTTTTGTGGCTCAGCAGTTACATGGGAAGCTGTCAGAACACTATAAATACAGGCGGAGCTGCTACATGGGCAGCAATAAACGCGGCTTTAAACTGCGATTTTAATTTTTTTTTTCCTTGCCGGCTGCGAATTGCACTGTTGCACTGTTCGTGCCGCCGCGAACAGCGCTATTGCGATGGTCGAGGCTTGAACTGCGCTATTGCGAGGGTCGAGGCTTGAACTGTGCTATTGCGAGGGTCGAGGCTTGAACTGCGCTATTGCGAGGGTCGAGGCTTGAACTGCGCTATTGCGCTGTTTGCGGCTGTGAATTGCGCAGTTTTAAATGATTTAAAGGGGGTTTGGGAGCTTTAAAAAACTGCGCGGTTAAACCCCAGCTTTTACACCTGGAGGGCATAGAACGTTTTAATTAGGAGTGAAGTCCACACCACGCATGCTCCCAACCCACGATCCATTCTGATTCGCACCTGCAGCGCAGCCTTTAAATGGGCGCCTTAAGGAAACAGAGCCCCATTTAACTGCGCAATGGCATCTTAGCGTTTTGATGTACTAGCGCTATAAAGCACTTTTTAAAAAAGTAGTGGGGCAACCGAACTACTTTTTAAAGGCGCGTTTTTTCCCTTAAAACGCCAAAATGGCGTTTTCATGGCACACTTTCCCATTTTCTAATGTAAAAGCTGGGTTTTCAAGCAGCCTTCATGACACCTCTTTTTGCCAATGTAAAACGGACCAATAAGTCTAAAATGGCATATGTATAGAGTGTTCAAGGATCAATTCAATGAAAAGAAAAACAAGGATGTATCATACGTAAGGTGAATACAAATAATAAGGAAGTAGCATAAATGATTGATAGTTGTGTTAGTGTCATATTTATTTGGTTTTTGTGAGTGATTTATGTGTTATCTTTTTAACTTTTGGAAACCAAATACAAATAATAAGAAAAAAGTGGGGGTTGACAGAGGATTAATTAGGGCTGACCCTGCCAAATTGGAAGACAGTTAGAGGGTATGGTAACACTCTTCCAACCTGAGAGGAAGACAATGACAAATCTTCTCTGATTAAAACTTGCCAAGAATACTCTATAATAGCATCACCATAAGTCAGAGTAGGCTTGAAGGCCCATGACAACAACAAATACACACATGCGTGAGCACATACATTGCCTTCTCTCTTTACAAAATAGGCTATACTAATAATTTTACAAATGATTAAAACCACAGTGTATTTAGAATGCACAATTACAGCATTTTGATACCAGTTTTAATCTTCATGTCTCTAACCTAGGAAATCCTGGGGTTTGTCATTTGCTGAGGTTCTTAGGATTCGATGCAAGAGAGCTCTAGTGCTGTTCTAGAGCAGTTATTTGGTGGACTAGATTAGAGCAGCATTGCTCAAAGTTGGTGTCCGTGGGTGGGTACAACTCATTGTTTACTCGTCCCTTCTGCATTTCCAGGAAAGAAAGAAACAATTGTAGCTAATGGAGGCAAATATTTTACCAGTTTTTGAGACACTGGGAAAAAATATGCAGTAATTGCTGATTTTCCTGCATCAAATAGCAAGGGTCACAATGGATTAGAGCTCACCAAACTACAAGATCCAGGATTATTTAGGATGGAGCCACGACAGTTAAAGTATTACCAAATTGCTGTTCACTGTCGAGTGTGCATACACTGTAGTGAACAAAGGTAGCTTCTTTTTAAAAATTATGATTACTACCCTGATGTTGCAGAAGAGCCAGCATGGTGTAGCAGTTTGAGTGTTGAACTACAACTCTGGAGACCATTGAAACCAGCTGGGTGACCTTGGGCAAGTCACATGGTCTCAGCCTCAGGGAGTTGCAATGGCAAATCCCGCTGAACAAACCTTGCCAAGAAAAACCCTTGATAGGTTCACCTTAGGGTCGCCATAAGTCAGAAATGATTTGAAGGTACACAACAACAACAATCATAGAATCATAGAATCATAGGACTCTTTCAAACGGGAGGAATTTCTCCCAATTCCGAATGGAGCCAATGCGGATTCATGTAAATTCGCTTGTTTAGCGAATTTACCTGAACCCCTGCTCCGTTTGGAAGGCATTTGGAATGACTTCCCATTACCCGAAAATAACCCCCCCTTGCCCGAAATCGCGTGAGAAGCTTAAATTCGCAATAACGTTAAACCCATGATTGCATTCGGAGTGACTTCCCTTTTGCCCAAATTTGCGTGAGAAGAATTAATTCGCAATAACGTGAAACCCCAGGATTGCGTTTGGATTGCCCTTGAGTTATACTTCCAATTTCCCACGTCTGAAAGAGTCCTCAGAGTTGGAAGATACCACAAGGGCCATCCAGTCCAACCCCCTGCCATGCAGGAACTCCCAATCAAAGCATCCCCGACAGATAGCCTTCCAGCCTCTGCTTAAAGACCTCTAAGGAAGGAGACTCCACAACCCTCCGAGGGAGTGTGTTCCACTGTTGAACAGCCCTTACTGTCAGGAAGTTCCTCCTAATGTTGAGGTGGAATCTCTTTTCCTGCAATTTGCAACCATTGTTCCACGTTCTAGTCTCTGGAGCAACAGAAAACAAGCTTGCTCCCTCCTCAAAGATCCTGTTTTTCCAGTCTTCTTGCTCACATAGAGAGCTTCCATGTGGAATGTTGACTCTTCAAATCCATCACTTTCCTTGTGAAGAAAGTGATGTAACAAAAAACAAAAAACAAACTCATGTTGTAAGTAATGTCGATTAAGGCTATCTACATAGTACACATAGTTGGGAATACAGGTGTGGATGGTGAGCTGAGAGAGAACTGAAATGCAGAAGGTACTGAAGGTGACAATTGACATTCTTTACCCTGGCCATTCACAAAACAATTGCTGATCAACAAGGATTTGGACACTAGGTAAACCAACTAACTCATGGAGGGTGATAAGAACTCTTGACCACATCTGTGGTGATAGACAGGAACTTCCTAATGAATTGCAACTCTGCAGTCTCCTGTAGCTCTTCATCCTTCCAGAACTTTCCTACAAATTAAGGGGACGTTGTTTTCTTATCACACAGGCAAACACATCCCTCTCCTTTAGTGGGTGAACTCAAGTTTGGTTTGAGGTTAAGAAATTAACCCTTTGGGGGCAAAACATATTGCATTGTGTACACACACAGTCCCCTGTCCTCTGACACCTTACATCTGCTCCCTGTGTCCCACCATCAGCCTCCTGAGGCAGGCAACTCACTCTGGCTAATGATAGAGTTGACTCTGCCCCAGGGACATACTGACAATTTCAGAGAGAAGGAGGTTTTTTGTATTTTCCTCACTTTCCTTAGTTTTGGAAGTCAAAGTTCTTGCTCCAACTGATGGCAAAATGAACCAAAGCTCTAATTTTGTGGTGCCACAACAGTTATCGGTTGGTACTAGGTTGCCTCTAATGCAGAGGGACATAGGAACACATCATCATCATCCTTAATATTTTTTTTTTAAAAAAATCGGTTTCATACTAGTTGTTCTGTCCCTTCAAGTCCTTTCTAACTCATGGCAACCCTATGGCAAAGTTATCATAGGTTTATCATGGCAAACTTTGTTCAGCAGGAGCTTGGCATTGGCTTTCTCTAGGTGTTACCAAATGGAGTTTTAGGCCATCGAAGATTTGGATTCTATCCAAGAATTTAGGAATCAGTGAAGTATCATCAGAAAATGTGAATGGGCGGACAATCTTTAGAGTGGGTGCTATCAAAGCCAATCATTTTTCTCCTCCTAATGATAGAAATTATCACATAAGGGTAAATCTGAGAGACTTTACTATGATAGCTATGTCTATGGCTGAATATTATCATACAATCTTGTGACATATCTGTAGCTGGTCTGTTTGCAATCTCTTACTCTGCCACACCTTTTCATTGATCGGCAAAACCCATGAATAGATCACAATCATGCTGCTTCCCCACAACTGAAAATGTGAAAGTTCATTAATACAATAGTCCTGATATCGATATAGCTATATACTTTAAGTGGATGTTTTCACTCCTCTCCCCGTCCCTACTCCCAAGCAGCTGCTGTATAACTCACCTTCTGGTGTAAAAGAAGTCATGGTGCTATTCAGTTAGTCAGCTAGCCTACATTTACAATGTTGTTAATTTTTTGTTTGTTGTTTTATTAATAAATAATTTTGTAATCTCATAAGAGATTACAAGTAGAGCCCCAGGAAATACAATTTTAAGTACTTTCACAACGATAGACAAAATTGCAGTTACGCAAAAGAATTTCCCCAAAATAATATTCAACAAATAAATAAATAATACAGTTGACCCTCTACATTTGTGGGTTTGACTTTAACATATTTGATTATTTGCGGTTTTGATAAATATATTCTCTCTAGAGGTCTCTAGGTCCTCCAGCACAACTCTGCCAGAAGCTGATCATAGAGTTCTGCTGGAGAACCTAGAGGTTCCTAGAGGAAACACTTCTCAAGGCATTTGTAGGCCCTCCAGTGTGATTCTATGATCAATTTCTGGCCGATGTTGACCATAGAATTGAACTAGAGTACCTGGAGATTCCCAGAGAGGTGTTTTCTCAGCTAAAAAGAATAGCAGTTTTTTATTTGTGGTTTTTCCACATTCATGGGGGCCCTTCACCCCTAACCCCAGTGAATGTGGAGGGACTACTGTACCAAGAAGAAAATATGCATGCATGAGCGAGTACAATAATGGATAGCAAGCTGGGTAAGCAATGCAGTTGTGGTAAGATGCTTCAATGAACTGCCCTTGAGTAAGCGCTGGTATCAAATAGTTCTGAGAGAATGCAAAATGGAGTATTGCAATCTTGGAGTCTTCCCATTTGCAAACAGAACATCACTATGGTGGTAACAGAGCCTCATGTAATAATGCCCAAGGATGGGTGGGTAGAAGGGTACAAAACTGTGCATGGCATCCTGGGTTCCCTGAAGGAAGAGTTTCTTTTCTTTTTACAAACAACAGAAAGATAAATTACTTCTTGGCATACATTTCAATGAGTTGCATCAAATGAAAATCAAGAGTACTTGAGGAAAGGGGAGAGCAAAATCCAAATAAATATATACTGTAGTTTCTTTTCTTCTCTTTTCTTCTCTGTGGTCTGTGGGAAACTTTGGTAATGTAGACTTTGAAAGTATACTTGGATGCAGCTATGAGAGCTTATAGAAAACCCCCACAGGTCCTTCTAGTACTATGCCTGCCAAAAAACACGAATGTGATGAAGTATTACTACTTGACACACCTAAAAGAAGCACCATATTATGACACCATTAAAATGCCATTACAGGCCAGCTGCCTTATGTTGGACAGTGCCAAGAAATGTAGACATGGCTCTTGATGAATTATTCACTTTAATGATACTCCCCAACTCCCTCTCTTTCATTCATTCTTTTTTATTTTTACATAAAAAAGATTACCAAAACACATACACATACAATTTAATAGAAATTAGTAACAGTAACCAGATTCACATGGGTTGAAATAGCCCTTCCTTTGACACACTGGAGTCTTTGAGCAAAGTTACACAGCTGTCAGAGTTGGAGACAATGGCCAGAATCTTCCTATGGCTTTATGCTAGCACAGGCAGGGGTTACCATACCCTCCAACTGTCCCCATGTAGCTCCACTTCTGCAGCTGCCTTTCAAATATCCCAGTTTCTCACACTTCCTTCCACTTTCCTGTTTTATCCCTGACTTATTTCCACTGATGCAAATTGAGATGAAAGCACACCAAATAGTTTGCATCCACTTAATTCAGCAGGGAAGGAAAAGAGAGGAGGAGTAGAAAGTTGCCCTTCCCAGTAGGCTCAGGCAAGAAGAAACTGCTGCAGCCTCTTCTAACTTGTGTGTTTTTCTTCATTACTAATTTTGCCATCTTGACCACACTCTGATGTTGCTTGGCCAGAATGCATCCCAGATAGTGATATGTTTGATAATATGGATTACATTACTGAGACTTCTTTTCCCAATATTATGCAAGATGGTACATACCCGTAGTAGGAACCTAGTCTTTTTCTTGATGCCAACTCTCTTGGAAGAATATTTGGTGAAGATCCGAATGAGGTCTTTCTTGGTGGATGCTCCCAGGCTATGGAGGTCTCTTTCAGGTGAAGCTAGAGTGGTTTCCTTACTGTTTTGTTTCCTTCAGATGCTTTTTATTCAGCTGACACTATACTGGTTGCTGCAGAAAGGGCTTTTAATGAGTAGATGCTGTAATTGTTTTTAATTGGTAGGTTTTAAAATTTTGTTTTAATTCGACTGTGTTTAAATATTAAATATATTAAATAAGGAGCCCTGATGGTGCAGTGGTTAAATGCCAGTACTGCAATCACAATGTTGTGAGTTCAATCCCAAGAGGCTCCAAGGTTGACTCAGGATGGTTAATTTCCATCCTTTCGTAGGTCAGTAAAATGAGTACCCAGCTTGTTGGGGGCAATTGGTTTACAGATTGTAAACCACTTAGAGAGTGCTGACTTCACTATTAAGTGGTATAGAAATGTAAATGCTATTGTTATGGCCCCACACAGACGGGTGCTTTTGTGTGCTTTCATGACATGCTAGGGTTGCCCGGGAGCAGAGCGAATAGATGCTCCACAACCCTAGCACATAGCCAGGACGTCATTGCTCCCCCGTGCTGTACAGTAGATTCATGGAGTGATGACGTTGCAGGTGTGCAGCAAACAAATGGAGTTGTGCACCTGCGACATCATAGATGTGCCCTATGGCACTTTTTTGCATCGCAGGTGTGACGCAAAAAGGAGCTGCTTTTTGGGGCTCCTTTTTCCTCTGCACCTTTGCCGCTCCGTTGGTTGCTGCGCCAATGGTGTGGAGGATAAAGAAGTGGCTCCAGACCGCCTTTTTCAGGCAGTCTGTAAAGCCCCTATACTAGCATTTGTTTAGTTGTGGTTTCCCATTACACTTTTTGGAGTTTATTTTCCCTTGCACATTTCATGCCATGAGTTCCAGATTGGGGTGAAAGGTGGGATACAAAATGCAGAATTAAATGCATGCAGTGGAATAGTGAGATGGTTTGTCATCTCTGGTTCTCCTGAAGTTCTAGAGTTCAACTCTCATCATTCCTAACCACTAGCTCACTGCCTAAGGCTTCTAGGAGGTGAACTCCAAATTACTGGGAAGACCAAAGGCCCCAAAGCACTAAACTATTATACCCATAGATGGACCCATGCTAGCAAGAAAGGGATGGTAAGAAGTCCCGATAATGAGGCTCCAAGGGACCTGCCACCCTCACATATGCTGTGCTAATAGGGAATATGACTGCCTTGGCATCAATCCAGATGCTAACTAGCATCAAGGTTATTTCATGTGGTTTCAGCTGCACCATAGCAGGGAAGCCTCATCACCTGTGCGGAAGGAAGGGCTTTTTGATTGGCACCTCATTGATCACCATAACTCAACCCCTTAATTCATAAAAATGCTTCTCCTCAATTGCAGCCCATTAAGCCCTACTAGGAAATAATTGAGCCTTGTTTCTGTTTTTGTCTGGAATGAGTTTGCTTTGATCAGTAACCCAGCTCTGTGGCCTATTTGATTTAAGCTTTTTTTCATGGCTATGAGGGATGGATAATGTGAGCTTCCTTGTTGCTGTCAAGAATATGTTCCAGTCAGTGAGTTGCGTCTGCAAGTTGTTAACCCACTGGTGATGGCTCTCCCTGCACTGCAGGAAAAGAACTTTGGCAGGTTGCCTTACAGGGTAGAAAGATTGCCATTTGCAGAGACTGTGGAAATCAGCAACAGAGAAAGGGAATTCACTTACTGGATCTATACCAAGTCTTTCCTCTGAGGAACTTGGGGAGGTTTTTGGGCACCACAACAAGCTTGTAAGGTAGGAAAGAGCTGAGTCAGGCGAGAACTATCCTCTAGGAATGTGCCCAATATGAGTCTGGTTTCTGATTTTCAGGCTTGCATACTCTGGCGGTGTTCATCTTACTGTGAGCAAAGTTGGCCATGGAACCCAGAAGAGGGGTAAGAGGGCTTCAGTTGCCCCTAAGGCTAGGATCCTCCTGAAATGGCAGGATTGAATCACAAAGGCCCCCTATGTAGCTGATGAAGGACTGAGCAATATTAAAATACTGTATTGATTGTCATTGAACCCTCCCAGGAATAATAAAGGCTACTTACAGCATACCTAGAGAGGATGTCCTTTGTTCTCAGCTTACTTCACTTGCTGCAAACTAAGTTCAAAGTGCAAAATTAGTTGTTATTCCATTAATTCAATGGGGAGGCAGAATCTTGAGAGAAGGAGTTCCAAAGTCTGGGAGCAACCACTAAGAAAGTTTTGTTCCTTGTTTCCACCAAATGGGCCTGAGAAGGTGTGGGACAGTGAGAAGGGCCTCTGATCTTACAGCTGTAATGGGCTCATAAAGGGAGATATGATCCTTCAAATAACCTGGACCCAAACCATATAGGGCTTTATAGGTCAATACCAGAACTTTGATTTGTTCCCAGAAATGGACTGGCAGCCAATTAAGCTGTTGCAATAAGGGAGTTGTGTGCTCCCTGTAGCCAGATCCAGTTAACAACCTGGCTGCAGTTGTATCTCCAACCTGTGAACCTGTGTTTTCAAGTGAAGTATAACCCACATAACACAGGATGAATCCACATTCTGTCTTTTGACTGACCAGATGCATCTCCATCTTGTCTGGATTAATCTTCAATTTATTTGCCCTAATCCAGTCAATTTCAAACACTGGTTTAACACAATAACAACTTTCTTGGAATTGGGTAGAAAGGAGTAATAGAGATGGGTACCAGACCCCAAAGCTCAACATTTCCCAGCAGCTTCATGTAGATGTTAAATAACATAGGGGACAAGACTGAAGCCTGAGATTGAACCCACAGGGAATAGCCAAGAAGGAAAGCAGGAACACCTTTGCAGACCTTTAATTATTGGGGGAAAGACAAAATATAACTGAATAAATCAACAACTATTTAACTGAGTGGCACACTTTGATCCACCACTTCACATACATGGTTGAATCCACTCTTCATCACATTTAACCCAGACTTCATTCAGTGGGACTTCATTCAGTACTTTAGAACAGCTTCACCCAAATCAATGGGATCTAAATTAGTCAACACTAATATAGACTCCACATGATTTCAGTGGGCTTACTCTAGGTATGACTTGGTCTGGATCCAACCGAGTCATGTATACTGCAGAGATGGGGGATGTGTGGTCCTCCAGATATTGTTGGACTGCAAATCCCACCATCTCTTTTTATTGGCAAGGCTACCCAGGGCAGATGGAAGCAGCAGTCAAACAAACTCTGGAGGGCCACCCATATCCTGCCCTTAATATACAGGAAAAATTTAATGAAACTTGTTGTTCAGCTGCTGTCATTTGCTTTAGGGTACACCAGCCAGATGTGACTACCATCACAGTGCTGAAGTTGTCCAGACATCCGAGTCTCATGGAAACAGCATGACAACTGAATAAACACAACATGCATTTACTCCAAGATACGATCCCAATTTGAAATTCAATATATATAGCAGGATAATTTTGTATTTTGTTAAAATGTTATTCCCTGAAACTTTAAAACCATCTACTTTTTTCTGGGAGTTGTAGCATCAGGTTGTATATATTACTTACTTTATGGTTCATTTTCCAGAATGTGAAATGCATCATTCTGTTTATTCTATTTATTATGTAAACTTTACTGCGGGTCTCCTAACCTTTAGGTGTCTTTGACAATATTTCCCATTAGCTTCATGCTGGCTGGGGATGATGAAGGTTGCAGTCAACAACATCTAGAGGGCAACAGGTAATGAAAGGCAGATGAACAATATTTGTACTTTGCTTTTTAGCTATATGGTCCCCAGTTCATCAAATGACTGGCAACAACAAGGGTGGAAATAACCTAGCTTTCCACGTGTTGTTGGATTGGAACTCCCAGTATTCCAGACCACTAGCTGGAGTTTCAGTCCAGTAATATATGGAGGGCTACACAATTTCCACCCCTCTCATCTACAGAGACCACATCTGTACTGTAAGCAAGGTTTTTGTTTTCTTTTGTTTCTGGGCACAATTTAAAATACTGGTGATACAGTTTTATAATTTTCAGGGTAGATCTGGTTTACTGAAGGGCTGACATTACTGCAGAGATCTCCTTTTCTGAATCTTCTGTTCTTCTCCAGAGACCTTTCCTCAAGTTACCCCCCAACAGTCTGAAGACATCAGCATGTATCAATAAAAGCTTGGAAAGTTACTCTTGAAAGTAGTGTGTTCCTGTTACTTACTGTGGTATATTCAAAGCAATAAACTTTCATTTTATGTATTCATTAATGTAACTTGGTTGCATAGTTTTTTTCTACCACTGGTTACTCTTTGGTACTTTGTGTTGTTTTTCTTGGTGGGGGGGGGGGAGAGAGAGATAACCTTCAGGATCATAGAATCACACAGTTAGAAGGGACCACAAGGGCCATCTAGTGCATCCTCCTGTCATACAGGAATACATAACTAAAGCGTTGTGAGTTTGATTCCACAGGGCTTCAGGTTGATTCAGACTTCCATTCTTTCATAGATCAATGAGTACCCAGCTTGTTGGGGCCAATTGGCTAACATATTGTAAACTGCTTAGAGAGTGCTCAGTTCATTATGAAGCGGTGTAGAAATGTAAAGTGCTAAAAACCTCCTGAAAGATACCAATCCATCCTCTGTTTAAAGACTTCCAAGGAAGGAGTCCACCACCTTCTGAGGCAGCTCATTCCACTGTTGGACAGCTCTTACACTGAAGAAGGCCTTCCCTAATGTTTAGGTGGAATCTCTTGTAATTTGAAAACATTGACTGGTGTTCCAGTCTCTGGATCAGCAGAAAATAAGTTTGCGCCATCTTCCATCTAACATCCCTTCAGATATTTAAAGATGGCACATCTCAGTCATTTCTTCTCCAGATTAAACATACTTATCTTGTTAAATCATTCCTCACAAAGTTTGGTAAAAGAATGCTACAAAACTTTTTAAAAATCCTATTCAAATGCCTCTAACAAATGTTATTTAAAAGTAATTTTGAAAAGTAACTAAAACATTATGTATCCAAAAGTTTTAATGATCACCTTTTATAAAAATGGACAGAAAGTTTGTTTTGATTTGTAGTTGTTAACTTATCTCTATGTAGTCACTATCTAGATTTATACATTTTCCTCAGGTTATCTTGACCCTCCAAATAGTTGATATTGTAGAAGCTGCAGATTGTGCCTGATGAGGATTTTATACTTTAGTCACTTCTAGAACAGCCAGACACAAAAATAAAGGACACAATGAGCTGATTTTCTCAGCAATGTGCACTTAGGGACCAATAATGACACTGACAAAATTTAATCAGTATGCCATAATAACTTCCGGGTGATAATTATTACTTTATGATGTCCCCTCATAAGGCACAATCTGCAGACTTCAACAATATCAGGTATTCGGAGGGTCAAGATACGCTGGGGAAAATGTATAAATCTAGATAGTGACTACATAGAGATAAGTTAACAACTACAAATCAAAACAAACATTCTGTCCATTTTTTAAAAAGGTGATCATTAAAACTTTTGGATACCCCCTTGTATCTTTGACAACAATACAATATCTTCACTCCCAGAATTCTCCACTCAATACATTACTTTTGATGTGTGATTTTGTTACACCTCCTCTCAAAAAATGGGGGAGTTAACTTATAGGGAAGTATGTTACTTGTAACTCCTTATTTCCAAACCCTAATATTAATTCTATAATTCTATAACAAATACATTTTATCTATAATTTAATTTAATTTAATTACATTTCTTTTACAAGACTCTGATAATACACAAAAAACTAGGCATTGTTCTTCCATGCTGGAGAAGCCAAATGAATTAATCTCTAACATATCAAGGGATAGTCACACTGCAGAAATAAAGCAGTTTGGCTTTAACTATCATGATTTTATCCTACAGAATCCTGGTATTTGTAGTTTGGTGAGGCACCAGAGCTCTTTAACAGACCAGGTTGAATACCTCTCCACACTCCATCTACCCAGGATTCCACCAGATGGAGGCAAATCACTTAAAGTGGCATCAAACTGCTTTATTTCTGCAGTGTGGATACAGTCTAAGTAGAAATGGTGTATGCCCTTTATATGCCAAATAATATATTTCAGTTTTATTTGAATAACACTGCAGCAAGTTTTGCTGCAAGCAGAGATTCAAAAAGATGTTTCTCAGTTTTACAATAGGCTTCCATCATATGACTGTTGTAATAGGTTCCAGCTTTTCTTATGTGCAGTCAGAACGTCTTAGAAAGTAAATAAATCCCTTATTTAGGTATGTGAAGCACTTGAGGTCTAGAGCCTATAACAACAAATAGACATCACAACAAGATTTTAATTCCCAGATGATCCTATCTACAAATCTTAATTTAAGGCATGACTCCCAAGAGCTAGAGAGCTAGTATGGGGTAGCGGTTTGAGCATTGGATTATGACTCTGGATACTAGGGTTCAATTCACCACTTGGCCATGTTAACTCACTGGGTGACTTTGGGCAAGTCACATGCTCTCAGCCTCAGGAGAAGGCAATGGCAAATCCACTCTGAAGAAACTTGCCAAGAAAACCCCGTGATAGGTTCACCTTGGAGTCACCATGTCGGAAATGACTTGAAGGCACACAACAACAACAACTCCCAAAAGCTACTGCCTAAAGCAGCCCCCTTAACCTACCCACTGATAGGGCAGCCCTGGTCTCTTCAGATAGCAGCTATACTCTTTTTGCAATAGATACAAAAGCAATATCCATGCCCAGTCTTTGTGCCTTCCCTATTATTCCCATGTGCAAATACACAAAAAGAACAGAATGCGGTACTGGATGTGATGTAATTTCACCACATCAGCTCACTAGCCCAGGTGGCTTGGAATGAACTTTGGCTTTTATACTTTGATTCAGTGCCAGGATTTCTAAAATAAGAGGCACTGGGGCTCATCTGCCTGGAAGTCAACCTGAAAAATACACATCTGTATTAACACAGCTGTGGAAGCAGTGAGGGACGTTATTCATTATTAGCAGAGTGGCTGTATTATTCTACAATTCTGTGCAAAAGCAGGGGGGAAATCACCAAGGGAGGTATTGGGCTCAGAAGGTTGCTTCCTGAGAATTGTAACATTCATTTTTATAGCTGCAGAGAAGAAATTAGAACTGGAAGAGATCTTAGAGATCATTCTGATCAATTCTTGTTGAATACAGAATTTTCAATACAGAATAGAACTGACATCCCTGATTAGTGACCCTGTTTGTTGTTATGCTGTTATATGTCATCACATCAGCTTTGACTTATGGTGATCCTATGAAGGAGAGCTTAGTCTTGTGAATACAGGGCCATGGCTTTCTTTATTGAGTCAATCATCTATAAAGCTGTCATCCTCATGTCCTACAATCTTCAACCTTTGTTAATATTACTGTCTTTCCCAATGAAGCATGTTTTACCATGATACGTCCAAAGTATAATAGCCTCTCTAGCTTCTTCTTAAATATCACCAATGTTAGAGAATTTACATCTCCTGAGAGAGTCTGTTCCCCTTCAACAGACTTAAAGGTAGGAAGTGTCTTCAAATGTTCAGTCAAATTATACTGGTGATACAGTGCCAGAATCATGCACTGTATTTTAATTAAGAAGGCAAATGCTTTCTAAGTCAAGGGAAGTAATAGTCTCACTGGATTCTGCACTGTTCAGGCATGATCAGAAGTACTGAGTTCAGTTCAGCTTTGCTTTAAGAAAGATAGAGACAAGAAGCAAGTTCAGAAAAGTGTAGCAAGGATGATAAAAGGTATAGAGAATAAAGCATATGAGGAGAGGTTGAAGAAGCCAGGCATATTCAGATTGAAGAAGAGAAGACTGAGGGTTAACCTCAGTCTTCCACAAAGACTGAGGGTTAACCTCAGGCTGCCACAAAGAGGGGGGTACAGGCTTGTTCTCTGCTGCCTCACAAAGTAGAATTAGGTTTAATGGTTTAAACTTACAGGAAGATAAATTTCGATTGAATATTAGAAGGAATCTCTTGACAGTGAGAGTGGTTTGGTAATGGAAAGAATTGCCTAGAGAGGTGTTGGGGTCTCCTTCTCTGGATGTCTTCAAAATGAGTCTGGTCAGCTACAGTACCTGCTGAGGATGCTCTAGCTAGAGATCTTACATTGAGCAAGGGGTTGGACTTGGTGGCCCGCACGTCCTCTTTCAATTCTATGTTTCTACGAGAGTGACCATGAAGCTGATGGGAGTCAAACCCAACAATAACTGGTGCTAGCAAAACTCAGAATGTGTGACATAGGTTCAAAGTGGTTTAACAGTCAGCCTCTCTCCTCAAGCAGCTTTGGGGAATATATAGTGGTCCCTCTACATTCACTGGGGTTCGGCATGAAGGGCACCCATGAATGTGAAAAAAAAAAACCCCACACAAATAAAAACACCAATTTTTTTACCTAAGAGAGCACCTCTCTAGGAATCTCCAGGTGTTTCAGTGCACCTCTGACATAACATCTGACATAAGCTGATCATAGAATCATGCTGGAAGATCTACAAATGCCTTCACAAGTGTTTTCTCTGGGAACTTCTAGGTTCTTCAGCACAATTCTATGGTCAACTTCCAGCAGAATTGTGCTGAAGGACTTAGGAATTCCTAGAGGGAACATTTAATCAAATCCACAAGTAATCAAATCCAAAAAAGTCAAACCCACAAATGTAGAGGTCCAACTGTAATTCATTTTGGGGAGGACAGAGATCTCCCACCTACAACATTAACATGTAGCTCCATTCACTATACTATAACCCCCAGAATCCTTCAGTGGTAAAACACACACACACACACACACCATGAAACTACTATTCAATAGTTTACCCTTTCACAAAACTTCTGTCTTCTCCCCCTTTATGTTGCCAGCTTGTGGTTTTCTATGGGTTCCTGCCAGGGGTTGAACAGAATGGGGCAAAAAATTAGGAACCCCATCCCCATAAGAATTCTGCCTTTCCATGAAATTTCTCTTTAGTTTTCAAATTTCTAGCATTGTAATAGCTTAAAACTTCTGTTGAGCATTTAGAAAAACAATGAAGGTCACTAAAAAAGGGGGCAAAGTTACCAAGTGGCAAACTATACAACTCAGCACTAAAATCAGAATCCTACAAGCCATATATTCCCCACCATGTATGAACATGAGAGCTGGAGGGTGAAGAAAGTTGACAGAAAGAAAATAAACTCATTTGAGATGTTGTGCTGGAGAAGAGTGCTGAGGATACTATGGATGGCCAAAAAGACGAACAAATGGATCCTCGAACTGATTGAGCCTAAACTCTTCTCAGAAGCCAACATGACAAAACTGAGGCTTTTGTATTTTGGCCACATCATAAGAAGGCCAAATAATTAAAAAACAAACAAACAATAATGCTAGGATAGGTAGAAGGCAGCAGAAAAAAAGAAGCCAGATGGATAGACCAGGGTGGGCACAGGCCTGAATTTGCAGGACCTAAGCAGAATGGTGGAGGACAGAGGATCTTGGAGATGTCTCATCCACTGGGTCACTGTGAGTTGGGGCCAACTCAAAGGCAGTTAACAACAACAACAATGTGACTGAGGGAATGCAATGACAGCAAGCAAAAGAGTGAATGGTTTTCTCTGAGGTTCAAAAACATTGGATATTAAATGAAAATTTCACTGGAGAAAACTCTTATATAGGATGAAAATACCCTCATTTTGCTTCCTCTGTTGCTACACCCCTGGCTCTTGTATCTATAAGAATTGATGCAGCAGCATTTCTAAAAGCTACTGGAACAGACTCAGGGGCTTTTGCTGGCTGCCTTTCCTTCCATTCTTGCTGGTGCCAAAACCCACCTCAACCACAGCACAGCCAGTCAAATTAGCTTGTATTAAAATTCCAAGAAGTTTAATACTGATGGAACGTGCTCAGTATTCTTTTCTCTCTCCCCTTTCCCCCCCTCTCCCATTTCACAGTCTGGGTTGCCGTATCCCTCGGTGGATTCACTTCTCGGAATATCATTCCAGTTGTAAAACAGTGCTAGATTTCTCCACCCTTGCTTAGCTTACATGTGCTTTTTGCAGGCCTCCCTTCTCTTGGTATCACTGTGATTTTTTTTTTTTTTTTTTTTGTTACTTAAGACACTAGCACTGTTCAGAGGCTACTGAGAATCAGAGCTCTGAAAAGTTACTTTTGGGGACTATGGCTCTTAGAATCCCCTAGCCAGTATAACAACAATCTGGGCTGACGGCAAGAGAAAAATACTTGGTTTCTTTTATTTTTAAGCTTATAATTATGTATATATCCTGGTCGGAATCCTATATGACCTGTTATGTTAGGTAACTTTATGTATACCTAGTATATAGCAGAGGCACTAAATAATCCCTTTACTGAATTGTGAAAGTGTGTTACAGGACACAAGCCATCAGAGCGCAATGCATACAAATGTTCATTTCACACCAATGCGCATTGGACACTTTGCTGGTTCTGCTATGTGATACCATAACAGCAGCTCTCTATTAAATAAAGATGTTATGCAATTTTCCAACTATAATTTGCACAGGCTTAAGTCCACTTATGAAAATGTAAGGGCCTAACAGGATTCCAGCCCTCAACTAATTCCTTTGATTCCAGATGGGTGGGGGAAATTTAAAACTAAAAAATGTGTGTAAAATTAAAAAAACAAAACAAAAAAACCCCACTACCAACGTAGGGATTGGTTTCAGTAAAGTGAAATGTGTCACAGACAGACAGACTTCTTCACAAAATGCAGTTTGATACTGCTTTCACTGTCATGGCTTCAACCTATGGAATCCTGGGATCTGTAGTATGTCGTGGCACCAGAGCGCTCTAACGGAGAAGGCGAAATAATTCACAAAACTACAAATCCCAGAATTCTGTGGCATTGAACCATGGTAGTTAATGTGGTGCATCACACTGCATTAATTCTGCAGTGTGGCAGCAGCCTCAGTAGAAAGCTTTGGCTCTAGTGGAGCAATTTTGCTAGCTGAATGGGGAAGGAAGTGATCTTCTCCGATTCTCCCTTGCTTTGCAGTGATGTATGTCTCCAAAAAGCTCCTCCAGTGTTAGGGAACCCTGTGGAAAAGTGATAGAGCTGGCACTGAGAAATGAGGGAGTTAACTTTTGCCATGTTCCTGGAAATGGGAATGTTCTGATTAAATGTCTGGGTCCTAACCATAAAGATAATTGTCCCATACTCTTCTATGGGTTACGCTCATTTCCATGAAATACAGGAAGCCACCTTATGCTTTTGATCCATCTATCCCAGATTGGTAGCCGGCATTAAAGAATTGACTGCAATATACTTTTAAAGGTATGTTTCATTGGATTTTTAAAAATGTATCTTGTCTTTTAATATATTTTAAATGGCTTTCATTCTATAGCTTGTTTAGTTGCTTTTAAAAAATTATATCTATATCTATCTGGCATTTTTGTATGTTTTTATTCTGTATTGGTTCTGTAAGCCATTTCAAGTGCCAATATGGGGCAAAAGACTGACTATATATGAATAATATAATAATATTATAAAGAGATCCACAATTGTCTGCAAAAATTGTTCGTACAGTCAGGAGGATCAGAAATGTACCTCCTTTTTAAAAAAGCAGTCAAGTATGGAAAACAAGAAATGGGGATATCCTCATATTGTCCTCATTCATAATGCCTTGTTTCCTGAAAAGCCACTTTCTAATAACCATGAAGGCCTTTCCTGATAGTTAAAAGATTACACAAACCGTGTGTGTGTGTGTGTGTGTGTGTGTGTGATTCTTGGACTCATGCCCTTTTGCACCGCTGGTTCTGTGCAATTTGTATGTGTGTGTGTGCGAAAGTGAAATTAATATCCTCTGTTTAGTCTGTGTGCACTTGGCCCGATGCCTAAAGTGACAAAGGAAAGAAAACTGCAGCTTTTAAGGCACAGAAAACCCCACAAACCCTGTTAAAAGGAACAACATGAAAGGGAGACATGGGGGAGGGAGGCTGAAAAGGTGAGAGTCAAAAGGGACAAATGGCTGGAGGAGGGCAGCAAATGAAGGTGCTCCAGAGCAATCCCAGTTACACTTATCAAGGAACATGTTCCACTGAATTCAGGGCCAAATTAGACATTACACATCTATTCTCAGTGGCTTTCTCTTACAATATTTTATGGATTGCTCAGTGGAAAATAATTTAGTTTGCTATAGATTTTCATGTTTCATCCTGGCTGGTTTTATTCAGGAGGTTGGCTCTTACAGAGCTGTTAATGTAACTTTAAATTTTGCCTTACTTGCATTGTTTTTGCAAACTTGAAGACATTTTAAGAAGGCCTTCAAAAAACTCTTAATGGTGATCTATAAGCAATTACAGTTGGCCTTCTGTATCTCTGGATACTTTATCCATGGATTCAACCATCCACAGCTTGATAATATTAAATATATATATTGAGTATTACATATGTATATCTCTATATAAGTACGTATAACTATTTTGTGGATTTTGGATGACACTGTACTTTGAGAAGGTGGAGGGAAGCCAGAATCTTATTACAGTTGGCCCTCCATATCCAGAGATTCTGCACCTATGGATTCAACTAATTACAGCTTGAAAATATCCCCCCTCAATTTGCGCCTCAAAAAAGGCAAACCTTGATTTTGCTATTTTATATAAGGGGCACCATTTTAGTATACCAGTGTATATAATGGGACTTGAGCACCCACAGATTTTGGTATCCACAGGGTTCGCAGAACCAAACACCAGCAGATACCAAGGCCCTACTGTCTTAATATCATTTAGAGTAGACCCATTCAGTCCATGAGATGTACCTACACATTGACTCAAGATTCACCAATTAATTCAGTGGTCTGTTCTAATTAGGACTAAGGCATAGAATTCAAGCCATAGACTACCTCTTCTGACAGTCCTCTGATGTAGTGGGAGTAGTACCTCCAGATGTTGTTGGATTACAGCTTCTGCCACTCATGGGCCATTCTGACAGTGGGATTATGGGAGTTTCAGTTTAGTTTGTTTGAATGATATTGGGTTGATGAAGCCTGGCTGGCAGTGGCTTTCCAGGGCTTCAGATAGGTGTCTTTCCCAGATCTCGCTGAGAAATAAACCAAAATCTTTTGCCTTACCACTGTACTTTGGGCCTTCACTGTTCTCATCCTGGATCTTTTCCAAAGTCCATCCAGAGTTTGGGTAAGATCTTGGACTACAAATTTTACACCAGCTTGGCCACTTGGATTTGAAAGGTGTAGTCCAAAAAGTAATGTCCTGAAGACACCTTGCATGAACTGGGCACTTCATAATGTATGGTAATTTCATTCCAGTGTATGCAAGATGTCTTCAGAAAGTTATTTTTAGACTCAACTGTCCATAATTCAAGTGCATAAAATGTTCCTTTATATTTCTGAAAAGAAGAATAATCTAAACCAGATTGTTTAGCATCATGGGGGTATGTGATGAGTACCCAGTGCACCCAAGAAGCTATTGAGTGTTTCTGGCACTTCCTTCTACTCCTATGGCATGAGCACTGTTTCCATGCAGCAGTGTCATGGTGGGAGTAGGGGTGAATCCTCTTTGGGGTTTGATCCAAACTTTACAGGAGCAATTCAGTGTGTTGGCCCAGCAAACTAAGCTTCAAATCTTGAATAGTTCCTTTAAAATATGGATTACAAACCCAGAATGCATTCAGTAGTCCTTTGATCTGGAAGCCACCAATTGCTACTGACATGTATCCAAATAATTTAAAACAAAAAGTTGCTGTGAAATTGTCAAAAAAAAAGATACTCCAAAATAACCCATTCAGGTTAGTGGTAGTGAGAGGATTATATGACCAAACTAGCATTGTGTTTGGACTCTGGGGTGGGCAGAGTTTGGCTTTTGAAGCTATCTTGGTCTCAATGAAGCTTGTTTATCCTCAGCTTTCATCTACCCTGATTTATTTAAGAAGACAGCACAGAGCAAAAACAAACAGTGATTATGTTCAGGTATCATTAAGGGCCTGCTTTGAATCCACAAACACAAAATGATCTCTCCTCCCCCCCCCCCTTCTTTTTAGCTTAAACTGAAAACTCTATTCTTAAATCATTTGTTTGAGGAGTGAGACAACAAATCAACAGATCACCTCCATTGCCCAGAAGATAAATAATTGCCCATTAAACCATTGCATTTTAGCAATTGCAAACGCAAACACTTGCATCTGAGAGGAAACATAAAGCAGCAAAGTTTGAACTGCTGCAAGCTTTTCCTTGTGTCCCTATGCCTTTCAAATCAAACCACTCCTTCTCTTCTGCTAAAGTTAATACTTTGCCTTGAGAGCTTTCTAAGAAGTAGATAATGAAAGCATCTTCCAGATAAACAGACTGGTAATTCTTCAGCTCTAAAGCCTAACAAGGATCTGCTCTCCCAGGTGTTAGCAGTTCAAAGGAGAGAGGCTTAGGTGAGTTTGTGTTAACTAAATAAGTGTAATTTGCATTGGTACAATGGAGGAAGCAAACGCTGCTTCTTGTCTTTCTTTTTTTTGGTAGGACAGGAAGCAAAAGGGATTACATCAAAGGGTGCTAAAAGGTGCCTTGTAAATTCACAAAGTAAAAGAGGCCTCTAGCCTAGCTATCTAGGAAAGAAATCTCCTGGGAAATGTCCTTTCTCATCACAGCACTTCCAGTCACTCCTAATCCCACTTGGATCAGAAACGTGCATAGGCCAAGTTATTTCAATTCTGCTGGTCAAACTCTGGCTTAAATTGCATGACCGTTTTAATCCACTTTTTTTTTTTTAGAACACACTGATTGGGAGATCCATGTGGATTTCTATTTCAGAACACAGCATGACCTCCTTTTGTGAGCTGCTTCTTTTTCAGAGTTCAGTGGTGGATCAACAACCCAGTCATTCTGCTTTATCACACTAGCAGGCAAATGGGATTTAAACGAGAGTTCTCTAGTTTGAGAAAATCAGGAAACACCGTGTGATAAACTTCAGGAATTTCTTGGTTTTCTCTAGTTTAACTCTAATTTAAATCCTGTTTGCTCACTAGTGTGATAAAGCAGTTTGTCAGGAGAGCTTAAGAGCATCTTTCCCTCTCTCATCAGGCAGCAGTAATGCCTTCAGCAATGGCAGTGAAAGGCTGAAAGTTTACATCTTTGGGAAAGATGGTTGGAAGAATCAGCAGCCCCAACCATACTTGTTTCGCTTTTCCATTAATTAAAGACTAGTTATGTAGACCAGCTATTCAGTGAAGCTTATTTCTAGTGCAGAAAGTGAATCATAGAATCCTAGGGTTGGAAGAGACCTCAAGGGCCATCCAACCTAACCCCCTGCCATACAGGAATACAAAATCAAAGCACTCCTGACAGATGGCCATCCAGCCTCTGTTTAAAAACCTTGAAAGAAGGAGACTTCACCACTCTCCAAGGTGGTATGTTCCACTGTAGAACAGCTCTTACTAGGCAATTTCATACTACAAAATTATTGCACTACAATCCCACTGTAACAACCATGACAACATCCTATAGAATCCTGGCATAAGAAGTTCATGGAAGGGCATTTAGAGTTCTCAGCCAGAGAGCTACAGTCCTTCACCAGACTTCAAATCCAAGGATTCTTTAAGATGCAGCTCTGGTACTGGAATTGAAATCATAGTGGTACAATTGCTCCAGAGAATAGGACCAAGTACAATGGATGTAAGCTACAGGAAAAAAGATTCCACCTCAACATTAGGAAGAACTTCCTGACAGTGAGAGCTGTTCAACAATGGAACACATTCCTTCAGAGAGTGATGAAGTCTCCTTCTGTGGAGTTTTTAAACAGAGACTGGATGGCCATCTGTCAGGAGTGCTTGGATTCTGATTTCCTGCATGGCAGGGGGTTGGATTGGATGGCCCTTGTGGTCTCTTCCAACTCTATGGTTCTGTGATTCTAATTGTGTAGGGTGAAAGGCTAACCATCATCAGATGTATGTGGAACACTGTCAGAAAGTCTCTGGAGCAGGTGAAAACAAGCTTGCTCCATCTTTGATATGACATCTCTTCAAATATTTAAACATGGCTGTCATGTCATCTCTGAATCTACTCTTCCTCAGGTTAAACATACCCATCTCCCTAAGCTGGTCCTCACTGGGAATGATTTCCAGATCTTTCACTATTTTGGTCACCCTCCTTTGGACACAATCCAGCTTGTCAACATCCTTCTTGAATTGGAATGGGACATAGTAATCAAGGTGAGATCTGACCAAAGCAGAATAGAGTTGTACTATTATTTCCCTCAGTTTGGACATTATGCACCAATTAATGCATCCTAGGATTGCATTGGCTATTCTAGCTGCTGCATCACAATGTTGACTCATGTTCAGTGTGTGGTCCACTAAGACTCCCAGATCCCTTTTACATGCACTGCTGTCAAGCCAAAATACTACCCACCCTATATCTGTGCATTTCAAATTTTTTTCTGCCTAAGTGTGATACCCTACATTTCTCCCTGATGAAATTCATTTTGTTAGTTTTGGCCCAGCTTTAAAACTGTTAAGGTCATTTTGAATTCTGATTCTGTCCTCTGGGATACTAGCTCCCCCTCCTAATGCTTTCCTTACAGTTAGGATAAAAGAAATAATTGTAAAGACAACCTCTTTTCCAGTGGTGAGACAAACTGCAAAAATACTTACACTGTCAGTTGGTTTAATGAGGATGAAGTGCATTGGGACTTTTGTGAAATCAGGTAACAATGAAAAATGCTTCTTTGTATTTACATTTTATTTTATTCTATGAAATCATATAATCATGAAACTATTAGATATTATTTTATTATTTTATTTTATGTATTTATTCCAGGGCATTGTAAAATTTTATTAAACGATAATTACATTAAAATGCAAATCCAAAATTCCACAGTAGGCTCCCCACCATCACCCATTACATAAAACTATATCCTGAATTTAGCAAATGTTAGGTCAAAGTAAGTTTTAATATGTGCTAGAATCATGGGGCTCATTCACACGATGCTGTTATAGTGCTATGGTTCCACTTTTCCATGATTGCATCCTATGGGATCTTGGGGTTTTTAGTGTGATGTGGCATTAGAACATTTTAGGTACCCCATCCTAAACTGAAAATCCAGGACCACACATCCCTAAATCAGCACATATTACTGCATCTTGTAGATTTCATAGGTGATAGTTTGAGGAAACACAGTATTAATTATAATAATAACCTTTATTTATATAGTGCTGAAAAATTTACACAGCACTGTACATACAATACTTCCTTTTATCTCTGTGAATCATCTGTTAGTCATCTTCACTGGATGATCCTCAAGTTTTAATACTGTGAGAGGGGGAGCAAAACATGTCGTATTTCCTTTCTCCACCCCTCTGCTCTGGTGCCATAACAAACTACACTTTCCAGAGTTCCATAGCATTAAGATATGGTAGTTAAAATAGTGTCAGACCAGATTATTTCTGCAGTGTGGATGCAGCCTCTGACAACAGCTCTGCGAGTTAGATCAGCATGGTTACTGTACTCTCATTATATTTTAGGTATATCAGGTCCTGTAGGCTATATTTCATAGGTCTAGGAAGGAACTGACAAAACCACCTCTGAGTATTCATTGCCTAAGAAAACCCTATGAAATTCATGGAGCTGCCCTACGTTGACAGCCGACTTGAAGGCACCTACACACACACACACATCATAGTTGGCCAAGGATATGCCAAAGGACCCTGAATAACAAAGAAAGGGAGAAGTCATGAATTGTGTAAATACCAAGTGACTTGGCCAAACTCTGAAATGTCTGAAGAAATCCAAAAGAAACAAACCGAGAGAAGGTGGTGGCCAATTCTCTGTACTCAAAACATAATTATTATAAACAAGAGCTGAGAATTCAAAATAGCTAGACTTATGCTGGTGCCTATTTCTGTCAACAAGGATGTAACAGTGGTCCATGATGAGGGAAGAACTAAGTCTTCCAAAGCACTTCCTTCTGACTTAGCCAAGACGTCCATGACAAAGGCCAATTCTTATTAGGCTAACATCTCTGTGCCATTCTCACCCGGGACTATTGTTACTCTTTCTCACAGAGTAAGGGTCTGTGATCTTTACATTTTAAAGTAGATATCCCAGAATCCCCAGCCATCCAGGGAGTAGCAATCCCCACAAACCCATAGATGGTGACTCATCCCTTTTCCCTTCCAGTCACAAACTATGGGTATGTTGGGTACGATTGCTAAAATGTGAAGTGTTATGATTTGAAATGTCCAAAGGGAGCATGCACAACCTTGTTGAGATTAAGACTTTAGAAACAGCCATTTGGTCAAGCTGTGTAGAAAATGAAGTATTATGGGAAATGGTTCTTTGAATTTAGTTTCTTTGTGGCTGACTGCTTGCCTCTGTTGTGTAAGCCTCCACCTGCAATCTAAACAGTAAAATGCAGAAACAGGTGGACCACCTTATCTGCTGTTAGTGGATTTTTCCAGAGAATTGATTCCAAGGCTGACATGCGTGGTAGATTTTGCTGTCAGGCTAATTTTAAAAAGTGAAAGTTAACAAATGTGTAAGTGGCAGGAAGAACTGGAATGTAGGGCCTTGGGGTACTCTTCTTGAGATCTGTAATGCATGATTTACGTAGCTGATGATAACGGTAATTTTCTTCACGTCTGTCCTGAAGCTGAATTAATATGTGTTTAGAAAACATTATAAATTCTTCAATCCAAACAATCCAGCAGAAGTGTGAGGAAGAAAGAATGTCCCTGGGAAATGCACATAGGAACAATCCATAATACTGGTAAAATTCCTCCTAGCTTAAATCCATAAATAAGCCACTTGTGAGCCAAGACCTGATGAAAGGTTTCTGTTTCCAAAGAAATGTTTATTGTTTGGTGATAATGAAGATCTATACTTTGGAGAAGAGGGGCAGGTCTATATCCAACATGTTGAAAACAGTTTCTCCTTACTTTTTCAGTGACATCAAAGGTATTGAAAGATAGACGAGACCCAGCTTAATGGTAGGAAGGAAACTGGAGTGTATTTTCCTTCTCCTGCAATTGCTTGTCACTATGGCTTTGGTGGGAGAAAAGCAGCAAAGCAGAAAGATGGACTGTGGCACTTTGCAGATGGACAGATGTACTTTAGCATGAGTAACATCCATGCAAGTTCAGGTTCAAATATACTAAATCTGTTAGTTGCAAAGGTGCCACAAGTCTCTGTTTTTGAATTATGCTGGAATAGATCAACGTGGCTACTTCCGAGATGGCTGTTAAGACGGATGATGTGAGTGAAGGGGCAACCTGCCTGATGAACAGAGAATAGATCAATAAGCCCTCACTCCAACTCCTGTACCCCACTGCCATCTCTCCTTTGATGCTTTTAAGAACATTTATGCAAATGCAGACTTTTGCCTTTGCATGCTAGGTAAGGTAAAGGTACTCCCTACTCACAAGGTTGTCAAGTCATGTCTGACCGTTGGGGGCATTGCTTATCTCCATTACTAAGCTGAAGGGCCAGCGGTGTCAGATACTACTTTGTGATCATGTGGCCAGCATGTTTGCACAGAACTCTGTTTACCTTCCTGGAGTAGTACCTATTTATTTACTTGCATTTCCATGCTTTTGAATGGCTTGGTTGGCAGAAGCTGGGACTAGTGAAGGGAGGTTACCCCATCATGTGGCACCCGGGCCTCAAACTGCCAACGTGCCAGTCTTGCAATCAACAGAGTCAGCATCTTAACTACTTGAGCCGCTGTCCCCTTTACATGCTATGGAGGCATTAAGGAATAAAGAAGGAGCAACCCCATGGTGGGTGGGTGTTGCAGACAGAGGAGACTCCACTGACAGCATGGGCTGATCTAGACTGGCAAAAAGGGGTGTTTTCATGCCTGCATGAAAGTGTAGCCTTTAGATGACCCACACTGAAAGTTTGGCATGAACACACTTTTTTTGCATTTTAGTGGGGAAAAAGCAGATTTAAAAAGGACCTGCTTTTCCCAGCTTCTTTTTAAAAAGGGTGTAACAGTGCAGCTGCGTCTAAATGCTGCAGTGCAACTGTGCAGTTTTTTAAAGCTCCCAAACCCTAGCTCCAGCTCTAATCCGAACCCTAGACATGCGCAGTAGGGACTCTGGGATGCTGTAACTGTTATACAACTGTGCAAAAAATGTCAATTCATTCATAAAATAAAGAAGTTTATTCATAAACTTAAATTGTAACAGATTTAATATCTTTTTAAGGAGGAGGGATGCAGTTTGTTTTATTGATGTAATAGTATTTTAATGTGTAAGCCATCTCAATTGATCTCAAAGGGATGGGGTATAAATAATAATAATAATAATAATAATAATAATCTATTATTATAAAATAGAGGGATTCATTCATGGTGCACCGATGCAACTGCGCACTTAAGAAAGGGAAGCAAAACCACAATGGTAATTTGACAGATCTTCATAACTTCACAGTTCATGTGTGATGTACCTGCGCAACTGCGCAGTTCACAGCTGGCAACAACAACAACAAAAGGTTCAGTGCAGCCAAAAGCCCCATTCATTGCCACCTGTGCAGCTGCTCCGCCTGTGTTTCTAGCATCCTGACAGCTTCCAATGTAGTTGCTGAGCAACAGAAAAGACTTCAGATAAGTTGTCTTCATACCTCCTCAGTGTAGCTGCCCTATACCTTTTTATTACACACCTGAGGCTTGCAGTGTAGCTGTTAACCATTAAGGAAAAGGCAACTTCATGTCTCCCTTTCCTGCCAATCTAGAAAGCCCCCATGATCCTAGATACCATTTCGTTGGGAAATAAGTCCTACTGAATCCATCATGATTTATTGCCAAGACAGTATGCATAAGGATTATCATCCAGATCTCTCTGTGTGTGCATGGCTATGCACACATACATATGTCAATCAGAGCTTTGAAGTAACTTTTTTGAAGCTCCTGGAATTCACTAACCAGCCTAGTAGATTCCAGGAGTTACATTTCAAAAAAGTAACCTCCCCATCCCATGCCAACTCAGATTTTAAATGTTTGCCTAGGAGAATTAATCAAATAAGTAAGGATTTATTCAAATGATGAAAATAATCCCAGTAGAATGTGGGTTTTGGCTTTGTTACTCAAATGCATTTCAAATGCACCTGACTAAGTTTTTGGGAAAGCCGCCAAAACCCCCACTTAACCCAGGATAATTGATCTTGGTGTTTTTTCTGAATTTTCCTAAGAGATTCACATTATCAGTTGTGTGAATAACCAATGTGGAAAGACCTGGGATAAACTAGGATAAAACTCTGCATGTCTTGAACATGTTTTGAATACATTCACATCCATCTTTATTCAATTGCTCACAAGTGTAAGAAACAGAACTCTCAGAGATGCACACAGATGCAGTTCTGATTTAAAAAATAGTGTGAACAGCAAAATTGAAATGCTTGTGAGAGAGTATTTGGATAGTAGTGACAAAAACAACAATGACTGAATAACCTTTAAGTGATGTTTGTGCCTTTGTCCATTTATGGTGAACATATGAATTTACTAATTTTTCTTAGTCAAGGAATACTCACAGGTATTCCTTTTCTTGGAATATAGCTTACAGAAAGGCACCAGATCCTGTCTGGTCTTGGAAGCTAAGCAAGATCAGCCCTGGATAGTACTTGGATAGGAGTGACACTGCTTAGGTTCCAAGAGCAAATGGATCTGGTGTCCTCAAATTCTCTTTTCTAAAAGGGAGAAGGAAGGGAATAAAAGCACAAAACAGAAAGGAACAAATAAATGAATCTTTAAAAATTAACATCCATGTTCAACATTCTAGCATTTCCATATCTTGTCGTTTCTAAAAAAAAGCCTTCTACAACTGGTTATCTCAGATATCTTAGACTACAAACTCATCCTCTGAAATAATAAACATACCTGGTGGGTAATTGATCATGAGAATAAGTGCTGGAATAATTACTTTTCCTCCAGAATCTATTTTCTACACAAAGAGTAATTTGGGGGTCCAGGAGGTCATCTATTGGACAATCATGTTGTTGGTCAATAAATCTCCATTTTGAAACAGAATGCTAAGCAAACCATGAACCATGCTGTCTGTCTCCTGGCAGAAGTCTGAAGCTTACATGGAGCACTTTATGAATGAGAATTTCTTTCCATTACATCCTGCAAGATTATTTCTTAATACTACATCAATCAGCTATTAAGCTGGTCATTAATCAAGACAGCTGTTTGCTTTTAAAAACCAGCTTCATTCCAGACTCCAAAGGGAAGCCACCTTCCATCAATGGACAAAGGGGTCAGACTGTGTCAATCTCACTGTCATGAATGAACCCCCACATCACGCAAGCTAGCTCTTTGAAGCCAAGGGGAAGATGTGGGGGAGTTTTTGGGTGCACAAGGGTGACTCAAGGATTTGGCAATGGGAGAGATGCAAAGAAAGGAAGCATCTTCCGTGCAATAAGCAATTATGTAAAGTTTGGAAAACATGGGTGGGGGGACAAAAATGACTTCCGAACTCCCAGGCAGTGAAGTGATGTGATAATTATCAGCACCATCTACGACAAACTCCAGCAGCTGGGATTAAGATAATCGTATAATGAAGGGGAATCGCCTGTAACTTCCTGCAGAGAGTCTGGGCGGGTGTGCACCCATGAAAGAATGTAGACTCCCAATACAGTTCCAAGGAATAAATACAGTTCCAAGGAATAAAATATGTCAAATTGCCATCTAATCAGTTGAATTTCCACAGGCCTGGTGTGGCAAAGCCATGAGAGTGTGCCACCATCTCCAGCTTGTCTGTGATTGTGTTTTCTCTTTCTTTTAGGGTCTGCCTTAACACAAGGGGGACAGCCAGTGTGTCATAGTGGTTTGAGCATTGGACTACAACTCTGGAGACCAGGGTGCTATTCCCACTCAGCTATGAAACCCACTGGGTTACTTTGGCCAAGTCACATGCTCTCAGCCTCAGGGGAAGGTTATGGCAAACCTCTTCTGAACAAATCTTGCCAAGAGAACCCCATTATAGGGTCACCTTAGGGTTGCCATAGGTCAGAAACAACTTGAAGACACTCACACACAGGTATATACTAGGTAGAGTTCAGGCTTCACAGGTATGTTTATTTATTTATTTATTTATTTTCCCTGAAAAAGAAGGCTGAACGGGGTCAGAAGGGAGGACTAGAATAACATACCCTCTAATGTTTCACAGATGCAAACCAGGACATGTTTGGCCATCAGAGCATGATCAAGATGGCAAACGTTATTAATGAGGAAAAATGTACTAGCTAGAATAGGAAGGTACATCAGTTTGCTTTTCCCTAAGCCTACTGGGAAGGCCAAGATTCTGCTACTCTGCTTTTCTTTGATGAGTTATTTGAGTGCAAAGTACTTCAGCACTTTGAATTCATTTTTCAGCAATTGAATTAAGCTGAGGACAAAGAGGAAAAGTGAGAAGAGAAAAACTGGAACATTTAAAAAGCATCTGGAAAAAGTGGACGACAGAGGATTAATTGGTACTATTCCTACTAAATGGGACACTTGGAAGGTGTGCTGCCAAATGTTTATGGTCTATAACTCCCATCAGTTCCATCCAGCATAGCCACATGTAAGGGACTGCAGGAGTTGTGGGACAAAACATCTGAAAATACAGACACTGCTTTATTATTATTATTATTAAGATAGCCTAGAGGGCTTTAAAATAGATTGTAGCAGAAAACTTGTGAATGGTGGGGAAACTGAACCATTTTTAAAGCAACTGAAAAAGTGGAATGAAAGAATATTAATCTCTCTCTCAGCCAAATCAGGACAGTTTAAGACTGTGGAACCAATGGGTGAAAATTTCAAGGTAGCAGACTTTGGGTCAACATTAGAACTATTTGACACTTCGGTTGCTGAAATCTTGAGAGGTGATGGTGTGAAAGGCTGAACAGCTACCAGTCAGAGATGGTGTAGTTGTCTCCTGTTTCATTGATCCTGCATTGAGTAGGAAGTGGAATAGACCATCAAAGTGTGATCCATGGACTATCTTGCCCACCCACGCCAGTCCCTGGAGAAGTCTCAGGAGGATTTGGGTCCTGAACAGACAGGCCAAAATAAAGCTGCTTCAGGCCACTTTGGAGGTATGATGTTTAAATGACACCCACATCTTAAGAGGCCAGAAGCTGCACCAAAACCGCACTCCAGTCCTTAGGACTGGAGCATGGCTTTGGCATGGCTTTCAGACTCTTAGGACACATGCATCATTTAAACAGCATACTTCCAAAGTGTCTCGAAGCAGCTTTATTTTGGGCTGTCTGTTCAGGCCCTTGGTGTACCTTTTAAATATAATTCCACCACTAAGCCAAGTTTACCCCGCCCCCCCCCCCCCCATGCTTTCTAAAAGGCAGAAAACATCAAGGAGAAGCAAGATGACACTACAAGATCAAGGGAAACCTGGAATAGGTCCTGCAGAATCCCTTCCAGATCCATATCCATGAAATTTCATAGGATTTTCTTAGGCAAAGAATATTCAGATGTTCAGCCTTAGCATCCAAAATCAGAGCAGGTAATTCTTTTAGTCTCTTAAAGTGAATCTTGTGGGGTATATGAGTTCAATCTGCATATAGTTTTAATTCAGCAGGGGTAGGGGGAAAAGGAGCTTGACAAATTCTTCTTCTGGAAAATCACAACCTTCTGTTTCCTGGTTGTTGACTCAGAATATTCAAGGAGTCATACCAGGTGCTGTGTTCTTCCTAGTTCCCATCTGTCAGTTTCTGGCTTTGTGTGGGAAATGTAACACAGTTTGCTCCAGACTCAACATTGTGAAAATGAGCATTGGTCTTTAATATATACAAAACCTCACACCCTGAAAGCAGAGAAAAGGAGGGGAGGGAATAATATGATATAGTCATATCTGTCCAGAAAAAAACTATTTTCTCTCTTTCAAAAATAACAATTTTGACTACAATATTGTGCTAGGGTTCTTTTTAAATAGCAGAAGGTATAATTTTCTTTGACCACTGGCCACAGCTGTAACCCACATGAAACAATTTGCAGTAGATGTTTAAGAGCTGGAACTGCTGATCACAGTTTTGTTAAGTCGTTTTAGATTATACAACCCACAGATTTGGATGTGGTCTCGACCAGCCCAGTCCACAACCCAGTTAAGCTGAAATGTTTGAATCTTAGCTAATCCCATTTTGTCAAACCTTACAGTGGTACAGATGCTTACACACATATCCACCAGCTTAAATGGGTCATGGATCAGGTGGCTTGTATTAAGCCAAATTCACATCCTGGAAAACTGAGACTGCCATTTTGCAAAGGAGGCTGTTTCAGATGTGGCCTGCTTATTGCTTTTCTAACTCAGCTCCATTTATTTACTAGACTTGTGTGAACGGAAACCAGAGGTTTGCTGAATAAATCACAGTCATTTTTGGTTATAAAATGGGTCATCTAATCTGGTATTATTCTGTAAATACACCAAACACACAGATGGATTTGTGATCCCACTCTGATTGCTTGTGTTCTGTCCTTGATACGTTTAATACGATTACCAGTTATACAAATTACAGTTTTCTACATAATAACCTTTGGTTTACCAGAAACTGTAGCAATTATTGTTAAAAACCTGGATACATTTTATGGACCAAGGCATAGTCTTGGGATTTGTGGGTCCTGGTGCCAGTAGAGCATAGGCTGAAATTGTCCTGTCCTCAAGGTTAGATTTATCATTATGCTAGGTATGCCACAGAATAGAGCTCCTAACAAATGGTTTCTGTTCTTTTTCAGTCATCGGGGGAGTTGTGTGGCATCTATCCCTAATTTCTTCCAACTCTGACCTCCTTTAAAATTGCCTGCAATACAGAAAATGCTGGTCACTCCTCTGACAAGCTGTTGATCTGCTGGAAAAATTAAAACTGTTAGCAGAAGGTATGCCATTATGAGAAATGTACTATGAGGGAGCAGGAAGTATCCATATTTAGAGCAGTATGAGAAAATTGGATTGACTCACCAGACAGAGTAAAACTATAATAAAGCAGGAGAAAGAACAGAAAATAGCTATTAAAATGATCCGCAGAAGGAAGCATCATCCTGACGAAGAGCATGCAGATTCTGTTAAGCCTATTTTATTTAATTGGGACTCATTTAAACTTTTCCAGAATTACTTTAAAAAAAACTGGATAAAAGCGAAAGAAGAGGGTCACACAATGGCCTAAATATTGGTTCCCTTAGATACAAAGCATTGTGCAACATCACACAGACAAAAAATTAAGATCTGGCTGTATGTAGTGGAAGCACTAAGGTTTGATCTGAACTGCAGAAATAACACTGCAAATTTGACACTGCATTAATTGCTATGGTTCAATGCTATTGAATTTTGAGCACTGTAGGTTTCTGAAATATTTAGCTTTCTCTGTCAGAGAGCTGTGGTGCCACAACAAACTACAAATATCAGGATTCTTGTGGGACTCTTGTACCAAAGTATAAATTTTTCTACTTACTGTCTGGATATTAAATAGATTCTTTTTCACAATAAAATAAGTCTGTTTTTTTTCCTTAACAGAGCATCCTGTTTATTACCAGAAGCTCATATATACTGGGACACACCTTAATATATAAATGACCAAATACTAAATTCCAACAGGAAGATATAGCCAATCTGACTTGTAGTCACTGATAGCTTTCTCTTCTTTCATTTCCTCCAAACCCCATTTGTCCAAAGTGGAAGCTTTCATAACACTCAAGAGCCTATATCAAGGTTGCATAGTGTAAACCTACACATGTGGATTTACACAATGCTTGAAACCCTTGCATTGAATGGCAATGCTGCACAGCTGAACCAAGACATATGCAATCCTATGGACAACCCAATGCGAATGTGCATTTATGAACAATAGCAATGCCCATTTATATACAGTAAGCACCCACACAAAGCTGCCTCTGCACTAAATGCAGCTGGTCCACCTTGGACAAAATGTCCAACCACTTCAATGGGGGTACTTTCACATACAAAAGACACCCACAGGATTCACTATAGAGTATGGTGGCATTGTAATGTGGTGTAGTGTAGACCCTTAGGCATCACCAAAAGCATGGAAACACTAAAAGGAAGACAGAAGATTTGTCTAAAATCTACATTTACCATTATATAAGAATACAGACAAATTTAGAAATATTTGGTGTAGTTTAACATGGTACATCTTGTAGTAGTGCAGAAAACTGCAACTGGGTGACCTGTGTGCCTTAGCAATCTATTGTTCAGGAACTACATGTGGACAGGTAATCTCAAAGTTTTTATCTTTCAACCAGGCTAGGCCTCAATAGCCCTTGACATAATGCCTTAAGACAGAGGGCTGTTCTCTTATGTTCCTTACCTTTTATCTTACCTTTCCTGCTAAGTTACAGAGGTTTTGTACTCTCTCAATCTCTCTTTGTGTGTGTTTGTGTGTGTGTGTGTGTGTGTAACAGAGAGAAAAGAGCTGGGCAAAGTTACTTTTCTGAACTGCAGCTCCCAGAATCCCACCCGTCATGAGCAATCTGGGAGTTGAAGTCCAGAAGTCACTATTCCAAACTCTGTCACCAATATCAGGAGAGGGCAATATGCAGCACTTGTGATGCACCTGGATTGTAATTCTCATTGGCTGTAGCCTATTAGCCAATAGTGAAGAATTGCAGCCCACCAGACTAGAATCATAGTGTTGGAAGGGACCATGAAGGCTTAGTCCAGCCCATTGACATGCAGCAATACGCAGTTCAAGCACTCCCAAAAGATGGCCACCCAACTCCCGTTTAAAGACCTCTAAAGATGGAGATTCCACCATCCTCTGAGACAATCTGTTCCATTTTTTAATAGCCCTTATATTCAAGATGTTCTTCCTAAAAGGCTGCACTTTGCCCATCCCTATCTTACATGCACTCTCACATAACAGAGCAAATACAAGGCTGACCGCTCCCTGAAGTCTTCAAGCAATCAAGAACTAAGACAGGATTACAAGTAAGGCAAAGTTTCCCTCTTGGTGTTCACCAACACATGCAATGGTAGCCAAGTAGTCTTCTCTGCATACCAGATGACTTTGAGGAGAGTGTTCAAGTGACAACAAATAATGGCTAGCAAATAAGACTAACTAAAATCTGTGACCCATCCTTGCCTGAATTCCCCCAAAACTGAGCCTCACAATATAGATATAATAGCGATAGATATAAATTGAGTACAATCAGTTTTAGAATTTCACTAGCTAATGTAGTTCTTAAGTGGGATGACTCATGATGGACTAAAGGATTTTATTTATGGAGATAAATGGAGCCCCTACACACGGCACATTTCAACATTCAGCTTTAGTCCTGGCTTCCTGGACTGACTCTACAGATTATTCTAGGATTTAAAATTGGCTCCCTGTCCCCAACAATTTTACTGCAAGAATAATACTGAGATGCCCTTTGTCCCAATAAATAAATGAGTGAAAATCTGATAATCACAAATGACAATATTTAAAATGCTTCAAGCATCCAGAACATTCTGTCACTACAAGTAGCTTTTATGGAGTGAAGACATTTCAAAGGGATATTAGAGGGAGAGACTGCTGTGTTACAGTCCATTAGAAGGTTCCACTCTCTTATCAGTGATTTGAGTTGGGCTAATTGTTTCTTATAACCTATACCATAAATCCTATTGATAATTCCCAAGTAGAGAGTGCCAGTTGAATCAGTTAGTGGATGATGATTCAAGTTGTGTTCAGTGGATCTAGTTTAGTTGGAAGTAATTGATTCATTTCTCAGTCTGGGAGTAATAATAGAATTTATATCATAGATTGCAGTCCAACATCTCAGCATTGCATAAGTGCATGTAGAGATACAGTACATCAGTTCTATGCAATATCATGCAGAATATCAACACTGCAATGTATGTCAATGACTGTGTGCAGTTATGGAATGCTCAGTGTGAAATGCACAATGTGCAATTACAATAGATTATGGATAACTGCGGTGTGAAATGCATAATGTTGCTGCATGCACATCTCTGCTTCTATCATTTTCAGTAAAATAAGTCTGTTGCACTATGGTGACTATTTCATCCTGTATACTTAGCATGACTTACATATGTGTCAACCACTAATGCAGCCTATATGTGTCAATGGGCTTACCTAGTGCCAGGGTATCTGTGTTATCAGCAATGCATGGTGAGTGGGTGCTGTTAATAATGTAATTGTCATAGAATTATAGAGTTGGAAAAGATCACCAGTCATCAGTATCACATGCCTTTTATTTCTCTCTGACTCCACTGTTTGCAAATCCACCCCTGCCCACTGTGTATGGTATCATAAATGTCCAAGAACATAGCTAACATTATAGATTTGTATGTAAAGAGATCTTTGAGACTAGCATTTAGTCTCAAAGGTGCTACAAGATCTCTTTACATATTGATTTTACAGACTAATACAGCTATATCTTTGAATTATGGGTTAGGAAAAAGGAATAACATGCAATTGTTGGATGACAGAACTGGACAACATTTAAGCAATATAGAACAATTTCACAACGTATGTGATTGTTGTTCTATTTGCTGTCAAGTTGACTTTAACTTATTGCAACCAATGAATGAGAGAATTTCAAGTTACCGTATCATTAACAGCAATGTTCAGGTCTTGCAGATTTGGGGCCCTGACTCTTCCTCTTTTCCTACTGCCTTCTACTTTACCAAGCATTATTATCTTTTCTGGTGAGTCCTGTAATCTCATAATATGTCCAAAGTATGACAGCCTCAGTTTAGTCATCTTTGCTTCTAGTGACAGTTCAGATTTGATTTGCTTTAGGTCCCATTAATTTGTCTTTTTAACAGCGCATGGTACAACTCTCTTCTCACCTCACACTTCAGATCAGTTGATATTTTTTTCTTTCAGTTTTCTGCACTTTTCACACCTATCATACAAAATATATACATACCATGTACATAAAAATTGTCAAGTCAGGCACAATGCAACAGCTATGTTAAAAGTCAACAGTTGGTTTGTGGCTGTATTCTAAGAATGCAGTGACCCTGGGCAAATCACACACTCACAGCCTCAGAGGATGGCAATAGCAAACCCCTCCTGAAGAAACTTGTCCTGAAAACCTTGTGATAGGATTGGTGTAAGTCAGAAATTACTTGAAAGCACACAACACACCGAGACACAGTCATGTACAATTTCGATTATCTCTTTTGGATTTTTTGATACATCAGTCTAAAATGCATGCTTAATGCACAGCTGCAAATGAACAACTGGTTTTTAGAAAAGCTTTTCCATTATGTCTGACTTGACAGTCCTTGCTAACACTATTGCCCAGAACAAAGAGAGAAAGTACATTTTGCCTTTCCTGATGTACAATATTCTTTCTCTCTTGGGTCTCTTAGTAGCAAGCAGTAACATGTTGCGTGGCTTGCAGACATGCCTCAGAAGTGGCTCTCTCACTGGTTATAATGAGTTTTTGCCTCTGCACAAGTTTGCACAAGATTGTGATGCAAAGAAGCAGCATGTTTATGTTGAATGAGCAAGACATTGAAAAAGGGGGGGGGGGGAAGAGAAGCAGAAAGAGCGGAAACCACCATATTCCAGAGGCTCCAGAGGGGTATTCTCTACCTCCCAAGTGGACTTTTAAATCAAAGGGGACATTGTGATTAGATTAAGGCCTCAGAGTGACACAAGCTCTCCTTCGGTTTTGCTTTGAACTTTGGAGGGCTCCCAGGCTGAAGTGCTGTTCAAAGACACTTCCTTTGGATGAATAAATATGGGGGAGGGTCAAATTACCACCTCATCTTGCCTGCATCCTCCTCTTCGCCATCCAGTCACACAGCTCAGGTTTCAGCAATTTCTCCTTTCCCCTCCAACAAAGGGAAGAGATGCAACTGGGATGGGAAAATGGCAACAACCGAGGCCCTACAGAGAGGCAGGAGGAGGAGGAAGACAGAAGAGGAGAGCTGCTTTTTAAAAACAGAAAGAAAAGAATAAACTAAATATAAACGTTGGCCAACATTACACATTTGTTGCTAGTCATGATATAAAAGTTTATCATATGACGGAATTTGGGGGTATAATGAATGGCAATCCGAACGCAACCATGGGGTTTCATGTTATTGCGAATGAGTGTATCTCACGCATTTTTGAGCAATGGGAAGTCATTCCGAATGCAATCAGGGGGTTTCACGTAATGGCGTACTAGAGTATCTCACGCAATTTCGGGCAATGGGGGTCATTTTTGGGAAATGGGAAGTCATTCTGAATGCATTCCGAACGCAATCAGATTTCACGTAAATTCGCTAAATTAGCGAATTCACGTAATTGCGAATTGGCTCCATTTGCAATTGAGAGAAATTCCTCCCATGTGATAAACTCCATAGTTGCACTGGAAAGTGGCACAAGCTAGTCAAAACTAATTGCAAGGCTTCCATTGTAGTCACTTAATCTATTACCTTAACCCTTAAAAACATTTCTGTGCAGAAACTGGAAAGGTATTCACCGCACTGCAATATAGTCAGAAAATTTCACTTTACATTAATAAGGCAAAGAGGTGACATGATAGCCATGTTTAAATATGTGAAAGAATATCATATTGAGGATGTAGCAAGCTTGTTTTCTGATGCTCAAGAGAACAGGACATAGAGCAAAGGATTCAAACTATTGGAAAAGAGATCCCATCTAAACAAAAGGAAGAACTTTCTGATGGTAAAAGCTGTTTGACAGTAGAATACACTGCCTCCACAAGTGGTGGAATCTCCTTCTTTGGAGGTTTTTAAACAGAGGCTGGATGGCCATTTGTGAATGTCTGCATGGCAGGGGGTAGGACTGGCTGGCCCTTATGGTCTCTTCCAACTTTAGGATTCTCTAATTTACTTATTTAATTTTTTTTTTTTTAAATGGGGAATAGCAAACATCTTAAAAGCAGAATTACAAATGACAGAAAATTAAATGAAGAGATGTGAATGTCTCTTTTAAGATGATGCCTGCTATGATTTCTGGCAAAGCTTAGAAGAGTTACTCCAATATTCTACATCAGCTATTTAGGTATGTATGCATAACTAAAAGTAACATCTGCTGGCATTAATGGTTGTTTTACAGATTTCTAACACATTCCATGTAGTGTCTTGGCAGAAACTATAATGTTTAAAATTAATTCCCAAGTATTCCTCACAGCCTCAAAAGAGAAATAAAGCTGCTTCTTTTTCAAAAACTGTTGGGATTTGCAGGTAGTTTATAGGATGCAATTTCCTCTATTGTGATTACAGTGACATTCTAATACTCTTCAATCCATAAACAGAAGTTTGCTTTGGCTGAGCTTGCTTGAGCCTGTCTGGAGTGCCTTGGCTTTCATCACTGATGGAAGCACAAGATGCAAACTCCAAAGGGTTGCACAAAAAACTTTTTGAGTTTGACAAAAGCAGAATCACTCAGTGATACCTGTGGGCTTCCATGTCAGTGGAGCAGTGAATCCACTCTGGGCTTTAGCTGAACTTTTAAGGAGCCATCAAAGGTGCTGAATCAAAGGTTCAGCACCTTTGATATCTAGGGCTACATCTGCACTTCAAAGGTGGAGGAAAGTAGAAAAAGAGGAAGATCACATGCTAGATGGACTTTATTAAGAAGGTCACTAGTATTAATTTACAGGAACTAAGCAGAACAACGGAAGACAAGGAGTTTTTGAGATGTCTCATACAGGGTTGCCATGAATCGAGATTGACTTAAAGGTCAACAGAAACAACAACAAATCTGTACTGCAGAAATGGTGCAATTTGACAACCATTAAACTGTCATGGCTTTACCTCCTGGAATTTGTCATTTGTTGTGGCACCAGACAGCTTTGACAGAGAAAAGTAAATATCTCACAAAACTACAAATCCCAGAATTCCATAGCATTGACACCAACCCTAGTGATTCTATTGCTCTTGCCCTGAGATTTCTCCCCTTGCCTTGAGAACAGGAGAAGTATGTGAGCATCATTGCCCGTATGCACTGCCTTTACACATCGCTCATTATAGTTGCACAATGTCTTGTCAGCCATGCTTGTTAACCACCGATCCACTTATGTTGGGCTGCATGGGTATGCAGTATAGGTGCTGCATAATGTACCTCTACAAGCAGATATCTACACTGTGTAGAATCTTAGCCAATGATTCTTCAACAAAGGGATTGCTTTTCTGAATGCCGTCTTTCTCTAATTTTCAACTTATATCTCTTCAACAGAGAAGAACAGTGTCTGCAACGATCCATCCATTGACAGGATTTCAAGATGGAAGTTACTTTTCAGTTCCAGCAAATCAGTGCTGTGACCCCTTTTACTTTTGTACCCACTGATCGTGTGTGGCCTATCCAGACGTAACTTCCTGATTAATGTTATCCTTTCCTCCTCTCCTCCATCCCCCCAAACAGCTCCTCTTCTTCCTTGGATTTCTGTGTGGGCCTCTGGAGCTGGCCAAAGGAAAAGAGATGCATCTCTGCCAAGGAGCCTTTTTACCCTTATCATCTCCCTGGGAATTGTCCTTAATTTCTTCAGATATGTTGTCATTTGGCCCTGGATGGACTAGGAGAGGTCAAACTGTAAAAGTGTTGCTAATTGCTTAGTAAACACACTTAGTTACGGCTGACAAAGAAACTGACTTGAACAAATTTTACTGGGGGGGGGGGGGTGTAGAGGAAGTGATCAAGAAAAACTAGTTTGGGAGCAGAACCCGAAAAGGTAATTAGTTAATATTAATTAATATGGAGCCGGAGTAGTGGTTTGAGTGTTGGACTATACTCTGGAGAATCACAGTGACAGCTCGTCGCTTCCATTATAATGAGTCTGCTCTGTTTTAGTCCCAATTTTAAAGGTGCTGTTCAAGGTCCTAAATACTAAACCTCAAGAGTGTGACATTTTGCATAACTCCTTTGAAGTTCAGACTAAACTCTGGAGAGGATTCACTGGCCCACAGATATGGAGGTGACCCACTACCACTGCTCATCTGTTAAATGCAGGGAGTAGTATCCAACATTGCTATTGTAGAATCTACACCATGTTAATGATAAATTCCAATAACATTATTCAGTTGTAAGACATACACTTCTTCATGCAGAGTGGTATTGAGCTGATTGCTGTATATCCATGCACAGCTGTAATATTTTGCCATGAGCTGCAAGATCTCTAAGAGACCTCCTGGCATTCTTTAACCTTAAACCATTCCAAGAAGTATCAAACCAGAAAATTTAGTCTGGTTAGCTTAATTAAATCATCTGTTTGGATGGCTATTCACTATAGCTGTTGGGAAATGCTTGACCTTTCCCAATCTTTTCCTGTCTATCTCCTTTCCTCTCGGCACCTTGGATACCCTTAATTGATTTAACAGCATTTTAAATAGCTTAGCTTGTCACTTCCTAAGCAACTTAACTAAACTGGTCCCAGAGAGGGAGATAAGAATACAAGAATTGCCCTGGAGTCTAGGCTTGGAAGGTGTTGAGCAATTCCTTCATTGATTTTTGTTTTTGAAAAAAGCAATGGGTGGATAGCCACCTGTCAGGGGTTTATTACATCCAGATTCCTGTACTGGTGGGTTGGAGTAGATAGCCCTTGGGGTTCCTTCCAGCTCCATGATTCAATGATTTATATCCCACCTTTTCTCCAGCAAGAGCAAGGTGATGTATATGGCCTGCTCCCCGCTGCCTATTCACATAGGTTATGCAGAAAGTAAGTGGGGAGCATAAAGTCACCCAGAGAATTTCATGTCTAAGTGGGAACTTGAACTTTGATCTTCCAAATCCCACTCTAGTCTAACCACTACAGTACACTGTAGTTTGTCTTGCTGGGACACAGATATCGTAAGCTAGACAGAGGTCAACTTTAACATGTAAAGCCCCTTTGCCATTGGATTGATTTGAACCCATGGTGACCCTATGCATGAGAGATCTCCAAGTCACCCTATCCTCAACTGCCCTGTTCAGTTGCTACAGACTTGTGGCTGTGACTCCTCTGACTGAATCTATCCATCAGAAATATGGCCTTTCTTTTTCCTATTGCCCCCCATCCCCACCCCCACCCCATTTTGCTAAGCATTATACAGTAGTCTTTTCTAGTGAGTCCTTTCTTCTCATGATATGGCCAAAATACAACAACCTGCTTATTTATCTTTGATTCCAGGGTGAGTTCTAGTTCTGAGTACCGGTTACACTTCAGCCTATCAGATTTTATGGGTGTAGAAAATGTGGAAAGTGTCTGTTTTGCTTGCAGAAAATCCCATGTCTGTTTCTTGATGTTCTTGGAAAATTAACTCGAAAGCTATAACCAGTCATTGTGTACGAAAGCTGGCCTCAGTCAGAATCAGAGGACATTTCTTTTCAGACCACAACTCTGGGAATCCTCAGTGGCTATGTTGGCTGGGGGATTGTGGGAGCTGTAGTCGGGGGGGGGGGGAACTCTCTTCATCACTGGTCTCAGTATAAGGCCATGCCCTCTAATCCTAAATGTTGACATTTGGAAGAAGAGGAAACTTTCTTCTACAGGGAGTAGAAAAAACCTTTCTCCTTTCTGAAAAAGCCATTACAGCTGTTTTATCTTGGCCTTTTCTCAGGGCCCTGCCCCTGCTGAGGCTTTTAGCACTTCCATTTGGGCTTGTATACGTGACTAGATACCATCACTAGTCAGGGAATGGCCTCAGTGCAGTCTTTCTGGGTTTGGGGAGTGTAAACATTCACAGAGGAAATTTCAGCTAGCAATGATGGAAAGGACAGGAGGTAATAACAAGGGGCATATGCTGACCATTTCCACAAGCTTGTTGTGTCCCTTGAAGTAGTTTCCGACTTATTATGGCAACCTAAGCAGTGGTCACTAGGAAGTAGGGGGGTTCAAACCACACCAGGTGACATCCTAAAGCGGGGTGGCACCACTGTCACAAACATCTGTATTTTGGGAGAAACAGGCTGTGGCATTTGCCTGTATCACTTTAAAATGCTGAAGAGATGGTGTGAGTGGGGTTGGGATCAGTGAGAAGAGAAAGGAGAGGCCTAAGTTATTTTTTAAATAAAATTTGAAAATTAAATTTAAAAATAAATTTAAATTTTTTAATTTTAAAAAATTAAATTTTAAATTTTTATTTAAAAAATAAATTTATTTTTTTTAATTTTTAAAATTAAATTTTAAATTTTAAAACATCACATTTTACCAAATTCTCACTTTAATCACATGAAACTAGGTATATGAAAATACATTTATTTTATGCATATGATATTGTAATTTAAAGGATTCTGTACAAGTGTAGTATGGGAGGAGGTCAATGGTGGGTTGACAGCATGAGTTACCGCACCGGGTGACACCAACTGTAGTGACACCACTGATTCTAAGGGTATCCTATCATAGGGTTTTCTTGGCAAGTTTTGTTCAGAGGTGGCTTACCGTTGTCTTCCTCTGAGGCTGAGATTGTAACTTGCCTAAGGACATCCAGTGGGTTTCCATAGTGATTTGAACCCTGGTCTCCAGAGTGGTCGTCCAATGCTCAAACCACTACACCACACTGGCTCCATGACAACACTATATCTATCTAATTGGAGTAGATAATGGTAAGCTAAGTAGTCACATTCAATAAGATAGGCACATATGTTCACATGAGCATAGAAAAAGTATAGATATATACAGATAGCTTTGGTCAGGTCTCACCTGGAATACTGTGTCCAGCTCTGGGCACCACAATTCAAAAAGGATGTTGAGAAGCTGGACCATGTCCAGAAGAGGCAAACAAAATGGTGAAAGGTCTGGAAAGCAACTTGAGAAGCAACCTAGGGAGCTGGGTATGTTTAGCCTGGAGAAGAGAAGGTTAAGAGGTGATATGATCACCATGTTTAAATATTTGAAAGGATGTCATGTTGAGGATGGAGCAAGTTTCTTTTCTGCAGCTCTAGAGAATAAGACCTGGAGCAATGGATTCAAACTACAGGAAAAGAGCTTCCATCTTAACATTAGGAAGAACGTCAGTGAAAAACATTGCCTTGGAGAGTGATGGGGTCTCCTTCTTTGGAGGTCATTAAACAGAGGCTGGATGGCTATCTGTCAGGAGTGCTTGGATTGTGTGTTCCTACATGGCAGTGGGCTGGATGGGATGGCCCTTGTGGTCTCTCCCAATTGTATGATTCTATGTAATTGATAATAAATATTAAAAGGAAGAAAGAATTGCTTAAAAGGGGAATACCTTAGGTCAATCACGAACTGAAATGGAGATCTAAGGCAAGAAATCAGAGGAATGCTAGGACTTGGAAGGGCAGCTATGAAGGAACTAGAGAAGATCCTCAAGTGCAAATAGATACCATTGAATCCAAAAATCAGAGTCATTCGTGCTATGGTATTTCAAGTCTTGTGTGTGATTATGAAGAAATCTGACAGGAAGAAAAATAATTCATTCAACATGTGGTGCTGGAGGAGAGTTTTGTGAATACCATGGACCACCACAATGAGAAATAAACAGACCTAGGGACAAATCAAGACTGAAGACTCCCTACAAGCAAAGATGACCAAAGTGAAGCTATCATACTTCAGACATATGGGACGACATGACTCCCTGAAATTTCTTTTTAATAATGTGAAGTGACAGTCAGGGGAAAGAAGAATAACACAATATAGATAGATTGATTCCATTAAGGAAACCTAAGCCCTGAGTACTAATCCATCTGAGGAGGATTAGTAATAGCTGGGACTCATGGGGATCTCTCAAGTCAAGATCTCTGACTTGACAGCAATTAACAAAAAACTAATAGGATGCTTTGAGGCAGGGAAATACAGAGTAAAAAGGTGAATTTAGATAAGAATGGAGATCCTTTGTTCTGCCAATGACCACACTGACAAAAGTGAGTAGAACTGTCCCCCTTTCTGTCTTTTTGTATCTCCTTTTTTGCTTCTTGCCCTCAGACTGTTGGAGGGAGCAGGAGAAAAAGGTTGCTCTTGCCAGACTGGTAATTTAACAGGTTTTTCCCCACCTCCCACTCTGCTTCTTCCTTTATGTTTATATTTGTGCCTTCAAGTTGTCTGTCGACTTATGGCAACCCCATGAATTTTATAGGGTTTTTGTAGACAAGGAAGACTCAGCGGTGGCTTTGCCAGTTCCTTCTTCTGAAATGTAGCCTACATCAAGTAGTAACTGGGGCTGACCCTGCTTAGCTTCCAAGATCAGATGGGATCTGGTGCATTTGGGGTATTTGCTCCATATATAGTTCTCTTCTCTCCTCCTGTGGATTTGCAGTTTGCTCTGTATATCTGCTCTTCCTCCATTTCACAGCTTCCACCTTTCTTTCTACTTCCCAGTTCCCCTTAGGTCTGCACATAGGGCCAAAGTATCAATTATTCAGTTGAAGGAACTGTTCCAACCCTTCCATCCACTGCCACTGACTATAGGGATGGGTGCTGAAGATAAAAGAGATCTCTTTTTCTTCTTCTTCCAGAATTACTTCCTGAATCTCCCAATGTTTCCATTATCATGAAAATGGTCTTTGTAATTTAGATAATTAAGTTAAAAAGTTGGGGATTATCTCGTTGTTAGTCTCACTGAAGTTGTAAACTCACACTAGTTCGCACAAGATTTCTGTTCTGCTGTCATTCTTTTGCCTAAATCCTCTTTGGCAGACCCATTGAATCCATTAGATTTATCTACATGTTGACTCACAAGTCAGCCATTGATTGAATGGCACTATTGATTGATTGATTGTATTTGTGCATATGCCACCTTTCCCCCAATAATGGTATTAAAGACAACTTAAATATATTAAAAACCTGTATTTAAACATCATTAAACAATATAAACATGAAAGGGTTTTCTAACCATTAAACATTTAAAATGATTTAAAATAAAAATAAGTTATAATTATTAACATTCATTAAAAGATTATGTGTATATATATATATATATATATAACCACAGCATGCCATTAAAACCTCTCCGAGTCAGTTTCTAAAAGTCTGATGGCATAAGAAAGTCTGGGAGAGTTGGAAGGGACCACAAGGGCTATTCAGTCCAACATCACGATAGAAGACACAATCAAACACTCCTGATAGATGGCCATCCTGCCTCTGTTTAAAAATCTCCAAAGAAGGAGATTCCACCACACTCTGAGGAGTATCAATAGTATCCACTGGGGTTTGGTTCTGGATCCACCCGTGGATACCAAAATCCATGGAAGTTCCATTAAATACAATGGATAGTAAAATACTGTCCCTTATATAAAATGGCAAAAAACAGTTTGCTTTTTGGAATTTATATATTTTCAAAAATGTTTTCAAGCTGTAGATGTTTGAATCCGCGGATAAAAAAAATCTGTGGATATGAAGGGCCGACTTTATTCTTCTGTCAAACAGCTCTTAACATCAGGAGGATCCTCTTAATGTTTAGGTGGAATCTCTTTTCCTGGAGTTTGAATCCGTCGTTCTGTGTCCTAGTCTTTGAAGTGGCAGAAAACAAACTTGCTGCATAGTTTTCTGTGGGTTTTTCGGGCTAGGTGGCCATGTTCTAGAAGAGTTTATTCCTGACATTTCACCAACATCTGTGGCTGGCAATTTCAGAGAAGAGGCTGGCGAAACATCATGAATAAACTCTATTAGAAAATGGCCACATAGCCTGAAAACCCCAATGAAAACTATGGATGCCAGCCATGAAAGCCTTCAACTTCACAAACTTGCGGCAACTTCAATATTACATCTTTTCTAATATTTAAACAGGACTATCATGTTAACTTTCTCTTCCCCAGGATAAACATACCTAACTTCCTAAGCCATTCCTCATCCAGCATGGTTTCCATAGAATCATAGAATCATAGAAATTTAGAGTTGGAAGAGACCACTAGGGCTATCCAGTCCAATCCCCTGCCATGCAGGAACTCCCAATCAAAGCATCTCCGACAGATGGCCATCCAGCCTCTGCTTAAAAACCTCCAAGGAAGGAGACGCCACCACCCTCCGAGGGAGTGTGTTCCACTGTCGAACAGCCCTTACTGTCAGGAAGTTCTTCCTAATGTTGAGGTGGAATCTTTTTTCCTGCAGTTTGCATCCATTGTTCCGCGTCCTAGTCTCTGCAGCAACAGAAAACAAGCTTGCTCCCTCCTCAATGTGACATCCCTTCAAATATTTGAACAGGGCTATCATATCACCTCTTAACCTTCTCTTCTCCAGGCTAAACATCCCCAGCTCCCTAAGGCGTTCTTCATAGGGCAAGGTTTCCAGACCCTTCACCATTTTAGTCGCCCTCCTTTGGACCTGCTCCAGTTTCTCCACATCCTTTTTCAATTATGGTGCCCAGAACTGGACACAGTATTCCAGATGGGGCCTGACCAAAGCAGAATAGAGTGGCACTATTACTTCCCTTGATCTAGACACTATACAGTGGTCCCCCGGGTTACGAAGGTAATCTGTTCCGGATTACCTTTCATAACCTGGAAATGTTCGTTTCCCGGGGGACTGCTTTAAGGGACAGACCGCGCGGCCGATTTAAAGGGGCCGCGTGGTTTTTCCCTTTCGTTCCCCAGGGATTTCTTCGGATCCCGGGGGAATTTTGGCGGTCCCGCCAGTTTCGGCTCCCGGGGATTTCGTTCCCCGGGGGCTTCGTATCCCGGGGGACCACTGTACTTCTATTGATGCAACCTAAAATTGCATTGGCCTTTTTAGCTGCTGCATCACACTGTTGACTCATGTTCAACTTATGGTCTACTTGGACTCCTAGATCCCTTTCACATGTTGTCTCATTCAGTCAGGTGTCCCCCATCCTATATCTGTGCATTTCATTTTTCCGCCCTACGTGTAGGACCTTGCATTTCTCTGTGTTAAATTTCATTTTGTTAGCTTTGGCCCAGCTTTCTAGTCTATTCAGGTCATTTTGAATTTTGATCCTGTCCTTTGGGGTATTAGCTACTCCTCCCAGTTTAGTGTCATCTGCAAATTGGATAACTAGGCTCTCAATACTGTCATCCAAGTCATTAATAAAGACCGTTCATGATTTTGCTTGCCCTCTTCTGGACATACTCCCACTTGTCAACGTCCTTCTTGAATTGTGGTGCCCAGAACTAGACGTGATATTCAAGGTGAGTTCTTATCAAAGCAGAATAGAGTGTTAGTGTTACTTCCTTCCATCTAGGCACTATATGTAGCCTAGAATCACACTGGCTTTTTCAGCTGCTGCATCAAATTGTGGCCTACTACTTAGCTTGTTGTCTACTAAGACTCCCAGATCCCTATTGCATGTACTATTGTCAAGCGAAGTGTCACCCTATCTATATCTACATGATCTGCCCCGCACTTTCAGAACATCCAGAAAGAATTGGTTGGAGCACCCAAGAACCAGGTTAAAAACTACATCTTATAGAACGTTCACCTCTGCGGCCCCCAGACTTTGGAATGGCTTACCGGAAGAGATGCATCTTATCACCACCTTAGGTGCCTTTAAAAAGGAACTTAAGGCGGATCTCTTCCATCCTATAAGAGACTGCTATATGCCCCTCTGTTTTGTTGGAATGTAATTAGATAGTTAGATTTTTAGATTTTATTTTATAAGGTAATCTATTTTATTGTTGCAAATATATATCTTGTAATGCTGTAATCCAGCCTTGATCCTTAGGGAGAGGTGGGAAAATCATCATCATCATCATCATCATCATCATCATTATCATCATCATCTGAGACTTTTTTCCTGCCTAGGTGTATTACCTTTCTCCCTGCTGAAATTCATTTTGTTAGTTTTGGCCTCTCTCTCCAATCTGTTGAGGTCATTACATCTTATTTGTTTACTGATTTATTTCATTCCTAAGCCATCATACCTAGAATAGCACACAATATTTTTGGAACTGCTCCAGGGCTCTTTTTGCTTTAGTCTGGCCCTGCATGTCACATTTGGACCACAGACCTCTTTAGAAGTCTATCAGAATTACAGGACCCTTAGTAAGAACGGGGAAAAACCAGGATGGTGTAGTGGTTTCAGTATTGGACTAGGTCTCTGGAAGATTAGCATCTGAATCTCTGGCCAGCCATGGAAACTCACTAGGCAATCTTGGGCAGGCCGTTCTTTTTCACCTTGAGAGGAAGGCAATAGCAGGCCTCTTTTGAATGTTTCCTGCCAAACTAACCCTATGACAGGATTTCCATAAGTCAGAGTCAATTTGAAGGCACATAACACCACAACAAATAGGGAAGGAACTATGTTGATGGCAGCTTCTACTTCAGGTGAGTGTCACCAACGGTGTCACTGGGAATGCAAATGCATGCCTTTCCTGGCTGCTCCATTGCTGGGATTTCTCCCTTGGGGGAAGCCCAGCAATGGGGCAGAAGGAGGGGTGAACAGCAACCTTTCCAAGTGACATCCTTGTCACCAGGTGACACCCTGGTTAGTGATGCTATTGAATGGGACATATGGCCCTCTAAATGCTTTTGAACTGAAACGTCTATCAGCCCTTAGGCCAGCACAGGCCATGGTGAAGGATGACGGGAGGTGCAGTCCAAAACATCATGGGGAAGTATAGTCCCCCCCTTTTTTTTCCAATGGTCACACCTTTGTTGTGACGTCCTTGAAAGAACAATTAGGGATTAGGAAGTGAATTTCACATACTGCTTCCTTTCTTTGAAAACGTCTTGGTAGCCCTCATCTGGCTGAGCTTTCTGGATGTCCATCAGATCTCCAGGGAACACATGGCTTGCTCTGGACTCATTCTGGAGCAGATTATGAAGAGTTTGCCCACTTACTAATAAAAGGAAATGTCAGGGAAGAGGCTCAGGCGTACTGAAGAGAGAACCAGATGCTAAATAAATGCGAACAACTGTTAAGAGGAGGAATAATGACGCATTACGGGCAACTGGAACTTTTTGCAATGGACTTGTGCTGGATCAGCCTCAAGGGAGGCCAATTGATACAGGCTTTTCACTCTGGTTTTCCATGTGCATATATTAGTCAAAATATCATCAGAAGCTGCATCTATAACCTTAGGCTAGACTGGAACGTCATGTTTTATTATTTTCTAAACATTGCCACCTGGTGGTGAGTTGTCTTCAGAATGAAGAAAATGCACTGGTCCCACACCCTTCAATGTGAAAAAAGTACCATGGATGGAAAGGCATTTGGCAATAGGTCGTTAATTTCAGTTCAGTTGGTTATAACAGGCACTCATTGAGAATAACAGTTGGGTTTCTCGTGGTTAATATAAAAGCCACGTGAGCAGAATCTGATTGTTTTATTTCTCTAATTTCTGATCCACTTCATATAGTGCCTTCAGCACCATTGTGTAGAAAAGCAGGATATAAATGTAAGCATGCATGGAATAGTAGTTTGAGTGTTGCACTACAACTCTGAAGACCAGGAAATGTGTAGGGATAGCTGTGTTTGCCATTTAACAAATCCAAACAAAAATCCATTGGTGATACCTTTATTGGCCAACCGAAATGCACAATGGGACCTTCAACCAAGGTAAAACAATTTTTTTCTTTTTAAATGTGAACTGAATTCATATGTTTTATCTCTACACCATCAAACTGTACCTGATGCAAAAACATGGAGACTTCTTAAGGAATCCATTGTTTTTTGCCTACAAAGAGGCCTGTGACATCGCTGGAATAGAGACATGTTGGATTGCAAAAGAGGGGTCTCTGCTGAGATGCAAAGGGACTTTAAATTTCCTGGACTTTGAAAATCTCTCTATTGCTGCATGACCAGAAGGAAGAGGAACCTGCCTGCAAAAGATATCCTCCTGGACTGAAACAACATGCAGCATCTAACTAACATCTCCAATTGCTTTTTTTTTCTTCCTTCCTCCTGATTGGTTTGTAACAACTTGTCCGTTGAAGAAGCAGAGCAGGGCTTGATTCCCAGCTCAGCTATGAAACTCACCGGATAAGCTTGAGTAGGTCACACTCTCTCAGCCTCAGAGGATGGCAATGGCAACCCCCTTCTGAACAAATCTTCACAAGAAAACCCCATGATAGGTTTACTTTAGGGTTGACATAAGTCAGAAAAGACTTGAAGGCACACAACAACAATAAAAACTCTGAATTTCTTCAGTGCCTTATAGATTGAGGTGTAATACTGGAGAAAAGAGAATCCCATTCTTGCCTCTGTCATTGGCCTGGGGAACAAGGATTACTGTACCCCACTTCCAGTGATGCCAAGCAGAGAGGCAGCCTGAACTCTCCCTTGGCTGGGAAAAAGAGAGGAGCAGGGAACTGGCTTCCCATTCCCTGACAAAAAGATTTCAGCTGCAGATTTCCTCTCCCCCCCCCACTCCTTTTTCCTTTTGTATCAAGTCTATGGAGTTTATCACCCGAAGGAGATCGGGAGTTTATCCCATGCGTATCCTGGAAAAATTGCATAATTACACAAAACTATTTCTCACAACATCGCCCCAAACCCACCATTAAAGTGGTCACAAAGAAGCATTAATGCACATCTTTTTACTTTGGGGATTTCTGCAACAATGCATTTCTGATATCACTTTATTTGTGCAATTGCGTGTGATAATCATTCACACAAATACCATTTTTGCTTTATTGGCAGGATGCTTAAAATGCACTTTAATCTCTCTTTAATGCTGAAATTAGCCCCAGTGTGATAAGCTCCTATGAGACTAGGGACCTGCCAGCAGAATTCCTTTTTTCCATTTTCCTTCTCGCTCTTAAATTGTATCAGACTGTGAGCTTGCAGGATGGGATTTATTAATATCCCTGTGGCACTAGGAACAGGTAGGTAGGTATAAATTAACAGTGATGATAGTCTTAATGATGGTGATGTAGCTTTTGATTCAGATCTTGTTCGGCAGAGCTAGTCATGTGCCACAATTCACAAGAGCAGATGGAAGTATGTGCCCACCACTGATGCTTGTGAAGAACTGTAATTTCAATGGGGCTATATATTAAGGAGACTGGAAGTGTGGATGTATGGCAAAATGTGTATATGTCATCAACTGCAAGATCAGAAAAAGTGTTTTTGTTGAATTTATATAGACTCACACAACACTCTATATGGGCTACTCTATATGTAAATGTATTATCTGAATTGCTAAGGATTTTCACACATTCACATCATTTGTCTTGACTTCCCTGTGCAAATTTGCATCTGTTTTTCCTCCTTCTGTTAAAAATGCATAGCCATCTGAAACAGATGAATGGCCGCACTTTCTATAATGTGCATCCTTGTGGATGAGCCAGCAAAGTCTTTTTCTGCAGAGTTTCTGCGGAGTTTGCTCCACCAAAAGCCCAACTTCTCCAAATTGCTTGGGGGGGGGGGGGGAATCACCTTCTAATTGAATAGAATGAGGAATATTTTAATCCTGTCGACAAGCCCAATGAAGAAGCAAAGCATGCTTCTGCAGAGCACCCTCCCTTGCTGGGTCCTAAGAACCAAAGGTCCAGCAAGAGAACCAAGAACCATGCAAAACTAGTCCAAAGGGGAATTCTGAACTATCAGAAAGTTGGTTTTTGCTTTCATTTCCCCACCATCGCCCACATCCCACCTCCCACCCAGCTCTTTCTTCCAAGTCAGGCCCATAGGCCCTGAATCAGGGATTTCTCTTTTTTTTCAGCTGCCTGGAGTCACTTCTCGCAGCATCCCTTTTAACATGATCTTGCAAAGCTCCCCTGGATCAAGCCAGCAAAGCCAAGCTGGTGTAAAGCAAATCTGATGAATCAAGGGACCACCAAAGCCCCCTTTTCCTTAGACTGTAGAGAGAAACAACATGAAACCCCTTGGATTTTCCAGAGCAACTGCGAACTAGAAAACCCTTAAACAGCCAAATCTCCCCTATGCTATGATGGAGGGGGAAGGAGTTCAAAAGCCCAGCATCCCACCCCAGGGCCCTTTTCTCCTCCTCTACATGAAGAGGAAATCAGGTGGTGGTGGTGGTGGTGGTAGCATGTGTGGGTTGCCTTGCTCTCCAAATGGTTGCAATTAAACTTAATTGAATTCACTCGAGTTTGAACTGGTCCTGGAGCCAAGCCTACACTGAATGGGCAGTTCTGCCTCTCTCTCTTCTTTTCTCTTTCTCTCTTTCTCCTTCCCCCTCCCTCTTGCAGGAGTTCCCTCCTTCCCTCCCTCCTTCTCTCCCCCCCCCTTCATCCTCTCCTCCCTATTAAAACAACCTCCAAGTCTCACTTGTTCAAAAGCCCCTATCGAGGCAGAGAAAAACCAATAGCCTAAGGAAGGAAGAAGAAAAGGAAAAGGAGAAAGGGAGAAGGAGGAGTGGAAAGAAGTGGAGTGGAAAGAAAGAAGGAAAGAAAGAAAGAAAAAAGAAAGGGAAGGATATATATATATATACACACACACACTGTATATATAAATTAATAAAGGAAGGAAGGAAGGAAAGATTTATATATATATATATATATATATGAAGGAGGCAAGGGAGGTCTGGAAAGTATTACCCAGCCCCTGTTGCTCCAACTGCTGAGGCTGTGGCTGCTGCCCCAGATAGAAGCTCCATTCAGCTCAGACCAAAGAGAGCGCTTTCTTCTCCTTCTTTTTTCTCTCTTCTTCATTCCCTCCTTCCCTCCTGGACGGATGCTGGGGCTGCTGCAACTTTCTTCCAACTCCGATGCCCAGCGCCTGGAGGACTACTCCCGGGCTGGAAAAAGCACAGCTGCTGGGCTTGAAAGCTCTGCTCTGGGGTCAGGGAAGCCCCCTCTTTGAAGCCAAGGAGGAGGAGGAGGAGAAGAGGAAAAGGAAAAGGAGGCCGGGCAGCCTGGAAGCATCAGCCCAAGAAGAAGAGTGAGTGAGCTCCAGGTGGCTCCGAGAAGGCGCTCCTTTTCCATGCTGCTCCGGCCAGGGCTGGCCAGACCAGAGATCCAGGAGAGGACCGGCTGAGCCTGGGAAGCTGGGAGGCAGGGATCCTGGGAAGGATTCCCCTCCCCGCCCAGTTGGAGATCCCAAGTTCTTGGGCTTCTTGGAGGAGGAAGAAGAGCTTCTTGGATGAGCAGCAGAGCAAGGCGGCAAGGTGAGCCAAGGCAAGGGAGGAAGGGATGAAGGGAGGAATGAAAGGCACCGATCGGGCTGGACTTTTTTTTTTAGTGTTGCAATTTTGCTCATATACATCTATGTGTGTGTCCATATATTTATAGAAACTTTGGAGAATCTAATATATATGGAGGGGGTTCTCTTGTGTTTGTGTGTGTGTGTGTGTATATGGGGGGTCTCCTAACTCTCTCTCTCTCTCTCCATATATATCTATATATAGCTGGAGGGGGGGTTCTCCTAAGTGTGTGTGTATATATATATATATATATATTTGGAGGAGTGGTTCTTCTGAGTGTATGTGTATATATATGGAGCGGGGGGGGGGGTTCTCCTAAGAGTGTGTGTGTGTGTGTGTGTGTGTGTATTTGGGAAGGTGGTTTTCCTGAGTTTATATTTGTGTGTGTGTGTGAGTGAGTGTGTGTAGAGGGGGGGGTTGTCCTGGCTTTGGTGGCTCTCCTCCCCCCCCCCAGATCACCTGCCTTGAGACCTTGAGGACTTGTTCAGCCTCTTCTCTGGGCCACTCGTTGCCTCTGTCCTCCTCTTCTCTCAGCCCCAGCCCTTTCGAGCCTTGGAGATGTTTCGGGGGACTCCATCCATCTCCCAGATGCTGCAGAAATCACCACCGGTCCCCAGGGGGAGGGCTTTTGAGGCTCTGGGGGGCTGGTGCCTGCAGGCCCAGTGAGGTCTGGGCAGCTAAGGCAGCCCCCTTCCCTGGAAGCCCCCCCCCGGGCTCCTGGGGGGACCTGGGTGGGGCTCCTCGCGAGGAAGGGCCTGTGGGCAGATTGGGGGTGTGTGTGTTCCTTCAAGTCGTTTCCAACTTCTGGTGGCGATCCTAAGGCAGATCCGTCCCCAGAGGGTCTTCTTGGCAAGTTTTCTTCCGAGGGGGGTTTGCCCTTTCCAGCCTCTGAGGCTGAGAGAGTGTGACTCGCCCAAGGTGGGTCTCCATGGGCCAGCTGGGATTCCAACCCTGGTCTCCAACCACTACGCCAGCTGGCTCTTACTATGCTTTGACACCCCCCCCCCCCATCTATGCTCGAGCTATACACACATATCTCGATCGAGCATTGGATTATGACTCTCTGGGGAGACCAGGGTTCGAATCCAGCCTTGGCCATGACAACCCACTGGGTGACCTTGGCAAGTCACGCTCTCTCAGCCTCACAGGATGGCAAGGGCAACCACTCCCCCTGACAGAAACTTCCCAAGTAAACCCCATGATAGGGTCGCCTCAGGGTCGCCCTAAGTAGGAAACGACTTGAAGGCCCACAGTAACAACAATTTTACACTATATATACATGTGTGTGTGTGTGTCTGTATGCGTGTCTATATATATATCTGAATGATATGTATGTGGAAATATATATATATATATATACTGTATATGAATATGTGAGTGTATATATGAATGACATGTTTATGTCTGTGTGTGTATGGATGTGTGTGTGTGTGTGTGTATATGAAAGATATGTGTGTGTATATATGCATATATATATATATATATATAAAATATGTATATGTATGTGTGTGTCAGTGACTATGTATGTATATGAATGGGGTGTGTGTGTGTGTGTGTGTGGACCAGTCATCCCGATCCCTCTGAGTCTGCTCCCAGGTCATAAAGGCGCCTTAGAGGGTTGGTTGGAGGCACATTGAGCTGCTTCCAAACTTCAGGAGGCGGGGGGGGGGGCAGGATCTGGGAAGAAGGAAGCTGGGCTGCTGCTGCTGCTTTTTTTGGAGAGGGCTGGGAAGAAGAAGGCAGGAGAGCAAACACTGTAGCTATTAAGGCGCTTGGAAAAACATGAAACGTGACTTTGCCCCCCCCCCCCTTCCTCCCAGTCCTGTGCCACTTCAGGGGATGGAAGGGGCTCAGATTCCCAGATAGATTGGATTCAAAGACCTAGCTGTGTGTGAAGTTTGGAGGGAAAAGATCAGTCTGCCAAGGGGTCTAGGAGCACCGTTGAGACTCAGGGAAAGAAAAAGTATAAGCAGCACTCAGAGGTGCTCCTAGATCCCTTGGCAGATTGATTCAATATTAATCCATATCAATCCAGAGCTAAGGAGTGTGTGTGTATGGGAAAGAGAGAAAACGTGAAGGTGATGGATGGCTAAGGTGTGCCAAAAGGGCCAGGATGGGCTTGTCGTCAAGTTAGCAGACACATGTCACACATGAGAAGGGTGCCACCTTTGGCATGTTTGCCCTTGCCATCTTCTGAGGCTGAGAGAATGTGACTTGCTCAGAGCCACCCAGTGGATTTCTGTGACTGGGCAAGTCGGAGTCCAACACTCAAACTACTATGCCACACTGCTGCATCAAAAAACTAAAAATCCCTAGGGTCACCACAAGTCAGAAAGTACACAACCAGAAGAACAATTGTCAAATATCACACCCTGGGGGAAAAAGAGGCATCTTCTATGGCTCTTATCCAGGGACTTGTTGTTTGGTGAAGCACCAGTGTGGTGTCGTGGTTTGAACGTTGGGTTGTGACTCTCCCAATCAGCCATAGAAACCCACTGGGTGGCTTTGAGCAAGCTACGCTCTCTCAGCCTCAGAGGATGATGAGAGCAATCTGAAGAAACATGCCAAGAAAGCCCCATGATAGGGTGGCCGTAAGTCGGAAATGATTTGACACACAACAACAATCACTGAATATTGCATGCTGGTAGAAAAGAGGATGCATTGGGAACCAGGAGCTGCACTGTTCTTGCCCAGTTTGTGAGATCTGTCTGGTTGGGGAGAAGAGGCTCCTTCTGGATGTGATTTTGGCCAAGACGCTTCAGAAAAGTTTCCTCATGGGAGGGGCAGCCAAGGAAAGACACACCTTATTGAATCATAGTAGAAGAGACTCCAAGGGTCATCCAGTCCACCCCCCCCATGCAGGAACTCTCATTCAAAGCATACCCGACAGATGGCCATCCAGCCTCTGCTTAAAGACCTCCAAGGAAGGAGGCTCCACCACTCTCTGAGGGAGTGTGTTCTACTGTTGAACAGCCCTTACTGTCAGGTGGAATCTCTTTTCCTGCAGTTTGCGTCCATTGTTCCACATTCTAGTCCCCGGAGCAGCAGAAAACAAGCTTGTTCCATCTTCAATATGACACCCCTTCAAATACTTAAAACAGGGCTAATGTATCACCTCTCAACTATCTCTTCTCCAAACTAAACATACTCAGCTTCCTAAGTCTTTCCTCATAAGGCCTTTCACCATTTTGGTCACCCTCCTCTGGACACGCTTCAGTTTCTCTACATCCTTTTTGAATTGTGGTGCCCAGAACTGGACACAGTATTCCAGGTGGGGCCTGACCAATGCAGAATAGAGTGGCAGTATTACTACCCTTGATCTAGACGCTATACTTTTATTGATGCAGTCTAGAATCGCATTGGCCTTTTTAGCTGCCGCATCGCAATGTTGACTCATGTTCTACTTGTGGCCTACTAAGACTCCTAGATGCCTTTTACATGTTGTCTCCTTCAGCCAGGTGCCCCCCATCCTATATCTATGCATTTCATTATTTATTTATGTATTTATTTATTTATTTGCTTGCAGTATGCATAAAGGTGTTCCTGTCCCTCCTTTTACAGCATGTGGGGACCTGGAAAGAAGACCCCAGACCTCACAGCACTTACTTTTCAGGACACACAGATGGTTTCTTGGCAGAAAAGGCTTTCAGGGCTGGGTAGAGTTTATGAGGAATGGTACAAGTGTGCTATTCAGGGCTCTGTTGTGGACCCTATGTGTTTGTGCATGTGCACATGTGTGTGTATGTGTGGGGGGAGAGGGTCTCAGGGGTTCCATATTTAAACAATGTAAATATTTTGCTGTTTCTTCCCCTCCTATGAGATTCTTTCTTTCTGGCCATTGATGCTGTTGTGGACCTTCAAGTCATTCCTGATTTATCGTGCTCCTAAGGCAAACTTATCATTGGGTTTTATTGGTATGATTCATTCAGGAAGAGGTTGCCAGTCCCGCCTTCTGAGATGGCGCAACTTGCTCAAGGTCAAGGTGACCTATCATGGTTTTTTTTTTTTGGCAAGTTTCTTGGGGGGTGCCATTGCCATCCTCTGTGGCTGAGAGAGTGTGACTTGCCCAGGGCCACCCAGTGGGTTTACTCGGTCGGGCCAGGATTGAAACCCTGGTCTCTAGAGTCGTAGTTGTAGCTCAAACCATTACACACCATGTGAACATATGTGTCTGTCTTATTGAACTGGATCACTCGATTTGCGGTGCTTGTGGACCTTCCAGTTGTTTCCAACATATACGGGCAAGGTTTGTTTAGAGGAGGTTTGCTGTTGCCTTCCCCTGAGGCTGAGAGAGCGTGACTTGGAATTTTCTTGGCAAGTTTCTTCCTGGCCATCCTCCTTTGAGGTCTGTGAGTGTGCGTGACTTGCACAAGATCAGCCAATGGGCTTCCATGGCCAGGCTGGGATTTGTAGCTTGTGGCAGGCAGCACAAGAGCTCTCTCTGGCAGAGAAAAGCTACATATCTCAGAGGAAAAAAAAGTCACTTCCCAGAATTCTATAGCATCGAGCCATGGCAGATAAAGCGGGCTCAAACTGGATTATTTCTCCAGTGTGGATGCAGCCTGAGAAAGAAGTCTGGAACCCACGTGGCAGCAGCAGCAGCAGCAGCAGGGGATGCCGGCGATGAGGTCATCCTGATGGAAAGGCCCACCTCCCTTTATGACGTAGAGCCGCACCCTCTCCTGATTGGCTCCCAGCTTCTGAAAGGGCTTCCCCAGCAAAGCAGAAACTGGAGAGCCTGGAAGAGAGTGAAGCAGCAGACTAAAGGCATAAGAATATAACTGTGTTCTTCTCTCAGTGTGCAAAGGGATCATGCAACACTCTGGGGACTAACAAGATCTCTTCCATATTTCCTTCTTTTTGAGCATCATGACTAAGATGCATGAATTTATATTTACATGAGTGGCTTTTCTTCAGCTTTTAGATCAGTGGTCCCCCAAACTCTGCTCTTTAAGGGATTTGGGTTTTGGTTGAGGCTTCTGAGGGGCTGAAGTCCAAAATCTCCTAAAGGGCACAGTTTGGGGACCCCTCTTTTAGATGTTGCAATGCTCTAGGTTTTTTTCTTGAACGTCCTACATTTCCTGGTGCTTTTGTCCTCCTTTGCGGTAGGACATCTGGTCTAACTGGGGACTAAAGAGCAACAGAAATGGTATCATAAGCTTGCTTGCTTTCTTTTGCTCCCTGCAAATCTTTTTTACTGAACGATTTTAAATTTTAACACATAAATCATGCAAACACTCATACATAAATTCTGAATAGGAAACGAAAAACCATCCATGTGTACCTTCAAGTTGATTCAATATAGGGAGAGGTGGGATACAAATAAATATTATTATTATTATTATTATTTATTCAAGTCATTTCTGACTTATGACGACCCTAAGGTGAACCTATCCTGGATTTTTCTTGGCAAGATTTGTTCAGAGGAGGTTTTGCCACTTCCTTCTCCAAGGCTGAGAGAGTGTGACTTGTCCAAGGTCATTGGGTTTCATGGCTGAGCGGGGAATCAAACCCTGGTCTCCAGAATTATAGTCCAATACTCAAACCACAAAAATAAACTACACTGCCCCTGCCCCACAGTTTCTCCAACTTTCTCCCCCATAAATCTATTAACAATCAACATAAAATCAGCCTAAACTCAATACAGATTGAAGTTGACTTCCCACTTCCCAAGCCTAAGAACATTAACACTCACCATCTGAAATGTCTCAATAGTGCAAACTCATTTAAGTCCTGGACATCTCAGGAGTAAATCCCATTGAGTTCAGCAAATCTTGCTACTGAATAAATGTGCTCTAACTTATCTTTGGTTTACAGAGTCCAAATAGGGCAGCCTGACATTTTAGATAATTTTTATCCCTTTAAAAAACTGTTTACTGAAAATTGACATGTGGCAAAACGAAGAGCCATGTTGGACTGCTTTTCTTTTTTGTGGTGTAGGAACCTAATCCTGTTTGTCCCATGTTATTTTTACCTCTGGTACAAAAATTTCTGTTAAAGAAGTCATGCCCAGGAACACATCTACTTTGTTAATTGAGGTATACCTGTAACTTGGGCTTTGCACTTGTTCACTTTGATAATTCATCTGGATTGTGCAATTACTACCGGCATACCAGCTTCATGCTTGCAATTGTTTATCCAGATTACAGATAATATGCATTTTCCTATCAGCCAAGATTAGTAAAGGACATGGCAGAGACAGGGAGCCTTCCTTTTTAACATTTGTCCATGTTTAACCTTGAGTGCATCCATACTGTACAGTTATAGTATTTCAATGCCATTTTTACTTCCATGGCTTTATCGTCCAGAATCTTGGGATGTATAGTTTGATGAAGACTTTGAATTTCCTACTGTAGTCCTATGGAGTAGCTAGCATGAAGGTTTACCAGCAGTCAATTCTAAGTCACTTGTCAACCTACACATTCCAGGATTCCATTGGAAGATGCTATGATGGTTAAAGTGGCATCAAGCCAATATAACTGTGTAGTGTGGCTACATCCTTATTAAGGATACGTGAGCTAAAGAAATGTAAGAGAGGCCCACAAATTTAAATCCAGTGCTACTCAGAGACCCTCTAACAGACCTTTCTTGTGACATGTCAATGTGCAGCTGGTTTCGTGTTTATAATGATTTTTTTAAAAAAAGTTTTTGGCTGTTATTGAACGCTGGGCTCTCCTGTTCTTTAATTTGCACTTAAAACAGAAACCTGACGTTGGCTCTGTCTGAACCCTGCAGCGAAGATCAATGGCATGTACAATCTGGAAGTGATAAATGAGTAGTAGACGAAGGCAACTGTGCTGCTGCGGTTAAAGCCCTACAGATGTAACATAACTGTTCAGTTTTCCTTCCACTGGCTGTTAAACTGGAAGAGGGGGGAATGCTGACAGTGATTTCGTGTTCATAATGAATGAATGCTGGGAATCATTTGTACTTCAAAGATGGATTTACTTACTCTCCTGCCAAAGTAAGTCTCTGTGTCAGCTTCCCAGAAATGGGGTTGTTTGCCATTTTGGGGGAGCAATCAGCTAATGCTTCATCTGCAGGCTTCCAAGTACAGTGTGAGCATAAATACAGTCAATGAGAACATCCATGTCCATCTACAAGAGCCATAGTTCAGAAATACAATTTTTTTGGACTCTTTCAAAATTCTCCAGAGGATTCTGGGAGCTGTAGTCCAAAATGTTATATTTCTAAATGCTTTCTGAAACTCAGGGAATTCTTCGGAGCTTATCTCATTAACAAACAAACTGGCTTACCTCTTCTGAATTGAATTCAGGATCCAGGATGCCCCCGGATGTTATCATACCTAAATTGCCACCTATCTAGCTGGGATGCCATCGCCTGGATGCATCCTGGGTCGAAGCCTCACTCAGCCAGCCAATTTTCAAAGTCAGAAGCTCCCTGACTTCAAAAAAGTGCTGGCTGAGAGAGGCTTTGACCCAGGATGCATCCAAGTGGTGGAATCCCAGCTAGATAGGCAGTGATTGACATATGATAACATCCAGGGGCATTCTAGATCCTGAATTCAAGCCAGAAGAGGTAAGCCATCTTATTTATTAATGGGATAAACTCTTCCTTCAGCACAGGATATCCGATCCAATGTTTCCATTGGTAAAGTGAGCAGATTGTGTTCCAGGAAGAATACAATATTTATGCATCTAGCCTTATATACAGTACAAATAGTAAACTCGCTAAGTACATGAGATGAGTCCTGCTGGGTCAGATTTAGTCCAGTGTTCTGTTCCACAGCGTCTGATCAAATGCCCCTTATAGAAGCCCATGAACAGGACATTATTGAAATAGCATCTTTCCATCTGTGCCCCTCAGCAACTGATATTTGGAAGTATATTTTCTTTGACACTGGAGGTAATCACTAGACATCCTGACTATCAGCCACTGATAGCCATATCTTCTGTTTCCCAAGTGTGTATCCTGATCTAGCCCAAAATAGCAACAAGCCTAAAATAATCCGAAGATTGGTAAGAGTCAAGGAAAACATAAGTGGGGGGCAGACAACACCATCCCAGAGGGATAATGAAAACTCTGAATTCTCTGTGCATATAGAATCTGAACTCATTATTAGGGAGGAATGGAAAATGGAAGTAGGAGTAATAGAATGAGGTACTCTAGTTACCTAGTTGTGAAGATAAACAACTGAGCACTAAAGTCAGAATCATCCAAACCATTGTATTCCTCATCACCATGTATGGATGTGAGAGCTGGAGAGTGAAGAAGGCAGATAGGAAGAAAATCAAATCATTTGAGATGTGGTGCTGAGGATACTGTGGACAGACAAACAAACAAACAAACAAACATGGGTCCTTGAACAGATCAAACCTGAAATCTCCCTGGAAGCCAAGATTATCAAATTGAGGCTACCATACTGTAGCCACGTCATGAGAAGGAACAATTCATTAGAAAAGGAAATAATGTTAGGAAGGATGGAAGGATATAGAATGAGAAGATTGCACACTAGATAGATGGACTCTATTAGGGAGGCCATAGGTATTAATTTGCAGGACCTAAGCATAGCAGAGGAAGACAGGACATCTTGGAAATGTGTCATCCACAGGGTCACCATGAATTGGGATCATCTTGAAAGCAGTTAACAACAAACTCTAGAAAAGGACATGGCTGGCTGGCTGGCTGGCTGGCATCCTCAACACTGCAGGATTTTGCAGCAAGGTCTATTTTCCTCAACACAATAGCAGCTGATGGCTCCAATATCAGTGGGTCAGTGAATCCACTCTGGGTTTTAGTCAAAAATGTAAAGGAGTTTATCCAAGATAATCTGCCTAGTGTAGGAATAGGTTGTAGCTCCTTGGATTGTTGTTACTGTTGTGTGTCTTCAAGTCATTTCTGATTTATGGTGACCCTAAAGGAGTCAGTGTGGTGTAGTGGTTTGAGCATTGGGCTCTGGCTCTGGAAACCAGGGTTTGAATCCTGGCTCTGCCATGGAAATCTACTGGGTCACCTTGGGCAAGCCACATTCTCTCAGGCTTAGAGGATAACAATGGCACCCCCCCCCCGAAGAAATTTGCCAAGAAAACCCCATGTTTACCTTAGGATTGCCATAAATTGGAAACTTTTTGAAGGAACACAACAACAACAACAACAACTGACACAGTTACAAGTTTTTCTTGGCATGATTTGCTCAGAGAGGGTTTGTCTTACCTTCCTCTAAGGTTGAGAGCTTGTGACTTGCCTAACATCTTTCAGTAGGTTTCCATAGCCAAGTAGAGATTTGAACCATGGTCTCAGGTCCTAATCCAACATCAAGCCAATCCAACTAAAAACATACCTGGCTGTCTAGAAACACTGCTGTGGTTTTTCAAAAAAAGCCCATAGTTCTTATGCAAAAACTCTCATTTACTGTATTTCTGAGTGGAATAATTTCACAGTGCACATTGGGAGGTGGAGATACTGGATAGACTCTGTGCAAAATTCTTACCAGTTTTTATTTTCACTGACTATCACTGACTTTCAGGAAAACCATCGGGGGAGGGGCAGTCAGGAAAGAAATATCAGTGAATATTCTTTCCATCCCATTTAGACTATTGCTCCCATAAGGTCCTGTCAGCCAGCTTCCCAATAGATACAGAGTTGGGACTGATGGGACTATTGGGAAGCCCATGCATTTGGAGGGAACATCTAGTTACAGAAGACTGTTTTATAAGGATGGTTCTTTTGGACAGGAAGGTGGAATCTTTCCTTATTCTATGATTTTATTAAATCCAGATTATTAGGGGCAAAGTTATGGATTTTGATATGACCCATGGATAAATTGGGGGCAAAATTTAGGGGCATGTAACAAAGGATCTAAAGGATGGAGCAAAGGAAATCAATACCAAAGAATTTACAAAATTCTGCCAGGCATAACTCTGCTCACATTAAAGGCTGGATGGGTGAGAGAGTAGAGGGAGGTCAGTTCTTCCAGGACAGATTACACTCTAGCTTTTCAACAGGGATGGTTCCTTATAGTTAAGGTACAGTACTTGTATTGACCCATGGATAAGTGGACTCAGGTTTTTGGGTCAATTATTTTGACTAAAATTTCTAGACTTTTTGAGTGCTAAAGTAGTTTGCTCTCAAACAGCTCAGCGTGGGGAAGATGAAAGTTGAGCTGGAGGCTTTTTGTTCCCAGTAGGCTCAGGCAAAAGCCAGCCTATGCAGCCTCTCCTAGCTTGTGTATTCTTCCTCATTAATAACTTTTGCTGTCTTGATCATACTCTGACATTGCGTGGCCACACATGTTCCATTTTTGACCTATGAAATGTTGGAAGGTATGTTGGCCTGAATAAAACCAATATTGAATCTTTAGGCTGCCAGTTTGTTGGCGTTCATGCCCCGAATGAGCTAGACTTGTGAATAAGGAATTCCCTGACTGAGTCTATTTTTGACCTCCAGTGCTATTTCCTCGCTGCTTGGACCTGTTCCAGCGATTGGGCTTTTCCTTTGTGGGCTTATCAAATTTGTAACCAGCAGATTGGGGGCTGGAACAATGCCCAGCAGCAGCAGCAACCCAGTACTAGTGGTTAAGTATCAGACTCTGGATATCACATAGCAAATGCCAGCTGCCCAGTTACAGTCTCTCTGGGGATGTTTCATTCTCACATGCCAGAACTAAAAAAGTTCCTGAAAGTTTTCTCACGACTTGCAAGATCGTGTGAGTCTTTGCATATTTTTTAAAAAATGATTTCCAACATTTGAGTTTTTTTCTCCAAATGTTCCAAATGGGGAGGTGATGTCAAAAAAGCATTGTTTTCAGCCCTCCCAAAAAACAAACAAACAAACAAACAAACAAAAAACCGACACAGTTCTTTGTAGCAGAACCCACTCCAGCTGGGCATGTAATATTTTTGCATAAATACAATTTTTTTTTCCATTTTAAAAATTGTGAAATGTTTGCAAAATAAGTATGCAAATGCAATAAATAAATAAATAAATCTTATAGCAGTTGGTCTTTTTTTTTTTTAAAGTGAGATGTTTCAGTGTGTTGAAAAACATTTCTCAGTGAGAATGAGAAAATTTGACAATATTTTAAACATATTCCCCTAGATTCACATATTAAGGCAGGCATCCAGTTAGGGAATTACAAGAGTGTTAGGTCTGTGGGATGTTATCATAACCCAGTTTTGTGATTGCTGCAGAGATCAGAATACTTTATTGACTATACAACAATGAAAATCTCCCCTAAGCCCACCTTTTATGTGATGCAACCTCCCAATACAACCATTTCTATGATACTGGAGAGCGAGGTGATCAGTGGAGATGTGTCCAGCTATATTTCTGTATATGGACAGATTTTCAACTGAAGGACCTCCAGGACCCTTGGAATTTTCCATGAACGTCTGTTGCAGTATATCCAGCTACAGGAAAATAGCTGAACACATCTCCACTGATGTCCCTGTTCTCCAGTGTCAAAGATGTCTGGCAGGTATCATATGGGCCTCTCCACGCTTGAAATTGTTATTGAAATTGGCTAATGAAAATGTTGAAGAAGTTTCATTCCGTTCATTTGCCAAGCATTTACCAGATCTTGTGCTGCATCTACACCATGGCTTTTTTGCCATGGCTTTAACTCTCATGATGCAATTCTATGGAATTCTGGGATTAGTAGTTTTGTGAGATATTTAGCTTTCCCTGCCAGAATGCTCTGGTACCACAACAAACTACAGATCATGGGATTCTATAGGATGGGGCCATGACAGTTAAAGTGGTGTCAAACAGCATTACAGTAATTCTGTAGCATGGCAGCAGCTTTGGAAACATTGGGAAGCCAGTGCAGTTTGTTCAGTAATGGTAATATACATACCCTCTAACATTTTAGAAAAGAATCCGGGACATATGTGGTTAAGTATCATCAGAGTGTGGTGAAGATGGCAAAAGGTTATTAATGAGAAAGAACACATAAGACAGGAAATGATGCAGTAGTTTGCTTTTGCCTGAACTTCTGGGAAGGGCAAGATTCTACCCCCTTCTCTCTTCTACCCCACCTGAATTAATTTGAATGCAAACTACTGGTACTTTTGCACTTTGAGCTCAGACTGCAGCCACTGAAGTAGGCTGAGGACAGAGGGGGAATATAGGGAGGAGGAGAGAAGAACTGGGACATTTTAAAAGCAGCTGAAAAAGTGGGACTATAAGAGATTATTTGATACTGTACCATGCAAATTGGGACAATGGGGGGATATGGAGCTGCACAACTGGCCAGACTGGCTGAGGATGGTAGGAACTGAACGTCCAGTGACAATGTGGATAGCTAGCGAGAGCTTAGCTGTACTAAGCTTGGAAAATTTACCTTTTGGACTACCAGTCTCCAAATCCTTCAATCACAATGGTGGAAGATTCTAATAATAGTAATCCAAAAAGTAACACTCCAATGTCTTAATCAATTTCTGTGTGTGTGCTGTATGCCTTCAAGTCATTTCTGACTTATGGCGACCCCAAGGCAAACCTATCATGGGGTTTTCTTGGCAAGGTTTCTTCAGAGGAGGTTTGCCATTGACGTCCCCTAATCAATTTTTGTGTTTATATTAACACCTGACATTGGGTTAAAATAGAGTATAATCAAATGAAAGCTCATGTGGATGGTTTTAAACATAATTTTGTATGAGCTATTTAAAAGGACCATTTCCCCCACAGGATATTATGTCTGGCTTACATTACACGTTCTACAGGATGGGTACAACACAATAGCTACCAGCAGAAGAAATGTCTTAATTATCACATCGCTGAGAAGTCTACAGGGTTTGGCTAAATCAGTGCACATATCAAATCCCAGCCTTCGAAGTGCTTGATGGAAAAATGATTTGAAGTCAAAAAATTCCCACAGACTTCTGCTCTGCTTTAAGTAAGTGGCAAAGCTCCCACTGAGTTCAAGGCAGCCAAAATTACATCTGTCAGCTTGGTTTGATTCATTTGAGACTATGGGCTTAATCGGCTACACCCAGGGCCTTTTCACATGACCATTTGGCTCAAACTAATCACCCTTTAGCTCACACACATTTTGAATGTGCCTCCTTCTTCATTGCTCACATATGTAACTCCAAACAGCATTTACTAGGCTTTGCAAGATTTAGGAAACCTGTCTTCTTGCTAATAGCACAGCACTGAAAACAAAGGGACTAGGGCTAAACTTAAGGAAATCCTTTACCTCTTCTGAGGCCATTTACTCTCTTGTAACAGAGCAGTTTTAAGGAGGGTGGAGGGAACAAGTAAGGGTTACCAGTTCATCTATTATTCTGCTGGATTGGTAAGATAAAACAGAAGGTCTTGGGGTTGGGTTACCTTTTCCCCCCACCGACAGGGCTCCCTCACTGCGAATTTCCCTTCCGTTGATCACAGCAGCTCTAACGACAAGTGTTGCACAGGCAATATAAATATGAATATAAATATTGCACCTCAGATGTCTCCAGGATTTCTAGATCTCTGGGCTGAGGCTCTGTTTTCCAGGGCCAGGCAGGAGGAATCTAAGAGCAAGAGCACTATCATGAAAAGTATGTGTATATATAGCCCTGTTTAAATATTTGAAGGGGGTGTCATATTGAGGATGGAGCAAGCTTGTTTTCATGGAGCAGTGGATTAAAACTGCAGGGAAAGATATTCAACATTAGGAAAAACTTCTTGACAGGAAGAGCGGTTTGACAGTGGAACACATTCCCTCAGAGAGCAGTGGAGTCTCCTCCTTTTGAGGTTTTTAAACAGAGTCTGAATGGCCATGTGTCAGGGGTGCTTTGATTCTGTGTTCCTTCATGGCAGGAGATTGGACTGGATGACCCTTGTCTTTTGATTCTATATTTCTGAATTATACTCCCTGTTACCCTGTAAGGGTGAGAGAGCTAAGCTGACAGAAAGAAAATAAACTCATTTGAGATGTGGTGCCAGAGAATGGTGCTGAAGATACTGTGGAGAGCAAGAAAGACAAACAAATGGGTTCTTGAACAGATTATTTATTTATTTACAGTATTTATACCCTACCTTTCAGCCCTAAACGCTCTGAGTGGTTTACAACTATTAATTATTTTTAGTCACATGGTTCCCTGCCCTCAAGTTTACAATCTAAAAAGACACGATGCAAAAGGAGAAGGGAATGGTGGTGGGGAAGGGGATCAGGTCCAGCAGTTCTTCTCTCCCTCTGAAGCCTGGACCAAAGCAGATGGACTGGAGGGAGGGCTTGGCTGCAAAACTGAACTCTCCCTGGAAGCAAAAATGATGATACTGAGGTTGTACTTTGGCCATGTCATGAAAAAGCATGACTTAGTAGAAAAGATAACACTAGAGAAGGTAGAAGGCAACAGAAAGAGGGGAAGATCACACACCAGATGGATAAACTCAGGTAGATCACAGGCCTCAATCTGCAGGACATAAATATGTGTATCATGTCATTAAGATATGTGGACAATGTGTTAATTTTAGAATCACAAAACCTTGAACAGGTAAGTTAATGAAAGTTAATACAGTGGGTAATTGGTAACAACAGAGTTTGGTTCCAGGAGTCCCCATGAATATCAAAATCAGTGGATGCTTAAGTCTCATTATATGCAATGGCATAGTAGAATGGTAACCCTTATAAAAAATGGCAAAATCAAGGTTTGCTTTTTGGATTAAAAAACTGCCATATATTTTCAAGCCATGGATGGTAGAATCTGTGGATCCAGAGGGCTGCTTGTACTTTCATTTGTTATCTAGGTAAAACACAAATTTGTTAATAGCTGCTTCCTGATGGTCATCTTTGTGTATCATGAATTTTGACTCTCCCTTATTGCTGTTTTGAAAACCAGGCAACACTATCTGTTATACAACCATCTCTTATACGATAGTTCAAGATCCTCTTGAGGTGACTGTAGACCAGATAAAGTCTGAAGACTGTGATATTCTCCCCTGATTCTCATTTACACAAACAACTGCTCTCCATAATGTGGTAATAACACCAGTAGTATATACTCATGCAGTCATGTAAATACTTGCTGAAGGAAAAATTTTCCACAGTTACAGAGATTACCTAGGGCCAAACTAGACATGATGGTGACAAATGTGTGTGCAGAATCAAGTCTGCTGCCAAAACTGTATAAAACAGTGAGCTAATCAAGTGATTTAAAGGAAAATACTTGGGGAGGGCAGTAGTGGATTCAGTCTTTCTTTTGAACATGTTCACTACCACTACCCCAAAGGCATATTTTATCTTTTTCTTCCCAGTGGGACTCTTTGGCCAGAAGAGAGAAGAGGAAAATAGTTGTAACAAGCAATCTGGAATGGGAAAGCATGGGTGGATTTCAGCTGTTGCAGCCTGTCTTCTATCTGTCTGTCTGTCTGTCCGTCCGTCAGTCCGTCCATCCAGCCATTCATTTCTTTATTTATCCCCCACCTTTTCCTCAAACTAGGACTCAAGGAAGCTACAAAATAGAGAGATTACAAATAAAACACATATGGTCAAAACCACACCCAAAATTGTGATTCAAACAGCATTAAATTAACAACAAAGACACATTTGAAACATTGAGTTAAACCCAAGATTAAAAGCAGTATAGAATTCCCCAAAGCCCTTTGTTGGTGATTCCTGCTGGAATAAAACCAAAGATCTCACCTACCTCTGAGAAGACAGTGAAGAAGGATCCATGGCATGCCTCTTAGAAGGGAATTCCAGAGTCTGGGAGCAGCCATAGAGAAAGCCTTCTACATTCCCATCAAATTTGCATATGAAGGGGTGGTGGGTGGGACTGAAAGAAGGGCCTCCCCTGAAAATCTCATTGTTCCATGCTGTCTATGCTGTGCTTTATATTGCTTCTGAGTTTGGGAGAACATGGGTAGGAGGATCCTACTGCAAAGTTTTCCATGTAGACAGCTTTTATTGCACTGGTGTGAAGCTAGCGGTCAGGAAGAATCTGAATCATTTCCTTTAGTTTGAAATTTCCAGAAGGCCTCCAAGGTGCAGAACATTATCATCAACACAGAAGACAGATCCTTTGTAATCTGGACTAAAATTTAGACCAGATTTACTACCCCACTGACATGAGGATTACTAGTCACCACTGCTAGAACTCTTTTTGGACTAGAGTTGACAGATCTCAGGGCCTGGCCCTGAGTCTCCAGTTTTCATGAGTCATCTGCAGGTGGGAAATGAGGATGCACATTTTCCAGTTTTAGAGAGTTCAGCTGCAGGCAAGAGGAAAGAGCTGTGTGCGATCTCAACTGGGAGAGCAACAGCTTCCTACAATTTCCAATGCTCCATTGATTTCTTCCTGCAGTTACAAAGACTCTTCAGGGGATCTATTTTATTGACTCAGGGGCTGTACAAATATCCCTGAAGGGGCAGCCTCCAGCTGCCCCTTCTTCAGCTGGATTGGGGCCACAGCAACCTCATGCCGTAGCTCTGATCCAGCCTTCCTAGGGTTCCATAGCTGTGGTGGCACAACTATATGGTGTCCCTTTGGTGCTGCGTCATCTGAACCCAGCACCAGAGGCATCATGACCCTGTGCACCGTCTGAACCAGCGTGCAGCATCATGGGGGGGGGGGGTTGGGTGTGCATTGTCAGAACACTGAGCCCCAACTCTGCCCCCAGGCCGACCTTTCAGGCCGGTTTGTATAGGGCCTTAGTTCCTCCCAGTTGTAGCACCAAGGCTCACCCTCCACTCTGCTCTGCATTTACATTCTGACTATAAAAAGTAGGCTAGATTAAATGTTCCTTATCCAGCTTCTTTAGCTAAGATCTCCATCTTATATTCCAAACTGGAAAATATGTTCTTGTAAATGTTTGAATGACAAGCTGTGAGCAACTGTTTTTGTTGTTGTGTGTCTTCAAGTCGCTTCCCACTTATGGTACCCCTAAGAGTGTGACTTGCTCAGGGTCATCCAGTGGGTTTCATGGCCAAGCTGGGGTTGGAAACCTGGTTTCCAGAGTCGTAGTCCAACACTCAAACCACTATCCCATGCTGGTTGTCTTTGAGCAACTGTAGTTGATACTTAATGACATAGCCTGGGGCTGTCTCTAGGTCTCAGGTTTTGCCCTAGAAACCTCAATGCCTGGGACAATTCTGATCTGGTAAACCTAGTTTAGCCTGGATTCTCCAGTCTGTTTCTAATGAGAGCTTGGAAAAATTTATCCTCCAGATAGCATTAAGTGGGAGGATTTGTGGAGCTTTAGTCCCCAAAAGTAAATTTCTAAGCCCTGATAATTATCAGTTTTAAAATAATAAAAAGAGGTGCTTGAACTTGCCCAACTTCTGCAAGGATTGTAATGTGGGAATGAACTATTGTAGATCTCATAATATCTAAAGAAAACTTTAATTAACACTTTACTTCAAGCCCACTGCTTGTCACTGCAGCCAGCTTATAGATTCATTTGCTTGTCTACTGAGAATCCCAGCCACAAACATCTATGTGTGAAGAACAGCCTTAACACTTCAAACTCTTGGCGAAAAATGTAGGGTGTGACCCTGTTGATCTTGCCAGACATACATTTAAAGGTCTTCAATATTTTCTCCATTACAGAATTGGGAATAAACCCCCCTCCCCACTCATAGGCACAGCTATACATTTGCAAAAGTTTACATCCCCATATAACATACCTGGTTTTAGGTTCTCTGAAAATTCCCTCTGCTTTTATAATTTCCTTCCCTGTGATTATTTTCCTTCATGGGTGGGCAAGGTTGGTTTTTGTTGTTGTTCATTTCTAAATAAAAAAGATGCATTCTTCCTCCCCCAAGCTGTATGTTTTCTTACAGAAATGTAAATGGACTGATGTGAACTGTATGGTCATACTTAAGTAGCAACTCTTTTCCCAGACTTTCAAAGGGATGGTCTTCAAACATGTATGACTTCAGAGGGTGTAGTTCCAAAATCAGATGTGGCCAACAGATGCTTGCATTGAATATTATCAGCATACTTGCAGGCACTGATAAATGCAAGTAAAATATGGGTAATGAGAAAAGGAGAGGAGAAAGAGAGAGAAAGAAAATGAAAACTAATCTGGCTAGTCTACTAGTACCAATAAGGATCGCCCTACCATATTTTGGTATTATGTACTTTATTATGTGGCCACAGACCATCAAATCATTGGACAGCCAACATATAAAACATGATACAAAAAGTAAACAATAGAAAACAGAACAAGTACATGTCCAGCAACATTTCACAGAGGAAAACCCAGACGCATGTGGCCAAACAACATAGTTATTAATGAGGGGAGAAAACACATGCTACCAAAGGCTGCAGCAGTTTACTTTGGCCAGATCCTACTGGGAAGGGATCTCTTCTCCCCCACCTGAGTTGAGTGCAAACTACAGCAGCTACCTCACTGCAAAATTAATGCATTTTGACACGGCTTTAACTGTCATGGCTCCATCCTATGGAATCCTGGGATCTGTAGTTCCTTGTGTTAACCAGAGCTCTCTGACCAGGAAGCCTCACTAGCTCACAAAATTACAAATCCCAGAATTCTATAGCTTTGAGTCATGGCAGTTAAATTGATGTCAATTTCTATGGTGTGGATGCAGCCTCAGTTTACTGTCCAGGTGATAATGGTTGATGGGCAATATCCATGTTCCTGGTCTTTTGCATACTAAAAGGTAGATAACAGCCTACTTTTACACTTTGAATTTAGGCAAAGTAAGGTGGCTGCTATGAAAGGCCATGCAACTGTTAATGTATTTATGATTGTATTTTCACACCTATGGTGAGGGTCTTGTTGGATTTCCTGCCTCAGCTGTCTCATTAAATGTGGCCAATCTTGGCTACTAGGCCCAGTGGTGGCTGATGACTTCCATATCAATGGGGCAGTGAATCTGTTCCGGGTTTTATTGTGAACTTGAAAGAGGTGCCTATAGGGCAGAACCCGACCCCAATTGGTTGTGTACCTTAAATAGCTATAGAGCAGGTTCATCATTGGAGATTAAAACATGAAGCATCCACTGTTGACTATGCTCCTTCACAGTTGTGTTGGGAGAACTATTAGCTACCTGTTCTGCTCCAGGTAGCAAAGTATCTTCACCATGGCAATGACCATCAGTGATTTCTCTTCAGGAATATGTTTAAGTTTGCCCAATTGTTTGTTTGAACTAATGTGCACAAGTCCCATGCTTAGCTTATCCTAAAATGTATGGCTGTGTTATTTTAACTAAATCTGCAGTTCTAGATTCTGGTATATACCAGAGGGCCTATTCTACAATGATATATTTTTCTCAGACTTTTGTATGTATATACACACACATACACAGTGTTCAGTACTGTGTGCTGACCTATCTCATTCACTTGTTAGATCTTGCATTTTTGTTAGTTCATGAATAATGTGGAGTTTAGCATTATGGAGACTCCAGAGACAGACAAGTTAAGAATGCCAAAAGTTGCCAGATTCTACTTCATGTTCTGCAAGGCCTCAGACTACATATATATATATATATATATATATATATATAATCCACCCTTAAAAAAACACAAAAGACTTTCTAAGAATAACATAAGCAACACAGAATAACATGACTGATGAAGTCGCTGTGCATGTTAAACTTTCACTAGCAAGTTCAGGCTTGATGCTGGAGCTGGCTGTGCAGAAGAAAATATGAAGAACTGGCATTTTGAGGGTTTCTGGTCATAGTATTTGAACAATATGGGGTCACTTTTGGCAATATATGGGTTTTCATTGCAAACGTTGCTTTGCTAGGATCTCATGTAACATCTACCTGGTGCTGCTCAATTTTTCAAATCATATTACATATATTATTTCAGTAATCTTTCCACATAAGCCCATGAGGTGAGATGGCATTATCATATCTATTTTAGGGATTGGAAAGATGGGATATTAAGGCTGAAAAATTGTGTTTTATCATTATGATATCATTTTATAAGTTTGATGGTACAGTGAGTTTTGATCTATGAAACTCCACACTGTCTCAGCTTATCTCTTACGCAGATAGATTAGAAGCCTTTCTTCTTTACATAAATAATTAACTAAGCATTGGAAAATGAAGGTGTAGTGGTAAATTCTGAAACAAAGGCACTAAATCCATATCTGTAGAAGTGAATCAAATTGTCCAACTTTCCCAGTTTGGCAGGGGCAGTCCTGATTAATGCTCCACGGTCCCACTTTTTCATGAGCTGTTAAAATGTACCTGTTTCACTCTCATCTTTCTACTTTCCTTCTTTATCCTCATCATATTTCAGTTGCTGCAAATTGAATTCAAAGTGGCAAAGTGGTTTTCATTCAGCAGAGATGAGAGGAGAGGAGAGAAGGGAACAGGAGCTTGACCTTTCCTGTAGGCTGAGGCAAAAGGAAACTGCTGCAGCCTCTCCTAGGTTGTGTGTTCTTCCTCATTAATAACGTTTACCATCTCTGATGTGGCTTAGCCAAATATGTCCAAATTTTCATTTGTAAAACATTGGGAGGATATGAAAGTGGGTATTTTACAGATATTCTCCACCCTGGTTGTTCAGCGGAGAGACTCTCCAATGGATGTCAATGTTTTTCCCCAAGTGTGTAATAGTTGTGGTGACTGGCTTCCTGGGCACAGATATATCCTTCCCAGTTACTGATTGATTGTGAGAGGATACATTTTGGTAGGCCTTGAACACTGGGAGAAGGAGCAGCCTCTCTCCTCAATATAAGGCTATCTGTCTTCCCTCTGTGGCAACTGAATGACTCTGGTGGGCCTGTGCAACTGGTCCGTGGTCAGGAGATGGTATATTGCAGATGGAGCAAGGGGCTTCTCAGAAGAAGGTACTAGATATCTCTTATTGCAAGTCCACTAGTGTAACTAGGGGCTATGCCATCAGATGTTAACAACAGGTGTCAAGCCATAACAGGTAACTGCATTACTTGTCACTAGTTACTTTCAAGCTATGTTTCCACATTCTGAAAGCTCTTGACCTAAGAGAGATCAAAGGGGGTGGGGTTGAGGTTCTCAGGGCTTGCAGTTCTGGCTCCAGGTTATCTTCAGTAGGATCATTATTTTGTGGAGATGTTTGGGGAGCAGAGCAGGTCAGAACACTAACTTCAAGAACAGGCAGTGCCATAATAATAAAATAAAGAACTGTCACACACACCCCTCCCCCTGAAATTTTGGTTTTTGGTTTGTTAGATGCAAAATGTGTTTGTCAAATAGATTTTTAAAAAACATATATCTGTCCCAAAGAAATCAAACAACGAGAAGTTTGGTTTTCTGGAGTCTTCTTGGTAACTGCTTTCAATTGTCCATCAACTGCACAATACATGACTCAGGCTATGCTGACCCAAGAAAACAATGCAGCACAAGGCTGATCAGTTGGGAAATCTAGCATGAAGGACAGTGTCATTTCTGATGAGGCCTGTAAAGCATTTTAGATACATATAACTGGAACATGAGCTTGTAATGGTCCCCTGTTGTATGTATAAATATAGATTTGTGCAGAAGTGTAGGTACATTGTTTTTGTGTGCCTTCATGTAATTTCTGACTTAAGATGACCCTAAGACAAATCTGTCATGGGTTTCTTGCCATAATATGCTCACAGGTGTTTGCCAACAGTATTTTTAAATGTACAACTGATATTTCAATTGATTGCAATGCTAGAAATTTGGGATTGTTGTGTGCCTTCAAGTTATTTCTGACTCATGGTGACATTAAGATGAAGCTATCATGGGATTTTCTTGGCAGGTTTCTAAAGAAGGAGGCTTGCCATTTGCAGTCCTCTGAGGCTGAGAAAGTGTGACTTAGCCAAGGTCACCCAGTGGGCTCACATGGCTGAGCAGGGATCTGAACCTTGGTCTCCAGAGTCATAATCCATAGCATTTATTCGGTAGAGGCATCAAACAAGAGTAAATAGTAAGTGCAGAATTAAGTTCATTGACAAATCCTAACATGTTTCAAGATAGAATAATTTCTTCTTTTAGGAGCCTCTTTTGGGTTATGTTTCCCTTCATGATAGAACTCAAGACATGATTAATTTGGCCTGTTCCTAATACCCAAGGGAAATAGGTGCTGACATTTCATATGATTTTGCCAGATCGATAACAGACAGTAAATGAATGTTTGCAGCAATATTCTTCTCAAAGACTTCCCAGCCAGCACAATGTAGTAGTTTGAGTGTTGGACTAGGACTTTGGGAGACCAGGGTTTGAATCACTGCTCGGCTACAGAAAACCACTGGGTGACCTCGGGCAGGTTGTACTCTCTCACCCAGGCTGCATCTGCACTGCAGAAATAATCCAGTTTGAAACAACTTTAACTCCTATGGCTCTGTGCTATGGAATTCTGGGAACTGTAGTTTTGTGAGACTTTTAGCCTCCTCTGTCAGAGAGCTCTGACGGCACATTAAACTACAATTCTCAGAATTCCATAGCATGGAGCCATGGCACTTAAAGTGATGTGAAATTATTTCTGCAGTGCAGATACAAACACAGAGAAGAAGGTTCCTCTGAAGAAATCTTACCAAGAATGTCCTAGAATAGAGTCATTATAAGTGAAAATCAACTTGAAGGAAACAGCAGCAATGACAAAAGAGCTTATTTAGTTTTATTTTGCACACAAAAAATAGTGAAGCAGTTCTGCTTTTCAGCAAATGGGAGGAAAGCCTTACATTTTGTGCAATTACACTAACCCAGTGGCCAGCAACATCACAGGGAGGGATTCATCTTAGTATAATGTTAAGTTGTTACTTCATAATAAGTTACTTTTAAGTGGAAACGACTTACATAAATTGGTTATTATGTGCCTTCAAGTTGTTTTCAGCTTTTGCTTGCCCTAAGGTGAACCTATCATGGGGTTTTCTTGGTAAGATTTGTAAAGAAGGAGTTTGGCTTTGCCTGCCTCTGAGGCTGAGATAGTGTGATTTGCCCAGGATAATCTAGTGGTTTTCCATGGCTGAGCAGGGATTCAAACACTGGTTCCCAGAGCCATAGTCCAGTGCTCAAGCCAGTGCATCTGCTAGCTCTCCATTTAGCATTTAAAAAAAAATTAAGTGTAGAGCCAGTGTGGTGTAATGGTGCAAGCTCTGAAGATTTATATCTGATATGCTTGCAGACATTCAGCTGGAGGACAATTCTAGCTGATGGGTTTGCCTTAAGGTTGCCTTAGGTCAGAAACACCTTGATGGCACACAACAAAACAGACTCCTCACTGTTTTTCAGCCATATAGCCTTTCTCCTACCTCGACTACAATTTGGAAGCTATAATTTGTAACTGTCAACCTTTACACATATGAGTCTGTTTTCTTTAAACTGGAGGAGGGCAACATATGGTCCTACAGATATTGCTAGATAGCAACTCCCACCATCAATGAGGAGCGATGATGGGGGTTGCAGTCCACACTACCTAGTGGGCTACAAGTTCCCCAACCCTTCCCTACACCAACCAGATAACCCTTCTCCCAAGAAATGGTGTGTAAATTGACAATGATCTTTCTTGATCTGTTGCAGATGCATTGCGAGAGGTTTATATGTATCTTGAGAATACTTGGAACCACACTGTTTGGGGTGTCCCTCCTCCTTGGAATCTCAGCTGCTTATATTGTGGGCTACCAGTTTATCCAAACAGACAACTATTATTTCTCCTTTGGACTCTATGGTGCTATTCTGGCATCACACCTCATCATCCAAAGCCTCTTTGCCTTTCTCGAACACAGGAAAATGAAGCGATCTCTTGAGACCCCAATCAAGCTGAATAAAACTGTTGCCCTTTGCATTGCTGCCTACCAAGAGGATCCTGACTACTTAAGGAAATGTTTACTTTCCGTGAAGCGGCTCACCTACCCCGGAATTAAGGTGATTATGGTAATCGATGGGAATTCAGAAGATGATGTTTATATGATGGACATTTTTAGCGAGATCATGGGCAGGGATAGATCTGCGACATACGTCTGGAGGAATAATTTTCACCAGAGAGGCCCTGACGAGACTGAAGAGTCCCATAAAGAGAGCATGCAGCACGTCACTCAAATGGTCTTGTCCAACAAAAGTGTCTGCATCATGCAAAAATGGGGCGGGAAAAGAGAAGTAATGTACACAGCATTCAAAGCGCTGGGGAGAAGCGTGGATTATGTACAGGTAGGTATTAACAGCCTTGCCAAGTAAAACATGCCTCCCAAAGAAAGCCGGTCTTGTACATTTTGTGCTGGATGTGGCACAGCCCATCCTAGTCCTCCTGCAGACACAGTGCCCCTTTCACTCTCCTTTAGAAAAGGTTGAACTTCCTAAATAGGGAAGACAGTGAGAGAGAACATAATGATGTGTCACACCAAAGCAAAGCTTTAAGGAGGGATGGGCAGGAGCAGTTCTTAAGCATAAGAATTATTCCTGTTTTTTTAAAATTAATGCAGGTTTCCAAACTAGAAATAATTCAGACATTCATGTGGAATCTCAGTTCATTATGGGTAGATTCTTGGGCATCTGTACTATTGCCATCATATCTTCTGTGTGACTCCAGCTGGTCCTCTGAATTGACTTTCCAGTGGTTGCAGAGATGGCAAGGACAGCCATTCTGCCTGGGACCAGCTTGGAATTTAGAGGAAGCTGCCTTATGTCAGGCCTATCTGGCTCAGTATTATGTACAATTTTTCACTCCAAGGGCCCAATTATTTTCAAGCTTGAGATATTTGAGTGCTCTTTCTGGGTGGAGATAGACAAAACTGCTAGTATCACTCACTGGAGAGACCCCCTTTTCCCTCTGGAACCAGAAAAGTGCCAAGTTTACGGTATGAAGAATCTGCAAATTCCCATAATTTTCTACACTGAGTGGCAGTTTTGAAGGGATTCAGGTAGAGGTATTTCTTAGCACTACCACATATCCTCCAACAGTTCCAATTTGCCAGGGACAGTCTCAATGAATTCTTTCTCATCCCACTTTTTCAGCTACTTCTAAAATGTCATGGTTTCTCTTTCCTCCCTCTTTCCCCCTTTGTTCTCAGCCTACTTCAACTGTGATAAACTGTTTTTAAAGTGCAAAAGGATTTTGCACTTAGTTAACTCAGCAGGGAGGGGAGAGGAGAGTAAGGAGTGGAATCTTGTCCTTTCCAGTAGGCTCAGGCAACAGCAAACTGTTGCAGCCTCCCCTAGCTTGTATAGTCTTTCTCATTAATAGCTTCTGCCATCTTGACCATATTTTGATGTTGCCTGATGTCACATTTCCAGTTTTCATGTGAAATGTTGGAGGGTATACAGTGATTAGCAGAAGTTTTGCAGGTTTGAGCCAGGTGTATTTCCTAGCACTACCAGGAGATGCTGGGGTTGAATCTGGGACTTTTTACACAAAAAGCATATGTTCTAGCATTAAACTATAGTTCATCCCACCTCTGGTGAAATTCCAGTTGCATCATTAATACATGCCAGGAACTAAGTAGGATTCCTAGATATCAGGGCCTAGCCCTTGGTCTCAGGACCTGAACCCAAAAGTCTGTAGATAAATATTTTCCTTATTTGTTAGTCTTGCAGATAAATCTCTTCCTTATTTGTTAGCATTTGTTAGGTTCAGTCTGTGGCATTTAGAGCAGCCTCCATTCCACCTGAGCTTCTGCCAGTCAGTGTACTGAGCTAGATGGATGAATGGTCTCACCCAGTAAAAGGAAGCCTTTGGGGGATTTTCTTCCCTCTGTTGTAAATAAAATTGGTCCTTCGTATCTGCAAGGGTTCTATTCTGGATCTGCTGTAAATAACAAAAAAATGTAGGACCTCAAGTCCTATTGCTCCCAATGGCATGCTATTGAGGTGAATGGGGAAGGATGCTCAAATCTGTGGATGGCAGGAGCCCTGGTGGCATGGTGGTTAAATACTGGTACTGTAGCCAAAATGCTGTGTTTAATCCTGCAGGGCTCCAGGTTGACTCAGCCTTCCATCCCTTTGGAGGTCAGTAAAATGAGTACCCAACTTGTTGGGGGCAATTGGCTAACACATTGTAAACCACTTAGAGAGTGCTTGGTACTATAAAGCAATATACTGGTAGACATGTAAGTGCTATTCCTATTGCTAAGCACCAATTTTATAATGTAACTGGTGTTAAATACAGTGCATTTTAACTTGTGGAGTTAAGCAAGTGGGGGCATTTGCTATTCTCTTGCAGATAGAAAAATGACTTGAGCTGGTGCTGCCTCTCTACCCACCTACCCCTAATTCTTGTACTCTCTCCCCCTTCAGATTTTATAGATCTGTACCGCTAATAGTTGTGTGGCTGGGAAAGTTTTACTGCACATGCAGCTGGAGTTGCCTTCAACTGAGGAAAAGCTTCAATATTTGGGTTCTTTTCAGCTGAGAAGAAAGACACCTGGAAGAAGGATTTGAGAGGTGTATAAAATTGCACTCCATATGCTATGGAGAAAGTTGATAGTCAGGCAATTTCTTTTTTCACTCCTCCATTATGGTAGAATTTGGGGATTCCCAGTGAAAGTGATTGGCAAGGGCTTGAGGTCAGCTAAAACCCCAAAATACTCCTTCACAATAAACTATTTACAGATATTGGCTGACATCCTACATGATTGATAAGAGGTACCCATGTGTGATACCACTATGCCCCCCCATCACTACTCCCAGGTCTCCCTGTTGCACTGCAATAGCCGCCTCTCCGGGTATTCTATTATTGATTCCATTGCTGGGGAAGTGGATTGAAGAAGCTTCTGGCTACGGTCCTATACCCATATGCAGACTGATGACATCTTCTCCTGAGACCTCTGGGGGTTTCCAGCAGATCTCAATGGAAGATATACAAAGGAATCTTGTAGCACCTTTGAGACTAAGGGGCTGTACAGACTGGCTTGAAGCGCTGGTGTGGGGGTGGTGTGTTGTGTGTGTGTGTGGGGGGGGGTGGCGTTTGGATGAGGCATGTCCTGATGCTGCCGCCATGCCAGCATCATACTGCCTGCCCACCCGCACAGCAGGTGGCATCATGGCACTCATTCGGCGCAGCATTTATATGTCACATAGATTGTGATGTCCTGCATGTTAGGGGGTTGGACTGGAGGGCCCTTGTGATCTCTTCCAACTCTATGATTCTATGAAAGGAGCACTGAAAGTGCCACTGCGGCAGCAAAAGCGCCTTTTTGCCAGCTCTAAAAGGAGTGGCATTTTGCCATTGCTTTTAGAACCAGCAAAGCACCAGATCAGGGGTGTGGCATGCAGTTGCCACAGCTCTGATCCAGCACTGAAAAGGGCAGTGCAGAGCCATTCCTTTGGAGCAGTCTGTTTTGCCCCTAACTCAGAGAAAGAAGTTGGTAGCATAAGCTTTCATAGACTAAGAATGTAGCCACACTGCGGAATTAAAGCAGTTTGATATCACTTTAACTGCCATAATCATATCCTACAGAATACAGAATGGCATGGTTGAATAATGGGGACTGGGGTTCTCTGCTTGAAAATTCTAGAAGTCCATCCCTATACAAATTGCAGGATGGAATCATGCCGGATAAAATGGAATCTCAGTGCTATGCTTCTGTAGTGTGAAAAGAACCATATGATACTTTGTGTCACCTGTTAGAAGGTTTTAAAAGGGACTAGACAAATTCACAGATGATGAGGTTATCCAGACTCAATAGTCCTCCAGGATGGCTATATGTTATGTTCCAGTATGTCACAGACTACCACCAGTCACTGGGGAACATAAGTAGGAGGGGGTTATGGCCTCTCTGGCCAGAGTGGGAATCACGTGGCTTTCAGAGGTCATTGGAGTGCAAGTCACAGCATTCCTCCCTATTCTTCCTGATTTGCAAAGTAGGACTGCTGGGAGCTGCAGTAAAATGACATCCAGAGGACTACATGATTCTCACTCCTGCTCTATGAGCTGACTGTAGGCTTTCCATAGGCATCTGATAGGCCACTGTGGAGAAGAACTGATGGACTAAGTGGGCTATTGGCCCAACCATCAGGGAACCCTTCAGTGGCGCATCCAAGGTAGCTTGAAAAAACAAAACAAAAACCAAATGAACAATAATAAGTATATTATAATAAATAACAAAAAGAGACTAAAATACCCCAGGGAAATTAACTTTGTCTTTGCCTGGTGCCAAAAATGAGAACAGCAGATTCTTATGTTCATCTGGAGGGCCAAGTTTTGAGAGGCTTTGGTTGGAGCAAATAAGAGTTGACATAGAAGCTGGAGGCAGGATATGAGTAAATGAAACAGAGTAGAAATGAATAGAGGGACTTGTAAGGGACAACCCTCTCAATCCAGCATAGCATTGCCAGTTCAGGATCATGCTAGGCCTTGAGATTTCCAGGTCAAAACTTTACATCTAAGAATAACTCCTAGTAATGCCACAAAGCATTATGCATTAAATACAATCTGCAGTTGTTCACAGATTGCCATTCAACAAGCCGCCCCCCCACCCCACCGCTAATGTTTGGAAATTAAAAGCTTTATTGCACAGGCCCTGGAACAGGCCTGTTGCATTACATAAGGGGGTGTGATGGGAATGGAAGGCGGCATAGAACACAGTATACCGCACAGGAGAACGCCATCGCTGCCGTCAGCAGAACTTCTCATTGTGTTCCAGATGCATTCCCCAGGAGGTGATTTTCAGGAACTGTTTAGAAGCGTTCCTGAAAATCATCCCCTCTGGGATGCATCTGGAATGTAATGAGAACTTGCGGCAGTGGCATTTTCCTGTGTGGTAAACTGCATTCTATGCCGCCTTCTGTTCCCATCATGCCCCCTTTTGTAATGTTACAGGCCCGTTCCAGGGCCTGTGCAATAAAGCTATGTGAAAAAAACTCTTAGCCAAAGGACTGTTCCCAGATCAGGTTGAAATATGGGGATTACTCCTTCTCGCTTACTTAGAAAGATGGGGGTAGGGCTTCTAGCCAGATAATGGCTGCAGAGCAGAATTGAGGGTGAGCCTTGGCACCACAATGACTGAGAGAGAAGGAAGACGTTAACAGAGGGGCTCTACAGACCACCCCTAAAGGGCAGCAGGATGCTGTGCCTTTTCTGGCCAGATCAGGGCCTTGGCAACCTCATGCTGTTCCCTCAATCCAGCCTTTTTGCACCCTCCAAAGGGTGCCATAGCTGCGGCGGTACGGCTGTATGGCATCCCTCCAGCGCTGCTTCAATCTGGACACAGTGCCAGAGGTGCGCCATGATGCCACACGCCATCTGGAGCAGCATGTGGCATCATGGCACCCTGGGGGCGGAGTCAGGGCATACGTCGTCAGGACTCTGTGCCTCAACTCTGCCCACAGGCTGACCTTTTGGGCTGGTCTGCATACAGTTTAAGAAAGGAAAAGAGATTCCACCTTAACATTTGGAAGACCATTCAGATGGTAGGAGCTGTTCCACAGTCGGAAACACTCCCTCGGAGTGTGGTGGAGTCTCCTTCTTTGGAGGTTTTTAAACAGAGGCTGGATGGCTATCTGTCAGAGGTGCTTTGATTGTGGAGATTATTGCATTCGATTTAAAGCACCTTATCCCTGATGGGATAGAGGCGTGTTTAATTTTGAAAAATGCGTCTTAACACATTTATCTGTGGCCAGGCGAATGCAGCCCATATACAGCCTGGATGTCAGCTGGGCTTATTCTGTGGCTTTTTATGAATGGCATTCGCCCAGCCACAGGTGAATGTGATAAGACCCATTTTTAAAATTAAACACGTCTCTATCCCTTTGGGGATAAGGCACTTTAAACTGAATGTGATTATCTCCTGTGTCTTCTTGTATGGCAGAGAGTTGGACTGGATGGGCTTTGTGGTCTCTTCCAACTGTAACATTCTAAGTAAATATATAGATACACACATACCAGAGAAGGGACTGCAGCAACAGATCAATGAGGCATTTGAAATTGTAGTAAGATGGTGATCTCCTAGTTGAGGTGGAGACTGCATACAGCCCTTTCCTCTTGCCTCAAGCATAGCTGTGCCAAAACTGGAGAACTTCCTTGTCTCCTGCCTGGAGATGACCCATGAAAACTGGAGACTCAGAGCCAGGCCCTGAAATCTGGTAACCCGTATCCAGCAGCAATTCAACTACAAGAATTCATCAGCAATTTAAAAGCAATTTGATTTGTCCTTCCCCATTAATGGACAAGCTTATGTAGGGCTCGGTGCCACCATATTCCCAGAAATTTGCAATAGACATCTCTTTTTCTTTTTTCTAAAATGGTCTTTTGTTGTTAACTTTAAAAAAAACCAAAAACCTAAAAGGTTCACAATTTGCCGGATGTATGTTGAGATTCAAGGCCATGATTGATCCTGTGAGAAACTTGGAGGCCCTGCTAGGCGAACATATGCTCCTGCTGCTCCGAAGAGTATCTCAGAGGATTGGCAGAGTCCACAAAAATGGAGAGATTTTAAAGCCCTATAAAAACTTGTTAAGAAGCAGGGAGGGAAAGAGGTCTGGGTGGAAGGGAGAGTTTAGAAATACAAACAAGCGAGATCCTTCAGCCAAGTAGTGTTGGCTTCATCATTTACAGCTGCATTACCTCACTCAAGGCAAAAGCTTGGCCTTTAAAGCCGCTGTGACACCGTTCACTTAAAAATGAATTAGACAGGGCCCACTCCCCCATTTCCAAAGTACAAGCTGCAGGCAGGGATTATTCACCAGCTGTGCTGGATCTGGCAGACTTTTTTTCACCCTCTCTCCCTTGCACTAGCCCTGAAAAATGAAGCACTTACACAAAGAACTACTACTCACTCAGACAAGCTACTTGTATTAATCAGATTTGTATTCCCAGCCTTCCTCCTATCAGTTTACTGTATCTATACCTACCTAGAGATGCCAGATCTCAAGGCCTGGCCTGGAGTTTCCAGTTTTTAGGGTCCTCTCCAGGCAGGAAAAAAAATTGCTGCAAATTCTCCAGTTTTGATGAGCCCACCTCCCGAAAAAAGGAAAAAAAAACTGCATGTATACCTTCACCTAGTAAAGAAGCAGCTTGCTACAATTTCCAAGACATTATTGACTTGCAAGGAATTTCTGGAGCTCTTATCTATTTAGTTACTTTTTTTACTCCTTCCATCCCAGTCACTGTAGCACCAGGGCATACCTTCCACTTTGCTTTGTACCAACATTCTGGTTAGAAGCAAATAGGCTAGTTTAAATATTCCTTAATCTGTCTTCTTAAGTAAAATATAACCTAGGATTTGTAATTTTGTGAGATATTTAGTGCCCATTCCCACTTGTGGAAAACCCCGCATTGGAACCGGGCTGTGCTCCGCTTATGAAAGTGATTCCAAAAGGCCCCTCGTTCACACTATGAAAAGGGACCTTGTTTGGAATCGCTTTCTTAGCTGGGAATGTTTGTCGTCCCCACTGGAGCTGCCATGTAAGGTGACAGCCCTTAACGCCCCCTCTCCTTCCTGCAGGGGAATTTTTTTTTATTGGGGGGGTATTGATCACAAAATCAATCTTGTGCATTTGTGATCAGTATAATGAAGAAAATGAAAACACACACACATGCTTCTGGGGGATCCTTCCTTCCTTTTTTCCCTCTTTTTCTTCATTATACTGATCACAAATGCACAAGATCACAAATGCAATCTTGTGCATTTGTGATCTTGTGGATTTGTGATCTTGTGCATTTGTGATCAGTATAATGAAGAAAAAGAGAAAAAAAGGAAGGAAGGGGGGAAGGAAGGCAGGCAGGCAGGCAGGCAGGCAGGCAGGCAGGAAGGAAGGAGGGAGCCCCAGGAGCAAGTGTGTGGGTGTGGGTGTTTTTCTTTTTCTTCATTATACTGATCACAAATGCGCAAGATCACAAATGCACAAGATTGATTTTGCGATCAATGCCCCCCTCCAAAAAAACAAAAAAAACAAAACAAAACAAAAAAACCCACGATTCTGACCAGCGTTCCCACTTACTGGAAACGCTTCAGATTTGTGTCTTCCAAAAAAGACCATTTTAAAACTAGTGTCAGGAAAGCCCAGGCTATTTGCTTTTAACCCGGTTCTTTCCTCCACTAATCGATCCAATGCGGATCAGAAGTCGATTCGAGTGTGAACGAGGGTCATATAGCCCGCGTCACACTTCGAATCAAAATGTAGTGGGAATGGGGCCTTAGCCTTATGTGTCAGAGAGCTCTGGTGCCACAACAAATTACAAATCCTAAGATTCCATAACATTGAGCCAAGGAAGTTAAAGTGATGCCAGACTGCATTATTTCTACAGTGCAGATTAGACCTAAATGAGATGGAATAATCCCCTCATTTAATTTTGATCAGAGAATAGCCTCTTCAGCTAAGATTTGTGTCTTAATTTCCAAACAGAAAAAGGGGGAGTGTGCCTGTATGTGTTTGAATTACAAGCTGAGAGAACTGTGGTTGGTATTTAATACATAATGTTTAATGACATTATTAGGGGTCATCCCTGGGTCTCAGATTTTGGCCCAGAAACCTCAGGGTGTGAGATGATTCTGAACTGGCAACCCTACCAGTTATAAACTGCAGTTATGGCAGTTTGATACCACTTTCACTTTAATTACTCCATCCTCTGGAACTGGCACTTCAGTGAGGTACTTTTGAATATCACACCAAATTACAAAACCCAGGATTCCTTAGGATGGAGCCATGGTAGTTAAAGTGGCATACCATATATACTTGACTATAAGACAACCTCATGTATAGGTCGAGGGCACATTTTGGAGCCAACAGTATGGATTTTGATATGACCCATGGATAAGTCGATGTTAAAACTTAATGGGCATGTAATGAAGAATCTAAAAGACGAAGCAAAGGAAAACAGTGCCAAAGAACTAACAAAGTTCCAGGCTATGCACAATTGTTTGTGCTCACACTAAAGCTGGATGGAGAGTAGGGGTGTGTGTGTCAGTGCTTTCAGGACAGATTACATTCTTGCCTTTCAACACGATATGGTTCTTTTTTAAATAAGAGTTTAAGTACAGTACAGTGGTCCCCCGGTTTACGAATCCCCCGGGGTACGAAATCGGCAGGACCGCTAAAGTATCCCCCGGGATCCGAAAGATCCCCCGGGATCCGAAGAAAAAAACCCGTGCGGCCCCTTTAAATCGGCCGCGCGGTCCGTTTAAAATAGCGGTCCCCCGGGAAACGAATGCTTCCGGGTTATGAAAGGTAATCCGGAACGGATTACCTTCGTAACCTGGGGGACGACTGTACTTACATTAACCAGTGGATAAGTCGAATCAGGGGTTTTTTGGGTCAATTATTTGACTAAAATTTCTAGACTTATACATAAGTATACACAGTAAAATGCTATCAGTGTGGAGTGAAATGTAGATATACCTTTAGAGGGTTATACATGGATGGGGGTTACTGCATGTTATCTTTGCAGTAATCTAGATTTTGATGGATTTATTGAAGTATAATTGCAGATGAGGAAGAAAAAAACAATAAAGGTAAAGGTAAATGTAGTCCTTGACATGAATGTCTAGTCATAACCGACTGTAGGGGGTGGTGCTCATCTCCGTTTCTAAGCTGAAGAGCCAGCGTTGTTTGAGGACTACTCTGGCAGTCATATGGCCGGCATGACTCCACCAAATGCTGTTACCTTCCCACTGAGAAGTGGTACCTATCTGTCTACTTGCATTTACATGCTTTTGAACTGCTAGGTTGGCAGAAGCTGGGACTAGTGACAGGAGCTCACCCCATTATGCAGCACCTTTGCAATCAGCATCTTAACCACTTGAGCCACTGCATCCCTTAGAAAAAAACAATAACACTTGGTAAATTGGAAGGCAGTAAGGAAAGAGAAAGACCACATTACAGAGGGATAGGCTCAATCAAAAAACCCACAGTTGTGAGCTTGCAAGACCTGAGCAGAGCAGGTCTCTCAAGTTAATAACAGCGTGTCTTGGAAGTCTTTGTGTCATACTTCTTGAATTAAGTAATTTTAAATGGGGAACAATTTTGTTTCAGTTAATTTTCCAAGAATTTCTCAAAATGTGTAGGCATCATATTTAGGAAGATACAACTATACGGTTAAAAAATTGATATAGGTATCAATTTTTTATTTCCCTTTCTACTAAGGGCCGCAGGAAAAGAAACATTAGGGCTGTTCATCTCAGCTAGTATAAGCCATCAGATCTACTGTTAGATATTGAGTCAACATGTAGGTAAACACTAATGATTCAATGGGTCTATTCTAACCAGGCGGAATAGTAAGCCATTGTCTTCTCACCTACTTGAAGTTTCTCTTTATAAACTTGTGAAATGGGTTGGACTAAGATAGTGGTTCTCAGCTTTTGCTTCTCCAGGTTTTTTTTTTTTTTTTGGGAGGGGGGTTCAGCTTCCAGAAATTCTGACCACTGGCAGTGTTGGTTGGAGGACTGAAGCCTAAAACATCTGGAGAAATGAAGGTTGGGAGCCACTGGATGAAGAAACCAGAACTGGGCAAAAGTCACCCAGTGGACCTCATGTCTAAAAAGGATCTTCAGCCTGGGCCACTCTTAACTCCAATGGGGATGGGAAGAATCTCTGAAAATATTTTAAAAATAGTCAAAAATCATATTTCTTGAATGTTGAGCAACACTGATGAGAAGAACCCTGGGCTGATGGTTATCTTTGCATTTGGAACTTACATCACACATAATTTGCATTTTTATTTTTTAGTAGAATACAGCATTTTCTGTGCATAAGATAATATACATTTAGCACGTAGGAAATACATATTTTTTTCTGTACAGAGAATGTTATTTTCTTTTTTCCCCAAAATACAAAATATGTAATGATGCTACTTTAGATATAGATAGACCAGCCCTTTGAGGCATTCTCGTCACGTGCTAGTGTTGCCTTGGGGTGGAGCTTACACACGCCCCACAACCCTAGCACGTGACGAGGGCGTCAAGATGGCGGTGCCCTGTTTACATGGGCACCACCATCATTACATAAGCCCCGCGTGGCACCCACACGGTGCAGTGCAGCACTTACGTAATGAGTGCGCCAGTGGTGCACTTGTTACGGTGCAGCTGCGCGCTGCTGCGGCTTAAAAAGAACCTGCTTTTTGCAGGTTCTTTTTCCGCTGGCGGGATGCCACATGGTTTGGCCACTGCGGCTTCCCTCTGGTAGAAAAACAGGTACCGGGAGGGCACCCTTTTGGGCAGTATATACTGCCCCCCTGATATATAAATCTTAACTCTAATTAAACAGATAATAGCAAACATCAGACCAACATATGAACAAGCCAAAAAAAATTCTAAAATATCATATAATCTGTATAAACATTACACTCTCCTATCTTCCAAACTCATCCTACTCACGTTTAAATATATCATAAGATTACATCAATATTAACTCAAATACTGCCATTATAGTACGGACAGAAGCAAAAAATATCCTCTATTAACTGAAAAACCTATTTTTAAATAATTTCCTTTTGTCCATACTCTCACCTATTACTTTCTCCTTTTACCATAATAAATCCTCTCCTTACTGCTCTCCTATATTTTACCATAATAATCCTCTCCTTACTGCTCTCCCATATTCCTTCTCATTCTGCCATACCTTCCTTTATTCTTAATCATTCATACTTTATCCTTCCTCTCGCTGTATCTTGTCTTTGCTCATACAATGTCTTCCTCTATGTCTATATTAATGAAACCAAACTCTCACTCTCCCCTTTTTCCATTCTTCTTCCCCCATCCATTAATGTCTTCTTCTCCTCCATCTATCCGACACCATTTTTTTCTTCTACTTGCCTACTCAAATCACCATTCACCTCCCATACCTCTTACAGGGAATGTTGTTTGCTGTACAAAAAATGCAGTTTCTTGCACCAAACAACCACATGCGGATTTTGCACAGAATAACTACCAAACTGCTAATAGTGATCCAGAGCTACTCAGTTTTTGAAGACTTTTCCACAGCAAGCAGAAAAATACTAAAATTGCTTCCGTTGAGAAGAAAATTGTCCAAGAATTACATCCCTAAAATCTGGGGGCCAGTTTTTCCCACTGGCTCTGTTATCATGTTTCAGTCAATAATGAAGCCTTGCCTAACCTATCCTCCTGGCCTCTCATTTTTTCCCACACTCTGGGTAGGGAATGAGTTTATTTCATGTATGGATTCTCATTATATTGAAGGCCCTGGACATTTTCCCATACTCCTGGAAAGAGTGAATGATTCCTCCTCCCTGCTTATTCTCTGTAGTGCTTTCAAAGATATCTTTCCTCTGATGCTCCACCCATGACTTCAGTCCACATCTACCATTCCCTGATTTCTCTTTGTAGGAGTTGCATGGCAAGACAATATTAAAAAGAAGTGGTCTTATATCCCTAGTGAGTAAGATGAATAAAGCTATCTATTTTGAAGAAAACAAATAGATAATTTTACTCACCCTTTGAGCATTTATTTATTTTAGCTGAGTGTGAAGAAATCAAGCCAGGCATCTTGCATATGGTCACGACAGACTATCTCAACATGGGCATGATAGAGTGCAAGGATTCTCAAGTCTCTGTGAGAAATCTCATCTCCAGAGCAAGTGTGAGATACCAAGGGATTTTTCCCCTTGTCATGCTCTTGGTAATTTGAGCAAAACTGTCTCAACTGGACTTTTTCCCTTTATGAAACTAACTACATGTGGAAACAAAGGAAGCTAGAGTGGGGAGATTTACTGCTCAGAAATATAGAAATAGCCCACCTGTTAATTCTGCTCATCTAAAGACCATGCAATGACAGCAGTTATCATAGCTTCAAATATTGTACATTTACAGAAATACACAAAAGTTGGTCTCATAAAGGTGCAAATTCCCTCGGAAACCAACAGCAACTGTAAAAATCTCACCATCTCACAGCAAGGAAAAAAAAATATTTGCACTTCCTTATTTAGCATGCAAGTACAAACCAAACTGCAATTTACATCCCTAATTTTAGCACATTTATGTTCTTTTTTACTTCAAGTCATTTTTGACATATAACCTTAAGGCCATTTTTCTAAGCAAAACTTGTTCCGAGGCAGTTTGCCTTTGCCTTCCTATGAGACTGAGAGTGTGACTTGCCCAAGGTGTGTTTCCACGGCAAAGTAGAGTAAGGATTCAAACCCTGGTCTCCAGAGAATTAGTCCAATGCTCAAACCATTACACCATGCTGACTCTCAGTGCATTTATATCTATTTATTTGTTTATTTACCTGGCATGGAGCTTAAGAAAAACCATTTGGCTTGCCTTTTGAAGGGTGAAAATGTGGATCTGTTGGATCTTAACTTTTAAATTGTTTTATTTATTGTTGATATAATGGTATATCAACCATGGTAATGGTTGATATAATGAAATTTATATATATATATATATATATATATAATTTCATAAAAACATAATAAAACCCTTTGTAACAAGCAAAGGTCAGATGTAATATAGCACTGGCCACCAGCCAGAAGCTCAACACATGTCAGAGCCAGTCTGACTTTCTTTGGGAATGATCTGGTGTTTCCAGGGTGCAAAAAGGAGCTGCAAAAAGCAGATCCTTTTTGCACCCTGGGGCATGATAGCCATGGGTTTAGGATGCTCCTTTGGTGCTTCATTGTCTGAGTGTAAACTATTTTTGCACTTTGAATTCATTTTTCAACCACTGAAGTATGCTGAGGAGAAAGGGTGAAAGTGGAGAGGAAAGAAGCCAGGACATTTTAAAAGCAACTGAAAAAATTGACAATGGAGAAATTATCGAGACTGTCTCTGTCAAACTGGGACATTATGGAGGTATAGCTATGGGGTTCTAAAGAGCATACCAGAGAGCCATGTAGCAAGCACATTTTGCATGTGGTTTAGCTCTTAAATACTTTTCAAGGGCTAACCCACACAGAGGGCAGTACAGCAGTCTAATTGTGAGGTGATAGGCATGCGTCACTGTGGTCTGTTCTACTTCTGTAAGAAAGAAAAACAGCTAATGCACAGCCAAAACTGCAGAAGAATACTGCTGGCCATAGCATCTCCACCCCCAAGTCAGGATACATGAACCATTTTAATGGTTTTACTGTCTTAAATTATTTCAAATTGTATTTGTTGGCTGTCTTGAATGCTTTTTTAAAGTGTAACATGCAGAAAGGATAATGATGATGATTATTAAAGTTTGTTTATAAAGTGCTGTAAGTTTGCACAGCATTGTACATGCTGAATATATGTACAAAATATAATTAAATAAAAACCTGCCAAGGGCATACAAATAAAGCAGGATCCCAGATGATGTCTTCCATCAAGACTATGGCCAAACCTAAATAGCTTCTATTTAGCAAGGTGGCTGCATTACTTGCCCTAGGGAGTTTATCACACGGGAGGAATTTCTCTCAATTTCAAAAGAAATGAAAGTGGGGCCAGTTCAGAAATGAGTGAATTCACTAGTTCAGCTAATTTATTGATGCTGCATCACCTTTGGAATGACTTCCCATTGCCCAAAATTGCCTAAAATTGTGTGCGATAGTTTCTCATGCAATAACGTGAAACCCCACAATTGCATTCAGAATGACTTCCCATTGCCTGAAAATGCATGTGGTACTTTCTCACGCAATAATGTGAAACCCCATGATTGCATTCAGACTGCCATTGGATTATGCTTCTAATGTCTGTCATCTGATAAACTCCTTAGACTATCCCTGGATTGCCATTCAGCTTCTCTAGTTTGATATAAGGTTTTAACTGTCTTTACAAGTTCTGTAGGTAGGCCAATTTTGTCCCAAGACTTTGCTCAAGAAGCTCTAACCTAGGTTGCTGCCACACAGCAGAATTTATGTAGTTTGATATCACTTTAACTATCTTGGAATCCAGGGATTTGTAGTTTTAGGAGGCACCAGAACTCTCTGATAGATAAGGTGAATGTTTCAAAACTACAAATCCCAGAAATCCATAGCATTGAGCCATAGCAGTTAGTGATGTCAAACCGCCTTCAATCTGCAGTGTAGATACAGATGCAAACATAAAAGAGGCCTTCTCTGCATCACGACACAGTGAAAGGTGAGGTGAATTTATTTCCCAGCTCTTTCTCTCTCTTTTTGTTGGGTGCAGATAAGAAATAGGAAATGGAATAGCAAAGGTGGATAGGTTTGCATTGCAACACTCCGAAACATTGCGGGGGAAAGATAGTTATATTTAGAGGAGTCAGAAACAAATAAGCTTTATGGGCTTGCTTTGGCTCACAGGACAGCCACATGGTTTTAGAAATGCACAATGATCCTAAATGGCCCACTGTGTGGTTAACAGAATGTGGATTTTAGCCCTTAGTCCTGCACCCGGAAGCCAGCAACTCAAGCACATGGGATACAAGGGGCATTAAATTATTCAGGTGGCTGCTTCACACCTGGGCAAAAGTGTGGGAAAAGTTAAGGTTGCTAGGGAAATAGTATTAAAATACTGTTGGCCTGCTGCTTCCCCCATGTTTGAAGTTTAATATTCAGAAATCTTCTGGTATATCTGTTTAGGGCTAGACATAATGGCTAGAATCCTGTTGGGGTCTTGTGCATGTGTAGGTTCCCCTAAGGAAGTGATTAGTGGATGTATACATTCTGTATTCAAATCAAGTTTGTGGAAGTGATGTTGTGCACATGGTACTCTTCTATATACTTGTGCATATATGTACATGCACACTCTTTTGCACATTGATGGACATGTTCAAGGATGAACATTGATGTCCATGTTTGCCCATTGATGTGCATTGTGCATGGTTGTACAGTATTGCACATTTTGTTGTTGTACAGCAATGGGCTGGTGTTGCACAACTACCAATAAACTCAATGAATGTAAATTTGTACACTTTTAGCATGCCTCCTCCTTTACTTCCCTTTCAACATAGTGGAAAAATTTATCCATCCAGCTCAGGACTGTTTACACTGACTGGGTGTGACTATCCAGAGTTGTAGGTGAAGTTCTTTACTAAGAGGACTGCTTGGAGACTGCAGGAAGTGAAGCTGGGACACCGTCAACATGCAAATCAACAGAGCCTGGAAATGTTACTTTTTTGGACTATGCCAAACACCCAACAGCCAAAAATTGTAGGAGTCCAAAAAGGTAACTCTTCCAGCCTTTGTCATGGAATACAGCCAGCCCTCTGTATGCACGATTCTTTATCCGCAAATTACTCTGTCCACAGCTTGAAAATATTTTTAAAATTTATATAAATTCCAAAGAGCAAACCATGATTTTACCATTGTATGTAAGGGACACCATTTTACTTAGATTGTATTTAATGGGACTTGAATATCCATAGATTTTGGTATCCATGGGGGGAACCTCAGGGGGAACCTCCCGATCCTCTGGGAGGAACCTGCTACAGCCTGTGAAAACTCGGCTGTCGCAGACCTCCCAGAGAACTTTTTCAGCTACTGCACCCAAGCTGTGGAATGGACTGCCGGATGAGATGCGTCTTATAACATCTCTTGACTGCTTTAAAAAAGCTCTGAAGACGCATCTCTTCCGGCAGGCCTTCCCTGAAACCTTCTAGTTCCTGGCTCCGAAACGGGACCTATTTTGACCCCTTGCTTGGTGCTATTTTTACCCTCATCCAAGATCTATGAGGATGTATTATGTTTTTAATGTTGTTATGGTTTTAAATTATTACTAATTTAATTTATTTTTTAAGGATGGGTGGTTGGGTATGGGTTGATGATGTATTTTAATCTGTATGTTTTAATTTGCTGTACCCCGCTCTGATTGTGCTCTACAGAGGAGCGGGCTAGAAATAAAGATTTATTATTATTATTATTATTACCAAGGGCCCACTGTACTGCTGTCTTTCAGGGAAGGCAGGAGGGGGTATACATTTTGTGTGTTCCCATTGATCCTTATAACAAGTTTACCAGGTAGGCTGTATTAAGAAATAGAGGCTCACATCCAATGGTGTTACTAGGGCTTGTGTCACCTGGTGTGGTAACTCATGGTGTCACTCGACCATTGGGCTCCTCCCATTTTACACCATACAGAATCCTTAGTAATGCTTTTTTGCATGAGTGTTACTCATAAATCATAATTCGCATATACCACTGAATGTGACGCTAATAGTTGTGACATCAACAACTAGCAAAATTAAAATTATACCTTCCCATTACAATATCATATGCACAACCCAAATGTATTTATATATACATAGTGAAGGTTTAGTTAAATGTTTTTAAAGAAAATTTAAAAAGATTTTTTTAAAAAATTAAAAATAAATTTAAAAATTAGAAATTTGAAATTTTAAAAAATTCCAGCACCTCTCCTTTCTCCTCTCACTGAGCTTCACCCCACTCCCTCCATCTCTTAAAGTATTTTAAAGGGAAGCAGGTGAATGCCAGAGCCTCTTTCTGCCAAAAGATAGGTGTTTGAGGAGCAGTTGTGTCACTCCACCTCGGGTGTCACCTGGTGCGGTCTGCACCCCTTGCACCCCCTAGTGATGCCACTGCTCACACCATACCCTCCAACTGTCCCAATTTGTTAGAGACAATGCTGATTAATCCTCTTGTCATTCCACTTTTCCAGCAGCTTTTAAAATGTGCCAATTGTTCTTTTTTGCTCCCACTTTCCTCTTTTGCCCTTAGCTTACTTCAGTTACTGTAAACTGTACTTAAATGCAAAAATTACACTCAGCTCAGTGGGGTGAGAGAAGAATTGGGGGTGGAATCTTGCCCTTTCCCACTAGGCATAGGCAAAAGCAAATTGCTGCAGCCTCTCCTAGCTCATTAATAACATTTGTCAACTTGACCACACTCTGATGTTTGGCCATACATTATCCTGGTTTCCATCTGTGAAATGTTGGAGGGTATGTCACACAAGGTAAACTCCTAAACTTCTGTAGTCTTTTAAAAGAAAAGACTGTTTTGAAATGTTTTCCATGTTTTGGAAGAGTGAGGTGTGTGGTGCCCAGTGAGGCCAGAAATGGGATTGATGTAACCCTGGACCGCCTGCAGCTGCCTGCTGTATTTTGAAAAGGTGACAACCCTAGGTAATTTTCATGAAACATTTTCTCCCTCATAAATGACATACCCTCCCCTTATGCTATCCTCCATATATGCATAGGGTCCCTTGGGGAACTATGGATTATTGTCAAGACTGCAGCTGCTCATTAACACTTGACTCATATTTACAATAGCGGTAGATATTTTTTTTTCTTTTTTTCCAAAGGAGAAGGAAGCCAAAAGGCCTGTAATACATTTTAAACATGCAAGAAATGAGGCCAGCAAGTCCTTTAAAACAATATGAGCATATAATAATAACAAACAGAACAACATTAAATGCTCAAAACAGGAGTAAGTGATTATGAGAAACAGTTTTGGATGAGCGCTTTCCATCACAGAGCTCCATGAAATGCAAGTTCAAAGGAATCTGGTTGCCAAAACTAGCTTCTGGGACACAAGCGATCCCACTTGTGAAGGGTTAAACCTTCTCTGAATAATAAAAGACTGTTGGGTTTCTTCTCAGACCTTCTGCCAATTTTTATATGCATCTGTAGGCTCATTTCCCTCCTCCTTAGGATAGAAGAAAACTTTTGAACTGGGGGCACACCAAAAGCATCGAAGTTCTTGTAAAGTGGAAGGAGAACAGAACAACCACAAAGTTATATTCCTTCCCATATGTACACTCTGTGCCCCATTTTCCTTAACTTCTAACTACTTTGATTCAATAAGATAAAAAAAATAAATACATCAGATTCTGGGAACAAACATTTCCTTGGTTAATTAAATAAAATAAAATATAGAAGGCTTGGGTACCTTGTGGCCCATCACATACTACTGGAATGCAGTTCCCATCAGCCCTAGCTAGCAAAGCCTAATGTGAGGTTGATGGGAAGTGCAGTCCATCAACATAGAATTAATAGAATCATAGAGTTGGAAGAGACCACAAGGGCCCTCCAGTCCCAAACCCTGCCATGCAGGAACTCCCAATCAAAGCATACCCGACAGTTTTACTTTTCAGCAACTTCTGCACATAACTCTACTGTTTCTTCCTTGTGGGTAGGTATGTGATTCCGATACAATGCTTGATCCAGCTTCATCGGTGGAAATGGTAAAGGTTTTAGAAGAAGATCCAATGGTTGGAGGTGTTGGGGGAGATGTTCAGGTGAATATAAACAATTTTTATGGTGATTCAGACTTTGTATCAACTATTGTTTCTTACATTAAGGGACACTTCAGTTTCAGCCTTAAAATTCTGCAAAGTTAATCTCAGTATAGTGAAATGGCACATTTATTTACTTATATAACTGGATTTCTAATATGCCCTGCTTCCACAAATAAGGGTTGGGTCATCTTACAGTACAGGAAAACCACAAAAGGAATAAAATCATGCAACATGAATAAATAAGTAAATAAAAGGAAATAGACATATTTATCATTATATTAATACACACACAAGATTTCCCCCCCCCTTTTTTTTTCTCCTTATCTCTCTTGGAAATTTACTCAGTATCACATGGATAAGTAAAGCATAAAAGGCAAAGAAACACTTTACACCATGGTATAGACAATTTTTAATAGGTTTGGGGCATCAAATGATGAGTGGTGTTTAGTGGAAGTCTTAAAAAGAGCTACTGACACAATAAAATTAAATCCAGTTTTTATTAAATATATTGCACAAGAAGTCAATTTTTATTTCTGGAGTCCAACACTATTACACAGCATTCATCTTCATTAGAAAAACTATTACATCACATGACAGTCAGGGTGGTGTATGGTTTCAGCATTGGACAACCACTCTGGAGATGAGGGTTCAATTCCCTGGTTGGCCATGGAAGCCCACTGTGCATCCTTGGTTGAGCCACAGACTCTCAGCCCCTTGCTGCTGTGTACCTTCAAGTCATTTTCAAATTATGGAGATCATAAAGCAAATCTATCACAGGGGGTTCTTGGCAAGATTTGTTCACAGATTTGTTTGCTTTCCTCTGAGACTGAGAGAGTGTCATCACCCAAGATCACTTAGTGGGTTTCCATGGCTGATTCGAATTCTGGTTTCCAAAGTCATATTCCAACACTCAAACCACTGCACCATGCTTATCTTCTATTAATAATCTCTTTAAAGAATTCTTGATAAGCCACCGAGCAATGCCAGCTCTTACCCAAACATAGAGTCAGAATAGAGTCCTTCAATACTGAGAAACATGTGATTTGCTTACTTGTCACAGCATGTGTTTATGTTGAGCTATCTATTTGGCATGGAGTTATCATTGGAATATAAGAATGGGGTTAATTTGCAAGTTTCAGTGTTAATCTCTAAGGAAACGTCATTGAAAGAGGGAAAACATAAGTCTCAGTAATATGTGTAGTTTGATGCATAATTTCAGAACTACTGCTGCTTATGAGTAACTTCACAAATATGTCTAATATTGTTATTAAATATATGGAAACCAAAACAAAATGCATGAAAAAATGCCAGGGGGAAAGTTCAAATTATTAAAAAATAATATTGGTTGCATTATTTTTAATGACATTTATATCTCATGTTCTTTTTCTTTGGAGCTAATTTTCAAAATTCCTTTCCATTTATTCTGCTTGTAGATTTTGAACAAATACGATTCGTGGATCTCCTTCCTCAGCAGTGTTAGATACTGGATGGCGTTTAATATCGAAAGAGCCTGCCAGTCCTACTTTGGCTGCGTCCAGTGCATCAGCGGACCTTTGGGGATGTACAGAAACTCCTTACTCCATGAATTTGTGGAAGATTGGTACAATCAAGAATTCATGGGATCTCAGTGTAGCTTTGGAGATGATAGACATCTCACCAACCGAGTCCTGAGTCTCGGCTATGCAACAAAATACACAGCTCGATCAAAGTGCCTTACAGAAACGCCCATAGAATATCTCAGGTGGTTGAACCAACAGACCCGTTGGAGTAAGTCCTATTTCCGAGAGTGGCTATACAATGCAATGTGGTTCCACAAGCATCATTTGTGGATGACCTATGAAGCTGTCATCACTGGGTTCTTCCCATTTTTTCTCATTGCCACCGTCATTCAGCTTTTCTACCGAGGGAAGCTATGGAACATCCTACTTTTCTTGTTGACGGTTCAGCTTGTGGGCCTTATCAAGTCTTCCTTTGCCAGCTGTCTTAGAGGAAACATTGTCATGGTGTTTATGTCCCTTTACTCAGTGTTGTACATGTCAAGTTTACTTCCAGCCAAGATGTTTGCAATTGCCACGATAAACAAAGCGGGATGGGGCACATCGGGGAGAAAAACTATTGTGGTCAATTTCATTGGACTCATCCCTGTGTCTATTTGGTTTACAATCCTTTTAGGTGGTGTTATTTTCACAATATACAAGGAATCCAAAAAGCCATTTTCTGAATCAAAACAGACAGTGCTGATTATTGGTACGATACTTTATGCCTGCTACTGGGTGATGCTTTTGACTTTGTACTTGGTTCTCATCACCAAATGTGGCCGGCGGAAGAAAGAACAGCAGTACGACATGGTGCTTGATGTATGATTTGACCACTGTGTCTTTATTTTTTTAATATATATATATATATATATTTACTGGCTGCCCGTGGGAAGTTTTTCAAGTGACCCCATCAGGTTTCAAATGGCCTGAGGATGAACTTTCTAGTGTTTGTGGCACTGAGTTTGATATCATCAAGGGAAAAAAGATCACTGCTGCTTGGAACTGAATATGAACAAATTCATGACCATGCCAAAGCAAAAAAAGAAAAGAAAAAAAGAAAAAAGAGTGATTGTGCCTTTTAGGGGAGGGGTGGGGGGAAAATCACATAGATTCAACCCATCCCTATGGGTGGTCTTTGATGATGCACTTTCTTCTGTTGTGCGTACACCCAAAAGTGTTAATGTCCTCTATATACCTCATTGGTCATGCTCATGATGTGGACGGACGTGGAAGAAAGGGAGTTTTGGAGACACAAGCAAAGGATCTGATAACCCCTTGCAACCTAATTTATGAACTTCTTCTTGTTCTGTGATTTTTCTAGGAAGGTCTTTTTTGTGTTTGTGTGTGTGTGTGTGACTCTGCGTGTCTGTGTGTGTTAGACTGCCAATTGTTAATTCCAAAGTCAATTTTTATAAGATTTGATGACCAAGTTGTATTTTTATATAATTGCAATTATTTGTCTTTGTTTACTTTTTACACCATTTTTTACAAAAAAAATCTCATATTTTATATTTCTGCCAAAAAGTACACCACCCCACCCCCACTTTTGCAGTCTTTTCTTTTTCTAAACAAAGTTTGAATAATTCCTTTAAAACAAAAACAACCCTGCCCAAAATGTGAACATGGATGCTGGCTTTTTTTCTCACAATAGAAAGAATAAAACGTCTCTCTATATAGTATTTTTAAACTGATGAATGACTATTTCTGTGAAAGTATTTAAAGATGTGCTTTTGAATTTCATTTGATATGAAAAATGCCAAGCTCACTGTTGATTTTTGGAGACAAAATTTTTGTATGCAAACACGAGCCCAGTCTTCCAGGAAGTTCTTCTGCATAGGCTGCCATTGAAATGAATGGGAATATGAGTGAGTCCTACACCAAAACATTGCAGTGCCCAATTCTTTTGCACATGTCTCTGGCCAGGATATCGCACTCCCTGCCCTACTTCATGGCTTTCTCATATTGCTCCAAGTAGGAGTCCTGGTGGCACAGTGTTTAAATGCTGCAGCCACAAGGTTATGAGTTCAATCCCTGGCCTCCAAGGTTGACTCAGCCTTCCATCTTTTCATAGGTTGGTAAAATGAGTACCCAGCTTGTTGGGGGAAATTGGCTTACATAATGTAAACTGGTTAGAGAGTTCTGAGTTCGCTCTTAAGTGGTATAGAAATGTAAATGCTATAGCTATTGCTAACAGACTATCATCATTCTGTTGCTGCTGAGTGAGCTTGGAGCTCATTTGAATACTTGGGTTTCCACTTCTCCCAATTTTAATGTGAGTATCCAAAAAATGTGCAAAAAAGCTTCCTGGGGGAATGAGCCAATGAAGGCCAAAGGGATAGATATGTGCAATTTTTCTCCCCAGAAATTTTGTAAGGGGGAATATAACTTCTGTCAGATGGTGCACATCTGGGGACTAAAAATATTCCTTAATAGCTCTTCCCACAAACTCTAAAGGATCTGACAACCAATGCAGTGTTTCCCACATTTTGTGAAATCCCCCAGTATTGATCACTTTTCTTATTCACTCTCCCCATCCCCATTATTTGAACAGTGTTCCTATAGAGTGAATCTCTTGCTTTCCATTTTAGAATCATTCCACACTATACAAAAATAGTGCTATAATTCTGCTTTAATTACCATGGTGGCATCCTACGCAATCCTGGGGTTTGTAGCTTGGCGAGACGCTAGAACTCTCTGAATAAGAAATCTAAATAAATAAATAAAATCCCAAAATTTTGTAGGATGTTGTCATAACAGTTGAAGTGGGAATCATCATGCTATAACTGTAGTGTGTAGGAATCTCTTGCAAAATATAATGAAATTGTAAGTGCATCTGGAGCAATTTGGACAGTTTTCATGTGGTGAAGGATTTCAGCTTTAGGGTTACTGCTCAAGCCTGGTTAGATACAGGCAACAGGTTGCAGAATAGGTTGTCTTTTCTCACCTCAAAATACAGTTGTGATTTTTTTTTTAAAAAAAAAAAAACAAATCCCTTATATTAAAAGGCCCTGCATATATTAACTTCATCCATAGGATCAAGGTTTTAGTACATTGTTGAGAATCATCCAACTTTCCAGATGGTGTTGGACTGCAAGCAGCCCTAGCCAGAATAGCCAATGATGAGGCAGGCTGGGAGATGTAATCCAATGTCATCTGGAGGACTAAATTCTATCTCATAGCATGCAATTTTTAGTGATGCACTGTTTAGTAACATTAATTTTAAAAAAGGGAGGATTTTTTTTAAAGATTGGGAGCATTTAGAATGACATTCCACTCCTCAGTTGTACGGTCTAGCATTCTATCACTCCAATCTACTACCTTATTTTCTAAAATGAAGTTCCAAATTCACCTGGAATGCATATCCGAACTGGAAGCCTTAATTCTGTTTAGTGTAGTTAATAGTGAAGGGAACAATACAAGTTCATAGGCACAATTTTATAGTGGAGTCAAACTTAGTGCTGCTTAAGAACAGAGCACTTTACATCAATACAACTTGCATTAGACATGGCTAGTTCACATTCTGTTGATTCCACTGGATCAGTTTTAAGTCTGGATCCAACCTTTATTATTATTATTTCACATTACCCCACACCACTATAGATGAATTCCCCATGTATTTCAATTTATAGAACAGCTCCTGTTGTTCATAGAAGTGAATGCTGAATGCTCTTTAGGTGGAAAAGAATCCTATCTGTGCATAATAAAGCCTTGCACCAGTGAAGGACTAAAAAATCAGGAAGGCTACCTACCGTTACTCCTGTGGCAACATAAAGGTCTGATTCTGAACCACTTGCATCATATAAGTTTTGTTCTTGCAAGGGATTTTCCCATCTTTCCAAATGCTTAGTTGGCTGATAGGAGTTGTTCTGTGTGTTTTTTGAGCCAGAAGGCAAAAAGTCACCTCAAGTTCCTAGATCTCTGGGTTGCAGATGAGTGAATCCTCCAAGGAAGCATCTGTTAATATTCTTAAGAGAGATCTGGAAAGAGAAGATTTAGAAGTAAATTGCATCTTGTTTGTGTTGAACTAATGTTTCACTGAAAATAACATGTTTTTGAATGCTCCAAACTGGAACTAAGCTGCCTGACTGGTCAAACTGAATGATGTTAATCCAGTCTGTCCCAAGCAAAAACAAGAGCCAAGAAGTATGAGAAAATAGAGGCTAAGGGCAATTCCTTAGCTTCCCAAGTGGTTTACTGGTGGCAAATCCAAACATTGGCTGGGATAATGCATCAAGAGATGCATGTCTGGCTACATCTTCTGGTGATACCCCCCCCCCCCCAGCACCACACTTTAAGAGATCCAGGTCCAAAACAGATGGGCCGAATGAAGCGGCTTCTGGCCACTTTGAAGGCATGGTGTCTAAATGATGCATGCCTCCAAAGTGGCTGGAAGCTACGCCGAAGCCGTGCTCCAAAAGGAGCCAGAATAGTCTGACTCCTGGCAGTGCAGGTCAGCCCCTGTGTTCATGGCCTGCCTTGGGAATAGGCCATGCAAACAGTGGGGTCCTGACCCATTTCTGGCCAGAGTGGACTCAGGCTGCTCTTTTGTTCCCCCCATTGCCATTTCAATGCTGTTTGAGATCAGGGGATCAATGGGCATATCTCCAGATATTTTCCTATAGCTGGAAGTATGGGAACTGGCATTTTCATGCACGTCTTGGGTTCCTTAGTGGTCTCTTTGGCCCTTGAAGCACAGCCAATTGGAGAATAGCTGGATTTATCCATGCTCATCTTCCTGTTCTCTGATAACATGGAAATGCATCACTTAAAAGGTGGGTTTTAGGGGGAACTTTGGTTATTGTGCAGTCAATAAAGAATTCCAACCTCTGCAATGACAAATAGTTGGTTGTGATAGCCAAAGCTGGACTTACGCTATTGTAACCTCAGTAGACTGTCTCTGCTATACTAAAACTTTAATCCTACCAAAATTAATAGGACAGGGAAGTCATGATTAACATGAGTCCTATTGATTTTAGTAGGATGAAAGTTAAGCATGGTTATCTCATCCCATTCTTTTAAATGAAATTGAAGCATAACTGACTTTTAGGACAACCCTGTATGTGTGTAATCAGAAACAAATCCCACTGAATTCAACCCTGTGCTGTAGAAACTTCCCTTGTCTCCATCTCTCACTGATATAGTTTGGTAGACAGATTATCAATTTATACACACCACTTTTTTTTCCCGCTTTCCCCCTGGCTGCAAATAAAAGTCTAGGAAAAACTGGGTCCCAATTCCTGCATGGCAAAATTATATATTATTAATCCCCACAAATATTTACAAAGAGGTGAAAGAATGGCAGCAAGATCCTAATCCATATTTTTTTGGGATCTCTGCATGGAGATACGATTATGACAAAATCTTTGTCCTCCATATAATGCAGATATGAATTTGACATTTTTTTCTGCTGTGGAATGTGTAACAAAATACTACCTTCTACTTGTTTGATGAACATATTTGCTTGCAAATTTGCCTTAATCTATGCTCACAATTGGGATGAGTGGGGGTGGAGATTGAGCCTTTTTGGTGACCTGGTGAATCAGTATTAAAAAATAATAAGAACAAAAACAAGCAAAGGACACAAATGGGAAAAAAGAAACTTGACTTTGCCTTTTTAACTATTTATATTGTATAAGTTAAAGCTTTGGGGTAACACCGTTCAAGTGTCAAATAAAACTCACTCTATCAAAGATTGAATTAATTGCCTATATTTATTTTAGCAATTATTCAATGCATTTCAAGTATAGGTTGTTTAGTATAATTGTTACTTTAATAAATAAAATATTTTTGATACGACTGTGAGCAGTTTGTGTTCTTTCCTGATCTGAATATATAAAGCTGCAGTGTCCAGATAAGAATGAAACTATTGGTCCACTTACTCTAGTATGTTCTAACTTTAGTTTGGCATCTGGTTTCCAAGATTTCATCTTTCCCAGCCTTGAGGCACACTACTACTAGTAGGATTAGTAGTAACAGTAGTTCCTCCCCCTCCATAAATGATTTCAGGGCTGCATAAAAATACCATTAAAACAAATTAAACAGTTTAAAACTATATAATAATTAAATAATCTAAAACTATTTTAAACAATAACAATACAGATTTAGCAGATTTTAAAGTTTTTAAATTTTTTATCTGTACTGCTAGCGATTGAACCTGAGATTTTAACCAAGATCACTTAAGTTTGATGTTTCACAATAAACCAGAAATATGATGAAAAATTTGGAATAAGTGAAATTTCAGAACAGTAGCCTGTATGCACTAACTATGGATATGTTGTAACCAGAGCTTGGGAAAGTTGCTCTTTTGGACCACAACTCTAAAATTCCCCAGCCAGCCTGCCTCCACCCACAGCAAACTTGAAACAGCAGAAAGTGTCAGCACTTGAACCATGCAATATTCCTCCTCTACAGCAAACATATGAGGTCAAACTGTAGTAACTAAAATACAGAGGTTATACTATAAAAGATGTGGAATTCCTCAAAGTTATAATCATAATGATTGTACGCCATTGTGGCCCTGTATATTTTGTGGAGAAGAAGAATTAGTTACAAGTAGCTAGTAACACAACTAGCTATGTGTAATTAGTTATATTCCAACTCTGCATATCACAGGACACAGGACAGGTGGTAAGCTACTTTCATATACCTCAAGCAAGGTCAAAATGATTGCATACTTGTTGCCCTGTATATTTTGAGCTCAGAGGACAGTGGATGTAATAGAGATGGGAGAGAAAAAGTTCTTTCAGCCCCGTTTTCAGTGTGTGCCTTAATTTAGCTGCAGTTCAGGCTGATGCAAAAGGGCCCTTGAAAAAGAGAACATCTCTTTTACCCAGTCAATCTTAATAGGAGATCAAATAAGCCCTCATTCATTGGCTGCCAAAATGGTTCCAATCTGCCATCATTTATAAGCCTGTGTGTGTTTGTTGCAAACCCTCTACCCTTTCCAAGAGGAGGCGGGAACTTCAGCAGAACATGCAGAATTGTGTAAAAGAAGCCATGAAAAAATGAGAGTTTTAATTTGATAGAGATTTTTTAAATGCAGGACTCATCATGGTCATCATGATCACTCTCATCATCATCACCTAACAACACCTGGCAATCAAAGTTCAGTACAGCTAAGTAACAAAATATCTCTGGTCTTTTATATGGTAGATATGGCTAGAATCCTCCGTAGCAGTTATGAAAGCATAACCTAGAGTTACGCATTTGTGACTGTTCCATATTCACAATCCCTGTCTCATCCCTACTTTACGGGCTACATAGAGACAGGTGAGAGCACTATCTTCAGAAGTGTGTATTCCTTTTTGCTAGGCTATTTTATTTTATTGTCACAATTTGGATGACATACTCTGAAAAACTAGTTGATATTTCTTGTATCATAACCAGAGACCACCCCTTGTGACACTGGCTGCCTATAGCATGCATCTACAATATAGAAATCATGCAGTTTGATACCACTTTAACTGCCAAGGCTACATCCTATTGAATCCTGGAATCCTGAATTGTAGTTTTCTGAGGCACCAGCGCTCTTTGGTAGAGGACTAAAGTCCTTGTAAAACTCCAGATCGCAGGATTCCATAGGATGGAGCCACAGCATTTAAAGTGGTGTCAAACTGCATTACTTCTACAGTCTAGATACACCCTGAGTCAGGTTTTGTCACTGAAATCTTAGATTCTGAGATGATACTAGCAACATTATTAGATTCTGTTCTTCAGCTGCTCACACATTACACCCTTTGATTTCTCCAGATGGCCAGATATTTTTAATATCACCAACTGACTATGGCTTCTGTTTTTCACTTTAGATTCAACAGAGCTTTCCATCACCACCACCAGGATGTGGTTAAGAGATTACCAAGCAGAATCTGATGCTTGGCTTTCACCTGTCACAAACCCCATCAATATGGGCTCAATAAGTGTGGTGACTGCCACACAGAAAAGTGTCTGTGAGAGGGCAAAGGAGAAACTATCCCCCTTGCTGATCTTGGAAAAGGGGCTGAACTCAGACATTGGCAAATTTATCTTTTGGACTATAACTTCCAAAATCACCCTCTTAGCACGGTCACCATAGAGGTATTCTGGGAGCTGTAACCCATTTTTCCCCCCTATACTCTAACTGTAATCACATGTAAGCCCCCTCCTTGCCTTGTCCACTACATTGCTCACACAAGCAGATCATCTGGATTAACATGTTTGAAAGCACATCATTAGTGCACATAATCTTTTCCAGAAGGCCTTAAGCCTGTTCCTACACATTCGGCAAATTTCTAGGCATGGTGAACTGGTGCGCAGAGACCAGAAACATCTTTTGACAGAAAAAGGATTTATTGTACCAATGCTGTTCCACTTACACCTGGATTTTCTCTGATGAAATCATGCTGGTTAAATAAACAGGGTTTAAGCTAGTCCATGGTTAATCACAATTAAATACCATATATTTAAACAGAGTTTTAAGTAGCCTTAATTATTTCAATGGTATGCAGCCATGTGCCTTATTCTGGGGTTATTGTGTTATTATAGAGTGTGGTTATCTGTGTTTTAAATAGTTTAAAAAAATCCTAACACTAACTGCCATACAGTATTGTAAATACATTAAATAGAGGTTTAAACAGCAGTACACTGACTTGTGTAATCATTAGTATAGCTTGGATAAGCATTCTAATACACAAACACAACCATCTGAGGTGGATGGCAAGGGATGATGAGTAGGTATATAATTCATCACGGGTGTTCTTCTTGAAGGAAAAAGTGAGTAATTTGAGCATTTTTCTTCTCACTGCAAGAAAGTCCTTGGAATTTTTGCAGCTTTTGAAGACTATTCCCATTTAGAGACTTATTCTGCACAAAATTCACACATTTAGTCTGTGCACAAAATGACATGTGTGAATTTTGTGCAGAACAAGTCACTATGTGCAAAGATTGTCATCAGTCCAGGATGTGTCTTGTCGGAGTTTCTGGACCAGGAGAAACATGGTTTTTAGCATTTTTTGAACATTTTAAAAATATTCATGCCATCCATAATTATGAGTTTAACAAACTAGCTGCAGCAGTTCATGCACTAGTAACCTTCCTAATTGGTCTGTTGTAATGCTCTTTATATAGGCCTTTGCTTGAAGAATCTATAGCTAATGAAAAACACATTAGTGAAATTGCTGAGTGTTAGTTGCACACCACAAAAAGAATGAAATTATTCTTCCCCAAGTTGTAATTGCAGCATAACTTAATTAGGCTTTCATTATTGCAGAAGGGTAACATTGTAATTTAATAAGCCTAAATATCCTTAAGGCACCAGATCCTGTCTGGTCTTGGAAGCTAAGAGGGGTCAGCTCTGGTTAGTACTTTGATGGGAGATCACCAATCAGTACCAGGTTCTGTAGATTATATTTCAGTGGTAAGAACTGACAAAAATCACCTCTGAGCATTCCTTGACTAAGAAAATCCTATTAAATCCATGGGGTCAAAGTCAAAAGACAACTTGAAAGTACACACACCCATGCACACCATCTTAACTGAGAACCAGGGTAATGCAATGGTTTGAGTGTTGGACTAGGACTTTAGGAGACTAGGGTTCAAATCCCCAGTCAGGGACAAAAACCCACTGGGCAACCTTGGGCAAGTCACATTCTCTCTCAGCCTCAGAGAAAGGGAAGGGCAAACCTCTTTTGAACAAATCTTGCCAATAAAAACCCAAGATAGGTTAATGTTAGAGTCACCATAAGTCAGGAAAAGCTTGACGGCACATACAACAACAAAAACTTTTAACTAAGACTAAGGCACTTTAAAATATTTAGGATCAGAACATGGATAGCACATAACAATACATGGTTGCAAGAAGGCAGCCCTCTTCCCTACCTACTACTGGGTAAATTGCAGCAAAATTCAGTGGGGATAGAGGAAGAAGGCAAGTGATGTCAATATCCTAGCTTGTCAAAAGATTCCAGTGCTTTGTATATGCAAGGATGATGGTAGTTGCTGTCTGACAATATCTAGAGGACAATACATTCTCCATCACTGTTATGCAGGATAATGGCTCAGCACAAAGAGGAATGGCACAAAGATCAAAAGATTCTCAGTTCAATCCCTGGCAACACTATTTCAGGGAAGTGGCCTACTGCCGTGGTTCTCAAACTCTGGCTCTCCAGATATTTTGAATCTCCATTCCCACAAAGCCTTGGCACTGTTGGCTGTGGCTTCTGGCAGTTGATGTCCAAACCACCTGGAGGACCCAAGTTTGAGAATCACTGCATTAGAGAATACTAAGTCCTTCAGCAAACAACAAATCCCATGATGGCCTAGGATGGAGCCATGGTTGCTATAACCAAACTGCTATAACTATGTAGTATGGATACAGTGCTAAATAGTTTTTAAAACCAGCTTTTGAAGCTGTGTTCATGTGACTCTCTACATCCAACTATATATACATGTATGATGCTGTCTGTATCTCAAACCCTAAATTATCTGCTTGACTTTTCAGATAGCCAAACAGACATTGTCTTGCACACATGCTCCTTTATCTTTCCCCCTGTTTCCGCCCCTCTTTCCCCCTCTTTTAACAGATTTCCAACTTCAAGTAGATTTCCTCTCCTGGACTGAGAAAGAAAATGGGGAAACTTCAAGAGCTGGTGACTACAGCCATTCCCACCCCTAAGTTTGAAGACATCTCTGTCCTTCTTTGATGTGGCTGACCCCTGTTGAACCACAGAAGGCTTCTGCTTGTGAACTCAGATTCCCCCAGGGGCAATGAATTATTCTGACAATAGACTACTTACAAACTATCCAGGCAGTGGGGTGAGGGAAAGAAAAAGGAAGATAAGCTTTTCAATAGAACTCTTTTTAAAAAAGAGAGGTGCCCACATAGAAGTTAATTTAAAGGGAAGTTTCAAATCTGAAACTATGAAAGAATTCAAATTATCACTAGCTGCCTTTGGCACGTTTAGTCAAATGTCTTTTATCTGATTATTTCAACCACGCAGAAAAACAGACCAACACACACACACACACACAAATCTTCATTTCTCACAAGTAGAAAATATCCCAAGGTGCTGTAAATAATTAATTTTAAGTTTATTCACACTGCACAATTATAGTAGCTTGATACCACTTTTCCTACCAGTGCTCCCTCTTACAGAATTCTAGGCTTTGTAGTTCATTGTGGGGCTTAGGCCCTGTTTGCATGAGCCAAATAAACTGTCTCCCCACTCCCACCCTGCCACTGCTTTGTTTGGATGATGCATAGCCCAAACCATGAGTCTGGTACAAACTTACCTGAAAATATCTGGCCCGTTCAGCACCAGACCCAAGGTATACCCCCTTAATGTGAATTAAGAAACTTACTCTTTTGTTGTGGGTCCCACCTTGCCAATTTGAATGTTGCACAAACCAAATGGTATGCAGCAGGAAAAGAAACTTGGACAGACTCAGGCTGCAGCCTTTGCTGGTTTGAATGTTGTGCTACTCAAATGTTACATAGCAGGAAAAGAGACTCAGTCTGACTGAAGCTTCTGTCTTTACTGGTTTGAATGTTGTGCAATGTCCTTTCCATGAGGAAAGGTGTGCAGTTTTTAGTTTCTGTGCTGAAAGCTACACAATTTTCTGGGCAAATGGTACAACTCCTGCAGGAAAGCTGCAATTTCCCATCATTTGGGGGTGGGGGGATTCCAAGTGTCCCGAAATGTTGGGACGAAAAACCATTTCCTTGTTCTTGACATCCTCCAGGAATCAGGAAAAAAAATGGGGTTTGTCATCCCTGTTTGCTTATCAGAAAGCCAGGTAACAAGCAACACCTGTTTAAGTCTCCTTTTCTACAAAGCCATTAAAGGGACAAGAGTCCTCTTCAGTTTTAACTTAGACAACTCTAACAGACATATACCTACTGATTTTTTTAAATGGGCGTCAAAAGTTTATTATGGTTTTGTTACAAAATTCAGGCAGAATTGTTTATTTATTAAAATATTTATAACTTGCCTTTTTCAACCAAGGGTACATCAAAGTAGTTAACAAATTCACAAAAACAGTGGGAAAATACAGAACAAGAAAAAACATACCATTATTAATCATAACTCTTCATATATAATTATTCATTAATAAAACATTTTCAAATATCTGGTTAATAATCTGGTGAACGATGGAGAAAACTATTAGTGGCATGTTTTGAGGACTAATAAAATTAGCAGGACACACACACACACACACAGAGACGAACATCCACACATCCATATACATTAGACATAGATAAGTGTATAGAAAGAAAGATAGAAATAAACATATGAGGTATTATTCAAAATTTTATAAATTTTAAACATAAGCACCAGATATAAACATATGTATGATGGATAGATAGTATACTTAAAAAGTAAGCATATATAGAGCATAACAGGCTGGAAAACTAAAAATAGGGCAAAATTAAATCTTTAAAAGAAAAAATAGAGGAAGTAATAATGAAGGTAACAGAACTGACTCCTAGAGGGAAAGATGTTAAGAAAATATCATGTTTATCCTACATATAAAATGAAACTTTAGTATGATGAGAAGACTTGTGTTCTGTATAATTTTGTATAATTTGCCTTGTTAAAAATATTATTTAAATAAACCTTTTGGAGGAATAAACCAACTTTGCACTTACCTGGTTTATGTTTATTTGGCTGATTTTCATGAGCTCAGCTGACATGTTCCTCTTTGGCATTCCTTTAATATCTGGAAAAACAGAAGTCAAATGTTTGGCCATGCAAATTATTATTGCTACTTTGTATGAAAGTCAAAGTGCATAACTCATTATGTCAACTCTTGGAACTGTTACACTTCAAGATGGAAAGAGAAGTGACACTCATTTATTTTGAGTTGAATGCAACTGTGTTTTTTAACTGACATGCTCACTTTCATTCAACACTAACTACAAGAATTTCTGCATTGTTTTTTTTGTGGGTTTTTTGGGCTATGTGGCCATGTTCTAGAAGAGTTTATTCCTGCATTTATTACTGAAGATGTCAGCCACAGATGCTGGTAAAATGTCAGGGATAAACTCTCCTAGAATATGGTCACATAGCCCCAAAAAACCCACAAAAAACTCTGGATGCCGGCTATGAAAGCCTTCGACTTCAAATTTCTGGGTTGTTTTTCACTTGCAACAATTTTAGCCTTGAAATGTCATAATTACTCAGCTGACATGTTTTGTGCTATAAAATTACCATAATTAAAATCAGTGCCCAGTTTCTCTCACCACCTCTGTGGTCTGTGGAGTTTGACATGTGTGTCTCAATAAACCATTGGACCACAACTTTCAGCAGATCCAACCAGCAGATTCAGTGCTCAGGGAAGATGGGAGGTGGTCAAAAATTTCTGGAGAGACCCAGTGTGGCTGAAGATGAGGAATGTAACTTTCTATTTTGGTGGTTGTTCCAAAGTTCAACAGAGAGCCAGTACTGCTCTAGTCATAAGGTGGGGGTGGGCTATTATACTACTTGACTATAATACTACAATTCTACTTGGCCAGCCATGGACACATCCTATGGAATTCTGGGATTTGCAATTTAAGAAAGCGTGTTTAGAATTCTCAGCCAAAGAGAGCTAGTGCCTCACCAAGCTACAAACCCCAGGATTTCATAGGATGATGACATGTCAATTAAATTGGAATCATAATGCTACAGTTGTGTAGTGGAAAGTAGGCCCAGGGATAGTCTATATGTACGTAAGTTTATTATGTATGTAAGTGTATTATGCACATTGCTGCAGATTTTCACTCATTTGCATCAATGGTTAATTGTCTTCACTTTTCTGTCAAATTTGCATCTATTTGCATCTATTCAATCTCCTTCTGCCAAAAATGTGCAGCCATCCAAATCCATGCAGAGACACACATGCAGTGGCGTGCATTTCTGCTGATATCCATGGATACTGTAGCAAAAACTGTGAAGGCTTTTTCTGTGGTTTAAGGAGTTCTTTGCACCTCCTTCCAAAATGCCCAAACTCCTGTGAATCACATGTGGCCAAATCGCATTCTATTCAATTGGAATGAGAAGTTTTTCAGTTGTGTAGACAAACCTCCAGTTTCCTCATATTTACAGAAGATCTGTCCACTCCCAAGGATTCATGTGGCTTGCATATTGTAGGGTGTGATGTTCCATACCCACATTCTATTCTTGAAGATGCCTTCAAGGGCTGAGCACTCACCCAATCACTAGAAAGTTTGTTATGCTCAGCCCTGTAGTCAAACTATGAATTCCTGGATCTAAGACTCTGACAGATTTCATCTTTGCTAACATTCAGTGACAACAGCTGTTCCTTTACTCCAGACCATGTTCTTCTGTTTCAGGAAATGGAAGGCACACATAGCTCTTCTCTTCTCCCCATGGCCTTCAGGACACTCCCTTCACTAAACCAACATGAAGTCCAACAGCGCTACAGCAACATGATGCTCAGCCTTCAGCTATTGCAAACTATTTCCAGTCAAGAGAAGCAAAGTTAGTTTTCCTAAGACATACCTGTGGGCGAGCAATGTGAAAAGTCAAAAGAACCTCCCCTAGCAAACTGTCAAAACAATTAAGCCCTTGTATGGCCACAGCTCCCTAACGCTTTTTTTCCTCTTTCCTTTTTTATGGTGTGGCTTCAGGCACAGGAAAATTATGGCTCCTTTTCTAACAGCCGTCTGTCAGTGTTTTAGAAACATCTACCCGAGAATAACATGCCAATATTTGCTTGTCCAGAGGTACAGGAAAGCTGGAGAAAACCTTACTGGAAATACAAACAAATGCATCATTTAGTGATGTCATGAGAACATTTGCTCTTCATTTCACAGGAATGATGTATGTGCGTGTGCGTGTGTGTGTGTAAGAGAAAGAAAGAGATGTTGTACTGCTTTTGTACAACTAACTTTTTAAAAAACATGTGGGTTTGTTCAGTTGATTAGAAAACCCAGTAAGCGTTAGACTACCCTAGGCACAACCTTTGCTGGATGAGTCCAACTACAACCTGTAGCCAAGCCTGCTGTATTTATCTTCTTTTTACTGCTGACATGTCCCTAAATGAACCATAAAGCAAACACTGCACACACACATCCCAATTCAATGTCTTTGCCACCATGGCACTATGATTTCAGCCTGCGAAGGCTGATCTTGTTTACAGTTTCTTTTCAGTTCTAGAGTGGTTCTAGAATTACTCATCTGAGTAAGGAAAAAATACATGAGCATAAGGCAGCCTTTGATCAAGAAATTAAGATACAGAGGGCAATCAAGAAATGACAGAAGCAAGCCTTTAATTAGACAGGGATAGGTCTGAATTTGGGGGATTTATGCTGACAGTTGCATTCTTGACAGTGGATCTGAACATATGGAAGTGCACAAGACACTCAAGAGTATAGAGGAAAAATCAGTTAGACATGGAAGAAGGAAGGCTTGAGTGGCAGGCCTCAGTGGGCAGTCTCTCACTCATGCAACTTATTGAACACAGTACAAGAATTGTTCTCTGGTCTGTTGCCAGCAAGCACATTGTACTTGTAAAACAGGCAAGGGACAAGGGGTGCAAATACCCAGAGCTTGGAATTTATTATTTTTTATATAAAGCCAATATTCTAAATTGACTGCTTACTTACATATATGTAAGTAAAGTAGCTAAGTAAAATTTCCTGGTCTGACACTTCCCAGCTTACTAGTCAGCAGCTGGATCCATTGAAGGAGGTTTGTTCACTTCCAATTAGGGCACAAAGAGGATGAGATTTCGACCTCCCATCAGCAAGCAAGGTTGCAACAAGGACTTGTGACAGAAGGCCTGCCTCTAACAGGAATAGGAAAAAGAAGAAGACTGCATTGCAAATAGATAGACTCAGTCAAGGAAGCCACAGCCCTGAGTTTGCAAGACATTTTATGCCTTGGAGGCCTCTCATTCATACGACCACCATAAGTCAAATGACTTGATGACAGTTAGCAGCAACTACAGCTCTGTAATTCTAGGTTAGGAGTCTGTAACTAACTGGCCCTGTTGCTGAGGAGGGCAGTGATGCAGCCTCCAGATAGCAGCTTGGCATCCAGCACAGCTGCTCAGGGGAGCAGCCATGCCAGATCCCCAATGCAAGGTACTGCTCCTCTCCAGCAGCGCCTGCCCTGTGGGGGCAGTACTACAGTTCCAGAAGGGCTGTTTGGTGTCTCACATGGCCACTTGGCACTTGAAAAAGGGACACAACATCCTTTCTCGCTCTCCCAGCAGCCATCCCAGTCCCACTTGGTATACCTATGGGGTGAAACCCATCCATACCCCCACCACTCCCCTGATAACACCTCTGGGTTTTCCAATATCTTCCTGAGAGGCTGAGAGAGGCCGACTTGCCTAAGATCATCCAATAGATTTCCATGACTGAGTGGAGATTCAGCCCCTAGTCAACCACTTAAATACTATACTACATCAGCTCTGAAAAAGCACTGCTCATTGAACTATCCCCAAGGTCTGCTTTGCCTCTGGAGAGTTTTGCAACAGTTCAGAAACATTCTGAAGACCAAACCCTACTAGGAACAGAGGAACTGTGTATACCATCCAACGTTTCATATATAAAAACAGATTCACATGTTTGTATGCAGGATGTAATAAGGGGAGTTTAGGAACTCAATGGCATGCTTTTGTGAGAAAACTGGAGTCAACATAATTCAGTCGATAAGGCCTGGATCCCACTGGTTAATTGCAACTAGAGGAGATGCAATGATTCAAATGTTGATTGGTGACACATAGGTAAATCCCATCTTTCCAAAAAGAAATGCAAGTGTTCTCTGAAAAACTTTGCATTTTGTGCAAAATCAAGGATTTTATTTTAAAAAAACCAGTATTTTTGCACATTTTTTGGTGAAAGCACTCAAAAAAATTATCAAAAATGTGCAAGAGTACTTGTCATTTTTCCCACCAGAGAAAAAACTTTTGAAGTTTTTTTTTATCTAGCATCTGGGAGCAAAGTATGCAAAACCCGACATCTCCAGTGTATAAAGTCTCATGATAGTGGATAAATTCATTTGGTGAATTTGCAACAGCTTTTTTTAAAAAACGAATCACCCTAATTTTTACTTTCCATATGGACACACACCAGCATGCAATTACTAGTATCTATATCTGAACTTTTACAATACAAAATTCTACAACTGGTAAATGTTTGTACAAAAATACTTATATTAGGGGGTGAACTGCATACAAAAAGATGTTTTTGTGTACATGTGTGTGATTATGTGTGTGTTTGTAAAACTGTTTGCACAACTAAGTGATGCATACAAAATGCACACATTAAGGTAAATTGTATATGCATACACTATATACAATTACATATCTAATTTTCCATGAAGACTTTCTAAAAAATCCTCCATCTTTTTAAAATAGATTTTTATTGATCACTAACAAACATACAAAACATACACTACATAGAATATATACAATATATACATTATTTGCATTCTAGAGCTTATTTTTAACAAGCATCAATACATCCAAAATAGCCTAAAGTTTAATCTACCCATATGATCCATATGTATGTAAATATATTGTAAGGTTTAGTTTAATTGTCTAGTTCCATCCATACATCTTCCAAATAGTTTTTATTATTTCTGTCAAATCCATATGTCTTACTTTAATTTTACGTCATTCTTGCAAAAATCATACCAAATATTCCAGTCCTTTTATTCATCTTCCGTTTTGCCATCTATTGATTTAGAGAGCCTATCCATCTCGGTGGCTTCAGACATTCTAATTATCCAATCATCCTTTGATGGTGCATCTCTTTGTCTCCATTTCTGAGCAATCCCCCATCTTTTGTGATCTTACAAACTTACACTTGAAGATCTATGGTATATCCATAGTAAGTCCTCACTGAAAACTCAGGATCATGTTGGCTCAAGTAAATGGATAGCTTTCCTTCTTTCTTAAAAGGAGAGAAGTGTGTGTTTTTACCTGCATGGTTTCAACATGCTGCTGGATATATCAAAGTTAATGGGACACATGGATGCTTATTGTCCAAAAGGGAACAATAAGAGAGCAGTCTGATGAGTTAAAATTTCTCTTTGAAACACCTGCTTGCAGTTGATTCTTCCTTTGCTGTTTGGGGACATGCTGATTCTCTTACACACAGCCATTGCAGCTGCTGGATCTACACTTTAATCCTATGAGAATGTGGACATCTCTTAAAAAACAAAAACAAAAATAGGATTTCCACTGTAACTTATTTTCCTTGGATTTATCACAAAAACATCTGATTGCACACCTTTCTCCCTTTTCAGCAGCAGTTCTTCTGTGTGACTCCTGTCTGTATTTTAAAACCAATATATTATATAGCTACATTTGCTTCCAATTTCCTGACTTGGCATAGGAAGGATGTCTTCACTCACATGGCTTTCTCTAACCCTTTGTGTTCCTTCAAAACCCTGCCTGATCCATGCAGTCCACTCAATGCATCCAAAAGGGATGCTGCCTTGTCACCCTTATGATTGCAGACACTGGTTGGGTTTCATAATGGGAAGTTTTAACAGATTCATAGTGTAATTAACCGTATGAAGAGTCCATGCTGGAATTACTCTCTAGATAGTTTAAGGTTACAATGATTAATCAAGCATCCGGGGAAGACAGCATTAATCATTTGTCGAAGCAAGCAGCTGGGATGTTCTGAAAATCTCTCAATTTGGCTTACTTTCCTCTGTCAGTGTTAAGAGAAATGGTAAAATAAAATCTGTAATGACATCAATATGGAAGGAAGCTTCTAGTTAGGGGCAGCTTTCCAATAGGATCACTGCTACACCAGAAGGAAGTAGCGATATAGAGGGGAGTCAGGCCACTTGCCTATCGAACTGTAGCCAGTTGGACTATCGGGTCCACAACTTGGCCAACTCACTTTGTTTCTAAATACTTGAGAAGCTGCTCTTCCAGTTGACCAACCACAGATACACCAAATGTATGAGTCCAGTTCCCAACAGAGTCACGTTAACACCATAGTGTAAGGGTAGCAAATCCTGCATGGCTCAGAATAGTATAATAGTTCTACACACAGAATAGGCTATGCTGAGTTGTTTAATGCTCCTCAGATCTACTGTAAAATCACTGGAAGTTCATCATGGCCACTCTCTGCCTGGTGGAAGCAGGGGTGCAGATGTTCCTGTAACTAGATGTGAAGTGATTGCATCATCGGCTGAGATCTAATAATTTGTACCCTGCCCCTCTGAGCAAGCAATCAGGGCGGGGTACATGTTTAAAACAGCAGACAGTTAAAATAAACCAATCCCATCCCAACCTCCCCCCGCCCTTAAAATTAGACTAAATTAACAATGAATTAAAACCAGGAAACATGTAACAAAACAATACTAAAAACCTAAAAATTCTAACATTATTAGGGAAAGCTGGGCTCACTGGGAATAAAACCAAAAAGAGTTATGATCTTAAGTTGGTAAATCCCAAATAATTGGAGCCGGGAGATATTAAGTACTGTCCGGGAAGGCCTGCCGGAAGAGATGCGTCTTTAATGCTTTCTTAAAGCCATCAACAGATACCATGAGACGCATCTCATCCGGCAGGTCATTCCACAGCCTGGGGGCAACAGCTGAAAAAGCTCTCTGGGAGGTCTGCACCCGCCTGGTCTTCTTAGGCTGTAGCAGGTTCCTCCCAGAGGATCGAAGTGTGCGGGGGGGGGGGGAGGGATCATACGGGAAGAGACGGTCCCGAAGATGGGATGGACCCAAGCCATGTAGGGCTTTAAAGGTTAAAACCAACACCTTGTACTGTGCCCGGAAACTAATTGACAGCCAGTGGAGGGATTTAAGCACTGGTATAATGTGCTCTCTCCTAGATGTGCCAGTGACAACCCTGGCTAACATGTTTTGGACCAGTTGCAGTTTCTGGGTCAAGCACAAGAGTAGCCCCATGTAGAGCGTGTTACAGGAGTCCAGATGTGCGGTTACCAGTGCGTGCACCACAGTTTCTAGATCCCCCATGTCCAGGAAAGGGCACAGTTGGCATATCAGCCGAAGCTGATAACAGGCACTCCTGACCGTTGCATTCACCTGACTAGTCATGTGAAGCAACGAGTCTAGGAGTACCCCCAGACTGCGAACAGAGTTCTTCGAGGAGAGTGTGACTCCATCTAGGACTGGAAGATGTATTCCCAAACCTGGCTTCGGTCCTGTAACTGTTAGTACCTCCATTTTGCCTGGATTAAGCTTCAACCTGTTTTCCCTCATCCAATCCATTACTGCCACAAGACAGTCATTAAGAGGAGAGAAGTCTGAACCAACTATCTTGTCATGGAGAGATATATCTGAGTTTCATGAGCGTACTGAAAACACTGAGCTCCATGCCTCCGGATGATCTCACCAAGCAGCTTCATATAAATATTAAACAACATCAGGGACAGGATGGTGCCCTGAGGGATGCCAGAATTAAGCTCGATCTTTGAGGAGCAACTGTCCCTGAGCCTCACCCTTTGGGATCTTCCAGAGAGAAAGGATCGGAACCACCAGAGTGCAGTGCCTCCGATCCCCAACTCCCCCAGTTGACTCAAAAGGAAGGAATGATCTACCGTATCAAAAGATGCTGAGAGATCCAAGAGCACCAACAGGGTCACACTACTCCTGTCGATGCTGAGACGGAGGTCATCGGTCAGAGCACCATGGCAGCCTCAACTCCATGTCCTGTCCTGAAGAGAGTTTGAAATGGAATCAGATAACTGGTTTCATCCAAGACGGCTTGGAGTTGAGAGGCGACTGCTCTCTCGATTACCTTGCTCAAAAAAGGGAACCAGGAATCTGGTCTGTAGTTGTTTCTATCCAGGGGATCATTTCTTCAGGAGGGGTCTAATGGCCGCCTCCTTTAGACAAGATGGTAAGGAGCCCTCCCTAAGGATTGTATTCCAAAGGAATACCCTCAATGCATCTCCCCCCTGGGCGACCAGCCAAGATGGACAAGGATCGAGAGAGCAAGTCATCTTCCTCAAACTTCCAAGGAGCTTTTCCACATCCTTGGTGCTTGCAGGTTGAAATTCATCAAGTAAAAAAGCAGCACCTGAGTTGTTGGACTCCTCATTTATGGACTCTGAAGAAACACTGACGTTCAAGTCGGCCCTTATCTGAGAGATTTTGTCTGCAAAGTAGGTGTTAAACGCATCACAGCAGGCTGTTGTTGGGTCAAGTAGGGGATTTGGCACAGGTGGAACCCACGTCAGCTCCCCCACCACCTTAAACAGCTCTGCTGACTGAGACTCTGCAGACGCGATGCGTGCAGAGCAGAAAGATCTCCGCGCTGCATGCAAAGCCTCCCAATAGGCGCAAAGATGCTGCCTATGGTGAGTTCTGTTGGACAAGAGTCGAGTCTTCCACCATTTGCACTCTAGTCCTCGTCCAACTCGCTTCATCTCCCTGAGTTCTTCTGAGAACCAGGGTTTACGGTTAGACATGGGTTGGAGAGGATGCTTGGGGGCGATTGCGTCGAGAGCCTTGGGAAGATCGGTGTTCCATGTATTCACCAAGACTTCGACAGGGTCACCAGCACTACCAACCATTAAACCCTCTAAAGCCTTCTGGAAACCGATTTGTTCCATTAGTGTTCAAGGACGGACGATTCTAATGGAAAGAAGACAGAGGATAAATAATAAATTAAATATTTATTAAATAATAAATAAAATAAAATCTTTACTTTTATCCCGCCTCTCTGTCAAGAGACAATCAATAATAATAATAATAATAATAATAATAATAATAATAATTTTTATTTATACCCCGCTCTTCAGCCAAGGCTATCAGAGTGGCTTACAATTTGTTAATTAGACATTTCCCTGCCCTCAGGCTTACATTCTAAAGCGACATGACACAAATGGAGAAGGGAATGGTGGTGAGGAAGGGGGAATGTCCAGTAGATCTTCTCTCCCTCGGAGGCCTGGACCAAGGCAGATGGACTGGAGGGAGGGCTCTTCTTTCCTTCAGGCAAGGCCTGTTGGAGGTGACCTGTCTTTCTCTCCCTCAAGATAGTAGATGGAGGGAGGGCTCTTCTTCTTTTCAGGCAAGGCCTGTTGCAACTGGCTTGCCTTTCTCTCCCCCTCAAGATGGTGGATGGAGGGAGGGCTCTTCTTGCTTCTAGAAGGAACAGGCCTGCCTTTCTCTCCCCCTCAAGATGGTGGTTGAAGGGAGGGCTTCAATCAATCAAGGTGGCTTACAATTTAAAAAGGACAATAGCCCATATCCCAATCATACCCTCCCTCCCCATAATACGTCAATTAAATATACTCAATTATACAATCCATTAAAACAAACCATTAATATGGACAGAGACGGGCAATAAAAGTATAAGTGCTCAAAAGATGATAGAGATAAATTCTATTTGGTGGTCGGATTTACTATTCAGGAAAGGCCTGCTGGAAGAGATCTTGACAGCTTTTTAAAAGCTTTCTAAGCTGGCAATATGATGGATCTCTTCTGGCAGGCTGTTCCATAATCACTAGTCAGAGAATGATTGTGAAGAGTGCTTCATTGGTTCTGTATTAGGTCCAGGGCAGGTTCCTTTGGTCACTGTAGAGGGAGGAATGAAATACTGACTTCCAAAGTGACCAACAAATGACATACACAACCATAAGGTTAACTTACAGCTGTAGGCTATAAACAGGATGTCAGCCAATGTGTTCTGCTTACCACAGAACAATCCATTTGAAGGATTGTTAGAGGACAGTCCATTGAAGGCATGTTCTGTAGGACAGACTATGCGGTCCAAGACCAATTTAAATATAAATGACAATAGAAAGCTGGGAAAACATGGGCCTTGAAGTTGCCCATCATGAGTTAGTGCCTGGCCAGCAGAATGGGTTTCTACACAGATTACCTAGTCACAGTCTTCACCACTATGATTGAGATGTACTAAATTTCCTTTTACATTACAACAGTTGTTTATACATTTGTATCAGTACACCAAGAAAACATCAATTATGGTAAAAGAAATAATGCTTGGAACAGTTTAAAGCAGAAGGAAGATTGTGTTACAAATGGATTGTCTCAATATATGAATCCATGTCTGCCAGGCTTGGGCAGGGTTGTTAATAACAGGATCTCTTGGAAAGCATGTCATTCATAGGGTTGTTATAGTTTGAAACCATCTTGCTAGCACATTGCAAAAATTGATGCATAAGTTAGCACATGGAAAATGTATGAAGACTGGTATCCTCCTCTGCCTTCTTTTCATTTTTGTTGTTTACGCATAAGTGGCTTCTTCTCAAGATGCCAGGACCCGAAGCATCAAAACATGGTGATAAAAGTGGCCTCAGACCAAGCATCTTCAACAGAGAAGTATTCAACTTTTCAGCAAAGCCACAAAGAAAAATACATATGGAACTATAAACATCCAAAGGCCACCTCACCCTGTACTCATCACCACAACTTTCTCCCTTGATTCTTCATAATTGTCCCAGGGGAATCTTATTTCATTCTTCTTTTCTAAGAAATAGATGTTTATTATTTTTTCTTGAGTTAACAGAATCAATAATTGCTGCATAGCTATTTGAAACATCTTATAATTATGAATGTCCCTGTTCCATAGCTTGCAACAGAAACACATACACACACAGATACACACAGTAATGAACTGGCAGCATCATTAAGATAACTCACATTGTATAGGGATAACAACACATCTCCAGATTGTTTCTGTTGTAAATAGCAATAGCAATAGCAAGTACATTTCTATATAGCTTATCAGTGAACTAGCACTCCCTAAAGTGGTTTACAAAGTGTAAGCCAGTCACCCCCCAACAAGCTGGATACTCATTTTACCAACCTACAAAAGAATGGAAGGCTGAGTGGACCTTGGAGCCCTCCTTTAGCGTCAAACTCACAACATTGTGGCTGCAGTAGCAGCATTTAACCACTGCACCACCAGGGCTCCCTAAATTATAATAGGAAGAAGCCAACACCTTCTGCCCAAAATGACTCACTCACTTCTTTCTTTAAGTCTAGTATTCTTTCATTCTTTTGTTACAAGGAGGATAAGCAGGCAGCTATGGATCCAGTGGTACAAGAGATAAAGTAGATTGACTATAAATCAGAAGACTGCAAATTCAATTATTTCCTCACCTGTCTTTTCATTTTCAGTGGGAAAGAATCTCCAAGGAACATCACCCCCACTTCTGCATTTCAGATCCTTTGCTCAACAATATCAGTTATGACAGAATGACAAAAATGTTTCCTTAAATAAACAAATTCTGTGGAATAATAAAGAGAACACTGGATTACTAGGCATCTTAAATACAAAAAGACTGAAAGCTTGTGAGGTTGTGTCCCACCAATTCCCTTTTCCTCATTGGAGAAGCTATCTTTCTTCTGTTGTACTGCCATTGAAAGAATTGTATCAAATATAAAAAGGAAATATTTTCCAAGTCTGGGATCCTTTTGAGAGCTGGCAAAATGGAAAGGTCTGCCAACATGTTTAAACATGGGATCTGAAGAGACGATGGGAATACCCAGGCCACTGGTGGTGTGGGCAGTCCCAGTATCTGAATGGGAGTTTCCCAGTGCAATGTGCAGTACCACTAGTGGCCAATGTGGTCAGTGTGCCTGAATACAGTATTGGTGTCCTGCCAGAAACTACTTGAGTAATGAGTCTGTCAAGAGTGTTTTGATTGTGTCTTCCTGCACAGCAGAGGGTTGGACTGGATGGCCTTTGTGGCCTCTTCCACCTCTATGACTCTCTGAGCACCAGTAGTCTTCCCTTGAAGCAAAAGCTAGCAGGTCTTATAGTGCTTTTTCTACTTAGGCGTCCAAAGCACATGGGCTCCTTGGCAGCCCAAGCACAGCTCTAAGAGCTACTGTCAGATGCTCAAAAGGGTGGGAGTCCTTTTTAACTCAATGAAACACCATTCTTGTTCTCCCCCTTTCGTGTGCATTGTGGTAGCATTGAGAGCAAAGGGCAAGAAAATACAGAGGTGTCAGGACCAGAGGTCTTACAGCATCGGATCAAAGGTAACTCAGAATCTCAGACCCTAGAAAGATCATCTTTCTAGCAGATGCGGCTGGGGGGCGGGGTGGCTGACACATAGAACCTCAAAAGGTATCAACAGACTTCTTTGCCATATGCTCAGCAAGATTCCCTGACCCCTTTCTTTTTTATTCAACCTTAGCTTTTCTATATCTCTATTTTGGAAGGATGTTAGTTGCAGACCTTTGAAAAGTTACTTTTTGAACTAAAGCTCTCAGAATCCTTCAGCCTGCATCAATATTGGCCATACTGACTGGTAGCTTCTGGAAGTTGTACTGTAGTCCTAAATAGTGACAGTCTTAGGATTTTATCACACGGGGACAATTGGAAGCATAAACGGGGATTATCCTGTGAAAATCACACATTCACAATTAAGATTTTCATTCAATATTGCGATTAAATGGCCATTATCCAGGGAATATCCCATGAATATCACACAATTGCGATAAAGCTTTTCACACAACATTGTGTTGAAAAGGGATTAAAGTGGCATTAGCCAGTGAATAACCAGGCAATAAACAGCAACAAATCATTCAGGGGAAAATTCCAAAAATGCTTTCTTGCTGTTTATTGCCTGGTATTCCCCAAATATTCCTGGGATAATGGCTCTTTTATTGCGCTGTGTCTGAAAATCTTAATTGTAATTGAATAGTAATTGCACGATTTTCATTTAAACTTCCAATTTTCCCTCATTTGACAAAGTCCTTAGATTCTGGTTATTTGTTAAATATGCAGCAGGGCCAGTGCCACAATGGGTAATACATTTAAGTACAAATCAAGAGACTGCTAGTTTGATTCCTGCCTGGCTCATTACTGTCTTTTAGAACAGGAGATCTTTGCAGAGTCCCTTTACTCAATGGTGCTGAAGGAGTCCCATAACTTCATGCAGACAAAGAATAGACATCTAGATAGAGTCACAGGTTAAGGCATTCCCTGAGATGGCAAGCTTCAGAAGGTCTCCTTTGCTCATCATATCCCTCTGTCCCTTTTCCTAATGGGCCATGTTCTTCCGTTCTTTGGGAAAGGACACAATATTTTTCATAAAGGATCTGGTTAAATTGCGGTTTTATCTCTTTTCAAGATGTTAGCCTACAGGCTAATTGGCTAAATGTTAACCTACAGTGTCTCCCCCATCTGAGTGCCTGGAGCAATAGCTAGTGCTTGGGCAGGGCTTTGAGGGAACGGGATGAGGAGATGGCAGCAGTGGTGGTGGCAATGACAGGCCTGGGACAGCCACTGGGACAGCATAGCTTCCAACTTTCCTAATTTGGCATGGACTGTAATCTGTCATCTTCCTTTTTTCAGCTGCTTTGAAAATGTCCCAGATACTTTCTCCTTCTTCCCTCTATTGTCCTCAGCTTACTTGCATTGCTACAAACTGAGTTCAAAGTACTGTACAAAAGTACAGTAGTTTGCTCTCAGTTAACTCACCAAGGTTGAGAGGAGAGGAGGGGGCAGAATGTTGCCCATCCAAGTAGGCTTGAGGGAAAGCAAACTGCTGCAGCTTCTCATAGCTTGTGTGCATTCCCTCATTATTACATTTTGCTATCTTGACTTCAAGAGCCAGTGTGGTATAGTGGTTTGAGTGTTGGACTACGAATCTGGAGACCAGGGTTCAAATTTCAACTCAGCCATGAAACCCACTGCGTGACCTTGGGCAAGTCAAATGATCTTGGCCTCATGGGAAGGCAATGGAAAATCCCCTCTGAACAAATATTTATTTAATTTTATTTCATTTCATTTTTGTGCTGCCTTTCTCCCAAAAAGGGACCCAAGGTAGCTCACAAGATAAAAACATTTTAAAAATTTTACAATTTCACAATTTTTTAAAAAATTAATTAAAAGAATCCAGTTAAAACAGTATAAAATTAACATTAAAAACATGCAAAAGTTAAAAACATAACTAAAACACACACCACATATAAAACTTACATTTTATGGCTTTTTTCTTGCCAAGAAAGCCCCTTGATAGGTTTGGCTTAGGGCAGAGGGATCAGATGTCATAAAGGAAAACAAAACATTGGGAAATGTAGGACATTTTAGGAGAATGTAGGACATTACCAAATAAAAGATTAAATACACTAATATAATTGTAAATTCATGCTTGTTAGTCATGGTCAAAATGGAGGACATTTATGTTATGTGTGTGTGTGTTAATTTTCTGTTACCAAAAAGGATTTTTAATAAAAAGGACATTTTGAAATTCCTCCTGGACTGAAAAGTAGGCTATGTCCTGGAAAAGGAGGATGTAAGGTCTTAGGGTAACCATAACTCAGAAATGAAGGCATGCAACAACAAAAATCTTGAACAGATGTGTTACTTTACCACATGGGCTCTGGTTTTGATCTAAGGAACTTATCACACGGGAGGGAAGCATCCAGACCCCGTGGATAAATGGGGTTTAAATCTGGGAATATTCCACAAAAGCAGGATTGTTTTCAGATGATGCTGGGCTAATTGATCATTAACATGACATTAACCTGTGCAGAAAATCCCAAAAGTAAAAAAGCAATGTGATTTTGACCACTTTCTGCATGGGTTAATGTCTTGTTAATGCTCAATTAGCCCAACGTGTCTGAAAACAATCCCGCTTTTGTGGGATATTCCCAGGATTTAAACCCTGTTTATCCATGGGATTTGGGAGCTTTGCATCCCATGTGATAAGGTATTATGAAATGTTGGAGGGTATGGCAGAGAAAGGAAGATCGTAATTCCAGTTTTCATCTGTGAAATGTTGGAGGGCATAAAAGAGCAGGTTTCCAAAGTTCTCCTGGTCCTGTGCTCCAGAAGACTTCATATCCTCTTTCCTCCCACTTTCCTGGGTCCCCTTCTTTTACTTCTGACCAGTTCACATTTCCCTTTTGGAAAGAGATGCATGAGACTCTACAGGGGGCTATTGGAACAGTGGCACAACGGATAACACATCTGACCAAGGACCAGAAAATTATAGATTTAATTCCTTCCCGGATCACTGCTTCTGTGGCTCTTGCAGAAAGTTGAAACTAACATTTTTAAAAAAAGCTATAATCAGTAGAAATGGAGAGAAGCTTCTAAACTGGGGAAGGCAACAGTGAGGGAGGGAAATGGGCCAACTTTCAACCCCCCATGACTGCCATGGGCCATACATGACATGAGCACAGGCTGCCACTGGGGACAATATGGACCATGTTAAAGTGATTTGTGGGGTGTCAGGGATGATGTGGCTAAATTAAAGTGTCTTTGCCATGTCCAGAATTTCAAGGGGGGGGGGGGGGAACACAGTAACATAGGGCCAGGAACTCTCTTGTATACAAATAATTGTGAGGATTTGGGAAGCAAAAAATTGGGGCTCGGAGGCTGCATGAGTCCCCAGTGTTCACTTTTCCCACCCCTGCTATAAACATTGCTATTGCCATTATGGGCTGGCAAGTTTTACAAGGCTTCATCCTGGCATTATGAAGGATTCATGATACATTTCTTCTCTGTAATCTGTCTCTGGAAATAGGCAGAGAAAGAATAAGGGCAACTTGTTGAGTCTTGTTTCAGCTCCTGGATCAAGGAAAGTTATAATTCTTGGTTTCTTAGCAGCAGCCAGATGCTAGTAATTTATCAAAGATCGCAGTCCCTCTTACTTCATGCTAAGGTTGCCAGTTCTGGATCATCCGAGGCCCTGAGATTTATAGGCCCAAACCCAAGACCTAGGAATGACCCCTGGAGATATCATTAAGCATTATGCAGTAAATACCAACTATAGTTGATCAGTTACTTCTTATTCAAACACACACAGAGAATGTGTATTCCTGTTGGTAAATTAAGACAGAAGTCTTAGCTAAAGTCTACACTGTTCCCAGATCAGACTTAAATTGGAAGGGGGGATTATTGCTTTTCACCTACTTATGGAGATGGGATAAATTACATTTAACCTTTCCCACTTGCTTCTAGCCAAAAGGGATATGTAAATCAGAGCAGATGGTGAGTCTTAGAGCCACAGTGATGGGGTGGGAGGAAGAAAGAAGCTAACTAAGCCCCTGTACAGACTGGCCTGAAAGGCTTGTCTGGGGGCAGAGTTGGTTGTCGTGTTCCCATGACGCCCTGCCCAACTCTGCCTCTCAGGGCACCCTGATGCTGCTCACTGCTCCACATGGTCCGCAGCGTCACGGCACTCCTCCAGTGCTGTGTCTGCATGATACAGCACTGAAGGAGCGCCGTATAGCCACAGTGCCGTGGCTATTGTGCCCTAGAAAGACCAGATCAGGGACACGGCATTCAGCCCCAATCCAGCTGAAGGTTGCCGCTTTGTAAGTGTAAGTGTAATAATCTGCTGCTTTGCTAAGTTTGGTGAAGACTTATACATAGTCCAGGAAAGATACTAGAACAGATCATTAAACAGGGAGTCTGTGAACATCTAGAAGGCAATGCCATAATCACAAAAAGTCAACATGAGTTTCAGAGAAATAAGTCATGCCAGACAAACCTGATCTCTTTTTTCCCCCATTAAATTACCAGCTTGGTAGATGAAGGGAATGCTGTGGATATAGTATATCTTGATTTCAGTAAGGCCTTTGACAAAGTTCCCCATCACATTCTTGCAAACAAGCTTGTAGAATGTGGGCTAGACAAGGCAACTGTTAAATGGATTTGTAATTGGTTGACCGGCCGAACCCAAAGGGTTCTCAGCAATGGTTCATTTTCAACCTGGAGAGAAGTGACAAGTGGGGTGCCACAGGATTCTATCCTTGGCTCAGTGCTATTCAACACATTTATCAATGACTTGGATAACAGAATTGGGAGCATACTTATCAAATTTGCAGATGGCACTAAACTAGGAGGAGTCACTAATACCCCAGAGGACAGGATCAAAATTCAAAATGACTTGAATAGACTAGAAAGCTGGGCCAAAGCTAACAAAATGAAATTCAACATGGAGAAATGTAAGGTTCTGCACTTAGGATGGAAAAATGAAATGCACAGATATAGGATGGGGGACATCTGGCTGAATGAAACTAAGTGTGAAAAAGATCTAGGAGTCCAAGTAGACCATAAGTCGAACATGAGTCAACAGTGTGATGCTGCAGCTAAAAAGGCCAATGCAATTTTAGGCTGCATCAATAGAAGTATTGTGTCTAGATCCAGGGAAGTAATAGTACCACTCTATTCTGCTTTGGTCAAGCCCCACAATTCAAAAAGGATATGGAGAATCTGGAGCTTGTCCAAAGGAGGGCAACTAAGATGGTGAAGGGTCTGGAAGCCATGCCTTATGAGGAGCGACTTAGGGAGCTGGGGATGTTTAGCCTGGAGAAGAGAAGGTTAAGAGGTGATATGATAGCCCTCTTTAAGTATTTGAAGGGGTTTCATATTGAGGAGGGAGTAAGCTTGTTTTCTGCTGCTCCAAGGACTAGAACATGGAACAATGGATGCAAACTGCAGGAAAGGAGGTTCCACCTCAACATTAGGAGGAACTTCCTGACAGTAAGGGCTGTTCGAACACACTCCCTCAGAGTGTAGTGGAGTCTCCTTCTTTGGAGGTCTTTAAGCGGAGGCTGGAAGGCCATCTGTCGGGGATGCTTTGATTGGGAGTTCCTGCATGGCAGGGGGTTTGAACTGGATGGCCCTTGTGGTCTCTTCCAACTCTATTATTCTATGATTCTATGATTTTCCTTTTTTCCTGGAGTGGAACTCCCCAAAACTGGATAATTTGCCCCCTCATTTCCCTCCTGGAGATGATCTATGAAAACTGGCATCTCAGAGTCTGAACGTGAAATCGGGCAACCCTGCAGACCTGCTCTCCTATTATGATTAGACAACCTCATCTTACATGGAGGAAAAGGCAGCACTGTTGTTGTTTTTTTAACAGTGTTATTTAGAAATTATGAGATTTCATTATATTTTCATCATAAAACAAATGTATGTCATGGATAGAATGATAATTCCTGTAAGTTTCTTGCACACTGGCCAGTTTTGTGGGCCATTTTACTCAATCAAATTAATTTGTTGGAGTATGATTTACTTATAGGTAAATTGTTTGTTTTTCTCTGCTTTCAAGACAGATTTTCAACTGCGTGGGGAGCAGATCTCTTTGGAAGTGAATCTGTCAGACTTGGGAGATCTTGTTTCCCCCTTCTTGTTTCACAGAGTTCCCTTTCTCTGGCAGGAATGAAACTGTCAATTCCCAGTGACGAATTCAGCCAGACAATGGGTTTCCTTGAACAGCAAAAACATCTGGTTCCATTAATTAGCCAACAATATGTTTACACTTAGCCAAAAGGCCTATGCAAAATGTTTCCCAGGAATAAGATGATGTCTCTAATCCAGCCCTTAAATGCTCTTTCAGGAGTGTCGGCCAATTCCATTTTATTCCTACAAGCCTTCATATTAATAGGGTGGAGACCTAGTAGATTATACAAAATGTCCTCTTGGGGGATGATTCGATTTCATTCGTTGGGGTAACCACCCTTTTCTCAATGCTGGGAGGGCTGAATATTGGCAGATCACAAATCTACAACCAAAAGTCAAACCAAACAATGAGGTCAGCAAATCTACTGGGTCAGTGAAATCTCCGCCACCTGACATTCATAAGGCAGAAGCTCCTATAAAACAATCCCCAGTTTCTTTGTAGGTGCAATTCAAGGTGTGGTCCTAGTGCAGGGACTGGGAAATGGCAGCTCCTGGACTTCATGTGATCTCAAACACTTTTGAACCCTTTGTCTCCACCCTCCAAAGTTTCAGGATTTCTTTTATGCAAAAGAAATAGCACCCCCAAAGGTCAATGCTGCTTCTGGAGGCTTCTTTGATCCCCTCTCCCATGTGTTAATGTAACCAGAGTGGCAAAAATTGGTCCCTGCTGTGGGTGACCACCTCTGTTTTATGGCTTGGCACATCCAAGGATCTGAAGGGCAATCTGCTCCCACATGAACCTGTTCAGACTCTTAACATCTTTACTGAAGCCCCCTTTATTTATTAGATTTAGCAACCTTTGCATGCCTATAACTTTAGTTGTTAGTTTGCCTGTTTATAGACTCCCTGTATGTTTGCTACCTCACCCTACCTGCTTCCTCCATCATTGCAAATTGTAGCCATTTTCTTTCTCTTCTTTGTTTTCCCTTCATCTCACTGTGTGTTTGATTTTGCATGAATAATTTGTAACCAAAACTGCTTTTGTATGTTTTGCACACAAGATGGAGTTTATTCTTTCTCTGTTAGATCCTGTGTGGATGTGAAACTGGTTGGTGTCCAGTTTTTGCTTTACCCCTCTGATTACTCTGCTGACACTACTTGGATCTTTAACATCTTTATTAAAGCCTATTTATGGCTAGAGGTCAACATTTTTCCTTTTTTGTTATGGTGCCCATTTCTGCAACAGTTTTAAAAGTTACTTGATTATTACCAAGTGCTGGAAGTTTATGGACTCATCAGTCCTATTGTTAGTCCAGACTAGAGTACCAGTATTGGATCATTGGGATTTACCTATGTGTTGACTCAAATGATTGTGTGGGTCAACTTTAGCTGGGACTAACCACAAAACTACAGCCTTTGTGTGTAAGTAGCTGCCCCATGTGTTGAATCACTTAACTGCAGATGACAGCCTTCAGACCCTGGATTGACTCTGTCCACTGAGGTTGGGCAATGGGCATTGGAGTCTCCTGAGCAGGAAGGCATATGATAAGATTTCCCGTTGCTTCTGAGCCTTATTTGAGCATTAAGGCCTTTCTGGGTTCTTTATCTTCAGTTATATGTTTTGATCATGATTTAAGTAAGCCCTGCCTTCACACTAATACTTCTCCCTTTGGCACTGGTTTACAAAATAATGATACAATGGGCCCATGGTATCAGTGGGGTTTGGTTCCAGGAGCCCCTGTGGATAAAATTTGTGGATGCTCAAGTCTCATATATATAGAGAGAGAGAGGGGGGGGAGGCAAAATCAAGGTTTGCTTTTTGGAATTTATGTATGTTAAAAAATATTTGTTAAACCATGGATGGTTGAATTTATGGATATGGAGGGACTATTGTAATAATGAATCAGTATCTAAAAGCGTATTGAAGAACTATAATAGCTAGCTAGCAGAATACCAGAAGGGGAAAATCCAAAGGACCAGGCTGGTGGAAGGACATTATACTATCCTGCTTCCTACAGAGGCAACTCTGGCCACTCAGTATAAGGGAAGCTATACACACGTTTCCTCAACTGGCATTAAAACTGCTGGGATATTTATGCTATTTGGGATGTGCCATTTTTATATTATATAAAAATATGCATTTAGTTAGGCTGTGTCGAGGAAGTTAGGCTGGAACTCCCTTAGTTCAGAAATTGAGGGTTCAATAGGAAAACTCAGAAAACCTTTATTCAGCAACTAGAATTGTGCACCTGAGACTTGGTTATTGGTATCAAACAAGTGTTAGCGATACATAATTACAGCACACACAGTTTCAAATCTTTGGCAGGCCACTTTCTCATTCATTACAAAAGTAAAACATTCTTTTCTTTTTCTGTTGCCATGAGGCCCTCCTTCTCTACTTCTTCTGACCATATTCCCAGGAAAGTGACCTTGGATATTCTTGAGAAGCTCAACTCCCTTCCTTCTGCTTACGAACAAAAATCAACAATCTCTAGCAATTAACCAAAAAATAGTCAACAATCTCTAGCGATAAAGCATACTGTGTATCCCATCATTTCCTCTTCAGTATTGTAGAAAAGATTAACACCATTAAACATCAAGCAAAGCAGCTGTTGCCTTCTAGGTTATGACTTTAAAGCATGTCAGGCAAGATGCATGATGCAGCTCCTGACCGGCTGCTGCCAAGTAATTGCACCTCTATAAAGTGTCCTCTAGATGAGAGATTTCAGGTTTATTTGCAGCCACAGGGGTGCCTTGTGCCCCACAAGCATTTTGTGGAAATAAGATTGTGGCTGCCACTTCTCAATGGTACATCAGCACAATAAAATAAATAAAGGGCTGAGACAGATGGGCAGGAAAATGTCGCCCCTCTTTGCTGCGCAGCGTTGCCACAGCCACCAAATGGCACAGCACCGCTGCACAGCAAAAAAGGATCCACCTAGAGCGGCTCCTTTTTGTGACATTGTAAGAGCTGAATTGCAGCCCTTACAATGCCACTTCCAGTAAGAGACGTGTGAGTGCTCAGATGCCCATACGGCATCAACACACACCCCATGTGGGTAGTGCTGCTCGAGACGTGCGGTTGGTGCGGTTGGTAGGGCTCGAGACATGCGGCTGGTGCACACTCCTGAGCTCTAGTATTGCCACCAGGACACTGCTTCCTCGTTGTGTACTGGGCAAAAATAAAATAAAAAGAAGACAATGTTTCTTTCTTTATTTTTAATTGTAAAGGTGGCAATAATATTGCCATTTTTCCAACTATTGTTGTATTGTTGTTGGTATTTGTAGTCATGTCAGCTTCAACATATGGTGACCCTATCAATGAAAGATCTCTAACAGTCCTGCTCATGTTTTGCAGGTTCAGGGCTGTGGTTTCCTTGGCTGTGGCAATCTACCTGAAATAGGGTCTTCCTATTCTTCTACTGCCTTCCATTTTACCAAGTATTAACATCCTTTCGGAAGACAACCTGCTCTCTCGATCCCTGCCCCTCGTGGCTAGTGGCCCAGGGGGGATCGGCAGTAACCTTGCTGTTACGCCAAATTATTAATACATCTCTGAGGGAGGGACAATTTCCTGACCATCTCAAATTGGCCATAGTAAGACCGTTATTGAAAAAGCCCTCCCTCGACCCCCTGGTTCATAATAATTATCGGCCAGTCTCGCTGCTGCCATTTCTGGGGAAGGTGATCGAGAGGGCGGTTGCACTCCAACTTCAATCGATCTTGGATGAAACAGATTTTCTAGATCCATTTCAAACCGGTTTTCGGGCGGGCTACGGGGTGGAGACGGCCATGGTCGCCCTGGTCGATGATCTCCGTCTGGGCATCGACCGGGGGTAGCGTGTCCCTGCTGGTGCTCTTGGACATCTCAGCGGCTTTCGATACCATCGACCATGGTATCCTTCTGGAACGCCTGGCAGAGGTGGGAATCCGGGGCACTGCGCTCCAGTGGTTCCGGTCCTACCTCTCTGGGAGGTTCCAGATGGTGCAGCTGGGGGACGTGTGCTCCGATAAGAGGGCCCTCACTTCTGGGGTCCCTCAAGGAGCCATTCTGTCCCCCATGCTCTTTAACATTTATATGAAACCGCTGGGAGAGATCATCCGGAGGCATGGGGCGCGGTGTTATCAGTACGCTGATGACACCCAAATAGTCTTCTCTATGTCTCCGACTGATGCAGTGACCAGGGATGGCATCGCTCCTCTCGTGGCCTGTCTGGAATCGGTAATGGACTGGATGAGGGAAAATAGACTCAGCCTGAATCCAGAGAAAACGGAAGTACTGGTGATAGGTTCTCCCAGTCCAGGGATGGAGGTGGTTCCACCCGTCCTGAACAGGGTCACGCTCCCCGTGAAGGACACAGTACGCAGTCTGGGGGTGCTCCTTGATTCGTCACTCCATCTGACCTCTCAGGTGGATGCGACGGTCAGGAGCACCTGTTATCAGCTTCGGCTGATCCACCAGCTGCGTCCCTACCTGGACCGGAGGGACCTTGAAACCGTAGTACATGCTCTAGTAACCTCTCGGTTGGACTTCTGCAACGCGCTCTACATGGGGCAGCCTTTGTATCATACTCGGAAGCTACAACTGGTACAAAATATGGCAGCGCGGGTGGTCACTGGCCGCCCATATAACACCAATTCTGAAGGATCTTCACTGGCTGCCGATTCGCTTCCGGGCTCAGTACAAAGTGCTGGTTATTACCTATAAAGCCCTATATGGCTTGGGCCCAGGGTACCTGAAGGACCGTCTCTCCCCATATAATCCGCCCCGCACACTTAGATCCTCTGGACAGCGGTTACTGAGAGTTCCGGAGACCAGATTAGCGAGTACGATGAAGAGGGCATATTCCATCTCTGCCCCCTGTCTCTGGAACTCTCTACCTATCGATCTCCGCTTGTCCCCCTCCCTTGCTCAATATAAAAGGGACTTAAAGACCTATTTATTTAACCAGGCATATTGCTGAATGGACTTTTTATTTATTAGCCTGTTGTAATGCTGCCCACTGTTCTGCTGCCGCATATGTGATTTTGTGATGAGACTTGTGATTTTACTGATTTTACTGTTTTACTGTTTTATTGTATCTTGCCTGTTTTTAATGGTTTTTATGCCTTGTTGTTTTTACATGTTGTACACCGCCCTGATCTATGGAAGGGCGGTATAGAAATAAATCATATTATTATTATTATATTATTATTATTTCCATGGAGTCATGTTGTCTCTCCTGAAGTACGATAGTCCCACTGTGCCTGATGAAAAAGCCATGCCTGAGTTTTAACTCTGTAGTGCTTATAGTTAATCAGACCTATGAGAACAAGAAGAGCTATAGTTAATCAGACCTATGAGAACAAGAACATTGCAACATCCCTTTCTTTTTTTTGGGGGGGGGGGGGTGTTGCAATGTAATTTTTAAAAATTTAGCCATTTTCCTGAGAAACTTGTAAATGGAATATATATATATATATATATATATATATGACATATATGTTGCATATATTGTGGAGTGGAAGAAGATGGTGTAGTGCTTGTATTTGCTGTTCAATGCTTTGTTTGTCTGTTTACTTGTTTGAGCCATCTTGAGCCCCAGTTTTGAGAAGAAGGCCTGATATAAGTCAAGGAAGGTTTGTTTGTTTATTTTAAATTTTCATTTGTATAGTCTCTTTCAGTAAGGACCACCAAGGTGGAGTAAAGTAGGCAATGAACAAATTCAAGATATATTAAAACCAACAAAATCATTAAAAACATTTTTCAATAATAGAACAACAGTAAAACCAATTTAGAAACAATTTAGAAGACTATATTGGAAAAAAAATGGGGTTTTCAACACTCACCGGTACACTGTAGGTAATGTTATCTTCAAAAGAGATTTTCTTACAGATTTTAATGACCTCCCAAGTCATAATCATCTTTCAAAATGATCTGGGACCTACAAAAGCTTATGCTGAAATAAAGTGGTCCATCAAAAAGGGGACAACACGGTTCCTATTTTCCTTTCTCTTGTATTAATGAGACAAACAGACGGTTAGCTCAGACACTTTAAAGGCTAGACATTATGGCCACAACACTTGAATTTCCTGAGGATGTTATAAAGAAGAGTTTGCAAGTATAGTCATGAATACTGCCTTCCACTTTTCTCTTAAAGTAGAAGAACCACAACAACTGATTGGCTCAAATTGTTAAAGTTGACAGTCTGGACCACACTCTTAGGGTCTTTGCCAAATATTGGATGTCACGTCAGAGAAATGTTGATGTTTCTTTTCAGATGAAATACATGTTGACACTTAAAGTTATCTGAGCCAATATGGGAATGAACACTGATGTGAAATAATGAAACAGTTTTCAAATTTTTATGTTTTTCACAGTTGATGCCTTACTGGCAGTTGATGAACTGAGCTTAACTCGCTTTTAGGGATGTTTCATTCAATTAGAAATAATGTTCTCTTTTTAAAGCTTTTGTGGAGCTCAATGTCTGCCAATGATCCTTGCTGTGTGATGGTTACTAGCTACTGTTAATTTGTTTGTATGCTCAATCTGTTGTGGTGTGGCTCAGATCAATGTGTCTGTGCACCATGTGCACATATACATGTGCCAGTGGAAAAACAAATTGGCAGATTTTTCATATAGCCAGGGAAGGAGACAGAAGTCTGAAATTTCACATCCTTATGGCTGAGAACTTTATACAGATTAAAAAAAACATAATATTGTTGAGAGAGGGGATGCTGTTGCTTTAAAGAGTCAACTTTTGCAGGCAGAGTGGGCTCTTTTATTAGGCAGCCTCTGGCAGCTGATTTGGACTGTCATGAAAGGACAGCAAATTGTTAGTTAATCAAATTTGTTGCTACTGTATTTTTAGGATCAGGGAGAAAGGAAAGGAATCTCACAACTTGTAAGATTTTTCTGTTTCATGTGCCAAAATAACTTGGCTTGCCATTGAAATGCACAATGGCAATGCATATAGGCGATGAGCATTTATATGTTACTGTTTGTACTTTAATATACTACCACATGCTCAGCAGTCCCAGATACACAACTCTTGCTATCAGCTGGATATGGCTTTGTGCAGTGTCCAAAAAATAAAAATAAAAATACCCACTCTGCATGCATAGAACAACTTACACCTGTGTCACTAACAGCAGGCCATACTTTGTTAGCTCATTCTAGTTCAAAACATTTAGCAAAGAACAGGGAGTTTATCACTCAGCATTTTAAACCAACTCAAGCCTCCTGGGATGCGAGATGAAGGTGGGGATTATTTCACACTAAATCACCATCAAATCACTTGCCGTCATCAGCCCGGGTCCCAGCCATGCTCTGCCAGCACTTTTTAGAAGTTGGAAAGCTTTCTGACTTCTAAAAAGTGCTGGCAAAGCACAGCTTGGACCCAACTGGTACCCGGGCTGATGGCGGCCAGTGGTTCAGTGGCAACTTAGTGTGCAATAATCCCCGCCTCCATTCCAGCTGGTTTAAAATGCTGAGTGATATACACCTAATTCTGGAGAAAATAGATTTCTGTTACCATGCCAGCTGAGCAGACTATGAAAAGTTACACTAGTATACTATTTCAGTTCTACCATAGGTACTGATTAGCTTTTGTGACCACTCAGAGAACATATCTCAAAAATCATAATGCTCAAATAGTCAGACAGCATGGCAAAACCTTTCAAGAGCAAGAAACCACTCCATTCATGTTCATCTAACAGTGTGATACAAAGTGACACTAGTTGATCTTTCAAAAACTAGAACAATCAAGGAAGAGTTTGGCATCAACTCACAGCATCCTTGGACAACTACCAGGATGCCCCAAAATTGGCAAAGCCAACCACTGAGCCTTGGCAGAGCTTAGAAAAATTTCTTTTTTTGGACTACAACTCCTAGAATTTCCCTGTCGGCATGGCTTATCCTGGACTTCATGGGTCTGTGTGCCTGTTTTCCACAACAGGGAGAAAACTACTGTAATTGTTAGCCTTTAGATGTGTTGATGTCATATTTGAGAAATTACATCCCTGGTCATCTTGTTTTTGTCTCAGGTAGCAAAATGCCTTGCTGGGTAAAATAATAAGTGGACTACTCATTATTAACCCTGATCCTTTGCTTTCAGTGATAATCTATATCCTTAAGAGAATCATGTCTTAATGTTTTTACATTTACCTTACTCTTTCAATTTTTAGGTCTCTCACAAACATTTCTCTCCTTTTTTTGCAAAAAGAGAAATATTGGCAATTACTTCCCATTTCTGTCTCCTCAAAAACTCCCACTGACAACGGAGCAATAAAAAGAACAAGTCCAAATTCTGCAAGGGACCCCGTTGTTCATATGCCAGCCCAGGCCCAACATGGTGGCTATTGCCAGCCCAGCTGGGTCCTCTCTGGCACAGTTGCTACTACAGTTGCCAGGCAGCAGCCAAGTCAAGAATCTGCAAGCTTGGGGTGGGGGAAAATTATAGTCAACTCCATGTGCTTCTTTCTTTTTGTTTATTGCCTAGCAAAAAGTAATTTATTCAGAGATTCCAAATCATATTTTAGAAACATAACAAATAGTCCATTGTGCACCCCTGGGTTTGCCTGGGTTGGAAAATGTCCATTATGTGCAGTATTATAAAGGTCCCTTCTTGTTAATTCCAAATATTGTGACTGATTTATCTTCTTCCGTGTCCTGCTGAGAGCTGCTCTATACAGTCCTGCTCCAGTAGACAAGTGAAGCAATGTTTTTCCCCCCATGAATACCACAAACAAGGAGGTCCATCTACATGTCTGACTTTGCCAAGTGGAAAGATCTCACCATGCATGTCTCACTTGATGTTTTCTTTTTAGAATACTGCATCAGCATTGAACAGTATTTGTATTTTATCTTTGTAAGCCACTTTGATTGTTCCCAAAAAAAAGCGGGGTATAAATTAAAGTTTTATATTTATATATTTATATTTATTATATTTTATAACATCTCCCATACTTGCATGGACCAAATCACCTCAGTAGACAGTAAATATAATGATCCTTTACACATAACTGAGATATGATCAGTCAGGTTGAGACAATGTGGAAAGAAGTCTATGAGAAAGAGATGGGAACATCCCAGTATTCCATAGCATGGAGTCATGGCATTTAAAGCAGTGTCAAATTCCATTATTTCTATGGTGCAGATGCAGATGCAGCCTTATTTAGGGAGATGGGATAAGGAACTTTAATGGAGCCTCTTGCTTCTAGCCAGAATGTGGCTACAAAGAAAAGTGAAGAGTACCACAACAACCAGGAAGGAAGCCAGAAGTTAACAAAGGCCTGATACAGATGGGCAAAAAGCACCATACTGGGGCCAATTCTAGGACTTGGGAGAGAAGAGTGTCCTCACGTTCCTGAGCCTTCCTGCGTGTCAGCGGTGCCAGCATGGCTCGCCCCCATCCACATGGGGGCTGCCATGATGACATATGCATGGCACAGTGTGTAAACAGTGGTGCGCTGCATGTACATCATCAGAGTGCATGAGAGTGCCAATGGTGCACAGAGCACATCCCAGAAAGAACCCACTGGAACCGGCTTCTTTTCATGCCTCTTGGAGGCTGTGCCATTTAGTTGGTGTGGCCTCTATGTGGGCAAAAATGGGTGGCTGCAGACCGCCCTTTCAGGGCTGTCTGTACAGCCCCTAAGTAAATATGTAGACCCCCTAAGATCCTGCAAGCTGCAGAAACAAATCAATGAAGGATTGCAAATTGTAGTACGCTGTTGTTCTGTTAACTGAGGTGAAGATTTGTACGTGACCCTTTCCTCTTGCCTAGAGTCCCCCCAAAATAGGAGAACTTGGAACCTTGTCTCCTGCTTGTAGATGACCCAGGAAAACTGGGAACTCAGAACCTGAGATCTGGGAAACCTGTTTCTGCGTGGTTAAACTTATATCTCAAGGCAAAGTCGTAGGGCCTATCCACTTTACCTGGCAGGTATCATCAACTTCCTGGAACTCCCTGAATGCTGAGCATTCACACCAGTAAGGTACCAGTTAAGATTTTGGAAGATGATGGTGACACAGTAGGGTGTGCTCTAAAGAGCTTCAGCATTTCCTCCTTCCAATAAGGTTTTATCTGTTGTTGTTTTTTTCTTATTTTGTCTAGCTATTTCATAATTGCCTAGCTTTTCCAAGCCTGGCTCACTTGTTTTATCACAATTTAATTTATCACGAAGGAGTTTTTAATTTGATTTGCTTATATTTGCAATTTGAAAGGGTAACCTTAGGTTTGCCATAAATCAGAAATTACTTGAAGGAACATAACATCAAGAAAATCTGTTCTTGTGCTGATCAGCTTGCCTGCTTTGCTAGTAGATTCTTGAGCACTCTCAGAAGCCTCTGAAAGGCTGTATGAACCCTCTGGATTGACCAAGGAAGGTATCAACACTGGAGATACCTGCTTATTTCCTTACCTGGCCAATGGAGTTGTGTCATCTTCCTTCTGCGGCTCTTTAACTGGCAGATCCAGTAACTGACTTCAAGGACCTTGGGTTGGAGAATGTCCTTCTGTAGTTGGATACTGGCGCCAACACTCCAGTTTGGCCCTGTTACTGTCTTCCGTTGGGTAACTCTATCCTACTGGCACATTTTCGTCCATGGCTAGCAAAAGAAACACACATACATACAAATAACCATGATGAAGGTTCTGGCCAGTTTCTCCAGTAATATACCATGTTATGTCAGAGTTCACAATTCCTCAACTCTCAGACTTCTCATTAGCACCTACTATCAAACATAATGAACAATTACAACTAGCCAGTTTCTCTGGACAAGAAAAAAAAAGAAGGCATCTTAAATTTTTTTTTTCCAGCCCGATAACCAAACATAAGAGCAGACCCAAGCCCAACTGTTTTTGCCAAAGTATATTCAATGTCTTCCAATTTTTTTATTTTAACTGGAATTTTTCACACTGTTCATCCTAAAAATCAAACAGCTTCTGCTCAGTGACGTTCCTTACTGCCAGCAACAAGAGCTGTGCAGGAAGGCCTGATTACAGTGCAAAAAAAATCCTTGGGATGAAAGTCAACATATGAGCTCACCCTCCATTTGCAAAACAGCAGTGCTGCTCCCCTCATTACCCCCACATCATTCTCTGAACTGTCTTGCTTTAATTTAGGTCTTTCACATACAAACCCTGTTTTCAGCAGGAGAGGTTATGTCACCGTGGATATTTAGGACGTCAGCCCATCACTTAATGAAGGGGTGTTTATACAATTGAGATTTACAGGTTGTTTGCTTAATGTTTGTGACACAAGTGCCAACTCTACCAGAGGAAACAATGAAGAGCAAATCCCCACCCAACTGCAGGTATTCACAGACATCAGCTGTTCAGCGTCATCTTCCCAATCCCAGAAGGACTCAATATTTAGCATCCCTTTGGTGACATCTTGGTGTTGCTATTTTTGTGTGCCTTCAAGTCATTTCTGGCATATGGTTACCCTAAGGTAAACTTATCATAGGGGTTTTTTTTTGACAAGATTTGTTCAGAGGAGGTTTGCCATTGAGCTCCTCTGAGTTGGAGAAAAATGTAACTTTCCATGGCTGAGTGGAGTTTGAATCCTGATCTCCCAGAATCTTAAACCAACCATCAAACCCTATCAACACGTGCAGATGTGAGAACTGGAAAGTGAAGAAAGCCTACAGAAAGAAAATCAACTCATTTGAGATGTGTTGCTGGAGAAGTGTGCTGAGGATACCATGGACAGCCAAAAAGACAAACAAATGGGTCTTTGAACAGATCAAGTCAGAACTATACCTGGAAGTGTTTGGACTATGTTATGAGAAGGCATGATTCTCTAGAAAAGACAAGAATGCTAGGAAAAGAGGAGGGAAGCAGAAAGAGAATAAGACCAAACACTAGATGGATGGACTCAATCAGGGAGGTCATGGGCCTGAACCTGCAGAACCTAAGCAAAGCAGTAGAGGACAGGGAGTTTTGGAGATGTCTCATCCACAGAGTTGCCATGAGCTGAGGCTGACTTGATGGCAGTTGAAAACAACAACCCACTATACCATGCTGGATTGCCTGTTGGTGAGATATGCAGGCAAGGAGGTTTTTTGTTTATTACAGTGTGGCAAATATCTCTACCAGTTGCTGGAGGCTGGTGGTTGCAATGTCAGTGGGATTGTGAATCTGTTCTGAGTTTTAGTGTGAACTTTAAAGAAACTATCCAAGATACTGAAACTATTTTAAGGATATGATTTTGGCTATATATCCCACTAAAATCCCTTCCAATGGTCTTCTCCTCTGAATTCTTTGTTGTACTAGGAAATCAAGAGAGAGATCCTACATGACAAAAACCATTATAGATCATATACAACCTTTTTCTGCAAAATGCTCATATCTAGCAGCCAGGCAGGGAAGAAGGTAAGGGGGGTGGGATTTGTTGCTCCATTACTCCTGGGCTTTCTTTGGGGCTAAACAGACAGGCAAAAAAGAGGTGTTTTCAGGCTAGCTTGAAGGTGGGGCATTTAGATGACACATGCTTTGAAGCAAGCAGGAAAGTGCCCTTTAGGTGCCTTGTGTAGAGAAAAGCTGTTTCAAAAAGAGGCAGGTTTTTTCCACTTCTTCCTGGCTTGAAGCCATGTCATGTGGTCATGACATGAGCACTCCAGCTGCCTTGGGAGCCGGTGGTGTGGTTGGTGCGGTTTCAATGTGGCTTTTGAAAAGGCAGCTTCAAGCCACTTTTTCCTGCCCATCTGTTTTGCCCATTTCCTTCTTTTAAAAAACTTCTCTCATTAAAAAAATAGGTTCCTAGATGTATATTTGGGCTAAATATGGGCCTCAGGACTGAAAAAAAAATTAAGGATGAGAATACAGTAAAATGAAGATGGGTCTTCTTTCATCAGTTGTTTCCTTTTCTGATTGTAGACAAGTTTGCACAGTCTTGTTGGTTGCATCTTGGATCTCTGCCAGGAAAGAGAGAGATTTTCAGATTTACTGAAGTATTACTACTATCCATCTTTGGTACTGCAAATCCAAACCACTGGGGAACCATCTTATGAATGCAGCTGGCAACATGGGACTTACTATTATCTTAATATGCTTGTGTTATTTAAAATTTTTATCTCACCTTTCATCTTTCATACTTAGGAATGTGAGGAAGTCTCATTCTTAACTTTATTGCATTTCTCCAAATCTCATTTCCTTTCTTTCCCCACCCTTTGTTTCATGTTAGCTACTGAAGCTTTCTTCTTGTTTTTCCGCACCAAAGTGTGTATGCATATTTATGCAATTTTCCTATTTTCCCCCTCCTTAGCAAAAGAGTATTGTGCACATTTCTCAGTTGTATGCATTTGTATGCATGCAACTTTATGCAATTTTGTTTTTAGCCATTCACATTTGAAAATGTGTGCATTGTTAATGCACAGTAAGGAATATCATTTCTCCAAAACCACTTGCAAATCTTTTGATGGCAAGATGTGTTTTGGAAGGTGGCACCTTTCAGATCTGGCACAAACTTGGGGAGGTTGGCAGAGATGAGGAACCACAGGGAAAAATTTAAAAAGGCACAGATTGGGAGAACTGTGAAATCAGTGGATAAGAAAAGAAGAACTTATATGACAGAGAAATAAATGAGGAAGCAAAGAAGGGGACCAAGTTGTTTACTATGGAATAAGCTTAGCTACTTAAATCCACTAAGAATTCAAAGCAGGGGTGGGCAAAATGCAACCTGCAAGCATTCATTTCAGGGAGCATGGGAGTTTTTTTGCTAAGTTTTTGTCCCTTTGAGGATGATTTAGGCTCACTTTTTGAAACAGAAAGTTTGGTGTCAAAAAGAGCCTCTCTGGGGCCAAAAATGGCCCAGGAGGATCTAAAGCATGGCAAATATGGCCCCATGCCCACTAGAGATGTTTTGAGGCATTTGGTTGCAAAAATGTTGATCATTTTAAATCTGGGGATGGGTGTCCAGCCTTCCCAACATGCTCAAGTCCCATTATATACAATGGCATAGTAACATAATGTCCCTTATAAATAATATTTTCAAACTGTGGATGAGGGAAAACAGATTGAGGCTAAATACAGACAAAATGGAGATACTGACAGTCATCGGCCCGAAACCAGGTCTGAGAATACAACTCCCAGTCCTAGATGGAATCACACTCTCCTCGCAGGACTCTGTTTGGAGTCTGGGAGTACTTCTAGACTCATCGCTTCACATGACTTGTCAGGTGAATGCGACGGTCAGGAGTGCTTGTTATCAGCTTCGGCTGATATGCCAGCTACACCCTTTCCTGGAGATGAGGGACCTGGAGACTGTGGTACATGCTTTGGTTTCCTCACATTTGGACTACTGCAATGTAGTCTACATGGGGCTACCCTTGTGCTTAACCCAGAAACTTCAACTGGTCCAAAACATGCCAGCCAGGCTAGTTACTGGTGCATCGAGGAGAGAACACATAATACCTGTGCTCAAATCTCTCCACTGGCTGCCGATCAGTTTCCAGGCACAGTACAAGGTGTTGGTTTTGACCTTTAAAGCCCTACATGACTTGGGTCCATTCTATCTCAGGGACCACTTCTCCCCATATGAGCCCCCTCGCACACTTCGGTCCTTTGGGAGGAACCTGCTACAGCCTATGAAAACCAGGTTGGCGCAGACCTCCCAGAGGACCTTTTCTGCCATTGCTCCCAGGCTGTGGAATGGCCTGCTGGATGAGATGCGTCTTATTACGACTTTGGACAGTTTCAAGAAAGCTGCCAAGACGCATCTCTTCCGGCAGGCCTTTCTGGTTAGTAGTTAAACTTTTCCCGATTCCTAAATGTTTATCCAGCCTCTCCCAGCTATTCATCTGATATTTCCTTGAGGCTGCCCATAAATTCTCATTGGAGATATTGTATTGTTTTAAAGTTTTATTGATACTGTTTTTAATTTGGTGTTAGTTTAATATTATTTTAAGGGGTGGGAGGCAGGACTGGGTTGTAATATTTTAACTATACCTGTTTTTAAAATGTTGTACCCCACCCCGATTGTTCATTCAGAGGGGCGGGTTATAAATTATTATTATTATTATTATTATTATTATTATTATTATTATTGAATCCATGGATAAAAAAATCCATTAGTACAGAGGGACATCTGTAAAACACAGACTGGATTTTGTGGGTTGCTCAAGGCCCATTGTGTACAATGGCATCGTGAAATTGTGTCCCTTATATAAAATGGCAAAGTCAATATATTCAAGCTGTGGATGGTTGAATCCAGGGATAAAAATCCATGCATACAGAAGGACAAATGTAAAACCCAGATTGGACTCCTGACACTCCTGACAAGGAAACCACTGGTTGCGCTACTGTGCTAATTTGAGCCTTAGGGTTTTAGGAAAGGATGTACAGTTTGATTTTGTTTTGCTACATAAACCCTGCCTTTTTTTCTAATGAGCTCAAGGGAGCATATACATCTTTCTTTCCCCCTCCCCATTTTCTCCTTACAACAAAACAGTAAGGTAGATCAGCCTGAGAAAATGGAATTGGCCCCAAGTCATGTAGTAAGTTTAGTGCAATGAGGACTGAAACCTTGATCTTGTCACTCCAGCACTCTAAACACTTTGTCTCCTGGACTCTCAGACTGCAAAACCTGTCAATGTGTCCTTCACAGATGGACTCCACCAAAACTAGGCTCTGGAGGTAGATTGCCCTTTGGGCTCTTCAGGCAGACTCAGACTGTGTGGGTTCGACTGGAATCCTTTGTCCTTTGTTTGAACAACTTGTATTTGCAAAACTGCAAAAGAAACTGCTGAGAGGTTACGTGCTCGGCAAATAGGCTTGTTTGGCTACTTTGGCCACTGATCCAAAGGATGAGAACTGTGCAAATCCAAGCTGAGATCTTGTCTGATATGAGGCAAGGGTGATCTTCCAGCTATTTTTGTTGTTGTTGTTGTTGTTTTGTGCCAGGGTGTGTGTTATGTCTGAGCATCAACCAGCATTTAAAGAAGCTTCTTGTGCTATAGGGAAGTGCTTGCATAAGAGGGGACTGGATACCTTCTTACATAGGTATGTTAAAACGTACAGACAGAGATGTAACCTGGGGCCATTTCACACTACACAGTTACAGTACAATGATTTCATTTAACTGTCAAGGCTGCATCCTATAGAATCCTGGAATTTGTAGTTTGGCAAGGCACTGAGTTCTCTGGCTGAAAATTCAAAAGGACTCTGTCTAAACCGCAAATCCCAGGATCCCACAGGGTGGAATTATAACAGTTAAAGTGGAAGCATACTACTGTAATTGTGCAGTGTTCAAGGGGCCATGGGCAGATCCAATGTAATGCACCAATGGAATTTCTGCCCCACTTTCCACATCACTTTACAAACTTTACAAACACAGTGCTATGCCATTCCTCCCTTTTTTATCTTATAGTAAGCAGAGGAGGGTCAACTTTGGTTAGTACATGGATGGAAGACTGCTAATGAATAGTAGATGCTGTAGCCTATATTTCAGACACAGGAACTGGCCAAAGTACCTCTGAGTAGTCTTTCCCTAAGAAAACCCTACAAAATTCATGGGGTAACCATAAGTTGACAGGCAACTTGAAGATGCACACACACACATAATTAATTAAGCCTGGACTGGCAGCAATGAATATGAAAAGGATAGACATTGAGAGGGTTAGGATTTGGCCTAAGAAAACCTAAGAAAATCCTATGAAATTCATGGGGTCACCATAGGTTCAGAGGTGATTTGAAGGAACCTGTACATACAGAGAGAAGCACAGGAGACCCAGTTTAGAGTGACAGCAAGCAGGGACAGGGTCTTTAAACTGATCCAAACACAGCCAAAAATTGTTCCATTGACACAGATAGCTCCCTGGCAATATAAAATGTAGATTGCTTGCGGGATGAAGATCTCAGTGGGTGGTAAAGGATTAAAACAGAACTGTAGCATCTGGCCTACGCCTTCTGAGACAACATGACTTGCTCAGGTGTGGTGGACAATGCTATCTCATTATCACTAGCATCAAAATAAGATGAAAGTGTCAATTGGAGTGTTGCCTCTGGCAAGAAAGTGTCATGGGCCAATTCTGATCCACTCTGATTAGAAAAGACCCACATTGGAAAGTATGGGGCTTTTCCACTCATGCATAAATGGGACCTCAAAGAGAGAGGTTTGAGGGATGAGAAACTGCTCTTTCTTTGCCACAAGAAAGGAATTAATTCTGGATTTGCAACACCTTCTGTAGAAATCTCATCTTGCCCTTTCAGTTACCTTAAAAATCAAGGTGTGTTCTCTTTAATGCTTATCTCATTAACTTAGGGGCTAAACAGATCAGTGTTATATGCTGGTGTGGGGGCAGCATGGGAGCATGGCATATACATGCCAGCCACCCTCACACTGGCAGAATGCCGTGCACCTGACTGCACAGTGGGGGGCATTACGGCGCTCTGTTGGTGCAGTGTTTAGACATGCTGCACTAAAGGAGCACCAAAAAGCTGGTGTGGCAAGGATGCCTTTTTGCCGGTGCTAAAGGGATTGACATTTTGCCGTCCTTCTAGTGTTGGCAAAGCACTGGATAGGGGATGCAGTGAGTAGTTGCCCAATCCAGTGAGGTAAGGGTGCTGCTCTAAAGGGGTGGTCTGTTTCACCCCTTAGTTTATCTTTACTTGTACTACTGTAACCCAGATTAACACACATCATCATCACCATCATGTTGTTCAACATTTCACAGATGAAAACTGGAAGACATGTGGCCAAGAAATAGATATACACACACAAACATATATCACACACAAGCTAGGACAGATTGCCACAGTTTGCTCCACCTCTCCTCTCCTCTCCTCTCCTCTCAAACTGCTGAGTTCAAACTACATCTGCACTTTGAACTTGATTTGCATCAACGGAAATAAACTGAGGACAAAGAGCAAAGTAAGAAAAGAAACTCAGACATTTTGAAAGCAGCTGGAAAAGTGGGATGCCAGAATATTAATTGAGACAGTTCTTGCCAATGAGGGCAGTTGGAGGGTATGCTCCATTCTTTATGACAGCACTAGATGACTTTTGTGATATCTTCCAGCTTGAAGCTTCTATGATTCTAACAAAACTATAGGAGTCTCTTCCTGTATTCCTCTTGGAGACCCTAATCCAGAGTCCCTCTGATTAGCCATTTCCTGGCAAAAATGGGTAAATTCTCTCACATGGAATTCCATTTTGAAATATGTCTAATACCATTCAATATGGAAAATACTTTATCAATTAAAAACAAACAAACCTAGAAGTGGACTTCTGGCTACTTTGGTTTTTTTGTTTGTTTGTTTGTTTTCTTGATGTTAACATGTTCCCCAGATAGTCACAGGGACAGAAAATTGGCTCATACATTTGTTAAAGTTGCCTCCTCCCCAGTTTATAGTGTACTTATTTAAGTTTTACACAGAAAACGCATATTGTACATCTTGTTTTTCATGATCTTTCAAATTGCTGCTTTCAGTTTCTCTCTTTATCTGACCAATAACTTTAATACTTTGTGCATCTGACCCAAATCCTGAAAACACCAAAAACCTTGAAGAAAAGGAACATTGATAGATTAGTGACAAAATGCAGCTCACCGTAGCTTTAAACAAGGAGGCCTGCACTTTTTTGTAAAACAGGAGCCCTCATATTAAAACCACCATGCTGTGATTTTTATTAAATGCAGCTATGTGACATTTTCATTTCAGTACAGAGACCCAGTGAAAAGCCATCTAGATATCATGTTGCCTGATAGATGCAGGAGTGTAAAAAACAGAACTGAGTAATTCTGCTCATGTTCTTCAGCCTTCTAGAATTAGTCTCGGTATTTCTTGGTGCACAAGGAATATTCAGGGAGATGTTTGACTTCTGTTCTGACATTTAGACACATCTGTGAATAGATCAGGTTTGTGGAAGCTTTTAACATCACAGGAAAGGTGATCAGAATGAAAATATCGTATAAATCCACAAAGTGTGTGGGGGGGGTTGTCTTTGGGCTTGGAGGAGACTTCTGGGGCTGCAAATGGGACATCCAGTTGCCCCATGCAGACTGTGGGACTCACACTACCTACCCCTGGACTAGTCAAATCATACAAAGAGGTCCATAACTGGATGCAATCTAATGCAGACCTACTAAAGATTCAAACTCATTTAAATCCATGGACATACTCCTGAATCAGTCTGAATAGGATTTCATTATGTTATACACAGTGGTATCACCTGGTGCAGTAGCTGATAGTGTCCCCCATTGATTTCCTCCCATACCACACAGGATTCTTACTAATGTTATTTGTATTATTGGTCCAAAATACACTGCAGATATAAGTTTGAGATTGCTTTAACTGCCCTGGGTCAATGCTAGGGAATTGAGCTGTACTTTTGTGAGACATTTACCCTTCTCTGTCAGAGAGCTCTGGTGTCACAATAAACTACATCTTCCAGGATTCCCTAACACTGAACCAGGGCAGTTAAAACAGTCTCAAACTGGATTATTTCTGCAGTGTGTTTTGGACCATTGTTACTCATAAATCATAATTCCCATATAGCACTGAATGTAACAGCAATGGTTGTGAGGGAAACAACTAGCAAAAATATTATTTATTAAAATTATACCTTTAAATTACAATTTAAATTACATTGTTTTTTAAAAGTACAAAATTATTTTTTTAAAATGGGACCTCTCCGGTGGTGCCCCTAGGGTTAGTGTCACATTGACCTCCTCCCATTTTACCTCCCACACATTGATCTCCTCCCATTTCACACCATACAGAATCCTTAGCCGGGCGTTTCTGCATTAATGTTACTAGTAAACTATAATTCCCACATACCACTGAATGTCATGCTAATAGTTGTGACATAAACAACTAGCAAAATTTAAATTATACCTTCAAATTACAGTATCATACACACAACCTAAATGCATTTATATATACATAATGAAGATTTGGTTAAAATATGATGTTTCTAAATAAAAATTTTAATGATTTTTTTTAATTTTCAAAATTTAAAAAATTCTGGGGCCTCTCCTTTCTCCTCCCACAGAGATGCACCCCGCTCCCACCCTCTCTTAAAGCATTTTAAAAGGAAGAAGCTCATTTCTGCCAAAGATTAGGTGTTTGAGGAGCAGTGGTGTCACCCCCCCCCCCTTTGGGTGTCACCTGGTGTGGTCCGTGTACCCCGCACCCCGTAGTGATGCCTCTGGGCCTCTCTTGTCTTCTCCCACTACACCATCTCTTCAGCATTTTAAAGGGACACAGGTGAATGCCACAGCCTGTTTCTGCCAAAAGGCAGATGTTTAAAGGGCAGTGGTGTCACCCCTCCTTACCACTGCAATGGTGCTCCTGGTTATACCCCTATGTAGAAGGCAAATGAAGTATTAGTGCCCAGTGTGATATGGAAAGGTCCTTTGGAGATGATCAGTGTAAACCCCTCTAAGCCTCTCTGAGTTGTGTAAGAAGAAGGAGGACTGGTAAATCAAGACAGCTGCTTCAGTTGGCAGATGTAGCTGAAGCAGCACCACTGGCCATCCAACCATTCCTCCTGAGTCCTCCAGTCATTCTCCTTTCTTTCAAAACACGACTGTGTATATCTGTCTAGCATCCCCTGAAGTAGTCTGCTGCCCTCACTTCCAGTGTTGAAGTTAGATCCGGCTGCCAGTCCAACTAGCCTCTGTGTATGGCAAGAGGAACACCATCTTGTCTTTTATGTCAGGTAGCATGGTATCTTGGCTTGGGCCCAAGGAGAAATGGAATAAAACACATCACGTAAATTAATATAGCAATGCATCCTATGAGCAATATGCAACAAAGAAGAAATGGAGGTATTTTCAGTTTCAGAGAACTGTTCAGAGCATCATGATTTGTAGTTTATTTGGGCCAATTTCGAGACTACCTTCTAGAGCTGACGACATGTCTAAACACTGTCTCCAGCTTAATTTTCACTTTTAAAACACATCAACCTCACTGGCTCATTCTAATTAGGTTTAGTCTGTTCAAAACATGAGCTGCACTGAAATGAACAGTGTCATGCATCTCCTTACATAACGATCGTTATTTTGGACTGGAGACACTCCCTTCTCTGTGTTTGTAATTGTTGTTGTCCCTTATACTTCAGCATAAACTAGAGCCAGAATCCTCTTGGTGTAACACACATTGGCATAACTGGGGATTATGCCATTATACATACTTTTTTTGGATACTGTGTAAGGATATCTCCTTATGTAATGCTTTTTTCTAAGCTGCACAACACATGGCTGCATAGTATGTGAGCATGCATCCTCTCAACCCAAATGGTCACAGATCAGCTGCAACTATGTACAAGGAGAACTCTTCTCTTGATATTGCCTTATTTACAACATTGGCCTCCCAGACCCTCCTGGTTATCTAGAGTAAATAGGCTGCTGCAGCTTTATGCTTGGAGCATCCAGATTTTCATGGTCTGAATTGTCTCTATGCCTCCATCTGTACCTGGCCTTGACAACTGCCTGGCAGAGTGAAGTTTTTGGATGGAGCACAAGCACAAGTCCTTATCCAAATGCACACATTTAAGCTGCACTTGCACATGTGTAAGTCGCTAACAGGATGCTAGCCTATGGGTCTCATAATAAAAACAGCAAAATAGTAATATCATCAAATTCCAGCAGAATAACATGAAGAAATACCACCGAAATAGCATTAAAAGCAGTAGCACATCAGATATCTAAATTCAATTGCTAGCCTCAATTAAAATAGATGGGGCTTACATATGTGTAGACTTACATGCAATAATTGATTCAGCAGTTTTACTCTAGCTGGAACTAACAACTGGATTTTGACTAAGCATATATGTAATGTGGATAACAGAAAATTAAAGCAATTACTTTTACATCTGCATCTAAACATACACAGTCAGCAAATGCACAGTCTAATTTGCATGGGTGCCATTTTTCTTGTCTTCTCTTCTAATGATATAGAAGTAATCACCCTGTCATTGGGGTGGGGGCATTTGGGATTGAAATAGTGATGTTACGATCATTTTTACCTGGTATTCATCTATACCTTGTCAGGGGGTACAATTTTTTCAGGTTGTTGTTATTAACTGTTGTCAAGACATGATAGTGCAGTGGTTAAATGCCTGTATTGCAGCCACTCACAAACCACAAGGTTGTGAGTTCAAAACCAGCCAGGGGCTCAGGGTTGACTCAGCCTGACATCCTTCTGAGGTCACTAAAATGATTATTACACATTGTAAACTGCTTTGGGGGTGCTTACAGGCACTGATAAGTGGTATAGAAATGTACTTGCTATTGCTATTGCTATTGCTAAATCAACTTCAAATTATGGTGACCATATAAAGGAGAGACCTCAGAAATTTTGCAACAAGTCTTGCAAACACAGGTCCATGTCTTTTTTGACTGAATGAAGTTTGCTCTGTAGTCTCTCAAAACAGGCAGCGATGTTTCCAATCATCATTTTGAGAGGGATTGCAAAAGAAATTGGAAGTAAAATTGCTCTAGGGGGAAATTGGCCCCTAGAATGAATTAAATTGGCATCTAGGGTAAATAAAATTGGCCACCTCTAGAACAGGTTTTGATTATTTATTCAGATAGGTAGACAACCTTTTGTTAACTGAGTAGACAAGTTTAAATGGATCTGATTTAATAAATGGGACCACAACAGTAATCTAAACCTTTATCGGGAATGAACATCTTGATAAATAAATGCCCTGTTCTGATAAATTGCCCTTGTCCAGAGCAGAGCAGAAACAAAAGAAAGCCCAAAGCACAGAAAACTGGCTAGCAATAATATGGAAAGTTTTAGCAATGGAAAAATGAACAGATCCCAGAACAATGAGTTTAGGAAGTGTTCATGTGATGTGATTATCTTTCCACACTCTTGTGAAAAAGGAAATGCCAGACCCTAATCAGGGTCATTTCAATTGTGTGTGTGTGTGTGTGTGTGTGTGTTTCGAAAAAGAGAATGAAGAAATGCTTTGCAAGCAGGACAGTGATGCAATTTTTATTATTTACAGGGAATATTTTGTTTTGGGAGCTCTGACCATAATTATGATAGCAAAATCCTTCTGGACCACAAATATGATAATTAGGCCACAACTGTGAAGCAAAATCATGCATTAGGCCTTCTCAAAATGACCTTTTGTGGGAAGTAGAAACCCATTCTGTGGATTTTCCTCCAGAGAGCTTCTGTTCCCTTCCTTCCTAATTAAGCCACATGATCTAACTTCTCTAACTGGTTGCATCTTGCTAACACAGGTGTCTATACTAGGACACAGAGTTCAAATGAAATAAAAGCTGTATTTCTTTATTTTAACCATGTACAGGAGGAATAATTAAAATAGGGCATTTCAGTATGATCCTTTCGACAATTTCAAAAGAGCATAAACAGAAAGCTGTGTTTAATCTAGATACAAATACATCAAAACTGAAAAATTATTTCATTCTACTAAGCAGGCATCTTTAAAATATAATAAAATAGTGAATGCCTGGGCAAATAATGATGCATAAAAGAGTGTGACCTAAATCATTCTGTGTATGTGACTATGTTGTTTGCCTTCAAGTTATTTCTGACTTATGGCACTGCTACAGGGATTTTTTTGGCAAGTTTCTTCAGAAAGGGTTTGCCATTGCCATCCTGTAAAGGTGAGAGACTGTGACTTGCCCAAGGTCATCCTGTGGCTTTTCATGGCCAAGCATGGATTTTAACCCTGCTCTTCAGAATCATAGTCCAATCCTCAAACCACTACACCACACTGGCTATCTCAAATCCAATTGGTAGTACCAAATAGAGTAAACTGATTGAAAAATTGTTGCATGGTGAGTCAACACTTGCATAAATCCTATTGATTCAATGGGTGTACTCTGTTGGGGTATACCAGTAAGGATTCAAGCCATCACTTTATTTACAATATTGAGCAAATAAGCTAAAAATTAGAGTGGGAAGGGGAGGTTTATTTTTCCTTAATGACACATGTAAGATCATTTGCATATAATATTCCTGATCATTTTTGTAAACGCACATCTGTTTCCTCCAGTTACTGCAAAGATATGCTACTTGTCCTGTGCTCTGAGAAATGGAAAAGATATTTCTGCTGTAAGCTGCAATAAGTCCAGATGGTTGGAACCGAAGCAGACTTCCTCTGACTGTAAGTGACAGTTATTAGCACAGCTGTATACAAACTGTTGTTTTGACTCTGAAATTGTCTGTGGGGTATTAAAAACTGCTGAGCAAGTGGAGTTATTGATATCTGTTTAAAGAACTGCATTTCTATGCTACTCCTGGACAATTTCTATATGCCTTTGCAGAATCTTGGGGTCTAAATAGCATTTCTGTTTTACAAATACCATCTAGTTCACTAGATTCGTAGTTTGCCATTGCTCAGGTACCTTTCCTCAAAGACCCACAGTGCCCTTCTCAAAGACCCTCTGAGCCAACTGTTTGGGCCCTGCTTGGCTCTGATGCTTTAAGGAGGAACAATGGCACTGGAGCCTTCCCAGGAGGGTGAACAGACCATAGGACTGGAAATCATTGGGTATTTCACCCTCATGTTGAAGGACGTATAATTTCCATAGTTTTCTTCCTGCTGTAACAGTCTCACTCTGAAATACAGAGTCCAGCTCTGGGCACCAAAATTCAAAAAGGATGTTGACGTGCTGTCCAGAGGAGAGCAACCAAAATGCTGAAAGGTCTGGAAACCATAAAGCCCTATGAGGAACAACTTAGAGAATTGAGTATGTTTAGCTTGGCAAAGAGAAGGTTAAGAGGTGATATGATAGCCCCTTTTAAATGTTTGAAGGGGTATCATATTGAGGATAGAACAAGCTTGTTTTCTGCTGTTCCAGGGAGAAGTGGATTCAAATTACAGGAAAAGAGATTCCACCTCAACGTTAGGAAGAACCTTCTGATGGTAAATGCTGTGAAATAAGCTGCCTCGGAGTGTGGTAGAGTCTCCTTCTTTAGAGCCTGTTTTTCAACAGAGGCTAGATGGCCATCTGTTGGAGGTGCTTTAATTGTGGATTCCTGCATGACAGAGGATTGGACTGGATGCCTCTTGAGGCCTTTTCCAGCTCTATCTTTCTGTAATTCTATGAAAACAAATACTTCTGTGAAGTCTTCATCCAGTATTCACATATCATGAAATGTTTGGGGGAAATTATTCTATAATACCCACCCAGGGCAGGGAACGTCTAACTAACAAGATTGTATGTACAGTGCTGTGCAAATTTACAGCACTATATAAATAAAGCTTAATAACAATAACAATAACAACAACAACATTTTATGAATGGAAACTGGGCCAAGCCATCAGAGTTTGGTCAAGATGGCAAAAGTTATTGATAAGGAAGAACAGATGTGGTAGGAGATTACTTTTGCTTGAGTCTTCGGGGAAGGATCAGATTTCTCCCCCTTTGTTTCCCCTGCTGAGTTTCACACTTTAAACTTAGTTTGCAGCAACTGAAGTAAGCTGAAGACTATGGGTGAAAGTGGGGGAAGGAGAGAGAAAGTAGTACATTTTAAAATTGGCTGAAAAAGAGGGATAGCATAGGATTAATTGGACTGTCCCTGCCATATTGGAGCAGTTGGAAGTTATATTTTGAGCAGAAAGACATCCTGAGATCAGGAAAAAATAGTAGGTTTTTGTTTTTGTTTTTGCAGGAAAAATAAATTTTTGCAAAGATGCTTAAAAAGGCATCTTTTATTGTGCAAATTGCAAAAGTTAAGATGCTGGTGCAACAATTCAAGGATCAGAAAGTGGTGTGACAGAATATGATGGCTGTGTGGACACCTCCAAAGAGGATCCACTAGTTTTTATTCTGTTTCAAAAAGGTTGAATAGTTTTGCTAATCAATTAATATTTCTTACTTATTAATTATTCACTATTAATGTGATAAATAATTAATAAATGGCCAATTAACGGTTACAATTAATAATCACTAGCTGTTCTATACAACAAGGCTGTTTATTCTAAAATCCAATTAAAAGTTCTTTCCCAGTTGCATATGTTTTGCCAGTGATTTCTGCCTGCATTCTCCTACCATAGAGCCTCATAAATATTGTAGCCAGAGTTGATGTTGAAGGGTGGTGCCTGATCTAATATCTGTGGCACATAAATCATCCTTTCTGGACTTAGAAAGTATATCCATCCCTTGCTTAACAAAGGACCATTTTTATTTATTAAGGGCCAAATAGTAATCTCATAGGAGTCCATGGGAGGCCTGCCATTGGTTTTAACAGAACTGGGATTTAACATTAAGTAGTAAACAAACTTGACCTTTTCAGCCAAAGTCTGGTCCAACCAAGGTTAGTGGCAAATGCCCAAAAATCTCAAATGAGCCAGAATTTTTGATCTTCTAAAAAACAGGATCATATAGTTCTGGCTGAACTTTAGATATTACAAGCACTTCTAGTTCTCCAATATTTTAATGCGATTTCATGAATTCCTTTGTCTTAACTAGTGCTTTGTAAATGCTACAATTAGGATTCAGCTTCATTTTTACTGTTGCAAAGTTGTGGATCTTCGTAGAAAATTCATTTGTCTGTTCACTTATTAGCTGGTTCAGCTTATGCCAATGTTTCAGTTGTACCACGTGCTCATGTCGCTTCAACCCAAATGCTTTTATGAATGTGGTTTTACACATGGTCACACTACCTGACAGTTTAAGTGGTCTTCAGACAGTTTAAGTCCAAGTCCAGGAGCAGCCTGGAGTATTCTGGCTCCGTTTACCTTAGGCACTTTGTTGCAAAGCAGGGCAGCTCCAGATGCAGCCTTAAAACAGCCACCCAGAGTTGCAAAGGAGGACTCCAGAATACCTGGAGCAAAAGACAATGGATAGGTGACAAATCAGCTACTGGACAGACATAGTGTTGTGTCATAAGGTACAGCTACAGACATTGCCGTCCTGCTCTAATTCCACTTTTCAAGCCTTGTGTGATAAAGTCCTTAGTGAACATTACTGGTATTTATTTAACTTTCCTGCTTGTTGATATTATGATATTAACTGATTTTCTGTGTGTGTTTATGATTTTTTTTTAAAAAATGCTATCTTGTTTTGTTGAGAGTGTTAGAAGCTGTGGACTCTTTAAATGAGAAAGGATTGTAGAATTCTACATAAAATTTTGGACAGATGGCTGAAGTCATTAAAATCAATCAATTATTACATTATAGAAAAATGTATAAAGTAGCACCCATTTGGAAACATTTAAAAACATATTTTAATATCCTCTTAGGGTCTCTTGTTATCTATTTCTGTAGGTCCTTTAAATCAGAATTTGGTTAGTTCAATGCTTTATTTTTTATTTCCTCTAAAATATGTACATTCAAAAGTATCTCTATCTGGTAATCTAGGAGATCATATCAAGTTATATATTTTACTTCTTGTAAACAAATGCAACCAGGGTATTGTTTTAAATTATTCTCCTTTGATGGATAAACTGCCTTAGTTTTATGTTGTTTTAATTAAATGCAATCAGTTCCATATTGTTTTACATTATCATTCTTTAATTGGCAATTATGCTGACTTAGACATTTCAAAGTGAAGCAGAAGTAATTTTTAAAAGATAAATAAATTCATATGTTCATGAAATACAAACCAAGAGAAAGTTACTTGAATTTGTTTCACTGCTATGATGAAATCATATATGTCAAGTATCTGCAGCTAGCAGGATGACACTGAGTATATTTGATGGAAGTATGCATGATTTTCGATTGGGAATAAACCACAAAATTCTAAGACTGGGTTCATCATATGAGTTTTGATAGATTTGTCAAGCCAACAAGGACTTTGGATGTGGCCAAGCAGACCTTGACTTGCTCAATTGACTTGAGCTGAATATCCATTTACAGAAGCCATGGTGAAAGTGACTGGGGAATATCTATAATCATAGCTATGGCCGTAACGAAAGACCGAAATTGGTACCCATTCTTCTGAATAGTATTGTACCAATGAAAATGAAGGTAAAAGAATCCTACTGTTGTAAGAAAATGGATTTAGGTTTGAGAATATGTGTGCTGCTTTCTCTTACTGTACAGATTATGAGAATATTGTCTGTGATAATTGCAAGCAAATGCAGTGGGCCCTTGGTATCCACTCAGGTTTGGTTCCAGGACCCCTTTGGATACCAAAATATGTGGATACTCAAATCCCATAAGTCCTATTAAATACAGTGTCATAGTAAAATGTCCCTTATATAAAATGGCAAAATCAAGATTTCCTTTTTGGATTTTTTAAAAAAAATATTTTCAAGCTGTGGATGGTTGAATCTGCAGGTAAAGAATCTGTGGATACAGAGGACCAACTGTATCAGAGCTCTCCAAAAAGTGCAAAAGTTCTCAGAATCTGAAAAATAGCCGGGGGGGGGGGATGTTGTTTCTTTTTCAAGTACAATTCCAAAGATCTGATGCAAAATATTTATGTTGAATTTTAAACAGTGACCTTACAAATTGGCCTCAGATACCAAGTAGAAGCCTGCAATCACTGCTTATTTGAAATCAATGGTGCATCTACACTGTAGAAATAGTGCAGCACTTTTTTGACACCACTCAAAGTACTGCAGCTCCATCCTATGCAATCCTGGGATTTGTGGTTTGTTACAGTCTTTAGTCTTCTCTGCCAAAGAGTTCTTCTGACTCACAAAACTACAAGATGGAGCCATGGGTATTAAAGTGGTGTCAAACTGCATTACTTTTACAGTGTAGATTCATCCAGTCAAGTACATTTGCACTTTCACGATTTGTGTAGTAGCTACAAATCAAAAATACCTCTCAACTCACAATAAAAAGAATATTCACCATTATTTATTTCCTGGTTTAAAAATAAGTTTTCCTAGCAGTCAGAAAATGTGGTGGGGAAGAATAAAACAGCCATGAGAATTTTGGAGTTTTCACTCAGTATTCATTTCACACATCCCAAAATGTTTCAGGAAATTATTCTTCACAGAAATATACATTGGTTTCAGTTTCAGTTTTACATTAAAATATTTTCTTGTACAACACACATGCACACATTTTGCATAAAAAGAGTCATCTTGCACGCACACAGAAAATATCCTCATATGTTGATGTGGAAGCAGCTATTGAAGAGAGAAAGTGGTATTAAAAAGTTATCTGCACGGGTATCAGTTATACTAGGTATGTCACTGAAAGAGTGTCCGCGATAGGACAGGTAAATTAAATAATTAATAATCCCCATATCTAAAGTTCATCAATGATTTTATTTTATATATATTATATTTATCCCGTTTCAAAAAGATCCATTTAGTTGTGAAGTTCTGAGGTAAGACAGGAAAGGGTAAGGCTTAGAAAATGTTGTTTCTTTGGATGAAAACTCCCAGAATATGTTCTGGGAGTGGCAATATACAAAAAGTAACTTTTCCAAGTTCCATGAAATACATAAATTAAAGCATATTTTCTCCCATGTTATTTTATCATCTTTTCCCACATATATGCCCTCCATATGTGTTTTACATCATGAGGAAGAGATACTCAAGGTCTGGGGTTTCTTTGGGGGAAGTCATTCAGCCATTTCTTTTTGACTATAACAGTACCATTCAACTGTATTACAGGCTTTGACATTTCCAGAACGGCAGAAGCCAAAAGAAAATTCTCTACGATTGAATCATCATATCCGGACATGCAGCCTTGTCCAATTTACAAATACTGTGCTCATAAACGGGAATTGTATAATGTGTTAGGGAACACATTCCCACTATGGGAGAGAGGGATGAATGAATGGATGGAACAGAATGTAAATCACAATAGGAAAGAGCAGTTCTGCTGAATGAGGAAAATGAAACATATTAATTTACAAATACTATTGATAAACTAAAACTTCCATTAAAAAACTGGGGCTTGAAAATAGATGTTCAGCCAAAGTGTTTAATTATGTTACTTGTTACCCTTTGAGGGGGGGGATACTATTTGGATTATGAAGATTTGTGCATCACATCTTATTTCAACCTTTTATTAGATGAATTATTTCCTTCTAAAAAGGTTGAAAAATGTTTCAAATAACAATATGAGCAAAATGTAACATCAAACATCAGGTAATGTTATTTATGCCATGCACATGCCTGAAGAAAAGAGTTGCTGCTCATGCATTTCTAAAAAAAGAAAAAGAAAAAGGAGAATGTGTGTCATGAAAAAGTAGGCAAACGAGAGCAGAGTCTATCATTTGTATATGTTAATTTATAATTGTAGGTGCATAATTTAAAATAGTTACTACATGACTTGATTGTAGATAAAAGGGCTCATCTAGTGCAGTGGGACCTTGGTATCTGCATGTGCCATCCACAGACAGCAAGCCCGCATTGTGCCCAACAGCAGCACATGCACATGACTGTGCTGCCATTAGGGACAGCTGCAATTGTCCCCAATGGCAGCATGTGTACGCAGCCACACTGCCATTGGGGACTTCATCCAAAGTCCCATTGTTAATAATAATAATAATAATATGCTGCAGGTCGAGGAAGGATTCCAACAAGGTTCAAACAACAGTACAATCAATATCATAAAATTACAATATAAACCAAACATCAAAACATTTTACTCCATTATATTAAATTGGAAACCAACTATCTAGCCACTGGGCAATCAATATTTCACATATCCAAACAGCATCAGAAGAGAAAATATTGATGGAGATCAGTTTATAAAAGGTCTGGTGGATAGGTCACTTTCTTAAAGGCCTCTAAGGTGGAAATAAGGCGGATCTCTTCTAGCAAGTTGTTCCATAATTTAGGGGCCACAGCTGAGAATGCCTTGTGGGAAGTCGTAATCAGCCTTGTGTGAGCGTAATCCAGCAAGTTCTTCCCTGGTGTTCTGAGGGTGCGGGGCAGACTATGTAGGGAGAGGCATTCCTTCAAGTAACTTGGGCCCAAGCCACGTAGGGATTTAAAGGTAACAACCAACACTTTGTATTGCACCCGGAAGCTGATCGGCAGCCAGATTTTAATATGGGGGTGATGTGATCCATCCTAGATGTCCTCGTAAGCAGTCTGGCTGCTGCTTTTAGGATCAATTGAAGCTTTCATACTTGGTACAAAGGTAGCCGTATGTAGAGCATGTTACAGAAATCTAAACGAGAAGTTACCAGAGCATGTACGACTGCTTCAAGGTCCTTTCTCTCCAGGTAGGGGCACAATTGGTGTATCAACCGAAGTTGGTACCAAGCACTCCTGGCTGTTGCCTCCACCTGAGATGTCAATTGTAGAGATGAATCCAGGAGCACTCCCAATCTGTGAACTTCATCCTTTAGGGGAAGTGTGACCCCGTCCAGGACTGGGCTTGGGGTACCTGTCGCGAGTACCTCCATTTTCTCTGAATTCAACCTGAGCTTGTTTTCCTTTATCCAGTCCATTACCGATTTGAGGCAGGCATTCAGATGAGAGATGCCATTCTTAGTCGCTGCTACAGTTGGAGACATAGAGAAATAAATTTGGGTGTCATCAGCGTACTGATAACACGGATGATCTCTGGATGATCTGTGTGCACTCACCACTATTGGAGACAATGGGACCTGAAGTCCCACAGATTTTGGTATCTGCAGATGTGTGTGTGTCCAGAATGACTGTGCCATGGATACTGAGGTCCCACTGTATTTACTATGGAGATGGTGTAATTCACTTCACTCAGCTCATCAGGATAATCCACCTTCATTTACAGAAGGTTTAGGGGAACGAGTTGAAAGTCAGCTAGAGTGCAGGTGGTGTAAGGCAGTGTTTCCCAATTTGTGTGACATGAGGGACTAGCCTTTTCCTTGACCAGGACCTGGCATCATATTTTTACCATACCATTATCATATTCACAGTTTTCTGGAAACTCAGTATGGATTGGCAGCAAACTGCCAACAGACTAGCACTAGACCACGGATAACCAGTAGTACCAGTGTAGAGCACACAGCAAGTACAATAAGAGATTAGCAATGACTCTTATTATGCAGCAGTGAGGTTGACCAAAATGGTCATACTTTACCTCTGCTTTTGCATCCTCACTGACCAACCCAGCAGAGTTATTCCAAGGAGTGCGCAGCCTATTTGGGTCAGGCCTAGTGAGAACAGGAATTTTACACTTGATTACTTGCAGGGAAAACTTTAGTTGGCTCTTCAAGAAGAAAGCCATTCATATTCTCTCAGAACATCTCACTACAGTCATCACAGACTCTGAAGATATGTCTAGTGCTCTGTCTGGTTGGGTTCTGACATTAAGAGCTGTTTGATAGTGGAATATGCTGTCTTGGAGTGTGGTGGAGTCTCCTTTTTTTGAGGTTTTTAGAAACTGGATGGCCATCTCTCAGGGTTATTTTGATTCTGTGTTCTTGCATGACAGTTGGATTGGATGGTCCTTGAGGTCTCTTCCAACTCTATGATTCTATGATATATGATCAGGATATACAGGATATACATTTTTAATAAACAAATGAACAGATATGGAGAGTAAGAAATGCATTTTATCATATGTCAAGTCTTTGTTTCAGTGGGCTCAAGATGGGCAATGTTGGGCAACTAGGTATTTGCCTCAGGACCATAAATAATATGATTAGTCTCCACATTGTTGCTAAGAATGTTCCTATTTCCTCAAAAAGGCTTTGATTTCCTCTCAAACTGATTTACAGGGTTTCTCCTGCTGACTTTAGCTGTCTGCTATCCCCGTGAATGTCGCTTTTGTGCAAAAATGGTTGCCCTTCTTTTTATGAATAGGTCATTCGTGTTTATAGAAGTGGGGGAGGGCTTTGAAATGCTGCATTTGGGGAGGGGAGCAGATCTGCCTACTTGAGCATTGCTGAGGCGCATGGCCATAAGCTGTCTCTTGTGGCAAAACAGCTTATGCGGCTTTCTCTGGACTCGTGAGAGGAAACTCGCCCTCATGGCCCTATTTGTTGTTAGGCCGAGCAGAATAATAGGTATTTTTCTAATGCCAGGGAGAGGGAATGAAGGGAAGAAAAAGGAGGGTGTATGAAAAATATTTCTCTATGACTCAAGCAACTTTGTGAGAAGGGAAATTGGGAACCTAGTCAGAATTTTCAAGTGAACTAGACCTAAAACTTTCTCTTTCTCCCCCTCCCCAGCCTCACATACAGAAGGCCCGTTGAAAGAGAAATACTTGTGGGACATAAGGAATGAAAAATGTCAGCACAGGCACTGCCTGAACTCGCACGGTTTGCTGCTCCCACCTCACGGCAGGCTTGAACATTGATATAAAAGAGCCTCTTTGTCTCAGGAGAAAGTATAGCTTTCAAGGACAAGCAAAATCCACAACCGCCGTCTCCTTTTGACATAAAGGTTGTGACATTCAAGGAATAATGCAAGGAATCATAAAGCCACCAGCTTAGTGTCAAGAAGCCAGTTGTTCCACAAAGGAGGTAGAGGTGGCCTGACACTTTAATTCCTCCTTGTCTTGATTTACTCCTTCCTTTCAAATGTATAATCTGTTTTCAGAAAAGGTCAGCCCCCTTAGATAAGGATTATGTTTATATATCTCCAGCTCTTGGGGTCTGTTTCATGCAATCTTTACGAATTGGGACCCTCCTGCTTTCTAACCTTAAATCTCTTGAGCTGGAGCCCCCTCCCAGAGCTTGGCATCTGTTGAGGGGGATGAATGTTAGGGCTTGCCTGACACAGCATCCTGATTATAATCTCTGGATCAGGGTTTCTGATAGCAAGGATTATTTTAAACAGAAATGCACTGTGAAGACAAAAATGTTCTGGGGGCACAGCAATCTTACCGGTGTGGTTTGGGGAAACAAAAGCAAAGGCACTACCTCAACCAAAATACAGTTAAGAGGAGTGACTTTTAGGATTCCTTAACCATATGGTTATTAGACATTCTGGCTAGGGGATCCTAAAAAGGCCATTTCCCCAGCCCTGCCCTTGATCCAGAGTCTAGCGAGACTTTGGCCACTAGGGCAAGAGAAAGGTAGGAATTGCATGTTTCTTTCTATTTCCACATCTTTGCTTCAATCCCATCTCCCCCTTTACATCTACAATTTCCCCCAATGTATTATACATTAAGTACCAACCACAGTTGCTCCCAGCTTGTCATTCAAGCAGAAACACATGCACTACATTTTCCTGTTTGGAAATATAAGAAAGAACTCTTAGCTAAAGGGGCTATTCCATTTCTTTCCACTTGCTTAGGGAGATAGGATAAGGAATATTTAATCTAAGCTACTTACATCTAGACAGAAGGTGGCTGTAGAACAGAGTGAAGGATAAACCCTGGCGCCACAATAACTAGGGACCTTATTGCACTGACAAAAAATCCAACACTCCCTAACGGATACAATTGGGTTGCAGGTTGCAAAGGGGAATTATTGCATATAATTTCCCACCAATTCCACCAGGGGATTGCAGCCTGGCTGCATCCCAGGTTCCAGCCATGCTTCAGAGGCCACTTTTCTGAGCCTGGAGCTTTCTGTCTTGGAAAAATGGCCTTCAAAGCATGCCTGGGGCCCAGGATGCAGCTGGGTTGCAATCACTCAACAGAATCAGCAGCAATTTGCATGCAATAATTCCTGGTAGCAGCCCACAGCCTGACTGTATCCCATTGGGAAGCAGTCAGGGTTTTTGTCAGTGAAATAAGGTCCTAGGAGGGAAGAAGAAAATTGTTAAGTAAATATAAAGATCCTTTGGAGAATCTTCACAGGTTGCAGCAACAAATCAGTTAAGCCTTGTAAATTGTAGCCAGAAGGTGCTTTATCAGGTGAGCAGGATATTTGCTTTAGCCCTTTCCTCTTGCCTTGAGCCGAATCCCTCAAAATTGGAAAGTTTGTACTCTCATCTGCCACCTATGAAAACTGGGCAGTCAGGGCCAGCCCCTGAGATTGGTAACCCTAGTTTCAATAGGATGGAAAATATGGTCAAATCCTACTCACAGTTTGTACAGTGTATATCTCTACATTATGTAGTGATTGTACTATACAATCTTTATGTTGAAACAATTGAATGCACAACAGAACAGACAAGCAAAAGTGAATTTATGTGCAAGGTTCACCTGCATGCAAATATAATAAATAAATAAATAACCTTCAACTAAATATGAAGAAAAAATGCCTGCCGCATCTCTGGGAGAATGTATTCATATGTAAAAGATCATCAGGATTCCATCCTATCTGCAACAGTTCTAGAGGGGATGTTGAAGGAATTGGGATGTTGTGGATTCAAGACTTTCCCCAGTCTATTATAAGCAACCCCAAATGATTTGCTCTCATTTTATTCTAATAATATCAGCGCCCCAATGCTGGAGAGGCAGAGTCCACAGATGTTTCCACAGCAGATGGGCTTTTTGAGAAAGTTAGGTGCCACTACCACTGGGATTGGACATCTTTCTGTCCCAAGACCTATGGCAGGGGAAGGCAAGACAAATTATGAGAGTTCAAAAGTCTGGCAACCCATAAATGAGTGTGATGCTGCAACACAGATAGCAAATACTATCTTAGCCTGCATTAATAGAACCATAATTCCCTCAAGATGAGGGAAGTAATAATCCTGCTATATTCTGCACTGGTCAGGCCTCATCTAGACTATTGTTTTTTCTGCTGTGTGCTTCATTTTGAGAAGGAGATAGACAAGTTGGAGCACATTCAGAGAATGGCAACAAGGATGGTAAGAAGTATGGAGAACAAAACCTATGAAGAGAGGTGAAGAAACTCAGCATGTTCAGCTTGGTGAACAGAAAACTGAGGGGTGACATGAATGGACTGGAGAGGCCTACCAACACTATCAGGCCCGGCCTCAAGTGGAAGAGCCCTCCCTCCATGCTACACCATCTTGCCCAGGAGGGAGTGAAAGGACAGGCCAAACTCCATAGGCCCTGTCCTGGATTAAGAAGCAGAGCCCTCCCTCCATGCCATCTGCCTTGGTCTGGGCGTTGGAGGGAGAGAAGAACTTTTGGACCTGATCCCCTTCCCCAACACCATTCCCTTCTTCTTTTGTGTTGTGTCTTCTTAGAATGTAAGCCTGAGGGCAAGGAACCATCTAGTTGAAATAATGATTGTAAGCCACTCTGATAGCTTTTAGAGCTGAAGAGCGGGGTATAAATAAATACATAAATAAAACTACATTCTTTAAATGCCTCAAGGGCTTTCATAAAGAGAAGGGTGCTGGCTTGTTCTTTGCTGTCCCAGAGGGTAGAACTAGAGCTAATGGTTTGAAGTTTCAGGAGATAGATTTTGAATGAACATTAGAAGAAACATCTTGACAGTGAGAGCAGTTCAGCAGTTAAACCAATTGCCTAGAGAGGTGGTAGGCTCTCCTTCTCTGACTTACAAAAAGACTGGACAGCTACCTGCTGGGGGTACTCTAGCTTGAGATCCTTCACTAAGCAGGGGACTGGACCTCTCACAACAGTAGTGGCAGCTGAAAACAGAAACCCAGAGGTGATCTGACCACTGTGGCTTCAACTAATCAGAGGAAGAAAAGGAGAAGCAGCAACAGTAATGCCTCCACTACTATGACTCAGGTAAGCAGCTTTCCCAATTCTTCAGCAACACCTCTGAGAGCAGTTCCTGAACATTTCCTGACTCCTGGATTGGTAGGTGAGGGGCACATGACAGAGGAGGGGGACAGTTTCTGGGTACTAGTGAAAGAGTGGAACTGGGCAGGTGTTTGGTAGGACGACAGCATTGGTTTGAGTGGCATTGTCTCTGTGTTTTCCACTTTTCATGAAGACTTGACAGATCTTGAGAGAACAAGCAAACCTCTGGTGCACCCCCTTCCATACAAAACAATTTGCTGGAGCCTGATAGCTTGGAATCTGTCTGCATACGGTGGTGGGATTGCATGTTCCTATGAGGGAAGAGGCATGATGACAGTAGTACCCTGTTTCCCCAAAAATAAGACATCCGCAGAAAATAAGCCCTAGTAGAAGTTTTGCTGAATTGCTAAATATAAGGCCTCCCCTGAAAGTAAGACCTAGCAAAGTTTTTGTGTATACACACACACACACACACACACACACACAGAGTATATAATAAATGTTCTTTTTTTTTTTTTTTTTTTGTTCAACAAATGTGAATTCTTCTTCATGGAAAAATAAGCCATCCCCTGAAAATAAGACACAGCGCATCTTGGGGAGCAAAAATTAATATAAGACACTGTCTTATTTCGGGGGAAACACGGTAGTGTTGTTGGTAGGGTTCCCCATATCATATACAGTTTTGGTGAGGAGCAAGACTAAATCTGCCAAACAGTTAGTGGGCAGCAGCAACAGTGGGGATTAACACTGCAAAGTTATTTCTCAGAAACAATGATAGTGACACCTCAACTAATGCTTCAAAGGCATAGGTGTGTTGGTATGGAAAATCAGTATGCAAAGGGTTCTTGCAGTATCTTTGAGATTAACTGAAAGAATGAAGCTGGTAGCATGAGCTTTCCTAGACTTGAGCCTAATTCCTCAGATGCATGTTAGTACTGTGCAGAAGAGTCACTGGTAAACAATTTTTGAATGTCTTTTACCATGAAAACCCTAGGTTGAGACAATCCAAAATGAAGCAAGAGATAGTGCCAGAAGAGGAGACTCCCAGGTTGGAAGGCACACAGTGAGCTAATGGGATACAGCAGAGGACAAAGACAAGTAGCACTGTGGCCAGTGACACAAATAGACTCAAGCCAAAAGAACTCCAGCTTTGTACCCTGGCCAAAAAATTGAGTGCACTCACGTTTGCGTCTTCTGCAGCCCCTTCACCCAGTTGATAAGCCATTAATTTTATGGATAATTTTATTTTATAGATCGTTTAATAGATTATTTTAATTGTCATATGTTTAATTGTGGTTTTAAGGGGGGGGAGATTGAGTTATTTATAGAGTGTATTGTTGGAATTTTAAATTGTAAGCCGTCTGGTTGTTTTTGTAACAGACAAGTGGGATATAAATAAAGCTTTCTTGTTGTTGTTGTAAAAGGAAAGCAATTAGAAAGTTAGAAAAGATTTTGAGAAAATTTGTTGGGACAGAAGGAACTAATTCTGGATGGAAGAATGAAGGACTGAAAAACCCATGGAAAATAATGCTTTGCATCATGAAGAAGTGGTGAACAACCTGAACAGTCAAAGAACTCCAAAAGGGAAGCATCCTGAGGAAGGGGAGCAGTCTAACCAGGGAGTATATGGAGGGGGGGGGGAGAGATCCACTATTTAAAACTTCTGAGATAATAAGTCTACTTCAAGACTTCAGGTCATGGTGTAGTTATGCTCACCTAGGCAAAAGCTAAAATATGGAATGAAACCTTATGTGAAATTTAAACAAGTTTAACTGCCAGAAAACTGGTTGGATGTTATATGGTTTTAGAATAATAATTATAGTGTTTTGAGACAAACATTGAAATCTGGAAAGAAATCTTATGTGAAATTTAAATGATTGTAACTGTTAGAATGTTAATTGGAGCCTATATGGCTGAGAAATAATAAGTACAGTTTCTGATTTTTGAGCTTTGAAGTAAGGAGGGATATAGAAGGGCAGAAAGGGGCAGCCAGATGCCACCCCAGATGGAGGCCTCAGCAGACAAATGCCACAGTCTCCAGAAGGCCTAAAAAGAACCTGCTCCTGTGTGGGGCATCATTGGTGCATTTGCATGCAACAATGGTGTCCATTTGGCATGGCACTGTTTGGGTGCTGTGCCATGCCATGCCATTTGGGCAGGACGGGTGTGTTGCAATGATGCTGCCCACATGCTAATAGTAGGGCTGGGCACATGTGGACACCCAACCCTACATAACCCTAATTTCGGCCCCAGGCTGGCACAAAGCACTGGTCTGTACCAGGCCAAAGATTTGCAAATAAGGAATTTTGGAAAAGGGAAAGGGATGATGATGAGAAAATGGAATAATGTGATGGTTTGATTTTGGTAAAATAGAAAAATAGTGCAACCTGGAATATTGTGTCCAGTTCTGGGCACCACAATTCAAAAAGGATGTGGAGTAACGGGAGTGTGTCCAAAGGAGAGCAACTAAGATGGTGAAGGGTCTGGAAACCGTGCCTTATGAGGAAAGATTTAGGGAACTGGGGAAGTGTAGCCTGGTACAGACCAGTGCTTTGAAGATGCTCTGAAAATGCCAGCCACAGATGCTGGCAAAAAGTCAGAAAGGAACTCTTGTAGAACATGGCCACATAGGCCCCAAAACTATAGATGCCAACCATAAAAGCCTTCTACTCCACATTAGGAGGAACCTCCTGACAGTAAGGGCTGTGTAGTGGAGTCTCCTCCCTTGGAGGTCTTTAAGCAGAAGCTAGATGACCGTCTGTTGATCCTGCATGGCAGGGGGTTGGACTGGATGGCTCTTGTGGTTTCTTCCAATTCTACGATTCTATGAATTTGATAATTACAATCATTAGCTTGTTAGCTGGAAGTCACTTATTTCCCCTTTAGGTGTTTTTAAAAAACATTATGTTAGTTTACATAGTTTGTTAATTTGTGTAGTTGGTAGATGTAGCTTTGATATATATACTCTATATGTTGTTGTGTATATTGAAATGTATGTGTTAATAAAAATATTAAAAATAAATAAAACATTCAAAAAGAAAAAAAAGAGAAAAAAGAACAAAAAAAACCCCTATCTATCTATTATCTATCTATCTATCTATCTATCTATCCTGTGTATACACACACACACACACACACACACACACAAACTAAACCAGCAGGCTAATATGCTAATTAATGCACTAAATTAAAACAATAAACACAAACTAATACATTAAGCATTAACTAAAACATCAAAGGGCTCAGACATGTAAATCCAAATTGTAGTGAGAGAGGGGAAAAAATCCAAAAGCAGAAGTATATTATTCTAGCATTACAGAACCAACTAAATAAATTTACAGAGGTTACTAGTAACTGTAACCACACATTATTACATTATTACATTGTTCAAAAAATGCATAAATGGTTTCCAGTTTTGTGGATTTTGCAATACCTGTATTTGCACACGTAGAATCATAGACTTGGAAGAGACCAGAAGGGCCATCCAGTCCAACTCCCTGCCATGCAGGAACTCCCAATCAAAGCATCCCTGACAGATGGCCTCTGCTTAAAGACCTCCAAGGATGGAGACTCCACTACACTCTGAGGGAGTGTATATAATGTATATAATGAGATATCTTATATATAATGAGATATCTTGGACCCACGTCTAAACACAAAATTCATTTATGTTTCACATACACCTTATACACATAGCATGAAGGTAATTTTATACATTATTTTATGAGACAATGTTTGTTCACACTGAACTATCAGAAAGCAAAGGTGTCACTATTATCATGAAAAAGCTTTGGAATATTTTAGATTTTGGAATTCTGGATAAGGGAGACTCAACCCTTGCCCTCCTTCCATTCCATCTGCCTTGGTCCTGGCCCCAGAGGGAGAGAAGAACCACTGGACCTCATCCCCTTCCCACCACCTTCCCTTTCTCCTTTTGTGTTGTCTCTTTTAGACTGTAAGCCTGAGGGCAGAGATCCATCTAATTATAAGGTTGTATGTACAGCACTGTGTAAATTTACAGCGCTATATAAATAATAATAATAATAATAATAATAATAACAACAACAACAACCTGTACTGATATTTTAAAATGTATATTTACCTATTAGATGCATATTTCCACCCTGAGCCAGTTGTTGTGCATATGCAGAGAATCTAATGCACACAGGCAGCTCCATACAAAAAGGGCTGCCCCATATTTTGGTGTCTTGGAACCCATACCTATGAAAAGATGTCCAAGACTTATGTCAATTAGTTCTTCAAACTTCTGCAGAGCTTCATATTTGCATTTGGTCCCCAGATCTTACAATCCTTCAAAATACCCAAATTTAAATATAAAATTCCCAGATGTGGAAGCCATTTGGTAGCCATTTGACTTGAAGTAACTTACTCATTTCTCTTGCTGATTTCACGCAGGTGATGCCAGCATCATCTAACTGAAAAATGAAATTCTCCAGACATTGGAATGAGCACATTTCCTGATGTCTGTTATAGTAGGTTTGAGGCTGAGCAGCAGCCTTGCCAATAGGAAGAGGGCAGTTGGATGGGATGAGCCAGTGCAACTGAAAGGTTGGCGCACAATTATATTTTGGCCACGTTAGGATGAGCTGACAGGTTTATGCAGTCAGGGGCTTTGCCAGAATCAACCTTTCCTAGCAAATTTTTCAGCTTGAACGGCTGGCTGGGAAACGTTGATTCTGGCAGAACTATGACATACTCTATTCTCTTACTAAATTTTGGGAAAGGGAAGAAAATTCAACTTTTATCTAAATGCACCACCATAAAGCTTTTAAAAACTTGAATGTGGGTAGAACATGTACTGCTCTATAAAATTTATAAACTGTTCATTTTCCACTGCCGCCTGTTGGAGATCAAAAGTTAAAAATTGTACATAAAAATAACATTGTATGAAAAAAAAATCTGACCATGTCATGAAACTAACAACAATCTGAATCTTTCTATTCAGAAAAAAATGTATCATTTTGAGACCTGCAGATTTAGTCAGAGTACACAATTCTGAACCATACCAGATCTGACTATTTATCCATCTAGTTTCAGACTGTAAACTCTTGACTAGCAACAGTTTTCAACAGAAGAAATGTCTATGTTTCAAACGTCAAGTATCTTTCCATCCCCAGATATGATGAACTCCATGACTTTTGGAACAATCTCTAAAAACAAACTAATATGAATAAACTCTTCTAGAACATGGTCACATACACCCCCCCCCCAAACAAACAAACAAACAAACAACCCATGGATGCTGGCCATGTAAGCCTTTGACTTTAGAAACCAATATGAAATTCTCCCCAATTTCCAATAGATAACACCATTCCCAGCATGAAGAGGAGCATGTTCTACTTGCCTTCCCTGTCACTGTTAAAGGTTACGAACTTTTCAGGGTGGCAGAAAGGAGGTGGATCCCTTATTGGAAGAAAGATGGGATATAAATTAAATAAATGAATGAAAACCTCTCAGATACAGGAAAGTTAGTGAGAATTGCCACCATATTACCTTTACACTAAAGTCTTTTAAACATTTATGTTAATTAATGTTAAAGCTGCACCTGCACTGCAAAAGTAATCCAGTTTGATACCACTTTAATTGCCATGGTTTGAGACTCAAGGAATTCTGGAAAATTTAGTTTGTTTAGCACCAGAGCTCTCTGATGGAGAAGTTTAAACAAAACTTCAGTTCCCAGAATTGCATAGCACTGAGTCATGGTAATTAAAGTTGTGTCAAACTGCATTATTTCTACAGAACAGATGCAGCCTTAGTCAAAAGGGAATGCTTATTACATTAATTCTTACTTCTTGTGTACTCAAAACATCGTGTTTACACACAAAAATTTCCAGCCAAATAATAATAAAAAAATCTCATCCAAAATTTCACTCTTTTTTTCTCCATGCTGTCCTTATTTCAAGATACCTTGTGATTCAATGTCAGATTTCTAAAAATTATGTCCTGAAAGTTCTGTATCTGTATAGGCAAATCTATCAGTTTTGCTTTTTCTTGGATTTTCTAAATCTCAATTTCTTTCCATCCCTAATATGAAGACATTTGAGAAGTGTTTATCAAAATTGAAATTATTGTATTTATGACAAATGTTTTTTACAGTAGTTTGTTTTACAAGTTTTATGTACAGTGGCCTCTTAGGAGTTTATCACATGGGAGGAATTTCTCTCAATTGCGAATGGAGTCAATTTGCAATTACATGAATTCGCTAGTTTAGCAAATTTATGTGAAGTCTGATTGCATTCGGAATGCGTTCAGAATGACTTTCCATTTCCCAAAAATGACCCTCCCATTGCCCAAAATTGCGTGAGATACACTCATTCGCAATAACGTGAAACCCCATGATTGTGTTCAGATTGCCATTGCATTATACCCCTAAATTCCATTGTATTATAATCTCCTAAGTATCAGCTGGAGTTTGGTTCCAGGACCCCGGGTGGATACCAAGTTCTGTGGATGCTCAAGTACCATTATATGTAGTGGGATAGCAAAATTGTGCTTCTTATATATTGACAAAATCCAGGTTTGCTTTTCAGAATTTCTTTATTTTTTGAGCATTTTCAAGCTGTGGATGCTTGAATCCATGCATAAAGAATTTGTGGGTATGGGGAGCCAACTGTATTTGATGTATGAAACTTTTTTCATCTGATGTGCATCACTGTTTGGACCCTAGTAGACTGAAGGAGATACATAAATATTATAAACAAACAAAACAAAAACAAAAGTGGTACTTGTCCCTATTTCCTATTTTCATTCTGGTTGCAACAATTTAATGCAAGGTTTATTTCTGGTCATAGATGCCTCTAGACTAGAAATAGTCATGACCAGAATCCTGTTGGGAAGTTAGAACAAGCACAAATTTTTATTATTTTTGTATTTATTTTTTGCACATATATTCCAGCTTTCTCTCCAAATGGGATCCAAGCTGGCTAATGCTTTATTCTTTGACTATTGAGTTGGAATCAATATATGCTTTTTGTGGGTTTTCCGGGCTTTGTGGCCATGTTCTAGATGTGTCCAGCATCTGTGGCTGGCATTTTCAGAGAAGGTCTTCATTCACTGAAGATGCCAGTCACAGATGCCGGTGAAACATCAGGAATAAAATCTTCTAGAACATGGCCACATAGCCCGAAAACCTCACAAGAAACTATGGATGCCGGCCATGAAAGCCATCAACTTCACATATATGGTTTACTTGTATCCCTACCTAGGGTGAGTCACACCACTATTTTTTTTCTCATTTCATTTTTTAAAAAAGAGTACAAGAAAAGCAGGGAGAGAAATTCTGTGATCAGAATCAAAAAAAGAGCTTTTAGAGCTTTTATCTTTATTAATCATATGGGCCTGACTTGCCATCAGCAAACAGGCATGTGGCTATTTGCTAGCCTAGTAGCCAGTGGCGTTAAGACCAGTATATGAGAGAGGGTCAGAGTGGTGTAATGGTTTGGGTGTTGGGCTAGGACTGGAAAGATCAGCATCTGAATCTCAGCTTGGCACTGGAAATCCATTGGGTGACCTTCGGCAAGTCACACTCTCTGAGCCTAAGAGAGAGATAATAGCAAACTTCCTCTGAAGAAACTTGCCAAGAAAACCCTATGATAGATTCACCTTAGGGTGCCATAAGCAGAGAATGACTCGGAGGCATTCAACAACAACAACAACAAACGAGAAATCAATAAGTTTTCTATGTTATAATACATGAGTATTTATTTTGTTATATTAACTACAGGCAGAATTGCACACAATTTTTCTCAGTGTGTATTAAAAAAATAACATTGTCAATTGCAATAGATATCTGTACCTTATTGGATATATTCTGCTAGTGCAGCTGTTAGCTCAGACATGTCTGTGCTTGCAAACTAACTGGAAATGCTACATTTCTTGAAAGATTTAATGGGCTCATATCGTTTTCTCAGCTGTAAGAAAGCTGATCTTTTATTCTGTCACAGAGTTTATTAAAAATGGTCAATGGCAATCTTTGGCTCAAATACACAGACTCTGAGCTTGCCTCTTCTAAAATCCAAATTTTACATAAAGATTTAAAAATAAAAATATCATGTTTGTCATTATGAATTATGTACTAAAATATTATTAGATTTCTGGTATTTTTCCTTCTTTTATCTTTCCCTCTTGTTTTGCATGGCCTACCAGGAACAAAAAAAAAGAACAAAAAATAAGTACCATTAAATGTTAATAAACTTTATTGTTTGGGGTGTGTATATGAGTGCAGGATGCATTTTCCAAAGCACAGATATTGCTGGTAGCCCTTGGGAGTCCCCCCTAGCTAAGGATTGTTGCAAAAGGTATGAGGGGAACTCCCAGATAGCTTCATTTCATGTGGTTTGGTTTGCGGTCTGGAGCGGAAGTTCTGCCTGCAGTTCTAAAGTTCTCATGAGTAGTGTTGGCTTTTGTCAGGGCCTGCAACACAATGCTGCAGTGTGAATGATTCCTATACTGTTTGAATCAGTCAGCCTATCCTTCTCTGTGATACTTCATTCCATTTCTCCCTCCAATCTGATTTTCCATTCCTCATCCCCAACAGTAAGGTGGCTTTCTGTAGCCACTGAAAAGGCCATTGAGTGTCCTCCATCCTTGTTGAGCTATTTCCCCTCATTTGCAACCTTCTTCTTCTGCATTTCATCTGCACTCAGAATATCCAGATTCCTGTGAATTTTCTGATTTGGGCACTGACTGTATATGAAAATATCAGAAATCGGGCAAGGTGTTTTTGTGGTGGTTTTCAATACTCTAAATGAAATATTATCTTCCATTTTCATTTAGTAACCCATGGTAATTCCTTGCCTGTCAAATGTATGACAAGCTCCTGGCTATGTCCCTGTAGCCAGACATTAAACAATCACATCATCTGCTGAGACCTTCAGAGGACCCCATTGAACCTCAGCAGAAGCTGTAATAATTTCACACTCAGCTATGAGTCCAGGGGGTTAATGAATGGACAGCTGTAGTGTAATTATGCGTGCAAAGCTACTATGTTATCCTGAGCCATATACAATGCTGGTTTATGTTAGACAATAATTTATTAAATAAATAAATAAATAAATAAAAGCTTTATGTTTACCCCGCCCCTCTGTCAAAGACAATCAAAGCGGCTTACAATTAAAACAAGAACATACATACCCCATCCCAATCATTCCCTCCATCCCCTAAAACATCAATTAAACAATTTACATATTAAAAACACTTAAAATAATCAGGGATGGACAGAAGGGGTACAAATACTGAGTGGGATGAGGGATTCAATTAGTGACTGGAATTACTATTCTGGGAAGGCCTGCAGGAAGAGATTCACCTTGACAGCTTTTTGAAAGCTGTCCAAGCTGGTAATGTGATGAATCTCGTCTGGCAGGCCATTCCATAATCTGGGAGTGGTTGAAGAAAAGATCCTCTGGGAAGGTGGAGTTTACCTGGTCTTCATAGGTTGCAATAAATTCTTCCCAGAGGACCTGAGTGCACAGGGTGGGTTATATGGAAGAAGGTGATCCCTTAGATAGGTTGGACCCAAGCCATGTAGGGCTTTAAAGGTTATGAACAACACCTTGTACTGCACCCAGAAACTAATAGGCAGCCAGTGAAGCGATTTTAAGATAGGAGCTATGTGGTTACTTCTAGGTCTCCCATTGACCAACCTGGCTGCCATGTTTTGAACCAGCCAAGGTTTCCATTTTTAAGCTTGCATTTTGTTCTGCCTTAGGAAATGTGTTTTCACACTGTCTCCCTAAAAGCTATTTCAAGTTCTGGTTTGGATCATTTCCCAGATGTATATGCCTGGGCATCTGTACATAGTTCTTTCAGCCTCAAATAGATAAAAGTGTGCTGTATCTAAACAGGGATCTAGATTTATGGCTAGATTTGCATGCTGCTATCATAAGAAGCAGGGCTATGAGGCTGTGTGGGCAGGCAAGGAATAGACAAAGCCCACCCAGAAACTTGCATCTGATGAAGTGGGCTGGAGTCCACAAAAGTTTATGCCAAATAAAATGTGTTGGGCTTTAATGTACCACAAGACTCTTTGTTGCTTTTGCTGCAACAGACTTGACACAGCTACCCCCGCCAACTAGAAATGTTCATGCAAAAACTGTAGTGTGTATTATTCTCCTCACCTTTCCTCAGCTGGCATAAGACTGGGACAGAGTACAATTCCAACCACACTGCTTACCTTGGCTTCTGGCTTGAACTCAGGGCTGTGGAGGAATCACCTTCATTCCAGGCCATTCTGCCTCCCTGTCCCCACTATATCCAGCCAAGATGGCTTCTTCCAGATTCAGGCTGAATGGGCTAAGTGGTGTCTCGGCAAAGGGGCCAGACCACATCCTGCCTAAGCTCTTGATCCATTCTGCCTGAGGCAAGTCGGAGAGAATGAAGCATGGATGTATTTGAGGCAATGGAGGTAGAGAGGGAAAATTTCAATTGCTGCCAAGGGAACAATATCCCACACTGAGTTTCTAGCAGAATCTGTCTCTCCCCTGCATCCCTTTGCCAGCAATCCCATTACAGCTACAACTCATTTTGGCTTACTACCTACAACAGAAGAAACCTCAGGATGCTTGATCACTGGCTTGGCCAACCTGGATATCCTGATCCCTCCATGGAACTACTACATCCTAAATTCAGAACTCTGAAATACTCCAAAATCCAAAATTGTCTACATGGGTGACTGAGATAGTGACACCTTTGCTTTCTGAAGGTTCAATGTATACAAACTTTGTTTCGTGCAGAAAATTATAAAAAAAGTTATATATAAAATGACGTCCAGGCTGTGTGTATAAGGTATAGTATAGATTAATTTCATGGACTAAACATTTAGGTGGAATCTCTAGACGTTAGGAAGAACTTCCTGGTAGTAAGAGCTGTTCGACAGTGAAATACACCATCTCGGTGTGCAGTGGACTCTCCTTCATTGGAGGTTTTTAAGCAGAAGCTGGATGGCTGTTGTCGTGAGTGCTTTGATCTTGTGGTCCTGCATGGCAGAGGCAGGACTAGATAGCCCTTGAGGTCTCTTCCAACTCTATGATTCTATAAGGTTCTATAAGAACTAGAGCCCTGGTGGTGCAGTAGTTAAATGCCTGTACTGCAGTCACTCACTCAAAATCATAAGGTGGCGAGTTCAATACCAGTAAAAGGGCTCAAGCTTGACTTAGGCTTGCATCCTTCCAAAGTCGCTAAAATGAGTACCCAGATTGTTGGGGGCAAGTAGCTTACAGTTGTAAACCACTTAGACACTGCTTAGGCGGTATGCAGCGGTATATAAATGAAGCTGTTTGCTTGACTGCTGTAATCCGTTTTGATTCCCCACTGGAAAAGGTAGAATAGAAAAAAACCCTATATTATTATTATTATTATTATTATTATTATTATTATTATTTCAAAACTGAGAGTCAGAATGGTGTAGTGGGTTGAATATTGCATTATGACTCTGGAGACCATGGCTCAATTCCCAACTCAGTCATGGAAACTCACTCATGACAGTCCTCATGGCTAAACCACCAAGGAAAGTCCAAAATTGCAAATAACTGATTTTAGTACTTTTCATTTCTATCAGAGCAGGTCATTTGTAAAGGAAATGGGCCTTAATGCTGACTTGTGTGGAAACTTGGAATCCAATATCAAAGACCCTCTTAAGCAAAGAGGAAAGTAGTTATTAGAAAGCTACATACATAGAGAGAAATGAGGTCTGCTAGCTACAGTTATGTGGTGGAAAGGGAGCAGAAGTGAAGTCGGACCTGAACAAATGTATGTTCAGACTGGCATGTGAATGTGAAAGATAAAAGCTGTTTCTGTTCAGAAATTTTTATATATCAGACACAGCTGGCCTCATCAGAATGAGTTTCATTACACCTCCTCTAATTTTATATATTTCTTTTTGTTGCTGCCACCATTGACTACTAAGTATTTGTGTTTATATCAATTGCAGTTTAAAATGTTCCTTTTCCCATCCAGTCAGAACAGAGAGGAGCAAAAATGGACAATTCTTTTCTCTTTTCTTATGCTGTGCAGTTTCCTGCTGCTATTGTTTTGTTTTGTCCTCTTTCTTTAATGGAGCAATTTTCTCTTTGTTCCCTCTGGACAGCTGCATAGATTATATATGTATGTATAACGAATCGGCTACAGCTGCTGGAAATATCCACTAAAATTCAATGCCGAGTATTTCTCCTTGCTTCTCTAAATATAATATCCTTTTAGCTTCCTTTTGGCTTATTTTGATAGATTTCCCAAAGTGCCTCCTTACCGAATTGTTTACATTATCTTCAACCTTCTCCTACTCTTTACATCTGTACCTAAACGCATTGGCCATTGTTGCTTTCTCCCCTGTTTAGAATTGAATGGAAATGGCAGACATTTTCCAAACACTCTTATGTTAAAATGTGTCCCACTCCCTCCGCTCATTAGAGAAATCTAGTCAAAACAACGCTTGCTATTTCATATTACCTCAGTGGGATCTTTGCTAATGTCAAAATGTTTGTGTTGGTCTGGGCCTGCCCAAACCCTTAAATGTAATTGCATTGAGGAACACCAGATGTTCAGGCAGAAAGCAGAGGCAGCTTCTTCCATGCTAGGAGATGCTTTGGAAGTGGAAGGACTAGACCACAATGAAGATGACAACCCTGATGTGGAACTTCCCAGCCCCTTAGTGACACTACCCTGGTTGGCTACCATTGACTTTATGTCAAGTGTATCCTTTCAAATTAATCTCCATCACTGTTATTGTGTGGATTTGTTGTTGTGTGCCTTTGGTTGCATCTGCACTGCAGACATAATGCAACTTGACACTATTTTTACTTACATAACTAAATGTGATGGATTTTGGGGATTTGTAGTTTTGTGAAATATTTAACCTTCTCTGTCAGAGAGATCTGGTGCCACAATAAACTACAAACTCCAGGATTCCACAGTTTTAACTCCAGTTAAAACAGTGTCAAACTGCATTATCTCTGCAGTGGAGATGTAGAACTTCAAGTCAGTTCCAACTTATAACAACCTTAAAGTGACTTGTTCAGAAGGGGTTTGTCTTCTGCCTTGCTTTGAGGCTTCAAGAGCCTGACTTGCCTAAAGTCACCCAGTGGGTTTCTATCACCAAACAGGGTTTGGAACCTTGGCCTCCAAGAGTCCCAGTCCAGCACTCAAAACACTACACCATGCTGACTCTTACATATTGAAGTATTGTATTATTTTTATCTTATTAAAAGATGTTGACTGCTGCAAAATCTCCCAAGATGCCTCGCAATTTTATTTATTTATTTACTTCCACCCTATATGCTCAGATCCCAGGGCACTGCACAAATAAAGTCAATGAAACAGTTTAAAACAATTCAAAAATTTAAAACAATATGTAGAATTCATGCATACTATAATATATATAAATAACAGACTAGAAGCATATTAAGAGCAGTACAGACTTTTGAGGCAACTGAAATATTTTTTTTAAGTGTGTTGCTCCATATTTACTTGAGGACTGGAGGTTTGTGACACAAAGAATATGCATGCATTTTATAATAAAGAGTGGTCTGACTGCCTCCAAGACCATGAAACCTAAACATCTTAAAGTTGCCTAATAATAATAATAATAATAATGATATAGCCTGCTCCTCCTTAAAAATACAAGGTAAAAGGTAAAATTTACAGTAACCCATACCCAACCACCCACCCCTTAAAAATTAGATTAAACTGACATCAAAGTTAAAAACAACATAACTAAAATTCCCACAACATAACACAACAATCAATTGCATGGGCATCAGGGGTCGAGATGTTAAAAATTGAGGGGGGAGCTTGACCCACTAACAGAGCCAGGAGTTAAGGACTTTCTTGGAAGGCCTGCTGGAAGAGATGCGTCTTTATGGCTTTTTTAAAGCAATCAAGATATGTAATAAGACACATCTCATCCGCAGGTCATTCCACTGCCTGGGAGCGGCAGCTGAAAACGTCCTCTGGGAGGTCTGTGCCAACCTAGTTTTCATAAGCTGTAGCAGGTTCCTCCCAGAGGACCGAAGTGTGCGGGGGGATCATACGGGAAGAGGCAGTCCCTGAGATAAGATGGACCCAAGCCATGTAGGGCTTTAAAGGTCAAAACCAACATCTTGTACTGTGCCAGGAAACTAATCGGCAGCCAGTGGAGAGACTTAAGCACCGGTGTTGTGTGCTCTCTCCTCGATGTTCCCGTGATAAGCTTGGCTGCCATGTTCTGAACTAATTGAAGTTTCCAGGTTAAGCACAAGGGTAGCCCCATGTAGAGCGCATTACAGAAGTCCAATCGTGAGGTTACCAAAGCATGTACCACAGGCTCCAGGTCCTTCAGCTCCAGGAAAGGGCTCAACTGGCGTATCAGCTGAAGCTGATAACAGGCACTCCTGACAGTTGCATTCACTTGACTAGTCATGTGAAGCAACGCGTCTAGGAGTACCCCCAGACTGCGAACAGAGTCCTTCGAGAATCCGTATGATCTCACCAAGCGGCTTCATATAAATATTAAACAGCATCGGGGACAGGATGGCGCCCTGAGGGATGCCACAATTAAGCTCGATCTTTGAAGAGCAACTGTCCCCAAGCCTCTCTCTTTGGGATCTATTGGAGAGAAAGGACCAGAAACATCGGAGTGCGGTGCCTCCGATCCCCAACTCCCTCAGCCGACCCAAAAGGATGGAATGATCTACAGTGTCAAAGTCCATGGAGAGATCCAAGAGCACCAGGAGGGTCACACTACCCCTATCCATACTCAAGCAGAGGTCATCGGTCAGAGCAACCATGGCCGTCTCAACTCCATGTCCTGTCCTGAAGCCAGTTTGAAATGGATTTAGATAATCAGTTTCATCCAAGACGGCTTGGAGTTGGGAGGCGACTGTTGTCTCGATCACCTTGACCAAGAAAGCGAGCCATGCATTATAAGACAAGAGGTTATTTTGTTTCCAAAATTGTTTCATTAATACCAGTTAATTAAAATCTGTCTCTAGCTTGCAGTACCATCTTCAGTCACCAAGTGGCAGACTCCTTATTTTTTCCTAACCAGGAGAGACAAAATTGCAGGCAGATCTAACGTTCTCCAGAAATCCTTGAGGAAATATCACACTATGTTACTCTCTGAAAGACTCTAAACTCTTTGAATAGCTAAAGAGGCAACAGGGGAGTTTCTGCTGCCTGATAAGACTGAGCAGAGGACAATGACCTGATCAAAAGGAAAGGCTGTGCACCAAGATGAAGGAAGAGGAAAAGCAGTGAGAAAGAAAGTGTTTGTGTGCATGGAGGAAATAAGAAAAAGAGCAAATAGTCCCCCCCCCCACACACACACCCATACTGCACAAAAGATTTATTTATTTATTTATACCCTGCTCTTCAGCCCTAAAGGCTATCAGAGCGGCGTACAAATATTTTTTTTAATTAGGTGGTTCCCTGCCCTCAGGCTTACAATCTAAGAAGACACAACACAAAAGGAGATATAATAATATAATATAATATATTCCTGTGTTTTGTCTGTTGCCCTGGCTTCCACTCTTTTTCCAGGTCCTGGATGAAGTTTTAACTTTTAAATCCCCAAACAGCTTGAGACTAAGGGAGAGATACAGATGGGTGGATCCATGCCACCTGTCTTTACCCCTCATCGGCATTGCATCAACTGCACCAAGCAGCACCAATGCTCTCCCTAATATAATATATTATGTTATATATTAAATAATATATAACATATATTATATTATATATAACATATATTATAATAATATATAATATTATATATAACATATAATAAATATATATAATAAAAGTTATTCGTCTTATTATATTCTCATTATATGATTCTTTATTCCTTCTGATATAGCACATTATATGTGTTCAAGTCATTTCCAAGTTATGGTGACTGTATTGCAAGTTTTTCTTGGCAAGTTTTGTCCAGAGGGGATTTGCCATTGCCTTCCTCTGAGGCTGAGAAAGTGTGACTTGCCCAGGATCACCCAGCAGGTTTCCATGACCAAGTGAGGATTCAAACTTTGGTCTCAAACCACTGCACCACATGTCCCCCTAACATGGTCATTTGTTGCTGTGTGCCTTCAAGTCATTTCTGACTTATGGGGATCCTAAGTAGAACCTATTGTAGGGTTTTCTTGGCAAGATTTGTTAAGAGGAGGTTTGCCATTGCCTTCCCCTGAGGCTGAGAGTGTGTGACTTGCCCACCTAATGGATTTGATGGGTTAGCTGAGAATTGTATCCTGATCTTCAGAGTTGTACTTCAACACTCAAACCAGTACACCATGCTAGATGCATGCTAAAATTTTGTGGGAGATGTGCAGCCAAATCCTAGGCATCTTTATGCAACAGTGAGTTCCATTGTTTTCTTTCTTCAGTATTTCAACTCTGGTGAAAAATAACAACAACAAAGGATGTAGTCAAACCAAAACCAATCCTCAATCACAGAATGCCATTTTTACAGAGTACTTCATATCTAAGAACGCCTTAGGGAACTGAGGATGTTTAGCCTGGAGAAGAGAAGGTTAAGAGGTGATATGATCGCCCTGTTTAAATACTTGAAGGGATGTCACATTGAGGAGGGAGCAAGCTTGTTTTCTGCTGCTCCAGAGAACAGGACTCGGAACAATGGATGCAAACTGCAGGAAAAAAGATTCCACCTCAACATTAGGAGGAATTTCCTGACAGTAAGGGCTGTTCGACAGTGGAACACACTCCCTCGGAGGGTGGTGGAGTCTCCTTCCTTGGAGGTTTTTAAGCAGAGGCTGGATGGCCATCTGTCAGGGATGCTTTGATTGGAGTTCCTGCATGGCAGGGGGTTGGACTGGATGGCCCTTGTGGTCTCTTCCAACTCTAAATTTCTATGATTCTATGATTCTAAACATTTTCTTTTGGCTTAACTCATTTCCAATACATGAGAGGAAAATACTGTTCTGAGAAGGAATCTCCAGAAATTATCCAGCCTTAGTAGGTGCATTAAACTCCTCAAGCATAGTTTCGTAATCCATTCTTCCCTGTAACTGTCTCTGCTTCCAGTATTTTGCAACCAAGATATCAGTAGCAGTTAATACATTCCTGACCAGATCCCTATGTGAGAGTTTCCAGGAAATTGTTCTTACTGTATTGCTGAAGAATTGCCATGGATTTTAATGGGGCTTCATTTATAATAATATTTATGTTATTAATATTTTTCCTGAACAGTTTTCAATATTTATATTTCCACCAAATATGTCTGAAATTGGCTTTCATTTTGATAACATCTCTAATATTAGCACAGTTACTAATCCTATCTACAATAGGTCCACTGAATCAATGGGATTTATACAAGTATTGACTTAACATTCACCATTTCATTTTATGTAGGACTAGCTATTGATTTAGGCTTCTGATACTGCTGCAGCACTGCATTCTCCAAAGAAGAACATAATACCATTAACATCAGCAGAGTATACTTGAGAATAATTTTTGCCAGCCTTTGCAAGGATTTTAAAGACTTATTTCAGTCTGCCTTTAGTTCATTTTAGTGTAGAGTGCTTTAACAGAGGTTTGAACTCCTGCTCCTATTTTATTTGTTATGTTTATATTCAAGCTATAGGCATTTAAGTTGAGTTGCATCATTATGGGAGAAGTATCAGAGCCTAATGAAAATCACAAAAATACAAATTGTGACATTGCCCATAAACCTTCAAAGCATTGTGTAAGATGATACAATTCTGTCAAGCAGCTGGCCCATTAGTCTAACAATGTCAAAACAATCCCTTCTGCTTAACTCAGTTCCATTTCAGTAAGACTCTTATGTGCAGAGGGTTATTTTGTTACAAATCAAATAATGATTTGTTTATAGAAGCAGTTTGCCAAGAAACCATCTTCTATGTTCATATCTCTGCTAATGGATTTTCCTCAATGAGCTTGGGTGTCTTGATATATTGAGACACACTGTCAAAAAATAGTCACTCATTTTGAGATTTTTTTAAAAAAATGAATTTTTGAAACTTTGGTTGAAAAACATATTGGGGGGGGGGGGGGAAGAGAGATCTTCTTTTTTTGCTTCAAACCCAACATTTTTGTGTGCAACAGAGGCTAAGATCTTGCATCATCAGACCTAACTATGACAATGGATCCCTGTCACTGTTATCTACATCTGACAATTCCACCCTCAACAACAACAAAACCCCTACTTTTTCAGTCAGGGAGCACTCCAACTGAAGAGTTTCGAAGATGCTGCAGATCGAGGCACTGAAAAATGCATAGGGTTTCTTGCGAAAAGGCAGATGGAACCTGCATCTCTTAAGGTGAACTATTAACCTGAGAGAAGTAACTTGCATCCCAGAAACCCTTCAGCTGGTTCAAAAAAGTAGCTTTGGGGTATCACATTTGAGTATTAATGATCATACACATGAATCCCAAAAGTTATGAGATTGTATAACCATATTACAATCTTGTAACTAGAGTCAGCCCTCCGTATCCATAGATTTTTTTTTATCTATGGATTCAACCATCCATGGCTTGAAAATATATATTTGAAAAACATACCTTGATTTTGCCATTTTGTAGAGGAGACATCATTGTACTATGCCATTGTATTTAATAGGACTTAAATACCCACAGTTTTTGATATCTTTGGGTGGTCCTGGAACCAAACCCCAGCTGATACCAAGGGCCCACTGTACTGAAGAAGATGCCAGCCTTGTCTTATGTATAAAAAAAGTGTTTTCTATGTACAAATTCTATGTCTTGCTGAAGAGGATGGGGAATTTGTCACAGGAAAACTCAAAATGTGAAAAAGCATCACTTGCACAAATGCATGTAACCTGATGCCCTCAACTAAAATGCACAAAACTGTAACCTGATAATTTTGCTCTGCTGGGAGAAAACTGATTACATTGTTCAATATTAATGTGTGAGAATAAATAGGTGAAAATGTATATACTTATTTTTGACCAAGACAACAGAACTTGCATGTCAAGCAGTGCTGGGTCTAGGATTTGCAGGTCAGCCAGCCAAGGATTGTGTAAGATGATACAGGTCCATCAAGCAAATGATCTGTTAGTTATGGAGTGTCAAAGCAAGACAACCTGCTGGGCTGGAATCTACTTCAAGCCCAGATGTGAATTTTGTTTCCATGTCTACTCTGGCAGCAACATTACAGGTTCCAGTAATGTCATCCATAACATAAGAGGTGAGTTTACATGTGCATTACACAGCCATTTGAAGGCTGATCACCAAGATCTTTGGTGAGCTTTCCATGCCACACCTGTCACCAATACTTATTTAACTGTCCCAGTCCATACTGTAATCAAGGAGGGGACAATAGTACATTGTGTTCTATTCTTCCCTCTAGAACATAATGTATAGACTAGAAGCATACTCCACACTATTAGCATTTAAAGAGATATTATAATTTTTGCTAATGTACAATTTGATAAATGTTGCAGTTAGTAAGTTAGTTGTTCTGCAACATTAATTTTTGTACCAGAATTCACAGACAAAGCTGTATTAGTCTGAAATAGCAGTATACCAAAAAAAAAAAAAAAAAAAAAAAAATCTTGCAGAATTTGAGACTAATTAAGGAAAAGAAGTTGTAGCATGAGCTTTCACAAAGTTGGCCTATTTCCTCAGATGCATGGAGTGAACCAGTAGCCCAGGAAGGACCCTTATAATCAGACTGTATGGACAGCCATACAATTGTGGGTATGGTGATAAGGTGACAAATTCACTTTTAACTATGGTCATTGAGGTAACAAGAAGGGAAAAAAGATGTTGCCTAAAGCCAGGGTGGATGTGTGACCATATGAATGATAGAAGGAGCTTGGGAATATGGTATATGCAAGCTGGGAACCAGAAAGGATATGTGATAAATTAACCAAGAATATTCTCATGAAGCTGGGGTGATAACCAGTGTTATAATATGTGTAGTGTGCAAGGAAGCTATTGTCTCTGTTCAGCCCACTATTGATGGATTGGAATTCCAGATCATGTGTTTCTGTTTCCAGTCTACCTTTGTAATAGTAATTGTTATTGTTCAAGGTTGGCTTTCTGAGGTCATAGCCCAGAAAGACTGAAATATTCTGCAACAGGTTTTTTCCATGTATACCAGGTGTATATCCATTGTGCATTTCCATGGGAATACACAAAAACCTGTTGCAGAACACTTCAGTCTTCCCAGACATTCAATCCCTGACCTCAAGACATTGGTCCTTGAACAAACAAACAAACAAAAAACTCTGTTAGCATCAAAGGTGCTACAAGACCTCCTTGTGTGCCATTTTTGTAGTAATCACAGATGTACCATCTCAGTGAGAAATAGCTGCTATACTTCCTATGTCTTTGTAGTGTCTACATTTGCAATCCATTATACAAACAAACCAAACCATTTCCTGAACCACTTTCCCATTTTTTCCTTGAAAAGCCCCAACCCTTCCTCGTAACTTCAGTTAGTTGACAAGGCCCTTGATTAATAGAACTGTAAACAGTAGTTTTGAAGATATGTTTGAAGATAACATTTTTGCATATTATTATCTTGAAGAATTTGCTGCTCTGCAAAACCTTTTTTCTCTTTCTTTCACTTTCTCATCTTGAAATACAAGACAATGAAAAAGATTAATTTCTTTCTAAATACATTGGCTTAGGAGTAAACCAGCACAGCTGTGTGGAAATGGACAAAGCCAAACTTGAGAAATTTGTGTAAGCACAGATCTGGCTAAAACATGAGCAAGAAAGATCTTAAACTATTTTTCCCCTCCTCAGGATGGGAAGTGTGCAGATCATGTTTGAGTTTTCTAGTGCAGTGATTTTCTTCCAAGTTTCCTACCGTCAGAGTAACTTTTCCACATTAACTTGTCTGCTAAGAAGCCACTCCACATCTGGTGCACAATCCCAGTGTGTCACAAAGGATTCTGGAGATGGGGGAAATGTTCCAGGGTGTGCACAGTTCATACAGTGTATTGGACAAGCTTGTTCATTGTCACAATTTCCATACATGAACTTTGTGTAGACTTTGTGGGAAATGCCATTCTTGACAGAAGAGACATTTTGTGCCTCTTGAGACTCATTGCCTGGGCCTTTTACACTACACAATTATAGCACTACATTTCACTATAGCTGTCATGACAATATCATATGGAATTCTTGGATTTTCAATTTGGGAATGGGTCTGTGAGCCAGCATGGCATAATGTTTTAAGTTTTGGACTATGGCTCTGGAGACCAGAGTTTGATTCTTGGCTCAGCCATGAAACCAACTGGACGATCTTGGGCAAGTCACATGCTCTCAACCTCAGGGAAAGGCAATGGCAAACCTCCTCTGAACAATTTTTGCCAAGAAAACTCTATGATAAGTTCACCTTAGGATTGCCATAAGTTGGAAATGACTTGAAGGCACACAACAACAAAAAATTAAGAACGCTCAGCCATAGAACTCTATAAACCCCCAGGATTGCATTGTACAGTGAACTCTTAGTGTCCAATGGGGATTCATACCAGGAGCGCCCATGGATAACAAAATCTATGGACGTTCAAGTCCCATTAAATACAATGGCATAGTAAAATGGTGCCCCGTGTATAAAATAGTGAAATCAAAGCTTGGTTTTTGGAATATCTATCTATACATAGATAGAAGTAGAGGTAGAGGTAGAGGTAGAGGTAGAGGTAGAGGTAGATATAGGTATATTTAAGACTTGGATGGTTGAACTTGTGGATAAAGAGTGTGTGGATATGGATTGCTACTGTATGTAACCATGGTGGTAAAGGGGAATAATATTGCTATAATTGTGTAATGTGAAAAGAGCCCTAAACAAAATATCATTGCCTATAAAACTGAAAATTGGGAGGTAAGTTTAAGATATATAAAATCTTAAACTTAAAAAGTTTAAAAACTTAAAAAAACATTTTAAAAAATCAGGTGTATGCTTTTCAAATGCAAACAGTAAGAGAACAAAAAGACTGGGGGGAAATCACACTTTAGTCAATGAGGACTGCATACACAAAACATGCTCATTGGGAAAACTAAAATGTATACATTAGAAAAGCAGTATAGACAAAATGCATACACATTTCCATGAGGAAAATAAAATCATGTTAATTTGATCAGAATAAAGGACAGGATGGGATAGGAATGCAGGCAGCAAAAATTGTTATTGAGACTTTTCATGTCCCTGAGAAAGGCAGCAAAAATTGTGACTGAGACTTTTCATGTCCCTTGTTAGATTTCATTGGGATTGTCCCTAAGTAAGCACAAGGGTCTTGCTGACCTCACACGACCTCACACAAGTGACAGAGCCTTACTAATCTTTGTCCTTTCTTTAACTTCCTAACCCTGTCTTCCTCTCTATCCCCTTTGTGACAGGGCTACTGGCTTGAACAAAGCCTTGATGACTTAAAAGGAGACAATTAAGCCCGGGAAGCTTTCCTGAGAGGATGAAGGATTACTGTTCCCTAGCTTTTAAATACCAAATGCTCCTGCGTGATTATCTTGAATGCAATGCTGATATCGACGAGCGTTTCAGATAAGAAACTTTCAGGTTAATTAAGACAATTTTAAACATCTTCAGTAGATAGCAAAGGGCACGACCTTGCTTTGGCCAAAAAAAGGGAGCCAAAGAGCTGTTGGAAATGAAGGCCGAGCTTGAATAATCCAGATGTTTGTTGAGTTCCTTCAGTTGTTAACAACATGCCCACCAATGTAATTTATTTTCAGATGAAAAAATGATACAACCCTATATGGTTGGTACCAACTATCACCATAGAATTGGTGTCTTGTGAGCCTGAGCCCTTTTTTTATATTGCTCATTTGGAACTGTGTCATTTGTGTTATAGAGCCAATTTGGTGTAGTGGTTTGAGCGCTGGATTACAGTTCTGGAGACCTGACTTCAAATCCCCTCTCAGCCATGGAAACCCATTGAGTGGTTTTGGCAATTCACATTCTTTCAGCCTCAGAAGGCAAAAGGCAAAGACAAACTCTCTCTGAACAAATCTTGCTAAGAAAATCCTGCAATAGGTTCTCCTTAAAGTCACCATAAGTTAGAAATGACTAGAAGGCAAGCAACATTATGTGCATTGTATAATTTGCATGCTAACCATGCAACATGCATGGAAATTCATATTAGCCAAGATCCTACATCAGGCTTGTGTAGTTTAAATTTACATTCACATTGTTACATGGTTATTTTGATACTCCAGCCTTCTGTTGAATAGTAGAATTGTGCAATTGATTGTACATGTGATTGTATATTGACCTGACTTGGATGCTATAATTAATACAGATCCAGTGCATGCGTTCCTGCTTTGGTTCCTGCTTTTTCAGTGATAATGGATACTTTTCAGCTTGTGCAACCTGAGGATACAGCCCAGATTCTTGGAGTGCCACCTTATATGTTCTGGATCCCTGATCTTTCTGTTAATTGAAAAAGTGGACTGCAGAGTGGGGTGGAGGGAGAGATCATTGCATCACTAAAACATGGCAGAGTTTTTGCTTAAAGTAGGCAACCATAAAACCACTGTTTATAAAGCACTCCCTAGATTCCACCATATTGGATAATGATCAACCAGTCTTCAATATTATGTTTTTGTGCAAGGTAGTATCATCCCAGTTCCAATGTTTCTGGATGAGATGGATTATCTAGATCCATTTCAATCTGGTTTCATGCCTGTCTGACCTAGCCTGGACAGAGACAGCATCGGTTATCCAGGTGGATTATCTACACTGGGAACTGGACTGAGGGAGTGTCCCTGTTGGTTCTGCTGGATCTCTCAGTGTGATTTGAATCCATCAACCATGCTATCCTTGCTAGGACAGAATTTGGAGGCACTGTTTTCAGCTGCTTCCTTCCTTCTAGAAAGGTGAAAATGGTGATGGAGGGCTGCTATCTGACCCCTTGGCCATTGGCCTATCAGATCCCATGGGTTCTGTCCTCTATGCTAGACCCCAAATTCTGATGAGGTTTTATGTATATGTCTATGCTAATTAACATACACATAAAACCTCATCAGAATTTGGGATCTAGCACCATCAGTATGTAGATCACACACAACTCTATTATTCTTTCCTATCTCAATCCAAAGAAAGTGTCTCGGACCTAAACTGGTGCCTGCCATCAGGAATCGACTAGATGCAGGCAAACAAACTGAACCTTAATCCAGACTAATTTTGGTGTTTCTAGTCAGTCAAAAGGCAAAGCTTTCTGTTGTGTTGTTGGCTTGGGTTTTTTAAATATTTTACAGCTACTTCATTAAATCTAATTTTTTTTTTTAAAAAAAAAGGCAAAGCAGGAAATAGAGATTTTGTTTGTTTTGGATGAGGTTACACTGCCCCTGAAGACTCAAATCCAGTGTGCTCCGAGATTCAGTCCTGAACCTAGAACCTTAGGTTTTGGCTGTGGCCAGGAGTGCATTTGCAGAATTAAGGCTTGTGCACCTGATCAATTATTATTATTATTATTATTATTATTATCATCATCATCATCATCATCATCATCATCATCATCATCATTCTTATTTTAATATTTGCATTATTTTAACATCCTTTTGAAACTATTTAAAAATAATGTGTTAATATGATTTTTAACTTTCGTATTTCACATTTTTTTAATTGTATGGTAAATATGTACTTACCATACTGCATAGTTGTGTGTGATACATGGCATCTCCTGCACATAGAACCTTTAAAGCACTCCCACACAGCCAGTCCACACCTCATGGGAAGCAGGCAGGATGGCAGAAGCATCCAACTATGTCTCTAATATATCAGGCAAAATGAATATATAGATTGAACAACTGGATGAAGGAGGTATTTGGGTGTACAGGCAACTGGTACTAGTCTTTAAAAGAATCCCACTTCCCACAAGTAATGAAATCCCCACACTTGTTCCAATGGTTGGTGGGGGTGATCGCTACTCCTGCTGCTGCTGCTTTTGCAAATGAGTCCCAAAAATGCCAGACAATTGTTCCCACCCCTGACTCCAAGCAGGTTGGTGGTGCCCAGTAGGTAGCAGCCACCAGCTATTAAAAGTCATCCATGATCTCCACTTTGCTGTACTGAGAAAACCTATAGAGACGTTTATTACTATGAATGGCCACAACAATAAGACAGCATCTTAGCGATGTCTGGCAGGAGGAGATTGTAGCATATGCATTACATTTTTGTTTCAGCTATGTGACATATTTGTACCACCATATGAACATATTGGAGGATGGGAAAAGAGAAAACAAGTCCACTTTGTATTTTCATACTTTGCTGGCATTACTGTAAAGCTGAGAAGTAAACAAGGAGAAAGATAATGAAGAATAAACATGTAATACAGTGGTCCCCCGCCTTACGGATCCCCCGGGTTGCGTAAACCCCGGGATCCGAAAGGCGGCGGACCGGCTTCTTATCCCTCGGGATACGAAATATCCCCCGGGATACAAAGGAAAAAAAGCCGTGCGGCCCCTTTAAATGGCCGTCCGCGGTCCCCTGGGTAACGAATACTTCCGGGATATGAAGGTAATCCCGGAACGGATTACCTTCGTAACCCGGGGGACCACTGTACTGATGTTCTATTCTTGCAAAATCAAAAATTCTTCAGATTCATGTGAGTTCAGCAAACACCTTTATGATTGCCCAGATGATAAATGTACATTTCAGGGAATCAAAACTCAGAGAACTTTGATCTCTCATATATATGGAGGACAGTGGTAAAGGCTCCCGTTTGGATCATTCACCAATTGAACTAGACAAGACTAAATGCATTCCTAGTAGCTAGCAATGTATTTGGCAGGATGAGAAAACCAGGAAGTATCCAATATCTTTCAGCCTGTCCTGCATCCATATATTGGATGCAGGATTTAATTTAATTGGATGCTGGATGCATTTAATATATGTCTGCCTGTTAAAAAACATTTTAAAGACATGCAGAACTAAATCAGCACAGTCTGAAACAATGCAGACAACATCTATGTGTCAGCTTCTTGGCTCCCACTCAGAAGGTTTCAGTTTCCAAATTTTGATGAATAGCACAATCTGCATACTCAGTCCAATCCTGTTTATTGAGCGCCAGGCTCTGGGCTGTTTTGCACTCAAGTAATCAGGATGGAAACCTATTGAGCTCCATGGATTTACTCCCATTTTATGAAGTTATTACTGGGAATGCATTTTGATTTGCAGATTCTCACAACAGAAGAGGAGAAAGGCATGACCTTGAACAGTTAAATGGAATCCAGCTGTAACAGCAGCCTCTTTACATCTATCAGCATCCTCCTCTCCCTTCATCCTCTCCAGATATCAAAGAGGGAAACCTATGATCTGTCAGTCAGGATCTGCCCAACTCACAAAGCAATTATTTAACTTCCCTCACCTCTGATCCAGTTGAAACAGAGGTTTCAGGAATTAAAGGCAATTTATCTGTTCTACCAAATCAACAGGGTCTTGTTTAGCATTTTGTAAATCTGTCTCTCCAGATTCATCCAAATTAACCTTTAACATTACTTCTGTCACAAAAACAAAAGTCCAGAAGTACAAAATAGGTTTTGGTTTTTATGTCTTCCTAAAAAAATAATTTAAAAAAAGACAAGAATTTCACCTGCCAAACAGCCGCAGAAAGAAAACAAATATATTTTTGATAGTGGGTGTACAGTAGCATTTTCTCTCATGGATTCTTTGCTCATCTTAAAGCATCTGGGGACATATTAAGGCTTTGATTTAAGAGTGAGACATTTCAAGGCCTCCTTCCTTAATTTATAGATTGTGTAGAGAATAACATCTGAGGATGACATGAAATGGCACTTTGTTGCACTGTGGCGTCTGGCTTAAACATGAATGCTAGGATGGTGTCTTTTTGGCTTAGATACATCAGTCTAAGACCAGACAAGGGCGTCAAAGAAAGAAGTTGATGTCCTCCATGTTAAAAGCCTGGCACATTAAGCATGCAGCAATGAATTTGCTTGCTCTGTTTATATATTCTATGGCTAATGCTTCTCTACATGATGGAGTATTCCACTAGGCAGAAGAAATTTGTTTCTCAAAGGGAAAAATTAGTAAGGTACTCAGAACTGCATATTTGCAAAAAAGAAGAGGCCCAGATTAACAGTGGTCTTAAAATAAACATAAACATAGCAAAATGCAACAAAATCCAAATCTATAAAGATGCAGAGTTGATATTTTAATCTATATCTTATTGCCTTTTGTCTCTGGTCCAAAATGGCCAAGAAAGGAAGTACTTTCTGCCCACATTGAGATCCCTCCAGACTACCTTAATTGACAACAAAGACTGGAAACAAAATGTAGGCCTGTGACTCTAACATCATAATTTTTCCTTTCCAGTATGATTTTTTAACATCTTTCCTTAATGAAAAAGCTAGTGAAGCCTCAAAAGTTTGCATGGTGCAATTTATGCTTTGCAGTTGGCCCAATAAATGTATCACACTGCTTTGTGGATTATTTTGCAGCATGGCCAACATGGCTACCCTGAATATGGGTGTATCTAGACTGTAGAAATAATGCAGCTTGACACCATGTTAAATGCTGTAGCTCCTTTCTATGGAATACTGGGATTTGTAGTTTTAGAAGATCTTTAATCTTCTCTGCCAAAGAGTGCCAGTACCTCACAAAACTACAAATCCCAGAATTCTGTAGAATGGAGCCATGGCAGTTAGAATGGTGTCAAATTGTTTTATTTACCCTCAGATTACAGAAATATAGCTCTGCATTGTAACCTGGTTTGTATGGGTTTAAAAGATGATCTCTTTATCCTTTTTCTGATTCACCACACTGCTGTTTTTCTCCTCAATCTATAAATGTATTAGTAATTCAGAATTAATCCTTCCAAGAACCAAGCTGGCTAGAGCAATAGTGTAGTTGCATTGTTATAATTCATTCCAACTTTTTCATGATAATTAGTCTACACATTTGAAATGCAGGTCTGCCATGGCTTTCCAATCTAGGTGAGCAACTGTGGCCAGAAAGTGTTCTTGGTTTTCAGCTTCCAATCAATGGTGGGAGACTATGGGAGCTGCAATCCAAAAACATGTAGAGAGCCATAGTTTTCCACTCTTCCACTACAAAGTAACTAATTTTGGATAAAAATCAGTGTAAAATATATTGGTGAAGGTACTATGGGACCAATTCTTGGCCCTCATATCCTTTTTTGGAATTTTATACACAACCCATTCTTTTACTCTAAAGAAACCAGTTTCCCAAGGTAAAACTTTAACTTTGCAGCAGGGATCAAGGTAAAACTTTTATTCTACAACCACCTTCCTTAGCAGTCACATATCGCCCAAGTCACAGAGTGCTAAATATCTGAGTTCCAATTTTGGGGAAAATACAAAGTGTAATTGAACTGATACAATATAATAGCATTCCAAACAAGCATCGCACAAGCCAACAGATGTTAACATGTGTAGCTTGCTAGTGACACTTCACTTTTGTCTACACAGATGAATGTAAACCCCAAGAATTGTAGTTGTTAATTAAGAAAGCAAATAAATCTGGATGCTATCATGGTTTAAATAACTAGATGAGAACTAATCCTCCCCCAAGCTGTATGTGTGTGATCTTTACATGGGAATCTGTCTGTAAAAGAAACAGACGGTAATGTAGCAGCAGCACATGGTTTCTCAGGCCAGGTTCAAAGCTAAACCCTTCTCTCATGTCAAAATCGAATTAAACAATCACAATTAGGTCTATGCCCCCCTTCCTACCCTCAGGCAGACCATTACCATCCAATAACAACTGGGAAATGGTGCATGCTCGAGTCATATTTCTACAAGGTTTTCTCAGTTTACAGTTCTCAGCCACTAAAAGTATCCTGTTCCTTTAAGCAACTATTATTTTCCAAGCTAGTTGTGCAGCTGGGATTGGATCTCAGGGCTGTGGTTCAAGGCACTGCACCCCAAGGAAGCCCCTCACCCAAATAATCACCCAGAGAATAGTAGGTGATGAAGACAGGAGAAAACAGGCCCTTTCTGCACCATACAATTGTAGCACTACCAGGAGTTTGTAGTTTAGGAGGTAGTAAAGCTCTGTGGCTGAGAATTCTAAGTATCCATCCTCAACTGCAAATCCCATGATTCTATAGAATGTTGCCATAGCAGTTAAAGTAGATTCATAGTGCTATAATGGTACACAGTGGACCCTTCACATTCACTGGGTTTAAGGGTACAGGACCCCTGTGAAAGTAGAAAAAAATATAAATAAAAAAGCACTTTTTTACCTGAGAGAAAACCCCTCTAGGAATCTCTAGGTCCTCCAGGGCAATTCTGTGGTTAAGATCTGCCAGAAGTTGACCATGAAATTGTGCTGGAGGACCTACAAATGCCTAGAGAAGTGGTCCCTCTAGGAATCTCTAGGTCTTCCAGCAAGATGTTTGGCAGAAGTTGACAAGAGTCACACTGGCAGACCAGAGATTCCTAGAGAGATCATATTAATCAAATCCGCAAAAGTCAAAGCCACAAATGTGGAGGGACAACTATAGTGTGAAAGAGCCATAGAGCTGTCCAGAGCTTTGAAAACTTACTTTTTAGCCTACAGTTTCCACTGGCAGAGCTGAGTGGAAGATTCTGGAATTTGGAGCATTTCTTATCATCTCATTTCTTGTGCTATAAGTAACAAAAGGGAAACAATGTTTTAGTATTTAGTAGTGTTGTGTTTTTTCATTCATTTTTGATTGTATATCTTCTAATGTTCTAATGTTCTAACCTTCAGGTGAAAGGTTCTGCAAGCTTTTTCAAATTTCACATTGTCTGTCCATTAGCAGGTCCAGTCATTGCATCAATCACAGTTATCTGGACAAACATGCAGCATCTAACAAATGTCTCTAGGTTCTCCAGTGATAGCCAGTTGGATCATAAACTCATTTTCTCATATTTATACACCCCAAAAAGGGCATCAGTGTTTCAATTAAAATATCTTCTTTTTTCCACAAAGTTCCTCACTGTGTGCATTTTTAAATTTATTTATTTAGGGCTAATCCCCATATCTTTCTTCACCATAGGAAAGAGTCCATTTCATTAGCTGACTTCTCATTTTCAGCTACTATGAATCTTGCAAGTGGGATTTTGTCAGACTGTTTGGAATTGCTCCCAGGTCACCTATCACTACTGGAACTACAGTAGTATGTTCTTGCTGTTGTAGGGTTATTGCTTTTTTAAATCTAATGTATTGGTAATGAAGAATTTGTTGTAAAGAAATATGAATTGTCTTCTTTATAATGGAAGAACATTCTGCTGGTTATGGGCTCACCACCCCGGTCTTATTTACCACATTTCTTTAGTTTATTTTATAAGCTGACTTTTTAAAAATACTGATATTTTTCCTGTGCATAGCTCAGTTACTAGGGTTCATAAAGGTAGCATATTTTGATTCTGAATAAGGAGAAGAATCTCAAAGTGAGAGCACTGACTTGAAAAATGTATATAAACTTGGAAGATTTTGCAGCCGTGGCTTAATGTCAGGCTTAATGTCATCTCCAGGGCCTGCCCCTTCTAGTACAATCACAGCTCATCTGCTAAGACAACACATCCCTAGGTCTCAGTTTTTGACCATTCAAAAAATAAATTCTTGAAAGAATCCTGACAGAGTAGGGTACAGTTTGTCTAACAAACTATAAACATCCAAAATCAATGTTAGGTAATATATTTGCTAAAAACTAGCATGGCGTAGTGGTTTGAATGTTGGACTAGAACTCTGTGAGATGAGGGTTCAAATCTCCATTCAGTCACGGGAACTCACAGGGTGACCCTGGGCAAGTCACACTTTGTGAGATGCAGAGGGAGACAATGGTAAACCTTCTCCAAATAAATCTTGCCAAGAAAACCAAAGATAGGGTAACCATAAGTCAAAATTAACTTGACTCTCATAATAGCACAGTGGACATAACACAGAAGTGAAAGAAATAACAACTCATGAGCTTTCTTTGAGACACATATTAGCAACAAGAATATGATATTTGATTTTGTTCTTTCGTGCCTTCAAGTCATTTTTTGACTTATAGTGGCCCTAAGGCAGACCTATCATGGGTTTTTTGGGGGGCAAGATTTGTTCAGAAGAATTTTGCCCTGGCCTTCCTCTCTGAGGCTCAGAAAGTGTGACTTACCTAAGGGCATGCAGTGGGTTTCTATGGCTGAGCAGGGATTCAAACCCTACTCTCCAGAATGTAATCCAATACACAAGATACTACACCACATGCGCTCTAACATAATATTTACTGGGCTATTAAAACACTTTTTTTAAAGAAGCAAGTTTTTAAACCCTTCAGAATCTGCAACACAATGGGTCTTAGAGAACATCTGTAGCATCTAGCCTGATGAAAAGCTCTGAAAGACACAAAAGCTTGCTTTTAAAATGGTGTTATGCAGTCTCAGTCCTTTATTTTGGATTTTAATCATAGATAACACAACTGTGTTCCCTTTCTTTCTTTCTTTCTTTCTTTCTCTTTCTATCTTTCTTTTTTTAGAATACCCAAGTGGCATCTATAATTTTTTGCTCACTTGAGTCCTTCAAGCAAATACATGCAAAGCTCATGAGCGGCAGGAGAAATGGACAGTTCCCAGGGAGGGGGTTTCTTTCATAGACCTGAGAAAACATATAATGTAGTAAAGAGGATGGCTAAGAAGGTGAAGTTTCTTCTCCGGTAGAAATTACTACAGAGCCTGGGGGATTTTTTGTTGTTAAAAAAGGATGACTTGCCGCTGACATGACATAAGCCTTTCAAATTAATACATGAATCCTCAAATTATGTGAGTCACAGAGGAAAGTTTCTTTCATTCAAAGTGAAAGACAAAAGATGGGAATTGCCCTCTGAAATGTGAGTGATTCAGGGCACAGAATTACCCTGTGTTTTCTGCTATTCCAGAAGACTAATGCATTCAAATTATAAAAAAAAGGTTTTAGCTACACATTAGGATGAACATTTCAACAGAGGAAGGGATTATCCCATTAGTTGCTCCTTTGCAGGAGCATTTATAAACAGAGGTTGGGACAGGGATCCTATAGCTCTGGATTTTCAATATCAAATTTATTTGACAATGGTCTACAAATCTATTTGACAGTGGAATACATTCTCTTGGAGTGTGGTGGAGTCTCTTTCTTTGGAGGGTTTTAACAAGAGGCTGGATGGTCATCTGTTGGGTGTGCTTTGATTATGTATTCTTGTATGGCAGGATGGCCCTTGAGGGCTCTTCCAACTCTATGGAGATTGTCACACGGAGGCTCACCATCGGTAAAACATGTCTAAATCATCTGGAAACCGCGACGGTGTGATCACCAGTCACGCTTGTTTCCCATGATTAAATTGTCAGGGAGGCATCCCACTCCTCTCTCATCATCAAAGTGTTCGTACAATTTCTCCAGTAATGGAGAAATGGCTGCTGCGTGCACACTTTGATGGTGGGAGATGAGCAGGATGCCTCCCTGACAATTTGATCACGTTGTGGTTTTCAGAAAATTTAGCCACAGTTTAGCGACACTAAGCCTCCGTGTGATAGACGATTTCCACCTGGCCGTATCGCTGGTAAAACATCCATGAAACATCACTGAAACATGGAGGAAGCACATGTGTCTGGAAGCCAGGCATGCTCCCTCAACTGTCATGGAATCATCATTCCCTCTAGTGTTCCTGAATTGTCGCAAGGGGAGCAGATTTCCTCTGAATGCAAACTTTGCATTCATAGGAAATCTGCTCCCCTGGAACAATTCAGGGATGCTAAGGAGGGAGTGACGTTTCCATGATGATTGAGGAAGCATGCCTGGCTGCCAGACAGATGTGCTTCCTCTACATTTAACAGATTTGCGGACGTTATACCAGCGATACAGCCAAGTGTGGAAATCTTCATAATCTCCTATGTTTCTATGACTAGATGGTGCTTGCTATGGCTTCCATCTCTTATGATTCTATGATGGGAATGTAGCCTAATCCTATGCATAAAGAAAGCCTTGAATGTTACTGATAGTGACATATAGATTAAACCTATTGAGGCTGCATCAATACTGCAGAATTAAAGTAGTGTCAAATGGCATTAATTCTGCAGTATCGATGCAGCCTCAATAGGTTTAATCTATATGTTTAATCTATAATCAATACTATGGAATTTTGGGATTTGTAGTTTCATGTGAGATTTAGCCTTCTCTGGTGCCACAACAAACTACAAATCTTAGGATTCCATAGTATTGACCCATGACAGTTAAAGTGGTATCAAATGGCCTTATTTCTGTAGTGCAGATTAGACCTTAGATGGACATTTTCTAAAAATTGGGCAAATTCTTAGAGCCATAAACCTAGCACTGGCTACTAATCTTAGCAACCAATTTTAACTTTTGTCCTCATCAGCACTGCACCTCCGAGTAGCAGATTCCTAGGGCAAACAAAAAGAAAAGGTCACTCTTTGATACTCTGTTTGGTAGCTTCTGAAAAGTACCTAAGGGGCCTCTATCAGAAACAATGATGAACCTGAAGAACCTTTGATTTGATCACTGAGATATCTTCAAACTAACACTGTATTTTCATGGTGGTGAATTGGGAAACAATGACTTATCTGTGAATTGGGAAGCAATGAAACATCCTACAGTACTAACTATCTGGAGTTCAAAGATCTTGATGCCAAAAGATCTGGGTCTCACTATCCTCAGATGCACCTTTAATGGTGACATGAGAGAGGGCCTTCTTGGTGTCTGCTCCCAAGTAATAGAGACTCCTCCCTCTTGCCCTTTCCCTGGCAGGTACACTTTTGGCTGCTGATAGGTTTCTCAGGAATGTGCCTTAAACAGCTGTGTACTAAACCTTTTAAAAACCTGACATGATTCAAAATTGTTTTAAATCTAAGTATACTTTGTTTAATTGTGATTTAAGATTATTTTTGTATTTCTATATGTACCTATTTTTTATTTCGTTGTGAACCACCTTGAGCCCCAATTTTGGTAGAAAGGTAGTCTTCGGCTTGCACTGAAGAAATAATGCAGTTTGATAGCAATTTAACCCCCATGACTCAATGTTATGGAAACCTGGAATTTGTAATAATAATAATAATAATAATAATAATAATAATAATAATAATAATAATCTTTTATTTATATCCTGCTTTTTGTATGCACCATCAAAGTGGCATATAACAGTTAAAAATACAATTATATACATAGATTATTGTGGCACCAGAGCTCTCTGACAGAAGTGGCTAAATATCTCACAGAATTCGGTAGCATAGAGCCATGACAGTTAAAGCGGTTTCAAACTGCATTATTTCTGCAATGCAAATGAGGTTCTCATCTGCTAATGAGGTTCTCATCTGCTATTCTGACATCTACACAACATTGGAGCCAGTTTTGTGTAATGGTTTGTGTATGGGGCAAAGACTTCAGGAGACCAAGGTCCAAATTCTCACTCCACCTTGAAAACCCACTGAGTAACTTTGGGCAGGTCTCAGTCTTAGAAGAAGGCAACAACAAAGCTCTTCTGAGGAAACCTTGCCAAGAAAACCTTATAATAACTTGGAAGGGAATTTGGAGGCACATAACAACAGCACAGACTATGGAACATAATCCAGCTAGTTGTGCCTTTTGGAATAAGAATTTTTATCTGTATGCACACATGTATGCACATCTGTATTTATGTATCCATGGCCACATTGCTAACTGTTCTAGTTCTTCAACATCGTGCTTGCCACCACCAGAGGAATTAAGTGGCAAATCAACAGCACACCATGAGCACTGAGCTCCAGGTTGGTGTGACCTATAATCTTAGAAGCTACATTTACTGAAAACAAAAGGCATTGTCTTTTATTTTTAAATGTTATCTTTAAGTCCAGGAGGGATATAAGGCTGCTTAATCCTTAATTTCATCAGGGATCGGAGTTGTCCTCCCCACCCCCCACTGCCAGCAATCTTTATTCAACATCAGTCTCCTTACTTCTTTGCCTCTCCAAATCCATGGAGGGCCATCATGCAAGGGGTTCAAGGCATTTGTTTCTTTCTCTTTTTTTAAAGGATGCATTTATTGTCTTTGTTTTGCAGACAACATATCCTCTGATTGTTTCAACTGCACTGCTGGAAGCAGTGATTAGATTTTTAAATACTTTAGGACCAACTGGATTCTGGGTTTTGAATTGTTTTGAGGGTTTTTGCATGTCAATTTTTTCCAGCTGTGTTAACCAACTGAAGTAAAACAGATGGTGTACTAAGGGGAGGAGGGCACTCAGAGAAAGCTCAAAGAGACTCCAACACTTGGAGAATCATTAACACTTTCCAATCTTTTGGATACCTTCATAAAGTAAATCGTTACCTCTTGCAAAGGTCAGGAGGACTTCTTTGTCTGCTGTGATATTTTCACATCACAGCAGGAAGGGCAATACTACCCTTTTTTAATGGGGCAAGGGAAGAAACCTCCTCTCAGCCAATAAAGGAGGAGATGAGGAATCTGTGGTCCTCTAGAAGCTGCTGGAGTACAACCCTCATAATCCCCCATCATTGAACATGAAACTGGGGGCAGATGGGAGCCAGAGTCCAATAATACCTAGTATACCCAGTTCAGTATTTCCAAACTGATATTTACACACAGGCCACAAAAACAATGATCCTTCATGGTGGTTTAATTTTAGCCTTTTGTTTTCAGCCTCTGAATATGGAGGATCCTTCAGAAGAGATAGTGGTCAAGCTCCTGTAAGAGTTGCAGAACTTCTTTCCTTTCCTTTCCTTTCCTTTATTCTTCAGTCTCATAGTATGGGTTTAGATCTTGCACCTCTAACTTCAGACTTGGAATAATCCAAGGAAGCTGCTCTTGGTATAGGTATAAACCAGTAGAGCAAAGGATTACTTGCTTGATTTCTCCAAGGAAAGCCATTCTTAAAAACACTGGAGGACCTTTGTCTCTTTTAAAATTGGCACTCCTAATATGAGATGTCTAATTTAGACATGGTATTTTCAGGAGGCAGGAACTATCTTTAGTTCAGAATTAGTTTTCCTTTTGGCCAAAGGTGTTTAGTTCTGTAAAAAGGGTTTGTGCTGCTTCCAAATGCTCTGACGTGCTGCTTTGATTTTGGCACAGTTAGTTTTTGTCCTATAGAGAAGTCTCTATCTCTGCAGCAATCTTTTCCAAAGGTTCTTCTGACCTAGGAGAAATGAGCCTGCAAATATACACAAAGTATACAACCAGGCTTCTGCAGATTTACATAAGTAAAGAAAAAGTCTGCAGTGTCACAGGACTGGTTCCAGACATAAATCATATTTACAGAAACACTTAAATTAGTTGACTTGGGTGAATCATAGGGGCTTTCTAGATTGGCAGGAAAGTGTGACATGAAGTTGCCTTTTCCTTAATGCTTAGCAGCTACACTGCAAGCCCCAGGTGTTCATTTAAAAGGTACAGGGCAGCTAGACTGAGGGGTGTGGGAACGACTTATCTGAAGTCTTTTCTGTGGCTCAGCAGCTACATTGGAAGCTGTCAGAACACTACAAACACAGGCGGAGCAGCTGCATCAGTGGCAATGAACGCAGCTTTTAGCCACGGTGAACCTTTATGGTTTTTTTCCTTGCCGGCTGCGAACTGCGCAGCTGCGAAGTTTGCGGCTGCGAACTGCGCAGTTGTAAAAGAATTAAAGTGGAATCCCAAGTGACGTTGACACCAGCCACAGACTGAGCATGTGCAAGAAGACAAAGGAGGACTGCTGCCCATTGATCCAATGACACTGGCCTTTGTCAGCACAGGGTCACTGTGGGCATCATCACCAACATGCATGTCTCCTCTTCTTTGTGGCCGGCAGTTCTCGTCAGCACTCAATGCACAGCCAAAGCTGCTGGCCTTGCTGCCACTAGTGCTGCCAGGATGGTCCAAGTGACCCCTGCAATGACAGCTGCAGAGGTGGATGACGACAGTGATGATACAGCAGAGAGAACAGCTGTACTGGGTGCTCAGTGGTTGAGCAGTGTGAATCTGGCGGTGCCATTGCTATGTCCGAGAAAAGGAGGACCCGGCACTATTGGAAGCTGGAGAGAAGCCACCACTGGTGGCATGTCTTTGTCACACGCACCTGGTCTGATGAGCGATGGAGGCATTACTTCCGATACCCCGTGCCGTCTTTCATCAGATAGTGGACATCCTCCGTCCAGAACTGGAAAGGTCTGACTCAGTGATGAGGAAAGCCATCCCGGTGGATGAGAGAGTGGCCATTGGCATCTTCATGCTGGCCCACAAAACCAGTTACAAGGTGACAGCAGAGCTCTTTGGGGTTGGCATTGCCACTGCAGGGGAAATCATGCTGGAGTTTGCCTTGGCCATGGAGAAGCTTCTGCTGTCCCGGACTGTGTACTTGGGAGATGCACGGCAGGTAAGGCACTGCCCAAAACATATTTCCACTTACTGTGCTGGCTGAATGGTGAAACTGCGCATAAATTATCAAAGTTCCCTATCCTTTATGTGGAAGATATAATCTGTGGGTTGTTTTGTGGTGTAACTGCGTAGATGTACCGAATTTGTCATTTATTCTCCTGTTTCTCCCCCCCCTTTTTTCGCCCTACAGATCATGGAAAGTTTCAGTCAGCTTGGTTTCCCACAAGTAGTGGGCGCTGTGGATGGGTGCCACTGTCTGATTGTGCCACCCCTGGGGCAGAGGAAGAGTTATGTGAACAGAAAGGGGTCCTATTCTGTTCTGCAAGGGACATGCGATCACACAGGTCACTTCGTGGATGTGGAGCTTGGATGGCCAGGGTCAACTCATGATGCCAGGGTGGTCAGATATTCTGTCATTTTTGAAACTATGGAAGCTGGCATCTTTGTGCCAGGCAACCCCAGCATCACCATCAGGGGCTAGCAAATTGGACCCCTCTTGCTGGGTGATAGTGCTTATCCATTAAGAAAATGGCTAATAATACCCTGCAAGAAACCAACCACTGTCAAGCAGAAGCTTTTCAATAAGAAGTTGAACAGGTGCAGAGTCAAGGTGGAGCACTCTTTTGGCCGTCTGAAAGCTAGATTGAGGTGCCTGACTGGACCCCTTATTGTGGCAGAAGAGAACGTGGTGCCCATCATCGCCTCCTGTGTCATCCTACACAACATCTGCGAGACCAAAGGAAAGGTTTTGGATGAGGGGCTGCAGTACAGGCGCCGTTTTGTATTGCCTACCCTGGGGGCATCTATGCAGCAAGATGCCATTGGCACGCGAGAAGGGAAGGCTGTGATGAAGGCATTGGCAGAGTTCTTTCACACAGGGAGAATTTGAACTTGGACTTCTCCTCCATTTGTAATGCCACAGCACAACTGTAGTGTCAAAGCATATCAGCACTTCAATAAATGTATCCCATCAGCAACAGTCTGTGTGTGCTCATCATTCATGGTCTGCTGTGTGGGCAGTCTTAGCCATGTGCTTGTTGGCTTGACACACACAAACACACTAACAAAAGGTTATCCATAGTTTGCCTGGCGCCAGCTTTCCTGGTAGAAAAAGATACAAGAGCCCTCACTGCCAACCGTTTACTCTGACAATGTATCAATACCCTTGAAATTCAGGATTTCGTAATGGCCCATTCAATGGAAATAATATGAAGCCCATAATTTGGGGGAGAGATTCAAAATGCAGCTCTGAGGGGACTCCATTGGCCTGGAGCCACCTCTGCCCACCTTGCCTTCACCCACAGATTCCCATAAATACCACAGCCACCCTGTGCTGGTCCCCAGGACGGCAATCATGGCTCCCAGGATGAGGCCTCCAGTCCTCAGAGCCTACTGGCAGGACCAGGAGGTGGAGGTCCTCCTGGAGGCCCAGATGCCAGAGGAGGCTGCTCGGAGGGTGATGGCCTCTACCAATAAGCCAAACAAGATTTTTTTTTAATGGATGCCTCCAGAGCCCTCCAGCGACAAGGGTTTCAGAGGATCTTCTCTCAGTGTCGCATTAAATTCAAAGACCTGAAGGGAAGGTTCTTTAAAACCCTGGAGGACTTTGGACCACATCTGCCTGTTCAGAAGAAGCCACCATTCTTTGAGCAGCTTCGGGACCTCTGGGTCAGGGGCGGCCAGCCGCAGTGGGAAGATCGCTGTCCTCCAGGTATGTCGGGGCCCCTTGTATAGTGCCAATGCCACTGACCCTTCCCTACTGTTTCCTGATGTCCTCCATGGGTCCTCATGCCTGTCCTCCACTTTTCATTTGTAGGCATAAGGCCCAGGTGAGGATGGAGGGTGCCTGACCAGGCACAACAGCCCGGCAGGAGGTCGCCTGCTGCTGCACCTCAGGGAGAGGCTCGGGATCTCCCTGAGGATGCAGCACAGCCAGGGCCCTCACATGCCTCCCCTCCGTCTAGAGGATGGGCTCCTCTGGCAGCAGGTTAGTGCCCGGGGGGGGGGGGGGTGGACGTTGCAAGCCTGCAGCCTCCACAACACTCCTGTCCTGTCCCTTCCCTTCATGTCACTGTGCTAACTTCTGTCCTTTCCCCCTTTTCCAGCAGCTCCTCCATCGCCGGATGCTGCTGCTGCTGCTGCTGCCAAGGAAGATCTAGAGGAGCCTAGGCCGAGCCGCCGCCTGGACAGGGGACCCCAAGCCCTGGCTCTGGAAGCCAGGGACTTGCCTCAGGTCCAGCAGCTCAGGCGGACATGTGAGTGCAGATAGCCAAAAAACCAGGGAGGAGAGGGGACATTCCCATACAGCCTGCCTGTGGGAGTGGGTGTTTGGCTCCATTGTCCCCTCCTAATCATTCTCTCTTTCTCTCTCTTTTTTATTCTGTCCTCTACAGATCGTCAGCTGGAGTGGAGGGTTGCAGTGCTGGAGGAAGGCCAGAGGAAGCTGCTTCCCCCCCCCTCCATTCCCTTTCCTTCCCTTTCCCTTGTTTGCTGGTCTCCTTCCTTACCCTCCCCTTCCCTTGTAAATATTTGTACATATATATATAGTTTAAAATAAAACAAAATGTTTATTTTTTTTAAAAAAAATGTCTTTTTTGAACTGCGCAGTGGCGCCGGTACACCGTTCACACATTTGTATGAATGAAATTCTTTGTTTTATGAATGCATGGAGGTTTTCTGTGATGTTGCGCAGGTACAGCATTGGTTGGGGTTAGATTTAGTGTAGGACAGTGGTGTTCAAAATGTGCTTTTGAAGAGATGTTGAACCTCAGCTCCCAGAAGCCTGAGTCTTACATCTCATCAATAACGCACACCACTGCCATAGGGAGTTAGTGGCTGTGGCTGTGGTGGCTGGTGGGAAAGGAAGTGCTGGGAGGGAAAGGAGACCCTTGGGAGGGGAGATGGGTACTTTAGGAGACACCACAGTGCTTAATGGGAACTCAGTGGTTGTCACAACATGTCTTCCCCACTTTACCTCCCCTGTGCCTGGGCTGGCGATGACTGGCCAGAGGAACCTGCATCTGGTTGCTGAAGAGGCTAGAAGACTCATCTCCAGGGTCTTCCTGAGAGGTCTCCACCTCCATAGGAACTTGGCCAGGAGTGACAAGACCACCCCTTTCCCCACCCTGCTGCCCAGATGGCCCCTCTACAGCCAGGAGAATGGGCCTATGTGTAGCACTCTCCTGCTCACCGCTCCCTCTGCCACCCTTGCTACCCTGGGCTGCTCTGATGAGGTCCACCATCTGCCCCAGCAGGCCAGTCTGCACTTCAAGAACAGAAGTGAGTAGCCTCTGCTCCTGGATTGATTCTGCCTGCTGCTGAAGTGCCCTCTCCTGATTCTGGACTACTCTATCTTGAAATTGCATGGTCCTCTCCATAAACTCCCTGCGTGCCTCTGAGTCCCTCAACCTCAGCTGATAGGCACGGTCTCCCTGTTGCAGGAGTGCTGTCATCTGCTCTGAGGTGGCACTAATGAGACGATCAATAGCCCTGGCAATTGTTGTTGCTGCTGCTGATTGACGCAGCCATTTCTTCTTCATGGCAGCGAGGCGTTCCTCAGGTGGCATTGCAGCTATGGGATTGGTTGGGGCTTCTTCTCCTTCTGAAGAGTCTCTTGCTGCACCTTCTCCTCCTTCTATAGGACGAAGCACCAGAGAGAAACAAAACCATAGAGTTAGCACATACTCCAGAGGTCATCCAATCCAACCCCATTGTGACATGCAAGAACTCTCAGTCAAAACACCCTCAATATGACACACGGGACCTTGGGGAAAGATATAGACAAGGGAGAGTTCTGGAGAAGCACTACACACACACACATCACAGTCATGCAAAGGAGATCCTAAAGCATACACCGACATAAACGTTGCAGCCCCCACCCAAAACATGCCATCATGCCAACAAAAACTCTTGCAAGTGTCTGTGTTTTTCTGCTGCAACTGGCCCACTATGGAATTCCCCCCCCTTCCCATGCCACACACAGGTCTTACCGTGCACAGTCTCCTGCCCCTCACTGTCATCGCTATCTCTCAAACTGCTGTGTCCCACAGGTGACCGATCACGGTGGCTACTGAGGCTGGCAGATGTAGTGCTTGCACGAGAGGGTGGCCTGCTTGTAGAAGACATAGATTCCCATCTGCAGAGCACGGGCTCTTTCTCTCAGGAGATCGATGTCCACGGCTTGCTGACTGTAGGATGTCTCATCAGAGTCAGGGGAATGCTCCCGTTCCTCTGCATGACAAGGGGACAGAGTCGTTTCTGCCCTATGCCCACCCTGGTGCCACATCTTCCCATAGTCCCCTGCATCCCTTTCCCCCAGGAGCCCAGGTACATCTTACTTTGAGAAGGCAGCAGGAGTTCCTGGCCACATTCTAGCTCTGGGTCTGGGTCCGGGGTGTCCTCCATAGGTTCAGCCCTAGCAAGCTGGCCAGCTGGGACCCTCACAATCTGTCCACTGGTGGACAGTCTGTTGGGTCTGATCTTCCCATCCTTGCCAATGAAGGCATGGAGCTCCTTGTAGAAGGGAGGAGGGGTGCCACCCTGTGTACCTTTGGCCTTCTTGTCTATATTGTTTGTACTGTGCCTTTAAAATTTTGCACTTTCGGCAACACTCTTCCCAATTGTGCTGGTCGCCCTTGGCCTCCATGGCTTTGGCCACCTCCTGATATGTGTCTGCATTCAGGTAGGTGGACTCCAGTTTCGCCAAAATATGTGGCTGTGTCCAGATAGAAATGAAGTCTGAGGTCTCCGCATGAGACCAAGAAATCCCTCTCCCCCTTTTTGGGGTGCTTGTAGAAGGCTGTGCCATTCTGCCAAGTGCCAAAGCAGAGCCGCGGCAGGAGTGTGCCAAGGACCTGCGGAGCTGGACAAAGAAAAGGGGAAAATGGCGGTGGAATGTGTGTGTGGGGTCATCTGAAAAGTGAAAGTTTACCCTTATCACTTTCACCTGGCAAAACATCCGCCACTAAGACTTACAGCATCCCAGAGTCTCTACTGCACATGTCTAGGATTTGGATTAGGGCTGGAGCTAGGGTTTGGTAGCTTTAAAAAACTGTGCAGTTAAACCTCAGCTTTTACACCTGCAGGGCATTAAGCGTTTTAATTAGAAGTGAACTCCACACCATGCATGCTCCCAACTCATGATCCATTATGATCCGCACCTGTATCGCTGCCTTTAAATGGGCGCTTTAAAGATACAGCGGCCCCTTTAACTGCGCGACTACACCACAGCCTTTAGATGGAGATGCGCTGTCCCGCCGTTTTTAAAAAAGAAGCTGGGAAAACCAGCACCTTTTTAAAGGTGCTTCTTCTCTCCTAAAACGCAAAAAAAGCGTTTTCATGGCACACTTTCCCTTTTTCTCATCTAAAGGCTAGACTTTCATGCAGCCATGAACACACTTCTTTTTGCCAATCTAGATCAGGCCATAGTTAACTATGTTTTAAGGAGTCTGCTCTAAGTCTGACTAAATCTGGATCTAATTTAATATATTTATGTGCATCTGCTCTAAGCCTGACTAAATGTGCATCCTATCCATTTTATTTTTTGAGTCTACTCTAAGCCTTACTAAATCTGGTTCAATTCAATATATTTATGCAAGTATGATCTTTTGCTTCTAAGCAGTTTCTGACTTACATCAACCCTAAGGCAAACCTATCATGCCGTTTTATTGACAAGATTTGTTGAGGGAGGTTTTGTCAATGCCTTTCTGTGAGGCTGAGAGAGTGTGACTTGCCCATGGTCACCCATGGCTGAGCAGGGATTCAAGTCCTGATCTCCAGATAGCTAGTCAAACATTCAAACTACTATACCAGGCATCCAATCCAATATGTTTTTGTAAACTGACGCTGATGAAATTTGGATTCTATGCATATTCTAGCACATATGTTGACACATGGGATGGAATTCAAATCATCCCTTTGATAAGCTGAAAGAGCGGCCTGGATTCCTATCAATTCCTCTATGAACCATGCCACCTCACATGCTACGTTCCTTGGCATTTCTGGGGGCACATTCAATAATAGCTCTTGAGTTATCAAAGAAGTAGAAGTGGAACTCTACTTGTAGTTCTTTGGACTCCACCCATTGATCCTACTCAGAGTGGAAATTCCTTTAGAAGGGAATTATTTTTTAAAAAAATAAAATGGCTTTTTAAAATATAAATGTAGGAGGAGGAAGAGGAGGAAGTAAAATACACAGGATAAGTATTTAGAGTGTGTGCGTGTGTATATATGCTAGGCATATACTACATATAAGTATCCATGTTGGGCATATCTATTAACAAGAAAAGTTGGTGGTGTCTTGGTGGTTTCTCATTCTGAGGGTTGCCATAAATCAAAGCTGACTTGACAGCAAGTACTACTAACAAAAAAGGGTCCATCACCTTCAAAAACTTTAAAATTTGCAGTAAAACCCGAGATGGATTCACCAGCTCCATGACATGTAGGAGGCAGTTAATTCCATGGAGCTTAAATTTACGCTGCCCATGTTTCCCAAAAAATATTGTTTGAAAGCTGGTGTCTGTAAATTACACATTCAGATATGCCTAAAAAAGTAAGGCATCATTACCAAAGCCTGTCCCTCATTACCATTTCTGTATGTGCAGGTTTTTTTCCCTTTTGTTACTCCTTTTGTTGCTTTGATTAAAAAAAAGAAATCCATCTAAAAAGGAAAATGAGTTGAAACAATCCCCTCAAAATGTCCCTGAAAGCATTTTTGACTCAACATGAAACAATAAAAAGTAAATATTATTTGTTATGTAATGGGTGGGAATAGGGGAATAGTTTATTTCTTTATAAAAGGAATATCATTAATACCTTTCCCTTTTCTGTCTTGGTTGTTGGGCCATCATCACTGTAAAACATCATGACACTGTTGTTTTGAACAGCAGATTCTAATAGGGATTATCCTGACTGTGCTAGCTAAAGGATACTTGGAACTTCTCTAGTCCAGAAAAGTAACTTTTTCCAAACTAGACCTGTAATATTGTTACAAGCTCCAATCCAAACTAAGATTAGAAAGTATTGGCAACTTTTGATTTCAAGTGTAAAAGCAGACAGATACTACCAGTCATGGCCTTTTCTGGAAGTCAGTCCTGATCTTCTGGAATTTCTCCAAAAGTAGCCTCTCTCAGCTCTCTTTATTCTGTGAGGTTTGCTGACCAAATCGCTGTTTCCATTTCCCATACTTTGGCTTTTATTCCTCAACCAGGCCACCCATGCACATTGGCCTTCAAACTGCTCCAGCTGTGTTAATGACTTTATGCTACAAAAGAGTCACTTTGCCAGGGACTAATCCTGCAACATCTGCAGGCAGCTGAGCCTTTCTAGAGGCATTCCAGAGGGATAACTATGTTAGTTAGAGTCCCACTTCAAGCTGTCCATTGTCAAGGTTCTGAGAAGAAAGACAATGTTTAAAATAATGATCAGTTAAAAAGGGTATGTACCATGGAAAGCTGTATACTGTGGTACTTGTATTGTGGTACCTTTAGAGACAAGATGGAAAGGTTTGGAGCCATCCCAGACCATACCAAAAAAAAAAAAAAAAAAAAAAAAAAAAAACAAATTGCAGAAAAACAGTGTGGCATAGTGTTTTGAGTGCTGGACTATGACTCTGGAGATCAGGGTTTGATTCCAAACTCAGCCATGAAATCAACTGGGTGACTTGGGCAGGTCGCATGCTTTCAGCCTCAGGGGAGGGCAATGGCAACCCACTTTTGAACAAATATTTCCAAGTAAACCGATGATAGATTTGCTTTAGGGTCAACTTAAGTTAAAAATATACTTGAAGACACAAAAACTACAACTACAACTACAACATGTGCTGGGGGATGGCCTGAAGTCTGCCAAAAAACAAACAAACCTGTGGGCTGCTGTGCAATTTCCACCTCAGATTTAAAGGTACCACAGCATCTCCATTCTTGGAAGTCTCCAGGACAGAAAATAAGGCACAGCCTCCATGCACCTTGTTCCTCCCAAGGACCACATGCCTGCAAACCACAATTTCCCCACCCCAGCTTTAAAGGCACACCTGGGTGCTACAGCTCATAAACATAATGCAACTTATTTCTGAGTACTGCATTCCAAAACTGTAGTCCAACACATACTTAGTCTTACTTTGAAACAAGTCTAATTTAATTGAGTGAGATTTACTTGCAAGTTAATATGGATCAGGCTGGGCTGTATCAGTTATGCTTGTGTTATTGGCTTCCACTCTATATGAGACACGGGCAACTAAAGCAATGCATCACCCTCTTAAACCTCCTTTCCTTAAAATTGTTCAGTTCAAATACTGGAATTAAAAAAAACTAAAGTTTTCACCTGCTTGTGGAAGGACAGCATGAAAGTGGCTGTTCTAATCTCCCTAGCAAGGGAATTCCAGAACCTAGGGGCAGACACTGAGAAGGCACTGTATATAGCCAACACACTGTAGATTATAAAGCTGCACAACAAGCAGCTATACATCAGATTAAAATTAGACTATTCAAAAGGAAAACTTTCCCCCTTTTAAAAATTGACCCTCCTCTTGTTCCACCTCATGCAAAGAAATGAAGCCATCAACCTTCCACATTGTTTGGTTCTGAAAGCAAACAAAAGCAAACAGAAGCTTGGAAAGCAAGAAAAATCAAAACATTCAGCCACTGTACACAAACAAGAAAACAAACTCGTCACTGGTGTTAAATCCTCACCATTCTGAAAGGGAAATGAGAAACTCTAATTGAATATACAGGCACAATGGAGATGATAATACAGGGACAGGACAGAGTCAGGATCACTGTTCCCTTCCTTATCATATCCAAGACTGCAATCACATGAAGGCCTTTCATACACATAGCACTGATCCTGTCATTATCCTGTCACTGAAGAATTCTATTAATGCAAAATGCCAGGACAATTCCATTTCAATGACAGGACTATGACAGGATCAGCACGATATCATGGGAAAGTCTTTCATGCAATCGCTGTCACTCAGGCTTCCTGGACAGGACAATGTCCAGATAAGTGCGGCATCATGTAAAAGTCCTTCACTCAGGCAAGGATGTCCTTTTCCCATCTGATAATCTCCAATATCTTTGTCTCTTTCCCACTTTTTATGGAACTGCAGCTTCTTTCACAACTATAAAGGATCCCAGTGGGAAACCACACTGAAAAGTGGAAGTTATCAAAATAGTATGCAAGGGAATCTTGCAGCACCTTTGAGATTAACTGGAGGGGGGGGGACAGATGTGGTGTTTTCCTGGCAGCTTGTGGGCATATGCACTACACCCCCCCCCCCACAAGATACCAGGAACATGCCATGAAGTCACTCCACTGCTCATACGGCAGCAGTTTTTCGGCATTCCAGAGGTGTGGTGTTTGGACACCGCACACCGCTGGAGTGCCAAAAAACCATCATGGCTTTTTCCCAGCACAAAAGGAACGGCTTTTTGCCGCTTCTTTTTGCATCAGGAAAACACTGGGTGTGGAGTTGCTGTGGCGCCATGGTGTGCAGCTCCACGGCATACCAGTCTGTCTGTTTCAGCATGCAATATATGTTTTAATGTAAATAAAGTTTATTTAAAAAAATAAAAGAAACCTAGAAGGCTACCTTATACTGATTTCATCTAGCCCAGTGTTATCAACTTTAATTTAATATGGGAGAAAGTCAAGCTAACAAAGTAATCTCTGTCCAGGGTCAAGGCTTTTTAGTTCTTTATTCTTATCATTAGACTGAGGGGCCATCCACACGTTATTGTTTTTAGTGTGACTATGCAAATAATCTCACTCGTGCTTTCTGGGTTTGTTATTCACAATATGGAACCACAATCTATGTGCATCTCTGTGTGTTTGGTTGCTCCCATGTGTCAGCTCTCGAATAAAAATGGAATTGATGCAAATGTATTTAAAACACATTCAAAGCATGGAGAGTTTTATTACAGTTTATCCCAGGCCTGTTCACATTGGTTATTCACACAGCCAAGAATGCAAATTTTTCAGAAAAACTTGAGTAAACCCCTGACACTGAATATCCCAGGTTAAGTGGGGTTTTTTTTGGCAGCCTCCCCTCCTTGCAAATATTATTATTATTATTATTATTATTATTATTATTATTACTATTATTATTATTATTATTAGCTTTATTTATAAAACGCTGTAAGTGTGCACAGCACTGTACAAAAATCGAAAAAAATCAAGAATATGTAAAAAGCCTGCCTATGGTGTACAATCTAGAGATTAAAACAACAAATTAAAAACATCATAAGAAACAAGTTAAAACAGCAGATGTCAAATATTAAATCAAGTGTCAAAACAACCAGGTCACAGTCACAAATTTCCTGGGAACGCTTCTCTAAACAATATGGTCTTTAACTCAGTTTTAAAACTGGTTAGGGACATGTTGAGCCATGCTTGTAAGGGGAGACTGTTTCAGGAGTGAGGGGCAGCAAGCAAAAAGGGATAATTCGGGACAGGGCAGTGGAAATCCTGGGCTGGGACAGGAGACCTTGGCTACCAGAACGGAAGGAATGGGTGAGAATGTAGGGAGAAAGAAGTTCAGAGAGATAGGGAGGGGCCAGCCCATGCAGGGCTTTAAAAGTGAGCTTGTACTGAATGCGGAAGGGAAAGGGGAGCCAGTGGAGGGATGACAATAGGGGGGAGACATGGTCGTAGGGGCGAGCGAGTGAGATAATGTGAGCAGCTGAGTGCTGAACAGAAATTAATGGGTGGAGGTGGGAGAGAGGAAGCCCTGCCAAGAGAAGGTTGCAGTAGTCTAATTGTGAAACCACTAGGGCATGGGCCAAAGTCTTTGCAGTAGAAGTTGAGAGATATGGACGGGTTTTAGAAATATTATAGAGAAAAAGTCTACAGACCTTGGCTGTGGCCTGGATCTTAGGGATAAATGACAGAGAGGAGTCAAAAATGAAACCAAGACTGCGGGCTTCCTGAACCGTCTGAATAGAGATATTGTCAACAGAAATAGAAAAAGAATATTGAAGGCTTAGGAGGGAAAACAAGAAGTTTCATTTTGGACATGTTGAGCTTCAAGTGCCGATGGCACATCCAGTGGGAGATAGCTGTCAGGCAAGATGAGATTTGCTGCTCGAGCCTTGGAGAATGGCCGGGGGTGGAAAAATACAACTGAGTATCATCGGCATACAAATGATAAGAAAAACCAAAAGAACTAATAAGTTTACCAAGAGACAGTGTGTATAAAGAGAACAAGAGGGGAGCCAAAACAGAACCCCGAGGAACTCCAACAGATAGGGGAACAAAGGATGAAGTCTGGCCACCCGAGACCACTGCAAAAGATTGATCCGACAGATAAGATCTAAACCAATCAAGAACAGAGCCTGAGAAGCCAAGGTCAGAAAATAAGTCAACTAAGAGACAGTGGCCCACATTGTCGAAGGCCGAGGACAGATCAAGAAGGACAAGGATAGAGTTAAAGCCATTCGCTTTGGCCCGCAGAAGATCATTCAAGACCTTAGTGAGGGCCGTCTCTGTGGAGTGCCATGGGCAGAAACCAGACTGGAAAGGGTCCAAAATGAAGTTGTTTTCGAGAAACTCAAGACAGAGAGAGTAGACAACTCGTTCCAAAACCGTAGAAAGAAAAGGAAGAAGAGAGATTGGGCAATAGCTAGACAAGGAAGAAGGGTCAAGAGAAGGTTTTTTTTCAGAATAGGGGAAACTAGAGCATGTTTAAAGACTGAGGGGAAGGAGCCCATAGAGAGAGAGAGGTTAAAGATGCAGAGAAGGGAAGGCAAAAAAGAATGAGCTATGGAGATTAGGAGACGAGAATGAATTGGGTTAAGAGAACAGGTTGTGATTTTGGAAGAGTTCAGCAGCATAGAGAGTTCATCTGGAGAAACAGGAGAAAACACAGAGCATTTGAAATGCATGTGAACAACAAAGATTCAACCCATGTTCTAGCTGGATTATTTTCACCATCTGAATAACCACAGGGTCTCTTCAGCTTTAAGTGCTATGGGGCAGACAAGTGGAACATGATTCTCTCACTCTGGGAATAATAGCTGGTATGTTCAATTTGGTTGATGCAAAGGCAGAAGAATTGTTTTAGCTCATTTTCAAGAAAGTCATCAAATTTTCAAATTTCTTCAGATTTAGGATGGAAAGAACTTGAAAGTTATTTGTGTGTTTTTTTAATCTGAATGCAGCAGAAAGTGAAATTGGCAGATTCTTCCATCTCTCACCTGTTTTGATTGTTTTACTATAGACTGACTGCATGATTTTGTGGAATGCCCTCCTCTAAAATGCCCAGTTGATGCCAACACTGGTTTCATTAGGGAGCCAAGTGGAAATCTGGTTGTTCACCATAGCCTTTGAGCCTCATTGATTTATCTCAGATGCTAATGCACTTGGTTTTAAACTGTTTTAATTTCTTAAACTTGTTTTAACATGTTTATTATTGTTAACATGTTTTTAACTTACTTATATTTTTTATTGTTTATACTAGTTTAACTTGTTTGTAATAACTTTATTTGTATGCCACTCTGAGATCTTTTGTTATATGGTAGGGTGGAAACATTTAAATATATAAACTGAATAAAATAAATTTAGCACAAAAGTGGCACATTATCCAACCCCACTTGCAGAAATTTTGTTATTCAACCCTAATGTATTCTCTTTGGTAGCACAATTCTTTTTATATTAACAAGTGGACAATACATTTTACAAATTAGTAAGTAAATAACCATTTTCCCCACCCGGTGGCAAAGCTTCTGGGGGAGCTATTTGCTATTTAAATCTAAATTCCAGGCCTGTTTTAGGCTCAAAACCCAGTTTTTAGAAACAGGAGTTGACTGGTTAGAAGAATATTGTGGGGAGAGGAACCAGGGAATCCTGAAGCTTCTGTGGGGGGCCATGGGCCTTACTTTACCCACTTCTGGTTTAACTACAAACCGGATGAGAGATTGTTTATAGATGCCAGGTTTTGATCAAAGTTGGGTCACTTTCCCCTTCCCCAACTTCAGTCAACCTCCTGATGTGCATCTTCCTACAACCAAGCCCTGTTTCATTGCCCATGATGGTGGAACTGGCAAAAGGTGGAACAGCTGCATTTTCAATAGCAGTTGTCACTGAAAGCCAGGAAACAGACATACCTATCAAAGGGATGTGGAAGGGGGAGAGAGAAGAGAGAGCTGGGATTTAGCATCTCACTTTTGTGCCCAGTATGACCTCTTGTTCACAGATGTTAAGTTAGTAGGTAACTCCTCTATTTCTTGGCCTTGTTCCAAAACTAATAGTCGCTCAGGGAGCAGACATGCCGGTTCCTGCACACACTTCTGTTTTTCTTTTACACCCACCACTCTCCCCCCATCCCTGTTGTAAAAACATCCCTGATTTCTTTTGACAGTATTCTAAACAACCCGACTGAAAGGCCCAAGAGATCTGTAATCGGATATAGGGCCTTTCACTGCTAGGTAGTGAACAAACACAATTACCATATGATCCATATGCAGCGGCAGAGGATACAAAGGAGTGTAGGTGGTCTGAATCTCCTCTTGGGTATCCAAACCAAGAAACAGTGAGAACCAGATACTATGCTCACTCCACGTGTTACAAGTTAGTGGTAGGGCTATAGCACAGTGGTAGGGCACACAACTAGAGCTGGGAAGGACTAGTGAGCCATACCAGCCAGTGCTGATCTACTGGGCTAAAAGGGCCAATAGTCTAATGCAGTATAAGGCAGCTTCCTGTGTTCCCACACTTAGAAATCTGTATCATGTAAGAATGTAATATGTGAATAGTTGTTAACATGTAGTCTGGAATTCTGTTGGTTTCTTTCTTAGGTTTTCATAAAGTTTCCATACAGAAGCAATTTGATACCTTTGTGCAATGTGAAATGGCTCTATTCAGTTCAAAGTTGCATCTATTCAGTTCAAAGTGGAATCCTAGAAAGGACTCCATGTGCCAAACCTACTTCTGTATGTGGATTGGGCTGCATGTGTATATATGGAAGAAATCAGACCAATTGGCCATCTAGATAGAGGATCGGGGTTTTTGAGGGAAGATTTTGTGAAGAAAACACCCAGGCCCAAATCCTGTTAGAAGTCCCAACTAGAGTAAACACACTGAATGGATTGGATTTGCCTGTGCCTTGACTCAGCAGCTCAATAACTGATTCTATAGGTCTTCCCTAGTTCTGACTAACCAACAAGATTCTGGCCTGCCTTGCTGAGATCATCAACTTCAGACAACTTTCTCTGAAAGTTATCTAGCTGACCACTTCATATCATACCTTGGAACATATTTCTATATGATTCAAAAATGTTCTAAGCCATGATAGAGTTATATGCTTTCATTATTATGCAGACAAAGTCTGGCTACTGTCTATCCCTAGCACTCAGCCAGGGCAGTTAAAGCAGTCTCAAACTGGATTATTTCTGCAGTGTGTTTGGACCTAAGTTACATTTCGTGCTGCCTCTCTGGACTCTTTCAGATGTGGGAAATTGGAAGTATAATGCAAGGGCAATCCAAACGCAATCCTGGGGTTTCACGTTATTGCAAATTAATTCTTCTCATGCAATTTCGGGCAAAAGGGAAGTCACTCCGAATGCAATCATGGGTTTTGCATTATTGCGCATTAAAGGTTCTCATGCAATTTCGGTCAAGGGGGGGTTATTTTCTGGTACTAGGAAGACATTCCGAATGCCTTCCGAACGCAATGGGGATTCATGTAAATTCGCTAAACTAGCAAATTTACATGAATCCGAATGGGCTCCATTTGGATTTGGGAGAAATTCCTCCCGTTTGAAAGAGTCCTCTGAAACCTGTTGGAAACAACATTCACCCATTCTCTACTCACTTGTAACATGGATCTCCTTTCCTCCATATAGCTGATGCCTGATAAAGTAGGTGAGGAGGAGTTAGAAAATTGACCACAGTGTTACAATCATGACTACATAGCAATTGTGAACATGGAACAGTTTACCAATGAGTAAATCTAGGTAATCGTTCCCTGTTCATCACAATTGTGACACTATTGCCATGATGGTAACACTTGGTTCAACCTACTTTTCCTGAGCATCAGCTTATGGGGAGGAGGAGATCCATTCTACTGTTGACTGAAGCATAGTTGATGATGTTTCCATCAGGTTTAGGTAGGACAAATCAGGTAGAGATGTTAGGCAGGTCCAAAACACACAGCAAACACAATCCAGTTTGAGACCAATTTAACTGCCCTGGCTCAATGCTAGGGAATTCCAGGAACTGTAGCTTTGTGCAGACACACAATAAGGAAGGCATCCTCCAGAATCACCCATGGGTTCTCCAGAAATCCTGGAAGGTGTCGTTAACTGAATGATTTAAGCCACTGGTCGACAGCTAAGGTCTGGGGAGGGTGTATAGTGTTTTCCATCCTGAGACCTTCATGGGCTACATCTATCCCCCTCTACTTATCCCTGAAATTTCCCCACCCAATGATAAATTATGCCTTCAGGAGCTTCTACAAGGAGCTATATGACATTTAAATGGAATTCCTTCCCTGGCTCTGTTTCAGGCTCATAAATTCATCCTTCACTTTGGAAATCAAAAGTGCAACTCCTCCTCTCATTTCTTGAAATCCAGAATGTATGTGGGGTGGGATCCTACTGTTATCTTTTACTGGAGATTGGGAACAAGAACAAGTTTGGGGGGATAGTTGTGATGGGTCACTAGAAAGGCTGCAGAAGTGAAGTGTCAGTTCCCAAATTTTTTGCAGGTCAAGTTGGGACTCTAGTGGACCAGATTGGTCCTTGGAGCAAGGTTCTCTTCCCCTAGCCTAGATGTTAAGTGTGCCATCCGCAGTATGATATTAACTTTGTAATCCTGGTTGTAATAAACATTCAGGACCAGCATTTGTTTCTCCTCCAGATGGTAAATATTGCTTCTGAACCTGACCAATGTGGAACACATTATTTGAGCGTAGACAGTTTGAAAAATAACAACTAGCAAATGTAACTTTGACTTTGATCCTGAAAGGCAAAAGCACAAAAAAGTTCTTGTGTTGCTTTCCTTCACAAATGAGCTATCAAACTTTTCTACTACCTCTCCCAAAGAAAGACTGTATGTGGGGTGTGTATATTTTGTTTTATTTTATTTTTTATTTTATTTAAAAAAAAAGACCTCTGTAGAATATTCCTTTTTTTCCATATTGACCATGATTTGCTTCAAATGTGTAAAACAGTAAACAGAATACAGGCGGATCCTTCAAGCTGTGTTTACTTAATTGATCCTCTACATAAATAGAATTAATATTATCAAGGAAACAGCTACCAAAGCTGACATATGCAATCTGCTAAGTTATATGTGGTGAGGGGTCACCCAAGATACTTCATGTTTTACACAGTCAAAAATGTATGCACTTATAAACACAGGAACCATGCTATTTTACATTGTCTGGGTGAAGAAATTTTACTGGATTAGTCATATCAGTTTTAGTCAAATAATTGATTAAATGTGCCATAAAATGAATGCATCGTGTTATAGCATTGTTTTAGTACCTGGAAACATTATCAGTTTGGATTAAAACTCCCAGAATCTTCTAGTCAACATAGCCACTGGCTGAAATATTCAGGGAAATGCAATCCCTAAGAATAAATTTTCCAAGTGCTCCATCATTTCAGGATACAAGCATCCCCCACTTTTCAACGGATTGCATTTTGATGATCCACTCTTTCAATTCTATTAAATTATCAGTAGAATTCATTTATTCATTGAGGGGTCTGCTTTTTTTGACAAATATAAGCCAAAATATATGTATGAATAGCTGTTTAGTGTTGTGTATCATAAGCACACAGCAACACCACAAATGAGAAGGAACTTTGCACAATACTTTTGTGAACATGTGCTGCTTCTCCCCCCCCTCCCCCCGCATTTGCTGCCATCTTTTCATTTCATCTGTGTACTGTATAATGTAGAAGCTGTTTATAGTTTTGTGTGCTTATAATACAGCACTGTAAAGTTTATTCATACTTATATTCATACTACTTTGATTGAGTATTCCTGCATGGCTACTGCCAGAACAGAACACGGAGAAACAGAATGGTTCCAATTGGCAAAGGGGTCAGATAAGGCTGCATCTTATCATCCTACCCGTTCAATATATATGCAGAACATATTGTAAGAAATGCAGGCTTGTGTTAGGTTACCCTGGATGTAGACTTGTCCAAACAGGACACACAAAGACCAATATATGTTCTGGGAAATTACATTTTAGCTCAAAGGTAGGAATGCTTAGTGGCCAGGTAACGTAGCAATGAAACCAATCCCTTTGTATACCAAGTCCACAGGTATATAGAACTCCAGAGGCAAATTTCCAATGATAATGAGTCTTTATTAAAAAGTAACACACAAGCACAATAAACACAAATACACACACACCCTGAAGAAGCTAAGGAAATCGAGGATAGAAAGTTAGGATAGAAAGTTAGGATAGAAAGTTAGGACCATGAGGCATCCCTCATGGTATACAACACCTGAATGGATCAGGTCTCCAATTGCTGGGGTCCAGGATGAAATGGAGGTTTCAGACAGCTCCCTCCGCATGCAGCCTTCCTCTCTGCAGAGGGAATGGGCAAGCTGTTGAGGAGCTAAACCAAGCAATTGACAGTGGTTCTGCCTGCTGCTGGACTAACCCAAAGACACAAAGGAAAGGCACCCACATTTATAGTAAAATTATGCCTTGGGGCAGATTTCAAAGCACTGAAAAGACCAAATGACTGAAATTTCTTTGAAATGGGTTTGGGTCACTTTGAAATCAGTTTTCCAAAGCTGTAACACTGGGGTGTGAATGGGAGCAATGGACGTACATTTCTGAGGCAAGGGGGATTAGTGCACAGGAATGCCGGTCTTGTTTACTCATTGATGGCACCCCATTGTATTATGATTCTGGCTTTTCTCACCTCCTTTGCCATGTCCAGAAAAGCAGGGCCCAAATGTCTCCTATCCTGCTAGCCTATGTGATGAAACTATTTTCTGCTAATGGTGTCTGCATTTGGGGTCATGGAAGGGCCAGCCAGCCTATATTTTTATTGCAAGGTCTAATATTGAAAGAGGAGAAGGATCAATGCCAGTAACACTTGGTCAAAAAAAAGGGGGGGAATGAAAATAGGAGGAAGTTATATCAGCGATCTAAGATATGCAGACGACACCGTAATGCTAGCCGAAAACCTCAAAGACCTGGACAACTACTGTACAGTGGTCCCCCGGGTTACAAAAGTAATCCGTTCCGGATTACTTTTCGTAACCCGGAAATTTTTAGTTGACGGACCGCGCGGCAAATTTAAAGGGGCCGCGAGGTTTTTCCGTTTTGGAACCCAGGGTTTCTTTCACATCCCAGGGCCGTTTTTGCGGCTCCGGCTCTTTCGTTCCCCGGGGTTTTCGTACCCCGGGGGATTCGCAACCCGGGGGACCACTGTACTAAGAAAGATCAAGGAAGAAAAGTGCAAAGAGAGGCTTACTGTTGTACATAAAGAAAACAAAAATAATGACCATGAAGAATTTACACAAATTCAACCTAGACAATGAGAAATAGAAATAGTAAAAGATGTCACATACCTGGGATCAAACATGGTATGGGGGACTGCAGCCAGGAAATTAGAAGAAGAATGGAGAGGGTAGCTATGAAAGAACAAGAAAAGAACCTTAAATGCAAAGATATACAACTGAGTACAAAAGTTAGAATCATACAAGCCATCAAAGTCCCTATTACTATGTATGGATGTGAGACCTGGACAGTTAAGAGAGAAGATAAGAAGAAAATCAGTTCATTCAACAAACAAATGAGTCCTAGAGCAGATAAGATGGATATCTCCCTAGAAGCCAAGATGACAAAACTGAGGCTGTCGTACTTCGGACACGTCATGACAAGGGAAGAGTCATTAGAAAAAACAAAGGAAAGGTGGAGGGAAGTAGAAAGAGAGGAAGGCTGCATGCTAAATGGATGAACTCTATTAAGGAGGTCAGACGTATGAGTTTGCAGGAGCTAAGCAGACCAATGGAGGACAGTGATTCTTGGAGATGTCTCATCCACAGGGTCGCTATGGGTTGAGATTAACTTGAATGCAATTAACTACAACAGCAAAGTCAGTCATGGCCCATGGCCCATGGCGAGCACAGACACTTCTAGACAAGAAAACAATATCACATGGTTTTAAAAAATCTGCCCCTGAGAACAATTTGTTCCTTCACATAAATAAAACTTTCACCCTATGTATCTTTAGCCATGGTTATTTCACCACTATAGGTGGAAGTATTTTAAACAAACTGTGACTAGATAAGAGCTCATAAGGCAATCTTTTCTGGCTCATTGTTTGAACCTTGGTGCCTCGAGCTCTCAAAGAGGAAGCACTAAAAGTTACTAAAACTCAGACTGTACCTAATTAGAGAATCAGAGGAATATTCGGTTCAGTGAAGAGGTTAACGAATAGGAAAACTTCAAACCTGAACTCTATAGGAGCTTCAGATTTGAATTAAAGCTATAGTGAGCGTGGTCATCAGAAACTCAAGGGCTTTTTCTGCTCACTTTGAAAAGCTCAAAAGAGCATAGCCGGCAACCCTTTCATCTTGCCATGAAAGACAAATACAAGGAGAGTTGCCAAATTGTATATATTTGTGTTTGGATATTAAGGCACTTCAATCAAGATGGAGCAAGGATTGGCACTAACTTATGGGAGAAAGAGTGGCCAGAACATCTCCAAACAACATGGAAGAGAAAAAAAACAGTAAAATAAATTGTATGTTTTTTTAAAAAAATAAAAGAGGCAGGGGAATGAGAAACTATAACTTTTTTGACCCTTTGATTGTAATTCAGATTTATTTGAGGGCAAAAATGAAAATGACTTCTCTATTTTATAGTACTCCATTTTTCTTCCATGTGACTTTTTTTTTTAAATCACTTCATTTCACTAAGAGAACTAATTAATTCCAATTAAAGATTGGCTTCAAATGTGTTCTGATCCTGCCAAACAGTCAGGGAAGCAAGTTTTAATTGGTTTCATCAGGAGCTTAATCAGGGCGCCATTTCAGGCTTCAGTAGAGGTGGGGCGCAAAAAGGGAGTCAGATTCACAGCAAGGTTTCAAAGGCCTGTTCTTGGATAGTCTCAAATGAAAATGCAAACAAAGAAGGGAAAGCTACATATTTAAATAGTCACTTTATACGTTGCCAAATTTTTTTTAAAAAGCAGAAATTCATCAGACAGAAAGTGGATGAAAGAAGGCGCATATTTGCATTAGCATGCATGTGCTGATTTATAGTTATAGATGCATACTGTTAGTTAAACAGAGAAACAATACACTTTTCACCCTAGCAGGAAAAGACTGCAACTGGATAAATTGTGTGCCTGCTTAGACTGCTGTCCTGGTGCAATTGATGGGCATACTCAAGGCTTCAGCTCTCCCATGTTATGGTTCTTTTCATGTTGAAGCTTGTGAAGATTGCTCTAAATCAGCATAACTTCACACGATTGAGTAAAAATCATAGCATACAAACTGGCGAGAGAACTTAATGTTTTGCCTGCGTTTCTTTCTGGGATTACCAGAGACTGATGTAAAGCCAGAGGGAAGTTTGTGTAAGGAGGTCTTAAAGACCTCTTTGTACAAGCCGGTAAAAGTCCAGCCACTTGCATAACAGGCTCATTATATGAGTGTAAACAAAGGTAACCCCTCTCTGAAGAAATCTTGCCAAGAAAACCCATGATATGGTCACCATAATTGGGGAATGCCTTGACAGAATATAACAACTATAACAAAAGGGTTTCAGCCTTCATTTTTAAAGTGGGCTCAGACTAAACAGCCTTTCAAATGATGCAGTGGATCTCAACATATAGATCTCCAGTTTTCAAACCTCAAAAGTCCCTGGATTGCCAGATGTTTCAGACCTCAAATCTTAGAAGCCCCAGATAGCATGACAGATTTTCAGGAGTGCTGAGAATAAAAGTCCAAAACATCTGGAAGGTCAAAGCTTAAGAACCACTAAAATAGTGTATGGCTTGAAATAAACAGATACCATAATGGAGAAAAGAATGGCTAGTTCCAAAGACACAGTGGCAGTCACCTTTACCCACACAAAACTATAGTATAGTTACATATCATTATAAAACTGAAGGATGTTCAATGTTGAAGGATGTTAAATGAAAGTGACTATTACAATGCATTAGCCCTGCTTTTCAATATACACAGCAGCAACCCATCCTGTCAACTGTTTTAACAAAGTAAAAAGAAAAGCTGGTCTTGAAACACCATGATTTGTTGCAGTGGAGATTGTTCAGGCAAACAGCACTTTTGCCTGTAATCTGATTAGGAAGTTAAATGCAAGAAGTACCTACCTGTTTTCTAGTTAAATTTATAACCAACTGTACTAAGTGACAAGAAAAATTTTGCCGAGTTTTAGGAGGATTTTTAAAAATATCAAAGTCATTATTATTCCAAAATTAGCATAGCAAATTACCAACAGTGTTTTGACCACAGCCTGTACAGGTAGGTTTAACCAAACAGTTTTGGTATACTTTGATTTTTGCTTCTCCATATGTCTGTTACAGTTCTTCCTTTTGCTGTTTGTTATTTTCAAGTTGATTTCAGCCTTTGGCAGCTCTATGGATGACTGCCAAAAGGGGAGTGAAAAACTGGGTGAACTATAATACTAATTGGAAAGAATCTACCACAGAATAAACATCATATATGTATCTATAAGATGATTCTAACAACACTGTGGTGTACTGAACTAGAAATCCATTCAACATCAAGCCAGCAGTAGGCCAAAAGTCATTTGTATCTTTTTAATAGTCCCAAAATAATAAATGGAGTGTCATATGAAGCAATATATTATTCTATCTACAAAAAGTCCAATCACCAATATGAAGAAGTAATTTGTGGCACTTGTAGTTAATCAAGTCTTTATACTGTTGGCAATGTCCTTCAATGGTCACAATCTTGCAGTTATGGCATAAACTCTTTCAGTCATGTAAGACGGCTACCTCTGGAGCAATGTGTGGCCATTTCAACTCATAGAAGTCTTCATCAGCATTGCAATATCATTCTATGCCGGATTAGTATCTCAAATTATGCTTCCATGCTGCCAAACCATAGATCAGCAAGACTCAGCAATAGTAAAGGTCGAAATGGCCACACATTGCTCCAGAGGTAGCTGTCTTTCATGACTGAAATTCCATGACTGAAAGAGTTTATGCCATAACTGCAAGACTGTGACCATTGAAGGACATTGCCAACAGTACTTCACTTTTTTTAAAATTGGTTGATTTGTTGCTTTTGCTGTGAAATCCAAAACCTCACCACCAAATAGTTGTAGTTTTGGGAATTTAAGCCACCTGTGGTAGAAGGTACCTCACTGACCTCATTCCCTCCAACCTAATGAAGGAAAAGACTTACTGATATACAAGAGTTGCACTGGCATTTTTTCAGGAGCACTTAGTGCAAAGCTTGTCACTAATCACAACGATAGTATTCTTATTTACATTTGACAGTAGATAATAAACTTTGAAGATACTAATGTCGTTTTTGTAAGAGATAAAAAGTCTTAAAATGAGCTCACTCTGAAATGGGATATTGCAGCTTATCATGAGGACTTTGATAATCCACGCCTCAAATAAACCAAAACGAGACTCAAAGGGACTATTTTCTGTTATCACTCATCAACAACAATCAATAGTGTAAGCTGCAACTAATTGCATTAAGTGTTGTGTTACTAGCTGACAGCAATACTTGCTGTGTTTGTTGTTCTTTAAAAGAGGTCCACCAAATCTGGTTCACATTCATGCTAGTACTTGAAAATGGCATACTGCCCTGCAATTTTGGTGTCAGAAATGAGACTGAAGACATTTTGAATAGCAAAGCTGGAGCTATTTCTTTGCAGGGACAGGATTTCCCATGCAAGTGGCTGGGTTCATCATATGAAATATTTGTGTGGATGAGGGGATATTTTGATAATGGGAAAATACTTTGCTCAGATCAAATCACAATACATTTCTCTAATGCCCAAGGATATAGTGACATTTAGAACTGGTACTTGGACTTGTCTTGGCCAAAAATACTTGCTGGTTGTGACTGCCTATCAATAAAATAAAAGCCAGTTGCTTCTGAGAAAGGGCTGGAACATAATAAAAACAAAATAATGCATTACATGTGAATTTTCATGTCTTTGCAATGCACTCAATCCTCCATACCCAGAGATTTTTTTAATCCATGGATTCAAGCAGCCACAGTTTGAAAATAATTTTAAAATATATAAATTCCAAAAAGGAAACCTTAATTTTGCTATTTTATATAAGGAACACCATTTTACTACGCCATTGTCTTTAATGAAACTTAAACATCCACGGATTTTGGTATCCTAATTAACCTTCTGTCATTCCACCTTTTCAGCTGCTTTTAAAATGTCCCAGTTTTTTCTCTCCTCTCACCTTCCCCATTATCCTCAGCTTACTTCAATGGCTGCATACTGAGATGAAAGTGGAGAAATAATTTGCAGTAAATTCAGCAGAAGGAGAGCAGGTGAGAGGATTTTGCCTTCTCTGTATGTATTCCCAAAATTTGGAACTCTCTCCCCAGCAGACCAGGCTTCAAATTCTCACTTAGCCAGAGAAACCCATTGGATGACCTTAGGCAAATCACACACTCTCAACCTCAGAGGAAGAGGAAGGCAAAGGCAACCCCACCCCCAAATAAATCTTGCCAGGACAACTCCAAGATAGTCTAGCCTTAGGATCACTATAACTCAGAAACAACTTGAACACACACACAACAGCAATCCCCAAGGAAACTAGGAAGGGTCTCTCTAAAGGCAGCCCTTCCATTGACAAGCAAAAACCTTTCAGTTCAAACAGAGTTTTAGGAAATGACTTCAAGTCTTTTATTAGTGTACTGTTTTCTTAACATTTTGCTTTTTGTTCTAAGTCTATGGGGAATTTAATATTTTAACAAAAACCTTTGTGCATTTGCACTTATGTCTATGTAACTCATTTTATCCATATTGGTTTTAATTTCTGTAAAACACCTTCAGTCCTTTTTTTTTTTTTTTTGGCAGGAAAGGTGTGATAAATAAGTGAATGGAGAACAACAGCAACAACTTCTGGAGGATCACATGTTCTTCACTACTACTTTTGGCATTTGCCTGCAAAGAGCTCCAAATGCACACCCAGAGTATGCAGTGCCATAACAATGTGTGTACAGCTGGATTTGCATACAGCATAAACAGATGTGAATACTGATTTTTTCCCCCAGAAATGCAGATGTTAGAGATGATTAAACATCTTGTTCATGCATCCACCCAAAAAGGGTAGGTCCAGTTGAATATTTGAAGGGATTTCATATATTGTTTTCTGCTATTTTCTATTATAAGAAAAGAATCTCTACCTAAACTTTGGGAAGAACCACGTGACTGTAAAAGCTGTTCAGCAGTGCAATAGACTGTCTCAGAGCATGGTAGACTCTCCTTCTTTGGAGGTCTTAATTTCATGACAGTTTCTTAGGAGTGCTTTAAATGTGGATTCCTGCATAGCCAAATGTTGGACAAGATGGCCCTTGTGACCTCTTCCAACTCTTAAGATTTCATGATTCTAAGGTTTGGTGTCATCCAACAGGTACAGTAGTTCACAATAACTGGTTGATGGTTGACACTCTACTATGTTGACATATATTTTGCAGGCCTACCATAAACCATGAAGGGAAAATATGCATCTGTAGTCAAAATGTGGCCCCTTTCAACTCTAAGATTCTATATATAGTTACTAATATTATTATTTGTGATTCCCAATTACTTTTTTAAAAAATCAGGCAAGTCCTCAAGGGCTGGGAAACAAAAAGATTTCACCAATCAGTAATTATAAGGATTATCCGATGGATTCATTCACACCAGTGTTTCCCAAACCTTGGTCCTCCAGGTGTTTTAGAGCTCAACATCCAGATGCCCTCATCAGTTTGGCCATCAATAGGACTTATGGGAGCTGAAGTCCAAAACATCTGGAGGACCAATGTTTGGGAACCACTGATTTACATTGATAAATCACACAGCAATTACCATTTAATTTTCATTTTGTTTTCTTCCAATTGTCTTTAAAAGTAGAGTTTGGGCTTAAGTTGGAGAAGTAGTGAGAAAGAATTGCTTTCAAAATTGTCACAGTGTATCAAATATCATCCCAAAGTATAAATTTTAATATCTGAGGTTTCAGTTGGTATTGGAGAAAAAAGCACCCTGAAATCCTTCTGGTTCACACACCCGGTGGGTGGAGTGGTCTCTCTTTCTGTCTCTCTCTTTTAAAATATTAATCCAATTGTGCTGTAACTCACAAGCTGACTAAAAGATAAATCCTCAAGGGCACGTTTAGGAAAGGTCACCTCCTGGCTCCAGCTGGAAAACTCAACTGTGTTTCAGGGTGAATATATGCTTGTGTAGTGAAACTCCCCTTTTGCTTTTGAAAAGTTCAGTCCTTTGAAACTCAGAATCAGTGTGGTGCAACTTCATCTGCATTTATGTCCAAAAGAACCTCCAGCAACTTCATATTAAGAGCTCCTTTTCCAGTTGATGCCGTTTCCCAAATTTCACAACACAGCATTTCCACACCTTCAAACATCTTGCTACAGAATGGAAGTAACAAATTCCAACTACTGTTACCTATAACATGTTGGGTGGAATCCTGCATCAGGAGAGGTATGTGTATCATGCAGCATGGACATTTCTGTGTTGTCAGAGAGCAGAAAATTACCTTATACCTTAAATACCTTAAATATAGCCTAAATACCTTAGTTCCTGTCTAATGTTGGAAGCTAAGCAGAATCAGCCCTGGTTAATATTTGGATGGGAGACTGCCAACAAATACCAGGTGCTGTAGGATATATTTCAGATGAAGTAACTGGCAAAACTTGAGTATTCCTTACCAAAGAAAGTCCTATGTAATTCATGGGGTCACAATAAGTTGACAGGCAACTTGAATGTGGACACACACACACACATGCACCCACATCCAGTTATTTTCATGTAGCTGTACATGCTGGAAACGGCATCCACAGAGACTTCTGGAATCATTATAGATCCCTTGCAGCATGTTGAGATGATGTCCTTGTAGCATGTCTAGCTATGGGAAAATAGCTTGATGTGTCCCCGTTGATCACACAAGCACACACACAATAACAACATGGAAATGACCATGAGGGACATGGTTTCCCTGCTTAGAAAGTGGATTTCAGAAGGATGTTGGTCATTGCATGGTTGGAACAATATTTCAACCTCCTCTGCAATAACCAAAAAAGGGGGTTCTAATGGCATAAGTTGGACTAACACCTGTGCAATTCAACAGATTTCTGGCCACTTTCTTTTCTATAACATAACAAGCAAATTCTTCAAGTTACAATTAAAAATTTATCTTACAGGGAATTTTAGAAGTATTTTATTGGAATTTTTTCAAGTTTTATGGTATTCTCCTGTCAATCAATCTTAATGTTTTTTAAACAAAAAAAGTAATAATAGATAGTGAGCAAGACAAAAATAACATTTTTAAAACACTGTAACAACTAACAAGAATATCTTGCTTTTTGGAAGATTCCACACACTCCAATCCTCCACAAAGAGGTACCTCATTTGTGCCCCCCTTTCCTTTTGTTTTGTTCCTGCTCTTGCATAACTGGTTACTTCACCAAATTGAAGATTTGGAGCAGAAGGAGAGAACACAACAGAATGACACCCACAACAAATATGAGGACAGTACTAATTATTCAATTTGAAGAGCAACTCACTTTTGATAGCAACGTTTGGTGGCCAACATGAAACCAAATCCACATGCCCATCTCCATGCACAATGCACAAATGTGAACCATGCTAATGTATATAATCCCCAATGGTATCGCATGTGTCACTTGTATCAGCAACCTTCAACTGAGTACAACCATCTGCATAGGAAAGAAATATCCAACTGATTCCATAGAGGATCTTACACATATGTGTGTAAAACACTAACAGAATTTTAGCCATCATCTGTCCTAATCCAAATTCACACCTTACCTTCTTTCCTAGAGGATGGAATCATGGTTCTACTTGTTTTACTACATTACACCCAACAATAATTAGGCGTGTCATGAAAACAGTAACAATAGCAGTAACAATCAGCAGGGATACTTCTAAAGCATGAACATCAATTCTTTTGTGTTGATGCATACACGTATGTTAGTTTTAGTTCTGGAAAATGTGCATCTGAATGTGTAAACTAAAACCTTTTGGCTATGAACTGATAAAGAAATTCCCCTCCGCACCCCAAGATAGCTTATTCAATAACTGAAGCTGCTGTCATCAAGCAATGAACAATGAATGAACAAGACCTTGAAGGTGCATCATGCTTCACATTCTAATCTAGATAGTATCTAAGCTACATGGCCCATAGCTAAAAAATGTTTGGTGGCAGCCTAGGATTCCTCCCAGAATCAAAGTAAATATATTTATTAAGCACGCCACACTTGGTTTTAGGTTTATGCTATTTTACATGAATTTACAGTCAGCCCTTCCACATTTGCATCTTTCACTTTTGCAGATTTCATCTGATTCTTTCTATGGGCAATTTTCACCAGACATTGCACTGTAGAACCTAGAGATTCCTAGAAAGAATACTTCTCTAGGCATCTGTACATACTCCAGCACAATTCTATGGTTAACTTCCAGCAGATGTTGAACACAGAGTTGTGCTGGAGGACCTAGAAATTCTTATTCCAAAACACACATGGTTTTAAATGGTTTTAACGTTAAAAACTTGTTTTAATCAGTTAAATTCTTTAACATGCTTTCAGTCTTTTAAAATACTTATTGTTGTTTTAAATTTTCCTCTGCTTTGAAACAGTTTAACTGGTTTTACTTCTGTACTGTCCTGAGATCCTAGAATATAGAATGAGATATAAATATGTACATAAATAGAGTCTATGTACACACACAGTAGAGCACTTCCCCTGTCTCTCTAAAAGACATTCAAAGGAGGCAGTGCTCTCCTATTAATGTGCCCGTATATCTAAGAACTCAAACAGGATCTAATTTATTTATATCACCAGACTGATGTTTTGACCTTGCTTTACAACAGGTATAATTGGCCTGTTCTTCAGCTAAGAAGTGAAGCAATGATGCAGTCAAAGGCTGACCTTGTTCTTCTGTGTCACAGCTTTGGTTTCACTTCCAAGACACATTGAGAGGATAATTATTGGCTAATTAGTTGGCTAAAATACAGAACTGTTTAGGTGTGTTTATACTGTAAAATGTTCCTGGAGCTACCAGAAAGGCTGCTCACAGATCTCTCAATGCCTTAAAGCTAGGAATTTCTTAGAAAACCTGATTGTTAAGTATGTTGAACGGCATCACAGATACAATCAAGTGCTTTTCAAGGCAATCAAAAGACCTCGGGGCTCATATTTCCCCCTTCATAATTGGCTTTCATTTTTCTAGGATTGAAATCACGGTATTTGGCTGCTGGGAAAGAAAAGATCATTCTTTATTCAGCAAGTTATCTCCATTGTTGTGTGTTGTGTGAAATGTAATAATGGAAGTGTTGCATCCTGTTGGAAAGTCTGAGCAAAATGTAGCTCAAAGGCATGTTGTGACTGCTGGGTCTTCAGAGTCCCTTGCATTGCTACAAGCAAGCACACATGCTGCTTTTACTCTCAGGTAAAAATAAAAATTGGATCACCCATCCTGGCCTCCAGAAGTTGCAATTCACCTTTTGAACAGGTCACAGGTAGGGTTGCCAGGTCAGGATTATCCCAGGCCCTGAGATTTCCAGGCTAAAACCAGAGAGCTAGGAAGGCCATGAGGCCAGACTCGGATGATGTCATTAAGCATTACACATTAAACAGCAACCATAGTTGCTCACAGCTTGTCATTCAAACACAAACACACATACGGAGAGTATGTTTGCTCATTAAGACAGAAACCTAAAAGGGTTCTTCCTAGGTCAAGGTGAAATTGGGGGATTATTCTTTCTCAACTACATAGGAAGAATGACTAAGGAGCATTCGTTTTAATGGGATAAGAAAAATAGCGTAAAAATTGCACCAAATCGAGACTGACATTTGGAAGTTGAAAACAATTAAATATTGCAAACCGGCAACATGCTCTATAGCTGGCCCTATCCCATTGGATATCATCTTTCACTACACTAAGGTTGATGCCACACTGCAGAATTAATGCAGGTTGACACTGGTTTAACTCTCACGGTTCCATGCTGTGGAATCCTGGGATTTGAAGTTTGTTGTGGTACCAGAGCTATCTGACACAGAAGGCTAAATATATCACAAAATTACAGATCCCAGAATTCCATAGCATTGAGCCATAGCAGTTAAAATTATTTCAAACTGTATTAATCCTGCAGTGCAGATGCAGCCTAGGAAGCCACTATGTTTTGATACTTCATTTATATAAACGTGCCAGTTTGACTCATGTCATCTAGTGCCACATATGTCAAGAGTGCCATCTGCATCACCAGACATGTATCAAATGCATTGCAGCCTTGCTCTATAATGAATGTGTATAATTAAATGGGGGGGGGGAGTACTTTTTGAGACTGCATGTCCCAGAATCCCCCCTTCCCACCCAGCCAGCAGGAACATACACTAATTAAATACACAAACCAGGACTATCTTTTTCTTGGTGAGGATTGCACTCCACAGCTGCAGTTGTTTATAAAGAAAGCATGTTGGGACTAGTGACTGCCTTAAAAACAGGCTGAGAACTTCAACTTCTTTAAAATACGACCACCAGGATGCTTGTGAAGGCCTAGGTATCCCTTTTATTGTGTACACCTTTTCTGTGTCAGTACCACTAGCTCCCTACATGCTTTGAAGCTCATTTTAACTACTAGGTTTGAATATTACCGGTAAATCCCTAAACAGTTTGGGTGTTGAGTATTTGGAAAATTGGCTGGCATCTTGTTAGTGACATATACAGAGTCAATTCCACCCTATACTTGTGTTGAATATCTGTTTTATTTTTCATTTTTTGTTGTTATAGAGGCTGGTATCCCATTGTTTCCCATAACAATCCCATAACAACCAACCCCATCCCCCAGGACTCACCATCTCAATGTGATAGCTACATGCAACAGCCCTTCCAGTGCCAGTTAGAAGATGTCATCTGCTGAGACATTTGGAGGACCCCAGCAGATCTTGGCAAAGGATGTCTTTGTGGAAAGACAGCAAGTCACTGCTTCAATCACCTTCAGTTCCAAAGTGAGAAGGAGGAAATGGATCCCATATCCTCCAACATTTCTGGATAAAAATGGACATGTGTGGCCAAGCAACAACAGAGTGTGGTCGGAAGGGTCAGACAAAATGAGGCAAAAGTTACTAATGTAGGAAAACACAAGAAAGTGCTATTTTAAGCACAGAAGCCCTACTTGACCCCACCATCTCACTGTGATAGCTACCTACAACAGCAGGTCCAGTGCTGGTGGAGAACAGAAGAGACATCATCTGCTACAGGAAAGGAGAGATTCCACCTAAAAATGAGAAGGAACTTCCTGACAGTAAGAGTTGTTTAACAGTGGAGCACACTTCCTCAGAGTCAGGTGGAGTCTCCATCTTGGGAGGTTATTAAATAGAGACTGGATAGCCACCTGTCAGGGGTACTTTTATTGTGAGTATCTGAATGACAGGGGCTTGGAGGTCTCTTCCACCTCAATGGGGCTTTACAGACCACCCTTTTGGGGCGGTCTACAGCTGTCCCTTTAAGCGGCAGGATGGGGTCAAGGCTGCCTCACCGGCAGCCCCGAGGCCCCATTCCGCCGCTTCCCCAAGCCACAGAGAAGTGGAAAACTGCCACTTCTCTGTGGCCTCAAAGCCGTGGCCTCTGTGGCTTCCATTTCAGAGTTCCTTCTTGTGCCACAAGAAGGGCGCCATAGGCACCCTCCTGTGGCACAATTAAGTCATGGTGCACTCCGCACATCTAAATGCGTTGCATGCCATGACGTAATTGTGGTGCGCACGTATGGACAGCATGGAAACAAGATGATGCTGTCCATGATTGCTCACCCAGAGGGGTGGAATATAAATAAATATTTATCATCATCATCATTATTATATGCACTAGGGTTCGGGAGAGTCTAAATGCTACACCTTCCCGAACCCTAAATGCGCCACAAGGGCGCCTCTTCGTGCCCGTATCTATCAGGCCTATGATTCTATTCTGAGTCATCTGGAGGAACTCAGCAGGTGTTAGCAGAGGGTGTCCCAAATCAGTATATATAATACTTTCTGTGTGTGCTTGTGTGCATGAACAGCATGATTTACTATATATAGTACTGTATTCTAAAATCAAAGTGCCTTCTTCACCACTGCTCAAAATTTCAGCTCTGTCTCAGATCCACAGTATGAATTCTGTATTCTAGCTCAACCCCTCTGCCCAATACACATTATACAACAGGTCAGATTCTAAATTTCCCATAACTTAAGATTCACATTTCGAGTCCATCATAGCTTCTCTGACTGATTTAGGCTGGTACAGATGAGTGGAAAGTGCCATCCTCAGGCCAAAATTAGGGCTCGGGAGCGTGCAGCAATCGCATGTTCCAGAACCCCAGTCTGTAACAGTGGTGCCATCATGGCGGCCTCCCATCCACATGGGGGCCACCATGATAACACAAGTGCGGCGCGTCATTGATGTGCACTCATGGTGTCCACCATGCAAGCCAAAAAGAACCTCAAAAAGAAGGGAGGCCGTGCCATTTGGTTGGTGCGACCTCCCTCAGAAGCAAAAACTGGTGGCTCCAGCCTGCCCTTTTACAGAGTTCTTTGTAGAATAAAAATGGGCTGGGTGGTGGGGAACAATAACATGGAATGCTTTTATCTCTAGGAGATACACAGGGTGTGAATAGGTAAGAAGAATATAGTTAGAAAAGTATGATTGTCATAACGAAATACTTGCATACCAGTGCCCTTTTGGAATATTTCAGGCTATAATTCTGTATAATTCTGTAACTAGAAGTAAGACCCACTGAGCCCACTGGGACTTCAATTCTCAGTAGAAATGTGTTTGATTGCATTAGTAATATAAATGGAGTATTGCTAAGCAGGAAAAAAGTACTCTCCCAAAGTAAATAGACAGTAAACTCTTTCTCAGTGCTTGACCTATACAAGGTACAATTTCTTTCCTGTGGCACTGTGCAGCCCCACTGCAGGCAGAACATTAGTCAATCAAATGGCAAAGGCTGGAGAGAGGAAAACCATTAAAACTTAAACTAGAAGGTCTAGAAAGATCTCAAAAATCAGAAAAGAAGTGAGAAGGGTTAAAAAAAGGGGGGGGGAATCAATCAGGAACCTTTCTCTGTAATATTGTTCCTATTTTAGGGTTCAAACTATTTTGAATCCCATTTTGGGAAAAAGGAGGGATATAAATCCCTTTAATAAAATAAAATAAACATTTTCGAGAAATTGGAGGGGGGAATCTGTGTTTCTGTGAGAGAAAGAGATAGAGAAAGCACGTGAAGCACTGTTCCAGGAGTGCTTTAAATCAAAGGTGATCCCCTCAAACAAAGTCCCTTTTAACTGGTAGTGCTCTCTCCTTCTCCTGCTTTTTACAAGATGTATTTATTTCTTCTGCTTACCGCAAGAAGCATTTGGTGTCACACAGCACAGAATATTATGTTCCAAAGTAGGCGAGGCTGCTTTGGTTTCTTTTGCCTAAGCCTACTGGGAATGGTAAGACTCCTCTCCATTCCCTCCAGCTGAGTTAAATTGAATGCAAATTGCTTTTGCACCTTGAAATCAGTTTGCTGCAGCTGAAGTACATCAATGACAAATGGGTAAAGTGGGAGGAGAAGAAAAACTGGGACTAACTGAAAAAAATGGGGCAATGGAGAAAAATTGGGAAGGTGTTTGCCAAACTGGAACAGTTGGTGGGTATGGAATCCAAGCAGAATTAAGAGAGTCACCCATTACTGCTGTTAGCATGAAAGACCATTTATACAGGAAAGTAATAAGGGACCAGAATCCAACCTTCCTCCTGTCAAACAACTTAAATAGCTGTTTGTTACTGGCTTGAAGTCAGCCCTACTTTTTCTAGCTTCTAAATTTCAATTCCTGCCAATGAGCTTAAATTTATTTTCCCCGTTTCCCCAATATATCAAAAAGGCTCTCTGGGGCAAAGACAAGCCCTACTAAGAGTTGCCCACATGTGAATAATACAACTGCTTTTGGATGAAAATTGGAGTGGAGTTTTAAGAGGGAAAAAGGAGGCTTTTATGGACATCCCTGCAGCTAGGCCTTTCCTTTTATAATACATCACTCATAGTGTCTATATAGACTTATGTGCCATGAACACATTTGGCAATAATGTGCTCCTTATACTTTGCAGAGCAGCTCTCTGTTTAAGCAACAAAGGATCCAGTTGCAGCCAGACTAAGAATGCAGATACAGTATTAAAATGTTTTGTTTTTTTAAAAAAATTAAAGGCCACCTACACCCTGAAAAACTGGGAAGAAAATTAAAATTGTCTCTTGTTATTGTCAAATTATTTACCCTCTGCTTTGATTGGTTTCCATAGCAACAAAAGGAAATCTCATGCATTAACACATTGAAAAGTTCTGATTTTGGAATCCACAGCTTCAATTCCATCAACCAAAATGAATTTGGAACACAATTCCTCCCTCTGGTGGAAATCTTCTGAATGCCACTCATAAACTATGTCTTCTTGGCATGATTAGTTTTCAAGTTTACCAATCCTAAAAAGTGCATTCTGTGAACCATATACTGTTCTCCCCCCCCTCCCCTGAATATTGTAAAGATATTTCTTCAAAGTAGGAGTAGATATATTGTAGCCTTTATATATTCCTGCATCCATGCAGCACTCAGACTGAATTTGAACGATATGTGTAAGGGATCGTTTCAGGTCTCTGGAAGAACACTATGTCCCTTCACCAGCATGCAACTAAGTGGGAAGGAGAGAGAAAAGAAGGTGGCAGAAAGAGGTGAAATGAACTAGTTTGGTGAGCATTCAAGACAGCTTTCTCTGGAGTGGCACCCCAGCTGTCAAACTCCCAAGGAAAGTCATGCTGACTCCATCCTAGCACTCCTAGCACTATGGTTCCACTTTAACAGCCATGGCAACGTCATATGTAACCCTTGGATTTGCAGTTTAGGAAGAGGCATATAGAATTCTCTAGTATCCATGGAATGTGGCCCTAGCAGTTAAAGTGCTATGTTGCTGTTGTTGTTGTTACTGTGAAAGAGCCATGAAGAATTTGTAGCTAAACTCCAAACCAAACAGATTCACATATCTGCTTTTCACACATCTGCTTTCCAGTTTGACTACCAGATTGCTTCCACTATCCAGACCACCAGTCCTGAGACAGATAGAAAACTAGAATCATGTTCATCAGCTATGGAGTTGGAAGTGGAACAGATTTAATTTAGATATCCTCTTTTCCCAAACCACAGATTGGTGGGATTTTAGTTTTTTGAAAAATTCCCTGTGTTTGTATCTCCCAGAATTACCAAAATACTTTACCAATAAACTTCACCAGTAAACAAGATGGCAGAGCTGTTTGGCCTTATCCTTTAATGGCAGCTAGCATTCCCTCCAATATTTAGAATGATGGAATCATAATAGTGTTGGAAGAGACCACAAGGGTACCAAGTCCAACCTGCTACCATGCAAGAATACACAATTGGAGCACTCTGGACAGATGGCCATCCAGCCTCTGCTTAACAACCTCCAAATATGGAGACATCACACTGAGGCAGCATATTCCACAGATGAAACTCAGGACACGTGTCCAAACAACAGCAGAGCATGGTCAAGATGGCAAATGTTATTGATGAGGAAAAACAGGGAAGCTAGGATGAGATGCAGCAGTTTGTTTTTGCCTGAGCCTACTGGGAAGAGTAAGATTCTACCCCCACCTTTTTTCCCCTGTTGAGTAAATTGAGTGCAAACTAGTTTTGCAGTTTGAACTCAGTTTTCAGAAACTGAAGTAAACTGGAGACAAAAGGGAAAGTAGAAGAAGGACAAAGAAACTGTGACATTTAAAAACAGCTGAAAACGTGGGGGAAAGGATTAACAGGGATGCTCCCTGCCAAATCAGAACACTTGGAGGGTATGAAGTAGTATCAAGAGAATTATGTATATAATAAATATACATATTATATGTCTGTATTTAAACTGTGTATTTTTAGATTAGACTGTGGAATTACGTACACAGCTTGGCACTTCCAGTTCCTCATCCAGCAAGGGACATGCATGAGTAAATGTTCTTTTGCACATGTATGGCCCTTAGATGGATCAGGGAGAAAACATTTCTGGCAGTTCCATATTGAAAAGTATCTAAACATGTATATCACATGTGTAGTCTGTCTGGGGTTTTTGTAAATATACAATGCCCACTCTAGTGTGATTAATCTTGGAACTTTTTCATTCAACAAAGATGTTCGGATCTCTTTCCATCCAGAGATTTTTGGGTTTTTGAAAGAGTTTGTTTACATTAGCAGTCCTGAGTCAAAGATTTCATTTTTCAACTGACATACTGGGTAGCTTTCATCTTTGCATTATCTCTCCCCCTTGGTTTGCTGCCTGGGACCACAGCCAGTCAATGCTTAAATGAATCAACTTCCTACTTGGCCCACAAAGTTCTTTCATTCATTCATTGATTACAAGCCTAGATATGAACAGGCTGGTGGTTAAAACAATAAATTATACTCTGCCTCGGAAAGCCTTTCTCCTCGAAATGTATTTTCCCTGTGTTAATTACACTAAAAACCTACATCTGCTTTATAAAAGTGTTAATCTTTTCCCCCATAGCCACACTGTTACTCACCTCGTTTCTAGCGATACAATATTCAGCCAAGGCCATGTGATCTATTTTATAGATAGCCATCCTCTGAAGGTGTACTCTTTTGGGGGGTCTTTGAATCCACCAGTTGAAGAGTCAGCACTGAGAATGAGGCTATTCTCAGCAATAATGATCATTGATGGGATTAGATGGCATGGAAAAAGGCCACAACTTTATTGGTTTCAGCTGAAAAAGATTGACATCAATGTAGGTATAGATCCAGGTACCATTTAACTTGCTTGCTGGCCAATGGAAACCCAACTCACCCAGACCACCTGTTGGATAGATTAAGCATGACATGTGTGGGATTTCAAATGGGTGGAAGCCACAGCATGGTTCCCCTTCCATCTGGGAGCGGGGCAGAGTCGATGTCATGGCCAATCACAAGGAAGATGAGAAGGAAGACTTGGCCCCTCAGGTGCAAGGGGAACTCGACGCTGAGCCAGGCCCCTGCCCTGCCCAGCCAGACCCCAGCTCTGCTCTCCCAGCTCCTGTAGAGCTCAGCCAGGTCCTAGCTCTGTTGTGTCTCTTCCAGTGGACCCTGTGGCTCAGCAGTCCAGCCCTTCCCCAGCAGAGGTTCCAGGCCTGGGAGACATAGAGAAGCAGGACATTGAAGTACCTACTTTCAGCCAAAGGAGGGCAGAAAGGGCGTGACTTCAGCATTCCCTAATCAGCCAGCAGCTGCAATAAGGAGCTGGCCTAATATAAACACCTGGCAGATGTCGAGTCTCTTCGTCAAAGTCTGTCTGCATTCCTTTGGTGAAAACTGCTCTCTCTGACTCCCTTGGGCCTTCTTACTGGACCGCTTGCTCTTTAGATCTCAGACTGACTCTTGACCTTGGACCGGACTTGCTGACCAACTCTCTGGCACTCTTGACCCTGGACTGAACTTGTGGAACTGCCCTCTGGAACCCTGGACTTTGGGCTGGCTTTTGGCTTTGCTCTATTTGGACACTGGGCTGGTATTGTGCTCTTGGAACAGTTTCTTTACAGTTTTGCTTTTGTTTACCTTTGCCTGACACACTCTATCCAGCTGTTGGCAGCTTTCCCGGAACCTCATTTGCCCTGAACCTCATTTCCCTCACCATTAAAGTCCTCTAAGGGAGGTCTCTGACTGGTTTTCAAGGTCCCATCTATCTCCAAACTGTATCTGGACCTCATGCTAGAAGTGGCCAGGGTTGGGATGCAAACATAGTACCAATATGGCCTGACAAAATATGTGTATGACAAAACAAAGCCACAATGCTACAACCAATCCCAACATGAGAACTGAATGAAGTTGGATAGGGAAGAAAATCCCGTTCTTGAAAAAGTGTCAGAAGTCTGGATTGTAGACAGGGTCCCTGGATGGATACAGGCTGCCTAAAACCCAAGCATGGGAAAATGTGATAAGACCCATTTTTGTCTTTTAGTTCTAGTATCTCTCCTGCCTGTTTTTCTCCATGTGATAATCTCCAAAGTTTCTTTTCAACAGTTTACAGCTAGACAGCAGACTGTGCAAACCTGCGGGAATCCTATGTGACCTGTTAAATTATATAAATTTATGCATACCTAGCTATGTAGCAGAGTCCCAGTGTGGCGTGGTGGTTTGAGTGTCGGATTGCAACTCTGGAGACCAGGGTTTAATTCCCTGCTCAGCCATGAAACCGACTGAGTAGCCTTGGGCAAGTAATATGCTCTCAGCCTTAGGTGAAGGTAATGGCAAACCACTTCTGAACAAATCTTGCCAAGAAAACCCAATGATAGGTTTACCATAGGGTTGCCATGTCAACAGAGCATCACCATTTGTAGGGGATGCTTTGATTGTGAGTTCCTGCACGGCAGGGGGGCTGGACTGAATGGCCCTTGTGGTCTCTTCCAACTCTATGATCCTATGATTCTATGTCAGAAATTACCCAAAGGCAAATAACAACCTAGTCCTAACCTAGTCCTGACCAGTGTCAACCTTACCAACCTGCTTTTGACACTCTACAAAACAAACCCGCAGGACAAATGTAGCCCCCATACATAAACTCTGCTTTGCTGCAGCTGCCAGACTTTTCCATGCTGCAAAAGAGAAGCATGCTCATCAGCAAGACTGCATCAGGGAGGGAAAAAGAAATGTACATTTTAGGGAAAGCTGTTTATTATCAGCTTCTGCTGGTTCCAATCTGCAGCATGGCTAATGAGACAATTATGCATAGTGAGTTTCCTTTCCAAGTCTAGGCACAGGAGAACTCCATGTCAAAAATGATTAACATCTCAAAAGAGATTGTTTTAGGCTGGGTTTTTCAAAAAGTAAGCAACATTTAAATAAATGTTAAAACTTGCCTGGACTTTCCTCCTCAATGCTTTTTGAATTCCACAGGAATATATTATAATAGTCACCATACCTGGCAGTATCATCTCTGGCCTAAAGAGATTAAACTCACTCTTGAATACCCACCAAATTCAAACTACAATAGTATGCCCTTATCCACAGGTCCACTTTCCACAGGTCCACTTACCCATGATCTGCCACAGTTTGAAAATACTGTGTAGTCCCCTCTTATCTGCAGATTTGCTTTTGGCGGTGTCAGTTACCTGTGATCAATTATGGTCCAAAACCTACTGGTGTAGGATTTGGTACAATCTGCTGTTTTAGACATCCACCAGGGGTTTTAGAACATATTCCCTGCTGATAAGGGGTGGATTATGTAATATTTTCTGTAACAGATATTTTTCTTATTTTTGTAATTGGCTGCATCCACAGTGCAAAAATAATCCAGATTGATCCCACTTTAACTGCCATGACTCATTGCTATGGAACTCCAGGAATTGTAGTTTTTTGGGGGGTCATTTAGCTTTCTATGACAGAGAGCTCTAAAGCCACAGCAAACTACAGTCCCCTTCCAAACACAGTCCAGGCAACCAGCCAAAGGCTGATTGCTACATAGCTGATAGCAGCCGCCATCTAATCAGCGGGCACAATAATAGAACCACTTACAGTTCAGCACTACTTTACTTAGCAAACACAAGCCCTAAGTCCGAAACAGGGTTCATTCACAAGCCTCAGGTCTGACAAGAGAGTTCAGCAACATCCAAGTCAGGTACACAGTATCCAGAGTCAACAAGCACAGTCCAGGTAAAGCATAGAGTTCAGGAACAGAATGGGGAGCCAGCCAAATAATTTTTCACAACTTCTGGAGGGCAGGGGTGCAAATTTATAGGTCAAATTTATAGGGTGCAAATTTATAGTTTAATTAATGTCTGCTTCCTATTAATCATCTGAGATCTCCTCAAGCCCTACCTTTGATGTCTCCATTTGGCAAAGGTAGGCATGGATAAGTTGTCTCCTGTATCTGAATGTGCAGGACTCCCTGCTAGAGCTCATACAGCACTCTGGTTTGTATCTGATACTTGTGGCTCTGGAACTGCTCTGGTTCAGCACCCGGTCCCAGCAGGTCCATTGCTTCATTCTCTCAGTCAGAGTCCATGTCCATGTTCTGGAAGCAGGGCATAAGTTATTTCTGACTTATGGTGACCCTAAGAGAAACCTAACATGGGGCTTTCTCTGCAAAATTTGTTCAAAGGGGTTTGCCCTTGCCTTTCTCTGTGGCAGAGAGAATGTGACTTGCTCAAGGTCACCTAGTAGGTTTCTATGGCTGAATAGGGATTAAACCCTGGTTTCCCAGTGTCACAGTCAAACACTCAAACCCCTACCCCAAGCTGGTTTTCCTTTCCCATACAGTATAACAGTAACAGATGTTTCTTTTTAGAACATCTGAATCTCAACAACAACAACAAAAAGTCCAGATTTTTTTAGAAACCAAAACAGGAAGCTAGTTGAGTTGAATATAAAGCTTAGAAATTTTTTAATTATTAATATTTTATTTGATATTGGAGGGAATCTTCCTAACAATATGAGGCTCAGAATCATTAGCATTAGGGCCAATGTATATGTGTTAAATAGTTAGAGTTAATTTGTAAATATTAATATTAATACAAAATTATTGATTTTTAAGACATTTGTTTCACTGAGAAAATGCTTAGGATGATTACAAATGACCAGTAAAGCATTTAATTAGTGGGAATCACAAATAGGTATTCAAAAATAACATTGTTGGCATTTAAGATTAAAAGAAAAAAAAATTAACATCAGTGTTGAAACCGATTTATGCATTTGCAAATTGACATTTAATGATTTCCAAGCTCTGGTAATACGTTTTATTTCTAGCCCACCCCTTAATGAGCAATCGGGGCGGGGTACAAAAGAGTGTTAAAGCAACAGCAGTTAAAATATCCAATCCCATCCCCACTCCCCCCCCCCGCAAAAAGGATTAAATCAAACAACAAGTTAAAACAGAGCAAAAAATCAACAATATCAACAGTGTCGAACTGAAAGTCCTTGAGCTGTGTGGGTGGGAAGAGGGGATCACTCTATGACCAGAATTTGGAGCCGCGAAGTATCAGGGATTTTCCGGGAAGGCCTGCCAGAAGAGATGCATCTTTAGGGCTTTTTTGAAGCCATCAATGGATGAAATAAGATGCATCTCATCCGGCAGGTCATTCCATAGCGTAGGGGTGACCACTGAAAAGGACCTCTGGGAGGTCTGCACCAATCTGGTTTTAATGCTAGAAAATAAATAAAGGTTGGAGTGGGTTTTGCAGCCTTCTAGATGTTGAATTACAACGACCATCCTTTCCCACCATTGTCTTGGATGGTTGGGGTGCTGGGAATTTCAGTCCAACAACATCCAAAAGGATGTATGCTTTCAAACCCTGATCCATTCCAGCAATGAAGCAGGGCTAGACAATGTCTAGATGTCTTTTCAACCCATCACTGTAAGGAACTGGACCAATCTTCACTAAAGTCTACTCCAGAAATTATAAGAAGTTAGCAGATTTTTAAGATGCTATTAGCTTCTTAGAAATATCTGCAGCACGTGCAGTGGGGAAAATCTTACCATGTATACAGCTATGTGCATATTGAGGGGCAGGCATTCCACTCAGTCTTCTTCTCTTAACCATTTTGGCAAGGTGTTTTGGACCTGAATTTAAAAAGCTAAAATAGTTTGCATTAATTTAATTCAGGAGAGTGGAGAGAATAATAGAATTGGACGGGACCCAAAGGGTCATCCATTCTACCCCTGCCATGCAGGAATACACAATCAAAGCACTCCTAATAGATGGCCATCCAGCCTCTGTTTAAAAACCTCTAAAGAAGGAGACTCCATCACTCTCTGAGGCAGCATGCTCTACAGTTGAACAGCTCTTAATAGGTTCTACCTAATATTTAATATTCCAGGTCAGGCCTGACCAAACCAGAGTAGAGTGGCACTCTTACTCCCCTCAGTCTATATACTATACAATAATAATAATAATAATAATAATAATAATAATGTTTATTTCTTACCCGCCCCTCTGTAAAACAATCGAGGCGGGGTACAACAAGGTTAAAAAACAGATTACAGATTAAAATAATTCAAGAATTCCATCCCAACCTCACCCCCCCCCAAAAAAATAGGATTAAACTAGTTAAGTTTAAAATTAAATTACTAAGAATAAAAATACAATACAACATAATACACAAATAAAAACCGCAATGCTGGCCATATTCCTATTGATACAGCCTCACTGGCTTTTTTAGTTGCCACATCAGTGCTAACTCATGTTCTGCTTGTGATTCTCTTTCACATTTACTGTTGTCAAACCAGATGTCAGCCATCCTATATCTGGGCATTTAATTTTATTGCCCAAGTATAGTATCCTACGTTTCTTCCTGTTGAAATTCATTTTGTTAGATTTGGCCTAACTTTCTAATGCATTAAGATCAATTCTGATCCTGTCCTCTGGGGTATTAGCTATCCCTTCTAATTTTCTGTCATCTTCAAATTTGATAAGCATTCCCTTTATTCTGTCATTCAAGTCATTGATAAAGATGTTGAATAATACTGGGCCCAGGACAGAGCCCTGTGGCACCCCACTAGTCAATTCTCTCCAAGATGATGAGAAGCCACTGGTGAGTATCCTTTGGGTTTGGTCAATCAACCAATTACAAATCCACCTAACAGTTGCATTGTCTAGCCCGCATCCTACTAGCTTGTTTGTAAGAATATCATGGAGGAACTTGTGAAAGGCCTTGCTGAAGGTGATCTTGCCTTTCCCAGTAAGCTCAGGCAAAAGTAAACTGTTGCAGCATCTCCTTCCTCATGTGTTCTTCCTCATTAATAACCTTAGCCATCTTGACTAAACTCTGGTGTTGTTTGGTCACATGTGTTCCAATTTTCATCTGTGAAATGTTGGACAGTATGAGACATGTGCAACATCCAGGTCTATGAAATGCCTCCTAGATCATCCATTGTATCCCATTTAGTATATGAAACTTAGGTGTGGCTCCCACTTGAAAGTACACACTGTTGTGTAAACCTGTGCCTGCTGCCAAAAACTGCGGCTTTGATTTGTTCTGTTTTTGATAAACTAGGGTGAGGTAGGTGGAATCACCACTTGGCAGGACAGTCTGAAAGTCCTGTATTTGCAGAAGAAATGTTAGTTCATCTATGTCTATGATGTAATAAAGCCTTCCCTTTTGGCTAAACAGCAGCCAAGATAACACATCTGGCCTTTGTGAATGCTTGCTTGAACACAGCTGCTCCAAAGATAAAACATAACCTAGGACTGAGACCAAAGTGGCAACTCAAAGAAGCAAAGCTTGGATTTGATTGGCAAAAACTTTCTGATACAATATTTGAAACACCCATTCCTGGGAAATGTGTTCCCATCTTACTTCATGGCAAGGTAGAAAATGTGCTTTCCTTCTTCTCTGACTTGCCCCTCTTCCACCCACGTTTTGAAGATTGTTTGCATTAGGGTGGTAAATCTGTTCCAGGTTTTAGACTAAGCTTTAAAGGAACAATCTAAGGCATTGAACTTTACCTCCCTCCCAAATATATAGGTTCTGCACACTGAGTAGATCCTTTAATGTTATTTAAAATATGGCATGGATTCACTGCTCCAAGAGCCAGCAGCTGCCATTACAGGAAATGTATCTTTAGTTAGTTCTTTTCCGGGCTATGTGGCCATGTTTTAGAAGAGTTTCTTCCTGACATTTCACCAGCATCTGTGGCTGACATCTTCAGAGAATGCTTGTCTGAAAAGAGTTGGGTATAAGTACTGCATCTTCATTGGATGGTTTTCACTAGACTGGAAAGGTTTTCTGAGTCCCGTTTGCTTGTGAACAGAACAAAATGACTTTTTCACCCAGCAAGCAGACCTCTTGAAATGCTTTTAGATGTGGTGGAGGATATTGGCCATATACCAGTCCAATCAGTTTATACAGATAGAATAAAGAAAAGTAGTATCTTTTATTTTACGTCAGGTGGCAAAAGGTACTGTGCCAAGCCCAGACTTGTGGGAGCATCATTCTATTCCACCACAGGTTGAGTCTCCTTTTCCCGAAATGCTTGGGACCAGAAGTGTTATGGATTTCAGATTTTCCTTTCGGTCTGAGATATTTGCATATTTATAATGAGATATCTTGGAAATGGGACCCAAGTCTAAACATGAAATTCATTTATGATTCATATACATATTATACACATAGTCTGGAGGTAATTTTATACAAAATATTTTAATAATTTGGTTCATGAAACAAAATTTGTGTACATTGAACCATCAGAAAGGAAAGGAATCACTACTTTGTGGGCAACTTTGAATTTTGGAGTGATGTCAGATTTCGGAATTCAGGAAAAGGGATAAATGAGATTCAACCTGAACTAAAAACAAATTCCAAGGCTTGTAATGTGCACAATACTTTTGAAATTATTCATTCTCACAACCAAGAATGGAATAAGCAGAAGGGCAGCCAAGGAACACCTGCCGAAAAAGTGTAGGGGGTCAGACCTAATGCTTGCCAGCTATAGTTCAAAGAAACATCTGGGTTGTAAATATCCAAAGCCTGTCACATATGATAAAATGGAACAGATTAATCATAACATTCAATATTATTATTATTATTATTATTATTATTATTATTTATTTGTACCAAACTCTTCAGCCCTAAAGGCTATCAGAGCGGCTTACAATTATTGATTTTAATTAGACGGTTCCCTGCCCTCAGACTTACAATCTAATCTAATCTTACAATCTAAAAACACATGACACAAAAGTAATATTAGTTACCTGCAATAATGTAAGGGACTTTCAAGTGATGGGCATTCAGCAGTAGATATGATAGCAAATTCCTATATAAAGGCTAAGATTTGTTGCTATGTGCCTTCAAGCCTGTTCTTACTTACAGTGACCCTAGCCCAGGGTTTTCTTGGCAAGATTTATTCCGAGGAGTTTTGCCTTTGTCTTCCTCTAAGGCTGAGACAGTGTGATTTCAACAAGGTCACTCAGTCAATTTCCATGTCTGAGTAGGGATTTGAAGCCTACTCTCTCACACATTTCTCAACCCCCTTGGCACAGAATTCTTGGTCATATACCTCATCAAACAATAAATTCCAAATTCCATAGGATGGAGCTATGTCCCAGCAATATCAGAGAACTACTGTCGTATAATATAGACACACCCCTGGACTTTCTGAAGGCTTCCTGTTAGCTACAGCAAGATGATGAAAGCACCTCTGAACTGATTCAGCCTAGTAGTTGTTGTAAAAGCTTAGCCACCATTATTGATCTTTTCACTGCAGTCTTCCTAGTTAGCTTCCGGGAAAACCCAGGTTCTCCCACTCACAAGCAAACCTTCAAAGTTATGGGAAAACCTCTGATATGATTAGAACCATTGAATTGTTATTTATTTATTTATTTATTTGGACTGGGGAGCTTTTGATTTCACACATCTCTTTAAAAGGAAAAGGTCCAACTGATGATGGAATCATCTGTATTACATTATGAAGAGTCAGCTCAGTTGAAAAAGGATGTTTGACTGTGCCATGTGGTAGATATTAGCAAACACTTAAGAGAAACCACAAATCCACATGTATTTGCCTTGAGTGAGCCAGCAACATTTGCTCAAGCCCTTTTGGGTCCCTCCACTGTTTGAGACCAGAGCTTGGTCTCTCGGTGGTTCCTTCTCATTCTTCTCCAAACTCCAAAGCCAGATAAGTAAAATCACAACCACTTTATGGTGCAGACGTTCAAATTGTTTCAGGGTGTTGCTAGCTTTTTGATAAGGCCACGAGCTTCAGTCAGAATTAGGCCCTATTGTGTGACATTTTGCTTGGCCTTGAAGGCTGCAAAACCTCCACTTCCCATAGCAAACTGTCAAACTAAAGAGAGATTATAAAATACATAGCATAAACCATCAGCATATGTGGCACTTTGTAGCTTAATATGAGAGTCAGTGTGGTGGAGTGATTTCAGTTTGTTGTTGTCTGCTTCCAAGTCATTTTTGACTTATGGCAACCTAAGGTGAAACTATCATAGGATTTTCTTGGCAAATTTCTTCAGAGAGGGTTTGCCATTGCCATCTTCTGGGGAATCCTGCTTGGCCAACTAAAATAGGATGGGAAAGGAGAGTCCGTGAGAAGACCTGCCAAATGCCAACCAGGTTTATATCAGCAGGCTTTAGAGTAAATAAACACAACACTCCAGGGGTGAACACTTACTCTCTTCTTCCTTCCATGTTGGATGGGTGTTATGGGAATAAGGAGTTTTTGGATCCAGAGAATCCCATGCCTCCCTGGATCTACTCCATCACACATCCCTTTTTTGCAAAAACAGGAATGGGGATAATGGTTTCCTCAGCAACAAGGAGGTAACTTATTTTTTATTTTTTTATTTTTTTTAACTTTATTTTTATTGAATATTTCCAATAAGGAAAAAAAAAATTAAAACTGACATCTCTACATAATCTATTGAGTAATTAGGTTTCATTTTCCATTACAATTCCATTTCATTGCATACAAACTCATATGATCATTTATCCATATGTCTATTCCGTGTCTAATTTCCTAAAGTCAGCCCCAAAAATCGGTCCTATATACCATGTTTTCTAATTGCCTTATTCCTCAATCCAATAAATCCAAGCAAAGTGTATATACAAAAATATTTATACCATTTTAATACCTTCTTATAGTAAATATAATAAATAAATAAAAACATAAATAATGGACTATTCTTTTTTGAAGTATGATTTTACAAGGAGGTAACTTATACAGAGAAATCTCCCTTTCTAACTCCATGCTGCTCTCTCCATAGTTTCAGAGGGAGAATTGCACCATCCGACACCCTATGGGATGCCCTTTTTATGGACCTTGACATTGCATCCATTGCTTTAGGCTTTTGGTGATCTTGAAAGCATGACTGATTTTGGATCACAGCTTAAGCCTACTACTTATGCATTATAGGGGATTTGAGGAGCTCTGTGTGTGTGTGTGTGTTGTGCCTTCAAGTTGTTTTTGTCTTCTGATTACAGTATCATAGGGGTTTTTTGGAATTATCCTCGGGGGGTGGGGGGTGGGGTTGCCATTGGCTTGCCCAAGGTCACCCAGTGGGTTTTCATGGCCAAGTGGGAATTCCAACCATGATCTCCAGAGACATACGACTCTTTCAAACAGGAGAAATTTCTCCCAATTCCGAATGGAGCCAATGCGGATTCATGTAAATTCGCTTGTTTAGCGAATTTACATGAACCCCTGCTCCGTTAGGAAGGCATTCGGAATTACTTCCCATTACTCGAAAATAACCCCCCCTTGCCCGAAATCGTGTGAGAAGCTTCAATCCGCAATAACGTTAAACCCATGATGACTTCCCTTTTGCCCGAAATTGTGTGAGAAGCATTAATTCGCAATAACATGAAACCCCAGGATTGCGTTTGGATTGCCCTTGGATTATACTTCCAATTTCCCACGTCTGAAAGAGTCCATAGTCCAATGATCAAATCATTGCACCATGCTGGCTCTCCACTAGTCCCATCAAGATAACCTTTTTCTAAGCTCTGAATCAATACATATTTAAGGAACAATTGGTTCATGGCTTAAATGGGTATAAAGAAAAGAAGAGATGAGTGTCCAGTGACATCGCAATAGTTTTGTTTTCTTTTTCAAAACTCTGTAGAAGTATTTTGAATTCCCCTTCCCACCCTGATTTCTGAAGGAGGTCGGATTTCTGGAGGCAGAGTTAGCCAGAAGTTAGTCTGGAAACCTCAAAACCTAGACAGAAAGCAGAACTTGTTGGTCCCTTCCCTTGACCCTCTCCTTCCCTAGCTCATCTATCTCCCTCTATGAAACTCTAGACTTTATCTCCAATGTCATTGCAATTATGAAATGTAAGCTCACAGTTTTCACAAGCTTGTATTTATATGACATCATGGAGACCGATGGCACTTTGCAAATTACTTGGCAATGATGCATCCCAGATCCAAACAGTTTTCAGAACAAGACAGAAAGGAGAGGACAAGGAATGACAGAAGACAGAAGGATATGACAGGAAGGAGAGGACGAAGGCTGAAACAAATAAGGACCATATGATGCCTTTTATAAAATGACTTGAGTCTTGGGAGTTCCCCCTTTTCCTGTCCCCACCCTCCTTCCTCTCCCCTTCATTTGGTATCCTCATAACATTTTAGGGCTAGGGAAGAAGGGAGAGTGAAGTAATGATAGGCAGACAATTTTCATCATATATTAGGGGCCAAAACCTCTAAAAGGACATAATTATTTTTACGCACAGAAATGGAGCTCTGTCTTTTGTCCAATAAGATTTACTGTTGCTGTCCTGTCACCCTTGGCTGTTCCTCCACAGAAATATAAATTCATTGGTTCTCTTATAGAATCATAGGCCGTGTTCACACTAGGAAATAACCCAATGTGGAAACTGGGTTAATTCCTTATATTTGCCACAGTCAAATCTGTCCATGGCATTTTGTCCCTATTCCCTTTCACACTGGGGGAATGGCAGTAAGGATAAAATTCCATTAGATTCAATGGGGGGGGGGGGGGAAGAGGAAGGATGTGATAGTGGAGAGAAGGAGGAAGGAGGACAAGGAAGATGTGGCAGGTACAGGAGAGAGGGAGCGGAAGGAGATCAGACATGAAGGAGAAAGGAGGAAGAGGTGCCAGATTGTTTCGAAAATGGAGGCACCTCCATTTTCAAAACAAGCCCGTGTAATCCAAATCTCTTCGGTAGTGACTTCTCACTACTGAAGATCCAGATCATTATGGCACTCCAAAAAAAGATGGGGTAGGTGACCAGTTGCAAAATGGACCCGGTCACGTGGTGTTTTTTGGTGCCTCCCCCAAAAACTGCACCAAGTACAGTCGGGGATAATGCGAACACCATAGAAATAACCTGGTTTCCACACCAGGTTATTTTCTAATGTGAATGACCTCACAGAATCACAAAGTTGGAGGAGACCTCAAGGGCAATCCAGTCCAGCCCCATGCCATGTAGGAAGAGATAATAGCAATAGCATGTACATTTCTATACTACTTCAGAGTGAACTCAGCACTCTCTAAGCAGTTTACAATCTGCAAGCAATTGACCCCAACAAGCTGGGTATTCGTTTTACCAATCTATGAAAGGATGGAAGGCTAAGCCATCCTTGGAGCTCCTGGGATTGAACTCGGCCTCATGGATGCAGTACCAGCATTTAATACACATTCCTCGTTGATTGGGCGGGATACAAATAAATTGTTTAATTGTTTTTTAATCACTGTGCCACTAGGGCTCCTAATCAAAACACTCCTGACAGCCTTTATTTAAAAACCTCCAAATGCATGATGAGTAGAGTATGACAAATGTTAGTTACAAATAATGAGTTCTTTCCCTCAATAACTACATTACATTAAGGTTGTACTTTTGTAAAAGTTTGTGATGTAACTGTAACTTTCATAGTTACTTTTCTATTCATGGGAGTGAGGTTTCTTTAAATGATGGAGGGGAAATCTTACAAGTGATGGCTCACCTGGTGTGGGAACTCATGGTGTCAATCCTCCCACCATTGACTTCCTCAAGTACCACACCCTACAGAAACCTTGGTTATGTTTTTTATATCAATGTTACTCATAAAGCGTAATTCCCACATATCACCGAGTGTAACGGCAATAGGTGTGACATAAACCGCTAACAAACTTGAAATTACAATATCATATGCCCAATATAAATGTATTTACATATAGAATTTTATGTGCTTAAAGTTAAAATTTGATAAAATTTGATGTTTTAAATGAAAATTTCAAAAGAATAAAAAAACCTAAAAATATTTTTTTTTAATTTTCAAATTTGGATTTTTTTTAAAAAAATGGACCCTCTCCTTTCTCCTCTCACTGAGCTTAGCCCCACTCATACCATCTCTTAAAGCATTTTAAAGGGAAGCAAGCAAGTGCCACAGCCCATTTCTGCCAAAATACAGATGTTTGAGGAGCAGTGTTTCCTCTTAGGGTGTCACCTGGTGTCGTCTACACTCCCTGCTGCCTCTAGTGATGCCACTGGTCCCATGCTGTGCCTCATGCTGTGCCTTGTGCTAGGTTGTGGGTGTTAGGTCACATCATCTAGACAGCCAGGTTTTGCCTGGATTTAAGCATGCCACCCAGTACCTGTTTAGACCATCATTTGGCCCAAATTCCAAGCTTTCATTTGTTCTTTTCAGGTTTGGACAAAATGAGTTCTAGAAAACACCAAGAATTAACCAATTTTTGTTGTTTTGTATGTGTATTTAAATTTTTTTGTTGTTATTGTTGTTGTTTATAACTTTTTTTGCTTTAATTTGTAGGACTATACCAATATAGGACTAAATCAAAAAAATTAAGTAGCAAAACTGCAGTTCAAATGTTATGGCCACTTGTTGTTGTTTTGTGCCTTCAAGTCATTTTCAGCTAACCACTAGCTTAAATTATAATTGTTCTAAAGTACACTTTTAAAGCAAGTTGTTTTGGTTAAACCTATGTTAATTGAATGATATGTTTCTAAATGCCATTCATTGCACTATAAAATGAAGTGATTTAAAAAGATGCAAGTGACACTAGATACTGGTCTAACAACAAACAACTGCCAATAAACTATTAAAGTTAAAATGTTCAAGTCAAAGAGTCATTGTTTTCCAGGAAGAGGTTGGAATACAGTTACAATAGCCAGACTTTTTTTAAAAAAATATGAGTAATCAATTTTAAAAACCAGAAGTGTTTTTTTTTTAAAGTCATTTGGTTTAAACCATCAACTCAGGATTGTTGCTGTTGTTTTACCGGTAAGTACTTCTCTAGCCCTTGTAGAAGCCAAGATATGGGGCAAAATAATAGTATAGACCAGTGATGGTGAACATTTTAGGAACCGAGTGCTCAAATTCAAAAGGCGTTCCGGCACTGGGTGTTACCCAGTGCTGGGGGCAGAACTTCTGGTTTGGGGGAGAGAGATGGGACTTCTGGGATTGGGACTTCTGCCTTCCAGGGGCAGGACTTCTAGGTGTGCAACTTCCCCAGTGACAGTTAAAAGCCCAGGAGGGCAGGAAAAACATGAGGAACAGGAGCATTCCCCCCCCCCCCCGGCCCTCCCAGGCCTTTAGCTGTTGCTGGATAGGGAGCTAAATGCCAGGGAGAGCACCCCCCTTTCTCTCCATATGCCCTTCAAAATGGCTTTACATGTCAGAGTGGGCACATGTACCATAGGTTCACCACCACGAGTATAGACAGTCTTTTGTCACATCTTTCCACATTAAACAAGTCCACTTGTGAATTTCAGGTGTGAGCAAAGTGAGAATGAAAGAAGCCAATAAGGATTGCATCATAAGGGCATGAAAGCTGCATCCACACTGCAGAATTAATCCAGTTTGACACCATTAACTGTCATGGCTAATGTTATGGAATTCTGGGAACTGTAGTTTGTTGTGGCCCCAGAACTCTCTGCAGGCCCACACCACCGGCAGCAGAGGAAGGGAGGAGCCTGAAGCCTCAAGAGGCTCCCAGCAGCCCCTGCAGGCCCATACCACTGGCAGCAGAGGAAGGGAGGAGCCTGAAGCCTTCAAGAGGCTCCCAGCAGCCCCTGCAGGCCCATACCACCGGCAGCAGAGGAAAGGAGGAGCCTGAAGCCTTCAAGAGGAGGAGCCGGGTCATCACAGGGCCTCAATAGGTCCCAGCGTCCTCCTTTTCTTGCGACGGCGCAACGGAACAGCGGGCAGGGACCAGGCCAGACTACTTGGGCTCTGTAGGCCCCAAAGCCATCCCTCCCCCCCAGCAAGGCCCCGTGCGAGCAGCGGAGGAGGAGCAGGCTCATCACAGGGCCTTAATAGGCCCCTGCGTCCTCATTTTCCGGTGGCAGCACAACGGAGCAGCGGGCAGGGACCAAGCCGGACTACCTGGACTCTGTAGGCCCCAAAACCATCCCTCTCCCCCGGCAAAGCTCCGCAACATTTTGTACTGGTCTATTTTTACGATCGTTTGCATAGCAGTTATGGGAGCACGGGGGTTGATTATACCAGTTCATAACTCATTTTTCATTTACCACCACATACTTCTGTCCTCTACTAGAGCTAGGATTGGACTGGGTTTAACTGGCTTGTTTTCAATCCTCTTCTGAGCATGGAGCCTGGAATAGCCTGGGGGCTATCATCAAGGTTGTGCGGGGGCAGGGAAGGTATGGCGGCAACAGAGTGAACAGATGTTACAAAAGAAGTAGGGATAGATGTCTGGTATCTATCTCTCCTTCAGTTCACTCTGTTTCCCAAGTTAAGACAGAGAGCGCACCATCCATTCCACAATCCCTTAACCTGCTCCTTTGCAATGTCAGGTTGGCCAAGAGCAAGACCCATATCATCCACGACCTCCTTGTGGATGAACAGGCCGACCTGGCATGTTTTACCGAGACCTGACTGGGTGATGCCAGCACTGCTACGTGGGCGCAGGCTCTCCCAGCGGGTTACACAGTCAGTGAGCAGGTAAGGGAAAGTGGGCGGGGGGGGGGGCGGAGTGGCTATAGTCCATAAAACCAACCTAACCTTGATCAGGAAACCTGTCCGGAAAACAATCCACATCGAGTGCATGTACCTCAGCTTGAAGTCCAGGGATACTTTAGGGATTCTGTTAGTCTACCGGCCACCCCGTTGTCTAGCAGACTCCCTATCCGAACTGACTCAGCTGGTCTCTGAGTTGTTGTTGGAGACACCCAGATTTCTGGTCTTGAGTGACTTCAACATCCCTCTCAAGACCAGCCCTTCTGATCTATCTGGAGCAGCTCGGGAGTTCATGGATACCATGACAGGCATGAACCTATTCCAATTGGTCAACGAGCCGACTCATTGTGCTGGTCATACACTCAATGGGATTTTTAGTATGGAACAGCAACATCTATGGGCAGAGGTAACTAAAACCTCTGCCTTGTCATGGACAGACCATTTCCTGATCATGCTGGAGCTAAAAGCCGCTATCCGTTCCCCCGGGGGTGGCGGACCCATTAGATCGGTCCGCCCTCGAAGGCTGATGGAACCCATCGGTTTCCAGAAGGCCTTAGAGGGTTTAATGGTTGGCAGTGCCGGTGATCCCGTCGAAGCCTTGGTCACCACCTGGAACACTGATCTTCCCAAGGCTCTCGACGCGATTGCTCCCGAGCGTCCTCTCCAACCCGCTCCTAACCGTAAGCCCTGGTTCACAGAGGAACTTAGGGAGATGAAGCGGGTTGGACGATGACTAGAACGCAAGTGGCAGAAAATTCGGCTCTTATCCGACAGAACTCGCCATAGGCAGCATCTTCGCGCCTATCGGGAGGCTTTGTGTGCAGCGCGAAGAGCCTTCTGCTCTGTAGGCATTGCGTCTGCAGAGTCCCGCCCAGCAGAGCTATTTAGGGTGGGGGGAGCTAACACAGGTCCCTCCTACTTGACCCTATGATGGCCTGCTGTGACGCGTTTAATACCTACTTTGCAGATAAAATCTCTCGGATAAGGGCCGACTTAGATGTCAATTTTCCACCAGAACCAATAGATGAGGCGTCCAACAACTCCGCTGATGTCATTTTGCTGGATGAGTTCCAACCTGTGAGTACCGAGGACGTGGACAAGCTTCTTGGAAGTATGAAAAAGACGACCTGCTCCCTTGATCCCTGTCCATCTTGGCTGGTCGTCCAGGGAGGGGACGCACTGAGGGCATTCCTTCGGGATACAATCAATGCGTCCCTCAGAGAAGGCTGTTTACCATCCTGTCTGAAGGAGGCAGCTGTTAAGCCCCTCCTGAAGAAGCCTTCTCTTGACCCCCTGGACAGGAACAACTACAGACCAGTGTCCTTGCTCCCTTTTTTGAGCAAGGTGACCGAGAGAGCAGTTGCCTCTCAACTCCAGGTTGTCTTGGATGAATCCGATTATCTTGATCCATTTCAAACCAGCTTCAGGACAGGACATGGAGTGGAGACTGCCATGGTCGCTGTGACCGACGACCTCCGCCTGAGTATCAACAGGGATAGTGTGACCCTGCTGGTGCTCTTGGATCTCTCAGCGGCTTTTGATACTGTAGATCACTCCATCCTCTTGAGTCGACTGAGGGAGTTGGGGATCGGGGGCACCGCACTCCAGTGGCTCCGGTCCTTTCTCTCTGGGAGATCTCAAAGGGTGAGGCTTGGGGACAGTTGCTCCTCCAAGATTGAGCTTAACTGTGGCGTCCCTCAGGGCGCCATCCTGTCCCCGATGCTATTTAATGTGTACATGAAGCTGCTGGGTGAGATCATTCGGAGGCATGGAGCTCAGTGTCTTCAGTACGCTGATGACACTCAGATATACCTCTCCATGACCAGATTGTCGGTTCGGACTTCAGATGGCGTCTCTCCTCTTAATGACTGCCTTGCAGCGGTAATGGATTGGATGAGGAAAAACAGGCTGAAACTCAATCCAGACAAAACGGAGGTACTAGCTGTTACAGGCCCGAAACCAGATTTGGGAATACATCTTCTGGTCCTAGATGGAGTCACACTCTCCTCGAAGGACCCTGTTCGCAGTCTGGGGGTGCTCCTTGACTCGTCCCTTCACATGACTAGTCAGGTGAATGCGGCAGTCAGGAGTGCCTGTTATCAGATTCAGCTGATATGCCAGCTGCGCCCCTACCTGGATCAGAGGGACCTGGAAACAGTGGTGCACACTTTGGTAACCTCACGTTTGGATTTCTGTAACGCGCTCTACACGGGGCTACCCTTGTGCCTAACCCGGAAACTCCAACTAGTTCAAAATATGGCAGCCAGGCTTGTTAGCGGAACACCTAGGAGAGAGCACATTACACCTGTGCTTAAAGCTCTCCATTGGCTGCCAATTAGTACAAGGTGTTGGTTTTAACCTTTAAAGCCCTACATGGCTTGGGTCCATCTTATCTCAGGGACCGCCTCTCCCCATATGAACCCCCCCCCCGCATGCTTTGGTCCTCTGGGAGAAATCTGTTGCAGCCCATGAAGACTAGGTTAGCGCAGACCTCCCAGAGGGCCTTTTCTGCTTCTGCTCCCAGGCTATGGAATGGCCTGCCGGACAAGATGCGTCTCATTACATCACTAGACTATTTCAAAACAGCCTTAAAGGTGCATCTCTTCCGGCAGGCCTTCCCTGGAAATGTATAATCTATCCGGCTCTTAAAATCTTTCAGCCAATTCCCAACTTCTTATCCCCCCCCCCTCTGTATTTTGTTGCTACCTATGCTGTGGCCAGTATTGCGGTTTTTGTATATTATGTTGTATTGTATTTTTATTGTTAGTAATTTAATTTTAAACTTAACTAGTTTAATCCTATTTTAAGGGGGGGGAGGTTGGGATGGAATTCTTGAATTATTTTAATCTGTAATCTGTTTTTTAACCTTGTTGTACCCCGCCTCGATTGTTTTACAGAGGGGCGGGTAAGAAATAAATATTATTATTATTATTATTATTATTATTATTATTAAATGTCTCACAAAATGACAGTTCTCAGAATTCCACAGTATTGAGCCACAGCAGTTAAAGTGGAATCAAACTGGATTATTTCTGCAATGTGTTTGCAGCCAAAGTGAGGAAGGGGGGAAATAAGAGAGATGGAAGTCGAACAGCTCCACTAGAACAAGATATGATGTAAGGCAGAGGCATAGGAGAGATGGGAAAGCCAGTGGTCAACTACTTCCATGTTTATTTGTCTTGGTTTGGTATGGAACATTTGAACTGTCTACTGACACATATGTCTTACTAAGTTTAATGTGCATAAGACAGGAATACCATTTACCTCTACAAAGAAAACTCTAACAGTAGGTTTTGCAAGTGTGAGGATGTAGAAAGAATGTATGTAAAAATGAAGTACAAGAATGGTGTTAAAAAGAAGAGGATTGGCATTTATTTTAATTTTTCCCTGGCTTGGCAGGGATGGCCTCCTGTTAATCATCTGATGTCCCACTTTCTCAGCTGCTATCCTGGTTTCTTTCTTCCCCTCCCACTTCCCTCCTTTTTCCTCAGTTTATTTCAATTGCTACAAACTGAGTTCAAAATGCAAAAGCAGTCTGCACTCCATTAATTCAGCAGGAAGGAGAGGAGGGGACAGTCTTGCCTTTCCAGTTCTTCATAGGTTCACTTAGTTTTTATTCTTTTCTCAGGATTTCCTAAACTCAGTGCATAAATTCAAAAGTTTCTCTGCTTAAAATCATTGTTTTGTATCTTCTTCCTCATTCATAACTTCTCCCTCTTGTTGTCTGTTTACACCCTTTTGACCACACTCTAATTTTTCTCAGCCGCACATGTCCCAGTTATCACCAGTAAGATGTTGGAAGACATGGTGTTGATGTGTTTATTTGTGTTGGAATGTCCCTCTCACCTCTCAACTACTGTCTGTTAAACAACTATGGTTAAGAAAATGATCCATGTTTATACCTTTTGCATTTCTAATTCCTTTGTAATCTGCTCTCAGCCTAATGGGGGTATCAACGTCTGCCAACAGAGGCAACCAATTCCATGCATCTGAGAGAGTGGGCGGCTTTCCACAAAAGCCTGTGCCAAACAAAACTCATTAGTTTTTAAGGTGCCACATGAGTCTTTGCTGTTTTTACCATGACGATGTGGTTTTAATGCTGTCATGGTGTTGTGTATTGTTTTAATCACATTTGTACATGCTTTGCCATTGGCAAGGATGAAGCTTTGGGGGGGGGGGGGGAATTACAGTAAATAAATACATCATTGTGCTAGTTAAATAATAAGTGTTTCTAGGCCTAAAATTCTCAGCTCAGTTGAAGAAGAAGAAGAAGAAGAAGAAGAAGAAGAAGAAGAAGAAGAAGAAGAAGAAGAAATAATAATAATAATAATAATAATAATGATAATAATAATAAGCATCAAGCATACCCTACAACTGTCCCAATTTGGTAGTGAATGGTCCTGATCTATCCTCTGCTGCTCAGCTTTTTCAGCTGTTTTTAATATGTCCCAGTTTGTCTCTCTTCCTCTCTTTCTCCTATGTTTATTTCAGTTGCTGCAAACTAAGTTCAAAAGTAAGTGAGTCGATTAATTCAGTAGGGGGGAGAAGAGAAAGGGGGCAGAATCTAGACCTTCCCAGTAGGCTTTGGTAAAAACAAACTACTCCAGCCCTTCCCTGCTTGTCTGTTTAAGGAGCCCTGGTGGTGCACTGGTTAAATGCCAGTATTGCAGCCACAGTGTTGTGAGTTCGGGCCCAGGGGTCCAGGGTTGACTCAGCCTTCCATCGTTTCTTAGGTCTGTAAAATGAGTACCCAGATTGTTGGGAGCAATTGGCTTACAGATTGTAAACTATTTAGAGAGTGCTTAGTTGACTATCCTGCTTTGTTTCCAAAGTTGGAACTCAAAGTGGCTTAGAATTTAAAACAAAAATACAATCATAAAATGAACATTAAAATAGAATTAAACTGACAGAGGATTAAAACACATTAAAAGAATAAAGTGCAGTGAAAAAGAGAAAAGTGTTTTAAAACAACACAATTAAAACAGGACAATTGCCAGCCAGTTCTTTAAAGACTTTCTGTTTTAAAGGAAAACAGAATAAAAATGTTTTAGCTTGTCGACGGGAGGAGTCATACTGACCTCCCTGGTAAGGGAGCTCCAGAATTTGGGGTCAGCCACCAAGAAGGCCCTGTCTCATGTTCCCACCAACCTTGCTTATGATGGTGGTGGGACTGAGAGAAGGGCCTCTCCTGAAGATCTCAGTTTGTGCTAGTCTGCCAAATAGCCTGGACCTGAGCCATATAGGGCTTTATAGCTCATAACCAGCACTTTGGATTGTGCCTGGAAACACATGTCTACAACCCTTCACTTCAATGCTAGAGACTATGCAGCTCTGCAGACACATCTCCTTATTTCATTTCCTAGCCACTAAAGTGAGCAGGCCAGACCCCTTAGCATAAATCTGAGCTTTAGAATGGGTCATGGGACTCAAAATACCTCTGGTTTCTTTCTCCTCTTCCTTTAATTTGAATAAATCTGTAATTATAGCACATGTTAACAATTGAAGCCATGCAAACGCATTTCCTGCCAAGGATGTCCTGCTTCTGCTGCTGAACCTGGGACAGGAGAGCTTAATGAGGAATGAAAAGCCAAAGTTCCATGCTGTCAGCGCCAACCATGCGAAGTTTATTATCAATCCCTTTTCACATTAGGGAAAGCTTTCCGATTTCTAAATGTCATGTTTTCAGGGAGGGAATGCAACCTTCTGTATGTAAACACTAGTTACAGAAATGCTATGAACATTTTTCATGCTTCCAAGAGAGAAACTTAACTCAGTTTCTAAACAGTAAGAACTTTCTAAAAAGAAGAAGAAGAAGGTGTTACAATATGTGGGAAATAGGTTTCTAATATCTTGGATGGACTTATTTTTATGTGTGCACCAAAGTAAATGTGACCACAGTAAACCCAGATTAGAACATGGAAAACTTAGGCTTTTTTGAAGTACAACTCCTTGAATTTCTCTAACAGCATGGCCCCTTTCTAACTAATCACAAACCCATAAAAAAACTTCTCTGACTTTTACAATGGAATCCTCTAGTCAGATACATGTTTAAATATATGTTGACTAAAGGAAAGTGTGCACAAACAAGGGGCATTAATAAAAATCTTTCAAAATGCATTCAGGTAAGAAAATTGTTTGCAATATGTATATTGCAATCTGTATATTGTAGAAAAATGTATGTATTTTAAGGAACAGACATGACAATCATGCATATTTTTGTGCACACAAATTCTCACAGTTGAGATGAATAATACTTGTGATGGGAAAATATATCAAAGTTTAGAATGAATTAACTTTAAACCTTGAAAAATGAGAACGTGTGAGCAACCCAAACTGATACATTCATCCATCCCCACATCACACAATTCAATTTCCCACCATACATCTTGACTCCTACACTGTTGTATTACACGTCAGTTGGCTTTGTCAGTTTGTCTCCAAAGGTATGATATAAAGCCAGCTTCAGTGGCCTTTTGTATACTGAAGAGATGCCTGTCAAATTCATTCATGCACAGCCAGCTCCCTCAATGAGCCAGGCTGAGATATGCACAAAAGGCTCTCAAAGGGACCCTATGGTTTTCCAGATGTTTGGACCACAGTTCCCATTACTCCTGACCATTGGTCATGTTGTCTGGTCCTGATGGAGACTGTAAACCAAAGTATCTGATGGGCTCCAGGTAACTAGCCCTAGCCAAAGTGTTGAAGCGTACCCAACTACTGCTTGAGAGAAAGAAAGAAAACCAGGTTTGAGGTTCCTTCAGATTTGATCTCGTGTTTGTTGATGGCCATGCATAAGTTTATCATGGTTAGGAGAAGAGTGTCCTTTTCCAGAAGAGCTTTGAGCCAGTAGGACATTCAGTTAAGTTTCAGGTACTGAGTTCACCTTGAATCATCCAGCACCCACAAAAAGCTTCCAGATAACTGAAGTAGAGCATAGGTTCTCAAGAAGGGATCTAACTCTGAAAGAGCTTCCAGAAGCAGATGCAGGCCCAACAGCAGAATTTTATGAATGCCAAAGCAAAATCCTCAGACAAAACTGAAAGGAATTTAGAGGCACAATGAACAGGCTTGAAGTCTTGGGTACTTTAAATCAGTGATGTCACTGAAGTCCACAGCTATCTGGAACATGTCCAGAGGAGGGCAAACAAAATGGTGAAGGGTTTTGAAATCATGTTCTATGAGGAGTGGCTTAGGGAGCTGGGTATGTTTAGCCTGGGGAAAAGAAGATTAAGAGATTACATGGTAACCATGTTTAAATATTTGAAGGGATGTCATATTGAGGATTCATGAAGCTTGTTCTCTGTTGCTCCAGAGACTAGCACATGGGACAATAGTTTTATACTATAACAAAACGGATTCCATCTAAATATTAGGAAGAATTTTGTGAAAGTAAGAGCTGTTCGACAGTGGAAGATGCTACCTCAGTATAGTGGAATCTCCTTTTTTGGAGGATTTTGTACAAAGACTGGATGGATATCTGTCAGAAGTGTTTCGACTGTGGCTTCCTGCATGGCCCTTATGGATTGGATGGCCCTTGAGGTCTTTTTCAACTCTTTAATTCTACGATACTACATTATGATACTACATGAAGTACAAAGTCAGTTCCTTTGTAGACACATGTGTAAAATTCCAGTAATGTTAATCTTTTGTGTTTAATGAAGCTGTACATGACAAAGTAGATCACCCCAAATAAGTAGACTTTTTCTTGCCTTAGTGAGTATCTCCATTCCATTTAAATAATTGTTCTTTTTCAGGAGCCAGGGATCTAGTGGCAACCTAGACATGGATGAAGAAATTAAGGGGCTGACCACCCCTAAGGGGTGGCCTGCAGCCGCCTCTTTCTTCGCCAGATTGGGGCCATGACAAATATATCATCTGGCCTTTCTGTGGTGCAAAAAGAAGCCACAAAAAGCACCATAGCCACTGGCGCCATGGCTTTTCGGTGCTCCTTTGGTGCAGCACCAAAGGAACACTATAATGCTGCCTGATGTGTGGTCAGGTTCACGGCATGACGGTAGCATTGGGAAATGCATTGTTTGGACGCCATGCCCCCATTCTGCCCCCAGGCTGGCATTTGTCACCGGTCTGTCAAGACCCTAAGAAACCAGTATGCAAGCAGAAGAGGCACTAGGCCCAAATGTCACTTTAAATCCACACACACACACACACACAGTTAAAATACTGGAGACCCCTGACCCCCAAAATCAAAACATTTAAACATGACCATCACTGGCAGCCCCTGTCCTTTGTCCTATACTGGGATAGGGCACTCTCCTCCAGCAACTATATGATTCCTGAAGCCAGTTGATTCACACTAACCATATGTCCATCATAAGATCTTGCAGAGATGGAGGCATGTTGGGCTTCAAGCCAAAGGTCTATCTCTCAGACTTCCCATTTTATGGGATAAGATGAAGCCTGGGAATGATAGCATTGGCCAAGAGAAACAGTATTTACTTGATGCTCTTCTGATCTGCCACCATGTGCCTTGCTGTGTTCTCCTGCTACTGACCCAGGCATGACACTCTTGATTGTTTCTTGCAAATGATTGATGTGGTAAGTATCTTTTGCTTGTTCCCTGTTCTTGTTGGCTTGGGTTTGTCTTTGGGGTTTTGTTTTTTGTTGTTTTTTTAGGGCGAATTGGTGGCTGTTTGTATGTTCATGTGTTGACTTTCCAGTTGGTTTGCAATCATGGCAGGAGATGAGAACTTCAATTCTCAAGAGGAAGCACAATGAATAAAATAAAATACAAAATATGACACAATCACTCTGCATGCATGTGCCAACTTTACATGCCAGGAGACAACTCATGGAACCAGATTTTTCCTAAATACCTGCCAGAAACTTATAAATAATGAGTCAGTTCAAAATCAGACTGAAGAAAAGTGGCTTGTCCCTGATCAAGATGACAATAGATTCTGTCCTCTGGTGGTGGAGGACTGGAGAATAGGTTATCCTGGAAGATGTCAGCCCAGTACAGACTCCACAAGGCTTGAGGAAGTTCAAAATCTTGTAAAGTCTTCTTCTTTTGAAATAGCTTTGGAAAGTTATACCTTGGGGTCTAGACCTGGAAGATCTGGGATCCATGAGAACTCTTGGATAGATGGTTGTGCCTCAAGGTCAGAATCTCAAAATTGCCCAAAATGGTCCTGCGACCTTGCCACTATGGTAGAACTGTGCACCATTAAATCTCTTTGGACTTCTCCATATACTCTGGGCAGCACAAGCATAAGTTCACAAAATATGGACCTGAGGGACATTTCCATGCATGTTCTGAAACTTAAGCAGAAAGCAGGAGTTGCCCTTCCAGTTGTTGTTCCTCCTCCTCTTCCACCTCCTCCTCCTCCCATTCAGTGAACACAGGTGGAGGGGTGATGTGCTCTGCTACAGATCAATGCATATCTGTTGAATACTGCAGACAAAGGAGTTATCACATGCACTTTCCAGCCTGATCCATGCTCTAGATGGGATTGGGTTGGAATGGGGGGTGAGGGGTGGGAGGTTTTTTTTTTACTATAGACAAAATTGCAGCTATGCGGCTGTCTGACTATGATTCATGCCCATGCAGTGCTCTGGCAACCAATTTTGGTAAGATGGAAAGCATTCATAGTACCAAAATCGGTTGCCAGAGAACTGCTTGGGGATGGATCTTGGTCAGATCGCAGCACAGCAGCAATTTTGCGTGCAGTAAAACTCGTATTCCCTGTTCCATCACAATCCTGTCAAGTGCATGGATTGGGCTGGAAAGTGTGTGCAATAAACTCAAAAGACAGGCAATCTGATACCCTGGAAAGTTTTGGGTTACAATTCCCAGCAGCTCCAGCCAGCAACAATGGTCCAGAATTACATTAGTCCATCCTTAGCTGCATGAGAGCCAGCGTGGCTTAGTGATTTGAGTGTTGGCCTATAGAAACCAGGGTTTGATTCTCTGCTCAGCCACAAAACCCACTGGGTGACCTTGGGCAAGTTGCATGCTCTCAGCCTCAGGGGCAAACTTCCTCTGAGCAAATCTTGCCAAGAAAATCCCATGATAGGTTCACCTTAGGGTTGCCTCAGGTCAGGAATGACTTAAAGGCACACAACAACAATAACAACAACAACAACCCTTTTTGCAGTTCCAGTTACATGATCAATCATAGTCCAAAAGCATTACTGGTATAGGTCTTTGAACTATTTATGGAAAACCAGGCATCCATTGGAGATCTTGGAACATAACTCCTGCAGATAAGTGAGGGGGACTACTGTACAGGCTGGATTATTCTGGGAAACAGCCTGCATATGAAGGCACATTTTGAAGTTGTATTCAGTGACAAGGGAACGGAAGAGAAATCTATTGAACCAATGCGGTGTAGCAGTTTGAACACTGCACTACAGCTCTGCAGATCAGGATTTAATTCCCTTGCTTGGCCATGGAAACCTACTAGGTGACCCTGGGAGAATCACACACCTCAGTTCCAGAAACCCTCATGATAGGTTCCCCTAAGGGTTGCCATACGTTGGAAGTGGATTGAAGGCACACAACAATTTCCACAACAACCAGAAAAGGCTGCCTTGATAACTCTTGAGCAATTTAGAAGCCTTCAGAGTGGCTTTCTATCTTGACAGGGATGACTTCACGTACTGTATTGTTTGTCACCATGATGGCTGTACTCATTTTACCTCTTCTATTGTATTGTCATATTGGATTATGACCATGTGGTTTCTAGTCCAAAATATCCAGAAGGCAGCTGGTTGCCTTCCCCTAGAGTACAACCATCCTATCAAGATTGAGGAGGAGGCTGCAGGAGTAATTGGACCTTTACTGAATGCACAGGAAAGAGGGCCTGATATACAAAAAGAACTCATCTTTCTTGTCATCAATAAGCCACATGTTCAGCCACTGAAATACTGATATATATTATGGTCTTTTTTTAAAAATCCCATGCTTGAAACTCAGATGTTGGTGTGAGGAACATTTTATCATGCCAATACCAGAGTACCTTCCCAATTAGCACAATTTTCATTGGCAGTGTGTAAACCCAGAAGGACACAAAGAGACTGATGTTATGAGCCATGCTCACATAAACATACATCTCCTCCTTTTAAGTGATACAGTATTTCTGGTGGATCTATGATTTCATTTGCCACTAGTGTTGTACTTTCAGTCCCTCATGCCAAGTATAGCTAATTGTTAGCAGTGTTGCAATACATTACCCAGCCCCTCCCCATATCTACTCTACACTGTGGTGGAAAATGTTACTCAAAGACAGCAACAGCAGGAGCAGTAGTAGTCTGATGTCAGAGGATAGATACCTTGTTTATTAAAATCAGCTTTCTCACTCTTATGAAAATGTTCTCTTCATCTTCAAAGCAATTAGACATTGGATTAGGAGTAATGAGATATAGGTTGTAAATTTGGCTTAGCAACAAGCCTTGTTAATCCTTCATGTTTTATTACAACTGCTGGATACTGAAGGCATGATTGAAGGTGTGATCATGAGCTCAGTGGAAAACCTGATGGCCCAGTCTGAAATAAAAATGGCCCCTTGTGGAATCAGTTAAGAGTGGCTCTGTTAAGGAAGATTTCCTGAAACTCATTCGTTTTCAGCATTTTAGTGACAGGACAGTCTGAAGGGAAAAATCACCTTTGCCTTTTGACTCAGGAGCAAGTGGACTTCACATTTGCAGGATCTTGGGTTTTGTTGTTTTTGTTTTACTGGAACCTCCAAATCCACCAATGGGAGCTTTAGTGCAAAAGACATGCACTACAATTCTGAGAATGTATATTGATCAATATCTTACCTTCCTCTGCCAGACATAACTAACCCTCCTCTCATCTCCTTACTCTCTTTACTGACTGTTCGGCAGCAAGGAGCCTCCCCTGCCCCAATCATTTAGAGGCCAGGGGACAACAGGGCATTATTCAATTGTGGAGTCAAAGGCTTTCATGGCTGGCATCCATAGTTTTTCGTGGAGCTTTCTGGCTATGTGGCCATGTTCTAGAAGAGTTCCTTTCTGACGTTTCACCAGCATCTGTGGCTGGCATCTTCAGAGAATGATAGCCTGGAAAAGGATTGGATATATACCAGACTGCTGGTGGTGCATGACACTGCAGCTAGCCTACCAAGGAACCATACATTTCTGGCTTGAGGAGGAGGAATTGGAACCTTTATACTCTTCCCATTATGGAAGGAAGAGAAACAGAAGGACAAGAAACATAGTGGTAGCAGCAGTACTAGCTATAAGGTCCCAATCACATTCCTAAAAGAGTTGTCTTTGGAGGTGTCCATGATAACTTTGGAGCAAAGTCACTGCAGACATTGAAGCTGGAAAATTGCTTTTGCCATGCCACATAACATGTTTAATTTTCTTCAGTCAAAATACAACATTAAAGATACTGAAGTCTAATAAGTTGGGGCCTCCTTATCCATGGGCTTGCCATCCATGGATTTAAGCATCCATGGACAGCAAACCCCTGTTTTCCCTAATGGCAGTGTGTGCATGTGGGTGTGCTAGTGAGCATGAGGATGTTGCACCACCATTACGGAGAATGGGACTTGAAGTCCTGCATTTTTTGGTATCTGCAGGGAGGTCTGGAACAGATTTCCTATGGATACCAAGGTCCAACTGTATAATTTTTCCATTCTGTTGCAGTCCAACAGGGCAACCCTATATGTATTTACTCAGATGTAAGTACAATTGTCCTCAATGATGCCTGCTTCCAGGTACATATGTACTGGATTGTAGCCTTAGCCTCTACTGTGGATTTTTTTTTTAATGGAAGGGAACATTGCTAATTAATTCAAATTGAACTTGCCCAAGAATTGCTTTCAGATTTCAAGAACTATATCATATGGTAATCTCCCCTCCTCCCCCTGGACTTTTTTTTAGCCCAAAGGGCTATTCATCTTCTGCAATGTTAATGAGAACTTCAGAAGAAAGTCAAGGAAATAATTGCCTTTTCAGTCTCTTTCTGTACAAGTTTATTATTGCAGATTTCAACTGGGAGTAGGGGTTACTACAGAAGTAAAGTATATGGCATTGCCAACTAAAATTCAAATTTGCAAGATCCCAATTTCACCTGATATATGTGAATCCTGTGCAAAATAAACCACTTCAAAAACTACTTTGAATACAAACTAAAATACATGCACATCTCATAGCCAGAATTCTGAAAAAGAAACCTGAATGTTAGACCCTTAAAATTCAAATGTTGCACTTAAAACAAATTTTGCAACTCAATGTAATTCATGAAAAATTATCTTGAAATGGGCACAATTGCCACTGGTTTGCACACTGAACTTTGTAAACACGTTGGCTAGAATCCTGTTGGTGAATTAGGCATTTGTAAGTACCCCTCCAGAAGTGGCTGAGCATTTTTGTCTCATGTGGGAAAAATGTTTTCAGTTCAAGCTTGCAGAAGCAGAGTTGCACATGCAGTGCCATTCCAGGTTGTACATTGAGCTGCACATAATGTTCATTTACCAAAATCCCATAGATTCAGTGGGTTGGATTTAGAGTTTTTGTTTCTTGTAAACAAGTGTTATTCAACAGAAAGGTTGCACAATTAATATAAAACTCCATGTATTAAGATCAACACTATACAACCCCCAATGTAGGCTCTCATCCACTGTTTTTGTTGCAGTATCTGATCAAAATTTTAGAGAGTAAAAATATACAACTGAGCTCTAAAGTTAGAATAATCCAAGCCATTTTTTCCCATCTCCATGTATGGATGTGAGAGCTAGACAGTGAAGATAAAAACAAAATCAACTCATTTGAGATGTAGTGCTTGAGAAGAGTGCTATGGATACTGCAGACAGCCAAAAAGACAAATATAGATCAAGCCTGAACTCTCCCTGGAAGCCAAAATGACCAATCTGAGTCTGCCATACTTTGGCCACATCATTAGAAGGCATAGATCAGTGGAAAATACATTAATGTTAGGAAAGGTGGAGAGATGTAGAAAGACAGGAAAACCCTACACTAGATGGCTAGACTATTAGGGAGGTCATGGGCCTGAACTTATAAGATAGTGTTTACAAGAAAATTGGGGGGGAGGGGGAGCTTGGAGATGTCACATGTACATTGACTTGGTGAGGAGCAGCTAACAACAATAACGGGTTGCAGATACCAGGTAGAATGTTAGAATTCATTACCATGTATAAATAGTGTTATTCTCCTATGAGGAGGAAAATAGTATGTGTGAGTCAATGTGTGCATGTGCCTTCAAGTCACCCATCTACTGAGACAAAAATTGCTACTGAAAATGGCGGCCATGTTTCATGGACCAGAATCCTGTTAGTGTCTTATGCATGCATATGCTCTCCTATAGAAGTGGCTGTTGATTTATGGAGTTATAGAAAGGACCAGAGAACTAGGACTAAGTAAAATGTTTTGGATAACAGATGAAGTGAAACTGTAGTGACTTTGCATTGATGGGAAACTTTGATAACCAAGCTTAGTGATGAGAGCCACTGACACTGCACATTGATGAGTCAGCAAAGAGTAGTACCTTCTGGTTGCAGAAGTGATAAAGGACTACCAGTTGTGATAAAATAGGAACCATCTTCTTTAAACATTTATGTTCCTTGCTTTCTCAGAAATATAAGAGCCAGATGTTCCTATTAACTCCAAAGTATACAGACACACCGCTGCTTTAACTTGAGAGATGAACACACACAACATGCAAATTGCACTGTAGCTGCTTCAAGAGCCAAAGGTAACTTTTCTGGAAAAGTTGTTCGCTATGTTTTTCCCTACAACTAAAAAGATCAGTGTTTGAGAAAAAGATAATTTCTTGGACTACAACTCCCAGAATTCCCCAGCCAGCAAGGCCATAGCTGATTTTGAGTTGTCAGACAAAAAAAGTTGTTTTCTCCATCTTTGAGAAAAGTGCATTTGAATTTCAAGCTAAATTGAAACAATCCATTGTTAGGTTGGGAACCTTCTCTGGAGATGTTTAAACAGAGCTTGGATGGCATTTGTCAGGAATGTTTTGATTGTGTATTCCTGCATGGCAGGTGGTTGGACTGGATGGTCCTTGAGGTGTCTTCCAACTCTATGATTCTATGGGGCAGTACAGACCACCCAAAAAGGGCGGTCTGGCACCACCTCTTTTTGTGGTGCTAGATGCTGCTGCACAGTTGCGCCACAAAAAAGGAGTGGGTGAACCGCGGTCCTTTTTTTGTGGTGCAGTTGTGGTGCAAAAAGGCGCCATTAAGCGCCTTTGTGCCACCACAACTGTGCAGCACCATCCAGAAGCTGCACAGTTGCGGCGGCACCATTACTGTGTAAATGGCATTACGTAGTGGCGCCAGTGCCATCACGTGTTAGGGTTCAGGAGCATGTAAATGATATGCGCTCCTGAACCCTAAGGGCATCGCAACGGCACCTCTTCCTGCCTGTCTGTTTTGGGCCTATGATTTTCAAGGTGGAACAATAGAGGCAATGCTGCTCTGGCTTGCTTTTTTGTATACTGCTCCACTGTGGTTTTCCTGGTTAAATAGGATTTGTACCCTTTCCTGGTGGACAGGGAGGGCAACACCTGTCCAGAGGCAATGTTGGAATGAGCATATATTCCACACCATTCTGTCAAGCCACCTCAGCTCTCTAAAAATAAATATATACATAGAAAGAAAGTGTTTCTCCAACTTTTGACAACCTTCAGTGACTTGTGTTCATGTCCAAAGGGCCTCTGCTGTTGGTTGCAATCCATGCCAAGCATCATTCTTAAAATATCTTTTGTGTGAAGTGTGGTGGCTCTGATCCCCACTTCCAACAGAGGATTGTGCTCAAAAAACACGTATGTAGCACTGGATTGAACCCATACATTTTAGAATCCATTGATTAGGTTTTTCAGAGGGAAAATGTTTCTCTGTAGAATTAAAAAAAACCAAACTGGGGCTGCATCTACACTGCAGAATTAATCTGGTTTGACACAGGTTTAACTGCTATGTCCCTAAGGGATTCTGGGATGTATAGTTTTATATACTTATTTAGTCTCTCTGTCAGCAAGCTCTTGCACCACAACAAATTACAAATCTCAGCAAGGCTTGGAGAGTTAGTGTAATTATGCTTCCACTCACCATCCAATATATCCTCCATCATCCTCATCATTATTTCATTTATATCCTGTCTTTCTCCCAAAACTGAGGTTCAAGGTGGCTCAAAGTGACCAAATACAAATAAAAGTTCATACAAAGACACAAGTAAAAACATGCAGATATGCAATTAAATTATCCACAGAATCCATACATACTTTAAATTCATACTTTTAAAACCAAAACTGTTTAAAAGACAAAAGATAAAAATTAGTAACACTGTTCAGGGCAATCAGTTCCATAAAACATGTCAGAATAAAAAAGTTTTCACTTGCCAATGGAAGGAGGGAGTCATTATAGTCTTCCTAAGGAAGGTATTCCATAGAGCAGCCACCGAGAGGGCCCTCTCCCATGTTCCTACCAAACATGCCTGTGAAGGTGGGAACAAGAGAAGAGTGTCTCTCAGAGATCTGAAGTGTCCATAAAGGCTCATGTGAGAAGATATGGTCCTATATTCACTGTAAACATATGAGATCCTCTGAAAAATGTACAAGTTTATTTGGATGACATTATCTTGGCTGAACAACTAGTCTTTACACATGTAGAAAACATCACGGTGACTGAAAATCATGCTCATTGCCTACAGTTATTCTCTGGAGCTTGCATGTACTTTCTTTGTGTGCTTGCCAAGGCTTTTGAGCCAAACCTGCACAACCAACCAAGAACTAAGTTATTTATCAGCATCTATTGGAGGAAACAGGGGTGCAGGCCCTCTGATTCTTGAGGGCCTCTAGTATGCTTCAACCTCAGCTACTGCTACGACTGTTTAAGCAAATTGTTTAACAATCAAAAGGAAGTTGGTGGAACTTTGTATAATAATAATAATAGGACTAACCAAGGGCTTATCTGGACTGGTGAAAAGCCTCAGAATTTAGTGGGAGCTGCTGGTGTAGGGAAGGGGGAGTCATATTCCAATGATGTACAGTCGGCCCTCCAAATCCACAGATTCTTTATCCATGGATTCAACCATCCACAACTTGAAAATATGCAATTATAAATATAAATTACAAAAAGTACCTAGCAGTACCGTTGGGCGGTCCTTGATGATATGCTGCATGGATAAGGACAGAGAGGGAAGCAAATCCTGTGTATGCCACAGTGAATCACACCTCTCACAGGACAACGCATCCAGTCATGTTGTATATTTATATATATTTATGGCATGACTGGATGGGAGTAAACAACAGAATACATAACTTTCATTAGCATCATTGGCTGTCTGGAGGAGACCAAAATACACACATGACCTATCTTATTCTAAATAATTCTGCAAGTATTTATTTAAAGATTTCGAGAAGAAAATGTCCTATTTGCCATGTTATATTTTTAAATAGGTCTTCATGTTTCAGTTGTGGATTTGTCAAACTTTGCCAAAACTCCAGGAAATTTCTCCAAAAGGAAAGCCCCTGTCATAGTTAACTAAAAGCCACCAACTTTGATATATATAATATACATGTCTGGCAAAATATTTGTTGTGCTTTTCTAATTATTAATTCCAAAACCTAAGCAAAAAATGATACTAATTCAAAATGCATTAGGAATTACTCTTGAGTAAATATTTTTCTTGCAATGTTACATGTATCTACAGAATAAAATATAGTATGTTTCATTTGGATTTTTTTTTCTTTAAAAGATGGAATTCCAGATTCTTCTTCTTTTTCTCCTCCTCCTCCTCCTCTTCTATTCCTTGTTTACTTTTTAAAAATTGCCTAATGGTCTAAAGCCAATCAGTACATTTTTTAAAAAAGGACATGGTACAATCTTCTTCAGAAAGTGCCTTAACAGAATATAATTGAAAAGATTAGTTGCTTGAATAATCTGCTTTACTTTTTAACCCTTCTTCTAGAGAACTTTTTGTTGCTGTTAACTGCCATCAAGTCAGTTTATAGAGAACTACCTCTCTATAATCTCTCATTTTTTAACTTTCTGTGGAGAGATGGGATTAAATATGTTGATCTGCCTCCACAAAGATATTCTGTAATGGTGCAAACTCAGAAGGAATGATAATATAGACTATTTCACATCTGTGAGAGAGATCCACTTTTTTACATTGATATACTGTATATACTCATGTATAAGTCTAGAAATTTAGGTCAAAAAACTGACCCAAAAAACCTGAGTCGACTTATCCACGGGTCAATGTAAGTACTGTATCTTAACTCTTATTTACCAGAAGGAACCATTTCCTGGTAGAAAGAAAGAGTATAATATGAGAGGCACCAGCCCCTCTATTCTATCATCCATCCAGTTTTAAAAGTAAGCACAAAGTGTTATGTCTGCTGGAATTTTGTAAATTCTTTGACATTGCTTTGCTTTGCTTCATACTTTAGACCCTTTGCTATATGCCCCTAAATTTTACCCTCGACTTATCCACAGGTCATACCAAAATCCTTAATTTTGGCCCCAAAACTTGGCCTCGACTTATACATGAGGTCGAATTATAGTCGAGCTTATACGGTATTTGGACCCAATAATTCTAATAAATATGCACCCAGTCACAATTGCTGAAAAACACAATATGCAGTGGTGGTTGGCTGTGGGACAATAAATATAGTAGAAGTTATCTGATTGATAGGAATCAACAGTTAAAAGGTCCTTTAAAGTTTGGCCTTAAACTTCAAACAGATTCGCCACATCACTGACATGGAAGTCACTAGCCATCATTGACAGTGTAAATTAACACAGCATGAATTGGACCTCATATCTCATATAAGCCCATATGAAACTGCCCATGTTCCAGGTTCTGCAGGGGAAGGCTTTCTCTACATCTCATCACCATCCCAGGTGAGGACACAAGAGAGAACCTTCTTTGAGAAACTGTGCCCTTTGAGGAGAGGCTCAACTCTGTGATTCTAACATTCTAGCATCTGCTCCCAAGTTATGGAACTCCCTTCCCTGGGATTTCTAGATGGCACCTCTCTGTTGTCTTTCTGCTGGTGGGTAAGGACCTTTTTGGATTTTAGTGTGTTACTGCAAATAAAGCTTTTAATGGGGGTGTTGGTTTTTTACTTTATTATAAATATTTGATTATAAGTATTTTCATGCTGTTTTAATCTTGTTTTTAATAAAATAGAAATTTAGACTAAATATGCTTTAACTTTTAAGTGTTTTCTCTTTTTTTAATTGTATTATGCTTTTAAAAACATCGTACACTGCTTTGAATTCCATCCTGGGACAAAGCCAGGATATAAATTAAATAAACAAATTGTACAGTGATATCTTACTGGACAAAGGAAATGGCTTAAGCAAGTAAATAGCACAACCATAGTTGCTTTCATCAAAAGATTACATAAATTACTACTGGACTACAACTCCAAGAATCTCCAAACCCCACCTCATGCACATGACCATGTTCACTGGACTTAGTACTCCAAAAAGTAATCTTTACAAGCTCTGTATTGCTCAACAACAATCCCATCAGGTGCTCCTATTCTGGTGTTCATTCTATCTCAGAGATCTTCCTGACAAAAGGAAACTAAACAAAAGTCATATGCCCAGTAAAGACAGAGGTTGGGAAGAACTGGTCTGACACAAACACAGACATGCACTTAATCTTTGAACCATATCACCGGTTGTGCAAGTTAGGAAAATTAGTATTATTTATAATGATGTCCAGCTGTTCACTGCTGGAAACAGGATGCTGAGAAGAACAAATCTTTGTCTTTTCCAGGAAGGTGAAATATATTAACATGATGCTGTCTCATCCATGTTGTTGCTGTTGCTCCTATTGTTATTGTGAGTTAAATTTATACCTATCCTTCCACACAAAAGTCAAGGGTAGCTAACATAGAAATAGACAATTAAAATCACAGATTGCAAATATCTAAAATGATAAATGTTCATCACTTAGTGACAATAACATTCTCAAGTGTCAGTCAACACATCAGAGGTGTTGACTACTTGCATGACAGAGAGGCATGTTGACTACTTGCATGACAGAGAGGCATGAGTGGGTTGACACATAGGTCATCTCTTGACATTTAGAACTGCAACACTCAAAATCAGTTTTAAGTACACTAACATGCATAGAAATCCTGATTCTAATAATTACAATGATTAGAATCTTAGACTATGACTGGGGAGAACCAGTCCAAATCTCCATTTGATCATGAGGTTCTCTAGACAACCTTGGGTTTAATCTAACCTATCTGACATGGTTGTTATAAAGACAAAAAAAAAAAAAAAAAAGGATGAATCAAATATATCACTTTGAGCTCTTTGGAAAAGTGGTGGGACAAAAATCAATAAGAAATAAAAAAAGTAACAAATCATTATTATTTATTATTTTATTTTCTATATACTTCACTTATTTCTTCTTGATTTGTGTCCCACCACTTTTCCAAAGAGCTCAAAGTGATACATTTGATTATCCTGTTTTTGTCCTTATAACAACCATGTCAGATAGAATGTTTACTCTTGAATGTTCACTATGAATTGCTACAAATTTGTGGGCCTATCCATTAAAATTTGGTTGTTTTTATCTCTTCTGAAGGGGTACCCTGTCCCCAAATTCCATGTTTCCATCTTAAAAAACAAAAGAATTGGGGCTTGTTTGTTTTTCCAATGCAGGTAAAAAATTATATTTCTCAATTTCAGTTTAAATTCTGATCCAAATCAGTTCAGATCAGAATTCACCTGAACTGAATTCGTGCCAAATTTCCATCAGTCAATCAGGCTCTGAAACAAATCTTAAAACCCCCCCTCTCCCACATAGGTCCATCCCTTACTTTGCTTTCTTGTCCAGGGCAGTGGAAGTAGACTGAGACCAGAAGGAATGAGCAGTTGACCATGCAATGGTGGTGAGAAGAGGACTTATTCAAGAAGAGGCTCACATTCAGCACATTTTTTCCAAGGGTCCCACAAAACCTGTTGGAGTTAGCAACTTTTGCATGTCTTATACTCTGGAGTGCATGTCACTTTCTAGGAGTGAAGAATGCTGTGGAATTCTGGAAACTGTAGTTTGTTGTGGCACCAGACCTCGCTAACAAGGCCAGGGTGACCAGACTCCTTTTTCCAGGAGATATCCTACATTTCAACCTTCTGTCTAGGGAGAATTCCAAAATATCCTCCATTTTCAGCATGATTAAGAAGCATGAATTTATATTTATAGTAGTGTTTTTAGCTTTTATTTTGCAATATCCTACATTTTTCTTGAATGTCCTACACTTTGCAGTCCCTTGTCCCCCTTTGCAATTAGGACATCTGGTCACCCTGGACAAGGCTAAATGTCTCACAGAACTGCAATTCCCAGAATCTCCAATTTCAAGAAAGAGCTTGAATTCTGGTAATCCTGGGAATATTCAGGTAAAAATGAAAACAAAAAGACTTGGAAACTCTTAGTATTTCTAGCTACTTTTTGTTTGTTTCTGGATGAGCCCTAAGTTTCTTTTGCTGCTAGATCAGGAATGGAGTGGATGACAATTGGTGAATTGTTCCATCTCTGCCTAGTGAATTAACTATTCTGCTGGAGAGATCCACTCCTGTCTTTCACATTAGCCCAATAAAAGGTAGAACTTCCATTGGCCAGGAGACTACTGAGCAAAATGGACCAGTGACCTGCACAGAGCATCCAAGTTCATTATGAAAAATGGCAGAACAAGGTGGTTTTTATTATGTTCTAACAAGAAACCTAGATAAAGTATCATGCTATGTGCGAATAATCATGTTTCCAACATTTTTATGTGCTACATTTATGAAAAGTAAATATGGAAGGGGATCTCTGCGGTGATTTTTATAGCCTTAATTTTTGGCATTATAGATTTGGCAGATATTTTCAGAACAGAAAAGTATTTTTCCCCTCTTTCAGCCAAAACATTTCATTTTAAGTAATTAGGGTTATGAACACTGTTTTTACACTCCCTTCACATGTGAAAAAGACTGAGTGGCAAGGAGAAAAACCTCAGTCTGGATCAATTATTCTGATATTCTTCCATATTTTCTATGCTCTTTTTCCCTCCCTTCCTTGCTTATTTACATTGTATTTCTACCAGAGAGACCACAAAAAGAAAAAAAAATGGTTCATAGGGTGCCAAACCATAGAGTGTATGAGAAAGAACAGTATATTTCTTCCACATTGAAACAAATTTTTCTAGCACATATTTTTTAAATTATATGTTTATAAAAAGATATGAGAGGGTAATAAAGAAACTAGAAAGTGGCATCTATTTATGTATTATGAACAACATATCCTGATGTCTACATGTGGCAGCATATGCACATTTATGCACATCTTACATATGTAATGAACAAGGGATAAAGACAGCAGGAGAGAAAAGGGTTGAGGTTGTGCCTGAAACCACAAGCACCATGCATTGTGTAAAACGTGAAGATGAGTCACTTGTATTTTTCCCCAATAATTAAAGGTCCTTCATAACCTGGGGCCATACATTATAACTTGATTGTTTATAAATATGGCTTGGGTCGAGGTTCTTATCTTTCTGCCTTGCTCAGAGACTTTTGCAAGATATCTGCTGACCACTGTGAGAAAAACAGAAACAAGATGTGACACTAGATGGTCACTTGATCCAATCCATCAGGGTTGTTTTTATTCAGTGGTTCCCAAATAGTTCAGCAGAACACACACACACACACACACACACACACACCAGGGTGTGTGAGAGTTGCTCAAGGGGGTGCAAGACTTGGAGCCCCTGAGTTAAATTTTGAATTTACTGAAATAAATCTAATTTGAACAATGTTATATAAAATATTAAAATGTGAGTATGCAAGATTCTGTGCATGAAAATAAGAAGCCAGCATGGTGTCATGGTTTGAATATTTCACCATGACTCTGGAGACCAGAGTTTGAATCCTGGCTCAACCATGTAAACCCATTGGATGAACTTGGGCAAGTCACACTGTCTCAGCATCAGACATGGCAATGGCAAACCCACCTCTGAAGAAACCTGCTAAGAAAATCCCATGATAGGTTCACCTTAGGGTAGCCATCAGTCAGACATAACTTGAAGGCACACAACAGCAACAGCAACAGCAAATGAAAATATGCTCACTAAACAAACAAAATATTTTTATTCATATTGTGCTGAGTTGAGACAATGTCTGCATATAGATGTAATGGGGATTACAAGGGTGAAACATTTTTGAACCACCAATTTATGTTATTAGCATCTCTAGGACACTAGCCCACACTCTGTAATTCTAATGCTTGAGGAAAGTCTGAATGAAAAGGACACACTGAACCCAAGGGGCAAAAAGCATCTACCAAAAGATGTGTTGATGATAATTTTCAAAAATTTTGATCAATGGGTTTCAAAAGGTAATGTTGGACAATTAATGTTATATAGTCAGAGCCTCTATTCCTTTGGTTCAATGAAATAACAAAATCTGAGACCCATAAACATTTGGCTCTCCTTCAAACCTTGATTCTGTTCTGTGATTTCCAGGCATGGTTTTTAATGGTTTTCCATATGTTTTCAATATTCTGGTTATTTGTTTCTAATGTGTTGTTAGCAACTAATTTTTATTCATTCTTTGTCTTTACATCTAATGCCTAATTTGTCATGGACAAATTTATTCTAAAATATGAACAATTATGCAGTATTGTTATTCTGTCGTAATGGAATCATGGAATCATAAAGTTAGAATAGACCACAAGGACCATACAGTCCAACTCCCTGCCATGCAGGAACTCCCAATCAAAGCATCCCTGACAGATGGTTATCCAATCTCTGTTTAAAGACCTCCAAAGAAGGAGACTCCACCACTTTCTGAGGCTGTGTGTTCCACTATTCAACAGCTCTTACTATCAGGAAGTTCCTCCTAATATTTAGTATATTTTATTAATTTTCATATACTTCAGTTAAAAAACATAAATTCAACATTCACATTCACATTTTACATATCACTTATAATATCATTACTAATTACACATTTCATCATTCCTCCTCAAGCATCAATAGCAACAACAACATAAAACAATAAAACAAATAAACAAATAAACAAACCATAACAACAAAACAACATAACATAACTATAACTATAACATAACTATAACATTAACAACATTTACCACAAGACATAACTTCCTTTTCTTCTCTGTTCTCTTCTTTTATGTAATAAATTATTGACTTTTGTGAAACCCAATATTTACATATATTTTATTATATAATACAAAATCATTTATAAATCGTCATTTGTCATTATATGATGTATATGTCTATAGTGTTTCTCTATAGTTTTACAGTATTTAATCCTTGACCATAACTTGATCTGGGATTACTGCGTTTGAAATTTCCATGGATTGTATTGATCAATGAGTCATTAATTTATATTCTTATTTGTGTTTTTATTTCACAAAGATCTTAAAAAGATCATTATTGGTTCCCATTCTTCATCGAACTTTTTAACCGATTTATTCCTTAATAATTGGGTAAGTTTATCATTTATTATATATTCTTGTAATCTTGCATACCAGTCTATTAATTCTGGGATATTCTCTTGTTTCCAAAATTTGGCATATGTGATCCTGGCTGCCGTAAACATATAGAACAACACTTTTCCATAACTTTTTTCCAGATCGTCATTAATCATTCCCAATAGGAATATCTCTGGTTTAAATTCCAATTCTATTTGCAGGATTTCTTTGATTTTTTTAAATATTTGTGTCCAATATTCTTTGGCCTTCCTACAAAGCCACCATGTATGAAAAAAGTTCCTTTTTCTGAAGAGCACTTCCAGCATCTGTCGTTAGTATTTTTGTACATCTTAGATAACTTGTCAGGTGTAAGATACCACCTAAATTGCATTTTCAATTGATTTTCTTTTAGCTCCATTGATGCTGTATACTTCTGTCTTTTTTTCCAATTTTTTTCCCATTGGTCATATGGGATATTTTTACCAATGTCTAAAGCCCACTTTATCATTGAGTCTTTAGTTGTTTCTGATTCCATTTCTGTTCCAAGTAGATATTTGTAAATCTTTGAAAGTAATTTTTTTCCCTCTGTCTTCATAAGTAATTTTTCTATATATGTCTGGTTTTCTGTAAATCCATACAGTTTATTATCCATTTTGAATTTTTCTTTCAGTTGTATGTAAGTAAACCATTGTAAATTTTTCACTTCCTGCTTCATTTCTTCTAATGTTTTGATTTCAATTTTTTTCTGCGATATCTTAGTTAGAATATCTTGGTATCTCAACCATTCGTGTGAGTCTAGTTTTTGATTTGGATAGATCGCTTCATTAATTGACATCCAAAGTGGAATCTTCTCATTAAAATGTCTTTTAAATTTGGACCATATTCTGAACAGTGATCTTCTTACATAATGATTATTGAAGTCTTGATTGATTTTGATTTTATCTTGAAATAAATATGCATGCCAGCCGTGTCTATTTTCAATGGATTCCAACTTTAAGAGTCTATCGTTTCTTAGATGTAACCACTCACAGATCCATACCAGACAAGCTGCATAGTAATAACACTTGAGATGCAGTAGTCCCAGTCCACCTCTATCTGTTATGTCCTGTAATGATTTCATCTTGATCCTAGGTTTTTTGCCTGCCCAAATAAACCTTGAGATGTCTTTTTGCCAAGTTTTAAAAGGCATATCATTTGTCAATATCGGCAGATTTTGAAAAAGAAATAATAACTTGGGTAGGATATTCATCTTTACCATTGATATTTTTCCTAGCAGTGACAACTGAAGATTTTCCCATCTTGATATATTAGATTTTATCTCTTGCCAAGTTCTAAAGTAATTATTTTTGAAAAGGTCTGAATTTTTGTTGGAGAAATAGAGTCCTAAATATTTAACCTTATTTTCTTTTTTAAAGCCTGAATTTCTTATGATATATTGAGTGTCTTCATTTGTCAAATTAAGGGGAAGAAATTTTGTTTTTTCCTTATTTATCTTGAAGCCTGCTAACTCTCCAAAGATTGACAATTGTTTCAATAGTATATGAATATTCTCAGTCAGATTTGCTAAATATATTGCCATGTCATCTGCATATAGTTTGATTTTGTATTCCTCTCTTTTAAATTTAATACCTTCAATTTCCTGGTTATTTCTGATCAGATTTGCTAAAACTTCAATTACTGTTAAAAAAAAAAGAAGAGGTGAGAGAGGACATCCTTCCCTCGTTCCCCTCAAGATTGAGAAAGGTTTTGTCTTTTCTCCATTGACGATTATTTGAGCTGTTTGGTTTGTATATAAACTTTGTATGTTTCTTAGAAAGTTAGCTCCGATGGACATCCTCTTTCGGCATCTAATAGAATAACTGCAGTCTTTTTATCTATTTCCCCCCCCCCCCGTGGTATTCTATTATATCCAAAAAATTTCTGATGTTGTTTCTCAAGGATCTATTTGGGAGGAAGCCACTTTGATCTTCATGAATAATTTTTACAAGAGTTCTTTTTAATCTTTCCGCCAATATTGTAGCGAATATTTTGTAATCAACATTTAATAAAGATATTGGTCAAAAATTTTTAGTTTCTAATATCTTTTTATCTTCTTTAGGTATTAATGCAATGTAAGCATTCATCTAAGATTTTGGTATTCCTTCTACTTTAATATCATGCATTAACTGAATTAGAGGTGGAGTCAGTTCTTCCCAGAAAATTTTATAATATTTTGCCCCAAAACCATCTGGTCCCGGGGCTTTCCCTGTCTTTTGTTTGTTAATGGCTTCCATTATTTCTGATGTTGAAATTTCTTTGTTTAGTTCTTCTTTCTGATGTTGGTTTAGTGTTGGAATCTTCTGTTTGTCCAAGAATGTTTTTAAAGTTTTTGGGTTAATATATCTTCCTTTATAGAGTTCTTTATAATAATTCAAAAAACACTCCTTTATCTGGTTTTGTGTGGTGATTGTTTTCTCACCAGATTTTAATCCCAGTATCATCTTCTTCTGTTTCTCTTTTTTCAATCTTATCGATAGCCATCTTCCTGGTTTGTTTGCATGTTCAAAGTAATTTTGCTTTAGATATCTTAACTTCTTTTCCAGTTCTTCAATTAATATTAGTTGAATTTCATCTTGAATTTTTTAAATTTCTTTTTGAATATTTTTAGTTATTTTATTTGATTGTAATTCCATTTCTTTTTCTTTTAATCTCAGTTGTTTCTGTAAATCATTTAATCTCTCAGTTTTCTTCTTTTTCCTTTCTGAAGCTTGTTGGTGGAAGAAGCCTCCCATAACTGCCTTTCCTGCATCCCATACAATTTGGTTACAAACTTAACCATTCCAATTCTCTTTCAGGAATAAATTCAATGTTTGTTTAGCTTTATAGATTATATTTTCGTCATTGAGTAAGGTATCATCTAGATGCCAGTTAAATTCAACCTTCCGACTATTGTTCATTGACATCAAAATCGGGTTATGATCAGAACAGATCTTTGGAAGAACATCAATTTTGTCTACATTAACACTTATTGCAGTAGAGTTCAAGAACATATCTAGCCTGGACCATGTATCATGTGAATTCGAAAAGAACGTATATTCTTTTGATTTTCCATATTTGATTCTCCATGTATCTTCTAATCCGTGAAGTTTAATTAACTCGAAGAAGAATTTGGGCAATCTCCCTTGTTTTATATATTTTTTGTTTTGAGCCTTTTTATCAATCCTTGGGTTAATAACCCCATTCCAATCCCCCATCATCATTACATTTTCATGTGGATATTCTGATATTGTCTTTGACAGATTTTCAAAAAGGATCTTTTATTTTCAAGTGGAGCATATACTCCCACTAGTAACATTTTTTTTTTTGTTTCCCAAATACATTCAGTGCCAATGTAATGACCTTTTGGATCAACAAATAATTCCTTAGACTCGTATTGGTTTTTGACATAAATTGCAACTCCTTTTTTCCCTCTTATCATTAGCTGCTACATATTCTTGTCCTAGTTTTGCATTTCTTAGCAGTCTCTTATCTTTCTTTTTAATATGAGTCTCTTGAATACATGTGATGTCTGTCTTTAATTTAGTTATGTAATGAAAGATATTTTTTGCATTTCTGTGGGCTATTGAGCCCTTTTACATTCCATGAAAGAATTTCAAGTTTGTTCATCATCTTGCAAAACATCAAGTGTTTCAAATTCTTGTAATGTCTTTTTGTCTGTCAATTCTATGGGTTCTGTCTTGTCCTTTTCTTTTTGATCTGTCTCTTCTGTTTCTTCCTTATCTTCTCCTTCTCGTGTTTTCTTTGTAGGTTCTTTAATGTTGTCTTCATCTTCTTCTCCTTCCTGTTGTGTTTCTTGAAGTTCTAGAGAATGTTTTTCCAAAAAGTCTTTCCCTTTTTGGACCGTATTAATTCTGTACTTTTTCTATTTATATGTGAAGGATAGTCCAGTTGTTTGTTCCCATCTATAAAGTATCTCTTTTGTCCTCAAAATCTTTGTCAGGAAATTATATTCTTTCCTTTTTTTCAAGATTCCACTAGGTATGTCACGAAAGACGAAGACCTCTGAGTCTTCAATCTTCAATTTTGTTCCTGTCAGTTTATGTAGAATCTCTTCTTTAATCTGTGTTCTTACAAAGTAAACAATGATGTCTCTCGGTAAATTATTTTTCCTAGCAGTCCATGATTCCACTCTGAATATTTTGTCAATCTCAAATTTGAAGCTTTCCGCTTCCATCCCATCTATTTCTCCAAGCGGTATAGCTAAATGCTCATATAGGTTTTCTTTCTGTTTTTCCTTAAGTCCTCTTATCTTTATGCAAATGTCTCTTAAATTCATCTCAACTTTGAGTCTTTCTTTCTCCTCTTGTTGTTGTTTCCATATAAGTTTCTTGGTGGTATCTTCTAGTTCTTTCTTTTCTTCTTGTAATTTTTGAATTTTTTGGTTGGCTTCTTTCAGGTCTTGTGAGATGTTGTTCATTGATTGTATTTTGTATCGTTTTAAGTTCATCTCTGATATCTAGTTTAATCTCATTTCACATCTGTTTCAGCTCTTGCTTCATCTCAATCCTATCCTGTTTTCTCTCTTCTCGTGCTACCATCTTATCCTCCTGCATTTCTTGTCGAATTTTCCTTATCTCTTCTAGAATCATCATGTTGGAATCTGGTATTTTAGGTATTTCTTGAGATGGTCTTCTTTGTAGCTGTTGTTGTTGTTGTACTTTAGCTCCTTGCAGTCTTGTACCAGTTGCCATTTTTCTTTTTCTCTTCTTTTTCTTCTTTTATTTCATAAGTTGAAAAACTGTTTATTTTATGTATACCACCAATCTTAAGATTTGTTAAACGAAATTGGATATTAATCGATTTACTTACAATTATATATAAATTTACTCTCTTGAAACTTAAAGTATACAAAACCTTAATATTCGTGTTTATCTTTCCTTCTATTTATCTATTCAAATAGAAGAGGAAAAGAAAAAAGAAAAAAATTTTTTAGAAGTTCCTCCTAATATTTAGGTGGATTTTCTTTTCTTGTAGCTTGCATTGATTGTTCTGTATTCTAGAAGCTTATCACATTCACTGGCCTAGGGAGAATGCATTTTATCGCACACGGCACTGTCCTCATGGCGGCCCCAAGCTATTGCCTGGTGCCAAGCCATCCCCAATCAGGGCTCAGGCACATGATTTTGCTCTGATAGAAAGCTTCCAACAGAACAAAATCATGTGCCTGAGTCCTGATTGGGGATGGCTTGGTGCTGGGCAATGGCATGGGGCCACCTTGAGGACAGTGCAGCATGCAATAAAATGTGTTCTCCCTTGGCCACACACGTCCACTGCCCATACCCAGATTGGGGACAAAAGTAAGTGCAATAAGCTTCCTAGTCTCTGGAGCAGCAGAAAACAATCTTGCTCCATCCTCAGAATGACACCCCTTCAAATACGTATACAAGGCTATCATATCAACTCTTAACCATCTATCTTTTCTTCAGGCTGAACATACCCAGCTCCCTAAGTCTCTCCTCATTGGGCATGGTTTCCAGAGCCTTCACCATTTTGGTCACCCTCCTCAAGACACACTCTAGCTTCTCAACATCCTTTTTGAATTGTAGTGCCCAGAACTGAACACAGTATTCCAGGTGAGATCTGATCAAATCAGAATAGATTGCTACTATTACTTCCCTCAGTCTAGATAGTACACTTCTATTGATGCCTCCTAGGATCCCATTGTCTTTTTTAACTGTTGCATCACACTGTTGACATATGTTCAGCTTTTGGTCTATTAAGCCTCCTAGATTCCTTTTGGTTGTACTGTTCTCAATATTAATCAGGCTTGTAATAATTACACCTTGCTCTCTGGCTGCATCCACACTGCAGAAATGATTCAGGATGACACCACTGTAATTGCCATGGACCAATGCTATGGAATTCTGGTAACTGTCATTTGTTGTGGCACCATCGCTCTTTTGACAGAGAATGCTACATGTCTCACAAAACTACCATTTTCAGAGTTCCATAGCATTGAGCCATGGCAAAATGGAGCCAAACTGAATCATTTCTGCAGCATGGGTGCAGCCTAAGGGGCTATACAAACTGGCACTTTAGTCAACGAAATGCTCCTCCCCTCAAATCAAGGTGTATAGTATTCAAGGTCAGCCAAGTTGTTTTGTCACCTGGACCAAAACAAGCAAAATGAAACAATATCCCATGCATTTCTCTCACTGTATGTACAGCATGCAGTTACAGTAGTTTGATGCATCTTTGGTATTCTAGGAATCATAGGATTAGATCCTACATTAGAATGCAGCTCTGCCCAAGCAGCAAGGAGTGTCCAGTTACAAATACAAAGCCAATTAATAAGAAGAGAGCTGGGTGCTCCTCTGTACCTTCACTGGCAAGGCAATAGTGATGTTGGGAGAGGATGGTTGTGGTTGAAAGTTGAGGGTGTGACCAGTTGTCCTAACTGCAAAAGAGGACAAGGCACCACAAAATGTAAGGCATTAAGAAAACTGGAGGACATGACCCAATAAAATCTGAAAACACTCATATAAATATTAAATTTAATATTAAATATTAAATTCATGCTTCTTAGTCATGCTCCAGAGGACATTTTGGAATTCCTCCTGGAAAGAAGGTTGAAATGTAAGAATATGTCTGGGAAATGGAGGGCATCTGGTCACTTTGTGCAAAGTGAGGTTTGAAAGGCTTAGGTCTGGGCTATCTGACAGATATCTCTCCCTATGAGCCACTCCATACCCTGAGATACAAAAGAGAGCTATCTGTAGGTCTCAGGTTTTGGCCCAGAAACCTCAGTGGCTAGGATGATCCTAAATAGGCAAGCCTACACAATTATTGCACTGTGGTTCAACTTAAACTTCAATCCTATGGAATCCTGGGCATTGTAGTTTGGTGAAGCACTAAGGGTTTCTGGTTGAGAATTCTTAATATTCCTCTATAACCTGCAAATCCCAAATTCTGGTACTTTGCCCAGCCCTGCTGTAGGTAAAACTGAGCTACTCACACATGAGTCAGCTTTCTCTGTGCCTAACTCAAGACATGTTTCGAAAACAAATAAATTAAATTTTCTTATTAAGGAAAAAAAACCCCTTATTGCTTTCTTGTGACATGTGTGGATTACAGGACAGGCTGATGCAAAAATGTGAGGGGACAGCTATGTTCCCTTAGGACAATTCTTGTGTGGTAAACTGGTGATATTTCCGGTTTTTAAAATGGAAATATGGCCAGGGGACATTTTTTTAAAAACCATCAGCTTCTGGGATTGTTAAATGAGGATCCTGCTAAACAGTAAGAACAGAACAGATGGAAAAAATAGGGAAGAGGCAAGACCTCACTGAAATCCAGATGCTCTGTGTGCATTTCTCCCCTCTGATAAGAAAAAAAAATTGACTGTGACAAAGGTACCTCAGCTTTTTATGTGCAAATAAAACAAAGATGGTGCATGAGAACTCTGAGCAAAGCAAGCTTTTCAAGTGGCTGAAACCCCCTTGAAAATTCATATCCTGTAGCTAATATCTGACTGTGAGTGAAGCATTACATGATATCAGACTGTCAATGAAGTGGATCTGATTTTGAATCATCTGTTTTGGTTTCTGTTCATCTTCAGCCATTTGGAATTAACTAAGAATGATCTTGGGAGGGGGAGGTGACTTTATATTTTCTTGTAAGCAAGGGCTGCACAGTATCTGACCAACTAAATGAAACACAGACCACCAGCCATGTAGCCCACCAGCAGCTCGGGAACTGCAGAGTTTTGCCTGGAAAAATGGAAAGATGCATTGGGGCTGGGAAGCACCTAGAATTTTTTAAAATACATGACCGATTCCCCACCACCACCACCACCACCACTGCATCTAGTCTAGCATTGCAGGTTTTTTCAGTAATAGCCTCTGGGACCTCCAAAATGAAGACATGATGGCCTCCACTGTTTCTCCCCAGCTTCTACTTTGACTCTTGTTAATTTGATAGCTTGAGTTTTGGGAGGAAAGGTAGGTCTATGAATAATGTATTAGAAGAAAGGAGAGTTGCACAAGGAGAGAGATACAAGTAATAGCAAGAAAAAAACACAGGGGTAATTTTGAAGAGCTTTGTTTTCCTTTCATTTATAAACAAAAACCATCCTTTAAGTTAATCTCCAAAATGCCATTTGATATTTTGGAAAGACCTATCAGTAGACTCCATATCCAAAAAAGACATAAGGAAGTAGTATGTATAATATATATATAAACATTAAACACTGGTAATCATACCATGCAATAAGAATTGCAATGGTTCCTGATTCTAATCTTTATTTTTCAGTCTGAGTGAGCCAGTGTGGCATAGTGGTTTGACTATGACTCTCAAAACTAGAGTTTGGATCCCCACTTGGCCATAGAAACCCACTGTATGGTCTTGGGCAACTTGTATTCTATCAGCCTCAGAGGAAAACAAAGGCAAATGCCCCGCAAACAAATTTTGCCAAGAAAATTCCATGATAGGTTTGTCTTAATGGTTGCTGTAAGCTGGAAACAATTGACACACATGACAACGTTTTTATATCCGTCACATCCAGCCCTCTCTTTAGACCGACAGTCTAGCCATCTGAAGCTACCTCAGGCCAATTGACTTGCTTAAATGAGGCTCCTGTACATCAGACATTTCATGAATTTTAAGGTAACATATGAAACTACACATTCCATCGAAGCTGCTTTACACATACAACAAAATAGGTGACAGAATGCTTGACTGCAAGCATCTACTTTTCTTTGATCTACTAGTGTACCGGTTGACCACAAGTAGGAGTTACAATTTTTTCCTTAAAGGGAACAAATAATAAAGTAAGTCCCTACAAGCAAATGACTAGCACATATGGGACAATCATTTTCAGTAGTGCTTCTGTCTGTTGTGCTGGTTCTCTTCTTGCATGGAAAGGAATTGCATACCCTCCAGCCAATTCAATTTGGCAGGGCAGTCCAAATTAATTTTCTGTCATCCCATTTTTTCACTTGCCTTTAAAATGTCACAGTTTTCTCTCCTCCTCCTCCTTTTCCCTTTGTCCTCAGCTTTCTTCAATTGCTGCAAACTGAGTTCAAAAAGGGCCAAAGTAGTTTGCACTCAGTTCGCTCAGGAGGGGCAAGGGAGAAGAAGGGGCAGAATCCAATATAGGTTCATGCAAAAGCAAACTACTGCATCATTTACTAGCTTGTGTCTACTTCCTCATTAACACATTTGTTATATCTTGACTGCAATCTTATTTTGCTTGACCTCACACTCTGGTTTCCATTTGTGAAATGTTGGAGAACATAAAATTGTTCTTGTTTTCAATGTACTCAAGCTCTGAAAAAACAACCATCCATCAGAAATAGTACAATTCAATCTACTACCTCAGGTTTCTCATATAACTGTTTGTCGTTGTCGTCGTTGTGACCCTTCAAGTCATTTCCAACTCATGGTGATCAAAGGCAAGCCTATCATGGGGTTTTCTTGGCAAGATTTGCCATTGCTTTCCCCTGAAGTTTAGAGCAATGTGACCCAGTGGGTTTCATGGCTGAGCTGGGATTTGAACCCAGGTCTAATGAGTTGTAGTCCAGCCATCAAACTATTGTGCCATACTGGCTCTCACACAAAGCCTGAATTCGGCACTTTAGAGAGGAGAGTGATTGGTTGTTTTGTTATTTTGGTCTTTGAATGCTGAACAGAATAGCCACCATCTTAGTAAGGTAAAACTGAACATATGTGTTTGAACACTGAAGTGAAAGTTGAGACATCCTTGTTAAGAAATTGTTTTGCTGTCATTTGTTTTTTGGTTTTGGTTTTTTACAACAGCAAACCGGTCACTTTTGAGCCACACTAATAGCAACATTTATTCAACAGCTGTGGTCCCAAGTGGGTGCCAGTGGACATTTTCAACTTTTCTACAATGTGTGAGCCAGGCCTCTCAACCCTCCCCCTTGTTGTTATTGTTTTTTGCAAGCTCATCATTGACAATAAGTAGATGCATTTGCTGGTTTTGGCCTGGGAACACACAGCAGGAAGGCTCCCTCCCCTCCTTTGTATAAACTGTAGAAAATTAAAAGCCGTGGTATCCACAACAACAGCATCTCGAAAATAACACTTGCGAAGGGCTGCTGTAGTAACAACAGATGACAAACTGGCCAACTGTGTACTGCCTTTTTATGCCTCCAGAAGCAAAATGGAAGCTGCAGGAGAAGTAAATCTGTTTCTCTGTTAGTAATGAGCAACTACATACCCCCTCCAACATTACAAAGTATTGAAATAAACGCATGTTAGAAGAAGCCACAATAGTTTGCTTTTAACTGAGCCCACTGGGAATTGCAAGATTATTACAGGTTGAATCTCCTGTATCCAGAAATCCAAAATCTAAAATACTCCAAAAACCAAAACTTTTTTCATGGTTGGTTGAGACAGTGACCTCTTTGATTTCAGATGGGTGGATGTCTACAGACTTTGTTTCATGATCAAAACTATTGTATAAAATGGGACATTTTAAAAGCAGCTGAAAAAGTGCAAAAACAGAGAACTAATCAGGACTGTCCCTACTTCAACGCAAAAGATTTTGAGCTTGTGAAGGAAGTTAGTAACTACTCAACAGTGATTTATTACTGAGTGTTTTCTTCCTGTAACAGAACTCCCTATCTTATCTTTCCTGACTCAGCACAGACATAAAATGGCAACCAGATTATAAACAGCATCTGCCAAAAATCAAATAATGTCTAATGGAGCTGAAACTCAGGATTTTTTTTAAGGACCTAGTACAATATTTTCAAAACTTCAAAGCAGAATTGATGGCAAACAGGCAAAGGTTTTAGATACAAAATTTTCAAAACTTAGAAGTCAACTTAAAGATGCATTTTGCCATCTTCTGCATGCAGTGGCCCTACTGTTTCTTTCTTCTTCCTTTTGCTTTGGACATACCCAAAAAAACCCTTTTTATTGTTCTTAACCTCTCTGGCCAGCCTGAGTTCATTCTGCGCTTTAGCTTTTCTGACTTTATCCCTACACATGCTTGCTATTTGTTTGAATTCCTCTTTCGTGATTTCCCCACTTTTCCATTTTTTATACATGTTCCGTTTAAAACTTAGCTCAGTTGAAAGTTCCTTAGTCATCCATCCTGGCTTCTTGAGATATCTTCCATTTTTCTTCCTCATTGGAACTTTTTGAAATTGCGCCTTCAGTATCTCCTTTTTGAGAAACTCCCATCTGTCTTGAACTCCCTTCTCTTTTAGTTTTCCTGACCATGGGATCACCTCCAGTATTTCTCTAAGTTTATTGAAGTCAGCTCTCCTAAAGTCTAGAGTGCGTGTCTGACTATGCCTAGCTTCTCCCTTCCACTGTATTACAAACTCCAGGAGAACATGGTCACTTCCACCTAAGGATCCCACCACTTGCACTCCATTGACTAGGTCATCCCTGTTGGTTAAGATCAGATCTAAAATACAGTGGTCCCCCGGGTTACAAATCCCCTGGGGAACAAAAATCCCGGGATACGAAAGAGCTGGGGCCGGAAAAATGGCCCCGGCTTACGAACGTATCCCTGGGTTACGAAAAAAAAGGTGTACTTACTGTAAGTAGTTAGGCAGAAGGGACTGGGAGGGCTCCGGGGAGGAAGCCGGCCCTGTGGAAGCCACATCCGGCCTCCCTTTCAGGCAAGGCCGGCGCGTCCCGAAAGGCCTCCTCCGCTGCTTAGGCCTCGAGCCTTCGGGAGGAGGCCTGCGCCGGGAGGGACGAGCCTGGCGGAGGGAAAGGGAAGGCCCCACGCAGACCCGCCGGAAGCCGGATCGAGGTCTAGCCGCCGGCAGAGGGGAAGGGACGGCACGATCCGGCTTCCGGCGGGTCCGCGCGGAGCCTTACCTTCCCCTCCGCCGCCGGCCAGACCTCGCTCCAGCTTCCGGCGGGTCCATGCGGGGCCTTCCCTTCCCCTCCGAGGTCTGGCCGCCGGTGGAGAGGAAGGGAAGGCCCCACGTGGACCCGCCGGAAACCAGATCGAGCCGTCCCTTCCTCTCCGCCAGCGGCCAGACCTCGATCCGACTTCCGGCAGGTCCGTGCGGGGCCTTCCCTTCCTCTCCGCCGGCGGCCAGACCTCGGAGGGGAAAGGAAGGCCCCACGCGGACCCGCCGGAAGCCGGATCGAGCCGTCCGTTCCCCTCCGCTGGCGGCCAGACCTCGATCCGGCTTCCGGTGGGTCCGCGCGGGGCCGTTCCTTCCCCTCCGAGGTCTGGCCGCCGGCGGAGAGGAAAGGACGGCTCGATCCGGCTTCCGGCGGGTCCGCGCGGGGCCTTCCCTTCCTCTCCGCCGGTGACCAGACCTCGGAGGGGAAGGGAAGGCCCCGCATGGACCCGCCGGAAGCCGGAGCGAGGTCTGGCTGCCGGCGGAGGGGAAGGGAAGGTCCCGCACGGACCCGCCGGAAGCTGGGACGAGCCGTCTCTTCCCCTCCGCCGGCGGCCAGACCTCGATCTGGCGTCCGGCGGGTCCGTGCGGGGCCTTCCCTTCCCCTCCGCCAGGCTCGTCCCTTCCCCTCCACCAGGCTCGTCCCGCCCAGTGCAGGCCTCCTCCCGAAGGCTCGAGGCCTAAGCAGCGGAGGAGGCCTTTCAGGACGCGCCAGCCTTGCCTGAAAGGGAGGCCGAACGTGGCTTCCACGGGGCCGCCTTCCTCCCTGGAGCCCTCCCGGTCCCTCCTGCCTAGCTACTTACAGTAAGTACACCTTTTTTTTCCTCTTTCCCCCGGGTTATGAAAATTTTCGGGTTACGAAAGGTAATCCGGAACGGATTACTTTCGTAACCCGGGGGACCACTGTAGCTGATCCCCTTGTTGCCTCTTCCACCTTTTGGACAATGAAATTGTCTTCCAGGCAAGTGAGGAATTTGCTCGACCTTGAGGATTTGGCTGAGTTTGACTTCCAGCAAATATCCGGATAGTTGAAGTCCCCCATCACTACTACATCCTCTGTCTACATCCTCTGAGTCTACATCCTCTGATGCATGAAGTCCACCTAATGGATTAAATATCCATATTGGATGTGTGACTTGAGAATAAAATATTTTAAAAATTGTATTTATAAGCTCCTTTTCTCCTAGACACGATCCAAGGCAGCTCACAAAACATACTTTAAAAACAGTACAATTTAAAAAAACCACATTAATATAACACCTTAAAAATATAAAGTTAAAAGTATAAAACCATTAAAACATATAAAAGCAAAATAGAATTCAAAGACATAGCTGTGTTAGTCTGCCCTGATGTATCCTGGGTCAAAGCTTTGCTCATCTGGACAATTTTTGAAATCAGTGTTGGCTGATCAAGGCTTTGACCCGGGATACATCTGGGCAGTGGCATGCTGGCTAGATTGCTGCTGATTTAGGTATGGTAACATACGGGGGTATCCCGGATACAGAACTGAAGCCAGAAGATCTGGTAATCTGGTGTGCCACTGTCCGGTGGTGGTGGGGATCAGGGATGGTGTACTAATAAAATCAATTTTAAAAAAATTAAAATATATATATAAAAAATAATCTCAGAACTCCATACAACACTTTTCCAATGAGCTATATTGGCTCTGTGCTTTATTTGTATTCAAGATGGCCAGGTATGAGGCAAACCACACCTTTCAGCTTCATTGTGAAATATTGACTCAGTAGTCTGAATCATTTGCTAATGTGTTACAATGGCAGATTGCCAAAGAGCTAAAACAACATTATTTCACTTGGCTTAAATAACATGATAGTTAAAGGGAAATGCCAAAATCTTTAGGCATGAAGAACTTACTTTTTTTTCTTTTTTGGCATTGATCATAATTTTTAAATAATGGATTGCATTATTTTCAAATAATGGATTGCTATATAAAGTGGAAAGACTTTAATTAGGGGGGAAATAGGCACAATTATTTGCAAGTATTAACTAGGATTATTCTTTCTCAAATTATTCTTAATTAAATGCTAGCTCACAGACTCCTAATTTCGTAGTGCCCATAAAAATTGCAAGCAGCTGTTCTAAGGAAATGATGACTACAAGACAATAGTTTGAAAGAGACTCAATTTCTTTTCTAATCCAGACTAAGATTATCCCCCAACCCAGACATCCCCCTTGTCTTTTATAGAATGAAGAGCAAGAACCACTTTGTCCATTAGTTAGAACAAATAGATCCAGATTTGGAAACATCAAACAAAGAAAGTGACACAGCTGTGTTGTAGGGCACATACCTTGTTGCATAAAATCCCAGGGTTAATACTGACATCTATATTTAAATCAGAGGTGGGAAATTATGGGCCCATGCAGCCCTCTAAACTACTTTTTCTGCCTTTTCAGACCCTGCATATTTCTAATGGGGTGTAATACTGAGCTAGGTAGTGTGCTCAGATCTACGAAAACTCATGCTACCAACTTCTACCTTTCACAAAGGGGCGGTACAGACATGAAGGCCAGCATGGAGGCAGAGTGGGGGTGTAGCGTCCACATGATGCACATCCCAACTCCACTCCCATGCTGGGGTGATGCCACATGCCCCACCACATGGCGGTGGCATCATGGCACTCCTGTGGTGCTACATCCAGATGATGCAGCACCAAAGGAGTGTAGAAAAGCTGTGGCACCAAGGGCTAATACACCCTTCCTGCAGCACAGAAAGGAGCCCCTTTTTGTGGCTCATTTTTGTGCCATGGAAAGGCCATGAAGAAGAAGGAGGCGGCTGGTGAAGAAGGAGGCGGCTGTCTGCACAGCCCCTTAGTCTCAAAGGTGTAGAAAGATCCCTTTGCATGCTGGGAATTATAGTTTGTTGTGGCACCAGAGCTCTGCAAACTACATTTACCAGAATTCCAGAACACTGAGCCATGGCAGTTCAAGTGGTGTCAAACCAGATTTCCAGACTGACATGGCTACGACTTTGAAGATGTAAATGTAGCAGTTTGCTTAGATCTGCCTTCTAACACCACCCCTTTTGCAAACATTTTGGTCAAAAAATGGTAAGAAATGATGTGACATCACTTCCACGTTGAAGGGAACCTACTTGTATGGACCATGGGGAGAGAAAAAGAAAAAAATTGGCACTTACCCCCAGTATAGTTGCCCACCCATGAACTAAGTCACCTCAAGCAGTGGAGGCAGGGTGGGATACGGTTGCCAGATTAGGTCTATCCCAGGCCCTGTACTTTCATTGTCAAAGACCCTAACAGATTTAGGGATCATCCTTCAACTGAGATTTAGGGATGATGTAGGACCTGATGATGCTACAAGTATGATATTACAAAAGGGAGCTCCTGATGAAATCATTAAACATGATTTGTATCAACTATAGCTGGACAGAATGTGCCTCTCAAACAAACAAAAATCACCTCCATATGAGGAAACTATATGCATGCATACTTTTCTAGGCAGTGCTCTTGCCCTGAGATTCTTCACTCTGGGAACTGGAGAAGAGGATCTAGAAGCTGAATCGTGGCAATTCTGAAATAGGGGATAAGAATGATCTAGACTGAGAGCAGAAAACATTTCTCATAAAATAACTGGCTGTCATTATAATGCTTTTTTCTGTTCTGAAAGAATTTGCTCATAGGAATCTAAAGGAGCTTCAAATTTCAGTTTAAACAGTAACAGTTAATAATAATAATAATAATATGATTTATTTCTATACCGCCCTTCCATAGATCAGGGCGGTGTACAGCATGTAAAAAACAGTAGGACATAAAAACCATTAAAACAAGCCGGTAACAATAAAACAATAAAAGCAGTAAAACCAATAAGACAATAAAATCACAATAAAATCACAATTCTCCATATAAGTGCTAGTGCATATGCCGCAGCAGAACAGTGGGTGGCATTACAACAGGCAGGTAAATAAAAGTCCATTCAGCGGTAAGCCTGGTTAAATAAATAGGTCTTTAAGTCCTTTTTAAATTGAGCAAGGGAGGGGGACAAGCGGAGATCGATAGGTAGAGAGTTCCAGAGACAGGGGGCAGAGATGGAATATGCCCTCTTCGTCGTACTCGCCAATCTAGTCTCCGGAACTCTCAGTAACCGCTGACCAGATGACCTAAGTGTGCGGGGCGGATTGTATGGGGAGAGACGGTCCTTCAGGTACCCTGGACCCAAGCCATATAGGGCTTTATAGGTAATAACCAGCACTTTGTACTGAGCCCGGAAGCGAATCGGCAGCCAGTGAAGGTCTTTCAGAATTGGTGTTATATGGGCGGCCCTGGGAGCACCAGTGACCACCCGCGCTGCCATATTTTGGACCAGTTGTAGCTTCCGAGTGTGATACAAAGGCTGCCCCATGTAGAGCGCATTGCAGAAGTCCAACCGAGAGGTTACCAGAGCGTGTACTACGGTTTCAAGGTCCCTCCGGTCTAGGTAGGGACGCAGCTGGCGAATCAGCCGAAGCTGATAACAGGTGCTCCTGACCGTCGCGTCCACCTGAGAAATCAGATGGAGCAACGAATCAAGGAGCACCCCCAGACTGCGTACTGTGTCCTTCACGGGGAGCGTGACCCCGTTCAGGACAGGTGGAACCACCTCCATCCCTGGACCGGGAGAACCTATTGCCAGTACTTCCGTTTTCTCTGGATTCAGGCTGTCTGTTTTCCCTCATGGAAAACAGTTGGAAAATTATCTGTTATATAAAAACGTCTTGCTACGGCAATGGGATTTTTGTTTTTAAAAGACAATACAATGTTATGCCTGTCTTTTCAAAAGTTTCATTCCTCACTGTTAGATCCCTTTCATAACCATTTTAACTGCCATGCTTCCATCCTATAGAATCCTGAAATCTGATGTTTTGTGAGGGATTTAGAAATTTCTGCCAGATAGCTCAGCTACCTCAGCAAATAACAAATGCCAGAATTCTGTAAGGTGCAGCAGTGGGCATTAAAGTGATATCAAAGTGCTATATCAGGGGAGTGTCCAAGAGACATTCTGTTCAATAGTAGTTGTTCCCAGTGAAGTTCCATCTTACACAGACTCTTTTTATACTTACAATACTCCAGTTAAAATATTGTTTTTAATGCTAATGGCCATCAAGTCATGTTTCATTTCATTTCAGACTTCCAAGATACTGTGTTCCTAAAACCAACCTAACCTTGATCAGGAAACCTGTCCGGAAAACAATCCACATCGAGTGCATGTACCTCAGCTTGAAGTCCAGGGATAGCTTGGGGATTCTGTTAGTCTACTGGCCACCCTGTTGTCTAGCAGACTCCCTATCTGAGCTGACTCAGCTGGTCTCTGAGTTGTTGTTGGAGACACCCAGATTTCTGGTCTTGAGTGACTTCAACATCCCTCTCAAGACCAGCCCTTCTGATCTATCTGGAGCAGCTCGGGAGTTCATGGATACCATGACAGGCATGAACCTATCCCAATTGGTCAACGAGCCGACTCATTGTGCTGGTCATACACTCGATGGGATTTTTTGTACGGAACAGCAACATCCGTGGGCAGAGGTAACTAAAACCTCTGCCTTGTCATGGACGGACCATTTCCTGATCAAGTTGGAGCTAAAAGCCGCTATCCGTTCCCCCGGGGGTGGCGGACCCATTAGATCGGTCCGCCTTTGAAGGCTGATGGAACCCATCGGTTTCCAGAAGGCCTTAGAGGGTTTAATGGTTGGCAGCGCCGGTGATCCCGTCGAACCCTTGGTCACCACCTGGAACACCAATCTTCCCAAGGCTCTTGACGCGATTGCCCCCGAGCGTCCTCTCCAACCCGCTCCTAACCATAAGCACTGGTTCACAGAGGAACTTAGGGAGATGAAGCGGGTTGGAAGATGACTAGAACGCAAGTGGCGGAAAACTCGGCTCTTATCCGACAAAACTCGCCTTAGGCAGCATCTTCGCGCCTATCGGGAGGTTTTGCGTGCAGCGCGGAGAGCCTTCTGCTCTGCACGCATTGCATCTGCAGAGTCCTGGCCAGCAGAGCTATTTAGGGTGGTGGGGGAGCTAACACAGGTCCCTCCTGTGTCAAATCCCCTACTTGACCCTACGACGGCCTGCTGTGACGCGTTTAATACCTACTTTGCAGATAAAATCTTTCGGATAAGGGCCGACTTAGATGTCAATTTTCCACCGGAACCAATAGATGAGGCGTCCAACAACTCCGTTGATGTCATTTTGCTGGATGAGTTCCAACCTGTGAGTACCGATGACGTGAACAAGCTTCTTGGAAGTATGAAAAAGACGACCTGCTCCCTTGATCCCTGTCCATCTTGGCTGGTCGTCCAGGGAGGGGACGCACTGAGGGTATTTCTTCGGGATACAATCAATGCGTCCCTCAGAGGAGGATGTTTACCATCCTGTCTGAAGGAGGCGGCTGCTAAGCCCCTCCTGAAGAAGCCTTTTCTTGACCCCCTGGACAGGAACAACTACAGACCAGTGTCCTTGCTCCCTTTTTTGAGCAAGGTGATCGAGAGAGCAGTCGCCTCTCAACTCCAGGTTGTCTTGGATGAAACCAATTATCTTGATCCATTTCAAACCAGCTTCAGGACAGGACATGGAGTGGAGACTGCCATGGTCGCTGTGACCGACGACCTCCGCCTGAGTATCGACAGGGGTAGTGTGACCCTACTGGTGCTCTTGGATCTCTCGGCAGTTTTTGATACTGTAGATCACTCCATCCTCTTGAGTCGACTGAGGGAGTTGGGGATCGGGGGCACCGCATTCTGGTGGTTCCGGTCCTTTCTCTCTGGGAGATCTCAAAGGGTGAGGCTCGGGGACAGTTGCTCCTCCAAGATTGAGCTTAATTGTGGCGTCCCTCAGGGCGCCATCCTGTCCCCGATGCTATTTAATGTCTACATGAAGCTGCTGGGTGAGATCATTCGGAGGCATGGAGCTCAGTGTCTTCAGTACGCTGACAACACTCAGATATATCTCTCCATGACCAGATCGTCAGTTCAGACTTCAAATGGCATCTCTCCTCTTAATGACTGCCTTGCAGCGGTAATGGATTGGATGAGGAAAAACAGGCTGAAAACTCAATCCAGACAAAACGGAGGTACTAGCTGTTACAGGCCCGAAACCAGGTTCGGGAATACATCTTCCGGTCCTAGATGGAGTCACACTCTCCTCGAAGGACCCTGTTCGAAGTCTGGGGGTGCTCCTTGACTCGTCGCTTCACATGACTAGTCAGGTGAATGCGGTAGTCAGGAGCGCCTGTTATCAGCTTCGGCTGATACGCCAGCTGTGCCCATACCTGGATCAGAGGGACCTGGAAACAGTGGTGCACGCTTTGGTAACCTCATGTTTAGATTTATGTAACGCGCTCTACATGGGGCTACCCGTGTGCCTAACCCAGAAACTCCAACTAGTTCAAAATATGGCAGCCAGGCTTGTTAGCGGAACACCTAGGAGATAGCACATTACACCTGTGCTTAAAGCTCTCCACTGTCTGCCGATTAGTTTCAGGGCACAGTACAAGGTGTTGGTTTTAACCTTTAAAGCCCTACATGGCTTGGGTCCATCTTATCTCAGAGACCGCCTCTCCCCATATGAACCTCCCCGCACACTTCGGTCCTCTGGGAGAAATCTGTTGCAGCCCATGAAGACTAGGTTAGCGCAGACCTCCCAGAGGGCCTTTTCTGCTTTTGCTCCCAGGCTATGGAATGGCCTGCCGGATGAGATGCATCTCATTACATCACTAGACTGTTTCAAAACAGCCTTAAAGACGCATCTCTTCCAGCAGGCCTTCCCTGAAACTGTATAACCTACCCGGCTCCTAAAATCTTTCAGCCAATTCCCAACTCCCTATCCCCCCTCTGTATTTTGTTGTTACCCATGCTGTGGCCAGCATTGTGGTTTTTATTTGTGTATTATGTTCTATTGTACTTTTATTGTTAGTAATTTAATTTTAAACTTAACTAGTTTTATCCTATTTTAGGGGGGGAGGTTGGGATGGAATTCTTGAATTATTTTAATCTGTAATCTGTTTTTTAACCTTGTTGTACCCCGCTTCGATTGTTTTACAGAGGGGCGGGTAAGAAATAAACATTATTATTATTATTATTATTATTAACAATCCTTATTAAGATTGTATCCATCTACAACACAGTCTTCCTCTTTTTTTGCAGACTTCTACTTTGCTGAGCACTTTTTTCAATCAGTCATGTCATCTCTTGATATGGCCAAAACATTATAGTCTCAATTTTGTCATTTTTGCTTCTACAGGCAGTTCAGCTCCAGTTTTCTTTGCTCTAGAACCCATTTATTTATCTTTTTGGCAATCCAGGGAATCCATAGAACCATATTTAAAATGAGTTGATTCTCTTTTTGTCAGCCTTCTTTAACACCCAGCTTTCATGACAATAGGTAGAAAACAGAATTATGATGGCATAGATGATCTAAAAGTCCTAGTTTTCTTCTTATTTCTGGAGTACAGTCTTCATTTTGATTTATGACTGAACAAAGGTATATATAGAAAGTCTTTTGACAATTTTTATGTCTTCATCTTCACCTTTAAACTTGTGTTGGTCATTATTTTTTAATGTTCAACTGTAACCTAACTTTTGCACTTCTTTTCTTCCTTGACTTTCCTCAATTGTTATTCCCAGTCATTGCTGCTTTCTGCTAGTTGTGTAGTATCATCCATGTCTCTTAAATTATTGGTGTTCCTTCCTAGTTAAAATATATTAGTCCCTATCTATCTGTGTAGGTATGATTTGGTTTAGGGAGTCTAACATTTACAAGATAGATGTCTAGAGGAGTTGTGGAATATAGTAGAAGAAAACTTTGGGCAAGCAAATCCTGGTGAATGGGTTGACTTACCAAGCAGGCCTGCCTAGAGGATAACACTAGCTAATGGCACATACTTGAATAGAGGAAAACATGAATATTGCATAATATTTCTTATTCACCAAACAGCGAAGAGGATTGCTCCTCAGCATTTTGATTAGAACACAGTGTGAAACTCTTTGGGTGATGCTGTGACCTTATCGTGTTATGTGGGAGAGTGTTCCACCAGGATGAAGTACCAGATCTTATTTTCAGAATTTATTCACTTCATGCCAAGTTACTATAGTGTTGGTGAGAGGTTTTGTTGACAGAAACTGGAGGAGGAAGCAGGTGGAAAGAGGTAGGGGCCAAACTAGGATGTAGGAAACATCTGTGCCTCAAAGGGGAGGCAGGGTAAGTCAGAGAGACAGAAGAACAGAAAATGGAAAACATGTTTCTAATAGATATTTATTATGTACTTTCTAAAGATTTTATTAATGTTTAATTAGGAACTGAGGGAACTATTTCATAGATACTCAGATGGATTTGCCCATCTTGTATTGGCTCTGTACATGGTTCTGTGGTTGGTTTTGTGTTTGTCTTCACTGGTGATAATGACAAGCACAACAATAATACCCCCCCCCCCCTTTATCTATCCCAAGATCATTTGTTCTGACTGAAAACAGCTTTCCAGCAGAGGAAAGCTGTCTCTTCATCTGTAACAGATCCTTCTCTGTCATCAGATTCTACCATTTGTAACTGCCAGGAAATTAAACCTCAGGCTTCTTCCATTACCGGAAATGATACATTCTAGTTTAAACCAAGATTGCTCCTTTTGTGTTACAAGCATGATAGAAGAAAACCATCATCAAAGAAGTACCAGTCAAGCAGTATCTTGACCCAGTGATTTTACAGAGACTGAGCTGATTCTTTGCATTGCCCTATTCATGGTTGAACTCCCCTATTCAGTGGCTGTATTGTCTATTTATTGATTATGCACAGTGATGATATCTAAAGTAGGACCTGTGCTAGAGAACTTACTAGATGCAGGATTCATATGGAACAGTTCGTTCTTTTTAAGCCGAAACTTGAAAAATTTTGGACCACATCTCCCAGAACCCCACAACTAGCATAGTCTCTAGCAGCCATGTTCTCTGGAGCATTGTGGAAAGTTTGAGCCAAAAGAGTTAACTTTTCTAAGTATCCTCTAGCAGGGTTACCAGGGTTTGGCTGGTTTTTATCCAGATTTTAGGTCATGCCACCCATTGCATGCTTGAAGCATCATGTGGCCTGGACTCAAAGCTTTCATTTAAAGAAAACATAGAAAGTCTCTAGCCCTTGTAGGAGTGAATATATGGGACAAAATGTGAAGACACTTTGAAATTGTTGTGCAAGAAATAAATCTGTCCCTGCCTTACAGGCACAAGAGAAGGGACAGGTAATGGAGGGACTCATGGTGCAAGCAGTGGATTGCAAGATATAAGGACCCTCTCAGTCAGCTTTGCTGAGAAGCAGCAGTTGCCCAATGTCACATGTTAAATGCAACAACCAAGCTTGGGTTTGAATTTGAATTTCCCTGTTCCACTTTATTGATTGATTGATTTCACTTTGTGTAATTTCTGTGCCACCTTCCCTCCAGAAAGGGATCCAAAGCAGCTCATTATTTTGTACTGGTTCTCTCAGATCAGATGTTGCTGTAAAAAATGATACAATGGGTGAAACACAGTAGAAGAAAGAATGAAACCAGGAATTTTATCTGTGAGCTGCCTTGGGTCCCTTTCTGGGGAAAATGCAGCATGGAAATGAAATAAAATAAAATAAATTGTTGAATAAATTGTGACATGAGCAAGTCACATGCTCTCAGTCTCAGAGAAAGGCAAATGGCAAATCTCCTCTGAACAAATCTTGCCAAGAAAAGCTCATGATAGGTTCACTTTAGGATTGCCATAAGTTGGAAACAACTTGAAGGCACACAACACACACATACCTTATGCTGTCTACTATATGCTTACCATAAGATGCAATAAGATGTACATATTACAATATTAGGCAGATCATAATCTTAATAATAATTATATAATTGTAAAACATCAAAGAGGCCCTTCAGTAAACCTGAGAATGGAAAAAGTCATGAGGCCCCTGAATAATACTGTGACTCTTTTCTCACATGTTAAGCTTTTGAAGGAGAAGGGGAAGAGGTCTAGCCATTTTATGTGGAGAGATGTAAGCAAACTCATGTGGAGAGATTCCACCTAATTGCTAAATAAGAACTAAGCCCTACAGTTCCAAAGAACTCCAGCGTATCCATGACTTTGGCCAATAAACACAATGGAATGATTGACAATTGACTGGTACTCATACAAACTTTTTTATTAAGGTATAATTTTATTTTGCTCGTGTTATGTAATGAGCAAGAAAACTCATTTAAGCATTATTCTGCCCAGTGTACCCTGACGTTCTGCCACATATTTTTGATCTTGAGCCCACAAAGCTGCCAGTGGCCACTTGAAACAAAGTCCAAGCACCATCTGTTTCAGCAGTACCTTAATTGTTTAAGAAAATACAGAGATTGTGTTACAAGACTTTCTGAAATATGCTACAGATGTTGTTTACTGGACTGTCATTCTGACTCCTCCTTCATGGGGTACTGACTTGGAGCTGCATATTAGGCTATTTATTACATTTCAAATGAGATCTTTACCGCAGCATCCCCTGTTACCTGGAGGACTATCATAACACATCAGTGTGACCATCACAGTGTAATGGAACAAGCCCAGGTAACTTTAATTCTGCACAATTGTAGCACTATGATTCCACTTTAACAGCCATAGCAATATCTAATGGAATTTGGGAGTTTATTGTTAAGTGAGCACTAGAGTTCTCTGGCTTAGAATTCTAATACCCGCTTTTAAGCTGCAAATCCCAGGAGTCCATAGGATATTGCCATTGCAGTAAAGAGAAACATAGCATTATAAATGTGTAGTGAGAGATCATGGAATAGTGGTTTGTGTGTTGAACTACAACTCTGAAGGCCAGAGTTTGATCCCCAGCTCAGTCATAAAACCCACTGGATGACCCTGGGCAAGTCACATGTTCTCAGCCTCAGGGGGAAGGCAATGGCAACCCTCCTCTGAACAAATATTTATGTGGCAGGGCAGATACCATGAACATGAAGGTGAGGTTCATCCACTGCATGCCAGGTGTGCTGACCCCTGTGATTTTTCCAAATGCAGGAAACCCAACTGCTTAATTTGTCACTTTAACATTACCATATGTTGGAAACAACTTGAAGACACACCACCACCACCACCACAACAAAACAACATGAAAAAAGGCCCTGAGAAGGAGTACAGTTGGTGCCTTCTAATCAGATCTATATTGGTCTCTTGTTGATACACTGTTAAAATTGTTCACAGTCGCATCTCTTGTGATGAGATTAGCAACAGCATTTGGGAAAGTAACTTTGTTGTACTACATCTCCCAGAATCCCCCACATAGCAGTAATTGTCCCAAGCCTTTTTTTTGAATGAGACCTTTCCAGTTAAATTAACACATCCAACAAAGGTTTTCGAACAGCAGCCCACTTCTCCAGCCAGCCAGATGTTCAGAGAAGTTAAGCGATGCTCTGGCGAAGACCTCTGGCTTATCTCCATGTTCACACATTTCTTCCAGTGGTCCACAGGATAAAGTTAAGTTATAAAACATTCAGCAAGACCAGGAATAAAGTCTGATCTTGCATGTCCTTTGTGAGCTGAACTCCTAATGACTTTGCAAAATCCTGTGATTACTGGGTTTGTGGGACTCAATCCAAAGAGCATCTGGGCTCCAACTTTAACAATATACTTCCTGAGAAAACCCCACTGGACAAATTTACCTTTAAATACACAGAGGATTTCAGTTCATGCTATTTCCCCCTTCCCCTAATAACAGATGCACACTAAAGGGGATGCTTCTTTTTAACTATGTATTAAGAAGCCAAGCCCTCCCTCCAGTCCATCTGCCTTGGTTCAGGCCGCAGAGGGAGAGAAGAACCACTGGACCTCATCCCCTTCCCATCACCTTCCCTTCTCCTTTTCGGCAGGGAACCTTCTAAATATAAGATGTCAGGCATCAATATGAGCACTACTACTACTAAAAATATTTTTATTGATACTTTACAAATACATATTATGAATTAAGCATATCAAACAAGAAACACACATACTAAGATATAATTACATTACTATAAGAATATTAAGAAAGATAATTTTTACACACATATTTACACTAATCTTACAAGCAAAACATTTTTGATTTCCAGCTTTCCCCCACTGGCATTTCTCAAATTATTAAAATTTTCCTTTCACTTAACAACATATAGAAATACTACTAACAGCAATGTTTTTTTTTTCTTTCAAAATAAGCAATTAGTTTTCCAAATACCCTCTCTTGATTTCTTTCCCACATAAATTGTAGGAAAGGCTCCCAATCTTTCACAAAATTCTCTAACGGTTTCTCTCTCTTTAATATGGTTAATTTATCCATCTCATGCTTAAGAAGAATTAAGCAATCTGAAGTCGAAGGCTTTCATGGCCGGCATCCATAGTTTTTTGTGGGTTTTTTGGGCTATGGGGCCATGTTCTAGAAGATTTTATTCCTGATGTTTCACCAGCATCTGTGGCTGGTATCTTCGGAGATAAAACCCACTGGATGACTCTGGGCAAGTCACATGTTCTCAGCCTCAGGGAAAAGGGAACGGTAACCCTCCTCTGAACACTTACTTACCTGGCACCGGACATACCGTGATCATATTTTCTGTACAGAAATTTTAAAGGAGTGATCCAGAGGTGGTGAACACTAAATAGGTTGAACATCTGGGATAGACTATGAAAGTGGCAAGATAAACAGAAGAGATAAACACCAAGAGAACTCTCTTTATGAGGGGGTGGGACCTGAAATGCTCTCCATCACTTCTATTGTGACCCAAACCGGAAGAAGGACATGTGTCAGTCTGACTCTTTGCTTTTTTTAAAGCAGCTGCTCATCTCATAGACCCCCATCCACTAGGTTCAGAATGTTCTGCCAAATATTTTACAATAGAAAATGAAAAAAAGAAGAAATTCTGCTGATTTTCTCTTCCTGGCTCCCTTTGATGTTCAGTGAAACATCTGTGTATGAAAACAACCCTCCCCCCACCCCCAAATATTTATAAATCTAGCTTCTGTGTGGCAGGCCACTTCCTTCTTTCTGCTGTTGTGGCACAACTATTAGAGACATGTGCTTCTGGTGTCATGCTATGCAAAGGGGCATAGCTAAGTACACTTGAGTCACTCCTTGACTCAAACCTACTAAGATATCCATCAGACCTATTACAATACCATCCATCTACCAACCCAGGGCAGAATTATCTACAGAAGGCAGCCCTCAGTTTACAGACATCCTGTAAACTGGTGACTGCCTGTCACCAGTGCCTGAATAGCAGACTGAGCAGGCCTACTATGGTGCACTGAAATCATATGAATTATTTCTAAATTTGCATAGACAGGCAGACTGACAGTAAGATGGATACTTTTTTAAAAGAATGTCCCGTAGCAGCCGTAATTCATTTGGACATTATGCTAGATGCTTCCATTTTTCACAAAATGTTTTGGTTGTCATCCAAAGTTCCAGTTGTTATTATCAAGCTCAAATTCCAAAGGAGGAGCTTCACAGAAGCAAAACAAGAGAGGGCTGCTATAACTCATGGTAGATACATGTTGAGTCTCCCTTATAGAATCATAGAGTTGGAAGAGACCACAAAGTAAAGGCCCATCTAGTCCAGCCTCCTGATATGCAGGAAGACAAAATCAAAGCACCCCTGATAGATGGCTGTCCAGATTGTCTAAAAAAATCTCCAAAGAAAGAGACTCCACCACTCTCTGAAGCAGTTTGTTCCACTGTCGAACATCTCTTACCATCAATTCCTCCAAAATTATGTGGAATTCTGAAATCCAAAATATTCCAAAAATCAAAACTTTTTTCATGGACACCTGTAACAGTGATGCATTTGCTTTCTGATGCTTCAGTGTACACAAACTTTATTTCATACAAAAAGAATAAAATAAAATATTGTATAAAATTACCTTCAAGCTATATGTATAAGGTGCATATGAAACTTAAATGGATTTGTGTTCAGACTTGGGTCTCATTATGTACATATACCTGCAAATACCGGTATTCCAAAAATAATAATTTTTAACAAAACACTCCAAAATCTGAAATAAGGAAAATTTAACTTGTACTTCTGAATTTGAGAACAGTGTTTTGGTTGTCATCCAAGTTGCAGTGCTTATTTTAAAGCTGAAATTCAAAACAAGGGGCTCCCTGGAGACAACAAAAAAAAGTGCGGTGTCACAATGGATCAGGCAAATATTATTATTATTATTATTATTATTATTATTATTCTGCTCTTCTCCCAGAATTGGAATGTAGAGCAGCTAATAAGGACTTGGAGTCAGGAAAGAGTTCTCTGAAGCACCGCTTTAGTATTTCTGAGGCAGGAAAAAGGCAAGAAAATAGGATAGGGATAAGGCAATCATATAAAGACTGTTGAGGTTTTTGTAAAAAAAGAAGAGAAAAGAGGAAAAGGTTCTCTTAGGACTTTACTACATGAAGCTTTTATACTGCAATTACACCAGGAAAGAGGCAGCACTGGCCACACTCATCATATGATGACATCCCCAACCCATAACAGCTCTGTCCCCAACCCGTCCCTTTTTATTGATTGGGGAAGCCCATCAACAAGGCAAGAATGTACATCCCCAAGTGTGAAACTTCATTCCTGGGGCAGTTGTGTCATTTCGAGTCACATGGTATCAATATCCTTCCCTATCCCTTGCAATTCCTGATTACTTTTCTTACCTTTATTTTTTAAAAATTTCATTTCTTTCTTTATTTGTCATTGTAGAAGAGCTCTCGAAATGTACAAAAACAGTGGAGGGGCAGGAGAGGGGAAAAACCCAAAAGGCACTCTGGGTAGGGCATAAGACAGAGAGGTGGGTCTGAATCATGGGTCACCTATCGCCAACATCTACGACTCCTTGAACACTTTCATCAGCGCTGTCTACACACAATCCTAAATATACACTGGACTGACTATGTGGCAAATGTTGCTGTCCTGGGGCAAGCAGAGATCACCAGCATTGAGGCCATGCTATTGAAAATGCAGCTGTGCTGGGCAGGGCATGGTTCTAGGATGGAGGACCACCGCTTCCCCAAAATAGTACTCTACGGTGAACTCACCATGGTTCAGCGTAAGAGGGGCACCCCAAAGAAGAGATACAAGGACTCCCTGAAACAACATCTCAAGCTTGGCCAAATTGATCACCAACAATGGTCTGCCCTGGCCTCACATCGGGAGGCATAGAGACGCACTGTCCACAATGCTAAAAGCCTCTTTTGAGAACTCACACCGAATGAGTCTCGAAGAGAAACGACAATGCAGAAAGAACCACAACTTGGAAACATCACCCAAGGAGACTTTCTGCTGTGCTTTCTGTAACTGGACTTGCTTATCTAGGATCGGCCTTTTTAGCCATCAACGTGCTTGTAGTAAGCGTGGGATAAGTCCTTCCTGAATCTTCGTTAGCGAAGAAAAGCCAGAAGGGTGGGGTTAAAAGAGAGTCAGGAAGAGAACAGAATGGGGACAACAGCCTTGGTTGTACGATTGGGAAGAGTGATGGCTGCCTTGAAAGCGGGATGTTCCCATTTTATTTTTATTAGCATGACTCTTTGCAAGAACAGGGCTCATGTGGAAGAATCCTGAGATAATGACTACTTCAGATCCCTGAGAAAAACAAAAAATGGAGGAGTGGGCACAGGGGGTTCCATGGAGTATTAGATATTATTGTATGTATGAATGCACATATTTTATATCTTACCTTACAGTATAAATTAAAGCAAAATACACAATTTAAGTTAGAACAGTTCATGATATAGATTAAAACAAAATAATGTTATAAAGAAGCTTGAAAACATATTTTTCACCTATGGTAAGTGAAATATGGTGAGCAGGAAGAGAATAAAATATGATAGATAAGCCAGAGAGTAAAAATGAGAAGGGAGGGATAGGAAGTGAGAAGGTAAGGTGTACCAGTAGATGAAAGGAAATGTAAAGAGATGAAAAGGTTGAAGGGAATGGAAAGGGAAAGCAGTAGAATGTAGAAATAAACCAAGTGGTAAGTTGTTTAAAATGTATGTACAGTATATTGAGAAACTATATCTTGTGAATATCTTGTGAATATTTGTGGCGGTCTTTTAATGATTGTATGTATGTATTTTAAATATTCAATAAAAATAATTTTGAAAAAGAAAACAATCATATTTTTAAAGAACATGGATTTCAAACTGTTAAAAGGGCAGTTAAAACATAACAGTAGTTATGCAGCTTGTGCCAATTAAAAGAACTTTTACAACACACAGTCAACAGTCAAAGAAAGCTCAGAAAGATAACAGAGATGGGTCAAACCAACTTCTCATGGGAAGGAATTCCTCAGCATGGGAACAGCCACAGAGAAAGCTCTCTCCCATGCCCTTGCCAAGCATCCTTGTGATGGTGAAAGTGAGAGAAAACCCTCCTATGAAGATCTTAAAATGCAATCAGGATCATATTAGGGATATAACTATACAAATACTCCGAAATCCACAGAATATTCTTTTAGGTCTCCCAAAGATCATGTAAATATTTTATATAGTTCACATCCTGTCCACCCCCAACAGTCTTTTTCCAAGCCCTCTTGTTTTCCCCAAAATATGCTTGGATTAGGTCCTTCAGCCATGCCATCTTGAAACTGACATAACTAATTCCTTCTGGGGAGGTAAAAAGAAGTTGAATTGCCTAGCAAACCTATCCACTCACTTCCAGCTCTGACCAGAACAAGTCAAAGCAGTGTAGGAAGTGGTCTTGTAGTCACTGTTTGAGGAACGTAGCCAGAAATCTTAGTACAGTGTGCCCTCACCTTAAGTAAGGGATCCTTTCCAGACCCCCTCCCTTCACATAAGGCAAATCCCATGTGTGCAAGCCCCTGCAGCACACACCCCATTCACTTTATTAGGGCTCACCATCTGTGTGACCTCAAACCCATGTATTGTACAAGTGAGGGCGCACTGTATAGGGTTTTGGGGTTGTTGTTGTTGTTGTTTTGTTTTGTTTTGTTTTGTTTTGTTTTTGCATCTAAGCATGAAGTGTGTTTTTAGTTTTAGACTAGGAAAAAAGTACCCCAGCTGAAAAAGCTTTTTGAAGCATTGTCCTGTATTATTGTTATGTGCCTTCAAGTCTATTCTGACCTATGGCAACCTACAATAGGATTATCTTGGCAAGATTTATTCAGAGGATGTTTGCCATTGTCTTCCTCTAAGTCCGTGGTTCCCTACCTTTTCTGTGCCCCTAGGATATGTTTGATTAATGTTCTCACCCCCTACAAAAGTAATATCATATTTGAAAATGGAGTCTAAGTTCTAATCTTTGAACCACAAATTGAACCATATACAATACTGCAGGTGAACAAACTGAACTTTAAAAAATAAGCTTTTGGCTCAGTGCATAAAATGCAAATTTAAATTGAGCAATTAGATTCTGATTTATTCAGGGGAAAAATGAGTGGTGACTCATGATTCATCATTCCAGGACACAAGAGACTCTTTGTTGCACCCCTAAAACCCCATCTCTCATCTCCTATGGGTGCGGGCAATCCAGGTTGGGAACCCCTGTTCTAAGCTGAAAATTTGATCTGCCCAAGGTCCTATAGGGGCCCAAGGTTTCCATGGCTGAGCAAGGATTTGAACCCTGGTCTCCCATTTCTAATCTAACACCCAGACCACTACACCATAGTGGATCCATGTTAATGTAGGACAAAGTCTACATGCTATACCCCATCATGATATTACTGTGCTATTTGTATGTATGCAATCTATGTAAACATTAAGAACTGCTGAGCCTTCCAGTTTAATTTGAGATTATATTGGATATAGATACATAGATATTTTGCAGAGACATATATCTACATACAGCAATGTTTCCAAAACATCTTAGAATTGAGTCACAGGGTTGTGTCCTTCAAATTCTAGAAGAGAAAACTTAAGTGTGAGTTAGGTAGAGAGTTTGGCAATCCATGCCATACGATCTCATGACAGTATCTATATAGTTAAAAACAGAAGAAGGGAGTACTTTCATTATATATAGGCCTTTTTAGTCATCAATGCGCTTGTAGAAAGCGTGGGATGAGTCCTTCCTGAATCTTCATTAGCGAAGAAAAGCCATATATATATATATATATATATACATATATATAGTGTATAGATATATCTTTCAACAATATTCCAACTTGTACCTTAAGTGGTTTGACACTGGTTTAGCCCTGCTGACTTCAGAGAGAGCCTCTTGATTTATACCAGGCTGAGAATAGATGTTAGGCCTGCTGCCAAGAGAAATAGTGTTTCCAGTTGTAATTTCTGAAGGTTCTCATTGTTCCTCCAAGCTTTAGCGCTATGCTGCAATGTGCAACCTATTAGCTGTATTTGTCAACAGAACTGATTCCCTCCCCTTCCAAAATAAAAGAAAACCACAAGAAGAAGATGAAAAAGAAAAGACAGAAATGCTTCAAGAGACTCATTTGGCATAGTCCAGCCACCAGTGAGGTGGTCCTTTCCTGCATTGCCCATTCTGATGGAGGGAAGGATATCACTTGGCAAACCTGTTGACATATCTGAGTGAAGCAAGGTTGTCATTTATTACCAGCATTTGTGATCCACTCATTCATTCTCAGATTCAAAGATGTCTGAAGCTGTCTTAAATTCTCCTATAAATTCCCTATAATTAGGAGATATCTGACAATCATCCACATTAGTTTAAGTAAAAAGTGGAATTTGGGTGCCCTCCCCAGTGTTTATGTGTTTGAATAGAAATTCTTCATGTAAGAGGCTGCCAGCAAGGGTGGAAGAGGCCAGCTCACTTCATTTTTATTTATGAATGTTAGAAACTATTGTATAAAGGATGCAACTTTTTTGACAGTTGCCAACATGACTCAGAGCTGGATGACAAATTCACAACTCATCTAAGCCAGCCATTGGCAAGATCAAATGTTCCTCCATTTATACAAAGCCTAGAATAAGGTCAGACTCTATACTGTTTTGCATAAGTCCTATTCAGGATGTGAACACACAAGGAAGGGAGTACACTAATCCCATCCACATCCTCCATGACTACTTTGCTCTCATGTGAAGCAACAGATCTGAAGAACAATGGATTCTTCTATCCACAAATCAGACTGCAGGAGACCCATTGCCAGGAGGGCCAGTAAACACTAAAGCTGACAGATTTCTGGGGCCCTATTCAGATGGTGAAAATAATCCAGGATGAATCCAGGTTAAATCTCTGTTGTTCACATGCATCCCAAATGCACTTGCTAAAGTTTGGTGGTGGGGGACACCAGTTGGGATAATCGATGTCTGTGGTTTTCTTTAGGGATTTTTTAAAGATCTGAATCATCAGCAGTGTGAATAATTATGCTAATAGATCTGGAATAATTCGGGATTAAACTGCATGCCTTGAATGTGTTTTGGATGCATTTGCACCATCAACAGCTCTGTCAATGCCTCTGGGATGCCCTTGAATTCCCCCTCATGTCTGTCCCCCCATCACCTCCAGAAAATTAATCATCATCACCATCATCCTCATGACCACCTCAGCCCTTCTGAGGTGAAATTCCATTTCCCTGAGGGGTTTTCTTGTGTTAGTCTTTTAGAGACAGATTAGAGAATCTGTATGAGTCTGACACTTCGCTGGAGTTTATCACATGGGAGGAATTTCTCTCAATTTTGAATGGAGCCAATTCGCAATTACGTGAATTTGCCAGTTTAGCAAATTTACGTGAAATCTGATTAAATTAGGAATGCATTCAGAATGACTCCCATTTCCCGAAAATGACTCCCCCATTGTCCAAAATTGCGTGAGATACTCTAATACACAATAACGTGAAACCCCATGATTGTGTTCAGATTGCCATTGCATTATACCTCTAAATTCCGTCATATGATAAAGCAGTGGTTATACTCTAAATAAGAATAACATTGGCTTTAACACATATGCATTTAATTCTGCTTTCTCACTGAAAAAGGATACCAGTTCATTAGACAGAGGGTGCATCTACACTGTAAAAAATAATGCAGTTTTGACCTCACTTTAAGTGCTATAGCTCCATTATATGGAATCCTAGGATTTGTAGTTTTACATAGTTTTTAGCTTTCTCTGCCAAAGAGTGCTTGTGATTCACAAAACTAGAAGTCCCATGAGTCTGTAGGATGGCGCCATGGCATTTAAAATGGTGACAAACTGCATTATTTGTATAGTATAGATGTACCCAGAGAAAGAGAAAAACTATTTCTATTACTCTCACTGCTACTGCTATGTTGCCTTCTGCTCCTTCTCCTCGCTGCTTCCTTTGGGAAAGGAGCATTGTGTACCCCTAAATTTAAGTCAATGGAAAAACTTGCATCCGAAGGATCAAAAGTTTTTGAAAATATTGCAGCTGAGAAATGTACATTTTGAAGGGAGGGTGAGTTGGCCTTCTCTCTGCTTCTGTCTGCTGACAGACATTTTTATTTAAGCAGATCTTTTGCTCTTAACTTTTGTGACTGAAGGGTGTTTTAATGTGGTGTGCTGCACTTTTATCTTTTTTATTATGTTTTAAACTGATTTAAAGTGTTTTACGCTGTTTGAAGTTTGTGCTTTTCATAGAATCATTTAATTGTGGTTGTTGTTTTTTTTTTAAAAAAAAACAAAACCTTTTGTATAATAAGATTTTAGCTGTACTTCATTTTAACTTGATGTAAGATTACTTGGGTCTATGCCAGAGGAAAAAGGGATATTACATAAATAAATAAATTTAAACTAGCTCATCCCTCCAGTTATTCGGCTTTCTATACTCCATGAATTTTTTCTCTTTTAAATCAACTGACCTCTAGTCTAGCACAGTGGCCTAAATTTTCAGGTAATCTAAACTGTCATGTTCCTACCTTCCCTATTTTTATAACTATGCCTTTGAATTCTTAAAAAGCTAAGATAAGAGGTTGAGATATGGAAGGTGGTATCTACAATCATATTTCTTACACAACTAGTCTCAAATAGCTGAGTTGTGCATGTTCCTGTTAAAGAATGAAATGTGAGGTTTTAAGCAGAAAGTAATATGGGTGCAGACACATAAAATAAAAGTATTACAGACTTTAATAAGTGTATTGTGTCTATAAAAATTAATATAGCAGAAGAATTGCTATTTTATGACTTTTGCCTCCCCAGTTTTTATACTGCAGCATATAGCATAACCAAGAATTGCAAGGCAACTTTGATATGTCAACTCATCCCAAATCCAGTATGAGATCTCACACATACACACACACACACACACACACACACATTCAATTAACCCAAAAAAAAAACTTATTTTGATGTTAACACATTGTACAAGCAGATGTGCATGCTGATATTGAATCTATGTGTTCTTGAAATAATAGGAACATGATAACATGTTCTCTGTTCTGCTTAGTTCCAATTTCACCATTACTTTGGTATTGAATGACTATCAATGACAGGACTGAGTACTTAAATTCTGGACTTGTCTGCTTCCTAGGGTAGACACGTGGAGTCAACAGCCTAAGGATGCATCCACACTCTAGAAATAATGCAGTTTGATGCCACTTTACCTGCCATGGCACCATTTTACAGAATCTTGGGATTTGTAGTTTTTTGAGACACCAGCACTCTTTGGCAGAGAAGACTAAAGATCTTGTAAAACTACAAATCCATAGGATGGAGCTACAGTACTTAAAGTGGTGACAAACTGCATTATTTCTACAGTGTAGATGCACCCTAAATCTTGTAATTTCTAACTAAACAGAACCCATTGAATCAAAGAGATTTATATAACTTACTTATATACATTCACGAGTGTAACTACATTTAAGGACATTGCCTCCAGATAAGAAGTCTGCCCTCCCATGAACTTTTTCTTCAGTCCCTAAATTTCAAGCAACACAGGACCTATACAAATAATAATAATAAATAATAAATTTTATTTATAACCCCGCCCCTCTGAACAGGCAATCGGGGAGGGGTACAGTAAAATATAAAAACAAAGTACAGTTAAAATTTTTACAACCCAATCCCAACCTTCCACTCCTTAAAAAAGAATTAAATTCAGGCAAAATTAAAACAAGTATATAAAATAACAGCATTAAAAACAGGCAAACCAATTTCTAATTGGACAACTAGGGTGGTAGCATCTCATTATGTCAGCAGGGGGAGGAGCTGGGAAACTCCAGACAAGAACATTGGGCAAACACTTTGGAGCCGGGGGGGATTTAGGCATTATCTGGGAAGGCCTGCCAGAAAAGATACGTCTTTACTGCTTTCTTAACGCAAACAAGAGTTGTAATAAGACGTATCTCATCCAGAAAGCCATTCCACAGCCTGTAACCTACCAGGGAGCGAGTTCTTTTAAGGCCTCCCGGAGGCCACAACATTTGTTACCAGCTCCACGGTAACTTAAAACTTCAGTTAAGCTTTTGGAAATACAGTTTAAGTATCTAAAAAGGCGCTATCAAAAATACCAAGGGAACCTGAACACAAAAATGTAAAATGTAGGGTATCTCACTCTGCAATGCTAGAAATTTTGGGGTCACTACATGACCTTCAGAAGTTTAACCTAGACAATGAAGGAATAGAAATAATAAAAGAATTCCCATACCTGGGATCAAAAATTGATAGAAATGGGGACTGATGTCAGGAAATCAGAAGAAGATTACAAATGGGGAAGGTGGCTATGATAAAAGGGATTTTAAAATGCAGATATACAACTGAGCCAAAAGTTAGAATCATACAAGCCACTGTATTCCCTATGACCATATATCGATGTGAGAGCTGGACAGTTAAGAAAGAAGATAGGAAGAAAATCCATTCATTTGAGATGTGGCTCTGGAGAAGAGTGCTAAGGATTCCATGGACAGCCAAAAGGACAAACAAATGGGTCCTAGAGTAGATCAAGCCGGAAACCTCCCTGAAAGCCAAGATGACCAAACTGAGGCTGTCGTACTTTGGACACATCATGAGAAGGAAGGACTCACTGGAAAAGACAATGATGCTGGGAAAGATGAAAGGAAGTAGGAAGAGAGGAAGGCCACATGCCAAATGGATGGACACTATTAAGGAGGTCATGGGTATGGGTTTGCCAGAATTAAGCAGAGCAGTGGAGGACAGAGGCTCTTGGAGATGTCTCATCCATGAGTGGAGATCAACTCAAGAGCAGTTGTAACGCGGTGGCAGGTTCTTTTTTTCATATATGGTGGTCATGTCCTGAGGCGAAAAAATATTGGTTGAGTATATATGGATTTATAACGAGAGAACTTAATATTAAGATACCTTTCTCCCCAGAAGTCTTTCTTTTAGGGATGTTAGATATTAAGACCGAAGGTGAAAATGGAAAATTTTATTTAATTTGTTAGCCTGTGCCAGAGTAATCTTTGCTAGGAATTGGAAGAATGAGAAAACTCCAAATATAGAACAATGGATTTTAAAGATCTACGAAACCATGGAACTAGACATCATGACGGCGTGGAAGAAAGACGAGACAGAAGAGAAAACGAAAAAAGACTGGAATATATTATCAAAATACTTGGGGGAGAAGTGGAAGGACTTAAGAATAAAGAGAACTTAATTGATAAAGGTAGAATCTTATATTGGGAGGCTTAGCCACGTCTACGAGAGTAATTAAGCTATATGTCAGGCAAAAACAAGTTAAAGCACTAACATATATCAGGTGACACTAAGTAAACGCTTATTTGAATAAAGATGGAATTGGTACAAATAGTAGCAATAGATACAACATTATGAATTTTTTTTATATATTTTGTCTTTAAAGATGGTAAATAAGGAAGTAGATGCTTATACAAACTAAATTACATATGTTATTTGGACTTGATAGTTTGTTTAGTCTTTTATGTATATGTTTTCGTTGTTGATACCTTTTTTCTTGTGTTCTCTTTGTTTGTCTTAAAACTAATAAAAATTAAAAAAAAAAAACTCGAGAGCAGTTAACAACAAACATCCCTGCCCAGATTGTTGACGCACTTTACTCTTCCTCATAATATCTGAGAATGGTTGATTAAATTGGGCTACTCTAGTTGGAACAAGAATTGGATCAACTCTATATAACTGAAGTTGTTGTGTATCTCAAGCTTTCATTCTGTGTTAAATGTAGTCATCTGGCAACCAGTTGTTATTGTTGTTAGTGTTGCTGCTGTTTTTAACTGCCCTCAAGTTGACCTTGACTCATGGTGACCCCAAGAGTCAGAAACCTTCATGCCCACCCACCCCATTCTCAACTGCTGTGTTCAGGTCTTCCAGGCTCAGGACCTCCTTGACTGATCTATCCATCTAGTACATGGCCTTCCTGTCTTCTTACTGCCCTCCGCTTATCCTGGTATTGTGGTCATTTCTAGTGAGTCACATCTTCTTACAATGTGGCCAAAGTACAACAGCCTCAATTTAGTCATCTTGGCTTCTAGTAAGAATGCAATCTCGATCTGTTCTAGGAGCCTTTTGTTTGTCTTTTTGGCCATCTGCAGTATCCTGAGCACTCTTCTCCAGCACCACATCCCAAAATGAGTTGAACAGTTTTCTTCACTGCCAAGCCATCCATATATGATGACGGGGAATACAATGGCTTGGATTATCCTAACTTTAAGATCTTGACTAGTTCTTCTGTAGCAGCTCTTACCAGCCCTAGTCTTTTGATTTCCTGGCTGCAACCAGTACCATCCTTTTAGCTGATGAATACCATCCTTTTAGCTGATGAATATGGTTGTTTTCTGCAATGACTGACGCTCAGGAGAAATGTGAGTGATGCGTGCACATCCACTTTTTTCCCTTCTTTCAGAATGAAAGCACTGCATCCACCACATAAAACACCAGAACATAACTATCTGGCCTAGAAATACATTTTTTTCAGTGTTCTATATAATCACTACCATCACTAAGGCAAGATAGTATGCTTTATGCTTGGGAGTAATGACATGCATAATCTTAAAATAATGGTGAAATAAACATTGTCCTTCCTCCCCTGCTACCACCCAGAACTTAAGTCTCCAGCTGCTTTTCACCTAAGAAGGCTGACCTGGCAACACTCAAAACAAAAAAGCTACACACAGCAGGCAACTGAAAAGGGGATATTGATAGAGCTGTTATCACCACAGTGAAGTGTTTAAGAGGAAATGAATGCAATGAAACAGCTGTTCTTCTTTCCTCTTCTCCTGAGGAATGAGTGTCTGTAACTTATTCATCAACTAGACCAATTGTCTTATTCTGGCCCAAGTGCCAACAAGAACAGATTCTGATTTACCAGGTCTTCCTAAGGTATCAACAAAATCATCGCTAACCATGTATGGTCATAGATCATGGCAGGCTTGATAATCTGCCTGTTGTTATTATGAATTTTCAAGTTTGCTTTATGGCAGCCTTATGAATGGGAGATCTCAAAAAATCATGTTGATAACACCCTTCCTCAAGTCTTCTGAACTCAAGCCTGTGTTCCCCCATCGTCTGCTTTTACTGTTGAAATTTTGTTGATTCTCCCCCTCACACACACACCCTCTATTTTCATGGTACCCAGATATCTTTTTTTTCCAGAACATGTACTACATTTAAACCTTCTGTCCAGGAGGAATTTCAGAATGTTCTCCATTTTGAGCATGACTAGGAAGCATGAATTTATATTTATATGAGTGGTTTTAGCTTTTATTTGGCAATGTCCCTATTTTTTTTTTGAATGGCCTACATTTTTTGGTGCTTAGTCCTCCTTTGTGGTTAGGACATCTGGTCATCCTGATGATACCCTTCATCTCCCATGAAAGGACAGAGTATTAGGAGCTGTCAGGGGTAAAAGCAAAGAACTTCCCTGGGAAATTTACCTTCTCTGCCTCTCTCTCTTTTCTTCTTCTCAAAATGCATTCTTCTCAAAATGCTTCTAAAATGCCCTTGAGAGGTAACTAGAAAAACCAACTAGAAAACATTATTCATTTTTACATATTTGTGACTCAAAAAGATAACTTGAGACAGGTGCCAGCATTACCTGTAACTTATCACTTCCAAGTTCTGAAATGCTCCTTCAGTTACATACATCCCAGATGGAACTAGCAAACACTTGGTAAACCAAGTCAGGCAATGTAGATCGAGGGCTATACATTGCAATGTGGCAAATAGATTTATCAGAGAAGTTGACCAACCATCTCTTGCTTGTTTCCTAGCAAATTCCAGTCACACTGGGCTAGAGAGCACTTGGAATCAGGATTTTGGAACAGCCAATTGCCCACGTCCCAGATCTATCTGCTCTACAGCTGCCCACTATGCATGACACCAGGCTGGTTCTCTTATGAGAGGCATGCTGCCTTCATTACTGGAGGTAATATATAGCCATCTTGGCTAGTCATTGATAACTGTATCTTCCAGTAATTGCTCTAATATGGCCCTGTATTGTACCAATGAGTAAAGTGTTTAATATGTTTACTACAGAATCCCTTTGTTTGGTTACAACTACCTTTCTTAGACTTACCTCAAAAGAAGCAGTGTCTGGATCATTTAAGGATATCTTTCAAGAAGTGGATTTATCTTCAACTAGGGGCTTCTTTTTTGGCAAGAGTTTCATTCCAGATGTGAGTGTGTGTGTATGTATGTATGTGTGTATATATATATATATATATATGGACATATATAGGAAATTATATATAGCTATAAAGCCACTTGAAGGACTGAGGGTCATGCAATATCCCTTCAATCCTTGAACAGGGTGAATGTAGGATATAAGTGGTCTGTTGGTCTGGTGCCAATTTCATTCCCATCAACTTCAAAGAGATCATTTCCATTAGTTTAAATAGGATTTGGGAAAGACTTTGAGGGCATGCTACCCTCAAGGTTTGTCATCATCTCAGGGTTAAAGGTGGTATTTAAATTGTAGTCCTACAACAAAGGCCTGAGTATGGTTATTTGGAACTACAGGATTCTCTTGAATATCCAAGCAGACAGAGAATCATCTTCCTTCAAGCCAAATGGGATAATATACCATGACATCTTTAGTTCAATAGCCCCCATTGAAATCCCTTCCTTCTGACATCTTTTCTTTGATTTCTGCCTAACCCCATGAAACACTGATACTTAAAGCACTCAGCCGTTGAGAAGATAAATTTGCCCTGCCTGATTATAGATTTGCTTAGCCCTATCTTTTCTCTCTCCCCCATGCTTCAGTATAATTATACTTGTACTTTGTCCCACTTGCAATAGGTTGCATGTATTCTTAATTCTGTTGATTATATAATCAGTATCATATGGAATTCAAGACAGATGCCAAATCAAGTTTGAATTAATGGATGATTTTAAGGTAAGGTAGTCCTTCTAATCATGTCCACCATAATTGCTACCTGGGAAATAAAGAAAAGTTTAAAGGCAGAGAATATTAAATATCCTACCATAAGACAGTCAACTCACTATAATCATACAAAATCTTTTGTCTCCAGCATATTTGGTGAGGGCACAGGAGAGGGCCCATAGGAAGTAAGGTTGGCCCTCTTTTTATTCTCTTTCTAATAACAGGTGAAATACTTTCTGCTTGCCCGGGACTTGGAATATTAACTGTCTGGTGCAGAAAGTCTTTTAACAAGGGTATGTTGAATTTGTGTTTGTATTTTTAATCTTTATATTGTTTTATTTTTTTAAAAAAATAAATGTCCCTGGAGTGCAGCCATGTTCAGTGTTGTGATCAGTAGTGTGGACTAATACAGGAATAAGGATCTAGGGGCCAAGCTTTGTGTCATCCAGTTCAAATGCCTGGAAGGGGATTGCAGGGGAATGCACTGTTGTCTCACTCACCCACTCACCTGCCCCCTCCCCAGTGCCTGGCTGCAACCCACAGTGCTTTGCCCTTCCTTCTCCAGTGCCTTGGCTCCCTTGTCTGAGCAAGGCATGGCTCTAGAGAAGACAGGAGAAGTGTTAGTGTGTTCATCCCTCCTTCTCCAGTGTCTTCGCTTCTTTGTTCAAGAGAACCATGGGACTGGAGAAGGCGGGGGGGAGGGAGGCATGTGCACTCAACCCTCCTTCTCCGGTGCCTTGGCTCCCTCATCCAAAAGAGCCATGGCAGCAGAGAGGGCAGGATGGGAGAGAGGAGGAACCAACAAAGTGTCACCCCTCCTCTAAGGTGTCTACAATCTGCACCTCCTATACACCCCCTGTGACACCACTGCCAAGACTAAAGGACTTGGCACACAACAAGAAGGCAAGATGAGAGAACAAGCCAGGATGGAGATAGAGAAATTACTGACTTAGACCTGGTAGCTATATATCAGGAAGCCCTTTATACATCTTCCTCTTCAGAAGGATTCAACAGCTAGTTTGGGTAAATGGTCTGGAAGTTGCTTTCCCAAAAAGTGCCACCTGCAATTCCATGATTTTCCAATGGAACAGAAGCATTTAGCTTCTGGCCCTGATAGGCTAAAGAGTCTTTTGCATTTTAGCACCCAAAGCAACTAGCAGTTCCAGATATAAGCCCTATTTTGTATACAAGAAGTAAACACTAGCTTGGGAAATCTAATTCCTGTTAGCAATATTTTGATGGTGTTAATTATTATTCACATAAAAGTGTGATTATTCAGAATGTTACAAACACTTTACTCCAGTGATCATTAAAAAACCCTATAAAATAGATTAAAGTCCCTTTCATTGTGAAACAGTCCTGTAACAGAAATCATTGAGATATTTTAGAAAAATCAACATACATGTAATTCCAGATGCACTTCAGGAAGTAATGAAAGAACAATGACTTAGCATTTGTTACCTCACAGCTTCCATGTTCCTGAAAGAAAGAAAAATGAGGAGATCTGCCAATGGATTCACATAGGCAGGATGAGAGTCATGGGAACTTTTACAGAGATGTCTTCACAACCGCCAGTGAATTTGACATACAAGAAAGTAGTGTGTTTATGAGTGCTATGGATGAATTTACTTGTTATTGCACAACTGAAAGAGAACTGTAAACTTAGACTTTTGTAGCCCACAGAGTTAACAATCTTTTACACTGCATGGAGCCAGATAGACCTCCACTGGCCAAACACCTGCAGGCATGCATGTCATATAAATTATTGCAATAAAATACATCCTTAAGTATTCACATGTGTCCAGACTTGGATCCAGAATTCACAAACACATATACTCTTGAAAAAAGAGCTATCATGCAAGTGGATGGATGGAATGATTTGCTCAAAATATGTCAATAGGATATTGTAAAAATTAGATTTGAAGTGGACTTCCTACAGATGGCACATTAATTCAGCACAGCCATAACACGTTGAGCATGATATGTACACATGAAAAGGCTTCTATGCACACTGTATCAGCATGCATGAAAAAAATTGCTTGGCATGGAAAAAGTATTGTCTGAGAAGGCTTCCATGTCAGAGGGATGGTGAATTTGACCTGGATTTTAGTCCAAATTTTCAAGGAGCTACTCAAGGTGCCAAATGCAATTCTTGGTTCAGTCCCTTGGATTGCTGCTTGAAAGTTCAGACAAAAACACAGACCAGATTCATTGCCACAATGACATGGAGACAATAGTTGCCACTGGGATATAATGAGAGCTGGATGTGCAGTGAAGCTACCTGGCCAGATTTTGCTCAGAAATATTTTTTGTGAAAGCACCATAGACTTCTCTAGTACCATTCATTCTAATGCTATCCACCAAGGAATGTGGCTGTATAATCAAATGATACTTCAAAGTAGATCAATGTGTAGTACAGCCACTAGAAATTAGGAAGCTGTAGAGCGATGCTGCTCACAAAGACAGAATTTTCATTTCTTGAATCAGTGGATTCAAATTTTGTTCCTTGGAAGCTTTTAATTATTCTAGAATAAAATTCCACTGTAAAAAGGCCAGTGATGGTAGGCAGCTTTTTTTTTCCTTTACAGTGTCTATTCATGCATAGTGCCCAATCATCATCATCATCATCATCATCATCATCATCATCATCACTAGGGGGATTTCTGGTGTGCCATAGAGAATTCTGGGAAGTGTTCTAGAGAATACTCTTAAATTCCATGAGGCCACAGTGAAGCTTGTTAATTAACAATGCAATCTGAGCTGGTTAATTAACAATGCATCAGAGCTCTGGTGCCATAACAAACTACAGTTCCCAGAATTCCATAGCGTTGAGCCATGGCATTTAAAATGGCATCAAACCAGATTATTTCTTCTGTGCAGACGCAACCTAAGTTACTGTGATGCTAGAAAATTGGGGAGTGAAGGGACATTTTATATCAGGGAGGAAGAATTTTTATCATAGGGGAAATATTCTCACCTTCCCCATAGCTAAACCTCTGATAAAGAGTTGTGTGATAAAAGTTCATCAGAGTGTACTAAGAAGTAAGCCCCATTCATTTCAATGAGGTTTACTCTGAGTAGGTTAATTGGTGTGGGAAAAACTTATTTGAAGGGCAAGCCATGGTGTCAGCATAAATCAACAGGCAACTTGAAGGCATATACATGTGCACAAGCCTGAGGAACCATAGTAGTAATCAAGTTGTCACATGTGATGCCATGATTGTGCATTTCTCCATTATACAAAGCAGTTAAGGCTGGTACATGTATTTCTGTGTATGTTTAAAATAAATAATAAAGTAAACAATAATTCTTTTTCACCTCTCTGAAATCCTTGTAAAAATTGGAGAAAATGGTCAGCCTATTTCATCTAGCCTTAGCCTTTTTTTGATGCTGCATAAGTTCTGCATAAACAACTAAACACTGCAGAGCAGCCATCACCAACTCTGGAAAACTTTCTCCAATAAAGGTAATACTTAAGTATCATAACACCTTGTACAGGGAAGCAAATAAATTGTGCATTTATAACTATGAGATCCTCACTGTCTTACTGACAGTGGCTTGTTTCTAGAAACACATAATAGTCTTTTTTTTTTTTTTAAAGGTAAGGAGAATGGAGACACCTACAGGCCACATTGTGCTCTCATATTTGATCATCCCTCTTTGTACATAATGAAAGAAAATCAGATTATTTGTGGACTGGTCTACTGAGTATTCTGTGGCAAAGGATTATATATTGCATCTGAGTGTGTTTACTTATTAAAATATAGATGGTAGTCCTTCACTTTTTTTTTTTTTTTCAAAAAAGGAAGAGTGATTAATGTTTGCTGTTTATTTCGGTTTTCTCCTCATTGCAACCTGATTTACCCAGTGTGTGTAATAAATACCATGTTCATTTCTTTAATTTGCAGGAAAATGTACAGATCTTTTCAAGTGCAGAGGGAAAGATACACTTTTTAAAATCTTATGACATTGAGAGACATGGAGGCAAGTTAGCTAGGCAGCAGCAGTATCTACTAGCCAGCTGTTGGCAGGCGCCACGCTACAATATTTATACAGTTTGACACCACTTTAATATCATGGCTCCATACTATGGAATCCTGGGATTTGTAGTTTGTTGGGGCACCAGAGCTCTCTGACAAAGGCAGCTAAATATCTCCCAAAACTACAAATCCAAATATATGATTTGCAAGTAATTTTTCCCAATACAATTGACTTTGAACATTATTTTCACCGATATGTGTGCTTGAATGTGACTTTTCCCACAATATTCATATTTTTGCATTCATTTGATTGAAAAACTGTTTCTTCAAAAATTTTAGACTTTTTTAAAATTAAAAAAACCAAACACATATCCAACATAAAAAGGGCATCCTATTACATGAATTTTCACATTAAGAATAACAGTAAGTATAATTTCATAAATAACTTATACAGTTGTGTAAGAACAGATGTGTCATATCTAACTACATATGTTATAGCAAATATCCTTCTTCAGTTTGTAATCATATGTATGTGATCATCTTGTATAAGGGTAATCCCTTTAACCAATCTTAATAGGAGGTACCAACAAACTCTCTTTTTTTCAATCTTCCCTTTTGCAAACTCATTCCTTCTGTTTCTTCAAATTTTGACAATGTCAAATTTAGAATGTTAACTGAGCTTTATGATTTGTGTTATTTGGCTCAAAATTAAGTAAGTTGATATTAAAATGTGAGCCAAATGTATTCCCATCCCCTTATCCATTGCATGTTGTTGTTTTTGCCATAAGATTGGCTTAGATTTATATGTAGTGAACCCTTGAATAAGAGACTTCCATGAAGCCCAGTTATCCTCAATCATCACTAGCCCTCCTATGATCTTGCAAACTCAAGGCAGTGCCTCCCTTGATTGAATCAATCAGTTTACAATGCTGTCTGGGAAGGGAGCTGGGCTTGCTGCTTTTGTAAGCTCTTGGGCCCTGGAAGGCCTTGGAGCTGCTGCTGTTGTTGGCTGCTAGCTGCTTCAGAGGCCTCTTCCACACCACCCTCTTAGGAACTCTGGCAAAGCTATTGACTGCATAGATCATGAAAGACTATGGAACACCCTTAAAGACATGAGAGTGCCAACATATCTGATAGTTCTGATGAGGAATCTGTACTCAGGATGAGAGGCTACTGTCAGAACAGAACATGGAGAAACAGAATGATTGCCAGTGGGCATAGGGGTCAGACAAGGCTGCATCTTACCACCCTACCTGTTCAACTTATATGGAGAACATATCGTAAGAAAAGCAGGACTGGACAAAGAAGAAGGAGGGATGTCTTAATCTAAGATATGCAGATGACACCATAAAAATACGAGAAAACCTGAAAGACCTGGAACAACTACCAAGGAATATCAAGGAAAAAATGCAAAGGCAGGCTTACTGTTGAACATAAAGAACACAAAAAATGACCATGGAGAATCTTCACAAATTCAACCTGCAGCCAAGGAAATCAGAAGAAGATTAGGAATGATGAGAGTAGCTATTAAAGAACTAGAAAGGATCCTAAAATGCAAAGATATATAAGGGGCTGAAATAGATGGCCCTGAAGGGGTGGCTTGCAGCTTCCCCTTCCAAAGCCAGATTGACAATGATGCCCCAATCCACCTTGAAGCCATATGAAAAAGGGCCAGCTTTTCCTGCCCTGCCGCAGCAGAAGCTGCCTTTAAGGTTTTCCAGTGGCGTGTGGTTTATAAACACTACACTGCCAGAGCAACCAGAAACTGGGCCATGTTTGGGCAGTCCAGGCAGCTTTAGGACATGCGGTGTATAAACGCCATGCTCTGAAGCCACCCAGAAGGTGGTACAAAAGGGCCGTCTGTTTCTGCCCTAAATGAGCATAAAAGTTAGAATCATACAAGCCATTGTACTTCTTATTACAATGTATGAATGTGAGAGCTAGGTAGTTAAAAAAGAAGAAAGGAAGAAAATCAGTTTGTTCAAGATGTGATGCTGGAGAAGAATGCTGAGGATTCTGTGAACAGCCAAAAAGACAAGCAAATGGGTCCTAGAGCAGATCAAGCCAGAAGTTGCCATGGAAGCTAAGATAACAAATCTGAGGTTGTTTTGGACACATCATGAGAAGACACGAATCATTGGGAAAAATAATAATGTTAAGAAAGGTGGAGGGAAGTAGAAGGAGAGGAAGGTTGCATGCTATGTTACGATTCCTACATTTGATATAAAATTTTGGGAGACATGTGGACTGTATCATGACCCCTGCTTGACCCATTCCAAGGCCCTCCCTAAGTCCCAAGCGAGAAGGTCACATAGGCAGGCCCCGCTTGGCAGAATTGAGTTCATAGTAAACAGCTTTCTAGAGGAGGTAGAGAGTCGCCATACCGGTTTCGCCACTAGCCTCCGAGTTAAGACAATAGCCTTGGCTTCTCACTTGATGAGCCAGTGATTGACTTAACTACTCAGCCATCAAGCCAGCCTCCCCTACGAATTGTGTCCAACCTAAGCGCATTGTACACAGACTATTTGCTCTTGGCTTAAGAAAGCCCTGGCAATCAACACCTTTGTCTAGCACAAATACATAGCCTCTGGATATGTTCAGCACTATATAAGGATCCCATTTTGAATCACTCCCTGATGCTATTCTGGTCCATGCCAGTTTGACTTCGGCCTATAACTCCCGTGGCCACCACCCCCCCCATTCCGGCGGTCACGTCCAACACCATCATCCATCTCAATCCAGCTTCCAGGAGAAGACTTCTATGGTAGATATTCCAGTGGTCTCTTTCTCTCAGCTCTAACCCCCACTCTTACCCCTCCCTTGCTGCATGATATTTATGCCCCCTAATAAACTGTGTATTTTATTGGAATTATTTGGACTAGTGTCACTTCTCTTGGGGTTTGTCGGTGGACCTCTGGTAAACAATTTGGCACCTGATCTCAGCGTTAAGACGGTTAGGATCTTCCTCTCTGCATATTTGAGCTAATTATAATTCCCCCTAAGAAAGAGAGACTTCCTAATAGCTAGATGGATGGTCTCTATTAAGGAGGTCACAGGTATGAGTTTGCAGGAACTAAGCAGAACTGTTAAGGACAGGGAGTATTGGAGATGTCTCATCCACAGGGTCACCATGGCTTGATATCAACTTAAGGGTGGTTAATAACAACAAAATATGTTAAGCATTATTGTCATTTCTAATCATTATTTTCTTGTCTTCTCATGATATGGCCAAAGTACATTCATTTCAGCTTCTAGGGAGAGATCAATTTTCATGTTCTCTTCTTCTTGCTGTGAGCCTTCAAATAGTTTCTGGCTTATGATTACCCTAAAGTGAACCTATCACAACATCTTCTTGGCAAGATTTGTTCAGAGGAGGTTTGCCATTGCCTTTCTCTGAGACCAAGTATTTGCTCAAATTCACCCAGTGGGTTTCCATGGCTAAGTGGGGAATTGAACCGTGATCTTCAGATTATCCGTATGATATTTAAACCAATATGCCAGGCTGGCTCTCATTTGCTTTTCTTGTTGTTGTGTGCCTTCAAGTTGTTCTTCACTTTTGTTCCAGCAAAACAACTTTGTCTTTTTGCCAGTCTGTGGTATCTGCCATTGTATGTCTTCCTAGAGGCTAGCCTAACATATGCTTCCAGATGATAGACCTGAGGCATCCATTAATGATTTTAAAGTAGAGGTCATGCTAGCTTGGGTTCTTAGGAAAGTAAAATGTTAATATTTTTGCATTCGCAGATGTGTCCAAATGTGACTATCACTATGTACTACTCTATCTGCCAATGAATTTAAGATTTGAGTGACCTCAAGAAGTATTTTGTGCCATCCTCTTGATACAAGATGAATTGTCCCCTGAGATGTGAAGCAATACCCCTCTGTTTCCATCAGACAAAGCCAACCACCACCAGCAATGAAGGGCAGTTCAATACAGCTCATGATCTCACACTCCATATGGTTTATTGGTCCACCAAGACAGCTCAGTAGTGTTTGCACAGTCCTTAAATCATTTCACTACTATTAATGCTCTCAACAGCACACCATGCTGTTTCTTCGAAATGTTTGTTCAATCTTCTTTGAGGTCCATTCCAGTAACTTGACTGGTCACAGTGGGTGTAATTCACTCTGCCACAAAGGCCCTATTATAAAACTGGACACTGCCTAAAAGACATTCTCACTGTTTTAATTTTTGCACCACCCATAACAAATGAAGGGCCCTTGGATGACTTGAAGAACTCAAAGCAAAACAATAACAATGAAAAACTAAGACAATATGGTCTTGTAAGAAGTGTTTGGAATGAGGACCTTGTAAACTCCTCCACCATCTGAAGTTTATTGAATTTATGGCAACGCAAAACATGATTGTGGCGGACTGAGCCAAATAAGGCTTTCAGAAATGACCAAGCAGACATAAATACACATACACATAAAACCCTTTCACATTAGGGGAATGAGCCATATGGTTTTCAAGTCCCTTCCTACAGAGACGTGTGTCATTAAGAACTGAACAACAGAAAAATCTAGTAGATGCAGTTGCCTTTTCTTTCCTGGTTTTGGAGTGTAACAATGGAAAAAGAATCCATAACTGTAAAAGGTTTTCAGTCTAAAGAAAGGAATGAGAAAGAGGGGAAAATCAAAGTATTTTATGTTTCAGTAATGTACACAGTTGAACAAAATGGTGATTTGCATCATGCAGCAGTGTGAAAGCAAGTCTTTGCTTCTTAATAATGACATCCACAGATTTGGGGTACTTTGGGCTTGGCCTAGTAAAGATATTGTCACAGTGTAAATTTTGGAATCTTCAAAGAGTTTTCTGTAATGCAGCTGAACTGTAAATATCTAACTAAGGGAAACAATTTTATTTTTAAGATTTCTTTAGAAGAGACTCTACTTCAGACTCAAGTGAAAAACATATGCCCCCATATGTGCAAAGGTATTTAGCAACTGGCAAAATCACCTCTGACTATTCCTTGCCTAAGAAAACCCTATGAAATTCATGAGGTCATCATAAGTCGACAGCCGACTTGAAGGCAAACATACACACACTGAGTGAACATCTGTTCCAAATGTTGTGACTCACTAGTTAAAGCCCAATACAGTCTAAAGTCTCTGAAATGGCATCTCCCCTTCAAACTACCTGTGACTTCTACAGGGGTATGCATCTGTTTTTGCAATGAAGGCAATTTGAAAGTGAACCGTAAGCCAGAAAGCTGTAGCTTATTTGCTCAATTTGCAGGCCCAGTCCAGTGAAGTGAAGCACTCTGCTGAACTTGAACAATGTTACGCTCATTTAAATTCCATTGATTTCAGCTGGAGAAAGTTAAATGTACTCTTCACTCTTTCCTATTGAAATTGATGCATCTTAAAAGAACATAATGTTGCTGATTCAAATTCTTTTGGTTAGTCTCAACTAGAGTAGATCTACTGAATCAATAGGTAAATCCCAACTTGAATAATAGGATGTATCCACTAAGCATGTAAACTACCCGCTGTTGTCAACCTACATTTTGCAGACTGTGCATTGCCTGGTGAATGGAGAAATGGCTCCAATTCTTCTATAAATGTCATTGTGAGCTTTAACAGAGCTGTCAAAGGTGACAAACACAACTAAGAAACAGGTTCAACACTTAAAATAGTTCTTTAAAACTTCAGACAAAATTCAGAACGCATCCACCACCCTACTGACATCAGAGCCACATCAATTGCCAGTGTCTAAAACTTGGGGTGCATTCAGTTTACAGTAAGTGATGTCTGGGTCCAATGTCCCTGATTGTATTAACTGAAGAGGTGCATCCTAAAAGGCTTCAGACAATCCTAACACATTGAGGTCTGGCAATAGAGGAACGGGGATGCTTTTGCCAAGAGGTTGATGAAGAAATTGTTCCCTAAAGACACAAAGCTTAGAAAACATCGTTCTAAAACTGATTGATTTAATAAAATGCTTCCTCCACAAGCAAGCATTAATGATGCCTCTCTCCTCGTCCCCAGATATAAAATGATAACATGATATGTAAAATTTGGACTCAGCATTCAAAATTTCCTTCAAAAGGCATCCACATGATGTAATGGAAACTTCTATCAATTAACAGAAAATTCTAATTTGCATAGACTGCATGGGTTTGTTGAATGCACATAACAAAGTTGAGAGCTTTAACAAGGTGTTTTATGGCCCAACACGTTCAGCTGTTGTTGTCACAGTTGCAGCTTGTTGTGTACCAGATTCCCTTGCCCCACATCTGAGGTTTTGTGTTAGCATCAAGAGGGCTTTAAAGTATCCTTTAAAATTCAGCTGCACATATTAAAAAATCATCAAGGTTGCCTTGAGAGCTGCTTGTGATGAAAGCCCCTAAACCCACATATTTTTCTGAGAAGATTTATAATGTACATTAGACATTGCATTCAGCCATAAAATGAAGGGAACTCTGCAACTTTGACAAGCATTCCCTTGCGCCAGTAAAATTAAAATATCTATGCCTTGAATGTTGTCATAGTAACATGTGGGAAAAATTAAAATAAGTGAATGTGATGAACCAGGATAATTTATATTTCTCTCCCTGCTTACCTCACACATCGCTAATGTAAATCATCCAGTCGGGAGGGCAATGCAGAGATGTGTCTGTCTCCAGCTGTGAGGTGTTTGATCAGTCAGAAGAACAGTACCATTCAGACTGCAGTTAATCCAAGTGTCCCACAAACTTCACAGAATCATAGAGTTGGAAGAGACCACAAGGGCCATCCATGCAGGAACTCTCTATCAAAGCGTCCCCGACAGATGGCCATCTAGCCTCTGCTTAAAGACTTCCAAAGAAAAAGACTCCACCACTCTAAGGGAGTGTGTTCCACTGTCGAACAGCCCTTACTGTCAGGAAGTTTCTCCTAATGTTGAGGTGGAATCTCTTTTCCTGGAGCTTGCATCCATTGTTCCGGGTCATAGTCTCAGGAGCAGCAGAAACATGTTTGCTCCCTCCCCAATATGACATCCCTTCAAATATTTAAACAGGGCTATCATATCACCTCTTAACCTTCTCTTATCCAGGCTAAACATCCCCAGCTCCCTAAGTCGTTCCTCATAGGCCATGGTTTCCAGACCCTTAACCATTTTCGTCACCCTCCTTTGGACATGCTCCAGTTTCTCCGCATCCCTTCTAAATTGTGGTGACCAGAACTGGACACAGTATTCCAGGTGGGGCCTGAACAAAGCAGTATAAAGTGGCACTATTACTTCCCTTGATCTAGACACTAATAATAATAATAATAATAACAATAATAATAACAACAACAACAATAACAATTTTTAATTATACCCCGCTCTTCAGCCAAGGCTATCAGAATGGCTTACAATTTGTTAATTAGACATTTCCCTGCCTTCAGGCTTACAATCTAAAAAGACATGACACAAAAGGAGAAGGGAATGGTGGTGGGGAAGGGGCAAAGTCCAGCAGATTTTCTCTCCCTCGGAGGCCTGGACCAAGGCAGATGGACTGGAGGAAGGGCTCTTATTCCCTTCGGGCAAGGCCTGTTGGAGCTGGCCTGCCTTTCTCTCCCTCAAGATGGTAGATGGAGGGAGGATTCTTCTTCTTTTTAGGCAAGGCCTGTTGCAGCTGGCTTGCCTTTCTCTCCCCCTCAAGATGGTGGTTGAAGGGAGGGCTCTTCTTGCTTGCAGAAGGAGCTGGCCTGCCTTTCTCTCTCTCTCAAGATGGTGGATGAAGGGAGGGCTCTTCTTCTATTTATGCAGCCTAAAATTGCATTGGGCTTTTTAGCTGCTGCATTGCACTGCTGACTCATGTTCAACTTATGGTCTACTTGGACTCCTAGATCCCTTTCACGTGTGGTTTCGTTCAGCCAGGTGTCCTCCATTTTATATCTGTGCATTTCATTTTTCCATCCTAAGTTCAGTACCTTACATTTCTCCATGCTGAATTTCATTTTGTTAGCTTTGGCCCAGCTTTCTAGTCTATTCAGGTCATTTTGAATTTTGATCCTGTCCTCTGGGGTATTAGCTACTCCTCCTAGTTTAGTGTCATCTGCAAATTTGATAACTAGGCTCTCAATACTGTCATCCAAGTCATTAATAAAGATATTGAATAGCACTGGGCCCAGGACAGAACCCTGGCATCCCACTGGTCACTTCCCTCCAGGATGTAAACGAACCATTGTTGAGCACTCTTTGGGTGCAGCCAGTCAACCAATTACAAATCTGTGTAACAGTTACCTTGTCTAGTCCATATTTTACAAGCTTGTTTGAAAGAATGTCATGGGGAACCTTGTCAAAGGCCTTACTGAAATCAAGATATACTATATCCACAGCATTTCCTTCATCGACCAAGCTGGTAAAAAAAGAGATCAGATTTGTCTGACATGACTTGTTTCTCTGAATCCCATGTTGACTTTTTGTGATTATGGCATTGCCGTCTAAATGTTCAGACTCTCTGTTTAATGATCTGCTCCAGAATCTTTCCTGGAATTGATGTTAGACTAACTGGACAATAATTGTTGGGATCCTCTTTTTTTCCCCTTTTTGAAGATTGGGACAACGTTTGCCCTCCTCCAGTCTGCTGGGACTTCTCCTGTTCTCCAGGAGTTCTTAAAGATTATTGCCAATGGTTCCGATATTACATTTGCTAGTTCTTTTAATACCCTTGGATGTAGTTCATCTGGTCCTGGAGACTTATTCATTTAGATTAACCAGATATTCCTGTACTATCTCTTTATTTATTCTGTGCTGAAATTCTCTTATTCTGTCCCCTGCTCCACTGTACTCAGGTTGAACACCCTTTGCCTTTTATGAAAAGACTGAAGCAAAAAAGGTGTTGAGTAATTCTGCCTTTTCTCTGTCCCCGTGAGCATTTTGCCATCTTCTCCACACAGCGGCCCTATCATTTCCTTCTTCTTCCTTTTGCTGCAGTCATCAAAGCCCTTTGAATTGTTCTTAACCTCTCTAGCAAGCCTGAGTTCATTCTGTGCTTTAGCTTTTCTGACTTTATCCCTACAGGTGCTTGTTATTTGTTTGAATTCCTCTTTGGTGATTTCCCCATTTTTTCCATTTCTTATACATGTTCCGTTTAAAACTTAGTTCAGTTGAAAGTTCCTTAATCATCCATCCTGGTTTCTTGAGACATCTCCCATTTTTCCTCCTCATTGGAACTGTTTGAAATTGTCCCTTTAGTATCTCCCTTTTGAGGAACACCCATCCATCTTGAACTCCCTTCTCTTTTAGTGTACCTGACCATGGGGTCACCCCCAGTATTTCTCTAAGTTTTCTAAAATCAGCTTTCCTAAAATCTGGAATGTGTGTCTGACTATGCCTGGCTTCTCCTTTCCACTGTATAACAAACTCCAGGAGAACATGGTCACTTCCCCCTAAGGATCCAACCACTTCCACCCCATTAACTAGGTCATCCCTCTTTGATAGGATCAGATCCAAAATAGCTGACTCACTTGTTGCCTCTTCCACCTTTTGGACAATGAAATTGTCTTCCAGGCAAGTGAGAAATTTGGTAGACCTTGAGGATTTTGCTGAGTTTGACTTCCAGCAAATATCCAGACAGTTGAAGTCCCCCATCACTACTATATTTTTCCTATCTGAGTGTGTAGCCATCTGTTCTAGAAAGGCATCATCCAATTCTTCTGCTTGAGTTGGGGGTTTGTAGTAGATTCCCACAGTAACATCCCTGTTGAATCCCTCTCCTTTTTTATCCCGATACTCTCCAATGGACTACCAATATTGATGTCCTGGATCTCTTCACTGATATAAATCTCCCTGACATATAATGCTATTCCTCCTCCTTTCCTGTTTGGCCTGTTTCTCTTAAAAAGGTTATACCCCTCTATTTCTACATTCCAATCATGAGACTCATCCCACCAGTTTTCAGTGATGTCTATTATATCATATTTCCCTTGTTGTGCCATGAGTTCAAGTTCATCTTGCTTACTTCCCATACTCTGTGCATTAATGTAGAGACATCTAAGACCATGTATCCCTTTTACTTGCTACCTGTGCACATTTTTTGCCTCCTAATGTTGGGTCTTTTCACTGTTTGCCTTGTTCCGTCTATGACAGTATGATTATTTTCTCCAGCAGTTTTGTCTCCCTCCCCCACATAACTCAGTTTAAAGCCTTCCTGATCAGATTCTTCAGACTGTTGGAAAAAAATGTTTTTTTCCAACTGGCATGAGATGCAACTCATCCCTTGCCAGAAGTCCCCTCTCATGGAACTGCAGCCCATGATCTAAGAATCCAAATCATTCTCGGCCACACCATCTGCCGATTTTCCTCTCTTTTCCTGGGCCATGCCCTTCAACTGGCAGAAGAGATGAGATGACAATCTGTGCATCCATTTCTTTCAGCTTCTTACTCATAGCCTCGTAATCCCTTCTGATATTTTGAAGGCCGTGTCTTGCTGTGTCATTAGTTCCCACGTGGACCAAAAGGAAGGGGTGTTTGTCAGTAGGTTTGACCAGTCTAGTCAGTCTCTCTGTCACATCACAGATCTTTGCCCCAGGTAGACAACACACCTCCTGAGACATCTTGTCAGGCCCAGAAATCACTCCTTCTGTACCTCTCAGCAAGGAGTCCCCCACCAAAACCACACTCCTTCTCCAAGGCTTATCAGCAACTGTTCCCTGTGATGGAACTCTCAGGCTTCCTTGCTCTGTCGTTGAAGTCTGTCCATGCTGCTCTTCCACATCCTCCTTGATAAGGGACAGAGCTTCAAATCGATTCTGTAGCTGCAAGCTCTCAGAAAGATCCCTGATTTCCCTTCGTCTGTGTGTGACATTCCTCCAGCTGTCTTCCTCCTGTGTACATGAAGTAACAGTCTCCTCCATAGCGACTTCCTCTGTGTGGTCCTCATCCAAGACCGTTTGTTCTGTTCTGTCCAGGAAAACCTCTTGCTTCCTGATATGTTGAAGTGTAGCTACATGGGCCTCCAGCTGCTGCATTTTTTCCACCAAGATGGCTACCAACTTGCATTTGGGGCCTGTGAATTTTCCCACATCGGTAGGCAAGAAGATAAACATCCCACAAGTGTTGCAGCTGTCTGCGGCATTCCCCTCAGTGTCCATACTGAGAAATTTTAGTTAGTCCCTGAAATAGGATTATGGGCTTCCCCCTCAGAAAAATAAATCCCCTGATAACCTGGGTTTTTCCCCAATCACTGCTAGTGTCAAAAATTCATGCGCCATTAGGAACTGCTCTCCTCCTCCTTCTCTCCAGCAGGAACTGGTCTAGAAAGGTCTAGAAAGGCACTGGCAGGGGTTATATAGAGCTAGAGTGCTAGCCTCACCCCCTAGTGACTCACAGAAGCTCCACCCCAGCTGGAACTTTCTAGAAATGTCTAGAAAGGCCCAGAGACTGCTAGCTCCACCCCCTAGTGACTCAAAGGTGTGACTCACAGAAGCTCCACCCCCAGCAACAACATACTCTCCCAAGAGTTTTTAAAAATTCAACTCTTACTCACTTAAAAATGACCACCCAGGAACTGCTCTCCTCCTCCTTCTCTCCAGCAGGAACTCACCTTCAGTGAGATTAGCCCAAATAAAATTGTTTGTTGATTGTTTAGAAGTCTCTTTTTCTTCAGAATGATTTCACTTGAAAATCAGGAGCCTTAACCAAACCATAGCATGAGGCTTCACAGCAGTGCTCAATTCACTATTTTGTTGTTGTGTGCCTTCAGGTCATTTCGACTTATGGCGACCCTAAGGCAAGCTTATCATGGGGTTTTCATGGCAAGATTTGTTCAGAGGAGGTTTGCCATTGTCTTCCCCCTGAGGCTAAGAGCATGTGACTTGCCCAAGGTCACCCAATGGTTTTCTATGGCCAAGCTGGGAATCAAATCCTGGTCCCCAGAGTCCAGTGCTGAAACCATTATGCCACACTGGCTCTGCTTAATTCATTGCCTAGTTAATTTTTTAACGAATGGAAAGAAAATTCAAAAGCATTTGAATGATACATGAAAGATAGGGGCTGACATCTTGTCCAATGTTTGTAAGATCAGGACATACGATCTCATAACTTTTGGGATTGATGTTTATGGTAATTAATGACTGAACGTGAGCCCCAAGTCTGTTAAGCCTAGCAGTGACCCAACCAAAGGCTTTCTGAGTGGCTGCAGACAGAGTGCTGGGGAATTATGACTGCAGTTTTCTCCCACTTGCAAGAAACATTTAGTGGAGCAGAATTCAAAGACATAGCCATGTTAGTCTGGAATATCAGTATTCAGAGGATCTTCTAGCACCTTTGAGATGAACTATGCAAAAGAAGCTGTAGAATAAGCTTTTGTAGACTTGGTCTATTTCTTCAAATGCATGGCAAATCTACAAAAGCTCTTCTTTTGCACACTTAGGACTTTATCACACATAGCTTTTAAATCACCATTAAAGTTTTAAAATAGCACCTCTTTTCCATTGGCCACCCTGAATTTTCTTTGTAAATTAATAAATGTAGGGCCCTCCACATTCGCTTGGGTTAGAGGTGCAGTCCCCCTTCCCCATGAAGGTAAAAAAAAGCACAAATTAAACAATCATTTTTTTTTAACCTGAGAGAAGTAGTCCTCTAGTGTAACTCCGTACTCAATGTCTGCTAGATGTTGATCATAGAAGTGTGCTGGAGGACCTACAAATGCCTAGAGAAGTATTCTTTCTAGAAATCTCTAGATCCTCTAGCACAACCTCTTCAGAATTTAACCAGAGAAATTGCACTGGAGGCCCTAGAGATTCCTAAAGAGAACATGTTAATAAAATCTGTGAATAGTCAAATCTACAAAAGTCAAAACCACAAATGTAGAGGACCAACTGTATAAATACATGGCATCCATTTAAAAAAGAAATCTTATGTGCATCCACTATGATAGTGATTCTTAACCTTTTGGGGCCCCAGAGTCCTTTGAGAATTGGATGAAATGTTTCAGAGTTACAGGGAGAAAATCAAATAATTTTTTGCTTTAGTTCATGGTCCTCTGGAACACCACCATAAACCTTCTAGGTAGTTCAAGGGACCCATGGATGTTGAAGCTGCGTCAAACTGCTTTATTTCTGCAGGGCAGAAGCAGCCAAAGTTTTTACAAATTTTATGCAGGAAGGAAAATATATTAAAAGTTGTAAATGTATTGCAGTTAGCCATGTACAGTATAGGTCAGCCATGATCCCTAGATGGAACCTGGATACCTAAGGGCAGTCTGACTTTGCATACCAGATGTAAAGGCCATGCAGCTAGGGAAGGATGTTGGAAACAGTATGTTTGACTAGATACTGATCATTCTGTGATCTAGCCAAGTTCTTCATATTCTTTTCTTCACCTTCTAAACATTCTCCCTATTAGTTGTGTTAATTCTTTTTCTTTTTCTTTTTTTTAAGTAAAACTTTGCTTAACCACTTCTAAAGCAGTATATGTTATTTTGCTGTTTAAAGCTTTTTTTGTTTTTGTTGTTTTATTTCTTTAAAAGAATGATAAAGGGTTTCTTTTGTGGCCTATTTTATCACATTTTGAAGTGAAGGGTGTTTAATAGACTATCCTAAAGTCTTCTGGCATCCTGGGTCTGAAGAAATCATGATTTACTAACAATCATTATAGAAATAAAATGATTTGTCGAAAGCAAAATAGGGTGCAATTAAGTTGAAAGCTATTTGGCTGTGCAATGCTTATACATACATGATTAAGATGCAAGCCATTAAACTATATTTCTTAATATGAGTTACTCTCTTGGTACCATAATTTAAGCTTCATTTCTCCCAAGGCTTTAAATTATTGTTCGCTTTAGTAACTAAGGGGCCCACAGGGAATGGAAAATGTAAGACTGTAGAAATATTTTAATTATTATAAGCTGTTTAATTATTGCACTGGGTTCATCACCCTTCTCTCTCCTCCCTTCCTCCACATCATGACCCAACCAAATCCAGAGCTCTTTATTGCTGCCTTAAAGTCAAAACAAAAATCATTGGGAGACTTTTTACACATCTCCTGCATTATTTCATGCATATGGACATGCAAATCAGTGATTCCCATTTTTCCCTGGAGTTTTCCCTCCAGAATCCTTCCAGCATCCACATAACATTCCAGTTCTGTGTCAAGCTGAAACACTTTTTTTTGACTTTGCAGAAATGCATATTTTTAAATGAATATTTATCTGTTTTATACACACACACACACACACATTTTTGTACACATTTGCATGTGTCTTTTCATCCCCCTGGGTCCTTGCCAGATATGCATAGACGTCATTATCATCCAGAGTGTAGTTATGTCAGGGAGTAGCGTGGTGTAGTGGTTTGAGTGTTGGGCTATGACTCTGGAGACCTGCTTGATCAAGGAAACCTACTGGGTGACTTTGGGGAAATCACATGCTCTCAGCCTCAGGGGGAGATAATGGAAAACCTCTTGTGAACAAAACTTGCCAGGAAAACTTTGTGAGAGTGTCATCATAGATCAGAAATTACCTGAAGGCACTCAACAACAACAACAACAACAACAACAACAGGGCTCATAACTTCTCCAGTTGTTCAGTGTGTAGGCAAAAACAAATAACATTCAGGTGCAGTGCAAAACAGGAGTCTAACTGCCCTGATCAATGCAACAATAGTATCCAATTAATACAAAGGTTTATTACAGTCAAAGACCAGCACTTTTTTTTACAGACAACAAACTATATACAATTATATGCAATAAGAGTACATCCTAAGGAAAAGCACACAACTAAAACAAAATAAATGCACATAGATATACACCTACATATACATGTATAGTGGATATTTTGTTGTTGTTATGTGCCTTCAATTCATTCCTGATTTATAGCATAGACACAGCAGAAAACAGGTATGTTGTTGTTACTGTGTGCCTTCAGTTAATTTCCAACATGTGACCAAGGTTTGGCAAGGTTTGTTCAGAGAGGGGTTGTCATTGCCTTTCTCTGAAGCTGAGATTATGCAGATCACCTAGCATCATCCAGTATGTTCCCATGGCCAAGAGAAGATTCAAACCCTCTTCTCTAGAATCAGAGTCCAATGCTCAAGAAGCTACACCTCACTGTCTATACTCACTATGAGCCTATGCAGACTAGCCAAAAAGGCCATCCTGGGGTCAGAATCGAGGTGTCGCGTCCACATGACACTCCAACTCTGCATGCCTCCAACAATGCAGCACCAAAGGAGCACCTTAAAGCCATGTTGCCGTGGCTATCACACTCTTTCTAGGGTGCAATAGCCACGGGAAAGGCCAGATTGGAGTCGCATCATGAAGTTGCCGCAGCCTCAATCTGCCACAGCTAAAGGTGACTGCAAGCCACCCTTGAGGGGCGGTCTGCACAGCCTGTATATTACTGAAAAGAAAAACCCCACCAGTATCTCTTGACATATGGCTGCCCAGCCTGAGGAAGAGTCCATCACCAGCTCTTAGTATACCAGAAGTCCTTCCTAATGTTTGGCCAAACTCTGCTTCCTTGTAATTTTGACCAATTGGTTTTAGTCAAGACCTGTGAAGCAACTGTGAAAAGGTTTGCTCCATCTTTAGCATAAAAGACTTGGACCCGTATAATGTTGCAAATTAAGCCATGTGAATTCCAGTGACCAATCACAAAATGCTAAATGCAAGGTATGTGAGGAATATCAGGTGCTGTGACAAACAAGTGTCTTTCACTACATGTGGAACTGGGGCTGGAGGCTGATCCCTATAGACCCAGTGTGCTATAGTGGTTTGAGTGCTAGATTGTGATTCTGGAGACCTGGGTTCAAATCCCTGCTCAGCCATGGAAAGTCTCTGGGTGACTTTGGGCATGTCACACTTTCTACATCTCAGAGGAAGGAAGGGACAAATTCCCTCTCGGCACATCTTGCCAAGAAAACCCCATGATAGATTTACCTTAGGGTCAGAAATTACTTGAATGCACACAACAACAACAACAACAACAACAACAACAACATGCCTAAAATAGGTTCTGCCACACTGCAGAATTAATGCAATTTGATGGTGCTTTGACTTTTATGGCTCCATCCTATGGAATTCTGGGATTTGTTATTTGTTGTGGCACGAAAGCTCTCTGACAGAGAAAGCCAAATATCATACAAAACTACAAATCCTAGAATTCCATAGCATTCAGCTATGGCAGTTAAAGTGCTTTCAAACTGCATTAATTCTGCAATGTATATGCAGCCCTGGTTTACCATTAGCTATTATTGACTTACAGTTGTACTGCCACAAACTGAAAATGAAGGCAGTATTTCTCAAGTGCTATGAGCAGGGATGAAAAGGCATCCATGCACTAAGGAACAGAGTGGTAGGACATTTTGGGTTAGCAGAAACCATTACCACACTACACTGTCATAGTGCTGCTATTCCACTTTTACTGTTCTGACTACCGCCTGTTGCATTCTGAGGCTTGTAGTTCAGTGAGGCCTAAGAGCTCTCTGGTTGATGATTCTAAATGCCCCTACTGCAAATCCCTGAGTGCAACAGGAGACCGCAAGTGCAGTTAAAGTGGAATAGCAGCGCTATAAGAGTGAAGAGTGCAGATGATATAACCTACCGCTCTCACTGTTCCTCCCTGAGCTTAGCTGCAACCCTTAAGGTAGCTGGGGTGGTGGGGAGACTTCCCAGGAAATATATATATATATATATATATATATTGTTGTTGTTGTTGTTGTTAGCTATCCATACTTAAGGCAAAGTACAGTATTTCCAGGTGACTTTATCTTGAAGGAATCAGTACCATAAAATTTACATCTATAACTGGTTTCTCAACCTGGATAAACTCAGCTGCCTTTGTTTTTATATTCTCTGTGCATGGGCTACTGGAATTGTCCTGTTCACAGCTAGTTTTTGAAAACTTCCACTACACCATTGACTACCTGTCTCTGATCACCTTTTCTTTTCTCTAAGAAAGAATGGAAGGGTTTATAAGAAAGAGTTGGTGAAACAACTTTGTTCACTAGATGGCAGCATTTCTCTCTTGTTCTAAAGAGCAATATATTGCATTACTCATTCTCTGGCTTCCAGAGGGCTAATGTTCCATTAGAGCAGTGAATCCCAAACTTTGGTTCTCCAGATGTTTTGGACTTCAGCTTCCAGAAGGCACAGCCAGCTTTGCCAACAATCAGGAATTCTGGAAACTGAAGTCCAAAACATCTGGAGGACCAAAGTTTGGGAACCACTGCATTAGAGAATTGTGAATTATGTATTAAAGGCAGATCTTATCAAAAAAGTATATTTAAAGAACTAACTATAAAATCTTTAACTGTCTATATTGTTTCAGCTGTAAACCAAAACATCTTAGACATGTCTTCTACAGCCCTTTGAAACTTAGAACAATTCATTTAACATTTTGCAACTGTTGTAATCCACTTGCATTCCTAATATCTCAGAAGTTGTAGCTTTCACAGCTGGAGGGAAAGTCATGTATTGTGTATTAGCCACAAAGGTCCTCAACAGATTGGCAATAAATACCAGTACCGGGGCAGGGTTGGGGTGTGGTGACTGCATGCCAGCCTCCCCAACTCCACCCCCACCACATGGCAGTAGGGTCATGCTACGTTTTTGGCACAGCATGTAGACATGCTGCACCAAAGAGCTGCAGAAGAGGCACAGTGGCAGCAATAAGGGTGCTGCTTCCACAGAACTTTTTGTGGCTTCTTTTTGTGCCAGGTTGGAGGCGTGGTGTCCGGTTGTCACATCCTCAGCCCAAGGCTTCCATCTGCTGAGCCCCTTAGTTAAGTACTGTATACTCTCCTGCCCTGATCAATGGCAAAATAGATCTCCTCCTCTCCATGCAGCTGAGGCCTGGTAAAGTAGGTTGGGGGAGTTATGATCATGGCAGTGTCATAATTGTGACTAAGTAGTAGTCATGAATACAGAACAGGTATCTAGATTTACAGAATTGTTACTTAGGGGTGTACAAACAGCCCTGAAGGGGCAACCTCCAGCTGCCCCTTCTTCAGCCAGATTGGGGCCACAGCCTCCACATGCCATGGCCCCAATCTGCCCTTTCCAGGATGCAAAAAGGAGCCACAAAATGTGGCTTCTTTTTGCACCCTGGAAAGGGCACCATAGCTGTGGCGCCACAGCTATACAGCACTCCTTTTGTGCTGAGTCATATTGACACAGTGCCAGAGTGATGCCATGATGCCACATCCCATTTGGGGTGGTGCACAGCATCATGACACCCTGGGGGGCAGAGTCAGGGCATGCATCATCTGGATGCAATGCCCCGACTCCACCCCCAGGCTGGCTGTAATGGCTGGTCTGAACAGGGCCTTAGTCACAAGTGTGACACTATCATAACTCCCTCCCTAACCAGAGTGACCAGACATTCTTCTTTTCCAAGACATGTCCTGCATTTCAACCTTCTATTCAGGAGTAATTCCAAAATATCCTCCATTTTGAGCATGACTAACACCACTTTTGCTGTTCCCCTTCAAGAAATACATCTATTTGGCAGCCTGCCCTGACTGCAAATAGGGGAATAGAATGGAGAAATTGTGGCACATTTGTTCCTCAGAGAGGTATAGGATAGCAAACGTGTTAGGCAATGGGCTACTTGAGGACACAGTGCAAAGGGTTTTCTCCCTAAATTTCAGTACAAAGGACAAATGAAAAGAATAATTTAAATTTTGATTCAGTCATGATTTTGCTGCTAGTAACATTAAATTATAGTGTGGTGTAGTGGTTTGAGTGTTGGACAGTGACTCTGGAGACCAGGGTTCAAATCCCCACTCAACCATGGAAACCCACTGGGCAACCTTGAGCAAGTCACACTCTCTCAGCATCAGAGGCTAGCAATGGCAAACCCCCTCTGAAGAAACCTGCCAAGAAAACCCTGTGACAGGTTCACTTAAGGATCTTCCTAAGTTGGAAATGACTTAAAGGCACACAAAACACACCCAAAGTTCAGTTTTAAGCATTTGTCTTGTTCCGAGTTCCATAAGTATATTGCGAGTCAACAAGGCATTTGAACAAACTTAATGTCATCAGAAAAATACATTTGAATATATAATGAATCACAGTATTTGTAATATAAATGTAGAATCATAGAATCATAGAATCATAGAGTTGGAAGAGACCACAAGGGCCATCCAGTCCAACCCCCTGCCATGCAGGAACTCCAAGTCAAAGCATCCCTGACAGATGGCCATCCAGCCTCTGCTTAAAGACCCCTAAGGAAGGAGACTCCACTACACTCCGAGGGAGTGTGTTCCACTGTCGAACAGCCCTTACTGTCAGGAAGTTCCTCCTAATGTTGAGGTGGAATCTCTTTTCCTGCAGTTTGCATCCATTGTTCCGCGTTCTAGTCTCTGCAGCAGCAGAAAACAAGCTTGCTCCCTCCTCAATATGACATCCCTTCAAATATTTAAACAGGGCTATCATATCACCTCTTAACCTTCTCTTCTCCAGGCTAAACATCCCCAGCTCCCTAAGGCGTTCTTCATAGGCCAAGGTTTCCAGACCCTTCACCATCTTAGTTGCCCTCCTTTGGACATGCTCCAGTTTCTCCACATCTTTTTTGAATTGTGGTGCCCAGAACTGGACACAGTATTCCAGGTGGGGCCTGACCAAAGCAGAATAGAGTGGCACTATAACTTCCCTTGATCTAGAAACTATACTTCTATTGATGCAGCCTAAAATTGCATTGGCTTTTTTAGCTGCCGCATCACACTGTTGACTCATGTTCAGCTTATGGTCTACTTGGACTCCTAGATCCCTTTCACATGTGGTCTCATTCAGCCAGGTGTCCCCCATCCTATATCTGTGCATTTCATTTTTCCTCCCTAAGTGCAGAACCTTACATTTCTCCGCATTGAATTTCATTTTGTTAGCACTGGCCCAGCTTTCTAGTCTATTCAGGTCATTTTGAATTTTGATCCTGTCCTCTGGGGTATTAGCTACTCCTCCCAGTTTAGTGTCATCTGCAAATTTGATAAGTATGCCCCCAATTCTGTCATCCAAATCGTTAATAAAGATGTTGAATAGCACTGGGCCCAGGACAGAGCCCTGTGGGACCCCACTGGTCACTTCTCTCCAGGATGAAAAGGAGCCATTGTTGAGCACCCTTTGAGTTCGGCCACTCAACCAATTACAAATCCATGTAACAGTTAACTTGTCTATCCCACATTTTGCAAGCTTGTTTAAATAAACCATATGAAATGAATTTATGTTAATATGAGTGTTCTTAGCTTTTCTTTGGTTATGTCCTATATTTTGAAGTGCCCTGTCCTCCTTTCAGTTATGACACTCAGTCACCCTGTCCCAACCTATTTTGCTGGGCATCAGCTGCATGAGGAGAAGGAAGTCCATTCTGCCAGCAGTTGGAGAACAGGTGAATGATGTTTCCATCAGGTTGTCAGAAAGTTGGGACAGGAGATGGTACTCATTTAACTAAGTAGCTCATACAGAACTAGGCAATGTCTGCAAAATGTGATCAGATTCAGTCCTAAGCAGTGGATTCAGTACAGACAAGAACGAGGGGTATCCAAAAGTTTTAATGATCACCTTTTTAAAAAATTGACAGAAAGTTTGTTTTGATTTGTAGTTGTTAAGTTATCTCTATGTAGTTACTATCTAGATTTACACATTTTTCCCAGAGTATCTTGACCCTCCGAATACCTGATATTGTAGAAGTCTGCAGATTGTGTGTTACGAGGGGTATCGTAAAGTAATGATTATCACCCGGAAGTTATTATGTCATATTGATGAAATTTTGTCAGTGTCATCATTGGTCCCTAAGTGCATGTTGCTGAGAAAATCAACTCATTGTGTCCTTTATTTTTGTGACTGGCTGTGCCAGAAATGACTAAAGCGTAAAATCCTTGTCAGGCACAATCTGCAGACTTCTACAATATCAGGTACAATGTCAATTTTTTTAAAGGTGATAATTAAAACTTTTGGATATCACCTCTTATATATAAACCCTACCACTGATGTACCACCTTGCCTTTTTTTACTTACTTTCTTCTCCCCCTCCCCCCCAGCAGCTGGTTACCAGTTCTTGATTTTGGTACCTACATATAAGTACCTTTCACATGGATGAGAAATTCACATGATAGAAGGAACACTGAGCTAGAACTTATTTGTGAGCCACCTTGGGTCCCTTTCTGGGAGAAAGGTGGCATAGAAATGAAGCAAATGAAATAAATAGACCATCTTGTCAAGTTGGCACAAGGGCAAGAATTGCATTTTTTTTTTTTAATATTTATTTATTTATTTATTTATTTTTGCCAGGGACAGGGTGAAGGCTACATTTTCCTCATGGCATAAGGGTAAATGCTTGGTCCTTTTTCCTCCATACTATGTATTTTCTAGCAACTATTAATTTGGACACAGAGCCAGCCTCCCATTGGGTAGAGTGAAACAGATGCATCCAGTATAGGGATGTCATTCTTCCCTAGTTTCATTCTAGAAAGAATCAGTGATTAATTTAACTGTTTCCTTCCCACTTTCAGAAAGTCTTTGCAGATAGCACAGTTTTCAAAAACTATTTGTAATTTGGGACTTGTAATGTGCCATTCACATGTGGAATTTCTTTTTTATGCAGAAACTGTGCTTCGTGCACTGAAAATGCTGTACTTGTGGGTCTTATTATGTGCAAAATTTGCACTTTTGGGCACAGGAAACAACATTTTCTGCACATAAATGTTTTGCACAGAAAATACTGGTTCCTGTACAGAAAATGAAGTTTTCTGTGCAAAAAGATTACATTGTGAATTTGGCACAGAATAAGTCTCAAATTGTAAAGATTGTTGTCAGTCCTTCTCAGCATTTTCTAGTGCTTGAGAAAAATGTTTTTCAACCCTTTTTTTAATATTGTTTTACTAATCTCTCCTTCCCTATTCAGGTAGTAGATCTGGAGTGTCATGAAACTCAAGATTGTCCTGATCTAGATTGGCAAAAAGAAGTGTGTTCATGGCTGCATGAAATTCTAGCCTTTAGATGAGAAAAAGGGAAAGTGTGCCATGAAAACGCTTTTTTTGCGTTTTAGGGGAGAAGAAGCACCTTTAAAAAGGTGCTGGTTTTCCCAGCTTCTTTTTTTAAAACTGCGGAACAGTGCAGCTCCATCCAAATGTTGTGGTGCAGCTGCTAAGCATTAAGGAAAAGGCAACTTCATGTCACACTTTCCTGCCAATCTAGAAAGCCCAATAATATTTAATTTTTACTACAGGGAACAAGGGAGATATTTGGAGGATTGAGGGTTTATTCCTGGCAAGATTAGTTATTTGTAACTAGTTATATCCAAGCTGTGTCTTGGAGACGTTGGATAATTGGATTAGAAAGAATTACACAAACATTGAAATCAGCAAGGTTAGCTGTACCATGAGGCAGACTGAGTAATCATTTGGCTGATGCTGGGAAAGGAGGAATGGTGTTGATGGAGTTTATCACATGGGAGGAATTTCTGTCAATTCTGAAAGAAATGGAAGTGAGGCCAGTTCGGAATTGAGTAAATTCGCTAGTTCAGCGAATTTACTTGATTGCGTATTGACACTGCATTGTGGTCAGAACCGCCTGAAATTGCCTCCCAGTGCCTGAAACTGCATGTGATAGTTTCTCACGCAATCACGCAAAACCCCATGATTGTGTTCAGAAGGACTTCCCTTTGCCCAAAAATGTGTCTGATCAGCTTTCACGCAATCACGCGAAACCCCACGATTGCATTCAGATTGCCATTGGGTTATACTTCCAATTCCCTTCATGTGATAAACTCTTATGTCTTGGAGAATCGAGTATATTCAGAGTATATGTCTGGGACTTGCCACATGCTCTTTAAACTAGACCTCTGCCCTCAGGGGAATAGGAAACGTTACCCTGTCGCCAGTGTTGAAGTAATACTCAATGTCAGTCTGGTTAGTTACATGGAAGAAAGGGAGGGGGAGCTTTCACGTTTGCCTGCAAAAGAGTATAACACTTTACGTTGGCTGGGCTAAAAAAGTAAGCCAATAGAAAAAAAGGCATTAGATTTGCTGGGACAACTTTCCACTCTTTCTCGCCCCCCCCCCCTCTATTTAAATTTTACACAGCAAGTGGCCAGGGACCTAGCACAAAGGAGGAAGACAAAACTCCCTAGTAAGAAAAAATTCTTGTTGTTAACTTCTGTCATGTTCATTTCAATTTATGGCGGCCATATGAATGAGAGATCTTGCAAACTCAGGGCCATGGCCTTCTTAACTGAGTCTATCCGCCTGTTTTGTAGCCTTTCCCCTTTTTCCTACAGCCTTCTACCTTGTCAAGCATCATTGTTTACTCTAAGTTTTTTCATGATATGAATTAGACTTCTCCCTGCTATGAAACTTCATTCAGTCATGAAATTTAGAACACTGCAGTAACTTAAAGCTTTAGCTGAGCATTTAGAAATACAGTTTTAGGCATCCGAAGTAAACAGGCAGGCAAGATTCCCAAGAGTATGCAAACACAACAAATAAGATTTCCTGGTGAGAATAATTTTCACTGCCCTACACTCTGCAATGCTAGAAATTTGAGAGTTTGAAGGAAATTTTAATTTCAATGAAGCATTCTTATTGGGAAGCAATGTCCTCATTTTGCCCTCTGCCCCACAGCTACACCCCTGCAAGTACGGTAGCTAAAATGCAAGGCCGTTGTTTTTACTCATCAGGTGATGATGTTGTAGAATGCTTACCTTATAGTTCTATATTGCTTTTACAGCAAAACACGACACAGTTGAACTAGTCTCCTATCTTTGTGCATGAGGGTTAACTGATGCAATTTCTGGGCTACAGCCACAAGTTTTGCCCTGTGCACTCCCACATGCCTTGACATTCTTTCCTTGAGCCAAGTATTATTTCAAGAGCTGTTAAATATTTTCTGCCTTTTCAAAAGCATGAGAAAAATTCTTGACAGACTTTATGTAGAACATGTGAGGATGTCAGACACCATGAGTATCAGGAAGAAAATTATACATGCTATCTGAGAGGTATTCTACAAGTGACCCACAGAATGAGGCAATAATGTTCTAGAGTCTGCCACTTCAGGTGGAGGATTGCATTTTTGTGTGGAGGATTGCATTTTCTCTGCCCCTGCACCTATAAAGCACACACGTACATCTTTAAAAAGCTCTTTCAGCCTTGTTGCATTGCAATGCAGCAATCTTTGTTCATGAGAATTGCATTCTGTTCCAGAAGCTGCACAGATGTAAATTTTCAGTTCAGGTATTCTATGACATTGGTTTGTATGTTTCTATGTCATACACCTATGTATGTTCCCTTACACATATGGCTGTGCCTTTTTTGGCCATTGTGAAATTGACATAGTCATTTCATTGTTGCATAAACAGGAGTTCCACACTTCACATGCATCTATACCCTATTATTAGTCCCAGTTAGAGTAGAAGAACTGAATCAGTTAGACTTATCCACATACTGACTCCCCCATTCAGCTGCTGCTTGAATGGATCTGCTCTGACCAACTGAATGCCACCCATTTAGTTGCACATTTTTGAATCTCATATACCTATTTGTCAGTGCCTTCAATGTACCATCAGGTCATCTTGTCTATATTCAGAGAAAAAGAGAGGGAGAAGGAGATCCCTGGTGTAGTCATTTACATATATGCCGCTGGGTTTTATTTGGAAAGCATTCAGAAATTCTTAGGGCTGATTTGACTCCTATCATTAGAAGTCAGGTAGCCATCTGAGGGGCCAGATTTTTTGTGTTGTCATGAGAGAACAACAAAATATTAATTCATTACACACACACACACACCCCTAAGGAAAAGTCCTTCTGAAATTTTTTGCCTTGAACAGCAGAAATAAATTGTCTGGCTTTAAGTGCAATAAAAAGTTGTTCTCCACATTGATTTGTGGAGGCATTCCAAGTGGATGACTGGAGGCTGCCATTGGTTGCTCTGCCACTGGACATACCAACTGGGAGCTTCTGGGTTCCAAGAGTAACATTCCCAAGCTCTGACAAAATCTTTCCAGATGTTACATAATTCACCTTTAGCTAGAATCCTGCATTGGGAGATAAGCATGTGGCACATGGCCATGGACTCTATGACACCAGCCTATTATCTCACAGCAATCATGTTATTGAAGCAAACATGAAGATATCAGCGACATACCTGTTGGAAAAGACTCACTATCACATCTTCTGCAATCATATTATTGTGATATTGGTTTGAAAACATTCATGTCCTTTTCTTTTCTCTTCCTGTACTTTCTTTCTTTTTTTTTTTTGTTTTTTTTTTGTTTTGTTTTGTTTTTTTGGAGGGGGGTCTTGCTTCTTACCTTCTACCACCACCACACTCCCCCCACTTTCCATATGATTTGGAAAACATGGCTTTCTATCCTACCACAAAAATTTTTTAAAGCAGCCTTTGCTTCTCTTTTTCTTGTCTTGCCTCTTATCTTTGATCCTCACCCCTGCTTTCTGTAGGCTTTGCAAAATGGCTTTTTCACCCCCGAAAAAAGCATTGGGAGGAAAAGCAGACACAGGTCCCAGGCCAAGTGGATGTTTGTGTGTTTGCAAAATACTCCCTCACTCTGCCGTAGGAACAACTCTGCTGGCAATCAGAGGAAGGGGAGGAGTGTTAAGCAATATGGTGGATTAAGGAGGGGGGTTTCCTTGCAAGGACGAGTGAAATCAGAGCTTACCCCTTTCTTCCCCAGGTCTCTTTCTTGGGGCTTTATCTCAAGCAGAGAGGGATAGTGAGGAAGTGGTCGAAAATCATGCCTACTCCCATCATGTGACTGCCAGTATTGGAACTGCAGCAGAAGGGACCTATCGCACCAGAGGCAGAGGTGGAAAAGCAACAATAGTAGGAACCATTAACAGGTTTACCCTGTCAATAAAAAGTTGTTCTCTACCAATGATTTAAATGTGAAGCAGCAACTGGAGAGATAGTACAAGCCAAAAATGGTATTATCTTGCTGTAGTCATGGTTTATCAGCTCGTGTGATAAACTCTTCCATCTTCTATGATTCTTCTTCCTCAAAACCCACTTTGTAAGCAATTTAGTCGCGTCAACACAGCTACGGGGGGGGGGGGGGAAGTGTGTGAAGAGAACAGCTGAGATGCGTCCATCTAAGATGGACAGTGAGTAAAGCTGGCTGAAAGAGAATGAAATCACTTGAAAGGTGTTGTTGGAGAAGAGTTCTATGGATAACATGGGCTGCTAAAAAGACGAGTGAATAACCCATTCCCCATTAACCCATGTAAAGCAAATCAAACCCGAACTCTACTAGAAGTGATGATAAGTAAACTGAGGGTGACATGGTTTGGACGTACAGGCTTCTTTAAAATTTGGACTAAAACCCAGAGTGGATTCCACTGATGTGGAAGCCATTAGCCACCACTGAAACTGTGACTATTGCATTCTAATTCCCTTTCCACCAACCAGTACTTTTCTAATAGGGAAATGGTAGTTGTTTTGAGTCAGCTTTGGTCTGTGCACCAGGCTCAAGGGCTTGGCATGTGCCTGACCATGCTAGCTCTTGTCATCAGTCCTGCCAGTCCTGGATTTCGACATGGCTATCTATAACTTCATCAGATAGATATTATTCCCTGACTTTGCACTGAAGTCCATTGATGTTAGATGGAAGACAGATGATTATTATCCATGTTATCTCTACTATCAGCCCTGATTTTCTCCTATCGTGTGCAACTATTTCACCAAGTAATTACATAGCACAGCTGGTGCTGGCGAAGACACTCAATAGCACATCAAAAAATGCAGAACATTTCTGTGCAGTGAAAACTGAAGGAGGGATTGAAAAAAAGGAGGTCAAGGATTTTTTTTTACTTTTGCTCTGTTTTTCTTTTGCTTGCATTTCAGCTCCATTAAATTTAAAACTAGGCCTAGGCAGAAGGTTTTTTTAACTGTACAGCAATGTAGTTTGGTGTTAGTTCCTTTTCGTTATCTCAATAGCATCTGCATAGAGTCCCTTATAAATTGGGATAACCTGAAAAGAGAGAAAGGAATGTGTGAATTCAGCACTTCTTAGTAACTGAGTGGATGTCTTGTACAATCTCAAAAGAAACTCTGCTCTTAGGGAGAACTGTAACACTGTATAGGAGGAATCCAGTTTTGTCACAAGCTATGGAAAAAGCAAAGAATTGAAATGATGATGTGGGAAAAATTCCTCTGTAGTTTTTGAGGCTCTAGACTTTTTCTTTTAAATCACTTTGCTCTTTAAGTGCCATGAGGATTAATGTAACCACATTCTTGACATTTCTGCCTTTAATCCAACCTGTTTCACTTCAAAATATTGATATATATATATATATATATATAGTAATTTTTAAGCTTTTACTTACTACTTTGAATAAAAGTCTGTTTTTCCTTTCAACAGACTTTGCAACTGAAAACGGCAGGGTAGCTCTTCCAAGAAGAGAATCTGTAAAACAATAACAATCTAGGGGAGAGATTTTCCATCAAACATGTTACTTTTTCCTTGGGTGCCAAAACTAACAGCTACATGCTTATTCTAAAATAGATCCTACTGGATTCAAAGGAGTTTATTCCCAACCAAGGACTTTTGACACATACTGTTCTGCCACAATCACGCTAGTTTAAGAATGGAAGCATAATGGTTTGGCATCATTTCTTATGACACTTTTCCCCACAATAACACTTTAAGGATCCATGGTTGTGTGATCTGTTTTCCACACTACCAAACACTGTGGTGAAGGACGGTGGCAATTGTGGCTGCTAACTGCCTCCTGAAGCCAGCTGCTGTGTGAATATGCACACAGCAGCTGGCTTTGGGAAGGTGTTGGCGGTGTAATCACTGCAAGGCAGAAGAAGAGAGCGGGGAAGAGGAGCAGAATTATGCCCACTCACACAACAGAACTGCAGCAAAAACAGAACTGCAGCAAAAGGGACCCATGGCATAAAGGCAGTAATGGAGTGGCAACAACATTGAGAGCCTATCGATGGGTTTTGCTCATCAATGAAAAGGTGCACTACAATAACAAATTGAAGGGAAGGCAGTGGCAGGATGAACCCAACTGTGTGATAAATGCGGGCCAAAGTCACTTTTATCCTGTTAAAATTCATCTTTTATAGCCCTGTGTGGTAAAGTCCTAAGATGATCTCCAAATGAGAAAACAGTCTCTGGAAGTCCCAGGTTTTGTTCTTGTAGAAAATGTTTTATTTTGGAGTCCATGTGACCTTTTCTTCATCCCAGAGTATTTCCTGAGGTCTCCAGGCATTATCAAGGAGCTTTCATTCCTTCCTCTCAAGTCAGTTTAAATTAAATTGAGTGCAAATTACTTTTGTACTTTGACCCAAATTAACTCAATAGCCCATCTTGGAAGAAATCTAATGAAAGGTATAAATCAAATAAATAAATAAATAAATAAATATTTGAAAGTCTTTAAACAGTATACTCTCCAAGGGTTCCCATTTGCACTTAATTAAAGAACATGAGGGAATAGAATCTTGGCCTTCCCATTAGACAGCCAAAAGGAAATACCTGCAGCCTTTTCTAGTTTGTGAGTTCTTTCTCATTAATAACTTTTGCCATCTTGACCATACCAGCAGCATCACTTTGTGGTGCAGGAATTGCAGACCACACTGGGTGACACCTCAGAAAAGGGGTGGCACCCAGTTGGGCCCCCATGGTGTGTGTGCGCCCATGTACCAGTGCTGGCCAGTGCCCCCCTTCTTCTCTGCTGCCCTGGCTGTCTCCCACTGCATTACTTGGCCAGCTGCCTACCCAAGCAGCCCTGGGCAAGTGGGAGGGTGGGCAAGCAGGTGAGAGAGGAGGCAGGAGGGGAGAGGTGAGAATACAGGCTACACATCAGGACAATAAAATGAAGTGGCACTCCCACTTTTTTGAGAGTTTTTTTACAGCTTTTCATAATCTATGCAGTCAAAGGCTTTTCTGTAGTAGTCAATAAAGCACATGCAGATTTTCCTTTGGAATTCCCTGGTTCTGTTGTCCATTCTGTGTCTGCAATATGATCCCTGGTGCCTCTTTCTTTCCCGAATCCAGTTTGCACCTCTGGGATTTTTGCTCCATATGTGGTAGGAGTCTTGGCTGCAGAATTTTGAGCATGACTTTGCTTGCATGATAAATTAGTGCAATGGTCCTGTAGTTACTGCAGTCTTTTGTGTCTCCTTTTTTTGTGAATAGGAATGTATATTGATCACTTCCAATCTATGAACTACTGCTTTATTTTCAATATTTCTTGGCAAATTCAGTTAGAAATTAACTTGATTCTATATCTGTGGATTGCAGTAGTTCTATTGGTATGTGACTACATTTGCTTTAAAAAGTAACAATGATGTTGATGTTGTTACCCTAAAAGTAACACAGTATTAATCATGCTTATGTTTAGCATGAAGCTTCAAATCTATTATTATTATTAGTAGTAGTAGTAGTAGTAAGCAAAGTAATTTGATGGCACAAGTCACTGGCATGTGATTACTACTGGTATACTTTGCTCCACGATCCAATTGGAGAGGGAGGTGGCAGACTTGCCCCAGAGCGCTGGGATGAGCATCCTTGCTTGGATGATAAGCCATCCCTACCTGTGGTACAAAACATGCACTGTTCCTGCCCACTTTGTTATAACCTCGACACCCAGAACAAACTATAAACCAGCATGAACAATGTGATATAATCTCCATGATCCTCCTCCATGATCTCCATAGGCACCATTGTTATAGGAAATTACAAAAGGAAATAAGAAGTTAAAGTTAATGCTGGAAAACAAATGAAATGATCCCTTTTTAACTTGTAATCATAATATGTTGGATTTATATCTTCATTAAAGGAATCTACCTCTGCCCTTTTCTGTCCTTGTTGCAACAGCCCCACTGGCTGCTGGTCCATTTCAGGACACAATTCTATGTGTTAGTGATGACCTATAAAGTCCTATATGGCTGGGATCCAGGCTTTTTGATGGACTATCTCTAATAAAAATAATAATAATATTCTGCCCCTCTATGAAACGCAATTGGGGCAGCTTACAACATTAAACAATAAAATAAAATAAGCCCATTTGAGCTCCAAGATATTCAGGAGAGGGATTTTGCTCTGTGCCACCTCACCACCTTCACAGGCTCATTTGGTGGGAAAGTGGGAGAGGGCCTTCTTGGTGGCTACTCCTGAACTTCTTCCCTGAGGAAGCTAAGATGGCACCCTCCATATTCTCCTTCCACCAGCAAGCATCCTTTTTCCATCATGCTTCTAGTTTTAGCTTTACAGATTATTTAATCTATTGCTTTTTAAGATATTTTTATATTGATACTTTTTACTGATATTTTATACAGTTTTTAATCCATGCTTAAAAATAAAGTTGCAAACCACCTTGATTTCCGATATTGGGGGGAAAGCAAGATATAAATGAATAAAAATAAATAATTGAGCATGTGCTTTACCAGTAAATACATTCGCTTTGTTGGTTTTATCTGGATTACTAGATTTCAGATGGTACATTGACTGAGTGGGAAAGGTCTTTCAATTTTAGCTGTCCCACATCATCTCTGATTTAATTATATAACCAAGGAAAGCTAAACATGCAAATTGGTGTACATTTATAGAGACAGTGGTGCAATTCAGCAGCCCTGTCCTGAAATTGAATCCCATCCAGAAAGGTACTTAAGGATCCTGTTGAACTGTAATTAAGTGCAGTTGGTGTTTTTGTTGGGTTGAGGTAAGATTGTTTGCCAACTGAATGGTAGGAGTTCTTTTTAACAAGTAGCCAACTGATATAGCCATCTTTTTGTTTCAAATGTGGAAGTGTGGGAATGTGAATCCCCCCCTAGATCACAGCCCAGCTCACCATTTCCACACTGACAGACCAATCTGATGTGTGTTTATGCAGCAGTAAGTCCTGATGTGTGTGTGGGCTTTATTCCAAAGCATTGTCCACAGACTACTGTCATTCAAAACATTTTAATGTGCTTAAGGATTCAATATGTCAAAAACAACCAATTCCTTCACTTTCTAATTTTTATTTTAAAAACATAACTATTCTGGTTGCTAGTTATTGTCACTCCATGTTTAAAATATCACAGTAAATCCTCTTAACATGCTCTGCTTTATTGCACTATTTATCCTTGATTGTTCCCAAAAAGGGATTTAGTCATCTTTAGTAATACTTTAATAAAATCCTTCCCTATATCTTCACCCAAATGGAACCCTGCTTGAAAGACCTGTTGATATCCAGATAATGTCAGATCTACCACTAAGCAAAGGGAAGTACGCTAAGTTCAAGCTGGGTCAGCAGTGCCAGGTCTCTGGATGCACTTCCACCACCACCAACAGCAGCCTCCTGGCTATTTGCTTTTGCTGAAAGACAGAGCTGTGGAGCCAAATTGTTTGTTCTGTATTCTCAAACAGCAAGCTTCCCACAGATGCAATGCAGTAGGGATGCCAGAAAAATCCACCACAGAATCTACCAGTATAGAATTTTCCTGGTTAGCATCCTCAGGAACCAGAGTGATATAGTGGTTTGAGTATTCAACTAAGACTCTGGGATCGCAGGATTCAAATCCCTGCATGGAAATGGAAACCCAATGGGCCACAAGCCACATGCTCTCAGCCTTAGAGGGAGGGAATTGCAAATGATGGGGTTTTCCACTTGGGCAATCCCACTAGTGCTACCACCTGTGAGGATTCCTCTTAGGCAGTCCCACTACGGTGGCCAAATGGCTTCTACCCATTAACTCACCAAATGTGAAGACTTCCACAGTGCTGACTGCTGTTATTGTAGCTGAGGGCTTCCCCTGATCCCCATCTCCACTACAATGAAATGACTTTTTCCTGTCCCACCTGTGTCACATCAACTGTGTAGACCATCTACATGCCCTCAAGATACCTATAAGGATTTATGCAACTTCTGTCATTGATAGACACCAGCCCTCTATATTCAAAGTCGCCAATACTGATAGATAGTGTTTCTGGGGACCAACAATGTAAAAAAACAAGAACAATTATTTATTCATAGAATTAAACATAACACAGCAGATTAATTATTTATCACATTTAAAACACCACAACCCTCTTTTACACTCCTCCCAGGCTAACTCAGACCAACCATAGCAAACTCATATTCCAACCCTAGTCTAACTCCCTGTCTAACAAACCCAGTCTAACTGAACCCCACATGCAAACCTCCTCAAACAGTTCCCCAATCAGCATTCACTCCAGCATTGTATTCTTTCCCCTTTTCCAATAGTGCCTTACCTTATACTCTAATATATAATCAATAAACCAAGCAACATTTTCAAATACAAATCCTCTGAATAAATCTTGCCAAGAAGATCCTAGTATGGGATCACAATAAGTGATGAGTCAACTTGAAGGCACATAACAATAACAACAGACATCTTCATGATGTCAGACTAACAAAATTTATGGAGATATGTATATATACAAATCTGGCAAACATTACATTATTTTTGGAAATGCCAGATGATAAAGAAAGGGATTCAAACAAAGGAGAATGTAAATAAGAACCCAATGGTTTTGCATTAACATATCTTACATTAAAATGTGTGTTATATTGTATATTATTTCTAAAAATCCACCAGTATTTGTGGGAAAATTGGAAAGAGCTCTGCAGATAATGGAGTGGATGAGGACACATGATCTGCTGAAGTCTGCTGGCTGAATTGTATTTGATTCCTGTGTTACTTCGATGGAAGACACCATCCTGTTGCCAGGCTAGTGATTGAAGGAAGATTCAATTGCTAGCCTGGCTCACTCCTGCACATAGAATAGTGGGTGGATTGTTTATTGTACCCTGGGCCAAACCTGGGGGGGGGGGGAGTGAGACTTCTATGTCCATATAGCTAGAGGATTCTGGGAGCCATAGTCCCAAAGGGTAAGTTTTGTAAACTCTGCCTCAGCCAGCAAAATGACTTGGCCTAGACCTGCAACCAGAAAACACACATTCTGCTGTTGGGGAGACAACAATGTTCTTAGAGGCACAAGGAGCAAATGATGATCTCTCATGAGCCATGTTGCCATGAAGAAGATAAATTGCTTGGCTAAATGTACTATCACTAAACTATCATGAGTGTGGGGAAGTTTCTCCATTCTTTGAAAAACAAATGTATGTCATTCACACTGGAAGAGAATCACATTGTTGCCATTGCTTATGAAAAGGAGTTAAGAAAAGAACATAATTGCAGTTATTAAAATATAATGTACACAAAAAGTTTCTGGAAGCACAAAAGGAATATTTATATTTTTTTGAAACTACAGAGTAAAGCTATTCACACCCCACCTCCTGTTAATCCTCATCTTTCAGAGTGTTTTGATGCTGCAATTTCCATTGCATTAATTGAATTCCCTCTCCTGCATAGTATGAAGGGAAGAGAATACACCTTGGATAATTGTTTGAAAAATTCATTTAACCTTAACCACCACCACCACTTAGCCACACCTAGAAGCCCCACAAAGACTTCTGGGAGTTGTAGCACCCAACATACTAGAGCTTCAGAGGTTACCTGCTTTTTCTTTAGGCCACAACTGGACAGGGGAGCGGAGACAACCATTACGAATCATGAACTCCAGAAGAGACTAGCCTGACATTTGCCTGGAATACTGACACATATTACAGGTCTTCTTAACTTATGTATTGGCTAGTTCATTTGTTCATTAATTCATTAGTAGGTCCAGTCTTTTCTCCAGTTAGTTTGAGGTAGCATGCATGGCTGTTCTTTTCCCCACTTCTTCTGTGGTAGCCTCTTCTAACTTGGGACTCACACATATTTTGGGCTACAGCTTCCATCCATCATAACCGGTGTATTAATTATGTCTGTGGCTGATGGAAGCGATAATCCAAAAACATATGGAAAATGTCAGACTATGTTAGAAAAAACTGCTGTAAGGGCTACACAGACCATGTCATAGAATCCTTTTTATTATTTCTTGTAAAAGACTATGGGGCTCAACAGACCTCTCTTTTGGAGCAGCCTGGAGCTGCCCATTTCCTCGCCAGATTGGGCAGCAACAGCTACACACTGCAGCCCCAATCTGGCCTTTCTGCAGTGCAAAAAGCAGCCCCAAAATGCACCTCCTTTTCGAGCTATGGAAAGGGTGCTCTTGCCATTGCATCGGTGGCTTTTCGCCACTTCTTTGGTGCAGCACATATAAACACTGTGACAAAGATGTGGTGTGACACCACCTGCCATCTGGTGTTGGGGCAGCGTGGGGCAGCATGGGGCAGAGTCAGGGTGGCCGGTGTGCATACACCACACACCCCATGACACCCCCATGCCAGCGTATGACATCAGTCTATTGAGCCCCTAAGTTTGATGTCAACCCAAGTCCAAAACAAATGCAACAAATGGTTAGATTATCCAACACATTAAGATGATCAAATTCTTTATTGCATTTGATTCTGATCCTGTATAGTATACACATTCACCACTGAAAATAACTCTAATCTCCATATCTAAACATTTCCATACATTTAAAATTACATATTTTGAGTACACTTGACATTATGATGACCTTACTGTTATCCAGCACTAGTGGTGATCTCACCTCAAACTCCATAGGAGGTATTGACTGAAATGGCATGATGGTATGGCCTGCCGGCAGGATGTTGAGGAAACAAAATAGTCCCCTTCCTCTGCCGCTGATTCTCACCTCCCATCCTAGTATTTTATTAGTAAGGTTCGTCGTAGAGCCCCTCCAGCTGAGGAAAAAAGTATCTGAAAGCCCCAGGCTTTGTTTCTGTACAAATTAATTTATTTTGGTGATCTCCATGAAGTTTTCTTCATTCCAAAGTATTTCCTGGGATCTCCCACATTACCAAGGACTTGCCAGTTAAGTTTAAATTGACTCAATATTTTCTGAAATGAAATGTATCTCTGCTTGGCTGTTAGCTTGTATTCTCCCAGAAGGAGCTAACATGGCCAGTGCCAATAAACATAGCCATTCTTTCCAAGAAACAGATTCAACAGTGATCACATGGTGGAAAGAGGTATGTTTGCCCCCAGAACAAAATGATTCTAATGCTAACTAGTTTATTATTGCTAAGGCACTTTAGAACTAGTGACTATTTGTTGCTGTGTGCCTTGAAGTCATTCCTGACTTATGTTGGCCTTAAAGTGAACCTATCATGGGGCTGAGAAAGTGTGATTCACCTAAGGTCACACAGTGGGTTTCTATGGCCGAGTGGGGAATCAAATCCCAATCTCCAGAATTCCTGAATAATATTAAAGAAGGATCTGTAGAAATGCACAGAATCATAGAGTTGGAGGAGACTACAAGGACAATCCAGTCCAACCCCCTGCCATTCAGGAAGACACAAATAAAGTACTCATGAAAACCTTGACCAGTGAGAGGGAGAGAGGGAATAATACAAAGGTAGAGGGACCACAGGATATTTTTTAAAAAAACAGTTTTGATGCAAACCTGGAAATATATAGGTACAATCAAAGTGAAAAAGAGCTGGAAACTCTCAGTACTTCCAGAGATTTCCCTACGTACACCTTTCTGGGTGAGCCATTAGAAGCACTGTAAGTAAGAAATGATTTGAAGGAGTACAAAAAGAAAAAAGATGACAGAACAAGGGCCATAGATACCTTATACAGTCTGTAACAATTTGCCATCAAGACTTTCTCATTTGGATCAGACAAACAAATACTCAAAGTTCATAGAGGAAAGAAAGTTTAATTGCCCCTTCCCACCCCTTTGCTACTGAAACCATGGTGGGAAATGTACATGCACCTCCTGTCTCCTACTTGACAGGTGACAGCCCTCTGTTTGGAAGGCTGTCAAAGGACAGTCTTCAGTTTGAAGACACCCTGTTTGAAGACACTTGTTTGAAGTGTCATCCAGTCCAGTTCCATTCTATGGTTTAAAGATTAAAAGCCACTGGAAGGGAGAGCCAAAGCCTTGAGGTGGCTCATCCACAGACAGTATGTTATGTACAGCAGTAGACTGAGCCACCAGACAGGTCATTTGGCATGAGTTCTAGCCAGGTTGGAAACATAGACCACAGCTCTTCTTTATTTATTATTCATCTATTCCACCTTCTCAAAAATTCTTTCCAGTGTGGCTTAAAAAACAAACACATCAAATATTCAAAGCAGAGTAGCCACAGTACAAGATTTAAAGAAAAGAAAGGACAGAGCCATCCAGTGTACTCTTATATGAGGAGTACCTGGCCCTAGTCAGCCTGGTGAAAAATGATTCATAAAGAACTATAGATATCCCTATTTCTTTGCTGGATAAAACATGAATGATTCTCTTGTAACAGAAGCTAAAACTGGAAGTATGAGCCTAAAAACACTACTATACTGCCAATGCTAGAAAACTAATTACAACCACTTTCAAGTGATCATACTTTCTTGATTGCTATACTCAATTCCTCATAATTAAGGAGTTATAGGTGGCACAGCTAATCATAGCTTTTAGTACAGCTTTAATTGCATCTACATTCATGTATGGAGGTCAAACTATCACATCATCTTATCTACTGGCAAAATATTGCTTCCCCTCTATCTCTGAACCTGAGCCTCATGTGCAATGATGTGCATTTGATCTTCACAGAACACACTCTGGGTTGAAAATCATTGTTGATAAGTTGCAAACTAATCTCTGATTATTAAGGTTCCACCAGAAAGAATGAAGGATCCTCATGTTGAGTGTTGCCTGTTATTTCAGACTCCATTCGTCTGCTATTGTACTCATCTCCTGCTCATGGGCTTCCCACAAATATATGATTGGCCACTGTTGGACAAAATAGGCCTTTGGTCTGATCCCTGAAGACTCATCTTGTTTTCTTAATGCTCTTTTCTTTGTTAGAGCAGTCCAGAGTTAATTGTCTTCCTATCAGCTGTCCTTCTATTCCCTAGTCTTCCATGCCCTAGTCCAGTCTCCACTCTAATTGTTGACTGAGCCAAGATTTACATCAGGTTTCTTCTAATCTGGGCCAAGGAAAGAACAGAACTAGGGAGTTTTGCAGCTGGGACAATATATGGAAAAAGTAGTTTTCTCAGCTTTACTCTGGGATAGGCGTAGATTTGACTGATTGTTTTGTATAGAAGAACAGCAAAATGATCCACAGTCAAATCTACATGTATCCCAGAGTAAAGCTTAAGAAATTACTGTTAAAAAGTATTACTTATTGCTGTTGTTCTAAGCTCCAAATAGTTTATTACTGTTACAATTATTAAAAGTAACCCTTTAATTTCCTGTTTCTCAAAAACAACAACCATCAACATCATTTTATTCTACAATCTGTTGACCTGTTGTACAAAATATTTTCTACCAGTCTACTTAGCTGTTGCCTCAACACCCACAAGAAAGCAGAGATAGGGTTGGGGATAGGGTTGGTTCCTGTGGAATTCTGGGATTTGCATCTTGGAGAGCACCATTAGAATCTATGGACTCTTTCAGATGTGGGAAATTGGAAGTATAATCCAAGGGCAATCCAAACGCAATCCTGGGGTTTCACGTTATTGCGAATTAATTCTTCTCACGCAAATTCAGGCAAAAGGGAAGTCACTCCGAATGCAATCATGGGTTTAACGTTATTGCGAATTTAAGCTTCTCATGCGATTTCGGGCAAGGGGGGAGTTATTTTCGGGTAATGGGAAGTAATTCCGAATGCCTTCCGAATGGAGCAGGGGTTCAGGTAAATTCGCTAAACAAGCGAATTTACATGAATCCGCATTGGCTCCCTTCAGAATTGGGAGAAATTCCTCCCGTTTGAAAGAGTCCTCTGACTAAAACCCACAGTGGATTCACTGTCACACAACATGGAACCTCCCACTACCACTAACAAAGCATAAAAGTACAACATGAGTAAGTGCTTGAACCATGTGGTTCAAGCACTTGACCCTCTCTCACCTCGGAATTGGGGCCACATCTTTGTACCCACAAAATTAACTAAAATGTTACTATTACACCACAACTTCAGTGACATTATCCCTTGTAAGGTAACAATAACGTATTTGCATTCAGTTAGTGACATACACATGTGTAAGTTGTGTTATGCAAGTGGGATGAATTATTCATTGTAGTCCAACAGTCATATTCTGGTGACAGTGGTAGAAGAGGAGCAACACTGCATATTTTGGTTTCACACTGTGCATTTCACATTCTGGTTTCATGTTGCATTTTCACACTGCACACTGCACAACAGCACCCAGGCATTGGCATGTATTGCACAATGTTGCTATTCTCTATGTGTATACGTGTTCTATCTTTGCATGAAGATATTTACACTACACTGAGGTGAAGCTGGTTTCTACAAAACCTTATGCTCATCTATAAAAACTTATGATACAAGTTCTTTCACTCAGTTATGACAATATAACCCTGCATGGTTACATAACTGTAATTCCATTTTAAATACTATGGCTGCCTTCTGTGGAATTCTGAGATTTGCAATTTAGGGAGAGTATTTTTATAATTGTCAGCTAGAGAAGTCTTAGACCTCAACTACTAACCCCAGAATTCCACAGGAGGTAGCTAAAGTGGAATGGTAGCACTATAACAGCATAGTGTGATGTTAGTCTCAAAGGTGCTACAAGATCACTTTGCATACTGATATCCCAGACTAACATGGCATTATCTCTGCATTCTACTCCTCAAGCTAGATTTCTGACCTCAAGGATTTCTGACTTTTCTCTTTAGCCAGTGTTGAAGTGACATTCACTGCCAGTCTGGCTAATCAGATGGAACAGAAGGATGTTTTGTCCTTCACCTTAGGAACCAAAATGACTTGATCTGATCCTGGCAAAAATGTGAGTAAACAAGACACAGGAAGCTTCCTTATACTAAAATCATTGATTCAGGTAGCTCTATATTGCACACTCAGAGTAGCAAGGGTTCAGGTAGAATCCTTTCCCAGATGCTTCCACGTAGCATCCCACCCGAATGTTAACTAGGCTTTGTTTTTAAAATCTTACAAAGTCTGGAATGTTCCAGGTGATAGTGTAGAATATGCCAGAGATAGATAGGATACAATCCATCTATCCTGGATGAGCAAGAGCTGTGATAAAACAGTAATGTCTTAATTAGGCTCTCTTTTCTTTTAAAGCCATTGCCATTCCATGTCATAACTGCAATACTGGAGGAACAAAAATCTATTAATTGACAGATTTATGAGGAATCATTAAAAAAATATGGAGGGATAAAAGAATTGCACAAAGCTGCTTGTAATGGAAGCTTAGCATATCCAGACTGTCATCATTGCATTATCATGGATCACTAGTGAAGAAACATCCTGCTGTGAATCTAACTGTTGGATTAATGACAGATTTTAACTTCATTGGATTAAGAAGGAATATGGCATAAGGATGGAAGGAAATTTACAAAAATTGATTTAGCCCCTGGGTAGGTACATAACATTTCATAAATGAGTCAATTCCTTGTCTCAGACTACTTTGTGTGTCTGAAAGGTAGAAACTGAAAAATTTTGCCCCTTGTGTTCTCATGACATCTGTTCTCTGGTGATACTGATCATTCTTGGGCGATGTATTGCTGCTAGGAAAAAACAAAGATTCTGATGGATTTATTTGGTCCTAAAGTCTTTTAAATGTTTCAGTGTTTTTCCATGTCTGCCCTGGTGGCCCCTGCCATGGCCTGTGATGTTGGATGGGGGTGCCAGACCACATGGATGTAGCTAGCTGTCCTGTTTATGCATTTATAGGCTGTGATGAGTCCCTTCAGGGAAGATGCAACCACTGTGGCAGGTAAGAGGTGCAGGATAGCAGTGAAGCCAGGGCATGGCAGTGGGTGGGCATGTAAACACCCACCTGTCACTCCACTGACTTGGAGAGTGAGCCATGTTTGAGTTAGCAGCAAGATACCATGGGCCAAGCTCATGATTTCCTGCCCATCTGCTTAGGCCCTTAGATTCAGTACTTCCCATTGAGAAAATTCCTAGAGTAGATAAAGATGTCTAGGTCATCAAAAGATAATTTTCAGCACTTAAGGCACAGACTTCTGTAAGTGTGGCAAAATCTAAGAGCCTGCTATTTGACATCTTCATTTTTTGCAAGAGGAGACAGTAACAAAGAAGTTGATTTTTATGGATAAAAATTAGAAGTGTTATTTATGAATAAAATAGGTAAAGGAAAGTTGGCCAAACAAATGAGAAAAATCTTTGACTCTTTCATTGTGCATTTATTTATTTAAATATTTATATCCCATTTCCAAACGAAAGATCTCAGGGTGGCATACAATAAAATCAATTAAGAACAACTGAAGCAGTAAAACAGGAAAGAAAGAAAAAACCTCTCTCCATCTTTGTATCTTTATTCTACTTTTTTTAAAGCTGTCATTCATACCCACCAAGTCTCTCGAGTCTCCTTCTTTTCAGCAGGTTTTAAAATGTTCCAGTTTTTCTCTCCTCCTCCTACTTCTTTGTCTTCTAGCTTACTTCGACTGCTACAAACTGGATCCAAAGTGTGACAGTAATGTGCACTCAGTTAATCCAGCAGGAGGGAGAGGAGAGGATGAGGCAGAATCTTGTCCTCTGTAGACTTAGGAAAAAGGCTGCAATCTCTTCTTTAGTGTTATTGTGTGCCTTTAAGTCACTTCTAACTTATGGCAACCCTAAGGTGAACCTATTACAGGGTTTTCTTGGCAAATGTCTTCAGAAAGCATTTGCTATTGCCATTGCCATCGCCGTATTCTGAGGCTGAGAAAGTGTGACTTGTCCAAAGTCACCCAGCAGGATTTGAATCCTATTCTCCAGATTCATAGCCCAACACTCAAACCATTGCACCATGCTGGCTCTACTTGTGTGGAATGAGTAATTATGGATAACTCTTACCACTGTGACCACACTCTGATGTTGTTTGGCCACAAACTGCCCTAGTTTTCATCCATAAAATGTTGAATTGTATGTCCTTCCATCTGGCTGCAGTTGAAGAAAAGGTGGGACAGAATGGCCCACTCTCAGTTTGGCTAGGAAGAAACATTCCTTTCCCAGCGGTATCTATTCAGTGGCCATTATACTGACAGTCTCTTTTAAACTTTGCATAGTAACTAGAAAACGTTAAGCAGTATATAAATGAATATGGTCTTGCAAAAGATGGCTCCCCCACCCTGTCCTTGTCATTTCTTGTTTTTCTCACAGTGAATTTAAAGTAAAGATGAGCATGGTGAAACAAGAGGTGCTATCTTTTTACATGGAAACAATTTGCTGAGTATGCCAGAGATTTTGACAGATCAGTATCAGACTGTGGGAAATGTGTAACAGTGTTTGCTAGTCTGTAGATTGTGATGACAGATATATAGCCAGCACTGAAGTATGATGCTGTTACCTTATGTGCTCTCACTACACTCTCTCTTTACTTGCAGTCTCTCATTTGCTTCCCGTACTGCTTCAGCGCTGGTGCTGTAGCTTTAAATTTATATATATGAGATTCATTTATATTGGGAATGTGTAATCTCCTGAGTAATGAGCCATGGTGAACACATATTCCATAATATGATTATATGATTTAGAAAATGTTTATTGACTGATGGTTGCTCGCAATGAAACAGAATAACTTTATGTGATAGCACTATGTATTTTATTATGGAAAAGCTGGTTGCCTTTTAGTAGCTGGGTAATTTGTGCCTTCAAGCAAACTGGAATCAGTTTCCTGTTATTTGAAGACTAGTTTGACAGGTTTCAATAAATTGTATCTGGTTGGACTAGGTAGCCAGTTTTTATTTCTTCTTCCCAGTTCTTGTCTGCTGTATTCTCAACAGTTAAAAAAATTAGATTGGTTTGAAAATATACATCAAACTATGTTAAAAGAGGTCTTCTCTTCTGCAAAAGAAAATTAAAGCATTTCTGTCCTGGTAGAAATGTTACAATTCACAACATTTTAAGAAGTGGGGGTGCGGGGGGGGGGGGGATAAGCAATAGAAGAAACTTCTATTGCATTTCTTGAACATCCAAGATCCAAGGGCTGTGGCACTGAAGAGATGGTGTGACAAGGCAAGCTTCAGTGGGAGGACAAAAGAGAACCCCAGGGTTTTGGTAAATTAAAATTTAATTTAAAAAATTAAACAAAAACATAAATAAAAAATGGACTTTACATGCTGTGTAAGAATCATAGAATCATAGAGTTGGAAGAGACCATAAGGGCCATCCGGTCCAACCCCATTCTGCCATGCAGGAACTCCAAATCAAAGCATCTCCGACAGATGGCCATCCAGCCTTTGCTTAAAGACCTCCAAAGAAGGAGACTCCATTACACTCCGAGGGAGTGTGTTCCACTGTCGAACAGCCCTTACTGTCAGGAAGTTCCCCCTAATATTGAGGTGGAATCTCTTTTCCTGCAATTTGCATCCATTGTTCCGTGTTCTAGTCTCTGGAGCAGCAGAAAACAAGCTTGCTCCCTCCTCAATATGACATCCCTTCAAATATTTAAACAGGGCTATCATATCATCTCTTAACCTTCTCTTCTCCAGGCTAAACATTCCCAGCTCCCTAAGTCACTCCTCATAGGGCATGGCTTCCAGACCCCTCACCATCTTAGTTGCTCTCCTTTGGACACGCTCCAGTTTCTCCACATCTTTTTTGAATTATGGTGCCCAGATCTGGAGATAGTATTCCAGGTGGGGCCTGACCAAAGCAGAATAGAGTGGCACTTGTATAGAGATTTTAATAATTTTAAATGTTGGTGTGTAATGCTTTTAATTTCTAAAAATTATGTAATTTTTTAAAAACTTTGTATCTACATTTTAATGCTTTGTATTGCTTTTAACTTGTACTGTTTTAAATGTTGTTAACCACCTTGAGTCCCTATATCAGGAAAAAGGTAGAACATAAATAAATAAAGTTGTTCTTTTCTTTAATGATTTGCTTCTTCAGTATCTCCATGTGTAACATCTTTCCCATATGTGTGTGTGTGTGTGTGTGTGTGTGCGTATATATATTCAGCTTATACATTTGTCTTTTGGCCAGTTGACTTGAGGTCTCATCTAAGCCTAGGGACTGGGATGATATACATTGCAATGATAGTTTTAAAAATATTAAACATGTTTTGAACTTAACTATTACTTCTATTAGACCATCATGTATTCTTACTTTGTTGGGAATTTAGTTGTCATGGGGAAAAGAACAACAACTTCTCATAATTTTTTGGGGCGGGGGAGGGGGTTAGATAAATTTCTTTAGAGCCTTTTCAGCTTTGGCAATATCCAGTAAGAATATTAGAATCATAGAATCATAGAATTTATTTCAAACAGTAATTATTTCCTTTTAAACCTGATTGCATGGATTGTACTTATGTTTGGCTTTCAGCCTAGCTACCCATGCTTGGAGGTTTTGCTTGTCCCTTCTCTTTATTTTGGAAAGTCCTACCTATTAAATGGCTTCTGCATAACATCTTGTATTGCCTGTATCAGTGGCCTCCAAAGTGCATTCATGGTCTTCTGTCGTCTGTCTGGGGGCACATCTGCACTATAGAAATAATGCAGTTTAACACCACTTTAAGTGTTGTAGCTCCATCCTATAGGTTCCTGGGATTTGTAGTTTTGTTGTTGCTGTTGTCGTTAACTGCTCTCAAGTCAAATGCAACTCATGGTGACCTTGTGGGTGAGACACATCCAAGTCCTCTACTGTTCTACTTAGGTCCTATAGTTTCATGCTCATGGCCTCTCTGATTGATTATGTTCCCTAGCATAATTGTCTTTTCTAATGAGTCATGTCTTCTCATGATGAGGTCAAAGGATGGCAGCCTCAAGGTGATCATCTTGGCTTTCAGGAAGAGTTCAGGTTTGATCTCTTCAAGGACCCATTTGTCTTTTTGGCCATCTGTGGTATCCCTAGCATTCTTCTCCGGCACCACATCCCAAAATGTGTTGATTTTTCTTTATGTCCAGCTCTCACATCCATAAATGGTGATGAGGAATACAATCTAACTTCAGTGCTCAGTTGTATATCTTTATTCTTTAGGAGCAAGCTTGTTTTCTGCTGCTCCAGAGGACATGGAACAAGGGATGCAAGCTACAGGGGAAAAAAATCTGCCTCAACTTTAGGACTGTAAAAGCTGTTCAACAGTAGAAAACACTCCCTTAGAGTGTGCGGAGTCTCCTTCTTTGGAGGTTTTTAAACAGAGGCTGAATGGTCAGCTGTAGGCAGTGCTTTGATTGTGTCTCCCTGCATGGCAGGGGATTGAACTAGATGAACTTTGGGGTCTTTTCTAACTCTGTGATTATATTATTCTATTATCTTGTCTTTCTTGGCTGCCTTTCCCATTCCTAGTTCGACAGTGGAACACACTGCCTCGGAGTGTAGTGGAGTCTCCCTCCTTAGAGGTCTTTAAGCAGAGGCTGGATGGCCATCTGTCAGGGATGCTTTGATTGGGAGTTCCTGCATGGCAGGAGGTTGGACGGGATGGTCCTTGTGGTCTCTTCCAACTCTATGATTCTGTGATTCTAGTCTTCTTCTTATTTCTTGACTGCAGTCTGCATTCTGATCAATGTTTGATCCAAGGTATGCAATTTTTTAACTTTTTGTATTTATTCAGTGTCTAGGTTGAATTTTCTTATTATTATTGTTATTAATATTATTAAGCTTTATTTATATAGCACTGTAACTTTACACAGCACTGTATGTACAATCTTTTGAATTAGACGGTTCCCTGCCCTCAAATTTTACAAGACATTTCGTCTTCTCTGCCAAAGAATGCTGGCTCCTAACAAAACTACAAATGCTAGGATTCAGTGGATAGAGCCATGGCGGTTAAGTGGTGTCAAACTGCATTATTTTTACAGTGTAGATGCCCCTTGGATAATTGCTCATAACAAAACAGCAATCACTTCAAGGTCTAGTTTTCCAAACTCAAAATGCAAGACCAATTTCTAAAGCTCTGAAATGGAATATACAAAGTAATATTAAAGAAACATATGCAAAGTTTCATTCTCCTACCCAAATGATAATTTGACATATACATATAGGATTAGAGGAGCAGAAGTGATTTTGATCTCGATCCTATTAACAATCCAGAATCTCTTAACGTCTGAAGTAATATTGCAAGATTGCAAGATCTGAAAGCAATGAGTGCCTCTGCAAGCTGTGACCTAAATGCTACATTGGGGGTGCATAAAATAAACCTTTGTATGTGAAACTATGCTTCAGTTCTGTTGGGTTGAACAGCAACATTATGCAACTGAACCAAGGCACCAAATATGTAACCTTGAGAACCCCCCCTTGGAAGCTATACATAAAATGATCAACAGGAGCCAAATGAACAACTAAATGTCCATGTACATCCATGCTTACCTCACATGCCACATATACAACATGCTTTCATGCACAATAGGACTGCAGGTACAACTCCATACTGCAACTTTAAACTGAATGTGGCTATTCCACATGATACACAATTGCCCATTGGGGAACATGAGTACAATACCAGTAGGATCCTAATTTCCATGATTTTCCAAGACCAAGCATGTGAAAATCCTACTTCTGGCAACTACCCTCCCCCCTCTGGTTCCTTGGTTAGCTTCTTGTTCATAGTATTAGCTCACATCTGCCTTGTAGGCTTCCCATAGGCATCTACTTGGCTGCTTTGGGAGCAATGCTGGACAAGCTTTTGATCTGATCCAGAAGAGCTCTTCTTATCTTAGGTTCATTAAATGATTTGTTCCTCATGAGCTGAATTTTAAGCTGGAAACCCCATCTTACAACAGCATGGTATCCACATAAACAAGCAACTCAGTTGCTCCAACTCAAATAGGCCACATGTTTTCCATGCTTCAGGTCTCTGATTCAATCCTTGACATTTCCAGTCCAAAAGAGCTCAATTGCATGGATGAAAGAGGGGAAATAAGAGACCTTGGAGACCTTCCTGCCAGTTAGAGTTAACTGCTGCCTGTGACACGGAGCAATTAGGATCATGAAAAAAAAAAAATTTTTTTTAAGCAGGGATTTGTGACGAAAGAGGATAAATAATACACACTGGCATGCAATCTTTGTACCAGTACCAACAAGTAAAACTGAACTCTTTTATGAATCTAAAATAGAGGTAGACGGTGGCATACCAAAAGCTTAGAAATAGCTGGAGGGGGGATGTACTATCTTTTGACAAGTGACCCAAAAACAGAGAGAGGAGTGGGTAAAGGAGTGGGACTATGCATGCAACTAATTGTTTGAAAAGGCAAGGAGCAGTTTCATTGCATGTCAAAACCTTCTGCCAATGAAAATGGTCAGCCAATGAAAGTCTATCCCTTCACAGAATTACATTTCAACAAACACGCTTCCACACTTGCCAAATGCCACCAGGTGTATGGTTGGGGACTGGTACCGATGGATGTAATGCTGAGAATCATGTGACATTTCAGAAGAAGTAAAAGACTGGATCATAATGTAGCATGCTTCCATTACCATCTAACCACATTGGCATGGGGCCCATTCACATTAAAATACTATAGTGTTATTATTCCACTTTAAAGACCATGGCTCCTACTGGAGTTTTAATATTATTGTTGTTGTGTGACTTCAAGTCCTATCTGACTTATGGAAAGCCCAAGGAAAACCTATCATAGAGTTTTCTGGGGCTAAGAGTGTGTGACTCAACAAGGTCACTCAGTGGGTTTCCATAGCCAAGCAGGATTCAAATCCTGATCTCCAGAGTCATAATCCAGTGCACCAACCACAATACCATGCTGGGTCACTGGCAGTTTAGGGAAGTGCCTTTAGAAATCTCAGCAGAGAGCTCCATTTCATCACCAAAATAAAAATCAGATGGAACTATGCTAGATAGTGGAATAATAGTGCTATAATTGTACAGTGTGAATAAGCCCCTGGATCCTACTATTGATATAGACCCATTGAATCAATAAGGCTTACCTAATTGACTGACCATTCATCAGCTGATTTAACAATTTAAATCTTAAACTTGACTTTGTCTGCTCTAGTTGGCATTTGAGCCTTGAAGAGAGACAGAAATTATTATTATTATTATTATTATTATTATTATTAGTTTTTCTGTTATTCACAGGTCCAGATTATCTGTCCACTTATTTTCCTCATTACTAATCAACATTTGATGTTGGGTGCCTTCAAGTCATTTCCGATTTATGGTGACCCAAAGGCAAACCTATCATGGAGTTTTGTTCGCACCTTTCTTCGGTGTGTTGTGTGTGTGCATTCCAGTGCCATCATCTGAGGCTGAGAGATAGTGACTTGCCCAAGGTCTGAGAGATTGTGACTTGCCCAGTGGGTTTCAATGCCCAAATGGAGATTCAAAGCCTTGCTGTAGACACAGACCAGCACTCAAACCACGCTGGAAACACTTAAGAAAGTTATTATTTTGGGCTATATATAGCTCCCTGTGTGCACCAACCACCTGAGCTGTAGTCCAAAAAATATTTTTTCTAGGCATTCCTAATCTTAACAGTTATCTTTATTTATGTCTTTGATTTATTTATATCTCATGACAGTCAAGGCCCTAGTTATTTTAATCACATACGCTACCAGTGTACTGGTTTATCACTTAATATTAATGGGTTAAATTTAAATGTATGTAGGCTGTAAACATTGCAATATTATAAACTGCTCTGTGGATTTAAAAAAAAAAAAACAAAATGAAAGGCAGTCTAAAAATACTGTAAGTATACAAATAATCGGAGAGCTTAAAGGGAAGGCTGAACTAGAGCACCATGTGCCAGCTTTTCCCCATCTAAGGCAGCCAAGTTATTTTGGCACATGACAACCAAAATACCACAAGCACCTCTCCCCCTTCAAGGCAGTAAAATTACAAAAGCAAATTAAATAACAAATAATACCCCAAGTTCTCTGCCTAGGGTGGCCTAATGATAATGTTGGCCTGGTGTTTCTAAGAATGGTTCAGGTCACTATCTTACTGCCACTGTTTATTCAAACATTACATAATTCATGATGTATGAGATGAGGATCTAATCTGCACTGCATAAAAAATGCAGTTTGACATGGCTCGGTGCTATGGAATTCTGGGATTTGTAGCTTTGTGAAATGTGTAGCCTTCTCTGTCAAAGAGCTTTGGTGCCACAACAAACTACAAATCCCGGAAATCCACAGCATTGGCAGTTAGAGCAGTGTCAAACTGCTTTTTTCTGCAGTGCAGCTTAGACCAAGGTAGGGAAAAAAGAGGAAAGACTGAGGAGAAGAAGGAATAGTAGCTTCTAACAGGAGATCTGCAGATGGCTCTCAACATGCTTTTTTCCAGTCATGTGCCAGTTCTGTCATGCACAAGGCTACAGGCGTTAGATTTACTTCCTCTAAATGAGAATCTACATTTCCAGCCACAGCTTGGGAGGGCTTACTGGAACTGTCAATATTGCTGATGGAATAACAGCCAAGAGTGCTGTCCCAACAGTCTCTGCATTCTTCCTGGGAATCCTGGAGCTACCACTGGCTGCTCTGATTCTTACATCTGCTACCTTTGGCTGTTTCATATTGGAATGTGATGACTATGTTGGCATGTAGCATTGCTCTGGGACACTGAGGGACATTACAATGGCAGCTAGGCCCAGCTGACCCATTGTAGGGATCATTGCAATTACATACCACCTGACATGTCACAGATGAAAACTAGGACATATGTGGCCAAACAATACTGGAGTGCAGTCAAGGTGGCAAAAGTAATTAAAGAGGAAGAACACACAAGTTAAGAGAGTCTGCAACAGTTTGCTTTTGCCTGAGCTTACTGAACAAGATTCCGCTCTTTTCTTCTCCCAACTGCTGACTGCAAAGGACATTTGCAATTACCAATAGTTTGCAGCAACTGGAGGAAGCTGAGGACAAAAAGAGAAAGTAAGTGGAGAAGAGGGAAATTAGGACATTTTAAAGCAGTTTAATAGTGGGATGTCAGGATTAATCAGGACTGTTCCTGACTATTCAGGACAGTTGGTACGCTATTGATCTGAAATCATAACAGGTAACTCCAATATTACATTTTGGTGTGATAAATACATCACAAGATTTCACCTCATCTGATGGCAGATGCATATGGGTGGAATGGAATATGTAAGGCCCTGTTCAGACACAAACAACATTGTCATTTATGGATAGCTCTGGCAACAAGGGACTGGAGTGGGAAGGACACATAAAAATGATGAAATACCAAGAGTTAAAAAGTAATAAGCAGTGAGAGTGAACAAAAACAGCAGCTGAGAGTCAGCGTAGTGTAGTGGTTTGAATGTTGGACTAGGACACTAGGATAGCAGGGTTCAAATCCCTGCTCAGTCATGGAAACCCATAAGTCACACTCTCTCAGCCTCAGAAGAAGCCAAGGCAAACCCTCTCTAAATAAAATCTGCCAATAAAACCTTTTGATAGATTCACCTTGGAGTCCACATAATAATAATAATAATAAAATTTATTTCTATACCGCCCTTCCGGTGATCAGGGCGGTGTACAACATATGCAAACATTAAAACATCATAAAACATATAGATTAAAACAGACCAAATACAATAAAAACAATATCGCCCAATGCTATGTACAATGGCGATACAATAAGCGGCTTACATGACAGGCAGATAATGGAAAGGGCCCATTCAAGAGTATGCCTGCTTAAATAGGTGAGTCTTCAGGTCCTTCTTAAATTGGGTGAGAGAGGGAGACAAGCGGAGCTCAGTGGGCAGTGAGTTCCAGAGGCTAGGGGCAGAGATGGAAAACGCCCTCTTCGTTGTATTAACTAATCTAGCCTCTGGGACGCTCAATAATTGTTGCCCAGTAGATCTAAGTGTGCGGGGCGGATTATGTGGGGAGAGACGGTCCTTCAGGTACCCTGGGCCCAAGCCATATAGGGCTTTATAGGTGATAACCAGCACTTTGTACTGAGCCCGGAAGCGAATCGGCAGCCAATGAAGGTCTTTCAATATTGGTGTTATATGGGAGGCCCTGGGAGCACCAGTGACCACCCGTGCTGCCATATTTTGCACTAATTGCAGCTTCTGAGTGTTATACAAAGGCTGCCTCATGTAGAGCACGTTGCAGAAATCCAACCGAGAGGTTACCAGAGCATGTACTACAGTTTCAAGGTCCCTCCGGCCCAAATAGGGACACAGCTGGCGTAACAGCCGAAGCTGAAAACAGGTGCTCCTGACTGTCGCATCCACCTGAGAAGTCAGATGGAGCGACGAGTCAAGGAGCACCCCCAGACTGCGTACAGTGTCCTTAACGGGAAGCGTGACCCCGTTCAGGACAGGTGGAACCACCTCCATACCCAGACCGGGGAAACCTATCACGAGTACTTCTGTTTTCTCTGGATTCAGGCTGAGTCTGTTTTCCCTCATCCAGTCCATTACCGATTCCAGACAGGCCACGAGAGGAGCGACGCCATCCCTGGTCACTGCATCAGTCGGAGGCATAGAGGAGACTATTTGGGTGTCATCAGCGTACTGATAACCCCGCGCCCCATGTCTCCGGATGATCTCTCCCAGCGGTTTCATGTAAATGTTAAAGAGCATGAGTCAGAAATGACTTGAAGGTACACGACAACACTCCCCAACTAGAGTAGAACCACTGAATCATTGGAGTTTCCACAAATGTGTGCTTACCATTCAATAACTGATTTAATATGTCAACTCTAATTGAGATTAACAAGTCAGCCTTAATAGTTCAAAGGGAAATGGTAATTATCTCTGTATTTTATTTTATTTATATAATGATCCAGAATGTGGTGATGGAGTTCAACTTTGCATGCCTAAAATCCTTATTTCAATCTTTAGCAATTTTCATTTTAAATATATACCTTGAATATTGCAAAGATCCCAAGTTTTATTGGTGTAGATCATTTCTCCACCAATGTAGACAGTAATTATTCTGTGTAGTTATATTGAGAGTTGCTGTGACCTGATTGTCACTTGGTGGCTGAGCTTCTATTGATGAGTCTCTCTATACTTAGCTAGCTGGTACTTGGGTACCAGACACAAAGTGCCCTGCTGGGGCATTACCTGAAATCGTACCAGCTAGGCAGAATTTGGTAGGTTTTTTATTAGGAAACTAGGTTTGTATTTCATCTGTAGAACTCACCCCCATTACCACATTTCAGATGGATCAATTCTCTTCCTTTCTCTCTGCTATCTTCACTATCCAGCTTTCAGAAATGGATGGATGAAGGATTCTGATTTTGGTATTTATATATGTTTGGTGACATCAAAAAACTATGTACCCACCTCTACCCATTCCCATCTGATACTAGGACTTTCTGGCTCAGCACAAATATGTTTATTTGTACATCACACTTGTTCAATATCAAGGCATAAGCACACACACACACAGAGGACTGGGGATTGGGGGGGGGGAATTGTGGACACATATATGTGAGCCCATTGTGCCATTTGAAACAAAGCAGGAAGGAGTGTGCCAGAACTGCAACCTATACTATTACCAGGTCTCAAGGCTTGACTCTGAGTCTCAAGAAATGACCCCTGTTCTACAGTCCTCAGGGTAAGGAGGAGGAATCTCAGAGCAAGAGGGCTGCCTATTGAATATGCATAAGTGTATAATGTAAATAACTTATATACAATTGAATATATAATTATATTCCATTAGTTATACTTGGTTTATTATTATTATTATTATTTGAATGGCATATTTCAACAGCTGTGGCATCATAAGGGTTTGTCCCTAGGGTTCAGGTTTGGGTGTTGAAATCTCAGGTTGTGAGATAGTCTAGTACTTGTGGTACATAGGTGAGCCTACTTGTACACAGCTTGGCACTAGTGGCACAAGGCCTTAAAGACAGATCTCTGAGGACTCTTTCAGACGTCGGAAATTGGAAGTATAATTTGATGTCAATTAGAATGCAATCATGGGTTTTACGTTATTGCGAATTAAATCTTCGCACGCAATTTTGGGTAAGAGGGAAGCCACTCCAAATGCAATCATGGGTTTTACGTTATTGCGAATTAAAGCTTTGCACGCAATTTCGGGCAGGAGGGGGTTATTTTCGGGTAATGGGAAGTAATTTTGAATGCCTTCTGAACGGAACAGGAGTTCATGTAAATTCGCTTAACTAGCGAATTTACATGAATCTGCATTGGCTCCATTCGGAGTTGGGAGAAATTCCTCCCGTTTGAAAGAGTCCTGAGAACTAGTGATGAACCATCCACAAGTCCCAGCAGTAGCATAGGGACTGGAAAAACTTCAAGTGTTGTGTGCACTGTAGATAATGCCATGTGGGATGCAAACCCTAACACTAATGATGACCTGAGACAAGCTGCATTTTCTTAGTGATAAGAGAAAAACACACTGCATCTGCTCAGAGCTGGTCATTTTATATCAGATATTATATCTTCTCTTGGCCAGAATCCATAGACTCTTTGACTCTTTCAAATACATTAAAATTTAGCCCTGATGAAGGGAGTGATGTTGCTGAGAAAGTAAGACAAGGACAGAAAACAGAGCCAGTTGATTCAGTTGTGCTCCAAAGTGATTTCAGCACTCGGATGAGAGTCTCTTTTATGAGTTGTGCAGCCTTTTCTTTTCCAATTAGAGTGTGCAGCTGCTCAAAAGAAAGTGATGCCTGTTTGATAGGTCACAGACACAATGCAGGCTCTCATGCCCTCAATGGGGGCCATTGTTTGGAAAAAACTCTTGCCACTGGAAATGCCCAGATGCTAATGGAACTGGTTTCTCGTTCATTTTTCACTGTCACAGTCTTGTTTATCTTGCTCTGCCTTTTGAACAGAAGTGGCTGTTCTTATGTATTCTATAGATGAAACATATTTATTTGGGATGGCCTGCAGTTACACTCCTTGGTCTCTGGATCCTGCCCCTTTCGCAACTGGGGGTTCCTACACATTTACTAGGAGCTAGCACAGGGGTGACGAAAATGCAGGCCCCACAGTGATTTTGAAAACTCCCAAAGTCCCACACATCCCATTTTTCAATTTGAAAATTGAGATGGGGATGCATGAGGGTGACAGTGATGAAGCTCCCAATGTCCAGTGAGGGGTGTGCATACCTCCAACTGTCCTGATCTGGCAAATACAGTCCCGATTAATCTTCTGTCATCCCACTTTTTCAGCTGCTTTTAAAATGTCCCAGTTTCGTTTCTCCTAATGCTTTTCCATTTTGTCCTTGCTTTACTTCAGTTGCTACAAACTGAGTTCAAACTGCAGAAACATTTATTTGTACTCAATTAACACAGAAGGGGAAAGCAGTGGAGAGCAGGGGAAGGAAAGGATTAATTCGGATTGTCCCTGCCAAAGTGGGACAAATGAAGAATATGGGTTTTCTCATTGGCTTTATATCTGAAGGTCAAGAACTTCACATCCTGGGGCAGAAAGGAGCCTTCTGGAATTCTCTGTTTTTTGTCTACTTTCTCATATGCATTTGGTGTTGTTGTCGTCATCGTGTGCCTTCAAGTTGTTTCTGACTGATGGCAATCCTCACAGAGGAGGAAGTTTGCCATTGCCTTTCCGAGGCTAAGAACAATTGACTTGCCCAAGGTCACCCAGTGGGCTTCATGGCCAAGGAGGAATCCATAGTCATACTCCAGTGCTGAAACTACTATGCCACACTGGCACTAGCATAAAATATAGCCAACTGTAAATATTTGAATGGATGTCATGTGAACAGAGCAGATTTGGGGGGGGGGGGCTCTTCCAGTGATTAGGACATGAACCATTGGAGTCAAATGACAAGAAAAGAGATTCTACCAAAATGTTAGGAAGAACTTCCAGATGGTAAGAGCTCAGAGCATGCCTCAGAGCATGGTGGACTCCTCTTCTTTGGAAGTCTTTTAAAAAGTCTTTTTTAAAATATATTTCTTCCTCATTCCTAAAAAACTGGCATGCTTCTCCTGAGGCTTAGGTAGTGGCTGTAAGATATTGACTGCTAAGGCATACTAATATTTTTGACACAGCCTCTTTGACTTTGACCTTGTACATCAATGCAGCTGTTGAGAACTTCACTGGAATTTAATTTGGTCCTCAGAAGGACAGAATTTCCCCATCTCTGCTTTTTTTTTTAGTTAGTGATGGACAACAATTAGCTGCTTTGGTTTGAAAATCATGGTAAAGAATAAAGTAAGAAATTGTAGACCACTACACCACTAAAGCCAGATTATTTGTTTCTAAGACAGATAGTTGTCAGATAGGAAGGGCCCTTTCACACTGCACAATTATAGCTCTCTGACAGTCCAGGTAAGATGAAGAGCCCTCCCTCCATCCCTTCCACCATCATCTCAGAGATGGAGAGAAGCAGGCCAGCTCCACTGGGCTTAGACCAAAATAAGATGAAGAGCCCTCCCTCCAGCCCATCTGCCATGGCCATGGCCCCAGAGGAAGAGAAGACCCAATGACCTTGATGCCTTCCCACAAAAGGAGGATTCCATTCTCCTTTTGTATCCTGTCTTTTTTAGACTGTAAGCCTGAGGGCAGAGAACTGTGTAATTTAAAAAATAATAATAATTGTAAGCCGATCTGAGAGCCTTTGTGACTGAAATATAAAAACTCTAAATAAATAAATAAATAAACAAGATTCTATTTTAACTGCAATGGTGACATTTTATGGAATTCTGGTATTTGCAATTTAGGGAGGAGCATTTAGAATTCTCAGCTGGACAACTCTAGTGCTTCACCAAACTACAAACACCAGAATTCCTTAAGATGTAGCCATAGCAGTTAAAGTGAAACACAGCACTGTTGCAGTGGACTCTATCACATGGAGGAAGCAAGCATTATTAAAACGTGACTAAAACATGGTAATAGCATGATCAGGGAGAAGATTATCACATACCCCATGTGCTTCTCCCATTTGTGTCCATTGCGTAAACTGTAACGGATGCGTCCATTACAATAACAGAAACTCCTATTCTTACCCATTGATGGCTCCATTACAGTTTAGGCATGGGATACAAACAGGAGAAGTGCATGGGGGTGTGATAATCTTTCCCCCAATCATGCTACAGTATTACCACATTTTAATCACATTTTAATGACGCTTGCCTCCCGAGACTTCCCCATGAATGGTTTGTTGCTGGAGCATTCCTGGATCTTCATGGGTTAAGTCCTGGAGAAGCACATGTATATGAAAATCTTCAGTCAATCATGTTACTTTGCAGGGAGTATACCTTTTACTCCCAGTTTTCCCCCCTGTCTGATAATCTCCTAGGTTTCCAGCTTGCATAGAGGACCAGACTAAGAATGTTGCCAGGGCAGTTAAAGTGGAATCATCATGTTATAACTATTTAATATGAAAGGTCCTGGTGATAGAGGATTAAAAATTGCATGCCCTCCAGATGTTTGGGACTACAGCTTCTAAAAGACCTAGCCAGTAAATCCAATGGCCATATCTGCAGGGAAGCAAGTTGCAAATCCTTTCTAATACCAGGTGAAATAGCACCAACTACCAGGAAGACTTGTTGATATATATTGTGCTGATTGACTTCTCTGAAACACCTGGCTGGAAACATGAGGCTGTTTTAGACTGACACTTAACGATCTTCCATATAATCTATCCATTAAGACTCTCCCTGTAGGCTAATGAATATACTACTATTGTTCCAGCAAGAAGCCCTTAGTTACATTATTCTATCCCCTCTCATCATCCTTGAATGGTTTACTCAATCAGGAAGCTTCAAATTTGCTTTGAATGTTATTGTTGTTGTGTTCCTTCAAGTCATATAGGTGATATATATTTTTGAGTATGTGTGTGAGAGAGAGAGAGTGAGAGAGACAGACAGACAGACTGTGCTGCTGAGAACCACAGCAGGAAAGTATGTTTAGTATAAAATCTTAGAATTATGGAGCTGCAAAGACCATGCAGTCCAGCTCTTGTCAATCCAAGAATCTATAGCTAACAGGCCATAAAATTATTGAGTTGGAAGGGACTGTATCCAACCTCTGTTTAAAGATCATCAACAAAGGGGAATCTTCTCCACTTCTGAGATTATCCATTCCACTATTAAATAAGTCTTACTACCAGGAAGTTTCTCCTAATGTTTTAGAAGAGGACAATCTTCTTCTCCCCTCCCCCCCCCCCCCAATTTAAATTAATTGTCTCTGGTTCTACCCTCTGGAGCAGTTGCTAAATTATGATGGCCTTTTACTATAAGCAATACAGATGGAAATCAGTGGGTAATCTCTGAAGATGCCAGCTACAGATGCCTGTGAAATGTCAGAAATAAACTCTTCTAGAACATGGCCACATAGTCTGAACCACCACCACCCCCCCCCCCAAAAAAAAAAAAACTATGGTGGATGCTGCCTGTCACAGGCACACCTCAGTTAACAAAGCCATGGACAAAGTTCCTTTTTACAAAGATTTACCTGAAATTCTTTGCCCAGTGCCTCTTTACTTCTTTGTCCTCAGGATAAGCATTGTGAGGACAGTGAAGGAGGGCTGGAGAAACACAAGCTTTCAATAGTGAGTTGCAGCTGTGTATGTGCAACAAATAATGCATTAAAACTTGAGTTGGAAGTAATATGTTTCTGCTATAGGCAATCCTATTGTAGCCGTAGCCGTAGCCGTGCCTGCCTGCCTGCAACAGGTAAAACAGAGGCTGCCTCCAGAATCCCTTGCTGAGCATGTGTGAAAAGGGCAAAGCAGATAAGCTTGCCCTACCACCTACCACCTCTGGAAATCAGAGTTTGATTTACCACTCGAGCATAAAAACTCACTGGGTGATCTTGGGCAGGTCAGACTCTCTCAGCCTCAGAGGATGGCAATAAAGAAATGTGCCGAGAAAGCCCTGTGATAGGGCCAATTTAGGGTTGCCATTAGTCAAAAATGACTTGGAGGCACACAAAAACAACAACAAACCACCTATCGTCAGCCTGTTAAACAAGCATAGACCAGGAGCATGGAAATTGTGAGAAATGTAGAGGCTGATGGAGGAGAAAATCATCCCTGGGTACATTTTTGAAGAAATTTTCAATCGGTTTCTAGAAGTCAGAGAGAGAGAGAGAGAGGGAGGGAGGGAGGGAGGGAGGGAGGGAGATTTATTGCAAGGTTTACCTGCACTGGCTGCTTCATTCACATATGGATATTGTTAGTTTTGAATAAAAAGTTTGTTGATGAACATCTTGAACTGCCCTCCTCCCTCCCCCTCTCTTTGGAAGTGTAGATACGGTAAGTGTTATTTCCATGTTATTTATGCCTGCAGTACCAAATGTTCTGTTGAGGAAATAATGCCCAGCTACACATTTATTTTATTAACTGTATACCTGTATTGAAAGCTAGCATGGTATATTGACTTGAGCATTGGACCATGATTCTGGAGAACAGGCTTCAAATCCCCATTGAGTCATGAAACCCACTGGGTAACCTTTTCTCACTGGGTTACACACTCTCATCCTCAGAGGATGGCAATAGCAAACTTGCTCTGAAGAAACTTGCCAAGAAAACCCTATGATCGGTTCACCATACATTGGAAATGAAGGCATACAATAACAACAACATATCTATATCCTGCTGTGTCTCTGCCTGAGGACTTAAAGCAATCTGGAAGAGTCCCCTGGGCAATGTACAGGGAGGTTTGGAGAGAATATTCAGAAAATTTGAACAATGGTAGAAAAACATGTTTTTTAAGTGTTGAGAAACTCTAATAAGAGGAGTCCTAGACTGGCAAGAATTTTCACAGTTCAAGACTTATTCTGTGCAAAATTGAAATGTGGTTGGATTTTTGTGCAGGAAACAGCACTGCTTGCACACACACAAAAAAATCTATATTTATATGCAGAACATTATTTGCTGTGCAGAATTTTTTTTTTCATGCACAATATTGATTTCTGTGCAGAAAAAGCTATTTCTTGTGCAGAAAATGCTGTTTTCTGCACAGAACATCCACATGCAAATTTTGTCCAGAATACATCTAGATTTGCAAATAATCTTTAAAAATGGTGGGATGAAAATTGCTACAATTACTTGTTACTTGCTTCAAGAAGAAAATTAATGATGATAATGATGATGATGATGATGACGATGATGATGACGATGATGATTTCACAATTTAAAAGTATCAAGTAAAAATTTACAAAAAGTGAACACTAAAATGGAATTAATATAATCGCTGTATAATAATAATAATAATAATAATAATAATAATAATAAGTAGTAGTAGTAGTAGTATCCTGCTTTTTTCCCAGAACTGGTAGCCAGAGCAGCTCACAATATTAAAAGAACAATACAATTAGAAACACAGAAAAGTGTTACATTAAAACAGAATTAAATTGTCGCCATATTAAAATAGATTATGAAAAGGATATGCTACAATTAAAAAGATAAAACTGTTTAAAACACTGTTTTAAAAAAAGATAAAAAGTTTTAAAAACTGTTTAAAACAGTTCACATCTGCACTTAAAGGAATAAAATGTAATTTTAAAAAATTAAAAACTATTTAAAACCATTGACCTACATTCTACATTCTTACATACAAGTAAACTGGCTTGGAGAACACTAGTTTTCTAGATGAGGCCAGTGTCATGAAGAAAAAAGAAGCTGCATCATGATTGGAATCATTTCAACTCTCTTTTGTTTCTAAGAATGTCAGAGCTTTTTTCACTCCCAGTGACAGCTTCAAAATTTCTTCTGAATGTTTGAAACAACCTGTCTCTAGTCTTAATACAGTCTGCACCTGCAGCTGATTACAAATAACACACACCTTCTACACAGCATTGAAAAGGTTACTTTTTATGACCAGAACTCCTACAACTCCCAAAGCCTCCTTGGTAACAAAAACATCAGCCATATTGATGTCTTGGGAAGCAATATATAAGCAGAAATAATAGACTAGCAAAGCAAATCAAGCCAATGAGGAAAGGATCAAATGCCTCTGTAGTTAAGGGTATATCAATACTTTTGTTACATCTCTTTATTTTTAGGGTGGTTTGTTTTGCCTTCAGCCACAAAACCTGCCCAAAGCGAATGGTTCAGTTATTACACTTGGGGATTCATTTTAATTCTTATTAAAAGTTCTTTTTTAAAGTCTTCTTTCCTTCCTGATATTCACTGCTATAGGGCCAGAATCCTTCCTTCTGCCATCCCCCACCCCCAGCAGCACAGGCCTGCTTATATATTGTAGCTGTTGTTTCTGACTTATTACAACCAAAAGGCATACATAACACAGGGTTTCCTTGGCAAGATTTGTTGTAGGGGTTTGCCATGGCTTTCCTCTGAGGCTGAGAGAGTGCAGCTTGGCCAAGGTTACCCGGTGGCTTTCCATGGTTCAAACCCTGGCCTCCTAAAGCCCTTTGTCCAATACTCAGACCATTATTCCACACTGCATCTGCTCAGTTCTATGTGGTGAGCTTATTGCTTTGTCCAATAAGCTGATTTACCTCTTCCAGCTTCAATTCTGGATCCGGGACACCCCCATATGTTATCATATCTAAATCGCCACTGATCTAGATGGGATACTGCTGCCTGGATGCATCCCGGGTTGAAGCCTTGCTCAGCCGACCAATTTTTTAAGTCAGAAATTCCCCGACTTCAAAAAAGTGTGAGCTAAGCAGGCTTTGACGTGGGATGCATCCAGGCGGCAGCATCCCGCATAGATTGGTGGCAATTTAGTTATGATAACATCTGGGGGCATCCCAGATCCAGAACTGAAGCTGGAAGAGGTAAGCTGGCTTCTTTGTCCAAGGGATAAGCTCCCAGGTCTGGCTCCAGGTTTCACAAAATATATATCAGACCCTGTAAAAGTCACTTTTTTGGATTATAGCTCCCAATTAGCAGAAATCCACAGCCAGCAGACTGACTTTTTAGGCCTGGATATGGACATTGTTGTCATCATCTGTTGAGCCCTTCCTCTCGTGGTGGGCTTATTTGAGAGCAATGTCACGCACCTGGAGAGCACTATTAATTTCCCACAAAGGCTCTCAGCAATACTGAGACAGCGTATTGTGAGACTAGATCCAGCCACCTTATACTGCTTGGAGCACTAGGATTTTTTTCCCCTTAAAGGGAAGGTCAAGATTAGGCTGCTGGACTGTAATAGCTTCTAGGTACTGACCCTGGCCATCCACCTTGATGCTGACCTGTTCAAGAAATGTGGATTAAAGAAGCCACAGGTTACCTTTGTCCCTCCATATTTTTGGGACTACCACAATTCTTTACCATAATAAGGGAAAGATGATGAGACCAGTGGTAGCTTGTGGCTTCCACATTATTAGGCCAGTGAACTTCATCCAGTTTTTAGTCTCAAGTTTAAAGGGATTCAACATGCTTAATTTATTTTCGAGATGGAGTTCAGCACTCTGGATGTGGCTTAAACCTGGAGGAGATTCACTGCTCCAATGACCAGAAAGCTGCAAATCCTAACTGGACAGGAGTTGTAGGCCAGAACATCTGGAGATCAATTGTCCACCCCTAAATGAAGGAAAACTTCAGATAAGAAGTGTACAATTGCAACTGCAAGACTTGCCCAAGTGGAAGGAAAGTAAAAATGAGGGTATTTGGTAGCCAAACTCAGACACTTCAACATTTGCAAAATGGTAGTGGCTTGTCAGTAGGGAGAGCATGGCAGGCCCATTCTTGGCTGTGCATGAGTGGCACTGAGGCCAAAAGGCAGCACTATAATGTCAGCTCAGCATTGTCAGGGTCCAGTAAGGTCCTGTCTGGTTCTCAGAGTGTATCTACACCACATGGTTTAACTGTCATGGCTCTACCCTACAGTATCCTGGGATATGTGGTTTGGTGAGATACAGTTGGCCCACCATATCAACAGATTCTGCATTCATGGATTCAAACAGCCACAGCTTGAAAATATCCACCATCGCCCCCCCCCCCCAAAATCCAGAAAACAAACCTTGATTTTGCCATATTACTGTGCCATTGCATATAATGGATGCTGAGCATCCATGGCTTTTATGGTATTAAAAGAGGTCTGGAATGAAACCCCAGTGGATACCAAGGGTTTATTCACTGGGGTTTATAGTGGATTATAGATATCTAATCTAGCCTACTCCCCTGAACATGAGATCTTTAGATCTATAGCAGAGGATGCTATGTACTTCACCCAACTACAAATCCCAGGAGTCTATAGGATGGAGCCATGCCATTGAAAGTGATGTCAAACTGACATACACCTGTGTTGTAGAGGCATGCCAATTCTGCAGAACATTTGAGTCACTGTTGGAATGATCACTGCAGATTATACCTGCTCTGTCTGTATTTCTACTTCTTCAGACTTTATTCAGCCTCTAGGCTGCCACACTCACCAGAAAAATGTAGCTGTTCCAGTTGCAGAGCCTCAAAGGAAAAGTGAGGTGTCTGCATTAAATAGTAGCATCCTCCTGCAGGAAGTCACTCCCAGGACATCACAAATGGGTGTTTAGGATTTTGGCAGAATCACTACTTTGAGATTAAAACCACTCCTCATGATGCTATGCTGAATAGTTGGAGAGTTTCTCTCCTTTTCTCAACAGAAAACTATGCACCTTCAGAGATCTCCTAAAGGGAGAGGCAACACATTATTTGAATCACATCAGTGTCAACTTTTGCATGTGCATTTTACCAATTTGCACCCTAGTCTATCATAACTGCAGTCCAACATGCAAAATAGCAATCTCCTGAATAACCTAAAAGGTCTGTTCAACACTAAAAACTGTAGTCTGTAGCAGTAGGAAAAATTATATTGGTTTCTATTCCAATAATTGGTGTAAAAAAAAAAAACCCCTGAGGCTCTTTTTAGACTACAAAGTGAAATATCAAAGTTTTGCTGGATATGGAAACGGAACATGGTACTGCCTCAATTAGGTTTCTAGAGACTTTTGAAGCCTTAATAAAATGTTTTCATTAAAGTTGGCTAGCATTTCATGCACTCAAGATCTTTACTTCAAAATGAGGTGACTCACACATCTTTTCCAATTTTTCACGGAGGGCCTGATGGTACTAAGTAGGGTGGTGTAACCAATTTGGCTGAATCCTGAAGCAAATTGAGCTGGCTTGTACTTTTCCTTTGACCAATTTGGATCTGCTCCAGATCTGATCTGATTGGTCCGATTCAGTTTTGGAGCAGAATGGCACAGTTTGCAGAGGGAACTGACACTGTTTCTCCAGCATGACCCTATGAGGAAAATGCCAAGGTGATGTTATGCAGAGTTGTTGTTCACTTACAACTTTAATATGCAATCCAGAGAAAAAGTTCCATTGGCACTCCCCAATCTCACTGCTTGCAGGGAAGGATTATAGGAAGTCACTGAAGTTGTATAGTCAATTATCTCCTGCATGCTTTTGTTGGTTTGATAGATTTAGCTATTAGCGGTAGACCACTGAAACAGTTGGGTGATTGTCGATTGTTGCCTGAGCTTGGCCTCTCTGAGTCTCTTTGTATTGCCTAACCTTTCATCCTGCTGAATAGCCTACATTAGTCCTCAAGTTGCCATTCTTCTTCGTTTGAGTAGTAATCTCATATCGAACATGTGTCTGCTTATGTTTTGGATAGTTACATTTAAGTCCCCTTGCCATCTCAATTTATTTTATCAGTGTGAGAAAGTAGTGATCATGAATATGGAACAGTTACAAGGCAATTGCCAGGACATTAAAGCACCAGAAGCATGCTCAGTCTAAGGAAAACTGCTCCCCTTCCTGTTTAACATATCTAGGTTCCAACTACAACTTTCTTTAGTGTAGACTAGGAAGTGAGAGAGGTGGCCACTCTTACTTCTTGAAAGACTGAGAGTTTCCCATTATGGGAAATTCTAGGCAGACCACGAAGGGTAGAGAGTTGCTTCCCTCATTTTCTGATAGAGTAATGCAGTGAGTTTCTGTGGTATCCAGGGCAATGATGACAGTTTCAATGCCCACCAAGTAAGCTAGCAAACTACTTTTGCAAAGTAATGTTCCAAAGAGACTGAGTGTGGTGTACTCGTTTGAGTGCTGGACTACAACCCTGGAATCCAGAGACCTGCTCAGCCATGGAAACCCACTGGGTAAACTTGGGCAAGTTACACTCTCTCAGGCTCAGAGGATTAAAAGGGGAGGATTCCCCTCCAGTTTAAAGAATGAATGGGGCCCTTTAAACATTGAAAGGAAACCCCAATCCATATATGGACTGGGGTTTCCCCTTTGGTTTAAAGTGCTCCATTCATAAAACGGGAGGGGAAAAGAGCCTCGTAGAATGCGAATGAGATGTCAAATTGAAAAAATTATATATATATATATATATATATATATATAATAAATAAAATAATATAAAAATACTAAAATAAAATACAATGAAATAAATAATAAATAAAATACAATAAAATAAAATAATACAAAAAATTAATAAAAATACAATAAAATATAATAAAATATTTTATTTAATAAAATATATATTAAATAAAATAAAAAATACAATAAAATAATAAATAAAATAAAACACAATAAAATAAAATAAATAATAAAATATTAAAACATATAATAATTAATAATTAAAAAAGGACTGGGAGAAGGAGGAGGAGGGGACAGGATCTCCTCAATCCGCACCGCTTCCAGGCCTATGCTCCATGGGCATAAGCTGTCAAATTAAAAAGTATTAAAAAGTATTTTAAAACCCCAAGCATCTCGCGCGGCCAGTGGCTGCATCAGATGTCACCATGACATCATTTGATTGACAACCAAGAGGCTCCATTTTGAATTGTTACTTTTTCATATATGAACTTTGTTGGGGTGAAATGCACCAGAAAGCACCAATGGGGGCAAAAGGTAGTATGAACTTCTTTCCAGAGAGATTCGGCAATGCCATGCACGATCTCATCCGGATCTAACCAGGGCAAATGGGCTAGTATGGATTCGGCCCCAGTCTCTATTAGAGTAGAGACATTCAGTCAAATGGAGTTACCTATGTGTTTATTCAGCATTCAACAACTGATTGAACAAGTCTACTAAAGATGGAATTAAAAGTAGTGTTTCAGCCATGCAGTTGCATATTCTTGAATGGTGCATATTTTTGTCAGCATCTTCAATGCACCACTTGATTCACGGGGATTGCAGGACCAGCCACTGTGCATTCCACACTGCACAATATAAGCAGACACATGGGCAGATATACCGTTGGTTTTCAGGAGAAGGATGGCAAAATGCAGTCATGCTGCTATGTATGTGAATGCAGTTTTACACTGTGCAAGTACAATGTAGAATCTCACCCAGTCCTTTCTTCTTGTAGGGCTCAAAGGCATCCATCTGAAAGCACCTAAACAGATACAAGGGTGCTTATAGAACCATGGAATTGTGGGATGGGAAGGGAGCACAAAAGACTTTCAGTTCAACCCTGTCCCATGCAGGAAAACACAACTAAGCACTTCTGAGTGATGGCCAGCTAAACACAGCTTGGGTCTCCGAAGAAGAGTCCACCCTTGCCTCTGATCTGGCAGTCTATTCCAGTGTTGAAACACAAGTTCTTCCTAACATGTAGGTGAAATACCTTTTCTTATAATTTGAATCCATTGGTATGCATTCTGATTTATAGGCCCGATACAAATAGGCGCTTTGTGGTGTGCCGGCACTGATTCTAGGGTTCCGGAGTGCGTAGCAGCCACATGCTTCAGAAACCTAGTACATACGGATACCGGCATCATGGTGGCCTCTTGTCTACCCGGGGGGCCACCATGATGACAGATGGGACATGCAGCATCCGCACATCTCTGCCAGGAAGTGGTGTTATGATGCTGCAAAAAAAAAAAAAAAAAGCCACCTAGAGCAGCTCCTTTTGGAGGGCGTATCTGTGCTGCAGCATGTGGATGCTGTAGCACAGACACAGGGCAAAAATGGGCAGCACGGAGCTGCCTGTTTGTACAGCCCCATAGAGCAGTAGAAAATAAGCTTGCTCCATCTTCTACATGGCATTCCTTCATGTATTTTCAAAAACAGATGTTCTATTGCTTCTTAATCTTCTCTCCTCCTAATTCATTCCTCATAGGTTTTAACATTCAGACCTTTTACCATCTTGTTTGCTATTCTCTTGACATGGTCTGGCATGGTTTGCTATTCTCTTGACACTACCATTCCTGAACTTTGATGCCCAAAATTTCCAAGGAAGGGTGCTCCCCCAATAGAGTGATTCTATTACTTAGACTTCTATTGATGCAGTCTAGAATTGCAGTCTTAATAAAACTATCATATCCCTATTTTTGAAACTATGCAAAAAGAATTGGGAAGAAGAGGAGAAAAATGAAATGATCAGGAAGAACAAAAAAAAATGCCAAAAATGTCTGGATGAAGACTAAGGTAGAAGAAGCTAGAAGACTAGATTTAAAAAAAAAAAAAAAAGATGAGAAGGTAATCTGAAAAGCAGATACATTTGCAAATCATTTGTTGAATATTCATAACCACTATATGTGGGGTGGGGGGGGAGGTAGAAGAGGACCTCATTCAGCCCAAATTCAATTACAGATAAATTTGAGGGGGTGCAATTTGAGGAAGTGGGTATGGCCCAAACCAAAACCAAAAGGGTGACAACCTCTTTTACCTTAATGCTCTCGGTGTCAGTAACTAAGCCTTAAAGCCATGTCAATCTTTTAGAATGGCTGAAAATACAAAGGCTAGGATATTACCAAATTGTGATACCATGGGGACAGGAGTATGTCCTTCTAGGGAAGCAGACTTGGCATTGATGTTGGCAGAAAGAATGGTTTGTGAAAGCAAAGTAATAAAAAGTGATGGGGGGGGGGGACTGACAGATTCAACACACTGGCAGTTGAATGCTATGCAGGAATTCAATGGGACTTCCTCGCAGGATTGCAACTCATGGTGGGAAGGATTCAGTATAAAACATGGGGAGAAGTTAACAGGAGCTTAGAAGTCTGTGCTGAAAATAAAGTTGCTAATATCTGAGAAAGTGAACTCTCTGGAATTTTTTAATACAAAAGAAAAAGTAGAGAGGAGTAAGAAAATGCTGCTGACAGCAACGCCTGTTTCCTAGAAAGTGACAAAATAGGCACTGAAAATGTTAAAAGGACAATGGCAACTTGTGATCCATAATAATATTTATTTTATGGTTGTAAGCTGCCTTGAATCTTATACTGGGATAAAGGTGGGATATAAATTAAATAAATAATGTATATTGCTGCTTTTTGGCCCTAAAAAGGTTGTCAAAGCTGCTTACATAAAATCAGAAGAAAAATACCATGAAAGACAATTAAAATGAAGGAAAGCTAAGAAACATGAGAAAGATGAAAGCATAACCAGTGAAGAGAGACAGGTTTTACAGCCTGAAAGCTTGGCAATTAAAAAAAAACTTTAAGAGTTCATTTAAATCTTAAAAGAGAATCAGCTAATCAAGCCTCTCTAGGGAAGGAGAACCACAGCTTGGGCGCTACAGCAAAAAAAGGCCTTGTCTTGCATTTGGAACAACTGTGGCTCAAAAGAAGGTGTAGACTAATCTTTCAAAAGTTACTCTTTTGGACTACAGCCCACAGGATTCCCCAGTCAGTGTGGCCAATAGCCATGCCGGCTGTAGAATGCTGGGCCCTCTAAGAAAGTAACTTTCTCAAGCTCTGAATAGAATGCAGGGCAAGTTTTCTGACGGTGAACACAGTGGGCAAGTCAGATCATACCAGAAAAAAAAGATCTTCCAATATCCTAATCCTATAACATCCAAATTTCTATATAAAATGGAAACGGGATGGAAACAGGGGTGGCCCTACTGTTATCCACAGTGGTTGCCTTGCCCTGCAGATTTCGGTTGTCATGAAAAGGGAGCAAATTCTTTCTCAGTCTTTTTACCTGGAGAAAACCTTGGAATATTTTTCAGGTCTCAGGGAATCTACTGCTCATAAAAGGTTTAATTTATTTTTCAGTCACAACCTTTTGCTGGACACCTAGTCATTTCTTAAGAACCCTAGGTTTCCAGGAACCCTGTTTGAGGAAAAACTGGGGTAGTTATTTAGTTTATTGTGGTTTTTAAAAAAATGCCAGGAGTACAGATATGCTTTGTATAATATGAGAATATAATATGCTTTGACTTTCTGTGTGTGTGTACGGGGGGGGGGGGGGGGTTCCTCAGGCAGCAAATGTCTTGGGCTTACCCAAACAGAAAGCCCATGAAAATGAAACAAAAAACAGAATGATCAGAATAATAAGTTCCAAATATTATTTTGCCTGCTGGAGTTTACATCAGCCAAAGCTCAGTGTATTTATGTATGTGCCCTCAAGTCACCTGTTGACTAATGGAAATACTAAGGTTGACCCTCCCAGCTTCCAAGATCAGGTGGTATCCGGTGCCTTTATGGTATGTAGGCTCTGAAAGGCAGTGTAGAGTGCACCAAAGCACTTCAATCAAGATGTGACCAAGCAGAGATTCAGGGGCCATATTGCCTACCTCCTGCAAAGCAAGAATAAGAAGTTTCCCTGCAGTTCTTTTTTCCTTGTATGGAAATGCAGGTCTTAGTGATGTCTCTACTCCCAAGCAAGAGTTAGACTGCAACTCCTACCATCCCTGTCCACTGTCTGTGCTGGCTAATGCTACTGGCAAAATCTGAAAGGCTGTGGGAACCTTACCATTTGCTCTTAATTTTTATGTTTTGTTGTCGTTGTGAGCCCTCAAGTCATTTCCAACTTACGGTGACACTAAGACAACTTCATCTATCATGGGGTCTTCTTGGTAAGGTCTGTTTAGAGGGGTTTTTGCCAGTGCTTTCCCCCGAGGCCAAGGGAGCGTGACTTGCATGGTCCATGGATTCAAACCCTGGTCTCCAGAGTGTTACTCCAATGCTCAAACCACTATACAGCACCATGCCAGCTCTTTTCTGTATTAGCCCAAGATAAATGAGTTCTTAAAGAATGGCTCCTGTCTCTAACTAGTGCTCACAGGAGTGTGCAATAAGCAGGTGTGAAGGAGGGATGTTCTTTCATCATTCACACACTCAATCAATGGGAACAAAATGTGTTGTATTAAGAAAACAGAAACTTATGGTTATAGTCCAACATGCTGAGGCATTGACAGAGTGTTTAGAAACCAGCATCAGTCACGTGACACAGTTTTAAGGTATGGGTAACAACAGCAGCACAAAATTATACAGGATGATCCAATAAAAATAAATCCAAAAGATAATCACAGTAGAATTCTGCCAGTATAGTATAATGGTTTGAGAGTTGGACTACGACTCTGAAGACCAGGATTCAAATCCCCACTTGAGCATAAAAACCACTGTGTAACCTTGGGTAAATCTCTCGGCCTTAGAGGATGGGAATGACAAACCCCCTCTGAAGAAATTACCAAGAAAACGCTATGGGTCTTAGGGTCACCATAAGTAAAAAATGACTTGGAGGCACGTGACAACATGAACAAGTTCCCAAGTTCCTTGGAACCTCTGATATAACGAAGAGTGGGGTACATGTTTCCAATGCTGCTGATGCTGTCCCTAACCAATACAGACAGACTGAGAAGGAAGAATTTGAAAAAGTTTCCTGTTTGGGACGAAAAGTTCCAGAATGCCCAGATCAGGGTGACCCTTGTGAAACAGACACAAGTAGGGAAGCACACATTTTCCAAGGTCATGCTCCGCTACTTTGCTTCCAAACTGTGCAAAGATTTGAACACAAGTTGGGGCAATACAATCAGAAGTGATTGGCAAGAAATCAGTCGCAGTGACCTGATATTTTTCTTCCAGGAAATGTTTTCTGTGCCCATAACACACCCAAACCTGGTGGAAATGGGCAGAAACACAGTGGAGATTTATCCAGGGATAGCCATGTTGGCCATGTAGCAAAGTACAATCACATTCAAAATCTGCAAAACAGTGATACCTTTATTGGACCAACCAAAATGTATAAAATGCATGTTGCAAGCTTATGAAGCTCCACTGGCTTCTTCAACAGGTGTTGGAGGGAACATTCAGGCAGGCCGGTCTTTCCTTCTTCTGGCCATGTGGAAATAAAGGAAAGATATGAGCCAGCATAGTGTAGTTGTTTCAGTGTTAGATTATGACTGGAGAGCAGGGTTCAAATCCTGCTGGGTAACCTAGGGCAAGTCAGAGTCTCTCAGCCACAGAGGAGACTTGCCAAGATAACCCTGTGAAATGGTCACCTTAGGGTTGCCATTAGTTGGAAATGACTTGTAGGCATGCAACAACAATCCAGGGGTTGCCTTGTTTGCCATACAGCAAAACACAATACCATCCAAAATCCACAAACCAGTGCTATCGTTATTTGGCCAAGCAAAAATGCACAATGCAAAATGCATCATTTTTTTGTTTGCACGTGGGTTGGCCACGTAAAAGGATCACTGTTTTGTGGATTTGGGATGGTATTGTACCAGGAAATTAAACGTTGAGTTCCCTTATTACCAAGAGAAAAAGAGACATGCCTCTCAAGTGTGGTGTAGAGGTCTGAGGGTTGGACTATGACTCTGGAAATCAGGGTGCGAATCCTGGCTCGGCTAGGGAAACCCAGTCAGTGACCAGTCACTTGCTCTCAGCCTCAGAGGAAGCTCCTGGCAAACCCCTTCTGAAGAAACTCACCAAGAAAACCAGGGTCGCCTTAGGGTCACCAGAAGTTAGAAACAACTTCAAGGCACACAACACACGGCCGTGCTGGTCAGATAGTAAATTACAATACCATCCAAAATCCATAAAGCAGCGATATCTTTATTTGTCCATCCAAAGATGCACCATGGAAAATGCACCATCGATTTTGGTTAGCTGAGTAATAAGGATCACTGTTTTGTGGATTTGAGATGGCATTATACCAGGAGATTAAAAACCAATTTCCATTCAGGGGAAGGCAATGGCAAACCTCCTCTGAACGCATCTTGCCAAGAAAACCCCATGATAGGGTGGCATAAGTCAGAAACAACTTGAAGGCAAACAACACACACCACCAAGCAGCCATTGTGGGGCAGTGTGTCTGAGTGTCAGTCTAAGGCTGCCTCCACACTGGGGAAATAACCCGGTTTGGCACCACTTTAATTGCCTTGGCTCAAGGCTCTGGAATTCTGGGAGTTGGAGTATGTTGTGGGGCCCAGAGTGGAGCTTAAATCCACCCAAATTCCTCTGCAGAAGTGGATCTAAGTCCACCCAAATACATCTGAGGAAGTAGACATAAGTCCACCCAAATGTCTCTAGGGAACGGGATTTAAGTCCACTGAAATGCCTCTGAAGGAGTGGACATAAATCCACCCAAATACATCTGAGGAAGCGGACATAAGTCCACCCAAGTGGGCCCAAAATTGAAAAAAGATGTGGAGAAACTGGAGCATGTCCAAAGGAGGGCAACGAAGATGGTGAAGGGTCTGGAAACCATGCCCTATGAGGAACGCCTTAGGGAGCTGGGGATGTTTAGCCTGGAGAAGGGAAGGTTAAGAGGTGATATGATCGCCCTGTTCAAATACTTGAAGGGATGTCACATTGAGGAGGGAGCAAGCTTGTTTTCTGCTGCTGCAGAGAACAGGACTCAGAACAATGGATGCAAGCTACAGGAAAAGAGATTCCACCTCAACATTAGGAGGAACTTCCTGACAGAAAGGGCTGTTCGACAGTGGAACACACTCCCTCGGAGCGTAGTGGAGTCTCCTTACTTGGAGGTCTTTAAGCAGAGGCTGGATGGCCATCTGTCAGGGATGCTTTGATTTGGAGTTCCTGCATGGCAGGGGGATTGGACTGGACGGCCCTTGGGGTCTCTTCCAACTCTATGATTCTATGATTCTCTGATTCTTTCTCCAGTGCGGCTGCAGCCGGAGAGTCTCTCCACTCCAGCTCCCTTCTCAGAGTTTCCCCTAGTCCTGTCCCTCCCTCCTCCCCATTCCTGGGTCCTCCCTCCTTCCAGGTTCCAGCCCTTTTCCTCCTCCTCCTCCTCCTCTTTCTCTCTTTCTCTCTCTCTTTCTCCTCCTCCTCCCAAAGAAGACTCCAACCAACGTTGCTTTTGCGGCTGCTGTCGGGTCCCTGGGTGGCTGCCCTTCCCTTCCTCCGGGACCCTTCCCTCCTTGGCTCCTTGTCCTGCGGGCCATGCTCGGGAGATGGCCGTGTCCTCCGGCGGCAGCGGCAGCCCTCCCCTTCGAAGGAGCGGCCCTTTGGAAGTTCTAGTTCGCCAGCGGTGGCACCGGGTGCTGGCCGGCCTGGAAGGGGAGAGTCTGCTGCTGTCCTGCGAGGAGGAGGAAGGGGCAAAGGAGGCAGTGAACGGATACCATCAGAGCCCCTCCTTCCCGGAGCCGGTGTCGGGTCTCTCTCCGGGGAAGCGGGTGGTTCGGGTGCGGAAGGGGGAGTCCGGGGGCGGCCTGGGGCTGAGCATCAAGGGGGGCCAGGAGAACAAGATGCCCATCCTCATCAGCAAGATCTTCCCGGGGCTGGCCGCCGACCAGACCCAGGCCCTCTACGTCGGGGACGCCATCCTGGCCGTCAACGGCACCGACCTCCGCGACGCCACCCACGACCAGGCCGTCCAGGCCCTCAAGAAGGCCGGCAAGGAGGTCCGCCTCGAAGGTGAGCACCGCCCCAGACATCCCCACGGGGGAAAGGACCCGCTTTGGACCCACTTTCTGGCTGAAGGCTATGGAATTCTGGGAGTTGGAGTATGTTGTGGGTCCAGAGCGGAGCGGAGCTCCGCTCTGGACCCCACAACATACTCCAACTCCCAGAATTCCATAGCCTTCAGCCAGAGAAAGATTCCTCTATGACTCTATAACAAAGTCCGGCTCCCAGGATTCCATAGCCTTCAGCCAGAGAAAGATTCCTCTGTGATTCTATAACAAACTCCAGCTCCCAGGATTCCATAGCCTTCAGCCAGAGAAAGATTCCTCTATGACTCTATAACAAAGTCCGGCTCCCAGGATTCCATAGCCTTCAGCCAGAGAAAGATTCCTCTGTGATTCTATAACAAACTCCAGCTCCCAGGATTCCATAGCCTTCAGCCAGAGAAAGATCCCTCCATGATTCTATAACAAACTCCGGCTCCCAGAATTCCATAGCCTTCAGCCAGGGTTCGCTCTACATCCCACAAACGTTCTCCGACTCCCAGAATTCCATACCCCTGAGCAAGAAACAAGATCCCTCTATGATTCTATAACAAACTGCAGCTCCTAGGATTCCATAGCTTTCAGGCAAAGAAAGATCCCTCTATGATTCTATAACAAACTCCAGGTCCCAGGATTCCATAGCCTTCAGCCAGAGTTCGCTCTACATCTCCCAAACATACTCCCAACTCCCAGAATTCCATAGCCCTGAGCCAGAGAAAGATTCCTCTATGATTCTGTAACAAACTCCAGCTCCCAGAATTCCATAGCCTTCAGCCAGGGTTCGCTCTACTTCCCCCAAACATACTCCAACTCCCAGAATTCCATAGCCCTGAGCCAGGGTCCGCTCTGGATCCCTCTATGATTCTGTCACAAACTCCAGCTCCCAGAATTCCATAGCCTTGAGCCAGAAAAATAAAAAAGAGTCAAAGCGGTTCCGAACCGGGTTATTCCTCCAGTGTGGAAGCAGCCTAATAAGAAGAGATCTGGTGGCAGCACCTTTTCTGTGGCAGACTCAAAAGGAAGGAAGAGGTTGGGCAGCAGCAGGTTCTGTGTATCCAAAGTCTGGAAAAGCCGTCTGTAAAGGGCTCTGAATATGTAGCACCTTTTGAGACTAACAAGGAAAAAGGAAGAAGTTGGCAGCACGAGCTTTGGTAGACTTAAGTCTGCTTCCTCAGATGCATTTGGGACATAGAGAGATCTTGTGGCCCCTTTGAGACAAACTGCAAGAAAGAAGTTGGCAGCACCAGGTTTCATAGGAGTTTATCACATAAGAGGAATTTCTCCCAATTTCGAATGGAGCCAATTCAAATTTGCGTAAATTTGCTAGTTTATCAAATTTACGTGAAATCTGATTGCATTCAGAATGCATTCAGAATGATTTCCCATTGCCCAAAATTGTGTGAGATACTCTAATACGCAATTACGTGAAACCCCCTGATTGTGTTCGGAATGACTTCCCTTTTACCCGAAATTGCGTGAGATACACTCATTCCCAATAACGTGAAAGCCCATGATTGCGTTCGGATTGCCATTGCATTATACCCCCAAATTCCGTCGTCTGATAAACTCCATAGACGGTGTGTTCTTGTATCCAAAGGTCCAGCTGTGTCAGTCTGGGAAATCAGTCTGCCAAGGGATCTTAATGTAGCACCTTTTGAGACTATAAGTAAAAGAAAGAAGTAAAAAGAAGTAAAAGAAAGAAGTTGGCAGCATGAGGTTTGGTGGACTTAGGTCTGCTTGCTCAGATGCATTTGGTATGTACAGAGATCTTGTGGCACCTTTGAGACTTCACTGAACGGAAGACGTTGGCAGCATGAGCTTTCCTAGGCTGTGTGTGTTTGTGTTCAAAGGTATACAGCTGTGTCCGTCTGGAAAATCAGTCTGCAAAGGGATCTTAATGTAGCACCTTTTGAGACTAAAAGTAAAAGAAAGAAGTTGGCAGCTTGAGGTTTCACAGATTATGTATGCATTCTTGTATCCAAAGGTACAGCAGCAGTGTCAGTCTGGAAAATCCATCTGTAAAGGGATCTTGTAACACCTTTTCAGACTGAAAGAAAGAAGTTGGCAACATGAGGTTTCATATACTGTGTGTGTTTGTAGGCAAAGATATATTACAGGCTGCGTCAGACTGTAAAATCAGCCTGTAGAGAGAGATCATGTAGCACCTTTGAGGCTGAGTGAAAGGAAGAGGTTGCCACCATGACCTCTGGAAAACGTCAGTCTGCTTCCTCAGATGCGTTTGGTAGGCAGAGAGTTCTTGTAGCACTTTTGAGACCGACTCAAAGGAAGAAGTTAGAAGCATGAGGTTTCATAGGCTGTGTGTTCTTGTTTTCTGAGGCTTTGGAGTTTGTCATACGATGGAATTTGGGGGTAAAATCAGTGGCAATCCAAACGCAATCATGGGGTTTCACGTTATTGCGAATTAAAGTATCCCACGCAATTTCGCGCAATGGGAAGTCATTCTGAACACAATCATGGGGTTACATGTAATTGCGTATTAGATTATCTCACGCAATTTCAAGCAATGGAGGGTCATTTTTGGGAAATGGGAAGTCCATCTGAATGCATTCCAAACACAATCAGATTTCACGTAAATTCGCTAAACTAGCGAATTCACCTAATTGCGAATTGGCTCCATTCACAATTGAGAGATATTCCTCCTGTATGATAAACTCCATAGACATGTTAGGCGACGTCCACACTGGAGAAATAACCTGGTTTGGCACCGCTTTAACTGCCCTGGCTCAAGGCTATGGGATTCTGGGAGTTGGAGTTTGTTGCGGGGCCCAGAGTGGAGCTTTGGTTTTTGTGTGGGTGTGTCTTTGGAAATATAAAGGGAGGCGGCAGAGCTCCTCCTGGCCTCTAATCTTAAAATTATCATTATTATCATAGAATCGAAGAAGCTAGAGTTGGAAGATACCTCAGGGGCCATCCAGTCATGCAGACATACCATGCAGGAACACTCAAAGTACTCTCAAGAGACAGCCAGCAATCCTCTGTTGAAAAACCTCCAAAGAAGGAGACTCCACCACACTCCAAGGCAGCACATTCCACTTTCAAACAGCTCATACCATAGAATTATAGAATCATAAAGTTGGAAGGGATCTCAAGGACCACCCAGTCCAACCCGCTGCCATGCAGGAATCCCACGATCAAAACACTCCCTCTGACAGCTCTCCATCCAGCCTCTGTTTAAAATCTCCAAAAAAACAAGACTTCACTACACTCCAAGGCAGCATATTCCACTGTCAAACAGCTCTTACTGTCAGGAAGTTCTCCCTAACGTTGAGGTGCAGTCTCTTTGCTATAGTTTGCATCCATTGCACAGGCTCAATGGATCTTGCATCCAAATAAAAATGCTTAGGACTGGACTGCACAACTGATTTCCATATTTGAGGTTGACTAATATTGATTAAAGAGAGGCTGAATGGCCATCTGTCGGAGATGCTTTGATTGGGAGTTCCTGCATGGCAGGGGGTTGGACTGGATGGCCCTTGTGGTCTCTTCCAACTCTATGATTCTATGCAGAAGAATAATAGACTCATAGAATCATAGTGTTGGAAGAGACTCCGAGGGCCAACCATTCCAACCTCCTGCCATGCAGAAATGCACAAAGTACTCACAACAGATGGCCATCCAGCCCTCTGTTTAAAAACCTCCAAAGGAGGAGACTTCACTTCTCTCCAAGGGACTGTGTTCCACTGTTGAACAGGTCTTACTATCAGGAAGTTCTTCCTAAGTACTACCCTTATTATTGTTTGTTTATTGATTATTCATATAGCACCATCCATATACCTGGCACTTTACAAGCAGTTGCAGAATAAAACATTTATATACTATTCAATAATATAAAATACTAAAAAAAGAAAATTAAAATACAATTTTAAAAAAACCAAACCCACACCTACAGACATACCATAATGCGAAATAAAACCAAACTAGCAGTATAGATAATCAAATATTTTGCTGTTGTTGTTGTGTGCCTTCAAGTTGTTATGACTTATGGCAACCCTGTCATTGGATTTTCTCAGCAAGTTTCTTCAGAGGGGGTTTGCCATTGCCATCCTCTGAGGGTGAAAGAGTGTGACTTGCTGGATATCACCCAGTGAATTTCCAGGGCCAAGCTGCAATTCAAACCCTGGCTTCCAAAGTCATAGTCTAACACTCAAACCACTATGCCACACTGGCTCTCATAACTAAATATACTAAACATATAAAACATTAAAATGCTTTTTGGTTCAATGCAGGAGTCAGAGGCTCTCTGTAAAGACAAAGATGTGTCAGTCTGGAAAATCAGTGTGCAAAAGGATATTGCAGCACCTTTGAGACTATCTGAAAATTAGATGTTGTTGTTGTTTTTGTTGTTGTGTGCCTTCAAGTCTTTTCCGACTGAAGTGTTTATTCAGCTGTTAATTCAGTGCTCTAGTGGGGCTTAACAACTGGATCTAGGCCTTTGGCCCAGGTGTCCTGGATGGACCTGGAAGCCTTTGGGTTAATAGGTAGTATAGGATTACTTGAGCTCTGACTGAAACACATGTGGAGCTCTTGAGATTATGGCTCCTCATATGTTTCTTGCCACTTGTTTGGTTGTATGGTGTTCATTGTGGGAACTCCACTCTTGCTATACAGTATGAAGAAGTGTAACTTCAGGAGAGGTGCAACTGACTGTTATGCATGCTTACTCACAAGTAAGAATCCTAAATTAAGTGGGTCTTGTTGAGGAGGAAATGTGCATTGCAGTTGCAGCCAGAGTGCATTTTGCTCTGCCAGTCAGAGCTGTTTGGGATTTGGGATGGGTTGTAATAATGCTGGTGTAGGACTTCTAGCTCTTCTTTCAATTGCGTCAGGCAGCAGAGTTTGGATGTCATGGAAGAGCAGCAATAGCAAAAGTTACAATATTTAATTTATTATGATATAGGGTTTTTTTTTCTGCCAGGAAGGAGAGAGGGTGCAATTTGCTGTTCTGCTTCAGGAAGGAAGATGTTTGGGGTCAGCCCTGTAACTTGTGCTTTCTAAGTCTCTGTAGTTTCTTTCCAGCTTTCAGTCAGGGCTTACATTCTGGTAGAGTGATTAATTGGCTTGAGTTCTGCTGGAGTGAAGGTGGGTGATGATGATAATGGTGATTCATAATAATGTTAGTAATGTTAGACCCTGATCCCAGGATGTGGTTGCTGTTCCATACAGTTGAAGGCCAGTATGCTGTGCATGTCCAAACTACACATTTCAGAGGCTGAGTCAAAAACATTCAACAGTTTAAATATCTGAAGGCATGTCATATTGAGGAGGGAGCAAACTTGTTTTCTGCTGCCCCAGAGAATATGGCCCAGAACAATGGATGCAAGTTACAGGAAAAAAGATTCCACCTAACCATTAGGAGGAGCTTCCTGACAGTAAGGGCTGTTTGACAGTTGAAAACATTTCCTCGGAATGTGGTGGAGTCTCCCTCCTTGGAAGTCTTTAAACAGAGGCTGGATGGCCATCTATCAGGTATGCTTTGATTGAGAGTTCCTGCATGGCAGGGGGGTTGGATGGTTCTTGTGGTCTCTTCCAACTCTAGGGAAGCGTTCCCAGGATTGTGTCATCTGCCCCAGGATGCCTCCTCTTAACTATGTTTTAAGAACCCAAGCCCTCCCTCCAGTCCATCTGCCTTGGTCCAGGCCCCAGAGGGGGAGAAGAACCACTGGAACTCATCCCTTTCCCACCACCTTCCCCTTTTCCTTTTGTGTTGTCTTTTAGACTGTAAGTCTGTTGGCATGGATCCATCTAACTATAAGATTGTATGTACAGCACTATGGCCTGATCTAGATTGGCAAAAAGAAGTGTGTTCATGGCTGCATGAAAGTCTAGTCTTTAGATGAGAAAAGGGGAAAGTGTGCCATGAAAATGCTTTTTTTGCATTTTAGGGGAGAAGAAGTGCCTTTAAAAAGGTGCTGGTTTTCCCAGCTTCTTTTTTAAAAACTGCGGAACAGTGCAGCTCCATCTAAAGGCTGTGGTGCAGCTGCTAAGCATTAAGGAAAAGGCAACTTCATGTCACACTTTCCTGCCAATCTAGAAAGCCCCAAAGTAAACTTACAACGCTATATAAATAAAATTAATAATAATGATAATAATAATATGATTCTTGCAAAGTTTCTGGTTGGGGCCAGCCCTACCAGAAGGAAGTGGGAAGAAGTTGCCTCAGATGGCAAGTGCTGGAGGGACAGCAGTGGAAGGGTCCTTGTTATTTTTTTTTTCTGAGCCCCTCAGTGCTTCCTCTCTGTTGGATAATAGAACTATACATGTATCAGTCCAATTGTGCACATAGGAGGGAGAAGATGCCAATTTGTCCTCTACTCTTGGCAGCAAAATGCCTTTGGCCAGCCCTGCTTCTGGGCTCATTTCAGGGTGCAGGTCTTAATGTATTTCTTTGGGGAGATGTGTGTGTGTATGTGCCTTCATATTGCCTGTTGACTTATGGTGACCCCATCAGTTTCATAGGGTTTTCGCATGCAAGGAATATTCAGAAGCAGTTTTGCCAGTTCCTTCCTCTGAAATATAGCCTACAGCACCCAATATTCTTTGGCAGTCTCCCATCAAAGTACTAACCAGGGCTGAACTTGCTTAGCTTCCAAGATCAGTCTGGTTCTGGTGCCTTTAGGGTATTTAGGCCAAGCAGTGACCAAGAGATCCTTGTTGTTGTTGTTGTTGTTGTTGTTGTTGTTGTGTTCCTTCACATAATTTTGACTTATGGAGACCCTAAGGCAAACCTATCCCTGGGTTTTCTTGGCAAGGTTCTTCAGAGGGGGTTTGCCATTGCTATCCTCTGTGACTGAGAGAGTGTGACGTGCCCAAGGCCACCCAGTCAATTTTCATAGTTGGTCAGGGGATTCGAACCCTGCTCTCCAAACTTATAGTCCAACACTCAAACCACTGCACCAGACTGGCTCCCAATTACATTATGCCAAAAGAAGTATCTCTGCCCTTCTAAAACTCTGCTTCCAGTTATTAAACATATTTAAAACAGGGTTAAATAACAGAAATATGGGGGAAAGTGGTATGTGTTTGTAACAAATTTAGTTTAGTTCTACTAGTTTGGCAATCTGAGATAGAAACCTATAGAACTTAGCAATAGTACATTTTGGGGACTAAGGGGCTCTATCGACGGGTAGCATGTAGCCGCCCCATTTAGCCCTGGATCATTACTGTGGCAACCACATGCTTCAGCAGCAATCCGCTGCAAAAAAAAGCCCCAAAAGGGGTTAGGGGCTTCTTTTTGCATCTGGGAAGGGGCACCATAGGCGTGCTCATGCGCCATGACGATGCCTCTTGTGCACAGTGCCATTTTGTATCATCATGGTGCACGCTGTGTAGATGAGTGCGCACAAAGATGGTGCCTGGGTGGCACAACAAGGGCTTTGAGCTTGTGGATGCTCAGCCCTAGTGCTTGTACAGGCTGGCACAAAGTACTGGTCTGTACAGTCCCTATGTATCCCAGAATTTGCCAATCAGCATGGCGAGGAGCTATTCTGGCCTAGGGATTCTGCCAACAGTAAAAGTAACTTTTCCAAGGTGTGGAATTTGCAAGAACAACACACACACACAGTACAGGGTTCCCCCACCCCAAAAAATAAAAAAATAATTGTCTTGAAATTTAATGAGCAGTGTTTTGTCAAGAGTATAATTGCTTTGTGTGAGACTGTGAGCCTGTGGAGTACTGGAGTCTATCTGAAGAGAGACAACCAGTGTTGTATAGTGGTTTGAATCTTGGACTATGGGGTGGTCTGCACTGGCCAAATAAAGCAGCTTCCCACTTCTTTGAAGGTAGGGTTCTTAGACAATTCACGAGATAAAAGTGGTTAGGAAGTATAATGGGCTAAAAACTGGAGCAAAAAAGAAGCTGGGATAGTCTGACTCAAGGTGGAAAATGCACATCTTCACACCAGCATGTAAACAAACCGGCGTGAGTGTGGGACTTCAGCAGAGCAAAAACATGCTTTCCAATAAGGCAGTAGATGTAATTACAACATACACAAACCAGATAGTCCAGTGGGGGGCATGAGGGTGAAGGTGGCATGTATGGAAGGCCCCCATGATTGTGATTTGCCAGTGGTCACACTGATATACTATATGGGCAGTGCATTGCACATGCAACTGTGCGGCTGATCATATGGGTGGGAGTTCAAAGGAATGGCATCTGGGCAGGAGGAGCAAGGTAACTGGAGGTCACGGACAGTGTGTGTGTGCAGTGGTGCACATGCAGCTTTATTCCATATGTTGAGGAGGTAGCTGGTGGTGAGTTTGTATGATGGTGTGTGTACATGGTGGGCAAGTGGCAAAAAATAAAAATAAAAATTGCACAGCGTGGCTTGAGGCTGTATGGTGTGGACAACCTGTGGGTGTTTGGGCCGCCTTCAGTACAGGTGGAGCACACAACAGGATTTCAACCCGCTGTCAGATAATGCAGGATGGAGCTGCTTTTCCCTACCCACCTGCTCCAGCCCTTCACCTCAGGGCAACCAGGATTGGAATCCTCACTCAGCCATGGAAACCCACTAAGTAATCCAGACAAGTCATACTCTCGCAGACTCAGAAGAAGGCAATGGCAATCCCCCTCTGATAAAATCCTAAAGGAAAACTCTATGATAGGGTCACCATAAGTCAGGGTCAACTTGAAACACATAACAATATCTGAACAGGACAAGCAGCTGAGCATACACCTTCACTGTAATTTCTAACTGGCTCCGTAGCCTCCAGCAGCATTTTGCAAGTGGATCTAGAAAAACAGGATTAGGGGCTTTGTAAAAATAAGGAAAGAAAGCTTGCTTGTTTTTTTTTAAAGGTTCAGATCCTTGAGACATGCCTCTGCCTCTTTTCCCCACCCCGCCACATGTGACATTTTGTAGGTTATAAGGGAGTCACTCCCCCATTTTTTCAGCTACTAGAACTTTGCCACCTCATCTGTTCTGAACAGCAAACAGCAGGTCAGGTCAGGACTTTTCTGGGAAGGTGTTTAGATAAAGCCACAAAGCAAACTGTTTGGTTACACACACACACACACCCCCCCCATTCCTATTCCTATATCAGGAGCACTCTGTCTCCAGCTACACTAAGTTCAGTCTGTTTTCACAAGCTTGTATCTGTGCTTCCCATAACTACACAAATGTGGGTGTTTTTTTTTTAAAAAGGAAAATGAAGGGGTATTGGCTAGAACCAGAGCATGAAAAAGTTACTCTGATACAACAACTGCACTGCCTGCCAGTCTGTTTCCACCCACAATTCATAATAAGTGTTTACAACCCCTAAAGCTGTATGTGGCTTAGGTCCAGGATGTCTCCCCCTATGAGCCTGGCTAGACCCTGAGATCTGCAGGAGAGGCTCTTTTTAAAGTCCCATTACCTTCACAGGTACAGTTAGTGGAAACACAAGACAGGGCCTTCTTACTGGCAAATCTTGCTAAGAAAACCTCATGATAGTCGGAATGTTTTTAACTTGTTGTATATGTTGTGCACCGCCCTGATCATTGGAAGGGCGGTATAAAAATAAAGATTTTATTATTTTATTATTATTATTATAGTTTGCCTTAGGGTCTCAATAAGTCAGAAACAACTTCAAGGCACACAACAACAGAATTGGGGTGTCCAGATGCACAAAGGGCATGAGTCCTGCATCTTCAATATTTGTGTAGAAAAGGGAACTCTTGCAAGCATAGGTCCTGTCTTGTTCTGCTTGTGGTCACCCGAACCAAGTCCCATGACAATAGATGACATTTACTTCCAAGTAATAACATGGATGGCCTCAGCTTTTTAGTACTATCATTAACTCAGCCAGTTTTGAGGGCCCTTTGTTTTTCTTGTGTTTTATCAGTTCAGCTTCTGTTCATGGTGACCCTATGAATGACATGCCTCAGAGAGACCCTGTTATAAACAGCCCTGCTCAGGTTCTCCCTGGGGTTTACCAGATACATGCATATATGGTTGCAGGTCCGGTGACACGTACAAAAGTCCCTAAGAGATAAAGAGCATTCAGTTTCCAAATGTAAGTTCTTAGTGTGAGAGTCAAGAAAATAAAAGGTTAATGAATGCAAAGAAGCTTCCCTTCAAACTCACAGAGATTAAAGATTGTGCAATTCTGATTTCAAGGCTTGATTGAAATTGAGTGACAAGGTTGCCTAGATAAACTCTACCTACATAGTTCTCTTATTTGAGCTGGAGATTGTGCGGTAAGTAAAGTTTATCAGTGTTCTCATGCTTATTTCACTAGATCCTGTGACATAATGCTAAGGAAATCATAACGTCGTCTGTGTCAAAGAACAGAGGAATATACCACAGGGATAGATCTGTGCCATCTCACAAGAGAAACTGGAAATCATCATGATTACTCCCCTGCCTTACCTTTTTAAAAAATTGGATGGTTTGTTTTTTTTTCCAGTTTGTGTGCGTGTGTGTGTGGTATTTTGTAAAGTTTCTTCAGCTGTTCTCAGTATTTGTCTATTAACTGCAAATGCAGGCCTCTAGGATAGGAACAGGCAGTAAGTTGTAGAAACAAACACTCATTCTTTATTTGTAGACAGAGAAAATGCCCTTGGTGATAACTGACTTGCACACACAAGTTCATTGCTGCGGAGGTTCTTGACCTCTAGTTTGTTTGCATTTGTGAAAGCAGGGATTTAGTTGACAGACATAATACCTGCCATTTGCTATCTGCTGCCTTCTTTTGAAGAGAAGTACAGTTTAGTTGTTTTTATCTTTTATAGTAGGATGCCTTAAAAATGATTGGAGCAGAATGATGGATTAAAGATGCCTCAGAGGCGACAAAGCACACATAGCAAAATCTTCCATTGGAACAATTGAAGTTGAGGGTAGGAGTGTGTCTACTTTTGAGTTCCATAGCCTTCTTCATCAAGCAGAGACATATATCCCAGGAAAATAAAATGGCAATCACTGTTTACACATCTAATGCTCTGTTGAAATTTTATTGTGTGTGCATATGTATGTTCAATTTGTCTGTCAACTTGTGACCCCATGAATTTTATAGGCAAGGAATATTCAGAAGTGGTTTTGCCAGTTCCTTCCTCTGAAATATAGCCCAGAGCACCTGGTATTTGTTGGCAGTCTCCCATTCAAGTACTGATTCTGCTTAGCTTCCATGATCAGATGGGATCTGGTGGCTTTAGGGTATTTAGGCCTCCGAAACTGTCTTGAGTCTCTGAAAAAATATTGTCCCATTTTCAGTTGCGAGTTGATTAAAAAAATCAACTAAGCCTATTTCAAAAGGTGTAAGACACTAAAGTAAGACTCTTCTAAGCCATCACCATGTATGGATATGAGAAATGGACAGTGAAGAAAGTAGAGAGGAAGTGCATCAACTCATTTGAGATGTGGTGCTGGAGAAGAGTGCTGAGGATACTGTGGACAACCAAAAAGAAAAACAAATGGGTCCTAGAACATATTAAGCCTGAACTCTCCCTGGAACCAAACGTGATCAAATTCAGGCTGTAGTACTTTGGCCACATCATGAGAAGGCATGACTCATTAGAAAAGACAATATAGCTAGGAAAAGTAGAGGATAGAAGAAAGAGAGGAAGACCATATGCCAATCAGATAGACTTAATCATAGAGGTCACAGGTCTGATTCAACAGCACTTAAGCACAGCAGTGGAGGACTGGAGTCTTGTAGGTGTCTCGTTCATGTTGTTAACAATAACAAAGTCCACAAAAGTAACTTTTCCAAGTTCTGGTTTTATGTTCCACCATCAAGAGAAGCAAAGTTGATGAGTGTTCAAGGCAAAGCTTCTTTGGAGGTGGTATGGTTACCTTGGAGTCTTTTGGGAGTGTAGCATCATGATCTTGAAACATGCACCTGAGGGAAGTTAGATTGGCCCCTTTCTTCATTTACTTTGCACCAGGGCTGTGAAACATGCAGGGCTTCAGATGTTGTTGGATTCAGTTTCTAGCATTCCTTACTATTGGCTATGCTGGCTAAAGCTGCTGGAATTGGCAGCTAAACAACATTTGGAGGACCACACTTTGCCTACTTCTGTTTCAGTCAGTTGGTAACAATGACTCCCATGCAGTCAGGCTTTTAATAGCATTTAAAATTCTGTTGCTTTTCATCTTCATGCTGCACTTAAATTTGATAGTTTGCTTGGCTCCCTCCCCCTCCCCAATATTTCTTGGTTTTATGTGAGGTTTTCATGTTTTCATTCTTATATTACCCTGGCAAGCTAGTATATGATTTTTAAAATTTAATAAATTAGTATATTTATGTTTATATATATGTTTAATGCTGTTTTAATATTTTTATTTAGGTCTTTTTTATTTGTAACGGGTTGTTTAAAATCTTGTTGTGTGCAGCCTTGAGCCTTAGTTTTGTGAGAAAAGTGATATAAATCAAATAAATGAGATTGGCTCAGGTAGAAGACAATATATTTGAGTTTCCTTTAAAATCTATGGTATTTTGGTTTGTGAACTGCATGCAAACACATTGATTATGCCTAAATTTTGTTGCCGGGCCTGATTAAAATAGGACCATGAAATCAATGAAATTTATCTATGTATTGATGCACTATTGAATACAGTAATTGATTGAATTGTTCCAATCAAGTTGAGACTCACCAATAGGATGCCAACTATTGTCTTCTCCAACTTTATGAGAGATTGAAAGTTGTTTAAAAAAAGTTAAGAGCTTTTAAAATTCTACAATACCAGGCCATCAAAGCTGATATGAACAATCTTCAGAAGTCTGCTTACATTCCATTAAAATCTTATGGTTTTAAATGCTACTTTCTCCTGATAAAGAGGTTTGCTTGTCCTACTTACCCAAGGCACAAGGCCAAAAGGATCTTATTTCAGTGGTTCTTTCTTGGCTTCTAAGCCTGTACATGCACAGATCTCTGCAAATTACACATTTTTAGTGTCCACGACAAGAGTTTTGTTTAAAAATAATAATAATGAAAATCAGTTGCTGTGGAAAACTGTGGCTGAAGTCATGTGTGTTTTTTTTAAAACACATTGATTTTTAGTCTGTTTATGACCCAGAATGAACCATTTTGGTCAAGGCATTGGCAAACAAGAGCAGTGGTTTTCCCAAGCTGTTACACTGGTAAGCAAAAGCCCAATGGTATTAACAGTTGACCATTTTATTTTCCCACTTCCCATCCCATTCAGTTGTATGTTGCATCATTCTCTGTGCCTTATTTCTTAGAAACACAGATCTAGAAGGGATCCTGGGGCGATTTTGCAAAACCCATTGCTTCCAACTGCTACCTCCTTTTGCCAACCTCAGTATCACTGTATCTGTGAGCACCAGGAGAAGCAATTCAGTGACCACATCCTAATACTGTATACATATACCCTGGCAATGAATGGGTACATGGGAATAGCCTTGAAGAGAATTTGACCTTTGGTGATAATTGATGATTGGCATGAGCAAACACTTATTTTCTGAAATACTTTCTCCTGGTTGCAACAGTCTCAAGCCAGCCTGGACATGTTGTTGCTTTGAGCTTTCTAAATGGCTGTTTTGTTTCCTGTGTGAGTGAGCAAAGATCAGGCAGTTTGAGAGGGACAGCCTCTCTTCCTTTTTCATTTTCAATGTGCTGTGGTGTTTTACAGCTGATTTTAAGGCAAGAAGCCTCCAGAAAATGATGGAATGCAGCTCCTAGCATTCCACATTATTGGCTCTGGGGATTTACAGTTTGACAACATCTGGAGTGCTGTCAGAAGGTAATCAAGGCAGATGTTATGGGATTTCATGGGCCAGTGATGGAGGTGCCATCATACAAGGGTTGAGATGGGAAAGGTGAAAATTAGCATATGGATTTAGCACTGGGTGGCAAACAAGTTAGAGGGGTTGGAAATATGTGAATCAGATCCTGGGTTTGCACTCCTTGTGCTTCTGGAGTTCAAAAGTGAATTGCAGGAAGTACAAGTTAGGACTCTATTACCATAGACTTAAGAAATCAGATGACATTGGAGATCCAGCCCTGTGCTTGCAGTCTAGCTCCAACACCTTTTGCAGCTTTCTTAGTTTGTGCAACATTTTTGCTTTAGGAGATCACTAGGCCTGTATTATTTAATGTCTTTTTGAATCACTCCTGAACTCAGTGAGCTCTTGAGATGATTTACAAAATATATATATATATAAAATGCAACTATATATAAAATGCTAAAATATAGAAGAAAAGAAACAATAGATAGATATGCTACTACAAAGTGGTATTAGTAATTAAAATCTTTATAGCAGCTACAGAGTTACCTCTTGCCACTAACAGCTCCCAGATTTCCCCAGCCAGTTTGGCTAGCGACTACTTTAGCAAGGAGATTCTGGGAATTCTAGCCCACAAAGAAACTTTTATAGACTTTGAACACTTGAACAGTAACTATTGATTTTTTTTACCAGCTGTCTGAAGGCCATTTTAGATTGCATGCATGGGACTATTCACAGTTTGGGATTTGTTCAGTGAAGGAAAAACTTGAGTTTATTTGCACACACACAAAAATGACATTTTCTTTCAGAAAACATGATTTTTTGTGTAGAAATGTTATGTGAGGATTTTGTTTGGGGTTTTGGCCTGGACTAAGTACTGAACTACTGTACAAAGATTCTCCGCTGAACAGGATTCTCCTCCTTGCCATTTTTAAAATCTATTACTCAATATTTTCAAATATTCTTTCCATCCCTGCTAGTGAGAGTGCTTCATTGTGTATCTCTCCTTTGCATCTCCTGGGGTATGTGTGTGTTTATCCTGCCTTATAGCCAAATCTTTAGTAATCTAGTGCCATCACAACAATAGACCAGACTTTTACCTCCTATATACAAGAGCAGACCTCAGCCCAGCAAATGGGACTGAAGGCAGTGGGCTAACAATGAAGGTACCGGGCTGGTTATATATATGGTAGTACATACAGGCTGCATCTATACTGAAGAATTAATGCAGTTTGGCACCACTTTAACTGGCATGACTTCATGCTATGGAATCCTGGAATTTGTATTTTTCTGAGATATTTAGCCTTCTCTGTCAGAGAGCTCTGCTGCCATATCAAACTGCAGATCCCATGGCAGTCAAAGTAGTGTCAAACTGCATGATTTCCACAGTGCAGATTCAACCACAGTTCCATCCTACAACAGCTCTTTAATACTGTCTACTCATCAGCATCTGCTACATGGAAAAGTTACTTTTTGGGGTTATGATATAAGAATCCTGCAGCCAATGTGACCAGAATTGCCATGTGGTTCCTTTTCATAGCCATTCCAGAGCATTGTGAAATGCAAAATATTCTTAAGTCTCACTTCTTGCATAACTGTTCTCTGTGTCTTTGGTCATAACCTAAGTAGGGAAGTGGTTAAATGGTGCAGAGGTTTATAATTCCCAAGAAGCAAGTTGCATATTTTCCCCTTTCTCCACTCGCCCTGCAGATGTTATTTCAGAATGGTTATTCTCTCTCACTTGTTTTTTAGAATTTAGAAACATCCTGTTATGCAGTCATCTTTAAACCATGCAGCTTAATAAGAGCAGCGGATAATTAAACTATCACAATAATGCAAAATAAATTCACAAAAAGAAAGTAGCTTTCCATGGCCAACAAATAAATAAAACTTGTAAACCTTTTCTCATGCATGCCTGTAACAGTCATTTGCTGCAAGAGCCCATGAGTGTGGGATGGGTAAGCAGGAAGAAACCAACTCTTTTTCCAAATTATAAAAACACCCTTTCTTTTGCTATGAGATTGGCAAGCCTGAACTATTCCAGTGTTTGGGATGCCTGTAGAAGTTGGACAATGTTTTGTATGAACTTAAACTGGCTGCATGTCACGTCCCCAGAAAAACATGGGCAAAGGAATGGCCAAAGCCACAGAAGGGACTGTGGGAAACTTGGCCCTCTCAGGAACATTTCAGGCCTCTTTCCTGAATTTCTAGGTTTCAGCTTAAAAAGGGCAAACAAATATCATATCTCTTTCCTTCTTAGACACAAAAAGAAAAACATGTAGACAGTATTCTGTCCAAATGCTGACTGAGAAAGCTGACATCTACCCTTCACTGCTATGGGTGTAAATGCTCTAGAAATCCAGAGATCAAGAGCCTCTGGATTTAGTCCACCAAGATAGAGAGTCCCAATATTGACTGCAGGCTCCTTATGTTTTCTCAAAGTTTGGGGAGATTAGCTTTTTGGACAGTGGCTCCACAGATATTCCAGCCAGCCTGGCCACTGGGTGATTTTAGGAGTCCAAAAAACGAACTGAAGCACTGTGTTATCTCTGGTAATTGATCAGGGATTAAGATAAGAGTATTTAAAAGCTTGGGAAATGAGCTCTGGTTTGCAGTCAAGAAAGGCTTTACACTGAGGCATATGCCTCAGATTGGGCTGTGCTTTGCAATGCCTGGCAGCTGTTCCACTAAGGCTTACTCCTGAGTAGGTATGCTTACTTAATCTATGCTTTGCAGTGCCTGAAAGCTGTTACACTGACCCTTACTCCTGAGTAAACATGCCTCAAATTGTGCTGTGTGTTCCAGTGCTGTAAACAATTGCACTTGAGGTTACTCCTAAGCAGACATGGGGCTTATTCCTAAATAGAATGGAGTGACTGGAAACTGTTGTACTGGAGTTTATGCCCAAGTAGACATTCCTAGACTTAAGCTTTGCTTTGTATGCTTGATGGGAAAATAGCCAAAATGCCCCTGTGATGGGCCCCACTGTTGTGTGTTGGCATAACAGAAGTAATTGGTCTGATTTTCTGCCTCCCCCCCCCCTTCTTCTTTTTTTTTTCCTTTTTTCCCCCAGGGATTTGAGGGGGCTGTGGGGCTCTGCTGGTATGTAAGGTTAACCACTGTACTAACCACTGTACTTGCAGCCATTTGGGGGCATCTGGGGCTGGTTTGGGGACAAAGTAGCACCTGGAAATTGGTGTGAATGTACGCCTTTCTGGGTTCTGTGGAGCCAATTTAGCTGAATATTGCAAACACAACTGATGCACACAAACACAAACATCACAAGCAATTACTAGTATATTAAATGTGACATATATGCACTGTCCCCAAAGTTCTATGCAGCCAATGAAAAGCCAGTGCAGGGCCTGATTTCAGGACATTTCTGCCTGTGCTGCTCAGTAGTATTGCAACATTTGGATGCAGTCTTAAAGCCCTAAAAATACAAAAAGAAAGCAAATGCAATATAGAAATCAAACTACAAGAATTTACCTTTCTGCTCCCTCTGAAATATATAACTGAAAACACCACTACAATATTCAAGGTGAAAACCAATTACTAATCTACCTAACAGTTGTACTGTCTAGCCCACATTTTACTAATTCATAAAGGTTACATGAACATTTTTTAAAAATTGGAGGAAACTTATGTTCTGAGGGGCTTCTGGATTGCTTTTGGGGGCATACATTAGAACTTAGTGGGATTCATGTGACCCACAAGACACACATTATGCCACCCCTGCCCCCATCCCCTCCCACTGCTTGAATGCAGCCCTGAGACCCTTCTTAAATTGTATGTCATCCCCTAACTGGGAAAAAAGACATTTCTTTTAAAATCCTATAAAAAAACTCAATGTGTTGCTGCAAAAAGTTCAATTTTTCACAAATTGGCTGTTCATATGCAAGTTAAGGCAGGAGTACCTTGATTCCCATGGTACTCTTAGGCTTCCTCACTACAGGCCTGGACACAACATCCCAGTGCTAGTTCTATGCACCATCTGTTCACTGTCACAAAACTTGTGCATGGTACAAGGCTTGAACAGGTGTGTCAGAAACAGAGAAGGACCAGACAAACTTTCCCTTTATAAAATATTTTGTACAAAATAGGAACAGCCCCCTCCCAAACCATTTATTTTTAATGAGATCTGGTTTCTCCACATCGGAAAGTTGGGGGAAGAAAGCACCCTTAGCCAAGCCTGTTTTGAAATGCACTTTTGTTACTTGAAAAAGGGCAATAAAAAGTTATCTCTATTGTGTTTTTCTAAAAGTATGGACAAAAAGAGAGATGGATCAGACCCCATGCTGAGGATGATCTAGCTCCCATTTCAGTACATTGCAGTTTTGGTGCTGGTTGCCCTAGATCTTTCTGTTCCTTTCCACTTCCCTAGAAGTGACCTCCTGGGGAGATACATGTGTCAGACATTCAGCAGTATGTGGAACCTGTATATGGATATGGGCAAAAGTCAATCCTGCAGGAAATCTTGCCTGATTAGAAAAAAAAATGGCAGGACAAAGGGATACTGCCAACTACTGTGCCAACTTATTACTTGTTTTCATGCTACTTTCCACTTTCTCAATGTGGGAAGCAATGAAATGTGTTATCCCTGCTGTACAGTAAGGTCTAGAGCCCTGATGGCGAACCTATGACACACGTGTCAGCACTGACACGCATAGCCATTTCTGATGACATGCTGCCACTGAGGTGGCCGCATGCTGAGAAGGATGTTTCATCCTTGGCTCCTGCACAGCCAAGTGCAGTAGCTGAGGATGAATAAGACTCTAGTTGCAAATGTTTCATCCTTGGCAACTGTACTTGGTCGTACTGCAGAACTGCCGGCGGAAGTGAGGTAAAAGATCTCGGCTTAACCGGAAGTCTCAGAACTAGACACTCTGTGACAGACTTCTGTTGTTTTGGCCTACAGACCTCCAGCACAGAGTGCCTAATAGGGGATGATGAAATGTGTATTTGCTTTCATTTGTTATAAGTGAGTTGAAATGTAAGTGAGTTGCTCCTGAGGATAAAACAAGTCACAAATGTTTCATCCTCCCCTATTAGACACTCTATGTCGGAGGTCTGTAGGCCAAAACAACAGAAGTCCATCACAGAGCGTCTAGTTCTGGGACTTCTAGTTAAGGTGGGATCTTTGCCCTCACTTTTGCTGGCAGAGCAGGGAGCAGCGGAACGCAGTGGGGGACGCATCTCCAGGGGCCCTGCCATTACCAGTAACCAACAGTTAAGAACAGCAACCATTATCTACTGTTCTGGGATGTCATGGATTTCTAATCCATCATTACTGACATAAGTGATTTAAGCTATAAATATATACACTATAAAAATAAGTGACTTAAACTATAAATATCATGAAATAATATTTTTTCCTCAAAGTGACATTCCACCCTAGTTATTCTCAGTTTTTTTTTGGGGGGGGGGTTGAGGTTTGACATATCAAGCTCAAAAGGTTGCCCATCACTGGTTTAGAGGATGCAAAGTTCTGTTAAACTCCTGAACTTAGAACAATGAAACTGTAGACAGTGTCGGGAGAGCCTCTGTGACCCAGAGGCCTTTAAGTCTTTAAGCTTGTGTCTCCTTAAAAACTAACACACAATAGCCTCCCTGGGCCTAATTCCCCTCTATCAGATGCTGGTTTTAGCAAAAGTTAGAGTTTGCAAAAGTTACTTTTGGGGGGATTCTGGGGACTGTAGTAACAAGGTAACATTTCCGAGTTCTGTTTTACTTTGTGAAAGCATTGCTGTTGTTGTTGTTGTTGTTTGTGCCTTGAAGTCAATTCAGTGTATGGCAGCCATATCATAGGTTTTTATCAGAGACTGCTGGGAAAACACATCCTGAAAAGCAAGTCCGGGGGAGGGGGGGAGGGAGGGAAGGCTCCTACAATTGTCTCCCAGACTTTTTGCTCTTCTTAAAATGACACATTTTTTCTAGCTGGGACAAACAGAGAAAGAAGGAGACAGTTGTTATAATGGGAAAGCAAGGTGAAGAACCTTTCACTATTCAGATGTTTTCAGCTCCCAGAAGTCCCAGCAGTATAATAAATAGTAAAGGGATAATGGGAGCTGTAGTCCAAAACTTATGGAGGGCCAAAGTTTCCCTAGCCCTGTGCTAAGGAGAAGCTTGTTACATGCTTGAGTTGCTCTTGTTCATTTCAGTAGAACTTGTCCAGGCAAATGTGCCAGTTGGGGGGTTTCAACTCAGTTGTATGCCTTGTTGCCAAATAAGGTTGCTAGTGTGTTTCCCAGTGGAGTCTGCTATGGCTTGAACAGCTGCCTGAGTCAGAAATTCAACAGCTGCTGTATAGGAGTTTTAATTCTTTATTGGTTTGTAAGTTTCAAGATGGGCAAGATCTTGGCACCATTTCTGTGCTTTAGGTACCTGTTGCAAGCTATATCCCTTAGGGGGTTAAATGCAAGATTTTCTTACTTTTGGCAAAACCAAAATTGACCAGAACTTCATTTCTTGTTTTGTGAAGGTACCAGCAATGGTGAGGCCACAGCTTGCTTCTATGAATGGAAATTCTCTTCTCAACTGAAAAGTTTCTTTTCCTCTGTGATGAGATGTCCAGAGTACTTAGGAAGAGACTAGGATTAACAGATGCATTTGCAAAAGACTATATATGGGAGGCTGCATGTGATCCATGCCCCTTTCTTTATAAGTTGCTGTATCAAATATTTCTTCAAACATCAAAGGCTACAGATTTGAGGGGGTGGGAAGGAAATGCTGGAGCAAAATGCTAAATATGAATAAATGCTTAATTAAAAAGATACAAGAACTAACAGTGTTGCTGGGAAAAATGTGGAAGGTATGCAGAGTGCCAAGTAATGACATTTAGATCACCATTGTGAGCTGCATTAGCAGTATAGAGGGAGAAACCTGTACAGCAAAGAATGCATAGCGATACTGTTTACGTGACCAAAGTGTTTCCTTAATAAGTCATCTATATACGCAGGGGACAGGGGCAGCTATTTTCTAAGCCTCTTCTGCTGGCTAAGTGAATGTACATCTGACTTCAGGCTTCATCACACTGATTTCCAAAATAATAAATACTTAACAGAAATCCCCCAGTGGCCTTTGCTCTTGCTCAACTTTTAGCCATTTCAGCAAATCAAGAGTGGTGTGTGGATTTCAGTGTGAGTAGGAAGGATTGTTCTTTTGTTGCATTGGAAAATTGGCAAGGAAAAGCATCATCTTCCAGTGTTCCATCTCAGGAATAAACTGATCCCAGACACTTTGGGGCTTTCTAGATTGGCAGGAAAGTGTGACATGAAGTTGCCTTTTCCTTAATGCTTAGCAGCTGCACCGCAGCCTTTAGATGGAGCTGCGCTGTTCCGCAGTTTTTAAAAAAGAAGCTGGGAAAACCAGCACCTTTTTAAAGGCGCTTCTTCTCCCCTAAAATGCAAAAAAAGCATTTTCATGGCACACTTTCCCTTTTTCTCATCTAAAGGCTAGAGTTTCATGCAGTCATGAACACACTTCTTTTTGCCAATCTAGATCAGGCCTTTTAGATAGTGAAAATGGCTTTTAAAACTAGAAAATAGCAGTGGGGAATCAGCCTTAGTTGGATCCCATTTGCAATTAAGCTTCCATTAGTGTGAATGGGAGCTTCTCTTCCAGTGCCCCCCCCCCCCCCCAATATGGCTTAGGACAGCAATGGCGGGCAGGGAGGTTTAATGCCCTCTAACCATCATTGTCTTGAGTTAATTCTCACTATGCCTGCTCTTGCGTTCTTGCTTTCTTTTATTTAAAAAAATATTCACAGTTTCCAATTGTGCAAATGACATATTTTCCCAGTTAGCCATGTGGATGTGTAAGTGCAGTCATTTTTCTTATGTGGAAGTGGGAGAAAGTGTGAGCTGAGAATAAACAATTTTACAAAACCCTCCTTTTAATCTGTATGCTACATTTACTGTGGAAGGTACTGGTCCTTTCATTACCTTTATTTACAACTGGGTGTACAGCTTTACCTTCCAAGAAGTGAGCTATACAGAGGAAAATGCATTGGAGGCTAGTTTTAGGTCCCCTCTGATGTACTGGTGTTTTACCAAATGGTGGGGAACTTCTATCCTCAGAGGCATTTCCCGTATCAGTGGTGGAGATGAAAAGTGTTTAAACTTCAAATACTCTGCATAGAGCTGAGCTGTGCTTTGCAAACAGGAAAACTATTTTACAGAATTGAGCTGTGCTTTGCAAGCTTGTGCACAGAACAGTTACATGGATTGCACTTTTCAAGTAGGGGGGGGGGGACTCCTTTTTAAACATAGGAGAGTATTGATATATGCAGTCGCCTATATCACACAAGCCCCAAGTTGACAACTTGTGGCTAGTGTGAGTTAGATTACTTGATATTTGGTAGTCATGTTTTTTACAGTTAATGGCTATGTACTGGTGTATTTTGACCCTCATTTTTTTTTAAAAAAATCATTTTAATGTATTGACGTTTGTGTGGTGTGTCTGTATCAGTGTGACTACATCATCCTGGATTTGTTCATTGGTGCAATGTATGTTGTTGTCATGCCCATACTGGCACAACACTGAAACTCACGATATTATATGCAAACTTTTGATTATCGGCAACCTTACATAACTGGGACAGATCATTGACCTGTCTAGCCACACCACATTAACAAGAGTTACTGTATGTGTATCTAGGACTTGCTAGTTTTGGCATATGACATGCAGTTAGTTTATCCCCAACAATGTTTTAATAAGACTAGTAAAAGTCTTTAGAATTACTTCTGTTTCATATCTGTAGGCAATGAATATGTATACAGGAAACTGTGGCTTTCTAGATTTGCTGCTGGTGTTTTGCTGAATGCCTGAATTTTAAGTATGAATTCCTTTACCAGAGTCTGACCCAAAATGATCCCACATCTTCTGTTTTGTAATGGCACACCACCTGAACCTAAACCTTTGGAGCTCTGTTATCTATGTAGTTTGCAAAGGGTGGCTTTCAGGGGTGTGCTGTTACATTGTAGACTGACTTGTAGACATGTGAGAAATCCATTGCACTTAATTTTTAAGCCTCATACTGTTTCCTGAAAGATCTGGAAAGGTGGAACAGAACAATAGTGAAGGACGATAGTTTTAAGGATTTTTGTTGTAGATGGCTTTCTCTTTATAGTGAAAACATCTGTAAGGTAGTATTGTTATAGAGCAAAGTTGACTCACTCTGTCTTATGGGTTAGCACAGATGGTTGCAAAATCTGCCACATTGTTCATACTGCCATGTCCTCTCTGAATTTTGCTGCTATCCTAACAGTCTTTGTGCATATGAGCGAGTATGTAGGTTTTTCCCAGGGACATTGTATTATTGTGAGCTATTCCTTGAGGCAATTTAGAGCCTTTAAATTTACAGAAGAGCTTTTCCTAGCAGAGGTGAAAATGATAATATGAACCAAAGAATCTACCTTTATTGTTTTTACACTCCTCTTTAATTATGTGCTCATATACAAGTATTTATAAACTGTTTAGATCCAAAAAAGCTAAACTACTAAAATAAAATATAAAGTGTATATGAATATACAAAATACGAATTAACATACAAGGTGTCTGTGGTCCCTGGATTAGATTTTACATTGGGCCATACATGGAAGTCTAACGTAAATAAGCCTGTTGTTAACATGCATCTAAAATTAAGAATAATTGTAGCATGTTGAATGTCTATGGAAAGGGTGCTATAATGTTAAATGATATGCTCTGACAAGGGTTCATGTAGACTGCTGTGGTGAGTGGTTGAACTTCAAAATTTATCGCTATACAACTTGAAGGTGCTGGGTTAAGCAGCTAATGGGACTGTGAACATTCTTCAGTGGTTTATACTTATTTTATGTGGTATTTAGTTCTAATCTCCACTGCAGAAATAATGAAGTTTGACATCACTTTAACAGGCATAGCACAATGCTATGGAAATCTGGGATTTGTAGTTTTCTGAGATATTTAGCCTTCTCTGTCAGAAAGCTCTGCTGCTACAACAAACTACAGATCACAGGATCCTAGCATTGACCCATGGCAGTTAAAATTTTGTCAATTTGCATTCTTTCTAAAGTGCAGATGCAGCCTTTGATTCTATCATGCCCAGCCTAGTGGCATGCCCAGTTGAGGACTTGAAAGAGAAGAGAGAGAGGGAGGAACCTGACCCTGAGCATAGTCCCAGTTCCTCATTGTCTGGGCCAATGGAGGCTGATGCCAAGGACAATCTGGAGCCTGGCACCCACACAGCTGAGTTTCTTGCCAACTTGGGTAGTGGGGAAGAGGAGGAGGCCAACGTACGTGTGCCTTCTTACAGCTGGCAAAGATCAGAAAGAGCAGGGCTGTGTCATTCTAGGAGGCTTTATGAGAAACACCAAGTAATCAGGAAGCAACTGCACTAGGAAGTGCTGGAGATAAAAGCCTGGAAAGAATGCCAGAACCTTTGTCTGACTTCCCTGGCCCTGTTTGTGGATTCTCTTGTTGCCTGGCTTCCTGGATTGGACCTTTGGACCTTGGACTGAAAATTCTGATTGTTGAAACCCCTGACTCTTGACTACTCTGATTGCTTGAACCCTAACTGGCTAATGACTTTACTTTTGGAACTCTTCATTTGCTCTAGCTTCTTGTTGTCTGGACTTGCATTGTTTCAGACACTGTGTTATGTTGCTGCTTTCTTTTGCCCTTATCTAAGTAATTTTGCTCGCTATTGGCTGTTGGCCACTTTCCCAGACAGATTCTGATTGTATAGTACCATGTTCAATACAGTGGTCTCTTCTGATTTCAGAAGTATATACTTGAATGGGACACCATTAGGGAAGACTGGGAAACTCCAGGTAGAACTAGGGAAGAGTCCCGCCTGCAATTCTAGTGAGTCAGAGTCTCTGCCAGTCAGAGTTGACAGCTCTGTGCTAGACTGGCCCAGCGATTGGACCCTGTATAAGGCTGAAAGGCACTGAAGCAATCGTGAAATGAATGCATTCATTCATTGACCCCTTCATGATCCCAATGATTCTTAAGTCTTATGAGCTTTCATAGGACTTTCAAGTGTAAAGACATGTAACTGAATAAAAAACGCAAGATCATCCTGAGTCATGCCATAATATTTCTGATTTTTGTTTTAATGCACTTGAAACATGCTGCTGGAGAGTTCTACGGATACCATAGATTATCAAATGGATAAGTCACTGGATTTGAGAGCAAATCAAGCTTGAGCTCTTACAAGAAGCCCAAATGACTAAACTGATGCTGTTATCCTTTGGAAATATCATAAATGACACAACTCATTGTAAAAGATGATAATGCTTGTAAAGTTGAAAGCAAGCAGGAAAAGAGGAAGACTGTGTTACAGATAAACTCAATAAAGGAAGCCACAGCCATGAGCTTGCAAAATCATGACTGTTAATAACAGAGGCTCTTGGGAGTTACTTCCTTATATGTGTATATGTGCCTTGAAATTGACTTTGACCTATGGCAACCTCATGAATGTCACAGGGTTTTCTTGGGTGAGGAATACTTAGGATGGTTTTGCCAGTTCCTTCCTCTGAAATACAGCCTAAAGCACCTGATATTCCTTGTTGGCCTCACATCCAAGAACTATCCAGGCCTGACCTTACTTAGCTTCCACGATCAGATGGGATGGGATCTGGTGCCTTCAGGGTACTAGGCAGCTAAGGGTATTTTATAGTTAACCATAATTCAAAGCCAGCATGACCACACATAACAACAACAATATGAGATGTACAGTCTAACCCTAAATTTGTCTACTAAAGAGCAAATCATGGTGACTTGGGAATAGGTCAGGATGCTCCTTAGAATTGTTATAGTAGTATCAGGGTTTTGGGCAGTGATCTGAGAATGCTGTATTTGTGCCACATAAAAGTTCCATATGGACAGTATGTGCTTTGTGGATTACAGGTTAGTTTGATATATGGTTTGTGTGGGAAAACTGGTACAGTGCTGTTGACCAACAAGCAAAAAAATCTGACACAAGGGTAACAAGCTGAGTTTCCAAAAGTGTTTTCAATTTTTTTAAAATGCATTTTTTTAAAATTGCATTAAAAAGGGGGATTTGGCAACTCTTCTTACCCCTTCCACCAACAGCAGTTCTAGGAGTCAGAATCTAAAACAAGTCGTTAAAGGAAAAGGAAAGTTTCAAACCCAAACAGGCTAATGTACTTCTAGTTTACAGATGAAAGAAATATGCCAAATAAAGGCCCCATGCAGTATATTTTGTTCCTTGTGACTTATCCTTATTTTCAGGAAAATTAACCGGGAGGATAGTGGTTATGGTTCATATTAACCAAATGTAGCAAAACGTCATATACTGTACTCAAGCATATTGGATGGGGCTTCTGCACGTTTTTACCATAGGAATGTTAGCTTCTAATCAGCTGAACCACAATGGGAAATAGGACATAAAGCAGACTGCTCTCAGTTTGACTCCTGTTAGATAATTACTCTCTGGGTGTCAGATAACCGTATTCCCCCCGCCAAAAAAAAAGCCTATATGGCATGCTTCCCCAGCCTAGTGTACCGCATGCAACAAGTCCCATCATTCCCAGTGATCTATGATAGCAGATGTGGAGAAAAGGTCTTTTTGGGGCTTGACAGACCACCCGAGAAGGGCAGTCTCGAGCCACTTCTTTTTCCTCCACATCGTCGCCACAGCAACCAGACAGCACAGCTTCTTTTTGCACTGCACCTGTGATGCTACAAGTGCCGTCGGGCACATTCATGATGTCACAGGTGCACTGCGCCATATTGACGCTGTGCACCAGCAACGTCATCGCTCCACGCGCCATCTGTGGGGTGCTGCAGAGCAATGACGCCCTGGCCACATGCTAGGGTTGTGGAGTGTCTATTCTCTCTGCCCCCAGGCAACCCTAGCACGTCGCCAGGGCGCCCAAAAGTGCCCGTCTATATATGGCCTATGAGACCTGTAGAAAGCTCTAAAACTAACAGGATTGGCCAAATAAATCAATTGGCCAAATAAACCAATGAACCACCTCAATGCAAGGCAGCTTCATACCACTCTTTCATTGGAGGATTGTGAACAAAGGTTGCATACATAGCCTTCTCTCAAGGATACTTCTTACTTCTGGATTCCTGCACTGGCAGTAGGTTGGACTATGTGATGATGGGATTCCTTCCAAGTCTGTATTTCTGTGAGGGAGAGAAGGCAGGGCAGGTGGCCCACTGATCAATTAGCTTGTCCCTTCAGTACCCCTCCCCCTTATAGATCTCTGCAAATGTGTGAAGGAAAAATATTTTTCTTATATTATATTATATTATATTTATTTTAAAAAAAGGGAGTTGGAACCTGTTGCCTAAAAGATTCAGTCTCCTGTATTCCTAGCCTTTGAGTTTATGTAATTTGTAGAAGAAGAAGAAGAGGAATAGTGAAAAAAGAAGAGAAACCTTGTTCTTTCCAGATCAGTTTTATAAGGCATCTATCGATTTAATTTTGAGTACAACAGTTCATGTTAGGAGCATCTTTCCTTTTTCTTTTCTTTCTTTCTTTTTTGTCCCTTAACAAGCAAAGACAGAATGTTCCTGGCTTAAGTATATATTTGTGTGTGTTTATGTGTGTCTCATGTATTCCTTTCAAATTGAGAAACTATTGAGCTTCAACTTAGTGTCCATGTGGACTGAATAAGTATTCATGCTCTCTACCATATCTGATGTAACATAGCTAATATTTTAAGACTTTGGAGCGAGTGGGAAGTGCTGTTCTCAGTTATGGGGAAATGAAGCACATCATTAAATGGAGAAAGAAACTTCTTGATTTATGTGGAAGGCTTTCATGATTGAAATATTGTTAACAGATTACTGTTAAGTAATAAAATGATCTACTAGAGCAGCATGAGTAAGAGATCTGGGACCATAATTATTATGTTATGAATTAAAAGATAATACTCTGTTGACAAACATTTGTTGAGCAATCAGAAGAAAGCACACCTTTCCTGAAGAGTTCTTGTTTGTATATTTGGTGCATTCATGGAGCAGCACATGCTGGTTATATACTGGACATACTTGAATATGTCAAAGGCAGGTTTTGGGGCTTTTTGCAGCTTCTTTTTGCGACATATTGGGGGCATGGCATGTGGTTGCTGCAGCCCCAATCGAAGGCTTCCAGGGGTGGCATGGCGCCACCTGTTAATGGCAGTCTTCCAAGCCCCTCAATTTTTTGAGTCAGTTATTTGATTAAAATTTCTAGACTTATACATGAATATATAAAATAGTTGGTTCATTCATTGTGCTCTGTGTCTGTCCTGTGTTGCATTGCCATATGCTTTGCCCAGAAATTGTAGTGCTTCCCTTTCCTCTCTAAATGATACATCAAGGAACAAGAGGAGGTTTTGAATATGGGTGGTGAACAACAAGAAGTAATGAAGAGAAACATGTGGGATCTGCATAAAAATGTTACAGCATGGAGTGCTTCTATTCAGGGATCCTGTTAGTTATGCCTTATTCTAGATTCTCCAGTCTCTACCATCTACGGGACCAGATCCAGTCTGATCTTGGAAGCTTAGCAGGGTCAGTCCTTGTTAGTACTTGCATGGGAGACTACCAATGAACACCAGATGCTGTAGGTTATATTTCAGCATAAGGAAGGGTCAAAACCACTTCTGAGTCATATGCACATACACCACAGAATTAAGCAAATTCAGAAGGTAGTGAGCAATTTTCTGCCTTATTGCTGGCCCCACTATGCCCTCCTATTCAATTGGAATTGAGCATTAATTGACTTATTATTGGGGGGGATGACGACACACAAACAAAGTGCATGTTTTCTGTGCACCTTGTTTTAAAGTCAAATATTACTTCCTGAAGTGCAATTTTTAAGTATTTTGAGTTTTAAAAATCTACTTTCAGAGCCTTCCCTATAGCTTCCAGTATTTGGAAAATGTATTTATTAGGACTACAATCCCAGAATCCCATGACCAGTAGCTCTGTTCACTTGGGTCTAGAAGTTACAGTCAAATATATTTTTTCCTTGCTCTGGCTTCTACTTGACTGCCTATGCTTTCTTGTTTAAATGACCTTCAGCTTGTCTCAAGCTAGCCTTGCTTTTACAAAGGACATTTTATCTTCTCTTACTGAGTGTCTGATGCTTTTAGCTTATTTGAACCAGAAACCTCATGAAGTCATTGAGTGTTATAGTATGTATGCTTACAGAACCATATAGAGGGCATTACTCAGTAACCTATCTTGTTCTAAGGCTGATTAGAGTGGTATCCCCATAAAGTTCCTGTGAATCCCTATAATCATTATATAGCACATCCAGGACTAACTGTAGTTCATAGTTCTGCAATTTCTTGTTGGAACAACAGAGAGATAGAAGAACACATGTTTTGGTTATTAGAATTGCAAAAGTAAGTTTTAAAGTGTTCAGGAATGCTTAGTGTAATCTTCAGAATAAGAGTGAGAGGGTTTTTCAGTGTGGAAGTGTCATGGTGTTTTGTGTGTCAGCTCCAGACTGCATTTTCATTTCTATAATTTATTTGAGATTGGATGAGTTACTGTTTTGCCGTGCTGGCTGGGGTATATGGGCTTTAAAAGAAACTTTTCCAAGCTCTCCTTCTAGTTGATGGCTCTAGCTTTATTGTCACTGTTTTCCCACCCCTCACCCAGCCCCAAAGTATAATAAATTAATATAAGACAGAACCCTGGCAATTAAAGTGGAATAATAGCACTGCAATTATGTAGTATGAACGGACCCTGGTTATCCTCTGGGCTGCTGTATAAATTGGGCATGTTGACTGGTCTTCCCTGACACATTGGCTCTCTGTTTTGCCTTTGTTGTTGTGTGCTTTCAAGTCATGTCCAACATATGGCAACTCTACGGTGACCCTATCATGGGGTTTTCTTGGCAAGATCTGTTCAGAGACAGTTTGCCTTTGCTTTCCTCCATGGCTGAGAGAGTGTGACTTGCCCAAAGTCATCCAGTGGGTTTCTAGAGTCAAACAGGGATTTGAAGCCTTGTTTCCAGAGTCATAGTCCAGTGATGAATCCATTATACCCACTAGCTTCTTAAATGAGATACATCTGTACTGAGGTCCTGAGAACATTTGGTTATTGTTATTTGGGAAAGATCTACTAAATTCTTTACTGCTTACAGAAATGTTGTATTAAAGTTATTCTTCATAGCTCTTGGCACCTTGAAAAAATAATAATATTTACAAGACGAGAAATGGCATTATATAAAAGCTCAATATTTTCTCCATACTTGACAGAAAAGAAAATGCAAGTGAGCTAACTGATTTTATGGCATAATTAATTGAATATGTCTTTTCAACTAAAACTCCATTTGTTCTTTTTGCTTAATTCTGTTAAATGTATTCCTTCTATTAGTGTCCCCAAACCTCTTTTTAAATATTCTAATAGTAACACAAATATATGCAAAGATGTAGAAAACTCAAGCAATGTTGTGGAAGGAATTAGTTAATCAGTAAGATATGGGAGCTACTTAACCTGATAAGGTAATCAGCTTATCAAAAATCCAGCACTTAGTATATGAAACTCCTGCATAATGAGAATCTTTGACGGTGCTGGCGTGTTTTGTGTGTGTGTGTGTGAACAAGAGAGAGACAGAAAGTGTACTAATTATATTTAAATGAAAAAAGAGCCATATTGGATCAGATGGAAGGATGATCTGGTCCAGCACTTTCATAGTGGCCAACCAGTTGTTGAAAGGAAGGACATAAAATGAAAACAACAATGGGCTTTTGCTTGTATATCCTAACTGGTATCCAGAGACATACTGCTTCTGGTACAGAAGTAAAATCCATCACAACAAGCAACCACTGATAAGGTTATCTTTCATGAGTCTGTCTAATCCCCTTTTATGTTATACAGCCTACTGCATCCTTGTGACATGCTTTTTTCCTGAGCTGTAATTCTATAAACCAGTAGTTCACTTCTTAATCTCTTTGGACATACTTTGAAAATCTGCTGAAAGCTATAGACTCGCTCTCAAGAAAAACATGAACTTACATATGAAATTTTGTATACAGTTTATTTTATTTTGCATGCAATTTATTTTATTGCCTGGCAAATGGATTTCCTTCACATAAAATAATCCGGAATGGAAAAATGACAAGGAACACAAGGGGTAACATACATACAACAGCAGTCTTGACAGAACTGTCCTTCCATTCTGACTTCAAGGGGCTGACCGTGACATTCAAAGTCCTAATCAATTTGGGGCCTTGATAAATGGAGGAATGCCACTGTTTATGTGTGCCTGCCTGGGGAATAATGCTGCTTCTCTGTGTCCCACCTGTCATGACAGCATGCAGTGGGACAACATGGGAGATGGGATTGGCACCAACCTCCTCATAGAGATGTGAATGGCACCAACGTTGGTTTCTTTTTGGCATCTAGTCAAAACACGGCTTTTCATGAAAGTCTCTGGAAACTTACATATATATACTTTTAAGGGTAGGAGATTGTGACTAACCCAAGGTCATCCAGTGGGTTCCTATGGCTGAGCAGCGATTTGAATTCTGGTCTCTAGGATGAAAGTCTAACACTCAAATCACTACACCATGCTGGCTCTAGAGGTAGATGCATTCATGCATGTATGTACATGTTTTGCATGCTTGTACATGTTTTAAACTTAACATTCACCATGGTAGGAAACAAAGTAACAGGAGGTGAAATTCACTGAAGGGGGGGGGAATACTTTTTGTGCCCATTTCATAGACCTCCGAAGCACAGCCATGGATCCCCATTGGAGTTCATGCACTGAAGGTGAAGAACACCTGCTCAAAAGTATTGTACTCATTCTATATGACATGAATCATTGGAAACTGTTAACTGTAAAGTTGAAAGCAGTAGGGGAAAAAGCAAGATCTCAGTAGAAGTGGATTTGCTCAGTCAAGTAAACATGGCCCTAAGTTTGCAAGACCTGAAGAGAAGTCTTAAAGAACAGGGCCTCTAGGAGGAGGGTTCTCGTTTAAATAGGTGTATATGTGACTTTAAGTTGCTTGTCAGCCTATGGTGACACTATGATTTCATAGGGTTTTAGCTTCCAAGATCAGACAGGATCTGGTGCCTTGAAATCACATAACAAGAACAATAAATACACTGTGAGTGTGGGGCAGAAAGAGTGAGAAAAACAGTGGGGTGAGAGAGAGATAGACAGACAGAGGGGAAATCCACTTTTGGCTCCAATCCCACTCAAAACTAGTTTTCAGTTTGCCCATGGGTGGGCATGCTTCCCCCAACTGTTGTACTTATATACAGTGCACCCTTCCTTTATGTGGGGGATCCATTCCAGACCCCCCCCCCCACATAAGGGAAAAAATGTGGCTTGTGCCTGTGGGGTACCATGCGTGCCACAGGGGGATGTGCCATTGCCTCTTTTGGCTGTGGCTTTCAGCATATGGCATGCCCGCACATGACATGGGCACACTGCATAATCAAAAGTATTTATAAGTACTGTATATATTTATATATAAGCAAAAGTAATTCTCAAAAGGAAAAAAGGAGTTTCTCCCCCTTACACCAAATGCAGTCACATCCACCCAATGCTAAATTTTTTGGAGGCCCAGTAAGGCAGAGCAATGTTCAGCCACAAGATCATGTATTCACCATGGAAAACAAGAGGCTTTAAAAGCCAGTGTTAAAAAACAAAAACAAAACAGCTTTCCCCTCTGTTGTTGTTCAAAGAAGGAACATAAACCCAAGCCCCAAACCAAGCTCCAGCAGCCAAAGGACTGGCCAATTAAACCAGACTGTGCTGGCAGGATCAGGCTGGCATGGCAACTAAAAATCCTAACAGATGCTTTTTGTTAGGAACTTCTAGAAGGGACTGAGGTTCCTCCTGCCAACCCAGAACCCCTGCTATTGAATTTCCAGGCAGCTCTGGAGACTAAACTACAAAAGTCCACTTGGTCCCAGAGATGTATACTACTTTGTTCTGAACATGGCTTGAATGAAACCATTCATCTTATCCTCAGAGGCTGCTGTTACATACTTCTAATCAGAGATTATCAATGTGATTCTTTGGAGTACAATTCCAAGTATCCCTGGTCCTGTTTGGCCATGCTGCTGGGGATCCTGGAAGCTGTACCCCAAGAAAGCCTTGCTCCTGAACTTTTTTGCATACCTTCAGGGGTTTTCTGCACTTTCATAGTTTTTGCAGAACTGAAACAGAAGTGAGCAAGACACCTGACATGCAGCTCAAAGAGTCTGGGTCAGTCTTAAGTGATCTGAATTTGGGGAAGCATGAGAGAGAGAGTGAGAGATTTTCTGTCTATAATACAGACTGACTGGAAAATGCAGGAGAATTCAGCAGAGATGGGTGCAAGTATGTCATTTCTGAAATATTTCAACAGGGAGGGAGAGAAGGAGGGAGCAAAGTTGTGACAAGGAACTAAGATTGAAATATGATACCAAGCCCTGCCAGTATAATTATGCAGTACATCTAAGTCTGCTGCCAACAGGAATATTTCCTTTCTTTCATTTGACATCTATTTGACCTAAACCTTGTCTGACCTTTTCTATCTTTCATCTTCACCAGCCCAACATCTTGGTTATTTTTTTGTGCCCCTTGGCTTCTTGTGCCAACTCCAGCAAACTGAAATTCTGCATACAGCATGGGAAGCCCTACCACCAAGTGGTTTTCAAGCTGTTCTCTTTATGGATCTTGCTCCTAAGTAAAATAAACATCAACTGAATTAGATTGTGAAAGTAATAGCAACTGGAAGGAAAATTGGCCATCCTAAATGAAAGTGGGGAGGATAGAGATGGAAAAAGAAATTTTACTGAGATATGTCTGTGTTTCAGGTTTTTCCCCCTATTTTTTGGCTCTGTATCTGTAACCTTGTTTGATTCTAAGAGTGTCTTTACACCAAACAATTATGGCAGTTTGATACCACTTTAACGACTATAGCTACATCTGACAGAGTCCTTAGATTTGTAGTTTGGAGATGTGATTGGAATTTTCTGGTAGAGAGCTGTAATCTAATGCACTCCCCTAAACTGTAGCTCTGGAGCTCGCTAGCAAGGAATTTTAAGGATCTCACCAAACCTCAGATCATAGATTCCCACAGCATGGAGCCATTAAAGATAAGGGGGTCTACAATCTAGTGTAGTGTAGCAGAATGTAGGTAACACTTTTTAGTCAATAATCAAATACCTTTCACTCACGTCTTCAAATATTTTCATTAGTGACATTCTGTTTCATCTTCTTGATACAGACTGATTTTCCCTTATCCAGAATGGTTGGGATTAGAAGTGTTTGGGATATTGACATATTTACTTATACATAATATAGGGAGTCCAAGTCTAAACATGGAATTCATTTAAGTTTTGTATGCACCTTATAAACATAGCCTAAAGGTAATTTTATACATAATATTTTTATTAATGTGTATGAAACAATATTTGTGTACATTGAACCATCAGAAAGCAAAGGTGTCACTATCTCAGTACCCAGGTGGACAGTTTTGGACTGGAGTACAGTCGCCCCTCCATTTTCACTGGGGACCTGTTCCAGACACCACCACCACCACCCCCGGCCAAAATTAAAAATTGCAAATATTCAAGCCTTATTGGCTTGAATGTCATCCTCTCCACAGCGTTCCTGTGTGTGTGCTGGGGGCTCAAGAGTCATTTTGCCCCTTGGCACTTGCCATTCGTGAAAGACCAAGGGACGCGAACGGCAAGACCATGAACACCAAGAGACAAGTGTATTTCAGATTTCAGAATTCCAGTTAACAGATACTCAGTTTATGTTTTCTTTTTCCCCTTGCTGTTTGGATTATTTTTGATGGTGGTAGTTCTGTTACAAGACCTAATGTGATATAGTGGTTTGAATGCTGGATGGAGTCTGAGAAACTCAGGTTCAAATCCCTACTTGGCCACAGAACCCTTCTGGGTGACTTTGAGCAAGTTCAGAGACAATAATTGGCAAACGTTCTCTAAAGACATCTGGCCAAGAAAATCCTAGGATCAGGTCACCATAGTCAGAGTCTACTTGATGGTACATAACAACAACAACAACAAAGTTCTGTTACATTTGTTTATGCTTTTAAGTTTTTTTATTAGATTGTTAGTGTATTTGAATACACTGGTATTGTCCTTATGTACTATGAGCCACTTTATGCACAATATATTATATATAGGTCAATAAAGATAAAAATAACTAACAGCAGATTATGTATGAGCCAAAACACATTGCAGAAATAATCCAGTCTGAGACTGCTTTAATTACCCTGGCTCAGTGCTAGGGAATTCTGGGAACTATAGTTTTGGGAGCCATTTAGCCTTCTCTGAAAGAGAGCTCTGGTGCCATACATATTACAGTTCTCAAAATTCCCTAGCACTGAGCCAGGGCCATTAAAGCGGTCTCAAACTGGATTATTTCTGCAGTGTGTTTTGGCCCTATGTTTGAAACACTATACAGTATATTTTCCCATCATATGAAACAGCTGGCATCTTCAAAATTAGTGAATATTCTTTCTTTAGTGAGCAGTGTTTCTGGATGAAATAATACCTGATTTTAAAAGTGGATTATTAGTCATGTAAATCATTTTTACAGTATTGGAAAAATGGTCAGGATTTGGCTGCTCCTCACAGCACTCACTGAGAGACACCATCAATTCCATCATGGTAGTTTTCTTTCCCCTTCTGTCAAAGTTCCAGTGATTCTGTTGGTCTCTATGCTATGTTTCCCAGAATAATCACTTGAATTCAGTGTTAAAAGGAGGAATCTAGTGGTGCTTTTTAAGACCTTTAATGTATTTTAACATGAACTTTCATGGATTTGAGTCTGCTTCCTTAGATGCATTGGTGGAATACTGTCTTTAAGCCACAGATACCTAAACCCAGTACATAGCAATGTGCATAATCTCACAGTGTAATAGGAATCACAAAGATACAATTTGTGGCATGGCCATGAATCTTATACAAATGGATTGGGAGCAAGAACTATTGAACTCAATGAGTCTTGAGTCTGATTAAACATAAATGGGACTGGGTTGTATAGTTCTTCAGGACTAGTGCCAAAGACCAGCCCTTGAATATAAACAAAATATAGCCTTGTGCAGAATGGTTCAGCTGTATCCTAAAATAGCCTAGGCCACTTTAATTACTAAGGTTTTTTGTTCTCATTTAGACCCAGAACAGCCTCTGTGAATCTCAATTACCCTTGCTTTTGTTATGTGGCATATGAAACATTGTGTTATACATAGGCATTGTATCACTTTGTAGACCAGACTTTTCAAAATGTTTATCCCCCCCCCCTTTTGTGCATAGAGGGAAGGGAGAACATGGACCTAAATAGTTAGTGAGTACTAGCTGAACCTTTTTTATTTTTGGAGTTTCCTTACGTTGGGTTATTGGCATGATTTGTTATGACAAATGATTTTTAAAAAACAAATGGGGGGGACAAGAATCTGAGAAACTGAAATGTATATAAGATAAATAAAATGAAATAAAAATTTAAACTTCTGTGCCAAATTAACTTGGATTTAATGACTAGTTTAAATAATGCAGGACAAGCAAGCCAGCATATATGTGCATGTTTGGTGTGTTTAACATTTATTCATCTATCTGTGCCATACATTGATATACTGGCTCATGGGGTCAAGTTAAACTGGGGACGGACAGCATATAGCCTTTCATTATGGTTGCTGTAGAATTAGTGGTTTTTCCCTCCCTGTTGCTTCCTATAGTGATAGAAGAAATTACATACTTCCCTGTGAACTCACAGGAATCTATGGTATGGGAGGATGCTCTGGCATAATTCTGCATTATGGTACTGCTGCAGCAAATGAAGAATTTCAACAGCTGTGGTAATGGGGGAAGTGTGCAACCCATAAAGGGTTGCAAGGGTGAGTGCAGTGGTGGCTGGTGCCTTCCATGTCAGTGGGGCTGTGAATCCACTTTGGATTTAAAGTAAAGAAGCCGTCCAGGACCTTGAACCAGTCTTGGGAATAGGGCTTGTTTCCATTTTAGATTAAAACCCAGCGCAGATTTACTGTGCCTGTGACATGGAGGCCACAATTTCCATGTGCTCCATGTGAAATTGTCTTGTGAGTTCAACTTTCATATGAGACTTAGTAAGCCCCATTGACCAGAGTGCTGACTTTGATACATGCAGAACCAGGGCTCAGATACTGGTCATGCACAGTCATAACTCCGGTTTGTTCAGTTAGAGCTAACCATAGTTTGCATGTCTTGAGCATCACAGGGAAACTAGTTCTAAGGTGGATTCTCCTTGCATGTGAAGAAAGTAAAGGGATAGTTGCAGCAGGCTGAGATTTGTGCTGGCCTATTGATATAATACTAAATCATGTTTTGTTTTTGCATCTGAACTGGGACTAAGAATGGATGGATCAGTCGATTTCCAATGTGTATCTTACTTTTAAAAAACAAACAAACAAATAAAACAGCTTCATTTATATACCGCTTCATACTGCCTAAGGAGTGTCTAAGTGGTTTACAACTGTAAGCTACTTGCCCCCAACAATCTGGGTACTCATTTTAGCGACCTCGGAAGGATGCAAGCCTGAGTCGAGATTGAGCCCTTTTGCTGGTCTTGAACTCGCAACCTTATGGTTTTGAGTGAGTGGCTGCAGTACAGGCATTTAACCACTGTGCCACCAGGAGCATTTGTTCATTCAGAAGACATTGGATTTAATTATACATTGGTAGAATATATTATTTTAACAAAATAACCTGTGAGCTCCAGAGTCGTACTCCAACACTCCCTGCGAGCTGTTATATTAGAATCACCATTTAAAAACTATACGGTAAGATTGTGTAAAAACATAACTATAAAGATAAGAATACAGCACCCACCTCATCAAAAAGACCCTTCTGCCATCAGTTAATCTCAAATGCCTGTTTAAACAGAAAGATCTTTACTGGCCAGCTAAAGAGTGTGGTGGGGCAATGGAAGGTGATTCCATAGTTCAGGAACAGCCATCAAGACGGCTTTCTCCTGGGTCCTCATCAGATAGGCCTGTGATGGTGGTAGGAATGAGAGAAAACTGCCCCTGAGGATCTTAAGACTTGGATAGATTCCAGTATATATTTTTGTATCTTTTATATTTTGTACACATCTTTTAATCTGAGAACTGAGTTGCAGAATTTCCTTTGGAGTATTCATTCCTTTATTGTATGTTACCCCACTTTTCCCCATGTATTTTACCCCTCTAAAAATGGAGTCACTCAAAAAAGCATCCAAAATGTTTTTTAAAAACTAGGGGAAAGCATCAAGTGTGGTTTTATCAGCAACCCTCTCCTGCCTCTTTCTGTCCCTGTGGAATTTCTGGAATCCTCCACCAATGTCTTAGCTCTTAAGCAGCCTCCTTATCACATGAGAAGTTGGTGGGAATGAATAAGCATAGTCAGTAGCAATAAACTGTGGAATGTTTGCATTGTCAGGGCCAAAAGCTGCCTGATATAATGCAGTATTTCCTGGTCAGGACATACTATTACTTTGTTGGATCTTTAACCCCAAGTGAAGGAAGTGATGGCTTGTCACTGTGGACAGAGGTGATAAATTCCATTGCTAGAAAGCTACTAATCTGTTTCTTGTAACTGGAGTAATCATAATAGCAGGCAAGAGATGGGGATCACTTATACTAGTTATGCAAGTAAATATGCAGAATTATACATGCCTAGTGGTGGCTGTTTTTTCACATGGCAGTGATGTTGGGAACCTGCTCTGGGTTTTAGTACAAACTTTCAAAGATCTGTCAAAGGTGCCAGTCCTATTTTGGGAGTAGGTTTCAGCACTGTGGAAAGCTGCTTCAAATCAGAACAGATCAACAGCTTGCACTGATATGAAAGGCAGCAGTCACCTCTGATCCTACTTGAGTTTGTAGGGTGTAGATCAGAGGTGGACAATCTTGGAGGGATGTGGGGAGAGGCTTTGCCATATTCCCAATGCCTCTGGAGCCCATTCTTATGAAACTAGCAGTGATGGACGATCACTTCTGATTTCATTATAAAATGGGTTTGAGGCTAGAATAAAATGCAGGGGCTCCCTCTCTATTACTCTATTACCTGCTGTTCTCTCATCCCCACATGTGCAAACAGCCTGGAAGTATATGTTGCCTGGGGTGACATGATTCCCACTTTTGATATGGATGGTCTGAAAAGGATGAATAATAAGAAATCTTTGAAATGGTTGCCTGAACCAAAATCCTATTTGTTAGAGGTGGGAAGACCGGTGGGTGTTTATAAACAAAATTAAGTCCTAATTCTTGTCTGATCTGTCTGAAACCTACGTAATCTTACCTAAAAATGAATGAGATTGGTATAGCGCAACTAACTTGATTCCAGTTGACATAGTCCCCACCACCACCACCAATGGTCAGGGTTTTCTTTTCTTTTATAAATCTGGATGTAGGGTTGTTGTTGTTGTTGTTGTTGTTTTTCCTATTTGGTCAGAGCCATTTACCTATTGTTCTGCACTGAACTGCACTGCATGCCTTCTGCCCACTGGGCCACCATTTTGGATCTGACTCTTTCCAGAGCTTGGAGATATTGCTACTTTTTAGGTTACAGTTCCCAGAATTCAGAATTTAAAAGTAACTTTAAGCTCTAGCTGTAGTCCCTGCATGTATTCCACTTGGTTCCAGTTGGTGGATTTCATGTTTCTTTTCTTTTATTTTTTTTTTAAAAAAGGGGGGGGGGTCTCACAATTTATGATAACTGCTCCCAAATGCTCTGAAGGGGATGTGGGGGCATCTTTGCTATACTTTAGGAGTCCCCTGAGTCATTCTAAACATTATTGGATTGCAATTTCCAGCATTCTTCATTATTGTCTATTCTGGCTAGGGATGCTGGGAGTTGTAGTCTGGAGGGCAGCATGATTCACAGCCCTGCTGTAAATAAAAGTTGAATAAGACTTTCCCTGGAGGCAGGACTGTTTTGTAAACAGTCTGTTCTGAAGAATTCAATCAAACAGTAACTTCCGCACATAAGCTCAGTATCTGAAGCAGGTGTACAATTGGATTCCACATAGATGAAATTCTAATCCAGTCTGCAGGCCTTTTCATAAGAAAGGCATTTGTATACATAGTTCAAAAATGGTTATGTGTAATGTCCGCTAGATACCATATACTGTATACTCAACTATAAATTGCCTCATGCACAAATTGAGGTCAGGTTTGGAGGCCAAATTTATGGATTTTGATATGACCCATGGATAAGTCAAGGGGGAAACTTATGTAACAAAGGATGTAAAGGATGAAGCAAAAATAATGGCAACTACGTTAGCAGTTATTATAGGCTTTATTGTAATAACTTTGGCTGATTTTCACTCAGAAAAGCTGACAAACATTCACAAACATCTTTTTCAAATCCTTCAAATCCTGATTCCTCTTGGCACTCCTTTGAAGGGAAGCAGAAAAGATCTGCAGCCATCACCATTTTCCTGCCCAACTGTTTAAAAAGGTCAGAAGCAGTTCTGTGGCAGAAAGAATATATGGGACCAATGCTTCTTTTAAGATGCTCTTGGGATGGACTAAGCTTTCACCTTTCTCCACTTTACTCAGAGAAGAGCAGTGGTTCCTTTTATAAGAGTTAAAGTATGGTACTTACATTGACCTGTGGATAAGCCAACCCAGGTTTTTTGGGTCAATTTTTGACTAAACTTTTTAGACTTATAGAAGTACAGTTGGCCCTCCGTTTTCACAGAGAATACATTCTGGACCTCCTGTGAAAACAGAGGCTCATGCATATCCAAGCCCCATAGGTTTGAATGGGACATGTGCCCACAAGCACACGCAGGGTGCACACCGCGGAGGTGCACCCCATTGGAAAGAAGAGAGGTCACCCCTCCATGAGTATTCAAGGTCGCAAATCCCAGATCTCAGGTTAAGAGGGACGACTGTATATATACGGTACCTTCCTTGCTTCCAAAGTGATGTAGTTCTGTGCCATTGATTTCGTAATGTAATGAGAATGTTTGGTTTACTGCTGTGAAAGAGGTAACTTGGAGTACAGGCAGTTGACCATTCTAGCACATATATTGATTGCCCCGTGCTGGCAACCAGTGTGGAGAAAAATTGTCCTTATTGCTTGCTATTATTACTTGCCACATTGAGACCAATTGTGGAAAAAGGCAGGATGCAAATCAAATTAATAAATTATGACCCAGCAACCCCAGATTGAATGAGAGAGATTACTTTGTAGTAGTAGTCTGATGAACTGTATGAGCTCATTAGACTGTCAAAATTACTTGTGGGAATCATATTTTGACTTACATCATTTTCTTCATATGAATATTATTCGTCTGTAGAGTTGACCACAGAGAAAAATAACAACTTCCTCTATAAGAGGCAGAGAAATAACAACTTCCTTTCTTGCCACTAGAGAAGTAATAACTTCCTAAGAGGCAGAGAGGAGGACAACTCTGGGACATCTTCAGATGTCTTCAGAGAATGTAGTCCTTTTCTAGAATGAGCTATAAAATATGCCATTTTTCTCCTCCACTTTAACCAGTACCCAAACAATCTCTCAGGATGGGCCAGAGCAGATGAATGAGAAAAAATGGCTCAATCCTGGATTTTCTGGAAGTGTGTTGAAACCCCGCTGTCTGCACGGCTCACTCCCAAGGTGAGCTGAACACTCACAGACGGACCTCACCATGTGGCATCAAGCTGTACTGCATGGTTATTTTTTTGATGCCTCCCCACCATGCATGTACACCATTGCACAAATACAGAGCCTGCAACCTTCAATTGCCTCCCTCTTTCCTCCAATGTGCCATTCCATTGAACACCCACCCATATGATTCGCCACACAGTCACATGTGTGATGCACTGCTTGTACAGTGTGTCAGTGCATCAGTGATACATTGGCAAAGCACAATCATGGCAGTCACCCATACATGCCTCCTTCAGCCCATGCCACCTCTTGCCGCTCTGTTGGACTGTCTGGTTTGTGTATGTTGTAATTATATCCATTGCATTATTGGTGACCTGCCCTGTTTGACATACTTTTATATTTTTGCTTTGCTGCAGTCCTACATTGACTCAAGGGTGTTGATATGCTGGTGTGACGATGCACAATTTCTGCCTTGAGTATCCCAGCTTCCTTTTGCTCTGGTTTGTAGCCCTGGAGCACGGCTTTATGTTTATTATCACCTGGTTTCACCCCATGCATCCTCTAAACAGCTAGGCTTCTGAGTGGTTTGAAGCCACTTTATTTGGCCAGTGAAGATGACCCTGATGAATCTGAGTTTGTCTCCATCAAAAAGCTTTACTCACAGTCAAATACAAACCACTTTTACTTTTGTGGGGTGTCATTTTGTTTGTTATGTGGATTCTGGAATGCTCTTCTTTTGCATATGCTTGTTTTTCTGTCAAGCCATTGATGGATAAAGGAAGGATAAAGGAAGTAACTTACAATAGCAAATGCAAAAAGGAGAATAGATGAGTTACACAATGTGGGAGTGTTTTTCTTTACCAGCAGCTTGGACAGTAGTGTCCTTTCATGTTTCTTTAGCTAGACATGTTCTTTTTCTGACATTCTTTTGTTGGTTGCATACAAGCTCTGGAGCCTTTTAAATGTAGCAAGCAACTTGATCCAAGTTAAGCTGAAGCACTTAACCAGGCAACAGTGCCAAGAACTCAGTTCAAGTGGGCATTCTGGCTTTCAGTAGTCTGAAAACCTGTTCATTTGTCCAGGAAAAGAATGTGGTCGAGTTTTCTTAAGGTGGTTGACTTGAGAATAAATGTAATGATGGCAGGTTTGAGTGCTCCCTCCGCAATCCTGCCCAAAGTTTGGGAAGGTTTACAAGCCTAGCTTGCTGGATGATTCTCGGAGCATTAATCCATGGGTGTATCTGCACTATAGAAATAATGCAGTTTAATACCACTTTAACTATCATGGCTCCATCCTACAGAATCCTGGGATTTAAGACATATTTAAACTACCACTCACATGAAGCTTTGACTCCATGGGAAACTTTTTTTAAAAAGTTGGAAAAAAATGTGGATTATTTGACAGCACAGGCCACTGTTGCTTTCAGAGGCCCATTTGTCATTGGAAAAAGGCTTTCTTCTGTAATTCCTAAATTGTGGGATGCAGTCCCTCCAGAATTATGATTACATCCTCCACACACTTTCTCATCTTTTAGGAAAGGAGTTAAGACACATCTTGTAAACATTGCATTTCATTATTTTTAACGTATTATTAATGCTTTGTTTTGTTGTGTTGTTTCATTCTTGTAGTTTAAATGGTTCATTAATAGATCCAGTTTTAGACTGTTAAAACAATAAAAACTATGACCAAGATACTGCATCATCAGTCATAGTTATGACAATGAAGCTCTGTCATCATAGCTACTTCTGCCTATGCCACTTCCTCTTACGCTCGGCAGTGTCCAGTTGAAGGGTTTTTGAGGTGCTGCAAATTGGGGAGCTGATGTTCTTCCATTCATGGGGGCACATTGAGACAGGCATCTGGAGAGACCATTGGGATCCTGGTGCAATTGCTTCTCTCAGTGTGCTCCGTGATTGACAGAGCATTGCAGATATCATCTCCCAATCCCTTGATCTGCAGCACCCACTTTGGTTGTGGTGCTGCCTGGCTTAAGAGGTCAAATTCAGTTAATAAAAATGGTAAAAGTGACTCCTAAAAAGAATGAGATTGTCAGTCTGTACTTATTGAACTCGATCTTTTAATGTTGCCATTAGAACAGCAACAGTGGAATGAAACAATTGAACCATTAAAATTACATCCAGCCTTCATAGCTTTTCAGCAAAAAGGCAATATGGAAAATACATTTTTGTGCAAACTTGAAAATACTTTGACTTTAAGGAGGAAGATACCTTTGGATTGCAGACAGTGCCCTTATTCAGATATAATACTTAATAACACTTTGGTGTTAAGTGACGAAGCCTCAGTTTCATATGTTTCCCATTCCTGTCACTTCTGCCATTATGGTCATGAGGAAGGGGTAAGTATCTTTTGTTAGCTACAGTTTAGTGTTGCATCTGAACCCTAACTTGTGGTTAGTGTTTGTTGTTTATTGAAACAAGCCAGTTGTATAAATTAATCTCATATTGACCTGTGTCATCAAACCACAGATAAAATACAAGCTGCAGCTTACCCAGCTTTGGACATACGGTAATGATAAATTGCATTATTTTAGTTAAAAATGAAAGTGAGAGCATCTGGTCACTTCCTTATGGATGGACTGGAAGAGAAGAGAGGTGGAATAGTTGAGCCCCAAGCTCATTCTAAAACATGGTTTATTGTTATATCTGAATCAGCTCCAAATATTGTATTTCTCTTTACTCAGAGTGGTCTGTGGGTAACATGAGTATAATATTTCAGATTTCAGAGAAAACAATAGGTTACTTTATATTCTGCTGTTGCAGAAATATCAAAGTACTGATTGGAAACCAGTATTGTTTTCTGAGTTAAAAGTGTGTGTGTGTGAATGAAAGCAGATAAATGGAAACTGCTACCAACTGCAGAGACTTCAAAGGTGGTGACTACATTAAGTTAATTGGTTTCCTGTTTAAATATCTGCCGCTCATCCAGTGCTATCTTATAGTTTTAGTAAATAATCCATTGAGAAACAAAATAAAGCCTAGAGTGAGGAGAAGTAATTTGACTTTGCAACTCTTTAAAATGGATTGGAATTACGTGCACATTGAAATATCACTCTTATTTAAGTGGGAACCTAAATTGTGCTTTTTACTGTGTTTTCTCTCAATCTAGGAGCTAATCAGTGTTAAAACTATCATACAGTGCACTTTTAGAAGAATGTAAACAGGAGTGAATATAGAGAAAGCTCAGATTAAATGTATTTTATAAAACTGCATGTAAAGGAAAATTAAACCCCAAAGGTAACAAAATGTGGATTATAAATTATATTTTCTGTTATTTGATCTGACCTGACTGAGCAAACTTTCATGTAAATTGAGATTTCTTTTTGGCTGTTTAGAAGAGAACGGTTTCATTGTTTTAACCATGACTTGACTCTTACCTTCCTATTTCTTTTTACTCCCTTATTCTTTTACTTTTAATTTGCTGGAGAAATAGCCTTAAAACTGCACCTACATCTTGTTCATTATCTTTAAGTTCTTGCATTCCAGACTGTTTCAGCTGTATTGTTTTAATATGGGAGCTGCTTTGAGTCCCATATAGGAGGGAAAAAATCAATATAAATTATACAGTATATCACATGGTGTAGTGCTTTGAGCATTGGATTGCCACTCTGGAGACCAGGGTTCAAATCGTTACTCAGCCATGGAAACTCACTAGGTGACCTTGAACAAGTCACATTCTCTCAGCCTCAGAAGGAAGAAAAGGCAAACCTTTTCTGAACAATTCTGGAGGCAGCTATTGTTTACCTAGCCTTTTGTAGGCAGGCATATAAAGCTAGGAGCGTGTTGTGTAGTGGTTTGAGTGTTGGACTGTGAATCCGGAGACCAGGCTTTGATTCTCAGCTTTGCCATGAAACTCACTGGGTGACCTTGAGCAACTCACATACTCTCACCCTCAAGTGAAGGCAATGGCAAACATCCTCTGAACAAATCTTTCCAAGAAAACTCCATGAAAGGTTTGCCTTAGAGTCACCACAAGATGGAAATGACTTGAAGGCACACAAAGCTACAGTGAAATCAACTACAGCAGGATTCTTTTTTTCCCCAGCTCAAACTTTATTTAATTGTTTATTGCAGATATACTTTTGCAACCTAACAGTGAAAGTCCGTCTCTCCAGCCCTCCTTCACCATTCTCCATCCAAATACTGAGACTGCTTAAAAAAAACCCAAACAAACCCTTACTTAGCGCTAGACAGAGGAGAGAAGGAAAAAAGTCATGCAAACATAAAAAAAAGCCCTTTGTCTAAAGGAGCTTCTTTGGCCTAGTGTACACCTATTGTATTATGCAAATTGCTGCAGATTTGCACACATTTGTAGCAATGCTTAATTGTCTTCATTTTCCTGTGCAAATTCACATCCATTCACCCTCCCTCTGTTGAAAATACACATTCATGCAAATCCATGTGTAGCAGATGGATGGACGCATGTTCGATAATGCAAATCCTCACAGATTCTCATGGATATTCAGTAAAACTGCAAATCCCTTTCCAGCAGAATTTATAGAGCCTCACCACCCACAAAAAGCCTGAATTCCCCCAAATTATGTGTGGCTAGATTGCAGTTTATTTTTTATTTTTTTTGAATGAGAAATATTTTAATCGGATAGACAAACCCTTTGTCAGAGGCTTTGATAACTGAGATGTACTTGAGTAGTTTATTATAATGTTAAACATTGTTGAGATATTTAGGGCTAAATTAGTCCCATGGTAGTTCTGCCTAGAGTAGATTCATTAAAATCAGTTAGTATTGATTGACAAGAACCATTGATTTTAGAGCATCTGCTCTAGCAAGGACTAAAATTAAGTTTAGCCCTTAGTGCTTCAGGTGTATCCAGTGCAGAGCTTCTGGCCCACAGTGTTGTTTTTAGAGTCTTTTTTGTCTTTCTTAAGAGTTCCCCCCCCCCCCGCCTTCTTCAAATGTGTCATATTATACAGTGGGTAGCTTTTCAAGATAAAACAATACAGATGAAGCATCATAGCAGATCTGATTTTGTGCTTGTGTCTGATCTTCCTCCACATTTTCTCTGTGACTCATTAGGCTCAAGTGATATTGTATCCAATTTAGCATACCTTTTTATCCTTATAAAAGAAAGATACCAGGCAGGAAGCAGCTGCAGCACTGAAATAATTATTGATAAACTAGCATTATTCACTTAGTAAAACCTTTTGAAAACTCTTCTGACTTTTGAGCTATTTGTGGATTCAGTAAATTTACAAATCACATATCAGGCTTGTTAGCAACTGGTGTTCTGTTCAGTTTTGCTGTTGGGCTTTGCTCCTGTCATTCCAAAGTGCAATTGATCTGGAGCCCTTTCACACTTTAAAAATCTTGGGATTAGTTGTTTAGGGAGGGGCATTCAGAATTCCCAGCAAGAGAGCTCTAGGACCCCACCAAACTGCACATCCCAGGATTCTATAGGATGTTGCCACGACAGTTAAAGTAGCATCTTTAAGTGTGTAGTGTGAAAGAGCCCATGTTTTCTCTTAAGTGTTCCTACTTCAAATCATTGTGTGCCAGATCCGAGTGGACTTATTAATTCATTAGGTGCATCTACACTGTAGAAATAATGCAGCTTGAAGCCACTTTAACTGCCATGGCTTCATTGTACAGAATCCTGGGATTTGTAGTTTGGGAGGCATCAGCATTCTTTGGTAGAAAGGGCTAAAGACCTTGTACAGTGGACCCTTTGTATATGCGGGTGATCTGTTCTGGACTCCCCAGTTTATGGCAAAAAGTGTAGGACCTCAAGTCCTGTTTGTTTCAATGGCTGCTCGTTCCCTGTCACATGCACCATTGTGATATCCAGAGCTTGCAGTCTGTGTAAGCTTAAAGCCTCAGATGGCAAGCCTGTGTATGAGATGGGTGCACTGTAAAACTGCAAATCCCTGGATTCTGTAGAATGGAGCAACAGCACTGATAGTTGTGTCAAACTGCATTATTTCTATGTAGTAGTTGTGTACCTTCAAGTCATTTCCAACTTATGGCAACTCTTAATGCAAACCTATCACAGGGTTTTCTTGGCAAGTTTCTTTAGAGGGGGTTTGCCATTGCCATCCTCTGAGGGTGAGAGAGTGTGACTTGCCCAAGGTCTTCCAGTGTAGATTTACCCATTGGTAACTTAGTAGGGAGATTATCTCATAGAGGCTTACCATTCTTAAAACATGGTTAGATCATCCCTAAAACACAATGGTGTGATTGCTGGTCGCGCTTGTCTCCCGTGATGAAATTGTCATGGAGGTGTCCCATCATTAAAATGTTCCTGGAGCTGCTATTTCTCTGCATAACAGAAGAGAAATGGCGGCTCCGTGAACATTATAATGACAGCACACCTCCATGATGATTTTATCATGGAAACAAGCACAACCGGCTATCACACCCTGGCGTGTCAGCGATGATCTAGAAGGACAGTAAGCCTCTGTGTTATAATCTCTTACAGTATGTCACTACTAACTCAGTATGCCAATGTTTAGGTAAATTCCACTGATTTTGTGGGTCTCCTCTAGTTGGGGCAAAGAGCTGGACATAGGCCACAGTATTGAATCAATTTTGGGGGGTTATCTTTTCTTTTCTTCTCTGTTTTAAATAAATCTTGGAAGATCGGCTCTTTCAGGAAGCAAGAACTGGCTATAAAACTGGTCAGGGCGTATTTTAAAAACAAATAAATAAAGCTGCAGCTGAACTAAGAGACACCACCACTAATGACAAAAGCATAAAATTCTCCAGATGTTTTTTGTGGAGCTTTCGGGCTATGTGGCCACAAAAAACTATGAATGCCGGCCATGAAAGCCTTCGACTCCACATTCTCAAGATGTTTATGAGCAACTGGAGGATTTCTAACTGAAGCCATTAGAGGAAATCCACTCTCTCCTGCACTTCACAAACATCTAGTTGGGACTAAGTAGCTATGGAAATGTACTTTATCTATCCTTTGGAGCAGGTGTGAAAAAAAAGGGGGGGGGGCAAAGACCCACTGTTAGTGGTGGTTTCCATTTTAGCGGGTGGTAGATCCACTCTGGATTCTGAATTTTAAGGGATCTATCCAAGGTACTAAACTCTGTCTCTCAAGTTAAGATAGCAGGTTCGACAGCTCCTTTAAAGTTCAGTCTAGAACCCAGAGCAGATTTGCCACCCCAGCACCCTGATCCCATTTTTATCGCCTCCCAAGTGTAAAATTACTGGCTTACTGGGGCTGTGTGGGTAATTCTTGAATCAGTTTTCTTTTTCTTTGCAAGCTTGATGCTCTTTGAAGTTCATTTCTTAAAAAAGAAAAAGGCTTTCACGTGGATTTAGATACAAACTAAAAATGAGACGATTAAAGAACAGCAAAGTTTCCATTTCATGAGCAATGTTTGTGGTGCAGTGCTAGCACTAAATGATCCAGCGGGAATAAAGAGCTTCATAATCTTGTTGATGATGCTCTTTGTTGAGGGCTATATAATAAAACTACCTGAGTTGCCCTTTTTTCCCCCTTGTTAAAAAGTAAAGGGGAAAAAAGAGTTCATACCATAAACAACAAGCTGAAGCATCAGCAGTTATTTCATTATCAAAAAATAATAAAGGTTAGTCCATAACCAGGGGAAATTGCAAGATCCACTGTGTAGATCTTTATTAATACCAGCCAAAATGTGACAGTCATTTTCAAGTACTCCAAAACTCATCATCAGGCTCCGTGAAGTGCTAGTTTTTATCCAGGGCTGGAACATGAAAGCATCATGTCCACCAGATCTCTCCAAAGGAATTTGTTTGGGGCTGCAAGTTGATGTCACTTAATATCCTTCCCATAGTTTTGGCAATGTGTGGGCATATATTGATGGATGTGGAAGAGGAGAAGCCATGAAAGAATTCAGTGGTAAATGGCATGGCCCCATGACATCATATGTACACTTATACATGCATAATTACTTCTTGTACTGTGATGCTATTAAGATGCTATTAAGAGTTAAATGCTGCTGGTGAAGGGAAGACTGAAAATCTCACTCCCTGTACCTCTTCCAAGGGTTGGTTGTAGGTATCACAGTGTTGGTGATTATTTATCGTCTGCTGCCACACTACTTCCCAACTGCAGATTAAATGAAGAGGCGGGGTTGTATGTTCATGACTCTGAAACTCTAGCCTTGGTCACACCAGCTGGGATTCTGGGAGAAAGATTCTCATTGTTGTCCCCTCTCTTGGCTTGGAAAGCAAAACTCTCATATGTACACAAAATAGACTCTGCTTTTGGAACTACTTCAAGGTTTCAGCCTGTTTAATCCAGAGTTGCTTGTAGCCATTGAGAGTCTTGCCCTCTTTGAATTTTTCCAAACATGTTTTGAAGTCAGACTGGTATCAATCACTACATGAATTCTACAGTTCAGCTGAATCTGTCACTGTTTGGCTTCTGTAGATGGCCCTACATTCTAGTACTAATGAGAGAGATAGAACAGCATGGCAGAATTGGTCTGGTGATGTTTGCCCTGTTATGAACCATCCAAACTATCAGTACAAAAGCTGGGTCTTTCTGAATTTGCCGTTGAGAACTGCAGTGCCACAGACTGGCAAGCTGTACTGGAAGTTTCTACATGCAAGGAAGAACATTTGTCTATTTGTGTGCTTGCTTATTTGATGCATTAATTAAACAATGTTAATTTTAATAGGCAATCAAAGGCCTAAACATCCCAAAGGCACCAGGTCCCATCTTGGGAGCTAAGCAGGTTCAGCTGTGGTTAGTACTTGGGTGGTAGACCACCAATGAATATCAGGTGCTGTAGGCTATATTTCAAAAGAAGGAACTGGCAAAACCACCTCTTGAGTATTCCTTGCCCAAGAAAACCCTATAAAATCACAGGGTCACTGTAGATTGACAGGCAACTTGAAGGCACATATGCACAGATTTAAATGAGAGTTCCTCCAAGAGGCGCTATTATTAAGACTCGTGTTCAAGTCTTGGAAACTTAGAGCCATGGTTTTCTTGACTGAATCAATCCACTTGTACTGAGGTCTTCCAGTTTTCCTACTGCCTTCAACCTTATTGAGCACTATAACAGTTTCCAAAATGAGTCATGTCATAAAACCCTTTAAATTCACAGGATTGCCTTAAGTCAGAAGGTGACATTAAAGCACATTCACACACAATGCAAGCAAAACCCTTGTCAGGATAACTGTTGAAAAAGCACTTTTCTATAAATGCTCAACAAGCCTCAAATATATGTTGCAAGATACACAATAACCATGTAGGGTTGGTTAGTATTATTCCTTTTATATTACACATGTAAGATCGGCAGAACCCCAGATATGGTTTTTAAGGAATTCATTTCCCAGTCTTTTCTGAAAACTTCAGAGCAGAGCTTGGAAAAATTACTGGCAATGTGTGCTAGGGGATTTTGGGAGCAGCAGTCCCCCAAAGTAATTTTTCCAAGTTCTTCTTCAATATCTGTAATTATTCCTTTCTTTCACTCTTCCTTAAATCCTCAAAGTGCTGCATCAGCTTTTAAAAATATGTAATTAGTTGGCATTTCCAAAGGTTTTTTTGTTTTTTTTTTAAAAAATGTCTTTCAAGTTGAAATCAAACACATCCTGGTCCAGTGGAATCTGCTGAGCCTTTCATGTCTGCTTTGTCCACTGTTCCTCACCATGTATAGCACAGCAGTTGCTTCATTTTATGTTAGCAGATATTTTCCATGAGTCATCACTTCAACTGAAAATTGATTATGCCAGACCTGGTCTTAAAGAGCAGCATGAATATGTCAACAAAATTCTTAAGAGCAAACTGTGCCAAAGCTCTGAATCCCTCTCATGCTGGAGGAGGAAAAATAGGATGTTTTAATGTTTTAATTTTTAATTTTTGGTTTATATTGTAATTTTATGATATTGATTGTACTGTTGCTTGAATCTTGTTGGAATCCTGCTTCGATCCTCAGGGAGAGGCAGGAAATACAAATAAAATTATTATTATTATTAGATGTAATTTTTTTTTTTTTTTTGCCAGGATGTACACTGTATTTTTCTAAAATTATTTAGGTCTCACATAACAGACATAATCCTTAATCATATTTCCTTAATTATTATTCAGTATTACATCTGCATTGAGGAAGGGATGCTACTTGACAAACTAAAAATTTCTTTTTTACAAAGGTTTTTTTAATGCTTGCACAGACCCTTTCTCTACCTTATCCTCTGTCTAGCTGCATTTCTTTAACAGCGTTAGTATAGGGAGAATAGTGCAGGAGTGGTATTGTACAGTACTGTAATACTATGAGTCTGGAAAGCAGGGTCTGAATCCCTGCTAAGCCATGACAACCACTGGGTGACCTTGGGCAAGTCACAAGGGTGGCAATAGCACTCTCACTCTGAAGAAACTTACCAAGAAAACCCTGTGATAGGTTTGCCTTAGGGTCATTATAAGTCAGAAATGACTTGAAGACAAAATAACACAACACAGCTGCTATAAACAACACAATAAAAACCACTTGCGCTGGGAGAGAGTAGGATTCTACTCTAGCTGATCCTACTGTAGCCATGTATGCTGCCCTAGAATGGGAAAGGCAAACAGCAGCTACTTCCAGAATCACCTACTGAGCATGAATGCACAGCAAAACAAGAGAAAATTGTGGGGGGGGGGGGGAGATGAAACAGGCATGGTTCCTAATATCTGTCTATTTAGACGGAGGGATTTAGGGTCTTTTGCCATTTGATGGCAAATCAGTATTCCTCCTGAGGTCCCTTTATCACTTTCTGGCTGGCCTCCTGGACATCCAACCCGTGATGGTGGTGAAATTTAAACAGACAGAGTTAATACCAACATTCCACTTAAGCATTTTTAAGTACTGGAATCTCAGGACATTTTTATGGTGAATGCGTAGGCTCTCTGGTAATCTTTTAGGCTATATTACATGCAGTTATAGATATACAAACATATACTTCCCTTATATAGAAACACAGCTTGGCATCTGAGCACCTTGCTTTCATCACATTGTATTGCATGTAAGGCCTAATACATTCCTTACATCCCAGTGTATGGCAGTTCAGATGTTACACATTCATAAAAAACCTTTCTCTCTGCACTTATTTGCAGGCTTCTCTATAGGTATGACATAGAGGAACATTACTAACTTAAATAATATGACTCATAGATAATATAATAATTTATCTATTAAAATACCTTCTCTTCTGTTGAGGAACTATATGTCTCTAAACAGGCATCTGTGAACATACAATCAGCTTCTTGAAGCTAGCATAAACAAACTGTGTATAGTTAGATCTTGGGTTTTGGCTGCTTTTCATCAGATTACACCAATCAGCTGACTGCATCAGTCAGCATGGCACCTCCTATGAGAGAGATGTAGTCCAATAAAGTAACCTTTCTCAGCTTTGGGAGAAGTTGCTTTTCTATCCCACTGCCTCACTGTTTCTATTGCTCAGGCATTCCATAGCTCCACTCATTTCCTGATTCTGACATCATTCCAAGACTTAAGGAGTTGCCTGATGTTCATGCAGTGGATATTGTATTGTGCCTGGTTTATGTCGTCACTCACTTCTTCTCCTTCATCAGTTGCTCAGGCCTCTGGAACTACCAGGTTCCATCTGATCTACGGTATGACACTGGGCATTACTAGTCCTGCTAGGTACTTGGAAGGAGGAATCCTACATGCTGTAAGCTATGTTTCAGAGGAAGCCAATGGCAAACCGCCTCTGTGTATTCCTTGTCTTTGTTGTTGTTAACTGCCTTAGAGTCAAGCACTACTCATGGCAGCCCTGTAGATGAGAGAGACATCACCAAGCCTCCCTATTCTCGACTGCTCTGCTTAGGTCCTGTAAATTCATATCTTTGAGCTCCCTAATAGAGTCTATCCATCTACTGTGTGACCTTCGTCTCTTTCTACCAACTTCCACCTTTTCTAACATTATTGTCTTTTCTAATGAGTCATGCCTTCTCATGAATTGGCCAAAGTACGATAGCCTAAATTTGATCATCTTGTCTTCCAGGGAGATTTCAGTCTTGATCTGTTCAAGGGCCTATTTGTTTGTTTTTTAAGCTTCCATGGTATCCTTGGCACTCTTCTCTAGCACCATGTCAGAAATGAATTGATTTTCCTCTTATCTGCTTTCTTCACTGCCCAGCTCTTGCACCCATGCATGGTGATGGGGATACAGTGGCTTGTAGGATTCTGACATTATTGATCAGTTGTATGTCTTTACTCTTTAGGATTTTTTCTAGTTCTTTCATAGCTGCCCTTCCCATTCTTAGTCTTCTGCTGATTTCTTGACTGCAGTCTCCTTCTTGATTGATGTTTGATCCAAGATACAAGACTTCTTTTACCATTTTGATTTCCTTTCCGAAGAGAACGTCATAAAATGTGTGGAGTCATTATAAGTAGACAGGCAACTTGTGCACACCTTAAGTTAGCAACAGTGGAAGGTTCTGTTTATTTATTTTTTTAAAAAAAAAATATCTTGATGTCACTTTTGTGATTCCACAGGAATTATTAGTCAATAATTGTGGGGCTGAAGTGGTAATAAAGGATTTGGAAATACACATTAGTCTCCCATAGTATTTCACACTGGCTTATCACAGTATATGCTATAAGTTTTTTTGTCCTTTATTGCAGGTGATATACTGAACACCCAAGGTTTGTTATTAACAAGGCCCGAAGGTCAGTAATGCCTTCTATTATTGTAGCTTATGGCCATTGCTGAAAGCTGCAAGAACACTGTGGTAAAATAATGAAATAAATCAAGTTCTTGAAGTCCCTCAATTTACTCTCTCCCCATAGCCGTGAAACACTTGTTTCTGTGCCCCATTTAAATTGTGTCCATTGAGCAGAATTTACATGGATTACACAAGACAGGCAGGTGCATGAAGAAGTGTGTCCAAGGACATCTGGTAGACTGAAGTGAAAGGAGTGTTGTGAAGTAGTGTAGTGCAGTAGTAACAGTGTTGCCCTTTAACTGGAAAGAATCTGTGTTTGAAACCCAACTCAGTTACAGAGCTCATGGGGTGACCTTAGGCTGTTCATTACCTTCCAGGCTTGCAGCTACACTGCAGAAATCATGCAGTTTGACACCACTTTAATTGTCATGGCTCAGTGCTTCGGAACTCTGAGAATTGTATTTTGGTGAGATATTTAGCTTTCTCTGTCAAAGAGTTCTGGGGCCACAACAAACTGCAGATCCCAGAATTCCATAGCAATGAGACATGGCAGTAGGATCAAGTTAGATCAAGCTGCATTATTTCTGCAGTGCAGATGCAGCCCCAGTCTTTTGAGGGAAGGTGGAATATTTAATGCTGAGATGGAAGAATGGACAGACAAATAAATTACACATCCAGTTTGCCATTGTTTTAGATAATGGGTATGTGGCCACATATGTATATATTAAATTATATTAAACATATTTTATGACAAGGCCTGGTGGCGCAGTGGTTAATACTTGTACTGCAGCCACTCACTCACAAACCTCAAGGTTGTGTGTTCAATACTAGCCAGGGGCTCAGGAGTCAACTCAGCCTTGCATCCTTCTGAGGTAGCTAAAATGAATACCCAGCTTGTTGGAGGCAATTAGCTTACACTTTGTAAGCCGGTTAGGAAGTGCTTAAGTGCACTGATAAGCAGTATATAAATGTACTTGCTATTGCTTATAAAATATTTTTATAAGTATCTAGAAACTAGTGAAGCAGACAAAGGGACAAGGTCTTAGACCTGAGTTTTTAGTTTTCTATTTGCAGGGCATTTTTTGTGGAGAGGAGGCATTCAAGGGAAATCCTTGTCTATTTTAGTTGATTCGCCATCATTTGTGTGTTGCATTCCTACCTTGTTCTTCTGTGTGGACTCATGCTCAGAGATTGATTGAAAGACATACCTGCAGAGTTTTTCCAGAGCATGGAAAAGGTTGTGTGTATGTATGTGTTTTTGGACTACAGCTGCTAGAAATTGTCAGCTGGCACCATGCTAATTGTTGAAATCTGGAAACTGTAGCATGAGACAGTGTGGTGTAGTGGTTTTAGCACTGGACTGCAACTCTGGTGACCAGGGCTCAAATGATCGCTCAGCCATGGAAATCCACTGGGCAACACATTCTCTCAGCCACAAAGGAAGGCAAAGGCAAACCAACCCTCTCTGAACAAACTGTACTAGGAAAAACCTGTGTTAGAGGTGCCATAAGTCAGAAATGTTTTGAAGGCACAAAACAACAATAAAGTCCCAAGAAGTGACTTATCCAAGCTCTGTATGCTTCTTATATGGGATCATAATTAGATACATTAGTTATCTATTGGTAACATTAGCATGTTATTTGCCATGCCATTCATATATAGCGTTAGCATACAAAGGAACTATTTAAGCATGTAAAGTCGGAGGCTTTCATGGTCAGAATAGATAGTTTTTTGTGGGGTTTTCGGGTTCTATGGCTGTGTTCTGGAAGAGCATGACCTGGTGCACATGAAATGATATGACAGTTAAGGGCTTTCTCCATAGCCTGCATCATGGCCTCAGTTTCCTTTTTTAAAGTGCTGCAGGGTAGCTATTGTTTTTAGTTTTAGAGATGGAGAACTAGGTTAGTATTTTCCCACCCAGAGAGAACAAAAGGTTCCTGTCCAGAATTTGGCATACCAATAAAAAATTCCAGTAAAATGGGTTTGTGCACCTAATTCAATTAGAAATGACCACTGAAAGCCATTGGCCTGTCTCTCTGTCAATGGAATGTCATTTTCCTTTCTTCAGTATAAAAATTCATATCTATTATAAGGCTGTGCTCTCTCAGTTTGTTGCTCTTGTTAAAACTCTGTATTAAGAAAGGCTGAATTTTGCACCCTGTATAAGTTACGCATATTGAGTTGCTTTGTATATTTGTGTTATCTCCATCTCCCAACAACTCGCTTTCCTTGTAGTTAGGAGAAGAGCTATCGAGAAACTGAAACAATGTCCACTGCATCTCTAATTTGGACACTTTTAGCTCATGGGTTACATCTGAGTACAGCTAATATGTAACATTAAAACATATTGCAGGGATGGTGCATCTGTGGCCCTCCAGATAATATTGTGATAACTACCAACCAGTGGTGAAGAATTATGGGAGTTGTATTCCAAATACGATCCAGAGGGCTACATATCATATATATTTGGTCTGGTGCTATGTGAAAAAAGCATTCCCCACCACTGTCTTTTTGACTGGCATAATTGCAAGGAGACTGACCACATCCACTTCTAGCTTGACCCAAGCAGTCATCTTTAATTAGAATTGAAATGGATGCTTGATATCTCTTTACTAGTAGCACAAATCTTTTGACATGCAGTGTCACATGCAAGCCATATAGGCATAAGAACTAAAAACTTTTTTCATTCTCATTGTGACTTTTGTTATTATTAACCAACCTACTAATAGTTCTTTTGAATGGTGGGTTCCTCTGATGCATTCTCTCTCTTTTTGGCTGAATCTACACTATAAAAATAATGTAGTTTGACACTGCTTTAACTGCCATGGTTCGGTGTTGTGGACATCTGAGATTTGTAGTTTTATGAAGTATTTAGCCTTTGCTGTCAGAGACTTCTGGTACCACAACAAACTACAAATCACAGGATTCCTTGAGAAGAAGCCATGGCAGTTAAAGCGGTGTCAAACTGCATTATTTATGCAGTGCAGATGTAGCCTTTCTTTACATGTAACTGTGGAATACATGTGATCATAGATTCTAAATTCTTTCAGTCTGACTTGACTGTATACTTTTCTTCTTCTTTTTTGTAACCATAAACATCTCCAAAAGAGAAAACAAAAGTGAGATTTTGTATAGTCCTACATTCTCTCTCTCTCTTTTCTTTTGTCTTTTAAATAACTCTGGAGAGATTTTGACTTCATCTTCGACATGGTGTCACTTCCTCTAAAGGGAAAGAGGAATGCAAGGATGAGGGAAAGCATACTGGAAAGAACTGAGATAAGACACTTTGTTTGCTTTTATAACTTAGATAATGTCAATATAAAAAATCACCCCATGTTTTATGGAACAATAAAAAAGTCTTTTCCTTCCTGAACAGGGCACAGCCTTACAAACACTCAAAAGTGATTGGACAAACACAATGTCTGTGTTCTTATTCCAAAGTGAAACGTGAGCAGAACAAATGATAAAATATGAACTTGAATAACAGGCATGTTTTCCACCCTTTTTCACAGGCAGCAAAACCACAGCAAAACTATTCAATTACTTCACTTAATTTTAAAAATGCATAGATAATGCCTTTATCCAAGAGAGAATTTGTCAGGGTGCAATATACAAAAATCAGGTGCTTGATACAATAAAAACAGCATACAATCTACACACACACACATACATACAATCAAATTGGGAAGTGTAAAAATCAGCTAAAAGAGGAGGTGAAAGTAAGTATGTAAGTTTAGATCCGAAATGTGAAGTGCCTGAACAAATAAAAAGGTTTTAAATTTGCTGGTATCAAGCCATAGAATATTATTCTAAATAAGGGTGCCACCACAAGGGTGTTTTTAGAAAAAGGAAAATATACTTCATATAGAGAGATGGAATATGGAGGATGATATCTGTCAATGATCTTAAATGCATGGAGAAGGTGATTTGGGAAATACATACATTAGGTATATGAGCTGTAGCAAATAGGCAGCCAATATGGGATTGTTAGAACTGAAGTAATATAGCTTCTGCTAGGCCAAGGATTGGCAATGTAGAGCTGTCCAGATTATGTGGACTGCAGCCTCCTTCAGCCTTATTCATTACAGCCAGTCCAACAACATCTGGAGAACCAGGTAGTCCCCATTTCTGACCAAGGCTAGCCACCCAGAATTCTTCCAGCTGAATACTGTACTAGCTGGGACTTCAAAGTCCTATTCAGCAGCAGCCCCATGCATTACAATAATACAGCCTGGAGGTTATCATAATATGAATCATCCAGGCTTTTCCTCTCCAAGGAAATCTGGTGTTGGAAAATTAGGCAAAGTTGGGGAAAGGTGAGTTGAGTCATCTGGGCCATTTGGAGCTCAAATGCCTCATCTACTCCTTTGGGAGGAGTTCTGACTATCCAGAACAGATTTCAGGAAATAAGGGAATGTGTGTAGGATATGTTGGATATGTTGAAATTGTTGGCCAATGTGGGGAATGTTTACTGAATATACTTATGTATATATCTAGAAATTTTAGTCAAAAGATTGATGCAAAAAAAAAAAAACTGCCTCAACTTAAATTGACCCATGGATAAGTTGAGAGAGGTTTTTGTTTTTTGTTTTTTTGTTTTTTGCATCAATCTTTTGACTTGTGAAATTTGGAAGTCACATATGGCTTCCTCAAGTATTGGTTTTCCAACACTCATAACTGTTGATCCGTGTCCCAGCTCTCCCTTTGCTTGTACAGTATTCACTTGGGTATGTCTTATGTAGAAATCCTTATGAAAGTGATGGTGGAGTGCTAGTGGTTTCATGTTATTTCCCCCTTGTTTTGTACTGTTACCCCTCTGCCTTCCAAGCAAGCGCCAAAAAAAATGGTTAAGACATTTTATAAATAAATTACGCTGTTTAAAACATACAAGTTGAGGATTGGGCACAAAACCATTCCAAATAAGAAGAAGGGGGGGAAATTGAAGAGGTGTTTCATAATCTCACTTAAGGCAGTTCAGAGAGCTGTTGAAACATTGCCTCGTTCCCAATTTTCCCTTGTGAATACTTCCAAGGCTTGTATCTTTTTGAACACAGCAGGATCATGTTCAATGATTGCAACCATATATTTTAAAAGAGCAAAAGCAAAATGTTGACTCGAGGAACTTTGGCTTTGTTCATACATAAGCTTCTGTTCTGAGCTGGAACTAGCTGTGATTCCAAGCCTCCCCAAAACTGCATTTGACATTGAAAACTAACACACGTTGTTATAAGGCACACTTTATTGGTTGTAAATGCTGCAGCAGGTAGTCTTCTGCAGAGAAAGCATTCCATTCCTTTAGCTGACTGAGTCCAGCACCCTGCTGCAGCAAGTGGTGGAACTGGGTCCCTAAGCAACTAATTCAATACAAATTATCCCACAGCTGTCATTGCAGTTTCCCATAGTTGGCAAAATGGAGTTCCTGAGGTATTCCCAAGAGATATACAGTGCAGAAGTAAACAAAGGAAATCAAATGGTACATCTTCCATCCCAGTGTTATGATAACTTTGCAAGCAGATTGCTTGCAGGAATGTTCATTTCCCATTCCCTTCTCAGACTTGTCTTATATTAGCCATAACCTGCCAAGCTAAACTATCAAGGCCTGGGAAATGCAACATAACCTTTACTGTGTCACTGGACAACTGATAACATTTGGCAATGTTGTTTACAAGGACTCTAAAACCTATCTGACAGGTTGCAGAGGCCATGCTGACTACTGCCCCAAATGCTGGTTTAAATAAGAAAGGGTATTTACACACTGTGGGCAGGTTTACACAGTCACCAAGTATACTCTTCACACAAATGAGGTACCTAACCAAGAAACTAAGTTATGCATGGGCTCCTATGGTTAGTTTATCCCAGATAAGCCAGGATATGTAAACCAAATTTAAATCATGATTTGAATGTGTTTTATGTACTGTAGTTAGATAATGAGAGCTTGGCCTTTATTCCTGTTACTTGTTATTGTGCTTGAAAAGTTGCTGCTACTTGCCATTGTTGGTATTTGTTACAATGTTTTTAAATGTAACTTTGTCATTATGCTGTTCATTGCTTTTCTGATATTGAGTGACATTCCTTATTACACTAATAAGGTAGCTCAGTTTCAACTCATTGTGTTACTTTTGAAATGCAACTTTGTTCTGCTCTTGTCACCAAAGGGGGGGGGGCATTACTATGGGTACAACTACACTGTAAAAAGAATGCAGTTTGACACCACTGTAAGTATTGTAGCTCCATCTTATGGAATCTTGGAATTTGTAATTTTGCTAGGTTTTTAGCCTTCTCTACCAAAAAGTGCTGGTGCCTCACAAAACTACAAACCCCTGAATTCTGTAGGATGGGGCCATGGCAGTTAAACTGGTGTTGAACTGTATTTAATTCTACAGTGCAGACACACCAATTACTAGCATCTGGTTCCATAATAGTACTCTGTAGATAATGTTCTGCCCTACCTAGTGCTTTCCTCTAATAGCACTGCAAGATGGGATGCAGAAATCTTTCCTAGGCTTGCTCTTCAGGCTGGTAATGTTGAGGTTTGAACCTGGGACTTTCTACTTGCAAAGCATACATGATACTATTGCTGAGCTGTGGCTTGTCTGTTCTTTGGAACTGACCAGAAATGCTGTGTCTCTCTGTCATCCTTTTATTGCTTTGTGACTGCTTCTGAGATGAAACTTACAAAGAAGTAAAGTTTATGTGTCTGTGTGCTTGCGTGCAGGCAGGTGAAATCTGAAACATTAAGAAATGAGAGACATTATAAATGTTAAATTGTTTATCTCATTGTGACATTTGCTGAAAGCTAGGATTTTGCTGCTGTCCTTTAACAACTGGAACAAAGATCGACTGTGGCAAGGACCCTAAAGGTCAGTTTGCTGATGAGAACCGATGCATCATTACTTTATTCTAATGTCCTTACTGTCTGATAGAACTATAGAATGGGATCGAACTGATACAATGCATTTTACAGCCAGGCAAACATTTAAACTAACACTGGGTACTGTCCTTTTTCTTACAAGTCCATGGGACCAGTGCCATCTATTACATTCTTGTACACATTCTCTCTCACCTGTTTGCACTCAACTGGTAAATGCACTAGTAAATTTTCTGTGTCCACCTACCTGGGTTCAAATCCTTGCTTGGGTCCCCAAGATCATAAGGAGTGGTTGCATAAATCAATGGCTTGGTCTGTGTCAGTGGTGGGGAACCTGCAGGCTGTGAGCGACATGTGGTCTACGGTGCCTATTTTATGGCTTCCAACCCTCTCAGACTCTGCCCCACCAATATTATTAATTTTTTCAACTGAATATTTGGCTAAAAAAAAAAAACTAGCAAGAAAGTAGCGTAAATGTCAGAAAATGTGATGGCTTGAGTTTTTTGTCCTCACTACACCCAACTGCCTGAACCCACCCCTCAAAATTGGATATATCGTGCTGCTAATGAAATGACGATGGGAGAAGCTTGTCTAACCACCCTTGGAAGGGAGTTGGGCAGCCTGGAAGCAGCCACTGACAAAGCATCATGAGAATTCTGCCAGTATATCCAAACCATATCCTGGTTTGTTTTTCCTTGCTGTTAATGGACAATAAAACCAGAGTTCCCATTTCAACACAAGTGGAACTCTGCCTAAAGACAAACTGGGCTCTTTCTCCCTAACTTGGCATATGACAAGGGAGTATTGAGGGTGGAAAGCTTGGCTCTAACATGCATTCACAGCTTCATAAATCAAGGTTTGTGAACAGGATTGTTGTTTTGAGCCTTCAAGTTGTTTCCAACTTGTGTTGACCCTAAGAGGTTTTCTTGGCAAGATCGGTTCAGAGGAGGTTTGTAATTGTCTTCCTCTGAGGCTGAGACTGTGACTTGCGGGTTTCAAAAATTAAGAATGGGTTAGTTGAGGAGCCTTAGTAGGTAAGGAGTTCTATCATGCCACATCAGTACCAAGAAAGCCATCTTGTTATCCATTTAAGCAGGGATTTCCAACCTTTTTGACTGGCGGAGCCCTTATTTCTATGGCAGAGCCCCTAAGAGCCCTACCCTATGTCTTACAAGTTAATGATGTTTAGAAGTATATGTAAAAATATATTCTTATTCTTAAATTTCACTCGATTTTTATTTCTTTCATTTTCCTGGGGTAGCCACAGTGCACCTGGGAAGTGCACGCAGAGCCCTAAGGGCTCCTCGGAGCACAGGCTGAAAACCCCTGCACTAAAGAGAGTTGTTTTCCAGAACTTCTGGAAAACTGTATTGTAGATCCATGATTATCACCATTGTTTATGAATAATAAAATAATAAGATTATGAATAGTATGTGCCCAGCCTTGTACAGACTTTTCAAACCTACAAGGTAAGCGCTTGTTCATAGTTTCCAAAGTTCATATTATACTAATACCTTTATTACGTTGTATTTATTCTGTTATATTCTATTTGAAAACCTTTGAAAGCTATAATTGAGGGTTTAGTACCTTTTTATTTGGTTTAAATTACTGTGCTGTTCATTTAGTCAAGATGGCTATCCCTTTATATGACTCCTGGTTACAGATTTGCCACCTGTAATGAAAACAAAAACTTTTTTTGATAGTGTAGATGTTTTTAAAGTATTTTGGGGTGCTGAATTTGAAAAGCACAATAAAAATGCCATACCACATGCAGTTCTTTCAAAAATTTGATATTTTTATCAATTCACTTGTTACTCAGCCTTGATTAAGTGATGTTACAGTGTAATTTCTTTTAGTGCTTTCAAATGGATTTTTGTGTTCTATGTCAGTGAATTAAAGTGTTTTGAAAGTCTTTTAGAAGACTTTGGTCCAAATAATTCCATTTTTGCTGCCCTCGCTCAGTGCTAGGGAATTCTGGGAACTGTAGTTTTGTGAGACATTTAGTTGCCTCTGTCAGAGAGCTCTGATACCACAACAAACTACAGTTCTCAGAACTCCCTAGCATTGAGCCAGGGCAGTTGAAGTGTTCACAAACTGAATTATTAATGCATGTGTTTTGGACCTTTTCTTATTTTTCTAATTCTAGCATGATAATTCTTTGCAAGATCATTTCATTCAATCACATTTTACAACATAGAAATGTCATAGAAACATGAAGGAGCAAACCTGAGGTCTGATTTAGCATGCCAAATTCCTATAAAACCATCAACCATTTAAAAAAAGATTTTATGCCCCTCAATTTTCCAGGCATGTGTTATTATTGTTGCTACTATTGTCTTTTCTTTTTTTGGAAGCCTTTTGTTGAAAAAGAATTTAAGTGCCTTACAGACAAAGTATACAAAAGGTTAGGACAGCAAAACCAGTAAACAGTCAGCCCTATGTATCCATGGATTCTACCATCCATAGTTTGAAACTATTAAAAATATAATAAAAAATCTTGATTTTGCTGTTTTCTTTAAAGAAACACCATTTTACTATGCCATTGTATATGAAGGGACTTGAGCATCCACAGATTTTTGTATCCATGGGTGGTGGTGGTCCTGGGACAATAAACATAATATAAAGATGGTTGTGCTATTGTTTTCATGTTCAGAGAGGCTGAGCAGCTCCTAGTACAGGAAGTCCTTATGTAAATACCCAAAGCACTCTCTCACACTTTTGACTTGGTGGATGGTCAGCTTGTGTGGTGTAGTGGTTTGAGTGTTGGACTGGAGTTCTGGAAAGCTTCTGGTCTATTCACACAACAGCATTCTAGATACTGTATATGGGATATCTAGAATTCTCAGGAAGAGACCTCCAGTACATCATTAAATATTAAACCTTAGGATTCCGTAGGATGGAACCATGGCTGTTAAAGTAGAATGATAATGCTATAATTTTGTAATGTGGATTCAAATCCAGTCAGCCATGGAAATCCACTGAGTGAACTTGGGCAAGTCATACTCTGTCAGTCTAAGAGAAAGACAATGACAAACCTCCTCTAAATAATTCCTGCCAAGAAAACCCCATAGTAGGGCCACCATAAGTCAGAGTTGACTTGAAGGTGCACAGAAACATGACTTGAAGGCATTCAGAAACACAAAACTAAAATTAATAGATCATTGAACCAATAGTGAGTCCAGGGCTCTGATAATTCTTGCAGCATCAGTGGTGTGACTGTGGGATCCTGAATAATTACATTGTATATATTTTTGTGATGTGTTACAAGTGTACGAGACCCAGTATGGTGTGGTGGTTTGACTGTTGGACTATGACTCTGGGGACCACAGTTCACTTACCTGTTCAGCCATGAAACCACTGGAAGATCTTAGGCAAGTCACAAGCTCTCATCCTCAGGGGAAGATAATGGCAAACTTCCTTTGAACAAATCTTGCCAAGGAAACCCCATGATAGGTTCGCCTTAGGTTATACAACAAGAAGTGTATATGATCTTGACTTTTGTTCCAAGTCCTCAAGATGACCTCAAGCAAGTTATTTTGAATGAATAATTGAATTGTTATTAATAACTGAATGTGTTAGCTAATACCATAAGCAGTAAGTAATAATGGTTTATATGCACCTTATATAAGTATTTCTAACATGCAACAGGACTGATTGAGATAAACAGTGATTTCCAGAGTGTAAGATAAATATTGACTTTGCCAGTTTTTGATATGGCAGGGCAGGTGCCTCCCTGCTCAAACTTGGATTTGGCTCCTAAAGTTCAGATAAATCACTGAGCACAAGGAAAGAGCAGAAGGAGGACAACCAAAGAGAATCCAAAGAACAAGGAAAAAACTCTAGGGAAAGACCCACATTGCATAATATATTTTCCAGGAAAGGAATGTCTGGCTAGACTTAACTACCGTAGGCACTTTTGGCATTTGATTTGCTGAGAATATAGTTTATCTGCTCACAGGAGCATCTGGGATAGAGAAGAGGGACAGAAAGAGCAATTCTATAGTGGCAGTGGACAAAAATGAATTATCAATGGTGCAACTGGAGCAAATTCTCTGGGGGCCTTGGTTGCTAGTGGCCCCATGGCTGCCAGTGCAGCAGATATGTACACACATGTAGACATACACACCTTTTGTACTCTGGTGCTATCAAGAGAAAATCACTTCTCTAACCAGTTTCAAAATTGAGTTAAAGACTACTGGTATATTGTTTAGGGAACCATTCCCAGGATTGTGCTGTCTGCCCCAGGATGCCTCATTTTAACTATGTATTAAGAAGCCAAGCCCTCCCTCCAGTCCATCTGCCTTGGACCAGACCCCAGAGAGAATCAGTGGACCTCATCCCCTTCCCCACCACCTTTCCCTTCTCCTTTTGCGTTGTGTCTTTTTGGATTGTAAGCCTGGGGGCAGGGAACCATCTAATTAAAAGATTGTATGTACAGCACTGTGTAAATTTACAGTGCTATATAAATAAAGGATGATGATGTTGTTGTTGTTGTTGTTGTTGTTTCTGGCAGGAGAAGATGCAGGTCTCTGTCCTCTTGCTCTTCCATAGGGTTAGTAGCATATACTATCTGATCTGTTCCCCATCTTTGGAGTGAGTGAAAAGATGGGTGGCACTATGGAGCCACTGCCTCTGAGCATCAGCTTTAGTCTCACCAGCTGAGAAACAGACAGGGAAGAGGCCCAGACTTAGTCTTCCCTTGGGTCTGAAAAGGAGGTGATTTTGGACCCAGAGAGGCTTCTTGGTCCTCCAGCACCACCAAAATTGATCCAGAAAAGCACTTGTGTGTAAAATGTGCTTATTAGGATAATATGTTCCAAACTGATATTAACTGATAAAGGGCAGAACAAATGTAAAGGGGAAAACCAACAAATAAAAATGGACCGATAGACCCAGGACAACTTCAGAACAACCGTAAAAGATTTGCCTCTGATACTGAAGGAAATAGCTTGACAAGTAGCCAGTCATGATTCTGTCCTCTATAAATTTGTCTAATCCCCCTCTTAAAGCCAATCAAGTTAGTGGCCAGCACTATTTTTTTGCAACAGTGGATCCCACAGATTAATTTATGCATGGTATGAAGAAGTACTTCCTTTCACCCTCAGTGGACAACCCTCACTTTTATTATTATGAGAAAGGGATAAAAGCTTTGCTTTATCCACTTTCTTCATATCTCACATATTACTACAGTTTAGTCCATTTTAAGATCTTGTTCAGGTCCTCTGGCAGACTCTGGTCCTCTGGTGGACATTTACTCCAGTCAGCCAGGACCAAGATGGTCACTGTCAGCCAGAGGACTTTTTCTTCAGCTGCCCCTAGACTGTGAAATGACCTGCCAGAAGAGATTTGACAGCTGAATACATGGTCCGGATGGTTTTGAAAGAGCATTAAAGAGCAGTCTCCTCCAGCAGGCTTCCCTAGATAATTTTTAAAGTGGGAATTTTAAATGATGAATTTTACATGTGGATTGTTTTAATATAGGTATATTATTTGTCCTTTGAAACTGATGTGTGTTTTAACTGAAGTCTTTTTAATTGATGTTGTTTGTCAATTGTTGTTGTTCCCCACCTTGATCCATGGGGAGAGGCGGGTAAGAAAGAAAGAAAAATTTTTTATTATTATTATTATTATTATTATTATTGTTGTTGTTGTTGTTATGTCCCACCAGAAATATGACAGCTGGATAAAGAACTCTTGCTATGGTAGTAACTCACTTGTAAAAGCCCCACCCCAGAAAGGCTCACCCACTGCCACATTATTACTAGTCTCCAGATGCCATCCACACACACACACATATATACATACAGTCCCTTTCCTCCCTCCTGTCCATTTTGTAACACTGCTGTCAATTCAGTGTTTCTGCTACTATTCGTTTCATGAGATTTTATGTAAGTTCTTTATAACAACATTTTAAAATGTTGTCTTTATATATTACAAACTGCCTTGGATGTGAAATGTTGAAAAGCAGAGGTTATGAATATTCAGACTAAGGGCCGATACAGACAGCCACTAAGCAGCATGGCCATGGTGATACTAAGGTTAGGGACCATGCACCAACCGCACAGTCCCTAACCCTAGCACATATGGCCGCCATGACGCTGGCACCACCACTGAGTGCCCAAACGTGGCACACAGGAACTAGTGTCATAACGGTGCCACTTCCTGGTAGCGGCACCACAGCAAAGGAGATGCTCTAGGTAGCTCCTTTTTCATAGAATCGTAGAGTTGGAAAAGACCACAAGGGCCATCAAGTCCAACCCCCTGCCATTTTGTTGCGCGGCACTGCTCAATTCATTCCCACAGCAACCAAATGGCCGTGGGAATGAAGCCATGGGAGAAGGGGGCCAAGCTGGTGTGACTAAAGGCCCCTTTCTCCCATCGCTGTGGCTGTCGGGGTGTCTGGGGGCATGAAGCCGCAAGGACATCCCTTTCCAAGCCACAGAAGCCCTAAGTGAAATCTTTGCAGTTGCTGGGAAGATTAATTGCCTTGCAATCCAGAGAGGACTCTAAAGTTACTGCAACATACCCATAAGCAGAACATTTCTAGAACATGGATATATAGCTTCAAAAATGCACAAAAATCTATGGAACATTTACTCTTTTGTGTTATAAGGAGGAGTTTGATTTGCTTTATACCTTCTCACGTTCTGTGTCGTGCTGCTTTGGAAATATCTGAGATTCATTCAACGGTATAGAAACTGCTACGTATGAACTCCTGATTTATGACATTTCTTTTAAGCAAAGGGCAAGTCTCTGGTGGATAATCAAATTGCTCATCTGACCTGTAGAACAGAAATAGGTTTTGTGTAGCACTAGAAGTCTTCTAACTACCCAGCAGTGGTGCCTCTGTGACTCAGAACAGTTTGCGGAGGTGCAAAGGTGACAGCATGCTTTGTGAAGGCTGATATTCCAATGATAAACACATTTCCATTATGCACTAGAGATCACTGGAGTGGATCTCCTGCATAGGTTACTAAGCCATAGTTTCCCCACCTATGCGAAAATTTACAAAACCTGCATACAAAAGGTTCATTACAAAACCCCAGCAGTGGGCTGGTTCTGGGTGCCAGTTGATAGGGAAACATTCTTACCACTTTACTGCTTGTGGGATTCCTAGTGATGTTTAGTTAGATTAGGCTGACCTTTGATCTGACCCAGTAAAGTTTTCTGATGGCTTTGGGGGGGGGGGGGGTCTGTAAACTCAAGATAATAGATTCCCAGTTATAGAGTCTGTAAACATTTCATTTTGGTTCTTTTCTGTCTGATGAGAACCTGCTAACCAGGATTCATTCCTCTCTTGTCTTAAGGGTAGGCTGCCATAAACTGATGGCTCATTTATTTTGGGACCAAGGCTGGCTATGTCAGGCAAAAAAATGCAAATAAAAAAGCTAGTTCACACAAAAATACACATGAATATTGATGCAGACTTTTTTTTTTCTGAAAGATTTCAAACAAATGTAGAAATGTTAGTCAAGTGAGACATTTATCTATCCCTATGTGGGACTCTGTGGGCGTACTGTAATCCCCCAATAATCTAGCTTTATTTCTAACATCTGTTTTTAACCAAATGAATATTTTTGCTGTAGAGCAATTAATGTACATATTGCAAGGCATGGCTTTCCAATGCTCAGGCCATGTGCATCAGTTGAATGATAGTTTAATTGAGGGAGTATATATGTGAGATATTTTAGAGGTGTTTAGTAGCAGGAAGGAGTTCACATTAGTATCTACTGGCTGTCTTTGTGAAGATTTTTGTTTGACCACATTTTTCACTGGTTTGTGCACTTCTCGGAAAAGTGATCCTTCCAACATAGGTTTGCCTGTTTCATTTCAACCACTTCATGAAGTTGGTGGTAAAGTGGAGTTTCTAACAGGAAGAATGCACTTCCCTCCCCACTTCACCTGCAGAGCTTGAAAGTCCTTGATCTGCTGTCTTTGATCAAATTAGGGCGTAGCGTTCTTTCTACTTTCATACCATAAGCCAACACTTCCCATTCATGTTCCTCTAAGAACAAAATTTTGATGCACTGTAGCCTAAAGTATTCTCCCCCCGCCACCTGCGTGAGTCATAAGGCATCCCAGAAGCCTTTTAGAAATGATGCCTGATAGATTTGATCAGTTTTGCCAGTTTGCTTTTTCCCTTGTTAGAAGAGTGTTTCTCTCTCTCTCTCTCTCTCTCTCTCTTTTTCTTCTTCCAAATGTCACCCATGAATGGTAACAAAGGATTAATTGTGGAAATGTTGGAGGTTTGGCAGAATGATGCACAAATGAAGTGCTCTTTTGAACGCTGCACTGGCTGCCTCACAAATCAAGCCACAAACACAAAGACTTCAGCATATGCCAGCAGATTAATTCGTTCAACTGCCATTTTTGTTTCCTGTCATTTTTAGAGTGGGGGGCAAAATAGTGTGTGCTTGGGGGAGGGAGGGAGATATAACTGGAAGTAATGGAACACTGGAATTTTAATTGCTTGACCGCAATTTTTAATTTGCTCTGAACAAAGAGACCAGGGTTATTAATTGGTATGTGATGATTAGAGACTTCTTCTAAAAGGGCTTGTGGAATCATCTATTTGAATTTTAAAACAGGGTTGGGAAAAGTCTGGTTCTCTAGATGTTGTTAGGCTGCAACTCTCATCAACTCTAGCAAATATTGCCAGCATTGAGGGATTAAATCTGGAAGGCTATTCATCCCACAACCCTGCTTTAGTTGTTTTTTATTACGGTAAACATGTTCATGTAGCACTAGTCAGGTTAGGAGCAAGCAAATGCTGGATGGTTGCTTGATACTAATTCCATGCTAATCTTAATATAAGGATGTGCCATAGGCTACACAAAGGTGAACGTTTCCTAATACATTTGGCTTGTTGTTAACTGCCATCAAGTGAACTTTGACTTATGGTCACCCTATGAATGATAGACCTCCAAGTCACCCTAACATCAACAGCCCTGCTCAGGTCTTGCAGACTCAAGGTCATTGAGTCTGTCCATCTGGAATGTGGTCTTCTTCTTTTCCTACTGCCTTCTCCCTTACAAAGCATTATTGTCTTTTCTAGCAAGTTGTGTCTTCTCACGATCTATCAGTTTAGTTAGAACTAGAGTAGCTTGAAACAGCTCTATTAGTATGCCACCTGTTCCTGATAATTTTCTCCCACGTGCTCTGAGGGCAGCTTCCACCTCACTTTCCAAAATTGCAGGTTCATCTTCAAATGGTTCTTTGAATGAATCTGTCATCCTTTCATTTTATACACACACACACACACACACACACACATCAGTATATTGCTTCCACCATCTTTTTATTTGTATTTTTTTCATGTAATGTGTTCCCCTCTTGAGCTTATATCAGCCCCACTCTTGGAGCTTGTGGCAGAAACAGGAAAAAGTGTTCAAGATCTTCTTGTAAGGCAAAAAAGAAAAAAAATGCATTTCTGGTTTCAGGAAATCCATCTTGGGATAAGAAAGGAGTTAGGCAAAAGATTTCCTAAACATCAGTAGAAGAGCCTCTAAGGTTAACTATCATGCATAGATGTTGACTAGCATCCATCGTGAAGCGGGACACTCCCTACTCAGACAAACGGAGACAAAGGAGTAATTTACTTTTGGGAGAAGAGGGAAGTTACTTTTGCCAGGAGGGATGAAGCAAAAAGGCTTGAGTAAATAGGCTAAATAAAAAATCAGATAGGTGAAACAAAAAGGCAGGTAAATTTTCTACAATTCATTCTCTCACTCACCACTTTACAAGCATTGATGCCTTTTTGTTTCCAACACGTACAACTTCTGGAGTTATGAAATAAATCTTTCTATTTATTTTTACATTTTCTAAGTTTCTCAAACCATCCCAGGGATGACACTGGGCTTTTCTTCAGTGCTCATACTCTCCCCTGTTGCTGGTTTTATTTAATTCAATATCCAACCCAGTTTACTATTTTATAGCTTTTTAGTTTAGCATATTAAAAATAATTATTCTGTTGATATTTTCAGTTAAAAAGAACTAATAGGATATGACTCCAAACATTTTTAAACAAGCTGTTGAAAGAATTGGACAAGATCCTAAAGTGTAAAGATATAACTCTAAATACTAAAGTGAGGATCATCCAAGCCATCATATTCCCTATCACCATGTATGGGATAGGAGGGCTGGACAATGAAGAAAGCTGATGGAAAGAAAATAAATTCATTTGAGATGTGGTGCTGGAGAAGAGTATTGAGGATACCGTGGACAGCCAAGAAGACAAATAAGTTCTAGAACACTTCAGCCCTGAGCTCTCCCTGGAAGCCAAGATGACGAAATTGAGGCTGTCATACTTTGGCCACATCATGACAAGTCATGAATCATTACAAAAGACAACAATGCTAGGAAAGTGCAGGGCAGTAGAAAGAGATGAAGATGACATGCCACCTGGGAAAACTCAGTGAGGGAGGCCACAGGCCTGAGCCTGCAGGACATGAGCAAGGGAATTGAGGACAAGGGGTCTTAGAGATCTCTCATTCACAGGGATGCAATGAATTGAGTTTGATTCAAGGGAAGTTAACAACAACATCAACAAAATGAAGTAAGGTGTTGGTATATTGAATCCTAGTTGTAGCACAGACTTCCAATGTCCAGCCAATATCTCTGGTTATTATGGTATTTGTCTCTCTTACATACTGTTGGGAGCATTGAGCATTAATCCGGCATTAAACCTTACAGAAATCAGCCACTTTTTAGATTCTCCTGAGAGTAAAAAGCAGCTGATTTTGTCCACTTTCTGTGCAGGTTATTTTCATCTTAATGCTCAATGCACCTGATGAGTCTGAAAATGATTCCATATTTGTGGGATTTTTCTGGGATTTAAATCCTGTTTCGGTATGGGATTTAGTCTCTTAGACTGCCATGTGATAAACTCCCAGTTGTCTCTCCTTCTTCCCTTTGTGCAAGGTACTGGAGGACTGGTAGTAAGGGCATATGTTATAGGGAAGCACAGAACAATCTGTCTCTCCAAGTAAGATTTGAAATTTAGCTTCATAAATGTAACTCTCTGTTTTAAAAAAAGGGCCCGGGCCAGCATCACACTGTTCATAGGGCTGCCTGGTATGCTCTGATACTACTTTTGATTGACTCCAACACATCTCACAAGATCTGAATAAAAGAAATGTAGATTCACAGGGAAATGTATTTCCATAAATAACCCAAAGTATGAATTACTCTTAGCTCCATTTCACCTTTTCCAGACATCAGGTTACAACATGGCTTTTGGATCTACATGACCCAGGAGAATGTACTCTCCCACCCCCACCCCCACCACCATAGCAATGCTCTGGCTTTGATTGTTTCCTTTTGTTCCAGATGGACTTCCAAACTTTTAACACTTGTAGCATTCTGATCTTCTGCAATCACCCTAAGGAGTTACTACAGCATTTTCAGTATTCTCTAGTGAAGCCAAAAATAACCTTTTGCCAAGAACATAGCATTAAAGCCATAGGTGAATAAAGAAAGTTCATAATCAGAGACAGGTGGAGCACAATAGATAAAAATAGGCTTGTAGTAAGGCAAGACATTTAGACCTCAAAATAGAGAAGAAAATGAATGCGGGGGGAGGATTTATTAAATGTCATTTGAAGTTCTAAAATCTGTCACTGAAGCCAGATCAAGAACTAGAGGAGCAAAGAGGGGAAAGCCATCTTTAGCTGCTGTTGGGATTTGTAACCACCATTTATGAGTTCCAAAACAAAATCACTGGAAGTCAGGAGTCAACACAAGTAAAAGCTGTTCTTTTCCAAAATAATATATTGGAAAAATAAGAATCAAATGTGTTGACCATTAAAGTTTAATGCCTTCACCACTGGAGAAAAGGGTAATGATCCACATCTCTTGAAATGGCTTAACCACCTCCCAGGTCATAGGGATTGCAAGAGACTAGTAGTCAATCAAAGAAATTTATTGAGAGATGCCTGTCATATATATTTTTAGTACTGAAGAATGGTTCAGTGTTACATGTTTTTAAACATTTAGTTGATCTTCGGTGCATTAAACTTACTTGACCCCTTGCTTAGGTATACTTGCTTAGGTATACTGGTAACTAAATGAGAGAATTTATCTGGCAAGTTTAAGAGATGCTTAAAGGTGTTTTAAAGCTGTTTGGCTAATAATTTACCATACCTGGATGCAAGTGAGGGTGAACTTGGTACTGTTTCCTAAATTACATATCAGTTTCAGTTTGGTAGGCTTTTCAAATGAAGTTTGAGCACTTCTAAACAACCAGGATCATCACAACATAATTTGTACCACCAAGGCTTTGCATGTGCCACCATTATCCAAGTGCCAGATTAGATATTTGCTCAAACTTACAATTGTGGTTTGCAGCTAGGTATCATGTTCTTGCTCACTTAGAGCCTGTACAGGAGTCAGGGGTCAGGGTGCAGCATGCTCACGCTGGACCTTCTAACTCCACCCCGTGGCACCATTTTGGCACGCACTGGTCCACACAGCGCATGCCGTCATGATGCACCTCCGGTGCTGCATCCACATGATGCAATGCCAAAGGGGCGTCATAAAACCATAAAACCAATGGCACCCCTTGGAAGGAACAAAAGGGGCTCCTTTTTGCACTCCCCAGAGGCTGGATGGGGGCTGTGGCATGAGGTTGCTGCAGCCCCGATCTGGCCAGTAAAGGGGTGCCTTTAGGGGCAGTCTGGAGAGCCCCTCATTTAAGTATGTGCATAAGGGAGCAATTAGAAATGCAACATTTAAGGAGGGGAGGTTTATTTAATCACATTTCAGTATAATTAGAAACAAATTTTCCCCATGGCCATAGCTAAAATATGTAATAAAAAGATTTCTACTGATACTTGCAATATATATGTGTATGTATGTATATGTATGTGTGTGTGTGTGCTTTGTAACTAGCAAATATCTAGTTTGGCACCAAGATCCCTATTTGGCACAGGAGGAGCTCTTCCTTGTCATGATACCCACGTTATATGGAAATTTCAGCCCATGTTTCCTTAGTCATTATCTTTCTGTGATCAAATCAAAATCTTTTTTCCCCCTGGGTGTGCATGTGTGGGGCAAATGTATGAATTGTTCCAAGTATTTTGCTGTTCTTGGGACTGTTAAAATCTACTGTCCCTGAGTTTTGATTGTACCGTACAGTTTGTGTGGATGTTTTAAAGAAATGTTATATGATGGTTTTAGATCTGTTTTTAAATCTATTACTAGCTGCCTTGGATGCTTTTACCCTTGGAAAGATAGAATGGATGGATAGGTAAATGTCTGAAGCTCTTGAAGATGAATTTATTCACTAGCTGCCAGCCATTTATTTCTTCCAAAACCATCCATAAATTTCTGTGGGCTTTCTGAGTTTTTCTTACTAATCCTTGCTTATGCTAATTTTATTGCCAGCATTTTTGTATCCTAAATCTTGTGTTTTCTGGGTGATTTGTGTACACAGTTTTTTCCCCCTCGATAATGTTCCTTTGGTATCTCACTTTAGCAAAAATATAAATAAAATAAAATAAATTCAGATAGAACCATGGTTCTGGCATTCATCTATTAGCCTTTATTGAGAAAAATGTTTACAACACTTGGATTACATTGGTGCTATGGTTCGGAATGTGTGAGGGCTACAGGTTCAAGGTTTAGGGGTGCAAAAAGTAGGAAAAAATCAGGAGAAAACTCACCACTAGCACTTGTGAGGTTCAGGTTACAGACCAGAAACTTTCCACTGTGTTGTCTTTGTCCCAGGCCAACTTCTTTCCCCCCCTATTTCCTAAGCTTTCAGATAAGAGGCTGTTAAAAGTCTGGGATGCTATAGCTTGGCCATGTGTTCTTGTTTAGAGGCTGTGCAAGTTTTGCATGGAGCAGGAGCTCTGGTTTGCAAACTAGGATGATTTCCCATGGGACATAATATCTGTTTGCAAAAAATAAAAAAAAGAAATAAAAAGAAAGAAAGAAAGAAAGAAAGACCCATTCACACTACAGAATAATAGCACTGTTATTCCACTTGAACTGCCATTATTCCATTATATGGAATCCTGGAATTGGCAGTTTACAGAAAGGCATTAGAATTCCTACCCAAAGTGTTCCACCAGACTACAAACCCTAGGATGGAACCATGGAAGTTCAAGTGGAATAGTAGCACTAAAATTCTGTAGTGTGAAATGAATACCAGGAAGTTTTACTCTGGTTTACTGTTGAGGAGACATATATACAGTAAAATTGAGTTATGGGTTGCATACTTAATAAGAAAATGGCCACTTTGGTAACAGTTACACCTGTGTCCAACTGTCTACCCACTTTAATTTGGCTCCATCCCTCAGCTGTAGCCCTGTCCACTGCTGGAATGGAGCTTCCACAACTCTTCCCAGAGTAGAATCAGACTCCTAGCTCAAGCATAAAAATCTATATGAAAAGTTCTACATGGAAATGGGACCATCTGTACATCTTCTAAAGTCTGCAGCTGCTTGTAGACATCTTGACATGGCAAAATAGAACAATCTTTACTTCTGTTCCCAATATCCTGGTGTTGCATTCGCATCTGAAATGTCTTAGCTTTGTTGTTTAGATTTTGATATAAATCAGTCAGTCTAGCTTTGATCCCTCTCCACCATTATTTTTCTCTGCCTCTATTACCTGTTGCATTTTGAAGATCATAGTCCAAATCATTTCATTTGTGAGGCCCAAAGCATGTGTCACTTATGTTTGTATTTGTATCGTTGTCACCGTTGAAATAGAAAAGAGCTATTCTGACCACTTGTTTGATTGGCTTGTAGGAAGATGAAATGTTATTAAAACTGCTACTCCATATTTGTAGCTTTGACTTTTGCAGATTTGATTATTTACAGATTTGATTACTATGTTGTCCCTAGAAATCTCTATGTCCTCCAAGGTGGCTCTGTGATCAACATCTGCCAGAAGTCAGACAGGAGGACCTAGTGATTCCTAGAGAGATCACTTAAGCTTTTTCCTGGTCATCCAGCACAATTCTTACATTGAAGGACCTAGGGATTCCTAGAAAGGTGTTCTCTTGGGGTTAATGTTATTATTATTGTTATTATTATTATTATTATTATTATTAGTGATTTTCCCACCTTCACAGGGGTCCTTTGCCCCTGTCCAATGTATGGGGAGGGCCCACTGTAATGATTGATCTAATGGTTCAGTCAGCTACCAGTAGGGTTGTGGAACATTCTCCTCTTTGGTTAGCTTTCATATTCATCATTCTTCCTTGTCTTTTCTTTTTCTTTTCCCCTAGTAAAATACATGAGAGAAGCAACCCCCTACGTGAAGAAAGGTTCTCCTGTTTCTGAAATTGGGTGGGAAACACCGCCACCAGAGTCACCACGATTAGGAAATGCATCCACCGACCCTCTGTCCCAGCTCTCTCTTTCTGTAAACCGAGACAAGAAGACAATTCCACTCAAAATGTGCTATGTTACGCGAAACATGGCTGTGTCAGATCCTGAAAACCGGTAAGGGGTGTTGTAGGCATGGGAAGCAGGAGGCATTTGTTCTCTTTTAAACACTTTTTAATGCATAAGTGTTTTTTTAAATTGTGCATATGTACCCAATATGTAACAGAAGTGCCCTCTGTGGAGAAATGGGCAACCAAAATGTTCAAGTAAGAGGATCAATGATAGATCAACTTCGGTGTGCCAAAAGGTTACAGTCTTTGAGTCTGTCACCAATGCATCTGCCACAAATGGAAGAAATCTTGAGTCACTTCCAATTTAATGTTTTGTTTTTTGGTTTTCCCCATGGGGGGGGCTTTTTGGTATATGTGGGGGCTGTGAGAAACCACTTTGTTTTGCTGCATAGAGTCATAGAATCACAGAGCTGGAAGAGACCACAAGGGCCATCCAGTCCAACCCCCTGCCATGCAGGAGCTCTCAGTCAAAGCATACCCAACAGATGGCCATCCAGTCTCTGTTTAAAGACCTCCAAGGAAGCAGACTCTGAGGGAATGTATTCCACTGTCAAATAGCCCTTACTGTCAGGACATTTTGAGCTGTTCAAGAGAGTTGGGTTCAGGTCTTGGGAGACTACAGGGGGTTTCTATGAAGCAACAGTTGCTAGTGGCCTGCAAGCTATACGTCATCCATCTCTGCCCTAGAGGAAGTAGATGGGAAGAAAACCCTCTTCATCTCTTGTGACAGAAGAACCCACAGATATTCAGAACTGATGAAAAGTACTTCTTCATACAGTACAAATGGGAACAGTAGAAGATCTAATGATGGCTGCCAGCTTATGTGTGTGCATATGTATTTTCAGGTCACCTGCTGTCTTGTGGCAACTCCATGGTTTTCTTAGCTTCTTGGTTTTCTTAGCTTTTACATTGGTCCCATTAGAGCTTTCAAGTTCTGAGGTGACAGACTTTCCACAGCCAGACAGTTTTAGGGGTAAGGGAGTGAGGGAAAAGCTGTTGGATAATCCTTTCCCTAAGGTGCAGAGTTGGAGCTCCTGGATGCTTTTTAGAAGGGCCACAAAATATTTTTATATCAACTGACCTTGGGCTTCACCCTCACTCTTTTAAAAATCATGCCTCTTTCTCTTATGGGATTAGGAGAATTTACTGTTACAACTGGTTTAGTTCAAACCTGTGTGGTTATTGTCAACAAGATATTTTCCATCACATAAATGCAGGCCTTAGTTGGCATATGAGGAGGCTGTATAAAGCTTACATGATGACTGTCCCACGAGATGAGAATTCTGTGGCTCTCCAGACCTTGTTGAACTGCAGCTCCCAGAAGGACCTAGGCAGTATAGCCAGTGATGAGGAATTCTAGAAGCAGCAGTTCAAAAACATCTGGAGGGCTTCATAAAGTGGAAGATGCTTAGCTCAGAGCTAGAGTATGTGCTATTCATGCAAAGAATCCCAGGTTTGATTCCTAGCATCTCTACTAAGACTTCTTATTAACTTATCTGGGTGCAACTTGTCATGCCATGCTTTAACAACCTTGTTATCTGAGAATAACTTGGAGTTCTGGGGAGGAAATACCTTTGCATACCAACAGGTCTCTGTGGATTAGAAAAGAAAACACCTTGGACAAGTTTCACCTTTGAGAAATATGCATACTTCTTTCATAGGTGAATGATTTTCACCCAGCTAAAGATGTATTTGAAGGTGGCTGGGCAGAGATAAGCCACTTTTGAGGCTCTTAAGAGCATGGTCAGGTTTATATGATCCGTCTTAATTACCCTCTTTGAAAGCATCCAAGGAGGTAATAAGAGAGCTCTTATATAACACTCCAGCCCATTCTTTAAAAGCTTTCTGTTTCGAATGCCTGTTTGAAGAGGAAGGTCTTCTCCTGTTGGTGGAAGGCCATCAACGAAGGGGCCATTCTGGTTTCCCTGGGCAGGGAGTTCCACAGTCTAGGGGCAGGCATAGAAAAGGCCCATTCAAATGGTAAGGCATTAAAACAGTACAGCATATTATTTAAAGTTTATAAATCACTGGTTCCCCAAAGCCTGTTAAAGTTTTTAAAAAGAAATAAGAAAAGTCTTCACCTACTAATGGAAGGACTGTAGGAAGGGAACTAGTCTAGGGCTGGTTTAGGGCTTTAAAAACTATTGCCCGCAGCTTGAATTCAGAGCAAAAGCTGATACAAGTCTTTTAAATCTGGTGTTACTTTGGCATGAAACAGACCACAAAAGGGCGAATTGGAGCCGCTCACTCTGGCGCTGCACCAACCACATGCTGTGGCCCCAATCCATCCCAATGCCAGCCCAAACAGGAGCAGAAAAGATCAGCTCTTATTTGGATTGGTAAATGGCCACCTTAGGCCACCCTGTCACAACCTCAGGGTAACTTCAAGCCGCTCCATGGGCATGCAGCATTAAAATGCCATGCCCTGGGTGCAGCTTGAAGACGCCCCTGTCTGAACAGCTGGGTAGTTTCTGGATGTCTTGGGGGCATGTGGCATCAAAACACCATGCTCCCAAGCCACCCAGAAGCTGGCTTCTCCGGGCTGTTTGTTTGGCCCCATAGTTTGTGTATGATAATCTGGTCAGCAGCCTAGCGGTTGCATTTTGCAAAAATTGCCTTCAGGGGTATTCTAGTTGAGAAGTTAACATTGCATGAACTACATTGGCTAAGTTATCACTGTATAGGAAACACCTAGACAGCATAGCTAGTAGTCATGCTGGCTGTGGGCTTCTGAGAGCTATAATCAGTCATTGTCATTTTATGCTGATCATCTTACATTCAAGCTTGTTTTCCTTCCTAGGCAGCTACTCTGTAGTACACTTTATCACATGAGACTATCAAGTTAAAGTATTGTTTCCCACCAAACCAGATTTGGAGATGTCCAGAAAATGAATACCAATTTTCCCAAAAAAATTTTCAAACAAGAATTTCTACTTGTTATACTTTCTCCCTTCACCTGAAGCCTAGTAATACCTGTAATGTTTCTGTAGATGATCAGATATTGTAGAGGTCCTCAAATATATGTCATATAAAAGGTAGAAATGAGCTGGCCTCTGCTGCTCCAGGGAACAGACTAGGACCAGTGGACAGAAAATACACAGAAGCTGATAACTGGCTAAGCATGTCTTAATGGTAAGGTATATTTGACAATGGAACAGACTCCTGCCTTAGGAGGCAGGAGATCATGCTTGTGTTCCAAGGAAATTGGGAACTTTCTAACTTTTCCAGGCTATGAATTTTCACATTTCCATTTGAGATTCCAGCTGGTCCCTTGCCTAGAGATGTTGCACTTGCAAGGACAGCAAGAAAGACGGACTAGGGGAAATGAATGATGCATGAAACTTTCAATGGCTCTTTGCATTTGCTTCCTAGTGCTAAAAATAGGGTGAATTTATTGACCCTTATTTATAACATGTGTGGTACCAGCTGCATCACAGTACACAACTGCTCAGCACAATTGTCTCTCTTTCATGCTTCCTAACCAAAGAAGAGAAGGAAGAAAAGCAACTACAGAAGTCAGGAAAGTGGGTGGTGGTAATTAGAGAACTCCTTTTCTCCTCTTCTCCTTCCCTTTCACATTGATGGGCATTTTATTCATATCCAGTATAGAGAAAGGAATTGGCTTGAAACTTCATAGGCTTTCAACGCTTTACCACATGAGGGACTCAAAACCTGAAGTATTTGCCATTTGGGAAGGGTGAAGAAGGTAGGAAACAGCTGTTCTCAGGGATCACTAGCAGAACAGCTGCACCTCACAAACCATTCTGGTACATTGCTGGTTTGGCACCCATTTTTAAAAATTGATGATTAATGACCACCTAAAGGCAGGCAGAAGAACAAAGGACACAGAGTTGCACTCATCTCCACAGCTTCAGTTACTTCCACTTCATAGATACACGTTCCCAAAACATGAAAAAGTTGCTTTTTGCAGTTTAAATTCCAGAATGCCCCAGTCACTGTCCTTACTCAGCTATCTGATATGCTAACCAAGCTTCAGTGACTGATCAAATGATAGGAAAGCACAGCTATTGCCATATTCCTCTTCAAGTATTGTGACTATCATGATGTGTGGAACAAGCATGGTTCCTAGCCTCTTTTTCCAAATGAATCCCTATCCTAGCCATTAGTTGTCCAAAACTATGGCCCCAAGACCTGAAGAAGAATGCAAGTGAAGCTTTCCTCCAGGCCTGAGACAGTGCTCTGCTTTAGGTACAATTTTTACTGTCATTTACATCCTTTGCTATTGGCAGGAAATAAGCACTTTTGAGACTCCCACGCATTAAGATGATTTATCAGCTCTTGTTGGTTTTGTTTCCTGTGGAACATCTGAGTTCTTAACTGATCTCCTTTGGTCAGCATCAGACAGTATGCAAAAACCTTGCTGTACCCTCTACTGAAACCCACCCCCATAATAGAGATCAACTTGCCAACACTTTCCAAGTGACTCCTGTAGTTTATGTAACTACTCAAGACCAGAATGTTATTGCAGCCATCTAATGCTAATACTGGTTATGATCCAGTTTAAAACACATTAAAATATGCTGCATATTAAGAAACAACACACACCCTTGCACATATTTACAAACCAGAATTAAAGTTTGGGGGATTGGTGAGGTCTGTGCTGAAGACCCATGGAACCTGTCCACTTGATCTACAGCTTCATACAAATGATTGCGTGTGTATAGCTCTTCAGCCATTGTTGGACTGCAGTCATCAGCCTGGGTTAGCATATGCAAACATGAGAAGTGTTCCAGTTCAGCAGCACCAGGAAGTCCACCCTACCTCAAGGAAGATGATGTGGATGATTTTGTTCATGGCCTGGGAGGTAAGGGATTCACATTAGGGTCATACTGTGAGTTCCTGCATCACTGGAGTTGCTGGTCAGAGGAGAACATAATAGGCAATACAATCATAGCCCATAATTCTTCTGGCCCAGAAAGATGAGGTGGTAAAGTGGGGGGATTATCACATGGAGGCACTTACCGTCACTAAAAAGCTGACAAAATGCTCCTGAAGTGTTCCTGAAGCACAAAGGTGTGAGAACCGGTCATGTTTCTAAATCATCGTTGAGGCGTCCCACTTCTCTCCCATCCTGAAAGGGATCATGGAACAGCCATTTCTTGAATAACATTATTCAAGAAATGGCTGCTCTGTGAATGCTTTGAGGACAGGAGAGGAGGAGGATGCCTCAGTGATGATTTAGAAGCATGACCCTTTGCGCTTCAGGAACACTTCAGGAACATTTTGCCAATGGTAAGCCTCCGTGTGAAAAGGGCCTAGGACACATCTGGTGTTTTTGGTTGTCTCTACTGTCAGCCTGAGCAACCTCTCATTAGATTTCATTTCTAACACCACCAGCTTGACTAATAATTCATCTTTCACTTTTTGGCCAACCTCCAAGAACTCTGTTCAGACAATTGCTACCTGAGGTGGAGCATCAAATGGTATGCCTCAACTCATCCAAGGCAAAAATATCCAGAACTGGCTAAATTATTTAGACACATCCCACAAGTAAACTCTTTTTGGTAGTAAAATGGCAATTTGAATAAATAACAAGTAATTGCCCACCTTCTTTGTTGTTATTGTATGCCTTCAAGTCTTATGACATTTAAAATTTGCTGTGTGAGGCATATTTTATGCCTCAGGCAGTATATTTTGGGGTCAAAGCATACTGGCAAAAAACTGCTGGATTCGGGGGGGGGGGGAGGCATGGCATATGCCTGGCACATGCCCCAAAGCCAAGCCAGCATCATACTGCCCTGCTGACCACACAGTGGGTGATGTGGCAGCATTTCTGTGGTGTGGCCACAGGTTTACATGTGCCGTGCCTCAGAAATGCCAATAAGGTGCTGCTGCAGCAGAAAACACACCTTTTTTCCACCCAAAGAAGTGGCATTTTGCTGCTTCTTTTTGAGCAAGAAAAACACCAGATTGGGGGTGCGACATGCAGTTGGCACAGCCCCTATCTAGCTCTCAAAGGGGCAGCATAGAGCTCCTCCTTTACAGCTGTCTGTTTTGGCCCTCAGTTTATCTAATGGTAGGGCTGGCCCTGGGCCTGATGAACAAAGACCTTGCTTTCTCTCAGACCTGTTTGCCTAATTTCAGGCTGTGTTCATGAGCCAATAAGAAATCTTCAACAACAATCTTAATTAAAAATCCTAACTTCCCCACACCTACATTGTGACTTTTCTCACTTGGTCAATTATCTAAGAGTAGCTTCAGGAATTACAGCAGAATCAGGAAGAGGTGAGGTGGAAGCAAGTTCTGATAGTACACTCCTAGGAGTCTTACAAAAGAACCCTGCCCAGTGAAATCACAAACTTTGGAATCAAAATAATTCATCTGTAGAACAGACACAAATCATGTTGCTTAACTGCACATGTTCTTGCCACCAAACTGCACCCTTATGCATACCATGCTGTTTGTATGCTATTTTAGAATCTGGCCCCTGACAAATGTAAGCTCCTTCTAGTAGTATATCATGGTCATGTCCATAAAAGCAAAATTGTTTGGCAGAGCCTGTAACAGAGTTATGTACATAATAATACGTCTGGAAATTGTCCTTAAGACAACTTAGAAGTGGCATGTCCATATATGGCTATGAGGGCTTTTTGGTGTGTGACCCCATCTGAAAGAAATCATGGTACAGTCATACTATAAAATAATAATAATAAAAATAAATTTTATTTATATTTCCCACCTCTCCCTACAGATCGATGTTTAAGAACCTAAAGAGCAAGCAAGTAAGCAAGTTTGTATGGGTGTGTATTTTGTGGGGAATGTGGTGAGGCTGTCCAGCAGAATATGGTGTTCATTTGTGAGGAACAGGAGAAAAGAATCTAAATTCACCCCATTGTACTAATGAGCATTTTGGTACTTTTAAAATAAAGAGCCAGTGTGGTTCCGTGAACCATATTCTGGTTGCAATATCATCCTCAATTCTTGTCTCTTCTCATGGCATAGGGGCAAAACAAATGGCCCTGAAGCAGCGGCTAGATGCCACCACTTTAATAGCCGGATCAGGGCCGCAGCAACCATATGCTGCAGCCCCAATCCAGCATTTTCCCAGCCCAAAAGAAGTGGCAAAATGCTGCTCTGTTTTGGGCTGGAAAAAAGCTGTCCTTTCTGCCACTGACACAACTTTTCCCCATTCCTGTAAATCGGAAGTGATGTGAAGGTACCCAACAACAACAAACATGAAACTGAGCATTTGGATTTAGGGGGCAATTTATAGGATTGTAAATCCTATAAATACTTCCTCCTATACTACAAAGCAGGCTGTATTAAAGCAACCTGTACCTTAAAGGTGAACGGAAACACAATTTTAAACAGAGGCTGGACGGCCATCTGTTGGGGATGCTTTGATTGGGAGTTCCTGCATGGCAGGGGGTTGGACTGGATGGCCCTTGTGGTCAGTTCCAATTCTATGATTCTATGATTCTATGATCCATATATGTTAGAGCATTTGGATTGAGGGGGCATTGTGTCAATCCTATAAATACTTCCTCCTGTACTAGAAAGCCAGCTATATAAAAGCAACCCATACCTTAAAGGTGAACAGAAACATCCATATATGTTAGAACTTTTGGACTAAGGGGGCATTGTGTCAATCCTATAAATAACTCCTCCTGTACTAGAAAGCAAGCTGTATAAAAGCAACCCATATCTTTAAGGTGAACTGGGTAAGACAGAGAAGAAATCACAACTGGGACCAACCTTTTCTTCTGTTTTAAACCAATCAGGATAATAATGATCTGTATCAAGGTGATGTGAAAAGAAAATAGAGCATTCTACCTGCAGAGTTAAAAAAAAGTTAAGAAATATTGAAGCACATGGATCTTAGTTATTGTTATTTGAGAAAAAGGAGCAAAAAAAGTTAAAAGTTGAAAATAGCATGCACTTTTGTGGAAAATAATTTAGACAGAAGCAGTTTCATACAGTCACAGTAATAAGCACTAATAGCACAGTGGACATCCATTTAAGCTTTATAGTAAAACTGAAAGTAATTAAACTCGACCATGTACTCTGGAATTATTCTCTGGTGCTTTAGGCTGTTTTAAAGAAAAAAAATATTTGTACTTTGTAGAGCAAACCTTTGCTTTAATCAGCATTTAACTATTGCAAACAGAAAACATTGCACAAGAGTTTATCCTCAAAATTGAGGGAAAATCTTTGAGGGAAAGAAGTACTTTTTTAAAAAGCCATATTTTCCCTAACCCTTCATATCACTTTGCCAGACCAATAATAGCTTTGCTGTGACACACCAAAGAATAGTAATCCAGTCCTGCTTTTTTGCCTCCAACAGTGGACATCTTCATGCCTCCAAGAAACTCATGTGCCATGAGTGAGACTATCTCCTGATAAACAGGGTTATAGCCTTGAATATTGTCCATTGAGAATTTAAATTTTAACAGGCATTGCCAAGAAATTTGTTTGATTCATGTTTTAGTGGAAGATTATGTCATTCATAGCTCCTGGATCCAAACATAGGCATGGATCAGTTTGCAAGACAAAAGCCATACATTTCTAAGTTTCTGATGTAATTTGCTAAACAATTTCACTACCCACAAGTGCAGACAAATAGTAAAATGTGCAGATAAAATATGTACAGTATAAAACAGGTCATAGTCAGTGAGAAAATGGATATAAAAATGCGCCTGAAAACAGGAGCGAAAATGTATCTTTTTGAGAAATAAATTAGGGAAATATGTATAAAGTTCCACCCAGGGAGGAAAAATGGTTTGCAACCCAATATGGACCTGAGTTGAAGGACAGAACACTGGCAGAACACTGCTATGGCATGGACTGACATGCAGAATGCCCATGGTTCAATCCCTGGCATTGCCAGTCAAAAAGGATGAAGTGGCAAATAATATGGAAGACCCTTCTCTGTCTCAAATCTTGGAGAGCTACTACCATTCAGACTAGATAATGGCAGTGTCTGAACGGCCAAACAAATAGACAAGTTCATATGTTAATCGCAATATAACATAAGTGGGTGGCAAGAAATTAAAAGAGAGCCCCTTCCCTTCCTTTTCCTTCCCCAAAATTTCTTCTCACTTTTTAATGAGACCCTGCATCACTTACCTTTCCTGATGATTATCTGGAAAAGCAAAGGCTTTAAAAATATACAACAGAAATATTCAAGCAAGATGCTGACCTGTGCATTTATTTTTTTAAAAGAATAACATCATTTGGAAGTGAGTCCATCCATTTTTCTTCAATGAAGGACCATAGTTTAGTGGTAGAGCAATTAACCACAGGTTGCCTGTTGTCAGGATCAAAAGCTATGCTTCATCTTAACTATGGTCTGTGCTTTAAATTCATAATTTTAGACCCCTATTCAGTCATGCGTTGTCATTTATGGTAACTACCATATGTGACAAGGGAAGTGTGTTAGGCCAGACTTTCCATCATTATTTCTAGTATCTTCCAATGTATGGAGGGCAATGAGCTTGAACCAGAGAGTCTTTGCTATCTGTGGAGGCATTCCATATGATTTGGAAGCCTGATTTACGAGAAGACAGACTGGTATTCTCCCCTTTCTTTTGTGTTTTCAATTCATGCTTAGGTAAACATGGAAAATTCCATCTCCCAACTGCCAAGGAGCAAGAGAAGATGCAGGTGTGTGCATTGTTATCTGAGCTTTGCTGCAGTTGGCCTGTTTGTTCATGTTCTAAACTGTAGTGTAATACAGAGCTTCTCAAACTATCTGATATAGGAGACTGTTTTTTTTTTTTACTGACTTGCCAGTGACTGATGTAATATTGTTTTATTTACATAGTTTTATTGAAAGCCATTGCAGACCAACACTTTGAGCAACAATTGTTTGATGTAACATGTGAACTTGCTAAATGGTTCAGTTTCAACTTCCAGTTCTAACAAAAGAGAAACTGACATTACCACTTCCAGACTCTAAACCTAGAGCCTTTCACACTTCACAATTATGGCACTATGATTCCGTTTTAGTTACCATGACTGCATCTTCTGGAATCCTGGCATTTGGAGTTTAATGATGAACAAGAGCGCTCAGGATGAGGATTGATGATGCCCCTCCCAGTGGCAAATCCCAGAATTCATAAGGTGGAATCTTGGAAGTTAAAGTAGAATCACAGAGCTGTAACTGTGTAGTGTGAAAAGATCCCAATGGTAGACAACTGTCATGGATGTAGGAGCCAATTGTGCCCTCCATGATAGGCCATACCTCTCAATTTTGGCCTCAAACAAGTGAAAGTCAGGTGAAGAACTGACAAGAAATCTCCTTCCAAGTTATACTTCTATGTTTGGGGGCCTATTTTTGGCTCGAAAATAGGAACAAATTTGGACAGCAAAAGGCCAGTCTGGAGGTATCCAGGACCACAAAAACCTCTGGGAGGGGGCTGCACTTAGACCAACCATGCTTTAGATACCCAGATGCTAAGCTGATCAGGTCTTTTTGTAATAAGGCCCACACTGGGAATTGTTTCATTCTGTTTTAATGCAAATATTAAACATCTGTAGGTTGTTCGTCTTAACTACTAAGGCCTTGACTGTCATTAATCTCATCCTCTAAGAAGGATTCCACTTCATATTTTGGACAGTGTGTATCTTTTCCCCCCCTGTCTTTCCTCTTTTCTCTCCACTGCACTTCATCTTTTTCTTTCCCTATTTCTCCATGACTTAAAATGACCTTAAGGGGTCATTGATGGCGATCTTACTATATGCTAAGGCTTAATTATGTATGAATAAAAGGCCATCATTTGAAGACCATGTTTATATTCTCTTCCACCAGTTACCACTGAAAAAATATAAAAAGGAGCAGTGGCATCGCTAGGGTTGCTGTCACTCAATGCGGTAATTCATGGTGTCACACACACACACCTTGATCTCTTCTGATACCACACCCTACAAAATACTTGGTAATATATTTGTACTAATATTGCTCATAAATTGTAATTCCCCTTTATCTCTGCATGTAATAACAATAGTTGTGACATAAACAATTAGCAAAATTAAAATTACACATTTAAGTTACAATATCATGCACACAGCCTAAATATATTTACATGTACATAGTTTCGTGTGGTTAAAGTGAAAATTTGGTAGGATGTGATGTTTTTAAAGAAAATTTTAAAATAATTTTAAAAAAGTAAAATTTAAAATTTGATGTTTAACAACTCTAAGGCCTCTCCTTTTTCCTTCCACTGAGCCTCACCCCACTCACACCATCTCTTCCACTGAGCCCCAGTGTTTCAAGGGGATTCACACAAATGCCACAACCTGTTTCTGCCAAAAGGCAGATGCTTGGGGAACAGTGGTGTTACCCCTCTTGGGACATCACCTGGTGTGGCCTGCACCTCCCTAGTGACACCCCTGGAAAGGTGGAAGGAAAGAGGCTGGGCAGGAAGAAAAAAAACCATGGCAGAACTTTTAAGACCTAATACTTGTTATTTTTGCATGAACGTTTGTGGACATAAATCCTCTTGGAAAAGGTCACTTTATCTTGATGTAGTTAGTTGCTAACTACTAACGTCTGCGTAATGAATTTTAAAAGCCAACATATTTGAGCTTAGTTCTTTGACATAGCCTGAGCAAAAAGTGGTGCCAGTTTATTATTTGGTGCAGCATGGGACACTGGAGGCATTTGACTACATCCTTGCATAAGCCAAATGACAATGCCAGATTCTTTCACAGGCCAGATGATTCCAGGGAACATAGGTGGTTTCACTGGCTTCCCAGTCAAATAATTGGCTGAAGAAGCTTTGTCTAGTGCTCTGAGGAACCAGCTTCACTGTCCCCATGCCTTCTCAGGTCAAATCTTAAAGTACCACTTGACTGTCCTTGGATCCCCCTTACCTTCCCTGGCTGATGGCTCAGCTTTTCTCTTGTCCCATCTCCCTTATGAGAAAGTGGGGCTAGGGGAATCTTGACAAGAGATTTGCTCTCCTGAGCCCACAGGACCACAGGATTTGCTATCCTTGAGCCCACAGGACAACGATCCCCCCCCCCCCGATTTACAGTGTTTTCATGGAATAATTTTAAAATAAGGATCTTCCTTCTATAAGATGTCTTAGCAATGCTTTGTTAGAAATTAGACTTCAGAATTGTCTTTACAAAGAGCTGCATCTGAGTGGCATTTTGTCCTTTTACAATATTAGAATGGCATTTCCAAGGAATTAATGAATATTTTGTTAGCAGAAAGGAGGAATGCAGGATTATTTCCATTGGCAGCAGGGCTTTTATAGAAACATGTGTGTGTGTGTGTGTGTGCGCGTGCGTGAGGTTAGTCAAATGCTCTGTGAAAAAATGTGATATCATTCATATGGATGGCCATGTTAGGGTGGAGAATATATGAAGCCAGCCATCTTGTGCTTAAATTCCTTTGGATCAGTGTGAGCTTTAATAATAAAAAAACCCAACGTTCTGCATGCAGTGTTTACCTACGTGTGGTGGAGTATGTGGGTAAACACAGCTGTGGCACTGCCTTAAAATCTTTCCAGGCAAAGGAGGATTAAAAAGAGAAATTATATCACCAAATTGCAGATACACATAATGTTGTATTTTCATATGGGAAGCCAATCAGTCTTGCCAAAAATAATAATAATCACATTTTAAATCATTTTAATCACATTTTAAAATTGGAATTCTCTCTTCATTTGGCACATTTTTGCTAGAGGGAAAGCACTGACACAGCACATCCATGACTACATCCAGTATATTTATATATTCTGGGGAATTAGTCAGAATGATAGTGTATACATTTATTTATTCAACATTGGGCTTTTATTGATGCTGTAGTAAAGTGATCCTTGAAAGCTACAGAATAGCTCCAGTTTCCTCATATTTTGAGGAAAGGGAGAGTTAAAAAGGTGTTGTTTTTCCTACTGATAAAATTGTAGGTACATTATATGTGGGTGCGCCATATGCAGCTTTCAGCTTATGCTGAAGTTGCGCTGCAGGAAAAACAATGGCACCACATGCACACACCCCATTGTTTTCAATGGGGCTTGAGCATACACATTTTCCCTTTTATGTGTTTTTTTTTCCTCCCAGAATGATTCCCCGCATAAGGGAAGGGCCCACTGTATAGGTTTCCTGGGGGCAACCACCCCTTCCTCTTTTTTCATATGCCCTTGTATAAAGCATCATGTTTGTTGCTCGTACTCAATAAATTACTATTTTGATTCCCAGTGATGATAATGCTTTATCTGGTCAAGGTATCAACCTTCTTTATCCTTCACTATTCAGTGTGTTGGCTACGGATGATAGGAGTTACAACCCAACTGCCTCTATAGGGCCACACATTTCCCACCTCATATCGTGCAAATTAATTGCGGTAGGCCTTTAGCTTAGAGACTTATCTTTCTCTTTTCCTCCTCTTTTATGCATAAGAGGAATCATAAGAATCATATAAAAGCCTTTTCAGAGTTAAGGAGGTTTTGTCCAGTCCTGTCCCAGTCCAGTCGTTGACTGCTCTGCCTTTGCTTCAGGAGTCCCAACAATGGAGATCTCACCATCCCTCTACATGACTATGAAATTGTTCTTACTGGCAAGGAATTTCTCCCGGTGTTCAACCAACTCTTCTGTACTCTAAGCCCATAAGATATAGTCCTACCTTCTGGGTACACATTTATTGTTGTGTGCCTTCAAGTTGTTTCTGAGTTATGGCGAAATGCCATTCCCATATTCCCAATGAGTTATTTTTTTAAAGTATATAAAATGTAACCCTTTAGCATGCATCTACATTGTACAAATAATGCTGTTTGACATCAGTTTAACTATTCTGGGATTTGTAGTTTTGTGAGCCACCAATACTCTTTGGAAGAGCAGGCTAAAGACCTTGTAAAAACATAAATCCCAAGATCCCGGAGAATGGATCTACAGCACTTTAACAAGTGGTGTCAAACTGCATTATTTCTACAGTGCAGATGCACCCTGCATCTATAGATTGAGGTTATAATCCACGTGGGAGTAATCCTTGCAGTAAATTTTGTAAACATATGTGAAATCACCTGAGGCTGGGCTGTTTCTCAGTGATTCTGAGAAGAAACCTGATCCTCACTCTGTTTCCTCTTATTTTTTCTTTTCCAGTCTTGTTGAGGTTCATTCTCCTGATGCCAAACATACTCTGGTTTTACGGAGTAAGGATTCAGCCACAGCCCAAGCCTGGTTTCAAGCAATCCACTCCTGTGCCAGTGAGCTCATACCTAAAGTCATCTCAGAGGTCAGAGATCAGCTGGGGAAAAATGGAATCGCTGGAAGCCGAGAGATTAGACATCTAGGGTGGCTTGCCAAAAAGGTAATGTCCGTTTTCTTTAAAAACCTCTCTATGGACTTTATTTCACGGGGGAAAATTAGTAGCTTAAATGGTGATTATCCCATGAAAATCACACAATCATGATTAAAACATGATTAACATTTTCACACACAGCACAATAACCAAGCAATAAACAGCATCAAATCATTCACAGGATTTTCCTATGAGTGATTTGTTGCTCTTTATTTCCTGGTTATTCCTAGGATAATGGCTCTTTAATCACTTCCAAACGTGGTGTCATGTGAAAACCTTTATCATGATTGCCTGATTTTCATGGGGTAATGCTAGGATAATTGTGCTTTAATCACAATGTCATGTGAAAATCTTAATCGCAAATGTTCAATTTTCACGGGATAATCACCATTTATACTTCCAATTGTCCCCGTGTGATAAAGTCCTATGTGTTGTCAAAACTGTTTTGTAGGGTTAAATGTAGAATCCAACATTTTGTTTCACTTGAGCACTTGTCATTATGTTCTGTTTGTGTCCAGCTGTTTCTTTGTGAGGTCTAGAGAGGTTGTCTACCGTACATGCAGTAAATATGTGGACCTTTTAGCTGTCTGTGACCCATAGACCAGCCCACATTGCTTCACATTGTATGTATATCAGTGTTGAACATGCTCATAAAGTCTCCACAATTGTAGGTACCACTTTTCCTGTGTTTGGAAATATTTATTATTTGGTTATTTTATTTATATGTCTCCTTTCTCCCAACATGGCACCAAAGACAGCTTATAAAAGTCAAAAGTTAAAAGCAAGATAAACTAAAATAAATAATAAAAGTAATTAAACAATATCACATTAAAAATCTTTTTTTAAAAAGTACAAAACATTTTTAAAAACAATAAGGTTAAAAATACAGTGTGCTCCCTGCAACCAGTTATTAATTAAAAGCCTATTTAAATAAAAATACAATATCTGCTGGCAAAAGGAGAGTAGAGTAGGGCATTCCCAAGGGTGGGAATTTTACAAGCTAGGGGCAGCCACTGAGAAAGCTCTCTCACATGTCCTCTCCAGACATTGGCAGCACTGAAACAAATTCACTTGTTACTCCAGTTCACTAAAATTCATTAAATTGTACCTGAGCTACATTTTTAAAATAATTATTATTTTAATTTCTTATTTTAAATGGGTAATTTTAGCCATTTTGCCTCTCTGTAGCCGCTTTATTTTCTATAAATTTGACAATTATTTTATCAATGACTAGTGGTCATATCTAGTATATCTTGAAAGAGTCAATAACCATCATTAGTGAACATTCTGTTTCAGCTGCTCAGGGACTGAGTGCCTATCTGTGTTAAGTGCTCAAATATTTTTCACATTGAGCAAAAGTCTCAGTTGCCCTCTTCTAATCAGCTATCAAACATTGTATATGAAAAAACAAAGCTTTGGAACACTCCCTTTGGCTCGCCCCAAGTAAATTCCATGCCTGCCACACAACCAATACATTGATTCAGACTATCCAGATTTGTCTTATGAATCTCTCCAGCAATTTATGAATAATGTGGGAACAAGCAGACATGAATTTATAATTTAATTTAAATTTATGAATTTAATGATATTTAATTTATTTAATGAATTTATTTAATGAATTTATTTAATTTATTTAATGAATTTATAATTTAATTTAAATTTATGAATTTAATGCTATTTATACAATGACAGCAAATTTTGTATGTGTGTGTTTAAAGTAAGCTAGCATGGTATAGTTGTCTGAATTTTTAACTAGCATACTGGGAGACCAGGATTTGAATCCCGGTTTGGCCATAGGAACCCACTGGGTGACCTTGGGCAAGTCACACACTCAGCCTCAGAGGATGGCAATGCCAAAAACCCCTTTGAAGAAACTTGGCAAATAAACCCCATAATAGGTTCACTGTAAGTCAGAAACTACTTGAAGGCACACAACAAAAACAACATGTTTTTTCACTTATTGATCTATTTCAAATGATGTGCTGCACTACCTATAATCAATGAAAGACTGACTGAGGTTCCTCACACCTTTGCGAACACTCCACTTGATTTTAGCTGAAAGGCCGAGGAGTTATGCTATTGCAAATGTATCTTCCAAAGATGGTGAACATTCATACAATAATTTTCCGGTGATGCAGTGACAGACTGAAACTTAATTGTATTTAGATTGGAGTAGCATGAATTTGTATAGTTTTCTTAAAAGTCAGGTGGTAAAAAATTAATTGATGTTTCAAATCTCTGTTCTTTTGGAATATTTCACTCAGTGTGCAAATGTCACAGAGTGCCATGAATGGGCTGTGATGACACAAAACATGGAATTTGCACGGAACATCTTGCCCCTGACAAACCTTAGTGTACAGAAGGAGAAATATATAGGTAGGGGTGGGCAACTGTATCCAGGGCAGGGACCATTTTTCAGCCTTGCATCCCCAGCTAGCCTCACTAATTATGTTATGGATGACCTTGTGCAAGTGGCCATAAGACACTTTTAGTATTGATGTTGATGTTGCTTTATTTTTAGTTGATCTGGAGGGGGCGGGAGTTGGGGGATGCTTGTGTCATTCTGTTTGGGGATCTGTTCTAGTGCCACAAAGCTAATTGTTGTCATGCTGCAACAAACTAAATACAACTACCGTATGGGTATATTTTAACAAATATTTTAAAGTATTGGCTCTGTGAGGGGTTTTCCAGCTCTTTTAGTGCATATAGGTTACCCTCTGGAATCTTAAAACTGGAATAAGTCATGGTACAGAATAGAGCTCCAAAATTCCCAATAAGACAGAAAGGGGGTTCCAGTTGATTACTGTAACATTTGCAAGTGGGATCTGTACAAGTGGGTTCTATCTCTCTAGATAATATGATGCAATATTGTTGAGTTAACTTACTGCACAGCAAGCATTTTTCATATCGGTTGACTGTTCAGGGTGTGCTGTTGGAAATGGTGACATTATAAATAGTTATGATAATCCCATTGAAACTTCAAGGTATCTCAGCTGTTCTTAATATCCCAGGTCTTCAGACTCAGCGTTCTTGATGAACAGCTTAGCAAGAGAAAGTTGGTCCCTGGTCATTCAGCTCTTTGCCCATTTAGGGTTTCAACACACATGGAACTTGGATGGTACCCAGAATTGAAAGCTGATGCCAAAGTGTGATGCTTTCATAACACTTATTAATGCTTAGGGGGGTTGCCCTTTGTCTGGTATGCATCACATGTTTGTCGTTCACCTTCAACTTTAAGTGACCTGTGCCAGTCAGTTCTTCTTGGAGTCAATGTAGTTACACTTGTAATGAGTGGAGAGTATGAGAAATGCTTTATCACAAAGAAACTAGGGTTGCATTTTTATTTTCCTGTTTATTCCTTTTTTGTTGCAACTATCATCTAAGGTTTTTTTTGTATCAAACTGGCAGGATTTTGATTGCTTACATGATTCTGATATTTCTTGAATTTTTTTTTACTTTTCTAGTTTTCTGAACCAAAAAAAAAAAAAAAAAATGGGGACTTTCTTCTTTTAATAAAATCCTGCCATAGAGGATTGCTAAGATTTGTTCCTTTTAAACCTATGATTAAACCCTTCCAGTTGTGCCATTTGTTATGAGACTATGGATATATGTGCATGTGTATGTATATGTGTGTGTGTGTGTAGCCCTCAAACAGAGATATTGTATATACTTGGCTATAAGCTGAACCCATATAGAAGTCGAGGACAGGTTTTGGGACCAAAATTAAGGATTTTGGTATGACCCATGGATAGGTTGAGGGTAAAACTGTCAGCACACTTTTTCCCACTCCTCCATAGTCTGGCTGTGCCCTTAGGAGACAGCCGGGCTGGGGAAGAAGCTTGAGGAGCAAGTACTTGACCTTCCTACCCTCTGCAGCCCAGCTGTTCCTTCAGGAGACAGTCATGTTGGGCCCTGCCTCCACCTGCCCACATTGGCTGTCTTCTGCTGAAAACGATGCTTGGGAGGTGAGCGCCTCCTCCTCTGCAGACCGGCCATCACTTTTGGAAACAGCTCAGCTGGGCAAGAGCCTATCACCATAGTTTTTTGTGGTGTTTTCAGGCTATGTAGCCATGTTCTAGAAGAGTTTCTTCCTGACGTTTCACCAGCATCTGTACCTTGCATCTTCAGAGATTCTCTGAAGATGCCAGACACTGATGCTGGTGAAACATCAGGAAGAAACTCTTCTAGAACATGGCTACATAGCCCGAAAAGCCCACAAAAATCTATGGATGCCGGCCATGAAAGCCTTCGACAGCCTGTTATCATACTGACCCGTGCATAAGTTGACCCAACTTTTTTTGGGTTAACTTTTTGAACATTTTTTAAACTTATACACAAGTATATACAATAACTTTAGATAACTTTAGTTTAGATGGATATCAGAAAACATCAGAGTAGAAGGACAAAGAGAGAGCATGGAACTAGATTGTGTAACAGAGAACACAAGGCTAGATGAACAGATAGAGAGAACTGGGCTAGGTGGAGAACAAAGAACATTAGGCTAGATGGCCAAACAGAAGGAACTTGGATTGATAAATAACAGAGAATACCAAACTAGACGGGCAAAGAGACAGCATGGAGCTAAATTATCCTGGCCTAGTATTAAGCAGATTCCACTTTTTATTGTAGAAAAAAGCACTTAAAGCACTGCTGGAATGGATAGTAACAATATCTCTTTCCCTCCCCACCCCTCCTCAATTTTTAATGAGCCTCTGTATTAGTTGTCATTCTTATCTTCCCTGACGATTAGTTTGAGAAGCAAACACTTTCCACTTGTGCAGCAAAAAACATTCTGCCAAGGTGCTGACCTTTGCATTTTTGATAAACTCATTCGAGAATGAGTCCCAAGACCAAAGATATTGTTGGATCAATCATATTGGAAGGGGGGATTTTATTTATTTATTTATTTATTTTTGCTTGAACAGTTAATGTGCAGCTAATGAGTTGTATGGTGTGCACATTAACTTCAGACCTCAGGTGGTTTAGATGCAAAACACACTGCCAATTTGCCTTAGGGCTTTAAGAGAAAAAGAAAAAAAAGACAGAAATACACACACCATGCTGGCACCTTAATTGAAGTAGGCCATTGAAACAGCAATGCAAAATGCAGGTTTACTGCTTGTGTAGCATAATCAGGGAAGGGGAAAACAAGCCATTTTCTGTCCCTTGTTCTTTTATTACTTTTTTTAAAAGGGAGTCTACTTCATAGAGCAAATTTATGGGCTGTGAAATAGGAAGAGGGAATATCAGCTTCAGATGTAGTAACACAATGGCTTTATTTAAACACAGTCTTAAGCCATGGTTTAGTGATATGGGGCATTTTGATAGACTTCCCATCCTAGGCCAGCCTTCCAGTTCATTTTACCATTAAGTTGAAAAAGCTGGTGCGAACAGGTGGGCACTTTTCTTGGTTTTCAGTATAATATGATGTCCCTACCATATTTACTTTTTAAAAAGTTGATCTTTCAGGAGTAGAGCAGAGAATTGCTTTTGGACTAATTCCTTCATTAAGAGAAATGCAATGATTAATTTATTTGGAGAAATATAAGAAGCTCTATCAGATGGAATCCTGGGATTTGTAGTTTTACAAGGTTTTTAAACCTCCTCTTCCAACGAGTGCACAAAATTGCAAAACCCAGGATCCTGTAGGATGGAGCCATAGTGGTAAAAATGTTATCAAATTGCATTATTTCTACAGTATAGATACCTCCTCAGTCTCTTTTGTATTCACACCAAAAAAGGAGAGATACATGGAGTACTATGTGAACCAGAGGCTCAGTGTTGCTTATTTTTGGAATGCTAAATGATTATTCCTAGGTTTCCTAAATATCACAGGTAAGGAATCAGTGACTCTTTAGGTTTTGCTGAACTGCAGCTTCCACGAAGCCCTAATCAGCAAAAATCATGGGAGTTTCAGCCCAGCTTCATCTGGTGGACAACACATTTTCCATCACCTGCTTAGTGTTATGGACAAGTATGGACCAGTATAACATGGACCAGTATCTCTGCATGAACCTAGAGGGGAAAAAGATGCTTGCTAACATGGCAGAATATTTAAGATGGTATTGGAATCAAAAACTTTATGTGGGAGAAATGAATAATAAAAGAATAATTATTCTTGTTAATTTTAGGTATCTTCTATTATTCAAATAAAGATTAAAAATATTATTTAAACAAAGATAAAAAGTATTGGTAAATCAAAGAACTTAATTAAACTTCAACTACTTAATTGAAGATAAGATAGTTTAAAAGCAGAACTAGAACAATAACATAATTTTATTATGGAATTTTTAGTAAAAGGACAATGAACATTTGATAATAACCAGGATTAGACTATGAAGTCTTTTTGTGTTCCTGTTGTATGTATTGTATATATTTTTCTTTCTTGATATGCGTATAGTTGTCTGTTTTTTTTTAAGATTAATACAAATTAATTTAAAAAAGAAAATTAAAAAATGCTTGCTAAAAGCTTTCAAGATCTGATTTGTCCTGAAGCTGGTGAGAGAACTGATTCCATCCTGTGTAGCCTCTCTCAGCCACCAGCTAACTAACCACAGCAACCCTGGGCTTGGATCCCAACATACACAATGTTCTCCTCTCTCCCATTTACTTCAATTTAAGGATTAGGAAAAGAAAACAAATAGTGCACGCTAACCACACAAGGAAGGAGCAGTGAGTATGAGCTGAAATAATCGGATGGCAGCAGGATGTACTTCGAAACACAAAAGGTTACAATGCGCACAACACTGCCATGCCAGATGCTTTTTCCAGGCTGCTATGGCTGAGCCAAGTAACTGATAAGAACCAAATAATCTTGCTTCTTGGAGGAGGAATGAAAACAGAAAGGCCCCAAAGAATAAATGAATGTTGGCTACGTTCTTCCAAACCTGTTTGAATAGATTCACATCAACACGAAGCCAGAAAGTGGGACATGGGGCCAGGGGTGTATGTAGGAACTCAAAGGGGGACAAGTAGGGCAGGCAGAATAAATGTAGCCATCACAAAGAAATAAAAAGGTTATTGTGCCCATTTCAGACTTATTTCAAACTGGAGCTCTCCAGAGTCTCATTCAGAGACTCTTTTTCCATCCCTGTTATCTGACATCCTTTAACCAGTGACATCATGAAAGTTTGAACCTGGGATCTTTGACCTTGCTCAGTTATGGTCTCTCCATCATGAAACCAGTTGAAGAATGTCAGATTAAGAACTGCATAAGAGCAGCCAAGCATCATGGAGAGAGATGAATTGAAGGTATTACAATGGATCTAGTTTATTTTAGGAACAGATAAGCAGAAAGTAGTGAAAGGAACATACTGTTTTGAAGGAACACCCCCCCCAACTCTGCCCCTATCAGGAAATAGGTAGGAAACTTTAACATAGAAGAATGCAGAGGTAAAAGTAGTAGGCAGATAGCAGCACAGAGCAATTGCCAGTGCCAGCCCTAAACATTTCAGACTAATGGCCAAATGCATCTGCCCTGCACTCTGGATTAGATCAGGTTTTCTAACAACACCAGAATAGAGACTGGTGACGGGAGAATCTTGTCTCCTTCTAGAATTTTCTGCCTTGATGGATTGTGTCCTAGTGACAGTATCCTTTCTAACTGTGAATTAATTCAGAAATCAACATATTTGGCAGGGTCTCTGGTGAATGGGAGAAAAGAGGGCGTGAGGCATCACAATGAAATAGTTTAACGCTGAAGATTTACCAAGAGATCCTATTTATTTGGATCATAGAAACCTGCCTTAAACTGAGGCAGTCCACTGAGATGTCTAGTGTAGGGAAGGATGATTTGCCCTCCAGGTGTTATTGAGCTGTAACTCCCATAATTCATCACCATTGGCTGTGCTGGCTAGAGCTGATGGAAGTTTCATTCCAACAAAATCTGGAGGATCCACCTGTCCCCTATTGCTGGTTTAGGGCTGATACAGATGGCCCAAAAGTGGCGTACTACCGCCAATACTAGGGCTCAGTAGCGTGCAACAACTACACGCTCCTGAACCCTAGTATGTGTGGGCAGCACCATCATGATACAGCACCACCCACACGTTGCGTGCAAATGGCGCAGTGCACATGTGACATCATCGCGCCATCCTAGGGTGCCTATGATGTTGCAGAAGTGGCACAAAAAGGAGCTGCTTCTCAATGCTTGACTTGAAAGCACACAACAACAGCAAGATGTAAACACATGCTCGATCATATTTAAAAGGCTACAGTGTGCTCTCCAGTGTGCCTTGCTAATTAAAGTTGCCACTGTTGTTTCTATAATGGGAGAACCCAATTATGGCTGCATCCTCACCCCAGAAATAGTCCAAGTTGACACCACTTTAACTACCATGGCTCAATGCCATGAAATTCTGGAATTTGTAGTTTTGTGAGATATTTAGCGTTCTCTATCAGAGAGCTCTGTTGCCACAACTACACATCCCTGAATCCCACAGCATTAAGACAAAGCAGTTAAAGTGATGTCAACCTGGATCATATCTTCAGTGCACACACAGCTTATATCAGTGGTTATTTGAGGGATGTTGGAAATGTAACCGTGACCAATTACTTTTTCCAAGTTCTTTCAGAAGTTTTGGGTTTTTCAATCACCATAATTTGTTTTATTGGGGGCTAACTGTAGTTCTTGCAACCTAGGAAGAAAGGAAGGAAATTGGAACGAGAGAGAGAGAGAGAGAGAGAGAGAGAGAGAGAGATGAAGTGGAGGGGGGCTTGAGACATGGCTCCGATGTAAGGCAACGTGCTTTATTCTAAGATGCTCAGCATGCAACAGGGATGTGGTCTTTTAGGACAGTGAATGTGTGAACAGTGTGTAACAAAAAAGAGAGGAGAGAGAAAACAACCAGAAGATTAGAAATGCAAGCTGAAGGCATTAAACTTTCAAGTCCCCATTGCAGATAGCATGTAATTTTTAAATAGGATTTCCATTGAAAGATTGACAGCCTCAGCAATCTTCCATCCTTCAGTAATCTGGAAGAAAGAATACTGCATTGCACTCTATCCATTTCTGGTATGCATATCTAATTCAGAACTCTACATAAATGTCAGGTAGGAGATTGTTTTTGCTGTTGGTTTATTTTTTTAAAACTGACTGCTGCATTACATAGACATCTGCTAAACGTTGAAAGTTGTCTGTCACCACTTGCAGGTTGGGGAAGGCTGGATGTTTGTCTCAGATAATTGATTAAATTTAATAGGAATGTAGATGTCACGTTTGCAGGTTGTGATCCTGTCATCTCTCATAAGGTAAGCCGCAGAAGGATTTTGACTCTGACCTCCCCCCCCCCCCAAATGCCAGGGGTTTTGAAGGAGATTCATCATAAATAAATAAAAGTTTGCTTCTGCAGAAAATGCCATGCCTTATTATGACTGTACAATAAAGCTAGGGCTTGAGATGAGCAGAAAGAGAGAACCCATTTCAAAATAAATCCTCTCTTCTATTATTGTTTTATGCATAATGTTGATATTCCATCTTTTTGCCAGTGAAATCAATGCAACATTCATAGCTCTTCTCTTTCTCTTTTCTATCCTCACAACAACCCTGTGTGGTAGATCATACCAGCAGAGGCCAGAAATGTTTTGGTGGTTTATGGGAGTGTTGATCCACTGTTGCACCAGAACAAGGCACTTTTAAAATTTTTATACAACATCAATGAAGCAACAAGAGAGAAAACCATCACTGTCCTCACATAAGGCTATTCCATTGGCTCCTGAGCAGCTTTCTTGCAGACAGAGGTGGTTTTCACCTTACACACAAACACACACATATCCCATTGATGCAGCACTTGTGGTCATCTAACCTTTGCCCCTGCCACCTGTGTGTGTGTGTGTGTGTGTGTGTGCCTTCAAGTCACCTGTCAACGTAAGGCAAGATCATGAATTTCATAGGGTTTTCTTAAGCAAGGAAGGTGGTTTGCCAATTCCTTCCTCTGAAATACAATGTCACGGTCCAACACTCTGACCATTAGTACGCACTGCTTCTCTTATTGTTATAGTAATTTTATAGACCCATGACCATTTACCCTGAACCTTCTCACAGCTTAAAAGTAAGCAGTTACAGATAAGCAGTGTATGTGTGTGTATTTGTTGACTTATGGTGACCCCATAAATTTCATAGGGTTTTCTTGGGCAAGAAAAGCTGTGAATGGGTTTTTTCCAATTCTTTCCTCTGAAATATAGCCTATAGGGTATTTGTTGGTGGTTTCCTATCCAAGTATGAACCAGAGCTGACCTTGCTTAGCTTCCAAGATCAGCTAGGACCTGAGACCTTTTGATTATTTAGGTTACACATAAGTAGTTACTTGCAATGAATACATTATTTCAATAAAGGATGCCTTAGTTACATAATGCCTAAAATCTATGAAGGATAACTTTACCTCTCTTTGAGTGATAGCTGTCAACTACTCACTTTTATAGGTATGAGGTGTGGCCCAAAAGGGAGCATGTGGCCTGATTGAATGACACCACTGCTTGAACCCTTTTGCACTATATGGTTATAGCACAATAATTCCCCTTTAACTGCCATGGTCAGGAATAAGTAGACTATGGCAACAGGTATATATTTTGAATGTTTTAAGCATGTGTACTTGACTTCTTTTCCATGATTAATTATGTTATGTTTAATTCTCCTCCACACTTGAATCCTAAAGATGACACAGGAAGTAGAATTAGCCTTCTGTATCCATTAATTTTTATCCATGGATTCAACCAAATTCCAAAAAGCAAACATTGATTTTGCCATTTTATAAAAGAGGCACCATTCTACTATCCCACTGTAGTTAATAGGACTTGAGCATCCATGGATTTTGGTATCCATGGGGGGTCCTAGAACGAAACGCCAGTGGATACTGAGGGCCTACTGTATTTTACTTTCCTGTGAGCTTGAAAGCAGGGGAAGGGACGACCAATTGAATAGAGGGTTATATCCACACTGAAGATTTAAAACAGTTTGACCCCACTTTAACTGCTATGACTATCTGACAGAATTCTGTGTTTTGTATTTTGGTGGGGTCCCAGAACTCTATGACAGACAAGGCTGAATATCTCACCAAACTACAAATCCCAGGATTCTGCAAGATAGCCATAGCAGTTAGAGTCGTGTCAAACTGCTTTAGTTCTGCAATGTAGATACCCCTGGGAAAGATCTCTATCATCTGAAAAAAATTCATAACAGTTCATAATCACACCATTGGAGGGAAAAGGAGCTATAGCTGTGTGTGATGTATTAGTGCCAAAGAAATGAATGCATATTAAAGCATTTCTTAATCTGCATCTTGACAAGCTCTTCTGATTGGGTCTGTGTCAGTTTTAAAATAGATCTTACATATCAGTGTTGTCCAGGGAATATGTAGGTTCCATCAATTCCCCGAAAGATAGCTAGCCAGCCTGCTGTAGTGATACTCACTGCAGTGTTTATGTGCAGGCAAACTATAGGTTGTAACCTATCAGTCTTGTTATGTGCCTTCAAGCAACCCTAAGGTGATGATGATGTTTTATTTATACCCCGCTCTTTAGCCAAGGCTATCAGAGCAGCTTACAATTTGTTAATTAGACATTTCCCTGCTTTCAGGCTTACAATCTAAAAAGACACGACACAAAAGGAGAAGGGAATGGTGGAGGGGAAGAGGGAAAATGGAGCAGATCTTCTCTCCCTCGGAGGCCTGGACCAAGGCAGATGGACTGGAGGGAGGGCTCTTCTTCTTTTTAGGCAAGGCCTGTTGGAGCTGGATTACCTTTCTCTCCCTCAAGATGGTGGATAGAGGGAGGGCTATCCACAACTTGTGGGCCGCCTTGGTGTTGGAGGAGGCGGCGCTGGGGTTGGACTCCAGATGTGTTTACCTTTGTCTTCCTCAGAGTCTGAGAAAGTATGACTTTCCCACTGTCACCAGTGGGTTTCAAGGGCTAACCAGGGATTTGAATCCTGGTCTTCAGAGTCATGGTCCAGAGGAGCCCTGGTGGCGCAGTGCCTGTACTGCAGCCACTCACTCAAAACCAGAAAGTTGAGAGTTCAAGACCAGCAAAAGGGCTCAAAGTTGACTCAGGCTCGCATCCTTCCGAGGTTGCTAAAATGAGTGCTCAGATTGTTGGGGGCAAGTAGCTTACAGTTGTAAACTGCTTAGACACTGCTTAGGCTCTATGAAGCACTACATAAATGAAGCTGTTTGTGTTTGTTTTGCTCATACTGCTATACCATGCTGGCTCCATATATGCTCTAAGTTAAGAATGAGCAATTTTGTAGGGGCTGTGGGCCAATTTCACCTGACAGTCCATGTGCGTAGCATCCTCGTGGAGTATGCCAAAATACCTTCATTTGCCTCCATTTCCCCTCCAAAATGGTGACACCATTTTAACTGAGATATAGAGTAAAAATGAGATATTTGTGGGTGGAGGATTTGTGGGTGGATGGGTGTCATGGGACAGAGTTTGCTCATTTTCATGCATTTGAGAAGGCTTTAAGAATGGTTTTTAGGTAGCTTCCACCCCCAAAATTGGGGTTGTGCGGGAAGGAGGCTTTTGGGGGTCTGGGGCATGGGACTCCATCAATGATTCCCAAATTCCATTTCTCCAGATGTTTTGGAGTTTATATCCAAGAACTCCTGATTATTGACTAAAGTGGCTGGGGTTTCTAGGAGTTGAAGTCTATCTGCTTTATCACACTAGGGGGCAAACAGGATTTAAACGAGAGTTAAACGAGAGTTAAACAGGAAATGCCCTATGTTTATCACAGGACATTTCCTGTTTAACTCTCCTTTATCTCTTGTTTAAATCCTGTTTGCCTCCTAGTGTGATAAAGCAACACATGGAGGACCAATGTTTGGGAATCACTGCATCTTGTCCATATTTTCTATCTTCTCCTCAGCAGTGTATGATGTTCAGGCATAGTAGAAGATTATTCTACCCATGCCTGCACATAAGCAATCAAGCAATTTGGAATATTTCACCAAAAATTCTTCAGGCCTTTGTCCACACAAAAGAGCAATGTGGTCTAACAAGCCATTCCAAAGCTCTGTTTAGTCTTTGTCTGCCCTTAATTATAAAAGGAATTAAATGTTAACCACACCAAACCCACTTTGGGCACAAAGGTTAGTGGAGCCAGGGCACTGGCTTGAGCCCCAAGCTTCTTTCTTTGGGTTTATGGCTGGCCCTCAGGAACCACAGTTTGAGTGTGGTTGTTGAAATATGAGTGGCTAAAGAAATGTATATCTTTGTTTACTTTCTTCTTGCGTGCAAGATTCCCCCACCCACCCACCCACCCACCCACCCATTTCCCTGTTGGGCAAACTTACAAGAGTTTTGTCTATTGTTTTGCTACTTATTACGTATGTTTGTATGTTTTTTGCATTTGGAACTTCAACAGTTTTTCAGGATTTCCCCCCCCCCCACTAAATATTGTGTGTGTGTAATAATATAAAGCATTTTTTTAAAAAAACAAAAGTCTTTTCACATTTGTGCAAGAGTGAAAAATCTGGCAGTTGTTAAGAAGTAGTTGGGTTGTTTTTTAAAAGAGCAACAGCAAGAAAATGTGTAAATATTTTTGTGTTCCTAGTAAAATGGTCCTCTGTACAAGCTGGAAACATACAATCAGGATTTCAGTTCATGCACAAAAATATATGCATAGATTCGCCAATACAGCTGCCCCAGTTGTTCTCAGTTGAGCGGGATACAAATAAAATTTGTATCCTTTGAGATCAATTGTTATCAAATTGTTGTTGTTGTTATTATTATTATTACAGATGTCTACATCTATAAATATATCTGGCAAATGGCTTACATTTATAGCTATAGGCTGTTGACTCATAGAGTTGGTGTGGTTCCATGAGTGTGATCCCACTAAATGACACCATCCCTTGGACCCTTTGATTTGATTTGATTTATTTATTTATTTATTGCATTTCTATCCCGTCTTTCTTCCACAATGGGATCCATACTACACAGTTATAGAACTTCTATTCCACTTTAAGTGTGATGACAGCATCCTATGGAGCCCTGAGATTTGTAGTCTTTTGACATTTAAAGCTCTTTGGTTGAGAATGCTAAATCCCTCAAATCTAAACCTAACATTGCAGACCTCAATCTGTAGGATGCAGTTAAATAAAGCAGAATGACCTGCCGGATGAGATGTGTCTCATTCCATCTTTAGAAATTCCATCTCATCCAACAGAGCTCGCCATAGGTTACACCTTCACACCTATCGGGAGGCTTTGCTTGCAGCACGGAGATCCTTCTCTTCTGCATGCATTGCTTCTGTTCAAGGTGGTAGGGGAGATGACACAGGTTCCCCCTGCACCAAACCCCCTACTCGAGCCTACCACAGCCTGCTGTGAGGCATTTAACACTCACTTTGCAGATAAAGTCTCCAACATTGATTCAGAGCCCGTAAGTGAGGTGTCCAGTCACTCCGTTGATGCTAGTTTATTGGATGAGTTTCAATTGGTGAGTACTGATGACATGGACAAGCTCCTTGGCAGTACTAGGAAGACGACTTGCTGCCTCGATCCAGCTCCATCTTGGCTGGTCATCCAGGGAGGGGACGCATTGAGAACTTTCCTTCGGGAAGTGATCAATGTGTCCCTCAGGGAGGGTATTGTTCCATCAAGTTTAAGGGAGGCGGCGGTATGGGTAAAGCCCATACTGAAGAACCCTTCCGTTGATCCCCTGGGCAGGAACAACTACAGATTAGTGTCCTTGCTACCTTTTCTTAGCAAGGTCATTGAGAGAGCTGTTGCCTTCCAACTCCAAGCAGTTTGGGATGAAGCCGATTATCTTGATCCTTTCCAAACCGGCTTCAGGGTGGGTTATGGAGTTGAGACTGCCATGGTTGCTCTGATGGATGATCTCCGCTGGAGCATCGACAGGGGTAGTGTGACTCTGCTCGTGCTCTTGGATCTCTCTGTAGCTTTTGACACCATAGATCACGCCATCCTTTTGGAGTGGCTGAGAGAGTTGAGGATCGGTGGCACTGTGCTCCAGTGGTTCCGGTCCTTTCTCTCCGGCAGATCCCAAAGGGTGAGGCTCGGGAACAGTTGCTCCCCCAAAATCGAGCTTAATTGTGGCATCCCTCAGGCACCATCCTGTCCCCAGTGTTATTTAACATCTATATGAAGCCACTGGGGGAGATCATTCGGAGGCATGGAGCTCAGTGTCTTCAGTACGCTGACAACACTCAGATATATCTCTCTGTGACAAGATCATCTGCTCAGACCTCAGATGGTGTCTTTCCTCTCAACTCCTGCCTTGCGGCGGTAATGGATTGGATGAGGGAAAACAAATTGAAACTTAATCCAAGCAAAACACAGTTACAGGCCCGAAACCAGGTTTGGGAATACAATCTCCAGTTCTTGATGGAGTCACACTCTCCTCTAAGGACTGTGTTTGCAGCTTGGGGGTCATCCTTGACTCGTCGCTTCACATGACTAATCAGGTGAATGCGATGGTCAGTAGTGCCTGTTACCAGCTTCGGCTGATCCGCCAGCTGTGCCCTTTCCTGGAGAGGAAGGATCTGGAAACTGTGATACATGCACTGGTAACCTCACGACTGGACTTCTGTAACACACTCTACATGGGACTACCCCTGTGCTTAACTCTGAAAGTACAACTGGTCCAGAATATGGCAGCCAGACACATTACTGATACATCTAGAAGAGAGCATATGACACCCGTGCTAGAATCTCTCCACTGGCTGCCGATCAGTTTCCGGGCACAGTACAAGGTGTTGGTTTTGACCTATAAAGCCCTACATGGCTTGGGTCCATCCTATCTAAGGGACCACCTCTCCCCGTACGACCCCCCCCCCCCCCGCCAACCGCACACTTCGCTCCTCTGGGAGGAATCTGTTACAGCCCAAGAAGACCAGACTGGTGCAGACCTCCCAGATTGCCTTTTCAGCGGTTGCCCCCAAGCTTTGGAATGACCTGCCGGACGAGATTGCCCGTTCAGAGGGGTGGGCTAGAAATAAAAATTATTATTATTGAAAGCTTTAAAAAAGCTCTAAAGACGCATCTCTTCCGGCAGGCCTTCCCAGAGAATGTGAACACTTCCTGGCTCCAAACCTAGGCCTTAGTGCCTCTCCAGCTGTCCTCCTCTAGTGTCTTTTCCACCCCTTTACAGCCTAGGTTTTCAGGTCCGCTTCCCTATTGCTGCTTTTTACTGTTGTAATTTGTTTTATTTTATGTTTTTAATTATATAGTGGTTTAATTCTCTTTTTAAGGGGGGGCGGTGAAGGAAGAGATGGGACATTTTAACTGATATTGTTTTAATCTTTTTGTTGTAAACCGCCCCGATTGCCTGTTCAGAGGGGCGGGCTAGAAATAAATAAATAAATAAATAAATAATAATTATTACTTGTTTATTTATTAAATATGCCATCTTTCTCCCAAATTGGTCCCAAGATGGCTGACAAAAGATGCTTAAAAACAACAACAATAAAACTGTACAATTTTAAAACACAATGAAAACACCACATTATAGCTTTAAGGAATAGATTCGTAAGCTGAAAATCCCAGGATTCCATAGGACAGAGTCATGATAGTTAAAGTTGAATCATAGTGCTATAACTGTGGGGTGTGAAAGGACCCCTGGAGTTTAATGATCTGGCCCATGCATCATTTAGGGCTCCTTACGTGGTTGAAGGTTACTACTGTGACCTCTAAGTGAGCCTCAAATCCACAACTCTCTCCCCATTTCTTTTGGATCAAAAAGCACAGTAAATTGTTGTGTTTTTGGGGGTTCTTAAGTAACCTCTTCAAGCATTACTCCTGTGGTTGCCTGCAATGTTGAGGCTCCTAACAAAACGAAAAAAAGGCACCACAGCCAAAGCTGTGTGATCTCCTCCCCCCTCTATACCCCCCAACTTGCCTCACTTGTTTTCCGTTAGATACTTAACAGCGGTTCTTATTGTGCCCTGTGGGGAATTTTGTATGCCTTGGCTAATGCCCAGATCTGATAGCAACAACACAAGCCTGCATTGTAGTGCATATTGGGATCAGGAAGAGATTAGAAATGAAAACGGCAGCCGCTCATGTCTTTTCGTTTTCCTCTTGAAATAATTCTCCAAGTATTGCTTCTTTCATTGCTGTCAGGGTCAAAGATGTAATGCAGCCCAAATATCCTGCTGTGCAGGAAGTATCAAAACCCTGTGTTTATGGCTAATCAGGTTCAGCACTGGAAATTTTTATCTCGCTTTCACTGCGTCCAAGTGATTGTAAATATAGGTTGAAGAGGGAGAGAGTATAAGTGTCAGTTTTTTTGCAATGAATTTCTCCATTTCAGCTTCTTTCCTTCAACCAATGATATTTCATTGTTTTTATATTCATAACTTGACACTCATCTCTTGTTCTTCAGTCAAGACTTTTAAAACAAACAAACAAACAAAAAAAACCTCAAGCTCCAGGATGAGATGTTTATTTTGCTTCAGAATCAATCCACACTGAATTTAGGCCTATAAGTTAGCCACCTTGGGCCCTGTACAAGGAGAAAGACAGAATATACTGAAGAGCTGTGCTGCTTGAAGAGTTGTAAACTGTGGCTAAAGTCATGTTGGCGATGGGCATAACCTTCATTACTTCAGCGTATGTCTGCTTCTAGTTGTTGTGAAAGGTGGTATCTCCTTGTGCAAGGCCACACACACTCCATGTACAGTACACAATGGTACTGGGATGCCCCCACAACTGCCAAGGAAGAGCTCCTGGGCACCATCCAACTAAAAATTATACAGCTGAGAAAAAGGCACAGCTGTCACTCATTCCAAATATAACATGTACCTACATTCATTCAATATCTACAAATTTAATTCAACTCAATAATAAAATTCAATAACAATAATAAAGCATCCTTTAATTGTAATGGTCTTTCCCAGTTAATGAAAAATATAGAATAGCTTTCCACAGTAGAAGAGTGACTCTTAATTTGATTATCAGTTGGCTGCCGCTATTAAAAATGTATTTTTTTAGCTATTCAGCAAACTCTTGATTGGGCAGGTCATGTGGGTTAGGAAACAAACAAGCCCAAATCTGAACTTTAATTCATAAAAAAGCAACAAAGATCACAACTGGCCAATTCTGGGGTGATTGCTCTGTCTACTAGGTGCTGTTACAACCTTTTATAATCTCAAGCAAGGTTGGAACTATCTTTAGGCAGAGGGAGGCAGCCACTGCAAGGCAATAGGTTTCAGTTGAAAGGGTTATTGTTTCTTTAGTTTATTCTTACTGGGTTTTTTTTTTTTACACTGCCAGGTTAGGCACAGGTGAGATATTTGTTTCAGGTGGCAAAATAATTTGACCAGCCTAAACAAACAAACAAACAAACAGCTTCATTTATATACCGCTTCATACCCTTAAGGAGTGTCTAAGCGGTTTACAATTGTAAAGCTATTTGCCCCCCAACATTCTGGGTACTCATTTTAGCGACCTCGGAAGGATGCAAGCCTGAGTCAAGCTTCAGCCCTTTGCTGGTCTTGAACTCGCCACCTTCTGGTTTTGAGTGAGTGGCTGCAGTACAGGCATTTAACCACTGCGCCACCACTGCCTAGGACATTATTTATGTTGACTTTGTGATGGCCAGAGAGCAGAAGGAAATTTTCAAAAGAAATATATCAAGATATGCCTTAACTTTTTTTTAAAAAAAAATATACAAGTAGTATGGGGTACCAGAGTCTTGGCATTGAAACAAACAAACAAAGTTATGTTGGAAGTCTGGTGGGCCATCCTGATAATGGCACCCAGATTTTTTGAAATTTTCCTACGTTAAGAGGCCTGTTTGGCTTAGTTCTAGATTGCCATTAGTTTTTTTAAAAAAACATAGCTATCAGTGGTGCCATATTTATTTATTTTGAAGTGGCCTGGCATATGTTTTTTTTGAGGTGGTGAAGGGAGATCAATCTTTTGTCCCTCTTGCTATTGCTATGTGCCTTCAGGTCATTTTCATCTTATGGTGAACCTAAGGTGAACCTATTATGGGGTTTTCTAGGCAGGTTTCTTCAGAGGGGTTTGCCACTGCCATCCTCTGAGGCTGAGAGATTGTGACTTGCTCCAGGCCACTAGTGAGTTTCCCTGGCCTAGCCAGGATTCAAACCCTAGTCACACAGTGTTCTAGTCCAGTGCTCAAGACATTACACCACACTGTCTCTCTCCCCCACTATCCTGCTAATCTGAACAGTGAACCAACCAACCATTCATTTCATTTGTATCCCTGCTTTTTCCAACAATAGGTCTTATCCAGATCAAATATAGCCCACACTTAGAATATATGTTGTCCCAAAGTGATGCTTTTGTTCTCGTTTGCTTTGCTTTTCGCTCACCAACTGACATAATCTACCAATAATATTCTTTTGTCACTGTTCCTCCCCCCTCCCCCCCCCCAGGTGGTTGGAGAGAATGACAGGCATTGGAAGGCAGTGCTTGTGGTGCTGACTGAGAAGGACCTCTTGATGTATGAGAGCATGCCACGAATCAAGGAGGCTTGGTTTAGTCCTCTTCATTCCTATCCCTTGCTGGCTACCAGGTACCTTGTTTTATTTAAGTATCATTTCAAAGCTACAGACATTGTTACTATATATGTTTTTCTTTAGCTAATGATAGTGAGCTCTTGAATCATGCAAATGAATAATTCTCAGAGCCCACAAGCGGCAGAAGTCAACTAGAAGTGAGTTGCATTGAATCATGCAAATGATGAATTCTCAGAGCCCACAAGCTGCAGAAGTGACCCAGAAGCAAGTGGCTGATTAACGTTGATGTCACAGACAACTATCCAGTGTTTTGAACTTATTGGCTTAGCTGCTTGTTGTTACAGAGAACTTGGGCAGATTGTGTTGAGCCAAGGAGTGTTAACAAGAACTAGGAAGACCTTAGAATTATATACTCTAAGATCAGCGAGCAACTTTTGTTAAACTTAATCCTATAAAAAATTGTCCCCATGCCACTGGCTGTCAAAGAATGTGGTTCTGCAAATAGGTCAAACAGTTTTGGAGCCTTGAAAATGAGGCTGTGATGTATGCAAAGATGCCTTCAGATGTAATTGCTAGTACCTGGGTAGAACAGGCCCACTGAGTTAATATATTTGCACAACTGTTGACTTACCAGTCACCAAATGATTCAGTGGTCTTCTCTTTTTTTGGAATTAGCTTATTAGATTTAGATCAGTTCTTTATCAAAGCCCCTTCCCTGGCTTCCCCTCACTCCACTTCCTCTCTCAGCTGAACTTCAGTGGCTGGTGATTGACTACAGAGAGGGCCCCTTTACTTGTTGCCCATTGAATATGGAAATATTTCCTCTAGATATATTTCTCTGCAGAGACTGTCAGCAGTTCCACTGACTTGGGGATGAGGAACCCACTCTTGCTTTATGGCTGTTCCTTCGACATCTCTTCCAGGTTATAAGGAAGATAGCCTAACACTAAAATCATCCGAAACAACCTGGAGCAGCTGCAGAAAGAGTGACTGTAAAACAGAGAGGATCTATTGCCCCCATGGCAATAGATCCACCAGTCTCCACAGCCTGCCTGGTACCATAAAGTTCCTTGTTCATTTGCTCAGGCTTTCTCACACATATTATAGGTGTCTTAGTGTTTCAGGTGTTTTATAGGTATTACAGGCACTTTATATATCCCTTAAATTTTAGTGCTTTTGTTCTAGCTTCTGTAATTTTTCAGTTTTATTGTTGTTGTTTTCATCATACACTTTTCAATGGTATGCTGTGCCCTGTTGTTCTTGTTACCAAAGGGCATCTTTTAACAAGCATAAACAGGTAGGTTATTTATTAGGTTATTTGAGCTCTCTCAAAGTCTTCTGCTTCTCCCTTGCAACAAGGCATCAGCATTCTGTGGCTATTCAGTCCTTGTTCGGTAGTGTCGGATTTTGTTTGGAGAGAAGAGGAATCTTACATTTTTGCTCCTTTCTCCCTTTCCCTTGTGGTTTCCTTAGGCAGGCTGGTATTTTCCTTGTGTCCTAATTGCATACATTTGGCTACATAGTCCTTGTAGCAGGGCTTACTGTTAGCATAAGAAAATACTCTTAACAAGCATGGGTATAACTGCTTCAGATTGACAATACCTTGCTATGTACCTAACAAACCAAATAATTATATCAAACATTGTTATTTAACATATGTTTCATTTGTTTAATTGTCATACAAATTGCACATGTGCAGAACTGTGCATTCCTGGATATGGAAGTTCAGTTTTAGGCTTTGTCATCTTCTCAGACTTGTGATGGAACCACTGGTTCTTAGTGGTTTGCTTAAGCTGTGATGGCTCAGCTGGAATTTTTGCTCACCAGAGAAGCCTCCTGCTACCTTAGACTAAAGTCTATCAAATTCAAATCAAATCAAAGTTTTCTTTCTGATAGCGGCCAACTGAATGCCACTAACAAATGAGATATAAAATTTATATGATTTATAGCCCACTTTTCTCCAAAAAACCTGTGACTCTCCATTGCATAAATAAATAAATGCAGGTGAAATGGAAGGCAGTAGGAAGAGGGGAAGGCTAGATTACAGATGGATTGCTTCAGTAAAGGAAGCCACAGTCCCGAGGTTACAAAACCTGACCAGGGCAGTTGACAACTGAGGCTCTTGTATTCATAGGGTTGCCTTAACTGGAAGCCAACTTACATCACACAAGAGTAGCATACAAAAATATAAAAAGCTACCCAGTTGCTTGCACAGGTTCCACTGTGGAATAGTTGGACATCTTTTGTCTCACATGGAGTTGCTACAGTTACTTCAAAATTCAGAAGTGAAGTTGTCCATGTAGATTAACATGGTGTACAGATGTACACTGTGCATTGATGTGCAGCATATTAAGCATGCAGATGGACTGCACATTCACATGCAGATGCACATTGGTTTGTGCATTTGGTTGTTCAACATTCACTAGCAAGGCAGCATTGCAAAACTGCTGTGGATCTCTATAAAACTAAATCATATTCATTTAAAAGGCAATTTAAAAACATGATGATGAAGAAGTACAGTACCAGTCTGTTAAAAGCTCCTTTCTATCAGCCAGTCAGATGCCAAAAGCTTGTCTAAATATAAAAGTGCCTGCCTGCTAGTGTAAAGAAAATAGGGCAGCACAACAGAAGTTGATGGATATCTTCCATTTCTCAGTAGTACAGTCTCCCTGTACATGAAGGCTTCATGTAGTTATCACAGCTGATAGTGTATAGAAACAAATTAGCCATGGATTTCTTATTTAAAGGTAACAGATCCAGTTGGACATACCAATATTGCAGCTTTAAAGGTAAAACGGGGCTAAAAGATGGCAAATCATTATGTTTTTACAGCCAGGGAGCATGAAAGGCACTTGTAGCATTATTATTTTTATCATTGTTTGTTTAATGTCAGGGATGCTTGTGCATGGCATCAAGTACTAAAATAACTGGACTGGCCACATAATACTTTGCTTTTTTTTTGGCTTTGGGAAGTAATAAACTATTTGGCTGCTCTCAGTGTAGAAACAATACATGCATGGTGGAAGGCAGCAGACCCTCTATATATATTCAGATACATGTCTGCAGCATGGTTCTTGAGCAAGCTTGTTTTCTGATGATCCAGAGACTAAAACACAAATCAGTGGGTTCAAATTGCAAGAAGAAAGGTTCCAGTTAAACACTGGGAGCAACTTCTTGACTGTAAGACCTGTTTGACAGTAGAATAGATAGTCTCACAAGATGATGGATCATCTTTCTGTGGAAGTGTTTAAACAGTGGTTGAATGGTCATCTTTTTGGAGTGCTTTAGTTGTGTATTCCTGCATGGCAGGAAGCTGGTAATTTATGATCCCTTCAAACTCTGATTCCATTATTCTGTTTGTATATGCAGCACTCCATGCATGCAGATACCCCTGGAAAACTTGTTTCCAATGTGTGCGGAATGCTATATGTGCATGAAGTATAGTGTCTAGATTAAGGGAAGTAATAGTGCCACTCTATTCTGCTTTGGTCAAGCCCCACCTGGAATACTGTGTCCAGTTCTGGGCACCACAATTCAAAAAGGATGTGGAGAAAGTGGAGTGTGTCCAAAGGAGGGCGATTAAAATGGTGAAGGGTCTGGAAACCATGCCCTATGAGGAACAACTTAGGGAGCTGGGAATGTTTAGCCTGGAGAAGAGAAGGTTAAGAGGTGATATGGTATGATAGCCCTGTTTAAATATCTGAAGGGATGCCACATTGAGGAGGGAGCAAGCTTGTTTTCTGCTGTTCCAGAGAACAGAACTCGGAATAATGGACACAAGCTCCAGGAAAAGAGATTCCAGCTCAACATTAGGAGGAACTTCCTGACAGTAAGAGCTGTTCAACAGTGGAACACACTCCCTCAAAGTGTAGTGGAGTCTCCTTCCTTGGAGGTCTTTAAGCAGAGGCTGGATGGCCATCTGTCAGGGATGCTTTGATTGGTAGTTCCTGCATGGCAGAAGGTTGGACTGGATGGCCCTTGTGGTCTCTTCCAACTCTATGGTTCTATGATTCTATGAAACCCATCATAGATGTGAATGTTAAGATAATGCCAGGAGCTGGTCTAGTAACATCCTGCCAAATGCATTTTTGTAAGCAATGGAGAGGATTCAAGCCTGAATTGTAATGGTTACCCTAACTAGTTTTAGACCAAATAATAATAATTTTATTTATAGCCTGCCTCTCTGACTAAGCAATCTAGGTGGGGTACAACAGAATTAAAAGACAGTACAGTAAAAAATTTCCATCCCAATCCAAACCTCCCACCCCTTAAAATACAATTAAATTAGAGAAGATTAAAACAAAGCAAACAATATAGGTATAATAACAAACATAATAACATAAAAAGCACTTTTTCTTCAGGCATTGTGGGACGTGACATCTAAATACATAAGCTGGGCTGAAGCTGGAGGGATTTAGGTAAGGGCTTTTTGAAGTTGGAAGAATTAGTCACTGTCTGGGAAGGCCTGCTGGAAAAGATACATCTTTATGGCCTTTTTGAAGCAGTCAAGAGTTGTGATAAGACGTATCTTGTCTGGCAGGCCATCCCAGAGCCTGGGAGCGGTAGCAGAGAAGGCCCTCTGAGAGGTCTGTGACAGCCTGGTCTTCATGGGCTGTAGCAGGTTCCTCCCAGAGGACCGGAGCATGCTGGGGGGGGGATCATACGGGAAGAAGCAGTCCCTAAGATAGGATGGACCCAAGCCATGTAGGGCTTTATGGATTAATTATTGAGTTGTGAGTCAGCACATAGGTATTCAGTGGGTCTGCTCTAGTTAGGACTAGCAGTAGAATACAAGCATTAATTTCCCATGTGAAATGGGTTTTGTGACTCATAATCAAGAGGTGGGGGAAGGGGAATGGCACTATTTATTCTCTCCATGCACATTGTATAAACCTATATGCTCTCTTTGGGTTGTACTCTGTGTGTCACTTTTGGAAGCCGTTCTTTCCTGTTGGATTCTGTAACAGCACTTTTATACGTAAACAGTTCAACATGGGAGAATTAGATTTCTTGTGACAGCCCTCTTTGAGGAATCACTGTACCTACTCATGTATAAATCTAGAAATTTTAGTCAAAAAATGGACCCCAAACCCCTGGGTTGACTTATTCACTGGTCATGAACCATCCCCTTCTCTGAGTAGAGTGGCAAAAGCTGAGAGCTTATTCTGTCTCAGGAGGACCTATAAGAAGCACCAGTTCCTTCTACTCTCTCTGCCATGGCTATGCTTCTGATGTTTTCAAATGTCTGGGTGGAAAAATGGCAGAGCTGGCAGCTCTTTGGTGCTTCCCCTAAAAGGAGCACCAAAAGAAATTGGACTTTGAAGGATTTGAATAAGATATTTGTGTATGTTTTTCAGCTTTCTGGGTTAAAATCATGCAAGGTTATCACATTTAAGACTATAATCACTGCTAATGTCACCATTTTCATTGCTTTGCCTTTTCATCCTTTTTGACATGTGTGTCTTTTCTTAGCCCCATCTGTACCTATTGACCTCCTCCACACACCACACAGCCACTATGCACCATAGTTAGCCCCATCTGTACCTATTGACCTCCTCCACACACCACACAGCCACTATGCACCATAGTTTGCACCTCCTTTAGGGTGAGCACAAACTGAAAATTGTTTGGCATAATTTTCCTCTGCTTCATCCTTTAGATCCTTTATTGAATGTCTCTCAGCTTTAACCTTGACATATCCACAGGTCATATTCAAATTCAAAATTTTGGTTCTGAAACCTGCCCTCAATTTACACATGAGTCAACTTATTGTTGAGTATATATGGTATATACTTTTGGCATTAATGAAGCAGCTTGGCCTTGTACATTGCCAAGTCTTCAAAATATTAATAACACCGAATCATTTTTTTTACTCCCCCTTCATGCTTTTTTTTTATTTTTTTATTTTTTTATTTTTTTATTTTTTATTATTTTTTTTTTTTTGGCCAGTGTTTTCCTCCAGGGAAGGACAGTTATGATAAGGAGGACATTTTCCATGGGATAGGAGACATCAAAGTAACAGCTGGTTAGCACAGTGAAGTAGTGATGGAAAGTAAACAAGAACAGTGTAGAAAAGCTTGAAGTCACTAGCTGTGCACCAAAGAGAACAACTAGTTTAGGGCAGACTTCAAAACAAGAACTATTTGTTTATTTCCACCCTGCCATCTTAAAAAGATATCAAAATCAAATCATAGTTATGAAATATCCCTAGTGCAAAAATATATACTATTTCATGTGTGCCTTATAGTGCCTTTCCTCCAGTCATCTCAGAATGACATTTTAAGCTTCAGAAGGGGTTTAGGCTAGAAGGTAGTAGTTAAAATCTACTGCAGTCGGCCCTCCTTGTCCATGGATTTTTTTATCCACATATTCAAGCATCCACAGCTTGAAAATATTCAAAAAAGTATGAAATCCAAATAGCAAACCTTGATTTTCCATTTTATATAAGGGATACCATTTTGCTATGCCATTGTATTTAATGTGACCTGAGCATTGATGAATTTTGTTATCCACGGAGGATCCTGGAGTCAAACCCCAACAGATAACAAGGACCTATTGTAGTAAAGTTCCCCACATGACTGTAGATGGGTTACAGTGAGTCAGCCTGATCAAAATAATAGGATAGTTTGCTTGTTTTATGTATTTTAAGGTTGCCTTGTAACACAGTTGTCATGGAAGTGCAGCAAAAAGCAGACCAATTTGAAATTCAACAAAAAGAAAAGTATAGTGCAGAATAAATATATGCATTTCCCAGAGTAAATACAGTTTAAAGCCAAGACAGAGTCACTAAAACATATGGGGAAAAGAAATCTTTTGATACCAAATGACACAAGGGTCTTTTGGAGTGGTCATTTTGAAGCTAAGATCCCCCAATGAAAAGATACTCTCTTTTGGAGCTACTTGCCACAAATCACTTGGCAGATACATTTGGAAAAGGAAAATCAGAATAGGACACACTACCCAGAAGTGTAGAGATAATGATGGCCATGAGAAAAATGTAACAAAATAATTTAAAATACTGGCTTGTGGAATGCTACATAGGAACAGTGAGTTAACATTTTATGTGGCACAGTGGGATTTTGTGGCATTAAACTCATGAAAGGCAAAAAGTCATATATTCATTTCGAAACATGCATAAAAATTCAGGTGGAACCTTGTACCAAATTGCCTTTCTAGCATGTGTCCAATTAATGACCCAAGTGTTTGGAGATAATTGTTTCCCCTTTAGCATCCACAGTACGACATACAGTATGAAGTAACTCTTTTCTAGGTTATACCTTCTATCTGTATCGTCATAAAAATCAACCTGTTTATGATATCTTAAGTCAGACCTGCACAAGCACACAGTAGGTAGGGGCCAGAATTAAAATAGGCTAAACTTCTTTGGACCATAGATAAGTTTCAATTAAATATTAATTAATTAATTAATTACTAATTACTATTAATAATAATATTATTAATTTTAATTCCATCCTCATCTTCCTCTGCCTGGCTCTCCTCTCCTCAGGAGAAAGCCAAGCAGCGGAGGAGCCTTGCCTTTCCTTCTCTTCCTCCACCTGGACTTCTTCTTAGGAGAAAGCCAAGTGACAGAAGAGGCTTGAGGGGCATGTGTTTGATCTTCTTCCTTTGAAATCACTCAGCCTTCTCAGGAGAAAGCCAGGCAGAGATGGAATCTTGCAGGGAAAGTGTTTGCCTTCCTCCTATTCCACCCATCCTTCTCTTCGGGAGAAAGCCAGGCAGCAGAGGAGCCGAGCAGAGCAAGTGTTTGCCTGTCCTTCTCCACCTGTACTTCTTGGGAGAAAGCTAAGCAGCAGAGGAGACTTGCAGGGCAAGTGTTTGCCCTTCTTCCTCCTCCTCCTCCTCCTCCTGGCCCTCAAAGGCCAAGCTGTGGAGGAGCCTTGAAGTTGTTCTACATCCTTGTGAGCAGCCCAGTATCCTTAGGTGGGCTGCATGTGGCACCCAGGGCTGCATGTTGTGCAGGCCTGCCTTAAGTTTAAAGACTTAAACATATTTATATAAACATACTAGAACACAAGAAAAATAACTATCAGGGCATTTTGCTGCATGAAATAAAGAAGCACACAGAGCCCTTCTTCACTCAATTATATCAAGGTATAGTGGGCCCTTGGTATCTGCTGGGGTTTGGTTCCAGGACCCTCTGTGGGTACAAAAATCTGTGAATACTCAAAACTCGTTATATACAGTGATATAGTAAAATGATGTCCCTTATATAAAAGGGAAAAATCAAGGTTTGGTTCTTGGAATTTATATACAGTCGGCCCTCCTTATAGGTGGGCTTGCCTTCTGCGGAAGGCAAGCCCCAGCAGAAATAATGGGGCACATATTCACACTGCACACCCTCTCTGCCACTGTGAGCATGCACTCCATTTTCTATGGGGCTTGAGCATATGCTCTTTTGGAATGGATCCCCCACATATAATAAATAATTTTATTTCTAGCCCGCCCCTCTGAACAGGCAATCGGGGCGGGTTACAAGAGAAGTTAAAAAGCATCACAATTAAAATATCCAATCCCATTCCCAACTCCCCCCCCCCCTTAATATGGGGAGGGCTGACTATATTTTAAAAATATTTCCAAACCGTGGATGTTTGAATCTGTGGATAAAAAATCCATGGATATGGAGGGCTGACTGCACATGTTGAGAATCTGTTATCCAGAATTCCAAAATCTGAAATATTTCAGAATCCAAAATTGTCAACATGGGTGGCTGAAATAGTGATACCTTTGTTTTCTGATGGTTCAAGATACACAACTTCATTTCATGCACAAAATTATTAAAAATATTGTGTATACAATTATCTTCAGGCTATGTGCACAGTCAGTCCTCTATATCCATGGGTTTTTGTAATCCACGGATTCAAGCATATATGATTTGAAAATATTTTTTAAACAGATAAAATCCAAAAAGCAAGCCTTCATTTTGCCATTTTATACAAGGGACAGGATCTTGCTGTGGCACTGAATTTAATGGAAGTTGAGTATCCATGAATGTTGGTATCTATAGGGGATCTTGGAACCAAACCCCACCAGATAACAAGGGACCAGTGTTTAAAGTATATACAAAACATATGTGAATTTTTGTTTTACACTTGGGTTCCATCTCTTAAGATATCTCATTGTGTATATGCAAATATTCCAAAATAAAAAAAAAAACAAACCCTCCAAAATCCAAAAGACTTCTGGTCCCAAAAATTTCAGATAAGGTAGACTCAACCTGCATGTAGTGCCCAAAGCTAGTCAAGTTGTTGTTGTTCCTGTTGTTGTTGTTGTTTTGTTATTTTGGCACATCAGGCTGAAAATTCCACAAATATCCCTCCTGATAATACAAATTTTAAAAAGCAAACAAAAAGGGGTTTGCTGCCCTTTCACAATACCCCAAATCTGCCAGAGGTGGCTAGCTTATAGTATTACATTAAGCTTTACAGTGAGCCCTCATGGATGTCTACTGAAAAATTGACAGAACATTAGCTGTTGACATGAGGCTCAATCTATTGCCAAGGTTCTACCACCACTGTCGAATTATTTGGTGACTTAGGGAACTCTCTCATGTTACTAGCTAAAGCTGGCAACACATAGTGTTAACTTCTAAGCTAGTAGGCGAAGCATATCTCGCATAACTGTGGAGAACAAATTGAGATAAATGTGGAGAGAAACTCAACATTGACCTGATGTACTCTAATATCTCAACACACACAGGAGTCCTGTGCTGTGAAGAACTAATGCAAAGCAAGAAGTATGCATGTATATATGTATGTATTTCTCTCTCTACTCTCCCAATATCCTGCATTTTTCCTGTCATGGGACCTAAGATGGCACACAACATTATTTTTAAACTTCTTTATTTTTAGTGAATGTATATGCATAACATGAGTATTAGTAAAAATCTGTGAAAACTATGAGGCTGTACAGATTGGAGGAAAGGGGCGGCAGTTTTTTTTTTCTTCCACTGTGTGAAAGGTGCAGTTGGTGCATTCACACACAACAATGATGTCCATGCGGTGCAGCACTGTTTGGGTACTGTGCTGCATGGGCATCATCGTTGTGCACCCCATATGGATGGGTGCATGCAACCATGGTGCCTGCAAGGTGATTGTAGGGCTGGGCACGTGTGGACGCCCAGCTGTAACAAAAACCCTAAAATCAGCCCCAGACTGGCACAAAGCACCAGTCTGTACTGGGCCTTAGTTCAAAATTTTCCACCATCTACTTAGGGCCAAAAAAACCCTGCAGAAATGACCCAGTTTGAAACCACTTTAACTGCCCTGGCTCAGTGCTAGGGAATCCTGGGAATTGTAGTTTATTGTGGGACCAGAGCTTTCAGAGAGAGAAGGCTAAATGTCTCACAAAACCTTTCAGATCTAATTGGAATTTTTCCGAGCCACAGCCTAGACAACAATAGTCCTCAGGGTTTAATAGAGGATCTCCTTCCTCTGCTAGCAAGGAGAATAGGAGGCCACACCAGTCCTTTTCACTCAGAACATCTCTCAGTGGGAGCATGTCTTCAGCATTTTGTCAGTCACTGAGAACACACATCCCCTAATGCTTGGGTTTGCAGGACAATGAAAGATGAATATACAACAGCCTTTACTTTGTATGCATGCACATTGTCCAGTCCTACATGCCCAAGTCTATTAAGAGATGTTTCAAGCCAAAGCACACCTGAGTCATATAAAGGCCTTAAGAAGCCAGTACTGAGAATTCTAGGATCATAGAATCATAGAAGCATAGAGTTGGAAGAGACCACAAGGGCCATCCAACTCCCTGCCATGCAGGAACTCTCCATCAAAGCATCGCTGACAGATGGCCATCCAGCCTCTGCTTAAAGACCTCTAAGGAAGATCTTAGTTCTATTTTTCGCTCCCAAGAAAAACAAAGACTGGTGAACTGTATTGAACCTGCAGAGGGTCAACCAGTTTGTCACAAGGCAGAAATTTCACATGGAAACTCTGTGTTTTGTTTTGGAAGGTGTACAGGAGGGAGATTATCTGATATGTCTTGACCACCGGGAGGTCTACTTGCACATTGTGATCCACCCAACTCACAGGAAGTATCTCAGGTTTGCTTACCTGAAGAACCATTACTGGCACCTCCTTACCTGAAGAACCATTACTGGCACAGCAACTATGTGAATTGGAACCTAAATTAGAACAAGACCTAAATTCAGGAAAATGTGGAACAAAACAGAAGACTCAAATTAACATATTCAGCAAATATGGCCAAATATGACATGGTTCAGGAATTGATAAATTCATTCTTTCCTATCAAATTTAACAATGGTCCATCTACAAATCTCTTCTTAAGATGCCCACCAAATAGGGTTTGGGCAGACTGACCATGTGTACCATTTTAAATGGGACAGTACCATTTTTTCCATATTCTCAGACCATCCTATCATTTTAATATAAATGCCAATTTTGTCCCTTTTCCAAGAAAAATGCCCTGTTATGTTGCAAAAATGGTTTGAAGATCCCTGTCTGAAATTGTAGTTGTAAAAAAAATGTTTCATGGAGTGTGAGAAGTTTTATGATAAGGTGTTGAAAGACCAAAATTTGCTGCATAAGATTAATTCAGCTGAGAAATATTCAGTGGATGATCATGGTGAAGTACAGTTTCCTCCTCTTTGTCTACCTAAATTTTTGTATGAATTCCATCACTAAAGAATAACAGTTAGCTGAATATCTATGTAATAAAACTTTTGTTGTCTTCCTTTGTTATGAATACAGAGTATGACATAACCCTGTCCTGTTTTTGCCATCGCAGTGTCCCGTTTTTGTCTCGAGGAAATATGGTCAGGCTAGTTTTGGGGGATATCAACTCTCCTGTGCTCTCTTCTAGCATTTGCTGTTTTGAGAATGCATACCTCAGCCTAAAGGTGTGGCCACATTTCTTTCTCTTCCCCCCCCCCCCTTTTTATACTTTTATATATTGTGTGGGGCACTTCTGAGAAAGCCTTTCCAATTAAGTAACCTTCAGGTGAACACTTTTCAATGAAAGATGAGGCTACTGCATAAATATCAGCTCCTCCTGTTCTTTAAACCGTATCCCTTGTTCAGTGATATTCAGGTGCAGTCTTTTTCCTTAAACAGTTAAAAACAAAAACATGAAATCTTCACAGGTTGTTGAATGCGCTGGCTTTCTCTCATGCTGTTAAACCTGTGAACAAATGCCTATAGCTATTTTTCATGTCCTCTGAATGCAAAACAACAACTGCTTTTTAACTGAATTAGCTAGCGTGAGTGGCTACAGAAACGTGATCCCAGCTGCCCCTTTAACCTTCTCTCCCTCTTTCTTTCTCTCTTTAAACCATTAATATGTGAGAAAAGATGTTGTCAATGCAGTGGAGTCTCTTTTTCTGACAGCACATTGTTTCCAGAAAGTCTGAGGGACAATGTAGTCAAAAAGGTTTGTTTGAAAATGCCACTTCTGTCGTTCATACTACTTTACAGCAGGATTAAAACTTCAGGCAATACTTGGATTGAACAAGAAGGAAACTTTCTTTAACTAGAATATTCCACAAAGTCGTACCATCCAATCGCCAGACTATAACTGAGATCCTTGGTAGTCAAGCTTAGTATATGCGTTCTGCTTGAGGAATTCTGCTACAGATATCCTGTTACTACCCCAGGACTCATTATTGCATTGTGATAGACTCTCCTTCTGGCCAGTTCATTGCTTATACGGGCAGGGAGAAGTGCCTGCATTTCCCTAGCTAGAAATAGACAGAGAGCATCTTCCACTGTTACCCAGAGAAAAGTGGTGGTGGTGGTGGGGTTTTGAGGGTTCCCACCAACTTTCACTGTTACTTCAAATGTCGAGGAAATTAGCTTTGCAAAAGGCTGGGTAACTTCTAGGACCATTTACACTTGTATATCCCAGTAATAACTGAGAATTTTGAGTTTTGGTGAATTTAAGAGGGTTTTATTCAGAAAAATGCGGAGTGCAATCACACACACATGATAGCAATTTTTGAAAAGACACAGCATTCAGAGCTAACCAAAATGGAAATGTGGAAATCGGATAGCAGATTTTAAGGGGTTCAGAGGGCAATATTTGTCTTTCCAAAGAGTTGACTGGAAAATGAGAGTGGCTCAGACTGGGATCTGAGGGTGACAGAGAACATACACAAAGCACAGCTTGGGACAATTTTATGCATACTGTGTGTGCAGAGGTGTATGCTGGCCGTGTCTGAAAAGGCTAGGCTTTGAGACCAATATTTAGACCTGATAACTAGCCTCTGGGGATGAGGCTATCTTGCAAGGTAACAAAGCCTTGATACTTCTCCCAAGAAATGACAGTGGGATACCAGACTGGTTGATGTCTTTAATTTTAGTGTGGGAAAAAAAACAGTATTTGGATCAAGATAACTTTAGGATGGATAGGGAAGTTTGGTTGAAACATAGCAGGGGATAGACAGAAAGACTTTGCTAACTTCTTCAGTACAATTAGATCTCATTTGTCTCTTGAGGCAAGAGCAAATGCAGAGGGCTTGGTAGAAGGAGGGAGCAATTAGTACAACCACTTAGATGTGATTATCTGGATCATCCACATCATCCTTGGGTCTTTTCTCCTTTCCTTCTGGGAACCTGACCTAGTGTTCCTAAAGGTCATCATGACTTCTCAAGAAAAATGCTGGTTCCAGATAAGGAATATGAAAACATGGGACCTCAAATACAGTGCAGGGTATGTAGGGTGTGCTAACACTACTGAGATCTACTGGGGTGTTCCATAAACGATAACAGATGATTTCATCAATCTGTGTCTGGCTTTATGAACATAGATAGATGCTTTTCCCATCCCTCTGCTCTCCATCTGCAAGGGAATGGCCATGGTAATGCCTATCACAATGAATGGTGTGTGTACGCATGGGCACACTTCGGCCATTGTGAAGGCATGAAGGAAATGCCAACCTCTGCGTGACCAGAAAAATAAAAATATATGCACAAGCTTAAGACAAAATTTTGCTTGCATATATTACTAATAGGATGCTGGCTGATAATTCTTACCATACCTTGTCAGCCTGCTGTCAGGGGGGCATGTGACTTGTAGTACAACACCTCCAGTAGATGCCACATTAGAGAAGGTTGAACTGCACCAGGCACCTCAAAAATGAACTTGGGGGCTGCATGTGACCCTGGTGATGCAGTGGTTAAATGCCAGTACTGTAGCCACAATGTTGTGAGTTCAATTCCACAGGGCTCCAAGTTGACTCACCCTTTTATCCTTTCATAGACCAGTAAAATGAGTATCCAGCTTCTTGGGGGCAATTGGCTAACACATAGTAAATTGCTTAGAGAGTGCTTAGTTCACTATGAAGCAGTATAGAAATGTAAAGTGCTATTGCTATTGCTTGCATGTGGCATACAAACTGCCTTTTCCCACTCCTTGTTTATTACAACTTTCTCCCTTTCTTTTCCTAATTAATACTAATAAAAAGTGATGTTCCACCCTATAAAAAATTGAGAGGGTATAAAGAGAAATTCACAATTACCCCCACTTCCATCACCACAGGGTAAGGAGAAGAGAAACTAAGGCCCGGTACAGACAGCCTTTTTGGGCTGTCCCCATGATGTGAGTAGGGCTGGGGAGCGCACAGCATTCGCATGCTCCCCAGCCCTAACATGTATGGATGGTGGCATGTTTACATTGCACCATCCATACCTGTGCACTGTGATGACATCACGCTGCATGCCACGTTCACAACACGGAGCACACCTGACATCATCTCACCGCAAGAGGCCCCTAGGGCGCCCTTTCTGTGGCACAAGAGGGAGCTCTGAAACAGAGCTCCTTCTTGGCGTGCACATCCTCGGCGTGGCTTTCACATGGCCGCACTAAGTATGCCAAGGGGAAAGGGGCCTCAGCGGTGGCCCCTTTCTTCCCTCGGGAGCGCCACCCATGGTGGGGTGCAGTGGGTGCCCAGGGCACCCACTGGACCCCACTTCAGGCCACGGAGAAGCGACAAATTGCCACTTCTCTGTGGCCTGGAGAAGCAGCGGATTGGAGCCACAAGGGCTCCCGGTGAGGCAGCCCAGGCTCCAGTCCGGCACTTCTCTGGGTGCCTACAGACCACCCCTATTGGGCAGTCTGTAAAGCCCCTAAGTGATGCTTTCTATCAGTAATTTCACAGGTGGGCTCTGAAGAAATTAATGTAATAAGCATAAAATGCAAGAAGGAAACTTGACCCATGTCACTGTATGCCTTTGTTGACTGGGACTTAAACATTATGGGAAGAGTCTGGCAATGAGAAAGTGTTATTACCTGATATTATAACACAGTATGTTAAGAGAGAGTGTGGAACCTTGGGTTTAATTCTGGTTCCAGCTGCTTGTGGTTTTACCCGAAGACAACTGGCTGGCCACAGTTGGAAACAAAGTGTGGTACTAGAGAGTCCTCTGGTCTGATTCAGTAGGCTTTTTTTAATGTAGTTTGAGGTTTAGTCAGGAATTTAAAATCCTGTAGATTGTCATTAGAGGTAGGAGAGAATTTTCAGCCCCTCACTAAAGCACAGATTGCAGGATTTCATAGGATAGAGCCAGCATGGCATAGTGGTTTGAGTGTTAGACTACGACACTGGGAGACCAGGGTTCAAATCCTGGATCAGCCATGTAAACCCACTGGGTGATCTTGGGCAAGTCACACTCTCTCAGCCTGAAAAGATGGCAAGGGCAAACCCCCTCTGAAGAAACTTGCCAAGAAAACCCCAAATAGGGTCACCTTAGGGCTGCCATAAGTCAGAAACAATTTGAAGATGCACAACGACAAAGCCATGACAGCTGAGCTATACTTATGAAAGTAATATAATGGGGTGGGGGATAAGGACACTGTCCCTGTCTCTCCCTGTCATTCATTCCCCAGATCATCATGGCTACTTAAAATCTCACTTGAGCATTTAGAAGTACAGTTCAGCCACCCAACCAAAAAGGACAGACAAAGCTACCCAAGGAGTGCAAGCACAGCAAATAGAAGAGTTCTAACTGTGAATGATTTTCAGTGTCTCAATCTGCAATGCTAAAAATGTCAGGACTGAAGGCAGCATGACCAGATGTCCTCCTTTTCCAGTACATGCCCTACATTTCAACCTTCTGTCCAGGAGGAATTCCAAAATGTCTTTCATCTTGGGTATGACTAGGAAGTGTTAATTTATATTTATGTTTTCATCTTTTAGTTTACGAGGGCCTACATTTTTCTTGAATGTCCTACATTTAACAGTGACTTGTCCTCCTTTGCCATTATGATGTCTGGTCACCCTGACTGAAGGAAAATTTCGTTTGGGGCATAATTCTTATTTTGCGTGGGGGCAGTGCTCTCTGTAGATGTTGTTGATGTGTGCCTTCAAGTCATATCTGACTTATGGTGATACTAAGGCAAGCCTGTCCCAAGGTTTTCTTGACAAGACTTTTTCTGATGGAGTTTGCCTTTCCCTTTCTCTAAGGCTGAGAGAGTGTGACATGCCCAAGGTAACCTAGTGTCTTTTGAACCGTGGTCACCAGAGTCATAGTCCAATATTCACTATACAGTGGGCCCTAGGTATCTGCTGGGGTTTGGTTCCAGGACTCTCTGTGGATACCAAAATCCATAGATACCCAAGCCACATTAAACACAATGGCATATAAAATAACAAAATCAAGGATTGCTTTCTGGAATTTTAATCTTTTTAAAATATTTTCATGCTGTGGATAGTAAATTGGTGGCTAAAGTATCCATGGATATAAAGGGCCGACTGTACCAAATGTCACTTTTAAAACTTATTAATTAGAAGACCACACACTCCCCCTTCTTGTCCTAGTCTTATATCTTCATGCAGAGAACATGACCCAGCTTTTGGTGACAAGTTTGCAGGACACAACCAATCTAGCTGGAGAAGAGTGATTAGTAAAACACTTTTGATAATCAGTTAACATTAGCACATTCTTTTGGAAGAGACCAATACATTCCACATTGACAAAATCATCTACAAATTAAACCACACTTCAAAAGCTGAGAGAAGCATCTCTCCTCTGAATCCTAATTAATCCTGTCAGTGGCAACTTCTAAATTCATTGACGCTCCAGGAAATGTCCCAGTTTCTCAACTCATTGTTTCACTGCTTCTAGACAGTATAGTGGTCTTTGCAAGAAAACCCAGAATAACCTTCCAAGCAGTCAGTCATATCATGTCTGTGTAATGCAACCTCCAGTTTAAATCAGTGTTTGTTGCAACATCTTTAACTGCACTTTTATTAGAGCATTAGGAAATGTATAATTCACCTTCTTTTAAAATTGCTTCTGAGGAGACTTTATAAGCAGGTTTTTTTATATGGAAAAAGCATTGTTAGTTACAGAATAAGAGTATTGATGTACAGTATTTTGTGGATCCTAGCTGAATGAAAGTATTGTAATTTATTTCCTGAATCATAGTACTTGGTTTCACTCAGTTTCTTCCCTGTTTTCTGTATTTTACTGTTTATATGGTCTGTTGACTACACATAAAATTTATGCATCTATTGATTATGGCAGAACAGGTACTGGCTGCAATTCTATTGATTAGATTCAACTAGAGTATGAATCCCATTGTGGGAGAAAGACGGGAGATAAATCCTTGAAATAAATAAAATAAAATAAACAAAGTAGACCCCTTATATAAATAGTTGATTGGTGAGTCGATGTGTCATGGATTTTTTACAGGGTTGTATTTGAAAATGTTTGATTTATTGTGCTTATATTAGGGTATGAGGTAGTAGCTGTTGGGAGTGAAAGAGAATGTTTCAGGAGATTTGCATAAGTCTGGTGAATGATGGGAATTTCATTTTCAGTGAGGAGTTTGTTAGCCTAGGGTTTGAGCAGAGTGCAGTTAGAAAAACGGTTGAGTTAGAATAAAGTTGGTTGCTGTTGGGAAGTCAGATGAAAATGAGGGGGGGGGGGGCAGAGGGAGAGATACAAGTGTTTTGACAATGTGTGAGATACCCTGTAGTCCATTAAAAATGTGAATTGCTACTCTTGCAGGCTTCAAAGAGAGACAAATCCACTTTTTTGTTTGCTTGGGCAAGAAAAAAGGTGGAGAGGTCAGTAGCCATGTAAAAGCCTTTGGGGAGGCACTTTGCCTACTTCTGTCTTATATCATATCAAACTATTTGCCCATCAAACTAGTATTATCTGTTTCATCCAAAAGACAGTAACTCTCCAGTGTCTCAGGTAGAGTGAAGTATTTCCCATCAACTGTTGATATATGATTCCCTTTTACCAGAACTGCCAGCATTTGAAATTGGGACCCAATGCATGCTAAATGTGCTTTGACATTCAAATGTTCTCCATCCCTTGTTTTTAGGTTGGTGCATTCAGGGCCAGGAAAAGGCTCCCCCCAGTCTGGGGTTGATTTATCCTTTGCTACTCGTACAGGCACGCGGCAAGGGATTGAAAGTCATCTCTTCAAGACAGAGACTAGCAGAGACCTCTCACTGTGGACAAGGAGCATTGTGCAGGGTTGCCACAATGCAGCAGAGCTCTCCATGGAAATCACAACCGGTGAGTCAGATCCATAGAAACCTCGGTCAGAGGCAAGTGCAACAGAGGCTTGAGTGGACCTTTGTTAAAGAACATATGCTGCTGCTTCCAATAGAAGGAAGGTTTGGGATCCTAGTCTGGCATACATACCTGGGAATGACTCCCACTGAATTGAGTGTTAATCCTAAATAGACATGAGCTGGCATCTTGTTGGTGACATGCACACTTTCTCCCCTCACTCAAAATAAACAAGGTTCCTTGTTGGGTTTCCTTTTCCCCTTGTCCCACACTGTGAATTCATTGTGTTCACAAAACCAGCATAATCTACTTAGTTGACACACACTCATCTTTACTACCAGTGCACAGAGACAAAACCAGCAGCTCCAGTGCCAGCAGGGTGGTGAATCCACTCCAGAGTTTAAACTCTCCAGGAGCTTTTCAGGGTACTTAACCTATTTGGGGGATAAGCTTTGGCAGCTTGGGTGGCTCCTTTAACATGAAATGAGAGTCATCCTTGTTTTTCTTGGTGGTGGTCAGAAAATATCCTAAAACATTTCTTTTTTGGTAACTTCCTGGTTTTCAGACAGAAGACATAATGTTTTATCATTACTGCTGTTGTTTCTTACATGCTCTAACCCCACCATTGGTTCTTGTCCTTGTTTCAGCTTGCACCTATAAAAGCCAGGAGTGCCGTTTGACCATCCATTATGACCATGGATTTTCTCTCACAACTGAACCTCAAGATGGTGCCTTTCCCAAAACCATTTTACAGTTTCCTTACGAAAAATTAAAAATGTCTTCAGATGATGGGATTCGGATGCTTTACTTAGACTTTGGAGGAAAGGAAGGTGAAATTGTAAGTGAGTTTTGATTAGTTATTTCACCACATACCTCTGGCTGTGTGTTGTTATTGCAGGCATATGACTGCTCAAAAATGTTACTTACAGCCTAGGGTTTCATTAATTAGCTGTGCTCCAAAGCAAGTGCTGAGGGATCTGGGAAGGGTTCGGAGAAGATAATTCCATGCTTTTATTCCTAGCCATCAGAAAATGTCTCCTTGCATTCCTGCAGTTAATATTCAGGGCTGAGCACTCAGAAGAAACAAGAAAGGAAATTTTGCTCTTGGCCAGTGCAAATTCTGCTCCAAGAGAAACCATAGCTTGTGTGAGTTTTGAAATTGAATAAAGACTGCACAATTTATAGGCCAGTTTTTAACAAAGTTAATTAATTAACAGGAAGAAAGAAGAATAAACAGTTTAGACTAGGTCTAGGGATCATCTCCCCCCCCCCCCCCCCAGCGTTATGCAGGTAACTAGATGTACAAGTGTTTCTGCAAACAGAGGGAAACACATTTTCTTTGAAAACTGCTGCTAAAGCTGCATACAATATTTGCTTTCATTCCTACCCTCTCTATCCAGCTGCCAATGTTAGGCCATGTCAAAAGAACGGCAAGTTCAGCCATTTGGGAAGAGAAGCGCTAGGTTTGATCTGTCCCTGGTGTTTTTTCTCAGAGGGCTCTTTGTATCCAGCCCCAGAAGAACATTTTTGGCAAAGCTATAGGTTCACCAGCCTGTATATTCAACAAATGCATCATGTGATATTATCATACTGGAGGTGACCTTACTGTTTACAATACTAAAAAGCATTCAGTGGGTTGGACTGAAAGGTACCCTTTGCTCACAATGGGATTCCTTATGCATGCAGGACAGCTTTGGATCCAACCCAGTCTCTTTCATATATGTTCTTGGCCTAGTCCCCATTAATTTGGTACCCAAAACCCCTCTCATAATCTCTCATTGTCTCTTCCCATTTCAGCAACTGGATCTTCACTCTTGTCCAAAGCCAATTGTGTTCATCATTCATTCATTCCTTTCAGCCAAGATTACAAGACTTGGGTTGGTAGCGTAAGTATCATCTTCAGTTGTGCAAGCAAGAAAAAAGATGGAGCTGCCTGTCCCAGTCTAAAATGCAAGTGACTTTTGGGCAACATCTGGAGCTGCTAAGAACATAACTTTTCTGCACAGGGCTGGAGCAGTGCCCTTATTTGGATCAGTTATATAAAGAAAGGAAAGCACAGAAGAACAAGAGTTGTCAAGAAGCTTGGAAGCAGGAACATAAGCTTTACCTAACCCATTGCAAGGAAGACATTGATTTCTGTAAATAAAGGCAAAAATTGAGTTCTGAAGGAGTATAATAGCTTAATACAAGATGGTGGCATTTCAAAGTCACAACGGTGCCTATATAAGTGTTGTAGAGCAATGGTTTTTAAACTGGGTTCTGAGCAACTCTGTAATTCCTTAGAAAATTCAGGGATATCTGAGCATATGGCAATGGTGGACAAAATTCTCTTAAGTGGAAAGCATACCCACTGTTTCTTATTTTCCACTGCAGTGCAGCCCGAGGCCTCCACTTTAGGGTACATTATCTGTTTATTGGGGACAACAGCTACCCTCAAAGAACTCAGGTCAATCATCTGTGTCAATTGATAGTGTGCACTAAAACATAGCCTAGAAATAGCATGCAGGAATCCTTGAGGATTAGAAATTTGGAAAACAGTGAAAGTGTTAAGTAGCCAGATGAGTACATTTATCCACATAGGATTTGGTAAAGCCATCACAGCCTATGTACCACTGAAGGTGTTTTGTTCCCATTAGTTGTCTTTCCCTTTTCAAAAAGCAGCAGGGAAATGTCACTTTCTTCCCATTAATGTATAAATTGTCCAGCTGATGGATCTATATAGCGGTTTGAAAGTCCATCAGGTTTGTGCTGCTTTCTAGTACTCTGAAAATAAGACACAAAACAACACTATTTGAAAAGCTATAGGTAGGGATGGTATTAATACAGGAAGCCATCAGCCGCAAATCAAGCATACAGAGTATACTTGGTGAGTGGGTTGATGTGGAAGGTCCCCTCAGTGTGTCTTTAAAGGATTAGGAAGGTCCAGAGTTTGGAAACAATCCTTTTAGGGGCTGAAACACTTTCAGTCTACCACCCCCACCTCCAGAAAGCATGGCCAGTGGCCAGGACATTGCATTAAATTTGTTGTCTCCAGTCCTGCTCTGGTCACATAGAAAATTAGATTGTGGAAGCCACCCTGGTTGCTTGGTTAGTAAAAATGAAGCCAACTGGCTTTGATAGAAGTGGAATTGCAGAGTTATTTGTAGCATGCTTTTGTTTAAAGTATCACTGAGATACATGAGCCATTTTTTAAATCATTTAGCAAAAAATAAAAATAAAATAAAAAACCCTTTATGGCATTTAAACAAGGGGCCATATTTTGAACTGAACATCGGTCATAGGTGGCCAAAACTGTGTTGTAGGAGCCACATGCAGCCTTTTGAAAGTACAATAACAGCTCTTGTGTGAATAATAGGATTCACAGGTGATATAGCTTGCAAGCAGCCACCTTAAAATCCAAAGCATATGGTACTTTAAAAGAGATAGATTAGAGCTTACTGTAGAGTTGGCTGAGCAAATTGTGCCTCATAAACTACATGCAAACATAGCCCACTCTCCATGTATGTGAGGGGGGAGGACAGTTAATTCATTTAGAAGCAGCAACCTTATACCAGAATAAGGCACATGGCTGTTACAGATGGGTAGGGTGGTAGCTGTTTTCCAAAACTTGTTTCCCCTGATCCCACTTTGGATCAGGACTTTAGTTAAACAGTGGTGGTGCTTTACTTTCTGCTCTCCTTCCTGGTCTGGATTTGGTACTCATTGTTGTGTGCTTTCAAGCAAGATTTGATGAGAGGTTTACCAATGCTTTCCCTGAGGATGAGAGCCTGTCACTTGCCCAAGGTCAGCCAGTGGGTAACCTAAATGGCCAAGTAGTGATCCACCTATTTAGTGGATCACTATACAGAGCCAGCATGGTATAGTGGTTTGAGTGTTGGACTACATCTCTGGAGGCCAGAGTTCAATTCCCACTCAGCCATGAAACCCACGGGGTGAGTCACACTCTTTCAGCCTCAGGGGAAGGCAATGGCAAACCTCCTCTGAACAAATTTTGCCAAGAAAAACCCATGAAAGGTTCATTTTAGGGACACAATAATGTGAAAGCACACAATAACAAATCCAGCAATATACATTGTAGAAGCAGGACTCTCAATTCAGATAGGAACTATAGCAGGGTAAAAGAGTAGAGCTGCTTCCCCTTTGTCCCCAGGCTAAGATCTTCATTCAAATTGGATCTCTTGTGCTTACTTGAACTTTTTAAAAACTATATATACATTCAGTAGCTAACTATTTAAAGTAACATGTGCTTTGGCAATTCCCTGTCCTCTGTAGCAACATGGGCACAGTTGCCACTGAGGGCAAAGAGGAAGCATTTTCTGTGCAACAGACAGAAGAGGGAGATGCATTGAAGATAAGGAGAAAGGGCTTCCAAATACGGGCGGACAGTGTGGAATTGAAGATTTTCACTGAAAATGTTGTGAACAGTATGAAACAGTGAACTGTATGAAACAGTCAAGAGTGAAGGTTCAACCAAAAAATGAACAAACATGAGCCCGATGAAGAAAGATGATGCTGTGAGTTATAGACTAGTGAGAAGTCATCAATATTTTGAGAACCAGTGACCACCTCCCCCACACACACGTTCCTTCTCTTCCCTCCATGCTTTGCAGGCTTTAAATAGAAAGCTGGATGGATTAATATAGCCTCCTGCCCAGCCTTCTCGCAGGGCAGTCGACCAGCATCCTCCAAGGCCTTTTCAGAAAAAATTATAAGAATATGAAGCCTCTGCCTTTAATTATTAATTTCATATTAATTTTCATTTAATTTAATATGTATGTACAAGTTGTGTGCCATTTCAGGTTCTCTTAAACTTGTGTAAATTTCTGGTCAGTTGCTCAGAGGGCTTAAAATTTTGGTCAATCCAGGTGTAGTTTGAAAACCCAACAACCATGGTTCACATAACTTACTAGTTCTCTTAAGAGTTAAAATATATGGAGAGAGTAACTTAATTATCCTGTCCTTCCCCGCCCCCATCCTACATTTGGGCAATTGAGATGTATAAGGACACTAACAGCATTAGCAATCTCTCTTTCCCTCTGATGAAGTGTCATTTCCTAAATTCTTTTCATCTTGTACATCAGCAAAGCAATGGCTTTCAAAGGATCAACACTAAAAACTCTATTTTATATACAAAAACACCCAAAAAATTCACAGGGAGTCCTCAAGCTGATGTTACATTTATTGTTTGAAAGCTTTCTGGAACATTGCTAATTTTTCAATATTGAAGCCCTTTGATTGGCAGACAAAAGGGAAATCACTGTTTCATTTTAAGAGTTGCTTGGAAGTGGGACAAAGTAAGTAAATAAATCAAATCTACTCTTTAGAGTTATTTTTGTACATGAGCTGAATTGGGGAAAATGTTTTGTTTACCTACAGAAGACACCAAGTCAGATCTTCATTGAATATTAACTACATGTAGACACTATAATCCTTTCAGGGGACATCATAAAATGAAAATTCATGGTAGATATTATAGCTCTCCTCTCTTGACCATGGTTAAAAAGATCCAAGATTTCTCTGGAGTAATGTAATGATTACTCCTTCATCACCCTAGTTTAGAGATAGAGTTTCCTCTCAACCCAAAGCAAAGACTAAACATGGTTAACAGTCTCTAGTACTGGCACAGTTCACAATTATGATTCACTCATACAGAGGGAATTTGTTCTGTAGAAAGAAGTGGAGACGCAACCTTTTCACTAAGTGAACACCACAGCATTACATATGCACCAGCCCCGATAGGTGGTCATATATAAAACAGCTAGCTTTCATAAAATAAAATAAAATAGGGGGTGGGTTAGCTACCCTTCTGGTAATTTTAAAAGTAATGTAATAAATTAGTTTATTTTAAAATACTGTTGTCTGATTTAGGACCTTGCATATTCGTTGCCTGAGAAAATCCTAAGAAATTCATGCGGTCACTGTAAGTTGACATGCAACCTGAAGATTCATACACAACACTCTGATATGTATGTGAGTTGGTTTGTGTCTGTCTGCTTTATACACTGATGAAGTTAAGAATCACACAGCCAGAAGTAGATTTCTGCAGTACATTAAAGTGAATAGGAACATCTCTTTCAGGCAGGGAATCTCAGTAAGTGCATATAACCTCTGTGTCTTGTCAGTTCAAGGAGGACAACGTAGTACGTGATTTTTTAAAAAACTTTTACTTTTGTTAAAAAAAATTGAAATTAAAAACAGACAAATGCAAAGGAGTACCACCCTGTGCACTGCCAAACTAGTAGGAATAACATTTCCCCCCCCCCCCCCCCCGAATACATTTTTCAGTTACAAGTGGAAAGTGTGTGTGAATTTGAATGAGGAAAGTCAGTGGATAAAATCAGAATAATGTGTATTTTAGCATACGTCAATGAATATGTAAATTATACTGCACTACTTCTTTAAACACTTAAAAATCACTGGAATAGATGTATCTGCATTGTAAATAGTCAGAATCCATTTATTAGTTATTATTAAATGATGCAGTATGTCATGTAATTTACGGTGCTCAGATTACAAAATGAAGAATAAGTAAATAACTAGTTTGCAAGGAAAATCATTATTTTATATTTATAGACAAATTACAGATTTTGGATCTAATATTTGGTTGGGGCTAATAGAATAAATTACATGGAGCTATTTCAGATTTATAAAATTTAGTTTCAGATATTTATATTTTAGGGGGGGGAAGACTATATTTAATAAAAATTACATTTACTGAATTTTTTTGTGAGATGGTAATTATGAGGGAAAGTAATTTGCTTGTGTGCAGAGGCCACTTACACTGCTTTAATCCCACTGAAGTTTGCAAACCAAGTGAAGAATTCATTTCATTGGATGACAGCAGTTATTTAGCTAAGGCCCCTTGACTAAATAACTGTGAAGTGGTTTGTTTACTTCACTGAAGTGACCTTCATCCCATACTGACAGTCACTATAGCAATGCATTCTGTACACTGGCCCAGCTTGTCTATGGTTTAGTGCAGTGCTGAGCACCGACATGGGGACTGTGGACCATTTTTCTTCTTCTTTTTTCTTTTTCCCACATCCTCCCCACACAGGCTGCACCCCACCCCAGCAAGCCTAAATACACATTGGCTATTTGCATCCCTTCTCAAAATGGCAGCAGAAAGTGACATTGCATCACTTTCTATCACCATTTTGAGAGGGTCTGCAGAGGAAAACTAGAATTGTGAGGCCTTGCTGGGTCCTGGGGTGCTTGCATGAATGAGGGGGGATATTTTTGCATGTTTGGGGGGGGGGGCTTTCTGGATGGTTTCAGGGCAAGAATTGCCTGAAGGTTACACCATATTTTTAAAATGGGTTTGCAGGGGCCTCAGGGACCACAAAAATGGGATCTAGAGGCCAAATATAGTGCACCAACACTTTGCCCAACACTGGTGTAGTGCTGCATGCATGATCCTTGAATCACACTAACTTTTCCCTCCTCTGGCACGGCTGACTGCTTTCAGTTTGTAACTAACAGGAATTCCCTGTTGTGTCAAAACCTGGGGAACCTTTTAATTTAAAGGTTGGAGGATACAAAGCTATTAACCAAAGGAAGATTTGCATAATGTTAATGATGATGAAGACTACAAAATTATTAAAGATTGTACTTTAATACTTTCACCCAGTCATCAATCAAAATGGAGACTCTAGGCAAGAAAACATAAGATTAATATTTGGAAAGGTAGCCATGAAGCAAGCAGAGATTATCCTCAAGTGTAAGATGTATAGCTGAACACCATAATGAGGACTACCAAAACACTGTTTCCACTTTCCATGTCTGGATGTGAAACATGGACAGTGAAGAAAGGTGATAGGAAGAAAAAGAACTCATTCAAAATGTAGTGGTTGAGGAGCTTTATGGATATCATAGATGGCAAAAAGACAAATGGGTCGTAGAGCAAAGGAAGCATGAACTCTTTAATAGAAGCCAAAGTCATACTTAGGACATATGAGAAAAAATGATTCACTGGAAAAGACAATATTGGGAGAACTTGAAGACAGTGGGAAAAAAGGAAGACCATATTACAGATGAATTGACTCAATAAAGGAAGCCACATCCCAGTTTACAGGATCCAAGCAGAACTAAGTTTTTTTTAATGGAAGTTTCTCATTCATAAGGGTTGCCATAAGTCACAGCTAAGTTGGCAGCACAGCAACAACAAAAGAATACGGAAAAAAATAACAGGCTAAAACAGTTAACCATGTCCATGTGCATTTAGGAATAAATCTGTTAGACCCCAGCAGATTTTAAAAGGCCTTGTTTTTTTAATGGGCATCAGAGCAAAACCAGCTTCAGCATCAGTTGGGCATTCACTTTGGTGCATAAGCCTGAATTCTGACCCTTTGTTATTTAACTAAACTGCAAAGATTCCTTGAATTTAGATGTAATGAAAAACACTTGCTGGTTTAAAAACAAGCAAAAGCATAATCTTCTTCCACACATGATGCAGATCAGGATGTTGTGATTTAGCATTGCATCTGAAAGGCTCACTGGAGAGAGACTGATAGTGATTTAGCACTGCATCTGAAAAGCTAACAGTAACTAAAATCACTTCACCTCAGATCTTTAGCTTCTCTACACTTTGGCGGGATGATACAATAACCAACCTATCCCATAGTCACAGCTGACCCCAGGACAAGTTGTTTATCCATTTGGATTCATGACAAGTACATTTGATCACATTGTAAAATGCTGAGAAACAATGAGAAACACATACGGAGTTGAACTCTTCAGTGGGAGTCAAGACGCTCAGCATCTGAGACGGGGATAGATTTCTAGGATGAGATGGTGAACGTTCTGGAAACATCACAGTACAAGGAAATGACCTTCATGACATGACACAGAATTGACAGAAGTGTGAGCAGAGTAAGTTCAGCATAAAATAGGGCAGCTACAGAATCATGTAGCTTGAATGGCAGAGTCCCTTGCTTCATACCTTACTGCTGTGGCATTCTGCCATTTGGTTTGCTGATTTGTCTGTGAGTGTGTCATTGAGTCTAACTACAGGTACTTTGGTTATATAAAGGAAGGGTATTTTGATTACATTTCAGTTCCTTTCAGGTTTCTTCAAGGCAAGAGACAATTTTTGACAATTATTTTCAATAAAGTTCAAGATGGCTCTTGCCTTCATCAGAAAAAAAAAATGTCTAGTTTGTTGATCACAAAGAACATGTTTACAGGGTTAAGCACCTTTAAGTCATGGGAACTAGAAAAAAAAGATATTCCTTTTTAAAAAGTCCTTTATTATCTGTTACATGGCATTGCCTGGGTTGATGATGATGGTTCATTTATAAAATAAAAATCTTTTTCTTTTTTTAAAAACGTGTGACATGCAGACCTAAAATTGTTATATTTCATACCATATTCTATGAAAAATGGACCAAACCAATACGTCCCCCTCCCCCCACATAAAGATGAAGTTTGCAATTAAGCCCCAAACTTTCACAAGAATCTTCAGGCTATCCACCTAAGTCTAAATTTCAAACTTGGTCAAAATCCGTTCAATAACATGTCCATTCTAGAGGAACAATTAAAGAAATATAAAATGTTTTTTTTCAAATGCTACTCAAGATAGTTGGTGCATTGGATCCAAAACCTTACTGTGGTCTTTGTTTTGGTCTCATTAGCTAACACACCAAATTTGTTGACACTGTGATCAAGTGTATGTTTTACATAGTATAACAGATCGACAAAATATATAAACAAGTTAGGATACAAGCAACACACATAAAAAGCAAAGGAGGTTTATTGTATGCTTTTATACAGTGTGGCATAATAAATACATGTTATTTACAAAGAGTGGCTCACTTCAAGGTAATTTTTAATATCACAGATATGCTGCAGATACTAGGTTTTTCACCACCTTAATTATATTACCAAGGCTCTCCAAGCTGTCCATTTAATGTGCTGTGCTCACTCATAAGAAGCTCTTCACAGAAGCTCTTCACATCAAGGGCTGTGGACCATGTCATTCATCCTTGGTTTTTTCTAAAACCCATTCAATCACCTGTGAATATGTTTCAGAGGCAAACACAGAAATAAAATAAACAGGTTTAACAAAATGTTACTTTGGTGGCTTTTTAGCAAGAAAAAAGTGCAGACAAAGGGGATATGATTGAAATCCATAGCATTTGCAGCAGGGTAGCTGTGTAAGTTTGCCACAACAACACCTGAAAGTCTAATAGGTATTATTTGGCACATGCTTTCACTGACTGCAGCCCACTTCCTGAGATGCCGTTTACATATGCCAAATAAATCTTGCTAGCTTACAATAGCATATATAATTTTGCATCCATGGTCTGGAGAAAAAGAGGGTCTTTCCTTCTCCCCACCCCATATTTAAATACAAGAATCTGGGGACAAGCTAAATGAAGATATAAGAACAGATAAAAATATATACTTCATCATACTCTGTCTCTCTCTCTCTCTGGCTTTTCTTCGCTAACCAAGATTCAGGAAGGACTCATCCCACGCTTTCTACAAGCGCGTTGATGACTAAAAAGGCCGATCCGAGATAAACAAGTCTAGTTACAGAAAGCACAGCAGAAAGTCTCCTTGGGTGATGTTACCAAGTTGTGGTTCTTTCTGCGTTGTCGTTTCTCTTCGAGACTTGTTCGGCATGAGTTCTCAAAAGAGGCTGCAGCACTGTAGATAATGCATCTCCATGCCTCCCGATGTGAGGCCAGGGCAGACCACTGTTGGTGATCAATTTGGCCAAGCTTGAGATGTTGTTTCAGGGAGTCCTTGTATCTCTTCTTGGGGGCGCCCCTCTTACACTGACCCATGGTGAGTTAACCATAGAGTACTATTTTTGGGAGGCAGTGGTCCTCCATCCTAGAAAAGTGACCTGCCCAGTGCAGCTGTGTTTTCAGTAGCATGACCTCAATGCTGGTGATCCCGGCTTGCTCCAGGACAGCAATATTCGTCACATAGTCAGTTCAGTGTATATTTAGGATTGTGCGTAGACAGTGCTGATGAAAGCATTCGAGGAGTCATAGATGTTGGCGATAGGTGACCCATGTTTCAGACCCATAGAGGAAAATGGACAGTACAACGGCTCTGTACACACTGATTTTTGAGCTTCGCCTCAGATGTTTGTTACTCTAGACTCTTTTGTGAAGCCTTAAAGAATGCACTATATGCCTTTGCTAATCTGTGATCGATCTCTTTATCAGTCTTGGCGTCTGAGGAGACGATACTTCCCAGGTAGGTGAACAATGCACAGTTAAAACTATGGAATTTGATCACCATCAACCTGGACAGTTTTCAAAGAAAGACAAATTCATAAATGTCCTGCTGATGCACTTCTCCATGGGGTATATGTGGTTTGCCACTGTGTACATCTGAGTATGTACACAATGCTGGACTAAGGAGACCTTAGGTCTGATTCAGTTCAATTGTGAGATGCATGATGCACTGCAGAAAGTTGAATCTAATAGATGCTGAAATGACTGAAGAATCTTCAGAGGGTATAACAGAATCTTTGACTGATAAAAGCAGGATGGGTTTTATGGTGGGGATATAAATTTTTAAAAAACCTCTTTACAACTAGGGATGGGCAAATTGGTCTGTTTCACTTAAAAGTTACTAATTTTAATAAATTTTGATAAGAACTTAAATGAAATTCTCACCAACCCATACAATCAATTGTTTGCCTTAAATTTTTTTCTTGATCCTAAGGTGAACCTATCATGGGGTTTTCTTGGCAGAATTTGTTCAGAGAGAGTTTGCCCTTGCCTTCCTCTGAGGCTAAAAAAGTGTGAATTGCCTAAAGACTCCCGATGGGTTTCCCAGTGTTCTAGTCCAGCGTTCAAACTACTACACTACAGTGGCTCTTATAAAATTAATACTCAGGTGAAATTCTACAAATCAGTACTAAGGGAATGAATACAATATTTCTTCAGATTCATTCAGCAGCCCAGTGCAAATACTATTTCTGCTAACCTAATTCACACCAAAAATAATGACCCAATGCTACTATAATAAGGAAGGGAAGCGAGGAGTTCATGGTAAATCTTTTGTAATTTGTAATACTGTTTTGTATAGGAAGCTTTTTTTCCCACATGCACATAAGGACATAAAAGAGGATCACCTGTTTAACATTGCTGTTAGCAGCTTTCTTCATTTCATCAAACAGACCTCTAGATGTTTTCAGATCCTAAATATGAAAGGTAATACTTTAGAATGTGCCAGCTCATGATCTCAGTGCTTAAATTTAACATTAGCTAGAGGGCAATGAAATGTTCTAAGCTTTCTTAAATTTGACATTTCATAGTCATGCAAGATATTTTAAAATCTCATTTTCTGACCATATTATACCCCTTCTTAGCACAATTTTTATTCTTTGCTCTCACACACCTGGACCTTTTCTGTTCATACTGCCAATTACTCAAGTTCATTATTACGAGCCCCAAAATTATGTTCATGAATGTCTGTGACATGATGCTAGATGTGTCATTGTGATATCACGGATGAAATCCCATGGCTTACCAACAGGATCAATAATGTTTGCAAACAGTAGATGCAAACAGGCACATAAAGAGGAAAATGGGAGTAAGAAGGGTAGCAGCAAAAAAAGGGAATGGCTTTGTAACACAGTAAGAAGGTTTGGCTCAATCTTGACAGTAATACAGTCTATCAGTTTCTGTCTATATATAGATGAGACAGTCTCTGCATTTGTTAGCATGAAAGCTCAATGCACTAATCGGCTAGCACTTTAAACTGTAAAGTATGGATATGTCCAAAGAGAGACAGAGAGAGAGAGTATACTGCAAGAATTTTTCCTGTTGACTGAAAGCATCATTCACACCATCTCAAAATTTATACAGCATGCTATGTGGGCTAACAGAGACCAGTATGGAGGCAAAGTTATCCTATAGTTGTACCATGGGCAATTCATACCCCTGATTTCTGAACAGCTTAAGTTGTAAAGCTGTGAAGACAATCAAAAGCATAAAGCTCTTTTGCTTGCCAGTTTAACACTTTCATGCTGCTTTGTACATACACAGAAAAGAAACCACAAGAGAGGATGATTCAAACTAAGTTCTGCAAACTTTTATCTACTATCACTTCACAAGTTTTTTTATGTGTAGACGTAAAAAAAAAACCCACTCAAGTATCTACCTAGTATTTTTAATTGTGCACAAGTGTGACAAACAGGTGAATAGAAATGCATGTTTTTAACAATTCCACTTGTCAGACAGGCAGAGGTAGCAACACTTTGCTACATAAACAAAAAAATTATCTGAAATAAAGTACTTGGACTGGTAATAAGATAGCTTCATATATTCTATCCCAAGAGGGAGAGGGAGAGCAATAGCAATAGCTAGGTTTGTGAGGTTCCTACCATTTTTATTTGGGCTGTTAGGTAGCAAAGCTGCATTCAGGCCTATATTGTCAAATCTGATGACGTGAAGGGTTTTGCCCCACCCAGGGGAAAGAAACACAAATGATAAGCATGCTGCAGGAAGTTTGCACGCACCCTACTGTGCTGAACACAACCCACACTTCTTCTTGTCATTTTCCACATTTTTCGCTATCATTGTATTAAAACATACAGTCATTTGTTATTCTGGGTGTGGGAAAACATGAAAAACTCAAGTACCTTTAAATAACACTTGGATATCTCAAATAGACGCTGGCTGCAAGTTGCAAAGCACTTGTGATCTTCACCAATACCATGCTTCCCAAGGGTTTTTGTCACCACCTCCTTCAGCATCTTGGAGTGGGGAGAAAGCACCATTTATGTCATAAATTTTATAGTGGAAAGGCATAATAGATTGTATACTCTACTGCTAAATCGGCATTTTAATCTGAATAGAATAATGATTCAAAATAAAGTGAACGCCACCAATTCTCACTTTGATCCCACTATAGAGTCACAACAGGAGCTATTTTATATGTTATAGATATGCTTGTCAGTGAGTACATATTAAACAGGAAGCAACATGATATTTTTATCTTACACATATTAGTAAACATGCATTTACATTCTCAGCTTTATGTCAGCCAAACCATTTCATTTTGTCCAATAAAAGATACAATGCACACAGTGGACCTCTCATGCTGGAGCAAGAAAGCTGTTTAGATTTCCTTCATCTGAAGGTACAGATTGCTTGTTTACCTTCTTCACAGGAAGATGAATAAAATATTCAGGTCCTTTGATGATTATTCACAGTATTGCTAAACACTAGGGTTTTTAAAAACCATCTCATAACATGCTTGTTTAGATTTTCCTTTCACTGATGCTGTTGTTGAGCTACCTTTAATTTTCCCCCCTTTGATTAATTACTTAAAGCTGATTCATATGTTAGTTTCCTGTACTGAGATTACTCTCCATCTGGGGAAAGTGTACACATTACAACATGACTGCATAAAGCTTTCCAAATTTTTTAGAATGGCACATTAGCTCTATATACTGAACATTTTACTGTGTGACTAGCCCTGCTCTAACTGGTTACCTGAGGGCCATCCCTTGTGCTATGTATTTGCAGCACACCTTGCCCCATAACTTTCCTTTAGGCTTTACAATGCCATGAAAGAGGAGCAGCCAGTACATCTCATGAGGTAACATGCAGCACACTGAGCTGCTTTTGTATACTTAGAGCCCATGCTACTGTATTTGGTGGCACAGTAATTCAAAATAATAATAATAATAATAATAATAATAATAATATAATAAATTTTATTTATATCCCGCCCCTTTGAGAACAATCAAAGTTAATTGTCTAATTAACAAATTGTAAGCCGCTCTGATAGCTTTGGCTGAAGAGCGGGGTATAAATAAAATTCATTATTATTATTATTAATCAGGCAGCTAACAATAATAAAAATTCCAGTACATAATATATCAAAGTTTACTTCCCTCCCCCCCTTAAAAAGTTATTAAATCAATTATAAAATTAAAACCAACAATTTAAAACATCAACAATAAATATCACATTATGAATAACAGTAAACTACGGCAGCAATATAATTATATTTCAGGGGAAAGACATTGGGGACTCTCAAGAAGGGATTCCTGAGGCCGGGATTATCTATTCTGGAAAGGCCTGCTGGAAGAGATCTGTCTTGGCAGCTTTTTTGAAGCAGTCTAGAGATGTCAATTGACGGATCTTGTCCGGCAAGCCGTTCCACAATCTGGGGGCAACAACAGAAAAAGCCCTCTGGGAAGTAGCCGAAAGCCTAGATTTTTGAGGCTGCAGCAAATTTCTCCCAGAGGAGTGGAGTGCACGGGGAGGATTGTAAGGGAAGAGGCGGTCCCTGAGATAGTTTGGGCCCAAGCCATTTAGTGCTTTAAAGGTGATAACCAACACCTTGTACTGGGACCGGAAACTAATAGGCAGCCAGCGGAGGGATCTCAGTACTGGAGTAATGTGGTCCCTCCTCAATGTTCCAGACACTACTCTGGCCGCCGTATTCTGTACTAATTGCAATTTCCGGACCAAGCATGAGGGTAGCCCCATGTAGAGCCCATTACAGAAATCAAGACGTGAGGTTATCAGCGTGTGTACAACAATCTCAAGATCCCTTACTTCCAGAAAAGGGCGCAGCTGGCGTATCGCATTTACCCAATTCATCATCAGGAGTGATGAGTCAAGGAGCACCCCCAGACTGTGAACACAGTCACTGGAGGAGAGTGTGACCCCATCCAGGACTGGAGGTTGCAACCCGATTCTTGGTTTAGGGGCCACTACCGTGAGCACCTCTGTCTTGTCTGGATTCAGCTTCAATCTGTTTTTCCTCATCCATCCCATTACTGCCCAAAGACATTCACTGAGACAGTAGATGCCATTGGAATTCAAGGCCGATGAACGAGATACGGAGAAATAGATTTGGGTGTCATCAGCGTACTGATAACACCCAGCCCCATAACTCCAAATGATCTCACCCAGCGGCTTCATATAAATGCTAAATAACATCGGGAACAGGATGGCACCTTGTGGGAAACCACAGGTGAGCTCTCTTTTACTCGAATAACTGTCCCCGAGCAGTACCCTCTGGGACCTGCCCGAGAGGAAGGACCGGAACCACTGTAGTGCAGTGCCTCCAATACCTAACCCCCTCAGGCAGTCCAAGATGCCGTGATCTATCATATCAAAAACCGCTGAGAGGTCTAGGAGCACCAACAGAGTCAATCTACCCCTGTCGATGCTCAGACACAGATCGTCGGTCAGAGCGACCATGGTGGTCTCAACCCCAAAGCCTGCCCTGAAGCCAGTTTGAAATGGGTCTAGATAATCCGTTTCATCCAAGACAGCTTGGAGTTGAAGAGCAACCGCCCTTGCTCAGAAATGGTAGTAAAGAGACTGGCCTGTAATTATTCATATCCAGGGGGTCCAGGGAAGGTTTTTTCAGAAGCGGCCTAATGGCCGCCTCCTTCAAGCATAATGGAATATGACCTTCTCTGAAGGACGCATTGATGATGTCCATAAGGAACTTCATCAATGCATCTCCCCCCTGGCCGGCCAGTCATGATGGACAAGCATCGAGAGGACAAGTTGTTTTCCTTACCCTAGCAAGGAGCTTGTCCACGTCATCGGTACTCACAAATTGGAGCTGATCCAGAATAACTTCATTGACAGAGTTGCTGGACACCTTGTTTATGGTTTCTGTTAGAAAACTGGCATCTAAGTCAGCTCTTATCTGAGAGATTTTATCTGCAAAGTGGTTATTAAACGCGTCACAGCAGGCTGTCCGTCGGGTTGAGTAAGGGATTTGGTGCAAGGGGTGCCTGCATCATCTCCCTCACCATCCTGAACAGCTCTACTGGACGAGACCCTGCAGACACAATACGTGCAGAGGAAAATAATAATAATAATAATAATAATAATAATAATAATTTGTATTTATAGCCCGCCCCTCTGAGCAAGCAATCGGGGCGGGGTACAACACGTTTAAAACAGCAGACAGTTAAAATGAACCAATCCCATCCCAACTTAAAATGTGATTAAATTAACAATGAATTAAAACCAAGAACATGTAACAAAATAATACTAAAAACTTAAAAATTCTAACATTAGAAGGGAAAGCTGGGCTCACTGGGAATAAAACCAAAGAGAGTTAAGATCTTAAGTTGGTAAATCCCAAATAATTGGAGCCGGGAGATATTAAGTACTGTCCAGGAGGGCCTGCCAGAAAAGATGCATCTTTAATGCTTTCTTAAAGTCATCAACAGATACCATGAGATGCATCTCATCCGGCAGGTCATTCCACAGCCTGGGGGCAACAGCTGAAAAAGCTCTCTGGGAGGTCTGCGCCAGCCTAGTCTTCATAGGCTGTAGCAGGTTCCTCCCAGAGGATCGAAGTGTGCTGGGGGGTTCATACGGGAAGAGACGGTCCCGAAGATAGGATGGACCCAAGCCATGTGGGGCTTCAAAGGTTAAAACCAACACCTTGTACTGTGCCCGGAAACTAATTGGCAGCCAGTGGAGGGATTTAGAATCATAGAATCATAGAGTTGGAAGAGACCACAAGGGCCATCTAGTCCAACCCCCTGCCATGCAGGACCTCCAAATCAAAGCATCCCTGACAGATGGCCATCCAGCCTCTGCTTAAAGACCTCCAAGGAAGGAGACTCCACTACGCTCCGAGGGAGTGTGTTCCACTGTCGAACAGCCCTTACTGTCAGGAAGTTCCTTCTAATGTTGAGGTGGAATCTCTTTTCCTGCAATTTAGATCCATTGTTCCGCGTCCTAGTCTCTGCAGCAGCAGAAAACAAGCTTGCTCCCCCCTCAATATGACATCCCTTCAAATATTTAAACAGTCCGGGAGGGCCTGCCAGAAAAGATGCATCTTTAATGCTTTCTTAAAGTCATCAACAGATACCATGAGATGCATCTCATCCGGCAGGTCATTCCACAGCCTGGGGGCACTGGTGTAATGCGCTCTCTCCTAGATGTGCCAGTGACAAGCCTGGCTGCCATGTTTTGGACCAGTTGCAGTTTCCAGGTCAAGCACAAGGGTAGCCCCATGTAGAGCGTGTTACAGAAGTCCAGACATGAGGTTACCAGCGCGTGCACCACAGTTTCTAGACTCATGTCCAGGAAAGAGCGCAGTTGGCGTATCAGCCGAAGCAAATAGGAGGCACTCCTGGTGGTCTCGGGCGGAATGTTGAAATCCCCCAGAACTAGCAGTCTAGGGGACTCCAACAACAGCTCCGAGACCAGCTGTGTCAGCTTGGTTATGGAGTCTGCTAGACAACGGGGTGGCAGGTAAACTAGCAGAATCCCCAAACTATCCCTGGTCCTCAGGCTGAGGTACATACACTCGAAACAGACTGTGTTCCGGACAGGTACCCCGGTGAAGATCAGGTTGTTCTTATGAACTAGAGCCACTCCGCCTCCGCCGCCGCCCCCCCCCCCCATGAATACCTGGAATCAGCCAAAACGCCCTCCCCTGGTCCACCAGTCTGCGACAAAGCAAGATCTCAAAGCAATGGAAGCAGTAAGAACATTTAATGCAAAATTCCAAAGGCAGAATGGAGGGGCTGCAAAGTTGTGTGTTTCTAACTGACATTTTGTGGTGTCTTTAGCTCTAACACATTGAACCCATACTTTGATATCGCTTATTTAATCCAGAAAAGGCAAAAGAGGAAAAAATAAATCTCCCTTTTCAGTTATCCTGAAAAGTACCTTACCCGTATATGCTTTTGAGACCTTGATTCCTTCATGGGTTTTGATGTTTCTGGCTCTTTACTACACCTCTGGTTTCCTGACTTGTTCTTGGGGGTTACTTGGTACACCTGATGCTGAGACTGTTTGATAGCTAGAGATGGTGGAGGGATGGATGTCTCCAGGTGCTGCCTTGTGACAACTCCTGAATGGCGACTTCCATTACTTACACTCCCCTGGGAGAAGAGAGAATCTGTGCTTTCAGATTTGACTAATCTAGAACAAGCAATGGAGGAAGCAAAATAGATTTTAGAGACATAAATGGTACATTGTGCTTGATTTGCTTTTTAAAATACTAAAATAACATCACATACCAGCAGCTGAAAACTATCAGTCTGAAAGCAGAGTAAAAAAAATACACATTTCGGTTTCTGAGCATTTCTTGTGTCTGATGAAGAGAATTAATGAACTTTGGTGGAACAGTCTCAGCTAATGTTTTGCAGGATGCAAACCAATGGGGATTAGGTGAAAATGCCTTCAGGCCTCCTTTCAGTATTTTCAATACTAAAAAGGTTATCACATGTGGAAAAAAATAGGAAGAGATGGGGAGGAATTAGCAAGAAAGGGATTAAGATCATCTGAACATTTAGCTAGCTTTGCTACACAAAACCCACTCTTTAGAATGAAAGAGTTGAATTTACACAAGAAAGGTCTCAAATTACTTTTAAAAAAAAAGTAGTGTTATCACCTCTTGTTGGGATAACGGCCATCCGGGTCTTTTGATCTGCGTTTTAGTCTGGAAGCCTCTGTTTGGAGCTCTCTTTGTAAAGACTCCCCATCAGGGATGCTGCCGGGCTCCGACAAAACTGCAGGAGATGGCAGAGGGCTCAGGACACATGGCACAGGGCAGCACTCTTTTGTGCAGGTAGTCTGAGTTTCGTATCGGATAAGACGAGTCTGAAGTTCAGCAAATCCCATATCTCTTTCCAAAGCTCTTCTGTTGTCTAGACAGTATCTAAAACGAAATAGAAAATTAGATGTAGAAGGCAGAAGCTTTGCAAAAAAACTGCAGATATTCCCCCCCGGTTGGAGACAAAATACACTTTCTGTTTATCTTTCAATATATAAAAACTTCCTTTGCCTCCCTTTATCTGACTTCCTTGCAAACTTCAGAAAAGATCTTCACATGGTCTGTTATGAAATGGAGGGGAGAAAAATCTTCTCAAAGGTATAAGTATCCTCTATCTTAATGAGCTGGCATAGTGCTACAATATACTTATGTAACTTATGTCTCCACCTCGATTGTTTTACAGAGGGGCGGGTAAGAAATAAATATTATTATTATTATTATTATTATTAACCCCACCCCACAATTTATGGGCAAAAGTAACAAAAAGACACTCTGGCTTTGCCTAAATCCTAAATGCTGCAATGTGGCATGGTGGATAGTGCTAGACTACAATCCAGAGTCATAAATTGAAATCTCTACTCAGCTATGAAGTTAATTGAATCACCTTTTGACCAGTCATACTCTCTCAGCTTAAACTGAATGAACCTACTTCACAACATTCTTAGTCTCTAAAATGTTGATGCAAATGTAAGCACACAATCATTAAATTCTTTCAGCACAGCACTAAGACAATGTTAGGCACATTTACTCAGAAGTCCCATTACTCTCAATGAAAAATGTGCCAAATATATTTTAACATCAACCTCCCGTAGTAAGGATTCATCTTCTCAGTTAGCAGCCTTAATACTAAGCAGGTAGCCCTACAAAGAAAGCTAGTGACTGCTGGGTCTTTAACGTGCTTCAGGTAATGCCACATGTTCTTGATGTCCACTTGGCAGTCATTTGAAACAGGGCAATGCCACACTGATTTCTTGAACTTAAAAAAAAAAAGAATGTGTGTTGTATTCTGTGAGTAGTGTTTTGTGTATATTTTACATTTTATATTAGTAAATAAAGGAACACACATAGTGAGGGAGACAACAGAAGAAGATCTCAAAAAGTTAGCTTTCTATTAAGCATTCCGACTGGGAGGTTCTGGGATCTTTAGTAAAAGAAAGTAACTTCTACAAGTTCTGAAGCCATTCTTAGCTACCAAAGAAAGGTAGGCAAGCAGAACCAACCAACCTTTGAGAGCCATATCAGTTCAATAATACTGAACAATAGCATCCTATTGCCCAAAGCAGCCAAGCAGGTGCCTTTGAGAAGCCCCAAAACAGGGCAGAAACACTATCTCTCAAAATGGAGGTTCCCTTTGAGCCATTATGCATAAAAACACCAACTGACCTAAATAAAAATGGGTGTGAATGGCTCGCCTGACAATAAAATCAGTGCTGGTTCAATCAGTGCATGCCTCACAGCTCTGGAACACAGGACACTGTTCCTGTTATAACTATCTGAGCATCAGTACACTGTCCTGTCAGGACAAATTAACTAATTTCTACCAGAAAGAAAATTCTTCTCATACTTAGCCTGAACTGTATTTTCCCCGCAAGGAAGAGACTTTTTAATCAACTTAAGTAATGAATTTAATTTTACCACTAGAAACAAGCTCATTATCTGATACAACAAAACTATTTTTGTCTATCCATTTCATGGTATATGATTTTTCCCTGATTATATTCTCAGTGGGCACTGCTGCCTATTCTACAAAGAGGAAATATTTATCTGGAATAATGCTATCATTCTGCATACCCTTTTCATAGTAACACCTTTCTCTTTCTAAAAATCAAGCTGTGGCTGATAATTCTGGAAACAGGGAAAAATTATGAAAATAACATCCTGCATTTTGAGGATCAGAAATAGCATCAAAAACCAAAAGCCAGGAAAATTAAAGCTATTGTTCCACAGGCTTCCAAGATCTCTAAGACCCTATAAAATAATGTTTGTTTCTCCTGTCCCACATCTGCCAAAGATGTAGTGTGAACCATGATTCTTGTCACTGACTTTTCAGTACAACTGCTATCATAAAATTCAACATATTAAAATCTTTTATGAAGTAATGGCAAAGCAGATGCCTAGAGTAACTTACTATTACTTTGCCAAATATACACTCATGAAATTCAGGATAAACAAACCCAAAGCCTACTAAATTCAGCAGAACCTAACTGCAAACAGTGAAAGGCCTGGGATAGACATACAGAAATCAAAATACAGTGGTCCCCCGCCTTACAAATCCCCCGGGTTACGAAAACCCCGGGATCCGAAGGTGGCGGGACCGGCATTGTATCCCCCGGGATCCGAAATATCCCCCGGGATACGAAGGAAAAAAAGCCGCGCGGCCCCTTTAAATGGCCGCGCGGTCCGTCCGCGAAAGCGGTCCCCCGGGTAACGAAAGCTTCCGGGTTACGAAGGTAATCCCGGAACGGATTACCTTCGTAACCCGGGGGACCACTGTACTTTATTTTAGGTTCTAAGAAAGTCAGTATTAAGGCAAATCAGCATCTAATTTCATAGACACAACCCAGCTACAGAGCTCTGGAACTCTTTCCAAAATTCTGGATAAAATGTACTTTGTACTTATCCAGGTCTCGTCTACTTCATTTGTATTCAGCTACTGAGAAAAGCTACTATTAGTAGGAAACTAATACTGCTTCTCAGCATGCACACTGCACTTCCAAACCCTTCAAAGTGTTTAACAATCAATGACAACCAATCCATGAAAGCCTGGAAAAGTCCTTTGAAGTTGAAACTAAACTATCTGACGCCAACTGCTCTATCTAACTTATATTTTCAAATTTCATTATAAGAGTACTAGGCAAACAATGGGAGCCAATGTGTTGTAGTGGTTTCCCTGACTGAGACTCTGGGAGACCAGGGTTTGAATCTCCACTTAGCCATGGAAACCCCCTTAGGGACCTTGAGCAATTCACACTCTCTCAGCCTTAGAGGACAGCAATGATAAACCCTCTGAACAAATCTTGCCTAGAAAAACTTATGACAGGTTCATCCTAAGGTTACCATAAGTTTGAAACAACTTGAAGACAAACAACAACCCCTAACTTCTCACTTTGGTCATTGTTGTTTTTGGCCACTATTCTGCTACTATTTCCTGGGGCATGTGGCAGCGAGAAAAGCAGTAATATCCTGGTTTCAATGAGACATGAAACAATACCTTCTTCTCTTCCCAGCCCACCCCATCCACCATGAATGGAGTTTCATACTCAATCCATAAAGCATCACTAGTTTTCTTTAATAACTTTTACTTTCAAATTAAAAAGATGTCATAAAATCTTAAGCACTCATTGCCCCTCAAAATTATAATTATTCAAATCAGTCCATTACATTTTCATTTTAAACAATTACTCCCATATGTTAGCAAACTGACAAACTTACCTGTACACTCATTCAGTTATAAAACAAATGTAATCAGTTGTTGGTTTTCATACTCAGTAACAGAAGTGAAGAAATAATTTACAACATTCACTCTGAGGGAACTTACTCAAGACCATGGTAATGGCAATCAGTAGCCTTTTCAAAAGGCAAAGTTCTCAGTTTGCGAGGTGACAACTCTGGTGTCAGAAGGAAAGGGCTTTCACTGAAAAAAATGGGGAAAGGGAACAAGGGGGAAGAATCCATTTTAATGTGAACTTATTGCTCATTTCTGTAAAACAATACATTCTTATAACAATTGGAACAATCTGGTGCAATGACAGTATACTAATATTAATGCCCCAAACAGACTATTTTTGAAGGAACAGGTCAGCAAATTTATCTGGCTAATGCTATCAGCAGTCACAAACCATAGTGCAGTCTGCTATGTGCAGAATAAGGATTTACCTCTTTTGAATGTGCAAAGGTTGTAGATCACCAGTGGGAAACCCTTCTGGGGTGAAATACTTCAACAGTTCCTTAGCATCAAGCAACGTCAATGATCCCTTTTGGCTATCTTTACGGCCAAGCAGCTGTTCAGAAACTCTGCAATTGAAATAAACACTATAGCTCACAAGAAACTAACACAGGAAGTTGATATTGGGGACATATGAAGGTGAAAGAAATTCAATGTATGTAATTTCTGAACATTACCTTGTTTTTTGTTTAATTTTTTCCAAATTTTCTATGTTCTGAAGGACAGTTCTTTCTGGCCACTGCATAGGATTCCAGCCTTTTAGTTCTAAGTCTGAGTTGAGGGAGAAGACCAAGAGAGGAAAAAACAAACAAACAAACAAAAAAATCACCAACCATAATGCTCTGTAAAATCTATGTATTCATTTTTTTTTCTAAATTCAGCTGAGAATATCCTAGCTTCCTATTACAGTTGCCCCTCCATTTTCGCGGACTTTGAAACTACGTCCCTTGCCCATTTGCGGGCAGAAAATAAAGGGGGACAAAATGGGTCTTAAATACCAGTGATTTTCCATTTTCATAGAATTTCCGCAGGGGGCGGTGTTCTGGAACGGATCCCCATGGAAATGGAGGGGATACTGTATACAGAGTTCTGTGCAACAAAGCTTTCTATTTCTCTTCCTACGCTTATATACCAAAAGACATTCCTTACACATCTTTTGCCTTCTCCAAGCCCTTTGATAGCTGATGTTAACACCAAGTACTTTTTTAGCAACAAAAAAGAATCAACAGGAAGAATGTTACATAGAGAAGATAAGAACAGAACATGAGACCTTTTGAACAGCACCTTAAAACAGTAGAGGCCTTTCTATAGGAAAACCTGCAGTAAGTACTAGAACAGACTCGCCCATCAGTTTGTAGTTATTTTATGTACGATGTATCTGAATGTTTAAGGGACAAAGATAGTATATAAACTGAATAAGTAAGTACACCTCTTTCAACGAATTGGAAAAGTGGGACTTGGTTTGCTAAGTAAACATTACTTTTTTGGGGGGGGGGGTAAGGGCAGGAAGTGCAAAGTTCTTCGCATGATCAGTCTTGAACAAATTCCACTTTTGTTTACCTACCTTCTCTATCAGTAAACTGTGCTCCCACTTTTTGGGGTGGGGGGGAAGGGGAGAAAAAATTAACATTATTGAGTCTGTTAGCAGTTACCCACTTAGATACTGATAGCCATTAATACAAGCTTCCTCCCCCTCCCACAATGCTATCTAAATCCATTCCAAAGATGATTCACCTGCCTTCTCCTTTTTAAATGCACCATATTAAACACAGTCTAGAAATATGAGTGGGAGAAGACAATGGATGCAGGAAGGCCATACTGATTATTTCTTTTACTGCCAGGTACAAAGTGAAATGGAAATACTAAGGTGGGTACACTCACCTTATTGATGCTCCTAAGGTCAAATAATTTTATAGGGGTTTGAAGAAAAGAATTTTTCAAAATCACAATAAATAAGCATCTCAAATATGCCTACCACAAACAGGCTCCTTGTCTTTTGTTTTCACAGCTGCTACTGGACAACTGCTATTCGAATGCCTGGTATGCCACATTTCCAAGAAACGTTCTCTTGTATGCATCATCAGGATTTTCAGTTCATCAGCTGAAGCTACCCACTGTTGTCTCACAGATTCCTGCCCTTCTGCAAGACAGAAAACAAAAGGTCAGTTTAGTTGCCTTGGGTTTTCTTCAGTAACCAACATGGCAACTTTAACACTGCATATACACAAGTGTTACCTCAATAAATTGTTATTAGGTTATGTCATGAAGTCATTAAAAAAAAAAACTAGCTGTAGCCAGATATGAATTACAAGTTACCACAAAAAATGCCTATGTTCTAATAATATTCTATTTATTGTTTCCTATATCAACACACTTTTTCCAGAACAGAGGGGCACAAAAAAGGAGGGGCGGCTGTACTTCCTTTATTCATTATTTCTGAGAGTGATGGGGAGATCTTTTAAAACAAACATTATCTCATGCCAGGAAGGAGGACTCGTCCATCAGTTCTGCTAGTCTCCTCCTTCATTCGCAGACCAAAGCACTGCAGACTGTAGCAGATTATTCCCTACATTCTCTGCTTCTGTGCTTTCTATTTGTGGTTCTGCAGCAGTTTCTCAATTAGATTAAGGAAAAGTGGCTCCAGGTGCCAGACAACCTCTCTTAAAGTCCTAAATCTGGACATTTTTATAATATCATTTCTTTCTTTGTAAAGCTTAGTTTGCTCAGAAGAAAGGAGCAGTCAGCTGAAGTAAGAATCAGACTTCAGTCCTATGGATATCACATGGGAATATAGTCAGCCCTCCATAACCAAGGATTCCTTATCCACAGATTCAACCTTCACAGTTTGAATACACAGACAGACAGACAGACAGACAGAGTGACTGGGTGACAATGTGTCACTGCCAAATCGCTTAAACCCCTTTATATTGTGTGCCACCCTTGCCACCAATTATGTGACAGCTTGGCAACTACCTCACTAGCTGCCACCAGGTACTGTGTTTCCCAGAAAATAGGACAGTGTCTTATATTAATTTTTGCTCCCAAAGATGCACTAAGTCTTATTTTAGGGAATATCTTATTTTTCCATGAAGAAGAATTCACATTTATTGTTGAACCAAAAAAGAGCATTTATTATATACTGTATATATATTTATACACTAAAACTTTGCTAGGTCCTACTTTCAGGGGGGGTCTTATTTTATGGGGATGTCTTATTTTCGGGGAAACAGGTTATGTAGAAATCACTACTACCATCTCACTAGTATAAAAGGTCTTTTTTCCTTTCAGTAGCGTTTATGTTTGGTAATGTGGATGCTGTTATCTGTAAGCACACTTCAGGCAACTACTTGTTGAAACACAGGAACAAGTTTTATTTACAAGCAAGGTTGAGTACAGTATCTTTCTTGTGGGATGTTATTCAAGCTTGATACTGTATATAAATTGCTTCAGTAGTTACAAAGTTTAACAGTTTCTTTCACTTGACATTATAAACGTTCCCATATAGTCTTAGTTCCCACAGAACCTTTATGTAGCCTCTCTATCTCTTAAACCTTCTGGCTAGCTGTTGTACCAACAGCCATTCTAACTGAACTTCCTCCGTTTCCTAATATTTATTTCAGGATATTAACACATACACTTTAATTCCGGACTCATCTAGTCCTTAACTTGGGTAACTAAACCCCTTCTGGTGGCACAGTGGTTAAATGCCTGTACTGCAGCCACTCACTCAAAGCCATAAGGTTGTGCGTTCAATACCAGCAAAAGGGCTCAAGCTTGACACAGGCTTGCATCCTTCTGAGGTCGCTAAAATGAGTACTCAGATTGTTGGGGGTAAGTAGCTTACAGTTGTAAACCGCTTAGACACTCCTTAGGTGATATGAAGCGGTATATAAACAAAGCAGTTTGTTTGTTTGTTTGTTCTAACTACACCTCACAGCAGCACAACTGCACCTCTAAACTGCCTGTGTTCTCCACACATACACACACACACACACACACTCATACATAGATTTTCCAAAAAGCAAACCTTTATTTTGCCAGTTTATATCAATCAGGCACATCGTTTTACTATGCCGTTGTATTTAATGGGACCTGAGCAGCCATGGATTATGGTATCCACAAGGGGGTTGGGAATCAAACCACAGTGGATAACAAGGGCCCACTATATTTTAAACCCACTGGGGTCTCCATTAGTTACTCCCAACTAAGCATGCATAAGTGAAGTTAAATAGATTTATAACCTTTACAGAAAAAAATTGTTTCAATGATATTTACCCTCAATATGAGGGAAAACAGACTCAGCCTGAATCCAGAGAAAACAGAAGTGCTGGTGATAGGCTCTCCCGGTCCAGGGATGGAGGTGGTTCCACCCGTCCTGAACGGGGTCACGCTCCCCGTGAAGGACACAGTACGCAGTCTGGGGGTGCTCCTCGATTCGTCGCTCCATCTGACCTCTCAGGTGGATGCGACGGTCAGGAGCACCTGTTATCAGCTTCGGCTGATTCGCCAGCTGTGTCCCTACCTGGACCGGGGGGACCTTGAAACCGTAGTACATGCTCTAGTAACCTCTCGGTTGGACTTCTGCAATGCACTCTACATGGGGCAGCCTTTGTATCATACTCGGAAGCTACAACTGGTACAAAATATGGCAGCGCGGGTGGTCACTGGCGCTCCCAGGGCCGCCCATATAACACCAATATTAAAAGATCTACATTGGCTGCCGATTCGCTTCCGGGCTCAGTACAAAGTGCTGGTTATTACCTATAAAGCCCTATATGGCTTGGGCCCAGGGTACTTGAAGGACCGTCTCTTCCCATATAATCCGCCCCGCACACTTAGATCTTCTGGACAGCGGTTATTGAGAGTTCCGGAGACCAGACTAGTGACCACGACGAAGAGGGCTTTTTCCATCTCTGCCCCCGGTCTCTGGAACTCTCTACCTATTGATCTCCGCTTGTCCCCCTCCCTTGCACAATTCAAAAAGGATCTAAAGACCTATTTATTTAACCAGGCATACCGCTGAATGGACTTTTTATGTATTAGCCTGTTGTAATGCCGCCCACTGTTTCGCTTTGCTGCCTATTTGTACTTGCACCTGTAATTGAGAATTGTGATTTTATACTTTTATTGTTTTATTGTATTTGGCTTTTTAACTGTTTTTATGTCATTGTTTTTATTGTTTTACTTGCTGTACACCGCCCTGATCTATGGAAGGGCGGTATAGAAATAAATCATATTATTATTATTATTATTATTATTATATATACTTAACACTGCAGCCTAAAATAATACCCCTAAGATTAAATGCTCACCACTATGGAATACTCAAGACAACATTGCTGTTGCTGTGTGCCTTCAGGTCATTTCTAACTTATAGCAACCTTAGGCCAATCTATCATGGGGTTTTCTTGGCAAGATTTGTTAAGAGGGGGTTTGCCTTTGCCATCCTCTGAGTCTGAAAGAGTGTGACTTGCCTACAGTGTGACTTACCTAACATCACCCACTGGTTTTTCATCGGTGACTTCACTAGAGAAGTCTGGGGTGTGTGCACTGCATCAGGTAACAGTGTCAGAGGGATGACATTGAAATATCAATAATGAGCCTAGCAGAGGTGGATGTAGCAGCTCCATCAGGAGCTGAGCCAAACGCTGGACCCCAGGGAGGCACCAGGTAATTTTCAGTCTAGAGCAGGCCTGCACAATATATGGCCTGGGGCCAAACACGGAATTGGGTGGCCCGCAAGGATATGGAACGACTTCAAGGCTTCTCTACTGCTCAGCCTTCTCCTGAGGAAAATGCCAGGCAGCGGAGGAGGAGATGCTGCTTGCCTTTCTCCTGAGGAGAAGGTCAGGTGGCGGATGAGGATGGGTCAACACTTGCAATGCTCCTCTGCTGCTTGGCTTTCTCGTTTTTCTCTTGTTCTCTCTAGGAATACCTAAGTCCTCCAGAGAGATACTGCTAGAAGATGACCATAGAGTGGTTCTGGAGGATCTAACAATTACAAGAGAAAACAATTCCCTAGTGATTTGTTGGTCCTCCAGTGTGATTCTATGGTCAACTTCTGGCAGACGTTAACCACAGAGTTGTGCTGGGGGACCTAGAAATTTCAAGAGAGGCATTCTCTCACGTTTAAAAAATAGTGGTTTTTTTATCTGCAATTTTCCCACATTCATGGGGGTTCTGTCCTTCTAACCCTAGTGAATGTGGAAAGCCGACTGTATATTACTTATCTGAAGATAAATAGTCAAAATATAAGTGGAAGATATGTAATGGCAATAAAGTATTCTCATTCCTTCCTCCCACATTCAGTGCTATCTTAAGCAGGTTCATTCAGAAGCAAGTCCCACTAAGTTCCATAACAGTTTCTCCCCAGGAAACCTGCACAGGATTTTAATTTCAAAGTAATCAGTTTCTGCTGAGAAAAGTTTTTTTCTGAATTTCACTGCACTTTTACGTATCTTAGAAATAAATACTTCTTGCAATTGTGTTGTGTCAAAACCATTAATTGCTCCTGTGGGTTTTAAATTTCCACATTCTCTCCATTCCACCAGCTACAGCCATTTCAAGGAAAACCAATCCATGTATATCTGAAGTAACAACAAATGACACAAGAGTCTCTACAAATTTACAATGAATGTCTAAAATATCATTAGCTTCTACAGCTTGAACTTTCTCTGTCCTCTCTTGGGTATCAGCTGGGAAGAACACCCAGTCATTTATATTGACTTATTTAATCTAAATGAATGCTACCTTGCAAACACTATTTTAATGCTTTTCAATTCAAACCTTTTATACAGGGAAAGATTTTCACCCAGCTGTGACTTAAACTATCTCCCCTTTCATACTCATTTATCATCAGCACCAAAAGTTTGATAGCATGGTTTGCAACATTTCCATGCATCACTTTATAGATGAATTCTGCATCTGCATGGAATACAGCCCATTTTCAGACACAGGTGGGAAGCTTCCCTTATCAACTCATTGATACAGTAATCACTTTCAGCAGTTTGCAGTGTTGAAGTTACAAGCTAAAGCTTTTCACAACATAGAGATAGATATCACTCATATCTACATATAAAACTACTGTTTAAATTATAACTATAAGGGCTGGTTGAAAAAGCTGACAACTGCATTTTACTGTGGGGTCTTATTTTCATTTGGTTTTCATTTTAATCTTTCCATACACCTTGTAATTCAGCTGTGGGCAACCCAAGCATAGAGCTATCTCCTTTGTAAGCAATGTAAATCAAAGAGAATTCAATGTCCTGCTAAGGGATTAGGTAGGGGAGGGATTTCCTTCCAAAGCACAGGTTTACCTGATGTGCATTCTAATTTTTCTTAATGACAACAGTTTCTAAACACTGTTTGAACTCACTAACTCCTCCAGAGTTTATAATGTAAATACTGTCAAATTAAACTCCAAATTAAGATACATTTGGTTTATATCAGTTCAATAGCTGACTGTTCTCACTGTTACTCACTCAGGCAGTTCTTCAAAGCCAATGATTGGACACAAGCCAGTTTCTTCTCTCTTTGTAAAATCTGTTCTGCACAGAAATGCGGGAGAGATCTGACGAATTCTTCAAACAAACCTGTGTTGATGAAAGAGAGAAGTGAAGACAAGAGATGATCAAATTCTATTACATCTTGAAAGTTAACAATATGAATGACTCAAGTAGGAAATATCCTGGCTTAATGCCCAGGAGGAAAACACTGTATGAACTCTATAACCAACAGTCATGCATGACATCATAGAACCACAGAGTTGGAAGCAACCACAAGGGCCATCCATTCTACCTGCCTGCCATGCAGGAACTCCCAATCAAAGCATATGGCCATCGAGCCTCTGTTTCAAGACCTCCAAGGAAGGAGACTCCACCACACTCCAAGGGAGTGTGTTCCACTGTCGGACAGCCCTTCCTGTCAGGAAGTTCCTCCTAATGTTGAGGTAGAATCTCTTTTCCTGTAGCTTGCATTCATTGTTCTGGGTCCTGTTCTATGGAGCAGCAGAAAACAAACTTGCTCCCTCCTCAATATGACATCCTTTCAAATATTTAAACGTAGCTATCGTATCATCTCTTAACTGTCTCTTATCCAAGCTAAACATTCCCAGCTCCATAAGTCTTTCCTTATAGGACATGGTTTCCAAACTGTCCACCATTTTAGTCACCCTCCTTTGGACATGCTCCAGTTTCTTATCATCCTTTTTGAACTGCTGAGCCCAGAACTGGACACAGTACTCCAGGTGGGGCCTGACCAAAGCAGAATACAGTGGCACTTTCACTCCCTTGATCTAGACACTATACTTCTATTGATGCAGCCTAAAATTGCATTGGCCTTTTTAGCTGCTGCATCGCATTGTTGACTCATGTTCAATTTGTGGTCTACTTGGACTCCTAGATTCTTTTCACATGTGGTCTCATTCAGCCAGGTTTCTCCCATCCTATATCTGTCCATTTCATTTTTCCACCCTAAGTGCAGGACCTTACATTTCTCTGTGTTGAATTTCATTTTGTTAGCTTTGGCCCAGCTTTCTAGTCTATTCAGGTCATTTTGAATTTTGCTCCTGTCCTCTGGGGTATTAGCTACTCTTCCTGATTTAGTGTCGTCTGCAAATTTGATAAGTATGTCCCAATTCTGTCATCCAAGACATTAATAAAGATATTGAATAGCACTGGGCTCAGGACAAAACCCTGTGGAACCCCACTGGTCACTTCTCTCCAAGATGAAAAGGAATCATTGTTGACCACCCTTTGGGTGCAGCCTATCAACCAGTTACAAATCCATGTAACGCTTAGTTTGTCTAGCCCACATTTAACAAGCTTGTTTGCAAGAATGTCATGGGGAACCTTGTCAAAGGCCTTACTGAAATCAAGATAGGCTATGTCCACAGTATTCCCTTCATCTACCAAGCTGATAATTTTATCAAAAATAGAGATGATGATGATGATGATGATGATGATGATGATGATGATGATTTTCTTATGTCCCACTTTTCTCCCAATAGAGGGACTCAAGGCAGATCAAATTTGTCTGGCATGATTTGTTTCTCTGAAACCCATGTTGACTTCTTGTGATCATTGCATTGCCTTCTAGATGTTCATAAACTCTCTGTTTGATGATTTGTTCTAGAATCTTGCCTGTTACTGATGTCAGACTAATTGGAAGATAATTGTTGGGATCTTCTTTTTTCCCCTTTTTGAAGATGGGGACAACGTTTGCCCTCTTCCAGTCTGCTGTGACTTCTCTTTTTCTTCCAAAGTTCTCAAAAATTATTGCCAATGGCTCCGATAGTTCTTTTAATACCCTTGGATGTAGTTAATCTGGTCCTGAAGACTTAAAGACCCTTTTCCTTTTCTGAGAAGACTGTAGCAAAGAAGGTGTTGAGTAATTCTGCCTTCCCTCTGTCCCCTGTTAGCATTTTGCCATCTTCTCTGCGCAATGGCCCTACCATTTCCTTCTTCCTTTTGCTGCAGACATACCCCGCAAAAGCCCTTTTCATTGTTCTTAACATCTCTAGCAAGCCTGAGTTCATTCCGTGTTTTAGCTTTTCTGACTTTGCCCCAACTTGTGCTAGCTATTTGTTTGAATTCCTCTTTGGAATTCAAACATAGGTAGATATATTCTCTAGCACAAACCAGCATCCAAAAAATTTCAGATTTTCATAGAAATTCAGATAGAATACACACACACACACACACACACACACACAGAGGCCAAACAATAGCTGAACAAAGCTATTTAGAATATAACATCCATCTAATAGAGAGGAAGTGTAGCATGGGAAAGGTAATTGTACAATCAAGTAAACCAAATAACATGGTAAAAAGCAAATAAAGAAAACGGCCACCTGTCTGTCTGACCTGGAGAAACAGAACAACTCTCTGAAAGGGGGGGGGGGGGGGGACAGCCCATGAAGGTGATCCTAACCTACCAGTGGGAATATTTGCTGTGGATGGGAAATTCAATGTTGACCAACAATTCAGTAGCCAAGAAGGGATTTGTCTTCTTTACTGTCTTTGACCATTACTTCTCTGCTTCTGTGATCTAGGAGGGAGCAAAACTTTCTATTTGCAAGAACACTCTCTCTCTATGATCCCTAACAACATGCAGGTTTGTCATTCCAACAATCTCACTTTTCTTCCCCCCTCCCCTTTTTTTTTAACCATCTTTGCCTGATGATGGCTCTATGGAGCTTTGAAATCTAATATAGTTATTGCAGGTAGGGTGGATGAGATGCTTTTTCTGATTGTCCTAATAAGGCACCACCAATGTGTATTTCGGATATTGTTTTATAACCAACCTGGCTATTTTTAATTTTAGGTAGAGTAGAAGATCAAGTGAATCAATGGGGCTTACTGTGTTGACTTTACAAGTCCCATTCACTGTGTCTGCTTTAACTGGAACTAACAGACCTAGTCACAAATTTTAAAAGTTTAACTATCATATCTTTATTAAAGAAACTAAGTCCACATATTTTTCTGCATGAAATGAAAACATAGGCCCATTTTACATTGGCAAAAAGAGGTGTGTTGAAGGCTGCATGAAAGCCCAGCCTTTAGATGAGAAAAAGGGAAAGTGTGCCATGAAAACACTATTTTGGAGTTTTAAGGGAGAAGAAGTGCCTTTAAAAAGTAGTTTGATTTCCCCACTACTTTTTTTAAAAGGGCGCAACATTGCTATTGCATCTAAAGGCTAAGGTGTAGTTGCACAGTTAAATGGGGCTCTGTCTCTTTAAAGCGCCCATTTAAAGGCAGCGATGCAGGTGCGGATCATAATGGATCGTGGATTGGGAGCATGCGTGGTGTGGACTTCACTTCTAATTAAAACGCTCAATGCCCTGCAGGTGTAAAAGCTGGGGTTTATCCGCGAAGTTTTTTAAAGCTCCCAAATCCTAGCTCCACTCCTAATCCGAACCCTAGACATGCACAGTAGGGACTCTGGGATGCCGTTACTGTTATTCTACTGTGGATAATATGTCAATTCATTCACAAAATAAAGGGGTTCATTCATGATGCACCAGTGCAACGGCACAGTTTAAAAAGGCGGAGGAAACGCAATAATTTGACGGATCCTCATAAGTATACATTTGTCCTGCGCAACTGCGCAGGTTTGCCGGCTGCGAACTGCGCAATTGCGCAGTTCCCAGCCGGCAATGATAATTTGACTGTATGGTATAACTGCGTTTGCGCAGTTCGCAAACCTGCGCAGTTGCGCAGCACAAATGTATACTTATGAGGATCCGTCAAATTATCATTGCGGCTCCTCTGCCTTTTTAAACTGTGCCGTTGCACTGGTGCATCATGAATGAACCCCTTTATTTTGTGAATGAATTGACATATTATCCACAGTAGAATAACAGTAACGGCATCCCAGAGTCCCTACTGTGCATGTCTAGGGTTCGGATTAGGGGTGGAGCTAGGGTTTGGGAGTTTTAAAAAACTTCGCGGATAAACCCCAGCTTTTACACCTGCAGGGCATTGAGGAATTGCCTAGTTCGCAGCTAGCAAGGAAAAAAAAATTTAAAGGTTCACCGCGGCTAAAAGCCGTGTTCATTGCCGCCCATGTAGCTGCTCCGCCTGTGTTTGTAGCGTTCTGACAGCTTCCAATGTAGCTGCTGAGCCACAGAAAAGACCTCAGATAAGTCGTTCCCACACCCCTCAGTCTAGCAGCCCTGTACTTTTTAAATGCACACCTGGGGCTTGCAGTCTAGCAGCTAAGCATTAAGGAAAGTGCAACTTCATGTCACACTTTCCTGCCAATCTAAAAAGCCCCATACAGACTATATTCTATGTGAACTTACCTACTTCTGTTTCTTCTGTCTTTGTGGTCAGTTTTCCAATTGCTTCTGCAAGAGTGGCTGAGCCATTGATCTGACTGGCTGAATAGATCAATGTTGCCTTACACCCTCCACAGCCATTGCCTTGTACCAAGAAGTAATAGTTGCACATTTCTCCTTTCAGATCTACTTCTGGAACTAATGAGAATAAGAAATGTGAGACAAAAAGACTCAGAAGCCCTACTAACACAAACACATTCTGAAAGTCTGCAGTAATTCTGAATACATTTTTGATTTAGAGCATATAATCCTTGTCTTTTTAATAGTAAGCTAAGTCACCTGAATATGTAATTTAAAAGAAATACGAACACTTCTTCATTTATAGATGTAGAGTGAGCTTCTTCTATTATTTCAATGTATTTTATTTGCACAAGGAACATTAAACTGTGATGCCCAATAAAGTTTTTCAACCAAAGGGGGGGGGGGAACATTTCTCTATTCCACATTTCTTTTATGTTTATTTTATATTCTACCCATACTGTGCTCAAAACAGCTAAAAATCAGATCACAATATATAGATGAAGGATAAAAGCAATGCTCTGATACACATTTGGCAAAATGCATTAACAACCTGATGAACAGAAGAGTGATTCCTCTTGCCAGATACTGCCATAAGTGCTGCCATTTTTGATAGTGATGTATGTCAGAAATTGAATGGCCAGAAATAATCCTTTGGGCCAGTGCTAAATTACTGGGTATATTGGGACATCCTGATAAGTAGAGACTGCAAAGGAACCCTGGCTTATTACAGATGGAACGATGAGCTGGCTCTTGCATTTTGCATTTGCTCCTGTTTGCTCTCTTTCTCCATGATTTTGTCCCTATGACATGCAAGTAGAAGTGCCATTGTCTGATTTGCTTCTCTTCCCAAACAACTGAAAACAAATCTAAAATTGGGCTTCTTCCACTTGCTGCATGAGTTGCAAAGCAGTCAGCCAAGGGGAAAAACACACAAGAGCTGACTGTATCCATGTTTGGGAGTCATAACAGCCACTCCTGCTACAAATGACAGGAACACAGGAGCAAACCCATTGGCTTGTTCCTGATGAGCTGGAATTCTACTGAATCCTAGCTTGTCATGATGTGCAAACATGGTTCTCCTCTTGAGTCACCAGAAAGAGGAGTTCTAAAGCAGCAGTTTCACTTCTGCTGCTTTGACATTACACTTCCAGTATTGTACTAACCCAGAATCATATTCCATACAAGCCTGCTCGAACTTCAAGATCTATGGAGAAGACCTTCTTTTGGTCCTACCATCCTGAGAGGCATGTTTAGAGAGGATGAAATAGAGAGCTATTTCAGTGGCTAATCCCAGACTGTGGAATTCTCTTCTGAGGAAGGTTAGGCTATCATCATCCCTCTTGCCTTTCCATTGGCCTTCAGCAATTGCTTGCAGGGACGCAATATGGTAGAGTTTGACTTTTTACATTTATCTATTACTGAGAAGTTTTAAAATTTTAAAACATAAATTGTGTGACAACTTTAATTTGAACCTCTTCGAATGACCAGTTTATTTTTGTATTTTAAATTGAATGGCTTATTATAGTTTTACTGCTATTTCTTTTTTAATTAAGTTGGAAGCTACTTGGGAGAAACCCAGAATCCAAATCTAATCAATCAATCGGTAATCATAACTAGGTTTAATTTAAACAAGTCAGCTTCATAAACCATGCTTTGAAGCTGGCTTGTGAAACTGAGTTTTGTTAAGATTAATCACATTTTGCTAGATCTGTATGGCATGACATATATCTGTATGGCAAGGATTAATCAAAAGAAGTGAAATCCATAGTCAATATTCCTCCTAGAGGATGTACAGGGAGAAGACAGGCTCATTCTTGTCTTGCTGGAACAAAGAACATAATGTTGCCAATTTTTGACTTCTTGATCTTATGATCAGAAGTTGGGAAAGCTTAGAACAAGAAAATTTAAATGCACACACAAGATTTCTCACCATTGATGACTTTTGGCTTCTGAGCTATATATTCTTTCCATTTCTTGGTGCTTAATTGGCTTGGCATAGGAATCAACATGCGACTGACACTGCAGGGCAATATAAATAAAGCTCCTACCTGTAAGGAAAGTGCATATACACACAACTTTTCCATTATCCAGCAACATTCCAAAAGATGAATTTATGAAGTATCACATATTAGCCTGATCTAGCAATAGGATTCTCATACTGATGTGATGTGAATCAGCTTCAAGGTGAAAAGATGTAAAGAGAAGTCTAAGAAGCTGCCACAGCTTCAGCATTTTTACATGGGCATAGGAATCTATGAAAAAAGACTACAGCACCTCCAAAGGTCATTTTTTTAACCTACAATAATGTCTGCCCCAGCAACAGCAATAAACAAAGAAACATTGAATCAAGTGAAATGTTTCCAAGAACATCTTGTCCTAAAATGCTCTCAGCTATAATTTCATTTCCAGCATAACTTTAGGGTACATATTTTTTGTGGTTTTGATATGGAAGATCTTGCAATTTTCAGCCAATTTCCTTCTTCATCTCCAAAACATTTACGGTCCTAGATGTATGTCTGACAATTAAGAGATAATGTGCTGCTGTAGAAACAATGCAAGACAATATAGTGTTAAATAATGCAACACTCTTGCTTAGCCTTACAAGAACAAGACCACATAAGCCTTGAGCACACAAACTTCCATGATTTCATAGAATCATAGAATCATAGAATCATAGAAATTTAGAGTTGGAAGAGACCACAAGGACCATCCAGTCCAACCCCCTGCCGCGCAGGAACTCCCAATCAAAGCATACCCGACAGATGGCCATCCAGCCTCTGCTTAAAAACCTCCAAGGAAGGAGACTCCACCACCCTCCGAGGGAGTGTGTTCCACTGTCGAACAGCTCTTACTGTCAGGAAGTTCCTCCTAATGTTGAGGTGGAATCTTTTTTCCTGCAGTTTGCATCCATTGTTCCGAGTTATTCTCTGGAGCAGCAGAAAACAAGCTTGCTCCCTCCTCAATGTGACATCCCTTCAAGTATTTAAACAGGGCGATCATATCACCTCTTAACCTTCTCTTCTCCAGGCTAAACATTCCCAGCTCCCTAAGGCGTTCTTCATAGGGCAAGGTCTCCAGACCCTTCACCATTTTAGTCGCCCTCCTTTGGACCCGCTCCAGTTTCTCCACATCCTTTTTGAATTGTGGTGCCCAGAACTGGACACAGTATTCCAGGTGGGGCCTGACCAATGCAGAATAGAGTGGCACTATTACTTCCCTTGATCTAGACACTATACTTCTATTGATGCAACCTAAAATTGCATTGGCCTTTTTAGCTGCTGCATCACACTGTTGACTCATGTTCAACTTGTGGTCTACTTGGACTCCTAGATCCCTTTCACATGTTGTCTCATTCAGCCAGGTGTCCCCCATCCTATATTTGTGCATTTCATTTTTCCGCCCTACGTGTAGGACCTTACATTTCTCTGTGTTAAATTTCATTTTGTTAGCTTTGGCCCAGCTTTCTAGTCTATTCAGGTCATTTTGAATTTTGATCCTGTCCTTTGGGGTATTAGCTACTCCTCCCAATTTGGTGTCATCTGCAAATTTGATAACTAGGCTCTCAATACTGTCATCCAAGTCATTAATAAAGATGTTGAATAGCACTGGGCCCAGGACAGAACCCTGTGGCACCCCACTTGTCACTTCTTTCCAGGATGAAAAGGAACCATTGTTGAGCACCCTTTGGGTTCGGTCAGTCAACCAGTTACAAATCCATGTAACGGTTACCTTGTCTAGTCCACATTTTACAAGCTTGTTTGCAAGGATGTCATGGGGAACCTTGTCAAAGGCCTTACTGAAGTCAAGATATACTATATCCACAGCATTCCCTTCATCTACCAAGCTGGTAATTTTATCAAAAAAAGAGATCAGATTTGTCTGGCATGACTTGTTTCTCTGAAACCCATGTTGGCTTTTTCTGATTATGGAATTATCTTCCAGATATTCACAGACTCTCTGCTTAATGATCTGCTCTAGAATCTTTCCTGGTATTGATGTCAGACTAACCGGACGATAATTGTTGGGATCCTCTTTTTTCCCCTTTTTGAAGATTGGGACAACATTTGCCCTCCTCCAGTCTGCTGGGACTTCTCCTGTTCTCCAGGAGTTCTCAAAGATGATTGCCATTGGTTCCGATATTACATTTGCCAGTTCTTTTAATACCCTAGGATGTAGTTCATCTGGTCCTGGAGACTTATATTCATTTAGATTAACCAGGTATTCCTGTACTGTTTCTTTACTTATTCTGTGCTGAAATTCCCCTATTCTGTCCTCTGCCCCATCATCCTTAGGTTGGGCACCCTTTGCCTTTCCTGAGAAGACTGAAGCAAAGAAGGTGTTGAGCAATTCTGCCTTTTCTCTGTCTCCTGTGAGCATTTTGCCATCTTCTCCACGCAGTGGCCCAACTGTTTCCTTCTTCTTCCTTTTGCTGCGGACATACCCAAAAAAGCCCTTTTTATTGTTCTTAACCTCTCTAGCAAGCCTGAGTTCATTTTGCGCTTTAGCTTTTCTGACTTTATCCCTACATGCGCTGGCTATTTGTTTGAATTCCTCTTTGGTGATTTCCCCATTTTTCCATTTTTTATACATGTTCCGTTTGAAACTTAGCTCAGTTGTAAGTTCCTTAGTCATCCATACTGGTTTCTTGAGACATCTCCCATTTTTCTTCCTCATTGGAACTGTCTGAAATTGTCCCTTTAGTATCTCCCTTTTGAGGAACTCCCATCCATCTTGAACTCCCTTCTCTTTTAGTATTCTTGACCATGGGATCACCCCCAGTATTTCTCTAAGTTTATTGAAATCAGCTTTCCTAAAGTCTAGAATGCGTGTCTGACTATGCTTAGCTTCACCTTTCCACTGTATAACAAACTCCAGGAGGACATGGTCACTCCCACCTAAGGATCCCACCACTTGCACCCCATCAACTAGGTCTTCCCTGTTGGTTAAGATCAGATCCAAAATAGCTGATCCCCTTGTTGCCTCTTCCACCTTTTGGACAATGAAATTGTCTTCAAGGCAAGTGAGGAATTTTCTAGATCTTGAGGATGGCGCTGAGTTTGACTTCCAGCAAATATCCGGGTAGTTGAAGTCCCCCATCACTACTACATCTCTCCTTCTTGATTGTGTGGTCATCTGTTCTAGAAAGGCATCATCCATTTCCTCTGTCTGACTTGGGGGTCTGTAGTAGACTCCCACAGTAACATCCCTGTTGTTTCCCTCTCCTTTAATTTTTATCCAGATGCTCTCCACCTGGCTTCCAGTATTGATGTCCTGGATCTCTTCACTGGTGTAAATATCCTTGACATATAATGCTATTCCTCCTCCTTTCTTGTTTGTCCTGTTTCTCTTAAAAAGGTTATACCCCTCTATTTCTATATTCCAATCGTGAGACTCATCCCACCAGGTTTCAGTGATGCCTATTATATCATATTTCCCTTGTTGTGCTAGGAGTGCAAGTTCATCTTGCTTATTTCCCATGCTCTGTGCATTAGTGTAGAGACATCTAAGACCATGTGTCCCCTTTACTTGATGCCTGTGCATGTTTTTTTGGCTCCTTTTGTTGAGTCCTTGCACTGTTTGTCTTCTTCCCTCTATGTCAGTTTGACTATTTTTTCTAGCCGTTTTGCCTTCCAGACTGCTGTCTCCCTTCCCCAGATCACTTAGTTTAAAGCCCTCCTGATCAGATTCTTCAGACTGTTGGCAAAAACGTTTCTTCCAACTGGCGTGAGATGTAGCCCATCCCTTGCTAGAAGTCCCTCCTCATGGAACCGCAGCCCATGATCCAAGAATCCAAATTGTTCTCGGCGACACCATCTGTGGAGCCAGTTGTTGATATCTGCTATTTTCCTCTCTCTTCCTGGACCATGCCCTTCTACTGGCAGAAGAGACGAGATGACAATCTGTGCGTCCATTTCCTTCAGCTTCTTCCCCAGAGCCTCGTAATCCCTTCTGATATTCTGAAGGCTGTGTCTTGCTGTGTCATTCGTTCCCACGTGGACCAAAAGGAAGGGGTATTTGTCAGTAGATTTGACCAGTCTTGTCAGCCTTTCCGTAACATCACGGATCTTTGCCCCAGGGAGACAACACACCTCACGAGACATCTTGTCGGGCCCACAAATCACTGCTTCTGTACCCCTCAGCAAGGAGTCCCCCACCACAACCACGCGCCTCCTCTGAGGCTTAGCAGCAACTCTTCCCTGCGATGGAACTCCCAGGCTCTCCTGCTGTGTCCCTGAAGTCTGTCCGTGCTGCTCTTCCTGATCCTCCTTGATAAGTGAATTTCTCTGGAACTACTGCAGAGAAATCAGCTTTTAAAGTAATCACTGCTCTGTGCTATATCCATATTCAGAAGAACACTCATTAGTTCAAAACAGGGTTGGGGGGGGGGAACAGTTTGTTTGTTTTTTAAAAAAACAAAACCTCCTATTTTTTTTTAAACTGAATTTCTTGGTTTAAACCAGTTTTTTTGTATTAGAATGTAATCTACACCAATAGATGAAGGGGTGAAGCAGACGGGGTCAAAGGAGCAGCCAGAAACTACTCCTTTTGTGTCTGGTTTTGGGCCGCGTTCGGCAGCTCCAGCACAGCCTCTGCACAATTCAGGGGGTGAGTCATGTGCACACCCCACTCCCAGATTGGCCGGACACCGGCCCTTTTGGACCATCTGATTGAGGTTTAAATCAGAAAATTAAGTAACAAAATGCAGTTCAGATGTTATTAAGTTGGAAAATAGTAATATCAGAATCAATTAAAAAACCAGGAGTGTTGATTTTTTCCCCCAAATCATCTGGATTAAACCAACCAATCCTAGTTTAAAACCTGTACCCCCAGAATGATATCTATGGATACAAAGTTTCTGTGACCTGATTCAGCCTTTCCAATTCTCCAAGCTCCCTGTCTTCACTTCAGAAATGCAAAGAGAGCAGTTTTATATACAAGAAAAAGTATGTAGGTGTAAAAAAATGTTGGCTCTTTTTCACTTTCTCTCAAATTTGCATACTTTCTAGGCTGACATCAGCATTCAAGAAGCAGATGACAAAGCAAAGTAACCAGATAAGAAATGTCAGGATGATAACACAGATTTATCAACCTATCTCAATCACTGTAGTTTGTCTTTATACCCACATCAGTCATTTAACAAGTCATACAGACTAAAAATATTTTACTAGAAGGAAAGTATTTATCCTTGCAAGAAACTCTTTACAACTGCACTTTGATTAACCTGTATTTAAGGCAATGAAAGCCAATATAAGCTTCTTAACCACTTTGACCTTAGAAGCAAGATGATACATTATTTATCAGTTTTCCAACATACATATAACTGTTACATTTTGCTTTATTTTACTAAAATGTAGCAATATACCTTTCCAGGCAAAGATGAAATCTGACTCCAAAACAATCTAGATTTTTCCTCAACATTAGTTTTTGCCAAGCTCCTACACAGAAAATTAAGGAATCAAATCTTCACACACAGCCATGAAGAACAACCTTTAACATTTGTCCATGCAATACTAACATTTTCCCCAATACAGTTTAAACATTGGAAGTCAATACTTATCATTTGTTTCTTCTCATAAAGTCTTAGTTTATGGAGTCCATGTGCTTCTTCAAGAATACTACACTGGTATATACAAGGTAGTAAATTCACACATATACTGTATCTTGCAGGGTCCCATACAGATTTCAGTGGAGCTTCCCAATGAAAGACCCTCCCAACATCCCATGTGCCACTACCAAGGCCTTGGAGGGAGAAAAGAAAGGACAGTATCTGGTAGAGTTAATCTCCTTCCCCACTGCCATTCCCTTTTCCTTATGTTTTGTGTCGAAATTGTCGAATTAAGAATTTGTAAGCTGCTCTGAGAGCCTTTGTGGCTGAAAGAGCAGTTATAAATACTCTAAATAAATAATTAATTAAATAAAGTCTGCCTCCATTTCACAATCATAAACTTTGATACAGCTGCACGTTTAAAGGTAGCTATTACCTTTCCAAACAGTTTGTGTTTCAGAAATGTCACCAAGACATGATTTCAAAACACCTAAATCATACAGAATAAGCCCTGAAGCAAAAGGATACAGCTCAAAGTGGATGTCTGACACAAAAGATGTGGGCAGATGAGACAGCAACACCAGCTGAACAAATTTTAATGCAGGACCATAATAATGGAAAACCTGAGAAGTAAGTAAGTTAAAAAATAATTTTGATATTATTTTTGTAAAAGTCAACACACATACTTCTAAACAAGGTGTGGAACAAGGGTTACATGTATTAAGCTGAGGTCAGAAATACTTTCAGTAAACCAGAGTTCTCCACTTCCACTTTCCCCCTGATAAGGGAGCATCATGGACCCACAAAAGTCAGGGGAGCCTTCAGAGGTAATATGGACTGCGACTGACAAGAAACATTGGCAATTTAGATTAAGGCAGTTTGCATGGGACTGATTTTGTAGTTCAGTGCTTGTTCCTGAGAAAAGCAAACTTCAAGAACAAGGAATTACATTTACTTGCATTCTTCCTTTTCTGATCCTATTCTTCCCTTCTTCACTTTGTTGTTTTTCTCCACCAGATCTTAAGACTTTTAGTTTCCAGGAGGTAGAAGCCTTTCTACTTTACCTGTGTAATTCTGTAGGGCAGCAATTACTCCTTTAAAGGCTCCGTGTTAAGCAATTTGCCTCTAGATATGTGATTACGTTCCATTAATATTGCATATGTATCAGGGGACCTGACACATATTTTCCTCTGGATAGTTCTGGTCAAGAAGAGCTGTGTATTCTCCCAGCTTGCTAAGCATAGGTTTCCACAAGGTCTAGGACAGAGATGAGGGAAGTGGCCCCTCAGCCCCTATTTTACAATCCCTAAACCACAGGAGATCCTCAATGCCCTCCAACTCCCCCCCCCCCAAAAAAATCTGGATTATTTTTCAGGCAAAATATTCTCCAAATCAACACACACAAACACACACACACACACACCCATTCAAAACACCAAGAAAACTGAAAGCAATGTTACATGGATGGACTTCTCTCCTTCCAGCTGTCTTTTGGAGAACATGTGGTGGTTCATGATGGAGACTGGTCTTAACACAACCAGAATTTTAAGTGAACACCGTTACTTCCCTTGCCCATTTTGACTATAGCATGAAAAAGGAAGTGTGCTTTAGGACCAGACTTTTAAATTATTTATTTTCCTTTTATGTGTAAATGCCATTCTTTTAGAATAAACCATTTTCTGATTTATTGCACAGCTGTGGCTAGATTTAACTATCACTTATTTTTAAAAAGTAAGAAATGCAGTTTAAAGACCGAGAAAACAAATGCTTTACCTCTGGTAAATAACTGGTATCGTTCTTAGTCTGTTCAGTTTCATCGGCAATGGAGGAAGTATTAAAGCACAAAGTGCTGACTGGCTTTCTAGATGCAATGCCTTTTATGCAAAAGTCTGGAAAAGTAATTTCAGATGCAAACTGAAGAAAATAGAAACAAAGAAGAATTAAAGTAAAAAAAAAGACTTACTTTTAAAATGTCAGAAGTACACTGAAACTAAGTGCAATTAACATAAACATTGTTAGATTTTTTTAAAAAAAAAACTATAAAATTGCTTTTTTAAAGATAATGTAAGGTTTTTCTCTGTACACATTTGACTTCCCATTGACATCTTTTCTTTTCCTCTCCAAAACGAATGACAGGAAAGTAGCTGCCAGAATGCAATATCTAATTCACCTTGCATCATCCTTTCTTTCCATGTATGAATTCAGTATGTATTTTTTAGCATTTAGCCACTGGAAATGCTACCACACTTTTAATGAACGTCCACATCCATACCTTTCGCTCCCATATCTGGACTTTTCCTCTCCACAATTCTCTTGAATTAAATCTATTTTGTAGGTTTTCAGGAGCCACAATATCAGCAGAAAGATAGTCTGCAACTTTTTGCCAACTACTGCAACAAGAAAAAAATGTGATTAAATTTTGTAAGGCTTATTATGTCTTACCAGCATCAAACCTGAAACCTATGAAGGCTGAAAAATAATATCTTGAGAGCAATAATGACAAATCACACTAGCCATTATTCACTGTCAAATCACAAGCTAGTGTCTGGATTTTTGCAAAACACATGTTGTATCACTGGGGAAAAAAAGACTAATCGTAATGCAGAAACATTTTCACTAAACCATATCTATTTAGATATCATAAGATATCCCCCATATTCTGTATTCTAAATTGTGTGTAGTGGGAAAATATTCAGCACACATTATTTATGTTCCAAGATATATCTACACAAGAAACATTTTATCAGGTTGCATTTTTAAACAGTGCTTGAATCACTCAATTTGCATCCACAGGATTTAAAATTCCATGATCTGTACATATTTTAAAAATGCTTTTTTTTTTAACCAAGTCTACATAATAATCAGAAAATTCAGGTTATAAGACAGGAATAGAAAATCTGAATCACCATGGAATTCCTTATCCTACCGCAAGTTGCTTCTTCTCTTATCAAAGATAAGAAGCTGTTTACAGCCTGCAAAGCTACAGCATGCAACCGAGCTCTGATCTTCAGGTTCTCTGCCCCATTTCAATAGTCTTGAAACACTTCCTTAATATTTTGGTATTTAGCTTAAGGCTACCTAAAGCTATGCTTCAAAGCACACTGCAGAAATAATCCAGCTTGAGTCTGCTTTTACTGCCCTGACTCAGTACTAGGGAATCCTGGTAATTGTAGTTTATTGTGGCACCAGAGCATTCTGACAGAGAAGGCTAAATGTCTCACAAAATTACAGTTCCCAGAATTCCATAGCACTGAGCCATGACAGTAGAAGTGGTCTCAAACAGACCAAAAGGTATCTAGATAATCTAGATAATCCATGATGTGTGAGCTTAACCTAACCTACTGTGACACTGAAACACATCTTGCAACACTAGCAGAGGCAACACTTCGACCCAACAGTGCAATACAATCCAAATATAAATCTAAGCAGGACAAAAAATAAATTTTAAGTAAACACTCTCTCTCTTCAGCTAAAATAACAACATTGTGAAAGCATACTGCTTTTTGGTACAAACCTTCCCCCCCCCCCCATGTGCTTGGCAAAATATGGCACTTTTTGATATAACTTGCAAAAATATTATTTCACATAAACAGTTAAAACAGTTTATATTTCATATAAACATTAAAACAGATACCTGAATGGTTTACATACCACTACTCACCTTTTGCTGTCATTTGCTACAATAGTGATTTTTGCTCCATGCCATTCTCTCAAGTGTTTCAAGGCACCAATGACTGGCAAACAATCTTTTAATCGAGGGACTTCTCTTTCTGAAGAGTGCCATATGACATCAACTATTGCTTTTCCTGTAGAGGCAATTATAATGGGTATAAAATGTATACAGAAAGAAATTCAAACAGTTGTTAACAACAGCAAGAAATTGAACGTTGGAGTTACCAAGAAGTGTCAGCAGAGAACGGATCACACAGCGAAGTGTTAATTCCTCTCTCCAATAATTTATGTATGTAAATTTATATGCCATGTTTCTGCCAATGGGACACCCCAAACAACCCACAACAGAAAGAAACACCAATTTGGAAAGACTTTGAATCCTTCTAGAAAAGTCCTTCCCAGTTTGCAGGACTTGGAAACAGCAGTTCCAAAAAGGTATCTCTTCTTTGATGCACAGCTGTTCATTGATAAGCTGGTCAACAATGAAAGTGGAAAGAGGGAGACCAGAGGAATGACATGTTTAAGCTCTCTTTCATCATGATGTTTAGTGTTTGCTGGATGAATGGGGTGAAAAAGATAGGTTGGCATATGCATACAAGCACAAGAAAGAAATGAAGAAGTCTCCCCATTACATTACAGAACTGTAATCCCAGGAGTTCCAAGCATTTCCAGTATGTCAGCTGTATTACTTTATTAGTAAATCTCCAGGGGTAACTATGGTCCAAGACAAAATCAGGAGCAAAATGGGGAAAAAAGAATAGAAAATAAGACATAAACATGAATGAGTTAAATTGGGTTACACTGCAGTTTGAATGAAAAGATCTCAGAAGGTGTAACTGGGCTAAGATGTTTAAGCTTTCTGTCACCTTTGCAATTCCAATCTGCCTTCTATAGCACACCAGTATTAGTCTTACTTCATGATCACTCTTCTGTTCTCTAACATTCAACCACAATAAAATGCATTTTCAAATCAAAATCTTTGTTTTAGCCTCGTTGTATGCTGCTTTGTGTCTCGTGGCAGGAGAAACACAGGATATAAATTAAACTGAATAAATAAATAAATAAATAAATAAAGGCTGTAAATGAAGAGTTGACTACTTATTTCCATTAAGATGCTTAATCTTTTAATTCTTATACATTTTAAACTTTTCAAACCATATATTGTATCTGGAAATCTATTCTCATTAGAGTTTGAAGGCAGGGTGGGGCAGAAAAATGTGGAGGGAAACACTTTTTCTTCCTGCTTCTTTTTCCTTTGAAGAATTTTCCACAGAGAAAAACAAAGCAATTTTTAAAAAAGCACTATGGAATATTTTATTCTAGAATGATGAATAAAATGTTTAAGGTGCTAAATTTAAGGCTATCAGAGTATTGCAATTCCTCATCTTGCTTTCTTTTTCTCAGTTCTTTTAATGCAAATGAGTACTTTATGTCTGCTTGGGACTGTTGAACTAGAGGAAATAAAATAATTTTGCCTATTTTACTAATATTGAAGGTTTCGTCTGTTTTTATAGGGTTTTTTGTTTGTTTGTTTGTTTTGTTTGCTCCTCATAAACTAGCAAAAAACAAAGATTTCAATTTCTTTTGAAAAAACATTTTCATCCCAATTACTTCAAAATCTTTGACCCCCCCAAAGCATGGCACACTCAAATAGCAATGATCCAATAAGGGCTTGTGACACTATAAAACTTTTCAGAACAGCAAAATTACGGTACTTCCCAGAAAGAGTAAAGCACACACCAATAAGACAGAAAAATTAAAAGCTACTTGGAGACGATTCAATACTGTACACCAATATGCAAAACAATTTGTGTAAAGCATGTTAAACCCCAAGTGAATAAAAATACAAGTTTTTAAGATAATGAGCAAAATAAAAAATTGATTTCCAAAATTTCGGGATTACCAGGAGCAGGAAGTTTATCTGCTAACTGATGTATACTCTCTGCAGATTCTTCATAAAGACTGTAAGACAAATTTTGAAAATAAAGGAAAATATTACCATCACTGAAGTATACTATAGAATGTTTATGTCATTCAGATCATCATGTTTTCAAACTGAGAAACAGATATATCTCTAATGTGTCAACTGTTGTCAGCATTTGACTAGTCAACTCCAGCACAATGAAATCAACCCAGAGCATAGAAAGACATGATTATCATTATTGTGTCTCTTCAAGTCATTTCTGACTTATGGCAACCCTTCGATTAACCTATCATAAGGTTTTCTTGGCAGAATTTATTCAGAGGGGGGTTGTCTTTGCCGTCCTCTAAGGTTGAGAGAGTGTGACTTACCCAAGGTCATGCAGTAGGTTTCCATGGCAAAAAGGGGATTCAAATCCTTTCTTGCAGTGTCCTAGTGCAACACACAAACCACTACACCACACTTGCTCTCAAGAGGACATGATAGAAATGCATAAAATTATGTATGGGATGGAAAAAGTGGATAAGGACACTTTCTTCCTTTTACATATTACAACCTGAGACAATCCCAACTGAATTTCGGAGAGTCAGGCCAAATAAAAGGAAACATTTCTTCGTACTGTGCACGGTTAAAGTGTGGAATTTGATAACACAATCTCTAGTCACAACAGCCAAGTTGGATAGTTTTATGTGAGATTTGGAGAAATTTATGAATGATAAATCTATAAGTAATTATTTCATGCTTGTAATCTTCCAAGAGGCATCTGGCTGTCCATTACGTGAACAGAATGGTTGGCGAGATAGGCATCTGTTCTGATCCAAAAAACCTATGCTTAAGATATGAAACACCTCCTCCTAATCAGCAACTCAGATATGGTGAACTTCCTTGTCCTCTGCGAAGTTGAAGGCTCTCATGGCCAGCATCCATGAAAGCTGGTTTTTCTGGCTATGTGGCCATATTCAAGAAGAGTTTATTCGTGACGTTTCGCCAGCATCTGTGGCTGGCATCTTCAGAGATACAGATGCTGGCAAAATGTCAGGAATAAACTCTTCTAGAACATGGCCACACAGCTAAAAAAAACCACCAAAACAATTCCTTGTCCTCTCTTCCACATTTGATAGCACTAATACACTTCATTCCACCATGCATCTTGAAGACCAATACAAGAGCTTCATGGCAATGTCATTGTCTACAGACTGCTCCCTCCACATGCATTCTTTCACTCAAAATGGAGAGAAACTGCAAGAGTGCAATCTTTGAGAAACCAGGCATCAGTGTGGAGGAGCAGCAAGCTATCATCTTTTCAGAGAGGAAGACAAAGTAGGTTTTGCTTGGCCATTCTTTCCTATCTGTCCATATCTCTAACCTTTTTTTTTCCCTTTTTCTTTCCTCCCTAATGTATATGCAGCTCGTGTGAAGGGTTCGCCACAATCCAGTACAGAATATAATATAGTGGTCCCTCCACGTTTGCTGGAATTAGGAGCACAGAACCCCTGTGAAAGTGAGAAAAATGCAAATAAATACCCACTATTTTTAACCTCCCAGAGAAGATCTCTCTAGGAGCCTCTAGGGCCTCCAGTGCAACTGTATAGTCAACCTCCAGCAAAAGGTGACCATAGAGTCATGCTGGAGGACATAGAGTTTCCGAAAGAGAACATATCAGTCAAATCCACAAATGTCAAACCCACAAACGTCAAAACTACTGTACAAATGTAGAGGACCAATTGTAATGTCAACAGCACAATTGGAGTGCAAACATAATATGTTGTGTAGCAATCTAAATAATTGCTGGATGCAAATCATAGAAGAACAGACCCATAATTTCTACAAACAATTCATTATAATTACCTTCATTCCAAAAAGTTGAATCAAGTATTGGTGAAGTAAGTGGACTATATTTGAATTTTAAGAAAGAAAATTTAACAATAGGATTGGTAGTTATCACCATCAGAGGAACCTGGCACTGCAGTGATTTGATGGGAGTGGGAAAGAACACATCACTGCTAAGAGATGAATGGTTCTCACAAAAGTCACACTATATCACATACATATGCATCTTTCATCAGTGCTCTCTTAGCTCTGAAATCTCAATTCAGATTTTTCAGGGTTTGACTTGCAATCGTAGTCTGATTAAACCCACCAGGAAACCAAAAACACAAAGAAATGTGTGTACTACAATCATAGAATCATAGAGTTGGAAGAGACCACAAGGGCCATCCAGTCCAACCCCCTGCCATGCAGGAACTCCCAATCAAAGCAACCCTGGCCCCATTCATACTAGCCCATTTGCCCTGGTTAGATCCGGATGAGATTGTGCATGCCATTATCGAATCTCTCTGGAAAGAAGTTCATACTACCTTTTGCCCCCATCGATGCTTTCCAGTGCATTTTACCCCACTGAAGTTCATACACAAAAAAGTAACGATTAAATATGGAGCCTCTTGGTTGTCAGTCAAATGATGTCATGGTGACATCTGATGCAGTCATTGGCCGTGCGAGCTGCTTGCAGTTTTTTTTATACATTTATATATTTGACAGATTATGCGCATGGAGTGGTGCAGCTTGTAGGGATCCTTTCCTCACCTCCCCTCCTCCTCCTCCTCTGTTTTTATCAGCACCCAGTGATTCGTTGGGCACTCTTGCATTTTTTTTTAATATTTTTTTTATTTTATATTTATTTTATTTTATTATTATTATTTATTTTATTTTATTTATTATTTATTTCATTTCATTATTATTTTTATTTCATTTCATTTCATTTATTTTTATTGTATTTTTATTATAATTATTTTTATTGTATTTAATTTTATTTATTATTATTATTGTATTTTTTTCAATTTGACAGCTCATGCACATTCTACAGGAGGCCCTTTAAACCGGAGTTTGCCTTTCCATTCGGAGGCCCATTCATTTAAACCGGAGGGGAAAAGCCCAATCCATATATGGATAGTTTCCCTCCAGTTTGAAAATCCCCATTCATAAACTCACTGGGGCTTATAGGAGGGGGGACACCTGGCTGAATGAAACTAAGTGTGAAAGGGATCTAGGAGTCCAAGTAGACCATAAGCTGAACATGAGTCAACAGTGCGATGCGGCAGCTAAAAAGGCCAATGCAATTTTAGGCTGCATCAATAGAAGTATAGCATCTAGATCAAGGGAAGTAATAGTGCCACTCTACTCTGCTTTGGTCAGGCCCCACCTGGAATACTGTGTCCAGTTCTGTGCAGTCCAGGTAGTAGAAAATCTATGGACTTGCTGTGCTCAGCCATTCTTTACTTAGACCTCTGTGAAAAAATCCTCCAGACAAGTGGAGCAGTAATGAACTTAAGGCCGATATAAAATTTATTTTTCAAAAGAGTCCCTGGTTACAAAAGCAAACTCCAGTGAGTCTATTACTATTATGGCTTTGTTAGTAACGTATACTAACAAAGTATATACATTTAATCACTGAATTCAAGGAGGGCTTGTTCAAAGCGTGATGATTAGAACTGCTGCATAAGCAGAGAAGGTTTTTTGTGCTTCGGAAATGGACTGACTGGCTCCCCCTTCTGTTAGCACAGACAGTTTAATCATAGTTTTTTGGTGGGTATTTCAGGCTACAGTATGTGAACATGTTCTGGAAGAGTTTATTCCTGACATTTCACCAGCATCTGTGGCTGGCATCTTCAGAGAATGCTGGCATGGAAACAAGTGGGGTCTATATACTAAATGACCCTTGGTTGAGAGGAAGTGATTTACATTTTAATCTCTGTATTGGTTTGTTGTTGAATAGTAAGGCTTCAGGGTTTCTAGTTAGTGATCCATTTTCTGCTGGGGAACCCCGCTGACCTTTAATCATACTTTTTATACAATGTATATATTAATGGGGGCATCATAAAGTGACAGGCAACTTGAAGGCACATATACATACATTATACTCACAATTTATTCCTGAACTGAAAATACAAGCATAAATCTTTCACGTTAAACTAGTCAAAATCTCTTTAACAAGTTGCTAGATTCATAGGCTCAATATGTAAAACTACTATTAGATGGTGGGGTTTTTTTACTTTTTGATGCTCTTAGCCAGCACAAAAATTAATGAAAAAATAAATATGCAGCCCATGTTCTGACATTCCAAGGTGATATTTACATTCTCAAAACATACAAAACCACCTCACAGTAAAATTAGTTTGCTGTGATCACTTTGCTACTTTTGGTCATGAGACCCCTTTCATTGAAAAGCAAGTTATACATTTAACACACACTTATCCCCAATTTGGATAGTATACTGTGGTCCTTCACAAAACCAGAGCCCTGAAACTAATTGCCTAGATGGGGACTATATATTCAGTTAGATTACCTACATAACCACTCTTCTAGGCTATAGAGAGCAGGCCCTCTCTGCTCTTATTTTATCACAGACCCGACACTTTCTATTACTTCAGCCTTAATTTATTTGTAATTATAACAGCATCCAATGCAAGCTGTCCTCTCCTCACTCTTCACTGATAGCCAACCCAAACCCACTTCTACACTGTGGCAAAATTATTAGTTCTCACCTTATATTTGTCTGTCTGTGGCCCCATGTGCATTGTAGAATTAATGCAGTTTGATACCAATTTGACTACCATGCCTCAGTGCTACTGACTTCTGGGATTTGGAGTTTTGTGAGATATTTAATCTTCTCTCAGGGAGCTCAAGTGCCACAATGAACTACATTTCCCAGGATTCCACAGCACTGAACACAGCAGTTCAAGCGATGTCAAGTGGCATGAATTCTGCAGCGTGGCAGCAGCTTGTGATCAAACCTCGAGAGAGTTCCTTTCACTGTACACTGTGGATCCATCTGGCAAAGAAAAAACAACTCACTGACTCACTCAGCAACTCAATGGCAGAATTTGTGTTGACTTCCCTAGTTCTCTCATTCTTACATTGTATTGCTTAGGTTGAATCAGCATGGTATAGTGGTTTGAGTTGTGTACTATGACTCTGGAGACCAGGGTTCAAATCCTTGCTCAACCAGGGAAATCCACAGGGTGATCTTGGGAAAGTCATACTGTCTTAGCCTCAGAGGAAGGCAAAGGCAAATCCCCTCTGAACAAACCTTGGCCAAAAAACAAACAAACAAACACTTTAGGGTCACCATTAAAGGCACACAACAGTGCTTAGTTATTTTATCAGAAGTAATAATAAATAATTGTATCAACTTACTCAATGGAAGATAGGGATTCCCGACTGTTACTATCATCTTCCTCAATACACTGGTCATCACCAAAGCATTCTTCAATATTTCTTTGAACAGAGTTTTTGCTTTGATCGGTCTCTAGATCAAAATCAATACTCTCCCAGTCAGAGCTAAAGAACTATTCAATTAAGAGAAAACTCTGTAAGGGTCATGCAGGTGACATTAATATTTTAAATAACTATGTAACATTACTAACTCACCCGAGAAAGTCCACAAATTGACTGAATTGCAAAATACCATTCCTTCACGCCAGGAATCCCAACAAGTGAACAGGCTAGAAGAAGAAGCAATATGAACATTACCATAAAAAAAAAAAATACTACTCAAAACCTCATTACCATTTTCAGAGCTTCATAGTGGCTTGCAGCTGTTGAGCCAATACTTGACAATGACAATAATGCACAAGAAATTATCGGAATTAAGAACTTAAACATATTAAGAACTTAAACATATTTACAAAATCAAAGTATCAAACAAATGCCTATTCTTGTCATATTATTCCTTTTTCCTCCACATTTTATATTAAAAATAGATTTTGACTGCATTTTTGCCACAATATCTGTGCTACAGTAGGGCCATACCAAGTAGATCAGAGTAAGGGCCAAAACACACTACAGAAATAATGCAATCAGAGACCGCGCTCTACATGGGGCTACCCTTGTGCTTAACCCGGAAACTTCAATTGGTTCAAAACATAGCAGCCAGGCTCATTACCGGAACATCCAGGAGAGAGCACATAACACCCGTGCTCAAGTCTCTCCCCTGGCTGCCAATCAGTTTCCGCACGCTTTGGTCCTCTGGGAGGAAACTAGGCTGTCACAGACCTCTAAGAGGACTTTCTCTGCTACCGCTCCCAGGCTATGGAATGGCCCGCTGGACGAGATCCGTCTTATTACATCTCCTTACTGCTTTAAAACAGCTATAAAGACGCATCTCTTCCAGCAGGCCTTCCCAGAAACTTCCTAATTTCCCAGCTCCAGAATTGGGTTATGTTTCCCCACCAGTTCCCAACACCTTGACCCAAACTACCAAAGCAGATGCCTCCATGTAGTTGGAGGTGGACTACACATGCATAGTTTACGCTGCCCATGGAATGGTTAGTTTTCTTTTCCATGATGATGTTTCTGTTTTAATTGTCTGCTTGGTTTTAATTTGTTATTAGTTTAATTTAATTTTAAGGGGTGGGACGTTAGGTAGTGGGCTACTGGTATCGTTTTAGCTTGTGACTTTTTAACTTGCTGTAACCTGCTCCAATTGCTTAGACAGAGGAGTGGGCTATAAATAATTTTTTTTAATTATTATTATTATTATTGCTTTAACTGTCCCGGCTCAGTGCTAGGGAATTCTGAGAATTATAATTTGTTGTGGCACCAGAGCTCTCTGACAGAGAAGGCTAAATGTCTCACAAATCTATAGCTCTCAGAATTCCTTCGAACTGAGCCAGGGTAGTTAAAGCGCTCTCAAACTGGATTATTTCTGCAGGGTGTTTTGGCCTCTGCTTAGGCAGAGCCATACTTGGTATATCAGATGAAATTTCATTTTGTTGGATCCAGTGCCTTTTCTGACGATGATGGATCTAAAAGTATTCACAAAACTACAGACCTCATCCTTAATAGGAATGCAGTTTCCGCCAGATGCCGACCACCTCTTTACCAGATAGATAAACCGTCCACACAAAAAAGACCTCAATCAGGATTGAGTCTCACTGGCCCTCAGCCATTTCCATTACCTTGTCCAAGAAATACTTCAAAATATCAACTGTCTCAACAGTATCTGATATTAGTTTCGTGTATATTTTGAAGAAGAAGGAGAATAAAAAGAGAGCCCTGAGAAACTGCCATGAGCAGAGCAGTAATTCCCTAGCATAATTTTCTGGAAGTGGCCACCTATCCAGGGCTGGAACCACTAGAGTTGAGTCTCAACTCGGACAACCTAACCAGAAGGAAACCATAGTCAAAAAATACTGAAAGCCCCTGAAAGGTCCAATATCTTCCTCCTGGCACAGATCATCCCACATAGAGCAACCAAGACAGTGTCTGTTCCAAATCCAGACCTGAAACCAGAATGCAACATATCTAGGGCAAGTAGTAGATATTTTAGAATAAAATGTGTATCCTTGCTGTATTGACAACATCCGGAAATAGGGCACGAGTTAATCATTTGTGTTTTACGTACCTGGGAAATCTTCAGATTTTCCATTCAGAGAGGCAGTACAATTTATCTTCAGCAAGTTATAAATGCTTTCTGCTGTCAAACCTGCAAAATACAAAGTGGGTTGGGTTGGCATGGAATGCACTGAAAAATCTCATGAACAAAAAACCTGTGAAGTCTAGCTTTAAATGCCATGTCTGACATTCACAGTCATGATCCAGTGAAGAAGTAGCATTCTCAGTCTCCACTGATGTGGTAGGAAAAACAGAACTTGTAAGACCTGATGATCGCCCACCTATGGCTAGGAAATTCAGAATACTGAATTGGGTTTGGATGGTAATAATAATAATAAGAAGAAGAATCCCCCATCCCTCCCTCCAAAGGAAACATTGCAATTGATACAAATACAGTTGCCCCTCATTAAAACAGTAGCAGCAAGAACAGGTCATTGTGTAATGAACAATATTTAATAAGAAGGAATTACAAACAGAAATAATAAATAAATAAATTGTAATCAAACAATCAAAGCGGCTTACAACATTAAAAAACATCCTACATTTCCATACGTTTGTAAACAAATTATGTTGAGACTATGTATTAGTTAGAAAAGTTTTATTATTTGGGGGAAAATGTAAGACATGTACACCTTTGGTTTTATGACACACAGGTTAATACAAACTATATATATATATATATATACACACACACACACACACACACACTTATATTTTGCATGTTTTACATGGCGTCTTAACCTGTGACTTGCTTTTAGATTTGTAAGCTGCATAACAACAAATATAATGATAAACATAACAATAAACTTAATAATAATAATAATAATAATAAACTTAAAAACATAATAATAAACTTAATAATAATAAACATGATAAACATAACAATAATAAACTTAATAATAATAATAGGCATAACAATAAAAAACTTATAATAATAAACATAACAATAAACAATAAACTTAATGATAATATAATAAACATTACAATAATAAACTTGATAATAATAAATATTATGATAAACATAACAATAATCGACTTAATAATAATAAACATAATGATAAACATAATATACTTAATAATAATAAACATAACAATAAACATAACAATCATAAACATAAAGACAAACATAACAGTAATAAACTTAATAATAAATGTAACATTAATAAAATTAATAATAATAAAAAACCATAGTGATAAACATAACAACAATAAACTTGATAACAATAGACATAACAAACATAACAACAGTAAACCTAATAATAATAAAAAATAATAATAAACTTAATAGACACAGCAATAAACATAACAATAAAAACTTGATAATAATAATAATAATAAAAATAATGATAAACGTAAGAATAATAGACATAAACGACAAATGTAAAATAATAGACTTCATAATAATAGCAAACATAGTGATAAACAAGAATAAACTTGATTAATAATAATAATAATAATAATAGTAACCACAATAATAAAATTAATAATAATAATAATAATAATTAATAATACTACCTTGGGGTCCTCCCTCTCCACTTCTCCCTCCCCGCCGCCAGCTCAGGAAGAGAAGGTACCGGTCCATGGAGGTCCAATTAAGGCCAGGCCCAAATTCCCCTCAGAAGCAGCACCAGCAACCAGGGCCTCCCTTCGAAGTTCCCGCCTCAATAGGCCTCAACCCCGCCTTCGCCTTTCCTCACAGGCGCCCTTCCGCTTCCCAGGAAGGAGAAGGAGGAGTTATCCTCCACTAGGCCTCCCTCCCTCCCTCGCCCGCCTTCCTGGAACCGAACCCGGGCCCCCCCTCTACGCGAGGCCGGGGCTTCTCCCATGGCGAGCTACACCAAGGCCGCGCAGGTGAGACTGGGGTTTTTTTCCCTTTTCAGGCTGCAGCAGCCACAAATGGAGCCATCATCATCATAATAATAACCCGGTTTGGGAGCGCTTTAACTCTTTTTTAATTCTGGGAGTTGGTGACACAGTGGCCTCTCTAGGGATTTCTTGGTCCTCCAGTGTGGAACTCTATGGCCCAAATTTTGACAGAAGAGTAGCCCTGGAGGACCTAGAAGCTGCTAGAGAGGACGCTTTTCTAGGCAATTTCTAGGCCCTCCTGGGGAATGGTGGCCATAGAGTAGCCCTAAAGATCTTCTCTCAAGTTAAATGAGGATACTAATAATGATGATGATGATGATGTTTATTATTTGTGTGTTTTTTCCCACTTTCACAGGAGTCCCAATGAACGCGGAGGGCCCACTGTGTGTCTACGGAGTTTATCACACGAGCGAGGGGCCGATTTCGAAGTTGAAATGGCACTGAAGTGGCGTTAAAGCAAACTTGAGCCTTCGTAAATTTAAAGTTATTTCGCAATGCGTCATTTCACAATTAAAGCCATTTCTAATTTACGCTTTCTGTAGAGATCCCAAACTTGAAAAGATGGGGGGATTGATCCTCTTTTAAATCTAGTTTAACTGCGGGTTTTTCGCAACGCCGTTGGAAACGATGTCGCATAATTGCGTGATTTCTCCGAGGTGTTTTTGGATTAATCCCTTGATCTCCCTCGTGTGATAAAGCTCTATGTTTTTGTGTATATATATATATATATATAATGTGTTTGTGTATGTATGTGTATATACAATATATAAAGTACCTGAAAATAAGACATCCTCTGAAAATAAGACTTAGTAGAGGTTTTGCTGAATTGCTAAATATAAGGCCTCCCCTGAAAGTAAGACCTAGCTTTTTCGATATACAGTATATATATATATATATATATATACACAGTATATAATAAATGTCCTTTTTTGTTGTTCAACAACAAATGTGAATTCTTCTTCATGGAAAAATAAGACATCTCCTGAAAATAAGACCTAGTATATCTTTGGGAGCAAAAATTAATATAAGACACTGCCTTATTTTCCGGGAAACACGGTGTGTGTATGTATATATATATATATATACACGTGTTTATGTGTGTGTGTATATGTACTATATATATGTGTGTGTGTATGTAATATATATATATATATATACACATGTGTTTGTGTGTGTATATGTACAATATATATATATATATATATATGCCTGTGTTTGTATAAAATGGCAAAATCAAGGTGTGCTGTTTGAAATATATGGATATTTTCATGCAGTGGATGGTTGAATCTGTCGATAAAAAGACCATGGATAAGTAGAGCTGACCGTATACTGTTGTTGTTGTTGTTGTGTGCCTTCAAGCCATTTAAGCCATTTCCAACTTACACTGACCTTAAGGTGGACCTGTCATAGGGTTTTTATGGCAAATTTCTTCATAGGAGGCTTGCCATTGCCATCCTCTGAAGATGAAAGAGTGACTTGCTCAAGGTCACCCAGTGGGTTTAAGTGGCTGAGCAGGGATTCGAACCCTTGTCTGCCGAGTTGTAGTCCAACGATCAAACCATTACACCACACTGGCCCTCATAGATATATGTATGTGCATTTGTGTGCGTCTGAGAGACAGTGTTGTTTCATTGTTTGAGTGTTGGACTACAACTCTGGAGACCAGAGTCCAATTCGCCGCCCAGCCATGAAACCCACGGGTGACTTTGGGTAAGTCACACACTCTCAGCCTCAAGGAGAGGCAAAGGCAAACCTCCTTTGAATAAATCTTGCCAAGAAAGACCCATAATAGGTCACAGCAACAATATCTAGCTAGCTAACTAGCTACTCCCTGCCTAGATAGCTAGATTTGTTTTTTGTTGTTGTGTGTCTTCAAGTCATTTTTTTTATTTATGACGACCCTATCATGGGATTTTCTTGGCATGGCTTCTTCAGAGGGGGTTTGCCCTTGCCATCCTCTGAGGCTGAGAGAGAGTGACTTGCCCAAGGTCACCGAGTGGGTTTCCATGGCTGAGCAAGGAACTGAACCCTGGTCTGCAGAACTGTAGTCAAATCACCATGCCACGATGGCCCTCATATAAATATATAAAATTTATATGAGTGTGCACAATATATGTGACAGCCAGCATGGTATACTTGTTTAAGCATTCGACTATGACTCTGGAGACCAGGATTCATTTTGCCATTCAGCCATGAAACCCATGGGGAATTGGACAAGTCATATACTCTCAGCCTCAGAGACGCAAATCTCCTCTGAACAAATCTTGCCAAGAAAACCTCATGATAGGTCACAACAATAAAAATCTATCTATATATCTAGAGATGGATAAATAGATTCATTATTTGTTGTTGTGTGCCTTCAAGTCCTTTCTGATTTATGGCAACCATTACAAGGTTTTCTTGGCAACTTTCTTTAGAGGGGGTTTACCCCTAAATCCTCTGAGGCTGAGAGAATGTGATTTGCCCAAGGTCTCCCAATGTGTTTCCATGGCCAAACAGGGAATCAAACCCTGATCTCCAGAGTTACAGTCCATTGCTCTAACCACTACACTATGCTGGTCCTTATCTAGATAGATGGATGGAAAGATAGATAGGTGAGTAAAATGGTGAAGGCTCTGGAAACCATGCCCTATGAGGAATGACTTAGGGAGCTGGGGGTGTCTAGCCTGGAGAAGAGAAGGTTAAGAGGTGATATGATAGCCCCATTTAAATATTTGAAGGGACATCATATTGAGGGAGCAAGCTTGTTTTCTGCTGCTCCAGAGAACAGGACCCGGAACAATGGATGCAAGCTACAGGAAAAGAGATTCCACCTCAACTTTAGGAGGAACTTCCTGACAGTAAGGGCTGTTCGACAGTGGAACACACTCCCTCGGAGTGTAGTGGAGTCTCCTTCTTTGGAGGTCTTTAAGCAGAGTCTGGATGGCCATCTGCCAGGTATGTTTTGACTGGGTGTTCCTGCATGGCAGGGGGTTGAACTGGATGGCCCTTGTGGTCTCTTCCAACTCTATAGAATCATAGAATCATAGAATAATTCTATAATTTGTTGTTTGTTCTACACCTTCAAGTAGTTTCTGTCTTATAACGACCTTATCATAGGGATTTCTTGGCAAATTTCTTCGGAGTGGGTTTGCCTTTGCCATACTCTGAGGCTGAGAGTGTTACTTGCCCAAGGTCACCCGGTGGGGTTGCATGGCCAAGTGAGGATTTGAACCCTGGTCTCCCAGTGTCCTAGTCCAACACTGAAACCATTACACCACTCTGGGTGGCCTTTGACAGGTCACACTCTCTCAGTCTCAGGGGAAGACAGTGGCAAACCTCCTCTGAACAAATCATGCTAAGAAACCCCATGACAGGTTCGCCTTAGACTCTCCATAAGTCAGGAACAGCTTGAAGGCACACAGCAATAACAACAAAACTGTTGGACTGTTAAAGTCTTGTTGCATTATAAATAAACTTGACAGACAAACCAAGAGACTACATTTCTTTTTCTCTCTCTACATGATCTTTGTTTTCTTCGGGTTATAAAAGAGTGGGAGAGCATAGTAAAAGCATCAGTTTTGCAAAATGGATTTTTCAAGCTTGGCAAAAGAGACACTTTTACGACCCTCTCCCACACTTTTACAACCTGAAGAGAATGAAAGAATGGGGAAAGAAAAAAGAGAGAGAGAGCAGAAGAAAACAGGCATTTCTCCTCCGTTTGCATGCCGGGTTTGTTTACAGGGTAAAAAGGCTCTTAGTTGCAAAGTTATGATATATCTTTAGGTGTGGGGAAGATGGGAGAACTATGGCAGCAGTGTCACAGTAGTTTTTCAGATTATTCTTAATAATTTAACATGTGGATTGCCACCTTTCAATTATGACTGATCTCTTTGTTACATTGTTAAAATAATTCAATACATTCAATGGATGCAAGCTGCAGGAAAAGAGATTCCACCTCAACATTAGGAGGAACTTCCTGACAGTAAGGGCTGTTCGACAGTGGAAGACACTCCCTCGGAGTGTAGCGGAGTCTCCTTCCTTAGATGTCTTTAAGCAGAGGCTGGATGGCCATCTGTCGGGGATTCTTTGACTGGGTGTTCCTGCATGGCAGGGGGTTGAACTGCATGGCCCTTGTGGTCTCTTCCAACTCTGCTATTCTATGATTCTAAGACATTAAAAAATAATAAAAAAATTATGACTGCTCTTCTGTGATTTATCAATATTCTTTTTTAGCAAATAGATCATACATTTTATGTTGAAATAGTCCATTCTATTTGTCTTTGTTGTTAACTACCATCTAGTTGACATTAATTGATGGTGACCCTATGAATGACAGACCTCCAAGTCACGCTGTTATCAACCTTCCTGCGGATCTTGCAGAATCAGAGCCATACTGCCTTCTACTTTATGAATCATTATTGCCATTTCTAATGAGTCCTGTCTTCTCATGTTCAAAGTATGACAGTCTCAGTTTATTCTTTTTGGCTTCTAAGGATGTTTGGCATACTGCAGTTCATAACACCATAGTAATGATGGGGTGCTTTATTGTAGTAAAAACATCTACAGTACTTAAGTACATATACTTCATGTACACTATTATTTTATTATTACTTTATTGATTTATATCCTGTCTGTATCCCAGTATAGTGACTCAAGGTGGCTGACAAAATTTAATAGAATACATGTTAAAAACAACACTAAAATGTAAATACAAAGTTTAAAAAACAATGAAACAATTTTCAAAAGTTAAAAATTACACATTAAAACTTAAAATATATTAAAAACTCTATACAAAACTCTATGCGTACCTTGCATATAATTTAAAGTACAATCCTTGCCAGTTTGAGGGGAAAAAAATCTAGGAAAGACAGTAATGCTTGATACTGTACTGTTGAAAGCAGTAGGAAAAAAGGAACTCTGCAAGGCTTGAGCAGAGCTGTTTATGATAGGGTGACTTGAAGGTCTCTCATAGGGTTGCCATAAGTCAACGTTGACTTGACAGCAGTTAACAACAACAGTATCATCTACTTCAATATATTAACTACCTTTCTGTTATTTTTTAAAGCAATGGGCCACATTTGCTCGATCCTGGTTTCTTTTAGATGCGAAGATGCAACCACCAGGAAAAATTGCAGCCATCACTGCCATCAGACTTCAGGGGAAACATAAACCTGTGTATCATGCTTTGAGTGAGTTTTCTTCTGGATTGAAACAAGTTTTCTATATTAACATTTTTGTTTTTGTTTTCATGCTTAAAAGCATTGGCAACCTGTAGTCCTGGGCCCTTGACTTAATTTGAAAAGCTATCAGTAAGTTATCAGTTGAGACAGTTCTCTTTTCCTTCTCCAGCACTCTGCTAAATGGGGAAAGAGAGGAAAGGACAGTTGAGGAAAAGAGCAGGAAAAGGATTAGGCTTTCCAACTTCAGGCTCTGGTCTCATGCACCACCAATGTCACCTGGCATGCCTGCTCCAGGACATAACATACACGCATCATGATTTAAATCACCCAGTGAAGTTCCTGATTTTAAATCACTGCGTTAAAATAAGTTTTTTCTTGAATAGTGGTATAAATTTGATCATTATTAATTTGTGGCTCCATAAAGTAGTTTACAACATATAGGAGGCTATGCTACCTCTTTTTTTTTTTTTTCCCTTGCTGTGGCTAAATCTGAGAGTCCATCATTTTTTCTCTCCCTTAACTATCATCTCTTTGTTGCTTGGCCCTGCTATCCCACCTATTCCCATGAGCATAATATCATTAAACCTTTGTCTCTGGATATCACATAAGCCCACAACTTGAAGCAGAAATTGGTAATTACATAAAGCCATTTTTGTGAGATGAAACTCTTTCATTCATTTTATGATGTATGCATAGATTTGAGAGCCACATAGTGTAGCAGGTACACAACAACAACAATACATAGGTTTAGCTACTGTCTTTATGATTACATTTAGTTCCAGTTGTTATGTTAAAAGAGAGTCCAGCAATGAATTTAGGTTATTTTGTGAACTAGAATACCTAAAAGAGATCTATCCATGCATGTACATACTTAAAAAGCAAGAGAATACCTTGGATTACCTGACTTTATTGTTTTGTGCCTTCATGTTGTTTCCAATTTATAGTGACTGTGTCATAAGGTTTTCTTGGCAAGATTTATTTCCGAAAGGGTTTGTCTTTGCCTTTCTTTAAGGCTGAGAGAGTGTGACTTGCTGAAGGTCACCCAGTGGATTTATGTGGCCAAACATGGATTTGAACACTTGTCTCCAGTGTCATAATACAACACTCAAACTACCACCACCACCACCACTGTTTAGTGAGGCATAATTAATATCTGTTGAGTAAACCTTACAATGCACTGTTAGTTTGAATTTAAGAACTGAATTGAGGGTTTTGTTTTGGTTTTTTTTAGATAAGATGAAGATTTATTTAATCTAGCATTCATTATAAGAATTCCAGCCACTGATCCATGATCCACACACGGTTTGATGTAGGCAACATCTGGATGTTGCTTATGAATAGAATAGATTTGGCATGTACTGACAGCAGCACTGGTAATAAACTGAAACTAAATTCATATTTCTCTTTTCCTGGCAACAATTTGAAATTCCTTTATAACATCATATTCTTTTATGTTAGGAATGGGCAACCAGTGGCCCTCCAGATGTTGCCAAGTTCCCATTAGTCCTTACTCTTGGATGCCCTGGCCAGGGCTGAAGAGGGTTGCAGTTAGACACCATTGGGAGGGCAATGAATTGCCTGCCCATGCACATTGCAGACCATTAGCAATGTAAGCTTTGTTTGCAAGCCACCTTAGTAATAATGGAAGTCATTAAAAGTAAACATAGGTTGTTTAAATAGTTTCCTCTTGCAGCCCCTTAATGTTATTGTTCTGTATAGCTGCAGTTCATTGGTTACCAATGTCATTAATGCAGACCCTTTTCGAAATTAATAGGTGACCTTGGAGATCATGTTGTCATAATAAACACAAGACATATTGCTTTTTCTGGCAACAAATGGGAGCAAAAGGTGTATTCATCACATACTGGGTAAGTTTTCCATTATCTTCAGAACAAAAAATATTAAATATTAGTATTGTTCTCACAATATGTATTTGTAGATATCAGCTTGTTCTCATTTCAATATATTTCTGTGTTCATGTTGTTAATGATGATTATCAAAGCCCTAAATGGTTTAGGACCTCAGTTTTTATTTAATTATTTATTTATTTATTATTTACTTTATTTATATATCGCTGTAAATTTACACAGTGCTGTACATACAATCGTAAATTAGACGGATCCCTGCCCTCAGGCTTACAATCTAAAAGAGACAACACAAAAGGAAAAGGGGAAGGTGGTGGGAAGGGGATGAGGTCCAGTGGTTCTTCTTTCCCTCTGGGGCCTGGACCAAGGCAGTTAGACTGGAGGGAGGGCTTGAGGGGGTGCCTTTCTCTATATGTACCTGCTTTATTATCAAGATTTACCGGGCCCTCTATGTGCCACTGTGAGGAGGCGTACATCATGTGGAGAAAAGAGTAGATGATTTTCTTAGTGGTGGTGTCCCTTGGAAGCCCAATTGGCACAGATTTTGGCCTGATTTCAGTGCCAAGTGAAAATTTGGCTGTTACACATTTAAAGGTTGTGCACCAGCTGCTCCCATTCCTTGAGACATCAGATCTGGCCATGGTACGGAAGTATATGCTTAGTTACCTCCTATTTGGACTACTGTAACATGCTGTACTCGGTGCTGCCTTTGAAGAGTATCCAAAGAGCTGCATCCAGACTGTTATCTGGGGCACATTATAGAGACCAGACTACAGTTCTGTTGAAACAGCTTCACCAGCTGCCAGTTTGTTTCTGAGCACAATTCGAAGTGCTGATAAAAAATAACCTATAAGCATTATAAATAACTTATGACCCAAGCGCAGGCTGTCTGACAGACTGTATTATCCTGTGTGAGCTGGTCCAGTCTTTGAAATCAGCAAGAGAGGCCTTCCCAGTCCCAGCATCATTGAAAGTTGGCGAGGAAGTGAGAGACTGCCTTCTAGATGTTTGCCCCTAAACTCTGGAATTCCCTTCCCAGAGAGGCCAAATTAGCCCCCTCTTTGTCCTTCCATCACCAGGCTCAAACCATTTTATTCAGACAGGCTTTTTTTACAAAAAAAAAAAAATTGAAGAATGGGCATGGGCATTCTGTACTGTTTTAACTGAACTTAAAGAGTTTTTTATCTTTTTAATTGCATTTTATTCTTTTAGCTTGAAGATAAATTGTTTTAATACTGTAAACAGATTAATTTAATGTTCACTTTTGAATGTTTTTGTCATTTTGTTTTGTAGATACCCTGGTGGTTTCACACAAGTGACAGCAGCTCAGTTGCATCAAAAAGATCCAACAGCAGTAAGTCAGCATCTTTCTCTGCTTTTTGTCCATACTGTATGTCTGTATGACTTCTTGATTTTTCTTGTGAGTTGTTACCATTAAGAGTACTCCTACGCTATTAAGTAGCTTGATGACTTGGGGTAGGGTGCTGTCATATTATTAGCTAGGAATAATAAATGATTGCTAATTATATCACTAAGCAATATCCAGTTACTCCTATCACTGTGCAAAAATGACCCTAATGATCTTAACCTTTACCTTCTCTCTCTTCCTTATATGCTACTTGCTGTCTTTTCCCCATTTTCTCTGTAAGTTCAAAATGTTGCATCTCTCTTTCTCAACTATGATTGCAGCAGCCCTTTCAGTTTGTCACATTGGTTCCATGTTATGCTTTTCATCAATTTCATTGTTCTAGTCCTCATTTACACTGTCTATCTGTGTACCAGACCATCTCATCTTTCTGATCTCCTTCTCACACACTTTTGTGTTCTCCCTGTTCTGTTAAAGCTCAGTGACTATCACAGTTTCATTTCTTCCTCCAGTTTTTGTGCCTTGAACCATATCCTATTCTGTATTCCCAAACTGCTTCCCCTCCTTTCATAATCCACATCTTTATCAAAACATTCTAAGCTGCCTGTGTTCTGGTTGACATATTCCTCCCATTCCATATGATCCCTCATGTACTCAAGGATCCTCAAATATTAACTTATCATATTAACCAGAACTACTTGAAGTGACTATCAGCAGTTGCAGACAGAGAACTTGGGAAGAAAGAGACAGAAATACCAAGGACTTGAACTGTTTCTCCCTCTGACACAATTGGGCAGTAGCCATAGTCTTTGGGGCATTGCTCAAGCATGTAAAGTCAAGTATATGTAAAGTCAAGTCACACAGACTGTGATAGAGGAATCTGGTCATGGTTTTATTATCATCAAAACGTGCTATATAAAACAGTGGATGACAATTTTCGCTAATCAGATCATTAAACTAATTGCAAGAAACTTAGTATTTACAGTATTGAGAAGAGTCCTATTTAAATCTTAAAACACCCAATAATTTTTTTTTAATTGTTGTTTTTCCTTTGCCACGTTTGGAGCCATGCACTACATGTGGTTGGCTCTGTGATATGCTACTGATTATAGTGTCTTGCCTGTTGTTGTATTAAGGAGCACCATAATACTGAATACAGTTCAGTGACATTATGCAGATACATCCTGTACTAACAGTTTAAATGTAAGATTTCCTCTTTTTTGAAACTAAATTAGGCCCACATGTGGTATTCATTTTTCTTAAATAAATTGGTCACTGAACACTGGAGGGCAGCATAACCCAACATGCTTAAATTTTAAGACGCTAAATACTTCATGGTGATAGCCAAGTTCTCATAAGATGTGAATTGTATTCAGTATTATGATGCTGCTTTAAACAACAACAGACAAAACTAATGGAAACATAGTCCATAATGGAATGCAACAAGCTGGAGCAGTTAACCGGAGCAACTAAATATTTGTTTTAATGAAGTACTAGAAATGCTGCCAGGTCATGGCTAAAACACAAGAAACAAAAATAGACTTTTTTCCATCTGTTTACTGTATATATTTGTGTATAAGTCTAGAAATTTTAGTCAAAAAATTGACCTAAAAGACCTGAGTCGACTTATCCACAGGTCATTGTAAACACTGTACTTTAACTCTTATTAAAAAAAATGAACCATCCCCTGGTGAAAGGCAAGAGTGTAATCTCTCCTGGAAGTATTGACTCCCTCTCTATTCTGTCATCCATCCTGCCTTTAGTATAAGCTCAAACAGTTAGGCCTGCTGAAATTTGGTTAAGTTCTTTGGCATTATTTTCCTTTGCTCTTCTCCTGAAAACTTTGCTTTATTACATGACCCAAAGTTTTCTCTCTCAACTTATCCGTGCGTCATATCAAAATCCATAATTTCGGCTCCAAAACCTGTCCTCGACTTATATATGAGGTTGACTTATAGTCTAGTATTGGCTAGTAATTGTTTTACATGTATACTGAGTACCTCACAATCAAAACAAGAATTTACGATAGAGCAGTACCTCTATACCTTAGGTTCATCATAAGGCCAAAGCGACTTAAAAGCACACAGCATTATGGTATACTACAACTATATAAACATTTCTTTATTCCATGTAAAATCTTGAATCCGATATATTTGCAGTGTTCTTAGATTTTCAGTACTACCAGCATGGTGTAATGGTTTCAATGCTGGACTGCAACTCTGGAGAAAAGGGTTCAATTTCTGCTCAGCTATGAAAACGACTGGGTGAGTTTTGGCAAGTCACATGCTCTCAGCCTCAGGGGAATGCAAAGACAAACACTTTCTGAACAAATCTTGCCAAGAAATTTCCATGATAGTGTTTCTTTAGGGTCACCATAAGCCAGAAGTGACTTGAAGACACACAGCACATGTTTAGCTGTCCTTTTACCTCTAACAAACCATTCTGTCTTTCCATCTTTCAAACACGTACATATTTCAGTGTCAATAAAATTATCAAATATGATATCCTGCCCTCTATCCAGAATAACCATAGAAGATATAAGAGATTAACTTCCAGTTTTCATCACCAGTTTCTACTACCTAATCCAATTTTTGAAAGCAAACCATTGTCCACTATATCTAAATAAATATTTTTGTTGTATAAGTTTTAGCATAGTGTATAATCTAAATGATTGGATTGTAAAACTATTTGCCACTATAGAGAGTTGGGATTTAAGCACATCCTTAAGATATTGTTGACAAGAAACATGGTATGCCCAGCACATTGGTAAAGCAAAAGGTGGGGAGAAACCAGGGCTGAGGAACAGGAAGTAGGGACAAAACCAACTGAGACGTCTGGGAAAGAAAAATAAAACAGGAGTATGGAAGCACCAGAGGTTTAAAAGAAAGAGATAGGGAATAAATGATATAGGGGTTAGAATGGTAATCAGCTGTGTCATATAAGAAGTTTTATGTAGGAAAAAAAATTTCAAGGAAAAGTCTCAGGATTTTTATTTACTCTGAAAGTCATGGGATACACAAAAATCTGGTTTTGGATTCAGATGATCAATGAACTCTACATTCATGTACATTACATTAACACATTTTACTTGGACTTGTCATTCTTCTTTTGTAAATACTGCATATATTGTATGTATTTAAAAACATACTGTAGCGAAATATAAACTTCATTTTGCCATAAGACAATTTCAGTTAGTTGACTTCTGAAATACCTGTCTATTCAACTATACACCCTAGGATTCAAATGGTTTTGTGGATGAAATCCAGAAGTTAAAACTAAGGTCTATTAGACTTAGCATGCAAGTAAATTTAGCTCAAGCAGTATAATTTTTACAAGCGGGAAACCAGGCTAATCCTCCCTCATTTCTGCCACTGCCTCTTTCCTTGTAACTCTATATATTTAAGCAGAAACTCTGCATGATTCCTGTACTATAATCCCTACTGTTTGAGAGGTTTGTTTTAAAAAATATTTTCTTTTAGGATCAACTACCTCTTTTCTACTTGCCTAAACCAATCTTCCCATCTGACTCTGTACATTAAATCTGTATCTGTCTTTTAATTCACTCAGAGCTTGCCCTGAAAAATCAATAGACTGTGTTTTTCTGTTGCCAAGAAACAGAATGAAAAAGTGCTAGTGTAAGCATATTAAATGGATATTAATTAGTGGAATTGTGTCACACTCGAATTACAAGTATTGCTACATTGATATTTAAATTTTATTTCTTTACACATAGATCTCTCACTTTTCTACACATTCTTTTGTTACTGTGTGCTTTCAAGTTGGATCCAACTCATGTCGACCCTGGTTTGAGTGTTGGACTATGACTTTGCAAACTAAGGTTTGCATCCCCACTTGGCCATGAAACCTACTGGGTGACCCTGGGCAAGTCACTCTCTTTCAGCCTCAGAGGATGGCAATGGGAAATCCACTCTGAAGAAACTTGCCAAGAAAACTCCATAACAGGGTCACCTTAGAGTCACCATAAGTAGGAAATGACTTGAAGGCACACAACAACAACAACAAGGCAAATCTGTCATGCGATTTTCTTGGGAAGTATTTCTCAGAGGTGATTTGCCTTTGTCTTCTTGTAAGGCTGAGAGAGTGTAACTTGTCCAAGGTGACCCAGTGAGTTTTCATGGTTGAGCAGCCGTTCGAACCCTGGTCCAGTGATCAAACTGCACTATACCATGTTGACTGTCTTCACCATGTTGTCTATTCTTCTCTAAAATGTTATGAGACAGAGCTTCCTCATCCTCTAGTCCTACATAGAAGTGAATGCCTAAAAAGAAGAAGATTGTTGAATCTGAATACAGGGTTTTCTAAGCTGACTCTCCTATGAATGCAGAAACTCCTAAGTAATGTTGATGTAATTCAGAAATTCATTAGAAAGTTATAGGTAATTGTGCATCTTTAAACTTTTTTAAAAAGCTGCTTTTAGGAAAGAGTGGTGAAAAGCAGCAGAAGGACTTTCCCTACGTTCCATTGTCTTGCTTTGAATTCCACTTGTCTGCCTCTTTTCTCTTCACTTAAAAACAGCTTTCCCTACTGGGTTTGATGAATGCATCTTAACCTGCCTCAAAAGATCTTCTAGTATTTCAGTTTAACTTATCACTTGCAAAATGGCTGCCTGGGCATGAAATTATATTACAGAGAATGCTGCTGGATGTCACAGCAGCAATAGATTCTGACTGTGCTTTTTTTTATTGTGATCATAAACTCTTTCAGACAGTAGGATATAATGCTGAGTCTTGAAATGTATTAGATTTATTAAATTAAATACTGTGACTCAACATGAGGAGACCTTTAGTCATAGTCCAAAATGAATCCTTATCTTTTATTTCTAACTAGCTCTTTCCCTTTTCCTCTCTCTCCCTTCTCAAGAAACTCAAGGGTGAGAACAAGAGTTGCAGATAAAAGCTTTTTAATCTTGTTAAATGTGCAGCACAACAGCCAAACCCATGGGTAACCTGTTCACATAATTGGGTTCCATTGTGGACACGTCATGATATAATTGCTGGGGATTAGCTTATAGTGATATGTAAGCATCTGTATAATTATTATTATTATTAACCTTTATTTATATAGTGCTGTAAATTTACACAGTGCTGTACATACAATCTTAAATTAGACGGATCCCTGCCCTCAGGCTTACTACAATCTTAAATTAGACGGATCCCTGCCCTCAGGCTTACAGTCTAAAAGAGGCAACACAAAAGGAAGAGGGGAAGGTGATGGGAAATGGGGTGAGGTCCGGTGGTTCTTCTCTCCCTCTGGGGCCAGGACCAAGGCAGATGGACTGGAGGGAGGGCACGGCTTCTTAATACATAGTTAGGAGGAGGCATCCTGGGGCGGATGGCACAATCCTGGGAACGCTTCCCTAAACAATATAGTCTTTAACTTAATTTTGAACCTGGTTAGAGAAGTGATGAGGCGTATATGTGGGGGAAGAAGGTTCCCGGAGTGAGGGGCAGCAAGTGAGAAGGGTCGAATCTGGGACAGGGCAGTGGAAATCCTCGGCTGGGACAGGAGACCTTGACTACCAGAGCGGAGGGTACGAGAAGGAGTGTGAGGAGAAAGAAGCTCAGACAAGTAAGGAGGGGCCAGTCCGTGGAGGGCTTTGAAAGTCAATAACAAAAGCTTGTACTGAATATGGAAGGGGAAGGGGAACCCATGAAGGGAGGATAAAAGAGGAGAAACATGGTCAAAGCAGTGAGTGGATGTGATAATACATGCAGCTGAGTTCTGGACAGAGATTAAAGGATGGAGATGAGAGAGAGGAAACCCTGTTAAAAGAAGGTTACAATAATCTAGTCGCGATACCACTAGGGCATGGACCAGAGTCTTGGCGGTGGAGGCTGAGAGGAAAGGACAGATTTTAGCAATGTTGTAAAGAGAGAATCTACTGGTCTTGGCAGTGGCCTGAATCTGGGGAGTAAACGACAGAGAGGAATCAAAAATGAAGCCAAGACTGCTTTCAGGAGTTCAAAGTGTGTCACATGTATTACCTAGTTAGTATCCTTACAACCTAGCAAAAGACAGGTGACATGTAGCCCTGCCTCCAGCTGCTGCCAATTTCCTGCTGCCATCACGAAAAATATTATCTTGCAGAAGAGAAAGTCATGCTGTGCCTTGCCAATGTGTAAGATTCTGCATGGCAGGAGAGCACTTTTGTGACTTTCCTGCATCATAGAGATCCACAGTCATCAATTTCAGTGGCCAATGCCAGTTTTCAGTAAACAAAAAACCAAACAGCTTCATTTATATATCTCTTCATACTGCCTAAAGAGTGTCTAAGCGGTTTACAACTGTAAAATACTTGCCCCCAACAATCTGGGTACTCATTTTAGCGACCTTGGAAGGATGCAAGCCTGAGTCGAGCTTGAGCCCTTTTGCTGGTCTTGAACTCGCAACCTTATGGTTTTGAGTGAGTGGCTGCAGTACAGGCATTTAACCACTGTGCAACCATTGGTACTATCCCAGTAAATTGAGGTCCAGTGTGGTTCCCTACTCCCAGTAAGATCATAGAATCACGGGGTTGGAAGAGACCACTAAGGTCATCCAGTCCACCCCCCTGTCATTCAGGAATACACAATCAAAGCACTCCCAACAGATAGTCATCCAGCCTCTGTTTAAAAACCTCCAAAGGAGGAGATGTGTTCCACTGTTGAATAGCTCTTACTGTCAGGAAGTTCTTCCTAATGTTGGGGCAGAATCTCTTTACTTTTAGTTTGCCCCCATTGGTCCAGGTCCTATTCTCTGGGGCTACAGAAAACAAATTGGCTCCATCTTCAGTATGACATCCCTTCCAATATTTAAACAGGGCTATCATATCACCTTTTACCCTTTTCTTCTCCAGACTAAACATACCTAGCTCCCTAAGTTGCCCCCACAGTAAAGTATTATAACTCATTGTAGATATAGGGAATGAAGGCTGTGAAAAGCAAGGTATAAACAGGGGTTTCCTGATTCATACCTTTGGTCTTTGAACTGCTTATACCAGCTCTCACTGGAAATCTGCAGTGTTTCTGTTCATTGTAGGCTTGTTCACACTTAAAAAAAATTTTTTTTATCTAGATCCTGATGGTAATGCTGTACAAACTTGGACTCAGTCTTCTCTTCTTTTTTCCAGAGACCATAAAATATTCCTTCTAAAGGGCAAGATATTTCTGCCTTTGTGTATGTGTGTGTGTGTGTGTGTGTGTGTGCTCTGAAATCATATACTGTTATTGATTTTTGAGCTAGTTTTTCTCTTGAATTCCTTTCATTTTACCAGTGTCATCTTAAATAATGATAGGTCACCCAAATTTGCCTTGGAAAACTCAACAAGCTGCTTTACTGACTTTCCAGATATGGGATATATATAGGTGTCTTTATATATTGGCATGTTGAAACTCTGCTATATATATTTAATTCTTTTCTCTTCATTGCTGTCTGTTTGGCAGCTTTTATTAGTTCCTTCCTTGTGAGCTTGTCCAACTGTTTCAAGGACTGATTAATGTTAGTGTGTTGCATTTTTGGCTGTTGAATTTGCACATTACTCCACGTTTTAAGAGAGGGATAGGCAACTAGCAGCCTGAATACTCAGCATGCTGTCCAGGATTTTCTCATCTGAACCCCTCTAGAACAACCTCCTGTTTCAAGGAAATGGACTTCCTCGTCCCCTCTATGCTCCTCAGCTCCTAATTCCTGTATACAAGCCAGGAGACAAACAGATGCAAGTGAGAAATTGAGATAGTTCTTTTTTTCCAAAATTCTCATTTAAAATGTCAAGAAACTCCTCAGCTCAGCGGTTTCAAGCACTGTTTCATTACTTTGACCATGTAGGGTTAAGAGTTGATTGCTGAATAGATGGGGGATTGATTCAGGCAGTTCCTCATACTATGCCTTTTGGGATTGGGAGCAACTCTCTTTTCCTTTGCCTGGCTTCGGTGTCCAAGAAACATTCTTGGATCACTTAGGGATATAGTAGTGTTGCTTTCCTGTCTTCTGGTTCTCTTTTCTGGTAAGGGGTTGCATTGTTGCTCTGTAGTTGAACACATGTCTTCCACACATAATCTATCTATTATTTGCTGGTATAGTGGGAGTTGGGAAAATGTGGCCCTCCAGATGGTGTGCTTCTGTCATCCTTCACCACTGTCTGGTGGGAACTGGAGTCCTGCCCTTTTTTGCAGGGAATCCAAGAAATCCCTTCTGTGGATCTACAGTTTCAAACCACACCTAGAGAAACTGATACTTGTTTCTCTCTCTTTCCTTTTCTCTTTCTTTTTACTTCCTTCAGCACCCATACCGCATTGTGGGCTTTTCACAAAAGAAATTTTGTCTGAACTATCTGTTCTGTTCCTAGTGGTATTAGTATCTACTTACTAGTGTAAGTCAACTCTCTATTTCTGTCATCTTAGGTAAGACATGTATTTATTTATTTTTCAGATTGTAAAACTGGCTATTTATGGAATGCTTCCCAAAAACCTTCTCAGAAGGACCATGATGCAAAGGCTACATCTTTTTGCTGATGATGTAAGTTAGTAGTTGGGATTTTACTGTTTCTTGTGTACTAATCTCAAATGTACATATGTATATCTCATGCTCTTTCCCCAAGCATGTTCATGCCTTTAGTCACATAGTTGGTGTCAGCCCAGCCTTTTCCCCATCTGGGCACTCCAAATGAGTTGGACTACAAGTCCTGTCATCCCCACACAGTGTGGGCATAGTTGGAGGAGGCTCCTCTTGCCTATGAAATCACAAGCCCCAATAGTTTTTGGCCTTTAAGATGACACTGGGCATTTTGAAAAATCTGTTTTGCTAAGATAGATATATGGTTAGAGTTGTAATAGAAATTAATATTTTATTTCATTTGTCCTGTTTCATTTATTTTGATGAAATACAACCAAAGCATTACTTACTAGCCTGTCTGCTAGTAATTTCACTGCTTTCAGGGTTACATACATAGGTTTAAATCCAGTTTGCTAGTTTGAGCTAAGTACACCAAATCAGTGGAATTTTTCTTAAATATTGACTTAGAGGCAGTACTTAGGCTGGCTGGAAACCGCCCCTTCTGGCTCCAGATCACTGCCACAGCAGCTGCATGCTGCAGCACTGATCTGCGCCCCAAAGAAGCTGCTGCGGGCAGCTTCCTGGAAGGAGTGTCATAGGTGCATTCACACGTCATGATGATGCCCCTTCCAGCCAGCGCTGTTTGGGCGCTGTGCCTGGCACAGTGTGCGCCATGTGGACAGGTGCACAGTGGGGTGGTGGAACTAGGGATGGGGGCATGATAAACTGCCAGTCTGTACTGCACCTAAGTAACTTCTCATTGATTCAGTGGGTCTATTGTAGATGGAACTAATAATTGGATCTGGATCACAGAGATCATAACAGTCTTTTTTAAAAAAAAAATGGCAATAGAAAGTTAGGCTTTATAAACCTAAAAATATAGAAGCAACAGCATAAAAATCAAATTAATAATAAAAACCTAAACAACCTTAACAGATGCTTACCAAAAAAAGATGAGAAAAAGTTTAAGGCTGGCAACAGAACACACTTGTCCCTCCATATTCGCTAGGGTTAAGGGCACAAGACCCCCATGAATATAGAAAAACCGCAAATAACAAAATCACCATGTTTTTACCTAAGAGGACACCTCTTTAGGAATGTGTAGGCCCTCCTGTGCAACTCTGTGATCAACATCCGACAGACACTGACCATAAAACTGCACCGGAGGAGCTACAAATTCCAAGTAGAGTATACTCTCTAGTAATCTCTAGGTCTTTCAGTGCAACTTTTAGTTTAAGTTGACCATAGGGTTGCACTGGAGGACCTTGATATTTCTGGAGGGAACATATTAATCAAATCCATGAATAATCAAATCCGTAAATATCAAAGCAGCAAATATGGAGGGATGAGTGTATATGCCAGAAAGTCCTACAAAAGCACGTTCCAAAAGATTTATTTATTTATTTATTTAGCACTGTAAATTTACACAATGCTGTACATACAATCTTATGGTTAGACAGATCCCTGCCCTCAGGCTTACAATCTAGAAGAGACAACACAAAAGGAGAAGTGAAAGGTGGTGGGAAGGGGATGAGGTCCAGTGGTTCTTCTCTCCCTCTGGGACCTGGCCCAAGGAAGATGGACTGGAGGGAGGGCATGGGTTCTTAATACCTAATTAAAAGGAGGCATCCTGGGGCAGATGGCACAATCCTGGGAACGCTTCCCTAAACAATATAGTCTTTAACTTAATTTTGAACCTGGTTAGAGAAGTGATGAGGCGTATATGTGGGGGAAGAAGGTTCCAGGAGAGAGGGGCAGCAAATGAGAAGGGACGAATCCAGGACAGAGCAGTGGAAATCCTTGGCTGAGACAGGAGACCTTGACTACCAGAGCAGAGGGTACGAGAAGGAGTGTGAGGAGAAAGAAGTTCAGACAAGTAAGGAGGAGGGGCCAGTCCGTGGAGGGCTTTGAAAGTCAACAACAAAAGCTTGTACTGGATGCGGAAGGGGAAGGGGAGCCAGTGAAGGGAGGATAAGAGAGGAGAAACATGGCCAAAGTGGCAAGTGGATGTGATAATACGTGGAGCTGAGTTCTGGACAGTTGATAGCACAACTGAAAATGTCTTGCCAGGTGACCTCTGTGACTTTCCTCATTAAAAATTTGGAGTGAACAGTATGATTTGCCTGAACTGAAGGCAGTAGGAGGAACATATGGGAATATACATTCTTCAGCAATGCAGGACCCAGACTGATAGGGACTTTGAACACGCTTTATTGAATGAGATGCTCGGTGAGGATGCTAAACAGCAGCAGAAACTACTATTGGTATGATATAAAGATGTGAATCCCAGGGGAGATTGATGAATATTATGTTTTAAAGCAGAGGTTTTGAAGGTTTTTTCAATTCACAGTGCCCTTAGTGTTTTGATAATTTTTTTTCACAACTCCCCTAGGCCAAAAGAAATACCTAACAGTTCCTTTTATTAATAGTTAGGTCCAAATAACTTGATAATAATTTAAGTTCTAACAATTTATTAGCCATTTAAAAAAATAATACACATAAATTGAAAGAGAATTTTTTTAAAATTTCATTCTTAAATAACCACAGGTATTTACTTACTAATGGACCCAGGGAGCTGAGAAAATCTAAGAAATTGTGCTTTGCTACAACTCAGTGTGGTTGGTGAAGGCTTGACTAGACTAGGTGGAGGGGGGAAAAACATTCCTTTTTTTTAAACTCTTTTTTCCAACCCTGGTTTCTGGGCAGTATTGCGAGGTTTTGGAATTAATGCATTTAGCTATCTGTGGCCCACAAAGATAACTCTCTCTACACAAACACAGATTATCCTCAAATGTCCAATGCAAATCCTGTTTGTCAGAAAATACTAACCTTGGAAGTGTGACAGAGTCTCCATCTTTGGAGGTTTTTAAACAGAGACTAGATGGGCATCTGTCAGGGGTCTTTGATTGCCTCTTCCTGCATGCTTGATTGCCTCTTGCTGCATGTTGGAAATGTGGAGATACAGTAGGAATATTTATACATTGTTGGTGGATATGCAAATGATAGTTTGATGAATAAAAACAGCACACACATGGAAAAATGCCAGTTGTTTTATCTCTATGATTTCAGAGTTTCTGAAAATGCTAATTTACTACTGTATCAGTTCTGTCAAAACATAAATGCTGCTTATCAGAACTAATGTGAAGACTGATGGCAATCTGTGATTACCTCCTCAGGTTATCCCTGAAGAAATACGTAAGAATCTTGTAGAGGAGCTTCCACAGCCTCGTAGGGTGCCCAAGAGGTTAGATGAATACACACAGGAGGAAATTGATGCTTTCCCAAGGCTTTGGACACCGTAAGTATCTAAAAACCTTTAAGAACGGATGTTTATAACTACTTATGTGATAGATTAGTTTTTAAAGAATGTATTAGCCTTAAAGTGGCTAAAAATGTTCTAAGAATGCCGTGGAGGCAAACTATTTCCTTGGAGGCAGATAAGCTATGTAGGTATGTTCTTTCATATAAGGAGGTATTTTAAACATTGATTTTGTTGTTCTTTCTTTGCTTTTATTTTTGAATGAAATTGGGAATTCTAATAATAGGAAAATATTTGAAAAGAGAGGTTATCTCAGGTCTGTCCTCAAAATACTCGTATAAACCTAATTGTATACCTTGTAAAGGGTAGTATCCTGCTTTCATACGGAAAATGGTTGGTTAAAAATCTCTGATAACAACAGTTCACTAGGGTTACAAAACAAGAGTATCTTTGTTGCCCTCTGACAGGCTGTTTGTCTTGTATCTATTCATATCTTATTACAGGATGCAAAATAATTGCATCTAGCAATTACTGAACACAGTGGAAAATCTCAATGTTTCAGCAGTCTGATCTCCTAGATCAGACAGAGACATTTCAAGACAATCTGAAAGGGAACCCTTAGTGCTAGAGCCAGCCAGCTCCCTGTTGGCTCAATTTATTTAAATCCATTCCTTTTGCAAGCTGTACTTTCCAGTCTGCTAACCTTGAGCCTCTGGAAAATTCCAGGACAGTGCAGATGTCTAACCTTTTTTTCTCTTGTCACTCAAGTGCTTTATATTTCATATTATAAGCTCATGTAGCATAAGACTGTAAACCGAGACATCCCCAGCTCTTTCTGTAGCTACTGGGCCTTAGGCATGTTTGTCTTCTCTTGGACTCACCCCCAGTCAACAGTTCAGAGATAATAATGATACAGAACTACCATATAAGGATGACACATATGAATTGTTTTGAACAGTGAAATATATATATTATATATGTGTTCAAAGGTTTAGGAGTGTGAATAAAATAACTCCAGACATATGCAGAGTTGCATAATGTTGCATAAGTTTATTTAGTTGATTTACCCATATTTCACAATCTAAATACTTTGTGATGATGGCGGTTGCTGAGCCACTGAATTAGGGAATCTACTATCATTGATGTCTACATTGTTATTGTCTTCATCTGTCACTTCCTGCCCATGGTGTAGTTGCTTTTTTCTTCTCTTTCCTTCTGACTAAAATATGTATTTTCCTAGAAAGGAGCCCAAGGAAAATGGAAAACAAATTGAGGGACAAGATTAGTCCCAGGGCACAGAAGTTACTTATGAATGAATGAATATATATTTATTCGGTCAATGACCAGCAAAAGTTTTTAAAAGTTACAAAACGCAGTACAAATTGTAACAATAAACTTCAAGAAATACACAATAAAATATAGGATAATGTAAAATACGCTCCCATACTCCCTTGTTAATCAAAAATCTATTATGTTGTGGAAGTCTACTAAGCTCATTCTGAAATTCCATATCCTTTATTCTTTGGATAACTATTTTCTTACCTTGATCATTACTTTGTGATAACAAGAATAAAGGAGAAAGTCCATAAGAAGCCAGTATAAATTCTACTGCTTTTTTCCATGGTGAGACAAAATTATCTAATGGAGTTAAACCCACTGGAGAAAACTGATTTTTTAACCAATAGGTTATCATCAGCTTCTAGGCCCTTACTTCAATTAAAGGCATTCCTGTCTTGAGCCTTAGCTGGGCATTTGATGTACCATTGGGTACACCCAAAATGGATCGCAAGAACTTAGTTTGAACTGTTTCCTGTACATTCTTTATATAAATCCCTGTTTGAGCCCCATACAAGATTTGAGCCAATGTTTTGTCCTCAAAGAGTTTTAGAGCTGCAGGTACTAATTGACCTCCACTAGTATAGAAAAAACACTTTATAGTGTTCACTGACCTGAGGGCTAATTGTAGTGCATAATTCTGACGGGTGTTCCAAGTACCTTTAGAGTAAAAAACCACTCCAAGATATTTAAATGTAGTGACCTGTTCTAGTTCATGCACTTCTACTTTCCAAGAGTACTGCTTGGCTTTCTTACCAAAGACAAGAGTTTTTGATTTATCAAAGTTAAGAACCAAATAGTTTTGTCTACAATAACTTCGTGTTGCAGCAATTGCTCTTTTCAATCCAATGGGTGTTTGTGAAATCAAAACAGCAGCATCATCGGCGTAAAGGAGGATCAGAATTTTGCGCTTTGCCAAATTAGGTGCATGAGTATCCATGTTATGCAAGAGGTCCATAAACAAGTTACTGATGACCTATCAAGGGCTGCTTTGATGTTTGAGTAGTAAAGACCGCTTGCCTTAAAACCATAGAGTTGGAAGAGGCTCCATAGGCCATTGAATCGAACATTCCACTCGGTGCAAGAATTCCAGCCAGAGCAGCCCCCAGCATGTAGCAGTCCAGCCTCTTTTTGACAGTGTCTGTCAAAGCATCTAGCAGTCCAGCCTCTTTTTGACCTCATGATTGCTCTAGGTAGGTTTTTACTGTCAAGAAGTTCCTTCTGATGTTCAGTCAGAATCTACCCTTCTGTAACTTAAAACCATTAGACCTGGTCTTACCTTCTGGGGTACCATGGAACAAACCAACACGCTCCCCTCCGTGACAGCACTTTAGATATTTAAAGAGTATAGTCATGTCATTCTTCTCTTCACCAGACTGAAATATTTGCCTATTATCAGAATTCCCAATTTCATTCAAAAATAAAAGCAAAGGAAGAACAAAATCAATGTTTAAAATCTCCCTCAACATTTCCTTGTATGTTTTGTTTTCCATAGCTCTTATCGTCTTTGTTGCCCTTCTGTGAACCCACTCCAATTTGTCTATATTCATCTGTATTCTTTAAATGAGGTGCCCAGAAGTGAATGCAGTACTCCAGATGAAGCCTGGCCAGTGCAGAATATAGTGGGACTATTACTTCCCTTGACTTCAAAACTTCGGTTCTATTAATGCAGGCTACAATATTATTTACCTTTTTTTGCTGTAGTATCACACTATTGGGTCATAATCAACAATAATCCCAAGGTTTCTTTCACTACTGTTAAGCCAAATATTCTCTAACCTATACCCATGCATTAACAAAATAGTTAGACAAGTTAAATTTTTGGAGGGCTGCATCTGGCCATGCTGGCTAGTGGATACTGGGAGTACAATCCTAAAAGTAATTTCCCCAAACTCTTATGCTTGCTTACTAACTAGATGTTGGGATTACTTAATTTCTACAGTCAATATCCCATACAATGAAACTACTCTTGTTTTCTTTAGTAAAGTACACTCAGTCCTCTTGTTCAGAAATGAAAATTGTCAAGTTGTTAAGCCTAGTTTAACATGTGTCTTAAAATGCCAGCAAAACTAATGCTAATACTTGCTCCTCCTAAAATGAAATCCAGTAGCAATTTTCATTAAATCCTACTAATTTTAAACTTCTACAGTTTTATCTTGTGATGTCGGAGTCTGTTATCACCACAACTAAGGAGGTTACAGGAAGCCAGCTGTTTAGCACAGAGAAATGTCATGTGGTGTGAAGCATGAAAATGGTACTTAATGGTACAGCTTATAATTAGCAAAATGTGCATGAAAACTGCCTGTCTTCAGTTGTGAATATTAGGCACCGTTTCAAGTGGAAAATTACAGACCCCTTCACTCCAGCTGTCTAAGAAAGGGCAAGAATGAAAATGGTTTGCCCCAGGGTATTCACATCCTTCTAAAAATACTTCCTTGGGAGTGCCCTGCATATCAGTCCTATTGTATTCATTCAGAGAAAGTATGATTGTATACTGCTTTCCAACTTCTCTGTAGCCAACGTTCCATCAAAATATTTGTAGAATGGCAGCACAATTTCTTAAGTGAATGCAGGTGGTAGCTGTGTTGTAGCATAATGCATCTGTGAATTAAGAAGCTGTGGTTCAGATGTCACCTCAGTCATGAACTTGTTAGTTGGTGACAAGTTGCCATTCTCTCCACCTCAGCCTGACATTTGCAATAATATTTGCCTACATCTTCACCAGGCTAATTGCTGAGAAAAAAATGTATTTGAAAAACATCAAAATAATGTTTGTTTTTTTCTTAAACTTATAACAAAGAGTAAGTAAGTACAATATCCAAAGCTTGCAAGCAAAAGAGATGAGCAAAAATACGTCAGGGTGGGAGCAAAATGAGGCTAAATAATCAAAAACATTGGCACAACAGGGAAGGCCTTTTCATATGCTCCTGCCAACCAGACTTTTGGCTGAAGAGTGGGATATAAATATTATTATTATTATTATTATTATTATTATTACATCTCGAGCTATTGAAACTGAATCCAGACAAATTGAAACTGAAACTAAATCCACACAAAACGGAGGTACTAACAGTCACAGGCCCGAAACCAGGCTTGGGAATACAGTCTCCAGTCCTGGGTGGAGTCACACTCTCCTCTAAGGACTGTGTTCTCAGTCTGGGGGTACTCCTAGATTCGTCGCTCCACATGACCTGTCAGGTGAATGCGACGGTCAGGAGTGCCTGTTATCAGCTTCGGCTGATACGCCAGCTGCGCCCTTTCCTGGACATGAGGGACCTGGAAACTGCGGTACATGCTCTGGTAACCTCACGCCTGGATTTCTGCAATGCGCTCTACATGGGGCTACCCTTGTGCTTAACCCGGAAACTTCAACTGGTCCAAAATATGGCAGCCAGCCTTGTAACTGGAACATCAAGGAGAGAGCACATAACACCGGTGCTCAAGGCTCTCCACTGGCTGCCAATTAGTTTCCGGGCACAGTACAAGGTGCTGGTTTTAACCTTTAAAGCCCTACATGGCTTGGGTCCACCTTATCTCACCGACCCCCCCCCCCCCCCCGCACACTCCGATCCTCTGGGAGGAACCTGCTACAGCCTGTGAAAACTAGGCTGTTGCAGACCTCCCAGAGGACTTTTTCCGCAACCGCTCTCAAACTTTGGAATGGTCTGCCAGATGAGATGTGCCTTATAACATCTCTTGATTGCTTTAAAAAAGCTCTGAAGACGCATCTCTTCCGGCAGGCCTTCCCTGACACCTCTTAGATCCCAGCTCCGAATGGGACCTATAAATTGAATTTGACCCCTTGCCTGGTGCTATTTTTTTCCTCAATGTAAGAACTATGGAGGATGAATCATGCTTTTAATGTTGTTGATTTTAAATTATTGCTAATTTAATTTATTTTTAAGGGGTGGGTGGCTGGGAATGGGTCAATGAAGTGTTTTAATTTGTATGTTTTAATCTTGTTGTACCCGGCTCCGATTGTACTCACAGAGGAGCGGGCTAGAAATAAAGATTATTATTATTATTATTATTATTATTATTATGTGGACCAGTAGGGTTTCTTTCCCATTGTGCTAGGCACCAGCACTGTATTTGTGTCCATTACCTGGAATTCTTTCTTTCCTTCCTGTGAACTTACCATGGACCCAACACCACCACTTACAGGCCACCACTTTGAATAGCACTGCTTTAGATAATGACACAACATGGGACACAATTTTCTCAGGTGATCTAAGAAAGTAGGCAAGAGGCATCCTTGACGACACCATTATAATATAATGCCAAGGATACTCCTTGCCTACTTTCTTAGATCACCTGAGAAAATTGTGTCCCATGTTGTGTCATTATCTAAAGCAGTGCTATTTCAAGGTGTGGCTGATGGTTGATTTACCCAAAGTGGTTCTCTTTGAGCCAAAGAGAACATATTTCCCAAGACTGAGGTGGCCTACAGCCATCAGGTATGTGTGTGTGTGTGTGTGTATTGTTGTCTGCTGGTTGCTGCAAGGTTGTCTCTCTTGCTTTGAGAAGTGTCTCCTGACTTCAAGAGAGAAGTTTTTCATAAATGGGAATACTTTTTGTTAAGCTGGGTAAAATTTAATTCAGTTTGAGAATGTTTAGTCTCCATGGCAGATGTGGTGCCATCTTCTTGCAAGTGTGATAAATTATCAGCCCATATGACCAGGGTGTATTTGGAAGGGGCTGAGAGCTGCTAAAATGATGTTAAGAGCCATATAATCTCCCCTTACCCATTCTAAGCATCCTGTTGACACTAAAAACCCCTGTAAATATTTCACTATCTCATATTATGCTTTCTGGTCTGTTTTGAATCTTTCCTCTTTCGTCATGAATGCAGGTATGGGTCAGACAGCTGTTTGACTTCACCATGCAATCATTTACCAGCAGGGGGTGAATTAACAAATTTTAATTTGTGTTTGATCTGACCTGGAGCAGTAATTTTTTTTAATCATGTCAGCTAAAACTGAATGGAACATATGTATTATCTGAATGGGAATTCTGAGATACAGAGTAGTACTATTCTATCTTAAGAGCCAGAGTGGGTTAACTAGATAGCTTTGGGCAGGTGAATCTAATCTAGCAGGGCAGCTCTTCTGTTCTTCAGATTCCATTACACTTTGATTTGTGATCAGATGAATGAATAAAACTTACAGTATTTTATAAATCCCTATATCATTTCAGCATTATTCACAATACTGGCAATATTGATAGATTTAAAATGTAGGCAGGTAACAACTCAAACTGATTTTTTGCCTTTCAAAACAATTCTTCATTGATCTGATTCTTTCTGCTCACCCATAAATTTGAAGGATTTAAAGTGTAATTATTTGTAAAATACAAAGTTGAATATGATAAAAGTATTTTTCTTTGGTACTTGTTTTTTGTAATTATGTACCAGGAAGTGAAAATGAACATTAGAGAACCCACTGAAACCATTTTTAATTAAGCAAGCCTGAAAGATAAGTGATGACATCTTATTGCTGTCATCAGTTAATAATAACTCAGCACTGCTGTGTGTACTGCTTTTGTATAGATAGATTTTATTTGCTAAACTCTAGCAAGCAAACCATAGCAATGGACTAACTGATCTCTGGTTCTTGATGGAAATTGTGTTTCTTTTTTCTTGATAGTCAGATTGGTCAGAAATTATGCAGCCTAGTGGAATGATCTGCAAGATAGGATTTTCGTGTTTTCGGCGAGTCTCCATTTTCCGGGGGGGGGGGGGGGGCTGAATAGCCGACTGTATTCAAAAACCAGAAACACTTCTGGTCCCAAGCATTTCAGAAAACGTATACCTGTAACATGTTGAGACCCTAGGAAGCATTACTGAAAAACTAATTCCTGTTGCTAAATGTGCAGATCACCTGGATGGGATTACACTGCATTTAAATTTTCTGAGAGCAGAATTAACCAGGAAAATAAGTTACTCCCAACCTTACAACCTTAATGTTTTACTAAACTCAAATCCTGAGAGTTCCCTTGCTGTGAAGAAACAGCAGAATCAAAGATGCCAGCAACATTTGCATATTGTTGAAAAACATGCAGAATAGCTGAACTTATTTCTGTGAGAAAAGGAGTTCATGAGGGATGGACGTAGGAGGCACCTTGTGCATGAACTCTGAGAAATTCTGCCTCTGCCTATATTGATTCCACGTTGGTGGGGGGTGGGGAATCTCACTGAAGCAAACTGGAGTTCAGACTCATTAGTGTCCTTTTCAACTCTGTGTTTGTACCATTACACATATCTTTATGTCAGACTATTGGTGTATACTGCTAATATGTTAGCTGGAAGGCACTGACCTCATACAGTGCTGATAGAAGCTTAAGTCTTGTCAGAAAACTCTACCTCCTCTATGGCAAGAAGGTGTTGAATGCCTGCCACTCATAAGGTAGATGGACTTTATAATGAGGAGAGAGTAGGCCCTGAAGGCAAAGGGGGAAATGCCATTTCAAAGTGTTCAGAGGTGTCATACCAGGTGCCTAATGCTCACTTGGTCGGTAACTTTTTAGTTCTACAGAGAGCTCTTGGTATTTCTGACTTCCCAGGCACAAATAGATGTTTCATAAACATATGACTACTAAGAAGGCTGTGGTGATTTTGAAATATGTATTAGAGCTGAAAGGAAAATCACTAGTGGTAATTTTAACAGAATGTAAATACTGAATATATTAATCTGTCACATGTTTTGACTTAAAATAATCTCAGATTCTACTAATGCAACCATCTTGATATTTAATGCTCCTGATTCCATGGATTGTTTGTGTGTGTGTTTCCTTGTGTGGCCTTTGTATCACTGTATTTTAGAAAGAATGGATAGTTTTTCCCCCTATATCCCACCTAAGTGTTGAGTAATCTCTGTGTTAGGGATTTAGTAGCTGGAATTCTCCTCGTTAGACCCAGGATTCAGTTGTTGAATAGTAATACATAGCAACATCCAATTTGTTCAGTGGGTGTGATCTATTCAGGACTGACAATAGGATGTAGAGAAATGTCTCCCAATCCATTTGAGCAAATTATACTTGCACCAGTGTGTTTTTTCCCCTTGTAGGATCGTATTTTCATAACTAAGATGTCATCCCCCTGCTCTGTCCCACTTCTAAAATTGCATATTAGTCAAGGAAGAATCTTTTAATTGTTGTCATTGAGAACTGGGTTGGCACAGAACTACAGAAAGCTTTTACCAGCTCATCCCATTTGTCCATTTAGCCAAGGAAACAGTCTACGCCAAATGGTTGTGGATTTCCAGAATCTCAGGCACTGGTGTTTGCCACTTGTACTACCTAAACCTTCTTAATTGGTAATTTTACTGCTGTTTTGTTAAATACGTTTTGTATTTCATTGTTTACACAGTGGTTTTTTCCCATCCATGGGTGTTTTGTTCAAACACACACACAGTTGCTTCCCTTCTGTGTACTGCAGGTATGCAGTGACAAAAACAAACTAAGCCCAGACAGAGGTGCCAACGTTCAGCACTATCTGAGGTGCTTGACCTCAACAGTAGCTCAGAAACAACAGAGTGCAAAAGCACAATCCAGTATGCAGCATTTGGCTACCAGGCACTGACCAACCTGAAATACGGTACAGATATAGTTGACTTCTTCCAAAGTCCTTGGAGGCTTTTATCTTCCAGTTGCAACATGTACAAAATATATACAACAAAAGCTCTGACTTTTGTCTACATATACTGTCTGTTATATTTACAATCCAAACTCATCAAACCACTGTCCTCAACCCACACCTTTTCTGGGTTTTAGAATCCTTATATACATAACTAATTACAAAGGATTGACACCTGGTGTTTTCCGCATTTACAGCCATATAATTATCTTTATATTTCCTTAAAGGGACATTTAACCCAACACACACACACATCTCCGCAAATGGCAAAAAATGCAGACAGTCATGCCCCATATTATTCAATGGCAGAAACATGCACACAGCACCATTGAATAATATGAGGTGTGCGAATCCATGGGCAGGCATATCCACAGGTCGCCAGCCCATCCATAGAAAGGGTCCGCTGTAATTTTCTCTTGTAAACTATTTTGCCTCATAGTGTAAAAATACTTAATATAAATATTGCCAGCTTTTGCAAATGACAGCGTCCCCTCCTGGCTTTCAAATTAGTGCCAATCCGCAGTTAGATAAAATCCCCTGTAAATGGGGTCATTTTGAGAATCAGAGCCACAAGAGGAAATAATGTGTGGCAAGCTTAGCTTTTGAAAAACTATATGACACACTTCTATAATTTTATAGTCCAAGCTGTTTTGAAGCCCATCTTTGCAGGAGTGGCAAATTTTCATTGGTCCAAGGATTGAAGTCCAATTTGAGAAGGGTTTTAGGCCACAGCAAAGAGGATGGGCCAAAATAGAATGGGCAAAGCTAAAGTGAAATGGGACAGAACACATGTAATTTTACCAGTTTGGACATTTTCCCATCAAGCTTTAAAAAAAACTGCACAGTTGGCAGGATCTTTGTCTTGGTTCCAGACAGCAACTTCAAAAGTGCCTAGTTCACTTCATTGCACTTGCTTGCAAAATATGCTGGAAAGGCTGAGCTGGACGGGAAACACCTGGGGTTCTCTTCCATGGCATATGGTTTAATATAAAGTTTGTTTACAAAATGGTACCTAGCAGAGTAGAAGGGACTCTGTATTATGGTTATCCATATCATGATCCAGAGAAAGTTTACTGGATTTCTTTCAGTGACACTTAAATTTGATCCCATTGGAATAGGTCCCACAAATTACCTTAGGCTCTGTTGGTCTAAGTGGAATTTAAATGCAATAGATTATCTTTGGAATAGGGCCATGGACTTCTATTCTCATATATAAATGCATAAAATGGTCAATGCGCAGTCAGAGATTGATCCAGTACCAAACAGGAGTCTGAAGTTGGTGCCAGGTCTTTTTTCATGACCCATTTGTTCCCTTGCCTCATGTTTACTGCTTTTATACATCTCATTTCAAGACTTGGAATCTCTCCTGCTGATTGACATTGAAATAATGTAAGAATACACTGTATTTTGAAAGGCTGCAGAGTCTCATTAAGTATGCTTTTTCTGCTGTTAAAAATAAAATCTGCCCCCTTCCCATTACTTTTCCCCCAGTTAGATAATGCTGCCTCTTAGTTTCTTACAGCTTGAGCCAGACACAAGCTTTTAGTCTGCAGAGCATCGCTAGGCAAAAAAGGGTCACCATAGCTGGAATGCACTGCCTGTGGTTTTGCAAAAGAGCAAATTCTACTCTGACTGCTGAGACCATTGACTAAAAGCTACCATAGTTTTTTTTTCACTCATTAGAGCACTTTCTTCAGCAAATTCCTTGAATATATGTTTTTCCACCCCTCATAAATAAGTTTTAACAGGGGAAAAATGTTTTGGTATTGCTTTCTTAAAAGCATTGTACTTGGCAGAGAAATGCTTGGTTTTGGCAGATAACTTTTCCCTCCCAAATACTCAGCATTGAACATCTATGCCATCTTTACTGTGATGTTGACTGTATGGAGGATTTCCATAACTGCCTTCTTAAGGTGATTCAGGTTCATTGCATAGGTAAATATTAGGATCGTAAGCAGGTGGCTTCTCCTTGTAGCACAGACAGCTTTGGAATGTACCTCAAAATATATTGCTGTTGTGATTCTTTATTCCCTAGCATTACTTTCATGTTCCTTAGGTGTTTCAGAGAAATATTGCTGAGGGAAAAGACTGTTCATGACTGTCCAACCACTCATAGTAAGCTGTATTTCTTTTGCCAAGATAAGGAAGGCTGCATTGCTGTATTTTGAGCTGTTCTGTGTGATTGCTCTTGGTGCAAAATGGTGAAAATATATTAGATCCACATTTCTCAGTGCGATGTCATCCACATGCAGCTCTCAGTTGTCCTGAGTTGTAATGCTGGAAGAAGCTACATTCCCTACATGAGCCAAGTGTTTAGCCTTTGGTTGCATTCGTAGACATCGTGTGGATAGTAGACGGTACTTGAGAGGAATGTTTCTATTTTCTCCTAGGCTACATCTGATCTTCAGAAATAATGTGGTTTGACACCACTTTAACTGGTATGGCTCATGGCTAGTCTGTTGTGGCACCAGAGCACTCTGACAGAGAAGACTAAATATCTCATGAAACTACAAAGCTCAGGATTCCGTAAAATTGAGCCGTGACAGTTTTAAAGCAGTGTCAAACTACATTATTTCTTTATTTTATTTACATAATATCCTTAAAAACTAAAGTCCTTAACAACTAATAGTTTCCGGACACCAACAAAACTGCCATTTGTAGACTACTGAGATAGAGTCTCAAAGGGTATTTGGATCAGTTGACAGTACAGCCAGAACAGGTTCCACAAGTATTGATTTATCAACTCTGATAAACGAAATTACGCCTTTTGAAATAAACAGTAAAAGACCATCAGCAAATAATGCTGTCTTATACATTATATATATATATGAACCCAAAGGCTGTCAGATTGTGTCTAATTGCACATGTTAAAGGCTCAAAACATCAGTGGGGAGAGCACATCCCAGTTGTACACCCCTCAATAGGTGAAAAAAGTTGGAAAGTATTCACCTAGTGTTCACTCCTGACCTTGAAAATTTTAAAAATCTGAATCCATTTCAAAACCTCTGATAGGAGACCAAGTTTCTTTGAAGTGCTAAAAACAAACTCCTAGTTAATTTTGCCACTTTTTTTTATCATGAGTCTGGTCTTCTAGTATTTAAAGCAATTGGACTTGTCATTCAATTTGTAATTTGTAAGTAGTCTTACGTTACATCTCTCTGCCTATGACAAATGAAACCTATCTGAGCTGGATGGATTACTGCTTTTATTAAATTCTGCCAGAAATGCTACTGGTATTTCATCATCAACATTTAATAAAGTTTGTGAAGAAATCTTGTAGCACCTTTGAGACTAACTGAAAGAAAGAAATTGGCAGCATGAGCTTTCGCAGACTTCAGTCTACTTCCTCAGATGCATTTGATGGAGTGGATAAAGTTTGCTCACCTAGATAATCTTTACTTGCCTTAGGAATAACAGAGGTATAAGTTTTATAAAAGGAAGGTGATAATGAGCCTAACTCAGTAATCTTAAATGGTACAAATAAATACGAGGGGGTATCCAAATATTTTAATAATCACCTTTTAAAAAAATTGACAGAAAGTTTGTTTTGGTTTGTAGTTGTTAACTTATCTCTATGTAATCACTATCTAGATTTATACATTTTCCCCAGCATATCTTGACCCTCCAAATACCTGATATTGTAGAAGTCTGCAGATTGCGCCTAATGAGGATTTTACACTTTAGTCACTTCTGGAATAGCCAGTCACAAAAATAAAGGATGCAATGAGCTGATTTTCTCAGCAATGTGCACTTAGGGACCTATGATGACACTGACAACATTTCATCAATATGCCATAATAACTTCCGGGTGATAATTATTACTTTATGATACCCCTTGTAAGGCACAGTCTGCAAACTTCTACAATATCAGGTATTCGGAGGGTCAAGCTAAGCTGGGAAAAATGTATAAATCTAGCTAGTAACTACATAGAGATAAGTTAACAACTATAAATCAAAACAAACTTTCAATGATTACCTTTCTGTCAAAAGGTAATCATTAAAACTTTTGAATACCCCCTCGTATATCTGAAAACTAATAGGTTTGAATATATTTTATACCAGTGGTTCCCAAACTTTGTCCTCCAGATGTTTTGAACTTATGTTCCCAGACTTCCTGGCTGTTGTCCAAGTTGGCTGGTGCTTCTGGGAGTAGAGGTCCAAAGCACCTGGAGGACTAAAGTCTGGGAATCACTGTTTTATACCATTTAAATGAGAAAGCCATTCAGCTCAAAGAAAAAGTCTTTAATTGCAAGTCATTAGGATCCTCAGCTTACATGATATTGATTTTTTTAAAAAAAAATCAAGTTGATATCTTTGGTGTGGTACAAAGATTATTCTACGACTTTAAATCATTGGACAAAAATTGTGAGGGCATTTTTTTCCGATTTTAATCTGTTTAACTCCTATCATTTTTAAATAATGGTCATGTTTGGGGCTGATGGATATACAGAGGGCGATTAATTGGGTGAAGGAGTGCTAGGTGGCTTTTTTTGTTTGCATCTCCATGTGGAAAACAGTGTGGTAATAGTGCTCTGTCAGCACATGACTCTGTTGGGAGGCCACAAGCACAGATGGGGGAAAGAGCACCGTTGTAATGCTCAGGTAATCAGTGGATTTTGGCACATGATTTGGGAGAAGAGTGATGAACTTGATGAAATAAGTAGAGGTAAAAGATGGTCATTGTCTGGCAAGCATCCCATGGAAAGAGGGGAATCTCAGCAGGGTCTGGTCTCCATATTGAGGAATTTGCGTAGTATACTGATGAACTGAGTTATTCAAACTTTTTTTTTAGCAAATATCATGTGCTCATCAAAACTGCAAACTCTCTGGGACCATAGGAGCTGAAGATTTCTTGCCTTGAGTTTAGGAAACTACATGGTCTGAATTCTCCCCAGTCTTTATTCTCCAGATTTTATTTTATTTTATTTCTGTTATGAAGTTGTCTGTGGTTTATCTTGTTTGTCTCTTATAGTTTCAGGTAAAATGGGGAGATTGCTACAGAAATTTACTTTGATAGGCTCTAGCCTTGAAGAGCAAAAATGACTGCAAAATGAGTTTGCTATAAATTAGGAATAGGCATGCTCGTCTAGGTCCACAGTACTCCATTTTTGGCTCCTCCAAGGCACTTCGGCATGTCATCCCGGTTGCCTTTTGAGTCATAGACTCATAGAGTTGTAAGAAACCCCAAGGGTCATCCAGACCAACCCACTGCCGTGCAGGAATACACAACCAAAACACTCCGGACATATGGCCATCCAACCTTTGTTTAAAAATCTCCAAAGAAGGAGAGACCACCAATCTCTGAGGCAGCGTATTCCACTGTCAAACAGCTCTTACTGTTCGGGTTGACAGTGTGTCTCTTCCAGTTGCTATTTGAGTCATTGGGGGGTAGCTGTTTGGGAGTAGGGAAATCCCTCCCCCCCCCCAAAAAAAAACTACAAGAGGGATTTAATCATTGTAATGTGTTTTTACAATTTCACAGTCAGCCCCCAAATGGATCTTTTGGCTACCAAATAGGGCAACGGGGCCTCAGACCAAGGGCTGTACTGGCCTCCCCTACAGGCTACATGGGCTACAGTTTCCCACCCCTGTCATAAAGGATTACTTCCAAACTTACAACGAATCATTTACAAAATGATGAAAACCAAAGTTCTCCCTTTCTGCTTGTTCTTTGCTGCATTATTGCACAACTATTTTAATAGCAAAAATTAATGAACAATTAATGCAGGTTCCAAAACACAAACTATAGTTTAGAGGATCTTGTCTCTGCAAATGTATTTATTACCATTTTTTTTTCATTACAGGCCTAAAGACTTTCGGCAAAGGTAGTGGGAGGAGTGTAACAAACTGGAACGTGGCGCCTGCATCGCGCCTGCATCCCTTCTCTCTTCAAGCTCCCAGCACTTTGCAGTCTGGCTATTTGCATAAATGTTTAATTTACCAGCTTTAAATTGTAAAATGTTTTTTTCAAGTGTGGTCAGTATTGTTTGGTAAAATAAATAAATTTGAGACTCATAGACATTTATACTCTTTTTTAAAAAGCACACAGTACTTGTTACTGCATTTTTTGGCTTCTTTGTTTCTCTCTTTTGAAGATCGGGTGACAATAAAAATACTTTTCTGAAAAATGACTGGAATATCTAAATTTTCATATAACATTCTGGCCTTTGGGTGACCTTATTTTATGGCAGACATACCGCATGATATGTAAAACATTTGAGCAAGAAGGCTGGCTGTTGTCATATTCCTGCTGAAGCCTGGAGTTAACCAATGATCTCTCACTTCATTTTATGCACCCTCTTCCAGCAAAGGCCTTTTGGACATGCGTCCCTTGGAGAAGTGAGGAAATGCATGAGAAGCACCAATTAATAATAGAGGGCTGGCACAGTCAGTTTCAATTCTGTCTATCACCTGTTTGAGAGACAGGGCAGTGAAAGCAATTCCCTATCCTCTTCTTTCAGGAGAAAAAGAGAAGTCCTTTAGTCCATGCCATGCCACTCCAGTCTCACCCATATGCTAGATACCCATCCTGGTGCCTTCTGTTAGCTGACGTTGAGTGACATTGTAGGCAACATTTCTTCTTCTCTTGCCACCCCCTATTCCTGGAATCATCTCCCTGTAAACTTGCAAATGACTCCTTCTCTTGCCATTTTTAAATACAAATAGAAAACTTTTTTGTTTTCTAAAAATTGGAATCTCGGGTTAAGGTTTTATATTTTTTTTACTGTAATTGATTATCTGTTTTATTTTGTGTTTCATATGTGTAGTTTTTCTTTTGCATTGTACTTTAGTATTGTATATTTAGTATTGTATTTTAGCATTTTATGTTACTGAAGTAGTTGTAAATGCTTTCTTCTGTTGTAAAGTGTCATGTACATTGATGGTGCTATATAAATAACAACAACAGAAACAAGTTTGAACCCCCACCCCTGATTCAAGAGGGCTTTTCTATCCCAAAAAGCTATTTAAAGGTTTTTTTATGCTGCATTTTGCCATAGGCTCTCAAAGCAACACAGTTAAAATACAAAGAAAACAATTTGATCAAAATTTCAGCAATCAAATCCACTACAGCACACCATAGGAACCATTTGTATGGCAGAAAAGAAGTAAAATTGGGAGCAACAGCATCCTGAAGAATAAAAAGCCCTCTAAAATAGAACTAGATGCTTCCATACATACATACACACACATGAATTACATGGTTAGCATCCTCCCATTTTATGTACACCTCTGAACCAGAGCCAGTGTGATTAGCTAAAATTAAACAGTTTAAATGAACCATAAGACAGTGCTACTCAAAGTGGTGATGGTTAGACCGGTGTCAGTCCCCAAGCTATTGGCTGCTGCTTCCCAGAAAGCAAAAAAACTGTTGAAGTCAATGGGCAAAAATATGGCTCTAGTGCCTTGCACACTGGAAAAGGAACTCTGCAGGTCCCCCCGCCCTTCAGATAGGCTTTTGCCTACTTGGACAGAATGAACCCTCATTGCCTGAATTACAAACTGGGTATATGAGGTAGGCAATTCAGGTATCCATCTTTGCGTTTAAATGCTTCATGTTTGCTCTGGTTTATGAGTCCATATGGTAAAATCTGTGACTCCTGGGATTTATTTTTTTTTTAAGAATGAATTTTGGATGAAAACTTTGAGCTACACATCTGTCTCTTACTACTTTTGGCACAGGTATAAATGACAGTGAAAATGTCTTAAAATGGGTTATGTGGGCATTGTCAGTGACTTTTTATCAGAAGTTTTTCCCCCTTCCCTGTTTGTAGTGCAGTTTTCCTATGATCTCAGTTCTTTAGAGAGGGTGAATATAGTTATCAAGACTATAAATTTGCAGTTCAGTTCTGACACTCTAAAAGTCAGTCCCTGTGGCCAAATCAAATACTCTGGCATCTGTTCTTGTTACATGAGAATCACTTATGTCTAACGCTGTTGGCCAAAATTAAAGATTCAAGAGTTAACAATAAGTGATACATTTTTTTGTCATGCTGGAAGAACACGTGGCATTAATATAACCAGTATGGATTTCATACAGCCCAAGAAAGTCTTCTAAAAATAATAACACATAGTTCATAAGGATTTTATTCCCTCTTTCCCCCCCTCTCCCTGCAACCAGTTTTAGATTTCAATCCCCATTCTTACTTGGAGTCACTCTGGTTAATTGTCCATTTTTAAAACCTTCAGCCTGTAAGTCCCTGCAGAGAGTTAGGGGTTCGACAGACTGCCCCGTTCCTAGCTGGATTCATCCCATGGCCCAAAAGGGACTAGAGCCTCGAAAGGGCGTGCATCGTGAGGATGCTACACCCCTGACTGTCCCCATGCTGGCCTTTCAGGCCAATCTGTAAAGGGCTTTAGTGCCTGGAGGAGCTCCCCCCCAAAAAAAAAAACCTAGTAAACCCAGTGCTCTGTCTTTTACAGAGTCTGAATTAAACACTTGAATAACTTGAATTAGGAAAGAGATTATTTAACTACTAACTACTGTCTAAAGCAGGCAAGGTAAACTGCAGCTGCCCCCCAAATCCCTTAGCATTCATCAACAGCAAAACAGAAAAAAAGTGGAGTATAGGCAAGTCTGCTTCACCAATTCCCTCCAGCATGTTTAAAAAAGCAGAGATCTCAGAGTTTGGCTATCAAAATGGAAATCGTAAGTAGAAGATGGTGAAACAAAAAATCAACTTGGGTGAATGCTGGAAGAAACCTTTAAGTGCTTTCTAGAAGATTGAAAATGTTTGCATTCATGCAAGGCTTGCCAATTTATTTACGCAAGGCACCATGTCAGCATAACATGTTTGTTTTGTTTCTCACATGTGTGATGTTAGTTTTGAATTGGAAGCCCGCTGAAACATATTGAACTTCACTTTTTGTTTGTGGTGTTATAAACCTATCCATATTTCTACCCATTTTATTTCTGCCTCTGGTACCAGGTAAGCTGGAGTTCTGCATGGGCTACTTAGTCACGCATGTGTAACTAAGCACCGTCTTCCAGCCCAACCCCTGTCAAACCAATTTTTGTGACATGGAAGTGCAACAAGGGTCCTGCTTTCAGTTGCTGCAGCCTCATTTGCTGATGGGAGGGAATGGAAACATCATCCACCTACATCTCAATCACCATCAGAGTGGACCTTCTTCTCTTGGTGTGGTTGATGCTTAATAAAGTAGGTTTGGGGAGACAGTTATGATTGTGGCAATAGTGGCACAATTGTAACTATGTAGGGGTAGTACATACTAATCAATAATGAATGCATGACTCTAGGTTATGCATCCACAAGTGTGCTATTGAATTCCAATTGTAATAACTAGGAAGGCATCATTAACGGAAGTGTATGACTCCCCACCTGGCCATGAAATCCACTGGCTAAGTCACACTTTCTCAACCTCAGGGGAAGGCAATGGTAAGCCGCCTCTGAACAAATCTTGCCTAGAAAACCTCATGATAGATTCACTTTAGAAATGTAAGTCAAAAATTACTTGAAGACCCACAACAACAACAACAACAACAACAACAACAAACCTGTACTTCAAAGCTTTGGTTGAAGCAAAAGTTTTAGCTGTGTTTATGGCCTTCTAAATATCACACAGGAACAGAACAAAAAAAAAAGGAAAGTACAGTGGAAGAATGAAAGGAGACAAAATCCCACATGCTGTGCAAGAGTCAAAAACTTTTTATTTCTTAAATAGCCCAGAAGATCCACTTTTATAAAGAGCACAGACTGCAAGTCCAGAAATGTCTGAGAATTGCCCCTGAAGAAGACCCATTGTTGGTAAGGCTGAAATGTGTTGAGCTTTTTACGAAATGAACGTTTTTGACCATCACACAGCACATGGGACTTTGTCTTCCTTCATTCTTCCCCTCCAAATATTATTCCACCGTTGCTGGTGGTCCATGCTACATCGATCTACGCTCTGTGTGCTTTCTGTATCTAACCACAAAGAGGCAGATTTGTTAAATCAATTTCTGCCCCTCCCTTTTGTCCTCATGTCCATTTTGTATAAACTTCACTTCGAAGTGCAAATGTTGTGATACCTCCCACACCATTTAGCAAACTGAGCTTGCACTGTACATAAACCTACCTGACATATGAAATGTGAGGGATAATTCCCTCTTATTTTAATTTAGGAACAATTCCATCAGCCCTAGTGCGCAGTATTGGATGGGGTCCACTGCCAGTCAGTCAAATAGTGTGATTTATGCTACTTCTGGATTTCTTATTATACAGCATGCTTAGCTAATGGAGCAGATATCCATCTAATGTAAATTTTCATCATTCCAAAAGCCCCACCAGCTGCAAGATTAGTTCATGACTTGGTTGCGGAAGGGCAGGGGAATGACTTGTAAAAATATACACTGTCAGGATCTTGGACAGGATATTAAGTATGACTTTGAGAATGTAATTTTAGGAACTTTACCAAAGAAACAAAAAAAATCAGTGCTAAGAACCACAGTTTGCACCGATACATACACATCAAGACTATTTGTTGGGATATTTGGGGGACAGTGTATGTTCTTGGGAACCTATATTGCACTGTAGTCAACATGACGCATAGGGAGTCAAGTTTCATACTGCATATTAAGTTGGTCTTCAGCTTAATGACTAAAAAATCTTAATTAAGGGGCACCATACATAGTTTGCCATAACATCTTTTCTTTCCAGATTTTGCCATCTGGGGCATTTCCCCAACCCCATTAACATCCGAAATCACAAATTCACATTAGCGATTGATCAGGCTAATCATATGTGAAATAATATAAATTTGCAAAATCAACATCCGGGGCAATGAACTATTTTCTTTCTTTGTCTGTGTGCCTACAAGTCATTTCTAACTTATTGCAAATCTATCATGGGGTTTTCTTGACAAGACTAGTTCAGTGGTGGTTTATCATTGCATAAATTTGTAAATTTACAGCGCTATATAAATAAAGGTTACTACTACTACTAATAATAATCATCATAATCATCATCTCTGGCTTTTCTTCGCTAACGAAGATTCAGGAAGGACTTATCCCACGCTTACTACAAGTGCGTTGATGACTAAAAAGGCCAATCCGAGATAAGCAAGTCTGGTTACAGAAAGCACAGCAGAAAGTCTCCTTGGGTGGTGTTTCCAAGCTGTGGTTCTTTCTGCGTTGTCGTTTCTCTTCGAGACTCGTTCTGCGTGAGTTCTCGAATGAGGCTGCAGCATTGTGGATAGTGCGTCTCCATGCCTCCCGATGTGAGGCCAGGGCAGACCATTGTTGGGGATCAATTTGGCCAAGCTTGAGATGTTGTTTCAGGGAGTCCTTGTATCTCTTCTTTGGGGCACCCCTCTTTCGCTGACCCATGGCGAGTTAACCATAGAGTACTATTTTGGGGAGGCGGTGGTCCTCCTTCCTAGAAACATATACTACTAATAATAATTAATAATAATAATAATAGCCTTGTTTTGAGGTTGAGAGGATCACTAGATCAAGGTCACTCAGTGGATTTCAATGGCTGAGTGAACATCCGAACACTGATCTCCTACAGTCCTTGTCCAAAACTTAGACCATTATACCATGTTGACTCCATAATTGCTAAAGAGCCTGTCAGTCTGCTGTAAAATAGCTGTGTCCTTCCCAACACTCAATACTAAGTTTCCATTGAACATACAATAGCCAGTGCCCTTCCCCAAAACTGCAAAGAAATCCAGCAAAATACTTAGTCAAGGCTGAGGGGTGGACCAAGTCTGATGATCCATAATCATCATCATCATCATCATCATCATCATCATCATCTTTATTTTTATACTGCCCTTCCAAGGATCAGGGCAGTGTACACGTACAAAAATTTAAAACATATACAAAAGTTAAAACACAGTGGAACGAAGAACAACATTACAATTTTGGCCCAAGGGGTAGTGATATTCCAGTCCAAGTCGTAATGGGGGAAGGATAGCAGTGGGGAAAAATCAGGGGTAGGCCTGTTCAAATAAATAAGTTTTTAACCCCTTCTTAAACTGGGTAAGGGAGGCAGTCAGGCGGAGCTCCATGGGCAGTGAGTTCCAGAGGCTCGGGGCAGCAATAGAAAATGCCCTCTTGCTAGTAGCTGACAGTCTGGCCTCTGGAACTTTAAGTAATAGTTGCCCGGTAGATCTAAGTGTGTGGGGCGGATTATGTGAGGAGAGATGGTCCTTCAGGTACTCTGGGCCCAAGCCATTTAGGGCTTTATAGGTAATAACCAGCACTGAGCCCGGAAGCGAATAGGCAGCCAATGAAGATCTTTTAATACTGGTGTTATATGGCAGGCCTTGGGAGCCCCAGTGACCAGCCGTGCTGCCATATTCTGCACAAGTTGTAGCTTCCGAGTGTGGTATAGAGGCTGCCCCATGTAGAGCGCATTGCAGAAATCCAATCGAGAGGTTACCAGAGCATGTACTACAGTTTCAAGCTGAAAGCAGGTGCTCCTGACCGTCGCATCCACCTGAGAAGTAAGATGGAGCGACAAATCAAGGAGCACCCCCAAGCTGCGTACGGTGTCCTTTACGGGAAGCGTGAGCCCGTTCAGGACAGGTGGAACCACCTCCATCCCTGGGCCGGGAGAACCTATCACGAGTACTTCCGTTTTCTCTGGATTCAGGCTGAGTCTGTTTTCCCCCATCCAGTCCATTACCGATTCCAGACAGGCCACGAGAGGAGCGACGCCTTCCCTGGTCACTGCATCAGTCGGAGACATAGAGAAGACTATTTGGGTGTCATCAGCGTACTGATAACCCCACGCCCCATGCCTCCGGATGATCTCTCCCAGCGGTTTCATGTAAATGTTGAAAAGCATGGGGGACAGAATAGCTCCTTGGGGGACCCCAGATCTAATGGCCCTCCTATCGGAGCAAACGTCCCCCAGCTGCACCATCTGGAACCTCCCAGAGAGGTAGGACCGGAACCACTGGAGCACAGTGCCTCCGATTCCCACCTCTGACAGGCGTTCCAGAAGGATACCATGGTCTATGGTATCGAAAGCCGCTGAGATGTCCAAGAGCACCAGCAGGGACACGCTACCCCTGTCGATGCCCAGACGGAGATCATCGGCCAGGGCGACCATAGCAGTCTCAACCCCGTAGCCCGCCCGAAAACCGGTTTGAAATGGATCTAGATAATCCGTTTCATCCAAAATAATGACATTTTTATGTACTCTCCATGCTTGTTTGATATACAGCAGATTCCTTAAATTCTTATTCTTTATATTGAGATGATGGCCATACTTTGGCAAAGAGAGGATGATAAATACTGTGGAGGTCATTGAGACTCTACTACATACAGTCTACTACATACAACAATTTTGGCAGGCACAATTCTTGCAGCATGCTGGCATGACCTGGCACCTAGCTTAGACCTTCAAGTGTACTGGATGTTTCCTGAAGGCTACAGTGAGTATGTCCAGCTTCTTAACTAAAGAAATGAAAATAAATACATAGTGACAGTGAATGTTCATTGAGCTTTGCCTGATAACTGGCAAGACATGTACACATTGATTTACATCCACATATAGAATATGTAGAGGAGTCCTGGAATCCATTTGTGTTCACAAGGATCTCCTGGAAATATGGTCACTAAACAATGAGCCATTAATCTTAATGAGATTTTGGGGGTTTGACTGCCATTCAAGTGCTGCTCCACTTATGTAAGATAACCAAACATAGTACAACAAACAGAAGTTTAGCTAAGAAAGCAGAACTTGAAGTTCACATTTCCCATTACCTGATAGCTTTAGGACAGATTGAGACATCTTGATCTATCTTGGCCAATGGTCAGGAATTAGTCAGGCTGTGGACTACCAATATCTGGGGGTCAGAGTTCCCAGCCTTACTTACTTATTTAAGTCAACTAATAGTCTTCCAGTATACTAAACTTTGCAAAACCTTGTGAGGTGATCTCATAAAGTCTGTAGAGACAATAATAATATTTCAGTTATGCATCTTCCTAGCCCTTAAGACTTAGGGTTGGCTCCATTACAGGGAATGGAGGAAAAAGCATTTTAATCCTTTTAAAAACATGGCAAGATCTCAGGAGCTAGAGTACAACCAGAGCTGAAGCTTCATGCCTCCACTAGCCTGAGAGCAATCATTACCAAGAACAAGAGTCCCCTACCTCATTCTGATAAGAGAATCCTCACTAATTCCAATAGGATGACTTCTTGGGAAAGTATTATATTTACAATTTTTGGACATTTCCAGATGTTGAAACTGACCACAAGGGTAAGAGAATTCCATAATTATGAACCAATTTATGGTTAGAACCTAAGTTTTTTATATTATAGTTTATCAGTGTGTTTTCACACACATTGTGTAAGAAAAGAACACTGTATGCGGACTGCTGAATGTAATAACTTTGAAATGGTGTCTAACCTATAAATAACATGGTGATTTTGATAGTATGGAAAAAGACCTTCTTCATCCAGCATCTTCTTGGGGCATTATGCCACCATAATTCCCAGTTGCACCAGTGGTTTTGCATTCTCCAAGTGTGTGTGGTGAGCACATACTGTCTCTGCCTACACAAGCAGTTCCCTGACAACACAACAGCCTTCCCATTGATGGTTGGATGCAGCTGTGCCCTTGCCATATCCACTTCTGGCATTGCCACTCTTCTGGGATTTACACCATTATACTTTGCTGGTGCTCAGTAGGATCCCAGCCTATGTTTATATGCTGTGCAGAAGCCTGAGAATTCCACATTTTCTGGAAAATAATATCATTATAGGAATGTGCATACATCATGGTATGAAATGTAATCAGAATCAATTATTCTGTATCATTCCAATATTTTTTAAACATAAACTTGTCAGTGGAAAAAATAATTGGAGTCTTTCACTGGCCTGACATTTGGAACATATTCAGATTTCATTATAAGGGAATGGAAGGAATGAGATGCCTCTGAGCGAGAATAATGCTGGAATAAATAGACAGACGGTAAACATATGTGGTAATCTTTAGAAAATGGCTCACAATAATCTTGAAGCAAGTTGCACAGGGAAGTTGTGAGAGCATTTTTCATTTGGAGGGGAGATTGCTGTTTAAAGTAATATAATACCCAGGTGTGTGGCAGCCAAACCACTTGATAAACACAAGTTCAGACAAAGCAGAAAAGTGTTTGCTGATTGTGTTCAAAATGAATGTTAGGTAGATAATCATCAGAAGCTCCTGAACAATAAATGTTCTGAGGACTCTCAACTGCAGAAAAGACACGTTGCTTGCCAATAAATGATCTTTTTATCTAAAACTTGCCTGTTGTGTTTTCCCTAGGGGTGTAAGTCTTTGCTAATTTTCTTCTTGAAGGAAGCAATGAAAAATTTCATCAGTTTTCTTCTTCTTGTGAGGAAGTCTTCAAAACTGCAGACTTGTCAAAGACATCATTTTCTATGCCAAAAGTAATATTTCTGTGTAGAAATACTATTTTCTGCAGAGAAAATGCTTTTTCTTGTTTGAAAAATTTGAGGAATTTTGCATAGAATAAGTCTTGAAATGCTTTTTCAACCATTTTTTTCCAAATATTTTTGAATATTCTTTAAAAATAAGATTTATCCCTACCTGTCACCCTATGGGACACTGCATATACAGAGGAGCATTTTTGGAAAGTTCTTTAGAGCTTGGAACATTCCAGAGCACTGAAAATGGGTTTTATCTTCCAATTCGGTAGAGAAACCTTGCGCAATGGCTACACTCATATGAGAGAATCAACACTGTATCAAAAGGGATCCTGTAACTGAGACTAAATAAAAGAAAGAAGTTTGTAGCACAACATTTCATAGATTTAGGGGCTAAACAGACTTGCGATAAAGCTGGCATCAGGATGCAGTGGGGGCATGGCAACCACACGCCACATGCCCCGGCTCTGCCACAATACTTGTCATGCAACCCGCCCCACCAGACAGCATACGGTATCACATTGTTTCTTTGGCACATCATTTAGATGTGCTGTGTCAAAAAAAAAAAATCCCTGAAAAGCCACCGCTGATGCAGCAACAACTTTTTGCTGACTCCAAAAGAAGCAGCATTTTGCTGTTACTTTTTGAGTCAGCAAAGCACCAGATTGGGGCTGCAGTGTGCAGTTGCCACAGCCATGATCTGGTGCTGAAAGGGGCAATGCAGAGCCGCTCCTTTGGGGCAGTCTGTTTTGCCCTTGAGTTTACTTCATTAGATCCATGAAGTGTCTATGAACAGGCATTTATGCCCATTAATGAGCAGGTGTGTGTGTGAATAGTAACAGAAATCCAAAAACTGTGGATATGGCAATGAGGTGACAGGTTCAGTTTTAACAATGTTTCTTGGGAAACAGGAAAGATTTTCCTAAAGCTAAGGTGAGTAGATAACCATATGAATGGTGGAAGAGTTATCAGAATGTGTTATGACTGGCTGGGAACCAAAAAGGAGTTGTGTTAAAATGGGCAAGAGAGCCTTCATTAGGGTGGGGTATTAACTAGTTTTGTAATATGTGTAGTGTGCCAGGAAGCTATTGTAGCTGTTCAACCCAATGCTTGTGGATATAACCCAATTCTATTCTGTCTCTTTCTAATCTAGTCTCAGTTGATTTCAGTTGGAAGCTGTATGTGACAACTAGTAGGGTTCTGTTATTTCTTATCTTTGGTCTGTTCTGTAATAAATTAGTCCTGGGTACAAATTTTGTCTTGTTTGTTTATTTGTCTTTACTTCATATGTAGTTTGAAGAATGCTTGTTGTAATTCCTGGAATATGGCATCTCTATTTTGGCAGTCTGAGTAGATGTGATTGTATCAGAGGATTTGGCTCTAAACTATGGATTTGGTAGTGTGTCTGGTGTGGAAACTGGAGGCTTATAAGTATGTGTAGTGGTTGGTGGTTTTGTGATATAGTGTGGTGCTTAGATGTCTGTTGTGTAGCTTTACGATGGTGTCCAGAAAGTGAACTTGTTGTGTGGAGATTTCCAGCTTAATACTGATGATAGAAGGTAGGGTGGAAGTTGTTGAAGTTCATGTGGAATGTGCTGAGTGAATCCTCTCCATTAAAAGATATTATCAATGCACCTCAGGTATAGGAAAGGTTTCTGGGTACAAGAGATAAGAAAACATTGTTCCAGGTCAGCCATGAAGATCTTGGCAAACTGTAGTGCCATGTGTGTGCCCATTGCTGCACCATTAATCTGAAGGTATGTTATTGTCAAAAGTGAAGTTGTTGTGTGTGGGAACAAAACTTTGGTGGCTAGATCTGCTATGATCCCATGTGGAATGATGTTCCTGATTGCTTGTAGTCTATCCTTGTGTGGGAAGTGGGTATATATGGATTCTACATCTGCAGTGGCTGAGATGCTGTTCTCTGGGAGAATGTGGATGGACTGTAATTTTGGTAGGAAGTTGTAGCATCCTTCAAATATCTAGGAGTGCTGGTGGCATCTGGTTTAAGGATATTGTCCATATGTCCAAAGTATGAGATGATGGTGCCATCCAGGGTTGCCCTGTTTATGTATTTTGGGTAATAGATAGAATGTGCCTGGTCGAGGCTCCAGGGGTGTGCCAACTCAAGATTTGGTTCTGTCCCTCTATGGAGAATTCCCTGAGTAGTCTGTGTAATTCTTTATAATTTTCATCTGTGGGATCGTTAGAAATGAATCTATAAAATGTAGTGTTGGACAAATGCCTCTTAGCCTCTGTATGTACTCAGATTTGTCCCTGATAATGACTACAGTTCCTCCTTTGCCAGCCCCTTAGATGACATTATTGGGATTGTCCCTGAGACTATGTATAGCATCTTGTTCTTTGTATTTTTCTGAGATTGTGTGGTAAATTGTTCTGAAATTGTGTGATAAATTATGTCTCATATTGATTATTTCTGTCTGGGCATGGCAACAGAAACATTCTATTTAAAACTAAAGTTCCAGCCACTGAACATCAGGAAGATTCCATGTGGAGTTCTTTTTCTGTCTTTGAGACATATTGCATTGTATATTGATGTAGTGTCCATTGTGTCATGACTCACCCTCTAAAGTCAGATGATTCAGAAACAGAGTCATATGTCCAGAAATTTACATTTCTGGATGATGGTGGTCTCTCTGAGTCAAAGGAGTTGAGGGCTGAGGCAGAGGGAGCCCGTCCTCCCCAGCAGGAGGTGGCAGATGCAGAAGACATGGTACCATCCTTTGCAGATTGGTGAAGAGATAAAGAGACATTATACAGCTCCTAATGGCTGTCAAATAGGTTGTACTGATTAATTAATTGCCTGGTGTTTTGAGACAGCTGCCTATAAATGTCCCAGTAGCTCATCAGCATCAGTGTGGAACGCAGCCATCTTATCCTGGTGACTGGCAGTACCTCTTTCAGCACTCATATTTCCTTGACTATGGACTGGCTATGACTGACAATTGTTTTGCTTCTTGCTAGGTTCGTTTATCTGTACTGCTGAGTTGCTATAACAACTTCTAAACCTGCTGACAACTACCTTCTTGTTTCTCCCTTCATCTTGCTGGACAAACTGTGATTAATGTGGACGAATTACCTGACAGTTCCTGCACTCCAAACACCTGGTTCCTGGGTCAATTGTTGACTGGGGTACAAGACACATTGTTCTGCTGTGGAGACATCTGACTGGTGTCATAGTCCTTGAAGTATTCCTTGAGCACAAGCAGGAAAGATGGCCTCTAGGTTACTATAGAATTCTTTCATGTGTGGGTTTGGAGGGACAGAAGCATAAATCCTGTGACAAAACAGACTCCTCTACTTGACTCAGTGTGTGGCTTGACAGATTTACAATGTTGTTGTCTAGGTTCACAGTACTCCTGCTGTGGATTATGAAGTCTTGTAGTAGTAAGGAAAGTTTCCTTTCCTTCTTTTTCATCAGGGAAGAGAAATGTGTCTCTCAGATGCTTCTATACTGGAGATTTCTCTCTTGATTTTTTTCCTTATTTGCTGTACAGAATACTGATCAGATGTATTAGCAGCTTCCTTCAGAAAGTACCATATTATTGCTGCAATCTGGGTTGTCCACAGTGGGTTCTTCACTTACAATCTTTTCAGAATGACATCCTGTTGCTTGCATTGGTTGAGAAAGATGATGTCTGTCTGTACCTTGGTAAATGTCTTAAAAGAGGATGATGGGTTTTCACTCCATCCCGTCAACATTTATTGCTTTCCATGTTAGAATTCAAAGACATAGCCATGTCAGTATGGATCAGTATGCAAAGAGACATTTGAGACTGAGAGAAAAATGTTAGTAGCATAAATGAGTCTACTTCATAAATGTCTAGGCACTTCACTCCATGCACCTGATGAATATCCTTTTGCATACTGATTCAGACTACCATGGCTATATCTTTGAACACTGTATCCCATTTCTGTCAATCACCACTGAACCATAGAAATTAAAATAAAAATGTATGCAGTGGGAAAACATGCTGGTGTTGTGAGTTGGTATCATTACAGATGCTCCATTGTCATGAACTGTGTCACTTGCAAGATACAGCCATATTCTGAACTCAAAAGCTTTTTAAAAGGTGACATGAACAATGAATAAGATACAGACAAAAGTGAGAGGACAATGAACCCTACTGAGGACAAACTCCTTCAAGAAAGCTCTCCTTAGAGTACATAACTGAAAGAAAAATGGGCAGAGACTCAAACCAAGACATGCTGTGAAATGATAGAGAACAGCATGACTCTCAGTCATGGTGCACAACACTGACAGGTGAGTAAGTTGTTCAGGTAACTGAGGAAAAAGATTCCACAAGCATCTCTTTGCTCTACCACAGTAACAACATAATACTAATAGTAAACATGTTGCTCATCCATGACACTCCAGACCAGCTGCCTGATTCAGCTGCCTCAATCGCCTAGTAGCAGGGCTTAGGTAGAGAAAAGCAGATACCTCAGTTGATTTAGATTGTAATGAATGGGCTACAAGTTATTTATTATTACTGTGTGTGTTTCTTAAAGCCCAAAGACGTCTGTGGTTATCTCTGCCTCATTGTAATTGGGATATTTACCTTGATTTGAGGAGGGAGGTGTGCCACTTGCTTCTGTATCTCAAGTCACGAAATGTCTTAGACCTAATCTGGTAGGCCAGCCCTGTCAGCTTCACTTCTAGAAGCAGGCAAGGTCAAGTTTAAATAATATTTCTAAGTACTAAAAGTTTCCAAAATGCCATTATACATTGATAAAGAGCATGAGTGGATGCATGGCCAGAGCACAGGAAAAGCAATTTAAGAGTGAAAAAATAATATTTGACATATTTTCAACTCAAGTTGAACTGTTGCCTCCTTGGGTATGCACCTGAGACAAGGAAATTTAATGTACGCCGGTGGTGTGGAAAGTACACAAAAACAGACAGAGCCATTTACTTTACTGCAGCAACTGGGAAATGTGCAATTGTACTCCCAAGAAGAACTGTGTATGCCACTTTAAGATCAATCAGTAGAAAGGTAGGATATATATATATATATTACAAACAAACTATACAACAGAGGAGAAAATTTATAAAAGTCTGCCACATTTATTTGTATATGAGAAAGAGGAGTAATAAACCCACAATAAATTATTGGTTTGTTTCTAAGAGGAATCTAATAGGAATACCATGAGGAGAAAGTTCCACATCATATAAATCTTCAAAAGGAATGATTTATTTTTCTTTTAGTTCAACCAACACAGTTGGCTTTAGTAGGATTAATTTGCAAGGAAAGCACAGAATCAAAAGAAGATTTTGCTGAATGCTCCTTGATTTAATTCAGATATATCAGCTGGCAATGCAGTTTTGAAATGTGCATTGAACCATAACCATAAAGTAACTACAAAGGTCTACAAAAATGTCCCTTGGAGTTTTCGTCTAACCATAAACTCCTATAATGCTATCATTTTCTGGCATGCAAAGTAATTAGCCTCCCCCCCTCCCTTTTCTGCCAAAGTGGTCATGTACAATACATATTTATATTTTTCCCTTTAAGATATAAGCCTGTAAACAATTTCCTTGATGATAGCAAATAAATCATTTATCACGAGGTTTTTGAAATTGTCCGCTTGCGTATCGGTTTGCTGATGCTTCTTTTGGAGATTCTTCTTGTAAAGCGGCTTATTCCTGGAGATCTCAGTTCAACTGCCTCCATTTCTTCACGAACTGGTGTGAACTCTGGCTGAGCAAGGTGAGGTGCCGGATAAGAGGACTGAGGATGAGGGTAGGACCCATGAACTAGATAAGGCTGTTGATCATCATCGTAAAGATCCTCGTGGTCATAGATCTGGTAGGAGTTATGTGGCAATGGCACGACAGGGATATCTTGATCAGTTGGATCCCCATATCCACCTTAACCCACCAAAAAGAGTCACAGTGTTAATGTAAGAGGAAAGCAACAGGAAAACAATCATTAGGAACTGAGTCAGCTATAAATCTTCAGAGGTATCTTCAGTTGACAAAGTCATTAGCTTTGTAATATTAAATAGGCACCAGCAAATGCAGGAAGGTTTAAAGCTACCACTTATTGCTTTTATTGTCACTCCATTTTAGAGCTCAGTTAATTGGAAACCATCACCAACAATAACAGCAAGCTTACTGTACTATATAGGAAATTTGGTTAAATAGTGCTAAGATAATCCTTGAAGAAGTTGAAAAATTGATAGATATCACACAACTCAAAATAAGCCCTTTTAGATCTCATTTATTTTAGCAAAGGAAAAGAAAAACAGATGTCCTTGATTCAAAGAAAGTTAATTGTCTTTTGGTTCCATTGCCAAACTTATTCAACTGATTTTAATGAGAATTAAACAGAAATAACTTTTTGTAGTTTAGGGCCTACTTCAGTTGAAATCATTGTAAGCTAAAAATACTTAATTTGGACTGGATTGTGTCTATAACATTCTTAATTTGGGACAGAACAATATAACAGAAACTATTTTAAAAGGTCAATTTCTTCCAATTCATCTTTAAAATGTCAAAATTTGGCAGGACTGAGAGTTGGGAGCAACTTGTTAATTGAATGAAACTGAAAAAAGAAATATATATTTAAGTCATTGCAGACAGACTGTAACATCTAAAAGCCAGGGCATCTGAAATATAATCTAAACACATAGAACTGATGACAGAGTCCCATGCCTGCTGGTGAAAGTGCCAATCTGCATCCAAATCTGCATCCAAATCTGCATCCCCTCTTAGGGGTCTTCATAAAATATCCAACTATCTAGATACTCATTCTAGATCCACATCAGGTGCATGAAAATTGCTCTTGCTGCATCAGAGTATTGAGATTTATAATGCCATCATATACAGTGGTCCCTCCACATTTGCTGGGGTTAGGGGTGAAGGACCCCCACAAATGTGGAAAAACCACAAATTAAAATAACACTGCTCTTTTTACCTAACAGAATACCTCTCTAGTAATCTCGAGGTCCTCCAGTGCAACTTTATGATCAACATCTTCCAGAAGCTGATCATAGAATCATGCTGGAGGACCTACAAATGCCTAGAGAAGTGTTTTCTCTAGGAACTTTTAGGTTCTCCAACACAACCCTATGGTCAACTTCTGGCAGAGTTGGGCTGGAGGACCTAGAAATTCCTAGAGAGAACGTATTAATCAAAACCACAAATAATCAAATACTGTACACAAAAGTTAAAGCTGCAAATGTGGAGGAACAACTGTATACTGATAGCCAACTGAATTCTCCAGGAGCTAGTCAGGCTAACCAAACCAGCACCATCTTCACAAAAAGATATTCTAGTAGTTCGGATGGTGGTGGTGGTGGTGGTGGTGGAGAAAAGAAAATCTGGAACATATGGAATGGAATTGCGCATACAGAAAGGGGGGATGCCTAGCTGCCTGGCTGACTTACTGGCTACTAGAGCCCTGAATAGATCATAGAATCATAGAGTTGGAAGAGACCACAAGGGCCATCCAGTCCAACCCCCTGCCATGCAGGAACTCCAAATCAAAACATCCCCGACAGATGGCCATCCAGCCTCTGCTTAAAGACCTCTAATGAAGGAGACTCCACCACACTCCGAGGGAGTGTGTTCCACTGTCGAACAACCCTTACTGTCAGCATAAGTCAGATATACTCCATAATATTTTGTTACAGGACTCCTTGTTCAGTTCTATTTCAAATATGTATAGAAGTTCTCAATTTCTAAAATTCTTCAAGGAATGTTATATGACCCTGGTCTGGGTTTAAAATCTGCACAGTGGCTGCTTGTGCCTAACTATATGCATAGTGGAGAAAATGTGTCACAAGTTTTAATTTGGGAAGAAAGCACAAAAAAACTAAGCAGGCATCCTCTGTTAGCAATATCAGTGTCGCTGGTAAAAAAAAAAAAAAGGATTGAAGCAGTTCAGTAGTCATTTCTGACCTTTATCCAAATGAAAGTAAAAACAAACTCTACCCGAAATCAGTTTCTTTCACCTTCCATATTGGTAGCCATTGTAAGGGAATGAGCCTTTAAAATTGAAAATGAACAAGGATGAGGTGTAGGGGAAAGAGGAAAATAGGGATGGGAGCAGATGAACAACAAAGAAAACATACAGGTCAGTAAAACAAAGATGTTTTGGAGGCCAGTTTAACTACATGTTAATATTGGTTCTCATGTTTGCAATAAACCTTAAACTGCTGTTTTTATTAACTGCAAGAATAAGGTTTTGCGTCATGCTTCACCATACTAGGAAATGTAAGATTCACATGCCAAAGTTTCTGCAACTTTCTTCCATGGCCTCTCTTCTAAAACAGTGATTTTCAAGCTTTTAACTTGCAACAAACCCTTTCACACTGTTTTGTTAACCATGACACTCTATATGTGGCACAGAATTCTGGATAAGAACTTGAGATTTGGCCAGGATAAAAGCCAATGGTGGCCTTCGATCGAATGTTGGAATCCAATTGTTTTTCTTTGTTTTTTGTTTTGTTGGATTTGTTTTGTTTGTTTTTGTTTTATATGGGAAGAAATCCTTTCTCTTTGCTGCTTCCCTGTGAACTCTAAAAGAGGCAGTTCTTGAGTGCTGGAAAACCCTCCAGGCAGTGGCAGATAGTAGCTTCTATTTTAGGGAGCCATTTAATCCACTCAGTCCTTTAGTCCACACTTAAGGAAAATATCAAAGATTTTGGAAACAGGATTCAACACCCAGGAGTCTAGACTTGGCCCAGAGTGGATCCATTGCTACAATTACACAGAAACCAGCAATTACCACTCCATCCAGAGCTTCTTTGGGGTAGCACAGAAAGAAGTACTGTAGAGGGAGAGGAAGGGAAGAAATTTCATTGCAATTGCCAGGGGAAAATTGGATTTGGCTGATTCTTTGGTAATAGAGAATATCAGATGTTTGCCTGTGACAAGCTGTCTTGCATGGAATTCTTATTCATCACTACTAGAACAATTCAGTAGGGCAATAGGTATACAGTGGGACCTTATTATCTGCTGGAATTTGGTTCCAGAACCACCCGTGGATAACAAAATCCATGGATGCTCAAGTCCCATTAAATATAATGGCAGAGCAAAATGGTGTTCCTTATATAAAATGGAAAATCAAGGTTTGCTATTTCAAATTTATACTTTTTGAAAATATGTTCAAGCCGTGTATGCTTGAACCCATGTTTTAAAAAAAAATCCATGTATAAGGAGGTCCAACTGTATTAGCACTTATGTTACAAGACAACACATTTGTCACAGTACCAACTGAAGGTCTCCTTAGAAGACACCTTTAGTAATATGCTCAGGGAGCCCAGCTTGAAAAGCACTGTTCTAGAGAGGGGAGGGAATTATTAAATTATAATCTCTCCATGCAATAAGGTTGTTTAGTCAGATTGTTCTCTGAGGTTTTATGTGTCATTAATTGATTACAACAATATATATTCTTATGTGGAGTCGAAGGCTTTCATGGTCAGCATCCATAGTTTTTTGTGGAGCTTTCGGGCTATGTGACCATGTTCTAGAAGAGTTCCTTTATGACGTTTCGTCAGCGTCTGTGGCTGGCATCTTCAGAGAACATTCTTGCTTCAGATAATCAGAGTAGGTTTAGTTAGTGATATCCATTCCCTCATGCTTTTTAGAAGCACATGAATAAGGAGGCTGAGTGACTGTGATTCTTCTACCTCCCAAGAGACAATTATAGATTTAGAACATCAGGTCATGCTAACAGTGGGACATGAAGATCAAATAAATACAACAAGCAAAACAGAATGGATTATTCACACACAAAAGACAATATCACAAATGTAGGTGACACAAAAAGAAAAATACCTTTTTAAAAAAATCACCCATTCTGTGAATTTTAAATGAATTTTCTAATGTTTCTACTAATAAGCAATTTTTCTGTTTCTATGATATATCTGGATTAGTAGCTTCATTTAGCTAAGGGTCGCATCTGTGAGGACTATTGATGAAGTCATGATTTCCCTCTCCAGTGCAAGTGCTGGGGCTCCATATGCATTACTTTAGTTAGATATAACAATTGATACCAAGCAGATGTTCAGCAAGGACTTGGATTTCACTCCAACCATCATCCCTTTCCAGAGCTAACCAGAGTCTGTAACTGGGGCTACATGCAGTGTGAATTGCTTAGACATGTGGGTATAATTCAGGCCACGACTTGCAAACCAGGAGTGTGGGAGAATACTTCAATTAATTATACTAATTTGATTGAGAATATATAATTTATGCTTCCAGAAAACATTCAGTTAGAGTACATTTGCAAACACAGTGGGCTCTTGTTATCCATGGGCTTGCCATCTGCAGATTTGAGTTTCTGTGTATAGCAAGCCCTGTAGTTGGTAATGGAGGCATATACACTCGAGGTCTCGTATTTTTTATTATCTACGGCGGGGTCCAGAATGGATCCCCTGCAGATATGAAGGGATGACTGTAATATATCTTTATGGTTAAGAGTAATTTATTATATGTTATGATTGCTGCACAGGATCTCTCTCCCACATAATTCCTCATATCATATATTTCTGGAATACCATAGACAGAAGAACAACAAGGCAGCTCTTCTGAGCAGCTCTGCCAAATACAATGGAGGTTGCATTTCTGTGACCACAGAACTATTCACATTTATACATGCATAATGCTGGTCATTGTGAAATTCTTCATGAGTGAGTAGCAAGGCATTCAAGTAATTGACATAAGGCTTTCTAGTAAAAAGCACTGTCACTTGACCTAACTCTTGACCTTTTTCTGCCCCATCACACTGAAATTGCTGGCATCACAAGATATTTTATCACAAGATATTGTACTGGCATCACACAATATTATACTGGAATCATTAAGTCATATTAGTGCCAATTAACTGAAGCTTAGTCTCAGGATAGCTGGATGTTGATTGTTAGCAGAACTGTCAGTTCTGAGGTTCTGGATCTCTCTCTCTCTCTCTCTTCCTCCCTTACACTATTTGGGCTTCTTACTGACTTGGCATTGCTCCTTGATACTCATCTAGATGGGAGATGTTTTCTCCCGGTGGCGTATGAGTTATGTTCTTAGATCAGGGTTTCCCAACCTTTTTGATTTGTGGAGCCCTTATTTCTATGGAGGAGTGCCTAACAGGCCTACACTATGTTTTACAAGTTAATGATATTTAGGAGTATATATATGAATACATTCTTATTCTTTAATTTCATTCAATTTTTATTTCTTTCATTTTCCTGGAGTGGTCATGGAGCACCTAGGAAGTGTACACGGAGCCCAAAGGCTCCTTGGAGCACAGGTTGGAAACCCCTGCCTTAGATCATGCCTCAGTAACCCCTAAAGCAGAGGTGGGCAGCTGTGTGGGGATAAGGAATGAACTTCCCTAGATCCCTTCCCAAAAGCACCCCATAATACCCTTCAATAACACTTATTTCCTCTGCAGTTCCTGTTGCCATTTTCAGAAGGACTTGAAGAAAAAATGAGGATATTAAGGGTATTAAGGGGCAGCTCTAAGTGATGGAGGAGTTTGGGAGCAAAAATTGCCATTAAAAAACTGGGTAGTGTCCTGTGGGACAGGTGGTGGGATTTAAGGGCCCCATTGATGGCCTGCAGCCTGCCTATTGCAATTTGCCATCTTTTAAGACCTGTTAAAACAAATTATGTAGAGTGACATTTGGAATGTTCATTCAGTATGTCTGTCTGAATGTTTCCAGATAGGCATTTTAGGACCCAGAGAACAATGCAGTTTTGTTTGTCTGCACTGTTGTAGACAATATGCAATACTGACTACACTCCATGTCTTGTGGTATCATCACATGAGATATATGCTCAGTAGGATAAAATGATGTCAATCGATCCAAAGAAGTAGTGAACTGTGGAAATCTTCAGCAGTAAAATGCAGAGACTAAAAAATGGAAACATTACAGAATGGCAGGAAGAATGGTCCCCTCCCACAGATTCTTTCCCTTACCCTTGTAACATTGAAAATTTAACTCCAGAAAAATCTCATGTGGCATTAGGCTTTGAAAGCATTTCTTGAAAGCAATGGCAAAATTAAACTACTTACCACCAGTTCCATAACCAGCACAGGAAGAAGGGTCACAGTAGCCTGGTTGCCCTGCTGCACCCTGTGGCCCTGGGGCACCTGTGTGACCAGCTGGTCCTCTTGGACCTGAAGGACCTGGGGGACCAGGACTGCCAGTTCGACTTTCACCTGGAGGACCTACATGGAATACAGAAGCTGCAATAAGGAAATCACCTCCACATTGTTAGGGAAAGAGTGTACAATTCTGAAATATCACAAAGTGAATTTGCGCATGTACATTCTTCATTGTATACCTGATCAGTGTGAGTGTTCCCATATGGCCCTGAAACAGCAGAAAATGCCTATATATTCCCATATTATTAAACACAAAATTTATGATGCTGGGATGGAAAGAAAGCCAGGCTATTAAAACTCTGTTATTAAGCTGATACAAATGAGTCACGCTAAATAGCAAGTGCAATTTGCCACAGTAAATTTTGCAAATCACACAATGGAAATGCATGCTTACACACATGCAGTGAACATGTGTAAGAGAGCTGGATCACCATGGCTCTTCCCTGTTTATATTGGTTGTCCATTTCCATTTGTTTTTTAAAAAGTGCTTGCTCATCATACTGCAGAACACTATTGCAGCAATCCCCAGTGTACAGGAAAAGACTGGCAAGGGCATCTCAACTTTGTTTTTGCAGTTCTTGACTCTGCTCAACTCCCCAGGATTCCCTTCTCCAACCCCCACCCCCACCCAAGAATAAATTATCCTGAAAACCTTTAGAAGTAGGAATTCACTTCTTCAATAAGTTGCAGTCCCTCCCCGTTTAACATTTAAACAGTTTTTGAATCCAGAGGTGGACTTGCAGTCACTTCTATTTGATTGCTTGTTTGTTTTTGGCATTTGGATGGAGACACTTTCCTAACATTTCTGTTACTTGCTATATGAATGATGAATGGGAAAACAACCAACCATGACTACCTAAGACATTGAGGCCAGTATTACATTTACCTGCTGGTCCTGGGGGGCCTCGGGGACCTTGTGTTCCAATACCTGGGTTGCCTCGCTCTCCCTTCTCTCCTGATAAACCTATTACAAGCAAAGGACAGAAATCAAAACAGATGGGGCAAAAGAACATATGAATGTTTCTCCATGTGCATCTTTTATTAATTAAGAGACAGAAGAGAGGCCAAAAATAAATTGTTCTGTTGTCTCTTCTGTTATAACCTTATGGGAAGATGCTGCTATAGCAGGTTTCCTGTTATAGTGGCTCTTGCAAAGTACATAATTACTATCATCTTGCACCATTTCAGAAGGAATGACTGAAGAAGGTTAGAGCCACTCCTGAATACAGTATTATGCAAAGGAATCTTATAGCACTGTTGGACTAAGTGTGCAAAAGAAGTTGCAGCATTAGTTTTTGTAGACTTGGTCTACTTCTTCAAATGCATGGAGTGAACTGGTGCCCAGGAAGAACTTTTATCATATCATCAATAGCCATAGAAATGCCAAAATTGTGGGTATGGTGATGAGGTGACAAGTTCAATTTTAACTATGAGGGACAAAGACAAGAAGAAATATGTTGCCTAAGGTTAGGGTGGATGGATGACCATATGAATAGTGGAGGTCATTTTGGAATATGGTGTGTGCAGGCTGGAAGCCAGAAAGGAGATATAATAAATGGCTAAGAGCATCCTCATGAGGCTAGGGTGTTAACCAGTGTTATAATATGTGTAGTGTGCCACGAAGCCCTTGTCTCTGTTCAGTCCACTGTTGATGGATTGAAGTTTGTGGATATATTCATTTATCTTTTCAATCTCCCTTTGCAGTGTTGTTGTTGTTGTTGTTGTTGTTGTGGAACTTCTGTCCTGGGGTCAGAGAGGAGGACTGAAGTATTCTGCAATGGGTTTTTATGTATTCTCATTCCTAATATCTGATTTATGTCCATTTATCCTCTGGTGCAGAGGCTGACCAGTTTGCCCAATGTAGAATGTTGAATGGCATTGCTGACCAAGGATGGCATATATCAACATAGAGCAAGAGAAACTGCCTCCAATATTGTGGGTGATGCTATTGGGTGATATGATGACATTTCTGAAGTAGATATGTACAAATTCTTTTGCACAGTTAGTCTCAAGATCCCTTTGCATACCAATATTCCAGACTAACATGGCTATGTCTCTAAATTCTGAATACAGCAGTTAAAAACTACTGACCAAAGGACTAGTGTTATATGATTCACAGAAGCTTTCTAGTCTGGCCTCCAGTTTCTTTTCTCTGTTCTGACTATTCTATCAACAATCTATGTTTTTATTTCCATCATATCTCATGGGGGTCAGCATCTAGGGCAGAAATAATAGGGAGAAAATTAAGCATGTAACAATTTTAAAGGATTAAAATGTATTTAATTGATCTCAAACAGTTTTAAACAGTTTAAAATCCTGTGCACTAAAACTTGAATTTCACAATCTAGTCAGAGCATATTGCCAAATATATAATACACATTAAGAAAGAATAAATTATACATGAATTTGAAATCAACAAAATTCCAAATAAATAATCTGGAGAATGAACTTACTTGACCCAGTAATTAGTTAGTATAGAAACCCAATGTTAAAAAGAAATAGTTACTGCCTTCCTTTTTAAAACTCTCATATGATCATTATTGTAGCCATAAGTTTTATTTCCCCAATCAGAAAATCGAAATAGCAAATGTTTACCATAACTTGGCATAACACAGCTTAGTGGCAGCTGCTATACATAGAATCCACCCTCTAATGGAAATAGAAATTGTTCCAAAATATTTTAACAAAAAGAATAATAGATCTAATTCAGATTTTATCTGTATTGTCTGCAAATTTTGTAACAGAATAAGAATTAGAACAGAGCAGAGAACACAGACCAGCCTGTTAAACATGTTGCTAGCTTCTTCCATTCCCTTTTTGCTGCCACAGCTTTTCAAATTTCTAATCAATACCATAAGGGGCAATGATTTTCTTTTATAGGCCAGCTGGGACAAATATGTAACTTCTCTATATTCATGTTTACCACCTGTGCACAATTTATGCTACATTAACTGCACAGTGGGAGTATTTCTTCCAAGTCAGCACAATGACTGACCTGAGTCATGAATAATAGCCGCACCTTCACTCCACAAAAAGAGTGCACAGAGAAGTGTACAACACTGAATGCCCCCCACTGTGAAAGAAAATGATGGAGATTGCCAAAGCTACTTGGTGTTAATAAAGTATTTTAATGCAACTCTTACAGTATAACCATATACAGAAGTTATAAGAATCAAGCCGCACAGAGCACAATGGATCAAACTCACAAGGTTTCAGATGAGTTTTCCAGAATTCTGAATTTGGGGCACAGCCTATTCTTAAACTATGGGGTGTCCCTTGCATGGTTTGATAAGTATACACATTGTTTATTGAAGCACCCAGGTGAGGTGCAGTCCCTGACATTTCCTGCTATATATGAATCAGGTAGTGGGTAAGGGAGGAAATGACCCGAGACCCAGTCTGAATGGTTAATATTTGGCTAGGTGGACATATAAGTCAGAATCTTAGTAACTTAAATCTCTAATGTCCAAAACACACTGCAGAAATAATCTCTTGAGAGAGATGACTTCCAGTGCTGTCTTCCCAGGTACCCACAGCCATTTAATCCCTGGTTTGTTCACTGCCCGTGCCATAAACTAGGTTGGTATAACTGCATTGATCAATAGGCTCATGATGTTATATTCTGACTATATGTTTTCCCACACTTATGGACAGGGTTGATTGGTAGGAGGCTTCATGGGCCCATCTCTTCTCCTCCCCAACCATCAGTGTGCCAGCCAATGCTGGAGGCCTATTCAAATCTCTCCTGTCAACATCTGACCATATGTCACCTCCCCAGAGACACACTGCAAGTTACATAAGGCTCTAAACAAATTACTTTGTACATCATTGAATTTAAGTAGGCCTCTGAACCATGGGGATGCATGTGAATGTTTCCCTGCTCCTGAAATTCTTGAATGTATACATGCCTTCAAGTCACCTGTTCTCTTATGGTGAGCCCATGAATTTCATAAGAGTTTTCTAAAGCAATGAATACTTGGAATGAGTTTTGGCAGTACCTTCCTCTGAAATATAGCCTACAGCACCTGGTATTCATTGGTGGATTATCATCCAAGTATTAACCAGAGCTGACCCTGCTTAGCTTCCAAGAACAGACAGGATCTGGTGTCTTTAGTGTATTTATGCCTTAGTAAATGCTCCAACCATTGTGAAATCTGGTTCTGATTTTAGGGTCATAGAACATGATGGAACATAACTAGAGTGGCTACTGACAAAACACCAGAAAGATTAAATAAGTCACCAAAAAGAAGACAAAAGTTTGCATATAATCTGTATTCACTAATTCAAACATATAGATGCATCCTTAGAAATTATTACTATAATTAAATAGAAATACAGACAAGTCTTGATTTATGTTGGGTTGGGTTCCTGACTCATGATGCAATCTGAAGCTGATGTATATGAGGAGAGCTAGTTCCTTAACCCACCACCAAGTTTAAAGAGATTAAAATAATAAAACACCAGAGTTTACCTTTTCCATGCTAGAGAAATGTAAAATCTTTGGTGTAGGTTCACAGTATAAGAAAAATAACAATTCATTTAGCATTTAATCAAAGCATCACTCCCTATGTTTCATATAAACAATGTTTCCTATAAACTGAAAATTGGGAAATAATTTGCAAGACCTGGTAAGTTTCTTGTTTGTTCTGTTTAAAAAATGTCATTGTGTCTCTATTTCTTTCATATTGTTGATAACTCATTTTTTATCTTAAAAAAGTGTAGATTTTGTGGGGCTCAACAAAATTGAGACATGCTGGTACAAAATATCTCACCATAATGGAGAAGGATTGTGATCAGATGACCTGTGAACCTGTTCAGTCTGATGTCCAGGTGATAAGTCCTGATGTGCAACGTTAAGTTTCTTTATTTTAAATTGAACTTAGACTGGGCAATCGTTTAAAGAGAGGATGTACTCTGCGAACCAGGAAATGTCTCTGCTCCAAATGTAACAGGAGATAAAAACTAGTCTATAGGAATTCTACTGAGGAAGAGATAACCAGACACTGTACCATGCAAATGTTCTGAACCAGAGGTGGGGATTCTGTGTACATTATTGGAATAGAAACTTTGCTGGCTATGGTTGAGGGTGTTGCAGTTAAACAACACCTGAAAGCAGACATGTTCCCCAAACTGATTTTGGGCTGCAGTTTGTTGGTGGGTTTTGTGGAGGGGAAATGTCTGGACATATGGAAGACAAATATATACTGGCTTTTAGTTAAGTTGCTTTTCCTGAAAAATGCTCACAGTAGGCAACCCACCCATTGTACACACAGGCCATTTTACACATCTTCCACCTCAGTGGTGTTAAATCAAACTAATAAACAATATTCGGAGAAGTGGTGGAGTTTGAGTTTCCATTTGTAACGTCTGGAAACAGCTATAAAAGCTGTGTTTCATTTGGAGAGTTCAAAGCCATAAAAATCCAAGCTGATTTATGTTTTCCCTCCCCCTTTCTCCACTGCTTTCCAGACCTTCTGTACTTTCACCTCACACCCCATATGCACACTTGGGATCATAATCAATAGTTCAGGTTCAGGCTATTCATAAAAATAAAGTGTGCAGAAAATACCAGCTGCTCTTCATAGGATCTCAGCCTTCAGACTTTGCTGGACAGCCACCATTGCATGACTTTTACTCTCCTGATTCACTATTAATATGTTTATTGGATTTTAATCAACCACATATGTTTTAGGTACAATTCCAAATCTATTTATCAAGGAGGAAGTTCAGTTGATCTCAATGGATGAGACACCTCCAAGACCCCCTGTCCTCAACTGTTCTGCACAGTTCCTTCAAGCTCATGGTCATAGTCTCCTTGACTAAGTCTATCCATTTGGTATTAAGTTTACCTCATTTTCCCCTGTCCTCTATTTTTCTAAGCATTATTGGCTTTTCTAGTAAGGCTTCTCATGTTGAGGCTGAAGCATGACAATCTCAATTTGTCATCTTGGTTTCTAGGAAGAGCTCAGGATAAGTACCCATTTGTTTTTTTGGCCATCCATATTATCCTTAGCACTCTTCTCTAGTACCACCTCTCAAATGTCTTTCTGTCAGCTTTCTTCACTTTCCAGCTCTCACATCCATACATGGTGATGGGAAATATAATGGTTTGGACAATTCTTACTTTAGTGTTCATTGTTACATATTTGCTTTTATATAATCTTGTCTAGTTCTTTCCTAGCTGCCCTTCTCAGTCCTAGTCTTCTGATTTCTTAATTGTAACCTCAATTCTGATCAATGATCGATCAAAAAACTATTTCAATTTCATTGTCTTCTAGACATCGATAGTTGGCTTCAAGACTATAAAAACTAGGTTGTCTGCTACCACCCAGAGGACCTTTTCAGCAACTGCTTGTAGATTATGTAATGGCCTGCCAGAAGAGATCTGTCACATTACCACCTTAAACAGCTTTTAAAAAGCTGCTAAGATATCTTTTCTGGCGGGCCTAGATCCCCGGACACCAAACTAGATCCCCGGACACCAAAAATAAGCCTCACTCATTATACCCTGACTTGGCTGCAGTAACTGTTTGTCTATTATTTTAAGTTGTAATTTATGCTATGTTTTAACCTCAAACTGTTTAATTGTATTTTAAGGGGGGGGGTGTGGGATTCTGGAATGTGGAAATGTATGTTTTAATTGTTGTAAGCTGCCCCAGTTGTGTTACACAGAGTGGCGGGATAAAATCATCATCATCATCATCATCATCATCATCTAAACAGTTTATAGTCACCATCTCCAGGGCACCATAGTCTGAGTCTCAATATAGAATGAGACTTGAATATTTTCTAACAATTTTTCAGAGGCAAGACATGGTCAGGTGATTTGGCACAAGATTCACAAAACTATTAGCAGAAATCAGGGCAGCAGGCCAGCCTCCTAAACTGGTATCCCAGTCTTTTTTGGACTGATGCTATCATACTTAGACTTACAGGAAAACTGAGCTCATGGATTTCCATTGTAATTAAAGATTCAGAATAAATATTCAGGAGACGGAAGAATGGGGGGGCAGAAATAAGAAATTTGTATGCATTTAAAATATAACAAAGGGAAAGGGTTCTCAGGAACATAAAGAAAACTCCTGAGTGATCTCTTAAGGCTCTATATCTTAGGCCTAGTGCTATTTAAAACTCTGTAAGAGATATTGTTGGATATGAATTTATCCATACACTCAAGTGAAAGGGGATATCTTTCTCCAGCTGCCAAAATCTTGGTTCCTTGAATACGTATTAAGAAGCATATAAACAAGAAGGCAGATTAAAGTGTAGTAGTGTATACACATATTGGATCCAGTATTAAAATTAAATAGTAGACCAAGGATGGTGAAGTTGCATTAGGCACTGCCAGCACTATGCCTACACAGAGCCCAACACGAGATTAGGTGATTTACAGGAACTATTACAACTACATGCTTTAGAATCAGATTGATAAACATGTAGTTAGTTGGTCTGGCAAAAGGTAGCTTCTCAAACTCTTCTTTCCCAGAAAGCCCTCCATCCCACCTCTCTGAAAATGCTGCACAGAGTAGGACAACCTGTGGTGTAGCAAGGAGAGCATACATTGGAAAATCAGCTGGATGAACCCTCTCTGAGGACAGTTCTTCCATCCTAGGTACTTAGGATTGCTCTGTAATATGCTTGTCAATATTCACACTGTATAGACAACTGAATGGCCAGTTCTGGGATGTAAAAAATTATAGTGTTAACTAAATGGGGGGCGGGGGAGGCAACTTCAGATATTTTGATGCTTAGTCAGTTCAGAGCTCATGTCCCTATCATGCTATCATAGTTTGCCACTCAGGGTTGCATACCCTCCACTATCCTGATTTGGCAGGAAGAATCCTGATTAATCCTCTGTTATCCCATTTTTTCACCCACTTTTAAATTGTTCCAGTTTCTCTCTCCTCCTCCTCCTATTTCCCCCCTTTATCCTCAGCTTACAGCTCACATTTTGGACTAAATTCAAAATGCAAGTATAGTTCGCACTCAGTTAACTCAGGAATGGGGAGAGGAGATGAAAGGAGAGGGAAGAATCTTGCCCTTCCCTATAGTCTCAGGCAAAAATAAACTACTGCTGTCTGTTTCTCCTCATCTTGACCACACTCTAATGCTGCTTGCTCACATGTGTCCCGGTTTGCACCCATGCACTGTTGGAGGGTATGGCTTTGCTACCTTTAATTTTATTAGGCAGAATTTTTAATGAGTATAATAAATAAATTTTAACAAACAAATGCTAAGCATGGTTTAGACAGTGCAGAACTAAACTGCAAGTTACATACAGTACTTAGTAGAAACATGTACAAACCTTAGAGTCTTTTCTTTCCTTCTTCTGCTTTATTTTGATCCCATATTGCCTCTTATTTACAATGATGCTTAAGATTGAAAGTGTTTTTCAAAATGGGGGGAAACTAATTAGGATCTCATTTGCAGATGAGAATGAAAGAGAAAGAAAGAGCAGTGGGGGAAGTCAAAGAAACTTCTTTCTGTGTGATTTTAACTGGTTTGGGTGTTGAAATATGTACAGATTACAATTTTATAACATTTTATTTAAAATTTAGCTTCTTGCGAACATAGGAACAAAAAAGGAGTAAGTTCTATATCATCAGGAAGACTACAAGGCATATCTGTTAGATCAAACTTGATGATCTGGTGAAAAGGGCAGTTCTACTGAGACTCCATCTTTTCTCCACCCTTCCTTCAGTTTTTGCTATCTTTTCAAAAATCCTTTCCAACACCTCTTCTTGATTTACTGCTTGACAATTGCCTGAAACATGCATATTAAGTGAATAGAACTCTCTTAAATACTTTTACTTTATTTATAGCCTGATTCCCCCCTCCTATCCAAAGGAAGGAGAGTTTTATTCCAAATTCTTAGCATAAATAAGATTTTAGGCAAGAGACTTGCTGAGATAATATTAACTTTTCTAGCATGAAGAGAAATCCAGCACCAGACCAGGTGCGGGGTGTGTGTGGAAGCAGCCAAATTATGTATTTTTGTTGGGATTAAGGAGCTGTTTCATACAAATCTTTGTATGTTAGATTCTTTCATATAAAATAGAGAAGCAAAACTGGGAGGAAGTCACTTCCTCATGGGCCTTTTACCAGCTGCAGCTTTGTATTAACTTTAGGGACAGGACTAATTGTGGAAGAGAATTGCTGTAACTGGGCTGGACTGGGTTAGGTTTGCCATACTACTCCAATAGCCTGGTTTTACCCAAAACCTAGGCATGCCACCTGGTTCCCATTTACACCATTGTTTGGCCCAGATTCCAAGCATATTTTTTAATTAAGTCTCCATTCCTTGTAAAAGCTAAGATATGGAGCAAAATGTGACGGGACACATAAATCAGAAACAACCAAAGGCACAGAACAACAAGAAGGTTAGGTGGTGTTAGGAGGTCCACTGTTGCACTACTTTCTGTGTTGATAGAATTGTAGGCTCCTGAGAGACAAGAGGCTATGCTGCTGGTAGCACTGCTGCTGATAGGATCTCTCATGCCAGACAAGTCTTTGCTGTGGAACTGGCAATGGGAGATAGCAATGGTAGAACATTTCTCAGAGACAGTGATAGTGGCATTGAAACTTGTTAATACCGTGCTGAATGAAGCACCAGTAAATGAATGTCTTTTACTATGAAAAGCCTACAACAGGACAATCCAAAATGGAAAAAAAATGAGATCATGCCAGAAAATGAGACTCCCATGTCAGAAGGCACTAACAAGCTGCTGGGGTACAACAGAGAAAAAGTACTATGGTTAATGATGAAACTGGACACAAGACAAAAGAATATTCAGCTGCTGTCATGCTCAGAGCTGAAAAGGATATCTGAAGCTGTGCCATGAATATAATAGGAAACAGCAGTCTGAAGCAAGCAGGGATACAAAGGTGCAAAGCAGATGGGGCTGTAGTAGTGACCAGAGGCCAGAGGCCACCATCCCGAGGTTGCCTGCTGCTGCAATCCTGAATGGGCCGTGAAAAGGAGCGGTAAGAAACGGCTCCTTTTGTGACCAGTTTTGGGTGTGTGTGGCATGTGCATACCCTGCCCCTGGATCAGCCTGATGGCAGCCCTTTTGAGCCATCTTTCTGAGGCCAAAAATACCTTGGGGTGGTATGTGGCCTTAAGACTGTATTTTCTCTGACCCTACCTTCACATTGGGACCATAACAGGCAATCTTTCTCCTCACATCAGAATTTCAAAGTTGCATTTCAATGTTCCAATGTCCTCATCCCAGAACAGGCAATCCCACCATCCCTGACTCATCCTTTGGCAGTCAGACCAACAATCTTGGTATAAATGTTTCCCGGTCTGCCTGAGTAGACCAGGGGAAGCTTGTTTAATACTTAGTATCTGGCACCCTCTTAGTGGCACACAGACATAAATTTCTTGTATGCCTGTGTATGGTTTTTTGGGGGACATTACAGAGATTGGTGTTCTTTTCATCTCCAATGCCTACACCCTCTACCTGGTCTAACAGTAGAGCTTGAAGTTCCTCTCTCTCATATAGCCATTCAATGGCTATATAGCCATGGAGAGGATTGAAGAAGCATCTAGTGAAGTTCCAATACCAAGAGGGGAAATTATTAGAGCAGCACTGTGACCTCTGGAGGATCCCAACAGCTTTCAGTGCTGATGTAATCATTCTGTGTCTAGCTACAGAGCATAGGGCATAGCAAGATTAATCTGATCTTGTCCACTCCCCACAAGTCAAAGAATAGTTGTGCAGGGTTTTAGAGGCTGTATGGTAAGTCTGAGGGTGCTAGTGGTATATGATTCAGCCTAGCATAGGTCCATGTGTGAAACTGCTACACTACATTGAGTCATACAGGATTGCTGCCAATACCTCCAGACGTGTATAATTCTTCCATTCTCTCCTGTAGAGAGTTCTGTTAGGTTTCTACTAAACACTGCCCCATTTGGATGGGGCTACCAAGCAGCAAGATCTTGTTGAACTTGTGAGGCACAGCTTCTGAAACCACACTAAAAGTCTCTGCAAAGTCCAAATATCATAATGACTCTGATAGGTCACACTAAGCTTGGTGGAACGTGATGACACTTGTTGCAGCCACATCAATGTTTTCTTCAGTCTAGTCCTCCTGCTCCTCATCCCTGCCTACCAATTTGCTGCTGTGCAACTGGGGAAGAGCACTGAAGTTGTTCCTTCTTATAATCTTCCAACTTGGAGATAAATGATTACTTAACAAGATCAGTCTCTCTCTCTCTCTCTCTCTCTCTCTCTCTCTCTCTCTCTCCCCCCCCCCCCCCCCCAGTCTGGTGTGTGATGCCGTGGTCCCAGTAGTGCATTGGCCAGGAACCAAATTGTGACATTTGGAAATATGATTACTTATGCTGGTGATAGCATTATTACATATCAGTTCCAAATGAGCAACTGGGTCAGTTCTGCCAAAATGTTTCTTTGCTTTGACAACTGTTTCAGTGACAGACAAAATTAATGTGAGAACTTTGATCCCATGCCCTTTTTTGTTATCATGAACTTTTGCTACTCTACTGAATTCCTTGGCACTTTCTCTGCAAGCTATATATAAGCCTACATAGTTGGCACTGGTTGTTTGGGAATTATTACTACAGTCCAAGATGTTATTTTGTATTCTTTATTATACACATTTGGTTAATTCTTGTATAATGTTCTTCACACTCAAAAATATTTCCATACATTATACATGTGCTTTCTGTGCTTTCCATATTATTTGTCCTGTATAATACTTCTCTTTAGTCTATCCAGTTTAACTGTGAAATCAGTCCCTTTCTTGTTTCCAGTTCCACATTTCCCTCAATATGTCAAATACTTCTTTCTTATTCAATTGAACAGTGTTGCTCTTTGTTCAGCTTTGCCATAGAAACCAAAAGCTGACATGCCCACTCTCCTAAATCTTGTCTCCTTTTACACTAAATTATTAAGAATTATGGCCATCTAGAATTGAGGTGGGGGATATCACTTAACGTTTTCCTCATCAGAACCAAGGGCATAATGTTTATTGCCATGGCTACCAAGCAATGCCATGCTAAATGTCCAACCATACGTCACTTGCAAAAACAAAAACTAGCAATAAACCACAAATTTGTACACTTAACCTGAACTTAAACTGGCTTTCGCTACAAGAAATTGGACTAAGTAGGACTGACTTTAGAGATGCTATGCTGCAAGATGGGAAAGTCAGAGGAAAGAGTTAATGGATTTAGTAAATTATTAATAAGCTTAAAAATCTAATTCAATTACATTTACTTTGGAAATTAACCATCATGTTTATGTTAAACTGACATATAAATTTAAATTAAAAATGCTTGCACCAAGATGCCTTATTAAAATGAAGCTGGAAAATGGCATTCATGATTTTAGTCTCATCCACCCACCCATTTCATCTCTGTTCTAGTCTTGTTTTAAGCTTGTGAGTTAACAAAGTAGATAACACAATTGTTTTAAAAAAAACAACCTATTTTTCATCCACTTCATTTTCCCCAGAAAATATTAACCAAACTTTTAATACAATTTATCCCACTAAAAATGCTCTTCAGTAAGTGGACGGAATAGTGTGTCCTCAACATTGCAATTCACCAACCATAGAGACAATTTTCTGTAAATAACCAACTCGGGAATGCCAAAATTGCTGGCTCTTTCATTCAATTAATTAATAATTTGATTAACAACTTAACTCTGGATTTAGTTCATATTCAAATTCCAATATAAACAAATCACATATGATAAAAATTAATTAAATTGCCTTTTCTGGTTTAAAACATCCCCATTTAATTGGCATCTTAATTGATTTTAATTAGTTCCAATGGGGCTTTTTAGATTGGCAGGAAAGTGTGACATGAAGTTGCCTTTTCCTTAATGCTTAGCAGCTAGACAGCAAGCCCCAGGTGTGCATTTAAAAAGTACATATATATCTAGGATTGTGTAGTTGGTCTCTTTTTATTTTTAAGAGGATAAAAAAATTAAATGCAAATACAATGCAATTCAATGGTACTAATTTAGAAATAAATTCATGTAGAGCTTGAAAGAAAGGTTACTTTCTTGTGCTAAAAATCACAGAATAAACCACCCACCATGGCCACTGGGAATACTGGGTAAGTCCCAAACTTTGGTTCTCCAGGTGTTTTGGACTTCATCTCCCAGAAGCCCCAGCTAGCTTGCCAACAGTAAAAAATTCTGGGAGCTGAAATCCAAAACACATGGAGAAGCAACGTTTGGGAACCACTGGGCCAGGAAATTCTAGATATTACAGTTCAAAAAAATAACATTTACAAGCTCTGGTTGCATGGGATCATTTGCAGGAAAGTGTGTCTGGTGATGCCACCTTGAACTTGTTATCTTTCATTAGGCTTAAACTGTTCATTAATGCTTCCATTTCCCCTGACTTTTCCAGACAGACAGACAGACAGACAGACAGGATGGAGAGAAAGAGGGAGGGAGGGAAAGTAGGGCCAGAACCAGTGACTCCAATGGTAGTGGGGAAAAGGTGATGTGTGTATGATGAGAGTGAGTATGGATGAGGATAAGTGATTTACAGGAATTATAAGTTAATTCATATCTGATTTACTGTCCTCAGCCTGACATCAGGCTTCAGGATATTGTATTCAGTAGTCTTTCAGGGAAGCTCCCACTTTATCCATCTTAATAGTTGGCTTACCTCTTTCTCCTGGTCTGCCAGGCTGACCAGGACTGCCTGGAAATCCAGGCCTTCCCTGAGATCCTTGTTCTCCCTGTGGTCCAGGTGGTCCTTGCCGTCCTGGTTCACCAGGAGGTCCTGGGACTGTTCGTGTTGAGACAGACTGGCTTGGAATCTGATTTAAGAGTGAGTTGTACCTTGCCAGATGACCTGCAAAACAGAAAAAAAATCCATAATGCCAATAAACTGGTTCTGATGAAGCTTCATTTTGATACCTCTGGTAGATGAACTACAATGAACAGCTGGTGTGTCCTGTTCAGATGAAGGGATAACAAACTGCACAGTCTTACTACATTTCAGGTGAGCCAGTGTTATGCTGTGGTTCGAGCACCGGGCTAGGAATCAAGGAGACCAGGATTCAAATCCCCACTAAGTCGTGGAAACCCATTGGGTAACCTTGGGCAAGTCATACTTTCTCAGCCTCAGAGGGAGGCAATGACAACCCCACTCTGAACAAATCTTGCCAAGAAATGTTTCATCTTTTGTGTGTGTGTGTGTGTGGGGCTGTCCCTTCGCCTGTAAACTTGTAGCGACACCATAAATTTCATAGGGTTTTCCTAGGCAAGGAATAATCAGAGGTGGTTTTGCCATTTCCTTCCTCTGAAATATAGAGTAGAGTCTTGGTTATCCAACCTTCGGTCATCTGAAGACACGCCCCCAAACATGGCAGCCATGACGGGCAAGGAGAGAAGGGCGAGCGGAGCCTTGCCCCAAAAACGGCCCCAAGCGCCAAGGTGGCAGCAGTGAGCAGGATGAGTGAAGTCTCATCCCAAAACATGGCTCGAATTGCAGTGGCGGCTGCAGTGAGTAGGGCGAGTACCTCCAGGCCCCAAAACAAGGGCCAATGACTTCAAGGCTTTTCTTGGACCCTCTGGATAATCCGACATTTTCAGCTATCCGACTATCAGCCTGCCCATTTATGTCGGATAATCGCAACTCTACTGTACTGGTATTGATTGGTGCTCTCCCATCCATGTACCAACCAGAGCTGACCCTGCTTAGCTTCTAATATCAGACAGGATCTAGTGCCTTTAGGAGATTTAGGCTCACCATAAATTGGAAACAACTAGAAGGCACACAACAACTGCAGCTACTACTGCCTTTACTAACTGAGGCTGGCTACAGTGCGCATACAGCTTCCTTGTTGCAACAGCTCCACTGGCTGCTGGTCTGTCTCTGGCCACAATTCAGTTTGCTGGTTTTGACCTATAAAGCCCTATGTGGCTTGGTTCCAGACTGTTTGAAGAACCATATCTACCTGCTTGAATCCACTAGGGTTTTAAGATCATTTGGAGAGGCCAACCTCTCTGTCCCACCACTTTCTCAGGCTTGTTTGGTGGGAACAAGGGAGAGGGCCTTCTCAGTGACTGCTCCCAGACTTTGGAACTCTCTTCCCAGAGAGGCCAGGATGGCCCCATCCTTGTGGTTCTTCCAGTGGTAAATTAAAGCAGTGGTAAAGCATCCTTGCTGGATATTTTGTATATAGTTTTACTTTTATTGTTTTAATGTGTTGTAGTATTTTAAACTGGTTTGATATGTATGGTTTTTAAGTCCTTTTATATTTTAAATTGCATTTCATTCTTTTAATGAATAATGTATTTTGAATGCTATACTAGTTTAATTCCATTTTAATGCCCACTTTTGTATGTTTTTAATTGTATTGTTTTTTAACTTGTAAGCCACTTTGTGTCTCAATTTTGGAGGAAAAGCAGGATATAAATAAATATACTACTACTACTACTACTACTAATAATAATAATACATTTCAGAAATGTACGAATACTAGTTACAGATGAAATCCATAGTCATTACCATAATGGAAGTACATCAGTTCTGGCACCCACCTTGGATAAGCTGTTCACACACCTGACGAGCTACTGCACGGACCATTGCATGCGACTGAAGATCTCCCTGTATAAGAAGAGTATCATCATGAGACCTTAGCACCTTTCAGGTTAAGGTTCATCAGAATGCAAGTTAAACAGACTGTAGGAGCTCCTTGACCTGACTCCTGGAATATACTCCACAACAACTTTTGTTTTTATGGCAAAATAATCCTGTTAATGACTACTGCAAAGTAAATCTCACTGTGTTTAACAGGACCTTGCACAGTTATGCATGTATAGAACAGAAGCCTAAGTGGTTTTAAAAGGAAAGTCTCACATCATTATAGGTGGGTATTTTCATAAGTTGAAGGACCACTGCTTAAAAATAAAAATTAAACAAGTAAATCTTAATCTCATGTTGTTCCTCTCTATACAATTCTATAATAAAAAGGCACTTACACGTTCACCCCTCTCGCCTTTTGCTCCAGGAGGTCCCTGTGGTGGTGGGGAGAGAAGAAAAAAGAGCAAAATAAAACTAGCATATGTGACCTTTCCCCTTCACCATATACTATTTAATGTGCTGACATGTAGATCATAGGGCTTGAGCCACACTGCACCAAGGGTTATGTCAACAGGATCACAATATATTTCAAATGCAACAGCAAGCCTTATGGTATCTTTGCAGCGGGAGGCAATGCATCCATGTAGTATGTTCAGTTCCCTTAATATTGGCTCTCATCCAGAAGAGTAAGGGGAAACCTCTATGTATAACAGAGCTGGGGAAGGGTCATTTTCCAGCTGGTATCTTATATCAGACCTTGTATACAGCAATGAAAGCCACTTTTTCAACTCTTTCTGGTTGAAACAACATGTGGCTTGTTGGATGACAGTTTTTGTTTTGTTTTTGTTTTGTTTTTTTTGGTTCTCAAACTATGGAAAGTAAAATAAAAGAAACTAAACACAGCAGTTTTATGAGCCTCTGTGGGTCAAAAGTAGATGTTATAATAGCAGAATTAGCAATCACATCTGGGTTTTTAAAACATTTAATTCTAGACATTAGGGAGAGGGAATTTTCATCAGATTACTGTGGTTGAAAGAATGGGGTCATCTACATCTACCCTCATATACTGAGGTTCCGATTAAAATGCAGGCTAGGTTTCTCCTAATAGTATTTTTTAAAATATACAGTCAGCCCTCTGTATCCACTGATTTTTTTAATCCATGGATTCAAGCATCCATGGCTTGAAAATATTCAAAAAATATAAACATTTCAATAATATTTATTATTATTAGTAGTAGTAGTATATTTGTAAGGCACTGTAAATTTACACAATTTATTACAATTTAATAAAAATAAATAAAAAGAAAATCATCTTACAATGCCATTGTATTTAATGGGACTTGAGTATTCTTGAATTATGGCATCATGGGTGAGGGGATCCTGGAACCAACCCCCAGTGGATACTAAAGACCCACTGTAAACGTGTGCTTTTTTTTTTTTTTTAATCTAATTCATTCCTATAAATGCTAATAGGATGCACAAGTCTACAGTTTATGGTTTGTTGTTTTTGTGTGTCTTCAAGTTGTTTCTGACTTCTGATGACCCTAAGACAAACCTATCATGGGGTTTCTGGACAGGATTTGTTCAGAGAAGGTTTGCCATTGCCATCCTCTGGGGATGAGAGAATGTGGCTTGCCCAAGGTCTCCCAGTGGGTTTCCATGGCTGAGTGGGGATTCAAACCCTGGACTTCAGAACTGCAATCCTATACTCAAACCACTATATCAATACTGGCTTCTTAAAAGAAAACCACAAAATTGGCAGGTGGCCAATGGGTGAAAAAATAATGCTCATTTTCTTTTTTGATAGGGTAAAGTCACTTTGGGGCTGTTTTGTCAGGTCCATCTTACAGTTTCACTTTGGCCTTGTATGAGGTCACCTGATATCTCCACATGGTAAGATAATAAATTACTACATACTGAAAAACTGATTTATAATATTCTACAATTTTTACAACTGGCCCAAGCAGATGTTCTCCTTTTTAAAAATACATCCTTTAGATTTCAGCAGTGGGGGAGAGGGGCAAAGATGTGGTGGAACAAAGGTTTTAAAAGGTGAAATATAATATCCCTCTCTTCATATATGTTAGCTTGCAGAATTTCCTGTGGTGTGTCATTTCACAATCACAACTCAAAGTATAGCCTCTGAAAGAACATTTCCAGAGTCACAATAACCAAAATTAGCAAAAGCCAATTAAATCAGTAAGACTCAGACTTGTTTAAATGAGGCTAGCAAATCAAACTAAACATTACAATCACAAAATGATAAATATGAAACAATGAAGAATCATTGATTAAAAATGCACAGAAAAACACAATGTGCAAATTGATTAAATGCATAATTTTAAAGAAGGGTAGAATCATCACAAGCAAATTTTGTACAAGCTACAAGAAATATTGTTATATCAGCAAGTTTGAGGCAATATTTATTAGCACAGACACAGTGATTATGTACAATGTAACTTGCAACATCACTGATGAGGGACTTTGTAGCAGCTGAAAGACCTGTTCTATATAGTACTTTTTGCTAATGCACAGAGATAGGTATGGGTGGTATATACTGCATGATGTTCTGTTACTTACAGGTGGTCCAGAATCACCTTGCGGCCCAATATTACCTGTAACCCCTGGAACACCAGGAGCACCAGGTATTCCCTGCATGGAAAAAGCAAGAGAAACTCAAAACTCACGAGTAAAAAAATGCCTGTAACAATTTTTTTCTGAAATTTAGCAATTGCCATTGCCTCAGAAGATACTAATATGCTTGACAATTTGCTCCTATTCATCCTTAAACATTAAAATGTGTTGGCTTTTCTTTTTTATTAAACAAACACCCCCCCCCCCCCATCATACTTTAAAGACATCTGATACAAAAACTCTTGTCTGTCTGGAATGCCTCATGCTTCATTCCTCCTGATGAGGTGATTATTTCACTAAATGCTATCCTGTTCTGCCACAGAACAGACATTCAGATCAATTTGTCAATTTCCTCCTTATTAAAGTTAGCAGGGAAATCATCCAAGACTTTGGGAAACAAGACAAATCCCTGCCTGGGGAACTGGAGTGAATTGCATTTTCTTTCTAAGACTCTGACATGAGAAGATCCCTTATCTGAGCCAAAAAGGCAAGTTCTGAGGCACACACTTTTCCCCTATACATAGTTGTACCATTTTTTTTTTTACATCATTACGGACAACAAACCCAACAAGTGCTGAGATAATCCCTAATATCCTCTTTAGGAGTTGATGATCTGTAATCTAGACTTTTATTTGGACAAAAGTCAAAATATCCAGTGCACTGGAAACAATATCAAAGCAATTTATTTGTGAGGACTTCCTCAGATCATCAATACACCAAATGATCACACATTCTCTCTTTTAGCAGACTGCACATAGTTTCATAGTCATGAGATACTGTTGATTTCTATTTACTTCTTTTGGTGCTTCTAACTTCTACTGTCTATACTTTAATGGCATTTTGATACTTACCACAGGTCCTGGGGGTCCTTGTGGCCCAGTAGGACCATCTTTGCCTGGCAGACCCTAGATGAGAGTCAGATACATGAATTAGTATACAGGCTGGTTTATCCCTTATTCAAAACACTTGAGACAAGATGTGTTATGGATTTCGGGTTGTTGTTGTTTGGATTTTGGAACATTTGCATATAGATTTTGAGATATCTTGGAGATGGCACCCAAGTGTAAACATGAAATTCTTTTCTGTTTCATACACACCTTATACATATAGCCTGAAGTAATTATTTGATGATTTTGTTCATGAAACAGCATTTGTGTACACTGCACCATGAGAAAGCAAAGGTGTCACTATCTCAACAAAAGCTTCACATGTACTATGAGAATGAAGATGTACACACACACACACACACACATTTGTGATGCTAAAACATACAGATGCCTCTACTCAGAGCTTGATGCACACATTAAGCCCTAGCATGTTCACCATAACGATTAAATGTCATTGAATTCCTTTATATCAAAATATTTGGTGGCACTCAAGGAGTTCTGTGTAGTGGAGATCTACAGCATTCTAGTGTTCAGAGTTCCTACAAGTATTTACTTCCACACACTTTACCAATACCCTATAAGAAATATCTTCACAGTCAACACTCCACATTGCTGTGGGGCACAGAACCCCCACAAAAGTGGAAAAATTGCTACCCACCCCTAATAATATTTATATTGTTGCTATTGTGTGCCTTCAATTTGTTTCCAACTTATGGCAACCCTAAGGTGAAACTATCATGGGGTTTTCTTGGCAAGTTTCTTCAGAAGGGGTTTGACTTTGCTGCCCTATGCCATTTTAAATAGGTTCTTGCAAGCCTAGTGCACAGTCTCTCAATCTTGCAAGGCTTTCAGTCCCTACTGAAAATGGTACAGGGCTGCAACAGAGGTGGCAGCAAATAATCTGTATTTATTATAATCTGCCTGTATTACCCTTACATTGCATATGGAGAAGGGAGTACTGAGTTGGACAACATTTAGTACATCTACCTCATGAGATTGTACCCCATACCAACTGACCCAATTGGGCAGGCACAGTTCTAGTTAATCCTTTGTCATCTTCAGCTATGTTTAAAACATCACAGTTTCTCTTCCTTCTTCTCCTTTCATTCTAGTTTACTTCAATTAGTACAAACTAAAATCAAATTGTAAGAGTAGTTCACAAGTAGCAGGGGAGGAAGGAGAGGAGTGGGTTGAGTCTTTCCATTTGTGGTAGATTCAGGGAAAAGCAAACAGCTTCAGTCTCTCTTAGCTTGTCTGTTTTTCCCTATTAATATATTCTGCCATCTTGTCCACATTCTGATGTTGCTTGGCCATATGTGCCCTAGTTTTTATCTTTGAAATGTTGGAGGCTATGATAAATCAGTTAGGTACCTCCTTCCCCCATGGCTAAACCTGAATTAAGCCTGTTCATTCTCTCTTTAAAAAAAACCTCTGTGTAATAGTTGAGCAACACTATCAGGAGCTGTTGACTTTTCCAACTGCTTGCCAAATGGGAAATGAGAAAGGAACACCCACCTATATGATTCATTTTCTTTCATTTTCACCAGGTAATTGGCAAAGATAGAGCATGATCTGGTCTACAGCCATTACAAGAACTGAGGAATCAGATTGCTTTTTGTTGGTTTTTCGGGCTATGTGGCCATGTTCTGGAAGAGTTTATTCCTGACGTTTCACCAACAACTGTGGCCGGTGTCTTCAGAGAATGCTGGCATGGAAGTGAGTGGGATATATATACTGTGTGACCCTTGGTTGAGACGAATGATTTAGACGTTAATCTGTGTGTTGGTCTGTTGTTGAATGGTAAGGCCTCAGGTTGTCCATTATCTGCTGGGAAACCATCCTGACTCTGGGTGGTTTTCATTGACCCTCTCAACCAAGGGTCACACAGTATATATACCCTACTCACTTCCATGCCAGCATTCTCTGAATATGCCAGCCACAGATGCTGGCAAAATGTCAGGAATAAACTCTTCCAGAACATGGCCACATAGCCTGAAAAACCCACAAAAACTGTGGATGTCAGCCATGAAAGTCTTCAACTTCACAATGAATCAGGTTGTCATTCTACTGTAGTTTTTTGTGGAGTTTTTGGGCCATGTGGCCATGTTCTAGAAGAGTTCCTTTCTGATGTTTCGCCAGCATCTGTGGCTGGCATCTTCAGAGAACGATAGCCTGGAAAAGTCAGAAAGGAACTTTTCTAAAACATGGCCACATAGCCCAAAAGCTTCACAAAAAACTATGGATGCCAGCCATGAAAGCCTTCGATTCCACATTGTCATGCTACCTTTCAATGGCCACCTACAGTTCCAAGGACTGAAGTGAATAACCTTCTCTCTCAGTCCCACTTAAAAAATGAAAGCAAAAAGAAATGCCTCTACATGAGTTTGTTTTAACATTGTTTTCCAATTATGCCACATAATTTGTTTCCATGTGTCACTAACTCTCCTATTTAGCAGCTATAGAATATCTCTGGGCAAACCCTCTAGGTATGTTTACTTTGGCAGTGCTACCGTAGCTCTTGGCCATTTACAAATTTCCTCCTACTGTATTTTGTTAGGTGCGAAAATAGTCTTTTATAAATGAAGTCAAACAGGAGTCTGTTTAAGAATCCATTCAGTAGGAAACATTCTTTCTGCTGTCTCCCCAATAAATGCCAAAGTTTACAACTTATTAGTAGGTTTTGTTTCTCGGGTTATCAAATATAAGATATGCTTCTCAAACTAATTCTATAATGTAGAATGCAGAAAAGGATTAGAAATATAGTTGCAGAGGATGCTAGCACTGCTCTTCTGTCTCTGTGACCATGTGATGAATAAGGGCCTTTTCTCATGTTTTAGAAAGAAGGAAATTATTAAAATAAATCTGGGCCATTTACCTTATTATTAAGGAAATTTTAGGCATTCACCTTAATGTTATACTTCCTTTAGCCTCAACCTGACTGTAATAGCATTACATCCCACACTAGTTGAATGATCACAAGGGCATCAACTTTATGTGAAGGAATAGCTGCCCTTGTATTCCAAGTAACTAGGAAGCTGAGACTAGTAACTGGCAATAATCAGCAAAATAGATATTCTCAAGATGGCAAGACTGTTTGTTTGGGTGGCAAGAAATTTGCTTGGGAGGATGAGATGTTTAACTCTTCCCTACCCTCTTCTTTTTTCCTGGACTTTTTGCTCCTCTTTGACTTCTTTCTACACTCATACTCATGCTGATAAAATGAGACAAAGCATATTGCAAGGGAAAGGTGAAACAGCCTGGCCTTCCAGCTGTTGTTTATTTTTTGCAAATACCTGCCTGCCCCTGGTTCCATATTTTTATTAGGTAAAAGACACAGAGTTGGGAAACCTCTGTTTGGCATAAAGCTCTGTCAAGAATGAGTAGCCAGTTTTTATAAAACTACTGCTGGAGTCCTTGTGAAGTAATATCGGCAACAGAGTACAATGAACAAAGAGTTATGAATAGAGTAGTAATGAAGTAGCATGAAGCAGAGTAGCATGGTGTAGTGATCTGAGTGTTGGACTAGGACTTTGGGAGACCGGAGTTTGAATACTTGGCCATGGAAACCCACTGACTTAACTTGCGCAAGTCACATTGTCTCACCTTCAGAGGAAGGCCAAGATAAATCTTCGGGCCAGGTTATTTGAAGGACTGCATCTCCCTGTTAAGAGCCCAGTAGGGTTTTAAGATCATCTAGAAATGCCCTCCGCTTTATCCTACTTCTTTCTCAAGCTCATTTGGTAGGAATAAGGGAGAGGTCCTTCTCAGTGGCTGCTCCCAGACTTTGGAACTCCGTCCCCAGAGAGGCCAGCCTGCCTGCATCTTTGCATTGTTTTTCTGGTGGCTGGTTAAAATATTTTTCTGTCACCAGGCCTTTGCAAACTGTAGAGGCTGAGCTATTTATGCTGTATGGTGCTGGTACTGAAGTTCTTAAGGGTTTGCATATAGTTTTTATTGTTACTGTTTTAATGCATCTTTTTTAAAAAAATAATTGTTTAATTCAATATTTTATACTCTCATTTAACTTTTGGTGTGTTTTAACTTGTATTGTTTAAAATGTTGTTAGCTACCTTGAGTCTCATTATTGGGAAAAAGGAGGGAAATAAATAAACAAATAAATAACCTCTTCTGAACAAATAATACTAAGAAATCATAAGATATGTGTTGCCTTACAGTTGTCATAAATTGGAAATTACTTGAAAGCACACACCAACAACAAAGCAATTAATATTATGAGCCCATATTTTATGCCTTCCTCTTTTAATTATCTTGTTCTTTGCATATACTTGCTCTGATGCCCCTGAAGGTCTGTGTGACATTTTTGTGCCAATTCTGAAGTATCCTACCTTGGGCATTAGGCAAAATGGATTGAGGTCATTACTCCTTCATAAAGGAAGAGGACCTCTTATGGGTGCCCATGGGCCTCAGGTGTTTGTTACAATGCCTCTGGCTGTGTGGGAAGGAGTCATCAAAACAGTGTAAGGGATAAATAATAATTTAATAAATAATAATTTCATTTCTGTTATTTATTTATTTATTTATTTAACCAACATTCACAAATTTCTTAATTCTCAAGATGGAAGGAGCTTGAGAGTTGGCTGTTTTTTAATATTAAAAAAGCGAATGTGCATGAAATAATAAGTTTCCAGTTACAGGCCTTTGAATACTTAACTTTGAAAACTTTAGTTTTAAATTCCTGTGCATTCAAACATGTTTGTGTGAAATTATACTCTTTCCACAGAGAATTCTATGGAATTTCAATGAATGGCCAAACAAAAAAGTACTGTCTTTGCAAATGACAACCTGACCTATAAACCACAGTAGAAAGTATCTTGTCAATTTTTTTGTTATTAGCTGGAATCAAATTGGCTTCAGTTTATGATGATCACGACATATAATTAAACTAAACCAACTAAACTCACTTCTCCCCTATTCTTTTTAACACTCCTTAAATGATGGTAGTGCTGTGGAGAGTCGGCGTAGTAGCTTGATTGTTGGACTAAGTCTCCAGCAAAGCAGGGGTTAAATTCCCCATTCAGTTATGGGGATCTTGGGCATGTCACATACTCTCATCCTCAGAGGAAGGCTATGTCAAACTCCCACTGAAGAAGCCTGGCAAGAAAACCACATTATAGATTTGCCTTATGTTCACCATAAGTTGGAAAAGACAGGAATGCAGACAACAACAAAGTGCTGAGTAGTTCCACAATTTATTGTTTCAGTTCTTTCAATGTCTTCCTAAATCCAGACCTTATGCTACAGCCTATCAACAGTCCTCACTATGGTTTGTGTTTATGTAGAATGTCTGTGGCATCTATTGAAAGACTTAAATACAGGCTTAGAAACTTGCTGTGTGCTGTTCTTGGAGAAAACCACAGAAATGCTTGATTGAAAAAGCTAATCTGGTGCAATTGCAGCCAAGTCATTCTTGGGCTGATTCAGCTGCCCCAAACACACACCCTTCACAGCAAGGGCATTGTTTGAAGAACTGACAGACTATGCACATCCTGCTCAAAGCAACTGAATACAGCAAGACTTGCTACATGTGTGTGCCCATGTGTGCATGCGTACACAAGAAGGGAATTATGCAAAAAGAGGTTTGGGGAATAGATCTGCATTATCACCTTCCTAATCGGTAACAGATGCTGAATCTACTTAGCCTTCAATGTTTAAAGTTTAATCCCAAGGCAGGTACAGTAGGGCATATATGGAGAAAGAGATATGAGGATTGCAGCCTTTCTGAATCTTAAATCCCTTGCTCTGAATTGCTTTTGAGATTGCTTCTCTCATAGTATTTCTCCTACTCTGGTGTAGGAAAACTGAAATGTCAAAATGTAAGCAGTATATGTGTAAAAATCAAGGGAATTTTCACATGGTTTTTTTCATAGTGGAAAGGTTCAGAATACACCTATAAGATGTCCCTAGACTGAAATCCCAGCTGTGCTAGCCTGAAGCCATCATTATTAATTTCTCCTTAGATGTATCGAAGGGAGTCCATAGTCCCCAAAATAAAGACCTGAGAAGTAAAAGATCCAGCTGAGACACCTCCCTGCCTTTCACATTGCCATGGCCACTTGGGATCCTCTATTTCATTCCTTCCATCACATCAGTTAGTCTCCAAGATAGCCAAAATACAAAAAAAATAAGAACAATAGCAGCAAATGTATGCAAAGAGATCTTTTAGAACCTTTGAGACTAACTGTGTGAAAGACATTGTAGCATAAGATTTTGTAGACTTAAGGCCAAAGCACACTGCAGAAATAATACAGTTTGAGACCACTTTAACTGCCCTAAGTCAATGCTATGGAATTCTGGGAACTGTAGTTTTGTGAGACACTTAACCTTCTCTATTGGAGTGCTCTGGTGCCACAATAAACTACAATTTCCAGAATTCCCTTGATCTGTGCCAAGGCAGTTTAAGTGGTCTCAAACTGGATTATTTCTGCAATTTGTTTTGGATCTTAGTCTATTTCTTCAGATGCAAATAACAGTAAGAGTGCTGAGCTAGCTGCCCAATTCTGGAAAAAAGGTGGGGTATACGTAAAGGGATAAACAGGTTTCAGTGAGAGAACTAGTCTTCCTCAGCAGAAGAGGTAAAGTGTGTGTGTGGGGGGGGGGGGGAGGGATGCATCTGATGAAGTGGGCTGGAATCCACAAAAGCAGATGCTGAAATATATCAGTTAGTCTCAGAGGTTCTGCTGGATCATTCCCTTTCGTATAGGACAAAGCTCCATTAAACCAAACTTGTCTATTCGTTTACAAACTTCACAAAGTTTTTATTTCTGATATTATTTCACTTCTATTTATTTAGTTTTTAACCCACCTTAAAAAACACTAAGAAGTTTAATTTTTTTTACTATGTCTGTAGAGAAGAGGGATATATAGATGAAGACAGGAATAGATGCCAGAGTGGTGTTGGCCCTAACATATTATTTACATCCCTAATTCTGGTGGGTTTGGGAATTATAGTCCAAAAAAAAGTAACTTGTTAAACCTCTGATTGGGATAGCTCTTTTATCTCCATGCTTCATATTTCACACCATGAAAAGAGGCTGTTCTGCAGATATCAATCGATAGATGGTCCCATGTGATAACTGCTAGTGGTTTCCATGTCAGTCGGGTGGTGAATGTGTTCTGATTTTTGGTCTGAGATGCTGAAGCTAGTCAGAAGGTAGACTTCAGAACCCTGGATAGCTCCTTTAAAATGCAATCTGAAACCTGAAGCAAATTCACTGTCTTACTGACACTGAAACCAACATCTCCATAGAGAGTGTCTTCTGCTGCTCCAGAGACTAAAACCAAACCAATGGATTGAAATTGCTAGAAAGGATATTCCCGTATACATTAGGAAAAATGTTGTGACTGTAAGAGCTGCATGGCAACAGAATAGACTGCCTCAGAGGGTCATGCCCTCTTTGACTTTGTGGAGGTCTTTAAACAGAAGTTGGATGGCCATCTCTCAGGAATGCTTTAGTTGTCTTGTCAGCCAGTGCTTTTAATGTTTAGTTGTTAGTTATTTCTGTGTGGACTAGATAATCCTTAAAGGTCCTTCCAAAACTATGATTCTATGGTCCCACGTGGAAAGAATCAACTTACTAATTTCACTACTCTCAATCTCAAATCAGCCCCTCAAAGAAGATATTTTTTATGAATTTAGGATTCAAATGGTTTCTTGCAGTTTCCCTTGGGAAGACATGAGCAAACATGGAATCTTTGGATGACTGGTCCAGCAAGTAAATTAAAAAAAACAACCCTCTGTATTGGTCTTCATTCAGAAGCAATTGATGTCATATACAGAAAACAGGTCCAGAAATGCACTGAGATTATAAACAGAACAGACAAAAAGTGCACAATAATGGAAATGGTGACCTAAAGGAAGGTGTAGCATAGCACAGAAAGGGTCCAGTAAAAAGTACATAATAATGGAAACATTGACCTAAAGGAAGGTGAAGTATGAAAGCAATCATTATTAACCATTTCATCTTACCCTTTGGCCTTGATTTCCATCTCGTCCTGGAGATCCAGATGCACCAGGGACACCCTGCATTAAAACAATGTTATAACATATTGTATATTATTAGTAAGTACCATGATGTCATAATTAAATAAGATCCCATCAATATTTTCAAGACAATGAAGAAATATAACTACACAGTGATTAAGGACACATAACACCTGCTTGTAACACTAACCATACAGGCAACGTGTGTAAATCCATGTATAGAACAGGTTTAAGGAACAATAATGTGTCCACATTTTTCCATATTTATTTATAGAAAACATTATTATGTCACTTTTTATTAAAAAAATTGGAATGAATAATAATAGCCCACAAACATACAAATAATCAATAACACAGCAATCCTAACAATCACATGGCTGTTTTGTATGTGAGCATGAAATGGGTCCTTAGAGAACAGCCATCTATTGAATTCATTTCTACCAATAGAAATTTTCTGCACAAGGAAATGAAATAAATAGCCCTCCCCTGCTGGGGTAGCTCCTACATCTCATTCTGTTCCCTATTTTATTTTATCATTATTAAATAAGCCCCCATCTGAGAGGGAAATAGTGTTTGTCTGAATCACCTTGGAACTACTAGGACCAAAGCTATTTCATTCCCCTGAGAAGGGCTCAAATTTTTCAGCTGATGATGATGCGTGATTTTTTAAAATTTATTTAATTCATTTATATCCCGCCTTTATCCCAATAATGGTACTCAAGGCAGCTAACAGCATTTTAAACAATACAGTTTAAAAACACTACTAAAATTAGAGGTATCATAGCTGAATCCCAAAATTGATACCATTGTGGGGTGGGATTCAAAATAAAAAGATCTGTCAGGCTGAAAAGTACAGCAGAACAACATATACTTACATACACAGACACAAAAACACACATTCTATTCCAGCTGATAAACCAGTAGGGTTTAAGATGAAACAGGAAATCTGTCACTTCACTCCTTCCTGATCTCTGTAAGAACTGACTCATAACAACTGCTACAATTAAACAATTAATAGTGTGATCTTGAATTATTTATTTTCTTTCAACTTGATTTTCCTTCTACTTGAACTTAAATTCTATTTGAACCATGGTTGGAAATTTCATTTTAAAATATGAAATATGGGAATGTCATATTTAAATGTACTTATAGAATGTGCTGGATCACTACAGTAGTTACCTGTAAGCCAGGACGGCCAATTTCTCCTTTTTCACCTTTTTCTCCAGTTGCTCCCTGATGGTAAATGACCACAGAGTTAAATATATTAGATAGCGGTGTACATTGTGCTTAATTATCTCAGTGAAATCAGTGAAAGCATTAATTAAGGTTTAGTTTAGTTTAGTTCAGGATTACCACTGTTGATTGAAACATAAATAAAAAGCAATCAAATCAAAATTTTGATTTAAAAATCAAAATTTTAAATCAATAAATTTTATGTATTGTTTTATTTGTTTTATATATATATATATATACCTTTAACTTGTATTATGTGTTGAATATGTTGTTCTGCACCTCAGTCTACATGAAGAGGTGAGTAAGAAAGAACAACAATAACACTAGATCTAAGGAAAAACAAGATATTTTAAAAATGTTAACACGTATTAAAATTATGACACAATTGTAATTATGATTAGATTTTTTTTTTTTTTTTTAAAAAGAACATACTCTGTTGTTAGTCTAAACTAGAGCAGACCCACTGAATCAGGAGTATTTAACTTTATGGTGACTCACCATTCAGCAACTATGTCAATGGGTCTACTCTAAATGAGATTAACAGGTTTCAGGCAGTGATATGTTAAAGAATTTTAAAAATGGAAGAAGAATGAAGGGATCTTACTGATGACCTGCTAAGACAGATCTTTCCCATCTTTTTGCAGGGAAAAGACTGAGAAGGAGACTCCAACCTTTCTGAACACATTTTATTGTGACAGTGACATATCATCTGTCCAAACATCAAGCTCTATTCAGGTGTTTAATAATCTATGAAGTAGGGGAAGCGATGTGAAGATGCCCCATCTCCTCGGTCCATAGCCTTCTCATGTTTATTGGGATGGTATGAAGTAAAAATATAACTGTATTCAGCCAAATGGAATTATGAAGCACATTTTCGTTAAGAACATTGCCTGACCATGTTTCTTGGTCACATGGATCTCTGTAATTGCATTCACTTTAACCATGATTACATTTCTACTCCAGACCTTCCTCATATAAAGAGGAAGGTTTTCCCCATTCTTTTCTACAAATACAATTAATGATCACTAAACAGGGCTTCAATGTTACAGTAAGGGACAATTCTGTTTCCTTTACCCTTTAATAAAAAAACTGTTTTTTAAATGGGCTTGAATGACAGAGAAGAAGATGAGTGAAATTCACCAACCCAATCGTCCGATTCTTCCCAATTTCTGCCAAAACATGTCTCCTTTAGGCAATAGGTAAGGGAATGCTATCATGAAAAGAAAAAAGAGCCAGGCCTTCTTTGTCCCTCCCCAGCTCTGCAATTCATGCAGGGCATAGAATGATCTTCATGGTTCAAATATCTTGCTGTTTCTACAACCCTAAAATTATATATGATATAGCATAAATATATCAACATAAGAAAGCCCTGCTTGTTCAGATGAAAAGCTTATCTAGTCCAGTATCCTGAATTTCACAATTAGACAGGCCTATTAGATGCTATGAGAAGCCCACAAACAGGTGACAAGTGCAATACAGGCTGAATAATTCTTATCCAGAAATCTTCCAAAATACAAAGTTGTCCAGATGGGTGGCAGAGATCACAATACCTTTGCTTTTTGATGGTTTAGTGTAGGCAAAATTTGTTTTATGCATAAAATTATTAAAAATGTTGTGTATAAAAGTGCCTTCTAGATTTGTGTATAAAGGGTATACAAAAAAAAAATTGCGTTTAAAGGGTATACAAGAAAATCTGAAATTTAAAACATTTCTAGTCCCAAGCATTTTGGATAAGTGATATCCAACTTTCAGCACCCTGTCACTAGTTGTTCAAAATAAACATTAAAACAACAACAACAACAACAACAACAACAACAAATAAATATGTGAAGTCTAAGGCTTTCATAGCTGGAATGCATAGTTTTTTGTGGGATTCTCGGGTTACGTGGCCATGTTCTGGAAGAGTTTATTCCTGGTTTCACTGGCAAAACATCAGGAATAAACTCTTCCAGAACATAACCACATAGCCCAAAAAAACCTCCCTAAACAACACCAAATAAATAAATGAATAATACCGGAGGTCCTTGAATTGAGTGTCCACTTGGTCCCTGTGGCCCAGGTGGTCCTTGAGGACCAGGAACTCCAATTTCACCACGCGGGCCATCTGGTCCCTAGAACCAGAAAGATCACTATGTAGTAAAGGAATAGCTGCTTATGATGACCTAATATCAACACATCCAAGCCACAAGGCACTGCAGTGTACATAAAAAGTTTTATTTATTTATTTATTTAATTAATTTATTATATGTATCCCGCTCTTTTCCCAGGACTGGGACTCAGAGCGTCACAGCATTAAAAACAGTACAATTAAAACATTAAAAAATGTCCAACATCCCAGCCTGTCCTTACAACAATTCCTTAAATGCCTGTGTGTGAACAGGTAGGTCTTAACCTGCCGGCGGAAGGCCATCAAGGAGGGAGCCATTCTGATCTCCTTGGGCACGGAGTTCCAGAGTCTAGGGGCAGCCACCAAGAAGACTATCTCTTGCGTTCCCACCAACTGTGTTTGTGATGGTGTTGGGATGGAGAAAAGGGCTTCTCCATAGGTTCTCAGAGTCTGGGCCGGTTCATACCAGGAGAAACAGGCTGCCAAATAGTTTGAACCTGAGCCATGTAGAGCTTTATAGGTAACAACTAGCACCTTGAATTGGCAGCCAATGAAACTGTTTCAACAGGGGCATTGTATGGTCTCTGTAATCTGCCCCTGTTAACAGCCTGGCAGCAGCTCTTTGAACCAGCTGAATTTTCTGAACACTTTTCAAAGGCAGCCCCATGTAGTCCATTACAGTAGTCCAAATGGGCAAGGATGAATTTTGAATAAAATGTGTGTGAATCCACTCTCAAATGTAATTAAACCCTAGTTGAATCACACTAGAAATTCTACCCCGCTAGAGTCACCTGTACAGCTTTTAATAACTCTCCCTTTCACTTCCATAACAAAAAGATTCAACATTTTTTCTACAGGTCATATCTACTAATTGAGAAAAGGCAACTTAATCAATAGTAAGTACAAGTCAAATACCAGAAAGTCAAAGGGGAAATTGCTACAGATCAGGATTGTACCTACAGTCAACCCTCCACATTTGTGGCTTTGACTTTACAGATTTGTTTATTTACAGATTTGAGTAACATGTTCTCTCTAGGAATCTCCAGGTTCTTCAGCAGGACTCTATGGCCAACTTTTGCCAGATGTTGTGCTGGATTACCTAGGGATTCTAAGAGAGGTGTTTTCTCAAGCAAAAAATAAAATAAAAATAATTGTTTTTATTTGCAGTTTTTGTACTTTCATGGGGGTCCTGTGCCCCTAACCCCAGCAAATATGGAGGGACCAATGTATTTATGTATAATATTTATAAATGAAGCAACAGCATGACAAATTACCTTTGGGCCATGATCACCACGGTTACCCTTTGGACCTCGGAGACCCGGACCACCCTGCAAAGCACATTTAATGTTAGAACAAATAAATGGGATTCACAGCATAATTCTGTAAAGTATTTTCAACTTTTGAATTCATGGTTTTAGCCAGTCTGCCAGCTACATCTTTTCATTCTAACCACTACTATCCCAATGTTGTCTTCTTTTCCAGTTGATGTTCAACAACTTTTCATTCTAACCACTACCATGCCAATCTTGTCTTCTTTTCCAGTTGATGTTCGATTGTTTTCCCTGGAGGCAGACCACTTCCCTCAGTTCAAGTGATTGGCCCACATGTACACACACACATGCATGTACCATACACACCAGACTGTGGGCTGGAATGAACTTGATGTTCTAGTGTAGTGGTTATGGCAGTAGATCTTTTCATAATAACAATGGCATCAGGAAGGAACATATGTATTTTCCACCTCTTGTTCACATAATATTAAAATGCTTTTATTTTTCATTCTAGTAAGACTGAATGACTGTAAAACTGGCAATTCAGAAGTGCATAAAGTGGGATCAAAGCACATGTAAAATCTTACTGGTAGTCCAGGTGGTCCCTGAGGTCCCTTGCTGACTTCGGAACATGAGCAAGCATGAGGAAGGGCGGGGCAGCTTTCTTCATCTCTCTAGTGAGGAAAAATAATAACTCATATTATTGATGTATTGGTGTATTATAGGTTAATCAAATCTGGATGATATATTATCATTCTAAATGATATCTTCATTGGCTCCCTTTCCCCTTCCGCTTCCAGCACAAGCTTTTTCAAAGCCTTCCACAGACTGGCCCCTCCTTGTCTGAGCTTCCTTCTCCTCACACTCCTTCTCGTACCCTCTGCTCTGGTAGTCAAGGTCTCCTGTCCCAGCCGAGGATTTCCACTGCCCTGCCCCAGATTCATCCCTTCTCACTTGCTGCCCCTCACTCTGGGAACCTTCTTTCCCCACATATATGCCTTATGACTTCTCTATCCAGGTTCAAAAGTAAGTTAAAGACTATATTGTTTAGGGAAGCATTCCCAGGATTGTGCCGTCTGCCCCAAGATGCCTCCTTTTAATTATGTATTAAGAAGCCAAGCCTTCCTTCCAATCCATCTGCCTTGGTCCAGGCCCCAGAGGGAGAGAAGAACCACTGGACCTCATCCCCTTCCCAACATCTTCCCCTGTTCCTTTTGTGTTCTTTCTTTTAGACTGTAAGCCTGAGGACAGGGATCCGTCTAATTATAAGATTGTATGTACACCACTGTGTAAATTTACAGTGTTATATAAATAATAATAATAATAATAATAAATATAATAAATGTTATAAAAACTTTTTTAAAAAAGAGTTCTTACCAAAGCTGGAAGTTCACAGCACTTATCTCTATTGGCCCAAGATGTGGTACAAACAATATCAAACATCTGCAACTGGAACTATTTTAAAAACAGAAATATAAAGGAAATGCATTTACTACTCAGAAAATCAGAAAAGGAGAGTAACCTCTCAAGATAAAAGAATCACTTCCTATTTTCTTAATGTTGCAAGTGGTCTTGAAGGAATAATCTCACAGTCATACTACTACTACTACTACTACTAATAATAATAATAATAATAATAAAATTTATTTATATTTCCTGCCTCTCCTTATGGATCGAGGCGGGATTACAATATTGAGGCGGGATTACAACAATACTCTAGTTTTGAGGAAACAGAGTTAATTGGGAGGGCTAAAGACCTTGTAAAACTACAAATTCCAAGATTCCATAGGATGGAGCTACAGCACTTAGAGTTTTGTCAAACTGCATTATTTCTGCATTGCAGGTGCACCCTATGCCTTGAACTAGATTTTTCTCTTTATAAGAGCATTAAGCTGTACGTCTACCTATTTTCTACCCATTTGGTTGTCCTTAAAGTGGAGCATTTATAGGTTACTGTAAAGAAAATTTGCTATTAATATCAGTAAAACCAAAACTATGATTTTTACCAAGATCCCTCCTTGAATAAATGGGTTATAGATGGCCAGTACATAGCACAAATTAGGCACTTAGTTATTTTGGAGTTATTTTCCAGTCATCTGGCTCATTGGATCTTTGCCATACAATAATGTCAGCATCGAACACAGCTAAATCCATAGTTTGTTCTTTTTCTACTAGCAGGGGACAGTTCATAGGGGATTCAAGGCCAAGGTGTTATCATAATTATTGTGTGGTATTTCTCTAGCCCATTTGGGACCATGGCAGCAGGCATCCCTGGGGCCACGGGGTGTGGTCACCGCAGTCCCAGGGCAAGAACAGCTCCTGGCTGCTCTGCCCTGCCCGTCTGTTTCACCCCTGTGTTGTCCCTAAAGGTCAGAAATTTTCCAGCTTAATTGATAAGATAGGCCTGGTACAGACTGCCACTTTGCAGTGGCCTGGGACTGAAATTAGGGCTCGGGAGAGTGTGGAGCATCTGCATGCTCCGCGGTCTCCCAGTGCCATTTTGGTGTGCGTGCATTCACACGGCATGCGCACCGATGATGTGTGTTTTGAGCTGCATCTAAATGTCACAGCACACAAGACACATCACTGCACCGCTCCAGGGCACTATTAGCGCCTTGGCAGTGACATGGAAAGGAGCTGCATTTCGTAACTGCTTTTTAGAGCGGATTGTTGTTGTGCCCATCCAGTTGCTGCAGCAACAATCCGGAGAAGAAAGGGGCGGCCTCTGGCTGCCCCTTTCATCTTATCTGTATGGCCTCTTACTTCTTTTTAACTTTTTAGTTCCTACCTATGAATTTGTAGTGTGATGAATACTTAAGATACTCTGCTAGGGAGATCTAGTCCTCTCCCCTGAACTATAGAAACAAACCTCTCTGGTTGGAGCATTACAACACCTTACCAGACTCCAAATTCCCTGATTCCATAGGACAGAGTCATGGCAATTAATGTGGTATCAAATTGCTAGAACTGTATAGCACAGATATGCTCTGAGACTTCTTTAATGAGAAAAGGAGCTATGCCTTGAAATGCATGCTTGTGGTCTTACATAAACGCTAACAAATTCACTTAAGGCAACCAAATATTTCCCGTGGGTGTAAAAGTTCACTAGATCACTTGTCATTCATACTGTTCTGACTTTCCCAACAAAAGCCACCATTCCTTTCCTTTTCTTCTTACAAAGCGCTCTTTACAACCTTTTAAAAGTTGGCCTTTGTCTTTTCCAGTTGGAATGTGGTCACAAGGGTTGCTCTGTTCAATTGTCTTGTGATTCTTGATATATTCATTGACATGTTTAAGTGTGAGGCCTGAAAGCACCCCTTCTTTGTCCAAAAGAACATAAATTTTGGTGGCAATCTATGTTTGCAACAAAATAAAGCACTGGAGGTTTTACACTTCCCTTTGAGCCTTTGTTACATTAACTTTAAGGGAAACCTTTTGTTCATGAGAGCTCAAAGGACGTGGGTAGACTATCCAACTATAAAATTAAGTCACTTGTCTTCCTATTGTTGTTGTTGTGTGTCGTCATGTCATTTCCGAAATATGGCAACCTGAAGGTGACCCTATCATCAAATTTTCTTGGCAAGATTTATTCCAAGTAATCAATGAAAGGCAAAGACAAAGGGAGAAAGTGGGAGGAGGAGAGAGAAACAAGGATGTTTTAAAAGCAACTGAAATAGTGGCATTAATAGAGGATTAATTGAAATTGTTCCTCACAAACTGGGACAGTTGGAGGGTATTTAGTCAACTTTGGCTATATCTGCCTATCTGGTCAAATCTAGCTCTGCAAACCAAGCTCTGTAATGCCTATCCATCTACAATGGCACTGCATGTGCAACTTCCCTTCTATAACATTGAATTCAGTGTTTAACCACTTTTGTAGGTAAGTGCACACATTTATAATATGTAATCAGGATTATGGCCATTACATTAGGATTGTAAACAGCTATAGACTGATTTGGTTGTACATTACAAGAAAATCATAAATTGAGAGGAAATTCATTCTTGGGTGGCTAAAGTGTAAATCACTAACATAATCATGCTAGTAAAAATATTCACAGACCAGTAACTTTTGTTACTGTATTTTTACTGTATATACTGTATTCATGATCTCCACTACCACTACTTTATTCTTACAATAACCCTGTGAAGTAGGTCAAGCTGAGACAGTGAATTCCATGGCTCATTGATGCCTGTAAGCTGGATTTCCCAAATGCCATCTTAACACCCTAGCCACTACATCACAGTAGCTCACCACTGAAAGATTTTCTCTTTAGCAACACAGAACACAAACTTCTGTTGTGTGTGTGTGGTTTTTTTTTTTAAATAGTTCCCAGACTGTCAGACCTCTGTCTAAATAAACAAACAAGCCATTTCCTGATACACATGGGATATTATATCAGTCTCCTTATCCATGTGGCAAACTTATTAAATGACAACACATTTTTAGCTTGAAGTACCAAAGTGTTTCACTTACCGGGGCAGAGTTGTCCCTTGGTCCTCTCGATCGAACCATTCTCCCCAGTACTTCTATCCCATCAGACGTAATGTTCCCTGCTGCATTGATTATTTTCTCACTCACTTGTTTGCAGTCAATCACCACTTTAGCTGTTGTTTTGCTTATGACAACGTGCAACTGGGGAAGGACAGTGACGTTTTTAATACCCACACATACACAAAATAAAATAAAATTTAAAAAATGACACCAAGAAGGCATACATACATAGCAGCTGTTCTTTTGCTAAAAATCATTTTTTATCATTGACAGGCTTGTTTACATTTTTCTAAACATCTGTAACTTAGGATGGCTGGTTAAAATTTTAAGATTTAAATCTTAAAGATTTAAATATAAATACAGTGACTGATATCCAGTCCAGTGTGTTCCACGGTTGAACAGCTCTCACTGAGAGGGAGTTCTTCCTAATCTTGAGGTGGAATCTCTTTTCCTGTAGCTTGCGTCTATTGCTCCGGATTCTATCCTCTGGAGCAGGAGAAAACAAGCATGCTCCATGCTCAATATGACATTTTTTCAAATATTTAAACAAGGTATCATATCACCTCTTAACCTTCTCTTCTCCAGGCTAAGCATACCCAGATCCCTAAGTCTCTCCTCATAGGGCATGGTTTCCAGACCTTTCACCATTTAGTCGCCCTCCTTTGGGCACACTCTTCTTTGAACTGTGGTGCTCATAACTGGTCACAGTATTCCAGGTGAGGCCTGACCAAAGCAGAATAGAGCCGCACTATTAATTTAATCTATACTTCTACTGATGTATATAAAAACCAGACTAATGGCAATCTCCCAGAGGACATTCTTCACTGCCGCTCCCAGACTATGGAGCGCCTTGCCAGAGGAGATCCGTCAAATAACCAGCCTAGACAGCTTCAAAAAAGCTGTCAACGGATTTCTTCTGGCAGGCCTTCCCAGAATAGTTCCATCTAATTTCTGTACTCTCCCTACTTTGTATGTATTATTCCAATATATTTTAGTCATGTAAACTGCCTTGATTGCTGCAGCAGAACGGTGGGGTATAAGAATAAAGTTTATTTTTTGTTTATTTTATGCAGCCTCGACTCACATTGGCCTATTTAGCTGCTGCATTCTATTCTGACTACTATGAAAATATTCACTTAATGAAAATCAATCTTTGGCTAGGTAGTAAAAAACACTATTTTCCATAGAGCAAATAAAAACCAGATTTTTTTAAAAAAACAAAAGATTGACTCTTATTTCCTTTTGCACCATCGGATCCGTTTTCCGGAAATCTCACCTTATGGAAACTTCCATAAAATATTTTCTTTATATCAGGTCCTTCAAAGGTAACCGTCTGGAATTCACCTTTGTAGTCATAATTGAAGAAAGTCAAGGTTTTGCCACCATCTGTACAGCATAAAAAAGAACATATTTCAGAGAGATATCTTTTGGGTTTTTTTTAAAGACTATATGTAACTATACATACAAAGTAAAAAAAAAATGATATAGAAGTCTTAAAAATAAAACATCAAACAAAAATAGATTAAAAGTAAAAAAGAAAAGGCTGGGAAGAATTGCACTGATGATTTCATTAGCCTCCTCGATCATGAAAATGAAAAGGCAGAATATAGGTCAATCATAAGACACCAAAAAGTCATAAAATACATACTGTCCAAAATAACTCCAACCAGAGGCTCATATTCCTTATTTAAAATTTCCCAGAGAGCAAATGGCTCCTGTGGTGTTTCAGGGAGTATGCGGAAAAGAAAAGTAATGGTGTAATCTGAAGGAAGCCCCTCTGGGTGTAAATATCTGCAAAAGAAAAATAAAACCTGAAGCTGATGTCATCACAGTGAATAATTTCCTTAAAGCAAATACCCCTACAGCAACAACTGCCCCTACTCTCTTCAGGTTTGAGATATCAAAGGGACCTTTTTTGTTCTGAGATGACAATGCACTGTGATTCACTGTGTACTGACAGCCACTGTGGTGTACTGGTCTGAGTGTTGGACTCGGACACTGAGAGACCAGGATTCAAATCTCTCCTCAACCCTGGAAAGCTTGGGCAATTCATACTCACTCAAAGGAAGGCAAGAGCAAATCCCCTCTAAACTCTAACCAGTTTTAAAACTGAGTTAAAGACCATTTTGTTTAGGGAAGCATTCCCAGGAAGTTTATGACTGTGACCTGGTTGTTTTGATGCTTGATTTAATATTTGATATCTGCTATTTTAACTTGTTTCTTATGATGTTTTAACTTGTTGTTTTAATCTTTAGATTGTATGCCATAGGCAGGCTTTTTACATATTCTTGATTTTATTTGGTTTTTGTACAGCGCCGTGTACACTTACGGCACTTTATAAATAAAGCTAATAATAATAATAATAATAATAATAATAATAAACAAATTCTGCCAAGAACCTCCCATGATAGGTTCGCTTTAGGGCCATCATAAGTCAGAAATTACTTGAAGGCTACAGAAAACAACAGCAACCTGTATGCAAAGGGATCTTCTAGCACCTTTGATACTAACTGTGTGAAAGAATTGCAGCATGAGCCTTTGTAGGCTTGGTTTACTTCCTCAGACACATGAGACAACTTCTTTAATAGGGGATTACCACACACCATTTCTGTGGTGGGAGGGACACGGAATATAAAACTCAAAAATGGATCCTATCGCATTGCCCCATTGCTGGGCAGTAGGCAGCCTATATGCAAACTTGGCTTCTCCCACAACTTTTCATCCACAGGATTTCCCCATGTATGAAAAGCTGGGCAAGAAACGCAGAGAAGCCCAGGTTGCATATGGGCTGCCTACTGCCCAGTGAAGGGGCAGCACAATGGGATCCGTTTTTGAGTTTTAGATCCATATCCCTCCCAGCGCAGAAATGGTGTGTGGTAATCTTAGTCTCAAAAGTGCTACAAACTGATATTCCAGACTAACATGGCTATGTCTCTGAACAATAACCTGATAAGCCTAAACTGAGTGTAGGCATACACATTCTCCTTGCTTACTATCTAACATTGTTATTCCCTTTTTTAAAAAAGTGTTTTCAAAAGCTAGCACAATTTTCTTTGTGCAATTTAATTTTCAATTTTTGTTTCTTGTGCAATTTCATTTTGTGCAACTTTGGTTTCAAAGATTTTTGTGCAATTTTAATGAGCCAAATAAATACATACATTACTGTAGTACAGGCTCTGGCATTTTAGAATTCATTTGAGGGTCAGCATGGCTACTTGGGAAGCATGCCCGATTCCAAAAAGTTGCCCTATTTTGGTTCTACATTGGTAGCTGGATGAGGTGGAAGAATGCTTAAGGTGATAAAATGACCTGTACTATGTTGGAGTGCAAGTAGGGGATAACTTTATGCATAATTTTTTGATCATATCCCTCTGAAGTGTATGTTTATTATTAGAAGTAAGAAACAAACAAGCTACATTATTGAATGGCCGAGGTTCTTATGTGTAACCTATTTAGAAATTCAGACTTCAACCCATCATATGTTCATCACTCCACTGGTACAAAACACACCAGCCACCCCTAAAAGGGAAATTATCCAGGACCTATTGGCATTATTTTAGGTAGCCTTCAAAAATATGGGTATTTAAAAAGGTACTTTGGCACAAATATCTCCCTGCTTCTTTTGAATGTTTCTCTTGTTCTAATGCCCTATCCTTGGGAGTGCTTTGCATATTATTTTATATTACATGTTGAGTTTCCCTTATCCAGAATTCCAAAATGTGAAACACTCCAAAATCCACAACTTTTTTCATGGTGGCTAAAACGGTGACATCTTTGCTTTCTGGCGGTTCAATGTACACAAACTTTGCTTGATGCACAGAATTATTAAAAATATTGTATAAAATTACCTTCAAGTGATGTGTATAAGGTGTATATGAAACATGTTTAGCCTTCAATCCCATCTCCAAAATATTTCATTATGTATGTACATGCAAATGTGGATATTTTTAAAAAAATCTGAATGCTAAAACACTTCTGGTCAAAAATTTCAGATATGGGAGGCTGTAACAGTATTTGATGTTTCTGATGTTTTAGCCATCATAAGTTCCTTTTGGAAATAAGGTGGGGTAGACATTTTTTAAATTTTTTAAAAAATAAATAAACCACCAAATGGCACTACTGCTGATAGCATTCAACATATTTATATGGCCATTCATTGATCAACTGCCAATAAAATCCAATGTTTATGAAGAAGAAGACTATATTGTACATGAAGAAGCCATGCAACTATATTACAACAGAACAAATACCATTACTGGTCTTTTTCTTTCTTTTTAATTAGAAAGTTTTCAGTAGTTTCAGTGTTAGGTGCAATTTTCTACTTCTCTCCTGCAACTTTAACTATGTTACCTGGAGGCATCTTAAGCTATTGGGAGATGAACAGCTGATTGCCAATGTCACCTCCATAACTTTTAATAAATCTGTTCATGATTTAATTTCACATAGCTTGAAAATAGTATGCACAAAACTCTAAACACACTGTAGCTATCAAACCTGTTCCTAAGGAAGGAGTCCAAAGGAAGTGGTTTGAGGACAGCAGCCAAAAAAAGAGATTCATAAAACCTATACTTAGCTTTTCTTCTTAAGTTTTCATATAGTACATATATTTGTTGGAAATTCATTTCTTCCACTGAATCTTGACTGAGACCAACTGATGAGTTATTACAAGTGTTATCAACTAGGGAAACTAACCAAGATTAATTTCCATTGAAGTGAATGGGCTTTAAGCCTGCTTTATTGAATTTCGCTTGTTGTAAATCCATGTAGCATTTGCCATTATTTGATTTTACTATATAACCCTGTTCGTAATGTAATCAAGCATGGTGTATGTTCCGAAATAGCAATTTTCTCTTTTGGGCAATTCTGTATTGTGTTTGTATTCCAAAATGGGAAATATCAGGTCCTTATGAACATGTGTTTGGAAGGGGGCAGATATTGCAAAAAAGAATTAATGAAGCTTCTAACGGTCTCAGCTCTAGTTCATCTAATGCCAGACTTACATTACTTTCCCAATCGTCATTCTTTTCATATATTACTAGTTAAACTGTAAGTGACTGATTTGTGAAGTGAATCAGCCTTAAACCAAGAAAGATAGTGGCCATATTTGCATCCATCAGTAAGCCCAATTCTGGAGAATCTTGGCTTACCATGAACAAACTGGGTGCTGATCCTAGCAAGCCATTTGCACCTGATTTGTTGCTCCTACCAGAACTACTGTTCGTATATCATCCAAACCCCAGGCTCCTAGCTAATTGTTTTCCCCAATACAGGAACTGTACAACAAAAAACAAAGCTGGTTTATTATTTGGCTTGAAAGGGGCACTATGGTTGGTCAACATATGAAACAAACCATTTGTTCTAGTAGGAGAAGCTAAGTGGATATGAATGGGCTAAGTGCACCAGCAAGTAGCTTGTTCATGTTAAGGCGATCTTCTCCAGAATTCTAGCTTACTACTGCATTGCAATCTATGATCAATATTGTCAACTCTGTCTGGTAGTAGCTGCCCTAAAAGTCCAGACATCTTCCACATGTTTCATTTAACTGTTCTTTTAACTGGACCATCTAAGTGGAAAACATTTATTCTACCACTGGACATATAAAATTGCCCTATATTGAATCAGGACATCCATCCATCTTATCTAACCAATACTGTTTGGCCTAGTTGCCAGAAACCTTTCAGACTTTTCCCTTACATGCATCCCAATCTTTTTAAATTTGTGGTGCTGCATGTTGAAAATGGAACCATGCTTGCAAAAATGTACATTACCACTGACCTATGGGCCTGCTCATTTATTTTATTGGACAATGTCTTGTGCAGTATTGGTCCAATAAAAATAATTGTCATCATCATAATGATGAACACTTCTCATTGTATAGAATTAGTCTTCCTGTCAGGTGACAGTAAAGATAAAAGACACTAATTGCATCCTATTCCTAAACAGATTAGAAAAGGAACATGGCAAAACAAAATCCTGGTGAGAACATTTATGAGCAGCTCAGGGCTGCCAAGTTTATAAACTCAGTCAGAACATTCAAATAATATCAGAATATACTGTACCATATCCGTAGGAAACCTGTGGACTCAAACATAAATGAGAAACAATGTAAAAGCTTAAAGCATTTTCCCCTAAAGTGAAATTTGAAAGGAATTTGAGGTGAGAAGGAGACTGGAGCAGTCCATTCAGGAAGAGTATATTAAAAATTTTTGACAAAGTGAAAAATATTTCAAAGAGGATTTCAAAATGAAGGGATGTGTGCTCATTCCTCACTGTCATTGGATTTCATCTAAAGTAAAATTTCAAGTAAGAGAGTGTACTGGGAGTAAAGAATCTCATTAGCAGACAAATTTGAGAAATTCTCAAAATTTCATATACTTTTCAAATTAATGCTACCTGATCATTACTACAGCTTTTCCCTAAGGCAATTTTCTGTGGCATACCCCACAATCAATTTAGTTTCTTTGAATACCCCCACTACTAAATTCGAATCAGTGAATTGGGCATTAATTGGGCATCTCCTCTGGCTGGGAGAATGTCTTTAGACAACTAGAGAGAATTCTGTCTAGCTGATTGGGGCAAATGCCCATTGCAATAACGCTAACATATTATTATTCTGATTTATTCCAACTATACATCAGCATTGCTTCACTTTGGAAAACAATCTGGCAGGAGTTAAAGACTATAACTTTCCAGTTTTTCTAGTGCCTGCTGCCACGTTATAAACTGTACTTGCCCCTCCTCTTTTGTCATGCATTTGCTAATCAGTACAATTTGCGTATGGGTTGAATTAGCTTTAATTTACCCTGAAAACTGAGCTCCCTTTTCAAGCAATATCTTTCTCCTGAACCCAGTTTCTCTGAAACGCAATCTACTTTTCTCTTGTGTTTTCAGCACTCAGCCATCATGCCAGTTTGGGATGTATGATAAATAAATTTAATGATTATTTTAAAGCATAGGTTTGGCCAATGTAAAGATTAATTTTGGTAATATTCCAGAGGCAGCATAGGCAGTCTAGCATACAGGAAAAATTCTTTCAGTAAATGTTTGGAAGGAAACAAGTTAAATCTCAGCTGAAAAAATAATAGATGCCACAATCTAATCATGTCCAAAAACATCACTACTGGCAGATGCTCCAACTTTTCCCTTGCCAAAACGAATGATTGACTGAGGTGGGAATATGCTGTCTGTAGGATTAAAAATGTCCTTTATCTCTAATGGGGAGTGATGGTATTTAGCAAAATAATCTGAGAATGGGATTCCTACTGTGTGTACACAGATACTGAAAAAGGGGGATTCCCAACCAACCCAACATCTGCTTCTGAAAACCTGAAAAGATGGCCTCTCATTGGATTGTGTTCAGAAGCTGTTAAACTTGGAAACTCTGAGAATATAACAAGGCATCTCTGCAGTTATGCTACAATTTCCTGAATGGCAAGGAAAAGTGAAGGTGGCTTGTTTTCTTTTTGGCTTCAGTCCTTCATCTGTGCATTGCCTGGGCCCCCACTAGAAGGCTTGACTTTATTGTGGCACTCTGTCAAATCCAAGGAAAATGAGCAAGTTGAAAGGGTCATGGGTAGCCTGTTTTTTGTTCTCAACCAGACTGAGAATGTGCAATACAGTGTAACAGCAGAATGCCCTTTCTGAACTCTTGCACATGTTCTGTGCAGCAATTTTTGTGCAGTTTCATGTATGAAAGAACTCAAAGAGTCAGCCTCCAACTGTCAAATTTATTTATTTATTTACTTTGCTCTAGAAAGCAGCAAATGGATCCCCAGGGTTCTTCTAGATAAGGCTTAGATCATTTTACTGCCTTTCAGACACCACTGTCTTTCTTGTGCCAGTCTCCTGTACTTTCCCATTACTGTTTCTACATTTTTCTCCCCCACCCCCACATTAAAGGTTGACATGTTCCTATCTCTGGCAATGCACAAACACACTAGTTCTCCAGTCTGGTATATATTCTACCCCTATTGCTTGTTACAGGTATAGATGGAACCTTTTCAGAGACTCAGTGAAGAAGTACTGACAATTTGAGACTCACCACTTCTGAAAACAAACCAGTCAGACCAGCATCCCACACTGTGCAAGCATGGCCCATGCCATGGCTTAGCTTCTAGAAGTCTAAATAATGAAACACAGACACATGTCTCCTATTTTTTGGTGAAGAAACCAAAAATGTAATGGCTTGAGGCTGGTAGATGTGCCTGGTGGGTAGCTCTGAATGTTTAGCCTTTTCAAACACAGGAGAGAAGAGGACTGTACAAGGCTGGCTCCTTCAACCTGCAATAATAGAGCCTCTGAACTTATGAAGTTGAATGGGTGTAAATTGCTAGCAGCTGGTATTCTGAAGTTGCAATACATTCTGAATTTCTGTTCAGTTCAGGTCTTTGTTCTGCCACATGACACTGCAGGTGAAATGTAAACCTTTTCTCTTTCTTCAGATTATTCCCACAATTCCACAAAGTGATATAAAGAAACCTGATTGGGGTCTGCACACTCCAGATCAAGTACAGCTGTCTACAAGGCCTTGACCTGGTGTCAACATCTTAGATATGTGCACCCTGCAACTGCTTCTAGTGTAGCCTATGGAGCTGTGAGGGCTGCATCCACTTTTCCTGGAGCCTACCTGACCAGCTAAACTGCAGGAGGCAAAACACTATTTTGATGGTAACTATTAGCTTCCACCTTTCACAACCATGAGTGCACCATTCACAAGACTTTGGTTTGCCAACCACTAATGGCAGCAGAGAAACATCAATCTCACTGGCTGTCCTTGGGAGTTAATAGAGGCCATTCCCACCAACTTCATTATGGCTAGTTCTCAGCAACTAGAAAGGCAAAGTTTAAACATTCAAAAACATGTGCACTGAGATTTAGGAGGGCAAAAGAAAGAAAGAGATTGATAGATTCTGTCTTTCTGTTTGTGGGCTGTACATCTGTGTGTAAACATGGCGTGGAGAAAAGAGTGAAAATGTAGTGAGTGTAGACAAACAGTATATTATGCACACAGAGACTGCATGTGGACAACCAATTACAGTTTAATGCTAATGCATATCTCTTGGTATCTTGTGCTTCCCATTTTCTTCTGTTATTTCAGTATAGCTACAAAGAGGATATTGGAAACATTCTCTTTCATCTAATAACAGTTTGTCATGTCACCTGAACTGGGAGAATCTGTGGTTAGCTATGTCATCCAAACAAACCAACTTCTAAACATCATTTCTGACCTTGGCTTCTTTGGATAAAATTTATCCAATAATTAACTATAATGAAAGTTTGTTGTTGTTGTTGTTGTTGTCTGCTTACAGATCATTTTAGACTTATGGTGACCTAAGTTGAATCTATCATGTGGTTTTTTTGGCAAGATTTGTTCAGAGGAGGTTTGCCATTGCCTTCACTTGAGGCTGAGAGCATATGACTTGCCCAAGATCACTCAGTGGGTTTCATGGCCAAAGTGGGAATCAAACGCTGGTCTCTGGAGTCAAGAGTCCAACACTCAAACCACTACACCACACTGGTTCTCTTATTAAAGTTTATTTTGGACTGGGCAATTGACAAACTGTGGTTAATTAAAAATGGAAGTGAATGCTTCTGTTCACGTCTTCACTGAGTGGAGAAGGAGTGGGAAGAAGGAGTAGTCTCATGAAAATAATGCTAAATTAACATTGCATTCACACCAGAATGTGTGCATCTTGAAATAGAAACCAATCCTGATACAGTGAACCTATTCTTATCAACTCTCCCTTCCAAGATGTATTGCAGGTTGGTAAGAAATCTCTCTGGAAGGGAAGTCATCCCCATGGGAAAACTGCAGTATCTCCTTTCCCCTCCCTAAACACTAACTTGTTCACTTAGTGAAATTGTGTAGTTGGCTTACGTCCCACTCCCCTCTTTTTTCTTTTAATCAAAGAAACAAAACTTTCACCATACACACATAAAGAAATAAATTGAAACCTGTTGCTTTTTGCAGTTTTAATTGTTAAATGTCATTAGAGATAGCTTAAACTACATTGCAGCTGGGAGGAAAATCCAGCTGTTGCCCTGTGGTGACAAATATAGGTAAGCAATATGTTGTCCCGCACTGTACCGCAAATCTCAGTCTGTCTCCCCAAACTCTTGACAGAGGATGGAGCTGAGCCTGATGCTATCTTTATAAACATTTTTAATTTGTTGTTTTGGAAGCCACCTTGGGTCTTGTCCTGGGAGAAAGGTGGTTTATAAAGTAAGTAAGAAAGTAAGTAAATCTATCTATCTATCTACCTATCTATCTATCTATCTATTCACTCACCCGTCCTTTCTATGTGCATGTTTTGGCTTCCACTAGTTTTCTCTCATGGCTGGCTATAGGTAATGTAATCTGTTTTAAGAATACATACTTGGTTGGCTGGGAAACCAAGGCATCCTTGTGTAGTTTGTAACAGGAGTAGGCATTAAATGTCCCAGGCTCCATAGAAACTCCTTCCACGCTTGCAAACTCCTTTTCAACCAAGCCAAACATCTCCATCATTTTAAATCCTGAAAACCACAAAAAGCATAATGTGTGTCATTTATGCCTGTTAATCTGGCTAGGGAGAGAAAATGAGCTACAAAGTGGAGATTTATATCATTGTTAAACTTAACAGCATTGACACATCTCCAGGGAATTTCCATATCAGAGAACCCACAGAATATAAAACAAACTGATGATTCTTGGACAACTATCATGTGTTTCAATGGTAATTGAAAGAGGCTAAGAAAGGGAAATGTTTGGCAGGTGAACCTGAACTAAGTTATGCCATTGGTACATTTAGAACAGTAGTGTGGTTGACAGTGGCTAGCCAAGATTTTAAGGCTTAAGTTTACTTTACTTACTATTTGCCATTCTGAATGGGCCAGTAAGCCACAGAATTTAGGTGGTACTTTAAAGAGCCAGTTGTCCATGCTGAGTCATGAACCTGCCTTGTGTGGTTCTCAGTGCACCAATTGTGAAAGAGCACACCATGAAAAAGAGGAATCACCTCTATTATCTCATCACTGATCCCCCTTTACAAGGATTCCACTTTATGTGCCACATGCCTCCACTACTGGGCAACTGATCAGCATGTGAAGAGATTCAGCTGGCACTTGGAAGAGTTGTTCCTCTGAGCATCAGTGGAATCATGTTCCTGCTATGTGCCCTGTTCATTGTTCTAGTAGAAATGGAGAGCAGCAAATGAAAGGGAACTGTCATGGTTATTTCCAATATTGATAAAATGTAACAGCAGGCACTCCTGTCACCATTAGCTTGGGCTGGGGCTTGAATGTCTGGATAGAGAACTACCAATAGCTGAATTCAGCCATGAGACAGAAGTTCACTACCCATTTGAAGCAGATGATCCTTAGTAGTAAAGTCTGGGAAGATGTCTAACTGAAAATGTCAAGGGCTGAACCTACGTAATTCTGCGTGCAAGATTTCACTGCCTAAAATTTTCAAAAGAGGTATCACGGGAAATGAGATGGAACTAGAACATAATTTTGTTAGTGCACAATCCCCAGATTCTTCAAGAGGGCTATTACAAAAGAGAGCAGTATGGTCCAGAAGACACACTTTGGTCTGTTGTCCCTGCTCTTCTTAACCAACCATTGATTCAAAGCTAGTGTAATAATAACCCTTAGTTTATTGTTATTGGAAGAAGTTTGGGCATGCACATTCTCCTTCTTGTGTGAATATAAAGACACTGAAAGCTTTAAATAAAATCACAGACTCTTAAAGCTGGAATGGGCCATTGAGTCCAACCCCCTGCCATACAGGGATACACAACTAAAGAAGTCTTGAAAGGTACCCATCCAACCTTTGTTTAAAGACCTTCAAAGGACAACCCACCATCAATCACTGTTGAACAGTTCTTACAGTAAAGAAGTTCTTCCTAATGTTTAGGCAGAATCTCTTTTCATGTAATTTGAATCTACTTCTTCATATTCTAGTCTCTGGAGTAGGAGAAAACAAGTTTGTTCCATCTTCTTTCTTTAGCCTTTCCATTTCAAGTAACTGCAGTTTAGCATTGCATCCAAGCCTCCCATTGCTGATATTCTTAACATGGTTACAGAAACAAGTTAGATTCATAAATGAAGATTTTAAATTCTGTGATAGTTTAATTTCATTTTAAGGGGTGGGAGGTAGGGATTGGGCTGTTATTTTTAACTGTATTTGTCTTTTTAACTTGTACCTCGCCCCTATTTGCTCGATGATGATGATGATGATGATGATGATCAGCAGCCCTGGTGGCACAGTGGTTAAATGCCTGTACTGCAGCCACTTACTCAAAACCAGAAGGTGGCGAGTTCAAGACCTGCAAAGGGCTGAAGCTTGACTCAGGCTTGCATCCTTCCGAGGTCGCTAAAATGAGTACCCAGATTGTTGGGGGCAAATAGCTTACAATTGTAAATGAAGCTGTTTGTTTAACAAATTGTAAGCCGCTCTGATAGTCTTGGCTGAAGAGCGGGGTATAAATAAAAACATCATCATCATCATCATCATCATCATCATTATTATTTCATTAGACCACAGATAAGGCTGACTATGGTTTGGGACAAAATGCTAAACCACATTTATTTAAAAATAGAAGTAAATACTTCAGATCTCCTGATGACTATATCAAATAAGGGAAGGAGCAATACATAAGCCAAATGATCACCTCCCTGCTCCTTCATATAACAATAAACCATATCATGCAAAGGCAACAAACATATTTCAATATGAGATTTGAGATGTAATTCTCTCATTGAATTTGTATAGTCCAGTATAGAACTGCCAGTGATGTAACATGCCCATAAAATCACTGTCCCTTTTACAGTTCAGCAACAACCCTTTTCTTCTTATTACAAATAAATTTCTTATTCAAGTATCAATATATGGAACACATGCATCTTTAAAACTAATCTATCAGAACATACCTGCTAGACTGTTGCCATCTTTGTAAACCAATGGACAAGCTGCAATAAGGAAAAAGCAAACAAAAATGTTTATAATCCCTGAAGGAGAAGAAATATTTGGATATATTATATTTTTCACAATTGAATGGAAAACTAAATTAGTGTTGGAGATCAAATGACACTAAGGCCTAGATGTGCAGTTTGGTACAACTAGAAGAACAAAAAATTGTATTGAAAAAATATCTTCAAGTAAACAAAGATATTGACAGACATGTTTTTATCACAATGGAGATTATCGCACACCTTTTTCTCCTGAGCTGGGCACGGATTGTGCATGAGCTATCTAAAACGGATGTTATCGCACAACTCTGTGCCCAGCTCAGAGGCATCACATACCTGATCTGGACTTCTCCCAGACTTCACAAAGAACAGGAAAGTCCAGTTCTTTGTGAAGTCCGGAACAAAGCTGGGCATGGAGGCGTACAATAACATCAGTTTTTAAATGACTCAAGAGAAAAAGATGTGTGATAATCTCCAAGAACACTGACCATTAAAACAGTAATTATTGGAATAGTTTCAGGGCTGTTGATTATATAGGATATTGGGGAAAGGATTCCAGATGACTCCTAGATCTTTTCTCTGGAACTGCTGTCCTTTCTTTACTAACTTAGTTTTTGGAATTACTTCATAGACAAATCATTGATTCTTAATTTTTTTTCCTTTATAGATTTATGGATTTATGGCTTTGCGAGGGCTGGTGGGTGGGAGGGAATATACAACATGATTTACCAGTATACCCAGGCAAAGCCTTGTTAAAGCATTTCTAGGCTACTGTGCCTGTTTAGAGAATCACATTACAGGCTTCATGTTTATAGGATTAAAGTATTGCTTTCTCTTCAGTGCAACTGGGGGGTTTCTGCATTAATTGTACTTTAAATTGCCATTTTCCTCTTTGGGGAAGAAAGTATACAGTTCTACTTTCTTTGCATTGTTATTTTTCTTCAAAAATAAAATAGAACTATTTCATCACAGCTGGAAAAAAAGAGAAGATAATGACAGGAAAACATTTAATTCCCTTTCTCCAACCAAGCTGGACAACTTCAGTGGGTTTGAGGAGACACAGGCTGCATTCATTGCATTTTGATAACAAATTGTACCACAGAGGTTTGGTGGCAAAGTGGGAAGGCCATAAAACAAGAAAGAAATGCTTGTTTTAACTATGTTTTTAAATTTCCTGCCTCGTTTTCTACTTGTTTTATGGGTTTTAGTGGATTGAAGCCCAAGATCTATGGTATGATTTGTCACCTAATGGTTGGTGGAGTAGCTATTAAGGGGTGCCTTCAGGACCACCTAAGACCCATGGACTGTGTGTTGTCTGCCCCTGCTTTAGGGGGAACAGATGGCTATTCATTGCTAATGAAGAAGAAATACTAAATCTGGCAGTTTATTCAAGAAGGAAATTTAATTAATGTTGCTAGGGACTTTTTCCAAATAGGATTTACTAAGTAAATATTATAGAAAAAGATCTTAGACATGAGGAAGGAAAGGCTCTGCTGGCCAGTATAGTATTATATTAACTTCTATGTAGGAAGACTATTTTAATTCTATTTCCTTGGGTTTACAGTAAAGCATCTCAAAGGCACTGCATGGGCACTACAGAAGAAGGGACCCTAATGTGAAATATGACAGGAAGCCATGTTCTGCCCCATTGGGCTGATCTAGACTGGCAAAAAGGGGTGTGTTCATGCCTGCATGAAAGTGTAGCTTTTAGATGACCCACACTGAAAGTCTGGCATGAATGCACTTCTTTTGCATTTTAGTGGGGGAAAAGCAGCTTTAAAAAGGACCTGCTTTTCCCAGCTTCTTTTTAAAAAGGGTGTAACTGCGCAGCTGTGTCTAAATGCTGTAGTGTAACTGTGCAGTTTTTTAAAGCTCCCAAACCCTAGCTCCAGCCCTAATCCGAACCCTAGACATGTGCAGTAGGGACTCTGGGATGCTGTAACTGTTATGCAACTGCACATAAAATGTCAATTCATTCATAAAATAAACAAGTTTATTCATAAACTTAAATTGTAATGGATTTAATATCTTTTTAAGGGGGGGAGGGATGTAGTTTTTTTATTGATGTAATAGTATTTTAATGTGTAAGCCGCCTCGATTGATTTCAAAGGGGTGGGATAATAATAATAATAATAATAATAATAATAATGGGGTTCATTCATGGTGCACTGATGCAACTGCGCACTTTAAAAAGGGAAGCGAAACCACAATGGTAATTTGACAGATCTTCATAACATAGTTCATTTGTGATGTACTGGTGCAACTGAACAGTTCGCAGCCAGCAACAACAACAACAAAAATAGTAAAGGTTCAGTGTGGCCCAAAGCCCCATTCATTGCCACCCGTGCAGCTGCTCCACCTGTGTTTCTAGCATCCTGACAGCTTCCAATGTTGTTGCTGAGCAACAGAAAAGACTTCAGATAGGTCGTCTCCACACCTCCTCAGTGTAAGCTGCCCTATGCCTTTTTATTACACACCTGGGACTTGCAGTGCAGCTGCTAAGTATTAAGGAAAAGGCAACTTCATGTTGCACTTTCCTGCCAATCTAGAAAGCCCCATTGATTTGATTTAAAGTGATCACAGAAAACATAAAATCACAGAAAAGGTTTCAAAATTCTTTATGGAACTATTCCAGGTGCATTGAAAAGATAGTAACAACAGGGTTGATCATGCAAACAGAAGAGGTTCCATAATTTTTCAAGAAACAATTCCCAAGGTTGTAGACCACTGCATCTTTTCTTTAGAACAAGCATTGCTGAATGCAGTGGGACTTACCTCCAAATAACATACACAGAAATGAGCTAATTAAGATACTATTGTATTGCAATAAATCTTTGTTATATTATTTGGACCAAAATCAATCAATCAAACAAACAAACAAACAAAATAAATAAATAAATAAATAACTACTAACTTGCTGATGCTGTTTCACAGACAAAAGTGATCAGTTCATCCTCAATCTTCTTAAAGGCATCAAAGTCATCCACAAAGAAGACATGCCTTTCACTAGGCTTGCTGCCAATGTTAAGCAGTTCAGAGTAGTCAGCATCAGCTACTCCAATGGCAAATATGCTGAACCCTAGAGAAGGAAACAAACAAACATATAGGGTAATCATAAGTAAAAAGTTGCAGTTTCCAAAACACCAATAATTGCTCTTGCTAATTATTTGATTCAGCTTAGAATGGAAAAATAAAAGCAGCTTTCTCTGGTGCACAGTACAAAATACTGATTCACCTCCCCAGCCCAATGAACTTCGCCAACTTAATCTTTCAGCACTTTTTAGAAAAAGACTTTTTTTGGAATTCTCTCCTTTTAGCCAGCCAAGTTTATTTCAGGAGCAGAAACTACATAGCATGTCAAATGGACAAAGAAGCACACAGATTAATTTTTCTTACTTCTTTCAAAAACTTATGACTTAACTCTAACTCTAGCTCTGCCAGCAAACCAGCATTGTATGCTAGGGTGTCCTGACAATTGTGCCAACACAATGTTGCAAATTAGGGATATGTGCCACAATGGTGTTTTGAACCCAAAAACTGCCCCCCCCCCCTTTATTTTAAAAAAGGAGAATACTACAGAAATGGTTTTGGAGTCCAGCAGCCATGCTGGCTTGGAGTTCTTTAGATTTATAGTCCCATAAAATAACTTGTCCAAGTTCTAGTTCATAGCCCCTGACCCAGATAGTGAAACATCTGGATCAAAGTAGTCCAGGGAGAGACCCTAATAATCTCATTATGTTCTGCACTTTCTCTTATATTAAGAAAAATAATACAAGACACAGATACTGTAAGGGGAAAAAAGAGTCAAATTAGCTATAATGAAAATCCTATGCAGTCTTTCCGGCAACAAGTCATATTGAATACAGAAGGATTTACTTCTGAGTATACATTTAAAGGATTACACAGTAAGGGTCTTCCATGAAATAGCCTAGGGAAGGTATAATATGGTCCATGAATAACCAATAATATGTTTTTATGCCCAGAACAAGCAAGGCATTAAGTACCTTAAAGGTAGAGGTCAAGTTTTCCTCTTTGACATGATTGTCAGTGTGTGTGTGTGTGTGTGTGTGTGTGTGTGTCTTCATTTCTGTTATTAAACTGAGGGAGCAGCTTTGTCAAAGGCAGCTGTGATGGCCATATGGCCAGCCTGACTGCATGGAACACTATTACCTTCCCACCAAAATGGTAGCTATTTATTTACTAGCACTTTTGCAAGCTTTTGAACTGCTAGGTTTGCAGAAGCTGGGACTAGTAGCAGGAGCTCACTCCATTACATGACACCTGGGCTTTGAACCCTGACCTTGTGATTATCAGAATCAGCGTCTTAACTACTAAGCCACTATGTCCTTGTACCTTAAGTACTTACAGGTACAAAATATCTTTATAAAAATACAGTTCAAATGAGTAAATCTATTATACAGAGAACAACTTTTTTATTTGTACCTCCCCTTTATATTGTCTGAGAAGTTTCCTGAGACCCCATAGTTTTAGGAAAGAGGAAACTAGTGATACAATGACTATTTCTTAAGAGAGTGGCAAGTTACCGTCTAGCTGCATCTCTCTGGAGACTTTGTTCACATCATCTTGTGATCGTCCATCTGTGATCACTACCAAAACTTTTGGGATCCCCTTTCTGGTCCCAGAATCAGTGGTAAATAAAACCTGCTGAGCATGTTTAATTGCCTTGCCTGAAAAAGGAAATAGAAGGGAAGGGGAAAGGGAAGGGAGGGGAGAGGAAGGAAGGAAACATTCAGTAAAACCCATGTTCCGTATTATAAAAACATGACTGATGTTAAAACAACAACTTGTAACAAACCTTAGACTCTTGCAGTTCACCTATTCTCCTCTTCTGCCATTGCCACAAGTTTGAAAAACATTCCTTCATTATTTGATTATTCACAGCTTGTTCTGTCATTCAGACCAACAATCTGTGGTTAATTTCAACTACACTGTGTGGAAACAAGCCAACTTCAAATCATGGGCTATGATGGTAACATTTTTGAACAACCAGTATTTAAAATTAACCACAGTTTATGGTTCAGATCAGAAAACATGTTAATATGTGGGTAACCTAAAATGGAATCATCCATATCTTACTGCACTGAAACAATGGACATGGAAAAGTATTCCTAGTTGGTTTGCTCTAGGTGAGTCATTCACCCTAATCTTGCCAACAGTAATTATTGATTCAAATGTCATTCCTTGTGCTTTCGTTTTTAGTAGAAGGGTATGTTTATATTAAAATCAGCAAAAATCAATTCCTACCTAGCAATCCAGCCTACCTGTTTTGGTGTTTCCTCCTTTGTATGCTATTTGCTGGATAGCCTCCAGAAGAGTTTCCTTTGTACTGTAGGCATTTAGTTTAAATTCTGTTCTGGGATCATCACTGAACTGTGCAATTGCCACCTGTGGAGAAAAGAATTTTTTACTGAACCATTAATGTGGCTCCCTTTTGATGCCTTCAACACTGAGAGCACTTGCCCAGGTCCATAGGTGTTACAGTCAGTTCATGCAAACACTTTAAGGATTGCATCCATATTACAGATTTAATACTATGTTCCTCAGGAAGTTTATTTGGAAGCAAGATGTACAAAAATTGTCCAGACAAACCTACAAGTTTAGAAATGTGGTGTTTATGATATTCCAGTGGCATCTTTGTATAGAGATTGAGTGCACCCTGGAAAAACATATACCAGGTTGAGCGACTTTGGATCAATTTTCTGTCCCTTAGACATTCCTCCATGGGCTAAAGAGACTGACAAAAAAGGGGGAAAAAACTTAAAAAACAAAATAAAACTGAAAATGGCTTCAAGTCCATGTCTGGTTTTTGATAAAATAGTGCAAGGGAGTCCTGTTGTTTAAAACAGAATTAATCTCTCAGTAGTGGTGAATCATTACTACTTTGTCAGAAAAAAGGGGAAAGCAGTGTGGCGTAGTGGTTTTAGTTTTGAACTATGACATTAGAGACCGAGGTTCAAATCAGCTCTGCCATATAAACCTTGAGCAAGTCCCACTCTCTCAGCCTTTGAGGGAGGCAAAGGCACCCCCCTTTGAAGAAACTTGCCAAGAAAATGACATGAGAGGGTCGCCTTAAGGTTATCCATCAATCAGAAACAACTTGAAGGCACACAGCAATAGCCCTTATCACATGACTGTTTTGGGAGTATAATCCAGTGGCATTCCGAAAGCAATCATGGGGTTTCATGTTATTTCGTGAGAGGTTATCTCACACAATCGCTCACAGTCCATTGGCTACATGTGCCACGAGGGTCACACTTTTCCTAATCTGATTTCTGTTATTTTCTGCCATCATGTCAATTCCAATGCACAACAAACATATCATAGGGTTTCTTAGCAAGAATTATATAGAATCAGTTTGTCATTGCATTCTTCTGAAATATAGCCTATAGTATCTCACATTCCTTGGTGGTCTCCCTTGCAAGTATTAACCAGGCTTAGCTTCTGTGATCGAACAGGATTTGCTGTCTTCATATACATTTAAATATCTAAAGAATGATCTACCAAAATCACAGTATATTTTTCAAAAGTATTTACCATAATATTATATTTTGATTCATATAATTGTCTCAGTCAAATTAAACATTAGTCCATCCATTAATTCTCACTCACTCACCTGAGTTCCATCAGGGCCAATTTTATCAAGAGCTCCAACAGTGCTGTACAGAAATCCAATTATTTTGTTGAAGTTGTCATCCCCAATACTCCATGATCCATCCACCAAAAACACAAGGTCAGCCTTCGCAGCTTTGCAAACTGGAGACATACAAAGTACTTTGGAATCAAAAGGATGCTGGGACTCCCATTTTTAGGCTGAATTCTCTCCTCCCTAACTATGCAGTTTATCTCTCACCTTTTTAATCTGGTTCAAGTTGGAAGCTTTCTGGCTTCTAAAAAGTGCTGGCGGAGCACAGTTGGGATCCGGGCTGATGGCAGCCAGAGGTTTGGCAGCAATTTAGTGAGTGATAATCCCTGCCTTCATCCCGCATCCCAGCTCCAGCCTGGGAGGCTTGAATCAGATTAAAAAGGTGATTGATAAACTTCCCTCCGCTACTTTAAAATGTGAGATTTTACTGACCACCCAAAAGTCCTGCCCAGAGGAATAATTAAAATCTATTTGCAAAACAGGAAAAACCCACTAATACTCATGTTTTTGTACTGAGGAAATCCAGTGAGATTTGATGTGATACCAAATTGAAGCTCCCATTACGTTTACCATGATCAAATCTCTCCATGGCATTTTAATCCTATTGACGTTCACTTTACTGTAGTATCGATTTAAAATGGAGCCTCCATTTCGAACATGTTCAATCATTCTCAGGATTTTCTTTTTAAAAATGTCTACCCCATCCCTGGTTTTTGTGAGCTCTGGGAATCAGCCATCGGTGCAGATAAAGGGGCTAATTCAGAGGAAGAAGAGAGAAAAAAGCTGGCCAGTGCTTTAAAGGGACTGCTTTCCAAAACGTAGGACGTTTGAATCCACCACATTTATGGTGCTTGGTTTTTCAGCCCTGCAACTGACTGCCAAGAAGGAAAAACAATGGCGCTTTGCTGGCAGGGCAAGACCAGTGGGATGTGTATGTTCTGCACATCAACACATAAATCCTTCCTTCCTGAGTGCTCTGAATGGAATCGAGAGCACGTTCTCATTTCCAGCTCTTTAAAAAAGATTGGTTCTTTCTAAAAGATGTCGGGAAGCCCTGGATTCAAAAGCACTGGTTAAGTGGGGTTTTGCCAGCCCCCCAAAAAACTGTGAGTGCACTTGGTGAGAATATGAATGACCTGGGAAAAAACCAGTTTCCACATCAGATTATTTCGTAGTGGGAATGAGCCCTAAGGTAACTTTTCAGTATGTGAAGAGATCTTGTAGCATATTTGAGACTAATAAGCTTATTGCACAGCACTCAGACGAATAGGAACAGAACGGAAGGGAAGAGAACAGGGGGACATAGTGTGTTATCGCACAGGAGAATGCCATCAATGCCGCTGGTAGTCTGCAATCCATTCCCCAGCTTTTCCACGGCAACCAATTTTCAAGGATGGTTCAAAATCGCTCTTCAAAATCATCTGCCGTGGAACGGCTGGGAAATGGACTGGGGACTCCTGGTGGCATCGGCGGCATTCTCCTGTGCAATAACACACATTTCCCCCCGTTCCATTCCCTTCCGTTCTGTTCTCTTCCCGTTTCTCCGAGTGTCGTATGATAAGCTTATCACTGTTCAAAAGAAGTGTAGAAGGTGTTGCAAGATCCTTTTGCAGACAGATATTCCAGGCTAACACAGCTATGTCTATGAATTCTAAGGTCACTATTGTAATATTTGCATCCATTACTCTGCTAACAAAATTACTTACCTTCCTTTGCAGGAGGAATTGTAGGCTGTGGGGTGGTGGTTGAAGGTGTTGGTGGTGGCTGGGTTGGGAAAGGTACTAAGGAAGAAAAAAGAAGAAATGGAAAACTTATGCACTGCTGTAATTCTGAGGGACCATGAGAAAGTGAAGAATGTAAGATGGAACACAGATTTCAGTTTATTATGAACTGGTGCTCTTTCTCTTCTTAAGGTTCTAGTCCTTTTGGTGGCAAGATATTCTTTAAAAACAGTTTGTTTTTTTTAAAAAAAATCTGGCAGCTTTATTTCCAGTTTTATTAGTGCATTTTAGCCTAATGCCTTCCTCCTTGCTTACAGCATCTATCCTCCCCTGCATCTGAACATGGCCTATATAGATGTGTGGATGAATTGCCCTTACAGCATGCCCCAACTTTGGCTTCTAATAGCTTTCCTACTAATGTCACATATCGAAACCATGGGATGTTCCTGACAATAATTACCATCCAAGATAAAATCAAGTTTTCTCATGGCTCAACTGTGGATTCTATAGTACTGGTTCTGTTTGATGACACAATCAAGAGCATCTAGCCTCCTTTGTAGATTTTCCTTTAAATTATTCAGCAGTAAGAATGTATTGGCTCTGTAGATGTTTGGTTCTGCTTCTGCATGCATGTATGTTAGAGACAGCGAAAAGCTACAAAATCAACTATTACTGCTTCTGTCCAAAAGGCCCATGTTTAAAGTTGGGAGCATCATGAAAATCTTCTCAAACTGGAATCCAAGGTGCATTTGTGTTGTATACTATTTAGCATTTCTTTCTTTTGGGAGCCAGTGTCATATAGTAGTTTGAGTGTTGGACTAGTGCTCCAGGAGACCATGGTTCATATCCTCATCCAGCCATGGAAATCTACTGAGTGACTTTGAGTGAGTCACATTCTCTCAGCCCGAGAAAAAGGCAATGGGAAACATTCTCTGAAGAAATCTTGCCAAGAAAATCCTATGATAAACATGAGTCAATGTGAAGGCATATACCCACCACTACCACAGGTTTCATGTCTGGAAGCTTGCCACAGACCTGCAGCTGAATGTTCTTGCACTGGCACCAGTTGACACACTATTGTTTTGAGTAGCATTAACATATCAAATAGTTTAATATTGTCTTATTGTCTTCTGCTGTTCGTAGGTTTAGCGTCTCAGGCACTTGGTTATGGATAAATGGAAAGGACCTCCATTCATGCAGAATTTCCACAGTTAAAGACCCAGACAATATGCTTTTATTGCTATTCAATGTGCATACTACCAGGTGCATATACACTGTAAAAATAATGCAGTTTTACACCACTTTAACTGCCATGACCCCATCCTACAGAATCCTGTGATCTGCAGTTTTGAGAAGCACCAGCACTCTTTGGCAGAAAAAACTAAAGACCTTGTAAAACTACAAATCCCAGGTTTCCATAGGACAGAGCTGCATCACTTAAAGCTATATCAAATTACATTATTTCTAGAGTGTACGCAAACGAAAAATCACGTTTTCGTGTCACAGCTTAGGCTGTATTTCAGAGATGGGTAAAATATAAATTTGAACAAAATGGGAGATAGACTCACTGATTTAGTGAGAGCTTCTGTTTCCCAGATTTTTTAAAAAAAAGTAAAGTTTTTTTTAAAGTTTGTACAGCTACCTGTAAAATATGAATTTATTTATTTATAATTTTTTGTGAGGCTTTCGGGCTATGTGGCCATGTTCCATGTCTATTTATGCTTTTGATCATGCTTTTGTACAACACTGTGGCCTACTTTGATTCTTTGTGTTAGAATAATATACTAATCTATAGTAACCCAGAGGCAGATTTGCATTTGAACATGGAGTGTACAGATCATGGAGTTCAGTCAATAATTCACCATACTGACCATCTCCAGACTATTTAGCACATGGCTCTGATTAGTGGATTCTGGTAGATTGATATGTTATAGTAAAATATTAGCAACTGCAACAATAACAAATAATGCATTCTACAAACCCAAAGTCTGTTGCATCTGATGTACTGAATTCCTGGTGAAATTCTTCATTTGTGGAGCAGTCAATACTATTGTTATGGACATGCAGAATATAATTGTGAGATGGATGTTGCTGGGAAACAGAATTCAGTGTGTGTGGGGGGGGGGAGAATACCCCATTTTGCATTTGCTGTGTATGTACAAAGGAGCAGGAAAGAAGGGGCTTGTGTGGAAAAAAAAGCAGCCAGGAAATGGGTTCCTTTCCACAAGCATTTTGACCAATAAACACATTTAAGAAATTTTGAGGAAAACTTGTGGGTGGGAGAGTAGTTAAACACTCTCTTCATCACCCACCAGTTCCTTCCCCTTCAAATGTCTTCTGCTGGCTCTGACTGGCACCTCAAGATGAAAGGGAGACTGGAGAATGCTCTGGCTCCTGCCAAGCAAATAGTTCAGTGCTGAGACACACATGATGGTGGTGAGTGACATCCCCCTGCCCCTACAACACACAACACTCTTCTGTGCCAGTTTTGTGCTCCTGTTTAGCAGTTTTCAACACAGTTTGTGTAGCCACATTTTCTGAGGCAACACCCAGAAGCCTGATTTCTCCCCTTAAATGTAACAAGAGTGTTCCCCCTACTCTAGCAACATTCAAGCAAGATCTCTTGGTCCAGCTAGCACAACAATGACACTTGCTGTCCCTAATAAAATAGTAAATATTAACTTTAATTATTATACTTATGATGTCACAGATATATGACAGATAATAGGATAATTACAAGCTAAAACATCTTCAATTGGCATAGTCCAATCTTCATTGGCATAGTCCATATTCATACAGTGGCAGCTGGTGACTTTTATGTTTTTGGTTTAAACTTTAATGCTACAAAAGGTGCTAACTCCTTATCCAAAATAATTGTAGTACTTTACAGTTCAGATAAACATCAGAGTGGAGTCACTCTCTCACTACATGAATAACATCAGCTGCCACTCCATTATTATAAATTAAATCCAGTGAGAAAAGAGATCATGCAAATTTGCTCCTTGCTGTTCTTGAATCAGAGTTGAAGTAGTGTATACAAGTGCCTGACTCTAATTTCAAATTATGAAGGAAGATGGCAGCAATTAGATAATTAGAAACTTCAGTCAAAGTGCATTCCTAATGCAAAGAGGAGAAATGGAAATAAGGAGGGCAGAGAATCAACCAATAATCACTATGAATGAAAGGTAACAAAAACTAGTCAGATTCTCAAGAAAATAGAAAGCTTAAAACATTTTTCATTCAGTCTTCCTGGTATCAAGGCCAGAACTGGGAAACGTTACTTTTCGGATGACATCTCCCTGAAACCCCTATCTAGCCCAGCCACTGGTTATGGTGAATAGTGATTCTGGGAGATGTAGTCTAAAAGTAACTTTTCCAAGATCTGGATTGAAGAGGACACATTGAGATATGGCTTTAACAATTCTCAGGCAGCTTATTAAACTGGATTCTGTCTTCAGCCCTGATTCTGGTTTCAGACAAACTCACTAGCACTATTGTATCATATCATGGGGGAAATAACAAGATTGAACATCTGCTTACTTCTGACAACAGCAGCAGGAATTATATTTAGGTAGCATGGTACTAAAAAGAATTCACTTACATGTTGTCTCCATTATGCTAACTCCAGGCCCCTCTATTTCTTGTAGTTGAGTATAGACACTGATTTTGTATTCTGTTCCAGGAATGAGTTCAAAAAAGCAGTGTCTAGGAGTCCCTCCACCCACAAGTACTTCTCCTGTTGTCCCATCTGAAATTAAAAAGGGAACTGCTTAAAGATTAAGACTTTCTTGTCATTTTATACAATAAATGTAACCTATAATTATGCTTTGTGCACATAATGAAGGCAAGGCACTTCAGACTCTAACCCACATTTGCTTAAAGCACATTAAAATTATTAGCCTTTAAGATGCCACAAAACTCTCTGTTTTTTAACATTAATAATCAATAGTAATCACATTGCAGAATTAATGCAGTTTGACACCACTTTAATTGTCATGGCTCCATCCTATGGATTCCTGGGATTTGTAGTTTGTTGTGGCACCAGAGCTCTCTAACAGAGAAGGCTAAATATCCCACAAAACTACAAATCTCAGAATTCCATAGCATTGAGCCATGGCATTACTACAGTGTAGATGCAGCCTAAGATAGCAAACACTAGCCAATTTAAAATATACAGGCACAGTCACGATTCATCGACAGGAGTTTGCCAGTGGTTTCAATGGTAGATTTCACACTCAGAAATCATTGATTTTCAGTCATCAGTGGAAAATAAAGATAATCTTACAAATCCCAACTCAAGCCTCTAAAAACAGGGCCAGGAATTGTACATCTCCTGGGTGCATACATTCTTGGGGAGGGGAGGATTCCTATTTGGCCCCTTGTCTCCTCTGAATCCATTTCTGTCTGTACATGCCTTCAAGTTGCCTGTCAACTTATGATGACCCCATGAATTTCTTATGCACGGAATACTCAAAAGCAGTTTTGACAGTTTCTTCCTCTGAAGTATAGCCTAAGCAACTGGTATTCCCTGGTGGTCATGTTCAGCTTCCAAGGGGTCATTCACACTTACTTTTTTGAATGAAGAGATGTGCATATACTGAATACTCCTTACTAAACTGCAGATCCTAAGATTTCATTCAGAATCAATTCAGCATTCCCACTATGTTTACCGTGATTGAATCTCTCCATGCCATTTTACACCTGTTGCCATTCACATTTGCCACTGTATCAATTTAAAATGGAGGTGCATCCATTTCTGGAACAGTGCAGCGTGACACAAATCGATTCGGTAGCATGGCCACACTACAGAAGATGCAGATCATTGCAGCTCTTAGAAAAAGAACTACTAAGGAGTCCGGTGCCAAATGCACTGGTTTAAGTGGGCTTTTCAGTTGGGGAGAGTGTGAACTTCATGGAAATAAACCAGGTCCACACCAGTTTATTTCAGTAGTGTGAATGGGCCCCAAGATCAGATGGCATCTGTGCCTTTAGGGTAATTTAGGTTACCACCCTCAAACTCCCAATAACTCCCTAACAATATGTTTGGCCAAACCCTTTATCACTCATTGTAAAAAAAAAAAAACACCTTCAGACTGGGCATTGTGGCTTTACTTTCAAATAGTAGTTAGGTCCCTACCCATTACTAAACAAAAATATTACTTCCCTGGGCCGACCAGACATGACTGGAACATCAGTTTGTACAGAAGTAGCCATCCAGTTCTTAAAGCATGCCTGCTCTGCACTACGGATGGGCTTTGCAGATATGAAATCATTTCAATTTTAATATGGTAGCAGTAAGAAGGCTACTTTATAAGTTTGCAGTGGTTTTATTCCACTCCATCAAAGAGTCCTGAGAATTATAGCTTAATGAAAGTGTAGCAAATTGTGTTTGGAAACTCTGTTCACAAAGCTACCATTCTCAGTTCCCTACATAGAGAGAAAGGAAGATAAACAAACATAATTTGTTTGTTTGGGGGGAAAAAGAATTTGTAATGTAGCTATGTCCACTGTATCATCTTGAGGAACAAATGTTTCTAATACATAGAGTGATCAATCTAAAAAACTGTGTGTAGTAGTAAATCTGGAATGTGGAAGATTTTGTTTCTCTTTTGAAAATAAATTATGCTTTGGCAGCAGCTAGAGAAAAAAAAGACAATATTCTTGCAAAGTGAATAAATGCATGTAGCCATTCTGGTTCATGGAAATAGATACAACCCTGATCTACAGTTATCTTTCAGCATGGTATAGTGGTGTAACATTGGGCTATGACTCTGGAGAACAGGGTTTGAATCCCGACTCAGCCATGGTAATCCACTGGGTGACCCTTTGCAAGTTATACTCTCTCTGCCTCAGAGGATGGCCATGGCAATCTCTCTAAAGTAACTTGTCAAGAAAATCCCATGACAGGTTTCCCTTAGGTTACCTTAAATCAGAAATGACTTGAATGCACACAAGAGCAACAACAACAACAGAGTCTATAGGCATAGGGCAATGATCTGCACACTCAAAAAGATTATCCACGAATGTGGGAGAATGGTGGTGGAATTCTTGCTACAGTCCTAACCCTCCTGCTAAACATCTTCCCTCAGAACAGGACTAATTTCTGCTTCACTCTGGTTATTAAAGGTAGGGTTGTATTTTATTTTTTAAACAACACACAGCCTAACCTAGACAAGATTGTTTCTGCTATTTTAGGTGATTCAAAAAGCAATCAAAAACATGCAATTAATATTGAGGAAAGAACAGTTAAAAAGAAATTGTATAAACCTTGCTTAAATAAACAGGAGCAGCCTGAAGACACACTGCTAAGATCTTCTGCTGAACCTATTCCTTTCAGTACAGCGTAATGAACTGTGCCTGCTGTTGGGACGTCTGTTGGGTCTATTAATTGTTCCATGCAAGAAGAGCCACATCTAGACAGGCAGTTTAGACACAGAGCAGAGCTCTATTGCCACAACAAACTACAGTTCCCAGAATTCAACATCACTGAGCCATGTCAATTAAAGTGGTGTCAAACTGGGTTATTTCTGTATTGTGGATGCAACCTAGTATGAATATTGATTAAAGAACAATGTAACAGAATATCTTTACATCTGATTGATATTATCTGATATGCTAACTTACCAGCAAGAGATTCTATCACGATTCTGTATGCAGTTGCATGTCTGTGAAGTTGCCACTGAGCACATATACTTGTCATACGAACTTGATAAGCTCCCAGATTTGTCACTCCTAAGTACACTGCAATAGAGTATACAAGTTAAAACATTCATCATATATTTTCTGAGGGGAAAATGTTTGTGTTTAAAAATGTGAATACTGAAAAACTACTGCTAGGATCTGAAGAGCTGCTTTATGAAAATCCAATTTGTCCATCAATCCGCACACACACACCTTCCCTTTTCCAGGTATAGGCCCAAGGAAACAAATGGCATCTAAATGTCATCAATGTATGAATCTGTGATGATTCTACAACATGAATTAGCAAGGTGTGGTCCATGGGCCACAACTGTGAGCCTGTAGGCCCTTGGGACCCATCTGAGTTACCCCTGAAATGCCCCAGAGGATTCCCCCCCCCCCCAATATTTTTAAATTCAGGCCAATTTTTAGGCTTTGGTTTGCTCCCAAACTGAGCAAAATCTGCCAAAGCCAGGGGGTGATAACTAGGTTGAAAGATGGAACTGGGATTGGATAAGAAGAAACCATTCTCAACAAAAATAAACCATTAAGCTAATTTACATTTAAAATGTGAGTTCTTTAAAGGCAAGTGATAATGCATTTAATGATGTAAACCACGTTAATAATATTTCTTGAAAAGCTATTTGTTTCTTCCCAATTTGGGATATTTCCAAATTGGATTTATTCAGATTTGTTAGTAAAAGGTAAAAAATAAAAGGGAAATTGGGCCATTTTAAAAATATGAGCTGGTAGATGTTTGCTACTTAAGACCTATTGACTTTTGTATCAGTAACATGGAAAGTATAAACTCAGAGAATCATAGAAATAGGAACAAATATTGCCATTTCCTGAAGATGCTTCATGGTACTTGAGACTTAGTAGTAAATATCAGAAATGCAATATTATCATTGTGTATCTATGGACATCTGCAGCTAGTCTAGAGTGCTCTTTGTTTGTTTGTTTTTAAACAAACAATTCATAGAATTCATGAGTAAACAACCATATTAAACATGCTTCAGATACAAAGAATGATGTGCATTTTTACAAGGAATACTACACACTACACTTTCACAGTTCACATGTGTGTCACTACAATTTCACTTTAACTGACCTGGCTCCATCCTATGGAATCCTGGGACTTGTAGTTTGGGGAGGTACTAGAGCTATCTGACTGAAAATTCTGAATACTCCTTACTAAACTGCAAATCCTAAGATTTCATAGGATGGCACCATGTCACTTAAAGTAGAATCACAGTGCTACAAATGTGTAGTATAAAAAAACCCTAAGATCTGAATAGATATTTTATACTGTAATAAAAGTGTTGATCTTGATTTTTACTTGATTGTAAAATAGTTATGTCCTGTTTTCTGTACCAAATGTACACTATTCGGTAGACCTACTGTGGTGTCTAACAAATATTGTTTAATTTACTTGTGAAAACATCCAGTGCTTCATGTTAAGAACAGAAATACTATATTTTCATTAGAAAGAGCAGAGAAGGGAAAAGATTCCATTCAAAATTTCGTTCACAGTATAATGCTGAGATTACTGGTGAAATATGGTCTGTGGAGATAACAAGATAACTGGATAACAAGGCATTAAAGATTCTTACATGTTTTGGCTACACCTGCTAAGGCATCACTGAATCCTGTTGAGTATGAAGCAAATACTTTAACGCTGTATTCAGTTCCACTAAACAAATTCAAAATGAGGATAGTGTTGATATCGTCTCCTACAAAGGTCTCCAGTGCTGGCCCAGGAACTGTAAGCAAAAAGAATGCAAAAAGACTTTGGCCCAAAAGTAATTTGCTTGATAAAACTACATTTAATAATATTTCATTACTTGCCTCTGGTCACAGACACAAAAAAATGCTGAAATTCTGTATCAGCTACTTAGGGTGTCTCAAAACTGACTAAAAAGACCAGAAAGTCCCAGATTTTGCTCCTGTTCTTTCCGATTTTATTTAGGAGATCTATACACATTTTATCACAGAACTTTTTCTGTCAACTTCTGGTACAAGCAGAGTTTTTTTTTATACCAGCTCCAAGGTCAGTTTATTTTAATCTACTATAAAATTGGAAAGAACAGGAACAAAATCTGGGATTGAAAAGAATACTTAACTTTCATTTGGACTACAATTGGCAAGTTTTACTATACAGTACCTTAATGTTTTTTCTAGATAACAGTACTGAGATGTCTTGAGGAATTCAATTTCTCTGCCTAAGAAAGGGCTAGCTGGCTTCGCACAGGAGAGGGTCATTGTGGATCTCAAGGGAAGTTAATTTTTTATTGCAAATGGACTTGAATTTTTATTGCCCTTTGTCCCCAGTCCCCATACGGCCAAGAAGGGAAGTGGCCTTTGTCTGCATTGATACTTCTCTAGACCACTGTAACTGACACCAGAAATAACATCTGAGACAAACATAGACCTGTGACTCTAACATCATCACTTTTCTTCTCCTGTATGATTCTTAATATCTTTGCCTGGTGAAGAAGCCAGTGGAGCTTTGAAAGTTTGAATGGTTTAATTTCGGCATTTTGGTTGGTAAATAAAGCTATTTCTCTTTTGTGGATTTTGTGATATTTTTGCTGCATGGCCAACACACCTACCCCCGATTATATTTAACTTACTATTAGGCCTCAAACATATGGTCAAAAAGGACTGACATTGGGCTGATCCAGGGATAGGGCATATACGTGCTCCTGGATCATACAGAGGCCATGAAAAGGCCGTGCCGGGGCCATTTAACGCAGCCCAAACCCAGTCACAAAAAAAGCAGTTTCTTACCACTCCTTTTTGCATTCTGTTCGGGACCACAACAATGACTACCCTCAGGACCATAGCGTCTGGTTGTCATGGTCCTGTGGTGATCAGGGTGGGAGCAGCCTCTGGCCACTCCTTTTGCCCCATCTGCTTCACCCCTAAACCTATCTTGCCCCACCCCACTGCAAAAATACATGCTCCAATTGCTAGCCTAATGGATCCTCTAGTCCTCATGCAGCTGATTCCCATAAAGTAGGTTGGAGGGGGGAAGTTATCATCATGGCAATACCATTAGTGTCACAACCAAGACTAAGTAGTGATCATGTATACAAAACATTTACCAAGATTTACTGCTTGGTATCTGTTTCACATTCATAACTGCTAAGTAGTCATCAGTTTGACACTATTGCCACAATTGTAACTCCCACCAAAACCTACTCTACTGGATATCAGCTGGATAGGAAAGAGGAGGTGAATGGTGTTTCTGTAAATGTTTGGGAGGGGCAGGTTGGGACAGGAAAGGTCCCTTAGTGGTCATGCAGATGGCGCAAAAGGAATGGCCAGAGCATGGGCTCGGTCCTGATCCAGGCCACTGCCATGGTCCCAAACAGGATGCCGGCAAAGAGCGGACTTTCTCTGCTCCTTTTCCAGCTGGCTTTTCCGATCAGGTGTGCTTTCCATGCAGTCTCCAGCCACTCTGCGTCCATGCGTCATCTAAATGCCATGTCCTCCGAATGGCCAGAAGCCACACTTTCCTGGCCATCTGTTTTGGGCCTTGGGAACTAAGTAGCTTATACAGGATTACAGCCAATATTTACATTTAAAAGACACCCCCACCCCCCATTTGTATACTGATACTGGCTTTTTGGTTTACTGAAAATTCATATTACCCATTTCTGAAAGCTTAAAGTGGATAACATTTTAGGAATAAATACAAGAGAAATAATAATGGCCTTTAACATCAACCTTGTGGATAAATCTAAAAACATTACTAGTCATCAGAATACATATTCACTAAATTATCTGCTTACACTTCAGAGTGAACTATGTGATATATAATTCCACAAACATTTTACAGACTAATTTTTGTTCTACAAAGTAGAACCTCTCAGGCTGCAGTCTGGAAAGAGTATTGGGAGAATGGGCAACTTCATATAAGGAGAAGCAATTCATCTATTTTCCCTCACCAAAACATCTCCACTTCCAGTTGCTTTATACCTCTATATTTTCCTCAGATGAGGAAAATCTGAGAGGCAAGTTTGGCTGGGAAAATACTGTAAGTGTAATAGAAGCCCTATTCCCCTAGATAAACATTCTCCCACTTCAAAATGCAGGCTAAACAGCTGAACCTTTCCCCCCCTCTAAAACAAAAGAGGCTAGCAAAACGCATAAAAGAACTACATAAAATGTATACAGGTAGTTGCTTTCCAAGGCTGCAATCCAAAACAAATTTACAAAGGCTAAGCCACACTGAACTCAGTGAGATTTACTTCTGAGTAAACATGCTTAGGCATATATGATGTATCATGTATGACAATCAATTTGTTCCATTTTTTAAAAAAATCCTCTCTAGAAGTCTGCAGGGAATTCCTTCTTGCCCTGGGTGACAAGGACCCAATCAGTCATTCACTTGGATAGTAAATAGCCCTTTACCTCAGTTCTCCAACAAATGAGATGAGACAGAAAACTAAGACAGTAAACCTCTATCTGGACTGCAAGTATGAGGATCACAGGACTGAAAACTACTTTGCGTCAAAAACTAAACCAAACCTCAAACAACGCATATAAAAATTAGCATGCCATGTTTTTCATGGGAAGGTCATCCCATCCCATTATTTACTTACTACATGAATCTCATGCCTTTCTTCCAATGAGTTCAAGATGGCATGCATAGCAACGAGATATATAGAAATCGTTCTCTATATTCACCGCAACCCTGTGAGATAATTAAGTGTGAGGAAAACAGTGAGTGGCTTGAGGTCAGCCAGTGGCTGCAGGCAGATTCATTAAGTGTTTGGATATGGATTTTCCAAGTACCAGTCCAATATTTGGACCACTTCAGCACACTGCAATTTCAATGAGACCTGCCTGCAGTCTCAAGCTGTACAGTTAACAGTTCCTACCATATCTGCTATTGAGAACTATAGCTAGGTAGACATTCTAACCTAACAAGTATGTAAAATACAGAATTTCCTTTACAGAAAATAGAAATAAGCTACATTGGCACTCACTGTTCACAGGTTTGTACACAATCCTGTATCCCATTGTGGGTGATGGAGGAGCATCCCAACTAATCCTCAATCTGTTGTACCATTCATCAGAGACTCTTAGATTTTCTGGAGCAAACAGGGGTACTAAAAAAAATAACATTATGAATTACACCCTTTTCAGTTTGTCATGGTTTGATTAAAAGCAGGTATTTTCTTAAATTCTGACCTCCATGCAAAGAGAAAATCTTTATACTCACAGGTTTTTCCTGGAACTGACAAGCTGGCACCTTCTCCATCAGAATAGATAGGAGTGACCATAACTTTATATTCAGTGTCTGAAAGCAGAGGCTGGAGAAGCAAACTGTTTTGCCTTCCAGGGACCATTACCTGTACAGGTAGGGAGGAATGACAAAAGAAGTAAGAGTGACAATTATCTGTGCTGCCACCTCCAATCTCAGTCTTTAAGACTGTCACAATGTCATATCATATACTTTTTTTTTTCTATGCCAGTGTTCAACTACATATGTGAAAATGTTATACCTCTTTGCCTCATAGGAGTTTATCACACAGGAGGAATTTCCCTCAATTTTGAATGGAGCCAATTCAAATTCACATAAATTCGCTAGTTCAGCGAATTTACATGAATTCTAATTGCGTTCGGAATGCATTCAGAATGACTCCCCATTTCCCAAAAATGACCCCCTCCCATTTCCCAAAATTGTGTGAGATGCACTAATACGCAATTACGTGAAACCCCATGATTGCATTTCGAATGACTTCCCATTGCCCAAAATTGTGTGAGATACACTCATACGCAGTAATGTGAAACCCCATGATTGCGTTCAGATTGCCATTGCATTATACCCCCAATTTCCATCATATATAAACTCCATAGAAATGTATTAGGAACTAGATATGAGTCATGACTTCTGAATTTAAATGTGAAAGGCTTTCACACATGAAGGTGTACATTCTTCTGTATAAGCATTCAACACCATTACTTCACCAATCATTATCATCATCATCATCATCATCATCATGTTTTTGGAGTATTATTACACTGCAGATTTATATTGTAGGATGTTCAACAGCTTCTTAATGAATCTGGGGAATGATTGTTTGATGGGAGTACAGAGGAATCTGTTAGAAATTCCAAATTTCCTTCACAGAACCACAGGTTATAGCATTTTTTTTGGACAGAGGGAATTGTTGTTAAAACAGGTGTGTTTGTACTTTTGATACAAATAGGGTGTTTTGTCCCTATTGCATGATTTAATTTTACCTTGACACAAATTACTTGAGTCTTGCATACTGTGTAAAACAGCATATTTAAATAATGAATAATGAATGAGATAAACTAGACATTCACAAACAGTGTTCCAGGAGAAAATGGGCTTTTTATGAAACAAAAGGAATTATGTTGTATAGGACCAAGTGATATCAGTTCCAGCATTCTATCCATATCGTGGTCAACGACATACTCTCTAATATTTCACAGATAGAAACAGAGATGTGTGGCCAAGTAACATCAGAGTGAAGTCAAGGTGGCAGATGTTATTAATAAGGAAGAACACACAAACTAGAAGAGGCTGCAGCTGTTTGTTTCTGCTTAAACCTACTGCAAAAGGCAAGACTCCAACCCCTCCTCTCCAATTCCTCCACTGAGTACAGTTGGCAGACTAACCATCTAATTGGAAAGGCGGTATATAAATAAAATTTATTATTATTATTATTATTATTATCATCATCATCATCATCATCATCATCATCATCATCATCTATGGATTGGAGCATTTGTGGATGGCCCTGCCCCATTATCATGAATGCCAGCGCATACACACAACTGTATCAACATGGTCAAAGCACACATCACACATCTATTGACAATAATGGGACTTGAAGTCCCATGCTTTTTAGTATCCAAGGGGCAGTCCAGAAGTGAAACCCCACCGATACGGAGGGCTGACTATACACTGAATTAATTGAATACAAACTGCTTTTGCACTTTGAATTTAGTAATTTGAAGTAAACTATAGGATAAAGGAGGAAGAAGAGAGAGAAACCAGGACGTTTTAAAAGCTGATGAAAAGACAGGGGATTAATTGGGATAGTCCCTGCCAAATCAGAACAATTGGACAGTTGGCAACCAGGTGTCTATGGGATGCTAACCAGTAGGACATGAATTTAACTGCAGCTTTTGTCTCATATTCCCCAGCAACATGTATACAGAGGCATTCTGCCAAAGATACTGGAGATGATACATTGTTGTTGTTGTTGCTATTAATTTATTTATACTTCACCTTTCCCCGAGACTTAAGGCAAAGTATAGCTCTAAACCATCATGAAAACCTCCTTGAAGTGTCTCAAATGTATAGAGATGACAAGATCAATGAAAGTCAGCTTGTTCAACATTACCGATCTTTCCCTGCAATGGACAGCCAGAGGTGAATCCTAAGTGCATTTTTGGCCTGTCCTCTGTTTATGTCAGGGTGATGGTGAGGCTGAAAAAGCAGCCAAAAGGAACCAGAATGAAGCTCTAGAACACACTGAAGAATCCTTTACAAGTAAAGGGCTCCATGGCATGCAATCAGGGTTTTACTGTCATCCAAGAAGATGACATGGAAACTATCTGCTGAAGGTACAACTTGAAAATCATCTGCTCTGCGAGGTGACAAGAATGCAAAGCTGTATCATATGTGACTGTCAAAAAGATGAAGCAAAGCTCAAACCTCCAGCATTCTATGGAACTGATTTTGAGTTCCTGTCATTAATGCAAATGCTTGGCAATGTGCAGTGTAACCACAGGAACAGCCACATGGTGATATTATACATCTGGAGCACAGCAATACATTTTAAAACCAAACAATGACTGTATATTGGCCTGAAGCCACACTGAGTTGAAAAAACACAGGAATTTTACCTTTTCAAACACTGGAAGTATCTCTGGTCGTCACCACTATCCACAAATCAATGGACTGCTGCTATTTAGAAAGGTCACATAGAAGAATCTCTCCAACAGGAATGGGCACCTTGTGGCCCTCTAGATGTTGCTGGATTGCAGCTCTCATCACCAGCAATGAGGGATGATAGACTTTGAAACTTAACATCATGAAGCCCAAAAATGGCCCACCCCTTTTCTACAGCTTATTCAGGGAGATGTTAAAGAGTCCAGGCTATATTACTTCACATTGACAATGGGAGCTCACATAATTAAATGTTTATTTTTGTTGGTCCCAATACAATGTTTGATTGTGGACAAACTTTTAAAAGGGATGTTTATTTTTGCAACCCGGGAGGAATCCACAGTACCACTGCTTTGATGTAAAACAAAGCATTAAAACACTATCTACCAAAACTTCATAAAAGTTTCATGAAAGAAATGGAAGTGAAAAGGCCAACAGCTTGAAGGGAAAGACTGTCAATTAATCTCCCTTTCTGACATTTTTATTGATAGAGAAATACAGGTGCAATTAAAAAGACAGACTGCAAGAAGAAACATGAAATAATATTCTGTCAAAGAAGTAGTGAAAAAAGCCTTTATCATTAACCATAAAGACTGAAAGCCCTATTTGAATACAGAATGATAGCAAATAAATCTAAGCAAATTACCCTGATGTTCACAGTGGGAGAAAAAAAACCTCACATTATACAATTGGCTCTGTTATAAATGCAACTGCACTCAGATTTGCAAAACTGACATTTTTTGGTACAATTATCATCAATAATTCTTGCCAAGGCCCCAATCCTGGAACTCATCAATAATTCACAAATTACTGACAGACAACTCGGAAGATTCTCAGTGGATGCGGCATTGGCGCTTGAAGCTCAACATGTCTACGACAGAGCTTCTCGTCTTCCCACCTAAGCCCACCCTTCAATACTCCTTTTCTATTTCTGTTGATGGCACTTCTATTCATCCGGCTCAGCAAGCCCGCAGTCTTGGTTTCATTTTTGATTCCTCTCTGTCGTTTATTCTCTAGATTCAGGCCACCGCCAAGACCTGTAGATTCTCTCTTTATAGCATTGCTAAAATCCATCCATTCCTCTCAGCCTCCATTGCCAAGACTCTGGTCCATGCCCTGGTGGTCTCATGACTAGATTATTGTAACCTTCTTCTGACAGGGCTCCCTCTCTCTCATCCCCATCCTTTAATCTCTGTCCAGAACTCAGCTGCACGTATTATCCGCTCACCGCTTTGACCATGTTTCTCCTCTTTTATCCTCCCTTCATTTGCTCCCCTTCCCCTTCCACATCCAGTACAAGCTTTTGTTATTGACTTTCAAAGCCTTCCACAGACTGACCCCTCCTTGCTTGTCTGACCTTCTTTCTCCTCACGCTCCTTCTCGTACCCTCCGTTCTGGTAGTCAAGGTCTCCTGTCCCAGCCGAGGATTTCCACTGCCCTGTCCCAGATTCGTCCCTTCTCACTTGCTGCCCCTCACTCCTGGAACCTTCTTCCCCCACATATATGCCTCATCACTTCTCTAACCAGGTTCAAAATTAATTTAAAGACTATATTGTTTAGGGAAGCATTCCAAGGATTGTGCCGTCTGCCCCAGTGTTAAGGTGAAAACTAATAAAGCCATTGATAACCAACTGATAACCAATAATCTCTGCCATTAATGATCAATAATGAACAGTTTAGCCATAGTGAGAAATAGAGCTAAAGGAAAAACTTGTTCTTTTGAATCTGGCTTGTAGCCCCCACCTTAGGAGGGAAGAGGGAAGCAAATGCGTGCTAATGGCAACAAGTGTTCCTGATAAGACTAAAGACTGGCTGGATGCCCAGAAATCAGAATGTTACAAGGACTAAGCTAAAAACAAAAGGTTTCTGTCAGTAAGCCTAACAGATAGATAGTGATATACAATGAAATGAGGTGCAAAGAATATATATATAAATGAATGTTAAACTACGCATGCTCAATGAATGTTTCATGGATTGATAAAAACTGGTTACGCCATTTTTAGACTCATTCAGTCAATGAGATGACTTTGGCTGAAACTCTGCATGCAGACTGAGACTGTTTGGAATAAATGAGTCTGATTGGAAATCCCCACAAAGCCTCACTTGCATAATTGGTTGTGAATGGGTTAATTGACCCTTTGTTTACCGTAACACCAGGATGCCTCCTTCTAACTATGTACTAAGAAGCTGAGCCCGCCCTCCAGTCCATCTGCCTTGGTCCAGGCCCCACAGGGAGAGAAGAACCACTGGACCTCATCCCCTTTCCCACCACCTTTCCTTTCTCTTTTTGTGTTGTCTCTTTTAGATCGTAAGCCTGAGGGCAGGGAACAATATAAGATTGTATATATACAATATAAGATTGTATGTACAGCACTGTGTAAATTTACAATGCTATATAAATAAATAAATAAATAAATAAATAATGAAATAGCTTATGGAAGGAGGCAGCTGCTAAGATACATAGGCCTACATGTTTAAGTTTTAGTTCCGTGGTCCCCAAACTGTGCCCTTTAAGGGATTTTAGACTTCATCTCGCAGAAGCCTCAGCTATGTTGGCCAATAGTCTAGGATCCTGGGAGCTTAAGTCCAAAATTCCTCAAAGAGCACAGTTTGGGAACCACTGTTTTAATTTATCTTTACTTTGTGGCTTTCCACTGAAATTTGCTTTCTTCAATCTATCTTTTAGGCCAGTGGTATTCAAACTTTTCACTCTTGAGACCGCTGTTTACATGCAGATGTTGTGCCCTCCCACTCAATGTAGTATATGAATAAAAATATTATTTTCTTTTATTTAGTATGCATTATTTCATTCCAATGTTCATGTATATTCATATTTTAATATTTATTATGAAATAACAATATTCAAAATAGAAAAGTTTTATTTACGCAAATTTAATATTTAACTCTATGCATGTGTAAACTTCATACATAAAAAAGTTTTGGAAGAGGATAAGGGAGCAGGGCCTCCAAGTCTCACTCTCTCTTGACCAGAGTGCCACGCCACCATTTGAGAACCATTGTTCCAGCCTAAGTGAAAGGAGTCTTGTGGAAGCAAACAATGACATATATACAAGAGCTTGAAAAAGCTACCTTGGGGGATATAACTTCAAGCATACACAAGCAGAATGATCACTGGCTCTCCTGACATGTACGTGGGGTTACCTTCCTCCCTAATCTTTTAATCTTTTAATCTCCTTCCTAAAACTATGAGGACTTTGACTTCATCCATTCATTCTCATGCCAGCTGTAACCAAGGATTTATCGCATGAACTTTTAAACTGGCTCAAGCCTCCTAGCTACAGCAGGTATGCAAGATAGAGGTGGGGATTATCACATGCTAAATCACTGCCTCATCACCGCTTGCCATCAACCCGGGTCCAAGCCAGGTCCCAACCACACTTCGCTAGCACTTTTTAGAAGTCGGAAACTTTCTGGCTTTCTAAAAAGTGCTGGCAGAGAGTGGCTTGGACCTGAGCTTATAGTGGGCAATGATTACACGGCGATTTAGGATGCAATAATCCCTGCCTCCATCCCGTGTCCCGGCTGCAGCCCAAGAGGTTTGAGCCGGTTTTAAAGTTCATGCGATAAATTCCCAAGTTTAAGTAGACTTAGGTCCAAAACACATTGCAGAAATAATCCAGTTTGAGACTGCTTTGACTGCAGTGGTTCAGTGCTAGAGAATCCTGGGTATTGTAGTTTAATGTGGCACCACTGTTCTCTGACAGAGAAGGCTAAGTGTCTCCCAAAACTACAATTCCCAGAATTTCCTAGCACTGAGCCAGAGATGTTAAAGCAGTCTCAAACTGGATTATTTCTGCATGGTGTTTTGAACCACAGTTAGTAGTTCTCACATTCATCTTTGGTACCTTTTCTCTGAGGACCAAAGCTACCAAACTGCATACAATTTCAACTAAAACTAATGGTGACTTTCCTACTCATGCAATTAATAATCACTGTAGCCAATCTGGAACAGTAGGGAGCAAAGCTCAATCACCCCCCTCCCCATGTCAAGGACCAAACTCCCAGTCTGGATCAGGATATATGTCATATCTGTCAAATAATAATTTTCTTCAAGTTCACATGACAACAACCAGGTTCTCTTCCCTCTGCTGTCTTGTAATTGTTTGTTTGGTCCAGATTATCTGAAAGCCTGTATTTTACTATGGTGCTTTTTACATTGGCTAAAAGGGGCGGTCCAAACTCGCCCCTTCTAGCGGCGAGATGAGGCCTAGGCTGCCACACGGGCAGCCCCAGAGGCCTCATCCCGCCGCAACGACCCGCTGCAAAAAAGAGCTCCGGGATCGAGCTCTTTTTTTGCGGCACGGGAAGGGCGCGATTGGCGCCCTCCCGCGCCGCCAGAGTGTCAAAACGTGCGCAGCGCGTCAAAACGCTGCGCACGTGATGACGCTTGTACGGCGCCACCGTGTAGAAGCCGCCATCTTTAAATGGCGGCTTCCACGCGGTTTAGGCTTAGGGAGGGTGTAAAGGCTACGCCCTCCCTAACCCTAAATGCGGGCTTTTTAGCCCTAAAAGCGCCTTTTTTTGCCCGTGTAAAACGGGCCACTATGAACTTGCCTCCAAGTCTTAGAATTCAAAGATATAGCCGTGTTAGTCTGTAGAATCAGTATGTAGAGAGATCTTATAGCACCTTTGAGACTAAATGAAAGAAGTTGGAAGCATGAGCTTTCACACTTCAATCTACTTCCCCTGATGCTTCTGAGGAAATGGTCCTGAGAGCATTGGAGGAAGTAGACTGAAGTCTACAAAACTTTGTGTTGCCAACTTCTTTCTTTCAGTTAGTCTCAAACGTGCTACAAAATGTCTCTGAGTCTTAAGAGTTTTCAAGAGAGGGTTTTTTCCATCTCACCATCCGTCTCACCATCCTCTCATTTGGTAAAGACATGGGAGATAGCCTTCTCAGGGGCTGCTCCTAGCCTATCAAACTCTCTTCCAAGGGATGCTTGGTTGGCCCCTTCTCTGCTCTCTGTTTTATCAACAGGCTGAACTGTTTGGGTTAGAGAGACATGCAAAAGTGTGCTAAAAGATGTATTTTAATGGATTTCATTGCTTTAATGAATTGATTGATTGATCGAGCTCACTTTGTCTTTTTTTAAATTTTATAGATATCTTGTGAAAATACAAACAATAATACGCATTGCGAAAATACATAAAAAGAAAGCAAACAAACAAAAGCAATTAGAAAAAAAACAAAAGAGAGATTACAAGATTATAAAACTGACATACTTATTTGATAATTTGTCTTATTACTATGAGTGTTGAAATTCTAAATCGTAACCTATGCTGTAGATCCTGAGAACGAGAAACCAAGAAATAACGGAATATAATTAGAGATTGGAGGATAATCTCCTGCTTGATAAATTTATGTAACTTATTTCCAATAATATCCTCTGCAATATTGATTGCAGCATTACAATCGTTATATTTTAGTCTCTTCTTCACTAGTAACTAAATCATTAAATCTTTTTTACCCTCCATTCCTCTTCCCAATATTGTAAAAAAGGGAGCCAGTCTTCAAACAATTTATCTTTTGATTTGTTATTAACTAAAGAAGTTAATCTATCTATTTCTTTTAGTTCGTAAACTTTAAATAACCAATCATCGATAGTTGGTATTTCTTCTCTCTTCCAATTCCTAGCAACTATTAATCTTGCTGCTGTAACAAGATACAAAAGTATTTTCCAATTTTTTATTTCATCTTCCTTTTGAGGACAAGATGTTATATTCAGCAAATATAATTCAGGTTGCATAGGGTATTGGATTTTCATAATTTTTTGTATCTGTATATGTACTTTTGACCAGAATCTTTTTATTCTGGGACATGCCCACCGCATGTGATATAATGATCCATAATTCCCCTTACAATGCCAACATTTGCTTTCAGATAGTTTGTATATTTTTTTTCAATTTCATAGGGGTTAAATACCATCTGTTTGAGATTTTAAAATTATTTTCCTTTAAGTCTTGCGAAGCTGTAAAAGTGTTTGTTTTCTTCCAGGCTTTCTGCCAATCTTCATACGCTATAGAGTGTCCTATGTCTTGGGCCCAACGCACCATATTTTCTTTTATAGTTTCCTTTTCTAGTTCTCTATTAGTAATTTATAAAGTTTCGATATTTTACCCCTATCTTTTCCTTTCCAAATTCCATCTAATTCCGAGTCTCTGGATTCTATGCCCTTATTTTTTAAATCTTCTTCAAATTTCCCTTTAATTTGCAGATATGTAAACAAATCAGGAGCATTTCCTTCTTTCACCAGATCATCTAGTTGTTTCATCTTAATATTACCTCTTCTGTCTGTTGTAACTAGACCTTTATATGTAAGCTTTTTTTGCTTATTGTTTTGCCTAATAAAGAATGCCTCATGAGATGAGGTCCAGAGAGGAATTTTATTGCAAAACATTTGTTTAATTTTTTACCAAGTTTTCAATAATGTTTTTCTTATCAGATGGGATTCAAAATCCTTGTCTTTTTTTTTTTTTGCATGTCATATATAAGATGGCGTGCCAACCATATTTTAATCCAGTTCCTTCTAAATTCAATATTTCATAGCTTTCCTGTTTTATCCAATCTTGTATCCACATGAGATTGCAGGCCCATAGATACAATTTTAAATCAAGAAGAGCATAACCCCCTCTCTCTTTGGAATATTTCAGAATTTCCCATTTTATTCTAGGTTTTCCACCTTTCCATACAATTTTTTAAACTCTATAGTCCATTGCAGTATCATCTCTTCCTTCCATATTATTGGGAGTTTTATTAACCGAAATAATATTTTCAGTTTTCAGTAGATTGAACTCACTTTGTATTAACTCATACTGTAAGCTGCTTTGAGACAAATTTTGGGGGAAAGGTGGTATATAAATCAAAACAAATCATTCAATATTTTATTGCACTGAGTGGGAGTTGGCCTATGGGGCTCCTTCCAACTCTATGATCCTATTAAATATTTGCCTTTGAAAGTCAAAATGCTATATACACTTTGCTGTGCTATGTGTACGGAATACATGCATATATGCACATAAAAAGTAAATTTATTTATTTATTTATTTATTTATAGTATTTCTGTATCACCGCCCATCCCACAAGGGCTCCTGAAGTCATGAAAGAATAAAAGCCAATTAATATAGAAACAATTTTAAAAAACACATTAAAATATTCTTTAAAAATACTAAAAAGCTGTCTAAAAGCAAACATAGAATCTAGTTTTAAAACAGTTACAACAGAATTTCCGACACTGAACACCAGGCAGAACTGCAGTGTGATATGCATCTGCTATACACCAATATATCATTGTAAGCTGTGAAGGATCCACACAGGAGTCCTTCAGCAATTTATTATGAAAATATTTTTGAAAGCTCAACTGATGCCATATAAAGACTCATACTAACCATTCTTACTGCTTCCTCACCCCAATCACCATTGGCAGTGAGATATGTCACCCTGAATTGACGAACATTGTAATCTGTAATATCCCATTTCACCCTCAAGCTTGATGTAGTTTCTTCATCTATAACGAGATTCCTTATTCCGGTTCGAAAGACTGAAACAATATTAAAAAATTTAATATGATTAAAAATGTTTAAATCCAACATTTTATGAACTGTTTGAAGATCATTCTGTTATTATTAACAACTGCCTTTAAAAAGCCCTCAAGACTTATTAATCCCAACACAATAAAATACTAATATTTGTTCACAGTAATATTCACCAACTCAGTGTATTTGCAATAGTTTTATATATTTTTATACCTGCTGTTGTAGGCTGGAAGGTTGTTGTGCTCGTAGTAGTTAGGGTGGTCATTTCAGTAGTCATCACTTCAACTGGGGAAAAATGATAACATTCCATTCATACAAAATTTTATTTCATTTAGCACCAATATTTACAAGGCTCCCATCGACAGGATACAGCCTTGCAAGCAAAACACCAGTTTGCAGAAGCTAATTTAAATAGAAAGGAAGAAAGAACAAAAATGCTACTTCTTTCATCCAAGACAAGCAGGTTGGCTTAGGACCATATAATATAGCTTAAACCAAATGGCCATTGGCAGAGCCATTTTAATTAATTCATTGTACGTGAGCCAATGCAGTATAGGGGTATGAATGTTAGACTAGGAGTCTGAAAGACCAACTCTGAAAGTTGGTTAAACGTTTTTTAAATGGTTTTTAAAACTGATTATTTTCCCCCATTAAACACTTACAGTACAAGGGTATTTCTGAACAATGAATTGTAACTAATTCATTACTGGTCATTTTTAATAATTTTAAATGATATTTTAAAATTAACAGTGGAAGTTTTTCATGAAAGAAGTAGGAAATTAATCAATGATTTCTTTTTTATCAAGCAGTTAATGTATGATTTTCAATTTTAAGATGTTAATTGTAAAGGCTCTAGCCACCACTTACCATTATTTAGTTATTTATTAAAAAATAAAACTTATATGATAAGATGTAATAAAAATAAACATCATGAAATACAAGGATATATCCATAAAATAATCCATCTGGAACAGGAGCAATGAGATGACAATAGTGTGTCTTCAGATCAGAATAACCATTTACTTGAAAACAAGGAAGATTTTTAGATAGTTCACGCAATGGAAAGGACTATGAATGGAATTATTGTTTGATTAGTATTCTTAATTAATTGTTGAACCAGTGTGCTTTTTATATGAGCTTAATAGACTTCAACTCAGCACCTGTTTTTGATGTCAAGGATTACCCTGGAACATAGGAAACAGGGATAACAACAAACGCCCTCAAACAGGTGCAGAATGTTCATCATCAAGTGGTGGCTCTCATGTCAGTGGACCCAGTCCAGGTTTTATCCAGGTTTTAAAAGCACTGTCCAAGGTGCTAGGTTCAGTACCTTAGACAGAGCCTTTAAAACTAGTGAAAACTTGGAACAAGTTCACTAACATGAGATCCACCAGCTGCCAATGGCACCATGTAACAGAAAATATCCTTATATGAGATTAGGGGCAAGAGGTTCCAGGCAGTGGTCTTCCTGCACTGGGTGTCACCTGTTGTGTGTGTTGGGGGGGGAGGGGTTTCTGGGGGCATGGCCAAAAGGGCATACCCCCTTACCTTGCCGCCAGGTGCCATTTTACTCATGAGTAAACCCCAGAAGGGAGGGGGTGGTCTGGCCACTCTCCCTTGATGCTGGGTGCCATTTTTCTCATGGGAAAATAAGTGCCTAGCAGGGACTCTCTCCCCTCCCTGGCAGTGGCATCTCTTCTCCGGGTGTCAGACTGTGCGGGGTGAGGGCTTCTGGGGTGTGTGTGTGTGCTACCCCGTTCTTTTCCTGATAAAGAAAAGGATGGGACAGTGCAGGGAGATAGAGTGTGGGGTGTGTGTTGAGAATAGTGCAGGGGTGGAAGCACATGCAGGGATGGTGCATGAGGGGAGAGCCTGGTTGGGTGTCACCTCATTCTGGGGTGTCTCCCAGTGTGGGCCACACCACCACACCACTGCACTACCCAGTGACTCCTGGTTCCAGATAAGGCAGACCTATGCTATGCAATTTCTTTCTGTATACAATAAGTACAAGCAAGTGGGGAGAGATAACAATATTTCCTGTCTTACGTGTAGTCCCAAGAACAGCCACAACATCACTTTCGCTCTCATCATCAAAGATGGCTACCAAGGACACTTCATATTCTGTGCTGGGTAGCAAGCCTTCGATGTCATGTGTGTCCACCTCTCCACTTAAGACAATCTTAAACATTGGACGAAAAGATAGATTATCTGTCTTAACTCAGTTTAGAGGAAAAGAGAAAGAGAATTACACTCAAAGGAATTACACGCAAAATTCCCTGTTGAGTCTATAATACTCATAATATCCTAGCAGGCATGCTGGCTAGGGAATTCTGGGACTTGTAGTCCTGAAAAGGTAATATTTCAAAGCAAAGTTACAGTAGTTATAGTAAAGAGTATACCTTGTGAGACCTGCCAAACTACCCATATGCCATTTATCTATACCAAAGCTATTGATAAACATTTGCAGTTCTTTGAGTCTTTACCAAAATAGCACTATAAAAATCAGTGCAACCAAATGTGGGAAGACAAGTGAATACAGTTTGCCCTTGGTATCTGCTAGGGTTTGGTTCCATGACCCTCTGTGGATACCAAAATCCATCAGTGCTCAAGTCCCATTAAGTAGAATGGTATAGTAAAATGATGTCACTTATATAAAATGGCAAAATCAAGATTTCCTTTTTGAAATTTATACTTTTTAAATTATTTTCAAATTGTGAATGCTTGATTTCATGAATGAAGGATCCATGGATATGGGCAGCTAACTGTAGTTTGTTTCATCTATATAATTTACTAAATGGACTTGCAAAGCACTCTGTATTCATTCCCTCACTTTTTCATTTTCTAACACTTTCCCCCTTTTTCAAAGAGAGCTATGAGGGGGAAGAAAGCTTTTTCAAAGAGCCTCATTTCCATTCCACATTGGGCATGCCCAAACCTTTAGATGTGGTCTGAATCATACCCTTTTTACTCTATGATATACTAAGCAGTCACATACTGCAGATGAGATGAAAAAGGTCCTATTTTAAGGATACCTATCAGCCACTACTGGTTTCTTTACAAAGGAACCATTGTAAAGCTTTCAGAGAAGAAGATTTCTTCTACACACCTATTTAAGACTTCAGCATACCAGCATCCTTCCAGGATACTCTATTCCATTCCCCCGCTCATGGTTTTCCATTCTTCCTCCTTCTCAATAGGTTTTGTATGGTCACCAAGCAGACTCAGTCCACACTGGGCTCTTGTTGGCTCCCCTACCCACACACTGGTTTCCTCCCCTGTACAGTTTGTTGTTCTTCTGCAAACCCACCTTTATTCATTGATTCCTTTTACTAAATGCCATCATTTACAATTAATCTGGCACTTCCCTTAGGAATTTTTCTAGCCTTCTAATATGTCCTTGTTCCACATGGTAGCACCTTACCCCTGGCTGGGATTACAAAAATCCATGTGCACTTTTCACATTTTAGGACTTTGTTTTCATGGGAGTTTGTTTGTAGAAAATAATTGCATAAATCCAATCATCAGTTCCAGATTTAAGTTATGATATTTTTTGGAAATTTCAGTGTTTTTTGTTTTATTTTGCTGTTGCTGATAATAATGGGGAGAAGGGGAGGAAGGATTGTTTTTTTCATTCTTGCATAGAGAAAAAAAGTCTTTCAACAGTCAGCATGCTGAGATGCCATTTCTTCCTGAGGATAAAAATGTTTATCAACATTCTTTATATCATCTAGCATAATGATCCATACTCATAGATTAAATTCACTACAAGTATATATGATAAAATCAAGAACCTTCACCTCTTCAGTTTCTTCCCCACCTAAGGGAATCCATGCTAGTCGATAAAGCGCTACATCAGAGGATGGCGGCTTCCAGCTGACTCTAAAACTATCTGTTGAAACTTCATGTATTTCCAAATACTGAGGTGATGGAACCTTTTCTGTAAAACAATATGACACAGGGAGTCAAATAAGGATCCTAGGTCTTATTGGAATTCTTCCAAGAAGAGTTAATAGTATTATAAACAAGGCACATGGATCATCTCCAGGTGGTATCATAACATCTTTTAAAAATAATTTATTTTAAGAATGCCCCTAAAATGTATTATTCATGTGTTCTGTTACCTGTTACTCAAGAGAAATGGGTTACAGCATGAGTAACATTTTACTGATTAAAAATGCTGAAGGCACATTCCCACACAGATAAAACTTTGGTTGGGATCCAAGCCTTTGTTTTTAGATAGTACACAAGTACATCACAGCAGACATTATCTTTACAGTTGCATTGCCTTTGCAGAAAGAAGTGAATGCATCTCTCTGATGACACTAGCAGTGATATAAATATATACCATATATGTACACATATACATACTGCTCATGCAATCAAGCATATAGAATCACAGAATCATAGAGTTGGAAGGGGCCCATTGGGTCCAGTTCCCTGCTTAATGCAGGATCTCCAGCTAAAGGATCCCTAGCAGGTAGCTCTTGCCTCTTTTTGAAGACATCCCAAGAAGGAGATCCCAGTACTTCACAGAGCAATTGGTTCCACTGCCAAACTGCAATGTTCAATCAAAATTTACCCTCCTGTACCTTAAAACCAATAAACTTGGTCCTACCATCTGGGGCAGCAGAGAACAAGCCTGCACCCTCCTCTTTGTAGCAGCCTTTGAGGCATTTAAAGAGTACAATCATGTACTCTTTTTCTGTATCAAGATAAGAATCTTTTCTTTACCAAGCTGAACATGACCAGCTCCTTCAACTTCTCATCTTATATTTGGTCTCCATACCTCTAAACATACTTGTTGCACTTTTCTGAACCTGCCCCCAAATTGTCTATATCCTTCTTGAAATGAGACACACAGAACTGGAAACAGTAGTCCAAATGAGATCAGCCCAGAATATCTTTTCAGTTGAACAATGGGGTTTTAATTCATTAATCTGATTAATTTACTAAACTTTACTTCCAAAAACCAACTCACAACTCCTCTTTCACCATTGTTTGCATTGCATTGTTATTAGTTGTGCTTTGTTTATTTCTTTCTTTAAAAAAAAAAGCCAGAAAGAAAGGTAGGAAAACAGAACTATTCTAAATGATTTCGCTGTTTCTTTTCTGCCAAAAGAGATGCTCAAAGATTTTAATTCATTACAGAATTTTATCCAAAACCAATGCAATTAAATTCTGAAAAGTAACATTGCTTATAAATGGTGAATAGTTAGCTTAATCTATATATTTTGTTCAGTGAACTGGCAGAATATAATTTGCCTTCCGTCCTCCTGTATTTAATTTTTTCTCTCTTTCTGTATGTAGTCACAGTTAGAAAATACTGGATAAAATGCTCCATTTGCATTTGTTTTAATTTTAATCGACATAAAGGTTCCAAACTGCCAAATGAATGAAAAGTAAGGGTTTGTGCTCTTTTTTTCCCTTAAAAAAATAATAACAGGAGAAGATGGTTGCAGTTACATTATTTTTGATAAAAGCAAAGGAAATACTTGCAAAGCTTTCAGAAATACAGCCGAACTTACTTGTGGTGAAACTGCCTGTAAGTGGCTCAGATTGTCCCTCATCATAGAGAGAGAAAATGGCAACAGTATATTCTGTGAGAGATGTTAGACTTTTCAGTGTGTGTGTTGAAACACGACCAACCTCTTCCTGCAGAATAAAAGGAGGGGACTATTAGAATTGATGTGATGAGTCCCAAGGCAAATTAAGAAAGCTTGCACAATTTTACATCAGGATGCAAGAGACAGGCTTGTTTTGAGCTGGTCTTGAGGTAGGGGTTTTCTGACAACTGAAGAAAGAATCCTGGATTGGATCTTAGGATGCAACCCTCAGTGGCTTACCAAGTGCATCATCTCAACAGGAAAGAACAGATCATTTCCTTCCCTTTGGCTACAGAGAACACATACATCCACCCTACTGCTTCCTGTCACACACCATCAGATACTGCCTGCTGATCTAGACCACCCAGGCTTGAAAAGAAGGAGAGTGCTTAACAAGGAATGCTGGGAAGGGAAAAAAATCCTGGGCAAAATGGAATTTCTGTTTAAGAGCCAAAGAGCTGCTCCATAATTTTCTATGGAAAAGACTATCCTATCTTCACCTGCAGCCCTAAAGGCTGGCAATGAGCAGAAGGGAAAATTGGCAGTGCTAGCAGAAATCAAGGCTGGACTCGGGAGGAGGGGGGAATACAGGGTAGGGCTTGTACACTTGAAAAGCTATTTAACATGTTTATCAATATTTATATTTTACTCCACTTGTGATGCTGTATCAGTTTTGGGGAGTAAGAGTTGGAGGCCTTTGTAAAACATGCACATGGAAGTGTATTAAAGATTGATGGGAGAGCTGACTGGGAATCCCCAAGAGAAAGTGGTGAAAGTGTTGACTCCAGTTCAAACTTTTTATTTATTTCTTGTTAAAGAGAGATCTGCCAGTCAATGATACTACTCTTCCACTCCTTAACCTTATATCCAAAATCTATGAGCACAGCCCTCTTCAGACAACACATGGCTCAAACCCTAGTTCTAGTGTGAACAGTCCAGCATATTCAGCAACAGTACTGGGAAAATAACACTGTTAACATACCTTAAAATAACTTAGCTCTTACTTCGGGTCTTCTAGGAAGAACTGGAGCTTTTCATTTCCTCATTGGGGCAGCTGTTTGCACAGTCTGTCTGTCACCAGTTGCTTGATCTGAGATCAGAATGAGGCACGCAGCTATGGGATCATCATTGGGTGCTTCATTCTGACCTCAGAAGTGACTAACCTGCAGTGGATATGCGAAGTGGCATGTGTAAAATTACCAAAGCACAAGCTGCCCAGAAAGTGGGAGCATGGTTGTTTGTTTTTATGACCTGAACATATACATGCACAAAGACAGTATGTAACCAGGCTCACAAAAAAATCTGACCAAACAGTGAAAGGGGTCAGGAAGGCTTGTGCAGGGAGAAATGTCCACCCCCCCCACATGAATGGCATTTGTCAAACCTCTGGGGCTGGAACCTTTTGTTAAGTTCTGAAGACCATCTTCAGCCAGAGGACAGTCACTAAATCTGATGATCGTCATATAAATTACAGACAGGTCGTAAACAGCACAGAAGTTAATTCATGATATACTCGATCCTAATCTTCTTAAACGTCCAATTTTTAAAAGCCTGCTTACCTCATTGGTTTCTGTTCCATCTGTCTTAACATACATAATGCGATATCCCTTCACTTTTTTAGGAGCAGGATCCCATGTTAATTTAGCCGAGCTGTGTCCAACATTTGAAAACTTCAGATTCCGTGGTGGACTTAAAGGCACTTCACAAAGTGGATGAAAGTTCAAATTGTGAAAATGTTCTCATTTCTTTTTCTTTCTGTCTTATTTTTCTTTTTCTTTTTTCAGTAGCTCTTCAACATGAAGACACGTAATTCTAAAAGAATCACCTTATTGCTTTTAAGCTGAATTAGGTACAATTGGATTTAATGACCTGAGCCAATTAGCTTTAGTAGATCCAAGTAATCATTCCAACATTGGCATGTAAATAAACTTCTACAAATGTGTGTGCTTTAAATATACATAAGTTTTATGGCTTTTCTTCCCATTCACCCAGATGCATGTGAAAGATCATACATTTCATAGTACTTTTGTTTCCAGTGATGTATGAATAAGGAGGACAAGTCAGTCAGAAATGCTCTTTTTCATGGAGGATGTTTATTTTTAAATGTTGGTCTCTTGTTATATGAGTATGTATACAAAACACTGCTTTCTTCTTGGATATATCCCATCTTTTAGTTCTGCTATTACATGTTAAGGAGAATACATAATTTTAAGTCAGAAAGTTTGGTTCCCTTGATAGCTCTGCAAAATATATGCCAGCTGGGGAAACTCCGATTTTAGGCATAATTCTCTAGGAACCTTTCCAGTGGAAGTCTTGCCAAAATGCATATGTTACTTGGCACAAAACTTAAAAGATAGTGCAGGAGATCTTTCCAGTGGAATTATGCCTAAGGTGGAATTGTATGTATGCATGCATGTGTATGTGGGAGGGGTTGCACTGTGACACCCCAAGCCAATTTCCAGTTTAAGATAAAGATGGATTTCTCTCCTATTCTATGTACAGAAGACAAATAGAATAGCAGCAGAATATACTTCAACACCACAGTGGCATTGGCACACTGTCTGCCATGAAACCTGAAAGCAGCTGACTAGCTGGGGAGGCAGGAACATGTAACAGCAGAACATGTAATAGCATAGAGTACTACTTTATGGTCAACTCTGCCAAAAGTTGACAATAGAATCATGCTGGAGGGCCTACAAATGCCTAGATAAGTGTTTCCTCTAGTAATCTCTAGATCCTCCAGCACGAGTCTATGATCAATTTCCAGCAGGATTTCTCTGGAGGACCTAGGGATTCCTAGAGAAAACATATTAATCAAATCCACAAATAATCAAAACTGCAAAAGTCAAAGCCACAAATGTGGAGGGCCAACTGTAGATCACAAAATGCTTGCCACTTTGTCCTGCAATGCCTATTTGCTGCTCTCTCTCTCAGCAGCTACAGCCAGGGATACTGTATGCATGCCTTTCTCTGCCAAATCATCATGCCAGACCTGTTATGTTTATGTAGTCATGTAGAACTGTCATGTTTTTTAGACTAAGGGATGCAAATGTACAGGTGGCAAATAAAATTGCAGGAATTAAAACGGGTGCTACCTCGTTTTCCATCGCCTGAGGTAAGCAAACATTTTGTAGGCAGGACAGAATTCACAGCGAAATTCAAAGACCTACTCTTGGAAATATATTAACTCAATAAAACATCTTAGGGAATATTTGCTTCAAAAGGCAATGGGAGTGGTAGGGAAGACATATTTTATATAAATAACTTGGAGTAAAGGAAAACTTCTGAAGTGGCTCATACTATTTCATTTCTTGTAATCCATAGTAGCCAAGATAGCTTCTGAGGAATATCCATATAAGCTATGAAATATGGTGGTGGAAGGAATGTTTCACATCAGCCATCCCTAAATTGTTCTTTTGAGATTACAGTGTTTCTACACCAGAGTCTAAAATTTGAGAATGACTTTCAAACAGACAAAGACCTTGTAGAATTTTACTCCTGGGGCTCAGGAGGACATGAAGCACTTACATGTTGTTTCTTGTCCTGTAAGAGGATCACTTGCTTCTTCTCCAAACATTGCATAAACTGTAACTGTATATTCTGTATTTGGCAGCAGTCCCTCCAGCTCAATATCAGTTGCACTTTCCCCAATTTTCATCTATGAACAAGACAGAGTGTCAGTTCACAAATAAAATGATCAAACAACAACAAAAAATCTTTGTACTATGTGATTCTCCACTCCAAGCTCTCATCTTGGAGGAGTCAAAACAAAGTCCCTAAGCTATGGTAGTAGCCCATGCTCCTATGTCTTGAAGCAGACATTCAGTAAGAGATGTTTTTATCCATCTTGTTATAGCTTCAAGACAAGCTTTAAACATGTCTTTGAAGACTCTGTTTCAACAGCACAGAAGCAAAGACAGTTAAAATGCCAATGTGCCAACCCTAAAAGGCATTACAATTCTGATTTTATTTTATACATTTAGTGTTTCAGAAATGAGAGAGATCATTTTTGCCCATAAGTGACTGACAGATACTTAGCAGATTGCTCCAGGAGTACCCTCAGGTTGTACACTTAATTGAGTCCCCAAATCCAGGACTGAAATGTATCTAGATAATCAATGTCATCCAAAAGTGCTAGCAGCTGCCCAACCACAAATCTCTCAAGAATCTTCTCTGCGGAAGATGTATATGCAACTGGATGGTATTTGTGAAGAACATATTCCAGAGAATGCCAAAACTAGTGCAACTCTGTAGAAGACATGTAGTCTACTACCTATTTCTAGATGTGGAACCTTTTTCTTGTCATGATTTAGCTACTACTTATTGACACTCATCCAGCCCACCACTATATCCAGGCACTGTTATGCATCAGATGTAGATTTGACAGTGAAGCTGAGTTGGGTATCATCATCACAGTGATGATTGTATAATCTAGATCTCCTGACAAACATTCCCAATGGCTTTATACAGGTAGTAGCAATACTAAGGATATCAGGATTCTCTGTGGCACTTGATGGCACAGTTGTAAGGGATTGAGATATAGTCCTCCAGTTTCCTGGCACTGTTCCCTGGAACCTGTCCAGTGCACTACTGTCATCCTCAAACCATTAAGCTCATCAGAAGGATACTGTGGCTGATGGAGTCAAAAGTTGCTGAGAGACATGAGTGAAACAGGGTTGAACTCCTCCTTCTCCTCCTCTCTCTTTTTAGGTCTTCTACAGAGCAACCAAGGGCAATTCAGTCCCAAAGCCAGGCCTGAACCCAGCCTGAGTCTTGATAATCGATATCATCCAATACTTCCTGTAACTGCAGCACTACAACTCTTTCAAGGACCTTCTTCTCCAAAAGGAAAATTTGCAACTGGTTAGTATTTGTCAAAGATCATGGCGTAAAGAGCGGGCTATTTTAGGAGAACCACATCACTCTCCCTTTAAGAACACCAGACACCACTCACTTGGGTGAAGAAGAATTCACCACACCATTGGACCTCCCTGCCAAACCCATTAGGCTAGCTTTTTATCAGCCATGAAGGTGCAAACATTAAGAGAGCATGTGGTTGAACACACTGCTGTGGGCACTCTGCCTACATCCTGACAACACTGAAACTGAACTCAAGTTGGATAGAACACTAGATGTCTAATTGGACCAGCCACAAAAGAGCATCAAAATCACTAAGTGATGCTTAGCAAATAGGTCACAGCAGATTTTTGAAGGATCCAGTCCTTCATTCACCAAGATAGCTGATAACAATCCCCAGACTACCCAGATGCCATGGAAGAGTAAAGTAAGTCTTTTTGCTGCCCTTACTTCACTCAAAAGCAAGTTCCACTGAGTTCAATGGGCCTTACTCCCAGGAAAGCAAATACAGGACTGGTTACCTGTTTCAGAAAGCAAAAGGACTTAGAACACCCTGAGAACATATCAGAGATATACTAAAAAAACCCAGCATGTTGGTGGAAGATTAGAACCCACCCAGCATGAATCTGAGCCATGATATAAACACTAGGTACAAAAAGCCTGAAACCTTCTATTGTGAGACTGCTGTCATTCCAACAATAAAAGAAACATGTTTCAAAATAGCAGCTGTAATGAGTACAGTACTTACAAGGCAGCTTTGATTAGTGTATTCAAAATTCTTTATTAGTAAAGTCAATTATTTGTGACATACTTTGTGATTTAAAGTTAATATTTTTGTTCCCTTGAGCACCTTTCACCAGGTATAGTAAACAACAACAACAACCACGTACTTGTTAAAAGGTTCTCAGATTTGCTGATTTCAGCAAATTTCCAGTGAGGGGTACATGCCCACAGCTACAAATCTTACAAAAAACCAAAAACTAAATGCAAGTCTATACGAGCTCTCAGTGGCTTCCCTGAACCCTTTCCACTGCTATACATGTCTTTGCATGCTGCTAAGATTTCTAACCTGAATGAATATAATCATGTAGTTTCACATGTCGAACGTGAGGGTGGGGTAGAAATTGTGTTTTCTCCTAGCACAAAATTTATACCATTTAAAGTGGGATTTTTCTTAGCTGAGTTTAAAACAATTATTTTTGTTGCATACAGTTTATAAACAATTCACATTAAAACAACTCTTTATGAATTGTGACACACTAAGGAAAAAGCAGGCTCCAATCAGCTATGTTTTCCTACTCAGAGTTCAATAAACTTGCCTTGGTTGTCCGCCTGGTAATGCAAAAAACAAAGGTGCCAAATCCCAAGCAGACACACTACAAAACCTGCTGGTTGCATTTATCTTGATGATGCTCGACAGAAGGATTTTTTAAATAATAATTAATAATAATAATAATAATAATAATAATAATAATAATAATTTGTATCCTGGATCTCCCTGTGTTGGATCGAGGCAGGTAACAGCAAGTGGGGAACAGTTAAAAAAAATAAAAATAAAACAAAAACAAAAATAATTCATAATAAGATTGGAAAACATCCAATGGGAGCAGTGAGACAGATGTACTGTTAAAAAAATCTGAGAAAGTCAGTTAGGGAAGGCCTGCTGGAAGAGATCCATCTTTATTGCCTTCTTGAAGGCCTCCAACGATGTTGTATGGCGGATCTCCTCAGGCAGGTCATTTCCATATTTTTGGAGCAGCAGCTGAAAAGGTCCTCTGGGAGGTTGCCACCAGCTTGGTTTTCTTTGGCTGCAGTAGGTTCCTCCCAAAGGACCTGAGTGTGCGGGAAGGATTGTATGGGAGGAGGCGTTTCCTCAAGTATGCTGGACCCAAGCCATGTAAGGCTTTATAGGTAATGACCAACACCTTATACTGTGCCCGGAAGCTAATAGGCAGCCAGTGTAAGGATTGTAAAATAAGTGTAATAGAATCAAATTTAGAGCTCCCTGTAACTAATCTGGCTGCCATGTTTTGAACCAATTGTAGCTTCCGAACATGGCATGAGGGTTGCCCCATGTAGAGCGCATTGCAGAAATTGAGATGATTTTTACATAAAGAATCATCCATGTTAATATGTTGGTAAGATATTAGAAATGTATAATGAGTAAGATAGCATAGAAGTATAACTGGGGACGCCAATCCTGATGATAGGAAGGCTGGCAGTTCAAGGCTTGAGTGCTGAGTTCCTGTCACTAGTCCCAGCTTCTGCCAACTTAGCATTTCGAAAGTATGTAAATGCAAGTAGATAAATAGGTACCACTTTGGTGGGAAGGCAACAGCATTTGATACAGTCATGCTGGCCATATGACAACTGGAGTAGTCTTCGGAGATGAGGACCACCCCTTAGAGTCGGTTACAACTAGATATTTATGCCAAGGGAATACCTCTACTTTATATGGCGCCTCCTGCCCTTAGCGGGCAGGCGTGGTTGCTGTAAGGCATGAAACCCCATATAAAGTAGAGGGGTGGTGGCTGCCTGCAGCTGGCTTCCCGCCAGTGAGAAAAAAGTTTCAGGCGCACGCTCACCGTGCACACTCGCTCAGCTTCTGGGCTCCCTGGCCGGTCTGGCGGGCGCCACGGCGATTGGCAGCCCTTTCCCACCTCCTCCTCCCATTGGCTGGGGGCCAGGGGAAGAGGGACTTGCAATAGTCCTTATTGAGGGAGGCCTATTTAAGGGCCGGTGTGGCAGCGCACCGTGCCTTTCATGCCTTTTGGCTCCCCACCCTCCCTCCCTGGGATTGGTGTTACCTGTCACAACTTGTTGGGGCGGCAGCACAGGTTCTGGATCTGGTGGGCTGGTTTCCAGTGCTCAGTAGCACTGGATCGGGAGTCCTTTGGACCCAGGAAACTTCAGGTGTGATGTGGCCAACCGTGGGTCACATCGAGTATATCCCAGTGACAAGAGGCCTTCCTATGGTAGCTGCGTAATTGCAGAATTGCACAAGGGTGTTGTGTTGCCTCAAGTCATCCCAATGCTTGGCGTACAAGCAACCTCACATCAGTCCAACCTTAATGTTGGTGATGTGCAGATCTAGACCTCGTGCTTGTGGGCCAACCCTACCTTTGTTTTGCTGTTAATAAAGTTGTGGCCTTTTAATTGCCAATCTGAGTTCTGTCTGTGGAAGGGCCTCCACTGCAACTACTTTCAGTTACTTTTTATTGTTGTAGTTTGTTGTTGTTAACTGCCCTCAAGTTGATCCTGACTCATGGTAACCCTGGAGATGGGACATCTCCAAGACCCCCTATTCTCCAATGCACTGCTTATGTTTTGCATAGAATCATAGAGTTGGAAGAAACCACAAGAGCCATCCAGTCCAACCCCCAGTATTTCTCTAAGTTTATTGAAATCAGCTCTCCTAAAGTCTAGAATTTGTGTCTGACTATGCCCTGCTTCTCCTTTCCACTGTATAACAAACTCCAGGAGAACATGGTCACTTTCACCTAATGTTCCAACCACTTGGACCCTATTGACTAGGTCATCATTGTTGGTTAAGATCAGATCTAAAATAGCTGATCCCCTTGTTGCCTCTTCCACCTTCTGGACAATGAAATTGAGGCAATTGAGGAATTTGCTAGACCTTGAGGATTTGGCTGAGTTTGACTTCCAACAAATATCTTGATAGTTGAAGTCCCCCATCACTACTACATCTCTCCTTTCTGAGTGTGTGGTCATCTGTTCTAGAAAGGTATCATCCAATTCCTCTGCCTGAATCGGGGGTCTGTAGTAGACTACCACAGTAACATCCCTGTTGCTTCCCTCTCCTTTAATTTTTATCCAGATGCTCTCCACTTGGCTTCCAGTATTGATGGATATGTCATATATGTTCCTGACATATAATGCTATTCCTTCTCCTTTCCTGTTTGGCCTGTTTCTCTTAAAAAGGTTATACCCCTTTATTTCTATATTCCAGTTGTGAGACTCATCCCACCAGGTTTCAGTGATGCCTATTATATCATATTTCCCCTGTTGTGCCAGGAGTTCAAGTTAATCCTGCCTATTTACCATACTCTGTGCATTAGTGTAGAGACATCTAAGACCATGTGTCCCCTTCACTTGCTGCCTGTGCACATTTTTTGCCTCCTACTGTTGGGGTCCTTGCCCTGTTTGCCTTGTTCCCTCTATGTCAGTTTGACTATTCTCCTCAGCCCTTTGCCAAAAAATGCTGTCTCCCTTCCCCACATAACTCTGTTTAAAGCCCTCCTGATCAGATTCTTCAGACTGTTGGCAAAAATGTTTTTGCCAACTGGCATGAGATGCAGCCCATCCCTTGCCAGAAGTCCCTCCTCATTGAACCACAGCCAAGTGAGTGACAGCCAAGAAGATCCTCTGAGCAGTTGTAGATAACCTAGTTTTTATTGGTTGTGACAGAATTCTCCCAGAGGATCTGAGTGTGTGGAAAGGTTTATATGGGAGGAGGTGATCTTGGATATAGGTTGGAACCAAACCATTTAGGGCTTTAAAGGTAATAACCAACACCTTGTACTGGGACCGGAAATTAATGGGCAGCCAGTGGAGAGATCTTAAGATCGGCATAATATGGTCTCGTAATATGTACCCGATACCAGTCTGGCTGCCAAGCATGAGGGTAGCCCCATGTAGATTGCATTACAGAAATCTAGGTGAGGGTGAGGATTCTTAGGACAAGAGCACTATCATTAATAGTGTGTGTATGTTTTTTCCTTGATTATCAGACTTAAGGGTTTTGTTGTTGTTTGAATGACATAGTCTATGCAACTGTTGATGCTTTATGTATCATGATTAATGACATCAATAGGGACTCCTACTTGTGACTCTCCTTTTCTAACATCACTAGGGTCCATCCTCTGTAACATCACCAGGAGTCATTCCTAGGTTTTAGGGCGTTATGCTGAAATCTCAGGGCCTGAGACAGCACTGACTTTGCAACCCCTATCCATTTTTGCAGTCCCTATCTCTCCAGGAATCTCCCAAGCATCCCAAACTCCTACCCCCATATTATTTCCCCCCTATCCTAGACAGATTACCATGGGAATGGGGTCCTGGCTGGGAGAAAAAAAATCTGTCCCCATTTCTCAAAAATACAAGCATATACACTGAAGCAAGAATTCCTTGTGCCTTTAGATCTACAAACATTCATACTTCAGTCGATAAATATCCTCACCTCTTTTTCATCTGCTGCTAGCCCATCAGTGAGAGGTGCATAGAGAATCATATAACCAGTTGCACCTGCTACGCCATTCCACCTTGCTCTCATGCTGCTATGAGACACATCAAACAGTTCCAGATCTGATGCCATTGGTAAAGCAACTGCAACGAAGAAAACAATGTACATTTATTTGTTGATTACATGTTTATGTTGCCTTTTTATCAAAAAATTCACATTCACAGAGGAGTTTACAATGTTTGTCCATGAATCATTGGTTAGGTAGAGTTTGGACTCATAAATTATTAGGGAAACTGATATATACATTCTGCCTTGCCAGAGGTGAATTAAATGAAGATAACCTCCAAGACTATAGGGCATCCATTTATAACATATATGACACACACAAATTCTACACGTGGCCTGCTGTTTAACCTCATGATATCCTTTAATCTATCATGATTAGCAATTTGGGGGCATTGTCCTTGATAACACTGTCTGATTATACTTTGTATACTGGAAAGCTGTCTCTGTGGGGGAGGGTGGGGAAGGGATAATTTAATAACATGAAAACTTTTTATAAAAATGTTTTAAAATCTGGCAGTTGAGCTGGATAACAAACTTCACTAAAAACAAATTGAATAATAAAACCATTAAAATCATTAGTCCATTGATTATCAAAGTTAAAAAGGGGAAAATGAAAGGATGTATCTTCCCACCCTTCCTAAAAACAGTGATTGCAACTCACAGGGAAAAAAACCTCTAAAGATCTTAGCATCTGGATAGGTTCAAAACAACAGAGATAGTAGCCTCTTAGACAGCGAGGCCTTGATGATCCAATAGTTTAAAAGGGGAAAGCTCTTGGAATTTATGTAGAAAAGTATTATATATAATTAGTCATGACTCTGGAGACCAGGGTTCAAATCCTCACACAGCCATGGAAAGTTGCTGAGTGGCCTTGAGCAAATCATTCTCAGCCTCAGAGGAAGGCAAAGGCAACCCCCGCCCCCGGCCAAATCTTGCTAAGAAAACCCTCTGGTGCATAACTGTTGTCATAAGTCTGAAAAGACTTGCAGGCACACATCACACCACAACAATAATTAGAGATGGAGTAAACAGGTACGAAAATTTGGCCTTATCCTGTTTTTTCTGAAAGCGGATCAAAACTCCACTGTCTGCATGGCCTGATGCCAAAACTATCTTGGGTTGCGTCCTCATCATGCATGCATAAACACACTGACTGCGACCTCCAAGTACCCCCCACATCCCACTCAGAAGCCATTCTCTTGAATGGCCATTCCTTTAATTGGCTGCACAATCACACATGTGATGCTCTGCCGATAGAGGGCATTGGTGTGCAAGCGATACATTGGAAAATCATAGCCCTCCCCCTACACTTATCCCCTTCTCCCCAAGCCCTGTTGGACTATCTCCATTTGTGTATGTTGTAATTGCAGTTGTCTCACTTTTATTTGTTTGCTTTGCCACATCCCTGCACTGGCACTGAGCTGTTCATATGCAGGTGCAAAGATGCACATTCTCCCTGGTAAACTGGAGTATCATGGCTTCTTTTTGCTCTAGTTTTTAGTCTCAGAGTGCAGCTTCATTTCAATTTCCACTTGCTTTTGAAGTGTGCATCATATTAATACCAAGCTTTCAAAGTGGCTGGAAGCCACTTTACTTTGTCCATCTGTTTCACCCCTAGCTTAAAATTATTCTCTTATAGTGGTTGAGATTTTACATGATCCTTGTTTAGTGTCAATTTACTCACAGATACTTAGTGGTAATGCAACATCACCTTTCTGCTGAATGACAACTGATTGTGTACCAGTGGTGCCTACTTTGTCTCCCATTGTGAAAAGGGTTATGCACAGTGGCTGTTTCTGCAATGCCAGTGAATAAAGTTGTAGATTAGAGGAACTGGCAAAGACTTATGCACCATCCAAAAATATGCATCTACATGGCTGGAATCCTGGTACTTAGTCCAAACTAGAGAAGATCCATTGAATCAATTATTAAATGGTAACTGTACTGAGAAATAATAGTGCAAATAAACAAATTGTTTTCACTTTCAATACATAGAATGGTTTATAGTTCAGTTTATAATATGGCCCTTTAACTCTTATTGTTGGCCGTGCTATCTGGAGATTTTAGGAGCTGAAGTCCCAAAATTTTGGAGAGCCAAAACTTTCTAATCAACCTTCTGAACTGTCCTCAGACCAAACTCTGAAGCACCTGACTAATGAGTTGTGACTATGAAGCACATAGTCACTCCTGAATCAGTGGATATCTGATCACCTGGTTGCTATTCCTCATGCCACTATAAATGCATGGAATAGATGGGACATGAGCTATAGATTGCAAAAAGACAGATCATTACACCAGAAAAGGGTGGGAATCATGTGGCCACCAGACACTGCTGGACTGCAAACTCTAGCACCTCTAACCAGAATATCCATGTGCTGGGAGATGCAATCCAACAACATCTGGAAGGATACACGAGTCCCATTCCTGCCCAACTATTATCTTCCTCTAGAGCACTCTGAAGAGAAAAAATCATGTACAAAGGAACGAGAGCTCTTCTTGAAGTCATTATTGGCTATTATTCTCCAACACCTCGCCAAAAATGAATTTGTGTATTTTCCCATGTCTCAGCACACATGACATGAATATATTTATTGCAACAGCTAAATACTATGCTCATTCAAGTTTGCGTTGAATATGCTATAGGCTCCAAGGTGTGGCTTTTCGTATTTTGCATCTCCCAGTAAGGTCAAAACTGTATACTCTATATATTTTTCTATATATTCCCACTAGCAGTATTTTTAGAGTCTTTTTAAAAACTTGAAATGTTATTTAGAGTGATTAATATTTACACATTTCTGAGTACTGCTTTATGATACTTTAGCAAAGTTTTGTTAAAACAACTCTTGGAGATATTCTGCTTTAGGCAGAGGTGCAATAAGTTTTCAGAAAATGCATAGGACTTGGCTTCCCACCAGCAGTATTTTTAAAGTCTTTTTAAAAACTTGAAATGTTATTTAGAGTGATTAATATTTACATATTTCTGAGTACTGCTTTTTGATACTTTAGCAAAGTTTTGTTAAAACAACTCTTGGAGATATTCTGCCTTAGGCAGAGGTGCAATCAGTTTTCAGAAAATGCATAGGACTCTGCTTAGTCAGAACTTGAATGAGTGACTTCAAAAGAGCACCAGGTGCTATGGAAAGTGATGTTATTGGGTCAGAATGTGGCTGCATTATCATGGGCTTAGTTGTTAACCAATTACTGACCAGGAGACTGATCATACATGTCTGGGCTAGATATGTATAAATTCTTCTATAAGCAGAATCATTCAGATGTTAAGTCCCACTAAGTGGATATAGAATATTAGCCATACTCCAATAATTTCTAATGGCAGTACACACTAGTCTACTTGTGTGCCATGAGAAACACACTGATTAAATAAAGTCCAATAAATTCATCCCTTGCAGATGCTGCCCTCAGTGTCTCAGAAAACGTACTGCTCTGACTTTTCATTCTTTACAAAAGACAAGTTTTTCTATATCACTCCTTTCAGTGTAGAGATGCAACATAAGGGGAGAGACCACAGCACAATGGAAGAGTACATGCTTGTGAGGGGAAATCTCATGTAAAGTTCTGGCAATTTCCTATTAATGGACTGACCAGCAGATGATGAACTTATACTGTAAATCAGGCCTAAGAGAACAAGGGTACACAGTTTTATGGTCAAGGGGCTTCATGTGCCCTTAGCTTACCCGAGTGTGGCCTCCAAAACTGATATTATTATATTTAATAACATTTCAATTTTTTAAAAAGACTTGGAATATATTCAGCCTTTTTCTATGGGAGAGATCAAGGCAGCTTACAATTGTTAAAACAGACCATAAAAATTCACAACATACAAAAGTTAAACATTTTGCCTACACATTTTCAAGCACATTCTCACAACTGGAAAAGCTAGAAACACTCTCTTTTAAAAATTCATATTTTGCATTCCTTCACAATTGTGCCATTCACAGAGTCCTGCTAGAGCCATGGTCACAGAGCCAAAAATGAGAACATTGAGAACAAGAATCTCTAACATTAGTGCTGTATGTTATAGTTATTCTACTTCTACAATATTTGTGCACCTCATTCAAGAACCCTGCCCTCCTCATGCCCTTTTCTGATATCCTCCCACCAGAATTAAAAGATTTAGAGCATGAATTACTCACACTCAGACACCCACCTTGTTTTATTTTGTTTTGTTTAGTTTTTTGCTTCTTTTGAGTCACAGATCTGAGAAATTCCAAAGTCCATATGCTGGTTATATCCATATTAAAAAGGCACAGAATTCTCCCTATGTTATCTTGAGATGGTATGGAGAAAGGGTCTGGAGATTAGCAAACTATTAGAAGATTAGCATCAAGCTGCAGATCCTTCCTCCATACTGTTGCAAAACAACGTACAAACTGTGTGGCTGCTTCATCACTGTTCTACTCCCTGAATGCTTTAAAAAAAATCTTTGGCTGAATTTCATAAGCTTAATTACAGAATTATGTATCCTTTTGGTGTTAAAGGTATCACTTCAGTATGGACTTTGGATATTTTTTTTCTTGTGATAAGCAAGACTATCCCTATAGAATCTTCATTGGGGTGGTTTGGCATGTTTGAATTAGAAAGATGCAGAAAGAAGTTCATACATGTACCTGTTTGATATAATTTTTGTGGGTTACTGAATTCAGCTTTTGTTACAGAAACGTATGGATCATCTGAGAGCAGAGTCCATATGTATGTACAAACCCACATAGCCCTAGGATGAAGTGATGCTGAGAAGAGGGTTTGCCCTCTCACAGTCTGATGCCAGGCACTCACCTGCCAACAGATAAAAGTAAAATGCTCCTTTCTTTTAGGCCTTCATTTGATGTAGGCAGATTCTTTTAAGTCAGGAATTAAAGAAGCAGCAAGATGAAAGGGCTGCCTTCATCTCGGGATGCCCCATAACTCAGCAGCATTAATCAAATTGCTGAATATTTGGCCCATAAATAAGAATATGTCAGAAACAAGCCTCTTAAAATCATCTGCATCATCCCTAAAACTATGTTGCTTGAAACAACGAAAAGTTTTTGGTATAAATTGCTCTTAGAATGTAAAACGCACACACACTTCAGTCAAAACTGTCCCCCAGTATCAGCAATCGTAAATTACTTTTTCTCAGCTGACAACTGACAGTTGGCGCCAGGTAATGGAATGGCTGTACTCTTTCCATCATTGTCTTACTCAGATACAACCCAGAATCAGCAGCTCAGGGCGAGGAGTGAGAACTCTTATCAGGAGACCTGCTGTTCTGTCTCTACAGGATATATTGCAATAACTAGCACAAGAATTATTGGCAAGCTACAGTGAGGTTGAAGAAATAAAAAGGCAAATCCCAAAGAAAAGATAACAGTTTTTCTAATGTGTGAAAACATATAAAGGGGATAATGCTATAATTATTTATTTGGGAGTAAGTCCTGCTGAACTCAATGGATTTCGCATCAAAATAAAAATGCTTAGGACTGGACTGCACAACTGATCTTCATACTTGAGTTTGACTAATACTGATGCATAAAAATCATGGAATCATAGAGGTGGAAGAGAAGGAAGGCATAATAAAAGTACTCCCAGCCTCTGTTTTAAAACCTTCGAAAAAGGAGGTTCCGCCACTCTCTGAGGTAGCGTATTCCACTGTGGAGCAGCTCATACCATGAGGAAGTTCTTCCTAATGTTTAGGTAGAACTTATTTTCCTGGAGCTTGAATCCATTGCACTATGCCCTAGTCTCGGGTGCAGTAGAAAACAAGCTTGCTCCATCTTCAATATGACAACAGTCCAAATATTTAAACATGGCTATCATGGCACTACTTAACATTCTCTTATCCAGGCTAAACATACCCAGCAAAGTGGGGGGGGGGGGGGTAATTATAACACAAATGAAAACATTCCAGTTGACAGAGATTTAATATTTTCATTACAAACAAGCTGAAATAGGAAACACTTTATGGCTCATGGATGACAAAGCCATTCAGCAAATGTCAACTTGAAACAGAAGTTTCTACACACATTTAATTCTCTCTTTCACTGGGATGGGATATTTTAGTCCCCCAGAATCATGTTTTGCTGCAGAATTCAAGCAGAACAAGACCTGTGATGAAGGTGTTCTGCAGTGTCACTTGAAGGGCTATAAACAATGTAGCCAGATTCCAGACACTTGCCATACACAGGGCTTTTTAGATTTTCTTTTTAAACCAGGGGTGGGGAGTGGGGGTGGATCAGGCAACCAAGCAAGCTGGGACAAAACTTTTTCCAACAATTTTATCGTAGTTTTGTCATGGGGCACTTTAATACTGTGTGTAACTTATTGTGCAGGTGTGTGTATATATATCAAGAGCAGAAAAGCAGAAGTTATATGTTCTCATTGCTAGTAGGTGAGTAGGACACATGTAAGCAGGGGTGAGGTGAGGCTGACTGTAATTCTCAGTGGATTCAGGAAATACAAGAAATGTAAAATTTAGTCTTCTGCAAAATCCAACCCAAACTCTCAATACACTGGAATTTCCAGGACGGGCAGAAAACACCACAGAAATCATTACATGCAACATAGGTAAAAATCAACCTTTTTTGAGGGTTAGTTTTACAGATTTAAATGGTCTAACACTACCAATTTCTTAATGTAGATGCTTTGAATTTTGCTCAGATTCCAGAGTATGATCTTTACTGCCTAATTAGGAAACTCAAGTCTTTGTTCTGCTATAAAAAATTTGGCTCATATATTTTTCCCACAGTAATGTCTTATTGCAAAGACACAGTCATGTGTTCAGTTTTTTGTGATTTCATCACATTTTAGAAGTATTTATAAAGGCCGAGAATCTTTACAGGAAAAACTACCCCGTCCCTCCCTCCCAAAAACAAAGTGCTAAAATTGGCTTCTCCAACTTGCTTCTAAATTCAAGGTGCATAAGAAAGAACTCAGAAGACCTGAATTGCATTATTGCCACAACATATCAGCATATCCTCCAACATTTCACAGATGAAAACCAGACATCTTTGGCCAAATAATATCAAAGAGTGGCCAAGAAAGCAAAAATTATTATTGAGAAAGAACACACAAGCAAGGATGGGCTGCAGCAATTTGCTTTTGCCAGAGCCTAATGTGAAGGGCAAGACTCTTCCCTCTCCTTTCCTCCTTGTTGAGCTAACTGAGGGGCTGTATAAACATCCCCGAAGGGGCGGCATGGAGCACCCCTTCTTCAGCCAGATCTGAGCCGTGGCAATCACATGTCGTGGCCTCAATCTGGCCTTTCCAAGGCACAAAAAGGAGCCGCAAAAAGTGGCTTCTTTTTGCACCCTGGAAAGGGTGCCATAGCTGCGGTATGGATGCAGCACCAGAGGAGCACCATGATGCCACATGCCATGTGAAGCAGCTCATGGCGACATGGCACCCTGGGGGCAGAATAGGGGCATGCGTCATCTGGATGTGATGCCCCAGTTCTGCCCCCAGGCTGGCCTTAGTGGCTGGTCTGGACAGGGCTTAAGTGCAAACTACTTTTGCACTTTGACATCAATTTTCAGGAAATGAAGTAGGCTGAAAACAAAGGAGGAAAGTAGGAGAAGGAGTGAGAAACTGGGAACTGGGAAAAAGTGGGACAACATTCCATCTATTCCTCCACTATGACCCCCTCTGAGTTAAAAAAAAAAGTGCAAACTGTTTTTACATTTTCAGATAAATTTACAATGGAAGTTAGCTGAGGACAAAGAGGAAACAGAAGATAAACTAGGAACTAGAAAATTTTAAAAGCAGCTGAAAAAGTGGGGCAACAGTCTTAGTCCATATTGTCCCTGTCAAACTAGGATAGTTGGAGGGTATTCAAAGATAATTTGGCTCCTGGGGTCTCAATGAATGACTGTCCTACAAGTTTATTCTTAATTTTTTTAAAAAAAATAATTGACTTGCTTTGCAATGACATATTTAGCACCTGAAATAGTTTTGGCCTTCTTGCCTAACAGCAATCCAAAACACATGGAAAGCTTTTTAACCTTATATGATATCAAACATAGGTTCACACTTAAAAGAGTCAGATTTTAACAATGGAAAGCTACCTTGCTAAGATAAAAATCAGATACATAATGCCTTTTGTTCTGCTCCATGACTTACGTGTAGTTGCAGTACCCCGAAGGCCTTCACTGGCAGAACTAACATATATGGCAAATACAGCTATCTGGTATTCCGTTATAGACATCAGGTTTTTCAATACTGCTGTTGAAACACTGCCATCCACCACCACCTGTATGATGGAAGAAATTGAACTGAATAGGTTTTTATAATATGTATAAAATAAGTCTTCTCCTTCTGTTGGAAATAAGCCTTGACTTACTTCCAAGGGAGGAAGAAAGAATCTAAATTATTTGCTTAGAGAACTGATAAGCAACCACTAGATATGTACACCTTTCCACAGCATAAGTCCAAAGTCAACTAGAGGCCTTGAAGCCACTTCATAATAGTAGAAGATATATGGATCCAAATGAGCATCATTTATACATAGTTATAATAAAAAGGCTGGCTTTCAAGCAATGCACAATTAATTATTCATGCAAGATAAAGTGTAATTAAAGCCCAAGGTCTAGGGCAGAGGTGAATGAACATAGAAGGCTGGAGGGGGGGCACATTAGATCATTGGAAGACCATGATATCTGCACCCCAACTCAGCCCACAATTTATTTTTTAAATTGCCCCCAAATGCATCCTAGTGAGAATGTAAGCATTTTTGCCATGTCTTTAGGCATGCCTAGGCCATTTTCAGCCCAAAATGGGCCTATTTTTTTTTTAAGCAGGAAGTGAGCAGAGATTAGTTTCTGTTTACTTTCTATTTCAAAATAGGCCTCTCCTGGGCTTAAATTGGTCTGTGGGGGGAAAGCTCCCTACACTGCCTAGAAAGCATTCTGGCCATTTAGGATAAAAAACATTGTTTTGGGGAAATTGCAACATTTTTTGACCCATGAGTACCACAAAAATAGCCTTGGAGAGCCTACACCTTGCCCATTCCTGGTCTAGGTCCTCAGCAATAAGCTATTCTCTCCAGGAAAAAGGAAGCTGAAGATGGGTCCAAGTTAGTGTTTGAAAATGTCAGTCCATGGAATCGGTCCTTCTGTGTACCTGTCTTAAATGTATAATTGTAAGACACCCAAGAAGAACAAGTTTGCTGAAGACTCTGGCATTTGGCTTGATAAATACATTTCACATATTTAATCCACTGTACTTCCCTTATTACTTATTGCTGTTTGTGTTCAGTCATCTCTGCCCTCTCATCTCCATGGTAATACTTTGAGAGTTCAATTGTCTGACAAAGCATCTTCAATACAGAAGATGCTTAACAGACTACCAGACGAAAAAGACATATCTTTGTCTCATGGAACTCACAATCTAAATTTCAACAAATAAGAGATAGAAAAGGAAGGGAAGACAGAGACAAGATAATCAGAGTAAAAATTAGCACAAAGACAGTTCTGGAGAATGTGAAGACTAACCAAGCTATTTAAACTTCCCTGACCTGGCGCCTTCCAGATGTGTTGGACTAAAACTCCCATCATCCTCTGCAGTAGCAACCATGTAGAATGAGGATTAAAAGCATTATAGTTCCAGAGATTTGGGTATTTCCAAGCTCTGGAAAACAAGTAGCTCAACTACAGATAAATCAGAAGCACTTGTGGCTCTCTTGTACACATCCAGATGGCCCACGCTGTTTGACTAGATGGAGGGAACCTCAGCCAGATACCTCAATTTTCTTCTTATAGTCTTAACAGTTTCCAAGTGGTGAATTCACTCCATCTATCAAATATTTTCAGATAATTAAGTATCTGGATATTTGCTAATCCATTACCTCTTCTGGCTGCCCTCCTCTCGTGGGATAGTAGACAACTCTGTATTTTTCCACTTTGCCTGGGGCATGAGTCCAACTCACACGAAATCCTCTGGCTGTCACCTCAGATGTGACCAAGTCTGTAGGAGCTCCAAGTGTGGCTACCAATGTTCCTAGGTTTTCAGACAATTAAAAAAAAATCACATTTCAGTTGCCCAGTATGATAAATTCTCTCATTCAGCTATAATCTGTTCCAGATTTTGAAAATGTTCTGCTTGTATAATATTTAAACAGAGCAAAAAAGGTGGCATTTCTGAATCTCATTTACCTTTCATTTCCTTTTCCTGTTCTTCAACTCTTGAACACACTGTCTTTGTAAGACCCTCCACTATGGAGTTCATGAAGCTAAAGTCAGCAACATTATAGACATGAGTGTTGTCTGGTTCAGAGGCAATCTCTTTCAGTTCATTTTCATCAGCATTTTTTACACCTGGTGTTGGGGGGAAAAAACCAAAGTATGCATGCTTGCTTTATTCCACACAAGTGTTTTGACATTACTTTATATACTCAACTCTATGTTGACCTCATATATAAGATGAGGATAGGTTTTGGGGCCAAAATTATGGATTTTGCCATGACCCATGGATAAGTCAAGGGTAAAACTTTGAGGCTCCTTCAGTGTGTGCACGTGAGCACAGAGCAAGAGAGACTATGATTAAGGCTTTTTACTTCAGAATTTCAACTTTGCTTTTACCCTTCACTGCCCAAACAATGGCGGCCAGGGTGGGAGGGACTCTGTTTGTTTGTTTAACAGCAATTAATCACCCAGGATTCTTTCTACTTGGCTCAAGAGAAAAAGAAACTCTCTCACCACCCCCATGCCTCGCATAAGGGAAAAAAAAACCTGTATGCTCGAGTCCCATTAGAAATAATGGGGCTCATGCCTACGCCACAGTGCAGGGTGCTGCCATGGGCACGTGCCCCATTACCTCTTCCAGGGTGTGTGAGGGTTTTTTCCGATGCACCTTCCTGTGTATGCTGGAAGCCACATTGTAAATTGACCTGGGATTTTGGGGTCAATTTTTGGGCATAAATTTTTAGATTTATACATGAGCATTTACAGTAACCCTTGAAATAATTTGGAAGCCTTAATTTTTGAACTACAACTTCCTAATCCCCCCCCCCCCCGGCTGGTATAGGGGTATAATCTTAGGTATATCTCCAGGCTATTACATGGGGTACAATTTTAGCTATATAACCTGAGAGTTCTAAAATTGGTATAATTTGGGAATTGTAATATGGGTATAATCTAAAGGTTGTGGTATGGGTATAATCTTAGCTGTATAATCTGACCCAGCAGTATTTCCAGACTATTCCAAGGGGTATAATTTTAGCCAGTAGCCATACTGTCTAGGAGATTCTGGGAACCATAGTCCAAAAAAGTATTTGTTCCAACTCTTGGGGTCCCTCTCCTTCACAAGGAACTGCAGTTCATCCTAAAAGATTTCAGTAATGACACCTGGTGTCACCCATGTCACTGGGGCAATGAATCTGTTCAGGTTTTAATCAAAATTTTAAAGGAGCTATCCAGGGTGCCAAATCTATTTTGGGAATATGGTTCAGCATTCTGGATAGCTCCTTTAAAACCAAAACCTTGCACAGATTCACTACCCTGCTGACATGGGAGTCCTCACCCATTATTGGATTTCAGCAAAGGTGTGATGGAGCTATGAACATGTGTACATCACTTGTAAGGTGTCTTAGTTAGGAAGGAAGTTACTTACAGAGACTCTGACCGATGTGGTCAATAAAACAGTGTTCCTCAAGACGTAGCAGGCTGCCATTGGATAGCAATATGTCAAGGATGCTACAGTTACACCCTGCACTCCAGATCCTGCAGAGAGCTCAGAGCTGGATTTCCAGTTCTATTCCAATGAATATTTATGACAATATATTCTTGTTTTTGTTATGTGCCAGCAAGTTGGCTTCAACTTATGGTGATCCTATGAATGAAAGATCTCCTAAAGATCTCTTGGATGTTCACTTTAATGTGGTAATGTGGGTTTGAGTATGTCTGAGAGGCTGGGACCTTATCAAGAGTTTAGACTCCTAGTAGGGTCATCCAAGAAACAATACTCAGAGTGGAAACATCAAACTAAGATTTATCCATCCTCTTCAGACAGCAGCGGCAACACCAGCAGAAGAGAGCTAATGGTTCCAATAATGAAAGTGGCAGAGAAGTTCCAGAGTGCAAGCTCCTGGACAGCAGCAGAAGTAGAAGGTGACACTCATGGAAGATCTCTTAGATACAATGGCAGTGACTCTTCAGTACTAACTTTCATTGGTACTGCTCAGAAGAAGGCACTAGTAAACCACTTTTGAATATTTTTTTTTACCTATGAACAGACAATCCAATAATACACACCAATAGCAAACAACTCAATGCCAGCATCTCTCAGGTTTTTTGCAGGTGGGATGACATCATCTTGGGATTTCCCATCTGTGATTAATATACCAATTTTGGGGACTCCAGCCCTTGCACCTGCTTCAGGCTTAAAGTTGTTTTCCAAAATAAAAGTTAAGGCAAGACCTGTAAAGTAAGAAAAGAAAAGGTAAGAAAAAAGTGATCAACCATATTAAATGTTACCACTTGTTTCTGGCTAAGTAGCATTTTACTAGGCATGTTGATGGCTAATATATCCCAGACAGATTGGCTGTCATTTGTTCAGTTTGAGCAGTTGAACAGTGAATCGCTATGGGTCTTTGAATGAAATTGAAATATTCCTGAGAGAATAAGAAATGACACCCACACCCATACCCATACCTGCCTATGAGGAGCACCCCATGTCAGTGGGGTGGGATTTAGTTTGAACTTTAAATGAGTTGTGCAAGGTGTTAAACTCTATTCCTCAAATAGATTCAGCAACTTGGACAGCTTCTTTGCTTTGCAGGCTATAACACAGAGCAGATTCAGCACCCCACCCACAGACAGAGGAGTCACTCAATGCAATTAGCAATTATAAGCCTTTAGCAACCTCCCTTCAGACATTAAATTCAATTTGTGTATCTGAGAAAGAACAAGTGGCGTGTTAAAGGAGGAGGGAATTCAACAACAATATTCTGGTGTAAAAATACACACAGAGAAATACTTAGCATATCTGTTGACACAGCTTCTTGTATATCATCTGGTCTGATCATTGAGGTCTTTTGCAGAAATGTGCCTAGAGGTTTCAAATGGGGTGATATTTCCTTGGGCCCATGCAAAGTAGGACCTTTGGTATATTGACTTCCATTCTACGGAACCCAATTCAGACTGAAAATCCTTCTTTTTCAGACAAGCTTCTCTTGACCTAACACATGCCAGTCACTTTTTAAAAACTAACGTAAATTAAGCTACAAGTATTTATTGTAGCTGTCATATTTGATTGCTTGATTCTATTTTCCCTTTTACAAACTCTGATATGGAACGGTTTATAAATTCACTAGATAAATAAAACACACTGAAAAAATGCCTTAGGTATGTTGTGTCAGCAAAAGTTTGAAACCAGAATTTTATGATTACTCACTGAAAGTCTGAGGGTATTTAGATAGGTACAATGAATAATTATTACTCATAGGAAAGACTGAATCTTGTCTAGAGTCAGTCATGGATCCCTGTTACTCATCTGAAGCAAACTATTGTTTGAGCTTATTCTTTGAACTTCCTAAGATTTTGAATCAAACAGCTGCAATCTACTTGAGCCAAATCAATCAGTCATACAACCTAATACTCCATATCTTCTGTTCTTGTTGACAGAAATGGATTAGCACAGACAGGTCTGATTTGGATATAATGTGAAATCATGGCTGAATATGCCAAGAAGCCTACTTGAACCTCAGAATCAGGTGTGACAAACATCTTTTCCATCTCACAGCAATGGAAGAAACATTGGGATTTATAGTCAGTTTAAGTTTTTGTTTAATAAATGGATCAGTAGACATAGTTTGATCTTGGCTTGCTTTTAAAAGCCCAAAGTTTAAACTGATGAAGGTTTGGCACATTCCACACATACTACAGTTAGTTTAAAGAAGCAGGTGCACAAATACATCTGTGTGCATCTGGTCTATTCGCATATGGGAAGACAATGAAGCACTTTACAGTAAGAACAAGATGTGGTACAGTTGGCCCTTGGTAACCACAGAGAATCCATTCCAGAGCGACCTCCCTCCCAGATACCAAAATCCAAGGATGCTCAAGTTCTCTTGTCCCCATTTGTGGAGTGTGTATGTGGCCATGCTGCCATTAGGAACAACAGGGCTTCAGGTGAAGTCCCATTGTCCCCGGTGGAGGTGTGGCCATGTGCATGCACAAACATTGGGGACAACATGGGTTTGCCATCCACAGATACTCAAACCCATGGATGGCAAGTCGTCGGACACCAAGGGCTGTATGTAGTCAAAATAGCCAAATAGCAGCTATAGCAATTAGCCATTAAGGCTAAATAGAACTGTATATCAAGAACAGAAAAGTAAGGGAAGGCTCCTATGATCACTTACAGATTTCCCCAGGGTTATCTCCCTGAATACAGTCAGGCTGGAGTAGATTCATCAGGGCACATTTAGTTAACATTCCCTTTTCATTCCTCCAAGGGGATGACACTGCATTTATAATGCAGCTCTAGCAGGAATGGGCCTTTTAATCTGAGTGTTACGTACAGTTCCTAGCACAGCATTGCTGAATAAAATAAATAATACATTGATGAAGTAATTCAAACCGAATCCAGTAGCTCTTAGCATGTACATATTCATACTGAAACTGTATAACCAATTAGACTGAGCCAAACTGCATTATTAGAATGCATAGGTTTATGATCTTTTGCTATTATTTTAAGCCTTTGATATTCTGCAGATTGTTCTGGAGTCTGGCAATACCATTGAAAGCAACAGGGAAAAAAATATTCTGACTAAGATCGTGGCCCAGAAGTTGTTCAACGATAGCTCCATGAGTATGCAATGATGTCCTGCACAACTTCCCAATTGCCATTATAAGCATTTCCAGCAGCTGTTTTGGTTACCGTTCTCTGATGTGAAGGGATGAAGCACGCCCTGTGTATTGGCATAGCCTTTAAGCCAGCATACTGCACTGCAGGTAAATGGGGGAACTGCTTCCTAAGAGGTACAACAAACCTCCTTACACAAGTGTATAAAAAGTACAACCAGCAGCATAAAATAGTTATACTGGCATAATGCCTCAACAGGATTTCAGCTTCCATTCTCATCCTTTGTACACAATATGAATAAGGTAAGTGGCAATTGTTTCCTTAGGAAGGTAAGCTTACAATTGTAAACCGCTTAGACACTCCTTAAGGGTATGAAGCGGTATATAAATGAAGATGTTTGTTTGTTTTGTTTTATTTTGAATTATGCAAGCCATGCACAAACTATACTGTACCTGTTAAGGTGTTTCCACCCTTATAGGGTAAGTTACGAACAGCATCCAATACAGCATCTTTTGTACTATATGTGTTCAAATGCCATTCTATTCGTGGGTCACCACTATATTGTGCAAGACCTAGGAAAGAAATGAATATAGTTGGCCCTCTGTACCCGCAGATTCTTTATCCACAGATTCCACCATCCACAGCTTGACAATATTTTTTAAAAATATAAATCCCCCAAAGCAAACTTTGATTTCACCATTTTCTATAAGGGACACCATTTTACTATGCCATTTGTGTCTTCAGAAGAGTGTATGTGGGTCATGTTTGAGAATGGAGTGGAATTTTTGTGACACTCCAAAAGTTTTGGGACTGCAAAACCCTAGTCAGCTGCATATTTGACAGTGAAGAATGCTCGGTTGTATAATGCCCACCTCTGGGTTATTTCTCTTAAGGAGTTTGTTCTTTGGTGCCCAGACAGGTATAAGAAAGGGAGTCTGAAAATCTGCCAAGACTTGTTTGCAAACACCAATACTGGCCCTATAGACAGGTCTTTCTTTGGATAGAATCAGCAGAATTGTGGATGTGTGAATGCATGTTCTTCAGCTTCCTGCTCACACATCTCAGTTTACTAGATGCATGTTAAATATTTTTAATGACCCATTTATTTATGGCTGAGTGGAGATTTGAATTCTGGTTTCCCAGGATGCTAATCCAACTCTTAAAATATTACACTATGCTGGACCTATGTTTTAATTATATTCTTTAATTGAACATTACTATGAGTCTTCTTGAAGAAGGGAAGATACAAATCCAATAAATGAATGGATGTTATTAATAGCCTTTTTTATGGCCAGAATTATTTGGCAGTCTTGGGATGCTATGCACCTTAACTGGGACAAGTGAGGCCATTAACTGCTTTGCCTCAGGCAGTAAAATGTCTTGGAGTAACCTTCCACACAAGTAATTAGAAAAGTGAGTCACAATATGCTTGGTGATTCACCCCCTATTTTGAAAGATTACCTATCCTCGTTTTTTCAGAACCCACATTGAAGGCTGCAACCAGATTCTCGAGGAAAAGGCGAACAAGCCTGAAGTTGAATCTGCCAATGCTCCAGGAACCATCAACCAGGATCACTATATCTGCAATTGCTGGAGTCTTGCATTTAAACTGATTCTCTGTCAATATCAAAATAGCAAGCAAAATATTTTATTCAATGGAAACTTTGCAACATTCATTGATTTTAAATATTTTTTCAGTATTATACATTTGAAAACAGAATAAAAGAATTTAGACCCCAATGGAGAAAAGATGCAAATATCTCCTGTTTTCTCTAGAACTTGTAGGGAACCGATAAATATTTATAATTCAGTCTGAATATTTGGTGGGGTGGCTGTAAGTCTTTTGCTTTATCAGAAAGTAGAAATATAATAGTTTTTCTGTTTGACATAAGAAATGAAAGCAAAATTTTCTAACAGACAAAAGGGAACACATAGATTTGAAAGAGGTAGGTGATCATCTATCAGAAAATACAACTAAAATATGAATAAACTCTTTAGTATGTGCACTATTGTTATAATGTATCATAAGAGACACATAAGAGTGAAGAACAGCAATGGGAAGATCATGTGGCCAAATAATCATTCAAAGGACACTTAATAAATGCCATTAATATTTGACCTGCAAAATGCAATACTCAGACCACGTAATTAGGACAGAGTGGTATTATTAAAACAAACAAACATTGAAAGCAATCTGATGTGCAGAAGGGCTTTAAGAATGAGAGGAGATAGCTACAAATCTTTTATCATAAATTACTGAACTTCTTTAAGCAATAGCAATTGGGTATGAACAATGCAAGCACATAATGTCAACACACAAAGTTATACAGCACGCCATAAGTTATAACACAGAAGACCTGCTTATATGTGCACAGTTGTGGTTAGGTTACAGAACAAAGTTCTTCTGGTTGAAGTCAAGAAAAATGACCTCGTTTTCACAATCCAGTGGAGGCATGCTATGATGAAGGGGAAAGTCAGAGTTAATAAATAGCACAAGTATGAAAGTAAGAATCAAGCAAATTCCATACAAAGATGCAAGTAACCATCTTTCTAAACTTATACATCAACAGCAACATGAATCAGATTGACTGAATGGAAGCAAATAAACATAGTCTAAATATAAGCAGCTTTACCAAATGTGTACGATTTCACTTAATTTGCATGCATTTTTGCTTTTGTTACAATTGCTCTGTTAGGACTGTAACAATCATGAAATGGCTTGAAAAAAATCATTAGGAAGAGCAAGCAACTAGTTGCACTGATGCAATCCTAAATACAAAGACTGATGGGTTACAAACTTGTAGTTGGTGCCTTCCATGTCAGTGGGGTTATGAATTCATTCCAGGCTTTACTTAACATGAGCTATACAAAGTGCCAAACTTATCTGAGGATAGGCAAACTTATTTGAGGATAGCTCCTTTAAAGTTTAGATTAAAACCTGAAGCATATTTGTCAACCTCATGATCATCAGCTGTCACTGTTAGTTATGACAACTGGCTTCATCCTCAGAAGAATACATTTTTTCATGGAGCAGTCTACAAGGACTTCAATTGGGTCCTCCTGGACCTACAGGAGAGACCTCCTAAGCCTACAATTTAAATGATGGTATTAGATAGCAGGGCAAATTATCTTCATGTTGGTCACCATCCACCTCACCTTTGAAGGCCAAGGAACCTGATAAACAGCTAGATGACCTTATGCTGAAACCTTTCCCTGTATTTTCTATGTAGAGAGAGGGGTTTTGTGTGTGTGTGTTTTTGATTGTATTGTTGGAGAAGTATTGTAGAACACAAACCCCAAATGAATAAGATATAAGTTTTGTATAAACAAACTCATGCACACGTTTACCACAAGAGTGAGAAATGGGCTCAAAATAAACTAAATATTTGGTTGCACAGCTCACTATACTCATGTAGGAGTAAAATGGTTTAAATCTAATTATTCTGACTCAATTGAATTATACACTGATGCCATAAATTCCAGATCTTTGCACATTTTTCATTCAGGCTGACTCGTAAAATCCTATCTCAAAAAGATCTGCTTTTGAGGCAAACATTGTTGTATTGTGCATTTAATAAAGATTATAGCAAAGAAATAATTTGGTTATGTAAAATCCATTTGATTTATGTAAAATCAATCAGCAACAGAAAGAATTACAACTGTATTCCTCAAAATACTTTAATACTACCATAATAAAACAAATCATTATTCAGTTCCACAGAATTTGTGTTAGCTCCCAAGGGTTAGTGGCTTAATTCTGTATTATATTGTGCTTCCACAGAAATCTGGAGTGTATATAATTCTTCACAGTTGTGATCAATGTGTTCAAACCTTCTATTCACAGAACATCTGCTGCTTCGGTATGCTCACTAAGCTTATACTGTTTGTTTTTCTCCTAACTTTTCATTTGGACTTATCATGTGCTGAATGCTCCTAAAATAGAATGACAATAGTGAGATATTTTAAAAAATCAAGATTTTCATGCAGTAGTTGTACTGATAAAAAGTTAAATGCAAAAAAAGAACAAAAAATTGAGAGCACCCAATAAAATCCATGAGAGAAAAAAGGAAGATACAGTACATATAAAAAGTTACATTATTAACAAAAAATGCATTTCCAATAATAAAGACTATCATCTTCCTGAATCTAGCATCTTGAGATATGTGCCTTTTCACCTGTGTCTAATAAGACGATAGCATGTAATAAAATCACAGTATTCTGAGGACCTGGTTTCTTTAAACATTTTAAAGGTGCACTTTTCACGTTTTGTCACATGTCACTATCTGCCATATGAGATTTTGTGTGTTTGTAGTGTAAGTGTTTTCAAGTCACTTGTCAACTTTTGGTACTGCATGGTTTTGTCAGTTCCTTCCTCTGAGATATATAGCCTACAGCACCTGGTATTCTTTGGCAGTCTACTACTGAAGTACTACTCAGGGCTGACCTGGCTTAGCTTCCAAGATTAGATGGGATCTATGGTCTTTAGGGAATTTAGGCCCAATATGCAATTTTAGATAGCTATAATTTGTGTTTTAAATGTATGTTTTATGCTGTTTGCTAGTCCCTCTGTAAGGGGTACAAATCTCAGATATCATAGCCAGCACAGCCGGCAACCATGCTGGCTGGAAGGTTCAAGGAGCTGGTTTTTTTAGTGTTTTCTGTCTCAGCTTTGGAATAATGGTTTATCACCCATAATAACATCAACTGTAAAGGATTCCAGCTTAATGGACAAAGATACCTAAAAGTTAACTGATGTAGTGTGCATTCTTTTGATAACAGGTTGCAGATACGAAATTTTGAGGATCACTGAACTGATGCAGATTACAATGTTTCACAAAGCCAATGTGTTCACAATTGCTAGGACAAATTCAATTTTTGGTGGCCAAACCTCTGAAGAGGTGCCTCTCTGTACTGAGTTAGGCTGCTCCTTAGATGCCACACATACACTCCATCATCTGGCCTGTATCTAAAGCCTTACCAATTTGGCAGAATCTGCCAGAGTTTGTGTAGCTTTCATCTTCATACCACTGTGGGATAGGAAAGCAGGACTTTGTGGAAAAGCAACATATAGATAAAATACTACTTGTGTAAACTATTGGTAGTAGGTATAAGGAAACTCAGGGCTTTTTATAATCCAGGATAAGAACCATCCACCGCTAAGGCAGTCTACAGAGTTAAGCTAATTAATTTGTGTCTTGTGCTTTCAACTTTATTTGATAATAAATCAACCTCAGCTACAAGAAATTATTGCTGCTTGAATGGAAGAGCACTGCTTTGTTGGCCACATTCCAAGTAAATTGTGTGATATGTCTTTCTTTTTGGCAATAATTAAAAGCAAAAGTCTTCATGAAACAAAAGCCACATTTGCTTTTTGCAGCTGGTGCTGCTTGTGTGCTATTGTTTCTGATTAATGTTTCTCCTTCCTGGTTTTGTTTTAAATGGTTTTTTAAGTGAATATTTAACTAAAACCTTGGTCTATAAGCTTACCAGGAATGTGAACACTAACTTTTCAAAAACTTATAAACAGGAATCCAGAATCCCAAGATTAAATTAACAGTTAGTAAAAACATTTTATTATTCATTTTCTTTTAAAATCTTTTAAGCATAAGACTATGAATATAATCTGTTCAAAAATAAAATAATGCAATCAAAAATGAAATTTGAATCAAAAATGAAATAATGCAAATCACCTTGATGAATAATGTAAATATGGAAAGGCTGATAGGCAACCTACCCCAGGAATATGCTAGAAAGTGTTGCAAAATGTGTAGTACTCTCTTGCTATCTGTGGGGGATCTGTTCTGGATTGCTCGGTGGATAACAAAAAAATAAAAAAAATAAAAAAAATGGGACCTTAAGTCCCAGTTTTTTCAATGGGCACACGCCCATTTAGCAAGCCTGGGCTTGCTGTCTGTGGAAGCTCAAATCCATGGATGGCAAGTTGGCACGGGTACACTGTATAGACAAGTTGGAAGGTAATGAAATAGAATTGGAAAGGACCTCAGAGTCATCAAGCTCACATATGGGTAGAGTTTAGGCTTGCAGAAGCTATTTCAGTTTTTTGCTAGAACCTCAAGACCCACCAAGTTGCAAAAGACCATACATTTAGAATGAAAACTTTAAATACCAGAATCAGATGGGTTTCAGTTACATAAAAATCCAAACCTGTTCATTCAGTAGCACTCTCAGAGGCAAGTAACTCTAATCAGCTGCTGCCAATCAGACAGTTACTAGCAAGAAATTCTGTACATAAGTTATTGATCAAAATCAGATTGAACAGTAGAGATAAAAATACTCATTAATATCCATATTCTCAAGAAGAGAAGAGTGTTTCAGCATTCAAGATACCCTGTCAAAGAAAAGGAGACCCACCTTCGGTGCAAATTGTGTGTGACAGTTGCAGTTTGCACAAGTTCATATAATTTCTGCAAATACATAGATTCCTGTTTAGAAACAACATATAGTTTTCCCACATGTGCTTTCTTCGGGGGGGGGGGTGAAACTAGATTGGCAAAAAGAAGTGTGTTCGTGGCTGCATGAAACTCTAGCCTTTAGATGAGAAAAAGGGAAAGTGTGCCATGAAAACGCTTTTTTTGCATTTTAGGGGAGAAGAAGCGCCTTTAAAAAGGTGCTGGTTTTCCCAGCTTCTTTTTTAAAAACTGTGGAACAGCGCAGCTCCATCTAAAGGCTGCAGTACAGCTGCTAAGCATTAAGGAAAAGGCAATTTCATGTCACACTTTCCTGCCAATCTAGAAAGCCCTTATGTAAACCGTGCCCCAAGCTCGCCTTCATAGCCAGAACCAGTCTGTTACAGCTGCCAATCAAGGTGCAAAGAAGATGTTTTGAAACTCTGTCCCAATCCAGTGAGCAAGGCTGTGACAATCAGAAGCGGGACCCCCATCACCATTCCTTGTTACAGCTTTCTCACTGGAGAGAGGGGGCTAGAAACATGTTTCTCTTTGCACAAACACACACCCATACCCATCATCTGAACAGGTCTTCACTCCATGTGGCTGCTGGCTATTAAGTTGGGATTGGGGGGGTGGGTTTGCATCAAAAGAGATATCCATAACTAAGTAGCTGATGTAGAATATCTGTGTATATTCTCTCCCACCACATTTTATTATCACTTACAAAGGGGATAATCCTGGGGTAATTTTTAACTCATCATTTCTTATTATATAGATTCTTATCAATATAATATCTAAGGAAGTAGGCCAAGTGCTACAATATCTTTTATTCAGTTAGTCTCAAAAGTGCTAGAAGATCCCTTTGCATACTGATATTCCAGACTAACAGGGCTATGTCTCTGAATATATTCTTATATTATAAAACTGGGTAGCAGGTGTGTGTGTGTGTGTGTGAACTTGCCCTACCCATAGAAATGGCTAATTATAAAACTGACCTTAGGCTGTACTTATCTCCTTCCCTACAGTTCAAATACCTAGAGGGCAGGCAGGTGTGTGAAAACTATGGCAGACATTTCAGCTGGCATAGTTTCATAATGTATCACATCACTGCTACACTGAGAAAAAAAGCTATTGTAATTTCAGCTGTTTAAAAATTATTAATCTGTCTAAAAAGACAGAGAGATATTAAATAATGCATTAACCCTTTTCACTCACGCTGGTTACTATCCTATAAAGGCAGTCTACATTTTGTCTCTGTCCATATACTCCATCTGACAACTTAAATAGTTATCGGCACTTCATGACATGCTAACAACAAATTAATTAAGCCTGACAACATTCCTGTGAGACAAGTATTATCATGCATTTTAAAACACAAGACTGAATGGACCTACTGACTCCAGCCTTCCAAAGCAAGTTGACAATTTAAATTAGACATTTGGTCTACATGGACAATGGCTTGAAATATTATTTTACCTTATTATTTTCTCCTTATTTGAGAACTTGGAGCAGGAAAAGCACAGCAGGCATTCCAATCAGCAAATAACAGAAGGCTAGTTAAAAACTGTGCATAATCATATCTACTTTTTCTAGGATACAGCAATGGGAAATTGCAGACTTTTAAACAGAATATAAATGCATGCAGCATATACATGCTAGCTATATATACAAGAAGATATACAAAACAATACTTTGCTAATATCAACACCTTCTAATCTGTAGCATCTACCTTCAGGTTCAGGTGCACGTGCATTGTATAAATTCATCATAATACAAGTTGAGTCTCCCTACTCCAAAATGAACCAGAAGTGATTTAGATTTTGGGGTCTGAATTTTGGAATATTTGCATATATATACTAATGAGATATTTTTTAGATTGGACTCAAGTCTAAATATTAAATTCATTTATGTTTTTATATACCGTATACACAAAGCCTCAATGTAATTATGAAAAATAGTTTCTGTATTCCAAACCATGACTCAGAAAGTAAAGGTGTCACTATCTCAGCCACTCATGTGGACAGTTTTGAACTCTGGAATATTTCAGATTTTCAGACTTCCAGATAAGGGAGATTCAGCTGTATTGGTTTATTTTTAGCTCTTTTCCTAAACAGCTTGGTTTGGAATTTCCAAGTCTCTTTAAATAGCTGCCACAACATGAATTGTGGGTAGGTCAATGTCTTTTCATTGACCTACCCACTGCAGCTTAGAGATTTCCTTCCTAGTTTGTTTCAGCCAGTTCAAACCCCACCAGTATACATGTGTATAAATAAATTTGAGATTTATTTACTTATGCCACAGTGTTACAATATACCCTTCCTTTCAACCAGTTAAAGTGAATTTTCCTGACTCTTTTGATACATATTCATTCAGATTGGAGAGATTTATTTAAAGTTCTTCCTGGTTTGCTTGAGTTTTAATCACTCCAAACAGAATCACATTTGGAAAATGCTTCCAATGTCATTAGATCAATTCTCTACAATACAAAAATTCACTATAACAGCAAGTCTGCATAGGTTCTGTTGAGCCGTTCTCCACCCTTTATGGTGGTCTGCTACATAGTCAAATAGTTAATACTCTCTGGAAGTTTATCGTGTTAAATCAAAATGCCTGCTCACTTGAATCCTCTCATGCAGAACAGGGATGGGCAACTGTGAAATGCTAAGGGGTTGCATTACCCCCTCAGAGACCTTGGATGACTGCTCCTGCTCCTCAAAAATGCTCCCAAATGCTTCTGGAAGGTATAAGGGCATTTTCCACCCTGTTTTGGGTTTCAAAAAAGCATTCTCTTGGGCCTAAATTGCCCCGAGGGGTGGCCAAATGTGGTGGAAATGTACCCTCTAGTAGACATTTTGGAGCATTAAGAGAATTTAAGGAAACATTGGGGGCAGCTCCAAACATGGTTGAAATGTCCTCCACACTCCTTAGAGTGCATTCAGTGGTGCTCTGGAGCCAAAAAATATATATCTGTCCCCTGGAGTCACTCCGGGAGCCATAAAAATAGGCCTTGGGGGTCAAATACAGCCTATGGGTTATAAATAAAACTACTACTACTACTACTACTACTACTCATTATTATTAGTAGTATTCTGTCCATCCCTGCTCTACAGCAACAGAAAACACATTTGCCTTATTTTCTATGTGGCTGCCCTTCAAATATCTCAAGATGGTTTTAACCTTTAATCATCTTGGAACTTAACACAGTAATTCCATTGTTCTACAAATGTGAGGTGTAGACACCCTGTTAAGTGGTGAAAAAACCTCTACAAATGCACCTGAGTATATTTTCACAATTGCCCTTTCTTTTCCATTCAGAAACAGGATTCTTCCTCATAACAGTGTCTGGGCAAGTCCATTGTTTTTGTCTCTGTAACTGAAATCATTCACACTGATTTTAATCAAGTAAACACATAGATTTTTGTCAAGGTTTTCTCCAAAAATGTTTTTCATGTCTTAAAAAAAATTGGAAGCTGTACAACTTTTAAGTAGAAATAATACCCCAAAGCCCCTCCAGCTCTCCATCAAGTTAAATCTTGTTCTGTTGAAAGCACCAGAGCAACACTGCTGGAGACCAGCAACAAGAGAATCAGATGCAAAAGTACCTGAAGAGCTGGGCGAGGAGGATTTACGTGTACTATTCAGCAATTAATTGTTCTGTTTCTAAGGGTGGCACATACATTCTTTAAAAAAAAATAGAGAAGATTTTCTCCCCATTACAACAAGATCGGGGCAGCAGCAACAACACACCATGGCCCCCATCTAGCCTTTCCACAGTGCAAAAAGGAGCTGCAAAAAGTGGCTCCTTTTTGTGTGTTAGAAAAGGCAGTGTAGCCACCGCACTTCAGTTTTATGGTGCTGCTTTGGCACTGCATCATCTAAATGCAGCACTAAGAGTGCCATGAAGCTGCACACTGTGAGGTGTGGCACACAACATCACGCCGCCATAGAGGTGGAGTCGGGACATGCATCGTGTGGATGCCATGCCCCGACTTCATCCCCAGGCCAGCCTTAATGGCCGGTCTGCACAGGCTGGTTGAGGTCAAAGCTAAGCCTCATCTGGCTAGTTTCATCTGGGTTCTCTTCCTTGGTTACACTAAAGTGTAGGAGAGCCCTGAAAAATGGCTTTTATACAGAGATATGCTGAATTTCATTTTCCATATGAAACAGGAATTTGCTGATTTCCTTACCTTCCATTACAACATTACAGTACTTTCAGTAACAACTTCAGTGGCACAGCACACAGAAAAAGGAACCATCACCAGGCTTTCCTCATCATGTTCCTTCCAGTCCACACCCCCACAGAATGAACACACAATTACCCCAGTTATGCCCTTCTGTGAAAACAGTGCTAGGAAGTGTGGGGTGCGGGGAGGCAGAAACATTCCTGAGAAGCTGAATTCTAATGTGATGAACCTTGTTGCTTTGTTCATTCTTTTAAAATATGCACAGCTCACAGAAGCTCCTAAAATGCTTTAGCTAGTGGTGTGTCACATTGTTAAGTATAATAATAATAATTAACAATACATAAAAATGTCACTGCTATGATTTAATGCTGATTTTAGAAAACAAGGAGTGAAATTGTTTGCCAGGGCATTATTTCCTCCCAACATCCGTGCACGTATGCTACAATTTTGGCTTCATTAGAGAATGCAGACATCATCAATTCCATCTCTTGCCCCACCCTCCAATAAATTCTGACCTTCTACTTTTGGAAATGGTGTACTTTCCGCATCCTCTGTTGGGACAGTAGGTTTCCATTTACCTACATCCTTGACCTTGGTTTTGCCTGATGTTTCCTTCTTTTTCTCAATATCTTTAACTGCAAAGGTGGGGAAAAAAAGTCTTTAAATGTAAGAAAACATAAGAACAGTAAGATCTAAATTACTAAATAATAACAATCATCATCCTCATCCTCATCATCTCAAAAAAGAAAACAACAATGGTTCCAGTGGTGAGAGGTATTCTGTGAGCAATTCCTATCAAAGTGATCAAACATCTGGATAAAATCACCTTGTACAAGATCACTCTAGCACAACTGTACCACATTATCTGATGATACTTTACTAATTCCTAGATTCTTGGACAGAATCTGAATCATTTTGGTCTGAAATTTCAGTTAGTAACTTCAATAATAATAATAATAATAATAATTCATTTATATCCTGCCTACTTTGACTAGGACCAAGGCAGCTTGCAGTAAAATAGTCAAAAGATAGTAAAATAACAATATACAACAGTCCCAAGTTCTACCCTGCCCCCTTCAAATAACAATTAAATCACAGTTATATTAAAAATTCATACTAAAAAGATTAATTAAAACAAATAAAAAACAAATAAATAAACAGGAGGATGAGGTGTGAGAAAATCAATAGGCTACATTACAGTTTACTCAATGGGTGGTTGAACTATTCCAGAAAGGCCTGTCGAAAACTGGGTCGACTTATCCATGGGTCAATGTTAAATACTATATTTTAACTCTTCCTCTTCTCTGAGAATAGTGGTGAAAAGTAAGAGTTTAGTTCATCCCATGAGCACCCAAAAGAAGTTCCAACTTCAGAGAATGCTGGCATGGAGGAGAGTGGGATGTATATATTTACATGTTAATCTCTGTGTTGGTCTGTTGTTGAATGACAAGACCTCAGGTTGTCTATTTAATTAGTGATCCATTGTCTGCTGAGGACCCCCCCCCCCCCCCGATGCTTACTTTACTTTTATGCCCAGGATGGTTTATAACATGTTCTGCTACTGCTGATTTTTCTGGCTGACCACCCTGGACATAAAATGCTATTTGAAAACAGGGAAATTCTGGACCATGCCAACAACTATCAGGTCAGAATGCACAGGGAAGCCATGGAAATCCACAAACACCTAGACAAATTCAAAAGGAAAGAAGAAACCATTAAAGTAAACAAAGTTTGGCTACCAATCCTGAAAAACACCAAAATCAAAACTTAGCCCATGCAAATGAAAACCACCCAGGGTTAGGTGGCTTTCTCAGCAGACAATGGATCACTAATTAAATAGGCACCCTGAGGCCTTGCCATTCAATAACAGACCAACACACAGATGAACATGTTGCTGTAAATTACTTCTTCTCAACCAAGGGTTACACAGTATATATACCCCACTAACTTCTATGTCAGCATTCTCTGAAGATGCCAGTCACAGATGCTGGCAAAACATCAGGAATAAACTCTTCCAAAACATAGCCACATAGCCCAAAAACCCTTTTAAAAAAAACTACGGATGCTGGTCATGAAAACTTTTGACTTCACTTATACAAGTTGTCGCTGCAACTTGCAAACCCTCTTCAGAGGGTCTATATTTTCACTTCCTCCTTCCCTCCCGATCATATTAGTGCCAGAACCCACCCTCTACTATACCTTCTGGTATTAACAAGTAAAATAGATTAATTTTCTATCCTATCTCCATAAGTAATAAGAAATAATCCCCTCTTTTAACATTGATTTGACAATAGCCACTTGAGCTAAGATTTCTGTCTTAATTTCCAAACAGGAAAATATGCTCTTTTCATGACAAGCTGTCAGCAACTCTGATTAATACTTAACAGTCACTAATACTTATTGACATCACCAGGGGCTGTCTCAAGGTTTCAGGTTTTGGCCAGAAAACCCCAGGGCATGGGACAGTCCTGAACTGGCAACCCTAACTAGACTAGATAACATTGCAATGCCAACGAACGCCCTGCAAATATTTGTCCATCATCCAAATCATAATGAAGAAAAATGAATCTTTACATGTCTGGAGACTTATTATAACAGTTCCCTTATCTCTTCTTCATTAGACTAAACTTAGTGGGGCTCTTCAGTCTCTCTTCTTATATCTCGAGTTCTAAACTGCTTATTATTGTGCCGTCAATTTCTGCTGAATGCCCACCATTTGTACAATCTTTCTAAATTGTGGAAAACTAAATGCAGAATTCCACATAACAGTATAGTAATACTGGAACCCCTCATTGTAAAATGGAGTAATTATAAAAGACATCTGTAGAGAATAAGGCTTGGAAATGTTACATTTTGGACTATCACTCCCAAAATCCACAGTCCAAAAAGTAAGTTTTCCAAGCTCTGACAGGGAGTATTCAGTGGTGGTGAGGCCTGCATCATATTTAAATTAATGTCTATCCTACCTGATATCTTTTTCATTAATGATGTAACAATAAAACTTGGTTTAATTTACTAAGAAAGTCATCAAAGAGTCAAAATCAGTCCAGGAAAACTGCTACACATATGGCCAATAGCTGTCCCCAGTTGCAGAGTTTATACTCACAGATATACACGTAAAACATTATACACCCAACAAAAACAATTAAAATATCTTTTTTTTAAAAAAAATGAAGTTTTATTTAAATTGAATGTTTTTATTTAAATAAGACTTTTTTTAAAAAAAAATGATATTTCAAACTTTAAAAAATAGAAAATGAAACTTGTATCTCCAAGTATGTATTAAAATTATATTAACTAATATTACAATTGTACTAGCTATGATGATTAAATAGAATCTTACTAGGGATATCAGTAATTAAACTTGAATCCTCCAGAGAAGCACAATTCAAATCAACTTGATTTTAAATCATACTAACCTTAACACCTAAAAATATTACTTATAGTTAATTACCTCTATAAGTATATTCTTAAGTATACTTAAGTCTTAAGTACATTCATATTTAAGACAGATAAGAACAATTTTGCAACCCTGATATTGCATTCAGACAAGCCATGATGGTATCATGAAGATCTAAGCCTCGCTGCAGCCAATAAAAACACAGCAAAGTTAAATAAAATATATTTAAAATATACACTAATCCTTACATTTTAAATGACACTGTCAACCTTGTTTTTCCAGTGGAATTAAGCAACTCTAAAAACAGCCACAGCTAATAATTCAGTGCCTGGAGCAACGATTCAACAGTTTGTTCTTTAACTTTAAAGTAGCCTGTGGTTTTGAGGGTTGCTTAATCAGGGTGTTATAGTAAACAGAGACAGTTGCACTAAGGAAAAACTGTAAGAGAGCTTGGCACAGATTCCTCAACAGTAATCATCATGCCATTCCATATAAGTCTTTCTTCAGGGGTATTAATTCATTATACTAATGAACATAGAAATATATTCTCCATCTAGCCTGAATGAAACAGTAATGGCATACCCTCCAACATTTCACAGATAAAAAGTGGGACACATGAAGCCAAGTAACATCAGAGTGTGGTCAAGATGGCCAAGTTTTTAATGAGGAAGAACACACAAGTTAGGAAAGGTAGTTAGAAGAGTCTATTGGGAAGGTCACCCTTCTCTCCTCTCCTTCTACTTACTTTTGCTCTTTGAACTCAGTTTGCAGCAATGGAAGCAACAAGCACAAAGGCTGCATCTGCACTGGAGAAATAACCCAGGTTGACAACCCTTTAACTGTCATAGCTCAGTACTATGTAATTCTGGGGATTGTAGGGTTTTTTAAAAAGGCATTTAGCCTTCTGTCAGAGACCTCTGCTGCCACAGCAAACTACAATTACCAGAATTTCATAGTCAGTTTGAGCCATCACAGTGACAAAATGGTCCCAAACTGGATTATTTCTAAAGTGTGGATGCAGCCAAAGAGGGAAAGTGTAAAGAGGAGGAAGAAACTGGGACATTTGGAAAGCAGCTGAAAAAATGAGACAAAAGAGAATTAATCACAATTGCCTGATAAAATTGGGGACACTCATATTACAAAACAGGTGCCACTGCTAGTGAAAGGTGTCTCAAGCTGTTGTCAGCCTTGCCTCCAGTTCAAGCTCTGGAATCATTTTCAGATCCTCCAAAACTGCCTCCTTGGATCATTCTCAATGTGAAGGCAATGTGAATTCCCTGCAGTTAAACATGTTTTCCTTATGGCAATGGCATTTCTTCAGAAAATGCTTTGATAGGCAACGTTTATTTTCCAAAGATCAATCACAAAACAAAATATACTAAATGCAAAATACAGGGGTGAGGACAAGCATGGGCTATAAACAGTGGTTCCCAAATTTTGATCCTCCAGATGTTTTGAACTGGGCCCTTGTCTCAAGGTAAGAGGAGGAATCTGAGGACAAAAATGTTGCCTTGGAAAATCTATGTTTATATATTTTTCTGTACTTGTATTTTTCATTTGAATGGTGTGATTGATGCTTCATATCTCCTGATTAATGGCATCAATAGGGCCATCTCTTATGACACCACAAAGGGTCTTCCCTACATATTAGGGTTTCCCCCCTGAAATCCCAGACCTAGGATTAGTCTTGCTCTAGTATCCTTAACTAAGAGCACCTGCACCCAAATCCTGCAGTTCACATGGAAGGAGTTTATTCCCCATTTGTTTGGAATGCTTGATTCCAAGACCTTGTGTATGACAACAAGCAAAAACAGGCATCCCTTCCATGAACACATAACAAATATTCATCTATCTTTATAAAGCAAAGTTCCATCAGATGTGAAGATAACAGGAGACAACTTACTTCGGAACTGGCCTTGAGCTGCCTTGCTTTCCTGGTCTTTAGCAAACGCAACTATCTGAACTGTATAGCTCTGATCAGGGATAAGACCTTGGATAATTGCTTTGTTTGCATTGTTTTGAAGAGTGAGCTCATTGGTTTTTCCACCTGCAAAAAAGAAACAAAACAGGACTGCAGTTTTCTGAAATAGCTTGTATGTTTTTGCAATATTATATTTTTAAGAGTCACATAAATCCACAGTTAAACCATACAAACAACTGACACAGATCTAGTGAAACCATTGGGCCATCTAGAATTGTTTGTATTGCACTCCAAGTAAACAGACAGCCCTTGCTTTGCCTTCTTTCCCCCCTCTTCTAAATTAAAATCCTGTCAAAATCTTTCAGACCAGTTTGCATGGGAGGACAAATATTTGAGTGGCTATGAGTAATTTTTGGAAAAAGCTGAAATGATACATCTTTGGATCATGTATACACAAGTCTTCTCATTGAGGAATTACCTCTCATAAATTACTTACACCCATAAGCAGCTACCCTACAGGCCTTTGAACAATTTGGGATTCCTTTCTGTATAGCTGTTAGAAAAGCACTATAGCTGAATCATAATAGTGGCATGTTAGAATGCAAGAGCATAAAGAAGCTGGAAATTATTGCCTGGAGAAAGGTTAGCATGTCAGGAACAAACATGGAATGGTGTTTTTTGTTTTTTTCATCAGAAGAAAAGCATTCAAACATGACTTCTTCACTTGTATTGCTGTTGTATAGTCCTAGGTGTACTATACTATGCATGCTTTAGAAACATTTAACAAAAGAAAATCATATTCCGTCCGTAATATCAGTAGACAAAACTCTAATGAGCAAGGTCTGCTTATATGAGAATGGTTTGTACGTCTTCTACTCATAGCAAACCCTATTTACATATAATTGTATACCATGAAAATTAGTACTGTTTCAAAACAAAAAGTACAAACTATATAAAAACACCTTCTTCTATGGGAATAGAACATCCTTGTTTTTACCCATCTGATTGTAGTATTGACAGCAGTGTAAAATGGGCCAAAGGATCATGCTGTTAATCAATGAACAAGGCAGATGCATGAATCAATTGTTGCTTTATAGTGAAATAGAAACACTAATTAATACAGGAGGTAAACAATGAGAAAAGTATAGTCAGCCCTCTCTATCCACAGATTCTGTAACCACGTATTCAAGAATCCACATCTTGAAAATATTCCAAAAAAGTATAAATTCCAAACAGCAAACCTTGATTTTGCCATTTTATATAAGGGACACCATTTTACTCCACCACTGTATCTAATGGGACGAGCATCCACTGATTTTGGTATCCACAGGGGTTCCTGGAACCAAATCCCAATGGATAACAAGGGTCCACTGTATGCTTTGGGTTCATTTGGCTTTTTAAAAAGTGTGGAGTGTCTGATGGGAAGATTGTGCAGTTGGAATATTCCCTTATAGAACACACACACACACACACTGACTAGGGATGTGTCTACACTGTAGAAATAATGCAGTTGAACAAAACTTTAACTGCCGTGGCTCCATCCCACATAATTCTGGGATCTGTAGTTTTGTGAGGCACAGCACTCTTTGGTAGAGCAGGCTAAAGAACTTGTCTTTAGACAAATCCCAAGATTCCATAGAATGGAGATACAGAACTTAAGGTGGTGTCAAGCTCCATTATTTCTACAGTGTTGATGTATCTAAAAGAATGTGTGAATTTATAATTTATACAAACAGTCTTGATTTATATTGTTTCTCTCCAAATATCCCTTTGATGCAAGTATAACAAAAGCATCCGCAAGCACAGCCAAAATAATCTCTATATTGCTCACAAAATTCTCATGGGGTAGACTACAAGATGCACACAGATGTGATCAACAAAACACAATTTAAAACAAAAAGAAAAGCACCTGCACAAAACTACAATGCTAAATTGTGCAGCAGGAAGAGAGGAGTGATTAAGTTGGTGGAAAATCAACTCTCACTGGAATTATAGATATGGATATCATCTCCTCAGCTCAAAATAAGAGTAAAGTTAGACCTATAAAGTCCTATACAGACTGGATCCTTGTTATCCTTTCCTCATTTGAGAAAAACTTTGTGTTGTTGTTGTTGTTGTTGTTGTTATACTAGACTTTGTTTCATAAGGAACTAGTACTATTTTTATTTCTTGCCCTTTTAATAGTTGTGTTTTAAAAGATTTTTAATTCTATATCCCCTTATCCAGAATTCCAAAATTCAAAAATTTCCACAAACCAACACTTTTTTCATGGGTTGCAGAGACAATGATACATTTGCTTTCTGATCATTCAATGTAAACAAACTTTAATTTTAAAAAATATTGTACCAAATAGTCTTCAGGCTATGTGTATGAGGTATATATGAAACCTACATGAATTTTGTATTTAGACTTGGATCCTGTCTCCAAGATATCTCATTATGTATGCATATGCAAATACAGATATTTCACAATCCAAATAAATCCCAAACACTTCTGGTCCCAATCATTTTAGACAAGGGAGACTCAATCTGTATTGTTTAGTGATGCAACAACAATAACTTTTTCTATGCATTTATCATAATTTATTTATTATTTATTTTATTTAGAGCATATATACTCCATTCTTCAGTCACAAAGTCTGTCAGAGCAGTTTACAAACTGTTAATTTGTAATTTGTAATGAATTAATTAATATATCTGTAATTAATTTGTAATGTATATTGCCTATATCTGTTTTAATTTCTCTAAACTAAGGGGCTAAACAGACAGACAAAAAGAGGTGCTTTCAGGCTGGCTTGAAGGAGTTGTATTTAGATGACACATGCCTTGAAGCCAGCAGGAAAATACCCTCTAGGTGCCTTATGCAGAGAAAAGCCATTTCAAAAAGAAGTAGCTTTTTTCCACTTTTTCCCACTTCTTCCTGGATTGAAGCCATGCTTTGGGAGCTGGTGATGTGGTTGGTGGGGTTTCAATGTGGCTTTGAAAAAGACAGCTTGAAGCCATTTTTTCCTGCCCATCTGTTTCGCCCCTATCTTGAGTATCTTGAGGCTTCCCCTGTCCAACAACACCCTTAGGGATTGGTTGGGGCTTTTGTCCTTTTGCACCCTTCAACCCCAGACAGTTGCCCTCTCCTGGTGCTGAACATCTCAAACTTCCCAAACATTAGGGAAAAGTTAGCATTAACATAAGTTAATTTCTGGTTTCAATACTTTTTTTTGGGGGGGGGGGATTAACATCATTAATTAACAAGAATCTTGAAATAGTTTTAGTTGAACTAGCCACCATTCCTTATCAACTCTTAAGGACCCTTGCAGTTCAGTGTGAACATCGATTCCCCTCTCTCCCCCCTCCACTTACCTGCATTTGGAGTGACAAGGAGTTTATATCCATCAAACTGCCCTCTAGGGGCTTTCCATGAAATCTGAATACTGTCATGATCAACAACAGTATATCTTAATCTTGACGGTGGGGCCACTGAAAGGGAAGCAAGAAATACAGGAACTGAGATGTCAGTAAAATTTCTCATGCATTAAAATTTTACATTGCTGCACATACAGACGTTCAAATTAATAGACAAAACATATCTTTTGGACAAGACAAAGATGCAAGTTGCCAAATGATGCAAGTCATATGATGCAATCTATTAGTTTATAAAATGACATTATATACAGCAAAATTTGTTACTTATTCCCAAAGACACACCCCAAAGACACAATAAATTAAAAAAGGAACTACTGATGCCACAGAAGACAAAGAACAACAAAAAAAAATAAATAAATAGGGTTAGAGATTAAAAAGCTCTTGTTGAGCAAGCAAAGCCAATGTACAAATCTGCTTCATCGTATATATGTTGGAGAGATCATCATAATTGCAGTTTTTGGGTTTCCTCTCTGGTAGAGGTAGGGGCAAAACTTGAAAATGTAATTTTTTGAAATGGAATAGTTAATGTTCCTTGCTACTATTCTCTCCTCCCATTTTTAAATTACCAGATACTCAGTTTTTCTCACTGCTTAATGTTACATGTTACTTTTCTGCTATTTTGTGGTTCATTTATTTAAAATTTGTCCAAAAATTAAGAAAAGGCCCTAAAGGGATTTTTTTTAAAAAAAATCCTCAACATTTTTGTTCCCAAAAAGCAATGAAAAGAAAAAAGAAAGAAAAGAGAAGAAAACAAAGAAAGAAGTAAACAGGTTGAAATAAAATTAGCAGTTGTTACTTTACTTTAGGAACTGACTCTTCTTATAGCCTCATTAGCTTCCCCCCAAAAGTAACAAGCCACAAGTAACATAATTACTTGTAAAGTGTTACTTCCAAACTCTCAGTTGAGAAGAAGATGCAAACCTGTATTTCCAAAGCCTAATGGGGTCATAAAAATTGAATATACAGTCACCGCTCCACATTTGCAGCTTTGACTTTTGTAGTTTTGAATATTTATGGTCTTAATTATGTTTTTTCTAGGAATCCCTAGGTTCTCCAGAGAAATTTAAGCATTTGTAGGTCCTCCAGGATCTATGGCCAACTTTTGGCAGATGTTGACCAGTGTTGTGTTAGAGGAACTAGTGATTCCTAGACAGGTGATCTCTCAGGCAAAAAAGTAGTGGTTCTTTTATTTGTGTTTTTTCCACTTTTATGGGTACCCTGTGCCCCTAACTCCAACTAATGTGGAGGGCCTACTGTATATTTAATACAAGCAGAAATTTTCAAAGGACAGTGGTGCTGTTGGGCATGGATCACTCCAGGCCTGTCTACATCAAAAGCTTTGAAAAGTGATGTACAAAAATTGTCAGTATATGTATATAAATCAGTCCAGCCATTACAGATCTGCTACTCTCTTCTACAGAGATCCATAAAATTATAATTGCCAGAATTCCCATTAAAGTGTGATGAAAAAAAAAACCCATATGATATAGGGTGCTGCCACACAAACTACAGAATTAATGCAGTTTGACACAGCTTTATCTGTCATCGTGGCTCCATCCTATACAATCCTGGAATTTGTATAGTGTTGTGGCATCAGAGCTCTCAGACAGAGAAGGCTAACAACACTACAAATCCCAGAATTCCATAGCATTAAGGCAAGGCAGTTAAAGTGGTGCCAAACTGCATTATTTCTGCAGTGTAGATATAGTATTAGCTATGTAGATAATTCTGTGTGCAAATGCATACCAAGATATTTTGAGACACTCCACACATGGAAATCGACACAATTATTCTGTTCCTGAGTACATTATCACCGATCCACTCATTTCCAGAATACTTCCACCTCAGAACTTGGGAGTGTAGGGTTTTTTGGGGTTTTTTTTTTACCCACTGGACTTGCTGGTGAGGGCACTGCTTCTGATGGGGGGGACCAGAACCCTATTTGTGCCCACCTATTACATCTGTATCCTTCTTTCCTGGAAATTTGCCACAGACCAGAAACCAATACTTGCACACTGGCACCAGTCCACAGACCTCCACTTTGGGTAGCACTGGGCTAGAAAGTGATTCTGGGACTTGTGGGCCCCACATTTCTAGGGAGCTAGCCATGTTAGGTTTGTTGCATTTTAATGTCAAATGGTATTCTGATGTCAAATGTTGTTTGTTGTTGTTAACTGCCATCAGGTTGACTTTGACTTATGGTTTATATGTTTATATGTTCCATTTCTAGTTTGACTATGTCTAGCTTCCCTTGACATAGTATGAAATTACTATGTCTAGCTTCTCACATGCCATGATCCTATAATATGTGTTCTTCAGCTTCAGACTTTCCTTTCACTTCTGAGCATGTCAGTACCTGGATCTCCTTTTGGCTTGGGTCTTGTTGCATTATTAGCCACACTGCTAGTCATACCTGTCCTCTGCTCTTCCCGAGTAGCTCCCAAGGCAGTCAAGGGTTGAGAAAGGATGGATGGAACTCAGCCAGTTGGGCACTGGGGAGATCCAGACAAAACCTGGCTAACCCGGTTACAGTATATGGCAACCTAGAGTCACAATAATGTCACTCCACTACCTAGCTTGTTCCATATGACACAATGCAAGCACCCAGTATCTCTCTCCCAGCCTGTTCCCTTGTTCATCCTCTGGTAGCCCCCACCCTGCGGTTTGTCTCTGCCTGCAGATATGTAGAAAAAGAGCAGTCCCTGAAACTTCGGCCGGCACCCTGAGACCAGGCTACCTTAATGCCATGTGATATTGCTGCTCCTATAGCCCAGCTTTTTTTGAGTACAAACTCAAACCCAGATGGGATAGATCAAACCTAGGCTGACTGCCCAGCTTCTTTTCTGTAGCGTCTGCTCTCTCCCACTCCCTTTATCAAACTTATGTAGCTTGTCTCTGCTTGCCTAAATCACTCAGTTGCTGTCATGTATGTTAAATTCCTTTTTGGGGCTTTGTACAATCTGCAAAGCAAACGCATTTATCATTTGTTCAAATAAACAGGGAAAAGCATAGCTTAAGTAGAAGACTTTAACCAGTTGGCCTGGCCTGAAGTTCAGATTTATTTACTTATTTATTTATTTGCCACTTATCTGTTTTTATTTTGTTTTTGGTAGATGCTCAACTCCAGTTTGTATCAACTAGTTTAAAAAATGTGAATCCATTAGTTCTGCAGAGCAGCTGGAAGGTTGTAGCACAGACAATGAGAGCCAAAATGCAACCAGAGGCTTCTACAGTCCCTTTTTTGTCTTTAAGCACATCCCCATTTATCCCATCTCAAGCCACTAAAATGTGGAGAACTCTGTGTTATTCAGAGCACTACAGACTTCTTCTGTGAATGGCCTTCCTTCAGTTGTTTCAGTAACAAGGAAAGGAGTGATGGAGAGATATGGCATACCCCCATGCCACTACCTTTCTGTGATGGTGGGACTGTGTGCAAGGGACTGGGCTTCTCATGAAACTGCTGCAGTCTCAATGGTATAGATTAAAAAGAACTGCATCGTGTATTCTGCTGACCATATAATTCCGTTTTCAGTTTTTTGTGCTGGAGGCAGCATGACCAAGATAAATTTGCTAAACTGCTGCACCTTGTTTGTCTTTCAGGGATTATTAAAACTTGCTTAGTTAGCATTTGGTGTAAACTGTCCTGAAACTTATGCTTTCATAAGTGCCAGATTCACAAGCCTGAGTGCATCTCTATTTAAAAAGAAGATTCCCGCACACAGACAACTAGCAATCCAAAAGAAAGCTGGCTTCAAATTTCTACTGTTACTCATGGTGATTTTTAATATGAAGGAAAGTTTATTCCAGTTTTATTTACATACTGGAAGACTGTACCATGTGTGATTTTATCTGTATGTTCTGTTTGGCAATACACGAAGGAAAAATAGACTAAAGCAATACCATAGCAAGTGAGAACTTATGATGACCTAAACTGCACTTGGCTTTATCATATTAAAATCTTTCTAAATAACTGGAGATAATAAACACTCTCAAAATGGAGCATATACTAAAAATATGGATAGTTCTGACTCCTCTGCAAAAGATTTAAAACTGCTGTCTTCCCACAATCCAAAGACTGCTCAGGATCCGCATAGATGCTATTTACACATGTGTTAACTGCAATCAAGAAATTAATAATCATGGCCAATTTGGCCACAGGTGAGGCTGTCACGTTTGCACTCTGACTGGTGCCACTTGCTTTGTTCATAGCAAGGGCAAGCAACTTATGGTTGTTGCTAGATTGCAACTCCCAACAGGCATTAATAATACTAGGAGATGGTTGGGGTTGCAACCCAGTATTTGGAGACGTAAATGTTTCCTATCCCTGGGTTATAGCCTGACTTTTCTTCTTACTAGTAAGGTTTTGCCCATCTCTCCAGCTCCACAGTGGATTTCTCTTACCATTGGCCAAGACCTCAGAAGAGGGCCTTGCTCTATTGAAACATACATAACAGAGGCAACCCAGTGCCTTCCATGTCAGTGGGTTTTAGTTTGAGTGTTAAGGGGTTATCCAGGGTGCTGAGAGCCAGAGTGCTGCAACGGTTTGAGTTTTGGGCTAGGATAGTGGGAGACCAAGGTTCTAATCCCCAATCAGCCTTGGAAATCTAATGGGTGACCTTGGGCCTCAGAGGAATGCCAAGGCAAATCAATTCTGAACAAATCTGGCCAAAAAAATCACATGATACTGTCATCTTAGAGTCACCATATGTCAGAAATGACTTGAAGGCACATAACAACAACATGTACCTCACCAATAGGTTCAGCACCTTAGATAATTTCTTTCAAGTTAAGAGTAATATATGGAATTGTGTCACCAGCCCACTGACATGGAAGTCACAAGCTTTGCCTGATTCTCTGGTAAGCAGCAGTTCCATAAATCAGCAGTATCATCACACCAGGCTGATTACTGGTGTCTACTAGTAAGAAGAAGGAACTTTCTATTTGGTTCCTGCGTATGTTGCTTGTTTTGGAAGACTGGCAGATCCTGCCTGTGGAATTATGTAACAATAGGCTTTCTGTGTCTTTGTCAGAATTAATTTCTATGAATATTAGTGAAGTTCAAGAGTGTATAATTTCCTCGGAGATATGGCTGAGTTTTGCAGTTTGATCTGACTGAAACTTTAAAGTTGGCTACCACACTCAAATATCCACCAGAAATAAATACATTTTCTTGGGGGTCACAGAGAAAGAACACACCAACAGCCACCATAGTTCTTTGAAAATTTGGCTTTGGGGGGAAGAGTATAATAATATACAAGTAACTGGAAATTAGTGTATTAGATTTGTTGTAAAGTAACAAGGGATTTCTTGACATTTTAGAAAACTACAACGGGTGGAGCTACAAGAGGCAGCACAATTTTCAAGATGCTAAGAGATCTTGAGCCTGCCAAAATAGAATGAGCCTGAAAAGTACCCAAAGGTTTATGAAAATATTACAATCTGTTTATTGTGTACATCTTGTTTAGCCTGCTTTTCCTATGCTTTCCCTATGCACACAAAAATAAATTTTTGGAGCAGTCACAAACTGATACAGAGATTTTTCAAGGGTTTCTTCCCTTTTCCCCATAGAGAAGAAAAGAATGAAATGGCCAAGAGTACAGATTTAATCAGCTAAACTGTAAAGCAGAGATGGAAAATGTATGTTGTGCTACAGGGGTGGGAACTGAATTGCTTTCCAGATCTCCTTGAATTGCAGCTCCCAGAATTCCTCAGCAATGGATCTGGTTAGAGCTGTTGGGAGTTGCAGTCCAAAACATCTAGAGAGCCACACAATTCTCATCCTATATTAGGTCCTCAATTCTCATTATCCCTAGCCATCATAGCAGATGCATAGTGGGAACTGAGTCCAGTAAAAACCAGAAAGGTCACACATTCCTTGCCCTTGGGGTAAAGTAAAACAATGTATTTCATTAAGCAGAGGCAGAGGAACTTGTTTAGAATTACATTAAGAAATACAGTCAGCCTTCCACATTTGTGGCTTTGACTTTTGCATATTTGATTATTCGTGGATTTGTTTAATATGTTCTCTCTAAGAATCTCTAGTTCCTCCAATACGACTCTATGGTCAACATCAGCCAGAAGTCATACTGGAGGACCTAGAGATTCCTAGAGAGAACAATTATCTAGGCATTTGTAGGCCTTCCAGATCAATTCTATGGTCAACTTACAGCAGATGTTGACCATAGACTTGTGCTGGAAGACCCAGAGATTCCTAGAGAGGGTTTCTCTCAGGTACAAACATTGGGGTTTTGTTATTTGTAGTTTTTCCACTTTCATGGAGGCCCTGTGTTCCTAACCCCAATGAATGTGGAGGGCCCACTGTATTGTCCCAAATTTTATATCACTTAGTTAAGTATACTTAACTTAGTTACCTCTCCTGGCCTGCCCTTATCACGAAGCCTGATGGAAATGTTAGCCACCCATTTTCCATCAGCAGCATAATTGACCTCCTTCTCCACATGCAGTTGATGCCCAGTAAAGTAGATTTGGGGCTGGGGATGGGGTGAATACAACGATGATAACTGTGTCAAAGCTATAACTAAGTAGCAATCACATGAATTCATTAACAGTTACATAGACTCACCCATAACTTTTCCACAGTCACAATTAAATAGTGACACTATTGCTACAATCGTAACTCCCACACCAACCTACTTTACCAGGCATCAGCTGCATGAGAAAGAAGTCCATTCTGCTAGTGACTGGAGCATGGGTGAATGAATGATGCTTCCTTCAGTTTGGTGGGATTGGGCCAGGAAAGGTTATTAAAGTCCAAAACACACTGCAGAAATAATCCAGTCTGAGACTGCTTTAACTGCCCTGGCTCAGTGCAAAGGAATCCTGGGAATTGTAGTTTATTATGGCAGCAGAGCTCTCTGACAAAGAAGGCTAAATGTCTGACAAGATTACAGTTCCCAGAGTTCCCTAGCATTAAGCCAGGACAGTTAAAGCGGTCTCAAACTGGATTATTTCTGCAGTGTGTTTTGGATCTCGTGGCGCAGTGGTTAAATACCTGTACTGCAGCCACTCACTCAAAACCATAAGGTTGTGAGTTCAATAATAGCAAAAGGGCTCAAGCTTGACTCAGGCTCGCATCTTTGCGAGGTCACTAAAATGAGTACCCAGATTGTTGACAGCAAGTAGTTTACCATTGTAAACCACTTAGACACTGACTAGGCAGCATGAAGCAGTATATAAATGAAGCTGTTTTAATTAAGTATATTTAACATCCGCTGCATGTGGATCACTCTGTACTAAGGTGGATTTATATTAATGAAAGATCATACTAAAAGAAAAACCAGTTAGTCTTAAAGGTGCTACTATATTCCTTTTCCCCTCCCTTCCTCCTTTGTACAATTAATAAAGTAGCTGATATAGAATAGTGGCTGTGGAACTTAAGTTTAACAGATTTTATTTATAAGGGAGCATATGTAGGTTCTCTCTCCTCACTATTGAAAAGGGGCAGCAAATTGTTAGTTATTCAGTTAATTATTATTAATTCACAATCATGCAGCATTTATGTGATCGGAGGAGGAGGCTCATTTTAGTTTTCTGATTCAGATGCCAAAACAAGTTGACATGCATTAAGTACTGTGCTTTTTTGAAAAGTAGACAGAACATTTGCTGTTCTGCCTCCTTCAAGCAGCACAAAGTCTTGAGGTGGATTTTTCACACTACTCAGTTATAGTGCTATGATTCCACTTTTAATTGCCATTAAATTAAATCCTATGGAGCAATGGATTTAAATCCATTGGAACATGTGAGACACTAGAAGTACTATGACTCAGGATTTTAAATACCCTTCCTTGAACTACCAACCCCAAGTTTCCATAAGATGCAGCCATGACAATTAAAATGGAATCATAGTGCTGTAACAATATAGTGTGAAAGGGCCCTGATCAGAGGCTGGGGCATTAATGGCCAAGATGCTATATATTCGCTAATTAGCTGTATAGTTAAGTATATTTAACTGACCAGTGTCTCTTGGCCCAATTCCTCCAATCCTTTTTTACTGAGCAGCTGCTGCAAATGACAAGAGTCTGTTTTGCTATCAATCAGGACACAGTATACTGACATTTCCACCCCATTCCTTCCGGTGATCTCTGGTGTTACAGTAAGAAGTAGGATCCCTATCACAGTTCCTTCTTGCACCAGAGGTTGCTGAAGGGAAGGAAATGGAAACATCTGAAACCATCCATAACCAAAGTGGAAACCAAACCACTGGTGGCAGTGGAAAGATCCAAGGAGTTGAAGGAAAAGAGGAGCAGTAGGGAACAGTGAGGGGGAAAGGAGGCAGCAGGTACTGGTGATAAGAAAGACAAGGGGAACCAGCGGCCTTAAGGGCCATGATGAGGGTGAGGGCTGTATGAAACGCCTTTTTAGTGTCCCTTAAAATCACTGCACAGCCTTGCTAATCACTTTGTGTGGCTGTGTCTCCTGCTTTTCACTTCCCTTAGCCACATCTTTCACTAGTAGTGGAGGCTGGGAAATTCTTGAGAGGTGTGGGTGCAGGACATTGCTTCTGAGCAGCACTATTTTGGGACAGACTGACTGACTAGAGAGCACATAGAATTAGAGCACATAGCGGTGATGCAGAATTTGTGGCAAAAGGGACCTTTCAAATTGGGGACCCTGCTTAAGCTTTGTGAGGTGTGGCTGGCAGGTTGGAGTTGTGCTGCTCTTTCTGCTTTCTTTCATCACCTGAGAGAAGAGGCAGCAGAAGAAACAATGTTGAGGTGGGGGGGGGGGAACACTTGAAGCTGTGTGGTGAAAACATTTATCTGGGAAAGTAATATATGGAATATATGGGGTCAATTCTTGGAAAGGGTCCTTTGCCTTGGAGTGGCTCCTGTAATTAAAATCTCTCCCTTTCCCCATCCATAAATCTCCAGTCCAGAACATGTGGCCTCTGTAAACCCCCTACATATGCACCGGCTGTACCCCTCTCCATTCCAATAATAGTTTGAGAGTCCTTCCTTGCTGGGGAGAAGCTTCTCCCTCTGCACCTGGTCACCCTGGAAGCAGCAACCAAGCAGCTGGCTGAGTAGTAACCAAGAGGACTCTTGCCTTCACTGGCATTTGCAGGGCCAGCAGAGGTGCAGCCATCTCCTCAGTTGCAGCTCTCACAGTGACCAGGTGGCAAAGTGAGCAGCAACCAAGATGTGTTGTTTCGAATTTGCAGTAGAACAGTAGACCTAATATCAAGAGATATGCATGGGAGGGGGGGGCACTAGGCTTGTCACCCAAAAGGTTTGGGGACCACTGTTCTAGAGCATCATCCTCCCACTGGGTAGCTTCTTTAAATTCAATTAAGTTAAAAGGCTTTTTCTAAGCTCTGAAGTACTAGTCTCTCTATCTCAATAGTTTGTCTGCTCTGACTTGTGGCAGTTCACCAGAATCTCGTGTCTTTTTTGAGATTCTGTAAATTTCAGGAATTGGGAGATGCAAACTGGTCCCTGCCACTGAAGGTAGGAAGGTATCCCTTCCCCACCTGAAAAAAAAGTACACTGGCATAAGTGGTAAGTAGCCATCACCAAGCAAGACACATTTCCAGAATCCATAAACCCTTGACTCATCCAACACAGACAGGAAAAGAAAGACACAATCAATCACTTAGGTGTTGCTGTGTGTGTGTGGGAAAGCTACAACACAAGAATCTAGAGGAACTGTGCAGAAAAGTCTTTACATAACTATATGATTTTCACTATATATATATATATTCACTTTTTGTTGGAATAGAAAGACAGAAGCCAAGAAAAAAAGACCATACCAAACAAATTCCTTGCTGGTATCTGATATGTATGAGCCAAAATAGTTCCTTGAAGCTAGCAGTTAACCTAGTTATGCAAAGACTAGTGTTCTAGCACAAGATAGTACATAAAATTGGAAGAAAGTTAAAAATCTAATTCATGGACAAACATAACAAGATATTGATTGGAATGACTTCAGGGTCACCAACCTGGAGAGGGAATCTTTATTTCTGTGGAACACCTTTACAGCCTGTGGAATAAAATCTCACTTCTTGCAAAAAAGAGAAATAATCAGTCTAGAATCAGTCAAGTTAAGCTGATAAAAATCAGAAGCTCAAGCTTGTTAAGTGATTTTGCAGGAATGCACAAATGAATGGCCAGCAGCAACATTAAAGCATTCATCCAAAAGGAGGCTAGAGACAAGTTCAAGGCTTCAGCTTATGCAGATCATATCAGACCAGTGTTGTTGTTAGTGCTCCAGAAATATAATTCTTGATGACAGACATGGAAGGTGGTCTGAAATGTGTGAACCACAAAGCTAAAAGTTTCTCTCAAGGAAGAGAGACTGGCTTTGTTTTAAAACAACTTTTCTTAAATTGTTTAAACTGTGGAGTAAATAGACTAGCAAATGCAGAAATTAATTCTAGCTGCTCTTACCATACTTTCTTTCTACATGTATTTTTCATAATGCCAGGCTATAGACAGGGCTATGAATACCTTATATTTAAAATGTTGCAATGCTACATAGCACAACACCTTAAGGGTAAATCCTCTGAATTGAAATTACGTAATGGCATTTGTGCTATGCAGCACTAAGCAGACTGTGCTCATGTAGCAGATTACATTCAAAGGAATAAATTACGAATTTGTGGGGAAATACTGATTGTTTTATGTAGTTTGAACAGATGTTGTTATGTGCCTTCAAGTTGACTCTGATTTTGGATGACTGAGGATTCAAACCCAGGTCTCCCAATGCTCAAACTACTACACTGTGCTGGCTCTTTCAATAGATGGGCATATTATATTAAAGGGAATCTTCTCTTGCCCTCCCTTATTCCTATGTCCTGTCCCTATTTGTTTAATTTTCTTAGGAAATTATAACTCAAGTCCTTTTACACATCCAGTCATTAAAATGGGCAGCAGTCATAGACAAACAAGACTGTACTGCCAAGGCCCATTTGGACAGCCGTGGATGCACATTTAAATTATCAGTTTCACATTGGCAGCAGCAATTTTTGCAAAGTGTAGCAAAAGTAGTAGGAATAGATGTTATAACCAGCCTAATGCATGAGGCATTTTTGGACTGGGTAAGTTTTCGATCATTCCAGAATGCTTAAACATCCCCACATACAGATAACAGAGAACTGAAGGACAAGTGGAAATACTAGCTACTACAATGGCATTGTTTGTTTGTTTGTTTGTTTATATATCCTGCCTTCGTCCCAGTACAGGGACTCAAGGTGGCTAACAAAATTTAAAACAGTCCAAGTGCTATATGATGGCAACCACTTTAGTGCTTAGCAAATGCAATGCTGTATTGTATGAATGACCAGCAAAGGATACTTATAGTGAAGACTGGGGGAAATAATTATCTACCCTATTGAGACTATTTGCATAAAAGTGCAGGCTCAAGGGTTTTTGTTGTTGCTGCTGTTGTTGCTTTTTCCCATATGGTTGAAAACAAAGAGTTTTATACAAACTAAAAGTCCATGAACATGCATGTCAGGGCAAAGGGATGATCTAACAGAAAACAATTAGAATCTTCAAGGTCCTGTTTCCATGCAGTGACTAGAAAGCTATATGTTAACTGTGGAGGGAAGGAATAAATTAAACTTCTCAACTTGTGAGCAACAAAGCAGACTACAACCTGCGTCCAACACATTCTCAGGCAAACAGGTTTGTTGAGAGAAATATTATTTTAATTTGTTTTGTTTTTTTTCAAACTGCAAACTTCCAGCATATAATGCTAATCCAGGATTTATAGGTAAGCCTCTACAAGCCTGACAGAACCTTAGGTTTGCATATTATTCCTTCCCTCATTACCTCTTGATTAGGATGATTTAATCAGGATTCACTTTCTATGATACCTTGTTTGTCATTATGAATAAACTAGGTATCATGATTTAAGAGAAACTCTAATTTGATGAGCAAGACTATAGAACAACCCGGAACTGGTTGCTGGTTTGTTTAATAACTGACTGGAATTTTGCTTAAAGCCCAATATATCTGTACTATGCATTGCATTTGTTAAATAGTTAAACCAGCTGTTATGGAGCTGCAGACAAAGATGAATTATTGAAAGCATAGGCTAGAAAACACAAATTTGATCAATACTAGGGACATGCATTAAACCAGCAAAGATTGCATACATTCCCTACCTGTCAAAGAGCTGGCAAAAGTAACATGTATGGTAATTTATGATAGGGTAGAGTTAGAAAATAGCATGTAATTCACACTTTTTAATGGAAGAAAGTTCCACATGCACCAAGAAATAGAATAAAAATGGCAGCATTGTCTATCTTGAAAACAGTTCTAGATCTGAAACATCCATTAAAGTGAAGCTAACAGAAGAGTCCCAGTTTGCTTGAACAATGGATAATTATTATTTTTTTGTACAAGAGACAACTATGTTACCCTTCTGCACATCAGAAAGCCCAAAGAAATAAAAATGTTTCTTTTGCATACATTTACCTTGACCTTGGACATGACCGGTTAACTGAGATGTAACTGCTATGAAGACAAAGAGGAACCAGCCCAGTGTCTTGGACAGAAGATGGACCTTTGTTCTTGCCATGAGATTTATGTAGCATCAACACACCTGCAAACACATAGAAGTTTGATCACCATGTCAAGCTTCAGTTCAGGCTCAAGAATCTGAGCAATGTTGGAGGGTCTATCCATGTGCTCATATTTGGAATGAGCATGAAGCAAGTCTCATCTGTGGGCTGAATTTCATTACTTTTCAATGTATAGCCCCAATATTGCTTTAAATGATATTTTTAAATCTATTTGAGCAATACTGATTATGAAGACCTTCAAGAGTAACATCTGCCCTGTGATCATATTTATTAATTAAATGACTCACAATAAACTTCTTTAGGCATTACATACTATAATTTAAAACATAACATAATGAAAAATAAATCATGATAAAAACACAACTCAAAACAAGCAACCCATCCTAACATACATAACACGACTGGGGAAACCAAAAGCAAGGACATAGGGATTAAAATTGCAAATGGCATATTTCAGATCCATTCTGATAAGCTTTTTGGTGTAGGACTTTTACTTTAAAAGTAATTTAATAACAAATTTTCCCACTTCTAATGTGAATTTGAGTTTTAGTATATTGTTATTTAAAAACATTAACACTTTCCCATTAAGCTGCCTGTGTCTATGTCCAATCCTCTTTTGATTTTGGTGCAATGAGAACCATGTAAACCTGCCATTGTTGTCACACCATAATAAACTTTTGAAAAGTTACTTCTGGAGATAGTACAGCTCCCAGAATTTACTTACTTACTTAAATATTTATGTCTCACTCTAAATGGGAAAATCTCAGGGTAGAGTACAAAGGAAATCAAATTAATACCATTTAGAACAATTTAACATTTAAGCAATCCAAAAACGTGTTAAATAGTTTAATAATTAAAAGAAATGAAAACAGTTTAAAATCATGTCCCTATACCATATGCTTCAGCTGTCACAATATTGCAAACTGAATTCAAAGTACAAAAGTTAACACTTAACTCAGCAGGGGAGAAAAGGAAGGGATGGAATCTTGCCCTTTCCAATAGGCCTAGGCAAAAGCAAACTGCTGCAGCCTCGCTTAGCTTGTGTGTGAAATGTTGGGGGAGATATGCCATACAGACTGGCCATGCTGGCTGGGAATTATACCAGCAACAAAAAAAAAAAGTAACTGTGCTGTAAATGTTGGAACCAATCCTAGGATTTACAACAAACAGTGTCAGAGGTAAAGCTCTCATCTTAAGGGACTAGACTGAACAGGCTCCCAACTGTCAGAATAAATATCTTTAGGTTAATAAGTTTTGGGGTTTTTTTTAGGTATTATGATTATGAATATGCTAGGGGCAGAATAGCAGAGGGGATTGGAATACAAGAGTCAAGAATAATGGGGTCAGGTCAAAAATCTTTGAGACTGACTCCTTAGGCCTTGTGGTCGCCTGTCAAAACTTGAGTGGTTAATAATAATAATTATTATTATTGTTATTATTATTATTATTATTATTATTATTATTTCTTACCCACCCCTCTGTAAAACAGTGTTAACCACTGAAACATTCAATGTCATGATTTCAGAATCCAAAGACATATTGTCTCTGGGACAAAAACAAAAAAACAGCATAACTGGCCAAGAAGAAAATATGGTTTGGTGAAGTATCCATGTCCTTTCCAAGTTAAAGCGCCATTCAATATGAATTACGGAAAATGTAAACATTCAAAGATTATTAATTCACATACTTTTCGGATTCCAATCCTGTAGTCACTTCCTACAATAGGTGTTTGTTGTTGTTATGTGCCTTTAAAAGTCATTCCAACTTATGACAACCTTAAAGTGAACCTAGCACAAGTTTTTCTTGGTGATAGTTTCACCATAGGGTTGCCTTGGCCTTCCTCTGAGGCTAAAAGCATGTCACTGGCACAATATCACCCAGTGAGTTTCTGTGGCTGAGTGAGGATTTGAACCCTAATCTCCAGTGCCCACTCTACTACATACATCTGTGGATGATGGCTCAAGTCTATGAAAGCTCATGCTACCAGCTTCTTTCTTTCAGTTAGTGAGTCTCAAAGGTGCTACAAGATCGCATGGCATACTGATTTTCCAGACTAACACAGCTATGTTTTTGAATCCAGTGCTCAAAACTCACACTGCAGATTTTTTGAATCCAGTCAAAACCACTACACCACACTGGCTCTCACAATACAGATGGCGATGGCGATATAGACAAGCTGTTGTTGTTGTTGTTGTTGTTTGCCTTCCAAGTCATTTCTGACTTATGGAGACCCTAAGGCGACCCTATCATGGGGTTATCTTGGCAGGTTTCTTCAGATGGGATTTTTCATTGCCATCCTCTGAGGCTGAGAGAGTATGACCAGTGGGATTATACAGCTGAGCTGAAATTTGAACCCTGATCTCCAGAGTCCTAGTCCAATACTCAAACCGCTATACCACACTGCCTCCTATAGACAGGGGTAGCCCAAGATATTTTGCTGCCTAAGGCAAAGCACAATATGGGGCTCCTCTCCACTTCAGAAACTGATTTACTGCATCGCAATGGAGACAAGACAGAATCCACTACCTCAGTGTGTGCCATCCCTAGCATGTGTCACCTGAGGCAGCTGCCTCACAGGCATTGTAGTGCCAGCCCTGGCTACAGTATTAAAGCACAGAAGGAAATTGGAGATGGACGTGAGGACATTGTTTGATAAGAAGAGTTTTAAGATCCCTGCTCTTGAATACCAAACTCCTCAGAGGGCAAGGAAGTGGTTTCCTACCCTCAATATTTATAGAACTGGGAAAGTTCCCTTAGGATTGGCTGAAGTAGAAATGTCATCTCCTAAAATAAAAGCAGCATTGCCTGAAGGTTGCTGGATTTTAATAATGTTCCAAACCTTCTGACTTTAATAGCCATAATGATAAGTAGAAATTCAGCTGAGCAACTTTTGCCAACTGTTTTAATTATTTGTTTCATAATTTCAAAGTGTATGAATAATTTGAGAAAAGTGTCCAAAGCAAAAAAAAAAAAAAAATTAAAAATACTTTTTAAAAAACTATAAGACTATAGGTATCAGTGAAAAACAACAACATACAGGTTCAGTATCCTGTAAGCAAAATGCCTAGAACCAGAAGTGTTTCAGATTTTGGTGTGTTTGTTTGTTTTTTGGATTTTGCAATATTTCCATGTATATAATGAGACATCTTGGAGATGAGACCCAAGTCTAAATGTGATGTTCATTTAAGTTTCATATGGACCTTTTACATAAACCTGGAAGTAATTTTATACAACATTTTTAATAATTTATGCATGAAACAAAGTTTGTGTACAATGAACCACCAGAAAGCCACTCATGAAAAATATTTTGGATTTGGAAGCATTTCAGATTTGGGATGATCAGCCCGTATCATAAAAAAACAAGACAGTAGCAGCTAACCAACAATTAGTAGCCTTTGTAAATAGTTACATTATTGCTGTTGGTACTGTTACTACCATCATCATCTTAACATTATTGTTTTGTCACACAGGCTCTTCACAATTCTCTCTTGGGATGCTATTTCAGAGGCATCCTGTTCCTTTCACAATGGGAAAACATTCACTTAAAGTTGTATCTCTGGCAACAAAAAGTATTGCTGCTCTCTATTTTGTTCATCAGATTCTGAGGCTACACATCAGCCACTCCACTTCCAGACAATCTGCAGAACCAAACACATGCTGTGGTTCAGACAAATAATCTCCAGGATCAAGTTCAATTTGTAGTCAACCAAGTGATTCAAGTTCAATTTTTTCCTTTCCTGAAAGGTTGCACGATGCAGCAGAAAACATGGTTCCTCTGCTCTTATAGTCATGCCCAAAAAATTAAAAAAAAAAATCAGCAGATATACAGTAGCTTGTGGTTTGTCCTGGACACTTTTGCCTCTATGGCCAACTTAGTTGTGTTTTGTCCTGGACACTTTTGCCTCTATGGTCACCTTAGTTGCCAGCTCTAGTTCCCTTAGGAGTGCTTCCTGTAATTTTACAGCGTGGTCAAGCAAGTGTTTTAGTATTATTGAAGGGTCTAGACATTGCAAGCAGTTGAAAAGACAGAACATCTGCAAAAGTTATGAGGGAAAGAAATTATGTAGTATAAGTCTATGCTTTTCTGACTGGATATAGGTTACTTTCCATAAGGCTTGTTCCCAAATTACTGGGAATAGGACTGTGTCATCAGAATATGAAAATTGGCACAGGGCATCCATCAGAATGAAAGGTAGGAAAGACAGAAAATCAAGAGTAGAACGAAATGTGACTGTGGCAGCATCTGCACTGCAGAATTAATGCAGTTTGACATTGCTTTAACTGCCATGGCTAAATGCCATGGAGTTCTGGGATTGGTAATTTTGTGTGATATTTAACCTTTTCCAGGTTCCACAACCAATGACAAATCCCAGGATTCCATAGGATGGAGCCATACTAATTAAAGTGGCATCAAACTGCATTAATTCTGCAGTGTGGCAGCCATATGTGGCTGCATCTGCACTGCAGAACCAAACCAGTTGGACACCCCTTTAACTGCCAAGGCTCGATGCTATGGAATTTTGGAAACTGTAATTTATTGTGGCGCCAGAACTCTTTGACAGAGAAGGCTAAATATCTCACAAAATTACAAATCCCAGATTTCTGTAGTATTGAGCCATGGCAGTTAAAGCAGTGTTGAACTGGATTATTTCTGCAGCCTGTGTCTGCTATTACTTTTCTATTGTTAGAGCCAAGAGACTGAGAATGTACCGCCATTACCCAGTCATAAAGGTTTCATCCCAGTTTGTCATGGCTCCTTCCATGGCTCCGTTCTGTGATCTCTGCAGTGAAGTATTTAAAATTCTCTGCTAGACAATTCTAGTGCACTCCCCTGAATTATAGCACTAAAGTTCTTTAGCAGGGAATTCTAAGTACCTCACCAAACTATAATCCCAGGATTTCATAGGATAGAGCCCCAACTATTAAAACAGTACTCAAACTGCTGAATTGTTTCCATTTGGCCATATATCTCCCCCACCCCATATAATCCTGGAGCTCTCCTCCACATATGGGAATCAAATGTAGGACAGGTGAGGTACAGCTGTGCAATTCTTGCTACTTCTATGGACTCTTTCATACAAGGCTAAATTGGAAGTATAATTTAAGGTCAATTCGAATGCAATCATGGGTTTTACGTTATTGCAAATTAACTCTTCACATGCAAATTCGGGCAGGAGGGAAGCCAATTCGAATGCAATCATTGGTTTTACCTTATTCCGAATTAAAGCTTCGCATGCAAATTCGGGCAGGAGGGGGTTAATTTCAGGTAATAGGAAGTAATTCCGAACGGAGCAGGGGTTCAGGTAAATTCGCTAAACAAGCGAATTTACATGAATCCGCATTGGCTCCATTCGGAGTTGGGAGAAATTCCTCCCCGTTTGAAAGAGTCCTATGACTGCTCTTGAAAGCCAGCTAAGACCAGCTCCAGCCACATGCTGCAGTGTGAGTCCTTGCAATGGAGACCAGGAGGAGAGGAAAGGCATTGGTTTTCTCTATACATCTGTCTACAGTCATATTTTTCACACAGTGGCCACACAGGAGAAATATTTAGATGTGTGCATATGCTCTGGGAGCAGGCCAGCCATGGGTGACTTGATGGGAATGCAAAGCAGATGGCTGTCGGCGGAATGAACAAATTCAGCAGACTCCACACACTCTAGACCATACCTTTTCTGTTTGTTAACTCCCGTAACATTACTGGCTCTCTACTCACTGTCAAATTGCCAGCAGACTAACACTCATCACATTACCCCAAGCTGTGTATCAAAAGAGAGGTAAGTGTAGCCATTAATTGGACCATGACTCTGGACATCAGGGATCGATTCCCTGCTCACACACTCACAGCCTCAGCAAACCCAATGATAGGGTCACTTATCATAGAAATAACTTGAAGGACACCACAAAAAACAAAATTAATTACAAAGTTACCCAAAATAGTGAGTTGCCATTATACTGTTGGACTGTAGTATCCACTGGATTTTGTTTCCCAGATCTCCCCTTCCCCCCGTCCCCCACATTGATATCAAAATCTGTGGATGCTCAAGTCCTATTAAATGCAATGGCATAGTAAAATGGTGTCTCTAATATAAAATGGCAAAATCAAGATTTGTTTTTTGGAATTTATATAGGGTCCCCCCCCTCCAATATTTTCAAGCCTTGGATACAGAGGGTCAACTGTAGTTACAGTTTTCAAAGTAACCTGTTCCTATAAAGGATTTATTTATTTTAATATGCTACTTTAAGTTACTAAAATAGTTTCTTTTTAGTTCCTTAAAAACACAAATCAGAATGCTACAAGGAGCTGATGTGTGGCACAAAAAGCATTCTCCTCCACACCTTCAACTGAGCATGAAGCAGAAGCACTTGAAACATATGATGCTGCTCTTCTGCAACTTTGCTGGCTAGGAATTCTGGGGATTGCAGTTCAACAAGACAATTCTTTGCACAATTCTCATCCCTGATCTAAATCTAATAGTTAACTCAGAACAGAGTACATCTGTTGAGTCAATGGAACTTACTTAAGTGTTGATTTACATAAGTGTTGATTCACTGTGTTTAATCCGTCAGACTAACAACTGGATTTAGGCCAATTTTCCTTGAAATAGTCTTGTCCAAAACCATTTATCTCTATAAATTAAAGAGCTACTAGTTTGAATTTTCCTCACAGATTGATAACCAAAGAAGACTGTATAATATTGCAGTTATTTGCATGAGACCTCAATGATTAGAAATATCTCTGATAGCATCTTGCCAGTGAACTACCGTGTTTCCCCGAAAATAAGACACTGTCTTATATCATTTTTTGCTCCCAAAGATGTGCTAGGTCTTATTTTCAGGGGTTGTCTTATTTTTCCATGAAGAAGAATTCACATTTATTTGTTGAACAAAAAAAAATTAACATTTATTATATATTGCATATATATTTATATACAAAAACTCGGCTAGGTCTTACTTTCGGGGGATGCCTTATATTTAGCAATTCAGCAAAACCTCTGCTAGGTCTTATTTTGTGAGGATGTCTTATTTTCGGGGAAACAGGGTACCAACATCTTTGAAACACTTCTGAGGGAAGGTATCCTGCATTTATCTACACTATCACTATGGTCCCTGTGCAAAATCCAGAGTTTCCTCACTGCAGTGATGTAGGTTTTCTGAACAAAGCAGAACTAGAAAATCTGAGCACAATTTATTAGTTCCATTTCAAGCTGAGAAAATTCAGTGCAGTGGTCCCCCGGGTTACGAAAGTAATCCGTTCCGGGATTACTTTCGTAACCCGGAAGCTTTCGTTTCCCGGGGGACTGCTAAACTCAATGGACCGCGTGGCCGATTTAAAGGGGTCGCGCGGTTTTTTCTTCGTATCCCGGGGGATCTTTCGTATCCTGAGGGATAGGAAGCCGGTCCGCCGCCTTTCGGATCCCGGGGTTTTCGCAACCCAGGGGATTCGTAAGGCGGGGGACCACTGTATAACTACAGCTGGCCCTCCACGTTAACAGCTATGACTTTTGCAGATTTGATTATTCACAGATTTGATTAATATATTCTTTCTAGGCATTTCTAGATGCTCCAGATGTTAATCATAATGTTGTACTGGAGGACCTAGAAACTCCTAAGAGCTGTTCTCTCTGGTTTAAAAAAAAAGTGTGTGTGTGTGTGGTTTTGTTGTTTTTTTGGGGGGGGGGTTGCATTTTTCCGCTTTTGCCCTGTGCCCCTAACACTAGTGAATGTAGAGAGGTCACTGTATTTGAACGGTTTATTTCACTGAAGGATGGATGTGAGTCTGAAGGCAAAGGTAACTTGCTGCTGGTACTGACTGGCAAAAAGAGCTGACTTCCTGGCGACTTGGGGGTGTGGTGTATGCACAATGCAACCCCCTAAACTGCTGAGAAGATGCTGTGAAGCCTCCTCAAGCAACCACATGGTGGCAGTGTTGTGGCGGCCCAGCATTTAGATGCCACATGCCATTGAATCCCAGAAAAAACACCACCATGGCAGAAAAGAGAACTTTTCCTGGCGCAAAAAGGAGCAGCCTGAAGCTGCTCCTTCAGGGTGGTCTGTTTCACCCCTTAGTTTCATTTTGTCTTGTCTTGAGTAGTTCCCCTACACATGATCTGTTACAACAAAGGCAGGGAGAGAGCGAGACACAAAGAAATAAATGTGTGTTTAAGTGATAATTCACACTGTGAAAATAATCCAGGATGAATCCTGGTTGAATCTTGATTGTTCACATGCATTTCAAGTGCACCCGATTAAGTTTGGAGGGGCTGTAAAAAAAACAACACTTAACCCAGGATAATCAATATCAGGGTTTTTTCTTGATTTTTAAAGAAGTTCCACACCATCAAGCTGCATGGCTTAAATGTATTCTGAATGCATTCACATGTCAACTCCATCTTTATTCAAATGCTTGCATGTGTGAGCAACCGAACTTGCAGAGATGCACATCAATGCAGTTTCATAGTGTTAATAACAAACCCAGAATGTGTGAGATGATTTGCATTGTTGCACTAACACACACATATATATATATATATATATATATATATGTCTGAATGACTCCTAAGTGTCTGCATATGTATTTGTGTCTGCTATAGCTGTGAATGTGAAGTCTAGACACCTGGAACTTGGCAGACATACTAAGGAGACCCCAGAAGTGTGCTCATCTCCCATCCTCCGAGATGGCTTAATTAATTTAAATCTATCTATAATATGCAATATCATCTTCAGTCACTAGGTGGCAGACATTCTTGTCCAGTCAAGGAAGCTAGGTATTTTTCAGAGGGACTCTCGATTCATTTGTACATGGGCCACGGGCATGATAGGATAAACAACATGGAGGGTGTGACTACTGCTTCTCTCTGCAGATCTTTTCTCTTCCTGAACTCTGGTTGAAACTCCTACATGCTAAGCATGGCAGGACGCAGGAGTGAGCAGTATGAAAGACTGGGTCAGAAGGAGGGAAAGTCCAGTCAGAAAGAAAAAGAAGGAGAGAGAAGATATGAGACAGAGCAAGAGTATGGGAAAGACCACCATGGTAAGGCAAGGAAAGAGAAAGGTCAGTCACGTTGGGAGAGGGAAGTGGAAGAGCATCTGGATGGATAAGGAAGAAGAAAGATAGACCTTTTGGTTCAGAAAGAACATCAGGGTGGGAAAAGTGGAACTAACACGTTTATAATCTGTGTGAACTCATATAGTATTGCTCACAGTTAATAAAAGAGCAGAAGAGGAAAACTATCCTCCCATTTAACCTAATGGTGGAAGGAACTCCCAAACACTTATGTTTAGAATGCATCTCTAACCAGTGTGGTCTGGTGGTCAGTTGGAATAGGACCCAAGAGACGGAGGTACAAATCCTCTCCTTAACCATGACTCACTCTCTTCCTAACCTATATACCTCACAGAGATGGTGTGAGGATAAAATGAGTGGAGGAGAACTGCATATGCTGCCTTGAGCTTCATAAAGGTCTAAAACAGATAGGTAGGGAGCCATTGGGGAGGTGAACAGTAAAAGAAGATGGAGATGAAAAGACCATTTTCAACTAGTAACAACAATTCATTTTTGCATTTCCCACCTCAGCAATATGAATACAGAGCCCCTGATGGCAAGAATGCATATTTAGCTTAAAGACTCTCCCATTTTCCACTTTCTGCCCAGAGTTAACAACATTCACAGACTGCCAACCAAAATAGAAAAAAGGAAGAATTTCCGCACATGATGCTCAAAGAGGTTTGTGCATTTACCACATGTTGTAAAATATTGATATAAAAGCCTGCATTGGCTGGGACTCCATTCAGTTTCAGACTGACTCTCTTCTGCTTTTGCGCATAGCATTAACAATATTTCTGTCTTGAACACAAATCAGAGAGCAAGAGAACTCCAAGGTACCCTTTCCTACCCATGTGAAAATGTGAGTTACTGTATTTCCTGAAAATAATCTAAAGAAAAGGAGGGCCAGCACACCCCCAACACCCACACCCATATTATATATTTTGCAGTCTTTCTATGGAGAAAGAAGCTGGATTCCAATGCTTAACTCTTCACATGAGAGCTACTGCAATTCTTGCTCACTTTGAAGTTGCTGCCTCTGTGCTTAAGCCCTTGCAGTGTGAAGGGAAGCTATTCTACACATGCTCATAAGCATTCACAATTATTATTATTTAAAAAAAAAATAACTACACACACATATTGCATACATCAGGAATGAGTCTCTAGAATCTACATAAAGAAGCCAATGTGGCACGGTGGTTTGAGTGTTGGACTATGGCTCTGGAGACCAGGGTTCAAATCCCTGTTCAGCCAAGGAACTCCACTAGATGCCCTTGGGCAACTCACTTTCTCTCAGCCTCAGAGGAAGGTGAGGGCATGTATCAGGACAAATCTTGCTATGAAGATCTCATGATAAGGATAGGCTTAAATGTCTCCATATGGTTTGAAGCAAGGCACATCACTACCACCATCACCACCAGAACAATTTATATGAAAACATCAACCAGAATTCTGTTGGTTAGTCCCAAACAGAGCTTGCACAAAGTCAATCACTCTCATCCCTCAGAAAACTCTGTGATATAGGTTCACCTTAGGGAAAGACCTGAAGTCACACAGCAACAAAGCAACATCAATATAACAAGTTAACGAGTTCTTCTGCACAAGGTCCATACCCTCCTGGAGAAGAGAAGGTTAAGAAGTGATGTGATAGCCCTGTTTAAATATTTGAACAGATATCATACTGAGAATGGAGCAAACTTGTTTTCTGCAGCTCCAGAGAATAGGAGCCAGAGCAATGGACTCAGGCTACAGGAAAATGGGATTCAGCCTCAACATTAGGAACAGTAATGAGCTGTTCAACTGTGGAATATGCTGTATTGGTGTGTGGCAGAGTCTTCTTCTCTGAAGGTTTTAAAATAGATGCTGGACGATCATCTTTTGGGGGGTGCTTTGTTTGTGAGTTCATTTCCAGCTCTATGATTCCATGATTCTCTGCTCTTCGGCACACTTTAGTTTATTTCTTCACTGATGCTAATGAGTAAGGGGTGGCCCAAGATATTTTGCTGCCTGAGGGAAGCACAAGATGACACCCCTGCTCAGTCCACCCACAGAAACCAGCTAGTCCAATGCATACATCCATTGTACTTCAACATTGGTGACTGGGCAGCATTCTCTGCACCTCTGGCAGCACTTGGGCAGGGAGGTGCAACCCAGACTACTTTGCTGTGGGAGGGGGCTGCGGAGGAACAGCCGAGGGGAGAGGGTGGCTCTGTCTCTGGATATCTGCCACCTGAAGCACCTGCCTCCCCCTCCCTAAAAGTAGGTCTGGAGTGCTTACAAGTCTCAAGTAAAATTAAAGCCTTGAGGACTTTGTGGAGGGATTCTCTTGGCACACTCACACACCTATGGGTCTGTATGTAAAGAGATCTGGTACCACCTTTGAGAATGACTGAATAAAAGAAGTTGGCGGCATGAGCTTTCCTAGACTTAACTTCCTCAGATGCATTTGGTATGGTGGACCGCCAACTGCATGTGAGGAAGTAGACTTAAGTCTACCAAAGCTCATGCTGCCAACTTCTTCCTTTCAGTCAGTCTCAAGGGTGCTTCCAGATCTCTTTACGTACTGATTCTACAGACTAACACAGCTGCATCTTTAAATTCTACCTAAGGGTCTGGCGATGCTGTCCCCTGGTATCTTCCACCTGAAGCACTTGCCTCACTCTGCCTGCCAGCAAAGGGGAGAGAGCCTTGGACATGAGCCTTGGGTTAGACCCAATGCCCTCATGGTAGAAAGATCATGGAAAGGGTCCCATGTCACCCAGCCCGCCTGGCAAGCCCCTTCCCTTCCCCTCCTAGAATGAATTACAAGGAGAGTCCAATTCATTCTTGAGTAGCATTTTGGGTGTATGTGTGTGTGTTTGTATGTGTATGCGTATGTGTATTTTATACACACGTGCCAGTAGGTTTTTGAGCATTGGATCAGGGTCACACACTCTCAGCCTCAGAGGATGACAATGGCAAACCCCCTTCTGAAGAAACTTGCCAAGAAATCCCTGTGCCTTCAAGTTGCCTGTCGACTTATAGCAACTCCATGAGTTTCAAAGGTTTTTTTTTTTAAGGCAATGGTGGTCTTCCTTCCTCTCAAATATTGCCTTCCTTCTTTATCCAGTGTGGCGTATTTAGTTTGAGTGCTGGACTGCGACTCTGGAGACCAGGGTTCAAATCCTGGCTCGGCCATGTAAAAACTCACTGGGTGACCTTGGCCAAGTCACACTCTCTCAGCTTCAGGGGAAGGCAATGGCAAACCTTGCCAAGAAAACCCATGATAGGGACGTCTTAGGGTTGAAATAACTTGAAGGCACACACCAAGACACACACACACATATCCACTCAGGCAGAGAGGCATCTCCAAATGGCTGAGAGCCATGATGGAACCGCCTTGGGCAAGTCACACTCTCTCAGCCAGGGCAAACCCTCTGGAGAAACTTCCCATGAAAAAGCCATGATAGGTTTTTCCAAGGAGTCGGAAACGACTTGAAGGCACACAACAAACATTGTATTCACACACATACACAAACACAACATATCATCCCTGAGAGATTCGTCTTGGTTTTGCTGAGGAAGGGGAGATGAGAAAACCCTAAGGATCCCTCCCAGAGGAGTCAAAACGGTCTCTTCTTTCCCCTCCTTCCACTTTCTTTAGATTTCGTTTCAGTTTTTTATAAGAAAACACTTCTGCCCCTGAAGAACACCTATTGCATCCACACTGGAGAGACAACCCGGTTTGGCACCGGTTTAACTGCCCTGGCTCAGGGCCCCTCAACAAACTCCAACAACCCCCAGATTTCCATAGCCTTGAGCCAGGGCAGTTAAATCGGTGCCAAACCGGGTTATCTCTCCAGTATGGATGCAGCTTGGGCAGAGAAGGATGAAAGGGTGGTCCTGAGGGAAAATACCTGCTATAGAATAATCATAATCATAATCATAATTATTATTCCTTGGAAAGTGGACATTGGACTGTTTGCAAGGAAGCCTCTGCAAAAAAAGGTGCACACACACCCCTCACACACCCATTTATTTCCACCTAGAGCAGTCATTCATTCATACATTTATTTAAAAAGAAAAAACAAAGTTAAAACTTTGCATTGTTGAATTCCTGAAAAAGCCTTCGACTTCATATTAACTTTCGAAAGTTTCTTTTCCAGGCAAAGCCTATTATTTGCTGTTTCCTTCACAGCTCCTGAGGACAGGCAGGAGTGCCATTATTATTAAGAGGCGAGGAAAAAGGCGGGCAATTAAAAAGGGTCTTCCTCATTAAAAGGTGGGAAGGGAGAAGGAGAAGAAGAAGAGTCCCCCCCCCTCAGAAGCCCCTCAGAAAAGCCCCTCTCCCCTTTTTATATTTTACCTCTTCTTCTCTCTCTTTCTCTCTTTCTGCTCAGCTCCAGCTCACTTCGGCTTGCCAGGTGTACAATGGCAAAGCAGCCACCAGCAGGCGAAATGTGAGCCTTTTGCTCAAAGAAGAAGAAGAAGAAGAAAAAGACTTTCTCCTCCAAGTATGGGAAACCTTCTCCTCACAGATCCATCTTGGGAGGAGAGGGGAGTGGTCTTTTTCAAGGAGCCATTCTTCCCCCAAATATTTATTTGGCACACAGGCAACCAACAGAGTTTTTCCCCCCTCACAGTATTCCCAGAGAAGGGAAAGGGTGGATACACTGGAGATTTTCTTTTTCTTTTCCCCCCTAAGCTGGTTTTGGGGCTGCAATCCTCCAAACACACACATAAACACATATACAAAATTCTTCACAAGCCACCATTCCTCAGTATTATTATTATTATTATTAGAATTCAAAGATATAGCCATGTTAGTTTATCACACTGGGGCTGATTTCAGCATTAAAGAGAGATTAAAGCACATTTAAAGCATCCCGCAAATAAAGCAAACATGGCGAGTAATTGTGCAAATGGTTATCACACGCAATTGCACAAATAAAGTGATATTGGAAATGCGTTGTCACTGATATCCCAAAAGTGAAAAGATGTGAGTTAATGCTTCTTTGTGACCACAAAGAAGCATTGACTTTTGAGAGATTAATGGGAGATTAATTAATGGGAGATTAATTTGTAGACTACAATCTACTTCCTCAGATGCATTTAGGAAGTAGACTAAAGTCTACCAAAGCTCATGCTGCCAATTTCATTCTTTCAGTTACTCTCAAGGGTGCTACAAAATCTCTCTATATTATTATTATTACTATTAGTTTATTTATTGATATCCCACCTTCCTGCTAGTATATGGACTCATGACGGCTAACACCGTTTTAAAATTTGAGACAGCACTCACTACTCATTTGGCCCATCGCAATAGTCTCAGGAAATGAAGGTGTATCTTACAGGTCTCCTTTTTTTAAAAAAAAAAATGGTTTGAGCTGCAATCTTCTAGGCACTTTGTTGTTGTGTGCTTTCAAGTCATTTCTGATTTATGGCAACCCTAAGGCAAACCTATCATGGGGTTTTCTTGGCAGGTTTCTTCAAATGGGGTTTGCCACTGCCATCCTCTGAGGCTGAGAAGAGATTGGCCAATAGGTTTCATGGTCAAGCAGGGTTTCAGACCTCCAAAGACCTAGTCCAATGCTCAAACCACTACTCCACACTGGCTCTTCACACACGCACACACCATTTCCCATTTGGCCCATCACAATAGTCTCAGACTATGAAGGTGTATCCCACAGGTTTTTCTTTCTTTCTTTGGAGTTTATCACACGGGAGGAATTTCTCCCAATTTCGAAGTGAGCCAATTTGAATTCACATAAATTCTCTAGTTTAGCGAATTTATGTGAAATCTAATTGCATTTGGAATACATTCAGAATGACTTCCCATTTCCCAAAAATGACACCCCCCATTGCTCGAAATTGCGTGAGATGCTTTAATACGAAATAATGTAAAACCCATGATTGCGTTCAGAATGACTTCCCTTTTGTCCGAAATTGCATGAGATTCACGCATACACAATAACATGAAACCCTATGATTACATTCAGATTGCCATTGGATTATACCCCCAAATTCCGTCATATGGATTATACCCCCAAATTCCGACATATGATAATCTTTCTTTCTTATTTTTCTTTCTTTCAATGGTTTGAGCTGCATAGTTTTGTGAGAAGATATCAGTATCTTGCTTCACATCCTCTGTAAGCTATAATTAAAAAGATTCTTGGGAGAGGGCATAGCCCCTGTGACAATTAAATGGGTATAAATACTAGTATATGATTGTAGCAGAGATTTTCTCTCAGCAAGGAAAACATTTTTGTTAAAGATTTTACCCTTTTCCCCTGTTGGTGTTGGAGTGTGCAAACTTCCCAGTAACACAGAGGTATTTATCAAGCACAATTCTTCCTTTATGTGTTGCTCATATGGCTGTAGTTCAAAGTTTCAGAACTAGTGAAGGATGGAGAATTGCCTGCAAAGTTTCAATAATGTCATTTGGGGGGTGGGGAGGAGAGCTAGTATTTTCCCTGCCCTAATTTTTTACATCGGAAATGGGATTTGGGATTGGGTTCCTTGTTCTTTACTGTTACAGAAAATGTGTGCTATCATAGATGTTCAAAACACTGTATTTTGGATAGGCAAGTTGCGTCTGAAGGAGGGAGCATCCCAGCCTAACATTTTGGGGTGCATTAATACCTCCTCTCCCCCTTCCCCACAACACACACATTGCTTATTTGTTAACATCCTGTGAAAAGAGGCAAAATGCCAGCATGAAAAATAGTTGGAGCTGAGAAGAGACATTTGGGGGCAATACATCCAGAAACTCAAGCTCCATGGCCCAAAACATCAGGACATCACTTAATCAGATCTCCCATACATTTTGCTTTGTTGTTTTTATTTAAAAGCCTTGGGGAAGTATTTATCCACACACACCCACGTCATTCCCCACCACGCTCACCCCCTCGGTGTTATTTTCCTGACCCAAACTGAGTACACAAGAAAAACATACAGCTGATTAGTCCTCTTGAGGAAAAAAAAAGATGTTCCTGCAATGCATCTAGAGTTTGGGGAATCTGAGGCTGTGATCCAGAAAAAGCTTGGGGGGGGGATGACATTTTTCTGCCTGAGATACTTTTGCTTTCCATTCCATGTGTGGAAACCACCTGGGCTGGCAGTTGGACACTGGTGGTGGGACACATCCTTTGCCACAGTCAGAGCAAACTATCTGGCATCTGCAAGTCTCTTTCAGCACCTTGTTGCTTCTTCCCATATTCCATTACTTGTGCTGATGGCCTCACTCTGGCTGATGGTAAATCTGGTCCAAAGAGGATTGAATGTTCCTCTGTTGATGCTGTTGTCTTGGTCTAAATTGCCCTTTCCTCACAGTGTTTTGTTTATTTGTTCCATTCACAAGATCTGTCACTGCTTGGCTGCATCAAAAATATGTTGTCCCTCAGACATCTCAGTGGCCTAGGAAAGAGACCAGTATTAGGTCTTGTGGCATTAAACCAGCGTAACATGAAGATTGTTATTGTTGTGTGCCTTCAAGCAATTTCTGATTAATGGCGGTCCTAAAGTGAATCCACCAGGGAGTTTTCTGAGCCTGAGAGTGGGTTTCCATAGCCAAGAGGAGAATTGAACCCTGATCTCCAGAATCATAGTCCAGTGCTCAAACCACTACACTACACTGGCTTTCTAACATAAAGGCAGACACCCCGGGATTATTATTCTTTCACTTAAAAATTGGCACCGATTGCAATTTTGTTTCCAAGGCTAATATCAGCTTTGGCAGGGGTAATTTTTGTTAGGATCCCAGTTGGAGAGAGAGTTAAACTCCCATTCCCCTTGCAGTGTCACCTCTTGTGGGGGTGAGGGTGGGCGAGTCTGCAAAATTAAACAATGAAGTGAACATGCTTGAGTAGCAGGCCACTTTTACTTATTTCACACTTCCCTGACTCGACTTCCCTGTCAAAGTGCAAAGGTGGCGCTGGCTGGGACAGAGTACCATTGGAAGGGGGGGGTATGACCTGGAGCCCAGCTCCCACAAGTTCTTTGAGTGTGTGGAATAACTTTTGAAAAGGGTTCACACAAAATAGATGTCAGGGATCTAGTCAGGGCTAGAAGCTCTTACCAGTAGTAGCTGATGGGTTCCATACGAGTAGAATTTACTGAAGCATATGAGATTTGCTCGGTCCAGCATCACAGCACTGTTGTCTGCCTTCAAGTCATAGAATCATAGAGTGGGAGAAACCATAAGGGCCATCCAGTCTAACACTCTGCCATGCAGGAACTCATAATCAAAGCACTCCTGACAGATGGCCATCCAGCCTCTTTTTAAAAACTTCCAAAGGAGGCATGCTCCATGGTTGAACAGCTCTTAATGTCAGGAAATTCTTCCTAATGTGGAGCTTGAATCTCTTTTCCTGGAGCTTACATTCACTGTTCCTTGTCCTATTCTCTGGAGCAGCAGAAAATAAGCTTGCCCCATCCTCAATATGACACCCCTTCAAATACTTAAACAGGGCTATTATGTCACCTCTTAACCATCTCTTCTGCAGGCTAAACATACCCAGATCTCCAAGTCTCTTCTCATAAGGCATGGTTTCCATACCCTTCAGCATTCTGGTTGCCCTCCTCTGGACATGTTTAGTTTCTCAATATCAGGTTGTTGTTTTTAATTTTGATTATGGTGACCTTAATCTATCACAGGGATTTCTTGGCAAGATTTATTCAGAGGAGGCTTGCCTTTGCCTGCATCTGAGACTGAAAGAGTGTAACTTGCCTAAGGTTACCTAGAGGATTTTTATGGTGGAATGGAAATTCAAACTCTGTCCTCCAGAGTCTTATCCAATATTTAAACCAGTATGCCATGCTGGCTTTCAGTACCATGGACAGCTCCTTTAAAGTACAGCCTAAGATACGGAGCAGATTCACAGGCCCACTGACATGGGAACTAACCATTGCCCAGTTCTCTCACACAGAGAAGCCATATAACATTCCTGTTCCTTGACAAATTGGGACTATTGATGCTTCTCTGATGGTGTTCCATCTGTGGAGCAGAAGCAGCTGCAGATCATTGGGAGAGCTATATGTGAACAGAGACTAATGCATGGAAGCAAGTTTTGAGTAAGGAGAACATAGAAGAGAGCATTATGTGCAGACAGCCCAGGCCTAGCACATTAATAAAGCTCATTCAAAATAATTTGCCTTACATTTAAATTCTTCAAGAAATATCATTTTCCTCAATTGTTAATTTTTTAAAGATATCATTTGAGGAAGGATTCTGTGTACCTCCAAATGGTCTACACTACCCTGTGAATGCTGACTGGGTCTAAGAAACATAGCTTCATGATCCGAGAATTTTGTTTTAACTCATCACATCCCCAAAGAAGAGGACAGAAAAGGAATTTGGCACATGCTTATTTATACATATAGATGCTTATTTAGAAATAATTACAATGATTTAAATAGCATTACCATAGATCTTACAACTCTCACAACCCTGAGCCAGTTTCGCTTTTTGGCAGTTGTACTCTAATGCCACTATCCAGTATAACACTGGCTGAACAACTAAAACCTCACTTGTGTAGGATTTCTGGTGTCCACAGAGCCTCTGGGCTTTCAGGCAGCCTCCCAGGCAAATTGGTGGCCACTTCAGTTCTGTATCCAAATCTCGGGCTTCCCTAGAAGAGCAGCAGCTTGCAACAAGTTGCAATTCTTAATGGATTCATTGCTGCAATGGATTCCTGAAGAGGGGTCTGTTTCTTTACTTAGTTAGCTTCTGCTTTCCCTCCTAGTCATTGTGGTGCCAGGGCTCACCTTCTACTCTCCTCTGCATCCACCTTGCTAAAAACAAACAGGCCCCATTATTGATTCTGTGTCCCATTTCCCTAAGTAAATGAAGAAGAAGAATCCTCTCAATTCATTGTAAGACTTCTGCCTTAATATCCAAACAGGATAATACATTCATTCCCCATTACCCCATGTGCTTGACAACCTGTGAGCAACTGTAATTGACACTAAATGCACAATGCTGAATAACATCACCAGAGCCCATCTCACAGTCTCAGACTTTGTCCTGGAAACCTCAGGGACTAGGATGATACTGAACTAGCAACCCTAATTTAGCAGGCAGTGCTGGTGTGGGCAATTGCACAGTAGCAAGTGTAAAATAACAACAGGTGCTATACCAAAGTAGAAGGATAACATAAGAAGTCATATGTCAAAAGAGAAACTGCCCTGCCAGCTCTCACACAGCACATGTACTGCTGCAACCAGTCCTCCTTCACCATCTTCCCAGTACTGATGCTGCTAAAAAAAATTCCACTTAGGTAGTGGACAAGGAGAAAGGGGGGCTGGGCAGATGTAAAAAGACTTTGTAAAAAGAAGCGTCTTTATCAGAGAATGCCTGCATTTCAAGGGGCTAGTAGTAGTCTTCAAAGTGGTATGTTTAGTGTTGCTATGGGAAAGCAATATATCTACATCCTAGAAGTGAATTCCCTTGGTGTGAAAACTTTATCTGAGGAGATTTCTTTTACTGTATGTATGTGAGGGCTTATGTTTTAATGTATTTAGTGTGCCATGAAACCATTATTTCTGTTCATACCTGTACTAATGGATTGGAATTTGTGCAATCACACCCTCACTTAATTTTGAACAATTAGGGTTATCAACTGCTTACAATTTTCCTTTGCTCATTCGTACTCACCAGGGAAACCTGTGACTGCTTGCACTCAAATGGGCACAAGGTTTCCCTGCTTCCAAAGTTTCTCATCTGAATGCACAAAGAGTTGACCCCTACAGAAACTAATCTCCTACACTGGAGCCCAAGCAGGGAACTAAACTGATGCAATTGTGTGGAACAAAAGGGTAGTTCTAATCTGGTCTCTGCATAAACCTTTTTTCTGAGGATCAGGCTCACTCATGTGGTGCAACTAATCCTAAAAAGCCATTTACACCATTTACACTGATCTCTTAACAAATGGAGGCAATTCTGGGCCCTGCACCATGCATGATGCAATGAGTCAATCAGGCATCATACTGACATATTGAGGGACTTTTCAATGGTTTGGTTCTTTCAAGGCAGGCTTTTCCAACCTGCTGCCTACCAACAGGCTTGTAATACACCTCCCATCTTCACAGCAAATGTGGCCATGCTTACTGTGATGATGGGAGCTGTAACCAGAAGCCCTTGGTGTATGCCAGTATCAGCACAGGAGAAGGCACCTGTGCGTATTGTGGGGGGTTGTTATTTCCAGGGGTAATGCTGAGCATGGAAAATTTATCAAAACTTTTGAAAAATGAAAACATATTTGGAATACAGTTCCCCAAATCCCCCAGCCAGAATGGGAATGATCATGCTGACTCAGATACTTTGGGAGCCATAGTCAAAGAAAAAGAAGAGGAGAAAGAGAAACAGTAGTAATAATAGTAGTAGTAAAATCTGCAAGCTCTGGTTTTTGCAAACAGCATTGAGATTTAAGTGCGTTCATAGAAACAGGAAAAAAGCAACCAAAAAAATAGACCTTCCTTTTCTACATTTCTTGAAAGTTATATGAAGATATATACCTGTGATTTTTTATTCAACCCTCTCTCAGAACCGGAGGTGTAAAAAAGTCAGCAGTGTGCTAAATCATTTCTTCACTTTGATCTAGCTGTCATAGTGAACATTGAGTTGAAATGCCCAGAATTGTTGTGTGCAGCAGCTAAAGAAAACAGTTTGGGGGGTGACAAAGAAGGCAGTGAACAGGTTTAGCTACAGATCCCTGAAGCATTCATAACCATTGCACAGAAAGAGGGAGAAAGAAAGAGAGAGTAATCATCTAGGTTCATGCTTGACTGCGGCTTGGCGCCTGGGTCTTAATGAAGTTGTTGGCCTCTTGAAGAGACTTCTAGGAGCAACTTCCTTAGTAGACTGGGGGAGGGCCAGCTTGCAGTCATCCAAGTGTGGCTCTTTCTAGGTTCATGCTTTTTTTAAAAAAGATGATGAAAATGGGAAAAGACAAGACTGCCATCATGTGGCCAAGTCCAACCTCTGTCTTGCCAGAGTCTCTCTCTTGCTAATCACACACTATTACCACTTTTCAGTGCACACAAAGGGCTTTACAATTCTAATCTTGTTCATCATCCTGGGAGTTTTGTGAAGAAAACTAAGCAAGGAAGATGGAGGGACTTGTCCAGCCAAGACCACCCAGCTTGCTTTATAGCCAAGGGAGAATTTGAGCCTGGCTTCCTGTCCTCCTGATTAGAAAATGTTTTTGTTTTGTTTTTTAAAAAAGGATAGCCACTTGCACCAAAAAAGGGGGAGGGATGCAACAACAAGGAAGGAAGGAAGGAAGGAAGGAAGGAAGGAAGGAAGACACAGCTATATAGAATAATAGAATCATAGAGTTGGAAGAGACCACAAGGGCCATCCAGTCCAACCCCCTGCCATGCAGGGACTCCCAATCAAAGCATACCCAACAGATGGCCATCCAGCCTCTGCTTAAAAACCTCCAAGGAAGGCGACTCCACTACACTCCGAGGGAGTGTGTTCCACTGTCGAACAGCCCTTACTGTCAGGAAATTCCTCCTAATGTTGAGGTGGAATCTCTTTTCCTGCAGTTTGCATCCACTGTTCCGAGTCCTGTTCTCTGGAGCAGCAGAAAACAAGCTTGCTCCCTCCTCAATGTGACATCCCTTCAAATATTTAAACAGGGCAGTCATATCACCTCTTAGCCTTCTCTTCTCCAGGCTAAACATCCCCAGCTCCCTAAGTTGTTCCTCATAGGGCATGGTTTCCAGACCCTTCACCATCTTAGTCACCCTCCTTTGGACACACTCCAGTTTCTCCACATCTTTTTTGAATTGTGGTGCCCAGAACTGGACACACTATTCCAGGTGGGGCCTGACCAAAGCAGAATAGAGTGGCACTATTACTTCCCTTGATCTAGACACTATATTTCTATTGATGCAGCCTAAAATTGCATTGGCCTTTTTAGCTGCTGCATCGCACTGTTGACTCATGTTCAACTTGTGGTCTACTTGGACTCCTAGATCCCTTTCACATGTGGTCTCATTCAGCCAGGTGTCCCCCATCCTACATCTCTGCATTTCATTTTCCCTCTCTAAGTGCAGAACCTTACATTTGTCTGTGTTGAATTTCATTTTGTTAGCTTTGGCCCAGCTTTCTAGTCTATTCAGGTCATTTTGAATTTTGACCCTGTCCTCTGGGGTATTAGCTACTCCTCCTAGGCTCTCAATACTTCATCGAAGTCATTAATAAAGATGTTGAATAGCACTGGGCCCAGGACAGAGCCCTGTGGAACCCCACTGGTCACTTCTCTCCAGGATGATAAAGAGCCATCGTTGAGCACCCTTTGGGTGCGGCCAGTAAAAAAAATCCATGTAATGGTTACCTTGTCTAGTCCACATTTTACAAACTTGTTTGCAAGAATGTCATGGGAAACCTTGTCAAAGGCCTTACTGAAGTCAAGATATACTATATCCAAGCATTCCTTTCATCTACCAAGCTGGTAATTGCCTTGCAGGTCGAGTATATCAGCCAGAATCCTATTGGTTAGTCCTGAACAGAGTAGATGCATGGAATCTATTGCTGAATGGTGATTCAACATGTCTACTCTAGTGAGCACTGCCAACAGTGTTTAAGGGGTTTCTCATGCTGATATGTTTCATATAAAATATCCTGCATTATTTGAGCTCTCTGTACAGTTGCTGAGTAAATCTTTCAATTAATTTGTCATATGAAATATAATGTACAACCAACGCTCTTCTTTTAATGTATAGTACACCTCCTGGAATAACAAATTCCTCTGTGTTTTCTTTCTACCTAAGTGATTAATTCAATGCTTTCATTTCCGGAGATGATGGCTTTTTACCTGTCTCTGCTTGAAATCTGACTGGGTAGCCCACCTTTTTTTTTTTTTTTTTAAAACACCTTTATTGGCTGAAATGTTCATTGAATGACTCATTTAATTTAATTTTCCTCACTTTTTTTTTTTTACAAGACAGCATCCTCCACACCTTCTTCTGAGTGGCAGAACTGACTGCTGAGCTGAGCTGTGTTCATGTCAAAATAAAATGTCGTTTATTAGGTAGCAATATAGTGAGGCATGTGTGGGGGAAAAAAGCTTCAATCAAATCCTATGTGGTGTCAGAACAAATCAAGTGGCATTACAAATCACTGTGGATTATATGTGAGTACAATTCTGAAATTGTGTCCTGTTAACTACACTGCTTCTTGCTGGGTTTGGCCCTCCCATGTCTAAGACTTAATAGTTATGGGCAGGGCACAAGCATTATTTTGGAGGCCTTTTACAAATTAGCAAGATGCTCCTCCATGCCATACTAATACCAGAATTCCTTATCTATTGCATACGGTCTCATGAGCAATTTTAAAAGTTTCATTCTGAGATTGCTTTTTATATATTCTGAAAAACACTCACCTTCACTAGTTTCATAGAATCATAGAATCATAGAATCATAGAGTTGGAAGAGACCACAAGGGCCATCCAGTCCAACCCCCTGCCATGCAGGAACTCCAAGTCAAAGCATCCCTGACAGATGGCCATCCAGCCTCTGCTTAAAGACCCCTAAGGAAGGAGACTCCACTACACTCCGAGGGAGTGTGTTCCACTGTCGAACAGCCCTTACTGTCAGGAAGTTCCTCCTAATGTTGAGGTGGAATCTCTTTTCCTGCAGTTTGCATCCATTGTTCCGCGTTCTAGTCTCTGCAGCAGCAGAAAACAAGCTTGCTCCCTCCTCAATATGACATCCCTTCAAATATGTAAACAGGGCTATCATATCACCTCTTAACCTTCTCTTCTCCAGGCTAAACATCCCCAGTTCCCTAAGGCGTTCTTCATAGGGCAAGGTTTCCAGACCCTTCACCATCTTAGTTGCCCTCCTTTGGACATGCTCCAGTTTCTCCACATCTTTTTTGAAATGTGGTGCCCAGAACTGGACACAGTATTCCAGGTGGGGCCTGACCAAAGCAGAATAGAGTGGCACTATAACTTCCCTTGATCTAGAAACTATACTTCTATTGATGCAGCCTAAAATTGCATTGGCTTTTTTAGCTGCCGCATCACACTGTTGACTCATGTTCAGCTTATGGTCTACTTGGACTCCTAGATCCCTTTCACATGTGGTCTCATTCAGCCAGGTGTCCCCCATCCTATATCTGTGCATTTCATTTTTCCGCCCTAAGTGCAGAACCTTACATTTCTCTGTGTTAAATTTCATTTTGTTAGCGCTGGCCCAGCTTTCTAGTCTATTCAGGTCATTTTGAATTTTGATCCTGTCCTCTGGGGTATTAGCTACTCCTCCCAGTTTAGTGTCATCTGCAAATTTGATAAGTATGCCCCCAATTCTGTCATCCAAATCGTTAATAAAGATGTTGAATAGCACTGGGCCCAGGACAGAACCCTGTGGGACCCCACTGGTCACTTCTCTCCAGGATGAAAAGGAGCCATTGTTGAGCACCCTTTGAGTTTGGCCAGTCAACCAATTACAAATCCATGTAACAGTTAACTTGTCTATCCCACATTTTGCAAGCTTGTTTGCAAGAATGTCATGGGGAACCTTGTCAAAGGCCTTACTGAAATCGAGGTATACTATATCCACAGCATTCCCTTCATCTACCAAGCTGGTAATTTTATCAAAAAAAGAGATCAGGTTCGTTTGGCATGACTTCTTTTTCTGAAACCCATGTTGGCTTTTTGTGATTATGGCATTGGCTTCTAAATGTTCACAGACTCTCTGCTTAATGATCTGCTCTAGCACCTTTCCTGGAATTGATGTCAGACTAACTGGACGATAATTGTTGGGATCCTCTTTTTTTCCCTTTTTGAAGATGGGGACAACGTTTGCCCTCCTCCAGTCTGCTGGGACTTCTCCTGTTCTCCAGGAGTTCTCAAAGATTATTGCCAATGGCTCCGATATCACCTTTGCCAGTTCTTTTAATACCCTTGGATGTAGTTCATCTGGTCCTGGAGATTTATATTCATTTAGGTTAACCAGGTATTCCTGTACTACCTCTTTACTTATTCTGTGCTGAATTTCCTCTATTCTGTCTCCTGTTCCATTATCCTTAGGTTGAGCACCCTTTGCCTTTTCTGAGAAGACTGAAGCAAAGAAGGTGTTGAGTAATTCTGCCTTTTCTCTGTCCCCTGTTAGCATTTTGCCATCTTCTGCATGCAGTGGCCCCACTGTTTCCTTCTTCTTCCTTTTGCTGCGGACATATCCAAAAAAGCCCTTTTTATTGTTCTTAACCTCTCTAGCAAGCCTGAGTTCATTCTGCGCTTTAGCTTTTCTGACTTTACCCCTACATGTGCTGGCTATTTGTTTGAATTCCTCTTTCGTGATTTCTCCATTTTTCCATTTCTTATACATGTTCTGTTTAAAACTTAGCTCAGTTGAAAGTTCCTTAGTCATCCATCCTGGCTTCTTGAGACATCTTCCATTTTTCTTCCTCATTGGAACTGTTTGAAATTGTGCCTTCAATATCTCCCTTTTGAGAAACTCCCATCCGTCTTGAACTCCCTTTTCTTTTAGTATTCCTGACCATGGGATCACTCCCAGTATTTCTCTAAGTTTATTGAAATTAGCTCTCCTAAAGTCTAGAGTGCGTGTCTGACTTTCAGTTTAATAGGACTCAGCCTGAGAGCCCTACACATAGGATATGTATTATATCATAGCTACATACTAGGTCTAATTGATGGCCTAGGGATCTGCATATGTTTAATTTGGAAAAGATTGAGAACTGATTTGATAGCCATTACAGCCCATGTGGTGGAAATTTTCTGAAGATGCCAGCCACAGATGCTGGTGAAGTGTCAGGAATAAACTCTTCGAGAGCATGCCCATATAGTCTGAAAAATCCACAAAAATCTATAGATTTGTTGTTCTTGTTAACTGCACTTAAGCTGATGTCAACTCATGGTGACCCTGTGTATGTGACATCTCCAAGACTCTCTAACCTCCACTGATCTTCATGCTTAGCTGTATATCTTTAATCTTGAGAATCTTTTCTATTTCTCCTCATTCTTAGCCTTCTTCTGATTTCTTGGCTGCAGTCCCCATTCTGGTCAATGTCTGATCCCAGGTATGAAAATTCTTTTACTATTTCCATTTCATCATTGTCTAGGTTGAATTTGTGTAGATTCTCTGTGGCCATTATTTTTGTTTTCTTTATGTTCAGCAGTTAGCCTGCCTTTGCACTTTCTTCCTTGATCTTCCTTATTAGTTGTTCTGGGTTATAGGAGATAGTAAATATCCAAATCTTGGCCAGAATCCTGTTGGGAACTTACCTATTTGTAAGTGGGTATACATCTTTGGGAATTAGAACTCAACAGTTCCCTAACAACCATATCCAATAAAGAGCTGCTATTATGTTACTACATAGAGGAGTCAGCAAAGTGATTGATGCACATTGGTCCCAGGTGCATTGGGACATTGGCTAAGGAATGCCAATGTGCATCAAGATATTCTTGCTGGTGTCCCATTACACATCTTAACAATTCACAAACATGGTTTCTTAGTGTCTCTGCTATATAGCTAAGTATACATAAAGTTATGTAATGTACACCGTTCCAGAAGATTCTGGCCTTTGTCTTCTGCGATAAAGGTTTGTATCCCCATTCAGCCATGGAAACCCACACAATTCACACTCTCTCAGACTCTGAGAAAGGCAATGGCAAACCCCCTTTGAACAAATCTTGTTGAGAAAACCTCATGACAGGTTTGCCATAAGCCAGAGTCAGTAGCAACAGCAGCCATGTTTAAATAACTGGAGAGGTGTTATATAGAAGATGGTGCAAGCTTGCTTTCTGCTTCTCCAGAGATTAGAACATGACCAAGGGATTCAAATTAAAAGAAAAAAGATTGCTCCTAAACATTAGGAATGTGACCAGAATGGTGAAAGGTCAGGAAACCATGCCCTATGAGGAGTAGCTTAGCAAGCTGGAGAAGAGGTGATATGATAGCCCAATTTAAATATTTGAAGGGGTGTCATATTGACGATGGTGCTTGCTTATTTTCTGCTGCTCCAGAGATTAGGACACAAAGCAATGGTTGCAAGGTACCTTAACATTAGGAAAAACTTCCAGACAGTATGAGCTGTTCGAAAATGGAATAGACTGCCTTGAAGTGTGGTGAAGTCTCCTCCTTTGGAGGTTTTTAAACAAAGGCTGGATGGCCATCTGTCAGGGGTGCTTTGATTGTGTATTCCTATCACATGGAGGCTTCCTGTGTTTAAATCACCGGCAAAATGCTCCAGAAGCATGGTGTGATAGCTGGTCAGGCTTCTGAAATGTCTCACTGAAATGTCCCCTCTCTTCTCCCATTGACAAAGCATTCGCGGAGCAGCCATTTCTTCATAACAGAAGTTCCTGTTATTAAAGAAATTACTGCTCTACGAATGCTTTTTCAATGGAAGAGGAGAGGGGACATTTGAGGGATGCTTCAGAAGCATGACCAGCTATCACACCTTCACACTTCTGGAGCATTTTGCTGGGGATTTAAGCATGGTAAGCCTCCCATGTGTTAATTCCCTATGACTCTTTGATTCTATGTCTAACTGCTTTGGTTTCAACTGTGCTGATGCAGGTATTGTCAAATGAATACAGCAGTCCTTTTGCACAATGGGTGGAAGGGCTCCTGGGTACCTAGAAAACCCTGCTTTTCGTCACCAGTTTTTTTGCAATAACTTTCAGCATTATAGAAATTCTTTCAATTCTGGTTCAGTAAACAGTGCCCCTACAAGTGGTGTCACTAGGGTTTGAGTCACTTGGTGCAGTGGGGGCAAACTGCCTTGTCCTCCCCCTCGCCCAGTCAGACCACTCCCCCCCCCCAGCTTTTGAAGCCCTTTATGGAAGCTGCTGCACAAGGCTCCAAAGGCCTCACAGCCCCTCAGAGCCCTGTGTGACTGCTGCTGTTAAAGTTGGTTTGGAGCGTATTTGTGATCAAAGCAGCAGTGCCACAATTGTAACTCCTCAATGGGATGCAAGCCACTAACTCCAAGAAGTAGACTTCCAACATCTAAGGTTGGGTTCAAATTGCAAGATCTGGTTTGGGGCTAAACAATCTGAAGGTCATGGTTTGATAAGGAAAGAAGACAGAGAAACAATGTTGTCAAAAATGGGGATGGGGTAGAATGTTGCACAAATGCAGGTGATATTGCAACACATGTCAAATAAATGTCCTTCTCTGAGTCTCACACATTGCTAGTCCAGCTTCAGAATCACAGTCTTTCTATGCTAGAAAAGAGCTTTAGGCTGCAACCAGAAGCCAAAGAGTTCATATTGATGTCTAATGGTGCCTCTGATCAGCTCCAGCAGATCTCAAAACATTTAAATAATAGATACACAAGGAAACACATTTCTATAAATATCCTCAGGCATGATATTTGATACACGCGCTGGTAACCTCACATTTGGACTACTGTAATGCACTCTACATGGGGCTACCCTTGTGCCTAACCCGGAAACTACAACTGGTCCAAAATATGGCAGCCAGGCTTGTTGCTGGAACATCTAGGAGAGAGCACGTAACACCTGTGCTTAAATCTCTCCACTGGCTGCCGATCAGTTTCCGGGCACAGCACAAGGTGTTGGTTTTAACCTTTAAAGCCCTACATGGCTTGGGTCCATCCTACCTAAGGGACCGCCTCTTCCCGTATAAACTCCCTCTGCACACTTTGGTCCTCTGGGAGGAATTTGCTACAGCCCATGAAGACCAGGCTGGTCCAGACCTCCCAGAGGGCCTTTTCAGCTGTGGAATGACTTGCCGGATGAGATGCGTCTCATTCCATCTTTAGAAGGCTTCAAAAAAGCCCTAAAGATGCATCTCTTCTGGCAGGCCTTCCCAGAGAATGTGAACACCTCCTGGCTCCAAACCTAGGCCCTAGTGTCTTCCAGCCTTCCTTTCCTGTGTTTTTTCCACCCCCTATACAACCTAGGTTCTTCAGGCCCGTTTCCCTGTTGCTGCATTTTATTGTCTTATTTTGTTTTATTCCATGTTTTTAACTCTACTGTGATTTAATTTTCTTCTTAAGGGGGGGTGGTGAGGGAAGGGACAGGATATTTTAACTGATACTGTTTTAACTTTTGCTGTAACCCACCCTGATTGCTTGTTCGGAAATAAAAAATTATTATTATTATTATTATTATTATTTTCCAATATTTCTTTATAGTAATGGAGATTGCATCCTTGCATTCTCTAACTATTAGAATCAGATGGATCTACTTGACTAGATTAGTAGAAGATGGAAGGCATGTGTGGGAGAAAGTACTGTAATGTTAATCTTAGCATTTGATACTGCTGTATTAACAGGGACATGACATACTGAATGGTGTGTTTAATGTACCATTGCTTACTTATACCAACTCTTGACAATAATAAATAATGTTTTCTAAGAAAAAATATGATTAACTTAGAAAACTTATCTTTTTGGCCTTTAACCCCCTGACTCCTCCAGCCAGCACTGCTGTTCTAAGCTCTATTTAGGAATGAGCAGAAGGTAGATCAAGGGGTAACTTGGCATTAATCAGCAAGAGTTTTTAACTCTCAGATGTTTAAAAATAGCAATAATAATATCATTCTTTCACACACATATGAGGGGGTATCCAAAAGTTTTAATGATCACCTTTTTAAAAAATTGACAGAAAATTTGTTTTGATTTGTAGTTGTTAACTTATCTCTATGTAGTCACTATCTAGATTTATACGTTTTCCCAGCGTATCTTGATGCTCCAAATATCTGATATTGTAGAAGCCTGCACATTGCCCCTGATGAGGATTTTACACTTTAGTCACTTCTGGCACAGCCAGTCACAAAAATAAAGGATGCAATGAGCTGATTTTCTCAGCTACTTGCACTTAGGGACCAATGATGACACTGACAAAATTTCATCAATATGCCATAATAACTTCCGAGTGATAATTATTACTTTACGATACCCCCTCGTAAGGTGCAATCTGCAGACTACTACAATATCAGGTATTCGGAGGGTCAAGATACACTGGGAAAATGTATAAATCTAGATAGTGACTACATAGAGATAAGGTAACAACTACAAATCAAAACAAACTTTCTATCAATTTTTTTAAAATTGTGATCATTAAAACTTTTGGATACCCCCTCGTACAACTCAAATGGGTCACTGAAATTACATGGAAGTAACCAGTTGTATCATTTTGTGTGAAAGGACTATGAGATTAATGCTGGTACTAAATACAAATCCCTCAGCCAACAATGTGCTGTGTTAAATATAACCTTATGTATAATGCTAAGGGGATTAGAGCCTGAACATAGAACACAGATAAGCACTATATGAGCCTGCTTGGACTCTAAGGGGCGATACAGACTGCCCAAAAAGAGCAGTCTGGCTCCACCATTTTTTTGCTGTGGAGCTTCACTGCAGCAACCAGATGCAGTGGTGAAGCTGTGCAGCAAAAAAGGAGCGGACAAACCCCACTTTTTTTTTGTTATGCAGATGCAGCGCAATTAAAACAAAAGGTGCCATTTGGCACCTTTCCACCGCCGCAACTGCGCAGCTCCATCTAGAAGCTGTGCAGTTGCTTTGGTGTGCTTACGTACGCCATTACGTACGCTTTAGAGTGATGACACAAGCGTCATCATGTACTAGGGTTAGGGAGCGTGCAAACGCTGCGTGCTCCCTAACCCTAATGGCACCGCCCAGGCGCCTCATAGTGCCTGTCTATATCAGGCCTAAGATCTTCAGGAAAAGCTCTTGTCACCATCCACAACTTTTCCAGTCATATTTTTTTAGAAGGCCTTTTTGTTGGCTGCTCCCAGGCCTTGGAACTCCTTCCTTAGGAAGGCTAAGATGGCTCTCTCCTTGCTATACTCTCATCAGTGAGTGAATTTTTTTTTTTTCAATTTTAGGAACTGGTGTAAGGTCTTTTAATGGTATGCTGTTTTGCTGATTTTTAATGGATTTGTTTTAAACTATTTTGTTTCTATGGGTTGTTTAACTGTATTTTAACAATAACTTTTTATTATTGTTTTATTACTTAAGTTTTGGCAAATGTTTCGTAGCTGTATTTGCTTTAATTTTTGTAAGCTGTCCTGAGTGTCAGGACTAGAAAAAAAAGTAGGATATTTTTTATTATTATTATTATTATTATTATTATTATTATTATTATTATTTCTTGCCCAAGTGTTTTGGGGGTAGCTTGGTCTTGAATGGGCAAGACCTATTAGCTTTCCAAAAGACATGTTCCTAGTGGAGATGGTAATTGCCAGACATGGATGAAGTCCAGTAACATCCCAAATCATAAAAAAAGTGATACCTTTATTGGTTCAACATGCCAAAAGCTTTCAAAGAGCCACTGCTTCTTCATCAGTAAAGATGTTAAAAATCATACAGGAGGGGAAAACATGACAATGTTCATTACAGACCTGCATTTTGTCATGCTATTGTTGGTGTTATTCTAAGTTAAGGTGGCAGGAAGGGTACTCCTCCTTCTGGCTATGTGGTACCACAAGACAAAGCATTTTGAATTGCAGGAAATAAATTTATAATTTGGATGTTATTGTATATGGCCAACACAGTTACATTAACCTTTAAAGGTTAGCTTTCAGAAATCAGTTTTTAAAAAGAATTTGGTGCTATTTCAAAACAGCAGAGGGCAGTATTGTGTAACAAGCTCTTAAAGTCCCAAGTGCTGGAATTGCATGGTGGATGTTTTAACATCCTTGTTTCTTGTTTTAAAATGATTTTACAGTGTTTTAAATTAATGATTTTTTAACGTGATACTTTAATTATTAATTTTAAGTTTTGTGTTACTGGGTTTTTAGCTGTATTTGTTTTAATCCTGTGGTAAGCTACCTCTGATATGTATCAGGAGATGGGGTATGCATTACATAAATGAATAAATAAAGAACTAATCTATGGAAGCAATGATATCTTGCCTATAGGTTATAGAACATTGAAGCATATTGGTTTCGTAAACTGTGAACACATTGAACATGTAGAGTCATTTTCATTTGTGCATAGATGAATCCTGTACACAAAATAGGTTCAGTACCTTGGTCAGCTTCTTTAAAAGTTCAGTCTAAAACCCAGAGAGGATTCACTAATCCCCTGACACGGAAGCCATCAGCTGCCAGTGCTGGTTGTTTCCAAAGCTGTGGTGCAAGTTCCTACATATAGCTGTTGTTGCATCGATCTTTACATATGGATTTACATATTGACTGTGCTATGGGACAATTGTGTTAGGTGGTGATGTGTGAAGTGGTTAACTTGTACAGATGCAAGACTGTTGTGGTTGTTACTTTCCATCAGGTCGGATTCAATGTATGGCAGCCCTACAGATGAGAGCCCTCCATGAGCCCTGGTCATCCATCATCCTGGCTGAATGAAACTACGTGTGAAAGGGATCTAGGAGTCCAAGTAGACCATAAATTGATCATGAGTCAACAGTGCAATGCAGCAGCTAAAAAGGCCAATGCAATTTTAGGCTTCATCAATAGAAGTATAGTGTCTAGATCCAGAAAAGTAATAGCACCACTCAATTTTGCCTTGGTCAGGCCCCACCTGGAATATTGTGTTCAGTTCTGGGCACCACAATTCAAAAAAGATGTGGAGAAACTGGAGCGTGTCCAAAGGAGGGCAACTAAGATGGTGAAGGGTCAGGAAACCATACCCTATGAGGACCGCCTTAGGGAACTGGGGATGTTTAGTCTGGAGAAGGGAAGGTTAAGAGGTGACATGATAGCGCTGTTTAAATATCTGAAGGGATGTCATATTGAGGAGGGAGCAAGCTTGTTTTCTGCTGCTCCAGAGAACAGGACCCAGAATAATGGATACAAGCTCCAGGAAAAGAGATTTAACCTCAACATTAGGAGAAACTTCCTGACAGTAAGGGCTGTTCGACAGTGGAACACTTTCCCTTGGAGTGTGGTGGAGTCTCCTTCCTTAGAGGTCTTTAAGCAGAGGCTGGAGGGCCATCTGTCTGGGATGCTTTGATGGAGAGTTCCTGCATGGCAGGGGGTTGGACTGGATGGTCTCTCCTAACTCTATGATTCTATGATTTTAACCCTGCTCAGGTCTTCCAGACTAAGAGTTGTGGCTTCCCATATGGAATTAATCCATTTGTTATGTGGTCTTTCTCCTTTCCTCTGCCTCCCACTTTTCCTCAGCATTATTATCTCTTCCACCGGATCATATTGCTTCAAAGTATGTTCGAAGTATGATAGACTCAGTTCAGTCATTTTGGCTTTTAGTGAGAATTCAGACTTAATTTGTTATCAGATTTGTCTTTTTGGCAGTCCATTATATCTAGAGGACCTTTCTCCAGCAGTACATTTCAAATAAATTGGTCCTCTTCCAGTCAGCTTTCTTCACTGTCTGGCTTTCACAACCATATAAAGAAATCAGAAATAGTATGGCATGGATGATTCTAACTTGGCAATGGCAAATGCCCTCTGAAGAAACTTACCAAGAAAATCCTATGATAGGTTTGCCTTAGGGTTGCCAAAAATGACTTGGAGTCACACAACAATAATAACAACAACTTCAATGGCATATCTTTACCCTTGAAGTTCATGTCTAGTTTCTTCATAGTTACTCTTCCAAATCTTAGACAACTTCTGATTTCTTGAGTGTGTGTGTATGTGCCTTTAAGTTGCTTGTTGACCTATGACAACTCCATGAATTTCATGGAGTTTTCTTAGGCAAGGAATACTAATATCTGGTTATGACAGTTCCTTCCTCTGAAATGCAGCCTACAGCATCTGGTATTTATTGGTGGTCTCCCATCTAAGTATAACCAGAGCTGATCCTGCTTATCGTCCAAGATCAGACAGGGTCTGTTGCTTTAGGGTATTTAAAGTCTATTTAATTATTTATTCAATTTATACCCTACTCTCTCCTTTTGCAGGGCCCAAGGCTGAGTACTACCACCAGGAGCAAACGGATGAACTTTTGCCAGTCATGTGCATTTGCTTGCACAATTGCACAGTATCTGCAATGTCACTTCTGAAGCATTGAAGTGAATACAGACATTGCACATTTGACAAATATATCCAACTGCTTCCATAGGGAAATGTATGCATGCATAAGACAGCAATAGGATTCTGGCCATTGATAGTACTTTCCAGGTTCATATAAAATAGAGGTTTCTCCAATAGACAATTCAAACATCCTGGATTCCTTGCTCCCAATGCAAAAGAAGGCTCGTTCATTTCTGGGCTTATTAAGCCAAGATAAAATCATGTGAACTTTCCCAGTGACCAGGCAGACATTCTTTGTTATTTCTGTCCAGCAATTTTCCTCCCTAGTTTTGCCCAAGATATTGTTCATCATAACTGACACTGAAATCTGTTTTTTCTCCAGTTCTGATACTGTACAGCAAGTGTAAGAAGGAGCATTCCTAAAAGTCTGGAAAGCATATTTGAACGAACAATGACTCCATCTTGTACTTTGCATCCCACATTAAAAGCACTCACAAGTGATGTGTTCCAGACCAAAAAAGATATTTTTGGCATTGTAAGTGAAAAATGTCCAGACTAAGATGAGGCTTTTTCTAAAGGCAATGTAAGATCTGTTTCAGGGACTATGAATTTATTAATCCATGCTAAACCAGGGCTTCTACTAGCCCTGCCTCTCCATACAGCTGCTTCATGAACCTTGATAGCAAAAATATTTCAAATAAAGGAGTTAAATATCAGTCATGATAAAATTAATATGAGCACTTTTTCTTGAAAATGGATACAGGTTTGATATATTTATATGTTTCATTTATATTCATTACTTTTGTATTGTACTCATTTTCCAAGTTCTTCAAGGTAGTGTACAACTGATATACAATAATGTGGAACGTTAGGGGAAAAAAATACATTCTGGGATACTTATCTTTCATGTATCAATGTTATTTTTAGAATTTTGACAGAAACAGTTTTCATTGACACACACATGTCAAAAGTGTGTGATTTTTGAAATTTCCTTAGATTATGATACAGTCCTTTCCAAAGGATCATAAAATTTTAAAGTCAAGTCCCCCTCTTAATGCAGGCCATCTAGTGCTACAGGATTTCACAGAAGTGGCTATCTAGATTCTGGTTAAAAACCCTGGACAAAGGCGGCATTCGCACTGCAGAAATAATACAGTTTTTTTAAGTGTTTTTAAATTAATAAAACTAATCTATACAGAGTCAAACTGACATCTTTACATTTTCCACAATGGCCATCTGTCTGTTATACTTTGATTGTGATTTCCTGCATGGCAGGGGATTGGGCTGGGTCTCTTCCAACTCTATGATTCTATGAAAAGTGGCACAACTTGTTCTTGAGAAACCTAGTGGAGCTTTTTAGCAATCACAGTATCCTTTCCTAGCTTGAAAGGCCAGCCACTCCAAGTTGAGAACCATGAGGATGGAGAACAGGAGATGTAATATTGCCCATCACCAGACCTGATCAGCAAACTGCGCAGTCAGACAGAACACCCTTTCCCCACGTTTCCTAGTGTGATAAAATGTGTTGCATCTCTGTTGAAATTATAGCTATCATTTCCAAATTTGCATCTATAGCTAAAAGTTAGCAAGTGTGCATTTTATGCACATTACTTCTGTACTTCTTTTGGGGTTTCTTGTTTTACAGCAGCATGATGCTACGCTATAAGCTGAAAGCCTGAAGCAACCAGGCTTATCAGGTTGCAGAACTTTTTCTTTTTCCTGCTGAAAATAGATGGAGGCCATCAGGGTTGCCCTATGATGTTTATTTTAGATTGTGTCTCTGTAAGCAGAAAAGAGGAACTCCACCTTTGATATCAATAAAAGCCATTTGAGTACACACTTTCCAAGACATAAGGAGAATCTGTAACTACTGAAGAAATGGACTGGGCTATGTTCTTTTTTTGGTCTCTGTTTATGATGACAGTCCCTGTTTTCTCTTAGATAATTATCCTTATCACAGGCAACTGTGCTTAGCTTTACAAAATTTTGCCTTTAGGAAAATGCAGTCAGTGAAAAGGTTGTAGCTGGGTGGCAGTACAGATGCTTTCGTTCAGAAGGCTCCATTTCCAATTCCTGTCTTCTCCAGGAAGAGCAAGGAAGAAAGAGATGTCACAACATTAAAGAGATGTCACAAATGATTTCAAAGCTAACTTCCAGAATTAAATGCTGAACTGCCTAAACATTTGCTACAAAGTCTTCAGGGTAAATCTGAGGCAAGAGCACTACGGTTAATCCCAGAACAAAGGCTGAATGAAGAGAATCTTGAAAGGTGCCAGGGCTGAATGTAGTTCAGTCAAACCTACTGAGTACAGTACAGACATTTGTGGGCTAACCCGCAAACATGAATTTAAATATATAGATGAAAGTCATAGAAGGTGATCAAAACACAGAGAGACCACGATGTTTAAAATTATCTGCCAGAGAGCTCTAGTGCCTCACCAAACTACAAATCACAGGATGCTGTAAACCCCTCCCCTCACCCTTTTGGCTGCCCACAGTTTCCTCAGCACTCTTTTCCAGCACCCCATCTCAAATGAGTTGATTTTGTTCTTATCCACTTGCTTCACTATCCAGCTCTCGCATCCATGATGGGGAATACGATGGCTTGGATGATTCTATTCTTTGGGATTTTGTCTAGTTCCTTCATAATTGCTCTTCCCATTCCTAGTCTTCTTCTTATTTCTTGGCTACAGTCTTCATTTTGACCAATGTTTGACCCAAGGTGCAAGAAATTTTTAACTTTTTTGATTTCCTCATTTGTCTAGGTTGAATTTATGTATATCCTCTGTGGCCATTGATTTGTTTTCTTTATGTTCAGCAGAAAATGCCTGAATGGAAATACATACACATGTGCTAAAACACCATTATATTGTAGAGAATCAAACAAATTTTGATTTTTTCCAGATGCAAATAGTTACATACTAGCACAGAAATAATAAGTGAAACAGTAGAAAGAAAATTACAAATGTCAGAATGCTAAGGTTAAGAAAGTAACTATTCCCAATAAGATGTAACCATAAATAAAGTTGCATTTTGAGTCAAATAGAGCCATTTGACTCATGTATTATGAGTATTAAGAACTATTACATTGTATAAACTGTTAGCCAAGGCCATATTTTACTCAGATTTCGATAAGAATCTTCAGATAGAAAGTAATTAGAAAGTATACATCACTCCAGAACAAGTTCAGGGGAAGGGTAGTATATAAATATTTAAAATGTATGAATAAATAATTTCCTGTTACCTCACCCTAGTTACTGCATATTGCATAGTAAATGTTCTGAATATGTTTTCATAGCAGCTGTCAAGCACAACAGTTGCAAACAAATTCATTGTGAGAATAAACACCAAAACACCGTACAATAGGTTTTATTTACATCAGTGCAGGAGACAGGTTAGACTTAGGTCTGAAAAAATTCATTGCTACTCTGATCTAAAGTAGACCAACCAGATCAATGGGATTTATATAAATCAGCCAGATACATAATTGATTGAATGGGTCTGCTCTAGATGGGACTAAACAATTGAGTTGGACCTTGAAGTTGTTCTACATAACACAGTTATAGCAGCTTGATAGCACTTCAGTGAGCGTGGATCATTTCAATGGAATCATGGGACTTGTAGTTTAGTGAGGCACTTAGAATTCTCTAGCTATAATTTTATAGTTCAGAGAATTCTAATGACCTCACCAAACTGTACATCCCAGGATTCTGTGTAACAGAGCCATCACAAAGTACAATAACATCCAACACCCACCAAACAGTGATACCTTTCTTGAGCTAACCAAAATGCACACAATACATGTTGCAAGCTTATGATGCTCCACTTCATCAGGCAACGTGTGGGACAGGGTGCCCATCACCTTGCCTCATGCAGCAAAATATCATAGGCCTATCCTAAACAAATTCAACATACAGTGGGGGATAAGGGTGTACTCAATTTGCAAGGGGATCAAGCAAGGATACATTCTATCACCCTACTTGTTCAAATTGTACACAAAAAAGATCATATGAAAAGCAGGGTTAAACTAAAAAAAAGGAGGAGTGAAGATGCAAGGAAGGAACATCATCAGTCTAAGATATGTGGATGACAACATGCTACTGGACGAAAACATCACATACTTGAAACAATCACTAAAGAAAGTCAAAGACGAAAGCACAGAAGCAGGTCTAATATGAAACATGAAGAAAATCAAAATAATGACTACTGAAGATTTACACAAATTCAGCCTAGATAATGAGGAATCCAAATAATTAAAGAGTTTCTGTACCTTGTACATTGACAAAAACGGTGACTGCAGTCAAGAAGTAATAAGAAGACCAGGAATAGAAATGGCAGCCATGAAAGAACTAGGCAAGATCCTAAAGTGTAAAGATAAACAACTGAACACTAAAGTTAGAATTGTCCAATGCATTGTATTCCCCATCACTACGTACAGATGCGAGAGCTGGGCAGTGAAGAAAGTAGACAAAATCAACTCATTTGAGATATGGTGCTGGAGGAGAGTGCTTGGGATACCATGGGAACCTAAAAAGGCAAACAGGTGGGTTGTAGAACAGATCAAGCCCCAAATCTCTCTGGAAGCCAAAATGACAATACTTCAACCACATCATGAGAAGGAAAAGACAATAATCCTGGGGAAGGGGGAAGGCAGAAGAAAGAGAGGAAGACTGCATGCCAGATGCAGAAACTCAACCAAGGAGGTCACAGGCCTGAATTTGCAGGACCTGAGCAGAGCCGTGAAGGACAGGGGGTCTTGGAGATGTCTTAAGCCACAGGGTTGCCATGAGTCAGGGCTGACGTAAGGGCAGTTAACAACAACATTAGAGTTCAGGGTTGTGTAACAGAGAAGCAAAGCTTGTGATCTTGGCTGTGACGATGTAAGTAATACCTGTAAATTTTCTCATGAAAAAGGCTGTCTTGAGCATTGAGACACCCCATAGGGAAAATGGGAAACAGCTGCATGATTCTTGGGCTATGGCTCCAAAAATCCCTCTGCTAGAATGGCCACTAGCTGGGGGATACTGAGAGGTGCCATCGAAAAAAGAAACCACGCTTTCCAACTGTCCCAATTTGACTAGCGAGGGATGAGCTTTTAAATACTGTGCATTTCAGAAAGTTTGTATGCAGTTTTTAAAATACGTTTTTTATTTTTAATGTCTCCAGTTTTATAAACTGTTTGTTTTTAAAACTTTATACTTTTTGCTTTTAATTTGTATTGTTTTGAAGTTGTTGTAAGCCGCCTTGTGTCACTATATTGGAGGAAAGGTGGGATGATGGTGATGATGAAGATTATGATGAAAAATCCTCTGCCATTCCAGTTTTTCAGCTGCTTCTAAGATGTCCCAGTTTCTCTCTCTTCCTCTCACTTTTCCCTTTTGTCCTCAGCTTAGTTTTATTGATGCAAACTCAGACCAAAATGCAAAAGTACATTGCACTCACTTCAATTGGCATAAAGGAAAAAAGAGGAGGGGTGGAATTCTGTCCTTCACAGGAGGTCATGCAAAAGCAAATTGCTGCAGCCTATCCTAGCTTAAGAGGAGCCAGTGTGGTGAAGTAGTTTGAATGGTGGACAGTGACTGTGACAGTGACTGTGGAGACCAGGGTTCAGATCCTTGTTCAGCCATGGAAATGCATGGGATGACCTTGGGCAAGTCACAAGCTCTCAGCCTCAGAGGAAGGCAAAGTCACTCTGAATAAATCTTCCCCCTCCTCCCCCCCCCCCCAAAACCCCATGATAGGTTCACCTTAGGTCTCCCTGCATCAGAAACAAAAAACAACAGCCCTAGTTTGTGAGTTCTTTCTCATTGATATCTTTTGTCACCTTGAACACACTCTGATGGTGCTTGGCTCCACGTGTCCCAGTTTTCATCTTTCAAATGTGGGAGTCTGTGAGAAACTTCTCAAAGCTCTTTGGATGACACACATTAGCCCTGGATTTCTTGGACTGGTTTTATGACTTTTTGAACTTTTGTATAGTTAAAAGTTCTTAAGACACATGGGACACTACTCCCCTGTCCAAGCACACACATTTTTGGCCCAAAGCCCACATTCTGCAGAGAGTTAATGAGAGCCTGTGTTTCTCCCACTTTATCTCCAGTTAAAATTGCAAGTTAAAGAAAAAAAGATGTTGTGTCTCTCCAGTGTGCTTGTGGAGTCTGGGGCTCATCCTGGCATGTTGTTTTTTAAAACAGGCAAGACAAACAAACAACTGCATGTGAGAGATTCTGCAATGAGAGCAAATAATATGCCACTGTCTTGCAAACAGGAACCACAAAAGGAGTTCATAAATAGTGGAAACTATAGCTGAAATGTGGGGTTGGCTAGCCAAACCAGATACAGAACCACTTACTTACAAAAAACACTAGTGGTAATGTGAGAGGAATAGCTGCCAGGTTTTATTACAGAAAGTCACAGGTTAGTCTCTCTGCATGTATTTCTCAAGTAATGGAGCAGTCAGTGGCAGCTACCAGTGGCTTCCATGTCAGTGGGGTAGTGAATCCAGGGTTTGAACCATGGAAAAAACTGAATCCAAGGGGCTGAATTTTATTCCCCACATAGGGTTGGTGCTTTGTAAAGTTTGGACTAAAATCCAGACCATGGGAATGTAAACCATTAGACATTGCTAGAGGTGTTGTGTGTGCTCAGAGGGTATGCATTAAATGGGGGGGGGGGGACAACTAGAGACCCTTTTATTAAGACTCTTTTTCAGATTGTTCAAATTTAAGCCCATGGTTTCCAATGGAATTCTAGTGGAATCCATGGCTGTGTTTCAGGAGGCTGATGAAGTGGGCACAAAAAGTTTTTTCCCCTTCAGTGAATTTCACCTCCTATTACTTTGTTTCCTATCATGGTGAATTTTAAGGTTAATTATTTATGTATGTATGTATGTATGTATGTATTTACCTCTAGAGTTAGCATGGTGTAGTGGTTTGAGAACTGGATTGCCATTCTGGATACCAGGCTTCAAATCACTGCCCATCAATAGACACCCACTTCGAGACCTTGGGCAAGTCACACTCTCTCAGCCTTAGTGGACAGCAAAGGCAAACACATGCTGAACAAATCTTGCCATGAAAACTCCATGATAGGTTCACCTTAAGGATGCCATAAGTCAGAAACAAAGGAAAAAAAACAGCAATACCTGTATAGTTATTTGCAAGTATGTATGTTCATACTGGAGTTTCTGGAGAGATGCAAGGGCCAGCATGGTGTAATGGTTGAGTGTTGGACTAAGACACTGGGATATCCTATTTCAGCCATAGAAACCTACTTGATGACCTTTGTGCAAGTCACACTCTCTCAACCTGAGAAGACAGCAATGGTAAACCTCCTCCAAACAAATCTTGCTAAGAAAACCCCATGATAGGATTGATTTAGGGTCACCATAAGTCAGAAATGACTTGAAGACACACAACAGCAACAATTCACAAATTACACTCTCTGTGTTTATTCCACTATGAGAATCTCTGCATCATTGCATTGGTGTCATATGCATGTGTACGTTTCCTTGTATAAGTGATTGGACTTTTTTGTCTGATGAGGCACGGCCATATTCAGTTGAAGATTGCAGAAGTGGAGATGTGCATGCAATGCCATTCAACATGAATGTGTGTTGCACATAAGGATGCACATTGTGCATAGATGTGCATGGCACATAGGATGAACGTTGTATATGCAAATATACATTGCACATACACATTTACTAATGAGACAGTGTTGCTTAACTACCATGTTAGTTCAATGACTGACATCCTGTTAGTATAATATGCAGATGTCAATCCACCTTACACTTACATATCTCAGTTTTTTGGTTTGTTGCAGTGGTTAAAAGCCCCATCCTCCCTCTGCAATGACGAATGTCCTGAGCCAGACTTACCATTTAGCTGCTACGCACACACCTGCCCTCCCACAGCCATTCTATAGCTGATGAAGAGCCAGGGAGGGTGGAGAAGCATCTGTCTATGTTCCTCTAGCCAGAGATGAAATTATTACATTGACTGTTGAAATTTCTAGAGGACCTCAGTGCACCTTAGTGGATGATATAGTCCATTTGCATCTGACTACAGGAACACAGCCAGAAACTTCTCTGATCCTTCTTCCACATTTTCCATCAGCCATTGAATGGCCATGGCGGGCTGCAGCAGCTCAGTAATAAGTCTAGGGTGCTGTACACCCATTGGCAACATAGTTCCACTATGTGGACTATGGATTCCAATATGAATCCCACTAGATGGACATAACCCAACTATGCTGCATTGTGCCATGCAGCATTCTAGCCCATGAATGTTACGTTATGTTCCATTTCTTCCATGTTGGATCTCAACCTATATCTGTATTTTACCATTTATTTTGTGAGCTAGCCAGCGAACATCAACTGTTGGTTAAAAAACACAAGCAAAAAGTAAATAAATAATATTTTTGTTATAATTTGTGGCAGAAGAATTTGTATCTTGATAAAAAGAAAACCTTAGCTTCCAGCGTGACATACAGAATAATCTGAATCTGCCACCAAGTAAGAAATTTGTAGATCCTTTGTATGGATCAGCAGCTCTCCTGAATAAAGACAGGTATTTGATATAATGATACACACACATCCTCCCATCTTAACCCTTCAAAAACACAGAGAGCTCAAGAGTTCTCTGTGTTGCACTACAAAGCTAAATGTGACCCATTTTTTTCCTGCCAAGGCAGCAAGGGGGGGAGGGCAGGGAGGGATGAAGGGGAAATAGCAGGAGAATATTAAGTGAACCATGGGATCATGCTACATAAAAAGACAAGAATCAAGCTGAGATGTGGAGGAAATGCTAGACAGTCTCTGGAATGAAGAAAGCCACGAGATTTTATGCCAGAGAATAAATTAAGGGAGTACATGCTGAGAGCAGCATTATCCGTAGTGAATTGCTTTGCACACTGTGCCATTTCCCTTAATGGAATGCAAAGGGGAGGAGGGCTGTGTCGAGTCCTAGAGGCTTCGTAAAGCTGTCATCTCACGTTGGTGTCAAACATCAGACAGCTGAGTCTGTTAAAGCCCTTTTGCTTCAGCCTTGTTCATGCAAGCTAGATTATAAAATGTGCTTCAGAGCAGGAGCTACACACATCCAAACATTTTACTGCTGCAAGAGTGCATGGACAAATGCCTCTGCAATACAAATAGTGGTGCTTTCTCACATCATAGAGAGCACCATTCACTGTGATGAATCCAGACTGGAGCTGGCGTTGTGCTTGGCTTTATAACAATAAGAGAGAAGATTCTTTTAGGCAAGGGATTCCTAAAACTATCAAGTTGTTGCTTTTTCTAAAAGACCATATATACTCGACTATAAGTTGACCTCATGTATAAGTACAGGGCAGGTTCTGAGTCCAGAATTATAGATTTTTACATGATCCGTGGAAAAGTCAAAGACAGAATCTAGGAGAATGTATAAAGGATGTCAAGAAGGATGAAAAGACAAAGCAAAGAAAATGGCAACTACATTATAGCCTTTAACTTTAATGTAATAACTTCGACTGATTTTAACTCAGAAAAGCTGACAATCATACACAGATATCTTATTCAGATCCTTCAACAAACAAAAATCATATGTGGTCCCATATGACTTTGGGAGCTAAGCAGGGTCACCCCAGTTAGTAATTGGATGGGAGATCACCATTGAATACTAACTGCTAATGGCTGGATTTCAGAGGAAGGGACTGACAAAATCACTTCTGAGTATTCCTTGCCTAAGAAAACTCTATGAAATTCATGGTTTTGCTGTAAGTCAATAGGTGACTTGAAGGCACACATACAGACACACACACACACACACACACACACACACAAAAGATATCTTTCATCAATTGGGGGTAGCTCTACCCTGAAACCCCCAACCATCACCACACAAGCTATGCAGATCATTGAATTAATTTTTCAGGACAAAGTCCCTGTCAACTTCTCTCATGCTGGTTAGTGGTAGGGATATGTAAGAGATTTTTCTTGAATCTTTGCTTGCATGAGAGTGCACTGATGGGTGAAGTCAATGCCACCTTCATAGAATCATAGAGTTGTAAGAGACCACAAGGGCACACAATCCAACCCCTTGGCATTCAAGACACAATTAAAGCACTCCCAACAGATGTTTGAAACCTCCAAAGAAGGAGACTCCACCAAACTCCGAGGCAGCGTCTTACTGACAAACAGCTCTTACCATCAGGGTCTTCTTAATATTTAGATGGAATCCCTTTTCCTTTAGCTTGAATCCATTGCTCTGTATCCTAGTCTCTGGGGCAGCAGAAAAACAAGCTTGCTCCATCCTCAATATAACATCCCTTCAAATATTTAAACATGGGTATCACGTTGCTCCTCTTTCCCCCTACAAACTTTGTTAAAGATTAATTGGCAGCCATAGCTGTACTGTTGTTGCTAACTGCCTTTGAGTTGACCTTGACTCATGGCAATCTTGACTCATGGCCGGATCGGGGCCACAGCAACCTCATGCTGCAGCCCCAATCTGGCAGCTCCTTTTTGCGTCTACCAAAGGGTACCTTAGCTACGGCAGTGCAGCTGTATGATGGTGCATCATTTGGACGCAGAGCAGGAGGTGTGCCATGATACCGTGCACCATATGGAGCAGCACACAGCATCAGGCCACCCTGGGAGGGTGGAGTCAGGCATGCATCATCAAGATGTTGCACCCTGACTCTGCCCCCAAGTGGACACATAGTGCCGGTCTGTACAGGGCCCAAATCCCCATATCCTCAACAACTCTGCTCAGTTCCTGAAGGTTCAGACTCATGACCTCCCTGACTGAGTCTAACCATCTGGGATGCAGTCTTTATCTCTTTCTACTGCCTTCTACCTTTCCTAGCATTATTGCCTTTTAAAATGAGTCATGCCTTCTCACGACATGGCCAAAATATGACAGCCTCAATTCCTGGAAGGGTTCAGGCTTGATCTGTTCAATGGCCCATTTCTTTGTCTTTTTCGTTGACCATGGTATCCTCAGCACTCTTCTCCAGCACCACATCATAAATGAGTTGATTTTAATTCTATCTGCTTTCTTCACAGTCCAGCTCTCACATCCATACATGGTGTTTGGGAATACCATGGTTTGGACAATCCTAATTTTAGTGTTCAGTGTTAAATCTTTTCACTTCAGAATCTTGCCTAGTTTTTTTCATAGCTTCCCTTTCCATTCCTAGTCTTCTTGTGATTCATAGCTGTACAGCAGCATTGATTTTTTTTCTCTTTTTGGTGTACATTTTTGTACAAGCAACAAAGATCCTTCATGAGTGAGCATGGAAAATATGTTGTACTATCCTATGGTAAAAAAAAATATTAACACACAAACTTCGCATTTGAAAAAGTTTATTTTAAAAATATGACTAACAGATAAAAATTGAATCATACCAGAATAGCTTGGTGTATGCAGTTTATACAGTGTCTTGTGAAAAAACATATAAATATGAATACATTCCAAAACAAATTATGGCACATCAATCCTCATGGGAGTGAGAAGTAATAATGTTGATGCAAATAGTCATTAACATTTAAAATCCATCACATTTCACCCTTTTATTCATCCTATCCTAAAATGAATTCTTCAAATGGTTCTTTAAATTCACATTGCAAAGGGTCAAGATAAAAGGGTATTTTTTTTAAAACTATTTTAAATTTATTATCAAATTTCAAACAGTGTTCCCTTCCCTGTCAAAGCTTCAACCAAAATGTATCCACACTGTAGTAATATAACATTTTGGTATCACTTTAACTGTCATGGCTCCATTTTATATAATCCTGGGATTTGAACTCTGGTCAGATGTCTGCTCCTGAGCTACACCACATAAGACGTCTGGCAGAGAATTTTTAGCACTACATGAAACTACAGATCCCAGGAATCCATAGGATGCAGTCAAGGAAAATAAAGTGGACTCAAAGTGCTACCACTGTGTACTGTAGACACCCGTGTATTGATTCTGCCATTTGAGTCAGTGGTCCGTAAATTTGAAAATTATGTGGGAAGCGTGCATAATTTCGTAAGAGGGAAAAACGTGTCTGTGAGAGCCTTTACTTCTGAGGAGATCCAAACAGTTCTTTTAATCTACTGTTGCTATCGGTTGAACATTTTTTTGCCGGCTTTGGAACCAATATAAAACATAGTAATATCGGTTTGTTCGTGGTGGAAATGAGATGACTGTACATATGGTGGGGGAAATTCCTTTTTCAAAGCAGCTTTCCGAAGAAGAAACAGTAAACATATGCTGTTTGGTTCTATCTTGATTTTACCAGATTGGCTCCGTAATAGAGTCCAGGGTCTGTTCAACATTTTCCCAAACAATGATTCTTAATGAAATCTTACAAATAGTGAAAAGTGCTGCTCTTTTCATAAAGCTAATGTGTATTCAAGAGTATCAGAAGTGCAAGTCTGAAAAATCCTCTAAAAAGATTTTGCAGCCATTAGAGCAACTTTTGGAAATAGATCAGAATTTATTCCAATGGTTCAGGAACATAGATTAAGGCTGAGATCGTTTATCAGTCGCATTTGCATCCTGTCCTTCCTTCAGACCTATGTCAATACGTAGCTGTGTGTGTATGTGCCTTTAAGTTGCACGTTGACTTACGACAATCCCATGAATTTCATGGGTTGTTTTTTTTTTTAGGCAAGGAATACTCAAGAGCTGGTTTTGCCAATTCCTTTCTCTGAATTATAACCTACAGCATTACGTATTTGTCTCTTATCCAAAAGCTAACCAGGGGTGACTCTATTTAGCTTCCAAGATCAGACAGGATCTGGTGCCTTTAGGGCATATAGGCTTTATACCTACACTGCAGTTATACATTTGATACAATTTTATTATGACTCCATCTATGAAATCCTGGGATTTGTAGTGAGGTACTTAGAATTCTCTGCTATGGAGCTATAAGGCACTCCCCTGAACTACAGGACTCTAGACTCTATGGCAACATTGATTGGAGACTTATGGGCTGGAGTCCATGGGTTGGGAAATATAGCATTAGGTCACACCAATGTTCAAAATATCATTTTAATGAGTTGTGAAGCCCAATCCTGTGTCTACCTGGAAGCAAGCCTCATTGAGTTAAACATGATGGGCTTGCAATTATGTGTATATAAGGTTGTTGCCTAAACTACCATGAAACAATGTAAGAGGATGTTCAGCAGTGGGAAAGTTATGGATATTCAATATTTGGATCTAGTAGGTGATAATCTAGGCATATCACCAGGAACAGCTCTTCTACAGTTGCGTTCAACACTGCAAACTTTCACAGCATTACTGTTCAGAAAGTCAAGTTTCTAGCCCTTATGTCCGAGAAGATAAGCTTGAAACATATGGTCAATACCTGCAAAATCTTTAAAAGTGGAGGAAGACAAATGACTAACTAGGTGAGAAGCAAGAGATCTATGATGACATCTCCTGATGGTTCTTTTTTCTCTAGAAAAGACACCTGTACAGAGCCCTGAATAACACTGGAGCTGCAGTGCTAGGGAGGGTATTTAAAAGCTCTTTCCATATGTTGTTTTCCTGCTCTATATGCCCTCACACTCAGGGGTAATTATCCCATTGGAGTAAACCTACATACATAAAAATATCAGAAGAGTCCTTCTGGATCAGACTGAAGGGAAATCTGGTCTAGCATTCTGTTCAGAACTGTCCTACCAGATGCCCCAATGAAAAGTTCACAAAATGGGCATGAGTGCAAATGTACCCTCCACCTAATGTTCCCCAGTAACTAATGTACATAGGTGTGCTGTCATTGATACTGGAAGTGATACATAGCCATTCTGATTAGCTGCTATGGATGGCCCCATCCTCCATCAAGTTATCTAATTCCCTTTTACAGTTCTCCAAGCTGACAGCAGTGAGTTCCACAGTTTAACTATGCACTTTGTGGAGAACTACTTCATTTGAAGCAGTCATTCCTTTTATCAGTCTTGCATCTCCCACCATTTACTCTCAGTGGATGACCTTGGTTTCTAGTACTCCAAGACAGAGAACACATCCCTTTTCTTCATACCCTGCATAATTTCCCTGTGGTTTATTCTATAAGGGAAAAAAGGATGTGTGTATGTGTGTGCAGACTGGGATTTCCCGTGTCTTGTCTCATTCGATCCCAAGCAGGGTTTTCATCAGGCTGAATATAGGTCTTCGGCCTTTGCCAACACTTTTTGTTCCTGCACATAATGGACAGAATTAATTGTACAAAGCCAACACAACTAAAATATAGGCTTGCTCAATCTGTGTAAACGTATTCAAGTTACAAGACTGGGTTTCTCTTAGTACAAAGTCTGGGGTACATAAGCAGCTCTCCTTGGGGAAAAAAAACCTTTGCATATCTGGACTGAAACACTGTCCCCTCAAAATGAAAGTCTGTTACGCTAAGTCTTTTACAGGTATCTGAGAAATGAAATAACAAATCAAAAGAGGAGCAAAATGGCACTGGGAAATGTGCACAGACATCATTCCTGTTATGATGCTGACTCTCCTGTTGGGATCAGACCCACCTCTGACACAGACCACTTTAGCTTGTCCCATTCGTGACATGCAACCGACTTGCAGCATAGTAGAACTTGCACATCACTTTCTACATCTTATTCTTTGGGTTTGCCCATGAGTATACACAATCTCTGAGTGCCTCCATCAAAGGATCAATGACAGTTAAAGTGGAGTAAAAAGTACTTGAGAAGGCAAAACCATATTGAGGGGCTCTCATCTCCTCATGTCATAGTGCTCCAATTTGTGCAATGGCCACAGTCCAAGGTGAGACCAGTGTACTGAGCATCCTTCTTAGGGCTCTATTTCTTCCATCACTTCCATGACAATTGTTCGAGGCCCCGTCAGGATGAGATTGCTCACTGTCCTGTAGTCTGCATGGAGAACATTGAGTCCATTCACTGAAACCACAAACTGGCAGACCTAAGAGAAAGGGAAAAGAAGCAAGGAGATTCAGATCACAGGGCTTGAGGAAAGCAAAACATCCTCTTCTAAGACTCTGCATCAAGCTTGACACACGACATTCGCAAATTGTCTGACGCCATGCAAGAAATCACATCAGTGAACCATTTCTTTTACTATTAGCTAGTAGAAGAACCCAGTCCCCACCTCTAACACCACTGCTCTAAATTTTTAAATTTTCATTTATATTCCTGTTTTTCAGCCTTTCCTTCTGCTTTCTTCACCTGTTTACCAGGCAATAGCCGCCATCTTGTCTTGTTTCTGAAACACTGAGGGATCCTTTGTAGGAAGCAGAGGTTATATCCACACTGCTGACTCCTAGTTACACAGAGCTGCCTAGAGTATTTCTAGAGAAATGAATATGGCAAGTTAGACTGCAGCTTCCTCACTCTTGCTTAGAGAGGTCTGCCATCTAGTAACTGCAGATAGGACTACAGGGTATAGGCATACTTAATTAGAAATAATCTATTTTAAAAAGCCAAATAACCCTGGGCTGCAAAGTACTACAAGCCCCTTATTAGCGCTGTAGGTTTACACAGTGCTGTACATATAAACTTATAGTATGCTGGTTAATTAACATGGTCTTGGTTTCATAGTTTGGAACTATGGCAGACACCCACAAACACATTCTCTTTTGATTTTGCAATCCCAAGAGCACATTTGCCATTTTAGAGTTAAAATTTAACATCCAAATGCAGCCTTTTAATAATAAATGCTTCTAACCAGGATCCATTGAATTTAACAAGTGACGGTGCTAAGCCTGAGAGGCAGTTTATGAGCCAAGGAAAACAAAACAGTGAAGGGCTGAGAATGTGGCAGCACTTGGCAAGGGTAAGGTAGGAGTTACAACATCCAGCTGGAACAACCCCAAAGCAGTTTTTAATTTTATAGAGCTTTGGGGCAAGTGCTAACCAATGCTAGCAAGCCACAGAATAACCACCAAAGTCAGTCACTAAAAATTAAACAAGGAGGGTGCTTGCTGTTCTCTTCCTCAACACGAATGCCATCAACAGAAGTAAGATCATCCCAAGGAACTGCTTGCAAAGATAAGGAGACTTCAGTGAACATTAGAAAATATCCCCCAGACCAGATAGTATCTGACAGGGAGACAACTGAGAACTGGTTTTAGAAATCAAGATTCTGATATCTGAATCCTCAGGTTCCCCCACTGGCTTGCACTGAGAAACAATAAAATTGATATAACTTCTTTTTCCTTTTCTTTTTCACACTAGTCCATGGAATTTTGAGACACAGTCAGTTACTTTTAAAGTGACTTTTCAATACTTTAAAAAATACTTTCTGAGCTCTGCTCCAATACAAAAGCTATACCTACTAAATTACTCTCCCCAAAGATGCCCCCAATTCTGGGAAAAATAAAAACCTTTCTGTATCCATTGAGTTAAAGCTGATTTGATGGGCAATAAAAACAGCAACATCGCTTGCTCAGAGAAGAGAGACTTTTTAAAAAAAAATTCTTTGAAACTTAGAGTTGAAAGAGACCACAAGGCTCATCCAGTCCAACCTCCTGCCATGCAGGAACTTACAATCAAAGCACCCCCGACAGATAGCCATCAGCCTCTTTTTAAAAAATCTCTAGAGGAGGAGACATATTCCATGATTGAATAGCTCTTACTATCAGGAAGTTCCTCCTAATATAGAGTTGGAATTGCTTTTCCTGTAGATTTCAAAAGTCTGTAGCAAATATTACAATACATCTTAAACTAGGAAAGAATGGGATTCTGTTCCAGTTGATTCTACTGTAGCTGTGTGTGCCTGCCTACAATAGATAAAGTAAACAGCAGCTGCCTCCAAAATCCCTTACTGAGCTTGTGTGAATAGCAAAACAGACATTTTGTATAGTTTTGTATGATTTTAATCAGTTTTATAGTATTTTAATGTGGTGATTTAAAATTAGTTTTAAAACTTTTTGTAAACATTTTAATTTGTTCTTATAGAATCTACCTTAGGTCTTGTTCTGGGAGAAAGGGAGCATGTAAGTAAAGTAAATAAATCAAATTAATAATAAATAAAAGTGGAGAGCCTCACCAGCTCTCCCAGCATTAAAAAAAATTAGATCTGTATATTTGGCCACTAAAACAGATTACTGCAGGTAAAGTGAAGGGTAGGAAAGGAAAAAAAAATCCCTGGATGCATTTTGTAAGAAAGTTTCAAATGGTTTCTAGAAAGATGCCAGCCACAGATGTTGGTGAAACATCAGGAATAAACTCTTCTAGAACACAGCCACATGGCCCCAAAACCCCACAAAAAACTATGGTTTCAAGAAATGTGAAAATATTCTTTGCTTGGGCAGAGCTTACCTGACCAGATTTTATTTCAGACATGCATATTATTTTGAAGAGACACAGTGTGGTATAGTTGGACTCTCGAGACCAGGGTTTGAATCCCTGTTCAGCCATGAAAAACCCACTGTGTGGGCAAGTCACACACTCTTGTCCTTGGAGGGAGGCAAAAGAAATCCCTCTCTTAACATATCTTGCCAAGAAATTCCCATGACAGTTTCACCTTAGGGTGTTTCATAAGTCAGAAATGACTTGAAGGCAGACAGCAACATTGGGGCTTTCTAGATTGGCAAAAAGAAGTGTGTTCATGGCTGCATGAAACTCTAGCCTTTAGATGAGAAAAAGGGAAAGTGTGCCATGAAAACACTTTTTTTGCGTTTTAGGGGAGAAGAAGTGCCTTTAAAAAGGTGCTGGTTTTCCCAGCTTCTTTTTTAAAAACTGCGGAACAGTGCAGCTCCATCTAAAGGCTGCGGTGCAGCTGCTAAGCATTAAGAAAAAGGCAACTTCATGTCACACTTTCCTGCCAATCTAGAAAACCCCATTATTATCTTGCATTAAAAGTTGGCTGAAACATATTGAACTGCTGTTCTGTTTTTGTTGTGTAGCAACCTCTATCTCTATTTTTCCCATTTTATTTCTACCTCTGGTTTTACAGTTTCTGTTAAAGAAGTTATGTCCAGAAACACATCTGCTTCAAAAACTGAAGTATATCTGTAAAAGCTGAGCCAGTGTGGCATAGTGATTTGACTATTGGACTACAGCTCTGGAAACCAGGGTTCGAATCCCAGCTTGGCCATGAAACTGGCTAATGGGACATGCCTCTGAGGGGATAGTATCAGTCAGGCAACTACTGCTCTGGCTGTTCTTGGACAAGTCACATGTTCTCAGCCTCTAAGAAAGGCAATGGCAAACCTCCTCAGAACAAATCTTACCAAGGAAACCCCATGATAGGGTCTGAGGATCCCCACGATAGGGCCTTAGGGTCACCATAAGTCAGAAATGACTTGGATGCACACAACATCCCCACACACAAACACCTGTAAAAGGCTCAGATTGTTTCCATGTACTACCATCTTCAAAGGGAAATGATCTGCAAACAAGGACCTCATCATCAGTCATCAGTTCTTCTGTTCTCTCTTTGCTTAACAGACACACATTCAGAGTTCTTCTCTGCACTCCACTCTTAACTCTCTAGCATGGATCTGTCTAGCAGACGTGCAATTGGCTAAACGGTGGGCGGTGTGGGTGCAGGCAACAATCCAGTTCTTGCGTAAACATTAGATTACATCTCCCGAGAGCAAGCATTCCCTTTCAATCTCAAAACCTCCTGGTGTCTTCTTAGAAACTTTCTGAAAAAAATGCTTGCTAGAATCTAGGGTTCAACTTGCAGAGGCAAGATAAACAACTTTGCTTATGGAACTATGAACACTCCCCTGTTATTACGTCTGCTTGGCACAGCTATCTTTCTTCACATAAAAACATCAGTCACTCTTGTACAGTTCAAGCAGCTGTCCCAAAGGAAAACTTTAAAAAAAAAAAAAACAACCCCGAAACACACTGTGTGTTTCTTTTATGACATTTACAGAAGACTCTTTCAGACAGGGTAAATGGTTGGGAGGTTGTGGTATTTGTTGTTGTAAGTCTCATTTCATTGTGCTTTTTTAAAAAAAAAAAATAATATTCAGACAAAATTTCAGTTGCCCTGGACTATTTTTGGCAATTTCTGGCAGCAGCTGCAACATTTTATTCTCAACTGTAAGTGAGGCTCTTTTTAAATTTCTTAGATAGTTATTTCTTATTTTCCCCTCATTTTTTAGAGTTATAATACTAAATAACCTTGAGCAAGCCACACACCCACTGGGTGACCTTGGACGAGTCACACACTCTTGGCCCCTAGAAAATCCCATCTCCACAGCATGAAGGCACAGATCATTAACAATACATTGCATCATTGCAATGGTGATTTTCTACTATAATTCATTTTTGAAAAAAAAATTAAGAGAAAAGCAAAGATGTCCTTCAAACCATAAGATAACCACAGCAAACCATCCCCTGGTTTTTAAATAACCTTTGGTGAAACCCAAGGGTAGATCCATGAAATCACTGCAATGCCACCCGTAAGAAGAAAGAAATTAGTGGATGCAGAAGTCACAACAACTGGCAAAATTCAGATCAAGAAACTATATTACAAAAATTTACAAAAAATTTATTTCCTTAGACTAGTCTTAAAGAGGCTGGAATCAGTTCTCCAGTGGTGCATCATCTCACACACCTCCTTTTAATTACATAATTTTTAAAAATCAGAATTTAGAAAAATTATTTTTTGGACTACAGCTTGCAAGAACATCCAGCCATGCTGGATGGAGAACTCGGTTAAAAAAGCAGTTGTCCCAAATTCTGAATATATTATGCCCCCAGATTTACCCTTATTGAATAATGAGAAATGATGAACGAACTATAGAAAAGGAAAACAACTTAGCATTTTGCTTGCAACATTAATTCTTTTTTATAGAGTTATACTCCAAGAACACCGGAGGGTTTTTTCCCTTGTTGATGTAAAAACAACAAACCTGCCCACTGTACGCAGCAAACAAGCAAGTCAGTGAACACCATTCTAAGGGTGCATCTACACTTTAGAAATAATGTAATTTCATACTGCTCTAACTACAATGGTTCCATCCTACAAAATCCTGGGACTTGTAGTTTTGTGAGACACCCACACTCTTGGACAGAGAAGGCTAAAGATCTTGTAAAACTACAGATCCTAGAGACTCATTCCCACTGGGAATACTATAGCTCAGTTTATGATTCGGCCTTGCTCTGAGTCAGAAATCGATTCATGAAGGTCCCTCATTCCCACTACAAAACAAGATTTTTCCTTTCCCCAGTGTAAGCGGGGTTTTTTGACATGATTCTCGTCCCCATTTGCACCACTTCATATGTCAACCATCATGTAGGAGGAGGGAGGGAGAGAATGAGAGAGAGAGAAGCCTCCAAGTTGGGGATGGAGGAAGGGGTAGAAGCGATAGGGTGAAAGGCTCAGGAAGGCCTGTGTGTGTCTCTGAAGACCAGAAAAGAACCACTTTGAAAGTAGTATCAGGAAAACCCAGTTTGTTTGTTTGTTTGTTTGCCCTGCTTTATCGCCACTGAAATCAATTGAATGAGGATGAGAATCGATTTCAAGTGGGAATGAGGGCCATATGCTGCAAATTGTAGGAGCAATGAGCCCTAGGATTCCATATTCTGGAAGCACTTAAAAGTGATGTCAAAATGCATTATTTATAAAGTGTAGATGTACCCTAAATCATCCAGGGGACAATTGGATCCCAAGATAAATGTCCCTTTTTTGGATGAATTCTGTTCCATGTTGGCTTTATCCTGACTCGGGCATTAAACATCCATTCTGGATTTTTGTTTGGTTAGGCCTGGAGACTTAACTCTGATTGATATCAGTGGCTTCATATCTATGGCTGCCAGAATGAAAACTAGAGAGGGTTCTTGTATCTTTAATGATTGTCCAGAAGAAGAATTTCAACAGGTGTCGCTTGTCTCACAGCAGGTAACAAACAGCAGCTGGTGATATTCTCTCTTCTGCACAACTATTAAATGTGCAGGAGCCAGTTTTTGCTCTAGAAAGGGGAATAAGACCTTTTTGAGTAAGGATGTTGACTGTTGAGGGTTTAACCAACACTAGTGCAAGATCTGAGGCTTCCAAGTTCAAAACAACCCAGGCCTTGAGATTTCAGGATCCAAACAGGAGACCAAGGGATGATTCCTGGTGATGTTACAGAGAATCATACCCCCCAAAATGTCCCAGCTTGGCAGAGGCAGTCTCAATAATCCTCTGTCATCCCACTTTTCCAGCTAAGTTTAAATGTCCCAGTTTCTTCCACCCACTTTCCCCCTTTATCCCCAGCCAATTTCAATTATTGCAAACTAAGTTTAAAATGCAAAAGTAGTTTGTGCTCAATTAATTCAACAGGAAAGAAAGAAAGGAGGGAGCATGATCTTTCCCATAGACCCACACAAAAGGAAAGTGCTGCAGCCTCTCCTAGCTTATATGTTCTTCTTCGTTAATAACTTTTCCCATATTGACCAGACTCTTGCTTGGCCACCTACAACCCGTTTTCCCTTGGGAAATGTTGGAGGGTATGGTGTCCTGATGCTTGCACCCTTTCCGAAAGCAGAAAGTCTATGGCAGGGGTGGACAACTAAGGAAGAATAAGGGGTCACATTAGTCCTCCAGGAGATTTTGGAGGGCTACACTTCCTACCCTGCCTACTAACACCAAAACGAAAATCCTTTTTGTCCCCAAATACCTTTACAGAACATGAGGGCATATTTCTTGGACTCCCAGGGGGCATTTGGGGGCATTCTTAAGCAAAAATATATTAATTTTTTTTTCCAAAACTTCATTTTTATGGGGGGGGGCAGTGGAGGTCCAAACATGATAGAAATGACCCTCGCATACCCCTGGGGATCATCTTGGAGAGAGATAAACTATTTGGAAGGAAATATGATCCCCTGGGATCCCCAAAAATGGGCTTTGGGGGGCCTTGTGGCCCATAGGATGCACTTTGCTCACCCCTGGTCTAAGGGCTATTTAAGGATCCAGCAAATGCTCCAGGAGGACACAAGTCCAAAGCTGTGCTGTCTGGCAGCAGCAGCACAGTGAGAATTGGGCTGCAGCCCCAGATGAAATTTACAAAATGAATAAACAAAGAAGTGTAGCAGCGTTCTTATGCTGGCAACTGACAACCACGACTACTGCACCCCTATCTTAATGGGTACAGCTGTTGCGGCTCCAAACTTATCAAGGCAAACAGGCCTACATACCCTTGCCTCTTGTCTTCTCTTCAGTTTAAGTGCCTGCCCAAACATCTGCTTAACAGAACAATTTTTTCTGCAGATGTCCTTTAGCTTATAGTACTGTTGTTTAAAATGAAAACAGAAGGAACCTGTGGCTGTTAGGTGCAAAGAAGCATCAACCTTTGTGAAGTGATTAGTGAGAGAGGGGATGCTTGCTCATTTGTTTTACTTCTCTATTTCTTTCTTTGATTAATGTATGCAAGTTTTTTGTTTTGCTTCCTTCCCCATGCTCCCAAAAGTTAGCTAGTGCTTTCTCTCCCTTTGACTGGGAAGGGAGTATCCCTCAAGCTCCCACCTCCGGATGGATGCTAGCCAACATTATTATTATTATTAACATTTATTTATATAGTTGTAAATTTACACATGCTGTACATACAATCTTAACATCACATGTAAGAGCCAGCCTTAGGGGCTCCTGTACTGAAGTTTAGGATATCTTCTTTTGTCTGCCTCATATCCTACCCAGCATAGAATTCCTGAAACAATAAATGCAAGTTTCTTTTTTCTTTTTTGGCTTACAAAAGCATCCTGAGTACTTTCTCCTGTTTTCTACCACACACTTATATTGCACTGGATTTGCTGCACTCTGCTTAATATATATATCAAATATTCCTACAATGGACTCTTAAGGTGAAACCATAATGGGGTTTTCTTGGCCCAGTTTGTTCAGATGGAGTTGCTGTTGCCTTTCTCTGAGGCGGAGGGAAAGTGTGACTTGCCTAAGGGAAAGGAAAAGTGTGACTTGTCACCTGGTGGGTTTCCATGGCCCTGGTCTCCAGAGTGCTAGTTCAACACTTAAATCATTACAATACACTGGGTCTTGTAACAAGGCCCACAGAAACAAGTGTTGGCATGATAAATAATGAGTTTTGACTCATGATATTCTTATTCTTCTGTCCTTATTTCAATCAATGATCAGTAATCAGGGCTATTTGAAATCTAGGACGTTCTTGCAGTGAAATGATTTGTGGGATTGAACTCTGAAAGATTTTGCATGGAACAGGAGTTCTAATGTATGGACCAGGATTCCCATATGTACAGAATAAGGTTTTGCATTGAAAAGAAGTTCTAATGTGTAGACTACCTATGATTTATTTAAAATGTAAAGGCTTAGATAACTAATCAAAGCTTTTCACTAACATTAACTATAACATGTTAATTCAGGCCACTCACTAGCTATGCACATTGTTGTTGTTGTCATGTGCCTCCAGATCATCTCTTACTTATGGCAACCCTATCATAGGGTTTGTTGTTGTTGTTTTGTTTTTGGCAAATTTCTTCAGAGAGGGTTTGCCATTGCCATCTTCTGAGGCTGAGAGAGTGTGAATTGCCCAAGGTCACCCAGTGGGGTTTTGTGTTCAAATGGGGAATGCTCACGCGTGCACACACACCACTTTTTTTTAGTTAGTTCTGCACTAACAGGGCTAAATACAAAAAGATTCCAAAACAGACCTTTTAGCAAAAAGTTCTCAAAATCCTGAGCCTTGGACAGTTCAGTATCTCCCATACTTGATAGTCTTAAAAACTTAAGTTTTCCTCATCTCTAAAGTGTAGAAATGTTCAGCTTTTGATACATTCTTATATAAAAAAAAGAGGAATATTCCTATCCAACATTATGTAGGACTCCCACCTGGAAAACAAAAAGTGCGGGGCGGGGGGGGGGGGGAGGAAGAGAAGTGACAGCAAAGTGATGGGTGATTTAAAAAAGAAAAGAAAAGAAAGCCCTGAACAGGCAGTTCACAGTAAAAAAAGAAAGAGGCAATAAACCTTATCGTATCTATTTCTGTGCAATGAGTCTGACAAGAGGGAGGGAGCTGCAGGTGTTTGTTACAATCACAATGCTATCGCTGTGTCAATATTTACCCCACTTTGGTTTCAGTCATGGGATATAAAGCCCAACCCACTGGAGGTGAAAAGAAAAGTTGTCACTTTCCAGCAGCCTTATTTCCAAAGAGCTACTGAGTACTTAGCAGAAAGATGACCCAGAGTTTTGAAAAGTTCCTTTCTTTTGGCTCCAACTCCCAGAAATGTCCAGCAGGGAAGGAATTTCTCCAAGCTGCGGGACTTCCAATGTTTGTTTCAAAACTTCTCCAAGGTCTTTCTTCAAAATTCGCACTGCAAGAGTCACCTGTGCCATGGAACAACCATAGAATCATAAAACCATAGAACTGGAAGAGACTTCAAGTGCCATCCAGTCCAACCTCCTGCCATGCAGGAATACACAATCAAAGCACCCCCAACAGATGGCCATCTAGCCTCTGTTTAAAAACCTCCAAAGAAGGAGACTCCACCAGGGGGTGTATTCCACTGTCAAACAGCTCTTAACCATCAGGAGGTTCTTCCTAATGTTGAGGTGGAATCTCTTTTCCTATAGCCTGAACCCATTGCTCCAGGTCCTATTCTTTGGAGTAGCAGAAAATAAGCTTGTTCCATCCTCAATATGACATTCCTTCAAATAGCCAAACTGGGAGGCTGCCTGTGCATTTTCCCACCAAGACAACAGCTGAGGCAAGGAATTTGGACTAAGGCTCTCTGAGGCTTCTTCTGCCCTGCCTTCAACACCCCCAGCCAGCTCCAAGCCAAACTGGGAGGCTGCCTGTGCCTCTTTCCACCAAAGCAACAGCTGAGGCAGCTTAATATTGTTTTTCAGGACTGGGAGGGGGGTGAGAATGGGGATTAATTTCCTATTGTATCTGTTTTGCCATGTTCATTGCTATGTGTTTTTACTGTTATTTTTTATTGTTGTTGTGAACTGCTATGTATTATTTTATTTATTTATTTTGCTATTTATTGCGAGCCATGTTATTTGATTGTCATCGTTATTTGCTGTTGTAACCTGCCCTGATTCATTGAGATTGGGAAGGATATAAATAAATCGTTGTTGAAACAGGGCTGTCATGCCACCCCATAACCTTCTCTTTCCCAGACAAACATATCTAGCTCCCTAAGCCACACCTCATAGGGCATGGTTTCCAAATTTTTTGCCATTTTGGGTTGCTCTCCTCTGAAGACACTCCTGTTTGTCCACATCCTTCTAGAACTATGATGCCCAGGACTGGACACAATATTCCAGGTGAGGTCTGACCAAAGCAAAATAGGATGGTATTATCATTTCCCTTGATCTAGACACTATACTTTCATTGATGTAGCTACAGAAGATCTGTTTCTGCCTCCATTTTCTCACACCTTTGGAATCAAAGGTCATTACCTGCTCTGAGGCAAGACCATGCTAGGGCAAGTGAGATATCACATGAGGTCTTCATGAACAAGAGTGAAGTGACTTTCTCAGGAAGCAGATGCTAGGGAACAAAGATGGCAGCCTCCCAAGCTGTGTTTGCCATGCAACCTTTCCAGGATCCTCTAAATTGGTCTTTTGCATCAGAAGCAGTGAAGGATGCTGTCCCATCATTGTTGTTCATGTAAGATTCAGTCCACCCAACCTCTCTATGGAATGTGGCACTCTCTTGTCTTTCACTTCAGGGAAACAAATGGCAAGAATATACTCTACAATGCATGAAGTCATGACAGAGAACAGAGGCCCTTTGAGTACATGCAGAGTGCATTTCTCTCTCCACCGAGTAACTAAAGACGGGCCCCAGTCACACAGCAAAAATTATGAGAAAGGGCTTCCAAATATATCTGAGCCTCACTCCAGCCCTTAAAAAAAAAAGACTTGAGTGAATGTCTGTTTTCCCCTTCATAACAAAGGCTTTTCTCCAGAATCCACTGAGACTGATAGCTTTTGGATTGCGAAATGTAAGACACAGTGCTGGCTCTGTACTAAGTTTTCTCTATGGCCTAGTAGAACTGATGGCCTTTGACTATGCCTGCTATGCTGTAGAGCAAAAGTCTCACCCATACCATTTGCTTCACAGTACGATGAGAGGAAGAATGCAAAATGTGTGTGAAGTCATAAGGACTGCAAGTTTTCTAAACAAAAAAGATAGCATAGGGCAAACGTCCAGAAACAAATAGGCTGCTGGGTGTTCCCTCAAGCCAGAGAAGAGGGGTCTGTACTGCTTAGTCAAGGACTCTTCCTGAAAGCAAAATGCTGAATCTTGGCCGTTCTTCAAATTCCTGCCCTTTTCATCCTAGCCAAGTTTTCTTGGTCTCGTCTCTTTGCTGGGGTGTTCCAAGCAATTCTGGCAGGCAACGTTTCTCAGAGCAGGACAGATTCTTCTCCACTGCCAGTTCTTATGTCTGCACTGAGCCTGAAGAAGCCTCGTATTTTTTAATATAAACAGGACAAATAAAAGGAAACACGTCTTCACAAAGTACATAGCTAAACTGTAGAATTTAGTGACACACAGTCCGAAGATGGTTGCCAACTTGGACAGCTTTAAAATGAATCAATTCATTGAGACTAAGACCATGTGTGGCTACTATTCATGAAGCCAATATACTGTCTCTTGTATCAGCAGTGTGCCTCTGTATATCAGTTGTTGGGGGAGTAGGAGATAACAGAGTACACTTGCACTCAAGTCCAGTCAGTGAGCTTTCCATAGGCAGGTGAAGTTGACTCAAAGGCTATAACTAGTGCAGAAAGCAACAGTGAGAATACTGACCAGAGTACCATGCAAAAATCACACAACACTAATCTGAAAGGAGTTGCACTGCCTGCCAATACACTTCCAGTCTGAATTCAGGATGGTGGTCAAGATGAAGACCATCCTTCAAGGATCTCCTGGAAGAGCCCTCTTATGTTTCCTACTATTGGGAAGAATACACTGTGGACCTTCTCTGTTGTGGCACCCCATTTGCAAAAGACACTCCCCTTGCTGGTCCAACTGGTTTCAACATTGATTTCATTCTCGTGTCAAGCTAAAATATGATCTTCATTAAAGCCTTTTGGGGCCTAGCTGATTTTCATCCCCAATATGGTTTAAAACCATTATAACCTTTTGTTAAATTGTTTAGAATGTTTTAAGTATGTTTTTTAAAAAATCTTTAAATTCCAAATTGCTTTAAAATATTAAAATTGGTTTTACTTGCACACTGCTTGAAATCCCATGATACAGGGCATGATAGAAATATTTTGATTAATTATTAAAAATAAAACTGGTTGGCTTTGTGAACAGAATCTTGGATTAGGCCTTTGAACTGGGCCTTTGGACCTATCTAACAGAATTCTGCTTGTCCTTGGGTCTGTTTACACTACAGAAAAAAAGCAGTTTGACACCACTTTAACTGCCACGACTCAGTGCTATGGAATTCTGGGATTGTAGTTTTGTGAGTCTTCCCTGTCAGATAGTTCTAGAGCCCTACCAAACCACAAATCCCAGAATTTTATCGTCTTGAGCCATGAAAGCTAAAATGGTGCCCAGCTGTTTTATCTCTGCAATGTGGCAGAAGCCCTTATGAGCTAGATATACACTTTGCAATGACTTGAGGGCAGTTTTGAATTATGAGGGAAAAGCCTGGCTACAAAAACACCTCACCAAGTTTAGAATACAGGCAATAAAGAAATCAGAAGAAGACTGGGACTAGGAAGAGCAGCTATGAAGGAACTAGACGAGATCCTGAAGTGCAAAGCTTTATCACTGAATACTAAGGTTAGAATGGGCCATGCCATCCTATTTCCCATTTCTATGTATGGTTGAGAGGGCTGAACAGAGAAGACAGCTGATAGGAAGAAAATCAACTTATTTGAGATGTGGTGCAGGAGAGGGGTTCTGTAAATACCATGGACTGCTAAAAAGGCCAATAAATGCTAAAAAGGCCAATTCCACCTGGGCCCCTGAAAGCAATGCAGAGACAGAGAGGAAGGTGGACCTGGAAGTCTAGAAAAGCCTTTCTCTCCTCCTCAGAAACCACCTCCCTGCCTGCCAGGACATCAGCTGAGAATCCAGTTCCACCGGGCCCCTGAGAGCAGTTCAGAGACAGAGTAAAACTATTTTTATTACTATGCTGCTGTAATGTAATGTGTTTGGCACAGGTATATTTGTAATTTTTATAATTTTTTTTGTTATGCCATGTACTATATTTTGTATTATTCATTTTTTTTCTCTTACTTTGGTACTATGTTATGTTTGTAATTTGACTTTATTTAATATTATTTTGTTTGGAATTGTGTCAGGGGCAGGGGAAGGGATTAATTATGAGTTTTATCTGAATTGTAATGTACTTTTTTCTCATTGATTTGCATTGTATTTTATTGTATTTTTTATTGTTGTAACTCACTCGGATTCCACGTGATTGGGTGGGATATAAATAAATCATTTGTTGTTGTTGTTGTTGTTGTTGTTGTTGTTATTAATGGTTCCATGAACAAATCAGGCCCAAACTCATTTGAGATGTGGTGCTGGATCAAAGTTCTGTGGATACTGTGGACTGCTAAAAACAACAAATCAAGTGTGAACTCTCCCTAGAATGAAGCCAAGATGACTAAACTGAGGTTGTCATAATTTGGGCATATCATGTGAAGACATGACTAAATGAAAAAGATAATAATGCTTAGTAAGACAGAAGGTGGCAGGAAAAGAGGAAGATCATATCCCAGATGGATAGACTAAACCAAGAAAGGCAAGGCCCTGAGTCTGCAAGACCTGATCAGAGCTGTTGAGGATACGGGGACTTAGAGGTCTCTCATTCATGGGGTCTCCATAAGCTGAAGTCAACTTGGTGGCAGTGAACGACAAAGGTAGCAGTATTCAGGTCCCACATTATATGGTCACACACGATAGCACACATGCAACCATGACATGTGGCAATCTTCATATCCATTATGTACCATTACCTACATGGAAGTACTTTCTGTGTAGGAATTTTGTCATATCTGAAATAGTTCTGAGAACATGTCAAAACAGGATCCCCTCTTCCATTAAAATGATTTTAACTTATTTAATTAAAATTACCTTCATTCCTGCAGCAGCTGCAGGCCCACTGGGATCTACAGCTTGGACATGGCATGGTTTACTTCCACGCACCACAAATCCCCATCCAACAGCATCACCTACAATCTTGAGAAGGAAAGGGAAGACACTGTGATTAGTCAATGTTTTGTAAAAAGCAAATCCATGCAGTGATTATCTGGTGTAAAAATATTCTAATCCATCTCTTTTCCCCACTTACTGTCTCTCCCATTGTACAGTACAAGTTATGTACAGAGTTTCAGAAAAGTTAGTTTTTGGGATTACAATCCTTATTTTAAATTCTTATTGTAAAGTTTTTAAAATGTTTTTTATCTTGTGAGCCACCTTTGGTCCCTTTCTAGGAGAAAGGTGGGATAATAAATAAATAAATAAATAAATATATACATAAATACATAAAACAATTCTCAAGAGCTCCTTGACAATATTGGCCTGGGAATTGCAGTCCAAATCATGTAAGGCTTCCAAGTTCTGGTTATGTGTTCCTCTCTTCTCTAAGAAGGAAAAAGTTCCAGGGCATGGCTAGGAAAAGTTACTTTTAAAAAAGAAGTCCAAAAAAGTAAAATTCCCAACTCTCATCCCGTAATAGCAACCTTTGAAGAGCCTTTTCTTGCTGCCTCTTTGTCCCCTCCCTACTGCTGGAAGAAAGAACTCCTTTAAAGTTCTGCTGACTATCTGGTTTCAAAGTTTCAGGCCATGGGGAAGTGACGGATTGAGGCCGCATGGGCTGCTGGTGAGGCAGTCCCGGCCCCAGTCTGGCACTTCTCTAGGTGCCTACAGACTGCCCCTTTTGGGCGGTCTGTAAAGCCCCCTTCTTTCAGTCCCATCACTTTCACAAGTACAGTTGGTGTGGACATGAGATGGGATCTTCTCAGTGGCTGTCCCTAAGCTCTACAACTCTCTCTCTAGGGAGACTAGTATTGCTCCCTCCTTGCTGTCATTCTGTCAGCAGATGAAGAATGTTAGAAGTGAAGTTAGGAGAGTGCTGTATTGTTTTCAAGTGTTCTGTTATAATTTCTTTTCATCATTTTTAAGCAGATGTTTTCAACTGTTCAAATACTTTTGATAGTTTAGATCTATTTTAATTTTTTTAAAAACTAAATTGTAATCAATTTTAATTTGCAAGGTGCCTTGAATCCCAGTGTGGGAGAAAGGAAGGGCATAAATAAAGTTAATGATAATTCATGATAACATACTGTGAAGGTTTTCCTGGCATATGGAGCTCCAGGCATTAGAAGTTCATCAGGAGTCACTGGTCTCTTTAGTACTGCAAAGACAAAGTGGAGCTGTTAAATAAAGGGGTTTTGGAGAGGCTGGGTCAACTTTTAGTAATTTAAGTATTTAAGTGAAACAACTAAGCCATGCCTGCTCATGCACACAGTACTGCAACCCATTTGTAATGCTCACATGTTTTCCAATGGCTTCTTCCACCTTTTTCTTACTATAGAAAGTATATTTTTTAGAATGATGAAGCAGTAGTACTATCTTCATAGGTATAGATCCTCTTAAACATTCTCTGGAAAATTTTTAAAAGGCATGATTTACCATGGATAGCAATATATAGCCAGGTGTATTGACATAACCTCCAAGTGTGTTAATTTGGCAAGGACAGTCCCATTCCTCTGTTGCCTCACTTTTTCAATGGCTTCTACAATGTCCCAGTTTCTTCTTTGTCCTCAGCTTAACAGGAGTTGCTCCAAAATTAGAGCAAAGTGCAAAGGTAGTTTGTGGAGAATATTACTGCCATTTTGAAAAGATTTATTTAAAAATATATTTATTTTATTTGAGACTATGGCCCCTCAAGCAGTTTACTTAGTGTTGGAAAAATGATACACTGGAACAGCACTGCTTCAAGTGCTGTCTGAGCAGCAGAGAAATGACAAGGGTGTTTATCCACATAAAATAGAATCAAATAAAATGAGTGTTGGTCAGTTTTGTTTTTATTTTTAAAAAGGCCACATGCGCATTCTTATATGCGTATACTATAGAAATGTCTAGCTTCTTAAGAATTAAAATAAATGGATAACTAAGTAAGTTCCTAGAACTTTAGAGTCATGAGGAAGGAGAGAGGGAATAGCACTGTTTGCTAAAAGAGGGGGCATAGACACTGTCCAATAGATACCTGTTGCAATTTTATACCAAACTATTACACTCAGATCTACCTCTCCATGACAAGATCATCGGCCCAGACTTCAGATGGCATCTCTCCTCTCAATGACTGTCTTGCGGCAATAATGGATTGGATGAGGGAAAACAGGTTGAAGCTCAATCCAGACAAAACGGAGGTACTAACTGTCACAGGACCGAAGCCAGGATTGGGAATACACCTTCCGGTCCTAGATGGGGTCACACTCTCCTCTAAGGACCCTGTTCGCAGTCTGGGGGTACTTCTTGATTCATCGATTCACATGACTAGTCAGGTGAATGCGATGGTCAGGAGTGCCTGCTATCAGCTTCAGCTGATACGCCAGCTGCGCCCTTCCTGGAGCTGAAGGACCTGGAGGCAGTGGTACATGCTTTGGTAACCTCACGATTGGACTTCTGTAATGCGCTCTACATGGGGCTACCCTTGTGCCTAACTCAGAAACTTCAATTAGTTCAGAATATGGCAGCCAAGCTTGTCACAGGAACATCGAGGAGAGAGCACATAACACTGGTGCTCAGATCTCTCCACTGGCTGCTGATTAGTTTCCGAGCTCAGTACAAGATGTTGGTTTTAACCTTTAAAGCCCTACATGGCTTGGGTCGATCTTATATGAAACCACACCCACCCACACACACACACACACTCTGGTCTTCTGGGAGGAACCTGTTGCAGCCTATGAAAACTAGGTTGGCACAGACCTCCCAGATGGCCTTTTTCGGCTGTCGCTCCCAGGCTATGGAAAGAGCTGCCAGACGAGATGCATCTTATTACATCTTCTGATTGCTTTAAAAAAGCCTTAAAGATGCATCTCTTCTGGCAGGCCTTCCCAGAATGCTCTTAACTTCCGGCTCTGTTTGTATCAAGCCTCCCTCTTAATTCTTCAACACCTTGACCTGGATATCCATGCAACAGCTGTTGTTTTTATATTGTAATTTTAATTATGTTGTTTTAATTTGATGCTAGTTTAATTCTATTTTAAGGGGCGGGTGGTTGGGCATGGGCAATGTATGTTTTATCTTGTAATTTTTAATTGATGTAACCCGTCCGATTGGATACAGAGGAGCAGGCTATAAATAAAATATTATTATTACTACTATTACAGTTGTTGGGTGCCTTCGAGTTGTTTCTGACTTACAGCAACCCTAAGACAGACCTATCATGGGGTTTTCTTGGCAAGATTTGTTCGGAGGAGGTTTGTCATTGCCCTCCCCTAAGGCTGAGAGCTTGTGACAGGCCCAAGGGTACCCAGTGGATTTCATGGCCAAGTGAAGAATTGAACCCTGGTCTCCAGACAGCATTAAAGCTAATAGCCTATGTACTCCTACTTGGGAGTGCCAATGAATTCATTTGGTATTTATCTCTGAGGAAACACGTGTGGGAGTATGTAATATAAGTAGGACAATTGCTGCATGAACTTCATGGATGGGGTGGAAAGGAATTAACCCACATTCCCAGTGGCATGTTACTGTAGTGGGAAAATGTAACATAACCACAATGCAAAAGCAACCAGGAGGAAAGACTTCTGGATTCCATTCAGCAAATGACTAGCCATTGTGCAATTGTTCTGTGAAAGCCCTAATTATCATAAAGGCGAAAAGGCCCTTTGGGTGTTTTCATATCCAATGGTCACTGATTTTTTTTTGGGGGGGGAGGGTGTGTCACATTCAGACTATGCTCTGTTAATTCACAACCAAAGACTGACACAAAGGAGAGCACTAGATTATTCATTGTTATTCAAATATTTGAAGCAAATAGTTTGTGGCTAGAAGATGGATAGGACGTAAATACCCTAAAGGCACTTGATTTTATCTAATCTTGTAAGCTGAGCAAGGTTAGCCTGCATAGTAGGAGACCTTCCATGAATACCAGGTGCTATAGGCTATATTTCATAAGAAGGAACTGGCAAAGCCACTTCTGAATATTGCTTGCCTAAGAAAACCCTATGAAATTCATGGGATCACCATACCTTAACAGGCAATTTGGATGAACATACATAGACAGTGAGAGAGGGGAAAAAAATAGATATTACTTGATCATGCACACACACACAAATCCAACTTTGATTTTTAATTTCAGGAAGAACAGCACGAATGGGTGCTTTTTCATCTTTCTGGAAGCACAGGAAATCATCCATAAAGAAAACAAGTTCAAACGCTGACAGCTTTCATCTCATTAAAGGGGGCTTGTCGAATGTGAGCTGATGTTACAACTGAAAATATGCCATAATTCCTCTATCCAGTAGTATTATCACTTTGTTGCTTTTCCCTTTCATGTGCTGCCCTGTTTCATTATCACCTCAAATAAATCAAATAACTTCTCATTTGTGCTGTGATGGCAGCTACAGTTTCATCCCAGTAACAGATAGGCATTACTGACAGAGCTAAAAAGCTGTTAAACTGGGCAGAAATTTTGTAGTTTAAACTGATTTGGGATTAATTCTCTCAGTCTCACTATTGGCAGAGCTGTGATCGCACTTGCTCAAGCTGCCACCCATGTGCTGGTGACACACCACATAAAAGCTTGCACACTGGCCATGTACATGATTTCATTTCCATTGAGTTTTAGCAGACTGCCAAGTTCTAATCCTGCTAAATCAGTTCTGCTGCTCTGCCAGTTTGGGGAAATTACCTTTTTGGACCTTCAACTCCCAGAAACCCTCAGTCAACATGGCCAGTAGCCATGCAGGTTGGGGGATTCAGGGAGATGTAACCAAAAGGTTACTTTCTCAAGCTCTGTCAAAAGTGAAATAAGTTGTGTGTGACAAATTGCATGTTGATACATTCAAATAACATTTTGATTTTAACAAATGCCCGGTGAGGTAGACTGGCTATTTTCCTAATGTATAAGCAGCACTATCTAAAAGTCACAAAACAACCTTCTTGGCTAAGTCAGGATCTGAACCCAGGTCTTCCCAGCCCCAGTCTAGCATTCTAACTACTGTGCCACAACTGGTTCTCACAGAAGCATTTATGCTTGGCTCCATCATTCACAAATTTAAATATGTCTTAGGGCTCTTCAAGATAGGCAATTGTGTCAAAAGGATGAGGTGTTTATTACTGGATTGCGGATAATTTGGGGGGGGGGGGTTGATATTCAAACAATATTTCACTTGGCCTAGATAATTTTCCAGAAATTCCCCAAACCAGCTGCAATATTTTATTCTTACTCATAAATGGGTTTCTTTTTAATTCCGAGACAAACCGGAAAGAAAAAAGTCTCTTTCTTTTCTCCTTTCTTTTATCCCCTCCCCTTAGAGTTGTAGTGCTTGACATGTTGACTCTCCCTTATCCAGAACTCTGAAATCCAAAATATTTCAAAATCCAAAATTATCCACATGGGTGGCTGAGATGGTAATACCTTTTCTGATGGTTTAATATACACAAACTTTGTTTCGCACACATAATTATTTTTAAAATATTGTGTCTAATATTACATTCAAGCTATGCGGAGAAAGTGTATACAAAACATAAATGAAGTTCATGCTTAAACTTGAGTTCCATCTCCAAGATATATTATGTATATGTATATGCAAATATTCCATTTTTTTAAAAAAAAAAAAACACCTTCAAAATCCAAAACACTTCTGGACCCAAACATTCCTGATAAGGGAGACTCAACCTGTTGTGCATCGGTGAAATTGCACTTCTGCACTATGGTGCTATGGGAAAATTCAGAGAGGTAATAATTTCTTCCTTTAACCATAGGACGACCTCAGGAGACCACTCATCCAGTTCTTTTTAAAAATAAACCCTTTGGAATCTCTCCCCGTTGATACTTTGTTGTTGTGTGCTTTCAAGTAGTTTTTGACTTATGACAACTCTAAAGCAAATCTATCATAGGGTTTTCTTGGCAAGTTTCTTCAGAGGAGTTTGCCATTGCCACCCTCTGGGGCTGAGAGAGTGTGACTTGCCCAAGGTCATCCAGTAAGTTTTTACGCTCAAGTGGGGATTTGAACCCTGGTCTTCAGAGTCTTCATCCAATGCTCAAACCACTATGCCATGCTAACTCTCAAAGTAATACTCAAAAGGAAGGAATAAATGAATGTGCAGATGACAACAACCATCGAAACCAAGATTGTTTCTTTAGAGCAATCGGAAACAGTCCTTAGAAGTCCTTACCAGATTTAGGGTTGCACAGTACAGGGGGGCTGCCGCTGAGTGTTGGGCTGCTGCTGAAATACCCACTGCTTCCACAGCTGCTCATGCTACTCCGCCTCACAGCTGAGACTATCTTTATCTCCTTGGTGGGACTCACTGTACAGAGCAAACAGAGCACAGAGAAAGGGGGAGATGACTATTCTGTTTAGCCCTTCTGCATCCACAGATTTCACATCCATGGATTTAGCCATCCACGACTTGAAAATATATTTTTAAAAATTCCAAAAAGCAAACCGTGATATTGCCGTTTTATGTAAGGGATACCATTTTACTGTGCCATCGTATTTAATGGGACTTGAACATCCACATTTTGGTATCCATGGGGGGCCCTAGAATCAAACCCCAATGGATACCAAGGGCCCACTGTAACTTACATTTATGATCAAAACTTGAACATTTTAACTTTGTCCACATTATAAGTGATACTGGCTGTGAATTCTGAGCGTTGCAATCCAAAAAGGCAACTTAACAAGGTCTGTTCATAATCACTTTCCACCATACAAAGGGATTCTGTAGCACCTTCGGGACCAATTGAGAGAAATAGGTTTGTAGCATGAACATTTGTAGAATCAGTCCACTTCATCAGACTGAACCTACAAAAGTTTATTTCACGAATTTCTTTCTCTCAGTTAGTCTCAAAGGCACAACAAGCTTCCTTTGCGTACCAAAACAGACTAATATGACAATCGGCTAATGATTTCTCCTCACCCTAAGTATCACTCTACTACTTCCCAGTAGATTGTTGATACTGTATTATCCGTATTTTAACAAATTGATTTTAAATTGTAATGTATTTAATCCTTTTTTAAGGGGGAGGGTTAGATATAGTATTTAGAGGGTTAGATATAATGTATATTGACTGTCTTTTAATCATGTAATCTGCTTGGATTGCTCTTGTAGCAGAAAAACAGGGTACAGTATTCATAAAAGTTATTATTATTATTATTATTATTATTATTATTATCTTTGAATATGACTTTCTACATATTAAACAAACCCTCTGTAGAGATTCTAGTGTTTATCATCAGTTTGATTACTAAATATTAATTTAGTATAATGGTGCTTTTAAAGCCTAGCATGGTTTTCAAGCAAAGCAACTTCTTTTCTAATATTCCTCTTTCAGAACCTTCTGAGGCATATTTCTAGTCTTGTTTTTTATATTAGCAGATGATGATGATTTCTAATTTTATATGTAGGTTGAAGGGTCAACTTCCATATTTTTAAATATTCAGTTGTATAACTGTGGACAACAGCATATTGGCATGGGATAGGCCGTTTCCATGTTTAAGGATTATTGTTTGCACAATGTAAATGTAAAAATAATATTGTGTAGAACACCCAGTCATGCTACAGAAGCTTCTTTTTCTGCTTTCTCTTTGGAATTAAAAATATGTTTAAGCTCATCTAAGCAAGTGGAAGAGGAGTTTGATTGCTTCAGGCAGTGGCCTCTCTACCATCACCTGTTATTTCTCCTGAAGAAACATGGCCCTCAGGAGAAAAAGCATTCCTGTAATGAAAATAGGTTTAATTCTCATGTGTGAAAACATGCTGCAGGGCAGGGATTGATAATCCATTTTCTCCTGAGGGCCACATTCCTTCAAGAGTAATCTGTTCAGGGTGCAAAGGGTAATATTAGAGAGTACTTCTTTCAGCCACCTCCTTAGAAAATGTTGCTCTTTTGGACTACAAGACTCAGAATGCCCTTATGGCACCAAAGACCATCAAAATGTTATCTCAAATGTTCACTGATGTTATCTCAAATGTTCACTGATTGATCTCAAAGGGGCGGGATATAAATAAACTTTATTATTATTATTTATTAACATTCCTGAAGTTACTAAAAAGTTTTTTTTTAATGTGCTAGGGTATTTGGGTCGGGGGTACTCCTTGTAAGATTCCTGAGATGTAAAAAGGGTGGGAAAATAAGAGGCTGTATGGACTCCTTCTGCTGTTTAAAGTACAATCCTGGGCAGTGCCAGGTAAAGTTCAGCTAGAAGATAGGCAGTGGCTTTCTAAGATATCTCAGATTTAATAAAGGGCAGAAAAGCAGGAAAGAGCTCTATGATGAGCTCCTGTTAAGATCCCTGAGGTGAAAATACAGAGGAAACATGAAAACAGGAGGTCCCTTGTGCTCTTTGTAGATACAGATCCCAACAGTGCTTGGTACACTTCAGCTAGTGGTCAATAAAAAAGATATTATCTGCAGTTAACTGTACATTTGGCCCTCCTTATGCACAGATTCAAGCATCCACAGCTTGCAAATATTCCAAATATATATATATATATATATATGTATGTATATATATATATTCCACAAAGCAAATCTTGATTTTGCCATTTTATATAAGAGGCACTATTTTACTATCTATTGTATTTAATGGGACCTAACCATTCAAGGATTTTGTTATGCATGGGGAACCTGGAATCGAACCCCAGCAGATACCAAGGGCCCACTGTACATTTGTTTTGTCTGTCCTGCCCCCTGCCCATGCTGTTAGAGAAAGAAACATGGTTTTTAAAAACTAACAGAAAATGGGTACAGAGGTGGTCAATTTGCAGGTGGTGGTGGAGGAAAATAGCAAGGTAGGTAGCCAATTGTATCTTAGAGAGAAAGGTATCCCAATGGTTTTGTGCAACCACCCAAAAGGCCCTTTCATTTATCCTGATAAAGCATGCTATCGTGGTAGGCAGAACTCAGGGAAATGTGTCTCCTTCAGATGGTATGCAGCAGAAAGGATAATATGAAGGAGATGGTCCCTAATATAACTCTGGCCTCAAATCAATTTGGACTTTCAAAGGATATCACCAGCGCTTTGAATTGTGCATAGAAACATAATGTGAACATTTATGCCGAAAATGCTTGAGATAATATAATAGCATTGTTCCTCCTAATTATCTCCACCTGTGGAGACACAGGGTTCCAGCAGACATCTCTAGTTCAAATCAAACAGATACCTGAGAGGAAACTGGTGTGTTTTTTGTTGTCATGATTCTGCTTCCGCAGGCAAAAGGGACTATCATGACTCTCTGGCATCTGGCGGGACTTCTCTGCAAGTAGCTCCATCAGCCTCCTTCTCCGGCGGAAGTTCATTCGAAATTGGTAGAGCAAGTTGCTGTCTACAAAATGGTGCTTATTGGACACTGGGAGAAAAAAGGAGAGAGAAATTAGAAAGGCCTCATTTTAGTGGGCTATAAAATTAGGGAGAAGGCTATGATGCTCTGAGCAGCCCAACATACAAGGGGGTATCCAAAAGTTTTAATGATCACCTTTTTAAAAAATGGACAGAAAGTTTGTTTTGATTTGTAGTTGTTAATTTATCTCTATGTAGTTACTATCTAGTTGTATACATTTTTTCCAGCATATCTTGACCCTCCGAATACCTGATATTGTAGAAGTCTGCAGATTGAGCTTTACGAGAGGGTATCCTAAAGTAATAATTATCACCCAGAAGTTATTAAGGCATATTGATGAAATTTTGTCAGTGTCATCATTGGTCCCTAAGTGCACTTTCCTGAGAAAATCAGCTCATTGTGTCCTTTATTTTTGTGACTGGCAGTGCCAGAAATGACTAAAGTTTAAAATCTTCATCAGGCGCAATCTGCAGACTTCTACAATATCAGGAATTTGGAGGGTCAAGATACACTTGGGAAAATGTATAAATCTAGATCGTGACTACATAGAGATAAGTTAACAACTACAAATCAAAACAAACTTGCTGTCAATTTTTTAAAACGGTAATCATTAAAACTTTTGGATACCCCCCTCGTATATGTGTGTATGGGCGGAGGGGGGGAGGCAGTGGTCTGAAGAGGCTCTCCCAGCCACATGCCATCATTGTCTTTACATGACAAAATGATGGTCACTGCAATCACACCTGCATTTACAAAAAGTAACATTAGCAATCATGAAGTAATTCCCTTCTGTCTATACAAATCCAGAGGTAACTAGATGGAAAACTTACAAGTGATCATCCACATAGTGACCCTTTACATTACTGAATTGGGGTTTGTCCTGGTGCAGAGAGATGAAGTTTTTTTAAAATGAAGGCCTAAATTTTTTATATAATTCCTCTTCTGCTACTCAAAAAAAAAAGTTTTTAAAAATCCTAAACCATGTGGTTGTTCTAAAAGTTCAGATCATGTTCATTTCTTGCTTTACTATTTATTTATTTATTTATGCTCAAAGTTGCTAACACTGTTTAAAAACCACAGGCGTGCAAGCCAAACAAACCATCAACAGAAGCTAAAAATTAATAACTACAGCCCTTTGCATACTTATCTGGGAGTATGCTCCATTAAAATCAGTAGTGTTTACTTCTAACTGTATAGGCTCAGTATGTAAGGCACACTGGACTTTAATAAAAATGTGTTTAACAGCAACCTTCTGCTTTTACTTAGAAATGCACACAAGGTTGCAGTATGGTTTTACTATTTAACTGCTAGGACAAATTAAGAACCTAATCAAAGCTAATGAAATCCAGCCTCTCTTTATTTGCTTTATTTTCTAACATGCATTACACCAATCTGTCAGAAGCAAGAATGACACTTGAAAGCCTTGCCATCGCTCCATGTGCATGACAAATCAAGAAGGGTCTCTTGCAGATGGCATAATTTTTCTTCTCTGAAAAAAATGTGTTTATCATTGTTGTGTACCTTCAAGTCATTTCTGACTTATGGCGACCCTAAAGGTACCTGCTCATAAGGTTTTCTTGGCAGGATTTGATCAGAGGCGGTGGGCCATTATTCTCCTCTGAGACCAAGACAGTATGACTTGGCTGAGATCACCCAATGGGTTTCCTGTCTGAGAAGTGATTTGAACTCCAATCTCCTAGGAGTTGTAGTCCAGCCCTCTAACCACTACATCAAACTGCCTCTCAGCACTCTAATTAGATTTCATTCCTTTGGCATTCTCCCTCCAATATCTTCCTGCTCTGCACTGATTGACAGGGCCACAGAGAACCCACTGCTGAATATTAAGATCAGGCTTGATAAGTCAGGGCAGGGTTCGATATAAAGTAATTGTTGTACTTGTGCTCTCTGATCGGTTCTTCTCCCCAGATCAGACTTAATGCAAATGTAACTTAATAGAAATAGGTAGGTACAATATGTACCTACAATAATATCTGAAAAAGTACTTTGCCAGGCCTGAGAAAGTGCTTGGTGCCAAGAACAACAATCCCTCTACATTGTAGAGTCTACAATATACTGTACAAACACCTTTATACAACATGCTATGATAGTGAAAGCAAACACCAGGCTCAGTTTAGAACAGCAATTATCTGCAGTGCACAGCAAAATGTAATCACAGTAATTGCAGAGTGCCAATGATCTATCATCTGTCTGTCTGTCTGTCTGTCTGTCTGTCAGGCAAGCCAGAGCTCCAACAGATCTTGCTTGAAGGGAAGAAGAGCCCTCCCTCCAGTCCATCTGCCTTGGTCCGGGCCTCCAAGGCAGAGAAGATCTGCTAGGCTTTCCCCCTTTCCCACCACCTCTCCCTTCTCCTTTTGTGTCGTGTCTTTTTAGAATGTAAGCCTGTGGGCAGGGAACCGTCTAATAAAAATTAATAATTGTAAGCCGCTCTGATAGCCATTAAGGTTGAAGAGCGGGGTATAAATACTATAAATAAAATAAATAATAAAAATAAATGTCAAATTAACAAATTGTATGCCGCTCTGATAGCCTTGGCTGAAGAGCGCGGTATAAATAATAATAATAATTATTATTAGTATTAGTATTATTGTCTGTCTATCTATCTCCCTAGTTGGTACTGTGTGATTACTGGTGGAATGGCAATGTAGATGGATAGATAGATGATAGATAGATTGCTTATTTCACTCTTGCATATGAGATGTGAATTTTTCATGGAAGTTTTCTCCCTGCTGAGCAAGATTTCAAGAGTTTTAGCATATTTGTTGGGCATTTCTTGCATTTCAGTTATATTTCTTTGCACAAAATTTTATCATTTATGCACAAAAACATTGTATTTTGTCTCTCTCTTTGTGTCAATTGTGGCAACCTTGCTGTGGACTTTTAATATTGCCCTCCCACCATTCCATCAACATTGTGGACAAGTACATGGACCAAACTGGAACATCTAAGTCTTAAATTGGACAGGCTGTTATAATGAAGTTAAGGAAAACAGGCAAAGGTTGCAGAAGCTAAGACTGTGTTATTCCAGGTGCTGACCGGCAGATCATCTGCTGCACTCTCTGCCAGTTGCACCTGCCACATGTTGTTATCATTATTAAAGAGCTTCCAGGGATCCAGGATCTCTCTGTCTTAGACTGCCTTTATTTCAGTTTTCCGGTTTGCTTCAGTGCCAACATGAAGCACCAGGTGTGCTTTCCAATTTCCCCTCAAGGCCTTCATTAAGCTGAATAGTTTTGAAATTAAAATTGCAGAGGATGTTATTTTGTAGCAGTTCATCTCTTGGTTCCAAGATCCTAATTATACCATGGATGATGTCTGATTTCATTATACATAGAGCAAGTGATCTCATAGTTTCGAATACATGTTATAATAACTGAAGGGAATTGGGTGCAGGGGATATCAGTGCTTCAACTGTGCCAAGGGAAACCATGGCTCCATACCTTCCAGTCCTTCATAGATGAAAATGGAGACACCTTTGGCCAAGCAAATGGGAAAGGACACAAAAGCTAGGAGAGCTTGCAGCAGCCTGCTTTTGCCTGAGTCTACAGGGAAGGGCAAGACTTCACCCTGTTCTTTCTCTCTCTCTCCTCTCCTCTCTTCTGAATTAACTGTGTACAAACTACTTTTGCACTGTGAACTCAGTTTGCAGCAATTGAAGAAAACCAAAGTTGTTAATAAGGAAGAGCACACAAACTAGGAAAAGCTGCAGCAGTTTGCTTTTGCCTGAGTCTACTTGAAAGGGCAAAATTCTGTCCTCTCCTCTCCTTTCTGTTGTGTTAACTGCGTGCAAACTATTTTTGCACTGTGAACTTAATTAGCAGCAGTTGAAGTAAGCCAAAGGCAAAGGGGGAAAGTGAGAGAAGGAGAAAGAAACCAAGACCTTTTAAAAGCAGTTGAAACAGTGGAACAACAGAAGATGAAATCTGGACTGTCCCTGTCAAATTGAGATAGTTGGAGGTTGTGTACTATAGATGGTCTTATAACAGAGGTCTCTAGGTGGTGACAGAAAGAAACCAAACTTTAAAGTTCAGGGATGATGCAGTTTTCAGAATGAAAAGAAGAAAGTAGCTGTGTGGCACATTTAAAACTAATCCATTATTCCAGCAAAAGCTTCTTCAGAGGCATGGGATAAAGCCTCATATGCATCTGAAGAAGCAATTTGGAGCCCACAAGAGCTTCTGGTGAAATAAATTAGGCAATCTTAAAGCTTCCACAAGGGGCCTTCCACACTACTCAGCACTATGATTGCACTCTAATTGCCATTGTTCTATCCTGGGTTTTCAGATTAGGAAGGAGTATTTAGAATTCTCTGTTGGAGAGCTCTAGTGCCATCACCAAACTACAAATTCCAAGATTCCACACATATAGCCATTGCAGTTAAAGGAAAATCACAGTGTTATATGTATATGTATGCTATATTATATTAAATTATGTAGTGTGAAAAGGCTCCTGCCTCCTTTCTTCCTTTTACACAGTAATCTCACTCTGCTGCACAGGCTACTTATTTTTCCATCTCACCGATTCTGGAACATTTTTTTAAAATAACATATCAGTGATAACCATAACTTTTAAAAAAGTATCTAGTTACCCTGAGAGTAGTGTATTAGCAATGTGCAACTACTGTTGCACATTTCAATTTTATTCTTTTTGTAACAAAAACATTTTTTAAAAATAGAAACAATGGCCCAAACTGACTCCCTAATGGCCCCCACAGTCAGTGTTTAACAGTAAGCCTTTCATTAGTCTTACTGAAACAGTTTTATAATGCTTCATGCTATTTTGCAAAAAGAAAAGAAGGCTATTGTGGCCCTTTTAAACTCCCACCCAAAGCACTGATGACTGGGAGCTCCCATGTTAGTGGGACAGTGGACCCACTCTGGGCTTCAGTTTGAACTCTGACGGAGCTGGCTAAAAACCTATTCCCACAATAGATTCAGCACTTTGGATCATTCGTTCAAGGTTTGAACAATAATCTAGAGCAGATTCATTGATCCACTGACATGGGAGCTTCCAGCTGTAAGCTGTGCAGACTCCCTGGGCTGGGATAAAGACAGGATATAAATAAAAAATAATGATGTGCTGAACACTGATGGCTGTATTGGCCAAGGTCCAGTAGGGGTAGTAAACTCAGTGTATGCATAAATGGTTTAACAAAGCTCATGCCAGGAAGCATCTAATACCTTTATGTCCAAGCAGTTCTCTGTCCATAATTGCTCTTGCAGGACCCAGATGAGGGCCAGAATTGGCTCCTATTTTCCCTAACATTGAGGAAACAGAAAAAGCCAATTCCTTTGCCTAAAGACCTATTGCCCCCTTGCTCTGTCCTATGTTTCAATCCTGTACCTCCATTTTCAGGTGAAGGGAATCTTAGAAATGAACTTCAGGGGGAGATGTGCCCTCTGTTCCGAAGGAGACTCAGCACAAAGACTGGGAGGCAAAAGTTCTTCACAGGGCATCTGCAGAAGCTGCTCTGTCAGAAGAATAGACAGTGACAGTCCTACCCAGAATCTGTTTTCCACCCTGAGCAGAGATCCAGTATAGACAGATGTTGTTGTTAACAGCCCTCAAGTCAGTGTCAGCCTCTGGCAATGCTGTGAATGAAGCATCTCCAAGACACCTTGTCCTTGATGACTCTCTCAATCCTGCAGATTTAGGGCCATGTCCTCTTTAATTGAGTCTATCCACTTGGCATGCGAGCTTCCCCTCTTCCTACTACCTTCTGTCTTTACAAGCATTATTGTCTTTTCTAATGAGATGTGCCCCCAAACAGCCTCAATTTAGTCATCCTGGTTTCTAGGGGGAGTTCAGATCTGATTTGTTCATTCATTCTGATCAATGATTGATCCAAGGTATGGAAAGTGTTTGTTTCATTTCCACATTGTCTATACTGAATTTGTGTAGATCCACCATTGTCATTATTTTAGCTTTCTTAATATTCAGCATTAAACTCGTCGTGGTACTTTCTTCTTTGAACTTCCTTAGCAATTGTTACAAGTCTTTGGGGCTTTACAGACCACCCAAAAAGGGCAGTCTGGAGCCGCCTCCTTTTCTGCCACATTGTTGCCACAGCAAACAGATGAAGCAGTGAAGGTTCGTCAGAAAAAGGAGCGCCAAAACCAGGCTCCTTTCTGCATTGCAGTTTTGACATATGAAGCTCCGGCTGGCATATTCATGACATCACAGGTGCGCAACTCTTTTTAGTTGCTGCACACCTGCAACGTCATCAATCTATGTGCCGCTTGTACGATGCTGGGGAGCGAGGGTGCCTTCGTCACGTGTTAGGGTTGCGGAGCATCTATTGGCTCCGTTCTCAGGCAAGCCTAGCACGTGATAAGGGCACCCTAAAGTGCCCATATGTATTGGGCTTTAGTCACTTTCTCTTTGTATTATGGTGTCATCTGTTTATCTTAGGTTGCTGATACTCCTTCCTCCAATTTTCACTTCTCCTTTCTCTGAGTCGATGCCTGCTTTGTGTATGATATTTTCGGCATATAAGTTAAACAAATAGGGTGATAAAATACATCTTTTTTTTCTTCCTTTCCAATTGGGAACCACTCTGTCTCTCTATATTCTGTTTTTAATGATAGCCTTTTGTGGGGTTTATTGCTTCACACGCATTATATTAGATCTCACCCTTATTTTCAAACCTGATCTTACTGGGAAAATGTCTGGATCAAATTAAATCTATTTTTCCTTTCTCTCTTTTGGAATATCTCCAAATAATTGTTTAGAAAGCAGGTTTCACATAACTCATAATATTAAATGTTTGTGACTATGTAAAATGCCAGAGTGTTTTGGATGCTGCATCTTATATTTCTCATGGTTTATGAATCTTCTATGAATGCATTTGTCTAAAAGCCAAATTTTTAAAAGCCTTATTTTTTATTTTATTTATTTTATTTTTACACATGTAAAATTATAGAACAATGTACTGTTGCCCCTATTTACAAACTAATCACCTACTTTGCCCCATTAAACCTGTATCTTTGAATCCGCCTTACAGTGTCAGGGGCTGTGCAGACTGTCCCTAAGGGGCAACCTGCAGCCACCTCCATCTTCATCAGGATAGGGCCATGGCAACCACACTCTGTGGCCCTGACCTGGCCTTTCCAGGGTAAAAAAGGAGCAGCAAAAAGCAATTCCTTTTTGCACCCTGGAAAGGGCATGATAACTGTGGTGCCGTGGCTTTAAGGCACTCCTTTGGCGCTGCATCATGTAAATGCAATGCCAGAGAAGTGCTGTGATGCTGCGTGCTGTGTGAAGTGGTGCATGGCATCATGCCATCATGGCGGCAGAGTTGGGGCACGTGTCGCATGGACGCTGCACCCTAACTCTGCCCTCAGGCCAGCCTCAATGGCCAGTCTGCACAGGCCCTCCATCACAGCAGAAGGGGTTTTACTTCCAATTTTTTTCCTCCCAACGGAGTATAAATACTGCACGTCAAAAGAAACAGACATATTAGAGAGCTTTTCCCTGTTCTACTTAAAAGTTCTGTCCGGCATCTGCAAATGCACTTGAAGAATTGTGGCATCAGATGAGCAATATTTGCTCTGATGTTAAAAATCCAGACTTTCAGCTACTGGCATTCTTCCATCTCTGTATGAAATCCAGTTCCCAATATTCTATCCCTTTCTACTAACATTTCATTATGATTTCATGCAAAATTGTGTGTGTGGGGGGGGGGGGGACTCTTTTTGGCTACAGTTCTCAGAATACCCCTGGATGATTCTGGGAGTTGTAGTCCCAAAAAGTAACTATCCAAAGGTCTGGTTTAGTGTCTCGAAGAAATGGGCTATGCTGAACAGAGCTAAGTTGATTCATTTTTTTTTCCGTATATGGTGGAGCTATAAGAGAATTTTTAAAAATTGGTATAAAATTAGTAAATAGGTACAAAGTATAATAGGATTTAAAGTGACTTTAAAACTGGAAATATTTTTGTTAAATTTGGTAAGTCATGAGTGTAAAAGGATAAAGAAAAAATTACAGTTCAGTTAGTTCTGTGGTGATCACACCTAGAATGGTGTTTGTAAGACACTGAAAAACGAATATATTACTGGATTATATGGAATGGGCAGAAAAACTAATTGAAATTGCCAAAATGGAAAAATGAACCAACTTGGTGAAAAGGCACATACTAGAATTTATTTTAGATACAGAGGCCCGAAACAGACAGGTAGGAAAAGGCACCCTTGTGCCATGATTAGGATTAAGGAGTGTGCAGCATTTGCACGCTCCCTAACCCTAGTGCGAATGGATGATGCCATTTTAAAATGGCACCGTCCATACGTGCACGCCATGATGACGTCACGGTGTGCACTGTGTTTATAACATCATGGCGCCGCAGGAGGGCGCCTAGGGCACCCTTTCTGCGGCGCCAAAATTAGCTCCAAAATGGAGATTCTTTTTTGGTGCTTGTCCTTGGTGCAGTCTTTACATGGCCGAGCCAAGGAGCCCGAAGGGAAAGGGGCCATGGCGTGCCCCTTTCTCCCCTCACAACCGCCAGAGATGGCAGGGTGCATCAGGCACCCAGGGCACCCACTGCACCCCACTTTCAGGCCACAGAGAAGTGGCAGTTTGCTGCTTCTCCGTGCCCTGGAGAAGCAGCTGAATGGGGCCTCTGGGGCTCCCGGAGAGGCAGCCCTGGCCCTATTCCGGCGCTTCTCTGGGTGCCTACAGACCACCCCTTTTGGGCAGTCTGTACAGCCCCTTAGATACCCTTTATAAAATTTATGAAAAGATATCAAAAGGAAATAACTACTTATGAATTTGAAAAGTAGCTGGTGGAGCATGTATTTTACAACTTAAGCATAGAAAGCCATGTTCATTAATGAAGACAATGAAGTTAATGAAGATAAAGAGGATAAATGATAGCTGTTACTTTAAAATAAAAATGGAAGAAAGTAAAAAAAAAGTGGATCAACACAAGGAATATTTATAATGTTTTAATTATATTCTGAGAGAAGTGGGAAGTCTTTATTTTAAATAAGGGAGGGCGAGAGGGGATTGGAAGCTGTGAATTTGTCATAAGTAGATTTGAATGTACTGTATAGAGGAAAACTCTGTATTAAGGTGAGAAAGAGGGAAGGGCCAATGTTTTGATGTGAATGTATATATGCTTTGTGTGTTTTTTGAATGTTTATATGCTTTGTATGCCATTGTATGTTTTACAAACTCAATAAACATTTAATAAGATTTGTAAAAAGATCCAAGATGGGCTTATTGTAAGTAGACTCATTAAATCAATGGGGGCTTGGTAAGTCTTCACTAATGTATGTCCCATTGGGTCAGTGAATCTGCTCTAGTTGGTGCTAATAATTTCATTTAGTCCTTGATCCCCATGAGCAAAGAATAATTTTATTCCCCCACTTCTCCTTTTGGTTTATACAAGTAATTCTTTCTCATTCACTTCTATTGATAACGTATTTTTCTCCTTAGAAAACAAAACAAAAATTAAAAAAAAAAACTTGCACTATGAATGAAATTTGTTTATACCCCATGATGCTGTCTAACCCAGGAACACCAAGATGGGGAAAAGATGCACTCACAAGCTGCTTCTTAAAGCAGTGGCTTCAGTTTTCCTATTGGGGGGACCATTTTTGTGACAGGCTTTTTGACAGCCTAAATTTCCAAAATATTTTCATGAGATTCCATGTGTTATGTCAAAACCCCAACCTTGGAGAATAAATCTTGCAGTTCTATGCTAGCAAATTAATTAGGGAAGCAGTAAGAATAACCAAGTCCTATCATAAACTTGAGCAGCTGTTTATAAAGGCAACTTGTGGGAAACAAATGCATGTTTATTTTTTACTCAGTTGCTAGCCAAAACGCAGATTCAGCTTTTTCCAGGCCTCAGATGAAATATTTTTATTATTTTTATTGGTATTTATTAAATACCAATTAGTGTTAATTTAAATTGTTTTGACGACACTGGCATACGACGACAACAACAACAACAACAACGGCCCTCAGAGACTAAAGTCAATTTGTCAAAGGGTATATAGTATTTACTTGCAAACAGAATGGATTATGTACCATAAAAATTACAGTATACAGATAACAGAGTGAACACTAGGCAGCTGTTGTTTCAAATTAAGCCTGTAATTTGGAAACAGGATGCAGGGGGTGGGTATTCTAATTTTCTAGTTGTTTTAGTCTTCCTGAATGTACAGATGTTGTAATTAAAGCAGATGCTGTATTTATTTGCTTCTGCTAAATCCATGATTATTCCATCTCAGAGGCTGAGAATAACAAATAGAATTGGTTACTTTAGAAGAGCAGCAGAACTTGGAAATGTTAACTGTGAAAGCTCAACACTTTCATTTTGTTACTTTTATTTTTATAAAGTAAATCATTGGCTGTTGCTTTTTATTTTGAATGTGTTCCTAATGCTTTGCTTTTCAATTAATTTAAAAATGAAATTGAAATGACTAAAAATGTGAAAAATGACCCTGAATCAGAAATTCTCCAAAATGATTCCCCAAAGTATTATATTGAAGTATTGAGTAAAATGTTATCCTCTAAAATGTATGCCACTCTTATTTAAATGCTTAACAGTAAAGATGTTATCCAATTACTTAAAAAAAAAGATTAATGAGTTACTCTTTACATATTCAAGCCCTGGAAATTGCAATGAACTCTATAGAAAAAGACATCTTGCTTCAAAGCAAATTTCCTACTGGCAATGTACTAGATTTGAAAAACTTAGTCCCTAGGACTTAGCCAGATTTTATACACTATTCATCCCCATGGAAATTCAATAAGTGCTCCATTACTACCATCAAACTGAAACAAGGCTATTACATGAAGCTCTGTTGGCTTCAGTTTCAGGGTGTTACCATTATTGTCTTGCCAAGAGAAACCTTGGTTAACTTGAGCCAGAACACTGCGGTATTAACCATCAATGGCCTTGGGATCCAGCCAAAATTTGTGGTTGCTTGTAAGAGGGAAAGTGTATTATCTCTGATGTGATACAATTCAAAGACATAGCAGTATTAGTCTGAAAATCAGTATGCAAAGAGATCTAGTAGCACCTTTGAAGCTAGCTGAAAGAAAGAAGTTGGTAGCATGAGTTTTTGTAGACTTGAGCCTACTTCTTCAACTGTCCCTATGCATGTGAGGAAATAGGCTCAAGTCTACAAAAGGTCATGCTACCAGCTTCTTTCTCTCAGTCTCAAAGGCGTTACTAGATCCCTTTGCATCTTTGATGTGAGACCACCTCCAAACACAGTGAAATGCAGGGACAATTCCCCATAATTTTCAATACTCTAACTTCAAAGCACAGTGTGACACAGATCAATCTAAGCCTCCTTCCCTAAGCTTCACAATAAGGCAGGCAGGGGATGTTCTCTGCTGTAGGGATGGCCATGCTTCTGAACCTTGGCATGGTAAGCAGATCTATAAACCCCAGGATTATTATCACTTGAGTAGCAGGTGTTAGACCAATGGGGGAGGGGGGGTCTTCCATCACCCCTCCTCTTTTGATATCAGAAACTCAATAAAGCATAGGCTGGGCAACCCTTCCATGACCCTGATGCGGACACCATTACTATAAAACAGCCTCAGCATGTAAAATAGCATAAGGAGTTGCATAAAGGTCCCCAGCTTTGATTGATCATTTCTGGATATTTGGAGGAGGTGAGGCGATTCAACACTATAGATCAATACACTATAGTTGGAGTTCCTCAGGGCTCTGTCTTAGGTCCCCTTCTGTTCTCTCTTTACACACTGTCCCTTGGTAAACTCATCAGTTCTTTTGGCTTCTCCTATCATCTGTATGCCGATGACACTCAGCTGTATCTTTCAACCCCTGACCTTTCGCCGGGGCTCGAACAGCAAGTCTCCTCTTGTCTGGCTGCCATCTCTCAGTGGATGCGGCATCGGCGCTTGAAGCTCAACATGTCTAAGACAGAGCTTCTCATCTTCCCACCTAAGCCCACCCTTCAATACTCCTTTTCTGTTTCTGTTGACGGCATTTCTATTCAGCCGGTTCAGCAAGCCCGCAGTCTTGGCTTCATTTTTGATTCCTCGCTGTCATTTACTCCCCAGATTCAGGCCACCGCCAAGACCTGTAGATACTTTCTTTACAACATTGCTAAAATCCGTCCTTTCCTCTCAGCCTCCACCGCCAAGACTCTGGTCCATGCCCTAGTGGTATCACGACTAGATTATTGTAACCTCCTTCTGACAGGGCTTCCTCTCTCTCATCTCCATCCTTTAATCTCTGTCCAGAACTCAGCTGCACGTATTATCACATCTGCTCGCCGCTTTGACCATGTTTCTCCTCTTTTATCCTCCCTTCACTGGCTCCCCTTCCCCTTCCGCATCCAGTACAAGCTTTTGCTGTTGACTTTCAAAGCCCTCCACGGACTGGCCCCTCCTTACTTGTCTGAACTTCTTTCTCCTCACACTCCTTCTCGTACCCTCCGTTCTGGTAGTCTAGGTCTCCTGTCCCAGCCGAGGATTTCCACTGCCCCATCCCGGATTCGTCCCTTCTCACTTGCTGCCCCTCACTCCTGGAACCTTCTTCCCCCACATGCACGCCTCATCACTTCCCTAACCAGGTTCAAAACTGAGTTAAAGACTATATTATTTAGGGAAGCTTTCCCAGGACTGTGCCATCCGCCCCAGGATGCCTCCTTTTAACTTTGTATTAAGAAGCCATGCCCTCCCTCCTGTCCATCTGCCTTGGTCCTGGCCCCAGAGGGAGAGAAGAACCACTGGACCTCACCCCCTTTCCCATCACCTTCCCCTCTTCCTTTTGTGTTGTCTCTTTTAGACTGTAAGCCTGAGGGCAGGGATCCGTCTAATTTATGATTGTATGTACAGCACTGTGTAAATTTACAGCGCTATATAAATAAAGGTTAATAATAATAATAATAATAATGCGCTGCAGATCTGTTATGAACAAAGCACTGGCAATTTTGCGCACTAATCCTCTCTGCCTGGAAATGTGCATCCATTCGCAGTGACACCACCTTGGAAAACGATTTCAAAGCATTTCCTGAGTACTTCAAAACCCATTTCAAAGAACTTCAAGATCATTTGGTCTTTCAACCCCTCAGAATCTACACCCGAGGCATCTATTAGGTATAAATATCAGAACTTTTTAACCAGTCTTTGGCTTAGTCCAGTAAGCAGGCAGAATCTCTGCCAGTTTGTCAGGCTAGTACCTCTATCTATTGCCACCCCCCGTTTTTCCTGGGAATGTCTGAGTCCTCTTTCTGTTTCTAGACCATCTAACCTTGGAGTCAAGATCCATTTAGGTGCAATATCAAGATTAATGAAGCCTCACTCTATTCCAACCTAACACCTTGATTTCCTTAGTCCTTCTGTGTGAGCGTTGTTGTTTGTTTCACGCGTGCATGTTGATTTCTCCATTTAAATCAAACTCATTATCATTGGATGTCTGCCTCTGGATTTCTATATACCTCTGGATTTGGAATACACTGGGATCAGTCCCCTAGGCTCAGTTACCTGGCCACTACATTTGAGCTAACATAATTCCCCTAAGTAAGAATATTGTTTTGGACTGTCCTCTCCAGGACAGGTCCACATTCAGGGTAACACAGGCACGGGTTTCACTCTTCTCTAAATGTTGTTGTTGTGTGCCTTCAAGTCATTTCTGACTTGGCAACCCTATCATGGGGTTTTCATAGCAATATATGTTCAGAGGAGGTTTGCCATGGCCTTTCCCTGAGGCTGAGAGCAACTTGCCCAAGGTCATCCAGAAGGTTTCATGGCTGAGCTTGGAATTGAACCCCGGACTCCAAAATCATAGTCCAGCCCTCAAACCACTATGCTATACTGGCTCTCATGTTCTTTTAAAACATCTTAGCTTAGATGAGGCTTGTTTAAACATGGGTGCCATTCACACTACATGATTATTGCACTAAATTCCATTTTGATATAGCAACATCCTATGGGATGCTGGGGTTTGTAGTTTGTTAAAGTACAAGACTCTCCATGGTTGAGACTTCTAAATACTCCTATCTTCACTCTAAACCTCAGGAAACTATAGGCTGAACCTTAGCAGTTTAAATGGTATCATTGCACTACAATTGTGTAGTGTGAATGGGCCCAGGTTTTGTCCCTACATCTCCAGGTCAGAGTGAAAAAGAACCCTGCCTGAAAACTTGGAGAGCCTCTGCCAGTCAATATAGGCAATACTAGCAAAATAGATTAATGTTCTGGCTCAATGTTAAAAGGAGGAAGGGAACGAGAGGGGAGGAATGTAGCAGCAGATTTAAGACTCATGGGATCCATGACTGGTGATTTGATGTTTAAAAAATGCCTCCCCTTCCTTTCAGCAGTCCCTGGAACAGTTTTGCTTTGTGTTATTTTAATTAAGTGATGGATGAATGAACAAACATCCACTGTGATGCTTTACTTTGTTTTTGTTCTTGAAAGGCAGGTAGCCTGTGTGGAGGCAGGCAGAGCAGGGAAAAGGTTATGTTTTTGGGCTCTAGCTCCCAGAATCCCTCAACCAGCATGCATTCAATAGAGGTTCCTGGAGCTGCAAACCAAAAAAGTAACTTTTCCAGTTTCTGGGGGCAATGGCCAGACCAGCCTACTGTTCAAACTATGTATAGGGTTCACACAGCAAATCAAAACCCTACACCAACTTTCTGCCTTTTGCATTGTTTGTCTTCATCACCCTATGTCACCTCTCCCTTCCGTCTCCCTACCTGGACTGTGTTCTGAAGGGAGGCAAGGGAGTTTTGCTTTCTATGTATGCAATGCCCTTAGCAGCTGGCATTCGATAAATCAGAAGTTAGCATCAAGAGTAATTGCACAACTATGATGTAAATTGGCAGGAGCTGCAGCCTTATTTCCATTCCAAGCTCAAGGGATGTAAGATTAAAAACCAAAACAAAACCTCTTTGAGCCAGTCGTAACTCAATCCCTTCAAGTACTGGTATTGCCAAAGGGCAACAGTGAGTGAAAGAGGAGACAGCCTGCTACAAGTAAATACAGGACAATAAATGCTGGATAAAGCCTATAAATAAATTATCACATTACAAAAATGGACTTCTGCTGGCAACAGACATAGTATGATTCAGTCCCATTCGCAGCACTGGGGCCTTGGACAGCTAAGACTAAATCCCATTCTATGGCTTTAAATTGGACTCTGTTGTTAAAAACATTTTGTTAGGCTGTGCTCTCCCTTAGCAGCATGTACTGAACTCCATACTCTGTGATAGTAAGGACACTACCCCATTAATGACCCATTAAGATTCTGTCCCATAGAGACCTGAACGGGGATGAATTGTTTGTTGTTGTGTGACTTTAAGTCATTTTCAGTTTATGACATTCCTAACGCCACACTATCACAGGGTTTTCTGGGGCTGAGACTGTGTGATTTGACCAAGGTCACCCAGTGGATTTCCATAACTGAGTGTGGAGCTGAACCTGATCTCCAGAGCTGTACTTCAGCATTCAAACCACTAAGCCACATTGGTTCTCAGATGAATTTTATACCCTCCAATTTTTATATACTCCCAGTTTGGCAGGGATAGTCCCTATTATTCCTCTCGTATCCCAGTTTTTTAGCTGCTTTTAAAATGTTCCAGTTTCTCTCTCCTCCTCCCACTTTACCCTGTTGTCCTCAGCCTCTTTCAGTTGCTGCAGATTGAGTTCAAAGTGCAAATGTAGTTAACTTGAAGGAAGGAAAAGAGAGCAGGGGGCCGAATCTTGTACTTCCCAGTTGGATTAGGCAAAAGCTAACTGTTGCAAATTTCCTAGTGAGTGTGGTCTTCCTCATTAATAACTTTTCCCCATTTAACCCCACTTTAATTTTGCTTGGTCACACATGCCCCAGTGTTCAACTGTGAAATGTTGGATGGTATGGAATTGTTCCAAAGAGTCTTCTTGGTTTTTGCTAAGCAAATAGTCTAATCTCCATGAAGTCCTTTCCCCTTATTATTCACACACAGTGAGAGACATACACCCAATTATTTAACACAGACTTTTCTTAATTTTTCCCAACATCTACTTTTCTCCCTCAACCTGTCTCTCCTTCTCTCCATCCCCTCCTTCCTCTACTTTCTTTCTGCCTTGTGTCCTGCTGGGGTGGGATATAGATTTTGGCTAAAGGTCTGAACTGAGATAAAAAAAGTTCTTGCTTTTAAAATTAAGCCAAGGGCCACAGGGAAAAATGGGTTGTGGTAATTAAGGCTCTACATTCCTGGTACATAAAAAATGGCCAGTCATAGACTTGTTTTATGAGTGGCACCATTAAAATTAAATAAATGAATGAATAATAAATAAAACACAAAGTAGGATAGTCAGAAGCAGAAAAATCTTTCTCCATGAACTCAGTTTCAACCTTGTAGTCTCAGTGAGACTAACAGCCTTATCTCACAAATTTTTATTCCATTACTCAGGTAATAAAATATTGATGATAACAGAAGCGTCAGGAGATTCATAAAGTCACAATGCAGCAGTAGAAAGCAAAGTACATTTTCTTCCTTCTGCACTCATCCTCTACCCACGTCAAACCTGCTGCAACTATAGCAACTGAACCATTGATAACCTGTCTTAATTCTTCTTTTTTCAAAAAACAGATTGTATGCTTAATCCTTCCTTCCTTCCTTCCTTCCTTCCTTCCTTCCTTCCTTGATGGAAGGAATGGACATTACTAATATGGAGAAAAGGGAGAGGAGCATTGATTTTTAACATAATTTATCATTGCCCTGAAAGGGAAAAAAACTGCAAAATTTACAAAACATTGCTTATGACAAGATGGCATCATGTGGCTAAACGCTGTACTTCACAGACCCCAGAAAAGGGTATACTGCTTAATACAATGTACTTTAAACTTAATGAAGCCTATGCTGCTTGATTTCTTGCCATAATGATCAGTAAGCACTACTCCATTATTCTTCCGCCCTTTTCTTGGATCAACAGCAGAAGTCTGGAAATAAAAAGTACTTAAATCCTGGGAATGTTTTGCAGTGAAATGAGCTCTTGTTTGCAGCTCTGAAGGGGTTTTGCATGAAACTAGTATTCTGGTGTGCAGCCTGGAAAAGTTTGGCATGGGACAGAAGTTCTGCTTTGTTGAATTTTCACATGAAACAAATTAAAATTCTAACATTCTAAGCTCTGGAAAGAAAGAAGTGACAGGGAGAGGAAGAGAAAGGAGTGAGTTTGTCCACTGTTAGCTCCAATCCTGCATACTACTAGAATGTGCCCTCTGTTATATTGTGGCCCTCAAGAGAAGAAACCTTCTCCTCCTCTTGATTAAGCAACACATGTTAAATTATGGATCCACCTTATATGTTTCTTCATATCTAGTCTAAAGCAAAACATGTTTCTCACCGTGCTGTATAATTCCATGTTCTAGCAGTCTACGGCCAAGTTGTTCAGCTTCAAGTCTTGTGGTGGCCTCTCCTTCCTGGATCAACCAATCAATAAGTTGAGATGCCATGAATGTACGTTCATATTTTATGCCTTCCTCTTCTCTGGCCTGTAAAAGTGCATTTTCAGTATTCATCAACCTGCAAAGAAAGAAGGCAAAATGCACACATGAGGATTAAATCACAAAAATATACTCAAGGTTCTGAGTATATGTTCCTTCAACTTTATAAATGGATGGGCCAAACACATAAGCAATTCAAGTGACTGCTTTGAGCTAGGATTTAAGAGTGCTGTTGGGAGGATTAATAAAGAAAAATAAATGTGCTCCAGTACTGGGAGAGACTGTAAATCAGTGGCAGTAACTGGGAATGCCAAAGGTTCTGTGTTCAATCAACAGTATCTCAGAAGAATGTACAACATATAGAATCACAGAATAGTAGAATCATAGAGTTGGAAGAGGCTCCATAGGCCAGCGGTCCAACACCTTGCTCAATGCAGGAGGCTCCAAACTTTGGTCCTCCAGGTTTTTGAACTTCAACTCCCAGAAGCTCTAATCAGCTTGGCCAACAGTCAAGAATTATGGGAGTTGAAGTTCCAAACATCCAGGGGACTGAAGTTTGGAAATCATTGAACTAGACTCAGTATCCTCACCTGGGAGCTGTCCAGCATCTTTTTAAAGATGTCCAGAGAAAGAAACCTCACTACCTCTCTAGGTTATTGGTTCCGTTGCCAAACTGCTCTTACCATCAAGAAATTCCTCCTAACATTCAACCAAAACCTTACCCTCCCGTGACTTAAAATATTAGACTTTTTCCGTACACTCTCCTCTCTATTACAACCCTCTAGATATTTAAAGAGTGCATTCATGTCACCCTTCAGTGTTCACTAGACTGTTTGCCTCAACTCTCTCAACCTTTACTGCAGCAAAGATTGCTTGTTTCAACTCTCTCAACCTTTGGAGGCAAGAGAAGCTGAGGCCAGAAGGCTCCTAAGACCAGCACTTACCACCAGCCCCACAACTCTGTTTTGCTATAAAACCTGCAAGCAGAAGAGAGTGTAAATTACTTAATTATTGTTTTATTTCAGGATTGGGATGGGGTGGTGATGAAGGAATTAATTTGTACTTTGATTTGTTATCCCATTTGTATGTATTTTGTATTGTATTTGATATACATTTGTACTGTTATTTTTTACTGTTACTGTTAATTTGCTAGGTAATTTGGGGTGGGAGTTGGGATGGGATTGTTTTTAATTTTGTATTGTTTTAACTCTGTTGTAACCCGCCCCAATTGTTTGTTCAGAGGGACGGGCTATAAATAATAATAATAATAATTACTATTATTATTATTACTGCAGCAAAGATTAATACCAAACCTATGAATTCTTCAGTGCAAGACCACCCTATATCACTTCTAGAAATGCAGGAAGAACTAAGTAGTACAACATATGCTTTGCATGCTCAAGGTCCAAGTTCAAAGACTCATGCCAGATTTCCTCAATCTGTTGCTCTCCAGATGCTTTCATCTACAATTCCCAGCACCCCCAACCCATATGGCCAATTATTAGAGGTTATCAGAACTGTACTTCAAATCTTATGGAGGGTGCTGGATGGGGGAAAGTTGCGTTATATTGGTATCCTACATGGATAACACTTCTGGGATGCTGCATTCATAATAATGTGTGCTCCAACATGCATTTTGTGTATGTGCAGCAAAACAGGCACATAACAGTTGGAGAAAAGCTGGTAGAACATGAGAACTCTGTCCTCTCACATTATTTCTTACAGGAGCAGAAGCCACAACACAAAAACCTCAAGCAGCACAAAAGTATGTCCCCAAAGGAACAGCATTTTCTGCTAGTTGTGGTCCTTTCTGTTGTGGTTTTTGCTCTCTTGCTATCTTTTCTTTTTGTTTTTATTGTTTCTTAAGTAAGTACATAAGTTAAAAATAAAAAGTAGTTGTGATACACACATACAGCATATATGTAAACTTGCTTACAATATGAGGCTGAAGACCCTATTGAGCAGTGGCAGCTGGTGGTTTGTATAGACCTTGTAAAGCTGGCCAAAAACCTGGAGCAGAATCACTGCCCTACTCAAAGGGAAGGCATCACCTGCCAATGCTACTGAGGATACCTTTTTTGGACACCCATTACAAATGACTACAAAGCAAGATCCAGTTTTATGGCTGCTGAACTAGGAGAGTTTACTGAAAAACAGGGCATTTTTCAAGTTGCAAACACACCTTGAGGGTTTCCACTGTGGCTATCTGTCCACTACACTTATGTAATACAAGATCAGGAATCTAATGGTGAATGCTAGCAACTATCTTTTGGAAGCAGAATGTAGTTATTCACAATGAGTGATTCTCTTTATCTCTTTTAATTTGAACTATTTTAGATGTTTCTAACACACTGTTTTTCAGGTTCTGTGCCCCACTTTCCTTTTTTAAAGAATGAAAAATTAGCTTAAAAAACCTGGCTTTCCAAACTCTACATGTGACTTATTTAAATCATACAATTGGTTCTGTGTCAAACATTTCGACGGGGAATAAACTGGCACTTGTTGGTCAGTTCACTAATATCCAGCCAAGCCATACACTGTATTACACTCATTGAACTCATCAAAACCTTCATGTGATGTGGAGAGCAGATTGGGCCTTAGTTTATTTGTTATTAGTCTCCTTGGCTCTTCTCTTTTCAAACCATGGGTCAAATTAAGGTTTCTGAGTCTCTGATACCACAATCTTCTCCACTTGACAATGTTCCAGATGCTTTTTGTGTTAATGAATGGAAGTGCTTGCTCCATTTGTGAAATTTTCATGAAATTCTCACCCATCTCTAGCAGAGATGATATCTTTGACCATGGCCCAGTTCTCTAGACCAGAAATTCAGCAAAGACCCTCAGAAACTGCACCATCAGCTAAGAGCTTTTCAAAGCAGCTGTTGCATGAGAATTGGTTACCCTACTTCTGCAAAATCTGAATGAGAATTCTTTGCTAATTGTTAATAGTTCTTTGATGAATTAATAAACAATAAGCCTGGCTGACTGGGGCAGCAGAGAACAGTCTTTGCAAGAAGAGATGCAAATGAACGAAAAGGACAGGAGCATGAAAAGAATTTGGAAAATGGCCAAGAGGAGATACAATGGCAGAGTTCTATGTCACATGCTGAGTTCAAAGGGGTACAACTATGCCATTCTATGATTCTATGATTCATATCCTTCCAACATTTCACAGACAAAACCAGGACACGTGTGTCCAAATGATATATGAGAGTGTGGTCAAGATGGCAAATATTATTAATGAGGCAGAACACACAAGATTGGAGAGATTGGGGCAATTTGCTTTTGCCTGAACCGACTGGGAAGGGCACAGTGAGCCCAAACTACTTCTGCATTTTGAACTCAGTTTGCAGCAACTAAAGTAGGACAAAGGGGAGAAGAGAAGTGAGAGAGGGAGATATAAGCTGGAACATTTTAAAAAGTGGATGCAAAAAGTAGGACAAAGAACTATTACTATATTCAGGACTGTCACTGCCAAATCAGGACAAGTGAAGGGCATGCTCTGAAGTATGAAAAAGTGAACAAAACTCTGCCAAGACTCCAAATTAAGTTGGTTTTATGCTATAATAAGAGTCATTACAACATTCTAAAGACTTTGGCTGAATCTGCATAGCAGAAATAATGCAGTTAGACACCTCTTTAACTGTCATGGCCCAATGATATGAAATTGTGGGATTTGTAGTTTTGTGAGAGATTTAGCATTCTCTGTCAGATAGTTCAGGTACCATAACCAACTACAAATCCCAGAATTCCATACTGTTGCACCATGGCAATTAAAGTGGTATCAAATGTCATTAATTCTGCAGTGCAAATTCAGTTTATGTCTTTGAATTGCTGCACAGCACAAAACCAACTTAATTTAGATTTTTTTGCAGAGTTCCCCCCCCCCCCCCCACTTTTTTCTTATTCAGATTCAGCCTTATTCATGAGGTTATTAGAATCACTAGCTCTTGGAGACAGAACTAGAAATAAAGTTGGAGTGGCTATCTAATCTGTGTATGTCTCCACAGTGGATAAACCTCAACCGTCATGACAAGTGAAGATGTAAGGTAAGCATGGAGTGCTGATGGGGAGGGAGGAAGGAAAAATAAGAACAAGTTCACACGGGTCCTTTGGCAATCATGATAAGAAACCTTCTGTGGTCTTCATGGGACACACTCTTCCCGTGTAAGTAGGTGAAAAAGAATGCTGAAACAAGCAGCCCAAATCAAATCCACAGCAACATCGCAGACTTAACAACTCAAAGTCAAGAGGACACTGACATCATGCTATGTATCCCTAAATCTATATAGTAATTAAAGCAACTGTATGCATGGCCCTTCAAGCAAAGTATAAATTCTCAGTAACTGCATTGGGATGAAAATCTGTAGAATGCTAATACCAAAGGAAAAATATGTGGAATGCAAATTTTCAGATAACCAGAATATGTAATTTTAAAACTGTTTTTTTCATTTTAAATTGTTTTAAATTGTTTAACCTGATCTTATTGGAAGCCACCCACAAATTTAGAGTGAAATATAAATATTTCAATCAATCAGTCAATCAGTCAGTCAATTAATCAATCAAATAGCTTCAAGAAGTAAAAATTCTCCCAGAATGTAGGAACATATTTAAATAAATATGAAGTTTGCTAACTTTTTTTAACTCATTTTTTTCCATGTGTGATGTGTGTGTGATATATATGAATGCTTTGCTTAAAATGAAGCAAGCCAATGAAGTCTGCTTAAAATTTCATTCCCAGCTATGAATTAATACGTGCTCAAAACCCTCACCATTAAAGAAAATGTAAAAATGATGAAGGTACTTATACAAATCTCTGGCGATGTAAAATTCCTGACTTAATGCTGATTTGAGTGGAAACAGACGGATGCTGGCTTATGCCTAGTGCAAAATGTTTTGTGTCAATACATGCTAAGATACATTAGTATAACATCTTTGGCAGAAAGAATACATAAATTGGGGTTGTTTTGGGGAGGAAATATATGGGGTTGTTTTGGGGAGGAAACCCTAATTCCTTATTCTTTCCAATAAAACCAGAAATGTTTTTCTCTTAGTAAAATGTTTTTCTAAGACGTTCTTTAAGCCAAAAATCAGCATTCAAACCTCTTTATTAACCAAATCAGTTTTGTGTGTGTGTCATGTATCAGGTACATCATCTTTTAATTCATATTGCTCATTTTTGAAGAACCAGGCTTTGATGTTACACATCTGCAGGTAATGATAATTAATAAGTCCTTAATTTTAGCCAGGGACAAAATGTTCTGGGTGTCAAGTGGAGATCTGACCTTAACAGAAAAAGGAAACAGGGATTTATATTTCCAGCAGCCAGGTAATAGGAGAATGTAGAGATAAACAAGCCTGTCTCATTTGCTTCTGGCAATATTCATATTTTTCAAGTATGAGTCCGTTCCAACCCATTTTCACATTACAGTGTGAGGTGGTCTTTTTTTATACTACAGAAGTTTTACATTTTTAAAAAATTATATGTCTTTGGAGAAATTTTCCTCTAATATATATTCTTCTCTGCGTACAATTTTTGCTGATCTATGCATGGATGTATGCAATTTTCTCTAATGTAAACATTTTTTGTGGCACTTCTTTAAAAAGAAGACAGTGAGGAAACAGAACTAAATTCTAGTTTAGTGCTGATGCACTTTTAAGAACTATAGTACTTTGCAAAATCTTATGGCATATGAGAAGCAAAAGATTATTTTATTCCAACTCGTGAATGACTTCAGAGCTACAAATTATAGACTTCATTAAAATGCTTTCCAAAACAAATGTGATAATGGCTACTCACAAATGGGGATAATTCCATTTTCTTGAGAATGGGGCTTGTGCAGTAATATTCTAAGAAAACTGTGACATTCATGGGGTTGTTGTAAATTGATCATAGTTTTCTGGCCCATAGGAGGTTTGCCATTGCCTTCTTCTTAGGGTGAGAGATAACATGTAAAATCTTACTGTGGAGCTGAGAGAACCTGGAACCTGTGAGATGGAACTTGGAACCCAGGTGGAACCTGGAATCTGTGGAATAGGGATGAGGGGAACCAAAGGAGGAAAAGTGCGTCTATCAATTTAAAGTAACATTACAAACTCTGACAAAGACGCCTTTTCAGTTGCTGCCGTATTTGCCAGCAACTAGGAGAGATTTCTGTGACTAAGGTACCATTGAAAAATTTCTTTCTTGGTACAAGATGGCATTTTAAAAGACCAGTGAGTCCCACCACTTTGCATTAGCCATGTCACACCTATGTAGTCCACCATAAGATCCTAGATTCCATCCAAGGTCCCAGATTCAATGCAGGTTTCGAAATCTTAGAATACTAGGGTAACTCTGTCAGTCGATCCTATGTTCCCACCCCTGGGAATTCAGAGATGTAAACATCTGCACTGGAAACATCTGCAAAAGTAGAGGTAAGACTTCTTGCTATTACCTTCAATTGCTTTCATTGTTTTGAATTAAAACATGCTTGCATTTCTTTTACCACTTCATGAAGACAAATTATTATATCTTACATTAAACAGCAAGGGTTTTCTGAATCTGAAATATTGTTGTTGGGTTAGTAAGCAAATATTTCATGGAGCCAGATGATAAAGGACAACAGTTGAGTCTTTGAAATGGTGGGCACAGCCTACAAAGTCATCTAATCTATTCTTCCTTTTAACACAGCCTTATTCTGTAAAGCATAATATGCTGCATTTCATCCAAAGCAGATTTTAAAGTCTCAGATAATCAGAACTCTGGAAAGTGGCTCAGAACTCCTACAATATGCTGTCAGAAATTACAAAGCCTGTGAAGTCTACCATAGATAAGGTTCTATGTGGGAAGGGAATGGCTGTTAAACTCACAATTTTTTTAAAGGACTATAGTTACATGTAGTTATAGACATCTTCATTAGCACTTTGAATCTAAGGCTGCTGCCACACTGCAGAATTAATTTGGTTTGACATTATTTTCACTGTCAAGACTCCATCCTATGAAATCTTGTGATTTGTAGTTTGTTTGGCACAGAGAAGGCTAAATAGCTCACAAAACTAGAAATCCCAGAGTTCTGTCACACTGAGGCATGGTATCAAATTGCACTAATTCTTCACAAAATTCAGCTAGTTTTCAAGATTTTCACAGAGAGAGCTGTCACAGGACTAATGGACTTTCCTTGTGTCTATGGAGAGCAGGGGTAGGCAGAGATGTCTTCATTTTTATTTTTTATTTTCTAGAAATGTAGGCTGTGTGCAATTCTGAGCATAGAAATCCTTTTCTTCTAACAGAAGAATTTTGCTGGTTTAAAACCATAGCCAGAACATTCTGTTGAAAGCCCTGCTTTTCATTAATGGTTACTGAGCTGCCACACATTAAGTCCTTTTGTTTAAAGAGGGTGGGAAAGGCACATCCAAAAAACTATATGTATTCCATTGCGGGGGCCAAGAGCATTGCAGTCCCTTTTAAGCAAAATTCCAAGCTAGAACATATAACTCGAACCACAGCTTTTAATCTTTGTAGTTCCCCCACTATTTATGACAGAAAACTGTGGCATTACATCAGTGTGCTGAAAATGCAGCATAGACTCCGATTTGCTCTGTTTGACATTTAGAAACTAAGGATAAATTATTTTACTGGCTACCATAAACAAAAGCAACATCAGTAAGACAGACACAAAAAGAAAGAATGGAGGAGAGGAAGAAGGATAAAAATAGAATGAAGTGAAACATACTTGGATGAAAATCCCACAAGGTCCTTTTTCCACCTTCCCTAAAAGTAAACATATATTTCCCTTTTTATTCAGTCCCAAGAACAAACTAACATAGCACACTATTCTAATACATTGGACTCTTGGCATCCACTGGGGGTTGGTTCCAGGACCTTGGTGGATACCAAAATCTGTGGATTCTCAAGTCCCATTAAATACAGTTATGTAGTAAAATGGGATTCCTCATATAAACTGGCAAAATCAAGGTTTGCTTTTTGGAGTTTATATATATATATATATTTAAGTATTTGCAAGCCCTGGATAATTGAATCCATGGATATGGAGGGCTGACTGAGTATTGTTCCCAAGCTCCACACAGATAAACAAGTGTGTGGTTATAGTGGACCCTTGGTATCCACTGAGGTTTGGTCCCAGGACTGCCCATGGGTACCAAACTCCATGGATGTTCAAGTCCCATTAAATACAATTGATAGTAAAATGGTGTTCCTTCTATAAAATGACAAACTCAAGATTTGTTGTTGTGTGTGTGTGTGTATATATATATATATCCAAACCATGGATGCTTGAATCCATAGATACAGAAGGCCAACTGTATTTATTTGTTACATTTATATCCTTTGTTTCCTCCAATGAGCTTCAGATAGACATGGCTTTTCCCCTCCCCAGTTTGTCCTTATAATAACCCTTTAAGGTAGGGCATGCTGACAGACAGTGGCCGGCCCAAAGCCAATGCTATTATGGATTAGAACCTGAATCTTCCAATTCTCAGTCCACTTTTGTATCCTGTTCACATATCTGTTTTACTTTCATCCCTGCGTCTTAAGATATTTAGTTTCCTGTCTGGTGAACAGCCACATCTTTCTGCCTCTATTTCCCACGTCCCACCAATGGTCTCCTTCAAGTCACTTGCTGGGCATACTGAAGGTGGGTTGGCTATTCCTGGCTGCTGCCACATTGCAGAATTAATGCTGTTTGACACCACTTCAACTGTGATGGCTCTGTCCTATGAAATCCTGGGATTTGTAGTCTGTTGTGGCACCAAAGCTCTCAGAGAGAAAGCTAAATATCTCACAAAACTACAAACCCAAGAGGGCCATGGCAATGACCCATGACAGTTAAAGCAATGTCAAAATGCATTAATTCTGAAATTAAATTAATTAATTCTGAAATGTAGATGCAGCCCCTGCCAAACCGATTGGTTAGTTTCCTCAGGATATTTTGGCAGGCCACTCTTAGAGACCATGTCACTGTGTGTGCATGTGTATGCACTTTTTTTTGCACTTTTTTTGTATGCACTTTCAAGTCTTCTGTTAACTTATTGCGATCCCATGAATTTCACAGGGTTTTCTTAAGCAAGGAATACTAAGCAGTGGCTTTGCCAGTTCCTACCTCTGAAATGCAGCCTACAGCATCTGGTATTCATTAGTAGTCATCCATCCAAGTACTATCCAGGGCTGACCCTGCTTAGTTTCAAAGATCAGATTGCTGATCTGATACCTTTATGGTATTTAGGGTGTACCCTAGAGACAGACTGTTAGCTCAGTAAAATGCCATTTATGAATTAGATAGACATGGGGGAATGTGTCTTCCAGAAAAGACATGGTGAGTAGCCTGTTTTCAACCTGTTGAACTCCCAGTCATACTCTATTGGCTATTCTCAGTATCACAAAATCTCTACTTAAGGAGTCCTGCTACAGACTCTGAAAACTTTCTCAGAGGTTTATGGCTTCTGTCTTCTTTCACACTGTTTTCCCACTGCAAGCAAGAATGAAAAATGAAAATGTCTTCAGGCTCAGAAGACAAAGACAATCACTTTTAAGAATGCTGGAAGGATATTTCAGAACTATTGCTGTGGCTAAGAAGTATGTAAACTCATTACTTTTGTCGTACCATCAATTCTGGCTAAACAGGTTTTGCAGATTTCCAAAATACCAGAAAATCCTGTAAAATATATTTTACTAGAGAGGGACAAGAGAAAAATAGTGTACACATTACCTATATTTTTTCTCACTGTTGTTCTCCGCAGGGAAGCTACACACACACAGAATCAGGCTCTCTGAACCCCAATACATTCTCAATATATGTTCAAAGTATAGTTATTCCTGTTCAGATCTTTCTTCCCAATCTTTTTTCTGAAATGGACTTTAAATTGTCAGGGAAATAATATCAGCTGCAGATAATCAGACCACAAAATCTCAGCCAGTCGCTTCCATCTTAAATAGCTTCACCTGCTTTTCTGGGAGGATTGCCCTATTCCAAAATACTTTATCAAACAGGCCCAATAACATGTATGTTAATCTTTTGTACCATCAGTTTGCAGTAAATATCAACTTGTATATTTTATTCATTTCTCTCTGCCAGAAGCACTCAAGTTACAAGTAAACCCTCATAATCTGGGCAAAGAAAATGACATGGCCCTTGTTGCAAACAGAGGACATGACTTAACTTTCTCTGTTATTTAAACCGTGTAATCTGGCAGGATATTCTGTATCTCCATGCAGTCATCTGTTTCAAATCTTAATTATATGCTCCCTAGACACATCTCCCTTGTTAATTTTAGTAAATATTTCTCTTGGGAAAATGGAGGAAGCAGATGAGAATGAAAGAATATGCAATTAAACATGAATATGCAAATGCAGTTACCATATTTTTGCTGTTCCTATTCATAAATAAATATGAAAAACTTCATATAACATCACGTTAATTTAGCAGGGAGCTTTAAAAATGTCATTCCACAAAGTGGTTGTGGTTTGAAAGCACTCTGTTCTGTTCTTTTAAAATTATTTTTAAGGATAATTTTTAGTTTGTTATTACTTGTTAGTACTTGTTCTTAAAGAGTATTTGTTTTAAAGTTTTCACTTTGTATTATTTTATATGTTTTTCATAACTTCAACTGTCTCAGTTTGGCAGGGACTGTTCAAATGTAATCCTAGATTGTCCCACCTTTCAGCTACTTTTTTGTTTAGTATTTCCGTTTTATTGATACTTTTGCTATATACAAATAAGTATTCAATCTATACATCACATCATATGGTCATTTCATAACATTTGCCTTATAAGTATTTGCCACAATATAATAATTTATTATCATAATAATTATTTTAACAAACTGTTCAAACAAAATTATTTAAACAAACTGTTTACTAAGTATCTTATTTGTCCGCTACTTTTTAAATGTTCCACTTTTGTCTTTCTTCCTCCAACTTTCCCTCTTTTATCCTTAGTTTGCTTTGATTGCTACAAACTGAGTTCAAAGTGCAAAAGTAGTTTGCACTCAGTTAACTTAGCAGGGGAGAGGCACATCTTGCCCTCTCCTGTAGTCCTAGGCTAAAGAAAACTGCTGCAGTTTGATCAGACTCTGATGTCTCTTGGCCACACATGTCCTGGTTTTCATCTGTGAAATGTTGGAGGGTATGATGTTTACCTGTTGTACACTGCCTCAAGAGTGGGATGGAAGGAATAAAAATACAGTCCCCCCCCACACACAAACACACTTTCCTTCTCTTTGTCTCATGACTAATCGTATCTGTAACAAAATATTGCAGTGTGGAGTGCTTCTGTTCAGTGCATCTCTATCATTCCACTTTCTCTCTCTCCTATGCTACTTGCTTCCTCTTGCCTGAATACTGAATAGTCATTAATCCTTACATACCTACTAGACATGTTCAGTCATCACCGTTCCTCCCTTAGCATCTCTCCCTTTCTTTTTATATAGTATTTTACTGATCTTGGAAATTCTCCAAGCTGGCTGATACCTACCACTCATTCATTTGGTTAGATAACCGGTGTCCATGACCAAAGAGTCCAGCTGTGATCTGAACATGGACGCTGAAGAATCAGAGATGACAGGAAAGGAAACACCTGACTAGAACACAACCAGGCATCCCCAAGCTGGAAGGACCTGTCAGCCCTGAACATGAGCTCTCTGAGTCTATGAAACAAGAACCTGGACCAACAATGGCAGTTCCCATGTTCTGTACCAGTACAACTCACCTTTCTCTGTGAGCTCTATAATCCTTGAGCCAAAATGCCAATGTTAGCAGCACACCCAGCATAGAATAATAAAATCATAGAGTTGGAAGAGACCACAAGGGCCATCCAGTCCAACTCCTTGCCATTCAGGAACTCCCAATCAAAGCACCCCCAACATATAGCCATCCAGTCTCTATTTGAAATCCTCCAAAGAAGGAGACTCCACCACACTCCAAGACAGTATACTGCATGAGCTATTGAAGAGAAGAAATACTAATGACAGCTTTCAGGCTGTGAGATGGAGTGTGCGGAGGGTTAGGTATTCTGTATTTCTGTAAACCTTTGGCTTGAACATCAGAAATTATTTAAAAAGATGACCACTTCTCATTATCAGCATTCTTTGTGCAACATACTTTTCATATATTCTCTGGCCTCTCATGAATGCCTTCACTTCATTGTCAAGTGGGAATGTTCCATCGTCTTTCCTAAAGCGGTAGAAGAGTTTGAGGTCCTTGAATTCCTTGTGCTCATCACAAACTGAAATGTAGAAAGAAAACAGGAAATCAGAAATTCTGAATGCTTTGCATGAACAGATTAAAGCTTCCTGTAACCATTACAGTGTGGAGCCAGTGTAGCATAGTGGTTTGAGCATTGGACTAGGACTTTGTGAAACCAGAGTTCAAATCCTGGACAGGCCATGGAAAACTATTTGGTGACCTTCTGCCAAATTACAGACTCTAAGCCTAAAAGGAAGGCAATGGCAAACCTCCTCGGAGCAAATCTTGCCAAAAGAAAAACAAACCCAACAACCGTATGATGGGTTGCCATAGCTTAGAGTCAACTTAAATGCATGTAGCACTGACAAGCCAACTTTGTAAATGCAAGTATTAGGTACAACTGGAGTAGACCCATTGGATCAATGGAACTTTAATAATTGTTGGCATTACCAGGTTTACTCTAATTGGAACTAACAATCACAAAATGGCTAAACAACCACAAAAATCGCAAAAGAAACAAAGCTGGTAAAAAGAGCATACACACACACACACACACACACACATATTACAGTATCAGGCTTGCAAACATATCCATAAAAACTACTGGAAATCATTAATCAATTTATAAGAATATAAAAGAGGCTTCCTGGATCAGACCAAAGGCCAACTTAGTCCAGCATTATATTCCTTCCAAGAGTAAACAGGTTTTTACAGGAAGCCCACCAGAAGATCAGTGACCATCCATAGTTCTTCCCATAGTTCTTCAACAACAACCCTGTGAAGGAGATTAGTCTGGGAGATATTTAGTGAGTTAAAATCATCCAATTAGTTTTGTTGGTTGAAGGGGGATGTCTATTTAGGTCTCTCTTGTTCTAGTCCAATGCCGTGATCATTATATCACACAAGACCCAGTAAACCATATGTCCTAACTTCTGTCATATCTGCAGTTTGAAAGAGACATACTCTGTCTCATAGACAGTAAAAGAATCAGTTCTATTCCAGCTGACAATACTTTCTCTGTCTAGTAGACTGGAAGCAATTCTGTCTTGCCAGAAATTATTGGCAAGAGGGATCATTTACAATCTGGTTTGCATAAGATGTACCTTTAACCATACTTCTCACTGTATGCATCTAAATATCATGAAATAGGCCAGTTCAACCCAAACATAGTTCATTACCACATAACAAAACCAGTAATTGTACACTCCCTCTTCCCACAGTTTGGTCAAGGCTTGCAAGTTTGAGCGGTTTATACATTGGCTTGGTTTTTTCGGGGTTCCAGCCCTACCATTAGTCATAGTGAACAATGTGCCTCAGGCAGAAGACCAAGGTTAGGAAAAGGAAGGAAATTATTAATTTCTTCTTGTTGGACCTTAACTGCCAGAATGAGGAAAAGTATTGATTGGGTTTTCTGCTTTGCACCAAACTAATTTGGCTGATGTTCGGTAGCGTTCAGAAATTTTATTTTTGGACTACAGCCCAGAATCTCCCTCAGACATAACTTTGAAGTTCTAATCTAAAAAATAACTTCTCGTGCTATGATTTTAGGTACTATGCACATTAACCAACCAGCATGGTGTAATGGTTTGAGTGTTCGACTACAATCCTGGAGATCAGGGTTTAATTCCCCCCTGGGCCATGGAAACCTGTCTGGTGACCTTGGGCAAGTCACATACTCTCAACCCCAGAAAATCAGGCAAACAATAACAACAACAAACCTTAACTTTACTTTGCACTGTTGGGCCCTTTGCTACAGGCAGCAAGTTATCTTGGGCCATATTCAGTTGGCCGCAAAATTGGAAGTGGAAGTCAAAGTGCACTGAGAAAAATGGCCTGGCAGGAAAAGGAAACATGGCACTGTTTTACACAACACTAAGTGATGGTTTAGCATGACATCTGGGGACTGCAACTCCACCAGTTTTCAGACAAGTCTAGTAGCGTTGTGAGACGGAGACTTTTCAGTGGCTGCTCCTCTCTTCTCAAATTTCCTTTCAAGGGAAGCTAAAATGTTATCTTCCCTGATGTCCTTGTGTTGGCAAGCAAAGAATTTTTAAATTCCAGCAAGCTTTTGAGAAATGAATGCTTTTAAAGAAACAGTTTTAGTAGGGTGCCATACTATCTTTATTTGTACTGTTCTTAAACAGCTTTATTGCTGTTATTTTTAATTGCATATTTTACATTGTTTTTAACATGACTGACAGTTTAACTGCATTATAATTGTGCACTTTTACTATGTTTTAACAACACCAGTGTCCTGAACTGCTTTTTTATACACCTGAATAGCACAACATGTCATTTGGCCATTACATAAGACACACAATGTGCTTTGAATACTCAAAAGCACTGTACAAAGGTCACATACTGCAGCACTTATAATAATAATCCAGATTGATTTTCCTGAGGTTGTTGGCCTAGATCCAACATTGAACTAGCAGTCATCCTCTGGCACAATGAAATGTTTTCCTCCTCCTCTCATTGTAGGTCTCCACACCACCGCAAAGCCTGCTCTGAGGTGCTTACAACAACAAGGGGGCTGTTGTAATGGGGAAGTGGTAACTGCTGTCTCTTCTGGCAGACCTTCCCAGAATAGTTCCATCTAATTTCTGTACTCTACCTACTTTGTATGTATTATTCCAATATATTTTTGTCATGTAAGCCGCCTTGATTGCTGCAGAAGAAAGGTGGGGTATAAGAATGTTTATTTATTTTATTATTTTATTTGTTTTTCAGAGAGATCCACACTGGGTCTTGCCTTTAGCTGTTTCACATTGGACTCGCAATGCATGACATTCACCTTGCCAATGTTATTTCCATGACTGCTCTGAGCCCTAAACAGTATGTCTAGACTAAAGTTATAATGGTCTGATATCACTTTAGCTGTCATGGCTTGATCTTGTGAAATCCTGAGATTCATAGCTTGGTGAGGTATTTAGAAATAGTGAGCTCTGAGGTACTCTCCTACAGCCCTCTATTAAGAAAGTATCTGGGCTTCTGTAGGAGTCATGACTGTTAAAATGGTATCAGACTGTTATACAGGTTGAGTCTCCCTTATCCAAAATGCTTGGGACGTGAAATATTTTGGATTTTGGAATACGTGTATTTGTATATAAATATGTGCATAACAAGATGTCTTGAAGATGGGACCCAAGTGTGAACACTAAATTCATTTATGCTTCATAAAGACCCTATGCACATAGCCTGAAGGTAATTTTATACAATATTTTAAATAATTATGTGCATGAAACAAAGTTTGTGTACACTGACCTTTCAGAAAGCAACGGTGTCACCATCTCAGCCACCCATGAAAAAAGTTTTGGTCTTTGGAATATTTTGGATTTTGGAATTCTGGATGATGGATATTTAGCCTGTAACTATGGTGTAAATATATCCATACTTTCTAGCTATAAGCTAGATATGTTGGTATGTATGATGCTTTTTCACTCACCATGGTGGATGACGCTACGATCCAGTAATTTCTGTACAAGTTTAATTGCAGTCTCTCTGTCTGAGGCCTCCTTGTGATCAATCAGCCAGTCAATCAGTTCTTTGGCAACAAAGCAGTTTGGGTAAGTCTTCAGGTGATGCCTTCGATCTTTAATTATCTTTTCTTCGTGCAGTCTAAGCCTGTGAGCCAAATGACATCACATTGTTGAATAATCTTTGAACAGCATCTGGCTCTGCCTTTCAAGCTGAAAAGGAAAACCTCCTTCCTACATTCTAAGTAGTGGCATAACTGGAGAGAGATGGCCTCTCCTAAGGGTTATTACTGGTATTTTCTATTCCTCCTCCTCCTCAGCTATGGTGGTCACTTATAGATCACCAAAAGAGAGAATGAGCATCACCAAAAAAGATCTGATAAAGTAGATTGTAATCAATGAAAGCTTATGACAGAAATTTCTTTCTCTTAGGTGATCTCAAAGGTGCTACTGGATCCTTTTAATTGTTTTAATGCTAAAGCAGACCAGCACACCTATCCCTTTCAATACTCTCTCTCTCTCAAAAAAAGAAGGCACTGACTTGCATAAAATTGTGTGCGCAAACTGATATGTATGAATGCAAAATCAGAAAGGATTTTTATATTTTGAAATACTGTTTTAAGCACTGTTATCTTTTCAAATTGTATTTTATTCTTTTTAATGAGTGATTTATTTTAATATTGTAATAGTGTAATTCTATTTTATGGTCACTTTGAATGTTTTTAATTGTATTGTTCTTTTAAATTGTAAGCCACTTTGAGTCCCAGTTTTTGTGGGAAAGTGGGATATAAATAAATATTATTGTTATTATTATTATTATTACTACTACAACACTGTCCCTTGCCTAAATTAGGAGGGCTGTGATCAGGTGTTCTTTATTCCTTTTTAGTCTACAATCCAGGCATTTACTGTAGTTTGGCCAGTCCCAGATCCCTTATCTCATTTATTATGATGCTTTATCTTTAACTCTGCCTTGAACTGGACATCCCTTTATATAAAGGATATCTTTTTTGAAAAACAATAGTAAGTCGACTGTCAGCCCTTTCAATAGAGGATTGTTTGGTACAAAAAAAGGACACAGGGAAGCCCTCACCTTGTAATTGTTTAATGATCTTGGAGAAATACTCTTTGTCTTCTCAAAAGGCATGCATAAGGAATGCATCAAGTTGCATCCGACAGGACAAAGTATACCTTTCATCATGTATAGACTTTCTCCCCAAACCTTGCTGAGAAACCATAATTTATATCAGCACATTTTGCCATGGACATATCAGATTTTACTTTTCACATATTGTTTTCCTCAGCGAACAATAACCATTCATCTTCTCATTTCCTTAGACTCATTTCATGGTGTTCACCCTAATATTCTTTTGATGTTGACTCACCCTTGCTGTCTTTATTTATATCCCACCTTTTTTGTGCCCACACACCACTTAGAGCAGCTAACAATAATTAAAACCAATAATAAAAATTCCAAATAATAATAATAAGGGTACAAAATATTCTGTGAATTGTCATTGAATTGGGTATTGGGAATTCTCTGTTACAAGTATATAGCTCTCTTTGTGGAGTTACAGTTCTAGAATTGCTTGAGAAAAAGAAATAACAAAGAGTCTAGAAAATCAATTCCGTAGCTAACTTAATATGATGCATAAACACAAAGCAGTTTTAGTCCTGCAGATGGTGGAATTGGTTCTTGGCCTTATAGCAAACAAAAAACATGAGGAGATGCAGGAGCATTTCTCTAGTGCCATATGCTAAAACACATAAACACACTCCAGTGTGGCTATTAAATACATTTGCACTTTGGCAGCAGCCAGGAATAATTCTCACATATTAGTGTTAACAAGCTTAGCATTACCACATTATTTGTGACACCCTACTGCCAAAGAATACACTAACTACACCCAGAGTCACAAGGAAAGGTGTTGGAGACATGACAGCAATGCTAAATATACAGAGACAGGCAAATATTTGGGACTCAACAACAGACATGTAAGATCAGGGGCTATAAGAAGCTTCATCAAGGTAGTAACCTAGAGCAGAAAATCCAGAAATATGAGAATCTGTGTACCTTTCTTGTATATCTCAAGCCAGTGTTTGTGCTAGAGGGCTAAGTGGGAGGTCACAAACAATTGGAGGGAAGATTAACAGAAGGGTCTCCTGTTTCCATGTGGCTACTGCCACAGATTTACCATTTTTGAAGTCAATGGTTCTTAAGGACTAACAATTAATTAATATCATGAACAGCAGCTACATACTTCATATCTTCCAACTATCCTGATCTGGAAAGGACTCTCTCAATTAATCTCCTGTCATCCCACTTTTCCAGCCACTTTTAATATATCCCACTTTCTTTTCTCTCCCCCCCCCCCCCACTTTATCCTCCCCTTACTTCAGTTGCTGCAAACTGAGTTCAAAGTACCAAGTAATTTTTACTCAGTGAACTTTGTAGACAAACAGGCTAACTTGCCATTTACCTGTAGACTGAGACAAAAGTAAACTGCTGAAGTCTCTCCTAGCTTGTGTGCTCTTCCACATTAATAACCTTTACTGTCTTGAACTCTGATGGCCACACATGTCCTGGTTTTCATCTGTGAAATACTGGAGGGCATAGTTTTGGACTATGTCTCTGGAGTCTAGGGTTCGATTCCCTGCTTGGCTTTGAAACCCACTGGGTGACCTTGGGCAAGTCACATGCTCTCAACCTCAGGGGAAGGCAATGGCAAGCATCCTCTGAATAAATCTTGTCAAGAAAACTCCATGACAGGGTTTGCCATAACAACTTGAAGGTGCACAACAACAACATATGATACTTTACAGCAGGGGTGGGCTCCTATGGTAGATCTAGGAACCAATTTTAGCCACTTTATCCTCCAGGGGAAAAACATGCAAAAATGTAAAGTGATAAAAAAAATCCAGAAGAAGAATTGCTGTTGCTAAAACATGACAGGAAGGTTCTGCAACCTATTTAAAAGGTGAATCACTGTTTCAGGAGAGGGAGACCATTGGGGCAGTGGCAGAAGAACAGTGATCCAGGGGACCTAAAGGAGTATGGGGGTTGTAAAAATAGCCTCAGAGTAACATTTGGCACCAGGTCTCTCTTTGCCCACCCCAAAGAGACACTCCTACACAGTGGCCCTTGGTATCTCATGGAGTTTGGTGCCAGGACCCCCTGTGAATATCAAAATCTGTGGATGTTCAAGTACCATTGAATACAGTGGTGTAGTAGAATAGTGTCCCTTATATAAAATGGCAAAATCAAAATTTGCTTTTTGAAATATCTATCTATCTATCTATCTTGGAGAGCCAGTGTGGTGTAGTGGTTTGAGCATATGACTCTGGAGGAGAAGGTCTGGATCCTGGTTCGTTTATTTAAATCCGTTGGGTGATCTTGGGTAAGTGACACTCTCTCAGCCTCAGAGGATGGCAATGGCAACCCCCCTCTGAAGAAACCTGCCAAGAAAACCCTGTGATAGGTTTGCCTTTGGATCCCCATAAGTCAGAAACCTATGAAGGCACACAAAAACAACTACAGCAACAAATATATATTTTTAATATCTTCAAGCCATGGCTGAATCCATGGATAAGGAATCTGTGCATAAGGAAGGCCAACTGTAATGTGTAACTTGGCCCTCACACATATATACAGCCCAATTCATGTTATCAAAGCTGTTAAGATGAGTCCCTGCTCTCCATCAACATTTTATAAAAATAAATGGCATTTCATTCATCACTATGCGTAGCTTGGAATTCCTGCAGACAAACACTACTGGAACTTGTATTCTTCTAATCTGCAATTGTGTAAAGTTTAGAAACTTGAAGAACAGCCAAGTCTCTGTAGTGTAATACATTCTTTACATGCAGACATTTTGCACTCCAATTCCTTGGATCTCAAAGTAGGGCAATGAAACCTTGAAAAGCCACTGTCTCTGTCAGATTAGACAATACACAAAGTGTCTGCATTGCCCACTGGTAGTTGACTGATACCACTTTAATAGTCATGATCCATTTCATGGGATCATGGAATTTGTAGTTTGGTGACAGCCCTGGAAAAGAATCATCATTGGAAAAGACAATAAAGCTTGGTAAAATTGAAAGCAATAGGAAAAGAGGAAGACTACAACACATGTGGATTGACTCAGTCAATAAAACCATCACTTTGAATTTGCAAGGCCCAACCAGGGCTAATTAACAACAGGGTCTCTTGGAGGTTTCTCATCAATAGGGTTGCCATAAGTCAAAGCCACCTGGCTAGCACTCGGCAAACAACAAAGCCCTTAGAATTCTATAATAGGCCAGTCTCCAGAAAATTCTAGACCACTCTCTAGGCCACTCTCCAGAAAAGTCTAACTATTCCATTAAACTACAAACCCCGCAAGTTCCATAGGATGGAGCCCCACTACAGCTAAAGTGCAATGAAAACACTGTAATTATGTAGTGTACTCTGAGCAAGATGGTCATGTGGTCTAACCCAGTGTAATGTACAGCTGGTCCTCCACATTTCTGGCTTTGACTTCTGTGGATTTGATTATTCACAAATTTGATCAATAGGGTCTCTCTAGGAATCTCTAAATCCTCCAGCGCAACTCTTGCCAGATGTTGACCATAAAGTTGCTCTGGAGGACCTAGAGATTCCTAGAGAAAACACTTCTTTAGGCATCTGTAAGTCATGCAGCACCATTCTATGGTCAAATACTAGCAGATGTTGAGCACAGAGTTGTGCTGGAGGACCTAGAGATTCCTAGAGATGTTTTCTCTGGTTTAAAAAATTGTGTGTGTGTGGTTTTTTTATTTGCAGTTTTTCAGCTTTCGTGAGGGCCCTGTGCCCCTAACACGTGGAGGGCTCACTGTAGCTTCATGTGTTCCACATTGTGCACAAAAGAGCATTGTTGTTATTGCTGTGTTTCTTCTTTTGACTTATAACAACCCCAAGGGGAAGCTACCATGGGGTTTTCTTTGCAGTTTTCCTCAAAGGGGGTTTGCCATTGCCTTCCTCTGAGGCTGAGAAAGTGTGACTTGCCCAAGGTCACCCAGTGGGTTTCCATTGCCAAGCCTGGATTCGAACCCTAGTCTCCAGAGTCATAGTCAATGCTCATAGAGAATAATAACTCTAAAAAACTAGATTATTTGAGAAAAGTTTACTTTTAAATTATTCTACTCATTAAGCAACATAGAACACAAAGCTGTGTTATTATTCATATGGCTGAGCATGGGGGGGGGGGGGGAAACAATCTCAAGAGAAGAACCTGCTTTAAAATTAATTTCCAAGTCTCTCTGATACATAAAAAGTAGGTCACTGAAAAAACATGACACAGGAGGTCTTAAGGGGAGGCAGCTTGAAGATGCAACATGCTCCTTACTTGGAAGAGACTATTTTGGATATATCTGGCAGCTTTCCACAGATATTGGTTGTCACTTTCCAACACCACATTCCTCAGACTATTTATGTTTCAGCCACAGGAATTATTCTTCAAAATGGGGTTGGGAGAGGATATCTTAAACTTGAAGGTATTTCTGTATCAGTATGGTTTGGCAAGGAAATGAAGGGAAATCTGCATTTAAAAAACATGAAACAAATACTGCAGTGAATAAAGCATTTGATAAAGACGTTCCTCTTTATAAAGTCTTTTTATGCCCCCTTTTCTTCCTCTTCCTCTGTACAGCTGGGTTTTTTTAGCAGCATTGGTAATGGGAGGATGGTGAAGGAGGACTGGAGAAAAAGATTTTGGCTCCGAGTCCCTGCCTACAACTGGCAAGGTTGACAAACTTGGCAAGATCTGTACAAAGGAGGTTTACCATTACCTTCCTCTAATACCCAAATATAAACCACAAACTCCTGTCTGTTGTTGTTGTTGCCTGACATGCACTTCTGACTTATGCTGTACCTATCATGGGGGGCTCTTGGCAAGATTTGCTCAGGGGAGGTTTGCCACTGCCTTCCCCTGACTTGCTTAAAGTTACTCAGTGGGTTTCATGGCCGAACTGGGACTCAAACTCTGGGTCTCCAGAGTTGTAGTTCAGCACTCAAACTACTATGCTAAACACTGGCACTCCCACTACCTTTTAAAATGCACATTTAGCGCTGCAACAATAACTCCTCTTATAAGCAAATGTGGCAGACAGCATGTTATCAGTGAGGCTCATAACAAGCTCTGTGGAATGTGGCTTCTCTATGAACTGAAAAGCTAATGTTTTGTCTTTCACCATTCCAGAACAGCCTTCTCTCAGCCTCGACCACAACTCCCATCACCCAAGGAATGGCCTAATGGAGAAGGCTTGGATGGTTAATGATTTGTAATTAAGGGCCAAACAGTCACCCTTTCCTAGCAAATAATTTGCTAATCTCAGCCAAGAACTTCATCAATTATTTGTAGAGTTCCTTTTTATTATTTCTAAGATTGGGGTCAAGTTGTACACTATACTCATTCAACGCAATGACTCAAAATGCAATAATCTATCTTGCCTTGCTGATGACCTTTTCCAGGAACTTCATTCTTTTGACAAGATCAAGCAATGTGCTGGCAGTGGAGGAACTTCCTTTCCCTGGAAAAGTTTCCAAAGAGAGTGCAGAAAATTGCTTAAAAGGTAAAGACTAGGTGATCCTGCACATTGATTTATTATTTAAATTAGATTTTTTTTAAAAAAAACCAATCACCACAACTAAGTGAAGAACAACTATTGGGTTGAGTTCACTGAAAAGAAATAAAACATACTGTAGTTCAATCTATTGGTGTGTGCGTGTGCCTGTGTGTAATGTCATCTGGTCCAGATTAAAGTCTTTTTCACACTACAGAAATATAGCACTTTAATACTACTTTAAGTACCATGATTCCATCCTATGCAATCCTGGGATTTGTAGTTTTGTGAAGCACCTTCACAATGAAGTCCAAATCCCTCCCAAACTTCAAAGCCCAGGAATCCATAGGACAGAGCCACAGAAGTTAAAGTGAAAACAAAGTTATGTGAAAGAGGTGTGAAAGAGACCCGTGACACAAGGATTCCCTAAACAAGGAGTTCGTCATCTTTGTTCCTCCAGCTTCAGCTCTCAGATGCCTCCACCAGCATGACAAACGATGATGGATTCTGAAGCTGAATCACAGAATCTTAGCACTGGAAGGGGCCACAATGGCTATTTATTCCAACTCCCTGCCGTGCAGGAATACACAACTAAAGCACTCCTGAAAGATGTCCATCCAACCTCTAGAGCCAAACAACTCCTACTGTAAAAAAGTTCTTCCTAATGTCCTAACGCTGCTTGTCATAAAGACCAAAGATTACTACTTTTCTCTTTACTCCTGGTACTATCCCCCTCCCCACAAAAAGCATGGGCCATTGGTGAATGCATACTTTAAGACCTTTTGTTCCCATGAGATATAAACAGAAACCAAGTCTCCATAAATAAATCACTCTGTGTTACCCCCTCTGTTCCATCTACTTTAATGTGTCAATCTTTCTGACAATGCTATTTTCCATACTCCAAGTAATCCCTTGCAATTTTCCAGCAGTAATTGTCCCTTTTTGCAGGAGAGTGAGCTCTCTTCCCCCATACCCCTGTAGCAGAGAATTTACTTCCCAGAAAATATCTGTTCATCTGCATTGACCATTCTAACTACTGAAGTTTGTGTCTACTCCAGATTCATGACACAGATGTCATGTTGACTACAATATAAAATCTACAGCAATGATTAATAAATTAAATGTATTAATGATTAATACATAAATGTGGTTGGCCTTTGAAAGTTTAACATTTCCACCTGTTTTCCTCATATTATGTCCCTCTTTTCCAAGTTTCACCATTTCTACCACAACCACCCCAACAAGTCTTACAGTGCAATTCAATACATGTTTGTTTGTGTGCCCTATAGAGTTCAATAGGGATTACTCCAGAGCAACATGTTTGACATTGTAGCTTTGACAATTCACTGGTCTTCCACAACAAAAGGCTGTGACCATGCCTGGCAATACTTTTACTGTTCCAATTGGTGTAAGGCTATAGTATAATTTGAAAAGGGAACACAGGTTACAGGTGTAGTTGTTCAATCAACAGTAATTTGTTGCTGATGAGAATTAAACAATCAGAATAGAATCAGAATGTGTTACGCTCATCCATTACCTAGGTAGGATAGTCAAACTTCCATTTTCAGTGATGATCCATTTTCAGAGGTGACATACTCTGTGGACCTTATCACACGAGGCAATTTGGGAGTATACTCCAAAGGCAATCTGAACGCAATCATGGGGTTTCACGTTATTGCGTAATAACTTATCTCACACAATTTCGGGCAATGGGAAGTCATTCCGAACGCAATCATAGGGTTTTATGTAATTGTGTAATAATTTATCTCACGCAATTTCGGGCAATGGCTGGTTATTTTCGGATAATGGGAAGTCACTCCGGACGCATTCCGAACGCAACTAGAACTCACGTAAATTCATGTAGCGAAGTTACATGAATTCGAATTGGCCCCATTCGAAATTGGGAGAAATTCCTCCCATGTTATAAGGTCCAGAGATACACTGATGGGATTAAAAAAAAATAAAGATGTTTGCAACTTGCTAGAGCCTGTTAACTGATCACATTTTGTGTAACAAACTTATAAAGATACAGTAGTCCACCTTTATCCACAATTTGCTTTCTATGGTTTCAGTTATTACAGGTTAAAATTCAGATTATAGGTAATCTTTTCGGACCACAATTGACCAGGGGTAATTGAAGCTATGGAGAGCAAAATTGATGTTTTGGATGGTTTGCTACCATCCCCTAGGAGTCTTGGGATGTATCCCCTGTGGATAAGAGGGGAGTACTGTATCTACTTTTAATAAATAATGTGACACATGAGTATAGTGATATTTTGTGTAATTGTTTACTCGTTATTCTTACAATGTTGCTTGGTGGGGCCATTTTGTGTGGAATTGGGATTATTTTTGTATTTTAAGTGTATTTACGGTAAAACAACAATTAACTAACAGCATCAGAAACATTATGATTATACCAGTAATGTGTTATATAATGAAGAGCCTCTCAGTGATGCGTATCATTAAAGAATTGTTCTCTATGTTATAAATTGCTTCTAAAAAGTAATACTACAAGCTCTGTGTCTTTCTAAGGGCCAAGTGGTGAGTTCTCAGAGGCAACTGGCTGCTGTTAGAAACAGAATGTTGAAATTAGATAAGAGTGGAGAAAGGTTTTTCTTTCTGTCTTTTCTCTCTCTCTCTCTCTCTCTCTCTCTCTCTCTCAAGGGTCCCATCATGGTGATAGATACTGTAGGGGTGCAGTCAATTAGAGAAAGCCTCCTTCTGCCCTCAGATTGCAGGCTACTTGCCCCTGGATTTGATGGCCCCTTGATCTGGGCCAGCAAAACAGTTTTTACATGCCCAGTGAACAGGACAACTCCTCTGCTTCTCACAATTACAATTATGCTTATGTTGCCATGCCACTTTTAAATGGCATATTTAAAGTATGCAGCACTTACTCAAATAAACACTTCTCCAGTTATATACATTAGAACACCTGCCTCATTACATCTTGCCAACCAGCTGTCCTAAAGATCCTTTTTAATGCTTCAAAGTATATTCTATAGCAAGTGGAAGTATATTTAGCCTGGACATATCACTATTTCTGGCCCATGACATTTTTGCATGTGATCACTGGTATGCTTGTTCCACCCTCTTTCTGTATAAGTCAATTTGCATTTTGCTTGTTAGAACTGTGTGAAAACTGGTATTTAAATGAATATTCACATATGAGGGGGAATCCAAAAGTTTTAATAATCACCTTTTTAAAAAACTGACAGAAAGTTTGTTTTGATTTGTAGTTGTTAACTTATCTCTATATAGTCACTATCTAGATTTATACATTTTCCCAGCGTATCTTGACCCTCTGAATGCCTAATACTGTAGAAGTTTGCAGATTGCGCCTTACGAGGGGATATCGTAAAGTAATAATTATCACCCGGAAGTTATATGGCATATTGATGAAATTTTGTCGGTGTCTTCATTGGTCCCTAAGTGCATATTGCTGAGAAAACCAACTCATTGCGTCCTTTGTTTTTGTGACTGGCTCTGCCTGAAGGGACTGAAGTGTAAAATCTTCATCAGGCACAATCTGCAGGTTTCTACAAAATCAGGTATTTGGAGCATCAAGATACGCTGGGGAAAATGTATAAATCTAGATCGTGACTACATAGAGATAAGTTAACAACTACAAATCAAAACAAACTTTCTGTCAATTTTTTAAAAAGGTGATCATTAAAATTTTTGGATACCTACTTGTAAATATGTTTGATGGATTTTGATCAAGTGCTTGGAGCATCTGCCCCATGAGGAAAGACCACAACATTAAAAACCTCTTCAAAATTGGGGGAAAAAGTACCGCAGAGATGCATAAAATGGTGTGAGGTGTGAAGAAAAAGGGAACTGAGAGGTGTTTCACATCTTTAAGTCTAGAACTTAGGAATCATCCAGTAAATCTGACTGGTGGGAGATACAGATAAAAGGAAATCCTTCACAGCATAGTTAAACTATGGAATTTAACTATGGTGTGCAGGATATATTGACGATGACTTCCAATCTGCATGTCTTTTAAGGGAGAGCAGACAAATTTGCAGAGGATAACATTACTGTGGAGGATAACACTATTAGTTATGATGGTGACACCTTCATTGGACTGCACCTCCTTACATGATTATTAGCCAGTCTCTATTCTTTTTAAAATACAGTATGATCTTACAGCGAGTGGTAGCAACACAACTCCAGTCTTTTTTGGATAAAACAAATTACGTGGATCCATTCCAATTTAGGTTTAGGCCTGGTTATGGAACAAACACAGCCCTGCTTGCTTTGGTAGATGACCTATACGAGGAGTAGGGTAGGGAAAGTGGGTTCCTGTTGGAGTCATGGTATACTTCTGGGTCATTTGGCTGATATGCAACTTGGGCATTGCTTTGCACTAGTTTGGCTGAATGTTCCCTGTGGTGGTGCTGGACACTAGCCTGTGAGGTTCCCCAGGGGGCCACATTGTCCCATATCCTTTTTAACATCTACACATAGCCACTGAGAGAGATCAGCCAGAGATTTGGGGTTGGGTTTTATCACTATGCTGATGACACCCAGCTTTCTCTACCCTTTATAACTGATGCCAAGGAGGATGTGGAAGTCCTGAATCATTGTCTGGATTCAGTGAAAGACTTGATCAGGTTAATAAACTGAGGCACAATCTGAACAAGATTGGAATGCTATTGATTGGGATCACAGCCTGACCTGGATGGAGGTGCTCTCCCTCTGAATTATCAGGTTTGTAGCTTTGGCGTGTTCTTGGATCCAGTGCTTCTGGAAGGGCAGGTTGTTGCACTGGCCAGGACTGCCATTGCCCCTCTTTGGCTGGTGTGCCAACTATGCCCTTTCCTGATAGACATTGGTCATAGAGTCACCCTGGAGGACCTCTAGATGCCTACAGAGACCACTTTTTCCTCCTGATGCAGATAAGTAAAACCATGGTTACTGATCCCATTGATAAGGTAGTCAGAGTGTATTGTTTTAAGACTGCTTTTAAATGTTTTAAAAGAGTACATATTTTAATGTGTTTTAAAAGGTTTTATTTTGTACTGTTGTAATTGTTTTTATTTGTTCATTCCCTCGACAGCCCTTGTGGGGTGGGGTGCGATACAGAAATATCTTAAATAAAATAGAATAAAATAAAACAAGCATCAGAGACAGTCTGCCTCTGCATAATACCCATTACTGGGCAATGTGATTAAGAGGGTGATATTGCTCTCTTGTCCTCCATGTTTACATATTAACCCACTTATAGCAAACTGTGGGAATAGGACTGTCACCCTACCCAGGGTTCTGATTTAATTCAGCATGGTTTTTATGATCTTATATATTTCAAAATACAAATTTATAGACAAAATCTGGATTAAGGCGGCTGGAGCCTGGAGTAGTTTCAAAAATATGACCCATTCTTAGATCTGGTAACATATAAATGATATAAATCAGGAGTGGGCAACTGTGAAAATCTAGGGGTGCAGTCAAACTTGGAGAGCTGTACATCCAGCATAAAACCCACAAAGTTGTGTTTAGTCCCCTTAGGCCATTTTAGAACCTTGAGATTTAAAAAAAAATACAATAGGACATGAGTAGAAGTCAATTCCTATTCATTTTGTCTTTTCTTTAAAAGGTCTTTTCTAGGCATAAAATACCCCTTTACCTCCTAGAGATATTGGGCAGGGGGGGGGTATTTTGACCCTTTAAGGGTCACACAAAGAGTCTTCTGGGAGTGTGAAGCCCACTGATGACACTTTGCCCACCTTGATATAAATGAATGAATTATTAATAAAATACAAAGCATGATAGTGTGAACCCACTTTCAACCCTGCAGCTTCAGTGAGACTAACACTGCATTTTTACTCCATTATTCAAGTAACATGTAAAAACTTCACTAGATAGAAGAAATCATGAGAGGAAGGAAGCAAAATACACCTTTTTCCTTCAGCACTAGTTCCACAACCCATGTCAAATCTCATGCAATTGCACAAAAAAACCATTCACAATCTTGCCCTGTTGTTACATTTATTTATTTATTTATTTAGCTCCTGATTTATACAATATTCTGTAAATCTAAGAGCTAGTGCATTAAAATTCTGATTCACACGATAGAATGGGAGGCACAGATCAGTTCATCACCAGGGTTCAAAATATCAGTTACTCAACTGTTTCCTTATCACAAGTGCAAAGAGTAGTCTAGGTATAAAGTCACTAGTATAAGGATTTCTTCATGAAAACACAAGCGAACTATAAATTTAATTCAACATTACATTTATGTTACAAAATTGACTTATCTGCTGCCCTGAACTACCTCAAGAAAATACTTATTAATTTCCTAGGAATCAAACTTCACATTAGTTGCTGGAGAATAATGATGATATTTTTCAAATGTCAATGTATGTAATGCATGAGTGGGGTAAACGCAACCCCTGAACCCCATTTTGGCAGCCTCTGAAACCACCCCATCAATCCCCAAAGCCCTCCAACATTTTTTTAAAAAATCAGAGCAATATTTACCCAAAAACTGCACCAATCTGGACCCAATTGTGCAAATTATTGGGAAAATACCATCACATACCAGAATCCCTCAGATATTTCTATTACCATTGCAATCTCTTTCAAATGGCAATGAGATACTATAACATGACTTCCACTTGCCATTTTGAGAGTGTTGTTAGGTTACAATTGCCATCTCACCTAGGCAGAATATTTAACAGCGAGGAATACTGGGACTTGGAGGAAACAAATAAGGGGATGGGATACACTTTCTGCATCCCTGACCCACACACAAAATGGTACAAGAGAACCCAGATTCTTATAATATTTGCATGTGATGATTCATGGTGTATGACTGTCATTTTGGAAATACTTCCTAACCAGAAATATATTTCACAGTACTGGGGAAGAATGTGAGTAAGTGCAGGTCTCCTCAGTGTGATATTTATCTGCTAACTGTGGATAAGCAACTTCAAGATCTCTGATCTTAAGTTTCTACAGTTTTAAATTGGCTGGGACAACCCTGCAAATCTTCCATGAAACAGAGCAGTGCTCTCTGTTGCTGTGTGTCTTCAAGTTGTTTCAGACTTATGGCAACCCTAAGGCAAACATATCATGGGGTTTTCTTATTCAGATTTGTTCAGAGGGGTTTGCCATTGTCCTCCTGTAAGGCTGAGAGTGTGTGACTTGCTCAAGGTCACCCAGTAGGTTTCCATGGATGAGAGGGGATTTGAAGTCCAGTCTTCCAGTCTCCTAGACCAGCACTGAAGCCTCTAGGCCATGCTGGACCTGTAAAGGAGTTCTTGGACTGTCTGGACTCTTTCAAACGGGAGGAATTTCTCCCAAATCCGAATGGAGCCCATTCGGATTCATGTAAATTCGCTAGTTTAGCAAATTTACATAAATCCCCATTGCGTTCAGAAGGCATCCGGAATGTCTTCCTATTACCCGAAAATAACCCCCCCCTTGCCCGAAATTGCGTGAGAACCTTTAATACACAATAACGCAAAACCCATGATTGCATTCGGAGTGACTTCCCTTTTGCCCGAAATTGCATGAGAAGAATTAATTCGCAATAACGTGAAACCCCAGGATTGCGTTTGGATTGCCCTTGCATTATACTTCCAATTTCCCACGTCTGAAAGAGTCCTCTGTCAAATAAAGACTTGCCTTCTATAAAGTAGGATACATGGTCTCCCAAGCTCAGCATAATTAACAGGTTATGCCTAATACAAGCATCTGCCCCTACTAAGTATGCATGGTATACCAGGAATGCAGAGTGACTACCTTCCATTTATGACTACTCCTCCTTTTGCCCTTCACTGATCTATTATCAAAGAGCCCATGCAATGATGCACTGAACTGAACAGAAAAGCTCAGCAATATAGCCGACTACACACAGAAATGCAATTGATGAACCATTTTGCTTCCCCCAATATTTTTCCTATTGTAAGCAAATGCTGTCCAGCAATGTAAATTTGAAAGAGGAAAACTCCAAAAGCAAAGTTATTCAAGTAGATACAGACAAATCTTTTCTTGAGGGATGAAGAGCAAATAAATAAATAAAAAAACCATCTCCAGTTAACCAGCAAGACTGAAGGTCAACCTAGATGTGACGCCAAGTATGTTCTTCAGTTTCATAGCTGGGATTTTCCTTTTTCATTTAAATATAAGCCAGCCAAAATCCCCTACCAGAATGTAGGGATCCATGTGTATAGGCAGGATATTTTCAGAGCTTGGAAGTTATGTTTTTGGATGACAACTCCCAGAATCCCTCACACAGCATGGTTACCTCTATCTGGATGTCTAAATGATTTCACCATATGCCAACATCAGGTAACATCCCCAAACTTGGTAATGACTCCCTTCAGAATACCTACTGTATATACTCATGTATAAGTCTAGAAAATTTAGTAAAAAATATTGATCCAAAAAACCTGAGTCAACTTATCCACAGGACAGTGTAAGTACTGTACTTTAACTCTTATTTAAAAAGGGACTGTTCCCTGGTGAAAGACAAGAATCTGTCCTGGAAGCACTGACCCTCCTCTAATCTCTCATCCATCCTGTCTTTAGTATGAGCTCAAACAGTGATGCCTGCTGGAATTTTGCGAGTTCTCTGGTAATTGTTTTCATTTGCTTCATTCTTTAGATCCTTTGTTATATGCACTTATGTTTTATCCTCAACTTATCCATGAGTCATATCAAAATCCATAATTTTGGCCACAAACCTGCCTCGACTTACACATGAAGTCGACTTATATTCGAGTATATACAGTATTTTCTCAGCACTTAACATTCAGCTGTGATATGAACTGAGCACACCTTAACAAGTATTACGGTAGTTGCTGGTCAAATCCCTCCCACCCACATTTTCCAAAGCAGTACTGTCTACCACAGACATCTACAATTCAGAGCTGGAATTCCACAGTAAAAAAGCAGGCCGGGCTACTTAATGAAACTTTCAGAGCCAATGGCTTTTGTTATCTGAAATAAACAAGTCACACCTTCCCAGTTAAAAGTAGCCCTTTAGTAGCCAGGGCATTAATTGTTACACACCTTACCTAATAGGAAACTTCTTTCTGACAATAGATTAGGTTACTCTTTCCACTGCTCAAAATCATCCTTCTCCAGCCTTGCACACTCAAACTATTTGGACCATAACTCCCACCAGGCCCTGCCAGTGAGGGTCAATAGTGATGGATTATAGTAGCCAAAGTCCAAATATCTAGAGGTACTGGATTGGGGAAGGCTGCCTTAAAATTTGCTTGGGTACAAAGGCACATGTGTGAATAGCAAGCACACTTGCTAAAACAACAGCAGAGGACCACCATCTCTGTGAGTTTTTCCAGAGCAGAAATATTTGCTTACTTTATAAGTATAAATCACAAAGTGGCAAGCAGCCAACAAAAAAACATGTGATCTTCTCTGTATGTTATGAGCATGGTAAAGATTACCACAATTGTGCTGTCAGGTTTACATGGGCAGTTTAAAATGAAGCTTATATTTCAACCCCCTCTTATTGAACTAGTAAAGTTGACTGTCATTACTGCATGAAGACTTGGGGTAGGGAAAATTTTGTGGGTGGGAGTAGAACTCGCAATATACTTTGAAAGTATACCAATTATACTTTGCCTGACGGGGAGAGTGGGTAGTCCAAAAAAAGCAACTTTTCCAAACCATGATTCCACACAGATGCACCCCACCCATCCCTCCAGAAGTTCAAACTCTTCTATACAGAGAATGTTTGTTGTTAATTCTCTCAAGTTTGCTTTGACTTATATGGACTGTATGAACCAAAGACTTACCAAGTCACCCAGTTTTTCAACACTCCAGCCCATGTCTTGCAAATTAATCCACATCTAATGTGGTCTTGCTCTTCTCCTCCTCCTTCCTACCAGCCAGAAAGCCCTGAGTTAAGATCTCCTTTCATTCATTAACTCATAAAAGTATAAAACCAGCCTGCTAATTCAGCATCCTGTTCAATTAAGAGGTCAAAAAAGAAAATTCTGAGACATAGAAGACATTTTGCTGCCTGGGGCAAAGGACAAGATGGTGTCATTTCATGTACAAAAGCCAGCAATGTTGTGGTGGGATAGTATCCTCTAAGGCAGTGGTTCTCAACTTGTGGGTCGCAACCCCTTTGGGGGTCGAATGACCCTTTCACAGGGGTTGCCTAAGACATAGGAAAACACATATTTCCAATCATTTTGGGAACCGAGACACTACAATTTTATGGTTGGGGGTCACCACAATGTGAGACACTGTATTAAAGGGTCACAGCATTAGGAAAGTTGAGAACCACTGCTCTAAGGCAAGAGACCAATTTGGTCTGCAATGTTGCCTTCACTGCTTTGTTGCTAAACAGAAATTAACAGTTGGGGTGTCTTTCCTGGTACCTGCACTGATTTCACTCAATGTGGGTGGAAGGAAGCCAAATTCTTGGACTGCCAATCTATATCATACCAAACACCCTATACTACAAACAACCTTTTCTCAATTTAGATTCCTTGCCGCAGGACTAGAATTTTCTCATTCTGAGATAATTAACAACCAGATTCTTACAACAAAAGTGATCAGACACACAGAAGCACAGAGACTGTACCGGTTTCTCAGCTATACAGAAGAAGATGTTTTAATTGCAGTTGTTAGCATGCATGCATGCAAGGCTGTGATGCGCTGCCAGACTAAATTGCCTCTTTTACCCAAGGTTAAAATTAAAATAATAAAATAGAGAAGACATTTCATTCTTTGCATCTGGCCACTCTCATGACAATATGGAAAAGACAATCAGCTTCTGTGTAATCTGTGAACACAGGTAATGGATAAGCCCTACATTTAACCTGATGACCAATTTATTCCATTGTGAATAAAAGAAAAAATAGGTTCCATGTGGCTAGCTACCTGTCATTACTTTCCTTGACCAAATCCAACCCTCTGGGGTTCCCAGGCAGCTTTGTTCTTTCCTCTTAACACTGGATTTGGTGACTCTGTGGCTTTTGTATGGCCCTCCCCATTTTTAATGGTTCAAAAGGTACATCTCCTGTAGCTTAGCTACTGACAAGAAGAACTTTAAGCCTTTGCTTTCACCTGCCATTAGAATGGAGCCCCTTAAATTTCTCCAGCCCTCAGACTGCAAGGTATTCTCTATCTTTGGAATATATAGGAAGCTCACCTCTTCTTTACTGTTTGTCCATCTAAGCCAGAAGTGGGCAACTCAAAACAGGCCATTTTTCCTTCCTGTGCCTGTCCAGCAAGCCACAGAATCACATTTCAGCCTACCCAAAGTGACATGATGTCACTTCTGGCTGTGATTTTGGCCATTTTTTAAAAAAAAAATCCCCTTTTTTCATCTGTTTTAGGGAGGTTTGGGGGCCAATGGGGTTTAAGAGAGAAAATTGTATCTTTTTGCAGATTCTGGGTAGTGTTTTTGTTTTTGTTGTTTTTTGAAGGGGGAATTGCCTCCAAATCTTAGTGGGGGAAATTGGGGGATTTCAGGGGCTTCTGGGGGCTTTCATGGGCTGCACATAGTGGACCCAAGGGCTGCATACCACCAGATGACCCCACTTTGCTCATCTTGTGTTCTCCACAATCAGAGTTCTTTCTCATCATAGAATCACAGAGCTGGAAACAACCTCAAGGGCCATCTGTCACACCTGGCTGCCATGCCAGAATCCACAACTAAAGCATTTATGAGAGACAGGCATCCAACCTCTGTTTGAAATCTTCAAAGACGAAGAGTCTACCAGACAGTCTGATCCTCTTACAGTCAAGATGTTCTTCCTGAAGTTTAGGTGGCTTTGTTTCTAATTGCAATGCATTGGTTACTGTCAGCAGCAGCAGAAAAAAAGCTTGCTTCATCGTCTACATGACATCCCTTCAAATATTTAAAGATAGCTATTATATGTGTGCAGCCATCTCTTCCCCAAGCTAAACATACTTTGTTTTGTCTAAGTCATTACTTATATGGCTTCATTTCCAGATATTTGATCATCTTGGTTGCCTTCCTCTGAACATGTTCCAGCTTGTCAATGCCCTCACTGAATTGTGGTGTCCAAAAGTGGCCACATTATTCCAGTGGTGAGGTCTGACTGAAGCAGAATAGAACGGTATTATTATTTTACCCTGTCTGGACATTGTACTACTGTTGATGCAGACTAGAATTGCATTGGGTCTTTTAGCTGCTGTGTCACACTGCTGACTCATCATCTTTTTCTTGTTTACCTTCAAGTCAAATCTATTACAGGGTGTTCTTGGCAAGGTTTGTTCAGATGGAGGGTTTGCCTTTGTCTTCCTCTGGTGACTGGCCAAAGGTTACCCAATGGGTTTCCATGGCCAAGCTGGGATTTGAACCCTGGTTTCAAGAGTCATAGTCCAACACTGAAACCACTATATCACACTGGCTCTTATAATCTTCTACCTTTTTAGCAGGATAGACCAGTGACTGATATTATATCAAAGGGTGGGAAGCACACAACCCTCCTGACATTGTGGACTGTATCTCCCAGCATTGACCATAACTGTGTTTACTGTCTGGTGCTGCTGGTAGATTCCAACTGCAGGTCTGCCTGACTCCTACCCCTGGTCTACACGCATAGCATGTCCTCTGTGCTATGATCCTTCCCATCTGTACCTGCCCACAAAGAATCTCTCCTCTTCTTCCTTTTGTGACATTTAAACCAGAATTTCGTACCTTAACTGCTCTCCTGTGAGCAGGACCTCAGCCATGTGTTCCAGTTCAGTAGCCCTCTGCTGCATGGGGCCCAGGCTGCTTTCCTCCATTGCTACCAACCTGGCAAGAAACAGCCAAACAATTAAAAAGAGCATAACAAGATATATATCTTTTGCAGCACACCAGCATTTGAAGGCATAATTTAGCAATAACTATCCGGCCCATATCTTTTGCAGCACACCAGCATTTGAAGGCATAATTTAGCAATAACCATTCGTCCAATTTCTTTTGCAGCACACCAGCACATGAAGGCATAATTTATTAATAGCCTTCTAGCCTCTAACATACGTAAGGGATATAGCTGGGGGGGGGGGGGAAGAGACACAAAATGAAGGCATTGTCCCCAATAAGAATTCTGCCCCATCAAATGAAATTTTCTTTTCAATCACTAAATGTTTGGCAGCACAGAAAGTAAAACACTTCGAACTCTTGTATCTGCTGCATCTGCATTTCTTTGGAAACTTTGCCTGCCCCATTTCTTTGGGTGTCTCAACCGTATTACTAAGTGCTCCACTGAAATTTTAAATTACTGCAATGCTAGAAATTTGGGGACTGGCTCAAAAATGTCATCTGAGGTAGGGCAGAATTCTTATTTATGAAGCAATGCCTCCATTCTTACCCCTCTCATAGTTATACCCCTACTGTAAGATCCACCCAACCCATATCTAGATTCCCATTCTGTACAGATGGCCTCCCCCCCTCCACAATTCACTGGCACCTTGCACCTTCAGATACAGCCTTTTAAAAAGCCTATTATGCCTCCAATTTAATTGCAAATATTATATCAATCATCTTTTTTGCTTCCTGCAGCCCAATCCACATCCTAGCCTCCAGTTCTTTCACAATTTGCAGCCCATAAATGCATTTCTTCTCCAGCTTAACAAGTTGTCAGCCTTCCCAGTCCTTTAATTAAATTAATGTTCCTCGCAGACCCACACATTCCTTCCCTGCACAATCCCTTTTGCAGCCTAAGGAAAAAAGAGAGGGAAAGACACAGAAACAGAAAAAAGAAAAGAATCTCAATTCAATGGAGTTATTTCTACTCGGAACAGTTTGGGATATGTTAGCTTTAAGACAGCTCAAATACAGTGTCTTTTGTCCACCTTCTAGACACCAGTCATCATAATTAAATGTCTGGCCAATAATGATAATGATAATGATAATAATAGCAACAATATTAATAGTAATCAAATCTGGTGAGTTTTGCCCACCTTCTAAACACCAATCATCATAATTAAACATAGTTTCTCTTGTCCACCTTCTGGCCAATATCAACAACAACAACAACAACAATAATAACAGTCATAAAATATAGTGTCTTTTGTCCACCCTCTAGACCTCAGTCTGCATAATTAAATGTAGTTTCTCTTGTCCACCTTCTGGCCAATAATAATAATAATAATAATAGTCATCAAATAAAGTTTATTTTGTCCACCTTCCAAACATCAGTCATCATGAGCATAGTTTCTGTTGTCCACTTTCTGGCCAATAAGATTAATAGTCATCAAATATAGTATCTTTTGTCCACTTTCTAGACCTCAGTTATCATAATTAAACATTGCTTCTCTTATCCACCTTCTGGCCAACAACAACAACAACAACAACAACCAAATATAGTGTCTATTGTCTGCCTTCTAGACATCAGTTATCATAATTAAACATAGTTTCTCTTGCTCATCTTCTGGCCAATAATAACAATAACAATCATCAACATCAAATATAGTTTCTTTTGTCCACCTTCTGGACATCAATAATAATAATAATAATAATAGCCTGAATCCTATTGGTTCCAACTAGAGTAGAACCATAAAATCAATTGTTGCATGGGGAGTCAACACATAGGAGTTTATCATACGACGGAATTTGGTGGTATAATGCAATGGCAATCCAAACACAATCATGGGTTTTCACGTTATTGTGAATGAGTGTATCTCACACAATTTTGGGCAATGGGAAGTCATTGCGAATGCAATCATGGGGTTTCATGTAATTGCGTATTAGAATATCTCATGCAATTTCGGGCAATGGGCAGTCATTTTCAGAAACTCCCATTGCTTCCACTGATTTACTGTAATTGGGACTATCAGGTTTCTGGGCAAATAATAATAATCCATTGATTCAATTGATAGCCTAAGAGCAGGGAACTGTCTAATTAAAAAAAAAAATTGTAAGCCGCTCTGAGAGCCTTTGTTGCTGAAGAGCGGGGTATAAATACTTGAAATAAATAAATAAAACTTGTCCACTGCAATTGGGACTATCAGGATTCTGGGCACATGATGGTGATGATGATAATGATGGGGGTGGTTTTAATCTTTTTTTCTCTTCCAGCCTGCTTTTCATTTGTGTCCAACCTCTTCTGAGAGAGCTTTGCTAACCACCTGGAGTGCTTTTTAAAAAAAATTCCCCAGGGGGAAAACAATGTCCTAATAAATCCAGATATCAGGAAAACACTGTTGCTTTCAAGTGTGTATCAGGCAGGAGGAGAGGAACTGACAGCGACCCCATACAGAAAATGCAACACACAGCTAAACACACACACACACACCAGGCACTGCTTTTGTCCTTCTTCTTCTTGCCCACCCTCCAACCTTTGCAGGCTCTTGGCTCACCTGGATGGCAGGAGGAGCACAGTCCCCTCTGGTCCCTGCACCTTCCTCCTCCTGGAAAGCAGAGATAGTAGATCCCACCAGCAGCACAGGCTTCCTCCTCCTCCTCCTTGGGTTGGGTTGTGTCTTGTGTGTGTGTGACAGAGGAGGGACACGTGGGGGTTGCAGCTGCCAAAAAGCCAGCCTTGTTATTCCTTAGGCCCTTCTCCAGCCTAAAGGCAGCAGCAGCAGCAGCAGCAGCAGGAGCAGGGTCCCCTTGTGCCCAGCAGCCTCATGCTTTGCAAAATGGGCCAAAGGCTCAAGGTCAGGAAGGGTTGGCACTCTTAAGGGGGGAGAGACCTGGATGGTTCCAACATGCAGCCTTTGCAAAGAGACTGCTGCTGCTGCCCAGGCAGCAGAAGAGGAGGGGCTAAGTCTGCCTTGCCACAGCCAGCTGTTTCATCCCCTCCAGCTTTAACTCAATCCTTCCTGAAAGAAAGACAACAGTGGCAGCATCAGTAGCATGAGACTTCGGGCCACTTCCTCAGATCCTTTCGGGGCATGGAAGCCAGGGACAGGCACCTATATATATATATATATAAATACATATGCCACTGTTATGTGAGGATGTCCATTCAAATTCAAAACACATACCTATGGCATATTGCCTGTCCCTGGCTTCCACTCCCCCAAAAGCATCTGAGGAAGTGTACTGAATTCAACAAAAGCTCATGCTGCCAAGTTCTTTCTTTCAATTGGTCTCTAAGGGGCATCAAGATCTCTCTGCATACTGATTCCACAGAGTAATGCAGCTACGTCTTTGGATTTTTAATCTGCATGGCTCTGTCCTGTGGACTCCTGGGATTTGTAGTTTGGTGAGGCATCAGGGCTCTCTGCTAGACTAGGATGGACACAGAAGAAACAGCAGGGAGAAACTGACAATGCGATGAACTATATTGCAACAATGTCCCAAAGGAATGAAAACACAACTCTGCCTTATATACAATGATCATATGTTTATATGTAATTATGTTGCAGTAATGCTACAAAACAATACACAATGCAAAGTACTATAGAGAAGTATATATACATGGTCGAGTTGTGGTTTCATTGTTTTCGGACCTTGTTGTCATACAGTTCAGGACATGGTCAGTTTCTCTCTGCTATTCTTTCTGTTTTTGTTGTGTGTGTTTTCTTGGTTTTAGACCAGGATGAATACCTCACCAAACTACAAATCTGAGGATTCCAGATGGTGGAACCATGGTAGTTAAAGTGGTGTCAAACTGCTTTAACTTTGCAGTGTGGATAAATCCATAGTAATATGATACCACTTTAAGCAGCAGGGCTGAATCCCAGGAAATTCTGGGGTTTGTAATTTGCTGAGGGGCTCTAATGGGCTCCCCTGAGCTACAGTGCTAGAGCTCTTTAGTGAAGAATTCTAACTAGTTTGCCAAACTACAGATCCCAGAATTTCACAGGATGAAGTGGTGTCCGTTAAAGCAGTATCAAGCTGCTATTTCTGTGCCAAGCAGAAGTACTCCCAGGGAGTCACAACTAGGGTTGCCAGATGTCCCCTTGTTATAAAGGATACCCCATATTTTATTTATTTATTTCAAGGATATAAATCCCGCCTTACTCCCACAATGGGATTATCTGAGATCTGGAAGGCTTGTCCTGAACAAGAGGTGAAAAAATCCTGTGGTTTGGGGTGTGCAAATGATGAGAGAAAGAGATAAACTGTAAATCTAAGCAAATTTGACATTTCAATCTAGGCTTAATTTTATTCATAGTTGTCAGATATGTTTATGATTAAAATGGATTCAGGATTGTTGATGCATGCCAAAAGGAAAACCAAATAGGGATTTTCACATAATATATTATAAAGTAGAGGTATAGCTCAGTTAACAAAGTCTCTGTGTTTCTGGGCTTCTTTAACAACAGCAACAAGGAAATGGTATTAGAGATGGCAATAACATGGAAATAATAAGAATATGGTCTTATACCACAAAAAATAAGAGTAATTCAACATGTTTCAAGAAACATTTTATCCAAAACAAACAATATCTTCAAGTATAAAGATATAGCATCAAATAACCAAAGTCAAGAATTTCATGCCATTGTATTTCTGATTTCTGTGAAAGCTGGACAGTGAAAATAAAAAATTGATAGGAAGCAAATAATCTCATTTGAAAGATAGTGCTGAAGAAACATTCAAGGTGTCTTTCTTCCCTAACCAGCACATAATTTTGCATCTTAAACAATCTGAAGCCAGGACAGTAGTTCAAGGGGCAGCATTACAGGGCTGCCCCTTTCAACCAGGCATGGCCTGTATTGGAAACTTTTTACCTTGTTCATAAATTATCTGGAATCAAGAGTGAGTTCTGATGTACCTAAATTTTCTGGTGATGTAAGTTTGTTTAGGATGGTGAGATCAAAAACGAAATATGAGGAACTTCTTAAGGATAGGAGCTGGAGGGTACAGTGGCACTTATGCCCTGCTGGCAGACTTTCTGTAGGTATATAGTTAGCCACTGTATGATCTCAATGGTGGAACAGATGACCTTTAGTCTGATCCAGCATGGCTCTTAATATGTTCCTTTTGACTATTATCTGATACTGATCACAAAAAGAGATTCCGGTTTCTTTCACCAGACCTGGCAGCAAAACTGTTGTTGATCCTTGGCAAATCTGCTGCCAAGTTCCTGAAACAAAAGGGAGTGGTAACAAAGAAAGATTTCTGTCCTATTCTAGCCTTGATATATTGTCAGTTTTTAAACAATAAAGTGCTTTATAGTCCTGAAAGTATAGTTTGCTTGATACCAACCTATAGTGGTGTTTAAAATGTGTGTGTGTATGCATTGACTTCATATATTTTTCAGATGTTGCTCTGCCTACTGACAGCAGAAACTTCCTGAAGGAGGTCCACAATATTTTTTACACTTTGTCTCTTGTCAAATGTATTTTCATTCTTGCTTGCCCACAATAGTCAATCTTATCTCCCCCCACTCCTTTCAGTGATTTCACTATAGCACTGCACTGCTATAATCCCATATTTCCCTAGTTCTCACTACCTCAAAATCAAATCCAAGATAAACCTTAAGAAAAAAGACACCTTAACATGTGTTTAATTTTAAAATTTATTAAAAATCTATATGTACAATGAACAGCAACTGTATTATACATTCTATTATATGTAACACAGAGACTACTACGTTAATATTACATTAATAGCATATTTACAGCTACCAGGACGAAAATACAAAAATGCAAAATATTGCAATACAACAGAGGAAAAAAAAACCTTACATTTATCTGTCAAACCTGAATTAAATTCAAAAAAGAAAGAAAGCCAACTAGTATTATATTTTCTTCTCCCTCTTTGTCTTCTGTCTCTATGGGCTAGCACAAATCCCCTCCTTAAACTCCATGGAAAATGTATTAGTGGTTTTTACTGGAGTGGAGTATCTGCTGCAATCTACAAAAATGGGAATGATTGCACACGAGGCTGTCCGTCCGCTTCCCATGGCTGCACATTTACAGCAGAGGGAGGATGAATGAATGTGAATATATGAGAACAGATGTGAATTTGTGCAAGAAAGTGAAGACAATTATCTGTAAATGTAAGAAAATGTGCACCAATTCACCTAGTACATGTATGTGTAGACTAGCCCTTAATCCTATATACTATGTGTATTTTGCAGTCTCTGAAGATGAAAACATTCCTCCAATTTGAGCTACTAGAACTTTTGCAGAGCTTAGAAAATTCTTTTTAGCTTCACTTATATCTGAAATGAACTGCTCTGCCTATTTCTATTGAGACTGTAAGTTCTGTTCAGTGTTATTCTTAAGTAAGTATTTATAGGATTACAACCTACATTTATATTTAAAAAGATTAAAAATGTGGGGACTTTTCAGCAAGTTACTATCTCACAAAATTATCAATCCTGGGGATCCACAGGTTGCAGCAATGGTTGTTGTTGTTGTTGTTGTTGTGTGCCTTCAAGTTGCTTCCGACTTACAGTAACCCTATCACAGAGTTTCCTTGGCAAGTTTCCTCAGAAGGGATTTACCATTGCCATTCTTGGAGGCTGAGAGAGTGTGACTTGCCCAAAGACACCCAGTGACTCAGTGGGAATTTGAACCCTGCTCTTCAAGAGTCATAGTCCAACATTCCAACCACTATGTCAAAAAAGCTCCAGATAAGGCAATACTGAAATGTTGTATTTCTTTTACAGGTGCAAGTCTTTGAAATTTCAGGCCATTGGTGATTAATACCCCATGTGTCATTAACAAGATTTACTGTTGCTGTTGTGTGCCTCCACGTCGTTTCCATCTTGTGGCAACCCTAATGTGAACCTATCATGGGGTTTTCTTAGCAAGATTTGTTCAGAGATTTGCCATTGCCTTGCCTTGAGGCTGAGAGCATGTGACTTGCCCAAGGTCACCCAGTGGGTTTCATGATCTCTGATCTCCTGATCTCCAGAGTTGTACTCCAACACTCAAACCACTAGGTCATGCTGGCTCTTGCTGACAATCATATCACTGATATAACCTCTCTGCTCTTTGTGTCTTGAAAATACATTTGACAATGCACACAGTTCTCAAGCAACTCATGCCCAAACAAGTTAAGAGATATCCTGTGGTTAAAAGAATGAACCACATCAAGATTTTAGGCCAAGCTGTAAAGAACATGTGACAAAGCCACTGAAAGTCAGGGCAGTTTTCAACATTTTTCTCCAGGGGTTTACGAGGTTTCCTCTACTTATGACACTTATCTACATCAAGTCATCTTCAGTTTTGGCTGCTAAACAGCCCTGATGTGATAAATAGTGGATGAAAAGCCAACAAAGGAAACCCTTGGGCAAGATCCTGCATCAGGAGTCACAGATATGGAGACATAGCCATGCCTCCAAAACCAGAGTGGGCCCTTGGTATCTCCTGGGGTCTGCTTCCAGGACCCCCTGTGGATACCAAAATGAATGGAAACTCAGGTCCCATTAAATGCAAATAAAATGGCAAAATCAATGTTTGTTTTTTAGAATTTAGATATGTTTAAAATATTTTCAAACCGTGTAAGCTTGGCTCTTTGGATAAAAAAAATCAATGGATATGGAGGGATGACTATACATCTTCCAATACTAATTCCTCTCAAGCTAGCTTTTAAAAAGTGTACATCCTGACACTATTTATATGTCAGAGAGTAAAAGGATGAACAAGGATGCACCCTTTCCCCCACCTGTAGTTATACATACTGCAACAGGCTGCCTGTTGCAATACATCCAAGTACTGTACAGGAAAAAGCTGGATGCATCCCAACTCATCTCTCCTACTCTCCAGCAACACAGAAATGATGGCTTGGAGGGGATGCACTCCTTTAAAGGTACCATATCTACTCAACTGTAAGTTGACCTCATGTATAATTTAAGGGCAAGTTTTGAGGCCACAGTGATGGATTTTAATATGACCCGTGGGTAAAACCTAGGGGCATGTAACACAGGATGTAAAGGATGAAGCAAGGGAAAACATTGCTAAAGAATTTACAAAATTTCAGCAGGCATAGGTTTGCCTTAGTGTCACCATAAGCGATGTTGAGAAGCTGGAGCGTGTACAGAGGAGGGTGACCAAAATGGTGAAAGGACTGGAAAACATGTCTTATGGGGAGAAACTAAGGGAGCTGAGGATGTTTAGCCTGGAGAAGAGAAGGTTAAATGATAGCCCTGTTTAAGTATTTGAAGGGATGTCATACTGAGGATGGAGCACGTTTGCTGTTGAATTCTGGGAATTGTAGTTTGTTGTGGCAGCAAAGTTCTCTGACAGAAAAGGCTAAATGTCTCTCACAAAACTATGATTATCAGAATTCCATAGCATTGAGCCATGACAGGTAAAATGGTGTCAAATTGGATTATTTCTGCAGTGCGGATACAGCCGACTTCACTTGAGATAGGCAGATATTTAGTTATTGCAGTTTACTTCCAGCAAGGAGCAACAAAAAGAAGGATCTTTACCTGATTATCTCTGAAGTCAAGTAAATAGTAATTAGCATCTGAAAAGGTACATCATAAAGAAAGGATTAGTGCCATTAATCCTTCTCATTTCAGTCTACAGATCCGCAGCTACCATTATGTTTTGCAGAATTCAAATAGTTGTACAATCTTCTGTTGGGAGATCACAAGCCAGGATTTGGTCCCATCCCCAATTGGATACATTTATCAGTTTGTGATACACGCTGTTTCTTTTCTTTTTTTAAAATAAGGGGTTGGTAAGTTTAAGACTACAGTATCTGGAAACTGGCAAGTTGCACCTATGCATTTAGATGCCTTCTGGTCACCTGTTAACTTATGGAGACCCCATTAACTTCATAAGGTTTTCTTAGGCATGGCATACTCAAAGAGGTTGTTTCACCAGTTCCTTCCTCTGAAACATAGCCTACAGCACCTGGTATCTGTTGGCAGTCTCCCATCAAAGTCCTAACCAGGGCTGATCCAGCTTAGCTTCCAAGATCAGACGGGAGTTGGTGCCTTTATGGTATTTAGGCCATGGCTTTGTAATTTTAAGACTATCTGGAAATTGGAAAGTTTTACCTATACAACATCTACATCTTTTTCAAAATGTAACAGTATAGAGACTTCTTTAGAAAGTATATGAAAGGGACATTTAGCCTCACATAGAATAATCTGCCTGAATCTCAATGGAAATTACTTTGCTGCTTTTAATTGAATCCCATTTTGCCTGCCTTGAATCCCATTTTGGGAGAAAGGCAGGATACAAAGCCCCTAAATTGATAGAAAAATAATGGATTCAAAATTGCACTGCCTTTTTTCCCTAGTTCTTACATAGCCAAGGGTCTCTGCCTGCACTGAGATCCCTCCAGACGATCATAACCGACAAAAGAAGTAACATCTGAGACAAAACAGAGATCTTTGACTCTTAACATCATAACTTTTCTTGTCTTGTATGGCTTTTAACATCTATGCCTGATGAAGCAGCCAGTGAAACTTCAAAAGCTTGGATGATGTATTTTGTGCTTTTTAGGTATCACTGTTTTGTGGATTTTGTTGTATTCTGCTACATGTCCAACATTATTACCCCTGAATGTGTTTCATTGAATCATAGGGTTGGAAGAGACCACAAGGGCCATCCAATCCAACCCCTGCCATGCAGGAACTCTCAATCCTGGACGTGGAAGATTTCTAGTTGCAGAAGAAATCTTTCCACCCTCAAATGTTGTTGTAGTTGTGCTTCTTCAAAGAGTTCCAACTTATAAAGAACCTATCATGGGGTTTTTCTTGGCAAGATTTGTTCAGAGGACGTATTCCAATGCCCTCCTCCTGAGGCTGAGAGTGTGTGACTTGCCCAAGGTTAGCCAGTAGGTTACATGGCTGAGCTGGGAATCGAACCCTGGTCTCTGGAGTTGTGGCCGAACCCTCAAACCACTATTACCCAGGCTGACCAGATGACATGACCATAAAGGAGGACAAGGCACTGCAAAATGTACACCATTCAAGAAAAAAATGTAAGGCATTACAAAATAAAGGCTAAAAACACTAACATAAAATATAAAGTCATGCTCAAAATGGAGGACGCTTTGACATTCATCCAGGACAGAAGTTTGTAATGTAGGACATATCCTTGTAAAAGATGACATCTGGTCGCCCTGAATATGCTCCACTGGCTCTCTTCTTGAATACAGAGTATATTTATCATTGCCAAATTCTATGTATGTGTTGTACCAGTCTGCCCCCATGTGTTTTTATCCTGTTATAAAGGAAGACTGAGCAATGTAAGCGTTACTGCTGCACAGGGATGGTTCAAATCCTCAACTGAGCATAAAAACCCACTGGGTGACTCAGGCCAAGTCACACTCTCTCAGCCTCAGAGGGTGGCAATGACAAACACCCTGTGATGAATCTTCCCAAGAAAACCCTATGATAGGGTGGCCATAAGTGAAAAATGACTTGGAGGTACACAACAACAAGAACAAGCACAGGGATAAAGAAATGCCGATCTGGAGCCCTTTTACACCACAAAATTATGATGGAATCATAGAGTTGGAAGAGACCCCAAGGGCCATCCAGTCCAACCCCATTCTGCCATGCAGGAACTCCCAATCAAAGCATCCCCGACAGATGGCCATCCAGCTTATGCTCTACTCTGGGCCCCACAACAAACTCCAGCTCCCAGAATTCCATAGCCTTCAGTCAGGGTACTTAAAGTGGTGCCAAACCGGGTTATTTCTCCAGTGTGAAGGCAGCCTGAGGTTCTTTTCTCATGTCCAGTTTCCTAAAATCTTAAATTGTTCCACCAGATTTATGAACAGCTCCATAAACCTGGGAAGTCCTTTTTTAAAACAACAACTATACTAATATATATATATATATATATATATTAGTATGCCTGTATGTCACACAGACATACTATATATATATAGAGAGAGAGAGAGAATTGTGTGTGTGTGTGTGTGTGTATATATATATATAGAGAGAGAGAGAGAGAGAATTGTGTGTGTGTGTGTGTGTATATATATATATATATATCATATTCTCTCTCTCTTTCTCTTGTCCTGAAAGTAAGAAAATGAAACAAAGGAACTGCAGCTGCTGGACAGTCTGCTGCTATTTTTCTCCTCAACTAAATTCCCCCCTCAGCCATGGAAACCCACTGGGTCACACTCTCTCAGCCTCAGAGGATGGCAATAGAAAAACCTCTCTGGAGAAACCTGCCAAGAAAATCCCATGATGACAGGTCTGTGAGTCAGGAATGACATGAAGGCACACAATAACAACAACAACACCACAAGCTTTATCTCTTTTCTTATCTCTTGAAAAATCATTTTTAAAAAATAAATTTAAAAAAAAATCTCCCGCTCTCTCTTATGCTGAACTGAGCAAAGGGACGCCAACCATAAAATCAACTTCCACGCCAACCGAACATCTCACGCCCGCAGATAATTTCTCGTCGTCGTCGGCTTTCTTTGGCTCCGCCTCTCTCGCCCCGTGATTGGACGCGCCATGCTCTAAGCCACGCCCACTCCGCGTAGACGTTTTTGGCGCGCTTTAGGAAAAGCCCGCCCCGCTGCTTCAGCGTTCTTCTCTCACACAGCGCTAAGTTGTCCAGGCTCGGCTTCCGTAGTGAAGATGCGGAGCCGCGAGGAAGTCGACGCCACGCTGCAGGTCGCGAAGGTGAACCCGGCGGAGCTGCTCCCCGTCGTGCAGTGCCTCAGCTTCGGTGCGGCCCCGGAGGCCGCCGAGTGTCGCCTTCTGCAGCTGGAGCCGGAACTGTGCGCCGAGTTGGAGGCAGGGCAGAGGTGCGCATGCGCGAACGCATATCTATCTGCACGCCACCCCCCTCTAGTGGCAGGTGGAGGTATAGCGCTCGTTGGCTGCTGTCTCCACAGCGACCCCTGGTGGCTGGAAACTTTGGAGGTGCGCAGGCGTAGTAGACGCACCCACCTATGGGCTTGCCCCCGCCCTCTAGTGGCGGGTGGAGGTATAGCGCGCCTTGGCTGCTGTCTCCTCCACAGCGACCCCTGGTGGCTGGAAAGGCTTACAGCTGTGGAACCTTTGTATCTTTCTAAGAAAGTGTTTGGAATTGAGCCCATAGTGTCCTCCAGGCGTCCTCCTTTTCCAGGACACGTCCTACATTTCATCCAGGAGGAGGCATTGCAAAGCGTCCTCCATTTTTAATTTTTCTAAAAAAATTATTCATTAAAAAAAATAGGCACACAGAAGACATATATTGACACAAATGCAATTACCAAAACATGTCTAGACATTAAAAAAATGCTGTTCCCGTCTTTGAAAATAGTTATCATCTATATAACGTCGACTTTGCTGACTAAGCATATCATTTACTTAAAAACAAAGTACAGTTCCCAGGATCCCAACATTGAGCCAGGGCAGTTAAAGGCAGCAGTCTCAAACTGGATTATTATTTCTGCAAGTGTGCTTTGGGCCATAGACCCTTAACTGGTTATTAAAGGATGTATGGTAAACGATGAATGATAATTAGCTTTGAAGACATAATTAACAGCCAATTGATGGAAAATGAGGAGTTTATCACACGGGAGGAATTTCTCTCAATTGCAAATAGAGCTAATTCGCAATTACGTGAATTCACTAGTTTAGCGAATTTACGTGAAATCTGATTGCGTTCGGAATGCATTCAGAATGACTTCCCATTTCCCAAAAATGACCCTCCATTACCCGAAATTGCGTGAGATACACTCATTCGCAATAATGTGAAACCCCATGATTGCCTTTGGATTGCCATTGCATTATACCCCCAAATTCCGTCGTATGATAAACTCCTCAATTTCAGTGAAGCAGAGGCCTGCCTTGGATGGAGTTGCGTTTCCCAAAGAATTAGGGAATACTCCTAGATCCGAGTTTGTCATTGGAAGCCCAGGTAGCTCTGAGTGTCTGGGCTGAGCCTCTACTTGTTACCAGCTGCAGCTTTTCTTGGATGGGGATAGTTTAGCCACGTAGTGCTGTCAGTGTTGGATGATGGCTCTGGAGACCAGGGTTCGAATCCCGGCTCGGCCATGTAAAAGCTCACTGGGTGGCCTTGGGCAAGTCACACTCTCTCAGCCTCAGGATGGCAATTGCAAACCCCCTCTAAGGACGCTTGCCAAGAAAACCCTGTGATAGGTTTGCCTTAGGGTCGCCATAAGCTGGAAACGACTTGTAGGCACACAACAATTTCCAGTTAGACAACTCTAAGTGGGACCACCCTTTAAAGGTAATGCAAAAGCAGCCACGAGAAGGAAAATGGGTGAATGAATGAGCCCTGTTTCAATATGCTGATATGTTGTAACATGAAGAGCAATCAATCCCCCCCTGCATTTTATTAGTCACTTTTAAAAGTTTGTGTCCTGTTCTGAAATAAAACCTTCTTTTAAAAAACCATGGCTATATATTGGATCTAGCTCCACTGCTTTGTTTTGCAGCCTGGTGATACGTGGCGACCGAGAGGAACACGCTGTCCTGTGCAGTAAAGATAAGACTTACGACATGAAAATAGCAGACACCTCTAATACCTTGCTTTTCATTCCTGGCTGTGAAACTCCAGAACAACTTGGTGCAGATAAGCCTACTTCCAACATTGTTCACCTCCAGGTATTTATTCTGTGTATAACTATTCTGTGTATGAAAAAATTAGGGTTTTAAATAGAAGCTGTTCATTTTGGTTTTGTAGATGCAAATATTTGCTGTTCATATCACATTTGTGCTTCCCTGCGGAGAAAGAAGGAACATCATTTGGATGGGCTGGTCCTCCCAACTCCCACAGGAAGGTGGAAGTTGCTCTTTAAAAAAGCACATTAAGCTTCCCACCTGGCCCTCAGAGCCAGAACCTCAATCTCCGTCATGACCTTGGTGTGGGTCAAGGAGATATTGTATTAAAGAAAATCTCTAACAATGAGGTTAAACTCAGGCAAGGGATGAAGGTAGCAACCTTCACAGCAGATGCCAGTCTGGACACCATCCTGTTTATTGCTAGGATGTAGGTAGCTTGCTTCTTAAGCTGTCTGATTTGAGACAGTTAAGGTCCATCTCCCCCTGCTCCACTGTTCCAGGTTTTTTCTTTCTTTTCTGGAAACTCCCAGAAACTGGCAGCTGATGGTTTATAGAACAGCTGTGATCCACAGACCATTATTTTAAGTAGAATACACATGTATAACCTGGACTGGACAGATTCACCTTGTGATTGCTTCACTTTATTAAAATCTGACTTTTTTGGCACTACCTCAAAACATAGAACACCACTTTTAAAGATTTTAGTTTTAAATAAAAAACTGACCCAACACAATCTGTTAAGGTTGTCCTCCCCTGGAGTACACATTCTGTGCACACTCCCTCATGAAATAACTTCACTGACTACGAGTTTGTTTCCAGGCCCAGTTGGTCATGCTAATTCTGACCAATGAAACCATATACAACTTGGTGAATATGAGCCTTAGATCCAGACCCCTGTCTCCATCATTTTTCTGCTGAAAGGCAAAGACCTTTTTGTTCACACAGGCTTTTGGCATTTAAGATGATTTGCTAATGAACATTTTTTTAACTGGTTGGATATTGATATTTCTTCTTTCATTAATGTGTGTTTGTGTTTTAAAATGTTTCCAAATTGTACATGTTTGTGTTTAAGAGTCACTGTTGAGTGCCTTTTGCTGGGAGGGGGGAAAGGAGCAGATAATCATTTTTAAAAAGCCACCTAAATAAAGTGACCCAAAAAGCTTTACAGCAGAAAAGAAATTTCCCTGAAGATCTGATATGTTGTTGACTGAATGTCTGTCCTGTGGGTTGGTGTTATAAGCAATTACTTTCCCCAAATTCTACTCTTTTAAGTCAGGTGGTATTTTCCTGCCTTCTGTCTTCATGCTACTTTAATGTTAAACACACACCCTTTTGAAAATGAAAGTGGGCATATTGCTCACAAGGACCATGATGAAAAAGTACGGAAGTCACTCTGGCTCTGCATCTCCATAGGGTAAGTCTCGTTTGTCTTGCATTGGCCACCTTCAGCTGGAAAGTAAAAGACTAAAATCTCTTGGTTCCTTCTCATCTTGCAACACCATGCAGTGGACATTTTAGGCCGGCATAGCTGCAGCAGCTATGAAGGAGGAGAAAAAAAAAATTGTGATGGAAGCTACAGCCTAGTAAAATTTGGAAGGCTGCATTCCCCCCCCCCCCCCCCCCTTAAGGCAATGCAAAAGATGGACCAAATACATTCAAAGATCTGTAGTTCTAAAGGCCTATCTAATGTGCCACACAGAGGGACATTCTACTGTTTTCCTCAATAGGTGTGTTGCTAATTAGCGGAGTTCTGTTTGCAAATGTCAAGTTTACTAATGACTTCTGGAAAATTCCAATTAAGATACTTTCTGTAGATTGCAGGAGTCTCCAAAAATTTCTGGGAACTAAGAAGATGTCGACCTAAACTCAAGAAACTCAAGAAACTTCTAATGGAAAATCCTTATGAAGGACCAGACACTGAGCAAGAGCAAACATCAGCTAACTCAAAGGTAACAAAAATAAAAGAAAACAAAAAAGGATAGAATTGGATGGAAACCTCCTTTCAGACAGAAGGAATGGCACAGGGTTTCAAACTAGTATAATTTAAATGAAGGGGCTTTACAGACCGCCCAAAAAGGGCAGTCTGGCACCACCTCTTTTATATTGCGCACCATTGCCGCAGCAACTATACAGAGTGGTGAAGTTGCACAGTAAAAAAAAGGAGCGCTGAAACCCGGCTCCTTTTTGCGTCACAGTTGCGACACAAAAAGAGGTAAAAAGCGCCATAGGTGCTGTGCAGCTGCGACGTCGTCACTACATACGCTGTGATGACGCCCCCATCACATGCTAGGGTTGCAGGGCGTGTGTAAGCTCAGCCCCGACTAGCATGTGACGAGGGCGCCCTATAGCATCCGTCTGTTTCTGGGTTAAGTTTCCAAAGATATAGCTGTGTTAGTCTGCAAAATCAGTATGTAGAGAGATCTTTTAGCACCTTTGGGACTTAACTGAAATAAAGAAGGTTTATTTATTGTTTATTTGTTTATGATAGCCCTATAGGCTATCAGGGTGGCTTACAATTATTATTTTTAATTAGTTGGTTCCCTGCCCTCAGGCTTACAATCTAAAAAGACACGACACAAAAGGAGAAGGGAATGATGGTGGGAAAGGGCATGAAGTCCAGTGTTCTTTTCTCCCTCTGAGGCCTGAACCAAGGCAGATGTACTGGAGGGAGGTCTCTTCTTCTTCAGGCAAGGTCAAATGGAGCTGGTCCTTCCTGTTCACTCCCTTCCAGGCAGGAGGATGACAGTTAGCATGGAGGGAGGGCTCTCTTTCTTCAGGCTAGCCCTGATGGAGCTGGGCTTGCCTCTTCACTCCCTCACAGGCTGGAGGATGACAGTTGGCATGGAGCTGACAGTTGCTCTCTGCATCTGGAATAGACTGAGGTCTACGAAAGCTCATGCTGCCAACTTCTTTATTTCAACTAGTCTCAAAGTTTCTACAGGATCTCTACATATTAAATGAAGTTTGTGGAAGGGTGTAATAGAGGTATAATAGAACAATTGCATGATTGAAAAGTGATAACTGGAAAGTATCCATTCATCCTAAATACTGGCGCACTTTACATTAACATTACAGCATATATCAGTATTATTTCTTCTTTGTGACAAATCATAGATGGTGGGATGGAATATCAAGAACTGGCTTGCTGTATTATTAATTTGTATGATGCTATCAATAAAAATGCCATATTCATAACATTCATTAAAAATTCATGTCAGTTTAATACTTTTGTGTATTTTGTTTGCCTTCTTTAATTGTGCAGTATACAACAGAAGACTTACTAGATCAAGTCCAAGCAAGTGAGGAAGAAATAATGCATCAACTGGAGACCCTAAAAGCATGCCAGATTGAAGGTATTTATGAAAGGTAGAGCATCTAGCCAGGCTTTCCTGAGTTTGATGCTACTGAGATGTCTGAAACTTCAGGGCTCATTATTGGCCAGTTTAGCTGAGGCAGATAGGAGTATCAAACAATTACATTCTGCCTTTATCCCAGGATACACCTTAAGAATTCACAGCTATAAAAACAGGGTTCATAATCATAAAAAAGTGGAGTCATTCTGTATTGCTTTTTCTCTAAATGTTGAGATTTCTTATTAGTTAAAGTATGCTAAACCTTAAACCTTACTTTACTTACTTACTTAAACCTTACTTTATTTCATTCTGTTCTGTTGTTATATAAAAGATGTATATGGGAAGCGGGGTAAAACTGTTTGCAAGGCATTGTATTCAAAGCTTTTTTATTTACCGTATATAAAATGAAATAGACGATTTAAAAAATTGTGTGCAAGGCATTGAGGGTGGGAGGATTTTCTATGACAATTAACTGTACTGTTTCCTGACTCTTTGTGCCATAATCCATTTTTGTGTGGCCATAGTGGTTATGTGGTGACCATAGGAAGTTATCTAGTACAAATAATACAGCAGTTCTTTATTGCAAATCCAGTTTACTCTTCTCAGTTTGGATTATTATTATTATTTTATTAAAAGACAAGCATATTGTCTGACGAAGAAACAGGACTCAGAAAAGAAGTGTGTGAATAAATTTGAACTTAATTTTCAGTTACTCTTTTTGAGTTTCATGGAACAAAGTAAGTTGAATGTTGTTTGAACGTGCATTTTGAGTGTGCATAGAACAGAAACTTCTCTGGACAATGATGTAAATGATATCTGTATTATAGGCCTTTACTAGCATATTCTAGTATATTAGCATTCATTAAAAAGCTCAGATGGCATTCTTATAAGAAGTGGAAGATCAAATTACAACTTTCAAAATGTTACAAAGTTACCTGTTCAGTCTTATTTCTTTGCTTGGCAGGATACTGGAGGATCCTAGATTTTGATTATGAGATGAAACTGTTGAATCATGTGACTCAGTTAATATACACAGAATCCTGGTCATTTAACAAAGTTCCTTTAAGTGTATGTCTTCAAGAACTTGGTCCACTAGAACCAGAGTAAGTTGTTTTGTTAATACCTATAGAAAAATGTGTTATTTTATGATAAAATGTCTCCGTCCACATTTGAATTGTGAAAGTGCTATTGTTGTGAAGACCCAGAGCAGGAATCTTGAGCTGCCTGATTCCTTGACCTCAGGATGTATTTGAACCCCCTTCACTCACCACCCCCCCTCAGATCAGAGAATCCCACTTTCATGGAACACAGTTTGCTGATAAAACCAGATATGGCTTCTTGCACCTTGTTTTAGCATGAAAGCCAAGTTCTCTCAAAATCAGACATGACTTCATGTTTGCTTCATTTTTCACATGGAGATGGTATTTGGCTCCTGGAGAATAATCAGTGCTTCCAGAAGTATACAGAGCCAAACTGGGAATGCTAATAGTTTTTATAATTAGAATCATAGAATCATAGAGTTGGAAGAGACCACAAGGGCCATCCAGTCCAACCCCCTGCCATGCAGGAACTCCAAGTCAAAGCATCCCTGACAGATGGCTATCCAGCCTCTGCTTAAAGACCCCTAAGGAAGGAGACTCCACTACACTCCGAGGGAGTGTGTTCCACTGTCGAACAGCCCTTACTGTCAGGAAGTTCCTCCTAATGTTGAGGTGGAATCTCTTTTCCTGCAGTTTGCATCCATTGTTTCGCGTTCTAGTCTCTGCAGCAGCAGAAAACAAGCTTGCTCCCTCCTCAATATGACATCCCTTCAAATATTTAAACAGGGCGATCATATCACCTCTTAACCTTCTCTTCTCCAGGCTAAACATCCCCAGCTCCCTAAGGCGTTCTTCATAGGGCAAGGTTTCCAGACCCTTCACCATCTTAGTTGCCCTCCTTTGGACATGCTCCAGTTTCTCCACATCTTTTTTGAATTGTGGTGCCCAGAACTGGACACAGTATTCCAGGTGGGGCCTGACCAAAGCAGAATAGAGTGGCACTATAACTTCTCTTGATCTAGAAACTATACTTCTATTGATGCAGCCTAAAATTGCATTGGCTTTTTTAGCTGCCGCATCACACTGTTGACTCATGTTCAGCTTGTGGTCTACTTGGACTCCTAGATCCCTTTCACATGTGGTCTCATTCAGCCAGGTGTCCCCCATCCTATATCTGTGCATTTCATTTTTCCGCCCTAAGTGCAGAACCTTACATTTCTCCGCATTGAATTTCATTTTGTTAGCACTGGCCCAGCTTTCTAGTCTATTCAGGTCATTTTGAATTTTGATCCTGTCCTCTGGGGTATTAGCTACTCCTCCCAGTTTAGTGTCATCTGCAAATTTGATAAGTATGCCCCCAATTCTGTCATCCAAATCGTTAATAAAGATGTTGAATAGCACTGGGCCCAGGACAGAGCCCTGTGGGACCCCACTTGTCACTTCTCTCCAGGATGAAAAGGAGCCATTGTTGAGCACCCTTTGAGTTCGGCCAGTCAACCAATTACAAATCCATGTAACAGTTAACTTGTCTATCCCACATTTTGCAAGCTTGTTTGCAAGAATGTCATGGGGAACCTTGTCAAAGGCCTTACTGAAATCGAGGTATACTATATCCACAGCATTCCCTTCATCTACCAAGCTGGTAATTTTATCAAAAAAAGAGATCAGGTTCGTTTGGCATGACTTGTTTCTCTGAAACCCATGTTGGCTTTTTGTGATTATGGCATTGGCCTCTAAGTGTTCACAGACTCTCTGCTTAATGATCTGCTCTAGAACCTTTCCTGGAATTGATGTCAGACTAACTGGACGATAATTGTTGGGATCCTCTTTTTTTCCCTTTTTGAAGATGGGGACAACGTTTGCCCTCCTCCAGTCTGCTGGGACTTCTCCTGTTCTCCAGGAGTTCTCAAAGATTATTGCCAATGGCTCTGATATTACATTTGCCAGTTCTTTTAATACTCTAGGATGTAGTTCATCTGGTCCTGGAGATTTATATTCATTTAGGTTAACCAGGTATTCCTGTACTACCTCTTTACTTATTCTGTGCTGAATTTCCTCTATTCTGTCCCCATTATCCTTAGGTTGAGCACCCTTTGCCTTTTCTGAGAAGACTGAAGCAAAGAAGGTGTTGAGTAATTCTGCCTTTTCTCTGTCCCCTGTTAGCATTTTGCCATCTTCTGCACGCAGTGGCCCCACTGTTTCCTTCTTCTTCCTTTTGCTGCGGACATATCCAAAAAAGCCCTTTTTATTGTTCTTAACCTCTCTAGCAAGCCTGAGTTCATTCTGCGCTTTAGCTTTTCTGACTTTACCCCTACATGTGCTGGCTATTTGTTTGAATTCCTCTTTCGTGATTTCTCCATTTTTCCATTTCTTATACATGTTCCGTTTAAAACTTAGCTCATTTGAAAGTTCCTTAGTCATCCATCCTGGCTTCTTGAGACATCTTCCATTTTTCTTCCTCATTGGAACTGTTTGAAATTGTGCCTTCAATATCTCCCTTTTGAAAAACTCCCATCCGTCTTGAACTCCCTTTTCTTTTAGTATTCCTGACCATGGGATCACTCCCAGTATTTCTCCAAGTTTATTGAAATTAGCTCTCCTAAAGTCTAGAGTGCGTGTCTGACTATGCCTAGCTTCTCCCTTCTACTGTATTACAAACTCCAGGAGAACATGGTCACTTCCACCTAAGGATCCAACCACTTGCACCCCATCAACTAGGTCTTCCCTGTTGGTTAAGATCAGATCTAAAATGGCTGATCCCCTTGTTGTCTCTTCCACCTTTTGGACAATGAAATTGTCTTCCAGGCAAGTAAAAATCATCACTTTGTTTTAAAAAAAGAGAGAGAAAGGGTTTACCTTTTATTAGACCAGAGCTTATTGGGAAGTTTACCTTTCCTTTCTTGGCCATGATCTTTATGAAAGTCTCCCTCCCCTTCCCCCAAACTTATGAGATAAAAGTTCCTGTTGGACCAGTAGCCACTCTGTTAAGGTTAGGAGTCATGGCATGATAGAGGGGATGGGTTTCATCACAATTATGGCTAGAATGAGAAGAGGTAACCTTATTGCTCACCTGCAGTGAACTTGGTAATTGTTGACCCTTTCCTTCTGTACGTGCTCCTAATTTTTTAAAAGAAACCCTAAAACTCTTGATGTGATTTGAAATTAGGCATTTAACATCCTGAGAAGCTTGGTCTTTACTGGACCTTCCCTACTCGGGTAGCATTGAAAAATTTGGCTGGGGAATACAGTCATAATTGGTGAGAAAGTCATGAAATTTCAGTTGCAAACCACAATTACAAGTAGAAGAGGGCAGGAGTATAGCTAATCCTCCAAAGAACAGTCTTCAGAATGGCCTTTCTGCTTGATTTTGAAAGCAACACAAGACTGTTCACTTGGAAATGACCCCATATTTGCGCTTGAATTCTCCATTACAAATCTGAAGATCAGTGGATTATTGTTGTGAAAGCAGCAGAGTTAGTATGCTCGGTTGAGTAGCCAAATTCTGAAGCATGTGATCGTTTAATTTTTTATTAGTATAATAAAGGTAGACAAATGTTTGTTCCAGGAATATGATAGAGCATATTCTTATGAGTTATGGAAGAAAATACATTGATGAAGGTAAGTTACCCACATTATATTATATATGTTATAATATATCTAACATAATATATACAACAACTGCATAAATATCTGGCCATGTATGAATAGCAGAAGGATGGAGGTTGGGGCGACAAAAAACATGAAAAAGGGAGACCTGTTTATTTACAAGTTCTAAAATGCAGTTGCTATTATGCAAATATAAAATATGTGCCTGGACGTTTTATCAATACATGTACTACAAAGATTAGTGGTTTTTGAATTTTGGCTTTCAATATGTTTTGGATTTAACTTCCTAGACTTCCTGACAGCTGGATGTGGTAGCAAAAGGGACATCACCTTCCCTTGTGATTGTACAGTATTAAGGCAGACTCATGCTCAAACCTTTTATCCAAATCTACCCAAATACTTTTTTTATGGCTCCAGAGATGCCTGACAACTTTGTTCTATTTGTAATGCTCCTCACTAGGTGATACCTACTTTGAAATGAATGAAGAGAAGATATGCCGAGCAATAGCTCAAATGCTCTTAAACAATGCAGTTAAATTCAGTCTCTCAGAATTTCAAGAAGTATGGCAGCAGAGTGTCCCTGAAGGAATGACTACTAGACTGGACCAGTTAAAGGTAACGTAAACCCAGTTATTTTACACCCAGAAAAACACCTAAGGTGGATACTTCTGATGCTCACCAGCAAAAGAAAAACTCCTCTGTTGAAGTGACCAGTTGGTGTAATGGCTAGTGTCAGATTATGATGAAGGAGAGCAGAGCTCAAATTCTGAACTAAGACATGAAGAGCACCAGGTACCTATGGGCCAGTCACAATCTCTAAGCCAAACCCACAGGTAGTTGTGTGGACAAAACAGAGAGTGTGGCATCTTGTTAGCCGGTCCTAACTGGAGTAGACCCATTCAATCATTTGTTAAATGGTGTGTTTTTTAATGTGTAAACTCCATTAATTCAGTGGGTTTACTTTGTTAGGACTAACAGAAGGATTTAGGCCCTCGTATGTCAGTCTGAACTTTTTGGATAATTTTTTTTTAAAGAAAATAAAAGTAAATCTCCTATATCTTATTTTCTCAAGGGTTTGGCTCTTGCGGATCACTCTTCCAAACCAGAGACTATTTCTTTGCTAAACATTGAAGACTTACCAGAAGATAACCAGGAAAGATTTAATACCTTGTTCAAAATTAGGGAGAAATGGACAGAAGCTGATATAGTGCCATATATACAGTAAGTGATGAAAACATTTTTCCTCAGGGCTTCTCTATATTGAAACTTAAAAGCATCTCAAACATGTCTGATTCTTACCATACTGGACAGGATCTCCCATTTTTTTGTGCCTATACAACTGGTACTGATTTTTCTCTGGTAAACTCTCTGGCAATTCTCCTTTTATTGGTGTACTACATTTTATCTCTAAAACATGAGGGCAAGCTGAACTCCACAAGCCATGCCTCATGTATTGTTATTTTTCTGTGTGCCTTCAAGTCGTTTCCATACCAATGAATCTATAATCTGACAGAGTACTTTTAGACTTGAAAAAATTGAAGCATTCAGTCATTCTCAACAGTGTTTTCAAATGCATAAAGAGTATGTCATTTCTATTACGCAGGGATTTGTGTTCAGAGAAGCAAACAACTGGTGCATTGTTGACAAAATACGCTCGTTCTTCAATGCAGAATGGAATCAAAGTTTACAATTCTAGAAGACCCATTTCATAAGAAGCAATCCTGTTTAAGAGCTGTTTAAAAGCTGAACTATAGACAGAACTGGTAGCTCCGAGTTAGTTTGGGGGTCTCTTGGGATTTTAGTAGCCAATTTTGTGGCCAGGATTGGACTCATAAGAGTCTTATACGGCAGGCATGTAAAAATATTAACATGCATTTGAAATTTTGAATAAAGTTTTGCAATATGAGCTTGAACTACTGTGTCTTTAAAGTTTCAAACCCTGTGGAACTGTCTCTGTAGTCATTTTGTTAGAAGTATTATTTTTACTTTTGTTCCTAGAATTCTGTCATTGACAGAATAACTTGATAGGATTTGCATAGAACAGAGCATAGCTTTCTATAGCTATTCCTGTAAGTGATTCTTCTTCTGCCTTTATTGCTTTATAAGCTGGACCATGTCCAAAGGAGGGTGACTAAAATGGAGGTCTGGAAATCATGCCTTATGAGGAAAGACTTAGGGAACTGGGTATGTTTATCCTGGAGAAGAGAAGGCCCTTCAGAGTGAGGATTCATGCCCAGCATGCCAGGACCCCAGTTCACATACTGAGAGAGTTACAGTCAGCCCTCCTTATCCACAGATTTTTTTAATCCACAGTTTCAAGCATCGGCTGCTTGAAAATTATTTTTTAAAAAGCATAAATTCCAAAAAGCACACTTTGTTTTTCCATTTTATATAAGGGACACCATTTTGCCATGCCGTTGCATTTAATGGGACTTGAGCATCAACGGATTTTGTTATCCACGGAGGGTTGTGGAACCAAACACCAGTGGATGACAAGGGCCCACCGTATACTTTAGGGCACTTTATTAAATCTTGCAAGATTGTGTAGATGCGGCTTAGTAGCAAATCACACATTGCCCCATTACATACGAGAACAGCATTCCTACACAGTTTTGCAAACGTATCTATAGCATCAGAGCCAACTGTGATTGGAAGACTGCATTTTATATAAAGACATAGCCTACGCTACGAATGTCAGTTGCTACGACACTTGTCTCTCCATATTTGCGTTTTTGGTTATTCATGGATTTGATAAAAATGTTCTCTCTAGGAACATTTAGGTCCTCCGGTGCAACTCTACGGTCAACTGACGGAAAGTTGCACTGAAAGGCCTAGAGATTCCTAGAGGGAATGGTCAATGTCTGGCAGATGTTTGCCATAGAGTTGCTGGTGTCCTCTGAGGTAAAAAAAAAAACATGGTGTTTTTGTTATCTGGTTTCTTCACGGTGCATCCGCACTGGAGAAATAACCCAGTTTGACACCGGTTTTCCAGCGTTGAGGGCGGAGCCATCCTTCATGAGGGTTGGTTCCCCCTGTTTGCTCCAATCAGGCAGGACTATGACTTTTGGGCGTGTCCACCAGGGGAATCCATCCCCCTTGTTTGCCCAGTCTAGTTCCTGCCTTCGCTCCGTCAGGTCGTGTTTTCCTAACTCTCCTTTACTCACAAAACAAAATCTTCTTTATTCTCCTTTTACTCCTTACCTCTTCTCTCTCTGTGAGGGCCGACTAAGGTCCGAAGAGCTAGAGGGCCCAGGCATGTCTGGGGAATCTGGCCATGCTACACAGGCTCTCCACAAGAGGAATGGATCAGCCCTGACCCGGGAGGTGCGGCCTGTAGGCCGCTTGGCGCAGCCGGAGGAGTGATATCCCTTTTCTCCGCGCTTGAAGGCGCCGGACCGCGGGAACCTGTCCCGAAATCGGGAGGGTGCGGTTAGCAAGGAGGATGCCGAGAGACCGCAGGAACCTGTCCCGAAATCGGGAGGGTGCGGTTAGCAAGGAGGACGCGAGAGACCGCAGGAACCTGTCCCGAAATCGGGAGGGTGCGGTTAGCAAGGAGGATGCCGAGAGACCGCAGGAACCTGTCCCGAAATCGGGAGGGTGCGGTTAGCAAGGAGGACGCGAGAGACCGCAGGAACCTGTCCCGAAATCGGGAGGGTGCGGTTAGCAAGGAGGATGCCGAGAGACCGCAGGAACCTGTCCCGAAATCGGGAGGGTGCGGTTAGCAAGGAGGACGCGAGAGACCGCAGGAACCTGTCCCGAAATCGGGAGGGTGCGGTTAGCAAGGAGGACGCCGAGAGACCGCAGGAACCTGTCCCGAAATCGGGAGGGTGCGGTTAGCAAGGAGGATGCCGAGAGACCGCAGGAACCTGTCCCGAAATCGGGAGGGTGCGGTTAGCAAGGAGGACGCGAGAGACCGCAGGAACCTGTCCCGAAATCGGGAGGGTGCGGTTAGCAAGGAGGACGAGAGAGACCGCAGGAACCTGTCCCGAAATCGGGAGGGTGCGGTTAGCAAGGAGGACGAGAGAGACCGCAGGAACCTGTCCCGAAATCGGGAGGGTGCGGTCGGCAAGGAGGACGCCGAGAGAACTGTGAGTAATGCTGCAGTGAGCAGCTTGGGTACCCTGCAGCCTCTCCCTCCCGAACATCGGCTCCCTTCTCCTCCTTACTAGCCTTACAGCTGGTGCAATCCTGTATTGCCTCCCAAACGGTCTCCTCTCAGAGAGGGGCCCGTTTTCATAGAATCATAGAATCATAGAATCATAGAGTTGGAAGAGACCACAAGGGCCATCCAGTCCAACCCCCTGCCATGCAGGAACTCCAAGTCAAAGCATCCCTGACAGATGGCCATCCAGCCTCTGCTTAAAGACCCCTAAGGAAGGAGACTCCACTACACTCCGAGGGAGTGTGTTCCACTGTCGAACAGCCCTTACTGTCAGGAAGTTCCTCCTAATGTTGAGGTGGAATCTCTTTTCCTGCAGTTTGCATCCATTGTTCCGCGTTCTAGTCTCTGCAGCAGCAGAAAACAAGCTTGCTCCCTCCTCAATATGACATCCCTTCAAATATTTAAACAGGGCTATCATATCACCTCTTAACCTTCTCTTCTCCAGGCTAAACATCCCCAGCTCCCTAAGGCGTTCTTCATAGGGCAAGGTTTCCAGACCCTTCACCATCTTAGTTGCCCTCCTTTGGACCTGCTCCAGTTTCTCCACGTCCTTTTTGAATTGTGGTGCCCAGAACTGGACACAGTATTCCAGGTGGGGCCTGACCAAAGCAGAATAGAGTGGCACTATAACTTCCCTTGATCTAGAAACTATACTTCTATTGATGCAGCCTAAAATTGCATTGGCTTTTTTAGCTGCCGCATCACACTGTTGACTCATGTTCAGCTTATGGTCTACTTGGACTCCTAGATCCCTTTCACATGTGGTCTCGTTCAGCCAGGTGTCCCCCATCCTATATCTGTGCATTTCATTTTTCCGCCCTAAGTGCAGAACCTTACATTTCTCCGTATTGAATTTCATTTTGTTAGCACTGGCCCAGCTTTCTAGTCTATTCAGGTCATTTTGAATTTTGATCCTATCCTCTGGGGTATTAGCTACTCCTCCCAGTTTAGTGTCATCTGCAAATTTGATAAGTATGCCCCCAATTCTGTCATCCAAATCGTTAATAAAGATGTTGAATAGCACTGGGCCCAGGACAGAACCCTGTGGCACCCCACTGGTCACTTCTCTCCAGGATGAAAAGGAGCCATTGTTGAGCACCCTTTGGGTTCGGCCAGTCAACCAATTACAAATCCATGTAACAGTTAACTTGTCTATCCCACATTTTGCAAGCTTGTTTGCAAGAATGTCATGGGGAACCTTGTCAAAGGCCTTACTGAAATCGAGGTATACTATATCCACAGCATTCCCTTCATCTACCAAGCTGGTAATTTTATCAAAAAAAGAGATCAGGTTCGTTTGGCATGACTTCTTTTTCTGAAACCCATGTTGGCTTTTTGTGATTATGGCATTGGCTTCTAAATGTTCGCAGACTCTCTGCTTAATGATCTGCTCTAGCACCTTTCCTGGAATTGATGTCAGACTAACTGGACGATAATTGTTGGGATCCTCTTTTTTTCCCTTTTTGAAGATGGGGACAACGTTTGCCCTTCTCCAGTCTTCTGGGACTTCTCCTGTTCTCCAGGAGTTCTCAAAGATTATTGCCAATGGCCCTGATATTACATTTGCTAGTTCTTTTAATACTCTAGGATGTAGTTCATCTGGTCCTGGAGATTTATATTCATTTAGGTTAACCAGGTATTCCTGTACTACCTCTTTACTTATTCTGTGCTGAATTTCCTCTATTCTGTCTCCTGTTCCATTACCCTTAGGTTGAGCACCCTTTGCCTTTTCTGAGAAGACTGAAGCAAAGAAGGTGTTGAGTAATTCTGCCTTTTCTCTGTCTCCTGTGAGCATTTTGCCATCTTCTGCACGCAGTGGCCCCACTGTTTCCTTCTTCTTCCTTTTGCTGCGGACATATCCAAAAAAGCCCTTTTTATTGTTCTTAATCTCTCTAGCAAGCCTGAGTTCATTCTGCGCTTTAGCTTTTCTGACTTTACCCCTACATGTGCTGGCTATTTGTTTAAATTCCTCTTTCGTGATTTCTCCATTTTTCCATTTCTTATACATGTTCCGTTTAAAACTTAGCTCATTTGAAAGTTCCTTAGTCATCCATCCTGGCTTCTTGAGACATCTTCCATTTTTCTTCCTCATTGGAACTGTTTGAAATTGTGCCTTCAATATCTCCCTTTTGAGAAACTCCCATCCGTCTTGAACTCCCTTTTCTTTTAGTATTCCTGACCATGGGATCACTCCCAGTATTTCTCTAAGTTTATTGAAATCAGCTCTCCTAAAGTCTAGAGTGCATGTCTGACTATGCCTAGCTTCTCCCTTCCACTGCATAACAAACTCCAGGAGAACATGGTCACTTCCACCTAAGGATCCAACCACTTGCACCCCATCAACTAGGTCTTCCCTGTTGGTTAAGATCAGATCTAAAATGGCTGATCCCCTTGTTGCCTCTTCCACCTTTTGGACAATGAAGTTGTCTTCCAGGCAAGTGAGAAATTTGCTAGACTTTGAGGATTTGGCTGAGTTTGACTTCCAGCAAATATCCGGATAGTTGAAGTCCCCCATCACTACTACATCTCTCCTTCCTGATTGTGTGGTCATCTGTTCTAGAAAGGCATCATCCAATTCCTCTGCCTGAGTTGGGGGTCTGTAGTAGACTCCCACAGTAACATCCCTGTTATTTCCCTCTCCTTTAATTTTTATCCAGATGCTCTCCACCTGGCTTCCAGTATTGACTTCCTGCATCTCTTCACTGGTGTATATATCCCTGACATATAATGCTATTCCTCCTCCTTTCCTGCTTGGCCTGTTTCTCTTAAAAAGGTTATACCCCTCTATTTCTACATTCCAATCATGAGACTCATCCCACCAGGTTTCAGTGATGCCTATTATATCATATTTCCCTTGTTGTGCTAGGAGTTCAAGTTCATCCTGCTTATTTCCCATACTCTGTGCATTAGTGTAGAGACATTTAAGACCATGTGTCCTCTTTACTTGCTGCTTTTGCACATTTTTTTGCCTCCTACTGTTGGGTCCTTGCACTGTTTGCCTTGTTCCCTCTATGCCACTTGGACTATTCTCTCCATCCCTTTTGTCTTCCAGTATAATGTCTCCCTCCCCCACATAACTCAGTTTAAAGCCCTCCTGATCAGATTCTTCAGACTGTTGGCAAAAACGTTTTTGCCAACTGGCGTGAGATGCAGTCCATCCCTTGCCAGAAGTCCCTCCTCATGGAACCGCAGCCCATGATCCAAGAATCCAAACTGTTCTTGGCGGCACCATCTACGGAGCCAGTTATTCACCTCTGCTATTTTCCTCTCCCTTCCTGGACCATGCCCTTCTACCGGGAGTAGAGATGAGATGACAACCTGTGCATCCATCTCTTTCAGCTTCCTTCCCAGAGCCTCATAATCCCTTTTGATATTCTGAAGGCTGTGCCTTGCAGTATCATTGGTTCCCACATGAACCAAAAGAAGGGGATAACGGTCAGTAGGCTTGACAAGTCTTGTCAGCCTCTCCGTCACATGATGGATCTTTGCCCCAGGGAGACAACACACCTCCCGAGACATCTTGTCAGGCCCACAAACCACTGCTTCTGTACCCCTCAGCAAGGAGTCCCCCACCACGACCACGCGCCTCCTCCGAGGCTTAGCAGTGGCTGTTCCTTTTCGTGATACTCTCAGGCTCCCCTGCTCTGTCCCTGATGTCTGTCCCTGCTGCTTTTCCTCATCATCTCTGACAACAGAGAGAGATTCAAAGCGATTCTGCAGCTGCAAGCAGCTCACAGAACGTTCCCTGGTTTCCTTACTTCTGTGTGTGACCTTCCTCCAAGCATCTACCTCTGTTGTATGTGGAGTGACCTCCTCCACCCCAACAACTTCCTCTCTCTGTTTCCCACCCAAGACATTCTGGTCTGATCTGTTCAGGAGATTCTCCTGCTCTCTATGATGCTGGAGTGCAGATATCTGCTCCTCTAGCTGCTGTACTTTCTCTTCCAAGAGGGCTACCAACTTGCACTTGTGGCAGGTGTAGTTTCCCACATCTGTAGGCAAGAAGACAAACATCCCACAAGTGTTGCAGGTGACTGCTGCAGGGCCTTCAGTGTCCATACTGAGAAGTCTTAAGGAGGCACTGAAACAAGACTGTGGGCTTCCCTTGCTAGACTTGGCCTTTGTTCCCAAGCTCTGTCACTGAGTTCAAGTCACGGGGCCTATAGTTATGTAGAGAGCTCCTGGCTAAAAGCTCCTTCCAAAGGCAAGTCTCTGATTCACTTCCTCTGATGCTTCAGGCCGGCTCCTCTTCTATTCTCTAAACACCTCCTTGACTAGATAAAAAAAATAAAAAATCAAAATTCGCGCGCCGTTAGGCGCGCGCTTCTGCTAGCCTTGAGTAGCCTTAAGTAGCCTCCCAGCACTGGCTCCCAGAATGCAATGGCTCAAGTGTAAATTAAATTAGATCTCACCCAAGCACATGGACTACAGCCTCCTCCTTTTCTTTCTCCTCCTTAAAGGAAATGCAGCTTCTGCTAGCCTGCTAGCCTTGGCTCAAGTGTAAATTAAATTAGATCTCACCCAAGCACATGGACTACAGCCTCCTCCTTTTCTTTCTCCTCCTTAAAGGAAATGCAGCTTCTGCTAGCCTGCTAGCCTTGGCTCAAGTGTAAATTAAATTAGATCTCACCCAAGCACATGGACTACAGCCTCCTCCTTTTCTTTCTCCTCCTTAAAGGAAATGCAGCTTCTGCTAGCCTGCTAGCCTTGGCTCAAGTGTAAATTAAATTAGATCTCACCCAAGCACATGGACTACAGCCTCCTCCTTTTCTTTCTCCTCCTTAAAGGGTCAGAGGCAGAAAGGACTCAGAGATAAAGGAGGGCCAGGGAATTATCTTCCTCTTCCTCATTCTTCAGATTCTCGAGGGACGCCTTCTCCCCCTTGGAAAGTCGTCCCTCCAAGATGGACCCCAAGCTCACTGGAGGGAGCTCAGTGGTCCTTCAGCCCCTGGAGTCGGGCTCACAGAGGGACAGGCTCCTTTACAATTCCAGGAGACCTAGGGAACCCTCTTCTTCTTTCCCCCCCGCCTCCCGCTCTTCCAGGGATGCCATTCCCCTTTGGAGCAGGGCAAATTTGCACCCAAACGTTCCTCCTTGGCGCACAAATTCAAACTCAAAAAAGGCGGGAGCCATGCCAATGCTACTTCAGGTTTATTCCTCCAAGCATAAACATAATGGAGAGCGCCATCTAAGGCTAAGAAGCAAAATGCTTGCAGTTAAAATCCTCAGATGAGGATGTTCTCTCCAAATCTCAGTCCTCTTCTGCCTCTGAGGGAGAATGGTCTGAGGGGGGCCAGAACACCAGCCCCAGGGTGGTGAGATAGAGACCCTGACAGACCTTGGCGCGGCTGGAGGCCCTGTCCCTGGCCAGATTGCGCCCCACTGCAGACATCAAACCCGGCAAGAGGTTTGGACAGTGGGAGAGAGAGAGAGAGAGAAGGCAGATTTCAAGAGGTGAGTGAGGATTCAGTCCTTAATCCTATGTTTGTGGGTTAAGCTTTACCCAAGAGATTTGTTTCTGACTTGCATTGCCAGCTTTGAAGGAGGCTTCAGTTGCTTCAGAGATTCAAATGGAGAGTTTCCCTCCAAAACCAACTGCCTTCTCCTCTCCTTCCTCCAAGATCCACTCAGACTGAAGGGATCAGAGAGGATTAACAAAAGGATTTCCAGGTGCAGGGAGTCTGCTTCTGCCCCATTGTCCCCTGGTCTAAGGTGTCAATCTCTCCTTGGGAGAATTTGGCCAAAAAGACATTTATTTATTGTGCTTGCCTTTTTAAAAATAATAGGCAAAGCTGGAACTGAAGGTGTGGCAGCCATTTTGATTAAGGGCAGCTAGGCAGAAAAGGAAAGGCCTGCTGCTTCTGCTAACTAATATGCCTTTTGTAAAACAAAGGAAAATAATACCTATAGTTCACTCCTCAGAAGAGGAATGTGATCTGAAAAAGAGTTAAAAATAAAAAATAAAGATGAGGGCCTATCAGTACCTCCTGAAAGCTCCTGAAATCTGTTAGATGTTTGGGGACTGATGATCCTTCATTATTACTGTATTTGTTTATTATTACTGTACTTGTTTTATGGTATTATTGTACAAAACAACTTATATATTGGAATTTAATGTCAACTCTGACCAGTTGAAGCTAGAGGATGATCCATCCTGATTTCCTCAGGGAAGGATATTCCTCCCTCCTCCAAGCCTGGGCCTTCAACACCAAATACTCCATTTCATGCAGATTTTATGAGGATATTAACAAGGCCTCCATAATTTATTATTGTGATTCTAAATCCAATAGCTGTTTACATATATATGGTTACATCTCAGCCCTCTTTGTCATGAGAATCAACAGATGCCACTTGTGGCTGCCAGACTTTATGCTCAACTAAGGTGTCTGCTATTTCCTTTTTTTCTGGGGCTAAACATGTGTGGCCTAGCCCACTTGTCAAACAAACAAACACTTAAGGTCAAAATAAAGTACTATCAGGGTATTAACTATGGTTAAAGGTAGTGGCTATGTCTGGAGACACTAGCCTAAATGAGATTGGATGTAATCCAAGACCAGTTCAAGGACAGACTTTGACTAAAGAACTGTCACATAAAAATGCCCATTACAAAAAATATCTAAGATTCTCACCACTTAATGGGGACAAATTGTTTGGAATAAAGTCTCTTGGCTGAGACTAGGAATAATAAGAAGACCTCAACATCCTTAAATGTCAGCCCTGGTGGCGCAGTGGTTAAATGCCTGTACTGCAGCCACTCACTCAAAACCATAAGGTGGCGAGTTCAAGACCAGCAAAGGGCTGAAGCTCAACTCAGGCTTGCATCCTTCCGAGGTCGCTAAAATGAGTACCCAGATTGTTGAGGGGCAAATAGCTTACAATTGTAAACCGCTTAGACACTCCTTAAGGGTATGAAGCGGTATATAAATGAAATGAAGCTGTTTGTTAAAATATACTTTGATATATTTTTCTATACCATTCATATGACTTTTCATTGCCTCCTTAAGGTAGAGGAAGGCAAACAAACATAGATTGATATAAAAGTCACAAAATGTCTGATTGATATTGAGGCCATAAAAACATCAACAACAACACTATACTATCTATCTAATAACAATTGAGTTATAATAATCACAGGTTCAGATGGGAGATTATCCAGACAATTCTGGAGACACGTCTCCTCCAAGATTTTTGTGTGTTCCTGTTTTTTGGGTAGTGGTCTCCTGCCCACAGCCCAAGCTACCACGTTATCACAAATATCTTACCAACCTTTCCATACAAGGTTCTACCATTCAGTCTGTTGTTTTCTTCTGTGACATGCACTACACAGATAGACACGTCTTGAAAACAGTGGGACCTTCATATAGACCCATAATTTCAAATGTCCTGATAGATCTCATTCTCTCCCATAGGATATATATAAGATGTCGAGTTGTGATTTCTTTCCTATCCAGACATGTTTTTCTGGTAATTTACGAAAAGAACTACCTAGTTCCATTTCAGAACCTGCATCACTTTGGAGTGGTTGTAGACACATCGCTGACCAGTCTACCTGACCAAGCAAAGGGTAAGATCCATGAAGAACACCCTCGAGCAGGTAGGTTGTTCCCAGTTATTGGACCTAGTGTTACTGGTGCATCTACACTGCCTGATCTGTTTCAGTTAATCGTTTGGCATGAACACCATTTCATGCCAGGAGCCTACAGTAGTTCTTCTAGCTGTATCAAAAAACAGATGGTACACATAAATAATCTGTTCTGACATACACTGATTAAATCAAACCTCTTTGAATGGTGGTTTTTGCTGCCAGTTGTAGAGGATTGCCTGATTTAGGCCCTGTTGAAGTTCCACATAAGGTTGGATGCCAGCTTAGGGCGACGGGAAGCATGTTTGTGGCTCCCAATAGCCAAACTCCAGATCCCTCATGTAGATGCTCCGGTCTCGTCTCTCGTGACTTCAGAAGGGCAGGGTTTCCAGAGATCTTCCAGATGTCACGAAACCAGTTCGTCTTCCAATCACAAAGATCTCCTAACTCAAGGTCAAATACCATATCCAGGATTAAACCTTCACATGTGGATATTGAAAGGCACCTACTGGACATCAGCTCTTCCAATCATACTGTCCCAGAAACTGTCTAATCATTCATATATATGTGTGTGTGTGTGAGAGAGGGTGTATATATAAAGTTTTGAGAACAGCTTCTCTTATTAAACTTCCCACAGTTCACAGATACCCTAATTGGTACCCTCATGTAGTTCTTCAGGCATTAACCAAACCACAGTATTTTTTTTTAATGCTATTAGTTCAGCTAGAAGGTTTTCTGAACCAGGAGCACTATCCACAGGAGTGAAATATGCATCTTCTGCGAGGATTCAGTTCTGCTTGACGGGATCTGATGTTCATGACTAAAGTTAACTTCACATTTCATAGAGCACAGGAGATCATTTTCCCTTCATTCGTTCCTGACCCCAAAAAGGAACTTGAAAAGACTTGGCTCACACTAGATGTAGGCAGAGTTCGGTGTATTTACATCAAACGCACTTGTCGATGGCGCAAATCAGACAGTCTATTTGTCTCCTTCGGTCCTACATACCTGGGAAGTTTTTCTTCATCGACCCTGGCTTGATGGATCTGGGCTTGCATCTCTCAGTGTGAGTCGATGATGGGTAATACGCTGCAAGGAAGGGTCAGCGCTCATTCCGCTCACAGTGCTGCCACACCTGCCGCCCTAACCACTAATGTTCTTCTCTCCAATATTTGCAGGGTGGCCGCTTGGTCATCTTCTTCCATATTTATCCGTCGCTGCCGAATCAATGCCTTCCAACTGGCTGGGGCATCATTTGGTAGACGGATCCTTCAATCCATCCTATAATTCCTTACCTCAGTTCCCACCCATCTAGGGAGCTTTGGTATGTCCCTCATGAAGGATGGCTCCGCCCTCAACGCTGGAAAAACGAACATTGGCTTACCTTGTGAGATGTTTGTTTTCAGCGATGAGGGCGGAGTCATCCTGCCCACCCGTAACTGAGGAATTTTTTCTCGGTGTCGGGGGGTGTTGTAAGGTTAATAGGATCCTTGTTCTAGTGTCTAGAATTGTTATAGTTAAATGGTTAAACTTTCTCTATTGTTGTTAGTATTTCTTCATTGTTATAAACTCTCTCTGCTTGGCTATACATTGACTGGGCAAACAAGGGGGATGGATTCCCCTGGTGGACACGCCCAAAAGTCATAGTCCTGCCTGATTGGAGCAAACAGGGGGAACCAACCCTCATGAAGGATGACTCCGCCCTCATCGCTGAAAACAAACATCTCACAAGGTAAGCCAATGTTCGTTTTAACTCTTTCTGGCTCAAGGCTATGGAATTCTGGGAGTTGGAGTTTGTTGTGAGTTAAACCGGTGTCAAACTGGGTTATTTCTCCAGTGTGGATGGACCCAGATTCTCACAACATAGGTTTATTTTTATGTGGTTGATGATGATGTGGGTACATGTTACAATTTCCACCATCAGGCAGAGAGGCTCATGGGAACTGTAGTCCAGCTGCTAATAATGAGGGGCATCTCTTGGACTTTGCCCAACACTGTTGCCATCAAGCTTTGCACACAAGCGCGAAATAAGTCCCCATAGTTCCTCCCTAATAAACCACCACCCTCACAGTGGCGTCAAAAAGCTCCCAACCTGAGAAACTGTGTCCAACCAATGGGAACGAATTTTTCATTTGGCGCATGCGCACTTCTCCTTCCACACACGACGAGTTGCGCATGCGCATGTCCGTCTCCCGTCATATACACCGAGGAAACATTCATCTTGTTTAGGTGCGCATGCGCACTGTTGCTCCCCTACACTGGGATGTTGTTTTCTAGCTTACTGCGCATGCGCACTGCTGCTCCCCGATATTGGGGAACGTTGCGTTTTCTAGTTTACTGCGCATGCGCACTGCTGCTCCCCGATATTGGGGAACGTTGCGTTTTCTAGCTTACTGCGCATGCGCACTGCTGCTCCCCGATATTGGGGAACGTTGCGTTTTCTAGTTTACTGCGCATGCGCACTGCTGCTCCCCGATATTGGGGAACGTTGCGTTTTCTAGCTTACTGCGCATGCGCACTGCTGCTCCCCGATATTGGGGAACGTTGCGTTTTCTAGTTTACTGCGCATGCGCACTGCTGCTCCCTACTAGCACGAAAACCGCTCTCGTTTGTCGCGCATGCGCACTAATGCTCCCTCAGACAGGGAACCTCTCTGTACTGCGCATGCGCGTCACAATATTTAATTTTTCCTTCAAGTCCTTTATCCTTTAGGTTTACCTGCGTTCCTTAACTCCGAAATTGGAATAATAATAATAATAATAATAATAATAATAATAATAATAATAATTTAAAAAAGAAAAGTGTGTGAGGAGGAGGAAGAGATGGCCTCAATCAGACGCATCAAAAAACTACAACAACGACGCGACGTCGTTGACCTTTGAACCGACGCGACGACGTCGGGAGGTCAAAGGTCGTGGGTGGTATTCGAAATGGCGGCGGCCGCCGCCGAATAATCCGGAAGAGCGTCTCCGTGAGAGAAAGGCGGCGAAAGGAGCTTCTTTTTCGGGCCTCATCCGGAGCGAGGCCGAGTCGCTTCCGGGCCTCAGCTATAACTTTGGCCTTCCTTTTCTTTGTCTCCATTTAAAGCCTCGCTTCTGGAGCCCCTGGAGGCTCTTTCTCTCAATACAGAAAGCCTCCCTTTTGAGGGAAATGAAGCAAGAAAGTTCCTCTTCTTCTGTGCTGCTCCAATAATACTTTATATATTTCGTACTTTCTCAGTATAAGGCTCCCCTTTGAGAGCCTCCACTGCTGCCTTAACCCCGGTTTTACTCCTTTCTCTCTCTCTTTTTTTATACAACTATTGTGAGCCAGCATCTTATAACACTGCATCTCCCCCCCCCCCCAAAAAGTACCTCTTTCAAAAAGAATATAAGGCTTGGCTTTGAGAGCCCCCCCCCCCACAAGGACCCTTCCTCAGCCCCAGTTTTATTTTCCTCTTTTTCTACAACAGGTACTTCAGCACATTTAGGGACGGGAAACTCATTGCTTTCCAGGTATTGGCTTGTATAAAACAGCCATCCCCCAACAAAAGCTTTCCTTTTGTATAATTCTTTAGTAAGAAAGTCAGTGCTCTTAATCCACCAACATTGTAACCACCTGCATTTCCTCACAATCCTCAGCCTTAGTTTTTATTTCTCCTTTTAAGCCACTGTAGTATAAAACACCTTCCCCCCTCCACAGTTTTTCCTGTTCTGTGCCGCTTCAATAAAAAAGTTAGCGCTACTTAAAACTACAAGCCTTGTAGCTTGAACTTCCTCGGCCCGGGTTTTATTCTTGTCCTTGAGGCATGCTGTGCTTTGAAACAGCCCTCCCCAAAGTACTTCTATGCTGCTTCCGTTAAAACCATTAGTGCTTCTCTAAGCTGAAGTTAAGAGTCTTCCCAGAAACTGTGCTTCTTCGTTAAGCCAGATGAAAGAGCACCAACAATAGCCAATACTTGTCCTAAACTCTAGAATTGAGAGCTATGTACATATCATATGGCTATATAATTTGTAATGGTAACTTATAACTAGATGTCATTAGAACTAGTTTTAGTAGTTACATCCTGTATTTGGTTTAGATGCTTTTCTCTAGGTACGTACATCATTAGTAACCACCCCTTATTTCAGAAACAAGTCTTCAGATCAGGCACATACCTCGGATGCCGGCACCTCCTCCAAGGACTCTTTTTTTTTTAAAACTACATCAATGAATTTTGACAGAAAAAATCCAGACAGTTTGCTTTGGAAACTGATAGAGTGATAAATTCCAGGACTCGAAAAAGTGTCAAAACCTTAACTCGGATGGGAGAAACTCTCTTTATGCATGTTCTGCTACCTCACAAACTGTCAACAGGTTGCACTGCAATAGCTGCATGTAATATATGACTATCCCAGATTAAGAGACCAGCGTCCCTAGCTTTCAAGTCTGGGGAAGTCTGCTGCCATTTTCCTGAGGGCCACGTAGATGAAACTGTTTGTAAATTCATAATGCTTTCTCTTTGGACATCACTTTGTGTTGTTTGAAGATAGTGGAGATTATTGAAAAATATTTGGTGAGAAGATTCTTGTTAAGGAAAGAGATATCAGTGGAAAGACTTTGAAGGAAGATGGTGGTGATGATATGCCTTTGATCTTCACCAAGATCCAGCGTTGCACAAGTTCATGATGAACAAGAAAAAAGGAGATAAGGGATTCGAGAGCCCAAGACCATATAAATTATAAGTACCTTCTTATTTTTTTCTTCTTGTGACTGTGGTTTGCTTTTTAAATACTCAGATTTTTTTTTTAAAAAGTATATTAACACTCAGGTAAGAGTAGGCTTTCAGTGTCAAAAATGCAATTACTTGCTGATAATATAAGAAATCTGGAAAGCTGTTGGGAGTTATATTTCAACAAGTTGTTATACTTGATAAATCATTTCTATGCAGATGTGAGAGACTGCATCCTTGGTTTCTAATTCAGGTTGAGTCCCCCTTATCCAAAATGCTTGAGACCAGAAGTGTTTTGGATTTTGGATTTATTATTATTATTTTGGAATATTTTTATTTACATAATGAGATACCTTGGAGATGAGATCCAAGTCTAAATATGAAGTGTATGTATGTTTTGTATACACCTTATACACGTAACCTGAAGGTAATTTTATACACAATATTTTTAATTTTGTGCATGAAACAAAGTTTATGTACATTGAACATAAGAAAGCAAAGATGTCATTATGTCCGACACCTATGTGGACAATTTTGGATTTTAAGTATTTTAGGTTTCAGAATTCCAGGTAAGAGACTCAACCTGTGTTTAAAAATGTACTTGGTTTAGATTTCCAAAATTAGTTTTATGTGTGAACATTTAGCACAGTCCTCGTACAAATTGAACTGGAATATTTTTATGTAGGTTATTCTTACGTAATTGATGTGGGATCTCCTAGAATTAATTTTTATTACTTTTGTTTAACTAGTTTTTCATGTTGTATTGACTTCAGCACATTTAGTATTGAACACGGATGAGAAACTCATTGCCTTCCAGATGTTGTTTTGTAGCCCTATAATTCTATAATTAATGTTGGCTGGGATTGATGGAAATTGCAGTCCAGTAGCATCTGGAACTCCAGATGTTCCACAGTCCTGGCATAGAGCAGAATAGAAGTCTACTTTAGAAGTAAAAGTCTACATCTAGTTGTGCCACAAAGTGGGAAGCGCAGTGGAAACTATTAAGGACTTGGGTCCTTATAAACTAGTAGGCAGTAAATGAAATTGTGATTGTAGTTTACTGTTCAAGATGACACAAGAGAGAGGTTCTCCGAATCTAAATAAAAGTTTTCCCAAAGGCCAATCCTGAAATTGCTTTTTTGCCCTCCCAGGGAAAATCTGCTGTCAATATCAGTTGTACATTTCAAAGTTATGGAGGACAGAATAGTATGCGAGGAAACATATTGACATTTTTTGGCTCTCATAAGCACCACTGATACAATGAAAAGTTTACGTTAATGCAGGTGCAATATTTTCTTTATGTTTAGACTATCAAGGAATCCCCAATATTTCTTGTAGTATTGAATGAGCTGCAAATTAAGATGTGATATAGATGTTCTCTAGTTAACATAAGCTTTTCTTTAAAATGTGAGAATCAGTTATTAAAACATTGGCAACCTTACTTAGATACTTTCCAGAGATGTACTTTTCAAGAACCATGTCTGAAAACTATTATGTGACATGTGAATGCAGGCAGGAAGGTGGGCTAACAATAAATGTTTTTTCATAGCAAAAGATCCTTATTTTGATTAACTTTTATCCCTTTTTGTTTCCCAGCACAACTCACCAGGTTGTTTGTATAAACAACATAAATTTCCTGAGAAAATCTGTTGTTGTAAGTATATTTTCTGGGAGGGATTATAGCCCAGGAGTACAGCACAGTCTTTATAAGCAGGAGGTCCTGTGCTCAGTCTTCTTCTATTACCAAATAATGGTGGACAGAGGCCCATAGTAGACTTTGTGTTCCTGGAATCTCCAGTTAAAAGGCTTGGGTGATGACCTGTACCAGAAGCCTAGAGAGTCACTGCTAGTGAGATTAGACAGTCTTGAACTAAATTATGAAATAGTTTTGTCAAGTATAAAATTATTTCCCATGCTCCTGTATGACTGACATATATTTTAAAATCCCTTTTGGTTGCTGCTGAAAAGATTACTTAGGAGCTGTACACACAGCCCTGGGGGGGGGGTGGCCTGGAGCTGACCCTGTTACAGCCAGATTGGGGCCGCAGCCACCACATGCCGTGACCCCCGATCTAGCCTTTGCAGGGTGCAAAAAGGAGGCACATTGTATTACACAGCGCCAGAGAAATGCTGTGTTGCTGCATGCCATGCAGTGTAAAGTGTCACGCCACCCTGGAGACGGGGCATGTGTCATGGAGACGCTACGCCCTGACTCCGCCCACAAGCCAGCCCAAACTGCTGGTCTGCACAGCTCCTTAGTTAGCTGTATTGTTTTCCATCATAAGAATACCTAATGCAACCTTCCAGTTGAAACCGTGCATAGTTTACTACCATACATTACAGATGGATCATACCCGTGATACATAACATCGCTCCCCAACACAATAATCATGGCAGGATTAGCCCAATCCTGACAGTAGACAGCACAGAAGTACACTGTGTGTAAAAGCAATAAAGAACCAAATTGCAGTGCAGTGAAAAATTTCTTATGATGGAAAACAACACAGCTAACTAAGGAGCTGTGCAGACCAACAGCTTGGGCTGGCTTGGGGGCAGAGTTGGGGCGCAGCGTCTCCATGACACATGCCGGCCTTTCAGACCAGTCTGTAAAGGGTCTATGCTAATGGAAACCAATCAGTGGAATGAATCTGTTATGCCCTTAATCATTCAGATGTTACAGAAATCAATTATTTTTGAGATTCTAATTCAGTTTTGTGAAAAGGTTGTTTTGTGTTAAAACATATTGACTGTATAATGTATATGTTTTCTTGATGTTTTTCTTTTAAATCTCTATAGGGTTATGTGGAACTGACAATATTTCCAACAGTTGCAAACTTGAACAGGATCAAGCTGAACAGTAAACAATGCAGAATATACAGAGTGAGGGTCAATGACCTGGAAGCTGCCTTCATTTACAATGATCCTACACTGGAAGTTTGTCATAATGAATCTAAACAGTAAGTAAATGGGTAATCTGTCTGGAAACATTATCTGTCTTTTTAATGTTAAAATTTGAATTGGACTCTGAACTGAGGTGAATATTTGTTGTATAGTTTGTTACTACCTTGTTGATTCCAAAGAATACAAGCTACATAACCTGAAAATGGATTTTAATGCATTGAATTTTACAGGTGAGGGTTTGCAAGCTTTTGAACTTCACATTTCTGTGCTTTAGGCAAAGCCCATGTGTCTTTTCTGGGTACTTTAGGTTAGCTTTCTTGAGCTCTACATACTCCAGATGCTGCAGGCTAAAACACCAATTACAACACCCATCTTGAAGTTAGGGGTGATGGGGGTTGTATGCTACTACATTTGCTGTTTGGAAAAATCTTCCTTAACCGATGATTTTTCTCCTCTGCTCTATTCTTGTATGTACTGACAGTGCCCTTTTTATATTGGAAGCTCAAGTCTTAGTTTGGTAATGTGATGCAAACAAACAAACAAACAAAACCAAAACATTCCAAACCCTTCTGGTTCAGCAAAAGTGCTATGGATATGGATTTTGATTATTGAGGTTTTGGCAGACATTTTATTTGGACAGTTTTACTGAAGAATGTTGATGTCGAGTGTACCATTGTAGTCTCATTCCCATGTTTTTGATGCTGTCAGTATAAGTTCTTCTGCACTCCTTTCTTGGATGAACACAGCATGGCACTTGCTCCTTGGTTCTTCCTCCTAGCTGGATGTTCTTTTTAATATGTGGGATGGAAGTTGCTTTCTATTTGGCAGCCTGCAGTTGCACATCTGCGGGAGTAGGCAGTTTAAAGTATTTTAATGGGAAATGAGCAGTTTAAAGAAACAGGAATTCTGCCTTCCACTTGGAAAAACATGGACAAAATGTAAAGAGGGGATGTGCAGAGGGGAAGTATGATTGACTGTCAATAAGCACTCTTAAGTTAAGTCACAATTCATCTTTATTCTTTCAAGATCCCTTTTTACTTCTGATGCTTCATTTTAATCTGTCTCTGCCGCTGTAAATGTATGATCTAAATTGGTTTTTTGAATTTGAAGCCTGAATTGCTAGTCCCACTGCTTGCTGAAATGATTGGTTGCTCCTGTTGCTATGGTAGTTCTCCATTTAAACTAAATCAGACTATCAATCTATATTGTTGAGCTGTATATGTCTCTTTCAAATTTTTATTTACTTATTGGATTTATTTCCTGCTTTTCTCCCCAAATGGGATTCGGCTCACAATTTAGCACTGAACTTGTAGAATCTCTTGAGCAAGCAATGTTCTTTCAGGCTCTTAATAATAATAATAATAATAATAATAATAATTTATTATTATTTATATTTCCCGCCTCTCCCCATGGATCGAGGCAGGATTCCAACAGATTAAAAACATTACAAAATCATCCTAAAAATGTACATACATTGTTACATGCTATTAAAATCTAGGGATCACATAACTTTAATAATTATCCATACTATTATAGCATTCTACCTAATTAGCTACTGTCGTTCCTTGACCATTCAAACTGTCATATCAGGTCAGGTGGATAGGCCCGCCGGAAGAGATATGTCTTTAATGCTTTTTAAAAAGCATCTAGAGTAGTGATAAGACGGATCTCCTCTGGCAAGTCGTTCCAGAGTTTCGGAGCCACAGCAGAGAATGCTCTCTTAGATGTTGCCACCAATCTTGTATTGGTGGCTTCCAATAGATTTTTCCCTGATGTACTGAGGGTGCTGGGCAGATTATATAGGGAGAGGCATTCCTTCAAGTAACTCGGGCCTAAGCCATATAGGGCTTTAAAGGTAACGACCAACACTTTGTAATGTGCCCGGAAGCTGATTGATAGCCAGTGTAAAGATTTTAATATCGGGGTGATGTGATCTGTTCTTGATGCCCCGGTCAGCAATCTGGCAGCAGCATTTTGAACTAATTGAAGCTTCCAGACTTGGTACAAAGGTAGCCCCATGTAGAGCACGTTGCAGAAATCCAGACGAGAGGTTACCAGTGCATGTATCAATGTTTCAAGGTCCTCTTTGCCCAGGTAGGGGCGTACTTGGCGTATCACCCGTAGGTGATACCACGCTGTCGTCTACACCTGGGATGTCAGCTGCAGCGACGAGTTTAGGAGCACACCCAAACTGCGTACTTTGTCGTTTAGGGGAAGTGTGACCCCACTCAGGATTGGTTGAGAGATCTCCATCCCTGGGGTGGGAGAGCCTATCACAAGTACCTCCGTTTTCTCTAGATTCAACTTAAGTTTGTTTTCTCTCATCCAGCTCATTACTGACTCCAGGCAGGCTCAGCATGTAATACAAATCAGTTTCTACCCACCATACCAGTGAATGGGAACAATGTATCATATCATCACACAGCATACTTCTGTGCTGTCTGCTATCAGGACTGGGGTAATCCTTTCATGATTATTGTGCTGGGAAGCCATGTTATCTATCATGGGTATGATTCATCTGTAATATACGCTATTATGCTTGAAATAAGTATTCCTGGAAATAGTATCAAATGCTTTCTCAGTATCTAGAAACATCAAAACAGCCATTTTGCCATTGTGATGTTCCAATAATTCAATAATGTTAAGAAAAGTTAACAGTCTTACATTATTCCTTAATTTCTTTTTTGACAAAACAAAACAAAAAACACTATTCTTCTCATGTATATTCTGAGAAATTTCTTTTTCATTTTTTGCCAGGATGGTGGTAGAATAGGTCTATAATTCTTTATTAAGTATTAAATGTGTAGTAGAAACTGTTCAAGTAGTTAAAACTGTGGTTTTGCAGGATAATAAAACAATTTAAGACTGAGATCCTAAATAAATAAATCATATTGGGTAACTATACTGGTTTAAGATACTGTGGCAACAAAGGCAACAAAGACAGGAAAAGGAAGATATTAGGAAAGGAAGGCAACTGGCTCTGAGCAAATTGTTTTCCCCTTTCTATGGCTTCTAGGGGAGTCCTTGGAGCCAGTTTATTCTGGAAAGCTTGGTTTAAACAATCGCCTGTTCCATGGTGCAGGCCATTGTCCAAGCTAGCCTGCCCAGAGTACTCAGTTCTATGGATTTATGTCCTCCCTTCCCCTTTCCTAGAAGTCTGATGTAGGTGAAATGGACTGCTCAGAACTAGCAGCCTTCCCCTCTCAGAGAACTTCATCTTCCTTCCTTTGATGTAACTTCATGGTCTTAGAAAAATGCAACTGCCCATGTAATGTGCCGTCACATAATGGGCTTTGGAGTGCACCAACTAAATTCTAGTGTAACAACTCCCATCCCCATACTTTTGAAATTCCAAATGTAAAAACTAGGGAGAACATTTGCCTAAAACACATTTTGATTCATACTAACAGACCTTATCTAGCTCTTAAGTTCTGACTTGAGTATTCAGAAAGATATTCCTAACAGACTGGTGCTAATTTTGATCAGACTGACCATCTAAGTCAGGAGATCGTGCAGATCTTCAGTGTTAAACATAACTAGATATATGACAAAAAGATTCCAGATCTGTATGCCTGAGGCACAATTACTTATATTCCAATTATCAATATATCAGTAAAATGTTTAATTTAACCATATACATAATGCATTTCAAGGACCCTCGGAATAGATGGGAAATGTTTCCTACTGTGAGAAACATTTTAACTGCAACAACTTACATCTGAACAAAATAAATAGTGATTTGTTTGAAATTTTATCTTCTAGTGTACAGACTCTGCCTTTCACTACATAAAATGTGATCTGTTCCTGTGTGTGAATCCTCTGGTATTTAGTATCTAACCATAAGCACCACCTAAACACGAACATATGGGAAACTGTTCCTGTATTGATAATCAGAGACAGAAAACACCTGTATCATATTTACATTAAAGTAGCTTTAAATGAGTACCCCGAAATGAATGTTGAAGTGGAAACGTCTGTTAATTTTTGATGCTCATATTCCATAACCAATAAAAGATTTTTAAAAAACACCATTAGGACAAAGCCGTAAAGAACTGCTTTATAAGTCATTTATTTGGGCTTTATTCTGGAAAAAATGTACAGATAATTAGTCTGTTTTTAGTAGAACCTCATTCATTTGGGCTGCAATCTTATACCAGCTGCCTGGGAGTAAACTCCATTGAGCTCATTGGACTTACTTTTAAGTAGACATGTATAGAATTGTACTTTTACTGACTTGTGGGGATAGGCTTTACCTTCAGGTATATGTTGCAATAAATAAGTGTTATAAAGTACTGTATAAATAACTCTTAATCGGTTTTTGACCCTTACTGAGCCTGAATCTGTAGGTGGCAGTGGTGGTCAGATATGTTACTTACCAGTCATTGAGACTACTATGACCCTTCCATCAATATAAGTGTCATTAGTGCCTTTGTAGCCTTAAGCACATCACTATAATTTTTTTTAAAAAAAAATTGGACTGCCCCTGAGGACATTCTCAATACAAATAGACTTTTACAGTGCACCTTGTGAAGCTTTATCACCAGGAATGTAATAGCGTTCCTGCACTTGAATGGCTTTAGTCTTGTTTTTCTCAGAGGTCGACTCTGTGATCCGCACAAAAATAGATTCTGAGAGCACCCTCGTATTACTCTGTTTCTTAATCAAGTGAAGAGTAATACTGTAGTTCTATTCCACTGGAAACACCGGCATCTGAGCTCATATTTTTCCAGAAGTGGTTAAGATGTTGGGACTGACTTTTGATTCATTCAGATAAGCTAGCATTGGTAGTTATAACTTGAATAAATAACTACATTTTGTTGCTAAATATATAATTTTACTCAACTGCATTTGTGAAGATGTGAGGAAATGATTAAAATTCTGTGTAGGATGCTTGATCTGGGATGACTAAAACTCTCAAAGTGATAATTCTTGCAAGCCTCTCTTGTCCTTTATTATTTCACCATCCTGTTTCACAGACATTTCCTTGCCTCCTCACAGTTTCTCCTTTGTTGTTTTATTTCTGTTAATGTGAGAAGTTCAGATTTGCTTTAGTCTGTTAATTGCAGTAATTTAAAAAGGTTGAAGGCTGGATTTGTACCCCTGGGGATACCCAAGTGCAATCTTGGCTGCTCTTCAACCCTCTTCTCCCTTTCCAAAGACACCACTGTGCTGGAAAAAGGAGAAACTGGGTCCCTGCCGAGCCCCAATCGTCTTTATTCTTCCCGCAGTGTCAATTTCCAAGGTTTCGTTGGATTAAAATCCCTAAAGGATCACAGTTCGGGGGTTGTAAAATGATGAGCTTTTCATTTCACAGCTGAGCCTCCTGCCATCTCAATCAGAAGACTCCAGACACAGCATTTTCAAAGACTGAAAGTTAAACTAAGATGTGGGCACAAAGAGTGAGAGGAAGAGGAGCTTCTTTCCCTTTTTACTCTTATTCTCGTCCTTTTATCTGTTTTGTAAAGCAGATATTGAAATGGTATGAATCCCAAAACACTATTTCTAAAGTCCAAACAAACTCTTAGGCCACTGATTTTCAACCTTTGCAGCACTTCCTGTCACTGATGGGACACACCTCAGGTCTTTCACAGCACATAGATGTGCCACAGCATAATGGTTGGAAACCACTGTTTTAGGAGAAGAGCATACTTCCATTGGGAAAAAGAAGGGTGCTGCACTTACTCACTTGTAAGCTAGTTTTGTAAAATAATAATAATAAAAATAATAAAAAAGATTCAAATGAAGAAAGTGTGCTCTGTCTTCAGTAGATCACTTTGTAAAGTAATTTTTGAAGTATGGTGTAAAGTTACCCAGTCGAGTAGCTCAATTGACTGTGAAATTATCACCATTAGAGTGCAACAGGATGTAGATGAATTAGTGGTCATAAATGGGATTCATTGTGGCTATGTACTGGAAGGTTGATTCTTAACTCTGAATTTCCATTCATTTGTGGCCTGAAATATAATGTGTAAAAAATTAAAACTGCATGTAGCACTCGCACACTGTACATTATACTATTGAGAAAGAGGGCCACCAGAATAAAAACATATTTTGTTACAAAAGCAGTCTGTCATTGCTTGGAATATCATTATTTTGTCAGATGTGGGAATGCAGCAGCATATTCAGTTTATACTGTGGCAATTGTACTGGCTGCCAATTTCCTATTCTAATTGATGGCGATGATTTCTTCCTAAAAAAAACCTTCATAGCCTGGAACAAATATAACTCTTGCCATATTACAGCCTCTGTTTAATAAATGTAAGATAGGCTGTGTTCCTCCATCTATACATGCCATATCGAGTAAGTGTGTGGGGCTAGACATGGGATTTTGTCCCATGGTTACAGAATTATCCCTCTGATAAGATCCAAAGCTGTATAATTCTTGCAGCTTTTCAAAGATCATTTATTCATTTAGAGGATTTATATCCCTTTTTTCAGTCAAAAAGGCTCCTAGAATGTTAATTTGACAGTTCCTGTCCTCAGGCTTACAATTGAAAAAAACACTGACATACAAGGGAAAGGGGATGTCAGTCGGAAAGGGGATTATGTCCACCAGATGCTGACTGCTTTTTTCTTCCTCTGAGGCCAGAGCAATTGGAATGGAGGGAGGGCCTCTTATCAGCTGCTGGGACCAAGGCACAATGTTACTCTCCCCAGGTGCCATTCTCTCCCTTAAAGTCCACAGCAATATCAGTTGGTATGAAGGGAGGGCCTCTCACTTGCTGCTGGAACCAAGATATATGGAGCTGTGTCTGACTGCTATCCACTCTTTCCATACTCCCCCACTGTGTCTTTTAAAATTTTTATATTAATTGAGTAGCTTTGCTCAACAAATAGAGCAATTGTTCAATAGTTTAATACTGCTGCTCCCATAGAAGGCACTGTTGAGTGGTTATTGATTTTCAAATTAACATGGTTTCAACTGTATTTCGTTATTACTCGTATTTTTGCCTCCAGAATGTAAAATCCCTTTCCCTTAAACAAAGTTTGAAACTAAAGGCACATTTCTGGGTTTTTTTGCAGGAGAAATCTCAATTACTTTTCCAATGCATATGCTGCGGCAGTCAGCGCTGTGGATCCTGATGCTGGAAATGGAGAGCTATGTATCAAAGTGCCATCAGAGCTTTGGAAACATGTTGATGGTAAAAATGAGAGGCTTTGTATATTCTTCAAAGGAAGATGCTGCAGAACTGTCCACAACCTTTAGCAGTTTACATGTCTGCTGTTTTGTGTTAGTAGTAGTGAATCAGCCACCCTGCAGTGCTAGGGCAAGACTTTGATTTTAAGGGATTATTTTACAGAAAGTTCATTAGATGATAAGCATTATGATGAATTATTGGAGTAACTTAAAACACCATAAACTACCACAGTATCTATATACAGTCGTCCCCCGGGTTACGAAGGTTTCGTTTCCCGGGGGACCGCTATTTGCAACGGACCACGCGGCCGATTTAAAGGAGCCACGCAGTTTTTTTTTTTCGTATCCCGGGGGATCTTTCGGATCCCGGGGGATACTGTAGCGGTCCCGCCGGTTTCGTACCCCGGGGTTTTCGTACCCCGGGGGATTCGTAAGCCGGGGGACCACTGTATAGTAAAAATTTATTAGGAAGAATAATTGCATAAAAATGTTTTCCATTAGCACATTTTGAAATAGAAAGTGCTCAGCATTCCCAGACAGTGCATTGAATTTTGCACAGTTTCTTCTTTTTCTTTCTTGTTACATTAAAGTTACATATCAAAGCTCAATATCAGGGGTGGGATTGCTGTGCTTCTCTCTCTGCCTCTCCCTCTCTCTATATAGTGATTGCCTTTTGTGTTGCAGAATTAAAAGTTTTAAAAGTACATATCAACTTTTCTCTGGACCAGCCAAAAGGAGGTCTTCATTTTGTGGTACCAAATGTGGAAGGCAGTTTGGCAGAGAGAGGAGCTCATGCCTTCTCTTGTGGATATCAAAATTCTACAAGGTAAGTGTCATACAGTTTTGCTCTCACAGCTTGCAGATACTGCAGTTTTCTTTAAAATGCCATGGGTCTTGCTGCTATTAAGTGGCTTGAGAGAGATTTAGTCCTCTCTTCCTTTACAGTTATTTTTAATTTTCTTAGAAATGCTTCAGATAGGCCATTTTTTTCCCTACATCAGTAGGAAGACAGAATAGCCATCAGAGTATGCATTGGGAATTCACAATCAAGAGCAACATTTCAGTTAATGAATGTTCAGTAAAATAAATATTTACATGTTCTTTGTGCATGGTCATCTATAATGGCCTCCTATTTTCTTTCTACGTTGATACAAGACAGTTGTCATATAAGAGGGCATAAAGGAATCCTGTAGCATTTTTCAGACCAAGAAACATAAATTTCTAGCATAAGTTTCATCAGACTGGGGTCCATGAAAGCTTATGCTAGAACTTTTTTTTCCTGAGCCTCAAAGATGCTACAGGATTCTCTTATGTCTTTTTATGGAAAAACAAATTGATATGATGTTGTCTTTGAATTCAGCAGGTATACCTTAGTTTACAAGTAGATATGTTCCTGAGCATTATCTTTTTTAAAAGAAAATTTGGTACCAGAAGTAGTAATGGCATGGAAAGTAAAAGGATATGTGCCTACACCACAAAAAAAAGAAGACCACTGCAATATATTTTTTTAATCCAAAACTAAGAATATGCATGTGTGAATTGAAACAACCAGGTCAAATAAGCCTTGAAGAAGTAAACAAAACATTTAAAACTTTGTAGAAACTATTTTAAGGCTTCTTCCAAAATGTATTCAGGATTCATCAACCTGCACTTTTCTCATGCTTTCCATTTAGGTGGCCAGATTTACAGATCTGTGCTTGAACACGCTAAGAGTAGCTAATGAGGCATCAGTCTTACCTGCTTTCTGCCCCTTTCTCTGTTTTTCTGTTCTTGCAAGCTGTATAAGGGATGCTATTTACTTTGCCTGTCTTGCACAACTACAGGATTGGCTACAGCAGAAATTCATTCTTTCCCAGCTTTTCTTCCTGTCCTTTCCTCCCCTCTCCACCTTTTACTACTGAGACTTTAGACAATAGTCTATAGTAGACACATTTTCCATAGTGCAGAACTACATCTTACTGAATCCACCCAAAGCTTTTAATGCAAAATTATAATCTTATGGCAATCCTAAACTGGCTATGTTTTTATATCTTTTGTGTTTGGGAATTGATAGACTGCAGTTTTGACTTTATAGGTTCAAATAGGGATACCCCTTCCAAGCTTCCCTTTTACTGGCAGAAGTGTATAATTTTGGGAAAGTTGAGGCTTAAAATGTGATTGTGTAAATTACAGTGGTCCCCTGGGTTACGAAAGTAATCCGTTCCAGCAGACCTTTCGTAACCCGAAAACCTTCGTAACCCGGGGGACCACTGTAAGTATAGGAAAGCACTTGGCACAATTTGAATTTCGCGCCGCTTTCCTTTCGCAACCCGGGTTTTTTTTCGCAAGTCGGGGCCGTTTTTCCGGCCCCGGCTCTTTTGTACCCCGGGGGATTCGTAACCCGGGGGACCACTGTACAACAATATTTTAGAAGTCTAGTCTCAAATTGGGGAGATGATTTATTCTTTTCTATGTCTTCTTTCTAGGTTTTGGTTTCCTTGTGTTGACTCTTATTCTGAGCTATGCACATGGAAACTGGAGTACACAGTTGATGCCACAATGGTGGCTGTCTCAAATGGAGACTTAGTGGAAACAGTGTATACTCATGATATGAGAAAAAAGACCTTCCATTATATGTTGGCAATTCCAACTGCAGCATCTAACATCTCTTTAGCCATTGGGCCATTTGAAATTCTTGTTGATCCATACATGCATGAGGTAATACTCTTAACATGATTATTTGCTCTTTGTTGTTAACATATATTGTTAATATGACTTTATTAGTATTACACTAAAATGGGTCAGTACTTGTAAGCACAAACTGGATGATTTCAGTGTTTTGCACTAATTGTACATACAGTTTTATGTGCTTTCTTTTTTGTTCTTAAATGTAGAGTTCCCTTCCTTGAGTCTTCAAGCATAAAGAGCTAAAATAAATTATTGACAGCTGGAACATAGAATGAAAAGACTGACGTTCCAACAAAGTTTATTGTTTCTAGTCTTGTTTTTTGCTTTGTAAATATTTCATAGAATCATAGAGTTGGAAGAGACTACAAGGGCCATCCAGTCCAGTCCCCTGCCATGCAGGAAATTTCAATCAAACCATATCCAATCAAATCATACATTTGTATCTTCCTCACATTTCTCACATTCAGGAGCCCTGGTGGTGCAGTGGTTAAATGCTAGTACTGCAGGCAAAGTTTGTGAATTCAATCCCAGACAGGGCTCCAGGGTCTGCTTAGCCTTCTCTCCTTTGTAGGTTGGTAAAATGAGTACCCATCTTGTTGGGGGCGATTGGCTTACACATTGTAAACCTTTTAGAGAGTGCTAGTTCACTGATAACCAGTATAGAAATATACTTGTGATTGCTATTCTGTTCACACATGTGTTAAGACAGACTAAACTAGTTTTAGATTATCTTAAACTGGGTCTCAGTTCTTAAATTAGTGTGGTATTTACAAAATATTACTTGAAGAACTAGAACTAGATCAATGACTGACACTACCACAAAATATTGTGGTACTTTTTACTGAAAATGTAGCCTCACACCATGCAAGCCCAGAATTCCCCCCCCCCCCCCAGGGTTTCTTAAAGGCTTGGAGATTTGATAATTTTGCATTTATTTGCATAGTCAGAAGCTTGCTGTTATATAGGTCATAACTGATAAGCTTTGAATTATGTTAAGTGTACAACTGAAATTGATTTTTTAAAACTATTTCCCTGTGGAGAATGTAAGATTTCAAATGTTCATATGTAGTAGTAGTATTTGTATCCCATCTTTTTCCCAGTCTGAACTCATGGGTCTTTGCTAATTTATATGTTTAAATTTTTCCCTTTTATTGTTACAGGTTACTCATTTTTGTTTGCCCCAGCTTCTCCCACTGCTCAAGCATACCACGTCATATCTCCATGAAGTATTTGAATTCTATGAGGAGATACTTACCTGTCGCTACCCTTACTCTTGTTTCAAAACAGTTTTTGTAGATGAAGCCTATGTTGAAGTAGCCGCTTATGCTTCTATGAGCATTTTTAGGTTAGTATGTATAATTATTCTATCTAAAATATGGTAATTTAGGAAATGTCTGGATATCCATTTACATCCCACTGTATCTTTATCTCGTATCTTATCTTGACAGAAACTTAGATAGAAAGATAGTCAAAAATCATTGTAGGTTTTTGTATTAGGAGGTAGGCAAAAACAATGTACTGGTTTTTTAAAAGGAAACTAAGAACTCTCTCTGAGGTCAATAAGATCAGGCATAGTCTTACTTTTTGCCTGAGCTTGGACTAAATCTTAGCTGTGGATGTGGCAGTAATAAACTAGATCATGAGTGGGTAAGGGGTGAACCCATGAGCTGCATGCAGTTCAGACCTCCACTCCTGCAGTCTCTGGTTGTTTTCTCAATTTCTTAAAAAATTGCTTTAAAATGGGCAATTGTTCCCTCTAGGGGGTTGTGATTGACTTTTCCCACTGTTACTTGTTCCATTTGCGAGGACCTATTTTCAGAATCAGAATAGATAAAACATCTGGTTAGGGCACGTTTGGAGCCAAAAAATTGGAGCGGTAGGCACAGGTGAATGTAGCCCGTGGACCTGTGGATATTACCCATCCTTCAGTTAGATGGAGGTCTGATTTGAATAAAGCAGTTCTTTATTCCTCTGGTTCTAGTGTCAGTCATTGATCTAGTTCTAGTTCTTCAATAAAATACATTACCAGCTTCATGGAGGCTAGTGTTAAGAATTGTAAATACGGTTGGCTCTCACCTTTCACAGGGGTTAGGGGCACAGGACCCCTGCGAAAGTGAAAAAATCACATATGTCTCTAGGCCACAGAAACCATTTTGACACACCCCAAAAAGTTTGTGTATTGGTATCAGCATGTTGGCTGGCTTGACTGTGTGCATGTTCCTTTGCTCATTCACTCACTTGGAAGTGAGATGGGGGGAAAGGGATGGGACAGAAGGAAGGAGAAAGGACACCCATCCCCTCCTGCCCTGCCTATGAGGGAAAACATGTGTCTTCCCTCCTCATGCTTCCCCATCCCATCCCCTTCTCCCTGTTCAACCTCAAATGCATGTGGAACATGCACTCCCCCATCCCATCCCTTCCCTCCCTGCCCACTTGTTTGTGTGAACAAGGAAACTCACATATCTTCCCTCTTTGCATTGCCCTGGTTCCATCCCCTTGTGACCCCCCCCCCCCCATTCCACACCAGTATGAGTGTACAAGCAACAAAATGTGCATGTGGCTGAGCCCAGCCATCCCACTAATTTGATTACTTCCCAACAAAACAAGTATTATCAGAGCCCCTGTTGTAAATATGTATATGTAAATACATTTAGGTTTTGCGTATGATACTGTAATTTGAAGTTATAATTTTAATTTTATTAGTTGTTTATGTCACAACTGTTACCATTACATTCATAGGAATTATGATTTACAAGTAACATTAGTGCAAAAAACATTACTAAGGATTCTGTATGGTGTGAAATGGGAGGAGCTCAATGTGGGGGGAGTGACACCATGAGTTACTACACAGGGGGACACCAACCTTAGTGATGCCACTGGGTTCATGAGAGATTACTTTCCTTCTGTATTTGTGTTTTGAAAAACATTTTCTTAACAATAAGCATTTTTGTTTTGTTTCTTTAAATGGGTAGTGGGACATAACTGTTTATATGGAAGGCTTTGTTTTTGATCATTGTGTATGTACTTTATGTTTTTAATTTAGCACAAACCTCTTGCACAGTGCAATGATAATAGATGAAACTCCACTGACCAGGAGGTGTTTGGCTCAGGCACTAGCCCAGCAGTTCTTTGGTTGCTTTATATCTAGGATGTCTTGGTAAGTACATGTTAAATTCTATAGCTCACAGCTTTATATATGAGTATATGAAGAATTAGCATGCTCAATGAAATGCAGATCAGTGGGTTCCTTAACACATAATGATATATAGTTGGTCTTCCATATCCATGGAGTCAAACCAGTCATGGTTCAAAAAAATTTTTTTTAAATTCCCCAAAAGCAAAACTTTGAGTTGTTCACCATGTCTTATAAGGCACGACATTTAACTGCACCATTGTATATAATGGGGTTTAAGCATTCACAGATTTTGGTACTCATGAGGGATCTTTGAAACTAACTCCACTGGATACTGAGGACCTGCTGCAATTCTAAAATCACATATATTTATTTACTTAGATATTTAAGGTGCTTTATCCAGACAAAATTTAAATGAATTAAACCAGCATAAGATATTTAAAAACAATCTCAGAAACATTGGTGATTTGGTCTATTGTATTAGAAACAAAGACTTGGAAGACTAAGGGCCGAAACAGACGGCCCTAAAGGGGCAGCTTGACGCCACCACTTTGACCGCCAGATTGGGGCCGCGACAACCTGATCACACCTGATCCCACAAAAAATTTTTTTTAAATCAACATTTTTGCCCTCAAGTGCTTTCTAGGAGACAGGGCCAACATTTTCACCATATAGGGTCAAAACAGACAGCCCAAATATGCCAGATTGGGGCTTCTGTGGAGCTGAATGGCATGGCACTGCAGCAATGCCACACCACACCTCCAAACTGGCATTTTCCCAGTCCAAAAAGAAGCGACAGAAATCTGCTCCTTTTTGGGCCGGAGAAAAAGATGGCTTTGCTGCCAGGAGGCAATTTTTTGCGCTTGTGTGGTGTCTAAACGCTGCACCACCGGAACAAAATCTGCCACCATGTTTACCATGGGGTGGCTTTGCAGCGCATTCCCAGCATCTTTGGGGTGTGTGTCATGCATATGCCACAGCCCCAAGACACCACATTTTGCTGGTCTGTTTACCCCCATAGTTAGACCTTAACACACCATTTTGGGCCCATGTAAGGCCTTTTTTAATAACAGAAAGTGAGCAGAAATCATTTCCTCTTCACTTCTAGTTTCCAAAAAGGCCTGTCTTAGGTTCACATTGGTCCACAGTGGGGCCAGAATGTGATGCAAATACCTTTATACCTCTTGGGATGCATTTTGGATACATACATACACACACACACACACACACATATGTATATATGATTGACCCTATGGGGCCACAAAAATTGCCCGGGGTGGGGGGCTCAATTATCCTACAAATACAGATTTGTTCACTCATACTTTAGTCCTTAAAGCAGGCTGGGCTGCGTATAGGCTCCAAAGGTTGTGTTTGCATCCTTCAACCCCTCCAAACACCTCAGACTGCCATTTTTCTGCACCAGCCTCAAGAGTTAAATCAATTTTCCGAAGCCTCCAGGAATGGTGATTCACATTTCACATAAGATGCAAGACTCCTCTGCCCCCCCCCCACACTTACTTTATAACATCAAAAGCAACCTGCTTTGCAAAACCAGAAGTAGACCTCTGAACACATCCACTTTTTATTTTTATTGTTTAGTGTTTGCTTGATTTATTTTGCATTTTTGGCAGTTAATAAGTTTCTTAGTCTGAGAGGCACAAAATTGGTCCACATGCCTTATGGGCTGCTCCTTGAAAGAGCTAAATATGCTCCCCTTTGCTCTAAGGAAAGGAGATAGAAGGCTTTCATGGGACTCAATACATAGTGTTTTGAGTTGTGGTCTAACAATTCTGTCATGGCATGAATGTTAAAAAGGCATGACCTAGCTCTTATCAGACACACCTAAAATGAGCCTCTCATTTAAGATACTTTGATATAGAACAGGACATAAATGTGTGTGTAAAATGAAAACTTCAAGATGTATTTTAAATATAATCTTCAGATGAAGTTTCTTCATTGTTTCAGTAGCTTGTGATTTTTGTGGAGTCTGACTTATTGCCAGGACACACACATCAGTTCACAGCTCATCATCTTTTATTTACTTAGACAGGTTGTCTCAGCTGCTAAAATATTTACAATAAGAACAGAAGCTGGATTACATTAAGCAGAAGCTGCTATTTTTTGAGTTCAGATTACTTAAGAATCAAGAGATGGCATTTGTATTTTTTCTCCTTTCAGGTCAGATGAGTGGGTGTTGAAGGGAATCTCTGGCTATATTTATGGCCTTTGGATGAAAAAAACATTTGGCGTGAATGAGTATCGCCATTGGATCAAGGAGGTAATGCACCCAGATGGACAGATAATCTAAAAGCATCTGTGTGCTTTAAATCACTAGAGAATAAAATGAACAGTACTCACTGCACATTTAAGCAGACACTATTACACTTAAGGGGATGTTTACCAACAGTCCAGATGCACCTTCTAAACCTGTTCTAAAAGACAAAATAACAGGGGTAAAGCTTGGAAAACCTTTGGCAAATTAGTTGCTTTGGGTGATTATTATTTTAATCTACTTGCATTTTTGAAGCTAGGTTTTTTTTATATTGGACTATGTACTTGAAGCTTATAGTGAACAAGTTTTTTTTCCATCCCAAGATGTATATTGACAATCTATCTAGAGACAATCTAGACAAATACACAGGGCCCTGATTGTCTGGAGTGGTCTGGTATTTTGCTTGCAGCAAGATGAGTAAATCAAAATATCCTGCCGACTAAGGGAAGTCTACATTAGCCTTCTAACTGGCATTTTAAGTGTTGGTAGGGAGGGAATTCTTAAATTTGAAGGAGATTACGGTCATGTAAGCTCCCGCTTTCAATTTGAAGGTGTAGTATGCTCCAGGCACTGATATATCGTCTTGGTAAAAATTAGGGCCATGTTTTGAGGGATCTACTGGTGCATGATTTTTCAGAAAGTCCAGATGGTTCATTTAACTTGTGTGTCTTCATAATTTCTAATAGTGTCTATCACTGTGTAATTAAAAGCAAAAGAAATTATTCTTAAATGGCCTTGATTTAATTTTCTGGCTTGCATCCTGTCTGATTTTTTCCCATTTAAACTTCTTCACATTTGGTGGGAATATTTGCATTGCATTTTCTCAACCCCTAGAAAATACCACTTTTCTAATAAGAGTTCACTCATGTCTACTGAATGTAAAGTAGCAAGCAATAGATGGAAAATAAGGCAAGACTCCTGTCCCTTCAAGAATTATGTAGAAAACTGCCTTATCTAACAACATACCACACATGTTCTGGCAGTTCCAGACTGCATGTAAAATCAGTAGTAGTAGACAGCTCCTGGGAGATTATTTGCCATTGCTAATTGATTAAGGAACTCCAATAGACATCTGAGCAACCACAGTATTAATTGAAAAACAGTTTGAAAATATTATGGTATACAGTTGCTTCTATATTCTGCTGCTCATATTTACTAACTGTAATGTGAAATAGTTGATCTTCGCAGAGTAACCAAGTACATGTTTGTAAAATTAATACATATTGTATTTCAGGAACTAGACAAAATAGTTGCATATGAACTGAAGACTGGAGGAGTCTTGTTGCATCCAACCTTTGGTGCAGGAAAAGAAAAAGAGAAGTATGTTTAGTTAATCAGTGAGTTGATTTATAAGACCATTAACATATATGTACTTTGGGTGAATAAGGAGACTTTGGTCCAAATGTATAATTACTTCCACTACTTAATGGTATTATAAATTACATCTCTGGTAAATATTATTCTTGTTTTAATTTCAAAATGGAAAAGTATATTTTTAACCAAATATCTTAACTGTGTCTGCTAAGTGGCTCAAAACCCCTTTCCAGTGTAAAAGAAACAAGTTTCATGAGAACAATGAAAATAACTTTTAATAATTAAGTTCTGCTGTTTTCACAAGTATTACAATTTTGCTAGTGGTTAGTACATATCGGTTTTCGTCAAGTCACACAATTTTTTAAAGCAAAACACATGGCAAGGCTCATTCTGTGTGGACACATGAAGGGAAACATTTTTATCATTCAGTGACCGAAACACTAGATCTTTACCTGTGAGTGCGCAACTTTTTTTTTTAGCCTTGAGGGCTATATCTAGAGTCAGCTGGAGGTCTGAGGCTGTATATGAATTAATGTATGCACTCTAACACATACACACAGATACATTCTTACATGCATCAGACCACCCAGCGACAGGGAGGTTTAAACCATCTTTCCCTATTGGTGGAAATCTAACGATCAGTGAGGGATGTGCATGTAGGTTAAACCTCCTCCTCCAAGATACCACTTTCTTCATCACTTTTGGTAATTATTGGTGGGAAAACAGCAATATTGGAAATTGGAAAGCAGTGTTTGTTTGTATATATCAGCTTTCATCAAGCCGCACAATTTTTAAATTTGCCTGTAACCCTGTTCATTAGCTGGATTTGGGCTCTGCCAAAAGTGGCTTCTCAGGGACCACACAGGGAGCAGGGCATAGAATTCCAGGGGTGTGGGTTATGTGCCCCATATTAAGTCTTAAGCCAATGACAACATGCATTTAAAAAGTATCACTAGCAAATAGGAGAATATTCAACATAGGTTGTTTATTGTCATGTTGTGTCTGATATCCTAGCATGAACCAGTTAAATGATTATAACTGAGGACTGGAGAATACCTAAACACTTTTTGTCTGATAAATACAAGTGCTTTTCAATTTCTCTTGTTTTGCTGTTTGAAGCATTGGGTGTTTTACATTTGTCCTCTGTAAATTCAAGTCACTTCTGTAAAATTTAGTAGTCATATCACTTTCCACTTGTTGCCTCAAAAAGAGGTTTAAGGATACTCTTTTCCCTCTTCCTGGGGAAAATCATTCTGATAATACCTTCTTCAAAGTGTAACCATCATAATATTCCAAGTATGCAGAATAGCCACTGTGTCTCAGCTTTGACAACTAACACAGAAGAATGGAGGTAGTTTACTATTAATTAAAGTAGTTTACTCTACCATAATAATGTAAATTACTTGACACTAAAATTTAGGAAGAAATAAAAGCAGAGGTGAATGTTCTATATATATTTTTAATTGCAAGTGTTTTAAATAATTAATAATTGCAAGAATTACAAATAATTTATAATTAATCTTAATAAGTCTTGAATAAGTACAATTTGGTTATCTTGATCTTAACCTTTCTGTTGTTGTTTCATCTATTAGCTATAATGGGACTTTTCCATGAAACACAAAATAATATTCCTGAAATGTTTTTCCCCCAGCCCTGCATCTTATTTGCATTTTTCTATAAAACATCCTCACACTTTATCATGGGAATATTACACAATGTTCCAATGCAAAGCCCATCTAGTGATGAGACTGATAGAAAATAGAATCAGCATGGAGTTCATGTTACAGGTAAGTCCTGAAATATATTTATTTTTAAAATTCATATTTCAGATCATTCTACTATCAGTGACCCTAATGAATATTGGTTGCCCATAGGAAAAGAGAGCTTATTTCTTTTCTACACAAATAACTAGTGTAGGTAACTACAGTTGAGAGTAAATTATCATATTCTGGGTTTTTTCTTCACAGTGAATTTCTCTACCCTCTTAACCATATGATGAAGTATACTTAGTCTGCCAAAGCTTATGATAACAATTTCTTTCTGTCAGTCTCAAAGTTGCTACAAGATCCCTTTGCTTACTGATGAGAATAAGGGGCAAAACAGACCAGCACAATATGCCGGCTTGGGGGCAGGCTGGGGGCGTGGCCTTTAGATGATGCATGCCCCGGTACCACCCCCAAGCTGGAGTCATGCCACCCGCCTGCCCAGACAGCAGGCAGCATTGCGGTGCTCTGGTGGCTTGGCATTTATATACTGCACTCCACAGGAGCACTGAAAAGGCACCCTTTTTCTGGTGCAAAAAGGAACGGTACTTTGCCTCTTCTTTTTATGCCAGAAAAAAGCTGGATCAGGGCTGCAACTGATCCGACACTGAAAGGGGCGGCATCAAGCCGCCTCTATACAGCCATCTGTTTTGGCCATAACACAGCTATGTCTTTGAATACTGCCTTTGTAATCATGATTAACTTACATCAGCCCTACTGCATTTTTGCTTAACTGAAATAATAAATTGAAATTGATCAAAACACCTAAAGAGGAGGAGCTGTTTTGCCAGAATTTCATATTTGAGAACTAGTATTCTAGGATACACCTAACCTGGAACACAGCTGGAGTTACACTTTCTCTACCTAAACCAGGCCTGTACAACATACGGCCTGGGAGCTGCATGCAGCCCACCAAAGGATTTTGGGCTGCCCACATGAATGTGGAATGACTTCAACAAGGCTCAGCCATCATTCAGCCTCCTCCTGAGGAGAGGGCCATGCAGAGGAGGAGGAGGAGGAAGGGTGAACGTTGGCCCTGCAAGGCTTCTCTGCTGCCTGGCTTTCTTCTGAGAAGAAGGCTGAATGGAGGAGGAGGATATGCAAACACTTGCCCTGCAAGGTTCCTCCATTACTCAGCTTTCTCCTGAGAAGAAGACTGGGAAGAGGAGGATGAAGATGGGCAAATGCTTGCCCGTCAAGGCTTCTTCACTGTCTGACTTTCTCCTGAGGACAAGACCAGACACCAGAGGAGGATGGGCAAATGCTTGCCCCGCAAAGCTTCTCTGATGCTTGGCTTTCTCCCGAGTAGAAGGGTGGAGGAGGAGGAGGGACAAACACTTGCCCTGCAAGGTTCCTCCACTGCTTGGCTTTCTCCCAAGGGGGCGGCTGGTCAGCAGAGAGAAAGATGGGCAAATACCTAAGGTTCTTCCTTTGCTCAGTCTCCTCTTGAGGCGAATGACAGGCAAGGCTCCTCTGCAACTCAGCTTTCTTCTGAAGAGAGGGCCGGGCAGAGGAGAAGGAGGGTGGAATTAATATTAATTAATTCTAAATAATATTCTTGATTAATATTATTAATTCATTTTATTTAATTAAAATCTGTCTGCGGCCCAAAGAAGTTTAACCTATTTTAATTTTGGCCTCTGCTTGTTGCCAGGCTGTGTAGGTAACTTATTTATTGGTTATATTATGTCTCACAGAGCATCAGAATTGAACTGCTCAGGTAGTCTCACAAGTCAGACCTAGATCTACTGTAACGTAAACAGGGTATCTGTGTCATATTGCCAGCACCATTCTTTGGTTCCAGGCTGGATGGGCACCTCTCTGTATGATTAGCTGTTTGTATAATTGACCCTTGTGGTTTGGGCTGATTTATAACCACACCCGGAAAATGAGGTTTCCTTTTTAAGTGTTAGGTTCCATGATGTGAAATCAGGCCATAGCTTAGAAAAAACTATGGCACTTAACATTGACCTAAATGATTCAGTCTGCCCACAGTGTTTTGTTTTTTTAAAAAATCTGGAAACACTTTAAATGAACTTAAATCTATTAGTGGCATTCTTTCTGTTAATGTGCATGCTGTAAGGAGGAAACCATTTAGACATAAAAATACAGGAAAACCCTATGATTTATCATACCAAAAGGCCATTTTAGCCTACTGTTTTGTTCATAATGTGGAAGGCAGATGTATATGGGATGCCCACAAGTTTCCCTTGATGCCCAACAACCTGTATAGAGATACCACTAATATTGGAGGTTACATATGTATCTATCACAACGATTAACCATTTACATTCTTCATGAATTTGTCTAATCATCTTTTAATAAGAAGCATTTTAATACTTTTAAGTAATGAACCGCGATGGCTAAATGGATCTTCCAATACAGATGCAATATTCCTTTGAATACTAGATGCTGAAAACATTAATGCATGTTTTTATTTTTGTTTTGGTGTTCTCAAAGATGAACAACTCTGGTTGGCTGCTGGTGAGAATGGAAGTGTGAAATACTTGGATTTTAGATTGATTCAGCAACCATACTCCATATATTCAGTGTGTAAACAACATGCATATCAGAGTGAATGTATGGCTGAAGTGTTGTTACTTCAAAGTAGTTGTGGAAGGAATGTCCACATTTTTAATAGGAGATAAGATTTTAAATATAGTTGTTTTCCATTCCTCCTGCCACAAGCTGGATACACTGTGAAAGCAACACTTGGATATTCTAAGCTGATTTGAGTTTGTTTTTGTTTTTTTTACTTGAGCTAGATGTCCAATGATGCTATTGTCATGGATATTTTTTAGAGATTTAAGATCACTTAGCCTATTTAGAATGCTAACTAAGTCTTATTTCATTTGTAGGTTTTCAACAAACTGTTGAGTTTGGCCAGCACTGCCTCATCCCAGAAGTTCCAGTCTCATATGTGGAGTCAGATGCTTGTTTCCACATATGGGTTTTTGAAATCCATCTCTAATGTGTCTGGCAAAGATATTCAGCCATTAATAAAGCAATGGGTGTATCCTTTTTTATTCTAGCTCTGGGCCAGTAATCATGATTAAGGTGAAAAGTAGCAATGCTTTGATCTTGTTATTGAATAAACCTGGGGCATGAGAAGCACACTTAAATTCATTTTAAGACTTTCAAACACTGATATTTTCAAACAGTGCTCAAATTGCTGTCACTCTTTTATAGGAATTAATAGCAGCCCAGCTTGTTTAATTTTCAATATTATGTTGTAGCAGAAACATTCTGTGGTAGTGTGCTCCATTTGAAAGACATACTAGGGCTCTTTTTGCACTGAAGAACTTGAAGATAACAAGTCCTGGTTAAGAGGAAGCCTGGTTAGCATTTAATAACAGTAGATGCCAGTGTCTGTGAAGTTGTAATCTAACACAAGTTTAAGCTGTGAAACTGTTGTGTTGAATTCCAGAAGGTCACACTTTGGGTACTGGAGTCATGTGATCTGATCACCAAGTATTTTCAGAAATATATGTCAAATGGTGGAAAATTCTGCTATCTGTAGCATTTTCCATCATATAAATTCCAAACACATCAGCATGGTTTCAAAAGACATATGCACTAGTAATTGAGTTTACTTAATTAGTCAAAGGGGACTAGTACTGGATTTATTAATTCAGTTGGAAATCTGGTTGGCAGTAATCTGTGCTTTCAATAATATTTTGGTTCACTTTGACATAAGCACAGTGAGACAACAGACAAAAAGAAACAATATCTGATATTTCCATAGGAGAGTATTCAGAATGATGGATTTTAGACATAGGTCAGATCATGTATATATATAGGAGTACATTCTTTACACGAAGAATCATGTTTCCATAAAGTTTTATATGGTGAACAGAGGAACCTTAAAAAGAGCCATCCATAGTAAATATACACACCAATGATCAGTTTGGTAGCAACAGTGCATAAATCTTTTTAAAAAAGTATTATGTCACTTCACTTCCAAACTCCTGAATAAAGACAGTACACAACTTAAGGAACACAAGACTTAAAGCAGGAAGAGTTCATTAACGAAAGTCAATCCTGTGTAATCATTACTTTAGCATTTAATTTGAAGTGTGCATTATTTAGCTTTGAAAAAAAATCAACATTTAGTGTGTAGGACAATTAACAACTATGTAGGATATCTCTCCTCATGCCACTCTAAAAGCATGGAATCTTCAGCTGTTTTCACTGCTGATTCTTATGTCCCTTCTTCAGTGTTTTTAAATCTTGTTTTGCCTAGAACTATATGGGTCCCTCCCTTCTTATTCTAGCTGTTTCCAGTTTCTCTTGTTATTAATCTCATTTGAATTCCTGTCTTTACTTGGATTTCAATTATTTACTCTTCACATTTTTGTTTTTTAAAAGATTTTCTTCCCACTATCTTTTCACTCTTTTAATTACAGTGAATTCCATATAATAAATAGTTTAGCCTTTAATTTTAAATGTGCATTAGCTGGTTTTAACAAAATTAGTCTTTTATTCTAGAGATGAAGATAGATTTAATCATCCCCCTTTTTTACACTAGAACAAACTAATTATACATATATGTATATATATTGATGTAGTAATTCTTATAATTACTCCTGATCTTGTTCAAAGATAGCCTGAAAGTTTGGAGGAGAACCTTAAGGACCAGTTCTGTCTTATTATGGAAGTGTAGAGACTACTTTAGGAACAGGAACTGGTACTGAACAGCACATCATCTTAAAATCTCCATGTACATAGTTTGCCTAATTGTAATGATAGGCACTATCTATTATGAACATTTTTGTTCACACCTGGTCATAGTCATTTCTGCAAACTTGAGAACTGAGTTGTGCATGAGTGGCATATTTTCCTATTCAGTTTGACAGAGATCAGAGTGGTGTGGTAAAATTTTATGGCAGTTTTGCATTTAATAGAAAAAGAAATGTACTTGAGTTAGAAATAAAACAGGATTATACATCTCCTGGGACGCAGAAATATGTGGTAAGTTTAGTTTTATCCACATCTTATTGAAATTTGTCAGTTATTACATGTATGTGGTGACATTGTCATTGAATTTAGCAAGCATCTTCATTAATACTATAAGTTGTAAATGGCAGACTGGAGTTAGTGATCCATAATTACTTTGCATACTTATTGTTAAATACTCTGCTGCATTCATATGAGTTAGGGATCCATACTAAGTTTAAAAACTTTGTCGCAAGTAATAAAGATCTTGAGAGTCCCTTTATTCATTAATTTAAAAAGATTTATTAATCTAGACAGCCGGCTGTGAAAGCCTGCGACTTCACATTTTACATGCATTGTTGGATCATACTCATAGGTACCATTTTTGTTTGCTAATTTTCTGTTATTCTCAAAGTTTGAAACAGCTCTTTAAAAGTTTGATACAGGGATATAGAACTGGATGAATTCTTGCCTTCTTTATTTGTAGTTTCCATGGCAAAAATGTTACATTTAAAGTGCAAAATAATGGGGTAATGGAATTGTACCTAATATGCTTTGGTGAGCACAGAGTCTGTGTAGTGTACTGGCCGCTAGAATATTGTGTTTTTGCATGGAAATCCCAGATTGAGATGTCCACTTACCCGTAAAGCATATTGGGATAGCTTAGGGCCTCTCAAGCTTAAGCAAGCCAATTTCTATCAGTTTAGCCTCTGTAGTAAGAAAGTCATTCAGATCTGTGTTTGACTCACACTGTCAGATCTTGCTTTCCAATATATTAATTAATTTGTATTGATTGTATCTTTTAAATGATTACGGTATTCTGATAATTTTTTCCTTAGGGGCCTCTCAAGGTGACAGTACAAGAGCTTGATGGATCTTTCAACCACACACTTCAGATAGAAGAAAATAGCCTTAAACATGACATACCTTGTCACTCAAAGAGCAGGCGGTATGTTTTTGATCATCTGTGAACATTTTTTGTGAAAAATATATATGACATATAATCACCATTGCTTGCTTTCATATTTTCTGGGCCACTCTTGTTGGTTATGTCAGCAGCATGGACGTTCTTGTTTCCTATTTGGTACCATGAGAGATCTCATGCCATGCATAAGGCTCCTACACTTGGGCTCCTCCTAATGCCAGTGTTCTCCTCCATTTTGATCTGAAGTTCCTAATATTTTTCCAACAGGCTGGAAATAAATGATACTGTGGTAATACCACATTGTAATACCAGAATATTACTTGTGTGAAGGTGTTTGTTCAGTGAGACACGGGCTTGAAACCCCAGCTTCAGGAATAATAATAATAATAATAGAGGGGATTATACACACAATAACAATATACATGAATTAAAAAACAAAAGGCAACGTATTAAGCAATAACAATAAAATCAGATAGCAATTAACAATAACAATAACAAAATACATAACAATTATAGCAACAAAAATACATAATTTTAGTAACAGTAAAATTAGCAAAGCAAAATACATAACAACAAAGCAAAAATACATAGCAGTTATAGCAACAACGACAAAATACATAGTAATTATAACAAAAAATAACCAAAAATAAAATTAACAAAGCAAAATACATAACAATTAACATAGCAAAACAAGTAAAAAGAAAATAATCCCATTCTCAACCCCCCATCTCAATCCTAGAAACAATGTGAACTATACACAATCTAAGAAAAAGGGGGGGGGGGGACAAGACTCCTCAAGTCCAGGAGCCAAGGCATGGGAGGAGCCCAGGTAGAAGGAGGGCAAACAAACACTCTCTCAGCCGGTTCTTCACTGGAAGATGTTGGAGAATAAAAGTTCAGGGAAAGTTGAAAAATTCAGCTTTCATCTGATGACTTAACCATGCTGGTTATTGATTGCACTGAGTGAGTAAACAGTATGAATAATGGGATGCATTCATGAAACTACCAGGAGGTAGAAGGTATGGAACTTAACAGAGAAATAAATCTTTGAAAGGGTAATTGGCAAAAATATTTGGGGACATTTGATTAATTGAATTTTTTTGGGTTACCTTAGACACCTTTTGGCCTGCTTTTGTTAAAAAAATATTTCTTCTGTATTTAAAGAATAGAGGGGAAGACAGTAAGTTTAATATACATGTCTTCTCGTTAAAAAATATGCAGAAATAAGAAGAAAAAGATTCCTCTAATGAATGGAGAAGAAGTGGACATGGATCTTTCTGCCATGGAGTAAGTTGATGTGTGAAAGTACCTCTTTTCTGCAGAGGATTGTTCTGGGAATATACTAGTCCCAATCCAGCCTTCTATTCCCCCTGTCACTGAGGCAATGCTACATGCATGTTTAGACGTTCCCTCCTCTTTGTCTCACCAAACAGCACTCTGCAAGCCAGCTCTGAACAGCAGAATGGTGAGAGTGTTCTGGATGAGCAGCAGTGGGCATTCAGCATTTTGAGATACCAAATAGTTCTATGGATCCTGCAATTATGAATTTGCTAATAATAGCATTCATATAGAATAATGTCAGTGTGCTAGATGTGATTTTTGTGATGAAGACTGTGATGCAGCCTAAGAGTTGAGTAACAAAGCCTGAGTAATCGCTGACTATTTTCCTGTTGTCTTCCTGAAATAGCTGCATCAGTGACCTTGTAACAGGCATGAAATTTCTGCTCTAGCAGGCCACTTCTTACATTCTTTGTTAGAACATGAAGGGAGAGAGGGGCTGAAGCCTCCTTCCTCCCCCAAATACAGTTATCACACATTACAAAAGTTCTGCTTTGAAAGCACTTCTATGCAGATATAGGCAGAATCTAACATTTAGATCACTAGGATTCACAATTTTAGGTACACACGCTTTATATATGCTGAGAAACTCCATATACAGTACATTTGCGGACTTGCTTCAGATAATGAGAATCCAGTTGGCACTTAAATTCTTCTAGCAGATTTCACATAGACAAGTGATTGACCACTCTGTGAACAAAATACTGGTCTAGCTATCTCATCCTTCATTCTGCTCCAGCACACTCATCCTATGTTCTTAGATAAGATGCCAAGCCAGAGTTGACCAATTGGGAGCATCCAATGTGCTCATGCTCTTTCTTCATTCTGCTTTTATCTAATCATATTTTGTCACTATACTTGAATTGACCCAATATGCATTGCAGCAAAGTAGGTTTGCAAGTTATGGTTTGGATTAAAGATGCTGACTGTAGCTTCATGTTTGTATGTCATGGCAAACTGTGGTTAATGAAATTCAAGAAGCGGAGAGAAGAAAGAAGAGAGTGCATGGATTTCTGGGAATAATCCTCATAACCAAATAATAATTTGAGAATTAATTTTAAATTAAGTCATCAAAGGATCTTCATATGTAGTTGATATTTGTTGTTTATGTTGTGCTGTTGGAATGAATAGTGCTTTACAGAGTCCTAAGGAAACAATACCAGAATGGAAAAAGACATAAACAGGAAAACAGTATACAGTAGCTTCAGCTGTAGATGTTATAAGCATGTTATTCTTGTGCTGCTCCAACATGTTTCTAGCTTAAGGTGAACCTATCACAGAATTCTTTTGGCAATGTTTGTTCAGAGGGGGTTTGGTTTTGCCTTCCTCTGAGATTGTGAGAGTGTGACTTGCCCTAGGTCACCCAGTGAGTTTCCATGACTGAGCAGAGATTCAAATCCTGGTCTCCAAACTCATAGTCCAGTGCTCGAAGCATGTGTTTGCATGATATTTTTCTCCAGAAGTGCCTTCCTGGTAGAAGTTTTTGAAGCTTGAAGCAGACCTTAAGTTTGGTATCTTGGAAGGTACTGCCAGTTTGTACACAACTCTGTTATATTTCAGACTGCCTTGTTAGAAATACCATATTAAAGATAACTGAACTGTTATCTCTTGATTTTGCAGAGCAAGAGAAAAAACACAGAATAAAGTTTTGATTTTTTTTAAATATCATATTTAGCAGCCCTCGTGTTAAAATCTTACCATTAATCATGCCAATTTGCTGCATTTTAAGTCTTTGATAATGCAAGTTTTTGATAATCTCTTCTAGTGCTGATTCCCCCTTACTTTGGATAAGAATAGATCCGGACATGTCTGTGTTAAGAAAGGTAGAATTTGAACAGGCTGACTTCATGTGGCAGTATCAGCTCCGATATGAGAGAGATGTGGTCGCACAGGAGGAATCCATTTTGGCCCTCCAGAAGTTCCCCACTCCAGCATCACGGCTTGCGCTGACCGACATACTCGAACAAGAGCAGTGTTTTTACCGAGTGAGGATAATGGCATGCTTCTGTCTTGCAAAGGTGAGAAGTGGCCATGTCATGAGAAAGCTTTGTGAGAGTGTGACCCTGTTTGTAGAAATCTTCAAGGCAGCAAATTATTCAGTGTACAATTAGGTTGTTCACAAATAATCTGAGTTTGAGCAATTTCAGAAAATAGCAATACCAAGTATATTAAGCACTCCCTAAGTGGTTTACAATGTGTAAGCTAATTTCATTGGAAGGATGCAAGCCTGAGTCAAGCTTGACTCCTTGGCTGGTATTGAACTCACAATCTTGTGGTTTGTGAGTGAGTAGCTGCAGTACAGGCATTTAATCACTGCACCATTCAGGAAAGGATTATCAGTTCCTCCACCCAAGTTGTTTGGAATCTAGAGATTATCTCCATAGGAACTGTAGGTTACTCATTTAAAATAGTTCCATCTCCCATGGCCTCAAGCCTCTGTTATTTGCCTTTGCAGCAATTCTTGTCCATTTTTGTGACATTGCAGTATCCAGTAGTTTATGGGGGTTGCTTACATGGAACTTGATCAGGAAAGCTTGTTGAGCACTCACATTGAACATAGTACAGATACATTCAGTTTCAACCCCAAATAGCTTGATATTCACTGTTGAGGTGGGAAAAGATACAAAAACAGAACAAAAGGCTATTGTCATTTTAAGCTTGAAAAGCTGAGGTTTGTTTATTTTTCTCTTTTTTGAATAAATATAAGTATTCTATCTTTGGTTTAATAAAATGACTAGTATGATGTTTCCAGACTTAGAATTTGTTCCACACCTTTGGGTCTGTTTCTTCAGCATTTGGCTTAATTTACACAACCTTGTCCTCCATGTATGGAAATAAAGGAGACTCCCTCCCTCCAGTGTATATATTATCAACTGCAATGCAGAGAATTGCACAAATTGTTCTATATTCATGATAAGTAATTCAGTTCTTTAACATCTTAAAATAATTTGGGGACTTATCTATAATAATCATCATTGATTTGAGGAACAAAATACACTGTACAGTTTCAGGCACTAAATATATTTTCACTTATTAGCAATGGAATAAGAGTTTAATCTTTGCTCTATCTCCATGACTGGATCAATATCCAGCCTTATGGAAGTATTTACCAAGTATTTATAAATGACAGATGTGAAAAGAAAACTACATTATTATTTTTTACTGAGTAAAAGGAAAATAGAAAAAAACCTTTTGTAATGTTGTAACTGAGATAACAGACAGTGGAAATAAGTTCCTTCTTTTTCATTAATTCTCAGGAACAAGATAAGTTTTTAAAAACACATTTACTGACAACCCAACTCCATGTCATTTTTGCTAGAAAATTCTTTTGGGGCCCTGGAAAACTGAGGAAGTAGTGAAATTTTCTTGCTGACTCTAAAAATCGGCTGACCTCCATGGTTCATAAGAGAGCAATGCAACATAGAGCTTTTCGTATATTAGTATAAAAAGAAGCAAATGTTAGTACATACTAGAAAGCAGTCTGTGGTGATGATAATATATTTCTGACTAGCAGTAGGAAAGGCATGTGGATATAAAGTACCTGTAGAAATATTGCATTTAAGGGAACTTTGGATCAACAAGAAATGTGAACGGGTGACAGCTATAAGTGTAATGCTTAGAATGTTGGATAATAACATGGATGACAGTTTATCATTTCTCTAACAAAATGACATTTTTAAATTGTTCAGATTGGGGCTTTTTAGATTGGCAGGAAAGTGTGACATGAAGTTGCCTTTACCTTAATGCTCAGCAGCTAGACTGCAAGCCCCAGGTGTGCATTTAAAAGGTACAGGGCAGCTAGACTGAGGGGTGTGGGAACGACTTATCTGAAGTCTTTTCTGTGGCTCAGCAGCTACATGGGAAGCGGTCAGAACGCTACAAACACAGGCGGAACAGCTACATGGGCGGCAATGAACGCGGCTTTTAGCCGCGGTGAACCTTTAAATTTTTTTCCTTGCCGGCTGCGAACTGCACAATTCCTCAATGCCCTGCAGGTGTAAAAGCTGGGGTTTAACCGCGAAGTTTTTTAAAGCTCCCAAACCCTAGCTCCACCCCTAATCCGAACCCTAGACATGCGCAGTAGGGACTCTGGGATGCCGTTACTGTTATTCGACCATGGTATCCTTCTGGAACGACCATGGTATCCTTCTGGAACGCCTGGCGGAGGTGGGAATCGGGGGCACTGCGCTTCAGTGGTTCCGGTCCTACCTCTCTGGGAGGTTCCAGATGGTGCAGCTGGGGGACGTGTGCTCCGATAAGAGGGCCCTCACTTCCGGGGTCCCTCAAGGAGCCATTCTGTCCCCCATGCTCTTTAACATTTACATGAAACCGCTGGGAGAGATCATCCGGAGGCATGGGGCGCGGTGTTATCAGTACGCTGATGACACCCAAATAGTCTTCTCTATGTCTCCGACTGATGCAGTGACCAGGGATGGCGTCGCTCCTCTCGTGGCCTGTCTGGAATCGGTAATGGACTGGATGAAGGAAAACAGACTCAGCCTGAATCCAGAGAAAACGGAAGTACTCGTGATAGGTTCCCCTGGCCCAGGGATGGAGGTGGTTCCACCTGTCCTGAACGGGGTCACGCTCCCCGTGAAGGACTCTGTACGCAGTCTGGGGGTGCTCCTTGATTCGTCGCTCCATCTGACTTCTCAGGTGGATGCGACGGTCAGGAGCACCTGTTATCAGCTTCGGCTGATACGCCAGCTGCGTCCCTACCTGGACCGGAGGGACCTTGAAACAGTAGTACATGCCCTGGTAACCTCTCGATTGGACTTCTGCAATGCGCTCTACATGGGGCAGCCTTTGTATCACACTCGGAAGCTTCAACTAGTGCAAAATATGGCAGCACGGGTGGTCACTGGTGCTCCCAGGACCGCCCATATAACACCAATTTTGAAAGATCTACATTGGCTGCCTATCCGCTTCCGGGCTCAGTACAAAGTGCTGGTTATTACCTATAAAGCCCTAAATGGCTTGGGCCCAGAGCACCTGAAGGACCGTCTCTCCTCACACAATCCGCCCCGCACACTTCGATCGACTGGGCAACAACTTCTAAGAGTTCCAGAGGCTAGATTATCGTCAACAGCAAAAAGGGCGTTTTCCGTTTCGGCCCCTAGCCTCTGGAACTCACTGCCCACGGAGCTTCGTTTAGCCGCCTCTCTTAATTTGTTTAAGAAAGGGCTAAAGACATTTTTGTTTGAGCAAGCCTACCAATGATTTCCTCTCCTATGTTATCTTATTATTCCCTCATCATGATCGGACTGGATGTTCCATTAAGCCCTGGCGGACATTGTACCCTACCTTCTATTTTTACTGTGTTTGAATGTTTTAATTTTTATATATATGCTTTTAACTGTTTAACTGTACACCGCCCTGATCTTTGGAAGGGCGGTATAAAAATAAAATTTATTATTATTATTATTATTCTACTGTGGATGTCAATTCATTCACAAAATAAAGGGGTTCATTCATGATGCACCAGTGCAACGGCACAGTTTAAAAAGGCAGAGGAAACGCAATGATAATTTGACGGATCCTCATAAGTATACATTTGTCCTGCGCAACTGCGCAGGTTTGCGAACTGCGCAAACGCAGTTACACCATACAGTCAAATTATCATTGCCGGCTGCGAACTGCGCAATTGCGCAGTTCGCAGCCGGCAGCCGGCAAACCTGCGCAGTTGCGCAGGATAAATGTATACTTATGAGGATCCATCAAATTATCATTGCGTTTCCTCCACCTTTTTAAACTGTGCCGTTGCACTGGTGCATCATGAATGAACCCCTTTATTTTGTGAATGAATTGACATGTTATCCACAGTAGAATAATAGCAACGGCATCCCAGAGTCCCTACTGCGCATGTCTAGGGTTCGGATTAGGAGTGGAGCTAGGGTTTGGGAGCTTTAAAAAACTTCGCAGTTAAACCCCAGCTTTTACACCTGCAGGGCATTGAGCGTTTTAATTGGAAGTGAAGTCCACACCACGCATGCTCCCAACCCACGATCCATTATGATCCGCACCTGTATCGCTGCCTTTAAATGGGTGCTTTAAAGAGACAGAGCCCCATTTAACCGTGCAACTACACCTTAGCCTTTAGATGCAATAGCAATGTTGCGCCCTTTTAAAAAAAGTAGTGGGGAAATCAAGCTACCTTTTAAAGGTGCTTCTTCTCCCTTAAAACTCCAAAATAGTGTTTTCATGGCACACTTTCCCTTTTTCTCATCTAAAGGCTGGGCTTTCATGCAGCCATCAACACACCTCTTTTTGCCAATCTAAAATGGGCCATTGTAAGTTTTTTCTTTCTTAGATCAGATGTACAAAAACATAAATTTCTTAAAACAGGCTCATAGTTGCATAGAAACTAATTAATTTAGCTATATTTTATGGGTAGTGTGTGTGCTACTTTAAGTGATCTTCTTCTGTTGAAGTAAAAAATAAGTGTATGCCAGACCTCTTACCTAGAATTCGCTTGTTTCTGGAGTAAATTCTTTTTTAAATTTTGGGCCACATAATGTAATATTATGAGGAACAGAACAGCTTAATTAATTCAGAAGTATTTTAAAATCAGTAGTTAATCTGGAGCACACTGTGTTATTTTGCAGCTTTTAAATGCATGTTTTCAGTTAATTTATTTGCACACAAACTCTCACTTAAACTATTCACTCCAATGTGCCCAGCCCCCCCTTTTTTTGTATAGGGTTTTGTTTTGTTTTTTTAAGGGGAAGGGTTGAGCTATTATCCAGATGAATGAGTTGTTAGTAAGGTACTGAAGTAGTGAGTCTAAAGGGGAAATAAATCTTCCTACAACTTTCTGTGAGGTCTTGCATCACAGAAAATGATAGCCTGTGATCTCCTGTAGTGCTCTGTGGATAAATGTAACAAACATTAATTTCGTTAAGCCTTTATTAGTGTATAAAATAGACTTCTTAAATCAGGATGTTGGGCAAATTTTGCTTCAGTAAACCATTTATTAAATTTGTTTCACTGCTATCTTTGCTCTCTGGCTATAGCTTTAAGCTAGATGGGATTCTGAACTGTCTGCTCCTCTTTGGGTGGTCTTGTGCTCTCAGGGTGGCTGGGGCATGTTTGAAATTTGCATTGAGGTTATTGGCAGGGCAAATTGAGGAAACTGGCAGTACTAATGCCTCTCCCGTAACTAGCTTCTGTGGGGATAGATTATGCGACTGTAACTACTGGGGAAGGGGGGATCCATCTGAAATGTAATTGATAGGAAGACAATTAAAAACTGGTATTTATTGTGGAAAGATAATTAGTTGCAGATGAACTATAGGTTAATAACTGTTTCCACATTCTGTAGTTCAAATGTATAGAGGCTATGGTGGTGAAAGGCTGTTTGGCTTTGGGAAATGTATTCATTTGGAGTTTTGGTTTTCAAACTGGGTTCAAACCCCAGGATTTCGTGAAAGCTTTTTAGGTTCCTCAGTGACAAAAGCAACTTGGCAGCTGCTGTTTGCTCTTACCAGTCTTTCCCTGCTATGCACAAGTAACCAGAAGTGTTAAGTTTGATCTAAGCACAAAGCTTTGACTTGGCACTGTACAAAAATTGATTGTACAGTGGTCCCCTGGGTTATGAATACCCCGGGGTATGAAAACCCCGGGGTACGAAAGAGCCGGGGCCGGAAAAACGGCCCTGGCTTGCGAAAAAAACCCCGGGGTACGGGAAAAAAGCGCCGGCCCTTTAAATTTGCCGCGCAGCGCTACAAAGAAAGCGGTCCCCCGGGTTACGAAGACTTCTGGGTTACGAAAGGTAAGCCAGAACGGATTACTTTCATAATCCGGGGGACTACTGTATGTACCAGGATGTCCTCCAGAATCATTTGTAGATGCACAAGAACTACTTAACAAGCAATGTAATGGTAAGAATATATGGAAAATGATGATTTAGAGCATTTTAGTAGTCTGTGGATCAGTGCCAGTCCATGATGCCAATCTGTGCAAGTTTCCAGGAAAGACAGAAACAGTTGTAGCCCATGGACACAAATATGGTACCAGTACCTGGCACATTCAGGGGACAAATGCTAGTCCCCCATGTCAGATAGCCAAATTTAGAGCATGCCTGTATGACATAGTTACAGATCTTGCTGCATGCTCTCTCTCTCTATCACAGACACACACACACACACACACACACACACAAAGGTTTGAAAATAGATGTCATGAACAAAGGAACTGGCTTTGAGTAAGGGACAGTGGGCCAAAATTTGCATTGTTAGTAATGTGGCTTCTCTTTCCATCCTTAATTATATAGATTGCAAATTTTATGGTGAGTACTTGGACAGGACCACCAGCTATGAAGTCTCTCTTCACTCGCATGTTCTGCTGTAAAAGTTGTCCAAACATTGTGAAAACAAATAACTTCATGAACTTTCAGAGCTACTTTCTGCAGAAGGTAAAAGGTCATCTGCTGTCTCACCGTATTTTCTGAACATGATAGATTACTATATCAGAGCCAGGTTCAAGGGTGGAATAGAGTAGTGGATGCAAAAATAGAAAAGCTTTAGCTATTGGAAATATTTGCTAGAATATAGGCAGTACTTTTTGAAAGATAAATACATCTTTGGCCAGCAGTGAAAATAGTATGTAAAGTTCAGTGTTGCATCTGTCTCAAAAAATATAGAAGTTTCTTTTTCCCCCATTCACCCCCCCCCCAAAAAAAACCCTAAAAAATAAGGGCTTTTGGGAGAGCATGATGATATGCTGGAAGATCTATAAAATTGTAGGTTTTTTTCCTCTTTCTTTTATGGTGCATGAAGCACCCCTGGAAATCCCCAAAGATGCCCCCCCCCATTTTTCATTTTTTTAAAAAAATCCAGACCAATTTTTGGGCAATTTCTCACCTCAAAATGACTAAAATACACTACCTCCCACCTGCAAGTGAGGTGGTTTAACTCACCTATTCTCCTTTAACTCTACATTAGCTATTTTTATAAAACAATTCAAATTGGCCAAAATGGCAGCTGGTAGTGAGATCACACCTCTTCTGGTGCTCACAGGATGCTTAGCCTATGGGTGTGTCATGGGAGTGAAAATTGGCCTTGCTCACCCCTGACTTAACGAAATTAATTACCTTGAGATGTAATGATTGCTAGCATGTCTGATCACTTTTTAAAATATTAGAGAAATAAATGAGGTCATATCAGTAGCTGTCAGTTATGACTACTGGCTGCTGAATGCATAATGTTGATGTCTGTTTCTGGGTTTTGGGGACGACTGAGGTAGAAAACTGTTGTAGACTAGCATGATTTCTTTTCAGAACCTGCAGAGCAATTCTTGACATTTAATTCTCAGGTTTCTGTTCTACCACATTATGATCTGGATCCCATATTTTAATTTGTATTCTTACATGACACTAATTCCACTGTTGGAGGGGATAACTTGTAAAATTCACTGGGCAATGGGTCACAAGAAAGGTAGAACTAATGTTCCTTTTCACTGGTTTTGTACCTGAATTATGGTAATTCTTCATTAATTTTGATCTTTTTCCACAGACAATGCCTGTTGCAATGGCCTTGTTGAGAGATGTTCATAATCTGTGTCCTAAAGAGGTTTTAGCATTCATTCTAGACTTAATCAAGTACAATGACAATAGAAAAAACAAGGTAATGCATTTGTTCACACATCAGTATTTTCTGTTTGCAGCTTTCTTATTCACATGAATGATCAACTTCACATCCTGGGAGTGATCCTTTTGGTCCTCAATGCCAAAATGTGGCCAAAAATGCCTTTGCACAGCTTTTTGACAGCTGCCTGAGAAAGGAGATTTGGTCATAAACATCTACTACATATGACTGAATACCACTCTATGAGAAGTGTTCAGAAATTTCATCTAGTATAAAATATAGTGTTTAAAATGTTGTCTGGGCTCTACTTGGTGGAACAGATGACTTAGACATTATGTGAGCTATCTCAGTTTTCAACTCATTTCTGTGTACAAAGTAGAGTTTTGGAGATCACCTGTGAATCCTAAATGGTTTGGGGTGACATTATTTTCAGAAGTACCTTCTCCCATAGCAATCTGATCACTCTTAATTGTCACTGGAGTCCTTATTCCATGTTGCTTTGTCTTCAAAGATATGATTAATGTGGATATGGAACCGGGCTTTTTCACTGGTAGTGCCAAGAGTATGGAACAGCTTTTATCAGGTAGCCTAGGTGGCTCTTGTAGCTGAAAGCAGGATATAAATCAAGCAGTTAATACATTCCTTAGAGTCATTCTTTCATTCTAGTCTCATGTCTTTGTCTTTATCAAAGGCAGTGGGATATATCCATGCCTAAACAATGACAGGATTGTATCCTTAATTAAGGAAGTATGTTTTGGGTATTTGTGTGGGAGTGGTGGTAGTGGGGGGGGGTGTTGTTTTTTTAAAGAATGTTCCATTCTGTATTGCTTGTTATCTTACGTTTTGATTTTGGAATTCAGTTTTCAGACAACTATTACCGTGCTGAATTGATAGATGCATTAGCAAACTCTGTAACTCCTGCAGTCAGTGTGAATAATGAAGCCCGGACCCTGGACAATCTAAATCCGGATGTGCGGCTTATTCTTGAGGAAATTACTAGGTTCTTAAACATGGAAAAGCTGTTACCCAGTTACAGACACACCATTACAGTCAGGTATGATCCAAAAACATCTTGAATTTCTGCAAACATAAATCTGAAAAAAAGAATGTAAATTCCATTTTGATTTTATGGAGTTTTTTGTTTTGTATTTTTACTACATCCTACTTTGCAGTTAATACTGATGGAGACATTCTGATCTTGCACAGTGTAGCTTTTACTTAGTTTGCACTATTGTCAATAAACATACAAGAGCTAGAAGATAGAGGGGAGATTTAATAGGCGCCTAGAAAGTCCTTCTGTAAACACTGTTTTGAGAACAAATGCCTCATTAGGCCTGTCTACATCAAGAACATTTGTAATACTTGAAATCACATCTTTATTTTCTTTTGATCTCAAATAATGAAAGGTTAGAATGCGTGAAGGTTTAATGTAGAGGAGCTGAAGCATTCTTTGTATCTCATGCAAATGCATTTGTAGTACATGAGTCACTCCACACCCTGCACAAAGCAGTCCACATTGGTAAAGTACAGGTGATTGAGATGTAGGCCAGCAATAGAGAAGTGCCAAACATGGAAGAGCACACACGGGCAGGGATGCAGTGGAAGATACAAGAGACTATAGATACTCCTAATACTTACGTAGATATATATTTGCTTCTTAATTTTAGCTTAATGTGAATTGAATCTTCTCATCTGGTTTATGTTATATTAGGTAGTATACTGAAGAAGGTGAAGGGTCCAAGGGTCCTAAATCTTCAGAACTGTCCAGAACTGTCTTCTTTCGTTAATGTCACTCTTTTGCAAAAATCTTAGGCAGCTCAAGCTTATCATATTTATTTAGCATAATATAGAAATTGTGATTTTCATCATCAGATTGCTGTGATGCTACAAAAATGGTTTGTTTTGTGATAACAAATTCACAATTTACAAAAAAAAAATCCTTTCTCTTCCTTCATATGCATAGCTGTTTGAATGCCATTCGTGTGCTGCAGAAGAATGGACACGTTCCAAGTGATCCTGCAGTCTTCAAATCCTACGCAGAATACGGACACTTTGTGGATATACGAATAGCAGCTTTAGAAGCAGTCGTTGACTACACAAAAGGTTACAGTGTTTTTTATTTACCATTCAGTGCATTGCCATACAGACTTCAATTATCTTTATAAGTTTATTATATATGTATAAAGGCCTGTTCCCTGTTTTATTTCCCAGTCTTCCAATATTAAACTTTTGAATTGCCAACAGAAACAGACTGGATGTGTACAGTACAGATGGGAACAGACCTTCTGTCTTAATAGCTAGGAGCACTCTGGTAGGAACCATAGTTAGCCCCCTTCTAAAGGCTGAGCTTCCTTTTCTTTTCTCTGACGTGAATAAGTGATTTTTGCCATAGGTAATCTCAATTCTCCGACTGATGGTCTTTACATAACCAAAGCATTACTGTCACTTACAACAGGATGGTATTAGTCGACATTGGGAGACTCCCAGCTTTGCAGAAGTAAGAAAAATCTTTAGGACAAAAATTGACAGGAAGTGGCATGGAACACATCCAAGCAACCAAAGGACAACTGAGCTTAGTAGAGAGAGACTGCTCACAGACTGTAGCTAAAGAGGGAATGAAATATTCTGAACAGGAATCCTCTATGCTGCAAGGTTGTTGTTTCCATTTATTCATCCTATGGAGACAGTAAAACGCAGCATTTGGAGGGCCAACCATGAGGCAGGAAGCAGGCAGATAGCTGCTGTTTGTGTGAAGAGAGTGCCAATGCTAGAAGGGATTTATTGTAAGAGAAGGATGCATGAAAATGCTTATGCCTATTTGGTGAAGAAAAAGAAAGAGGAAGAAAGCCAAGAGAATGCTGTGCATGCATATGTGTGGATGAGAGCAGATATCAGGGAAGTAATTCCTAATGTGCACTGGTTGAATAATTTGGGATTATTCAACCATTCAGTTCTTTAGCTAAGAAGCCAGGGGGTGGCAGGCCATTTCATTCCTGATATTGGAGAAGGTATTTCTAGTAGCAACCAAGGATATAGTTATTGTTTTAAAAAAATCAGTCACTTTTTATCTTTAAGGACCACCATCTTGTTTAATAGATCATACGTTTTGTCTTTATAGTTGACCGAAGCTATGAGGAACTACAGTGGCTGCTTAATATGGTCCAGAATGATCCTGTGCCCTATGTCAGGTTAGTGTTTCTTACTGGGAATGGAATTTGTGTAATTTAGATTTACTTTTCTATCTTTCTTGTAAAAAGTGCATGTAAACATTTCTGTTACATGGTTTTTTGCAGTAACCCCCTTCCAAACTATCTTATTAAAAGATTATTGACTTGGGTAAATAATCTGGTGAGTAGCTTATTTTCCCCCCTTTTAAAATCCTATTACTAGTTTGCTTTTTCTTCAGGAAATATGAATGGAGTGGCTAAGCAGAAGTCATTTCCAGAAATTCTGAACTTCAGAAATGGAAATACATGCAATGTCTTTTTCTTGTAGGACATGACAACCTTTCCAGAATTGAAAAGAAAAGTCTTTCACCAAATTGCCAGTAGTATTCTGTCACAATCTGAGTCAACATTGGAACCTATACTGGTTCCAGTGTAGAGCTCTGGGTAATTTGTAACTATTAAGCAAGAGGGCAGCATTCCTCCAGTTTCCTAAAAAATGAGAAGAAAAAAACCCCTAAGCAACCCCCTAAGATTTCTGAAAGTGTAAGGAAGTTCATATGCTTTTCCTACCAACTATCCACACTTCTTTGTGGACACCTCCCTTATACCTTTTTCAAACCTTTGCTATAGATGGAGGATCTTTAAAAATATTTCTCCTTCTTTAAAAAAAAAAGGGGGGGCGGGGAACCCACACTAGTCCAGTGTATCAAGGCCTTGTTATATTTGGATACTAAAGAAAATATAAATTGGTTTCCAGTCCGCAGCTAGGGGACAAAGATTATAAATGATGTATTTGTAGCTGGACATTTTGCCTGTTGGTTTTGAGTTAGAGAGTTTACCAGTACAAGTTTGTACCCCTGGTGACCTGGATAATGACAACCTTTGAACACTGTAGCCTCTTTTCAGGTTTTTCCCTCTTGGTTTCTTTTCTTGTTATTTCCACTGACCATTATGGCCTCAGGCCTTTCTCTAAAATGGCTATTTGATGCATTTTTAGAATCCTCTGTAAGCTCATTGAACTTGATTTCCAAAGAAGCTGTGAACACCAAGGGACAAGTTTGACTTTATACAACCTTGTATTCCTAATATATGACTGCAGAGCCAAAAAAAGATTGGAGAAAATGCAAAACCTAGAAACAGAAAGGTCGTATTTTATGTGGATTAAAAGCTAATTGTTGCCCTCCTTTAGGCACAAGATATTGAACATGTTGACAAAGAACCCACCATTTACCAAGAACATGGAGTCTCCTTTGTGTAATGAAGCTCTAGTGGATCAGCTCTGGAAACTTATGAATTCAGGTTATTTTTTTAATGTTTGCCATTTTAAGACATTGTTGTAATGCACCCCATGGTTGATTGTGAGCATTTTTAGACAGAAATAAGTCAAACTACATACTGTAGAGTTTATTTTAATCTATTTTGTGGCATTTATATCCTTACTTTCTTCCATGGAACTCAAGTCAGCATAGATGTGGTTCCTACAGTATCTCCCATTCCGGCATAGATTAACAGGAAACTTGGAGTTCAATTAAGGCTTTTGCATCATGTACCTTCAAGCTTCATTAAATAAGATTACTGCCTAAGGTATGCAAATACAATTCTTCAGATATTGTGGTCTTTTCTAGCAAAATGTTCCCTAATGTACAGAGTTGTCTTCATGATGCTAAACATATTATGAATATTAACCATCCCTTACTGCTATGTTCTTCATTTACAAAGCAGCAGGAATTGAGAAGAAATTTAGCTTCTTGACTTTTTCAAAAACAATACGGAATTAGGGCTGAATGAGCAGGCCAAGTTTGCTGGTGTTGCTAAATTATTTAGGATATTAAAACAAAAAGTGATTGGATCTTGCCAGAGTGGGAGAATTGGCAGTAAAATGTAAAATGGGATTCAGTGTAAGCAAATGGAAAGTGATGCCTGTGGAGGCAAAAAAATAAAAATAAAATCCCAACTTCAAAGGGATATGAACTGGCAGGAGCTAACCAAGAAAGATGACGAGGTTTGGGGAGACAGCTTGATGAAGAGATTAACCAAGTGTACAAATGCTGATTTAAAAAGAAAAGAAAAGAGGGAGCCACCACCACCCCGCAATCAGAAATATAATGGATATTCAAGCCCCATTGGTTACAATGGCGGCACACTCCTGCGTACGCCATTTTGTCACTTCTCGCTTGCCATCCGCAAAGGACCAAAACCATGGGCTCCTCAAGTCTGCAAACAGGGAGGAATGAGTATAATTAGAAAAAGATTCAAAATAAAATTGCTAATACCATATTGCCCTTATACAAATCCATATTGTGACCATATCCGGAATACTATGCACAGGTCTGGTCACCGCACCTAAAAGAAAAAAGATACTATAGACCTGAAAAATATTCAAAAGATTATGAATAAAGTGGTCCAGAGATAGGAGCAACTGTCCTATGAAAGACATTGCAGCATTGAGCACTTTTCTTTTTTCTTTTCTTTTCTTTAAAAAAAGGCAAGTGAGTAGGATGACAATATAGCGGTGTACAAAATTATGGATAAGATAGATAGGAAGATTTTCTCTGACATAGTAGTAGAACCCAGGGTCATCCTGTGAATCTCCCACCATTCATTTTCAGGACAGATGAAATGATGTACTCCTTCACACAACACATAATTAAACTATGGAATTCATTGCCAGAGGATATAGTGGTAGTTACCAACTTGGCTAATTTTAAAAGGGAACTGGATAAATTCATGGAAGATGGAGTCAGCAGTGGATGTTTGTCAGTATGGCTGTGTGTCCCCTCAAATGTCAGGAAATATACCTGTCTTACTGGGAAGTATAGGATGGAGGATGCTGGTGAACCTATGTCCTGTCAGTTTGCCAGATGGTGGGCAAAATTTTGAACTAGGAGGAGCTTTGGCCTGATCCAACATGGTTCTTCCTATGTTCTTAAAATATTGGCAAAGCACTCAGGAACACAATCATGATTGATCAAAACGCTCAATCAATTGAATCAGTAGAGTTCTCCTGTATAGTTGTTGCTAGAGTGGTGCTAGTGGAAATACGTAGAGATTAACTTCCAAAAAACTACTATAATTTATATACTAATTTCAGGACATAATGTAAGTTTCATAAGTTTAATTCATTGTCTAAATAATTTCATAAAGAAGATGAAACAGTGCTAATTAGGAACTGTATTTCTATTTCACACCCTATCTAATGGAGCTTGTGTTGCCATAAAATTGAGTGACAGTAGATTCAAGAAGAGAAATGGCATCTTCACACAACACATAATTAATTATGGATTTCATTGCTACAAGATGTGGTGATGGCTACTAGCCCAGATAGCTTTAAAAGGGGATTAAGCAAATCCATAGAGGATAAGTCTATCAATGATGTTAGTCATGATGTCTGTGAGGAGCTTCCAGTTTCAGAGGAGGCCCAACTTCCTGCTTCCCACCGTGGCCAACCATTGGTTTCTTGGAAGCTCAGCAACAGATCATGAAGGCTTTAGGTTTGTCCTGCTACTGCTCTCCAGCAACTGGTATGCAGTGGCAGTATTCATGCTCATAACAAGCTATGGTTACGTCTGAATTGTGTCACATGGAAAATGTCCTTTGTGGAGGGAAAATCTATCAATTTTAGAGGAAAAGTCTGTGGTCTTTTTCCTGAAATTCCATCTGATTTCCATCCTCTTCCATTCACATTCCTTCATGACAGGAAAAAAGTTGCACATCTCTCAGTTAATTTGAATCCATTTGAATTGTTCCAATCACACGCATGCACACATGCACACACACACACAAATACAAATACAGTATAAGTAACCTGCAAAAACTATCACTTACAAACATGTATATCCTTCTAGGGGACATTAATTGCTGTGTGCTCTCCATGCATCATTATTTTTAGTGTCTAGAATCTTACAGCTGCAGCAGCAAGCAGCTGAAGCCATGTGTGAGACCCGCTTCTGTTAATTTTTTGGAAAGATTTACCAGATGTGAAACTCAGGAAGTAAACAGTTTGGATTTTGTCGCCAGAGAGTTGATGCCCCCCCCAAGAACTGATTGTACAAAGTTAGTCTTTAACTCACTGACCTTGTAGTAACAAAAGGAGTGATAATATAAGATCAGTTCTTGATTTTTAGTATGCTAACAATACAAACTTCTCTGAATCATATGGACCATTTGTTCAAATGTGACTTTCCATAAAGAGCAGTGATGAAGTCCTTAAATGCCAGTAAGAATATTATTTAGGAAAAAAATTCCCACCCATCCATTCATGCTTCAGGCTTCAAACTGTGCTAATTCCTAAAACAAATCTTCATGGCTTAGTTATGTATTGTACAAGTGAAAAACCAGTTCTGAGAAAATAAAATGAGTGAATTTCAAAGCATTTTAAAAATTAGTTATGTGAGTATTCAATTAAAATTAAACTTCAGAAAATTTAGTCTCCATTAGTTAAATAGCAATCAGGCCTGTTCATTTTTAAAGTCAACATTGCAGTGCTTTTGTTTTTGGTTTGTCAACATATTGTTTCTTACTTGCTACTGTAGAAGCCAATGTATACTTAATAAAGTTTAAGTAATTTGTAGAAGAGAAGAAAAAAATCCTGAATTTCTTATCTTTTGAAGGGTTGTTCAAATCTGGATAAGAATAGTTGAGCTTCATTTCATTGTGTTTTCCCAGTTATTCTGAAAAGTCCTACTGGGTCAAAGGATCTCTTTAGACAGTGTTTTACAGTGTCATATGCTGTAGCTCTCATGACTCCAGAGTCCATACGTGTTTATCTTGTAATTTTCCTCTTTGCCAAGGTGTTTCATTTCTTTTCTTTTTATATTTTAGAGGCACAGCCTTTTTGCTTTGTTTGCCAGTTAAATCTTTTCCTTTCTGGAAATTGTTCATTCAATAATGTATTGATGCAGCATACTCTTAGATATGTGAAAATATGATCATTTTAGCTACTTGCAATGTTAATTGAATGGCAAATTGGGCACAGTTGCTAATTAGTTCCTGGTGAACTGCATGACCTTCTCTTTGCCCTAGCTGTGAGTAAAACTCACTATTGATGTTTGTGGTTAGACAGCTGTTAAGTCTTATAAACTGACCAAGGATCTTCAGCACCAGCTGCAGATTCCAAACACTGCTGCCTTTGCTTGGCCTCATATACATGTTCAGATAAGTGCATTTCAACATCAGCTGCAAAAGGTTTCAACATAATGCAGGTGACTGAGGCTTTGTTGCTTTGCTGCAACAAGTGGGAAATGGGGTATGATGTAGTGGTATTGATTTTTAAAAGCTCTAATATGTGGTGGATGTCTGGTGGTGACAATGGTTCTTATAGATCATGGGCTGCCTAAGACACCACTTACGGGATTTACGGTCAAAGGAGAAATAAACATGAGGTGCACTAGAACTCTTGCCTGTCCTCCACACCAATACAAAATGGCCATATTTATTTTATAATCAATAATTTAGAATTCTAATCAAAGGTGATGTGTAAATACTCATTACTGTCATTATTCCACATTTATCCATTTTCCTGGTAATGGTAGTGCAGAGTGAAAAAGTAGTAGAAGCAAAGTATGAGAAATTCACTCTTTTGCCTCTTTACTGGCACTGTTAGATCTTAGGAAGGGACTCAGTTTTATAGTATACAAATTCTTGAAAGACAGGGAGTTGAAGCTAGCATGCTCTCTTGTGTCCTTGCATGGGTGATTTTATTTTTTAAACTGTCTTGTGCCATTCAGCATACAGATGAGTCTCAATTTATGGACTTGTGAGGTAATTGGGACTGACATAGATGGGAGGAGCCTGTTCCATGCGGAATCATTGGAGACCAGAGAGAGGTGTTCTTACACAGCTGAAGTATCCACAGAGTTAACAATTTTACATGACCCAACATCAATTTTAAAGTGGCTTAAAGGAGGAAACACCAAAGCTTACTTTTTCCAGGCCAGAGAAATATGCAGATGCTCACCAGAAGGACCAGAAGCAGCAGCAAATTGACTAAGATGAGCTAGTTTGACATAAGATGACAGTTTGTCTTCAGAGGATCACATGGATGGAGACCAATTAGCAAGAATCCTTTTTTTTTTAAAAGTGGGGTTTTGGGCTATGTGGCCATGTTCTAGAAGAAGAAGAGTTCCTTTCTAACGTTTCGCCAGCATCTGTAGCTGGCATCTTCAGAGATTCTAGCCACAGATGCTGGTGAAAGATCAGAAAGGAACTCTTCTAGAACATGGCCACATAGCCCAAAGGCCCCACAAAAAATTATGGATGCTGGCCATGAAAGCCTTCTACATAAGAATCCATTTGTTCACCCTTCACTTTCGCCATGTAGAGGAAAGCCCTTCCAGCCAAACCAAATTTTCAGGATTCCTGTTTCTTCCTTCCTTTCTAAGTAGGCAAAGAAAACTCATTCCTCCAGACAATGGCAAGGTTTGAGTTTCTTCTTCCCTTTCAAACTTCCTTCTAGGTAGGTAGTCAGGGAAAACCTCTTTCTCCCAGCAACACCAAGACTTCAGTTGCCCAAGGCAGGTATAAGGAAAACAGTCCAGTCACCTTTTCTTTCTGCTCAAAGCTCCAAACAGCCTCAATCTCTGACCTCACCTTCCTTACTGCCTTGCCTCTTCCTCCTCATTCCCCTGCCCCATTTAACTGCATGGTACACTGGAAATGCTGTGGATTGTCAATGAAATTTTCATTTATTCCTGGAGAAACATTATAAACCTGAAATGTTGTACAATGGAGCAAGCCAATTGATTTGTCTTTCTGGTCCCATGTCATACATTGTTTCTGAAAATTTGGTTTCAGTAAGCATTTGGGGCACTGTTTCTGAGTTGGGACAGTCACAAAAGCCATTAAAAAGGTGCTAGTTGAGGGCTTGGGAGAGTTTAGCACCCATTTTTGCTGTGACTTGGATCTTGTCCCATTCTTTCTTCAGAACCACTCTTTCAAAAACATATCTAGAAGTGGGAGTTTGTTTTTAAGCCATAAAATGCCTTTTTTATTTTCAGAAAGAATGGTGGAATACCCTTTACATGGCATTATGCTCCTCAGTGCTGCAATTTAGGGCAACTTTATCTGAGATGGGAGTTTTTTGAAGGGGCACCCTTGGGCACTACATGCACAATTTGCCCACCCCTACCTCAGATGAGTGCTGACTGTAGCTTTCAGTATTTTAACAAGTGCTCATGGGTTGTGCAGAAAGAATTTAGGGTGTTTGCAGCAAATGTTCTTCCCTGTTTTATGGGTGTGGAGAGAGATAACATATTACTAATATAATGAATTGAGGTTTTTTGTAGCATAAAATAGAAAGGCCAGGTGGTGAAACTGCTGCTTTATCCAGCTTGATTTAACAACTTCAGAATTACAAATGGTTATTTGTACTACAGAACATACTATTGGCTCAGGCTGAAGTTTGGCGAGGCCTGGGTTGTTGCTAATAATATTTCTCAGTTTATCCTTTTCCAGCAGAGCAGCTTTTTCTCCCCTGATACTAACTATGCTGGAACAAGCCCTGTATTTTGTTGTCAGACTATGCATAAATTTGTGTCATCTTGTTCTATACAGTTCCCCTTATTTGGAAGCTGACCTAGTTTTGAAATCTGAATTTGGTTCCATGAAAGGCAGAATCACTGCATTTGTTGAAAGCAAGAACAAACCTGCTGTTAAACTTGTATAACTCATGTTTATAGCAAAATGGTAGACAAAGTGTAATGTCTTCCATTGTTTTTTGCTGGGATTGGGTTGGTGCAAAGTGGTGTGGTACATATAGACAGAGTGGCCCCATTCCCTACTGTATTGATCATAGCTTGCAGCAGACCTCATTTTAAAAAGTACCCCTTTGATTGTGTGTGAATATTACTGAGAACCTTTGCTCTCTGTAGGTACATCCCATGACTGGAGGCTGCGCTGCGGTGCTGTTGACCTGTACTTCACGCTGTTTGGTCTCAGCAGGCCTTCCTGCTTGCCCCTGCCAGAGCTTGGGTTGGTTCTTAACCTAAAAGAAAAGAAGGCTGTTCTGAATCCTACCATAATCCCTGAAGTTGGGACAATTGGTCCGGAACCTCCTAGCAATCCGAACAATATGGGTCAAATAGTTGGCTTCCAAAGCACAGTAAGCAGTTGTTTTTATCAAAAACTTGGCAGAATTCTTAGTAGTTCAGTTCACCACAATAAGAAAAGCTTCCATTTTCAGGCTTTACTTTTTGTCTAGTATCATTCTGCTGACCTTGCTTTGTTGCCAATCATAAATCTGTTCTGTCTTTGCTTGGGGGGGGCGGGGGCGGAATACTTCTCCCCATCCACATGCAAGTTATTTATAAAGCATTAGCCTTTCTGTATTGATATTCCCCAAAACTTTGTTTTTGTCTATCTTTTTGTGGGGTTTGTAAGATCAGTTCTTTGGGGCAAGGAGCATCATTAGTATCCAATAGCATAGATTTCTTTGATATATATTTATGTTGCAAACGTTATCTCATACATGAATTCTGGAGAACATTAAAAATAAATTTTAATTAGCCTTTATACATGGGCTGACATATTGGAAATACACTTCTCAGAAGATACTATTAAAAAGAATTTCTTAAAGGCTTTTCTTTGTGAAAACCTAGCAGCATTGATATTGATTAATATCCTCCTGCCCCATTCAGGAAGCTCAATGTTTCCTCAAACAGGGATATCCCAGACCTCTTTCTTTGGGAATGTCCACCATTATTTAGAAATGAATTGGCAGTTTGGCAAATCTGGAGAGTGAAAGTATTTCACATGATATTTAATAGCTTAATTAAAATTTCATATTCTCTGGAACTGCTCCTTCTGCTGATATTCTGAAATGTACTGTGTCTTGCTACTTATAGTATCTTGTTTAAATGAAAGGATTTTCGATTTTTGCCTTCTAATTGCTTGTTCAGGAGGAGGACCATCTTGTTAAAGAAACAGCAATTATCCCCTTTCAGCAAGGGTTGAAGCGAAAGGCTGACACGCCTCTTGGGTCTCCCCTGGAACCAGGCCAGATACTTGAGAAGACTGAAGACAGTAAAGTCAAGCTCAAAATAAGAGTAAGTAAATAGCAGGCAGTTGCAGGGATCAGCTAAAGTAGCTGTTTTGTTGGAAGTGGCTCCAGTCTTAAACATATAGCGCTAGTTTGATCATGTGCTTAATGACTGAGAGATGCCATCCCTTTCGGAACATACTCTGTGAAAGGGGCACGGTGATTAAATAATTTTATGAATTTGCAGTCCTGGAGAACTGGCACCCCTCCATTGTCTACTACATTCTTAACACTTATGTAACGAATGCATCTTAAATACTGTGAACTGTCTTCCTTGAGTTTTTAGCTGCTTAGAGAATTGGCCTGTGAATATACAATATTTTTTTTTCTTACTGTGCATTATCTTATAAATAATATTTCATGTGACAAAAAACATCTTTAAGCAGATTAATCAGTATTCCCTAAATTTCTTGGTTTTGTTTTCTGGTGTTACAGTTCTCAAACTCTCAAGAAGAAGAAGAGATTGATATGGACACAGTGCATGATAGTCAAGCTTTTATATACCATCATTTGAATATGCTGGAAAGACCATCTACACCAGGTTAGTTAAAGTGGTGGCAAATTATTTCTGGTGTGTGTTTTTCATGAATTTTACGTTCCTATTCAGTGTGAAGCTTAACTGTCCTGCCTGATCATGCATGTGGAGTTATGGGTCTACTTAAACTGAGTATGCAGATGGATTATATGTGGTGTAATTATGGCTACTTCCATCCATATTAGTGCTCTCTTTAGCTGATCAAATCGAATCCTGTTTCACTTCCTTTACTAAGGGAAATCAGAAAATCTTTCAGGAGCTTGACAGGTTTAGCCCATTAAGGTAGCAGGATGATCTAGTGAAGAATGTTCATTCAGGTACATCCCATCTGGCTTCTGAAACCATTAATCCTCATAGCTCAGAACTATCTGTCTATAATAGCCATGTAGATATTAAGCAGTATGTCAGACATTATTGAACTTCAGAGAGCCCCTTCTCATGAAGAGAAACAACATTCTTCCAGAGCCACTTTCTGAAATAAGTCTTTGGGAAAGGAATGGAACTATTCCAAAGCAGTGCCTTAAAACTTAATATGTTGGGAAGAAATTATCATGGTTGATGCTATTAAAGACTGCCAGAAGACTAGGAGAATTAACAGGATTGAATGTTCTTGCTCTACTTATGAATGTTTTCAGTCTGAGCAATCAAGATAGACTTGGTCCCAGTGCTGACCTGAAACCAAAGTGAAACAGAGCTTGGTAATCAACTGACTTTCAGAGTGCCTAGGGATGAATAAATAGTACCCTCTCAAGCATCTTGTTCCAAAAAGCAGTCAGGTGACTGGCAATACCGTATATACTCGACTGTAAGTCGAGAAATTTATGCCCCAAAATGGACTCTAAAATCAAGGATCGACTTATCCACGGGGCAACAAGTTAATCCTCCTTGAAAATTTTGTTAAATTTGTGCCCACCTTCCTCTGCAGCTAGGGATCTTCTGGTCTGTTGCAGTCCCTCCCTGGCTGCTCCCTGGCGCGCTCTCCTCCCTTCCTCTGTGTGTGTGTGTGTGAGAGAGAGAGAGAGAGAGATCCCAACCCTCAGTCCCTCCCTGCAGCCACAGAGGATCTACTCAGGAGGAAACGGGGAGAGAGAGCATGCCCAGGCTTGGTCTCTGCAAGGCATGAGCCTGGGATCCCTTTGGGGAAGAGGAGAGAGAGAGAAAGGTCTGTCCTCATTTTGCAATGTCCCCCTTTTGCATGCAATGGAATCCTGGGAATTTTGGGCAAAGGTGGACAGAGAGGCTTCTATCCCAATTTTTGCATGCAATGGAATCCTGGGAATTTTGGGCAAGGAGGACAGAGAGGCTTCTATTCCCATTTTTGCATGCAATGGAATCCTGGGAATTTTGGGCAAAGGAGGACAGAGAGGCTTCTATCCCCATTTTTGCATGCAATGGAATCCTGGGAATTTCGGGCAAAGGAGGACAGAGAGGCTTCTATCCCCATTTTTGCATGCAATGGAATCCTGGGAATTTTGGGCAAAGGAGGACAGAGAGGCTTTTATCACCATTTTTGCATGCAATGGAATCCTGGGAATTAGGAAGTGAAAGAGCGTGTGTGTGTGCGTGCTGAGGTTGTTTCCTCTTTTATATGCTGAGACTATGACCCTTGGGACTTGGGAGAGGTCCAGAGAGGGAGATGTAGGGAGGGAAGTAGTGATTTGTTTCCCCTTTAGATCTTTTGTAACATGCCCCAGTGTTTGACCCTCGACTTATCCACGGGTCATATCAAAATCCATGATTTTGGCCCCCAAAACTGCCCTCGACTTATACATGAGGTCGACTTATACACGAGTATATATGGTAGTTCCCCAAGTCATCAAACTTCTGTGATGTTTTTGTCAAGGAGAGGCATAGTAATCACTTCTCTAAAATATTCCTATCCAATGAGCATGAGTTAATTAGCATCCCAATAAACTTTCTTAATGTGCTTTCACCTGTTGAGAAGGTTTTCACCAGCTGGAACAGACACAGGCTAAGCAGGCAAATTCTTAGGCAAAATTAAAAATCCAATCCCAGGTGGCCTCAGGAGTGAAGTCATTTCCAGCCACTAAGGAGACATTCAAATTGGAATAGATGAGAGCAATATATATCTTGTGTACAGGCTATATTTGGTTCTGAAGGATCATCCCTGAATAGGCTCAGCAAAGGCTACTTGACAAACACAGTGCTTGCAAAAAAAGTAAGTTTTTTTTCTTCCAACATCATCATGGACTAGATTCTCAGATACACTCCAAGTCATATCTGGAAGGAATTGTCCTGAATGTTCATCAGTTACGCTTGGTGACATCCCATTCATTTCAAGCAGCTTTCCAGAAAACCAAGAATGTGCAGCAGAGAGTGCTTCAGAGCATTTGTGCTGGCAATCCCTATCCCTGTTACTGTCAAGAAGTTCCTTCTAATGTTCAGTTGAAATTTTCAGACCATTAGATATGGTCCTACTCTCGGTTTTCCTTTTGAATACCTTGTCACCAAACTGAACAGACTTAGCCCCTTCAACTTTTCATCATATATGTTTATTCTCCATACTTGATATCATCATTATCCCTCTCTAAACCTGCTCCAACTTGTCTATAGACTTCTTAAAATGAACAGAGCACTGTATTCCAGATGCATCCTGACCAGCACAGGCAACATACAGCCCATTTTTGCTAGCTGCATTCAGTGACCATTTACCATGGTGTTCAGGAGATCATGTCCTGTTTTAGCATCTCCAGCTGAAGAGAATCCAGGGCTGGAAAATACCTAAGCATGAAGCCCTGGAGAGCCATTACCAGCTAGAGAGCCCGAAAAGGTACATTTGGGGCTACAACTCCCCAACTATAATAATAATAATAATAATAATAATAATAATAATAATAATTCATCTTTATTTATATACCACCCTTCCAATGATCAGGGCGGTGTACACATACAAAAATTAAAACATATACAAAAGTTAAAAACAATCATTCAGAAAACAATCCAACAACCTCGGTCCAAGGGGTAGCGGTATTCCGATCCGAGTCATATGGGGGAAGAATAGCAGCGGGGGAGAATCAGGGGTAGGCCTGCTCAAATAGATACATTTTTAACCCCTTCTTAAACTGGATAAGGGAGGCGGCCAGGCGGAGCTCCGTGGGCAATGAGTTCCAGAGACTCGGGGCAGCGATAGAAAACGCCCTCTTCCTAGTGATTGACAATCTGGCCTCTGGAACTTTAAGTAATAGTTGCCCAGTAGATCTAAGTGTGCGGGGCGGATTATGTGAGGAGAGATGGTCCTTCAGGTACTCTGGGCCCAAGCCATTTAGGGCTTTATAGGTAATAACCAGCACTTTGTACTGAGCCCGGAAGCGAATAGGCAGCCAATGGAGATCTTTTAATACCAGTGTTATATGGCAGGCCCTGGGAACCCCAGTGACCAGCTGTGCTGCCGTATTCTGCACTACTTCTAGCTTCCGAGTGTGGTACAGAGGCTGCCCCATGTAGAGCACATTGCAGAAATCCAATCGAGAGGTTACCAGAGCATATACTACAGTTTCAAGGTCCTTCCGGTCCAGGTAGGAGCGCAGCTGGCGTATTAGCCGAAGCTGAAAACAGGTGTTCCTGACCGTCGCATCCACCTGAGCAGTAAGATGGAGCGACGAATCAAGGAGCACCCCCAAGCTGCGTACGGTGTCCTTTACGGGAAGCGTGAGCCCGCTCAGAACAGGTGGAATCACCTCCATACCTGGGCCGGGAGAGCCTATCACGAGTACTTCCGTTTTCTCTGGATTCAGGCTGAGTCTGTTTTCCCTCATCCAGTCCATTACCGATTCCAGACAGGCCACGAATCTAAATACATTAGATTCTGAGTTGTAGTCCAAAAATGTATCTTTTCCAGGTTCTCATTAAGTAATGTATACCAGACTAAAAAGAGCAGTGCTTTGATTATTTATATGCTAGCCTTCTGTGTCTGTATGTTTTTATTATACCAGCAATACAACATCTACTATACTGTACAGTGGACCTTTGGTATATGCTAGAGTTTGATATCAAGGACCCCCCCCCCATGGATACCTAAATTTGTGGATGCTGAGGTCCCATTATATACAATAGCATAATAAAATGGTGTCTCATATAAAACCACAAAAATCAAGGTTTGCTTTTTGGCATGCATGTATGCATGCATCCATGGATGGTTGAAGCCATGGATTCAAAATCCATGGATATGGAAGACTGACTATACGTAGTTCCTATACTTGCTAATTCTTCATTTTTAAGTATAATTCCATTTTAAAGGTGACTGAGCCTGAGGGAAAGGGACCACACGTTGAGCTCATGACAGAGATAAAATGTGAAATCTGACCTCCTGAGTACATGTCCAGAACTACCAGGTCACAGAAGGGTCTATCATGCATGTCTGTCATGTAGCAAGAGGATAGCAGCTCATCTGAATCTGCAAATGGATTGTGTTTAGTCATGAAGACCCAAAAGTGGCCTCTAAGATGCTTATGTCTTTTCAGATTTGACATGTTTCCAGCTATGACTAGTGTTTTTCCTGTTCTGAAGCCAATTTTCTAATGTACTCTAGCACTGTCTCCGCTGGGCTCTATTGAGAAAAAAAAATGATTATGTTTAAGACTTCCCAGAAGAAACTGTGCTAAGTATTCCTAGCAAAATAATTTTCCTACATCTACAGCACTTATTTTGTCACTTATACTTTGTTGGGCATATAGTTACTAGCGTTCTTTCACACTTATAACATGGTGAGTGAAAAAGAGTAGGAGGCAACCTGTGGCATTTGATCTGAATCTTCCAAGCTCATATTTGCAGTCAGAACATCACAGCAATATATCTTAAAGTTTCATAAGCAGTAAAGAGAGCCAACCATTGCTGGTCTTTCTGAAGCTTAACTTAGGTCTGAAATACACTGTAGAAATAATCTAGTTTGAGACTGCTTTAACTGTCCTGATTCAGTGCTAGGGAATTCTGAGAATTGTAGTATATTATGGCACCAGAGCTCACTGACAGAGAAAGCTAAATCTCACAAAACTACAGTTCTCAAAATTTCTTAGCATTGAGCCAGGGGAGTTAAAGCAATCTCAAACTGGATTTTTTCTGCAGTGTGTTTTGGACCCAAACTGCCATTGACGGTAATTTCCGTATTGTGTCCACAGGCCCATGCTTACAAGTGGAGATGGTTTTCATCTTACATTTTGTAGGCCACCTTTAGAAGATCATGGTCTTGGACAACAGCTTAAAATGCCTATTAAAATTATTATCTGTAGTCGCAGTAGACCTGGAAGGAGTCCAGTTACTGTATACTAGGGATGGCTTTTCATGTCCAATTATGTGTATGTCAGCTTTTCTAAAAGTCATCTGTGTCAGTTGACTTGTGATACGTTGAGTGTATTCCTTGAGTTTCTTTTCTGTCCCAGGACTGAATGTAGGAGTCAGAGAGATAGCTGTGTTAGACTGTTTTGAAGGGGTGGGGTGGAATGGAGGGTTGTGTGGGTGGGAAAAGGAATCTAGCAGTACATTTGAACCTTACAAACAAAAACAACCCCCCTTACCTTTTTCTTCTTCTTTTTTAAATGTAGTATTATGTATATATCTCATCTATCATTAAGTCTATCATGGACTGTTTTGCTTTTTTATATTTGGGTGAGCCTACTTGATCTCTGTCAGGTTTCCCTCAGTCAATCACACTGTTCAGTGTGGTTAATCAGCTCACATCATATTGCTTTTTCCTTTTTAATGAGTCTCCAGTGCTGAATGAGTCATCCACATCAACCTGAACATTTTAAGCAGCAGTTTTGACATTGTCATTTGACTGGTGAAAACAGTCTAGTCCGGCATTCATCTGCCACACTGGGACTTCTTTGGGCTACTATTCTCATGTCCACAAGCAGGACATGAGAGTAGCAGCCCACCCCAGCAAATGGTAAACAGAGACATACAACTATTTATACTAGATGTGAATAGCCATCATGTTTAGTAGCCTCTGATAGCTTATGGCATGTATCTTTAAATATTTAAACTTTTCAGTTCACAACAACATTTCTCATACTTCTAAAATTTGGGCTTCTCTTAACTTTCTTCTGCCCTTCTCTACGAACTGTACCCAATTGTTTACATATAATTTGCTGCTAGTTTGAGTGTGAAGACTGAGGTATTAATTCAGTCCTAGGATTAAAGCAAAGATTGAATGGAATCTCTTACTTCCTTCTAAAACAACAGACAGGGGAGAGTTAAAATAAAGCAGTGGTTCTTTTCCCAAAATCAGAGTGGAAAGCTTGGAGAGGAGTTAAAACAGTAGCTTTGACATACACACCCAAAAAATCCCATGTGCAATGAATTCTTTGTGACAGAGGCTTAATCTTACTTGGTACTTTATCTTGTGAAGGTGACTTTCAAAGATCAGTTGAAAGAATGGACTAAAAATCAGAAATAGCTACAAATGGTTTGTTTTTAGGTTTTTTAAAATTAATTTTGGTAGAGTATTACTCATACACATTTGCCCCGAAAATGACTACACTTAAAGATGTGTACTAAAGATTTTTATCCAATAAATGAACACTAGACAGTAATACTATAATAAAAGAATTTGCTATTATTGAGACACGATGTAGAGAGTGAATGAAGATTCCAGTAAGAGACATATGAATGTAACCATTCATATTTATAACTCTCTACTAGTGTTTCATAATCATTGTTTTGCGCTATTCTTACACACCCAAGTGGGGGGTATAATGTTATAAACAAGAGATCTTGGAGAACTGCGTCAGTACCTTAACAGATGGTGCTTAAGGGGCCATTATATCAGCAGCTGCGTGATCTATATTGTTCCAGGTCAGATAAACTGGGATATACATGGCCACAGTACAGATCTCTGTAGTTCAGGCCATTTGGCTGATTCAGATATAAAACTTGTAGCAAACAAGCTATTTTGGGATTCACATTTGTTCTGGGTGACCATTGCAAGGCAGTGTATTATCTCTAAAATTAAGCTTGCTCTTTGGCTGTCCAGAATATGCCTGTACTATTCTTTCTAGAATACTTTAACCGCACTTTTAAAGACTACAAGCATATCCGACTCAGGCACACACTCTCTTTTTTGAATTGATTCTCAGCTTGTTGTTTTATCTCTTCCTCTTGGCCAAACCCACTGAGTTGCCAAACGTGCAATTTGGCATGGGGCCCTGGTCTGAATTTGGAACAGGGACAGGTGTTAAAAAGCTTTAACCTCCTTCCCCCATAGGTCTTATCCACATTTTGTCTCCCACACCTGTTTGCATGGGAAGAAAATCCTGAATTAGCGCATGTGGAAGCTTTTGTTCAGATGCAATTCACAGTGCAAGTAGTATTGCAATATAGTTGCTTGGGAGAGGGGTCTGTTAATTTATTTACAGTCTTTTTCTGTTCTGTCATCACTTCACAGAAATGGGAGTACCATAGCTTAAGGCAGATAGCCATCACTAGAGTTTTTAATTTGATTGATGTAGAAGTTTTATGAGCTAGCTCTGATTGGTTGAGACAAAATCTAAATACAATGTTAAAGTTTTTCATTCAACAAAAGAGATACATCATTCTTCAGAAAGCAAAAATTAACACCCTGCTGACTGTCCAATCTGTCGTTGGCATGTTAATTATAACTCTGCCCTAAGTGCAGTAGCTTTGAAGACATCAGTACATACTTTTTTTAAGCCTCTGATGTCATTCAGCATCTGCTGTCTAATAGGAAAAACAGATTTTATTTGCTATTAAATCTTCAAAAACAGAAAAGAGTGTTCCACCCTTTGCCTTGCACAGATCAAAGAACCAGAGGACCAGACTGTATTCTCATCTTAAGTTTAAACTTCAATATTTGCATTATACTGCTGACTACAAAACTGTTTGTGCATCATGCTGCATTTATGAATAAGAAAACTGTGTTCTTGAGCAGGGTTACTTGTAAGGTTTATTTAAGATGAATCATAGAATCATAGAGTTTTTCATTGATTTTGGTGGAATATTACTGTTACACATTTGCCACCAAAATGACTATGCTTAAGACACCCCAAGGGACATCCAGACCAAACCTCTGCCATGCAGGAATACACAATCAAAGCACCCCAACAGATGGCCATCCAGCCTCAGTTCAAAAACCTACAAAAAAAGAGACTCCACCACTTTCAGAGGCAGCATATTGCACTGTTGACCAGTGTTTAGTGTCAGGACATTCTTCCTAATGTTGAGGTGAAATCTCTTTTTCTGTACAGTAGTTTGAATCTATTGCTCCAGGTCCTATTCCCTGGAGCTGCAGAAAACAAACTCACTCCATCTTCAGTATGACATCCTTTCAAAGGTTTCAAAAGGCTATCATACAAACAAAACAAACAGCTTCATTTATATACCGCTTCATACCCTTAAGGAGTGTCTAAGCGGTTTACAATTGTAAGCTATTTTCCCCCCAACAATCTAGGTACTCATTTTAGCAACCTCAGAAGGATGCAAGCCTGAGTCGAGCTTCAGCCCTTAACCTTCTCTTTGCCAGGCTAAACATACCCAGCTCCCTAAGTCACTCCTCATATGGCATTGTTTCCAGAGCTTTCACCATTTTGGTCACCCTCCTCTGCACACGCTCAAGCTTGTCAACATTCTTTTTGAATTGTGGTGCCTGACCAAAGCAGACTAGAGTGGTACTATTATTTCCATCACTTCCATTGATGCAGCCTAGAATTGCCCTTTTTAGCTGCCACATCACACTGTTGACTCATGTCCAACTTGTGGTATACTAGGACTCCTAGATCCCTTTCACATATACTGTTGTCATGTACTATATCTGTGCACTTCTCTTTTTTTTTCCTAAGTGTAGTAACTCAAATTTCTCCCTGTTGAAATGTACTTTGTTAGTTTTGGCCCAGCTTTTTTGTCTATTTAGATCATTTTTAATTTTGATCCTGTCCTCTGGGGTGTTATTTACCCCTCTTAATTTGGTGCCATGTGCAAGTTTGATAAGCATGCCCTCTATTCCTTCATCCAAATCATCAATAAAGATGAAAGCTCTATCCATTGCACCAGTTAGCTCTTTTAACCTAAGGCCTAAGTCCAGGTGTTAGTCCCTCCTAGGACAGGTTCCTTTAAAAGTATAGGAATTTAATCAGTCAACACTTCAGGTTCCACTACTGCATGAGTCTATATACTATAGTTAGCACAACACTATACTTGGGTTAAGGATAAATTGTTACTACTACTGCAGCTCCTTCTACCACTCCTTACCATCAAAAAAAAAAAACATGATATATTCTTGAGTTAAACAGAAATGTAGAAGGGCAGTGAGCAGGATGTGGACATGGGAAGAGAGGGGCGAATGTGGGGCACATTTCTGTGCACAAAATTTAGTTAGACTAGGGAATGAGGATTGATCTTGGTAACCATAGAATCATAGAGTTGGAAGAGACCACAAGGGCCATCCAGTCCAACCTCCTGCCATGCAGGAAAGAAATAGGGAAGAGATATGTCTATGGGTATGGTTAAGATCAGTCTTTTTGTGGGTGGCTTGAAGTAATACATAATGCAAGGAAGACTGGAACTTCAAGTGACTTAGGCTCCTTGAACATTCCCAGCCTTGGCCCCTGTGTTTTGATAATATCCAAAGACATGCCGTGTTTAGAACTGACTTGTTGGTTAGTACTTCATATTGGAAAAACATCCCTCTATATTGATTAATACTAGGGCTGGATTAGCCATTAAGCAAAATAAGCATATGCTTAGGGCATCAAGAGAGGCGGGGTGAGGGGGACCACAGAAATTTTCCGTTGCTGGATTTATCCTGGACTGTATGGTGCAAAACTGCAAACAGTGCACCTGAAACCAAGTTCCACAAAAATGTCCCCAGTAATAAATGAAAAGTTACATACATACTTATAAACAATAATAAAAATAAAGTAGTAACATCAGAGGTTAATGATATATTAATGTATACATTAATCTTTGGAATACAACAAAATAAAAACTCAACAAAAATCTGGTAACTGGTAAAGTGCCACACAGTCCACCCAGGCTCATTCTCATCAAGTTTAAGTCAGCTGTCTTGTTCAGTTGTCCGCTGAGAATGAGTGCAGCAGTGCTCAGACAGTATTGCCAGAAGGGGTTTTCTCATCTGGAGAAAACTTTTCAAATATAAATGAAGTGTAAATATGCAAAAATAAAGATTATGTTCCATTGTACTGTAGGCTTTGGTTCATTTCAAAAAATAAAATTTTATTTTATGGTTTATTATTGTTTATACAGTATTTTGAATGAGATATATATGGGGACATCAAAATCTTTTAAGTGTTTAGGGTCTCTGAAGGTCTTAATCCAGCCCTAAAGCACAGTGGCCAGAGGCAGCAACAGCAGTAGTCGTGAGCCAGCATCAAAATGAGATGAGCTGTTGTTAGATCAAAAGACAAATTGCAGCAGTTTCCTTCTTCCACATTTCTGGTCAATGGTGTCTGTAGAGGCTTCCATTGTCAGGTATTGGGAAGCTGTTGGCCCCTTTCCATAGAGATAGTTTCCCCCCTCCTGATTCTAAACATCTGTTTCATAGTGAAGCTAATAATTATGCTGGCCTCTGAACATCTAAAACTAGAGGAAGGTGCCAAGTGAATAGGCTAGCATAATGCATGTTCTGTTCCAGAGAGTATTAGCAATCACTTCAAAAGCAAACTTCAGTACCTCGCCCTCTGTGTTGGTTTCAGCCAGCTATTACAAGGGTCTGATTCAGTCTCTTCAGCCATTTGGAGAGAAGGGCAGCCTGGCATACACTGTCAATGCATCTTCTTTAGAATAATTTGGAGGGAAAGCCATTGGAACCCTTTGTTAATGCAAAGAATTGCGCGCGATAAAAAATAGAACTGTTCAAACATGTTGAGAAGTAAACTGCTAAGGCTTGGGATTTTTAAACAGCTATAGGAAACACATTTCAGGGTGAGAATTGAGTTTGTAAGAGCAGAGACATGAAGGGAGTAGAAGGAAGTAGTTGCTATTTCTTAGCATAAATGGTCAATCCTCTGCTGTAGCTACATTCACAACGGTTCTTGAAAAGAGAAACTACAGTGGTCCCCCAGGTTACGAAGGTAATCCGTTCCGGGATTACCTTCGTATCCCGGAAGTGTTCGTTACCCGGGGAACCACTTTCGCCAATGCACAGCGCGCCGGAAGCACGCTGTTTTAGAATCATAGAATCATAGAATCATAGAGTTGGAAGAGACCACAAGGGCCATCCAGTCCAACCCCCTGCCATGCAGGAACTCCAAGTCAAAGCATCCCTGACAGATGGCCATCCAGCCTCTGCTTAAAGACCCCTAAGGAAGGAGACTCCACCACACTCCGAGGGAGTGTGTTCCACTGTCGAACAGCCCTTACTGTCAGGAAGTTCCTCCTAATGTTGAGGTGGAATCTCTTTTCCTGCAGTTTGCATCCATTGTTCCGCGTTCTAGTCTCTGCAGCAGCAGAAAACAAGCTTGCTCCCTCCTCAATATGACATCCCTTGAAATATTTAAACAGGGCTATCATATCACCTCTTAACCTTCTCTTCTCCAGGCTAAACATCCCCAGCTCCCTAAGGCGTTCTTCATAGGGCAAGGTTTCCAGACCCTTCACCATCTTAGTTGCCCTCCTTTGGACATGCTCCAGTTTCTCCACATCCTTTTTGAATTGTGGTGCCCAGAACTGGACACAGTATTCCAGGTGGGGCCTGACCAAAGCAGAATAGAGTGGCACTATAACTTCCCTTGATCTAGAAACTATACTTCTATTGATGCAGCCTAAAATTGCATTGGCTTTTTTAGCTGCCGCATCACACTGTTGACTCATGTTCAGCTTATGGTCTACTTGGACTCCTAGATCCCTTTCACATGTGGTCTCGTTCAGCCAGGTGTCCCCCATCCTATATCTGTGCATTTCATTTTTCCGCCCTAAGTGCAGAACCTTACATTTCTCCGTATTGAATTTCATTTTGTTAGCACTGGCCCAGCTTTCTAGTCTATTCAGGTCATTTTGAATTTTGATCCTGTCCTCTGGGGTATTAGCTACTCCTCCCAGTTTAGTGTCATCTGCAAATTTGATAAGTATGCCACCAATTCTGTCATCCAAATCATTAATAAAGATGTTGAATAGCACTGGGCCCAGGACAGAGCCCTGTGGGACCCCACTGGTCACTTCTCTCCAGGATGAAAAGGAGCCATTGTTGAGCACCCTTTGAGTTCGGCCAGTCAACCAATTACAAATCCATGTAACAGTTAACTTGTCTAGCCCACATTCTTCAAGCTTGTTTGCAAGAATGTCGTGGGGAACCTTGTCAAAGGCCTTACTGAAATCGAGGTATACTATATCCACAGCATTCCCTTCATCTACCAAGCTGGTAATTTTATCAAAAAAAGAGATCAGGTTCGTTTGGCATGACTTCTTTTTCTGAAACCCATGTTGGCTTTTTGTGATTATGGCATTGGCTTCTAAATGTTCGCAGACTCTCTGCTTAATGATCTGCTCTAGCACCTTTCCTGGAATTGATGTCAGACTAACTGGACGATAATTGTTGGGATCCTCTTTTTTTCCCTTTTTGAAGATGGGGACAACGTTTGCCCTCCTCCAGTCTTCTGGGACTTCTCCTGTTCTCCAGGAGTTCTCAAAGATTATTGCCAATGGCTCTGATATTACATTTGCTAGTTCTTTTAATACTCTAGGATGTAGTTCATCTGGTCCTGGAGATTTATATTCATTTAGGTTAACCAGGTATTCCTGTACTACCTCTTTACTTATTCTGTGCTGAATTTCCTCTATTCTGTCTCCTGTTCCATTATCCTTAGGTTTTAAAGCTTCCGGGTTGCAATTTTTTTCGCAATCCAGGGTTTTCTTCGCATCCCGGGGGCTTTTTTTCGCCCCCGGCGGTTTCGGGTCCCGGGGATTTCATTCCCCGGGGGATTCAGATCCCGGGGGACCACTGTATTCAGTTTTGGGGGGTCTTGAGCATCCCCTAAATTAATGAGACTTTATCTTTGATATTTTCTAAATTATGTCAAAGGGAGGGCCTTTTATGAGTGCTTTGTCTCATAGACAGTTATTTGTAGCTGTTTGGGATTCCCTCTCACATGTTTCATGATGTCTGTGTTTTTGTTGTGGTGCATCACTGCAACCTAATTGGAGTGTGGTAGGCATTTTGAAGAATACCTGTTGGTGAGAAAGTTAATACAGCTAGATTTCAGGGTCAGGAAGTAGCAAGAGAACATTTTAAGTTGGCTTCATGTTGTTCATTTCCTCTGTAGGTAGATAGGTAGGTATCTGCTTCAAAGGTCATGAACTCTGTGAGCATTGTTGAGTTCATTATTCATATTGGTTTCTTTGCTGATACATGGTTTTTTAAAATCACATATGTAGGTCAAAAAGCAAATATTTTAACCTCAGTTTATATGCTAAAGCATACACGTTCCTGCGGCAAAGCCTGCAGAACAGTGAGGTTGGGATTTATTACGCAGTTTGTTTTAAGCTGTTTAGACTGCAATCCTATACAGACTTCCGGGGGGGGGGGGGGAAGCACCCTTGCAAATAGTATATTTTACTTGAAAAAACAAACAAACCAATCCCACCCACTTCTGTAACAATGTTATTATGACAACTGAAGCTTTATCTAGAAAACCTAGCTTCAACCTGAGCCTGTCCCTAATTCTGTCTGATCTTGATATGCACCAGCATATTCTCTGATAGACTGCAAAGTTCATTTTGTGCTTTTACGTTTGGTTTTTAAACTTGTGTTTTGAAATGACTCTGAAATCTGGTATGGTTTAGCATGTGTTAGATGTGTGTACCCAAATCATCAAGGGTGCACTTTTTATGTTCACGCAATGAATTGTGGATGACAGCTTCATAGTTAGACCCAAAGCCTGTAATGTAGAAGCTATAATCATGTGGTCAGAGGCTTGTCTGGGAATAGAACAAGGCAAGAAATTCAGCACATTAAAGAGTTGGTAATACTGAAGAGACAATATACTCCAGATTCCTGGAAAGATCTCACTTATTAAGGTCTAAACACTAAGGGCATATTAGAGAGCATTACCACCTCACTATGATCTTCATAACTAGCCTGGAAAATATGTTTTGAGTATCATTTCTACGCTGATCAGAAATAAAAGCACATGGATTTATTTTCAGCACTTCCCCCACTTTCCCAGCATATGCTCCCTACAACCTGAACTTGTATAATTGTGAAGCTCTGTAAGACATTTTATGACATCAGAAATTTGGCTCAGCATTAGTAGAGAGTGAATGTGTTCCCTTGTTTGCTAAAGAAGGGGGAAGTTGTTTTCTGCAGCTTTACTCATCTGAAATTTAGGTTTGTAGTGTAGAAGCCATAAAAACAGGAACCCTGCTGGATTTGTTTCTAGCACTCTAAAATGCTTACAGAAAATGGAAATGTTAATATAGTAATAGATAATGTAGAATTTACCATAGGTTTGGCGTTCAAATATTTTTGACTATGAAGCATTGGTCCTTTTCTTTCTCTCAATTTAACAACTGTCTCTTGGATTTGTTATGAGAATGGAGTGGAATAATCCTGACTTTGGAAAAATAGTGCTATAGAAAATGAAATTAAATGAAACATGTGTATATCCAGATGTAACCTTGTCCTAGATTCACTAATTCACAGTTAGAAGTAGTCAGTCTCTCCAACCTACGGTCACAAATGCTGAGTAGTTGGAAAGTCTGATTACAGGGCATTTTAATATTGCTCAGGAAATATAAGAAAATTCAGCAGAATATAGGCCTGTAGAAGTGCTCTCTCCTTGCATAGGTGAGTGTATGTATGATAAGTGTGTGTACCACTTTGTCATTAACATTTGTAGACTTAATTTCTGTAACCTGTTAAATAGAAATTCTTAGCAGCTCCAGAAATTCTGAAAAGGCCTAGAAAATTGGGATTTGAAGCTGAACGGGTTTGTGTGGTGGTCTTCTATCTCATGTAATTAGGGGATACTTTGTCTAGCATCTCTTAGCAACTGCTTCCATCAGTTTGACCTTAAGGCATCTTAACTTGGATTATATACCCACAAAACTTGTACAAAACTTGCATTGTTCTGGGGTCAATAAGGCAAATGGTCCTTGCATCACGGCATGAAAATACTGAGAGGTATGGGTAAATCTGCTATTGAGCTTTTAAGGTTGAAGTTATACAAAGTACAGTATATCCCCACAATCTCTTCTGTGAATCCTGTTATTTCAGTGATAACTTATCTTCCAGCACACAAAATTTATTCCACAACTAATTCATTATAGAGTAGTGCTAATAATATTCATAACAGTTTGGGAATAAATTGGTAGTTTGCAACTTGATGAAAGTTATTTCCAGCACTTTACTGTGATTCTCTCTTTATCCCTCTTCCCTGTCTCTATGTTTTGGTCTCTTTTTCTTCTTCTTTTGAAGTAACATTTGGTCCCAGGAGAGATACTTACTCCTAGTTATTTCTCTGTTTAGAATATTTCCAATTTTCAACAGTGGAAGCCATTTGCCTCTTTCTTATTTTGAATGCTTGTTTGAGGATCCGGTGGTCTCAGTTCATTGTCACTACTGCAGATAGCAGACTTCTGGATATGTAGTTCTGGATTACATACCAGGGTGGAATCCAGTATACTTTCCAACTGTGCAGCTGGTAGCACCAATGACTGCAAAAATAGTAGCATGCCTAGGCACCAAAAGAATGACTACATTATCCTTGTCCTGCTAATGTGTTGATTATATTCAACATTACATTGGATTTAGGCCCATGTTTCATTGCCCCTTCAGATTCTTCTTCAGAGGCACTGCACCACAGAATATAACTGCATTAGACCCATGGGGCTTTAATGTCTATATGAGACATTATGAGGGGCTTGGATTGTGGGAGACTGGGACTCATGTCACATTTTAGCCATAGTTTCACTTGTGATGCCAAATTCTCATCTGTAAAAATGAGCATAAAGGTATAAGAAGTTGCTGTATTTTTATATTGACTACTGTACTTGGTCACATATTTTGTATTCTGAGTGATAACAGCTCATTGGGTGATAAGCTTGTCTCCCTTGTGAAGGATTTTATCTCTCTTGCTGTCTTCAAGCAGAGGTCCTGTGGAATGACCCTGAGAAACCTGAAATCATATGTTCTTTTGTTGAGCAATAGGTGCTTCTCCCACCCCCACCCCCATTTATATCCCCTGACTCTGTGCAGTTATGGTATGGTGACGAAACTGCTAGTGACTGTAGTACCATTTTTACACACACAGTTTTAGTATTTAAAAGCTTCATTAATGTGTATATAACATTTACTTAAATGGTTTAAATGGTAAAGAAGTTATATTGCATTGTGTAATTTGGTTACATCCTATTTGGATTACTAAAATGAGCTGTATGTGTGACAAAATTGCTCCAAAGAGCTGCAGTCAGGTTGTTAACTGGATCTGGGTTCAGGGAGCATACAATTTCCTTGCAACAGCTGCACTGGCTGCTATTCCATTTCTGGGCAGAATTCAAAGTGCTGGTTATGACCTATAAAGCACTATACAGCTAGGGTCCAGGCTATTTGAAGGACTGTATCTTTCAAACTCCCTATATGAAGTTCGTTGAGCTCTTAGATCTTCAGGAGAGACTCTTGTACTCTGTCTCTTTGTCTTCCCAGCCTTGTTTGATGGTAACAAAGGGAGGTGGCCTTCTACGTGGCTGGCTGTTACATAATTTTAACTGTTTAATTGGTTTATACCTGCATGCACAACATGGTATGTACATATGCACATACAACATGCATTACTTACATTTTCATATATTTTTTAATCTGTACTGGTTTAATGATTTATAAACCAGCTTGCATCCCATTATAGGAGAAAGGGCCGGACATGAATTCTCAGTTTATAGTCTGAAAACTGCTAATAAAATTAAAGTTGTCATGCAAAATATTTGAAAAGTAGATGTGATGCTATACGCAAGAGGAGTATGACTGAGCCGCCAGTTTTCGCAATTCCTATGTGCTGTGTTGCTGTAAAATGGACCATCTGCCTTTTTGTTTCAGGTAAAGAACAGTCCTCACTGGAGCTGAACATGTTGCCAATGCCTGCAACACCACTGCCTGGTTTTCCTAAAGAGTCCAGTTCATCCAAGCACAGTGAGCACCATCACCACCACCATCATGAGCACAAGAAGAAAAAGAAAAAACACAAACACAAGCATAAGCATAAACACAAACATGAAAGCAAGGAAAAAGAGAAGGAGCCGTTCACCTTCTCCAACAGCCCTGCCAGTGGACGGTCCATTCGCTCTCCCTCCTTGTCTGACTGAAGCCAACTACTCTAAGTTGACAGAACATTTGGAGGCTATGTACATGTTCATCTTTTTTTATAGCAAACTGCAAGCAACAGTTGTGGATCAGATGCCATGTTAAGATTGAAATTCCAAGTTTCTCTTCTGTTGGCTAATCACAATGATCAAATTGGAGGGGAGGGAAGATGTGATTTTACATTCAGAGCGAATCTCGTGTGACAGTGTTCTCCATCCAGCGACTTTATTTTCCTTTGAAAGGAGAAGCAATGCTTATATATCTGTGCTCTGAATCTGCAGCCTAAGAGGTTGCCTGGGTATCCTGTCAGAATAAATTATATATTAAACTTTTGATGAGTGTCCTGAAGTGGGAAGTATGCATTAAAGAAAAACCTGCTGCCAAAACCTTGTGCAAAAGCTGCAGTTGTGGAGAGTGTTGTATAACATGGAACTGTTCTATTGTCCCTTCAGATATTACTTTCAGGTGTTCCACCACTGTTTTAATTCCTTAAAAATATATTCAGTTACAATCTGTTTATTTTAAGACACTGATTTTATAAAACAATTATAAACATAAACCTTTGGAACAGAGATGCATTTGGCAATTGTTTCCATAACTTTTTTCTCCTTAAAAAAAGCTACTGTGTGCCTTGTGCCCTGTAATTAGACTCATAACTATATAATGAAGTTCAAGCAAAACCAAACCCTCACAAAACTGGCAAAGGAAGCCTTTCCATAAAACTTCAATTAACCTTTAAAATACACTGATCGTGGGGAAACCCAGTGGAAAGACTTTTAAACTTGCTTGTTTCTAGTACATTTGCTCAGAAACTGTGACAAAATCCTCCTGAAATGAAGCTGTGATTTAAGCTGTCTAATAACTGGTTAAGTATTTCATTTCACATTTTGATAATTATGTTAATGGAGACTGCTTTCTGACATTTTTCTTTTGCATCAGTATAGCACTAGTTCTTTCTTCCAGTCACCCAGAGTTTTCTGGAACATTGTGAGGTGCTTCAGCAATCAAGTTCATTGTTTTTCTTGTGAATTCCACCTTTAGATTAAGACTTAAAAAAACCCTAGATGTGTATGTATATTTTTAGTTATACAGCTTTTTGGCAAAAAGAGACACTTGACAAGGGACCCAATAAGTTTTTTTAAGAGAAGATAATTCATTAATAAATACTTTTATACGATCTGCTGTTAAGTGTAATACATTCTTGCTGTGGTTCATTATCATTGTAAAAACATGAGTCAGGCAAGAGAAGAAATGTAAATTCTGCCATGCAAACTTGTGTATTATTTTTGTCTGGCTGAAGCTATGTGACTTTGGATGCCGGCTCTCCTCCAGCCTTTGGTGACTGGAGTAAGTGTTCTACATCATTAGAGTAATGTCTTTGTTGGGTTTTGGCTCATGTTCTCACTGTTTCAATATTGGTTTAGGAATATTATCTTGCCTTCAGTACAAATCAGAAGCAATACTATGTGATACCTCTAAAAGAGAAACAGGGTGAACATTACAGCAGTGCTTTGTTTTCTGCTGCTCCAGAGATTAGGACCTGGAACAATGGGTGCAAGCTAGAGGAAAAGAAATTCAACCTAACTATTAAGAGGATCTTCCTGACAGTAAAAGCTGGTTGACAGTGGAACACACTCCCCCAGAGAGAGATGGAGTCTTTTCCTTTGGAGATTTTTAAACGGAGACTGGATAGCCATCTGTCAGGGATGCTTTGGCTGTGAGTTCCTGCATGGCAGGGGGTTAGACTGGATGGCCCCTGTGGTCTCCAGCAACTCTATGATTCCAGGCCATCTAATGTGGGGGGCCAGCAACTGTTTTTTCCTAATGTGATAGGGACTGGTACCATGTTTGTGATCATTGGTTACAAGTGTCTCTTTCCTGGAAACATCAGAACTGGCATCTGATGACCAGGGGACTGGCACTGATCATCTCTTGGAATAGCACTCCTGTACAGGACACCATTCAAATCACTAAAAGCAAATTGTGGCTGTTTAACCTGACCCAAACCTCATGTGAAAGCCATCATTTGCAGTGTTTCCAATTAATTCACTTCCTTTCATCTGGACAGATTCCAAGGCACAATACAAAAACCTAACAGATTGTTAACAGCAAGCACAATTTAATGAACAGCAACAATTATAGGACAGACAAAAACAAAATAAGAATATAAAATGGAGGGAGCAAAATGTTTAATTGCTTGAGGATATAGAAATGTCTTGCCTGGTCTCAACATGATTGTGGTGTCAGTGACCAGTTGATCCTTTCAGAGTTTAGGGTGTCAAGAGAAAGAAGGCCCTCTCTAATTTTGAACTTGATTGGACTCCCCTACAAAGGTACCTTTCCTCTTTCTAAAGGCCATGAAACTTATTCTGTGAACTGATGTGGTGTTGTTAAAACTGATTAGTCACAGTTGTTGGTATGAAGTGGTGGTGGTGGTTATTGTGTGCCTTCAAGTTGTGTCTGACTTATGGCAACCTTAAGGTGGGACTTTTTTGGCAAGATTGATTCAGAGGAGTTTGCCATTACCTTTTCCTGAGGCTGAGAGCATGTACTTGCTCAAGGTTGGTCAGTGGGTTTTGTGGCTGAGCTGCGAATCCAACCCTAAGTCTCCAGAGTTGTAAGCAACACTCAAACCATTATAATTGCCTACCCATTTACCATTTCATTTCAAATTATCATAGCATTTCGAAATTGTGGTTTTCCTAGCAGACTCCAGTAATGGAAATCAAAGAGGAAGGGAAGAAATGGCAGAAATCGTAAGTGGGAAAAGGCAGTGTAGTGAAAATAACAGCAGAATCTATTAGCATCTTAAAAACTAAGATGATTAATTTTTTTGAAAAAAAAAACTATTGAATATAAAAATATCATTATACATACACCCACCACATAGCACCTGTTACATAACCACATAAAATATCATCATACATATCACTACATATAACTACAAATAATTGTATATATGCAGCCCTTACTCAAACCCTCAAAAACTAACGATGATGATGATGATTTCATAAGCTTTCATATAGCCCTCTTTTTCAAATGCAATCAGAAGTGGTCTGCAGTTCTTAAAACCTTATGCCCACTAAAATGGATAGTCTTTAAAGTACCACTAGATGATTTGCCAGACTCTTTCACACTAAACAATTTTAATGCAATATTTCACTTTAACAATTAGGGCAACATGCTATGGAATCCTTGAGTTTGTAGTTTGATAAGGCACTACAGCTCTTTGCCCCAGAATTCTAGGTATCCCTCCATAAAATGCAAATCCTAGAATTCCATAAGATGTTGCCTTGGGTATTAAAGTAGAATTGCAGTGCTATAATTGTGTAGTGCTAAACGGCCCCAGGTGGTTTCACAGAATTACCACAATGGTTTGAGGGGAAAAGTGAGTCCCAGGATTCCATTGGAAGTTGTCACGGCAGTTAAGGTAGAATCATAAGGTTTTGGAAGAACCCAGAATGGTTGCATCTTCCTTTATAGGCACTCTGTTCTAACATTTATCATTTATAATCAGTATTAAAGAAATAAAAATTGTAGTACAGGTGAAGTCTCCCTTTTCTGGCATCTCAAAATCTCAAATATTCCAAAATCCAAAATTGTCCGCATGAGGGGTTGAGATCTTTGCTTTTTGATGATTCAGTGTACACAAACTTTGTTTCATGCATAAAGTTATTTTTAAAATATTATGTATAAAATTACCTTCGAGGTATGTGTATAAGGAATATATGAAACATAAAAGAATGTCATATTTAGTCCCATGTCCAAGACATCTCATTATGTATATGCACATATTCCAAAATCTGAAACACGTCTGGTCCAAAGCATTTCGGATAAACTTGTAGTATTGCTAGAGGTAAACAGAAACAAATAATAATGCTATTAGTAATACTACTGTAAGAACCAGCGCAGTGTAATGGTTTGAGCGTTGGACTATGACTTTGGAAGACCAGGTTTTGAATCCTGGCTTGACTATGTAAACCCATTGGATGATCTTGGTCAAATCACACACTCTCAGCCTCAGAAGATGGCAATGGTAAACTCCACAGTGAAGAAACATGTTAAGAAAACTCCATGATAGAAAACCCCATGAGTCACCCTAAGTCAGAAATGACTGGAAGGCACACAACAACAAATACTACCGTGGAATATACATTTTACTGCTTCAATACCTGTAAAACACAATGGTTTTTAAAAATGCCAGTCTTACCATTGAAGATCAGTATTATTGCTGTGACTAAAACACACAAAAAGGGGAGAAGCAGAAGCCAATGGGCCCTGACAGAAAGTATCACACCAATGACGTTTTTTTCTGACCAGAGAAGAAAGCTAGATAAGGAGGGGAAACACTGATGCTGACATTCCACATTGGAGCTGTGTAGGGTAAGTCTCCACCAGCGGATTTACACATTAATTGCAGTATACAACTCTTGCATACTCTTGTATGGATACTCTTGTATGGGTACTCTTGCATAGATCTTGTGAAATACTGATCTCGCAGATGAAAACCACAGATGGTTAAGATGTCAAAAGACATTATCAAGACAGAGCAGATAAGCTAGGAGAGGTGGCAGTTGTTTACTTTTGCCTCAGTTCACTGGGAAGGGCAAAATTGTACCCTTCTTCTCTCTTCTCCTGCTGAATTAAAGGAGTGCAAACTACTTTTTTGCACTCTGAACTCATTTTACATTATTGGAAGGAAGCTGAGAACAAAGGGGGAAAGTAGGAGAAGAAGAAACTGGGACATTTGAAAAGCAGCTCAAAAAACGGGACAACAGAGGATTATTCGACAGTCCCTGACAAATCAGGTCACTTGGAGGATATGCCCTTGTGTTGATTGGCAATGTTGTGCAACTGAACTCAGTCTGCAACCAAATGCACAAGCCAATGATCCTGTGCATCGATGTGCCTTGTGCAACCATGTGTATACTTCTACAACCCTGAAGTGAATGTGGCTGGCAAAAATGTCCAAACAATTCCATAGGGGAATTTGAACAAGAGTAAGACAAAGAGGATTCCAGCCAGAATGTCTGAAGTAACCTACTAATATGTCAAAAGATCACAGGAAGGGTTAGTTGAAAAAAAGCACGACACCTTTGTAGTAAGACGTACAGAGCCAGAGCTAATTCTTAGCAAAAAAGCCTACATCTCTCCTAGGCTTCATCCACTGCTAAAATAATCCAGTTTGACACCACGTTAACTGCCATGGCTCAGTGATATGGAATTCTGGGAACTGTAGTTTGGGAAGACAATTAGCCTTCTCTTTAAGAGAACTCTGGTACCAAAACAAACATCGATTTCCAGAATTCCATAGTATTGAGTTAGAAAGAGGTGTCAGATAGTGTGGACCTGGTTGCACTGGTCACAATTTGCCATGATGAAACCATGGATATGAGGCTTGGCCATAAACAGTAAAGTCAGAGGGAAATTAAATAAATCCTTGGCAGTGATTTTTCCATCATTGGCCCTGACCATTCCAAAAAAAAGAAAAGAAAGAAAAATGTGCCCAGTGGGACTAACTTCATAGTTAACACACTGAACAATCAGGAAAAGTATTCAAAGAAAACAAGTTTAGGAAGAAGACACTTCATTATCCCTTTTGCATCACACATGTACTTTTCATTCAAAATCAGGCCTGAATTGCCCATTGAGGCTTATCTTCATCAAGATTTCCTGATATTTGGGAAACCCCCTTTTCAAATATTTGTTGTGTTTGTTAAGTGCCTTTGAATTGACTGACCTCGACCCATGGTGACTTTATGTTTGAGAGACCTCCAAGTCAGCCTATCCTCACCTGCCCAGCTCAGCTCCTGCAGATTTATGGCTGTGGTTTCTTTGAGTCTTGCCATCTAGAATGCAAGTGTTCTCTTTTCCTACTGCTCTCAACTTTATCAAGCAGTATAGTCTTCTCTCGTGAGTCCTTTCTTCTTATGATCTAAGATTAGTCATTTTTGCTTCCAGGGAGAGTTTTGGCCTGATCTACTCTAGGACCCATCCATTGGTCTTTTTAGCAGTCCATTCTCAAAACTCTTCTCCAGCACATCAGATCTTTCTCCTATCAGTTTTCTTCTCTGTCCAGCTTTTGCAACCAAATATAGAAATGGGAAATATGATGGCATGGACATTCCTAACTTTAGTATTTGATTATATATCTTTACACCTCAAGAACTTGTCTAGTTATTTGTTTCCATCCCTACCATTGACTCTGTAGTTGAATAGGATCTTGAGAGGCACAAATTGTCTAGCCCTTATCTACATTAGATAGATAGATAAAGTACTTTAGTTCAGAGCCAGGACCAGGGTACCATTAGCCCTCCAGATCTCTTTGCATTCCAGTTCCTAGTGGTGAGGGATAATTAATCCTCTCACTAATAACTTGAGAGCCATGAGTCAGCTAATGCAAGACCTTAAAGTGCAAAAACAACACTTTGAGCCCCAAAACAACCTGGAAGCCATTCGTTCCTGAAGATATATAACTAAATACTAAAGTTAGGAATGTCCATGCCATCATATTTCCCATTTCCATGTTTGGTTGCAAAAGCTGGACAGTGAAGAAAACTGCAGTATAGACATAACATTGTAGTGGAGATATTGCCTGTAATATATTCTTCAGGTATGTATGCTCCATGTATACTGGAAATCTCATATTCTGAAGCAAACGCAACTGCAGCCACATTGCCACCCCAAGATTTGTGTGACTTTTGCCTGACTTTGTCAGGGCATGTTTGTTTGAGTGATCTTTTGGCAGAATACCAGAACTTCCCTGTTCCCCCCTTATTATTGTTTAGTGTTCTCCCGTATAGACTATCCCTTGGTCAGCAAGTTAAGAGCCTTAACTGTCTTTCTTCTGTTTGTCACATACCTGTTATATTTGTAATGCAACAAACATTCCTTGCAATGGATGCTTACTCCCTTTTACTGATAACATCATAAAATAAGCGTGTGTGTCCTGAAATGTTTTCTTTAAAATAAGAGATTAGCTCAGCATCAGCATCACGAACAGTCATGTTTTGGGTATGTTTATACATGTACAGAACACTGGGGAGTTTAGTGTTCAGGAGCAGTTTGCGCAAGTTAGTGATCCTTGTGTTCTACTTCACAGAGGGCACCTTTCTGTCCAAAAACAACAAAGAGTCTTGTGGCACCTTAAAGACTAACAAGTTTTAGTTGGCACAAACATGCCTGGGCTGCAGTCTACTTATTCAGAGGCATCTGTCCTCTGGCTGCACTCCACAAAAGCTTACATCAGATTAAGATGTGGATCTTTAAGATGCCACAAGATGGCCAAGAACCTGCATTGGTGACTTAGTTATGAGTGCAAACTAAGTATCATCTCCTGGCCTAATCCCCCAAATCTGTTTTAACAACCTCTGATCAATGGAGGTCTGTTCTGCTGGCAATCAAGGTGCAAAAAGACGGAGTTTCCAGTCCCTTTTCACCAGCAATTTATAGTTCAACAAGAACGTGTGACAGACTCCTGCTTCTAATTGTTACAGCCTTCCTCATTGGTGCCTCACTCATTTTTCTGTGCCTTGATTACAAGCATAACAGAACCTCCATTGTTTGAAGCTGCTGCTGGCTGTTAAGGTAGGTTTGGGAGGCATTTGCAATCCTGATAAAAGAACATGATCATGAATACATAGTATTAGTGAATAAGGAACAGTTACAGATCTGTAACTGTAGGTTAGGAATCTGTGAACTGCAATACAAGATGCCAGCCAACATCTTTTTGCTGCAGCAGAGGAACACAGCAACCCCTCTGGAAATTACATGGTTTGAAGGGTTGTCAGAGGAGAGTATTCTGTGACAGGGTCCTTTGGTGCAGAGTTATCGAAGCTAAGACACGTAAGAGATGAGAACAGAGTCCTTGAGGTAGCCTGTTGGGCAGCACCTTGATTGCAAACTATGCTGAGACATGTCACCTAGTCAGAGATTTGTCCATTATGGTGATATAGTTGTGTGCCTTCAAGTCATTTCCAACTGAGGAGAGCTTAAGGCATGGGGTTTTCTTGGCAAGATTTGTTCAGAGGAGGTTGTTTTTAATCTGTTAGTGTTTTTAATTCATTGTTGATTTAATTTATTTTTAAGGGGCAGGTGGTTGGAAATGGGTTGTGATGTATTTTTAACTTCATATGTTTTAATCTTGTTGTACCCCGCTCTGATTGTGTCCTACAGAGGAGCAGGTTAGAAATAAAGATGATGATGATGATGATGATGATGATGATGATGATTGCCATTGTCTTCCTTTGAGGCTGATAGCATGTGACTTACCCGAGGTTGCCCAATGGGTTATAGGGCTGAGCTGGGAATCGAACCTTGCTCTCCAAAGTTGTAGTCCAACATGGAAACCACTACACCACGCTGGCATTCATATATATTAGCTACTTAATTTTAAAGAGCTATTTTCACAGTGGCACCTACCTGTATAAATTAACAGAATTAAATTTCCATTTAAATCTGAACCCCATTTTATTTTCAATGTGTAAGCATACATCCTATTTCAATATTCTTTCGAGATGTCAGGCAAATGGAGAACAGGTCTACGAAGAATCATCACAAGACGATGTCTTCATCTTGGCAAACAATGATTGGAGACGTCTATTTCTGTGTCCTGCCCTGCTTATCGGCTTCCCCAAGGCATCTGCTCAGCCATTGTGGGAAGTAGAATTTGGAACAGATGTCTGATGAGTCCAAAATAATTTTTATTATATTCTGACTGTCTTCTTCTGGAACTGTGTGTACTTCCAGACTTCTCCAATGTGGTTTTTGTTTTTGGAACACATGTTACTGCTATAACATAAGCTTTATTGGTGGTAAATGATGCAGCAGATGGTACACAGCAGAGAAGCATTCCAGTCCTTTTGCAAATAAGGTCCAGCATCCACTCACAGCTAGTGGTGGTACACTGCCACCAAACAAAGTCCTCCCTGCTCTTCCTCCTCTTTGCTCTGCTGCCACCACTGTTTCCTTCCTCCTTCTCATCTTCCCTGCCTCCTCTGTTGGGCTTGCCATCCATGGATGCTCAAATCTGTAGATGGTAAGTCCTTGGATACGGAAGACAGACTGTACCTGTCCAATGATAAGTCTATGAAAAACTGGATTGGCTCAGACTGGGAGGCCTGAAGGCAACACAGAATGTACACAGAATGTGGGTGTATATACTTGCTGTGTGCTCATAGGTTAGGTTTTGAAACCATATTTATATCTTAAAAAGTAGCCTTGGGCAATGGGTTATTGAACCAGGTAACAAAGGCTAAATGATTTGTCTCAGGAACAGACAAATGGGATTCCTGACTGGTTGATGGTGCTAACAAAAGCAACAATTGAATCGGGATATCCCAGGGATGGATGGGTGGATGGAAAAGTTTGGCTGGGTTCTCGAAAGGGGGTAGGAACAGAGAGATTGGCTTACTGTTTTAAGTGCAAAGAGATCCTTTGTCTTGGATTTGGAGAGAAAATGTGCGCTATTTGGGGGAAGGAAGACACCCTTTAGATTTGATGGTTTTGTTTACTTGGAAGTATACACGCCTGGGAGAAAAAATTCCTTTTTTCTTTGGGAACATGATCTTAAAGTGTTATTGAAAGGTCATCGATCTCTCAAAAACATGCTATCTCCAAATATATCAAAATATGAGGGCCCCAAAATGCAGCAAGGGGTATGCAGGGGTGCATGACCGTTCCCAGACTTACAGTGGATAGTGAAATCATGGATAATAGCAGTTTCTGAGAGACCATTTTTTTGGACACAGGTAAGTGAAACCATGAATATTGGTCCTGTGGACAAGGAAATTGTATTAAGGAAGTTTATTAGTACACAAATATTAATCCCTGAACTATTTAAATCATCCACAGCTCCCCAAATCCTATTTAATTCTTTCCCCGGGCTGCCAGGCCTTTCTTTATTATAGTTTTTCCCTGTCTCTAATCCATCTTTCCCCTACCTGCCTTTTGTCAGAGACAAGCCTCAGTTTTGTATATTTTCTTCCCTATAGGCCTGCCTTCACGATATTCCCTGAGCTGTGATTGGTTGGGTCCAGACTAGCCCAGCTCCTCCTTTCACAGCTTTTCCCATCCCATGTACCAGGGACCATATTTGTGTCCATTGACTACAATTGTTTCTTCCTTTCCTGAAGAGTCCAATTAAAAAAACAAATCAAAACAAAACAGAACAGCAGCGCTGTAAAATATATACAGTGGACCCTTGGTATCTGCTGGGGTTAGGTTCCAAGCCACACACATACCCTCCATGGACACCAAAATCAGTGGATGCTGATTATATACACTGATTCAGTAAAATGGTATCCCTTATATAAAATGGGGAAAGTTCGCTTTATGGAATTTCCTCTATTTTGGGGGGAATATTTTCCCAAAATATTTTCAAGCCATGGAAGGTTGTATTCATGGATGCAGAACCCGTGAATACAAAGGGCCAACTGTGTTGAGCACATATCCAGTATCGCAGTTTCATGCATACAATGAGATACATATGCTGCTCAGCTGTGTTGCAACCTTGGATGCAAACCTTAAATCCCCAAATATGTTAGATGCAAACCTTAAAGCCCCAGATATGTTGGTCCTTCATACCTGTGAATTCCTTATCCACAGATTCAACCATTCATGGCTTGAAAATACATACATACATATATCCAAAGCAAGCCTTGATTATGCCATTTTATATAAGGTATACTACTACACCACTGTAAATAATGGAACCTGAGCATCCATGGATTTTGGTATCCATGGAGAGTCCTGGAACCAAACCCAATAGATACCAAAGGCCCGCTATATAAAGTAGGTGCAAACACATAAGAGAAGTTCCACCATAAGAATCTGACCTTTTGTCTCCTTTTAAATACACAATTGAAAGTCCAGGTACCTCATTCAAGGTGAAAAGGGCCTAATCCTTAGTCTTGATAATTTCTGCTCCATTCCAGTCCACACCACTCCAGTCCTCTCCTCTCTCCTCCATGTCCAGTTCCTTCTCTCTTTCTGAACCCATCTAAATTTGTAACAACAGTCCTTCCTTTAGGGTTTCTCCACTTACTGGATTAAACCAGTAGTTCATAGAGGTCACATTTAAATAGGATTGCCAGACTGAAAATTCAAGAAGGCTCCTGTCCCATTAAAGGTTGTATAGAAGAAAGAATTTCAGCAGGTATTGCTTGTCAGGCAACCAAATAACAAGCAACATCTGCTGAAATTGCTGCTTCTACACAACCATTAAAGATATAGGAGCCCTGTCCTTTTTCCACTTTGGCAACCCAAGTTGTATGCTCTCTGAGATGACCATGTTACTGGATGCCATAAAATTCAACCTGTGGCATTGTTCTATGGTTTATGATTTCTGAAAGCAATTTCAATTGCCATTTATAATCTCAGACAAGTTAATTTCACCATGTGATAAATGAAGAAATAAAATGACAACCATATAAATTGCTTTATGAGTTCAGTTGGGAACTGTGCTGCTGGTTACTGGGCTTGAGAGTTACATTTATTAATTATAGTTTTATTTGTTGTTGTTGTGGGCCTTCAAGTCCTTTCTGACTTATGAGGTTTTCATAGGGTTTTCTTGGCAAGATCTGTTCGGTGAGGGTTTACCTTTTCCTTTGAGACAGTGACTTGCCCACTGTCACCTAGTGGGTTTCTATGGCTGAGCAGGGTTTTGAACCCTTGTCTCCAGTGCTGTAGTCCAATACTTTTAACTGATACATGCTGGCTTTATTTTATTTATTAGATACATTTATCACATCCTTTTCCTTCAGTGAGCTTAAGGAAGTAGATATGACTTCTATGTGTCCACTGCATTTTAAACTCACAACAACCCTGTTAAGGCAGGCCAGGCTGGAGACAGTGACCAGCACAAGGTCACTGGCCCAGTATATTTCATGGCTCAATGGAAACTAGAAACTGGATTTTGCTGGTCCCAGTCCAGCATTCTAACCAGTACACCATAATACTCTGTAGAATTGCTCCCCACTTTATCATTACAAACAGTGCTTGGGAGGTCCAGATTGGGTTTTTTCTTTATGATATGGCTAGCAGTAGATGTAGTTCTATTCCTACAATTCCACCTTAAAATGGGCAGCTTGAAGAAGCGGTGAAGTTGAACCAGTGGCTCTAAATCAGGGTGACCAGATGTCATCTGTGCAAAGGAAGACAAGGCACTGCAAATTGGAGGACAGTCAAGAAAAATGTAGGACAGTACATTACAAATGAAAGCTCAATGCAATATAAATAAAAAAATCATGCTTTTAGTCATGCTTAAAGTGGAGGACATTTTGGATTTTCTCCTGGACAGAAGACTGAAATGTAGGACATGTCCTGGAAAAGGAAGAAGGAAGAAGTTTGGTCACCCTGGCTCTGTTCCACCTCCCCACATTCACCTCACAGTCAGGTCACCGTTTCTATGAGAACAACATGTATGCATGTAGACTTTGTGCAACTGGGAACCTCTTGAGAAATTCATTCCAAGCCTTGTTCTTCCTTTTGTCTCAAAGCATCTGATGAAACATAATCAATATGCAGCAACACTGAGCAAAACCATTTCTGAGTAAAAAATGGCCAAGCTTTTTTGTGCCGTTAATGATGGCCCAAGTGCTGCATGCTGGGGTGAGCTCCTGTCACTAGTCCCAGCTTCTACCAACCTAGCAGTTCAAAAGCATGCAAATGCAAGTAGATCAATAGGTACCACTTCTCAGTGGGAAGGTAACAGTGTTCGGTGCAGTCATGCTGGCCACATGACTACCAAAGTATTTCTCGGACAACACTAGCTCTTTGGCTTAGTAACGGAGATGAGCACCACCACCTACAGTCCATTACGACTAGACATTCATATTAAGGGACTACCTTTACCTTTACCTTTACTTAATGATGGCATGTCTTTCCCCAGCTGATTGTTTTAAAGGGAAAAGACTTGTGGGTGTAAGAATGAAGTTTCCCAGCTAATCCAAATTCCTAGCCCTCTGAAATGTCTTCTTCCACTTCTGTTCCAGGTCTATTTCTTCATAAACAATGTAGGAAGTAAGCAACAAATGGTTTGCACACATTCTGAATTTATCCAGAATTTATTTATTGAAGGTTTCAAGAACTTGATGACCAGAGCCCTCTAGCTCTGTATAATAAATGTATTTAATGTATAATAAATTTAAAATATAAGATACAAATTAGAAAACAATGACAAGGGACATTATAAAACTATGCTGCTGAGCAATAATATAACAGTTAAAAAAGAAGTCACAAAGGGAAACCTGTTTAGTTCACTTGAGGCCACATGCTCTGTACTTTGTAATGCAATCTGCTGTGATAAGAACATTCTTAAGTTTTACATTCCTTTGTGTGTGTTTTTTTTATGATCATCTGAACTCACAGGAAGTATGGTTATCACACATTGCTTTCTTTTAAATCTGTCACCTCTACCAGCATTCACCTATAACACACACACTTTGGAGAGCGTGCCCAGGTCGCAACATGCCTTGTAATTCTTACCTCATTTGGCCTCTCAACAAGTATGTGAAGTAGATTTGACCGAGAGTTCAAACGAATATTGTGCAGCCACTTAATGCATGTAATGCATGCTTAATGCATGTAAATATTCTATACATAGTCCAGCATATTCAAATACACTCACTATGTGTACAGCCCTGGCTATGTGGAGCCTTAGGACTGCAAGTGGATGCCGACCTAAGCCAACAATCACTGGCAGGCTTATGCTATATGCAAACAAACTGTCAACTGTGGTAGTTACAGTGGGTCCTTGGTATCTGCTGAGGTTTGGTTCTGAAAATTTCCTTCAATACCCAGTTGAGTATTTAGAAATAGATTAGGCAGGCAAAGTTCCGAAGGGAATGTGAGCACAACAAACAGAAGAGTTCCAAGTTTCACTGGGGAATGAAATAAAATTTCAAAATTCTTATTTGGGGGAGCAATGCCCTCTTTCCCCCAAATCTGGTAGTGACATCCCTATTCACACATCTACTTTTGAAGAACTGCTGCAACACTGAACTAAAGGGTGAGGTGAATAGAGTGAAGCCAAAATGAGGGGACTGTGGAATAAGTGGGGAGATTATCAGTCCAGGGAATCTACAATTTGCAAGTGTGTACAAAGGCTGAGATCACATTTGAAACTGACCAAGTGTAAAGTTCAGCTGGCATAATTACTTCATAGTCAGGCACTGGAGAGGGGCAAAGAAGGTGGCCACTGGCTAGCTCCCCTGGCACATCCCTGTACCAGTAGCCATTTAGGTTCCAGGTACTGCTGAGACTGAGCCTTATGCTGCTCAGTTAAACGGAATGTCTCATTATGCAATATTTGATAACACTGCGAGAGAAAGAATTCCAGCCAAAATATTTTGAAACACACCCACACACAGTGGAAAAGACTGTCCTGAAACAGTATAATGAAGTTTGGTCCTTCCAAATAGCCCCAGAACAGCGAGTATCAACCCTGGGAATTGTACCTTCTCTAAAGCCTTGATGTGGGGTCTTCAACAATTGCCATGGAGGATCACCATTCTGCTGCCCACATTGCATTGGTGACTGTCAGGATAACTGCATCTCTTTATTTTATTTTTTTTAATAACATGATCCCCCTTTTTCTGATCCCTGTCTTCACTGAAAAATTAATGCAGTTTGACATTCCATCCTAAGGAGACCTGGGATTTGTAGCTTGTTGTGGCATCAGAACCTTCTGACAGAGAAGACTAAATATCTCGTAAAACCACAAATACCAGAATTCAACAGCATTGAGCCATGGCAGTTAAAGTGGTGTCAAATTGCATTAATTTTGCTATGTATATGCAGCCCAAGACTCCTTTTCAGTCAAACTACTGCACAACTGACCACTGCCCAAGTGATTTTACATTTTCATACTCACACAATGAGATATCCCAGTCCTTGCTATGCCAAGGTTGCTGCATGCACATCAGAAAACAGTGTTGGTTCAATGTCACTGTTCCATGGCTTTCTGTTCCCCTGGCATTCAGCATGATCTTAACCCTATATACCTTTCAAAAAGCCATTATAAAATTTTGCCATTGGTCAACTATTTTGGGCAATAGTTAACAGGAGCAATTGCTTCTGCACCACTTCCTCAAAGGCAAGGGCAATTCTGAGTCTACGTATTTACTTAAGTATTATTTCTTTAAAGTCAGATACTGCTGTGTTTCAGGGGATTTTAAGAAGTAGTTGAAGACAAGCTGCTGCCCCAAATCACTGCAGCTCACATGTTCTACCGAAGTGGGAATCCCCTCCTGACTGTGTGTGTGAGAGACAGCCTTATCAAATGACAAAAGAAAGCCGAGAGGCAGTGAGAGACAAGTGGCTTTCTCCTTTCCTTTCTGCATGTCGTTGTCATCATCATCATCATCATCATCATTTCTAGTCCGCTCCTCTGTGGAACACAATCGGACCGGGGTACAACAAGATTAAAACACTTCGATAGCACTTCTGTTCTCCTTCCAATGGGAGATGGTTGTCAAAGTGTGCCTTTTGGCAAACAGATTTTTCTAGCACAACAAAAGCCACACTTTTATGACCCTTTCCCTCAAGAAGAGAATGGAAGTGCTTTGATGGCATGTGGAGAGGCAAGGAGAAAACCACTTTTCTATCTGCATCCTGGCTTTCTTTTGTCATATGATAAGGTTCTGGGCACAAAAACTACATTTGCAAGGAGTCAGCCAAGCAGACTTGTACTTTGATATTGCAATGTCAAACTGCTGATTAGGAATTCTTGTATAGATCTGTGAATGCTGTAGTTGTGGTTTGCAAAATCTTGAACAGTGAAGGAAAAGACAAAGCTCAGCTGGTGCTTGAAAGTATGAATGTATTGCTTAAAGATTATTTTGGTGGCGATGTTCCAGGCAATCTTTATATCAAAATATCAAAGCACTATCACTTTTATTTTTGTTCCAAAATGTTTAAAGTGATGTTTAGGTCTAAAGAAGATTGGAAAGTTCTTCTGTGTACCTGAAATATCTGATTTCTCTTTTTAAAAATGGAAAACAGGTTTACATAAACTATTGATGCCTGTTGATGCATGCTAAAAAAAAGTGGAATAAAATAACAGAGTTATGACCAACAAAGTCAATTTGTTATCCTTACAGTGTTATGTAATGATTTCATATTTGATCTGCCACTGTGAATCATAGTTATAACATATCCTCATCATGTTATTAAACTCATCCCAAAACATGTCCTTTGTCAGTTGGCAGAGGAACCAACACGACACAGTTACTTATTTTACAATAAATAAATCCTATCTCACTACTCACCTCTTACAGTAAACCCTTGTTTTAAATTCTTTAAAGTCCCTCCACAGTCACTTAACTGTTTTTAAAGATAGTTATCTTGGTCCTCTTTGTAAATACTGTAAAAGGCACCAGATCCTGCCTGAATTTGGATGCTAAGCAGGATTAGCCATGGTTAGTACTGAGATGGGAGACTACCAATGAATTCCAGGTGCTGTAGGTAATATTTCAGAGGAATACCACATAGCAAAACCACCTCTCAGTATTTCTTGCCTAAGAAAGCCTTATGAAATCCATGGGGTCACCATAAGTCAGCAGCTAACCTGAAGATGCACACACACACACAAATATATTTTGGGCCCAAAAGAGGCATGGGGTGGGGTGAAGAGACACTTTAAATATCCCATGAAAATCTCAAGGCTTCAGGAAGTTTAACTGGTCATTCTGACAATTTCTGGCATATAGAGATAGGGGGTATCAGGGTTGTTAAGAGGTACTGTATAGAGAACAAAATATATGAAAAACGTGCAAATTATGCATGTTCAGCATAGTGAGGACAAAGCCTGGGGGGCAGGGGTTGATATGATTGTACTCTTTAAATATCTAAAGGGCTGTCACAAAAAGGAGGGTGCAGGTTTGTTCTCTGCTTCCCCAGTAGGTAGAACCAGTTCTAGTGGTTTTTCAGTTACAAGAGAGTTATAAGCTTATCACATGGCACTTGGAGGAATGGGAATGGAATGGAACAGAACATGTGTTACCACACAGGAGAACGCCGCTGATGCCGCCAGGAGTCCCCAAGCCTTTCCCCAGCCATTCCTGGCCATTCCTGGCAGCCGATTTTGAAGACTGATTCAGAATCATCCTTCAAAATCGGCTGCCATGGAATGGCTGGGGAATGGCTTGGGGGACTCCCGGTGGCATCGGCGGTGTTCTCCTGTGCGTTAACACACGTTTTCCCCCGTTCCGTTCCATTCCTGTCCCTCCAAGTGCCGTGTGATAAGTTTATTAATTTTGAGCATTAGAAGAAACATCTTGACAGTAAGAGATGTCTGGCAATGGAACTGACTGCCCATACAGGTGGTGGGGTCTCTTTCTCTGGATGTTTTTTAAAAAGTGGCTAGACAGCTATCTCCTGAGATGCTCTAGTAGTGTTTCCAAAACTCCCCCCCCCCCACACCTCCCGGGATTTTGGATGTCAACTCCCAGAAGCCCTAGGCAGTTGTTTCAATGATCAGGAATTCTGGGAGTTGAAGTCCAAAATATCTGGAAGACCAAAAGTTTGAGAAACTCTGTAATCCAACTGGAGTTCTTGCACTGAACAAAGGATGCCTTCCAACTTTAATTGTATGATTTAGCCATCAAGTAAAAACATGGCTATTGATTAAGACCTTTTGGCCTCACTGATTTATCTCAGAATGATTATGCTCACAATTTTAATAATGTTTTTAATCTTTAAAAAAATATTTTAATGTGTTAATCATATTTTCTAGTATATGGATGCACTGCAAGGAGGTGATCTGGAGAGACCTCAGAGGTTCCTTCAGATGCTTGTTGCAGTATGTCCAGTTTCTGTAAAATAGCTGGATGCATCTCCCTTATTGCTCTGCTCTTTAACATCATGGGAATGGATGTATTAGGGCAGAAACTGTGCTGCTTACAAGGTAAATTTGGTAGGAGGGTAGCATTTGGAGACATAGCTGCATGATACACATAGGAGTTTATCACATAGGAGGAATTTCTCTCAATTTCGAAAGAAATGGAAGTGAGGCCAGTTCAGAATTGAGTAAATTTGCTAGTTCAGCAAATTTACGTGATTGCGTATTGACACTGCATTGTGTTCAGAACTGCCCAAAATTGCCTCCCAGTGCCCGAAATTGTGTGTGATAGTTCCTCTCGCAATCACGCGAAATCCTATGATTGCATTCGGAAGGACTTCCCTTTGCCCGTAAATGTGTGTGATCAGCTTTCATGCAATCATGCGAAACTCCATGATTGCATTCAGATTGCCATTGGATTATACTTCCAATTCCCTTCGTGTGATAAACTCCGTACATCTCATGGTACAGGAGCTTGGCTCTTGTTTATGCACATAACCATCATTTCATACACACACACACACCACACTGTATTCTGCACAAAATGCACTGTACCATGTGTGAAAATGATGTTTCTTTGCAGATTCTTTTTGCACAAATCCCAAGGCTTTTCTTTTTTTAGGAAATAAAAATCCCAAAATGTGAAAAATTATCAAAAGATGTACCAAAACTCTCATACTTTCACCCTACAGGAGAAGAATATTTGAAGTTATGCATTCTTGCCTGCAAGAGCAGAGTAAGCAAGAATATGCATCCCAAACACAGAGTTGTGTAAGACAAAAAATAATAATAAAATAAAATATAAATCTGTGTATACATAGCCCACCTCTGAAATCTTACCTGGAAAGCGGCCAAACATCCCTGGCCACTTGCCATGGCCAACCTCCAATGACTCAACTGATGGCTGAAACCCATCATTTGCCAATTGCTGCCTTAGATTAATGTGGCTTGAACTGTACAGCAGCAGTATGGTACCCCCTGTATCCAAAAGGTTCAATTAGCAAGCAAGTTTACTCTGAGCTGGTATTTGAGAGGGCCCATCTTGTGTCATATCCCACAATGAGAATGTAGGCCTGTGAGCCACATCTATAATTTGCTTTTATGGCATGGTTTTGTCCAGTTCACTTTCAGGGACCGGGAAGGAGTTTTAGTTACTAAACTTTGATCATCATTTATGCAGGGTCCAGCTTTTTCCAAAGCATTTCTTGGCCAACTGCCAAAATGGAAAGGAAAACAAGAATATAAGTTTGCTAGTTAGCTCATAATCCTTGGAGGAGACCAACAGCTGAATCCTGTGCAGAATTAAGGGGGGAACATCAACTTCAGCTTTGCATAGGACTTGGCTATTAATCTTGCCTTGAACCCTCTGCACACTTATTTGAAGGTAACCCCTGTTGAACTCACTGGGACTTTCTTCCAAATAAACACACATACAGGACAAAGCTGTAAATTACAGCATAAAAACAAAAATCCAGCTCATCTACTTCTGTTTTTGGGCTTACAAGCACAAAGACTGTTTAAGAACAGCACGATCACATGGGCTTGTAAACAAACTCACCAGGGCAGAGAGCAAAGAGAAGAGCTCATTTTTTCCAGAGAAACCACTAACAAGCTTTTATTACATGGCATTTCCATATCTGGTCTCAGATCACAAGGCACTTGGACCAAGGTGGAGCAGTCTGATCACCTCACAATGCCAGCCAAAAAGAAATGGGGAACTGAGGACTAAAGTTGTATTTTTCAAGTCATACTGATTTTATCCAGGCTGCATATGTTTTATAGTTACATCATTCAAAATTATTTTAACCAGTTTTAAATTGTTTATAAATTGGAAAAAAAAACCTGTTTAATATATTTTAATCTTTTAAACTTTTGTAATTATTTATTGTTTTAAAGTGATTTTATTGTAAGTTGTCCTGAGATCATCAGAAAGGGTAGGATGTAAATATTTTAATAAATAAATAAACTGGAACAATAGAATGGCACACTCTCCCTCTCTTGCTCGCTCTCTCTCTCTCTGTGTGTAATAGATACTAAGTGAAGACCACAACCACAAAATGTTGCACAGCCTTTTCCTGGATATAAAAGACCTGGAATCTGTGGTACACACACTAGTAACCTCATGTCTGGATTTCTGTAACGCGCTCTACATGGGGCTACCCTTGTGCCTAACCCAGAAACTCCAACTAGTCCACAATATGGCAGCCAGACTTATTACTGGAACATCAAGGAGAGAACACATAACACCAGTGCTTAAAGCTCTCCACTGGCTGCCCATTAGTTTCCGGGCACAGTACAAGGTGTTGGTATTAACCTTTAAAGCCCTACATGGCCCAGGCCCAACTTACCTCAGGGACCGCCTCTTCCCGTATGAACCGCCCCGCACACTCCGGTCCTCTGGGAGGAACCTGCTACAGCCTATGAAAACTAGGCTGTCGCAGACCGCCCAGAAGACTTTTTCAGCTACCGCTCCACAGCTTTGGAATGACCTGCTGGACGAGATGCGTCTTATTACATCATTGACCAGTTTCAAAAAGGCTTTAAAGCATCTCTTCTGGCAAGCCTTTCCTTGAAAGGAAAATAAACGAAACATCAACTCCTGGCTTTGGAAAATGGAAATGAAACTGGGGGAATAAGGTTTGCTATCCCCCTGCCTAAACTTTTGGATTTCATCTATTGCAGATCTGCACATGCACTGTCCATGAGATCATATCTGTTTTAATTGTTGCTGATTTTAACTGTTGTCAATTTTAATAAGCCCTGGTTTAATTTAATTTTAACGGGGGGGGGGGGGCGGGTGGGAAGAGAGATGATTGTTGTTTTACTCTGTATTTTTAATTCTTGTTGTACCCCGCTCTGAGTATTTCATTAGAGGAGTGGGTTATAAATAAACTTCCTCATTATTATTATTATCGTTATTACCATTCACATGCACTGGAAAAGCTAAAATGCATTCGATTCACTTGCAAAGGGAAAAGTATGAACCATTGTGTATACATTTCATACATCTAACTGTCCCAATTGGGCAAGGACAATTGTTACTCCTTTGTTGTCCTATTTTCTCCCCCCAGCTATTTAAAAAATGTCCCAGTTTCTTTCTCCTCACTCTCCCCCTTTGTCCTCAGCTTACTTCAGTTGCTGGAAACAGTTCAAAGAGCAAATGTAGTTTGCATTCAATTGACTGCCTAAGAAAAAAAGGAGAGGAGAGAAGGGGGAAACTCTTGCCTTTCCCAGTAGACTCAGACAAAAGCAAACTGCTAAAGCCTCTCCTAGTTTTTCCTCAGTAATAATTTTTGCCATCTTCATTACACTTTAATGTTGCCTGGCTGCATGTATCCCAGTTCTTATCTGTGAAATGTTGGACAATATAATGTTTATATGTGCATAAAAAACGTGGAGAGAGAAAGAGAGAAGAGCACTGAAGTTAAGGCAGATAGAAAAGATATAGCAATGGAGTTGCATAAGCAGCAAGTCCTTATCTCAGCAGCACAGCTGTATTCACATTCATTGCATGCAAAAGGTAGCCCTACCATCACTACATCTCAGGTAGGAGAGCTGAGAAAGAGCTATGCGTGAGACCACTGGATAGTCACTGCCAGTCCAAACACATACTACGTAGTTTATACACTCCAGTAAGAATTATGCTACCCCAATTTTCTAGCATCGCAATGACTTAAACCTTCAGCTGAGCATTTAGAAATACAGTTGAGGCAGCCTCCCCCTCCTCCCTAATCTAATACTATCTATAGTCCAACACTCAAACCTTAAAGCATTTAAAAATTACTAAGAACGTCCCCTCTCTTTCTTCATTGATATCTTGTTTTCTTGAGCGATTTATCATAAAAATTTTCCAGTGGCCAACACGCCCTGCACAAAACCAAATCTCACACCAACACATGAGATTAAATGTGCCGATTGCACTGCCACATGACTGTTAAACATTTTAATCATGAATGTGTATCGGGATGGAAATCTGTTTTGAGTCAGAAATATAGTGGACGGGAAAGAAAAGCTTCTTTCTTCTCTCCCATGGCAAACTCCTGCAAAATAATTAACTCCACACTGCATTAAGCAATAGAATAAAAGATGTAATCTGTGCCAATAGGAACTCCCCCTTTATTTAATTGCAGCACACAGGGTTGGGATTTTTCTCAAAATGGTGTGTGTGTGTGTGTGCGTGCGCATGTGTAAAGGGTTATTGATACTGTGGTTTCAATCCCCCCCTTTACAATTCAATATGGTTTCAAAATCCTTACACAACAGAGGAAGTTGCAAATTTATCCTTCCATTGTTAAGTCCTGACAGAGTAAGCCTATGCCTTCTGCTCAGTCCTAGGAGTTTATCACATGGGAGGGAAGCGCCCAAATCCTGTGGATAAATGGGGTTTAAACCTGGGAATATCCCACAGGAGTGTGATTGTTTTCAGATAATGTCACACAATTTGGGCATAAATGCGACATTAATCTGTGCAAAAAAGCAGCGTGATTTTGCAGCTTTCTACACAGGTTAATGTTGGATTAATGTCAAAAATCATCCAACATGTCTAAAAACAATCCCACTCATGCGGGATATTCCCAGGATTTAAACCCCGTTTATCCACGGGATTCGGCCGCTTTGCCTCCCATGTGATAAACTCCCTATTGTGTTCATTAAGGTTTACTTTCTTTGAAGAAACTCCCTGGGTGATCTTGGGCAAGTCACAATCTCTCAACTTCAGGGGAAGGCAAATGGCAAACCTCCTCTGAATAAATCTTGTCAAGAAAACCCCATGATAGGTTTGTCTTAGGGTAGCCATAAATTGTAAACAATTTGAAGGCACACAATACACACACAAGTGTGTGTAGAATTTCCACATCAGTTAATCTAGTAGCCCTGGTGGTGCAGTGGTTAAATGCCTGTACTGCAGCCACTCACTCAAAACCAGAAGGTGGCGAGTTCAAGACCAGCAAAGGGCTGAAGCTTGACTCAGGCTTGCATCCTTCCGAGGTCGCTAAAATGAGTACCCAGATTGTTGGGGGCAAATAGCTTACAATTGTAAATGAAGCTGTTTGTTTAACAAATTGTAAGCCGCTCTGATAGTCTTGGCTGAAGAGCGGGGTATAAATAAAACATTATTATATATTATTGAATCTAAGGCTCTCCCTGAAAGGTGAATTAACAACATAATGAAATAAATATCCCATGACAAGATGTTAAGGAGGGTCTTGGCTGCTGATCACATATAAGTTCATAGCAATAGAGTCATACAGAGAAATTTATATTTTTTTTCAGTACAAACAACACTGTAATTCTATAGGCCAAGGGTGAGGGAAATGTGACCTCCCAGGCCAGATGCAGTTCCTTTTCTGAATTCATTCAGCTGCTTCCAAAGAGTTTATCGCATGCACTTTTTAGCCCAAACTGGGCATGGGACAGGATTGGGCTGAAAAGGGGGGAAATGGGTTTTATCGCATGCAACCTTTCTGCTGTGCTGCTGCCCGACATCACCCGTCCTCCAGCCGTACTCTGCTGACCAGTTTTGGTGGCATGGAAAGCTTCCACGGTAGCAAAATTGCCAGAAGAGGTGCAGCTGGGGGACAGGTGATGGTCGGGGGGCAGCACAGCAGCAATTCTGTGTGCAATAAAATCTGTTTCCCCCTATTCTAGCCCAATCCCATCCTGTGCCTGGATCGGGCTGAAAAGTGCATGCAATAAACTCCCAACTCTCTCTGAACCCATGACTCCAATCAGATTACTTTTGTTCAGGGAAAAATTCCTGAAAATAGCCCCAAACATCTCAAAATGATATCAAAGTACATTAGCTTCCCTATGTGCAGAACTCAATACCTTTGAATCCCCCCCACTTGAAAAATGGCTACAAAATGTCTGAAAATACAGTTTTAGCCAAAAACATATGACAGCGGGGTACACCATGGGGCAGCAGTGTGGGGGCAAACACTGGTTCTCAGCACTGCTGTGATTGCCCACCATACTTATCTAATAATAATAATAATAATAATAATAATCTTTATTTCTAGCCCGCTCCTCTGTGAGTACAATCGGAGCGGGGTACAACAAGATTAAAACATACAAATTAAAACACTTCATTGACCCATTCCCAGCCACCCACCCCTTAAAAATAAATTAAATTAGCAATAATTTAAAATCAACAACATTAAAAACATGATTCATCCTCCATAGTTCTTACATTGAGGAAAAGATAACACCAGGCAAGGGGTCAATTTATAGGTCCCATTCGGAGCTGGGATCTAAGAGGTGTCAGGGAAGGCCTGCCGGAAGAGATGCGTCTTCAGAGCTTTTTTAAAGCAATCAAGAGATGTTATAAGGCGCATCTCATCCGGCAGACCATTCCAAAGTCTGGGAGCGGTCGCGGAAAAAGTCCTCTGGGAGGTCTGCGACAGCCTAGTTTTCACCGGCTGTAGCAGGTTCCTCCCAGAGGATCGGAGTGTGCGGGGGGGTTCATACGGGGAGAGGCGGTCCCTGAGATAAGGTGGACCCAAGCCATGTAGGGCTTTAAAGGTTAAAACCAACACCTTGTACTGCGCCCGGAAACTAATTGGCAGCCAGTGGAGAGCCTTGAGCACCGGTGTTATGTGCTCTCTCCTTGATGTTCCAGTTACAAGCCTGGCTGCCATATTTTGGACCAGTTGAAGTTTCCGGGTTAAGCACAAGGGTAGCCCCATGTAGAGCGCATTACAGAAATCCAGGCGTGAGGTTACCAGAGCATGTACCACAGTTTCCAGGTCCCTCATGTCCAGGAAAGGGCGCAGCTGGCGTATCAGCCGAAGCTGATAACAGGCACTCCTGACCGTCGCATTCACCTGACAGGTCATGTGGAGCGACGAATCTAGGAGTACCCCCAGACTGCGAACACAGTCCTTAGAGGAGAGTGTGACTCCATCCAGGACTGGAGACTGTATTCCCAAGCCTGGTTTTGGGCCTGTGACTGTTAGTACCTCCGTTTTGTCTGGATTCAGTTTCAATTTGTTTTCCCTCATCCAATCCATTACCGCCGCAAGACAGTCATTAAGAGGAGAGACGCCATCTGAAGTCTGTGCTGACGATCTGGACATGGAGAGGTATATCTGAGTGTCATCAGCGTACTGAAGACACTGAGCTCCATGCCTCCGAATGACCTCACCCAGCGGCTTCATATAAATGTTAAATAGCATCGGGGACAGGATGGCACCCTGAGGGACGCCACAATTAAGCTCAATTTTGGAAGAGCAACTGTCCCCGAGCCTCACCCTTTGGGATCTGTCAGAGAGGAAGGACCGGAACCACTGAAGAGCGGTGCCCCCGATCCCTACCTCCCTCAGCCGATCCAAAAGGATGGAGTGATCTATAGTGTCAAAAGCCGCGGAGAGATCCAAGAGCACCAACAGGGTCACACTACCCCTGTCAATGCTCAAGCGGAGGTCGTCAGCCAGTGCAACCATGGCGGTCTCAACTCCATGTCCTGCCCTGAAGCCGGTTTGAAATGGATTGAGATAATCGGTTTCATCCAAGACAGCTTGGAGTTGGGAGGCGACTGCTCTCTCGATCACCTTGCTCAGAAATGGGAGCAAGGACACTGGTCTGTAGTTGTTCCTGTCCAGGGGATCAAGGGAAGGTTTCTTCAGGAGAGGCTTGACAGCCGCCTCCTTCAGACACGATGGGACCGTGCCCTCCCTGAGGGATGCATTGATCACATCCCGAAGGAATGTTCTCAATGAATCCCCTCCCTGGACGACCAGCCAAGATGGACATGGATCGAGGGAGCATGTCGTCTTCCGAGTACTGCCAAGGAGCTTGTCCACGTCATCGGTACTCACCGATTGAAACTCATCCAGTAAACTGACAGCAACGGAGTTGCTGGACACCTCGCCAATGGATTCTGACAAAACATTGGCGTCCAAGTCGTCTCTTATCCGAGAGATTTTATCTGCAAAGTAGGTGTTAAACGCGTCACAGCAGGCCGTCGTCGGGTCAAGTAGGGGGTTCGGCGCAGGAGGAACCTGCGTCAGTTCCCCCACCACCTTGAACAGCTCTGCTGAACGGGACTCTGCAGACGCAATGCGTGCAGAGCAGAAGAGTCTCCGCGCTGCACGCAAAGCCTCCCGATAGGCGCGAAGATGCTGCCTATGGCGAGTTCTGTCGGACATGAGGCGAGTTTTCCGCCACTTGCGCTCTAGTCGTCGTCCAACCCGCTTCATCTCTCTGAGTTCGTCTGTGAACCAGGGTTTACGATTGGGAGCGGGTTGGAGAGGACGCTCAGGGGCGATCGCGTCGATAGCCTTGGGAAGATCGGTGTTCCAAGTATTCACCAAGGTTTCGACTGGATCACCGGCGTTACCAACCATTAATCCCTCTAAGGCCTTCTGGAAACCAATTGGATCCATTAGCCTTCGAGGGCGGACCATTCTAATGGGTCCACCACCCCCGGGGGGACGGAAAGTGGCTTTCAGTTCCATCTTGATCAGGAAGTGATCCGTCCATGACAGTGCGGAGGTTTTGGTTATCTCCGCCCACGGATGCTCCTGTTCCGTACTAAAAATCCCATCGAGTGTGTGACCTGCACAATGGGTGGGCCCGTTGACCAATTGGGATAGGTTCATGGCTGTCATGGATTCCATGAACTCCCGAGCTGCTCCAGATAGATCAGAAGGGCTGGTCTCCAGAGGGATGTTGAAGTCACCCAAGACCAGAAGTCTGGGGGACTCCAACAGCAACTCAGAGACCAGCTGAGTCAGCTCAGTCAGGGAGTCTGTTAGGCAACGGGGTGGCCGGTAAACCAACAGAATCCCCAAGCTGTCCCTGGTCTTCAGGCTAAGGTACATACACTCGATGTGGACTGTTTTCCGGACAGGTTTCCTGATCAGAGTTAGGTTGGTCTTATGGACTATGGCCACACCGCCCCCCCGCCCACTTTCCCTTATCTGCTCGCTGACCGTGTAACCTGCTGGGAGAGCCTGTGCCCATGTAGCAGCACTGGCATCTCCCAGCCAGGTCTCGGTAAAGCATGCCAGGTCGGCCTGCTCATCCACAAGAAGATCATGGATGACGTGAGTCTTACCTTTGGCCGACCTGACATTGCAAAGGAGCAGATTAAGGGATTGTGGAACGGTTGGTACGCTCTCCACATTATCCTGGGAAACAGAGTGGACTGAAGAAGGGATAGATACCAAACATCGATCCCTTCTTCTTTTGTAACATGTCTCCACTCTGTTACCGCCGTACCTTCCCTGCCCCCACACTACCTCAATACCCGCCCCCCGGCTATACCCAGCTCCATTATCTGATGATAAAGATAAGTAATCCAGTCAAAATTCCTATCCCACAGTGTGTAGATGGTGTCAAGCAAACCATAAATGGGTGTTGACTGCTGTCTTATCTAAATGGAACCCTTTGCTGTAGCATTGGTACAAGGACTAAAAAGCAGAGACATATGTTGCTGCTAGAGTTAGTAGTCAATAATTAGTCCTCATGGCCACCATTGCCATATGCTGTCAAGTGGGGGAGGAAGATTTGAGAGAGCCCAATAATAACCTGGTGACTTCTCACGCAGCCCGCACAGCGCTGTTGCTGAGGGGAGGGTGGCTGAGATGGGGCCTTTGTAGGCCCAAGATGGTCCGGCCTATCCACTCCCGCTGCTCCGTCGCACCGTGCCAACCAGGGAGAACACTGGAGCATTCAGAGGCCTGATGGTGGGGCTTTTCCTTCCTCCTCCCGCCGCTCGAGCAGCCTTAAAGGGCTAGATGTCTTGGCCTCTCACACCTCTATGCCGCAAATGCTGCTGGTGGAGGAGGATGGCTTCTGGGCCTCTTAAAGGGCTGGATGTTCTGGCCTGTCTCTCCTCTCTGCTGCAACTGCTGCTGATGGAGGAGGATGGCTTCTGGGCCTCTTAAAGGGCTGGATGTTCTGGCCTCTCTCACCTCTCTGCTGCAACTGCTGCTGATGGAGGAGGATGGCTTCTGGGCCTCTTAAAGGGCTGGATGTTCTGGCCTGTCTCTCCTCTCTGCTGCAACTGCTGCTGGTGGAGGAGGATGGCTTCTGGGCCTCTTAAAGGGCTGGATGTTCTGGCCTGTCTCTCCTCTCTGCTGCAACTGCTGCTGATGGAGGAGGATGGCTTCTGGGCCTCTTAAAGGGCTGGATGTTCTGGCCTGTCTCTCCTCTCTGCTGCAACTGCTGCTGATGGAGGAGGATGGCTTCTGGGCCTCTTAAAGGGCTGGATGTTCTGGCCTCTCTCACCTCTCTGCTGCAACTGCTGCTGATGGAGGAGGATGGCTTCTGGGCCTCTTAAAGGGCTGGATGTTCTGGCCTCTCTCACCTCTCTGCTGCAACTGCTGCTGATGGAGGAGGATGGCTTCTGGGCCTCTTAAAGGGCTGGATGTTCTGGCCTGTCTCTCCTCTCTGCTGCAACTGCTGCTGATGGAGGAGGATGGCTTCTGGGCCTCTTAAAGGGCTGGATGTTCTGGCCTCTCTCACCTCTCTGCTGCAACTGCTGCTGGTGGAGGAGGATGGCTTCTGGGCCTCTTAAAGGGCTGGATGTTCTGGCCTCTCTCACCTCTCTGCTGCAACTGCTGCTGATGGAGGAGGATGGCTTCTGGGCCTCTTAAAGGGCTGGATGTTCTGGCCTGTCTCTCCTCTCTGCTGCAACTGCTGCTGATGGAGGAGGATGGCTTCTGGGCCTCTTAAAGGGCTGGATGTTCTGGCCTCTCACACCTCTCTGCTGCAACTGCTGCTGGTGGAGGAGGATGGCTTCTGGGCCTCTTAAAGGGCTGGATGTTCTGGCCTCTCTCACCTCTCTGCTGCAACTGCTGCTGATGGAGGAGGATGGCTTCTGGGCCTCTTAAAGGGCTGGATGTTCTGGCCTCTCTCACCTCTCTGCTGCAACTGCTGCTGGTGGAGGAGGATGGCTTCTGGGCCTCTTAAAGGGCTGGATGTTCTGGCCTCTCTCACCTCTCTGCTGCAACTGCTGCTGATGGAGGAGGATGGCTTCTGGGCCTCTTAAAGGGCTGGATGTTCTGGCCTCTCTCACCTCTCTGCTGCAACTGCTGCTGATGGAGGAGGATGGCTTCTGGGCCTCTTAAAGGGCTGGATGTTCTGGCCTCTCTCACCTCTCTGCTGCAACTGCTGCTGGTGGAGGAGGATGGCTTCTGGGCCTCTTAAAGGGCTGGATGTTCTGGCCTCTCTCACCTCTCTGCTGCAACTGTACTCATCCAAAAGCGATCCCATTAAATTTAGTGAGGATTACATCAAAGTATGTCAGTCTTCCATTCTTTCCAATCCATCACCTGAAACAAGTGAGCCAATATAGTTCGTGTAAGGTCTGCTGGCCCCAAATGATTCTCATTTCATAATTTACCTGGGGAGGAGGGATCCCTGGTTGTCCAACCAGGTTCTACCTACTTCTGCCTCTACACTGGGTGATGTTTATATCCATACTGAATTCTGTGAGATAAATCCACCTGTTTGTCCACAGAAATCCTTCTCAATGGTTTTCTCTGCAGAATGAACAAGGGATTCATGCATCTACTGATACACCACATTTCAAACTTAGCTGGGATATGTACTGAGAAGGGCACTAGAGATGATCAAAGGTCTGGAAACCAACAAACGACCAGGTATGTTTCAGGTGTATATTCCTACATGACAGAAGGTTGGACTAGATTGCCTCTGTGAACCCTTTCAGCTCTAAGATTCTACAATTGTATGACTCTATGTTTCTTTGCCTGGATCTATCACAAACATTACAGCACCAAATGGATGGGAGAATCTAGCTTGAAGGCTCTTTCCCATCTGGGAATTTGCTGAGATATGAGTTTGGCCTGGCTTTTAGCATGCTAAAATATCACTCAGGGTGTTCCAGGTCAGGGAGCATTTGGCCAAGGCCAGCTGGAAAGAGAGTGGAAGAGTACTGGCTCCAGGACACCACAGTCAACCTCTTGTTATCTAATCTTTCCCCACTCTCCTCAACTAATCCATATTATACTCCTTGATTTAGAAGGGGGGGGAGTAATAACTGCTAGTCAAAACATCATCCTTTATCTCCACGGATAATTCCAGGTCTTTTGTTCACTGTGTCAGCTACCTATTATTCCTCCCACGCCCAACCCAGACCTGTCTATCTGATCCAGCCGTTGACTATCACAACCGCAGACCTGGGCAAACACAATGTTTCACTTTGACAAAAATTCTAGGTCTTGGACAGTGTGTACACGTTTCCTGAAGGAGATAGTGCCTTTCTTTACCCCAGGACTGTAACTAGGGGATCAAGTAAACAAAACAGTCAACTTGAGCTTTAGCATGGAGGACTGTGCCAAAACAAAAAGAAAGGGCAGCAAAGTCACAAACTCCAAGGTTGCCTTTTATCAAGCGTAGTATATCCAGCCATGTGGGGGGACATTGTGAACTGTTCTCACAGCAACAATGGTCTTCTTTTCCAGTGCTGGAAAAGGACCGGGGAGGGGAATGAAAGAATTAAAAGAACAAAGGATTATTCACATGACTAAGTTTTTGCAGAGAAGGTTGACTGGGTAGTCTCAAGATGGTGTGTAATTGCCCCCCAGAAATTTATCCAGCTTGCAGTTGAGTACTATTACTCTCTGCTCTCCAACACTCTCAACCTGAGGCAGCTGCTTAATATTAGGGTCAGATCTTTAAATCTGTTAATAGGTTCCTAGGTAGACAGCTGCTAAAAGTAAGAAAAAGAAAATGCTAGTGTAGCTGGACCAGTAGTCTGACTCACAGAAGGCAGTTTTGTGGGACAGTGGTAGACTGTGAGTGCAGGAATTCATCATGTCCCCAGGGAGGATCCATATTCATGCTCTGCAAAAGCTACTAAAGACACATTAAATAGGCCAGCTATTAAAAGCTGGCAACTACAACAGGCATTGTCATATTTACAATAGTCTACTTTTGTTTCCAGCTCCAATGAATCTCATTCTAAAAACAAACAAACAAAAAATGAGGTGGGTGGGAAATTTACTAAGCTGTGTCAATGCATTTTTCTGATGATCACACGGAACTATGAACCCAAGTAAAAATAAATAAATTCTAATGTAGGCAGTGGTTTTTACTTTATCATCACTCACACTCTCCGAACCAGTTGTGATTCCCACTCACAAAGTCTAACATTAATTTGCATCAAACAATCCATTACTCATCCAGCTATGGTTACAGAGACTTACTTAAAGCACTGTTTCATAGGACACAGTTGCTCCATTGTGATTCTATTTTACTGCTATGGCCACAACCTATGGGACCCTGGAGTTTGTAGATAAGTGAGGCACTAAAGCTCTCTGGCTGAGATTTCTAAATACCTTTCCTTCTACTGCAAATCCAAGAATTCTATAGGATAGAACCATGGCAGTTAAAGTGGGATCATAGTACTATAATTGCATGGAGTTAAATGGCTCCTTGGAGTATCAAATAGATGGAAGGATGTTGGAGTTGTTCAACCATCTAGTGCCTGGGTAGGAACAGAAAAGGTGTGGGCCAAGAATTCTCTAGCCTGCTATGCTCTGGATAATATTAGGGTTCTTAGCTATCCAAAACAGTGGCCGGTGGACATTTTCCTCTCAGTAGTTTTATTACTCCCTTTCGTTCCCCATGATGGGAAGAGAGACAAAACACTCATAGACAATGTTTGGAGACACCAGCTGAAAGCAACCAGACCATTTTAAGTCCATAATTTAAAATAATTTTAAAATAATTTAATAATTATTATAATTTAATAATTTAAAATAATTTCCATCTTTAATCTCATTCTGTGGGGCTGCAACTTTGGAGTAAGAAGTGCTTTGAAGTCAGAGGTGCTCTTCATCTGATTTGTGGCTATAGGATTTGTTGCCCGGATAGTTAGAGGCTTAGACACATAAAGAGTTCCAGACACAGAAGGACACTCAAGAAGAATTATGGAACAGGAGAAAATATAGTGTGTACAGAGATCCTTAATTTAAAAAAATAAGGAGTTGTTTAATTTTTGTTTAATCAACCAATGATGAATGATGAATGATACACTATAATGACCAGCTCCTCGTTTAAGACAGAAACATCACATGACAGCAGGAATGAGGTTGGGAAAAATATTAGTAAATGAAAAAGGAAGGAGAAAGAGGAAAGTGAAGGATAGAAAACTGAAGCAGAAAGATGGAAAAGCTCTGGTTCCCATGGTAGAGAGAAAGCATGGTGTAGTGCTTTGAGTGCTGAACTATGACTCTGGAGACCACAGTTCAAATCTCTGCTTAGCTATGGAAATCTACTGGGTGCCCTTAGGCAAGTGACATTCTCTCAGCCTCAAAGGAAGACAAAGGCAAACCTGCTCTGAACAACTCTTGCTAAGAAAACCCCATGATGGGTTTTCTTAGGTCATTATAAGTCAGAAGCAACTTGAAGCCACACAACAACAACCCAGGGTAGTTAATGTTCAGTGGCAATATAACAGAATTCTGGGAAAGATTCACACAGGATTTCACCATGTAAAATGTATGTTTGTAGAGTCTTTATGTAAAGAAGAGAAGCAGAAGAAATTCACACAAATTGGCCATTTTTTTCTGCACAGAACATATCAACTGCTGTCTCTTTGCTTTGTTGTGTGCAGAAAAAACCCTACTTACTGAAAAAGTTCTGGCTTAATTGTATGGCCAGAAGCTTTTTAGTAAGTAGTTTTAAAAAAAATACTCTGAAGAGTAATTTGCATTGCATACCTAAGAGCAACGAAAGTGATAAAAATAAATAAATTAGGTTTTGCCTCCAGGTGCAGCAAGACATGGGAATCAACTGAAGAAAATTCTTTCCTGAATTCCTCAAATACAGTAGATGAAATCAGGCTTGTAGTTTTGGGACCCAGAGTCTCTAATCAGGGATCAGACAGTATTGGGATGGAAATCAGAGAAACGGTAAGACTTGTGGAAGGAATGCAAAACAATAAAAAAAAAATCTCACGCAGGGGATGGGAAAATCTATCCATTTCCCTTTCCTCCATGTTTGAAGCTTTGAAATCTCGGATTCTCTTTGTCCCAAATATGATAATATAGGCCCATTTTTGTAGATTCTTCAATAGCTGAAATAGACTTGTCCATCATAGCCAAAGGTGGTAGATACAGCTATTTACAGAATGGAGAGAAGCATATACAGCTTAGGTTCCATATACATTGTAGGCCCAAACTATCTGAAAAGCCTATATATCTTCCCATATGAGCCTGCCCAAGTCTTACAAATTCAGGAGAGAGCTTTCACTCCAACCCATCACCTAAAAAGCATATAGGAAGCCTTCTTGGTGGCTGCTCCCAGCATTTGGAATTCCCTTCCAAGGCAGGGTTGATCTGCCTTCTCTTTGTTGTCTTTGTGATGGTAGTCGAAAACTTTCTTGTTTAAACAGTTGTGACGTGCAATTGGGTGTTTTTAGTAATGTAATGTTTATTTTAAGTGTTTAAATTGTTTTAATGTTTAATGTTTTAAAAGTAGTGTTTTAATTGAACGTATTATTTAATCCCTTTAAAACTTTTGTATTCCACATTGTTTTAGATGTTCTGTTTTAATTTATGTGGTAAGTTGCATCAAGTCCCATTCAGGAAAAAGCATGATATAAATCAAATAGAAAGATAGATAAGAGTTCAATAATGAGCCTTCCAGAAAAAACAACAACATGCAGGCCTTATTCAGCAGTACTAACATGATTGCATACAAGGAGATACAAATCTAGACTTTTAATAGTTAAGCTCTGAAAACCTTGGGGCATGGCTGGTTTCAGTCTCTCCCACATTTGGATTATTTAAATTCTTTTTCATCGTGAATGTGAAGAGATTTGCAAGCACTGGTAAATTCTAATAGATGAGATGACATTTCCCCCCACCTCTGTTCCAAGATCTACTTGAATATAATAAGCATCTATATCTAAATAAAAATGCCATCTAAGGAACTGCATGTGCAGATATTGTGTTCTAGAATGGGGGAATGTTGCAATGTATTCAGAAAAAGCAAATAATTTTTGGAAAGTATGTTACTGGCCAGAACAGAAAAGAATACAAGTGCAAGCGCACCCCTCACAGGGATTCTCACAATGCAGCATGTGTGTCAGAGTGCTTAACTTTTAAAAGTCTGGGTTTAAATCCACGTGCATTTAAATGTGTTAGTATTTATACAGCAGATAAAAGATGACCATTTCCATTCTTGAAAGGAATAGACCATTCTTTTAAAGATAAATGGAACTGTGATGAATTATATATTGGATTCTGGAGCATTCAGGTGAATGCAAACTCTAATAAAATAGTTCAAACATGGGTGGAGGATCTTGCTCTGTGTCTGATCAAAGGTTTACAGTGGGTTTGTAGTTCTACACAAAGTGTCTGTCAACTAAAGTTTAGTATCTCAAGATCAAGACAGGAAAGAAAAAGAACGTTGTCTATGCAACTGACAGTGGAATTGAATTAGAAGGAGTCGAAAAGAATGTGGTTGGAGTGTCTGAGAGAAGGGTGGGGGGTACAGGAAGAAATGGAATTTGTTATAATCAGTGTTACAGATAGAATTCATGAGCCAGCATTTATGCTTGTTGTTATAAAGAAGCCTTTTATTGGACAAATTGTTCTGTGTTGCTGTTTTTACTTCTGCCCAAGTTGTTCATTGAAGGGACTTTGAGAAACTCATCTAGTAACAAAACGAATATTCAAAGGCTAGATGAAAAAAACGTAAAATAAAAGGGGGCCTTCATAAGTGTCAGCTAGTGTTACCTAAATTGCAGGGGATCCTGAAAGGGCACCCACAAATTATATTCAATGGGGAAACCAATTTAGCTCAATAGGAAGCAGGGAGAGGGCTTTGGTAACATCAGGCAGGGATCTCAGCCTTTGTATAATGCCACCAAACTCAGAAATCTCCAGAAGTGGTTTTCCAGATTAATTTTGTTTATTTGTTTACTTCACACTTACACCCTCATACTCTCACTCAGGTCCAAAACACACTGCAGAAATAATCCAGTTTGAGACCACTTCAATTGCCCTGGCTCAGTTCTTATTGTGGCACCAGAGCTCTCTGACAAAGAAGGTTAAATGTCTCACAAAGCTGCAGTTCCCAGAATTCCCTAGCACTGGGCCAAACTGGATTATTTCTGCAGTGTGTTTTGCACCTTTCACACACAAGAACTAATGATGCAAAGATAGTAGGTAATAGTGAGTTGCAGGGTGGCTAAGATCCAAATCCAAAGCCTAGCTTCAACTACAGGATTACTGGAATGAGGATGACTCAGTAGCTGCCTGTGATACATAGGGTGGCCAGCTACTGAGGTGTCCAGCTGAAATTAAACAGTTTCTGTCCAGCTTCAAACTGGAATGATTTGCTATTGTCTGGGCACCTGTATTTGTGGCAAAAAATGGGTCCTGAGGGAGGTGTTTAAGGAATTAAAAAGCTTAAGCAATTTTCCTAAGGGAGAAGAATGGGGTGCAATATGGAAGAACATCTGAACAATTGGCACGAATTTCCTCTGATGACAAGAGTTTCATCCCCAGAAGGAAACTTCCTTTGTTTGCTATATGCAGACAATTCCTAAATCCAGCTTTTCCACTATTGTTCTCCTCAGAGAAGGGATTATGCAGATGCTGATCCTAAGAGATCTTGGTTAAGTGCTTTGGCATCTCCCATGCTGAGCCATCTGGATGTTTTGATGTGGTATGGTTAGTTTCCTGAACTAGGCAGCCCGCTACCTGCTGACAACCTCCCTTTTTGATATTTGATTTTGACCTTGATATCAAAGGTCAAATAAGGGTAATTGAGGACTGGATCATGGGATGACACTGGACAGAAGAATCCTCATGAAGCCTGTTAAAAAAAAATTATCCCAATGTTGTAAGAGACTTAGGTGCTCCCCCTGCAGCCTAAAGTCAGCATTCTTTCTATCCCCCCAACATGTCCATGCAGTAGATGGGGTGGGTGGGGGAAAGCAATGGTGAGTCACTGGTGGCAATGATCTGATGGTTGACATATGATGGTGCAAGCATTTTCGGGGCCCTCCACAGTTTCCAAAAGACAATGTCATCATTGTGTATCAGTATCAAAACATGGCTAGTGATGATTCTCAAATGCCCCAAGCCTAAACCTAGTCAATACATGACCTTATCAGGGCAAGCAGGAAAAAGGTGGGCCTGTGTATGTATAGGGGATAATGATTCCCTACATGACCATATTTGAAAGTTGCACAGTCCACATATGGAACATGTCCTTATTTGGAGCCACTTTGGAGTCCTTATATAGAAAACCCTAGGAAGGGGCAGCTCATAGCTAAATTTTAAATGAAGAACCTGTAGGGACACTCCATCAGCTTCTGTTTCGATATATTACCACTCTTTGTCAGATCCAACTTTGTGAAGTATTACTGATCAAGACAATACATTTTTGAAGGCATATGTACATTCATCGGGACTGACGGATATATGAATGTGTGTCAGTGTCATACACCATATCATCCTGCACACACACAATCTTGTTTACTGAATTCTGGAAGGTAATCAGGGTTGAGCCAGCTTGAGCTTTGTTTGGAAGACCATTGAGATAGAATCATGACTGAAACCCTGGAGAGCCATTGTTACTAATAAGAATATACAGTTCCTTCTGAGATGGGCCAATGATCTGACACAGCATAAGGCAGCTTCCTATAATCCTGTTTCCATTCACACTCTCACATACCACATCTCCATTGGGGACAGAAATGTAGAAGAACATGTGAAGGCCTCTGAACCACAGGCCAGTGGAATTAAACTAAATAGGGACAAAAACCCACAAATTCGGGGGAGGGGGGGAGAGAAATATCCTAACTAGAAGACAGATTAACAGAGAAAGAGAAAAAAATAACAGAGGATAAATTTACCTTTCAAATGGTAGGACCATCTCACCAAACCATGACCCATTTTTTTTTTAAAAAAAACACAGTTAGAATAACTCTACTGCAGATTCAAGAAATCACTATAAATAGTGCCGAAAGAATGGATGCAGGTGTGACAACAATTGACAAAACTTGTCAAAAGTCAAGGAACTATAGCAATAGAACTCACAATTCTTTAACCTGTTCTGGAAGAATCATAAGAAAAGGAGAATACAGTGGTCCCCTGGGTTACGAATCCCCCGGGGTACGAAAACCCCGGGGTACGAAAGAGCCGGGGCCGGAAAAACGGCCCCGGTTCCCGAAAAAAACCCTGGGTTACGAAAGGAAAGCGGCATGAAATTCAAATCGCGCCAAGTGCTTTCCTATACTTACAGCAGTCCCCCGGGTTACAAAGGTTTTCGGGTTACGAAAGGGATCCTGGAACGGATTACTTTCGTAACCCAGGGGACCACTGTAAAGATTTATAGGCATGTTGGATTTTATAGGCAATGCTTTTTCTAGTGAGCTCAAGGTAGAGTACACGGCTGTCCTCTGTTCCACTTTATATCAACCATGTGAGAGAATGGCCTAGCCCTAGGATTACTCAGTGAGTTTCAGCCCCAGGAGGGACTTGAACTAGGATTTTCCAAGTCATGTAAGTTTATCGCAAGGGGCTTGAAGAACGGGAATGGAGCAGAATGGAAGGGAATGGAAAGGGAATGGAACAGGGAAAAATGCATATTATCGTAAGGGAGAATGCCGCTGATGTTGCCGGGAGTCCCCAATCCATTCCCCATCTGTCCCATAGCAGCCAATTTTGATGAACTGTTCAGAATCATTCTTCAAAATCGGTTGCTGTGGGACAGATGGGAAATGGATTGGGTACTCCTGGCACCATCGATAGCCTTCTCCCGTGTGTTAACATGCTTCCCCCTGTTCCCTTCCCTTCCCGTTTCCTTCCATTCTGCTCCATTCCCGTTCTCCAAGCCCCGTGTGATAAACTTAACAGTCTGACACCATAATCACTCCACTTCCTTGGATATCCAACAGAAACAAAATGTAGGACTGAGACTTGAACACCATCACTTTTTCTTTTTTCTCCTATATGATTTTTTGAAGCAACATTTGCCATTTGAAGTTTCTGGACTAGGTACAAGAGTAGCCCCATGTAGAGCACATCACAGAAGTTGAGTTGTGAGGGTACCAGTGCATGTACCACAGTTTCCAGGTCACCCAGTTCCAGGAAGAGATATAGCTGATGTATCAGCTGAAGCTGATAACAAGCACTCCTGACCATCACATTTATCTGATTTGACATCTGGAGCAACGAGTCCAGGAGTACTCCCAAAATGTGGACACAGTCCTTTAAAGGGAGTGTGACCCTGTCCAGGACCAATTGACATATCCGTATACCTGGATTAGGAGTCCTAACAGAAAGTACCTCTGTCTTATCTGGATTCAGTTTCAGTCTGTTTATCCTCATCCAGTCCATTATCGTTTTAAGGCATTCATCAAGAGGAGAAATGCCGTACTTAGTCAGCAAAACAGGAAGAACAGGAGAGAAAATGGAAAATGTGGAAATTGCCATTGCTTATACAGTATTTTTATTTGCCTACAAATTTGTAACTGTCTCAAAAGAGAAAAATAACTTTAAAACTATTTACAGTACATACAGTGTAAACAATTTACCAAATAAGCCCAAGTCAAGTGCACTGAAAGAAACAAACTGAAAGCTTTATTAGAAAGACAAGGCCATGTACATGCGTTTTAAAAAAAGAAATAAAAGCTCTATTAAACCTCATCCTCCTTATGGAGTACAGTATTTTGTTTTCATTTTGGACCAAATGTCCCAAATAAAATGGGCCAGTTGAATACAGCATAGCAGTTGTTAAGTGATAGATAAGAGTGAGTTGTTTGCGGGTGAGGAGGAGGGCTTTGATTCTAATTGCATAAAGAAATACAACAATATCTGCAGAAAGAAATATGGTCTTTCAGTCTGGAACTAAGCCTTTAAGGGTCAAAAACCACACTTTGAATTCTGCCCAGAAATGAACCAGTAGCCAGTGAAACTGTTGGGGGCAGGGTTGTGACATAATCCCTGCAGTTGGCTTTGATCAACAACCTGGTTACAGCATTTTGGATCTGCTGAAATTTCTGAACAGTTTCTAAAGGCAGCTCCATGTGGACTGAATTAAAGAAGTCCAAATGGCATATAATCAAGGCATGTATCACTGTAGACAGATCTGACTTCTCAGGGCACACGTGCAGCTAGCATACTAGTCTTATCTATGCAGATGCACCCTTAGCCGCTGCCAAAACCTGGGCATTCAAGCTTAGATCCAAGCCAAGGAGTACACCTAAACTGTGTGAGCCTGAGACTTCAGGGGGAGTACAACCTTATCCAATGCAGGCTGGATTCCTGTGCCCTGATCTGCCTTTTAACTGACCAAAAGCACATCTGTCTTGCCTGGATTAAGTTTCAATTTGTTCACCCTCATTGATCCATTCCTGACAGCAGACAGTGGTTCAGTACAGAAATCACTTTCTTGGAATTGGATGGAAAGGAGAGAGAGAGTAGAATGTCATCAGCGTACTGGTGACACCGAACCCCAAAATTTCAGATGACTTCTCCCAGTGATAATTTCCGAAACTATGTAAGCTATTTTCTTTTAAAAATTTAAATAAATAAAGGGGATGAGGAGAAAATAGTAAGGATGAGAACCATCATGATGTAGTGGCTTGAGCATTGGACTATGACTTTGGCAATAAGGGTTTGATTCCCTGCTTGAACATAAAGAACCCACTGAGTGATCTTGGGTGAGTCACATTTCTCTCAGCCTCAGAGGATGGAATGGCAAACCCCCTCTGAAGAACCTTGCAAAAGAAAAAAAAAATGAGAGGTTTGCCTTAGGGAAGCCATAAATCAAAATTGACTTGGAGAAACACAACAACACAATAACTATATTGAAAGGGCAGAATTCAAAGATATAGCCATGTTAGTCTGTAGAATCAGAGTAACTGAAAGAAAGAATTTGGCAGCATGAACTTTCATAAACATCAATCTACTTCTAAAAGCATCTGAGGAAGTAAACTGAAGTCTATGAAAGCTCATGCTGCCAATTTCTATATTTCAGTTAGTTTCAAAGGTGCTACAAGATCTCTCTATATATTTAAAGGGTAACGTGTTTAGACAGTTAGCCTGTCAGACCCAGGAAAGGCTGAAGTGTTTTGGAACGTGGAAGCAGGTAAAGAGAAAATTGACTGTTTTGCCTTAGAAAAAAAATTATTTGCAATCTAAGCCCAAATGTATTCAGAAATAAATGTCCACTCAGTCAGACTTCCAAGTTATTGTTAGGGCAGCCACATAAGAAAAAAGGCAGGGCTCCTGTACCTTCAACAGCTGTGTGAGAAATGGAATCTCAGCAAATGTAGTTTGACAGGAAGCAACACCTGTTCAAAATGTTTTTTTCCCACACGCCTATTAAAGGTACAGAAGTCATGTCCTCTTTTTCATCTGGTTTCCTTAGTTACTCTGCATACTTGCAGCCTGATCCTATTTTATGGCTTTATTTAAAACATCAGTATTTGGAGCAATCAGATCACCAAAAGTGAATGAAGCAACAAACCCATACTAAAATGTAGTAGTTCAAAACTAAAACAGATTATGAAGCAAAATAAAAACAACATTTTAAGAATGATGTAGTGTCATTAAAAAACAACAACACCTCAACATGGTAGAGCAAACAATATCCAGAATATATACATGTACCTGGCAGAAAAATCCCATTGCATTTGAAGATTTTTAGTTCCAGATATTATTAGTATTGTTGTTGTTGTTGTTGTTGTCATTGTTGCCATCTCATCTCCCACCTTTCTCCCAATATAGGGACACAGGTAAGCATACACAGGACAAAGTGAGGCTGAGAATGTTTGCTTAGGAGTAAATTGTGCATAATTCAATGGTACTGGTTTCCTAGTAAGTATGCTTTGGATTACAGTCTGGTAGTAAATACCATTGAATAGGGTGAGACTGACTTCCAAGTAATATAGGGAGAAGGTAACATTGCTAATTACAAGGGGGATGCTCAATGTATATTTTTTTGTTCTTGGAAGACCTGCTGTCACAGTTTTAGCATTGTTTTTGTCTGGGCTCTTGAAAAATTAGTGGATTTCCCTTTTTCTTTTAAGGTGCTTAGAGCAATTCTGCCAAAGGTCATGAAACTAGTAGAATCTAGCCAGCTGTGCATTGTTACCTCTGGATAGGAGAGCCTCTCTTGAAGATGCTGGTGGTGGCTGTTGTGGGGAAACTAATTAAACTTGCATACCAAGCATATCCCTTTAAAAGCAGGTTTTGGGTGCGGAAAGTGATGATACTTTTGAAGGAGTCATTTCAGGGGAAAGGTTACGCTGTGGCCTGAGCCTGGAGAAAATGAAGTGAAATAAAAGAATCCATCCTGGACGGAGCTCCTTTGTTTGAAAGGCATCTGCCAATTGAACCATTGTCATCCAAGGACAGCTGGCAGCCTGACTTCATCTGTATTGGACCACTCTCAAAAGCCAACAGTACAGCAGACAAACAACACAAGGCACAGGAGGACAGGACTGCAGCATCTTGCTCATTTTGCAAAGACTGGGTAGAAGAGTCTTTTGCAGAACGACAGAAACAAAAAAGTGATAAAGGGACTGGAGTTTCTATCAACCCATGGATAAGATAAAGATGCCGGTAAGTGATGTATTTGTTTATTTGAAAAAAGACTGAATTAGAGAGACCATTGTCTACTATCTTTTATTATGTTTTTTTTAAATAAAGATTTTGTAAGAATACACAGCTGTAGAAAAAAATGAGTTGGTTGTTTTACTGTTTTGGGACAACAGTTATATGTACATTCACTTGGGAGTAGGCCTGCCTGGGGTTTACTTTTGAGAAAGCACTCTGGTTGTAGAAAGCCCTTGGACAATGTATGGGCTGAAATGGTTGAGAGATTTAGATTTAAGGTACAAGACATTCAGTACAGTGGGTCCTGGGTATCTGCTGAGGTTTACCTCTGGGATTCCCAAAATCTGTGGATGCTCAAGTCCCATTAAAAACAAAGGTGTAATAAAATAGTGTTCCTTATATAAAATGGCAAAATCAAGGTTTGCTTTTTCGAAATATATAAATATATGTGTGTGTGTGTTTATAATACTTTCAAGTCATGGATAGTTGAACCATGGATAAAGAATCATGGAAAAAAACGTAGAGGGCCAAGTGGGTTTACAACAGATGGTTGCAAATTGCATCATTAGTACTTTAAGAATGCAAGGCACATTTGTCTAGATGTAATAGATGCAGAGAGATGTCTGGTGTGCCAACTGAGTGCTATTGAAGATGCAGTCCAAACCATGCTTACTAGGGAGTAAGTCTCTATGAAGTCTGTTGGACCCCAGAGTAAAACTCCTTTTAAAAAATAAGCTATGCTGTGAAAGTATCTTGTTCATGCTTCTGTAATGTTACAGAGAAATGCTTTCTGAGTTTATTATGACTTTTGGTTTGTGGTGAAGCTGCTGGCCTTGCAGGATTTTCTTGGGAGCAGTCCCACTGAGATCAAAGGAATTCTTCTGGAGTCAATTGTTTGGGATGCTTGGACTATATTTGCCAAAGTGCTGGGCCTGTGATCCCTTGTAGTCAATCTTATTTTCAGAGAGAAACACTGAGATTTCCTTTTTAGTGTCTTAATGCTTTCAAAGAGCTGCTAAGCTTCTTTGCCACTGCTTATAAATGGGAAGTGTTGATTAGAGCAGTATTCCGATAAGTGACCTTGCAGATCATATTATGGACTTAATCCAGTATCAGTCCTATCAAAATAGAACTGTTTAAAGTAATTGTTAATTGCAATTTATGTAAGTCCCATTGATTTCAGGGGTTTACTCTAGTTGATACTAACATGTTTCAGTCCCATGGGGTTTCATAATGAAAGTTGATAAAGTTTGTGATTTGGTCTTAGTAATTTCTTTTTGTAAACAAAAACAATATGAAATTTCCCTCTAGCTGCCTCCGCACACTATCTCTGTCAGAGAGGCAAAGTAAGTAACAATCATTATTCTAAACATCAATAGATCAAGTCTATGAAGGCTTGTGTTACAAGTTCATCTACACAGTTAGGACATTATTGCATGCACTTTTAAAACCGTTTTGGAGACGGGACTCGTGGGGGCGAGCATGAACAGATTTTACCGCACACGCAAGCATCCACAAAGAGGCCCCTTTCCGGCACCCTTCCCTGTCCCGTGCCAAGAAGCGTTAAATGTTCTGCTCTGAAGACTTCCAACCACAACATTTAATGCTTTCTCGGCACGGAACAGGGATGGGTGCCGGAATGGGGCCTCTTTATGGATGCTTGCATGTGCGGTAAAATCCGTTCATGCTCGCCCCCATGAGTCCCGTCCCCATCCCCAAAACGGTTTTAAAAGTGCATGCAATAAAGTCCTTAGTCTCAAAAGTACTACAAGATCTTGACATTCCAGACTAAAACAGCTATCTCTCTGACATCTTTCAAAGGTTACTGTACATATAAGTGCCTATGGAAGGGAAGATAACTAAAGAGGTCTTGGTTTATTCTTAAATAGTGTTTAATGCTTTCTAGCTAATCTCTCATGCAAGCAAAATTATGCTCAAAATTCTGCAACATAGACTCCAACGATACACAGAGAGAGAAATCCCAAAGGTTCAAGTGGGATTCAGGAAAGTAAGAGGCCCTAGGGACCACATTGCAAACATACAGTGGCTAATGGAGCACACCAAGGAATTCCAAAAGAAAATCAGCATGTACTTTATAGACTATAGCAAAGCCTTTGATTGTGTAGCTCATGAAAGGATATGGAACATCCTTAAAGACATGGGAGTGTCAACACATCTGATGGTCCTGATGACAAATCTGTACTCAGGACAGGAGGCTACCATCAGAACAGAACAAGCAGAAACAGAATGGTTCTAAATTGGCAAAGGGGTCAGACAAGGCTGTATCCTCTCACCCTATCTGTTCAACGTGTATGCAGAACATATTATATGAAAAGCAGGCCTGAACACAGAAAAAGGAGAAGTGAAAAGTGGAGGAAGGAATATCAACAATCTAAGATATCTAAGATATGCAGGTGACACCACAGTACTAGCAGAAAACATCATAGATCTGGAACAGCTACTATGGAAGAAAGTGCAAAAGCAGGCCTACTTAACATAAAGAAAACAAAAATAATGACCATGGAGAATTTACCCACATTTAACTTAGACAACGAGAAAATAGAAACAGTAAAAGAATTCTCATACCTAGGATCAAATGTTGATAGGAACAGGGACTGCAGTGAAGTAATTAGAAAATTAAGAAAGGGTAGAGCAGCTATGAAACAACTAGAAAAGATTCTAAAATGCAAAGTTATACAACTGAACACAAAAATTAGAATCATACAAGCCATACAAGCTATTGCCATGTATGGATGTGAGAGCTGGACAGTAAAGAAAGAAGAAAGGAAGAAAATCAATTCATTTAAGATGTGGTGCTGGAGAAGAGTGTTGAGAATCCCATGAGCAGCCAAAAGGACAAAGAAATAGGTGCTAGAGCAGATCAAGCTAGAGATCTCCCTGGAAGTCAAGATGACAAAACGGAGGCTGTCATACTTCAGGCAAATCATGAGAAGGGAGGATTCACTGGAAAAAAACAGTAATGCTAGGAAAGGTGGAGGGAAATAGAAAGAGAGGAAGGCTGTGTGCTAGATGGTTGGACTCTATTAAGGAGGTCATGGGTTTAGGTTTCCAGGAGTTAAGCAGAGCAGTGCAGGACAGAGGCTCTTGGAGATGTCTCTTCCATAGGTTCACCATGGGTTGAGATTGATTAGAGGGCAGTTAACAACAACAAATGATGTTGTTAGACTTCAGTTTCCAGCATGCCTCAACATGCTAGTAAAAGATGCTGGGAGCTGTAACATTTACCAACATCTGGAGAGCTACATGATTTCCCACCCCTGATTTCTACACACATTTCCATTCAAGGAAAATACGATAGAAAAATGAAATCAATGAAAAAGCTTTTAAAGGTAAAGTGGTTGGAAAGCAAAAACTACATTCAGTTCTTTGGGACCCAGTAGATGGCAAGAAATCAGAGCCTGGAAAAAACAAGCTTTTTAATAACTCTTAAAATCCCCAGGTCATCATGGCTATTGTCCATATGAGCCCCATGGACTTGTTTGTATTGCCATACCCCCTACATGTTATTACTCCATCTATAATAGTCTCTAGAACCAGCATGGTGTAGTTATTTGGATACTGGACTAATGCTCTGACGATCTGGGTTCAGTTCACCGTTCAGCCATGGAAACCTACTGGATGACCATGGGCAAGTGTCACACTCTCATACACACACACAATAAAATAAAAAATAAAAAAAATAAAAATATGCATGATAGGTTTGCCCTAGGGTCACCATAAGTTGGAGATGACTTGAAACTATACAAAAACAACATAATAGCCTGGCATGGAAGAAGCAGGGCATCTAATAGGTGACATGGAAGATGCAGTGGCCAAGAAAATGGTAATGTGAGCTGAGATTCTGGAAAAAATGACAAGATATTACTTGAACACCCATTTAATTTCTATCCATCATAATGCTTGTTTTCCTGAGTATGTTCCTATATTAGGTGGCCAGCACCTCACTTGCATGCAGTATCTGCAAACTCCCTGTTTTTCGATACAGTATTGTTCAGTTCTAGAAATTCCACATTGCTGCTTGGTTGCTTATGTTAGCCTACTGTTAAAGAATGGTTTCCTCATTATTCTTGTATAGCCTTTGCTCTTCTCCAGAAGGAAACTGTATGGAATTTTGGTAAAATGCTGTGATTCATTCTTGGGAAACTCCTAGTTCCCCTCAAATGTGGATCATGTTTCACAATAAGCATCAGTCTAATCCACAAAGAGTAATTTTAAAAATTCCTTTGTAGACCATCTGTGGCTTAAAGTGCTGGCTGTTTTCAAGGGATGGGTTTTCTTTTGGAGTATTTATTCAGCATTTGTTGCTTTCTGCAGCAACCAGATGATGTTGAAAACTAAGAGCAGGTGTACTAACTCTCTTACTAGCAAGGAGGGGGCAGGAGAGAACTATGGCCACAAAATAGCAGTTGGGATGAAAGAACTTCACACAGAATCATTCTAGGCATGTTCAGTTTTTGTTTGAATTCAAGTGTGTGTGCATGCCTTGAAGTTGCTTATTGATTTATGGCAACCCCATAAAATTTGCAAGGATTTTCTTATGCTGAGAATATTCAGTTGCAGTTTTTCCAGTTCCTTCCTCTGAAATAGAATATTCAGCCCGTGGTAATTGTTGGTGGTCTCCCATTCAAGTACTAACCAGGGCTGACCCTATTTAGCTTCCAAGGTGAAAATTTACTCTAAACTTAACATTTGTAAGTTGCAGTCTTTCACCTCAATCCTATAGTCCAGCAAAGATAACAACTGAAGCATCATATAGTTGAGATCTTGTATTGCTTTGGCAGTTAGTTTAAAACCAGGGTGGGCTTCATGAAGCCCTGCAGATGTTGTCAGATTGCCACTCCTAACACTCCTTACATTGTCTATGCTGGCATGAGTTGCTGGAAGTTACAAGAAACAATCTTCCACCTAAATATTAAGAAGATTTTTTATTTTTATTTTTAACTGTGAGAGAATCATAGAATCAGAGTTGGAAGATCTCCCTGCCATACAGGAATACAAAATCAAAACACTCCCAACAGATGGCCATCCAGCCTCTGTTTAAAAACCTCCAAAGAAGGAGACTCCACCACATTCAGAGGCTGCGCTTTCCACTGTCAAATAGCTCTTACTGTCAGGAAGTTCATCCTAACATTGAGCTGGAATCTCTTTTCCTGTAGCTTGCATCCATTGTCCCATCCTCAATATGGCAATCCCTTCAAATGTTTAAACATGACTATCCTATCACCTCTTAACCTTCTCTTCTACAGGATAAATATCCCCAGCTCCCTAAGTTGCTCCTCACAGGCATGGTTTTCAAACCATTCATCATTTTGGTTGCCCTCCTCTCTAGTTTGACATGTTATAGTTTTGGCCTGTACAGACCAGCCTGAACGGTCAGCCTGTGGGCGGAGTCAGGGTGGAGTGTCCTGATGATGCACGCCCTGACTCCCCCCCCCCCAGGGCAACATGATGCCAAGTGCCACTACAGATGGCGCATGGCCTCATTGTCCAGATGATGCAGCACCAAAGGAGTGCCATATAGCTGTGCCATCGTGGCCATGCCACCCTTTCATTTGCTTTTTGTGGCTCCTTTTTTGCGCCATCCCAAGGCTGGATTGGGGCCACGGTGTGAGATTGCTGCAGCTCCGATCTGGCCAGGAAAGGGGTGGCCTTCTGCCATCCCTTAGGGGTGGTTTGTATAACCCCTAAGTCAACATCTTTTTTGAATTGTGGTGACCCTACCACTGAACCCCATGGTAGCTTTGCCATTGATGTTGTTATAGTTGTTGTTATGTGTCTTCAAGTCATTTCTGACTTATGGTGACCCTAAGGAAAATGCTTTGTCTGCCACTAATGATGACTACTGCACACATTGGCTAATCAACACAAAGCAATGAAGTTGCAGAACTTATTTGAACCCTCTTATTTTCTCAAAATACTGAGAGAAAATAGGAGAAAATACTGAGCTGACACATAGCTGACTGGGAAAAAGCACACCATGCAGTTTGGGGAAATGCAGTCCAAACTGTTATGTAAGTGAACGTTGAAGCTGCAATGGACTATGGACCTGTCCATCTATGTCTGTCTGTCTAATCTAGTATTACCAAGACTGACAGGCAGATTCTTTCCTTGCCTTTCTTAGTAGAAATGCTGAGGTTTGTACTTGGGACTTCTTATACATTCTACCTGGAATCTCTATACACAAAACATCCTACACTCATTCTTCTGGATACTCTTGATATGGTCAGGCTCCCCCATTTCTTTGTTGAAATGTATCTAAATATATTCCGTAATTCCAGTTTCTCAGCACAGCCATAAAGACTTCAGATTGATAGAATTAATTGAGGCTTACCTCTGTGTCCAACATGCCAGTATATGTGTGTGTGTTGTGTGCCTTCATGTCATTTCCGACTTACGGCAACCCCAAGGTGAACCTATCATGGGATTTTCTTGGCAAGATTTTTTCAGAGGAGGTTTCTCTGTGCAATTGCCACCCTCTAAGGCTGAAAGTATGTGGCTTGCCCTAGGTCACCCATGAGTTTCCATGGCTGAGCAGGAAATTTAACCCTGGCCTTCAAATTTGTAGTCCAACACTCAAGCTACTACACCATGCCAGTAACTATAGCACATAAATAATAAAGATCAGGAGAGGAATCTATGATGATCTGGTCACAAGAAAATTTGAGAGACTTAAAAAATATTCAGTAACTTTTCAATAACCCGAAGTAGCTGCTAATTTTAAAATAAAGGCTATTCTGACTCGATTTAAGAGAAATAAAGCAGAATAGTAATTAATATTAGCTCAATAATGAGTGGGATGTCTTTAAACAGAGAAAACTTTATAGGAGCAAACTAATTATCTAGTGTTGTGGCCTCCTCCTCCTAAATAACCAAAGACCCACATTCTAGAACTGTGGCAGTTTGATTTCTGTAACTCCACACAACATTGGTGAAATGATGCTGAGGTGTTTTATTTTTTGAGCCTGCTGCACAGCTGTGCATGACCTCATTCGCTAATTCAACCCTGAAAGATGAAAAAAGTTAGCAATTAAATGGGTGATATCATAACTGTATGCATAGGCATACCCACATGTATGCAGAGGAGGAGGTGGTGAAGTGTTTCTTAATCTACCTGGCCACTGTGTCATGTGCAGATACATGAGCTTGAGTAATAAAGCACTGAAACTTGTGGATGTAGTTCTAAAAACAGGGCTACTGACACAAAGCTCTTCTCCAATAACCTCCAGATAGCTAAACCAATTTGCCTGCGGAAGAGTCTCACAGCTGGATGACGCAAAGCTAAGCCTGCCTTCTGTGAATTGTAACAATAATTATAGAGTATCACCAATAATAGTGAGTGTGTAATTCTCATTCTCGGTTTCTAGAAATGATTCTTTTTCATTAATAATGTTTGCCATTTTGACCTCACTATGAAGTCACTTGGCCACATCTGTCACCGTTTTCATCTGTGAAACTTGGGAAGGTGTGGAATTGTGTGGCACTTCATAACCTTTTAGGGCTGCCTAGTTGCCAGAGGGGAAAACAGGAAAAACACCAAGATTTTAGTTCATTGTGGAGAGCAGCTGCAAGTCCATGTGATCAGCTGCTTACTAAATGAGTTACTGAGAGGGAGTGATGTCAGTGAGGTTTTTTGCCATTTTGCATGCTCCAGACCAACTCCCCTGATTTGAGGAAATAATGCCGCTGTTAATACCATGAAGGAGTTCAAGTAGAACACTTGTTCTGATTCATTTTCTGCTGCATGTTTGCTAGTCCTGATCCTTTCCAGAGGCATGTGTCCTACACTCATTCTTCTGGATACTCTTGATATGGTCAGGCTCCCCCATTTCTTTGTTGAAATGTATCTAAATATATTCCATAATTCCAGTTTCTCAGCACAGCCATAAAGACTTCAGATTGATAGAATTAATTGAGGCTTACCTCTGATTCATTTTCTGCTGCATGTTTGCTAGTCCTGATCCTTCCCAGAGGCATGTGTCTTGAGATGGTACCCAGTAGTGCTAATAGGAGGACTAGATTAAATTTACCATTTTTGTAGCTTGGTCTTTGCTATTACATGGTGAGAGCTTGAAAACCATTGGTGACTTTCTCACATGAAACATTACAAATTGGATCCTCCCTTGTAAGTGCTTAAATGAATCGGATAGGCTACATTAGGGTTGTCATATATCTTCCTTTTCCTGGACATGTCCTCTTTTTAGGAGCTAAAATGTATGTCTAAGGTTTCTTACAAGGTCCCACCACCACCTCTGAAACTCAGAAGTGAACTGTCTTTGTAAGTGTGATTACTGCAAATCTATGGAAGAAAATGAAGCACCATATAGAGAATATCCTATCACAAGGGATGACCAAGAATATGGCTTGTGAATTTAGTGTCATCACACTGCACTGATGGGACTCGTGGAGAGAGGTGGGTGGGGGAAAGGAGAATGGTGGGGGCAAATTGGCTCTGGCAAGGAAGGAGGTACTGCATGATATGGAGTGATTGCAGACATTCCCCATCTTCCCTGGAATACTTGAATGTTTATCTCTCCTCCTCCTTTTTTCCTTCTGAAAACCCTTCATCCTTGTCCAAGTAACTTAGTCAGACATGTCCACATTTTTATCTGTGAAATGTTGAACTACATGGATTCATGCTTTTTTTTTTTTTTAGTGAATGACATATATATGTGTACAGTTGAAAATATATGCACATACTGCAGTCAGTGGAGAAAAACATATACATAGTAACAGTATATATAAAGGTAAAGGTATTCCTCTTTGGTAAGTTTGTCAAGTTGTGTCCGATTGTAGGAGGCGGTGCTCATTTCCCTAACTAAGCTGAAGAGCCATCGTTGTCAAAGACTACTCTGTGGCTCATGTGGCCATCATGACTGCACAAAACACTGTTTACCTTCCCAGTGAAGTGATTGCTATTTATCTAGTTGCATTTGTATGCTTTTGAACTGCTAGGTTGGCAGAAGATGGGACTAGTGATAGGAGTTCACTACATCATGCGGCACTTGGGCCTTGACCTGCCAACCTGCCAATCTTGCAATCAACAGAGTCAGCATCTTAACAGCGTGAGCCACCTTACATAAGTGAACAAATGAAAGTGTACAGAAAATGTGTACAGATTGTGCACAGAAAGAATCAAGGCTGACAGTTTTTAGTATCCTTACCTGAACTTAGGCACAAAGGAAATTCCCTTTCTTTCATTTTTATCTATTATAAGTATGTGTGTATATATAAAATAAAACTTATAGTTGGCTGGAAGCAACTTAAGATTTTTAAAATGCAGATGTAGAGGCAAGTGATCCATTTCCTTCACACTGGCCCAGAGATTTTGTGGTGTTCATTTAAGGTTGCCTCTTCCTTTCTTTCCATAGATTTCTTGTCTTTCCTAGTAATATGGAAGTAGGTTAACACTGTGATGTTACTGTGGTTGATGTCTCCTGGTGCTGTGGAGTGGTTGACAGGAGGAGGCTGCCTCTCAGATGCTGCCTGACCAGACTGCTGCTGGGAGAGCAGTGTTGAGGCTTTCAGGGTCTTGCATGGCTGCTGGATGAGTGAGAAGAGAAGTGAAACCCTTTCTCACTTATTCAGCCACTGCACTAGTCCCACTGGATGTATGCTGCCTTCTGGAGTGTCACGTGATGCAGTCGCTGCAGCCCCTAATGACACCCCTGGGTTAACACGCCCTTTTTCCTGTTGGAAATAGCTGTACCAGTTGGATTGGGCTGGCCAAAATGAAGGTGAATTTCAGTGTCATCACCTAACTTGGTGACACCCGGTGCAGGGGTGGGGGTGGGCTTCTGAGAGGCAAGACTTGGGTGTGCATGCTCCACACAGGAATGCACGTGCACAGGAATGCAAACACACATAAGCGAATGTGTGTGCGAATGGGGCGCCCAAGGCCTCGCAGTGGCCTGGAGGGGGGCAGGAGACTGACCAGGTGTCACTCTCTCTTCTGGGGTGTCACCCAGTGCGGCCTGGACCCCCAACCCACCCCTCCAGTGATGCTACTGTTACAAGTAGATAAACTGTAAGATTCCTCCCATCCATACCTGAAATTCTGAGGCAGTGAATCCACAATCTTTCTGAGAAAAAAAAAAAAGCATTTATTAATTTCCTTTTCTTCCTGGCTTGTACATGGTGCCCTTGGACCAGAGATTACCACTGTCAAAGTTCCCATTTATTTCTGGAACTGTGAGAATACTTTGGCTAGAGTGTTGGCAGGAGACCTAGGCACACCTTGATACATGACATGTATTATTGCTACTCCAGATGTTGTTTTATGATGGGCTTGTGAGCTGGCTGGGATACCCTTCTTTGATGTGGCTGATGTGAAGGATGGGGAAGTTATACAGGTCTCTACAGGCATCAAATATAGAAATGTTAACATGAAGTAACATATAGCATAGAATAGGTAGAGTCAGTACATGAATACTTGGCTACTCTAAGCAAATTTAAATCTCCATGGCCAGATGAACTATATCCAAGGCTATTAAAAGAACAGGCAGAAGTAATCTCCAAACCACTATCAATAATCTTTGAGAATTCCTGGAGGTCCCAGCAGACTGGAGGTGGGCAAATCTTGTCTCATCTTCAAAAAGGAAAAAGAGGACCCAAATAATTATTGCCTGGCTAGCCTGACATGAATACCAGGAAAGATTCTAGAACAGCTCATTAAACAGAGAGTCGGTAAGCACTTAGAAAGGAATTCTGTGATCACTAAAAGTCAGCATGGGTTTCTCAAAAATAAGTAATGCCAGACAAATCTAATTTCTTTTTTTGATAGAGTCACAAACTTGGTAGATGAAGGGAATGCTGTGGTTATAAAATATCTTAATTTCAGTAAAGCCTTTGACAAGGCCTCCCATGATATCTTGCAAAAAAGTTAGTAAAATGTTGGTTAGACTATAAGACTGTTACGAGGATTTGTAATTGGTTGACTGACCAAATCCAACAATGGCTTCTCCTCTGCCTGGAGAGAAGTGACTAGCAGGGAACCACAGTGACTGGCATGATTGAATAGAGGGCGTACTTATCAAATTTTCAATGACATTAAATTGGAAGAGGTAGTTAATAGTTTCAAAATGACCTTAATAAATTAGAAAGCTGGGCCAAAACTAATAAAATGAATTTCAAAAGGGAGAAATGTAGGATACTACACAAGGTTAGTGAAAAAGAAGTGCACAGATATAGAATGGGGAACACCTGGCTTGAAGGCAGTACATGCAAACAGAAGCTTGGAGTCTTAGCAGACCACAGGCTGAACATGAGTCAGTGATGTGATGCAGCAGCCAAGACAGCAATTCTAGGCTGCATCAATAGGAGCATAATATATAGACTGAGGGAAGTAACAGTACCACTCATCATCATCATCATCATCATCATTTGGTCAGACCTCACCTGGAATATTGTGTCCAATACTGGGTATGTTTAACATGGAGAAGAAAAGGTTAAGAGGTGATATGATAGCCATGTTTAAATATTTGAAGGGATGTCACATTGAGGAGGGAGAAAGCTTGTTTTCTGCAGTTCCAGAAACTAAGACATGGAGCAATGGATTCAAGCTACTTCAACCTAAACATTAGGAAGAACCTCCTGATGGTAAGAGCTGTTTGACAGTGAAACAATACCTTGGAGAGTGATGGAGTCTCGTTCTTTAGAGGCTTTAAACAGAGGATGGATGGTCATCTGTTCAGAATGCTTTGATTGTCTTCCTGCATGGCAGGGGGTTGAACTGGATGGCCCTTGTGACCTCTTCCAACTCTAGGATTCTATGTTTTATCAGTGGAAGTTTGGATCAGATTCTGGTGAAATACTTTTAGCATTTTCTCCAGGAAAACTGAACTAAATCCTTAAGTGTCTTTGTTGTTAACTTGTGAAATTGTGCAATAGAGACATGGTAACTGTAACAATTTCCATATGAGTGCCTAGTATTTAGTTGTTCGTGTATTGTGTTCTTTGCATAATCTTTGGGGCTTCATTTTAAGTTTACATTCTTTCCTCTACCTTTACTAGGCCTGAAATTGGGGTATGGTACAATGGAGCTATTATATGTTTTTAAAAGATTGGTTCCATCCCAGCATTCTGAAAATCATCCAGATAACTGTTTTGCAGTTGTTCTGGGATTCTGTTATGTTTGTTCTTTTAAGATCAATAATTCTTCTTAAACCTTCACTTCCTCCCTCCAACACATTAGCAATAATTTTTAAAATCAACTCTTTAAATGGCTAAACAGTGCAACTCTTAAATTAGGAATATAGTTAACTGTCACTATCCTTATAGTTTCTTTAACATTTATTTTTGTTTGGGAAAAGAATATTGACTAACACATGATGTTCAATGTCTTTACAGTTTGCAATTATAATGTTTAAGATTGGTGATCCTTATGTGTAAATCGCTGTGATAAACACATTTATGTAACTTCCACGTATTAGTTACTATAGCCCTTTTTCAAGGTTTGAAATATAATGTTGTAGATTCTCTGATATAGGTCTCTCACCAAAACACAGTAACCAAACAAAACGTGATCTGTTGTTCTTAAGTTTGTGCTTTTTTAATGAGAAAACAGAAAGTACTGTTCTAAACGACAGGATGTCTGTCTTTCTCCTTTTGTTTTCTCTAGCATTTCCCTCCTCTAAGCTTTGCAGCACTCACAAAAAATACATATACAAAAATATAATCACAATATATATATATATATATATATATATATATATTATACAGCAGCAAGCTCAAATGTGGTTTAACTTAGAATTGTTTCCTCCTCTGCTGGCTACATGAGCCTAGGGAGACTATTTATGCAACTCCCACCAAAATGATACAGGTTGGCATAAAATTTGTATACGGATACACTCTGCTATTTCATGGATGAAAACTGAGACAGTCCCAATTAATCCTCTGTCATCCTAAGTTTTCAGCTGCTTTTAAAGTGTCCTGGTTTCTCCCCTCCTCCCACTTTGCTCCTTTGTCCTCAGTTTACTTGAATTACTGCAAATTGAGTTCAAAGTTCAAAATTAGTTTGCACCTAGGAGTTTATCGTATGCTTAAAAAAATGGCTTACCCCTTCCATTTTCAAATCTGTTATGGGATAAAGTCAGGTATTATCTCAGGGAAAATGCTGCCGATGCTACTGCCCAACTGCATCCTGCCTAAAACCCAGCCAGAAGTCTCTCTTGGGAGCAACTTTGCAAATTGGCCAGCTGAATGTGGCTTCTAGCTGGGTTTTAGGCAGGATACAGTTGGGCGGCAGCATCGGAGGCATTTTCCCTGCAATAATACCTGACTTTATCCTGTAATAGACTTGAAAATGGAAGGGGTAGGTCAGGTTTTTTAAGCATGTGATAAACTCCTTCGTTAACTCAGCAAGGGAGAGAAGAGAGGAAGAGCCAGAATTTGACCCTTTCCAGTAGGCTCAGGGAAAAGCAAACTGCTACTGCTGCAGCCTAGCCTTGCCTAACATGTGCATTCTTCCTCATTAGTTTGTTTTGCCGTACTGACCACCCTCGGATGTTGCTTGACCACATGTGTCCTAGTTTTCATGTGTGAAATGTGACAGGATATTTCTGCCACCCCATAATAAAGTTTTCTGGGAGGGTTACAATAATGAAGAATCATAAAAAAATAAATAAATACCAGATATACCATAAAGATGTGGAGTGAAAAGCAACAAAATCCAACACTCCAAAGTTAAAACAGACTTACTGGAATGCTGGGGGCCCTTCACACTACACAAGTTTAGTGCTTTAAATTCCACTTTTAACTGCCTTATGTATCCTATGGAATTAGGGTTAGGGTTATCCTATGGAATTAGGGTGCTCTGTGGGTGCAAATTTTAAGTATCCCACAATAAAATGTAAACGCCAGAATTTTATATGATTTTGCCATGGGCATTAAAGTAGAATCATAGTGCTGTAATTGTGTAGTGTGAAAGAAACCCAGGTAGTACAAGTTAGCATAATGGCCTAGAAAAGAAGGCTGCTCACATTTTGCTTCCTTCTTCTCCTGTTGGTTATGGAGATGCCTTCTTTAATAGCTGTGGCCTCTTTTCTCCTGATGCTGCTGTCTATACTGATGTAGAACAGAGCACCAAGAGAACCCCGGCCACAGATCTGAAAACAGAAAAGCAGAGACTAGATAAGTTATTGACAAGACAGGTCTTTGCCTAGTTCTGAAAAGAATAGAATTTGGAAAAGCTACTGTTTGGAGACCACAACTCCTAGGCCCCATTCACACTACATTTTGATTCGAAGTGTGACGCGGGCTATATGACCCTCGTTCACACTTGAATCGACTTCCAATCCTCATCGGATCAATTAGTGGAGGAAAGGACCGGGTTAAAAGCAAATAGCCCGGGCTTTCCTGACACTAGTTTTAAAGTGGTCTTTTTCAGAAAACACCATTCTGAAGTGTTTCCAGTAAGTGGGAACGCTGGTCAGAATCGTGGGGTTTGTTGTTGTTGTTGTTGTTTTGGAGGGGGGTATTGATCGCAAAATCAATCTTGTGCATTTGTGATCTTGTGCATTTGTGATCTTGCGCATTTGCGATCAGTATAATGAAGAAAAAACACACACACACACACACTTGCTCCTGAGGGTCCTTCCTTCCTTCCTTCCTTCCTTCCTTCCTTCCTTCCTTCCTTCCCTCCCCCCCTTCCTTTCTTTTTTTCTCTTTTTCTTCATTATATTGATCACAAATGCACAAGATTACAAATGCACAAGATCACAAATGCACAAGATTGCATTTGTGATCTTGTGCATTTGTGATCAGTATAATGAAAAAGAAAAAGAGAAAAAAAGGAAGGAAGGGGGGAAGGAAGGACAGATGGACGGACCCCCCAGGAGCAAGTGTGTGTGTGTGTGTTTTCATTTTCTTCATTATACTGATCGCAATTGCACAAGATCACAAATGCACAAGATTTTAAATGCATAAGATTGATTTTGCGATCAATACCTCCCCCCCAATAAAAAAAAATTCCCCTGCGGGAAGAGGATGGGGCGTTAAGGGCTGTCACATTACATGGCAGCTCCAGTGGGAACGACAAGCGTTTCCGGCTAAGAAAGCGGTTCCAAACAAAGTCCCTTTTCATAGTGTGAACGAGAGGCCTTTTGGAATCGCTTTCATAAGCGGAGCACAGCCCAGTTCCAATGCGGGGTTTTCCACAAATGGGAATGGGCCCCTAGAATCTTCAACTAGCATGGCCACCTATTTATGACTCATGGAATTGGGTTTCTAAAAAATCTGCATTAAAGGGGTTCGATTAGTGGTTCCTGAACTTTGGTCTTCCAAGTGTCTTGGATTCCCAATTTTTGGCCAAACAGGCTAGGGGTTCTAGGAATTAAAGTAAAAAAAACAAAACACCTGGAGGACCAAAGTTTGGGAAACACTGTCTTAAATGATTTTACATAAGCATATGGTGCTCATGTGGTTCACTGCAAGCAATCTTGCCTGAAAGTTTGAAATGGTTTTAATTTTTCCAAGTGTTGCTTCCAGTTTCTTCTGAAACTAATGCAAGATCTTTCTTCAGGCTTCCTTTATGTAACTATTAAAGAAAAACCAAAGAACTCAAACTTCAGCTCTCTTTCTTTTTCTTTTTGGTTTCTTATTGCGGCAAGAAGTGGGTCAAAATTATAGATTTCACTCCTTCGTTAAGTGAGGTTTGTAGTGGTTGTGGAGTTCTTTGGAACTGGAATCCCTTGTCGTGTTCCACTGGTAAGCGTGTCTTCTGAAGTAGGCATGTATAACCTTTCATCACATGTTGCAGAAATTACAGGGGGAAATGGGAGTTTTATGTCCACAGTTATGCAACAGCAGCAGTAGGGCTGTGGGGGGAATCCACGGTCAGCAAGTTCAACTGGAGAAAACTGTTTGGGCTCATAGCCAAAAATGTTACAGTAAGTGGGCCCCAAGAGTACACTGTGCATGTCTCTCTGGACTCTAAGTCCATGTGAAACAGCAAACATCTGAATCTTAGCTTGATCCAAGTGGTTTGTTTATTCAAATCACTGAGGGGCCTTTGTGTATGCTTTAGGGAAAGAATAGCAACCTGAGCATGTGCACACACATACACAACAAATTGACTCCATCCCTTTCAATGTTTTACAGATAAAAATTGGGACACATGTGGCCAAGCAATAAGAGTGTCATCAGGATAGCAAAATTTATGAATGAAGAGTAACAGACAAGCTAGGAGAGACTGCAGCATTTTTCTTTTGCCTGAGCCTACTGAGAAGGGCAAGATCCCACCTCCTTTAGTTAGATTTTGTACACATATCTTTTATTGTATGGTTTTTGGGAAGGATGATTTGACTCCTTTAAACAAAAGAGCATTTTCATAGTTAAGCTGCAGTGCTTCAAGAAGGATAGGTATTAATCTCTTGCCTTCTAATTACTTCCAAGTTTATTGGGAAGGGGGGGGGGCTAAAATAACTTGGAGCGAATGCACAATGTTGTTTCAGTTGAACTGTTTGCTTTTTTAATGTTAAAAATGCAGGTCTTCATACAGTGTCTCACTAGCAAATAAAATTCACCCTTACAAGTAAATAGATTTGACAGATTTTCTTGGAAGGATGGATCAATGGTTGCAAATCTGAGCCTCATGAAAAGTAGGAGCTGCAACACCATTTTTCAGTATGGAATCTCCCTGTGGAGTGTGTCAGTGGATTGTGCCCTTTCCTTCTACTTCACCACTGGTTCTTCCATACTGAACACTTGGCCACTGAATATGCTCAGTCTTTAAACCTTGGGGTACCTGATGAGATCTTGTTCTTTTATCTGAACAATGCTGTTTTTGCCAGGTATTTCAGCAATTAGAAAATAAGTTTGCTCTTGGTGAATTTAACTATCTTATATACTGTTAGTTACTGATAGACAACTCCTGAGGTTAGCCTAGGCCTTCCATGCTTTACTTATTTAATTTTACAAATATTTATAAGATTTCAAAGATTTGTACAGGAGTTGTGAAATATATAACTAAAATTAAAATACACTATTTATATTGTCTTTGAAGCAGCTGATTGCACAGAGAATGCTTACAAAAATAGGTGAGTTTTCAGCATTTGTCTAACAATAAAAAAAAATAATTGGATCATGTTGAAAATAAGATGAAAGACTATTCTATGCATCGGGTACCTCTGTGCTGTAGGCCCTTGATCTAAATAGACACTGTTAAGAATGATGATGGATTAGATTGGGGTGGTGCTGGAGAAGAGTGCTGAGGATACTATGGACAGCCAAGAAAACAAACAAGTGGGTTCTCGAATAGATCAGACCAGGGCTCTCCTTGGAAGCTAAGATGATCACGCTGAGACTATTGTATTTTGGTCACATAATAAGTAGGCACGGATTGCTAGAAAAAACAATAATGCTAGGAAAGGTAGAGGTAGAAGAAAGCGAGGAAGACTACAAACCAGATGGATAGACTCAATCAGGGAGATTATGGTCAGGGGCTTGCAAGGCAGTAGGGATTCTTGGAGATGTCTTATCCACAGGGTTGCCATGAGTCGGAACTGACTCGAGGGCAGCTAAGAATAACAACAGCTCCCAGAATCCTTTGCCATTGTTTATACTGTATAGAATTGATGTAGGCCAAAACAACAGCACCACACACACTCATGGACTACGTGCTTAAATTATGATGGTGAGAACTTCTAGTACAGCATTTGAAACAGACACTGAGGTGAATTCCTGCCTCTAACTAAACCCCAATATTTTCACAACATCTGAGCCAAAAAAAGATCTAACATTCAGATTGCAGATGTCGAAAATCCAAATATATATTTACATTAAAAGAAATATCTCCTTCAAACTCGCTCAGTCCTGATTCTTGTGATGCAACATCCTCTTTCAAGATAAAGTAGGGAACAAAAATTATAACTGTGTTTTGGGTTAAACAAACTGGCCTATATCACCTTTTAAAAGTCATCCTACTTGTGTCCAAAGGGGCAACAAAAACCAGAGACATTGTTTTAGTGTTCTCTGTTTCATGTAATAGTTTGATATAAACTGAATAAACACGACATTTGAAACATCAGCAACGCTGCTGTTCAGAACAAATATTTCTGCAAGAACAGCTGGCTAACTTGCAATGTTTTTTGCCAGGAAAGTACAACAGGGTTTCATCTGAAAGTGTCACCTAGTGGCCATTCTAGTGGCTTACATTTTGGGTTGGAGTTGGTAGACTTTGAGGTTTCTTGTTTAGTTCATGGAGACATAAGAGTTGATAGAAGTCTTATACTCCAACCACCTGATAAGTGCAGAAAATCTAAAGATTGCATACCATGGTGTGTCCTTCAAGACACTTCTGCCCCATGATGGCAAAGCCCATTTCTATCAAGACATTGTATAAATGTTCAACCCAAATCTACCTTCCTTAAGCCTCTTAGATCTACTCTTGCTCTCTGGGGGAATCAGGAAGTCATATTTTCTTTTTTGAGTGTTGAGAGGGTACTCTTATGCCACCTTTCAACATTCTGTTCATGAGACTTTCAAGGTCCATCAGCTAGAGTGGGAATGAACAACTCTGGTGAATGAAGACTGCTACCAGAAGGCCACCTAGATTTCCAAAAAAACAAGAAAAACAAAAACAAAACAGGAACTGTCTTGAAGTCAATTTCTGGCCTTTTAAAAAGCAGGAGTTTTAATGTTAAACAGTGAAGGGGCTCCCTGAAAACTATTGGTTCAATTGCCATTCCTAGTGTCCCCCAGAAGAGGCAATTCATCCTGCTTTGGTTAGAAACAGGTGAGTCTGGGGAGTATGGAAGGACTGAGAGTGACAAAACCAATCTTGGGGGCTACATGTGGCTCCAAACCTAATTTTGCCCCTCCTAGAACTAGGAAATAGTATGCCTATGTGAGTTACATGCACATTTAAAAAACAGAATAGTCAATGAAACAAGAACTTCTTTAAAGATAATAGGTTCATTCCTCCACTGTGGAATATGACAGCAAATTATAACAAATCAAAAATGAAATTTTGGATTTGAATGAATGCTTTTTTGGGTGAAATCTGTTTCCTTTTTCCAGTGAAGGACTGTTTCACAGTTCTTTGCAGTAAAATTCTGCTTACATAAGGATAAACACTCATTGGACTCATGTTTAATGAATTCCTTCTGTATTGCTGGGATGTCTTCTGCCAAATATTCATTGGGGAATACCAAGGAACAAATAATTCTATTCAGCATCTTTCAGGAGAGCAATTCTGTTCTATCTGTATCTACTCCCATGGGCTCTCAGGGATCAGAGGACTGTAGCTACGTTTGGGGATGGGAAGAATTTCTTCTCTCTTTTGAATATGATCTTGACCAGTGGCTCAAAATATTAATGATTTTGGATGGCAATGCCCCAAATCCCCCAGCTCCAGAGCCTGGCAGGTTCTGGGAGGTGTAATCCAAAAACAAAATAAAATAAAAAAATAACCCAACTATGCTCTGATGATGTTGTACACTGACAAGGAACATGACAATAAATGGGAAGAGTGTCAAGACCAAAATTCCAACTATTACACATTTAGTTTAGCTCCAGTTGCCATTTCCATCATTCTAATGTAAGGATTTGGGCATTAGACTCAGATAAGTATAGTAACATCCCATATCCACAAAGCAGTAATAACTTTATGGGGTCAACCAAAATAAACAAAATCCATGTTGCAAGCTTTCAAAGCTCTACTGGCTTCTTCATCAGGCAAAGGCATTAAAATTCACACAGGCCCCATAAAATCCAATAAAGATTTTGGATGTTATTGTACTTTGCAACATGGACATCATAACTAAGCATGGATCTGTTTTTTTAGAGGTGAAGATGTCACTATTAAATAAGTTTCCTCTGTGTTTCCATTTCCTCATTGATAAAAATTCTTACAGTAGCAAATGTAAATTTTAAGAGGTGGGAGGTGGGGATGGGATTGTTATATTTTAATTGTTGTTGTTTTAATCTTGTTGTACCCCACCTCGATTGCCTGTTCAGAGGGACAGGCTAGAAATAAAAATTATTATTATTATTATTATTATTAATGAAGTTATAGTGCATGTATTTTCCAGTTCTGGCTCTAAAAAGTAGGCCAATTCAGGTTCCAGGAAAATAACTGGCTACTGAAAATAATTTCAGTGTCAGATCCCAGGCCTCTTATTCCATAGTCCCAAATCATAAATACTGTAAGAAATACTTGGGCCTGTGTTGTCTTCACAGGATTGTTTCTCTTGTGATACGTTTTAGTGGATGTTTTGGAGAAGATGAAACCCACTCATCACAATAGGAATCATGTGAAAACCATTGGCAGTCGTTGGCTTCCATGTCACTCGGGCCATTGCTTCCACTCCTGGTTTTAGTTTATATGCTTTAAAGGAGCTATCCAAGGTGCTAGATCTTTATGGGATGGAGTTAAATGACTTGGGTAGTGTAAAGGTTTAAAATTTCTGGAAGAATTGGTGAGGAGTGATACTTAGCACTCACATTCACCCTATGCACATGTTTTATATGCGTGACATCTTTAAAATCTGGACTACAACCAGAAGTGGATTCAGCACCTGTTCCTATGGGATTGCCACTGAAGGAAACCTATTGGCCATCCAGCCCCATTCAAGCTGCATCATTCACATGTTGGTTTTCTTTGGTCATTCAGATGATTTTGGAATTCCAAAGTAGACTTCTAGTCTGCATCTATGCTACAGAATTAATACAGTTTGACACTGCTTTAACTGACATATCTCAGTGCTGTGGAATTCTAGGATTTATAGTTTTGTGAACTATTTAACCTTCTCTGTACAAGAGCGCTGATGATCCATGAAATTACAAATTCCAGGATTCCGTAGGATGGAGCCATGACAGTTAAAGCAGTGTCAAATTGCACTAATGCTGCAGTGTGGCAGAAGTCCAAATTTTGATTCCATTTGTATTTATAAGAATAAAATAATTCAGTACTAGTAATTGCAGATCAATGCTTTTTTCCCTCTGAAATATCTTGATAGTATTGTGGAGTCTCTGGAAACTCAGCAGGAGAGAGCCTGGAAATAAATTCAATTATTGGCCCACAATTTCCTTTAATTTTTGATCCAAAGAGCAAAATATTAAGGACGCAATTAAACCCAAATTCAATGCATTTCTTAAAGTGCCATTCATTTAAAGAGGGAGAGCACAATGTCCAGTTCAAGAAAGAAAATTGGACAAATTGGAATAGATTCAGAGGAGGACAGGAGATAATAGAAAAGAGAACAGTTGGAAGAAACCCCAAGGATAATATAATCCAGCTGCCTTCCAATGCAGGAAACGGTAGCTAAAACATACCTGATAGATGTCCATCTAATGTCTGTTTTTGAAAAACTATAGACTAGGGATAGTTTGGGGATTCTGTTAGTATACCGGCCACCCCGTTGCCTAACAGACTTCCTAACCGAGCTGACTCAGCTGGTCTCTGTTGGAGACACCCAGGCTTTTGGTCCTGGGTGGCTTCAACATCCCTCTCGAGACCAGCCCTTCCGATCTATCTGGAGCAGCTCGGGAATTCATGGAATCTATGACAGCCATGAACCTATCCCAAATGGTTGACAGGCTGAACCATTGTGCAGGTCACACCCTCGACGGGGTTTTTAGTACGGAACAGGAGTATCCGTGGGTGGAGCTAACCAAAACCTCCGCTCTGTCATGGACAGATCACTTTCTGATCAAGGTGGAACTAAAAGCAGCATTTTGTCCCCCCGGGGGTGGCGGACCCATTAGAATGGTCTTCCCTCAAAGGCTCATGGAACCAATCAGTTTCCAGAAGGCCCTAGAGGGTTTAATGGTTGGCAATGCTGGTGATTGCTTTGAAGCCTTGGTAAACACCTGGAACACCGACATCCCCAAGGCTATCGATGCGATCACCCCTGAGCGTCCTCTCCACCCCACTCCTAATCATAAACCCTGGTACACAGAAGAACTCAGGGAGATGAAGCGACTAGAGTGCAAGTGGCAGAAGACTCGACTCCTATCCGACAAGACTCACCATAGGCAGCATCTTCGTGCCTATCGGGAGGCTTTGTATGCAGCACGGAAATCTTTCTGCTCTGCATGCATTGCGTCTGCAGAGTCTCACCCAGCGGAACTGTTCAGGGTGGTGGGGGAGCTGACACAGGTTCCCCCGCGCCAAATCCCCTTCTTAACCCTACGACGGCCTGCTGCGATGCGTTTAACAACTTCTTTGCAGATAAAAATCTCTCGGATAAGAGCTGACTTGGACGCCACCTTTTCTCCAGATCCTATAAGTGAGGTGTCTAGAGACTCCGTTGTTGTCACATTACTGGATGAGTTTCAATCTGTAAGTACCGATGACGTGGACAAGCTACTTGGAAGTATGCGGAAGATGACTTGCCCTCTCGATCCTTGTCCATCCTGGCTGGTCGCCCAGGGAGGGGACGCACTGAGAGTGTTTCTTCGGAATACGATCAATGCGTCCCTCAGGGAGGGCATCTTACCATCTTGCCTCAAGGAGGTGGCGGTTAAGCCCCTCCTGAAAAAGCTCTCCCTTGATCCCCTGGATAGAAACAACTACAGACCAGTGTCCTTGCTCCCATTTTCAAGCAAGGTGATCAAGAGGGCGGTCGCTATCCAACTCCAGGCAGTCTTGGATGAAGCCGATTATCTTGATCCATTCCAAACCAGCTTCAGGACAGGACATGGAGTGGAGACTGCCATGGTTGCTCTGACCAATGACCTCTGCTTGAGCATTGGCAGGGGTAGTGTGACCCTGTTAGTGCTGTTGGATCTCTCAGCGACCTTTGATACTGTAGATCACTCCATCCTTTTGGGTCGATTGAGGGAGTTGGGAATCGGATGCACTGCTCCTCAGTGGTTCCGATTCTTTCTCTCTGACAGATCCCAAAGGGTGAGGCTCGGGGGCAGTTGCTCCTCCAAAATTGAGCTTAATTGTGGCGTCCCTTAGGGCACCATCCTGTCCCCGATGCTATTTACTATCTACATGAAGCCGCTGGATGGGATCATTTGGAGGCATGGAGCTCAGTGTCTTCAGTATGCTGATGACACTCAGATATATCTCTCCATGACCAGATCGTCGGCTCAGAGCTCAGATGGCGTGTTTCTTCTTAATGACTGCCTTGCAACAGTAATGGATTGGATGAGGGAAGCTAAATCCAGACAAAATGGAGGTACTAACAGTTACCGGTCTGAAACCAGGCTTGGGAATATAGCCTCCAGTCCTGGGTGGAGTCACACTCTCCTCTAAGAACTCTGTTCACAGTCTGGGGGTACTCCTCGACTCATCGCTTCACATGACTAGTCAGGTGAATGCGGTAGTCAGGAGTGCCTGTTATCAGCTTTGGCTGATATGCCAGCTGTGTCCTTTCCTGGATACGAAAGACCTGGAATCTGTGGTACACGCTCTAGTAACCTCACGTCTGGATTTCTGTAACTCGCTCTACATGGGGCTACCCTTGTGCCTAACCCGGAAACTTCAATTAGTTCAGAACATGGCAGCCAGGCTTATTACAGGAACATCAAGGAGAGAGCACATAACACCAGTGCATAAAGCTCTCCACTGGCTGCCCATTAGTTTCTGGGCACAGTACAAGGTGTTGTACCATGGCCCAGGCCCGTCTTACCTTAGGGACCACCTCTTCCCATATGAACCACCCCGCACACTTCGGTCCTCTGAAGCCTATGAAAACTAGGCTGTCGCAGACCTCCCAGAGGACTTTTTCAGCTACCGCACCCAAGCTTTGGAACAGCTTGCCAGACGAGATGCGTCTCATTACATCTTTGGCCAGCTTGAAAAAGGCCTTAAAGACGCATCTCTTCCGGCAGGCCTTCCCTGGAAGAGGGAATAAATGAAATACCAACTACTGGTTCTGAAAATGCAAATGGAACTTGGGAATTAACCTTAGTTGTCCCCCTGCTTAAATCTCTTGATTTCATCCATTGGGGATTTGCACTTGCACTGTCCATGAGACTGCACCTTGTTTTTACTGTTCTTGACGAATTTTAACTGAAGTCAATTTTAACAAGCTTTGGTTTAATCTAGTTTTAAGGGGTGGTGGTGGTTGGGAAGGGATATGACTGTTGTTTTACTTTGTACTTTTTAACCTTGTTGTACCGAGTATTTCATTAGAGGACCGGGTTATAAATAAACATTATTATTATTATTATTATTTTAAAAAATTATTATAATTTATGGGTTATGATTCATTTTTATTATATTTATGTTTTTCCCTCCATGTTTTCTTTTCTTTTCTTTTTTGCTGTACTGTATTTGTTGCTATTTCTGTTTTTTCTCTTTCTTTTAAATTTAATTTTAAACTTTTAAAACTATGTATACATGCAGATTTTTTATATATATATATATATATATATATATATTAATTTTTTTGGAAAGTGCATTGTGGTTACCCTTCAACCCTCCCACTTACCTATCCCAGTTGACAGCATAGTTCAGTCTCCCTGTCCATAACAAAATCAATCATAGTTCCTAGTCTATTATTCCACAGCTTTAAATGAGACACTTAGAAAGGTGATCCATAGTATAGTTCATGAATGGGGACCAGACTTCCACAAAAGTGTCCTTTGATATTTCCCCTCCACTGAGCCAAGTATGGGAGGTTAATTTTTCTCCTGAGACAGTCTGCCATGTGTACACATGCAGATTTTCCTGGAGGCACCAAAGTTTGAAAAACCATCTTTTAATTTTAAACCTGAATTAAGATGGTGTTGGTGGGTGCCAACTGTGCCTCTAAGCTGAGGGTACTCCACAATTCGTATGTCACAATAGACAAGATCCTCTCTGACATCCTTACACAGGCTATTTGTTGTAAAAATTTTAAATGTTTCTGTCTTGTGAGCTGCATTGAGCCCCTTTCTGGGAGCCCCTTTCTATGAAAGGTGGCATGAAAATGAAATAAAAATAAATAAAATATTTCTCCTGCTGATGAGAAATGGAGGTGGGACCTCTAACAGATGTTAGTCATAAAATCTACAGATATCAGGAGAGAGACCTTTTTGAAGTATTGAGATCTCAAGGCTTTAGGCTTTCAGTGTCAACGCTAGCATCTTGAGTCAAGACCAGAAGAATATTGCTAGCCAATTCTGTTCTTTAAATTGTTGTTTCAATAAGATGTTCCTGCCAGGAATGTAGCTTCTGTGTTTTGCACGAGCTGAAGTTTCTGAGCAGCCATCAAGGACAGCCCCACACAGAGCACACTGCAATAGTCTAATCAGCAGGTTACCAGTATAGGAACTACTGTGGCCAGATTAAATATATAAAATTATGGATTGTTTCCTATACAGGCATCTTAAAATGAAACTTCTTGGATATTCTGAAAATATTATGAGTTTAAAATATTTCAGTTCAGGGACAAGGCAACACTGTGATATGGGATGCTGATATGCAGAGCCTCTTATATGCTGTAAAACTAGGAGGGATGTTTTGAGAGAATGTCTTAAGCTTATAATGTTGTTGTTGTTTGTTGTTTTTGTATGCCTACAAGTCATTTTTGATTTATGGTGACCCTATCAAGAGGTTTTCATGGCAAATTTCTACAGAAGGCATTTGTAATTGCAATCCTCTGAGGCTTAGAAAGTGACACTTGCTTGAGGTCACCCAATGGGTTTCATGGCTCAGTGAGGATTTGGGCCCTCTTCTCCAGAGTCATAGTTCAATACTCAAACCATTGCACCATGCCTTTTTGCTCTTTTAAAAGATTGAGGATGTTTCCAGAGGGAGAGCTCTTCTCAGTGCCAACCTAAAGGTCTTAGGCTGTTATTTCCTTATTTCCTTGACAAGATTAATATTTGTGTGTATGAGGAAAGATGTGCAGAGGATGGGGGAGAGCAAGGACAGAATGGGAAAAGAGGTTACAAGTCACAGAGGAAATCCTCTGGGCCCCCTTATAAATTCTATGGATGAGACTGGACAAAACTGGCAAAACCACCTCTGAGTATTCCTTGCCTAAGGAAACCCTATGAAATTCTTGGAGTTGTCATAAATTGGCAGACAACTTGAAGGTACACACACATAGGAAGGCTATTGTTTGGATGCTCATGTGAGGAAGGACTGTAGCTCGGTGTCTAGAGAGTGTAAGTTATACGCAGAAGGTTCCAGGTATAATCCTTGGCATTTCTAGGTAGGGTTGGGAGACATGTCTGCACTGACTAAGTGAAACCCTGGGGATCCATTGAGATGGAGGGTAAACTCAATACAAGGTAGTTCACAGGAGCATCCCTCCCGGTCACTGCTTTTGACATCTTCCTGGGTCAATATCACTCTTTTCTCAAGTGGAGGGGAAAATGCACAATGAGTGTAACCTTGCTTGAAGTGTATCATAGCACTCCTTGTCAATGTTGACATGGTTCTCTGTGTCTGGCAATGGCACCTACTCCATCCCATCTACAAAGAGGTCTGAGTACCATAGATATATGATAGATATCAACTGATTATAATGTTTAAGGTTGTAGTTCTAAATATGCCCTTGAACTCTCATCCCAGGATCTACCGAGACGTCTGAGCTCGCCTGGCCCTATCAAGTATATGAAGTACCATCTCTTTTTCTGAAACAAGCCCTTTATTTAACAGGAAAGCTCCTATAAACAGACCATCTGAAAGTAAACAGCATTTTCTGCCAGGGTGCAGCTTGGAGTCAGCATGCCAAACAGAATTAATTTCCCCCATTTTTGGGTTGCTTTCACATTACAAGAGCTTGGAGAATAATTCAGTTTTGGAAGTCCTTCATATTTCTCTGTTGCTACAAATTCTTTCTATGGCATTAAGCAAACTACCTTCCCTCTCACTGTTTCTGTACCCTGCCTTTGCTTCTATTACCCATGGTTCTATCAGACGAGAGTTTTTGCAGCCCCAATCCAGAGTCACTCCACATCCATCCAAGTGAATTCACATGAATGCACATTGAATTATCACACATGAATGCTGTTATATGAAGCCATTCCAAAGCCAATCCAAAGGCACCCCAGAATTCAGTGAATTCAATAACAACCAAATTCACAGAAATCAGTTCCAAGGTCACTTCAGATTCAATCTGAATTGGTCTGGTGTGATAAGGTTAGAAAGGATGTAAAATGCTTTCAGTATGTAACAAACATGAAAGCAGATGGACCTCTTTAAGGCCAGACCTCCTGCTTTTTCACACTAGGGGACAAACAGGATTTAAACGAGTGTTAAACAGGAAATGTCCTGTAATAAACATAGGGCATTTCCTGTTTAACTCTCATTTAACTCTTGTTTAAGTCCTGTTTGCTCCCTAGTATGAAAAAGCAGCTAGTGTTAGACAAAACGAGATGGTCAAATTCAAGTGGGATTTTTTTTTTTGACACACCATTGAAGGCCAGCATGAATTAGAAATTTCTTTAGCTTCATTATGGGGGCCTCTGAGGAGGTCTACCTCTAGCAATGATATGATGGTAAATTCAAAGTTCAAAGGCTCATCAGGACGGTCTCAAAAGCCAAAAACTGAAGGAGAGTCCAAAACAGTTGACACCTATTTTGATCCATATCAACCAAGCAATTTTCAGCTCCACTAGGAGCGTGTCTTATTTAAAGTGAATGGGTTTTAATTGCCTATTTGAAACCAAAAACTTCTACTGTATATACTGTATACGTCTAGAAATTATAGTTTAAAAATTCCATAAAATCAAAATTCATAATCTTGATTTCAAAGCCTGTCCTAGAGGTTGACTTATAATCAAATATATGTAGTAAGTACTTGGCATTATAGCAAGATACAGCTCATTGGGATACATACGTTTGCTGAGAGAACTCAGATGTCCTCCAAGTACAATCTAAAGTGGGATGGTGGCATCAGATGTCCTCACCATCATCCCTGGCCTTATTTTTTTTAAAGTGTTGTTTGGCCATGTGAGTCCTGGTTCCACTACACTGGAGTAGTCTTGTTGTACCCCGCCTCGATTGCCTCCAAGTTTTTAGGCTTCCTGGGGCCATTATAGGTGAAGGGGAAGCCTTTTTAACTATAGTAGGTGAGCAGAGTCATTTCCTCTTTGCTTTTGTTTGCAAAAAGTCCTCTTTGGGGCCTAAATTAGGCCAGGAGGCTACAAAATGTAGTGGAAATGCACCCCTTGCCTTGTAGTGGACAGTTTTGGGCAAAACAATATTTATGGGGAAAAATATAATGTTTTTTTTTACCTCTGGGGCACCCTGGGGCCACATGTGGTTCACAGACCACATTTTGTGCATCCCTGCACTACACCATTGGTTCAGACACCAAATTTCCTGGGTTACTGCTGATGCATTCTCTTGTCCCTTCTCCTCCCTAATCTTCCACATACTTTTTTGAGAATTATTTTGAAATTTCAACTACAAGGATATAGCTGCATGTGGCATCAAATGAGCACTTTTAAAAAAAACTTTCCTTTTTGTGTAGAATAAATGAAACACTTAAATTAGCTCAAATGTACAGTTGGCTTCTAACATGCCTCTTTCCTGCTTTTCTGTCCCATAGTAAATGTAAACACATGACACTCATAGTGGGAAAGAGGTACAAAGGCTTGCCTGTGTTGTGTTAAAACAGTTTATGCCTTGCTGGATGCATCAGTTCTGCAAACCCCCACACTGCTTAACAATGTGTGCTTGAAGTCATGCAATCCAGTGTAAACAAATATGACTTGGGTTTCAAATAAACTGGGCATCTCTTTGTAGAATGTAACATGTAATTTCAATGAGAAACCTCAACTTCTTCTGAATTGTAATTGCTTTGCCACGTAAACCGCAGGGGAAAGACACAGCTGCACAGTGAGGAGTGTGTGTACAAGATAGAGATCAGCAGCTGAAATATATACACTTGACTGTCAAACAAGAGCAGCTTCTATGAATGTCATTTGGAAGAACTCAGTGCATGGTGTTTGGTGCTGGTGTAATCCCCCCTCCACATGCATGTTGTAATGAATTGCAAAAGGCTGTTCAAGATTTGCATTTACGATGGCACAAATGCTACACTTTAATGATGAGGACCCTCTTTTAGCTCCGGAACCAAATTCAATGTCAGAAGTTTTGGGGGGCTCACATTCCAGTGATGGACAGCAGAAAGGGAGTCCTAGCATGTTAAAACAGTTGACACTCTGTATCCAAAGATTCTTTATCCTTGGATTCAACCATCCACAGCTTGAAAATATTTTAATTTTTTTTAAAAAAGCCAACCTTCAGTTTGCTGTTTTATATAAGAGACACCATTTTACTATGCCATTATATTTAATAGGATTTGGTGTCCATGAGGGGTTCTGGAACCAAAACCTAGTGGATGCTAAGGATCCACTGTATTGCTATTACTAGTATTGCAAAATACTAGCATCATCACCACTAGTATAATTGTTCCTCACCCTATATGAAAAGCTCTTGGGCTGGCATACAAGTGAAGTTAATACAAACATGCCAATGCAGTTTAAATTAATACAAATAATTTAAATGAATACTAAATTCTGTTGTTGCATGCCTTCAAGACATTTCTGACTTATGGCAATCCTAAGGTGGGGGTTTTCATGGGGTTTTCTTGGCATGATTTATTCAGAGGGAGTTTGACTTTGAATTCCTCTGAGAGAACATAACTTGTCCAAAGTCTTCCATGCCTGAGCAAGGATTTGAATCTGGTCTCCAGAGTCACAGTCCAGTGTTCAAACCGCTATACCACACTGGCTCTTAGACTAAACGTATTCAACATAATTAACAAATTAGATTAAAAGAGTTGAAAACCATGACCATTAGCATTTGAAATAAATAAACTAGACCCAAAGGCTTTGGTAGTCAGTGCCTAAATAAAACCAGTGTTCAGCAAATCAGGACTCCAGGAAGAAGGCGTTCCACAACTGGGGTGCCACAGCTGAAAAAGCCCACAATGTATTAATTGTGGGGCACAGAGGAAATGCACAGTTGTCACTGGCAAATATTAATACTTGGGCATGCACGTATTGGGAGAGGCACTCCCTCAGATATTTTGTCTCAAAAAGTTCTTACTGCTAGTAAACAAGCTTCTGGAAGAGGCAATTCAGCCTTTCGGAATGAGAGGCAATGAATGGAGCATAAACCAGGAGTGGGATATTAAAAGAGTGGGATAACAGAGAGAGGAGTGTGGACATCTTGGAGAAGCGAAAAAGTACAGGTTAGTACCCTTGGATGACCAGATCAAGCCTCCTCCTCAGGGCATCATTAGAGGAGTGCAGGGGTTATGGGTGGCACCTCAGAGGGGCTGAACACCCAGTGGGACTGTTGCTGCTGTCTGTTCCAAGACCCCCATGACTGCCCCCTCCATCAGTCAGGGTGCCTCTGCCATCCATTGGCTAAGCTGCTGGTGGGGATGAGTAATGGTGACTAGGGAAAAGGCTGGCCCAACCCCACCAGCAGTGGAGTCACAAGGGTGTGTGTGGTGGTGTGGCCCACACTGGATGACACCCCTGAAGAGGGTGACATTCAGTTGGGCCCTCCTCACATGCCATCCTGTCCTTTTACTCATGAGAAGGATGGGGAAGCACCGAGGAAGGCTGTGTGTGCTCATTGGATCTGTGCGAGTAGGAAGAGACCACAAGGACCATCCAATCCAACCCCATGACATGCAGAAACTCACAATTAAAGCATCCTCACCAGGTGTCCATCCAGCCTCTGTTTAAAGCCCTTCAAAGAAGGAGGTACTTCTGGTAGTCAAGATGTCCTGTCCCAGCCGAGGATTTCCACTGCCCTGTCCCTGATTTGTCCCTTCTCACTTGCTGCCCCTCACTCCTGGAACCTTCTTCCTCCACATGTGAACCTCATCACTTCTCTAACCAGATTCAAAATTAAGTTAAAGACTATATTGTTTAGGGAAGCGTTCCCACGATTCTGCCATCTGCCCCAGGATGCCTCCTTTTAACTATGTATTAAGAAGCCGTGCCCTCCCTCCAGTCCATCTGCCTTGGTCCTGGCCCTAGAGAGAGGGAGGGAGAGAAGAACCACTGGACCTCACCCCCTTCTCCTCTTCCTTTTGTGTTGTCTCTTTTAGATTGTAAGCCTGAGGGCAGGGATCCATCCAATTATAAGATTGTATGCACAGCACTGTGTACAGTGCTATAATAATAATAATAATAATAATACTTCATCACTCTCCGAGACAGCATATTCCACTGTTTAACAGATCTTACTGTCAGGAAGTTCTTCTTAATGTTAAGGTGGAGTTATATAGAGCTAGGCTGCTAGCTCTGTCCCCCAGTGACTCACTGAAGTGACTTGCAGAAGCCCCACTCCCTCAACAACAAATACACGCTCCCAAGCTTTTAAAAAATTAAAAACTCACCCAATCAAAAAAGGCCACCCAGAAACAGCCTTCCTTCTTCTTCCTGCGTAGGGACTCTCACTGTACAGGCTCCTTTCATCCCATGCCATCATGAGGGAAGTCCCAGATGCCCCGCTCTTTGGCCCCCTGCACTGGGTGACACCAGGTGCAGGGACACCACTGCCCAGTGGCTGCTGCTGGGAAGAGGCTGCCTTCTGGGTCTGGTGAGTGTGCTGACCAGGCAGGAAAGTGAGTTGCAGCCCTTTCCAATCAGGCTAGCAGCTCCACCAGTCCATGAAAGGTTGTGGGTTGGAAGCAGCAGCCCACTTTCACCAGCAAGTGGCTTCTGGGTCTGGCGGGTCTGTTAGCCAGGCAGGAAAGCAATTGGGCTCCCTTTTCTTCTCAGCCTGCAGCTCCAACAGACCCATGAAAATGAAATTGAAGAGATGAGAGGGTTTTTTTTAAATGGGGTGTCAAATATACTAGGTATACAACTGGATTCCTCACCCATGCTTTAGTTGCAATCCTGCAACTAAGGAGAGAATTAGTTTGAATGACCTCCAAGGTGTCTTTCAACTCTATGACTCAATCGTATCACATGGGCTATCAGACAAGAGCAGCTGGTTAATGAAGCTGCATGGTGTAATCTTGATTTCTGGACTTCTTGCAGTCTGTTATCAATGCTCTCTTTGATTTTAGTGGTCTAGATCTGGTGCCAAAGTGTGTAGCACTGATAGTGCTGGAGTCTATAGCCTGAGCTACACAGGTGATAATTTTGAATGGACCTAGAAAAGTTAAGTTTTGAAAGAGAAAAGTGGTTTGACAATCATTAGTCTTTCCCTTTAAATGTGGTTGTTCATAAACAGTACAGTGAAAGCTGTTTTCATCAGATGAAGGTTGCTCTTGTTTGGTAAATAATTTCCTTGAGCACATAAAATTAGTTGACAGTTTGAATCAGAACTTTATCACACTGTGATAATATACTTTTGTAAATAGGACTGTTCATCAAAGGCAGTAACCGTGATTTGTTGAAGACGACTTCTTCTTCTTCTTCTTCTTCTTCTTCTTCTTCTTCTTGTTCTTGTTCTTTTGCTGTTAGCTGCGACGTTTCCCCAAATCTGATGATCTCCAGATATGTTGAAGTGTAACTCATTGGCCATGCTGGGTGGGAATGATAGGAACACATCTGGAAAGCAACAGGCTGAGGAAGGCTGAACTGTCACACAGGGATCCCCTTTTTAAAAATGAATGATTCTCAGTGCCATAGCAATTTTGATCCATGTTTTGTAATCATGCATGATAAGTGCCAAATATTAGTGAGAACTGGTTCACTCTGTTGTGCTTTAGGGCTTTTGTCTCAGAGTCTCTAAAGGCTACATCTCTGAATGGATAATAGATCCTAGAGACAAAATACACTTTGGATATGAATGCTGAGGACAAATTACATATCAGGTTGAATCCAGATGTAAATCATACTTGGAGTAGACCCACTAAAATACATTGAGTTTGATTCAGTATTCTATTCTAAGCATGACTTATGTCTAACTATGACACTTAATGCAGAATTGCCCTTCCAGATGGTTTTGATTTGCAGTTCCCAGCATTTTTCAACATTAGCCAGGACTGGTAAGACTTCCAATTAAACATTGAGAGGACTGCTCTTTGCCTTTTCCAGCCTTCATACATGGACTGCAGTGAATGCATTTCCCATTACTCAACAGTGAGTGAATGTTGATAGGTTTCCTATGCAATAATGTGTAGATGAAATGATGTGCAGGTGTGGTCCTAATTTGGTCCACAACAAGAGGCAAAGGGATAAAAATCCTTCCTACCAGGCTGGCACTGTGGGCTAGACTGAGTTTCCTGCATTTACTTTTGAGTAGGAAAAAAGGTGTAGATACATGCTGTATGCTGGAGGTAACACCACACCTTGACCTTTCGTGTACTGCAGCTACAGAGTAATACTTGCAGCTGCCAACAGTACATTGTGGGAGTTGTTGTGTGTTTGTTCCAAGATATCTAACTAAAAAAGTATGAATGCTCACGTATTTTAAAGATCAGTGGCGGTCAGCCTATTGCAGTGCAGAGCAAAATAATAACAGTTTGGAAGGTTATTGCTGTAGACTACAAGCCACAGAATCCCCAGTCCAGGATGGCTATGCAGTTTGGGGGAGTATGTGTCTTGTACTCCAAGAAGTAACTCTTCTGAATTCTGCAAAAGCTCAGGACCTGTGGGAAGAAGCCTCTATATGTGACATTAAAGGGTTCTGAAATTTTAGATCCTCATAAACTGTGTAATTATAGCATTATGATTCAACTTGAACTGTCATGACAACATCCTATGGAGTCCTGGGACTGGCTGTTTAGGAGGGGTTTGTTTAGAATTAGCCAGAGAGCTCTATTACCTCACCAAAGTCCAAATCCCAGGATTCCATAGGATGCAGCCATGACAGTAAAAGGGCTATAATTATTTAGCGTGCAAGGGCCTATAGAGCAATTATCTCTGATATGAGAAGTTGTGGGATGTTTGTAACACCTCATCTTCACCTGTTAAATTGGGGAGGAGAATGGGGAATAAAACAGCCCCCAGACTGCAATCAAATGCATTCCTTTTGCGGAATATGCCTGACTGTGTAGAGTGGGACTGACTTCCAAGTAAATATGCATAAAATTGTACACTTAGAGGTCAAGGAGATGGCAACCTGCTAAAATGTTCAAATATGGCAAGCAGAATAGGTTAGTCATGGCAAAGGGTTGTTGTGTCCTGCCAATTTTAAAGGATCTAATTCTATTCATGAGAGCCAGGACAGTGGAGTGGTTTGAGTGCTGGACTAGGTCTCTGAGACTGGGGTTTAAATTCCCACCTGGCCATGAAAACCCACTGGGTGACCTTGGGCAAGTCACATTCTCTCAGCCTCAGAGAAAGACAAAGGCAAACTCCTCTGAACAAATCTGATCAAGAGACCCTGTGATAAGTTTGCCTTGGGGTCACCATAAGTTGTAAATGAGCCAAAGGCACATAACTCCTCAAATACTAGAAATTTTCAAAGGCACACAGCAACTCATAAACTGGAAATGATGTGAAGGTACACAACAACTAATAAATTGGAAATGACATGAAGGCATACAACAATAAGTTGTTGTTGTTGATGTTGTTGCTGCTACCGTGTGCCTTCAAGTCATTTTCAACTTACAGTGACTCTAAGGCAACCCTATTACAGGGTGTTCATGGCAAGTTTCTTCTGAGGTCATTTGCCATTGCCATCCTTTGCGGCTGATAGAGTATGACTCGCCCGAGGTCACCCAGTGGACTTCCATGGCTGAGCCAGAATTCAAACCCTGGTCGCCAATGTCCTAGTCCAACACTCAGATCACTACAACACGCTAGTGCAACAACTCTATATTTGCCCTAAATTTGGACCCAACTCATTATGGCCATCTTTTAAAACAAGAAATCTCAAAGAGGTGTTATTTCCTTCTTTGCTTTAATTAAATCTTAAATTGAATTACAAAAACCCAACAACAACCCAGGCTGAAAATGATGCACACACATTTCTCTTCTCTGGAGTCTGAAGCCATCCTCCCATCAGGGAGAGGAATCAAAATGAATATGGACTTATTGGCCACAGCAAGAGAAGAAAGCTCTGCGCTGCCAGAGGCAAACCACATAAACCGTGTGTGTGTGTGTGTGTGTGTGTATTATGGGGGAGGGACCTGGGGAGAGGCATGATGCTTGCATTTTTCTGGCACTCCAGAGCTGCTACGATTTGTGAGTGGAACATGATGAAACCTCCCCCTGGACAAATCACATTGCGGCTGTCAACCTCACCAGGTGGGATTAGTTGTAGCTAATAGACTGAGCAAACAGAGCCCTGCGCTCAGTTTAAAGCCAAAGCGAAGCCACTGTGGAGGCTTTTCAAGAATCCTCTTTAGCATGGCTAAGAAAAACTCTTTCCATTTACATCAGGTAGGAGCTGGCCTTTTTTCTCTCTCTTTAAGGAGGAGCCACCATGTCTCCCACAAGGGTGGAGGGAAGTGAAATAAAAATAAATGTCTTTTTTCTTAAAAAAAAAATAGAGTTTGTAAATCAGGCCATTTTATTCCCAAATTCTCTCCTGAAGTTTCAGCAGTGTCCTGGATTGTGGTTGCCCAGGCTGCAAGGCAAGACAGAAAACAGCTGGTTTTATTCTGCTTCAGTCTAACCAAACCAAATCTGACTCATGGCTTGGATTAATTTGGTTAACTTCTACAGTTTTCTCTCTTGTCTTATTTGCAGGTAATATCCTGGTTCACATTTGCTGTGGCTCTGAACGTCTGCTTTGGATTTGTAGCCGAGAGGTTTAAGCAAAGCAGTGATGTGGTGGAAGATCGGATCTCAGGTAAAGGAATGCCTGTGGATGGTACATTTTGATGCATTTGGGAGAGGGAGGCAAGATGGGTTGAAATGACTTTGAAAGTGTCTTTTTACTGTTCTTTCCTGTTCCAGAATATGTCAAAGGTTATGTGAAAAAGCTTGAGTTTGTTGACTTCCAGGGCTTGCTTATAGGTAACCTATTTACTTCTCTGTGTTAGAGAGGGAGAGACAGATATGTTTAGTTTATGTTCAGGATCTCAGATGATCTGGGGTTTTCATGTGTGTGCATAGGCATGTTTACAATGTACAATCAATTCTGTCAAAGTCAGTATTTTTAACCCATTTAATGTTGTTTACATTGACTTGTGGTGGGAATATATGGAAAGTGAAGTGCTCTGATTTCCAGACACTTGCAGCCCTCTCTGAAAATAGCATGTGGGAACCTTGGGTTTCATTGGATTAGTTTGTGTTTTCTGACTGAAAGAGATTTCTGATTATCTGCTGGCTTGCTGCCTTGACTCCTGAAAATTCATATAGCCAGCCTCCTAGCAGAGAAATGGAGGGGTCAGGAGCAAAGAAATTGAGAAATCAGGTGTTTAATGTGATCCAGTGTGGTAACACGGTTTGAGCATTGGATGATCACTCTGGTGACCAGGTTTTGAATCACTGCTTGACCATGTAAACCCACTGGATGATCTTGAGCAAGTCACACTCTCTCAGCTTCAGAGGATGGCAATGGCAAAGCCTTTCCAAAGAAACTTGCCAAGAAAACTCTGTGACAGGGTTGCCTTAGGGTATCCATAAATGAGAAATTGCCTGAAGGCATACAATGGTAAAGTTCTTGTTGTGTGCCTTCAGGTCATTTCCAACTTATGGTGACCTTCAGTTAAACTTTGGGCAAGTCACTCTCTCATCACTCTCTCTCAGCCTCAGAGAATGGCAGTGGCAAATCCCCTCTGAAGAAGCTTGCCAAGAAAATCTTGTGATAGGCTCACCATAGGGTCACCATAAGTTTGAAAGGACTTGAAGGCCCACAGCAAAGCAACAAAGGTGTTTCATGCTGGACACTGCATGGTGCAGATGTTGGATATCTTAAATGTGGCACCCTTTTTAGGTTTAAGAGGGGAGGGGAAAGAATGAGACATCAGGACCTTTCCTTCTAGATTTTCTCAGAATGCATTTTTAACATTAGAACTTTCTAAAGACTACAGCTCTCACAAAATCCCTAGCCTGTGTGGCCAAAAGGGAATTTTTCCAGGTTCTGGGTTCAATGCATATTAAATGTTTAAAAAACAACAATAACTGGAGGCAGGAGAAAGACCTTTCAGCACAGCTAATTTGTCTGTAGAATATATTTGTCTTTGCCAGCTTAAATGGCTTTCTAATAATGGACAAGTGGTTAATCCCATAATAGCAAGATGAGCCTGCATATTCAGTAACAGTATACTTCTAAATACAGTTTATTGGGGGGATAATAAAAAAGAGTCCTGTTGGAACAAAGCCCAACTAGCTTGCCTTCTTGTTGCATATTCTGCTTGGCCAGTTGGCACCACAGAGCTTATAGTCTTGTTTGACCTCCAATACTGGGTACTCAGAAGCATCCTATATCTGAACATAAGATGCCCTGCCTGTGAATTTTCCAGAGATATCTGACTGTTTCCAGCTGGGAACATTTTTCTTTGGTCTGATCAGAAACCTGCTCTCAGATTTCTGTTCTTACTGATCAGCAATTCTAATGCTTCTGAAGTGGTGTTCTTCAGTGCCCTTGATATACTGCAGTTTCTGGCTATGACATACAAAAGGAGTCTATGAGTTAGCTTTTCTCAGCCTGGCACCTCCAGATGTGATGGACTGTAGAGCCTTATCATTTCCCAGCCAGAGTGGGAGTTGTGGGTGATAGGAGTTGTAGTCCAACTCAGCTGGATGCTGTGAGGCTGAGGAAGGCTGGCAATAATATATAGGACATGAAGGATTCAACTCCAGTACTAAGCTGCCTTGGGGATTTAAACTTTTCAAAGAACTTGCAGCTATTTAGTGTGCATGTACAGATGCTAATTCAAATATTGAAATTGTGTTGTTGTTTTTAAAGGGAAGCTATGAGTTGCTTAACAAGTCTTTTCTCAGCATGGATCATCCAGACATGTTGGGCTGCAGAGCCTCGCTATCTCCCAGCTAGCATGGAAATTGTGGATGATGGAAGTTGTAGTCCAACCTGACTGGATGGTGTGAGGCTGGGGAAGCTGGCAAATAAAATAAAAGCAGATCTGATTCTCATCTAGCACAGCTTCTGATTAATTGCTAATGTAGTGAAAATTGTTTTATGCCTCCTACCATACTGATGTTGCAGACAGCTCTGGTAGACACACACACATAATAGCCTCCTTTATGTTTATAACCTCCAGTGGAGCTTTGAAAGCTTGCAGCATGAATTTTGTGCATTTTGGTTGGCCCCAAAAAGGTTTTGTGGATTTTGGATGCTTTTATAATCTCCTTTGTATTGCGAGGCATACTTTTCAAGTATACATTTGAGAAATGAAACTGCCATGAAGTTGCTGGCTATATTGTTGTGACCACAAACAGTATGTGTGTGTATGGATACATGCTGGTGTTTGCTTTCCTTGCCAAAGTTGTTTCTAATGTATCACAGTAATGGAAACAGGATGTACAAAATGTGAGATCAGGAGGCCTGGTGTTTCAGTGTCACAAATGGGAGATCTGAACGATGGTCTGTGAAGAGAAGGGTGCACTGTTATCCAGCATAACTTATATTTAACTGGTAACAAATGCTCAGATCAAAGGAGCCTGCTCCAGGCTTTGATAACCACACATGATTCCTATTATTGGTAATGGAAGCTGCAGATGGGGCAGAACCCCTTAGGAACGGCAAGGTGGGAACGTTGTGGCAGAGGCCTCTTACACCTCTGCTGAGTTGGCTTGTGCATTTAAGTCCTTAACATCCCTGTGGAGCAAGTTCTGCTGTCTGATCCTGCTGCTTTCCAAGCTAACATAGAAAATGTTTTCTCCATCTGTTGCTGGAAGATAGCTTGCACTGTCCTTGCAGGTGCTGGATATCATACTTAGTAAATTCCAAACATATGGCTGGAGGTATTAAAACAACCCAGCTGCTGTTGAGAGTTGAGTACTTTGAAAAACTCCACGTCAGTTTCTGAATGCAAAAGACCTTTTAAGAAATCCCTTTAAAAAAAGTACTTTGAAGCAGAATGTGAAGAAGTGATTGTTTTCCTGCTACAACTCCCAGAATTGCCCACTGGTTTCTGGGGAAAGTAGCAGAGCTGAGCTTTGTTTTGACTCCATGGTTCACTTCACAAAAGGGACTTTCTTGCCTGTGCAACATGTACTGTATATACTCATATATAAGCCTAGAAATTTTAGTCAAAAAATTAACCCCAGAAACCCGGATTGACTTATCCACAGGTCAATGTAAGTCCAGTACTTTAACTCTTATTTTAAAAGGGAACAATCCCCTGGTGAAAGGGAAGAGCATAATCTGTCCTGGAAGCACTTGTTTTCCTTCGATTCTTTTGTCCATCCAGTCTTTAATGTGAGCACAAACAGTTATGTCTGCTGGAATTTTGTAAGTAACTTGGCATTGCTTTCCTTCGCTTCATCCTTTAGATATTTTGTTACATGCCACTAGGTTTTACCTTCGACTTATCATATCAAAATCTATAATTTTGGCCCCAAAGTCTGCCCTCAATTTATACATGAAGTCAATTTATAGTCGAGTATATACGGTATATTGAAAGCCTATCACCTTTGTCTACTAGCACTATGGCAACTTGCATGGCTAGTAAGATACACCTGGAAGTTTTGGGTTGTGTTGGCTGCTGGGCACGAGGAATGGAAATTGCCTGGAGAAAAATCCTTTTTGTGATTAGGAAAACAGGGTGAATCTTTTCACTTTTGCTTTAATTTGCCCATTCAGATGCAGGCTTTTAATATGAGTTCTCTAAACCTGCACTTCACAGCCAGGAGATGAGTTTTTATTGTTGCTGTCTTGAGAACATATTCTTAAGTATTGGGAAGGTTTTAATTAGTGGAGTGAACTCTGAATTCAGTTTCTTCTGTATGAGTTGGAGCAAAAACAGTAATTTTTTTGGCTTTGAAAGTATGCTGCTTACTGTGGCATTGCATTGTTATCATTATTCAAATTAGGGTGTTGCTGTTTTGTAATGCATTGCAATGTGACCTTGTCTGTCTTTTTTTGCACTTTTGCAGAACACTATAAATAGGAACCTGCTCTCCATATGTCTGGAAAAAAACACCTCACAGATGCTAGCTTTGCCCTTGGATTTTCCTCTGTAGTATTACAGGACATCATATATTACAGTCAGCAGTATGTAGATGTTCACGTAGCAGTTAGATTTCTTGTGTCCTAGCTGAGGAAAGCAAATAAATATTGCAGAATGAACAGTCATCCTAGGTTGGTGAAAAAGACATATTTACTGTAAGAATTTGTTCTTCATCCTCCATGTTAACTGGAAATACTAGGGAATGACATATAAAGTATGTGTTCTGACAGTAAACTGTGCTCTTTTCAATCTGTTGTGGAACTGCAAGATCTATCGTGACACCTTCCCTATGGTAAACATCAAGGAGGTGTTATCATCCAAAAGATTCATTCTTATGAAGTCACTTGATAGGAAAAGTCAGAAGGATTTAGGAGTGGTTTATTCTCATTTTCATTTGCTAATTTGTGTCATGCCTAGAACTAACAGTGGAGTCTGGCTGACCCAAAGCAATTGGGTTGAAATACCTGGTGCAAAGTAGGACTTGTATTTGTGTACTAGAGAGTCAGAACTGCTAGGAACAATGCTCTTATAAATGTTTTGCCCTTTTATGTTGTACAGGCCACATATAATAGGTTCAAGGACCCATTTGTTTGTCTTTTTGGCTACCCATGGTATCCTCAGCACTCTTCTGCTGCACCACATCTCATATGAGTTGATTTTCTTTCTGTTGGCTTTCTTCACTGCCCAGCAGCTCTCACATCCATACATGGTGATGGGGGATACAATAGTTGGATAATTCTAACTTTAGTGTTCATTTTTATGTCTTAATAACAACAACAACAATAACAATGATCTTGTCTAGTTCCTTCATGGCTGCCCTTCCCATTCCCATTCTACTTCTGATTTCCTGACTGTAGTGTCTATTCTGATCAGTGTTTGATCCAAGGTTCGGGAACTCTTTTAACTGTTTTGATTTCCTTGTTGTCTAAGATGAATTTATGTAGTTCCTCCATGGTCATTATTTTTGTTTCCTTTAGGTTCAGCCTTAAGCATGCCTTTGCACTTTCTTCTTTGACCTTCCTTAGTAATTGTTCCAAGTCTGTGATGTTCTCTGTAGTATGATGTTGCCTGCATATCTTAGATTGTTGATATTCCTCCCTCCTATCTTCACTCCACCTTCTGAGTCCAAACCTGCTCTTTGTATGATGAGAAGGCATGACTCATTAGAAAAGAGAATAATGCATGGAAAGATGGAGAGCAGTAGAAAGAGAGGAAGACTGCATGTCAGATGGATGGAATCAATGAGGGAGAACACAGGAATGAATGTACAAGAGTTAAGCAGAGCAGTGGAGGATAAAGGTTTTTGGAGATGTCTTATCTATAGGGTTGCCATGAGTGGGGATGCTTCAAGGGCAATTAACAACAACAGCAACATCTTATATGGGCCTGCTAGAGGGGGCCTGATAACCCCACTTGTAGAAAAGTAATGTGCTTGAGCCTTCATGGTACTACATTGTATGGCTTGTGTGGAACACAAATTGACCAGCCTGCAAACTGTGTCAAATTTAAGTTGTGCAGTTTTTAAAAAATGTAGTTGTGCAGGGTTTTTAAAAATCTCCAGTAAGGATAAGGAGAAAATGGAATCCTTTTTATCATATTGTTTGGGATGGTATTGAATCATATGGCTTTACTATTATATGGTATTTATTTGCATTGGGGATCCATCTAATGGACACTGGGAATCACTGAGTTATCTTGTTTTTTAAAATTGGAGTTTGAGTAGCAGCATAGTTGTGAAGAATGTAAAATACTCTATGCAAAAAACTTTATAGAAATCATTCTTTACATAAAATGAGTTTGTGTGTATTTGTGTATCTAGACCCACAGTCCAATAAATGCCTGCTAAATTTTATTTTAGTTTATTTTTTTGCAATTGACAATGAAAGGAGGTCTTCAGCAGATCCTGGAGCCAAGCACTTTTTGTGGTGGCATTTGTGTCTGAAAAACCAATGTGGCTGAGCTCCAAGAGCAAATACAAATGTTGCACAAGGTTTGGTAATGAGACAGGCCGAATGGAATAGGTAAATGAAAGTATTGAACAAACTCCTGAGAGATGCTAAAATAGTTCATTATAGGATCATCTTGTGCAATGTCACACTCAAACCTAGCAGTGGAAAAATCTGAAAGATTAACAGTGCAATCCTGTGGCCATGGAATAGCATCCCAAGGGCTGTCAAAAAATATAACTCTGACCTCAGATCTCAGTTCTCTGTCCCTGTAGAAGTTTACATGGCCTTCACCTCTCTGGTGTTGGGAGACACAGAAAGAAAGATGACTGGAGGCATGGGCAGGGTGCACAACTCAGTGTCTGAGCACATGCTTTGCATGCGGAAGGTCCTTGGCATCTCCAGGTAGACCTGCAAAAATATTGGAGAGAAAGTGCCAAGCAGGGTCAGCAATGTTGTGTGAGATGGACTAATGGATTGACACACAACGAAATAACTTCTAGAGTTCTTAAGGTGTGGGCAGATTGTGAGAGCTTTGGGAATAAAGCTATCTGTAGTGTTTGCAATAAGTGCATTCCATGATTCAGACCATGTTTAGAATGTCTTGGATTAAATATAGATGGTCCACTCAGTGTTTGGGAATGCTAGATCAGTTAGAGTGTGGCCTTGGACAGGGAGAGAACTATATGACAATAAAGTCCCCATCTTTTAATGCATCTGAGGATCCAACCTCCTTACTTCTAAGAGCGCCTGGCTGTTAACACAGTACCATTCTAGTCACTGGTTATCCTTGCAATTTGTGGGGACATTTAGACAAACCCTTGAGTCAGTCTAAATGATTCCCCCCCCCCCCCCCCCCCGCTATAAGCAATGAGAGAGAAATAGTAATGCAGAAAAAAAAATCTGGGGGCATTTACTTGGGTTCTTTATATGCCTGTTTCCACAGTAAGATGAACCAGAAGCAGATCTAACCCCCCTTCAACCCTTGCCTGTCCCACCTCTTGGACATTATGAGGACCAACTTATTATGGCTCACTATCTGGTCTCATGTTTTAATCATAAAATTTTAGGAATGAGATGCTGCTGATTTGAGAATCTGATATCAAAAACACTTAAACAGTGTCTCAGCTAGCATGTGGTTGTGATCCACAGGCGTGAATAACACAAAGGTTTAGAGTAAATTTTGTCAGCATTAATCAGGACAGAAAGACCAGTGTAACAAAGTATACCATATGAAAACAACGACAACAGAATCTCTGGTTAGCCCATGCTTGGTTAGGACCAGCCAAATCTGTGTGATGCTTATTTGTTCATTTCAGGGAAGAATAATTTCAGTTTGTTTTACTTAATAAAATCTTCTGCTCTTATAATTGATTTTTAAAATTTTATGCAAGAAAAAGGCCAAGCATTCTGGTGATCAAGTTGAGAGAGGAGGAGGGGGGGATATATTGCATGGACTCTTCCTCAAATGGTTCCATAGAAGGATGAATGAAAGGTGGAGGCTGAGATTCTTCATAATTCTTTACAGAAGAACTGCAACTCCCTCTTTTAGGAATTTATCATACACAGCTATAAAAGCAGAATTTTAACAAGTTAAAAGCATTTTTGGCCAGTATCACTTGATGTTGTGCTGCTGCCTTGTATTCCATTTGTTATTAGTGCACACCTTTTCATTGATGGGCAAAACATATTAATAGGTTCTCAATCTCACTGCTATTCCAACTGTGTTTTTTACTGCCCTGCAGAACACGAGCAAAAAATCTGAAAACTGAGTTCAATCTGTTGCCCTCTGGATGTGTTGTATGACACCACCACCATCCCCAGATTGTGCAGGCTGGTGAGGATGGGAGTTGCATTCAAGAAAGTGCCAGGTTGGGGAAGGGTGAGATAAAAGTGTGCATACACATGCACACACACACACACATACATCCCACCACTACAACAAAAGAAGAAGGGAATGCACTATCACATGAAGACATTAATGGAATAGCAGTGAGACTGAGAGCCTAGTGATGGGTTTTGCCCATCAATGATGGTGAACTATAGTAATGAGTGGAATGCAAGGCAGCAGCATGACATTGTGTGATCCTACCCCAAAATTCTTTATCCTGTTCAAATTCTGCTTTTATAGCCTTGTGTGATAAAGTTCTAAAAGAAGGAGTTTCAATTCTTCCATAAAGGATTATGAAGTGTCTCAGCCTCCACTACTCCAGTGCTGGTTCATCCTTCTGTGGAACCATTTGATGAAGAGTCCATGCAATATATTCCCCTTTCCTCCTCTCTCAGCTTGATCACTGGAATACCTTCCAAGATAGCCATTATACCATTGAGCCATAAGAGGTGCAGAGGAATAATGCAGCCTTCTGGAAATTGATGGAGTGCAACTCCCTGAAGCTCTAGCCAGCAGAGTCAAAGGTGAGGAATTATGGGAATTGCAGTCAAGCAATATCTGGAGAATCCACTGATTTCCATCCCTGTGCTAGAATATGGCAGAAACATAGAAATGGGTAAATATGTGTACAAACATTGAAGCCCTATCATGTGCAGTATTTTTATATGCTCAGCTACCATTTAGATTAGAGATGGGCAACATTGGCAGGTCTGGAGGCTACTTATCTGTTCCATGAGATCATCTGGGGGCGCAGACTGTGGAAAGTGGGGAGGAAAAGGAAAGTGGAAATGGCTAAAAGTTTTTGAAAAATGTATATTTTGGGATGTTAAACGATGCAGAGAGCCTTTGAAATCTATTAGAAGGTGAATTGATGCTCCTACCAACAGTTCACCTTTTTCTTTCTGGAAAAAATTATCTTGGTAGGGAAACTGGACAAAGAGGACTATAAACCAGCCTTTGAGGTGTTACGTGTGGTTACTGAGACAGCCCTTTTCTCACCCTGTTTTTGAGCTTTGCATATTTGACATTTTCCCAGGAGTTTATTTCCTCCTCCTTTTCTACATGCTTTTCAGCATGTTAAATATGTTTTTATTACTTTAAAGTTTATTTGAAAAGTGATTAATTTCTCTTTACTTCAGACTGTTAGGTGTTTTACTCACAGTTTCAACATAGTGGTTTCGGTGCTTGAAGTCAGATGTAACCAGTCACTGACAGGTATCTGAAGAGCTGAAGAGGGGATTGTATCCAAGATTGGTTGGATGCACTTACAAAGCTTCCATTCCTTGCAGCCATGATAACTCTGTAAGCACATTTTCAGCACTGTCTTCACAGAGTCCATTTTGGATCTTTGTACTCATTTTGGTTGGATACATAAGGAGCCTGGGCTGCATGTATGCCTCTTACAGGGTTGTCAGGTCAGAACTAAACCTGGTCCTGAGACTTCAGGGCCAAAACCTGAGATCTCTGGTGATGCCCATGGTGAAGTCAAAAGTGTGGGCCCTGGTCAATTTACAAGGGTGATGTAACTTCACAAGTGACAACCCTTGCTAGTGTCTGTAAACATGTACTTTTATAGTTGCAAAGCAGCTGCATAGAGTATGTCATTAAAATAAAAACACCACCAAATCCAACAATTAAGAAAAATACCTACCGTATATACACACTTATCAAGGTAGACCCCTGAGGTTCCTCTGCCTTTGCTCTCATGATGCAAGATTTGGCAACCCTAGTCCTCTACATGTTTTATTCTTCTACAGTATATAGAGCCATTCACTCATTCATTTATTTCCTATACATTCCTGTACACAGTACAGAATATTGTTATAATACTGTCACATTTCACTTACTGCACATTCTGTCTGTTGCTAAGAAAGCCAGCAACATATTCTTATCTGGGCTCACTCATTTTAACATGATAACTGTAGTTTTGGCCTCAAAGTTTTGGGAATTAGAATTTGGTGTAAGAACTGTTTAAAAACATAATATAAGCCATGCTGGACCAGACAAAAGGTCCATCTAGTCTTGTATTTTATTCACCCATTGGTCAACCAAATGCCGATGGGAAACCCACGAACTTAACATGAGTGGTAAAATATCACTCTGCTCTTGTTTCATAGTAATGTAACTTGTATCCAGGAGCAAATGTGGTGGTAAGACAGAGGGATAGGGTTGCCTTGTCTCTATGAATTTGTCTAATTCCCTTTTAAAGACATCTTAAGTTGCTCTTGTGGTAGCAAATTCCATAGGTTTTCTCCCCCTGCTATGTACAGTTGAAAAGAATTACATTTCCTAACTTTCACTTTCAGCAGAGGTGAAAGTCTGCTAAAAATGCAACCATTGCTTCCTTGTGACCTTCTCAGTTTAGTGTCATTTCACATCTCCTCCCCAGAAACGTGCTTGAACAAGTCAGAGTCAGTTTTTTATTTTTCAAAAGTGAATCTACATCTCACCTTCTTTGCAGAAGGTCAAAATTTGAGGGCAAACTTTGTGAGATCATGGGTTGAGGCCTTAATGCTCTCTACAAACCCTTGTCCTTCTTGACTCCTTCATATAGGACCCACTCTATGTCCATAATCTTCTCTCCTTCCTTTCATTTTGGCCATTGAATTCCTAATGCTTAATAAATCCTACTTATTTTACATCCTATATCTGTAGTTTCTAATTTGCATAATTTTGGTCAAAACATGGGTTTTTGATGGGATTTGGAGGGGCCATAGACTAGATATAGCTTTGGAATTTAACACAAAGGGGAACCCCTATACAGAAACGGGGGTTTAAATCAGAAAAAATCCACAAAAGCAGGTTGATGACATCATTGTTAAAGTGGTATTAACCCAAATGGAAGGTAGACGGAAAGTAGACAAAAGCAGCTACTTTTGGAAAGTAAAAGTGGAGTCTTTTATCTACATTCCATTCAAGTTAACACCAGTTTAACAATGACACGTGTGAAAATCAACCCACTTATGGTTTTTGTCCAGCTTTAAACTCCTGTTTTTGCCTGGGATTTGCCCTGTGTGATAAACTCCTTTGATGTATTATAGGTTAATCTAGGATAAGAAGAGCAATGGGATAAAAACAGTAACATACCAATTCTTGGTTTACTTAACCCTTCCTCTGTATCTCCATTTCTATTTTCTTTCCCTTCTCACTTGTATTGGATGACACAGCTAGGCTGTTAACTAACTACTGTAAACAGCAGTAGTTTGAGCAATCTGTAACCATCCACTGGTTCCTTGACTTATGGTATCCTATTTTTCTTCCCCTCCCTCCTCCAGTCTTATCAGATTCCTCTTCGATCAATACTTCTGGCTCCTGCAAAAACAGATGCTTTGAAATTCAAGAATCGGAGCCTCCAGGTTGCCGCTGTGACAACTTGTGCAAGAGCTACTTGAATTGTTGTGCAGACTGGGAAGAACTATGTTTAAAGACAGGTAGGATAGTTCTAATCCCTTTTCATATACATGGCTACAGCAAATGAAAGTTATTGTGATCTCTTGTAACCACTCCCTGTGCCAAGATGTGTTTTGACTTTGTGATCCTAGGTCCTTTTTTTGTAACAAATCATTAGTGTTTCACATAAATGATGGGCAGATTTCTAACTGCTCATAACTTCCACCCTCAAATCTTCAGGTATCTGAAGATTTGAGCACTTAGGTCTGAGCACTTCAAAACTAGACAATGTATTTTTAAGAAAGACTCTGAGTAGAACTATAACAGAGTGTCTCGGGGCCATAGAAAGGAGCAGATATCCCATCTCTAAGGTTTTTGACAAAGATCCAGTCTTGTCAACGGATTGGAAGAGGTGATCCAATCTTGGATAACCCACTCCTGGGCACAGCTGGTCTCATGGGGAGGGTGTAGTCACTCTTTCTTTTTGGGGTCAACATTTTATCTCAGCAAGAAAGAAAAGATAATGTGGGATATGTGAAAGTAGATTCGGGCAAAGAATATGTGAATCTATGATATTTCCCGCTCCTAGCTATGCTCCCCATTGTATCTGCGGGTAAGGGATTTGGACCAGCATCTAAATGAATTCAGTCTCATTATGATCTCCCATTCTGTCTTGCTTACAAGAGCCCCAGAGTGCTTTTTAATAGATCAGAGCCATTTAGAGTGCTTAGCATTGCAGTCCAAATGACTTGACTTTGTATATATCAACCTGCATGTTAGCCTTTTGGTAGGAAAAGTGTTCTCCTCTACTCCATGATCTGGTCTTTGCCCCCCAGTTCCTTATTCTGATATTCTTCCAGTATTCTGCCCGGATAGGGGGCAGAATCGCCCCAAATCAGTGAGATTTGGAGCTATTTCTCACCTTTTTCTCAGTATCTCATCATGTGCATTCACGTTGTTCAGGGAACATCAACAATAAAATGGAGATCTTGGAGTTTGTACTAGCATGGGGTGGCTGAGACATCTTTATGAACTTTCTTTCATCCATTCAGAATCTAAGCTCATGCCATCTTTTAATTCTCACAATTTTAGTCACAGAACCTGAACCCTGGGCTGAATCCATAATATAATGAGCTGGTTTGGGCAGAAGAATCAGAAATGTGCATTTTAGGATCTCACATTTCTTCCACCAACTCCAACATGGTCACTAGGACAAATTAAAACAATCTTGCTCCCACCATTTTATATTTGCCAAAGCTTGCTATATCTTAACTTGGACCAGCTCCAATTAGTGGAAAGCGAACCCATGTCAGATCCTAGTTTATGAATCTTGCTCATTTTTATTAGCTGTAGTGAAAATTAACCACAGTTAAAGCATTGAGGGCATGCTAAATTGTGGCTAAGTTACAGCTGAATGATTCTAGAGGCATCCTTGTGATCAGGATGGAGTGGGGAGTCTATAAGACTGAGGCTCACCTAAACTCATTCTCAAACGCTAGGCTATTGCCAAGCCAATGAATCCCTAAACAGCTGATATAAACATTAAAACATCATTCAACCACTGCTACATATCTACACATACTGATTACAGACAAAGATGCTCATATATTTCTATCAATTCCTTTTTTCTTTTTTTTTTTTTTAGTGGTTCACTTTATACATGTGGAAATGGAAAGGCTGGAATTTTCCCAAATCCTACCAAAGAACAATTGCTAAGCTGATATTAACATAGCAATTTATTTTTTTAGCAATCAGTTCTATAAAATGTGATTAATCATAGTAGGGAGGATGTGAGTGGAGTGTAGCTATTTAACAGATCTCAGTTCCCAAGATTATTTGGGGATGTCATCATAGTTAAACAGACAGCCAGTGTCCTCTGTTTGCCCTTGTGTCCTTGGCCTTGCTGCTTTTTAAAGGCATTCAAAGCAGGGGTGGACAAGTGTGGCTTCCTGGTGGTTTTGAACTGCAGCTTCCATAATCCTTCACCATTGGTTTCACTGGCTCAAGTCATAGGAAGGGATACATTTACTAACATCTCTTTCAAAAGTCTTAAGTGGAAGAATCTGAAAGACCTTCATGACTGCTTTGTAAATCTTGTGCTCCAAAGGTATGTTTTGTGGTATGTTTTGTGTCCATCTAATGACAACAATGACTTTGTGTCTTATGTTTCCACTTTTGCGATAATGTCAGCTGGAGGCTGGGAATGTACAAAGGAGCGCTGTGGAGAGACACGCAACGAAGAGAATGCTTGCCACTGTTCAAATGACTGCCTGTCCAGAGGGGACTGCTGTACAAATTACCACGTTGTTTGCAAAGGTAGGTGTTTCTGTTCACTTGTTTCACTATTCCAAAAGCACTTTAGATCAGTGGTTTTCAACCTTTGGCTTTCCGGTTGTTTTGGACTTCAACACCCAGGAACATCAGTCAGCATGGCAGTGATTCTGGAAATTCAAAGGCCCTGAACTCAAACATCTAGAGGGCCAAAGATCGAGAACCACTATGTTGGATAATGTTGTTTCTATGGATAATCACATTTTTAGAAGGGGGATGTGAGTTATTGAAGAGGAGGAGCCCCTCAGAAAAGAGGGAGTGAAAACTCTAGTTTGGTACTAACATAGCTGAACAGACAAGAATTCAAATTCAGACATTTAAGTGTTAAGCATCCAAAGTCCCATGGTTGGGTAGTTGAATATACTTGTTTTGTTTTCTCCCCCATTCAAATTGTTTTAATCTCAAATTCTTTTCATTCCAAATGTGAAGAAAATTTCAAATGTGATAGTAAATTTCTATTAAAAAAGGAATTGAATAGAAATGAACTGTATAGAATTTCTTGCCCATCTCTACCCCATCCTTCAAAGGTTTCAGAAACAAATTGCCACAATCTCTGTTGACAGCTTCTTCCTTTGCTCTGCAATTTTGAATATTATCCTTTGAAATGGGTAACACATTTATTTATTAGATTCATTATAAATTTATTAGATTTAACAAACAAATTTATTAGATCTCTATCATATCTTCCCACTGAGATAAACACACATGGATACATTGTGCAAAATATGATAAATAATTTTGTAAATAAAAGATGACTGTTATTAAGTCATGAAGGTTTTTCTTTTGCTTCTTCAGCCTTCATTTACTGATGTACAGGGTGCCAAGTAATCATTTCGAGAGTTTTAATTGTTCTGTATATAAAATTGAAATTTTAAAGACAATTTTTGGATACCTTGTATATTGCCTATTACTTTTTCTACTCAAACATTAAACCACTGCAGCCCTCATACATTTCCATGGCTACAACTAGTAAAAACAAAGTGAAGTGGCACCTTAAAGATTAGTCCATCAGAGTTTATGGTGTAACAAATATTTCTGTTTTGACAGTGCCACAAAGTTCTTTTTATTATGCTTTCTACAGCAGGCAAACACAGCCATCCCTCTAGATGGTCTTTCCATTTGTAATATTAACTTTGTAAATTTGTTTTGCGTACAAACGTGCTGTAAAACTAGCTGAGGATTTTATTTTCCATTATTTACATCTCTCAGTCCTACTTTGTATCTTAACATTCAGGCCTCTCTAGGCAGGGCATTAGAAAGTGTGTGGCTAGAGCAAAGAGTGATAAGATAGTTACTTCATAGAAATGTCAAAGTCACTTTTATTTGTTATTTATTTATTATATATTAATTAACGCTAACTGAAATCTGCAATTATAGGCTGTTGGAATAGTCACATAGGTGTAGATCCCCTGAGAAAAGGTGGGCAAAGTGTTGTCTTCCACGTGACTTTGGATTGCTGTTCCTAGCAGCTCTGGCTAGCATCACCAATGGGAATGCAGTCCAACAACATCTGGAGTTATAAATGGTTAATTTCTGTTCAGCTTAGCTAGCACTGTGTAGTTATGTCATCATAAAAGACAAGTCCTCAGTTTGGACTTCACTGCTCAAAAGCTAAATAGGCACTATATGAAATGTAATATATATCTTTTTAGGAGGAGAACACTGGGTTGATGATATTTGTGAGGATATACGTACGCCAGAATGCCCAGCAGGGTAAGTACTGTATTTTATCTAATACACTGTGTATGTGCCTTACTTTGCCTGTTTATGTATGGTGACCCCATGGATACTCAGAGATGGTTTGTTGTCTTTTGAAATGTAGCCTACAGCACCTGATATTCCTTGGCAGTCTCTCATCCAACTACTAACCAGGGCTGACTATGCTTAGATTCCAAGATCAGATGGGATTGGTTTCTCTGGGGTATTTAAGCCCAATATATCTAATACATTGCTATCATTGTGTGCCTTTGCCTTGTTTCCAGTTTATGATAGTTCTAAGGTGAACCTATAATGGGGTTTTCTGGAGCTGAGAGCATGTGACTTGCCAAAGGCTACCCAGTGAGTTTCCATGGCCAAATGAGGAATCGAACCCTGATCTAGAGCTCTAGTTCAATGGTCAAATCACTACACCATGCTGGCTCTCATCTAATAGATTGCATTATATTTATTTTATATTTTATGTATAGCTAAATCTCATTAGTCCTGACTAGAGTACAGGCACTGACTCAGTTGGATTTACCTACATATTGACTCACATTCAGCAGTGGATTTAATAGGTCTACTCTAATTGGGACAAAAACAGAGTTCCAGTCATTATATTTATATAATTTATATTAAATTAGATAAATATAATATATATTATCTTTATATGAAAGAATATGGGCAGATTACCGGAACTGGGATTGCCATTTGCCAGATCGGAAAAGCTGTTGTTGGTAAATCTCAGTTGCTTTAGCACATGCTTAAAATGCAGTACATTCAAATCATCATTTAGTGCTAACATGTAAATCAGATGAAGAGCAGCAGAACAACAAACCAGGGCCAGTGAAGATGTAGTGGTAAAACAAGTATTTTCATGTGTTGGCTAACCAACTCCTTGTGAAGGGATCTTGTAACACCTTTGAGACTAACTAAAAGAAAGCAGTTGGTGGCGTGAGCTTTTGTAGACCTGAGCCTACTGGTCTCGGATGTGAAACAAGGAGTAACTGAATATCCTCTGGAAAAGGATACTGAAGGGTTAGTGCCACCACACAGGAAGACTTGCTTAAGTGTGTGTGTGTGAATATTTTCCTTATGTGCACAGTTAAGCTAGAGCTGGCATGCTTTTATTATCTGTTATTATGTTATTATCAATATTGCTATTGATAAATAAAGTATCTGAAACGTCAGTGGTCTTGAACCACAGGTCAAAGGTAGGAATCCAGTGAACTTCCAGGTGTTGATGGACAGTACTCATAAACTCTTTATCTGTGCATGTGGCAGCTGATGAGAAATGGAGTTCAACCACCTCTGGAGAATGAAGTAATATTTGGCATTACGTGGGCTGACACCTGCCTTTACAGTAGAACTTCCTTGTCTTCTCTTGAAGCATCTATACCACCAAATCTCCAGAGGGCCCACAAACCTTTTAAAGCAGATGAGGGTTATCTTGGGGTGGGGAATCATAGAGGAAAGTGAGAATCCCATCAGGAAAAAATGCTAGCTCTCTACCACCCACGATTTGGGGGGTATGTATTGCAGTGTAATCTGATAGGTGTTTTCTCAAAATCAAGCTCATTGTGTTTAATGGGGCTTAACTTGTGGGTAAGTGCACCTAATGCTGCATCTGTCATGCCTTGCTAGATAATTATATTGCTTTACATACATTGTGTCCATGGTCAGCTAAGTTAAAGATGTTCTAATAGAGAGTTCAGCAATCTCCTGGTTCATGTTGATTTCAGAAATCATCATCATCATCATCATCATCATCATCATCATCATCATTTGTTACCCTCCTCTCTCCATGGATTGAGGTGGGGAAACAAGAATGAACAGATAAACAATATCAGTTAAAACACATACATTAAGATGCATATTAGTTTAAAACAACAAATAGCATATACACATATTAAAATGATCCACATTTAAAATTCACAGTTTAAAATCATCTGGATGAGCTGCTGGAAGAGACTGACCTTCAATGCTGTTTTAAATTTGGACAGTGTATTCAGCTGTCAAATCTCTTCTAGCAGGTCATCCCACAGTTTAGGGGCAGCTGAAGAAAAAGTGAGTCAACTTGAAACTACAGTACTTAGTTATGACTTGTGGGCTTGCTAAAGTGCTTCAGCAGTGTTGGACAATATGAAACACAAGAGTATCTCACAAGCAAAGTTATGTGAAGGTGAGCAATAAACAGACCCATGCAGGTTGCATCAGAGAAATAAAGCAGACATGGCTTTCTTTGATAAAAGGTATATACACAGTGAGAGGCTTTGTGACATGTGCTTTTCAGAGGAGAGAGAGAGACCTACAGGCTACAAAATGGAGCACAATGAAGGGGGAGATGATTGGAAAACATAGGAAAGTTGCCCCCTAAAAAGTGTGTGTGTTTACACGCTAACACACACACACACACTGCATTTATTCAGACCATATTGGCAACCATATTTTGAGAGGAGAGGCATTAACCCAATTTGTATTTCCATGTGTTAGGTTTGTTATGATCCACTTTTAAATCCCTCTGCAATTGCATTTGCAGTTTCTTCCATGTATTTAAAAATACTGTGAATCAAGGACAAAATGCTTTGGAATTATTTTTTGGCAGAAGGATCAAGAGATTTTTGTCCTTGAGGTAAAAAAGGAGGATGGGAGGATGGGAAGAGTGGAAAGTAAAGTAATTCTGCGGTCTAGCTACTCATTATAATTGATACCACACTCTTGGAGGCTTCCTTTGAAATAATAAAAAAAATTGAACAATTGTAACTTGTTTTGAATTCCAACACAGCATGAGACATTCACATTGGTAACATAAGTTATTATAGACATCACAGTATGTCCCAAGATTACATATCTTAACACCAGTAGACATTCAGGAAAAAATAAAACCTTCAAAACCAGCACAGCTTAAAATATGTGGTGAGGCACTTGTATCTTACTTCCAAACCAATCTTATTTTCATGTGTAGTCCTCATCACTAGAATTGTGCTTTCCATCTGCACTCCTATCTTCTTTTATTTGGTAGAAAATTCCATTGACTGAAGTGGGGCTTCCTTTTGAATAAAACATCTATATTCCCTGGTCAGCCATTTTAACAGCCCCTTGTAGCAACTATGGAATACTTCTAGTTTAAGACATCCAAGAATTCCTGAAAACTGTAGCTGGTTGTATTTTTCTGTGACCCCCCCTCCCCCTGAAACCATATTTGCTATATTTATATTTCATTTGGTGACCTTATAAGTATGCCATTTGCTCCAGGTTTCATCGCCCTCCGTTGATCATCTTCTCTGTTGATGGCTTCCGTGCATCCTACACAAAGAGTGGCAGAAAAGTAATGCCCAACATTGAAAAATTAAGTAAGTATGTATGTATGTATGACAACAGTAAAAAGCAGACCTTTTAAACCCTTTTACCTCTCTTTTGTGGTATTTCATGGTTTATATCATGAGGCAGAAAGTACAATTCCAGGACCATTTTTGTGGCCTTTATCTAAAGTTCTAAAATGTGTGTTGTTGTTTTTTTGGGGGAAAAAAAATATTTCTGCCCAATGCCACCTAGGAAGTGTGAAAGACAATTTTGTCAAGTCCTTCCACTCTTGCCATTTTAGACCCAGTGAAGGTTTTTAACCCCCAACAGAGGTGATCTAGAGGTATGAATTGGTTTCCTTTTGGGTTTCAAAAAGGCAGTCATAGTGAAATTATTATTTAATGCTCCAGTAGGTACAGTAGGTATTTGGAGAAATAATAAAATAAAAATGGGGAGGTGGACACAGTGGGATGCTAGAGCTGCCCTCCAAGATCCAGTGTGGGCATGTACAACCTCTGGGCCTTAACCACAGTTGCTATAAGTGATGGGTAAACAGTGTCATGGAAAACAGGATATGGGTAAACAGATGTACTGCACACTGCAACACTTTGTCAGTACATTATTTTTGTTGATGTGCAACCGAGCTATGTGTATTCATACATTACTACTGATATGGAAATCAGGATGCAGGTAAACAGATGTACTGCACACTGCAATACTTTGTTGGTACATTATTTTTGTTGAAGTGCAACAGAGATATGTGTATTCATACATTAGTACTGATATGTGCAACAGAGATATGTGTATTCAGACATTAGTATTGATATGTTTCTTGCTTTGAGGATTTTCTTGAGAATTGTAGCATTTTTATTTTTATTTTTTGCTATGTGTTGAGGTGTAGATCAAATTGTCACATTCACTTTTATGCAACAGCTTCTCTCACAGAAATGAAAAAATACACGGGCTAGGATCCACTGATGTGCTTTCATTGTTTCTGCTAGTAAAATCATCCCTTTTACCTGTAGATCTTCATGGCATGACATGCATGCTCCAGAGATTACACCAGCAGGTTTATAAAGGTGCATGGAAAACTTTGGGAGAGAGTGGAGGTCACCCCTTTCTGATTTTGCTAGTGAATGCAGCAAGATTTGATGAAAGTACACAGCTAGACCTTGGCCATGAGCTGCAACTCAAAAGATTCTCTTTGTATTGTTAGAAAACTGTGTATGCGTGTGTGTGTGTTATACAGCAATGCATATGAAGAGCTGTATTTTAATTTAGGATTAAGACAGAAATGCAACTGGAATCCTACAGCTACAGCCACATTTAAATTGGTTGTATTTTTTATTGTTGCTAGCTGCCCCAATTGATCTCAAAGGGACGGGGTATAAATAAATTTTATTATTATTTATTATTATTAGAAAGTGAATTTTATTTTTTTAACTTTAGTGATGTACCTAGATGTCTTTAGTGAACTTGACAAGGTATTTGTGTGTATTTTAGGCATCGCTTTGGTTTCTTATACCTTTGGCTTTAATTTAGCCCTATTCAGTCATGTAGAATAAACATATGAGAATGGACACAGACTAGCTTTTCCCCTTCACCATCATTTCCTCTCTAAGGATGGAGAGAGGTAGTATGAACCTATGAGTCACTGTTATCTGTGATGGCTCTCCATTTGATTTGAAACCTGGTTTTCTAATTCAAATGGAAAATCTCCATAGGTAATTAAGTCTCTCCTCTTTAAATCCATTGCATGAAGGAGTGGGGGAAAATTATGCAGAAGAGGAGTGGGACAGAAAATATATTTTATAACATCTGCATAGACCTTTTGGCTCATTCAGTTCTGCTATTTGATGCCTTCATACCTGTTATGCCTACCTCTAGCATAGCTATGGGATGCCTTCTCTTTCTGCCATCAAGTTCCTTCCCAACTCACTTTTCATAAAGCCTCAGACAAAACCCTTTAATCCCATTCTGCAATTTGATTTAGATAAAATTATGAGTAAGCCAAATAAATGTACATCATTCCCCTGTTTGGGGGTAAAAAGAACCTAAGAATGGAGAACAATAAGGAAGGATTGGAATGGAGTACCCTGGAAGAAGGTATGGCTGGACAGGTGGTAAGGTCTTCAAGGCAGGAATGGGTGGTGTTATGCTTACAAGGTGCCATAGTGAACTTGGTGCTTGAAAGAAGTAATAATACTGAATTCTGTATTTTCAGGAACCTGTGGAACACATGCTCCATATATGAGACCTGTCTATCCTACAAAGACTTTCCCTAACTTGTATACTTTGGCAACGGTAAGTCTTGTTGCAGATTTTAGGGGATAGTGGAACAATTTTAATAATCTTTCTGCAAATGTAAAATAGGGAACCAGAAGAGGAAGCTTCTGAATGTGCTCTAGAGGCAACCTATTTAAGGAGCAGTCTGAAGGTACACAGGACAGTCTTATACAGTTTGAAAAATTGTGGAATGTTAGAAGTTTATATTAATACACCAGAGCTTGGAATTCTTCCTCCTCCCCAATATATGAGGCACAACTTGGTTACAGTATGATTGTAACTTAATGATGGGTAGCATTACTTATTTTGTGTTGCAGTTGTAACCCTTCAGTTATGTGTATATCCTTCCTAAATTTAAATGATGGCACATGTTGTGCCTTATACTGTTACACCATTATCTGTTCTGAGTGTTGAAGCAAAATTGACACAAGATGTTTTCTATCATTGGCCAGTTTGTAGCAGTTAAGACTTTTAAAAAAGATAAGCAATAAAAAGCAATAAAACACAACAATCACAGTTACATTGAAAAAGCACGAAAATAATGAGTTGATAGGAACAAAAAAAGCTGTTTGGAAAAAACCCCAACTCATTTGAAACATAGTGCTGGAGAAGAGTTCTCAGTATACCATGGACCTCTAAAAAGACCAATGGATGGATCCTAGAGCAGATCAGGCCCAAAATCTCCCGGGAAGCAAAGATGACCATATCGTGAGAAGAAAGGACTCATTAGAAAAGACTATAATGATTGGTAAAGTGGAGGGCAATAGAAAAAGAGGAAGACCACATTCCACATAGATAGACAACCTTGCAAACAAGCTTGCAAAATGTGGGATAGACAAGTTAACTGTTACATGGATTTGTAATTGGTTGACTGGCAGAACTCAAAGGGTGCTCAACAATGGCTCCTTTTCATCCTGGAGAGAAGTGACCAGTGGGGTCCCACAGGGTTCTGTCCTGGGCCCAATGCTGTTCAACATCTTTATTAATTATTTGGATGAAAGAATTGGGGGCATACTTATCAAATTTGCAGATGACACTAAACTAGGAGGAGTAGCTAATATCCCAGATCAGGATCAAAATTCAAAATGACCTGAACAGACTAGATAGCTGGGCCAACGCTAACAAAATGAAATTAAATGCGGAGAAATGTAAGGTACTGTACTTAGGACGCAAAAATGAAATGCACAGACATAGGATGGGGGACATCTGGCTGACTGAAACTACGTGTGAAAGGGATCTAGGAGTCCAAATAGACCATAAGCTGAACATGAGTCAACAGTGCGATGTGGCAGCTAAAAAGGCCAATGCAATTTTAGGCTGGATCCATAGAAGTATAGTGTCTAGAGCAAGGGAATTAATAGTGCTGCTCTATTCTGCTTTGGTCAGGCCCCACCTGGAATATTGTGTCCAGTTCTGGGCACCACAATTCAAAAAGGATGTGGAGAAACTGGAGCATGTCCAAAGGAGGGCAACTAAGATGGTGAAGGGTCTGGAAACCATGCCCTATGAAGAACGCCTTAGGGAACTGGGGATGTTTAGCCTGGAGAAGAGAAGGTTAAGAGGTGATATGATAGCCCTGTTTAAATATTTGAAGGGATGTCATATTGAGGAGGGAGCAAGCTTGTTTTCTGCTGCTCCAGAGACTAGGACACGGAACAATAGATACAAATTACAGGAAAAGAGATTCCACCTCAACATTAGGAGGAACTTGTGGAACACACTCCCTTGGAGTGTGGTGGAGTCTCCTTCCTTAGAGGTCTTTAAGCAGAGGCTGGATGGCCATCTGTCGGGGATGCTTTGATTTGGAATTCCTGCATGGCAGGGGGTTGTACTGGATGGCCCTTGTGGTCTCTTCCAATTCTATGATTCTATGAGACTCAATCAGAGAAGCCATTGCCATGAGTTTGCAGGTCTCTCATACATAGCATTGCCATGGGTTGAAGTTGACTCAAAGACAATTAACAACAACAGTTCTAAAGAAGTTGCTATAGTGCTGAGTTACTATTTTCTTGTAGACACTTGTAACTATAATTAGCCAGTTTCGAGAATCAACTTGGCAAACCTTTTGGCAGACAATGCTGGTGGAGGAATAGCATTTAATTAGCTAAACTTTGTGGTGGTATGCTACATTTAAACCCTTGGCCATCTTATTGTTTGCTATAGACATCTGGAATTAGGAGGGTACAGAGGAGAAAAATTATTTGCAATAAAACAGATTAATTGTGTCTAGCAGTTATGTTTATGGCTCAATGCAACTAAACCACAGAAGGTGGAAACAAAAAGGCAATGACAGGAGGAAATTGATGTGTTTCAGTCCCAGTGCAGTGGAGGGAATCGCATATCTCCAGATGTTGTGGGTCTGCAGCTCCTATCAGCCCTTGCCAGCATAGCCAAGCCTGAAGAAAGCTGAGAGTTGCAAACCAAGAACATCTGGAGGGATAAATGATTAATACCCTTGCCTTAACTGTTAAAGTGACTACAGGAAACCTGGGGCCTTTCAGGTTTTGCTGGATTATAATGTTCATCATCCCTAACTAATTAAGATATTGGCTGGGCCTCACGAAATTTGCAGTGGCAGCTGGTGGTTCTGATGCCAATAGAACAGTGAATCTGAAGTCCTGACTTTAAAAGCTTGATTTTTGACTTTAAGCTTTTTGGTCCTATGTTGGGTCTGAGCTCCTTAGCCTGTTTTGGAGATAGGTTCAGCACCTTGGATAGCTCTTTTAAAATCCCAACTAACGTTTTGGTCTGATTAACCACCCCAGTGACATTGGAGCAACCAGCTGTCATTGAAGATTTGGAGTTCAACCACATTTGGTGGACCACAGTGTGATAGGTAGATAAATTTATTATGATCAACTGTCTGACCACAGCATGACACTTCTGGTTCCCAGTATCCTAGAAGTAAGTGCTACAACTGAAAAGGAAGCATGGCATGAGATTAAACTCACATTACTTTTACTATATTGGAATAGAGTCAAACAGGAGCGTGTCCAGAAGAAGGCCACCAAAATGGTGAAGGGTCTGGAAATCAGGGTTTACGAGGAGAGTCTTAGGGAGATGAGTATGTTTAGCCTGGAGAAGAAAAGGTGAAGAGGTGGCATGATTAAATAATTGAAGAGGTCTCATATTGAGGCTGGAGTAAGCTTATTTTCTGCTTCTCCAGAGAATAGGACCTGGAGCAGTGGATTTAAACTACAGGAAAAGAGATTCCAGCTCAACATCAGGAATAATGTCCCTGACAATAAGAGCTGTTCAGTAGAGTGTGGTGGAGTTTCCTCCTTTGGCGGTTTTTAAACAGAGGTTAAGATGGCCATCTCTTGGGAGTGCTTCTTGCATGGTAGGGGATTGGACTGGATGGTCCTTGTGGGTTTTCCCAACTCTATGATTCTATGATTCTAACTAAGTCCTACGACAGTTAATTTTACATAGCATGGAAAAAAGAATGGGAAAGTGGTAATGGTTACAAACAGCACATTGGCTGCTGGTACACCAGATAAAGCTGCAGAACCATGTGCTGCAACATTACTTTGAAGTAGGGATGAAAAGAACATACAAAAAATATTTGGAAAATGGTTTTAAAAATTTCTCCCAAAACCCTGATGAGAATAATGGTTTCACTTGAAACATGGGTATAAATCCTGGACTGGTGATAATCTTTTTGCATTTTGGGGCTTATTATGTGCAAAATTTGCAGCTGGTTGATTTGCATAGAAAATTGTGGGGTTTTTTTTGTGTGTGCAGAAATTTTCCCATAAAAATTTCCTGTGCTGAAAATACTGTTTCCTGCACAAAACAATCATGTGTGAATTTTTCACAGAGTAAGTCCCGAATTGTGAAAAGGCTTTGAAAACTATGTGGTTTTCAACAGCTTTTGTGTGTGTGTGTGTTTCTTTGTATGTGTGTGTTTTGTAGTGGAAGCAAATCTCTAAATTACTCATTGTTTCCTTGAAGAATAAGATTAGTGAAGAATTACATCTCTCCTTTGAAGTAGATTTGGACTTTGTCAAATCAAGTAACCATTAACTGTGTTCTCTCTCTCCTGCTCTTTGCAAGCTCTGAGGTTGCTTCATGTGGTGCATGTCACCTGCACTAATGAACTCAATTGCTGATATGTAAACAACACCTCCATATGATATGCCCGTATTTTGACATGTGTTAGGAAAGCACTGCCAGTCATTGAAGACGGGTGGCATCCATACCATGAGGTGGCCAAGCTACATTTTAATATGAACTTTAAAGGAGTTATTCAAGGTTCCTAATCCTACCCCTACAATAGATTCAGTACCTTTAAAATTAAAACCGAAACCCCAGAGCAGATTCACTGCCCCACTGTAACCAGTTATGGTGTTCCATAGGCTTACAGTAAATTAAGCATGTGTGTGACCTTTGTGCAAAACTCCCACGTAAGCTGCAGAGCAATTTATCTCATGTTTTCTAAGTACCTCCTTACATTATTCATCTAATCGCTCTGCTTGACAGGAATGGCATACCAGAAAGACTGATTTATACCTGTGTTTCAAGTGAAACCATTATTGTTTTCCCCTGCAGGTCTGTGCTCAAATCAGAGAGAAAGTGTTGAGGGTTGGATGCAGGAGTTCCGTTAGCTACTGTTTTTAGATGGTTAAAATATGATGCATGTGGGTAAAATTGGGGTAAGTGAGAGCATGGAATGGTTCGCCTTTTATTAAGTCGCCCCCTTCATTTTCCACTATAAATTCTGAGCACTTGGGCAAGATTGTCTATAAACAATTGCAAACCTCTAAAGGATGCATTTTGGGATACAGCTGTGGAGGTATTATAAATTGGCCTGTACTTCTTGAAGAAAAGAAGGGGAAATAATTTTCCCGATTAGTACTTCAAAGCAACTAATGCTATATGATTTTTACTGAAAGAAGTAACTGTATAAAGTCATGTTGCATAGTTAATAATCTGCTTAATTTCCTAATACTTCCAAGCAGTGTTAAAGGCTTCTTTGATTATGTGCCTATAAAGTTAAAATAAATTAATAAAGAATGTACATACTGTGTGAAATGCATTGCTCACTCTAGCTTGTTTTTGCACAAAGGGGCTGTATCCTGAATCTCATGGAATCATTGGAAATTCAATGCATGACCCTGTATTTGATGCTGGCTTCAGCCTTCGAGGCCGGGAAAAATTCAACCACAGATGGTGGGGAGGCCAGCCAGTAAGTTTCAGTTCCTTTGCTTTAGACAAATGTTCATCTAGAAGTAATCATAGTTTTAAAAACATGTGTTTGTGTGTTGTGTGTGTGAGTAAGTAAGTAAGAGACAGAAAGAGAGAGAGAGTAAATCTCTTGGTTCTGCCTCCCCTGTTGGTGGGTCAAGGGTTGTTAAATTAAAGTTATGACACAAAATATTGATTTCTTACACTTATATAACTTGTCTCATTGGACAATGAATAGGACTGAGTCACAACTAATATCTACCTAGATCAGGGCTGCTGTGTTGAGAGTTATTTTTATATTGCTAAATGTATCTTTTAACAAAATAAAAATAGAAATTCATATCATCAGTACATCTATACTGGCATGTTGTGATTCTGGCCCCTGGCCCCATTGTGTTTTGAAGTATTATGCATTTCTTTCTTAACTAGAGGTCCCAGGGTTCTCTCTTGTCCCCTCTCTCTTCCCCCACTCTCTCTGTGTTTACACAGCAACTATGGCTCTCCTTAGGTGTCTTCTAGTAGGCTTACTTATGCTCCAAGGCTGTCTGGGTACTTGTATTTTTCTTTCCCACAATTTCCCAGACAGGCACTGGGGGAAATTGGAATGAAGGCTTGCTGCAGACATAGCTGCCTGATGCCTAAAGTTGGGGTCAGAAGTTATTAGCCTTGATGGGACTCTGAAATGCTAGCTTTTCCCCTCAGGTGGTGATCCTGGGGCTTTGGGTCAGAATGTCTCTTGCCTAGGGTCACCCAGTAGATTTCCATGGCTGATCAGGGACTTGAACCCTGCTCTTCCAAAGGCCTAGTCCAACACTCATACCACTACACCACACTAGCTCATCAACATATTACATTTTAAAATGAAGAACAAGCAGCTTCTAAGGTAGTATAATACCTTTGGGGAGGAATGGAAATATCATCCTTTCTAATACTCTAGTTGTTCTAAACACAGTATAACCTATCCAGGTACACTTGTACTCCAGACATGTTTCAGTATGTCTATACTTGTGGAGGGGATCCTAAACGCCAAGCTTGGTTCAGTAGTTTACTCCTGGCATGGTTCAATATGTCCAGAAATGTGAAAGTGATCCTGAGCACATTTGGAAATGTTGCAATTTTGGACTGCAACTCCCAGAATCCCTCAGGAAGCATGGTCTTGTGGCTGGACAGTTCTGAGTGTTGCCTTGTGTGGAGTTGAATAAATGTTTTCCAAGTTCTGATCTTGAGTACACAGTACTATATGCATATCCTGACCATGCCATAGACTGAGGCTACATCCACACTACAGAAATAACTCAGTTTGACACCACTTTAACTGTCATGGTTATGGAATTCTGGAAACTGTAGTTTGTTGTGTTAACAGAGCTCTCTTGACAGACAAAGCTAAATGTCTCACAAAACTACAATTCGAAGAATTCCATAGCATTGAGCCATGGCAGATAAAGTGATGTCAAACTGGATTATTTTCTGTAGTGTGAATGCAGCCAAAGAAGCCATTGGAAAATAAGGGAGGATTGAAGGAAAATGAAACATCACAGTAGCTTTCTAACAAAAAAATTAAACTAAATTGGGGAGCTTGGTGTTGGGTATCACTCGGGATATTTCAATCTAGTTGCATCCCAGGGTATATTTTCAGAGGTTGGGGAGGTGCATAACAGTGATTCGATATTAGACAACCAAGTTGTGCCTGCCCCAAAGGATGACCTGTTGTCATCAGGTGCAGTGTAGAAGACTGACCTGTTACCATTGCTGAAGGAATACGATGTTTAGTATGGTTATTATATATTACCTGTTTGTTTGTTGGTAATTTATTTATTTCAATGATTTTAATGATTTTGAATTGGGATGGCTTAGAGCTTTTAGCTATAAAGATTCATTCATTCAGTGCTAATGGAAGATTCAACTCCTAGTCTTGTCAGCTTCTCTATGTAATACTACTACTACTACTACTAACATAATAATAATAAGTGGAATGAAGGGAACATTTCATCTTACTCTCTCTGTGTGGCAACAACATGTGGTGTGGCCAAGTTTGAGCATATGTGAGGTAGTACCATTGATATCTTGTGGATTTATGAAATTGTATATGAGACCTTGGTGCCAAAACGTTGAAGAAAAATATGGTTCTTAGCAAGTTTATATGAAGAAGGGAGTCATATCTTCTGATATCTGATATCTGACGATAGATTTGCTACTGTTTTGTCTTGTACACAGAAAAAACCCTTTGAGATAGATGTGAAATCTTTTTCAACCCTTCATTTTAAAGCCTCCTTTATTTTTTAAATCATAAACACAGGGAAGCATGAGTTGTTGAGACCTTGAGATGCCTGTTTGCAGGATGTTTTGTCCATTATTTTTTATTTTCAACCTGGCTTCATTTTAGGCTCTAGGAAGGTTTTTGTTTTTGTTTTTTTTTTACATTGAGTGTTTGTGGCTCCTAAAGAGGCCCCAGTCTATTTTGCTCTTTTTTTTCGCCTGGGCTGGATTTATGTTTTTATACAGCTCACTGTGATTTTCCTATGTTAGTATGTTTTTGCATGATCTCAACTGAGTACGTTGGTTGAGGATCTTTACGGAAGAGTGAGGTTACACCAGTGATGAACTTTAAGAACCAGCAGTCCAGGAGAAAGATGAAAAGTGTCATTGTCCCCCATCCACACTGCCCCAACTTCCCCTACTCCTACCGCAGGAAGTCTTGCCCCCTTTTTAAAGAGCTGCAAAAACCTGCTCGTGTACACATCCACATGTACATACACACCCACCTCTGCCCAGTGATATCATCCAAAGTTGTTAATAATGGATTTTTGTGGGTTTTTTAGGCTATGTGGCCATGAAGAGTTTATCTAGAAGAGTTAATTCCTGACATTTCACCTGCATCTGTAGCTGGCATCTTCAAAGAATGCTGGCATGGAAGAGAGTTAACATTGGATTCTAATTTTTTTATTCTTATGTTTTGTTTTGGTGTTTTTGTTGTTTTTGTTGTTGTTGTTGTTTTTGCAAAATTGTGCAGACATGTAAATGCATCTAACTAGTCTCTCTTTGCTTGGGGATGTTTTTGCTGCCTCCCTGCCAGGGGGTCCCAGGAGCTGAAATATTGTTTCCCAGCTCCATATCTGGCCAACATTTCTTCCAGAGCCTTTGCAGCAGCAGCTGTGCTGGATAGTGGGACACTTGACATGTCCATGTCCCTGATTCTCCCCCATGGCTCCAGAAGATCCAGTCCTTCTCTTTTCTCTGACGTTCTTGCATTTCTGTCCTTCTATCCTTCTCTGGTCTCTTCCTTCTTCTCTCCTTCATTACTCCTGGCTCTCCTTTTAACCTCACCAGCCTCCATGTCTTTAAATGTTTTAACAACTGGTTCAGGCAGACCAGCTGAATGATGCCACTGCATCTACTCTGTTTTGCACCCTCCCTAAATGTGCAAGAAAGAAGAGGGGAGAATATGGAAAATGGTGGTGTCAGCAGCCAGGTGAGAGAGGAGGAAGCAAGGTAGAGCCAAATAATTGAAAGCTGGGGTGGGGGAATTGCCTGTGCTGTGGAACAAATGACTTTTCTCCCCTGTCCTTCCACCACAACTGGTTTGACTTTGGCAGGCATTCAAAACAATAGCCAAGCTCTTGATAAATACAGTATATCAAAAGGAACACAGTACTCCTACAAATGTTCCACTTTTAAACCAAAAGGAGGTTTTTTCTTGGATTGTGTTCTTGGAGATGACATTGAACTCTTGTTACAGCATTGGTTTTTTTGGTTGCTTCTGTGGAAGAAGACCAGTCTTTTCTGCTGGAATATATGGTGGCCCCTCTGGAAAATGAGATGTATATTATTGACTTCTAAACGGCTAGTGTTGTTTCTGGCAGGATTGGTCTAAAGAACTTTGCTAGTGCCTATCTGAGGCAAAGGCCAAGATACCAACCATTCACTCCATACAAGGAGATGGCAGGTGGATCTCACTCCAACACTAGTGTCAGGAACTAGTCACCACCATATCTGACAGCAACAAACTGACTTGGGGGCATAGTATTAAATGGTGGTGGTGGGATCCTGCCAGCCAATATCCAGCATTTGCTGCCCGGGGAATCTACTTCATCCTTCCTAACTGTAGAGATGTTGTTGATTGCTACAAATCTTCAGTGTGCCTCTGGTGTTAACATTGTCATCACTCCACTTCATAACCTGCTATGAACTATATCATCACTCCATTTCATAGCTTGCATTTCATATCAGCCTATTGTTTTCCCTTTTAACTCTCAACTGACCATGTGACAGCTAGCTTAAAAATGCAAAGCCTCCTTGTAAAATGTTAAAATGAGTAGAGTAGAGTAGAGTCGCTTCAGTTTCAAACCTTTTAGCTCTTACAATGTAATAGTTGTTTTCCAATCTGTTGATCTTAAATGAGGAATTTCTGCTTCTCATTTCTGGCAGAGGTGGGTAGTTACAAAGGAGATGATTTTCTTGTTGGTGGCACTTGGTTGTGGAGTAGCCTTCACAGAAAGGTTGTCCCCCTGTGATCTTTTTGGCATCAAGAAATGTCCTTTCTGTTTACTCAGATCTTAAACAACTCATTGTATCCTCCAACATTTTATAGATGAAAACACATGTGGTCAAGCAACAAGAGTGTAATCAAATGGGTGTAGCCAGGCAACAAGAGAGTAAAGGTTTTTTAATGAAGAAGCAAATAAAACTGCAATTTTAGGCAGATAAACCCTGAAATATGTGTACTGGATTTAGGAAAGCCTAAAAAAGGGAGGAAAAAACCCACAAATTAATCTATTAAGAAAGGCAAGCATCCATCCCTTCCTGTCCTATCTGAGTTAACTTAGTGGAAACTACTTTTCCACTTTGAAGTCAAATTGCAGCAACTTGGGCAATATGAGGACAAAAGAGTAAAGTAAGAGGAGAAGAAGAGAAACTGGGACATTTTAAAAGCAGCTGAAAAAATGGGACAGTAGGGGATTAAGTGGGCCTGCTCCTGCTAAACCAGGGCAATTGGAGCATATGACTAGCTTGGTCTCTGATTTGTAAACTTGCTATTCATAAGTTTGGGGTTGCTATGAGTTTTGTGTCTTGTTTTTTTTTTAAATGTTACTTTTGATTTGGGAAATTTTATGTTCTGCTTCTTGTGCTTGTTAAAGCTGCCCAGAAAACCTTATGTTACAGGGCCTCATACAGAAGTCACTAATATATGAAACAGTGATGCTGCTAACTAAGGGGCTTGACAGACGGGCCGTTAAGGCCAGCTTGGAAGCGGAGTCGGGGTGTGGTGTCCACATGGCACATGTCCCAACACTGCCTCCAGGTAAACATGATGCCGCACGCCGCTCCACACGGCACGCAGCATCACGGCACTCCTCTGGTTCTGCATCTACATGACATAGCACCAAAGGACCATGGAAAAGCTGCCCTCTGGCACTATGGCACCCTTTGCAGGGCACAAAAATGAGAGACTGGGGCTGCAGTGTGCAGTTGTTGCAGCCCCAATCCTGTGCAGATAGAGGTGGCTGCAGGCTGCCCCTTAGGAGCTGTCTGTATAGCCCCTAAGTCAGTTGGATAAAAATGCATAAACTCTAAGGTGGAGAAGTAGAAGCCGACACTGGAAATATTTTTAATAAGTGTTTGTTTTAGTAAATGTTCCTCCTTATAATCAAAAGTCTTGAGCCCTTTGTAATCTGCTTATGTTTTCCTAATTAGATATGGATTACGGCTGCCAAGCAAGGATTGAAAGCAGGTACATTCTTTTGGTCTAAGTAAGTAGTTTTCTTTTCTTTTCTTTTTAAAAGAAAGTTTAGAGTACATGTTCAGAAATCAATAGCATAGCTGCATTTCTGAATATAGGTGCTTGTAAGCAAATGATGTAAAAAAAAAAAAAGAAAAAAAGAAAAGCTTTCGACTTCACACTGTAAAAGCTACCAGAGCTTATTTCTGAACTGGGTTATACAATTACTTTGGTAACTCCATCCACCTTTTGAATTGGGCAGCACTACTCTTTCTACTTGACTCTTTTTCTCCTACTGCTTTAGAACTTATAAAATCATGCTGACATGCTGAATATTTCATTAATAGTTTTTTGTTGTGTGCTTTTAAATCATTTCTTATTTATGGTTACTTTAAGACTCTAATAATAGGTTTTTCTTGGCAAATCTTGTCAGAGGGGGTTTGCCATTGTGATCCTTTGAGGCTCAGACAGGTGTGACTTGCACAGTGGGTTTACATGACCAAGCCAGGATTTGAACCCTGGTCTCCAGAGTTATAGTCCAGCACTCAAACCACTGCACCATGCTGATTCTCTTTGATCAATAATACCTATTACTTTTCTAAAATATGCCATTGCCTATATTGTCACTGTAATCTTTTAAAGCAGTGGTTACAGTGAAGCTATAATAACCACCATCCTTGACCGTTGGCCATGATGCTGGCTGTGGCTGATGAAAGTACAGTGGTATCTAGAGAGCCACAGTTTCCCAAATTCTGATCCATGTGATCACATATGGCAAGTGGTAGACAGTGACTGAAAAGCCATTGGGAGGCTTCTAGGGTGAAAAATTAATATACATTTGGCACAGTAAAGGTTTTAGCTATATAATTTAACCCTTGTATGTTGGAAACATCTGAAGAAGCAGTTATTTCTTCTTGCTTCCTTTAGGTGTAAAATAATAAACATTCTGATTATTATATAAATTTTAAATAGAACTGTGAAGTCCATCTTTCACTTCTGGTGTCTCCCTTGATATGAAATATGAAAACAGCAATTTTCCATACTGAGTAAGGTGCCCAGTATAAAAAATGACGGTCCCACTACCATCACAGGCTTGTCTGGTGGTGGCCTTCTTGTTGGCTGCTCCCAGAAAGAAGAATTCCCTCCTAGAGGAGGCTAGAATGGTCCTCTCTTTGCTCTTCTTATGCTGGGAGGTATAGACTTTAAGCAGGCATTTTGTGAGTAACTGGTAATGCAAGAGTATTTTAATGTTGTTGTTTTTTTGGTGATACACCATTGTCTTTATTATTATGCTTTTTAAATAATTGCAGAATGGTTTAAATTTTTGGAGTTTCAGTGTAATAGCTATTTTAAACTGTTTTAAATTGGATTAAATCAAATTTAGTTGTACCGTGTTTTGACCTTGTTATAAGCTGCTTTCGATTGCATGTCAAGAGAAAGTCAGCATATAAATTAAATTAGGAAGGAACGAAGGAAGAAAGTTGAAAGAGAGAGAGAGAGAATGAATGAATGGATTATTTGTTGAAAGAGTATATGTGGGTAAGATAACAAATGTTATGAAGGAGGAATGATGCACAAGCTACAAGATGCAGTAACAGTTTGCTTTTGCCTACCGCATACCCTCCAACATTTTAAAGAGGAAAATCAGGACATAAAGTAAGCTAAAGACAAAGGGGGAAAGTGGGAGGATGAAAGAGAAAGTGGACATTTTAAAAGCAGTTGAAAAGTGGGCTGATAGAGGATTAATCAGGACTGTCCTTGACATATAGGGACATGTGAAGGGTATGTAATGTGCTTGTTCCTCCTTCTGTATTTTCTTTCACTCATTAATCTGAAAGGGAGACAGGTTTATAGAGTAGAAGTTTTCTTAAAATAGGTGATTATATGGGACTCATACTACAACTTTATGAGAGATTCATGAATTCAGGAAATTCATGATCTAGCTAGTGCCTTACACTATTTTCTATTTTCTGTTCTAGCATAATCCCTTATGAGCGCAGAATATTAACTATACTCCAGTGGCTAACTTTGCCAGAAAACGAAAGGTAAGAAATCTTTGTTTGTCATCCATCTGAAATAGAGCTTTGTAACAAGGACTGGAAGGCCAGCATTGCTAGTATCCTTTGACGGCTTCTAACTTTGATCAGCCATGTTTGTCCTCCATGACGTGAATGTGCTGTTATTACTACGGAACATTTAATTATGCGTGGCAATATTGGTTGGTGTTTTTTCCAATCCTTTAAAAAAAACTATTTAGTCTAATGAGTCTTAACAAGCATTGCTTCCTGCAATTTGGGTGGTTGTCAAGGTTTTTTAATTCACTGGTTGAGGGCACATGGAACTATAACCTGACAGCGGGCATGGTCTGGTTAGAACTGTTGTACCCATTCCCCTCCCTGTTATGAAACTTGTGGAACATTTCTGCATGGGATTGTCCACCCCCTGGGCACCTCTTGGCACACCTTCCCATATTTTAATGAAGTTATTGCACAATTAATTGTTTAAACTGACTGTGGAAACCTATGACTGAGGACAGTCTGCTCTCCCTCCCTTTTTCTTTTTCCACAGAAGGCAAGGTGAATTGAAAAGGCTTGACTCAAGCTAACCTGCTAAGACAAACTGTTCTGACAACCATTTCTCCTCCCTTTTCTTTCAGGCCTTATGCTTATGCATTCTACTCTGATCAACCAGATATTGCTGGTCACAGATATGGTCCCACTGAGGTTAGTATAGTTCTTTTCCCATCTGTGGAACCCATATATCTGTGCTCACCCCATTACGACAAAACCTGCCAAAATGTTAACTTTTGACACCATAGTCCCCCCCCCCAACACACTCATCTATAAAACTACAAAGAAAGGAGAGAGCCCTGTTGAAAATATGGAGCCCTTAGCATTAAAAGAACAGGAAGCTGTTTCTGAAAGCTTCCAGCTCTTATCTTTCCTTAGGAGTGCCACTTGGTGATGGCAGGGCATGAAAAAAGCAAGATTATCAGTTTTGCAGGGTCATCTATCAAATACATTCAATGGTTTAAAAGGAAAAAAATGATATATGAAAAGAAGAGTTTATGTGGTTACTATGTATGCTTTATAATAACCTGGGTATGTTATTTAATTCTAATCACTTATCACTCTCTCCCTGCCTCTTTTATTTTTAAGAAAAGGGATTTTTGCTTCTGACATCTACACTTAATAGGCTGATTTTAATAGTTTGGGGGAAGTCATTTACTGTGCAGAAGCAATGAGTTGGCCAGAGGCAAAGGAAGCTGCAGCTGCCCACCTGACCCCTAATAGCTATCTCAGTCAGTAGATAGAAAAAGATATCCTTTGACCCTGAGTGGAGAAATATATCATCCAAGGTTATTGTTGATGCTCTTATGCCATCCTAGCACCCCAGGGTTTGTTTTTTTTTTTAAAAAAATGCAAAACAGTGGCCAAAAATGTATCCCCAAGTACTCAATGGGGCTGGCTTTTGGTTGACTGCCTATTTTTTTTTAAAAAAACCTCTCCCATTTATTAAAAAAAATCCGGGGGCAGGAGAAAAAGTGGGATTGGACTCTCAAAACTATCAGTTCTATGAAGGGGAGGAGGTTGGGTAGCAAAGTATATGTAGTTGGCTCTATGTCTGGTGAACCATCCCTTTGCACTGCTGATCTTAGTGAATCCCAGCTGTCACTGAATAGAGGTACTCTTGAGGAATATTAAGATGTTGTTTAACATACTAGGACAGTTGTGTGTATATGCAGATAACAATTCACCACTAAATGGTCGTGTGGACTTAAGAGTACATCCATCTTTGTAGATACTTTTTCTCTTCTCTACTTCCTTTCTGTTGGATTTTACCAGTCCTTTTTACTTTTTGGTGACCCAAAGACCAGCCATAATTTGTGGCTTTCCCACACAGATTAACCTTTAAACATGTCCCTGGTGTCAAACTGACTGAAAGTAAAATTAGATGTAATGTGTAAGATAACAGACCTGGAATCCACACAACTTTTTTTTTTTTTTTACTTACAAGCAGCCAGAGCAGGTCTTTTGGTTAGGGCTGCAATAGAAAGTAAGCAATTTAACCTTTTCCCCTTTACTGTATATCATTTCCTTGCTTATTAAATTTGTCCCACTCACAAGCTCCTATTTTGAATGTGGAGGGATATTCCATGCCACAGCAAGTTTATCCTCAAGTTTCTAAATGTGCATTTAAATATTTTGGTAGGGTAGTGCAAGCTTCACATATGATCAGGCTCATTACAAGCAGGCTTTCCTTTCTTATTTTCCTTTTTTACAGAAAGAATGGGAAGTATTTAATGTTCCTCTTAGCTTTTCCAGTTTTTAAGAAGCTATGAATGTCTCATAAATCAATTAGAAAGACCCCCTCAGGGTTGTTTGCTTAGTAATCCTGGTAGTTTGACCATAGCATACAATCGTCCTTCATCTTCCATTCCTTTGTACTGAGCTGGCTGCACTATTACACAGCTGGAACAGATCTAAGCCCTCCTTCCCTGTTCTCCATATGGTATTTGGACAACACATTAGGGTTAGTGATCAAAATACAGTTGGCCCTCCATATCCACAAATTCTTTATCTACTGATTCCACCATCCATGGTTGAAAATATTTTTGAAAATATAAATTCTGGAAATCAAACCTTGATTTTGCCATTTTATATAAGAGACACCATTTTACTATGTTATTTGAGCATCCATGAGGGGTCCTGGAAAGAAACCTCAGGGATACCAAGGGCCCACTGTAATGATTTATATTTTTAAAGCTTCTTACACATGTTGAATCATAATAACTATTCCCAAAGAGGTACCCCAAAATATTCTGCAAAATGGTCCCCCAATCAGTGACTCTCAGTTTATTCTTCTATAATAAAGGCTTCTGTTATGTGACATTTCAGTCTCTGCTTCATAAAACCTTTTCTCATGACACAATTGTAGTGCAGTTTCCATTTTAACTGCCATGGCTGCATCTTAAAGAGTTCAACCCTATAAGAAATATAGGTTTGGGGAGGGCTTAAAGCTCTTTGGGAGCAAATAATACATTCTAAATTGCAAATCCTAAGATTCTGTAGGGTGGAGTAACATCAGTGAAAGGGAGGGTACTTGTAATTCTCAGCCTGAGAGCTCTGGAGCCTCACCAAACAAACAAACAAACAACAACAACAAAACTGAATTCAGTGGGATGTAGCCATGGCAGTTAAAGTAGAATCACAGTGCCATCATTTTATTCAAATTACCAGAAAAGGGGTTCCACTTAACCATTAGGAAGAACTTATTTACTATAAGAGCTGTTGGGCAGTAGATAGACTGCCTCAGAGGGTGGTAGACTACTAGACTCTTTGGGAGTTTTTAAACAGAAGTTGTTTTTCTGCATGGCAAGAAGTTGGATTAGATGGCCCTTGTGATTACTTCCAGCTCTGTGATTCTATGGATTGCGTAGGGTGAAAGGCCCTTGAAAATGAATGGGGAAAAACTGTATGGCAATATTCTATGTATAAAGGACCCAAAATATCTAATAAAAACAATTACTGTATTGACCTAGTTAATATGACAACTGTTTTATGTTAATGCCACAGGTATATACAAATATATGTCAGCTTCTTATTATTTATGTTTTTTCCTCTTTTTGCTTCTCTAGAAACATAACACGTATGTCTAAGTTACTGAGATTTTGTGTAATTTCACATAGGGAAGTCATGGTAATTTCCTGTTTACTCCACTGGAAAAATTTGAGCATGGAGGGATTCAGTGGGAAGTAAATCAGCACAAGCAAGTCACTAAAGCCACCCCAAGATTTTCTGTATGTTGATGCAGTTGTTAAGATAAGAAGACATAGGTTTTTCAGATCTGATAGGTTTATTTACTTATTTATTCATAGTTGCCATTAAGGTGCTCATATAGGGTTGAAAAGTATCACTTTGCAGGATTGGGATCACAAGAATTAGGTTGATATGGATTGAAGATTTTGTGCCTTTATTTTGTATCCCATCCTTCTTCGAAGAAACAAATATAGTGGAAGCTGGTAAAGTTATTCTTTGCATTATAGCTCACACAACCCCTAGCCAGTGTGACCATTGTTGGTTTTCTGTGAGTTACAATTCCTTGCATAACTTTTCTAGGCCCTGGTAAGGATAGTGAACATGATAGGCTTATTGTTCACTGCCTTTTTAAAAGAAGACAACCACAGAACACCTCTATGGTAGATGGGGATGGCTAGATTTTGGTTTCTCACTGAAGCTAGTAGGAGCTTAAGTTGCCTCTTCAGAGGCCAGGACAACCTTGGGGCCATAAGTTTGCTCTAACAACCATCAAAATGTGTTCTTTTGAGTTGTAACATTTCCTTTAAGTAAACAAAACAAAACAAAACACTCTGTGTGCCAGAGGATTTTAATACACCTGCACGTGGCGTTCTTTTCCATATTCAGGAATGCTTTCCCCGTTTTATTTTTATAAAAGCCTTCTGAGCACTGGTAGCTCCCTTATAGGGTTGCAATTCTTCACTAATTTCATTCTCAAGGATGCAATGAGTAATTTTAGTTATTTTCTTCCCGCAATGAGAAAAGCCTGTGCCATTTTTGAAGACTATTCGCAATATAAGACTTGATCTGTACAAAATTCACACATGGCATTTCCTGAACTGTAAATAGAAGTTTCTGTGCATAATATTTCTGTACTGAAATATTATTGGGGTTGGGGGCCTGGGACAGTTCCCAAAAATAGGGCCCCCTTTTTGCTCATGTGTCACCTATTCTGAGCATGGTACAGAAAATGAATTCTAGTAGCAGAGCAAAAATCTTCATGTGTGAAATCGTATTTAATCCTACAACTTCAGTGTGACTAATAGCCTGATTTTCTGTATGTTTTTACTCAAGTAATACACAAAATGTAGATTGTTTCTTAAACTATTGGGAGAGCCAGGAAGTAACTGGGGGAGAAGAGCAAGCAAACTATGCATTTTTCCCCTCACTCTGTGAGGTCCTTGGAGCAACCATTGATAATCTGGCCTTGTTTCTTGCTGGTGCTCCAAGTAAACTCCAGGTACTGGTGTCTCAGTAAACTCTTACTCATACTGATCCAGCTAGACCAGTCATTCCCAACCTTTTCTATGCCCACACCCCAGGTGATGTTTAATTGATATCTGCACACTCTAAAAAATTCATATCACATTTGAATATGAAGAACTCTCATTTCTAATTTTTGAATCACAAATTCAAATCACATACATTCAAGAGAACAAACTGAACTTAAAAAAAATAAGCTTTTAACTCAGTGCATAAAATGCAAATCTAAGTTAAGCAGTTAGATTCTAATTTATTCAGAAAAAAAAATCAAGTGATATTTGTGACTTAAATGATGACTTGTGACTCTTCACTAAAGGAAACAATCCACTCTTTGTTGCACCCCTGAAATTTCTTCTTGCATCCCTGGGAATGTGGGCACCCCAGGTTGGTAACGCATGTGCTAGATTCTACTCTGCTTTTTGTGCTAGTAGCAGTAAGTATAGCAATGTGAACAGCTCCTGGGTTCTTGCACAAGAAAGTAACAACCAAATATTCCAACCATTTTTATATTTAATAGTTTCTCTGATTTAGAGCCCCCTATGGCTGCTCTGCAGTTTGCGATAAAATGTTTTGAGAGATCTAATTACAGGTCTCTGGTGAGACATTTGATTTAAACCTGATCTTTGAAAAATCCTCTATTGGAGAAATATCCCTAAACCATACACTCATTGCAGGGTGGATGATATTGGAGGTTGTTGAGGTAATCTCCAAGGGAGAAGCCTTGGCTGATTGATTCTTGCCTTATTTGTGATTCCACCACTGTTTCTTCTACAAAGCAAGAGATCTCATGCACCTTCCTTCTTCGCTCGTACTGATAATCTGTTCTCCTCTGAAAGTGAGGCTAAGGTTTGGCTGGTTAATAAAGACTTGGCTTTCCTCCTAGTTCTAACTTTCTTTAGAAAGAGACCCTATCACTTTGTGAATGCACAAGTTGACTGTGACTGTGAGCTCTGAACTGGACAACAAACTCCTGTGCTTAAGGACTGTTTTGCTGCTCCTCTAACATGCTACCCTGAGATAGTGATCCTGATTACTCAGTGGCACAGTTAAAGCTCTGGCTGCGCTTCTTTTGGAAAGAGTGAGTAAACTGTGAGAATCCTTCCTTTCCCCTCCTGCTGCTCCTCTCATCAAGACTGCACGAAGCTTGAACTCTTCCTCTCTTTTTTTTCCAAAAAAGAAAACTCTGAAGCTGCTTTCTGGAGAGAGACAAATGGAATTGGATTAGCATCTCCCTTCCAGCTGCTTGCCTAGGAAGCAATGAAACAGCATGGCAGATGGTAACACTGTTTTCCCTTCCAAGAACGGGGCTCTGCAATTTGAACAACAAAGACAGAGAATGGCTAAGTGGATAGGAACAAATGGCGTTGTAAATCAGTGCCGAGTCTCATCCCCCTTCGGCTGTGCTTCCTTTCTTCTCCATTTTTTTTGAATTAGCTGCACTCTTCTGAGAATCTGATCCTAAAAGATGCCAAGAACTCTTATTGGAATAGTCAATTGGAGTTGCATGCAACGTGGCCTCTTTTTAAGATCAAAGTAGTATTCAGCCACTCTGCACTGCTTGGTTCTACAGCTCTTCTTTTTAATTGGTTTTCCCTTCTCTTAATACATGGACAATTCACTCATTTCTGGTCCCCCAGAAACTTTCTTCAAGACCTTACCCACCAGATACTATAGTCATTTTGAACAATAAAGGCCCACTAGCCTATTTATTTATTTTTATTTATTTTGAAAAAGTATATTCAGCATTCTGCAGGTAGCAACCATGGGATTTCTTTTCATTTGGAAACATTTGAAAGATAACAGGGATAAGGTAGTGATAACTTCAGCTTAAACTGGCTAAAAGAATATTGTGCCTTCTGAGCTGCTTTTAAAAAGGGAACTCAGACTGACTCAAAAACTGGCCACATAGTTATTCATACAAAAAAGCTTTTATGGCCTTATAGGAATATTTTAAAGCACAAGTGTATTGAACATATGATGAGCTAAAAGCCATAATCAAATATAAATATGAAATGGGGCCTCCCCCCCCCCCTTAAAAATAAGTCAGCTGCTCTTTCAGAGGGATGCTCCTTATAGGTGCTGGAGCTCTTATACAAACTAACTCCTGCTGCTCAGTCTACATCCTGACATGTTTTTGAACCATGTTTGGTGACTTGAACCACAACTGTAGGTGTGGAGTTTCCTACATGTGCTGACGCAGGTAGATAGTTTCACCTATCTGACGTTAGCTGAGCTTTTTCTGAGTCCAGGCATCTCTCTCCGCCAGTACAGGAGAGTAGTTTTGGCTTACCACTTACTCCATCTAAAAGACCAAAGAGAAAGATCACTCCTAAGAGGAGACAGAAAAGACGTGTTGATTCTTCAAAGAGAAGAAGAAAAGTACCTAGAGCGGAACAATACTCTACGGAATCCCGTCGGAACAAAGTAAGTTTCCAAAACTGACTCATGTCAAATTCTGAAGCACTTGTACAGCTTGGTATTTTCCTCTCCAACTTTGGAATTCTCTTCTGCAAAATAAAGGTACCGGTTCAGCCATCTTGAATATATATCAACAGACTGCTGCTGGTTGAGCTGCAAGGGTAGCGTGGCACCTCCTCTCCTCTTCTGCTTCTCTTTCTCAGAATTAGGTTTGTCTGTTTAGTAAAGTCTATTTTCCTAATATTTATTTAAAAAGTCAAAGTAGAGGCGACAGCAATACATTCTGTTGCAAAGTTTCATCCATGTTCTTCATCGACAGGTGGAAAAGTCTGGACTAGCCTTCACAATCAAACTCATTATTATGTTATATTATCATGTTCAGCTCAAATGTATTTATTGAAAATGGATATCTGCTCATCTGGAATACTCTACTAGTAATAAACTGGAAGTTATGAAAACTAGGTTGCTTTCTTTCATAATGTAGCATGAGCATAGTATTAGGATTCTCTTAGAAAAAGACATCAAATAGTAAGCTGCTTTCATAAGAATTGGTCTGTGAATCTCATTTTCATGTTTGGGGAGACTAACTTTTTTGAACCTTATAAACAAAAACCAGCATTCAAGAAATCTTCATATTGAGGGAGGTCTGTTTATTTGAGGATTCACTAACTACTATTAGCAACCTATACTTTTCAAGAGCCTGATTGTAAGGAGATAATGGTCCATAGGGTGCCTTCACTTTAGCTTTAGGCTCAAAATAGTCCCTGGGAGTGACTTAAATTTATTTGGAGAAAGTAGTGGTTTGGACAAGCTTCTTCAGCTGTGGACATGTAGAAGTAGATGGGTTTTGAAGTTTGTGTGTGTTGTACTTAATTCACTGTCTCAAATGTCTTTTCAAATTAACTTGGTGAATTTGGACACAGGCTATAAATGTATGTGACTAGTCATCTTTTTCATCTTGGCAGTACTGTTGCACTTTTCCTCAGAAGCAAATATTCTTCACTAAAACAAACAAACTGAAACCACCCCAGGCTACTCATTTGAAATTCATGAGTACTTCCCATTTATACCCCCGTTTAAGGCTTATACATTGAAAGGAAGGGTGGTGGAGGAGAGAAGTTTCTGTTTTTGTGTCATGGTTTGGTACCTCATAGAGAAAATATAGTATTGTATCAGTGGGAAGCATTTGCTCAGTGGTTCTCCTTTTTGCATAGACAGATAATTTAGTTTGTTTTAAAACATATTTTCAGATAAGCCATATATATTTTTCAGGGTACATTTTCTCCCCTTGTTAGTTTTCTAGCCTCTTGTCTGAAATCTCAGAGAACCTAACTTTATTTAACATGAGCACAATTTTAGAAAAGACCTAGAGAAACTTCACAGCCAGAACTTCCTTACTGGAACATAGTGATAGTGTCAGAACTGTTGTTTGGTTTTAAGCCTAATGTTTATTTTAAAATATGGGATTTAGCAATCTTTAATTCATATAGTTTAAGTTTTTTTTAAATGTAGTGATACATAGATTAGGGAGTGACTTGGCTCAGTTGGATTCAGACCTAAGCTTTCTGTGATACAGTACATGTCTCTTTCCCCATTATATCCAATATTCATATTCATATATATATATATATATATATATTCCATTTATATCCAATAGGGATTTAATTTTCTGCTAATTTGATCCTCAAAGGAAACAATGAATATTTTAGCACTTTTCTTTCCACTATGAGAATGTCTTTGAAAACTGCGCATTTTCCAAAGACCTGACACTTCAGGGTTTATTCTGCATAATATTTACATTTTTTGTACAGAAAGTAGCATTTTCTACATGGAAAAGAACATTTCTGTGTAGAAGTTCTATTTTCTGTGTAGAGGATGCTGCTTCCTGTGGTGAAAATTCTGTGGTTGTGGCCTTACTTTCTTCAAAAGCCATCTGTTCTTCTTTTTTTTAACCACCTAACAAAAAACAAAAAACCCTCAACTTTTTTGTGTGCAGGAAACAGCATTTTCTGTGGAGAAACTACTAATTCCTGCACCAAGAAAACTACACACAAATTTTGCCCAGAATAATACAATAACAATTTTCATCAGGATTCTCTTTGTCAGTATTTCTCTATACTTGACAAGCATATTTTTGTCCATTTTTCAAATATAATAGAATTTTCTATCCATCCCTAATATTCTAAACATGTTAAAACATTTGCCCATCATACTAATACTTCACGTTAGCTATGGTTTATTGCTTTAACCATGTATTGTCCCAGAAGTGGCCAAAGAAACTACAATTTGTTTTCCCTATTTCTGGACTCTTTCTTTCCTGTACATTTGGTCATCTCCTGTTTTAGGTGCTGGGGGTGGGGGGTGGGAACAGGAGCAAAGCACACTTCTTGGTTAAGATGTAAGAACAAAACATGGTTTAAACACACTGAGTTCATGAGCCTACAACAATTTATGACTTCTAATTATGTTTTGTGGACTGGTGAGCAAACCATTGTTTCTTTAAAGGAAGAGATTTGGACAGAGCAAGAAGTCAGAATGCAATGAACCACAGCCTGGGTTACGGCTACACGTGGATTCAATCATTGTGCATTTCATAAACTGGTTGATGTTTTTGTATGTTCATCTTAATGCCATTAGATCAGTGATTTCCCTAAGTGCTGGATGTCATGGAAAATCTAATATTATGTGTGTTTCAAATATGGTAAGTGAGACTAAACAGGCAGGCATGGCACACGAAGGAGCTGAAGATTAAACATTAAAAGTTCTTGAAGGATAAAGCCACCAATGTCCATTGAACCTGATGACTATATATTTCCTTCAAGACCAGAGACAACATGCCTTGGAATATGAGTGTGCATGTCAATAATAGCATGAGAAGCTATTGCCACATGCTTTCTATGTGGGCTTCTTATAGATAAATGGCTGAACATGGTAGGAAAAAGGATACTGAACTAACTAAGTTTCCAGCCTGGTTGAATTATTCTTTTGTATTATACTGCATAATTTTCTGGATTATAATTGAGCCAATATAGTGATAGCATCCCAGGTCAAGAGGAAGGGGACTGGCCATGTAAATGTATGTTGAAAGACAGGAAAAATGCTAATTCTCACTTTGTCTAAATATATGTATGTATAGATGTTGCATCATACACTAAGAGAGATTGACAAGATACTGGGGCAACTAATGGATGGCTTGAAGCAGCTAAATCTCCACCGTTGTGTCAACATTATCTTCGTTGGTGATCATGGTAAATAATAAGGAAAATGTGTTATATCATGCTTGGTCATTTTAAGGCTTCTAGCCAGTAAAAGATATCAAGAAATGGCAAGTGAATGAAAAAATTGAATTTAATGAAAATACAGTGAGACGAATGAACAAAGTTTTAAAAAAAGATGACGTAGGAAATATGTTGCCTTCGAACAATGGGCTCCCTTGGCAAACTTTTTGGTGTTTTCAGAAGTAGCTTTGCTTGGTGATTTGTACTTAGTTTTGCTAAGGAAAGACAAAAGACTAAACCCAATTGCTTATTTAAACTAGAGTAAATTTATTGAATCCATGAGATTCATGAAGTGTTGACTTACCATTCAACAGTTGATTCATTGGGTTTACTCTAGTTAGAACTAGCAATTGGATTTAACCCTTAGTTCCTAATATGGACTACCACAAATGTGTCAAATGATTTGTAGGGAGATGAACTTTTCAAAGATAATAAATACCTTTTGGCCAAAATAGGATAGGTGTAAATATTTCCAGAGGCCAGAGTGGAGTAGTGGTTTGAGAACTGGACTAGGCCTTGGAGACCAGGGTTTGTTTCCCAGATAGGACATGGAAACCCACTTGGTGACCTTGGGGGAGACCCACTCTTTCAGCCTCAGAGGATAGCAATGATAAACCACCTCTGAACAAATCTTACCAAGAAAACCTTATGATAGGTTTGCCTTAGAGTTGCCATAAGTCCAAAGCAAATTGAAGACACACAACAGAAGCAACAATGGATACTTCCATGCCAAAGACTCTACAGGGGTCTTATCAGTCTGTTAATTTAAGTTGTTGTCAAATCACATCTCTTGTTTGTGCAGATAAAGCAAGTATGGGATTGACAATATGGAATTGGGCCAGGCCACAGAGATAAGTGGTGAAGGCTGACTTATAACTCCTTGTAATTCCTGTGGTTTTTTATTGTTATGATTTTATATTGTCTGTAGATGTGCTTGATTATTTTGAATTTTATTGAGATTTTTTTTTAAAAAAATATCTGTGAGCTGCCTTGGGTCCCTTCTGGGAGAAAGGCAGCATATAAATAAAATAAATAATTGTGGGAGCATTGTTTGTTGATTATCAGTGCCATGGTACAGCTTTAAGATGGCTGTGAACATCAGAACTAGATTTAACCTTTTTAGGCAGGCAGGTTGATCTTGCTAACATCACATTACTCTGCTAAAAGTGTTTTGAATTGTTGTCTTATTATGAATTGATAGGATTTGATTGTCTATAGGGATATTTAAAAATAAAAATTTTAAAAACTTCAATACAATATCTGTCTTTTTAAAAGCACACTTTAGTAGGGAGATCCTGAAATATCCTAGAGACCCTTCCTCACCATTTTGCTAGACCATACTTACTTCTTCATATGGTTTAGGATTATATACAAGTCTGTTGGTGGTGTTCTGAGGAAATCGTTACCAGACATTTACTGGGTTTGCTACCATTCTTCAGAATTATGCCAGTAGATGCATTTTAAAATAATTTTATATTGCCTTTTCACTTTAATTGCCATATTTGAAATTCCTGGTAAAATTTTTAAGATTTGGTACTCTTGATTTGTGTTGGAGGAGAGCAGGCCTATTGGATGAGGGGTTCATGCTCAGAGGTGAAGAGTTTGAAAACATTTAGGAGTCACAAGAATCCCCCCCCACCACCACCACCAGTTGGTTTTCAAATAAAAAAAGCTGCACATGTTTTCTTCTGGAAAACTAATTTTTACTTATTTTTCAGGAATGGAAGAAGCTACTTGTAACAGAACTGAATATTTGAATAACTATCTGTCTAATGTGGATGACATAATTTTGATACCTGGAACACTGGGCCGTATTCGTCCCAAAGCTAATACTAATGTCAAATGTAAGTTGATTTTGCAATATTCACCTTTTGCCTTGTGTTGCCTCTCCTGATTTCCTTCTCTATCCCCAGCTGCTGGGTTCAGTAGTAGCAGGCAGATGGGTTGTGTCTCAGGGCTAGTCTACACATGAGTGTATTATGTGCATTGCTGTAGATTTTTGCACATTTAGTTATTAAAATAGTTATTTTAACAGATTGAATTTAAATTGTATTTAATTCCTTTTGAGGGGCTAAGTTATTTTTTTTAATTGATTGTATGTATTGTATACTTTTTAAACCATGTAAGCTGCTTTGATTGCTCCTGTAGCAGAAAAGTGGGGTACAAATAAAACGATTATTTATTTATGAGACCCACAAAGTTACATTGGGCAATTCATTCTGCCTCATCCTGTCCTACCTCAGAAGATGGTTGCGGTCAGGATACATTGGGAATGGAAGAAAGCCTTGTATGCTCATTGAAATCATTTCAGGGAAGGTACAATCTCTCTAACAAGAGAAGAAAACAAAGTTTAGAGTTTAGTTGTTTTTTTTTTTTCTGGACACAATGCTCAAGGACATGACATACAAAATTTCTATGGAGTGAAAGATCCATCCCACATCCAAGATTGTAACTGTGGCTCCATCCTAATAGCTAAAGCAAATGCCAAGCTGTATGAAAAAGTAGTTCCTGCACTGAGTTGACCTTTCCTTTTCCTCTTTCCTCCCCTCTCTTCCCGTACCCATTTAACAGATGACCCGAAAGCCATTGTAGCCAATCTAACAGTAAGTATTTGTTTAGCATACACTTCTACTTAGAACATACATTTTCTTATACTAATAAATCATGGGTTCATTGGTCAGTGCTATTAATTTGGGTCTTGGGTTACGATGATGACCATCAGACTATGTAAAGTATTTTAAATAGGAGACTTCATGAGTGTGGAAGAAAGCTTGTCATGATTTCCACTGTTTGTTGCTGGTAAAAAGTTTTTATAACTTTGCTGGATTACTTGCAAATAGGTGCTTGAATTCTCTGAACAGAGTCTATTTATCCCTTCTTCAGGAAATGGAAAATACTCTTTTATGAGTAAATATTTTGTCAGTGCTCTTGTGAAAAAAAATGATAGTCTTTTGAATTTGTTGTTCTTGTTGTTTTAATGGTTATTACTGTTTAAAATGTGTTTGAAATTGAGATTTTGCCCTTTGGGTAATGGAATTTGCCCTTTGGGTAATGGAATTTAATGGACTTCTTACACTGTGAGCTGCCTTTTTCTCTCCACTTCTTTTCATCACCTCAATTTTTTAAAAAAGTGAAAGGAAAAGATACTAAGCAGATATTAAACAAGTATAGTTCAGTTCAGCCAATACTGAAGCACTTTGAAACTGTCAAGTCAAAGGCTTTCATGGCCAGCATCCATAGTTGTTGTTGGGTTTTCAGGCCATGTTCTGGAGGAGTTTATTTCTGATGTTTTGCCAACACCTGTGATTGGCATCTTCAGAGAATGCTGGCACGGAAGTGAGTGGGGTAGATATACTGTGTAACCCTTGGTTGAGAGGAAGTGATTTACATGTGTTGGTCTTTTGTTGAATGGTAAGGCCTCGGGGTGTCTCTTTCATTAATGATCCATTGCCTTCTGGGAAAACCCCTGGGTGGTTTTCATTTGCACGTGCTGGATCTTTATTTTATTGTTTTTCAAGACAGGTAGACAAACTTTGTGTCCTTTAAGGGTTTCTTCTTCCCTGTTGGAGTTGCCTAGGTGTTTGTGGATTTCAATGGCTTCCCTGTTCATTCTGACCTAATAGTTGTTGTCATGGTCCAGAATTTCAGTGTTTTCAATCAGCATTTTATGCTCAGGATGGTTTATAACATGTTCTGCTACTGCTGATCAAACTGTTAAACAACTTGAAGCCCAAAATATTGGTGACAGAGCCATTACCAGCATGAATAAGCCAGAATATTTTGTTGATTTTTTGGTGGAATGGTCCCTTAGGCCTGGAGAAGAGGCTACGTGCAGCTTTGCATCTCTTAGTTGTTTACTTTCCATGTTCTGTAAAAAGTCACAGGTTCAATCCCAAGCATTTTCATTTTTAAACATAGGATCTAGGTGTACATCAGATGTGAGAATCATGTGGACTTCCAGTTGTTGTTGGATTCCAATTCCCAATAGTCCATCCAATGATGACGAATGTTGAAACATTTGCAAGACTGCACTGATCTCAACCCTGGTATAACCAATGAGCAAAAAATGCCTGTAGCAGATGTGTATGTGGACATCTTTGTATGTGCATGCATTATTTTTAACCAAGAATAGACTTCTGTTGAGCTTAGAAAAATTATTTTTTGGAGGACTATTCCCAGAATTCTAGTGGCTATGCTGGTGCGACATTATGCCAGTTGTTGTCCAAATTAACTTTTCTAGACTTTGCTTTAGGTAGGGTCCCTGCTTTTGTTAGCAGATAGAGGGAATGTTGTCCAGAAAGGCCTCCATTGAAATTCCCTTTTTTTCCCCAGTGCAAGAAGATTGACCAGCACTTCAAGCCCTATTTGAAGCAACATCTTCCCAAGCGTTTGCATTATGCAAATAACCGAAGGATTGAAGACATTCATTTGTTGGTAGAAAGACAATGGCATGTGGCCAAGTAAGTTGGCATTTCCCTATCCCAATGACTTCTCCTCTCCTTTTCATTGAGATGTCCCATTGAACAAATCTAAAAAACTGGTAAAAATGATTCATCTCCTTAGGTCCCTAGCTGTGGCTAAGATCATCTGTGTTTCATTATTCCTGCACCAGGCCCATACATGTCTACTGACAATGAGAGTTTCTGTGTTGTAATCAAGGAAGAACCCTGATCCATAAAACTAGAAATGTATATTTTATTATTTGGACTCAAATATGTTGCCAGCATTGTGCAAGTTCCTCTTCCAGTAGTGTGATTGTGACTTATCACAAGGTCTGAGCAATATTTCTTATTAGATTCCCCACCCCCACCCCCAGGATTTAGTTGGAAGAAGTTTTCTTGTCCCAGCAGAGTTCCCAGCTGTCAGTATGGGTGCCAGATTTAGTCTGCAGAGAAATTTCCTTTCTTCCAGGCCTTCAGTTGCTCTGCTAGATTTTATTAAATTGTTCTAAAATGTGAATGGACCCGAGAGCAAATCAGGCTTGAAATCTCACTAGAAGCGAAGATGACTAAATTGAGTCTGTTGTACTTTGGACATATTATGAGACATGAATCTTTAAAAAGACAATAATGCTCAGTAAAAAGGAAGGCATAGGAACAAGGGAAGCCAGCATTACAGATGGATAGACTCAATCAATAAAGCCACCGTCCTGAGGTTGCAAGACCTGGGCAGGACAGCTGATGACCAGGGATCTCATTCAAAGTTTCACACTAAGCTGAAGTCAACTTGATCACAAGTAACAATAAAAATGTGCCCACAGCTTGCTTGTAAGGAAAACATTTAAAGGGTTTTTTTTTCAAAAGTAGAAGAGATTCTTAATATTGCAGTTCTCTTAAGATTTTGTGTGTAGTACCTCAGCCATATTGTGAAAATTTTAATTATGTTGTTTTTAACTTTGATGTTAGTTTAATCCAATTTTAAGGGATGGGTGGCTGGGTATGGGTCATTGTAATTTTTATCTTGTATCTTTTTAATTGTTGTAACCCGCTCCAATTGGTTGACAGAGGAGCGGGCTATAAATAAATTTTATTATTATTTATTATTATTATTATGGCCATACTACTACATGGTGTGTGTTTTATGATGGAGCCTGATAAACTCAAACACAGCCCAGAGAGAGATTGGGTTGTGCTGGATGATATACTCTTGGTTCCCAGACCATTGTGAGATGAATAGAATGGCACCCGAGAGTCAGAGCTGGGAACAAGTCCTTTTGGGGGGCACTACAACTTCCACAATCCTCAGAGGGCTTTTTGTTTTCCAAGTTTTTGATATCCCAGATATGCCAAGGGAATACTACACCAGCAAAGTCACATTGCAGGAATCAAGACAGTGATGAAGCTGACAATAGAATAATGGGACTTATCATTTAAATTAATTTTCACAAGCTCTGCTCAGAGCAGAGCAACTGACCATCTCGGTCTCAGTATATTTGTCTTAGTTGATTCTTTCTCAACTCTTCTGGAAGTCTAATATGAAGGGATGTTTTTAGCGGTATGCTAAAGAGTATTCTTAAACCTCTAGGAAGCCTGGAGACGTGTATAAGAAATCAACAGGAAAATGTCTTTTCCAAGGAGACCATGGCTATGACAACAAGATCAGTAGCATGCAGGTAGGGGGCAGCAGAATACTTAGAGGTGGGATGGCTTTTCTGAAACTTAAGTTGTGTTAAGCATTGTTAACGTTGCATAATTGTATTATAATTAGCTATAATGCCACAATCCAGCATAGTACCTGCATGGAAAAGGTAGAGTAATACACAATCATTTCTGAGTTGTGGCAACCCTAAGGCAAGCCTAACATGCAGTTTTCTTGTCACATTTCTTCAGAGGGGGATTGCCATTACCATTATCTAAGGCTGAGAGAGTGTGACTTGCCCAATGTCACACAGTGGGTTTCTATGGCTGAGCTGGGATTTGAACCCTGGTCTCCAGAGTTGTGGTCCAGCACTCAAACCACTACATGTTGATATATTTAAAGCATTTATATCAGCACTTTTAATTCTTCCCTATATTTTGACTTAAGAGCCAGTGTGGAGTAGTGATTTGAGCACTGGTCTTTGACTCTAGGAGATAGTTTTTGAAACTCTGTGGAGGCTTGGAAGCGCACTGGGTGATCTTGGGCAAGTCACATGCTCTCACCTTCAGGGGAAGGCAATGGCAAGCTCCCTCTGCACAGATTTTGCCAGGAAAACCCCATGATTGGTTTGCCTTAAGGTCACTGTAAATTGAAAATGACTTGAAGGCTTTCAGAAAAAACATTTTGATTTAATTGGTCCTCAAGGTGGTCGATGTACAGATATTTTAAGACAATACAATATTTTAAAACTTCAAGCAAGCTAAGATAAAACAAACAAACAAACAAAAAAACAAAAAACAAGAGCCCAGCATTAAAATAGTGCTGAACCATAACTTCTCAAAAGCTTGGGAAAAGAGGACAGAATAAAAACTGGCCCCTAAAATGATAGCACAATAGATCTACCAGGCAAATGCATTTAGGGTAGCTGGTCAAGGATCACGACATCACTACAGAAAAAGCCATGTGTTGTGCTGTGTTTGTAGAATTACAGAATTGCCCAAACCTTAATTATGTTACAATTTCTTTTCTTTGTTCAGACAGTCTTTGTAGGCTATGGACCTTCATTTAAACACAAGGCAAAAGTACCTCCATTTGAGAATATAGAACTTTACAATGTTATGTGTGGTAAGTGGCTCCAATTTAAATAACAATAGTATTTGAAAATGAATATGCTTTTACTTCCAGAAGTAGCATGCAGCAGTAGCAACAAACTGCATTGGCTGCACTGTGTGATATATTTGTATGCAATGGTGTCATACGCCTGACTTATGGACTGAGAAAAAGAATTAGTGTGTATTTCTGCTTCACCAGAGTAGTCTAAATGTCATCTTATCATTCATGGAATACATAGCAAGATAGTAAGTTAGGAGGGACACACACTGGCAGAAAGGGGTGGCGAGATGCTGCCCCTTTCTGCCCCGGGTGGAGATCGCGCCAAATAAACCTCCGGGAGGCCTAAAATGAACCCGCTCCTGGTGGGTTATTTTTAAGCCACATGAGAGGTGCCATTGGTTTGCTCACACGCGATCATGATGTCCGCGCATTGTGCCATTGTTTGGGCACATGTGGACATCATCAGTGCACACCCCATGTGGATGGGGGCATGGCAAAATGGTGCATGGGCACTGATAGTAGGGCTGGGCACATGTGGACACCCAGCCCTACCTAGCCCTAATTTTTGCCCCAGAGCAGCACAAAGTGCCCGTCTGTACCGGGCCTTAGTTAGTTAGCAAGTTAGTCTATAAAATCTTAACAAAAATGTGTTCTATTTATAACTCCTTTTCTTTTGTGTTTTAAATCCCATTCCAGATCTACTTGGATTAAAGCCTGCTCCTAATAACGGCACCCATGGAAGCTTAAATCACCTACTGCGAAGCAGTACATATAAGCCAGTGATGCCAGATGAAGTTGCTAGGCCACTCTATCCTGTAGCTACAACACCTTCATCTGACTATGATCTGGGATGCACATGTGATGACAAGGTAAACCCATAACATATGTTGATACTTAGAAAGTCATAATGTGGTTATATTCAAATGTCTGTCAGAAATGATGAAAATACATAACTGTAGCAGTTGTGTGTTGGAACCACAAGTTAAATCAACATAATTAAGGTTGTTTCACTAGTTGCACTGCTGCTGCAGAGGTCAGATCCTGGCACATCCTGCTTGAATTCCTCTGGTGTGCTCCACACAGGGCAGTGTTTGAAAACATTCAGAGATTTCACTTGGCCCTGACAGTTGCAACCAATTGTTAACTGGGGCTCGGTACAGGGATCATACAAATCCCTTTTTGCAACACCTCCATTGGCTATTTGTCTATTTCAGGGCAAAGTTGAGGTGCTGGGCATGAATTATAGAGCTCTATGTAACCCAGAGCCAGGCTATTTGAAGGACCACATCGCCCTTTATGAGAGCCCCTAAGAGCTCTGAGATCTTTTGGAGAGGTGCTTTTTACTGTCCCGCCACCTTCTCAGGCTCATTTGGTGGGAACAAGGGGAAGGGCCTTCTTGGTGGCTGCTCCATATTGTATGCCTCCCTGGAAAGTCCAGGACAGTTCCATCCTTGCTTTCCTTCCACCAGCATGTTGAAACAATCTTATGCAATCAGGCTTTTAGAAATTGTCTAACATGGGCTTTTAAAGCTGTGCTGATTAATAGAGTGTATATTGTCTTTTAATGGATTTAAATGGTATTGAATGAATTGTTTGTTGTTTAAATAAATTTTATATTAATATTTTATTGAGGTTTTTGTATATTTATACTTGTATCGAAGTTTCTGTATATTTTTTTAATCTGTACTGTTTTTAAATATTTTCTTACCCTCGCTTGAGAGTCCTCCTCCTCCTCTTCTTCCTCCTCCTCCTCTTTTTCTTGACTTCATGATCTCTGTAATTATAACCCAGACCTGTTCAGTTCTGACTATATTAGGATTAATTTCCCTTTCAGGGAAAGGTGCTCCAAACAGGTCTCTTTCTCTGTTTCCTTTTTGCCAAAATTGCAATTGAAAATAAATCCAGGCTTATCAATTCAGTTTTATCAAATGCTTAAGGAAGAGAAAAGAATTTGGACATGTATTTCTTAGCTTGATCTGCTAAACCATGTTAGAATAAAGTGGTCACATCAACACACTACTTTTGCCTTGTAGTGCGCATGCTGAATCAGGCTTTGGACAGAGGAAGTAAATTGAATAGAAGGCAAACTGTCATCCCTTCTCCAGTGGGAGGGTTAATATAGTATGTTAAATATGTCCTTTATTTATTTCTACAATGCAAGATCTTCTCTGTTCTCAGAAAAGTATACATAACCCTGCTCCAGTTTGTGACAAGTATGTGTGGAGGTGGATTAAATCTTTCTCCCCTACCCACCCAAAGCTGGTATGTGCTTCAAAATTAAAAACTCTCCCTCCACCACTAGGTATTGTTTTGTCACTCACATCTCTTACTAAGGGGTTGATAAAGATATTTCCTAATGCTTTTGCATAAATTCGAGTTTCAGCTCAAACAACCAGTTGTCAACCACCCTTTCTAGTGTTGTTGTTGTTGTGTTGTTATGTGCTGTCAAGTTGTTTGTTTTCCTTTGGTGACCCTAAGGTGATAAATGGGATGAGTTTCTTGGTGGGTAAATTGGTGCCACTGAACATCATGCACATCCATTCAGCCCATATGATCAAGTTTCTTAGTTTGGACATCTGAATATACCTAAACAGGCCTGGATATTGTTCTGAATAGAAAACTATTCATATGCACAGGAAAAAAAGCCTTGAGGCAAAGGTAATTCTGGAAATCTTTTTTGAACTGGTTGGTTTGCAAAATTCTAGCAATGTGCCTTGCAACAAACTGGCACAATGTGGCTTTTACTAATTAGGAAGCGTTTCCAATAACCCCTTTGACAAGGTCAGTGTTCCTTTGCTATGTAAATATTGGAATAGGGAATAACGAAATGCTCTCTGGATTAGGCTCCTGATCTTGTATGTATTGGTTTGTTTGGCTTTAGAATAGACTGGATGAACTCTATCGGCGCCTTCATGTCAAAGGAACAGAAGGTAAGGACATGTGGCAAGCCTAGTAATTACACCCTGTAATGAACTGATAATATTTTTTTCTGTCTCTCTTAAATTTATTGTGGGATGTGGGGGATAAATAAATTAAAATTACATATATATGTAAAACAGGATCCCCCCTTACATGTGTTCTACAGTCTTTAGTGTCTTGTGTTGTGATATGGCATGATGCTGATGTAGTCATGGGATCAAATGGATAGGCTCTGTTCTGTAAGATTTAAGTGCATCCCCACTTCATAAATAATCCAGTTTGACATCACTATAACTGCCATGGATCAATGTTATAGAATGCTAGGGACTGTACTTTTGTGAGACATTTAGCCTTCTCTGTCAGAGAACTCTGGTGCTGCAACAAACTACAGTTCCTGGGATTCCATAGCACTGACCGACGCTAGATAAAATTATGTCAAACTGGATTATTTCTGCAGTTTGGATGCAGATAAAGGTGCAGATAATGCCATGGTCTGTGCTAATCAGAAAGTACTGAGGCTTCATCTTTGATCCTTTGAGCTCTGGCTCTGCTACAGCACCAGTGCTAATCTGGACAGGGTAAAGTTGGTCATCCAGAGAAAAAGAGTTGGTTAACACCAAGGTTTTGTGCTAGAGCTCTAATTTAGCCTTGTTGTTCTTGGTAGACTTTAGTCTGTCATTTGGGCTCATTAGCAATAACTACTGAGATCTATTAAAATGCAAAAAACAAAAAAAAAAACCTAAATGTCAGTGATGGTAATATATAAATGTATGTATTTAGCTTGATCCACTTTTGGTTTTTAACAGCATAATTAACTAACAAAACTCTTCTCTCACTTTCTTTGGAAATTAGTAGTTTTAACCAGCAATTTTAGGCTGCATCAATAAAAGCATAGTGTCTAGATCAAGGGAAGTAATAGTGCCACTCTATTCTGCTTTGGAATATTGTGTCCAGTTCAGGGCACCACAATTCAAAAAAGATGTTGAGAAACTGGAGCATGTCCAGAGGAGGGTGACTAAAATGGTGAAGGGTCTGGAAACCATGCGCTATGAGGAACGCCTTAGGGAGCTTGGGATGTTTAGCCTGGAGAAGAGAAGGTTAAGAGGTGATATGATAGCCCTGTTTAAATACTTGAAGGGATGTCACATTGAGGAGTGAGCAAGTTTGTTTTCTGCTGCTCCAGAGACTAGGATGTGGAACAATGGATGCAAGCTACAGGAAAAAAGATTCCACTTCAACATTAGGAGGAACTTCCTGACAGAAAGGACTGTTTGACAGTGGAACACACTCCCTTGGAGGGTGGTGGAGTCTCCTTCCTTGGAGGTCTTTAAGCAAAGGCTGGATGGCCATCTGTTGGGGATGCTTTGATGGAGAGTTCTTGCATGGCAGGGGGTTGGACTGGATGGCCCTTGTGGTCTCTTCCAACTCTATGATTCTATGATTTTATGAAATATATGAGCCCTCCTCTGAGCCTCTCCCTTTGCTTAGTCGGATTGGCATTGAAATCAAGAAATATATTGACTTCCATCAATATATTGGGAGTAGGCTCAGTAAGAGGATGTCTTGTCAGGGTATATAATACTTATTATTTGAGGTTTTCCTGATTAGCTGTGGATGTTCTCATTTCCATGCTCGAGTAAAGATTAGAAAGAACTTCCTGATGGTAAGAGGTGTTGATAGTTGGAGGTTTTTAAACAGAGCTTAGATGGCCATCTCACAGGGATACTGGGGCTATGGATTCCTGCACTGGACTAGACGAGACTAGACACCCTTTGAGAACCCTTCTAATCCTATGAGTCTGTACAGTACTTTAGGATGATTCCAAGTGCATCTTTTATACCATTAGGGGAGTTTATCACACGAAGGGAATTGGAAGTATAATCCAATGGCAATCTGAATGCAATCATGGGGTTTCACATGATTGCTTGAAAGCTGATCACACACATTTTCGGGCAAAGGGAAGTCCTTCGAACTCAATTGTGGGGTTTCGCATGATTGCGTGAGAAACTATCACACGCAATTTCGGGCACTGGGAGGCAATTTTGGGCCATTCTGAATGCAGTGTCAATACGCATGCACATAAATTCGCTGAACTAGTGAATTTACTCAATTCCGAACTGGCCTCACTTCCATTTCTTTCGAAATTGAGAGAAATTCATCCCGTGTGATAAACTCCTAAGCCTTGCTACTCAGTAAGCAGGCTGATGTTACTTTTAGCTTACCTAGAAGTGGTTTTATATTTAATGTTAAAGTGCACCCCTAAAGTGGAACACTATTTGCACACAAATTGCCTGACACACTCTTATCAGAGCTATGCTATTTCACAAAACCATAGAGTTGGAAGGAACCTTTTGGACAATTCAGTCCAACCTCCTGCTCACTGTAGGATCTCTAGCCAAAGCAGTGGTTCCCAAACTTTGGTCCTCCGGGTATTTTCGATCTTCAGTTCCTATAAGCCCTAGCCAGCTTGACCAACAGTCAGGAATACTAAGAGCTAGGTAATTGGCTCCAGTGTCAAAATCTCTTACTGTCAAGATGTTCTTTCTAATGTTCAATCAAAATCTACTGTCCTTTAACTTAAAACCATTAGATTTTGTCCTACCTTCTGTGGTAGAAGAGAACAAACTAGCATCTTTTCCTTTCACTCTCTGTATATGCCTGATGCATAATGTGACTCATATAATGCAGGAATCCTGGACTAACAATTATGGTAGTTTTCTTCCTGATGGAGCGAGAAAACAAATATTCCTTCCCAGTCTTCTCCCCACAATTAAATGTTCCAAAGTGTTGTGGAGTGGAGAAAAATATGTCGTGTGTGTGTGCGCGTGCAAGAAATCCAGTTTCTCATGCAGAAAACAAGCTTCCTTCATAGGAAACAGGGTTGTTGTTCTTTATGTGCATTATCTGTTTTTCTTTGTAGAATAATTCCGTCGTAACATTTTGGGACATTTGAATATCAGGAGAAAAATGGGCAAAATTCTTGCTGGCCGATTATTTTTCCTCAAAGTTTCCTAACTGTTGGGAAACCCCTTTTTTGACCAGACAGCTAATCATTACACATTTGATTTTCAGTTTTTAATACATTATATGAAGAATATATTAGTACTTACAAAAGTGTGGCAGAGTTTTGAGGGTGCAGAATGTGTATAGGCACATGTGTGCATACATAAAGAATATGTGTTCCTGATTATGGTGGTGGTATTTATAAAGATATGTATTTAATTTCTTCGTTACAAGCACACTCTCTTCTTTTAATTTACAGATAAACACCTCCTTTATGGACGTCCTGCTGTTCTTTATCGTACAAAATACAGCATCTTGCATCACCATGACTTTGAAAGTGGCTACAGTGAAACATTTATGATGCCTCTCTGGACATCTTATACTATTTCAAAACAGGTCATTATGCTTCCCTGAAGGGTTTTGAAGAATGGGGGATTGCAGTCATCTATGAAACATGATTGGCAGTGATGATCCTCATTCAATAGTTTCATTTACAAAGAAAGCAATAAATAATTTAAGAAATGTTCTTCCCATTGAAAGAAACAAGTAATTTGGAATGTGGAAAACAGCTATATATATACACACACACACACACACACACACACATACTTTGGGGGAAATGTTGAAATTTCATATGTGAACCTTTTTATTACAGGAGGTATGGTAATAACTATTTTACACATCACATAATTCATTTATGGTGTTAGTTACCACCAGAAGTAGGAATGTCCTCTAGCTTAGAAAGATTCAGGGACCATAGATTGGCAGCTGTTTCAGACATGTTGGCTGTCAGGAGCTTTCATGTAAGGGAACAGTAGATCAGTATAATCCTGAGGTGAAGGAATGGCAGGAGAAGGCAACTTCTATCCTACTTGAAATGTGAATTCTTTGAAAGCGTGCTGGTTAAATTGGTTGATGTACTAGATGACCCTTTGAGCTCATTCAGCAAGGCTTTCCTAATGATTTGAGAAGAGCCTCGGTTTCCGAGAGCCACCTTGGGTCCCATTCTGGGAGAAAAGTGGCACACAAATGAAATAAATAAATAAGCAAATAAATGTGCGTGTGCTGTCGGTACAAAGCATTGTGAGAATTAGCCCTTAAAGTGTTTCTAAGGACCAAGCAACATGTTACCTGTGCCATATATTTCCAGCTTTTGAATGCCATTTTTTTTTTAGAGTCTAGAGTAACTTACATACAATGATGAGGTGGCAGTGTAGAAGTTTTTGGATATCGTCATCATCATCATCATCATCTGCTGCTGATGGTGGTATTCCTCTTTCATAATGTGGTTTCTCTAATCAGCCTAACACATCAATAGCAGGAATTTTAGCTGGAATGCCTGCTATCAGCTTCGGCTGATACGTCAGCTGTGCCCTTTCCTGGATATAAGGGATCTGGAAACTGTGGTATATGACCTGGTAATCTCACCCTTGGATTACTGCAATGCACTCTACATGGGGCTACCCTTGTGCCTAAGCCAGAAACTTCAACTAGTACAAAACATGACAGCCAGACTAGTTACCAGAACATCCAGGAGAGAACACATAACAGCTGTGCTCAAATCTCTCCACTGACTGCAGATTAGTTTCTGGGCACAGTACAAGGTGTTGGTTTTAACCTTTAAAGCCCTACATGGCTTGGGTCCATCTTATCCCAGGGACCACCTCTTCCTCTATGATTCCCCCCCCCCCGGCACGCTCCGGTCCTCTGGGAGGAACATGCTACAGCCCATGAAAACTAGGCTGTCGCAGACCTCCCAGAGGGCATTTTCGGTATCCACTCTCAGACTATGGAATGGCCTGCCGGATGAGATCCATCTTATTTCCACCCTTGATAGCTTCAAAAAAACTGTAAAGATGTATCTCTTCCGGCAGGCTTTCCTGGAATAACTTTCCCCGGCTCAATAGAGGTGATTTCTACCCCCCCTCCCTTACTGCTAGTATCTGTGTCCCTTAGTTGGTTTTATTGCATGTATGTTGTTTTAATTGTTGTTTTAAATTCTGCACCTGTTTAATTTAGTTTTAAGGGGTGGGAGTGTCAGTGGTTGGGTTGATGATGTGCTTTTATATTGTCTGTTTTAAATCTTGCTGTATGCCGCCCTGATTGCTGACCAGAGGGGTGGGTTAGAAATAATAATAATAATTATTATTATTATTATTATTATTATTATCTGAACTCAGTACAGTACATTGTTCTCAGTTAATGTTCTATTGAAGATGGAGATCTCTCACACTCTTAGGTTATATGTTTAGTACATGTGAAGAACAATGGAAAGAGAAATTCTTCTTTTTTCATTGCAGGCAGAGGTGTCTGGAGTCCCAGAGCACTTGGTCAATTGTGTAAGGCCTGACCTGCGCATTTCTCCAAGCAGCAGCCAGAGTTGTACAGCATACAGAGTGGACAGACAAATCTCTTATGGATTCCTATTCCCACCACGTAAGCTTATATACTAGAATCTAAGGCACAATGTCTACAGATTTTGTTGTTCACTGTCAACATATGTTGGCACAAAATTGGGATTCAAAGAAGGAATGGACATGCAGAGAGTTTGTTCTCTTTTGTTGATGTAGATTCTGTGGTTGAAAGAGCAGGACATCACCTGACCTGAACAGCAACGTGTCTCTTTAGCCTTGGTTAAGTGGCCTGAGCAGTGTTGAAAACACCATAATTACTACAGGAGGAGAAAATATAAGTTCTTTGGCTCTTCTGGCTTAGATGCAATGTATGTGAAGGGACCTGGCTGTAATGCCTGGCATCTTGGGGGTAGGGGGAGCTATGTTGAAACCCTGAAGAAATGTTGCCAGTCAACATGCACCAGGGATGGATAAAGCCCCAGCTCCCCCTTCCCCATAATTATATTGCCAAAATTAAATGGCAAACTACTGGAAGTCATTCAACAGTATTTCTTGCTAGTTTTTATGCCTTTCCTGGCTTACTGTAAAAACTCAGTGGTGCCATTTGTCACAAACTCATCCATTTCTGGTGAGGAGGTGCAGCCCACAACTGGTCTTGGAGGTGAACTCTCCTCTGGGCTCAGCAGTTGTCAGTATCTGGCATAAATAAGATTGAGGTAGATGAACAAACTGTCTGATTTCATATAAAGCAGCTTCCTATAATGCATTCTCTCAGAGCTGTGTTCCCCTCCCAGTGGGATATTTTGTGTTGAAGGGACTGCCCATGTTTTGCTACCAAATTGAGTGGCTCCAGAGAAGAAGCAGGCAAAATGACCCATAAACTGTCAATACCCTATCCTGAATGCTCTTAGGATGCAGACACAACCTATCTAGAGTCTACCAATATGAGAAGCTATTGACTTCACTGGAGGAAGGCAAACTGTCCTTCCTTGCCTTTACTCACAATACTATCTTCTGTTGTTGGAAATATTACCTGAAAGCTGAAGAAAACTGTGGTTTGTAACTTTCATTTCACTGTGCTTATTCTGGGAGAGTATAATAGTGGACTGTTTCAGCTCCCAAATATTTTCTCCAAGTGTATGAGATTTCTAACACAAGTAGAGGTTCAGATCCCTAGAGAATTTTCTGTTACCTATACATAGAGGTTGAAGCTAGCAAGTAATTCTAGTAAACTATGCCAACATCTTTGCAAAATCCAGTTGTTAAACAAAATCCATATATGATGTTTTATTTCATTTTCAGAACTCAGTTCGTCAGCAGAAGCAAAATACGATGCATTCTTAATAACAAATGTCATTCCAATGTATCCTGCCTTCAAAAGTAGGTACCCTGTTTTTATTTTGGCCCATTTACACTTGTGTCTATTACATAGGTCATGATTTTGCTGATTTAGGGGGGCTAGTTATCTCCTCTCTGCAGGACATGTGTGTGCAAAAATAGCAATATTTCAATAAAGGTATTTCCCTGAAGAAGCAAAAATGGGCAGATTTAACCCTTAGAATTATTAGTTTATTTCTAACTTGGTTAACTTTGAAGAAATACCAACTGTAATCCAAATTCTGTTGGCACAGGATATATCATCCACATGACATAGGGACTGTGCTCCCCAAAGGCATCATGCACATGCTTAAGTAATGGTGCTTCTCGATATTATGCTAGGCTGAGATGTGTATGTGCACTTTGTTTAAGTATTTATGTCATTCAGTTATTGTCTTTTAAAAAAAATCATTACAAAGCAGTTTGCATAAACAATACAAAAGAAGGAACAAAAAGCAATGCCAGCAATAAAAAGTATTCTAATGTCTAGTTGGATAAAAAGGTTGTGTGGCTGTCATGTGGATGATATCACCTGTGCCAACAGAGTTCAGAATACAGGTAGCATTTCTTGAGCCATCTTGTGTCTCTTTCTGGGGAAAAGGTGGCATAGAAACGAAATGAAATAAACATAAAAAACTAAGCAGACTAGAAAGAGACCAGAAAGAGCACACAGGAAGGCCATTCTAAAGGCAGAAGACAATTAAAGTGAAGTCCTCCATTAGTATTGTAAGTCATCACTAACTACGTACTTTGTATCATATAATGGTGGAGATCCCCAGCAATTTCTGGGTAGGGGAACAGGTAGGCTTATACAAATCATGCTAGATGTCATCTTTCATGTCTGATGTTTAAAGTGGCTAAGAGTGTTGGATTTGACTTGCTCACCAGTGCAACATCTATTTAATTTAGCATTGTTTCAACCAACATAAGAAAAATGTGAAACAATTCAAACAATAGCCACCCAGATGGTGGAAACAAAATGGAGAACACAAACAATCTTCCCCAGTCTAATGCCCTCCTGATTTGTTTGATTGCAATTCCCATAACCCCCATTTATGGGAGATATAATTCAGCACAGCTGGAAGGCACCATATTGGGGCAGCAGGAGGCTTAACTAGATGAATCTTCACCAGATCCAGCAAGGGAACAGTTAGTACTTTTCAAGACATTTTAGCTTCATGTGTTGTTTTCATAATTCTCACTTTAATGGGTATTATAAGGAAAATATGGGAGGTAAAAAACATTGCTGACCAGTGTTCTTCTGCATTAAAAATGCCTTGCCCTCACTTTCTCATCCCTAGAGAAGCTCAGAAGCAACTTTTTGTAAAGTTCTTGCTTTACAACAGGTTTGGAGAACTAGTGGTCTTCCTACTGTTACTGGATCAAGTGCCAGATCTCATCAGCACCAACCAGCATGGCCTCTGGTCAGGAATTATGAGTATTATAGTCCTATACCATTTCATAGGTCATTGGTTCCACAGCTCCAGTACATAATACCACAAATATAATACAATCAGATTAATATTTACCATGCAGGATTAGACAAGTGCATAGTCCCTTGTTTTCTGACCATGCATGTATTATGAAAGTTTTGACAACCTTTAAAAATAAATGACATGATTGACCTAATTTGGATGATTTAAAAATACAGTCTCAAGGAACCACATTTGTGCAAATGTGTGGCTGTGTCCATAAGATCATGTGAAAAACAGCAAGAGAGCAACCACATCTTCTTTTGCAGAGGATAAACAATGAAGCATCTGTATATAGCCCATGCTAGTCACAGAATGGCACTGTGTATTTTCTTTGTTTACAGCTTAGATGAAGGGAGGAAAATTGGAGAGCAAAATATGGCAGTTTTTTCTCATAGGGAAACAAAATAAGCATGCAGTAAACTGTAAAAAATGCTTATTTTTCATATTCTACTCCTGATCCCCCTCCCAAAAGCAACGTATTCCATATATTTGTTTCCAGTACTTTGGAACACACACATATAAACCCAGAAATGGTAGTGATTGTTTCACTTCCTTTTCAAAGAATTATTTTAACTGAGTTTTAAAAATTATTGTTTAATTTACATATTCAAATTCGCATAATAATACAGCCATGAATAATGCTTGATCTACATTTTGAAGAAAATCACTATATTAACTTTTTAGGAAGCAAAGTTTTTAGAGGTTTAGATTAATATAAATATGCTAATAACCACCTTTTATTGATTCTGGAAAATGGTGAAACAAGACACATTTTGTTTCTAAAGATACAGAAAATCTTCATCCTATATCTAATTTTTAGGGTTAGAACTGTTAAGTGATTTTCTTATACACTACCAAAATATTCATTGGAAAGATGGGTTGATACTTTGGTCAATATATTCCAAACACTCTTGAGGGTGTATGCCCCCTTTGCAATTAGCGTGCAGACATACACATCACTTGTATGGGATCCCTATTGAGGGTCATTCATTGCTGTCTTGGCACTTTTCGCTACAGTATCTCCAAGTGTGAGAACCAGCATGATGTAGTGGTTGAAGGACGAAGAGTTCATGGGACAGCTAAATTCTAATTCCTAATGAGCTGTGAAATTCATTGGGTTACCAAGGGTCAGCAAGTCTCTCTCGGCTTGATCCAGAGGGTTGTTGTGGTGAGACAAAAAGTTGTGGGAAAGAAGATGTTACCTTTATCATATTGGAGAAAACACTGGGTATATTACATTAAATAGTGCAGTACAATGGACCCTCCACATTTGCTGGGGTCTGGGGCACAGTGGAAAAACTGCAAATAAGATAACACTTTTTTTTTTTTTTTTGCCTGAGAGAATATCTTTCTAGGAATCTCTAGGCCCCTCAGGTCAATATCAGCTGGGAAATGACAATAGAATTGTACTGGAGGACGTACAAATACCTAGAGAAATATTCTCTCTAGGAATCTCTAGGTCTTCTGGCACAGCTTTGGGCAGAAGTTGTCCATACTGGAGGTCCTAGAGATTTCTAATCTATTAATCAAATCTGTGAATAATCAAATCAACAAAAGTCAAAGCTGCAAATGTAGAGGGTCAACTGTACTTTGCATGTTTCTTTAAAGTAAGGGAATTACCATCCTTCATAGAATCATAGTATCATAGAGTTGGAAGAGACCACAAGGGTCAACCAGTTCAACCTCCTGCCATGCAGGAACTCTCCATCAAAGCATCCCCAACAGATGGCCATCCAGCCTCTGCTTAAACACCTCTAAGGAAGGAGACTCTATCACACTCCGAGGGAGTGTCTTCCACTGTCGAACAGCCCTTACTGTTCATGTGAATTACCATTTTTTATGTGAACAAAGGGTTAGCACTGGATACATTTTAAGGACTAAATCTGTTCTCTTCTCTTCCCATGGTGAATCTAGCCCATAAGAACCAAGAATGCTCTTACTTCATTTGGCCTTGTGCCTTGGTCCCATAGGTATGTTATGAATCTGATCTTGCAACCCAAGCAAGACCAATGTTGTAGTGTGAAATGCTTCTAATCAAGATTTTAGGCACTCACTTGCACTTCACTTCCTTGGTTCCATTGTTTCTTTGCTAAGTCCTCAATGGGGATAGAGAGGTTTCCAATTCTTTTTCTTCTGCTTGTGCAAACCTTGGGATTCTAGCCTCCATGAAGATTTTCACACTTACCTGAATCACTGGTAAATCATTCCCCAAACGTCCTCCAAAGGTGGCTGAAAGAGCAAAAAAGCCTCTGTGTGTGAAGCCTGGAAGTGCTCCTTAATCGTAATGGAAACAGATCTGGCTGCAGCATTTGTTAAACTTTCAAAGAAAAGCAGGGAAGGAGGCAGATTCCTATTAAGGCAAACTTAGCATTAAGAGGGGAGGACATTTGGGGGAATGATTTACCAGTGATTCAGGTAAGTGTGAAAATCTTCATAGTCTACTGATGATGCCATTCTTGTTGGTGCCATTTTGGCTACATAAACAACAGCAGTATGGGAAGTACATTTGTCATGTATTTATCATCTTAAAACCTCTGTGGCTGATTTTAAGATAATTTTATATCTTTTTTTAAATATAGAGGTGTGGAATTACTTCCAACGTGTTTTGGTGAAGAGATATGCCATTGAGCGGAATGGAGTCAATGTTATAAGTGGACCAATCTTTGATTATGATTTTGATGGTTTGCATGACACACCAGACAAAATAAAACTGTAAGAATTTCTTCTGTTTTATGATGAAATCATATGCATGCTTATCTAGGAGTTTTTTCCATTCAACACAGTAGCACTTTCTCCCAGGCAAATGTGAACAGGAATATATCCTCTTGGTGAGATTCTTACTTATTTGTGTAGAGGAATAAATGTCCCCAAAATCATATCAGAGTGGCCCAGGAAATAATCACAATTATCCTATTTTTCTTTATAAATGAAATTAAAAGTAGCTTTTGAAAAGTTCATAATATGCATAAACTCTGTCTAAATAGTCAGTATTACTAAAATTAATTTCATATAGAAAAAACTAGAGCAAGATAAAAGAATTCAGCATATAAACAGGAAGGCAGAGGCGGGTAAGAAGTCGTTGTTGTTGTTGTTTGTATTGTACTAAGGCAGTCTCCATTCTAGAAACTGGTCAGACTGGAACAGGCCTAAATAAGAAATCTAGAGGAAAATCATTCTAGGAAATCTAGAGATGAACCACCAGCCCCCACAAACACACCTTCCTCATTTGAATAACTGTCCAATAATTATGTAAAATATAGGGACCAAAGAGTTTTTTTTCTTTACAAGCAAACAGCAGAGATCTTACTTTGGTATTTCTTTTCAAAGTAGATGGGGCTATACTCTCTTTATGAGAGGAGTGTGGCATCACCTCCCACCATGTCAAATTGGTCTCTGGAAGAGTGCTGGTGATAAAATGCTGGTGATAGGATGGTTAAAATAGGTCTGCAACAGGATATGGAAATACTACTTCTTTTCTATGCTAGTCCAATTTCTGAAGTCATTCCACCTATTCATCCAGGCCTAGTCAATCCCCCCCCCCAAGCTCCTTTCCTCATGCCATTAATCCAGATTTATTCAATTAGATTTACAGGCAGTGGTAGAGAGAACAGAAGCAGTTTGTGGAGTATCATGAAGACCCTGGAGAGGTATTTGCCTCAGTCCAACTAGAACAGGTCAATAGAATCAACGTGATTTGCATAAATGTTAATTTATTTTAAGCAATTGATCCAGTGACTCTTCTCTAGTTGGGACTAGTAATTGGATTCCATCCCCTGATTTCTCTCAGGGCTCAATGTTAGGGAATTCTTCTCTAGCTTGAATTTAAATCCAAGCCAAAGAAGAATTTGGAGGCTTTGCAACACTTCCTTCCTAGTATACTTTGCTGACATTTCTAATTATTTGGCAAGCTTCGTTGGATCCAGAAGCCAAAACAGTTTTGTGACTTGGGGGTGGGGGGTGGGGGGAACACACTTACAGTGGTGGGCTTCTCCCTGTTGTTTGAGTGAATTTCCACATCTGTTCCAATAAGGTTCTTTTGTGTGTGAGAGGATTTTGTCTTTCTGTATAATGAGAATATAACTTCCAACTTGTGGGAGTTCTTTCCTCAGAAGCTTTCCAGATGTCTTCCTTCAGAGGTGCTTGTTAAACATATATTTGAATAACGGATAAATCCTTTCTTCTAGGTATGTGGAAGGAAGTTCAATCCCAGTTCCAACGCACTACTACAGTATCATAACAAGCTGTTTAGATTTTACTCAGCCAGCTGACAAGTGTGATGGGCCACTATCTGTTCTGTCGTATATATTCCCACACCGGCCTGACAATGATGAGAGCTGCACTGTAAGTTTAAATGGATGCCTGTTGCCTTTTTCTTTAAAAGCCATTATACAGTAATCAAAATATAGTAATATCTTTCAGTCAGGTTTACCAAGTACACAGTACTGTCCTGCAAATTCTAGACCTGGGCCAAAAGTTCCACAAAATAAAACTTTTAGATAATCCTGTAGTAGTGGTGTCCAGAGCAGCAGTGAAGTACATTACAAAATATGCACAGAATGAATATAAAGCAGTGTAGCAGAGCAACCTGTTAATCCTCATGCTGCTAGTCTGGAGACAGGAACCACATTGTGTAGCGTCTGTTCTTCCCTCTTTAGTTTTTCATTTCTGCCTTCATAATGACCAGAGCTTTTTAGTTAACTCCTCTCCATCCTTTCTCTGTCCTTGTATTTTGATTCATTTCACATTCTTCCTTGGATATCTCAGAGTAGTTTTTCTGTCATTCAAATCTCTCTCTAGAAATGTTCTTTTAAAAATTCTTCCACCTCTTCCTTCAGTTCTTCTGAATACTTCCAGTAAAATTCATCAGTAATAGCTTGTTTCAAAATACCAGGTTGGTAGGGGGATACATGTTCCTATAGGTAAAGGTAAAGGAAACACTTGATGTGAATGTCTAGTCATAACTGACTGTAGGAGGTGATGCTCATCTGCATAATTAAGTCAAAGAGCCAGTGTTGTCCAAGGACTGCTCTGGTGGTCATGTGGCCAGCATGACTGACTGAACGCTGTTACCTTCCCACCAAATTGGTCCCTATTTATCTACTTGCATTTACATGCTTTGGAACTGCTAGGTTGGCTGAAGATGAAACTAGTAACAGGAGCTCACCTCACCATACAGCATTTGGGCCTTGAACTGCCAGCCTTCTGATCTTCTGATAATCATAACTGGTGTCTTGACTGCTAAGCCACCACATCCCTGTTCCCATACTTGAATGATATTCTCTTCAAAGAGGAACCAGGATGAAAGGGACCCTTATGACTGTTGGACTATTTGTCTTCAGAGGGATTTGAACAGAAATACATGAGCACAGGCTGGACCACCGATTGTTCATTCAGAGGGGTGGGTTATAAATAAATATTTATTATTATTATCCAGCTAGCAGTAGTTATGGATGATGGGAGTGGTATTCCAACAACATGCAGAGAGTTGGCCATAGTTACATTCCATCCTGAACATGAGGGTGGACTTCCAACTGTATTTCTATGACATATTAACATATAAAAGAGCTGCTTGTCATAATCATAAACTTCAATGAACCCAAACTCTATTCTGCTCTATAATACTCTTTCTCTATATGTATATAAAATTCATATGGGCATTTGTACACATAGCCAACCTTTACTAAATACTTTGGGATCTCTCATGTGTTTTCTTCACAGGTTGTGCTCATTAAGTGTGTTTATGCAGTAAGGGTTTTTCATTGGGACAGTCAACCAGGCAGCTGCTTGTTGCCATCTGCTTCTATTGACTTAAGTTGCAAGGAGAGATTTGTGCTCTGCTTTAGGAGTTTGGATGAGCCGCTTAAAATCGCATCCATCAGAACTTTATTACAAACATGTAGCTCCATAATAATTAATCACTATAAATAGTGCTAGTATTAATCTCTAGAGTGCTTTTTTCTCTAGCCCTTTTCCAAAGTGGAAAGAGGAAACAAGACAGAGAAGGCATGACTGCAAGTACAGTTATATGTACCCTAGCAGCAGACTGCCTGTTCTGTTTTATGGGTAATGAAGCCCATATAAATAAAGGTCACAAATAACAAGCAGGCATCATTTGGAATCACTTGCAAGGCTTCACTAATGAAGCTACATATATGTAATGATACAAGTGTTATGAGTTCTTTGTGTATGGACAACCAGCTGTTGCATTTACTTTCAGAACACCAAGCAAACCCATTCTACATCCTAGCCCTAAGAAAACAGCAATCTCAGGCAACACATGTTGTGCCATGGGGAACAGCTATGAGATGTTTAAGAGCAAAGCTAACTGTACTTTATGTTCTTGCCCTCTATCCTCTAAGCAAGACTGCTGCCCTCAAATGTAATGGAGGATTTTCTGTCACCAGTGTTGATTCCCAGCCAGTCTGGCTGATATTTTCTCCATAGTGTGGCAAGTCTGCTGCCATGGTCTCCCCCCACAAGACATAAGTGTCTTGAGTGGGGACTTTGGCAGGTACCCACTGGGGTTTGGTTCCAGAAACCCCCTTGGATACCAAAATCTGAGCCTGCTCCTGTCTCATTAAATATAATGACATGGTAAAATGGTGTCCCTTATATAATATTGAAAAATCAAGGTTTGCTCTTGGGAATATATATTATATATATATATATATATATATATATATATATAATATTTTCAAGCCATGGATTGTTGATTCTGTGGGTAAAGAACCAGTGGATACAGAGGGCCAACTGTATTACCATATGTAGAGAGATGTTGCATATTTGAGACTAACTGAAAGAAAGAAATTGGCAGCATGAGCTTTCGTAGAATTCAGTCTGCTTCCTCAGATCATTTAGGAAGTAGACTGAAGTCTACGAAAGCTCATGCTGCCAATTTCTTTCTTTCAGTTAGTCTCAAAGGTGCTACAAGACCTCTCTACGTATTGATTATACAGACTAACACGGCTATATCTTTGTATTACCATATGTTTAAGTCTGTACTTTTAAGGAGTGTAACTAAAGCAAATGACAGAACTCATGTATAAAACTTCGAAGACATAGGGACCATTCCCACTTACCTTTTAAATCTCTGCTGAACTGAATCATGGATTCGGTTCCAGTAGCAAGCGTGGTTCCCACTATTTTTGTGCCAGGTCAGGCCTGCGGGGGGACAGCTGCAAGAGCCTTGGCCATCTCTCCTATCACCAGCCTCCTTCCCTCCTCCCTGTCTGCCTTGGGGCTCCGGTGGCAGCAGCAGCTGTCAGGGCTTGTTGGCCCTCTCCTCCTCCTCCTCCTCTTCTGTGGAATCCGTGTGCAGCCCGGCCTCCTTCTCCTTCCCTGCCCTGGGCATACCTTAGAAGGAGGCCAGGAGGCCTGCTGGAGGATGGGGATGGATCTGCTGCCCATTGCGGGCAGCATGCCTCCATCCTTCCCACAGTGGTGGCGGCAACAGCGGTGGCTCATTGGACGTGCCTCCAACCCAAAAAGGATCAGGAAAACCCAGCTCCTTTTTGACGCAGGTTAAATGGGGGAAAACTATGCCCCCCCCTTAGGAATTGGTTCCCAAGTGGGGACCATAGTGGTTTAAACCAGATCGTGATTTGACATGATCCGGTTTAAACCATAGTGGGAATGTGCCCTCAGACGACTTTCTTAAATCTTGAGCTGCTTTGGATTTTAAAGATGGTTTCAAATAACATGGCACCATCTAGTGGCCATGTATACTGTCTCCCAATATGGCACTAGCATTCATGTGGGCAGTCAATCATCTTCAATCTGGCTATGAGGTGAAGCTATTCTTTACTGTCCAACAGCAGCAATAACACTGCTCCACATCCGAGTCATGTGATTTTTTTTTTAAAAAAAATGAAGCTTCACTTGTACAGATTTTTCAATAACAATCATTTTATTAAATATTTCCATGACACACTGATTTTCAAACTGTAATGAATGTGGAGTAGTGAGTTTCCTGCTTGTATATGTTGCCAGAAACAGAGCCACTCCTTATGATAAAGTCAGAAGAGTAGTACGGACAGTACTTAATCCAAGCCTCAGGACCCTGTGGTCTTCCAGATGTTGGATTCTGATTCTCATCAGCCTTTGCCAGCATGGTCTGTTAGAGAAATGATAATAGCTGTTTGTCAACATCTGGAGGGCCATAGATTTTCAATACCTATTCTAAATGGAGGATAGGAAAGGATTTTTATCTACCACTCTTGTTTTTGTTGGGCTGCTAGTTTGATACCAACCTGTAATTAAAAATAACTTGGGTTAAAATAATAGCTGGCTAAAGAAGAACTTGTGTTGCTGCAAAAAGTTATTGAATGCTTGGTAAAACAGGGGATGGCTAACATTGACTCAAAGTATTGATCTATCAAGCTCAATGCTGGCTGGCAAAAGCTCCCCAAAGGTACAATTTTCCCTAGATCAATATAGGATATTCTCTGACTAAACTTGGAACCTTCCTAATGCTTGCACATATGCATTTCATCCCTGATTGATAAGGCTTTTTTCCATGTTCTTGAAAGTCAAAGGCCATTAGCCATGCTGTACGGGAGATTCTGTGGGTTGTAATCCATTTTTTCCCTAAGCTTCAAGCTGCACAACCCAGGTAGGGAAGGCTTTTCTGGGGCTAGATGTGACTTGATGGTACTTCATTTTATGGGGAGAGCAAAAGAAAGCCCTAAGAAGGCACAAATACAATACCACCCTGAGCATATCCAATCTTATTTTGGAAGCTGGACAGGACAGGACCTGGTTAGTACTTGGATAGGAGACCAGGAATCTCCAGGTAGAGCTTCAAAATAATCTTTTCTCAAACTCTGCAGGGCTGCTGCCAGTCAGAACTGTGTTGGGTCTGGTTCAGTATAAAGCAGCTTCTGTGTCCCTGTGACCTCCCTTAAGGTCCAGGTAGCTTAGTAATGGCCTCAAAAGTATTCCAGACCTCCCAAGAGTCCAGTTATGGCAGGGACAGTCTCAGCTTATTTCAGTTGCTGCAAACTGAAAGTGCAAAAGTAGTTTACACTCAGTTGAGAGCAAGAGAAAGGAAGAGATGGAATCTTGCCCTTCCCAGTAGACTTAGGCAAAAGCAAACTGCACTGCACACTGTAGCCTCTCTAAGGACTTTATCACATGGGGAAAATCAGGGATTTAAAAAAGACATTTTCCTGGGACATTCATGCGGTCACGGGAAAGATTATCCTGCGACATTGCAATTAGAGACAACTTATCCTGGGAAGGACTAGGAATGCTCCAGCAACAAATTATTCACAGGAAAATACTGTGAATGAATTGTTGCTGAAGCATTCCTGGTTCTCCCCGGGATAAGTCCTCTTGAAGCACGATGTGTGGGAAAATCTTTCCCATAATTGCGTGAATGTCCCGGAAAAATAACTTTTTAACCCCCTGATTTCCCCCATGTGATAAAGTCCCTAGCTTGTGTGTTTTTCCTTATTAATAGCTTTTGCCCTTTTGACCAGAGTCTGATGTTGCTTGGCCACATTTACCCTGCTTTTCATGTGTGAAATGTTGGGGGGGGGGGAGGTATGGTTCTCAATACCTACTTTACTACATATTCTTCTCAACAAATAATGTCCTGTATTTGTAAAGATCATGCTTCAAGCAAATTATTATGGAAAGAACATCCTCTTTAGAAGGAATAGTCCTATCTAAATCAAGTTGTCTTTCAATTACAGAATTTCTCTGAGGATGAATCCCATTGGATCGAAGATCTGTTGAAAATGCACACTGCCCGAGTTCGTGACATTGAGCAGCTTACCAGCTTGGACTTCTTCCGGAAGACTAGCCGAAGCTACACAGAAATCCTTTCTCTAAAAACATATCTGCATACGTTTGAAAGTGAAATTTAACCTGCTCTTAAACTCAGTCAGTCCATCCATCCTCTCATGAAGTGGTGTATATTTTTATATTATATTTATTAATTTGAAACAGGACATTAAAATTATTAGTGTGTTCTAATAATCTTGCATCAAATCTTAAATATATTAAAAGATGTGTCAGTTGTTCTTGATTCTTTAATGTAGGGCTTATGGTTTCTCTTCTTGGAAGAGAACTCTTGGGGCCTCTTGGTCAAGGCTTTCTAAAATGGTGCTGCAGAATCAGTTACTTGGAGGAAATTTAATATTTTTCCAGCACTCCCTTGCCTCATTTTTTTTAGTCCTGTACTGTGTATCAAACGTGTAAAATGACAATTACTATTAACTATGTGATAAACATATTTAAGCTCCATAGAGAATAGAAACTGAAATATAATAAAATCACACATTCAGTTTTTTACTTTGTGTTCCTTTCTCACACAATATTTTTTAAATAACCAAGTGTTTAACTTTTAATCTGGCTTGCATTTCCAGCCTGTGTACAAATGGCACAACCTACTGTGCAAATGTAAGATTATGTTATGATTGTCAAAAGCAGCAGAATGAATGTGTACATATATACAGAAGGGCTAGGCTTTCAACTTCTATTGTTGTTTTTTAAAAAGCAAACAGGTAAGTGGGCACAGCATTGGGCTAGGGCATGAGGTTGTAGTACCGTAGTCCATCTTTGCCTAATTTCCCACCCTCTGAATGTTTTGGACTACAATCCCAATTAGCATGGTGAGCAATGGGAGTTGTGGTATAAGATCTGGAAGACATCAAGTTGGGAAAGGCTGCTCTAGCCCTATGCAATTTTTTTCTTTACCAATATCCCAATGGACCTGGTCTGCCCTTCATTATAATATTTTACTTTAAGTGATGAATTTTGTGAATTCTGGTGAATTTTTCAAAAATGAACTAAAGTGAAAATCTCCCTTTAGTGAATCTACACCACCAAATTAAAAAGGTACAGATATTTCCAGTTTTGTCCTTGTCTGCCATATAGATGTTGAAGAAACTTTCAGGAAAAATTGGTACCTCCCAAGCACAAATAAGGTTGAATGCATAGGAATTCAAACTCAGATATGCAATCAAAAGCCCTTGGGTCTGGATGGAGAAATCTAGCAGTTTCTGTTTTGAATCCACACTCAGTTTGAGATTTTTTTCTCTCTCTCCTGCATATGAAGAAAATAGAAAGTATGTCTCTCATATGGACACACAGAGACACATAGACAGAATGTGCTTCACTAAATACAAGTCTGCAATCCTGACCAGTGAGCTGTACTAACCAGTGGACATGTGTTTTAGTTCAGAACATCACAGCTTCTTTGATTTCTCTGTGTTTGGTACAGAGGTGCCATCTTCTTCAAGCAGTTTGGACAAAAGGGAGAATCTGGATTCACTGACTTAATACTTAAACATTAGGAAGACCTTTTCTTTTTCTTTCTTCATTTTTAACTTTAAGGGTTGTTTGATAGTCGATTAGATCGCCTCGTAGGGTAGTGGACTTTCCCATCTTTCAGGGTTTTAAACAGAGGCTGTGTGGGCATTTTTCAGGAATGTTTTAGCTGTATATTTTTGCATGGCAAAAATGATCTAGACGGCCCTTGTCATCCCTTCTGACTCTCAGGATTCTATTATTCTAAGACTTAACACCACATGGCCTCAACCTAGATGATAGTACCATCATCCACTGAATAATACTGAAAACGGAGTTTTCAAAGCTGCCATTTTGGATATGTTTCAGTCTTTAGCAACTGAAAAAGATGAAAGCTGAAACATTTTACTCATTTTAGATTTTTTTCAGTTCTTTTTTTCAATGTGTCTCAGCAATTGTTGAAAAAGAGCTAAAAATATATGAATTCAAAGATATAGCCATGTTAGTCTGTAGAATTAGTATGCAGAGAGATCTTGTAGCATCTTTGAGACTAACTGAAAGAAAGAGTTGGCAGCATGAGCTTTTGTAGACTACAGTTGCATACATGCATTTAGTGGCCAGCTGCATTTAGTGAGGAAGTAGTCTGTAATCTACCGAAGGTCATGCTGCCAACTTCTTTCTTTCAGTCTCAAAGGTGCTACACTGGCTTGTATCCAAATGTACCTGTTGGAAGTGGAAGTTCATTTGTATGGTTCATCCTTGGCACACTAGTCTGGAGAAGAGAAGGTTAAGAGGTGATATGATAGCTTTGTTTAAATATTTGAAGGGATGTCATATTGAGGATGGAGCAAACTGGTTTTCTGCTGCTCCAGAAAATATGACCCAGAACAATGGATGCAAGTTACAGGAAAGAGATTCCACCTAAACATTAGGAGAACCTTCCTGACAGTAAGAGCTATTTGACAGTGGAACACACTCCCTTTGAGTGTGGTGGAGTCTTCTTTGAGGCTGGTTGGCAATCTGTCAGGAATGATTTGATTGAGAGTTCCTGCATGGCAGAGGGTTGGACTGGATAGCTCTTGGAGGGCCTCTTCCAACTCTATGGTTCTATAATATGCCAGCAATACCTATTCCTATTAGGAACTGGAATTGTCCCATTTGATAATGGGAAGAGGGGATCCCACTTCCTATGCTGTTCTATCCATTTAGCGTGAGGTCTTCCCCTCTTTTTACTTCCCTCCACCTTTCCTAGCATTAATGCTTCAGTTTGATCATCTTGGCTTCCAGGGTGAGTTCAGGTTTAACCTGTTCAAGGACCCATTTGTTTGTCATTTTGGCCATCAGCACTCCTCTCCAGCACCACATCTCAAATGCATTGATTTTCTTATCCATTTTCTTCACATCCATACATTGCAATAGGGAATACAATGGCTTGTACTATTCTGATGCTGTTTAGGACCTTTTCTAGTTTTTTCATATTTGCCCTTCCCATTCCTAGTTGTCTTCTGATTTCTTGACTGCAGCCTCCTTCCTGATCAATGTTTGATCCAAGGTCTCAGAATATTTTTTTTTTACTGTTTTGATTTCTAAATTGTCTAAGGTTGAATGTATGTAGGTCATCTATGGTTATTTTTGTTTTCTTCATGTTCAGATTTTTTTTCTCTTCTGTGGCTTGTGGGTAGTAAGAATGGATGAGGCCTGGACTCAGAAAGGAACAGAAAAACTGTTCTTAAGTGTTTCCTTGAACAGGGATGAGGCATTTCTGTCCAAGTGTCCCAAGGCAGCAAGATATTAGCCATCATTCTCTCCCCTCCCCCCTGGGAATGGCTTTTGAGAGCTGTGGCATGAATGTGGGGTTGGAAAATCACTGTTGTGTTTGTGGAGTTCCATCTGAAAATTCATGTATTTATCATTTTGGTCACTGCTTTATTAAAATAAAGAAACTTGTGTGTCTGACAGTGGAGGAGGGGGAAAAAACCCTCACCTCTCTGGGAACTGAGGCAGGCAGAATATTCTAGGTGGAAACTAGAGGGGAGAAACCAAACAGAGCCTGTTTGGGTTTCAGACTTGAAAATCTTATTTCTAGTGTGCTCAAGTGTGGGATAGAAAGACACATTTTGACGGACCTTCAAAATGAAGTGAGGTTGCTTCCAAACAGTGGGATCATCAGGGTAGGATGTTAGGGCCTAGGTCCAAGTCTATACTCAAGAAGATGAACAGGAAGGTATCAAAATGCAGCCAGGGTGAATGATCAGCAAAAGCAAATAAGCAATGTACTGTCCAAACCACTTTCTGAAGCATGGGAAGGGGTAGCAGAACTATCAGATTGTTAAATCCAGGGTCTAAAATTATCATTTACGCCACTGCTTCCAGAGACAGCCTTCTCTGCAAATGTTAAGATCTGCCTTTTGTTTGTTACTCTTCCCCATCTATTTTTATATTTGCATCTACTGTATTATTTAAATTCAAGATATGTTCTATATACAGCGTGTTCCTGCACAGGACAAACTGGCATGAGAAGAGAGGGATGGATAGTTCATATTTTACATCAGGATGGGCAACTGATGGCAAGGGGTGGGACGACCATTTTTTACTCTGGAAACTTCAGGAGCTACACAGACTGCCAAAAAATACAAAAGTGACCAAACATCCTCCTCGGGTTTTGATGTTTATTTATTTATTTAGAGTATTTATACCCCGCTCTTTAGCCAAAAGGCTATCAGAGCGGCTTACTTTTTTTAATTAGACATTTGTAGGGGGCCTTTCCATCCTATTTAAACGGTAAATTGTCAATTTCATAGCTTCTAATAGTCCTGATTTGGCAGAGACAGTCCCAATTAATCCTCTGTCATCCCACTTTTTCAGCTACTTTTAAAAAGCTCGATTTCTTTCTCCTGCTCCAGCTTTCCCTCTTCATCTTCAGTTTATTTCAACTGCTGCAAATGGAGTTCAACATGCAAAAAATAGCTTGCAGTCACTTAACTCATCAGGGGAAAAGAGGAAGAGGCAGAATTGTGCCCATCCCTGTAGGCTCTGCCAAAAGCAAACTCTTGCAACCTCTCCTAAGTTAATAACTTTTGTCATCTGAACCACACACTGATATTACTTGGCCACGCTGGCCCACATTTTCATCTGTGAGATGTTGGAGGGTATGCAGTTCACCCTTTGAGGACTCAGAAAAAGAGAAATCCATGCAGTTTGGAAAAGTCAAAGGCCACAAAACACAGCCTTGGGGGCCATATGAAGATCTCGGGTTGCACTTTGGACACCTCTGATTTCCAAGGTGAAAGTGGAGTAAGTGAAAATCCTTGTTTGGATGGAGAGAATTATCCTTGGAAAAGCCAAGTAATTAAAAAGGCTCTTCTTTCTTTCTTTCCTTCCCTTCATTTGCTGAATAAATGAATATGCATGTGTGCATTTCATGTTTGTTTGTTTTTCAAATCTAAATAGCCAGCATCAAGACAACATCAAGGTAAAAGTCTCAAGGTGGCTTACAGTTTAAAAATGCAGTACATTTAAAAGCATACAAAAAAGTGCATGTGGCTTTTGGTAGGAGACATAGAAATACAGTCAGCCTTCTTTATCCATAGATTCAAGCATCCACAGCTTGACAATATTCCAAAATATATAAATTCTAAAAAACAAACCTAGATTTTGCAATTTTATATAGGTACATCATTTTACTGCACCACTGTATTTAATAGGACTTGATCATCCATGGATTTTGGTATCTCAGAGGGTCCTGAAACCAAAATCCAGCAGATACCAAGAGCCCACTATACTGGCCAGTGTGGTATGCACAAGCACTTTAGTTACAGTACTGCACAGTGAATCCTCCAATCCCCACTTACTGAGCAGCAGCCACTGCAGTCAATGGATGCCTGTTCCCCTTTTGCTTGGGAAGTAGCTAATTATCATTTCTATCCATTCCCATAAATGATCTCTGGTGCAACAGGCAGAAACAGGAGTCCTGTCACCATTCATCCTCATGGCTTAGATCATTCGCATGATGGATAGGTTCGCAATGTCAGCTAGGGGAACAGAACTCTATTTATTGCAGCAGATGCTGCTCAGTGAGTATGGACTGAAAGACCTTCACAGTTCCTGGGATTGTGAATATGTAATAATCACAAGTGCATAAATCTAGGTTTGTTGTTGTGTGCCTCCAAGTCATTTCCGACTTATGACGACCCTAAGGTGACCCTACCATGGAGTTTTCTTGGCATGTTCCTTCAGAGGTTTCTCCTTGCCATTGCTTTCCTCTGTGGCTGAGAGAGTGTGACTTGCCCAAGATCACCCAGTGGGTTTATATGGCCAAGCTCTGGTCTTCATAGCTGTCGTCTAATGCTTAATCCACTATACTAGGATTGTGCATTCATAATTGCCAGGGATGACTCCAGCCAGCACAAATAAATAAATAAATAAATGGGGATGCCTTCAGAAAGAGGACTATTCTCTGGCAGTTCATAAAAGATAGGACTATCCCTTTTTAAAGAGCCCATGTGGACACCCTAATGACTAGTAGCCACTGAGTGTTCTTTGGTAAAGCAGTGAGGGATTTGTCCATCTGATAGGTCTACTGTATTATTAGCCAGCGCCTTTCACTATTTTATGAGGTGAACTGCAAATATCCTCAATTTCTGAGGACATTCAGTGGTCTGAGAGTAATCCTTATTAAAGGAGATGTCCCAGTGGGCCAGTGATTATAGAGCTCCGGTTCAAATGACCATTGATGCTCACAAATCTGGATGAAAAGCACAGACCTCTTCACAGAGAGGTGCCAGGAGCGGCTGTGATACACTTCGCCTTTGGACGGGAACCACAGTTTCCAGTTTTCAAAGTCGGTCTGTCTCACCATGTTCTTGGCAACGGGTGCTGTCGCTTGCTCACACAGTACAGTTCCTAAGCCGGCAGTAAAAATACTGCCAATTGATTTTCCAGAAGCAGCCGTATAAAATGCTGAAAACAACCTTTGATCTTCAGAAATAGGTCTGAGTCCTTCCTTTCACGGAATATCCATCAATTTCCCTTGCCTTTTGTGCATCGGTGGTCTGGAAAAGTAATTGTACCTTTCTGCATTTGGGCTCTGCAAATGGGCTTCTTTTTGTCTATCTAGCTCACAGGTGGCCTATTGATTTTCTAAGAACACAAAAGAGGCAAAGGGAAAGGAGAGAACTATAGCAGGATTTGGGGTTAAACAGGCTTTGGAAGATCTTTGCAGGACTTGATTGCTTTTTTGGATTCATAAGATACTGGTGGGCAGAAAGATGTCTTGGAATAGATCAGAAAAGATTCTTGAGTGACTTCTTGTTGTTCACAACAGAAGCAACAATTTCTGCATGCACATGTGTGCACATACACACATGTGCGCGCGTGCGCGCGCACACACACACACACACACACACTGTATTGCTGTAATGTTTTACTGAGGAAATCTTATGCCAAATAATACTTGTTAGTCTTTAAGGTGCCACTGGGGCTGCATCTGCACTGCAGAAATTATACAATTAACACTACTTTAACTGTCATGGCTGCATCCTATGGAATCCTGAAATTTGTAGTTTGCTGAGGCACCAACAGAAATAGCTAAATATCTCACCACACTACCTATTCCTGATTTCCATAGCATTGAGGTATGTCAGTTAAAGTGGTTGGCTTTGTTACAAAGAAAGAAATCCAGTGTTTAATCAAACCCCACTTCAGAAAAAAAATCAAATCCAATCTCATCATGCATGAATTTTTGTTTGTGGGATGACTGTGAGCTCTGTTTAGTTCTCATAGTTGAGTTAAATTTGAGAGGTCAGAATTCTCCAATAGTAAGAATATTTAATTCTTTCTCTCCAGATTTAATACTGTTGCATCCAAATCTCAGGGGTTTTTTTTTTTTGGTTTTTTGTTTTTGTCTAAAAATAGAAACATAAAGTCAAACCTACAATCGTGGAAGACAGAGGGAGAACAGTTTTGAAGCAGGGCATCAAGGTACATGGCATAAAAGCTTCCACTTTTATTCTGAAGGCCAAACCACAGATTCTTTGAAATATCTGTGATTCATCTCCTGACATTTTTTTTTCCTTTCACACAGCCATGGGTGGGACTTCTAATTTGATCAAACTGGTGGCACTGATGGTGGAATATAGTTTGTCCTGTCTGGAGTTCTCCACCTCTTGAGCCTTTTGTTTCTCAAGACTTTATCACATCACTTTGCTGTCCCACCACAATCTAACTAATTTAAGCATTCCATTTTGGCATCATTTCTTGCCACACTTTCTCCCACAATAGAGCTTTGGTGATCCATGCTTGCATGATCTGTTTTCCATACTGCCAAACCCACAAGGCACTTTCATGGTGCCCTATATTCACTGTGTGGCTGGGCTGAGAATGCATGGGGGCACAGTGGGAAGAGGAGCAGGAGCCACAGGCCTAGGTGGCTGAAGGCAGCAGTGGCAAGTGGGAAAGGTTGGTAGAGGGCAGGCTCTTTGTTCCTTTCGGGTGCCCAGAGAAGTGGTGGCCCACAAGCAGCCAGCAAAGGCAACTCTAGGCCAGCAGCCTGCCACTCGCTGCTTCGGGGTCATACTTTTGGCTCCATTGCTGCTGCTGTCACTCCTCCACACAGCAGCCCTGTGTTTCAGGGAACAAGCAATTCCAGCTGCCAACATCTTCCTGAAGCTGGCTGTTGTGGGAAGGTGCCAGGGAGGAGTGTCTGAGAAATAGAACTATCATTGAAGGGACCTACCACTCCAAGACCCCATTCACACTACGGAACCTGGTGTGAAACTGGATTATTTCCATGATGGTCATCACTGAATGAACACGGTGCCATTTGCGGTGATGGGGTGCAGAAAAAACCACTTAACCTGGTGCATTTTACACAAGGTCTCTTATCACGTCTTTTTTTGCATGCCAAAGAGATACAGATCTTGCAGTAGTGTGAATATGCTACTGAATTGATCCGGTTCATGCAGCAGGGGTTCAAGAAAAGGCAGTGGCACCATTTCCTCTTTAGTGGGTGCTAGTGTGAAGAGGAATGTGGTTTAAATTGCCTTGGAAAGATTTGTGTATGTAAAACTGATGTCCCTGTAGTGAGAACCGTGGAGATTCAGATCTCTTGATACAAAAAAGTAAGTATGAATGCCCCCCAAGACAGTCATGGAAACGCAGCAAGACTGAGAGCCACTACAAAGTAGAGACTGGGTCTTCCAAAGGTGAGGCCAAAATGGCATGCCCCCTCACATCACTGCCGTGTGCTACTCTACTCATGAGTAGAACAGTACACAGCAGGGACAGTGATGCACTTGGCCAGGTGTCACCCCTCTTTTGGGGTGTTACCCATTGCAGTCCAGACCCCCTGCACCCCCTCATGATGCCACTACACTATAATAATGAATGGAATGCAAGACAGCAGCAGCATAAATATGACTTTATGAGAGACGTACAAGCCAAAGATGCTTTTATTCTCTTAATTTCTTTATCATTCTGTGATAATGTCCTTAGACTTAGCCACCTTTGCCTGCTTAGGCTTGCTCATTGCAGGTTTGCAGACTTTTGATAGCTTTGCCATGCTTCACTCTCTCCCTACATCATTCTAACATGCAATCATTTTCTCTCATATTTTCTCTCTTCCATTAGACTGTACAGTTAACTATGCACAGATAATTAATAATAAAAGCTTTATTTAAAAAATAACCCTTTGTTTAAAAGCGTTATAATGTTTTGTAGTGAAGACTAAGCTTATTTCTGTTCTCTGCTAAATCTTGTGGGGGTAGGTGTGGGACTGGTGGTTGTTCAGCTGTTGCCTACATTTGATTGCTTTGCTAGAGCAGTACAGTATTGTCTCTCACATTTCCCAGTACTATTAACCCTGATGGAGGCAGGGAGCATGTACTATGTTTGCTTTCATCCCAGAAGGATTTAATAATATCTGTGTGGGTGGAAAGGGGCGCTTAGAAGAAGAAAAAAATGGTATGAGGAAAAGCACGTTCTTTTTTTGCTTTCATCACATCTGCATTTCCAACATTTCTCTCAAAACAGCGAGAGACCCGAGGGGAAGGGCCTTCAGGGGACAGTGCCCACTGAGAGGGTGCCTTGTCTTCAGTGGCACCAAAGTGCGAAATATCTACTGAGCAAGGCCAACATGAATCTTGATTGCCAGCATTAAAGCAACCTGCAATGATGGCTTGATTTGCTTCTGGTTTGCTTCTGGCATTTCTGAGACCATTGAGCTATAATTTCTTGAATTCCTCTTGTAGGCCTCCCTTTCATCTTCTGTTTCCAACAATATGATTTACATTATAATTGATTTATTGTAAAATGTTTCAATTTTTTAAAAGAGTGGCATATAAATATTTTAATAAGACACTGATCTGTGTCTTGCAATGCCTTCCTTGAGGGCCAGCATGGTGTAGTGGTTTGAACCTTGGACTAGGACACTGGAAAACCAAGGTTCAGATCCTAGCTCAGCCATGGAAACCCATTGGCAAGTCATACTCTCTCAGACTCAGAGGATGGCAATGACACACACACACACCCTCCAAGAAACTTGGCAAGAAAATCCTATAATAGGTTTGCCTTCAGTTTGACATAAGTCATTGTAAATGACTTGAAGACACACAACAACAACAACAACAACAACAACAACAACAATGCTTTCCTTGATTTATAATTGAGTGAAAAGGAAACTCTTTATACTGTCTTAATATTCCTTAGGAAAAAAAACAGCAGCTGTTTGGGCATAATGAAATATTTACCTTGATGAGAATGACTGCTTAATCAATAATTATAATTATTTTGCTGCTCCATTGTAACTTACTGTTCCAGAATCTGAAGACATCCAAGCAAAAATAATATAAATAATATAAAGTTTATAAAACAAACAAATGCAGAAGCAAGTTTAAAAATATATAGTGCACAAAATAAATGAAACAGGATTTAACCATTGTCACCAGATTTCAAAGAGGGATATGTTAGGATTGCTGTGGAAAAGAACAAGTCTCCTGGCTGTATGCTTTGACTTCATGGGAAAACATTTGCAGAAACAAATGGAATGCTCATGTTACACCATCTAGTGCCAGGACAAATTAAAGCACTCATGAAAGCAATAATTAATTGCAGTATATTAAAAAATTATTACTGTGGGTTTTTAGAAAAATTCTTCCACTGTTTCTACCAGAGGTGGTCAAACCATGTCACTTTAGATGTCCTTAATTATCCTTTTTCTGCCCCCCAACCATGGAGAATTGCTGCTCCTGGAAGCTCGACTTTAAATTTTATTTATGTTTGTATTTATTCCCCACCTTTTTCCTAGTCAGGAACTCAAGGTGGTTTACAAAGGTTAAATGAATAGAGCTTTAAAAAATCACATTATATAAAAGTTAAATATTTAGGTTCAAAGCCTTTGGGAACTTGCATCATTGTATGTAGACTTAAGTTTGCAGGAATTAGATGCAACCTCTGCTAAGTAGCTGAGTACATGTAAAGTTGTGTAATGCAAACCATGATAGAGGATTTTGGCATTAACTAAACTAACAATAGAATTAAAAGCAGTTTAAAAATATAACCATTAAAAAGAATACCTGAAAAGGACACGTAGGCCAGAATTCTGTTAGGGACTTACACATGCATAAGTGTCCCTAGTGCACGAGGATGTCCTATTTGGAGCATGACAGATATTGTTATTCCCTTCCTATCTTCACAGCACTCAAAGCCACAGTAACCTCTGCACTTTTCTCCAGCACCACATCACAAATGAGTTGATTTTCTTTCTATCAGCTATCTTTGCTGTTCAGCTTTCATATCTGTACATGGTAATGGGGAATACAGTGGCTAGATGAACCTAACTTTAGTGCTCAGTTGTACAGTTGGCCCTCAGTTTGCGTGGGGATCTGTTTTGGATCCCCACCTGCAAAAACGGAGGCTTGCACTTATTCAATCCTCATAGGCTTGAATAGGGTTGGCCTGGGCGCACGCACCATTAGAAATAACGGAGGTCACCCCTCTATGCATAGCCAAGGTTGCAGATCTCAGATCTGCGAGTTAGAAGGGGCAACTGTATATCTTAACTCTTTAGAATTTTTTTTTTCTAGTATCTTTATAGCTGCCCTTCCTATCCCTAGTCTTCTTCTGATTTCTTGACTGCAGTCTTCTTCCTGATCAATGTTTTATTCAAAGTATGGAAAATCTTTTACTATTTTTATCTCCTTATCGTCTAGGTGGATGAATGTATATACATCCCCATAGCTAGATGCACTGCTGAGATCCACCAAGGCCCTCCAGGGGCTCAGTGCTGCTGTAATCATTGTGCATCTGGCTATGGCAATGCAGTCTGCTTGCTTGCTGCAAAGCACAGAATGGCCATGTAGGACAGTTTCAGGGGCTTTACAGTAAGTCAGGGGTATATGGTTCAATATAGTCTAGGTCTGTTGATATCTATTCCAAACTGGATTGAATTTATGAGCTGCAATCCACATACACGCAACATTGTGTAAATGTCCATAATCCAGCATACCCATAGCATAGTGTAAATATCTGCACTCCAGCATACAATCAGCATGGTGCAAATATCTACTTTTACACTATGTAAATATCCACATGCCCTCAGCATAGTGCAAATATCCACAATTCAGCATGCCCTCAGCATGGTGTAAATATCCACAATCCAGCATGCCCTCAGCATGGTGTAAATACCCTGTTTTACACTATGTAAATATCCACATGCCCTCAGCATAGTGCAAATATCCACAAGCCAGCATATCCTCAGCATAGTAAAATTTCCACATGTGGAGAAACACTGCACCAGCACTTAGTGGCATCCCTGCACTGGGTGTCATCTGGTGAGGGGACCAGGGCTTCCAGTGGCAGCTTGTGCTCCCTGCTCCCATGCTGCCATGTCTGGGACAGTGAAGGAGGGAGCACGCACAAGGGAACATGGGGACGTCACGGAGGTCTGGGTACATGGGCGGAACATGAGAACAGTAAAGGGGTGAGAGCATGCACGGGGGAGCACAGGGACAGCATGGGGAGAATGTGTAGGGGGCAGTGTGGGGTAGGTGGGAGTGTGTGTGGAGATGGCATGGGGGAATGCAGGGGGAGGGCCCAACCAGGTGTCACCCCCCCCATTCTGGGGTGTCATCCACCCACATCATCGCACCTCCCTAGTGATGCCACTGCCAGCACTACTAACCCTCATGCAGAATAGCAACATTGCATATCACATGTCAATGACTGGATGCCATTGTGTAATACACAGCAAACAACGAACAAAGTGCACAGTACATAGCCACAATGTGAAACATTGCAAGCACAACTCTGTCCCAAAACAGATAGGCAAAAAAGAGCAGGGAGGGTGTGAAATGCAGATGATGCATGCCCCTGAACTGGCCAGAAGCCACTCTAAGGCTGCCCAAGACAGCCCAAAGCTGACTCATTTGTCCACTCTGAGAGCAGCAGGCTGTCCGGTCACTGTGATCCCAGGCTGATCAGGGCCTGATTGTGGCTGCCACCTGTGTTTCACCCCTCCCCTTCTGCCACTGTCAGCAGAATACGTCTGTTGTGCTAAGGTGAATAATTCACCCCACGTGTGGTGCAATTCATGCATGTGTATGTCACTAACACAATACCAGTCGTAGGCTGACATTGTGTTAGTGACTTATCCACTACTTTTTAGGTAGCTTCTTTTGTGGGAGATGGAAGAATTCAGCACCTCCATCTGCTGCAACTCTCTCTCTGAATCATCTAATTTTTTTTATACCTGGGCACCCCTTGGCCCATTCAGTAGCCAAGGAGGAGGGAAATGATGCTCTGTCCCTGCAGCCAATGGCTGGAACCAAAAGCAAAAAAAACCAACAACAACAAAAAAAAAAACCACCTCTTTAAATTCTCAGTGGTCCTCCAGAGGTAATGGGGAATGACACCATCTTCCAGCAATGGGCTTCAAGAATGGATCTGGCTATTCCTTGTCCTCCTCCAATTCTCCCCTGGATTCTGAATGGCTGTGGCGAGGGATGCCCAGGCAGGTAAGAAAGTTGACTGTGTAGGAAGGGAAACAAGATGTAATCCTGGGGAAACTTTATGATCTTCCAATTTTATAATATTCCTATAATAACTGTGGCTGGCATCCTAGCCAAAGACAGCCAACATGGCCACTGTGTTACATTCCAAAAGAAAAAGAACAAGCTCTGATACTTCATTAGACGGGTCATTCATCTGACTTGATCTGTAGTACAATCTACTTTATTACAGTATGGCATATATGTCATAAAAACACAGACAGACACACACTCTCAATAATAATAATAATAATAATAATAATAATAATAATAATAATAATTTTATTATTTCTAGCCCACCCCTCTGAACAAGCAACCAGGGCAGGTTACAACAAGGTTAAAAAACAATACAAGTTAAAATATCCCATCCCATTCCCCAGCTCCCCCCCCCCTTAAAATAGGATTAAATCAGAGCAACGTTAAAATAGCTAATTTAAACAATTAAAAATAAACTAAAACAGCAACAAAAGGTTCCGACCCGGTGATCTTAGCTATATAGGGTGGAAATGCTGGAGAGAAGGTGGAAAAGCACAAGACCAGCGTCAGGAGATGTTAAACATCTTCTGGGTAGGTCTGCCGGAAGAGATGCATCTTTAGAGCTTTTTAAAAGCCTTCAGTGGATGGAATAAGACGCATCTCGTCTGGCAGGTCATTCCACAGCTTGGGAGCGACAGCTGAAAAGGCCCTCTGGGAGGTCTGGACCAGCCTGGTCTTTATGGGCTGTAGCAGATTCCTCCCAGAGGACCAGAGTGTGCACGGGGGTTCATATGGGAAGAGGTGGCCCTCAGATAGGATGGACCCAAGCCATCCTTGCTTTAAGATTAAAACCAACACCTTGTACTGTGCCCAGAAACTAATTGGCAGCCAGTGGAGGGATTTAAGCACTGATGTAATGTGCTCTCTCCTAGACGTTCCGGTTACGAGCCTGGCTGCCATGTTTTGGACCAGTTGCAGTTTCCGGGTTAAGCACAAGGGTAGCCCCATGTAGTGTGTGTTACAGAAGTCCAGACGTGAGGTTACCAGTGCGTGCACCAGTTTCCAGATCCCTCATCTCCAGAAAAGGGCGCAGCTGGCGTATCAGCCAAAGCTGATAACAGGCACTCCTGAACGTTATACTCACCTGACTAGTCATGTGAAGCGACGGGTCAAGGAGTACCCCCAGACTGCGAACCGAGTCCTCTGTGGAGAGTGGGATTCCGTCCAGGACTGGAAGTTGTAATCCCAAGACTGGTGTCGGGCCAGTAACTGTGAGTACCTCCATTTTGTCTGGATTGAGCTTCAATCGGTTTTCCCTCATCCAATCTATTACCGCCGCAAGGCAGTTATTAAGAGGGGAGACGCCATCTGAAGTCTGAGCAGATGATCTGGTCATGGAGAAGTATATCTGAGTGTCATCAGCGTACTGATGACACTGAGCTCATTGCCTCCAAATGATGTAACCCGCTCTGATTGGATACAGAGGAGCGGGCTATAAATAAAACTTTATTATCATCTCTCCAGGCGGCTTTATATAGATATTAAATAACATCGAGGACAGAATGGGGCCCTGAGGGATGCCACAACTAAGCTTGATTTTGGAGGAGCAGCTGTCCCCGAGTCACCCTTTGGGATCTGCCGGAGAGAAAGGATCGGAACCACCTAAGAGCAGTGCCGCTAATCCCCAACTCTCTCAGCCGATCCAAAAGGATGGAGTGCTCGATAGTGTCGAACGCTGCCGAGAGATCCAAGAGCGCCAGCAGGGTCACACTACCCCTGTCGATGCTCAGGTGGAGGTCATCAGTCAGAGCAACCATGGCAGTCTCCACTCCATATCCCACCCTGAAGCTAGTTTGGAATGGGTCAAGAGGGAGTATATATAGAGACTGTGTGTTTTTGTGACATATATGCCATACTTTAATAAAGTACATTGTACTAGACAAGAGATGGCCAAACAAGAGATGCACCTCCCATCAGCCTTAGCCAGAAAAGCCAAAATGATGAATTCTGATAGCTATAGGCCAATGTCATCTGGAGGATTTCATTCCTGCAGCAGACCAACTAAGCACTTTTAGCTTAAGAAGAGACCCCTGGATGATTCAAAACACTCTTGCTATTTATTACACATTAAGATAAATTTTATTCAGTAAAGTTTGAACATTTTTTTTTAAAAAATGTCCTATGTATACTTTCTATTTACATTGCCATTTCTATAAAACACAGATCTAATTTTAGAGATTTACAATGTTTGCTTTCTCACCACAAAAAGAAAGTGCAGCCTTAAGCTTCAGCCCAGAATACAAAGTGAAGACTCCATCATACTAAATCTGATTGTACAAAAATTGGCTATGAAACACAAGTTGAAATATGCTGTACTGGGGTTTGCAATAATCCTAGTTCAAGTAGATCTATCTGAAGAGCTAAATTCACATGAACATGCCATCACTGTCTTCATGTGCATGCAAGTCTATTTCAGTGCACTGACTATTTCAGCATATATTTAAAAACTGCAACTCCCATTCTCTCCAACTGACTTTTTCTTTTTGTCAGAGCACATTGGAATAGCTCACAAAACCAGTTCACAAACTAATATCAAGAAGGAAATGGGCAGAGTGCGTTCATGTAGACTTCAACAATGATCAGTGTTCATCCAAGTCGGTTTCAAGAGATGGTACAGAACATCTGCCACTGCCTCACTCCTTTTTTCTCCTGGCCATGGGAGAGTCTTCCAGATGGTACCATACTCGAGACATGAATAAATGCATTTGTCAGTGATCTTTCAAGACCTGCAGTCTTCCCAGCTTTGTACAATCTTGGAGATACTTCAAGCATCAGTACAGAAAGAAATGTGGCAATGGACAGGCTGTATATGTTTGCTAGTACCAGCCTCTGGGCTGGAACAAAAAGTGAAATGGTACAGAGATGCACTGAATGGTGGGGACAGGAAAACAAACTGGAGAGTTTTTACATTTTACAATCATGCTCATCTGCTAGAAAAGAAAAATGCATTCAGTTTTGTGCTTCTTGGGAACGGTCTTTGGCTTCCATCAGAGAAAAACTCCCTTGCCTATTATGGCTTTGTTTCAGTATTAAGATTTCAGCCTCTTACTTTATAGATACATGCTGTGCTCAACATCTGGAGGCATATAATGGTGCAATAAGGCCATTCTGAATACAAACATCTTGTGCATGGAGTTCACACTTCTTTAAAAAGAATGTGAAAACAGCACACAAAACTAAGGAACCAAAACTTTAGTGTTCACCATTTCTAAGAAACCTTAATAAAGAAAGGCATGTTGGAATACTTCCCTCCCCCAGCCAATGTTCCATGGTAACGTCTGGGTGAGTTGACAGTGTTTAGAGCAAGCAAAGATTCTGAAGAACTTCACATGAAGCAAATAGAAAAGAGATGGTATCTTTAAGTACAATACTTCCTCAACCCAACTCTATCAAAGACTGTTTAGAAGGAAACAGAACAACATTATCCAGATGGATATTTCCATTTTAGATATTAATTTAAAAAAAATATTTTCCCTTTTGAAGTAGTTCATTTTATATTCTTGACTGGCTTGTTCAACCAAGCTTTCGAAAGAAAGCATTGCTATCCTGAGGACAGTTTCCATGACAAACACAGGTAGAGATGGACATGACAGGGTGTTTGATGAGGTTGCCTGCCGGACAACGGAACTCAACATGGATGGTTTTTGTGGTGTGTGGGGTACAACATCGTCCATCATTGCAGATGCCACAATAACGAGGTTTATACATCTGGACACTGGTACAGTTATGGTACTCCAGATGGATAGCCGTTAGAGACTTCTTGGTCCGGACACACTTTTTCCCCTTCTAAGAGAGATCAGTCACACAAATTAACAGTTAGCACAATACTGTTATACCTTGCCAGCATAATTTTTAATAAGTTGCAAAACCATCCATAACACATGGCACAGATGAGACAAATCAAACCAGGCACATCCAGTGTAGCATAGTGGTTTGAGTGCTCAACTACAACTGCAGAAACCAGGGTTCAGCTCCAAGCTCAGCCATGAAACCTACTGGGTGACCTTGGGCACATCACATGCTTTCAGCCTCAGGGAAAAGCAATGGTAAACCTCCTCTAAACATACCTTGCCAGGAAAACCCCATGATAGGTTTGCCTTAGGGTTGCCATAAGTCAGAAACAACTTGAAGGCATACAACACACACACACCTCAGTTGCCGAAGTCTCTGAAAGCAAAACACCTTTTTATGCCTACCCAGGTGGCCCTACTTTTTCTTCTCATCCTCTATCTAGCTTGAACTTGTTTAGCAGCACTGAACAGTAAAGGAAGACTGAAGAAACATGGAATGTTTGGTGTTGGGTTGAGCAGCATGTGAAACTTGAACTAGGAAAGAGTGGGATTCTACTTTGGCTGAGCTTATTGTAGCCATGTTTGCATGTATCCAACAGGCAAGGTAAACAACAGCTCTTCCAGAATCCTTTACTGAACATGCATGCAAAGCAAAACAAAAGGGGAGGGAGAGCAGTAAGTCCACCTCTCTAGCTCCCCCAGCATGTTAAAAAAGCATAGGTCCAGGTGAACAAAGTGTGTCCCCTATGCTACTTAGGGGCCATTCCCACGTTTATTTTATTTTTTAAAATCATGCACCACAAGTACAAAGGCAGTGCTGGGGGGGGGTGAATCTGCTAAAAAACGAGAAGGTATGGTAAACACCCCTCTGCCATTAGTCCCTCTTCTCCAAAATGAGGCGATTCTGATCCCAGGGTGTTTTGCCTTTGCCTCGCTTTATCACGACAGGAATTGATCACACTGCTACAGGAACTAGTTTCAAATGGGAATGACGATCATTTAAATAGATCAGCAATTTGCTCTATACTTAGTGAAGTATACTCAGTTAAATAATTTCTCCAGATCAACTTGTCAGGAACCCTCTTGAATTACAGTGCCCAAAACTGGATACATTATAGATGAGGTCTCACCAAAGCAGAACAGAGTAGTACTATTACTTTCCTCAATGTAGATACTACACTACACAAGAATAGAGAGAGAATCCTGCTTTCACCAGCCCAGTTGCATGTTTTTAAAAGTTTGGATCTAGCCCTGGCAGACACTTTTGTGTGTATGAAAGGAACTTGGTTCTCATATGTTCTTGCTCTCTGCATGTGCCCAGAATCACACTGTTGCTAAATTCTTGTGCTATATTTATCTGCCTTTGATACTCTACTAGTACCTTGCTCATGATTCTAACAAAATGTCTCCTTTTTCTGCAAGACAGAAGTTTAGCTCTGCCCCAGGAACTGGGGCACACAAGGGCTATTTTGAGAAGATTTGCCTTGGGTGATAACATATCATTCAAAGGGGGGGAAAACCCAAAGGGTCAAATCTTGATGCATGTGGATGGCATGAAGAGGCAGCAGAGGGCGCCTTTGCGTTAGGAACTAGATATTAGATGCCTCTTTTTAAAGGCTGAAATTAACAGAGCTTGGAAACACTGCTTTTTGTGCAGAAGTGGTGCATTTAGGAATCATAGTTCAAAATAGTGCTCTGGGAATTAATCCTCTGACCATGTATCACAGGAAATTATACACTTGAAAACTCAAGAACATCCCTGAAGCAGGCTTCAAACATTTTTAAGTACCCAAAGGATTTGGGAGCAGTAAAAGACTGCAAGCCTCTTGTTACAGCATTTTATAATTATTTAGGATGGCCAACATAGCATAGTGGTTTGAGTGTTGGACTATGACTCCAGAGACCAGGGTTTGATTCCCCGCTCAGGCATGGAAACCCACTGGGTGACCTTGGGCAAGTCACACTCTCTCAGCTTCAGGGAAAGGCAATTGCAAACCGCCTCAGAACAAATCTTGCCAAGAAAACCTCATGATAGGGTTGCCTGAGGGCTGCCATAAGTCGGACATGACCTGAAGGCACAAAACAACAATAAAAATAGACTGCAACACTCTTGTTACAGCATACACTCTCAAAGCAGCTCCCAGAACCTTCTGCCTCAGTCCAGTACTTTTAAAAGCCTGACTACCACCTATGGGGGTCATGATTTGCCCTCCTAATATAATTTCTCACCCCACTAGCAGTTTCAGTCATGTCTGGTCAAAAGAAACAGAAGAGTGTTGTTTTGGAAATTAGGGCCATAATTGGCTACTGGTCAAGATGGCTATTATCCTCTCCCGTATCAAAGGAAGGCCAAGATCCAACATGATGGAGCATAACATAAGAGCTTCTCATGCAGAACGCTGCTACTGATCATTTGCCAACCCCCCCCCCCCCCACAAGACTCCAACACACACATAGACAGAGTGCCACTCCACTGCTGGTGGGGACACTGAAGGAATCGGAGTAGAGACCGGCTCTTTCTCCATAGCCAGATGCAAACCATTTGATTGTGCATTTGATTCTAGGAGCAGTGCCAGATGTTTCTGTGATCCCCTCTACTCTTCATCAGCAATAGAATGGCTGGGCAGGGGTCCCTATCACAACACAATGGACCAAAATTACATATACAAACATAAGGTGGGCTTACATTTGCCTATGTTACTTAAAGGATGCCACCTGGAATGTTGTTCTGTATAACAGCTGCTGAGGAATATGATTCCCCGTGAAGCCAACCACTCATCCAAGATCATTCTTATTGTTGTTCTTATGTGCCTTTAAATCAACTCTGACATATGGTGACCATTAGCATATGGTTTTCTTGGAAAAACCTATTCAGAGCAGATTTGCCATTTGCCATTGGATCATGAAGAAAGTGTGCCATGCCCAAGATCACCCAAAAGGTTTCTACAGCTGAGTGGATATTCCAACCCATGTCTCTTGGAGACCGTCAACCCTAAGCCCACTACAGCATGCAGTCTCATCTTTATAGTGTGGGTTGGCAATTGTGACCCTCCAGATGTTTTTGAATTTAAACTCCCATAGTTCTTCACCACTGTTTAAGATGATTCTGGCTGACAGGAGTCACAAATCACCTACAAGGCCCCGAAAAAATCTGGGGCCAATCCCCCACAATTGGTTATATAGGTGAGGCTCTCAAGAGCTGTAAACCAGCTATGAGTCTCAAAACATTTGGAGGGTCACACTTTCCCACCCCTGGTTTATATAGTGTTAGCACACTATGCAATGGACTTGTTTGTCAACCAGAGGCCAAGTCATACCTTTTGCGGCATCTGGCTCTTTTCACATGGCCGTACTTCACAGAGCCTGGTCTCTTTCATCATCTCACACATTGGATTCTTGTTGGTGACCCGAGTGGAGATACCCATTCCACAACTTGTGGAACATGCACTCCATTCTGTTGTCTGCTCAATACAGTTGGAACTCGAATCTGAACCATCCATTCCAAGAGTGGCTTCTTGTCTGTATGCTGTAAGCAAAATTTACAACAGATACATTGCCCGTTAACACCGTTCCTTGGTAGACTCAAACAAAATATAGTAAAATTTAGTAGTGTATTAAATGCAATTGTGTAACTGGAAAAGACAGATGCAGCTGATGACACATGCCTTGGTCACTTCCCATTTACATACTAATACAACAGACACTAGCTGTAATCCTATATGGCTCAGCAAAGTGCAATAGTTCCATATGTCCACTATGCTGGGTTGAACATGTATCCCTCCAACCAGGGTTACCAAATGTCTTTCTTTTCCAGGACATGTCCTACATTTCAAACTTCTGTCCAAATGTCTTCCATTTTGAGCATGACTAAGAAGCTCATTGAGTAATACCATTTGCTGTACCCCTTCAAGATTTTTTTTCTACTTGGCAGCCTGTCCTCACTACAAATAAGAGAAAGGATACATCCTTCTAGAGTTCTTTTTTCCTAGAAGCAGCAGCAGACAAGTCTTGCTCCCAGAGCTAAGGACATTTTCATTTCTTGGAAGAGAAAAGAACAACAACTTGTTAGGCAATGGGCAGCTTGAGGACACAATGGCAAATACTGAAAGGGTTTCCCCCTTAATTTCAGCACAATGGACAAATGAAATGAATACTTTAAATGTAGATTCAAGTCAAAGGTTTGCGGCTAGTAAAGTATAATTTTAAGCATTTGCCTTTTCAAAGTTCTACAAGTACAGCCAGCTTGCGCTATACACAGGCTTCCCTTACATGGCTTTCAGCTTACACTGAAGCCGTGGTACAATTAAATGAATGGCGCACACACCCATGGAACACGAACCGTGCCCTAGCATCCACTGTTTTCCCCTTATGTGGAGGGGGGGGGGGTCAAGAACAGATCCCCGTGTAAAGGGAGGACTGACTGTATCTTTCAAGCCAACAAGGCATTTTAAGGAAGATAGGTTCAACAGAAAAACACAGCATATGCAACAGCATAAACCATATGAAACGAATTCATATCTATATGAGGATTTTTAGCTTTTCCCTGGCAATGTCTTACTTTTTTCTTGAATGTCCTATGTGTTGCAATGCCTTGTCCTCCATTGTGGTTATGACATTAGGTGACCCTACCTCCACCAGACTTACTATACAGCTTTACAAAATTTCCTTCCCCATCAACATGGTCGTTCTGTGTTTCATGAGGTGCAAAGATGATCAGAAAGCATCTGACTATGCCCCTGTCCCTGTATACAGACACATCCCTGCACTGGGACATGAAATAAATACAGCATGAGATGAGCCAGAGTCTTCTGGAAGTCTCAGTGCTGAGATAATCATTTTAAGTCTGGATACAGGGACATAGCCAGATGCTTCTTGGATCCTTGGCCCATGAAGCACATTAGGACTTCTAAGGCTGTTTTATAAATTAGAGGGGGGTGTTGCTTTAGGTTCTGTTAAGGGAAGAAGAGAATACCAACCTTTGCAGCAAAAGGTCATACATGGGAAAATGCACATGTGTATATGTCCCTAACATAATGCCAGCCTATGTGAGGCTATTTTTGAAGACTGTTCAAAAATTACAGCTAGTACAAAGTTCTGTAGACATGTTATTTTCTGGTTTATGACCATATTATAGTGGTCATAAACTGCCTATTTTAGTCCATCAACTGCACTGGTTTTTAATCTACAACCAAATCAAATTCAACATGTTAGCTCTTAACTGTAATGCTCTCAACCTCTTTGGGTCAGGAAAGACTGACTTCCTTCAGTACAAATTTATCCATACTTTATAACCTGCAACTGAGGCCCTAGTCACGTTAGGTTGGTAGGACTGTAAAACAAGAGCTTTGCTGAGGAAACACTTTGATTTAGGGGGTTAAATTAGGGGGTTTTTTTGTTTTTGTTTTTTGCTGAACATTGCACATTATCTCTATTCTGCTCTTGGGCTGCTGCTGTTGTTGTGTGCCTTCAAGTCATTTCCAACTTATGTTGACCCTAAGGCAAACATATCATGTGTTTATTGTCTTGGTTGTCTTGGCAAGATTTGTTCAGATGAGGTTTGCCATTGTTTTCCCCTGAGCATGTGACTTGCTCAGGGCCATCCAGGGGGTTTCATGGCCAAGTGGGGAATTGACCCCTGGTCTCCAGAGTCATGGGTCCGAAATACACTGCAGAAATAATCCAGTTTGAGACCACTTTAACTGCCCTGGCTCAATGCTAGAGAATTCTGGAAACTGTAGTTTTGTGAGACATTTAACCTTCTCTGTAAGAGAGCTCTGGTGGCACAATAAACTACAATTTCCAGGATTACCTAGCACTGAGCCAGGGCAGTTAAACTGGTCTCAAACTGGAATATTTCTGCAGTGTGTTTTGGACCATAGTCCAACACTGAAACCACTACACCACACTGGCTCTTTTGGGCTGTTGCTGCTTGCAGAATTAAAATAGATTGACACTGCTTTAACTACAATGCCTCAGTGCTATGTAATTCTAAGAGTTGAAGTTTGGTGTGCCATCAGAGCTCTCTCATAGAATGCTAAATACCTTTTTAAAAGACTCTGAAACTTAGAATCACATAGTATAAAGCCATGACAGTTAGTCATGTCAAATTCCATTAATTCTGCAGTGTAAATGCAGCCTTTGTTTCTGCATTTCTTCTTCTAGAGTTTTAGTCCTCCATTTTAATCTGTTACCTTTAAAATGGTTGTAATATTTGCTCTGCAGACCAACTGAATGGAGTTGAAGACATAAAGTATTCTATACGAACTTTGTCATTCATGCAGGCTCTGGGGAATTGACTGATTATTGAGCAAGGGAGTTATAACAGATGGATACTGTATTTCTTTACTGGTATGCTTTTAACACATCAGTATGAGTTACAGTTTTGGGGAAAAGACAAGATATTCATTAATGTAATCTCCCATTGAGAACCAGCATGACGTAGTGGTTTGAGTATTGGATTATGACTCTGGAGAACAGGGTTTAAATCCCTGCTTGCCCCTGGAAGGTTACTGGATCTGTTTGTTTCATTTATATGCCACCTTTCACCTGGAAAGAGACCCAAGGTGGCTCACAAATGTAACTTACATTTATACAACGATTGCACTTATATTTTAACTTCAGAATTCAAACTTTTCTAACTCGAAAAAGAGATAGGACCAACCCTACCATGAGATAAAGTAGTATTCAGTGTGACAAAAGCACAGTAAATTACTATTTATTATTATTTCTATTACTTTATTTTTTTACTGACGGGTAGGGAAAGGTGCCTAGGCTTTGGGTGCTATACACCTTGCCTTGGGAGCTGAAAGGACAGATTAACCGGCAGAATGAAGCAACTTCTTTAAGTGACATATGTAGACAGAATGGTATCGGCTATATGGTGAAACTGGCCTTCCTCCCTCAACTGCAGTGGAAGACATAAGTGGTTTAGCTTCTCTGATTCCAAATTGGAGATGTCACTTTCAGCTTACAGAGAGTGCCTTAACAGCAAGAGGGCTGTCAGTGTGAGATGGCATGTGTAGATACCAGTTTCCAGAGTATCAAAGAGCAATTCACTGTGTTGGCTCTGGAGTAGCCAAGTTCTACTTGCTCTGGAGGAAGGGAGTAGAGAGCCTATCGTTATGCTCTCCCCAAAGCTTCTTTGCTTCCAAAGAAACTTCTGTGAATGGCTAGGACAACCTCCAAAGGATGAGAAGTGATGCAAGAGTAAGACAGTAAGTGAAGATAGCCCTTTCCCACCCTTTTCTTCCCACAGGGAACATTCAACCAAGTTATCAGTACAGCTTTGACAAAATTTCCACTTAGAGCAGGAGATGATATCTGGAAAGGTATTTGGCATCTTGGTGCTTGGAGAAAGGCTCAGTGTTCAATATCCTAAGCAAGCCAATCCAGCTGCACTTTAAAAAAAACAACTATGTATTTAGTTTGTTTCTGTTAATAATGGGGAAAGCACTACAAAGGATCTCCTACTATCTGGCTTCAAAGATTGATCACACATATTTTCTAAACCTATGGACTTTTTCAGACGTGGGAAATTGGAAATATAATCCAAGGGCAATACAAACGCAATCCTGGGGTTTCACGTTATTGTGAATTAATTCTTCACATGCAAATTCGGGCAAAAGGGAAGTCACTCTGAATGCAATCATGGGTTTAACGTTATTGCGAATTTAAGTTTCTCACGTGATTTCGGGCAAGGGGGGGTTATTTTCGGGTAATGGGAAGTAATTCCGAATGCCTTCCGAACGGAGCAGGGGTTCAGGTAAATTCGCTAAACAAGCGAATTTACATGAATCCGCATTGGCTCCATTCGGAATTGGGAGAAATTCCTCCCGTTTGAAAGAGTCCTATGTTGACAACCTTGATGGCCGGAAGTTGAGAATCAAGAGCAAATCACTGGGCTGGTTGCAAAATAGCATTTGCAGAGTTCTACTGGCTTCAGAGGAAAGGTGATCTTAGAGAATTTCTTTCTGATCCGGAATTAAAAGGCCAGACTCCACACTCAGTGTGCATCTACACTGTAGAAATAATGCAGTTTGACACCACTTAACTGCCAGGGCTTCATCCTATGGAATCTTGGAATATGTAGTTTTGCACAGCTACAACTACAAATCCAAGGATTTCACAGAATGGAGCTACAGCATCTAAGGTGGCATCAAACTGCATTATTTCTACAGTGTAGATGCACCCTAGGTATAAGTTTCCTGTGTGTGCAGTTTAGCATTCTGGAATGGTAAAATACACAATTACTTCTTCCATCAATATACTTCCAACATGTGCTTTTCAAGGAAAAATGTACTTGACATATACTGAGCCCACCTCACACCCCTGCTGTACAAGCGTCAACAGATGCAAGTTACACTTTTATACTTCTAGACAAAGTCTGCTTTTATGGTTTACCCAAAGATAGTAAAAACCTGATTGCTTTATGTCTGGCATCATAAAACAATTTAATTAAATACTTCTTATGGAACAAGTTTTTTATGCAAGCTTTTTTCCTCTATTGTGACGAAGTAAGGCTTTATGACAGGGTCCCACTGACATCACATCATACACAGGAGCTGTATGAATGTAAACATTACCCAGCTTTATAGGAAAAAGAATGTAATAAAGAACATAAAAATGAGGATTGAGCGTGGGATGTGCTTGAGACCACAGATGGCTGTTATTCCATATGCCTTTTAAGAGGTACATTTGGACTTGGGACTGATCTTGAGTCTGATTTAAGTCATTTTGCCAAACTGAAAGCAACAAGCTACATTCCCCGAGTTTCTTCCATATAAGAATGACATTCAAGAAATACTGAGTCCCTTGATGGATTCTGCTTGGTTAGAATCTATCTATCTATCTAGACAGTGTTGGTTTTTAATTCAGCCCCACAGATAGTAATGGCTTCCATGATACTGGAGTTTAACACCTGCTCTTGGTTTTAGTCTGGAGCTGAATATTACCCCTAGAATATTCTCAGTAGCTTGGATCTCGTGTTGTCCGAGGACTGTTCTGATGGTAATGTGGCCAGCATGACTGCACCAAATGCTGTAACCTTCCCACTGTACCTATTTATCTATTTGCATTTGCGTGCTTTCAAACTGCTAGGTTGGCAGAAGCTGAGATTAGTGACAGGAGTTCACCCCATCATACAGCACTCAGGCCTCGAACTGCCAGTCTTCCAATCTTCTAGTCATCAGACTTGGCGTCCTAATTATCTATTTGTCTGTCTATCTATCTAGAGCCACTGGTCCATGTTAAAAATACCATTAGCTCACTTGTTCATTTGTTTAATGTATTATCCTGGAAGCTGAACAACTCTTCCAGGTTTATAAAAGTTACTTTGCCTCGAGCCTGAAAAAAGATCTTTATTGACATGTCTGCCATGAAGGCCAACAAGCTGTTATGATGAGCTCAGAGACACCCATTGACCAGAGGCAGGCTTCAGTATCTGCTGTTCACCAGCATAGAGAAGGGGTTCGGTGGTGGGAATCTCTTGAATACCTTTTCCTATCCTTAATAAATAGGAATGCCTGTATAACTGTGTGAGGGATTTGGAGTACAGAGTTGGCTATGGCAAACTGCAATGGTTGAGTCATCCTCTGCTGTTTCTTCCAAGGTTTGTTAGATGAAATCTGGATCAAAGAGACATGGAATCACAGAGTTGGAAGGGGCCTCATGGGCTATGGAGTCCAACCTCCTGGTCAACGCTGGCTCTCCAACTTAAAATATACAGAGAAGAAAATAACATACCTCTCTAGGCAATTGGTTCCATTACTGAACTGCTCTGTCAAGATGTTCCTTCTAATGTTCAGCTGAAACCTACCCTCCTGTAACTTTCAACCAGACTTGGTGCTATCCTTTAGGGCAGTAGAGAACAGCCCTGCTCCCTCCTGTTTGTAACTGCCCTTGAAGTGTTTAAAGAGTGCAATTGTGTCATTTCTCAGCCTTCTCTTCACCAAGCTTAACACATCCATCTCCTTCAACTTTTTCTCATATGTTTTGCTCTCCATCCTCACTGCCATTCTCTAAACCTGCTCCAACTTATCTATACTCTTCATCTACCATCTGGAGTACTGTGCCTAGAACTGAATTCAGTATGCCAGGTGAGGCCTGACCAGAACAGAATATAGTGGGACTATTACTTCCTTTGACTTAGAAAATATGCAGTCTAAGATAGCATTCAATTTCTTTGCTGCAGCATAGCATTGCTGGCTCACTTTATGATCAACAATAACCCCAAGGTCCTTGTATCACTCATGTGTCCATTCAGATCAGGGGTGGCAATTGTAGCAGGTCCTGGGTGCATTTTTTTCTGCCTTAGGACCCTCCAGAGGTCACACTAATTTTTCCAAAGGCCCCTAGAATGAACAAAATTAAAACAGAAGTGGCTGGGAGCCTAGCCCCATTTTGAATGGTAAGTATGTTTTTATGTTACACTGTCTGGAAGCCCCCATAACATATTTAAACAGTGAACTGATGTTTCTGGAAGGTTTCTGCAGAGGCATTCACCATTTGAGGCTAGGAAAGGAATATTCTAGAGAGTCTGGAGAGGTCAAGAGCTCCAAAACCACTTTGGGAAGTCTCAAGGCCTTATTTTTCCCCCTATTTCTGGTTTAGATTATGTTAAATCAAAAGAGAATTTTTTACACCTGCTTGTAGAGACTGGGTATTTCCTTTGCAGAACACTCTTACACCAAGCACGACAGCAGTCTGATATCTTGGGTCAAATTAAGCAATGGCAAGAGACACCCATAAATCATGCATGAGGATGCTGTGGGCCTCTAGATGTGGCCGAACAACAATCTGCAACCTTCCTGGCCACATGACATTTGACTGGGGCTGTTGGAAGCTGGAATCAAGGAACCTGTGGTAGGACAAACCTTGAGACCCATCTGTTCCAGAGAAGTAGCTTTCAGCAGTTAAGTTACTCACCTGCCATTGCAAAGCCTCCCACATCTACGTCCTCTTTGGAGTCACAGGACCATTGCTCGCAGCACTCTTTAGGGACTTCAATTTTTCTTGGGAAGGGACATTCTGGACCCGGAAGCAGGAGGTCAAGGTTACATCGGGGTACACAACCTATCTGTCCATCTCTGCATGTGCAGTGGTATTTACAGTTGGGCTGGAATGTTTCTCCACTCTGGTAAATAATTCCATCAAACACACAGTTGTCTCCTTCAAGGTCTGAAACAAAGAAAGAAAGTAATCCAACTGTATGCAAAATATCAGTACCTTAACAATGGGCCATTCCACTTACTATGAAAACCCCCCAACAAGCATGTGTAAAGCCACCTTGCAGAAAGCTGCCAAAAAAGTTATTCAAAATGCATGATTTTTGATGCAGCAAGATCCTGTGACCTATTAAAAAGGTGAATTCCCAAACCTAGAGGCTTTTTCGAAAAAAAATAAAAAGAGCGATCTATGGTGTCAAGACAGCCAGTGTGGTGTAGTGGTTTGAGCAATCAGCTATGACTCTGGACACCAAGGTTTGAATCCTGGCTTGGACATGTAAACCCACTGGATGATCTTGGGCAAGTCACTGTCTCTCAGCCTCAGAGTATGGTAGTAGCAAACCTCCTCTGAAGAATCCTACCAAGAAAAAATCCATGATAGTGTCATCATAAGTGAGAAACAACTTGAAGGCACACAACTGGGTGCCTAGAGCTGCAAAAACAGCCTTCAAAATATTCATTCTTGAAACGAATATATTCTAATCTTGAACTAAGAGCAGGAAATCCATAGACATATGCATTTGTTAAAATATCCAAAGATGAAATTAATAATTACACACACATTCATGTATGATTTCTTATATCATATATTGGATCGTTTTAAATCTCAGGGCTAATGTTCTGCTGGCACAAAGGCATCTTGTCCCTCTAAACTAAATTTTGAGCCTCTTAACTCTGGGACTTTTCCTGGGATCTATGTGAGAACCAGTAAGCAAAAGTTATTGGGAATATAAGACAAAAGGAACACCTGAAAGGGTGGGGTGATGGGGTATGTGAAAAATGGGGTTTTCAAAATTTCATGTAGCTGTTTTCTTCTTTCCACTGTTCAAAACAAGGACAAGTGGGATGGATAGTATTTTTTAAAGCTTTCTTTTGGTAAGGATTCTCCCTATAGTCATATAATGTAAATTTCAACACAAGTTTTAAACTGTTAAAATGTTCTTGTGAACTAGATTTTTCCAGTGCAAATTAATGGGTGTACAAATTAATATATTTATGCTTTTCTGTTAACTGTCCCATCTCTGGCATTACCAGACAGAAGGGATTATATTTAATTACAACTCCTTGGTTAACTAGCACAAACCCATTAAAAGGCCAAGGGTCTTTTCCAGCTTTATCTGTTAGGAATCTGTATTCTTGAGAACTTCAAAGCATTTCAACATGCAAGGCTTGTTTTGGCTCTGTTTTCAATTTGTTCATTGCAGGGAAGGAAAGCCCCTATCTTGGCAGTAGTGTACATTTGAAAGATTCACAGCCCATCCTTGTATCTAAATCAGAGGTAGACAATTGTGACCCTCCAAATATTTTTGGACTGCAGTTCCCACAAACCCTACTATTTGCTGTATTCACTAAGGCTGATGGGAGTTGTAGGACCTGGACATCTGGAGAGTCATGCTGCAGTTTTGACATCAGGCCATGTCATTAAATAGAAAGGTTTCAGTTGTCATCTGGCAGTGGGTCAGCTAACACACATGCTGGGAGGAAGAGTGACAGTAAAGTATCCTGGAGATCTTGTTCCTGGAATTTATGGCAACCTCAGAGTAAACAGACCTCTCTTACAGAGACGTCTCCTGCCATACAGCTTCAGATGCAAATATCACTCAAGGACAACTCTATGCAGAGTTGGAGAATTTACTTTAACTCCCAGAATCCCCCAACCACAATGGCCATGGAGGCTGGGGGAACCTGGGGGTTTTTAGTCCCCAAAAAGTAACATTCCCAGGTTCTGGCTATTCACGCAAGCCAGATGGAATGTTGCTCCATCATCAAACATCACTTCTGAAAATTTCCACTGAGTTTAGTTTACAAAATACAAATAGAATTTAATAGCTCTCATGTTGCTGATAACAAACTGCAATTGCTGATTTTGGGAGATCTATGCAAGATTCTTGATCTTCAGCTTGGGAACTGGGTCAAGATTCCCAGAACATGCATGTTAAGCACAGAGCACATTCCACAGTTGTGAAGTGATCACATAACCAGAGCCAGAAAGGAAGCTGGAGTATGCACTGGGATGTCCACATCTGGCTGCATCCAACTCCAGGTTTGGCATGAAATACAAAGTTCTGGACGGCTAAGGCCACACATTCACCCAGAGCCTGGGAAAGTTATTGGTTTCAACTGTAAAACATATACCAAATTAGTGTTGGGCTTGTCCATCCTTGAAACCATCACTGTATCGTTGTTTTAAAACAAACTTTTTTATATTCATGAGGACTAGAAGTTTTTTTTTAATAGTAGTGCACTAGATATTTTATCAGGTTTATTTGACTGAGACTCTGTACCTGGATGTAATAATTTGTGATTAACTGGCAGTCAAAAATGCTTAAATGGAATGTGGGATTATTTAGGCAATGGTATTTCTGTAGTAATTTATCCTCAATGAGCAACTTGTAAAAATGACTCAAAATATAGATAAATCATAGCCCCTAACAATATATTTAGCTGGCTTAAATATCCTAAAAGCACCAGATCCCATCTGATCTTAGAACCTGAGCAAACCTGGGTTAGTACTTGCATGGGAGACTGCCAATGAATACCAGGTGCTGTAGGCCATACATCAGGTAAAGAAACTGGCAGAGAAAGAAACTTGGTATGCTGGATTCTAAATGGGATATAGGAATACTTGCTTACCTCCTCCCCCATTCTGCCACTCTGATGTGGCCTGCGTTTTCATTAATGGCACGTGCAATGCCTGCCTATCCATGTCTTCTCAGAAGAACTGAGACACATTGAGTCAATAGGAGGGACTTCTTTACTGTAAGAACTATTCAACAGCAAAGAAACTGCCTTGAAGGGTGGTGGCTTCTCCTTTGGAGGTCTTTAAACAGCTTGAATGTGCATCTTTCAGGAGTGCTTTAGTTGTGTATTCCTGCATGGCAGGGGGTTGCATTAGACTGCCCTTGTAGCCCCTTCTATGATTCTATTACTTGCTCCTAGAGATGCACAGAGCTTGGAAAACTTACTTTTTGGATTCTGACTTCCAGAATCCCCTATCCATCTTGGCTAGATCTATCCTGGCTGGGGGATTCTGTCAAAACCTTTTACTTTTGAAGAGTTTCCCAATAAGGAGGTCTTATCTATTTATTTTATATCTTCCTTCTCATCAGCCAATTTATAATGGAGTTAAAACAGGCTATTCCTTCTTCCCTCCACAATTTAGCTTCGACTGCACCCTAATCCTGTATGACAAAATAAAATTGGAAAGAGGAACGAAATCTGGGATTTTCTGGTCCTTTTAGTCAGACTGGATGTGGCCTCTAATGTTAACCACTGTACCACACTGCCTGTCTAAGGCAATGATGGGGTTTTCATGGTAAGGTGTGTTCAGAGGAGGTTTGCTAGTGTCTTCCCCTGAGGCTGAGAGCATGTGACTTTCCCAGGGCCACCTGGTGGGCTTCATGGCTGGCCATTGAACCCTGGTCTCCAGAGTTATTGTCCAATGCTCAAAATGCACACTGGCTATTTCCTTATAAAATGTAAAAATATGAATATACAGTACATGAATGTATGAATGAAAATATGCACAATACATAAACAAAATATTTTTATTGATATGTTGCATTCAAATATAGATGTGAAGGGGAGGCAAGGGTAATAGAGGAGCCCTGGTGGCAGAGTGGTTAAATATCAGTACTGCAGCCACTCACTCACTCACAAACCACAAGGTTGTGAGTTCAATACCAAACAGGGGCTCAGGATAGACTCAGCCTGGCATCCTTCTAAAGTTGCTAAAATGAGTAACCAGCATGTTGGGGGCAATTTGCTTACACTTTTTAAACTGCTTATGTGCACTGACAAGCGGTATAGAAACGTACTTGCTGTTGCTATTACCATTGGGTTGGAGTGCCAGTGTGGTGTAGTTGTTTGAGTATTAGACTATGAACTCTGGGCCAGCGAGGTCTTATGGTTTGAGTGCCGGACTGGAAAACACTAGGAGACCAGGATTTTAATCCTGGCTCAGCTGTGCAAACCCACTGGGTAACCTTGGGCAAGTCACACTCTCTCAGCCTCAGAGGATGGCAACAGCAAACACCCTCTGAAGGAATTTGCCAAGAAAACCCCATGATAGGGTCACTGTCAGAAATGTCTTGAAGGCACACAACATGCAGTTTTTCAGAAGGCACAAGGCTCTTGGAGCTTTTGACCAAGAATGTCCCCCTTCCTTCCCCCTTACCCATACAGATGCCCAAACCAGCTTGGGCCCCTGCCCCTTGGTCACAGTACAGGCCAAGCCTCTGGTCGCAGGGCATCCTGGTTGAGCAGCTCTCCCCTCGTTGCCGAGCGCAGGTCAGGCAGCAGGAACAGCCGTCCATGATGGTGGGTACACCTGGGGCACAGGTGGGTGGCTCAGAAGGGCAATCGCAGGGCAGCTGGCACTCGGGCTTTTCACCATGGCCTGGCACCTGGAAGGGGAAGGAAAAATAAGACAGGCGGCTCATCACCAGAAGCCCCTCAGCAAGCTAGATGCAAGCTGGCTTATTGCAGTAATAATCCAGTTTGAGACCACTTTAACTGCCCTGGCTGAATGCCATGGAATTCTGAGAACTGTAGTTTTGTGACACATTTAGCCTTCTCTGTCTGACAGCTCTGGTGCCACAATGAACTACTACTCCTTCTTTTGTCTATTAATTTGTATTCTGCTTTTCTACCCAAACTGGGACCCAAAGCATCTTATGGTCTGACAATTAAAAACTTACAAAAATACAATTAAAAAACTTACAAAAGTGGCAATTAAAATAGAGTTCAACTGTTATGAATTTAAAACAGATCATTTTTTAGAAACAGAATACTGTGCAATTAAAGACAAAACTGCCCAAAATGCCATAGCATGGAGCCATGGCAGCTAAAGCAGTGTTGAACCAGACTCTGTTATGTTATTCCGTGCTATGGAATTCTGGGGACTGGAGTCTGTCTGTGGTACAAAAGCCCTGAACCATCCCATCCAACACAGACGAAGAAGAAGAAAAAAACTCTAACAGAAATAATGCAGTTTGACATTGCTTTAACTGCCATGGGCTCCATGCTATGGAATCCTGGGATTGGTAATTTGGTGAGCTATTTAGCCTTCTCTGTCTGAGAGCTCCAACATACTCCAATCCCCAGAGCATGGAGTCATGGCAGCTGAAAGTGGGTGTCAAAGTGGATTATCTCTGCAGTGCGGATGCAGCATCTGCAACCCAGCCCCACTCACCAGGCAAAGCAGGAGGAGAAGGAGGGCAGCCCAAGGGCCCCAAGGGCAGAGAGGAGGAGAAGAGCCCTTCCTTGAGCATCTCTGCCCAGCCAGGTGCCTAGTCTCTGCTGCATCCTCCATCATGGCTCTGGATGGAAGAAGCAAGCAAGCAGAGCATCCCATTCAGCTCCCTTTTATAGGCAGCGCTTCCACTGGACCCCTCCTCCTCCTCCTCGGATTGGACCACAAGGAGCAGAGAGGAGCCAATCAGGAAAGGCGGCTGGGCTCTAATTAAGCCCTACTGCTGCGCCCAGAAATGAAGGGAAAACAGATCTGGCACCACTTGCCCTCCCAGGCAGGCCACCAGAGTCCCTTGCCTTGCCTTGCCTTGCCTTGCCTCATAGAGAGGCATTGGGGAATCTTTCTCTGTAGGGAATCATAGGAGACTTGCCCATAGACAAGCATTGGGGAATATTCGCCCATAGAAAAGCAGAGGATGCTTGCCCATAGAGAAGCAGTGGACAATATTTCTCTATAGAGCATAATAGTTTACACTTGCCCAAAGAGAAGCATGGGAGGATTCTGGCCCATAGAGAACAATAGGATACTTGTCCATAGAGAAGCAGAGGGGAATTCTTGCCCATAGAGAAGCATTGGGGAATATTTGCCCATAGAAAACCAGAGAAGACTTGCCCATAGAGAAACACCTGGAAACATACACCAAGAACCAGAAAGAAAAAAGGGTCCATCTGCACTGCAGAAATTATGCACTTTGACACCACTTTAATTGTCATGGCTCCATGCTATAGAATCCTGGGGCTCTCTTACAGAAGGCCAAAACACACTGCAGAAATAATCCAGTTTGATATCGTTTTAACTGCCCTGGCTTTAATGTTCGGGAATTCTGGAAACTGTAGTTTTGGAAGACATTTAGCCTTCTCTGTCAGAGAGCTCTGATGCCACAACAAACTGCAATTCCCAGAATTCCCTAGCACTGAGCCAGGGCAATTAAAGTGGGGTCAAACTGGGTTATTTCTGCAGTGTGGATTGGATCATAGAAGGTGAAATCTTTCACCAAGCTGTAAATCCATAGCATGGAGCAATGGAAGTTAAAGTGGGTGTCAGACTGCTTTATTTCTGTACATCTGTACATCTGTAAAAAGTGTTTATTTGGTTTTTGTATTTTCCAAAGAGCTTGGAGCATTTTCAAGATCCAGATGGTGCTTGGCTGGAAGGAAAGGTGAAGAACACAACAACCTTGCAAAGCAGACACACCTGAGTCTAATAGACCCATTAGATGGGACGAAAGGTTGGATACAGGTGGACAGGTGGCAAAATGAAGACATTGCACCCCCAATAAGAATTCTGAACCCACTATGAATTTTTTCTTAAGTCCCCAAATTTCAAGCATTGCAAAGAATAGGGTTGTCAGGTGTCCTTTGTTGTGTGCCTCCAAATCATTGTTAATTTATGGTGACCCTAAGGCCATATTTTTTGGCAAGTTTCTTCAGAGAGGGTTTGCCATTGCCATCCTCTGAGGCTGAGAGAGCGTGACTTTCCCAAGGTCACCCAATGCTCCAGCAGGGATTCGAAGACTGGTCTCTGAGAGAGTTGTACAACTCAAACCACTACACCGTGTCTGCCCTCCAGGTGTCCTTTGCTGAAAGGGAAATCCCTTACTTGAGTGGCAGAAAGATCGTCCCTTTTTATAAGGGATGTCCTCCAACTGAGGAGAAGTGCCTCCTTTTCATACAGACTGAACAAGATTGCCAAAATAAAATAAACCCAAAGTATTTTGGGGGTGTAGACTTTTCATACAGACAGACATGTTTGCATCATGTAATTTATGAATGTGGACAATGTCTTAATTTTACAGAGAAAGGCATGGCTAGCTTAATTGAAATCAGTACAGTGGGCCCTTGTTATCTGCTGCAGTTTGGTTCCAGGACCCCCTGTGGATAACAAAATCCGTGGATGTTCAAGACCCATTAAATACAATGGCATAGTAAAATGTCGTCCCGTATATAAAATGGCAAAATCAAGGCTTACTATTTGGAATTTATAAATTTTTTAATATTTTCAAGACGTGGATTCTTGAATCCATAAATAAAAAAAAAATGGATAATGAGGGCTGACTGTACTTTTATTTGGTATTTGGACAGAACATGAACTTGTGAATAGCTGCTTTCTGACTGTCAGCTCTGCATCTGCAAAAATAATCCTGTTTGATGCCACTTCAGCGGTCATGACTCTATGCTATGGAATTCTGGAAATTGTAGTTTTGTAAGACATTTAGCCTTCTCTGTCAGAGCGCTCTGGTGTCACAACAAACTACAATTCCCAGAATTCCATAGCATTGAGTCATGACAATTAAAGTGGTGTCCAACTGGATTAGTTCTGTGGTGTGGACGCAGCCTCTGTGAGATGTTGAAAATGACCCCCACCTAAAACTCACACGAGTTGCTTTGGTCCTTTTGTCTGCCCCCTTTTCTTTGGATGCCTAAACTGTATTCTGAATGCTCAACTGAAGTTTTAAGTTATTGCAATGTTAGAAATTTGGAGAATGAAGGACAATTTCATTAGACAAGACTGAACTCTTAATTTGCAGGGCAATGACCTCATTTAGCCTTTCCTCTCTATCTATACCCCAGTGGAACAAAAATGCCAGCAAGCAAATAATACACACTGCAATAATTCTTTCTTTATGGGGAATGAAGCATGGGAGCTGGGCATGATGCAGCAATCTGTAACACACATTCAAACTATATTTCCCCACATTCTTGGAGGAAAGAAACCATGACTAATTCAGATGCAGCCCATGTAGGGTTGGAAGCAAGTTTAAGGAGTGATGGGTATCTTCATGTCTCTATAAATATTAACAGTTTTTGGGCTAGTTACATTTTCCCAGTGTGGAAATGTGTCATTCTGTTGCTGCAAAATGAGGTCCTTCCTGCACGTAGCATTGAAATATGAAATATGATTCTGCATCTGTGTTAAGCTCCTGTTGGATGACAGTCTGATGTCACAGAAGTAACAATAAGGATTTCTGCCATGGGGGAAAAAAAGACAGTGTTATTTTTCAGAATACAATTGGAATTTACCAGAAACTTTCCAATTTTGTTGGAATCAGCTCATACAGCTAAAGCAAAGGGTAAAAAATCTAATATGGGGGTACACCTTAAAATGGGCATCCAGTATGGTGACTGGAGTTTTGTTGTTGTTAACTGCCCTTGAGTTGACTTCGATTCATGGTGACCCAATGAATGAGACACCTCCAAGACCTCTGGTCCTCAGCCGCTCTGCTCAGATCCTACTGGCTCATGAATGTGGCCTCCTTATTGAGTCTATCTATCTGGCATGCAGTCGTCCTCTCTTTCTACTACCCTCTCTTTCTACTACACCTTTCCAAGCACTAATGTCTTTTCTAGTCAATCCTGCCTTGTCATGATTTGACCAAAGTATGCCAGCCTTGGTTTAGTCATCTTGGCTTCCAGGGCTTGATCTGCTGTAAGACCCATTTGTTTGTCTTTTTGGCCGTCCATATTTCCCCAGCACTATTTTCAAGTGATTTTTGCTTGATTTTCATGCCAAAAGCCACCAAAAGAACTGGAAATGTCTGGAAATGTCCAAACAAACAAACACTTACAAAGCACATCAGAACTCCTCCTCCATTCATATACCCTTTCAAAGTGGCAAGAGGAAGTAATGTGATGTGATATGATGTGAACAGATTGGAAGGGTCAGAGAGTCCCTAGCCCCCAGGAAATTGCCTGCCCTGGATAAATAGTATATAAAGCATTTATTTATTTATTTATTTATTTAATATTTGATATCATATATTTCAACTAAACTTGGGACTCAAAGCAGAATTTAATGGCTGGAATAATTTTGGGTGCCCTGTGCTAGTAGATGCATCTCTTTTGAGATCCTACAGAAAGAAGGCAGCCAAGATCTGCTGGCTCTGACCTTCTTTTTCTCCAGTGCCTTAATTCCTTAATAGCTACTGCACCCACAGCCTTTTCTCTTGTGGTCTCTTCCAACTCTATGGACTCTTTCAAACGGGGAGGAATTTCTCCCAACTCCGAATGGAGCCAATGCGGATTTATGTAAATTCGCTTGTTTAGCGAATTTACATGAACCCCTGCTCCGTTCGGAATTACTTCCCATTACCCGAAAATAACCCCCTCCTGCCCGAATTTGCATGCGAAGCTTTAATTCGCAATAAGGTAAAACCCATGATTGCATTCGAATTGGCTTCCCTCCTGCCCGAATTTGCATGTGAAGAGTTAATTTGCAATAACATAAAACCCATGATTGCATTCGAATTGACCTTAAATTATACTTCCAATTTAGCCTTGTATGAAAGAGTCCTATGATTCTGTGATTCCCTCTGTCTTCACCTATGCTGGCATAGGTACACCATACATCTCAGAGATATAGAATCATAAAATTAGAAGGGGTTGAAAGGATCATCTTGTCCAACCGCCCCCCCCCCCCCCGCCATGGAGGAATAAAGCACTTCCAAATAGATGGCAATCCAACCTCAGTTTAAAGACTTCCAAAGAAGAGTCCAGAATCTTCCAAGAGTCTTTACACATGGACCAAAAGGGCTGTTTTTCCCTTGGCCTGGCATTGTCCTGTCTGGGAGATGTAGGCCATTATCCCTGGGCCAGAATTGGCCAGTCCAGATGCCAATCTAGCAATCCTGGCCTACTCCTGGTCCAAAAGTGCCTTAATCTGGTCCAAAACAACCAGCTGTTTGTAGTGTAGTGTTCCATGAAACTATGCAGCAACTGCTGGCAGACCAAACAGACCTGCATGCTCCTGACTTGCCACCACCATCATGTCTGTTCTGAAGATCCCTGCCTTGGCCCCTGATGTTGTGAAGGGGTACCTGGCCATATGGATGTGGCCTGGTGCCCCATTTCTGCCCCTATGAGCTGCAGAAGGGGCCTTTGGTACAGATGCAACAGTGGTTGCAGGTAAAGGGTGCATGACAACAACAGCCTCATGGCACAGTGGCAAGCATTCATGTAAAACCTGCTCAGTGCCATGCCAGCCCAGGGAATGACCTAGGTCAGAACTAAGAGCAGGATGCTATGGTCTTGGCTTGTGGTATCCATCTGCTTAGCTCCCTAAGAATAGCTTTTACAGTCAAGAATGTTGTAGGTGAAATCTTCTCTTGCAATTTGAATTCATTGGTTCAGGTTCTAGTCTCTGAAAACAATCCTGCTACATCTTTCACATGACATCCATTCAGGTATTTTAAATATGGCAATCATATCATCTTTAAGTCTTCTCTCCCCCAAGTTAAACATAGCCAGCTGCCTAATTTGTTCCTTGCATGGACTTTGGTCCATGCCCTAGTGGTTTCACGATTAGACTACTGCAACCTTCTCTTGGCAGGGCTTCCTCTCTCCCACCTCCACCCATTAATTTCTGTTCAGCACTCAACTGCTTGCATTATCTCACTTGCTCACCACTATGACCATGTCTTCCCCCTATTGTCATCCCTTCACTGGCTCCCCTTTCCCTTCGGCATTCAGTACAAGCTCACTTTCAAAGCCCTGCACGGGCTGGCCCCTCCCTATCTCTCTGAACCTCTTTCTCCCTACATTCCCACCCGTTCCCTCCATTCTGGTAGCCAAGGTCTCCTGTCCCAGCCCAGGATTTCCACTGCCCTGTTTCAGATTCGTCCTTTCTCGCTTGCTGCTACTCACTCCTGGAACCTCCTCCCCTTACAAGCACAGCTCAACACGTCTCTAACCAGTTTTAAAACTCGGTTAAAGACCATATTGTTTAGGGAAGCGTTCCCAGGGAGTTTGTGATTGTGACCTGGCTGTTTTGATGCTTGATTCAATATCTAGCATCTGCTGTTTTAACTTGTTTTCTTATCATGTTGGTAACTTGTTGTTTTAACCTCTACATTGTACAACAAAGGCAGGCTTTTTATATATTCTTGATTTTATTGGTTTTTCTACAGCACCATGTACATTTACGGTGCTTTATAAATAAAGCTGCTGCTGCTGCTGCTGCTGCTGCTGCTGCTGCTGCTGCTGCTGCTGCTTCTTCTTCTTCTTCTTCTTCTTCTTCTTATTATTATTATTATTATTGCAGGGCTTGATTTCCAGACCTTTTGGTTAACTTCCTCAGCTGCTTAATGCAGTGATGTTATTAAAAGTGCAATTTGGGATTCAGGAGAATCCCCATTCCTTTTAAATTCAGCTGGCACCATTGGATGACCACTGATCTTTTAAAAAATAGCTCTAGAACCAATGTAGTTGATGATAAGACCTACAAGGAACAGTTTTCTTTTATTATGAATATTTTCTATGGAACTTTTCAATGTGTGTTTTTGTATAAATATTTTTTCAGCATGTCCCATACAAGAACCCAGAAAAATTATTACTCCACCTCCCTGACCCATTTCAGAGATAGAAAGTGTGAAGCTGAAAACAAGTGTTTTTTCCCCAGTGCGTCTGTAGTGGCATAGGAGAGGAACCCCACTTTTTCAGAACAAGCAATAGCACCCCATTCACTGTACCATTTTGATTTTAAGGCTGTGCACAGTTTGATCCCATGATTTTTATTTTTATTTTGTCTAACAGCTTGTTCTGATCCAGGTTGTTCCATAAAATGAAATCCCCTGCTGCTCGAATGGAGTGTACCTTTCCTGCTACAGCATCAAAACCTGGGGGTCATGAAGAATAACAAATCTGTTGGTTGCTTCTGTTGAAATTAATGGACTGATGCACAACAGGGAAGCTTTGTGTTAGCATTAGATGTGTTGTAAAGCAGTGCTTCCAGAAGAAGTGTCCAAAAATATATTCTGGTACTAAATGTATGCGTGAAATCCACAGGACTCCTTTCCACTGTGCAGTATGTGTTTATGTCAGTTTGTGAATCCTACATAGGTGTATTTAGAACACAAGTCTTGCTGATTTTTTTAAATAAAAGAGGGATGTTGCCAAGAGAAAACTTATGGTGTAGAAATGATAAAAAGTCAGAAATTGTCTGATGTTACATAAATGTAGAGCAGGCCTTTTATTGGTTATTTGCATTTTCAAAAAGTACATTATTTACTGTCTTCAAATTCTCAGAAAGCATTTTTTTTTATTGCCAGATGGGAGATTTGATTTCATACACATCTGGGACCTCCAAGAATAGCAGTTGTTGGCGAGAAAAAGTCCTGGTGAGGTGCAGTTTTCTTTTGGGCGTGATGCTAAATGAATACATTCATGGAGTGCTCAGAGCACTTCACACATGTCATCCCAGTTAACGATAATGCACCAAGGGAGTCTTGAACTAGAATAGCCTTCCCTGACCTGACCCGCGCCAGATGTGCTGGCCTCCAGCTCCCATCATCTGCAGTCAGCATGAAGAGTTACCCTGCGGGATGTAGATGGTGGGAGATTTGGGCTGCACCCACACTGCAGAATTAATGCAGTTTGACACTGCTTTAACTACCATGGCTCAATGCTATAGAATTCTGGGATTTGCAGTTTTATGAGATATTTAGCTTTCTCTGTCAGAGAGCTCTGGTGCTACAAAAAAACCAACAAATCCCAGGATTCCATAGGATGGAGCCATAACAGTGAAGGTGTTGGACTACAACTCTGGAGAAGTCCAAAGTTCAATTTCCAGGTCAGCCATAAAAACCACACTCAGCCTTTGGGAAAAGCAAAAGGCAAACCTCCTCTGAACAATTATTGCCATGAAAACCCAGGATAGGTTCACCATAAGTTGGAAACAACTTGAAGGCACATAACAACAACAAAAATGAAAATGCCTTGAAGGCATGCAGCAACAGCCAAGTTCAGCTGAAAGCTGGGAAAGAGTTTGACCAAGTGAAGCAGACCGCTTTGGAAACAGGTGGATTCTCCCTAACTGAAGGCATTTCGGAAAAGTTTGGATTATCATCTGTCAATGAATATGTTGATGTACATCATTAAGAAAGGGTTTAGATCAGATGACCTCCAAGGAAGTTATAAAAGTACAAGGCCCTGAACAATAAACTTCTAAAAAGACAGTTCTATGCTTATGGGACTTTGAACACTATAACTCTTAAGTATGCCAAGCCATAAAATTCTCAGGGGATTCTGGGAGCTGTAGTACCCAAACTGGCTTATCCCAGTTCTGCCATGGATTGTCTGCTCAAATAGACAGGTGATTCTGAATACAAGTAAAGCATTTGCCCTAGAAAATTTGAACAGCAATCTTGTTTTGTAGTAATTATATGTAAATATTTTAATTCATGTTTTACCAGTTTTGCTAAGTTGTCACACACTTTTAGGAGTAAACAAATTGGTTACTGAGGTAAAGAGATGTTCAGCAAAATTGCAATTTTGTGTAAGAATGCATTAAAATGCCAGTGGTACCCAAAGTATCTTCTCTCAAACATTTTGTACTGTTCAGTGATTGATCAAGACTGCCAAAAAAGTTTAAAAAGGGAAGGGAATCTCATTCTTACATCCCAGGTATGTTTTTTTGTGGTGGTGGGAGGGAAACATTTTCCAGTGTGGACAGCAACTGGATCAACAAGGAATCTGGCAAACAAAACTACTTGGTCTCAAACCCAGGAATTTCAATTTAAGTGGCTCCAGTTGAATGCATGGGGTGGGGGTAGATGCACTGTTGCTATGCTGGGGGAATAATGTTATATTTTGTAGTTGCACAACCAGAAAATCCTAAACAGGTGTAAAAAATTCAGAGACATAGCCATGTTGTTCTGGAATATCACTATGCAAAGGGATCTTGAAGCACCATTGAGTCTAACTGAGTAAAAGATGTTGTAGCATAAGCTTTTGAAGACTTGGTCTGCTTCCTCAGATCAGCAGTATCTCTAGGGTTGGCATCACCTGGTGTGGCAATTCATAGTTTCACCCCCCCCCCCCATTGACCTCCTCCCATGACCTCCTACTATACAAAATTTCTAGTAATTTTCTTTTTACTAATGGTTACTCATAAATCATAATTCCCGCATGTTGCTGTATGTAATGGCAACAATAGTTGTGGTGTAAAAAACTAGCAAAATTAGATGGATTCCTTTAAATTACAATATCATACACACAGCCTACATGTACAAGAAAATTCTAAGAAATTCATGGGGTCACCATAGATCGACATGTGAGTTAAAGACACACACAGATATATTGCCCACCCTCTGGATGTAATATTGTCAAATAAATCTTGCGAAGCTTGATAGCACAGAAACAAAATGTGCCCCTCAAATATCTGTTTTTCTCTCTTCCCGGTCTCAAAACAAGGGAAATTGCACTGGGAAATGACTGATTACTACATACAAGAGGTTTTTCATCTCTTGCCTGTACTTAAGACTCCTGCTTGAGAAAGAGGTGGAAATCACACAGAAGTCATTTGTGAGATTCCTGGCAATGGCCAAGCAGATTCCAAACCACAACACTGCCTTACCCAACCTAAACCTAATCTAGATCCAGCACTGAATATTTGCTTCCTTGACCTGTCTCCATGCATAACACATCTGGCATTGTGGTGATAGTTCTGAATCAAGCTGAGCCAAAGGATTAGAGAGCAAAACATATCTACCCTGTCTTTGGAAATAAATGTCTCACATGCTGTAATTTATTGTTAGCTCAAATATGTATTTCAGACTCCCGCCCCCCACCCCAACTTTCTTCTTGTGCCCTAAGAGAAAGAAATGAATATAATCATTCTAAAATTGATATCAGGATGGTGTACAATAAAATCAATCTGAACTCTTTTACAAACATTAAAACAAAATAATTTGAAAGCTAAAAATATCACCCACTATTTAACACTTTCAACAGGACATTTTATGAGAGGGTATCCCAAAGTTTTAATGATCACCTTTTTAAAAAATTGACAGAAAGTTTGTTTTGATTTGTAGTTGTTAACTTATCTCTATGTAGTCACTGTCTAGATTTATACATTTTCCCCAGTGTATCTTGATCCTCCAAATATCTGACATTGCAGAAGTCTGCAGACTGTGCCTTACGAGGGGGTATCGTAAAGTAATAATTATCACCCGGAAGTTATTATGGCATATTGATGAAATTTTGTCAATGTTATCAACGGTCCCTAAGTGCACGTTGCTGAGAAAATCAGCTCATTGCATCCTTTATTTTTGTGACTGGCTGTGCCAGAAGTGACTAAAGTGTAAAATTCTCATCAGGTGCAATCTGCAGGCTTCTACAATATCAGGTATTTGGAGGGTCAAGATACGCTGGGGAAAATGTATAAATCTAGATAGTGACAACATAGAGATATGTTAACAACTACAAATCAAAACAAACTTTCTGTCAATTTTTTTTAAAAAAGATGATCATTAAAACTTTTGGATACCCCCTCGTAAAAGCAGTTAGAATAATTTTAAAAGACTCACATGGGCAAATTTGGGTGAAACCAGTCTTGCCTCAAATGTTTTAGGCTATATCCACTGCAGAAATAATCTAGTTTGACACCACACTTACTACCTTGGCTCAGTGCTATGGAATCCTGGGATTTATAGCTTGTTGTGGCCCTAGAACTCTCTGACAAAAAAGGCTTAATATCTCACAAAACTACAAATCCCAGGTTTCCATACAATTGAACCATGGCAGTTAAAGTGGTGTCAAGCTGATTATTTCTTCAGTGCAAATGCAGCCTTAGTAAACAGCCATGTTTTAACTTAGACATGGACTGACCAATGATTAGTGGAGATGCTAACCAGGACTCTAAGTGCATGTTTTCCATAACGGGTACCACAACAGAGAAGGCCCTCTCTCATGTCCTCTCACGGTGCATTACCCTGACTGAAGGGACACACAAGAGGGCCTCTGTAGTAGACCTCAAACCTTGGACAGGTGTAAGAGGCTCTCCTTCAAGTGTCAAGGACTCCTATAGTCTGATTTCTCTCTTTGTAAGAAGGTTGCAAGGACACAGGCAGCATAGCAGAGGCCTCAAACCCCACTCACAATCTGTGGCCTCTGACACATTATCATGGAATGAAGCTGGTGCTTCACGGAACAAATGTTGGCCACCCCAAAGTTCTAGGATGTCATTAAAATGGGTAGAGTATTTTAGTACAGAAGAGCCAGGGTGGTTGCAGTGGTTTGAGCATTAGACTGTGACCCTAGGAGCTAGTGTTCAAATCGTGTCTCGAGCATGTAAACCCCACTGGGTAACTTTGGGCAAGTCATTTCAAGATTTATTCAGAGGAGGTTTTCCATTGCCTTCTGCTGAAGCTATGGACTGGATGGGAGAACAAACAATATTTATTTATTGTTTGTTTCATGTTATACATCTGCTCTGAGACGAGAGTTTTAGCTGGATTGCTTGCCCTTACTTGCAGATAATGGAGCTGGGAACAATCCGGGGGCGGCGATTGAGGTTGTGTGGGGGCGGGGAAGGTATGGCGGAAACAGAGTGAACACATGTTACAAAAGAAGTAGGGATCGATGTCTAGTATCTATCCCTTCTTCAGTTCACTCTGTTGCCCGGGATAATTTGGAGAGCATACCAACCATTCCACAATCCCTTAATCTGCTCCTTTGCAATGTCAGGTCGGCCAAGGGTAAGACTCACATCATCCACGATCTCCTCGTGGATGAACGAGCCGACCTGGCTTGCTTCACCGAGACCTGGCTGGGAGATACCAGCTCTACTACTTGGGCGCAGACTCTTCCAGCTGGGTACACGGTCAGTGAGCAGATAAGGGAGAGTGGACGGGGGGGCGGCGTCGCTATAGTTCATAAAACCAACCTGACCTTGATCAGAAGACCTGTCCGGAAAACAGCCCACATCGAGTGTATGTACCTCACCCTGAAAACCAGGGATAGTCTGGGGATTCTGTTAGTATACAGGCCACCCCGTTGTCTAACAGACTCCCTAGCCGAGCTGACCCAGCTAGTCTCTGAGCTATTGTTGGAGTCCCCTAGACTTCTTGTCTTAGGTGACTTCAACATCCCTCTTGAGGCCAGCTTTTCGGATTTACCTGGAGCAGCTCGGGAGTTCATGGAATCCATGACAGGCATGAACCTATCTCAATTGGTCAACGGGTCCACTCATTGTGCAGGCCATACACTCGATGGGGTTTTCAGTACGGAACAGGAGTATCCGTGGGCGGAGGTAACCAAGACCTCCGCACTGTCATGGACGGACCACTTCCTGATCAAGCTGGAGCTAAAGACCACGTTCCGTCCCCCCGGGGGTGGCGGACCCATTCAAATGGTCCGCCCTCGAAGGCTCATGGAACCAATTGGTTTCCAGAAAGCCCTAGAGGGTTTATTGGTTGGGAATGCCGGCGATTCTGTTGAGACCCTGGTAGACACTTGGAATACCGACGTCACCAGGGCCATCAACACAATCGCTCCCGAGCGTCCTTTCCAGCCTGCTCCCAACAGGAAGCCCTGGTATACGAAAGAGCTCAGGGAAATGAAGCGGGCTGGACAACGACTAGAGTGTGAATGGCGAAGGACTCGGCTCTCATCCGACAGAACTCTCTATAGATTGCATCTTCGCATCTATGGAGAGGCTTTGCGTGCAGCGCGGAGATCTCGCTGCTCTGCACGCATTGCGTCTGCAGAGTCCCGCCCGGCAGAGCTGTTTAAGGTGGTGAGGGAATTGACACAGGTCCCCCCTGCGCCAAACCCCTTGCTAGATCCTACAACAGCCTGCTGTGAGGCATTTAATATCCACTTTGCAGATAAAATCTCTCGGATAAGAGCCGACCTGGACGCCAACCTTCGTTCAGAGTCCATGAGTGAGGTATCCAGCAACTCCGTTGCTGTCAGTTTACTGGATGAGTTCCAATCGGTGAGTACCGATGACGTGGACAAGCTCCTTGGAAGCGTGAGGAAGACAACCTGCTCTCTCGACCCAGGTCCATCCTGGCTGGTCGTCCAGGGAGGGGATGCATTGAGAACATTCCTTCGGGATGTGATCAATGCGTCTCTCAGGGAAGGCAACGTTCCATCTAGTCTGAAGGAGGCGGCTGTTAAGCCCCTCCTGAAGAAGCCTTCCCTTGATCCCCTGGACAGGAACAACTACAGACCAGTTTCCTTGCTGCCTTTCTTAAGCAAGGTGGTTGAGAAAGCGGTTGCCTCCCAACTCCAAGCTGTCTTGGATGAAACCGATTATCTCGATCCATTTCAAACCGGCTTCAGGGCAGGTTATGGAGTGGAGACAGCCATGGTTGCTCTGACTGACGACCTCCGCCTGAGCATTGACAGGGGTAGTGTGACCCTGTTAGTGCTCTTGGATCTCTCCGCGGCTTTTGATACAATCGATCATTCCATCCTTTTAGATCGGCTGAGAGAGTTGGGGATCGGCGGCACCGCGCTCCGGTGGTTCCGTTCCTTCCTCTCCGGCAGATCTCAAAGGGTGAGACTCGGGGACAGCTGCTCTTCTAAAATCGAGCTTAGCTGTGGAGTTCCACAGGGCGCTATTCTGTCCCCGATGTTATTCAATATTTATATGAAGCCGTTGGGTGAGATCATTCGGAGGCACGGAGCTCAGTGTCATCAGTACGCTGATGACACTCAGATCTATTTCTCTGTGACCAGATCGTCTGCTCAGACCTCAGATGGCGTCTCCCCTCTCAATGACTGCCTTGCGGCGGTAATGGATTGGATGAGGAAAAACCGATTGAAGCTTAATCCAGACAAAACGGAGGTGCTCACAGTCACAGGCCCGAAACCAGGTTTGGGAATACAACTTCCAGTCCTCAATGGAGTCACACTCTCCTCGAAGGACTCTGTTCGCAGTCTGGGGGTACTCCTTGATCCGTCGCTTCACATGACAAGTCAGGTGAATGCGACGGTCAGGAGCGCTTGTTACCAGCTTCGGCTGATACGCCAGCTGCGCCCTTTCCTGGAGAGGAGGGATCTGGAAACTGTGATACACGCGCTGGTAACCTCACGTTTGGACTACTGCAATGCACTCTACATGGGGCTACCCTTGTGCCTAACCCGGAAACTACAAATGGTCCAAAATATGGCAGCCAGGCTTCTGGCTGGAACATCCAGGAGAGAGCATATCACTCCTGTGCTAAAAGCCCTCCACTGGCTGCCGATCAGTTTCCGGGCACAGTACAAGGTGTTGGTTTTAACCTTTAAAGCCCGTCATGGCTTGGGCCCATCTTATCTAAGGGACCGCCTCCTCCCATATGAACCCCCCCGCACACTCCGGTCCTCTGGGAGGAACCTGCTTCAACCCATGAAGACCAAGCTGGTACAGACCTCCCAGAGGGCTTTTTCGGCTGTCGCCCCCAAGTTGTGGAATGACCTGCCGGACGAGATGCGTCTCATTACATCTTTAGAAGGCTTTAAAAGAGCCCTAAAGACGCATCTCTTCCGGCAAGCCTTTCCAGAGAATGTGAATATCCCCAGCTCCATACCTAGGTTTTAAGGGCTTTTTAAATCTTTTCCTGCATTTTTCTCCATACAACCTAAGCTGGGTCCACTCCCTACTATTGTGTATTGCTGTTTTAATTTATTATGTTTTTTAACTCCATTGTGATTTAATTCTTTTTTAAGGGAGGGTGGTAAGGGTAAGGAAGGGGTATTTTAACTTGATATTGTTTTAACCTCTGCTGTACTCCGCCCCGATTGCTTGTTCAGAGGGGCGGAATAGAAATAAATATTATTATTATTATTATTATTATTATTATTATTATCCAGTGAATTTCGTGGCCAAGCTGAGAATCGAATCCTGGCCTCCAGAGTTGTAGTCCAACACTCAAACTACTAAGCCACACTGGGTCACCTTAGGGTTGTCATAAGTAAAAAACAACTTGAAGGCACACAACAACAATTTTAGTTCAGTAAGAATGTGGCTTCATTTTCACCTTTTATGGGTCAGCTGAATTTGGAATCAATCCATCCTCCAGCCTCCTGACCTTCTCAGCAGTAAACCACAACTGTATCACCAACCAAATAGTGACCTAGACTTAACTATTTTAGAGATCTTTTTTCAAAAAAGAAAAAAAAAGTTTGAGGGTAGAATAAAGCAGAATTGTTTTGGCTTTAGAAGGGAGAGGAAAGAAATTTTCAGTAGGATGCTTGGTCTTGCCAAGATCAGAGGTCTCTAAAAATAGCTGCATGCAAATTTGTGTACAAATTTGATACACATTGCATTTAGATTTAGAATACATAATATGAAGCTTACCTATGGACAGAAGAAATAATTTCCATAGGTATAGTTCTATAGTGTAGTGTGTAGATTGAGGGAAATAATAGTGCGAGTCTATTCCGCTTTGATCAGACCTCACCTGGAATACTTTCCAGGTGAAATTTCTGTCCAGTCCTGGGCACCACAGTTCAAGAAAGATATTGGCAAGCTGGAGAGTGTCCAGAAGAGGGCGACCAAGATGGTAAAAGATCTGGAAACCATGCCCTATGAGGAGCAGATTAGAGAGCTGGATATGCTTAGCCAGGGGACAACAAGGATAAGAGGTGATATGATAGCCATGTGTAAATATTTGAATGGATGTCATATGGAAGAAGGAACAAATTTGTTTTCAGCTGCTTCAGAGACTAGGACCTGGAGCAATGGATTCAAGTACAGGAAAAGAAATTCCACCTAAACATCTTGATGATAAGAGTTGTTTGACAGTGAAAAATGCTGCCTTGGAGAATGGTGGAGTCTCCTTTGGAGGTTTTTAAACAGAGGCTGGATGGCCATCTGTTGGGAGTGCTTTGACTGTGTATTCCTTCATGGCATGGTGTTGGAATGGATGGCCCTTGTGGCCTCTTCTAACTCTATGATTCTATAGTGTGCTAATTATGATCAACACAATGTTGCACAATCCCCACCCCTCCTATATAGGAACAAATCTTCCACCAGGTATTAAGTTCCCAAGACATGAGGGTTTTTAATATCAAGTGCCAACCTTTTGAACTGTGCTTGAAATGAGTTGGGAGTCAATGCAGTTCTTTCACCATTGTTACATCAGCTAATGATCCAGAGTCTGGAACATCAGACGTCTTCTGACAATGCAGATATTTTCCAATCATGCCATATGAACTATATGTCATCCAAAGTCTGGAACACTGGATGGCTCTGGAGAATACAAATATTTACCATCCCTGCCATATGTGCAAGAGAAGCTGATACACATATTTTGGCTTCCATGGAAATGACTGAAAGACTAAATAGTATGTTGCTCATTAAAAAATGTTCCCTTCCCTCCCCCCGCCTTAAAGTCATGCCAGTAGGTGTTCCCTTTTGTTCCTGGTATTTGAAGATTGCAACAGTCCTTTACATGTACAGCCAAGTTAGGCCCAGATGGTGTATTATCCTTTCATATTTCTGGGGTTCCCCCACTCCTTTGAGTAAATATTCACCCGGCATACCTAAGGAGTAAGAGCATAATGTCATCTTAAATTAAGTTCTCTTGTTATCTCTTCCCCACCCCTGTTAGTTATTTAAATTGTTACCTTAACTTACTTGGAAAGTTAGCACACCAGTGTGGAATTTCTCATAAGCAGAGCTCTGAGTCATGGTGAGGGGGAAGGGAGGAAAAGGAGATAGTATTTTGTTAGCATGTTAAGTTACTTTATGGTAGGGGAAATCCCTGGATACATCAGCTTCACTTTATTCATCAGTCAACTCCATATAATCATTATGCCAAGGCTGTGTTTTTTTTAAAACTTATCTTCTATATTCCCCAGTATGGTTCTGGGAGCTATAATTCAAAAATAACATGCCAAACTCTCCATTGGGTTCATTCTTTGATTATGTGACCAGCTAGACAACAAGTCTCAGTTCCACTGGCCATCAGCACTACCCATCAACACAATATGGAACTATCAATAAACAAGATTTGAAAGTGCACTCAATGACTTTTCAGTTGTTTCTTCCAGCCCTGTGATTCTGGGCAGTAAGAATTTGCTAGATCAGGAAAGCATCAATTAAACCAGCAGTAGCTTAGAGAGCAATAGAGGTAGAGACCATGAGTTGGCTGGTCTCTAGCAGTATTCCTTCTCTGTGTTGGCTGCTCTGTTGCTTCCTTATTCCATCAATTAAAATTAACAGTTTAACTTCCCTTTCTCCCAAACCCTTCTACTCTGTCTTTCAGTCATGTATCCAGAGATACCAGAATAGATGCTGTTTTCTCTCTCTCAAGGTATAGTTGCATAAAACCTCAGAAAGCAGCTTTCACTCATTGTAGATGGTATTCGGCTGGTTGGGTCAATAGCTCAATTTGGTTAAGGCAGCTTCTTATGGACAATGTTCAATAAGGCTGCTGGTAGAGATTGGAAAAGTTCTTCTTCTTCTTCTTCTTCTTCTTCTTCTTCTTCTTCTTCTTCTTTTTTTTTTTTTTTTTTTTTTTTTTTTTGGACTACAACTCTCAGAATGACCCAGCTAATGGAATCAGTAACAAGGAACACCTGGGATAAATATCCTCTTTCTGAGTAGACACAAGAGACCTCAGATGGCACTCTTCCCTTTTGAATAATGCAACATTGTCACAGCACTCCTCCAGTGCTGCATCCGGATGACACAGTGCCGAAGGTGCACCGCCAAGCTGTGGCAATGCAACAATTGTGTTCTTACTTTTTGCTGCTCCATTTTGGGCCCTGCAAAGGCCAGATCAGGGACGTGGTGTGTGGTTGCCGCAGCCCCAATCTGAAACAGGGGCAGCTGCATGCCACCCCTTCGGGGCTGTGTGCACAACCCCTTAGTAGCAGGGTTCATTCTCTGCTCTGTTCTGTATGCACCTTCTGAAATAAGTAGGCTAGATTAAGTGTTCCTTCTCCTGTCTCCCTATGCAGCAGAAGTATTCCCCCTCCTATCTCCTTCTGCAGTATTCATTTCACCTTGCTCTGGGAACAGCTGCTTTAGCTAAGATTTCAGTCTTCATTTCAAAACAGGAAAATATGTTCTGTCTCTGTGTGTTTGAATGATAAACTGTGAGCAACTATGTTTGGTACTTAATGCATAATGCTGAATGACATCACCAGCAGCTGTCTCTCTGTCTCAGGTTTTGACCCAGAAACCTCAGAGCCTGCGGTAATCCTGAAATGGCAATCCTACATAAAATGAAGGCCAAAACCACACATCGAGTCTTCATCTGCTCTGCAGAAATAATCAGAATTCTATAAGATGTTTCCATGACAATTAAAGTGGGACCATACCATTATAATAAAACATGCAACATGTTTTACAAAAGGGCCCCTGGATAGTATATTCTACCTTATTTGAGGCCATCAGTGCAATTTAAGGCAGAGTTTAGACACAGCATATTACAGGTAATGATGTTTTCTTTAGCATCAGACAGCCCTCTCTCATTGGTCCTGCTCTTTTTTTAAATCTTTGCAGCAATGCATTAGCCCTCTCCTATTCAGTGGCATTGCTAGGGTTGACATCACCCGGTGTGGCATTTCATGGTGTGACCCCATTGACTCCCCCCCCCAATACCACACCATATAGAATCCATGTCTTTTGTACTATTGTTACTCATAAATCATAATTCCCCTATTTCACTGAATGTAATGGCAATAGTTGGGACATATACAAGTAGCAGAATTAAAATTATACCTTTAGATTATAATCTCATACATGTACATCATTCCATGTGGTTAAAGTGAACATTTGGTAAGATGTGATGTTTTAAAGAAAATCTAAAAAGAGTATTTTTTTAAAAAAAAATTCTAAAAGGCAGATATTTGGGGAGCAGTGGTGTCACCCACCTGAGGATGTCACCTGGTCCATATCCCACACAACCCCTATTGATGCCCCTGCTCCTATTTACCCAAACCATTTCCTGCTTCAAAAATCTTTGCAGCAGTGTCTCAGTGCTTCCTGGGCCTGTATTAATACACCAAAAGACATCCATGAGGCCTTCTGTTTTCCTACCACCAGTTTTTACAGGATATCTGGCACAGTGTGCTGATGGCAATTAAGGCTAGGGTTGTATTTGAAGATGGAGTTACAGGTCTGGGCTCTGTGCTAAAGACAAAGCTGGATTAAGGTTGAAAGGAGCCAGGACCAATTCCCCAAATAGGGCCTGTTTGTACACATTCGCAAGCTCCCCTGTTGAAGGGCAGGCTTTGCACTGCTAGGCCAAGAGGAGTCTCCTTAAGACCAGAGTTTAATACTTTGAGGTTCAATAAAGGGAGCAGCTGTAGGCTTCTCCCTGCCCTTGGCTCAGATGGCATGATTGAATTGAAATCAGAGGGCATGACCATAAAATGTTCATGTCTTCACTCACTCTGCAGCTGAGCAATAATGCTGAGATGAGGAGGTCAGAGGGAGAGACATCTCTAGCTCCCCTCTTGCCAGGAGCTTTTCTGTCTTTAAATGCATCACATTAACAGCACATGAAAGATAAATGGGTGGATGCAGGCACCTTGCGACTAAGGGTTCTAGCACATCTGCTCCGACTGCTCCATTGTTTTTGTTAACTACCTTCCAGTTGGTCCCAACTCATGGTGACCATGAGGATGAGACATCTCTCAACTCCCTACCTGTCCTCAAGTGATCTGATCAGATCCTGCAAATTCAGGCCTTTTTGAGGATCTTATCCCATGAACAAATAAGCCAGATTACCTCTTTCAGCTTCAGTTCAGGATCCAGGATGCCCCCGGATATTATCATAGCATCACCTATCTACACAAGATGCTGTGGCCTGGATGCATCCCAGGTTGAAGCCTGGCTCAGCCAGAACTTTTTTGAAGTTGGGGAGCTTCTGATTTCAAAACTGACCAGCTGAGCGAGGCTTTGACCTGGGATGTGTCCGGGTGGTGGCATCCCATGTAGATAGGCAGAAATTTAGGTATGATAACATCCAGGGACATCCTGGATCCTGAATTCAAGCCAGAAGAGGTAAGACAGCTTATTTGTTAACGGGATAAGCTCCTGAGTCTATCCATTTGGTGTGCGGCATTCCTCTCTTCTTTCTGCCCTATATTTTCCCTAGCATTATTGTCTTTTCTAGTGAGTCATGCCTTCTCATGATGCAGCCAAAGTACAATAGCCTCAGTTTTGTCATCTTGACTCCCAGAGGGAGTTCAGGCTTGATCTGTTCTAGGACCCATTTATTTATCTTTTTGGCTGTCCACAGTATCCTCAGCACTCCTCTCCAACAATACATCTCAAATAAGTTGGTTTTCTTCCTGTTAGCTTCCTTCACTGTCCTGTTTTCACGTTCAAATGATGGGGAATATGATGGGGAATAAACATTTCACAAATGAAAGCAGGAGCACATGTAGCCAAGCAACATCAGATTTTAGTCAAGATAGCAAGTTAATGGTGAAGAATTAGGAGAGGCTACAGCAGTTTGCTTTTGCCTGAGCCTACTGGGAAGGTCAAGACTACACTCCCACTTGTCATCTCCATCCCCCCCCCCCTCCACAAGCGAAGTATAAACTGTGGAGTATAAACTGTGACTTTCATGGCTGGCATCCATAGTTTTTTGTGGAGCTTTTGGGCCGTGTGGCCATGTTCTAGAAGAGTTCCTTTCTGACGTTTTGCCAGCATCTGTGGCTGGCATTTTCAGAGAATGATAGCCTAGAAAAGGATTGGAGATATATATCCTGTGTAACCCTGGGAAGAAAGGAGTAATTTGCAAATGTATTGTTCTGTTGCTAATGGTAATGCTCAGGGTGGGAAGATATGCAAACAAGGATTAATGTCTGCTAACTGGTGCTCATTGTCATTCCCAGCAGACATTAATCCTTGTTTGCATATCCTCCCACCCTGAGCATTACCATTAGCAACAGAACAATACATTTGCAAATTACTCCTTCCTTCCCAGGGTCACACAGGATGTATATATCCAATCCTTTTCCAGGCAAACATTCTCTGAAGATGCCAGCCACTGATGCTGGCGAAACATCAGAAAGGAACTCTTCTAGAATATGGCCACACAGCCCGAAAGCTCCACAAAAAACTATGAAGTATAAACTATTTTTTAAAAAAACTTTTATCTCAGTTTGCACCAATTGAAGTAAGCTGAGGACAAAGGGGGAAGGTAGGAGGAGAGAAAAAAGGGGGGCATTTTTAAAACAGTTGGACAATAGAGGATTAATAGGACTGTCCCTGCCAAATTGGGACAGTCGAAGCTTATGCTTGCTGTTTGTTGTTAACTGCCATTATGTCAACTTTGACATATGATGACCCAATGAATGAGAGACCTCCAAGTCATCTGATATGCAATCTCCCCCCTTTCCTTCTGCCTTCTACATTACCAAACATTATTGTCTTTTCCAGTGAGTTATTTCATCTCATGGTATGACCAAAGTAGAATAGTCTCAGTTTAATCATCTTAGGTTTTGGGAAGAGTTCAGAGTTGATCTGCTTGAGGATCCATTTGTGTGTCATTTTTGCAGTCCATGGTATCCATAAAAGCACATTTCCAGCACAACATTTCAAATGACTTGATTTTCTTCCTATCCAAACATAGAAACTGGAAATGTGATGGCATGGACAATCCTGACTTTAGTACTCAATGAGCTATCTTGACAATTCAGGATCTTATCTATTTTCTTCATGACTAGTTCCTTCATAGTTGCCTTTTCCATAAAACATAAAGAAAACCCTACTGAATTAGTCAAAAGGCTTATCTAATGCAGCATTTTGTTCCCATCTTGGTCAACGAATATGGATTTAAAAAAAAAGAGAGAAGAAAAGGAAGATTTTAAGACTGTTCTGTACTGTTTTAACAGTACTGTTTTTAAAGTGCTTGTTAGCTTTTTTTAATTGCATGTTTTTAACTGTTTTAGTGTTTCTAATTGTTTAATTCTATTGCAATATTGCATTTTTGTATGTTTTAACTGTAGTACGCTTATTTTGATTTGTAAACTGCTTTTAGTCCTGGTTCAGGGGGACAGGTGGATATAGATAAAGAAACTACTACTTACACCAACGCCATCAGAGGTATACTGGAAGGCCAGAGGTAGACCATGTGGGCATCAAAATTAGCTTCCATTAATTTCAATTGGATGTACTTATTCCTGAATAAAAGTCGATAGGATTGCACTGTAATCCTTCTTTAAAGCTATCTATGCTAACCTAATATAACACATGGATCAAATTGACAGGAATACTATGCAACATCCTTCCAATGAAGACTTAAGTCTACAGAATCTGCCCCTAGAACAGATGCTTGGACATGATAGATCTCAAGAACTTTTTCCTGCACTATGGTTCCATAATATCAAATACCTTTTTATGGGATGAAATCAGTGCCAGCCGTTCCACTTCCCTTCCATGCCATTCCATCCCAACAAGGGTAGAACACAGCCTTAGCTGCCATGATAAATAATCCAGGGCAAAAGAAAATAATATCTTGGATCCTAAAATGAAAAGAAAAGCACACTCCTTGGCTGTTAGTGGATATGACTTGGCCCAGCTATCAATCTATCATAAAATCAAGAACTCCAAACAAAGGAGAGCATTTCAGCTGAACAATGATCATGTCATCATGGTCTTCAGATGGGCATAGGGTAAAGAATAAATAGGCCTTGGGTTGAATGTCCGCAGCAGGCCTTCTAAAATGACACCATATTGAGCCATGTGCTTTCAATAAGCAAAAGTATTCTGCCCCCTCCTTGGCCCACATTTGGGAGTGGAGTTTATAACTCTTGGACCCATAGAGAGAAGAAAGCAAGCACTGCCGCTATCTGATATTTACTGTATAGTGAAGCTGAACAGTGGGTTAAAACAATATAAACCTTAGTCCTCTGGGACTTCAGGACTTCAGCTCCTTGAAGCCACAGCTATCGTGGCCCATGGCCATAGATTTTAGGGTCTTAGTAGACCACCAGCTAAACATGAATCACAAATGTGATGTGGCAGTTTTAAAAGCTAACACCATTCAAGGCTATACCAACAGTAGTGTCCCAAACAATGAAGTACTAGTGCCACTCTGTTCTGCTTTGATCACTTGGAATGCTGTGTCCAGTTGTGGCCATCACAATTCAAGAAGGATATTGACAAAGTGAAGGATGTCCCGAAAAGGGCAACTAAGAAGATCAAAGGTATCAAAACCAAGCTTTTTGAGGAATAGCTTAGGTAGCTGGGCATTTTTAGGTTGGAAAAGGGAAGACTTTAAATATCAGAAGGGATGTCATGTTGAAGGTGGAGTGAACTTATATTCTGCTGCTCCAGAGACTAGAACATGAACCAATGGATTCAAATGTCAAGAAAAGAGATTCCACTTAATGTTTAGAAGAACTTACTCACTGTATGTGCTGTTCAACAGTAGAGTTGACTGTCTCAGAAGTTAGTGGACTCTCCTTCTTTGGAGATCTTTAAGCAAAAGTTGGATGGGCATTTTTTCAAGAATCCTTTAGCTGTGTGTAGCAGAAGGTTGGGTTAGAGACCCACTATAGTCCTTTCCAGATCTAAGGAGTTTATCATAAGGAAGAGAATTGCCCAAATCCCATGGATAAATGGGAATTAAAACTGGGAATATCCTGCAAAAGTGGGATTGTTTTCAGATGATGTCCCCCAATATCGCCATTATCCTGGACTTAACCCGTGAATTAAAGTGCATGCTTTGTTCACTTTTTACTTTCAGGAAAATCCAAAAGTAAAAAGAGGTGCATTTTACTTCACAAAAGTAAAAAAGGTGCATTTTGAACACTTTAATGATGGGTTAAGTCCGGGATAATGGTGATGTTGAAGGACATCTGAAAACAATCCTGCTTTTGCAGGATATTCCTGGATGTAATTCCCTTTTAATCACGGGATTTGGGCGCTTTGCCTCCTATGTGATAAACTCTTAAGATTCTATCATTCTGGGAACTGAAGTTCCAAACACCTGGAGCACCAAGGTTTCTACTGTACTAACACATTTACAGAGCACAGAGATTGTCAAGAAGTTGCCCTGGGGTTCATGAAGTTGAGATTCAAATTACCATGTCTCTGGACAAGTCCAGGAGTGGCAATTCTTTTGAAAGATTTTGCAAATAATGCCTCTACTATGTACTGTTGCTGTTGTTTTAAATGTATTCTTCAAAACTAGAAGCAAACTGCTTCTCCCTTCCATGTTTTTGTTTTAGACTTCTGGCAGTCCGTGCAGCCCTCAGAGGCTCCCACTGTCAGAATGGTTGGATTTATTTATACTTGCATATGTCAGCAACAGGGTTCTAGCCCATATATGCAAAGTAACTTTTTTACGCTTTGTAAGAAACTTTCTCTGAGTCACCAGAAAACTATAACTCCCATAGCTCTTTGTGGAAAGCCATGGAATGTCAAACTTGTATAAATGTATTGAATTTTAGATTGTAAGATCCTTGTGGTATGGACTTTGTCTCTTGTACTCTATAAAGGACCATTACTAGTGCTATACAGACAAATTAGGGAAGGAGGGTGATAATGAGGATGCTGTAGTCTATGAAACTGTTGTGGTATCAACAGCAGAAACCATCTCTTTGCACAGTGAAGCAATAATTGATTTATTTAAAACTGGTTAGGAAAAGTGATATTAATTATGATGCTTTTGTTGTGTGACTTCAAGTCACTTCTGACTTATGGCAACCCTAAGGCAAATCTATCATGTGGTTTTCTAGGCCTGAGAGTATGGGTTTCATGGCCTAGCAAGAAATCGAACCCTGATCTTAGAGTTGTAGTCCAGCACGCAAACCACTACACTAAGCTGTCTCAGTTATAATACTTTATTGATAAGGCAAGTGGTTTTGTTCTGTTATTGGTAAGTGGGATTAATCACTGGGCCTCTCCTCCCTGCTTTGTTATTTATTGAAATAAGTGTTGATTTTTCTGGGACCATCAACCACCAAAAGGTTCATATAATGTTGTGGAGAACATTCAATGAAGATCATAATGAAACTACCCCTTCTTTGTTAAAAGGGGTTTGGCTATTTCTTTTCCTTTCCTTTCTGTGGGCTATTCAGGTGCAAATAAATTGCTGCATTCAGCTATTGCACTCCTAACTGTTTGGGATTCAAAGTCAATAAATGAAGGAACTCTAGTTTCTCCAGGGAAAACACTTTTTGGCTATTCTGCAGAACCGCTGTGATAACTAGAAACTATTTTAAACAAAAGGTGCTCCAATCTAAGCATTTGACTGCCATTTTCATTTGAAAGAGGTTGTAATTGGAGTAGACATATTCTGGTGGCTAAAGGAAGGAAAAAGAAATCTGGATTTCTTTGGACTGTCAGCAGCTTATGAAGAATAACATGAGCTATACAACTCTATGAAAGCCTGCTCCAGATCCACTGCACATATTGACTGTATTTCCCCTTTCAAAAGAGTGATGACAATTTTAAAGACATATAGGTTAGCCCTACTGCCACCATCAGCATTTTTGTTGCATGTGGAAGCAAGGTAGTTCCCAAATATTTTGTAATCTGAGGTAAAGATCAAGATGGTGCCTTTTCCATTCCATATAAAAGGGCTGAATAAAGTGGCTTTTCCCAACACTGATGATGGAATAGGATCTTATAACTCTGCTTAAGGCAACATGGCAAGTCATATGGTTGAGCTGAGCAGGCACAGGGTAAGTCATATGGTATACTTCTCTCTCCTTCAACACTTCACGCCCAGCTCCCAGCACCTGCTCCCTGAGATAATTGTCTCACTTTGCCTAATGATAGGACTGAACCTAGTGGGAAGGGACTATATCCACATACCCACATTGATCTATAGAAATTTTCTGTGTGAAAGAGAATCCTGGCCTCCGATACCCACTTTTTCATGGAACATTTAGCGGGAATTATGTTGGTGACATAAATTAGCATACATAACTTTATATGTGCAGCTGAATTTTTTTAGAATATTGTGCAAAGATTGTATCTTAATTACAGTGAATAGGCAAATCATAAGAGTTGCATAACAGAGAGCCTATGTGATGTAGTGGTTTGAGTGCTGCACAAGGACTCAAGGATACCAGGGTTTGAATCCCCACTCAGTCATGGAAACCCACAAGTTACATTCTTTCAGCCTCAGAGGAAGGCAAGGAACACCACCTCCATAAATTAATTCTGCCAAGAAAACCCCATGATAGTTTCGCCTTAGGGTCACCGTTGCTTGAGAAATGGGTCACCATAGCATCAGAAATAGCTTGAAGGCACACAGCAACAAACAAGTTACAAAAGCACTTGCATTATTCAAGGCATTAAATAAATTACACTACTGAAGCCTATTGACACTGTGCAATGGGAATGTGCATTACCTTGATATAAGCTATGCAACTGAAGAATAGTGTGATCTACAGAAAGTATAGTGTGACCATGGCATAGCCCTTCTTGGTTCCTATGTCCATACATCAGGACACACATAGAGCCCTTTTTCATAGGGACCAAACATATTAACTTTTGGAGGTGTAATCACTGACTATAGTGGGTGCAGATCTAGTCCTGCTCCTATGGCACTTTTTCCTTTGAGCGCTTGGGGGTGGTTCATCTGAACTCTGATAGTGTCATATTATATTACGGCAAACAATAGTGCTTTGCAATGAGGACACATTCCCTCTTTGTCTGCAAATCAAATAGCAAAAACCTGCTCCATAAATACTGGTACTGTAATCTTCACCACATGTTGAGAAAGTAGAAGATCTGTCTCCTCCTTCACAAGGCAAAGATTGTGGAGTGTATTGGGAGATCCATAGGCATAAAATATCACCAGTTTGTATGATGTGAGATTCCCGCTGTTTTCTGTGGGAAAGATTACATGAATTGGGACAGCAGATGTATGGACCACACCACATATTGTTCAGAGTTGTATTGTGGAGGGCAGGATACTATGTCTGCTACTCCACCACTAGATTTTTCCTCTTGTTGGTGGTTATGAAATTTGTTAAAACCCATTCAAATAAAAACCACCAAGCTGAACGAATATGAATACCTCCCCCACAAAAGACATGCATATACATCCATTTATGTATTTATGTGTGTATTTTTATTTGATTCTTATGCCACCTTTCTCTCAGAAAGAGACCCAAGGTCACCCATAAAAATACCAGCCAGTGTTTTGTATCACCTGCTTAGTTAAGTATACTAAGTGTGCATCACTTTGATATACAGTATATAGCTATTGCTATACTAAGTATACATAACTAATCCCCTCTGGCCTGACCCCTCCCAAACTGATCAGAAACACAATTCACCTGTACTCTAGTAACCAGTAGAATGGGTCTCCTTCTCATGCAGTTGATGCCCAGTAAGATAAGCTGGAAATTGCATTGACACAGACAACTAATTCTACTCAGGGTATCCCTGGCTGGCAATATGATTTCCCATGACTGAACAAATGGGGACTCCCTTGGGTGCAAACCTACCTGGGAAGATAGACCTCCAAGGGTTATACATTGCAGAAGCAAACAGGAAACCAAAACCCAAACTGTATAGCCCATAACAAGCCTTTTGAATTGTGCCTAGAGGCAGATCTGTAGTCAGCAAAACTATTGTAACGGTTGGTGTTAACAGTGAAACTGTTGTAAGAGTTTAGCCAAGTTTCGGCTAACCTGAAATCAGCTTAAATTAGCAGCCTGTAGCTGTTTAGCAGCTGTCCTGGATCCCTTTGTATCTTGATAAACCTCAGCAGCCCTATTAATTTAGCTTTGTGGAACTGCACCTGAAAAAAAATGTGAAGTCACATATTGGCCCCAGACCAACCAACCAACATGGAGCAATGAACATTTCCCTTCCGTACATTGCTGAGCTGGCCTACAGCAAAGCCACATGAAATGGGTGTGAAACTGACATTGGCATTAATTCAAACAATTATTCCCCCCACCCCCCAAAGCACGAATGCAATAATTTCTGTCAGCCCCTATGAGGAGAAATTGTGTCATTTCTCTTGCTAGCTATTCCTATTTGAATCCTATTTACATTTCTTTTCCCTTCCTCCAGCTGATAATTATTTGAGGATATGCAGAACTTTCCCTGGGAAATTTCACTCACTTATCAAGCTTTCCACAGAATTACTCATGTCTGAGTATAAACTTCCAGATTCACCTCAAAAATTCACTTCAGGTGAAATTCATTAGTTAAGTCTAATTTCAGTTTTGCCCAAGGTATAGAGAACGGCTATCCTTTTTACTCTCATTGTGATGGTGAGATGATGCTAGCATGGAGGGCAAGATCTGGCAGATTCTACCAAGCTGGCAAGTCTTTCAGCACAACATTCATAGAATCAGAGTTAGAAGAGACCTCAAGGGTCATCCAGTCCAACTCCTTGCTATGCAGAAATACACAATCAAAGCAGCCCTGACAGATGGCCATCCAGCCTTTGTTTAAAAACCCCAAAGAAGGAGACTCCACCACACTCCAAGGCAGCATATTCCACTGTTGAACAGCAATTACTGTCAGGAAGTTCTTCCTAATGTTTGCGTGGAATCCCTTTTCCTGCAGTTTGAATCTGTTGCTCCATGTCTTAGTCTCTCAAGCAGCAGAAAACAAGCTTGCTCCATCCTCTATATGACACACCTTCAAATATTTAAACATGGCTATCATGTCACCTCTTAACCTTCTTTTCTCCAGGCTAAACATATCCATCTCCCTAAGTCTCTCCTTATAGGGAATGGTTTCCAGATCTTTCACCATTTTGGTCGCCCTCTTCTGGACACACTCCTGTAGCCAAGAGCCTGCTTTGGGGAATTTTAATATTAGCTCAAATTGCGAGATGAGTTGGCTACGATACTCTTGCGGGATTTTCTCCCGTTGTGTATACCAAGAGGCTGGGTTTCCAAGGAATTCAGCAGAGACAGGCTTGTCTAATTAATGTCCAATTTATTAAAGAGAAAGACACTCACGCAATACACTTACACGCACACACACATACGAGGCTCAGGAAGATCAGTGGTTAGCGTTGGAAATAGGTTTGAGGCTGGACTAATGGTGATGCTTACCCAAGCAGAGATTCTCCTCGGGGATCCGAATGAGACAGTGATTTCTGGGACAAGTCTGAGTTTGAGCAGCTCTTGTCGGTGTCCAGTTCAGAGATCAGACTGACATGGAGTATGCAGACCTCCAGACTGGCACACTGAGAGCCCAAAACTAGGGGTTTATATGGGGAAAAGATCCCCTCTGGCAAAAGGTGTTCAATTGTGGGCTGATTGTTTGTACAATAGGGTCTGATAGACTCAAAGGGATTAATCCTTTGTAATTATCACCTGGAGAGGATGTCTCAAAGCTCCCCGGATTATGAGGAGATGCTCCAGGAGGGCAAACATTACACCTCCAAATTGATCAGATTATAATCTGAGGCGACTCCCTTTGACTATCTGGTGATAGTATGTGTCTGAGAGGATGTGTCCACTATACTCTAATCCTCTTTTTCCTGTTTGACCAGTCTTTTCTGGTCTGGCCAATTTCCAGGCTTGACCAGCAACCAGGGTTCATCTAGGGGTCATATAAATGTATATCATTTATGCCATGATTTTATACAGAGCACTATGGATAACACTCCAGCTTGCCAATATCTTTCTTGAACTGCGGTGCCCAGAACTGGACACAATATTCCAGGTGAGATCAGAGCAAAGCAGAATAGAGTGGAACTAATACTTCCCCCAATTTAGACACTACACGCCTATTGATGCAGCCTAGGATCATATAAGCTTTTTCAAATTCCTTCACCACACTGTTGACTCATGATTTGCTTGTGATCTACTAAGATTTCCAGATCCCTTTTGCTTATACTGTTGTCAAGCCAGATGTCACCTGTCCTATATCAGTGCATTTCATTTTTTCTGTCTAAATGCAATACGTTACATTTTTCCCTGTTGAAATTTATTTTGTTAGTTCTGGCCCAGCTTTCTATTCTGTTAAGGTAATTTTGGACTTAAGGGCATGGTGGACTGCCGGTGCCATCCGAGCATTTCCCCAGTTAACGGAACAGCACCAGAACTTCAGTTCTGAGGGATGGAGTTATGTGGTGCTGATGAGTGGGGTACTGATGCAACCAGTCTCTTCCCATCAGCAAGAAGTGTTGCATCAACCAGAAGCAAGGACCATCCTCCTCCCTCCAGTGAGCAGCAGTGTTCCAATGGGTTGTGACAAGATCCTGTAGTGGTCCCTGTTTCTAGTTGATTCACCATCTCTTGCTGGTGGGAAGAGGATAGATGCATCATTTTTCAGTGGCCTGCTTACCAGTGCCACAGAACTACATCCCTTGGTGTGCTTGGCTGGATTTTAAGGTGGCTCTTGTGGGTCAGATCTCTCAAGCATTCCAGAAGGATACCATGGTCTATGGTATCAAAGGCCGCTGAGAGGTCCAAGAGCACCAACAGGGCCACACTTCCCTGTTGATGCACAAACAGAGACCATTGACCAAGGCGACCAGAGCAGTCTCCAGTGCGTATCCTGACTTGAAGCCAGTTTGAAATGGATCAAGATAATCAGTTTCATTCAAGACTGCTTGGAGTTGGTTTGCAACTGCCCTCTCGATCACCTTGCCAAAAAAAAAAGGGGGGGGGAGAAGAGATACTGTCCGGTAGTTATTTTTATCCAGGGGGTCAAGGGAAGGCTTCTTTAATATAGGTGTAACCATCGCTAGTTTTAAAATGGTTGGAAAATAGCCTTCACTGAAGGAGGCATCAATTATAGATTTTAACAAATTCATGGTAGCCTCATCTCCATGGATCACCATCCAAGACGGGGAGGGATCAAGAGGGCAAGTGGTCTTTTTTTTTAAATCTTGTTTATCGGTAAATGATTGTTGATGTGGGCATTCAAGTAATTTCCAACTTATGGTGACCCTATTGTGGGAGAGCATTTGTCTTTGCCTTCCTCTGAGGTTGAGAGAATGGGACTTGTCCAAGGTCATCCAGGGGGGTTCCATGGCTGAGTGGGGATTTGATACTTGGTCTCCAATACTCAAACCACTACGCTACACCATTCTGGCTTAGCTACTCCTTTCTGTACCAACTGATACATTGGACATTCTTAAAGGGTAGCCCCATGTTGAGTATATTGCAATAGTCAAATTACAACCTAACCAAGGATGACTGTTGCCAAGTCAGGGTGACTAAGGAAAGATCTTACCGTGTTTCCCTGAAAATAAGACAGTGTCTTATATTAATTTTTGCTCCCAAAGATGCACTAGGTCTTATTTTCAGAGGATGCCTTATTTTTCCATGAAGAAGAATTCACATTTATTGTTGAACAAAAAATAAAAATAAAAATTGAACATTTATTATATACTTTATATATATTTATATACAAAAACTTTGCTAGGTCTTACTTTTGGGGAGGCCTTATATTTAGCAATTCAGCAAAACCTTTACTAGGTCTTATTTTTTGGGAATGTCTTATTTTCAGGGAAACAGGGTAGGTAGTGCACTAAATGGAATTGTGAAAAAGCATTCCCCAACATCATTGCTATTTGCAAGTACAGGTACAGCACAAGCTCAAGGTATACTCCCCGACTAGTGAGCCACTGGCATATTTGGGGTGGTCTGTTGGGATATTTCTTGCAGTTTCATCCAAACCCTTGTCTGCTGTACCTTCCTGTGAATTGCAAGTAATTGATTGCACCCAAAGTCTATCATTTCAAATCATGCTTCCATTCAGCTTGTTCACAACTTTCAAGAAGACCGGCTGCTTGGAGTTTTTGTATGTTTTTTTTTCTCTTCCTTCCATCTCTTTGCCAAATTTTGTTATACTACAGGCAACTCATCAAAGGAAATAGTTGGAGAGATGCTGTGAAGCAAACCACAAGGGTCACACTATAACATTTAAGCCTTTGGAACAGTCAATATTTTTTTAGATCCTAGCAATAGGAAATATTTTAATTCTTGCTTTTTGAGTTCCATGGATTTGTTTCTTCATAACACTCCACCCTTCTGCCATCTGCTAACACTTGCCAGCAATCTACGACAGCAATTGTAGCTAAGTCCAGCTCATAAGAAGAAGCTATTCATCAGTACTCTAAGCCATGGTGGATGGGATAAGCTGGCTGGGCAGCTGCACCTACCTGAAGCACTGATGTCACTAAAGAATGCATGGTTTTTCTCCTTGCAGGCTGTGAGCAGTGGTTACACAGACCATGGGTGAGGCTGCGTGTATCTGGTAAAGCCAAAAGTCAAAATGTTGCAACAAGATAACTCCAAATTCCTCACCGAGACAAGCCAACATCTGTGATTGGTACTGTAAAGTATAACATAATACATATTTTTGGCTCCAGACTCTAATGTCATAAGTGATAAGATTCTTTCATTTAGATACTTGGAAAAAATATGGGGGGGGGGGGGACTTGGAAATGTTCTAAAGTTTGGAGGGTTTGGGGTTTTTTTGGGGGGGGGGGGTGTTATTATCCGTTTTTCTTCCATGGTGTTCCAAGTTATACAGACATTGCCATCTCCTATCCAAGCAGTGAAGAGATACAAGCACACTGAACATAATGCAGCAACTGTATCTTATAGGAATTCATCGTTACAATGGGCATGGAAAGAATATTTGAAAACAAAAATTAAAAATTGTTGAAAGATATTTTGTGAATGTTGAGAAAACCTGATGAGAAGAATCTTGGACAAATGAAACTCTTTTGTTCAGGACTTGCCATTCCAAGACTTATTCTGCACAAAATTTGCATGTGATTGTTTTGTGCAGAAAGCATCATTTTCCATGGAGGAAACCCCATCTTCTGTGCAGAAAACATTTATTCCGAACAGAAATATTATTTCACATGCAGAAAATGCTATAATTGAGGAGCTGTCTTGTGAAAAAATGACACATGGGTTATCTACAAAGAAAATAGCATTTCCTGCACCGAAAACAGCAGTTTCTGTGCAAAAAAATACTTCTAAGCAGGAATATATATATATATATATATATATATAGTTGTTTCCTATGTAGAAAAGCCTATTTTCTGTGTGAAACATCTACATGAGAATTTTGTGTTGTATATATCCTAAATTGCAAATAGCTTTGAAAGTTGTGTAGTTTTCAAAAAATTTATTGTAGGGAGAAGAAAATCACTAAAGTTTTTTTGCTGCTCCCTCTGAAAAAAAAACTTAATGAAGACTCTAGTTTCTAGTTTACAATTGCTGTCTTGTGTGACTTCCTAACATGGAAGGCTGTATTAGAATCTCCCATTGATCAGCAACCAATGGCTTCAGCATCAAGATTTTATTCCAGACTTTAAAGGAACTATCTATGTTGGTGAACCTAAGCAACAACTTTTTCTTATTTTGGAGAAAAGGTCCTGAACTTTGAAGCTGGACCTTTGAAGCTGGAATAAAACTCAAAGTGGATACACCACACCCCCGACATGGAAATCACCAGGTGTTCCTGCAAAAGGGGTTACATTAGCCTCTCCTATACACAGATTTACTATGGGGCTGCACCACTGCCTCTGCCACGTAAAACTGGTGGCTGCCACAAAGATTGTTCTACTGCCATAGTTGCCACCAAAAATTCACCAGCAACTGTATTAGTAGTATTCAGTGAATAGCCCTGTGCCACATGTGGGACTAAGTGATTCTATACCTTCTGGAAGGAGGAAATGAAACCTTTTGATGGCAGCATTAATTTTGGGGCCATATTTGTGTTAGTGATGGTGGCAGCCCCACTGATTTCAGCAGTAACAATGTCCGGGACAAAATGCAGCCCCTGAGCCATGTGTTTCCATGTCAATTTGACACCATGCCCTGAAATTTTATGTGGTCTGAATAATAGTGTTAGTGCCAACTAGAGTAAGGCAAGGCCATTAGATCAGCAGAATTAGTTTTGACTTACCACATTATCATTGATTGAATGGATTTCCTCTAGTTGGAATTAATAAATAGCAGGGATTGTGCAGCCCACCAGATACTGTTGAATTGTAATTCCCAGCATTCCTCACCATGGGCTGCACTGCCTAAGATTGTCTGATGTGGCAGCTCAAGTATCAATAACTCTGGTGGGAACATTATGCTATTGGCATACATGTCTGCTGGGTTCCTAATAGGCAAAGGGGTCAAGCAAGGCTGCATCCTATCACCTTACTTGTTTAATTTATATGCTGAGAACATCATAAGAAAAACAGAATTAGAATCAGAAAAAGGAGGAGTGAAGACAGAAGGAAGCAACATTAACAACCTAAGCTATGCGGACGACACCATAATATTAGCAGAATACATTCAGAAATTGGAACAGTTAATAAGGAAGGTCAAAGATGAAAGTGCAAAGGCAGGTCTGATGCTGAACATAAAGAAAACAAAAATAATGACCACAGAAGAAATACAAAAATTCAATCTAGACAATGAGGCAATTGAAATAGTTAACGAATTCCCTTATCTAAGATCAAACATTGACCAGAATGCAGAATGCAGTCAAGAAATAAGAAGACTAGGAAGGGAAAGGGGAAGGGGAAGGGCAGTTATGAAAGAACTGGAAAAGATCCTAAAGGATAAAGTCATACAACTGAGCACTAAAGTCAGAATTGTTCAGGCCATTGTATTCCCAATTACCATGGAGGGATGTGAGAGCTGGATAATGAAAGTAGCAGACAGAAAGAAAATCAACTCATTTGAAATGTGGTGCTGGAGAAGAGTACTTAGGATACAATGGGCAGCCAAGAAGACAAACAAATGGGTTCTTAAACAGATCAGACCAGGGCTGTCCTTGGAAGCAAAGATGACCAAGTTGAGACTTTCATTCTTTGGCCACATAGGAAAAAAACACACAATAATATTAGGAAAGGTAGAGGATCGAAGAAAGAGAGGAAGACCACAAACCAGATGGATAGACTCACTAAGGGGGGTTGTGGGCAAAGGCTTGCAGGATCAGGGCAGGGCAGTGGAAGATAGGGCTTCTTGGAGATGTCTCATCCACAGGGTTGCCATGAGTCAGAACTGACTTAGAGGGCAGCTAACAACAACAGCAGCAGCATCAAACTGGCAACATACTTCACAGCCTTATGGGTTAGAAACATGATAAAGAAAGGTCGACTAATACTCTTAGGAAGCTGACTTCTTTACTCCAGACCAGTTTCTACATATGTGTGTTGTGATAAAGATACAACAGAATATATATAACCTTGTTGCAAGGTTGCAGCCGTGGCTTCAGCACCAAGTTTTCTTTCACTGAAACAATTTGCAGTGACTGAAATCTTTTTCTCAAAAATGAAAACTCTGGGTTAGCTTTGAGGGAAAAACAAATGGACAGAAGCCAGCAAGCATCCCATCAGCAATCTGCTTATTGATCTTTCTGGAAGCAGACACAGATGCATGGAAAGATGTTCTACTCTGTTGTAAAATTTTCCGTTTTTATCTCTTCATGGGAAACATTCCCATATACTCCCAGGGGCACATAGGAAGGGGTTATATCACAGAGAATCCTAACAGTGCATGTGGATGTTGGTCCTGATCCAGCTCTCACTGTGCTTTGGGGCATGAAACTGCTCCTGGTTGCCCAGATGGGGATTTACCTACTGGTTCTCCAGATGTTTTCATCAAATTTAGGAGTAACCACATTAGAATCACACATGTGAAGTATGGTATCTCCCTATATTAGTCTGTATGGGATTTGAGATTATTAGAGGACAGCTTATTCTTGGTGCCACAACTATCCCAGGCCTACCTGGTGTGGCAGGAGAAGGACAGAAACATTCTCTTCCACACACCCTGACTAGAAGCTGAACAGATCAGCGTCACCTTACCCAGATGCTGCCTGAAATAGCATTTACGTAGTTTTATAGTAAGATTGTATGTTTTTACAGCTGTAACTGCAGTACTGAATGACAACCTAAAAGCCTTGTCACATGAGAAAAGAAAGCTGAAACAATGCATGACAGAAGCAGCTTTCTCCTTGCCTCTCTGCATGGTGTCATAGCACTTTCATTTTTCTTTCCTGAGGGAGAGAGTTGTAAAAGTGTGCCTTTTGCCAAACAGATTTCTCCAGCACAACAAAAGACAAGCTTTTATGACCATCTCCTTTGGGAAGAGAATGGAAGTGCTTCGATGGAATGCAGAGTAAAAAGGAAAAAGCCACTTGTATCCTGTTCTGTTAAATCTTTCTTTTCTGATGTGATACGGTTCTACATTTTTAAATGAAGGAACGGACCCCAGACTAATGTAAAGCTGGGAACAAGAGAGGGGCCTGACTAAAGCAAAACATGTGAGGTGTGCACTTGATGTATGCCTTCAAGTAATTTACAGCTTATGGTGATCCTAAGGAAAACCTAACATGAGGGTTTCTTGACAAGATTTGTTCAGATAGGGTTTGCCAATCATTGTCTCCCTCTGAAACTGAAAGAGTGTGACTTATCCAGTGTCACCCACTGGATTTCCATCATAGAGTAGGGATTTGACCCTTGGTCTCCAAAGTCATGTGCATGTGTGCATGCTCTCACACACCATTGCTTCTCTTCAGTCCTCAGTTCAACACAGATTATTATTTATCATTTCACTAAAATGGTTATTTATCCTAAAACACTCAGGGAAGTAGCTTCAAAAAAACTGAATAAATTTAAGCCCAAGAAAATTGAGCAAAACTCACTTTTTCTGGGCTCTCTCTTACAAATGCACATATACATGACAAGGGGGTGCAATTCTTCTCTAACACTGCAAAGAGTTTTGGCTGAAGAATTATGCGTTCACAGTTAATTAGAAAGTTTTAATCTATCACCAAAGCTCTGAATCAAGCAAAAGAACTGCTTGTATCCCATGACATTCATTAATAGACTTACTTTGTGCCTAGAATGTCTGCATTACATCATCATCAGTTTTGGGAATGGCCAGTGTAAATAACAGGATTGTCATTGTTGGTACTTTCTGCTCTGAACTCAAAACAAGCTGTGGGCCAAAAGAGACATGATTCCATCCATGTAGCGACCAGTTATGTGAGTGGCTATTTAAAAGATTTAACATTATTTGGAAGACTGTATTCCCCCCTATCCCTGCCATATAAGCCTACCCTGCCTGTGGTTTGAGATGCTTTGTGAAGGGCCTTTTCTCTGTCCCACCACCTTCACAGATATTTCCAGTGTGAGCGTAGCAGAGGGTCTTTTTGGTGACTGCTCCCAGGATGTGGAAGTCCTTTCTGGGATGGCAAATGGGATGGCAAAGGGAGTGCCAGCCAAACCTATTTTTCCCCAGGCAGGTTAATGCATATGTTTTAGTAGGCCTTTGAAGATTTACTGTTTAAAGGTACTGGGCCTTGCAAGATCATGCTATATTGTCTACCTGTGGAGCTTATCACATGGGCTTTAAAACTATCTGAAGCCTCCTGGGCTGCTGGGAAGCAGGATGGAGGTGGGGATTATCACATTCTAAATCACTGCCTAATCATCACCCACCATCAGGACAGGTCCCAGCTGTGCTCCTCCAGCACTTTTTCAAAGTTGGAAGCTTTCTGGCTTCTAAAAAGTGGTGGTGGAGTGCAGCTGGGACCTGGCGTGATGGCGGGTTGCAGCCCGTGTCCTCCAGCCCGTGTCCCAGCTGCAATGTGGGAGGCTTGAGAAGGTTTTAAAGTCCATGTGATAAGCTCTTGTGTTTGGTTTATTTGCTGTTTTAATACATATGTTTTTAAATTGGTTTTAATTTGTGGCTTTTGTTGTTGTTGTGTGCCTTCAGGTTGCTTCTGACTTATGGTGATGCTAAGGTGAACTTATCATGGGATTTTCTTAGCAAGATTTATTTAGAGGGGGCTTGCCATTTGCCATCCTCCAGTTCAACAACATTAAATGTTTCTTTTAACTGCTGCAAACTTCCTAGAGTCTCAGGCTTGGAAAAAAAGTGGGATATGCATAGAAAGCCAGCATGGCATAGTGGTTTGAGCATTGGACTGCAACTCTGGAGACCTTGATTCCCAGCTCTGCCATGAAAACCACTGTGTTACCTTGGGCAAGTTACAGTCTCTCAGCCTCAGGGGAAGGCAATGGCAAACCTCCCCTGAACAAATCTTGCCTAGAAAACCCCATGACAGATTTAATTTAGGGTCTTAATAATTTGGAAATGATTTGAAAGCACTCAATAACAGCAACAATGGAGGAGGAGGAGGAGGAGGAGGGGATCCATATCCAGACTGGTGGGGGAGACTCAGAGTATGAAGAGATTTTTTGCCCTAATCTCCATTCCCAACATGACCAATAGTGTCTGGAATATTCTGAGAGCTGTTCTCCGAGAAAGTGACCACATATTTAGTATTCACATTGGAAATACTTCTGTTGGCTTTTGTAGGTGAATGGCTTTAAAAAGGAAATAGTAAGTGCATTTCCTTGAGCTCAGACCAGGGAGGGACAATTCCAAATGAGGTCCTGGTTGAGATTTGGATTAAGACCCTACATGGCCAAGCATAGTGAAGAGTTTCACATTTAAGACTTTGCTGTGGTTCCCTGTTACCACCCCAGGATTCACTGTTGCTCTGGAATAGGCACATAGCTATCCTGTTCCTGGTGGAATGTGTGGAAAAACTGGAGAAGCATCTGGCTGGATTTTCAAATTCAGAAGCAAACTGGGGAGATTTCTCACCAAGATCTGTTGGGTTCCTCTAGAAGTCTCGGTGAAAAGCATTATAGAGTCATAGTCATAGCATTGGAAGGGGCTGCAAAAGGACCATCTGGTCAAACCCCCAGCCAGGCATGTATACAAACCTAAAGCACTCCAAAAAGATGGCCATCCATCCTCTGCTTAAAGATTTCCAAAGATGGAGAGTCCACACTCTCTGAGATAGACTATTCCACTGTTAAACAGCTTTGCCCATAAAAACGTCTTCCAAATTGTCTAGGTAGAATTTATTTTCTTGTAATTTGAATCCATTGGTTCATATTTTCATCTCTGTAGCAGCAGGATACAGGATTGTTCCATCTGTCACATAACATCTCTAAGGGTATTTTATAATGACTATCTTAATTACCTTTCAGTCTTTCCTTCTCCAGGTTAAATATACACAGCTCCCTAAATCATCCTCCATACCCCAAGTGCTTCCCTGAATCCTCTGCTCTCCACCAGCACAGGAATGGTTGGGGTGTGTGTGTGAAATTACAACACAACAGTGTGTGTATGTGTGGAGAAGGGAGCTTTGCATATTATGGAGGGAGGAAGGCAAACAACAACAAGAACAACAACAACATATATAATACCAACATCTGTAACAACCACCTTACACCTGTAAATGTTTTTAGCAATTGTTGCATATACCACTATATGCAACAACCACCAAGATATTTTGGACAACAGCCCCCAGAATATCCCAGTCACTATTGATCATGTTGGGAGGGTAGTGCAAAATAAGCCTTCCATGCTCTGAGTGTCCCCATCCCAAATTCTGGATCTGAATTCACACTGTAGCAGAAGGCAAAGAGTTCAAGCCCTCCTCTCCTGTTTCCCAGGATCTTAATCCAAATTTCTCCCCAATGCATATCACCTTATTTAAAAACACTCACACAAAATTTTTAATCATGCAAATCATGCCTAGTCTGACCCTTAACAGAGATCTGACATCACAGACACAACTTTAATGTCTCTCCCAGCACTTTGTGTACTCAGCAGCAAGTCTTCTATGTCTGATAATTTTAGATATACTTGTTTATCCCTTGATGGGTATAATCATTAAATGAACATTGCACATATGAAGGAGCCATTATAGGCATAAAACTCAAGAGGAGATTTGCAACACAACAACACACTGCTTCAGACAGTGCTCTTCAAGTGGTTGTATTAACAATGAGCAGTCAGTGAAGGATGGTGGTAATAATAATAACAATGCCTAGTAATATTGAACATTTTTAGCAAGAAAATTAAGGAGATAACTCAGAACATATTTTTAAGCATGTTTTGCTTTGTCTCTCCCACCATCTCTTGTATTTCCACTCTCTCTGTTGTACTTCACTCTTTTTTTTAACAGTCTCCTGTAAATGACAGAATATGTATCATGAAGTGTCAGCTAAGGTTAGAGCTCCATCTAATGTTGTTAAATGGGAAGAACACATTACTGATTTAATACTCAACCACTGGGGTTAGGGACACAGGACCTCTCCCCCCCCCCCCCGTGAACGTGGAAAAACCACAAATAACAAAAACACTATGTTTTTACCTGAGATAACCTCTCAAGGAATCTCTAGGTCCTCCAGTGCAACTCTGTGGTCAACATTGATCATAGAATTGCACTAGAGAAGCTACAAATGCCTACTGGAGTGTTCTCTCTAGGAATCTCTAGGTCCTTTGGTCTGAATTCTGGTTAAAGTTGACCATAGAGTTGCATTGAAAGACGTAGATACTCCTAGAGAAAACATATTAATAAAATATGTGAATAATCAAATCCAAAAAAGACAAAGCCAGAAATGTGGAGGAATGAGTGTACTTCTCTGTTTTCTTGATGTGCAAAAATAATGGCTGGACTTCTGTATCAGCAATTTAGTTAAGTATACTTTATTAAATAACCTCTCCTGGCTTGACCTCTACTCTGCTCACCCAAACCTGAGGGGATCATCATTCATCCAGCAGAACAGACCTCCTTGTCATCATGCACCTTATACCAAGTAAAGTAGCATGGGGAGAAATGCCAGTTCTGTACATGAATAACCTTGAGAAGGACTGCTTTAGATCACTATTTAAGTAAACAGGGAGCTAGAGAGAGATGGGCTTACTATAGATCCCTCCCTGCACTTCCCTTGCACTGAGGTCTGTTCATATCATAAATGACATGCAATGGACAAACTGGACAACCAAAAGAAGCAAACAGATATCCAAAGGTTGCCTGATGCCACACCCACCAAACAACTAGGTTGGAAAAGAGACAGAACTCACATTATTTGGGCCATTCTTCCCTTACCTGGTTAGTCTTGGCCTTTGTATACATTTATACAGGGAGGTCCAGACTAGAAAATACGTTAAATATATGGTTTGTTTTGTTGTTGTTGTTGTGTGCCTTCAAGTCATTTTTGACCTATGGCAATCCTAAGGTGACCTTATCTTGGCAAGATTTGGTCAGAGGAGGTTTGTCATTGCCTTCTCCTGAGACTGATTTGCCCAGTGGGTTTCATGGTTGAGCGCAGAATCGAACCTTGATTTCTAAAGTTACAGTCCAACACTGAAACCACTACACCACAGTGGCTCTCATGGTTTGGTTTACTTGCCCATTAAAGGAAAAAGTCTCAGGAGTAGCTGACCACAACAGAACCATGGCATGCACAGCAATACCATAAAACCATGGACAAAGCACTGTGGAAAGTGCTGGCTGTAGTTTTCTTGACTGTACAAAGAAAGCAAGATGCAGAGACCTTCTGAAGGCTGGTCAGTCTGGTTCAACTATTGGCTTCATTCTTCTGAGGAACTGTCTCTGCTTTCAAAGAGCCATTATCTAAGTCATGGTGAGTGATATGGGCTGTACTGTAAGTGTGTCTTCGAGGTTTTAGGAGTCTAGGAAAGCAATATCTTCCTGCGCTAAGTAATAGGCTGAACACAGATCTGAAGTTTTATTTTGCAAAATTTAAGCCTGCAAAACCTAAATAATAAAGAGTCAGAGTCAGAATGTTTGTGTGCTACATTAAGAGCATAGACATTGGTTAGTCCTAGGTATGAAGGCAGTATAACTGAAAACAATGTGATAGGATAAATAGCCTGAAAGAGAACAGATGGCCATCTGTCGGGGATGCTTTGATTGGGAGTTCCTGCATGGCAGGGGGTTGGATTGGGTGGCCATTGTGGTCTCTTCCAACTCTATGATTCTATGATAACAAGTCACTGACCTATAATAAACACCACATATTGTATTACATTGGTAAGAGACTACTGTTAGAGAGAAACCCAGCAAGATCTCATTTCTGATCAGATGAGAATAATTGTTTCCATTAGTGGAGGTCAGTAAAGACCTGCCTCTGAGTAGTCTGAGAAGGACTGGAGACACCATAAAAACAGCTCTGGAGACACAAAACCCTGGCTGAATGACAGTAAATTTCCCATGTAGATATGGCTGTATGCAACATCTCACATGTTAAATGCTGCTTCTGGATGGTAAATACCCAGACCAGGCTGGTAAGACAGAATGCCTGTCCTCAGGCTATAATAATTATATAATTCCTGGCTGGATAGATAAATACTCATTATGAATGTGATGGATACTTATTATGGATATTTAGATAGATAGACAGACAGACACATGCTATATACAGCAATGCCCGGGGATATTATCTCCCATGGAAGCCTATATGTCCATCCACAGATGTTAAGTTTTAGCAAGCTGCGTTAAGTTCCGCTAAGTGTTAAGTAGAGATGTTTGCTAGAAAGAAAGCAGAAATTTTACAAGTGTGAGACCAATGTACAATGCTTCTTAGTGAAAGTTGGTAAGATGGATATGGAAAAAAACAAATGGGGAAGCATTTCTTAGAAAATGCACATCTATTACATAACAATATATGAGAAACTAATATGATAAAGGATGTGTGATGCCTTATAAACAATGTAAAGTTAACTGGTAAGTGATGAGCCTAGATACTGAAAAGCCTATGTTCCTTCCCAAAGGCAGTGTCTATTTGTGTGTCTATTACTGTGTTTAAGAAGACTAAAAGACTAACAGTCTACTTGTTCTTCCATATTAACATCCCAATACTTAAATGAAATGTTGATGCTAACTTTGCCAGTTTGGACTTTATTGTTGATCACTGTTTGAGAACCCAGGTCACCAGGTGGTGATGAAAAGGTCCTCCAAACAGGTACAGATTAGCTGACAAATGGCAAAGACCCCTCTAAACCTCAACATAAAGAAACAGATGTGGGCAACTGGAATGGAGTAAAATGACTTTCAAGACGTTCTTCCTACTTGTCCACCTGTTTTTCTGAGCATGTACAAGGAGAGTTGAGGCCTAGGAACATGCCAGAATGATTCAGTTTGTGCCCATATCAAATTCTCCTTAAGGGCAAAGAGTTTGTTTGGAGGAAACTTTCATTAAAGAACATGGTATATGGATCTCTGCATGCTTGTTCTTGCTGCTGCTGCTGTTGTTGTGTGCCATCAAGTCATTTAGGAATTATGGCTACCCTAAGGTGAACCATATTGGAGGGTTTTCTGGGGATGAGAGTGTGTGACTCACCCAAGGCCACCCAGTGGGTTTCCATAGCCAAGTAGGAAACTGAACCCTAATAGCCACAGTTGTAGTCCAGCACTCTAACCACTACACCATGCTGGCTCTTCTCTGCATGTTTTTGTTGTTGTTGTATGTTTTATAGACATTTCTGACTTTATGTCAACCCTAAAGTGAACTGATCATTGGGTTTTCTTGGCAAAATGTTTAGAGGTTTGCCATTCTCTTCCACTGAGGCTGAGACTGTGACTTGCCCAAGTGGTTTTCATGATCGAATGGAGAATCAAACCGTGGTCTCCAGTCACATAGTCCAACATTCAAATTACTATGCCATGCTGGCTCTCTTTCTTACTTAAGTGTAAAAAAAAAACACATGAAGTGCTCACCATGCATTAAACACAGTCTTCCTTTGCTATAGTTATTAAAAGTTAATAAAATGTTACTTGACCACAAGTAACAGAAAACACATATACAAACACCCTGAGTATTTTTTTTTTTTGTATATACTTTCTGAATATAGCCAAGAACAGGATTTGGAAACTTGATGTGAATCCAGCCCACCTCCGCAGAAATCTGGAATGGCAATGCCACCTCCTAATGGTGTAAATGTGCCTGCTGTTGCGAGGGCGCTGGTATAGAGTAGACAGGAGGGACAGTGACTTTTGTCACCTCTACAGAATTGTGACAGAACAAAGTGCATCTACTCCCAGTCCATTCCCTGCATCACAGCCAAAGACATGGGGGCAGATCACACCTATGAGATTGCTTCACTTCTGCATTTTCACTTTCCTAGGTCTGCTATGATATAGGTAGGTGCACTGAAGTTTATGGGATGGAGGCACATAGGACAGACTGGGCCATGCATTACACACGAGGAGGAACAGGGAATGTAGTTCTTGTTATAAGGTAAGAAGGCACAGGGTAATAATCATTTTCCTGGGCCAAACTGACCTTCTGCAGTTGGTCCTTTTATATAGGATCAAAAACACACTGCAAAAATAATTCAATTTGAGACCACTTTAACTGCCCTGACTCTCAATGACTCACAAAACCACAGTTCCTAGAATTCCCCACCATTGAGCCAGGGCAGTTAAAACAGTCTCAAACTGGACTATTTTTGCAGTGTGTTTAGGACACTCATGAGTTGATATTTGACACTAATCTGAGTCCGGTGCTTGGAAACGTTGGACATGATCTTTGTGATTCAATCTATTTCTTCTCATGTAAGTGACAATTGCTGTGCATCTCACAAACAAACTATGGCTCACAACAAATAAAAAAATAAAACACTAACTGTGGCAGCTGATGGCCCTGGTGTCAATGGTATGGTGAAGATTATCTGTCCTTCTAGCTCAGTACAGTCAACCCTCCATATCTATGGATTTTTTTTATCCGTAAAGCACTCACAGCTTCAAAATATCTTTAAAACATATACATTCCAAAAAGGAAACTGGATCTTGCTATTTTATAAAAGGGACACCATTTTATTATGCTTCAATATTCCATGGGACTTGACCACCCATGGATTTGGGTATCCATGGGGGGTCCTGGAACCAAAACCCAGCAGATACCAAAGGCCCAATGTATTGTCTACTATGTTATGCAGGATCTCAGGTAGAGGTTTTCACTAATTTGGTAGTATCTTCTGTGTCAGTGGAGCAGTGAATCCACTCTGGGTTCTAGTTTTAACTTAAGGAGCTGTCCAAGATGCTGTATCTATTTAGAAATAAGATTAAGCAGCTTGGACAACTCCTTTAACATGCAGTTTAAGGCTGCATCTACATTGCAGGATTAATGCAGTTTGACACCTCTTTATCATGGTTCCATCCTATTGAACCTGGGGATTTGTCATTTGTTGTGGCACCAGAGGTCTGACAGAGAAGGCTAAATATCTCACAAAACTACAAACCCCTGATTTCCACAGTATTGAACCATGGCAGTTAAAAGTGTTATCAAACTGCATTAATTCTGCAATGCAGATGTAGCCCAAATCTACCACCGCACTGATTGGGAAATCATGTTACTGTCCCTGCTTGTTATTCATGGGCTGATGGTGCAATATTTTTAAACCAAAGGGAGAAGCTAGTCGTGATGACTACAGATGAGCTTCTGTAAGAAAAGGAGCATGACCCTGCATACCAGTTGCTGGGCACCAGAACTGGGAAAATGTTCTTCTGTTAATGCCCTGTTTCTAGGCTCCCATTCAAATATTTCATTGGCCTCTTTGGGAAACAAACTGAAAGAACATTCTTTTTCATTTGCATCAGCTAAATTTGGTGGGAGAGGGTTCTACTGTACCTTTTTTACCATGTAGCTCTTGAAAGATGTCATTGTTATGTATGTTCAACTAGACTCCCAACTTAAAGTAACCCTGTCCTAGGATTTTCTTGGCAAGCCTGATTCAGAGGTTTGCCATTGCTTTCCTCTATGGCTGAGAGAGTATGACTTGCCCAAGATCATCTTCTGGGTTTCCACAATTGAGCAAGGATTCAAACCCTGGTTTCTTGTAGTCCCACTCCAACAGCCAAACCACTGGTACCACACTGGCGCTCTCTCTCTTGCTGGAAGTCAAACTCAGCCAAATCCTCAAGGTCTAGCAAATTCCTCACTTGCCTGGAAGACAATTTCATTTGTCCAAAAGGTGGAAGAAGCAACATGGGGGTCAGCTATTTTATATCTGAGCCTAACCACCAGGGATAACTTGGTTAATGGGGTGCAAGTGGTGGGATCCTTAGGTGGAAGTGACCATGTTCTCCTGGAGTTTGTTGTACAGTAGAAAGGAGAAGCCAGGAATAGTCAGACACACATTCTAGACTTTAGGAGAGCTCATTTCAGTGAACTTAAGAGAAGCACTGGGGGTGATCCCATAGTCAGGAATACTAAAAGAGAAGTGAGTTCAGGACAGATGAGAGTTTCTCAAAAGGGAAATACTGAAGGCACAATTAAAAACAGTTCCAATAAGGAAGAAAAATGGGAGATGCCTCAGGAAACCAGGATGAATGACTAAGAAACATGTATAAGAAATGGAAAAATGGGGAAATCACCAAAGAAGAATTCAAACAAATAGCAAGAACGTGCAGGGATAAAATCAGAAAAGCTAAAGCGCAGAATGAACTCAGGCTGGCTAGAGAGGTTAAGAACAATAAAAAGGGCTTTTTTGGGTATGTCTGCAGCAAAAGGAAGAAGGAAATGGTAGGGCCACTGCGGGAAGATGGCAAAATGATAACAGAGGACAGAGAAATGGCAGAATGATTCAACACCTTCTTTGCTTCAGTGCTCTCAGAAAAGGGAAAGGGTGCCCAACCTGAGGATAATGGAGCAGAGGACAGTATACGGGAAATCTGAGGGTTGTTGGGCGTTTAAAATCCTTGTTCTTTCCATGCCATATATCAAGAACTTTCTGAATGTTGGAAAATTCCGATTGAAAAAATCTCAGACTGAAACAAAATTCACAGGATGGTTGTGGGTGGGGATCCTAAATTGGCCTTCCTGCACTGAAGAGTGTACTTAAAAGCTGCACATGTATTTATTTCATGGACACACATGATCACCATATGAAAAGCTCAAGAGGTTCTTGAAGTACAATGTATGTGGACAAAACTTTGGGCTAGGTAGACTTTGCTCTGATTCTGCAAGTGATTTCTTAGGTACTTAAGAACCTAAGTTTGCTCTTACAACCAGAGTATGCATTGAATTTTAAGAATCATAGAATCATAGAATCACAGAGTTGGAAGAGACCACAAGGGCCATTCAGTCCAACCCCCTGCCATGCAGGAACTCTCCATCAAAGCATCCCTGACAGATGGCCATCCAGCCTCTGCTTAAAGACCTCTAAGGAAGGAGACTCCACTACACTCCGAGGGAGTGTGTTCCACTGTCGAACAGCCCTTACTCTCAGGAAGTTTCTCCTAATGTCTAGGTGGAATCTCTTTTCCTGCAGTTTGCATCCATTGTTCTGGGTCCTGTCCTCTGGAGCAGCAGAAAACAAGCTTGTTTCCTCCGCAATGTGACATCCCTTCAAGTATTTAAACAGGGCTATCATATCACTTCTTAACCTTCTCTTCTCCAGGCTAAATATTCCCAGCTCCCTAAGTCGTTCCTCATAGGGCATGGTTTCCAGACCCTTCACCATTTTAGTCGCCCTCCTTTGGACCCGCTCCAGTTTCTCCACATCCTTTTTGAATTGTGGTGCCCAGAACTGGACACAGTATTCCAAGTGGGGCCTGACCAAAGCAGAATAGAGTGGCACTACAGTGGTCCCCCGGGTTACGAAGGTAATCCGTTCCAGGATTACCTTCGTATCCCAGAAGTCATTCGTTACCCGGGGGACCGCTTTAACCAATGCACAGCGCACCGGAAGCACGCTGTTTTAAAGCATCCGGGTTGCAAATTTTTTTCGCAACCTGCGGTTTTCTTCAGATCCCGGGGGCTTTTTTTCGCCCCCGGCGGTTTCGGGTCCTGGGGATTTCGTTCCCTGGGGGATTCGGATCCTGGGGGACCACTGTATTACTTCCCTTGATCTAGACACTATACTTCTATTGATGCAGCCTAAAATTGCATTGGCCTTTTTAGCTGCTGCATCACACTCTTGACAGATGTTCAACTTGTGGTCTACTTGGACTCCTAGATCCTTTTCACATGTTGTCTCATTCAGCCAGGTATCCCCCATCCTATATTTGTGCATTTCATTTTTCCTCCCTAAGTGCAGAACCTTACATTTGTCTGTGTTGAATTTCATCTTGTTAGCTTTGGCCCAGCTTTCTAGTCTATTCAGGTCATTTTGAGTTCCCTGTTCACAAGGAAGACACACATGGTGAGTATGTATCCAGGGTTAGCTGTGTTGGCCATGTACAATAAACATCCAAAATCCACCAAACAGTGATACAAGAGAAAACAAATGCACATCCTTGGTTTAAGTTTAAAACATAACTGGCAGACCATAGGGACTCCTGTCAGTTTAACTGGTGTGTGTGTGTGTGAGAGAGAGAGAGAGAGAGAGAGAGAGAACACAAGATAAAAGCTTAGTATTCTGTTTGAATCATTCTCTTTTCTGGTATTTCAGGTTATTTCTGATAACCTTTGTTTAGGTTCATGCAATGTCCAGATCTGTACGTTTGATGAAACTTTTAATCTTTCAGTTTGATCTCCTAACTAAACTTGTTTCTTTTAAAAAATCAGTTGCTCACACAGCCCACTCTTGATACTGGCCATGAATTCATCAGTAACTCCAGTAACCACCATTTTGGTCACTTTAATGTTGGCCAGAACACAGATTTTTAATAGGGAGAGCAGAGAAGAACGTCCATGTTACACAAAACAAAAGCAAAATTAGCATTTTGAATTCTGCAATATGTACAGACAGGAAACTGAAAAAGTCATTCGTCAAGGTTTGGATATGCACAAAGAATAAAAATGCAAATTGGAAAAAATAAATGACAGTCTAATGCCAGGGCATTGGCAATATTTTAGTGACATTAATGACTGTAATTCCTGAATGATAAACCAGTACTCAACATAGAGGGAAAATAATTACTTTTTGGAACTACACATCTCAACATACAGCCAATTGCTGATGGATTATGAGAGCTGTCATTCAAAAAAGTTACTTGTCCAAGTTACATGCATGTATATCTTCAATGTGAGAAAATCAAGTGGTTTTTTTTTTTTTTTTGACAAACATTTGCACTTCTAGAACTTGGAAACAGTACCCTTTTTTTGGACCACAACACCACGAATCCTAGCTAGCATGGCCATACATTCATGCAAAGAGAACTTGTTTGAACTTTGGCTTCACTTCTACCCCATGCCTTTCCAAGTTTAAAGACTTCTAAAAATTACCAGCTTTCCCATCTTATTGGCACAAATACTTTGAAATCCAAGTAATTTGGAAGCAGGACTATGAAGCAGAGGAATATTCATCACACAGGTTTTAGTAACTGACTTTTGGTACTCCTAACCCCCAAATGAAATGCTTCTGCAACTAATCTATTACTGCCAAAGGCCAAGACAGTTAAAATGGTAATTCCTTTTTCCTTCTGGGTGTCAACTGATTTAGCTGCAAACACATTTTTAACTTTCGCTGCTCACTCTTGTTCTCCTTCGCCTCCACCTCCCCCCCCCCCCGCCTTTTACCAGTACGGATTTAAGGCACATGCCCCAATTTTTACAATACTCTGGAGTTAGAAGGGTGAGATGGTAAACTGAAAATAATGATCTTGGATGGGCTTCAGTTCCCCATATGGGTGACTTTTAGACCCTCTATAATTATTTCCTGTATTATACAAGGGGGGTGGGGTGGGGGACCTTGCACCTAAAAACTATTTCAGTCCTCAGAAAGCAGATCCATCAAATAATTGAGACTAGGTAGTCACCACTCACACTAGTTCCAAAATCAGATTTAGCTCACAATCTTTTACTTAGCCTCCCTAGCTGTCCAGTTTTCAAGAACTGCCGATGGCTAGTCTACAGACCTCTTGAGTTCTGTACCTATCCATGGATCTTGCTGGAATGCCGTGTAAAACACAACTTGTTCATATTTTTCATAATAATTGATCATTTGTTGCAAAAGCTTTTGGTATCATGTTGGTCTAAGAAACATACACGGCATCTCTGGTCATATAATTACAAGTATGTCTTACTGATTTCAATGGTTCTTTCTCTGGAACACATGTGCTTAATATTTCAGCCTTAAATAGCGCTTTTCATAGCCTGCAGGAATTTATTGTTTAGATAGTTCTCTTCTCTGTTTTATTTTGTTTGTGTGTGTGTGTTTTCATGGGCAAATAATTTTAATCTGAGAAGAGACCACTTGAGATAAGGTTTCAAAACATTATTTGCAAAGATACTTGGACAGGTATATGGCTAAAAACAAAAGAGCTGTCCACCTATTTCCATGGTGTGTTCATGTTTTGTATAGCTTGATCTCAAAAGTTAGGAAAGGTATTTTTGAACTGAGAGTACAGTGTAGAATCATCCTGTCAATTTTAGCTATTAAGGGTCAAGATTGGTCCCATTCTCCCTGGAAATACCAGGCATTCTTCACAGTGTCCTGCATGTCTCAATTCAAGGTGATCAGTAAATTAATGTAATTTTTCATCTGTGGTCTGGACAATATCATCCTGCCTTTTTAATTTCAAAGTTTCACTCCAAATGAAGTTGGAGTTCCTCATGTCTTGCCTGGATTCAGCATCCCTCTTAATACGAGTCTCCAATTTGTTAATAATTCCTTTGATTTGAGATGGGACTTACAATGCAACAAAGTGAGACATTACAAGAAATCAGATCCATTTGCATGCTCTTTCAAGAATTTGCACTAGAAAAAAATACAAATACAACAGTGACCTGTGAGCACTTGATTCAAGAACCTGGAGGCTCAAATATAAAATAGTGCAAACATTTATAATCATAGGAAGCAAATCCATACAACAGTTAGCCACAAATATACATTTTCACACTCAAAATGAATGCATCAGATGTGTTCCATAATATAAATATATTTGTTATAATGAAATGAACCTAAGAAGCTATAGACTTTTAAATAGCTAAAGTTGTTTCAGACAAGGACAGGAAAATATACTATAAATTAGCAATTATGAGTTAGGATTAAAAGATATTGGCACAGAAAGAAAAAAATGTATCTGCAAAAACTTGCTTGCAAAACTTGGGATTCTAGATTATTGCAATAAGACTTGTACAGCAATGGTACACATTAAGATTTGTGTTAATACAGCACCCACTGAGATGGGCAGGGCATCCATTTTGTGAACTGATAACCATATGGGTTATGAAACTAAGCAATATGTACATATGAACTGGTACTAATACAGTAAGTTTTCTTGAATAAAACACAGAGATCATTTAAAAGGGGGCTTTAAATATGTTGGCTCAGTCTAGAAGTGTAACAACAAAAAAGATAAAATTTTCAATCCAGGACACATTTTTCAAGTTAGTGCTCTAATAGAAATCAAATTGGTAAAACTTGTGTTTTGTGAGTTATGAGATTCAGGAATTAAGTAGTTGCCAAGTTTAAATGGTTTCATCTCTTATACAGATACTCTCAGTTGTTTTAAACCAAGAAATAAAATAAAAAATTAATTACAAAGGTACATTTCTGGTCTCTGCCAATGGTACAGGCTCTGCTATAATCACTCATTAGAGCTATTATATTAACATTTTCCCTAAAGTGCTTTGAGGTTTACAGGTGAAGCCCCATACTAACCAGTGCTAGACACCTGTATGTAGTGAATGACTATCAAGCACTTCCCCTCTCCCAAAATTACTTTTTAAAAAAGGGAAGCCAAAAGATTACACTAATGTAGCTAGTACAAAACCCGATGGCCCAGCCTGCATAGACATAAAGAGCAAAAGTGTTAGGAAATGGACATGTTCACCAAATGTTGCTACTGAACAATCTCTAGTCATTTCAACAGATTGACATGGGAGTCAAAGAGGAGGCACGTGGTAAGGCTGCCAGGATTTTGGAAATCCAAAGTCTCATACTCGTTGTGATCATAGCTAAACAGAAACATCAAATATGTGAGACATTAGTAAAAGTGTGTTGAGCAGGGGGGGTGTTAACAAGAGGGAACAGATTCACACTAGAATGTTGATAGCAAGCCTGGCAACTCATGTTCCATGCAACTTCTGTTGAAATGAATGGAGATTGCTCAGTATCTCATCGTGAAGGATTGAGGTCGAGCATTTTATAGCTGCCTTCCTGTGTTTGCACGTGTGCACATGCATTGTGCAACACATCTGAATGGATTTCTTAATTTATCCTGCAAGCATTAGTTTAGCACCAAAAATCCAGTCGTATGCTAATGATATCCCTCACTCAGCTTTATTATAATACTATCTGTAGCAGAGGATAATGTTCCCGGTAGTTCAATCAAAATAAGGAACTACAAACTAAAGAAATAAATATACTGAAGTTGAGTAAAAATATCCAGCAGAGCATATTTTTCAGTCCCAAATTATGTGAATTTTGTTTTAAATGGAGAGAGTAAAAGGAGAAAGGGTAGAAGACAGAGAAAGAGGGAAATGTTGATAGCAGCAATGTCTTATATGTGTGCTTTCTCTTTAACAAATTGCTCTGCTTATGCATTACTAGGTAATGGAACTGCTAATTGGGGTTATGATGGGTTGCCATGTTCCTCACATCAAATGAGGCTTTAGATGTACCATCATGGGGGTGGGAAGGGGTAAGATGGCAGCTGCACATGATAATGAGCAATTTTTGCTTTCTAAAAATCTTGCACACAAAGGTCACTGCTGCTCTCACCGTGTCTGTCAAGGTAAGCCTCCTCCGTGGTCCAAAAACTGTAAAGATTTCTCCTGGCCCCAAAGAAAATGGCCAAAACATTTTACTGTTGCTCAGTTTTTGCAAGCTGGAAATGAGGTCATAAAAGCAGAGTGGCACATTTGATACAGCTTGAAAATAAACATGTTTTTCCGCTGTCAAAAAAAGGTAGTAATTATGACATGGACTTTTATTTTTTTGCATATCTACATTTTTAGAAAAATATAAATGTATTCCAAACATCCTTTGGAACGCCACTCTTATTTGATAAGCACGCTGAACACCGTTTGATCATCTGAATAGGGACACGAAGCAGATGGGATGCTTTTCAGCACCCTGTCTCTTGCTGTCTCTCTCCTAGTGCTATAACTTCCATCTTCTTAAAGCGAGGGCTGTGCTGCACCCATAACACACTGTTGTTGCAAAAGCAAAAATCTGCAAGGTGGAAGAGAAGGGGAAAAAAAGCAAAGTGAGTTTTTCATCAAATTGGGCTACCTATACATTTTGTGGTTCTCACAACATTTTTATAACTTATAGTGATCAATGGGGCTTTCTAGATTGGCAGGAAAGTGTGACATGAAGTTGCCTTTACCTTAATACTCAGTAGCTACACTGCAAGCCCCAGGTGTGCATTTAAAAGGTACAGGGCAGCTAGACTGAGGCGTGTGGGAACGACTTATCTGAAGTCTTTTCTATGGCTCAGCAGCTACATGGGAAGCGGTCAGAACACTACAAACACAGGCGGAACAGCTACATGGGTGGCAAGGAACGCGGCTTTTAGCCGCGCTGAACCTTTAAAAAATTTTTCCTTGCCGGCTGCGAATTGCGCAATTGTGCAGGTACACCATACAGTCAAATTATCATTGCCGGCTGGGAACTGCACAATTGCACAGTTCACAGCCGGCAGCCGGCAAACCTGCAGGATCCGTCAAATTATCATTGTGGTTCCTCTGTCTTTTTAAACTGTGCCGTTGCACTGGTGCATCATGAATGAACCCCCTTATTTTCTGAATGAATTGACATGTTATCCACAGTAGAATAACAGTAACAGCATCCCAGAGTCCCTACTGCGCATGTCTAGGGTTCGGATTAGGGGTGGAGCTAGGGTTTGGGAGCTTTAAAAAACTTCGCGGTTAAACCCCAGCTTTTACACCTGAAGGGCATTGAGCGTTTTAATTAGAAGTGAAGTCCACACCACGCATGCTCCCAACCCATGATCCCTTATGATCCGCACCTGTATCCCTGCCTTTAAATGGGCGCTTTAAAGATACAGAGCCCCATTTAACCGCGCAACTACACCTTAGCCTTTAGATGCAGTAGCAATGTTGCGCCCTTTTTAAAAAAGGAGTGGGGAAATCAAGCTCCTTTTTAAAGGCGCTTCTTCTCCCTTAAAACACCAAAATAGCGTTTTCATGGCACACTTTCCCTTTTTCTCATCTAAAGGCTGGGCTTTCATGCAGCCATCAACACACCTCTTTTTGCCAATCTAGATCAGGCCAATGTCTCCAAGGGATAGTCCTCTGCTTGGTTTCATTTAGGTTAGGGGTGGGAATTCTCCAGCTCCCCTCTCAACTGCACTTCCTATCAGTCTTAGCCAATGTAGCTAGCAGGAAAAAATGCTAGCTGCTGAAGCCCAAGAATATTTGGATGGCCGCATCCTGATTTAGATGAAACAGAGTACATGCTAGAGACCTACACAATTGCTTTCTTCCAAAAACATACAAGGAGAGCCAATGTGGAAGCAAACCACTGGTATCCCTGTAAGATGAAGTGGGCAATTTCCAGAGGTCTGGGGGCTCCAGACACCTCTCCTAGGACCACAAAGAGCTATGCCTAGTGCCCCAAATACCTCTCTTTTGTCTTGACTAAAAGGCCCCTTGTTTCCTCTAGGTGGATCAGGTAAAATATTTTGCTACATTTTAACCCTCCTTCCATTTTATATTGAGACAGACTTTCCCCTCCCAAAAGTAGAAATGTCAAAAAGTCACTTCCTTTTTTTTTTTTTCGGGGGGGGGGGGCTTCCTATTTGGCAGACATATCTCCCTATATGAGCTGGCCTGGTCTCTGAGATTCTCAGGAGAGGTCCTTCTCTCTGCCCCACCCCCATCATAAGCACGGTTGGTAGGGACACAAGAGAGGGCCTTTTCTATGGCTGCTCCTAGACTGCTCCCTTCACAGGGAGACCAGAATGGCCCCTTCTTTGATGGCCTTCTGCTGACAAGCAAAGACCTTCAGACAGGTACTCAAAACAGAAAGCTTTGAAAGAATGGGCTAGGGTGTTATATTGTTTTAAGCTGTCTTAAATATTTTATCTTTTTAAACTATTTGATTTTTAACATGTAATTTGTTTTAATTAATTCAGTAATTTAATTCTGTTTTAATGTACTATTTTTGTATGCTTTTAATTGTACTGTTTTTTTTAATGCTGTAAGCTACCCTGAGTCCCAGTCTTGGGAGAAGGGTGGGATATTATTATTATTATTATTATTATTATTATTATTATTCCTGGGCCTCAAACAGCTCAAGATGTGGGTGAATGAATAGCCCTATGTGGCTTCAGACCAGGCTAAGGGATAGACTGCATTTTTCCCTATGAGCACACCCAAACCTGTTTGTGTGTGTGTCTTGATCCACTTCCTTCACAGGCATATTTGCAAGAAATGGAATTTTTCAGTGTGCTATACACTACTGGTACTGCTTGTTTTTTTGCTTTAAATTAATGTTTTAAATGGTTTGAATTTTGATGGTAGTTTAATACTATTTTAAACACAACTTTTTGCATGTTTTAACCATGTGTGTTCTTATTTGTAGTTTTCTCTATTTTGCAAGCTGCTTTGAGTCTCAGCTTGGATGATGATTGACGGCAATAGAGCACCCTGCACTATACAGGGTGTGATCAGTCTTTTAAAGTCAAAACAAAATCTCTTGTGATTCATCATATTTCTTTGAGACAGGAATAGGGAGATCTGGGTTCAAATTCCTGCTCAGTTGTCAAAATCACTAATTGACTTTGGGCCAATTATCATCTCTTATTTCCAGGACAAGCTTGTGGAGTAGGATAATCTAAGAGAAGAAGAATTCCCAGCATCCCCTGTAAGCCCACACCACCGGCAGCAGAGGAAGGGAGGAGCCTGAAGCCTTCTAGAAGCTCCCAGCATCCCTTGCAAGCCCACACCATCGGCAGCAGAGGAAGGGAGGAGCCTGAAGCCTTCTAGAAGCTCCCAGCATCCCTTGCAAGCCCACACCATCGGCAGCAGAGGAAGGGAGGAGCCTGAAGCCTTCTAGAAGCTCCCAGCATCCCCTGTAAGCCCACACCACCGGCAGCAGAGGAAGGGAGGAGCCTGAAGCCTTCCAGAAGCTCCCAGCATCCCTTGCAAGCCCACACCATCGGCAGCAGAGGAAGGGAGGAGCCTGAAGCCTTCCAGAGGCTCCCAGCATCCCTTGCAAGCCCACACCATCGGCAGCAGAGGAAGGGAGGAGCCTGAAGCCTTCTAGAAGCTCCCAGCATCCCTTGCAAGCCCACACCATCGGCAGCAGAGGAAGGGAGGAGCCTGAAGCCTTCTAGAAGCTCCCAGCATCCCTTGCAAGCCCACACCACCGGCAGCAGAGGAAGGGAGGAGCCTGAAGCCTTCTAGAAGCTCCCAGCATCCCTTGCAAGCCCACACCATCGGCAGCAGAGGAAGGGAGGAGCCTGAAGCCTTCCAGAGGCTCCCAGCATCCCCTGTAAGCCCACACCACCGGCAGCAGAGGAAGGGAGGAGCCTGAAGCCTTCCAGAGGCTCCCAGCATCCCCTGTAAGCCCACACCACCGGCAGCAGAGGAAGGGAGGAGCCTGAAGCCTTCTAGAAGCTCCCAGCATCCCTTGCAAGCCCACACCATCGGCAGCAGAGGAAGGGAGGAGCCTGAAGCCTTCTAGAAGCTCCCAGCATCCCTTGCAAGCCCACACCATCGGCAGCAGAGGAAGGGAGGAGCCTGAAGCCTTCTAGAAGCTCCCAGCATCCCTTGCAAGCCCACACCATCGGCAGCAGAGGAAGGGAGGAGCCTGAAGCCTTCTAGAAGCTCCCAGCATCCCTTGCAAGCCCACACCATCGGCAGCAGAGGAAGGGAGGAGCCTGAAGCCTTCCAGAGGCTCCCAGCATCCCCTGTAAGCCCACACCACCGGCAGCAGAGGAAGGGAGGAGCCTGAAGCCTTCCAGAGGCTCCCAGCATCCCCTGTAAGCCCACACCACCGGCAGCAGAGGAAGGGAGGAGCCTGAAGCCTTCCAGAGGCTCCCAGCATCCCCTGTAAGCCCACACCACCGGCAGCAGAGGAAGGGAGGAGCCTGAAGCCTTCTAGAAGCTCCCAGCATCCCTTGCAAGCCCACACCATCGGCAGCAGAGGAAGGGAGGAGCCTGAAGCCTTCCAGAAGCTCCCAGCATCCCCTGTAAGCCCACACCACCGGCAGCAGAGGAAGGGAGGAGCCTGAAGCCTTCTAGAAGCTCCCAGCATCCCTTGCAAGCCCACACCATCGGCAGCAGAGGAAGGGAGGAGCCTGAAGCCTTCTAGAAGCTCCCAGCATCCCCTGTAAGCCCACACCACCGGCAGCAGAGGAAGGGAGGAGCCTGAAGCCTTCCAGAGGCTCCCAGCATCCCCTGTAAGCCCACACCACCGGCAGCAGAGGAAGGGAGGAGCCTGAAGCCTTCTAGAAGCTCCCAGCATCCCTTGCAAGCCCACACCATCGGCAGCAGAGGAAGGGAGGAGCCTGAAGCCTTCTAGAAGCTCCCAGCATCCCCTGTAAGCCCACACCACCGGCAGCAGAGGAAGGGAGGAGCCTGAAGCCTTCTAGAAGCTCCCAGCATCCCCTGTAAGCCCACACCATCGGCAGCAGAGGAAGGGAGGAGCCTGAAGCCTTCTAGAAGCTCCCAGCATCCCTTGCAAGCCCACACCATCGGCAGCAGAGGAAGGGAGGAGCCTGAAGCCTTCTAGAAGCTCCCAGCATCCCTTGCAAGCCCACACCATCGGCAGCAGAGGAAGGGAGGAGCCTGAAGCCTTCTAGAAGCTCCCAGCATCCCCTGTAAGCCCACACCACCGGCAGCAGAGGAAGGGAGGAGCCTGAAGCCTTCTAGAAGCTCCCAGCATCCCTTGCAAGCCCACACCATCGGCAGCAGAGGAAGGGAGGAGCCTGAAGCCTTCTAGAAGCTCCCAGCATCCCCTGTAAGCCCACACCACCGGCAGCAGAGGAAGGGAGGAGCCTGAAGCCTTCTAGAAGCTCCCAGCATCCCCTGTAAGCCCACACCATCGGCAGCAGAGGAAGGGAGGAGCCTGAAGCCTTCTAGAAGCTCCCAGCATCCCTTGCAAGCCCACACCATCGGCAGCAGAGGAAGGGAGGAGCCTGAAGCCTTCTAGAAGCTCCCAGCATCCCCTGTAAGCCCACACCACCGGCAGCAGAGGAAGGGAGGAGCCTGAAGCCTTCCAGAAGCTCCCAGCATCCCTTGCAAGCCCACACCATCGGCAGCAGAGGAAGGGAGGAGCCTGAAGCCTTCCAGAAGCTCCCAGCATCCCTTGCAAGCCCACACCATCGGCAGCAGAGGAAGGGAGGAGCCTGAAGCCTTCCAGAAGCTCCCAGCATCCCTTGCAAGCCCACACCATCGGCAGCAGAGGAAGGGAGGAGCCTGAAGCCTTCCAGAGGCTCCCAGCATCCCCTGTAAGCCCACACCATCGGCAGCAGAGGAAGGGAGGAGCCTGAAGCCTTCCAGAAGCTCCCAGCATCCCCTGTAAGCCCACACCACCGGCAGCAGAGGAAGGGAGGAGCCTGAAGCCTTCCAGAAGCTCCCAGCATCCCTTGCAAGCCCACACCATCGGCAGCAGAGGAAGGGAGGAGCCTGAAGCCTTCCAGAAGCTCCCAGCATCCCTTGCAAGCCCACACCATCGGCAGCAGAGGAAGGGAGGAGCCTGAAGCCTTCCAGAAGCTCCCAGCATCCCTTGCAAGCCCACACCATCGGCAGCAGAGGAAGGGAGGAGCCTGAAGCCTTCCAGAGGCTCCCAGCATCCCCTGTAAGCCCACACCATCGGCAGCAGAGGAAGGGAGGAGCCTGAAGCCTTCCAGAAGCTCCCAGCATCCCCTGTAAGCCCACACCACCGGCAGCAGAGGAAGGGAGGAGCCTGAAGCCTTCCAGAAGCTCCCAGCATCCCCTGTAAGCCCACACCACCGGCAGCAGAGGAAGGGAGGAGCCTGAAGCCTTCCAGAAGCTCCCAGCATCCCTTGCAAGCCCACACCATCGGCAGCAGAGGAAGGGAGGAGCCTGAAGCCTTCCAGAAGCTCCCAGCATCCCTTGCAAGCCCACACCATCGGCAGCAGAGGAAGGGAGGAGCCTGAAGCCTTCCAGAGGCTCCCAGCATCCCCTGTAAGCCCACACCATCGGCAGCAGAGGAAGGGAGGAGCCTGAAGCCTTCCAGAAGCTCCCAGCATCCCTTGCAAGCCCACACCATCGGCAGCAGAGGAAGGGAGGAGCCTGAAGCCTTCCAGAAGCTCCCAGCATCCCTTGCAAGCCCACACCATCGGCAGCAGAGGAAGGGAGGAGCCTGAAGCCTTCCAGAAGCTCCCAGCATCCCCTGTAAGCCCACACCACCGGCAGCAGAGGAAGGGAGGAGCCTGAAGCCTTCCAGAAGCTCCCAGCATCCCTTGCAAGCCCACACCATCGGCAGCAGAGGAAGGGAGGAGCCTGAAGCCTTCCAGAAGCTCCCAGCATCCCTTGCAAGCCCACACCATCGGCAGCAGAGGAAGGGAGGAGCCTGAAGCCTTCCAGAAGCTCCCAGCATCCCTTGCAAGCCCACACCATCGGCAGCAGAGGAAGGGAGGAGCCTGAAGCCTTCCAGAAGCTCCCAGCATCCCTTGCAAGCCCACACCATCGGCAGCAGAGGAAGGGAGGAGCCTGAAGCCTTCCAGAAGCTCCCAGCATCCCTTGCAAGCCCACACCATCGGCAGCAGAGGAAGGGAGGAGCCTGAAGCCTTCCAGAGGCTCCCAGCATCCCCTGTAAGCCCACACCACCGGCAGCAGAGGAAGGGAGGAGCCTGAAGCCTTCTAGAAGCTCCCAGCATCCCTTGCAAGCCCACACCATCGGCAGCAGAGGAAGGGAGGAGCCTGAAGCCTTCCAGAGGCTCCCAGCATCCCCTGTAAGCCCACACCACCGGCAGCAGAGGAAGGGAGGAGCCTGAAGCCTTCTTGAAGCTCCCAGCATCCCTTGCAAGCCCACACCATCGGCAGCAGAGGAAGGGAGGAGCCTGAAGCCTTCCAGAGGCTCCCAGCATCCCCTGTAAGCCCACACCACCGGCAGCAGAGGAAGGGAGGAGCCTGAAGCCTTCTAGAAGCTCCCAGCATCCCTTGCAAGCCCACACCATCGGCAGCAGAGGAAGGGAGGAGCCTGAAGCCTTCCAGAGGCTCCCAGCATCCCCTGTAAGCCCACACCACCGGCAGCAGAGGAAGGGAGGAGCCTGAAGCCTTCTAGAAGCTCCCAGCATCCCTTGCAAGCCCACACCATCGGCAGCAGAGGAAGGGAGGAGCCTGAAGCCTTCCAGAGGCTCCCAGCATCCCCTGTAAGCCCACACCACCGGCAGCAGAGGAAGGGAGGAGCCTGAAGCCTTCTAGAAGCTCCCAGCATCCCTTGCAAGCCCACACCATCGGCAGCAGAGGAAGGGAGGAGCCTGAAGCCTTCCAGAGGCTCCCAGCATCCCCTGTAAGCCCACACCACCGGCAGCAGAGGAAGGGAGGAGCCTGAAGCCTTCTAGAAGCTCCCAGCATCCCTTGCAAGCCCACACCATCGGCAGCAGAGGAAGGGAGGAGCCTGAAGCCTTCCAGAGGCTCCCAGCATCCCCTGTAAGCCCACACCACCGGCAGCAGAGGAAGGGAGGAGCCTGAAGCCTTCTAGAAGCTCCCAGCATCCCTTGCAAGCCCACACCATCGGCAGCAGAGGAAGGGAGGAGCCTGAAGCCTTCCAGAGGCTCCCAGCATCCCCTGTAAGCCCACACCACCGGCAGCAGAGGAAGGGAGGAGCCTGAAGCCTTCTAGAAGCTCCCAGCATCCCTTGCAAGCCCACACCATCGGCAGCAGAGGAAGGGAGGAGCCTGAAGCCTTCCAGAGGCTCCCAGCATCCCCTGTAAGCCCACACCACCGGCAGCAGAGGAAGGGAGGAGCCTGAAGCCTTCCAGAGGCTCCCAGCATCCCCTGTAAGCCCACACCACCGGCAGCAGAGGAAGGGAGGAGCCTGAAGCCTTCTAGAAGCTCCCAGCATCCCTTGCAAGCCCACACCATCGGCAGCAGAGGAAGGGAGGAGCCTGAAGCCTTCCAGAGGCTCCCAGCATCCCCTGTAAGCCCACACCACCGGCAGCAGAGGAAGGGAGGAGCCTGAAGCCTTCTAGAAGCTCCCAGCATCCCTTGCAAGCCCACACCATCGGCAGCAGAGGAAGGGAGGAGCCTGAAGCCTTCTAGAAGCTCCCAGCATCCCTTGCAAGCCCACACCACCGGCAGCAGAGGAAGGGAGGAGTCTGAAGACTTCCAGAGGCTCTACTAGAGCTAGGACTGGAGTGGGTTTAATTGGCTTGTTTTCAACCCTCTTGTGAGCATGGAGCCGGGAATAGCCTGGGGGCTGACATCAAGGTTGTGCGGGGGCAGGGAAGGTATGGCGGCAACAGAGTGAACAGATGTTACAAAAGAAGTAGGGATAGATGTCTGGTATCTATCTCTTCTTCAGTTCACTCTGTTTCCCAAGATAAGGCGGAGAGCGCACCATCCATTCCACAATCCCTTAACCTGCTCCTTTGCAATGTCAGGTCGGCCAAGAGCAAGACCCATATCATCCACGACCTCCTTGTGGATGAACAGGCTGACCTGGCATGTTTTACCGAGACCTGGCTGGGTGATGCCAGCACTGCTACGTGGGCGCAGGCTCTCCCAGCGGGTTACACGGTCAGTGAGCAGGTAAGGGAAAGTGGGCGGGGGGGCGGTGTGGCTATAGTCCATAAAACCAACCTAACCTTGATCAGGAAACCTGTCCGGAAAACAATCCACATCGAGTGCATGTACCTCAGCTTGAAGTCCAGGGATAGCTTGGGGATTCTGTTAGTCTACCGGCCACCCCGTTGTCTAGCAGACTCCCTATCCGAGCTGACTCAGCTGGTCTCTGAGTTGTTGTTGGAGACACCCAGGCTTTTGGTCTTGGGTGACTTCAACATCCCTCTCGAGACCAGCTCTTCTGATCTATCTGGAGCAGCTCGGGAGTTCATGGATACCATGACAGGCATGAACCTATTCCAATTGGTCAACGAGCCGACTCATTGTGCTGGTCATACACTCGATGGGATTTTTAGTACGGAACAGCAACATCCGTGGGCAGAGGTAACTAAAACCTCTGCCTTGTCATGGACGGACCATTTCCTGATCAAGCTGGAGCTAAAAGCCGCTATCCATTCCCCCGGGGGTGGCGGACCCATTAGATCGGTCCGCCCTCGAAGGCTGATGGAACCAATTGGTTTCCAGAAGGCCTTAGAGGGTTTAATGGTTGGCAGTGCCGGTGATCCCGTCGAAGCCTTGGTCACCACCTGGAACACCGATCTTCCCAAGGCTCTCGACGCGATTGCCCCCGAGCGTCCTCTCCAGCCCGCTCTTAACCGTAAGCCCTGGTTTACAGAGGAACTTAGGGAGATGAAGCGGGTTGGACGACGACTAGAGCGCAAGTGGCGGAAAACTCGACTCCTATCCGACAGAACTCGCCATAGGCAGCATCTTCGTGCCTATCGGGAGGCTTTGCGTGCAGCGCGAAGAGCCTTCTGCTCTGCACGCATTGCGTCTGCAGAGTCCCGCCCAGCAGAGCTATTTAGGGTGGTGGGGGAGCTAACACAGGTCCCTCCTGTGTCAAATCCCCTACTTGACCCTACAACGGCCTGCTGTGACGCATTTAATACCTACTTTGCAGATAAAATCTCTCGGATAAGGGCCGACTTAGATGTCAATTTTCCACCAGAACCAATAGATGAGGCGTCCAACAACTCCGTTGATGTCATTTTGCTGGATGAGTTCCAACCTGTGAGTACCGATGACGTGGACAAGCTTCTTGGAAGTATGAAAAAGACGACCTGCTCTCTCGATCCCTGTCCATCTTGGCTGGTCGTCCAGGGAGGGGACACACTGAGGGTATTCCTTCGGGATACAATCAATGCGTCCCTCAGAGAAGGCTGTTTACCATCCTGTCTGAAGGAGGCAGCTGTTAAGCCCCTCCTGAAGAAGCCTTCTCTTGATCCCCTGGACAGGAACAACTATAGACCAGTGTCCTTGCTCCCTTTTTTGAGCAAGGTGATCGAGAGAGCAGTTGCCTCTCAACTTCAGGTTGTCTTGGATGAAACCGATTATCTCGATCCATTTCAAACCGGCTTCAGGACAGGACATGGAGTGGAGACTGCCATGGTCGCTCTGACCGATGACCTCCGCCTGAGTATCGACAGGGGTAGTGTGACCCTGCTGGTGCTCCTGGATCTCTCGGCGGCTTTTGATACTGTAGATCACTCCATCCTCTTGAGTCGACTGAGGGAGTTGGGGATCGGGGGCACCGCACTCCGGTGGCTCCGGTCCTTTCTCTCTGGGAGATCTCAAAGGGTGAGGCTCGGGGACAGTTGCTCCTCCAAGATTGAGCTTAACTGCGGCGTCCCTCAGGGCGCCATTCTGTCCCCGATGCTATTTAATGTCTACATGAAGCCGCTGGGTGAGATCATTCGGAGGCATGGAGCTCAGTGTCTTCAGTACGCTGATGACACTCAGATATACCTCTCCATGACCAGATCGTCGGTTCGAACTTCAGATGGCGTCTCTCCTCTTAATGACTGCCTTGCAGCGGTAATGGATTGGATGAGGAAAAACAGGCTGAAACTCAATCCAGACAAAACGGAGGTACTAGCTGTTACAGGCCCGAAACCAGGTTCGGGAATGCATCTTCCGGTCCTAGATGGAGTCACACTCTCCTCGAAGGACCCTGTTCGCAGTCTGGGGGTGCTCCTTGACTCGTCGCTTCACATGACTAGTCAGGTGAATGCGGCAGTCAGGAGTGCCTGTTATCAGCTTCGGCTGATACGCCAGCTGCGCCCCTACCTGGATCAGAGGGACCTGGAAACAGTGGTGCACGCTTTGGTAACCTCACGCTTGGATTTCTGTAACGCGCTCTACATGGGGCTACCCTTGTGCCTAACCCGGAAACTCCAACTAGTTCAAAATATGGCAGCCAGGCTTGTTAGCGGTACACCTAGGAGAGAGCACATTACACCTGTGCTTAAAGCTCTCCACTGGCTGCCAATTAGTTTCCGGGCGCAGTACAAGGTGCTGGTTTTAACCTTTAAAGCCCTACATGGCTTGGGTCCATCTTATCTCAGGGACCGCCTCTCCCTATATGAACCCCCCCGCACGCTTCGGTCCTCTGGGAGAAATCTGTTGCAGCCCATGAAGACTAGGCTAGCGCAGACCTCCCAGAGGGCCTTTTCTGCTTCTGCTCCCAGGCTATGGAATGGCCTACCGGACGAGATGCGTCTCATTACATCACTAGACTGAAACTGTATAATCTACCTGGCTCCTAAAATCTTTCAGCCAATTCCCAACTCCTTACCCCCCCCCCCTCTGTATTTTATTGCTACCCATGCTGTGGCCAGCATTGCGGTTTTGTGTATCATGTTTTATTGTACTTTTATTATTAGTAATTTAATTTTAAACTTAACTAATTTAATCCTATTTTAAGGGGGGGAGGTTGGGATGGAATTCTTGAATTATTTTAATCTGCAATCTGTTTTTAACCTTGTTGTACCCCGCCTCGATTGTTTTACAGAGGGGCGGGTAAGAAATAAATATTATTATTATTATTATTATTAATCATGTTTGCCATGCAGAGCATGATGGAGGAATGGTAATAATAATATGAAAATAATAATGCAACCCTCAGTCTTTTCTGTCTCATTCATTTCTTCCAAAAACAAGTTCAGCCAGACACACGCTCGACAAAATTCAAAAGGCATGCTTAAGTAAGAATGGTTTGTATTACAGCCTTATTACAGGGTTATTCTTATAAAAAGAAAACAGATCTCAGTTTCTCATTGGTACATGTGACCTCTGAGTCACAAGGTGCAAATGCAGTGACTTCTTAGTGCTCGGCATGACCATCACAATAACAGTGACAAAGCACATATTCATTCTATAGATTTAGAAAAAGAATCTTGGGAATTAATACAGGTTGATTCTTCTTTAACTGAAATGCTTGGGACCAGAAATGTTTCAGATTTGGTATTTATATTTTTTGTATTTTGGAATATTTACATATATATAATATTTTAACCCTTAGAGGGTCTTCTCAGTGGCTGCCCCAAGACTCTGGAACTCATTTCCCAAGGAGACCAGAATGGCCACCTCTTTGTTGTTCTTCCACTGGCAGACTAAGACCTTCCTGTTCAGATAGGCTTTCAAAACAAAAGGCTTTTAAAGAATATCCTGGAAGTGTTGTATTATTTTACAATGCATGGTTTTTAAGTGGTTTTATATTTTTAATTTGTATTCAATTTTTAAACAACTGTTCTGTTTTAACATTGTAATTGTTTAATTCCATTTTAATTTCCAAAATGTCTTAGAATTAGCTAAATGGCTGATGGCTGTTGGAGCCCGAAAGATCTGGAGGGTCAACTGTTCCCCATCTAGGTCTTCCCAAAGAAAGATATTTGGAAAGACGTCTGGTGAATGCAAAACCTTGGACCAAGGCTGGTCTGTTTGTAGCTATCCAAGGTCCTTCAATTCTAGCCTAATCCAACATATCTGGCTGCCTAAGCCATTGTCTGCAATCATTGTACCCTGCCGACTTGTACTCACAACTACAGCAAGACAGGAATACACAATCTTCCCAAAATTTAGTGATTTAGAGGCTCTTATTTCATTATGTTGCCTACCTGATTTGGGGGGGGGGGGGAGGGGAGCCTGAGTATAGAATGTACATATAGAATACTTACAGCAGCAGATATACTCAGGTTGTATTCATGTTCATTTAGAACTGGCTTGTATGTGATGGGGTTGGAGACGTTGTGGACGGCCAATTTAAATGGATAAGAATGCAAAGAAGTGGTGGCTGCTTGTAGAAGAAAGGTCCCAAAATAAAAGACAAAGACGGCTGCGTGGTAAAGAAAATCCTGAAAAGAAAAGAAGATACAGGGTTGGTTTGAGCTGGGTGAAAATCTGTATTTGGAGGGACACATGAACCATGGGCAAAATAAATTGGCTAGAATTATGGACACAGATTTAAAAAGATTAAATCCAACCTCTTCTGCAAATTAAGTGTGAAAAAGAAATATGCATTAGCTGTTTTAACTGACTGTATTTGTTTACAGATGTATTTGTTACTTGCTTCTCTACCCACCAGATTCCCTCAATTCACAGTTGGAAACAGTAAGAACTAGATTTTCCACACCTTTCAAATTACCGGTATATAGGTAAATAAGCACACTTGATTAAATATGGGTATACTTAAAATTGCACATGGAAACATTTTAGTCAATATATAAAAATGCATATATTAAGGAAAGTGGATATGAAAATACACAAGAAATTCTGCATAGAAAGAAACATGTTTTGCAACCACATATGGCATTAGGCTGGGACAACATTGGTGGGATTCAGAGAAAAATGAAACTGATGTTTTGTTTTGTTTTACATTTCTGTGCCAGATACAGGCATCATAGTCCTCCCATCTTGCAATTTCAACCCAGTGAGTGTGGGAAACTATTGAAATATTCTATTTTTGCATGCAAGAATAAACTAAACAAATATTGGCCAGACAGACAGATGCCTCAGTGCAAGATGCAGAGCATAGAAAAAGTTACTAATTCCCACAGTCCCTCATACACAGCCATTTCCAAGCACTGTCTGTAGAATTTGGGCAGTGTGTTGTGAAAGAATTACTTTTCTAAGCTCTGGTGAAATCACTCAGAGATGCAGCCCATTGCCCATGGTCCTTGTAATATACAAAATTTACCCATGCCACACAAAAGGTTATTCTTGTAGACTAGTAAAAATATAAATCAAGAAAAGCAAACTAGTCTGTCAAGCAATTTCTAAAAACAGTCTGTTCCCAGCTTTTTGGCTCTACTGTGGCTTACACAGTGAAGCCAGGATCCTTTGTAAGACACCCCCCCACACACACACCTAAAAAACAGAGCATAATAAGCATATTGGAATAAATATGGAGTAAGAGAACCACCATTCATGTTCTAGGCTGTCAAGCACTCTACTGTACAAGATCTTTGCCCAACTTTCTGGCACCTTCATGGATGAAGGAAGCATACACATCCTTATGAGTGGTACAGTGTGTGCAGGATTTAGGAGGCAGATTATCTCATTTCCTCTGCCCAGTTGCCCTGACTTGGAACTCCCTTGCTCCCTTGGCAACTCTTACAATGGAGTTCTCTGTCACCAGAAGAAGTGAAAACTTTGGAAATCAAGAGAGAAACCTCTCCTAGAGGGACACAAATCAGGGTATTAAGCTCCTAGTTTATTACAGCTTTGTAACATTTTGTTACTTCAAATGGGAAAATTAAAAATTAAGGAAGCCCGAGAGATGGATAGACTATCATATATGTTAGACGCTAAAAAAAATAGATAGGATAGATGAAGAATGGACACCAATTGTAACATACTGGGGAAAGAAATGGAGCTTGGAGAAAGAATTATTAATATAATATTCCTGAAAAATGGCAAGAATAGTGTATTATATATAAAAAATGACATAGAGATGCAATGCTAAATATGATCTCTCTTTTCAGGAAGATATGAATAAAATCAGAAATACCAAAGTTATAGTTTGGAAAGAAATAATAGGGAGAATATTTAAAATATACATTCCATTGTTTATATAAATTAGAAGGAACCAAGAAGATTGGTGGTAAGATGCAGTTTAATTTTTTTTCTTTTTCCTTTTTTTTCTTTTTTTCCCTCTCCCTCTTTTTTTCCAAAGTGTTTGAAAAACAGGGGAAAAATTATTTATATGGAATTTAAACCAAAATAGCAGGAAACAAAAATATTAATTGAGTAACATTTAAAAGAACTGAGAAGAAGGAAGAAGGAGAAAAAGAAATTATATGAGACGTTAGATGGTAGAAAACAATAGAGGGTTTCATCATAATGTAATAAGTAATAATGTGCGTTATGATTTTATGAGCTGCAATGTACAAACGACTAATTTTCTTTTGTTATTATATCTATGAAAAATTTAATAAAGATATTTTTAAAAAACAGGAAAACCAAGAAAACACATTTTAAAAGGCTAATGCATTGTAGGGAAATTAAATGGCAACTGCACTAGCGAGAACAGCTTGGGGACTTTTCAGTGGTACTGCTGGGCTGCCCCACCAACACTGGCCCAGCCACATCTGGCTATTGTGGGAGAAATGCAGGATATAAACCCTTGAAATAAATTTTTAAAATAAAATAGTGTTAGTGTGGGGCCCAATGAGAACCCTATGAAACCAGGGGCCAACCTTGGGAGCAGGATGCTGATGCCCCTGTATGTCACTGCTATTCTATCCCTTATAACTCAGATTATAAAGATGGAGCAAGTTTGTTTTCTGAGCTGGAAAGAATAGAACCCAGAGCAATGGATTCAAACTACAGGAAATGAGATTCCACCTCATTGTTAAGAAGAACTTCCTGACAGTAAGAGCTGTTCAATAGTGGAATATGCTGCCTTGCAGTGTGGTGGAGTCCTTCTTTGGATGTTTTTAAACAGAGGCTGGATGACCATCTGTTGGGGATGCTTTGATTGTGTATTCCTGCATGGTAGGGGGCTTGGATTGGATGGCCCTTGATGGTATCTTCCAACTTTTCCTTGACCCCCCCCCCCATTGCCCGAAACTGTGTGAGATACTCTAATATTCAATTATGTGAAACCTTATGATTGCATTCGGAATGACTTCCCATTGTCCGAAGTTGTGTGAGATACATTCATTTGCAATAACGTGAAACCCCATGATTGCGTTCGGATTGCCATTGCATTATACCCCCAAATTCCGTCGTATGATAAACTCCTATGATTACATGCGGTTTCCTTTAGGCCAACTTACCAACATACATGAGGCAGTAACTAATTCTTAACCCCTTACTTTGTTTAAACAGACCATTTATATATTATGGATGGGTAACTTCAGGGGTTCGGAGAGCCAATTTTCAGCTCTTGTAAAGCTCCATGAGTTGCACAGCTATCCCAAAATAGAAAAGAGACTTTTGCGATTTTTAAAAAAAGTACAAAATGGTACAAAAAGCCCTTAAAGTGAATCATTATTCTTTGAGGCTTTGGAAACTTTTTTTTTTTTTTTTGCTGAAAATTCCTTGAGAGATGTGAAATCTGGGGTATATTAACAGTTTTGGACTAGGCAAACTTTTTCTGCCCTGCCCTAGGCCAAATTCTGCTTCTAACTTGAGATTTTAGGCCATCACTGTTTTACATAGATTGGCTCCTGCCTGAAGAGATCATTCTAAAGAAACATTAGTAGTCATGTTTCCTTTTTCCTGAACCTGCTTCACAGCTCTGACCCCTCTTTCCAGAGTTTAAGAGCCCACCTTCCACTTCCTAATGTCCCTATCTCACTGGAAAGCTGTGACTAGAGTTACTGAACTTTTTCCTCCATCAATGCATAGAGACAAATATTTTTACCTCTGCCAAGCATACCAAATCTGCATTTCCTAAACCTACATACCAAACAGAATTCAATTGACATTTTCCTACATTTTGCAATACATTTGATCAATTAATGAATATATACAGAATATGCTGGGAAAAGGCAATATGCATCAAATATAATTCATTAACTAAAAGATTGCTAGTAAAAAAACAACAACAACCCAAAACCCTACCCTAAAAAATATGGATATCAGTGGGGTGGTGAATCTATTCTGGGTTTTAAGGAACCACCCAAGCTGCTGAACTCTGTCCCTACAAATAGTTTCATCACCTTACATACATTCATTGTGAGCTGGTAGATCTAATGTAGTGGAAAATGCAGATATCAGGAGAAATATGCATTCAAACACATGCAAATCTTTGTGTGGAATTTCAGAAAAATTAAACTAACATGGAAATGGGAGAGAAACTGAGCAAGATTATATTTTACAGTATGGCCCTAATATGTGCCATAATAGTAGAATAAGGGCCACAGCTTGAAATTATACATATACATATACATACATACATACATATATATATATATATATATATAGGACAAGAACTCTCAGCCTCCCTCAGCCATTGGGAGATTTCCAGAGCTGTAGGCCAAGTCTCTCCCTCTCTCTCCTTCTTAATCACAAACGCACACACTTACTTTCAAGCTCTGAAAAGACTCTTCATCAGCAAATGCACCAGATTTTGGGATATTAGCTTCTGGGGAAAACTAAATCCCAGTATGTGCTATTTGTTGATTGACTGAAAGTCTCTAGTGAAGAGAAAAGAGTATTGACCTTTGTCTAATCCAACAAACCAGTTATTCTGTTTTTAAGACAGGGCTTTAGCAACAAGCCACGCTGCAAGCAGGTCTGGGCATGTACTAGTCCATACTCATTCAGTGTCTTCTGTAAGACAAAAATCAGTAAACATTAGCTCTAGGTGACTCTACTAAGGATAGCCGAGAAATCTGCTTTGATTTGCTTTTGAATTGGCTGTCTGTGTGGATGCATTCATTCATTCATTCATCTCAGTCTGCAGATGCCTTCATATTTAGGATGAAGGGAATTACAGATTTTATTTAAAACAAAAACAAAAACAAAATGCCCACAAACCACTCCAAATGCAAAGTCTCCCACTGAGGTGCTGTAGATTAGATTTCAGAAGAAGGAACTAGCAAAAGTGAGTATTCTTTGCCTAAGAAAATCCTATGAAATTCACAGGTCACCATAAGTCAATATGTGACTTGAAGGCACATGCACACAGAAACACACAACTTGATTGCCATAAGCATCTGTGACCTTCCAGATCAAGTCTCCTCTTACAATGCCTCCATTCCACAAAAAGAGGGGGGTGGGCAGGACATGGATGCATGCAAAAAAGAGGATGCATGCACACAAACAACCCCAGAACAATATTTCAAAATTGATATGCCAGGACACATTTTATTCATGTGAAGCTGACAAGCTTGTTCACAGTTAAAATTCATTCCCAGTGGCATTCCCCACCCATTGGTGTTATAACATTATATCCTTTAGATTTGGGTATTTCCTTTCAGTAACCACGCATGAGGCTTATATCATGTGTCAGGAATGTTGCTGGACTGCAACTCCCATTAGCCCTTGTCAGCAAAGGTGACAAGGAATGATAACATGTTGACCACACCTGTCCTACACAGTTGCCAGACCTGCTGTAGGCTTGCTGCCAAAGCCTTGACTTAAAACCAGAAGATTTTTTTATTTTTATTTTTGATGGATTAGATCAGGGGTCCTTAAGCTATCTGATGTGGGCAACTGAAAGGGTGTTTTTCTGAATGTGCAACCGATCAAGCACCACATTTGTGCCCATTGACTAAAATTGTTTCTTTCTTTCCTGGAAACTCTCTGTGGACTGGCACTCAATGGCTTGTGAACCAGCCACAGACCATGGCTTTGAGAAGCATGTGTGTGTGTGTGTGTGTGTGACTGTGTGTGCTGGATTGCAACCCCTAAAATCTCTAAGTGGCATCAGGATACCGGGAACTCCTGTCTGGTTTTAGAATTTTTTTAAAAGAGAAGTTCAAGATGCTTTTGTTTTTTTAATTATTTATTTATTGTTTTTAAAATGTTTTTACTGTCTGTGCATCATCTTGGAAGCCATACTGTTTGAGAGCCATTAAACACAAATGAATGAATTGATAAATGAATTATTGTTGTTTTCTTTTTTATTACTGTCATGTCAGCTTTGACTTATAGAGACCCCATGAATGAGAGTCTAAACTGTCTCCTCAAACCTCATGTTCATGTTCATAGGCTCGAGTCTATGAAAGCTGATGCTACCAACTTTTCTTTCAGTTAGCTTCAAAGATGCTACAAGATCACATTCCATATTGATTTTCCAGACTGACATGGCTATGTCTCTGAATTCTACCCTCATGTTCATAATTATTCCACAGGATTGTGACTGCCATGCAAATGAAATTGTGTTTAAAATACTTTTTTGTGGGATTTAATAATGTGTGTGTGCAGTGGTTAAAGTATTGGACTAGGATTCATGAGAACTGGGTTCAAGTCCCCATTGAGCCAAGAAATTCACCAGTGACCTTGGGTAAGTCATTCTCAGCTTGACCTACCTAACAAGGTTGTTGTGAGGATAGCATAAGGAGGAAGAGAGCTAGGTAAACCTTGAAATTGCTGAGGGAAAGGTGGGGTTCCACTGCAATTATACAATCAATCAATCTTCCAAAAAGAGAGGCCACATAAAAAAGCTAAATTAGCAACATTTGCTCAGTAAATCAGCAGTTATGAACCCCTGATCCAAATTCCTACTGTCTCAAGCAGACTTGCTCACAGTCAAAGCAGTTCACAGACACCTTAGACAAAGCCTAGAAAAGCTTACAGCTCCCAGAGTTCCCAGGTAGCATGGCTGTAGTCTAAAAGAGTAACATTTCTAATCTTCAAGCCAAGGGTATATGCATATTCACCACTCATTGACTGAGGTATCATGTTACAACTTGTGTAAGCATGAATGAAACATCACAAATCAACGCCCATGAACCAAATTTGCACGCAGTCAGTCTTGATACAGAAACAACCCCGTTTCCAAGAAAGAAAGGCATATATTTGGCAGAGGGCCCTAATGTAATTTGTCTAAGTGATGAGTACCCACACACGAACCACTTTTCTTTTAATAAAAGGGGAAATTTATCGAAGCCTGATGTTAGACTGGGATGTGCATACTGTATATAATTGACTATAGGTCAACCTCATGTATAAATGGCAGGTTTTCGGGCCAAAATTATGGATTTTGACATGACCCATGGATAAGTCAAGGGTAAAATTTAGCAGCATGTAACAAAGGATGTAAAGTTGAAGTAAAGAAAAATAATGCTAAAGATCTTTAAAAGTTTTGACAGGCATAACTGTTTGTGCTCACCCTAAAGGCTGGATGGATGATATAGTAGAGGGGTTTGATGCTTCTTTTAGGTAATCTGAGAAGAGATTAAGCTCTCACCTTTCACAAGGACATGGTTCCTTTTTTTGATAAGAGTTAATGTACAGTACTTACATTGAACCCAGCTTTTTTTGAGTCAGTTTTTTGACTAAAATTTCTAGACTTACACATGAATGTATACAGTATTTGTCTCTTGAACTATATAAGAAAATTACTACTGAGTGATTATCAGTATACTTCAATTGATTCAGTATGCACACTTTAAAAGCTTCATTGGATTCTTCATCAGACAAAAATGTTAAAACCATACAGGATAAAAAAGTAAACTGATATTAGGCAGTTTTTCCAGATGTAACACAGTACAGAGACTCCTTGAGAAATCCAATTTTTTTTTTTGCCTAAGAAAAAAGTTGGTTTTGCACAGGACACAGACAGGCTGAATCTCAAGAGATGTTACTTTGCTCTTGTGAACAGAGTTGAAATTTTATTACCTGTCTCTTATTACTGTTTGAGTTTATCCAGACTGCAAAATAAAAGCAGTTTGATATCACTTTAATGCTTTAACTACTTTAACTTTAGTTTGGTGAAGCATCAGAGCTGACAGACCAGGCTGAATACCTCACCAAACTACAAACCCCAGGATTATGTAGGATAGAGTCATTACAGTAAAAGTGATGTCAAACTGCTTTAATTGTGTGGATTTAGACTTTCCCTCTAGTCTTCATATGGCCAATAAGGGGAGTAGTCTTCATTGAAATTCCTCTATACCATCTTACCTGATGACATCTCAGGCAGAAAGTAGGCCTTGACTCTAACAACATCACAATTTCCCTCCTGTATTTTACATCTTTACCTGATGAAGAACCCAGTGAAACTTCAGAAGTTTGTATAAGATATTTTATGCTTTGGAGTTGGCCCAATAAATGTATCGTTGCTTGTGGATTTTTTTGTATTTTGCTATACAGCCAACATGGCTACCCCTGAGTATAAATTGATTCATTAGTTGATTAAATCTGAATAAGCCAAAACAAAATGTCAGTTCTGAATGGGGATGGGATGATCGGCAAACATGTTGCAACAAGAGCTATCTTGGAGGCAGCACTCTCCCTTTACAAAATGCTAGAATGCTAGATGGTAGTGCAATTTAGCAATTTCCCAGTCCTGCACCTAGGTGATTCCAAATAGAACATATGAAACCCCTTTTGCAAATATTTGTCCCTCTCACTTCATTGTTTCATACTTGAAAGAAAAAACGTAAACAAATATTTTATTTGCTTATACCTTGTTGGTATGTGACAGAAATTGAACAAGTCTAGGGAAGGAGAAAAGACAGTACATAGTACAGTGAGCCCTCCTTATCCGTGGATTTTTTGATCCACCAATTCAAGCACCCACAGCTGGAAAATATTCCCAAAAAGTATAAATTCCAAAAAGCAAACCTTGATTTTGCCATTTGATATAAGGGACACTATTTTGCTCTGCCATTATATTTAATGGGACTTGAGCATCCACAGATTTTGTTATCTATGAGGGATCCTGGAACCAAACCCGAGCGGATAACAAAAACTCACTGAAATGGCACCTCCCGCCTTTGGCGGGCAGGCGCAGTTGCTATGGGGCTCGGAGCCCCAAGATGTCCACCAGGCCTTTTCCCGCTGGCGGAAAGCCTGCAAGAATGTGGGCTTCCTGCCAGTGGGTAGAGGGTTGCAAGCGCGCATGCATGCCTGCCCAGCTCCAGGGCTCCCCTGATTGGTGCACTGATTGGCCCAGTTTCCCACCTCCTCCTCCCATTGGCCGGTCAGCTGGGGGAGGAGGAGCCAAGTGCAGACCTCCACGTAGGGAGGCTATTTAAGGGTGGTGTGGAGGAAGCATCGGGCCTGGGAAATTGGAGCGGCTCCCCACCCTCCCTCCCTGGTATTGGTGTTGCTTGTCACAACTTGTTTGGGGCAGCAGCACAGGTTCTGGATCTGGTGGGCTGGTTTCCAGGGCTCGGTAGCACTGGATCGGGAGTCCTTTGGACCCGGGAAACATCAGGTGTGATGTGGCCAACCGTGGGTCACATGGAGTATATCTTGATGATGAGAGGCCTTCCTCTGGTAGCCGTGTAATTGTAGAAATGTGTTAGGGCGTTGCATTGCCTCAAGTCATCCTGATGCTTGGCGTACAAGCAACCTCACATCTGTCCAACCTCGGTGTTGGGGATGTGCAGATCCAGACCTCGTGCTTTGATGCCAACCCTACCTTGTTTTGCTGTTGTTAATAAAGTTGTGGCCTATTCTTTGCCAATCTGTTTACTGACTTTCTGGGGGCAGGGACTTCCACTGCAACTACTACTACTACTACTACTACTTCTTCTTCTTCTTCTTCTTCTTCTTCTTCTTCACCTTTATTTATATAGCTCTGTGCAAAGGCGCGAAGAGGAAGTTGCTATAGCACAAAGCAGTAATAAAGCCCACATACAACAGAGCAAGTGATCCAAAAAATAAAACCAAAATAGCTGCTCTGTTCTTTAACAGCAGCTTCCTATGCAGCAATTGGTAAATGAAACTTTTCACAACAGAGGAGGTGCATCTGCACAGTTATACCAGCTTCATACCATTTTAACTGTTGTAGATCCATTTATTGAATCTGGGAATTTGTAATTTGGTGACCCTTGAACTGCTCTGGCTCAGTGCTAGGGAAACCTGGGAATTATAGTTTATTGTGGCACCAGAACTCTCTGACAGAGAAAGCTAAATGTTTCACAAAACTACAGTCTCCTAGCACTGGGCCATAGCAGTTAATCAGTTTAAAACTGGATTATTTCTACAGTGTGTTTTGGATTTTAGGCTTCATCTGCACTGCAACACTAAATCAGTTTGACACCACTTTGCCATGGTGCAATGCTATGGAACTGTTGTTTTGTGACATATATAACCTTCTCTGTCAGAGAGCTCAGGTCCACTATAAACTAGAGTTCTCAGAATTGCATTGCACTGAGCTGTTGCAGTTAAAGTACTGTCAAACTGGATTATTTCTGCAGTGCAGATGCAACCTCACTTAAGAATTCTCTGTTGACAGTCACTAGAGCTCCCTCACAGGGAATTCTAAGCATCTCATTGAACTACAGATCCCAGGATTCTTCACAATGGACTCAGGATAACTGAAATGACACGAAACTAATAGAATAAGTTTCAATCATCTCCATTGTGGACCATTATGTAGCTATTAAAGGTTTTTTGAAGGAGTAGAATAGCATTTGCTATGCATTACAAAACCAAGATTATTTCAATATATGTATCCTCATCCATTGAAAATCTAGTTTTTCTCATAAGTGGCTTTTAGATGCTTACCAAACGGTTCCAGTCAATAGAAATTCTCTCTCTGTAACTAAAGAGAAATACGCAGAGGAAGGCGATGGAGGAGAAGCATGCTGTCACAGACACAAACATCACCCATCCTTGTAGCAGCGGTAGGGGGACTTTGGTTGCAGATACTAGAATCCAAACTATTGCTCCAAAAAGCTGTAGAAGAACATAAAAAGGGGAGGGGATAGAAAATAAGTTTGTTTAAAACTGAAAATATATTAAATCACTATGTGTAAAATATAGTAACAAAGAAAACAACAACAATTCTGCCGTAGGACAAGCACAAACCTTCTGAGATTTATTTGGAACATTAGCATTTGCCAGCTGCTCAGTTCTTTACCCATGATAAAAATAAATAAATAAAATAAAGCGTACAAGTAACCTATTATAAGCAATGATGCTATCTGTAACATGGTAATTTTCATATAATGATGTTACTAACATTGTTAATTTAAAAATAGTAACATAACTTGTAACATTGCCACTTCTGGGATGTGATGTTTACTTAAGTAGTATAGTTGGCCTTCTTTATCCACTGATTTTTTATACATGGATTCAAGCATCCATGGCTTGAAAATATTCAAAAAAGCATAAATTACACATAGCAAACCTTGATTTTCTATTGTATATAAGGGACACCACTTTGCTCTGTCATTACATTTAATGGGACTTGAGCATCCATGGATTTTGTTATCCATGAGGGATCCTGGAACCAAACCTCAGTGGATAACAAGGTCCCACTATAGTAGTAGCAGTAGTGTGCTTTTAAACTATTTCTAACTTATGGTGACTTTAAGGTAAACCTATCACAGAGTTTTCTGAGGCAGAAAGTGTGTGACTTGCCTAAGGTCACCCTGTGGGTTTCCATGGCCAAGTGTGGAATGGAACCATGATTTACAGTCTAATGCTCAATACACTACACCACGTTGTAGTTACTTTCATTATCTTGTTTTGCAAGTCATTTTGGCAAGTTCAGTGACCTTGGGATTTGTATACAAAGACACAGCTGTGTTAGTCTGGAAAATCAGTATGCAATGGAACCTTGTAGCATCTTTGAGACTAACTGAAAGAAAGAAACTGGTCACATGAGTTTTCATAGATTTGAGTCTGCTTTCTCAGATGCATGAGAAAGTAGACTCAAATCTCCAAATTTCATGCTACCAATTACTTTCTTTCACTTAGGCCCTTATCAGACAATGGTTTTTGCAGCCCCAATCCAGAGTCACTCTGCATTCATGCAAGTGAATTCACATTAATGCGCATTGAATTATCACACGTGGATGCTGTTACTATGAAGCCATTCCAAAGCCAACCGAATTCACAGAAATCAGTTCCAAGGTCACCTCAGATTCAATCTGAATTGGTCTGGTGTGATAAGGTCCTTGATATCAAAGGTGATGTGAGACCACTTTGCATACCGATTTTCCAGACTAACATGGTTATGCCTTTGAATTCTGCACAAACATGTAATTTATTTTTTATTTTGCAATGTTCTTCTATGAACCAGTGTGGAGTACTGGTGTGAGTGTTGGATTAGAACGATGGCAGACCTGAGTTCAAATTCCCACTCAGCCTTGGGCAAATCATACTCTTTTAATCTTACAAAGAAAGACAATTTAAAAAAAAACCCTGCCTCTGAAGAAACCTTGCCAAAACAAACAACAACAACAACAACAAAAACACCTCTATGATATGGTCACCATATGTCAGAGTTAACTTGAAGATATATAACAACATGTTCTCTATTTTAGCAGTTGGACCAACAGTCTCATCAGGTAGCATTAGGTAGTGGGATTTTATTTTATTTTATTTTTTTATTTTTTTTTTGGAGGGGGGGGGTGGTGTGAAGGAAAAGGGTCCATCCCCTTTAATACACAGGTGGCAGCAAATAATTCAGTAGCTAAAGTCTTCGGTATCTATTTCTCCACACAGCAGGAAGCAAAATCATGTTATGCATTTCTGTTTACCATACAGTTACTGATAACATAAGGTTCTTGCCAAGGAAAAGAAAATTAATATTACACGTGGCTCTTTTCTACTGCCTTTAGTATGTTCTAAACAATTAGGTAGATGTGCTTCCTCTTTCATTTTATATTCAGGCTGGACTGCTTTGTCTTCATCTGAACCTAAATTACCTAGAGTAACTAAGCACAATCACAAGCAATCTGGGCAAGTTACAGCAATAAAAATACATAGAAAATACAATAAAATCCAAATTGGTCCCCTCCCAACCCCCCATCCCAATGCTAAAACTACAGTTAACCATCACAATTTAAAAACACAATAAAATACAATAACATTAAAATTTAGGGAGGAATTGATGGACAGAGTGACATAATTCACAATTTACTACACTCAAATGAGTTTATTTTTTTTAGTAGATAGGCTAGATAGGCATAGGATTCCACTGTAATTCCATATACATTATTATGTTGCGGTAAATACCGGTGGGAATCGCATGGCCCTCCAAGTGTTGTTAAACAACATCTTCAGCACTCCTCACCTTTAGGGATACTGGGAGTTGCAGTTCACCAACATCCAAAGGGCCACATAATTCCCACTTGCTTTTAAAGGAAGAATAATGACAACCCTTGTATTAGAGCAGGTCTGAGAGCCTTTGGTCTTGAGAGGTTTTGGACCACAATGCCTTTATAGAAGTACAATTGGCTCTCTGTATCCACAGATTCTTGTTGGAAGATTTTTGCATTCTCTTTCCCCCTCCTTAGATAGATAGGGATTTCCTGCACACTCTCTCTTTCTCTCATTCAAACTAACCATGTGATTTAGGTCATTTCTCCTTTTGAGACAGGCATTCTCTCAAAGATTTTCCACTGAACTGTTGGCCCTCCATCTTCCTCTTTTCTCAACTTTCTTTGGAAAGATGGTGAGATAAAGATTTCTTTTTACCTGAACTATTCACTAGCTATATTAGGATATAGCTTTTATGTATATATAGATTAAAATCATTAGTATTTTTTTTAAACTACAAACTACATGTTTATTGTTTTTTTTGAGTCAGCCTCAAGTTCTTAGGAAAGCATAGTTAGACAAAGGCACATTTCTGGTACTCTGCTAATTTAAAGCTCGACCTTAACAGACTTGGCTTTGACATTTTTTCTATTTAATATTTTTGTTTCCTTATCAAAGGCTGAAGCCTTAGGAAACTTAAATTACCCTACAATTCTGCTTCCACAGATTCAACCAGAACCACATATTCACACACCCTCAAAAAGATTCCAAAAGCTAATCTTGATTTTGCCATTTTATATAAGGGATTCAGTTTCCACTATATATAATGGGACTTGAGAATCCATGGATTTTGACAGCCACACAAAACCGTGGAATGAAATCCCAGCAGATACCGAGAGCCCACTCCCTTGTTGTAATAGCTTCACTGGCTGCCAATTTGTTTCCAGGGACAATTCAAAGAGCAAAGGCTTACAGAACTCAGGTCCGGTTATCGGAAGGGCTGCATTCTTCTGGGGAGTACCTTTTCTCTGTCCCATGACCCTCACAGATACATCTGGTGGAAACACAGGCCTTTTTGGTAGTTTTTCCCAAGGCAGGGAACTCCCATCACAGAAAGATTAGACTGGTGCCCTCCTTTCTATCTTTCTGTAGGCAGGTGTAAACATTCTTGTTTTGGCAGGACTTCAAAGACTAATGGCTCAAGGAGAACAAGCCTTGCATAACTGCTGTATTGTTTATTTGCTGTTTTCTTTTTAATGGTTATGCTTCAATCTGGCTTTAATCTTACTAATAGTTTGATTACATTTCTAAAGTTCACATGAGATTTTTTTGTTACATTTATTTTAACTGCTGTAAGCCACTTTGAGTCCCAAACTGGGAGGAAAGTGGGAAATATATAAATATATATATATAAAATCAATGAGGTGGAGTGGTTTGAGCCTTGGACCACAACTCTGGAGGTAAGGGTTCGAATTCCCGCTTAGCCACAGAAATCTTGGGAAAATCACATTTTTTTCAGCCTCAGAGGAAGGTAAAAGAGGTTCCCTTTGAAGACATCTTTCCAAGAAAACTCCATGATAGGTTCCGTTTAGGGTTGCCATAAGTTGGAAATTACTTGAAGGCACATAACAAAAACATTATTATTTTGATGGCTAAAGGCTCCCTAGCCCTGCATTAGAGCAGGAATGGACAAAACATGACCTTTCAGATTTTGCTGGACTTCAACTCCCATAATTCCATTGGCTAAGATGATGTGGGTTCAAGGCAACTGTAGTCTAACTGCTTTATCACACTAGGGGGCAAACAGGATTTAAATGAGAGTTAAACAAGAGTTAAACAGGAAATGCCCTATGTTTATCATAGGACATTTGCTGTTTAACTCTTGTTTAGATCCTGTTTGCTCCCTAGTGTGATAAAGCAGTAAGAGCCTTAGAAAGCTGAATTTTGCCTCTTGCATTAGTGACAGGGTATGTAAATAGAGAAGTGATTTTTATGGGAATGACTGGGGTGGAGGTCACATAACAAGTTTTATCAGTCTCCTTTCCAAAAGCCTCTCTTCCTCCTTTGAAGTGTGTGCTCCAAAAACAAGTAAACATAACATAAGATAGTCCAATTGTTTAAACAAAAAACACAGAAAAAGCACATTGGCAAATACGGGGCATGCTATACTTGCACCACAAATTTCACATCAGATGACACAACTACTTCCAGCATGGGCAAATGGTGGATACACCTGTTAGTATCATGTAATAAATGGTTAGAAAACAGACTGAAGTACTGGTAATGCTTTCAATGCCATTTGTCTCAAAAAGAGACCAAAAGAAAGAGATTGAGGTTGTAAGGCTCTCCTTTAACTAGGAAAAAGCCTCGGTGAAATCAGTAAGTCTTACTCCTAAGTAAACCTGAGTAAAATTGCACTGTAATTCTAATCACATCTTGCATTCCACTGAAGTCAGTGACAAACAGCTATTAATTACATCAGGCTATATGTGTATATGAAACATAAATGAATTTCATGTTTAGACTTGGGTCCCTTCTTCAAGTTAATCTCATAATGGAGCAGAAGACAGAATAGGGGAATCTCAGCACAGAATAAGTAAAGAGATAGTACAGGAATACCTGGTTAACCTAAATGAATATAAATCTCCAGGACCAGATGAACTACATCCTAGAGTATTAAAAGAACTGGCGAATGTAATATCGGAACCATTGGCAATAATCTTTGAGAACTCCTGGAGAACAGGAGAAGTCCCAGCAGACTGGAGGAGGGCAAACGTTGTGCCCATCTTCAAAAAGGGGAAAAAAGAGGATCCCAACAATTATCGTCCAGTTAGTCTGACATCAATTCCAGGAAAGATTCTAGAGCAGATCATTAAGCAGAGAGTCTGTGAACATTTAGAGGCCAATGCCATAATCACAAAAAGCCAACATGGGTTTCAGAGAAACAAGTCTTGCCAGACAAATCTGATCTCTTTTTTTGATAAAATTACCAGTTTGGTAGATGAAGGGAATGCTGTGGATATAGTATATCTTGATTTCAGTAAGGCCTTTGACAAGGTTCCCCATGACATTCTTGCAAACAAGCTCGTAAAATGTGGGCTAGACAAGGTAACCATTACATGGATTTGTAACTGGTTGACTGACCGAACTCAAAGGGTGCTCAACAATGGCTCCCTTTCATCCTGGAAAGAAGTGACCAGTGGGGTCCCACAGGGTTCTGTCCTGGGCCCAGTGCTATTCAATATCTTTATTAATGACTTGGATGACAGAATTGGGGGCATACTTATCAAATTTGCAGATGACACCAAATTAGGAGGAGTAGCCAATACTCCAGAAGACAGGATTGAAATTCAGAATGACCTGAATAGACTAGAAAGCTGGGCCAACGCTAACAAAATGAAATTCAATGCGGAGAAATGTAAGGTTCTGCACTTAGGGCGGAAAAATGAAATGCACAGATATAGGATGGGGGACATCTGGCTGAATGAAACTATGTGTGAAAGGGATCTAGGAGTCCAAGTAGACCATAAGTTGAACATGAGTCAGCAGTGTGATGCAGCAGCTAAAAAGGCCAATGCTATTTTAGGTTGCATCAATAGAAGTATAGTGTCTAGATCAAAGGAAGTAATAGTGCCACTCTATTCTGCTTTGGTGAGGCCCCACCTGGAATACTGTGTCCAGTTCTGGGCACCACAATTCAAAAAGGATGTGGAGAAACTGGAGCGGGTCCAAAGGAGGGCAACTAAGATGGTGAAGGGTCTGGAAACCATGCCCTATGAGGAACGACTTAGAGAGCTGGGGATGTTTAGCCTGGAGAAGAGAAGGTTAAGAGGTGATATGATAGCCCTGTTCAAATATTTGAAGGGATGTCATATTGAGGAGGGAGCAGGCTTGTTTTCTGCTGCTCCAGAGACCAGAACGCGGAGCAATGGATGCAAGCTGCAGGAAAAGAGATTCCACCTCAACATTAGGAGGAACTTCCTGACAGTAAGGGCTGTTCGACGGTGGAACACACTCCCTCGGAGTGTGGTAGAGTCTCCATCCTTGGAGGTCTTTAAGCAGAGGCTGGATAGCCATCTGTCGGGGATGCTTTGACTGGGAGTTCCTGCATGGCAGGGGGTTGGACTGGATGGCCCTTGTGGTCTCTTCCAACTCTATGATTCTATGATTCTATGATTCTATGATTCATTATGTATAAGTAAATATTTTAAAATCTAATAAATAAATAAATCCAAAATCCAAAACACTTCTGGTCCCAAGCATTCTGGATACAGGAGACTTAATCTGTACTATAATGTAGGGCTGCTCTTCATGACGACTTGGGAGTTGCTAATGCAAAATGTAGCAGCTCTATTTCTGATTGGAATAATACAAAGACATCATACAATGCCAGTTGTAAAAGAATTGCTTCCTCTCACACTCTTCCAGTCAGAATCCAAGGTGCTTATGATGACAATGAAATCCTAAACAGCTTGGGACTTTACTACTTGAAGGAGGGCCATTCCCTATATAAAATATGCTTGCCATCCTCTGTGTCCCACAAATCAGGTCAATATTTTGGGTGAGGAGGTAGGAGAGGGCCTTCTCAGCTGTGCCCCACCAACTATGGAATGCCCTTCCCTTAGAGAATGGATTCACTCCTATGTTGTCTTTATTTAGACACCAAGCAGCCGTGGGCACTTGGCATTCACTGGGGTTGGTTCTGGGAACCCCCCCCCCCATGGATACCAAAATCCATGGATGCTCAAGCCTCACTAAATATAATGGTAAGTAAAATGGTGGCCCTTATAAAAAATGTCAAAATCAAGGTTTGGTTTTTTGAATTTATATTTTTTAAAAATATTTTCAAGCCATGGATGCTTGAATCTGTGGATAAAAAAAATCTGTATACAGGTATATGGAGGGTTAACTGTATATGTAATATTGTTGTTCTGTGTCTTTAAGTAGTTTCTGACTTAAGACAACCCTAAGGTGAACCTATCACAGGGTTTTCTTGACACATTTCTCCAGATGAAGAATCCATAGATACTGAATCTGTGAATGCTGAGGGCCGACCGTAAAAACATATACATTCACTAAAGTCTTGGAGGCCTTACTGATATTCTCCCAGAGGTTTTATGTACATGATTTTAAATTGTTTCAACCTTCTTGACCTGTTTTTAATTTGTCAACTTGTTTAACATGTTTTAAGTCTATTATTTTTATTGTTTTAAAATTTCATCTGATATGCTGATAATACCTGTTTACTCCCTGGAGATCTTCTGCTAAAAGGCCTGGCATAAATACTTTAATTAAAAATAAATATTATTTATTTATTTATTTTATGGTATTTATACCCCGCTCTTCAGCCTTAATGGCTATCAGAGCGGCTTACAATTATTAATTTTCATTAGACGGTTCCCTGCCCTGAGGCTTACATTCTAAAAATACATGACACAAAAGGAGAAGGGGATGGTGGTGGGGAAGGGGATAAGGTCCAGTGGTTCCTCTCTCCCTCTGAGGCCCAGACCAGGGCAGATGGCATGGAGGGAGAGCTCTCTTCCTTCACGCAAGCCCTGATGGAGCTGGGCCTGCCTCTTCACTCCCTCCCAAGCCGGAGGATGGCAGTTATTAAAAAATATTAAAAAATACTCCTTACAAATATGGCAGAGAATGGCAGAACTTGTGGCCCTCCAGATATGTTGTAAGACCCCAACTCCAACTCAGCAAGCATGGCCAATCAGCAAGGATGATGAGAGTTGGTGTTTGACAAGTTCTGGAGAACCACAGGTCCCTTACCATATTTTAAACCTTTGAGTTTGTTTTTGAAAAGGACTTTTGAGTTTTCACAAGAAGATCTTGTATGTTTTATTGTTTTGTCAGGACAAAATAAGGAATGGCTTCAAGGTTATCTTTTTCAGTATGAGTCACCCCTGCTATCAAGTATTTGATGGATTTATTTTTTTAAAAGCATGTGGTATACCTTATAACATTCTCACCTTGTTCCTTGTACAAAACAGGCTTACTAAAAATACTGGTACAAAACAAAACAATGTTTCAAATGGGAGTACCCTCTTGAAAACTTGGTAGGATGAATTTAAAGAATTATTATGGGAAGGGAACTATGTGGAGGAGCTATTTAGCTTTTATTCAAACAGATTCCAGTATAGGTTCCACAGCATTCAACAGGCATTTAATTTGATTATGTATTCACTACCTAGCCATCTTTTCTAAGTGGAGACAATCCACTTAGTATTAATTATAGGTCCTAATCCTTATAGTACTATGATTGTGTTTTAACTACCTTGTTTGCATCTTGTGGAATCCTGGGATTTGCAGTTTAGGAAGAGCTATATAGAATTCTAGATTCATCATACCTTGGATAAAATATGACTGCAGTCAAGAAATCAGAAGACTAGGAATGAGAAGGGCAGCTATGAAAGAACTAGATAAGATCCTAAAGTGCAAAGATATACAACTGAACACTAATGTTAGACTCATCCAAGCCACTGTATTCCCCATCACCATGTAAAGATGTGAGAGCTGCACAGAGAAGAAAGCAGAAAGGAAGAAAATCAATTCATTTGAGATGTGGAGATGGAGGATAACATGCTGAGGATTCTGTGGATGACCAAAAAGACAAACAAATGGGACCTAGAACAGATGAAGCCTAAATTCTCACTGGAAGCCAAGGTAATGAAACTGAGGCTGTTCCACTTCAGACACACCAGGAAAAGGCACAATTCATTAGAAAAGACAATGATGCTAGGAAAGGTGGAGAGCAGTACAAAGAGAGTAAGACAGTACTCCAGATGGATGGATTCAATCAGGGAGATCACAGGTATAAATTTACAAGACCTGAGCAGAGCAATGGAAGATGGGAGGTCTTGGAGATGTCTCATCCATGGGGGGGTCACCAAGAGTTGGGGGTCAACTCAAAGGCAGTTAACAACAACAACAACAACAACAACAACAACAATATAGAATCCTCAGCCAGAGAAGCTCCAGACAACAAATAACAGGATTACACAGGATGGAACCATGACAGTTAAAGTGCAATCATAACATTATGACTGTGCAACGTTAAGGAGTAAGCTCTGACTTTAGAGTAGTCAGTTTCAGTAGGAGACATACAACAAATCCTGGGGAAAGGAAACAGGGCATACTTTGCAGGGCTAATTTGTGCTTGATTTTGTTGTTCTTGTTGTTCATTCATGCTCCCTGAAATCTGCACACCTTTTTTCATTTTTTTCCAATTAAGGTTTGAAAGAGAATATCCAAAAAAATACATGCCCCTGTTGCTAAGGAAACAGGATCAACAAGATCCCAGTCATGCTGTGATAGAAATCACTACAAAATGCCAGGGAACATTAGCATGGTTGTCTCAGCAACCAGGGCATGCCCCCACCCTCCTACGCCAGGAGGGCAATGCCGCTTTGTTAGCCCTTCGTAATCAGGATGTACTGCCAAATCATATTGGCTACACAGAGTTGGAGAATCATCATGTTCATTATGTGTTCCCTGATTGGTTGGGTTTATGTAGCAATGGAGAAAGAAAGAGCATTGCAGAACAGCAGAGAGGAAGGAAGAAAACATTGAAAGGGAAAGGCAACTTGGACTACATCTGCACTATGGAAATAATCTGGTTTGACACCACTTTAACTGCCAAGGCTCAATGCCATGGAATGCTGGGATTTGTGGTTTTGGAAGACATTGAGCCCCATCTGTCAGAGAGCTACAAACCACACTTCCCAGAATTTCATAGTGCTGAGCCATGGCAGGTAAAATGGTGTGAACCCAGATTTTTCTGCAGTTCAGATGCAGCCAGAGAGGCACTTAAATTGGACATTTTATAAGCCCCCCTTCCTTTAACTGTGAACATCTTTGCAGGCAATTTCCATTAAAGTGTCAGTTTTTCTCCAAATTGCTCAGGATTCAATGGGTTCCCAAGCAGTCTCCCATTAGTCTCTCATTCAGGTTCTGATGAAACCCAGATAAACTTCAGCTTCGTAAAAATTAAACCACACACTGGGACCATTAAAACTGTTCATTGGTTGTTTTAGCCTTCAGACATTTCAAGCCTTGGATTGTATCAAATAATGCCCCACTACACACCACTTTAGCTGTCATGGCTCAAAGCGATGCAGTTTATTGTGGCACCAGTGCTCTCAGAAAAATAAAGCTATATAGCTCATCAAACTACATATCCCAGAATTCCACAGCATTGAACCATGGCAGTTCAAGCAGTGTCAAATTGCATTATTTCTGTGGGGCAAATCAGATTTTGGTTTTTCTTATAGCCATGTTGTTTGGAGGATTCAGGGATTTTACAGTCCTCCAAAGTAACTCTTTCAAGTTCTCTTCTAATGGCCCCAGTGCTCAAAGACATATAACATTCCAGTTTAAGAATCTTGGGCAGACAACATGTATCTTTGACAGCTGTCCTTAGTAGGGCTTTAAGTGCCAATGGTCAGAATCAATATCAAGTCATATTTAAGAAAGAGGTCAAGTTAACAGGGGCACTAAAAGTGTAGTGGTAGGATGTGGGGGGTCCAGGTTCTAGTCATCACTGAGCAATGAAACTCATTGACTGGTCTTGAGTCAGTCAGTTTATTTGACCTGATCCTCTCCACATGGTTAGGAAAAGGTGGAGAGCTATATACATCAACTTGAGGTCACTGGAGGAAAAGTGGAACATAAATGTAACCATTGAGCAAATAGTTAAATTGAAGAGGGCTCTTGTAGCTTTGATAATTGTGTAGAAGAGGGAATTTCAATAAATATAGCTTCCAGGATGAGCTTTGTTGTTGTTTGCCATCAAGTTGGCTTTGACTTATGGCAAACTGTCTCCCAGTTATTGACAGCACTGCTCAGGTCCTAACTCCAGAGCCCTGGCTTCCTTATTGAGTTAATCCACCGGTGTTATGATTTTCCTCTTTTTTCTACTGCCTTCCACTTTACTGGGCATTATGCTCCTTTCCAAAGAGTGATATATCATCGTATGTTCTAAGTACAATTACTTCAGTTTAATCATTTTACTTCTAAGAAGAGTTCAAACTTGACTTGCCCTAGGGCCCATTTCTCTGTTTGTTTGTTTTTTTGTTTTTTTTTTACACTTCAGGGAATCTGTCAAACTCTCCTCCAGCATCACATTTTTAAAGGAGTTGACCTCCCTGTCAGCTTTCTTTTCTGTCCTGCTTTCACAAACATACATAGAAAGTTGAAACGCTATGGCATGGATGACTCTGACTTTTGTATTCATTGATATGTCTTCAAACTTGAGAACCTTTTCTAGCTCTTTAATAGTTGCATTTTCAAGTCTCAGCCTGATTTATGCCTGAGTCAAAATATAGAAAACCTTTGCCTAGTTCAGTTCTTAATCATCCACTTATAAGTTCCATAAATCTGACATAAAGCTGCTGACATTCCCACAGTTATTGTAGATGCAGGAGTGTGGTCTTCTTTTTGTATCTAGCTACCTTAGTTAGGATCCAGGAGTAACTACCTGGTATCTTTTTCAGCTTCCTCCACTCACACACATATGAGACACAGAGATTTTCTGCCCTCTAAGTGCCTGAACTTTGCTGTGTGTTTGTTTCTCACTTCAATATTTGCAGTCCTACTAACCAAACAAGAAGGTAATTTATTTTCTATCTAATGGAGGAAACACTGCCTTGATTTTAATCAGCACAAGCGTGTTCCGTATCATCCAATCTTGTCCTGATTTAGCAAGAACAGTCCAAATTAATCTTCTGTCGTCCCTCTATTTCAGCAGCTTTTAAAGTGTCCTAGTTTCTCTCTCCTCCTCCCACCTTCCTCCTTTGTCCCTTTGTCTCATTTTTAACGTCAAATGCTGCCAACTGAATTCAAAGGGTGTAAGTGGTTTGCATTAGATTAAATCAGTGGATAGAGGGAGGAGAGGAGGGGGTGGAATTTTGCCCTTCCCAAAAGGCTCAGGCAAAAGCAAACTGCTGCAGCCTTTGCTAGCTTCTAGGTTCTTCCTAATTAATAATTTTTGCCATCTTAACCTGCCCTGCTGTTGTTTGGCCACATGTATCCTGCTTTTCATCGGTGAAATGTTGGAAGATATGTCGCCCCAGAAAGTTCTAGTCAATTTTATGTACTTCATAATCATATGCTTGCATATCAAGAGGCTATACAGATTGCCCCTTTCCTGGCCGGATCAGGGCCACAGCAACCTCACACTGCAGCCCCGATCTGGCCTCTGGAGAGCGCAAAAAAGACCCGCAAAAAGCAGCTCCTTTTTGCACCTTCCAAGGGGCGCCATTGCTGCGGCAGTGTGGCTTTATGATGCCCCTTTGGTGCTGCATCATGTGGATGCAGCGTTGGACGTGCACCAAGACGTCTTGCCCCATGTGGACTGGCATGCACCAAAATGGCACCATGGGGCGGAGTTAGGGTGCCCAGCATCAGGATGCTGCACCCTGACTCCGCCTATAGGCTAACACTTTCTGCCTGTCTGTATAGGGCCTTATTCTCATTTTGCTCACTGTGGCTTATTGCTGGTAATTTGAATAGGGTTTGCCAATTTAATTTGTTAAGCAGATGATCTTGTTTAGAACTTCTTGCCTATATGCAAATGTAGCCAAACAGAAATCACACACTTTCATAACTACTTCTTTGCATCTTGCCTTGCCCCATCTTGAAGGCAGTACCATTCTCCAGGGCAAAAAAAGCATATGGCTGTATGAGCTATGTATCTGTTACGTCAATGTACTATCAATACTGTAATTGCATGCAAACCGTATGTTACATTTTTAAAAGCCAATCAGCTCATATGCAGACAAGCTCAAAATATATTGTAAAAAGGAACCTTGATGTACACAGTTTTTCAAATGATTGTCCCTACTTTTCTCCAACTTACTAGCAGGAAAAGGGCTGCCTACTTTCCCCAAAGGTACCAGATTTTGTCAGTTCTTGGAAGCTAAGTAGGGTCAGGTTTGGTTCCAGGCATGTCAATGGCAAGCCATCTCTTGAGTATTCCCTGATGAAGAAAACCCTATGAAATGCATGGGGCTATCATGCAGTAATAGAGGACTTGAAGCACAGATGCACAAGTTGAAAACAGCTGCAAGTAAGTGAAACACCATGCAAGATTGTTAAACAGACAGTTGGAAGGCAAATTTGCATTCACCACTGTGTTAATTCCACACATTTAATCAGGATAAAGGAACACTGTTTTAAGCCTCAGGGCACATTTACTAGGGGCTACATGCTTGTGGTAGACAGAACCAAAACTACCAAAGGGTGAGGCCTGTGCCCAGAGTAGGAGGGCCATCCTTTTTCTCATTCTGTCCAATGAACTGTACTTGGCAGATGTTTGAAGGTCATCATTTGCAGAGAAAGAAATGATCATTTGCAGGGGCTGTAGTGTGTCCACCAGGAAATATGCAGTGCAGAAATAATGCAGTTTGATACCACTTTATGTGCCATGGCTCAGTGCTATGGAATCCAGGGATTTGTAGTTTTGTGAGATATTTAGCCTTCTTTATCAGAGAACTCTGTTGCCATAACAAAGTAAAAATCTCAGAATTAAAGCTGCGTCAAACTGCAGTATTTCTTCAGTGCAGATGCAGCCCACCTTTGCTCTGGATTAACCCACTTTATGTGCCACTAGAAAGCTTCCCTCGGTTAGCTTTTCTGGTGCGTTCTGCTGGTACCTCTGATGAATAAATGTGAAATAATGAAGTTTAAAGTAAAGAATGGATGATTCAGAAGAAGAATCAAGGCAGCAAGGAATAGAAAGCATTATCATCATGAGAGATGTTTCAAGTGATGTAGGTAGGTGTGCTTAAGAAAGATGTAGGCAGTATCTTTGGAACAGGTCTCCTTAGAGAAAAAAAGAAAGAAAAGTGTAGGATGGGGTGGTAATCATGCAAATCTCAACAGCAAGACTTGGGTAGAAGACTCAGTTTCAAATAAAGTAGAGGGGCTACTACCCTGTTTCCCCTAAAATAAGACATCCTCTGACAATAAGACCTAGTAGAGGTTTTGCTGAATTACTAAATATAAGGCCTCCCCGAAAGTAAGACCTAGCAAAGTTTTTGTTTGGAACATGCCCATTTTTTTGTTCAACAATAAAAGTGAATTCTTCATGGAAAAATAAGACTTCCCCTGAAAATAAGACCTAGTGCATCTTTGGGAGCAAAAATTAATATAAGGCACTGTCTTATTTTGGGGGAAACGTGGTAGTCAGATACTATTTCTTTGTATTTATTTGATTTACTTAATTTGCATCCCAACTTTCTCCCAATATGGGCCCGTGGTTGCTCACGATTAAAACAATGGATGTTACAAATGTTTAAATGAAACAGTTAAATAAACAACCATACCATCGGGCTTAACGGTTCATTTATGAAACTGATAGAAAGTAGCTTGGGGCTAAACAGACAGGCAAAAAGAGGTGCTTTCAGGCTGGCTTGTAGGCGTGGCGTTTAGATGATACATGCCTTGAAGCCAGCAGAAAAGTGCCCTTATGCAGAGAAAAGCCATTTCAAAAAGAAGAAGCTTTTTTCCACTTCTTCCTGACTTGAAGCCATGTCATGTGGTCATGACACGAGCATTCCAGCTGCCTTGGGAGCCGGCGCTGTGGATGGTGAAGTTTCAATGCGGCTTCAGAAAAGGCAGCTTCAAGCCACTTTTTCCTGCCCATCTGTTTCGCCCCTTAGTTTGCTCATTCTAGTGAGAAGAGAAAATGCAGAAGTCAGCTTTCCCCCCAAACATTTAATTTCCTTTTAACTTTTGTCAATTAATGTTTTTGTTGGATCTTCTAAAAATTATTGTATGCCACCTTGGATCCCATTTTGGGAGAAAGGCAGGATATAAGTGCAATAAAAAATAACAAAATAAAAAGAAATCTGGTATATTCCAAATGTGTTAACCACAGTGTCCATCGTCCTCAGCTGGTACAGTACTACCTCAGGGGTGGAAGGCACTTGTAGCACGAAATGAGACCAATGAAAGCTTTTAACTAGAAAGTTAGGGTAGGGTGGGAATTGTGTGTTGCCCTTCAGATGTTGTTGAGTATCTCCCAGAATACTTTACCATTGGGCAGGATGATTGGACTGATGGGAGTTGCAATTGACAAACATCAGGAGGGGTGCATAATTCTCACACCTGGATTATGCACTTAAAGTAGAATTTAATGGGGCTGGGTAAAATTTTGTAACATATTAGTATGATATTTATAGTTGTATGAGTACTATATTGTAGTATATTAGTATATTATTTTTGCATTTTATAGTGTTATGTTTTAATGTCTGTCTTTAATTATATATGTTTCATGTTCCGCCCTTTGGTGGAAAGGGTGTTATAAATGTTATTATTACTGACAGAAGTGGATTCATTGCGAAAGCAGATAGAAAAAGAAACTGCCATAACAAATGGTATTTATATATTCGTTACATCATATCCTGCCTTTCTTTGATGCGCTCAAGACAACTGACATGGTTCATCTGTTCCTTCTGCTATCCTCACATCAACCCTACGGACCCACCTGCACTGGAGAAATAATGCAGTTGACATCACTTTAACTGCAATGCCTCAGTGCTATGGAATTATGGGTATTGTAGCTTGTTGTGACATCACAGCTCTCTGACAGAGAAGGTGAAATATCTCACAAAACTACAGTTCTCAGAATTCCACAGCACTGAGCCGTGGCATTTAAACTGGTGTCAAACTGCATTATTTCTGCAAATGTGGATGCAGCCTATGAGACAGGGAGCCAGTTTACAATTACGTGAATTCGCTAGTTTAGCGAATTTACGTGAATTCTAATTGCGTTTGGAATGCATTCAGAATGACTTCCCATTGCCCGAAAATGACTTCCCATTGCCCAAAATTGTGTGAGATACTCTAATATGCAATAATGTGAAACCCCCTGATTGTGTTCAGAATGACTTCCCATTGCCCGAAATTGCGTGAGATACCCTAATATGCAGTAACGTGAAACCCCATGATTGCGTTCGGATTGCCATTGGATTATACTTCCAATTTCCGTCGTCTGATAACGTCCTAACATGGCTATATCTTCAAATTCTCCTGTTAAAACTATCTCAAACTGGATTGTGTCTACCATGTGCTTTGGATCTGAGTTACAATGTACTTTTTCAGAAGAAAATCCTGATACTAGGCAGAAAGGTACATCTGTTGGATCTGTTGGAATTATTTTTTAAAACATTGGCAACTTACGCTTCACGTAATGTAACAACCATGGGGAGGGGAGAAGGAATAACTCCTATAAATCAGAATAAAGCAATTAAAAAAGCAACAACTAAGAAGAGCTGGAACTAGGAGGGAGAGAAAATAAGAATTTGGGTCTGTTGTTGTATCTTTTTCTCTTGCGCATCTGGGTGACACACAGAAATCCAACAGATCTACTTTTCCGCCTAGCACCAGGATTTTCTTCTGAAAAAGTACACTGTATGTATATTTGTATGTATATTTGTGTGTGTGTGTGTGTGTGCATATACATACATACACACATATACATATACACTCCTTCCTCCACATTTGCTGGGGTTAGGGGTTGTGAAAGTGGAAAAAACACAAAAACACACTGGGGTTAATTTTGGCATTAAAGAGAAATTAAAGCACATTTAAAACATCCCGCAAAGAAAGTGACAATGGCGAGTAACAGCTCAAATGATTATCACATTCAATGGCGCAAATAAAGTAGTATTGGAAATGCATTGTCGCTGAAATCCCGAAAGTACAAAGATGTGCATTAATGCTTCTTTTGACCACTTTAATGGCAGGCATTGTGTGATGTTGCATAAAACCATTATGCAATTTTTCTGGGATATTCACAGGATAAACTAATTTGTGTGGTAAACTCCTGTGTTTTTACCCGAGAGAACACCTCTCTAGGTCCTCCAGTGCAACTCTGTGGTCAACATCTACCAGACATTGACCACAGAATTGTGCTGCGGGAGCTACAAAGGCCTAGTGGAGTGTACTTTCTAGGAATCTATAGGTCCTCCAGTGCAACTCTGTGGTCAACGTTTACAGACACTGACCACAGAACTGCGCTGGAGGACCTACAAATGCCTAGTGGAATGTTCTCTCTAGGAATCTCTAGGTCCTTCAGTGCAACTTTTGGTTAAAGCTGTCCATAGAGTTGTGCTGGAGGACCTAGATATTCCTATAGAGAACATATTAATAAAAGACGTGAATAATCAAATCCGCAAAAGTCAAAGCCACAAATGTGGAGTGTGTGTGTGTGTTTTATATATATATATATATATATATGTAACCCCTCCATCCAGAAGAGCCAGCCTGTGGTGTAATAGTTTTGAGCATCAGACGACAAGGCTAGAGACCAGGGTTTGAATCCTTGCTCGGGCATGGAAACCTATTGGGTGACCCTGGTCAACAAGTCACACTCTCTCAGCCTCAGAGGAAAGCAAGACAACCCCTCTCTGAAGAAATCTTGCCAAGAAAACCCCACAATAGGTTTGGCTGAGGGTTGCCCTAAGTCAGAAAGGAAGGACCTGAAGGCACACAACAACAACGAGAATAACAACCCCAACCAGGTGCTTTCCAGATGCAAGGTGTCTGCACCACGTGACAGTGACAGGTGGGGATGTGGGAGGAAAAAGGATCAGCCGGGATCCTCTTGCAGCTATAAAAATAATCGTGGGTAAGAGCTTGAGCAATGACCAAAAAAAAAAAAAAAAAGGTAACCACTTGTTTTGAAAAAGTTCCCTCGTGCCAAGTCTCTTCCTCCTGGAACAGAATGTTAGAAGCGTCTGTCTGCCAAGGCCTTCAGGCGCTGCAGTTTGTAAAGCACCTCCAAACCCCAAAGGGTGCGTCTTCATGGTAGAGAGAATGCAGTTTGACACCACTTTTACCTGCCCTAGCTCCATCCTAACAGAATCCTGGGATTTGCAAAGGGGCACCAGCAGAGATGGCAAAGGACCTTGCAAAACTGTGGGATAGACAAGTTAACTGTTACATGGATTTGTAATTGGTTGACTGGCCGAACTCAAAGGGTGCTCAACAGTGGCTCCTTTTCATCCTGGAGAGAAGTGACCAGTGGGGTCCCACAGGGTTCTGTCCTGGGCCCAGTGCTATTCAACATCTTTATTAATGATTTGGATGACAGAATTGGGGGCATACTTATCAAATTTGCAGATGACACTAAACTGGGAGGAGTAGCTAATACCCCAGAGGACAGGATCAAAATTCAAAATGACCTGAATAGACTAGAAAGCTGGGCCAGTGCTAACAAAATGAAATTCAATGCGGAGAAATGTAAGGTTCTGCATTTAGGGCGGAAAAATGAAATGCACAGATATAGGATGGGGGACACCTGGCTGAATGAGACCACATGTGAAAGGGATCTAGGAGTCCAAGTAGACCATAAGTTGAACATGAGTCAACAGTGTGATGCGGCAGCTAAAAAAGCCAATGCAATTTTAGGCTGCATCAATAGAAGTATAGTTTCTAGATCAAGGGAAGTTATAGTGCCACTCTATTCTGCTTTGGTCAGGCCCCACTTGGAATACTGTGTCCAGTTCTGGGCACCACATTTCAAAAAAGATGTGGAGAAACTGGAGCATGTCCAAAGGAGGGCAACTAAGATGGTGAAGGGTCTGTAAACCTTGCCCTATGAAGAACGCCTCAGGGAACTTGGGATGTTTAGCCTGGAGAAGAGAAGGTTAAGAGGTGATATGATCGCCCTGTTCAAATATTTGAAGGGATGTCATATTGAGGAGGGAGCAAGCTTGTTTTCTGCTGCTGCAGAGACTAGAACGCGGAACAATGGATGCAAACTGCAGGAAAAGAGATTCCACCTCAACATTAGGAGGAACTTCCTGACAGTAAGGGCTGTTCGACAGTGGAACACACTCCCTCGGAGTGTGGTGGAGTCTCCTTCCTTAGGGGTCTTTAAGCAGAGGCTGGATGGCCATCTGTCAGGGATGCTTTGACTTGGAGTTCCTGCATGGCAGGGGGTTGGACTGGATGGCCCTTGTGGTCTCTTCCAACTCTATGATTCTATGATTCTATGATTCTATGAAAACTACAAATCCCAGGGCTCCATAGGTTGGAGTGACTGCACTTAAAGCGGTGTTTAAAGCGCATTATTTCTACAGTGCAGATGCACCCAGCGAAGCTCTCTTGGGAGGGGGCACACTGAGTAGGAAAAGAAAAAATAAACTCTGACAAACCACTTGTTGCACATTCGGCACGCTCCCTCCGTCCACACATCCGCACTGCAGAAACAATCTGCTTTGATGCTGCTTTTACCTACCCAGGCTAAGTGCTATGGGATTCTGGGAATTGTCGTTGGCTTTAAGGCAGTGTAGTGTCTGGAGCCTTGAACTAGGACTCTGGGTCCAAATCCCAGCTTGGTCATGCGAACCCACTGGATGAGTTTGGGCAAGGAGTCACACTCTCTCAACCCTGGACTACGACTCTGGGTTTGAATCCCTGATTGGCCATGGAGACTCACTAGGCAACTTTGGGCAAGGAGTCACACTCTCTCAGCCTGGACTCTGGGTTCAAATCTCTGCTTGGTCATGGGAACCCACTAGAAACCTTGGGCAAGGAGTCACACTCTCTCAGCCCTGGACTCTGGGTTCAGATCCCTGCTTGGCCATGGAGACCCACTGGGCAACTTTGGGCAAGGAGTCACACTCTCTCAACCGTGGACTACAACTCTGGATTCAAATCCCTGCTCGGCCATGAGAACCTGCTAGAAACCCTGGGCAAGGAGTCACACTCTCTGAGCCCTGGACTCTGGGTTCAAATCCCTGCTTGGCCATGAGAACCTACTAGAAACCTTGAGCAAGGAGTCACACTCTCTCAGCCCAGGACTCTGGGTTCAAATCCCTGCTAGGCCATGGAGACCCACTGGGCAACTTTGGCCAAGGAGTCACACTCTCTCAGCCCTGGACTCTGGGTTCGGATCCCTACTCAGCCATGGAAAAGGGATCCCTTGGGCAGGGAGTCACACTCTCTCAGCCTCGGGGGGAACCAAGAGCCACAATGCAACGCCTAGAATGGCAGAGGGCAGTTAAAAGCGGGATGGAGCCGGGTGAGTCCAGCCAGAACTCTCCATCATCCCACCCAACCTTTAAAGAAAGTGATACAGTACTAAGAGCTTTGCAAGTGCAGCTTCCAGACTTACGATCTCGAGGCAGATGAAGGCCCCGGAGTAAGTGCGCAGGATCTCCAGGCCGGAGGGGAGGGTGATGCGGGGGGCCGGGTAGTAGGCGGTGGAGCTCGGGGGAGGCGGCATCGAGGACAACGAGCCCCCGCCTCGAACACCAGAAGAAGAAGGGAGCATGGAGAGACAGAGGGAGCCTGATGATGGGGCTCAGCAGCCAGGGACAGAAGGAAGGGAAGCAGCAGCAGCAGCGCAGGGGGTGCCTCCCTCCAGTCCTCCTCCTTTTCTTAGGCACCGCCCCAGCCAGGAATCGCCTGCCTCTCTCTGCCCCTGCGCCCACCTGCTCTGCTCCCAGCCCCAGCCCTGCCTTCCTCCTCCTCTCCTCTCCCTCCAGCCCCACCTTTTGGGATGCTCCCTCCAGAGACTCCAAGTGGAGGTCCATTTGGGAAATGTATAAGACATGGGAAAGGGAAAGTTGGGGCATCTGGTCACTCTGGTCATGCTCAACAATGGAGGGCATTCCCAAAATGAAAGCTTATTTTTAAAACACACACACCCCTTTAGAAAGATAAAGGGCATGCTTCTTGGTCCTGCTCAAAATGGAAGGCATTTCTTGGGAATCTTTCCTGGAGAGAAGGTGGGAATCTGACTTGGGCATGGAAAAGGGGGAAAAAAGGGAGGGCGTCTGGTCACTCTGGTCAATGCTGGAAACCTACAGCCTAAAAGCATTCCTTGAAATAGAAGTGCATGCTTCTTCGTCCTGCTCAAAATGGAGGCACGTTTGGGAATCCCTCCTGGGCAGAAGGTGGAAATCTTGGACATGGGAAAGAAAAAGGGAGGGCATCTGGTTATGTTGAAAATACAAAACCTAAAAAACACTCTTAGAAAGATAAAGGCATGGTTTTTTTTGGTCCTGCTCAAAATGGAGGGCATTTGGGAATCCTTTCTGGAGAGAAGGTAGAAATGTGTAGGACAGGGAAAAGGAAAAGGGGGGGGGGGGCATCTGGTCATCCTGGTCATGCTCAAAATGGAGGATATTCCAATTTTTTTTTTAAAAAAAAAACTTAAATTACTCATAAAAATACAGTATAAACTTATGCTTCTTAGTCCTGCTCAAAATGGAAGGCATTTGGGAATCCCTCCTGGACAGAAGGTGGAAATGTGTAGGGCATGCTTTAGAAAGGGGCATCTGGTCACCCTGATCATGCTCAAAATATAAAACCTAAAGACACTCATTGAAATATAGATGCATGCTTCTTGGTCCTTCTCAAAATGGAGGCTCAGCTCAGTCCCCACAACAAACTCCAATTCCCAGAATTCCATAGCCTTGAGCCAGACAAAGAGTTAAAGCAGGGCCAAACTGGATTTGGGAATCCCTCCTGGACAGAAGGTGGAAATCTTGGCCATGGAAAAAGAAAAGGAGGGAAAGGAAAGGTACTCTGGTCATGCGCAAAATGTAGGAGTGAAACACACTCCTAGAACTATGGCTGCATCCAGACTGGAGTGATAGTAACCCGGTTTGGCCCCGCTTTAACTCTTTGTCTGGCTCAAGGCTATTCTTTTCCTTTTCATCCCCTAGACATTTCCACTTTCTGTCCAGGAGGGAATCCCAAATGTACCTCCATTTTGAGCAGGACTAAGAAGCTTGGATTTATACTTTAATGAGTGTTTTAGCGTTTATATTTTGAGCATGACCAGGGTGACCAGATGCCTTTCTTTTCCAGATGCTTTTCTTTTCTGGGAGCTGAAGTCCAAAATATCTGGAAGACCTAAGTTTGGGAACCGCTGGTCTAGTAGGATCTCAGTGCAGGCTGAGGTCACTCCTTGGCCATAAGGGGACCAGGGGCAAAGGACAATAAAAGACAGGTAATAAAACTTGTATGAAAAGTAACTTCCCTTGAGATTCAGGTTGTCCAGTGGAGAGGTCTGCCACAAGTCAAAGCCCACTTGATGGCGATTAACAACAACCTAGATGAAATAATCTTCTTTATTGGCTTGTAATGGAGAAAGACAGACCACAAAAGGAAAAAAAGGGGATTGCAAAAGGGAAGGAAGACTCTTCTGTAGGTTTTTGCAAAGGTGTGAGGTTTGTCAGCTTAGTGGAGCCGTGGGGAGTGTCGAAACCTGAAGTCTTGGGGAGCTGGACACTTGGGGAGTGGTGAAACCTGAAGGAGCTGGAGAAGAAACATCCTCCCTAGTATGTAAATGCAATATTTGCACGTGCACCATCAATAAGACTTACTGGTTCGGTTGCTTTGCTTGTTTGTATGTTTCGGCTCTAGTTCTGCCTTCAAGTAGAGTGAGGAAACAGGTAAATATGTGGGCAGGACAGACAGCCATGGGTCTGAATATATTTAATGTGAAGACCAAGGCTTTCATTGCCGACCTCCATAGTTTTTTGTGGGTTTTTTTCAGGCTATGAGGCCGTGTTCTAGAAGAGCTTTTTCTGACATTTTGCCAGCAGTTGTGGCTGGCATCTTCAGAGAATGCTGGCATGGAAGAGAGTGGGGTATATATACTGTTGGCTCCCCCTCTACCAAAAGTATATATACCCCACTCTCTTCCATGCCAGCATTCCCTGAAGATGCCAGCCACAACTGCTGGCGGAATGTCAGAAAAAGCTCTTCTAAAACACAGCCTCATAGTCTGAAAAAAAAATCACAAAAAACTGTGGATACACCCTGTGTGATAAACTTCTATTATTCTGTTCACATATGTTCACTAAGGGCTTCTAGCTACTGCTTATCTTGCCTAATGTAGCAAGACACACACAGCTAGAGTAGAATCCCACTCTTTCCCAGCTCACATTTATTGCATTGCTTACTGTAGGCATACTGCTACACCCTGGCACTGAATGTCTGCATTTCTCCAGGCCTCCTTCACCACCCTCCTAGTACCAATGCTGTCCAGGATGAGGAGGAAAAGTGGAGGCTGGGAGGGATGTAAAAATCCTTTGTAAAAAGAAGTTTCACTTGCAGACACTTTGTTAACTGAGGTTTATTGTTGCTGTGTACATTCAAGTCATTTCCGACACATGTCAAACCTATCATGGGGCTTTCTTGGCAAGATTTATTCAAAGAAAGATCACATTGCCTTCTTAGGCTGAGAGCATGTGACTCGCCCAAGGTGGGTTTCATACCCCAACTGGGAATTGAACCCTGGTTTCCAAAGTCAATTAAGATTATCAGACACAGTGCAATAAAAGAGATATTATTGCAGGAATAATCAAGGAATAATAATCAAGGCAATAAACAGCAAGAAAGCATTTTCAAGTTTTTCCCATGAATGATTTGTTGAAGTTTATTGCCTGGTTATTCACAGGTTAATGGCACTTTAATCGCTTTTCTGTCATGTGAAAACCTTTATCGTAATTGTGTGATATTCCCAGGATAATGGCCACTTAATCGCGACATTGTGTGAAAATCTTAATTGCCAATGCACAACTTTTATGGGAAAATCCCCATTTATATTTCCAATTGTCCCTGTGTGATAAAGTCCATAGTCTAGCACTCAAACCACTATTCCACACTGGCTCTGCATATCTGTATTTATTGTCACTTTCAAAAGGAAGTGACTGTCAGTGATTTATTTGAAAATTCTGGAGATTTTAAGGTGTTTAAATAGAAAAAAAATACTTGTGAATAAATTGCCTATTGTCCAGTCTTGTTAGGAACTCTTTTGGGCTTCAGAGGGACCTCCCATAAATTTCTATCTCTTTTTACTCAGTGCTCACACACCCTAGTAGGTGTGGCTGTAATGAGCATCTATGACTGTATATCAGGTTTCATGATCCTTTAAAAAATTATCCAACCTACACCCTACTGTACCAAGCCAGCACAGTACTTTCTTGTTTGACTGCATAGCAGTATCTGGCCTGTAGAGTAATGCAAGCAAGACTGATATTGCAATATATACACCCCTGAAAGAAACAAACAATAATACAAATGATATAACACAGCGTTGATTCTGAACCAGGATGTGAACTGAAAACAGAAGCTCTGGTTTCTACTGTAGGAGGGAAGTTTGTGTTATTAGCAATGAAATAATGTCAACATTTGACGACTGGGTTAAAGGAGCTTGTTTCAGAACAAAAGTCTTTAGTACAGAAGTGTGTAGAGAAAATATTTTGCTTTGGTCTAGTGATGGTGAAAAAATTGAGATGATAGCATATTAGTAGGTAAGGTGCAATTTACATTTCTCGAATAAAAGGTATCAGTGTGTAGGGATGGAAGAGTCTTTTTTTTTTTTTAAATTAACCTGCATTTTTAAACAGAAATAACCTATTTTTTCATTTCTTAAGATATTTTTATCCCATCTGGTACCATGGTACAGTATCTCAAATACAACTAAACAATTTAAACAAATCCATACTTCCAGGAATAATATGCAGACTGAAAACACTGTTATGCTTTGCATTATTTGTGATGCAGTTCTTGGACTTAAATCTGCATTCAAAAACGCATGTGTTAAGGAAAACTGTACACAAATATGAATGTTGGGAGAAACTGTGTATGCATTTCTTTTGGTATTTTTTAATGCCATTAGGTGGAACAGATTCATGATTCAGTGCTTGTGACACTAAGAGGAAGTAGATAGATTCAGGTCAGATAAAAAGAAGTTGTTCTTCACACCAAACCTAGTTGAACTGGAACTCACTGCCACAAGATGTATGTATGGCTGCCAACACAGATAAGTTTTAACAGAGGACTGTATATATTCCTGCATCATTCTAGTGTCAGAGGCAGTATGTGTCTATGGGTCACGGACTGTGGGACATGATCTAGAAGATAGTGGTTTGAGTGTTGGATTACGACTCTGGAGACCAGCATTTGGTTCCCTGCTCAGCCATGAGTCCCAGTGGGTGATTTTGGGCATGACACAGGCTATCAGCCTCAGAGGAAGGCAGTGGTAAACCTCCTTTGAACAAATCATGCAAGCTTCCTGAGGTTGAGAGCTTGTGACTTGAGCACAGAATTGAACCCTAGTTTCCAGAGTCATAGTCCAGCACTCAAACACTACAGCACACTTGCTTAGAGTTGTTGTAAATTGGAAATAATTTGAAGGCACACAACAATTACAATGTACTGCTGTTGGACTTATACTATTGGGACAACTGATAGTTCACAGTGGGGCTTTCCAGACCACCCAAAAGGGGCGGTTCGTACTCACCCCAGAAGCGACGAGATGGAGCCAAGGCTGCCGCACCAGTAGGCCCCATCTCGCTGCTTCTGGAGGCTGTGAGGAAGCAGCAAACTGCCGCTTCTCCATGGCCTCAAAGTGGGGTGCCCGCTTCTAAAGGTCGCGCAAAGGACCTGGAAGCAAAAAGGAGCTCTGTTTTGGAGCTCCTTTTTGCACCACAGAAAGGACATGCTTGGCGCCCTCCTGCGGTGCCATGTTGTCATGATTCATGCAGCGTTTCTAAACACTGTGAGCACCATGATAACATCATGGTGCGTCCGTATGTATGCCACCATTTTAAAATGGCGGTGCCCATACACTTTAGGGCTAGGAAGGGACTAACTGCTGCACCTTCCCTAGCTCTAAAAGCAGCTTTTAAAGCCCTATTCACGCCTCTTTGTGCCATCTAGATCGAGCCAGTGAGAACAATGTTCTCTAGATGGACCTTTTATTCTTATGATTCATCTGTCCATATCAGTGTGCCTGTGTTAGGTGTAGTCAACACAGGCAAAGGAAAGAGGTGATTGAGTTCTTTATCAGCAGACTGGCTTGCACTATTTCAGGTACAGTCACACCGTATGTGTCACATTTTGAAATGTTCTCCTTTGCTTAAAAGATAGCAGAACAGGACACAAGCTGAGCTTGAACCTCTCTCCCTGATTGGCAATATTTCCTTGACAGGCAATATTTATTTTTCCATGAGAGAGAGCATTTAAAAATAGAGCTACTATCTGTTGTCTGAAATTAGATAATCCATTTTGCCATGTCATATGTAGTTCTTGTCACCTCATTCTATTCAGTCCTGTTCTACATCATTGTGATTAAAGCATTATAGTTTTCACCTGGAGGCTCTGAAAAAACATTTCTGTACAGTCATAACAGGAGTTTTCTCCCTTAGGAATCATATTTGGAACAAACAAAAAGATCTGCAGCATAGGGCCAGATCTACTGGCAGAATGGCCAAACACAAAAGAAGATAGGACTCCTCTAATAGTTGTGCAGAAGACAGAATTTCAGAAGTGTTACTTGTCATGTAAACAACAGAGAATCAAAATACAGAAACATTAAAAACCAGATTCAGGATGAAAAATACCAGCAGCACAAGATCCCTGTCTTAATGCCCTTCCTTCTATGCAAATCTTAAAGGTGCAAAAGCCCTATCCTCTTTTGCAACTGACCACCCTGTCCACTGAGATCCCCGCCCCCCCCCCCCCCCGGTACATACCTCTCTAAAAGAAACTGTTGTTATGCATGTTCAAGGTGGCCCTAACCTGTGGCAAAATTTGTTTAGAGTGGGTTTGCCATTGCCTTCTGCTAAGGCTGAAAAAGTATATTAGTCACATAACTAGTTTCCCTAGTGGGGGAAAGATTTGCACCTTTGTCTCACTGAATCTTAATCCAACACCCAAACACTCTACCACTGATAGAAATACAGGTGGATTTATTCACAATACTTTTCTGTCTTTAGGTAACAGTTATCAGTTTCAGGATTTGGGGGGGGGGGGAATTGGCAGGAGTGGAAGGTTTTTTTTGCAATGTAATGGAATGCAATTTCATCCTCCCACATTATCAGCAGTAACACTTGTTGCATCAAGTTCAAAGTCTTTTTTGAAAATACACACACATACACACACACGAATAGAAGTGAGGAATGTCATCAGACAGGTTCCTTTTGTAGGTGGCAGGCAGCTGTTTTTTGGTGTTCAGGTAGCACACAGCAGTTGTGGATCTGTCCCAACTGGGCAATTAATCTGGGAACACAAGTCCTTTGGGCATTAAGATAGGAGCCTTGTGCAACTGGTATGTCACATAGAATCTGGTCCTTAATGTTTCTGTGCTTTCTCTCCCTGTTGTTTAATTTAATTAAAAATAAATAAATAAATTGGCCACTGATATTCAACAGTGTTCAGAACATAAAACTGGAAAGTAATAATAGTCATTTACTCCATGCTAGCCTTTTCTGTTGTTTAAGATGTCTAGTTGACTAAGCAATAAACATTTAATGCTAGCCCAATATTACCACTGAGATTTTTCACAATGAAAAATAATAGTTAGATTCAATTTGATCTCAGTGGGCTGATCTGGACTGGCAAAAAGGGGTGTGTTCATGCCTGCATGAAAGTGTAGCTTTTAGATGACCCACACTGAAAGTTTGGCATGAACGCACTTCTTTTGCATTTTAGTGGGAGAAAAGCAGCTTTAAAAAGGACCTGCTTTTTAAAAAGGGTGTAACAGTGCAGCTGTGTCTAAATGCTGCAGTGCAACTGTGCAGCTCCCAAACCCTAGCTCCAGCCCTAATCCGAACCCTAGACATGTGCACTAGGGACTCTGGGATGCTGTAACTGTTATGCAACTGCGCATAAAATGTCAATTCATTCATAAAATAAAGAAGTTTATTCATAAACTGAAATTGTAAATGGATTTAATATCTTTTTAAGGGGGGGAGGGATGCAGTTTGTTTTATTGATGTAATAGTATTTTAATATGTAAGCCGCCTTGACTGATTTCAAAGGGGTGGGGTAATAATAATAATAATAATAATAATAAGTTCATTCATGGTGCACCGATGCAACTGTGCACTTAGAAAAGGACAGTGAAACCACAATGGTAATTTGACAGATCTTCATAACTGCACAGTTCATGTGTGATGTACCTGCACAACTGCACATACACAATTACCTGTATGATGTACCGGTGCAACTGCACAGTTCGCAGCTGGCAACAAAAAAATATATTAAAGGTTCAGTGCAGCCAAAAGCCCCATTCATTGCCACCCGTGCAGCTGCTCCGCCTGTGTTTCTAGCATCCTGACAGCTTCCAATGTAGTTGCTGAGCAACAAAAAAGACTTCAGATAAGTCGTCCCCACACTCCCTCAGTGTAGCTGCCCTATGCCTTTTTATTACACACCTGGGACTTGCAGTGCAGCTGCTAAGTATTAAGGAAAAGGCAACTTCATGTCACACTTTCCTGCCAATCTAGAAAGCCCCAATGTGATCTCAATTTCTCCTGCACATATCTGAAGAATATTGTATCATTTTATTCTTTTCGGAGGCTGTATGTGGACCGAAGCAGCTTTGCTCATCTTTTCTTGGCCCGAATCTAATTTCTAGCTGCTTGGACAAGAAGTGAACAACAACAGCGACATTTCTCCCAAGGATCTTTAGATTAGAATGGACAACAAAATCAATTATTTGCTATTGTGGTGCAAAATACCAATGACATTTTAGATTTTATCAACAAGAATTCCACTTCCAACACTTAGAATTTGGGAAATTGCTTTGCTGAGGTCTGTTTTACACACACATTACTAGAAGGATGTGTGAAAAGAGTCAGAGGAGAATTAACACAGGCAATAAAAGCTGATACCCAAATGGATTCAAACTGGCTTCTGTCTAGAATGAAACAGCTAAAATCAATGCAACATGTTGATCATGTCTAACTTCATTTATACTGATTTCATTATATTTAATCATGAATTTGTTTGTTATTGTTTACCATCTTCAGCTTATGGTAACCCTATGAAGAGAGAGCAAGAGCCCTGATCATCAACTGCCCAACTGAGGTCTGAGGTTTTTTTGGCTGACCACTTGTAATGTGGTTTTCCTCTTTTCCTACTGCTTCTACCTTGCTAAGCATCATTGTCCTTTCAGATAAGACATGTCCAAAGTATGACATATGTCCAAAATATAACAGATTCAGTTTAGTCATCTGTGCTTTTATTGAAAATTCAGTCTTGATTTGCTTTATGACCCATTCATTTGTCTTTTTAGCAGTCCATGATATCTGTAGAGCTTTTCTCCAGCATCACATTTGAAATGATACTTTGTTGAAACTCCAGTAGCTTGAACATGATACATAATTTATGTCTGTGATCTTCTCATTAGCAAAACCTTTGGAGGTGTCTGTTGCCAAGTTTAGCAAAAATAAATACATTTAAAAAATAAAATAAAAATTGAGTGTGGACCATGAAACATTCAAATAACCACTGAGTCAATAGATAAATGGAATACTGTGGGCATATTGTTATGTTTATATCACTGTGGGACACATAATACAGATACATGTGTTTGCCTTGGTCCTAGAAAGGAGATATCCATGCATATATCTGCAAATTTCCTCAGTAATTTCAATAACAGCTAAATGAGAATTGTAGTGTGTAAGCAGATGGAAGCCCATGTCCAATGTTTTCACACTGTAATGCTCATCCAAACCCTGTAGAAACTGGTATAAGGAGTTTGTGATGCATATTCCTGTTCAGGGCTAGGTGACCCCTGTTTAAAGTGCTGAAGCCCTATGGGGCTAAACAGACAGGCAAAAAGAGGTGCTTTCAGGCTGGCTTGAAGGCATGGCATTTTAATGACACATACCTTGAAGCCAGCAGAAAAGTGCCCTTATGCAGAGAAAAGCCATTTAAAACAGAAGCAGTTTTTTTTTCTGCTTCTTCCTGGCTTGAAGCCATGTCATGTGGTCATGCCATGAGCACTCCAGCTGTCTTCACAACTGGTGGTGTGGTTGGTGGGGTTTCAATGTGGCTTTAGAAAAGGCAGCTTCAAGCCAGTTTTTGCTACCCATCTGTTTCACACCTATGTGACTTAGGACATGGGTACCAAATAAAATGAAGGCTTCATTTATAACAATCTACATGTTGCAGACAACTAGCAGAGATTTACGTAAAAGTGCCACACACTGTCAGGGGTGACACAGTGGCAACCAGGGAGATAAATGTTTTGCCTATAGAACTCCAATCTCCCAGATCCATGGTTTTGTGAAGAGGCTGATCATTCAAAATCATCTAGTTTTTTCCATTGTCACAATCCAAGCCACAACAGTAAATGTAAATGCTATTTCGCATAAGTATTTCTGTACAGAGCAAGAACTGCACAAGCCTTGGCAAGACAGCCCAGCTCATCCATACATTTTTCCAAGGATATTATGTATACTGGGATCCAATTTTGGGACTCAGCTATGAATTTTAGGCTGCATCAATAGAAGTATAGTTTCTAGATCAAGGGAAGTTATAGTGCCACTCTATTCTGCTTTGGTCAGGCCCCACCTGGAATACTGTGTCCAGTTCTGGGCACCACATTTCAAAAAAGATGTGGAGAAACTGGAGCATGTCCAAAGGAGGGCAACTAAGATGGTGAAGGGTCTGGAAACCTTGCCCTATGAAGAACGCCTTAGAGAGCTGGGGATGTTTAGCCTGGAGAAGAGAAGGTTAAGAGGTGATATGATAGCCCTGTTTAAATATTTGAAGGGATGTCATATTGAGGAGGGAGCAAGCTTGTTTTCTGCTGCTGCAGAGACTAGAACGCGGAACAATGGATGCAAACTGCAGGAAAAGAGATTCCACCTCAACATTAGGAGGAACTTCCTGACAGTAAGGGCTGTTCGACAGTGGAACACACTCCCTTGGAGTGTAGTGGAGTCTCCTTCCTTGGAGGTCTTTAAGCAGAGGCTGGATGGCCATCTGTCAGGGATGCTTTGACTTAGAGTTCCTGCATGGCAGGGGGTTGGACTGGATGGCCCTTGTGGTCTCTTCCAACTCTATGATTCTATGATTCTATGAATTCTGTCATGGAAGCATTGATTGTGTATACTCTCATGCACTGATATAGGCATCGTTATCAAAACCCAGTTGGAGTGAATGTGGCAGATACATCTTTTCAAGGATTATTCTCAAAAAAATTATAAGGTCTAGCATTGAATGCCTTCAATATTAAATTGCAATAAAACTGCCTTTGTTATGTTCAGGTTATTTGCTTTAGGCCTCATGATTGCTATAGTAACATTATCAATGTAGGTCAACAGTTCCTTCCCTTTCTTTTCTTTAAAGCCAAAGAATTTGTGCCTTTGGCATACATTCCTAATACAGTGGAATTCTATTCATTCTTTATCATAACAGTAAGTTTGTGTACAGAAGCACAGATAAAGGTATTCCTGAAGAACAATCAGATGCTGTCCTAAATTTGAGGTGGAGTTGCCAGCATTACTATGTGACCTCTTTCGTGCAAAGTCCCTGTATGTGCCAAGGGATGTGCTGTACATAGATGACATGAGGAGAAGTTTAAATATTACTTTTTTGGACAGGATCCTCCCTCATGAAGACACTCCATGGTTGAATGTGGGCTTTGGCCCTGCGTTGTGTGGACAGGGATACATGGTGTGTGTGTGTGTAACTGGTGTAAATGGCTCATGTAGATATGCCCTGGGACAGAGGGCCAAAGCAGACACTGTATTAAATATATAGCTTGCAAAGAAATCTCCATTTCTGTCTTTCTTTCTATTAAGCACACTTATAATAGTAATATTGATTTATAAGATACCTTGCCCCATATCTGGGATTCAAGCTGTCTTACAAAAATTGGAATAGTGACAGCAAATGGATCAAGTCTCCATTTGGATAGTGGAGGTTTAAACCCAGAGCTTGGGGGTAATGAACCAGCACAGTTGTCTTCTGTAAGCTGCTTTGAGGTGGAATGGAATTACATTCAAAGATAATGCAAGGCGTGGACATAAAGTTGCCACATTAGTACACGCAGCCCTCCTTATCCACAGTCTGAAAATATGCAAGATATACATATACGGTTGGCTTGCCATATCCACAGATTTTTTATGCATGGATTCAGTCATCCATGGCTTGAAAATACTCAAAAATATATAAATTTCAATAAGCAAAGCTTGATTTTGCCATGTTATATTAGGGAGAGTATTTTACTATGCCTTAATGGTACATCAGGATCCACAGATTTTGATATCCACAGGGTGGGGTGAGGGTCCTGGAACCAAACCCCAGTGAATACCAAGGGTCCGCTCTGTGTGTGTGTGTGTGTGTTCCAAAAAGCAAATCTTGATTTTTCCATTTTATATAAGTGACACCAATTTACTACACTATTATATTTAATGGGACTTGAACATCCATGGATTTTGGTATCCATTGAGAGGGGTGGCTTTCCTGGAACCCAGTCCCAGTGGACACTAAGGGCCCACTGTATAATCAGTAACATCAAGTAATCGCTTTAAAAAGTTACTTTGCTCCTGGACACCATTTCCACCTCCTTTGGAGTTCTGGAGGTCCATGTTATGCCAGTGAGGAAGCAACTTTGACTGACTGGAAGTGATGTCACATCATTTTTACTGTCATGTCAAGGATGGCATCACTTGGAGTGGGGCTGTCCCAAGACATGTCTCTGCTTTAGGCAAAGAACATGCACCTGCCACCTCCATTCTGTGGACAGAAACCAGATGGATTAGCAGATGAATCATTCTTCACCATTTGCGATTGGATTACACTCTTCTAAAACACCTTCCATGGTAGAGGATAAGTTCTCCATACCTTGCTGTGTCCCTTAAGACAGAAAAGGGTGAGTAACCTCACTGTCTCAAATGACAGGCCCAGGAGTGAGTGGACAATATATTAGTTTGTGACGATAAAACAGGACAACCTCATGTAGGCTTTCCTGAGATCCTTATATGATGGATGAGAGCCAAATAAGAGATGATGGTGGTGGTGGTGATGAGGATGAGGATGACAATGACATTCTCAGTTATCTAGGTTTTGAAACAAGCTAGATGTACAATAAAGAATGGCGTATAAAACAATACAAAGATTAAACATTGTAAAAATAATAATCAAATAAAGAATGATAACTAGACGTTTGTCCCACCACCAGGATAAAAAATGCTGTCACGACTTTGGTGTTTGTTCTCATTTTCTTTCTTTCTTTTGTGCGCGCACACACACACACACATTCTGAATATAGTATATTTTCAATGTATTCCCATGTATGTGTTCCAAAAGGAACTCCTATTCTGTTCAGAGGTCTATTGATGGACTCAGCAGTCTCAACAAAGGTAGAATTTTACACCTGAGATTGTTGTGAGAAAGTGGTGCACGCCATATCAAGTGTTTGCACATTTGTGGGGATTACAGTTTCTTTTTGAGAAAGAAAGTGTGCACAAAACAATGTGTATATTAAAACATGAATGGCCCAAATGTATATAACTTAAAAACAAAGAACAAAATAGTAACTACAAAAACCCAGTTCAGTCAAAAGAGGAAATTTCAAAAATCCAGTTTACTAAACCTATTTATGAACCAATTATTTAACATAATTTGGAAATTGTATTTAACTTGTACACATTGCAGTGCAGGAAGACAGTACAAAGGCTTGTAATGTCCAAAACAAGAACAGTGGGAAAATGCAGGAAGGATTCAGAGAAACTGAAGAAAATTATAGTCATTTAATTGTTTTTGCAGCCACAGCCATATAACACTACTACAATTAGGTTACAAAAAACAGGCCTAAATCCAGGAGGCTTATGCAATAGGGTCTCCTGACATTTCTCGGCTGTCAATAGGAGTGGCATGCTAAAGCACTTGATCAAGAATATTGTAATCCAAAAATAAACAAACAGGATTGATTTTTGCTGGTCCTTTGCTGAAAGGTAAACCAGTTCATCCACATTCTTATTAGTTCAGCTCATATCACAGAAGAGTAAAAATTATACACAGCACAGAAGGAGTTATAATTTGTAGAATCATAGAGTTGGAAGAGACTACAAGGGCCAGCCAGTCCAACCCCCTGCCATGCAGGAACTCTCCATCAAAGCATCCCTGACAGATGGCCATCCGGGCTCTGTTTAAAGACCTCCAAGGAAGAAGACTCCACCACTCTCCAAGAGAGTGCATTCCACTGTTGAACAGCCCTTACTGTCAGGAAGTTCTTCCTAATGTTGAGATGGAATCTCTTTTCCTGGAGCTTGCATCCATTGTTCCGGGTCCTGTTCTCTGGAGCAGCAGAAAACAAGCTTGCTCCCTCTTCAATATGACAGCCCTTCAAGTATTTAAACAGGGCTATCATATCTCCTCTTAACCTTCTCTTCTCCAGGCTAAACATTCCCAGCTCCCTAAATCGTTCCTCATAGGGCATGGTTTCCAGACCCTTCACCATTTTAGTCTCCCTCCTTTGGACCCACTCCAGTTTCTCAACATCTTTTTTGAATTGCGGTGCCCAGAACTGGACACAGTATTCCAGGTGGGGCCTGACCAAAGCAGAATAGAGTGGCACTAATACTTCCCTTGATCCAGACACTATACTTCTATTGATGCAGCCTAAAATTGCATTGGCTTTTTTAGGTGCTGCATCACACTGTTGACTCATGTTCAATTTGTGGTCTACTTGGACTCCTAGATCCCTTTCACATCTGGTCTAAAATGTAATGCTATAATAAATTCTTTTTAAAAAAAAAACACAATGTGGAGCAGTTTCTTTTCTTATTGTTCAACGATTTCACATAAAAAATAAAAATGTTGGAAAGCATTCTCTAAGAAAGAGACAGTATGGTGTGATGGTTTGGTTGTTGGACTAGGACCTTGGGGATAAGGGTTTGAATCCCCATTCAGACATGTAAACCCGCTGGGTGACTTGGGCAAGTCCCACAGTCTCAGCCTCAAAGCAAGACAAGGGGAAACATTCCCTGAAGAAATCTTGCCAAGACAATCCTGAAGGCATATAATTGCTGCCACTGCTCTTTTTCCATGATAAGGGTTTCCTTGGCAAGCATCATTGTAAGTCAGAAACAATGTGAAGGCATGCAACAACAATTCCCTAAGAAAACAAGGTATGATATAGGCTTCTTGCCTAATTCTTTTGTGAAGGGTGGAATTTTCCTCAGAAATTACTATGAAGAGATTGCATTAAACTGGGATGCTATTCTGAAAATGTGGCCTGCCTTACTGAATTTTTTTCTTTTTCATTCCCTTTTGCAGGAGAACTCATGTATCCTCAAAGAAAGCTCAAGAGCAATTTCAGCCTTTTGTTTGAAAACACAAAAACACCAGTTCTGGTTAATCAGATGTCATTCTTAGCACGACTATGCAAATTCATGCAGTCACACATTCTGGTTTGTTGTTGCTGCTGTTGGAACTGCACCTCTGCGCAGCTCTGCAAGTCCTGTTGCTCACATATGTCAGCACTGCAAATTAAGAAGGAGTCAATGATGTGGATGTACTTGAAACACATTCAAAGCATTCAGAGTTTTATCCCGGTTTATCCCAGGTCTATTCTCATCAGTTATTTACACTGCCAGTAATGCAAATCTTTAAAAACAACTGAGAAAAAACCCAGAGATCAATTATCCTTGGTTAAGTGAGTTTTTCAGCAGCACCTCCCCCAAAAAACTTTATTAGATGCATTTGAAACGCATGTGAACAACAGAGATTCATCCTATGTTCACCCCAAAGTTTTTTCACAAGCTGAATAACCCTTTGGAAGCAGGGGAGAAAAAAAAGTCAGAAAGAACTGTACCATTTCTCCCTGTGAGTAGAAAATAAGCATAGTAAAGAGAAGACCAGCCTAAAATCTTTTCTACACAGCATTCTGATTCTCCTTTTCATTGGGGATATAATTTACATGGGGCTGAGCAGACGAATAGGAAAAGCCAGGCCAATCCTGGTTTGTATGAAAGTGAGTGGAAGACCCACTGTCTCATGGCCGTTCTTAAGGTGGGCCGTACTCCCATGGGCAGTCTGCACCATGCGGTATCAAGCAACACCTCTTTGGCTTCTTCTTTTTTTGCTTCCCCCTCATTTATGCACACTATTGCATGACCACACCACTTCAGAGTGGGAATTCTCTCCCTCTTCCTGCCCAGCTGCCATCCCATTGGATGCCCCATATGACCGGCCACAGAGTCACACAAGTGATACACTGCCTGTACAGTGCCAGTGATACATTGGCAAAACACAATCATGGAGATTCCCCCATACATGCCCCCTTTTCCTCCTTCATCACATGCCCTCCTCTTAGACTGGTTTGTTTATGTATTAATTACATCCATTGCATTTTTGGTAACCTTCCGCTTTTGTGGTACTTTCACATCATGATGTGTGTGATAGGTTGATGATGTGATGGGTCAATGGTACAGCTGCTCACTTGTGCCAAACTGGGGAAAAAAAACCATATGGCAAGCAATGGCGCTGTAGCTCTGTCTCACCTGTCCCAGGGTGCATGCTCCCTATGCTGCTTGGGCTTTCCCACATTCCACACTCACACTGTGCTGTGCATATGCAGGTGTTATACTGTGCATCCTCATTAAAGTGGAGTATTAGAGCTTATTTTTGCTCTTTTTAACCTTTTGTGATGGTTTCCACCTGGTTTTGTGTCATATGTGATCTAGACAGGTAGGCTTCAAGTTAATTAGAAGCCGCTTAATTTTGCAAGTGCGGACAAACCCTTAGAAAAATGATCTCTTTTAGTAGTGTGAAGTAGTAGAATCTGTGATACCACCTGAATATTCTGCCTCCTTATCATACTGCAAATGTAAGACAGATATAAGTATATACCAAGTTCTGTAGGAATAAGTTCTGCACAATAGACAAGACCCTACAGCTTTTAAAGTCCCAAGTATTCCAGTTGGAGAATTTTAAGTTTCAGCTACATTCTCTCAACAAAATTAAGGTGGCTTTAAAGGACTGGATTGTTCCTTGGGCATTTTGCATGGAGACACCAAACACATATTTAAAATTAAACATAGATTTAAGGGCTGAATCATTGCCTAAAATAGACAGGCCTTTGTACACACCTGTACAGCTTCCGCTGCAATACTTATTGAAGAGTTCTCTCTGGTTCGTTTTATGATTCCTTCCTGGTGCATGGTTCTCTGTTAAACAAGATTGTACAAGTTATTATGAACTCCACCCTTTTAATGAAAATCAGAGAGTGAAATGTTGGCTCTGAAACTGTATGATGAAACATTAGCGTGGAGAAATATTTGCGGGATGGCTAAGGGTGGAGCAGGAAAACTATCAGGCAATACCAGGAATAAGAACTGAAGTGGGGGGGGGGGACAGCCCTTTAATATAGGCTGCAGTTCTCCCATCCCACAACGCAGATCAGTATCGCATCTTCCTGTGGAATGTCACTTTATCACTTATCTTGACTGTGTTTAATACCAAAGAATTGGGTGAGGAAAGTACTACCGTATATACTCAACTATAAGTTGACCTCACATATAAGTCTTGGGGTGGTCGGGGGGGCCAAAATTATCAGCCATGGATAAGATGATGACAAAACCCGGAAGCATGTAGCATAGGATGTAAAGGAAAAGCAAAGGAAAACAATGCAAAAAACAAATCACAAAATTCCAGCAGGCATAACTGTTTATGCTCACTTTAAAGACTGGATAGATGAGAAGTGAAATATGGTAAATCATGGCTGTGCAATGTGAAGGAGAGGTGACAAGGCACAGGAAGGACTAAGAAAGCACACAAGTGTCAAAAAGGATGAAAAGGCAAAACAAAGGAAATGATGATCACATTAATAGTGATTGAAGCCTTTAACTTTAATATGATAATTTTGCCTGATTTTACCCAGAATCAGAATTGGAATAGTGAGGGGGAGAGCACCATATATCTGGCAATCACACAACTGCCCCAGAAGTGCCATTTCACACCTGTAGACTTGCACAATTGTCAGGTCATTCTCAGGTTTCTTCTGTGAATGAAAAGGAATTGCTGTGCAACAAAGCAACTATGGGGCAGAGGTGTCATCAAGTGATGAGTATTGTCAAAGCCATTTCTTTACCAGTGTAATTAGAAGCCACATGTCGTAACATCCATAGTTACAAATGCATAAATGCATATCATCCCTACCCTGACTGCCAGTAGCCTTACTAGTTGTTTCTGTTGGTAATGGTTGTACAGCAGGATGAGACTTCTATCTGCTCCCACAAGTGATTTATGGTGTGACAAGGAGTTATAACAGAGGTCATGCTTCTGATTGTTGCACTTTGGGTTGCTGGTGAGAGGCGGCTGGAAACAACATCCTGCAGTGCCCCAATTGCCAGTAAAACAGCCTCCCATCACTCAGTGTGACTGCTGGCTGATAAGGGAGACTTGGGGTGGCATTTGGAATTGTGATCATAGTACTACATTTTTAAACATGAAAACTAAATTTTTGAAAATCTGTAAGCCTTAGTGCTTCCTAAATTTTGGTCTTCCAGGTGTTTTGGACTTCAGCTCCCAGAATTCTGAACTACTGGCCAAGTTGGCTAGGGCTTCTGGGAGATGAAATCCAAAACACCTAGAAGATGAAAGTTTGGGAATCACATATGCATTATCTGCTCAACAGGATGCCCGCCATTATCTATAACATACGGGACAGAATCCTGCCAGCATCTCAACATGTGCATAAGTTCATCTAGGGAAGCAGCTGGATGTTTTTGATACAAAATGGCTGGATGACGTCCCAACCATTATGACTTGATGTGCATTGTCCAATGGTACACATGGATGTGGACAGAACATTTGGCTGTGTATTCAATTGTACATCTGGTTGTTCAGTTCTGCAATATTGCCATCTAAAGCATGGGCCGTGTAACAGAATTAATGTGCAATCCTGGTTGCAGTGATCTGTACTACACGATCCCAAAGTATAATTTTGGTCATTAATTTGTTGGGTAACAATGTTGTTGTTTTAAAGTATGAATAGCAGGCATCATCTGCCCACTTTTTCAAAACAGGTTATGCTTACTTATTGCTTTTTGAAGGCTATATATATATACATGCACATTGCAGAAATAATGCAATTTGACACTATTTTAACTGCCATGGCTCAATGATATGGAATCCTGGGATTTTTAGTTTGCTGTGGCACCAGAGCTCTCTTATACAGAAGGCTAAATATCTCACAAAATTACAAATCCCAGAATTCCATAACATTTAGCCATGGCAGTCAAAGCAGTGTCAAACTGTATCATTTTTGCAGTGTAGATCAGCCCCTCCTGAGACATTCTGAGTTTTTTTCCTTTCAAATTTTAAATTAATTGTTAAATTGTATAGATTTTTTTTTTAAAAAAAAGGATCAATGAAAATGTTGTCATAGGGTTTCCATTTCAGTTGGATAGTGAGTGAAGTCTATATTTTATTTTGAACTTTAATGAAACTGTCAGATGTTGGACACTCTCCAAAAAAGGTTTCTGCCCAGCTGATATGGTAGCCAGCTGCCCTGGTAATAAATAATGTGGCATTGTTGGTGATAATGGCCCGCTCTAGACGGGCACTTTGCGGCTTGTTTAGGGCTGTAAAAGCCGTCTTTAGGGTTAGGAAGGGTGTAGCGTCTACACCCTCCCTAGTCCTAAAGAGTATGGACGCCACCATTTAAAGATGGTGGTGTCCATATGGACACGCCGCAAGAGCATCATCATGTGCGCAGCATTTAGATTCACTGCGCACATTATGACGCTCTAGTGCTGCAGGAGGGTGCCAATCATGCCCTTTCTGAGGTGCCAAAAAGGAGCTCCGACCAGAGCTCCTTTTTGGCGGCTGGTCTTTTAGACAGCCGCGGCAAAGACCAAGGGAGGAAGGGGCTGCGGCGGCGGCCCCTTCCTCCCTTCCGCCCTGCCTCTGCAAGCGGGGTGCAGTGGGAGCCCAGGGCACCCGCTGCACCCCACTTAGAGGCTGTGGGGAACCAGCAGTTTGCTGCTTCCCCGCGGCCTCCAGAAGCGGCATGATGGGGCCGCTGAGGCTGCCGGTATGGCAGCCTCGGCCCTATCCTGCTGCTTCTGGAGGCGGGTTGGGACCAACCCAAAGGGGGCGGTTTAAATCACCCCAATGTGACTTTTTAAGGCTTCATAACGTTACATAGTAAGTTCCATTATAAAAGTAACTTCCCAAGCTCTTGAGTATGTACTGAATAGACTTCACAAGAGCCAGTGTGGCATAGTGGTTTGAATATTGAACTATGATGCTGGAGACCAGGGTTCAATTCCCAGCTTAGTCATAAATCCAGTGGGTGATCTTGGGCAAGTCACATGCTCTCAGCCTCAAGGTAAGGCAATGGCAAACTTCTTCTGAACAAATCTTGCTAAGAAAACCCTATGGTAGAGTCTCTTTAGGATCACCATAGGTTAGAAATGGCTTGAAGGCACACAACAACAACAACTAATAGACTTCACAGACTAATTGCATCAGTTGCTCTGTCACTCATTGTTTTGTTTTGTTTTTATTTTTGTATAGTTTATTATAGATAAACAATAGAAGGTATGAAGTGTGTGTCTGTCTGTATGTTTCCTCTAATTTTGCTCCACAGTAAAATAGTCTTGGGTAGATAAGAATGAGTAGTTTGCATGCACACTGTGTGTATTTCCTATGTTTTGCCACTGGAAAGCCTGCTGAAATTCAATGGCCTTGACAGGATTCTTGTAAACACAATTTGAATGTGTTTCATAACTGTTGCCACAAAAAGAGGAGCCATGGAGTTAACTGGAACCAAAAATCTGTGAGAAACCCGAGTCTTTTTCTATTTGAACTAGATTATCACAGCAGTGTTTGAGAAAAGAGGAAACACAAATAGTTTTCTGAATAAAATGCACAGCATGACCTCACTTTCCTGAATGGCTCTAAAGACAGCGGGGACATTGAATAATAAAGGACACAGTTATACCACAGACTTAATAGAAATAGATATCCATATTTTTATGTAACTATAGGAATTGCAGTTTTGTGTGTATGTGTGCATGCACGTGTGTACACACTTATAGGTGCAATATAAAGATCTATAACAAAATATCAGCCTTTCATACCTCAAGTCCCAGAACTCTTTGAGGACAGAAACAATTAAAGTGATATAAAATGATACTAATTTGTAGTGTAGATTAATGTTCAATGTGGGAGCTCTTTAGTCCACAATTATGAATGGGTTGCATTCTGAGCTTGGAAAAGTTACTTTTTTCAGACTGCAATCTCCAGAATCTCAGTCATACTGGCTGTGTGATCCAGGAGTTGTAACACAAGGATATAACTAAACTTGAAAGAGAATACATATTACCTGAATTTTTCTATTTCACAATGGTTTTTCCTTTAAGATACAATCAGATTGCAAGTTAAGCTTGTGCTTACACATTGTGTCATCATTGTGTGCTTTCAAGTTGTTTATTAGTTATGAAGACCCTAAGGTGAACTTACCACAGTTTTTTTAAAAAAAAACAAGATTTGCTCAAAGGGAGTGTTGCATAGCCTTCTGCTGAGGCTGAGAGAATGTGACTTGCTCCAGGTCACCCTGTGGGTTTGTTTCCATGGTAAAAGGGGAATTGAACCCTGGTTTCTAGAGTCCTAGTCAAACTCAAACCACTACTCCATGCTGGTTCTCACATGTTTCACCAATTGCAAAGCAATGGCACTAAATGCAAAACATGTACTTGACAAAGATGCAATATTTTAGACACTGATTGAACACATAATTTTCATATGCTATAGCACACACCTGTCTAGTTTTGAGGTAGCATCTCTTCCGTATAATCTAACATTTTAGCTTCTTCTCAATTTAAGAAGTATGGAAAGAACTCATGGATTATATTTGCTTCTGGGTATTCTGGACAAGGGTCCTTTTGATAGGAGATCAAGTAGACTTGGATAATACTTGGCTCTTAGGTCATTGCTTGTTGATGTAAGGGCTCTAACCCACAGGGTCACGCCCATCCTATCTTTTTGACACCTCTCCCAGTGGTGTCAATTTGAGTGAACTAAGATTCCAGATAAAAGACATTCATTCCAGGAAGCTTGTGACTCAAAGGATATCTCCCAAACTGACCTGTAATTCAAGTTCCTCAGCTCGTTTCTGAGACCGAGACAAATTAAATTGGTTTTGGTAAAAGACCCAAAGGAAAAAAGAAAAATAATACATTTCCCAGATGGTGAATAGAAGCTGTGTTCTAGCTTTTTAAAAAAAGTTAATTAAAAAATAAAAATTCTCACAACAATTCTGTGAGATTGGGCAATATGTGGTATTTATTAATTACATATAATAATAATAATAATAATAATAATAATAATAATGTTTTATTTATACCCCGCTCTTCAGCCAAGACTATCAGAGCGGCTTACAATTTGTTAAACAAACAGCTTCATTTACAATTGTAAGCTATTTGCCCCCAACAATCTGGGTACTCATTTTAGCGACCTCGGAAGGATGCAAGCCTGAGTCAAGCTTCAGCCCTTTGCTGGTCTTGAACTCGCCACCTTCTGGTGCCTTTCCTTTAATGAAGTCAAGGTGACATGCATAGTTTTCTACTTTGCTACTTTACCCTCCCATCAACCCTGTGAGGTAGACCATACACACAGATAGATACAGAATGACTGACTCACTCAAGATCAGCCATTGCGTTTTATGGCTGAGTGGAAAGTTAAACTTGGATTTCTTGTCCCAGTCTAACACTAGGCACCACACCATGCTGTTGCAGAGTAATGTATCATATGTGAGTTGGATGCCTAGGAACAATCTCATTGACATTTCAGTGAAGTGTATCAGAAATGCATTTAACAACTGCTCTGAGTAAGACTTCAGTCCTAAATATACTTACCAGGAACCAGGGCTAAATTTACGTACACAAGGAATTGTGGTGGGAATGAGCTAATAGTATGGCGATAAGTAGCTCATATGAAAATGGAGTGGTGAATCCATCCTGAGCTTTAAAGGAGCTATTGAACAAATCATGCCTGACCTCTCCCACGTGTAACAGGCCAGACCTAAGTCCCATTGACATCACTGGGACATACCTCCAAGTACACCTTTCCAGAGCTTGAATGTAAATATCATGAGAATCTGTGCCAGATAAAAGCTGTGTTCAGGTTGACATTTCTTCATTCTGTTGTAGGCTCTGGTTAGTATGATATTTGGTAGTGCATTTTATAGCTACCAGTGTTGGTGGTACTTGAGTTTATGTAAGAAGCAAGAAGCATAGTAATAAAAAGAATTCTCAATGTGAAGATAATGCGGACATAACAAGCAGCGGCATCACTAGAGTTGGCGTCACCCAGTGAGCTTATTGTGTCTACCCCCACTTTGACTCCCTCCCATACCACACCACACACACAGAACCTATAGTAATGTGTTTTTGTTGTTTTATTAATGTTACTCATAAATTGTAATTCCTGTAAATTACTGAATGTAATGGCATAAACAACTAGCAAAATTAAAATTGCACCTTTAAATTACAATATCATACACACAGCTTAAATGTATATACATGTACATAGTTTCAGGTTGTTATATTTGGTAAGATGTGATGTTTCTTAAGAAAATTTTAAAAGAATGTGTTTTTTTTTAAATATTATTATTATTATTTAATAAAAAACCTGAGACCTCTTGTATCTCATTCCACTGAGATTTGGCCCACTCATGCCACTTCTGCTGAGCTCCAGCATTTTAAAGGGATGCAGGCAAACAGTACAGCCCTTTTCTGCCAAAAGGCAGATGTTTGGGGAGCAGTAGTGACACCTTAGGAGTAGTGTCACTTGGTGTGGCCTGCACTCCCCTGGTGATGCTCCTGCTAACAAGTGGGACTTAGCAGAAGCCACAAACCTCCATCTTGAATTGTGGTGTTAAAATGTTCAATTTGAAGTAAAGTGCTGTGTGGAACAAGATTCTTCTTAGATCAGTGATTCCCAGTCTTTTTGGACTGGTGGCCAAGAGGCACAATGAGCAACACCACAAAATGGCTGCTTTGGAAAGCAAGGTTTGCCCATTCAAAATATGGCTGCTGTACTGGGTGCATCAAGCCACAAAACACCCAAGAAATGGAGGCTAAAAGAACCTTAGAAAGAACTGCCTTGCAGCTACTTGCCATCTATTACAGCTACTTTTGATCTTCACTCTCTAGGAATTCTTCTGCGCTCACATGGGACCTAGAGGCATTTTGAGGTGGGGAATGAATGGCATGTGGCTACAGGCCAAATACCTCATGTTTCAGACATCCATACTAATTATTTAAAATTAAAAATTGTAAGGGGGGGGGGATTTTGAGGATGCCATAAGAAGTGCTCATAGGGATTATAGTAGGGATTCAGCCCTAGATGATTGACTTTGTTGTTGACCAGAACAGAATGATGAACCTACAACTCCTTGTACTTACTTCCCCTTCTTTGGAAACTCACAGATAAAGTACATAGTGAGGTGGCACTCTGTATCATTCCATTTCCCAGTGTTGAGCATTTCCACACAGTCCTCTTCCCCTGTGGCATCCTGGGGTTCTCCCTCCTTCCAGTTGCTATAGTTCTGCAAAGGAGTACGGTCAGCATACATATATTGGCCTTCCTTCTCCAGGTCACTCAGTCCAATAAAGACTCGGAAGAGGCCACTCTTGGAGATGTAGTCAGAGATCACAGCATTGGAGGCCTCGTCCTTTGGCATGGCAAGGATCCCATCCCGAATCCTGCAGTGGGTGAGGGCTTCCTTGTAGTTTTTTTCTTCCTGTACAATGTAGTAGTACTTCTCTTCTGTCTCCCTGATTCCTGCTAACACTTGGGGAACAAGTAGAAAAGGCCTTTTCAATAAATTAGAAATAATATGTAACAAAAACAGTAATAACCTCTACTATGATCATTGTTACCAACTTCTCCAGGATGTCTATGATACTCTGCTTCATTTAAGAAATGATCTTGTTAGGAACATGCATTATTATTATTATTATTATTATTATTATTATTATTATTTCTTATATCCCACCTTTCTCCCAACATAGGGACTGAAAGCGGTGGAGGATTCTGAGAATTAGAACGGCCTGCAAGTCAGCAGCTTACGGTATGTCAGTAGCCCATAAATTCTGTTACATCCTCAGCTAGTAGCTGAGTAGTAGTAGCAGTAGCAGCCAGCAGCTGGGAGATTCTGGGAGCTATAGTAACCCCCTCCCCATGTTTCCAAGCTTTATTGGTGAGCCCTGGTGGCACAATGGTTAAATGCTGGTCCTGCAGCCACAAGGTTGTGAATTCAATCCCAGGACTTAAAGATAGACTCAGCCTTCCATCCTTTCATAGGTCAGTAAAATAAGTACCCAGCTTGTTGGGGGCAATTTGCTTACAGATTGTAAACCACTTAGAGAGTGTTGAGTTCACTATTAAGTGGTATAGAAATGTAAATGCTATTGCTATTGCTATTGCTTTATAGCAAGATGTTTTGTTGCCTGATGTAAAAGACAAAATGGTGCCTTCTTTCCATCTACAGAAGCTGCTTGGACTAGGAGTTCATCTGACCATGGTGCTTGCATTGACATTGTGAGACAAGTGGTGAATCTAATAAGCCCAGCAGAGGTTATGTAATGTACATAGGCGTGTCGTCAGACAGAGAACAGCTGCTACCACTGTATCCCAGCGTCTGCCACCCAAGTTGCTGTTAAAGTCGACATAGGGGTAGAGCCAGTTTTGTATTACAGTAGTCAAATCGCATTAGTTTCTTGTAAGTAGCTTGCACACAGTCTTCCTCATTCTAAAGAGTGAGTAATTATTGTCCCTCTTCTATCTGGCATTGTTTTATGGTCAATATGCAATTCATTTTGTATACTTATACAGATTCTAAAACATGCATGCAACATGTCAGTTGTGTGGTGTGAATGTGTGCATATACATTTTGATTTGGTTGTTGTTGTTTTTTTTCTCCTGTCTAGATGCATTCATTTCCTTGTGCTTTTTATCAGTTACCATTTCTACTATTTCACCCCCATTTAGTTATCTTAATAATCTTCCTTTTAGACTTGTCAGTTTATTTATTTATTTATTGTATATATGTGTGTGTGTGTTATTTACTTTTCTATCCCAAGGAGCCTAAGAGAAAAAGCATGGTTTTTATGATCAAAATAATATCACTCTAGCAACATCCCTGTGAGGTAGGTCAGGCTGAGAAAGAATGACTGGTTCAAGGTCACTAAGTGAGTTTCAGGAACCTGGATTTCCCAAGCCCACATCCAGTACCCTAACCACTACATCTTTACCTTCTAAGTGTGGTGCACAAAAGTAAACATATTACTCCATAGGAAACACTACCAATCCTCTGAGGGAAATAAAACAATTCTCAGAGTTTAGAATTCTTAATCCTCCCAGTTTGGGCCTAGAAGCTACTATTATAGTTGTAGTACAGGTTGGGACAAACAACAACCTGTTGGAAAAAAAATAAATGGCAATTGTACATCATAAGATATGAAACATACCATTTTTCACAAATCTGATGGAACTCTTGAGTCGAGCAACATTAATATCCAGTTGTCCAACAACTTTGCGGTATTTCCCACAGTCACAGACAGCACCTAACTCAATACAGATATAGTAGCAACACAGGTTACCAAAGCACCAGAGTGTGCAAGTATATATTGCAATTGAAAAAAAAAATATTTTAGAAAGATTTATTGGTATAGATTTGGTCAGATATTTAACACAGTTCAAGAGATAACAGCTATCACATGCATTACAAAAAACTTATCACTGGGGCTTTCTAGATTGGCAAAAAGAAGTGTGTTCATGGCTGCATGAAACTCTAGCCTTTAGATGAGAAAAAGGGAAAGTGTGCCATGAAAATGCTTTTTTTGCGTTTTAGGGGAGAAGAAGTGACTTTAAAAAGGTGCTGGTTTTCCCAGCTTCTTTTTTTAAAACTGCGGAACAGCACAGCTCCATCTAAAGGCTGCTAAGCATTAAGGAAAAGGCAACTTCATGTCACACTTTCCTGCCAATCTAGAAAGCCCCACTTTGTCAGATTAACTAGATTTAAACCATATTCATTGAATCAGCAAGACCTTAGTCTTGAAATCTATCTATCTATGATTGATCATCTTTATTTATATCCTATTCCCCTAACAGTGACTCAAGGTGGCTTGCAAATTAAAACAAATACAATATTGTAAAAATATACCAAAAATAATATTAAAATGTAAATGGACTATAATTAATAATAAAAATAATTTAAATCATACAATGAATTAAATAGTAGTTAAAAGCAGTACAATTAGAAGCTGTAGAGCATCCCATTAAAGCCCATTCTTAAAACAAAAAATCAAGGTCTTTCCCTGATTATAAAAGGACAGGGAGGAAGGGACCATAGTAACTTACCTAGGAAGGGAGTTTCACAGGCTGAGAGAAGTCACTGCAAGGATGAAGGCTTATAGGCCTGATCTAGACTGGCAAAAAGGGGTGTGTTCATGCCTGCATGAAAGTGTGGCCTTTAGATGTCCTGCAGTGAAAGTTTGGCATGAACACACTTCTTTGGTGTTTTAGTGGGGGAAAAGCAGCTTTAAAAAGGAGCTGCTTTTCCCCACTTCTTTTTAAAAAGGGTGTAACTGTGCAGCTGCATCTAAATGCTGCGGTGCAACTGTGCAGTTTTTTAAAGCACCCAAACCCTAGCTCCAGCCCTAATCCAAACCCTAGACATGCACAGTAGGGACTCTGGGATGCTGTAACTGTTATGCAACTGCGCATAAAATGTCAATTCACTCATAAGATAAAGAAGTTTATTCATAAAATAAAGAGGTTCATTCATGGTGCACCGATGCAACTGCGCAGTTAAAAAAGGGAAGCAAAACCACAATGGTAATTTGACAGATCTTCATAACTGCACAGTTCATATGTGATGTACCTGCGCAACTGTGCAGTTCGCAGCCAGCAATACAATTGTCTGTATGGTGTACCGGTGCAACTGCGCAGTTCACAGCCAGTAACAAAAATAAAATAAAATTAAATTAAAGGTTCAGTGCAGCCAAAAGCCCTGTTCATTGCCACCCGTGCAGCTGCTCTGCTTGTGTTTCTGGCTTCCTGACAGCTTCCAATGTAGTGGCTGAGCAGGAGACAAGACTTCAGATAAGTCGTCCTCACACCCCCTCAGTGTAGCTTTCCTATACTTTTTAAATACACCCCTGGCACCTGCAGTGTAGTTGCTAAGCATTTGGGAAAAGGCAACTTCATGTCGCACCCTCCTGGCAGTCTGGAAAGCGCCATAGGCTCACCTTTCTCTCAAAGACATCAAGTTGGCTGTTTTTGTCATCCATACAACCCTGTATGCTAGCTTGAGAGATTGTGACAGACAGTGTCTATCATACTGTCTGTGGATTGAGTGATTGAATGTTTGATTGTATCATACCCAGCCTTCAGACAAAAATCCTTTTTTAGGGGTGGGAGGTGGGGATGGGATTGGTTTATTTTAACTGTTGTGTTTTAACCTCTTGTTGTAACCTGCCCCCAATTGCTTGCTCAGAGGGGTGGGTTAGAAATAAAAATTATTATTATTATTATTAATTACCAGTGCTCTCTGGCAGAGAAGGTGAAATGTCTCACAAAACTAGAGTTCCCAGAATTCCCTAGTAGTGAGTCAAGGCAGTTAAAGTGGTCTCAAACTGGATTGCAGAGTGTTTTAGATCTTTGCTTTTTCTGCCTCAGCTTTACTATGTTTTTGTTACTTTTAGTTTCTGAAATCTTTGGATTTTTTTAAAATTAAAAGCAGCCTATCAATTTCCTTTAAACTGGATGGAGGGATGGAGGAATGGATGATATCGCACTGCTTGCACAGAGTGCTGAGCTAGATAAACATTTTTTGTCACTACTGATATGGTCTTCATTTGATCCAGGTAAGCTTAGTTCTCATTCTGCTGTGAAATATCCTGCATCTGTACCATCTGTACCAGGATTCACATGATCATACTTTCTTTCATTTTTCTTTCATAAAGAAAATTACACATCTGAGAGAAATGCTCTGGCTTAATCTAGTTTTTAATGGGCCTGTTTGGACAGAATAATCCTGGTTTAATAAACTAATGTTGATTAAGTCAAGAATAAATCTTATGCTGGGAATGAGCTCTGAGGAGCCCTTGACTCACAGGTGTTTCCTCCTCCTCTTTTTCCTCCTTTCTTTTTCTCTTCCTCTTCTTTTCAAAACTAATGACACTGATAAGAAACTTCTGCATTTAATTTTGAACAGATCATAGCTCCCTCTTCAGTTGCTGTTGTTAACTGCTGTTGATGTTGACTTTGACTTATGGTGACCATATGAAGGAGATGCCTTCAAGTCACCCTACCATCAACACCCTGATCAGGTCTTGCAGACTGAGGGTCATGTCTTCCTTGGTTGAGACTGTCCATCTATAATGCAGTCTTCCTCTTTTTCCTACTGCCTCCTACCTTTCCAAGCATTATTGTCTTTTCTAGTGAGTCATATCTTCTCATGAAGTGTCTGAAGCACAACAGCCTCAGTTTAAGCATCTTGGCTTCTGGGGACAGTTCAGGCATAATTTGCTGTAAGACTGATGGATTTCTCTTTTTGGCCACCCATGGTATCTATAGAACTCTTCTCAACATTTCAAATGTATTGATTTTCTTCTGTTCCAGTTTCTTTATTGTCTAGTTTTCACAATCATACATATAAACTGGAAATATGATAGCAAGGACAATACTGACTTTAGTATTCAATTATATGTCTTGACACTTCAGGATCTTCTCTAGTTTCTTCTAAGCTGCCCTTCCAAGTCCTAGTCTTGTCCTGATATCTTGACTGCAGTCTCCATTCTGATTAATGACTGAGCCAAAGTATGGAAAATATTTATTTAACCTTCTTCAGTAGCAGCTGGCAAATTCCATTTCATTGGGATGGTCAGTCTGCTCAGGGTTTCAGTCTGAACTGTTTCATTAAGGAACTGTCCAAATTGCTGAACTTATTTTAGCTCTTCACAACTCATTTGTGTAGCAGAAATCCATACCTTCCCATCCGAACTGGGCCTCTGACTTGAAACACAGCTGAATTTTAAGTATTTACATATGTCTAAACTCCCATAGTGACTGAGCAGAGTTAGCTAGCGCCAGCTATTTTGGTGAAAGCATATTTATAGCTGCTGTGTGATCTTTGTTTTGTTTTACTACATGTTGTATTTTATAGGTATTTAATGTCATTATCTTCCAGCAATGCTTTGAATACAAGCTGCCTCTAACCCTTGTGGGAGTAGGCAAGCTAAAAATAACTTCCTTTAAAAAATGAAATGGGAAAGGTTGTTATGGAGGAAAATGCAGAATGCCACTTGCTTTATTCAGAAAAAGCCACTTCATTCCAAGTTTTGCTTGCCCATGCTGCCCTCTCTGGCAAAATGAGAGGAGGAAAGAGGTGGGAACAAGAATATTTTAGGAGAGGAGTATATGACCACTGCTATTATTCCCAACTACAACTCTGAAGACCAGGGTTTGATTGTTGCCTTGGCCATGAAACCCACTGGGTGACCTTGAGCAAGTCACATGCTCTCAGCCTCAGGGGAAGGCAATGGCAAACCTCCTCTGAACAAACCTTGCTAAGAAAAACCCACGATAGGGTTGTCTTAGAGTTGCATAAGTCAGAAACTATTTGAAGGCATGTAATAACAACAATTATTCCTGCACTGGAGTTTTTGGTACCAAATTCTCTTGTGCTCTTTTATTTGCCCGACTTCACTGTGTTTTAGTTTGGTCCTACAAGTAGATCACAGAGGTGTGCAATGTGGCCCTAAGCCTCTTTTTGGAGCCCTCAAGCCTTCCAGAGACTCTAAATTACAATTTTTCTGCTCAAAGAACAACAGTGAATTGCTTCTACTTCACACCTAGGGTTGCCAGGCTGGATATCAGACAAGGCCCCTGTAATGGTCCATGAAGAAGGATTAGGTATCATAAAACTCTGTCAAGCTAGACAAGGGTACCTGTCTTTTCCTCTCTTTCCTTCCACACTCCAACTTTGGTTTGCAGCCATCCACTCCCAACATGCCTCTTACCACCTTGAGGGGGACCCGGGGGTACTGAAGTGCCATTAATAAGAACAAATCTCTGTGCTCCTCCATGCCTAGCCCCCAATCTCCATCAAGGAGGTAATAGCCATATTGGGAGGAGAAAGCTGCGGCTGAAATTTGGCAAGTAAGAGAGGACATGTGCCTTCATCTTGCTTGACAGAGTTTTGTAATACCATCCATGATCCATTCAGGATAATAGCTACAGAATCCAAATTTTGTATCCAGGCTGACAACCCTAGGGACACCTCTAGGTGTGGTGATTCATCTTTCAAGGGCCCAACTATGTTAACTGTTTAACATAGCTGTTTTTGAGAACTAGAAGTAGACTATGAAGCTCATCTGGATTGTATTTGTTTGGGGCCATTGAGGGCAGTCTGTGTGGCGCCCCACAGGATCTCAGAGGCCAAAAAAAAAAAAAAATCATCCTGACTCCTACAGTTGCCCACCTTTGTTATACTGTAATTAAAAATATAAGAGTCAGTGATGAGTAGTAGTTTGAGTGTTGGACTAGGGGTGCATTTACACTGTAGAAATAATGGGCTTGAAAAACCACTTTAAATGCTGTAGCTCCCTCCTGCAGAATCCCAGGATTTGGAATTGTAGGTCTTCAGTGTTCTCTGCCAAAGAGTGCTGGTGCCTCACAAAACTACAAATCCTAGGATTATATATGATGGAACCATGGCAGTTGAAAGGTGTCAAAATGCATTATTCGACAATGTAAGAAATTGCACCCTAGGACTCTGGAAGACCAAGGTTTTAATCCCCACTCACCTGTGGAAACTCACTGGGTGATCTTGGGCATGCCTAAGAAAAAGGCAATGGCCAACCTCCTCTGAATAAATTTTGCTAAGAAAACCTTCTGATAGGGTCACTATAAATCAGAATTGACTCAAAGCCATGTACAAATATACCTAATTCATTATGGCCATACATTGTGTTCACAAATTTTAGCTGGTTTCCCACTTTAGTTTTCCTGATGTATTTAAAGTATTCTTTATTAACAAATAAAGAATAATAAACTATGAGCAAAATATCCCTTTAGACTTTTCTTTTTCTTTTTGGTCTTCCTTATTGTCTGCTTGCCTTTCTTTTGTGTATGCTCATGGTTCTTTTTGTTCTCTTCATTTGGACAGGACCTCTACTTCCTGAAGGAACCGTAATTTTCTCTAATCATTTCATTTATGATGTTTGTTATCTTGGTGACCTCTTGGACTTTACACTTCCTTTCCTGATCTGTGTTATGTATTGTAGCTGAGCTTCTATTATGGTTTTGAGTATCCCCAAAGATACTGGAGAAATTTAAGTGACCCCCTTGACTCTTTCTTTCACCTTTATTTTTGCTAATTTCCTTATTTTAGAGGTATTTCCCAAAAGTAGCTTCTTCACAGGCCAAAGGCCATGCTGTCTGTCTTGTGGTCCAACAAATTTGGAGACCACCAGTGGGAAGGCATGTTTTGTATTTTTTAATCTCTTTTAACTTTTTAAATTATTGTAATCTGACTTGAATCACATTTTGGGAGAAAGGCAGGAAGTAAATTCCATATATCAAATAAATAATAAAATATCATGACACAGGAAGAAACGCAGTGTCCATGTAGGACTAGTAAAACAGAACATTTAACTCATTACCTATTGTACTACTCAGTTTATGACACACCTAGGAAAATGTTTTGAATATTACAAGGCCCTACAAATTCCTTGGTGGAGTGTACGCTCAGGTTTTTATTAAGTGATTAAAACCTACATATATCTGAATGTGTCATTCATTTGTGTGTGTGTGTTTTAAAAATTGTAGTATCAATTCTACAGGGGATGAGTTAATTGAAGAGCTTTGTCTGTTGTTTAATTGCCTATTTTGACCTTGAATGTATGGAAACTGCTCGCTTTATTGTCTGTTACACTGCAGTGTGTTTTAATAGTTATGCATATGTACTATGTATGTTGTAATGGCCAAAATTGTTACACAGTAAATATGAGACTGAAAAGTGTCCTTAAAAAAGCACTGGATTTAAACAGGAAAAGTAATTAACATCACTAAAAATGAGCAGATTAAAAAAGAAAAACATTCTGTGCCTTGAAAGCAGAAAACAGAACTTAATTTGTACCAGGTTTTAATGCTTGGTCATTTCTATGGGTTTTGTTATCTTCCATTTACTAGTTATTTATGACAGCTATGCAGCATGTGGATGCATATGGGATGCATATGGCCCCACACAATGCATATGGCCCCAAGGACCTCCACTCTGGCCTCCCATACCCTAAACTTTCTGCCTGGAAAGACCAAACAGTTTTGGCACATTTCTCAGCATGATTTAGGCCCATGGGGACTATTTTTCAAAACTGTAAATGGCCTTCTATAACTTTTCTTTCATTCATTTCTTCTATATTCCATCTGTATTTCATCATATTCCATTCATACTCATATTACTTCATTCATATTCCGATTTTCTTCCATAGTGAAGGGATTTTGATCTCATCCAGGTCTTCTGTGCAGGCACTAACCAACATAAGTTGCTAAACTTCAGCTAACTCTGCACATACAATGGCTGGAATCCTCGTTGTGTCAGACACATAGATAAGTTTTCTTACACCTGTGGTTGTACTATTTTTAAAAAGCTGTTAAGCAATTAATTTCATGGCTGCATAAATGGAGTTCCACAAATGTAGCCTTTTCACATGGTCTAAATCAGTGATTCCCAAACTTTAGTCGTCCAGGTGTTTTTGACTTCAGCTCCCAAAACCCCCAGTCAATTTGGTCAACAGTTATACTATGCAGAAGAAATCCAAAATATCTGGAGGACAAAAGTTTGGGAACCACTGGTCTAAATCCTCATGCTAGTCTCAACTAGAGGAAAGCCACTGAATCTATTGGATTTAACCACATATTGACTCATCATTGAAGAACTGACTGAATGGTTTTTTTGTCTAGTTGGGATTAAGGCAGCCAGCCATGCAGTTGTACAGTCTTGGATGGTGCGTAAGTGCTTTCAATGGAGCACTGGGACTGCAGAAACAGCCACTGTGCCTTCTACACTGTGGCAAGAGACAATAAAGAGGCACACCAGTAAATGCACAGTTTCAGTATTGAGCAGAATAATAATATTTAATATTTTAATAATAATAATAATAATATTTATTTATATTTCCCGCCTCTCCTAATGGATCGAAGAGTGGTACAGAGCAACCACCGTGTAGTAAGCACAAGGTAGGATTTCAGTTCATGTATGGATAGAGACTGTGGAAGTAAGACTGTTTGCTGACCCTCCCCCAATGTGACATTTCACTTTGCCTCTGACTTTCACACATATAACCCAACATTTTTTAAAGGACCATTTAGGAATACACTATTGTATGCACCAAGGTTGCCACAAAAAGGATTCTAGCCATATATTGCCAACCGCTGGCTCTGTGTGTAATGCTCAGAGTGGAAAAGATCTGGAATGGGACCAGCACCATGATCCTGTCTCCCCCCCCCCCTGCCTGCCTGCCTACAGATTACATACCTAGGAATGAGTGGGAAGGTGGGTTGAGTTTGCTGTATAATATGCTCAGAACATTTTCATAGGGAATGCTACAACTTAGGCCATGACACTGCATGGTGGCTAAGAGAGAGAACTACAAATCACAATGCCCTTACCATTGGCATTTTTTTAACAGGTAATGCCCCTCTATCTCACCTACACACACACCCACACACAACTTTGCCCTTCTTGCCCCAACAGAGAAAAAGTGTTGTTGTTGTTGTTTTTGTGTGCCTTCAAGTTGTTTCTGACTCATGATGACCCTAAGGTGAACCTATGCCTATGATAAAGTTTTCTTGGCAAGATTTGTTCACAGGAGGTTTGCCATTGCCTCTCCCTGAGGCTGAGAGCATGCGACTTGTCCAAGGTCACCTAGTGGGTTTTCATGGCTGAGCTGGGAATCAAACCCCTGTCTCCAGAGCTGCATTCCAACCCTCAAACCATTATGCCATGCTGGCAGCAGAGAAACAATGCTGTTACTAATAATTACCTTGTTTAATGATTAAAAGAAGATGCAGTTTGAACTCTTGAATGCATATATTTATACTAAATATTATTATGTGCTTAGTAACTGGGAATGCCTTACATAGGGTAAGCAAACCTTTTTGCTAGTTATGGCTGTATTACTTTAGGCTGAAACGTGTTGGCTTTTGGATTGCACCTGTGGGTAGGATCTGAGCAAGAAAGAAGTGAGGTCAGAGTCAAAAGGTACAATCCTTATGATTGTTTAGCACAAAAATGAAAGAAAGAAAAAAGACATTTGTAACCAAGTATTCTCATTTCTCATCCTGTGCAAGTTTGTTGTCCATAACTTTTGTAGCAAAGGATTAGGAACAGAATAAACAGAAGTACTGAGTAGATAATGTTGCTTACCCAGAGTGGGACTGGTGAGGGGAGGAGGTATGAAAAGAGGTGGTTAGTCAGGGAATAGTTTATTAAGAGGACTGCAAATCTGCATTTGGCCTATGGCAGGAGGTCCCCACTCCTGCTTTACAGCTAGCTGTTGTCAACATTATTGTGTAATCTGAGAACACTGGAGTTAAGAGTTGCAAAGACTGTAAAAATCAGGATTTTTTTTAAAAAAATCCCAGAATCCCCAAGCCAACTCCATGTTGGGTAGAAGGTTCTAGGAACTATAGCCTGAAAATATTCTTTTTTCTCTGTCATCCCTAACAGAGGGAACAGTTGGAAGTCTTAAGGGTGCTACAAGATCCCTTTGCATACTAATATTCCAGACTGACATGGATATATTTCTAAATTCTAAAACACACCAATTGCTTAGGAAATATAGAGAAAAACAAACCATGTACCTGCTTTGCCCTTTCCTCCAGACATACCCGTCAAACCCTTCAGTCCTTTGTCACCTGTATAAAAGGGGGAAAAAGTGTGTCCTTACATCCGGAAGTGCACATACTGGCAAACATATTTGCTTGATTGTGCAACATTTGCTAGGCGGATTTGGAGAAACTGAGCAGGCTGCACAAGGTGATGTGCCAAATCAAATACTTCAGCCAACCCTGGAAGGCAAGTAAATTCTCCTGAACACAAAGTGGGACTTGTTTCCGAGTAAGTGTCAGTAGAACTGCCCTGTCAAGTTTTTGTTTTGGTGAACAGAGCTGCAAATTTTAATAGCTGACCCATTAAAGGTTCAGAGGCTTCACGGGTAGATGGTGCCTGGTGCTTCCTTCTTGCATGGACGAGCAGCAAACATTGGAGATGGATAACATTTTGTAAGGAAGCTGAATGATACCAGAGAGGGAGAGAGAATCATAACACTTGCCTACAGCACACACATTTATTTTATGTTAGATCTTGCTGTTGTTTCTGACCAAATGGGTTTCACAAGTGTTAAAAATATTAAAGGCCAAATTTTCTTACAGGCTGCATCTGCATTTTTTAAAGTGAAGATTTTTTAAAATTCAGTTGCACTATTATTTTTAGAATAAAAACAACAGCTGGTGCAGGAGGGTTTTTTTTTAAATTAGAATCACTGGGTTGGGGAAGTGGAGATTTTAAATTCTTTGTTCCCTGCTGTAGACCTGCAGAAAATCTTCCTTTTGCAGTACACTCAGATATGGCTTTTGATTCACGTGTCAGTGAGACAGTGGATCCACTCTGGGTTTTAGCCTAACTAAACATGACAGGAACTGTTCAAGGTGCTGAACACCCCCCCCCCATAAGTTTAACACATTGGATCATTCTTTTAAAATTCATACTAAAAACCAGAGTGGATTCACTGGCCCACTAATAGGTGCCAGTAGCAGCCATTGACAGCAGGGAGAAAACAGCTTGTGTCAATGGGATTGAAACACAAAACAAAAATTAACAGCACCTGGGAAGTGTCTCAATAGGAATATAAGAGCAGGCAAAACTTTCTGTCTTCACACACTGTATATTCCCTAGGAAAGCCCAAATCTCCATGTTTGCTGTTGGTTTTCAAAAGCCTCAAAGTGTGATTTGTAACAACATACTTTGTATCTCATTTAGTTTGGTTTTAATTCTAAAACAAGGTGTGTACAAGAAGTCGCAGAGAGTGCAAAACGGGTGATTTGGGCAAGAAACGTGAATCACATTATATTCTTCTCCATCCCTACTTGGAGACAGCAAGAATTAAACTGTGGACTTCCTAGATACAGAGCATGTTCCTCAACACTGAGCTAAGTGGCTTGTAGGCACAGTCCTGTTACTTTCTCACATGTCCAGGTACGTATGAAGGAGTATAACACAGTCTGTATATCTTTTATATTTCATAGACTTTTAACTGAATTCTCTCCTCCTGCCTCACGTAAGCACTGTATGCTGGAACCCCAGAACTTTTTTATGTTTGGGGATGTCATCTTTGGCTGGCAGGTTGTTATTAATTTTGCCTATTTGCAGGAGGAGGGCACATTACTTTTCCCATCCCATCCCTGAAGCATCCTTAAATATGAAGACTCGTACAAGCACAATGTGTACTTAGAAGTGCCCTCATGTGTTCAATGTATCTTACTCCCAAGCAAGCATGCACAGAACAGATGGCAGGCAGCTTTTCTTATTTCTAGGAGGTCTCAATGAATGACAGTAATGGTCTCAATAGCTCTTATTGCTTGGTGGTTTAGTACAATTCTTATTAATAATGCCTGAAGATGCTCAGCTACATAGCAGTCTTTGTGGTCTAATTTTCCCTGAACATTTCCAGGGTTCAACCTTCCAGCCTACTCTTAGGAGGCTGAAAGCTGTTCTGTCTTACCCCCTTTCTGGGGTCTATGACTGTATGCAACTTTCCCTCTCTATAATAAAATGGGTTTTACTTCTCCAACACTTGTGTAACAATAAACCTTTTATAGTAGTTAAAGTCTTTTAGCCTTTAAAGTTACTTAGCTCTAACAGTTATGATGATATTTTTGAAAACTTGTAGGCAATGCCTGGTTAGTCACAGGGCATCACTTTTATTCACCGTGGGTAGCAGGCATCAACTCCAATTTAACTCCCAGTACTTTTTTTTTTTTTGCTCTGGAAATAACAACCATCTGTTTAATTTGGGAAGCAAAAAATAGCAGCTGTTTCATGTCGTGTTCTGTGCCTTACAACACATTCAAAAGGCTTGACAGAGGATTAAAAGAAAACATACCCTTTCTGCCAATTGGGCCAATTTTACCCATCATTCCTTGGTCACCAGTACTGCCAACTGCTCCTTTGTCCCCTAGAAAGGAACGAGAGAGTAAAAGAATGTCCATTTCATTAAGTTTCAGCACATTATTTTCTAGCTATTTACATCATAGCAGTTCCTTTTATATACCTGCAGGACTGCGGCCCATTAATTTCATGGGGTTTTCTTAGGCAAGGAAAACTCAGAGATGGTTTTGTCAATTCCTTCCTCTGCACTATAGCCTACTGGACCTGGTGGTCTCCTGTCGAAGTACTGACCAGAGATGACCCATCTCAGCTTCCAAGATCAGATGGGCTCTGGTGCCTTTTACGGTGTTTAGATTGCCTCTCCTAAAGTTACAAGCCTTCGCAAAATGTATGGGGCTGGCAGCAGAAAGATGGACAGCTACATTTCTACATGACTGGGCTCTTCTTCTCTAGAGGTCCATGTATATTTATACCATTGTGCTACTTTGGCATCCATGGTAAATGGAAGAGACCATCAAGACCAATAGGTGGCTTCTGAGAAACAGAGATTTCATTGTTGCAAGTGAAAGAGGATGTTACAAGTTTTCATGTTGTCTTGGGTGACATTGCTGGCCACCTTCAGGATCTCAGTATTGAAATTCTCTAGTGCAGCAGCAAAGTAGCCTGGGGCCCATCTAAGTGGTTCTTTTAATAGTTGTGTAGCAGGCAGTGGTTCAACAGGCAGTGATAGATGCTGGGTCCCATACTAATGAGAAGATGAATTTAAAGAAGATATTCAGGAGGTTGAACCTATTTTTGGGGATACAGTTCAGGACCTTGGACAGTTCATTTCAAGTCCAGACCCAAACCCAGATTGGATTCCCAGCTTCACCAAGATATGGAAGCCACCAGCTACTGCTGACAAGACCATGCCCTTCTCTGATATGATGCTTGGAAAGGCCAGCTCATTGAAAAGTTATTTTGAAAAAAGAATTGCTGTTGTTACACGAAAATAAAATAAAATAAAATAAAGTAACACTTTGCTGTTACTCTGTTTCTCTCTGATGCTGGCTACACGAACAATTCCTTTGAAAATTAAAAAGTAAATCTAAAAAAATTAAATAAATAAGAGAAAAGGCCTTGAATGTAAAGATAAAAATATGTACAATGATCCTGAAAGCATTTCTATACCTCCATAACTGATGAGAAAAATTAGGAGGAAAGATAATTCATTACATGAAAACTATGATTCATCTACACTGTAGAAATAATGGAGTTTGATACCACTTTAACTCCATGGCAGCTTCCTATGGAATCCTGAGATTTGTAGTTTTGTGAGGCATCAGCATGCTTTGTTAGAGAAGACTAAATACTTAGTAAAACTACAGGATTCCACAGGATGGAACTTCAGTACTTAAACTGGGGTCAAACTGCGTTATTTCTACAGTGTAGATTCACTGGAGCTCTATTGAGTTCTTTTTAAACCCCTGCTCTTGTGACAAATTGCTGCCACATTCTGGGAAAAGTTTCCTCTATGACATTTCTGATTGCCATATGGAATGCAGGAGCCCTCTAAGGGAAAAAAGTAGCACCTGACCACTGCAGCTTACTATTTTTAGACCTGGCCAGTACAGTACTGTGGCCATGAGTGTGACCATCTGTGTAAGTGTCAAACTGTTAAAAGTTTGTGTTTATTAAGTCCCCTACTTACCAGCATAGCAGCAGGTTTTGTGTATGTTTTGACAGCCCATTCCAACAGATTGGATTCAATTTTGAAGAGCAATAGTTTTTGATTTGGTGCCATTGGAGACATAATGCTGACTGGTAGCAGATGGTTATCCCTACAGTACTGCCTAAGAAAACAGTATGCAGTTTCAAAGCTTGTTTGCCTAACTAAGAGCTCCTGACTGAGATGCCCGAAGGCATCATATTTTTGTCCCAGAAACATTATTTTCAAGAATGATGCAGAATTTGTTTTTACGTGACTAAATTAATCCACAACTCCCTTTGTGCTATTCTCAGTACTTCACTGATTGTGAGCACAACGCTATCACAATGATGGGCAGAAGACTTAGAATCATAGAGTTGGAAGGGACCACAAGGGCTATGCAATCTGACTTCCTGCCATGGAGGAATACACAATCAAACACTCCTGATAGATAGCCTCCAGCCAAAGAAGGAGACTCTGCCACTCTCTGGGGCAGAGTGTTCCACTGTCAAGCAGCTCCTATTATCAGGAAGTTCTTCCTAATGTTGAAGTGGAATCTTCTTTTTTGTAGTTGAATTCATTGCTTCATGTCCTAGTCTCTGGAGCAGCAGAAAACATGCTTGCTCCATCCTTAATGTGGCATCCTTTTAAACAGGGCTATCATCTCACCTCTTAATCTTCTCTTCTCCAGGCTAAACATACCTAGTTCCCTAAAATGTTCCTCATAGGGTATGACTTCCAGACCTTTCATTATCCTTATCTCCCTCCTCTGGACATGCTCCAACTTGTCCAGATTTCCATATGCAAAGAAATGGCATGAGAGAACAATGAGTCTCTGGGTGCTAGAGCAGAGACACAGTGCAACCAGCTCTGTCAGTCAAGACGATCTCTGTCAGTCAAGACCAAAGTAGGGATGGAAGGTGCATTTTGCCCTCCCTAAAACAATATGTACAAGGACTTTCTAGCACTAGAATAAGGGACAAATCAAAAACAGGCATGTAGAGAAGGGGGGATTACTTAATTTGCATGTGCAAATCTTATTCTTTCTGTGTACAGGTGAGGGCTATGCATTTTCTCTTTTTGAGGAACATGTTAATAACCAGGGACAATGAAAAGCAAAATTTCATCCAAGTACAGTCCTATGTATGTTTACTAAGGAGTAAATCCCTATTCTGGTGTTGTTCAGCCTAATGAGGTACAGAAAGGAAAAAGGATTGGGGAAAGAAATCTGGTAACACTTTTAATAGTAAGGAGTTTATATTTCAGTGTAAACTTTCATGGATATCAATCTACTTCCTGAGATGCATTAATGCACTAAATAAGGTGTATTTATGAGGAGTCAGAACATCCCCTCCATACTCATTTCCATCAACTGTGTTGGTACCAATTGGGCCTTCAAACTGGGGTGCCAGAACACAGAAGGTCTTCTCCCATGTTCTCCCACAAAGTATTGCCCTCACTAACACTGAGATCCTCACATATGTGTGTCTGTTTGTGCATGTGTGCCTTCAGTTCACCTGTCAACTTATGGTGACCCCATGAATTTCATAGAGTTTTCTTAGGCAAGGAATAGGTGGTTTTGCTAGTTGGTGATAATTCCTGTTCTTTCCTCTGAAATATAGCCTACAGCATCTGGTATATGTTGGAGGTCTCCCATCCAAGTACAGCTTAGCTTCCAAAATCAAACAGGATCTGGTACCTTTAGGGTATTTAGGCCAGGTTCCTCAGATACAGGGAAGGATACAAATGTATTAAGAAATAAATTAAATAAACCATGCTCTACACAGGGAAGATGATGGTCTGAGGAAGAAAGTCTCCTCTATACACAAAAAGTTCTAATGTCACCAGACCCCCATGAAGTCTTGGCAAATCTCAACACCTCATGGAGACCCCAACATTCACAAAGGAACTTCTCCTCTTTAGAATATTCCATTTGAATGGCAATGGAAATCTCAGTCCAGTGATGAGACTGGAAAGCTCCTAATCCTTCTCAAATATTACTTTATTCAGGCTTCAGAAGACCTGCACAGGGTTAGTGTCTCTGTTTCCCTCTGAATTCAGGAAGTGTTGCTAGGATTGCTGTCTGTGTGAACTAGATTATCTTTTATCTATTTCCATTGTTTGAAAAGAATTGGAAGAATGGAAGGTGTGAAGAGCAGAGTGGTGAGGGCTAAGAAGAGTGGCTCCTCAAATATTGAAGTTCCACATTGTCCTCAAATTGTCTCTATTCCGGGCAATCATAGAATCATAGAATCATAGAATCATAGAGTTGGAAGAGACCACAAGGGCCATCCAGTCCAACCCCCTGCCATGCAGGAACTCCAAGTCAAAGCATCCCTGACAGATGGCCATCCAGCCTCTGCTTAAAGACCCCTAAGGAAGGAGACTCCACCACACTCCGAGGGAGTGTGTTCCACTGTCGAACAGCCCTTACTGTCAGGAAGTTCCTCCTAATGTTGAGGTGGAATCTCTTTTCCTGCAGTTTGCATCCATTGTTCCGCGTTCTAGTCTCTGCAGCAGCAGAAAACAAGCTTGCTCCCTCCTCAATATGACATCCCTTCAAATATTTAAACAGGGCTATCATATCACCTCTTAACCTTCTCTTCTCCAGGCTAAACATCCCCAGCTCCCTAAGGCGTTCTTCATAGGGCAAGGTTTCCAGACCCTTCACCATCTTAGTTGCCCTCCTTTGGACATGCTCCAGTTTCTCCACATCTTTTTTGAATTGTGGTGCCCAGAACTGGACACAGTATTCCAGGTGGGGCCTTACCAAAGCAGAATAGAGTGGCACTATAACTTCCCTTGATCTAGAAACTATACTTCTATTGATGCAGCCTAAAATTGCATTGGCTTTTTTGGCTGCCGCATCACACTGTTGACTCATGTTCAGCTTATGGTCTACTTGGACTCCTAGATCCCTTTCACATGTGGTCTCATTCAGCCAGGTGTCCCCCATCCTATATCTGTGCATTTCATTTTTCCGCCCTAAGTGCAGAACGTTACATTTCTCCGCATTGAATTTCATTTTGTTAGCACTGGCCCAGCTTTCTAGTCTATTCAGGTCATTTTGAATTTTGATCCTGTCCTCTGGGGTATTAGCTACTCCTCCCAGTTTAGTGTCATCTGCAAATTTGATAAGTATGCCCCCAATTCTGTCATCCAAATCGTTAATAAAGATGTTGAACAGCACTGGGCCCAGGACAGAACCCTGTGGGACCCCACTGGTCACTTCTCTCCAGGATGAAAAGGAGCCATTGTTGAGCACCCTTTGAGTTCGGCCAGTCAACCAATTACAAATCCATGTAACAGTTACCTTGTCTATCCCACATTTTGCAAGCTTGTTTGCAAGAATGTCATGGGGAACCTTGTCAAAGGCCTTACTGAAATCGAGGTATACTATATCCACAGCATTCCCTTCATCTACCAAGCTGGTAATTTTATCAAAAAAAGAGATCAGGTTCATTTGGCATGACTTGTTTCTCTGAAACCCATGTTGGCTTTTTGTGATTATGGCATTGGCCTCTAAGTGTTCACAGACTCTCTGCTTAATGATCTGCTCTAGAACCTTTCCTGGAATTGATGTCAGACTAACTGGACGATAATTGTTGGGATCCTCTTTTTTTCCCTTTTTGAAGATGGGGACAACGTTTGCCCTCCTCCAGTCTGCATCCATACAATCATCCATACAAAAGCAGAAATTTCAGATAGCCAATATCTGACTTCACGCATCCTAGCACATCACACACAAGCACATATCATCATCATCATCATCATCATCATCATTGAATCATAGAGTTGGAAGGGGCCACAAGGGCAACTCCTGCTGTACAGGAATACACTTACTAAAGCAGCATTGAAAGATGCTCATCCAAACTCTGTTTAAATAGTTCCAAAGATATTAAGATAAGGAATGTTGATATTTCCCCCCTTCTTTATTCCCCCCCCCCTTCTCCCTTTCTTATGCATCTAGTGAGATCCACATTCTGTCCCAAGGCTATCTTGATGTCATCATGTTGTCCTCTTTCTGTTGTTCTCTTTTTATCATATTTTTGCCCAAAGAACAGGTTGGGGTACTGGGGAGGGGGCACCAACTGACAACAAAGCTTCAAAGTTGGGGAAATTAGCATTTGCAAGAGCCTTGAGTAAACTTTGGATCATGTGCACCAATATATACCAGTACTAACTAGGGAGAATTCCAGGTGTGGGGTGAATTAAGGTTTTATTTATTTAGAAAAATTCAGAGTGCAATCACACACACAAGATAACAATTCAAACAAACGATAAGGAAAACTGGTCACAATTTACCACATTGAACCCACTGATCAATGCAGCCATTTGTCCAGTGCAGAGTTCACTTTGAGGCCCGATGACCAGATCCGGGGAGAAATCTTGAGTGTAAAAAAGTAAGATGAGTAACAGGAGCTCAAGGGTTAGAACTGCAGGGCCAACCTGGATAGGTGATCTACCACAGCAACTGACTTAATATTATATATTGTGCATGGGAAAGGGGAAATCCCAGAGCAGGGATATGATGTTCAGTGGTAGCATTGTGACTTTCCCAGCATTTATCTCTGTTGCCACACATGTTTGCAACCTTGTGCCCAGCATCTTCCCATGGCATCGCTTAATGCTGAAAACCAGCTGGCTAAACTATTCAGCGGTTTCAATTTTGTAGAGATTTTCAGTTGTGTTTTCAAAGAGCCAATAAAAGTATATGGCAAACAATCATTTGGTTTGTTTTTGTTTTTGCCTGTTCATTCTCCTTTTGTATCCAACCCAATTTTTCTGATATAAGGCAAACTCACACAAGAGAATTTTTAAAATAATGACTGTGTATTGAATGCACTTCAATCATAAAATTTTATTGATCAAAAGCTTAAAGTGTTTAGATTATTGTAAAAGTATGGACAAATTTTATACAGCGATGATTTGAGCACAGCTTAGCTGACTGAAGTATGAAGCCTTTTGCTGTGAAAATGTGCTTTGAAATACATAGCCAGCATGTATAGTGGCCTTTGGGGCTACCATAACATTATTGTTGAAAGGCCATTAAAATTCTTACTGCCCTTTATTACATTTTGCTCTAGTAAATTACAAATTGCTGAATTATAACCTACCCTTCAATGGCCTTGATTTGAGAAGAATGGTTGTCCCAATTCTTCAGCTGCTTGTAAAATGTCCCAGTTTCTCTCTCCTCCTCCCACTTTCCCTTTTGTCCTCAGTTTACTTCAGTTGCTGCAAACGGAGTTCAAAGTGCAACGTAGTTTGCAGTCAATTAACTCAGCAAGAGGGAGAGGAGAGGAGAGACCCAATCTTGCCCTTCCTAGTATACTCAAGCAAAAGCAAACTGCTGCATCCTTTCCTAAGTTGTCTGTTATTCCACATTAATAACATTTTCCATTGTGATCTGTTGCTTTGCCACACCTGTCCCAGCTTTCATCTTTAAATTGTCATTGAGTATTTGGGCTCTCACCCTCAGGTGAAAGCAATGACAAACCTCCTCTGAACAAATCTTGCCAAGAAAACCCTATGAAAGTGTTGCCATAAGTCAGAAATTATTTGAAGGCACACAACAAGTGAAGACACACAATTTTTTGATAAAATTACCAGCTTGGTAGATGAAGGGAATGCTGTGGATATAGTATATCTTGATTTCAGTAAGGCCTTTGACAAGGTTCCCCATGACAGTCTTGCAAACAAGCTTGTAAAATGTGAACTAGACAAGGTAACCGTTACATGGATTCGTAACTGGTTGACTGGCCACACCCAACAATGGTTCCTTTTCATCTTGGAGAGAAGTGACCAGTAGGGTCCCAAAGGGTTTGGTACTGGGTCCAGTGCTATTCAATATCTTTATTAATGACTTGAATGACAGTATTGGGGGCATAGTTATCAAATTTGCAGATGACACCAAATTAGGAGGAGTAGATAATACCCCAGAGGACAGGATCAAAATTCAAAATGACCTGAATAGACGAGAAAGATGGGCCAAAGCTAACAAAATGAAATTCAACACAGAGAAATGTAAGGTTCTGCACTTAGGGCAGAAAAAATGAAATGCACAGTGTGGCAAGGCGAAGGATGGGTGACCCACTGAAGAGGGTTGCTCTGGAAAGAAAGGGCCAATGAAGAAAAAAGCAGAGAGCCAGAGATGGGAACTACGAGATCCAGCAGTCCCTGGGAAAGAAGAAAGAGAGGCAATGCCTAAGAGGGAGGGCCTAAGGAGGGAGGGGCCCGTGGATAAAAGGGAAAAGAGTGAGGCGTTCGGGGAGAGGGAGAGACGCGGAAGAATGGTCGGTGAGGCAGATGCTGGAAGGGAAAGAGAAGAAAACGCAAGAAAGTCTGCAGCTCTTGCTGAGAGAGAGGCCCTAGCAGAAGGGGAGGTAATTGACTCTGGCAGGCTCAGCCCAGAGGAACGGCTTCTGGCCAAGCTGTACTCGCCTCTGAAAAACCTAGAGCCAAAGGAGGCTGGACTAGGACTGGGCTATTGGTCTCAAGGGGCTTTCTATTGGAACCTTCAAGGCCGGGGCTGGCCTGTTGAAGCTGGGAAGGAGGAACTGTAAAGAGAAGAGAAATAAAAGGTGAGAGCCAAAAGGGAGAGTGTGATGAAACATCTCTCCCCTCTCTTGGGAATTGCTTTGTGAATATAGTTTTGAGTTTATTAAAAGTTATAGAGCATCCATCTAGAGTGGTCTACATTTTCTTCTGTCCTGATGGATACATCCAAGAAGCATGGAGTGGGAGGAGTCCCTTGCGGCCCCGCTACATTGGTGTCAGAAGTGGGATCTGTGCAAGGCGGGGCTCCAGGGCCCAGTGAGACTTGGTTTGCATGGTTGGCCGACTAACAGGAAAAGTTGTTGCATACTGTGACCACTCAACAAGTACAGTTGATGGAGCAAATGTTTGTAGCCCAGCAAGAGTCGCAGCAACAGTTGCTGACTCAGATGGCAGAGGCAATGAAGATCCCAAGGGAGGGGGCAAAGCCTACTTTGGAGTCACTGGTAGGGGCCCCAGCTCCACTGAGACTGGTCAAGATGGGCCCTAATGATGACCCGGAGGCATTTTTAAATGCTTTTGAGAGGGTGGCCATAGCTGCCAAGTGGCCTGAGGAACAAAGGGCTCTTATAATAACCCCATGTCTTACGGGGCCTGCACAGGAGGTAGTCGATACCTTGACACCTGAGGAAGCCTCTTCATATGAGAAAGTTAAGGAGGCCATTTTGACTACTCTCAACATCTCTGAGGAGACTTATAGACGCAGACTACGGGAGCTGAAGTGGACTCTAGGCATGCATCCGCGCGTCCTGGGTCAAAAGGTTAGAGCCAGCTGTTTGAGATGGCTGAAGCCGGTGGTGCGATCTGCGCAGGAGGTGGCCGAAATGTTGATGGTCGAGCAATTTATCAATGCATTACCACTGGCTGCTCATAGTTGGGTGCGGTGTCACAAACCCTCCAAGTTAGAAGAGGCTGTTGCTTTGATGGAGGCCTTTGCAGGGGCTGAGGAAGCCAAATTAGGGAAACCTCGGAGGCTGTTGCAAGCAGCTACACCGCGGGGGACAGGAGTCGCCGGTGGCAGACCACCAGAAAGGCGGGGAGTGGTGCAGGGAGACGGACTCGGAACCGAAGGGATAGAGGGCAAAGGTTTGAAAGGAGGAGTAGAAGGAGTAGAAGGAGGCTAACCTTGCCCGGCGACCATTGCTGATGGGAGCCCAGGAAGGTCCCCGGCGTCCAATCAACTGCTTCACCTGTGGTATGGAGGGGCATATCAAGAAGGACTGCCCTCTCGTCAAGTGTGCATGGGGAGATGCCTGGGAGGCCACACAGGTGAGTAGGGACAAAACAGGTAAGGGTGCTTGCGTGGTCACGGCCTGGGTCAACGGACAGAGGGTTCAGGCGCTAGTTGACTCCGGCTGTAGCCGCACCTTGATAAGGAAGGTACCAGGAAAGGGGAACAGTCCCCAGGTGGCGGTGAAGTGTATCCCTGCGGATGTGAACACCCATTTTACCACCAGTGTGAGGGTGAGAGTTGGGAAGGTGGAGCAAGAGATGAGGGTGGGCATGGTGCCCTCAATGGGAAGAGAAATGCTCTTAGGGCGGGATTGGCCCACCTGGGAGGAATTAATCCAGAAGGAGGAGGGTTACGCCGGGGCGGATGTAAGGACGGAAGGGGTAGATATCGCCAGAGTTAACAGAGAGCAGGTGGTCTTTTGGCAGCAAAATGATGCGACCCTACAGGAGGTGTTTAAGCAAGCGGTTCCAGCGGAGGGGGTTGGAAAGAAGGGACCCTACTGACCATTTTTATGGTTTTGGGGTAGTTTTAGGGTTCTGAAGGGAAACTGATATTTTGGATTTGGGGTGTGTGTGCCCCCATGCCCTGAGATTCTGGAGATGTCCTAGGGAAGTCACAAAATAGGATTGTAGGCTACGTGTAGCATACTGTCTAGTTGACATATTTTTTTCAAATCAATTTGTTCATGTGCCCTTTTTTATTCTTATGTTATATTTTATACTGATGCTAGTCTTGGACTGTAATAAAGAATCATTCATTCATACATGTAGCATACAGGTGATATGTTCCTAACTTCTGCTGTAAAAGAACAAGAAAATGAAGGAGACATGTCTTGTTCTAGAGGAGAACTGCTGTCTGACCCATAGCAGAATTCTGTGGATCCCCACATTTGTGCCAACCCCTTCAGCTGCAGAGAAACCATCAGAGGCAGCAAAACAGGGGAGGAAGCTGCAAGAGACAGAGAAGAATTTATAAATAATGACAGTGAAGCAGTAATGGCTTTGTTCTATGACTTGCTTTGAAGGAAGAAGGATGCAACCAATCCAGAGGTGGATTAATAACCCATCATCAGTGACTCACACATGCGGGCACTATAGGATCAAGACATTGCCCCGTACATGTAATTGTAATAATAATAATAATAATAATAATAATAATGTTTATTTATAGCCCGCTCCTCTATTCGCATAATGTATACAGGACAACAAACAACTACATATTCCTTACCTTTGGGTCCCATTGGGCCAACTTTTCCATGTTTCCCCATTTCTCCTGGGTCTCCCTTCTCACCTTCATCTCCTTCAGAAACAAGAAAGAAAGAAAGAAAGAAAGAAAGAAAGAAAAGATGTTATAGATTCCAACTGTACACTTGGTCTTCCATATCCACAGATTCTTTATCCATGGATTCAAACATGCACAGCTTGAAAATATTGAAAAAATATACAAATTCCAAAAAGCAATCCTTGATTTTGTCATTTTATATAAGGGTCACCATTTTGCTATCCACTGTATTGAATAGTGCTTGAACATCCACAGAATTTGGTATCCACGAGGGGTCCTGGAACCAAACCCCAGAGGACACCAAGGACCAACTGTATTTAGAAAAGAATGACCTGGCCTAAGCTTTGAAAGCATATAGTACTTGAGCCATCTGATTTGAAGGCTAGCAACTATTTTTCTCCACAACATGCCAGGGACTGTCACTAAATTTGTGTCCACTAGGTACAATGGCTTCCTTCTTTCCTGGAAACTTGCCAGGGACTGGCAGCCAATGGCTCAGGGGCCAACACCATCCAGGGACCACCATTTTGAGTACCATCAGTGCAGATGATTCTATTCTGAAGTTACTTTAGGTAATCGCACAAACTGGGATACTGGTGTACATGCAGCACCTCTATTGCTGTTCCCAGTCACCACTCAGCTGTTAGGATGTACTGCTGATCGAGAATCATCTACGAGAATCAACCTTCTAAGGGACCACAAGAGCCATCTAATCCAACCCCCTGCCATGCAGGAACACACCACTACAGCACTGAGAGGTGCCCATCCAACCTATGTTTGTATACCTCCAAAGATGGAAAGATGCGCTGGAGTAACCATTTGCCTGTAGAGCCCGGTCGAGGTGTTTCAGTTCATCTTCCAAGAAGTGGGTTTCACAGATACGTTTTGCCCGGTCTACTACTAGTTGAAACACCTTGACTGGGCTCTACAGGCAAATGGTTACTCCAGCGCAGACATCAGAAGGGCTGCCAGGCCCAGAAAAACCCAGAAGACTCAAGACAAGCAACCACTCAAAGGGAAGATATTTTTACCATACATCAAAGGAGTCACAGACAGAATAGGGAAAGTGGTGAAGAAACACAACCTTCAAATGGTTTACAAACCGATGAAGAAGATCCAGCAAATGTTTCACTCAGCCAAGGACAAGAGAGACCCGCCCACAGCCGCAGGAGTCTACCGCATTCCAAGCAGCTGCAGACAGGTCTACATAGGGACCACCAAGTGCAGTGTGCAGACAAGAATCAAGGAACGTGAGAGACACTGCAGACTGGGTCAACCGGAAAAATCAGCAGTAGTAGAACATGCTATAAACCATCCTGGGCATAAAATTGCACTGAAATTCTGGACCATGCCATCAACTACCATGTCAGAATGCACAGGGAGGCCATTGAAATCCATAAACACCTGGACAATTTCAACAGGAAAGAGGAAACCTTGAGAGTAAACAAGGCTTGGCTCCCAGTCTTGAAGGACAGCAACGTCAAGACTCAACCTATGCAAATGAGAAACAGCCTAAGGCCAGGGGCTTCCCAGCAGACAATGAGCACCAGTTAGCAGACATTAATCCTTGTTTGCATATCCTCCCACCCTGAGGACTGCCATTAGCAACAGAACAATACATTTGCAAATTACTCCTTCCTTCCCAGGGTCACACAGGATATATATCTCCATCTTTTTCCAGGCTCTCATTCTCTGAAGATGCCAGCCACAGATGCTGGTGAAACATCAGAAAGGAACTCTTCCAGAACATGGCCACTTAGCCCAAAAGCTCCACAAAAACCTATGGATACCGGCCATGAAAGCCTTTGACTCCACAGAAGCAACAATACTGGAAGATGCCAGAATTGGGATAAGGACTGTCCAAGGCAAATGTTATATTTTTATGGGTGTTGCTACTGAGCAATGGTAGGAGCTGGGGAAGATGCTGGGAGATTATATGCCTGTGTCAGAGCTTGGAAGTAAGAAATTGTAAGTAATCTCATTATGTGTAATGAGTTACTTTTGAGTAATGAGCAGCATAATCTCTTTCTATAAAATAATTTTCTGTTTGTATGTTTGTCAGCGTAGCGTAGTAGTTTAGACTTTGATTCTGGAAAACAGAGTTTGAATCCCCACTCGGCCATGGAACCCACTGGGTGACCCTGGGCAAATCACACTCTCTCAGCCTCAGAGAATGGCTCAAACCCCTCTGAAGAAACTTGCCAAGAAAACTCCATGGCATGTTCACCTTAGGGTTTCCATAAGTCAGAAACAACTTGAAGACAAACAACAACAACAACAACAATAACAACAACACATCACATGAAAACTGCTGGAAGGATTTTGATTAAATTTGGAAGGTACATTTCGGATGATATGACTTATAATATAGACTAGAGCATACATTAAATTCATTTTGGGGACTCCTAGGTTACACCAAATAGTTTGTTTCTTTGGATTTTCATCAGATTGAAGGCATGTCTGGGATGGTTTGATTTAAGTTGGCTGTGCCATGTGCACAAAATTTACATGGGACGAGAGGTTGAGGGGCATCCTGATGATGATGATGATGATGATGATGATGATGATGATGATGATTAAAATTCACATATAGTGGTGTGATACATCTGAATTTTTTTATGAATTAAGTTTAAAAAATAATGTTTTGGAGGTTCTGACATAACTATATAAATTAAATTAAATTTCCGTCTGTTACTGCATCATGTAAGTGGCTAGACAATGGGGTGGCCACATGAAATAGGCTCTTTTCCCTTTAATGGCTGTGTAGAAGAGGGAATTTCAGCAGCTGAAGTCTGAATTACAAGCAGCACCAGCTGAAATTCCCACTTGGGCCCAACTCTTAAATATACAGCAGTCACGTGCCTTATTTCACATGGCAATCTGTGGGGGTCCTGCGGGAATCCCAAGATATTTTTTCATTCATTCAAAACAGTGTGTTTGTTAATGTATTGGTAGAGATATGCTCTCTCAAGGGGAACTAAAACCAGTGCTCAAGATAAAGAATGTTTGAGCACCCAAAGAGACAGGCACTCAGCCTCCAGAGCAGTTGAAATGGCACGATTATTAACAAAAGTTAATGATTCTCCTCAGCAATGCGGGGCTCTGAATATAATTAAGGCCTAAATCAACTTGTGAGTACCAACTAGAGCAGACAGAAAGGGAAATTGGTAACCCAGGACACGACACATTCAATTTGCCATGGCCTCAGGGGATCCTAGAATCATAGAAGAAGCACAGAATTATTGAGTTGGAAGAGACCTCAAGGGCCAACCAGCCCAGCCCCCTGCCATGCAGGAAAACAGAATCAAAGCACCCCCTGACAGATGTCCATCCAGCCTCTGTTTAAAAATTTCCAAAGAAGGAGACTCCACCACACTCTGAGAGAGTGTGTTCCACAGTCAACCAGCTCTTACTGTCAAGTAGTTCCTCCTAATGTTGAGGTAGAATCTCTTTTCTTGCAGTTCGAATCCATTGTTTCATGGCCTATTCTCTGGAGCAGCAGAAAACAAGCTTGCTTCCTCTTCAATATGACACCCCTTCAAATATTTAAACAGGGCTATCATATCACCTCTTAACTGTCTCTTCTCCAGGCTAAACATACCCAGCTCCCAAAGTCTTTCCTCATAAGGCATAGTTTCTAGACCCTTCACCATTTTATTCTCCCTCCTTTGGACCCACTCCAGTTTCTCCACATCCTTTTTGAACTGTGGTGCCCAGAACGGGACACAATATTCCAGGTGGGACCTGACCAAAGCAGAAGAGAGTGGCACTATTATTTCCCTTGATCTAGACGCTATACTTCTATTGATGCAGCCTAGAATTGCATTGGCTTTTTAAGCTGCTAAATCATACTGTTAACTTATGTTCAACTTGTGGTCTCCTAGGAGTCCTAGGTACTGGATGCTTTCCCTCAGATACCAATTTTAGTCTTAAAATTTCCTGGGGAAAATAAACCCTATGAGTCTTAGGGTCTCCATAAGTCAGAAATGACTTGAAGGCACACAACAACAACAACAACAACAACAACAACAACAAACCATGTACGACCTACCTGTCTATTGTTGTCTCTGGCCACAGAGAACAACCCCTCTGGAAACTGCATTGATTCAATGGATCTATGTAGTTGGGACTTACAATAGGATATAGGTTACCATTGTTACAAACTCATAGTCTTAGGCTGCTTCTACATTAAAGAATTAATGCAGTTTTGTGAGCTACTTAGCCTTCTCTGTTAGAGAGTCCTGGTGACACAACAAACTGCAGATCCCAGGATTCCATAGGATGGAGCCATGACAGTTAAAGTGGTGTCAAACTGCATTAATTCTGCAATGTGGCAGCAGCTTTCGAGTTGGAAGGTACTGCAAAAGCCACCCAGTCCAACCTCCTGCCACACAAGAATACACAATTAGAACAACCTAAACTAATTAAAACATTCCTGTAAGATGCCTGTCTATCTATTTTCTGTTTAAAGACCTCCAAAGAAGATGACTCCATCACCCTCTGAGCCAGTCTATTCCATTGAGCAGTTTTTACAGTTTTTACAGTAAAGAAGTCTTTCCTAAGGTTTAGGTACAATCCCCCCCCCCAAAAAATGCTTTTCAAAAAAAATTGCCTGTAGATCATAACCACGATGAGTTGCTTTATCACCTCACATCATTTATCATATCAAGATACATTAAAGGGTACCAAAATATCATCTGAAGTTATACCAAGATTTGAGTGTTGCTGCCCTCATGTGGTGTCTTTTATATTGCCTGTCACTTTATTTTTTTGATTTAAACCATCAAGTTTTGCCTGATTGACTTGTTCATCAAGTTATTATGGTACAGGAAAAGTGTATGGATTCCCCTGTTTTCTCTTATTCTGCAATAATAGTAGAGTTCATTCAAAGCAGTTAACTGGCAAAATTATTCTTCATAGCAGGAATGCAAAAAAAAAAAATACTTGCAATTTTTCTTGTCAATAAGAAAAGTGTTTTGATTTTCTATTAAGGAAATGGTCAACTGCCATGATTTTTTAAAAAATATTTTTCACATTTCAGATTTTTTTCTGCAAAAAAAAAAATTGTGGAAAAAGGTTTGGCTCAGAAAACAATGTAGCTTGCCCAAAATACATGCCCCCCCCCCAAAAAAATCTTGCTTTTTTCCCAAAGGAAAGTTTTGGGTGCAAACAAAAAGCATCAAAAAGTGTGGAAAATCATTGAAAATCTGCAAAAAGTCTCATAATCTTTGCCAGCAGGCATAAATAAGGAGCCCTGGTGGTGCAGTGGTTAAATGCCTCTACTGCAGCCACTCACTCAAAAACCAAAAGGTTGTGAGTTCAATACCAGCAAAAGGGCTCAAGTTCAACTCAGGCTTGCATCCTTCCGAGGTCGCTAAAATGAATACCCAGACTTTTGGGCGGCAAGTAGCTTACAATTGTAAACCACTTAGACACTGCTTAGGTGGTATGAAGCGGTATATAAATGAAGCTGCTCGTTTGACTGCTGTAATCCACTTTGACTCCCCACCAGAAAAGGCAGAATAGAATTAAATCCTATATTTTTCATATTATTAATTCTTGCATGTGAACCTAAAATAAGCAGAAATAATATTCCTATTTTACAGGGGCCTTAATCTAATATTTTGTTCCAACTTTATTAGACCATTTGATTCAGTTGCTGAATTGTAAATCCATACTTGTCTACTGCAGCTGCAACTAGGTGCTGGATTTAAAGCAGCATAATTCATTAATGTGAAGTTAGCACTAGTGAGGACCTCTGGCTTAGCTGGCTCAAAGTGCAATTTAAATTCAACTTCATCCTAGTGGAGTCAGCATGGTGTAGTGGTTTGAGCACTGGGTTATGACTTTGGAGAGCAAGGTTCAAATCTCTGTTCAGCCATGGAAACCCACTGGATGACCTTGGGTAAATCACACTCTCTCAGCCTCAGAGCATGGCAATGGCAAATCCCCTCAGAAGAAACTTGTCAAGAAAACCCTATGGTCTTAGGGTCTCCATGAATTGGAAACTACTTGAAGGCACACAAAAACAACAAGCATTACAGAGGACTGAAGAAACTTGCTGACCTACTTGCAGAACAACTTGCAATCATTTTTGAGAAATCTTGGAGAATGGGCGAGATGCCAGAAGAGTGCAAATGACCAAACATTGTCCTTTTCTTTAAAAAAAAAAAAAAGATCCAGGAAACTACAGGCCCACCAGCCTGATCAATACCAGGAAAATGTTCGGACAGATTCTACAGGAATCTGTCTGCAAGTATGTTGATGAGTGATTAGCAGGAGCCACCATGGGTTTGTAGAACAAATATTGCCAAACTAATCTCATATCTCTTTTTGACCAGGTCACAAGTTTAGTAGAGGGTGGGAAAGCTATGGGTATCATTTATCTGGATTTCAGCAAGGCATTCCATAAGGTCTCCTACCATATTTTGATTAGCAAACTGATTAAATGTAGAATAGACAAAAGCACCATTAGATGGATCCATGATTGGTTGGAAAACCATGCTCTGAGTCATAATCAATGGCTGTGCTTCAAACTGGAAGGAGGTCTTAAGGGTTCTGCCCCTTAATTCTATCTCTTACTCTTCAGCAATTTTATCAATGACTTAGATGTAAACTGGAGGTACAAAAATGGGATGGATGGCTAACACATTGGGATACAGTTCAAAAGAACATTGATAAGCAAGTAAAATAGGAAGGAATTAATAAAATTATATTCAATAAAGACAAATGCAAAATTCTAAATTTAGGCTCCCAACCCAAATAGACAGACATAGGATGGGGGTATACGGCTCAGCAGTACTACATGCAAAAAGCACCTTGGGGTTACTGTTGATCATATGTTGTTCAATGTGAGAAAGCAGTGTGATGCTGCAGAAAAAATGCTGAATGCTATTCAGCCTTCAGTTTCCAAACTGAGGGAAGTAATTGTCCCACTATATTCTGCACCAGTCAGGCTACATCTGGAGTGCTGCATTGAGTTCTCACCTCATTTTAATAAGGATTTAGAGAAATTGGAATAGTTCCTGAGAAGGACAACAAGACTCATAAGTTCGGAGAACAGAACATATGAGAAATGGTTGAAAGAGCTGCGCATGTTCAGTTTGATGAAGGGAAGACTAAGGAGTGACATAATTAAGACTAAGGGGTGACACTCTTTAAATACTTTGCACAGAATCCAGGGTAATATAGATTGCAGAATTTGGCTTTTATTGTTGCATTACATCCTTGGCACAGAATTCAAGGTTTGTTTTAAACGTGGGCCAGAAAAGAAGCCATGGCAGTCATACAGATGGCAGAAACAGCAGTTCACTAAGGTTCACTGATAGGGTGAAATCCTTCCTCATTTCTACCATGAAGCTCAGAATTTGTCCATTCCTGTTTCCAAAAGGAGACTTAGGCAAATACATTAATTAGGTTTGGAAAGTGGACAACAGCAACAGTAGTGGTAACCACAAGAAACAGGACCCAGAGGCAAGGACTGATGTCAAGGAGTTTATAATTGACATTTGTCAGAATAATGAAAGGGAAGCTTTTCAAATACACCACATTGCTACAGGGTAAGCTCCCATTATGAGCTTTCAAATTGCCTTCCAAGCCAGTTACTCAACTCCTAGGACCAGTTTCAAACCCCTTTGAAGTGTCTGTCAACCTTTGTTGAATATCTTTATCTTTCTCTCCCCTGCTCTCCATCCACACCCCATCTGGCTCATTTTTGGCATGGTAAACCAATCCTGAAATTATTGCAATATGTCCTCAAAGCAGGAATTCCCTAGAAGTTCCATGAGGTCACATCGAGATACGTTTGGGCTATTGTTGAATCAGTAACATCTTCCACATGTTCCAGTGGGGTAGCTCTGTTGGCTTGTTGCAGCCAAACCAACAACACTTTGGGGAGATATCATACCAGAGCTCAGAAAAGTTGACCTTTTAGACTCTCAAAATCTCCTAGCCACCATGGCTAGTTAGATCTTCCCCACAAATAAACTGGTTAGTTGTTTCAGGTGCCCGTAAGAGATGAGCTGGACCAGACCAAACGACTGGCTAGTCCAGCATCTTGTTTTCTTCAGTGGCTTCTTGGAAGCCCTCAAGAAGAACATGGTAGCTCTTCAGCCTGGAGAGAAGTGACTAATGGGGTGCCTCAGGGGTCTGTCCTGGGTCTACTGTTATATTTTAAAAAAATAAATGATTTAGATGATGAAATAGAAGGCATGCTTATCAAATATATAGATGATGATGATTACATTTATTTGTATAGCACCATAGGCTTTAACATAGCACTTTACAAAGGAGAGAAAACAACAATCCAAAATAGAAACAAAAGCCTGCCTATGGGGCACAATCTAAAACCACAGACAAGATTATAAAATTAATACAATATTACTAAAACAAAGTTCAAAAAAAAAATAGATGGTAACAAAGTGGGGCAAGGAGTAGCTAATACTTCAGAGGATGGGATCAGAATTTCAATTACCTTGTGAGACTGAACTGTGCCAAAACTAACAAAATGAATGTCAACAGAGATTCATGTAAGGTACTACATCTAGGCAGGAAAAATTGATATGCTCAAATAAAGGATGGGTGGCCCCTGTCTTGAATGCAGTACATGTGAAAATGACCGAGGGGTCTTAGTAGACCAGAAACAAAACATGAGTCAATAGTGTGATGTAACAGCTTTAAAAAGCCAATGCAGTTCAGCAGGAGTGTAATGTCCCCATTGAGGGAAGTATTAGTCCCACTCTATTCTGCTTTAGTCAGACCTCATCTGAAATATTGTATCCAGTTGTGGGCTCCACAGAAGGATATTGACAAGTTGAACTATGCCCAGAAAATGGTGACCAAGATGACCAAGCCTTAGGACGAATGGCTTAGGGAGCTGGGTATGTTTAGTCTGGAGAAGAGAAAAGTGAGGCGACATGATACTTATTTTTAATATCTCAAGGGATGTCACGTAGAAGATGGAGGAAGCTTGTTTTCTATTGCTCTAGAAATTGGAGCCTAAACAGATGGATTCAAATTACAAGTGAAGAGATCCTACCTAAACATTAAAAAAAAAACCTGTAAGAGTGGTTCAACAGACAAATAGATGGTGTTGGCAGCTGGTGAACTTTCTGTCTTTGGAGGTTTTTAAGCAGAGGTAATTGGGCAACTTTAATCCTTTTGCTTTAGTTGTGTATTAGCAGGAGGTTGGATTAGATGGCCTTTGTGGTCCTTTCCAACTCTAATATTCTATGAGTTTGTGATTGCAACAGGACAATATCTTCCCCCTCCCGTTGTTTCCCAGACAACAGTAACTCATTACTGCCTCTGAATCTGGATATTTACATAACTATCATGACCACTAGTCTTGGATAGACTGGTTTTCTGGGAACTTCTCTGATATCCTTTCAAAGCCATCTCAGTTAGTATCTCTATTTATGTGGTAAACTATGGTTTATCACATAAAATATGCTGTCATGGGTCACAGCAAGGGTTACGTGCTGCCATGTAAAAGATGCTGCCATTAGTTTACCATGTAAAATATACTGCCATGTGCCCCATATTGGGAGAAAGGTAGAATATAATGTATATACTCATGTATAAGTCTAGAAATGTAGATTAAAAATTGATTCCCCCCCCCCCCAAAAAAAACCACAGTTATGCCTGCTGGAATTGCTCTATCACATTGTTTTCCTTTTTACCCTCGACTTATCCACGAGTCATATCAAAATCCATCATTTGGGCCCCAAATAATAATAATAATAATAATAATAATAATAATAATAATTTCCCACCTCTCCTAATGGATCGAGGAGGGAGTACAACAAATAAAATCAATATTACAATGTATACATAGATATCTTAAAAACATCAATCAGTAAAAAATTCTAACAATACCACTGCCAATCCAATGTTCAGAACATCCAGGAGTTTTCCCTAAGGCCAATTATGGTGAGTCAAACGGTTAGGCCTGCAGGAAAAGATCCATCTTAAGTGCCTTCTTAAAGGCTTCTAGAGTGTTAATAAGATGGATCTCTTCCGGCAGACTATTCCAAAGTCTGGGGGCAGCAGGGGTGAATGATCTATTGAAGGTCGATCTTAACCTGACTTTCGGATACTCTAGTAATTTAGTTTCAGATGTTCTGAGAGTGCGGGGCAGATTGTGTAGGGAGAGACGTTCCCTCAAGTTACTTGGGCCTAAGCCATATAGGGCTTTAAAAATAATGATCAACACTTTGTATTGCACCCAGAATCTAATCGGCAGCCAGTGAAGTGATCTTAATACAGGTGTAATATGCCCTGATCTAGATGTTTTAGTGATCAGTCTGGCTGCAGCATTTTGGATCAACTGAAGCTTCCGGAATTGGTACAGAGGCAGCCCCATGTAAAGTGCATTACAGAAATCTAATCCGGAGGTTACCAGTGCATGTACCACTGTTTCATGGTCCTTCTGTGCCAGGTAGGAACTCAGTTGGCATATCAACTGAAGTTGATACCAAGCACTCCTGATCATGGCCCCCACCTGAGATGTCAACTGTAGAGATGAGTCCAGGAGTAGTCCCAAACTGCGAACTTTGTCCTTTAGGGGAAGTGTAACCCCATCCAGAACTGGTTGACAAATCTCCATCCCTGGGTTAGGGGTACCTATCACTAATACCTTATTTTTGCTGGATTCAGCTTGAGCGTGTTTTCCCTCATCCAGCCCATTACCAACTCAAGATAGGCATTCAGAGGAGAGATGCCATCCTTGGTCACTGCTTCAGTCAGAGGCATGGAGAAATAGATTTGTCATCTTCATTATACATGAGGTCGACTTATAGTTGAGTATATATGGTAAATAAAACAAATAAAATAACAAATTTTAAAAAATAATTGTCAACAAACATGAGATGTTGGTTTCACAGTATACTTTGATACCACACTGATAGCAGGTTACCTACTGTGGCTTCATCCTATGGAATTCTGGGATTTATAATTTCATGGTACACCTAGATTTTCCTCCCAGAGATATGTAGTGCCTCACCAAACTACAATCCCAGTTGTGAAGTTGAAAGCTTTCACAGCTGGCATCCATAGTTTTTTGTAGTTGTTTTTTTTTTGGGGGGGGGGGGCTATGTAGCCATGTTCTGAAAGAGTTTATTCCTGATGTTTCGCCTGCAACTGTGGCTGCCATCTTCTCTGAAGATGCCAGCCACAGGTGCAGGCAAAACTTCAGGAATAAACTCTTCCAGAACACGGCTACATAGCCCAAAGAACCCACAAAAAACTACAATCCCAGGACTCCATAGAATGAAGCCACGACAGTTAAAGTGATATGAAAGTCTTATAACTTGTGTAGTGTGGAAAAAAGACTGTGGAAGATCTGTGATTTCATATTTTATTTTTAAAAAGCAACTATGAATGTTATGGAGAGCTCAGTTATTATAGCTTTGTAGTAGAACATGGCTCAGACATAGAGAAGGCTCTTGTATGTAGGATAAATGAAGTATATTATCTACAATGAAAGAAAACCCTAATTCAAATAGAAATGGGAAAACTACTGCAGAAATAAATACAATCCTTTCCAGCAGAATAAGAAGTCATTGTACAAAACTTGTCAGGGACTGGATGGGAGGCACTTTGACAAGGCTACCTCAAGGATGATCTCCAAATGTTTTGGACTATGGCTCACATAATATTCTTACTCCTATCTTATTATCTTGTAATGGCTTCTGGAAACAGAAGTCCAAAAGCCCAAGATTTCCCAGCCCTGCTTCAGATAAGTACAGATAATAAATAAGTACTGCATCTGAAGAAGTGGGTTTATCGCCACGAAAACTCATGGGAAAATAAAAACCAGTTAGACTTAAAAGTGTGGACACATTTCTTTTTCTGTTCTTCCACCCCCGCCTCTTCCTTCCTCTTTTTTAATCTGAAGTTCCTCTATAGCTAGATAACAAAAGAAAAAACAAACCAAGGGAATCCATGCAAGCTGAAAAGCTTTAGTCATTTCATTTCTGTACTAAGAAATAAATCATACTTTTATCTAAGTTGGGAGGGGGGAGTTCTGGAAGAAAAAAATTGGTTTTCTATGTGAACAGTAATGGCTTGCAGAGCAAACATCATGCATGCCAGAAGGGGGCAGGCTTGTACATCTATTCAGAAAATGGCATCATCAATCCTTTTTATTGGGCACTCATTCATCTACTCTTATCAAGAACTGACTTTAAAGCCAGGGAGATCAGTGTAATCTGTACAATATGATTTCAGCTACTGGCTTGGTAAATGCAAACACATATACTCCACATGCAGTCACTGACATTCGGTTCGTGGCATACACAGCTCTACATCCAAACTACAGCTGTGTATGTCAGAATTGAGGCTAGAATTCTCTGTCTCCCTTATGGAATAATCAAACTCTTCCAAAAACCTCCCTTTTCATGCTGCCTCCCATCCTTTCACAGCTATTCAGTACCCAGCAAAGACCATGTCTGCATAGCTGAGAAATATCTGACTATGTAGCATAGTACACAGTGTATACTATGCTGATACATAACCATTGAAGGCTTCCTTCAGGGCTGTCACTGTATGTTTTATATTCTCATAGCCAGATGCTTCTCAGGGTTCATTTACACTGTGGAAATACAGTGGCTCCTTGGTATCCAGTGGGGTTTGGTTCCAAGACGCCCCATGGATACCAAGATCTGTCCCATTAAATACAATGGCAGAGTACAATTGTGCTCTAACTGCATCCTGCAGTTTGTAGTTTTACAAGGTTTTCAGCCTTCATTGCGAAAGAGTTCTAGTGCCTCACAAACCACAAATCCAAGGCTTCTGTAGCATGGAGCCATGGCAATTAAAGTGGTGTCAAATGGCATTCTTTCTACATTGTCAATGCACCTCCAGATATTCTCTCCAGCCTCCCTGGGCCACTACATAGGTTAGTATATACATAGCAGGAAGGTGAATCCTGAAGTAGGGAAAGGGGAGATGTACCACATTTCCATCATGATAGAATTTTATTACACTTCTCCCAGGATGTTCCACCCCATGAAACCTTCTTTCAGCCCCCAAATTTCTAACACTCCAGTAACTTAAAACTTCATTTTAGCATTTAGAAATATAATTTAGACATTCAAAGAATAAGGGCAAGCAAAGTTGCCAAGGAAATTGAAACACAGCAAATAGAAATGGTCTATCTGTGAATTATTTTTGGTGTTTCGCTTTCTGCAATGCTAGCAATTTGGGAAATGAAAGGAAATTATATTTGATGGCCGAATTCATATTTGGGGATCAATGCCATCACACTCAAGCACACACAAAGAGCTACACCCTTGAATGCAGGATCTTGGTCATATAAATTTATGTGCATATCTTTCTCACAGCCATAATATCTGTCTAAATACATGGAATCCAGAGGCTGTTCTGTCTACTGCTGAAATGTTGACTGAATTTATGGTGATCCATCAGCATTTCTGAACTTGTTTCCACACAAAACTCATTTTTCAGGCAAAAATACTTTCTAGAAGCATGCTAATTTCGTATCAAACCCCCCACATAGATATCTGGAAAGTGTTTTCTGTGTGAAAGACCTGGGCTTTGTGCAAAAACAAGGAGTGAGACCCTGCTTTATCATCATAATTATGACTGATGATGCACTGTCGAACTTACCTTTACAGCCTGGCAGTGACACAAATGAAGCATTTTTGTGATGCTGGAGATGATGTCCACAGTGCACTCTCAGTTGCAGGGTGCCTCAATAATAGGCAGTTGGAGTCCCACTACAATATCTTGACCCACCTACCAGTCTCAAGGAGCTGTGCCAAACCTTATTTGCCAGTAGGGTTCAGCATCCTGCACAGCTGTTTTACACTTTGGATCAAAATTCAGAACAGATAGAGATCAAAACCACCCTCCCACTGAGGCCATGTGACAGAATATGCAATACCACAGCATTTATGGCATCCCATCCATCTTACAATAATCCTAAAACAGTATTTTAGCTGCTTAAAACAACTCTGTGAGAAAGATTACACTGAGGCTGTTAGGGTGGGGAGAACACAGTGAGTGGAATTTCAATCCAGAAGTCTCATTTGTCATCCAAATACTCTAACTATTGGGTGATACTGCTTATTTATCACATAAAAATCATAATTTTTGAATATGGCTGGAAACCAGGTAATAGGGGAGAGAGATAAATTGTTCCCACATTTATTCAGGCTCTCTGAATAAATGATTTTGGCTAAATGATTGCCGGATGGATTTTGTTTGCCATACACTTAAGCTCCTTAACTGAACCAAATGCTACATAACCTTTTTTTGGTCCCCTCCATCTCTTTATTCACCTTTCTTTTTATTTGTGATCACTGCAGCTAGCTAGATTAAATACTTAGATCATAATAAGAATTGATTAAGTGTATTAATTGGTGTAACTGACCTTTCAATTAATTATAATGGGGATGCCACTATTTCACAGCTTAATTTGTTAATCATCTGCCTCAAGGATTCTTACTAAATGACTGGACCAAAAACAACAGCAACAATAGTAATAAATAATAATAAAAATAATAATAGTAGTAGTCATGGGCCAGCTTGTTCTCGTCAGGAATGGGAAAACTGTATCATCTTTCCTGGCCAAACAATGTTTTTCTTTTGCCAGGAAGAACACAATGGCATGAATTTTGCACAGTTTCTGCCCAGCGTTTGCATATCCCAAAGTGTCTTGTGAAATTATTCTGTGCAGAAATACATATGGCATTTAGGTTTGTTACCTATAAAGCATGGGTTTTGTCCAAAACCCACATTCTTGGTACAGAATCATTGTCTTTGTGTAGTCACAAAGTTTTTTGGACAAGCCCCCCCTCCCCAGCAAGCTTGCATATACAAACAGCACTTCTTGCACACACAAAAATACAACTGGCATCCTGTTCATCAGTCACAATATGATAAACTGGACTTAAGAATAGCCTTACTGCCAGGGACTGATGTTTATGGTCATAACAGCTGGATGTGACCCCTTGAATCTACTTTTGCTTTCTGGCAGGCCCCCAACCCAAGTGGTGCTGAGGTGCTGGAGTTTGGAGTGCTAGGAAATTATGTCTAGAGCATGCCTCCAGCCAAAGGATGTCTTGGAACAAGCACTTAAAAGCAGGACTTTGAGGCACTTCTCCAGCTGCCTGTTCTAAAGGTACCCCACAACCAAGAATGTGCTGTGGATATCATTTCCCAGACCTGCAGTGCCTCAGAAATGTTTGGGTTAGAGCAAAGGTAGGTTTAGAGGCCTGTCATCCATCATAACTACAGTGATGATGCAGAATCTGAGCTTACATTTTTGCACTAAACTCAGTACACATAGAAAAAAATATTCAATTTAGCCATTCGTGTGTGTGTGTGTGTGTGTGTGAAAACTGGTGTGTTTCTAGAAAGTGTTTTTGTCTGAAAATTGTGTTTCTGTATGAAAAACAGTTGTTGTTTTTTCACCCCCAGAAAAAAGGTTTCTAGAAACTCACAGAATGTTTTGTGTGCAAGATTGCAGTGGGGACATTTTTCCCAAAAGCACATGCAAACTGTATGAGTTATACCCCTCAAAATCCATGATTCTTGTATAAAATCACCAAATTGGCTTCCAGAACCAATGTTGTTTTACATGAAAAAAAGGCTGGAGGGCTCAGAGATGTGTCGTCCAATAGAAGTAACTTTCCTGAGCTCTAATGTCAATAAACAAGATCAGCTGTTCAAGTCCACTTGCAAATAACTGCTGTTAGAAGTACTGTTACAGAATTCAGCTGAAAAGTTAGCATGGCAACTTTACATTCCCTTCCCCATGTGGGTGGGGGGAAATGATAGCTCTTGGGTGGATTTTCCCTATATCACAAAAAATATCTTTAGCTATTGCAGAAAGAAAGAAAGAAAGAAAGAAAGAAAGAAAGAAAGAAAGAAAGACATACCCTTGGATGTTACATCAATGGCTCACCTTTTGGTCCAGGTAAAATTGTGTGTGTGGAGCAGATTTCTGTTGTTGGTCGGCTGCTGTCATCCTCTAAGCCAAAGATCTGAACGAGGACAAGAAAGAGTAAGAGGCAGACCTCATGTTTGCAAAGTAGCTTCATCATACTGCTGGCTGTTGAGCTCCACAGGAAATGCCCTTCGTTGTTCCCAGCTTTAATAATCACCAAAATAAAATTTCCCATATAACTCTGGAGAGCTAACTAAATGGAAGATCCCACTTGACTTGAGCTAAATAAAGAACAGCAGTGTTGAAGAGGCCCTAATGGAGTGTGTGTTTTGAAAAAGGGAGCCTCACAGATCATACATTGTGCAATATATTTATACAGTAGTGACAGTTGTTTATTAAAGTTTATCTATTGGCTGTGAAATAATTAAGTGCAGAGGCTCAAGGAGATGTCTTGAATGCATAAGTCTGCCTCTGCTTTGTCTTGTGCCTGCTGGCATCTGAAGCAACAGCTATGTGTTTTGCATTCACTGGGGAAACAGGGTGTTCAGGTAGCACATCAAAAGACAGAGAGGTGGGAATCCTGCACCTCTCCAGATGTTGAGCCTCCCAGCTCCCATCTTTGCACATAGGGTGACCAAACATCCTCCTTTTCCAGGTCATGTCCTACATGTCAACCTTCTGTCCAAGAGGAATTCCAAAAAGCCCTCCATTTTGGGAAAGACTAAGGGGCAGTACAGACCACCCTTTTGGGGTGGTCTTCAGCCACCCCTTTAAGCAGCGAGATAGGGCCAGGGCTGCCTCACTGACAGCTCCAGAGGCCCCATCCTGCTGCTTCTCCAGGCCATAAAGAAGCAGCAAACTGCCGCTTCTCTGCAGCCTGAAAATGGGGTGCAGCGGGTGCCCTGGGCGCCCGCTGCACCCCACAACTGACAGCAGTTCCGAGGGGAGAAAGCGGCCTCTTTCCCCTTGGGGTCCTTTTCCCTCGCGGCCCCTTTCCCCTCGGAGTCCTTGGCGTGGCCGTCTAAAGGCTGCACCAAGGACCAGGCACAAAAAGGGAGCTCGGTTTTCGGGCTCCTTTTAGTACCTTGGAAAGAGCACCACTACATCAGGCACGAGCAGCATTATGTAAACACTGTGTGCACCATGACATTTTGATGGCGTGCCCGTATGGACACCGCCATTTTAAAATGGTGGTGTCCATATGTGCTACAGTTAGGGGGTTGTAGATGCTGCACCCTCCCTAACCCTAATAGTGCCATACAGACAGTCGTTTTGGGCCGTCTGTATCAGCCCAATGAAGCCCATTGAGTAACACCACATTGTGAGTATGACTAAGAAGCTGATTGAGTAACACCATCCTTTGAGAAATGTGTCTACTTTACAGTCTATCCTCATTGCAGATAGGGAGATAGGATGGATCCTTCTACAGTTCTTTTTTCCTAGCAGCAGCAAGAGACAAGACTTGCCTCCAGAGCTCAGGGCACATTTGTTTCTTGGAAGGAAAAGGGTAGCAAATGTGTTAGGCAATGGGCTCTTTGAGGATACAATGCAAATGCTGAAAGGGTTTTTTAGCATAATGGAGAAATGAAAGGAATAATTTAAATGAAGATTCAGTCAAGTTTTGTTGCTAGTAAAGCAGAATTTTAAGCACCTGTCTTGCTCAGAGTTATAGAGGTATATTGCAAGCTAACAAGGCATTTTAATTCAGATAACTAAAGAAATTATCAGAAAAATATGGTTAGTACATATTAAAATACAGTATATGTAATATTGTTATAAATAAAGCATATGAAATGAATTTATATTTAAATTATCATTTTTAGCTTTCGTTTTGTAATGTCCAACCTTTTTCTTGAATGCCCTACACATTGCAGTGCCCTGTCCTCCTTTTCAGTCATGACATCTGGTCACACTGGTTGCATCCCATTGGCATATTTAAATCATTGGTTATGCTGGCCTGGGATGCTGGGAATTGCAATCCAATGGCTTCTCAAAGGTCATACATCTGACATGAAATGGAAGATCCATTGAAGATATTCAGACTTTCCTCTGAGTAAACATCCACATAGGTTTGCCTCTGTGAGGCTGCAATGGTGTGCACTCATAAGCAGGGACAGCCCTATTGTGAGGTAGAGTGGGGCTACATCCACACTGTAGAAATAATCCAGTTTGAGACCGCTTTAGCTGCCATGGCTCCATGCTATGGAATTCTGAGATTTGTAGTTCTGTGAGACATTTAGCCTTCTCTATCAGAGAGCTCTGGTGTCACAACAAACTACAAATGCCAGGATTCCATATGATGGAGTCATGGCAATTAAAGCAGTGTCAAATTGGATTATTTCGGTGGATGCAGTCTAGGAACCTTCCCCAGGCAACAGATGTGGGCAGAAGCAGCTAGAGTGCGTTAAAAGACTGTCACTGTGCTGTGTATATGCAGTGTGGCCTGATCTGCCCTCCCTACCATAGCCTACTGCTCTCAGGTGCAGCCCAGTGCAGGATGCTGTCTTGGCACCAGTACTGAATCAAGAGTGTGATGGTGGGAGTGTATGCATGGTTGCCAGGTCTCAGGCCCTGGCCCTGAATCTCCAGTTTTCATGGGTCATCCAGGCAGGAGATGAGGGTGCAAATTCTCCAGTTTTTGGTGGGTGCAGGTTCAGTCACAAAACTACACATCCTAGAATTCCAGAGTATTGAGCCATGGCAGTTAAAGCAGTAGCCACTTTGAGTCCCTGTACTGAGAGGAAGGTGGGGTATAAACATCATCATCATCATCATCATCATCATCATCATCATCAAATATCAAATGACATTAATTCCACAGTATAGATGCAGCCTTAATTAGTTTCCTTCTTCCCTCCCAGTTTTTGTAGCACCAAGGCTCACTCTCCATTCTGCTCTATATTCACTTTTTTGGTGGAAAAAAGAAAATAGGTTTTCTCTGTGTGTTTGAACGACAAACTTTGAATAACTGTACTTGGTACTAAATGCATAATGTTTAATGATTTCACTTCATCTGTAGCACAGCTGGCCATTAGGAAGAGTGAGGCAGCTGCTTCAAGCAGTAGATTTTATGTTATGGAAGATGAAAATGCAGTAAATTGTTAGTAGTTTAGTTTCTTAGTATTGTATATTTCCTCCCTGGCAGTGGGGGGTGAAAACAGAAATACCTATGGAATTTTCTGTCTCAGGCAGAGAGCTAAGGAAAGGAAATGTGGTACAAAAGAAAAATAACCTTTCCAAGCTCGTTGTTGTTGTTGCTGTGTGCCTTTAAGTCGTTTCTGACTATGACAGCCCTAAGGTGAATGTATCACAGATCTCATTCCCACTATCTTTTAAACCAGATCACAATTCGGTTTGAACTGGTCCTGGTTCCCACTTAATCCGAATTGCTGAAGCAATTCTGAGAGGGAGGCCATGCTCCAGACTCATTTAACCTGCATCTTTTTGATGCTTATTTTTTTCTGCTTCATTTTCAATAATTTGATTTCTCACAAGTGTGAACCACAAGCAGATCAGAATCGATTCAAATTTCCCCTTCAGCTGGCTGGAACCAAATCATTTTGAATCGATTCATTCGTGAATGGGAACCACAAGTGGGTTATTTTGATGCCAGAAAATGACAGAAAATGCGATTGGAGCAGATGTAGTGTAAACCACGATCTGATGTCAAATTGATCCATTGATTCAGATCACACACTGATTTATCAGTAAGAGGAAATGAGGCCACAGTGTTTTCTTGGCAAGGTTTGCTCAGAGGGGTTTGCTTTTGTCTTCCTCAGACACTGAGAAAGCTGACTTGCCCAAAGTCACCTGGTGGGTTTCATGGCAGAGCATGGATTCACACCGTCTCCAGAGTTGTAGGCCAGTGCTCAAATGGATGCCCCAAGCTATCTCTATTTCCAGTTTCTACTCAGAACTATATTAATTTTCTTCTAAGCAATACACATATTGACTTGGATGACAGAATGGGTGCCATTTCCTGCTTTGCCTCGGGTAGAAAAATGTCTTGGGCTGGAGTATTGAGAAGGGAGCAAGCTTGTTTTCTGCTGCTCCAGAGACTAGAATGCGGAATAATGGATGCAAACTGCAGGAGAAGAGATTCCACCTAGACATTAGGAGGAAGCTGTTCCACAGTTGAATACACTCCCTTGGAGAGTAGTGGAGTCTCCTTCCTTGGAGGTCTTTAAGCAGAGGCTGGATGCCCATCTGTCAGGGATGCTTTGATTTGGAGTTCCTGCATGGCAGGGGGTTGTACTGGATGGCCCTTGTGGTCTCTTCCAATTCTATGATTCTATGATTTTATGATTCTATGAGTTTTGATTCTCCTGTCAGGTTTAACTTCTGGTCCACTGGTGGGAATCATGTCTCTTTCCAGATATTGTTGGACAAGAACTCCCAATATCCCTAGCCAGTACATCCAATGATGAGGAATACTGAGAGTTGCAGTTCAACAATGGCCTCATTCCCACTTACAGATAGATTGGTGTGCAATCTGAATCAATGGATCGATTTGACAGTAGAACATGGTTCCCATTACATTTGCCCCAATCACATTTTCCCTCTAAAATAATTCATTTGTGGTTCATATTCATGCATGAGTCAACTCAAAATGGACTTGCTCCAGCTGGTCGAAGGGCAAATTTAAATAGTTTCTGATCCGCTTCTGGTTCACACTTGTGCAGAATCGATTTATCAAAAAAGACGTGGAAAAGATCAACATCAAAAAGTTGTGGATTAAATGGGCCTAGCGCATGACACCCCCCCCCCCCCCCCGGAATCTCTTCAGTGATTTGGTTTAAGTGGGAACCACAATCATTTGAACCGGTTCCAACCGATTTGTGATCTGGTTTAAAAGGTAGTGGGAATCAGGCCAATATTTGGAAGCTAATGGGATTCCCACTCCTCCTTTAAAGTAATATGAAGTATATGTCACTGTGAAGCTGGTTTGAAACGCATCTTATTCCTTCTAAGAGATTTGCAAATGTGAGGGGAGCCATTAACATCTGGCTTAGAAGAAATGCCAACTATCATGACCCAATAAAGCTCTGCAGAGAAAAGGCTACCCTGGGAAAATATTTTCGTCTTCGTTTGTGTAAATATTTATGTAATTCCTTCTGGAGTACATGTTGCCTTGAGAAAAGTGAACACAGATTTTCCTGTTAACTGTTAAGATTTGAAACCATTTGCTTGGACTGGGAAACTTTTATGGGTAAGTCTGTGGTCCCCCAGCTGTTTCCTTGTTTGTTTACACTTCACACATTCCCAAAGTTGACTGTTACTCTCAATTGGTGGAGACTGATGGGAAATAGAGTCCAACAATATCTGGAGGGTTTGCCGTCCCTGACTGAGGGGCAAAACAGGCCTGGCCAAAGACATTTTGTTACCTGACACAAAGGGCAAGATGGTGAACATACACGTAACTTCTACACACAGTGGCTGAGCGGACAAGAAGAAGAAGTCTAAGAGCCTGGACCTTCTTTATTTCTCAGGGCATGTGGGAAGAATCTCAGAGCAAGAATACATTGGACAAGATGTGTGTGTAGATACATTTCCCCCATTTGTTATGCTTGGTGTTTTTAATCTGCATTGTGCATTCTGTGGTTCATGTTTAATGTAAGCTGAGGACAAAGAAGGGAAGTGGAAGGATGAAAGAGAAACTAGAGCTGCATCTGCACTGCAAAAATAATCCAGTTTGACACCACTTTAACTGCTATGGCTCAATGTTATAGAATGTTGGGATTTGTAATTTTGTGGGACATTTAACCTTGTCAGAGTGCTCTGTTGCCATAACAAACTACAGTTCCCAGAATTCCATAACCAGGCTGTTTTGGCAACTCTTCACCCATTCATCCTCCCTAAACTGCCCTTTATCTGTCCAGAAAAAAATGAATTGTATCCCTCAGAAGCCTTCAAAAGCAAACCCCCAGTTTTTCAGTAGGTTGCAGGAGCCTCTCCGCTGTTTAACATTAAAGAATGTCATTTTTTAAAAAAGCAAGCAAAAAAAAAAAAAAACAGATGTGGACTTCTGGCCCCATCTCCCAAATTTTAACAGTGCATGGGGTGCCTGGTTGTGGCTACTGACATCTTATGTTGCTTCTTTCGATTTGATATTGCTGCCCCCCCCCTCGACCCATGATATGTCTGCATAAACCCTTCCATGTTTGAGTTTTTGTTTAACTGGTTAGCCTTAACAATTGTGAGGTGATCCACTACAAGGCAGATGTTATATTCATAGAGACCACAATTGAGCAGCTAGAGCAAAGAGATAGGAGGGTGAATTTAGTGAAGACTACATTCTGTTGGAGCATTACAAAGTCAGATCATGGGAGAAACATTAATATAGCAGATACAGTCCAAACGAGAGAAGCTCAGAAACAAATTTGTTTTGCAGGGATGCAGCATTTGATTAGAAGCCAAGAGTCAGCTAGGTCCCATGGGAACAATGATTTGTCTTCTGCTGGGAAGCAAAAAAGGAGCATGTGTCTGGAATGAAATACAGCAGAAGTCTATTTAATGCATATTTGTTTCATCTCCTGCCCCTTCACCATAACTCATCTGAGATACCTTCTAATCCCCTAGGAAATGGTTTTGTGATCAGTGGCATAGTGGAGCCAGGGCTTCCAGGGTCCAAGTGCTAGTGACTGCTAGGGGAAATGGCATCACCTGCTAGGGGAAATGGCATCCCCACCTCAGGCTTTCCTGTTCCCTCTAAATGTAGTTGCCATCCACACAGCAATTTAGCTTTGGGACATTATAACACAGGCCCCATTCTCTCCACAATCATTTTATATATAACAACAACATATATATCATTTTGGAAGAAATCATTATCACACATGTATTCAGTCACAGGCCTGGAGCTGTTGCAGTCATGGATAGTTCTGCACTTTCCCCCCAGACTGGTCCTTAACCCTGACTCCCTGCCCCATTGCTCTACCCAGAAGCCTTTTTGCTTTTTTAAATTTTTTAATACAGTTTATCAGCTTTGACAATATAATTTAGTATAGGAGTGAGAAAAGAAAAGAAAACATAAAAAGGAGGAAATCATCCTGCTTGGGACTTGGGAGGGGGGTGGGGAGAGAGGAGGAAACTGAGACCACATGACTGTCAAATCCCAGAACTACAGCTGGAAGTATATCACACAGGAAGGTTAATGCTACATCAGTGCAATTGGCAGCTATTGACAGGCTTTGCCCAATAATAAAAAGGTGGGCCACAGCTACAGGTGGATTACAGAACAGCTACAGACATGTGATGATGTTGTGCGATCTCGTGCTTTCTATCTTACGAATTTCCTTTATCATCCTTAATTCTTTTCTAGTACTATTGTTAACTCAAGTCTATCTCGATGTGTCACATTCGAAAGAAATTGGCCATGAAATTTAATCTCGGAGTAAACTTAAATCATCCTTTAAATTATGTAGCATTTCTCTGGGATCTTTGTCAAATCATGTGTTATGTGTTATACAACGAAAATGTTTGATAGGATAATATACATAAGTTAAGTATAAAATAACAATAACAATCTTTTTTCGTAACATATTTTGAATTAAACAATTTCCTAGTTGTTCGTAAGGATCAGATCTTTCCATTCCTTTGTTAGGTATTGGAGTAGAGGGGACCATTCTTCTCTTGCTTTTTCCTCTGTTCTCTCCTTCCACCAGCTTGTAGCAATGTCCAATTCAGCTATCTCCATTGCCTTTAATAGCCAGTCTTGTATAGTAGGTGGATCTTGCTGCTTCCACTGTTTAGCATATAAGATTCTTGCACATATCAATAAAATAAATACAATTCTATCGTGTTTTTTATCAATATTCGGCTCGGACATTCCTAAAAGGAAAACCTCTGGGGTAAACATAATATCGATACCCATATCTCTTTTTAAAATTGACCAAATTTCTTGCCAATATTTTTTTGCTTTAGGGCATATCCACCACATATGGAAAAATGTTCCTACGTTTTGAGAGCATTTCCAACACGCTGGATTTGTTTTTTTTGTCATTTTGTCATTTGCAATTTTGTGTGGCGATAAATGCCATCTATGAGTCATTTTTAAAACGTTCTCTTTCAGATTTTGGCATACCGTAAATTTTATCCTTTTACCCCAGAGCTCTTCCCATTTTTTTAATTCCAGTTCGTGACCCACATTTTGCGCCCATCTTATTGTACATTCTTTTATAATTTCTTCTTCAGAGTCCCATCCTAATAGTAGCTTGTAACATCTTGAGATCATTTTAATGCTGCCCTTCTCGATTATTTTATCCCATTCTGATTTTTCTTTTAGTAATCCTCCTAATTTCATGTCCATCTTAAATCTTTCTCTTAATTGCCTATAGAGATACCAATGGCAATCTATGTCCTCTAATTGGATCTCTTCTTGTGTCCTGAATACATACTCCCCCTGATGTTCCTTGACCAAATCCGTATATCTGATCCATCTTTTCTTACGAATGCCTTCTCTTCCGAAGAAGGCTTCATGCGGAGAACACCAAAGGGGAAACTTGGGACATAGTCTAGCCTTGTATTTATCCCATATTCTAAACAATGCCTTTCTTACAATATGATTCGTACATTCTCTGTGGGATTTTGCTTTACCATACAGTAAGTAACAATGCCACCCGTAGCATAAGTTATCCCCTTCTAATATTAATAGATCTTGATTTTCTAAAGTTACCCATTCCTTTATCCACATTAAACAACATGCTGCATAATATAACTTTAGGTTCGGAACGCCCATTCCTCCTCTTTTTCTTTCATCGAACATAACTTTTTGTTTCACTCTTGCTTTCTTATTATTCCAGATAAATTTTGATATTTCTTTTTGCCAATGAGCAAATGGTTTATCATTTTGTAAAATTGGGATGGTTTGAAATAAAAATAGTAATTTTGGCAAAATATACATTTGGAATAATGAAATTCTTCCTGATAATGTCAGATTGAGTTTGTTCCATGTAGATATCTCATTTTTTATTTCATTCCAGACCACCTCGTAATTATTATGATACAGATTTGTATTTTTATTTGTCAGCTGAATTCCTAAGTATTTCACTTTTCTTCCTATTTTTAAACCACTTTGCTTTTCTAATTTTAATTCCTCCTCTTTATTTATATTTTTGGTAAGAATTACCGTTTTTTCTTTATTTAATTTTAGTCCTGATGCTTCCTCAAAATCAGCTAATGTTTTCATGAGTGGTTCTATACTATCTTCTGGGTTCTCCAATGTGTAAACTATATCGTCAGCGAAAAGTTTCATTTTGAATTCCGCCTGTTTGATTTTTATACCTTTGATATTTTTGTTTGACCTGATGTTGTTGTTTAGTAATTCCAGAACGAGTATAAAGAGTAAGGGGGATAGTGGGCAACCTTGCCTCGTACCTTTAGCAATATGAATTGTTTCTGTTTTTTCTGCGTTTACAAGTATATTGGCTCTTTGATCGTAATATATGGCTTTTATCCAATTTTCAAAATTTTGGCCAATTTCTAAGCTATTTAAGGTCTGGAAAATACTTTCCCAACTTAAATTATCAAAGGCCTTTTCCAGATCGACAAAAATCAGGGCCATTTTTTTTTCATTATGCCTTTCGAAGTACTCGATAATATTTATAACATTACGTATATTATCGGCTAAATGTCTTTTTGGTAGGAAGCCTGATTGGTCTCTGTTGATCCATTCGTTAAGCACTTTTTTCAATCTTTGGGATAAGATGTAAGCAAAAAGCTTGTAATCTGTGTTTAGGAGTGAAATGGGCCTGTAGTTTTGTACATTTTTCGGATCTTTGTTTTCTTTCAGAATTAAGGTGATATTAGCCTGTCTCCATGTCATGGGATAATTATCTTTATTGATACTATCAATAACTGCTTTGAACGGGAAGGTCAGCTGGTCTTTAAACACCTTATAGTACTTGGCCCCGAAACCATCCGGTCCTGGGGCTTTCTCGCCTTTGCTATTATTAATTGCTTCAGTTATTTCGGCAATAGTGATGTTACCATTCAATAGTTCTTTTTGTTGTTTAGTCATTGGTAAGAAGTTTGCTTTATCGATAAATTGTTTAAGCTTAATTGTGGAAATTTCTGATTTTCTATATAGTTTGGAAAAGAATGACTGGAATGCTTTTTTAATTTTGTTTTGATTACAGGTAATCTCTTCTCCTTGTTTGATTTCTGTAATGATGTTCCTTTCTTTTATTTTCCGTATTTTATATGCTAACCACTTTCCTGGCTTGTTCGCATATTCGTAATGTTTTTGTTTTAGGCATTTTATTTTGTTTTGAATTTCCTTCATTTCTTCTAGTTCTATTTGTTTTTTAAGTATTTTCATTTCCTCTTTAATTTTCTTGTTTGAGGGGTTATTATATGCTTCTTTTTCTTTCTCCTGAAGAAGACTATACATCTTATTTATTTTTTCTACTTTTTTCTTATATTGAATGCTCCCTTGTTGTATGAAAAATCCCCTCATTACTGCTTTTGCTGCTTCCCAGACTGTTATCATGTTCATATTGTCTTTTGTGTTTTCCTCAAAGTATTGTTCTAGGGTTTTTTTCCCTTTTTCGACAATATCCTCTTTCTGGAGTAATGAGTCATTAAGTCTCCATGAAAATTCTTTTTTCCTTCCTTTTAACGTTATAGATATGGGATTGTGGTCTGAAAATATCCTTGGCTCTATATTCATGTCAATAATTTCTTTACACAATGGTTTTGAGGAGAAAAACATATCTATCCTAGAGAAGGATTGATGCCTTTCGGAAAAGTAAGTAAATTCTCTGGCTTCTTGATATTTAAAACGCCACACGTCTACAAGGGAGTGCATCTCAATCATTTTTCTAAAAGATTTTGGTAGTTTTCCTTGCGATTTTTTAATTGCTTTCCTTGATTTCCTATCAATTTCTGGGGTGATCACACCATTCCAATCGCCAAGGAGTAATGTTTTGTCATAGCTAAATTCACTTAATTTATCATTTAATTTATCATAAAAGACATCTTTTTTATCTTGTGGTCCATATATCCCTACCATTAAATATTTTGTGTTCATAATCTTGACTTCTAACCCAATAAAACTACCTTTCTCATTATTAAAGATAATTTTTGCATCAAATTTTCTGTTAATATAGAAAACAATACCTCTCCTTTTGGAATCTGATGATGATATAAACGCTTTACCAAGTTTCTCATATTCAAGCAGTCTGACATCTTTTTCTCTTATGTGTGTTTCTTGGAGACAAATTATGTCCGCTTTTTGTTTAACTAAGTAGTGATATATTTTTTTCCTTTTCTGTGGGGAGTTCAATCCCCTTATGTTCCAAGATAATATTTTAATTTTTTGCATTTTAAATTTTTACCTGTCTTAAGTTATAATGTTATTCCTCGGTCCCAACTTCCTCCTCTTCGTTGTCTTCCGTGTCACTAGCTTTTTCTACTTCTGTTTTGTTGAATTTTGTTGTTGTATACGGCTCATCTTCTCTCTGATTTCTTTCTTTTTTCTCATTTCCATCGTTGCTTTGATCCGGGTTTCCTTTTTTCTCCAATTCTTTTTTTGAATTTTTTAAGAAAGTCTTTTAATTTCATAATGGAGTTTATCTTATAGAAATCTGATTTGTATCTGAAGGAGATGCCCTCTAACCTCTCCCATCTATATGCAATGTTGTTTTGTTTCAACAAATTTGTTAATGGTCGGTATTCGTTTCTTTTCTTCAGAATTCTCAACGGTATGTCCTTGTAAATAATGATTTCATCACCGTCCACTTCTAATTTTTCTTCATAGTTTCTTTGTAAAATTTCATCTCGTATTTTTTTTCTTGTAAAATAAATTACAACGTCTCTCGGGAGCTTTCTTTGTTTAGCGACTTTTGAATTTAATCTGTAAATTTTGTTGATGTCATGTTGTAATTCTTGGTTGTCTGTTCCGATGTATTCCGCAAGGATTGGTGTAAGAAGTTCATATAAGTCCTCATTTTCATTTTCTTTCAGGCCTCTAATATTTAAGCAGTTTTCCCTTTGCTTTAAATCTTGTAAGGCCCTCTCGTCCAAATCTTTATCGTAATTGTCTTCAATTTGATCTACTCTTTTACTTATGTTATCTGTAACTTCTTCCACCTTTGTAATTTTTTTATCAAGTCTTTTTATATCCTCAGTAGCTTTGTTTAAGGTTTCTTTAATTCCTTTCATTTCTGCTCTTATTTCCTGTCTTATTTCCTGTTTTATCTCTTTCCTCATTGAACTCATGTCTAGTTTCATTTCTTTAATGTCTTCTTTTAATTCCAAGTACATTGCTTTCAGTTCTTCTAGGAGGTTATGTTGGTCTTGTGACTTAGGCGTTGAGTCGTAGGAAGGTCTTCTTTGCTGCTGATATGTTTGTATTTGGGTTGTTCTTCTGGTAGTCATTTTCTTAAATTTCTGTCTTGCGTTTCTAAATTTTCTGAAATATTTATTTATTTACTTGGATTTTCTCCTTTTTTTTCCTTTTAGATTATTTAATGTTTTTCTTTCTTTCCCTTTATTTTTGTTGTTATTTTTCTTTCTTTATTCCTTTATTTTAAACGCGTCCCTTGGCTTTTCTTCTTCTTCTTTTTTTTTTCCCCCTTTTACCCTACCTTTGCTTTCCTTTCCCCCACTTCGTCTCAGATATTATTTGCCTCGGGGATTCGAATCTTTCCCTCACTTATCTTTTTCTTTATACTTTTATTTCCAGCTTCCTTCTTCTGTTCTCTATTTCTGTCATATCCTTCTTGTTTTCTCTTAACCTTCTTTGATACCAGTATCTTTTTTTTCCCCCGTTTCTTAATTTCTTTTTATTATTTTTCCTTTCTTCGCCTTTACAAGTCTATTCCCAAATCAGTTTCCTTCTTTGCGACGTTGGCACAGTCCTGCTCCTCGTCGTCCCCACCTACTTCTGTCTTTCTTAGCCGATTCTTCTCTGGGTCCGTTCAAGTATTCCTTTCTTTTCCTGCATTTCCCTCCATCCCTCCTTGCCTGCTTTCCCTTCTCTTTCTTGGGCTCGTCCCCCCCGACCTGCTTTTTTTTTCCCCTTTGAATTCTTCCTCTCCTTCTCTCCACCGCTTTTTATTCACTTTTTATTCACTTTATTCTTCCACTTTTTTTATTTTTTTTATTTTATTATTTGTTAATCCACTTTCCTCACCACGCCGTTACACTTATGTGTTATCTTACTGCGTTTTCTCCTTCTTTCCACGGTCTCCTTTCCCAACCCCGCGTCTTCCGGGTTTCTCTTCTCCCGTTTCTCCTCCCTTTTTTCTGGCTTTCCCCCTCTTGACCTTGGACGCGATCACTCCTTCCCCGTTTTTTTTTCTTCCTTTCTTGACTTCTTTTTTTTCCCCCCTCCGTGCACGCTCTAATCAGTGTGTATCCTTCACCTGCTTTTTTTTCTCTCTCTCTCTCTTTTATATATTTTTAACTCTTTCTAAGCTCTCGCCCGGGGCTTCCCGCCTCTCCTGTTTAGTCTCCTTAGTCTCCTCTCGTCCCTTGTCGGCCCCGTCTCCGTCTCCGCACTCCGCACTCACCCGCCTCCGTTTTCCACCTCAATGCTTGCTCCTTTTATTTTTGGCCCCACTTCGTTCTTGTCGTTGGCTCAATATTCCTCCTTCCCCTCTCCTCCTTTCCCTTTTTTTCCCTCCGTTTCGCTGTTTTTCCTCCTCCTTCTTATTCTCCCCGAGACGTTCCTTGTCTTCGCTTCTTTCCTTTCAATTCGTTTCTTTCCCTCTTTCCCTTCCGTATTCTGAGTAGTTTCCTTACAGTTCGGTTACTCTCCCAGAGATACTTTTCCTCAGCTGATCCGACTAAGGAGCTGAAGAAAGGGGCTTGAAACTCGTCAGCTGGTACTCTTTTTCTTTTAGCTAATGTTTTTTTTTTCTTCTGTATTTTTACCCCTTTTTTTTTTCATGTCAGATCACAGGCTCTTTTTTGGTTTCCGTGTAAAGGAATTGAACTGGAGATATATTTAATTCTTCACCCCCAATTGAATTCAAATTTTAAACGTCCTCTTTAATTTGTAATTTTAAAAAGTTAGAGGCAGCCCTAGTTCCAAAGGTTTCTCATTAGAGGTGCTGGGTTGCTTCGACCTCCTCTGCCCTCCCCGGAGGACCAAGTTGAGGGGGTGCCCCAACAAAGTCTTCCAGAGACGGGAGCAGGCAATAGGTCCAAATAAGCCCCTTCACCCACCTTATGCCAAAGTGTGGGGTTTTTCCACCTCGTGCTGGATTTTACGGGGGGAAATCACCTCAAATGAAAGGCGCTCTTCGGAGCCTTCCAAAGAAGCGTCTGCTGGGCTGCCGTTTCTAACCGGAAGTGTCTCATGCGATAATCTCAATCATGCTCTTCCTCCACTAGAACAATAAATATTGCTATGCAAAGGTATCCTGTAGTACTTTGAGACTAATGGAAAGAAAGAAGCTGGTAACATGAGTTTTCATAGACTTGAGCCTATTTTCTCATGGGGAGGATTGGATGAGGAAAAACAGATTGAAACTAAATCCAGACAAAATGGAGGTACTGACAGTCATGAGCCCGAAACCAGGTTTGGGAATACAACTCCCAGTCCTAGATGGAGTAACACTCTCCTTGAAGGACTCTGTTCGCAGTTTGGGGGTACTTCTAGATTTGTCGCTTCACATGACTAGTCAGGTGAACGTGATGGTCAGGAGTGCCTGTTATCAGCTTCAGCTGATATGCCAGCTGCGCTCTTTCCTGCACATGAAGGATCTGGAATCCGTGGTACATGCTCTGGTAACCTCAAGATTGGATTATTGTAATGCACTCTACATGGGACTACCCTTGTGCTTAACCCAGAAACTTCAACTGGTTCAAAATATGGCAGCCAGGCTAGTTATTGGAACATCGAGGAGAGAGCACATAACACCTATGCTCAAGTCTCTCCACTGGTTTTAACCTTTAAAGCCCTACATGGCTTGGGCTCAACTTATCTCAGGGCCCTCCTCTTCCTGTACAATTCCCCCTGCATGCTTCGGTCCTCTGGGAGGAACCTGCTACAGCCCATGAAGACCAGGCTGTTGCAGACCTCCCAGAGGGCTTTCTTGGCTCCCAGGCTATGGAATGGCCTGCTGGACAAGATCCGTCTTATTACAACCCTTGATTGCTTTTAAAAAAACTGTAAAGATGCATCTCTTCCGGCAGGCCTTCCCAGAGACTTCTTAATCTCCCCTGGCTCCAAAACTTAGCTCTAGGTTTTTCCAGCTTGTCCCCGGCATTATAACCCCGATGCCACTGCCTATGCTGCCCAAAGAAATGTGGTTTTATTAAGTTTATACTGCTTTGTAAATTTCTGCTTGCTTTGTTCATGCTAGTTTAATTCAGTTTTAAGGGGTGGGAGGTCAGGGATGGGGTTGTAGGAATTGTTTTTAATTGTGACTGTTTTAAACTTTGCTGTACCCTGCCCTGATTGCCTTGACAGAGGGGCTGGTTAGAAATAAAACAACAACTTCTTCTTCTTCTTCTTCTTCTTCTTCTTCTTCTTCTTTGTACACAGAATACTTTGGCCTTTTATTTCAGGCAGCAATTAGTACAGTAGAGGATTTGCACATGACATCACCATTACCTTGCATTTTTTGGTAGGAAAGAGGTGGTCCAGAATGGTGGGTACATCCAGAACGGATCCCCCAGGGATACCAAGGTCCAATTGTATAGGGACTGTTTGCACCTGTCCCCGGTGCTATTTAATACCTATATGAAGCCGCTGGGTGAGATCATTCAGAGGCATGGAGCTCAGTGTTTTCAGTATGCTGATGACACTCAGATATATCTCTCCATGACCAGATCATCAGCCCAGACTTCAGATGGCATCTCTCCTCTCAATGACTGTCTTGCAGAGGTAATGGATTGGATGAGGAAAAACAGACTGAAGCTAAATGCAGACAAAACCGAGGTACTAACAGTTATAGGACTGAAGCCAGGTTTGGGAATACTACTCCAAGTCCCAGTCCTAGACTAGTCAGGTGAATGTGACAATCAGGAGTGCCTGCTATCAGCTTCAGCTGATACGCCAGCTGCGCCCTTTCCTGGATATGAAGGACCTGGAATCTGTGGTACATGCTTTGGTAACCTCATGCTTGGATTTCTGTAACGCGCTCTACATGGGGCTACCCAGAAACTCCAATTAGTTCAAAACATGGCAGCCAGGGTTATCACTGGAACATTGAGGAGAGAGCATATAACACCAGTGTTTGAGTCTCTCCACTAGCTACTGATTAGTTTCCGGGCGCAGTACAGGGTGTTGGTTTTAACCTTTAAAGCCCTACATGGCTTGGGTCCGTCTTATCTCAGGGACCGACTCTTCCCGTATGATCCCCCCTGCACACTTCAGTCCTCTGGGAGGAATCTGCTGCAGCCTATGAAAACTAGGCTGTCACAGACCTCCCAGAGGATCTTCTCTACCGCCGCTCCCAGGCTATGGAATGGCCTGCCGGATGAGATGTGTCTCTTGATTACTTTTAAAAAGCTATAAAGATGCATCTCTTCTGGCAGGCCTTCCCAAACCCCCCTTAATTCCCGGCTCTTGAATTGGGATATGTTTTCCCCCACCAGCTCCCTATACCTTGACCTATGACACCACTGTTTACACCGCCCATGGAATGGTTAGTTTGTTTCTGATATTGCTTATGTTTTAATTGTCTTTCTGGTTTTAACTTGCTGCTAGTTTAATCTAATTTTAAGAGGTGGGAGGTTGGGTAGTGGGTTATTGGAATTGTTTTACTCTGTAATTTTTAATCTGCTGTAACCCACTCTGATTGTCTTGACAGATGAGCGGGCTAATAATAATAATAATAATAATAATAATAATAATAATTGCACCCCACTGTGTTGTCTGCCACTCCTGTCACTGCTGCCACTGGTATATCACTCCCTCTGAGCTCACTACAAGGTGCTTAGACATGTGATTGACATTGGGTGCCTTGTTTCTGATCTCATACTAGTGGTGGAGGTGCCAGCTAACACAGTGGGACACATTGCCCAGCATTGCTATGGAGTGTAGAGGTAATGAGGATCTTCTGGAGCAGCCCTAGGGCCAGAATACTCTGGGATCAGCCTGGAGTATTCTGTCTAGTGTAGATGAGCCATTCAAGAGCATATCTGCTCTATAAACTGACATCTTTTTTATACCAGGCTAACTGCTTCAGAACTAGACTGTGAGCAGTTGTTGAGAAACAACCAAAAGTCAAGACTAGTTCAAGTGAGAGCCAAGGCTCAAGCCAGGAGGTTACACCAGGTCAAAGTCTATGAGTCAGAAGTGGACTGTTAAGTAACTCCCAGCCTAATCATTCTTCCTGGTACAAAGAGCCAACAGCCAGTCTGGATGGATTAAGAATAATTCTGAAATAACACCAGTTATTCCTTGCTGCAGGGTCAGTGGCTCACTGCACAGGGCAGGTCTGTGGGTTCCTCCTTCCAGATTCAATGGTTTCTTACAAACTCTTGGGGCTTCCCCCAAATGAACCTGGGAGTTGCAGTAACATTGCTTCTTAAAGATCCCTTACTCCCACACTTCTAGGTCATAAGAAACCACTGTAGACCTCTGATGTAGATTTGACCACTTAGTGCCATTTGCCTGTGCTTTGGTATCTATCAAGCTGTAAATAGCTTGCTGAGTATGTCCCATTAATGACCATATATGTACAGCATTGTAAACCAAGCAGCCACAACCATATTTCTGAGTTTGGAACTCTTCCTTACTTGCCCCAGGCAATGCCCACATATGGCTGTAGAGCAGCTAGTGAACAACATGGGACAAAGTCTTCATACAAGCGTGGTCAACCAGTTCCTGTAGGGTGCCAGTTTCCACCAGAAATGGATTTGCATTGGCAACCTCCAGCAACACCAACTAATAGTAGTTCAATAGCCAGCCTGCTCTCTGGTCTCTGGTAGACTTCATAAGCACAGCCTAAGAGTGTTTGTCAGGAAGAATTTTCCTATGAGTGTGTGTGTGTGTGTGTGTTTCTCTCTAAAGAGGATCAACTGCATGAGTCAGTAACCCGCAGTCTTTCCCCATCATGTGTGGGCGATGGGATACCCACCGCAGTACAGCATTTGGCTTACTCTACGTCCCAGTGTCATTAATGTGGATTTTTTTTATATGGACTGGGCACTCTAACAAAGTGTATCTTTATCCTCTGTAGTAGTTTTCCAAGGTGTTGCAGTGAGATGCGGGATTTAAGACTTTAAAAGTCAGGAACAAAGATTTCTTAACATTGTCGTTAGTCTGTTGTATACAAATATTTTTCTGTGGAGCTTGGGAACTTTTGCCCTTCCAAATATTTGGGTCTAATATTCAACATGGTGGGAGTTGTTGTCTAAAACACATCAAGGGCCATTTGTTCCCCACCCCTGTTTTGCTGAAAAAGGCCTTCATGGCATCACATTCCATCACTTCTCCATCCTCTGGCCTGTGACTGTCTCTGTTGGTAATAATTGAGAAACCAGCCACAAATCCAACTGTGTGTGTAAGAACTTGCATATCATTCTTAAATTCATGAGAAACTTTATCCCATTGTTCCCAATACCAAAATACCAGTGATGGCCAACTAGAGCTGAATTAAAATATCACTCTCAATTTCATGACCCAATTAAAAGCTGCAAAATTGCTGGGAAGTGGGGAGATAATTTGGAGATGGAGATGTGAGTAGGTGTATACTGTTTGCTTCACATACTGGTTATACCACTCAAATTGTCTGCTGTTGTTGGGTACCATTTTTTCTATTCAAAAGTTCACCTATCCAAAAGATCCCAGTCTACGAGCAGAAAACAATACTTTCTACTCCTATTTTCACTCTGATCCTGATCTATTTTGGGCTGCTGCATTGCTTCTTGTCCTCCCTCTGAGCTTCACTTTTCACAAAGATGACTTTACTCAGCAGAAAGGCAGCTAGGAGTTCCTCCATGGGGAAGGAGATCAGGCTATAGAGGTCATTCTTCACTAACTTCATTCTCAAAGGAAACAATGAGCAGTTTTACTGAATTTCCTCTGACTGCAAGAAACTTTTTAAAATCTGTGCTTCTATTGAAGACTATTTACAGTTTGGAGTGTATTCTGCCCAAGTGTGTGTGTGTGTGTGTGTGTTCCCCCTCCCACATAGAAAGCTGCAATTTTGTGTATTAAAAAGCATTTTGGCCAGATGTAGACGCGCCAAAAGAGGCGCGTCTAGGGCCAAAAGCGGCACAAATAGGGTTAGGGAGGGCACATCTTTTAGACCCTCCCTAACCCTAGCACGTATGGGCACGGCCATAATTAAATGGCGGTAGCCATACGAACGCGTCATGATGATGTCATGGCGTGCACAGCTGTTAGACACGTTGCGCACACCATGATGCCTTTGCTCTGCGGGAGGCTGCAAATTGTGCCTTTTCTGTGGTGCATAAAAGGAGCTCCAAACAGAGCTCCTTTTTGTGGGTGGGTCTTTGCCGCGGCTTTTAGACAGCTGCGGCAAACACCCAGGGAGAAAGGGGCCGCAGCGGCAGCCCCTTTCTCCCTTCAGGCCCGCCTCCTCAAGTGGGGTGCAGCGGGCACCCAGGGTGCCTTCTGCACCCCACTTAGAGGCCACAGGGAACCGGCAGTTTGCTGCTTCCGCGCAGCCTCTGGAAGCAGTGGGATGGGGCTGCGGAGGCTGCTGGTATGACAGCCTTGGCCCCATCCCGCTGCTTCCTGGGGAAGTCACAGACCATCCCTTTTGGGTGGTCTAGATCGCCCCTTTATGTACAAAAAAAGACAAGTTACTGGTTCTTGTGCAAAAAATGCTGTTTTGTGCAGAAAACTCACCTACACATTTTGCACCTAATATGTCCTGAAGACAGTCCTGGGTTCTTCTCATCCAGGTTTCCTCATGTGCAAGGAATAAGACCAGTACAAGAAACAGTAACTTGTCTTTTGACATTTTCCTGAATATTTTTTGCATATTTGTTCCACCTCTGGATCACGCTTAATTTATGTAGTTGGTGCCATGTTGGGAGGAAGAGATGGCCTATTGAAGAATTCAATAAATCAATATGTATATTTTTAATATTCATATGTCTGATGAAAGCAACTAGACAGATGTATTACTAAATATTATTCATTTCTTAAATTTTATGTATTACTAAATATTATTTAATCCTTTCTTTTGGGAAAGATTTTTTTATTTACGAGAAAAGCTAAAGAGAAGAAGAAATTGTGTTTGTTAAAGGACTTGGTTAAAATTTCATTGTCATACTGGCAGTCAAACAAAATTGCCTCATGCTTGCATCTAGTACATTGTAGCAAGCTGACACTCTAAACTTAGGAGGGATACAGACTGGCAGAAAGGGGCAACAAGACGCTGGCCCTTTCTGCCTTGGATGGAGACCACAGCAGACAAACAGTGCGGCCTCCGGGAAGCTTAAAAAGAACCTGCTTCCAGCAGGTTCTTATTACGCCGCGCACGAAAGGGCCATTGGCCTTTAGGTGCTGCACCGCACAGACGTCATTGTGGCACATCCCATCTGTAGGGGGTGCGTCAAGATGGTGCCCATGCACAGATAGTAGGGCTGGGCATGTGTGGACACCCAGCCCTATCTAACCCTAATTTCGGCCCCGGGCCAGCACAAAGCACTGGTCTGTATCAGGCCTTAAATATTTGTCTCTCTCCTTTTCCTATCAGCCTACCCACTCTTTGCATGACTATCTCCTGTTTGCTGCAGACACATCTATGAACTGTGTAGTGTAATATCATACAGGTTTACTGTGTTTAGTAAAGCTTGCTCCCAGACATGAGGTTTGTATCCTATTGTTAGCCCTAACTAAAGTAGACCCACTGAATCTCAGCCTTGGAAAACCCCATGATCCAGAGAGTCACTTAAGGGTTTCTATAAGTTAGAAAGAACTTGGGATGCATTGCCACTACAGAATTATTGCAGTTTGACACCACTGTGGCTCAATGGTCTGGAACCTGAAGATTTGTAATTTTCTGAGATATTTAACCTTTTCTGTCAGAGTGTTCTGGTGCCATAACAAAACTATAAATCCTAGGATTCCATAGGATAGAGTCAACGGCAGTTAAAACAGAATGGAACTGCATTAATTCTGCAGTGTGGCAGCAGTCTTGAAGACACACAACAATGACAGAAACTGGAGAAGGTTTCTGTACCTTTAATGGTTGTGTTTTAGTGGGGAATTTTAGCAGTTCTTGCTTGGTGTGAAGCAACACCTGCTGAAAGTCCCTTTTCTATACAATTGTGAAAGATACAGGAGTCCTCTCCAGCCTTCAATCTGACCACCGTCGGTTTATTATTAACTACCTACACTTTTTATTTATTTATTTTTGCTTTTAGTTTTGTTTATTCGTTAAAAAACAACAACATTAACAACAACAACAACCTTCACTTGTTATTTAATTACAGTAGGGTTGGAAATCATGCACTCCTCCAGATGTTACTGAACTGCACTCCCAGAATAGACAATGGTGAAGAATGCTGGGAGATGCAGTCCAACACCATCTGGGGCATGGTGTGCTGAGGTGGTCCTATGATTTCAAGGGCAGATTTTTCTCCTCTTTTTAAAGTCATAGAGTTATATTTGCAAAGTTCCTACACCATTCATAGACTATAACTCTACTTTAAAAAAGGAGGAGTAATGGAGAAGGCAAAAATGTTTTTCTGATATATCACGGAATTAAAAGGAACCTATCATGAATTTTCAGAATATAGCCCAGAAGAACAGAAACAACAAGAATCATTTTAAAGATAAACCTGAAAGTTGCAGCAACTTCCTCATATATTTGTCCCATCCAGAGTTGCCTATAGTTCTTTATCTTTAAACTGGATGTGAATTGTATAGCCCTTGGACTAAGACATTTTCAAACCAGAATTGAAAAGAGGACTGTCCTCTATAGAAGGACACATACACAATCTGGTTAGTTTTTGTACATTGAATGGTAAGGCAGGGTTGTTACCAGTTTCTTCTCTTTGGGCAGGAAAATATCTTGGAGTAACCCATATCCCCCAACTCTCCCAATTTGGGACAGGGACAGGTCTGGTTAATTCTCTGTCATCCTACGTTCTCAGCTGCTTTTAAAGTGTTCCCATTTCTCTCTCCACATCCCACTTTCCTCTGTTGTCCTTGGCTTGCTTCTGTTGGTGAAAATGGCATTCATAATGCAAAAGTAGTTTGCACCCAACTCTGCAGGAAGGAGAAGACACAAAAATGTGGAGTTTTGCTGTTCCCAATAGGCTCAGGCAAAAAGCAAACTGCTCAGGCATCTCTTGGGCTTGTGTGTTCTTCTTCATTAACAACTTTTGTTATCTCAACCACATTCTGATGGTGCTTAGCTACATGAATCCCAGTCTTCATCTGTGAAATGCTGGTTGGATATAAGTATTTTAAGCAAATGCTGCCCAGTGACAACAGAGAATAGACTATCACACAACTATTTATGTGACCCATATGCACAAATCTCTGCCCTTGCACTGAAATAACCCACTCAAGATCCATTGGGTATTAAGATTACGATAGTGTCCAGCAGTGCCTTATAATTCTAGACCTGACATCACTTGTTGCTTCTTCAGATGTTTAGTATTCAATAGCAACAACTCCAAGGACAAATTCTTGACCTAGACAGATACAGGAGTTAGTCAGCTGTGTGAATCATAGCACAAAGAACTCAGCATCAAGATGACATGGTCCCTTCAGGCATGACTAGTAGCTGCGGTGCAGTTTGGGTAAACTTTCACTGCCAGATCAAAACAAATTACCGGGCTGAAAGATAACCACCAAAAAGGCTACCACTTGACCAAATTATAGTGTTTTAATTGGAGCACAACATCAAGACCATGGTGAGTCAGCCTGCCATAACTTTTCAGCAAATAAGTTCTGGGTAACAATTTCTTGCTTTCAAGTGGCACTGACTGCTTTAAAAACAAGCATTGATCCAAAGATAAGCCCCCTCATCTCAGCAAACCCCTACTCCTTGTTGCTCCTGTTCCCAAGCTTGAGACCAATAGCAAGCATTTCATAGATCATGCAACTAGTTTTTAGAAAATGTTCAGAATTCTGTGTCAGGTGCTTAGTTAAGTACACCTAACTAAGGCCTGAGACAGACAGGCAGGAAGCTCTGTCATGGGGCCGATACTAGGGTTCAGGAGCATGCAGCAACCACACACTCCAGAACCCTAGTGCATATGGGCGGCACCATCTTGACACAGTGCCGTCCATATGGCATGTGCATCTATAATATGTCTTATGCGATGTGTCCAAATGACACATCACAGAAGACACACTGAGCCAAGCCAGGGCACTTGTGATGTCGTGGCTGCAGTGCTGGAAGGAGCTGCATTTCGCAGCTCCTTTTTGGTGGACGCATTGTTGGCACAGCAACTGCATGGCCATGCCAAAGATACAGAGGAGTAAGGGGCTGCCCCTTTATCCTCATGCATCTTGGGGTGTCAGGGGGCATACCTCCTCAACGGCACCCCTTTTCTGGGCCACAGAGAAACATTTTGCCACTTCTCTTTGGTCCAGAAAAATGCCAGATTGGAGCCACAAGTCTATGCATGCGGTTACTGTGGCCCCAATCCTGTGCTTCCAGGGAAGGCACAGAGACTCAGGGTTGTAACGTCTCCCAGCCTCAGCCTTCAAACCTGATAGAAACATCATCCAACTTTCACCACTGGCAGAATATAATTCCTTTTTCTTATAGGGCTGATGCCTGGTAAAGTAGGTGGGAGAGGATGGAGTTAAGATCATGGCAATAGTGTCAAAATTGTAAATAAATAGCCATAGTAAATGCAGAATAGTTATTTAGATCTACACATCTGTAACTATTGAACTAAGTAGCTGATAGAGAACTCTGGCCAAGGTCTGCAAAGAAAGAGAAAACAACTATTATTCTATGGAACAACTAGAAAATATTATGAATAGAACAATCTAAATGTGTTGATTAAATAAGATCTCATGTTCACAAGACTACAACACTGACATCCATATTTTGAATGCTTATTTTCTTGGGATGCTTTTTATTCCAGTACCATTCACAATCTGCACTGTTCCTTAAATAAAACCAATGCTCCTTCTGGAACTGGATGAAGTTTAATTATAAAAGAACAAGGCTGTAGTTCAGAGACTGAGCACATTTTTATCAGGCAGAAGGCTACAGATTCAGCCTGAATCTTCCCCCTGAAATCTTGGAGAGCTATTCAGTCAGTGTAGACAATGCTAACAAAATGGGCCAATATTTTGACTTGGAAAAGCAGCCTCTGAAGTGTGGCTGGCACCCAGGATGCACCCAGGTTGCAATCACCTGGCAGCTTTAGTGGCAAATTACATGTGATAATTCCCGGTAGCAACCCAAAAGGTGACTGTATCCTGCTGGAGAGCAATCAGGGTTTTTGTCGGTGCAATAAGGTCCTAAGCTGAGGACAAAAGTTGCATCTGCACTTGCAGAAATAATGCAGTTTGATGCTACTTTAACTACTATGGCTCAGTGCTACGTAATTTTTGGATGTATAGTTTTGCAAAATATTTAGCCTTCTCTGTCAGAGTGCTGTGGTGCCTCAATAAACTACAAATCCCAAAATTCTATAGCATTGAACCACAGCAGTTAAAGTGTTGTCAAGCTGCATTATTTCTGCAGTGCAGCCAAAGAGGGATGTGGGAACAGGCGAGAGAAACTGAGACATTTTACAAGGAGCTGAAACAATAGGATGACAGAGGATTAAGCAGGACTGTCCCTGCCAAATTTGGACAGTTGGAGGATGTGCATTTAGATTATTAAAGCCCTATGCAATGCTAGGTTGACCCCCTTTAACATGGTGGGACTTACAAACACCCATAGGATTGCACTGTTAAGAGGATTAAAAGTGTTTTATGTACACAGTCTCACTCATACATAACAACAGCTCTGAAGGGTTTTTTGCTTCAGATTGCAGGTGGACAAGACACTGAGATTCAAATATATGGGTTTTTCTAAGGTTGTATGGTGAGCTCATAGCTCTGGTGACAGCAATACTTGAAGAAGGGAATTTCCCTGCTCATAGTCTTTACTAATCTAACAAACACCATCACTTGCAATCTGAACAAAAACTCTTAAAATGAATGATTGGTGCATACAGGCAAAACTAACATTTGCTTCAGTTGGGTTTCCACAACATAATTCCCTGATGGATTCAGATTTCAGTTCTTCTTAGATGGCTTTTATTTTTATGAGGCCCCAAATTGGGTGGCATGAGAGTATTGAGTTTATTGGGACAGGCGACCTCATGGTAGTCTTACCACATTAGAGAGACAGTGGAAAACTGAAAGCCACCAATGCAAATAGCTTTGGAACAACTCAAAAGGGAGAAGTTGCTAAAGTAAGCACAAATGGTTGGACCTCATTGCCTCCTAACCAAAAGCTAAAGTGAAAACAGAGCAGGGCTGTAGAATGTAAAGAGCACGTCATCCTCCATCACAAGGCATTTCAGTGGTTTCCGTATGACAATTTTAACTTAAATGAGGATGCTCATGTTATTGCTGGAGTCTGAAGCCTACTGAGCCTGCTTTCAGTTGGCATCAGCTGCGGACATAACCCATGCCAGCAGGAGCTTCAAAGATAATGTCTGTAAACTGGGCCAGAAAAGAATAGATGTGACTCACTTGTGTCCCAGCTAGCTTCTCCCCATTTACCAGGGTCACTCTTCTTCTTCTATACTCAGGGAGATCTTCGAGAAAATGTCTTTTTTTGCAGACTGTTGATCTATCTTGGTTTTACAGCAAATGCATGAAAGCACATTCACACATAGACAAAATGCCAGCACACTGCTTCCTTTCTGCCTCTACACAATTACAACCCAATGATAGATAAGGAGATAGATATGAAGATTGTATAGGTACCGGTATAAGATACACTCCAAGATTTCACTGATGAAAACCAGGACACATGTGGCAAAGTGTTATCAGAATGTAGTCAACATGGCAAAAGTTATCAATGAGGAAGTACACACAAGCTAGGAGTGGGAGCTGCAGTTTGCTTTTGCCAGAGCCTACTAGGAAGGTCATGATTGTGCCCTCTCCATTACTCTTTCACCTACTGAATTAAATGAGTGCAACTTACTTTTGCACTTTGAACACAGTTTGCAGCAACTGAAGTAAACTGAGGACAAAAGGGAGAAATGAGAGGAGGAGAAAGAAACTGGGACATTGTTTAAAAAGCTGAAAAACTGGATGAGAGAGGATTGATCAGGACTATCAGGACAAATTAGGACAGCTGGAGAGTATGGTATAGGCAGTGATGTAGTGAAGCCAAGGCTCTCAACATCAAAGCTACAGCATGTTTTCATACGTATGGATTGTGACATCCCCTAACAGCCCCCAACCCCCCTTACCCTGCTCCTTCTGAGTTTAGCTGCAATCCCCAGTGTAGCTGGAGGGGAAATGGATTTTCCCAGGATTGATGTCTTGCTATGAGCTATCCCTGTTGTAATTCCAAGTATTTGCCAAGGGAGTGCCTTCATAAAATATGTGTTCCTGATAGGGGACTGTCAGAAATCATTTTGACAGATCAGCACAGTTATCTGCATGTTTGGACTCTCTGTGAGATTATTGCTGTAGATATTGCCCTGGTGAGGATGTGGTTATAGCTGTAGATACAAGACTGATGACCATTCAAGGACCATTCTTTCTGACTGGGAGTGGGCGCGGGGGGAGAAGAAGTAAGAAACTTTGAGAAATGTTACGATTGGCTGTTGTAGTGAATTCTGGAGAAGGAAGAAACTGCAAACTGTATTTTATGAGCAAGAAAACCTTGCTTTGTGAATAATCATATCCTTCTGTGGGTCACAGCAACCTAAAGATATATACTGAACCTGATGGAATATAATAATCTTGTTGGGTTTATATGGCCTAGTAACATTGTAAAAAAATTATTTGAGATTTCACAATATGAACACTGAAGGGTTTTCCTCCTTCTCTTTTATTATTATTCATTATTGTGTCTTCATTTATGTTATTTTAATAGACATATATGCTTTGTTTTGCTTTACTTTATTTCTTTACTTTGTTTATTGTAATAATTAATTAGACTGTTATCCTAGCAAGATTTTGTGCTGATGAATGGGTTTAGACTTATATGAATTATACATCAATTTTAATTGTGGTAGATTAGTTTCGAGAGCCACTGGTTTGAGTGTTGGACTAGAACTCTGGGAGACCAAAGTTCAAATCCTACTCAGCCATGGAAACCTACTGGGTGATCTTGGGCAAATCACTCTCTCAGCCTCAGAGTAAGGGAATGGCAAACAAATCTGGCCAAGAAAGCCCCATGATAGGGTCACCATAATTTGGAAATGACCTGAAATCACACAATAACAATGGTTGGCTTTAAATGCTTGAAGACTATCTCTCTCTGTGTACATCTCTTTGCACATTTGTGTGTCTTAATGCTTCTTCCAGTATATCACAAGCCCTATCATTAGGCAAACCAAGGCAGCTGCCTCAGAACGTAGATTCTGGAGGACAAGAAGATGCAAGTGAGTCATTGAAAGGAAGTATGATTACCACATGTCCTACCCAGTATCACATAAGGCTGCACTCAGGAGCAATGGAGGATGCTGTCTCATCATCAGTGTTGAAGTCAGAGTCACATTCTATTTCTGTTGGCTTCCATTTGTTTCATGGAGGCTGTCATCTTGTTCTTTGCTTCAGGGAGAAAAATGTAGAAGCCTGACACTGTTTGTAAAGCTAACACCGGCTGCTTTCTCTTACTTATGTTGCATTCAAGGGCTGGAAGGTATCCCAGCTAGAAGTCAAATGGAAGATTTTTGCAAACAAAAGTTACAGTTGAGAGAAAACAAGCAAAACCCATCTCCCACACATGCATGCTCTCTCTACTGTCCAGCTATTATATTAGATAGAAAACCCAACACTGGGAAATTCCCATTTACTGCATGATGTCTAGGTTTTGCCTAAGGTATGTTTTATATTTGTTTACTTGCTTTCCAGTAATAAAGGTTTAATTCCTTTAACAGGATGTTAAGCCCCTAGGGAGCTCTCTGTATGAAACACGGTTAGCAGAAACTGTTGAACAACAAAATTCTTGTCTGTGTTTGTAGACTTTTTATTGACAGTTAGGTAAGATGCTCTGGAGGCCAGTGGAAAATGCAGAAGCATAGGCCAAGAAGTCAACAAGTTGCAAAGGTCAGCTGCTATGAAAATAGTTGCTATCCCAAATGGGAGTGGGAGCATGTCTCCGTAACAGTTTGTGCTTTCTTTGAGCAGGGTGATTTCCAAGTTTGTGTTTTGAATTGCACCCTCAAAAAATACCAGAAAACACAAGTCATTTGATGAAACCTCAGTTTCTTTAAAATGGAAACTTCTCAGTCCCATGTTGCCTGGAGGCTGAACTTCCATATACAGACATGTATGCACACATGCACATACCTTCACAGAAACAACTCAGTGTGCAAAGATGTGGAAGTTTAAACCTACCCTCCCGTCCTACTAAGATATACTGAATGCTGGGACTGTGTGAAAGGAAAAACCCTCTGCAGTCTTCAAACTAGTTGGTACCCAGAAGTTTTATAGAAAATGTTCTCCCGCATATGGTGAAAGATATCTGTTTGTTATAGCATGTATTTTTTCCTTATCTACATGTCTTGTATTTAGCATGCTTTATTTTGTGATTGGTCATTGGAAGGGTATCTCCAGGATCGCCTTCTCCCATGTAATTCATCTTGTACACTCAGGTCCTCTGGGGGGACATCTACTTCAGTCATCAAAAAAACCAAAACAACAACAAACAACAAACACAAACCTAGGTTGACTTTTCCTAGAGGACATTTTCTTCTGCCACCTCCAGACTGTGAAATGACTTCCCAGAAAAGATTTATCATCTGGAGATACTCTCTACATTTAAAACAGCAATAAAGACCTGTCTCTTCCAGCAGGCCTATTCAGAATATGTTTTAATTACTGGTAAATATTTTAAACTACAGCCCTTGTGGCATAGTGATTTGAATACTGGACTACAACTCTGGAGACTAGGGTTCAATTCTCTGCTTGGTCATGGAATCCTTGGGTGACCTTGGGCAAATCACATACTCTCAGCCTCAGGGGAAGGCAATGGCAAACCTCCTTTGAACAAATATTGCCAAGAAAACCCAAAGATTAGGGTCACCACAAATCGGAAATAAGTGGTACACAACAACAACAACAACAACAACAACAACAAGTTATTGATGTTAATATTTACTGGTTTTATATGCTCTTTTAACTAATATTATGCATTATGTTATGTTATCTTTTGTTGTCCCCATCTCAAACCATAGGGAGAGACAGGATAATAATAATAGTAGTAATAGTAATAGGCTTAATCTGTAAATCTGATTGCTCAGAAATGCATTTCTAAGGCAATCTCCATTATATGGAGTGGAAACAGATTAATCCATGAGAACACACAATCTTTTGTTAGAATCTGAGATTGTTGCCTTTCAAATAGTGCTCAGAAAACAGCCCTCTCACTAGCCAAAGTATACTGTTCTGCCTCTCTGAATTAAAGCATAGCCAAACCTTAAAGAGTACATCAGGAAAGTTTTCCTTCCAAATCCAATTTTGCATCTCTTCCTTGAAACAAGATTCTCATTGTTCATAAGAAATGGAGAATTCTCCTGAGGTGGGTGTGAAGAAAGATGAGGACAGGAGGTGTGTCATCACTATAAACATGAGAGCTAAGAGGAGACTTCCAAGAAACCAAGTGCTTCATAGCAGAAGGAAAGTAAATAGAATTTTTGAGTTTAGGCAAAAGTGTTTGATTTGGACAAAATAGTTAGATGTGAATGAAGCACCCATGCTTGTTTAGTTGAGGGCCTGGCCAACCCATCTATACAGTGAGGATGGTTGTTGTTGTTGTTGTTGTTGTTGTGTGCTTTCAAGTCACTTCTGACTTATGGTGACCCTAAGGTGACACTCATGGGGATTTCTTGGCAAGATTTGTTCAGAAGGAGTTTGCCATTGCCTTCCTCTGAGGCTGAGAGTGTGAGTGAAGGTTAGGTGTCTGCTTTTTCATGTCAGCAGGACTTTGTAGATGAGGGAAACTGAAGATGCTTCAAGTTCTTATTCTGCACACTGCTGCTTATCTTATTTATCTACCCAGTTCCAATACTGGAAGTGAGGAGGGTGGAGAAGAAATGATCTTAAAGCAACAGGGGACAAGGTTGGGGAGAGATAATAATAATAATAATAATAATAATAATAATAATAATAATTATTATTATTATTATTATTTATATCCCGCCTCTCTACAAAATGCAATTGGGATGGCTTACAAAGATTAAAAAAAAATACAATACAAATCCCTCAATTTCCCCCGCCCTAAAATATGATTAAATAATGTAAAAATTAAAACTTACTTAAAAATTAATACAGTAAACAATAGACCATGACTAAAGTGAGGTCAGAGTACAGCAGTTAGATTTTCCTTCTAGTGGCCGGAGAACTATTCAGGAAAGACCTGCTGGAAGAGATCCATCTTCACAGCTTTTTAAAAGCTGTTTAGGGATGTAATATGACAGATCTCATCCGGCAGGCCATTCCACAATCTGGGAGCAATAGCTGGGAAGGTCATCTGGGAAGTCGTAGGCAGCCTTGTTTTATAAGGCTGTAACAGATTCATCCCAGAGGACCTAAGTGTGCGGAGAGGATTATATGGAAAGAGATGGTCCCGAAGATAGGTTGGACCCAAGCCATTTAGGGTTTTAAAGGTAAAAACCAACACCTTGTACTGGGCCCAGGAACTAATGGGCAGCCAATGGACTGATCTTAAGTTTGGTGTTATATGGTCTCTTCTGGATGTACCTGGGACAAGTCTGGCTGCCATGTTATGAACTAATTTAAGTTTCCAGACCAAGCACGAGGGTAGCCCCATGTAAAGTGCATTGCAGAAAGCAAGGCACGAGGTTACCAGTGCATGTATTATGGTCTCAAGGTCCCTAACTTCCAGGAAAGGGTGCAGATGGCATATCAGCCGAAGCTGAGTTCATCCCCCACACCCCAGTTATGGGTACAAAAAGTATCCTGCATTTGCTTGAGATGTGAATGAGACAAATATGTGAATAAGAAATATTGCTGGACCAGTTACATCTCTTGGCCCTCCAAGTAGCCTTTCACATTACACAATTATAGCAGCATGTTTCCACTTTAATGGTCATGGGGCCATACTACAGAATTCTGGGATTTACAGTTGAGGGAGGAGTGCTTAGAATTCTCAGTTGGAGAGCTTTAATACGTCATCAAAGATTTCGTAGGATGTTGCCATGGCAGTTAAAGTGGACTGTAATACAAAACTGGTAGTATGAAATGGCTCCAGGTATTTATTTCATTTTGCTTTCAATATATTTATATTCTATCCTATATCTAGGGTTCTGAGGGAGGCATATGGTAAAATCAATTTAGGACAATAAATAGCAAGAATGATTGGAAAAAACTATATTAAACCATTTATCACTTTAAGCAAGCAATTTAAAACTAGTTAAAGCTATTTAAAATATTACCAACCACAGCACATGTCAACATATACTATCCCATAATCCTGTACCATACAGGCTAGGATTTTCTGGAATGTTGGAAGTTAAAATCCAAAAAAAATTGGAGGATCAATGTTTATTCACCTGTGTAGTAAAGGAATAGGATTCATTCTACCCTTTTATTGTGAAGCCTTGCCCCACATCCTAGGCACCAATAAATGCAATTTTCATGTTAAGCCTTTTACCAAAATGGCAGCTTTCCCAGCAAAAAATGAATGTTCCTGGCCAGAATGGTGGGCATAATCTTTCTTCTGACCTACTATTATTTGAACATTACTGACTAACTGGAAAAAGAAAGTGTAATTGCAAATTACATTTTGGAAAGTCCAAATCATCCATGGGACTGACATCTAGGGAAGAGCCTTTCTTATGTCTGACTTTGGTGTTCATCTATTGAAAAACTCTGGGAAGTCCATAAAACATGTGCCAAGCAAGAAGAAGAATTGAGATTAAGTGAAATAGTTCTGAACACATCAAAGTTCATTTTTGACAAATGTGGCTTACTGTTTACTCTCATTTTCATTTTTTCTAACAGTTATGTCACTCAAAATTAACTTCTGTGATGGTGAATTTTAAATTATATCACAAAAAATTAACCTCTCTTATGGCGAATTTAACCAAAGATTGGATTGGAAATGCCCTAATCCTATACAATTTATATCCAACTTACTTTAATGGACATCTCTTGAGATGTTGTCCTTATTTTGGCTTTCCTAGATGGTGTGCTCCAAGTTCTGTACACACAGACCATGGGCTGTTGGATAGTTCACCATCCCTTATCTATACCAACATGCTGTAGACCATCCAGAAATAAATTTTATTTATTTATTTATTTATTTATTTATTTCTATTTATAAGCTGCCAATGGGACAAAAGAACTCTCTAAAAGCAATGATACTCTCTCCTGTGAGAATGGTGGATTCTCCAGCTGTGGAGTTCTTTAAACAGAGGCTGGATGAGCATTTTACAAGGGTGTGTTAGTTGTTTATTCCTGCATAGCAGGGGTTGGACTGGGTGATCCATGTGGTCTCTAAGGTTCTAAGGCTGCATCTGCACTGCAGAAACAATCCAGTTTGATACCACATTAACTGCCCTGGTTCAGTGCTATTGAATTCTGAATTCTGGGAACTGTAGTTTGCTGAGACATTTAGCCTTTTTTATCAGAGAGTTCTGGTGTCACAATAAGCTACAAATCCCAGAATTTCATAGCATTGTGCCATGGTACACCTCAACATTAGGAGAAACTTCCTGACAGTAAGGGCTGTTCAACAGTGGAACACACTCCCTCAAAGAGTGATGGACTCTCCTTCTTTGGAGGTTTTTAAGCAGAGGCTGGATGGCCATCTGTCAGGGATGCTTTGATTGGGAGTTCCTGCATGGCAGGGGGTTGGACTGGATGGCCCTTGTGGCCTCTTCCAACTCTGATTCTATGATTCTAAGTCACACTCTCTCAGCCTCAGAGGAGAGCAATGTCAAATTCCTTCTGAATAAATCTTGGATAGAAAACCCTGTCTTAGGGTCACTATAAATCATAAGTGACCTGGAAGCACAGTACAACATATTGATTTGTGGCTCCAGTTTACAAAGATAGATGTGAATCCCAATGCAGGATTTTATCCTCTATTTTTATATAAATGTTAGTAAGCAAGGAACAGGGCTCTCCCAGATCCATCTGGGATACTTCTGCATTGGTAGTTGCTTTGTTCAGTTTCACAGATTATTCATTTAGGACTCACAGTCCCATTAATCTAAACTTGGAGAATTTTGCATGATTCTCTCGGGTGGTGATGGTGGTTTCATAGTTAAGGAATAGATCTACTTGTGTTAAATTTTCCTTACTCCTCTCCAGGGCCCATTGCCAACTTATGCAACATTTCAACAGTAATAACTAAAGCCTGTTTTCATTTAAATGCTACCAGCCCATTATGATATTTTTTTTAAAAAAAGTTGTACATGTTCCAGTCCAAGCAACTGCGAATATTTCATATCTTTTTGCATTACTATAAGCACCATTTAGAGCATGGTGGGACTCATCTCACCCTTACTGAAGTCCCCATCATGAGTCTAGCCAATGGTGAGAAATGGTGGGAGCTGCAGTTTGACAACATTCAGGTCATATGATTCCTAGCCATGTTTATCTTTAGGGAATACCTCCCAATGCATACCTCCAATCCATCTGATGGGTCTTTTGCATGGAATGAGCAATACTAAGAAAAGTGTTTGGTCCATATCTCACACCCTCCAAATGTCCCAGTTTGGAAGAGACAGCTCTGATTAATCATCTGCTGTGCCGTTTCTTCAGATGCTTTAAAAAAAAATATTCCAGTTTCTTTCTCCCAGCTTTCCCCCTTTGTCCTCAGCTTGGTGACTCAGTACAATAGTAGTTGGCATTCACTTTAACTCAGCAGAGGATGGGTGGAATCTTGCCCTCCCTAGTAGACTCAGGCAAATGCAAGCTGCTGCAGTTTCTCCTAATTTATGTATTCTTGACCGCCCTTTAATGTTGCTTGAGTTTTCATATATGAAATGTTGGAGATTATATCTCTGTGACCAGTCCTTGCCCATCTGGCTTGGTCAGTGGCCAAGTTGGCTGAAGGATTCTGAGAGTTATGGTCCAAAAAGGCAAATTTGCCAAGCTTTGCCCAGTTGTTATATCTTCATTAATAAAGGGTAGTTCAACAGTCTGGCCTTCAGGGCATATTATAAAACTGCTCTTCTTTCCATCTTCTCTGGAAAGCAAAAATCTAAAGCTACTCAAGAGGGTAATTCCAGTATGGAGATAAGATCATTGAGATTAATAGCTAACAGGAATGGGTTTTACATTAGAATTATACAGCCGACTGTGTACAGAAAGGGAAGTATCACCATATGGAAAACTGTGAAATATTTCTTTGTTCATCAAATGGTAACTCAAATTTTCTCATTGTAAATTTGTGTGGACTACAAGCTAACAGTTTTTAAATATATGTTTTTAAATAATTACTGTTTTAATCACTGCCAGTTTAATCTATTTTTAAGGGGTGGGAGGTTTGGAAACGGGTTATGGGATTGTTTTAATCTATTTTTTTTTTTTTTTACTTGTACCCCGCTCCAAGTGTATGTACAGAGGAGCGGGCTATAAATAAACTATTATTATTATTATTATTATTATTATTACAGAAGCTAGTTTGTTCATAAATATTTCTTTCTGGTCTCTGCAATTTGGGTTCCTTATACATTTTTCTCAAGGATCAAGAATAGATGATTGGCTGAACCAAGAGATTTTGCTGCCTGAGGCAGAACAGAAAACGCCACCTGCTTTGACCCACCTAAATCATGAGCTGATGTGGCATAGTGGTTTGAGAGTTGGGCTATGACTCTAGAGACCAATGTTCAATTCCCTGCTGGGCCATAAAACCCACTAAGGGACCTTGAGCAAGTCACATGCTCTCAGCCTCAGGGGAAAGCAGTGGCAAATCTCCTCTGAACAAATCTTACCAAGAAAATCCTATGATATAGGTTCGCCTAAGGGTCGCCATAAGTTAGAAAAGACTTGAAGGGACACAACAACACAAACAAGGCCAGCTAAGTAATTATCTAGCATGTGGCAAATAGTCACACAAATATCTTTTTCTATACCTGGCAGTATACAGTCACAGAAAACTAAGGACATTATCAAATGAACCCCATTCTTGTTGCAATTGCGCTATTTAATTAAAACACAAGCATACCAATCTGTGAGCAGCCATTATTACACTGCTTCACAATCACACAATTGGGACTGCTGCTGCTATTGTGGTCTCTTTTTAATTCCTTCTTAAACCTGCCTCCCTGCCCTAAATGCTGGTGGCAGAACGCATAAGGCACATAGCTTGGAAAAGTTACTTTCCTGTAAAAAGAAAGTGGCTATGCTGTAATCCAAAAAGAACCCTAGCCACAACTTTATCACCTACTCAGTTGTGTAACTGCTTTACTTTTATAACGAAATGTTTCCCAGCTCCATAATCCTAATTTACTTGTCCATTCCTCAGTCAACTGGGAAGCAGATGATTGACATTTCCAAGCCCTCTTGTGAGTGATCTCTGGTGCAACAGCCAGAAGCTGGGAGGTGAATCTACACTGTAGAAATAATGCAATTTGACACCACATTAAGTGATGTAGCTCCATCCTCTGGAATCCTAGGATTTGTAGGTTTACAAGTTCTTTAGCCTTTTCTGCAAAATAGTCCTGCTGCCTCACAAATCTACAGATCCCAGAATTCTGTAGGATGGAGCTACGGCACTTAAAGTGGTGTTGAACTGCATTATTCCTACAGTGTAGATGCATCCTAGACCCTATTTCTGGCTGTTGCACTAGACAGGAGGGCTTGGGAATATCACTTAGCTGCTTCTCAGTTGACTGGGGAATGGACAAGTAAAGTCAAACTGCATTTCTACAGTGTAGATGCACTCTGTTGTAATTCCCCCTTACATTTGAGATCATTTGCAGGACAGAGGTAGAAACATTAGTTAGCTGCTTCCTGACTGACAGGGAAACAGACCTTTGTCATTCACAGCAGCTGCTTCCCAGTAAATGAGAATTGGAGGGAAATTTAACTGTCCCTATCTGTTCCCTAATGTAGTGAATGCATACCGATCATGAATATGAATCAATCACAAATGTATAACTCTGTAACTGCCTAAGTGAATTACAGCCATTTTTTAAAGACTGTGATAAGGCATTTTTCAGACTGTGATAAGGTGCTCTGCTTTAAACCCCATACCTGGAGTCTTAAGGCCAGATAGATAGATAGATAGATAGATAGATAGATAGATTTTAATCATCTTTATGGAATCTCTCTCCAGCTTGGGAAATGCAACACCCCATTAGATGGAGGGATTATGAGCCAGCTATAAACAATTCCCATTTTTCTTCGGACAGATGCTGAGACTTTAGATGGACTAATCTATGTTGTTGGAGAAAAACAATGGATCTGCCAGAGTCCTTGCAGAGGAGGGGAATACATTGTGGCCAGATCAGTTGTTTATTTTCTGCTTGCTCCCCCAAGGCTCTGCTTGTGTATACTATTTGTGAATAAAACAAATAGTATGAAGGGACCATTGTTGAAGTGGCCATCCAAAGAAAACAGAACCCCAGAGTGTTATCCTTGGACTTTTCATTGCTTGGACAGAAGGGAGTGCTTAACAGTATTGTATAATCTGTTGCTAATTATATGTGCTGGCACAAGGGACATCTTTTTCCCCTGTAGACTTGCAGTGTTTGCAGAAAAAGATACAATTTATATTAAAAGGAATTGCTAGTAAATATATTCCAAATGTCTACTGGTTCTTCTTTCCGTTCACTGGTCTTCTTCTTCTGTCTAACCCAAGTATATCTTTCTTTCTTTTAAAGTTTTCTGGTTCTTAGCATTTTTTTTTTCAAGTACAGCAGGCCCTCCATGTTCACTGGGTTTAGGGGAGAAGGACAACCATGAAAGTGGAAAAGACACAAATAACAAAGCACTTGATTTTCTTTACCTGAAAGAACACCTCTCTAGCAATCACTGGGTCCTGCAGTGCAACTTTATGGTCAGGTTCTGCCAGATGTTAACCACAGAATCATTTGGACTACCTACAAAAATGCCTAGAGAAGTGTTCTCTCTAGGAATTTCTACGTCCTCCAGCACAACTCTGTAGTCAATGCCCAATGGAAGTTGACTGTAGAGTTGCACTGCACTACCTAAAGAGAACATATTGATCAGGTCAGCGAATAATGAAATCTGCAAAAGTCAAATCCACTAATGTGGAGGGCTCGCTGCACATCTGTTTTGCTGAGAGTTTGGATACTCCATGCCAAGTGTAGATATGCAAAGATAAGGCTGGCATCTTAAATAAACCATCTCTTGATAGGTAGCGGTGGGAGGTGTAAGATATCGATGAGCACTTATGGCACCCATTTGGTGAAGGTAAGGCCTGTGGACCTGCTGCTTTAGGTTCTTTGACTATGTGAGTGGGAGAGAAGACTTCTCTTGTTAGCCGACTTGAAAGTTAAACCCTCAGTACAAGTCCAGTGACTTGTGGAAGGGAACCTCATGCTGGCCTTCCAGTTGTGTGCCAGCTGGGGAGCCACTCAGTATTTGGATTCTAGTTGGTGAAACTATGGAGGACATCTGAGGGACACCAAGTTGCTTCCCCTGCCTTGCAACGCTGAAGGAGGATCCAATAAATAGGACAGAATTAAATAAAGTGGTCCATTTTACAACCCATTTCTCTGTCAGCTTTATCACACTAGTGACATCCCACAGGCAAATGGGATTTAAACGTGATTTAATGCAAAGAAAGCCCAAAAATGCCCAAAATTTATCACACAACATTGCAGTTAACGTAAAATAATGCAAAGTTAAACCACAGTTAAAGTGGAGGAAACTGGCAGCTTTTCTAATCTCGAACAACTCGAATTTAAAAAGCTGCCAGTTTGCATTTTGTTTAAATTCAAATGTATTTTAAATCATATTTAAATCCCATTTACCAGTGGGATCTCACTAGTGTGATAAAGCTCTGGTCTTATTATTTCCTGGATTGATCAGCAAAATGTAAGAGATAGTAGTGTATCTCACAAGAGTGTAATTTAACTTGCCAAACAGAAGATGAGCAACAACCAGTCCACACACATAGGGTCTATGGGGGGGGGGGGGGGGACCCAAGCTTAATTTTCTTTGATAATATATATATATATATATATATATATATGGTATCTTTACTGCCAAAGTATGTTTAACTTGGCAAACAGATGGTGAGCAACAACCAGTCCACACACACTGCACACACATAGAGTTTATCAGAGAAAGGAAAACAAAAACAAAAACAGGCTTAACTTTTTTTGGTAAAAATATATATGTTATCTTTATCTTCTAAGTGTAAAGGGTATATATCATCTTATAGAGAGAGGCTCTGCTGATATGGGCTCTTCGGACATGGACTGAAAATTACAAAATGGAAGATGAACAAAATGAAAGACTAACTGCAGACTAACAGACACTATCAGATGTAGAAGAAGAGAGAAGGTGGTGAGATTAAAAAACAAAAGTGCAATTAATATATGATATGGCTAACTCTAGGCAGTAGTTTGCAAATACTGGTTGTCCAGATGTTTTGGACTTCAACATCCAGAAGCCCTCAACAGTTTGGCCAATAGCCATGAATTTTGGGAGCTTAGACACTGCTTAGGCAGTATGAAGTGGTATATAAATGAAGCTTGTTTTAAAGTCCAAAACACCTTCAGGACCAAAGTCTGGGAACTAACAAAATGCTGTAACAACTACCAAGGACAGGCATTCTAAGGTTACTAACTCTAACATGTTTTGCCTTTGATGTGGTGTGAGAAACAGAAAATTCTCATTGCTCATGCAGAAAATCCCTAAAGTTATTGGTAGTTAATTCTAATTAACTAGCTGGCATTCATTATTCTGGACAAGAATAGTTCTAATGATGGATAAGAAACTGTTACCCTTCAGATTTTGGGACTTGTGTTGCATAGTGGTTTGACTGTTGGACTACATTTCTAGAAACTAGGGTTCGATACGGCCATGAAACCCACAAGGTGACCTTGGGGAAATCATATGCGCTCAGCCAAGAGGGAAGGCAATGGCAAACCTCAGACCGGGCCTCAAGTTGAAGTGCCTTCTCTCCATGGCAACATCGTCTGACCTAGGGTTAGGAGGGAGTGAAGGAGAGGCCTAGCTACCTCATCGGACCCGGCCTCAAGTTGAAGTGCCCTCTCTCCATGGCAACACCATTTGGCCTAGGAGGGAGTGAAAGGGCAAGCCAAACTCCATAGGGCCTGTCCTGGATTAAGAAGCAGAGCCCTCCCTCCAGTCCATTTGCCTTGGTCCAGGCGTCAGAGGGAGAGAAGAACATTTGGACCTGATTCCCTTCCCCACCACCATTCCTTTCTCCTTTTGTATCGTGTCTTCTTAGAATGTAAGCCTGAGGGCAGGGAACCGTCTCATTAAAATAATAATTGTAAGCCGCTCTGATAGCCTTTAGGGGTGAAGAGCGGGGTATAAATAAATAATAAATAAATAAACCTTCTTTGAGCAAATCTTGCAAAAAACAAACAAACCCCATTATATGTTTGCCTTAGGGTCACAATAAGTTGGAAATAACTTGAAGTCACACTGCAGCAACTGGCACAAACCTTCATAATTGTAGGTTAATGGGAGAAGTTTGGGGGAAAGAAGGCTAGAGATTATTTATTTATTTATTTATTTATTGTGCAGGGTGTTCTTTAAAAAACAAATCTATTTTCCAAGTCTGGGAGAAATAACAAGAAATACAATCAGAACTGCAATTTGAAGGCCTCATTCACACTACACAATGCCATAGTTCCATCTTGCTGGAAATTCCTCTTCTACACAACTGTTTAAGCAGTGGTTCCCAGTCTTCAAACATCCAGATGTTTTAGACTTCAGTTCCCAGAATTCTTGTTGACTGGGTTGGCTGAGGCTTCTGGAACATGTAGTTCACAACATCTGGAGGATTAAAGTTTGGGAATTACTGCATTTAAGGTACAAGAATCCTGTTTCCTATTTTGCCTGGCACCCCTATGGTAGGCAAGTGATTTACTGTTCTAATAGGCTTTCAGGGATTGACTGCAAGGACTTCTAATGGCTCACTAATTTTTGTCTTTTAATGACTGTGTTTTAGATGGTGTTTATGCCATGGATAGTTTAATTACATTTTAATAATACCTTTTTGTAGATTTTTACTTATCATTAGTATGTGTTTCTATCAGTGTTCTAATGTTTATAAGCAGTCTTGTGCCCCTATTTTGGGGAAAGGGCAGGATAGAAATGAATAAACAGAAAGAACTCCTTTGCATGCTCTTGCCTGTCCATGGCTAGCCTAAACCAGTGAACTTTTGAATACATTTCACCCTGAAACCTTCAGTTAAGTCATGCTGTCTCGTTATAAGCACTTTCGGCTTCTGAAAAACTAGATAGGACAAAATAGGAAACTGCAAATGCAAATATGACTTAGTTTGACCCTGGAGGCATAACTGCAACTATCACCCAGGATGTGCAATTCATAGCAAGAAAAACAACAACAACATTTCAAATGTCACATGACTTTTTCTGTATGTATTAATTTCCATGTCATCATTCCTCACAATTGTGGAAAGATACAATTCTGGAAAGTACTATTGAACAATCAAGGTACTCCTACAGGGAACGTCTTAGGGATATCCTCACTCATGCTTTTGTCATAGTTTTAGTTTTATATTGATGCAAAGCTCTTAGGTCTGCACCACATTGTCCTTTCTGTCAACATTAAATGAGTGGCTGGTTTTACCAACCCGGTGAGCAACATGGCATAGTGTTGGGAACATGGGGACGTGGCATAGTGTTGGACTATGACTCTGGAGACCAGGGTTTGGTTCCCTCCTTGGTCATGAAGTCCACTGGGTGACCTTGAGTGAATCACTTGCTCTCAGTCTCAGTGGAAAGCAATGGCAAACCTCCTCTGAACAAATCATGCCAAGAAAGCCCCACAATAGGGTCATCTTACAGTTACCATAAGTCAGAAATGACTTGATGTCACAAAACAGAATTATTTTGTCCCAGAACGGTGGTAGGGACAGGGACAGATTTCCCACTGACACCCACCATGGGCCACATCTCCACACAACAAGCCCAAATATCTTTGTTTCCCTCTGCAGTCCCTCTCAAAATGGCAATGGGAAGCCACACTGCATGCTTTCCTGTCACCATTTTGAGTTGGACTGCAGAGGAAAACAAAGATATTTGAGGGTAGTACAGGATTTGTGGGACACTTTGGGTAACGATATTGGATGTTTTCATGTGCCAGGGGTTTGTTTTGTGTTTTGGTGTAAAATTTGTCCATAAATCATACTGTGGATTGGGGGTCTTTTGAGGCATGGTGGCAAGATTCAGGGCACACAAAAGAGGGGCCCAGGGGCCACATCCAGCCTGTGGTCCACATCCTGCCACCTCTGTAGCCCTAGAGAGAGAGAGAGAGAGAGAGAGAGAGGAATAGAATAGCATTTAGAATGTTGTCTGTATAATATCCTATTCTTGCCAGTGGCAAATGTATGGGAAAAAGAGATAAATAGGGAAAAGTCTACCAAACCATCATGTAGTGGGCACATTTTGTAATCAATATTTAGTTAATGTTATACTATAAAGAGTGAACTAAAATGGCTACTGAACCAAAAGTTTTGTACACTGATTTCTGGGAAAATGGAAAAATCCAAACTGGCATGTACAAACTAGGGCTAAGTGAAGGTCCTCAGGAAATGCTGAACAAACAGGAGAAAACAAGAGTACAAGATGCCCTCTCAGGCGCCACAGTGAAAGTCAAAACAGAAAACAATAGATAAGTAGAAATGCACTCTGTAATGGTGTACTAGGGTTTCTGATATCATTTTTTTTAGTTGACAGGAAAAAGTAACTTTTGTAAGGTGAGCTGATGAGTCATAAGTGGATTTTTAATTATTCATGTATTTGTTTCAAGATTGCTTGAGATTCATTTGTTTAGAATTAAGATTAACCAATAGAAAGCATTTTTGGAGGTCCTTTGTGTAAAACTACTATAAAGCCTATCATTTTGTATAATTCTGGGCCTCAGTCTTTTGGAAACTGAATTTCCACTGGGGACCTTTACCGGCAGGAAGAATAAACCTGGGTTCTCAATCAGACTTCTGGGTCCACTGTCTCCTTCACTCTGTCATTCTAAGAATTTTTATACAAAACAATTCTTAGTAGAACCCATTATCCACAAAAAGCATGGGCAGAGGAAGATGTTGTTTCCTCCCATGCGTTTGCTCACAAAACAGCTGACTGCAGGTGCTGCAGATTAGACAATGAAATTTAGACTTTGAATTAAAACTCCAGCAGGTGGTTTAGAGATGGAGTGAATGTGCAGGATAAGGAAGGAAGTCAGCTCAAAAGAGAACTGATTCTTCACAAAGCAAGGGGACTCTCCAAGGAAATACTTTGAACTTTAACTGTTTATAGAAATCTAATAGTATCTCTGTCTGTCTGTTATGGCACACCAATCCACACGCTTGCTCATGAAGTCAGTAAACCTGGCATGCAATCTAACAGGACCAAAATGAAGACTTGTGAGTCATTTATATTTTCTGTATTTTTTTTCTCTAGAATTCACACATATCAACCAATTTTGATCAAGCTTGATCATTACACTTGATCTTTACACTTTCGGACCAACAGGCAAAGTTCATTCTGAGGTAGGAAAAGAGACAATTGCTGGGTTTGTTCTGTGTTTTTCTTTTTTTTAATGGATCCGTCTGAAAGAAATTTTAAGGACTGTAGATGCTATCAGGCACACATTTGTTTCATTCAAATCCCAAGCAATCCAGCAACATCAACCTGGATAATGTCAGGTAAATTTCCAAGTAGAGATAATTTGACTCCCTCCTCTGCCTCCAGCAATAAAGGATTCTATTGGAGTTAGAGAGCCAGCATGGTGTAGTGGTTTGAATGTTGGAGTGCAACAATGGAGATTAAGGTTCAATGTCCACTCAGCCATGAAAACCACTGGGTGAGTTGGGCAAGTTACATGCTCTCAGCCTCAGGGGATGGCAACTGCAAACCTCCTGTGAACAAATCTTGCTAAGAAAACCCTATGATAGGTTTGCTTTAGGGTTACTATGTCAGAAATGACTAGGTACATACCAACAAGAACTTATACATTACCTTGGTGTACTCTGTTTTTAAATGGAACTGCATGTTTCAACAGATGACTTTGTGTGTAGAATTCAAAGATATAGCCATGTTTCTGTAGAATCAGTGTGTAGTAGGGAGATCTTGTAGCACCTTAGAGGCTAACTGAAAGAAGGAAATTGGCAGCATGAGCTTTCATAGACTTCAATCTACCTCCTCAGTTGAATTTTGTGTGTGTGTGTGTGTGTGTTTGGCACACTGCTCAATTTTGCTAGTGAGAGGGGCAGCTTTGAAGGCCTGGGGGGATTGCAATACAACAGGGATAGAAAAACCCCAAAGGTTCAGGGCCAGTCTCTTGGCCCAGGATTCTCTGGACTCACATGGACTTCTAAGAATGTAAGGGGAAAATAAAATAAAAAATCCAAATCAGAAGTGACTAGAAGTCTACTTCTGGTTTTGAAAATACTGTATATTTTTTACATTGAAACAATGTGAGGGGAGCTTGTATCCTATTGCAAAGTATACTCTCCACCATCTTGCAGATTAAAAACTGGGACATGTGTAGTCAAGTAATGTAGGAGAATGGTCAAAATAACAAAAGTTATGAATGAGGAAGAACAGACAAGCTAAGAAAGAGAGAGCACTTTGCTTTTACTTGGTAAAGTCATCCATTGAGCTCTTGACAAGGTGAGGTTTGATCACTGGGACTTTCTCAATTCAAAACCATAGTTTATGTTTTGTTTCCCTTAGGGATACAACATAACAAGGTTCTTTTTGTAATTACTTTGGGGAATTTTGGAAGTTAAAAAAAAACACAACTTCTGTTGGAAAGATAAGAAGCTGCCTTATATCATTGGTCTCTCTAGGTCAGAATTATCGACACAGACAATATTTTATCCTTTAGTTGGATGCACTGCCAGAACATCATCTGCAGGGAGAACTCAAGAACGCCTGGAGGTTCTCACAATATTTTCAAAACAGGAACTAGGGGACTTTCCCAGCCCTGCTTAGAGATACTACCAGGTTTTGAAACTGGGAGCTCTTGCAAGTAAAATGGTGGGGCTTTTTACATTGGCAAGAAAGTGTGACATGAAGTTGCACTTTCCTTAATGCTTAGCAGCTAGACAGCAAGCCCCAGGTGTGCATTTAAAAAGTACAGGGCAGCTACACTGAGGTTTTTTCTGTGGCTCAGCAACTACATGGGAAGCTGTCAAAACGCTACAAACACAGGTGGAGCAGCTACATGGGCGGCAAGGAACGTGGCTTTTAGCCGCGCTTTAAACATTTTTTTCCCTTGCTGGCTGCGAATTGCGCAATTGCGCAGGTACACCATACAGTCGGAGCTTATCACATGGGGGAGTACAGGACCATTCCGAAAGAGGGAGAAAGTGAGGTCAGTTCGGAAATGCACATGATTACGCACAAGCTCATCACACACAAAACGAGAGCATCTACACAAAAAGAAAATGCAGAGTCAATACGAAAGAATTCATCACATGTGAACATACTGGTCGGCTTTCTGTTGCAAATTAAGGCATCTTGGGAAATGGTAGCAAAGGCTCATGGGAGTCGTAGTCTGTGTTCTGTCAGAGCATTATATTGAGTTGTCTTGAGGTTTCAGCCCTCTGTCCAGGAGGGATTCCCATATGTCCTCCATTCTTGAGCAGAGGCCCCCCTTTTCCAAGTTGACCAGGCACGTCCTCCTTTGCCAGGACACGTCCTACTTTTCCAGCCTTCTTTTTGAAGAGGAAGCAGGAGGGCCAGGCGTGCTCTGGCCAGGCTCTGGGGGTCTCTTCCTGGCTCCTTCCCTCCCTCCCTCCTTCCCCGCTGCCTTCCTCCTCCCTTTGGCTGAGAGAGTGTGACTTGCAGGGAGGAAGGGCAGCGGTGGTGCTCCAGGCCCTCCTGATGCTGGGCCAGGGCAAGCGGGAAACAGGAGGAGGAGGAGGAGGAGAGGGACATGGGGCCCCTCTGCTGCCCTGCCTCCCTGCAAGTCACACTCTCTCAGCCAAAGGGAGGAGGAAGGCAGCCAGGAGAGAGCCATGGAGCCTGGCCAGAGTGTGCCTGGGCCTGCCTTCTCCTCCCCCCTTCGGCTGAGAGAGTGTGACTTGCAGGGAAGCAGGGCAGCGGAGGTGCTCCAGGTCCCTCCCCTTCTCCTCCTCCTCTTGCCAGCTTGCCCTGGTCTGGCTGAGCGCCTCCAGTGCCCTGCTGTCTCCCTAGAAGTCACACTCTCTCAACCAAAGGGAGGAGGTGAAGGAAGGTGCAGGCGCACTCTGGCCGGGCTCTGAAGGTCTCTTCTTGTCTTGGCACCTTCCCTCCCTCCGCACTTGTATCGCTGCCTTTAAATGGGCGCTTTAAAGATACAGAGCCCCATTTAACCGTTCAACTACACCTTAGCCTTTAGATGCAATGCTGCACCCTTTTTAAAAAAGTAGTGGGGAAATCAAACTACTTTTTAAAGGCACTTCTTCTCCCTTAAAACTCCAAAATAGTGTTTTCATGGCACACTTTCCATTTTTCTCATCTAAAGGCTGGGCTTTCATGCAGCCTTCAACACACCTCTTTTTGCCAATGTAAAATGGGCCAGCTCCTTTTTAAAGCACTTCTTCTCCCTTAAAACTACAAAATAGTGTTTTCATGGCACACTTTCCCTTTTTCTCATCTAAAGGCTGGGCTTTCATGCAGCCTTCAACACACCTCTTTTTGCCAATGTAAAACGGACCGTTACTCCGTATTTGAGCTACATCCCTTCTCCACCTCTACTCTTCGTGTGTATGGGGATTCTCAAAGAATTTCAAAATAGTACTACAGGAAGCAAAGCTGTTGGTGATTCAGATGTTAACCACATGAGTCAGTGTGTGTTATCTTTCAGGTGAATAGCTAAAAGCGGGACCCTCAGACTTGATTCCCAAACCACTTCACAAGAGATCAAACAGTGCCTCTAGCAAGAATAGAATTGTCATGGAAAAATCACCTCAGTCCTCTTACTGGCCAAGCTTCACTCTTCTTTATTTCCTTCCCATCTCTTTGTGCAGTATTTCTGGCACTATTATTAGAGTTGCTGTGTTTCTAGAGGAGCCTAACCATGCTGGAGCCGAAGGGTAGCTGGCTTTAAATTAGTAGTTGGTGAAACAATTTATGGGAAATGCACCCTCCTTCTTTCAAGCTGGTAGACTCTCTGAAACAAGAGCACTTTTGATTTGCATTGGGAAAGGGCCATGTCTGAGAGACATATATAATCCTTACCATTCAGCTATATGGGGAATTTAATCCAGCACATGAACTATTCCATATGGATATGGGTATTGCAAGAGTTTTGATTTCTTGCATATAGAGTTCCAGAAAAGCTGGATGGATAACTAAAACAGAGCTTTGAAATGTTACCTTTTTTGGACTGCCATTCTCAGAATCCTTCAGCCAGCATGGTTAGTGGCTAAAGTCCAGCACTTTCTGAACTGTGGACTCTTCCAGCTGACATTTTGTTCCCTTAGAAGCCAGATCCTGGGAAAAGCTACTTGTTCAATAACTTGCCAGGCTGGTTAAAAGATTCTGGGAGCTGAAGTCTAAAAAAAAATCTTTCCCAAACTTTGGCTAATACACACAAACTATTTCCAGGTGAAAGCACTTGTGTGATTGCTTTAGAGAATTATATGTTTGGCCTTTCAGCATTATTTTGGAAACACCCCTAGGGATGTGTTTTTAAAAAGCCTGATTCAGATATAAATATTTAAATTTTTAATTAATCAGAGTTTCAGAAAAGAAATGACTGCCATGTTTTGTATTCAGGCACAGTGAAATAAACTACACTGTCTCTTTGCAAGAAGAAACCCTGCTTCAGGCCTGTGTTCATAAGCCTTCCAGGAAGCTTTCTATAGCTCTTTTAAAAAAATCTTCATAGAGATGGACTAGCATGCAAAAACACTTTTTAGAATCCAAATTATCTGAATTTCTTAAAAATCTTCTTTAGCTAGGGCATTATTACACAAGTCCCATTCCCACCTGTCAATGAAATCAGAATTATACCTGTTTGTATAATAGCCATTATAACAAATCTTCACAATTGCATGATTTATGGCCGCTGCTGTCATTGTGATCTCTTCACATTAATCCTGCCTTTATGCCCTCTGCCCTACTCAGCTTGTCTTTCAGGTTTTTCTTTTCTTTTCTTGTTTTTGTGCAATTCTAGAGCTTTGCTGCTGCAGTTTAAGGTGTTGGGGGGGGGGGGGTTTCCAGAAAAGAAAAGAAGGGGCAAAAGCCTTGTTTTGGCTGCAATTACACTGATTAATGAAAATGAAAGCACACCAGTTTTTGAGCAGCCAGGTTTTGAGCAGCCGGTATCGTACATTAGAATGTCATAAGTCTGCCTCACAGCATCACACCTTACTTTTTAAATCATTGCAAAGGTTGGAATTCTGGTCCAACAAGCAAAAGCACCTCTCCAACCCCCTTTGGAAGATGATCAGACTTCCCTACAAACACCCACTTTTGGGTTGTCAGAGAGCAAGGTGGTCTGTGGTGATATATCCAGCTATATTCTTTTAGCTGGATTAATTCATTTATTTTATGTCTTTATGAGATTTATATCCTGTCTTCCAAAATGAGATTCAAGGCCACACTCCTCCTTAACCCCACCTACCTGCCCTGTGCCCTGACCAGTGTGCCTTTTGGATATTTTTAATTTTAACAAAATTTTAGATTAGGCTAATGTATTTTAATTTAAAAGAAAATAAATAGAAAGGGAAAAAACGGGGGGGGGGGGGGAAGCCTGCTTGGGAATAGTTAAGAGGAGATTTTGACCCCACATCGGAACTGCTGCAAAACATTTTGCACATGTGGAGTATTGAACTGCAATGCAATTGGGAGCTTATCGATGGGTTTTTCCCATCAATGAAAAGCAACACTTTAACAACAGTTCACAGGCACAGCAGCAACAGGACAGAGATAATGTTATGTTGTAAGTATTTTCAAAATTGGAATTCTTTAACTTTAATTGTGGTTTAAAAGCCTTGTATGATAATGTCCATGTATTTTCTCCAGGGTTTGTGGGGGCAGGAGAAATAAAACAGCATGTTTGATTTAATGTGTTTGTACTGCTTATTGTGATCATTTTATTATCAGAATACAAAAACAGCAAAGGAGGAAAAGAAGGAATAGATGTGTAATAATTTTTAATGGTAGTGCTAGGAGCCATCTCTCTAGAAGCACCATAAATGTGGCTCCCTCTTGTGACTATCAGGTGTCAGTGGGAATTTTAATTTGTTAATTTTTTTGATAGGAACGTCCTCCAAATTTTTCATGCTTTCATAAATCCACTGGAAAATGCTTGTGATTAAAAAAAAATCATAAGCATTCAGAAAATAGCTGGTAGGGCTCATGCCACCACCAAAATCTAGGCAAGGGACTTTGGCTACTTAAAAGAACAGCCTTGAATTTTTGTTTATTCTATTTTTTTTTCTCTTGCTAAGTTAGGATCACTACCCCCCCCCCCCCCCCGAATTACTCTCCATGTTTGATAGCTACATGTTCAGTAGATGCAAGGTGGCCACTCCATGCTGGGAATATCTGTACCTATTGAACTTATCCCATGCAGATGGTTAAGAATTTCATTCAGTTTGTTTTTGAAATGAACCACCAATATTTACCAAATTCAACCAAAAGAGCCATACTAAAACCACTCAAATTTTGGAGAAAGCAAAATGGAGATTTGCATCCATCTCTGGATGCAACACTGACATGACAACACTGAAATGAATGGAGAAGAAGGAAAGAATCACAGTGTGAATAAATTAACTTTTCTTTCTCACCACAACTAGTAGTAAGATTCATGACTGCGGATTTTCCAGTATTCTACACACACTCTGACCTAGAGTTTACAGCCTACATTTCTTGGAACTAAGGACACTATTTGAATTCAGGCTAAAAGTGGAGAACAGAAGCTGACAGAAGTCACTTCAGTCAAGGCTATTTATAACATCTATTTGTGGAAGATACAGGTGGACGCTTTGACTCACTACACGCAATCACTAAATATAGCTAACAACATCTTGGAAAATCCCATAATGATGTCTTTCTGGTGTCCCTCGATGCCAGCAAAGGAACCAACAAATGAATACAAATTGTGAGATACTAAGGCAGAACATCTGGTTGCCAAGATACAGATGGGCAGGTGGAAAATGTTAAAAGGCAGCATGAAGGCTGACACCGGTTGGGTCAAATTTCTCCAGTCTCCTTTTTTCTTCTCAGAATGCACCTGTATTTTGGCTTTAATTGTAGCTTGTTACACACATTATGAATGCCAGGAAAGGAAGGTGATTCTTCCCCCCTGTTACCTTCTTGATCTAAGGAAATGAGAAGTATACCATGTCTGGATGGTACTTGCTTAGGAGATTGCTCATGTATGACATTTCATGTACAGGCTAAATGGAGAAGCATCTTAGTCTACATTGCTTCCCTCTCTGTCTGCATGATGAGAAATGACGATTGCAGGAGACCAGCAAGAATTGCAGTAAAGGGGTGGATCCAGATGTAGTCATACTTGAAAAAGACCTTTTGAAATCAATAGGGCTTTAGTGAATCATACCTCATCATAGTCTCATTGATTTCAATGAGTCTACCTGGGTGAATTCACACGGCAGAAATAAAACAGTTTGACAGCACTTTTCCTGTCACAACACTTTCCTTTGGAATCCCAGGATTTGTAGTTTGGTGAGACACCAGAGCTCTCTTACAGACCAAGCTGAATACCTAGCCAAACTACAAATCCCAGGATTCCACAGGATGGAACCATGGTAGTTAACGTGGCATCAAACTACTTTATTTCTGCAGTGTGGATATATCAGGTATAAATTAAATAGATAAATAAGCTAATGGTAGGCAACCTGGTGTCCTTCAGATGGATTCAAATTACAAGAAAAGGGATTTCATTAGGAAGAACTTCTTGACTGTAAGAGGTATTTTACAGTGGAATGGATTGTCTCAGATGGCAATGGACTCTCCTTCTTTGGAGGTTGAATGGGCATATGTTTTGCTTTATCTCTGTGTTCCTATATAGCAGAGGGTTGGACTATATGGGTCTTGTGCTCCCTTCTAGCTCTACAATTCTATTATTTTATATCTGGAGTTCCAGCTCCAACAACACCAATTTATACCCCACTCTTCAGCGAAAAGGCTATCATAGCTGCTTACAAATTGTTACAGTGGGCCCTTGTTATCCGCTGGGGTTTGGTTCCAGGACCCTCTGTGGATACCAAAATCCATGTATGCTCAAGTCCCATTAAATATAATGGTACAACAAAATGGTGTCCCATATATAAAATGGAAAATCAAGATTTGCTCTTTGGAATTTATACTTTTTGGGAATATTTTCAAGCTGTGTATGTGCAAATCTGTGGGGAAAAAATCCATGGATGAGGGCCAACTGTAATTAAATATTTCCCTGCCCTCAGGCTTACAATCTAAAAAGACAAGACACAAAAGGAGAAGGGAATGGCAGTGGGGAAGGGGAAAAGTCCAGCAGATCTCTCCCACTGAGGCCTGGGCCATGACAGATGGACTAGAGGGAGGGCTCTTCATCTTACTTCTTACCATCCTCCGTCAGCATGACCAGTAGTCAGGAATTGTGGAAACTGTAGTCCAAAATATATGGAGAGCACTATTCTTCTTTCCTTTAATCCATGCTAAAGAAGATTAAGTCTGGACCCAACCAGGTTGTCTGATTTTCTACAGTGAATTCAGAAACATCTATGAGAAAAATAATTTGCCTTTACAGTTGCCACAATTTCAGCTGTGTGCTATCACATCTAATTGGCAGCACAAATGTGCCAAGTCCATTCAAAACATGAACATTGACCTACAGAAAACAGCATTTGTATGTATTAGCATGACTCAAATAACAATTTCCCAATTTACCCATGAGAAGGGTAAAACAAACAGGTTTTTTGTATGTAAACTAACAAAAGATAAAACTCAAACTCACTCACATTAAAACGACTGGAGGATTACTGTATTATTAACAGTGAACTAAGTTCCCTGAGAGCTTGCCTTTACATAAGCAAGGCAACAATGCCCAGGAACATGAATCAGCATGCACAGAGGAAACCTAATTTTATTTTTTGCAGAAATATATTTTTTAAAAATAGGGGTTTTTCTTCTTCTTTTTGCTCACTGGACACAGAATTCCCATTTTCTGGCAAAAAAAAAAAAAAAAAGAGGAAAGGATGGAAAGAAGGGAAAGGAAAGGAAAAATAATATCCTGGAAGAAGGCTGATTGGCTGGAATGCCGAACAGGTGCATTGCACACTACAACTTTTTTACGCAGAGCCCATTTGTATATACTAATGCTAAACTCACTTCTCCAAGTGTCTGTTCTAATGTGGCTTTAGTTGCATTGTATTTGCCCAAGAGGAAGCTTGGAGCAGGTTTCTGAAAATACAATTAGTAGATATGCCAGGGGAGTGAAACTACTGTTTATGACAAAAAAGAGAGATTTATTTATTTATTTATTTATTTATTTACTGTCATTCCTCCTAAATTGGGACTCAAGGCAGCTTAAAGTGTGAAACAAGGACAAAAAGCTAAGCACTTAAAGGAAGATTCTACAATATATTGTTGCAATTCCCATGTGCAAAATGCTTCTAGATTATGAGTGAAAACCTCAGATTCTGATCACAATGAAGGTACCTATGGAATAAGCTTGAAACACCATATATTGCATGGAGTTCTAGGCCTGTTCTGGAATTAAGCATACTGGAAAGTGGCCATGTGGCCTGAAGATTCTGAGAACTAAAGTACAAAAGAGTAACATTTCCAAGCTCTGGATCTAGAAACATTGCCAGGAAATTCTAGGGATGCCAAATGAGGCCTGGTGTCTCATCTCTGAGGCTTCTGATAGGATCTGTATCTTCACTGTCTCATTAACCACATGGAAAGTCTTTGAGATTAGCATTGACATATCTCAAGATCTGGTCCCTCTTCTCTGGTCCTTAGGACAAGGGACAGAATTTCAGTGTAAGAATTCTGTCTTGAAAAGTGCAAGTTCAGTATATATATTTTCCTCATTTGATAAACTTGGCATTTTGTTTTTTGAATGGTGTACTCTGTACAGCCAGTGTGGTGCAGTGATCTGAATGTTGGACCAGGCTCTACAGGGAAATGGCTACTCCAGCGCAGACATCAGAAGGGCGCCAGACCCCCCCCCAAAAAAAACCTCAGAAGACTCAAGACAAGCAACCACCCAAAGGGAAGATATTTTTACCATACATCAAAGGAGTCACAGACAGAATAGGGAAAGTGGTGAAGAAACACAACCTTCAAATGGTTTACAAACTGACGAAGAAGGTCCAGGAAATGTTTTGCTCAGCCAAGGACAAGAGAGACCCTCTCACCACCGCAGGAGTCTATCGCATCCCATGCAGCTGCGGACAGGTCTACATAGGGACCACCAAATGCAGTGTGCAGACAAGAATCAAAGAACATGAGAGAGACTGCAGACTGGGTCAACCGGAAAAATCAGCAGTAGCAGAACATGCTATAAACCATCCTGGGCATAAAATGCTGTTTGAAAGCACTGAAATTCTGGATCATGCCAACAACTACCATGTATTTTGTTAGTTATTGTTATTGTTAATTGCTATCTGATTTTATTGTTATTGCTTAATGCATTGCCATTTGTTTTTTAATCATGTATGTTACTATTGTGTGTATAATCCCCTCTGTTGTAAGCCACCCAGATTCCCAGTTGATTGGGCGTCATACAAATAAATAAATAAATATATAATGATGTTTATTTCTTACCCACCCCTCTGTAAAACAATTGAGGTGGGGTACAACAAGGTTAAAAAACAGATTACAGATTAAAATAATTCAAGAATTCCATCCCAACCTCCCCCCCCCCCAATAGAATTAAACTAGTTAAGTTTAAAATTAAATTACTGACAATAGAAATACAATACAACATAATACACAAATAAAAATCGCAATGCTGGCCACAGCACGGGTAGCAACAAAATACAGAGGGGGGGATGGGGAGCTGGGAATTGGATGAAAGATTTTAGGAGCTGGGTAGATTATACAGTTTCAGGGAAGGCCTGCCGGAAGAGATGCATCTTTAAGGCTGTTTTGAAACAGTCTAGTGATGTAATGAGACGCATCTTGTCCGGCAGGCCATTCCATAGCCTGGGAGCAGAAGCAGAAAAGGCCCTCTGGGAGGTCTGCGCTAACCTAATCTTCATGGGCTGCAACAGATTCCTCCCAGAGGACCGAAGCGTGCGGGAGGGGGGGGTCATATGCGGAGAGGCGGTCCCTGAGATAAGATGGACCCAAGCCATGTAGGGCTTTAAAGGTTAAAACCAACACTGTGCCTGGAAACTAATCGGCAGCCAGTGGAGAGCTTAAAGCACAGGTGTAATGTGCTCTCTCCTCGATATTCCACTGACAAGCCTGGCTGCCATGTTTTGAACTAGTTGGAGTTTCCGGGTTAGGCACAAGGGTAGCCCCATGTAGAGCGCATTACAGAAATCCAAACGTGAGGTTACCAAAGCGTGGACCACTGTTTCCAGGTCCCTCTGATCCAGGTAGGGGTGCAGCTGGCGTATCAGCCGAAGATGATAACAGGCACTCCTGACTGCCTCATTCACCTGACTAGTCATGTGAAGCGACAAGTCAAGGAGCACCCCCAGACTGCAAACACAGTCCTTCGAGGAGAGTGTGACTCCATCTAGGACCGGAAGATGTATTCCAGAACCTGGGTTCGGGCCTGTAACAGCTAGTACCTCCATTTTGTCTGGATTGAGTTTCAGCCTGTTTTTCCTCATCCAATCCATTACCACTGCAAGGCAGTCATTAAGAGGAGAGACGCCATCTGAAGTCTGAACCGATGATCTGGTCATGGAGAGGTATATCTGAGTGTCGTCAGGGTACACCTCCAAATGATCTCACCCAGCGGCGTCATGTAGACATTAAATAGCATCGGGGACAGGATGGTGCCCTGAGGGACGCCACAATTACGCTCAATCTTGGAGGAGCAACTGTCCCCGAGCCTCACCCTTTGGGATCTGTCAGAGAGAAAGGATCGGAACCACCGGAGTGGTAATAATAATAATAATAATAATAATTCAAAATGCACAGGGAAGCTATTGAAATCCATAAACACCTGGACAATTTCAACAGGAAAGAGGAAACCCTGAGAGTAAACAAGGCTTGGCTCCCAGTCTTGAAGGACAGCAAGGTCAAGACTCAACCTATGCAAATGAGAAACAGCCTAAGGCCAGGGGATTCCCAGCAGATAATGAGCACCAGTTAGCAGACATTAATCCTTGTTTGCATATCCTCCCACCCTGAGGACTGCCATTACCAATAGGACAATACATTTGCAAATTACTCCTTCCTTCCCAGCGTTACATAGGATATATATCTCCAATCCTTTTCCAGGCTATCATTCTCTGAAGATGCCAGCCACAGATGCTGGCGAAACGTCAGAAAGGAACTCTTCCAGAACATGGCCACATAGCCCGAAAGCTCCACAAAAAACTATGAGATAATATTAATTCATAAAATGCCAAAAAAACTTTGTACAAATAATAATTGTAATAATAGAGAAAGAGCCAAACGATAAACATGTCTAGGTTTTGCAACTGCCGCTATGAAAATCTTTGAGATAGAAAGGCTTGGTTGTGTACAGTGAACTAACATGAAGTGATGACATCTGGAATAGATTGTAAAAGAATGGGTTGAAAATCTACTGCTTTAATATATATGTAGAAAAAGCAAAAGTCTATGCAAGCCAATAAGATACAGAATTTCCAATGAACCAGAAAGGAAGAGAAAATCATTATAAAAAACGAGGTACTAAGAAATGTTGCCTCGGGATCTTTACAGAGCAACCACAGTGTCTGTGGGAGACCAGCTGCCCTATGAAAGAGAATTGGGAAAAGAAAGGAAAGAATGTTCTGACTAAACTCATTTGTGGAGTCTGGTCAAAAAGCAGGATGCAGATCTAAGCAAGACAGGCAGTGCCATCTAAATCTGAACCAGCCATAAGTTGATGATTGGGCTGCTTTTTAGGTGTCTACCTTGAGTTTCTTGCAGACTGCCAGTTGATATCTTGAGTTAAAGAAGCAGTACTGAAGAGGAAGCAGCAGTAGGCTCTGGTAACAAACAAGGAGAAGCATGGTAGGAAAGTTGGAGGCCAGTAGAAAGAGAGGAAGACTGCATGCCAGATGGATAGACTTAATATGGGAGATCATTTACAAGACTTAAATGTACAAGACTTAAGCAGAGCAGTGGAAGATAGGTGGTCTTGGAGATGTCACATTCACAGGATCTCCATGAGTCAAGGACAACTTGATGGCAGTTAATAACAACAAAATGTTATTAAACATGTTGAAAGACAAAATACCACACATACTAGAATTAATAGTGTATGGAGTATATGACTAATTCCATTTCATTCAAGCATTAAAGTTGCATTCTTTTTAGCAAGAAAACCATTATTCATCTGTTTTGGATTTATGTGCCTCAGGATTTATCTAGATTCATATTCAGAGAAATACTTGGTCATTTGCTAGCAGAGGATAAGAATTGAACTAAATGCCAAGAATGGGATTTCTGACAAATGCTAAGAAGTAGCACTTCCTGGCAAATGCCAAGAATAGGATTTCTGTCAAATGTTAAAAAGGAGCAGAACAGCACAGCAGAACAGGATGCTGCAGAAGCTCACTCAATTTCAAAATAAAGAAAGAACAGGTCTGTAGGGTGACAATTGCAGGAATTTGTGTGATATGTGTGGTTTGGCTCCAGATGTCTGACCATGAAATTCTTGTGAAGCATTATAATCTGGATGTTGCAAAACTGGAATTTAGGTTTCAGTGATGTCTCCATATCAGGTGAAACCAATCAAATATCTAAATCTGGCTTCCTCAGTTCCCTAAATTACTTTGTCACTAAACCAACAATACCTAATAATGAACCACTGTTGTGCTTTACTTTAGATATTTGTTTTAAAGAAAAGAACACCACAAGAGACATTCAGAGAAAATATTTGCTTTCTATTTCCAGTGATTTTACCCTGTAGAAACAATCCTGTGATTGTAAAGTAGCTTATCTCATATTTTAAATATTAAGAAGCCATTTCAGAGCAGGAATTGCCTAAAAGTTTAGCTATGAGCCATAAAGTTGCTAGCACAAACTTTGCCTCAGCCATGGATCCCATTCGCACTACACAATTATTCCACTTTGAGGAATAAATAAAATGGAACTATAAGTCCACTTCAGTTGTCACAGCTAAATCCTCTGGAATCCTGGGATTTATAGTTTGATGAGGTGCACCACAGGAGCTCTCTGGCTACAAATTTTAAATACTCCTTCCTTAGATGCAAATCTCAAGATTCCATAGGATGTTGCTATGCCAGTTAAACTAGAATCATAGCACTATCATTGTGAAGTGTAAAATGATCGATGACCTCCGCTTGAGTATTGACAACAGGGGTAGTGTGACCCAGTTAGTGCTCTTGGATCTCTCAGCAGCCTTTGATACTGTAGACCACTCCATCCTTTTGGGTTGGTTGAGGGAGTTGTGAATCGGAGGCACTGCTTTCTAGTGGTTCCGATCCTTTCTCTCTGACAGATCCCAAAGGGTGAGGCTCGGGGACAGTTGCTCTTCCAAAATTGAGCTTAATTGTGGTGTCCCTCAGGGTGCCATCCTGTCCCCGATGCTATTTAACATCTATATGAAGCCGCTGGGTGAGATCATCTGGAGGCATGGAGCTCAGTGTCTTCAGTATGCTGATGACACTCAGATATACCTCTCCATGAGTAGATCATTGGCTCAGTCTTCAGATGGCACGTTCCCTCTCAATGACTGTCTTGCAGCAGTAATGGATTGGATGAGGGAAAACAGATTGAAGCTCAATCCAGACAAAACGGAGGTACTAACAGTTACTGGTCCAAAACCAGGTTTGGGAATACAGTCTCCAGTCCTGGATGGAGTCACACTCTCCTCCAAGGACTGTGTTCGCAGTCTGGGGGTACTCCTTGACTCTTCGCTTCACATGACTAGTCAGGTGAATGCGACAGTCAGGAATGCCTGCTATCAGCTTCGGCTGATACGCCAGCTGCGCCCTTTCCTGGATACGAAAGACCTGGAATCTGTGGTACATGCTCTAGTAACCTCACGTCTGGATTTCTGTAACGCGCTCTACATAGGGCTACCCTTGTGCCTAACCCGGAAACTTCAATTAGTTCAAAATATGGCAGCCAGGCTTATCACTGGAACATCAAGGAGAGAGCACATAACGCCAGTGCTCAAAGCTCTCCATTGGCTGCCCATTAGTTTCCGGGCACAATACAAGGTGTTGGTACTAACCTTTAAAGCCCTGCATGGCCCAGGACCATCCTACCTTAAGGACCACCTCTTCCCTTATGAACCGCCCCGCACACTCCGGTCCTCTGGGAGGAACCTGCTGCAGCCTATGAAAACTAGGCTGTCCCAGACCTCCCAGAGGGCCTTTTCAGCTACCGCCCCTAAGCTTTGGAATGGCCTGCCGGACGAGATGCGTCTCATTACATCACTGGCTAGTTTCAAAAAGGCTTTAAAGACACATCTTTTCCGGCAGGCCTTTCCCTGAAAGATGAAATAAATGGAACATCTACTCCCTGCTCTGAAAACATAGATGGAACCAGGAATTATCTCAGCTGCCCTTTGCCCAAACCTGCTGAGTTCACTTAATGCGGATTTGCACGTGGAGAGTTCATGAGACTGCACTTGTTTTAATAATTGTTGACCAATTTTAACTGTGCTAATTTTAATTTGTCATGGTTTAATTCAGTTTTAAGGGGGGCGGTTGGGGAAGGATATGATTGTTGTTTTTACTCTATTCTTTTTAATCTATTGTACCCCGTTCTGAATATTTTATTAGAGGAGCGGGCTATAAATAAACATTATTATATTATTATTATTATTAAAAGGACCCATAACATGTCATAAATCCTTTTGTTCTCTAACAGAAGTGGATTGAGCATTTTTTGTCCAATATGCCACATCCATATCCAGCGGGAGGCCACAGAAGCAAAGCTGGATACATGGTGTTGTTGTGCATGTGGATGCACATACAAAGACAACTTTGTGCATCCTGTTTCACTTTCAGTTCCATGGTGTTGACAATAACACAAGGGCACATCACTCTGCACTGAAGATGTATCATATGCAGCTCTGATGTAGGATCTTAGTGTATGGCTTCACCTGCACTTCAGAAATAATCCAAGTTGTCACCACTTTAACTACTTAACTCAATACAATGTAATTCTGGGGATTTTAGTTTTGTGAGACGTGTACCCTTCTCTGTTAGAGAACTTTGTACCACAACAAACTACAGTTCCCAGACTTCTATAGCATTGAGCCATGACAATAGCAATACCAAGTACATTTTATACCACTTGTCAGTGAACTCAGCACAACATAAACAGTTCAAAATATATAAGCCAATTGCCCCCACCAAGCTCATTTTACTGAGCTACAAAAGGATGGAAGGCTAAGTGGACTTTGGTGCTAAAGTGGTGTCAACTTGAATTATTTCTGCACTGTGGATGCAGCCTATACGTGACATTTGATGTGGCATATAACTTTAAAAAATAGAAAACAACCAAGTATGTGTTGGTTGGTGTAATCTGTTCTTAATGAGGACTTCACTCCTAATGCCAGCAGCAATATGGAGTGGGCAGGGATTCACCACAGCAGAGGCTGAAATATAATTTTCCTTCTCTACAGGTCATGGTCCTGATGTAGATTAGGGCACTCAGAAGGTGTATGCATTTCATGTGTAATTTTCTCTTGATAGGTAGTCATGCACATGCCCATGGTTTTCAGGGATGCAGCTACAGAGGGTGCAGTTTGCATTGCCCTCTAATAGGAATTTTGCCCCCTAAAGAAATTACCCTTCAGTCCTCAAATTTCAAGCACTGCAGAGAATGAGCCATCATCACTTATTCTAGAAATCCTATATTCCCTTGGTAACTTTGCATACCTATTTTCTTTGGATTCCTAAACTTCATTTCCAAAGGCTCAACTGAAGTTTTAAGTAACTGCAAGGCTAGTAATTTAGGAATGAAAGAAAAAAAATCATTAGGGGGCAAAATTCTTATTTGGGGAAAAATGCTCTCATTTTGCCTCTCTCCCCACTATACCCCTGGCCCAATTCTTATTTCTGAAAAATTGCATAACATTATAGTTTTTTGTTGGAAGGATTCAAAAACAGCAGTTTTAAAAAAGCAAGTCACAGAAGGGTCACAGTGCATTTCTGAGTATTTGCAAAGGAGAAATAATTCACATTATCTTTCCCCATATAAAAATTCTTCCTGTGAAATTGCAAAAGCAAAAAACAAGAACAAAAGCTTTCAGAGAAGCTAGCATCCCTATGAACATTTCCTCGATGTACAAATTAGGTAAGCAAAACAAACAAACAAACAAACAAACAAAAAGCCCAAACCTACTGCACATGTGTTTTTTGTCTACAACTCTTTTGCAACACAGTCTTTGTGTTTGTCTACAACTTTTTTGCAACACAGTCTTTGTAGATTGAGGTTTCAGTCCTGAATCATTATCTCAGCCATTTTCTGGCTGCTGTATCCTTTATGAGTAAATGCATTTTCATTGCTATTGGCACGTTTTTCCTGTTGAAAAGGTGGCAAGCAAAATGCAACACATTTTCCATTGTGCTGTATTCCAGTCATCTCTCTAGCATGTAGGATTGAAATGTCACCATGATTTGACATATGTTGTTGATGGAAAACTTCTTAACACTGGCAGCATTAGAAGTTTTCTTTTGGTTGTGTTATTTTGTCCTGGGTAATTTATTTACATAGGTAAGCATAAACTCATCTTTAAAACTAATATCTAGAAAGTTGAAAACATTTTCTTATTGAGCATATTCAGAATTCAGAGCCGCTGTGTCTGGCTAATTACCCATCCCAGGTCATGCTTGATATACTTGCTATTTTTGAGAAACTTATACTTCTGTGGGGAGCCTGTGGGTTGTAGTGGTTTGACTATTGGACTAGGGGTCTGGGAGTCAAACTATGGTTCAAACCTCCACTCAGCCATAGAAACTCATTGAATGACTTTGGGCACATCACACCTTTTGAGTCGTGGAAGAAGGCAATGGCAAATCTCTAAATAAATCTTAGCAAGAAAACCTTAGGATGGAGTCGTCTCATGGTCATCACGAGTCAGAACTGACTTTAATGCACATAACTACTATGTTTCTGTGACTTCAGAAAGGAGAAACAAATGTCTGTAGCATCTCTGAAGTAGTAGTTTAACCATCATGAAAATAAAATATATGAGGATGAAGGTAAGCATTTTGCTTAAAAAAACAATTTATGTTAGAAATGCTTCAGTTGCATGCAGTTGCATCCAGTCTAATGGGGCAAAGAATCCACTCCAAGTTTTAGTATGAATTTTAAAGAAGTTATCCAGTGTACCAACCTACTCTCAAAATAGGTTTAGCACCTTGGATAGCTCTTTTAATGTTCACTGTTTTCCTTTTAGTGACACACATAAACATAAGTCCTGCTCAAGTCTGCATATGTCTTCTTTTGGTCATTACAGAGGTTCAATATCTCTCCTCTCTCTGCCATAACCATAGCTGCCCCAGGACCCACTGTTTAGCTGCCACAGCCCTCCTGTGGTGATTCACTGAATAATAGAGTGAGGTGGAGAATGTCTCGTTATGTCTCCATAGCCAGACACAAAATGATGATATCATGCACTAAGATCTCTATAGGACCCTGGCAAATCTCACCAGATGATGCCACCTTTTTGTGCCTGGCTACAGTGACATAGCCAGATGTTTCTCCAAGCCCCTTCATCCCCAACTATCCACTGGCCATTGATTGAGAGCTGCAGAGCTGAATAGTAAGTTCTGAAGAGGGTGACAGGAAAGCAGTTACATTGTTCTGACTAGAAATTTTATGTTACACTCCATAATACAGATTCTCAGCCATTAGAGCAAGATCCTACTGCCTTGGGAGCAACCAAATGCCATTCTTCATGTGCAAGATCTGCTTAACCCTGTTCTTTTTTTAACTCCAACTCTACTGAAACATTTATTAAATATACCACATGCAGTTTAGGCTTACGATCAGGATCAGCAGATGGAGGAGGTTTAAACTTTACTTCCATATTTTCTGTTGTTGTTGTTCAAAGGCTAAAATGGGCTAGAGGGTCTTCCATAGACATTTTATTCATAGAATGGCTGGGTACCTGATTTCTAGCTATTACTTCAAAACAGTAACCAGATCAATAGCCATATATATACACCCACACATACCTACCATGATTTAGATGTGTATGACTTCCTACCCACTTGTTACTAACACCTTCCATATACTCTTATTTCATTAAAATAATTATAGTTTAACAATTCCAGTGCCAAATTCTATTGTTGGGTGGGTGTAGGGGGAAAAAGACTAAAAAAGGGAGATGTCCTCCTAAATAAATATGCAGTCCCCCTGTAACTATAATGAATGATCAGAAGGAGATGTTTTGAAAATAAGAAATTCTCTGGTTCTTGGACTATTCTAAGTCAATTGTCTTGCAATCCTTTTTCCTTTCACAAGTTATCTCAAATGCCCTATCAAATCCTTTTCAATCTGAGCTCCTAGCAAACACAGCAAGAGGAAAAAGAATACAGCAAGCCAACCGAAGAGGAAGACAGGCCAAGAGAGGCTGTCTGATAGTCTGATGACAACAAATGGACTGTTTCTTATACTGTATGCTTCAAGAAAAGTAATGTGTTTAGTTAAGAACTTGGAACCATTGCTTTTTTTTTACTTCAACTCTCAGAAACACTCATCCCCCAGCATTGCCCCCCAGTAATGTTTCCAATCTTTGGTTTAGAAGTTCTAAACTGTCCTGCCACTGATTGTAGCGAGCAGACCGAGGAAACAGCCAACCACAGAGCACCTGGAGTCCAGCCAATGAGAAGCTGGCTGGGCAGGGCTATATAAGAGCCTTGACAGAGAGCAAAAGGGGGTTTATTTTGTTGGAGTTTTGAAGGGAAGAGACACCTAGGAGGGAGGGTGTGCTCTTAGGGTTCCTGAGGGGACATTTATAGGATAGTTATAGGCCAGGGAAGGGTCTGAGAAGTCCAGTAGGGACTAGATAGGCTTGAGGGAGTCTAGGGAAGAGAGGCTCAGAATAAGCCTATAGATTTTAAGGAAGATTTTGGCCTTAATACTGGTGATAAGGTTGCCTGAGTGACTGTAGTATTATTGTTTTAAGGAACCTCTGTAACCAAGGAACAAAACAAATAAAGCTTTAATTATATTTTATAATTTATTTTATATTTTAAAAATAAACTTTACTCATGTTTTGAAATACCACTTGGCCTCTGTTGAACTATTGAAACACGCTACCAAAGATATCAGTGCCTCTGAGTAGAGATAGGTGGTGGGCGAACAAGAGAGGGTTATCACGTTCAGGTTTGCACCACACTGATGCTTTAGAAAACATAGCTGTAAGATTTATACCACAATCAAATTCCATATGGGGCAATGATATTTTTATGAGGCCAGACAAAAAGGCCAAAAAATTATCTGTGCAAATTTGCAAAACCCTTGATTTCTTTGTCAAAGACATTTTTTAAAAAAAAACATATAGGAGAAAGGGGAGAGGAAGATGATGTCTCAATTCACATAGATTGAAATCTTACATTGGTACTGTAATGTAAACCCTTCAGCTGTTCTAGGTTGTCAGAGGCAACCCTGAATAATCCTCTGCTGTGCCATTTTTACCAGCAGAATGTAAAAATTTTAAAAGGCATTTCAAAACCTATTTAGAAAACAGTGATTTATTGATAATAGAGGCACAGTCTGATAAACAGAGGTGGTAAGGCATGCAGTGAATGGCCTAAATGCATTTATTAGCTCCAGCTAGAGAAGACCTATTGACTCAATGAAATCTTTGTGTAAATTCCAATGATTCAATGAAGTTCCATTCATTATAGCTATAGGGGGATTGGTTGAAACTAACAATTGGATTTAGCCCTACGTGTGTGAAAGAAAATGCACATTTGTAATTTATGTTGGGATAAAAATGCAATTCTGTTAGATTCCCTGTTTCTAAAACCACAGAGGGAAAACAGAAGCCATAGTGTTTCTTCCCAGCTTTAAAAAGTCATTCTGTTTATGCCGCAGATAGATCCTAGAGGGACTGGTGAATTTGTTGAAGTATGACTTTTCCAGACAACTGAGCTTTGGGGAAATTTGCTAAGGCACAGCATTACACAACTACCATTAGCTATGCACATTGTGTCTCTCAGTTGTGTCTCTCAGGGAGCAGACAGCTGGTTGAGATGATATGAAGGAGGAAAAACTGTGTAGACTTTGAGACTTAGTCAATACACACTTGGTGTCAGAGAAGAACCATGGGAACTGGCAAGGTTTACTCTTCCATTGAGCTGAGCAAGACAACTACCTCAGGCAGCAGATGCTGGTGTTACTCTTGAACTTCTTGACTGTTCCTCTTGAACTTTCCAGCTGTTTAATTATATTGGAAAACAGAGCTATGGGCAACCAAAATTATCCTTTTTGTCTCATATGTGGTGGAAGATCCTGCTCCATCACCAGTGCTCAAGTAAGGTTCAATACTCAGTCCAGTCACATGAAAAGGAAAAGATTGCCAGATAAAGATCTTATAGCACTCCTGTTATGTGATGCAAGATTAGAACCAGCAGGACTGATGAAAACTGTCAGAAGGCCTTTCAGTATAAAAGTGGATAAACAGAGCAGAACTCTATTGCCCCAGATGACAGACAGCATCTAAGGTGAGTTTTGGAGTCAGATCAGGAGATGGTGTGTAGATGACAGAAGATCCAGCATTAGAGGTATAGCTACAACATTGTAGCTACAGCACTGTAGCTACATCTCTTATGCTGGATCTTGGACAATATTTCTTTGCAGGAATATTATTATCTGGGCATAAAATGCTGTTTCCTGTGTACTAACAGTTACCATTCCGAAACCAGGCTTGGGAATACAGCCTCCAGTCCTGGGTGGAGTCACACTCTCCTCTAAGGACTCTGTTCACAGTCTGGGGGTACTCCTTGACTCATTGCTTCACATGACTAATCAGGTGAATGCGGTGATCAGGAGCGCCTGTTATCAGCTTCGGCTGATACACCAGCTGCACCCTTTCCTGGATACAAAAGATCTGGAATCTGTGGTACACACTCTAGTAACCTCACGTCTGGATTTCTTTGACGCGCTCTACATAGGGCTACCCTTGTGCCTAACCCGGAAACTTCAATTAGTTCATAACATGGCAGCCAGGCTTATTACAGGAACATCAAGGAGAGAGCACATAACACCAGTGCTTAAAGCTCTCCACTGGCTGCCCATTAGTTTCCGGGCACAGTACAAGATGTTGGTACTAACCTTTAAAGCCTTACATGGCCCAGCCCTTCCTAACTTAAGGGCCGCCTCTTCCCATATGAACCGCTCCGCACACTTCGGTCCTCTGGGAGGAATCTGCTGAAGCCTATGAAAACTAGGCTGTAGCAGACCTCCCAGAGGACTTTTTCAGCTACCACGACAAAGCTTTGAAACGGCCTACCGGATGAGATGCGTCTCATTACATCTTTGGCCAGCTTCAAAAAGGCCTTAAAGACGCATCTCTTCCGGCAGGCCTTTCCCTGAAGAGGGAATAAATGAAATACCAACTCCCAGCCCTGAAAATGCAAATGGAACTGGGGAATTAACCTTAGTTGTCCCCCTGCTTAAATCTCTTGTTTTCATCCATTGGGGATTTGCACTCGCACTGTCCATGAGACTGCACCTTGTTTTTACTGCTGTTGATGAATTTTAACTGTTATCAATTTTAACAAGCTTTGGTTTAATCTAGTTTTAAGGGGGGGGGGCGGTGGGAAGGGATATAACTGTTGTTTTACTTTGTACTTTTCAAATCTTGTTGTACCTCGCTCCTAGTATTTCATTAGAGGAGAGGGTTATAAATAAACTTATTATTATTATTATTATTATTATTAGAAAATGCTGTTTTCTATGCAAAACAACCACAAGTTAATTTTGTGCAGGATAAATTTTGAATTGATAATAGGCTATGAAAACTGGAAGAATGGAACTGTTTGGGGGGAAAACTATGTGGAAGCAGAATGAAAATAGACAAATATTCTCATTGTTTCCTTTGAGAAGAAATTTTAGTGAAGAATTACATCTCTACCTTGAATGACAATTTATGCCAGAACTTAGGAGAGAAACAAAATGTAGCCCTTAATGAAGCAAAGCAAATAGAGCAGTAAATCCCCTCAGCATAGCAGAAATATCCTCATCTGGACCTATGCAACACTGAGTTATATATCCAACCTGTGAATTACTAAAAAGGTCCTGAAGCCATCCTGCATTACCATTCCATGCTTCATTGCAAGCAGGTAGGATGGGAAAAATATCTGGCTATGTTCCTGTAGCCAGACATGTAATCATGGCATCAGTGCCGAGATCTGCTGAGGTCCAAAATATGAATCTACCTATGGGGATGTAACCAGATGTTTCTCTAAGCCTGTCTGCTTACTTGGAAGAACCAAATGGCTGTGTGGGGCAGTTTCAGGGACTTTTCAATAAACATGGGAGAGGGCTTTGGGGTGTTTCAGAGAATGGAAAGGAATATTAATTCCCACAGCACATGAAAAGGGACATCAACATGTATAAGGGAAATGTACACGTGTGTGGGTCCTTAACAAAATGTCAATGATTGAGAAGTCAGCTTCTTCCAGTATCATTTTGTTTTGCTTTGTTAATAAACATGCTCTGTTTCTCTCAATAGTCTTGAAATACTCAGGGTGACCAAGCGGGTCCCGGTACCCAAACTGGGCCTGAACATGATTTGAAATGGCTCTTGTACATTTCTCTGCCTTTCTGTAAAAGAAAGAGGAGAGAAATGACAGAACATGCATAAAGAATTCTTGCCTACAAATTCCACAGGAAGTTTTCCCTCTTACACCAACTTAGAACATTCTTTAGCAAAATAGTTTTTGCTAAATCTTCTTTGGGCGCATCCCCCCCCCAAACCGGAAACACTCTCTCTGCTTTCCAAATTAAAATACAAAGAATTCCTGTAATTCTGTTACAAAACAAGGCACACCACAAGACACAAAAATCTACAGCAGGAGGGACCCACATACATGCCCACCAGCAGGCAAGTGAAACCAAACATAATTAGGTTGAAAGCAAACATTGTTCTTTGGTTTATAGCAGTAAAGTGGCTGCATTGCTGTTCCCACTTCTAGATTTTCAAGGGCATTCCAAACTCTCACTAACAATCATTGCCTCTGTTTCCAATGTTCAAGCCATAAGCGCCATTGCATATGTAGCCACAGCAGCACCACAGAGGCACAAGACAGAAATGTCAGCAAGCTTAGGGGAACTCCGTGATGAATGGAGAAGCAAGAAGCTGTTCTGCACTGCAACATTTTTGTGCAGGTGCAACTATATATATTCTGAGATGCAAAATTCATATGAACAATTAAAAATACACTTTCATCACATCAGAAAAGTTTAAAAAATATTTGAAGGGGAAAAGTAGCAATATACACTCCAAGAAACTTGAAAAATACAACAAAAATGACAAGGAATTGTGGATGATTGCATATGTGATGAGAGTAACATTTTTGTAACCTAAAAAACACACACACAACAACAACAACAACAACAACAACAACAACATTGAGAGAGACAATGGTAGTATATATTCTTCAAAACACATAAGGAAAATTACAAAGATCTCTGAGTGATTGAGAGAAAGACAAGAACATCTTCAAATATAGTTGCTTTGGAAATCTCATTTTGATTTTAGCCTATTTAAATAAAAAGATGAAAACAGCAAAGGCAGAGTTATGCCAGTCTATAATGCCAATATGGCAGCTGATAGCTCCTATGTCTATGAAACAGTAGAAGTGTTATAGGTTCTAGTCTTCACCATGGATAGTGGCTTTAAAAATTTATATGGCTTTATTTTAAGAGAATGCTTGCAAAATTTAATCAAATCCCTACAGATTCCTCAAAATTCCTACTAAGAAACAGCCTCCAGTTTTACCCTGGATTTTATGGTTCAGACTAAAACCCAGAACACCTCTACTGTGATACATCATACCAAAAACTGGCCCTCTTACTTTGGATGCAGGGATGGTATATAGCCCTCCCTGAAGAATGGGAAGACTATGGATCCTGTTTGATCTAACCTCTCCCCCAACTTCACCTGCAATACCTCTTTTAACCCTCTATTCATTTCGAAGGTCGAATGTTAGACACTCAAAAGTCATGGAAGTTACTGGGGTAGGTAGGTGGGGTTTGAAAGCCAGTGTGGTGTAGTGATTTGAGTGCTGCCCTGTGACTCTGGAGACCAGGGTTTGATTTCCAGCTTAGCCATGAAGCCCACTGGGTGACCTTGTGCAAGTCAAACTGTCTCACCCTCAGAGGATGACAATGGCAAATACTCTCTGTAGAAACGTGCCAAGAAAAACCTATGATAGGTTCATCTAGGTTTGCCACAAGTAAAAAAAAAAAGTCACTTGGAGGCACACAACAACAAAAAAGGAGGTTGTGTGATTAGATCTTCCATCCCAATTTAGTTCCTCCCCTCTCCCCTAGAAAGAAAGATAGTCTGTGGTCCTCCTATGTTATGTAGAATGTGTACCAAAATGTGTACATTTGGACAAGCACATTAATATAGGAAATGCAGAAATCAGAAATGCAGAAAAACAAAACAAAACAAAAAAACCAAAAATCTCACTGGCAGAGAGCAAAGTTCTATCAGGCATAGTTATGCCTTATCTCCCCTCCTCATATATTTGACCTATTTGTTTTGTGGGAGGACAGGGACCAGCTAAGCAGCCAGCTCTGTTCATGCAGCCAGTTGCAAGAAGATGATGCCATCCTTCTGATCTCCAAAGACTTCAGGGAGGTGCAGTAAAATGTCTTCCTCTTCCAGTTGGTACCTGCAGGAATGGAGCCAGCTGTTTGCCTGGTGTCCTTCATTGTCATGGGGGAAGAACTGTTATTGTTGAGTACTTTCAAATCACTCTTGACATATGACAACCCTAATGTCATTGGCTTTTCTTGGCAAAATTTGTTCCAATAGGTTTTTGCCATTGTCTACCTCTGAGCCTAAGAGAATATGATTTGCCCATGGTCACACACTGGTTTAAATGCCTAAGCAGGGATTTGAAACCAGGTCTCCAGGATTCCAGTCCAACAACCAAAACACTACACCATGTTGGTTTTCTTCTGGGGAAGGGAACCCAGCCAGAAAACAGGTGAGTTGCTCAGGAAGGGTGTTGCAGTGGATGGGGAAGCTGAAATATTGAACTTTCAGAGATGCCTGGCCATGTCACCAACAGGATGCCATCCATCCTCTCATGGCTAAATACTGTACAAAGAAAGGGCGAGACAGGAATTCAGGTGGGATTTGGAGACATGCAAGAAAAAAAATGAGAATTTTTCATCTCCTAGGTAACCATTAATAGTGCTGAGGTGCAACTACATTTGGAATTGCAGGTGCTGAATGAATGCAGTGAAAATATTATATTTCATTCTCTCATTTCCCTCCCCTCACTATTCCTGCTAGAAGCTTTTCATGGCACTCCAATTCCAAATGGCATATAAATACCACAGCAGGGCACTAATTCTGTCTGATCTCACATGCAAAGCAGGGTCAGCCCTGGTTCGTACTTGGATGGGATGCCACCAACAAATACCAGGTGCTTTAGAGAGTATTTCAGAGGAAGGGACTGGCAAAAAACAACAACAAAAAAACCCCACAAAAACACCTCTGAGGATTCCTTGCCTAAAAAAAAAAAAAAAAAGCCCTATGAAATTCACAGGGTCACCATAAGTCAGCAAGTGACTTGAAGGCACATACACACACAGCCACAGTTATACCAAATTAAATGTGCCTCAGATCATTTCTGGCATTTTGAGAAGATAATAAGGGACAGTTTTGGACTAAAAAATAGACTAAAAAATATTAATCAGCTGTCTCTGAGTAGAGCTCTTTTAATGCCCACAGAGAGAAAGATTATGAACAGACTATGACTGTCCCTGAAACAACAAAACTCTCCCACAACTGGTTAACCAAATAACAGCACCATAAAGCAAAAATCAACCAGAGGAGAAAAGAGGTAGAAGAAGAAAACCTCAGAAAAGCATACTGGCCAAAGTGTATCTTGTATCAATTCCATGTCCCTAATATGTGATATGTTTAGAAAAATGCAACACTTTGCTGCTTGTTTTGGACCAGTGGTTTGTAACTAGAGGAGATATTGATGCTGGCATCAGCTATCTCTAGCTTATCAGATATGTTCATGTGTGTTGAGTTTTTAAATATTAAATTGGTTATTTGCACTAGTGATGGGTGGATGGGGATTCTGAATCATAGCACAGGGAGGCTCTTGCTCACTTCAATAGCTATTATTATTATTATTATTATTATTATTATTATTATTATTATTGCACTGTAAGTTTACACAGTGCTGTACATACAATCTTATAGTTAGACAGATCCCTGCCCTCAGGCTTACATTCTAAATGACAACACAAAAGGAAAAGGGGAAGGTGGTGGGAGGGGGATGAGGTCCAGTGGTTCATCTCTCCCTCTGGGGCCTGGACCAAGGCAGATGGACTGGAGGAAGGGCACGGGTTCTTAATACATAGTTAAGAGGAGGGGTCCTGGGGCAGATGACACATTCATTGTGGGGTGCAAACCAAGTCAAGAAGATCAAGAGGGCACTGAGCAAACATTAAAGTCTTTTCTCTCAGATTTGGTTTCTTAGATACTTGTGCCATGTCACTCTAGCCAATGTACCCTTTCACTTTTGAGATGTGTAGACTAAAAAGAACGCATCAGGAGATTGTCCTTTCCCCTAAGGGCAGTCTGCAAAAAATGCATCCAGACTCTGGCAGTAGACCAACATTAACCACATCAACAGACTCCTTTGGTAAGAAGCCTTTGAGCAACCATTTAATTCAGAAGGGCAAGTCGTATATGACTGCCAGGCACACAGGCTCTATCCCCTGAATTCAAGGGTGGGTCATTGCTTTGATTCTGGAAAGGAATGGACATAGCCTGGGCTAAAGCCACAAATTAAACTTGCACTACAGATTAAGGCTATGTGGATTTATTTAATTCTTTTCAACATTGTCAGCAACTTCCAAGACCCACATTGAAAGTGGTTAGAATTCGACATCAGAGTTATGTATCTGTAAAGGATGTTATGTATCTGTAATGGATCTATAGTCACAGTCCCTCTCGTAGTCATAGTTGTGGCACTACTGTCATGATTGTAACTGTTCCCCCAGACCTACTTTACCAGAAATCTACCACATGGAGAAAAAAGGAGACATATTCTGTGATTTTGGTGTAGGCAGATGATGTTTCCACACACACCCATCCATTCAGCAACTGAGACTGTGATGATCACAAGCAGGACCTGGTTGACCTAAAGGGGGGGGGGGGGGGGCTTGAGGTCCTCACCAAAAATGACAGCATCTCCTTGACATTTGAGGGAATGTGGAGGCCTGCAAGAGGTTGGGTAGCCTTAAGGATTTTTTTTACACCTATGCATGTCAGAACTAACTGCAGAGAGATTTGAGTGTTGATGAATAAAACATTTTATTTAGAAATGTGCAAAGGTGCACAGAATCACATAAAACCAATGCAACTTCAAGAACTATGTAGAGCTAAGAGAAAGAAAGGTGTGAAATGTTGGATACCAAGAAATTAGTAGTAAGAGTAGTAAGTAGTGGTGATAATAATGAGTCCTGAAGAGGGGGTTCCACAGAAAATGGAGTGGGGACAGACAACATCTGAGAGAGACACAGTAACTGAGTTCTGCTGTGTGACAAAGAGCTGATGGTCTTCCCAGGACATCAACAATGAGATTCCAGAATTATTATTATTATTATTATTATTATTATTATTATTATTTTATTTATAGCCCGCTCCTCTGTCATCAATCGGAGCGGGTTACAATAATTAAAAGACATAAAGATAAAACAATCCCAATAACCCATAACCCCACCTCCCACCCCTTAAAAATAAATTAAACCAATATCAGATTAAAATCCAAAAAATAAAAAATAAAAATAAAATTGCATACATACAACATAGAACATAGAACATAACAAGCAGCTAGTCAATTCTATAGACACTGTAGATGTAAACTTCCTAGATAAAGTGATGGGAACTTGTAGGAGCGCACGTCCCAATGTCGTAAGCCAGTGTCAGGACCAGGAGTTAAGATGTTTCAGGGAAGGCCTGCAGGAAGAGATGCGTCTTTAAGGCTTTTTTAAAGCTATCCAGGGATGTAATAAGACGCATCTCATCCGGCAGGTCATTCCATAGCCTGGGAGCGGCAGCAGAGAAAGTCCCCCGGGAGGTCCGCAACAGCCTCGTTTTCACAGGCTGTAATAAATTTCTCCCGGAGGACCGGAGTGTGCGGGGGGGATTGTACGGGGAGAGGCGGTCCCTAAGATAAGATGGACCCGAGCCCTGTAGGGCTTTAAAGGTTAAGACCAACACCTTGTACTGCGCCCGGAAACTAATGGGTAGCCAGTGGAGGGACTTAAGCACTGGTGTTATGTGCTCGCACCTCGCTGTACCAGTAATAAGCCTGGCTGCCATGTTTTGGACTAGTTGAAGTTTCCGAGTTAGGCACAAGGGTAGCCCCAAGTAGAGCGCATTGCAGAAATCCAATCATGAGGTTACCAAAGCGTGTACCACAGACTCTAGGTCCTTCTGATCCAGGAAAGGGCGCAGCTGGCGTATCAGCCAAAGCTGATAACAGGCACTCCTGACTTCTTTAACTCTGGAGTAACAAAATATTTATTGGATTTGAGACACCTCCTGGATGGTGAGATTGGAAGAGGTGGTATTTAATATGGTATATGTTAAATATGGTATTTAACAACTTTGCAATGGGACTCATTCAGTTCGGACTGAAAGGAGGATTGAGCTATCAGCGAACCCATTTAACCTTTATTTAGTATCTAGATCCTCCACATGTCTTTGGGTCAAGATACCTTTCCCATGGGAAACTTTCTAGTATTACCAATGTCATTGTTATCTCTTAAAAACATGGCTGGCTCTAGATATCAAAATATGAAAATATGAAACCCCATATTCAGCTTGGGGGTTTGGTATGCCAACAATACCATCTTACTTCCTTGAAATGCAACCCACTCATTGTCCATGGTAAGGCTTCCTTGGCTTTCATATATTAATGTATCATTTGATTGTTGTAACAGGTTATATAAGAGATCAATGGAGTATAGGAAGCTGCCCTATACCAAGTCAGGCCATTCAGCTATCTGGCATAGTAGGCTCTATATTGGAACTGGAGAATTGATGATCTTCCAGATGTTGAACTTCAATTCTATCAGCACTAGCCAACCTGACCAATAGTGAGCAAGGACTGGAGAAGTAATTTATCTGTTTTTCAAGTGCTGAAGGATTTCTACCCTGGTCTAATTAACTAACATTGGATACCCAGGTTTTCAAACAGAAATCTTAACCAGTCCTACACACAGGAATGAAATTTTGAGCAATGTGCCCTTCTATCCCAGTAAGAATTCCCCATTTAGATGGCCCTGTCAGACACATCCCATGTTGGGATTCAAAGCATATGAGTTAATCTTGGCTCATTAAGTTATTTTCAAGGATGCAGCTGGAGTCAGAAAAGCCACTGTTTTGGTTCCATTTGTTGATCAAACTCCCCACATATCCTTTTGAAAAAACTAAATTGCCTTGATTATATAAAATTCACCTGCTGCGCACTGACTCACTTTCACCATGTGTTTTTCTTCCAGATCGAAGGCAGGATTAAAGTACAGATCCATTTATAGATTCAGTTACTCTAATGACAGGCAAGATGGAAAATAGATTTATGACAATCATAACAGGAAAGACAGGAAAGAAGATGGGGAAAGAAACAGAAGGTGGCGGGAACATGGAAAATGCTAAATCAATAAACAGATTCTCCTGTATATAGTAGTTCTTTACAGAGTAAAATACAGCAGGATTTGTGAACTTTTATCAGTTTTTGCAATAATAATAATAATAATAATAATACATGTTCCAGTCTACCATTTCTGCATGAAGATACAAGTGGAATGGGCAGGCAACATGAGGAAAACATGCATCTTCTAAGGCTGGGAATGACAACCTGGTGCCCTCTAGATGTTTTGAACAACAACTCTTGCAACCACTAGCCACTTACCATTGGCTTTGTGACTGATGGGAGCTGTAGTCTGAAGGGGAATTGCACATGGCTTCACTTTGAGTTGTGCTTAAGGTGCTTCAGTATAATAACATTTGCCCTGGCTAAAAGGAAATCTATCCAGAAACTATTAAGAAAAGTGAGTTACAGCCAGTATATCTTGTTACATGCAGCATAATTTGGAACAGAAGAGTATGGGCCCTCCTGATAAAATAAGTTGTTCCTTCAAACAGAAAACTATAGATGGCTAGTCTGACGCCTAGCCTGATACATAACCATAACATTAGTCTGCAACATTTAGCTTGGTGGAAAATTATTTCAGCACATGTGCAATGTATGAGGGGCTTCTGGAAATTACAGTTGCCCCTCCACATTTGCAGTTTTGCCTTTTGTGGATTTCATTATTTGTGGTTTTGATTAATATATTCTCTCTAGGTATCTCTAGGCCCTCCAGCACAATTCTGCTAGAAGTTGACCATAGAAAATAATAATAATAATAATAATAATAATAATAATAATAATAATAATCCCACCTCTCCCTATATTGGATCAAGGCGGGTAACAACAGTTAAAAGCAAATCAAACACATTAACACATTAAAACATATAAAAATGTATTCCTATTCTCCATCTCCCTCCCACCCTACAACAGCACTAAAACAACCATTCCCAGTAAAATTCCCAAAACTGTCCATCATTAGCCGGTGGAAGCAACTAGAAAACAGCTGTGGATAACCTAGAAGTTCCTAGAGAAAACACTTCTTTGGGCATTTGTTGGTCCTCCAGATGATTCTATGATCAACTTCTGACAGATGTTGACCATAGAATTGCACTGGAGGACCTAGAGATTCCAAGGGAGGTGTTCTCTTAGGTAAATAGAATAGTATTTTGTTTTTTCATTTGCACTTTTTCCACATTCATGGCCCCTAGTGAATGTTGAAGGACCACTGCATGTTAAAGTGTATGGGCTTTCTGTACATCAGCCTGGCTGTCAGTTTGTGAGACAGAAGTACATATCTTCTATTAAAGTGAGACCCTTGATTCAACAGCTTGACATCCTGATTAGACCCAGCCTGACACAGGGCAAATTCTCTTTAAGTCCAAAATATCTGAGAAGGCTTTTTGTTCTCCCTACCTCCAAGGCTCACGGTGGCGCAGTGGTTAAGATGCTGACTCTTTCAATTGCAAGATTGACAGGTTGGCAGTTTGAGGGCCAGATGCCACGTGATGGAGTGAGTTCCCATGACTAGTCCTGGCTTCTGCCAACCTAGCAGTTTGAATGTATGTAAAAGTGCAAGTAGATAAATAGGAACCACTTCAGTGGGAAGGTAACAATGTTCTGTGCAGTTTTGCTGGCCACATGATCACAGAGTTGTCTTTGACAACCTGGCTCTTCGGATTATTAATGGAGTTTAGCACTACCCCCTACAGTTGGATGTGAGTTGACAACCTTGTCAAAGGGAAACCTTTACCTTTTCACACCTGTTCTCGAGCCAGTGTAGTATAATGGTTTGAGTGTTGGACTAGGTCTAGATTTGAACCCTGGGAAACTAGGGTTTGAATCTCTACTCAGCCATGGAAACCCACTGGGTGACCTTGGGCAAGTCATACTCCCTCAACCTCAGAGGAAGGAAACTGCAAACATTATCTGAAGAAATCTTGCCAAGAAGATCCTATGTTAGGGTCTCCATAAGCTGGAGTCAGCTTGAAAGCACACAACAACCATCACCCCTTTTCTCTTTGTGTTTGTGCTTTTAAGGTGCCTCTCAACTTATGATGGCCCCACTAATTTCATAGGGTTTTCTTAGGCAAGAAAGACTCAGATCTTATTTGTCGTTGCCTTCTTCTGAAATAAAGCCTATAACTCTGGTATTCCTTGGCAGTCTCCCATTCAAGTATTAACCATGACTGACTCTGCATAGCTTCTTAGATCAGACAGAACCTAGTGCCTTTGGGATATTTAGGCCTTCACCCTTTTCTAAGGGTGTTTCATGAAACAGCTAGTAACCCAAATTAAGAAGAGCAACCCACAGACTTCTGTGATATAGTGTCTGCTAACAAATAAGGATGTATCCTCACTGTGGAAATAATGCAGTTTGACACCACTTTAATTGCCATGGCTCCATTGTATAGAATCTGGGGATTTGTAGTTTAGTGAGACACCAGGATGCTTTGGCATAGAAGGCTAAAGACCTTGGAAAACTATAAATCCCAGTATTCCATGGCATGGAGCAACAGCAGTTAAAGTGGTGTCCATCTGCCTTATTTTTTGTAGTGTAGATGCACCCTGGGTGTAATACTACCAAGCTTACAAAACTCTGCTACTTGGGAGGAGAGGGGAGTTTCATATTCTGGCAAATATTTCAGATTTTTTGAGAGGACAGTTAAAAGAGTGCCTATTTCTACAGCAAACTTAGCACATTGGCCAATGCCCTTCTTTCAGCCCATTCCGTGGGACAAATCTGACATCGGAAGTAGCAATGTTTAAACATGAAGAAGGGGAATCCCAAGACACTCTTTATCTTTTCTTAAAGGAGGACAAAGGGACCTCAAAGAGAATCCAGTTCCAGGTTTCCTTTTTTTTTTTTTTTTTTGCCTCAACCATATGCCTTTGCAAGAAATGCATCAGATGAGATTCAAAAGAGATATGGATGTCACTCTAATCAAATCAGAAAGAAATTACATTGTCTATAGAATATATAAAATGTAAAACACAAACTAAATAAAATTCCCACACACATATTTGTGGGTTTTATAATAAAAAAAGATCGAGGACACCATAATCAATCTTTTTTGACAGCAGCTGCTCCAAATTTTGCACCCTTTGCTTTGAAACAAATGAGAATCAAATATACAAATGAGATGAACACCCCAGGATGGAAAGAACAAAGGAGTGATTAACTCTTCCCCTACGGTCTCTCTCACATTATACAATTATAACATTTGAATCACATTTTAATTGCAGTTGCAATTTGAAGATTTGGAATTTTGTATGAGGATTGCTGCCAGAAAGCAGTAGCACCTCACCTAAACTACAGATCCCAGGATTCTGTAAGATGCAGCCACCATCACTGTTAAAGTTGGATGAAAGCAATATAATTGTATAGTGTGAAGAAGACCTAAGTCTGTATAGAAGGAGCAGAACAATACACAAGTGTATGAATGCTGTGTCTGCAAGAAAAGGGGGAGACTAAAACGAGAAACCACTGAAGGGCAATTGATCACACAGACAGAGGACTTTTTGAGTCCTTCTCAAAGATTTCAGGGATGAAACTGGGAACCTTTTTTCATGCTCCCTGTTCCCATTGTCTGTGTGGTTAGGATTGATAAGATTGTTGCATTTTGTATTTTTACTCTATCATATTTTTATTCTTTTTTAAAATCAGCCTGTTATCACATTTTGAGGAAGAATGGCTTTATTAAATATTTGCAAACAAATAGGAAGAGTTGAAGAATATTTGTAACCCCTTTGAGAGCACACCAAGTTCAGTGTCTGCATTCTTTTCATATCTGCAGCGGTAGACTTTGTTGCTCTCTTCGAAAGTCCCTTTTTGGACAATGTTTGCAACCTCAAATCTGCAGCAGCTTTGGTATTATTGTTTTTAATGAAAATTCTCAGTTTCAAGAGAAACTTATCCTTGCCATTGTTCAGAACACAGCTGGGTGTCTGCTGGTCATGTTTCTATAAAACATGTGGTTCTATCATGATATGAAAAGAGAGGAGCTATTGGAGGGCATCATTCTACTCGTATAGCTAGCATTTCAAGTTACAGGATAGCAGTTGTTAATAACACCGCAGATCAGGCCAGAAAGCCATCTGTTCCCATTTTTAGACTTCCCTTATAAACTCCTTATAAACTGACTGTATTGTTAATTCAAGTTCTTTGCTCATGAAACTGCCTGTTGGGTGGTTTCAGGGTGTAACCAACAATACTTGATTCACATTTAATGAAACCTTGACAAAAGCAGCTGCTTGTGTGTTGCTTTTCAGGAGATGGTATGTGATTTCCAGTGGTGGTTCTCAACCTTTTCTTCATGAGATATTTTGGGTTTCAATTCCCAGAATCCCTCATTTTTGGCTGCACTAGCTGGAGTTTCTGGAAAGTGAAAGGCAACTGTGAGGCTGGTATACTCCAGACTGCTCCTGGACCACTCTGGCCAGTGTAGACAAAGCCCTACAGAATGCTGAAAGTACTGCTTTTTTAGAATCCCAGAAATATTTGAACCCAACTGAACCATGAATGTCACTGCTTGATCTTGGGACCATCCCTTCTTTAGCCTGACCACATGATAGAATTGTTGTGAGGTTAAAATGAGAAGTGGACAGCCATATTCACTTATTTGAACTTATTGAAGGAAAGGTAGGACATAAACCAGAAGTTGGAAACATGACTGTTTTGCATTAGAACTCACAGAACCTCCCCGATAGTATGGCCAAAAAAGCTACTTTTTAAAACTAAACTCTCAGCATTCCTCACCCAGCACAGTCAGCAGTCATGCTTTGGCTGGAAGAATTCTGTTGGTCCAAAAAAAAAAAAAAAAAAAAGTCACATTTCCAAATCCTGATATAAAAGACTCTAAATAACTTAACCAGATCGAATCTGGAAATGCTAGACTAGAATAATAGAACCCATGACCATCTACTTAAGCTACCATGAGATGTAATGATGGCTTCCCACTTGGATGGCTTCCCACCCTTAAGGGTGACCACATCAATTTATTAGGATAAGGCTACTAGTCAGGATGGCTAAATAATCCTTGAGTGCTCCTGTTTATCACTTGCTGATGAACATCAGATAGTTGGTACCATTGCACTCAAGCTGGAACATGTGCAGAGGAGAGCAACCAAAATGATGAAACGTCAGGAAAGGTCATGTCCTATGAGGAGCAACTTAGGGACCTGGACATGTTTAGCCAGGGGAAGAGAAGGTTAAGGGGTGACATGCTAGCCATGTTTAAATATTTGAAGGGATGTCATATTGAAGATAAAGCTTGTTTTCTGCTGCTCCAGAGGCTAGGACACGGAGCAGTAGATTCAAACTACAGGAAAAGAAATTCCACCTAAACATTAGGAAGCAGTTCTTGGCAGTAAGAGCTGTTTAACAGTGGAACATGCTGCCTTGAAATATGGTGGAGTCGTCTTCTTTTGAGGTTTTTTAAACAGAGACTGGATGGCCATCTGTCAGAGGTGCTTCTTCCATGGCAGGGGATTGGACCTGGTGTCCTTTGTGATCTCTTCCAACTTTGTTGCTATGTTTCATACATTTTATCTTGTTCAAAACATCTATGCTTTAATCTGGAAGTGTTTTAAATTTATACTATATACCACACTGAACTCCTATGATAAAGTAAGGGACAGAAGTGTTTTAATAAATGAATAAATGTCCTGTTTTCTTGGCTTCCAACAGGTAAGTGATTGGCTACTGTCTGAAAAAAATACTAAAGCCTTTTAGTCTGATCCAGCATGGATCTTGTGTTTTTAGAGGTGCCTGTTGTCTGCTTGGCCCTCCACATTCTCTACTACCTTCTGCTGGCCTAAGCAATTTAAAACAGAGCATCTTATATGCTCATCCCTCTGATCCAACAGTGGTTACCTATGCGTCACTTACAATGGCCACAGATACATGTGAAACTTCCTTGCCCGTATCTTCCTGAGATCTTCTATTTACTTAACTGTGTTTTGAGTTTGACCTGTGGAGGAAAGAGCAGTTTCTTGGCTTGCTTTTATTTTGCAGAATCAACTATCACTTTATTATATGTTAAGGGGTGCTTATGAATCCATGGATTTATGTAAGATGTTTATGGAACCTGAGGCTGGCCAGGTATTTACCATGTGGACCACAGCAGGGCAAAATGTCTGCTCTGATTTTTACAGGAAGTGTATGAATCAAAGTTTAGAGAGTTAACATGAATTCACATAAAGTCTGCATTAGCTGATGCAAATTCAAACCCCAAATTTCTGCCTGGAGCAAATGTGACAGTTAGCTGCCAAGGAAACCAATGTTCATTTCAATATTTTTGTATTTCTGAAAAGGGATCAGACTATGAGAGTTTACATACTCTCTCTGACCTTCTGTCATGCCCTCCTAAAAGCTAACCATGAATTAGGAAGAAGGGAGGAATTCTGCAGAATATTTGCAGTCATTTGTCACCAGTACTTATTCTACTGATTTAAAAGTAACTGTTCGCTTAATTCATCACAACAAGAGAGAGAGAAAACCTCAGTTATTACTAGTTTCCTTATTTGTTACTTTTGAATGTATTTTCCTTTGATTTTGCAGGGAGAAAACACCCTAAGGTAAGTGACTCTGGGCTCATCCAGAAAAGGGAACGGTCTCTGGAAGTATCAAGAGTTTCCAGTTCTTTTTGTTGTGTTTTATACCTTTCCAATTTTTCAGCTAAACCCTTTCTTGAAATTTCTCAGGTTTCCATCATTTACCCCTCCCTTGCATTCTTCCTGTCCATCATGTATCACATCTAGTCTCAGTCAACATTTCAGAAATTGATGTGCACCAATTTCCATGGAGATGTCTTTATTATTATTCAGAATTTATTGCCAAAGTACTAAAATGCTTTAGCAATTTTATACTAGTTAAACATCAGCATGATTTTGTTTTGATGCAAATATTCCTCTTTCTCTTGCTTGATCTCTATTGAATCTGTGCCCTGAAAATAATAACTGTGTGTAGGTAGAGTGGCCTTCCTAGCTGATACTAAGATAATACAGACAGGCAAGGAGAGAGACATTTCATTTTGCAAAATACTGGGTTAACTTAAATCAACCAGGAAAGTAAGAATGAAAAGTGCTTGGTAATGCTAGGAGTTTCCAAGAAATACTTTGGAATGAAGAAAACATTAAGTGGATCTCCAATATAAAATCCATTTGTAAGGGAACAAAACCTGGGAGTTTCAGTAACTTTTTTCATATCCAGAGGGATTCTGACTGGCATAACATTTGAAACATTCTTGTCACAATGCCTTCTCATATAGTGTCTAAAAATGCCCCAAAAGTAACTTTGAAGTGCAACTAGAAAGCATCACTGATCATAGTAATGCAGTGGTGGTTTTGCTCCTATTTGTTATTTCAGTTTTGAAATATAACCTTATTGCACCGTTGCTGCCAAGATCAAATACATGATTTTTAAGAATGGTTATCTGATTTGTAACATGTTATATCCAAGTTCTTCAAATGTGCATCTCCTCATGTGACCTAGAACCCTACAGACCCCAAACTGTGGACAGGAGTGGGAAGAAAACAACATGGGAAACAAAATACGGATATGCAATAATGGGGCTTTCTCATTATCTGGGCAGCACAGGTAGCCTTCTTCACAGGTAAAAAAGAATTAAATGATGTGAGGGAATTAAGTTACATTTTAATGGGGCACAGCCTCACAGACATGATGAGAGATCAGTTGCCTAATAAGATGCCAATTGGGCAGAAGTGTGAAGCTTCAAAATCTTTCTCAACTTGTTGTTGTTTTTGTTGTTTGCCTTCAAGTCATTTTCAACTATGGTGGCCCTAGAGGGAATGTATTATAGGCTTTTCTTGGCAAGTTTCTTCAGAGGAGATTTGCTAATGTCATCCTCTGAAGCTGAGAGGATATGACTTGCCCAGTATCACCCAGTGGATTTCATGGCTGAGCCAGGATTCAAACCCTGTTCTCCAGATTCACAGTCTAATGCTCAAACCACTACATCACACTGTCTCTCAGGACAGGTTATAAAAAGCCTCAGGTGGCTATGTGACAGGAAACTCTAATAAAGGGACACTTAGGAGCAAGGGTTCCTGTCCCACCTGAGAAAGCTGGTTGTGACTGGACAAAAGGAGTTCAAACTCCTAGCTACTTATATGAACATCAAGGACTACAACCCCTATCTGATCTGTGAGTAAAACAGTAGACTATTAGCTAATCACATCAGGGACTTTTTATTATTTTTCTGGCTAGGCTGAAATGAACTAATCTGTCTGTAACTTGTACCTTTTAAGTGTGCCTGAAAGAAAGGTGGTCCTTCACATATAGAGATACCCTTTTGCAAAGGAGATTTCTTATCTAGAATGAAGCCCTTTCCTGTAAAAGTACTTGTCTCTCTCACACACCTCTTTCATGTGCCAATGCTCAGTTTCATCCTCACACCAGGGCTGATGGGGAAAGAAAGTGTTACAGGCAGAAAGTAAAATTCCAAGTAGAATCCCAGCAACTTCCCATTGTGTTTCTATGCAAGGGTAATTTAAATCAATGGGTGGTAACAGTACATTGGAACAGTGCATGGAAGTGATATCTTTAGCACAGGCCTGTGATAAAGAAATAAAGCACCAGGGTGGAAAAATAGTCACACAGCTTACCAATTGCAAATGTGAACTGCTGCTTGTCAAGCAGGGAAGACATTTTCATGGAGTGGAAAAGAGTTGTATATTTTAACTCCTTTCATCCACCCTACCACAGATGACTAACACAGGTATGTGTGGTCAGGTGAGTTAGTAAACATGCTTGACACCTAGTAACATATGGTTTAGAATGGAACAACACATTCCATGTACTTGGATTTTCCTCTGTGTTTTGGAAATTGAACTGCTGGGGTTGCATTTTGAAAGGAGAGGATAGAAGAGGAAGTAGAGTGGCTTTGTGGAGGAGAGCTATCAGAAGACCCCCTCTTTTTGAAGGCATTTTCTGTTTAAAGGACTGTCTGCTTTAAGTCCAATTAAATTTCAGTGAAAGATAAAGAAGAGAGAGGAGGGGTCTTGCCCATCAGCATTTCGTATCTGGAGGGCAAATGGAGCAGGCACACAGACCAACAACGCACATTCTTGCCCACTACACACTGAGATATATGGTGTTTTATAAATTAATTTATTTTCTAAATTTGCATGTGTATATGCAAATATAAGATTTGCAAACTGTATGCAAAGATTAACCTTCTTTTGTCCTCTTTTTTGGCAATGCATAAATGAACACCCTAGTCAGGAAATTTCTTAATCTATTCTCTCAGTTTAACCATTCCCAGCTTTTCTCAACAAACGTCCTCCTTCCAGGTTATTACAACTGCTCCTGGGGAACAGATGTCTTTATCCTTTCTCTTGCTGGTAGTGGGGATAAAAGCAGCAGTTCAGGAAATATTTTCAGTGAGAAAATGGAAGAAGAATAAAGAGTTAAGAAGCCAGTGTTCTGTACATGGTACCCTAGCCTTCCTCTACAGATTGCAATTCCTGCATCTCTCTAAAAAGAATCACATACTCTATACAATGGCTGGCATCTTGCTAGTGAGTTGTGAATGTGAAAGCATGAAGTTCGACTTTTCAAGTAAGTCCAGTTTATGCTATCATGCTCCCACGATGGTATAGAGCCAGAGAGAAGGGTCTCTCCAGAAGATCTCAAAACATGGGCAAGTTCATATGGGAAAATACAAGCTTTCAAATAACTGGACATGAGCTGTGTAGCTACATGCAACATGTACATCTCCCAAAGCAGGATACCAGTGATTGTGTAATTCCATCCATATTTGCAAAGCTACAGCAGACATGATCATATGAATCTACTCTTTTTTACAAATGGACATTTTCATCAATAAACCAGAATATCTGAATAGTAAATAAGCTGCAACACAAAGCGAGAATACCTCTCTGGGAAAGACCTGGGTCTACGTTGTGCTTTTTCCTTGTATTCTCAGAACATTTGTCACACACAGAGGAAGTGGAACTGTTTAATGCTGTTGGACCGCAACTTCCATCAGGCCTAGCCAGTATAGTCAAGTGGTGAGGAATGGTGGAAGATGTGGTCCAATAACATCTGGGGGGGTCTACATATTTCCCATCCCTTGCTGAAAGTGTAAATCCAATTTTCCAACATAAGTTTGTAGCCATTCCAGCAAGCTGAAAACTGGATTGGCAATTTTCTTCCCATGTGCCAGGTCTCCTGTGAAAAATTGCTTCTATCATCCCCCCTTTAAAAATTCAATTAAAAATGTATGCAACTAAAATAAGATTTTTTAAAAATCAGATTCATCTTACAGTGACAGCCTCTCTATCTATAAGATGAAAACATGAGTGTCCTAGCTTTAAAAATTATGTCTAGGATTAATCAAAGCTTGAAAAGATTACTTTTTGCGACTATAACTTCCAGAATCCCATAAGACCATCCTAGCTGGGAGATTCTGGGAACTGTAATCCATTGAGGTAACTTTTCCAGGCCCTTGGATGAAACAGAAAATATCTGTTGAATGCATTAAGAAAAATACAGACACCTTTGACATTTAAAAACAATATGTGTTAAATTGTTTTCAATTGGGCTGTTTCAAACTGGACCAAGAAAAAGTTTATAAATATGTCACCATTACTCATGTCAGCTTTGGCTTAAAAACGGAAAGGTTTCAGTAGAAAAGCAGATGTGGGGGAGCTATCCATAGCAAGACCTTGAAGAATATTCAGTCATAGGAAGATATTTTAAAAACATGGTTTCTATAACAGCCGACCAGGGCAGCCTGTGAATAATTCATCCCTTGTTGTTCTGGAGATCAGTCTGTTTGGACTCCCCCTCTTTGCCCAGGAAAAGGGTGGGCAGTAACCCAACAGAAGAGGTGTCTGGCAGACAGTAATTAATTAACCCATCACTGTGCCCGGATCCTGGTTGGCACACCCTCCCCTTCTCCTTCTCCCCTCCTTTCTAGCTTGTGGTTGAGGAGTGCTGAAAGAAATTACATGAAGTCATCATCTACAGGTTCCTTAAAACAAAAACAAAAACCAAAGGGGGAAAATCTGAAAGGAATTGATCATAGGGAGGGAATGAGCACTCAAAGCCAAGCTCAGGTTTCCTGTTCCGTGTGGCTGTAGAAGATATAAAAACTGGCTTTTAATGTGCTTGTGGCAGTCTTTGCAAGCTGCAAAGAGAGTGGAGAACTCTCTAAGCTTGTCTGCTTCATTTCCCAGATCTCTGAGGGTTTTAAAGCGACCACAATGAACAAGTTCCTGTACTGCACGCTTGTGGTAAGTCCTTGCCCAAAGGCTGACAACTGCTTTGGAAACGCCACAATCAGAATGTCCAGAGCATTTTCCCTATTCTCTGATGCCTGTTTTGTTTTTGTTTTTTTGCTTTTAAATATATATATCTATACTCTGGGCAAACTTGTTGATTTTTCATCATAGGAGCCTCCTAGGGCAAAGAAATGAAGTATCCTTCTTCCAAGGGGGAAATTCTACATGCCTATGGGTGTCATCAATAGTCCTGACCATCATAGGATGTTACTTATACTACTGTAAAAGTCTGTATCTATTGAATATTATTAGGACTATCTGTGGAGGCAGGGACCAGAAAAAAAACAAGAGCAAATTGGTGGGCTTTGGACTGGGTTATGGACAGATGTGCTTTCTTTTACAGCATTTTTGTAGGTTTACATATGGGATGCATGTGAGGTTGCCTTCCAGAGTGTGGATAGATTATTTTTGGAGGACAGGTCTCAGAATTCCCCAGCCAATGGAGTCAGGTAACAGTGGCCATACTGGCTGGTGGATTCTGGGAGTTGTGGGCAAAAAAGTAACTTGTCCAAGTTTTCCTTGTAAAGTGTCAGATTCTCAGTAATAATAATATTACCATAATGGTAAAGATGAACTGAGAATCTGGCCAAGTGTCATAATAATAATATTTATTATTATGGCACTTGGCCAGATTCTCAGTTCATCTTTACCATTATGGTGTTCTCTGAGGCTAGAAGCTGCCCAGAGTCTTCAAGAATAGGTGAAAATTTTCATCAGCTTATTTTATTTTTCAAAAATAATTTATAAAAATGTACAATTTTCTTAATAAATCCAATTTGAGGATTGTTGGTTTTTCTAAAAAGGAGAAATTAAGACTGAGTGATTAGCAATCCTAAAAGTCTGACTTTGAAACCATCATACTTCTGGTTCTGAAAGTTTAGGGTTGTCACCTTTTTTTTCTGTGAGGCTCCTCATTTTTAAAGAGCACCATGCATGGCAGGTAAGAATCCTCTCTACTGGACATACTTGCACCCAATGAATTTGGTTGGTGGAGATGGCTGAGAATTTCATTTGTTTTTTACATGTCAAGACCATTGTAAAAATTAACAAAATGTCTCCAGCAGGAATTTTGATCCAGGGGAAATTTCAGTTAAATTCATTTCAAATGAATCCAGTTGAGATCTTTAAAAAATCTAGCTTCACTGATTTGCACATACTTGAATACCAGCCAAAAACTGAATCTTGTCTATAGTATTGCTTCCTTATGCTATAAACAGCCACCATCCCAGATAGTTCAGATCTTTGTGCATCATCTGTAGGGAGAGTTCTACTTGCTTGTGTCCACTGCCTGTGCAGTTTTCGTGCTGTGCTGAAGACAGTGGAGCAGAGGTCCAATTGAGCTTCAGTGAGCATTAGCACTCCTGTGTGTACACCAGAGCCATTGGTTTGCTTTGTAAATGATTTGTGAGTGTCCATTCTTCTTTTCTTTTCTTTTCTTCTCTCTCTCTCTCTCCCCCCCCCCCTTTCTTCTTCCTTTCTCTCCCTTTCTCTGACTTGCCTTGTGAGACAAGGTATGAGATCGCCATCCCAACCTGGGCACAAGATGTGCTGAAGAAACAAAATCTACAACTATATTTTGAAAACTTCCACAGAAATCATAGCAGAGAACTATTTACCTTGTGATTAATATAGTGGAGTGATGCCATATGTTACCTAGAGGTGATTCAATGTATGCTTAACATGTTTCATCATAGGGAAAGAGTAGGAAAGGATGATGATGAAATAGTGAATGCTTGATTGTCTGTCAGCTTTGCTTCATGTTTACCTTCAATCGATCATGCATTTGGTGAATTACTGAAATCATTCAGATAGTAATTGTTGAACATGTCTTTTTTTTTTTAAACTGATTATTTTCTTTGTAGGCAAAGTAGACTATGCCTTGCTATTGCTCTGCACAATTATAGTTCTATATGCTACTTCAACTGTTATGGCTGCATCCAACTTACCTTACAGGGCTGTTGTGAGAATAAAATGGAGATGAGGATGACTTATGCCACCTAAAGCTCCAAGGAGACAGGGTGAAGTTAGAAGGGCATAATCCAATCATCCTTTCAGCCTCCAATGTTGTTGCTTAGATAGCCAAAAAAAGCATTATAGATACACAAGAGGAATGTATCCCCAAAGTGTGCAGAAGTTCTAACAAACATTTAGGGGAAAAACATAAAATGGGAAGGAAGCCTCCCTAAACAAACTGACCAGTGACCTTATCAGATGTTGGAAATTGGAAGTATAATCTAATGGCAATCCGAACACAATCATGGGTTTTACATTATTGCGAATTAAAGCATCTCGCACAATTTCATGCAATGGGGGGGGGTCATTTATGGGTAATGGGAAGTCATTCTAAACGCATTCCAAATGCAATTGGAATTCACGTAAATTTGCTAAACTAGCGAATTCACGTGAATTCTAATTGGCTCCAATTAGCTCCATTCGCAATTAGCTCCATTCCTCCCATCTGATAAGGTCCTAGGACTGAACATGGTTCATGGCCTGTAGGGGGAAAAAACTGGCAAATTCAAGATGGGGTAGGAAAGGTTAAAGTGCCTACAGTCCTGAAAAACTCATAGGAGTCTATTCTGCAACATTTTGTTGCAGAGGTCACTTGCAAGTAAAGTTCAGCTTTGATGCAATCAATCCCCGCCAGTGTAGCCAGTGGTAAGGAATTATGGGAACTGCAGTCCTAAAACATGCAGAGGATGACAATCTCCCCAGCCACTAGTCTACAGTGACTGGCAGCAGCTCTCCATTAAATAATTTGCAGCCCTATTTGATTCTGATGCACAGGTGATCACATAGATGAACACATAGATAATCAGTGCCATACATGAACTTCCTTGGTTTTCTCCTGGACTGCCCATTACCTTTTTTCTCTGGTATTCAAGTCAACTCCACATTGGGAATCAATTCAGAAGTGTTATCAGGGTAGTTACAAGGTATCAGGATAGTCATATTGAAGAGGGAGCAAGCTTGTTTTCTGCTGCTGCAGAGACTAGAACGCGGAACAATGGATGCAAGCTGCAGGAAAAGAGATTCCACCTCAACATTAGGAGGAACTTCCTGACAGTAAGGGCTGTTCGACGGTGGAACACACTCCCTCGAAGTGTAGTGGAGTCTCCATCCTTGGAGGTCTTTAAGCAGAGGCTGGATGGCCATCTGTCGGGGATGCTATGATTGGGAGTTCCTGCATGGCAGGGGGTTGGACTGGATGGCCCTTGTGGTCTCTTCCAACTCTATGATTCTAGTCAGAGGCTACTGACTCTACATTGCTAAACACTTTTCTAGTGTGTTTTTGTTGCTGTTGTTGTTTTTGTTTTTGTGCTTTCAAGTCATGTCTGAATTATGGTGACCCTAAAGAAAACCTACCATGGGGTTTTCTGGGGCTGAGAATGTGTGACTTGCCTGAAGCCACCCAGTGGCTTTCCATGGCAGAGTGGGGATTCACACCCTGATCTCCAGAATGGTAGTCCAATGCTTAAACCTCTTACACCACACTAGCACTCTTTTTGTAGTATCATACAATCATAGAATCATAGAATCATAGAGTTGGAAGAGACCACAAGGGCCATCCAGTCCAACCCCCTGCCATGCAGGAACTCCCAATCAAAGCATCCCTGACAGATGGCCATCCAGCCTCTGCTTAAAGACCTCTAAGGAAGGAGACTCCACCTCCACTGCAACATGGGACCACGGTCAGTTTTAATCCTATCTTTAAAATATAGTTCCTACTCCTTGGATAGCTAGTTTGAAGTTAGATTAACACCTACAGTAGATTCACCACCCAGCTGTGATGAAAGGTACCAGCAGCTTCTGAGTGAGACAAGATGTATTTCACTAGTACACGGTACAGGTGTTAGATGGATACAAGAACTGTTGAATTATTTGCCATCATCTCTCTAAAAGGGAGAAAAGGCTTAACTGCATCTTGAATAAGGATATATTTGTAAAATGTATGATGAATGTCTTAGAACCCACAGCAACATCTAGTGGATGAAAGAAATCCTCAGAAGTTGACAACATTTTATTACACATGGATGACTTCTCATGTACAGGAGGAACCAACTGCATTTGACATTTTGGTAGCTTAATATTTTAACTTCTTCATTTGCAAAACAGTTGTAGTAGAATATTGAGATGATCCCTCTGCTCTACACATGTTTACCTAGAAATGTTATTGCCTAAGGGATCTTGGTCAGTTGACAGCCAAAAAATCAATAGTTTAAATAAACAAAACAAACAAACAAACAAACAAGGCCTACTGTATTTAACAGGGCTTATGCCTAGATAAGGGCTGGGAAGTAATGTGTTACAAATAATGATGTTACCTGGAAATAATAATAATAATAATAATAATAATCATTATTATTATTTTGGATAACAGGGAATACTATAACAACAACCTTTGTTTTACATTTTAAAGATAATGACTTAAAACCATTTGTTCATCCCAATTAGACTGGCTATGCTACCTGAGAAATTCTTGGAAGTAAAGTCTTACAAAATAACTTTTCCAAGCTATAGCCTGGTTTTTGTCTTCTCCCCTCCACACACACACACACACACACACACACACTTGTTTTAAATCTACTTACTGGTAATGTAACTTACATTACTGGTAATGTAACTAATAGTAATGTAGGAGGTTATCGCACAGGGATCCAGGAACGCAAATGGCATGGAACGAAAAGGGGCGTGATGGGAAAGGAACGGGGAAAGGACGCATTTTATCACATGCCGGAATGCCACCGATGCTGCCGGAAGTCCCCATTCCATTCCAAATCTGTCCCCCAAAGGCCAATTTTCAGGAACTGTTCTGAACAGTTCCTGAAAATTGGTCTCTCTCACATGGATTTGGAACTGAACGGGGATTTCCGGTAGCATTCTGGCGTGTGATAAAATGCATCCTATCCCTATTCCGTTCCCATCACACCCCCTTTCATTCCATGCTGTTTGCGTTCCTGGCGCCCCATATGATAAGCTCTGTAAAGTAATAATTTTATTCTCACCAATGAATATCAAAAATAGAGGAACTTATGCTCTTCTAGTGATAATAATCAGGGCCACCCAATTTTGTTTCAGGACTGACCAGCAAATTATCAATTCAAGTCCTGCTTCACACATTGAATAATTCCTTGCCACACTCATGTGATCATAGAACCAGTCTCAGAAGGGTTTCCTATGGCAGCTGATTTGAATCTCCAACTTCCAGATGGTGTGAACAAGGGTGATGCGCTTGTAGAGCTTGCCATGTTGATGAGCTTGTAGCTACTACTCTTGGAAATGGCTAGATCCAGGGTCAGCCCTGATTTGAGGAGGCTTGTTGAAATGACTGTAAGTCCCCACTTATATTAGTCCCATTGATTTGGATGAGTTTATTCTAGTTAGGCCTAACATTGAGTTAAGCCCAAAATGGTGGTCCAGCTTGATTTTCAGCCAAAAGCAATTACAATGTTCTTAAATTTGAAGGAGGGAAAGAAAGAAAAAGAGCACCAGGATTTAGAGATTGGACTTTGGAGCCCATCCAGACCTTGGCAGTGCTGTTCAAAGGAAAATCAGTCTTCAGGATGTGTTTGGAATTCCAAACAGAGAGTGCTTTATCTGTTTCAGTAAATTCAAACATTCTTCTGTGGTTTATGCAGGAACCCCAAAGCCAAAGCCTATAATCATATTTCTGAAGTCTGAAAACTAGTTTCTTTACCTCCACAAGGCTGTGATTGAAGGGAGCAAGACGCCTGAAGGCCCTTGGGCTGTATTTGCAATTGTCATCCAATTCACATTTATTTCATGGTGTAGGGAGCACATGGCATTTGGATTTCCATTTGGAAATCATTGGAAAGGGTGTTCCCAGGTTTGAAAGGAAATTAATGTAACCTCATTTCCTTTTCAAAATCCTCTTCTGGGAAAAATTCTACAAACTTCTATTTGGTTCTGAAATGAAAACGGAATCCTACCAGAGGTATTTCCATCTGTAGCTGTAAGCAGATAGTTCACAACTGCAAGTTGCACAGCACTAATATTCCCCAGGACATTTATCAGTGTAGGAAATGATATGTGAGACAGCAGGAAAATCACAGTTGGGGTGATTTTTGAAAACATGATATGTCATTGATATATCTTCTCTAACCCAATGCTTTCCAGACATTTTGTGGAGAGTGTGCCCAGTGGTCAATGGACAGGGTTGAGGAGAAGGCCACAACATCTGGAAGCAACTTTGGTTCAGATATTGGCAATGAATTTCATAGCTATTTTAGCCATTTGTCTGCTGAGGAATCCATGCACATCTCCCACAGAAATTGGACTATGATGAAATGACAGCTGTATTTCACAGCTTTGATCATGGGCTGTGAACCTGGGTGCCATTTAACTGGCTGGAGAGCACCAAACCTGCCAATGTGGGCATGTGTGCATGCACATAATGGAGGTCTTTTTACATTTCTGTACTACCTCCCATGGCTGTAGCAAGGACAGAGTTATAGGGCTCTTTCTTCAGGAGTCTGGCTTTCTCTTTTTTCTCTTTCTCCTCAAAATGCCTCAGGACTGTTTTCTGGGGGAAGGTGTCAGGAGAATACACACTTGAGGTTTGTTGTCTTGTGGCACACCCAGGGAGAAAAGAAAATGGAGACGGGGCCACCAAAAACAGAGTTCTGTGGACTCTGCTCTTGCCACCAGTACTGATGACAGATTTTTTTTTTTAAGAAAATATATGGTACAGGATCTCCACATTGTGGCTCCACTAAATTTGAGTAGATCTTTGAGAAACTTGCTTCCTATCCTTTCTGAATATAAGAAGTGAATACCCATGGCTGTATGTCCTTCATTATTGAACTTGAATGGGTCTGGACCAGTGCCAGATGATGGCTTCCATGTCAGTGGGCCAATAAATCCACTCCACTTTTTAATCCAAAGTTTCAAAAAAGTTACCAAAGGTGTTCAATCTACTGGGGTGGGGGGTTAAGGGTCAGCACTTTGTGTAACTCTTTTAAAGTTCAGCTTAAAACTAAGAGTGGATTCACTGCCTAATGAAAACCACATTGGTCTGGAAACCAATTCTCTCCCTAAGTTCTTCTATAAGCTACTGCTCACCAAAAATGTATTTTCCTTTTAAAATACTGGATGTCATAGGAAGTTTACTTCTGGTTTATATACATACCCCTAAACACTTTTTAAAATGTTATTTTATTTTATTACTAAAGCAAGACTATATGTCTCACTACACTGGGTAATTGTGCTTCCTTAAGGTTCCCAGATGTGTGATTTTCTATCTTATATATATTCTGGCTACCAGCTGCTGGCAGTGGCAGCAGTATTTCAGATCCTGAACAGGAAAGATATTTACACATGTGCAAGCAAAAACAAAGCAAAACAAAACAAAATTATAGTATTCATAGTTGTCCTACTGTAAATCTGTCCTCAAATGATTCTGGTGTGTTGCAAAACAAAATTTAAAAAATAAAAAGTAAACTTCCATAAAACCATGCTGTATTTCTCCTAATAGCTTTTGAACATCTTTGTGAAATGGACTGTCCAGGAGACTCTTCCCCCAAAGTACCTCCATTATGACCCTACAACTTCTCGTCAGCTGATGTGTGACCAGTGCCCTCCTGGAACCTATGTTAAAAAGCACTGTACGACTTCCTCGAAGACTGAGTGTGCTCCCTGTCCAGATCAGTACTACGCAGATGACTGGAACAGCAATGAAGAGTGCCAGTATTGCAATGTGGTGTGCAAGGAACTGCAGTATGAGAAGGTCGAATGCAGCAGCACCAAGAACCGTGTCTGTGAATGCATTGAAGGACGGCACCTCGAATTAGAATTCTGCCTAAAGCACACAGCATGCCCTCCAGGTTTTGGTGTTGTTCAGCAAGGTATGTGCCTGTTTGGGGGTAAATGATTTTATTTGGGCTATAAATATCCAGTTCATATTTGCCTATGATGTTCAAAGGGATCTTGCAGCACCTTTGAGGATAACTATGCAAAACAAAACATAGCATGAGTTTTTATAGACTCAGTAAATTTCCATATGAAAGATTGTCCATTTGAAAGCCCTTATTAAAAGAAACTCTTGATTTAAAGGAAGTCAGAGTCCAATTTAAAGTTATAAAACCAAAACAAGTAAGAAAAGAGCCTTGAAGTTTTCCATCCAGAGTTAGCACAAAGACAGATGTCCTAGTGAGTGCACAGGTTACTTTCCTAGGCTTCTCTAGTGTATTGCCTTTCTATTAAAATTACATTAACTTCTAAACTTGCTCCTATGCACATGAATTCATATATACAATATTATGCAAATTTGTGTCTTCTTTGCTCTACTTTTTTGGTTGTGCATTTCTTTGCATTAAATGACATAATGCACAATGCACAGATAACCACCACTCTACCCACCACCTATGGACCTTATCAGATGTTGGAAATTGGAAGTATAATCTAATGGCAATCTGAACACAATCATGGGGTTTCATGTTATTGCGTGATTTCGGGTAAAAGGGAAGTCATTCTGAATGCAATTATGGGTTTTATGTTATTGAGAATTAAAGCATCTCATGCAATTTCGGGCAATGGGCAGTCATTTTTGGGTAATGGGAAGTCATTCTGAATGCATTCCGGAGCAATTCGAATTCACGTAAATTCGCTAAACTAGGGAATTCACATGAATTCGAATTGGCTCCAGTTAGCTCCATTCGCAATAAAGAGAAATTCCTCCCATCTGATAAGATTTTAGGTATGTTTGGATGCTTCATGAAGGGCACAGTAGACTTCCCATTTCAGAAGCCTGTAGGAAACTGCTAACAACAGTCACTTACCCCTAAAAGCTACTAAAACTAACATGCCCATTTGAAACTGACAGACAGTAAAACATATTGCAATGTTTGTGAGAAAACAGACGCTGTCCTTCTAAACATCTCTCTGGGTTGTCGCCAAAAGTAATGTTGCTCACAGTGGCAAAATGTTCAGCTCTTACTGTAATGGGTAATTTAATGGCAGCTGCAAATTGCATTCTAATGAGAAACATGATGGATCGACCTCTTTCTCGGGACATTATCTGGGATGCAGTATTTATGGGTGATGGCTAATAACATTTTTCATTGGCAAGAATGCAGTTTCAAGCCTCCCTGTGCCTTGACAAACAGCAGAAGTGTTAACTGATAGCACACCCAGAGAGTAATTATAACAATATTAGTGTAATAGCAAAAGCCATCACAAATGTGTGGCAATAATTAATTACCAGTATCACAAATGGATACTCAAAGTCTGTGTGAGTGTGTGTGTATGCTAATGATTCCCAAGCCAGACACGTTAGGCAAATCTTGCATTACTAGAAGGGATAAAGCCTGTAACAATGTGTTTTTAAAGAGAATGATGATATGCTGAAGTTTACTGAAGAAATTCTGATAAACAAGTCTACATGACTTCTTTCTTTGAGTTAGCCTGTTCCCTATAGCCATAGACCTTAGAGGTCAAGCTGGGACTTGCAGCAAGGAGAACATAAATTAATAAACAATTTATCATAGAGACTATCACCAAGATCTTTTGTGGTAGGCTAATCATAGTGGCAGATGAAAAGAGCCTGCCTTCCAACAACTGCCCGTAACTCTACATTTGTGTCATATTGGCAGCACAACTTCTTGACTGGTGGCCTGCAGCAATCCAAGATACTAGCATTTATTACTTAAACAGCAAGCAAAAGCATGGATGTTATTGACTTCAGAATTTTAAACAGTGCAGTGTGTGTGTGTGTGTGTGTGTGTGTTGATTTTTTTTAAAAAAAAAAGGAAGTAGCAATGCCAAAGAATTTACAAAATCCCAGCAGGCATAACTGTTTATGCTCACAACAAAGGCTGGATGGGGGGGGGGGGGCATGGCCAATGCTTCTGCGACAGATTACATGCTTGCCTTTCACTAGGGAATGATTTCTATATATATAAGAGTTAAAGTATAATCCTTACATTGACCCATGGGTAAATCAGCTCAAGTTTTTCAGGTCAATTTTTTTAATTAAAATTTCTAAACATATACATAAGTATACACAGTAACTTAATTAAGCTTAATATCTATTTTTAAAGAAGGTAATGTCACTGATTACTATATCCAAGACCAGGGAGTTTAGGATCAAATTAGACATCAAGAGAGATATGCACACCCTCCAACTGCCCTGCTTTGGTTGGGACAATCCTGATTAATCCTCTGTCACCCCATTTTTAAAATGTCCTAGTTTTTCTCTCCTCCTCCTCCTTCTCCTCCTCTTACTTTCCCCCTTTCTTCTTGCCTTCAAATTGACTTCAGCCTGCAGTGATCTATGAATGAGAGACCTCCAGGCCACCCTGTTCTCAACTACCCTGCTCAGCAATTACAGTTTCATGGCAGTGGCTTCTCTGATTGAATAGATGACTGCATTGCGGGCCAGGAATGTTCTCAGAACGTTCTCAGAACTGTACAAAATGGGAGTGTATGGGACCAGAAGTGGTTGTTCCCATTTTGTACCGTTCTGAGAATGTTCGGAGAACGTTCCTGGCCCACAGTGCGGTAAACTTAACAATCTATTCATCTTGAATGTGGTCTTCCTCTTTTCCTATTGCCTTCTACCTTACCAAGCATTGTTGTCTTTTCTAGTGAGTCCTTTCTTCTCATAGTATGGCCAAAATATGACAAACTCAGTTTAGTCATCTTTGCTTCCAGGGAGAGTTCAGGTCTGATTTGCTCTGGGACCCATCGTCTGATCTTTTTAGCAGTTCACAGTATTCTCAGCACTCTTCTCCAGCACCACATCTCAAATGAGTTGATTTTCTTCCTATCAGCTTTCTTCACTGTCCAGCTCTCACAACCATTCATAGAAATGAGAAATATGATGGCATGGACAATCCAAACTTTATTATTTAATGAGATATCTTTACACATCAGGATCCTGTCTACCGCCTTCATAGCTGCCCTTCCAAGTCCAAGTCATTTTCCGGTTTTTTTTATTATTATTATTATTACTTCTTTGGCCCTGCATCATGTAGACAAGTCATGAAGACAGAGGAAAAACCCAGTGTAATTGGCCCATGTAGAAGGTACAAACTAAGAAAGAGTACATGATCTGTGTCAAGACTGATAGACACATAATGGTGCTTGCAGGATCAAGAAGAATTAAACTAAACATTTAGAAAGGGCCAACTACCTGAAGGAGTAAAGTGATCTCTTAATATAATGAAACAGAAATCTTGGAGAACCACTTTTTACCAGTTTTGGCAAAAGCATGGCTAAGATTCAAGGGAAAGCCTAACATCCTGCTTTTTTTAAAAAAAGGGGGGGTTCACTCCTTCCTAAATCTGCAGTTATATGTACAACCAAAAGTCCCTAGAATAGAAATTCCACAGAAAAGACCCTAGACTGTAGGCCTCCCTTGGCAAGAGAATGTAGTCTGGTCATATTTTAGGAAAGGTGTGGGCTCTCTTACTTAACTAACTGGATTCATGACTTTAAAGGTCCTAAAGCCAAGAAACAAAGGGCCTGTACATATAGCCCTATGGGGTGGAGGGATGCCAACTCTTTTCTGCCGGATGGGGCCACAGTCACCTCATGCTGTGGTCCCGATCCTACCTTTCGAGGGCACAAAAAGGAGCTGCAAAAAGTGGCTCCTTTTTGCGCCCTCGAAAGAGCACCATAGCCACATTGGTGCAGCTATACGGCACTCCTTCGGTGCTTGTTGTATGGACGCAGCACCGGAGGAGCGCCATGACACCACATGTCATGTGGAGCAGTGCGTAGCATCAGGGTACCCAGGGGGACAGAGTCAGGCATGTGTTGTGAGGACACTACACCCCAATTCTGCCCCATACTGGCCTTAATGGCTGGTGTGTACAGAGCCAAAGTGGTAAGCAAAACAGTGCATTCCTAGAGCTTCTATTTGTCTCAATATAGATTAGTAATAATTCTTGTTTGTGTTTTGCAGTCTATATTATGTGCTATGTATATTCATGGCCATAATAAATATTTGTTCTTGAGTGCAGTCCAAATTCAGATTTGCAATTTCAATAAGAAAGGAAGAAAGAACAAATTAAATGAATGAATAGTCAATCATCTTCATGTCAAAGTTCCTCAAAATCCATCATTTAAATACAGAAAATGCTTGGTCTGGTTTACAGTATCAATTTAATCAAATGTATCATAAATTATTTATTTATTTCTTAAAATATTTATATCCCAACCTATATCATGGAATCCAAATATAGCATATAGGAAAATGAAATTAATGAATTTAAAACAGTCAAAAAGAACTGAAATAAACTAAAAGCATATTCAACCATTTGACAAGTTTAAAAACCCCATGAGACTGTTTAAAATCAGTAAAAATAGCAAGCACAATTTAGAAACATGAACATGTACAGATTTGAATGAAATCAATATTATTTTATTGAGTAATAATGCAATAATCCAGCCAACCAAAAGAAAAAGAATCAATATATAATCTTCACTGTGTTGCTTTACTGACCACCTCAGCTCTTTAAAAATTTTGGAAACATCAACACATTTTGTTTATAGACCTCTATTTTCATGCTCTGGCCCAATCTATATTACTAAATGAAAGCCAAGATGTTATTTATGTAGGAAAGGCATATACTGTACATACAAAATGCCAATGTCACTGGAGGGGGGGGGATGTAACAACTTACCTAGATTCTGTTAGTATTTATAGAAAAATGGGAGGCAATCTGCAGAATGGCAGCTGAGCACTACAGACTGCCAAGTGCTTGCTATATTCCTCCTCAAGTCATTTGTGGTTTTAGGTTGGCTTCAGAATTTTGGTTTATTAAACAATCCATGAACTATATTGCATCACTTGCATGTTATATGTAGCCCACTAAATAAGGCAAAGGCTGCATCCACACTGCAGAGTTAATACAGTTTGACACCACTTTAACTGCCATGACTTAATGAGGCTTTCTAGACTGCCCAAAAGGGGCGATCCATTCTCGCCCCAAGAAGCCGCGAGGCCAAGGTTGCCGCACTGGCAGCATCAGAGGCCCCATCCCTCCACTTCCAAAGGCCACGGGGAAACGGTAAAGTGCTACTTCCCTCAAAGCGGGGTGCAGCAGGCGCCCTGGGTGCCCACTGCACCCCCTTTTTCCCCCGGGTCCTTGGCGCGGCCATTTAAAGGCCATGCCAAACAGCTGGAAGCAAAAAGCTGGAAGCTGCGCCACTGAAAGGGTGCGCTTGGCGCCCTCCTGCAATGCCATTGCGTCATGGTGCATACAGTGTATCTAAATGCTGTGTGCGCCATGATGCTACCATGGCGTGCCCGTATGGATGCCACCATTTAGGGTTAGTGAGGGTGCAAACCCTGTGCCCTCCCTAACCCTAAATGTGCCTTTTTGAGCCCTTAAGGCACCACTTCCTGCCCATCTAGATTGGGTCAATGATCTGGAATTCTGAGAATTATATTTTTGTGAAACATTTAACCTTCTGTCACAGAATTCTAGTGCCACAACAAACTACAGTACCCAGAATTCCATAGCACTGAACCATGCCAGTTAAAGTGGTGTCAAACTGAACCATGCCAGTTAAAGTGGTGTCAAACTGCATTATTTCTGCAGTGGAGATACAACATAAGGAAGAATTTCATGGAGTTATCCAAATTAATTTCAGTGAATTTTCTGAAGGTAGGAGAAATCTTTAAGGCAAGGATGGACAACCTTTGGCCCTCTGGATGTTTTGGCCTACAGCTTCCATCAGCCCTAATATCGGGTTCGTCCATCACACACCAATAACTCATTCTCTAGTCCAAAAAATCTGGAAGAAGGCAGAAGATACTCATAATGGTTTGGAACAATTATTTCTGTGGCATCATTCCTAGATAAAGCCAACTTTGATGCAGATTTGAGAAGACTTCCAGAAATGTCCCAGGAAGGGGTCCTTTGGCTAGCACCTCTCTCCAAGTACCTGGCAACAGTAAGAAGAATAAACCAGAGGCTTTTAAAAATTTTCATCACGCTCAGGACTAGATGACATGGTGCCATTTGTAATTCAAATTATAACTCTGAAGGGACTAAACGAGTTAAAGGGATGCAAAACTTTCTTGTAGAAAAGAACAAATAATTTAATCAGTGTTATCCTTGATATGAGAACGTTCTCAAAACTATACAGTTTTAAAGGACTATTCTCAGTTCCCATCCACTTTAATCAAATATTTGTGAATACAGTGGGCCCTTCCCATCCATGGAGGTTCAGTTTCATATTCCCCTGTGGATGGGAAAAATACAGGAGCTGAAACCCATATTATTGAATGGACAGTGATATACATATATTTGCATTGGCATGGCTGCATGCATGCACTGAGATTGGCTAATATGGGGTGGAGATATCTGTAGGAGCTACAATCCATGCATGCCTAGCCTGCTGATACAGTAGGCTCACTATATTCTTTCCATCCTTACTGGGTTGCCATCTTAATTTCTCAGTGTCCTGGAGATATGTTGTGTTGGATTCTCTGACTCACTGTGGGACATATAACGCAGTAGCACATAACTTGCCTGGTCTGTATGTATGTGGGAAAACACTCCAGGCCTCAGTGTATGTCCATGGGGTTTTTAAAATACATCTTTTTGTAATCTTGGAATGAGTAGGACTTTCAAGTAAGTTTGTTCAGGATCATCTTTGAATCATCCCAGTTGTACCATGATCTATGTGCTTGCTTTATAAGCCAATCAGCCCCACTGTTCCAATGTAATTCCCTCTGTATTGTCTACTATGAAACCCTTAACATGGAAATCCTTTGTTTGGCCATATTGCACATTTGAGTTCTTTCCATGTTAACATCACTCTTTTTTCCTGATAAGCTTCTGTTAAGTATCTATCTATCTATCTATCTATGAAGAAACACAAATAATTCTCCCCAAAATAATTCATACCAATAATTCATTGGAAGACTGTACCATGTGAAATTATTGAATGTGTAGCTGACATACTATAAGAAGGAGATGAGATTTCACATAAGGGGCACCAATTCTACTATGCCATTGTATTTAAAGAGATTTGAACATCCATAGATTTTGGTATCAAGGGGGGGGGATCTTAGAACCCAATGCCCCCCCCCCAGTAGATACGAAGCCCCACTGTATATAAATCAAACACTTGCTTCTCTGGTCCTTTTTCATTTCAGTCCTTGAAGATGTTTTCTTCCATATGGAAGATTCCTGAAACATTACATTGTTAAGTGTTTTGGTTGTTAACTATTTTTATTGTCTTGTTTATGATCTTAGGTACTCCTGAAAGGGACACAGTTTGTGAGAGTTGCCCAGAAGGCTATTTCTCCAATGAAACATCGTCCGAATCAGCTTGCCAACAACATACCAACTGCAGCACATTGGGTCTCCAAATGGTGCGGAAGGGTGATGCCACCTGTGACAATGTGTGCCAGGGAGAAAGGACTGACAAATCAGATCAGCAATGTGAAATCGGTATGTCCAAATTTAAAAGCAGAAAAGTCTGATTAGATTACTTTGTTGAACTTCAGACTGAAAATCCCTTGAAGCTGATTGATAAACAAGGAAGTATTTTCTCCTATATACCATATACACTTGACTATAAATCAATCTCGTGTATAAATCAAGGGCAGGTTTGGGAGCCAAATTATAGATTTTAATATGACCTATGAATAATTAAGGGCAAAACCTAGGGACAGGTAAAAAAAAAGATCTAAAGGATGAAATGAAGGAAAACAATGAAAAAGGATTTACAAAATTCCAACAGACATAACTGTTTGTTCTCACACTAAAGGCCGGATGGATGAGAGAATAGAGATGGGTCTATGCTTCCAGGACAGACTACACACTTGTCTTTCAGCAAGGAATGGCTCCATTTCTTACATAAGAGTTAAAGTGTAGTACTTATATTGATCTGTGGATAAGTCAACTCAGGTTTTTTGGATTAATTTTTCGACTAAAATTTCAAGACTTATGGGTAGATACAGTAATAACTGGGAATCAAGGATTTTGTTCAGTCTGCATTTCAAAAGAAGCCACTGTGATCTGCACCCCCCAGAGTAATGTGTAGATTACAACACACTTCTTTGGAAATTGGCATTTTGTGATTGAGCTCTCAGCTCAATGAAATGAACAAAAATAGTACTCCTTTTGGTACATTTTGTCACCTTAGAGCTGCATCATACTGTATAGAATCATAGAGTCTTAGAGTTGGAAGAGACCACAAGGGCCATCCAGTCCAACCACTTGCCATGCAGGAATACACACAAACAAAGCACTCCTGATAGATGGCCATCCAGCCACTCTTTAAAAACCTCCACTATACTCAAAGGCAGTGTGTTGCACTGCGTGTATGTATTTGAATAAATATTCCTTAATTTATTTTCTTGCAAATTATATCTATATATTTTTCTTTCACCATACACATCCCTAAGTGCACTCTTTACATATTTTCTTGCCCACACCATGGCTGGCATCCTGTAATGCAGGTAGACATTCACAACCTACAATTATAGATCAATAACTGCTCAATACAGTCAACCCCCCTTAACCATGTATTCTTTATCCATGTATTCAACTGTCCATGGCTTGAAATTATTTTTTAAAAATATAAATTCCACAAATTAAAGCTTGATTTTACCATTTTATATATGGCACACCATTTTACTACACTATTGTAGTTAATGGGACTTGAGCATCCATGGATTTTGGTATCTACGGAGGGCGGGGGGGGGTGTCCTTGAATCATATCGTTGCAGATACCAAGGGCCCACTGTATTCAATTATACTACATATTCATGATTATGGCTCTATTACCCCCATTGTTAATGCAATCATTAATCATTAACCCACTCAAAATAATTCCATTCAACTCCAGGCAGCCTCCCCAAGCAATGGAGGTTTGTTTTGCTGATAATGTTTCTGCAGGATTATGTTTTCAGCCTCTTCCCACCAGCAATCTGCAATGTGACAATCAGAAACAGGTACCCATTGCATTTCTTTGTCACACCACAAATCACTGGTGAGAGGAGTCTGGAAAAAATATCATGCTGTACCTCATTTACCAGCAGAGCAAAAATGCATTGCTGCTGGCCATTAAGGTAGGTTCAGGTGGGTGTCCAGCTGGGAAACTACTGAATTACGTGCTTTTAACTAAGATGAAGATGTAAGATCTCAACTCACAAAATCCTCAAAACAATGATAGCAGTAAAATTTAAGTTCCATTATTTCCTGGAGTACCCACTGGCCAGAAGATGGAGAGGTCTGCCTGCATGAATGTCCTTCCATAACACACAAACTGAGAACAGCTACATGTTGACAAAATGCAGGCTTGTGACTAACATTGTCATATTTTTCTCCTGTATGATTTTTAACACCTTTGTCTGATGAAGAACCCAGTGGAGCTTCAAAAGCTTGCAACATGTGTTTTGTGCATTTTGGTTGGCCCAATAAAAGTATCGCAGTTTTGTGGATTTTGGAATTAGATTTTTGATATCCCTGGATATGGATTTTATTTTGTGACTTTTCAAAATTAAAATTAAATAACCTTCTATCCTACCCCAGCTCCTCCCCACATATATTTATATTTCCCTATGTTTATTATTACTGTTTCAGATATAACCTTATGTGAAGAAGCGTTCTTCAGATTTGCTGTTCCTACAAAACTTACACCTAGCTGGCTGAATACACTCAAGGAAAGTCTGCCTGGTATAAAAGTAAATGCAGAAACTGTTGAAAAGATAAAACAAAGGCACAGTACACAGGAACAGACCTTCCAGCTACTGAAATTGTGGAAGCAAAAGAACAAAGGCCGCAAGAATATTATTCAGGGTATGCATACATATTACAGAAAAACAGGGTTATTTGTATATTGGAAGTGTACATCGTGTATGTGTGATGATGGTGGTATTGCTGTTGAAGATATAGGAGAAGAGATATCATCAGTAGTACAGATTGGTTGGGCAGGACAATGGGAAAAGAATGCAGACAGACTGGAATCATAGTGTAACTTCCAACTTTTGGAAACCTATTGAATCAGTATGATTTGTCAGTTCATTTGGTCAGTCTACTCTGATTGGGACTAACCTAGATGTTTCAAGCAACAAAACAGCCCTAGTATTAATGAAAAAGGCTAGCATCCTATTAGGTATTTACATAATTGTAAACCAAATTACAGGGACATAGAGGTGCATTGTGATGATGTGCAATGTTCATATTTTCAGAAGAAGAGCAAAGACATAGCTATATCTTTGGGACCATTGTGCCAACAGAGCCCATAGCATGCATGTTGCACAATGGAATACAGTGCAAGATGTTCCAAGACACACTTGTTGCAATTCACTAAGATTGCATGCCATGTCAGAGGTGTAGCTCTGTCATAATAAAGTTATGTCTTGTAGCCTGTGATGCAGATCTTGGCCAAATTTCATCATACCTCTGATATTACGCTGGTCTTGACCATCTTGACCATCCTGGTTTCTTCCCAGTCCTGGGATTTGTACATCTATGTAGGAGCAATGCCAGCTAAAGTAGAATTTTAGCACCAAATCTATTTGTTCTTGACTCTAACAAAGGAAGGGCTTAAGGGTAAAAGGGTTGATGAAACTGTTCAGATCTTTTGCCTTAGTTAATCCAAATAAATAAGCAAATCCCTTTGCTTTCTCTAGGTATGGATCTTTGTGAAAACACCATTTTGAAACACATCGGCCATCTCAATATCACCTCTGAGCAGCTCAACATTCTGATGGAAAACTTACCAGGGAAAAAAGTAGGGAGAGAAGAAATAGAGCATACTCTGAGGATGTGCAAATCCACAGATCAGATTCTAAAGCTCCTCAACTTGTGGAGAATAAAAAACAGAGACCAAGACACTATCAAAGGCCTAACATATGGGCTGAAGCACTTGAAAGCATATCATTTCCCCCTGACAACCATTCAAGGCCTCCGGAAGGTGGTCAAGTACCTTCACAGTCTCACAATGCACAAATTATATCAGAAGCTTTTGTTAGAAATACTGGGAAATCAGATCCCTTTGGTAAAAGTGAGGCGTGGGTAGTTCCAGCTATCTGTTCTTTTATTCACCATTTGCTGCTAGCAATAATAATTAAATCTGGGGAGGGGGAATGTTTTCCTATATTATGCTTATTTATATTTATATACCTGACTGGGATAGTTCAGAGCTATCTTAGACTTTTTAAAATTGTTGTTGTTGTTGTTATTGTTGATGTTATAATAACACTAAAATCCTGATCAGGAGTGTTTGTACATCCAAGATTCCCAATAGGATGTGCAAAGAAATACCAGACCAGGCTATTTATATTCACTGAAATCTAGAATGTTGTATATATTTATTAACTTATAGGGCAACTGTATGAAATTAAGGGTAGGAACAGATGACCTCTTACTGAAAGGTTGCTTGCAGAATGTTCCATAAGGTGAATCCATGAAGGAGAAATGTACGTGTGTGAGAGAGACAGTGTGTACACATACACACACAAATATAAAGAGGGCAGGGGACAGCTATCCCACTTCTCTACCATGGTTTAAATCATTTTTCTGGAGCACTTACGTCACTGAGATCCCAACCAGGGCAAATGGTTCCTTCATTCACGCACAAAAGCTTTACAGTTCCACATTTTAACAGAAGTCTCACATTTGCAGCTTCAAATGAGAGCGCCTTCCTTATGCATCTATATAAGTCCCATGCCTAGGGGAATATTGTTGGTGAACTTCACTTGTGCTTGCACTTTTTTTGGTGTTGCAGTAGTTCACTGGTGTTATGGAAAGGCAGACAAAGGCTGGAATCCTGTTGGTAACAGACTCAGGCACCTATGTTTACCCAAGGTGATGTGCTTTCAGCTTTGTTGAATAAGGAGGCATTGAGTGCCTCCTTGAGAAATACATAAAGCTGCTTGCCAACACCAATGTGTACTTCCTTGGTTACTTGCTGCTTTATCACACTAGGGGGCAAACAGGATTTAAACTAGAGTTAAATGAGAGTTAAACAGGAAATGCCCTATTTCCTGTTTAACTCTCGTTTAACTCTCATTTCAATCCTGTTTGCCCCTAGTGTGATAAAGCAGTTGGGTAGAGTGAGGTAGCATTTAGTGGCTAAGGGAGGGTGAGGAGCACCCAAAATACTTTCAGTTGCTGTTCTTCATCTGAGAAAAAAAAGAACAGCCATCACCCTCTTGGATCTCCATCATAATCCCAGGCGATCCAGCAGGATAACATGACTTCTTTTCTTGAACTGTCCAGGTGCCTTCCATTCTCCTCCAGCCATTAAATGACTGTGGGAGGCACACAAGCACTGGAAAACTGCTTTCTGTAGAGGAAGAGCAGGAAGAGAAGCACTGTTCATGGAGCATTATGATCTGCAAGGATTCTGTAGGATTTCAGCCAGAATCTGCCAGCTCTAAGCAGCCCATTTCTCTATTACCTTAGACCTTCACAGGCACTGTGCCTACCATCTTTTCTTCCTTCTGCATCCATCTATGATAGTATTGTTATACCAGCATAATGGACCACTAGGATTCCCGCTCATGTGTCCTCCTGCACAGAGAGCAGTCCTCCATTTGAAGGCATCATTAACTGAAGGGCCATCTAGTAGAATCAGGGGCTAAGGGGTGGTCTGTATAGAGATGCACCCAGGAGCCACTCAGTTGTTCTAGCAATCCAAGAAGAAGAAGAACAAAAACCAAACCACCAGCACAAGTACTCTGGTGAAGATTTGCTTTCTCTCAGCAGTCCAGCAACATATTGACTTTGAATAACTTTAAGAGCGGATTAGGTAAATTCATGCACGTTAGGGCCAACAGTGACTTCTGGTCCAGGTAGCTGTACATCCCTTCTAGTAATAAAGGTAGAATGTCTCTATAAGTAGGTTGCTGTGGAGATTGAAGGTATAATTGCACTTATATCCTGTAGGCAAGCTTCTTTTGGGCTGGGTGACTAGGGGTTCAATCCAGGTTGATGCCACTTTAACTGACATGTCTCAGTGCTATGGAATTCTGGGAATTGTAGTTTGTTGTAACACCAGCACTCTCTGGCAGAGAAGGCTACCAACAGTTCTTAGAATTCCATAGCATTTAGTCATGTCGGTTAGTGTCAAACTGGATTATTTTGGTAGTGTGGATGCGGCCTGGGTGAACTGAATTCTGGACTAGATCCAACTCTCATCTAGCCTTTTTTTTTTTTTTTTTTTGGTCAAGTATTTAGCATAAGTACCTCTAAGAAGAGGTCTGTGAACTGGACCTTTGTCCCCTTTTATCGAAATGTATGTCCGTGCAGAATTAGTGCCAGAAGACTGACCTGCAATAATATTGTAATTCTTTTCTCTTCCTTCTTTCTTTCTTTCCTTCCTTCCTTCCTTCCTTCCTTCCTTATTTTTTTGCATGGAGTGTTGGACAACTTTTCATGTCAACAGAACTGATAATTAGGAAGCATTTCATCTGTTTCTACCCTCATTTTTTTTTTAAAAAAAGAATGGAATGTACACTGTTTATTTTCAAGCTAAAAGGGATAAGGATTTGTATTTGTAAAACGCACATATGTGATACTTCATAACAGATCCTTCTGTCATTCTTCTGTGGATTTTTAAAGATTGTTTCTTAGGTTTGTCTGTATAGTTTGCAATATCTTCTGGATGTAATTTCTTCATTCAGCCATTAAAAAAAGAATTACATGACGAAAGTATATAATGAACAGGCTGTACGTGGAGTATTGTTTTAGAACATGAATGTACTATATTTAAAAGATGGGTTGGATTTTGATGTGTTTTATAAAACTATTACATTTTTTCACTTAATCCCTGTGGTTTGCTTCTTTCACCATTGTTGTTCAGTGCACAGAAAATCTGTTAATCCTATGCTGGCATTCAGTAGTCTAATAGGGTTGTACATACTGGTCACAATCCCCTTCCATGTTGAGTTCTGAAGAAAGACTTTAAACTCAATTTGGCTAAATGCAATTATGGATGTGTCACCAGGATTCTGAGTCAAGAAATGCACTTTTCCTTCAAAACTTCCCACTTGTTACAGCAGACAACCACTGCTTGTATCTACCTCAAAATTTTATTGTGCATATATTTTTAAGAAGAATTGATTTGCAGTAATAGCAGTCCCAACATTCAAATAGCAAGTTTTCAATAGGGATGCCATTGAAATCCACCATGAGCTCCACTGGTATAAGATTTTCCCTGTTTGGATGAGACAGCTGGGAAATGCTGCCCTCAAAATTTATGGAGATATTTACATATATGCCTTTTGAAAATATTGTGTTAGTTTTGAAAGTGAAGGATCATGATGCAAGGCAATGTAGCATAGTAGGCCTCATGTAGACCTACACTAAGGAGAGTCATACATGTATCCAACTTACTTAGGGGCTGTTCACACTACGTTATAAACCAGTTTGCAAACCAGTTTAAAAGGGGGGTTGTTCCACATTTGTGCCAGTTTTTCCCTACCTAAATTCAGGGGAGGGGGGCTGGCACAAATCCACCCTTAACCCAGTTTTTCCAAGACTGAGTTTTCTTTTTCTTTCTTTTTCAAAACATTAGGTTTTATTAGGGTGCCACCAAAGCAAACCTGCTTCTGATCCCATTCAGGGCATGCAGGAGGGAGGGATTAATGTGCAGGGGGCAGATCATGTCCACCCCTTTGCTCTCTCCCTGCCAGCCAAACACCTTTGTTTTTCTCTCTTGGTTGACACTTGGTTCCGGGAGTGAAAAAAGCAGCTCCAGAAATGCAGTGGATTCAAACTTTGGAAAGTGGTCTCTTTAAATCAGTCTCTCTCTCTCTCTCTCTCTCTCTCTCTCTTTCTCTTTCTCTCTATCTTCTTATCTGCACCAGCAATGTCTGATTCTCAGAGCTCACCAAAGGCAAGGAGGGGATTCTCCAGAGAACATCATTAGACGGCGTTTGTTTTTTTAAAATATGACAGCTTATGCACATAATTGCTATTTCACAGTGGACTGCACCTTTAAATACTCACATCATTGGTATGACAAAGGTGTGCATGATTTGCTTGACCTTTTTTTTTTTTAAACCTATCTGTGGGACTGTGGGTTAGGAGTTGTTTTTTTCTCTTTCCCAAGAAATAAAACCACAACAGACTCTGCCCCCAAGTTGGTGCAAACTAAGCTCTCTCTCACACACATTATGGGGCTTTCTAGATTGGCAAAAAGAAGTGTGTTCATGGCTGCATGAAATTCTAGCCTTTAGATGAGAAAAAGGGAAAGTGTGCCATGAAAATGCTTTTTTTGCGTTTTAGGGGAGAAGAAGAGCCTTTAAAAAGGTGCTGGTTTTCCCAGCTTCTTTTTTAAAAACTGCGGAACAGCACAGCTCCATCTAAAGGCTGCGGTGCAGCTGCTAAGCATTAAGGAAAAGGCAACTTCATGTCACACTTTCCTGCCAATCTAGAAAGCCCCTATATTGCTGAAAGATTATATTATCATATTATTATATGGCTGTGAGAGTGTGAGTTCCCTCAAGGCTAACCTATGCCAGTTTTTGTTTTGTTTTGTTTTGTTTTGTTTGCTAAGCGTTGTTCTGAGATTTGATCAGAGTAAACATAGTGTGAACTTTGATTTGGTATTGCATCATAGGAGTGTATCAGACGATGGAATTTGGGAGTATAATCCAATGGCAATCTGAACACAATCATAGGGTTTCATGCTATTGCATATGAGTGCATCTCACGCAATTTCGGGCAAAAGGGAAGTCATTCCAAATACAATCATAGGTTTTATGTTAATGCGTATAAGAGTATCTCACACAATTTCAGGCAATGGGGATCATTTTCAGGAAATGGGAAGTCATTCTGAACGCATTCCGAATGCAATTAGATTTCACGTAAATTCTCTAAACTAGCGAATTTACGTGTATTTGAATTGGCTCAATTCGAAATTGGGAGAAATTCCTCCCATGAGATAAACTCCACAGAATCTCCCCAGATCTACTCAGCACACTAGTGTGAATGGGCCCCGAACTGCCTCTGAAGTCTCATAACCAGGCACTTCTTACACAGCCATGCCTTGCTACATAGGGAACAGGCAGGATTGCAGAAGTGCCTGGTTATGTTCCCACAGCCAGATGAATACAGAAGCACTGAGACCTCCAGAGAACCCCAATGGATCTTTGTGTTTGTGTTAATACTAAATGGTGGGCCCGTTACTGTTTTTGGATGGGAGAAGAAAAGGATATGCACATGGGGGTGTGATAGTCTTCCTCCCAAACACACAAATAACATGGTTTAACAAAGGGATAAGTACACTTTGCTCCTGTGTGATAATCTCCATCATTCATGTCTGGCTAGGGAGATATGCTTCTCTGATATGGTTGTTCACCACACAGCAGGGAATGACCATGCAGGAGGCTTTCAAGGTTGTATGGAAGATCAGTGAATGGGCTTTTGGTTCTATGAAGGGAGGGAGCACATACCAAAACCCACACTGCCTCCCCCCCCCCAACAGCATATGCTCACATAAGGGAAAATTACCTGTGTTTATGCCCTTAACAGGATACCAGCTAGGATTGCCAATTCAGGATAATTCCAGGCCCTGAGATTTCTAGGCCAAAACCTGATACGTACAGTTGGTTCTACTGATGTTATTCAGCATTAGGTATTAACACTAACCGCTCACAAGTTGCCATTTATACACCCACACAGAGAACATAGTTTCCTGTTTAGAAATGAAAACTGAAATCTTAGCTAAAGGTCCTGCTCTCAGATCATGGCAAATTAAAACATCCTTTCTTCTCATTTACATAGGGAAATTATAATCTAGCCTGCTTGATTCTATCCTGAAGGTAGATGCAGAAGAAAAAGCAAGCCCCAGAACCACAATGACTGGGAAAGAAGGAGGATGCCAGCTAAGTAAATCCAAAAGCCCTCTGCAGAGTCTTTGCAAGCTGCAACAACCAATCAATTAAGCCTTCTCAATTGTAGTAAGTTGTTGCTTTAATAGTTTTTACACAATCCTGTCCTCTTGCCTGGAGTTGAGGCCACCAAAACTGGAGAATTTGCACCATCATCTTCTGTCTGGAGATGAGTCATAAGGGCACCTTAATGCCAGCCTATGTTTAATTTGCACATTAATAGTGTACTGAGAAAATATGTAATACTATTTCAGTGAACTGGTGACACATCTCTATACCATCAGTCTACTGGAGCTTTTTAAATTACTTTTCCATGGGATGGGTTTGTTTATTTCTTCACACTGCTGATTTTGGAGTTTTCCAAAGCAACATGGGATTCATTCCTGCCATCTAAAATGAATACTTAGTCATACAAAAAGCACAGGAGTAAGAGAGATAGAAGGCCATCTGTGGCTGGCTTTGTCCTGAATGCATCACACTTTAGAGGGAGGCCTCAAGATGTCTTTCTGAAAGCTTTAATAAAATCTGTATTGATTCATTGTCACAAGGCATTAAAGTTGCTTTCTCCCCAAACTGCACTTGTATAATCTGCAGGGAATTTTTAAACACTGTGTCTAGCAGAAGGATGGATGTCTTTAGTGCAAAGTGACATTTATTGAAGATGTGTGAGAAGACGAGTGGGGGAGTTTTGTGATGGGGGAGCAGGAGAGAGAATCGAAAAAAGAAACACTGCTGTTTTCATCTTCCCTTTCAATTACCAGGAGTCTCATGGGCATGGGGTGAGAAATGGCAGCAGGCAGTGCGAAGGAGATATAAACTTGACAATTTGCTCAGGAAGAATAGGAGAGACCATATAGCTCAAGGGTAGATCACAGGCCTCATACATAAATGTCTCCTGTGCATTGCTTAGTTTCTTAGGTTGCAAGTATTCCAGGTTGCAACACTTCAAAAGGCCCTCTATGAGACCCCGGAGAGTCACTGACAGTCTGATTGAAGTGGTCACATGCCCTACTTTGCTTTTTGAAGGACTTTCAAAGGACAGTCTAGAGCTTGGGAACTATACTTTTTGGACTGCAACTTCCTAAATCCCTGGGAAATGCAGTCCAAAATGTTAGTTTTCCTAACTTCTGGAATAGTCCTCTGAAGGGTTGTTCAGACTAATTCTAGTCTTAGGTTTATAAACACTATTCCAAGGAAGAGCAGAGGGCTTCCATCAATAACTGGTCACTGTCTTCCTCACTGGAGTGAGATGGCTTACATTTCTTTGTACATTAGAGTAATTCTCTCTAAGGAGATTAGCGCACCACTAAAAAAGCAACTTACCACTCCTGAATTGAATTCTAATTTAGGATGTATCCTAATATTATCGAATGCATTTTGCCGCTGATGCCACTTGTCGGGTGCAGCCAAGGTAACGTCTGGCTAGAATCCAAGCTCAGCCAGCCAGTTTACAAATCCAGGAGCATCTCCATTTTGAAAAGAGGCCAGCTCAGCTCGGATTTATCCAGAAGCTGCCTGGGATGTACCCACCCAGCGGCATTGCTGGCAAAATGCATGTGATAATTTCAGGATAGATTCCGAATTAGAATTCAATTTGGCAGCAGTAAGTTGGGTTTTTTTAGAGGTGCACTAATCTCTGGTCTGCATTAATACTTAAAAAAATAGAATATGCAGATATTATGCAAAGTTGTGTCTTCTTTTGGAGGGTGATGTGTAAATGGCGACCTCAGGTTTCAAATAGTTAAGATGAACCAATGTCCTTATGCTCATTCTATGACAAGTTCCTCTGCCTTATTGTAGAATTTCTGTCAGAGTGGATTGCCTGAGCTGTCAGCATCTGAATTGGGGAAGACAGTGACCATTGGTGAGAGCAAGAGAGAGAGAGAGAGAGAGAGAGAGAGAGAGAGAGAGAGAGAGAGAGATGGCAAGATGCCTGTTGTCCTTTTTAAGCGGAACCACTGGGTTTATGAGAGCCAGCATGGTGTAACAATTTAAGCATTAGAGTATGTCTCTGGAAACTAGGATTCAAATCGTCACTCACCCATAGAAACCTACTGGGTGACCTTGGGCAAGTCATACTCTCTCAGCTTCAGAGGAAGGCAAGGGCAAACCCCATCTGAAAAATTCTGCCAGGAAAACCCCCATTATAGGGTATATAAATCAGAAATGACTTGAAGGTATACAACTGGTTTGTTATGATATTCTCAGTCTTCACTTCCTCTAAAGAGAACCCATCTAAACATTAGAAAGATTTTTCCCCCTAGGAGAGCTGTCTGACCTGTGGAATAGATTGCCTTGGAGAGTGATGGACTCTCCACTCTTGGAGGTCTTTAAACAGAAATTGAATGGGCAACTTTCAGGGATGTTGTAGTTGTTTATTCTTGCATGGAAAGGAGTTGCAATAGATCGTGCTTGCAATCCCTTCCAGTTCTAAACTTCCATGATTCTACCATTCTAAGGAAGCTAGTTAGTCTCTTTCCTCTCTTTGTTAGAAAGATGTTGCTTTATATGTTGCCATGCCATCAAGATAACTATCGCTATACTTCTATGCATAGAAGCCAGCCTTAGAGCTTCTGTAACTATGGTCTAAATGCACTGCAGAATTAATAGAGTTTGATACCACTTTAACTGTCATGGCTCAATGCTATGGAATTCTGAAATTTATAGTTTGTTGTGGCACCAGAGCTCTCTGACAGAGAAGGCTAAATATCTTGTTGTTGTTGTTGTTGTTGTTGTTGTTGTTGTGCGCCTTCAAGTCATTTCCGATTTATGGCAACCCTACAAATCCCAGAATCCCATAGCATTGAACCATGGCAGTTAAAGCAGTGTAAAACTGCATTATTTCTGCAGTGTAGATTAGACCTAACTCTAGTGATATCTCTGCTGCCCTGTCTTTCATGGATTTTGTGAAATAGTAAATTTTCCAGACAAATATCCAGAATATTTACAACTGTTTTAAAACCATAAAGTCAAAGTACTAGCATGTTATACATTATTAGTACAAGTACCAAATATTCTCACAGGTATGGCAGATCTTTGAAGTATTGCCCATTGTTATGATACTATGGTAACCATGGCATGCACCACAATTACACTTGTCATTCAAGTTTCTACTATGCTTGTACTAATACAATATTCACTTAAATGTTACTATTGGTTTTAAAAATGAAATAGAAAAATAGAACATATTATTTACAAGCCTTCTGCATGGTGTTGGGCTAGGACATTGGGAGACAAGGTTCTGAAGCCACCTGAGCCATAGAAATCCATTAGATGGCCTGAGCAAGTCACACTGTCTCGGCCTCAGAGGAAGGCAGCAGCAAACCTCTTCTGAATAAATCTTGCCAAGAAAACCCTACATAGGGCTGTCACAAGTTGGAGTCAGCTTGAAGGCATATCAAAATATCACAACAAGCAGGCTGTGGAAACATAAAGTGCAATAGAATGCATATGATATATTTAAGAGATTAATAATTCAGTTTTGTTATTTCAAATGCTATCTATAAATATCTAATAAGGATGTAATTCTTTATTAATTTTCCTTTCAAATGAAGCAATGAGCAATTTACATACTCTACTTTCTTTTATGAGAAAGCTTAAGGTAATTGTGTTTTTAGAGTTTTTAGAGACTATCCACAATTTGGGACTTCTGTGCAAAAATGCATCATGAATGTTTTGCACAGAAAATGCTGTTTCCTGAAGGAAAAAAAATGTTCTGTGCAAAACAATGTGCAAATTTTGTGTAGAATAAGTCCTTAATTACAGAATTTTCTGCAGAGGAAGCAGACTTTTCTGAACAGAAAGCAATATTTCTACACAGAAATATTTTATTTGCACCGAAAAGACTGTTCCCTGTAGAGAAATCCTATTTTCTATGCAAAACAACCATGGGTGATTTTTGCATAGAATGAGTGAAACAGTGAAGATTCTAGTCAGTGCAAGATTCTTTTCTCCAAAGCTTCCTGACATGTGAGAAACATGGCTTTTAAAAATTTTTAAAAACATTTTGAATGTTCTTTCCATCCCTAATCCAGAGTATATGCCATAAAGACCTTGAGTGTTAGGTTAAAATATTGAAGCAACCAAAACTAAACACAATATTTCACAGATGGCTACACAACTGATTTATACAATAGCATTAAAATATTGGCAGTTTTGATACCTCTGCTGACTTTAGCCCTACTTCTGAATTGCAATTGTTTTTCATTTCTGCTAGTATTGTTGCATTGTATTCCAAAGAATGTGCATATAGCTTTAAATTCTCCAATGCAGTGCGGGGAAAGGGAGATTTGGTGCTACAGTTTGTCACCATCCCAGTCTTCTCATCCCTGCCTTCTCTCTGTGTGCATCTTGCAAATATACCTGCTTGTCCATGCAATCTTCTCTAATAAACATATTGGCACATGCTTTCCTAACATGCAATTTTCCTTAATATAATGATCTTTCACTAGTTTTTCACTGATATGTACATTATTATGCATGCTTCCTTCCAAGTGATATGTATTTGTGTGCATTTTCATAATATATGCATTTCTGTATGCATGTCCCCTTTTTTGCACATTCCCTGAGCAATATGGATGTTTTTATCAAAAGGCATTCCTAGCTGGATGGCCTTTTCCCCTCACTGCACAGGAGAATTCACACATACATGCCTATTTTCCAAACTGCAACTGAGCAATAATTATTGATTTCATTGCAACTTATGCCAGAAAAGAATCAGGCTACCAGACACATTAGTCTGTCTGCACTTGTCTTGAAGTGATGTGCAGGTTATCCATCAGACTATTTTTAAGCACTGCTTTTTATGAAACAGGCACACCAAAGTTCAGGTGGAGTTCAGAAGGGCATTTGCCGTTAGCTATTCTTGCATTTTTAGCATCTGTGGGGACCAGTCTTCCGTCCATGGGGGAAAGATGGATTTCCTGTGGCACACCCACTACTACTATTATCACAGCAGTGTCTAGTCCTCATGGGCTAAAAATTCCTAAACATAAGCAGATTGGCATATATAGAGGTAGATTGAAGCACTATTTTAAAGCCTTACATACTTTTCTGGGAGGAGGGGACTTAAGCCAAGCTAAAATTACTTCTATGTTCTGTGATCCTCCAGGTCAAGATAACCTTAACAATCAAAATCAGGTTTATGTTTATTGGACATATACAGAATTATGGTTTTGTTTATTTCCATATTCTTTTAAATGGCCCTTAAATATAGCATTGCCAGAGGCATCTCTATTCCCAGAAAACGCTGTATTTACTTTTTGGTATACAATTGAGCATAAAGGTTTGGAGCACCTTCTTCTTCTGTATTTCACCCAGACAAAATAGACATAAACAGGGGGAAACAGCAAAGTAAACTGAATGTTGCAGGACTGTTTCCTAAACACTCTAACAGGGCTGGCCTAAGATTCTTGTTATGTTTGTAGCTCCTTAACCTTTGGGGTTGGCACTGTCTGAGAGCTCTCCTTCTGTTTGGTTAGATTCCATATAACATCATTAAAATAATTCCACTGTAATGGTGATCTGTATTGTAAGATGCCTTGGTTCCTAGTTTAGGGGAATAGGAGAGGAATAATAATGACAACAACAACAACACAGCCAACTTGGCCATCACTTCAAAAATTATCTAAAATGATTAAAAATTCCCCACCAAACTGTTGGAGAAGATGCAAAGATAAAGGGACATGTGTACACATGTAGGTTGAATGCCACAAGGTAAAAGAATTTTGTGGCATGGTCTTACACCAAATCTCAAATATCCCCCACCAAACTGTATACTTTTGTCCTGCTTTAATTTTACTTTCGGTATTTGTTAATAGAAATGTTAATCTTAAACATAGAAAAGTGATTGCTTTCTTTATTACAGTGCACAATTAGTGGTGGCCAAATGTTGGGAGCATAGAACTTTAACTACTGATGATTGGTGGGAGAGAATTTGGAACATGTGGCTGATGGAAAAACTTGCCAGTACAATGAAGTACCGTAATGTACAAATGAGATGAGACACATTTCACGAGGACTGGATACTTTTTATTGACCTCTTAAATGACCATCCACATTGACTTAAACCTCCAGACTTGCACAATGCCTTCTGGAAAGACACCTTGCCATCTGACAGCATCCCCTCCCCATTCCTGGGGGAGTTGTCTGCTGGACCCTGCTGCATTGTAGTTGTTGGCCAGTTCTGCATCCTTTGGCTTTGTTTAGTTGTGTTCTGGTTTTTGCATTCCATTGTACTGCTACCTTGAAAAGATTTTAAAATTCAATAAAAACAATTTTTTAAAAATTTGGAGCAGAACTTAAGGAAATACCCTACATGAAGAATTTCTCTCACATCCAGAACCCGTCAGCATCAAAATGCAAAGAAGAGGGAGTGTTGGAAGATGATCATCAGGAAGGAAGCTGGCTTATATAAAGTCAGGCCATTGATTCATTTGGCCCAACATTATCCAAACCCAGGATCATCATCATCGTTATTATTATTATTTCTTACTCATTTCTCCCTATGGATTGAGGAAGGGAACAACAACACCCAACAGACAAACATCAGTTTAAAAGGCATCAGTTGAATGAAACACGTATCTATTTAAAAAGGACAAATAACATGTACACAGGTCAAAACAGTCCACATTTAAAATTCCTCATTTAAAATTCACAATTTAAAAATCATCCAGATAAGCCTGCTTTCATGTGCTTTTAAAGTCAGGCACTATTTTCAGCTGTCAAATCTCTTCCTGCAGGTCATTCTACAGTCTAGGGGCAGCTGAGGAGAAGGTCACAATCACACCAACACACACATTCATGCACATGCCCACACAGGAATTCTTAGGCATAACATATTCCTGTGTTCATACAGTATACTCATATACGTCTCTCTCTTCCTTTCTCATTCTCTCTCTCTCTCTCTCTCTCTCTCTCTTTCACACACACACAAACAGAAAAACATCCAAGCAGGGGATGTGAGTGGCTCCCAATATCAATGAGGCAATGAATCTGCTCTGGCTTTTAAAATTTGAACTTTAAAGAAACTTTAAAGATGTGAACTCTGTCCCCAAAATAACTTTGGAGCCTTGGATACACACATATATGTCCTCACTTTCACTTATCCCATCCCAATCAACAATTACTTTTGGGATGGGGAAAGCCTCCTGTCCATTTCAAGCCTAACTTGTTGTGTGATGGATGATTTCAGGAGGGTGACATAGTGCACAGGATGAAGCAAGTAACTACCCAGGACAATTGATCCTAGTATAATGCCCCCCCCCCCCGGCTCATTAGTACAAAGACAATGGGAAGAGGGCCTTGTTGGATATATTCAGCTGTATTAGTCTGTAGAATCAATATGTAGAGAGATCTTGTAGCACCTTTGACACTAAGTGAAAGAAGGAAGTTGGTAGATGTATCTGTGGAAGTAGATTTAAGTCTATGAAAGTCCATGCTGTCAGCTTCTCTCTTTCAGTCTCAAAGGTACTACAAGATCTCTCAACATTGTTGGATATATGTGGTCCATAGGCCAGAGGGAGAGAGCTTGGAGACAAAGGCTTTCATGGCTGGCATCCATAGTTTGTTTTTGTTTTTGTTTTTGTTTTGTGGGTTTTTCAAGAAATGCTAAATTAAACAGACACTAATCCTCTTTGCATATCCTCCCATTCTGAGGCCTTGCCATTCAGCAACAGAACAATACACAGATTAACATATTGAGGAGGGAGCAAGCTTGTTTTCTGCTGCTGCAGAGACTAGAACGTGGAACAATGGATGCAAACTGCTGGAAAAAAGATTCCACCTCAACATTAGGAGGAACTTCCTGACAGTAAGGGCTATTCGACAGTGGAACACACTCCCTCGGAAGGTGGTGGAGTCTCCTTCCTTGGAGGTCTTTAAGCAGAGGCTGGATGGCCATCTGTCGGGGATGCTTTGATTTGGAGTTCCTGCATGGCAGGGGGTTGGACTGGATGGCCCTTATGGTCTCTTCCAACTCTATGATTCTATGATTCTATGATTCTAACATGGAAATCACTCCTCCCTACCCAGGGTCGCACAGTGTATATATGTATGTGTGTGTGTGTGTGTGTGTGTATATATATATATATATATATATATATCCCACTCTAGAATCATAGAATCATAGAAATTTAGAGTTGGAAGAGACCACAAGGGCCATCCAGTCCAACCCCCTGCCGTGCAGGAACTCCCAATCAAAGCATTTCTGACAGATGGTCATCCAGCCTCTGCTTAAAAACCTCCAAGGAAGGAGACTCCACCACCCTCTGAGGCAGTGTGTTCCACTGTCAAACAGCCCTTACTGTCAGGAAGTTCTTCCTAATGTTAAGGTGGAATCTTTTTACCTGCAGTTAGCATCCATTGTTCCGAGTCCTGTTCTCTGGAGCAGCAGAAAACAAGCTTGCTCCCTCCTCAATGTGACATCCCTTCAAGTATTTAAACAGGGCTATCATATCACCTCTTAACTTTCTCTTCTCCAGGCTAAACATTCCCAGCTCCCTAAGGCATTCTTCATAGGGCAAGGTTTCCAGACCCTTCACCATTTTAGTCGCCCTCCTTTGGACACGCTCCAGTTTCTCCACATCCTTTGTGAATTGTGGTGCCCAGAACTGGACACAGTATTCCAGGTGGGGCCTGACCAAAGCAGAATAGAGTGGCACTATTACTTCCCTTGATCTAGATACTATACTTCTATTGATGCAGCCTAAAATTGCATTGGCCTTTTTAGCTGCTGCATCACACTGTTGACTCATGTTCAACTTGTGGTCTACTTGGACTCCTAGATCCCTTTCACATGTGGTCTCATTCAGCCAGGTGTCCCCCATCCTATATCTGTGCATTTCATTTTTCCGCCCTACGTGTAGGACCTTACATTTCTCTGTGTTAAATTTCATTATGTTAGCTTTGGCCCAGCTTTCTAGTCTATTCAGGTCATTTTGAATTTTGATCCTGTCCTTTGGGGTATTAGCTACTCCTCCTACTCTCCTCCTAGCTACTCCTCCTAGCTAATCTTCCATGGCAGCATTCTGCTGGCAAGACATCAGGAATAAATTCTTCTAGAACATGGCCACATAGCCTAAAAAACCTACAAAACATAGAACTTGGAGAGCTGGACTGCAGCTCTCAAAATTCCCCAGTGGTCCACACTCCACTATATTGAGTTTCAAATAGTGATCTTTCTCCACTTTACTTGGAGATGCCCAGAGCAATGTCTGTAAGTGTAACTCTGCTGCTCATCCATCATTCCTAGAAGTGATGGGTTTGCTGTGGTAGCTGTGGTAGCTCCCTTTGAATGGCTGGGGGAGAGTCAGAGAAGTGTCTGGCTGTGCTCCATAGGCACATGCAAACTGATGACATCTCCCACCAAAGTTTTCCAGGGTTTCAACAGATGATGTCACCAGTCTTCTCTAATTCCATTCCCTCCACCAGCCGCATAATAGCCATTTGGTAGGGCTATTTCAGAAAATCATGAATTCTTGGAGACTTTGCAGAAGATGGAAGTGACTGCCAACTCTGCAACAACGAAAGAAAGAAATGTGCAGGTGTCAGGTGGACTTACACTTGCGTATGTGTCTAACATGATTCTGGTCCTAGTGTGCAAAGCAGTGGCTTGCTACTGAGTTATGACCAAATAAGACATGCCTCCTCTTTCTCATTCTTTCCTCCCTCCTTTCTTCCTCCCCTCTGTCTCTCACTTTAATAATTGCAGTAGTTGCCTTTTTTCCTGGTGGTTTGGGCTTGAAATTAAACAGCTATGCTTAGGTTTCATGTTCATCTGCCAGTTTCAAGCTGCCAGTTTTGTGGTCATAAGGGACAAAAAGAAAAAAGGACAATCTGGTAACCCTGCCTTTGATATGGAAAGGGAACACCATGAAGTCATAAAGCTGTGGACACAAAGCAGCTAATTTGAGGGTTATGTTAGGCTCAAAGAAAAGGTTAACCCAAGTACATTTGCATAAGTACAAATGATGTCATTGTGGATAAAGGCAACAAAAAACCCAAAAGAGCTAATGGAAATATATTCATCAGAAATATACACACTAATGTTAGAGGTGCTTCCAGATTTTAACCTATCAAATATTTACATTTACTAGAGCATAGCATATTGTAAGGGAGCTGTGCCAGTCTCTGTTCAGATTGCTATGAAGAGGGCTTGGAAACCTCACATTTTGGTCTCCACACACATTGCACATCCATGCATTATGTTCATGCATATCCATGGATAAAGTGCCATATGCACAACTCCACCTCCACAACTTTGAGCTCAGTGCAGCTGTTCTGTGTAGAATCAAAAGATCCAACCAGTTTAATCAGGAAATATACACAGAATAATGTTTGAGTTTTGGACTACTACTCTGAAGACCAGGGTCCTATTCTCTTCTCAACCATGGAGACCAACTGGGTGATCTTGGGGAATTCACATGCTCTCAGCCTCAGGCAATGGCAATGGCAATCCTACTCTGAACTTTCAGAAAAACAACAAAATGGAGGTTGCCAGGGTGTAATGGTTGACACCAGCTTCACTGATATCAGGTTGCAGCAAGCACACACACAAACATAGAAACCAAAAGACAAATACCAAACTGAAAATGGCCATGACTAGCCACCTGATTGTACCTATAATGATCAAAAAATAATAGCATTCTAGTCCTTAACAATATAAAAAAATAGAATTATTAAATGAAAATAAATATTTTGCCACATCTGTACCACCCTTCCATTTTCTCCTCTTTGCCATAATTTTGTCAAACTGAAATGAGAGGCAGTACAGTTGAGTAATCAGCTTTAAAAATCTCACTTATTTCATAAGCATATAATTTTGTTTACTAAAACAAGAGAGTAAAGCTATCATCAAGTCATCGTTACTTGGCTGCAGTCAAAATTGTATTCCTACCAATGGATCAACACGATGTCCTTTAAAAGTTTGTTCTGTTCCAGCTGCTACAGTAATGTTTATCTAGAGCACCTAATTATATAGTGTAACCTGCATCTGGAGAACGAGTTTGATGTTATTATAGCTTTGCACAGACGAAACAAAAATATTGGTTTAAACTTATCCATTGAACAAAAACAGGTGCCTTTTACATTTACAATGGGTGAAAATGTATAATTTTAAAATAAAACGATTACTTCTACACTCCGTGCTCATCCTCTGGTGATAGGTGATCAATTGCGTGCAATAGAACCTCTTGGGACACTTGATAAATCATCAGCTTACTGGCAATTTGAAGAAGCAATTCAGAATACTGTTGCAATGCTTCAGTTAATAGAGAGCACCCTGTTAAGGTCAACATATCACATTCAGACAATAGCCGTACTATTTGGGTATTCTTATTAGGTTTAATTAAGTGTGTGAGGAAGGGAGCATATGGGCTTCTCCCTCCTCCAGCATGGCTATGGTCACATGAAAAGTAAAATGTCTAAAGTCCAGAGCCTGTAGTATGCATGAGACATGCACTTACAGCAGTTTGGTAGGGAGCCAGTGTGGCATAGTGGTTTGAGCATTGGGTTATGACCCTGGAGACCAGGATACAATTCCCCTCTCAGCCATGAAACCGACTGGGTGACCTTGGGCAAGTCACACTCCCTCAGCCTCAGAAGATAGCAATGGCAACCCCCCCTCTAAAGAATTCTTGCCATGGCCCTTGTGATCTCTTCTAACTCTATGATTCTGTGATTCTAATAGGGTCCCTGTAAGTCAGAAACAACTTGAAGGCATACAACAACAACAACAATTTTAACTGTCATGACTTAGTTTTACGAATCCTGGGATTTGTAGTTCAGTGGGAGTGCTAACAAGTCTATGCTACAGAGCTTCAGTGCAATGGTTCTCCTTTAAAGAGAGCTGTTTCCTTTTGCCGTGGACTCTCAAGACTTAACTCAGGCTTTAAAAACCATTATTATTATTATTATTATTATTATTAGCAATTGAATAACAGTGAGCAGCCACATTACAAGTGCCAAGGCAGTCTGGGCCTGTGTGTGCTGTTCAATCTGCTACAAAGCTGAAGTGGATTGAACTCTGCTTCCCAGAAGCAGGGGATCATGAAGCACTGTCCAAAAAAGGACTTGTCCACATAAAATCAGTGTCTCTAATCCTTTTGCAGCTGCATCCAGCCCTGCGATTCTATGATTCTATCACAAACTTGAGAATGTTTTGATGGAATTTGAAATCACTATTCACTCAGAGACACTCACTCATGCACACATCCAAGAACTAATGATAAAAAGGTGGTAGCAGACATCAACTGACGGAACTGCAGAGGGTAATATTATGCCAATTCCAGAAGCAGAGCTCTAATTGGGGGTCAATGTGAAATAAAATGGTTCAGCAAGCTGCCTGTGAATTGTGGAATGGCCAGAGATGCTGAGGAGTCAAGTGAGATACTGACAGAGACTGTCTGAACAGTCTGTCTGAACAATGTGAGACCACATTGGGAGTGCCTGAACAGGCATATTTAGAGGGCAAAACATACCCAAGGGGCAGATTTTGGGATTAAAATGACATTTTTAGAAGAGAAGAATGAGAAGGGAACTTCCGAATGGCCAGACAATCAGTGCAAACGTCTCCAGACAATGGAGTATCTCTTCCAGATGGAAGTATTCTTGTAGTTTTGTTCACTTGTAAAGACAAAAGTCCAGTGGCCTGTTCACCCACCATCACTCCTATCAATGAAGGGATTATGCAGATTCCAATTTGATTTATTTATCCTTGGCTATGTACTCTTGGGCTTCATGCATGCTGACCCTCCCAGATCTCAAATAAGGTCACTGGTCTCCTTTTATGGTATGGCTACCTTCCTACACTGGGGGAGCATTCTTGGCTACTTGTCTCAAATTATCCCTTTGAGATCAACTTGATATTGAAAAAGGGGAGGGGTGCAGATGGCCAGACCTAGGGAAAACAGAGGTGTTATGGTGCCAAAATGAGAAAGGGAGGCATGGGTCTATTAGCAGGAAAGGAGACAGAGACGAAGAGGTGGGTGAGGAGGATGCAGGGCAGGCAAGTGATGGCAGAGAGTTGTATAGTGTGTAAATGTCCCAGTTAACTCAGACTAGGTTCAAGCTAATTGACATCAGTGCTGAGGAGGGATGTTAGACCCCTTGCTTTCTTGCTTGCTTGCTGGTGTTCCAGTCTGTCTTTCTCAGAGACTCATTGGTTCAGATACTTATAAGGGGTTCCTGTTATCCCTCCCAAGTTTTCATGATGCTGCTGGTGGGCTGGCAACCTGGAATGAAGGAATGATGATGATAGTTCTGGTAACATGATCCTGGCGCCTGCTTGTGCTAGGATGGCCAAAACAGTGGGGAAGAAGAATATCACTGAAAAAGAGGACAACCAGTAGATGGCAGTTTGCATCACTAATGCATATGTGTGTCTTCTGTGTAGAGAGTTTGGTTCAAGATCCAAGAATGCCAAAATCTGTGGATGCTCAAATTCTATTCTATACGATGGTGTCTCTTATATAAAATAGCAAAATCAAGGTTTGCTTTCTGGAATTTATACCTTCTGGGAATATTTCAAGCTGTGGATGGTTGAATCCATAGATAAGGAATCTGTGGATATGGAGGGCCGATTGTATTTGTTTTTGGTCATTTTTATTACTGTAGTTTGCTTGCAATACAAGGCAAAATACCAACATAAGAAGACAAACACACAGCAAAAGATAAACAAAAATACACCACCATATGATGAAACAGTATAAATTCAGATATACTGTAATTTAATTAGATCAATACTTAACTATGAATTTCCAATTACTGGGGCTTTACAACCACCCAAAAAGGGCAGTCTGTAGCCACCTTTTTTTGCTTCAGACCTTAGGTGAAGCAGCTAGACTCTGTAGCGAAGATGCGCAGTTAAAAAGGAGCGGGAAAGCCCCGCTCCTTTTTAACATCGCAGTTGCGATGCACTAAACGGAAAAGGCACCATTGGGCGCCTTTATGCCGTAGCAACTACACAGCTCCATATAGAAGCTGCGCAGTTGCAATGGCATCCTTATGTACGATGTATAAACGGTGTTACGTAACAACGCAGGCATCCTTACGTAAATGCTCCCCAGCCCTAATCACGCTGTGGGGATGGCCCAAACGGGCCATCTGTATCGCACCACTATAACTTAAAAAGAGCTCATCTTCATGTGGTGCATGTTTGCCCCTGCTCGGTCTGTTGTTCCAGGTGTTCGCTGTCAATGGGCAATTTAAAATACCTTTATGTGTTTCTTTCTTTTGTTGCAGAACTTTAGTCAGTTTTTCCATGTGATCTTTGGTTATTCATTGGTCATTCATTCATTCATTCATTCATCAGACTGTGGTTGTGCAAGAGGGGAAGGGCCAGAATGGCACAAGGAGGTACTGAAACTTCCCTCTGTAAAACCCCACAAAGCACTTCTTCTGGTGTAATTCCCATGTATGATAGCATGAAGCACCTGTAAAACTGTGCACTGATTTCACAATTGAGGACAAAGGGACTACTGCAGTTGATACATTTTAGCTGTTCTGTGCTGGGTGTCTAGATTGACTGGGACACAATCTCATAGACCTCACCTGCTGAGGGAGGAAATGCATCACCAAATAAAAGGCCAAAAGAGAAAGCATAAATGTGTAATGCTGGTTCATGTTAATGTATGTGTCTAGATCAAGTTGCAAAGGAATGATGGCCATTCAAGGTGAAATGCAATTCATTTTACCTTAGTGGAAAACAAAATGACTTCTGAGCCTGATTGCTTGGAAAAGTTAATATTTTTTCCTACCTCCAGCTCACAGACTCTCTCAGACAGCATGGACCTGAGCCTGGAGGAATCCAGGAGTTCAAAAAAGTAATTTTTAATGAGCTTGAGGTACCTATTCACTTTTCTGCCTAGAGACCAACAATGGGTTGGCAGCTTCTTATAGTTCTCTCTTTTCAATTTAGATTTGGATTGGACTGCCCTTCAAATAGGCAGTAGCTTAAAAAAAAAACAAAACCCAATGCTGGCCTAGCCTCCAAAGTTTTGCAGATGGAAAGGAGGACACTTCGGGACAAGCCACATCAGAGCATGCTCAAGATGGTGAAACGTATTAATGAGAAAGAACACAAATGTTACTGAGAATATTTTCAAGTTAAAATTAGTCAATAAGGCTGTGGTGATAAGGCAAAGGGAAACTGTGGCAACATTCAGTCAGGATGGGTCAAGCACCAGCCAATGAGAGTGGGGCCAGGAGGGATATAAAAAGTAATACAACAGTGTTTGGTGTTAGTTATTGTTGTTGTTAGCTGCTCTTGAGTTGGTACTGACTCATGGTGACCCTGTGGATGAAACATCTCCAAGAATATCTGTCCTCCACTGCCCTGCCTAGATCCTGCAAGCCCTTGCCCACAACCCCCCTGATTGAATCTGCATGGAATGCAGTAGACTCCTGCAGCTGTGAGAGGGTCTCTCTTGTCCTTGGCTGAGCGAAGCATTTGCTGGATTTTCTTAGTCAGTTTGTAAAACATTTGAAGGTTGTGTTTCTTCACCACTTTCCCTATTCTGTCTGTGACTCCTTTGATGTATGGTAAAAATATTTTCCCTTGGGTGGTTGCTTGTCTTGAGTCTTCTGGGTTTTTCGGTGCTGTTTCCAGGGCTTGTTTTTCGAAGTGCTTTTTTGATAGCAAAAGTTTGCTATCAAAGGGCTCAGAGGGATCCCATTTGCTACCCCATCTCTCTGCTCGTAGAATCCATTGTTCCACTGGAAATAGCTTGCGGTGAGGCAATGTTCGAACAGGGCTGTGATGTCTTCTGGAAAAATTTGTCAGAAGAGTGTCATGGTGTCCATTATGGGGACTTTGGTGGACAAGGAGACCACATCGAAGCTGATTAGTATGTCTCTGGGTTTTAGTTCAAGGTTGTTGAGTTTTCCTATGAAGTGAGCTGAGTCCTTGATGTAGTGGGGGGTTTGCCCTATATAGTTTTGAAGTTGCATGGCCAGAAACTTGGCCAAGTCATATGTGGGGGATCTTATGGCACTTCCTATGGATCGTAGCCCTGTTGGAGCAGTGGTTAAATGCCTGTACTGCAGCCACTCACTCAAAACCATAAGGTGGTGAGTTCAAGACCAGCAAAAGGGCTCAAGCTTGACTCAGGCTTGCATCCTTCCGAGGTCACTAAAATGAGTACCCAGGTTGTTGAGGGCAAGTAGCTTACAGTTGTAAACCGCTTAGACACTCCTTAGGCAATATGAAGTGGTATATAAATGAAGCTGTTTGTTTGTTTTGTTTTGTTTTGGAATGGACTTCTTGTGGATGTTGGGAGTGCTTTCAAAGATACAGTTACATGCTACCAACACTGAAGAAAATATTTTATTATTAAGTCTCCTTGAGTGGTTTGGGGGGGGAGTAGGTACCTATCACAAATTGGTGACAGTGGTGGGATAAGAAACCCCATTGTGCTGCCATCTGAGAAAAGCAGTAAGGTGAAGGAGTGTCACCTTCACAAAGGCTCTTTAGCAAATATAGGAATTCCTAGTCTTTGTAAAAGTGCAAATGCTTTTATTTCCTTTTTTTATACCAAGATTTTAAAGACCCTTCCTCCATCTTATTTGCTACCATCCTGGCCTCAGTGGGAGAGAAGAACCTTCTCCTTCTCCACTGTCATTCCCTTCTCCTTTAATGCCATGTATTTTTAGATTGTAAGCCTGAAGGCAGGGAGCTGTCAAATTAACAATCTGAAAACCACTCTGAGAGCTTTTTACGAGATAGATGATAGAGATAGATAGATAGATAGATAGATAGATGCAGCAGTTTACTTTTGCCTGAGTCTACTGGGAAGGGCAAAATTCTGCCACCTCCTCTCCTCTCCCTCCCCCCCCCCCCCCGCCAAGTTGAAATCAATTTGGAAATGAGCTAAGGACAAAGGGGAGAAATGAAAATGGGAAAGATACTGGGATGTTTTTAAAGAGAGAAAGTGGGATGACAGAGGATTAATTGGGACTGTCCCTACCAAATCAGGAGAGTTGGAGGGTGTGTATTATTTGTTCCTAAGTAAGATACCGCTCTAAACAAAAGATTCTTCCCTAAATAGGGGACCGTCCTCTGTAAAACAGGACATGTGGCCATCCTAAGATCCACTCACCTTCATCTGAACTTGTGGAGACGCCAAACATGTCCTAGTCTCTTACACGGAGCCACAGGGATTCCAGAAGAATTACCATCTTAGGCAACCTTCCACTTATTTCCTGTGTACCCACTGCATTGTTTCAAAGGCCTGGGGTTAACCAACTCTGCGGTCACAATGGATTTCCCACCACCTTGCTGTCCTCAGTGGATTGTATGCAACCTTGCTCTCTGGTAGACCTAACCATTGCTCTCATTATTCCTTCTTCTCTCCAGATGTCATTTCATTCCCCTAGTTGGCTCCATGTCTCCAAAGAACATCAGATGTAAGAACAGAGGCTTATCAGTCAAGGAGTCTTTAAGAAAGGTCACATTCTGTCAAATACAAACGGCAGTCATCACAGCTAGGGAACTATCCCTCTCCTTACTACTACAAAGAAGGTGGAGGAAGGGAGGGTGTCTTTATTTTGGCAACAGTCAAAGGAAAGTGGGTAGATAAAACAAACTCTTTAATTCGCAGGCCCTTACTCATAGGCTTCCCGTCAAGCATGGTTTCCTCTTTATTTAGAATCAATACTAAGTAAGGAAAGTATAAATATATAAATCGAAAAGCTCTCTTTCTGTGGGTGTATTGGTGGCCAAAGTAAATGGTCTGAGGTTTGGAAAGGCCGTGTGTGTTTGTTTTGCATTTGCTCTAAAATTCAGGAGGGTTTCTTTTTTCATCTTAAAAAAAGGCCCCATATTATCCCTAGAAGGAGATACCTCAGGATTGTTTAAAGCTGGAGAATGTGCAGCCCACTAGATCTTGTCAGGGTGTAATTCCCATCAGCCCTAGCCAACGATTATGAAAGTCCTTCGTATAAGTATTCTGTTCCCATCACTTATTACATATTTGAAAAGCATCAGAGTAGTATTATCGCATCACTCATTATGTATTTGAACAGTAAGCCAGTGTGGTTACTCATTATCATTTAAACAGAAACTTGTTCATAAACTGGTTGTCAATCCTTTCCTTTCGGATTGTTTTGTTGTTGTCTGTATTGTTTGAGGCATTTTTTTTAAAAAAAAATAATCTCACTATTTTAATAAAATACATTTTTAAATAAATTGTATTGGTTGAGTCATTGCTTGTTAATTTTCAACTGCTTTTGACTGTTTTTTTAAAAGCACGAATAATAAGAAAATGGTAGAGATTAGGAAAAGTTGCTATCAAAATACTTAAAATACAATGTAGAATCAAACAATTATGAAGCTAGAATGTACTCCGGAGTCATGTCATCCAAACCCTTTTAAAAGTAACTTTAAAAGTAACACTAAACTTTTACTTGTTGTATCAGCAAATCAATGTTGTTCTCCCTTGATAAGAATTCTTTAATGTGTAATTTCAATACATTTTTATAATCAAGAAAAATAACTTGTTATGGAAAACTACAATGGCCACTTGGTATTCGCTATAGTTTGGTTCCAGGACCCCCTGTGGATAGCAAAATCCATGGATACTCAAAATCCCAGTACAGTGTATACAATGGAAATGGTGTGCATTATATAAAATGGCAAACTCAAAGTTTGCTTTTTCGAATGTATTTTTAAAAAATATATTTTCCAAGTTGTGGATGGTCAAATTCATGGATAAAGAATCTGTGGGTATGGAAGGCTAATAGTATATTATCCATACTTTTACATTCTGGCCCTAGCCAGCATAACCAATGGAGCTGCACTCCATCAGAGAGGATTATACAATCTCTCCCGCTTTGGAGGGCCATGTGCCCCCATCCTTGATTTAAAACACTGGGATCTTTTAAAAATAATTTGCAACACCATAAGGATAGCATGAGATATTATGGCAGATAAAAATAACAACACACGTGCATACACTGTGCCAGGTTCATGTGTAATGAAATTCATTTTTCTTTAAGTTTTCCTGTCCCTGTTGCTCGTCTTTATCATGCTGGTAAAGTGGAATAAGGAACTTCCTAGTGGGACAATGTCAGATAGTGTGCAAAAATGTTCACTCAGTGCTACTAAGAGGCAAGAAAGAACAAGACAAGAGAGCATCCTTATGTGACAGCCTCATGTTTGCCCTGACATCCACTTTAACTCTAAGGAATGGCAATATTATCCGTTCCCTATTGCTGCACTTCCTTTCTTAGCTTCAAAGGAGTTGCCCTTGTAGTCATTCAAAGAACCACTTTAAAATAAAAAGATAATGAAATCAACCAGAGTTGACATTTCCTCCATTTGTTTGATGTGTTGAACAAGCCCTGCCAATGTGTCCATTTCACACTTGGTTGCTGGACAAGAAGCAGAAACTGTGCATAGTTGGATAGCTAGGAGTGTACTGTGGATGGCTAACTTCAAGACTTCCAAGAGGCTCCTCTTTCTATCAATTTTGCAGGGAGAGTATCTCCCAGTTTGGAAGGAAGTCCTTCCTTGCAGACTCAGACAAAAGCAAACCACTGCAGGCTCTCCTAGCTTCTCTGTCCTTCCTCATGAATAACTTTTGACATCTTGACAACACTCTGATGTTGCTTGGCCACATGTGTTCCGACTTTCATTTGTGAAACGCTGGGACCTGGATATCACTCACATTGGTTCTGCTGCTAGTAGAACATCATCAGGCTTTCCCAGTGTTTGTATTGTTTTTATTGTAGCTCATCATTTTAAGAATGCTTTAACTTTTAAGAACTACCACCTGAATTTCTCTGTTTTCTTCCTCCATCCCTCCACCTTCTTCCTTTTGTCTCATGCTTAGATTGTAAGCATGCTATTTGACCTCACCCAAAGGAATCCAGGCCAGGAGGACAGCAGAAGTGTCACTAAGGGCTGTTGAACATATTGAATCACTGCAAGGATGAAATCATCTTCATTCATGGTGGCTTTGTGTAGCATAGTTACAGAAGAAGAGGAGAAGATGATAAAGAAGGAGGCAGCAGTCACATCTTCCTGCAGCAGAACAGAAGGGAGGAGAAGATATATAATGGTATGAGCTGGTGACACAATGAAACCAGGAGGCAGTGCTGTCACTAGGGGGTGTAGACTGCACCAGGTGACACCCTAAGGGGAGGTGACACCACTTCTCCTCAAACACCGACGGTTTGTGGCATTCATCAGCTTCCCTTTAAAATGCTTTAAGAGATGGTGTGGGGGGGGGGGTCAAGCTCAGTGGAAGGAGAAAGGAGAGGCCCCAGAATTTTTTAAAATTAAAATTTCAAATTTCAAAATTTTATTTAAAAAATAAATTGAATTTTATAAAAAAATATTCTTTTAAAATTTTATTTAAAAACATCCCATTTTAACCACATCTTCACCATGCATATGTAAATATATTTAGGTTGTGCATATGATATTGGAATTTGAAGGTATAATTTTAATTTTGCTAGCTATTTATGTCCACAACTATTAGTGTGACATTCAGCGGTATATGGGAATTAAGACTTACAAGTAACATTAGTAAAAAAAAGCATTACAAAGGATTCTGTATGGAATGAAATGGGAGGAGATCAATGGGGGGGGGGTTAACACCATGGGTTTCCTCAGAAGATGACACCAACCCCAGTGGCACCACTGCCAGGAGGAAAAGATGTGGCTGCAGCCGTGTATAGCACCAATCATGACAGAAGGAGAAGGAAGCTACATGCCATTGTCTATTATTAGAGTATCACCATCGTCATCATCAACATCATCATCATCCTGCTTTCCCCCCAAAGTTGGTACTGAAAAATAGCTCACAATTTAAAAGAACAATGCAATTAAAAGCATACAGAATTAAACTATTTACAGTATTAATACAATTCACACCTCAAATTAAAAGAATAAAACACAATTTTAAAAGATTAAAAATGCTTTAAAACAGTTCAGTTGAAACAATACAGTGCCTTCTAGCCCATTCTTTAAGAACTTTCTGTTGTAAAAGCCTGTCTAAATAACAAGGTTTAACCTGGCTACAAAAGGACAGTGAAGGGGCCATTCTGGCCTTCCTGGGAAGGGAGTTCCAGAGTCTAGGGGCAGCCACGAAGAAGGCCCTCTCCTGAAACTGCACTAACCATTCCTGCAACAGCAATAGATATGAAAGAAGGATGCTTGCTTGTGTTTTGGAATCTGTATAAAATGTATGAAGTAGCAAATGAGGGCACACACGGGTCAACACCAAAAGCCCAGTAGATATAAGAGCCCTGGCAACTCCTTCATCCTTTGATGAGTCACATACAATGTTCTCAGGAAAGATTCTACCCATACTTGCCTTTCTGGGAGATAAAAGGGAAGTGACACAGTCATGCAAAGCAAAAAGGATACCAACATAGCAATGTTCTTTGGTTATTCCAAGCACTAATAGCCACTTGAAAGCATTTTGTTTGAATTTTGGTTCAAAGGCTGGACCAGGAGTGGAAAAAGGGGGAGAAAAAGAGAAGTCCACCCACTGGACAAAGGCTTCTTTCCAGTGAATTGAGTATCTGTTTTTTGAATCAAATGGGAAAAACACACTGAGCTTTTCTCATAATATACCTATGGTAGACATCACAAAATTGTTTCAAGCCAGCCATTTCCTCCCTTGGTGTGCAGTGGTATTGTGGAGCCACACTGTGTTCCCTTCATCCTAAATATAGTTCACGCAAAGCAAAAACCAGTATTAGAGCTTATACATCCTTGGTTGTCCTGAGCTTGCTTAACATTTAAGATTATTGCTCATATAGACAGTAGTTTCCTATTTGTGTTTGTATAGTCAGCTGAATAATGTGAAGAAGCTGGCAAGAGCAAAGTAGGATCTGTTATTTTACTGGCACCCCAAGATTCACCAACCAGATCCTAGTGCATAAAGTCTTTAATCCTTAGATTCAAAGTCTTTAAATCTTAGTATATTTAAGAGTGGCGAACCCTAGAAATCACTTTTGTTAACGTGTATCTGGAGAACAGGGTTTGAGTCCCCACTCTGCCACGAAAACCTACCAATTGACTTTGGGCAAAATGCACAATCCCACACTCAGAAGAATGGCAATGGCAAACCCATTCAGAACAAATCTTGCTGAGAAAACCCAGTAATCGGTTTGCCTTAGGGTTATCATACATTGGAAATAACTTGAAGGCACACAACACAAACATGAAAGCTGGCACGCAGAGCCATCAAGAAAAGACCATCTGCAACTAGGACAAAGATGTTCATCAGAGAACTACATTCTAGGGGTCATATCCAGGGGCAGCCGTGTTAGCCATATAGCAAAGTAGAGTATCATCCAAAATCCATAAAACAGCGATACCTTTATTGGGCCAGCCTAAATGCACATTATATATGTCACAAACTTTCGAAGCTCCACTGGCTTCTTCATCAGATGAAGGTGTTCTGTACTCTCGGGAGAGAGAGAAAGGCAGGGTCTGCTATCACTGCCTATATGACTATGAAAATGAAAAAGTGTGTGGGAGGAAATGAAGTTAGCCCTGAGAGAACCAAATGAGCAGACAAGACAAAAAGGTAGCACACTAGAGAACTCTCAACAACTTGCACGTCTCTCTATGTCTATTGTCCCCTGAAAGAACATACTTACTTGTGCAAATATGAATTGCATATTTCTCCACTTCCAACCATTTTGAGTACCAGACATGAATTCATAGTCTTTTCCCAAACCAACCACAACAAATTGTTAGTCCCAGCTGGAGGAGACCATTTGAATTAATGAGATTCAACCACAGTCGGCCCTCTGTATCCACAAATTCTGGATCCGTAGTTTTAACCATCCACGGCTTGGATTTTAAAAAAAAAAATCAGAAAAGCAATCTTGATTTTGTCCATTTTATATAACAGACACAGTTTTATTGTACCATTGTATATAATGATACTTCTGTATCCACAGATGTTGCTATCCTCAGGGGGTCCTAGATCCAAACTCCAGCAGATACCAAGGGCCAACAGTATATGTTGACTCATCATTCAGCTATTCATTCACTAGTCTTCTCTAGTTACAACTAACTAATAGGAATAGGATCAATAACTCTTAGGAGTTTATCAGACAATGGAAATTGGAAGTATAATCCAATGGCAATCCGAACACAATCATGGGGTTTCATGTTATTGCGTATGAGTGTATCTCACGCAATTTCAGGCAAAAGGGAAGTCATTCCGAACGCAATCATGGGTTTTACATTATTGCGTATTAGAGTATCTCACACAATTTCGGGAAATGGGACGTCATTTTCGGGCAATGGGAAGTCATTCTGAACACATTCTGAATGCAATTAGAATTCACATAAATTTGCTAAACTAGCAAATTTACGTGAATTTTAATTGGCTCCATTTGAAATAAGAGAGAAATTCCTCCCATCTGATAAACTCCTTAGTTACATTAATCTTTTACAGGACTGTAATGTAATTTAGGGTACAGAAAGTTGTTTGAGGGGTTGTTATTGTTTAAATAAAAGCGAGTCGGAGATAACTTTTTGGTCTGCAGAAAATCATGTGGACTGATGGGGAAAATTGCAGAGTACAAGTAAGATCCTTCACTGAGCAGATGAAATGTGATGCTTTTCCTATGCAGTTCCACATCCTTCCCTCAACAGCTGTCAAGCACAGAGACAGCCCACTGTTGCTACTACTTACCAGTGAGGGAGAGAAGGGAAAGCCAATTCAGATGATGAAGAGGCTTGGAGGGGGCAAGAAATGAGGACACAGTCATCGGTGGGATGCACTCTCCTTTTTCTTCTCTTTGGAGCCCAGACTGACTGCATCTTCAAAATCTGAACAGTCTCCCCCTGGACCATCTCCTCAAAATCTGAACCACCTCCCCACCAGTGTGCAGCATTCCCTTTGAGTGTGTGATCCCTGCTTGAGGGAGATTTTGGAAAGATCCAAAGTGTTAGACAATGTGAACATGACCAGAGGCCCTCCTTTTGCTGGACACATCCTACATTTCAACTTTCTGTCTGGGGATCCAGGGAGAATTGCAAAACATCCTCTATTTTGAGCCATAAAACATGCCCTTGCATCATCCCAGCAGGTGAGCAAGAGGTAACTCTATAGATTTATTACTACCCAGGCTGATGCAAAGGGCTTGTTGGTTGCAGGCTGCAGAGAAAACTGTTGAGGACCATGTGGTAGTTTTGTTTGTTTCTTCTGATGGAGGTGTGGGAAGAAAAAGGAGGATCTGGGTTGCTGAAGCAGATCAGCAGCACCAAGGGGAAGCGGGGGGTGGGGAAAGTATGTGATTTGAGTTGAGGAAGAAGAAGGAGGGAAGAGAGAATAAATAGGAAAACTATAAATGAAAGTAATATTTTTTAAATACAGATTCAGTCAAGAGTTTGTTGCAAGTAAAGCACAATTTTAAGCATTTGTTTTGCTCAGTAAGTAAGTAAGTATATTGCAAGCCAACAAGGCATTTTAATGAAGATAAGTTTATCAGAAAAAAATATGGTTGGGTACATAATAAAATTCAATATATGTAATACAACAATCAATAAATCATATGAAATGAATTTACACTTACAGTTTGCCCTTCACATTTGCGGCTTTTACCTTTGTGGATTTGAATATTTGTGGTTTTGATTAATATGTTTTCTCTAGCAATCTTTAAGTCTTCCAGCACAATTTGGCTGAATGTTGACCATAAAGTTGTGCTGGAGAACCTAGAAGTTCCTGAAGAAAACACTTTTCTGGGCATTTGTAGGGCCTCCAGCATGATTCTATGATCAAGTTCAGGCAGATGTTGACCATAGAGTTGCACTGGAGGACCTGGAGATTACTAGAGAAGTGTTCTCTTAGATAAAAATTCTGCTAAATTCTTCCAAACCTACAACTTGTTCTCTTGATCCTATCCCCTCCCATCTTCTAATCTCTATGACCCCTTCTTTTCTGCTCTCGCTCCTCTATATCTTTAATCTCGCTCTCTCTCTTCGGGTTCCTTCCCTTCTGACTTCAAACATTCTCTCGTTTCCTCAATTCTGAAGAAACCCTCTCTTGACCCCTCTTCTTTGCCTAGCTGTCGTCCAATCTCTCTTCTTCCTTTCCTCTCTAAGGTTCTGGAACGGGTAGTTTATTCTCGCTGTCTTGAGTTTCTCAAAGCCAACTCCATCCTGGACCCTTTTCAGCCTGGTTTCCGCCCATGACACTCTACAGAGATGGCCCTCACCAAGATCTCAAATGATCTCTTGTAGGCCAAGGCGAATGGACTCTACTCTATTCTCATTCTTCTAGATTTGTCTGCAGACTTCGACATCGTGGACCACTGCTCTTGCTTGACTTACTTTCCGACCTCAGGTTCTCTGTTCTCAACTGGTTTAAATCTTACTTGTCAGACAGATCTTTTGCAGTGGTCACAGGTGGTCAGACTTCCTCCTCTGTTCCCTTATTTGTAGGAGTTCCTCAGGGCTCTGACCTGGGTCCCCTTTTGTTCTCTCTATACACATTGTCCCTTGGTAAACTCATTAGTTCTTTTGGTTTCTCCTATCATCTGTATGCCGATGACACTCAACTGTATCTTTCCACCCCTGACCTTTCACTGGGGCTTGACCAGCAAGTCTCCTCTTGTCTGGCTACCATCTCTCAGTGGATGTGGCATCAGTGCTTAAAGCTCAACATGTCTAAGACAGAGCTTCTCATCTTCCCACCTAAGCCCACCCTTCAATACTCCTTTTCTGTTTCTGTTGATGGCACTTCTATTCAACAGGTTCATCAAGCCCGCAGTCTTGGTTTCATCTTTGATTCCTCTCTGTCATTTATTCCCCAGATTCAGGCCACCCCCAAGACCTGTAGATGCTCTCTTTACAACATTGCTAAAATCTGTCCATTCCTCTCAGCCTCCACTGCCAAGACTCTGGTCCATGCCCTAGTGGTTTCACGACTAGATTATTGTAACCTTCTTCTGACAGGGCTTCCTCTTTCTCACCTGCATCCTTTAATCTCTGTCCAGAACTCAGCTACATGTATTATCACATCCACTTACCACTTTGATCATGTTTCTTCTCTTTTATCCTCCCTTCATTGCCTCCCCTTCCCCTTCCACATCCAGTACAAGCTTTTGTTGTTGACTTTCAAAGCCTTCCATGGACTGACCCCTCCTTACTTGTCTGTACTTCTTTCTCCTCATACTCCTTCCTGTACCCTCCGCTCTGGTAGTCAAGGTCTTCTGTCCCAGCCGAGGATTTCCACTGACCTGTCCCAGATTCGTCCCTTCTCACTTGCTGCCCCTCACTCCTGGAACCTTCTTCCCCCACATATATGCCTCATGACTTCTCTAACCAGATTCAAAATTAAGTTAAAGACTATATTTTTTAGAAAAGAGTTCCCAGGATTGTGCCATCTGCCCCAGGATGCCTCCTTTTAACTATGTATTAAGAAGCCGTGCCCTCCCTCCAGTCCATCTGCCTTGGTCCTGGCACCAGAGGGAGAGAAGAACCACTCGACCTCATCCCCTTCTCCTTTTCTTTTGTGTTGTCTTTTAGACTGTAAGCCTAAGGGCAGGGATCCGTCTAATTATAAGACTGTATGTACAGCACTGTGTAAATTTACAGCATGAATAATAATAATAATAATAATTTTTTTTTTAATTTGCAGGTTTTCCACATTCACGGGGGTCCTTCACCCCAACCCCAGCAAATGTGGAGGGATTGTGGTATATTAGTGTTTATAACTTTTGTGTGGTAATGTCCTACATTTTTTCAAATGTCCTACATTTGGAGGTGTCTTGTCCTCCTTTGCACTTATGACATTTGGCCACCCTACCATTGCACCATCCAAAAAGAAACATATATATGTGTAAACCACACTTGTGTATATAAGTCACTAACAAGGTGCTGCTCAAAGGGGCACAAACAAGATGGAAGCATTCATACACCATGGGAAGCAGACATGCATTGGGAACAGATACATTCTCCCCAGGACATGTGCTTAGAAATGTAAGTGAGTGAAAAGTAGTCAACTGAGTAATAAACTGATATACTATAAAGATGGAATGTGGTGTCTGTTGCTTGGTTTACATTCCATGGGACCAGATTTGTCTGCTTCTCTTTGTCCTAGCTTTAAATGTCATGTTCTTTCTATCAAATTAATGCTGATTTTTTTTGGGGGGGGGGAGATAATCGTAAAGGAGGAGAGGACACTGCAAAATGCAGAACATTCAAGAAAAATGTAGGACATTACAAAATAAAAGCTAAAAACACTAATTTAAAAGTAAATTCATGCTTCTTAGTCATGCTCAAAATGGAGGACATTTTGAAATTCCTCCTGGACTGAAATGAAATTTTCAAAACATTTAAATGTATGACATGTCCTGGAAAAGGAGGAATCTGGTCACCCTGAGCACTTAAGAAGATCTAGTTCTGCTTAAGATTTTATCACATGAGACCAGAAAAGTGGAATTTTAACAAGATGAAACCATCTTTGGCTAGTATCACATGTCATTGGTTCCATCCTGCTGCTGCCTTGAATTCCATTCATTACTACAGTGCACCTTTTCATTGATGGACAAAACCTGTGAAACTCGCTGCTACTCCATTACTGCATTCATGTGATAGGTCCCTTCTGCTGCAGTTCTGCTTCTGAGGCAATCACATCATGTGAGTGGGCATGATTCTGCTCTTCTCCCCCTCCTCCTCACAGTGATCATGGCTGCCAACAACTTCCCAAAGCCAGCTGCTGTGTGCACACTCACGCAACTGCCAGGTGGCAGCTACGATCACTTGCTTTGGAAGGAAAGGAGAAGAGCAGTGATCACAGCTGCCAACACCTTCCCAAAGCCGGCTGCTGTGTGCATGCTCACACAAATACTGGTTGGCAGCTGTGATCACAGGGAGAAGAGCAGTGATCACAGCTGCCAACACCTTCCTGAAGCCAGCTGCTGTGTGCACATTCACACAACTCCCAGGTGGCAACTACGATCACTTGCTTTGGGAGGAAGAGAGAAGAGCAGTGATCATAGCTGCCAACACCTTCCCAAAGCCAACTGCTGTGTGCATACTCACACAACTGCTGGCTAGCAGCTACAACCACTTGTTCCTCACCTTTCTCCCAGAAGGTGGCATTCAGCAATGTGGAAAACAGATTATGTGACCATGGATCACATAAGTGTGATAAGAAATTATGCCAAATCAGTATGTTTCTATTCTTAAACTAACATGATTATGGCAAGACAGCAAGCTCGTGTAATAAAACCCTTATTCACAAAGAGATTATTGCTATGGGGAGGCAACAGAAAGTATTGGAGGAAAGAGGGGCCTGCCTTTGGCTGTCTGTTATGTTGTTGCCTTTTGACAGCAGCATCTGATGGTTTTCGTATCAGTGGGACAGTAGACTTCCTCCCTTGCAAAGGAGTTGAACAAGGTGATTCATGGTGTCCCTTCCAACTCTATAAATCTACATACACCACAAATACTATCTAATTCCATTGTTCAGTGCAAATATTCTAAAACAAAAAATACCTATCATTTGTAAAATATCTGTGATTAAGGAGCATCTCAAAATATAATTTACATTAATGAGAACAACCAAATACATCTGACGAAGTAGATTTAAGTCTACAAAAGCTCATGCTGCCAACTTCCTTCAGTTAGTCTCAAAGGTGCTATAAGATCTTTACATATTAATAAAAACAGAATGCTAATGTTGCAGTCCTATGCACAGTTACATATACTTAAGTCCAGATATATTCAGTTGGCCTCTGAATTCTGAACAGGCAGGAATAGGATTGCACACCTACTTTGATTTAATCCTTATAGATTTAATTAATTATGAAAATATATATAAAATATTCCTCTCCACTAGAAATATTATCAATTGTGACCAAATCTCTTCTTTAAAATATTCTTCCCCTTTTCCTCCTATAATTTCTTAATTCAGAGTTGTGAAACTATTCACTCTCCAAAAGCTTTGGACTTCTACTCCCAGCCAGGGTGGCCAATGGCAGGGGATTATTGAAATAGCTGTTCAAAACATCTGGTAGATCAATATTTCTTCATTCCTGCTTAATTAAATATATTCTATTATTTTTGCTATGTCTGCTAGTTTTAATGCTTTAACAGACCTTCTTATCAATGATAACATGGTTCTGATATCGAATGAGACTTAATGCTGCTTGCTTCCATATCAGTGGAGTGGTCAATCTGCCCTGAGATTGAATCCATCTTTCAAAAGAGCTGAACCCTATCCACAAAATATCTCCTTTAAAGTATAGACCAAAACCCAGTGAAGATTCAAGGCTGCACTCATAAAGAAGCCACCAACTGGCATTGGTTTCATACAGTGCCAGAAAACTAACTAATAGAATGAATTAGGAGTGGGTTGTAGAAAAGCACTGTTGCTTATGCTGTAGCATTGTGGTGCTACAATTGAATGGCATTTATTCAATAGATCCTTGTACCTTTCTTTTGTCCCAGCAGGCTTGGATGACACTTGGGTTAAATAACTGAAAACACTGCATTCTTAGGCCATGCCATCTGATCTCATTTCAGGCTTACATAACAAGAGGCATTTCCAAACCCACGTGAACACAGCCAAACCAAGACCACTTCCTAGATCAAATGGGCTCTGTTGTCATGCACACTGCCATTTTCCATTGGATGGCAACATGGACTTTGACTGCAGCCATATAATCATGGTCCACGTGCCATTTATATCTACTAGGATGTGGTGTTTTCCATTACATCTGGCATGTTGCAACAACCTGATGAGATGGTATCTGATCTCAAAGTGGTTGAAGATGTTGATGTTTACAAAACCTGCTTGGCCGCCCCCCATTCACAAAAACATCTACACCCAACCTTGGAATGCTATGGTTGTATTTTAGCATCCTCTTAGTAATACCATCTTTCCTAACAATACCAATTGGCTAGATCAATCATGCTGATCCAACTGAAGAGATCTACATTCATACTAGTTGCTGTTTTAGAAAACATGGAAACTGTCTTGAGTAATAAATCACATGTGAATCCAGACACAGAAATTGTTTCCAGTGAGCTGTGCAGTTGAATGTATATCTCCATCCTCGTTTTGGCACAAGGTGATATGAATGTCATTTGTAAGCATGACTAAATCCGGATCAGGGCAGATATAAGCTAGAGTCATATTGGTGTTTTATAGATATATATGTTCTCTGATGAAAACTGATTAACTTTTCTTCTGATTAAGAATAGCTTCATTTAATTCAAGGTTCACACAGGATCATTGTGCATGAATGTGCATGAGTATTGCATATTGATATGCATTGTGCATGGATGTACCTGCAAACATTTAACTGTGTATTTAGTGACATAGAATGTCTTGGTTCAGTTGCACAAAGTATTTCAGCTCAGAAAGATTGTATGAAAGAATCAATGCGCAATTTTGCATGCAGAGATTTATACTACATAACCCTTGTGTTAGCATCTAGGCCATTGTGATCGTTTCTTGAAATCATATCCCACATTTATTCCAAGGAGCTCAGGAGAGAGTTGGGGGGGGGGGGATAGGACTATAACTCCCTCACCCCTCCCTAAACCAGCATGTTATTGTCTGAAATTAATGACAAAATGGAGCTCATTCTCCTCTCCTTCCATTCCCTGCTCCATGAAAGAGAAAGAGAGAGAGAGAGAGAGAAACTAGAGTGCAAGCTGTGTTTTGCATCAGCATTGGCATGGGGATGTGGTCCTTCACAGCATCAAGCTAGTTTAGGGATTGCAAGACAAGCCATATAGCACTCATCAGGTCTGCCCTCCAATAGAGGAGAAGGGCCAGGAGACTTGAGGAGAGAGTGGCCAGTGTCCTACATTTCAACCTTCTATCCAGGAGGAATTTCAAAATGCCCTCCATTGTGAGCATGACTAATAAGCATGAATTTACATTTATATTAAGTATTTTTTAGCTTTTACTTGGTAAAGTCCTACATTTTTCTTGAATGTCCAATATTTCACAATGCCTTGTCCTCCTTTGAGGTTATCACATCTAGTCACCTTGCTTGAGGAATCAATACATAATCAATCGGGGGGGGGGGGGGGTTGTGCCCTGGTAACCCCCATCACCCATTACTCCAGATGTACAGCAATGTTTGCTCTCCCAGGATTTCAAGAAGTCCAGGAAATTGCAGATTGCTCCCTTGTTCATGGCTGTGGAATAGCAGCCAAAACAGTGCAAGGGTATTGTTCTTCCTCTGGGCACTGATTACCTGTGGAATTGCATCCCACCTCCATCCAGCTGCTATGGTGCAACTACAGAAGAAGGAATAGCTGTTGCTCTTGGAATCTAATGTGTAAGTATGCTGGTAGAGCTTTAGACTCCACCATAAATGAACAGGATCTTGACCAATGTGTCCAGTAAGTACTTCAGCTCAGAAATCAATATGAGTGAGATCAGTGCATTTCTAGTAGCAATCCTAGGGTCCAGCTCCTTGTGAATTCCCAGGAGCCCAGTAAAGAACTCCAGTCCCAGCAAGTTGCCAGCCACTGGTTTAAACTACCTCGAATGGTTTTTCTAAGAGAAAGGATGCTACATGGTGTTACAGAAAAGATATGTGCAGTTTGACTGCCATCTGCTGGCTAATGCTTATTGTTGCTTTCCTGTATATCCTAATACAAATTTCTTCTATGTGCAAATTCTAATTTACCCAATGATTTCCAAGAGGAAAAGAAATTTAGGAAAAATCTGAGGTGGTTAATGAAACAGTCCAATAAGGACTGAGAAAAAGCTGAGTCCCTGAACAAGAGTCTTCTGCTTTGTTATTGTGTGACTTCAAGCAGTGGCATCACTAGGATTGGTGTCACCCAGCGCAGTAACTCATGGTGCCACCCCGCCATTGAGCTCCTCCTCCCATTTCACACCATACAGAATCTTAGTAATGCTTTTTTGAAACAATATTACTCATAAAACATAGGATTTATGATTTATGAATGTCATGCTACTAGTTGTGACATAAACCATGAGTAAAATTAAAATTATACCTTCAAAGATTACAATACCATATGCACAACCTAAATGTTTTTACATATGCATATTGAAGATTTGGTTAAAATGTGATGTTTCTAAAGAAAACTTTAAAAGAACAAAAAATTAAATTTCAAAAAAATTAAAAATTAAAAAAATTAAAATTTTGAAATTTCAATTTTTAAAAATTCTGGGGCCTCTCCTTTCTCCTCCCACTGAGCTTCACCCCACTCCCACCATCTTTTAATGCATTTTAAAGGGAAGCACATGAATGCCACAGCCCATTTCTGCCAAAAAGTATGTCGCCTGGTGAGGTCTGCACCCCATGCACCCCTCTAGTGATGCCTCACGTAGTTTCTGACTTATGGTTACCCTTAAAAAGGCAAGGGTAAACCCCCTCTAAACAGGTTCTGCCAGGAGAACCCCATGATAAGGTCACCTTAGAGTTGCCATAAGTCAGAAATGACTTGAAGGCACACAACAACATAGTAAATCTATCACAGGCTTTTCTTGGAAGCTTTTGTTGAGGGGTTTGCCATTGCTTTCTTATTAGGCTGAGAAAGTGTGGCCTGCTGAACTGTGATCTGTGGCTGAGCGGGAATTTGAACCCCTGTCTTCTGGAATCCTAGTTTGATCATCAAACTACTAAACCATACACCTTATTGTATGCATCTTATTGTAGAATTTGTTTATCCTGATATTTCTAAATCAAAAGTGAATATTTCCACTCTGAAAGTAAAGTAAGGAGAGAGAGGAGTATCATAAAATCTGCTCTGTACCATCTTAGTCCCCATTTCCTTCTTTGCTGACCCTACTTTTCATGGTCATGATGTTGCCGCTTCTATACATCTGACTGACAGCAACTTTGGCTTTTACACACAAATTATTCTGACCTGATTACATGATAAATGCTGGTTTTGCTATGGGATCATATCTGGAGTCAAATCAGAGTAAGGCCATTGTTTGTTGTCATCCCAATCTTGTACCTTGTAGTTTGTTGTTTGTTTGTTTTTTTAAATGACACCAGCACTGTTAGGACCATTGGTAATCCAGAAACCTCTGCATGGTGTCTTCAGCAGACAAATAGCAGAGCTAGGGGAATTACATATTTTGAATTACAATACCTAGCATTTTCTATCCATATTTTGGCTGGCAGATTTTGGGAACTGTACAATGAGGACATTGAAGTAGTTCCTGTACCATGGATCAAACATTGATCAAAATGGAGGCTGTAATCAGGAAATCAGAAGACCAGGATGGAAAGGGCTGCTATGAAGAAACTAGACAAGTTCCTAAAGTTCCTATACAACTGAACACTGATCCAAGCCATTGTTTTCCCCATCATCATGTATGGATGAAAGAGCTGGGATAGTGAAGAAAGCAGATAAGGAGAAAAATCAACTCTGAGATGTGATGCTGGAGAGGAGTGCTGAGGATACCATGGGTGGTATTTGAGCAGATAAAACCAGAAATCTCCCTGGAAGCAGATAAAACCAGAAATTTTAAAACTTGAGCAGATAAAACCAGAAATCTCCCTGGAAGCCAAAATGATCAAATTGAGGCTGTCATACTTGGATCAAATAATGAGAAGGCACAATTCATTAGAAAAGACAAGGTGAAGGGCAGTAGAAGAGAAGATGACCACATGCCAGACAGATAAACTCTATCAGGGAGATCATGGGCCTGAATTTGCAGGACCTAAGCGGGACAGGAAATCTTGGAGGTGTCTAATCCACAGGGTCACCATGAGCTGGAGATGACTTGAGGGTAATTAACAACAACAGCAACAACAAGTCTAGAAAAGTCATTTTGCTAAACTCAGAAAAATGGTGAGATGAGGCAAGGTTATATCGTTCCTTTTTCACCCTCTGCTCCCAATTTCAGTCATCCATGGCTGCTTTTCAAAAAGAGAAATATTTCTGAACCACCTGTCACAGGTAGTTTGGCCTTGGTGACTGATTTTTTGATGCATTTTTCTTAAGTTTGATTCCCCCTTTGAACGGTTTGCCTTCACATGTCATTCAGATATAAAACAAGCAGATCAAAATAACTTCTGGTGAGTTGCATTTCTATGGAGCTACAGGTTAGAAAAATATTGACATTTAAACAAATTTAGACTAGAAAATCAATATAGTCTGTTGCACTTTTGAGAGCTGTGGAGCTGGGGGTGGGTGGAGAACTTTGTAAAAATAGATACTATCCAATGACTGCTGTAAACATATATATATATATATATATATATATATCTCCTTCTGTCCAGTATGGCCTTGCTGTGTCTGACTCCTTTTATTGGGACAAGCTTGACCTTCAGCGAGTTATTAGTTCAGTGTGTGGTGTGTGATAGGCAGCAATCAGGATGTGTACAAGGCACAAAATCAGATAAGCAGAGAGTTTATTGATTGAAAAGCACAGCAGCATCTTAGATACAAGCTCTTGCAAGCTACTAATAGTGGTTTCCACTGTGCTCCAGACCTCAGCAACAGGAGGACCTACTCAAAGCTTTGTAGGAAAACTCTGCAGGAACTCAGTTGTAATGTTCTTGTTGGAGCGCTGAAAACAACAGCATCCCTCTCAGCATGCAGTAACAAAGTGCTTAAAAAAGGACTCCACGCTAAGAAGATTAAATGTTTGGTTTTTATTTATTTTTATGTTTTGCTTTGAAGTTGGGTATTTTGGCTGTGATAAAACATGTCGATTCCTTTCTACAGTATGGTCTGGGAATAATATTCACCTGTATCCCAGACATCAAAAAGGAGTTTAAAGATGTCTTCTCAAAAAGGAGTTTAAAAATGTCTTCTCAACTGCTGGCAACTGAGAATGCACTCCTTTCTAGTAGCCATTCCATGTTATACTTCAATAGATAATCTGTCTCTTCCGGAAAACACCAGAGATATGTAGTTAGTTATTAAAATATTTATATCCTGCCCTCTATACACTATGTAGTGTAGTGGGGAAAGTGTTGGACTAGGAATCTGGGAGACCAGGGTTCAAATCCCTGCTCAGGAAACCCACTTAGGCTGAACCTGCACTTCAGCCCAATGCCAATGTTTTAGTGCTGGTGTGTTTAGCCTCTTAGTCTCAAAGGTGCTACAAGATCCCTTTGCATAAATTAAATTAGAATAGTGAAAACCATGTTCTTTTGCTAAGTGAATAGAATCCTTTGATCCCCAAAGGCATTAATAATAACGTTAAAAGCCATGTCTTGACTTGATGTCAAAATGAAGCCAAAGTCAGCACCTAGTGAGCCTCTAAAAGAAAGTGTGAAATATGGCATAGTGATAGGGGAAAGGTGGCATAAAGACAGGAGAACACTGTAATATAGGACAATCAGATGGAGGAAGAACTGAATAGGGTTTTGGGGAGCTGTGAATGATTAAATGGTTCAAGAATTAATGTGTAGCTTAATCATTTATTAATAAGCTACTGTTTATACTTTTTTACAACTATGTCTGTCTGTTTCTCTTAAGTTTTGATAGAGATTCTGGCCATGTTTATGCAGTGAATTCACTAAACAGCACATCCATATCCACATCTATAGAAATCACTTTAAGGTTCAAGTACTCAATCTAGGGAAGGGTCTTTAGGGGAAAGGGAGCAAGATGAGTGACAAGAGGCCAAGGGTCTGGAGCTGTAGTGCCAGCCTGAGATCTGTCACCATAACCAGAATGGTCTTTCCCACATCCTCATACTGGGTTCAGCTGCCATTGGCAACAGACCAAAGAGTGTTCCTTCAGCAGATCTGAAATGAATGACCTTTCTAGGGAAAGGTGCTTCTTCAAGTATCAAAGTCACAAACCATGGCATACTAACATACATACTTAGGAATGCTAAGAATTTATTCATTTGTTTATTTAGAGCGTTTATACTCAGCTCTTCAGCCACAAAGGGTCTCAGAGTGGCTTATTTTCCTCGCCCTTGTCAAGAAAAGATGTTTCTACACCCTGAGACACACAGATGAGGAAATGGTCAACCTCCCAAAAAGACTGGGATCTTTCAGCATAAAAAAATCCACAATGATTAGTTCATACAAAAGCATTTGTATTTTTGACTATAAGACCATGTTTGTGCAAAAAAAAAGAGAGAGTGTATTTTGCACAAAAACAATATTTTGCACAATATTTTGTGCAACAATTTATGCATAATATTTTGTGCCTCAATCCAAATTATTGGGTTTTTTTTTTATTTTCAAAGTCCTGAAATGCTAGAAAAGCAAACAAAAGTGCAAAAAGAATAATGTAATCTCACCTTACTTTCCAAATTACTCATTTTTGCCTGCAAGAATGAAACAAATGAAGGTTTACATCTCTATGGGAACACTTGCATAAGAATGTTGGAGATTGGCTGAAAATTAGCCAGTTATCAAGGTGGGGAGGATTTGAGGAGGGTTTATTTAACAGAGGCCTTGCCACTCTGCTCTTTGGTTTTCTGTCCAATTAGCACTTCTGGAAGGCATTCTGGAGCATTATCAGAAACCTTGCAGAGCAGCCAAAGTAAGACAAATCCTACATGACTGCTTGCAGTTTAAAAAGTAAAATGTGGTAGATGATATTAATTTTTCTCATAGGTTTTCCTTTCTGGGAAGGAGCAGAGATAAAGTTTGAGGCAGGTCTTTCAACAGTAACCTAACGTGCTAACAGTTGTAACATATCATGTTATAGCCACTGTGGCATCAACTGTAATGGCAACTAGTTATTTGCTAGCACTCATAATAGGGAACATTTCCCGTTAATGAAATTAAGGTCACTTTCACTATAGAGGGCTGTAGAGAAAGACATGTAGCCCAGAGCACCAGGTTCAGAATCCAGCCCAGTGCCATTCTAACAATACTATATTTGGCTTGATCAGGAGGTAGCTCACATTGTAATTCAACCACAGTAATATAATTCTGCAAGAAAAAACAGAAATGTTGCCATTCCATTCCAACTGGATAAGGCAAAACACAGTTTTACTAATACAACAACCATTTATTTGAGTTTAAGTCCCGTTTATCATCACCCACTTTTGGGTTATGGCAGAGGATGTGATGAACACTTGAATTTGGGTTTTCTTGATGCTCACCTCAAGTATTTATGAGATTAAATTTGGCACTTGCTCCACTGAGGTGTGAGAATTTGCAGACACTTCATTTGCAAAGAAGGGTGGGTACTTCCGTGATAAATTCAGTGTTTAGAATGTTTGGGTTTTCTTGAATTTCTTTTGATTTTTTTGGTTTGGTTTGGTTTTTTGGTTAGGTTTTTTTGTTTTTTGTTTGTTTTTTGCTGAAGTAATGAAAGTAACAACGCATCAGTTATTCATTTTAATTGTCTAAAAGGCAAAAAAGACAGCCCATGTTTATACGCTGCTCTTCAGCCACAAAGAGTGGCTCCTTCTTTGGAGGTCTTTAAGCAGAGGCTGGATGGCCATCTGTCAGGGATGCTTTGATTGGGAGTTCCTGCATGGCAGGGGTTGGAGTGGATGGCCCTTGTGGTCTCTTCCAACTCTATGATTCTATGATTCTATGTTCACTGCCATCTGGGTGGCTTCAGAACTTGGCATTTTGATGCCTCATCTTCTGAAGCCACCCGAAAGCTGGCTTCCAGCTACCCAGCTGCCCACACATGGGCTGGTTTTCAGGCATCTTGGGGGCATAGCGGTTACATGCCACAAGCCCCCGACACACTGGGAAACCACTTCAGGGCCATGGAACAGCTGCTAAAGGTGTCTTTTCTGCAGCTGAAAAAGGAGTGGTTGAAAACCACTTCTTTTTCAGCCGTCACCACAGCAGATTGGGGCCACAGTGTGCAGTTGCTGTGGCCCCAATCCAGCTTTGTCAGGAGCTGCTTGAAGTCGCCTTTTCAGGGTGGTCTGTTTCATCCCTGACTTTCAGTCAAGGCAATTTGAATTATTCCACTGGGCAGCAGGAGGAGAGACTGAGAGGGAAGTCCATTCTATAGATGAATACAAACCATCGTTCCTTGTTAGACACTGTGAATGGCCAACATTTTATGGTTTGCATCATTAATTGCAAGAAGAGTTAGGGAACAAAAGCCAGGTGAATGCTTAATAGCCCTTGTTCTTTGGGAAATTGTCAGGAATGGTTTTCCATGAGGCAACCAAGTTCAAATAGCTAGCTCTCCACAAAGGGGCAAGAAAAATAAGGACATTTCCGACCCCCTTCAAAGACAAGAGGAATAAAGAGATACATTTACACCACTAGCTATGAAAGCATAGCTACATACCAGATGTACATCTCCCATTGCAGGATCTCAGTCAAAGATTTTGAAGTAACATCCAAGCTCAGAGAGGAATTCTCAGGAATTTGTTTGGAGTAACCTGGCTCAGCCATGTGAACCCACCGGGTGACCTTGGGCAAGTCACACTCTCTCAGTGTCAGAGGATGCCAATGGTAACTCCCCTCCCCCTGCCCAAGAAGAAACCTGCCAAGAAAACCATATGATAGGTTCATCTTATAGTTACCATAAGTGAGAAATGACTTGAAGGCAAACAACAACAGTAAATCAAAGCTGAATAGAACATACAGTTTTTCCTTACAATGATCCACTCCTACTTACCTTAATATTTCTTCATTTTCCCAGAACAAGAGGGAATTCACTTCATTGTTGCTATTGTTTAACTCCTTGCCAATGTACTTCAAGTCACCCAAGGATCCACCAGTAGATCCAGATCTATACTCTGTTCACCTCTGGCCTTAAAAGTACAACTTTCAGGCTGCCTTCAGTTCTATTGAATTCCATTTGGTAATACTGCTGCTTGCTTCCAGCTCACAGAATTGGGCAAGATAAAAATCTAGATGCAATAAATCTGAAGTGGAGGGAGAGTTCTGGGGCTTGGACCAAAGGTGCTAATTACTGCCAACTGTGATGGTAATCATCTTCATGACACACAGCCTAACCTCATCTATCTAAATGGCCTGTGGGTCATCTAAACTATTAGATGCCATTTATTTTTAAAGTGCTTTTTTTCCCCTGGACAGCTAAATGAGAGACACATGGTGAATTCAGATAATGAGAATGATCAGAGAATTCAGAGAACAAGATTTTCAACCTCTTGGAAATGGAACAGTAATGCTATACAGATGCAGTGGGCAGACATGAGGCCCTATAAATATACAGTTGGTGCAATTATAGGCCGGAAAGTGGTTGTGGCATCATTATCATTATCATTGTTATTAATTATATTTATTTATGCCCAATCTTTTCCCCAATAATGGGACTTAAGGCAGATTGTTGTTGTTGCTGTCAACTCGTGACAACCCCATTCAATGAAACACCTCCAAGCCCCCATGTCCTCAACCACTCTGCTCAGATCCTTCAAATTCAGGGACAAGTTCAGGATTGTATCTATCTATCTAGTATGTGGCCTTCCTTTCTTTCTGCTGCATTCCACCTTTCCTAGCATTATTGTCTTTTCCAATGAGTCATATCTTCTCATGATGTGGCCAAAGTATGACATCCTCAGTTTGGTCATTTTGGCTTCTGTGGATATTTCAACCCTGACCTGTTCTACTACCTAATTGTTTGATTTTCTGGCTGTCCATGGTATTCTCTGGTTTTTTTGTCCAGCACCACATCTCAAATTAAGTGATTTTCTTTCTGCTTTCTTCACTATCCAGCTCTTGTGTGTACACATGGTGATGAGTGAAACTGTTGGAAGATTTCATCATTCTCTCTGGATGGCCCTTGGGATGGCCCATTCTCTCTGGATGGCCCTCTTTAGATAGGATTTCCTGCATCCAAATTCTGCTGTCTCTCATCACTGAAATGTCCCATTTGCTCCTACTGAATTACAGGGCAATAAATACCTTTGTAAATGGGTAAACAAACCTTTTAAGAAGTTTTCTCACACACAACAAGATTCTCCTGGCCTGTCAGGTCCTGCATCTCCCTCATCCTTCAATGTTCTTCAGAGAAATGGTTAGAGGGACAGTTTAAAATACAAGTTTTTCATTTCCCTCAGGTTGACTAAAGAACAGAATCAGCAAGGCAGTCTTCCCATTGTACACAATGGGGCAGCCAGGTCATGTAGCAGATTTTGGATGTCACAGAGAGAAGAGAAACTTGGTGGCACTTCACTTTGTTATTATTTTGTTTTTGCTGCCAGGGATGATCCTATGATTCTATAATTTTATGCAGGCCACTTGAGAGATTTTGCTTAATCTAGGGTTCAACCCCAGAACTTCACCTTTACTTCAGATATGTGTGTTATTTTAAAATAATAATTAATTAAGCAGTCTATAGAGTTCAACCAATATCATGTGCTGTATGCTATATTTTAGAGGAAGGAACTGGCTAAACTATCTCTGAGCATTCCTTAAGAGAACCCTATGAAATTCATGGGTTCTCCATAAGGTGTTAAGTGACTTGAAGGCACACAGAGAGAGAGTGTTAAAACAAGAGGCATCATAGATTAGTGATCTCAGTGTGGGACTAGTACTCTGGAACACCAGGGCTCAAATCCCTGTTCTGCCATGGAAACTTACTGGATGACTTTGCACAAGTCACACTCCATCAGAAGAAGGCGATGGCAAAGGAACATATCTTGATGAGAAAATCCTATGCTAGGGTCACTTTAGAGTTGCCATAAATTGCAAATAACCTGAAGGCATGCTACAAGAACAAACTTAAAAACATTCAAAATGTGTCAAAATACAGCATATTTTTAAAAATATAATCCAAAACAGTATAGGGTTTTATAGGTCATGAACAGCACTTGGTCCAATGTGGAAGGCCATAGTCAACTAACGGTTGCAAAAGCAAAGCTGCAAATGTAGTGCCATTGTGCATGTAGGATAATTGCATGTTGTGTCATTAACAATAAATAAATGGCACACTGCACATGTAATTCCACATTTCACATTTGTTTGCATATTCAGTTGCGGAGTGATGCAAATCACCAATGCATAATCACCATGTAACTCTGTGAGTGTAAAGTTACACTCCCTGTTCTTGATGTATCATCATCATCATCACAGTCTAATCATTTTCCGAATTTGAGATTTAAGCCAGCTTGCAAAAGGTAAAACAAATACAGCTTAAAACTGACATTATACAAAAGATTAAAATGTAAATTATCAATAAAAATAATATCAGTTGAATTTTTTTAGATTATTATTGTGAATTGTTGTTCTTGTTGTTGTTGCTATTGCTTCTATAAAGATTTTTACAGCTACCATGCATCCTGCAGCACATCTAAATGGGCCATTGGTCCTTTTGTTCACATCATATAGTCTTGCTGCTAACTGGTGATTTCACCACATTAGTGGTGGTGGTTTAAAGGATCTATCTGAGTTTCAAGGAACTATCCAAAGTGCTGAATGCGGTCCCCCAAATAAGCTTAGCACCTTGTATTGCCCCTTTAACATTTGGACTGAATCTGGAGCAGATTCTCCATCACAGTGGTTTGGAAATCACCAGCTGTAATTCTCTTGCTTCTGGCTTCACAGCATAAGAAAGTTTTTTTGTCCTTTCCTTGTACTTCACTTTTGCCAGGTCACTGGGATACATGGTAAACTAGATTAGTCCCAATGTAGATCTTACATAACACTGGTATGATTCATTTTGCCACAAGGGTACAGTAAATATGTCACAGTGCAAGGAACAATGTCAGTTGACAAAGACACTAAACCCCCAAACAGTGGCAGACATCCCTCTATGGTACAAAAGAAAGTGAAGAATCAAGCAGCTTGATTGTTGGCTGGGAAGGGGCTTTGAGAACAGAAATAATAAGCAAGAATTCTAGATAGGCTGTTTTGTTTTAAAGATGTACATTGGATTAGGCCAAAGTCCAAACAGAATTGAATCCCTTCAGTTGCAATCAAGTGTCTCCCAAGGCTTCTTTCCAAAGAGCCTAACATGAATATACCTTATTCAAAGCTTCATTCAGACTTTGCTTCAAATAGAAGCCAGTTATTTCCAAAAGTCCACATCTGTGCCTAAAGTTAATCTGGGAGAAGGGCTCAGTGCTCATTCCTTTTCTGTTCTCTTCCTCCTTGTATATTAGGCCTGAGAGCCTCTCTCTCTCTCCATATATATAAAATAAAATCTGTTTAATGTATGTGATTCAGACTAGACCTATTGAAATCAACAGCCTAAAGGCAATTTCTAGTTCCAGGTGGAGTAGATCTACTGAATGTATGGTACTTAATTATTCACTTGTCATACTTTGCTTGGTCAATGGTTCTACTCCAGCCAGAACAAGCAACTGGATTTAGGTAGAGGAGAAAGTCATGAGTCCCTTCATATGTTGTTGGATGGCACATTCCACCTTTCCTCAACAGGGCCATGAATTACAGTCCAACAATATTTGGAAAGATTCATTATTCCCACTGCTAATTCAGTCCAATGGGACAAAATCATTATATAGTTATATCCCGTTTATTTGAACTAAGCTGTGATTTATATAAAGTAAGAGTTTGTTCAATGGAGAGATGGTTGTCGGGGGGAGAGATTCTGGCTTTCCTCCAATGCAAGATCCAAGGTAGCTTGCAACATTAAAATAAAATACAGCTAAAATCAATTAATCAATTTAAACACAGTAAAATGTACCATATTAAAACAAAAGCACTTTTGAAACATTTTAAAAATATTTTTAAAGTTAACATAAAAGGGAGGAGCACCACCCCCTCAGTAATACGATATAAATTTAAGATAATATCAATTTAGCAGATTTGCCAATCATTTGAAAAGTCGATCCATGGAATTATACTTTGTGACAGCAGCAGGTCTAATGGATGTATATATCACTAATTAAACTAAATATTAAAATGAAGCATCAAAGCAACACAAGAATGACTGCCTATCTTATTATAAAAACCATGTACATCACACATGGACCATTATCCTATTGGACACTGATGGAGTGTAAATCTATTCCAGTGTTCTTCCACTCATCTTCCTCTTCCATTTCTTGTGCAAGACAGCTTGCAAGCACCAGAGTGTACCTCCACATTGAACTGGTGGCCACGAAGGCAGGGAGCTCCCAGGTACCAACCAGCTGCAGTTGTGTAGTTGTGGGGTTAAGGAAGAGCCATCCCCTTTTCAGACTCCTAGTAGACTTGCCATGGCAATGCTGGCTGGAGGATACTGGAAGTTTTAATTGTCTTTACAGAAAAGGAAATTGTCCTTTCAGGAACAGAAAAAAATATTATTCTTTCAAAACTCATAAGTACATCTAGGACTTTTTTCAGGGGGTGGCATATCTGGGCATTTGCACCTGGGTCAGGAGAAGCCCCATTGTTCCAACAGTTATATGATTTTGCACAGAGCATCTACATACACGCAGTTATCATTCACTGCCATTGAATCAACTTCAATCCATGGTGGCCTTATGAATTAGAGACTTTCAAATCACCGTGTCATCAACTGCCCTGCTCAGGTCTTGCAAACTCAAAGCCAAAGCTTCCTTGATTAAGTCTATCCATTTGGAATGCAGTCTTCCTCTTTTCCTGTTGCCCTCCACCTTTTCAAGCAATAATGTCTTTTCTAGTGAGTCCTGTCTTCACATGATATGGCCAAAGTAGGGCAGTCTTGATACAGCCATCTGGGTTTCTATGGAGAGTTCAGACTTGATTTGCTCCAGAACCCATTTGTTTGTCTTTTTAGAAATCCATGATATCTGCAGAACTCTTCTCCAGCACCACATTTCAAATTAGTTGATTTTCTTTTTCCAGCTTTCTTCACTGTCTAGCTTTTACAAACATACATAGACAACCATGGCTTGTAAAAAAAAAAAAGACTTTCAGTTTGCATGCCTGACTTCTTTCAGTCTGATGTGATGAACTTTATCCCTGTCCCTGAGGGCTGAAAAATTCCAAAATCAGCACCCAATGCATCTGTGATCACTCACTAATTGAGTTGCTTCCACCCATCATCAGTTCCTTTTCAGGTCATCCTAGGTTCTGTTGAAACACATCATCAGAATGTTACCTGCAACCAACTGTCTTTAATCCTATTGTATAAGGCATTGCTTCAAGTCACCTAAGCTGATAACATAACTTACAGATATCTTGCCTTCAAGAATGACAGAGCTGCAAAGGATCTGTGGAGTCATCTCAACACAGTCCCATAACATGATGGAGTTAGAGTCTTCCCTGTAAAACATTATCATTCCTATCCTAAAGAAGGATAGCTGAGGTTTATCTGAAGCCATGAAATGACAACTAGTCCCTAAATATTTGCAGGTATGAAAGCTGCTGTTTAGAATAATCACTTACCATTATTTTCAATGCATACCTGATAGAGAGAAGAAGATGGGGGCTCAGACTTCGTTAGTCTGAACTAGAGCTATTAAATCAACTGATGACTAATGAGTCCACATATAAGTAATTCCATTGATTCAATGGATCCACTCTAGTTGGAGCTAAAAAAAAAAGAGTTCAGGCTGGGGTCTGCTGCTGCCTCAGGATCAAGAGAGAGAGAAAGAAACAGAGAGGAAGTGTGGGAGAGAAAGTAGAAACAATCCTGAGAGTATTTATTCATGAAACAAGGAAGCACTGAAGCATACAACAGAAAGAGGGAATGCTGAATGAAATACAGTAATAGCTAGTTGTCTCTGGCCTGGTTCCTATTTGTTTGGTGTTAGCTGCTTTTGAGTCAATCTCAACCGATGGCGACCCTGTGAATAAGATGTCTCCAAGGCCCCCTATCCTCTTCCACCATGCTCAGGTCCTGCAGGCTCAAGCCCATGGTCCCCCTGATTAAGCCTGTTCATCTGGCATGTGGTCTTTATTTTTGTGTACTTCCCTTCACCTTCCTTAGCTTCATTGTCTGTTCTAATGAGTTGTGGCTTCTCATTATGTGGCCAAAGTATGACAGCAGCAATTAAGTCATTTTAGCTTCCAGGGAGAGTTCTGGCTTGATCTGTTCTAGCACCCATTTTCCTATAGATCCACTGAATCAGCAGCTAAATGGTGTGTCTAAGCCTAAGTAAATCCCACTGGTTCAATGGGATCAATATTGGGATTAACTATAGGACTCTACTTCTATCACCCCCTAGTGAAAAACAGTCATTTCTATGAGTGTGGTTCTCATTTTCCTCCCTTCCTGCAATGAACAACTGCTGCACCAATGTCCGTACATTTGTTTGTGCTCCTAGGTGGTCCTGCGTAACATGGTGGCCCATCAAGACTATGCCAAGAACTGGATAGATCTACTAAGGCTTCTTTGCCCTCTGATTCCACTCTGCCTCTGTGTAAAATAAAGGGGTCATCTTTACGGAGGAAACCAATTTGATTTTATGATCAGAAGAAAGAGGTAATCCCTCTTTAATGATGATTTACCAGCAGGGATGGAATGCCATCAGAAGCTGAAAATGCATTCCAATAATTCAGTAGCAGTTTCAATCGCCTCTCTCCTTTCAGATCCCCTGGAGTATATCATCACTGCCTAATCTCTCATTTTTTCTTGCACCTGAGAGTCCAGCTTTTGATGGGCAACGAATTAAAAAAAAAAATGAGAGAGAGTGAAAGATCAAGATTCAGAAAATATTCTCTCAAAACATTCTCAGAAACTATCTCCTGGGGAAGTCCAGATGGCCAGCCTAAAAATGTAATCAGGAAAGGCCCCCATCTCTGATGGCTTGCAGGCAGATTTTAATAAAAAATTATCCAAGCATTTTTTCCTCCCTTCCATGTTGGCAGATTATTTCCTTTTAGCTTTGAATAGCAATCTGTCACACAATTTCAATTTATTTCTGTCACGGACCATGTGGATGTTTCCACTGCATGTAACAAACTTGGAGGGCAACTTTCTGATGATTCCTCCATTCCCTTCAAATAGCCAGAGGCATTTCAATTCCCCCCCCCCCCCAAAAAAAAAAAAAACATTGTCTACTTCAGTTTTTACTAATAGCTCAGTGGGGGAACATCTGATACAATTCTGTCTTTGATTGCCATTTTGATTACTTGGAAATTGCCCCAAAGTGAGGCAAGGTGCCACCGAGTTATGCAAAAGCATATTTGTAATCAGAGAAATTTGGGGAAATGGTTCCAAAATTTCTTCAGGCAGAGGCTAAATTCTTCAATAGTTTATTGGAGGGACTAGCCCTTGCCAGTGACACTGTATTATTGGGAAGTGTCCAGGTGAGCAACTATAGTCCAAGAGAACAAACAATGGAGAAACGATGGAGGAGAAGCAAGTTTGAAGCAGTCTGGGGACAGGCATAAAAAGCAGTCTGAGCAGGGCAAATGCCAGTCCAGAAGATGCCAAAGGAAAGAAAAAGCTGAAGTCCAGGAGCCTAGAGAGCAGGGGGTGTTACACATTGCCACATGGAGACAATAGGGCTGTTGTTCTGTAGTGTCTTCACTCATGTGAAAAAGCAAATAAATAAATAAATAAAAATATTGAAAGCAAGTATATTTCGAAATAAAGAAAATTATAAAATTAGAATTGAATGTATCATCAGAAATCTTTTTGTTAAATATCATCCAAAATTCTTTTGAAAAAGAAGCTGGTAATTTTTTACATGTTATTAGCAGCAAGAATAACGTATGCAAAGGAGTAGAAATCGAATGAGATTCTTTCAATCAATGAATGAGCCTTTAAACTATTGGACCTCTTGGAGATGAACAAGTTATCCAAAGTTCTGAAAAACAAGAATTTAAATAAATATAAAGAAGATTGGCATGATATAATTGACTACCTTCAATCAAGATGGGAAGCAATAACAATGTTGGGTTTAGGATAATTGAAGCCATCCTCTCTTGGAATAGCATAGAAGAAAAAGCAGAATATAGAAAATGTGGTACATATCCTCTCTTTTTTGTCCTCCTCTCTTGTCCCCCTTGTCTCCTCTTTTCTATTATATTATTATTATTATTATTATTATTATTATTGTTGTTGCATTATGTACTTTTCCTTTCCTTAAGCATTGAGGTATAAATATCTTATAGAAGTATAAATCTTTTTATGAAATTAATGTAAACCCATGCAATATGCTTCTTAATTTAAGGAAAAGTCAGAATGTAAATATAAGCAGAAAAGAAGGTTGTTTAATGTAAACATAAACATAACTTTTGGAAAAAAAACTATTCTCCAAGCAACAGTAAGGAAGTAATGGATGTGAATTAGTGGTATGTATTGTATTGTTATAAATGTTTTATTTGTGTCATATGTTCTATAGTCAGTACTGTTGGTTTTGTAAGAATGGATGAAGATTAATTGTGTGTTTTTTATTATGAATAATTTTTTTTAAAAAAATGGTCTTCACTGTTCTAACTTATAGTCAGCTGTACCTCAACACAGCTGGTGTAACTACACTGGTTTTTCCAGTGATGTAAACCTGAGTCAATTGACTGGGATTCAAGTCACTCCCGTGAGTCTATTTGGACTCAGCTGGGCAACAAATGATTTACTGACTCGACTTGCAACTTGCATATTTGAGTGACCGACTTGATGGTATCATTCACTTCAAGCAGCAGGTGACCCAGAGTGCAGGTCACATTTTTCAGAGAACAGCAAATGTGTTATGCAATGGGCTTGAAGCAAAAGTCTCCTTCTAAATCTTTTGAAAATCTTTAGAAGGCTCCTCTCATGTTTAATAGGGACAGGCTGCTGAGCATAACTCAACCACCACTTCAACTCCATTGCATAATGCTCCTCTGAAAAACATGACCCACCTCCGCTTCTTCCCTGTTAAAGTTGAATTCCAGACTTGAGACTCAATATCAGACATGACTTGAAAGTATCTTCCAAGGACTTGAGACTTGACCTGAGAATAGAGACTTAAGATTTGAGACTTGGAGTAAAAGATTTGAATGCATCATTGGGTGTTTTTTCTTTTTTCTTTTAAGGCATGCCACACCCTTAATTGTGCTTTTGTTTCTGCTGGTTTGATCTGTTATATTATCAACCTCCAACTCTGTCTCTTCAAGGTAAATAGGGCATGCCGGGCTCTGTTTCTAGAGCAGGGGTCTCAGCCTCTATTGTCTCCAGGGCAAGGCAGCCGGCCTTCCCTGGCTTTCACTTGAACTTCTTATCTAGACTCAGCCCCTTCCCCATCTGAGAAAGCCTCCTGCAGTCCTGTCATGACAGACACAGAGGAAGCCAATGGCCCTGTTGCTTTGGAATAGTGAATCCACACATTGGCTTTAACAAAATGTTTTATGGGAACTATCCAAGATGCTCAACCTGAATACAGCAGCTATAAGAGCACCAATAAAATGCCTCCGTAAACCTGGAATTGTTGCTGTTGTGTACCTTCAAGTCATTTCTGACTTATGGCAACCCTGAAGTGAACCTATCCATTCTTGGCAGAATTTGTTAAGAGAATTTGTTATCCTTGCTTTCTTTTGAAGCTGAGAGAATCTGACTTGTCCAAGGACACCCAGTAAATTTCCACAGACAAGCAGGGATTCAAACTCTGGTCTCCTAATCCAACACTGGCTCTCTTAAACCTGGACCAGCTGCTGGAAAACACAGTGTGGATTTACTAAATAAAGCAGCCAATGGCTGTCTGTGAAGTGGCAATAAACAGGGCTGGCTGATGAAATTCTGCTAACTGAGACTAAGGCTAAGATGGCACCTAACTCATTCCACATAAAGAACTCAAGGGAAGTGGTAACTGAATCTCACTCCTGCACCAGTGATGGGATAGGCTCTTGTGCTATAGCTAGAGATGCCAGTCTAATTAGGGCAATCCAAAAGGCTTGTGTCCTCTGCCACCTTGTTCCCATTCTCTGCCATTTGAAATTTCTGCATCTGACTAGTGCAGTGTTAGATAATTTGGGGGAGGTTATGTGCCCTACGTTTCCCCAACTGAAGACCTTAAATGGACAAACAAATTTCACATTTTTTAAAGTTCCTACATTTCCTCAATGGGGAAGAGACATTTCCTCAAGCTTTTAGTCCTCCTTTGGATTGCTTTAGAGCCAGGAGATGCCTCTCCAGGGCCTAAAACAGCCTGGTTGAGGGAAAGCATGGCAAAATTGTCCACCCACCCCAACATCACCTAGTGGACAATTGGAGATTTTTAAAAATTGGACTTCAGGGACACAGAAACCTGAGGGTCTACATATACCCCAGGGGCCACCACCTAGCCATGGTAGAATTGGCCTTGGCAGTAGCACACCTTCTTTTCTTCTTTTCTCCTAAGGTGGTGGTGGTGGTGGTGGTTTTTCTGCTATTGTAAATTGTAGCAGCACCCTGTTGATTTAGCAGTCCAGTCACTCTTCAGTCCTCCAAAAAAAAAAAAAAAAAAAGCTGTTCAGCATACATGCAGAAGGATTCTGAAAGCTGTAGGACAAAAAAGCAATTTCCCCAGCTACTCTCCCTACCTTTATGACAGAAGTGTCTCCTTCAGGCTGTGAACAGCCAGTGCAAATGGCGGGGGGGGGGGGGTGGCATTCATTTTAGTTAAAAAAAAAAATTTACCAAAATTTATATAGTTCTTCATATGCAAGACAGAAAGAACTTGAGAATTTGGGAGGGGGGGGAATGCAAATGTATGGGAAAGTATTTGCTTTTTTCTCATTCTTAATTATAATATTTAGACTGAAAGACTGACATGGCAGGCAATTATTTTTGACCATTTGTTTTAGAAACCTTTCTTGTTCTTTGGTGATAGCGTGTACATAAATAATGATATTGCTATCATAAAGTGTTACTACACATCCAAAACTGAGACTGATATGTTGACTATGTCCACCCAAAAGCAACGCGATGTACTTCTTGAGGCCAACTCATCAATTATCCATGCTGAACTATGAGCATAGCCTTGATTTCATAGTGTGCTCTGGAAAGACATATAAAACAGCTTTGCAAGCCACCTCTGATACTGCAGGTCAGCCACCTTTGGCATAGATTTTGAAAAATGGCTTCACCCATAGAATATTTCAGAAATTAATGCTGTCCAGTGCTTGGGAAAATGAATAATTAACCTGTGAAATTTACTGCCTCAAAAAGAGTGAATTCCACTTTTCCACTTATACAAGTAAAAATATATATGATAAATTCTTTGGAAAGAGTGAGAGATTTTTTCAATATGTTGAAGGAAAAGGCCCCAGAAGGAGACATTTTAACAGTTGAGAAGCTGTTAAGAGGAAATATGGATAACAATTAAATCAGATATTTTAATTAAACAGCTAAAATGAATCTGAAAATAATTTCACAGAATATAAATAGATGGAATTTATCTCAGAAAAGCAAAAAAAGGAGGTACATTAAAAATCTTAAATATAAAATTAGGAGACTTGAAAAGATTCCTATAAGAAAAAGAGACTCTATAGATCTTTATAGAATAAAATGGAGTGGTCTTTTATATAAATCAAACATTACAACATAAACTGATTTTTGAAGCTGGACAAGGCAAATGTGATTTTGGAAATCAACTGGAATGGTAAGATAATGCATTTAATGGGCATTTATGGCCCCAATAATGAGGACTCAATGTTCTATGAAAATTTATTAAGAAAAGCATCTCAACTAGGCCTTGATGTTGCCCCTTCTGTGCTTTGCCATTTGGGTGCTGCTCTGGAGGTGCATCATCATGGCGCATGCTGTGTAGACCGGTGCATGCCACAATGACTCCCTCCCAGCGGCAGTAGGGCTTCAAATGTGCGGATGCTCAGTCCTCGTTCCACTCATAGGCTGGCACTTTTCACCGGTCTGTACAGGGCCTTAGACATCTTTACAGCCAAACTCTGGAAACTATACTCCCCCACAAGCTCCATGAATCATATTCTAGAATAGAATTTTTTTAATTTTCTATTCTATAATTTTTGTGTATTTTTAAGAATATTCTGTATTTTTAAGAATATGGCTAACTTATTATAATTATTATTATTATTATTATTAACAACCTTTATTTATATAGCGCTGTAGGTTTACACAGTGCTGTACATATAAACTTATAATTAGATGGTTCCCTGCCCTCAGGCTTACAATCTAAAAGACACGACACAAAAGGAGAAGGGAAAGGTGATGGAGAAGGGTATCAGGTCCAGTGATTCTTCTCTTAACTTAGTAAATTGTCTGGACATTCTACCAAAATAAATAAATAAATAAATAAATAAATTCAGATCATACTCCTACCATGATGTGCCTGAAAATGGAGCAAACACAGTCAGCAATGGCTCCTCCTCGTCCTGGAGAGAAGTGACCAGTGGTGTGTTACAGGGTTCTGTCCTGGGCTCAGTGCTATTCAACATCTTTATCAATGACTTGGATGATGAAATAGAGGGTGCACTTATCAAGTTTGCAGATGACACTAAATTAGGATGGGTAGGACAGCATCAAAATCCAAAATTATCTTGACGCATTAGCAAGCTGGGCCAAAATGAATAAAATCAATTTCAACATGGAGAAATGTAGGATACTACACTTGAGAAATAAAAACAATATAGAATGGGTGACACCTAGCTTGACGGCAGTGTATGAGAAAGGGATCTAGGAGTCTGAACAGACCACAGGCTGAATATAAGTCATCAATGTGTGTGTGGCATCTAGGAAATTCTAGGCTGCCGCATTATTAGTAGCTAAACCCCAACACCCAACTCTATGAGGGCACTCTTTGTTAGTTCAGCACATTTTCTTTAGGGTTCCCACACTAAATTCTAATGCTGATTCATATGGTTATCTACTAATCTTGGCTTTAGGCAAAATCCTTCCTTCTGCCTTGTCCCCTGATAACCATCATTAAAACTGAACTTGTCACCTCATCTCCATACCCACAAAGTTTTGCATTCCTACAGAAATTCTCACACAGAGACTGCTTTATAGGTCTGTCCTTGGACTTTCCTCTCCACCCCATGCATATGAGGAAGTAGACTCGAGTGTATGAAAGCTCTGCTACCTACTTCTTTCTTTCAGTTAGAGCCTGAGCAGATGGGCGAGATAGCACAGGCTGAGCCCATGCTATCCTTGTCCTGCTTAGTCCCAGGGTCAGTGCAGAGACCAGGCATCACAGGCAAGAACCATGTTGGGGGAGCTGTCTATGGAAACTCCATGCAAAACCAGCACTATAATGGAGTGAGCTCCCATCACTAGCCCCAGCTTCTGCTAATCTAGCAGTTCAAAAACATGTAAAAATGCAAGTAGATGAATAGCAACCACTTTGGTGGGAAGGTAAAAGTTTTCTGTGAATTCATGCTGGCCATGTGACCACAGAGTTTTCTTTGACAATGCTGGCTCCCTTAGCTTAGTAATGGAGATGAGCACCACCCCCTACAGTTGGACACAACTAGACAATCTTGTCAAAGGGAAAACCTTTACCTTTTAAAAGGTTTTTAACCCTTGGGTGAGACTGGATCCTCCGAATCCATGTCTGTTCTGGCAGGAGTGGGCCCAATCCCGCAACATGTGTTTTGGGCTGCATCATCTAAACCAGGCCATTTGGCCTGTGTGGACAACCCCTTAGTCTCTAAGATGCTAAAAGATCCCTTTGCATACACACATGTGTTACGTCAATTAGAAAGGCCCCCCTATGAGTTAGGTACAAGTATAAACAGAAACATTTTCTTAAGATACTATTTATTGTCGGAATGTTTTTAATATGCTGTACATCGCCCTGATCGTTGGAAGGGCGGTATATAAATAATAATAATAATAATAATAATTATTATTATTATTATTATTATCTACCTAACCACAGTAGGTCTTTTTTGTTTTAAATAATAACAATAGAAAGAACTAAAAATGTGAGATGATTGCACTATAGTGATTTTTTGCATTTTGAACAAGCAAGATTATTCTTAAGGAAGGCAAAGATCTTAATTGGTTTGCGTTTATGCAACTTGAGGATAGATTTAATCAAGACAAGAGAGATGCAGCCACAGAGGTTAGAGAAAATTGATTTTATTTAGAGTTATATACAGAAGATGAACATATAATTTAAAAAGTGTATAAATGACTTCTGAAACCAGAGATAGCAGATGAGCACATTATAAGAGTATATGATAAGGTGATCCCAAAATTTAGTGCACAATGTCCATATGGTTGTGTAGGAGAACGTGTGGTCCACATAAAAATATAAAATTTACTTTGTGCAGTATTTTAAAGGAAACCTGTATAAGATTATAAACTGTCAAAAATGGCTCAGAATGTTTCAGATCAAAGTTGAGGATGTCGAGATAAGGAGAACTCCTTTTTAATATGCGGTAAATTTGTAAGAAGACAAAAAGTTACTGATCTAACATTTATATGTTAATCAAAAAATAAAATAAAATGAAATAAAGCTAGATTTTGTAATGTTACCAGAAATGTTTTTGTTGGGCATTATGGATAAAGAACTGGATAGTAAATATGGATCACTTCTTTAGTATATGACAACAGCAGCAAGAATATTGTTCGCTCAAACCTGGAAACAAGTTGAAGGACTGATGATGGAAAGATGGAAGAATGGATTGTTAAGTTTGCTGAGTTAAGGCCTGTACAGACCAGCTGGATCAGGGAAGTGGCATGCGGAGGCCGTGGCCCCAATCTGGCCAGTACAGGGGCAGCTGCATGCCACCTGTCTGTACAGGCCTTTAGTCCAAATGGCCAAATTAATGTGGGTTCTAAAGCATACACCAACTGAAAACCTTTTGAAAGATAGAAACTGTTTGGACCTTTTGAGTAATAAAAAAATCTAACAATGTAGTGATCTGTAATTATGGCCCCATCCAGACTAGCCCATTTGCCCTGGTTTGATCCAGATTGAGATCGATCATGGCAAACCGATTCTATCCAGAGAGGAGTTCATACTACCTTTTGCCCCCATTGAGGCTTCCCGGTGCATTTTACCCCAACGAAGTTCATACACGCAAAAGTACCGATTAAAGATGGAGCCTCTTGGTTGTCAATCAAATGATGTCATGGTGACGTCTGATACGGCCATTGGCCGCACGAGATGCTTGTGCTTTTTTTTATATATCTTTTAATATTTGACAGCTTATGCGCATGGAGCATTTGGCTGGGAGCGGTGCGGATTGAGGCGATCCTTTCCTCTCCTCCTCCTCCTCCTCCCAGTACTTTTTAAATTATTATTTATTATTTGTTTTAATATTTTATTTTTTATTTTTTAATTTAATATATATTTTATTAAATAAAATATTTTATTAAATATTTTATTATATTATATTTATAATATAATATAATATAATATTTATATATTATATTATATTATATTATATTTATATATTATATTATATTATATTATTAAATAAAATATTTTATTAAATATTTTATTATATTATATTTATAATATAATATAATATTTATATATTATATTATATTATAATATATTTATATATTATATTATATTATATTATATTGTATTATTTTATTTTATAGTTATTTCATTTATTATTTATTTCATTGTATTTTATTGTATTTCAGTGTATTTTATTGCATTTTATTTCTTAGTAATTTATTGGATTTTTTTGTATTTTTTTGGTATTTTTTTAAAAAAAAATTTCTTTTTTTCCCCCATTGACAGCTGTCATTCGCATTGGCTGTTCCGTTTTTATGAATGGGGCAGAGGGGGAATCCCTGTCCATATATGGACTGGGGTTCCCTTTAAAAGGGCCCCATTCATTCCCTTCCAGTTTAAAGAATGAATGGGGCCCTGAAAGGGAACCCCAGTCCATATATGGACAGGGGTTCCCCCTCTGCCCCATTCATAAAAACGGAACAGCCAATGCGAATGACAGCTGTCAATGGGGGGAAAAAAGAAAAAAATATATTTTAAAAAATACCAAAAAAAATACAAAAAAAATCCAATAAATTACTAAGAAATAAACTGCAATAAAATACACTAAAGTACAATGAAATACAATGAAATAAATAATAAATGAAATAACTATAAAATAAAATAATACAATAAATAATTAATAAAAAATACATTAAAAATATTTTAAAAAATCAGGAGTGCCCGATTTTGCCAGGAGAGGAGGCATGTTCCCCCCCCCCTGGCTTTTTCCCCTCCCCTGAACTTGACCTGAGTTATTGTATTTTATTTTAGTATTTTTTTAAATATTTTTTTAATTTCTTATATATTTTTTTATTATTTTTTTCAGTTTGACAGCTTATGCGCATTTTTCAATTTTTAAAGGGCCCCATGAAAGGAAACCCCAATCCATATATGGACAGGAGTTTCCCTTTTTCCCCATTCATAAAATTCGATGGGAACGGAGCCTCGTAGAATGCGCATAAGCTGTCAAACTGAAAAAAATAATAAAAAAATAAGAAATTAAAAAATATTTTAAAAAATACTAAAATATAATACAATTAAATGCAATTAAATTACTAATAAATAAAATACAATACAATACAATAAATAAATAATAAATAAAATAACTCTAAAATAAATAAAATAATAAAATAAATAATTACTTAAAAATACAGTTAAAATTTTTTTTTTAAAATGCTGGAGTGCCCGATTTTGCCTGGAGAGGAGGCATGTTCCTCCCCCTGGCCTTTTCCCCTCCCCTGAACTTGACCCGATCGTGATCGGAGCCAAGTTCACATTCCCCGCAAACCGGGTTTTCCCAAAAGAAACGGTAAAAAACCCGCTTTGGGAAAACCTGGGTTATGGGGGATTTACCCCGCTACGGGTGTGCAAAATCCGGATTCAGTAGTGTTAAATCCGGTTTCAGTGTGAACTTCTTGATTTTAAACCGGTTTGCTAACCGGTTTATAACATAGTCTGAATGGGCCCTATGATTATTAATAATTTTAGTATGATTACCTAGTTGGATCTGTATTAGTAGAATAATATTTTTTCCTCTTTTAAAATTTTATTTTCATTACAGTCAGGATTGGTGAATCAAAGCCCTCCTGTGTACCAGTTATTTGTCTTTTTTATTTCTCATTCTTTTTTCCCTATCTTTCTTTTCTTTCCTCTTCCTTCTTCATCTTCTTTTTCTTTGTTTTCTTTCCCCGTTCTAGTTTCTTTGATTATATTATATTATTTTATTGTAAATTACCTTGTGTTAAAAATTAATAAAAAAAAACAATCTTAAAAAAAAAAGACTGAAGTCAAAAGTTCAGCATCATTAAGGACAGATGATCCTCTGAGGCAAAAAATAAAATCTTTGCACTGAGCACACATTCCCATCTGCCAAATGCAGCATGTGCCAAAATGAGCTTTGCAGAAGCTCAGGGCTGGCCCAAGATGTTTTGCAGCCTGAGGTGAAGGACAAGATGCTGCATCTCCCCCATTCCATTTACAGAATATGAGCAGACAGTTACATCTCATTTCAACACCAATGTCCAAAACCTCACCTTCATTCTCGGCCTCTCACCATCCAATACCTGAGGCAGTCACCTTGTTAGCATACATGACATGACATGCTTTATATTTGGGATTTCTATATTTTCATATTCTTATATCTGGAGGCAGACATGTTCTTAAGTGATCACAATGCCCTTTGGAATACCAGGGGCTTTCACTTGGGAAGAACATGTAGCTATGTAAGGAGCCAGGTAACACCAAGATAAGTGATAAATGGGTTTGTTGATCACTCCGTCCACCCACCTCCCATGCTCCTTGCATAACTTCTCTCAGTAGAAACAAAGGCAAAAGCAAGAAAGGCAACACTTCCTATCTACTCTTTGCCATGTCCTCAGTCAACGTCCCTATTCATCTATTTTGGGGTTGTCCTAAAGCCCTCAGTCATTCCAGAAACCCATTGTCAATTCCCTAGAAAGACCATCAGGTCTTTGTTACATTGCAAGATAGCATGTTACACCCCTCAATGCTAGGATCCCAGGTAGAAATATCAGTCCCAAAACTTGCCCTCTCATGTGTGCAGTGTGTCTTCCAGTCACTGATTGCCCTCAGATGCCATCTGAGTCATACCCCACTTTCTATGGTCAGCTCTTCAGGACAGGTAAATATCGTCCCTTCCACAATCCTAAGTAAAAGTTTTTTAAAAGACGCATGTGGCTACATGGGTTGCCATGTAAGGAGTAATCCAGGTCCTAATATTTAAATGCCAAAACCTGAGGCCAAGGGATAGCAGTTTGGTGATGTTATAAGAGTGTTGTTAGAAGGGGCAACAACTCTTATTGTCATTATGCATGAACTACATCTGCACAGATATAAGCCATTCAAATGTTTGAAAAATCCAACAAAGGGAAATTCACACACACACACACAGAGAGAGACACTATTGAAGGCATTGCTCTTGCTCTGAGGACCTTCTCATATATCCCAGAATATCCTTTATCTTTGTTGTAAACTGAATCTTTGTTGCTACGTGCGTTCAAGTCATTTCTGACTTCCTGGCCTGATACAGACAGGCAAAAAGGGGTGTGTTCATGCCTGCATGAAAGTGTGGCCCATAGATGACCCACACTGAAAGTTTGGCATGAACTCACCTCTTTTGCATTTTAGTGGGGAAAAAGCGGCTTTTGAAAGGAGCTGCTTTTCCCCACTTCTTATTAAAAAGGGTGTAACTGCGCAGCTGCATCTAAATGCTGTGGTGCAATTGTGCAATTTTTTAAAGCTCCCAAACCCTAGCTCCAGCCCTAATCTGAACCCGATACATGCTCAGTAGGGACTCTGGGATGCTGTAACTGTTATGCAACTGCACATAAAATGTCAATTCATTCATAAAATAAAAAAGTTTATTCATAAAATAAAGGGGTTCATTCAGTGCAACTGCGCAGTTAAAAAAGGGAAGCAAAACCACAATGGTAATTTGACAGATCTTCATAACTGCACAGTTCATGTGTGATGTACCTGCACAACTGCGCAGTTCACAGCCAGCAATACAATTGTCTGTATGGTGTTCCGGTGCAACTGCGCAGTTCACAGCTGGCAACAAAAAATAAAATAAAAATTAAAGGCTCATTGCGGCCAAAAGCCCTGTTCATTGCCACCCGTGCAGTTGCTCCGCCTGTGTTTCTAGCGTCCTGATAGCTTCCAATGTAGTTGCTGAGCAAGAGACAAGACTTCAGATAAGTTGTCCCCACACCCCCTCAGTGTAGCTGCCCTAAACCTTTTAAATACACCCCTGGGACCTGCAGTGTAGCTGCTAAGCATTTGGGAAAAGGCAACTTCATGTCTCCCTCTCCTGGCAGTATGTAAAGCCCCCGTGTGACCCTAAATGGGACCTATCACAGGGTTTTCTTGGCAAGTTTCTTCAGAGGGGGGTTGCCATTGGGATCCTTTGAGGCTGAGAGAGTGTGACCTGCCCAGATTTGCCAAATGCTCAAACCACTAAACCATGCTGGCTCTTAAGCTGAATTTTCGGATTGCTGGTATCACTTTCTTTGCTTTTTCTCAAATTTCTGTTGATTTTCTAAAAAGGAAGTATTATCACAAGACTCTGGGGCAAATATATCTCTTAAGCCTAGCTATTCAGTTAGAACTAGGATTTCTCTTACCTTTCTATTAAAATTTGTTGCTTTTAATAAACATTGGCTTTCTTCCTCAAGAAAGCAGACTTGGTGTAATTATGTTCCAGGGAAAGAAAGCTCTTTAACAAATCTGGTATTTCAAAAAGAGCTATATCTGCATACATGCAGCCACCAAACCAGACTTCCTCAGCAATATATTTGGATGAAAGTTAGTTTTAAATATAATAATGGTCCTCATTCTTCACAGCACTTCCTTGTGTCCTTCTAGGTTGGTGATTTATTCTAGCAATACTTCATCTGAGTATTTAGAAATACAGTTAAAGCATTCAAATATAAAGGGGAAAAGTTATGACAGCTTCAGGCCCAAAACAGACGGGCAGATGGGGGTAGCTTCCAGCACTCCAAGGGCATGGCGTTTACATAATGCACACCACCGGAGCACTTGGAAGCCACCCCAGAACCACCTAAGGCAGCCCAAAACCAGCCCCCAAAGAATCAGTTTTCTTCCTTTTCTTGTAATGGTCCATTTGGGATTTTGGCAGGAGGTGCCCTTGGGGCAATGGCATGTGTTCACCATGGCCACTCCTAGATGCCCATCTGCTTGCCCCTTAGTCTATCTTATGATGTCGCAAGTCACTTTTTTGATCATTGTGTAGGTCAGGATTCTGTTCTAACCATACAACAATCAATACTGCCCCTCAGCCCACCTTGTAAGCTTCACAATGCCTAGCTCCAGAGACAGATGAAAGGCCCTCTCTCCATCGTAATTGCTACCACCTTGGCCTTGGAAAGAGAGGAGGGGGCAGGTACTACTCCACCATGTCTGGCCCTGAGGCAGATAAAGGGCCTGCCTTCCATTTTAATTGCCACCACCCAGGCCTTGGAGGGAGAGATGAAGAGACAGGCATAGCTCCTCCATTCAGAAGCAGACAGAGGACTTTCCTTCCATTCCAACTGCCACCATCCTGGCCGTGGAGGGAAAATTGATAGTATCTGCTGGACTTGGTCCCATTCCACACCGTCATTCCCTTTTCCTTTTGTAGCATGTCTTTTTAGATTGTAAGCCTGAGGGCAGGGAACTGTCAAATTAGTAATCCATAAACTGCTCTGATAGCCTTACAAGGCAAAGAATGGGGGATAAATATTCAAAATAAATAAATTGTAAGCTATGCACACACAGCTCAATACAGCCATTTCCAGGTTTTGGAGAGTGAGAGTGTCAGCCACAATGCATCCAGCTATTTTCCTGTAGCTGAATGTGCCACAACAAACCCTAGCAGGTCCTCTGAGGGTTCCTGGGACATCCTTGATGATGATGATGATGATGATGATGATGATGATGATGATACATTTGGGATTGCTGCATTCTGTTTAAATTCTATTACCTTCAAGTGGGAATCAAATTAGTTCTACCTTTTAGTTTATAGATTGTGTGTGTGTCTGTGTGTGTTTGCATTCAAGGTTAACTTCTTGCTTGATTAGACATGAGCAAGAGCAGCAGATAGCAAAGGTAGTGCTGTGGAAATAAAATACAGTAGCATGTTCGGTCAGAAACACCAAAGATGTAATGGTTAGCAATAACTCAACAACATGTTGAGTTTTTCTAATATTCTGATAATAGGACAAAATGTAGTTAAGATGTTCTGGTCCTGAAATGCCTCTGGCAAAATGTTCATTATAAAACGCTAATACATCAGTAATTTGCTGGTAACTTCAAAGTCAGGTGATCCATTGAACAGAATGCTGTTTTGAAGGTTTTAAAATGTATCAGAGGGCCAAACAAGGCCTGATAATGGCAGATACCCTGTTTCCCCCAAAATAAGACAGTATCTTATATTAATTTTTGCTGCCAAAGATGTGCTAGGTCTTATTTTCAGGGGATGTCTTATTTTTCCATGAAGAAGAATTCACATTTATTATTGAACCAAAAAATTACCATTTATTATATACTGTATATATATTTATATACAAAAACTTTGTTAGGTCTTACTTTCGGACGAGGCCTTATTTTTAGCAATTCAGCAAAACTTCTACTAGGTCTTTCAGCGGATGTCTTATTTTTGGGGAAACAAGGTACTATGTTCAACCGAGAGAAATTTGGGTGACCCTCAGGGCCAGAGTACTTCCAATAGCGGGGCGGGGGTGGATTAAAAATACCAGCATAGAGGCATCTTTTGTAGGCAAAGAATGCCAGCCTCAGTTTAGTCATCTTAGCTTTTAAGCTTGAATTGTTCTAGGACCCATTTCATTACAGATTAGCAAGGAAAATTTCTAAAATTGACTCTGGTGCACTTTGCTACATCTTTAGGGAACTTCTGTTTGTTCTCATGTTTTCCTCCATTCTATCTGACTGATACACAGTCCCTGATAAAATATGATTTCAAATGAATGCAGGTTCAGATGAGCCCATTCTCCAGGAATAGGGAACCTCAGGGTTTGGAGCTGAATCTGGTCTCCGTAAAACTGCAATCTGGCTGTCTGGTTTGTTTTTTTCACCAGAGGTCAACACCCTCTGTCCTATGGCACCATCAGTAGGTGATTTCCAAGCTTCTGTATAGGTACTTACCAGAGGAGTTTGAAACTCCTCTCCTGAGATTTAGTTACTGGCAGTAAGAGGTAAGACAAAATATACTGTTACTTTTGGTAGACTTTTGCCTTTGGGCCTCCCTACCATTGGACGATGGCCCCTAAGAGTTCCTCTGAAATTATATTAGCTCTTGAGCTGAAAGGAATTTTGTATATGGTTGACACATACAATATGCTATTGGGTTCCCAGATGCTGTTGGATTACAGACCCTTTCACCTCATATTATAGTTTGTGCTGGTAGGGGATGAGTGGAGTTGTAGCACAACAGCAGATTTGACTGGTTTGCTAGCTACAGCCTTTCCTGGTCAGGGATAACTTAGTCATAGTAGTCCATGTGCTGGTAATGTCCCAATCAGACTACTGCAATGCACTCTATATAGGGCTGCCCTTGAAAACGGCTCAGGGATTCAAATAATAATAATAATAATAATAATAATAATAATAATAAAAACTTTATTTATATACCGCCCTTCTAAAGATCAGGGTGGTGTACATATACACGGATTAAAACATATACACAAGTTAAAACATTGGATCAGAATAGTGATTTAACAATTTCGGCCCAAGAATAACAGTGTTCCGATCCAAGTCATGAAGAGGGAAGGGTAGCAACGGGGGGGGGGATAATCAGGGGTAGGCCTGGTTGAACAAATATGTTTTTAACCCCTTCTTAAACTGGGTAAGGGAGGCAGCCAGGCGGAGCTCCGTGGGCAACGAGTTCCAGAGGCTCGGGGCCGCGATAGAAAATGCCCTCTTTCTAGTGGTTGCCAATCTGGCCTCTGGAACTTTAAGTAGTTGCTGCCCAGAAGATCTAAGTGTGTGGGGTGGATTATGTGGGGAGAGACGGTCCTTCAGGTACTCTGGGCCCAAGCCATTTAGGGCTTTATAGGTAATAACCAGCACTTTGTACTGAACTAGTGCAAAATCCATAAGCTAGACTACTCACTGGGATTCCATTTAGATACCAAACAATAACAGTTCTGAAGGAACTGCACTAGCTGCCAATACACCTCTAGTCTGAAATCTAGCTGCTGATGGTAATATTTAAAGCACTACATCACTTGAGATCTTGATAACTCTCTATATCTATGCCTGCCTGATAATTGAAATCTATTGAAAGGACTGTCATATCTGTGTCCCACTAGTAGGGAAAATATATTGTGGGAAGGCATGAGAGAGGGCCTTCTCTACAGTGGCACCACAGTTGTGGAATTCCTTTCCCCAGAGGCCCAATAGGCACCAACATTGGAATCATTTAAGTACCAAGTCAAAACGTGGCTTTTAATTAAAGCCTCCAGCCTTAAATGACCTTATCCAGGATGCATATGTCTGGATTATCCTATTATTGAAAAAATAACTGGTTTTTAAAAAGCCAAGATCTAGAGTGAAATTCAAAGGCACATTTTATCAGCATGCTTAAAATATACATTAGGATAGATAGGGCAACATAACCAAGCTGCTGGACAGCTTCTTAAAGTAGGAACCTTCCCTGGATGCAGTAAGCACTTGGATCAAGACAAGTGTTGTCTGTCTGGCTGGATGAGAGCCTAACCATACAAGAGAGCAGAGCGAGAAGAAGTACAGTGTTTACACCGCTCACTTGCCCTACGCTATTCAGTGTGAGAAGACTATTGATTTCCTCGCCTCCAGCTTGAAGGGAGATGAGCTCAATTTGAAATCAAAGCAGACACCTTTGAAGTAACCTTGGTGGAACAAGTGGCTGTTATGCATCAGCCCAGAAAGTGTGCTTGACAGGTGAATGCACACAGGCTTTGTCTGATGCTCTTGAAATGGGCAGGCTTGAGTGAATAGCCTGGAAATGCTCAGACATAGATCACTGGAAGAATGAATGTCTTCAGGCTCAGTCAGTATCCTTCTCTCTATATATATGCCTTGCTGCAAAGCCATCCATTTAGACTAGTCTTGGAAAACACCAGGGAAGGACTCTAGCTTTTATCAGTTGTGGAGGGCCCCTTTAAGATAGACTTTAGAACAGAAAAAATGTGATAATTTATTTCATTACATCTTTGATAAGGATCTATCAAAACCGACAAATTCTTCCATATTCATAAAGAACTTCAGGTTGTTGGAAGTTTCTTTAAATTGAATATGGGAGAAGCAAAAATAGCATCAAGGACCTTAAAAGACTACAATTTAACTTGTGTCAACAATGCAATTAAGCAAGCAACAATGTTAACCCTTTTCTAAGCTGCAGTAAAAAGAACCACTCTGTTCTGCATTAGTCAGGCCTCACCTGGTGCATTGTGTCCCCTTGTGTGCAGGACAGTTTAAGAAGGATGTCAACAGGCTGGAATGTGTCCAGAAGGTAAATGGTCTGGAAAGTAAGCCCTACAAAGAATGGTTAGAAGAAATGCATATGTTTAGCAATAGAAGACAAGACTGAAATGTGATATGGTAAGTTAACCATCTTCAAATATTTGAAGGGCTGTTAGATGGAAGATGGGTGTGTTTGTTTCCTGCTGCCCCAAAGGGCAGGACTCAAACCAACAGATTCAAATGACAAGAAAGGGTTTTTTTGTTTTTTTAAATAGGAGGAAGATGCTGCTGACAGCAAGAGTTGCTCAAATGTGGAATGGACTACCTTGAAAAGTGTTGGTCTCTCTATTGTACCTTTTAAAACACAATTTGGAGAGTAATCTGGCTGGGATTTGAACACTATTGTGGTCTAATGCTCAAACCACTCCTCCATGCTGGTTTTCCCTTCTCCCCTCCCCTGCCCACAACTCCTTTCATTCTCTTTGTCTCTCTCTTTCACTTTCTCTCTCTCCCACAGATAATGTGAAACAATGTGTATTGGAGTCAAAGGCTTTCATGGCCGGCATCCATAGTTTTTTGTGGAGCTTTTGGGCTATGTGGCCATGTTTTAGAACAGTTCCTTTCTGATGTTTCACCAACATCTGTGGCTGGCATCTTCAGAGAATAATAGCCTGGAAAAGGATTGGAGATATATATCCTGTGTGACCCTGGGAAGGAAATGTATTGTTCTGTTGCTAATGGCAGTCCTAAGGATGGGAGGATATGCAAACAAGGATTAATGTCGGCTAACTGGTGCTCATTGTCTGCTGGGAATCCTCTGGCCTTAAGCTGTTTCTCATTTGCATAAGTTGAGTCTTGACCTTGCTGTCCTTCAGGACTGGTAGCCAAGCCTTGTTTACTCTCAGGGTTTCCTCTTTCCTGTTGAAAATGTCAGAAAGGAACTCTTCTAGAACATGGCCAGATATCCCCAAAAGCTCCACAAAAACAATGTGTATTGGAGTGTAGTGTGCATGTGTATTAGATGTGTATTAGACTGAAAACTTCAGCAAATCCAGAGGTCAATTTTCTACCCCTGGGACCTTTTGGAAGCTGAATAAACTGCCAAAAATCACTCTCTCTCACTCCCACACATCACATAATTTATTTTATTTACTTTATGTATATGCCATCTTTCTCTCAGGCCAGGGCTCAAGCAGTAGAATATCCAGTTCTGTAATAATAATAATAATAATAATTATTATTATTATTATTTCTAACCCGCTCCTCTGAGCGAGCAATCGGGGCGGGGTACATTTTAAAACATATACAATTAAAAAATTGCAATCTATACAATCCATACCCACCTCCCACCCCTTAAAATGGGATTAAACTAAGTCATAATTAAAACAGTATCAAATCTTAAAAAAACAATACTAAATCTCGAGGTCCTATGTTAATGGGCCAGATGTTAATGGGAGATGGAAGGAGCTAGAAGTCATTCAGGTGGCGGGAGGGTTAGCCTGCCAGAAGAGATGCATCTTGGTCGCTTTCTTAAAGCCATCCAAAGTTGTAATAAGAGGCATCTCATCCGACAATCCGGTTTTCTTTTTGTTTTGTAATAAAACACAACAACAGTAGTTTTTAATGTGTCATATACGGGAGGTCTTGCAATCTATTTAAAAGATAAATTCTCTCTACTTGTTATTTACACAATAGGCAATTCTCTCTCATAGAATCATAGAGTTGGATTTTTGGCAAGTGGTAAGGGGAATGTGGAAGGGTTCAGGTTGCAAAAATGCATGTGGACCCAGCTTGGGTCAACCTTGAGTTTAACAGTTCCTTGTCTCTGTCTGCCTTGATATTGGCATGCAAACCAGTCACCAATAAAAATCCAGCCTTGTGATAAGCATCATTGAACTGCTATTTAAAATATAATAGGCATCTCTAAAGCCATAGGATTACTTCAGCTTTCCAGCATGGTTTTTTTATTACTGTCACTACATAGATAGGTGTCATCCTTTCCCTTGAAAGTAAATTGGGGTCGCTAATTTTTATGATTTGAAGAACTAAGCAAAAGAAAACCACAGTAAGACTTTCACAAGTGACCCTTCAAAAAAATTGTTATAAAAACAGCTTGAGTTCCTTGGCTAACTGGGTCTTTCAAAGGCAGCTTGTAAACACAACAATAAAATCCTTCCCTTCACATGAATACAAAACATAAGTAAGGCAAATAAAATGAAGTCATGTTTAAATGTTATCAATTTTCCTGCAATAATAGTTGTATCTACTAAAACGATAATTTCACAATAAAAGCTTGTCGGGACTGAAGCAAGAAATCCAAAATACAGGATCTAAATAAGATGTAGGAATATGTGTCTTCAGGTTGACACCAATTTATTAAAACCCAGGTAAACAGGCTTTCATACATATCTTCAGTCCCAGTCTGTTTAATTCATGAAAATGGGGCAGCAGCCTCGATATCTAGGCCCCAGTAGAATGAGGGCCATGTAAAGAACAGCAGAGGAAGGAACTAGCAAAACCACCTCTGAATAATCCTTGCCTAAGAAAACCCTATGGAATCCAGGGGTTGCCATGGGTTGACAGGCAACTTGAGGGCACATACACATCCAGACTGAATGTTAAATGTATGAGGCCAAATTGTACATACCATTGATCCACCTTACCCAGTACTGGGTTATCTGAATGGCAATCTCTCTCTAAGGTCTCATCCAGAAGCTTTTCCCAACATCACTACCTCATTTAAAAAAAATAAATCTGGTTTATACTAAGTGTTTCTGCTGTCAGGCCATATGCTTTCTTCCATGGACATGTCTATACTGGCCTCTTAATCTGGGGGCAGTTCAGAGCATTATGCCCTGGACTGGCCCTGGACCGACCACAATGGTGAGTGTACTGAGCTGAATGGTGATGCCACGTCATTGTGCACATGGGCCAGATGGGGCAAAACTGCATTAGCCCAACTAGTCTGTCCCCCTTGGTGCTGCCACCACCACCACCTCACCATCTAAGCAGCTCCCTGCAAGAGCGTGGCCATTGCTACTGAGGTCAAAATGGGGCACCCCACCATGTGATCAACATGATGTTCCCCGTCCTCATTGGTCATAAGGGCACCTCATTCTGGCCTCACCAGAAATGACAGTGAAAGCCAGGCTCTTGCAGGGAGTTGCTTGTGTGGTGAGGATGTGTCAGCAATGGCAAGAAGAGGATCCAATCCCCCTCCTTGTGCTATTCTGTACAAGGTAAGGGAGATGATGCCACTTTTGCGCCTGAACAACTGGATCACGCTGAATCAAACTCAATCCAGCTTTCCAGACAGCCAAGAGAACCAAAGATACTCCAGAGTGGGTTCTCTTAAACCAGATTAAAAGAGCAGTTTTGCTGCAGACATGGCCCTATGTCATCTGGACAGATCACACAGGGATCAGGGTGAGTCCGGTGTATATCCTTAGTGTAGACAAGCACTATGTCCCTCCCACCAAGAAATCTGGTTTTATAAGAAAGCCTACCTCAAATATAGTGAGTTTTCCCTCCCAATTTCAAGTACTTCCAGAGCTAGCAAAGTTTGCTACAGTATCTGGCCAGCTCCTTCTAGAAAGCAGGTGTGGAATCTCCAGGTGCTAGAGGACAGTAATTTTCATTAGAACTAGCATAATGGGGAGGGGTGATACAATTTTCACTATAAGGACATCTACATAGCCACATGCTCCTGATCTCAAATATATACCCCACTGGGTATAATCTTCCTTTGAAAGCTGGCTAAAGAGAAACAGAAATGAGCACTGCGTCCCTCATGAAGCCATGGTGCCTTCTGCAGCTCAGCCAACCAAATCCAGACTGGCACTGTGCTAAATTTCTCTTTCCCAAGTCCATTAGGAATGTCAATCTCTCTGGCTTACAGAGAGTTTGCCAACTATTTCTATAATGTTCCACTGGAGGAGCTTCTGCCTCCTCTGTAAGCAGCATCTTGTCCCTTGTAGCCTGTGGGGCTTGGCAGATGGAAATTCTACCACAGTGCACATGTGTCCAGTTCTGACAAGGACAGTACATTAATTTTTTTCTTTATTGCCAGAAGCTATTATTTCCCAACACACCAGGAGTTCTATGGCTTGTATATGCTCTTAAAATTTCTTTTTCAAAGCAGCAACAAATCTCTCTCCTTTTGAAAGGTTCGGTAGAAAGGAGTTATTTCAATGCGGTCGAAATTTTAACCCAGCAATTACTAAAAGTGTTAATATTTAGCTTTCTAAAAGCTTGTTCGTACTATTCTTTCTCCCAGCTGATGCTCCTTATTACTTTCTAGAACCAATCCAGGATCCTGTAGGACACAAGATAAAGTCATAATGTTATGCAGCTAACTTAAAGCCAGATTGGAGTATACCAGATTGGAGTATACCAAGAATGAGCAAAAGGCAATCCTGGGACTGAATGAAGCCCCCCACCCCAACCTGTTTTATACCCTCCATATTGCCCAGAATGCATTTTTTCTGAAAGAAAAAAAATATTTGCCTCTCCTGCCCTCTTTTCAGATTTCAGGCAAAGGTTAAGTCCCATTGATTTCAAGAGGACAGTTAAGGAAACATTTCGTTATCTACTTTAAAAGTGCTCCAATTGGAGTGTCATGTGCTATCATGAGATTGGTAGAGGGAGATGTGACAATGTATATCCATTTAGTCTATTCCTTGTTCCTTGTATGGCAAAGTCTGAAGCACTAATTTCCAAACAATGATCTTCCAGGTGTTTGGACTTCACCTCCCAGGATTCCTGGAGATTGGCGATGGTGGTTGGGACCTCTGGGAGATAAAATCTAAAATACATGATGAACCAAAGTTTGGAAATCTCTGGCCTGAAGTCTAGTCATGCTGATCCTCTGCCCACATGTCCAACAATAAAAGAGCATATGAACTGGAAGGAAAGTAGGAAACTGTCTTATTTTATTTATTACAGTACTGAAAGTCTGACTTTACTTGTAAGATCTCAAGCTGGTGTGCAAAGAAAATCAATTTAAACAGCTTAAAACACAGTGACATTTCAGCCCAAAAGTCCTAATAACATGCCAGACCACTGACTCTTCAGATGCAGATGAACTACTGCTCCCATCATCCTTCAATGTTTAACAGGTTGGGAGAACTGATGGGAAGTTGTGTCCAACACTATTTGGAGAGCCACAAATCCTCCTGTTCTGGTTTACATTGAGTAACATTGGGTCAACATGGGGTTCAGAAATGGATATTCCTCAGTTCTCTCTGAAGATACTGGGAATTAAACCTGGAATCTTGTACAGCAAAAACATAGGCTCTACTAATCTCCCTTCTCACCTTCAGTTCAATTAAGAGCCAATTCCCTACTTTGTTTCACTGAACATGACTACTCCTCTGCAAATCTGGTGTAGCAGAGCAGTGAGAATCATGAAGTCCTCCAGAAGTTGTGGTGACCAAAAAGGTAGCTCTGTCACACCATTTCAGGATGAGGCAGCTCTTCAACTTCATCTGCAAGTCAACAGTGGCTATGATCACTGGCTCAGGATTGTCTATACGTTTGGTGAGGACACCGAAGGGACCCTTCTTGGTGACTGCTCCCAAGCTGTAGAATTCCCTTACCTAAGAGGTCCAGTTGGCCCTCTCCCTGCTGCCTTTCCACCAGCAGGTGAAGACCTTTTTTATTCCAGCTGCATCTACACTGCAAAATTAATGCAACCTGACACCACTTTAACTGCCATGGCTCAATGCTATGGAATTCTGGGGTTTGTAGTTTGGCCATCTATTTAACCTTCTCTGTCAGAGAGCTCTAGTGCCACAACAAACTAGAAATCCCAGGATACCATAGAATGGAGCCATGGCAGTCAAAGTGTTAGTCAAGCTGCATTAAATGTACAACGCAGCAGCAGCAAAATTTGGGCTTTCGTAAGCTGCAGCAGATGAAGCTTTAATGAAGGGGTTGTCTTTCTATTTCATGAAGTTTTAAATGTTTTTAACTCGTATTTTAAAAACAGAACTTGGGTTTAATTGCGTTTTAACTTTTGTTATCAACAGGGTTTTTAAAACTATTTTTGACCAGCTGTAAGCTGCTTTGAATCCGATGATGCAAAAAAGAAAAGGGAAAAAATGAAAAAAGAGGCTTTCTTTAATCATATTAAAAAGGTTTGTTTAATATTAATTAAACAAACAAAACAACACAGTAGACAGAGGAATCTGGGTCCTTCCAAATGTGTTTGAACTGCAATTCTCAGATTTCCTGCCCATTGCCTGTGAGGTACGGGGCTGCTGGGAGGTGGAGTCCAACATTTGGAGGATCACAGACTTTCCAGTCTTATCTATGCTGCTTGTCAACTGACACATACTGTCCTTCCTGTAAATGCTGGGAACTGAACCTGAAAACTGTTTGTGTGCACAGTGGGGACTCTGACCATTAAGCCACAATACCTACTAAAGAAGAGTTCTTAGCACTGAATATTTTGAAGCCTTTTCTTCTCCAGATGTGCTATACTCATTTTCTGCAAATGGTCACGCCAACAAATTAATAGAAGCCATCCCAGTCCTGTTGTATAAGAGCAAAAGCAGATTTATTAATTTTTATTTTTTTAAAAAAAGAAAGCACATATAACTGAAGATATGACATACAGAAGGTGACAAAAAGGCAATCTGAAGATGCAAACTGAAGATGAAGAGTCTAGGGCTGGGTGGGATGAATGCCGAGAGAATTAAAAAGAGAAAATTAAAAGCACTGCAGGAATTATATCAGAGTTTTAGAATCATAGACAGCTTAACTTCAGGAAAAGTGAATCAGTATTCTTTAAATCGACTGACCTCCCTCTAATTGTACATTAAACTCCCAACAAGGTGACCCAAGTAGAAATAGAATACACAATTATTTTTCATTTTTTCTTAATTAAAATAAAATGACAATCCATTTATATTTCGAGGGTTTTCCCCCCTTCCACCTCCCCATTAACTGTTACAGGGGGAAATTGCTTCAGCGATCAGGCCTTTTATGTCCTTGAACAGATCTTCTGTTCAGTTGAAATGTAATTTGTCCTGAGGTGCTTCATGAGTTTGATTAATTAAAGGCCCTAGGCAAGGAAGAACACAGAACCACCATTAGGAGGATCAACGGTGATGAGCATCACACCAGGTTACCTGAAATAGACAACATGAGCAAGTTTTGCATGAACTTTAATGTGGTTATTCTGATTAAATTAACACATGAGCATATGCAATCTTTTACACTTCTAGAATATCTAGCAATAACTCCCAATATAATCAGTGCCAGAGTATTTCTCATGATGCTTTTTTTTGTAAGCACACTCTTGAGTTTTTGAAATATAGCCATCCTCCCCCCCCCTCCCCCCCAATTTGCTTTTGCATAGCTCTGTGGTTAAAGTTTCTTGTTTCACAGCAAAGAATGACTGCTGGCAATCGGTGGTTGCTGGCAACTGATGCCAGTCACTGGAAATGGTTTTTCAAAGAGGGAGTTATTGCAAAGAACCGACGTGGCATATTGGTTTGAGTGTTGGACTACAGCTCTGGAGACCAAGGTTCAATTCCCAGCTCAGCCATGAAAACCCCTGGGTGACCTTGGGCAAGTCACTTGCTCTCAGCCTCAGAGGAAGGCAATGGCAAATCTTCTCTGAACAAATCTTGCCAAGAAAACCCCAGGTAGGTTGGCCTTAGGGTTGCCATAAGTCAGAAATGACTTGAAGGCACACAGCCACCACCACAACAAAGTCTATTGCAACAACGCAGTGAAGAATCACATGGCACATTTCAGATTTCTGCTTCTTCTGATTGCCCCCTAATACAAATTCCTCTCCCCCCCCCAATTTTTCCCCTCAAATGTATAGCATTGAAGTAGCTTAAAACTGAGTTAATAGAGTTTGGGCACCCAAAGAAAAAGGGGCATGCACAATGACCAAGGAAATGTTAACACAAGAAACATAAGACTTCTTGGTGTGAACAACTTTTAGTATTTTAATGTGGGTAATGCTAAAATTAGGGGACTAAAGAAAAAATCAAGCAGGGATCAGGATTCTTATTGGGAGATCTCATTTTTCTCCTCTGATAGAGAACCTCTGGCTCAGGGGTTCACTTGCAAATGTGATACTTTTGGGGGAGGGAACATTTTTATGAATAGACTAGTGAAAGTAGTGTTTCAACAACCATTGCAACAAGCTTCATTTCTTTTTATGTGTGCATATAATTCTTCCTATAAGCAATTGGCTACAAGAGAGCTATTTAAATTTCTGGATGCTATGGCATGACACTGTGCTTTGGTTTCCACTCCTGAAAACTGTAGCAAAGAATGGAGGGCTGATTTGCTGGACATTTTGGCAGAGAAATGTGTTCTGATTGCAGCCTGGAAAGTTCTGGTTTGTAGATGGGATGACAAACAAATAAGCATAGTCTTGTGGCACCCGAAAACAACACACTTAGCATGACACATGCTTTCGTAGCAGAGAGTTTTGTTTTGGCAGATACATTAAGTGGCATGCTAAGTTAATGAATTTATATTAGTGGTGGGAACTGATATGGGGGAAAGGAACTGGAAGGATCTAAGACTTTGCACCAGTTGGGCCCCTGACTTCCTGAACCCTCAACTGGGGAGGAAAATCACTTGGGCCCCATTTTGATTGTAAATGCTGCAGGCTTTATTTTTCCCAGGGGAGCCCGAAATTGCAAAAATAGAGGAACTATAATCAGGAAAGACTCTGGTCACATAAATATCATTTCTTGTCACTACTGGAGCCCTTTCCCACTACCCAATTATAGCACAATGATTCCACTTTAACTGCCATGGCTGTATCCGGTGCAGTCCCGCGATATGTAGTCTGGTGAGGCACTAGTGCTCTCTAGCAAAAAATTCAGAATATTTCTCCTTAAACTGCTAATCCCTGGCTTCCACAGGATGGAACCATGGCAGTTAAAATGGATTCATAGCACTGCAGTTGTATGATGTGAACAGGCCCCTTTGGAACATCAGAAAATTACCCTCTGGCCTAAGGTATGAGTGGTGTAGTGTTGTGTGCCTTCAAAGTTGTTTCTGGCAACCCTAACATGGGGATTTCTTGGCACAATTTGTTTAGAGAAGGTTTTCTATTGCTTTCTCCTGAGGCTGAGAGCATATTACTTGCCCAAGGTGGATTCCATGGCAGAGTAAGGAATCAAACCCTGGTCTCCAGAGTTACAGTCCATCACTCTAACCACTATACCCACACTGGGGTGGCATATGACCACCCCAGTTTATTTAGATCAGAGCTGGGCAACTATCAGGGGTTGAGTGCCACACCACCCCATCCCAAGACCCTTGAATACTCCCACCCACCTCACTGATGGAATTTTTTTCCTCCAAAAAATGTTTTTGGTGCAAATTGTCCTCCGTCTCCCATCAAGAGATGTGGGGGAAATTTTGTCACATTTTCAGCCTTCCCCACTTGCATTATTTTAGGCCCAAGAGAGGCTTTTTTAAAAAGTAGAACGTATCCTGCCCTCATGTTCCCTACGTTTTACATAGATATATAGAAAGAGCCGGCACAGCTTAGTGGTTTGAGTGTTTCACTAGGATTATGGCAGACCAGGGTTTGAATCCCTACTTAGCCCTGGAAATCCACTGGGTGATTTTAGCATGCATCTACACTGTGGAAAAATGTGGTTTGATGCCACATTCCATCCTATGGAATCCCGGCGTTTGTAGTTTTACAAGTTCTTTCGCCTCTGGCAAAAAGTGATGATGATCCCTTGGAGAGTGGTGGAGTCTCCTTCCTTGGAGGTGTTTAAGCAGAGGCTGGATGGCCATCTGTCAGGGATGCTTTGATCAAGAGTTCCTGCATGGCAGGGGGTCGGACTCTAGGATTCTATGATGATGCCTTACAAAACTACAAATCTCAGGATTTTGTAGGATGGAGTCATGGTAGATGTGCCCTTGAAGAAGTCACACTCTCTTAGCCTTAGATGAAGGCAATGCAAACCTCTTCTGGATAAATCTTGCCAAGAAACCCCCCAATAGGGTTTAAGCCATGCAATAATAGTAAAAATAAATAGAAAAGAGGGAGGTTTTTTTTAAAAAAATAGTACAACATAACACCACAACAGACAAATGAACCTGTGTTTGCTTCTATATAGGTTGCTTAGTATTAAAATAAAATAATTTGGGGCTCAGCAGTAACGAGCTGTCTTCCAAACTGCAGGGAAAAAATAAATAGGTTTATTCTAATATTAATAACAACAGAATTCTCTGTTTGTGTTGTTCTCTGGGGAAAAGAGCAAATGTAATTAAAATTATTTCTACTCCAAAAATTCAGTTCTTATTACAAGGGTTGCAACTGTGTATTCCCAATGCAATTCTTTTATTCTAAGAAGAGCTGTGTAGGGCCAGAAGTCAGATATGGGATGGGGAATATAGTGCTCTGCCTCTTGGAGAAAGTGTAAATTAGAGGCCAACCTGAAATTGTATCAGGCAATGTCCAGTCTTCTCTCTGCATTACTCAAACTGGGAAATGAACCATAATGCTTAAAACACATATGACTTTGGAGACTAATTACCAAATTTTAAATACAGTAGTTGAAGTCTGATGGGAAAATGTATAATAGCTTTTGGGATCTGAGGAACTGTCAGGGCAGTAAGGTAACAGCTGCTCTAGAAAGTCCTCAGAATACAAATGTTAAGCAGAATTAGTTCACTTTAGTTTGTTTTTAAATTATCACATATGAATAAGAACAGAATTTCAGGATACAAACAGAGGGCTAGTTTAATAGGAAACAAAAAGGTGTTTCCTTTAAACGGAAAATAAATATAAATTTTCTGTCATAAAGACAAAAAAATCTATTTATAGTTAACGCTAATTTTATTTGCAAGCAAAGCAGATATGATAGGGGTGGTTACTGGTTTCTTGGTCACTTGAGTTGAGTGGTAATATCCACTCTAGGTTTTAATGGTCTAAATCTCACTGCAGAAATAATCCAGTGTGACACTGCTTTAACTGTCCTGGCTCAGTGCTAGGGAATCCTGGGAATTATAGTTTATTGTGGCACTAGAGCTCTCTGACAGAGAAAGCTAAATGTCTTACCAAACTACAGTTCCCAGCATTGATCCATCACAGTTAAAGTGGTCTCAAACTGGATTATTTCTGCAGTGTGTTTTGGACCAATCTGAATTTTAAAAGAGTGATCCCACCCATGGCAGCTAAAATGGTGTCAAACAGAATTCTTTATGCAATGCAGATGCAACCTAAATGAATAAGAAAGGTGCTCTGAGAACAGGAACGAAATTGAAAAGGCAGGAGGTTATGCCCTCTTCCAATAGTTTGTAACCTGAAATAATATCATGAAATGTACAGGGACAGAAACTTCAGTATTAGAATGGTGAGATTTAAAAGAGCTTACATATGGTTGGTCAGAATGGATACAGAGAAGCAAGGTGCGCTGAACTGCATCTATCCCTGCTGCTTCTTTGGGAATGTAATGTGATGAACATAATCGTAAGAGGAAAAACTAAGCCAAACTATGGCAGGGCTCGGCACTGAAACATGTAAAGGTATCTTTTAAAAGGACTCCATCGCCGCTACTCATTACTGTGTATGAAAAATAATTTGTTGTGATTGTGTATTACAAAACCTGAGAGAAAATAATTCATTGCATTATTTATTTTTCCTTTTTTTTAAAAAATATTTTGATTAAGGCATAATTTGTCTACATTCTATAATTCAAAGAAATACACAAATAAAAAAACAAGGCAAAACAAATAGGAAAAATTTTAAAAGTACCCCTACAAAGTGAGAAAAGAAGGAAGGAAAAAAACAAAAAAGAAAGAAAAATACAAATTTAGTGACTTCATTCCACAAAACATTTGACTATACTTGAAACTATATTAACACCTCCCTTTAATTATAGTATCAATCTCCTTCTGCTACTAATAAAATCTAACTATTGATCAAACCCATGTATTGAAATAAAACCCCATATGGGTTTTTTTTTAAATGCAATAATAAACATATCCCAGTTGATTTCTTCTTAAATAAAATTGTACACTTATTCATTTCATTATAGTAATTATTTTCTAATTAATTTTTCTTTTTTAAAATGAAAGATTGTGAAGAGAATGACCAAAAACATGAAAAATTTCTGTCAAAATGCCAATGATGATGATGAGTATAAGAATAATATTTACTTCTTACCCACCTCCCCCCATGACCTGAAGCAGGACACAGCATAGATTAAAACCCACAACCATTTAAACATTTTAAGTTAAAACACATAAACAAAACCATCCACTATCAAATCAAAATATCCCAATTTAAAATTCATAGTTTAAAATAGTTTAAAATCGACTGGGTAGATCTGCTGGAAGTAATGTCTTTAATATTATTTTAAATTCAGACAGCATAGCTGTTGAATCTTTCCCACTTTACAAATGCCCTTAAAATGAATTTTCAGAGTAACTAAAAGTTATTACACACACACATTTCCCCCCACTTCTTGCATTGGTTTTGAAGTGTAACTTTTCTGTCCCTCTGTTACTCCCCAGGGTAACTTGGTGACTAGAATTGCATATAGCTAACTCATTCCTTCCAAGTAATAGTAGTTTGTAGCTCCGTCACCAGTGAGACAGCGAATCTACTTCAGGCTTTAGCCCAGACTATTTAATGGTGCTGAACCCTATCCAGAGAATGAGAGGCTGTTCTGGGGATATTGGACTGACACCAGCCATCACTGCTGCTTAGCACATGTGTTTGTGTGCAGTTGGAAAGATGGGATGGAGAGTGAGAGACAGAGAGAGAAGAGATGGCTCAATTTGGAATAACCAGATTAGAATAAACTGTTCTGCAAATATTTGCAGGCTTCCTTCCATCTGAAGCCTTTGTGACTAGAGAGTCTAGAGGTTAATTGTCTCTCCCATGAGAGGAGGAGAGGCTGATTGCTGTGATGGCGGTAGAGAATCCTTTTCCACTGATTGCTTAGAAGGGGAAAATTGATATTTCTTCCTTGAGTTGGGTGGAAAATATGACTAAAGACATGTCCTCCTCTACTGTACCCAAGAGAGGTGGTAAGAGGTTGGGGGACTACAAACAGAAAGGTGGGGAGTTATTTTTGTCAGGTCTTGGGAAAGTTATTTTTTTCAAATACAATTCCCCAAATCCTCCCGTTTACATGGGCTCTGGTCATGATGGTTGAGGATTTCTTGGACTTGCAGTCCAAAGTCACTTTTATAAACTCTGGGATTAGAATTCTATTGAACACACATGTCCTGCAAAATTTCAATTACTCAATATATTTCTTATGAAACATTCTGATTCACAATGCTGGGAAATGAAAATACCCCCAAACAGATGGATTTAACTTTATATTAAGAAGAAAAATTGAATCTAGTATTGTGAGATATGCTTTTCCCACACAAAACCCCCACTGGATGGGATCATGATTATGTCAAGGAACTGGGGCTGCCATATAACTGCATGGGAAGAGAATCTATGGGTGAGGCAGCCCTCTGTTTTTCACTAGGAAAATGTTACTATAAATTCTTGATCCAGCTTATTGTAAGACTCTGAGTCCAAAGACAAATGTATCAAACAGTTACTGGCAAACATGAGCTAATATGTTACATCTCAAGCAGCTTTCTTCACCTTTTTAATCTCTAAAAATTAAAAAGAAAAGCCTTACTTGCTATTTCTTTAGCCAAATTGTAATAGTCATCTTCAGTTTCAGTCTGTGAATTTTCATCATATATTGTAACCCTCATTTTAAATTTGTGTGTCTCCTTTTTAAAAAATTGAATTTCATGTTGTTGTTAAAATGTGTATCTATTTACTATGACTTATTCTATGACTTGCAGTTACAATATTAATATGTGCTTTTTTACTAGAAAAACATAAACACTACACCACTCCTTTAAAATGGGGGATATAAATTATACCATACTCCCCTAGAGAAATACTGTGCTATTTCCACATCACCTGTGTTGTTGGTTTGTTCCAATCTTGGAGGCTTTCAAGTGTGGAAAAACCAGAAAAATGGAAGGATATGTAGAAGGTGCAAAGTATATTTCTAAGTGAGTGTGCTGCATCCCACACTGAACAGCAAATTGCAAAGATAATTAGTTTAAGAAATAAACTGGAGAGATGCAAAAAGGAATTTGGGGGGGATGCCTGCAGTCCACAAGGCATATTTTGTCCATTCCTGATCTAACCAGATGGTAATATATGAATGCATTTGTATATGTGATAAGTGCCATTTGTTCAAGTAATGATAGGATTCCAGAAGTGAACACGTTGCACCAAGGCAGAAATAGAGAGAAAGGGGATTTCTTTTTGTTTTAGCCTTGTCTGCTGCTAGCCTCAGCTGTAACCACCAGCACCAAGGAAATTGTTGCCCATGCTGACATACTCAAATGTACTGCTGTGGAATTTTGCTTAGCAGCCAAGGCTGTGTGCCAGTACATCAACATGCAAGTTGAACTAACTAATATTGCAGATGCTGAGATATTACATTGCCCATTATGGCTCCCCACTCACTACCTCCAGAATTCAGAATTCAGAGTTTTGCTCTGACAGCTGCCCTGAATGGCCATTCTGTGGCTGATGGAGAGAGGGATTGGGATCAGAGAAGCATCTGGCTATGCCGCAGAGCCAGATGCAGATGGGAAACCTCTTCTGACAAAATCTGCCAGGATCTTAATGAATGATGCATTGCTTTCTGATCCTCCATACTCCCCACCAGCCACAGAATAACAGGAACTTACATTACAGTGGTCCTTCCATATTCCCTGAGGTTGGAGGTGAAGGATCCCCATGAATGTGGAAAAACTATAAATAAAAAAAAATCACTATTCTTTTTACCTGACAGAACACCTCTCTAGGAATCTCCAGGTCCTCCAGTGCAACTCTATGGCCAACACCTGCCAGAAGTTGATAATAGAATCATGCTGGAGGACCTATAAATGCCTAGGGAAGTGTTTTCTTTAGGAGCCTCTAGGTTCTCCAGAACAACTCTCTGGTCAGCTTCTGACAGGGTTGCACTGGGGGACCTAGAGATTCTTAGAGAGAGCATATTAATCAAAATCACAAATAATCAAATCCTCAAAAGTCAAAGCTGCAAATGTGGAGGGCCAACTGTACTGTATTTTATTTGAGAAGCACACAAGTTCACACTGTTAATTTCAGTTTTAACAGTGAGAATATAAATTCATAGACTCATAGGGCTGATCTAGATGCGCCAAAAGAGGAGCGTCTAGGGCTAAAAAGGGCATGAATAGGGTTCGGGAGGGTGTAGCTTCTACACCCTCCCGAATCCTAGCGTGTATGGGCACTGCAGGAGGGCACCAAGCATGCCCTTTCCATGGTACAAAAAAAAAAAGAGAGCTCCAAATGGAGTTCTTTTTTTGCAATGGGTCTTTGGCGCAGTTTTTAGATGGCTGCGCGAAAGACCCGGGGAGAAAGGGGCCGCGGCGGCAGCCCCTTTCTCCCCTCAGCCTTGCTGAGGGAAGCGGGGGTGCAGCGGGTGCCCAGGGCGCCTGCTGCACCCCGCTTGGAGGCCATGGGGAACCGGCAGTTTACCGCTTCCCTGTGGCCTCCAGAAGCAGCGGGATGGGGCCATGGAGGCTGCCTTGGCCCCATCCTGGCGCTTAAAGGGGCAGTCGCGGGCCGCCCATTTTGGGCGATCTAGATCGCCCCATTGAGCTGGAAAGGACCCTATGGGCCATCAGCTGTAGCCTCCTTCTCAATGCAGGATCTCTAGCCAGAGCATCCCTGCCAGGGAGCTGTCCAGGCTCTTTTTGAAGATATCCCGAGAAGGAGACCCCACCACTCCTCTAGGCAATTTATTCCATTGCCAATCTGCTCTCCCTGTCAAGAAGTTCCTTCCAATGTTAAAACAAAATCTACCCTCCTGCAATATAAAACCATTACACCTAGTTCTGTCCTCTGAGAACAAGCCTGCATCCTTTGGGGCAGCCCTCGAGGCATTTAAAGAGTATAATCATGTACTCTTTTTCGGTACCAGCATAAGAATCTTCTCTTCACCAAGGTGAACATGCCCTGCTCCTTCAATCTCTCCTCATGTTTTGTTCTCTTTACCTCTTTTCATCCTTTTTGCTCTTCACTGAACTTCTCCAATTTGTCTTTTTTTGTTGTTGTTGTTAACTGCCCTCGAGTCAATCTCGACTCATGGCAACCCTATGGATGAGACATCTCCAAGAGCCTCTGTCCTCCACTGCTCTGCTTAATTCTGGCAAACCCATACCCATGACCTCCTTAATAGAGTCCATCCATTTTGGCATGTGGCCTTCCTCTCTTCCTACTTCCCTCCACCTTTCCCATCATTATTGTCTTTTCCTTCTTAGGATGTGTCCAAAGTATGACAGCCTTAGTTTGGTCATCTTGGCTTCCAGGGAAATCTCTAGCTTGATCTGCTGTAGGACCCATTTGTTTGTCCTTTTGACTGTCCATGGGATCTTCATCACTCTTCTCCAGCACCACATCTCAAATGAATTGATTTTCTTCCTATCATCTTTCTTAACTGTCCAGCACTCACATCCATACATGGTAATAGGGAATGCAATGGCTTGTATCATTCTAACTTTGTGCTCAGTTGTACCGGTATATCTTTGCATTTTAAAATCTTTTCTAGTTCTTTCATAGCCACCTCCCCATTCTTACTCTTCTTATTATTTCCTGAATGCAGTCTCCATTTCGATCAATGTTTGATCCCAGGTATGGGAATTCTTTTATTATTTCATTGTCTAGGCTGAATTTGTGAAGGTCCTTGGTGGTCGTTATTTTTGTTTTCTTTATGTTGAACATTAAGCCTGCCTTTGCACTTTCTTCTTTGATCTTCCTTAATAGATTGCCCGAGCCTGCTTTTCTTATAATATGTTCTGCATACGAGTTGAACAGACAGGGTGAAAGGATAAAACCTTGTCTGATCCCTTTGCCAACTGGGAACCTTTCTGTTTCTCCATGCTCTGTTCTTCTTAAAATGAGGAGACCAGAATGGAGCACAGTACTCCAAATGAAGTCTAACCAGTGCAGAATATCGGGAGAGTATTAATGCTTTGTGTTAACTACCCTTCCCAGTTTTGTATCAACTTCTCATTGTGGAACAAAAGGGGTCTTTCTTAGTTTTGAAAGGTGCAGGAGATTAGCTGCAATTTTTTAAAAGAAGACTCACTGCTTTTGCAAATTTGATAAGGATTTCCTCCACCCCATTATCTAAACTATTGTATATATGCAAAAACTTTTTCTGTACCCGTGTAAGAATTTCATAGTGTATCCCCCTGAGCCCAGCATTACAGGAGGCAGTGAATGAAGGCCTGGATTTTAGAATTTACTGTATTTAGACATGTGGAAATCATTTTAAGGGTATAATTGCAAAAGAGATGAAATTGCAATTAAAGTTAAAAACATATCCCCAACCAACAATGAGTAAGAACAAAAGAGAATTCTCTTTAAATATATCCCCAAACTCTTTGATTTTAAAATTAAACCATTTGGCTTAGGTTGTTATATGTGATATTATATATTTTTCTTAGTGTGTGTGTGAGAGAGAGAGAAAGAGAGAGGGGGGAGAGGCAGAGAGAGAGAGAAGAATGCCCACACAACTGCTTTGAGTCCCTATATTGGGAGAAAGGTGGGATATAAGAAAATAAAATAAAATAATAACTGGAAGTAGGTGGAAATTAACTTCCAGTTTTGGAGAAGGAAAAAGGTGCAGGGGAGTGGCTGCAATTTTTTTTTTTTTAAGGCTCACTGTTCCTAGAAGCTTCGAAGAGTGGCAATCCACCCCCCCCCCTTTTGTAGGTAATGTTTGTTTGTGTTTGTATTTGTGTGTGTGTGTGTGTGTGTGTGTATCAGTTACTTTGGTTTTTTTCCTGAGATATTGGAGCAGGAACATTAGCTTGTTGCAGTTAATATTGCTTAGCAGACTGCAGGTGTACCTAGTAGTTCAGGGCAATTTTTAAAAAAAGAAAAATAAATAATCTTGTTTCCTGCTCCAGGAGACTCATAATCTATTCAAAAACATTATTTATTCCCAAGTAAGTGAAGAAACAAGGCTGTGAGATGCTTCTTGAGAGAAATACAGTATATAAATATCTAGCACATTTCTTTCCCTTCCACCAATTATATACCTACAAAGACATAGACTTGCATATGCCTTGAAGACCTAGTTTTGATATATTTTTCTACATTGATATTTTTCATAATACTTTGGCACAAGAGTATTGCTGTGTGCTCTGTGTTTTAGTGAGTTGTGAGAAGTTCCAAGGCTAATGATAGCAATGGTCTAATCTGCACTGCAGAATTAATGCAGTTTGACAGTGCTTTAACTGCCATGGGTCCATTTTACAGACTCCTGGGATGTGTAGTTTGTTGTGACATCAGAGTGCTCTGACAGAAAAGGCTAAATATCTCACAAAACTATATATCCCAGAATTCCATAGCATGGAGCCATGACAGTTAAAGCATTGTCAAACAGCATTATTTCTGCAGTGCAGATTAGACTAAGGTTTAGTGTTATTTGCATGAGAGAGCCTTGGAAACTTTGGTTGAGATCCTGTACTAGGGCAACATTATATACATGTCCACATATGGAGTTATACATTGATTGAACTAACCAGCTCTTGTGTTGAACAGCAACATTGTGCAACTGCACACACACCACCAAACCTACAACTGAATTCCCACCCAAATGTGCATGTACATCCCATGAACATCCATGTTCAATGACACAGCACATGCAATGTTGCTTCTGCAATCTTGATCCGAATGTGGGAACTTATGCAACAGGATTTTGGCTAGCCTTTTAAATATTTGCTTTATTTTAAAAAATATGCAAGAAAGGCATCTCAATATGATTCAGCAAACTTTTTATCCAAAACTAATAATAGGCACATGTGGAATGAAGCAACCACAGTTAGGTAAGCCTTGAATAAGAAAACAAAACCATTTTGAACCTTCCAGAGAATACCTGAAGGCTTCTTCCAAAAGGCATTCAGAAATGACTTTCTTTATCACCATCTTCCACTGTTCTTATTATTTCCATTTTGGTACTCAAACTCATGGTTCATTTTTAACATGCTGAGGGTTGCTGGTGAGGGAAGCTTATGTGTTCTCACCGTGTTATTTCCAAGTCAGCTTGGAGTCTGTGCCCTGGTGGGCCTTATGCCAATAAGGAAACATCAGAAGGAGAGAGCCAAAGAATTTTTTCTTCATTTGGTGCAGCAAAGAGGGTGCCTGGGAAGTAAAATCCACAAACCAGGCTTGATTAGCAAGACAAACATCCAAGCATGTATACATTTCTTTGTGGAAAATAACAAAGTATCCTAACATCGCAGCATCACAGCACACTGTGTCATTAATCAAAAGAATTACATTTCTGGTGCATGCAGTGGCGTCTCTAGGGTTGGATGAGGATGGAGCAAGTGTGTTTTCTGCAGCTCCAGAGAATTGGATTCAAACTACAAGAAAAGAGATTCCATTTCAACATTAGGAGGAACTTCCTGGCAGTAAGAGCTGTCTGACAGTTGAACATGATCACTCAGAGTGTGGTGGTCTCCTCCTTTGGAGGTGTTTAAATAGAAGTTGGATGGCCATCTGTTGGGGGTCCTGTGCTTGTGAGTTTCTGCATGGCAGGGGATTGGACTAGATGGCTCTTGTGATCTCTTCCAACTCTATGATTCTATAAAGAATCTTTATTCATGGATTCAACCATACACAGTATGAAGATGCTCTATACACACACACATATATATATGTATAGTCCAAAAACAAGCCTTGATTTTGCCATTTTATAAAAGAGGCACAATTTTAGTACACCCTTGTATTTAATAGGACTTGAGCATCCAAGGCTTTTGGTATCCAAAGAGGACCCTGAAACCAAACCCCAGTGGATACCAAGGGCCCATTCTCTCTCTCTCTCTCTCTCTCTCTCTCTGTGTGTGTGTGTGTTTCTACACACATATATTTATATATACATGAGTTGTGTGTATATATTACTAAATAAGATCAAGGAAGAAAGTGCAAAGGCAGGCTTACTGCTGAACATAAAGAAAACAAAAATAATGACCATGGAGCATCTACACAAATTCAACCTAGACAATGAGGAAACAAAGGAGTTCTCATGATCAAGCATTGACCAGAATGGGGACTGCAGTCAAGAAATCAGAAGAAGGCTAACAATAGGGAGGGCAACTATGAAAGAACTAGAAAAGATCCAAAAGAGCAAAGGTATACAACTGAGCACAAAAGTTAGAATCATACAAGCCATTGTACTTCCTGTTACCATGTATGGATGTGAGACCTGGACAGTTAAGAAAGCAGACAGGAAGAAAATCAATTGAGATGTGGTGCTGGAGAAGAGTGCTGAGGATACCGTGGATGGTCAAAAAGACAAACAAATGGATCCTTGAGCAGATCAAGCCTGAACTCTTCCTGGAGGGCAATTAACAACAACAAATGCATACTATAGACCCCTGTTATTACTATTTTCCAGCCTTCTTACTGGAACAACAATGGCTGTTTGAATTTAATAAACTTTTAAAAGTTTTTTTCTCTGCTTGTCATTGTTAGATCCAGTCTCAGTTGCTTCTTTTTCATCTCTTTATTTTGCAATATAAGAAATGCCATTCAAAAACAAATCTTTTAATTAACATAAGTTCAACCCAAACAACTTGCTTTAAAAGAGCACTTTTAAAAGAACAATTATTATTTAAGCTAGTGTTCCCAACATTTGAATTGCATTTTGCAACTTAATTTTCTAATTTAGTCCTGGATTGGCATAGTCCTACACATTATTGGGGGAGAAAAACCCACCAAAAACTGTTTGTTCATTTGTTTGTTTTTTAAAAATTGGTTTAAACATTGGGGTTTGTTAAAAAAGAAAAATCCCCCCAACTTTAGAGTTGAGTGAAAACTACTTTCAGTTTGGAAGCCTACATCCTAAATTAATTTCAAATAGTTTCTGGGAAAGGTACAAAGTGTTGCTTATTATCTTTAAAGCCCTACATTGTTTTGGTCCAGGTTACCTACAGGAACACCTTCTCCCATACAATCCGCCCCGTACGATCAGGCAAATGGCAAACATTTACTCCAGTCAACCAGGAGTAGGTTGGCCTTGGCAACTGTCAGCCAGAGGACAGTTTTCTAAGCCCCCTCTAGATTGTGGAATGATCTACTGGAAGAGATTTGACAGCTGAATACACTGACTGAATTCAAAACAGTATCGAAGACCAATCTCTTTCGGCAGGCTTATCCAGATGATTTTTAAAATGTGAATATTAAATGATGACTTTTAAATGTGGTTTGTTTTAAAATATTTTTAATATGTGTATTAATATTGTCCTTTTAAATTGATGTGTGTTTTAACTGATGTCGTTTGTCTGTTAAATGTATTCCACGCCTCGATCCATGGGGAGATACAGGCAAGAAACAGTAATAATACAATAATAATAAGGAGGAGGAGGAGGAGGGAAGCAGAAAAAGGGGAAGGCCACATACTATTATTTTATTAAATATGTGTAGTGTGATTTTAGAAATTCAGTGCCCTTTGCGCAACAAACGGGTTTGTAGCTTTTCAAAGGATGGATGCAACTTGGATCTCAAGAGAAGCATTTTTTTTCCTTAATGGAACTTAAATTTTATTTCTAGAAGTACCAACATGGCCAGGAGATGGTCCCTGCCTGCATGAATGTCCCTCCATAACTCCTGAACTGAATCCAATGACATCAAAAATCCACCAAACAGAGATGCCTTTACTGGACCAACCAAAATGTACAATATCCATGTTGCAAGCTTTTGAAGCTTTCTAAATGCCTTCTTCATCAGGGAAAGCATTAAAAACCATACAGGAGGGGGGAAATGGAAGATGTTAGTCATAGGCCTGCATTTTTCTGCTTCCTTTCTTAGTTGGAGGGGTACCTCTTCATCTTGACAAAATGCAGGCTTGTGACTTACATCTTCATCTAGTGTGTATGTGTGTGTGTATTTCCCGTCATGTATGATTTTACCCGCTTTGCCTGATGAAGAAGCCAGTGGAGCTGCCAAAGCTTGCAATTGCAGTACACATATTTAGCATGCAGCAGAAGCAGTTTGCTCTCAACTCCAAGGTTGTGGAAATGTATTGGCTGGCCCCATAGAGGTATCAATGTTTTGTGGATTTTGCATGTTATTGGACTGTGATATCTGACAGACACTTAAAAGGAATCCAAGGAACATGGTGGAAATCCTGATAAATCACACACTATGTGAGTTTAATTTTTTTTTTAACATTTGTTGTTGTTATCCAACCTCAAGTCAATTTTGGCCCATGGCAAACCTGTAGATGAGACATCTCCAAGATGTCTCCGGTGCTCTGCTCAGGTCCTGAAAATTCATCCCTGTGACTTCCTTAACAGAGTCCATCCATCTTGCATGTAGCCTTCCTCTCTTTCTGCTTCCCTCCACCTTTCCTAGCATTTTTGTTTTTTCCAGTGAGATTTTTCCTCCTCATGATGTGGCCAAAGTATGTCTCAGTCTTGTCATCTTAGTTTCCAGGGAGATGTCTGGTTTGATCTGCTCTAGGACCTATTTGTTTGACTTTTTGACCATCCATGGTATCCTTAGCACTTTTCTTCAGCCCCACATCTCAAATGAATTACTTCAGCCCTCCATATTTGTGGCTCTATGGTCAACCTTAACTAAAAGTTGCACTAAAAGACCTAGAGATTCCTAGAAAGAATACTCTACTAGGCATTTGTAGCGCCTCCAGTGCAGTTCTATGGTGAGTTGGATGTTGACCACAGAGTTGCACTGCAGGACCTAGAGATTTAGGTGTCCTCTCAGGTAAAAACATGGTGTTTTGGTTATTTGTGTTTTTTTTTTTATATTCACAGGGGTCTTGAGTCCCTAACCCTAGGGAATAGGGAGGGACAAATGTAATTCTCTTCCTACCCTCTTAAGTGTCCAGCTCTGACAGCCATACATGGGAGTTTATCACATGGGAGGAATTTCTCTCAATTGCAAATGGAGACAATTTGCAATTACGTGAATTCACTAGTTTAGCGAATTTATGTGAAATCTGTTTGCATTCGGAATGTGTTCAGAATGACTTCCCATTTCCTGAAAATGACCCCCCATTGCCCGAAATTGCGTGAGATACTCTAATGCGCAATTACGTGAAACCCCATGATTGCATTCGGAATGACTTCCCATTGCCTGAAATTGCGTGAAATACACTTATTTGCAATAGCATGAAACCCCATGATTGCGTTCGGATTGCCATTGGATTATACCCTTAAATTCCGTAGTATGATAAGCTCACAGGGAATACAATGGCTTGTATGATTCTAACTTTCATGCTCAGTTGCATGTCTTTACATTTTAGGATATTCTGATTTTAGTGCTCAGGTGTATGTTTTTGCCCCTTAGTATCTTTTTCAGTTCTTTCACAGCTGCTCTCCCAATTCCTAGTCTTCTTACACTTTCTTGACTGCAGCCCCTGCTCTGATCAATGTTTGATCCCAGGGATGAGAATTCTTTTCCTATTTCTCTTTCCCCATTGAATTGGTGTGCATTTTCTGTGGCCTTGATTTCTGTTTTCCTTGTGTCCAGCCATAAGCCTGCCTTTGCACTTTCCTCCCTGATCTTCTTCAGTAGGTAGGTGTACATCATCATGGCAATACATGGCAACCATCCCCTCTCCAAAGGACTATGTGCCAGGGCTAACAGGAGCCCTGCATCCAGATCGATGGCTGCTTCTGCAGTGCTAGCAGCTCTGGAGGCAGATGGTCCTCTCTCTCCCTCCTGTCTCTCTCTACCTGTCTCTTTTTCCAATCTGCCAGCCCACTTTTGAATCACAGAGCCTCACTCCCAGGTCTCTGCAAAAAAGCCCTGCCAGCGGTGCATGCCGGGATTTGTAGTTTCCTGGAGCTTGCAAGCTTGGCTTGCATGAAGGAGTGCCAAGAGCGATGCCCACCTTTCCTTCCTGGGGAGGGCTTCTGTGCTTTCCTTGCAAAATCCTGGGCAGGGAAGGGGGAGAAAAAGGGAGGCCAAAGGACTGAAACTTAGCTGGAGGTTGCTAAAAACTACATTTCCCAGCCTGCAGCGGGCCTTTTCGCTTGCTGCAGGTTGAGCTTCTCTCTCGGTTGCAGAGGAGCAAAAGAGAAAACAGTGAAGAAGGAAGGAAAGAAAAGGAAAGGAAAGGGGGAGAAAAAGGAGGGTGGGGAGGGAAGGAGAGAGAGAGGAGGAGAAAGAGGAGCAGCAGCAGCAACAGCAGCATCTCTTTGCAGGCGAGGTATTATGCCTGCCTTAAGCAAGCTCTGAGAGGAAGGATGGCTGTGGAAGGTAAGGGGTTGCCCCTGGGCTCCCTCCTCCTCCTCCTCCTCTGGGGCCCCCTTCCTTCCTTCCTTCCTTCCTTCCTTCCTTCCTTGTTGGCACTCACCTGAGAGAAAAAGGGAGAGAGAGAGGGCCAGCCCTGAGAGCCAGCAGGCTGCCTGGCCTGCAAGGGAGAAGGAGAAGGCAGCAGCTGACAGGGGGAGGGGAAGGGAGGGAAGCCAAGGAAAGAGCCAGGCTCCCTGGGCAGCAGCAGCAGCAGCAGCAGCAGGAGGGGCAAGGCTCTAGGGGGCATGGCATGGCATGGCCTGGCAGCCAGGAGGAAGGAGGAGAGGGCTCAGCCTGCTTGCTTCCCTGGCCAGCCTTGCAGGCAAGAAAGGGGTGAGCCATCCCACCCCACCCCCCACACACCATTCAGGCTGGCACTCTTCTGCCTTGGCATTTTAAGGCTAAAACAGCTCTCCCCTGGCATCTCTAAGGTGAAACAGTTCTACCCTGGCATCTCTAGGCTGGTACAATTCTACCCTGGCTTTTCTGGGCCAGAATAGTTCTACCTTGCCTTCTCTAAAGTGAAACAGTTCTATCCTGACATTTCTAGGGTAGCTCAGGTGAACCCTGGCATTCCTAGGCGCTGGCATTTCGAGGCTACAATGGTTCTGTCTTGGTATTTCTAGGCTGGGACACTTCTACCCTGGCATTTCTAGGCTAGAATGGTTCTGTCCTGGCATTTCTCGGCTCAAACCGTTCTCCTTTGGTATTTCTAGACTACAAAGGTTCTAGCCTAGCATTTCTAGGCTAGAATAGTTCTATCCTGGCATTTCTAGACTAGAATGGTTCTGTCCTAGCATTTCTGGGCTAGAATAGTTCTATCCTGGCATTTCTAGGCTCAGACATTTCTACCCTGGTATTTCTAGGCCAGAATGGTTCTATCCTGGCATTTCTAGGTCGAGACAGTTCTACCTTGGCATTTCAAGGCTAGAATAGGTCTACCCTGGCCTTTCTAGGGCTGGAACAGTTCTCTCCTGGCATTTCTAGGCCAGAATAGATCTACCTTGAAATTTCTAGGTAGAATGGACCCAGCCTGGCAGTTCAAAGCTGAAACAATTTTACCTTGGCATTTCTAGGCTAGGACAATGCTATCCTGGAATTTCTTAGCTAGGACAGTTGCATCTAGCATTTCCAGGATAGAACGGTTCTGACCTTGAATTTCTAGGCTCTAACCGTTCTACCTTGGTATTCCTAGGATAGTAAAGTTTTACCCTGGCATTTCTAGGCTGGAACAGTTCTATCCTGGAATTTCTAGGCTTGGACAGTTCTATCTTGGCATTTCTGCAACAGGACAATTCTGTTCTGGCCCTTGCAGGCTGGAATAGTTCTACCCTCTTGTTTCTAGGCCAGAACAGTTCTACCTTGGCCTTTCCCAGCATTTCTTGTTTCCTTCCCAGGCCTTTTCCACCACTCTGCCACCTTTTAAAGCCAGACTGAGCTTCTGATAAAAGGAGCCCCCTCCATTCTGTTGCACGCTTGTCTTCCATTCTCACATGGGTCACCCAGAGCCCCATTTCTCATTATTTAACCACCTCTCCCTTCCCAATCTCCCCTTAGATATTGCTTTTCTTTATCATGTCTCCAGTGCTTGTTAGCTTCAACAAAGTAACTTTTGCTATCTTGTTAATGTTAAGCCGCTCTAAGTCCCACTCCTGGGAAAAGAGCGGGATACAAATAAATATAATAAATATAATAAATAAATAATGTAGGTGGAGCCTCCCTTATCTAGAATTCCAAAATCCAAAATAGTCCAAAAACCAAAACTTTTTAAATGGGTGGCTGAGATAGTGACACTTTTACTTTCTGGTGGTTCAGTGTCCACAAATTTGTTTCATGCACAACATATTTTTTTTAAAAAATAAGCATAAAATTACCTTCCAGCTACGTGTATAAGGTTATATATGAAACATAAATTTTGTGTTTAGACTTGGATCTCAGCAAGGCATAGTGGTTTATATGTTGGACTACTACTCTTGAGACCAGGGTTTGATTCCTCACTCAGCCATGAAACCGACCTTGAGCACGTCACATGCTCTCAGCCTCAGGGAAAGTCAATGGTAAACTTCCTCAGAACAAATCTTGCCAAGAAAACCCCATGATAGGTTTGCCTTAGGGCCGCCATAAGTTGGAAATGACTTGAAGGCACACAAGAACAACAATTTCCAAGAGATCTCGTTATGTATATGCAAATATTGCAAAATCTGAAATCCAAAACACCTCTTGACCCAACCATTTTGGGTAAGGGAAAGTCAGCCTTTGATGCTAAATACATCAGTAGTTTTCTGTGGGAAGAGAGTTTGAAATTTCTGAAATAGGTTCAAATCCCAGGAAGGGGGGGGGGGCGGTTTGGGAAAACTATGAAGAACTTTCTTGGTGTCACTGTCCAGTTAAATGTTCAATCACAGTGGGCAGGCAATCCAAAAAAGAACATGCCTTTCATTTTTGATACTACCTCATGTGTGAACAGATGGAGGGAATTTGGGGTGTGTTCTTAGTTTCAGGTTATGTTCATTTGTGTGTCTGTAGTTCTTTAGGTGGCGTATACCCCCAGAATCCATTGCTGCTCAGAGGGATTCCACTCTATTATGGTTCCTCAGTTGACAAAGGATATCCTAAAAGGAGAAAGTTGAAGATCATTGGGACTGCTGCCACACTGCAGAATTAATGCAACTGGACACTGCTTCAACCATCATGGCTCCATCCTATGTATTCCTGGGATTTGCAGTTTATTGTAGACCAGAGCTCTCTGACAGAGAAGGCTAATTATCTCACCAAACTACAAATCTCAGAATTCCTTAGCATTAGGCCATGGCAATTAAAGCAATGCCGAACTGCATTAATTCATCAGTGTTGATACAGCCTGGGTTAGTGTAACATCTTCCTTTCAAATGATGATAGAAAGAAAAAAACAAAAAACTGGGTATGTTTACCCAGTAGTTTTCAGATACTGTATCTGGAATTTGGGGAAGAGGGTCATAAAATCAGTGTTGTTGGTAGCTATCTTTTCTACAAGTGAGTATGCCCAAATTCTTTCTCACAGCTGCCTATATTGTGTTGCTACCTCTTAGAAGTAGTTTATATCCTGCCTTTCTCCCAATATGGAATCCAGGGCATTTCACAACAATAATAACTGTTAACTTTATTTCACTATTTTCATTTTAGCACTTCTTCCTCTTAACATCATGTGCTGCTAAAGTTGTCAGATTGAAAACTGGAGAGGGCTTCTGTAATTTGAATGCGTGAGTAGAAGAGGGAATTTCAGCAGGTGTCACTTGTCACACTATCAGGTAACAAATAATGACTAGAGAAATTCCTTCTTTTATGCAACCATTGAGGGCATGTGTGTCATCTCCAGTTTTCATTCTGGCAAACCTATTTGCTACTGAAACCCTCTTCATGGCCTCTTTCCAAGTTTGCTTCTCCATCAAACCTCCCGTTCTCCTCATCCCCCCACCCACAACAACATTCTTAAAAGTTAGATGAAATTCAGGAGACCCAGGTTTCTGATGTTTGTTGCAGGATGCCACTTTTTGAACGAAAGTAAAAGGAATGTGCCTGTTTCTCTCAAAACCTTACTTTTTAAATAGGGTTTCATTTATTCAGTACAATGCATCCCATGTTGAAACAACAGAAAAGTATATAATCATACAGTCAGCCAAAAGACTATCAATGTGTCTGGAAGGTGAAGTTTATGCACATTCCATGACTCAGCCATGTTCAGTTTGGTCTCCCGGATCCCAGCAGCCTCTCATGATGGGTCATGATCTACTTTTGAAAATCTCAGGTTCAAAAGCAGCTTACTCTGTAACTGTGGCCACTGTGAGAAAAGAATATTGGACTAGGAAGACCTTTGGTCTGATCCAGAGTGGCTGTTAATGTTATTAGGCCCCATCCTTGCACACCGGATGACCTTTTCTAAAATGGTTCCCAAATTTTGATTCTCCAGATGTTTTGGACTTCAACTCCCAGAAGCCTTAGCTAGCTTGGGCATCAATCAAGAATTCTGGGAACTGAAGTCCATCTGGAGGGTCAAAGTTTGGGAACCACAACCACTGTATACATTATATGATGGGTTGAAAAAGGCTTGTAAGTGCATTCAGCATGGCTTGGAAAAGTTAGTTTGGGGGATTGCAACTCCCCAAATCTTCCAGCCTTCTGGAAACTAATCATAAAGGTTAGGGAATTTGGTAGTTCTAGTCCCCAAAACTAACTTTTTCATGTTCTGACATTGGGCTGAATACAGCTAAAAGCTGTCCAGTAGTCAGGAACTCTTGTCAGCATGTGCTGAATCATGGGTTGAGATGGTAGGCTCCAGACCAGTGGTTCCCAAAATGGTCTTCCAGGTGGTTTGGACATCAGTTCCTAGAATTTCTGACTATTGGACAAGTTGACTGGGGCTTTTGGGAGTTGAAGTCCAAAATACCTGGAGAACCAGAGTTTTGGAACCACTGCTCTAGGCCACTGGTCTGCAGTCACTTTTAAGCCTCTATCTACATGAGGCCATTGTTAGGCTCATATCCTATACATATGTACCTAGTATTGAAGTAAACTCACTGAGGCTTACTCTGAGTATAGGATTGTGTTGTCAGTGCTTTAAACTTTTTCCAGGAGGATCTATTATTTCCCTTGGAAATCATTTTAAAATCAATTTTATCGTGTGTTTCAGCTTCACAAGAAACCTCCAGTGCAGTTTTCATTTCAATCACAAACTAAAAGCAGTAACAGACCAAAAAATAGAATGAAATGGAACAGCTAAAACACAGAGCCAGCTAAAACACAACATGTGGTAAGGGATGGGGGATTGGCATATAAACCACAAGGAACAGCAAAAAAGATCTTACCTGGTAGATAGCAGTGTGTTTTATTGGACTGAAATAAACCTTGGGCCTATATACATATGTATGTATGTATGTATGTATGTATTTCATAATTTCAAAGCCTAAATATCTAAATGCACCAGGTCGTGTATGATCTGGGAAGCTGAGCAGGGTCAGCTCTGGTTGGTCCTTGGATGATGATGATGATGATGATGATGATGATATTATTATTATCAGCATTCAGGGCGGGTTACAGCAAAAGTTAAAACAGTGTCAGTTAAACTATCCCGTCCCTTCCCTCACCACCCCCCTTAAGAAGAAAATTAAATCACTGTAGAATTAAAAACATGGAATAAAACAAAGTAAGACAATAAAAAGCAGCAACAGATAAACAGGCCTGAAGAACCTAGGTTGTATAGGGGGTGAAAAAAACACAGGAAAGGAAGGCTGGAAGACACTAGGGCCTAGGTTTGGAGCAGGGAGGTGTTCACATTCTCTGGGAAGGCCTGCCGGAAGAGATGTGTCTTTAGGGCTTTTTTGAAGCCTTCTAAAGATGGAATAAGACACATCTCATCCAGCAGGTCATTCCAAAGCTTGGGGGCAACAGCTGAAAAGGCCCTCTGGGAGGTCTGGACCAGCCTGGTCTTCATGGGCTGTAGCAAATTCCTCCCAGAGGACCGAAGTGTGCGGAGGGGTTCATATGGGAAGAGGCAGTCCTTTAGGTAGGATGGACCCAAGCCATGTAGGGCTTTAAAGGTTAAAACCAACACCTTGTACTGTGCCCGGAAACTGATCGGCAGCCAGTGGAGAGATTTAAGCACAGGTGTTATGTGCTGTCTCCTAGATGTTCCAGCAACAAGCCTGGCTGCTATATTTTGGACCAGTTGTAGTTTCCGGGTGAGGCACAAGGGTAGCCCCATGTAGAGTGCATTAGAGTAGTCCAAACGTGAGGTTACCAGCACGTGTATCACAGTTTCCAGATCCCTCATCTCCAGGAAAGGGTGCAGCTGGCATATCAGCTGAAACTGGTAACAGGCACTCCTGACCGTCACATTCACCTGACTAGTCATGTGAAGCAACGAGTCAAGGAGCACCCCCAGACTGTGAACAGAGTCCTTTGAGGAGAGTGTGACTCCATCTAGGACTGGAAGTTGTATTCCCAAACCTGGTTTCGGGCCTGTGACTGTGAGCACCTCTGTTTTGTCTGGATTAAGCTTCAATCGATTTTCCCTCATCCAATCCATTACCGCTGCAAAACAGTCATTCAGAGGGGAGATGCCATCAGAGGTCTGAGCAGAAAATCTAGTCACGGAGAAATATATCTGAGTATCATCAGCGTACTGGATGAGAGACTATCAATGAATACTGTGCTCTAAGCTATATTTCAGATGAAGGAACTGGCAAAATCACCTCTGCATATTCCTTGCCTATGAAATTCATAGGGTTGCCATGGGTCAAAAGGCATTTTGAAGGCACATACACACAAGTTCATAACTCAGAGAGCAATCTTTTGTGTGTTTTTTGAGATGTATGTCCCACTAAGTTCAGGATTATAATCATTGTATAGAATTGCAAACATGTCTGGACGATGAGTATCTTGGTTAAATAACTTGAGATATTAGCAAGCTTTTTGGATTTGCAGGCAGCCACTGGATTTGCAGGCAGCAATTTTGCTGTTCCCTTTGTTTGAGCCAAAAACAGAGCAGGAAGTCTTCCAATAACTATACAGTCACCCCTCTTTATCTACAGATTTTTTTATCCACCAATTCAAACATCCATGGCTTGAAAATATTAAAAAAAAGTATAAATTCAAAATAGCAAACTTTGATTTTCCATTTTATATAAGAGACATAATTTTACTCCATCTATGGATTTTCTTATCCATGGGGGGTCCTGGAACCAAACCCCAGCGGATACCAAGGACCCACTGTAATTTCCTGTTTTGTCCAAACTGAGAAAGTATTATTAGTTTACAAAGAAGCCAGAATATTTAACCATGGTTTTTCAGATAATTTAATAACCTAGGTAATTTTGATGCTGGTAACCATGGTTTTCTTAGTATAGAAATCTGGTGTCTGGCAGTTGAATTTATGAATTAATTATTTAGGGAAACATTGTTGATTCACACAAGTTGATGTCAGCATCAGTTAAGGTGATGAACATTTATGGATGAAAATGTCTTTGATGTTGATTCAGTTTATATATCGGTTTATATAAAGAACCCTGGTGGTGCAGTGGTTAAATGCCTGTACTGCAGCCACTCACTCGAAACTATAAGGTTGTGAGTTCAATACCAGCAAAAGGGCTCAAGCTTGACTCAGGCTTGCATCCTTCCGAGGTCGCTAAAATGATTACCCAGATTGTTGGGGGCAAGTAGCTTACAGTTGTAGACCACTTAGACACTGCTTAGGCAGTATGAAGCAGTATATAAATGAAGCTGTTTGTTTGTATATGATGCAATGTACTTTGTTTGCATTTTAAAGTTCTTCTGTTCGTTTGCTTGTTTCCCTCTGACCAAAAATTGGCTACTTCCCCATTCTTTCTGCTTGAGGAAGGCCTTAATCTAAAACATGCACCTTTAATATGTATATCCTGGTTGTTGCAATCATTGTAATAATAACTTTCTGTACTAAAGAGCAACAGGAAATATTTCAGACTGTGAACAAGGGGGGGGGGGGAGGAAATCTCTTGATATTCGTGTAGAGCCTTGCAGTTGGGAGGGAGAATGTTTGTGGGCTAAAATGAATGCATAAAACCCACAGTTAGGCAATACTTTTATTAGGACCAACCCGTGTCATAAAACAATGTTGCATACTTTTGTGTTTTCAGAACTCTCCATCAGGCTAGGTGGTACCAAAGATAGGAGATGGGAGAAGAAGCAGAATGGCCAAATGTTGTGGTTATGAGATCTGTGCTTTATACCTAGGACCTTTTTATGCTACATAATTAGAGTATTTATGATAATTCTGCATAATTCCACATTACCAACCATGGAATCCTGGGATTTGCAGTTTAAGAAGGGATACTGATTTTCAGCCAGATCGTTGTAGCACCTCATGAAACTACAAACTCTAGGATGCCATAGGATGGTGCTATGGAAGTTGAAGTGAAATGTCTGAGATAGTGACACCGTTGCTTTCTGATGGTTCAGTGTGTACAAACTTTGTTTCATGCACAAAATTATTAAAAATAGTATATAATAAATTACCTCCAGGCTATGTGTGTAAGGTGTATATGAAACATAAATGAATTTCATATTTAGACTTGGATCCCATTGCCAAGAGAGCTCATTATGTATACAGTATGTAAATATTCCAAAATCTGGAGGAAAAAAATCTGAAATTGAAAATATTTCTTGTCCCATGCCTTTTGGATAAATGAGACTCAACCTGTAATGAGAAACTGTATGAACGTGTTACTGTTACTGCAGGTTTTAAGGGGATCATATTTGATTCTAATACTGTTATTGCCCTTCTTCCCCTTCCTCTGCATGCTTTTTTTAAAAAAACATTTTCTGCTGAAGATATTTTTTTTGTGTGTCCTTTTTTTGTGTGGGTCTATTATCCCAATGTGGATTTTGTTAGATGACACTGTCGTTTCTGAATTGTAGAATACAGAATAGGAGAATGTAGAAATGTGCCTTGAAAAGCATGCACCAGGTCAGGTGAGTCCATTGCCCTGGATCAAGAATGAAGAATGGGTGGTCTTCCAGATGTTGAACTACTGCATCTCTCATTAGCTCTCATCATTGGCAGTGCTGGCCTGGGCTGGTGGAAGCCACAGTCCACCAAGATGTCATGTGTCAGATATGATGGGCAAATCTGAAGCCATTTTCTATTGTCACTGGACTGGCTCTGGGTCTCACTAGCTCTTTCTAGTGAAATTGGAAATAACTGGAAGTTCAGTTTTTCCAGTTTTATGGATCACCATTGCTTTTTTAAAAAAGGTTTTTGTTTGAAACTAGGTGTGCATTGAGTGTTGGGAGGAGTTGTTTTAGAAGGAATCTGCATTCTCTTTAATAATTGTATTTCCTGCCTCTCCCTACAGATCGAGGTGGGATTACAGCAAAAGAATAAACAACAATATAAAATACAGCAATTCAAATACAATATATAAATACAATCAATAAAACAATTAAGTTACTAATCACTAAAATGATCATCATAGTCTGTACCCATGCCATCGTAGTCACAAGTGGGGATAGTTCTTGAATCGCCTACAAAATATCCGGTGGATAGGCCCGCCAGAAGAGATGCGTCTTAAGTGCCCACTTAAAGGTTTCCTCTTAAAGGTTTAGAGTTCTGGAGTTTTAGAACTTCTTCTAAATTGGAAAATCTGAGTAGCACAAAGTTACCCTGCTTTGGAGTAATTGGACCCTGTACATTGAGTGCTACAACTATTAACCCCAAAGCCTCTCTGTGTCATTGCTGTTAATTCCTCTGGCTTGAGAACATGAGAAAAGAAAGTAAAGGAAAAGCTTGGTTTTTCATTTCTTATTCATACAATAGCAGAATGAAAAACCTGCTAGAAGCTTCTAAGAAAGAGTCCTGTTTGCTAGGGAGCAAGTGATCACTTGCCCCAGTGAGCAACTGAATGTAATTGTTGACATCTCCACATTGAGCACCCAGTCATAATAAGTCAGGATGTACCAGAATTGCCTGTGGCCTCCACCCCCACCCCCTGCCATTTCAGCTCATATAGATGAGCTGGAGAAGGCCGGAGTCAATTCAGATTATAGGATAATAGTGCTATCATTCCACCTTAACTACCATGGTTCTGTCTGATGGAATCCTGAGACTGGCAATTTTAGGCAGTGATGTATTCATGTCTGTTAATCCAAGTCTCAAGTGAAGTCACACAGATCCCATCATTAACCCGTCCGGGACGCATGAATGATGGTGATTGTGCAAAAGATTTTCAGATGATGTTGTGCAGATTCTATCATTAACCCATCATTAAAGTGGCATTGGCTGGCATTTTGCATTAACAGAAGTTCACAATATTGTAATGCCACTTTAATGATGGGTTAATGGTGGGATCGGCACTACGATTTGAAAGCTTTTCACACTATTGCAGTTACAGATGGGTAAATGATGGGATAAGGATGGGGAGTGATCCCGTTCCTATCTTGTCTGTATGTGATAATCTCCATTGATGCAACATGAGTCTGAGTCAGTCGACTGAAGTTTATATCACTGGTTTAGCGAGGGACATTTACAATTCTGTCCCAGAGAATTTAGTGCCTCAACAAACTACAGACCCCAGGATTCAGTATGATAAAGCTATGGCAGTTAAAATAGAATAATAGTGCTATGCTTATGCAGTGTGAATGGGCCCCAGGGGATCTCGATTAGTGTATTTAAGGAGATTGTGATGCTGGAAGCAATATTAATTGGCCTTTCTTGCATTTGCCTCTACAGGAGGATACCTATAAGGAATGACTGCAAGGAATGTAAAATGTGCTTTTAATTTTAATATTGCAAAACAGCTGTACTCCTGCTGTTGATAGTTTGGAAGACACAGCCTTGGATACTGTGTACATGAACAGTTGCGAAGGCGTTGTCAACATAATAACAATAACAGTTTTCTCTTATGGCTATATAGTATCAACATTGTCTTGATTTAGCATATGGTATGATGTTTGCATTTCTCATTGTTACATTTGCAAAAAAGAAAATGAGGAGGTGGCTGGTTAGAAGGAAGCCTTCAAGCTGCCTTTAAATATCAGTCCATTGAGATGGCTGCCAAGGTAGGTCTATTTTTAGACCTTCGGATTTTGAGAGTGTTCCTTTTTAACTGCTTGTTTCCTTGTAGTCAAAGTGAAAGAAATAGGTCAGAGCCAACCGAAGAACAGCTTTTTGATCTTTGTTAGAATGTTTGCAATTATTTCTTCCCTTCTGGTATGTGTATAGTGGAGGAAGAATTGGTAGGGGTAGATTGAATTTAGATAATCATATTATTGCTAAAATGGTACAAATTAAGTGTAGAAATATGTGCCCTTGTGGTATTTAGAGAGAAATGAGCTAGTGTGGATGAGGTTAGGGAAAAACAAGAGTCATGGAGCTTTGTATGATCAGAAGAAAACGTACGTTTATTGTCTCATAAAACTGTCTCAGGAAAGGAGGTATACAAAAAAAGTTAATCTATACTTGGTTTCAAGCCTCTGTAAATCTAGTTCTTATGTGTGGAAACACGCTTGCAACCATTACTGACTTTGGAGTTGCTTCATATGTGCTCACTTCTCTTTCCAAGGGAGCAAAGAAAATTGGCTACAGTGGTGAGAAGAAGTTTTTGAACCCTGATGATAATCGTTTGTGAAGATTGTATGGTTTTACTATGACAGCTTAAACCAGACTTAAGATCCCATAATTCCTGATTGTTGGACAAGTTGGCAGGGGCTTCTGGTATCTGAAGTCCAAAACTAATAGAGGATCAAAAGTTGGAAACCACTGGCCTAAATGAACCTAAATCAGTCTTTTTCTAACTACATGATAGGATTTATTTTAATCACTTCTGTGTTTTGTGAAATAAAGTGATGTGTAAAATAGGTAAATGATGAGTAAATAAAGATTAGTGTAAGTGTAAAAGTAGATGAATTCCTGGGTATATCAGCTCAGTTAAAGGGAACAACTAATTAAATGCTTAAGCAGAGTCAGATCTTGGTTTACGTTGGGGTTGCATCTCAGAGCTGGTGATGTAAATTGAGATTGATGTACATAAAGGGAGCCAATTCCATGGGGAATTATTGGAAACCAGGGGGATGTGCTCTGACACACTAGAAGGCAAACAGGATTTAAACAGGAATTAAACAGGAATTAAACAGGAAATGCCCTATGTTAAACATAAGGTATGTTAAATGCCCTATGTTAAACATAAGGCATTTCCTGTTTAATTCCTGTTTAAATCCTGTTTGCCCTCTAGTGTGATAAACCTCATAGCTGAAATAGCCACAAAATTAGCAATTTTATTCAACATACCACTGATTTTAAAGAGATTTAAAACATAAAGAGCTTATCTTTCCCAGGCTAGAGAAGTATGGAGACCATCTCCAGAAAGACCAAAAGAAGCAGTAGCTGCTGATCCCAAGGAGATTTTGCTGCAGTGAATTGACTTGACATTGGGTGACCATTCCGCTTTAGAGGAGCACACAGACAGAAAGCAACTCAGAAGAACAGTGTCTTTATGCTTTACCTTTTCCAGCAGGCTTCCCAGGTAGAGTAAGAAGAGTAGGGAACAATGGTATGAATAAGCTGTAGGAGGACTTCATTGAAAACCAAACTCTGCCCTACTTCTCTAATAGTGTTGCTTGGAAGCCAAGGGCCTTCGCTTCCAGGGGAGGGGCAGGGTCTTCCAACTGGCCAAATAAGGTCTGTAGACCACCTAATGCCAACCGCTGCCCTGGTGCATGAATGAACTGTTTGTCTGTGTGATTCATTTTTCTGTGCCACATAGTCCATCGTTGACCTTCACTGTGTTGGAAAGCATCAAGCTTTTTTAATGTAAGAATTTCCCTTATTGCCCCTTCGGAGGTTGAAAGATGGCCTTTTTAAAGTTTGGATTTTAAGGATCTTCAAAAAGTAAAATGTTGTGGTAGAAGCATGAATCTAGAAAAGCAGATTTTCTTAGTGCTAAAACACAATACAAAACTGTTGCTAGTCCATCCTTGATTAATCTGTGCATCTTTTTCCTGTAAAAGAGCTACAAGTTTCAGTGCAGTTTTCAAAAGTCATTGCATAAGGCAAACTGTATTATTATTTTTAAATTAACAGTTTAAAATTTTCCTATAACACTTTCAACTTCTAATCTGCAGCAGTATCCAAATAGGTTCTGCAAACGTGAAAGGAGAGGGACTGGAGAGCAAAATGGAGGCATTTTGATTGTGTGTGTGTGTGTGTGTGTGCCTGGAGGGTGCTGGAGAAATGCCCCCTGGTTGCCCACCCTTGATCTATAGCAATACAGAAGGAACAGAGGGTGGTGCTTCAATTGTTTAATTTATCTTTTAATTGGTACTCACATATTTTTTAAGCTATACATCAATAATATTCACACAGTAGCACTTAAATGCAAGTGTTATAGCACTAATTTAAAAATTGATTTTAAAAATACACCATTTTTCCTGTCTTTCTGCCACTTTTATTTTAATTTGGAGATTTGGCAACTCCTCTTGCAGCTGAAGACTCCCCAGGAATTTTTAAGAAGAAACATTTAAAAATAATTTTGTGCAAACTCAAAAAGTATTTAAATATTGCAGTATTATTGCATTTAAATCAGCAAATAATATTTTCTTATTTAAGTGCTAAGAAATTCAACCTCAGTCAGATAACTGAGGATAAAAATACAAATTAAAAATAAAAAACACCATTGCCTTCTCCTGTCCACACTTAACATGGTCTGAATATAATAGGATGTGCAGATTTGAGAAAACACAATCTCTACCCACAGTGCAGAAAGCCAGTTGCAATCTGATTCTAATTTAGGGCCAAAAGGCCCAGGTTTCCTCCAGCATTGTGTCCTCATGATTAGATAGTGCAGGCCAACCCCTCCCCCCTTCCCCCAGGGCAGGATTGGGCTGGATCCTGCCTGTCCAGACATGGATCTGGAGGATCCAGCCTGACTCCAGGGTAAATAGCCTTTACTCTGGGGTAGCTAACCCTTGGTTTTGCATGGGGTTTTCTAGGAAAGTCTGCAGCAAAACCAGGCTGTTGATGGCCCTTTGTGTTCCTTACCTTGCTGTGCCCTGGTGCTCACCTGGGTTGATCCCTGGATCATAGGGATGGGCAGGTGTTGATACACCTGTCCCCACACCCTGCTACCAACATGCACTCCTTACCTTGCTGGCCATCGCTCCAACTGAGAAAGCCCACAGTCACCATGTCTGACATGGAAACAGGCACCTGGCCATCTGGGTGCATAGAATTGGGTGCACAGAAACATAGAAATTCCAAGCCAAACTGACTCAATACTTGAACAAATGGCCTATGCTGCATCCTTTTTTTCTAGCACTAGCAAAAAATGGGGAAGGAATTATTGTTCAAACCATTGGACATATACAGTTTGTTCCACAACAGGTTTAAATTGAATTATTTGTATTGGGATAGATTTAGGCCTATGGATTTCAATAGCACTAATCAGCTTACATGCAAGAATTTCAACTTCACTTTAGATCAGGCTGTCCCAAATCTGGCATACATTGATTTAAAACCTGAGTAGTGTTCCACTGAATAGTCTTCCCCCTCCCTTCCTCTCCAGACCTCCCAGAGTTTCAATTAGGTATCTGGGATATAACTGGAAGGATCATTTGTATCAATTCTTTTTTTTATTAGGGATGTGACAAACACACTGGCTCAATTTAAATTACTGTATAACCTTCACTTCTCTGGGGAAATTGTGAATTGCTTGGCTAGTGACTTTTGGAAATGTAGGGATGTAATGTCACCTGGGACCATCATGATTCCATTGGGTCCCCTGCTTGGTTTGGAATTTCTATTTTTCTGTCTTCTCTCTCAGATCCAAATAAGCATCCTGGAGGCCTGCAGTGAATGGCTTCATGCATCCTTTGAGGCCAAGGAATTCCTCCAGGGAATGACATGCATGTCTTGGGTCTTGGCATCTGCTTTAAAAGAAATAATTGTTTAAAATCACATATCTGGAGGCTTTCAGGGCTTTGTTTCTAACAGGGTAATGATGGCGAGGAGCATTCAAATGATGGCCACTCGGAGGTGATGGGGGAACAGCTTCTTAGGTTTCCATTGATGCTATTTAGAGCTGCTGATCCTTGCTTTCTGATGCCTTTTGGTGAGAACACAAAAGCAGCCATGCAGGTTCATATTAAAAGCTTATCCAGTCTTGGGTCTGTCCTCATAATAGCCAGACGCTTGTCTAGGACAGGAGCCAAAATTTTTGTGAGCCCTGAATGTCCTCAGTCCCTCATTTTTAAAAAATTTAAGTAGCCTTTGCTTGCTGTTCCCATCAGCCCTAGCCAGCCTAGCTAATGCGGAGGGATGATGGCAGTTTCAGTGTGGTAATATCTGTGGTTTGATGAACAAACAATGTGTTCTTATATAAGGCATATTCCTTAAAGCCTCACTGTATTAAACATTTTTAACTCTCATGCACCAGGTTTAAAGACAACCACAACGAAGACAGAAGTTGAGTGAATTGTGGGGTATTTTCTGACCCCAATGAGAATTCTAATGTGTTGAGGGTTCGGGTTAAAATATGGTTTGTGATGGGTACTTCTGCTTCACTGCATCATAATTAACCCAATGACAATATATATATATATAGAGTATGGGGTTTTCACCTTGTTGGGTTGTTTTCTTTGTTTAACATAACATAATGTACACCTGACAAGTGTACATGGCAAGTAGCTTAACATATTGTACATGGCAAGTGGCTTAAATTTAGGGGAATAGTCTACTAGTGTTCAGGTGATAGAATTTTAGAATGTGTACATGGTAGGCATAGTAGTTCTATATGGATTCTGGAACAACAAATGACTCTGGGAGGCTAAAAAGGCCCATTCTGGTGCATATGAGGTCATTTTTAACTTTAAGAACCTGATGTGGTGAGTTTATTAACCCAGTTGCTTCAGAATCAAGTGGAAGACAGGTTGTGCAGAGCAGTGATTCTCAAACATTGGTCCTCTATTTTGCATTTCCTATCCCAGATTACTGACCATGAGTCAATCTGTCTAGGATTTTGGGGAGCTGAAGTCTAAATTATCTGGAGATCTAAGGTTGAGACTCACAGGTAAAGAATGTGGTGATATACCAAGGGTGGTTAATAGTTTGCTTTAAGTATAAGGAGGGTTCCAGATGTGAAAATCATATTGAACATATTGGTGGCTTTTGGATTGAGCAAGAGTTTAGGTTGATGTACTACACATACCTGGCTTATCCACAACTCACCACTAATGGTACAAATACAGAGGATCATGCCTGTTTTTATCTGCAAATTGTTTTAGGGTATGCAGTGCACGTGCCTGGTTGTGTTTTAGCTATTGCTCCATCATGGCTCCTTTTCCTTGTCCTTCATTGTTTTGGGAATTCGCAGCATGTATGATAAATTGATTTTTATTTTTTTATTTATTTACACAAGTCACTTGGACAAAGTGTTACTAAGTTATGATGAAACCGGGAAGAGAATTTCTTCTTTGTAATCTACTGTAAGTCTTGTTTTTTACAGTCCACAATTTGGAAAAACAAAAACAAAACCCAAATGCCTTAAATCAAAATAACAGGAAAGTAGGGAAGAAAAGCTTATATATTGCTGATATATCTTTAGAAGAAATGGGGAGTAAGCAAGAATTGCTGTAAAGCCATTAGGCAAAGGTCTGAACTTTATTTTCAATCTAGACTTTTATAGGGTTATTTTAAGCTCATAATTTTCAATTTTAATATGTATTTTTTTCCAGATCTAGTTCTGTAAATGAAACCTTTTTCTGGAGGTAGTTTTTGGTTCCTTCAACCCAAAAGAAAACAAAACTGCTTCCACACTTACTGATTTAAGACTGATTCAAATTCAGAGAAATCCCAGTTCTCCAATTTGTGTTATACAATTCTGAGGAATCATATTAATTATTAAAGAATTAAGGAAAAACAGTTGTATACATGTATACATATTTTGTATGTAAATGAGATCTCTCTTAACTTAAGTTTGTATTTTAATTTGTACAAAAGCACCATTTCATTTCATATCTCATTAAACATGAAAGTATATTAGTGTATATGTATAAGAACTTCATTTTCACTATATTGGATTTGCAGTGTTTGGCTTGCAGTGTTCCTAACTGTATATATTAAAACTCTATGGAAAAATGTGTGGTTAAAATCATAACCCTATAAAAATGCAGATTGAAAAAAAAAGAAAGCAAAGGTGTCAATCCAGGACCCTTTGATACTACACAATGAAAGGATTGTGTTGCCACTTTCAATGCCATGGCATGCCTGTGGAATCCTGGGTTTTGCAGTTTGGAAGAGGATGGTTAGAAATCCCAGCCAGAAAGCTCTAGTGCCTCACTAAACTCCCCATCCAGATCCAGAGGACATAGCAATGGCAGTTAAAGCGGCATCATAGTGGTATAATTACATAGTGTGAAAGGGTCCCTCGTCCTCAGCTAGTTTAGAACAAATTAATTACTTCGGGTTTCCATAGTGATACGTACTATAGTTACCAGCCTGCTTTACTGCCTTTCTGGAATTGGGGATGTTTTTTTGTCTTGTCACACATCCAAAACCTTCATTAAAATGGATAGAAAATAATTAAATGGATTAAGTGGATTCTGTAGAAATCGGACCACTAAATTTTGGCTTGTTTTTCTTTTTAATTCTGAATCTTCCTTTTTGAGGGGGGAGGCAGGCAGGGCTGTTCAAATTTCAGTGTGCTGCGATGACACCTGTGAAAGTCTTTGCAGAAAATGAAGGGGAGGTGGTTCATTAATTAAGAGAGTTATTGAAAAAAACAATATAGTATATAATGAGGAAAAAAGGAGAGACAGGGTGAAATTTGGGCACCAACTATCAGAACAGTTGTTATCTTTTGAAAAGTGTATGTCTTTGCTGCCTGTGTTTGATGATTCTGTTTGTCTGAAATATTTTACTTTTTGGACACAAGGTTACTAATACATCAAAACAATTAAAATACAGTAGTGAAAAACCGAAATATCAAATAAAATAAAATAAAATAAAATTGACACCCTAATAGAATATGGTACTGTGTTGTTTCGTAACCTTCATCAAAACTTTGTGGATGTCCTCATGCCCTAGTTGTGTTCCTCGTGTTCCTCTTGGAGCCTACTTGGTGGTTGACCCTAGGCACTGGGATTCCTTTCTTAGGGAGGTTAGAAATATGCCCCCTGTAAGGTTCTGGTTATACTCTGCTGCCACCAAATGTGAAGACTTCCACTGATATGACGCATTGCCACCAAATGTGAGGGCTTTCCCTTATCCCCACCTCTACCACAAATGTAAGTATCTCCTGCCCTACCACCAGGCTGTTTGCAGACCTCTCAGAGGGCCTTTTCAGCTATTGCTCCCAGGCTTTGGAATGACCTCCTGGATGAGATGCGTCTTATAATGACCCTGTACGGCTTTTAAAAAGCTGCAAAGACGCATCTCTTCTGGCAGGCCTTTCTGGATGATGGCTAATCTCTCCCAGTCTCCAATGACATCTATCCAGCTCTCCCAGCCACACATCAGATGCCACCTTCAGGTTGTCCAAGAATGTTGGTTTTAATACATTATATTGTTTTATTGCTATTTATTTTAATTATTTGTTAGTTGAATTCCATTTTAAGGGGTGGGAGGTAGGGATTGGGTTGTAACTTTTTAATTGTACTTGCTTTTTAACTTGTTGTACCCCGCCCCAATTGCTCGTTCAGAATGGTGGGTTATAAATAAAAATTTATTATTATTATTATTACCATGAGCACAAATTGAGGAGACCTCTTAGATACCCTTATGGTTCCCCTGTAAGATAGTATTCATCTACTGACCCCACTGGACACATCTTTTTACTGGTTGTTACTACCCCAGACACCTTGTCTGAACCCAGCTTTCTAATATGGGTTGAGCATCCCTTATCTGGAATTCTGATATCTTATACATCAGAAATGTATCAGAGAGGGCTTAAGTCCTTCATTGCACATCTCCCCTCTTCAAAGGTATCCCACCCACATGTTTTGACAGGGAGAAAAAGGCAGGAAAGGATTCGTTATTTTAAAATTTGTACAGAATAATATGAATAAAAATATTACAATAGGATGTGTGCATTTATCCCATTCTCTCCAAATTTAAAGACCCTTGATGAGCAACTTTAAATAAATATTTGATGCATTTTAGGGTTTTAGAGCTTTCTAGTCCACAGGAATAAAATATATTTAAAGGGGGTTTATGTTTTTTTAAAAAGGTTATGAACTGCTGGAAGAGATTAATTTTAATGGGATTTATATTATTTTTTTTAAAAAAGTCCATCATATAGTAGGGTAACTTTACTGAGAAATGTTCTTCTTTTCCTGTTTTTTACACTGGACAGTCCATATGCCTCATCTGTCCCATGAAATTTTTAAGCTCTTTTTCTAGAATCCATGTGGCTAAAGAAAGGGTGGGGATAAAGAGGTGAGAGTATAAGGGAGGAAGAAATGGAAAGCAAGAAAATGAGTTGGAGGTGTGCATGAGAACTGGGGTTTTCAGAAATTTGTGCAGGTGTTTACTTTTCTCCCAAGCTAAGGATGAGAAGAAGAGGGTGGAGTGTAATAACGTAAGGCATTTTTCAGCTTTATTCTGTAATCAGTTTTGTACAGGGTTTAACTTAATAATAATAAATTTCTCCCTTCTGCTAAAAATGCAGGTTTTTTTTAACATTTATTAATGATTAACTAAACACATTACTTTTCTGGGTTTTTTTTTTTTTTTTGTCTTTAATTTGTGCTTCAAAGCCACATACAACTTGGGACCAAATTACTTAAGAGTCTGTGTGAACACTGAAATAAACTGTGAAGGCTCTGCTTGTGATCACCAGCAGGGGAGCTTAGTTTTTGCAGACAAAAAAACATCCACCATCTTAAAGTTGGCTCTAGGGTTGTAGATCTCCCCTCCCCTCCACGCATCCAGGAGAATGCATCCATGTTCTTTTGGTTCCTTTTGAGCAGGCTCTGAAAACATTTCTGTTTCAGTTTACTTTTAATTAACAGCATAGGTATTAGTGTTGTTCTTAGTGGCTCTCATTTGTTGATACTGTGGAAAGTAGAATGGCTTCTACATAACCTTCTTTAGAATTCTGAAATCTGAAATGTTCCAAAATCCAAAATTGCCTACATGGGTGGCTGAGATAGTGACACATTTGCTTTCTGATGGTCCAGTGTATGCAAAATGCACAAAATTATTAATGTTATGTATTAAGTTACCCTCAGGCTATGTGTATAACGTGTATATGAAGCGTAAATGAATTTCATGTTTGGACTCGGGTCCCATCTCCAAGGTATCTCATAATATATATGAAAATATTCCAAAATCCTAAAACATCCAAAATATTTCTAGAGCCAAGCATCTCAAATAAGGAAGGATCGTGCTTCTCTTTTACTTGTATTTTTCTGAGGTGTTTTTGTTCTTAATTGTTCTGGTTTTTTGTTTTCTTTTGCTTGTTTTATGTTCATTGTGTCTTGTATTTTGCCCTGAAAAAATATTATACAGAAATTAACTGTGTATATTATTATATATGAATAACAAGTGGATAAGTAGAAGGACTGTGACTTTGGAGACCAGGGTTTGATTCCCAGATCGGCCATGAAACTGCCTCAGCAGATGGCAATGACAAACTTGCTCTGAACAAATCTTGTCAAGGAAATGCCATATTAAGTTTGCCTTAGTGTCACCAAAAGTTCGAAATGACTTGAAGGCACACAACAACAACAACTAATAGAATGTCAACAGGATTTTAAATATAATGAAATTTCTAAGGAAAAGGGGGCTGTTTGCTGTTTGCTAGGGCTGGGAATCATGTGGGCCACAGGTCTCCTACAGCCTTGTTTGGGGGAGTGTGGCTTGCTGACCCCAGCACCGTCAATTTTTTAATCCCCTCTGAAAACAACACTTTTTGGCTGAAAAACCCTTTAGAAGGCTGTCTTGGGTATTCCTTCCAAACAGCAATATCCCACTCCAAATGGCCCTAAACACAACCAGGAGTCAGATGATGAGTCTTCTTGTCATCCAAAATGGCAGCTACGACAGTGTGGTTGCAACCCTCCCTAGTATCCATAAATGGATCCATTCACTAGAGTTGTATGCTGTAGTGAATCCCATGATATGTAGAAGTGGAATTCATGCAAGAGCAAAAGCCTTTTTCCTGCCAAAAAAGCCTGCAACAAAACTAAGACCAAGTAATTCTCAACGGCTTCAAGGAATGATGAAATGTTGCATGTGTGTTGGAAAAGGAAACTGGGAAAGTGCAAACTAGCCTGCTGGGGCTCCTTGCATGTTATGCTATCTATCCTTGTAGAAAGACATAGTTGGATCACTCCTGTTAAGTGAGTGAGAATATATAGGAACATCTTCTCTGAAGATGCCAGCCACAGATGCTGGCAAAATGTCAGGAATAAACTCTTCTAGAACATGGCCATATAGCCCGAAAAACCCACAAAAATCTATGGATGCCGGCCATGAAAGCTTTCAACTATACAGGAACATTTTGTAATAATTCCCACTTATATGAGTGAACAGTAATTGCATGTTCCTATGTAAAAAGTGGAAAATGCAGTGTAATATAGCAATTGTAAAGGTACATAATTGAGTATCAAAGGTGTTTCTGGTTTCTGTGCATGGCTATGAAAGCTGGATGCAAAGAAAAGCTATTAGGAAGGAAATAAATCCATTTGAAATGATGGTGTTGGATGAGCATTCTGGGATACAATGGACTGCTGAAAAACAAATAAATAGGTCAAAGACCGATTAAGCCTGAAATCTCGGTAACCTCCAAAATGACTATGCTAAAGGTATTATAGTTTGGACATATTATGAGATGACTTATTAGAAAACATGGTAATGCTTATTAAAATGGAAGGGAATAAGAAAAGAGGAAGCCTACATTGCAGATTACATACTACAGACTAGTCTACAGACTAGTCTTCCTCTTGCACACTACGTTGATTTAATTAAGGAAGCCCTGAGCAAGGTTGTTGATAACAGGATCTCTTGGAGGTCTCTCATTCTTAGAGACACCATAAGTTGAAACTGACTTGACAACACATGACAAGAGAAACAAAAGCAGTAGGCATGTCCCAATATATACCCAGTAATGACATCAGTGAAGATCCTTTGTGTCCTCTTCTTCAGTTTTGTTTCATAAAAATTCATTTACCCTACCTGTAGTTTAAAAATAGACAGAGGCAAGGTTGCACACCTCAGCTTTGGCCTCCCTGTATTGCCAGCAATGTTCTGTAATGAATATTCAACTATATACAAGTGAATGGGCAAGTGCTTCAAGCCTCTGTGTGACCCTGATAAGCTGGAATTTGAGACTTACTTATTGGGTAGCCTGTTCACAGGTTGCAAGGCATGAAGTCATCTTGCAACCTGTGAAGCCACTATCTTCTCCTACTTAGTTCCTGTTTTCTTCTCGGAGCTCCTTCTGCTGTTTCTGCAGTCCACTGAGAAATGAAACAGTCAGGAGAGACTAAATGGTTGCTGAGAGATTGGGTTTTTTTTCCCTAGGCAGGTTGAAGCTTCAGACTTCACTCAGATCCAACTGGGGAGCCCATAAACAACTCCCACGGTACTCTTTTTGCAGTTGACTAGCATTATTGAGTAACTTGATAAGATATAGACCATACAAAACTGGTCTTGCAAGAACTGCCCTGGCTTCCAGTTTGCTTCTGAACTCAATTCAAGATGGTGGTGTTGACTTACAAAACCCTAAATGACTTGTGGCCAGGATATTTGAAAGACTGCCTCCTGCCATAAGAGTCTCTCAGCAATTTGAGTCTTTAGAGGTGGTCCTGTTGCCTGTCCCCAACACCTCATAAAGTTAGGTTGTTGGGTACACTTGCTCTGTAGCAGCACTTCAACTGTGGAACTCTACCCAAGGAAGTTAGGCTGGTCCCATCTTTTTAAAGCTTCCAATGGGCAGCTAAAACAATACTGTTCTGCAAGACATTCAGTGTTCGAAATTTCTGTTTTAACTGTTTTAAAACTGGATTGTTTTTAGACTTCTTTTTAAAGAATGCAAGCATAGCAGATAGAAGAGTTCAAAGAGTTTCTTGGTCTCTGCATTGCTAGAGATTTGGGGACTGAAGGAAAAATCTGGGGAGGTATGGCTGGTTCTCTGTGCACAAGGCTTTAACTCAGTACAGTTCAGTGCAATTGCAAATTAAACGAATTTTATGCAGGCAGCATTTCATTTCAGCTCTATTGCCATGTCCTGGGTTCCATTTCCTAGAACCCTGCAGAAATGTGGAGAATATTGAGGTCTGTCTGCCTAAGATTAGCATTTCTCTCCACTTCATGTGCTCAAAGCCTATCATGCTTCCTTCCCACAGCTATCCATTGCAGTCTAAATCCAAATGGTATCGATTTGTCTGTCCGCACGGAAGGAATTAACCTGCAACTGGAAGGTGAAAGAGTGGATTCATCCTCACTCAAGAAGGAAAACTCTTCCAAGCTGCCAGAGTCAAAAGGAACACCCAAGAAGCAGCAAGGAGATTCAGAAGCATCTAAGGTAGGCATAGTGAGATAAAACTTGACTTTCAGAGGAGAGCTCAAACACAGTTTGTATGCAGATGGTAGCAGACTGAACACATAGGGCTGATACAGATGGCCCAAAAGGGCCGTCTGTGCAGTGTGATTAGGGTTAGGGAGGGCGCAGCATCTACACCCTCCCTAACCTTAGTGCATATGGATGCTGCCATTTTAAAATGGCGGCGTCCATATGGGCATGCCATCAAAATGTCATGGTGCATGCAGCATTTAGATAACGCTGTGCACGCCTGACATAATGGCACCACAGGAGGGCACCTAAGGCACCCTTTCTGCGGCACCAAAAGGGGCTCGAGAAGGGAGCTCCTTTTCATGGTGCATGTTGTTCCTGCGGCAACTAGATTGCCACTGGAATGAAGCAGGGAGAAAGGGGTCTGGAGGCCCCTTTCTTCCTGTCCTCTGCCGCTTGGGCTGTCCTTGGGGCATGAAGCCCCAAGGATAGCCCTTTCTAGGCTGCAGGGAAGGGGCATTTTGCCCCTTTTCCACGGCCTGGAGAAGCACTGGGATTAGGCTTCTGGGGCTGCCGGTGAGGCAGCCCTCGTCCCATCCTGGCACTTAAAGGGGCGGCTGCAGACCGCCCCAAAAGGGCGGTCTGTAAAGCCCCCTAGAATCTCTAATGAAAAAGATCTCAGCAGACCTATATGGGACAAGATGCTTAGAGATGAAAGGTAGTGTTGCAGAAACCATATCTGAGTGACAGGGGTGGGCAGTGTGACCAGGTGTGGCTTTCCAAGAACTTTCTCACCAAAAAGCAGTCAGAGGCCCGAAACAGATGGGCATGAAGAGGCGCCATTGCGGCGTCATTAGGGTTTGGGAGTGCACATCATTTACATGCTCCCGAACCCTAATGTGTAATGGCGCCAGCACCATTACATAATGCTGTTTACACGACGTATGTAATGGCGCCGCTGCAACTGTGCATCTTCTGGACGGAGCTGCACAGTTGCGGCAGTGCAAAGACACGTAATGATGCCTTTTCCCCATGTTGCACCACAACTGTGGCACAAAAAAGGAGCGCAGTTTACCTGCTCCTTTTTTGTGGTGCAACTGCTCAGCATCATCTATCTGCAGCGTAGTTGCACCACAAAAAGAGGTGGCACCAGACCACCCTTTTTGGGCGGTCTGTACCGCTGCTAAGATTCCTTTACTAGAAACTTCCATGAACAGTTATTCACCTTTGAAATGGAATACAGCACAGTGTAGTTACATGAGGGAGGTGTTGGCCAAAATGAGAGTATTGCCTGCAAATCTTCTGCCTCCTCCTAATGACATTTTCCATCAGTACCCAGATATCTAGTAAAGAGTGACACATTGAAAATTATTTCGAACTAAAACTCTTTGCATTTTTTGTGTTTACATCCCCTTGGCCACCTCTGATGCCTGTGTTCTTCTGATGTCTTAGACCTTTTTTTTTTTACTGGGAAGCATAGGAAAATTTCAGGAGAGCAGGCAAAATTCATTATGGGGATGGCAATGTCTTCATTTCAGTCTCTTCCACTAGCTACAGCTCTCTGCACTGTTTACATTTTTTTAAAAAAATTCCCAAAACCAAAAGTGTGCTTTTGGCTGCTTCTGACCTTGTTTGGTTGCTGTTTTGCATTTTTGAAAGTATGTGTAGCTTGTAGGCTTGCTGTAGGACTGCCTCACTTGACCACTTTTTCTTACATATAGGATGTTCCTGGCTCAACCTTTGGCAGCTCCAGCTGAAATGAGGGTATTCTTTTACCCATAGACCTGAAAAGCTGTATTTGCTGCTCTCATATTCCCCTAACCAGGAAACAATGGTCCAAAACTTGGAGAATCCATGCTCCTGGAACTCTCCAGCAGCAGCATTTTTTTTATCTGAAGTATGTGTTTGGTGATGGTAGGGCACTTGTCTCCTATTTCTATAAGTGAAATTCTAGTTGTCATTGGGAAAAAATAAACAGAGAAATAGCTTTTCCAGGGAGTGTGTAGCCTGCCATGGGTCTTTATAGGGAAGAGCAGGAGTTTACCACTGCTGACTGTAATAAAAACCCAATATAGCAGGTAATGGGAAAGAAATACCTCTACCTGAAACAACAGAGAGCCATTACCAATACTGGACTAGTATTCAAAGAGAAAGATGTGTTTGTAAGTTCTACTGTAGTATAACATAAAGCAAGGATAACAACTGCATGGTGCCCAGAGGCCAGTCTTCCGTAGTCCCCCCTGTGGGCTGAACCTCTTCCCTCAAAGAAGCTGAAATACCTCCATTTTCCTCTGTAGCATCTATCAAAATGGTGACAGTAAGTGCTGTTATGTTACCTCACCTTTTGAGAAGGTTTGCAGAGGAAAGCAGAGGAATTTAGGGGTAGTAAAGGGTTGTGAGAGAACGAGCATGGTATAGTGGTTTGAGTACTGGACTACAACTTGGAGACCAGGGTTCGATTCCTGCCTGACCATGAAACCTACTGGGTGACCTTGAGCAAGCTGCATGCTTTCAGCCTTTGGGAAAGGCAATGAAAAACCTCCTCTGAACAAATCTGGCCAAGAAAACCCTCTGATAGGTTTGCCTTAGGGTCACCATAAGTCAGAAATGACTTGAAGATGCACAACACACACACACACACACACACACGGTGCTTGTGAGGATGGCAGGGGTGTTTTCATGTGTTTGAGTGGCATTCTTCATAGTTTGAAGGTGAAAATTAAGTCATTTTAAAAAACAACAACAATGGGGGTTGGGGTTTTGAGACTACACCATGCCCACCCCTGGTGTAAAGGTATCCAGTATCTCCTTTGAAACTGTTTTTGGTTTGCTTCTTTGTTTGCTTTTTCTATCGTAAGCTTGCATGGTCTCCATTCTTATGAAGTACTATATATACTCGTCTATAAGTAAAAAAAAATTAACCCTCAAAATGGGCTCCAATATCCTAAGTAGATGTATATACGGGTCAATGCGGTAACACTTTTCCATAAGCCTTGGGAAGGCTGTGGAGAAGGGCGGGAGGAGAGAAAGAAATTAGAAGTTTGTGTCCCCCTTTTTGCAAGCCATCAGCCTTGGGGAAAGTTGTGGGGAAGGAGGGAAATTGGAGGTTTGTGTCCACATTTTGCTTGCCCAGACTGTGACCCTTGGGAGAGGTCCAGAGAGGGAGAAGGAGGGAGCGAAGTGGTGTCCTCCCCCCCTCTCTATTTAGATCCTTTGTTACATGTTCCTGAGTTTGACCCTCAACTTAACCATGGGTTATATCAAAATCTATGATTTTGCCCCTAAAACCTGCCCTCGACTTATACATGAGGTCAACTTATACACGACTATATATGGCATGTACTTCAGTAGCCTAAGCTAAAGCCTAAGCTAAAATAGACCTATTAGTCACAAAGGTGCTACTGGAATCCTTTAAGAAACGTCAGAAAGAAACTTTTCTAGAACATGGCCACATAACCCGAAAGCTCCACAAAAAACTATCCTTTAAGACATTTTATGCTAATATTGAACTAGTTAGATAAATAGTCTGACTGGCTAATATTATTATTGGGACACAAAGCAGCTTACAAATTAAAAAAAAACAATTAAAAACATCCAAGACAGTTTACTTTGTTCCCAATCTAAGATGAAACTCCTGAAAAAAGAGTTCTCCCTCCTTGCAACACTGATTTGTTTTCAGACATACAGAACACTTAAATCCATGAAGAGGAGAGTAGGCCCAGCGGAGTGTTTTCTTTTTAATAGGAATGGCTGCCTTTAATCGAGAGTGATATTAATTCTACTGGGAGAGAGCCAATCGCAAACATATTTGATGATGGCAACCTGACAAATGAGCAATCAATAGGCGAATTCAAATATGTGTGTGTTTAACAATTAGGGTGTATCCAGACTGGTAGGGTTTTTTACATGATCTGCTAGAGAAAATGAATTGTGCTCTGTCTTTCTGCTTCAGATTTCCCATCTTACAAATCTGATTTCTTCAAGGGAGATGGAGATTGGCTCTTCATTTAAAAATGTTGATGAGAAAATCCAGTCCAGCATGCTAGCTGTACTTCTTTTCACTAATTAAACCCCGTTCAGGATTGGTGCTGCTTTTCATTATACCAGCAGCAGCAAAATGTTGTTACTGTAGTTAAAAAGCATGCCAGGAAAATATTTGTTTTTCCTTTCCTTTTATAATTAGTAATTTGCAATTAGCCTGACATGGAGGACAGATGGTTTTTACTTATGAGTCATAAACCTGCTAAACTTTTAACCATGGCAGAATGACACCATATTGATTCCTCTGTTAATTTCGATGTTGAGAAGATTTACAAATGGTGTCCATATTAATTGATGTGGCTTCTGCCATTCTTCTCCCTCCATCTTTCCCTTAGACAGGAATGGCACTTAGGTTTCTTGCGGATCCCCATCACCACCTTTGCTGTCAAGGTGTGACTTTAAGAAACGTGGGTTTTGTGGGAAATTTGTTGTAGAATAACGGCATACCATTTTTTCCCTCAATTGTGGCTCCCTTACCCCCAGGGTTGAAAATCTCCCTGTTCCCATGCCCACAAATGCTCCAGTCAGGGTAGAAGAGAATTAAATATAGCAATACTTCCCACACTTTAAATATTGCTGCACTCATCCGTGGTTCAAATTAATTGTAATTTTATACCCTTATAGCTTTGGTCTAGGTTTGGAGTTCTAGATGCCAAGTGCAAAAACTTGGCTCCTGTGAGTGAAATCCAGCTGAGCTGTTCTGCTAATAAATTTTGCTCTTGGAATTGCATCTTTCAGCGAAACTTTTAGAGAATCAATGCTTTCTCCTGTAGCTCCCTGGTGAAGCAGAGAGGGCCAAACTGTGGTTAATAGGAAAAGGGGAAAACCTCTCATCGTTCTCAAGGACATCCTCTATATTTCATAGATTTAGGCAAGTCATTTTTCTACTTTCCTCCTCTTCCTTGTTCTTCCATAATTAATCTGCTTTCTGCTGCTGTCCATTCCTTCTGCTGTAATTGACATTCCAGTAGCTTCTCAGTAGCTTCCCTAGTTGCCTAGCAAAAGGTTCTGATGCCCATTTTGGGAAAAAAAATGATGGGATATAATATATAAATCAAACAAGAAAATAATAATAATAATAATAATAATAATAATAAATAGATTTATTTCTAGCCCGCCCAATCACAAAGAATCTGGGCTGGTTACAACACTAAAATACACTGAAGTTACAGTAAAATCAAACCCTAAACCTCCCCCACCCCCATTCCCAATACTAAAATAGAATTAAACTGTAATAGTATAAAAATATTACAAACATTAAAAACATTAAAAACATCACACAGAGACATAGAGGCAAGCGGGGAAGGATAGGCGGATACGGGGGCAGACATCTCAATATGTCTGGGGAGGGAAGCTAAGTTGGAAAGACTTCCTGGAAGAGATCCGTCTTGAGTTCTTTCTTAAAAGCTGTCAGAGCGGAAATGTGACGGATCTCCTCCGGCAGGTCGTTCCATAATTTTGGAGCAGTAGTAGAAAAGGCCCTCTGGGAAACTGATGTTAGCCTAGATGTTTTTGGCTGTAATAAATTTCTTTCAGAGGACCTTAGAGTGCGGGGCGGACAATAGGGAGGAAGGCGTTCCCTCAAGTATTCTGGGCTCAAGCCATGTAGGACTTTAAAGGTAATCACCAACACCTTGTACTTTGCCTGGAAACTAATAGGCAGCCAGTGTAGGGATTTCAAGACCAGTGTTAAGTGGTCATTCCTAGAAGTTCCTGTAATCAATCTGGCTGCCATGTTTTGTACCAACTGAAGTTTCTGAACTTGGCACAAGGGTAGCCCCATTTAGAGCACATTACAGAAGTCCAATCGAGAGGTTACCAGTGCGTGTACTACTGTTTCTAGGTCCCTTGGCTTCTGGAAGGGACGCAGCTGGCGTATCAGACGAAGCTGATAACAGGTGCTCTTGACTGTCGCATCCACCTGAGCTTTAAGATGGAGCAACGAGTCAAGGAGCACCCCCAAGCTGCGGACAGAATCCTTCAGGGGAAGTGTGACCCCATCCAGAACTGGCTGACACAACTCCATTCCTGATTTTGGGGTTCCTATAGCAAGTACCTCCGTCTTACCTGGATTCAGTTTGAGTCAGTTTTCCCTCATCCAGTCCATTACCGCCCCAAGACAGGCATTCAGAGGAGAGATGCAATCCTTAGTCACTGCATCAGTCAGAGACATAGAGAAATGTATTTGGGTGTCATCAGCGTACTGATAACACCCCGCCCCATGTTTCTGGATGATCTTGCCCAGCGGCTTCATGTAAATGTTGAATAACATTGGGGACAGAATTGCGCCCTGAGGGACACCCGACTTGAGTTCCCTTTTGAACGAATAGCTGTCCCCAAGTGACACCATCTGGAACCTACCTGAAAGATAGGACCGGAACCACTGCAATGCAGTGCCACCGATACCTAACTCTCTCAGGCATTCCAAAAGGATACCATGGTCAATGGTATCAAAGGCCGCTGAGAGGACCAAGAGCACCAACAGGGTCACACTTCCCCTGTCGATGCCCAGACGGAGATCATCGACTAAGGCGACCATAGCAGTCTCAACTCCGTATTCTGTCCTGAATCCGGTTTGAAATGGATCCAGAAAATCAGTTTCCTCCAAGAGAGCTTGTAGTTGATTGGCGACTGCCCTCTCAATCACCTTGCTCAAGAATGGTAACAAAGAGACTGGCCTATAGTTGTTTCGATCAAGGGGGTCCAGGGAGGGTTTCTTTAACAATGGTCTAACTCTTTAAGGCAAGAAGGCAGGGAGCCCTCCTCAAAAGATTTATTAATTATATTTGCCAGCATTGGCTTGATTGTGTCCCCTCCCCCCCCCCCGAATGGCCAGCCAGGTTGGGCAAGGGTCGAGAGGGCAAGTCTTCTTTTTCATACTACTAAGGAGCTTGTCTACGTCATCAATACTTACCGACTCAAATTGATCCAGTCTAACAGTAATGGCGGAGGCGCTGGATACCTCTCTAGGTACTTCAGTCTCAAGGTTGGCATCCAAATCAGCTTTTATCCGAGTGATTTTATCTGCGAAATACTCATTAAGTGTCACAGCTGGCTTTAGTTGGCTCCAATAAAGGGTTCTGGGTGGGGGGTACATGGAGTCCTGTATCTCATTTGCCATCTGATGTCCAGGAACTACATTATTTTATGTGATCATTTTGTGTGTGTTTTTAACTATTGAAAGTAATATAATTTAATAAAACTCAGCAGAACAAAGAAATGTTTATAACTTGATAGCATGCCTTAGCTAAACATGTAACACATGTATAGACACACACGTGTTTTTCTAGCCTTCAGGTTAAGATGTCGTTCTAAAGATTGACATGAGAACCAAGTGGATCAAGATTACTTCTGTTTGTATTAATACAAGAAATAAATGGAAACCAATCTGTAATAAAGGAGTCATCATGAACTTCATTTCTTAAGTTGCATACCGGTTATGTTAGTTTTTTCTTGAGAACAAAAGACCACAGCTTCTCATACCAAAGGTTGAAAGATAAATTGTGTAAGCCTTTCCATTTTGAGCAACCACCATATAAACTGCTAGATAAAAGAATAATATTAGGGTTTGACTTTTTTTTATTATTAAGATATTTGTTTTCTTCTGTAACTAAGGTGTAAAGCCAGTGCTGGTGAAAGTGTATGTGTGTGTGTGTTATTTATTTATTTATTTATTTATTTAGTTCTCATTTCATTGAAAACCTTCAACCAGAATCAGTGGATTTTTGGAAAGTCACACCACACATGAAAGAAAGTACCAATGGTACTGGAGCTTCTCCAGAATTTGACAGATGTTTATTTATACAACTGAGTTTCATTTGGGTACTGTGTCATAAATAAACCATCTTAAAACAATGTTTGTTTATTTTAGCTGAAATTATTTTAATGGAGGATTTTCATAATGAGGATCATAAATAATATTTGATTTTTTTTGCAGACCAATTTTAAAGCCATTGCACTACTATAAGTGGTGTCAGTCAACACAGAGTAGATTTTTAAAATTATTCCAGCAGATTCAGAGCTGATTTGAAATACGACTCAAATTTAGTTAATTAATGGTTCATTGCAATGAGTGATTCATTATATCCCATTTAGGCTGGGATATAAAATATAAAACCCAGTGAATTTGAAACCATAAAACCATTATTACTCAGCTATTGTTTTATCTGAGCCCCTGAATTTTGTTGTGTAAATATATCATGCAAATGATGTAGGTTTTTTGGCTTCCCAATTCTTTGCTTCCTTGTAGATTCAGATAATAACCAATCTGGTGGGAACTTGTTTTTGGTTTCTGCACCATATGTAATGGGGGTTTAGCACCTTTAGTCTCAGCAAAAACCTGTCTGACTTGGAAGACTCTACCAGTAGCAATGCTACCATCAGCATATCTTCTTGTTTTACAGGCAGAACATAATCTCATCATCATGGAATGGTAGTGCTAATGTCTTTGTCAGTGGGCACCTCTAGGAAAAGAAAAAAAATATAGTTTCAGTGCTGAGAGGTGTTCTGAGAGCAATTCCAAAGGTAGTCTGACAAAACATCTGAATGTGATCATCGTAGACACAGTTGTACCATTACAAAAACTGACACTGCTTGGAATGTGTAGAATTGTTTAAGAATACTTATTCTTGGATAGAATATGAATCGCTGAGAGTCTATAACTCTAGTTGTAATAACTGATAGACTGTGAAACTGATCACCATCACCCTAATTATTTATGCCAAGCCTTTCCTTCCAGACCATGACTATATAAATGGCACTTGAACAGTGCCCTAAGTTAAAATAACAATTCTTGTCTGCTTCAATAAGAAATCTTCTCCACATCCCCATGGGTGGTTCAGATATGTTATGGGCTAGGATACAGATACAGTAGAGTCTCAATTATCCGACATAAATGGGACCAGCTGATAGTCAGATAACCGGAAATGTCAGATAATCTGGAGGGTCCAAGAAAAGCCTTAAAATCACTATGAAAAGCCTGTTCTGGGGCCTGTTTTGGGCCTGATGCTGCCGCTGCCGTGCTTGGAGCTTGTTCTTGGGCCTGATCAGGCTCCTTGCCCATTGCGGCTGCCATTGTGGGGGCGTGTCTGGAGGCGTGTCCTAATTCAGCCAACGTTGGATAATCCAGAATGTCGGATTACCGAACATCGGATAATCAGGACTCTACTGTATCCTTATCTATATATTATTGTAGCAGTTTGTCTCACAGTAATTAGACTCATGTTGGCCTGTCTAACAGATTCTTTTTGTGGCCCAGATTTGACTGTTAGATGATAATAATAATAATAATAATAATAATTGTTGCTGTTTTTAAGTCTTCGTTGGTTTAATTTAGTTTTAAGGGGTGGGTGGTTGGGAAGGGGTAGGATAACTGTTTTAACCTGTATTTTTTAACCTTGTTGTAACCCGCTCTGATTATGTGAATAGAAGAGCTGGCTATAAATAAACATTATTATTATTGCTGTTAATAAAAGGGCAATAAACCCATTAGTATTATTATTCCCCATAACCTCCCTAATTGAGTCTAGCCATCTGATGTGTAGTATTCCTCTCTTTCTACTACCCTCAACCTCTCTTAGCATTATTGTCCTTTCCAAGGAATTGTGCCTTCTCATGATTTGGCCAAATTATGACACTCTCAGTTTGATCATCTTGGCTTCTAGCTCTGTTTCAGGCTTACACTTTGTACTTACTATGAAGGCACCTTTAAAGTTGGAGTGGGCAACTCTGAAGGATCCATTGTCTGCCCCAGGATTCTCCTTTCTGCCTAGGATTCTCTTCCTTTGTAGGCTATACTAGATTTTAAACAACACAAAAATAAGAATGAAAAAGTAAAACCAGAACTGATTTTACACTAGTGTTTTATGATCCCACTTTAAAGTTTTCAGGTATACTTAAATGTTCTCCATTTTGAGAGGAAAGTTTCAAAATCTCTAATTTTTAAATTCTGCCAGGTTACTTTTTTAATGGTGTACTGGATGACAAGTTTCTAGTTCATGGGGATGAATCCTAATAACTTATATACTCATAACAGAAAGTGAATCAGTCCCAGGAATCTTTATATATCCAATTATTCCCTACATTTGGAAAGAGGTGCTCTACTCTTTATTGCCATTTAAGTATTGCATGTTCTATACAGAAGTTGGATTCATCTTTTTAATTCCATAGATATTTTGTCGTCATTGCAGATTGAATCTTGGCATAATTGGATTTTTTTTCATATTGACCATTAGAGCTAGAGTTACATTTCCCCTTTAAAAAGTAATTGCTTTATTATTATATCTGAGCCAGAGGCAAACGAGTGAATCTCAAAGCGGATGGGGGTGTAAATTTTTTTTAAAGCATATGAAGTGATCTGAAGTCCTCTTTGTCGACAAGCTGCTTTTAGAAGCTGGCATACTGTACTTTTTAGGAGAAGAAAGAAAACTCTCGGTAATGTAGCTCATTAATGTTTTGGGTCCTTTTTAATGTTTCCCCCATATATAATTAGTTACAAAAAATGACATCAAACAACATTAAGAAATGACTAAGAGAGCTAGGACAGAGGATCAGAATTGAAAGTCAATTATTTTGGGGCCAAATTAATCACTGGGATAACTATCCAAAGACCATGGATTTTTTTTTTAAAAAAAATTATTTTATTTTTATCTCATCTTTCTTCCAGGCTGTGACGCAAGGTAGGTCATTGCACAGCTAAGAATAGGTACAAATAAAAACCTAGTTACACTGTTAAAATAGCATGTAATGCTTATAATATTAAAATACTGTTGAGTTAAAAACACAGCAAATGATTAAAAAGATCCCCAAAACACCAATCTATTTAAAGCTCCTTCCTTAGGCAGTTAATTGCTGAAAGTCTGCCTGAATAGGAAAGTCTTTGCCCACCAGTGGAACGACAACAGGGTGATGGCCAATAACATTGTCTTAGGACCAGCCACCAAGAAGGACTTCTCTTTCACATCTTCTGTGTGCAGATTGCTCATGTTCCTTTTGTGCTAGGAAGGTTAGGCTAAGCCAGTGAAATAACATGTGTTTTCTTGAAGATTTGATAAATTTGTAGGCCAGGTTAGGATTATTGGGCATACAGATCAAAATTGGCCCAGATTCTATCTGGTCCTTTCCAGTACCCTCACTAACCTGTTGAACTTCAGCCTTTGATGGGGCATTGTAGTTGTTGTGTGCTTCAAGTTTTTGACTTATGGTGACACTAAGGTGAACTTATCATGAGGTTTTCTTGGCAAGATCTGTTCAGAGGAGGGTTGCCATTGCCTTCTCCTGAGGCTGAGAGCATGTGACATGACCAAGGTCACCTAGTGGGTTTCATGGCCAAATGTGGAATCAAACCCTGGTCTCCAGAAAGAGTTGTAATCCAACATTCAAACTACTATGCCATGCTGGCACTACTCTTGAGTAAAGATGCCATGTGCTGTATCACTGGGGGCAATTTGGAAAAGCTGTGGAAGCAGGGCTGTCTATATTGTGTGCTGAACAACTAAACTTTGTCATCAATGTCTGAGTCCAGAAATTGCCCAATTCCTATTGTGAGGAGAAGCATGTAGTAATCATAGTATCAATGCTACCTCTGCTGTCTTCCCTAATTCTGAAACATGACAAGATGAAGCTTCCATACTTTCATACCTGTTTTAGTATCTTAAGGGCTGGAAACCTTCTGCTTCCATGATGAGAAGACAGAAGCCATTATGTTTTTCAATTTGCATGATTAGTGATAGATTCAGCTAGAATCGCATGTCTTCTCATGTCTTCTCAATGCTATGAGAAATTAAATTTAGATTTTTAATACTCTTCTCTCTTTCTATTACCACCAAAATAGGCCACCTTTTAAAAATCCTGCCCCTTGGAGGAATGATCCCTTCTTCTGCCTCCTGGAAAATTGCTTTTCAGTTACCAGAATCCCCAGCTTCACTCTCACTTAAAAACAGCACCAACTGAATACGAGGGGGTATTCAAAAGTTTTAATGATCACCTTTTTAAAAAATTGACAGAAAGTTTGTTTTGATTTGTAGTTGTTAACTTATCTCTGAGTAGTCACTATCTAGATTTATAAATTTTTCCCAGCATATCTTGACCCTCCAAATACCTGATATGGTAGAAGTTTGCAGATTGTGCCTTACGAAGGGATATCGTAAAGTAATAATTATCACCCGGAAGTTATATGGCATATATAACGATTGATGACAGAGGAGCGGGCTATAAATAAAATTATTATTATTATTATTATTATTATTATTATTATTATATTGATGAAATTTTGTCAGTGTCATCATTGGTCCCTAAGTGCATGTTACTGAGAAAATCAACTCATTGTGTCCTTTATTTTTGTGACTGGCTCTGCCAGAATTGACTAAAGTGTAAAATCTTCATCAGGCTCAATCTGCAGACTTCTATAATATCAGGTATTTGGAGGGTCAAGACACACTGGGTATAATGTATAAATCTAGATAGTGACTACATAGAGATAAGTTAACAACTACAAATCAAAACAAACTTTCTGTCAATTTTTTAAAAAGGCGATCATTAAAACTTTTGGATACCCCTTGTAGTTCTATGGTTTTGTCATGTTATCCACAGTTTTATTGCCATTGAACATATAGGACCTTGGAAAGCTTGGAAGAATTGTCTCCCCATTCTATAAGTAGGGAAGTTTTGTATTATTTATTTATTTATTTATTTCTAGCCCGCCCCTCTGAACAGGCAATCGGGGTGGGTTACAACGAAAAGATTAAAACAATATCAGTTAAAACGTCCCATCCCTTCCCTCACTGCGCCCCCTTAAAAAGAGAATTAAACCACTATATAATTAAAAACATAAAATAAAACAAATTACAACAGTAAAAAGCAGCAACAGGGAAGCGAGCCTGAAAACCTAGGCTGTAAAGAGGTGGAAAAGACACTAGAGAAGAACAGCTGGAGAGGCAGTAAGCTCTACATGGCTCAGGTCCATCCTACCTTAAGGACCGCCTCTTCCCATATGAACACCCCCCCCCCCCCCTGCACACTCCGGTCCTCTGGGAGGAACCTGCTACAGCCCATGAAGACCAGGCTGGTGCAGACCTCCCAGAGGGCCTTTTCGGCAGTCGCCCCCAGGCTGTGGAATGACCTGCCGGATGAGATGCGTCTCATTCCATCTTTAGAAAGCTTTAAAAAAGCTCTAAAGACACATCTCTTCTGGCAGGCCTTCCCAGAGAATGCGAACACTTCCTGGCTCCAAATTCTCCAGTGAAGAAGAACATGATCCAGCCATATGTGACTCAAATGTATTTGTCCCTTTTGTGGTGGGAACAAAAAACTCCTCATGCTCCGGGGGAAAACCCGATGTAGCGAACACTTTCTTGTTCACTCCTACGTTTCCGGGATGACAGCACCCTGGGCCTTTAGATCCCACCGCTGCCTCCAATTTATATCTGGTGGAAACCTCGCAGACTCTCTCAGTTCCCCCACCACCTATCTCCACAGAGGCGCTGATATCTTTGGTAGCGTGTTACAAAAGTTCAACAGAGGCCAAGTGGTAATTCAAAACATCAACCAAGTTTATTGTTAAATATAAGAAATAAATTATAAAGTAAAGTTAAACCTTGGTTTGTCTTGTTGCTTAGGTTCCAAAGTTCCTTAAAACATTAATAATCCTACAGCCACTCAGGCAATCTTATCTCTAATGCCACAATCACAATCTTCCCTTAACTACTGTCTTGCTTTGAGTCTTTTTCCTAATTCCTTCAAGCCTTACTGGACGCTTCAAACAAACCACAATTGTTCCCTCAGGAACCCTAAGAACACACCCTCCCTCTGAGGTGTCTCTTCCCTCAAAATTCCAACAAAATAAACCCACCTTTGCACTCTGTCAAGGCTCTTTTATAGCCCTGCCCAGCCAGCTTCTCATTGGTTGGACTCCTGGTGCTCTGTGATTGGCTGTTTCCTCAGCCTGCTCAGTACACCCGACATCACACTTGTTGCTATATTTTACTGTACAATCCTGAAGGAAGAATAATCCTACATTACTGATTGTGTGGACGTCATCTTCACCTCTTTGAATGCCTTCAAATGGCAGAGGATTGGCATTACCTCTAACAGATTTCTTTGTGTTCTTGCCATTATATAGCATTATTATTATTATTATTATTATTATTATTATTATTTTGGAATGGGACTAGCCATTTGAAACTAGTATTCAGTTTCCACCTTCACCTTTAAATGCCCATCAGCCGAAAGTGATGGACATAAAAATAGTTAAATAGTTAAAGGCTCCTTGGAGGAAATGCCAATAGCTCTTCTTCCCTCGCATTGACAAGGAGCGGACAGGAGTTCTTCCAGTGGCATGTTACCCAGTGGCATCAATGTTTGTGTGAGTGGGTGGGTGGGGGTGCAGACCGCACTGAGTGACACCTTGGAAGAGGGGTGGTATCTGGCTGGGTTTTCTTCCCACTTTGGTGCAGGAGGGGGCAAATATGCACCCTTCCCAGCTGCTCTGTCATGGGGATGAAGCCAGGTGATGGAGGAGAGGAGGGGAGGGGTGCATGCCCTTTCTGGTGACACCCTCCACATTGGGTGACACCCTATTTAGTGACTCCACTTGTGTCACCCCCTCCTCGCTTCCCCTAGGTATTAACTTTTTCTCACCCACTGCACAGGAGAAGGGAGAACTAATTATATTAAAGGCCTTGTCAGATTTAAAGCAGCGGTCGGGGGAGAGATGAATTAAACTCCTCTCTTCAGGAAACTTTGCTGCATACAATAACCAAAGGGATCCAATAGAAAGAGATTGGAGGAAAATATCCTGCTACACTGGAGTGGAGTAGAGGGTGGGTGAGATGCATTCTGGGAGTTGTAGTCTCTCTTTGGTATGGCTAATTCTGTGAGCTGCCTTGGGTCCTTATGGGGAGAAAGGTGGCATACAAATAAAATAAAACAAACAAACAAACAAACAAACCTGTAGTGAGGGGAGGGGAGGGATGCATGACTGAAGCAGAAGTGCATTTGATTGTCAACCAAAAAAAAAAAAAAAAAATGATACAGTGTGTGGCCGAAGAAATTGCATACATGTGAATATGCAGGAATGAAGAGAAGTTTAGACAAGAGGAGTTGATTCAGAGGTGTGAAAATCTGCAACAGTTCACATAAAATACCTGAGGAAGGAGACCAACTCTATGAAAGCTCATGCTACAACTTCTTTCACAATTAGTCTCAAAGGTGCTGCAAGATCCCTTTGCATAAAAATAATGATGAAGGTTTTGATGTTTATGGTCTATATGAACATCCTATTGCTGTGAATCTTCTATTTGAGAAGACAAAGAAGACAGGGAACGACTCTTCAAGTACACAAAGGGTTTGTTTGATAAAAGAGCAAAGAAGAATGGGCCTAAGTTAGAGGCAGTATTAATTAAATGTGAATGGAAATGTTGGCTTGATAGGAGCAGATGAAACTGGTTCTGTATTGGGTGAGCTGTCCCACAGCTAGTACAAAATTATGTTTTGAACTGCAGCTTTCAGAACGCCTTTGTAAGCTTTCTGGAAGCTGTGCTCCAAAACCATAACTTTCCCAAGCTCTTGGGGCTGTTCTAGCTCTGAATTTCCTGCATCAGACAACAGATGGTTGGGCTAGATATCCTACAAAACCCCTCCAGCTCGTATGTTTCTATGGCCTAAATCCATTTACCAGTGCCAACTAGACTAGACCATTGGAACCAGTGGGTTTTTCTTATATGTTGACTTGTCATTCAGTGATTGATCCAGTATTGTAGTTCAGATTCACCAATAGGTTGCAAGTTTATGCATGGCACTTTCTAATCAAAGCGATAAAAATAATCAACAATAAAAGGCTATCCTTGGCAACTGCATGAGAACTGGAAACTGGTTCTTATTTTCTAAAACAAAACAATACAACCCTGAGTTGATCGGGATGCTGGGTAGTGCTCAGGCAATCAATCAGCAAGAAAGCAGAACACCCACAGCCTTGGTTAAGGCATTTCAGCAGCTTTCCATGCTCAAAGTACTTGGTAGGGAATACAAACAATAGGGACTCAATCTCTGTGTACAGCTGCCACTTCAAAGCCCTCCAAAGGTTCCAGTGACTTTTCAGCTTGAGGTGGTATAGAATTCTGATGCTGCCCAAACATCAGTCAGTTTCAAGGCAACTTTCTCCTCTTGGGACTCATTTTGAGTTGTTTTTGTTTGCTTGCTTGTTTGTTTCAATCCCGCTCAATTAGCTCTTCATATTAGCAGCTCCCATTTGGAACACTCCACTTTCTCTTTTATGTGTTGCATGTAATTGTCAGCCTTTAATGGCAGTTTCTCGTTGTGCTTTCAATTTGCCCAAATTACAGTGCCAGAAGTGCTTGATACGGGTGTGCTTCAAAAGGAGGGTGGCTCAGATTAACCGTCACAATGATCTTAACTCAAAGGAGTGTCATAGCAATGATTTTAGATGCTGACTTCTGGCTCCTGTCTTGGCATGTTCTGGATATTAATGTGCATGATGCATGAACATACTGAAAGTCAAGGGATGTTTAGTGATTGTTCAAGTCAAGGGATGTTTAGTGATTGTTCCAAGCACTCTAAGATGTTACGTTACCCATTATTTTTAGAGCAATTTGACCCAGTATTGTTTTGTTTTGTTTCTGTCATTGGTGTGGTAGAATAGTTGGAGTTCTTGAATGGGATTTAAGAAATCCAGATTCTAATCCCTGTTGACCAGCAAAACCTAGTGCCTGATTATGGGCCAATCAGTAGTCTAAACCCAGCATCCCCTTTTGTTGTTGTTTTGTGCCTCTACCGGTAAGTCATTTTTGACTTATGGCAACCCTAAGTCAAACTTATCATGGGATTTTCTTGGAAAGTTTCTTCAGCGGGGGTTTGCCATTGCCATCCTCAGAGAATGAGAGAATGTGACTTGCCCACGGTCACCCAGTGGACTTTTATGATTGACTGGAGAATTGCACCTTGGTCTCCAGAGTTGTAGTCCAGCACTCAAACCACAACACCATGCTGGCTCTCCCAACATCCCCTTAGCATAGTGTTCAGACATATTGCACAAGACCTAGTTCACATGTAGAATAGCAACATTGTGTGACACACATCAATGAGTAGGTACCATTGCATAATGCATAATACACAATGCACAACCACAATGGAAAGTATAGGATGCACAACCACAATGCATAATCATAGTGTAAAGTAAAAGAAGTACAACCAAATGCAAATTATAAGATGCACAGCTAAAATGCACAATGCTAATTCTGTGAAGACAAGGCACAGAGGAACAGACTGTCTGTGCAGCTCCTCTTCCAGTGCTGTCAGCAGAATACATCCATTCAAACTGGGTTTTCCAGTCTCTTAGATAGCCATGGTAAGCTTATACTGCTGCGATTTGTAACCTTGGTTCCCCAGATGCTGTTGGACTGTATCCTTCCTAGACAGCATGGGCAATGGTTCATGGATGGTGGAGGCTTTAGGGCAAATCCACAATGCAGAATATAAGCAGTTTGATGCCACTTTAATTGCCATAACTCATATGCTGTAGAATCCTGGGATTTGTTGTTTGGTGAGGTGTTCAACCTGGTCTCTCAGAGAGCTCTGGTGCCTCACCAAATTACAAATCTCTTAATTCTGTAGGATAGAGTCAGGGCAGTTAAAGTGGTGTCAAGCGGCTTTAATTCTGCAGTGTGGATACTAACAGTCTAACAGTAACTAGAGACCCAGGGTTGGAAAATATTGCTGTGGCCCTTAGTCAGGGCCACAGTTTTTTGTTGTTTTTTTTTAAATCTTGCCCCCACCCCATTCCAAATTCATGCAGTAAATTGTATGAAATTGTTCTTAGCTCTAATTCTGTTTTCTTTGGCATAGAAGTTTGTTCATTGTAGGGCAGCATTTATTAACTGTATTCATTTTTATTGTTTCTTCAAGAATGTGATCCTCACTGCTTCTTGAAGCTAGTGGCAACTTTCAGAGAGAGATATTTTATTTTCAGAGTCTAAACTGCCAGTGGATCCTTGGCTGGTTTTCCCTACCCAAGACGTGAAAGCCTGGATAGAATAAAAGCTAGATCTTAATTCAGTTGTTTCATTCTTGCAGGTGGCAGTGTTATTTCCTGGACCTTTCCTGGCATGAGACAGAAGACTGTATTCTGTGCTGATCTTTAAAGGAGAGAGCACCCAAGCCAATATCCATCCCCTTGCTTTCTTCCCACTAGTCCTACATGGAAGTCTAAGATCTTTCCCAGCCATCTGAGAGGGTTGTTCTAATTTTCCATGGTGTAGCAAGTTAGTCAGATGTTTCCAATTGAAATTTTCCTTGTAATCAAAACAGGATTTTGTGCTGCTGGAACACATCACTCATTCAGAGTTAATTTTTCTGTCCCAACTAGTATGGATGCTTTAGGAGAGGGGAAAAGTCCAGTACCACAAATCATGATGTAGTGAAGGAGTCAGTGTGGTGTAGTGGTTTGAGTGTTGGATTAGGACTCTGGGAGACCACAATTTAAATCACTACTCAACAGTGGAAGCCCACTGAGTTATCTTGGGTTCACTCATCCTCAGAGGAAGGCCATGGCAACCTCCATCTGAAGATTGAACTGGATGGCCCTTGCAATATCTTCCAACTGTATGATTGTATGATTCTAAGAAATCCAGCCAAGAAAGTCCTGTGATAAGTTTACCTTAGGGTAGCCATAGGTTGGAGACATCATGGAGACTTACAATAATAAATGGTGCAGTGAAGCAGAAGTGATATATTGTGAGGCAGGTTTGGAGAGCAAGGGACACAGGACTTAATTCTCATTGGGGTCTATAAATGCACGAAGACTTCATTAAACCTAAACCTTGATCATAACCCAAATTTTAATCCTCTGTATATTGGCATTCTCATTGGGGTTAAAAACAACAACAACAACAACCTCCCTACATCTCACCCATGCAAATGGTTTTTTTTAAAAAAATAATCCCACTGCAGGAAACTTATACATGTACGTAACTGTCTAATAAAGAATGTAGTCAGGCAAAATTGGCACTGTTGTACTTATGGGGAAACTGGCCAGCCACATAAACTGTATAGGGAAAAATGGATATGTTTTTTGCAAGTTGGTTGCCATTTCATCAAAGTTTCCTGGATTGTTTATATGCTAACATACAATTTCAGAAAGTTTTATTTTGCAGTATTTTAGTTAATTGCTATAGCCAGAGGTTATAATGTAATTTGCTTTTATGCAGTTATGTTTGGTGTATGCGTTTATTTAATTGATGTTGTGATTAGCTTAATTGTGTACAGGCAATTTTTTAATCTCTTCAGATTTTCCTTTCTTCTATTAAAAGGGGAAATAAATGCATACTTCTTAATACAGTTGGGGGGGGGGCATTCTAAAAGCTGTAGTGTTCATATGATTGTAGCACCTCTGAAATTTATTGCCTTATTGCAAAGCTATTCAAGTAGTTCACTGTTAATTTTTTTAAACAAAACACTGTCAATAGGTTTGATGAACCTGGAAATGTTTAATGGTGCAATTGCTTTAGTCACAGAAACAAGTACAAATGGGAAAGAGTACAGCTGGGTTTTGAAGGGGAGGGGAGAGCTTGATGTATTGATGTAAAGAAATTGCATATATTTCGGGGGAGGGGGTTAAAATTAAAATGTATCATGGAAGCACTCTAGTGTTTAAACTGGTAAAGTGTTTTAATGCCTCACTGCTGGCGCTGTAAAATGCCTTTATAAAGATTGTCGAATCCATGTTTATAACAATAAATTCATTATTCTTCTCAGTTATTTCTCAGGAATTGTTCAGTGTGATATAGATTAGTGGTTACAATGGTTTGTATGATGCTTTCCGAAGTAGGGTGAGGATGAATTTGCATATTGGAATCACTTCTTGAACCCTTGCCTTGTGGTCTGGAAATGTCAGGACATATAATCATGTTAAATTTGCCAAGGATATCTTGCAACTATTTCTATTTCAGACACAGAAATCATAGGCAGCACCCACACTGTTGAACGTCTTGACCCATAAGATTGGGGTCTGAGATAGAGATCCTGTCTCTTTTTTGGCTGTTTCCTAGCAAATAAAGATTCCTTCCTTCTTTCCTTTCTGCTTCCTTTTTTTCTTTTGATATCCAGAAGGAACTTAGTTTTTCCCTCCTTTGAAAGTTCCAGGTATCCTGATAATTTAAATTTTTGTCTTGTTGTGGTTTAATTAATGTGCTGTTAGTACATGTTCTTGTATCCATTTTACTTTATTTTAGCATTTTGTTAAGGGTGGGAAGGTTGGCTAAAATCCGGCACTGTAGAAGACTTATAATTGCTTGTAGAAGACTTATAATGGGGTGGGAAGAAAGTACCAGCATGGACCACACATGCAGCCCAATCTCTATTTGGTAGTCACACACACACACAGCCACCTACCCCACCCACACTCATTTTGAAAAACAAACTTCAGCCAAAAGTTGGCACCAAATCTCAGAAAATGTATATATTTCTATTGATTTCCTTGAATTTAGTTTCTGTCCCTCTAAGGAGGAATATCGGTAGTCAATGAAAGTCTTGTAGTGTGGACTATCTTTCCTACTACCAGCAAACAATTAATAGCCTCCTTATTATATTCTGAGCTCAAAAATCACTCCTCTGTATTTTAGTATTTTAGTAAATATTATCAAGACTTCTGTAACTGTGGCTAATATCCCCCCCCCAAAAGACTTTATGTGGTATTTTTTTGTGTTGTTGCATTGTTGTTATGATGTGCTTTCAGGTTGACTCTAACCTATGACAACCCTTTCATAGAGGATTTTTTTTTTAGTAAGATTTCTTCATTGCCTTTTTTTTTAGGCTGAGAAAATGGAAAACTTGTTTAGGGTCACCCACTGGATTTCCATGCCCAAGCGGGGATTTGAATCCTGGTCTCTCAGAGTCCCAGTCCAAACCTCTACCCCACACTGATTCTTTTTTGTACATAATATAGGAGTAAATATAGATTTGATGATGAATGTACACTCCCCAGGGAAATGTAGCCAAATATTCTCTCTGACAATTATGCCATTATGATGCATATATTTACAAGTGATTGCCAATACAAACTTTCAGACGTACTTTAAGCACCTTGGGTATACTCCTAAGAACTAAAATGGTTTGAATTTAGACTAAAGCTGGAATCCTATTAGTGTCCCATGCTAACAGAAGGCCTAAATATCCTAAGGGCACCAGATCCCATCTTACCTTAGAAGCTAAGCATAGTCAGTATTGGTTAGTACTTGGATGGGAGACCACCAACATGTATCAGGTGCTGTTGGCTATATTTCAAAGGAAGGAACTGGCAAAATCACCTCTGAGTATTCCTTGCCAAAGAAAAACCTTACAAAAGGATTAACCTTGACAGAAGGCTGTGGGCTCTGAGCAGCTTACTTCTCCAAGGTATAGCTTCCAGATAGATCCTCAGAGGTGTGGTGTATGGTAGCTCTGACCTGATCAATTGCAGTGGAAAGGGGTATTTTCTAAACCAGGCTTCCCAAGTACCTTGCTTCCAATTATTTATTCACCCTTTGAAAGCCAGGCATTGGAGAAATAAGACGGTTTTTAGCCAGAAATCTTTTTCTGATGAGGACACCTTTGTTTTCCATTCCTCTCAGCTTCTTCACCCACAAGCCTTCCCTTCCTGCTTCCATTGCTACATTAATGCTGCCTTTGCTGGCATTATTACACTATAATAATATAATGATAATAATAAAGTTTTATTTCTAGCCTGCCCAATCATGAAGAATCCGGGTGGGCTACAACAATAAAATACACCAAAGTTACATTAAAATCAAAACCTAAACCTCCCCTGCTCCCCATTCCCAGTACTAAAGTGGAATTAAATGGTAATAATATAAAACATTAAAAGCATTAAAAACATTAAGAACATTCGACAAAGACAGAAAAACAAGTGGGAGGAATGGGCAGATAAGGGGGCAGATATCTCTTAGCTTAGCTTACATACCCACCATGATCTTGGCCACTGTTAGTTGTACTTAGACTTCTGTAAAAGTGGAACAAATCAATCACGCTTTAATTTCTCCTAATGATTTCAGTGGGAAATATGTGGAATTAACTTAGTCTGGATCCAGCCTAATGTCTGATGCAGGCCTTGGTGAAAGTACAACTTTTTAAAAATAAAATAAAATAAATATAAGATCTGTTTGTGTCAAACTTGACAAAAAGCTTTGTCAAAGAAGGATGAGATTTGTGGTTTTGAAGCTAAAATCATGATAGTTGACAGCATGATGGCTAATTTTTTTCCAGTAGTGTTTGAATAATGGGGTGGGGGGAAGCAAAACAATGTTTTAGACATCTGTGCTCTATATTCATTATGCAAAAGAATTGAGTGGTTGACAGTTTTGATTATGTGAACTTCAGATGGATACTTTAAGAGGCAAGCAGAATTGAAGATGAATATTCCATTTAAGGACCTTGTAAATAATGGCATATTATTCTTGCAATAGGAATCTGTACCAGTGAACACATTGTCCATTTGGTGTAAGGTGATGCCTCTTATATTTTCCTTTTGAAAAGTGCCTTTGATCTTTGAATTACAGAGTTGTCATCTTAATTTTGACTCTTTCCCGTAGATTTCAGAATATTCAATTTTCATCTTTGCTTTGCTTAGCTATTGTTGAACTTATCATTATGTTGTTCTTAATGCTAAAATTGGGGGAAACTGTCTCACTTATTGATAATTGTGGCTGTTTGGGTGTGGGGTGGCAGTGAAGTGCCTTTTCATATTTTCAGATATTTCAGACTGAACAGAGCTAAACAAAACATCTACATGGGGCCACCCTTGTGCTTAACCCGGAAACTTCAATTGGTCCAAAATATGGCAGCCAGGCTTGTCACAGGAACATCAAGGAGAGAGCACATAACACCGGTGCTCAAGGCTCTCCACTGGCTGCCGATTAGTTTCCGGGCGCAGTACAAGGCATTGGTTTTAACATTTAAAGCCCTACATGGCTTGGACCCACCTTATCTCAGGGACCGCCTCTCCCCTATGAACCCCCCCGCACACTCCAATCCTCTGGGAGAAACCTGCTACAGCCTGTGAAAACTCGGCTGTCGCAGACCTCCCAGAGGACTTTTTCAGCTACCTCACCCAAGCTTTGGAATGGACTGCCGGATGAGATACGTCTTATAACATCTCTTGACTGCTTTAAAAAAGCTCTGAAGATGCATCTCTTCCGACAGGCCTTCCCTGACACCTCTTAGATCCCAGCTCCGAACGGGACCTATAAATTGAATTTGACCCCTTGCATGGTGCTATTTTTCTCCTCAATCTAAGAACTATGGAGGATGAATTATGTTTTTAATGTTGTTGGTTTTAAACTATTGTTAATTTAATTTATTTTTAAGGGGAGGGTGGCTGGAAATGGGTCAATGAAGTGTTTTAATTTGTATGTTTTAATCTTGTTGTACCCCGCTCCGATTGTACTCACAGAGGAGCGGGCTAGAAATAAAGATGATGATGATGATGATGATGATGATGATGATGATGATGATGAAATGCTAGTTGTTGCAAATTATGTTGCAAATTATGGATGGTTGCAGCATTAAAATCAGTTAGAGGAGATTCATAAACTTGGTTTAGGTTTGAACACTGCATGTATTGAAGTAGACTCCAGCCTGCAGATATTGTTGCTCTAAGGTGCAGACATGTTTTTCCATAACAGTTATAAATGGTTGTTTAGAGACTTGTGCCTGTCAAGACCTCTATATTTGGGTTTTAACTGATGTTATACTGGTCTTGGCGAGTGTAGCGGTGTAGTGATTTGAGCATTAGACAATGACTCTGCAGACCAGGGTTTGGACCCCAGCTCAATCATGTAAACCCACTGGGTGCCCTTGGGCAAGTCACACATTCTCAGCCTCAGAGGATGACAGTGGCACCCCCTCTTCAGAAACTTGCAAAGAAAACCCTATGATAGGTTCGCCTTAGGCTCACCATAAATCTGAAACAACTAGAAAGCACACAACAACAACAACCCCAGCAATAGTGGTTTTGGCACCCATTTTAGGAGTTTACATTTCCATTTTCTCAGTATCATGTTGTCACAGAAGCCTGGATTATATGTGAAACTGTGCTCTATATAAGGAGTAGGTCTGCATTCTGGATGCAGGGGGTTGACAGCAAAAAGAGCACTTTTCCATTTAAAGACAATGTGCATATGCCTTTTTTGAAGCACAGTTGTGCTTTTGGAAGCTGCGGAGAAGTACAGTTATGCTTGTCTTTTTCTTAAAAGGAAATACACCTCTGCATTTAGAAATTTCAGTAGTGCATGGGTGACTTTGCTAGTGCTGAGAGGGGACATGAAGAAGTGCAGAGTCGGTTGAAGGGCATACAAGTGGCCCATGGGCCATGCGGTACCCATCCCTGCTGAGGGAGAAAAGGTGACGACATGATAGAGAGTGATCTAAAGAGCTCCAGCATTTTTATCTCCTAATGAAGTGTTATCTGGGGTTTTTAAGCTCTTAATTTGCTAGTTGTTTCATTTTGCCTGGGCTTTTAATATTATTTTATTATTTTATTTTATTTATGGTATTAATACGTCGCTCTTCAGCCCTAAAGGCTATCAGAGCAGCTTACAATTATTATTTTTAATTAGATGGTTCCCTGCCCTCAGACTTACAATCTTTATTGGTTTGGTTTTGTTTTGGCTTACCTCCTTTGTGGTAGAGGCTTTTTTTAGTGAATGTGTTGTGCATGCTGTTTGCTATCTATCCTTGTGCTATTTTGGCTTGCTGCTCTGCTGGACTTTTGAGTATTATAAAATGAAAGACTGTAAAATGCTGTTTGGGTCTGGCGGGGGGGGGGAGAAAAAAAGGTTTTGGGGAGTGTTCTCTGGTGCTCTGGGCTGTTTGTGCTAGCAGGGACATCAAAGTTTCCATGTTTTGACAGCAATTAGGATCTGGTACTGTGGCCTAGAAGGAAGCTTTGTGAATGAACTGTTTCATCACCCTTACCGATTCAAAGTTGGTGGAGAAAAGAGAGGAAGAACAAAGCTCCAGAATTTAAAGGACTTTTTTTCCTTTCCCCTGAGAAAAAATAATTTTATGGTACCTTAAAGACCAACAAGTTTTATTTGGTATTGGCTTTCATGTACTGCTGCTCATTTAGCTAGATGTGCAGAATATAATCCCAATTGGTAGACAAAGCCTTTTGATTAGATGCCACTGCTAGCCCACAAATTGAAACAGGAATCATAGGTTGAAGGCTGACAGTATCAGCACCACGGTCAGCTCCACCTGTTTCAGCACTCCAAGTCATCAGCCTGTATACAGCACTCTACACTTTTGAGTTGAATTTGCTTGAAAAGTCTTTATGGACTTTATAGATTGAGTGGTATTTGATGATGATGATGATGATGATGATGATGATGATGATGATGAATTTTATTTTTCTCCCACCTCTTGAATGGATCAAGGTGAGTTACAAGTAAAAAAAATTACAATAATAAAAACAATAATAAAATACATACATACATACATACAATATCAACATTATAAAATCATATTAAAATTACTAAAACATCAAAATTTGCATGGGAAATTTTGGGGTAGCCAGGGTAATCCATACCAGTGGGAGTAAGATGATCAGTCAGGGAAAGCCTATCAGAACAGATCTGTCTTGATAGCTATTTTAAAGCCATCAAGATTGGTGATATATCAGATCTCTTCCAACAGTTCATTCACAATTTAGGAGTGGCTGATGAAAAGGCCCTCTGGGTAACTGCAGCCAACCTGGTTTTTATTGGCTGCAGTAAATTTTTCCCAGAGGACCTGAGTGTGTGGGGTGGATTGTATGGAAGGAGGCATTTCCGCAAGGACCGAAGCCATTTAGGGCTTTAAAGGTTATTACCAACACTTTGTACTGTGCCCAGAAACTAATAGGCAGCCACTGCCTATTTTAGGATTGGTGTTAAGTGGTCATCTTCAGATTTTCCGGTGACCAATCTGGCTGCCATATTTTGAAAAGTCTTTATACTTTATGGATTGAGTGGAATTTGCTTGAGAAATCTTTAGACTCCCAGAACACCAGTTTTTCTGTATTGAGGACTGCAACTGCATTGCAGGAAAAATGCAGTTTGACACCAGTTTAACTGTCATGGCTCAAGGCTATGGAATTCTGCGAACTGTAGTTTCTTGTGGCTCTGCTCTAGTGCCACAACAATTCCCAGAATTCCAGAGCCTTGATCCATGGCAGTTAAACTGGTGTCAAACTGCATCATTTCTGCAGTGCAGATGCAGCCTAAGTGACATACTTTGGTGTTGACCACAAAATGAAGGATAGCAGAAAATTCCATAAAAGTAAGATGTTTATCTTGAAGGTACCTGGTTTATCCAGTGCTGATGAAATTTTGAGGGTAAGACAATACTAGGCCTATGATTTATCAAAAAGGATTTTAAAAGTCTGACTTGACAAAAAAATATAAAACTGAGGCCAGCTGAAAGTCAACTGGTGCCATAATACAAAATCAAAATATACAACAAAACCAGGTGTTATGTGCAGAGCAGGGATGGGCTCTAGTTATACCCATAGTGTCCTAGGCTGCTTCCATATTGCAGAAATAAGCCAATTTGACACCAGTTTAACTGCCATGGCCAATGGGATTTTGGGAATTGTAGTTTTGTAAGACATTTAGCCTTCTCTGTCAGAGAGGTGTGGTGCCACAACAAACTATAATTGCCAGAATTCCATAGCATTGAGTCATGGCAGTTAATGTTTTCTGGAAAGTCTCCAAACACAGTCTTCTTTTCTTGAATTTTTTGCTGTAACATATTAAGAGGGAAATCCCCTGGAATTATCAAAGATTGTTTTCTCCTTTAAAAATGGTTAGACATAATTTAAAGCCACAGATATTAATATGTTCTCTTTTTTGCCTACTGCATTAAAAAGGATTGTTACTTTTTTGTTAAGATCTTCACAATTTGCACAAGATGGCTGTGCAGAAAACCAGCTTCTTTCTCCTGTTGTTAGGCAAAATACATGTATTGAGCAAGCACAGGGGGAACAGGGTATTGATCAGAAAAATTCAAAGAAGCCTTCCAGTGCTTCAGCTTATTTTGTAAAAAATGTATGCAACAAGATGACAGCTGTTTATGCAAAATTGTCTTGCAAATGCAAACAGGTCTTTGAAAAATATACAAACTCTTGCCACTCTAATGGCAGGAGAAAATTGAGGGTTTTTGTTGTTCTCTTATGTCAGAATGAGATAGGGCAGGTGAAGGCTTTGCATCCTTAAGAATGTAGAAATATAGAGGTTTTTTAATGTTATAACACATTTAACATTAATGTAAATTGACCATATGTCTCTCAAAATTCTGCATGAAAATGATATTTATAAAATACATAAAGTAGTAAGATCCTCTGACTATTCCACAATAAGTGGTGAAATTTTGCCTCCCCCCCCCCCCAAAAAAAAACACACATCGTGTATGAATTTTGTTCAGCATAGGTCTTGAACTGCAAAGATTCTCATCAGTCCAGGATTCTCCTCCATGTGTGCCTTCAAGTCATTGCCAACTTATGACAGCCATGAGGAGACCCTATCATAGGGCTTTCTTGGCAAGTTCTTGGGAGGGGGGATTGCCATTGTCATCCTCTGAAGTTGAGAGAGTGTGACTTGCCCAAGGTCACCCAGTGGGTTTACATGGCTGAGCTGGGATTATTATTATTATTAATATTATTATTATTTCTTACCCACCCCTCTGAGTGAGCAATTGGGACGGGGTACAACATGTTAAAAACATATACAGTTAAAATCTTCCAAACATACCCACCCCTTCCCCTTAAAACAGAATTAAACTAATCATAGTTAAAACAATCAGGATCTAAAATAGATGATCTTACAAAGTCCAATGTAGGTGCCGGATAGGGGATGGGGGTGAGGCAGTCATCAGACAGTGGGAAATTAGTTACTATCCGGGAAGGCCTGCTGGAAGAGATGCGTCTTGGTTGCTTTTTGAAAGCCTTCCAAGGTTGTAATAAGGCGCATCTCATCCGACAGGTCATTCCATAGCCTGGGAGCAATAGCAGAAAAGGCCCTCTGGGAGGTCTGGGACAACTTAGTTTTTATAGGCTGAAGCAGATTCCTCCCACAGGACCATAGTGTACGCGGGGGCTCATATGGGAGGAGGCGGTTTCTAAGATAACAATAGCAATATCAGCTTCATTTATGTACTACTTTATACTGAACAAAGCAGTGTCTAAGTGGTTTACAACTCTAAGCTACTTGCCCCCAACAAGCTGGGAATTCATTTTAGCGACCTGAGAACGATGGAAGCCTGAGTCAAGAGTGAGCCCTGGCTAGTCTTGTACTCGCAACCTTCTGGTTTTGAGTGAGTGGCTGCAGTACAGGCATTTAACCACTACTCCACCAGGGATTCAAACCATGGCCTCTCCAGAGTTACTAGTCCAACACTCAAACCACCACACTACTAGCATTTCCCAAAACATAAGAAATATGTTTTTGACCATTTTAAGAATATTTTTGAGTATTCTTTCCATCTCTATTTCAAAAGCTTTTCTTTATTCCTAAGGATGGTCCCTCTGACACTATGGGGAGAATGACTCTTACAAGGTTATACTCACCTTGCCCCCCGTTCTTATGTGATAGTTTTCTCATTCTTTAGAAGCAAGTTATCTTGTTAGTCCTACCTGTTTCCATTTTTCCTTAACACAACTGTGTATTGTATTATTTTGTATGCAATGAATTTTCTGTGAGGAATATTTTGTTATTTGAAATTACAATAAAATGCAGTGATCCCTGACACTCTACTTAATTTTACATTTTGATAGCAAAATAGCTCATGTTCTTCACAGTAAAGGACTTTTGTGAAGCAGGGATGAGATTAACTTTAATTGTTCTTCCTCTATGAGGTTTTCATGTTCATTTGTGAATTGTTCTTCCTACAGATGCATTTTTTGAAGCTTGTGGTGTCATTTCACCATTAATTTGCACATAGTCTTGCATGCTGTCAACCTTGGTTGAAGGGTTTCTTGGAATCTACATACATTTTTGAAGTGTGTCAAGAAAGTAGCAGCCAAATCGAAGCTTAAGTTAGAATAGCAGGTGGTGGTTGCTGTGCCGGCAAGTCTTGCATTTTAGCCATTGATTTGCAGAATTGAGTCTGAAGTAATCCAATTAAGTGAGCAAAGAATTACATGACAAGCATTGCCATCTATATTTGCTCATCCCAGGGAGAGTCTGAGGACTCCCAGTGATCAACAAAAGCAAGCAGAAAGGGGTTGATTAATTTCCTTTACCTCTTATTGTCAATATACTAGAGTAGAAAATCAAATTCTGTGTCCTTCAAAATGTAGCGTGTCAGTTCTTCCTCCCTCCTTCTCTCCCTCCCTGTTTTTTTATTTTTTTATTTTTAAGCAACACAGTAGAAGTACCAGGAAAAGCATTGCCTCAGACTCAAGAGAGCACTGTTAGCAAACAGTTCTAAACATGGCTCGTGTGTATGTGCTGCATTTCTGTGAAATCAGTGGGACAGCAGGCAGTTTGGCACCGAGTGCCAAATCCTTTGTCCTGAAAAATTAAACTTCTGCATATGTCATGACCTCGATGTTGAGCAGACGCCATCACTCAATACAGACCAGAGGAGTTGGCCACCTGGACTGAGACATTTTCATCAATGGAAGCACTGGACAAAGATCTTAATGTGAATCCAAACATTTATCTCAGTAAGGATCATGCTACATGATTCGTAGAATTAGTTATAGCATTTAACATGTCATTGGAAGTAACAATTGCTGTCATGGAGAAGAGGATCTGGATCGTGATCAGTGTGAAGGGAGGGAAGTGTAATATTTCCCTCCTTGCTGATAGATATTATCAAAATCCTACCCACTCTCTCCTTGCTGTTGGCTGCTGGAGTAAGCTTCCATTACCTCATTGTCTCAGGATGGATCCCCAAAGGAGAAGCAATTGTTATTTAAAACCACACTCATACCTCCCCATTCACGGATTTGGAATCGGACTTGCACCTTCACAGACAGAAAACAAGGATGTGCACCCATTTTAACCAATGGACTTTGAATATTTGTGTTTTCCCCAATTCACTGGGGGGGGGGGTCTGGAACGGATCACATGCAAATTGGGAGGGACAACTGTATATCTGTTTAACATGTTCCTTAGACCTTAGAATGGAAATGTCATTGAAAAAATGTGCCCTCTCTGTGGTGAACTATCCAGGGTTCTTGAATAGTCTCTACCTGTGAGTCTGAAACTCTGGCCTTCCAGGTGTTTTGGACTTTGGTCCGAGACCATTTTGCAAGAAAGCTGAGGCTTCTGAGAGTTGAAGTCCAGAATACCTGGAGAACCACTTTTCTATCTGATCTGGCTTGTTTTCTATGTTGTGCTTGGGGTATGTTCTACTTGCCTTGCAGCTGGCTAGTTTCCTATAATATTCATTGCCCTCACTCTCAGGGAGCATGAGCACAGTCCAGACTCTGCTTTCAGTGTGCCACTACTGCCCAACTGCGTGTGTGAACCTACAGTATTTGTCAGTAGTGCTCACTGAACTAAGATCCATGTGTCTTTGAAAATATTTAATCCAGGCTTGCAGACTTGTTTGCTTTTTTTCAGAAGAAGTTTGACCTTGCTAGTATCTGATTTGTATTCTGGGGTTTCTGCAGGTTGTGCTGCATCCACACTGCATAAATGGCTGCATCCACACTGCAGAAATAATCTGGTATGATGCCGCTTAGGTCATGGGAAGGGAGGTTAATGGGTATGTGCGCATATATGGTTTGAATTGGGGATCTTAGTCATATGCATATCTGTGTACCAAACAGCCATGTTTAAATATTTAAAGGCATGTCATATTGAGGTTAGAGCAAGCTTGTTTTCTGCTAGTCCAAAGACTAGAACACAGATCAGTGGGTTCAAGCTACAGGAAAAGAGATTCCCCCTAAACATTAGAAAGAATTTTTTGAAGATTTTTAAACAGAGGCTGAATTGCCACCTATCAGGAGTGTTTTGATTTTGTGTATTCCACTTTAACTGCCATGGCGAAATGCTATTAAATTCTGGGAATTGTAATTTTGTGACATGTTTAGCCTTCTCTGTCAGAGAGCACTGGTACCACAACAAACTACAGTTCCCAGAATTCCTTAGTATTGAGCCATGGTAGTTAAAATGGTGTCAAACTGGATTGTTTCTGTAGTGTGGATGCAGACAGTATTTCAGATCCTCTTCTGTGTTTATGCTCTTGTGTTTTAGGCTATTTGTTCTGCAACATTTGATAGAAGGTGCCTTGCACATTATCTGTTGTTCTTGAAGGGTAGGATATAATAATGATACTGATGATAATCATAATGAATCATGCCAAAAAATCCCCAAAAAACTTCCTGGACACTTAACTTCCAAGATCCTTGGGTTGCATCTGGAACTCTTTGACAAAAGTGGCTTATGGGTTGCATCCTGTTTTCTCTTAATAGTGAGTGCTGTCTTCCCAGAGATGCTGTAGATTCCCTGAAGGGTTTTATAACTGTTAAAACAAAATGGATGTAACTCTCATCAGAAACATTTAATTAAACACTCAGGGAAAAGATTTCTAGCACCTGGTTTGAAGCAACAGATTGTATCTTACAATTGGCAAGAATATAGCCTGCTGTGTGGTATACATACAGAGCTATGAAATGACTTGAGATTCACATCTCAGTGTCCCTCTGCTATTTAACATCAGTGATGTGACTTTTCTTTCTGTAAATCAGCACCTGGCATTTTTGGATTTGTACCTAAGAGAATGAGATAAAGTGCAAATTGTTTAGTTTGCTGCAACAGTATTGTCTGAAAACCATGGGAGTTAATTTGTGTTAGTGAATAATAAACTTTGAAAACAGAAGCACTTTCACCATTTTGAGAATGTGGTAGCAAATAGATTTATAACATTTTAGCTGCCAAACAGTCAACATATTTGCATTACAATGCAGTGTGGTGAAGATCCTAGATATGGCTTTCTCGTAAATGTGCTAATTGCTCTCTATCCATTTCATCCAGTCATTTAGTAAAAAAACAACAAAAAAAACACCTAGCTTTTGTTCCCTTTCAGATTTTAGGGGGCACAGATTTTTAAAAAGCCAACAAACTAAAAACGTTCTAGAACCACAATCTTAAAGCATGCTTATTTAAAAGCAGATTCCATTGAACACAGTGGGGCTTAGTTTTGAATAAGTGCGCTTTGTATTGACCGATAAATGTATTAACTAATGCTACATGGAAACTATATGGCTAGTTTTGTTGGACATTATAGATTATCATGTGCTTGTGGACAGAACAAAACAAAAAAACCAAAAAAAAAAAAAAACCTCTGATGTGTCTGCTTATACTTTATGTGTCTGTTCAGATATGTAGGCTGGAGCCATTCACTGTTTCTCATGAGCATACAGGTTGAGTCTCCCTTATCTTAAATGTTTGGAATCAGTAGTATTTTGGATTTTGGAATATTTACATTACATAATGAGATATCTTGGAGTTGGGACCCAAGGCTAAACAGTAAATTCATTTATGTTTCATATGCACCTTATGCACATAGTCTGAAGGTAATTTTATACATAATACTTTTAATAATGTTGTGCATGAAACAAAGTTAGGGTACACTGCACTATCAGAAAGCAAAGGTGTCACTAGGCCTACAGGATTCCCAGCCCTAACATATAGATAGCTCCCACTTTTCCTCAGAAATGTCATTATATCTCCAGTCCTGTTGGGATTCTACTTATCCACTTGTTATTTGTTATAATCTACCAAAATATATTATTCTCAGAGCAAAAATCAAGACACCATCAACATACAACAACAACAGTCTCCTGAACAATTAACAAAAAACCAGAAAATGTCAGTAAGAGAAGAATACAAATTGAGTCTCTCTTATCCGTAATGCTTGGGACCAGAATTATTTGGGATTTTTTTAAAAAAGATTTTGAAATATCTGCATATACATGATGCAAATATGTTTACATGATGCAAATATGGTACCCAAGTCCAAACATGAAATTCATTTATGTTTCATATAACCTTGTACACATAGCCTGAAGGTAATTTTATATGCAATACTTTTTAATAATTTTATGCATTAAAGGAAGTTTGTGTACAATGAACCATCAGAAAGCAAAGGGGTCATTATCTCAGCCAACCAAGAAAAAATGTTTTGTATTTTGGAGGATTTCAGAATTCTAAATAAAATTGACTCACCCTATTCCTCAACTTGCAGAGTTATTGTAAGAACAAAAATGTGGAATCTGTTTTGAAGGACATACAGTTTTGCAGAGTATACTGAATAGGCTTTTAATTCCTGCCAAATACCTTCTCAGCAAGACTGCTATAAAAACCCAGTTCATCTTTTGCTTTTTCTCTCTCTGTAAGCCTTTTTAAAATGGGCTACCTGATGTCTTGTACATTTGCAATCGAAGCACACATTCCAGCTCCAAATATGCATTGTTTGTTGCTCAGGTTTGTCTGTTGACAAACCTCTTTATGAATCCAGTATTGCAATATATAAAACACATTGCTGTTTGCTGTTCCTGTATTCTACTTCAGATCTTTACCATTCTGAAGTACAGACATCTAGGTAAAGAGCTAAAATGATTGTAAATAAAGATGTGGAAATGCCAATGAATATATTGACCTTGGAAATACAAGCTTTGTAGGCAGCAGTTGTAAAGCTGCTGCGATACCTTGTAAAGGCATTATTTAAACTTGCCATGGTTATTAAGGGCTTGTGTGGACTTGTGTGCTAATGTCCCCATCTCTGAAAAATACAATCAAAAAATGCAAAAGACATCAATTTTATTATTATTATTTGTGAGACTGTCCTATAAGTACTCTCTTGTTTTGCACAATAGAACAAACAGAGCATGAAATTAAATGTCATATATTAAATCTGCTGATTTAACTTTTTTAAAAACCCATCCCATTATTTATTTTGCTTTTGGTGTGGTCATTTTATTGCTAGCAGAGGCATGCAAAATCCTTGTTGGATGCAATTCACCTACTTCATGCAGAAATATAATAATTATGCAGTAGTTTGACAAAAAAAATTAAACTAGTTTTAAAATGTAAGAACTATTGATGTGAACAGAAGTAGCTGTGCTCTGCTTATCGCTCTGTCTTTTCATCAGTACTAAAGCTGTGTACAGTGTGATGTGATAGTCCACTAAAGAGTACATTCTCAAAAAATGAAGCTGTTTGATGAGCTGCAGTCTGTCACGCAACCTCACATGGAAACCAATGTTGAGGGTTCCATAACCCAGAGTGAGGAACAGTTGCTTTCCTGATGTTATGATCCCTGCCTGTGAATAGTCAGTGGTAATAGACTGTCAAAGTTACAGAATCATAGAGTTGGAAGGGGTGTTGTGGGCTGTCAGGTCTAATCTGCTCAGTGCAGGATCTGCAGATAAAGGATCACCAGCAGGTAGCTGTCCAGACTATTTTGGAAGATGTCCAGACCTCACCACCTCTCTAGGCAATTGTATTCATTGCCAAATCACTCTCATTTTCAAGTTCCTTCTAATGTTCATTTGAAGTCTAACCTCCTGTAACTTAAAACTATTAGATATAGTTCTGCCCTTTAAGGCAGTAGAGAACAAGCTTGCACCTTCCTCTCTGTGACATCCCATGAGGTATTTAAAGAGTGTGATCATATCACCCCTCAGTCTTCTCTTAACCAAGGCGAACATGCCCAGCTCCTTCAACCACTCCTCGTATGTTTTCTTCTCCATGCCTCTTATCATCTTCATTGCCCTTCTCTGAACATGCTCCAGCTTGTCTATATCCTTCTTAAAATGAGTCACCCAGAACTGGGTGTCTAAGAATGTTTCAAACCAATGCTGGGGGTGTTGCAATAAGGAGGGTTCCTTCTTTAAAATGTGTTGGATTTGTAATTGGGTGAAAAGTTATTCACTTAAGATTTTGCAATGTTACCAGAAATGTTTCTGTTGGGCCTTATTAATGAAGAACTTGATAATAAATATGGATTACTTCTTTGATATATGAGTACTGAAGCAAGATTATTGTTTGCACAAACTTGGAAAGGGACTGAAGCACTGAGGATGGAAGAATGGATTGTTAAAGCTGCTGAATTAGCCCAAATGGCCAGATTAATGTGGGTTCTAAAGGATAAGGCAATTGAAGATTTTTTGAACGACAGGAAAGAAAGCTTTGAAGGATTTTTTGACCAATAAGATTTTTTTTGTTATAATAATCTGTGGTTATGGTTATACGTAATTCTGGTAGGATTATTTAGTTGGCTCTGTAATAGTAGAATAACATATATTTATGTCATTTTTATTTTTTTATTTTCATTATAGTTAATACGGGGATATCAGAGCCCTTCTGTGTTTTAGCTGTATGAGTTTTTAATAATAATAATAATAATAATAATAATAATAATAATAATAATGTTTTATTTATACCCCGCTTTTCAGCCAGACTATCAGAGCGGCTTACAATTTGTTAAACAGCTTCATTTACAATTGTAAGCTATTTGCCCCCAACAATCTGGGTACTCATTTTAGCGACCTCGGAAGGATGCAAGCCTGAGTCAAGCTTCAGCCCTTTGCTGGTCTTGAACTCGCCACCTTCTGGTTTTGAGTGAGTGGCTGCAGTACAGGCATTTAACCACTGCGCCACCAGGGCTGGCTCTTCTCTTTTCCTTTTCCCTGTTTCTTTATTTTCTATATATATTTTCTAAATGTGTATCATTTTGATTTTGTTTGTATAATAGACTGTTAGTGGTGGGGAAAAAATGATGAAGAAAGAAAAAAACAAATGGGTCTTAAAGCAAATCAAGCCCAAACTTTCACTGTTAAGTGAAGATAACTAAACTTGGGCTATTGTACTTTGGACATACCATGAGATTATGTCACTTGTGGAAAGAAGGCAATGATGTTTGGTAAAGTGGATAGCAGTAGGAAAAAAGGGAGATGGCACTTCAGGTGGATTATTCCAAAGAAGCTTCATTCTGACATGCCTCTGTGTCTGAAGAGATTACTACCATACGGCTTTTAAACTGTTATTATAGTAAACAAGAGGGCCAGTGTGGTGTAGTGTTTTGAGTGTTGGATTATGATTCTGGGGATCAGGGTTTGATCCCCAGCTAAGCCATGAAACCTACTGGGTGACCCTGGGCAAATCACATGCTCTCAGCCTCAGGGAAAGGCAATGAACAAATTTTGCCAAGAAAACCCCATGATAGGGTCACTTTAGGATCACCTAAGGCACACAGCTGCTGCAGCAGCAGCAACAACAACAAATGATAAGCAGTTAAAAATAGTACAATTTAAAACAACAGAATCCTCTTAATAGCCCTTCCTTAAAAACTTTCTGTTCTAAAAGCCTGTTGGAATACATTTGGTCCTTCATGTCCATGGGTTCTTTATCCAGTTGGTCTTCCATGTCCATGGATTTATCCAGTTGGTCCTCCTTACCCATGGATACTTTATCCACCGATTCAACTATCCACAGCTTGACAATAATATCTATATCTATATATACACCTTGATTTTTGCATTTTATAAAAGGGACGTCATTTTACTATGCCATTCTATTTAGTGAGCATCTACAAATTTTGGTATCCACAGGGGACCCTTGAGCCAAACCCCAGCAGATACCAAGGGTCCACTATAATATTTTCCTGTCAATCAAAAAATAGGAATTCTAGACTCCCTAGAGAGGGAATCCCAGAGAATTGGGATAACCATTGAGAAGGCTGGATCCTTTTTACCCATCAGCTACATCTGTGAAGGTAATGGGGATGATAGAAGGTCTAGAAGGTCTTGAAGTTCAACAACATCTGGAGGCCGGCCAGATCACCTTGGGACAATTAATCCATTTACCCTGGGATGAGCCAGCTATGTTTACTGTGCAGCTGTTGGGTGGGGACTCATCTGCCACCATTACAGAGCAGCTAGATGTTTCGAACCCCTTGTGTTCATCTAAAGCAAGAATGCACTTTGGAGCTAGCCAGTATTGCATTCTGGCATTCTAAACTAGCCATTTCCCCTATTTCCCAGCTATTTAAAAACAGCCACATAGGTGCTTTTAAAATGGCAGCTATTTTTAACCTCAGCAGACAAAATTGCCCTAAGTGGGAGTGAATCAATGTTGTGTGTTGTTTTTTCTTTTAAAAAAAAGGCACAAGTCCTTGAGGAAGAAAACTGAACTGCCTAAACCTTTCCCTAGATGAGGGCTGAAAGATTCTTTAAAGGCCATAAGTGGCTTCTAATATGTATTCTTGACACTTGAGTGGTGATTTAGTACTACTAAGAACATATTTACACTTAAGGCATAAAGTCTTAGCACGCTCCTTTTATAAAAGGTTGCTAATGGACTGCTTTTTTGTATTTAAAAAATGCATTAATAGGTGCTGTACTTGACTCCTTAGTATTTGATGTTTTCATATTAAACAAACAGACAATCAAAAAAGGTTAATATATGTATTCTACGCAACTCTTGGATTTATACCAAGGACAAAAGGCCTCTTAGGGTGGTAATTGATGACACAAGCTGTGTGAGATAAGAGTATCTGTCTTCTAATCACTATTCCTGCTCAAGGATTTTGCAAACCCTTGTGTAATTCACTCTCAAGTGGCTCTTTTAATGGGAATGCGCCCACACCCCAATCTCTTACTTGATTGAAGTGTCAGGCTCGCCTGTCCAGAAATCTTAACTTTGTCACAATGTACGTTGCAAACTTTGAGATTTTTAAGAAGCTTGCATGAATTGGTGAAGAGTCCTTGTAAACCTTACATTTTTGTGAACAACGTTACCTTCAAAGTTTTAGTCACTTTTCTTTTAGTTTCTCTGTTTGAGATGTCTGTATTTGTAGGGATGTCAAAATTTTGTCTACCTTTGCATACTTAACTTGAGAATGTTCTCTCTTTGGCTCTGGAATGACTCTTGAAATGATTTATATGGTTGGAAATTGACTTGCCTTTGCTAAAATTCATTCTCCTTCACCTCTTAATCCTGTAAACAAATCAGATAGAAACTCATTAAATGGTTAAGTTGTTGTTTAAAATTTATTTTAAAAGCAAAGAAAAAATATCTCCTTTTCTCAGTAGATTTCATGCTAGGCAGAAAAAGAAAGCCATCTTGAAAAATCTTCATCTGCTATTGAAAATACAGACTTTTGCTGGCATGACCTTTTGATAATAACCTTTCTGTTGTGTTCTTAATGGTCCTAGTGAGAGTGGGAAAATGCTAACCTGAAATTGTTTGTCTCTTCTGGATATTCACAGAGATGAGAGCCAATTTAGAAAGATTTTTGCCTTCCAGCATATCTGTGTATAGTGAATAGTGGTGGAAATTCAAAACAGTTCTCTCTGTGTTTTGTGTGTGTGTGTTCCAAAGAATGAAATACTGCTGTGTACAGAAATGACTTAGGGGTACAGTAGACAGTGCTTGATCTAAAGAATTCTGCCTTTGTAAGGATTTCCATTTAACTCCTTTTTGAGCTGACCTATAAAACAGTGCCTGGTCGATGGTCTACTCTTTTGTCTAGGTCTAAATTTCTATGGTAGGCAACTCCAAATGCAGTAGTTAGTTTTCAGTTGTCATCATGGTTGATGGTCAGAGATGAGGCCCTCCTCCTCCTCTTCCTTGGGTCATTTGACAATAAATTGACCACCCCTGAAGAGACAGTAATAATAATCAAAAAGAAATAGTTCAAAATCAATGTAAAATCATGCTCCCATTTGTAAAATCATGCTCCCAGACTAGTGGTACAGTCTTTTCCTGTTAGTTATCAACATGGCTATGGTTGAACTTTAAGATTCAGAAGCAAGATGGCACTGAAAACAAATTTCTAAGGACATCAATGGGAGAAGATAGTTGCTTTCGTGTCGTGCTTTTTGGGCTGCCTAGATTTCGAAATAGAATGCATCCAGCAAGACTTTTGTTATGTTATGTTATGTTAGAAGCAGTGTGGCAAGTAGGTTTGCACAATAATTTAAATAAAAATAAAAGATGGAACTTAAAAAATCAATTATTAGTGATTTATGATTAAATGTGAATCCTGTGGCAAACCTCAGTAAAAAAAAATAAATCAGTTATTGCCTATGACTTCTTGCTCTTTCATGTGATAATGAACATGCTATTGTTCCACACAGGAAAGTGTGGTTCTGGTTTGCAAATGATTTTGCAAATGCAGATGATTACTGGAATAGCATAGTGAAAATCATGTTTCTTTGATGCATCGTTCATGTGCTTATTTTAAAAATGAGAAGATTGTCCCATTATCTGCTGGGTGCATCATCTCAGGAGAGATTTTTTGAGGATCAGAAAATATGAATTGCATGTGCTGTGCACCTAGCAATAATGATGTTTTAGCAGAAAATTCATTTGTCTTTGGCTCTAATCAAAATACTATAAGCCATCCCTGTCAAACAATTCTGTGGTTATGAATGGTTAATACCTTGAGATAATTTTCTTATGTTCTTTCTTTCTTTCTTTCTTTCTTTCTTTTGACCACTCATTTGATTAAAATTCCTACATATTTTTAAAGTTTTGAAAGGACTGCATTAGTTGCTGATCCATTTCTGAGACAGCATCAGGTTTTGTGTGCTTAAAACCTTACATGACTTGGTTGCAGATTAGCCACATAAGCATAACATGTAAATAACTGGGTGGAATGGGGTGGGGTGGGCAGTGCATCACCAGAAAAGAAGGTGCATATCAGTATAAAAGTTGCACAAATGCTAATTTGTATGTATAGATGCAACCTGAGACATAATTGCTGCAGTTTAAATTTTGCTGAAGGTGGGCCAGTTCATTTCCTTTCCTACCCTCCTTCAATAACTTTACTTCTCTTTTTAATTACCCACCCAGTTTACCACAAATAAATTATTCAGGTCACCAAATAAATAACTCAGGTCACCCCTGTACCAGGTCCTCTTCAATTAATTTACCCCAATTAATTTTCCACCCAGATCCTTCTTCAAATCTGTTTCTCTTCATTTAATTACCCGTGCTCATCATTGCCTCCTAGACACCTCTAGATAAATTAAATACTTATTATTATTATTATTATTATTATTATTATTTATATAGCGCTCTAAGTTTACACAGTGCTGTACATACAATCTTATAGTTAGATGGATCCCTGCCCACAGGCTTACAGTCTATAAGACAACACAAAAGGAAAAGGTGAAGGTGGTGGGAAGGGGATGAGGTCCAGTGGTTCTCTCCCTTTGGGGCCTGGACCAAGGCAGATGGACTGGAGGGAGGGCTTGGGTTCTTAAAACATAGTTAAGAGGAGGCGTCCTGGGGCAGATGGCACAATCCTGGGAATGCTTCCCTAAACAATATAGTCTTTAACTTACTTTTGAACCTGGATAGAGAAGTGATGAGGTGCACATGTGGGGAAAGAAGGTTCTAGGAGTGAGGGGCAGCAAGTGAGAAGGGACGAATCCGGGATGGAGCAGTGGAAATCCTCAGCTGGGACAGGAGACCTTGACTACCAGAACGGAGGGTACGAGAAGGAGTGTGAGGAGAAAGAAGTTCAGACAAGTAAGGAGGGGCCAGTCCGTGGAGGGCTTTGAAAGTCAATAACAAAAGCTTGTACTGAATGCGGAAGGGGAAGGGGAGCCAGTGAAGGGAGGATAAAAGAGGAGAAACATGGTCAAAGCGGCGAGCAGATGTGATAATACGTGCAGCTGAGTTCTGGACAGAGATTAAAGGATGGAGATGAGAGAGAGGAAGCCCTGTCAGAAGAAGGTTACAATAATCTAGTCACAATACCAGTAAGTCATGGACCAGAGTCTTGGTGGTGGAGGCTGAGAGGAATGGACGGATTTTAGCAATGTTGTAAAGAGAGAATCTACAGGTCTTGGCGGTGGCCTGAATCTGGGGGATAAATGACAGAGAGGAGTCAAAGATGAAACCAAGACTGCGGGCTTGCTGAACCGGATGAATAGAAGTGCCGTCAACAGAAACAGAAAAGGAGTATTGAAGGGTGGGCTTAGGTGGGAAGATGAGAAGCTCTGTCTTAGACATATTGAGCTTCAAGCGCCGATATCGCATCCACTGAGAGATGGCAGCCAGACAAGAGGAGACTTGCTGTTCAAGCCCCGGCGAAAGGTCAGGGGTGGAGAGATATAGCTGAGTGTCATTGGCATACAGATGATAGGAGAAACCAAAAGAACTGATGATATATTAACTTATATCCCCCAAATTAATATTTATTTTATTTTATTTTTCCTTCAAGCAATTGTATCCAGCCTTTTAGCTAAAATGGCTCCCTTGCTTACTTACAAGATTTTTAGTAAGACAATACCTAAAAAAATATAGAAATGTATTACATAAACATGATTTCTTGTCGTTGTGTGCCTTCAAGTCATTTCAACTGTAAGGCAAACCTATCACAGGTTTTTCACGGCTGAATTTGTTTAGAGCAGGTTTGCCTTTGGGCTTCCTCTGAGGCTGAGAAAGTTTGCTTTGCCCAATGTCACCCAATGGGTTTCCATGGTCAAGCAGGGATTCAAACTCTGTCCTCCCAGTATCCTAGTCCAGCACTCCAACTACTACATGATGCTGGCTCTAATATATAGTAAGTTGTTGTTGTGTGCCTTCAAGTCATTTCTGACTTCAGGCGACCCTAAGGTGAACTGTCACAGTGTTTTCTTGGCAAGTTTCTTCAAAGGGGATTTGCCATGGTCATCCTCTGATGCTGAGAGAGTGTGACTCGTCCAAAGTCACCCAGTGGGTTTCACCACTAAGCAAGGATTCAAATCCTGCTCTCCAGAGCCATCTTGGTGTTGTGGTTTGAATGTTGGACTACAGTGGTCAAACATTCAAACCACTACACCATGTTGGCTCTATACAACAAATAACAACAACAAATAAATATTTTTATAAATATTTTTATAGAAAATATGAAAAATAGAGAAATGAAAACATGCTGTCAGCCCCTCTGTATCTATGGATTTTTTATCCACGAATTCAAGCATCCACAGTTTGCAAATATTTTTTAAAAACATATAAATTCTGAAAAGCAAATCTTGATTTTGTCATTTTATATAAGGAACACCATTTTACTATGCCATTGTATATAATGGATCTTGAGTATCCATGAATTTTGGTATTCATGGGGGGTCTTGGAACAAAACCCAGTGGATACCAAGGGCCCACCGTATAAAGAGTTCAATACAATATTGTATTAAACATATCATGTGAAAAATGACATACAGCATAGCCAAAAGTAACATTGCATATATGGCAAGAGAATAAATGAAATACATAACAATATAAGAATATATAAAATAAAGACCAACACTTATATTGTTGTTTTTGTTGTTGTTAACTGCCCTCAAGTCGATCTCCATGCATGGAGACCTCTCTAAGACCCCCCATCTCTACCATTCTGTGGCACCCCTGGTTGAGTCTCTCCATCTGGCACATCATCGTTCTTTCTCCTACCTTCCACCTTTCCTAGCATCACTGTCTTTTCTAATGAGTCATGCCTTCTCATAATGTGGCCGAAGTATGATGGCCTCAAATTGATCATCTTGGCTTCCAGGGAGAATTCAGACTGTTGTTCATCTTTTTGGTCATCCACAGTATCATTAGCACTCTTCTCCAGAACACATCTCAAATGAATTCTTTTTCTTTCTGTCAACTTTCTTCACTGTCCAGATCTCAAATCTATACAATGTGATGGACAATACAGTGGTTTTGATTATTCTTTTAGTATTCAGTGTTGCATCTTTTGCAATTTAGGATCTTGTCTAGTCCCTTCCCAATCCTAGTCTTCTTCTGATTTCTTGACTGTATAGCATCTGTTCTGATTAATGTTTGATCCAAGGTATTAAACAAACTCCTGTGGGATAAAGAAGTTGTAATAGTACTAATGGCAGTGACTGAGGGATTTCAAAGAACTATGTATGATGAACAACCAACAATAGCAATGCACTTATACAAAAGTCCAAGAAACAATTACAAAACACTGGAAAGCTATGAATAATGAGCAACCAGACAGCTGTCCCCATGACTTGTCCAATTATTTCAGCTTTTCGTCTCAGGCAGTTTACAGCTTTTCAAAAACCCATGTGCTGTATAGTCAGGTACTGTATAGATTCTTTCTAAACAAACTACCCCCAGCTGGAACAGTATTCCTTGATATATGGTCTCCAGAGGCAATTTTCAGATTTTCAAAACTTTGGGGCTTTTTAGACCGCCCCAAAAGGGGCGGTCCATTGTCGCCCCTTCTGGCGGCGGGATGATGCCGAGGCTGCCGCACGGGCAGCCTCGAGGCCTCATCCCGCCGCTTTTGGAGGCCGCTTGGAACCGGCAAACTGCCGGTTCCCTGCGGCCTCCAAGCGGGGTGCAGCAGGTGCTCTGGGCACCCACTGCACCCCGCTTCCCTCGGCGGGGCTGAAGGGGGAAAGGGGCCGCCGCCGCGGCCCCTTTCTCCCTGGGTCTTTGCCGCGGCCATTTAAAGGCCGCGGCAAAGACCCGCCGCAAGAAAAGAGCTCCGAGAAGGAGCTCTTTTTTTGCGCCGCAGGAAGGGCGCGATTGGTGCCCTCCCACGGCACAAAAGCATCATAACGTGCACAGCGCGTCAAAACGCTGCGCAAGTGATGAGGCTTTTGTGGCGCCACCGTATGGACGCCGCCATCTTTAAATGGCGGCGTCCATGCACTTTAGGGTTAGGGAGGGTGTAAACGCTATGCCCTCCCTAACCCTAAAGGCGGGCTTTTTAGCCCTAAACGCGCCCCTTTTTGCCCGTGTAAAATGGGTCTTTAAGACAATCCCTACCTTCCAGTTTATTATCTAAATTTAAGATGGGACTTATGAGAAAGCAGAGATGGAGAGGTTATTTTACCCCAAACCTTACCTAGATTAACCTGGAAATGATTCTGTCACACACACCCCATAGTATTAGCCTTCCAGATCTTCCCCTATATTGGTTCCTCTTTGGCATTAACCTTAACCACACATTTCCGTTCTGCCCCAGCTAAAGCAGAAAGGAAGGAAGAAATTGTAGCATTTTTCTTATTTTTTTGCATCAAGATATGTTTGACCTTCTCAAAGTGGTGGGAAAGGAATCTGAAGGAAATTATTAGGCTTTATTTCAAAGCATATCATTTTAGCAGACAGAGAAGCCAGGTGTCAGTCCAAAGAACACCTCACATAATGAACATTTAAAAGGCAATACAGCTTAGCCTTAGTGTCACCATAAGTCAGGATTGAATTGAAGGCACACAACAAGAACATTAAAAACAGGTATACTTCAGTTAATAAAGTAAACTTGTTCCTAGGCATTACTTCTTTACCAGAAAATTTGGTACCAAAAACTGTAATAACATGGAAAGAATAGGAATAGGTTCCTGCACCATAAAAAAAGAGCAGTTTAACAAGTTTCAGCCATTTTTAAATCCAAAGTAGCAATATCCACATGTGAAATGAAACAATCAATTCAGTTAAGTCTTGCATGAGTAAATGAAAACACAGTCGTCCCCCGGATTACGAAGGTAATCCGTTCCGGGATTACCTTCGTAACCCGGAAGCTTTCGTTTCCTGGGGGACCGCTATTCGCAACGGACCGCGCAGCCGATTTAAAGGGGCCGCACGGTTTTTTTATTTCGTATCCCAGGGGATCTTTCGGATCCCGGGGGATACAGTAGCGGTCCCGCCGGTTTCGGATCCCGGGGGTTTTCGTAACCCGGGGGATTCGTAAACCAGGGGACCACTGCATTTTGAACCTTCAAGAGATACTTGATGGCCTTTCTCAAAATTCACCCAGGGATTGCCTTTTCTTTTGTGCCTCCATTTTTTAAAAAAATATTTTTGTTGTAAAGCATCATGCATCTAGGGGGAACTACAGTACCGGTATCTGTTAAAATAAATTCAGTTTATTGATATACTGCCATCTATGCATATGACACTTTACAAAGGAAAAGTATGACAGATCCTTGTTCCAAGGGGTTACAATATAGAATAGATAAGGGAACGAAACAGAGGAAGGAGGAAATGGCAGCAGGGATAGCTAGGGAAATTATATTTAAATTATATTTATTTTACTTAGGACTAATAAAGTATAATGGAGAGAGATTTTGGGAGTCTGGGAGGCATATACCACCTCCCCCCCCCCCCCCGTCTCTCTCTCTCTCTGTGTATGTGAATGTGGATTTAAAAAATGCTCCAAATGACATTTCCACCATTTTTGAAGACCCTCTGTGGATTGAGGAGATCTTTCCATCATGTTTTGGGATCCCTTGGGCCACTTTATGGTCAGGGGAACCTTTTCTGAAGCACGAAGTGAGCAGGGAAGTGACTTCTGTCCCTTTCCTGTTATTAAAAAGGACCTCTCCTGGGTTTAAAATGGACCACAAATGCCCCAAAGAATATTATTATTATTATTATTATTATTATTATTAATATTATTTATATGGCGCTGTAAATTTACACAGTGCTGTACATACAATCTTAAATTAGATGGATCCCTGCCCTCAGGCTTACAGTCTAATAGAGACAACACAAAAGGACGAGGGAAAGGGGATGGGAAGGGAAGGGAAGGGGATGAGGTCTAGTGGTTCTTCTCTCCCTCTGGGGCCTGTACCAAGGCAGATGGACTGGAGGGGGGCACAGCCTCTTAATACATAGTTAGAAGGAGGCAGATATCCCCTATGTCCCCTAGACAGCATTTGGTGAAGTGGAAGCAATGGGAGTTACAGCCCTCAAAGGTCTCCTAAGGGGCTAATGTTCTTTCCTTCCACAGTTGCCCATTCCTGTTGTAATACCTTCTCAAGATCAGCTTAGAAGATCACATGGTGACTTCACCTGAATTCTTTGGCCCTTATCACATGAGGGACTTACTTCATGGTAATCGTAGCCCAAACATTGGCCAAATGCTCCAGAAACACAGAGGTGGGATTATCCATCGTGCTTCTGAAACGTCACTGAAGTGCTCTCATTGTTCTTTCATCAACCAATCATTCACGGAGAAGCCATTTTTATAATAATGAGATCATCCGTTATTACAAAAATGGCTTCTCCACAAACAATTGATCGACGGAAGAACAATGGAATGCCTCAATTACATTTTAGAAGCATGACAGACAATCCCACCTCTGCACTTCTGGAGCATTTCGGCAATATTTGGGCTATGATTATCACATTATAAGCCCCTTGTGTGATAGAGTCCTTACTCTCAACTTTTCACTGACATCAAAGGACCTTTGTGTCCTTTACAAGGTGTTCATGTAGGCCAAGACAAAAACACTGGTGAAACCAAGCCAGTCCAGGGTCATATATGGAAAATCAGGAAAAGCATGATTGAATGGTCTAAGCATGAAGGGCAGTCTGAGCAGGGTCAAATGGTAGTGAGGAAGTCACTAAAGGGAAAAAAAATCTAAAGAGCAAACTGAAGATCATGAAAATAGTAAGCAAGGAATGACAAACAATGCCAAATGCAGATTGTGGAATGCAGGAAAATAGCCTTGGCTGTGCTAATTTATAGCTAGCTGTAAATCAGCACAGTTGGCCTAATTAGCCTGGTGTTTTCCTTTTAATGTTGGTCAAGGCCTTTCCTGCTCTTTTGTCACTGCCAGCCTTCTTTAGTTTTACAGCTAGGCTGCTAGCCTCCTCTGGTTTTGACTGGAGCCTAATATCTTGGCTCTCCTCTTTTCCTTTTTCAACTGAGGAAGCCTCCTGCAGGTAGCCCAAGACACTTGAGTCCCCCCCCCCCCCCCATGGCCATTTCTACTTTCTTCATGCAGAGATGAGTCACAGATGCTCCTTCAAGCTCTGCCCAAGTCCCTTTGTGTGCTTCATAGAAAGGAATCTCCTATTACTACTGATTGATGATCTAAGAGAACATGACCATTTCCCCTACACTCTCAATTCATGAGCAGTGTGAAGGAGGTGATGAGAATCAATGTACTTCTTTTGCATCCAAATTGGAATGGCAAGTGACACATTAAAGGAGTCCTTCAGCCCAGATGAGTAGGATTCAACTTTGTGGGCTGGATGGGGAATTTTCACTGGGTGGATTATGGTCAAAATCCAGATATGCCCTTCCATAGATATGGGACCCAGTTGGATGAGAGCTGTAGTATTGCAGTTGTTTGAGCACTAGACTATAACACTGGAGACCAGGCCTTGAATCCCCGCCTAGCCATGGAAATCCACTAGCTGACCTTGGGCAAGTCCACACTCTCAACTTCTCAGAGGAAGGTGAAGGCAAATATTGCCAAGAAAACCCTGTGATAGGTTTACCTTATGGTCACCATAAGTGGGAAATGACTTGAGAGCACATAACCACCACCACCACCACCCCAAAATCCTTGGAATTCTTAGGCTATTAACATTACTGTAACTAGATCCTGAAATGCTAAATTTTCACAATCCACTGTTGGTTGGAAACATCCAATTTACTTTACATGTTGAAGAGCTGAGATAGTATGACATGTACGGTGATCATTGAAATGGTTGCCTGAATTATCTTCGATGGTATTTTCACACCTGCCACTAAACTATGAAATATCACTGATAGCTATGCTTGTAATTGTTGATTTATTAATTGCCAGCCATATGGGAAAGTGTCAGAATAATATTCCTTCATTATTGATATCCTTGTGTTATTGCAGAAGAATGCATCTGAGGTGGAAAAAAGAACTGATCTTATTGCTGTTACTTGTTCTCCTTTTCCAGTCAAATATTGTGAAACTGACCAAACCAGTGGCACTGTGGACACAGCAGGATGTGTGCAAGTGGTTGAAGAAACATTGTCCTAATCAGTATCAGATCTACAGCGAATCATTCAAACAGCATGACATAACCGGTAAAGTATGGAATATCAGACATATTTCACTTCAGAATTTTTATCTGTGTGTTTCATTTTTTAAATGGCTTGTCTTGTTTTACATTTGTAACTTGTTTTACAAGTGGGGACTGATTAATGAAATGTCTATTAATCATTCATCTAATGTTGAACACTGAACAGTGTGAGGTCAGGAGGGAATAAACAGTGTACAGCTGCATTATTTAAAGGAATGATTAGTGGAAGATCTACAATGAGGGAGCTTTATCATGCTAAAGGTTTGCCATTTTAATTGGAGTTTTTGAAGTGATATATGCCCACCTAAGGAACCCAGCTTAAAGCTTAAAGTCAAGGTGCAAGGAAAATAAGGAATGAATAGATTTGGATTTAATGAGACTTTGAATGCAAGAAATGTTGCTTTACAGAGGTGGCCTAGCCCAGGGGAGCACTACATCCTTTGTATAATGATGCTAGAAAAAGGGGAGTATATCTGGATGTTGGATGTGACTTTTGGGAGATTGAAACATCCTCTCCAGAGAAGAAATAGTTAGGAGCCTGAATTCTTCCTGACATAGATTTAAAATGTTAAGCAGGAAAGAAATGTTGGCTTACCCACTTCTCAGCCATCCACTGCCTCCATTTTCCCCAAACCATCTCCTTGTTTTCTTTTAAGGCATGCTTTTTTATTAACCCCTTCAAATACTTAAACAGGGCTATCATATCACCTCTTCACTGTCTCTTCTGCAGGCAAAACACCCCTAAGTCTCTCCTCATAAGACACGATTTCCAGACCCTTCACCATTTTGGCCACCCTCATCTGGACACGCTCCAGCTTGTCAACATCTTTTTTGAATTGTGGTTCCACTGTATATAGTATTCCAGGTACTGATAAGACCCTGCCCCATGCCACCAGATGATCTCTCCCAGTGGTTTCAGGTAGATGTTAAATAACATTGTAGTAGAATGGCCATATAACAGCTCCTTTTTTTGAGGACAGCTATCTTCAAGTACTACCTTCTGAAACCTGCCAGAGAGATAAATCTGGAACCACTGAAGCAGAGTGCTTCTAATTCCCAAATCCCTCCAGAAGGATACCATGGTCAGTGGTATCAAATGCTGCTGAGAGGTCCAAAAGCACCAGGCACACTCCCCTGTCAATGTGTAGGTCATCCATTAAGGTGATCATAACAGTCACAACTCCATATGCTACTTTTTTGAAATGGGTCTAGGAAGTGTGTCTCATTCAAGACTACCTGGAATTACAAAGAACCTGCCCTATCACTTACATTGCCCACAAAAGGAAGATTTGATACATCTAGTATAGTTGTTAAAGTCTAAGGGGTTCAGGGAGGGCTTTTAAAGAACTGGTTGCACCATTTCTTGTTTTAAATAATGAAAAACTTCCCTCCCTGAGAGATGTGTTAATAACATATTGTAATTAATATCTCCTCCTTGGATGACCAACCAAAGAGAACTGGGAGTGAGAGGACAAATTGTCTCCCTTTACTCACTTTAGGAGCGTGTCCACAATTTTGGTACTCACCAACGGAAAATGACCCAATATAATCCTACTCAAGGAGTTTCATCTATGTTGGCTCTTATCCAAGGATGTTTTGTCTGTGAAATAACTGTTAAAAGCATCACAATGAACTGCTGAAAGCGCTAGAGCTGGATTCATGGCGAAGGTGGCTGAGTTTGATGCTTCACCACTCTTAACAGTTCTGCTGAATGCAAATTCATAGGTGCAATATGGGCAGAGAAAAATGCATTCTTCACTGCATGTACAGTTGACCTTTGTATTCATGGATTCTTTATCCATGGATTCAACCATCCACAGCTTGAAAATATTTTTAAAAAGTATAAATTCCAAAAAGCAAACCTTGATTTTGTTATTTTTAATACCATTTTACTGGGCTATTGTATATAATGGGGACTTCAGCATCCACAAATTTTGGTATCCATGAGGAGTCCTGGAAGCAAACCCCAGTGGATACAACAGGCCCACTGTATTGCCACCTTATAGGAACAAATATGTTTTCTATGTTGTGTATTATCGGATATAAGTTGAGTTTTCTGCCATCTTCAATTCAGTCATCATCCTTCTCCTTTGGGTCCTCTATATAATAAGCAACCTGAATAGTAATGAATTGGAGAGGACGTTTGGAGTGATCATGTCAATAACCCTAGTGAGGTCTTGATTCCATCTTTTGGGCAGGGCTTCAACAGAATTGTTGGTGGTACCAGCCATAAAAACCTCTAAGGCTTCCCAGAATCATGAAGGATCCATTAGCCTTCAGGGGCAGACCATTTTAATAGGTCCACAAGCCCTGTGGGGCCAGATGGTAGCTGTGGTACTAACTCAGACCAAAAAAATGATCTGCCCATGACACCTGGGAGATTATTAATCATCTCTGCCCACAGATTTGTACATTCCAATCTGAAAACAGTGTGACCTGATGAATGTAGAGGTCCTGATATGAGTCGGGATAGGCTAATGTTTTGTCATGGAAGCCATGAACTCCTGAACTGCAGTTGATAGACTGGTCAGAAATGGAACGTTTAAGTCACTCAGGATGAAAAGTCTGAGTGACTCCAACTCTGAGACTAGTTCTGTGAGCTCAGCCAAGAAGTCTTATAGACAATGGTATTCTAGAAGAATATCCTGTCTGTCCAGGGTCTTCAGGATCAAGCATATGCACTCAATGTGGTTCAGCTTCCTAATAGGTAATCTGGTTAGGTTAAGAAGGTCTTTGTAGACCTCAGCCATGTCTCCATCATGATGCATCCACTTTTCCGCAACTGCTTGCTAATACAGTACCCTGCTGGGAGAGGCTGAGCTATGTCAGGCCGCTATCATTTCACAGCCATGTTTCTGTAAAGAATTCCTGGCCAGCCTCCTCAACTATCTGTAAGGAGATCATAGATTGTATGTACTTTATTTTAAACTGATCTGTCATTACACAGGTTTTGTGGGTAGCTTGATTCATTCCCTCAAGAGGATGGCAGGATGACTGGAACATAAGACAGATATTAAGCCTCTCTCCCTCATCTGTAATGACATGTCAACGTGCCATCTCCATATCTTCCTCTGTGATGGAATAAGTTCTGGGCAAGGAAAAGAACTATGGGCAGATAATTGTGCCCATATACTAGTAAATGGTTTAGAACTGGGAAGGCTTAACGTTAAAAAATTTGACACCTATCAAAGCCTGCCTGAGGGTTGAGGTCTACTGAGGGGGACGACTCTGTGTTCCATGAGTGAACCCAAAACACTGTTTGAGGAGAGGGGAGAAAGCCTTATCAATTGTGGCACCCCAGCTGAGAAATGTCCTCGCCTTGGAGGCCTATAGCTATCAACATGGGCTTCATTTAGACACCAAGTAGAGACTTAGCTGTTTATTAAGTGATTCACTCTAAAATGTATATCCACATAGTTTTAAACTGTTTTAACCTTTTAAAGCTGTTTTAATTTATTATCATGTTTAATGTGTTTTAGTCTATTACATTTTTTATAGTTTTAAATTTATTTAATATGTTTATACTGATTCTTTCTGTATGCCACCCTGAAATATCATGATATAGGATAGGATATAATTTTTTTAATAAATACATTCATTCATTTCTTTATACATACTTCCTTCACTCTGATATAGAAGATGATGGTCTTTGTGCACATGTATTTTGTTGGCATGACCGTAGGTCTTTGTTCAAAGTACAGTATCCTTTTTGTTCCAGAAAGGTTGCCCTAATGAGGCTTGTGATGTTCTTAAAAATGAATGCTTGAATGCTATGTTGTCTGCACCTATTGTGTTTGAAGTTCATGAGGCAAAATGTGTATGTTCTTTGTTGCTGTTATGTGCCTTCAGGTCAACACTGACTTATACAGCCCCTATCATAGGGTTTTCTTGAGAAGCTGTGTTCAGAGGAAGTTTGCCATTGCCTTCCTTTAGGCTGAAAGAGTGTAACTTGTCGAAGGTGACCCAGTGTGTTTCCATGGCAGAGCTGTGATTCAAACTTCTAGTGTCTTAATCCTTTTCTAGCCTGGTTTAATTTAGCCAAAACCCAAGCAAATAAAAATAAAAACTCAGAAGCCTCCACAAGTCATCTGATCACTCAAGGAACAAATTTATTTCTTGTGTTGTGCTGCAGCTCACTTACCCATACAAATGTTGTCCTATTTGTACCTATAGTCCAGAGGTCAGCAAAATGAAGATTGTGCACCACATATAGTACATTTTTCTTATTAAACATGCCCCAAACACTCAGATGTTGCATTGCAAGTGTCCTAGTCCTTGTGTATGTGTATGTGCCTTCAAGTCACCTGTTGATTTATAGCAGCCTTATGAATTTCATATGGTTTTCATTGGCAAGGAATACTCACAGGTGGTTTTGCTAGTGGTAGGGAAATTGTCATGGCAAGTGGATGCCTGCCTTCCAAATCACAGAATCAACTTAGTGGTACTGAGGGTCATAGCAAGTATAAGTTCTGGTAGCTTATTATTATGACTCTTACAATCCATAGATGTTTGCATCTTTTCATTTTTAAAACAAAAGACAGGTTCTTCACCTCTAGACAGTGAAAAAGATTAAATTCTTTCTATCAGGTAAGATATTAATATCAGTTATTCTAATTATGCAGACCAACAAATGGAAAAGGAGAAAGCTGAGAGGTATCCCATATAAATAGTTATCACTGCATTTAGATAAAATCCTCCATATTGTAGAAGATTAAATACTGAATATTGGGCAGTAGTGACCCTCTGGCAAGACCCAGAGGCTGATAAGGAATCTATGGGGTGGTGGATATAGCCAACCTCAGGTAGAACAGAGAGAGGTAGTTACTAACATCAGGCCCCTTGGCTCTCTTCTCCTCACTCTGATAGTTACTATATATTTCTCCTCCTTACTCGCTGTCAGCCACTTATATGCCAGAAAAAAATGTCCTGTAGTTACTACCCCCTCTTGCTGGGATGGAGTTAGAGAACAAACTAATAGATGGCAATAGTGAGGAGGAGGAAGGCTAGTTAGGAAAGACAGCTCTCCATAATGGGCCTCAGCAGGTGCCCAGCTGTGGCATTCTCTGGGGAGATGTCATTTTGTTTGTTATTGTGTGCCTTCAAGTTATTTCTGATTTATGGCAACCCTAAGTTGAGCCTAACATTGAGGATTTTTTGGCAATATTTGTTCAGAAGAGGTTTGCCATTGCCTTCCCTTGAGGCTGAGACCATGTAACTTGCCCAAGGTGGGTTTCATGGCTGAGCCACATTGGTTTCTATGTATTATAGTCAAAAATCAATGTGCAAAGCTTTCCCAGGGATTTGTGAGTATATATGCCTTTGAAAGTTAGAAGCTTAATAAATATTTCTTATGTTTTTTTCTGCTTTTGGGAGAGGGTAGTGGTGTGAAGTGAGAGAGAATGGTTTTCCTGACTCCTTTGCAGAAGTTCCTAAGGATGTACATCAGTAAAGGACCAGATGTGTTTGGAAAGCTGGGTCACCTTACTGAGAGATTAAGAGTCAACTTCTTTAGATATTAAAGTTCTCTTTCAGTTCATCCCTCTTCCCACCACACACATTCCACCACCCACCAAAGGCTGATGGTGATGTCTTGCATAAGGCTCCCCCAGCCCCTCTTGCAGGTTGGTTGTTGAAATACAAGAACCAGAATTGGCCATTGACAAACGATCTCCATTGCCAGGGTTGCTGGGAAGTCCCTTCTATCAAGTCCTCAAAGCTTGAAAAAATTACTTTTTTAGACTGCATGTTTCTGGCTCCAGCCCCTACCCATGTGGCAAGTGCCCATGTTGGCTGAGAATTGAGAGTTGCAGTCAAAAAAGTAACTTTTACAAGTTCTGCACAGTGCTGTGCCAGATGGACTAACTTTGGTGTAAAGGGGTACCTCATATTCAGCAGACCTAAGCAATATCACCTTGTTTCTCCTATAAAACACTTCTTCCAACTATGGATGAAGGAGTGGGACCATTTCTTAAGAAGAGTGTGTGTGTGTTGTGTGTGTGTGTGGGGGGGGGGGGGTTAGAGAAATGGAAAGAAGTTTAATTGGGAACTCTCACCCAAATCAGCATTCTTTAAACCTTCTGAAACTTGCAAGAAACTACAGCTTGCCTTTGACATTTGCAACATTTCCAGGCAGTAGGGACAACACAAAACAATGCTTATGTTTTTAAATGTGAATGGCTAAAGTCATAGAATCATAGAGTTGGAAGAGACCACAAGGGCCATCCCGTCCAACCCCGTGCCATGCAGGAAATCACAATGAAAGCATACCCAACAGATGACCATTCAGCCTCTGTTTAAAGACCTCCAATGAAGGAGAGTTCGTGTGCATAATTCTGAAAAATACAGAAAAAAATGAATCAATGAGGAAGGTTCTGCCAGGTAAATCAAGCATATTAATTCACAAATGGGGGGAAATTCATTGAAGGTAGAATGATTTTCACTATGGTGAAAAAGTACAAAATCTCACAGTCAATTATGAAATACAGATGTAAGAAAAATGAAGCTGGGATTCAGTAAAAATAAAGCAGAGGTTTGGTTTTTTTTTTTTTTGGTTTTTTTTTGCATCCCTACTTTTGGGTTTCACATCTTATGCTCTTCTATAAGTGGGACACTTGGCTGTTACATGTGCTTCCTCAAGTTCCGCTGCCTGTTCGTTTATTGTTCAGAATTTAATCTGTCAGGCCGTATCTTCCATAAACAAGGTTTTTAAGTATATCTTTGGAAGAGCATCTTCGAAATGCAGTAATTATTATACGTAAACCCCATTCTGTCAAAAGATAATACAAGAGATACTTATGCTCAAATTTGACTAACAGCATCAGCCTTTATATAGGTAATGTTTTAATTGAAACCCCCCCCCCCCCACACACACACTTCCACATTTTTATTTTCCATGTCAAGTATGCCATTGCAGTGATCAACTGTCAGTCTTCCACCTAGTTTTAGGGCTACAGAGGTATGTGGGGACTATTGCATGGAAATCCTACAATTCTTTGAATTATTAAGAAGTCTTCCACAATATCCTAGATGGCCATGGTCAGACTGGCCATCTTCTTTCTTCATCTCACCTGTAAGAGAGGGTGGCAAGAGGCTTCAGGGCTTCTTTGGCCAAAAAAGATCAGTTTGGTTTTGGCTTCCACAATTTGGCTTGAATTTAATAGAGTGGGTGCTCCATACAGTGGTTGGCTATGGATCCATTAATTTGACTATCCATAGATTGCTGTGCCTCGGTGAACACACATCACCACCAGTGAATAATATGGAGAGTAATCATCCACATTTTGGTGCAGTAAGAGGATGGAACTGAACCTCAGTGATACAAACAGCCCACTGTACCACAGTCAGAATTATACATGACATAGAATTTCTGATTTCTGTTAATAGTTGTGAATACAGGACAGTGAACAAAGCTGACAAAAGAGCAGGTCATTTGACATGTGATGCTGTACAAGAATTTTGTGGATACCATGAACCACCAAAAAGACAAATAATTGTCTGAGAGTGAGTGAAGCCTGAGCTGAGGCTTTTGTATTTTGGATACATCACAAGATGTCATGACTCATTGGAAAAGATCATAAGAAGTTACCTACAGGATTGCTTCCTTCCACATAATGTGCCCCGTACACTCAGGTCCTCTAGCGAACATTTACTCCCATCTGCCATGACTAGGAAGCGAAATAGACCACTTTGCAGTATTGAAGCCTGGTGATTTCATGTCCTGCCTTTGTGTCATCACCTTCCTGTGACACAGAACTCTTCAATCTGCTTGCTCATCATGGCTTCCACATGAACTAGAATAACTTTTTACCTATGTCCCATATTGCTGCATCTAGGACATTTTCTTTTGGATGCATCCATCCTGACAGATTTGCCTGGAAGACAGCTGGTGTGTAATCACTGGCATCATTTCCAGGTGACTCAGGGGTGTATCGTGTCTAAATGCCACACCCCCAAGCTGGCTAGAAGCCAGCTTTACTGGGCCAGCTGTTTTGGCCTTAGGTTTGCAACTGTCAGCTTTTCTTCAGCAGCCCTAGACTGTCAAATGACCTGCTGGAAGAGATTTAACAGCTGAATACGCTGCCTGAATTTAAAAGAGCATTAAATACCAGTCTCTTCCAGCACCAAATAGGAGCAGATATCCCATTATTAATAAATGGCTTCTCCAAGGCTTCCCTAAGAATGTTTTCCTCACGGGAGGAAAACGAGAAGCTTCTATTACACTTTAGAAGCACAACAGATGATCCCACCTCCAGCGCTTCTGCAACGAAAAGGCAAGGTTTGGGGAACATTTTGAGCAGCGGGTGATAAGTTCCTATCTGAATTAAAAGAGCATCGAAGACCAGTCTCTTCTGGCAGGCTTATCCAGATGACTTTTAAATTGTGAATTTTAAATGATAAATTTTAGATGTGGGTAGTTTTAATATGTCTATATCTTATTTGTCCTATTAAATTGATGAATGTTTTAACTTATGTGTTTTGACTGATTTTCTTTGTTTGTTAATTGTTTTTGTCCCCCACCTCAGTCCATGGGGAGACATGGGTAATAAATATATTATCATTATTATTATTATCATTAAAGTGGAAGGTAGTAGGAAAAGAGGAAGACTTTGTTACAGATGGATTGACTCAATAAAGGGAAACGATGGCTCTCAGTTTGCAAGAGTTGAGCAGGGCTGTTGACCAGGGCTCTTGGAGGTTTCTCATTGATAGAGGTCACTGTACATTGAAGCTGACTTGACTGCCAACAAAGGAAGCAATGTGATTAGGAGGAGACTGGAACATGGAAATTCTTGCTGTTATCTTTAGTCACTGATTGGAGATAATATTTGGGATTCTTTTTCTGGCCCCATAATAAGCAGGAGGGTTGGAGAGGAGCTTGGGGGTGATCCAGGAGATTTTACAAGACAGCTATCAATTTGCTGCAGGGAAGATGCCTCCCCCAATTCTACACGGTTTGGTGCCTTAAATGGTCAGGCTCTTCATAGGCATATTGTTTCCTTCATACTGGAAAATAAAAATATAGTGGAAGTAATCTGAGAAGGAAATTAAGTTGGTGTTACTTTAGTTATGCTTCCGTTCTTTTGTTGCAGAATCATGAGCAAAGCATAACTGGAAAGTCTGAGCAGGATTAATTTGTTCTTTTGAAGAATATACCAGACAGGGATTATACTTTCTTTTTCAACCCCCAGATTCTATAGCACACACTATGATTGTTCATCTCCTGTAAAGGGAGTAGTAAAGCCAGCTCTAGGGAAAGTCGGCTCCAGGCTTACAAACTGAAGATCAGTCTTTTTTTTTTTTTTAAGGTTTGTGCAGCCATTTAATCTCTAAAAAAGAGTGTTTTTTAGGAAAAGAGAAGCACAATATATACAAATAAGTAACTACAAATAACCAGGAAGCGGTATTCTCAGCTTGTAGGCATGTACAAAGACTTGGATGAATAGAAGGGTGCACAAAAATCATTAAGTTTGGTACATGGCAAAACTCATAGCTGGAAAATCATTCCAGAAATAAGGCATTACTACTGAAAAGGCCTATTCTCCAATGACCAGCCAGATGATTTCTAGGTTTCCTCATCATCAGCTTTATACATCAAATGTTAAATATGGTCATTGCATCCTTTTTCTTGACACACCACCAGGGACAGAAAGAAGTGTTTTTCCCCCCCCTAGGCTGTGACATGACCTTATTCCATTTTTTTTCCATATTCATCTGTGATTTTTTTTTTTTTTTGGAAGGGGGAAATGTCCTACCAAAATATATACTGGGATACAGAGATTATGTTTGTATGTCAAAAATATTTTTTGTTATTGATAAGATATGGAAATGAGTTTATGGGATATGAATTTGAATACATATTTTCCTATGTTTAAATTTGTAAGACTTACATTACAAGTTGAATATATCTTATCGGAAATCTGAAATTTTCCAAAATCCAAAACATTTTTCATGGTTGCCTGGGACAGTGATACCTTTGCTTTCTGATCATTCAGCGTACACACAGTTTTTTAATGGACAAAATTATTAAAAGATTATATAAAATTACCTTTAGGCTATGTGTATGAAAGAATTCTATGTTAATACTTGGGTCGCATCTCCTAGATATATCATTATGCATATGCAAATATTCCAAAATCAGAAACACCTCTGGTCCGAAGCATTTTGGATAAGGGATATTAACCCTGTGCTACTGTCTGGGGAACTGCAAAATGTAGTTTATAGATGTGGAAGGTGTGTTTCTGAACTGCATCTCCCAAACATTTCTCACCATTGGCTAGTGTTAATGGAAGCTATAATGGAGCAACATCCAGAGGACCACCCTTTGCCTACCCATGTTTCATAGCTGAGTTCTGACACACATATTAGCTCCTAGGGCCCATTCATACTGCACAACTATAGCACTATGATTCAGTTTTAACTGCCAAGTTTCCATCCTATGGAATCCTGAAATTTGCAGTTTAGAGAGGGAGGTTTAGAATCTCAGCCAGGGAACCCTAGTGCCTCACCAAGCTATAATTCCCAGGATCCCATGATGTGCAGCCACAATAGTTAAAGTTGGCTGCCTTGACTCCCTGTACTGAGAGGAAGGTGAGATATAAATAAACATCATGATGATGATGATGATGATGATGATGAATCATCATGAGGCTTTAATTGTACAATGTGAAAGGTCACCCTAATCCATACAATTAGGGGCTATTTCACACAACACAATTTTACCACTGTAATTACATCATCATGTCCTGTAAAATCCTGAGGCTACAGCTCTCTTGCTGAGAATCTGAAATACATGACTCTAAACTACACATTCTGGGATTCCATCAGAGGAAATCATGGCAGCAAAAGTGGGGTCATAACTGTTTAGTGTGAAAAAGGCCCAGTATTTGTCATTGTGGAATTCCCAGAGATCAGATTCCTCAAGGTTTCCTATTTACTCAGGCATTTTTATCAGTTGCAGGCACCACAGATTCTTCTTTCAACAACTCTTTACACATATCGTGGAATCTGGGTCTACTCAGATTAAGTGTGAATGAGCCATCACAGATCAAATATTGTAGAATGTCTTTATCAGCGACCATAGTAGATATGTTTGTCTGTTCAGTGCAGATTTCCATGTGTTGGGTAATCACAATAAACCTTTATTTTAACCATTTATTACCATTTCTTATCCAATAGGGTGAATAAATAAAACATTGTTTCTCTCCATCACAGTGTACTTCATGTAAGCATGTTCTCAAGTAGTAGTAACTTCAATTTCCTCATGGGGGAGCTTGCACACAAATTACTATGCTGATTCCAATTTTTGTGCCTGGTTTGGGTGGGGAAAGGGTCACTCTTTCATGGAATCCTGGCTTTGGGAATGAATTCAAATTATGCAGAGAATTGTAATTTGATACAGCAGATCCTTTTTATCCTTATATCTATCAAATCTTTGTGTTCCAGCAGAGAACTCTTATTATATTTTCTAATAGTACTTAACTGAGTTTATATCTTGGTCACTTTTTCTCTACCACCCCCTACTCTCCAGATATCCCATTTATTTATTTTTACCTTGAAATGTATGTGTAACTACTGTGTAGTTTCTGGTCTAAACATTTCAGGGACTGCAGGATTAGAAAGAGTTAAAGTTCCCCTCCACACATTGGCTGCTATTTACAGAGCAAAACAGACAGGTTTGCTGCATTTGTGCAATTAATGTCATATCTGGTTTGACACATGCAGCTGAATAACACTCAGATGCTTTTGCATTCAGAGATGGAAATACTGTGCTAGTCATGCCGTTTATTGTTACTCATTAAAAAGAAAGGGATGTCAAAATTTGGTTGCAAATGCCCATAAATGTAATGTGGAGCCTCAGTGTTGTTGTTTTTTTAAAAAAAAAAAAAAACACACAGTAGTGAGTCTGTATTCTAACTAGTTTTTTTTTAACAGAAAAAAATATTGTCTTTCTTTAAATCTTTGCAAAAGGGAAGAATCTAAAAAAAAGGGACAGCAATTTCTCAGTTCTATCAGTGGGAAGGTCATGTCCCTTTTGGGAAAGGTGCTTGTTTTGAACAGCATATGGAAATATAGCAGAAAAGGAAAAGTCGCAAGTCGGACTGCTTCCAAGGTTGTAGCCAAAATATAGTTGAATCTAATATTTTATTTTCATCATTTTTGCAAGGCAGGCTCTGAAATGCATCAGTTTGTCTGGCCCTTTTGCAGGAGCAGTATATCCCACACCAAGGGCAATGTTAGGACATTTTGTCATAAAGCTTTCAAACATCTCTGCTGTCATGATACCTAAAGATGTGTTTAGTCAAAGAGGAAGGCTCTGAGGCCGTACACTGATGAAGGACTAGCAAAGGCTTTGGATGAGATGGAATAGTTGGTTGAGTGTTGGACTGGGACTCTTGGAGTTATTGCTGTTGTGTGCCTTCAAGTCATTTCTAATTGATGGTAATCCTAAAGCCAGGGTTCAAAGCCATGCTCAGCCATGGAAACCCACTTGACCTTGGCAAGTCACACCCTCTCAGCCTCAAAGGGAGGCAATGCAAACCTTCGCTGAAGAAAGGGCTTACACAAATCAGGGTCATCTTGGAGGCAAATAACAAAGACAAATGGTCTCCATATATATCAGGAATGGGCAATTTGTGGACTTCTGTGTACTGTTGGGTTACAACTCCCATCAGGTAGACACAGCATACATAATGGTGATGGTTTATGGGATTTATAGCCCAGAAGTATTTGGAAGGCAAAAGGTCCCATCCCTATTTGTACTTTATGTTGCCCAGTCCTTGTACCTTTTGACTCTTTAAACACCTTGCATTATTGATCAAATGACTGACTTATAAAATATGTCAGTTGCCTTTCCCAAAAGTAGTGGAAAGCATATATCATATTTTTAGAAAATGGCAATTTTAAAAAAAAATTATAAAGATGAATATGCTTATTTCATTTAATATCTTATAAAACCATATTGGTTAGCAACTGCTATTGATTTAGAAAGCTTCTGGTTGTATTCAGAAAACCAAATTATGACTTGTATGACTAGATCTGGATCCAAATCTTTAGGAAGGGAATAAGTTATGAGCTGCAATGAGACTCATGGTGGAGACCATTTCCAAGGATGGGACTCAGTACCAGAAAGCATCTGTCTCATGGACTGCACACTTTATGTGATGATGACACATGGACCCAAGTTTTCTTGGTTGATCTCACATTCTGTGGGGAGATCAATTATAGAGAAGAAATATTCTGAAATAAACTCAGCAGAAGATTTTAAAGCCACCTTTGATTTAATCACTTACCTGGTAGCCATACCTATTCCTTGTAGGTGAAGCATGTACATGGTAGAGTAGTGCAGTTGAGCTAAGATGGGTGAAGCATGTGCCCTATTGTTAGAATTAATCATTTGGGTTAGCAGAAGCTTTTGAAAAATCGTCATATGTAAGCATATAGCGCAGACATGGGTACAATGTTGGGGCCTCATGGATCCCCAAGAACTCCTTCCCCTGGACCAAACTTCTTTTGATGATCTTCAGAAGCAATGAGTCACCTTTTAAATAAATAGTAAAACCCCTTTGCATTGCCTAACATTAAAACAAACACTGATTTTCGTGAATAAAATTAGACTTTCAACTACCATGTATACTCAGCTATAAGTTGACTTCATGTATAAGTCGAGGGCAGGTTTTGAGGTCAAATTTATGGACTTTTGGTATGATCCATGGATAAATCAAGGGTAAAGCTTAGAGGCATGTAACAAAAGGATGCAATGGATGAAGCAAAGGAAAATAATGCCAAAGAACTTATAAAATTCCAGCAGGCATAACTGTTGGTGCTCACACTAAAGAAAGGATGGATGGATGGATGGATGGATGAGAGAGTAGAAGAGGGTCAGTGCCAGGATAGATTACACTTGTGCCTTTCACCAGGGATGGTTCTTTTTTAAATATAAGAGTTAAGTACAGTATTTACACTGACCCATGGATAAATTGACTCAAGTTTTTGTGGTCAATTTTTTGACTAAAATTTCTAGACTTATACATGAGTATATACAGTACTTCCAATTTTGTTGGTTGGCAGTTTATGTGGTCCCTAGAGGGCCCCAGGAACAGAAAATTGGCCACCAGACTCACTGAAGTTGTCCAGCCCAATACAGAATAATAGAGAGTGTGCTTGTCTATTTGTCAGAATAATAAAAATGCTGGTGCATATATGTTTTACTTGACTGCTGTAGGCAAGTAGCTTAGGAACTTCAAGAGCCTTTATTTGTAACCCCAAAAACTGACATACAGAATTTTCTCTCTCTCTGCTTTTCTTGAAAATCATAGTCTGGCTGTCTGGCGCTCTGCATGGGCTGCCAGAGATATATGATTGTAGACAGTCGAGCTGTGAGGGAACTATAGTTTATGTCTGAGCACAACAAATGGTAAATTACTTCAAAAATGCAGCTATTTCTGACTATAGATCTGCAAGACCTCCAAGAAGACATGTAGAGGGTATCCATTTTTATTATCTTCTTCATTCTTTTATTATACAGAAGAGATGGGCAGCCTTCAGGCTTGCAGGATATGCTTTGATTGTAAATTGCGCCCTGAGACCCAAGTGCCATAGCCTGGTCCAAAAGACATACATTTAGAATGTAAAAATTCTGAGTCCAGGGGCTTATTCTGAGCACCAGAAGTAAGAGAAATAGTGTGATATAGTGATTTGCGTACTGGATCAGGACTCTGGAAGATGAAAGTTTGAATCTCTACTCAGCCATGGAAACCCAGTGGGTGACCTTAGGCAGGTTGCACTGTCTCAGCCTTTCAGGAAAGCAATGACACACCTCCTTTTTAATAAATCTTGCCAAGGAAACCCTGTGATGTGGTTGTCATAAGGCAGAGACTGCTGCCACATTGCAAAAATAATGCAGTCTGACACCATTTTAACAGCCATGCCTCAATGCTTTGGAATTCGGGGTTTGGAGTTTTGCCAGACATTTAGCCTTCCCTGTCAGAGAGTTTTGGTGCCCACCCCAAACTACAAATTCCAGAATTCCATAACATTGAACCATAGCAGTTAAAGTGGTGTCAAGCTGCTTTATTTCTGTAACGTGACAACAGCTAGAGGACACATTACAGCAACCAGAATTAAACAGATTTCGTAGTCATGCCATGCTAAACCCAACTCCTAGTTATCCTGACTCTTTTAGTTTGCCTTTCAATAACATAGCACATGGGATAAAATAGGGATGTGATTATTTAAATTATTCGTTCCTGCAGGAGAGGATGAATAATTTAATTCAGTTTTCTCCCTGCTGTGGGAATGTTTTTGAAAACAGTGCTGTTTTCTGAGATGCTCGCACTGTGGAAAGAAAGTGTTCCTCAACTCACTTTTTTCCTACCCCACCCCAAGTCTCAGTCCTTGGAGAAAACATGGGATATAAATAAAGATAATCATCATCCTAGGATATGTAGTTTTGGGGAGGGTCATTTAGAAATCTCAGCCAAAGACCTCTAGAGACTCACCAAACTATATATCCCAAGATTCCATAGGATTTTGCTATGCCAGTTAAAGTGGAATCATATTGCTATAATTCTGTAATGTAATTGCAGTCCCATCCTCTGGACATCTATTGTGATGGCACTAAAGGCCAACAGTTCTGTGCTCTGGCAAGCAGTAGTAGGCAGAGAGGAAAATCCCTGGTTCCTGTAGGCTCAGAAGCCCTCATTCGAGAATCCAGATGTTATCTCCTTTCTTTCCAGCCTCTCATTGCTTTTGTGCCCATTTTTTTTCAAGCTGAAGAGAAAGTTTGATGCTTGGCATAGCCCTTTTACAACAAAACTTTCTCTCTATGGACAAAAAAAATAAATAAGTGTATGCTTTATATAACATCCTAGCTAAACCAGTTCCATTACTTTGCACATTTTTTTCTACTGCTGACTTGCAGAAATTGTTAGCCATTACATTGTGTGAACATCCATCTACCGAGAAGCAAAATGCAGTAAACTACAATTAAATTACCCCTTTGCTGTACAAAATGAAAACCAGCATCCACCCAGTGCTCCAGTGGGAATTTATACTTTTGGAAAATTCTCTGAAGAGTTATGTAAAACATTACAAACTGAGAGAAGCGGTTTGTTCAAACCTGTCGTTAAGGACACTTACATGAGCGATAAAGGAAGCTGTAGTCTTGATGACATTGCTTGAAAATCCTTCAAATAGGTCTTTTTTCAAGGCAGTAAAAAAACTATTGATTCTCCAACCAGTGCTAGTTTTCAGGGTGTGGTAGGTACAGCCAAGGTTGGATTCACATGGATACTTGTTAGATCCAGGGGAGTCGGGGGGGGGGCAAACATCTCAGAGGGGTTGTCCATCTCAACTCCCCACTGCCTCTGCAAATTGGGAGATGCTACTGCAGAGCATTGCCCTGCCTTCCCTTCCCTAAAACTGCTTTGCTGTTCCGGATCTGGCCAGGTTGGTGGGTGAGGCAGCCATAGGGAAGAGAGGTTGAGGGCATTCTACTGCCTCATCTGCCTTCCTATCCAACAACCTGGGTCTTCCGCATCTGGGGGGGGGGGCAAGTCAAGGGAGGGCAAAGGCAAACCACTGCCTTGCCCACCAACCCACCCAGCCACCCAGCCGCCTGTGTCATTCTGGATCTGGCTGGAAAGAGAGGCAGGACAGTCTACTGCTGCTGCCATAACCCCACACTGGGTGACACCAATCCTAGTGATCACAGCTGGATGGCTGATTTGAGATGCAGGCAGATGCCAGTAAGTTCTTAGCCAGAGGATTAGTTCCATCAAATTGATTTACTGGTAACTGAGCAGGAGGTGATCCAGAAGTAAACTGGAATGAAGTTAGGGGCTAGTACAAGATTAGAGAGCCAGTGTGCTGTAGTGGTTTGACTCCTATGGTCAGACATAACTTGATGATCTTTTGTCAAAGCAGAAACATTTACTTTTACCTTTACAAAACTGGAGAGCCAGTGTGCTGTAGCAATGTGACTGTTGGATTATGACTCTGGAGATCTCAGAGTTTGAATCCCAGCTCAGCCATGTAAACCCACTGGGTGACTTTGGGCAAATCACACTCTCTCAGTCTTAGAAGATGGCAATGGCAAACCCCGTCTGAAGAAAACTGCCAAAAAAACCCCATGATAGGTTCAATTTAGTGTTGCCCTAAATCAGAAATGACTTGAAGGCACACAACAACAACAGTAGAAGACTAAAGGCAAGAGGGCAATAAAACAGCTTATATTGATGGATGTAGAAAATGCAGAAGTTAGGGCATAATCCCACCTGCAATCAGTCTGACTTGAGGAGTAGTTTATGAGAAGATAGACTAAGGAAGAAAGGATATAACCAGGTCATGTGAGAGCAAATTCACAGGATAGGAGGGTGGCAGGGGGATGGGAGAAAGACAGCAAAGTTGCTCTACTTCTTAGAGGCAGGCAAAACAATTGATCAACATTACAAGATGGGAAAATCAGCATCAAGTGCTACAAACAAAAGTTTGGATCTTCTGCCATGCAGAGTTAGTGGCTAATGGTTCCAATATTATGAGAGACAGTTCAATGTTTCCACATGATGCATAATTTAACATACTTCTGGCATGTCTCCCATTTTTTGTCTTTGTTTGAGACCAGAAGCTGATACCCTGATGAGATTGATTGACATCTATAAAGATGCAGTGGTTATCAATCTGTACATAGCAATAATTTCATTAAAACCTTAAATATTCTTAAAATGTGTTAAAGGAGCAGGACTGCATTGTAAGAGAATTTGGGTATGCAGTATTCAGAGAATTCCAGGATCAGTCCTCAAATATTAATCTGACTGGTATGGACATTTCTCTGTGCCTTTGCACTGATGCCATTTCTTGTCACATCAACAGGGATGGTATCTTGGAGCTGCTATTTTTCAAAAATGGCTATTGATTTTTTGGAGGGGCATGGCTTCAGACAGGTTGCAAGTGATGTGTTTTCAAATTCATCTGCTTTCTTAAAGACAGGTTTCCCCTGTGATCCCAAAGGTGGATGTTGAAAATCAATGTGACATTTTTTTTTCTTTTTTGGCAAAAAGTCATTATTGGCAGTTTTGTGGATTGATTGCAAAATGAACAAAAGATTCTTTCTGTTTTGCACTAAAACTAAATGGTAAATTTTAACTGTATCCATGCAAATAAATATTTTAAGAAATCCATGGTAAAAGGAATAATTATTGGGGGTGGGCTGAATTAGAATGACACAGTAGTTAAATATCCAGAAGAGCAAATTCCAATTTTAGCTCTCTGGTTCTGACCTTTAAAAGTGCTCTGCTGGTCAAAATTTCCTTTCTTTAATGATTTTTTGCACTGGTGAATGCTTTTACTAAATTGAGTTTTTTGCTGAATTTAGAGCAGAATCAAAGCTGCCTCCTTTGGCTCATAATTTGTGTTTGACTGTCATGCAATAGGTTTTGGGTGGCAGGGGGACCCTTGTGATTGGTGAATTATATGGGATTTTTTTCACCCCAATAAGAATACCAGTGTATGGTGATGATTAAGAATGTCCCACATCCAAATAAGAGTTTATGTGTACAAAATCATGTGGGTCCTACCCAAACTCCCAGACCCAGAAAACAGAAGGTATCATAAAAGCAGTGATTGAAGTAAAATCCAATCCAGAGGAAATGTCCCCTCCCCCCCCCCCCCCCCCCGAAAGGGGACAACTTACAGCACATCACTTTTGCTTTCCTGCATTAGGGATTGCATCTGCACTGTTGAAATAATGCAGTTTGACACCGCTTTAACTGACATGGATCCATCGTCAAGAGTCCGGGATTTGTTGTTTTGTGAGGCACTAGTGCTCTTGGACAGAGAAAACCTTGTAAAACGAAAAAACCCAAGATTACATAGGATGGAGCTACAGTGCTTAAAGTGGTGTCAAACTGCATTATTTCTGCATCATAGATGCACCCAAGGTTTGTCAAATAATGGCCTGCGGTGTTTTGTGCCCCAATAAATTATGTTAGTTGGGGGGATGGGACTCAGTGCAAAAATCAGTAGATTTGTTGGGCTTCTTGTGCTGCCACCCATTTCTTTGTTGAGGGTGGGGAGTAAATGAAGTGACAGTTTGTCAAGTGGTTGAAATTTTAGAATATTGTTTGTAACTGTGTAGGTTACAGAGTCCTAGAATGCCTACTTTGTAGTACAATGTATCTGCATGATACAAGTATCCCATCGTAATGCATGAGGAGTTAAAATATCTAAGGCAGTGGCAGCCTCTGAGTATCCCTTGCTTAAGAAATCCATTGGATCACCATAGTTCAACAGGTGTGCTGAAGGCACATGCATACATAGGGTAGTGGCAATCAGTAGTATTTTATTTTCCCTGCCAATCAGAGTCTTCTGTGGATGCATCTGCACTGGAGAAATAATCCAGTTTGACAACACTAAGAGCTATAACTTCATCTGATGGTATCCTGGTATTTCTAGTTTTGCAAGGTTTTTAGCCTTCTGTGCCAAAGAAGGCTGATGTAAAACTACAAATCCCTAGGTTTTGTAGGATGGAATCATGACAATTAATATGGTGGGCAACCTGCATTATTTCTACAGTGTGGATGCTGTGTCCTATGTTTCTTACTTTGGCAATCAATTCTGGGCAGAAAGTAACACTGAACAGGTAAATGTCATATTAACGTAGAATTAACATACTGAATTTATAGCCACAAAGATGTACCCAGTGTTTCATCTTTCAACCTTATCACCAGTATTAAGGCCAAAATCTTCCTTAACCTACAGGCTTATACTGAGCCTCTCTTTCTCTAGACTCCCTCAAGCCTCTCTAGTCCCTACTGGACTTTTCAGACCTTTCCCTAGTCTATAACTAACCTACAAATGTTCCTACAGGAACCCTAAGAGCACACCCTCCCTCCTAGGTGTCTCTTCCTTTCAAAACTCCAACAACAAAAAAACCCTTGCTCCCTTTCAAGGCTCTTTTATAGCCCTGCCCAGCCAGCTTCTCATTGGCTGGACTCCTGGTGCTCTGTGATTGGCTGTTTCCTCGGCCTGCTCACTACAATCCTAAATAAAATGTCAGATGGGGCATCTGATGGGAAGTCAGATGGGGAAAAGTTACTTTTTTGGTATACAACTCCCATTGTCCCCCAGCCAGCATCACTAATACCTGTGCTTGCTGGAAGGTTCTGGCAGTTGTACTCCAAAAATATTACCAAGCTGGGTTTTATGAATATCATGGCCTTTCTTTTTTCATTCCCCGAGTCCTGTTAGTTGCAACAGGTGCTAGGCTTTCTTCGTTTATTATTTGAATGAAAGCTAAATCGACTTCAACGACATGATCTCGTTTTCATCTGTATTGGAAAGAAAAAAGAGATTTCTAAACATCATCAAAGGACTTCCAAAAGTTTCTGCCTTCTTGGATATGAATGTAGAAAATCAAGCATCATACATGTTGTAGTCCAAACATTTGTAAATCATTCTTTCTGGCCTGGTTCTTGTTTACTTTTCCACTTTGTTGCCTCTGGCAGCTGTTAACAAATTACAAAACCAGTTCTGAATGTTTTTTATTTATTAAATCTTCTTAAAAGATAGTCTGCTCGAACTGCACAAGAGCTGACGTGCATGCCGATATTCATGGATTCTTTAAAAAAAAACTTTCAGCAAGTAGCTCACAGAATTATAGACTTCTATTATTGGCATGGAACTCATTGGGTAACCTTGAGCAAGTCATGTGCTCTTAGCCTCAGAAGAAGGCAATGGTAAAACTCCTCTGAACAAATCTTGCAAAGAAAAGTCTTGATAGGGTTGCCATAATTTGGAATTGACTTGAAGGCACACAACAACAATAAATCTCTCAATACTCAGCCATCCAGTGCTGTGGATAGAATATAGGATCAACCCTGCCATTAAGCAGACTGAAGCATTTCCTTCAGGTAGAGAGATGGCAGGGTGGCAACAGGTTATGGAGAGACAGTATGGAACACTATGCTTTTCTGATTTCTTTAGGTGCAGTGGAAAATGCTGTCCCACTCCTTCTGCTGCAGAGTAATTTACCTGCTAATCCAATTGGCTTTTCTTAAATAATTGAAAAAAGAACTTTCTTGTTCTTTATCTCCAGTAGTAAAGTATCTTGGATTGGCCCTGGTACAGTAGCAAAATCTATGTGTGGTAAACTGTAGTGCAAGTTAAGAGCCCCACTAGATTGAGCTCTAGATTGTATTGTTTGTATCACAACCAATGCAAGGAAATTTAATTCACAGGCCAGTAGATCCCCACAAGCTACTATCCTTGTACTGTGCTGTTTTGGGCGGCTGAGAGTTTTAGTCCAACATTTCATGATTCCCACCCTATATTAAAACAGTTGTATTTGATTTATACATTATATTTCATTTCTTGCTTGCTGCCTCCTAGGTTAGAAATGGAGTGGAGGGGGAATAATCTTCTAGCTACAGATGAATGGACATAAGAGCATGATGCATGAATAAACTGACACACAGAATCCAAGTAAAGGAAGGCAGACAGACAACATAATCTATTTATTGAAAAACACAGGTTATTATATATTGGAAAATTGAAGTTCAGGATGCAGCACAAACACAATTATTGGAACATCAGTTGTTTATGCTGGGACCTGAGGTTGCTTCGTTTACTGCCTCTTATTCTTTTGCAAGAAATTATGCAGGAGCATTGTTTTACAATTAAACAGTTGCAAAAAAGCATAATCTTCTATTCTGACAAATAGCACCTGGGTCTTTCTGGGTCTGGCTGGGCAAATAGGTGGGAGCTTAACAAATTGTTGTCTAGCCCCTTTTTCTATCTTATATTTTCAGAAGGTCCACAAAGAATCTGGGAGGGCAAACATGTCCTTTGTTGCACACGGTCTAAATGGAAAGGTTCTTCTCAAGGGAATTGGTATATTGCAGAGGCTTAAATATATTATATATTCCAGGATTCCCCAGTGGATACCAAAATCTGTGGATGCTCAAGTCCCATTAAATACAGTGGCATAATAAAATGGTGTCCCTCAAAAATGGCAAAATCAAGGTTTGTTTTTGGGAATTTATATATTTTTAAATGTATCTATTTTAAAAATATTGTCAAGTGGTGGATGCTTGAATCAGTAGATAAGACATCATCAGATATAGAGGGCTAACTGTATATAAGGAAGCAGAATAATAGTGGTGTATATCTGGGGGCAGGGAGTAAATAGTGTATGTTTTATTTTCATTTAGTACTTTAACTGTGTTTGTTTAGTTATTGCTTGTTTGTTATTATTTTTATTGTAGATATATCTATAACATGTGTTTGTGATTATGTTTAATAAAAATGATTTTAAAAATAAATGAAAAGGTTGCTCTCACAAAGTGGCATTCCCGATTTGAGAGATATACAAATAAAATAAATAATCATCCCTGTCTCTCCTCCCCCCCCCCCCAAAAAATACATATGCCTATTCATTAGAAACTTGACAGCTTTGATTTTGTAAGGAGAAGAGACCATGATTGCATCTGCACTGCAGAAATAATCCAAGTTAACACCACTAACTGCCATGGCTCAGTGAGAACTGTATTTTTGTAAGACATTTAGTTTTCTCTGTCAAAGAGCTCTGGTGCCACAACCAACTAAAATTCCTTAGCGTTGAGTCATGGCAGTGGATGTGGGGTCAAACTGGAGTATTTCTGCAGTGCAGATGCAGCCCATTATCTGCAAATTTACTCCAATTCTGCTAAGTTTTTTTAAAAAAAAAATTATTAGTGGTTCCATTTTTTTAAAAAAATCAGATTCTAAAGTTGCATAGCATAAAATCCTCTGTGCTTACCTTTGCAATTATATAGTCCATCTAGTTAAGACAAAGATAAATTATAGCCATTTTTTAAATTCTAGTAATAATCATGGACTTTTGGATTTCTCAGTTTTGGCTTGTGTTCAGGACCCAAATTGAAGTGGATTGGGTTTAAATTGCTCTGAGCGGAAGCAGAATGTTTTCCAAAGCACAGAATCAGGATTTGAGCTCCACCCTGCTCAGTGTCAATCATTACTTAAATAATTATTGCTATGTGTTATTTTTTCTTATATAAAGATTGTGGTAATTGTCCGTGAATCATTATTTATTTCACTCACTGAATTAAGATGTTTTAAAATTTATATTATGGTATCTCTTCTATTAATGGGGTTGACTTTTTTTAAAAAATGAATTATTTTATCATCAGCAATTTGAAATATTGTATTTACTGAGGTTTTATTAAGATTAATCAGTTTCTGATACTTGCAATTGGGTTGTGGTATTTACACATTAGCTGCAAAAGTGTTTTAAGTTTTCATTTTACCTTCTGCACTTGAGAAGAGTTGTTTGCGGCTTAGAACACTTCGGGAAAGAACTACCTTCTGCATTGTATTAAAGATTTTTGCATACTGTACAGTATTTATGGCTTGCCAATCATTTTTCTTATTTTCATATTTCACAAACCAGTTGGCAACATTTTTTTTAAAAGCCCACTTAATTATTTTTCTAATTTCATTACCTTTGACAAGGCTGCTTTAAATTGTTTATACATAATATGGGATTAACAATATGTAGTTAAGAATATTGGAGAATATGGGGAAGAATACCCAACTGCCTGAGGGTAGATTAATGCTACGTCAAGGAGCAGAGAAGAGAACTGGAAACTTGTTGATGCAGAGTTAAATTTTTTCAGGAGGTCTTGTAATTACAATTGTGCAAAATTTAATAAGCCGTTTATATTTTTTAATAAAATCAGAGGTTGATTGAAGCCTGTTTGCCAGCTGTGGCTTGGCATCTTCCATTTTTATGCAAATGAGCAGTAAATTTATGATGTAACTTCTTCCATGACACTAAGAGGAGCAATTTTGTTGGCATTGTCCATCAACTCCATCACAAATTTACAGTGTGGCCCTGGGAGTACATTAGTGACTCTAAAGTGCTGAGAGTCCATCAAGGAGTCCTGTTGCTGAGATAATATCAGGAAGACTTTTCACAGAATCTGCAGAGATGGAGGTGAAGGAATCATTTGATGAAAGCTGAAGTGGCAATGTGTGTGTCTCTGTGTCTCTGTGTGTGTGTGTGTGTCATGTGGGGACTTCTGCTGCACCACAGCTTTTTGTGCTGCTTAACCTATAGTAATGCTGCTTTTAATTTTCCGTTTCTATTAACATCAATTATTTAATCTCATGAATATTAATGGGCAACCTCAATTTAGTATTCTTAATTCTATTTAGTAAATTAAAAAGGGAATAAGAAAATGAAAGACCCATGGAGGCTTGGTAAAATGGGTTTGTGAAGTTCTGAATGCTAAGCATTTTGCATGGGTTGAGAACTGGTGGGGGGAAATGGTGTTTAAGACACAGGTTGCATTCTAGTTTTAATTTAAAGGAGAAGGGGAAAAATATTATCCCATATTTCATAGAGGAAAACCAGAAGAGATGTGAGGCCAAGCCATGATGCAAAAAAACAAAACAAAACCACACACACACACACACACACACACACAAACCACAAGTTAGGAGAGGCTTCAGCAGTTTGCATTTGCCAGAACCTACTGGGAAGTACAACTTTCCATCCCCCCTTCTGTTACTGAGTTAATTGAGTGTAAACTACTTTTTGTACTTTTAACTCAGTTTCTAGCAACTGAAATAAGATAAGTATTAAGGGGCGATATGAGGAAGGAGAGAGAAACTGGGACATTGTAAAAGCAGCTGAAAAATCAGGATGACAGAAGATTAATTAGAATTGTTCTTCACAAATCAGGACAGCTGGAGCATATGAAAATGGTCTGACTACCTTCTGCAGACTGGGTCAGTCAGAGGACTTTTTCTTCAGTTGCCCCTAGACTATGGAATGATCTGTCAGAAGACATTTGACCGCTCAAAATGCTGCCAAAATTTAAAATAGCACTAAAGAGCAGTCTCTTCTGGCAGGCCTATCCAGATGATTGTGAATTTTAGATGATGAATTTTTTAATGTGGATTGTTTTAATATGTTTGTGGCTTTTTTTTTTTAATTGATCTGTATTTTTAACTATAGCAATAGCAAGTATATTTCTGTACCTCTTATCAGTGCACTTAAGCACTCCCTAAGTAGCCTAGAATGTGTAAACTAATTGCCCCCAACAAACTGGGTACTCATTTTAGCAACCTGCGGAAGGATGCCAGGCTGAGTGGACCCTGGAGCCATGCCTGGGATTGAACTCACAACCTTGTGGCTGTGAATGGCTGCAGTACCAGCATTAAACCACTGTGCCACCAGGGCTCATAACTGTTGTGTTTTTAACTGATGCTGTGTGTTTGTTGATCTGTTTGGCCCCAAAAGCCTTTTGAGAACTGAATGGGGGTGGTGTTTCTTAGCTTGTGTTTGTGTGTTTATAGCATGCTTATTTGAAATGTGTTTCTGGGAGAGAGTTCTCCAGGTGCTCTGGATTGCAAAAAATACAAATAAATGGGTTCTAAGGCAAATCTCCATAGAAGCCAAGATGACTGAACTGAAAGTGTCATGCTTTTTGCATATCATAAGACAGGACTCACACAGGAAAAGACAATAATGCTTGGCAAGTTGGAAGGCAGTAGGAGAAGAAGGTAGCCACATTACAGGTGGATTGACTGGATCAATGAAGCCAAAGCCCTGAGTTTGGAAGACCTGAGCAGGGCTGTTTGTAATCTTGGATGTCTCTCACTTATAAAGTCACCATAAGTTGAAGCTGACCTGATGGCAGTTTACAACAACAAGGTGTTTATACTGCTTTTAAATGTGCATGTTGTGTGCCTCTAAGTGGTTTCTGACTTATGATGACCCTAAGGTGAACCTATCACAGGTTTTTCCTGGCAAGATCTATGGGGCTTACATCTGAGGCTGAAATGTATGTGCATTCATCTGTCTCTGTTGTAATTCCAACAAGGGTGAATGGCCACTAGGATGGAGGGAGAGAAAAACATCAATTAAAAAAAAAGAGAATGGGTAGGGGAGAAAAGAGAAAGGGCAGGAAAAAAAAAAGAAACAGAGCACCAAGGTAACAGTGGAGGATGAAAAAGTTTTTAACCCTTGTGAAATTGGTATTCCTGCTACTTGAAAAAGCTTGAGTTAGAAATTTCTGTCCTTTTCCTGCAAATCATTCCAGGCCCTACTGATAGATCCAAATCTACCTTCTACCCAACAATTTTATATTAACTTTTCCCCTTCTTCATTCAGAATCTCATTGACTGGAAAGCTAGCATTTTGTTCTGCACCTTCCATAAAAAAGTAATAGGCTGAAAATTAGTGGCTTGTTATGTCCCCAGGGTTGGGCTTAGTGCTGCATGATATCTCTTGTTTGATAATACATTGGTGGATAGTTTTCTGTGCAACACCATATTAACCCAGACAGTGCATCCATTTGCTGCCAGGTACAATCTAGCATGTTGACAGATTCATTCTAGTCTTCTGAAACAGAAAAGACCTTGAAGTCTTCCCATTTGATGAGGATCTCATAAATCTGTCAAGGCTGTCCAACTGGGATATGGGTCAGGGCTGATGTTAAGGCTGGACCTTGTAGTGGAGGGGCAATACAATAGAGAATAATCCTTAATCAATAAACTTCTTTAGCAATTGTGCACCTGTTTATACAGCATGTGTTGTATGGATGTTGGACAATTAGTGCATCCAGGGAATAGGTTTGTAAGAATACATGTAATAAATGTAGATTTATGGGCCTGCCTGCTAAATTTTTAGATTTGTGCTTAATTTGCTTTGTGGGTCTGCTCAGTCCTTCCTGAGTGCTCTAAAAGTGGTTGTCTCACATTTTACAGTACATTTGCAAAGCAGACTAATATGATTTGTGCTTGAATTTATACTTCATTTGGGAATTCAAAGTTATGATTATTTCCTCCCATTGAAATTATCAGGCCCTCCCAAATATGTTCAACTAAAAAAACAGAACTGTCTTAACAGTCATTTATACTCAAGACTTGTAAAGGATCGATACAGTTCCCATCAGAACAGTAAATTACGTACTGAACCACTTCCAGTAATCATGATGTACAATTTCATATTAACTCTTCCCCTTCTCCATCCAGAATCTTATTGACAGGGCTGGAAAGCTAGCATTTTGTTCTCTACCCTCCATAAAAAAAGTAATAGGTTGAAAATTAATAGCTTGTTATATCCCTAGGGTTGGGCTTAGTGCTGTATGAGTCTTCACGGTGGAGCCAGAGCCAAATGCGTATATAAAGTCCCTGACTGCAAAGGGCTCCTAAGGGAGAATCAAGTCAAGCTTTTCCCCATTACATTGAGATCTACTAAAAATGTGCAAGACGAAGGGGGCATTAGCCCTCCAGGAGACTTTGGAGGTCCACACACCCACCAAACCTGCCCCACAATTTTCAGAGTTTGCTCTCATATGCCCCACAAAGCTTTGAAGGGGATTTGGGAGAACATATTTTGGGGCCTTACTGCACAACCTCTAGAGGGTATTTTGGGGGGCATAGAATAATAGAATCTTAGAATCGTAGAGTTGGAAGAGACCACAAGGGCCATCCAGTCCAACCTTCTGTCATGCAGGAACTCTGGATCAAAGCATCCCCGACAGATGGCCATCTAGTTTCTGCTTAAAGACCTCCAAGAAAGGAGACTCCACTACACTCCGAGGGAGTGGGTTCCACTGTCAAACAGCCCTTACTGTCAGGAAGTTCTTCCTAATGTCTAGGTGGAATCTCTTTTCTTGGAGCTTGCATCCATTGTTCTGGGCCCCATTCTCTGGAGCAGCAGAAAACAAGCTTGTTCCCTTCTCAATATGACATCCCTTCAAATATTTAAACAGGGCTATCATATCACCTCTTAACCTTCTCTTCTCCAGGCTAAACATACCCAGCTCCCATAGGCGTTCCTCATAGGTCATGATTTCCAGACTCTTCACCATTTTAGTTGCCCTCCTTTGGACACGCTCCAGTTTCTCCACGTCCTTTTTTAATTGTGGTGCCCAGGTGGGGTCTGACCAAAGCAGAATAGACCAAAGCATTTCTCTATGTTGAATTTCATTTTGTTATCTTTGGCCCTGCTTTCTAGTCTATTCAGATCATTTTGAATTTTGATCCTGTCCTCTGGGGTATTAGCGATTCCTCCTAATTTGGTGTCATCTGCAAATTTGATAAGTATGCCCCCAATTCTGTTATCCAAGTCATTGATAAAGATGTTGAATAGCACTGGGCCCAGTACCAAACCCTTTGGGACCATACTGGTCACTTCTCTCCAGGATGAAAAGGAACCATTGTTCAGCACCCTTTGGGTGTGGTGAGTCAACCAATTACAAATCCATGTAACAGTTACTATATCCACAGCATTCCCTTAATCTACCAAGCTGGTAATTTTATCAAAAAAAAAAAAAGGGGGGGGGAGGGACAGAGGGAAGGAGATCAGATTAGTCTAGCATGACTTGTTTCTCTGAAACCCATGTTGACTTTTTGTGATTATGGAATTATCTTCTAGATATTCATAGACTCTCTGTTTAATGATCTGCTCTGATTTAATTTGTTATTGTTGTGTACTTTCATGACTTATAGCAACCCTAAGGCAACCCTATCATGGGTTTTTCTCAGGCTGAGAGTATGTGACTCACCCAAGGTCACTCAGTTTCCACAACCAAGTGAGGAAATGAACCCTGGTCTCCAGAGTCATAGTCCAATGTTCAACCATGCTGGCTCTCCATTATATATACCTGAGCATGAAGCTCCTTATTTTGTGTAGCTAGCCTAGGAATTAAAATTAATAGGGAATGTGCATTGCTAGATAAACTACTCAAACGCTAAACATGTCCCACTATGGCACCAACTGGGAGAATCCTGAACTTTTATATATAATGTTAATGCTAATGCTTTAAAAAGATTCATGTTGCTTCTATACACTTGTGAATGTTCCCCAAAATAAAAATGGGGAAATGCATCTTTTTTAGAATCAACAAATTTCTTCCAATTTGAATTATATGGCCAAAAGGGGAAAAAACCCATTTTGAATTTTTTTCAGAATTTTATTTTGACCCAGGGGAGGTCCAGTGGTGTGCCAAACATATCCATCACTTCCCTCTAGATATAATTTTTCATAATTTTGGAGCATTTTTTTAAACTGTGGGGGGTTGCCCATTGACTGCTGTACTGGTCCTTTTCCTATCTTCACTGCTCTTTTTTCTTACCAGCTGTTGGATCAACATTTCTCTTTTTTTTTTTCCTGCTGCACTTTCTATATAAAACTGTGTTTTAATCATTTTTAGTAATTGTTTTCTTGATGTTATACTGCTTTATAAAGTCATATACCACCATAAGGGACAGATTCTTGACTAAAGGCTTGTCTGCCTGTCTGTCCATTGGTCCTATCGATTCTTTGAATATCTTGAAAATCCACAATTTTATGCAGATAGTCTTTCCTTTGATGCAGATTTCAACTTTTTCCCATGGTTATTGTGTTCATTATAGGTGCTTTTTCTAGTTCATCTGTTGGTGACCAATTTTGTGATGTTTTCTCTACTTGGGACGCTTTCATTCTACACAAGTATGGCACTGCAATTCATGTTTAACCTTCATGACTGCATCCTGTAGAATCCTTAGATTTGTGATCTGGTGCAGTATTAGAATTCTCTGAGTCAGATTTCTAAATACACATCTCCAAACTGCAAATCTCAGGATTCCATACTTTGGAATCTTAGCCATTAAGGTGGAATCATAATGCTGTAATTGTGTAGTGTAAGGGACCTTAGTTCTGCTAAGATGACAGACATACAATCTCCTTCTCAAAGCCTTCCCATTTTGATTAAGAACGAGATCTTATAGTCCACCTGCACAGCCATTCAAGAACCTAGGGTCTTCTACATACCACAGTGAGGAGGCAGAGGAGGATCTGAGGAGGAGATACCAGAGATGCAATATATATATATATATATATATATATATATATATATACACACACACACACACACACACAGAGAGACACACACAGACACTTATCATGAGACAAGGATATTTAAACATATTGAGATGCCCCATTGGAAAAAAATGGCAAGTACCATGAGATTTTTTTGTTCCTGCACAAGAATGAAAAGACCAACCAATTTCCCCCAAACAGCAAAAGAAAAAAGAAAAAGTTTTACATGCAAAATGCAATTTGTAATGTAAAACATTTTTTTTTGTACAGAAATGGAAAATGTTGCCAAACTAAGTCCAAGAATGTGAAAAATCATTCAGAAATTAGCAAAGTCTGTCATAAACTCTCCAAGCAGAGGGAAAATTTGACATATCCTGCTTTCACATGGGAGAATGGAGTAGGTGAAGATTTAGATCTTTGGAAGATACATAAAGTTGGATGTATCTTGAATCATGCCTAGTTTAGACCAGAGTGGGCAACTACAAGAGGAGGCAGGGGAGCATTTTTCAAGTCCCCAATTCCACCACCTCCCATGGGTTTACACTACCATCTGAGCATAACAAACTATATTGTTTTCCCTATGTATCTCCTTCAAGAGAGCAAATATGATGTACTGGTTTGATCATTGGACAGTGAGCCCTTGATATAAGTTGGGGTTTGGTTCGAGGACCCCCATGGATACCTAAACCCTTGGGTGCTCAAGTCCCATTAAATGCAATGGCATAGTGAAATGGTGTGCCTTACATAAAATGGTAAAATCAAGATTTCCTTTGGAATTTATATTATTTTTCAAGCTGTGGATGGTTGAATCAATGTATAAAAAATCCATGGATAAAGAGGGTTGACTGTATTCACTTTTTATATATTTAGGTGTGTTCTGTTTTTTAGATTATGCATAGATTAGACCAGAGTAGGCAACTGCAAGAAGAGGCGGGGGGCGGGGCAGGTGACCATGAATCCCAGCTTTTGGAGAAAAGTGGGATGATGATGTTATGCTAAAAGATGCCAGCTATACCACACCTGTCTTAGCTGTAGATATTGCAGATTGAACTTGGGCCTTTCTGCATGCAAAATTGGTACTCCCACCACTGAGTAAACCTTTTACTTTAATATAATAGCAGGTCTTCTTTCACATCACAAGTATGTTCATTGTGGGCAGCCTACCTCCCCTCTACCCTAACCCTTTCTGGTAACATTATTAGTTGGCTTCTGAATCTAGATCTCCAGAGTGGAAGCTAATTAACTCGCTGAGCCAGTGTGTGCTTTGAGGCTTCATTCCTCCTCTCTATCCCATTGTGATTCGAATTGTTTCACCAGGGATGATATTAGTGGTGCAGGCAGGTTTTATCTGCAGGAATAAGGACATTTACAGCATGTAGAATTTTGATTCATTAAATGAAAATCCTTGGGTAATTTCTCTGTCTCTTCTTTCTTCTTCTTTTTTCCTTTGGATCTAGGTCGTGCGTTGCTCAGGCTGACAGACAAAAAGCTTGAGAGGATGGGGATTGCTCAGGAGAGCTTGCGGCAACATATTTTGCAGCAGGTCCTTCAGCTAAAAGTGAGGGAGGAGGTCCGAAACCTTCAGTTACTCACGCAAGGTAGGAGACCTTCTGATGAGGGACCACAGGAGATGAGGGGAAAAGGTCACCAGTGAAAGTACAAAGATAGCTTTGATGTTCTCCAGCATGAACTGTTGCACGAAGAGGCCTCATGGGGTGGGAGCTCCTTCCCCAGTGGAGAACAAAGGGAAAATAACAAGAGCAGATCAATATGTGTATTAGGGACTGCCTGTCTGTTATGATAAGAGCAATTTTTTAAAAAGTCTTCTGCTTTTCCAACACACACACCTGTCTTCCTAAGACAAACAGCAGGAATTCAGTATCGCCTTGTGAATATAAAATACTGGAAGTGTAATTGTTGGTGTTTCTCTCATCCTACTGGAATAACTTGGTGTTACGCCTGACAACAAGGCTGTCTTTGAAAATAGCAGCCCCATTCTAAATTCTCCTGCATTCCCAAAGGTAGCTAGTGGGCTAACAGCCCACTCAATCCCATCCACAATGTCTGGAATCTCAGGCTCAAAAAAGATGGGGTTGTGTGGTAGTACTACTCTCATAATCCCTCACCTATGTTCCAGATACTTACTAGAATATTAATGGCCATTTGCATTGGTAGTCCAAAAATGTAACTGTTGCAACCAAAGGGGTTGCCACAGTATGATATGGTAGCAGCTTAATACCACATTAAATGCCATGGTTCCATCCTATGGAATCCTGGGATTTCTAGTTTCAGAATTCTCCTTAACAGAGTTCTAATGCTTCAGTTTAGGCAAGTGCACTAGACAATTCCAAGTATCTCACTAAGCTTCTAATCTAACGGTGCAGATTTGGTTTCAGGGATGACAAGCCATAGAGGCCTAACATGGAGAAATCTCATTCTTCTTTAGTGATGTTGCACCCAGTTTGGGGTGAAATCAGGTTTATTTTCCATTTTTGCACAATTATTGTATACTATTTAAAATATTTCTGTGTGAAGAAAATAGAATCATAGAATCATAGAATCATAGAATCGTAGAGTTGGAAGAGACCACTAGGGCCATCCAGTCCAACCCCCTGCTATGCAGGAAATCCAAATCAAAGCACCCCTGACAGATGGCCATCCAGCCTCTGTTTAAAGGCCTCCAAGGAAGGAGACTCTATCACCTTCCGAGGAAGTGCGTTCCACTGTCGAACAGCCCTTACTGTCAGGAAGTTCTTCCTAATGTTCAGGTGGAATCTCTTTTCCTGTATCTTGCAACCATTGTTCCGGGTCCTGTTCTCTGGAGCAGCAGAAAACAAGCTTGCTCCCTCCTCAATATGACATCCTTTCAAATATTTAAACAGGGCTATCATATCACCTCTTAACCTTCTTTTCTCCAGGCTAAACATCCCCAGCTCCCTAAGTCGTTCCTCATAGGGCATGGTTTCCAGACCCTTCACCATTTTTGTCGCCCTCCTTTGGACACACTCCAGTTTCTTAATGTCCTTTCTGAATTGTGGCGCCCAGAACTGGACACAATATTCTAGGTGGGGCCTGACCAAAGCAGAATACAGTGGCACTATTACTTCTCTTGGTCTAGACACTATACTTCTATTAATGCAGCCCAAAATAGCATTGGCCTTTTTAGCTGCCGCATCACACTGTTGACTCATGTTCAACTTGTGGTCTACTTGGACTCCTAGATCCCTTTCACACGTAGTTTCATTCAGCCAGGTGTCACCCATCCTATATCTGTGCATTTTATTTTTCCGCCCTAAGTGCAATACCTTACATTTCTCTGTATTGAATTTCATTTTGTTAGCTTTGGCCCAGCTTTCTAGTCTATTCAGGTCATTTTGAATCTTGATCCTGTCCTCTGGGGTATTAGCTATTCCCCCTAATTTGGTGTCATCTGCAAATTTGATAAGTATGCTCCCAATTCTGTCATCCAGGTCATTGATAAAGATGTTGAATAGCACTGGGCCGAGGACAGAGCCCTGTGGGACCCCACTGGTCACTTCTCTCCAGGATGAAAAGGAGCCATTGTTGAGCACCCTTTGAGTTCGGCCAGTCAACCAATTACAGATCCATTTAACAGTTCCTTTGTCTAGCCCACATTTTACAAGCTTGTTTGCAAGAATGTCATGGGAAACCTTGTCAAAGGCCTTACTGAAATCAAGATATACTATATCCACAGCATTCCCTTCATCTACCAAGCTGGTAATTTTATCAAAGAAAGAGATTAGATTTGTCTGGCATGACTTGTTTCTCTGAAACCCATGTTGAGTTTTTGTGATTATGGCATTGCCATCTAGATGTTCACAGACTCTCTGTTTAATGATCTGCTCCAGAATCTTTCCTAGAACTGATGTCAGACTAACTGGACGATAATTGTTGGGATCCTCTTTTTTCCCCTTTTTGAAGATGGGGACAACGTTTGCCCTTCGCCAGTCTGCTGGGACTTCTCCTGTTCTCCAGGAGTTTTCAAATATGATTGCCAATGGCTCTGATATTACTTTTGCCAGTTCTTTTAATACCCTTGGATGGAGTTCATCTGGTCCCGGAGACTTAAATTCATTTAGATTAACAAGGTGTTCCTCTACTATCTCTTTACTTATTCTGTGCTGAAATTCCCCTATTCTGTTCTCTGCTCCATTATCCTCAGGTTGAGCACCCTTTGCCTTTTCTGAGAAGACTGAGGCAAAGAAGGTGTTGAGTAATTCTGCCTTTTCTCTATCTCCTGTTAGCATTTTGCCATCTTCTCCACGCAGTGGCCCTACCGTTTCCTTCTTCTTCCTCTTGCTGCGGACATATCCAAAAAAGCCCTTTTTATTGTTCTTAACCTCTCTAGCAAGCCTGAGTTCATTCTGCGCTTTAGCTTTTCTGACTTTACCCCTACACATGCCTGCTATTTCTTTGAATTCCTTTTCCGTGATTTCCCCCTTTTTCCATTTCTTATACATGTTCCGTTTCAAACTTAGCTCGGTTGAAAGTTCCTTAGTCATCCATCCTGGTTTCTTGAGACACCTCCCCTTTTTCTTTCTCACTGGAACTGTTTGAAATTGTGCCTTCAGTATCTCCCTTTTGAGAAAGTCCCATCCGTCCTGAACTCCTTTATCTTTTAGTATTTCTGACCATGGAATCGCCCTCAATACTTCTCTAAGTTTACTGAAATCCGCTCTCCTAAAGTCTAGGATGCGTGTCTGACTCTGCCTGGCTTCTCCTTTCCACTGTATTACAAACTCCAGGAGAACATGGTCACTTCCACCTAATGATCCCACCACTTGCACCCCATTAACCAAGTCCTCCTTGTTGGTTAGGATCAGATCTAAAATAGCTGACCCCCTTGTTGCCTCTTCCACCTTTTGGACCATGAAATTGTCTTCCAGGCAAGTGAGGAATTTGCTAGACCTTAAGGATTTTGCTGAGTTTGACTTCCAGCAAATATCAGGATAGTTGAAGTCGCCTATCACTACTACATCTCTCTTTTCTGACTGTGTGGTCATCTGTTCTAGAAAGATATCATCCAATTCCTCAGTCTGACTTGGGGGTCTGTAGTAGACTCCCACCGTAACACCCTTGTTGTTTCCCTCCCCTTTAATTCTTATCCAGATGCTCTCCACCTGGCTTCCATGATTGATGTCCAGGATCTCTTCACTGGTGTAAATATCTCTGACATATAGTGCTATTCCTCCTCCTTTCCTGTTTGGCCTATTTCTCTTAATAAGGTTATACCCCTCTATTTCCACATTCCAATCATGAGACTCATCCCACCAGGTTTCAGTGATGCCTATTATATCATATTTGCCTTGTTGTACTAGGAGTTCGAGTTCATCTTGCTTATTTCCCATGCTCTGTGCATTAGTGTAGAGACATCGCAGACCATGGTTCCCTTTTACTTGCTGCCTGTGCAAGTTTTTTTGCCTCCCACTGTTGGGTCCTTGCACTGTTTGCCTTGTTTCCTCTATGTCAGTTTGACTATTTTCGCCATCCCTTTTGCGTTCCTTAATATTGTCTCCCTTCCCCTCGGAACTCAGTTTAAAGCTCTCCTGATCAAGTTCTTGAGACTGTTGGCAAAAACATTTCTTCCAACTGGCGTGAGATGCAACCCGTCTGTTGCAAGAAGTCCCTCCTCATGGAACCGCAGCCCATGATCCAAGAATCCAATTCCTTCTCGGCGGCACCATCTGCGAAGCCAGTTGTTCACCTCAATAGCATTTGTAGATCTTGATAATTTCTAACTATGTTTTTAATTTGGTTATTTATTACCTCCCCCCCCCCATGTTTCTTACCCTTTGAGGCTCTGATAAACATTTTAATTTTTTTAAAGGTAATTCTGCGGCCACTACATTCCATCAAGTAGAACTCAGAACATCAGGTCAGGATTTGGCATTCCACCTTTCATCAAGTCCTAGGCACTACATGCAGCCCATGGACTTGATGATTCCCACCCCAGTTTTAAAGTATTCAGTAAAGCACACTGTCTGATCACCAGTGTTTAGAAGAGATTCAATTACCAGTCCAATCTGAGAGCAGCCTCTTGTCCTGAATACAGGCTGCATATGTGTAGTAGCACACCCATTCCTCTGAGAGCAAGCCATAGCTTTTCATTTTCTATGCAGTCAAACTATGCTGTAGTTAATAAAGCACATGCTGATTTTCCTCTGGAAAAATCCCTTGGTGCTCCATTATCCATCATATGTTTGCAATGTGATCCCTAGAGCCTCTTCTTTTTCCGAAAGCTGCTTGCACCTCTGGGATCTCTCACCATATGTGGTAGGAGTCTGTGCTGCAGAATTTTGAGCAGTATTTTGCTTGTGTGAGAAATCAGTGCAATGGTCCTGTAACTACTGTAGTCTTTTTTTGTCTGCTTTTTTGTGGATAGGAATGTATATTGATCACATCTAGTCTGTGGTCCACTGTTTTGTTTTTCATGTTTGTTAGCCTATTTTAGAACTGAACTTCACTCTATCATTGGACTCTTTCATATGGAGAAAAGTGACAGGAGCATAGTGGGATGCTCCTGTCACTATCACATAACTGCCTGAAGATTCTCAGATGGCATCATGCAACATCACCATAATTGTGGCATTATCCAGTGAATAAAGAGTAATTTTAGCATCTTTTTTTCATTTGTAGTATGAATTACATCTGTTTATTTATTATCACTGTTCAAAGAAATTATGATCTTTCCAGTTCACCTCTTATACCATTTCTCCTAGGTTAGAGTTCATAGAATCACATAGTTGGAAGAGACCTCAAGGGCTACCCAGTCCAACCCCCTCCCATGCAGGAAGACACAGTCAAAGCACTCCCAACAGATGACCATCCAGCCTCTATTTAAAAACCTCCAAAGAAGGAGACTCCACCACTCTCCAAGGGAGTGCATCCCTTTGTTGAACAGCTCTTACTGTCAGGAACTTCCTCCTAATGTTTAGGTAGAATTTCTTTTCTTGTAGTTTGCATCCATTTCTCCATGTCGTATTCTCTGGAGCTGCAGAAAACAAACTTGCTTCATCTTCAGTAGGGTTATCATATCACTTCTTAACCTTCTCATCTTCAGGCTGAACTTACCCAGCTTCCTAAGTTGTTCCTCATAGGGCATGGTTTCCAAACCCTTCACTATTTTGGTCACTTTCCCCTGGACATGCTCCAGCTTGTCAACATCATTTTTTAATTATAAGGCGCAGAACTGGACACAGTATTCTAGGTATGGTCTGACTAAAACATAATAGAGTGGTACTATTATATCCCTTGATCTTAGACACTATACTTCTATCGATGAAGCCTAGAATCACATTGGCTTTTTTACACTGTTGACTCATAGTTAATTTGTGATCTACTAGGACTCCTAGATCCTTTTCACATGTAGTTTTGTCAAGCCAGGTGTCCCCCATCCTATATCTGTGCATTTCATTTTTTCCCCTGCATTACATTTCTCCATGTTGAAATTATTTTGTTAGTCCTGGCCCAGCTTTCTAATTTATCCTAATTTAACATTTTGATCCTGTCATCTGGGGTATTAGCTAACAATGGAAGCTGTCAGCACTTGCAGATATTCTCTCTTCTGCATGACTGTTACAAGCACAGGATGCTTATTTCTGATTTCACCTGGCAATCCTAATTGGGGTGCATCTATGCTGTAGAAATAATGTAGTTTAACACCATTTTAGGTGCTGCAGCTCTGTAGTTTTACAAGGTCATTAACCTTCTCTGCCAAAGAGTGCTGGTGCCTCACAAAACTAAAAATCCCAGGATTCTGTAAGATGGAGCCATGATAATTAAAGTGGCACCAAACTGCATGATTTCTGCAATGTAGATGTACCCATAGACCCCCTTGCTTACTCCTCATTTTACTTGCTCTAAGTTGTTTCCTGCTATTTTCTGTTTTCTTGCTATTGTCCCCAATACCATCTGTGGGATTCTGGGAATTGTAGTTCACAAAAAAAATTATTTCCAAGCTCTGGTTTTCTGCTTATTTTTCCTGTAAGACAGTGGAGGTGGAGACCTCTGCCCTATTGGGAATAAGAATCTAGCCCCAGCACCACTCCATGCAGACTATAGGTAGCAGGAATTCCTATTGGAAATAACAATCAGTGAATAGGAAATAATGAGAGGAGGGAGAATTCCCTTGCCAGCTGTTCCCCTGACATGCAAGGGATGGAAGGAATCTGTTTCCCTTGCACAGGCCCTAAAACTGTTTTCCAAACCTTCTGCAAAGCAAGAAGTTGATAACTGGGCCAGTTTTCTTTAGGAAAAGTTTGACTGATTTTCCTTGCCTCCTCCTTCCCTTTTTCCCTAGGCTTGAAGGGCACAGACATGACCTCCTCACCCCTGCAAGCTTGTCTGAAAGAAATGCAGTCAGGTCACTGAACTTATTTGACAAAAATATCTGCGGATTGTCTCTCTGGGAGAGCTGCCTGAGGAGAGGGAGGGAGAGAGGGAAATTATCATCCTTCATTTCTTCCCTAATCCTGATTCATCGGAAGCAGCAACCAGCAGCCTGATGATGGCGTGAACCTATTTTTGGATATTTGTGGCTTGCTGAGCTCTAGGCGAGATCAGCTGGTGTGTCCCTTAGCTAAGGAATGGTTGCTCCTTGTGTGGGCTGATGTGTTTTGTTGAAGCAAAACACGTTTTATCCAAGATCTGTTGCTGCTCTTGCTCAGAGTGGAAGCATATTTGGGTGGTACATTTTTTCATACATGTCTTGCATCTCTCTTTTTCAGCTAGCTTTGGGGTTGGCATTTGCTAGATGAGTTTTATACTGTACAATACAATGCCAAAGCAAAACAGACGGAACACATACACAACTGCAACAGATAGGACAATATTGAGTTGTATTAACAAAACAATTGGGACAATCCTACCAAAGTTTGTTCTCACTTAAATGCCAATGATTTTGATGGAAGAGGTCACAAGGACCAATTTTTTGACCACTCTAATGACCAGGCTGTTAAGGTAGGCATCACTGGGCAAATGCTAGGGCCCAGTAAGCCTGCAGAGGACATATTGCCATTTCTACAGTCTTCTTGGCCCTGATGCTCTCCTCCTGCTTCTCACTGCCCTTTTACTCTGAGCATAAAAATAGTATAGTAATATGTATATGTGTTATTCAAGTCACCTGTCAATTTACAGCCACCCCATGAATTTCATAGGGTTTTCTTAGGTGAGAAGTCCTCAGAGAAGATGAAATGCCTTCTTCAGCTTGCCCTGCCTTCCCCCTCTGGCAAAGGTACAGAGCTTGTGTAAAATGAAAGGACAGGTAATGAGGACAAAAGTGAGGAACAGGTAAAGCCACTGCTCATTGTCACCATCTTGCCCAAGGGCACCCTAGATGCACTAAATCTAAGGGCATAGAGGGACCCAGGCTTTATTCACACTGTTAATATAATCCAGGATGAATCATTCTTCATTATTCACATACATCCCAAATGCACCCAATTAAGTTTTTTTTTTGGGGGGGGGGGCTGCCAAAAACCCACTTAATCTGGGATAATTGATTTTGGGTTTTTCCCTTAAATTAAAAAAAAAAGATTTGCATCACTGACATTGTCAATAACCGATGTGAACAGACCTAGATTAAACTCTGCATACCTTGGACAGGTTTCAAATACATATACATTGTTGATTCCTTTGGCAACGAGGCTCCTCCCAGCCAACCTTATGAGGAGACCCTGCACCACTTTCTCTTTCCCTCAACACCCATTGCTCCAGGTTGGCTTCTGGCAACTTTCCAGGAAGAAAGTGGCATCTCCCCCCCCCCCCCAACCAAGGAGGATGAACCCACCCTACTTCATCTTGCAGAGATGCAGATCAATGTCATTCCATCGTGTGAATAACAAGCACAGAAAGCATGAGTGAGGTTATTTGCATCATTCCGCTACCAAAAAAAAAAAAAAAAAGATGTGAATGACACCCCAGTGTAGTGAATTTTTTGAGTTTGCACCGTGACACTGGGAGACTAGGGTCCAAATCCCTGCTCGTCCATGCAAACACTCTGAATGACCTTGAGCAAGTCATCCTCTCTGTGGCAAAAACAGTGGCAATTGTCCTCTGAGCAAATCCTTCCAAGAAGACAGTATGATAGGGTCTTCACAAGTCAGAGTCAACTTGAAGACACAGAATAACCACTAACAGCAAAGGGATGTAACCAAAATCCATAGTGTGTTTTCTCCCTGTTTCCATTTCATATTCATTCTTCACCCTCCATTCCTTGCTCTGCTTTTTTTTTTTTTAGCAGGGGGGGAAAACACGCCACTCATTAATTTGCAGCACCACTCGTATCTATTTTTCCATCATCCCTGTTACTGCAGTCTCTAAAATTCAAGATAGTTCAGCTCTGGTACTACATACATGCATGCATACCCCCTCTATCCCCTTTGCTTTTGATATACCTGCCTGACCTTATTCCTTCCCCAAATGAAGCAATTTCAAGTAGATTCAGGATTCAGATGGGCCTCACCTCTTTTGCTCCAAGCAAGCATTACTATGCAAATGTTTCCTTGGCTATACCTCATGCCAGAAACAAAAGGTGTTTTTTTGTTTTGGCAGAGATGCCCATATAACGCCAAACTTCCCAGTAGATGTACTTTGCCCTGGGCTACCTCCCTCTCTCAGATGTCTATGCTTTGCCAAATAAGAAACTCTGAAAAATCTCTGTAGTTTTTCTGATGCCAAACTCCTTTACTGGAGGGTGGGGTGGAGGAAGCTGGTGAGCCAGCCTTGGGGGCAGTTACCCTTCTGCCTTAGTAACTTATCTAACAGTTGCAAATGAAATCAGCCTAACTGGGTGGTGATGATATGCAGGAACCTGCTTCTTGGTAGAGATGGGAGCAGTCTTTTTTATTGGTGGTGGTTTGAAGCTCCCAGAATCTTCCCACTGTAATGCTGGCCAGGGGAATCTGGACATTGTAGTATAGAAACACTTAACTTTTCAATTCATAACTTGCCTTGTAGACTGTGATGTTCACCCCTTGTGACCACTCTAAGGTGAACCAATCTTGGGATTTTCTTGGGAAGATTTATTCAGATGAGGTTTGCTTGTTGCCTTCTCATGAGTCTGAGAATATATGACTAGTCCAAGGCCACCCAGTGGGTTTCATGGCCAAGCTGGGAATTGAATCCTGGTCTCCAGAGTCATAGTCCAACATTCAAACCATTACACAACGCTGCTGGCTCCAGGAGAATGCCCCCCCCCCCAACAACACACACACACATATTTTAAATTCCATCAGCCTCCACTATATAGTTCAAAAGGTTTTCTTAGTAGTCAGGGTTTTCTTCCTCTGGATTCACAACACTAGGCCCTGCTGGCCAAGTCTCTGTCCTCTCTTTTAAGGTAAAGAACTTTTCTGGGGGTTCTTGTAGTTCAGCCCCATGGATCCTGCTCACAGACACAGGGAAGGTTCTTGGGGGCTCCCATTATCATCCATCAGATTGCCCACAGCTGCTCCTGGCCTGTCCATTTTACTTATAAAGACAAGCTGGCTCTTTCTGCCTTCTCTGTCTGTTTCTCCCTGGAGCCTGCTATAGCCACTCCTTCTTCCAGCTGTTGCAGATTACCCAGCTGAGGCCAACACAGGCAGGTGAGTTACTTTTGCTCATCTTTAGTAGAGCTGGCTCTACTGGTCCCTCCTGACTGGCAAAGAAGTTTTTCTTATCCCACCAGGTGCCCTTGGGTCAACCACCAGGCTCTCCTTTGGTGAGTCCCTTCAGCTTCTTAGATAGACCTACCTATTTCAGCTTTGCACTGGCAATTTGTTCCTGTTTTTTTGTTCTTGCAATTTGCTTGCACTGCTTCTGCTGATGTCCTATGGCTGATTCCTCTGCTTAAACCTGGGCATTTCCTTTTATTTGCCAGTTTTTAGATTCTTTTGCTCATGATGAATGTACTTGAAATTATTTATTTCCTAGGTTCAGTCCATTACTCCTTTCCTACCAAATTCTGGAACAAACATCTTGACTACCATAAGTCCAGTAGACAGGCTGGCCTTAGCATCTCATATCTTGCTCTGATCTTATATAGAATATTTAATGATAGTACAGTGTCATTTGAAAGTTCCTGCTACTATCATAGGTAAAGCCTCCAAGGGAGATTAGTAATATGCCTCGTTTTCAGGTTAATGTGTTGGAACTGCTTCTAATACAAATCAGCCTGGCCATAATGGGAAGTGGATATAATCTGGTGTCCATTAATCTGCATGAAATTGTTCAGAGCACTTTCTTCAATTCCTAATAAAAATAAGGAGGTCACACATTGAAACTATTATTGTACCTGCACTGTTACTGGCAAACAGAAAAAGACTGTTAAGATTTGTTCACTTATTAAGCGGATTGTCTAAGGAGGCAAATGTTAGGTAGGGAGGGCAGCAGTGCTATCACCACTACTCTGGCTATTCTTCCTTAATCTTTGTTGGTGAGCAGACCTTTGTATGCCCTTCAGTCTGTGTCCATTTAATTATCCTACTGTCCTCAGACAGGCAGAATGGTGTACTGGTTTGAGCATTGGACTGTGACTCTGGAGAACAGGGTTCAAATCCCCACTCAGCTATGGAAACTTACTGGGTGACTTTGGGCAAATCGTACTCTCTCAACCTCAGAGGCAGGCAAAGGCAAATCTCCTCTGAACAAATCTTGCCAAGAAAACTCCATGATAGATTTGCCTTAAGATTGCCATAAATTGTAAATGACTTGAAGCCACACAACAGCCTCAGACATAGTAAAAGATACAGCCCCATCATCAGCATTGAAGTATGATCCAGCTTATCCATTCCAATTAGTTTTCTGTAGTTGTCCCTTGTTATCCACAGGGGAATCCATTCTGCACACACACACACTTTGCAGATAGCAAAAACTGTGGGACCTCAAATCCCATTCTTTCCTGTGGCCACACAACATACATGCAGCCATTTAAAACAACAGGGATTGCTGTCCACAGAAGCTCAAATCTGCATATTGCAAGCCCATGGATAACAAGGGATGACTTGTTGTTTGCCTTAGACAGCAAAGTGTCTGTGGATACATCAAATACAAGTAACCAAATGAACTTAATAGATCAGTGGTTTTCAGCCTCTCTTAAATTGAAAAAAGTAGTGTAGTGGAATTAAGGCTTACAGGATCAAAGCCTTGGGACTTTTTGATTAGCAGGCATTGTGACATCATATTCCACTGCCACCGTGCCTGGACCCCATTCCCTCTCAGTTAATCTGCAGTCCCCAGGGCTTCTGGAGGGAAAATGTTTTTTCTCAGCAATAGCGAATTGTTACCAGCTTTTCTTCTTGTAATCTAACATAATTTGGGGTGGTCTGGTCTATGGATCACACAGTGGCTTGACTTTTTGGAATCTCCATTGACTTTTGCTCTAGGGACTGCCATGGTGCACCTCAAAATTTATTGCTGTGCTACTGTGTGAGATAACCATTCCTATATTATACACTTGACAGACAAGGTAACTTTTGAATATTTGGCCCTTGCATGCATCAATCACTAAGGATTCTGAGAACCACTTAGGTGTACTCTGTGGAAGGCAGTGGCTTAGCACTGCAGATGTAGAAATTCCTTGGTATTGTATAACTAGTATTCTTTGGGAGATAACAGTTACTCCTTGAGCAGTTACCATAGCTTTTGCCTTGTATTGCCTCATCTTGTGGAGTGGGCTGTCTCCAAATGGAATGCTTGAACCATTAAACAGTAGCCCTTAAGATGTTTTCAAGTCACAGCTCCCATTGTCCCTTACCATTGCTCATACTATCTGTGGTTGATAACAGTTGTCATTCAACAACATCTGGGAACTGGGACATTAAAAAGAGGAGAAACAAGCAAACTCAGTTAAAGGCATGTGACATTCTTGTCTTTCAAAGCTAGAGCTGGATGCTGTCATTCCATAGATAGAAGAGATGTCAGAATAATAATAATAAATAATAATAAAATCTTTATTTATATACCGCCCTTCCAAAGATCAAGGTGGTGCACAACATGTACAACAATTTAAAAACATTCCAACAATAAACAATAACAATACCACAATACAATAACAATATGGCAAACCAGCTCACAGTGGGGGAGGATAAGGGGGAAATAGCAACAGGGCCAAAGCTTCACAGAGAAAGTGAGCGATGTGGGAAGAGTTTCCTTTTGTTATGGAGCTTGATCCACTTTGTGAAGCAATGATATCTGCTGTGTGTATGCCAATGGACATAGCCTTATGTGGTGCAAATGTCCAAGGAGCAGCAGCTGGTCAGAGCTTCCCGATGATTCTCAACTATATGCTCAATATTTAAAGGTACAATATGTCCCCTTCACACTTCATGCATTCATTGCATGTTGCAGAGCAAACAGTTGCTACATAACAGAAATTGGACTCGCCACTCCAGAAATCTGGAGATGGGCCAGGAGCTTTGCAAAATTCAAGGCTCTTGGTCAAATCAAATGCTTCTGTAATGAGCTCTCTGGCCTCATCTCCTGCTCTTGAGTAGGAGAAGGGACCCCTGAAGTCTATCAAGCTGACACTACCACTAAGTTATCCCATGTGACTCGGTGTTCTGGGTTCAGAACACACTGCAGAAATAATCCAGTTTGAGACCGCTTTAATTGTCTTAGCTCAATGCTAGGGAATTCTGGGAACTGTAGTTTTGTGAGCCATTTAGCCTTCTCTATCAGAGACCTCTGGTGCGCTAATAAACGACAGTTTCCAAGATTCCCTAGCATTGAGCCAGGGCAGCTAAAAGCAGTATAAAATTGGATTATTTCTGAAATATGTTTTGGACCCTAGTGAGAGTTATTAAAGAATTTAACTTGCACTTTTCCCACGTCTGACTCCACAGAGACTTTCCCTCTGCCTCCCATGAGAGAAGAGAATCCTATCCACATATGCACATGTACATCAAGCAAAGGCACATGAATAGAGTGTGGAAAAGAGAAGATCTTTGAAGGAAAGCTTTTACTCTGAGCAAGCAATCTTGCATTAGAAGAAGAATATCTGGTACATGAAGACACCTAAGTCGTATTCAGCTGAGGTTAAAATAAATATAAGCTGTTACATGACTACCTGAACATTCCTATTCTACCTAGACAGAAGGTGTTCTGGGCCTAGAAGGTTCTCTTTAGTCTTGGGTGTTAATGGGAAGCTGGGATCCTGGACTCCTTTGCCCAGCCTACAACCAAGGGAGGCTCTCTAGGGAAGGTGAGGAAGGCCCCACCTCTCTATCAGTTCCAAGGTCTCTACTGATAAGTCTTTGTCTCTCTGTGTCCCTTGTGGCACCCCAGGTTTTTATAGCATCTTACTTGAAAGCATCTTGAAGTTTCCACACCTCTTTCCAAACTGGTTATCTCCATTAGGCAGTTGTCTTTTGTGATCTCTTTTGTTCCTCCATGATGTTAGCCCTCAATAAATGTAACTTAAGACCATCACATCATTAAGCCTTTGTTGATTCTGAAGGAGAGACTATACTGCTTAGCTGTGTTGCCCAGGTAATGGGTGAGTCCATTATCTCAGCTTCTTGATTTTACAAAGGATACTATGGCTCCTTTTGGACTGTGGTCATCTCAGGCAGTCTCCCAGATCACATCTTCCCCCAGGATGTGAAATCCAGGAGAGGACCTTTCTTGATGACTTTCTAGCATTAGATGATTCCAGCATTTAGTGTAAGCTGGTCTTAATTATAGGTTTTATCATTTTGCTGATTTCTATTGCTGCTCTGATTCTGTTGTTAATGTTCTGCATACTTTAAAAAAAAAGATTAAATATATATTTTATTATTTTAAGAATTCTACTGAAGGGCCGTTAAAGAAAATAAATAAAATAAATAAAATGTTTTTTTATTGATTGATTTGATTTCTATCTTTTTTCCCCCTGTCTCCCAGACTAGGACCTAAGAAAACTCAGATCAGAATAAAAAGAGAAACAGAGAACAAAAACACATAGTGGTTGAAACATGCAGAAGGTTATCATGTTCAAACAATGATTTTAAAACACTGTTGAATTAAAGGTGATGCAAAAACACATTAGATCAAACCCAGTTGTTAATTCCAAGAAGAGTAAACTCATTGACTCAATGGGACTTGTTGAAATATTGACCTAGCAAGTTCTCATTGATCCAGTGGATCTATCTACTCTATTTGTGACTAACAGTGGGATTTAGGCTCACTCTCTCAATACGTATAGGGGGTGTGTGTGTAGAGCATAGTACCAATTGTTTAAAACCCTATATTCTCCTGGCCATTGCCCATGGTAGCCAAGGGTGGTGGAGTCCATCAACATCTGGAGGGCCATAGCTTCTCAAAGCTTGTTTTATCCAGTGCTTAACTACAATACAGAATTATTTAACTTCCATGTCAACATCCTGGGATTTGCTGTTTGGGAAAGGGCATTTAGAATTCTTAGCCAGAAAGCTTTAATACCTCACCATACTACAGACCTCAGACTTCCATAGGAAGCAGCCATAACAGTTCAAGTGGAATATATAGCACCATCACTAATGTTAATGGGCATTTAGATGAGGAATGGGCAACTGCATTGGGACCAGGGATAAGTCCCTCTTCCAGCCCTCCCCCCAGTATATGGATCAAAACCCCCAAAGTACCTCAGTTGTCTTCCATGGTTACTGTCAAAATGGTGACAGGAAGGTTGTCCTGTCATTTTGTGTCACCATTTTGAGAGGAACTTCAGAAGAAAATGGAGCTATTCGGGAGAGCCAGTGTGGTGTAGTGGTTTGAGTGATGAACTGCAACTCTGGAGACCAGGGTTAGATTCCCAGATTAGCCATGAAAACCACTGTGTGGCCTTGGGCAAGTCACACTCCCTCAGCCTCAGAGGATGGCAATGGCAACCCCCACCCCCCGAAGAAACTTGCCAAGAAAACCAATATGGATTCACCTCAGGGTCACCATACGAAACGACTTGAAGGCACACACCAACAGCAAATTAGACTCTGGGGTGGGGTACCTATACATGTTTTCACATGTTTGGAAGGCTTTTTGTGTGGTTTGGGGGCAAACATTAGCCAAAAATTACACCTTTTTCTTTAAACAGTGGAGGTTGAGGACTTCAGAGGATACAAAAGATTACTCCAGGGAACACATGTGACCCCTGGGGGGCACTTTGCCCACCCCTGACCTGGACCAAGAGTAGGTAGCCTGGCACACTGAAAATATTTTTGACTATTGCTCCCATTAGGTGCAAGCAGCAGGGTTAATGATTAGTGGCTGTGGGATTTGTAGCCCAAAACATCTGGAAGGTTGCAGGTTCCCTACCTCTGACCTAGAGTAGCTACTTGTCTGTATAGCGCAAATGCACCAAAAGGGAAAAATAAAAGCAGATTCATTATACATCATTGAAACTGATATTTCTTTGGAAAGATTTAACACCAGGCCTTTAATAACATGGCCCTTAAGACATTGGTGGACTGCAGCTCCCAGCATTCTTTACCATTGGCTGTTCTAGTTGTTCTGGAAGTTGTAGTTTAGCAGTATATGCAGGAAAATGTGGTTCCTGCTGGTTTTAAAAAATAAGCACAAATTTCAAATCCGTTTGTCTTTGGTATGAGTGTAGGTATTGACAGATGATTTGTTAAACTATAGACTTCATAGAAATGGAAATCCTTTTACTGAGAACTCTCTTTTGCAGAAATGATTTTTTAAAACTTCAAAGCCTACAAAGGTATATTATTACCTTTAAGGTCATGGTTAAAACATTTCAATGTATTCATTCATAGTAAATCAATTTCATTTATATCAATGCAAACTGTGCCAGGCAAGAAATATCCTTGGTATTGATCTGAAGGAGGAACCAATATTGTTGGAATTATTAATTCCTGCTGCAGCCATCATAAAAAGGCTCATCTTCAGTCTGTGTTTTATGATCATGTCAGTTTAGTTTTTTTTAAATGAGCAACAAAACTGTTTTGTCTTCTTTGAGATGCTCCAGATCTTCACACATCCTGGCAATAAAAGGTGTTTCATAACACTGTTGACTGCTGGTGTATAAATGAACAAATGAAGGGTGTTATGTCAGATGAAGCATGAAAGCCATTAGCAGTACATTTTTATTTGAATAGAGCAACATTAATTTTTAAAAGTACATTACCCAGGGACTTCTACAGAACGTGAAGGGAGAATGAAAGCATGAAAATACAAATAAACCTTTTTGGAGACTATTTATGGTAACTTAAGCCCATGCTTTGGCAAAAGCAAAGAGAATTTGGCTTGTGGATTTTCTTGAAGAAAGTAAACCGTCATTAAAAGGTGGCAGAGGGATGATGGGGTTAGAAGCAGTGTTGATGCCAAGTGACAAAGTGTGCATGCATGTGTAGCTTTATTTGTAGCAAGCATATCAGGTAAGACTATGGAAACATAGGAAGCTGCCTTACACTGCATTGGTCATCCTAGACCAGTAATTTCAACTCTGACTGGCAGGTATGGCTCACCAGAATTTTAGACAAGATTCTTTCCTAGCCCTACCTGGCTACCCCTAGTATTACTGGTAATCTTTCATCTAAGTACTCTGTTATTAATTGCTGTCAAGATGATGTTGATTATTTGTGACCCTGTAAATGACAGACTTCCAAGGCATCCTGTCACCAACAGCCTGGCTCCGGTCTTGTAAACTAAGGGCTATGGAGTCGAAGACTTTCATGTCCGGCATCCATAGTTTTTTGTGGGGTTTTCGGGCTATGTAGCCATGTTCTAGAAGAGTTTCTTCCTGACATTTCACCAGCATCTGTGGCTGGCATCTTCAGAGAATGCTGGCATGGAAGTGAAAGGGCTATATATACACTGTGTGACCTTTGGTTGGAAGAAAGTGATTTACAGGTCAGGTATCAACCTTGACTACATTGGTCCCCCGGGTTACAAAGGTAATCCGTTCCGGATTACCTTTCGTAACCCAGAAGCATTTGTTTCCCGGGGGACCGCTATTTTCAACGGACCGCACGGCCGATTTAAAGGGGCCGCGCGGTTGTTGTTTTTTCCGGATCCCGGGGGATCTTTCGGATCCCGGGGGATATTTTAGCGGTCCCGCCGGTTTTGTACCTCGGGGTTTTCGTAAACCGGGGGACCACTGTATATCTGCTTTGAGCATGCAGCCAGATTCTTCATGGCCTGAGAGACCATTTCCAATTAGGGAAAGCAAGTCTCTATGTAAAGCAGTATTACATAATCCCAAATATTTTTAAACATTTCATGTTTTTAAACATTTCAGTCTTTCTCTTCTTCCAATATAGTCTCCCTAAGATTTGTCTCCCTACCTGGAAACTCAAAGAAGTCTAGCAATAGTCTGAGACTTCAGCTGCCACATTGAAGCCTGGCCACTTCAACTCTCATGCTCTCCAGATCACAGCCAGCATGGACGGTACCCACTTAATGGATTCTGTATGCCATTTCCCTGTTTAGATAGCATGGTGTAGTGGTTTGAGTATTGAACTAAGACTCTGAGAGACCAGAGTTCAAATTCCCACTCAATGATCAACACCCATTGGGTCACCTTGGGCAAGTCACATTCTCATACTTGGGGGAAGGTGATGACAAACTCTCTCTGAACAAATCTTGCCGAATCTCCCTCATAGGGCAACATAAGTCGGAAACTACTTAAAAGCACACAATAAACATGGATTGATATCTTTCAAATACCCAGGCAATGCACAATCATTTTCTGCCACGCTCCTTTTGCATTCACTCCTTTGTTTACCACTGAAAACCAACTCCCAGGTGCAGAAAGCTCCTTCTCTCCCCTTGCTTCCCCCTTTCCTCCTGACACATACTAATAAAGTCTTTTATTTTCCTTTTTAGAAAAAGGAGCAGGGAGCTTTCTCCCAGGGAAGATTGCTCAAAATGGCTAGATAGTGATAACATACTTGAATGAGAGGAAATGGATTTGCAGAAGTAGACACTGAATTCCTGCATTAATTGAAAGCTCATTCTCAGTGGAAAAGCTCACAGTGGAAAAGACAAGCAAGCATTGGCACCTTGCTTGTCTACATTTCGGAAACAAAATCTATTGCAAAACACTCAAGTGGCAGAATGTTTCTAAAGGGGTTTGAACAGTCAAAGGAAACTCCTCATAAAGAATGCCAGCCGTTGAAATATAATTTGAAGAATTGTCCAGGTTTTTCCCTTCCTTGAGCAAACCATGGGAAGTGGCTAGTTACGATTTCTTTGCACTTGTTCTGTTTAAATTGTTGCACATATTCCAAAGGCAAATGGTTGGGATAACTGTTTTGCTACCTCAGTCTTGGGAAATTAAGACTGTGCAAGAATAATTCAGCATATAAGTATCGCTCAGTTTACAAGGTAGATGAGTTCCTAGGCATTACTTCTTTCATAGAAAATTTGGTGCCAGAGGCAGAAATAACATGAAGACAATAGGGATAGGTTCCTACACTACAAAAAAAGAAAAGCAGTTCTGCATGTTTCAGCAGACTTTTCTTCAAAACTAACCACATGCAAATGTCAGGTGGAACAACCCGGTCAAGTAAGCTTTGCAAAAGTAAATAAAAACATTTTGAATATTCTACAGAGCATGCACAGGTGCTTTCCAAAATACATCTAGGGATGGTTATTCTTTCACCAGTCTCCACTTTTCTTACGATTTCCATTTTGATGGCCAGAGTTATAGATCTGTGCTTCTTTAATATACAGAGGTCGCAAGCAGGCATCTGTGTGTGTGTGTGTGTTGTGTGCCTTGAAGTCATTTCGGACTTATGACAAACCTAAGGCAAACCTACAATGGGGTTTTCTTGGCAAGATTTGTTCTTAGGAGATTTGCCATTGCCTTCCCTGTGGCTGAAAGCATGTGACTTCCCCAAGGTTACCCAGTGAGTTTCATGGTGAGCAGGACTCAAACGTTAGGTCCAAAACCCACTGCAGAAATAATCCAGTTTGAGACCGCTTTAACTGCCCTGGCTCAGTGCTTGGCAACCCTAGCAAAGATAGATGAGTTTTTGTCCATCTCTCTCTTTAAGAAGGAGTGGGCCATTATGATTCCCTTGCCAGATGCAGTTTGTAGTGGTACACTTGGAAACACGTCATCAGAATCTACCATGTAGATCTGTGCAATGGTTATTAGATGTAAGGAGAAATTAATAGAGACATACCTTTTTGTCCCATATCGAGCATATTGTGTTCAAAATAACAGGACACCTCTGAATTTATCAAATGCTCTTCCGAACAAACTTAGAATATTGTCCATTTCAACAACTTGTAGAATATGTCTTACAGTTCAGTATGTAGGAGGGAAATACATCCTCCCTCGTGTGTGTGTGTGTGTGTGTGTGTGTTAAAGAGCTTACTAGCTGTTGATTTTCGTCTTTGAGTTGCCTGGCTGTTGTATCATGAGAGAGATTAAATGGCAGTTCTTTATGCTCTATCTCCTTGCCATATGGGATTGTACATACAGTGCTGGATGCTTAAATTGGATTCATCTGTGTACTTGGCACACATCCATTTTATATGGCTGTGGGATAAAACCTGTAAAGCTGAGGTTTGGGTGTGTGTGCTTGTGTGTGTGTTAATGGGGCTGAAGAAAGATCTGGCAACAATCTCCTTTCAGTCCTGAAAATGGGGAATGCATATAGATTACTCAACATAACACTCCTTTGCAGGAGAAATTTGTGGAAGGGAATTCCCAACATGTACACAATTGGTGATAGATAATGATATAGATATAGGTATATGTTGACTGGCTGTTTATTATAGGTATTACATTTATATACCCCACTTTCAAGCTAAATTGGAATACCAAAGCAGCTTAACAATGCAAATCCTCATAAAGGTACAATATAATCTTGGTTCCAGGCTGTCGCCTGCAGAGGGAGGGGCAGAAGGAGCCACATATGGATTCAGAGACTGGCAGATGGTAAAGATGTCAGAGCGTGGAAGCAGCCTTTCCCAAATGATGTAGTGGTCCTGTCACTTCCCACATTCAAATGGAAGAATTTATTTTATTTTTTTGCATGTAACAGCCTGAAGAGACAGTGGTCTCACTCTTCTCAGACTAATATGACTATCATTCTAGCAAAGACCTATGCATCCCCTTCTCTTTCCTCTTTTACACATTCAGCATCTACTCTTATAGCCTGGCTTGTTAAGCCTGTGTTTCATACAGCATCTGAAGTAGAAAACTGCAGTTTTCAAAATGAGATAGGAAACCAGGATCAGATTTTAAATTTTTTTAATATTTGGGTTGATAAGCCAAGACTGTGGACTGTAACTCTGATCCCTAGAGATACTTTGGACTTTACCTCCCAGATGCTCCAGCCAGCATGGGCAATGGTCAGGCATTCTGGGGGAGTTGAAGTCGAAAGTGGTGCAGTGCTGTAGCTTGGCAACCACTACTCTAAATAATTTGTCAAACTACCAAATCCATTCATTGGGATGGGGCCATGACAGTTAAAGTGGTGTGTAGGTGGGTGTGTACGCGTGCCTTTAGCTGCAGCTTATGCCTGCCTCATGAACTTCATATAGTGTTTTAGGCAAAAGGTAATTTTGACAGTTCCTCAGAAATATAGGCCACAGCACCTGGTATTTGTTGACGACTTTCCATCCAAGTACTAACTAGGGCTGACCCTGTTTAGCTTCCATGATCAGACTGGATCTGGTGTCCTTAAGGCATTTAGGCCTAAGGTGGTATAGGGCTGCATCCACACTGCAGAAACAGTCCAGGTTGACACCACTTTAACTGTTATGGCTCAATGCTATAGAACTCTGGGAATTGTAGTTTGTTGTGGCATCAGAGCTCTCTGACAGAGAAGACTAAATGTCTCACAAAACTACAGTTCCCAGAATTCTCTAGCATTGAGCCTTAACAGTTAAAGTGGTATCAACCTGGATTATTTCTGTAGTTCAGATGCAACTTGGACAGCTACAATTATGCTCTGTAGGTTCATGGTTAGAAGATTAGGGTTGCAGAGTTGTGTGAGCAACCAATGAACAGCTCTGGTTTTGTGCATAAAGAACTAGCTTTGTATTTGTACAAATCAGGTACTGTGTCATTGAGCTCAAAGAGAAGAGGAAGAGAAAACTGGCATGGCCTGTGTACACACATACAAAGGAACACATCCTGACAGACAGTAGAAGCCCTCCAGCCCCTCAGTGTTATTTCATTATGTTTTAAAGTTAACCTTTTCTGTGTTTTGACTATATTGTGCTTATTTTAAATTCTAAGCTGCCTCGGAAAGAAAGGTGGAATATAAATAGATGATGCTGATTTTGATGATGATGAAAATATCAATTGCAGAGGGGCCTTGCTACCCATGAGTTTGCCATCCACATATTTAAGCATCCATGGACAGCAATTCCCATTGTCCCCAATGGTGGCCGTGTGCACATTGTGTCGCCATTAGGGACAACATAACTTGAGGTCCCATATTTTTTCATATCTCTGTGATGGTCTCCCATGGATATGAAGGTCCAACTGTATTTTTGTTGCTACCTTTACAATATCTCTACAGTAATTATATTTGCATACCAAAAAATCCATTCATATTAGGGAAACATAAGGTATACCCTTTAAAAAAATCTTATTTATGGCATCCAAAAATGTTGGTCTAAGTTACTTTTTGAAATAAAGTCCAAAACTCCTCCCACAAAAAAGAAAAAGAAAACTTGCCCTAAGCAGTCCACTGTATTTTAAAGAACATGTGTAGACCATATTTCACAATGCAACCAAAGTTCTAATTTATGCTTACGCTTTCTCTACCCCATAGGCAGATTATTTTCACACACATTCATTGCAAATAAATGAGCAATTTGTTCAAAACCATTGACAATCATATCATTAAAATGAATAATTTAGCTTGAAAAATTAACCCAGAAGCTCTGGTTTGTTTGTTTGTTTTTTGGTTTTGGTTTTTTAAAAAGCTTTTAATAAGATTTTTTTTTAAAAAAATCAAATATAATCAAATATGCTTGCATCAGCAAACCGTACAGACCTCACGCACAGAGAGAGAGAGAGAGAACACAGAAACATGTTTCTGCAGCATGTTTAAATGTTTTTGTTCTGCTTCTTGCTGCTGAATCAAAAACAGAAAGGCTTGCATGGGCATGTATGGTTCCTAAAGATAGCGCCAGTTTGAAGTTTTACAAACCCACTGAAGGGAGGAAAAAATCCCCAAAATAGCATCTTTTGGCGCTGGAGAAAAGTAATAGGTTTCGGAAAGCATCAGAGAAGTGTTCGGCATTTTGAAGTAAGAGCGCTGGTTATATGAAAGTCGATATTTACTGTGAAATAATTGCCCTTCTCTACAGCTTTTCCTATTCTACATGAGATGGGGGGAGAAGAGAAAGCATCCTTTTATGGGTTACTGCAGGGCTGCCAAATCAGAGATCTGCCAGGCTGAATGTAGCCATGTCTTTTGGCTCACCACAAGTTGTGATGGTCATGCATCCCAATCTGTGTAGCACCACTTTTCTCATGTTGTTGCTGTTGTGTGCCTTCAGTTGTTTCTGACTTAGGGGGACCCTAAGGCGAACCAATCATGGGGTTTTCTTGGAAAGTTTCTTCAAAGGAGGTTTGACATTGGCTAACACCCTTTATGTGTTTGAGCTGAGATTCGAACCTGACCTACAGAGTCATAGTCCAGTGCTCAAACACCATGCTGGCACTCATATCATATCACACCTTTTTCATATCATGGACCAGATACAACAAACATGCAAAGTGGCAGTCTTGGCTGCATATCCTTTCAGTTTTGAATGTGCACCTCTGAGTAACTGGCCAGAGCCAAAGCCAGAGCTTGGCAAAGTTACTTTTGGGGGACCACAGGCTATTCTATAGGTTGGCAGATTGGACAGGTTGACAGATTGTAGTTCAAAAAGTGTAACATTTCCAGCCTCCAAATAAAACATAGGTACCTTTAGGATATAACAACTGAAGATCTATTTGGCAATCTTCTGCTGACTCTATTAGGTCCAGAGGGTGCCACTTGACAACAGTGAACCATGGGTAAAAATGGGGGGAAAGATCTTGGGCTATCTAGGATATGTTTTATTTCAAACACAATGTTGAGGTGCTTACAAATTTGCTAGATATTCTCATTTGATGTATGTACATTCTGAACCTGAGGACATGCCATATACAGTCAGCCTTCTGTATTTATGGATTTTTTAATGCACAGATTCAACTATCCACAGCTTAAAAATATTTTTAAAATATATATAAATTCCAAAAGGCAAACCATGATTTTGCCATTTTATACCAGAGATTTTAGTATCTATGGGGGTCCTGGAACAAACCCCCAGTGGATATCAAGGACCCACTCTACAATCACGTTTCCCTCCATCAGCCTTACCCAACAAAGCCATCAGTAAAAAATGCTGGGACATGCTGTTCAGTAATACTGAAGGGTCACATGATTCTTACTACTGCCAATTAATTCTCACTTTACTGTTTTGCAGCCTTGCCTCCACCCTCACCATCAGAATCAGATGTCTTCTTTCCTTCCTTTTGCCTTCAGAAGGGGGGGGGGGGTGCTCTGCTTGCATTCTGATAGGGTGCACACCATAGAGAGGCATTGCTATTACTCATGAACTAGGGCGGCAACACAATGGCTACACAATTGTGGATAATTCCCTTGGTGGGAAAAACAGCATTGGCAAATCCAGCAGCCTGGTTGCACTTACAGAAATCCAGAGATTCAGTGTGGCAGTTGCCCACCCTGGTCTACATCAACCTTCCTCCACTGCAATGCCCTCCTTAAGTCTTGGATTATAATTCTCAGTATTGACTGCAAGCACAAGCATGTTGACTGGGGATGATGGGGGCTGTAGTCTGTCACATCTGCAGTGTGCCAGTTTGAAGTAGGCTGGCATAGTCTGATTGCTTCAAACATAGCCTTTTGTAGCCCAACTTGGAGTTTCCTGGGGTTGGATGTGGCATGCAAAACACACACTTTCCCTCTGGGTGTCTGCCAGTGCCACAAATCCTTTCAGCATCATTTTTCTTCAGCCTTGCCCAGGCACCTCTGTTGAAAAACCATGAACCTGTTCATTGCTGGAAGGTAAAAGGCAGACAAATGCAAAAATAATGTCACCATTTAAAGCCGATCAATTTTATTCTGGAAAACCGCCATCTCCAAAATGTATCCTTGGCATTTAAGACCCAAATATGCCTGCCACAGAGAGATGAAAAGGCAGGACTCAGTGCATAGACCCCAGGTTGTATACCAGCAGTAGGAATCAAACAAGATCTTTATATACGGCAGCTAATAAAAGGTTAGTGGCCATGAACTGTTGAAGACTATTTAAAATTACAAAGCCGTGAAATAGTACATTTGTAAAAGGAAGAAAATGTTTCTCTTCACAGCTAGCTCTAGAAATCTCCTATGGAGGCAATGACAGACTGGCTGTGTGAGTTACTGGGTTGCTGATCCAATGCAACTTAGGGAATTCAAGGGCTATCATTTTCAAGTTTGGTGTGTGTGCGTTTGTGTTCCATTAAACAGATTTGCAAGGCCTCGAGTGCTGGACATAGGGCTTGATTATAACCACAGATACATGCATAGGGTTTGATACGGATTGAGCCATACTTAACCAAATCAAAATCATAACTAATTTAAATATAATGGATTGATTTCATTGGTCCTGTTGAAAGCATCACTAGCTCCAAGCCAGTATACAGTGATTTTCCATTGATTGGAAACTTAAGCACAGCTGACTTATAGTTTGTATTTTTATTACATTAATGTAATAAATGATCCAGAAGTAATAGCTACATATGCACACAGACAATAAAGAACTATGAGAAGGAAGAGTGACGACAGGAAGAAAATATTTAAGCCATGTGGGATAGTGTAAGTAGCAGTGCTTCTCTTTCCCACATAGGTAGGTCTGCTGTGGTTAATCCAGGCGTTCTGCATACAGAACAGGGGCAAATTGCCCCATTCACAGTCCTAGAATTTTGAAACATGCCCAGTGGATGTTGGGAGCTGAAGTCCAAAAAGTGACATCTCCAAGTTCTGATACATCACTCAAAAACATCACTCCAAGTACATATTCTAGAGACATTCAGAATCAAAATAAAGCTAATGGCCAACAGCTCCTAAATCTACTCACACTTATGGAGTACAAGAGACCTTATTTGTTTTCTGTCACTCTTGTCCTGTTTACTTACAGCATATAAGTGCATCTCTTCAGTTTTCAGCAAGGTGCAGTGTGTCCAAAGTTTTTACTGACACCATGTTATTGGCAGTGGTGGTAATATCTGATGTGTCAGTAGGATGGTCAATTCAGTCTGGAGTTTAATCAGAAATTCAAATAAACTGTCTAAAGTGGTGAACCCTATCCCCCCCAAATAGGTTCAACATATTGGATAGCTCCTTTAAATTTCAAACTAAAGCCTAGAATAGATTATCTTGCCCAACTTGGAGCCATCACCTGATTCTTTGTTTAATGTCAGGGCCAGCCCCTCTAGTCATCTGCTTCGGACAGCAGATTCTAATGAATGTGTGTTGTGTGCCTTCAAGTCATTTCTGACTTATTGTGACCTTAATATCATGGCATTTTCTGGGCAATAATTGTTCAGAGAATGTTTGAAATTGTCTTCCTCTGAGGCTGAGAGCATGTGGCTTGCTCAAGGTCACTCAGTGGGTTTCATGGCTGAGTGGGAATAGAACCTTGGTCTCCAGAGTCATAGTGCTCAAACCACTATGCCACACTGGTGGCAATCTGATGAAAGAAGAGCAAATTGTTTATCACTGAACTTGTTGTCATTGTAATTCTACTTCTAGAGATGTGGAAAGAAGTTTGAGGCATTTTCTGTCTCAGGTGCCGAAATAATAATAATAGTAATTATTATTATTATTATTATTATTATTATTATTTTATTTGTATCCTGCCCCTCTGAAACCAATTGGGCCAGCTAACAATATTAAAATACCTTACAATCAATCCCTATTCCCCTCCCCCCTTAAAAAGATATTAAATCAAATACATATTACAAACAGACAAATTAAGACAACATCAGAAGTTACATATACAATATATAAGTACAATTTTCTGCGACGTTGATCATCTTAATTTACAAAAATACAACAATGCTGTATCCTGCTAAGAAGGGCTCCAAAAACTCTTCTAAGAGAGGTAATTTCTGAGGCCGGGATGATCTAACCTGGGAAAGCCTGCCAGAAGAGATCCATCTTGACAGCCTTTTTAAAGCTGTCTAAAGATGCCAATTGATGGATCTCATCTGGCAGGCCATTCCATAATCTAGGGGAGACAACAAAAAAGCCCTCTGGGTTTTTTGTGACTGCAGCAAATTCCTGTGACTGCAGCAAATTCCTCCCAGAGGACCGGAATGTGCGAGGAGGATTATATGGGAGAAGGCGGTTCCGGAGATAGCTTGAACCCAAGGCATTTAGGGCTTTAAAGGTGATAACCAACACCTTGTACTGGGCCCGGAAACTGATAGGCAGCCAGTGCAGGGATTTTAATGCCGGGGTAATATGATCCCTCCAGGGTGTTCCCGATACTGTTTTGGCTGCCATATTCTGTACTAACTGTAGTTTCCGGACCAGGTATGAGGGTAGCCCTAGGTAAAGTGCATTACAGAAGTCCAGGCGTGAGGTTACCAGCGCGTGTACAACAATTTTGAGATCCCTTTTTTCAGAAAAGGGTGCATCTGGCGTATCAGCCGAAGCTGATAGCAGGCGCTCCTGACTGTCGCATTTACCTGATTTGTCATCAGGAGCGACAAGTCAAGAAGCACCCCCAGACTGCGAACACAGTCACTGGAGGAGAGTGTGACCCCATCCAGGACTGGAGGTTGCAGCCCAATACTTGGTTTCGGGGCTGCTACCATGAACACCTCTGTCTTGTCCGGATTCAGTTTCAATCTGTTTTTCCTCATCTAGCCCATTACTGCCTGAAGACATTCATTGAGAGAGGAGACGCCATCAGAATTTGAGGCCAATGAGTGAGACATGGAGAAATAGATCTGGGTGTCATCAGCATACTGGTAATACCCAGCTCCATAACTCCGAATAATCTCACCCAGCGGCTTCATATAGATGTTAAATAACGTCAGGGACAGAATGGCACTGTGAGGCACTCCACAACTGAGCTCCCTTTTATTGGAGCAGCTGTCCCCGAGCAGCACCCTCTGGGATCTACCCGAGAGGAAGGAATGGAACCACTGAAGTGCAGTGCCTCCAATTCCCAATCCCCTCAGGGGATCCAAGAGGATGCCATGATCTATCATATAAAAATCCGCTGAGAGGTCTAGGAGCACTAACAGGGTCACACTACCCCCGTCAATGCTCAGACACAGATTGCCAGTCAAGGCAACCATGGTATTCTCAACCCCAAAGCCTGTCCTGAAGCCAGTTTGAAATGGGTCTAGATAATAGGTTTCATCCAAGACAGCTTGGAGTTGAAGAGCAACCACAATCTCAATCACCTTGCTCAAGAATGGTAGTAATGAGACTGGCCTATAATTATTCATATCCAGGGGGTCCAGGGAAGGTTTTTTCAGAAGCGGCCTAACAGCCGCTTCCTTCAAACAAGATGGCATGTGTCCTTCCCTGAAGGTTGCATTGATGATGTCCGTGAGGAACATCCTCAATGCATCCCCCCTCCTGGACAGCCAGCCACGATGGGCAAGGGTCAAGAGGGCAGGGCAAGGGTCAAGCGGGCAGCTTGTCCATGTCATCGGTACTCACAAATTGTAGCTGATCCAGAATAACTTTATCAACAGAGCCACTGGACACCTCATCTATGGCTTCTGTTAAAATCCTGTTGTCTAAGTCGTCTCTTATCTGAGAGATTTTGTTTGCAAAGAAGTTGTTAAATGCATCACAACAGGCCGTCATTGGGTTAAGCAAGGGGTTTGGCGCAGGGGGTACCTGCGTCAGCTCCCTTACCACCCCAAATAGCTCTGCTGGATGGGACTCTACAGACACAATATGTGCAGAGAAGAAAGATCTCTCCACTGCACATATTGCCTCCCGATAGGCCCAAAGAAAGTTCCTATGGCGAGTTCTGTCAGATAAAAGTCGAGTCTTCCCCCACTTACACTCTAGTCGTTGTCTAACCTGCTTCATTTTCCTAAGCTCTGGTGTATACCATTGCTTACGATTTGGGGCGGGTTGGCAAGGATGCTTGGGAGCGATCAATAGCCTTGGTGAAATCGGTATTCCATGTATTCACCAAAGCGTCGACAGTGTCGCCAGCATTTCCAACCATTAAACCCTCTAAGGCTTTCTGGAATCCAATTGCTCCATTAGCCTTCAAGGGCGGACCATTCTAATTGGTCCACCACCCCCGGTGGGGTGGATAGAGGCTCTCAGTTTCATTTTGACCAGGAAGTGATCTGTCCATGGCAGAACGGAGGTACCAATAATCTCCGCCCACGGATATTCCTGCTCCGTACAGAAGACTGCATTGAGTGTATGACCTGCACAATGTGTAGGCCTGGTGACCAATTGGGATAGGCCCATGTTTGTCATGGCTTCCCTGAACTCCCGAGCCACACCTGTTAGGCTGGTCTCAAGTGGGATGTTGAAGTCTCCCAAAACTAGGTGTCTGGGGGACTCCAATAGCAGCTCTGAGACCAGCTGTGTCAGGTAGATCAGGGAGTCTACTAGACAACGGGGTGGTCGGTAGACTAGCAGAATCCCTAAACTATCCCTGGTTCTCAGGCTTAGGTACATACACTCAAAGTGGACTGTGTTCCGGACAGGTATCCTGGTCAAAGTCAGATTGTTTTTTTTTTGTAAACCAAGGCCACTCCACCCCTGCCCCCAACCACTTCCCCTCATCTGTTCACAAACCGAATAACCAGCTGGGAGGGTCTATGCCCAATAACCGCTCTATCCTCTCCCAGCCAGGTTTCTGTGAAGCAAGCCAGGTTGGCATCCTCATCTAAAAAGAGATCATGGATAATATGAGTCTTGCTTTTTACCGACCTGGCACTGCAAAGGAGCAGCATGAGGTTCAGGGAAATGGTTGGTTTGCTCTCCAAGCCATTCTGGGAAATGGAGGGAACTGAACTAATGGGATTAGCATTTATGTCTGTGCACTTTAACTGGGGAAGGGGCAGTATTTGCTGCTTGTCTCAGGAAGCAAAATGACTTGGGCTGGCTGTTTTGGGTTTGACTGGTTTGCTACTAACATGGTTTCTGGGGCTTCACCTTCCCTCATCCTTCTTCTAAAGCTTAACTAGTTATAACTTATTTAATGTAGTCTCTAGTCTATCCTTTCTGCTCTTTTGTTATAAAGTATATTCCCCTTTGTCAGGTTTGCCCAGATATACAACAACATTATCTTTGTTTTGTTTTAAACATCTTTGCTTTGAACACTTACTTCTGAAGTCCAATACAGTGGAACTTGAAAGCTTGCTTCCAGCATTTTAAACATTAATTGGTCTGACAGTCCCAACTTGGTAGGAATCACACTGGCTACCACTTAGCTTCTGGGCTCAATTAAAAACCTTAAATGGACTGGACCTGGCATATGTTGCAGGGAGCAGGAGGTCTGTCTCTGTGAACCTCTTAGATCTTTAGGTGCTGCTGTGCTCCCTGGAGCAAATGTCTGAATTTGGCTCTGAGTAAACATGGTTTTAGCAGGTTGCACTAGTAAAATATTGTCCTGATGGCCCTGCTGCTTGCAAACTAGAATAGGCACAGATATTGCCAGCTCCAACATGGCTCCACTGAGCAGAATTATGCCAGGCTGACTCTGGCATTCATTGCCATTATTGAACTGATGTAAAATCCAACATGCAAATATGACCTTCACATCACATCATCTTCCATATGGTGACCTTTCAGGTTTTTGAATTTGTTTTACTTTCATCTGGCTTGTTCTCTCTCTCTTTCTCTCTCTCTCTCACTCCTCCCACCCCTTTTGGTTAAGGGTGTCCAATTCCCAATTCTTTTACTTTCGTCTTTTATTTCAAAGCCCTTTGTTAGCTAAATAACTAGCCTTACATTCCCCAATTCACACCCTTCAGATGTGTGGGTACTAATACACCCATCATCCTTGAATAGCACACCTATTGCACTTCTTGATATGATGGGAGTTGTAGCTGAATACATCTGGAGGCCTTGAATTATGGTTGCGATAGTCTGCAGAGCAGTAGCCAGCCCTTAAAACCAGAATGTTCAGATGGATAAACCATATTGTGTTCCTAATTTTTTTCCATTTTTTATTAACAAATTCAGTATTACAAAGTTAAGCAGTACATCAATACTTGTAGTATATAATAATAAATCTATAAGCCTGTAAGAGCATTGAACTAAACAAGAAATATATAGAAATAATCACTTGTTTGTATTTTTCTTTATTGAGAAAGTTAAAGGTTAAATGGTTTTGTTTAAAATTTAGAGTTAATGTGTATATTGTGTTCCTAATTTTTGTATGTCTTCTTCATTCATTTTGTTTTTAAGCAGATTCTCAAGCTAACTCCCAAGGCATTTTATGATAAAATATTACAGTAGGAAAAAAGTCAAAAGAACATTACTAGACTTCATTATTGATATAATCCAGCAACAGTGAGATCCCATATTGCATGGGGATATGTTTAAATGAAGAAGGATGCCACAAGAAACCATTGTAATTGTTGGTGTGGTTTAATTTACTTCTTATAATATTTTTCAGTATCAAGAAATGAATGTAGTATAACACAGAAGTCAGTGAAGTTGAAGGGAATGCATAAATTACCATACATTTAGAATGATGTGTTTAGACATATTTTTGGAAACAGATGACACTGACTAATGCGTTTCGTGAATGTGCCAGGATTATGGGCCACTGTTGCCTGACAATAAGTTGGAAGGAGATGTTCCTGAACATGAAGTTGGAAAAACGGGGGAAGCTAGAAATCACCAGAGGCAAGCAATAGCAGGGTGAAAAATACTGTTTTGTTAACTAAGAGTCTGGGCTTTGAGGAGTTTGATCCTATAAGAACCAAAGCCAGGTTTAGGAAGCATGAGAAGTCCTAAAGCACCTTTCTCCATGCTTTTTCCCAGTTTTACAAACTGTTCAGAGTGAGCAACCAGCTGAAAGTTCTCGATGTTGTTGTTATATTTGTATTTATTTGTATCCCACTTTTCTCCCAAAATTGGGACTCAAATGCAATTAAAAACATACAAAAAGTAAACATTAAATAGAATTAAACAATTCGCAGTTTTAGAACAGTTCAGCCCGCCAACGAAAATGAATTTTTTACAAAAGATAGAAATCTGTTAAAAACAACATAGTAGCCCCTAACCTGTTCTTTAAATACTTTCTGTTTAAACCCTGTCATAATAAAAAGGGTTTTATCTGCTTGTGAAAGGACAGCATGGAGAAGGGCCATTTTGGCCTTGTTGGGAAACAAGTTCCCAAGTCTAGGAGCAGCCACCAAGAAGGCCTTCTCTCACATCCCCTTTAACCATGCTTGTGGCGGTGGGAGGACTAAGAGAAGGGCCTCTCCTAATGATCTCAAATCCCAGGTAGCTCATACAGGCCTATGCATAAAGCCAAACTATCCTGTATCAACTCTCCAGATTGACTAATCCAGTTGGGTTGATGTGCTGATGTACCCATCTGTGGCCATTATCTGCCATCCCATATCAGCCAAATGAGAAATCACCTGATATTGCAGAGCAGTCTGGGATGGCCACAGCCGTGGGGTTGGCAAATCCACTCTGCCAGTCCTCCTGTAGCTACTCCTAGCTGCATAGGGGCTCTGCTGGACCCTTGTTTGGAACTGACAAATCTCCCATTTGACTCAAAAGAAACAGCAGTAAAGTCCAGCATGGATTTGCCACCCCCACTACCACTAATCTACTGATAGCACTGCAAACATAATGTTGCAAACTCAATGCTATGGAATCCTGGGGCTTATAGTTTTTTGTAGCACCAGAGCTCTCTGACAGAGAGGTCTAAATTTCTGACAAAACTACAATTCCACAACATTGAGCCATGCCAGATAAAGTTGATTATTTCTGCAGTGTGGATTTCCCCAGAGTCCCTTAGAGTAAAAAGATTGGTTCTCTTGCTTTTGTACCTTAATGTTATTTTGACAGTGAGGATTAAAAAAATAAAGCAACAGATGCTATGCTTTCCCCTGCCAATGTTCTATGTTCTTCTTCATTTATTTAATACAAAGGTGGTTATGTGAAGTTAATTACCCTGCAGCTTCTTAAACAATGCCACCCAGGAGCTGAAAGTAATATGTTCTGTCCCCAGTTACTCTGAAAAAATGGAGTATTTGACCACAATTACCATTTCCCCCTGTTAGATAAAGCACCTTGATGTCTGTTATAGAAAGTGATTTATTAGTACACAGGGACATACTGTTTGAGATACAGTGTCTGACTAACCAGTGAGACATGGGTAATTGCACAGTATGAGGTTGCAGAAACCAATTATATTTCACATTTAATATAAGTCCAAACACCTAAGATGCAAAACATACTTACTCCTAGGAAAGAGGAGACAAAACTGCACATGACTTCAAAGACACATCCCCCTTCTTTGCATTTTACACATTGTTCTCCCCCAAATTTGGAAATTTACTTTTTGAAAGTAACTTGTTCCATAACGTGTTACAAAGCACCCTTAAGTGATTGCTACTGTTAATGTTGCACAATTTCATAGCAACTGATTACATTACTCATTACCTTGCTTGCTGCTTTTAGTTCCTTTAAAAAATCTCAACCTAAAACCCAATGGTCTATAAATATTGTAAGGGGGGGGGGGAATAACCTTGAAAATTTCATTTATTCTCTCCCTCTGCACCAAGTAATGAGAAGAAAGAATAGCATAAGAATGCTACTGTTTACATGGTGAAGAAACTAATGTTCCTGTTCTTTACATTGTTTTGCAAAAAGGATGTTATTACATCCTTATTATGATAAAAAAAAAAATAAAGGGTTTCAGGTAATGTTGTTACTTATAACACATTACTTCCAGTGTTCTGGTTTCTTTGGAAACATGAGTATACCATTGTTCAAAGTTCGTGAACATCCTAATCTTCAAAGTTAAACTTCTTAGGGTAAACCTTTTCTTCCATCCAAACTCCTAAACACATAACTGGTGGAGGAGTAATTCCAACATCTTGTTTAGTTGCAGATCCCCAAAGCGGATTGAGTGCTGGTAGGTCTCAGCTGTTAGAAAAAGAAGCAGACTTGCTCCAAGCTTAAGTCTGTCTTTGAGGATTTACTTCTGCATCAAAAACTGAGTGTGTTAGAATGTTAATGGAGGGCTGCCCAGTAGTTCCAAGATGAAACCATTTTGACAATGTTCTCCAGTTAAGCTGTCTTAAATTATTAAGACACTGGTGGAAATTGTATGGTCCATGGATCACATATTGACCAACAGGTTCCTACTGTGGCCCTCAGTATCTCCCAGATTAAACCTGCCCTCCACTAGTCCCCTCCCCTACTGTTTTTCTAGCCTAAAATGGCCAGTTGCATCCCCTTTTCAGGGAAGAGGCAATTTTAGACCCAAAATATCATCTTTCCACTCTTCTGATCTCCTGGTGGGCTGCAGCAACAGAGCCACCCACACTAGTACTTTGTTGATTTAGTGTGCCCCTTCCTAAGCATTTTAAGGGCCAGATGTGCTGCTTGTAAGCCATTTTCAATGTTTTTCAGATAAAAACTATTTTAATCTCATTTTTGAAATAGGCTGGAGAGCTCTATAGTATAGAATGGAAGGACAAGTGGCCCAAGGTACCCTTCCACAAAGACCAGGTTGCCTGTGAGCAACAAATTTCCCACTCCTGCAGTAGCAGGTCTGTCACATTTGATTTTATAGACTAAAATCCTACTTCTTTGTAATTAGTTGCTTTAAACTAATCAGGAGTGCCTGTTATCAGCTTCGGTTGATACACCAGCTGTGCCCTTTCCTGGAGATGAGGGACCTGGAAACTGTGGTAAACGCTCTGGTAACCTCACGGTTGGACTACTGTAACACACTCTACATGGGGCTACCCTTGTGCTTAACCCGGAAACTACAAATGGTCCAGAACATGGTAGCCAGACTTATTATAGGAACATCCAGGAGAGAGCATATAACACCTGTGCTTAAAGCTCTCCACTGGCTTCCAATCAGTTTACGGGCACAGTACAAGGTGTTGGTTTTAACCTTTAAAGCCCTACATGGCATGGGTCCATCTTATCTAAGGGACCTCCTCCTCCCATATGAAACCCCCCCCCCCCCGCACGCTCCGGTCCTCTGGGAGGAACCTACTACAGCCCATGAAGACCAGGTTAGTGCAGACCTCCCAGAGGGCCTTTTCTGCAGTCGCCCCCAAGCTGTGGAATGACCTGCCGGAAGAGGTGCATCTTATAACTTCCATAGATGGCTTCAAGAAAGCCTTAAATACGCATCTCTTCCGGCAGGTCTTCCCAGACTCTAGTTAATACCCCTGGCTCCAAATCAGGGTATAGACCTCCCCAACCCCCACCTGTGTGCTCTTTCTCTACTAGAGTTAGAAATCCTTGTCTAGGCATTTTTGGCCTAACCTATTGCACATATTTTTATTGCATATGTTTTAATCTATAGTTTGATTTAATCCTTTTTTAAGGGGAGAGGTGGGGATGGATGGGAATATTTTAATCTGTTATGTTTTTAACTTCTGTTGAAATCTGCCCCGATTGCTTTGTTCAGAGGGGTGGACTAGAAATCAAATTTTTTATTATTATTATTATTATTATTATTATTATTAAACTCTGGGCCAAGAAATCTGTCTATATTCCCAGTATTATCTGCTCATGTCCTTGCGCAGAAGTATTTACTATATGCAATATCTAATCCCTTTTAAACTATAGATGCCAAGAATCATACTGGGGACCATTGGCATACAAAGCATGGGCTCTACCTTGATCTTTTGTCTTGTTAAAAGACAATAACTCTGAAATGAGAGAGCTAGCTCCGTGTAATGATTTGAGTGTTGAACTATAATTCTGGGAGACTCGACACTGGGAGTGTTGAACTATAACTCCATGGCTCAAATCCCTGTTCAGCCATGGAAAACCACTGGGTGACCTTGGGCAAGTCACACTCTCTCAGCCTCAGAGGAAGACAATGCCCATCACCTTCTGAAAAAAAAATCTTGCAAATAAAACCTTGTGGGTCATCATACATCAAAAGTGACTTGGAGGTTCACAACACCCTGAGGTGGTAACTTGATGGTTTCCATTGTAGGAGTAAGCATTTAGCAGTCACTCGGTCTTCAAAACATTGTTGTTTGTTTGTATATGTGTCTTTTGTCAGCTTACTGCAACCCATGAATTTCATAACATTTTCTTAGGCATAGAGGTGGCTTGCCATTGCCTTCCTTGGAAACATAGCCTACAGCTACTGGGACTATGTAGAAAGAGTCATTTACAATTCTCAGCCAGATCAATCCACTACCTCACCAATCTACAAACCCTAGGATTTGATAGGCTGGAACCATGGCAGTTAAAGTAGAATAATAGTGCTATAATTATGTAGTGTGAATAGGCCCTACATATTCCTTGGTGGTCCTTCATCCAAATACTAACTGAGCCTGACCCTGTTATGACATGCTTAGGCCTGAAATCTTGTTCCCTAAATGAAACCTTTGCTTTGCATGTGTTGAGCATTATTGCAAGGATAGTGAAATAGTTAATTCATTTTGCCATCAATTTTCCTCCCCCTTTGTGAAAGTGATTTGACACAGTCTAGCAGGGTGCTGTTATTGAAAAATTGAAGCGCCAGGTGTGATTAAATAAGATCACACATTTCATTCCCTCTTTAATTTCACATCAGTCTTCAGCAGCTGTATCCCCATGCTTCCCTACAGCCAGAAAGCCCTGCTACATTAATAGCAGACATCTCATTGTACAGCATGTTCCATCAGCTGACTGTTGATCGAACCTGTCTATGAATGCACTTATTTGTTTTGATGGACTGAATCTGTATCTCTCTCTCTCCCTCTGCTTCCCATTTTAGAGTTTAAGAAATGAGATTTTTTTATCGTCACCACCATCAGAGCCAGACTGTGCATTTCTGGACCCAAATCTAAACCTAGAGATCTTGTCCTGTGGTATAGTAGAGTCTGGAATTGCAGGGTCAAACCACTGTGACTTTTTTTTATTAACAAGAACAGTAACTTCACCTATCAGCCCCTCATGCTTCCTTCTTGCCTCTCATCATATATCCAGACCTTCTACTAGCTGGAAAGGGAGAATAGATTTCCTTAAGACAATATATAGTGGTAAACCACCATAAAATTCTCTGGGCAAGTCACATTTCTCTCAGCCTCAGGGGAACGCAATAGTAAACCTCCTCTGAACTAATCTTGCCAAGAAAATGCTGTGATGGAGCCACCATAAGTTGGAAACAACTTGAAGGTACACAACAACAACAAATCCCTGGTATATGAATATAGTTAGTTCTTCCTTGGATACTTAAAATACTTTAGTGTTAGGAAACACCTTCTCTGGGTAGAAGGGAAAACTGCAGATAATGCTCTGTTGGATCAATGCAGCTGCCTGTATTTTGGGATTCTCTTTGGGAACACAACTATGGGGCTGTCATGATGAGCATCTGCACTTCAAAATGCACTGGTCTAGCTCAGGTTCCCATAGCTCTGAAGACCACTTGAACTAAATGTTTAAACCTATAGCTTGGATGTATTGCTCTGGAATAATCTTTCTGATTTTAGAAGTCCAAACCCTCCCTGGAAAAGGACCATAACTGAGTGGCTGAGCCTAGGCCTTGTATGCAGAACATGCCAGGTTTAGTCACTGGCATCTCTCTCTAGAACAGTGGCTCCCAAACTTTGGTCCTCCAAGTGTTTTGGACTTCTGCTTCCAAAACCCCATCCATCTTGGCCAACAGTCAGCAATTCTGTGAGCTGTAATCCAAAACAGCTGGAGGACCAAAGGGATCTTGTAGCACCTTTGAGACTAACTGTGTAGAAGGAGTTGTAGCCAGTTGTAGCTACATGATTTCTTTGCATACTGATATTTCAGACTAACATAGCTATGTGAAGCTGAAGGCTTTCACAGCTGGCATCCATAGTTTTTTGTGGGGTTTTTGGGGTATGTGGCTGTGTTCTAAATTAGTTTTTTTCCTGACGTTTTGCCACCATCTGTGGCTGGCATCTTCAGAGAATGCTGGCATGGAAGTGAGAGTGCTATGTATATCTTGTGTGACCTTTGGTTGAAAGGAACTGATTTACATGTTAATCTCTGTGTTGGTCTGTGTTGAATGGCAAAGCCTCAAAGTGATCACTATTTAATTAATGATCCATTAGTGATCCTCAGGTGCTGGTGAAATGTCAGGAAAAAACTCTTCTAGAACACAGCCCCATAGGCCAAAAAACAAACAAAAAAACAACCCAACCCACAAAACTATATAACATATATGTCTCTGAACTCACCTCTGGGGGACCAAAGTCTGGGAAATACTGCTTTAGAAGCACCACTCCGGTCTGTGATAGAGATCCTGGAGGGCACGTACTGGGCTATATCGGCAAAAAAATTATGATCATCTATAAGGCTTCTTTTTACATACTTATGGAGAGCCAGCATTGTGTAGTGGTTTGCATGTTGGACTTCCGGCCTGGTGACCAGCGTTTAAATCCTACCTCAGCAATGAAACCCACTGTGTGACCTTGGGCAAGTCACATGCTCTCAGCCTCTGGGGGAGGTAATGCCAAACCTCCTCTGAACACATCTTGCCAAGAAAATCCTATTATAGGTTTGCCTTAGGGTGACTAGAAGTCAAAAACAACTTGGAGGCATGCAACTACAGGACAACAACCATCGATCTTTTAATTAACTTGGATGCACGCAACTACAGCACAACAACCATCGATCTTTTTATTAATAAATAAAAATGAATGGTGTAAGAGGAATGTCTAACAGTTGTTGCAGCTGGTTCCAACAACAACAACATGTTCTGTGCCAACCAAGGAGATGAGTGTGTGGTTCACAAGCAATATTCAATTCAATTCAATTCAATTTTTATTATTAATGCTTGAGCCAAAGGCCATTCGCATACTTAATATTTAAAACCAATTAAAACCTATTAAAACCAATTTTTAAAAAAAACACAAAAAACAAACCAGTAAATATAAAATGCTCCATCAGATAATTAACATTCAAATTTTATACATTGGCCATGATACAATGCCAGACAGTTAACTAAAACAACGCTAGAACCAATTTCATAAATTAGATAAGATCATCCCCATGGCAATCAACTGCAATGTCCTCTATAACTCTAGCCCGGATTTTGTTTGCTGCTGAGGCAAACAGTGAAACCTTGTAAGTCACCATGGTATCAATATCAGACAAAAGATAAAAAATCTTTTCAGAAATAGTATTGGACTGTAAATTAGACAGAATAGATCCCAAAAATTTGGTTCTTGGATCAGTATAAGGTAGTGAGGTAGATCCTCAATTTCTGGTGCTCCATAAACACATAAACGAGAGTCCTTAGGTGTATGTGAATATCTGCCATCAATCATGGCTGAGGGCATTGTTTGAAAGCGGAGAGCTGTAAAAGCCTGCCTGAGCTTTGGGAATGTGAGCTTCCCTAGATTAAATAAAATGAACATGAGCTCTGATGGAGGGAAAGCCAACTTCTGCCCAGACCAAAGCTGCAGGCGTGCCAGGTGGGAGTATAAGCAATTTCTTAAGAAATGTATTCTGAAGGGCCTCCAGTTTGACCAATTGGGAGTTATACAATCCCCACACAGCAGCACCATAGAGGATCTGGGCTATAACTTTGCTGTGAAATATTTTTAGAGCTGGTGCAACCAAATGACCCCCTGCCTGGTTGTAAAATCTAAGGATTGCTCCAACCATCAATCTTTTAATTAACTTGGAGGCACGCAACTACAGCACAACAACCATCGATCTTTTAATTAATAAATAAAAATGAATGGTGTAAGAGGAATGTCTTACAGTTGTTGCAGCTGGTTCCAACAACAACATGTTCTGTGCCAACAAAGAAGATGAGTGTGTGGTTCACAAGCAATATAAAACCTCTGGGGTGGTCAATGTTGATATGGTATAGTAATCTGGACAGCATCTGTGGTATATTGTTGGACTGGACCTTGGGAGATCCCTACTGAGCCATAAACTTTAGTGAGTGATCTTGGGCCAGTTAGTCACTTTCAGCCTGGCCCTACCCCTTAGGGTTATGTGAGGATAAAGTGGGGGAGAAGAGTCATGTGCTCCCATCTAGAGCATGCTGGAAGAAAAGTGGGACAGCTATATAACTAGGAATAATAAATAGATTGCACCTAGCCTATATTAGATTAGTAGAGTATTGTCTTCTGGCCCGAGCTGTATGCCAAGTCCTTAGTCTACTTTTCGCAACACATAGCAGAAGATTCTGTTTTTTAAAAACCCTTCTATCATCTACATTTAGAAACATCTCTCTCACTACTCTGGTGCTGTCCTGAGATATTTATTGCAGATGGAGATGTATGCTGAGATAATTGCCACAAATGAATGATGCTCAAACTGGTTTACAGAAAATACAGTAATAGCAATCAAAATAGAATAGAAACACATCTCTCTAATTGCAATAGATATTGTATATGCACAATTAAATTGGTGTGCTCTTTTCAACTTCACATTAAGACAGGAACAGGTTCAATTTGTACTTTCAGCTAGATCAGCTTTTCAGCATAAAGCCATCTTGGGGTAATCATGTAATTAGTAAATTAAAATGAGCAGCGTTAAATATTTACTGAGAAAAGTGAACAAAATACTGTAGTTGGGAATACTGCAGTTGGGATGGCTCAGGACTTTATCACATGAGGGTTGAAGAGTGATATTGGAACAGAATAGCAGTGCTTGTAGAAAATCAGTGTGATTTAATGATTTGAGTGTTGGACTGTGAATCTGTAGATCAGGGTTCCATACCCTGCTCAGCCATGAAACCAACTGGATGACCTTGGATAAGTTACATGCCTCATGGGAAGGCAATATCAAACTTCCTTTAAACAAATCTTTCACACAAAAAACAACAACACCATGATAGTGTCACCTTAGGGTCTCTATAAGTTGGAAATAATATGAAGGCACAGAACAACAAAGCAGGATCTGTAGCCATACCTTATCACATGACACTGTGCCTGGTCTGTAGCCATCTGTTGCTGGAATGCTTTTTCTCATTGATGGACAAAACTCGTCAATGCCTTCCAATTGCACTGCTTTTCCACTTTGATTCACATGTAATAAGTTCCTTCTGCTGCAGTTCCAATATACAGGCAGTCATGTGGTGCAAGTGGTCATGATTATGATCCTGTTCCCACTTCCTGCGATCCCCAAGCAGGCTGTTTTGTTATTTTATTCCCCCCCCCTTTTCATTCTTTCTTTTTTACTTTTACTGTTGCAATGGAGGCCAATGTGCAGAATAAAATGCTGGGATAGAAGCAGCACCATCACACCTTTGAAGAGCTGTGCAATATTTACTGTCTCCAACCAGGTACATTTGCATTTCAGCCAGCCCCAGCTCATGCCAACCTATGGATGAGACATCTCCAAATCCATCCACTGCTCTGCCTAAGTCTTGTAGATTTACATTCATGAGCTGCCTAATTGAGTCTAGCCATCTGGTGTGTGGTCTTCCTCCCTTTCTAGTGCCCTCCAACTTTCCTAGCATTATTGGTTTTTTTAGTGATTCATGCCATCTCATAATGTGGGCAAAGTACAACAGCCTCAGTTTTGTCATCTTGGCCTCCAGGGAGAGATATGGTTTAGGACCAATTCATTTGTCTTTTGGGCTGTCCATGGTATCCTCAGTGCTTTTCTCCAGCACCACATCTCAAATGAGGGTTCCCCCCCCCCCATTATTGGGGTGCCTTATAGGGCTGTTGTGATAAAGTCCACAGTGCAAATTTCTGTATGTGTAGTTTTAAATTAAATGTGCCTTACAAATTTTGTGTTGAATAGCATTGCTCAATTGAACCAAAAAACAAACATGCAACCAAATCCACATGTGTATCAGTACATAATGCACATGTTCATTCATACATAATACCCATTCATCTGCAAAGACACAACATGTACAGTTGTTTTTCTGTGACCATGAACTGAATGTGGTTGTGGCACATCAGAGAAAAATGTACAACTTCTTCATAAAACACCATCATATGTAGTTTTTTGTGGGTTTTCCAGGCTATCATCTCTCCTCCATCATCATCATCATCATCATCATCATCATCATCTCTCTCTCTCTCTCTCTCCATATTTTTTTCACAAACATGCTCATGCAAACACACAGAGAGACAAATTCAGGTGCACTTGAAGAGGGAAAAAATTGAAAATTAAATCCATGTACTGTAAAGTATCCCACAAAGAAAATCTGCAAGGTGACTGATGTTCGCAGGGTTATTGTATAACATCACAAGGTCTATTGTAATCCTTAAGAGTTTTTATACAAATATTGTAATCCACAAAGGTTTCTGCCTACAAAACCTACAGCCTACTTTCTCGAGTCTTTCTGTGTTCTGTTTTCTCTTCCTTCCTAGTTTCTTGTCACAGAACTGCAAGGTTTTGCTAGATTTCATCCCCAATGCTGGCTCTCTGATCAAATGTCTCCTGCATTCTCAGAATATTCACAAACAAGCTTGAGAACAAGCAGTAAAAGCCATCTTATTTTGAATCAGACCACTGGTCCATCTAGCTTAGTGTTACTTTCAAAGACTGACATTTTAATCCACCATCACTACCACCCACCCTTGAGATGTCAGGAGTTGACTGTGGGACCAAAACAGGTATCCTCTCCCTTGAGTGGTGAAAGGCTAGCATAGTGTGGTGGTTAGAGTACTGGCTTGGAATTGGGAATGCTCAGGTTCAAATCACCATATAGCCATGGAAGTCAGCTGGTGATTATGGACTAATCACTGTCTCCCAGTTTAACCTACCTCACACAGCGGAGAGGAGGGTTAGATTTTTGTCCTTCCCAGTAGACTCAGGCAAAAGCAAACTGCTGCAGTTTCTCCTAGCTTGTGTGTTCTTCAGTAACTTTAGCCATCTTGACCACATTCTAATGCTGCTTGACCACATACATCCTGGTTTTCATCTGTGTAATGTTGTAAATACTGTATGGAAATAAAATGTACTACTGAGAATCTCCAGTGGTAGAGGCAGACATCCAGATGTCAGTCTTCTCTGTTCTTTTTCACCTCTGTCTTAACAGTTCTCTGACTAGACATGGTGAACTAACTTAGATGAGTTGTTTACTATAATTTCACTTTGTACCCCCTACTAGAGCAAAGAGTTTCTTGAGGTGGAGAAACTTGTTCCTAAGTTGAGATTCTGGTGAAGTAAAGCCAGTAAGAGGCATGCATTATTAAATTAATGGAACAGTTTCCTTCTGGGGGAAGAAATAAAACCATTTTGATCTTTCTTTCTCTGCGTGAAGCAAATTAAGCTCCACAGTTCCATCATAATGGAGTCCTGTAGGAAAAGTGTAATTTAGCTTGCACAAACTGTACATTTCTTTAACTTTTTATGCCTGTATCTTATGTACTTGGAACTACATACACTGGGATTTTTCTGCAATGGCTATCAAATTAGTGCATGTTTTACTGAATTTCGGCTAAATAAACAGGAATTAACTACCCAGAGATTTGGTTGCTTTCTCTCTCTCTCTCTGTTGTTTTCATTCATAAGTCTAATTTTGGTTGATTGAATGAAGTGATCAAAATAAAAGTTGTGATAGTCAGTAGATAATGACATACTGAAAGCTTCAGGAAATGGAATCAGCTTCTCGTGAATAAACTGATAAAGTGTGAGTACAGTTGGGCCTCCACATTGATTTTTGCAAATTTGATTACTGGGTTCTCTCTAAGAATCTTTTGGGCCTCCAGTGCAACTTGGCTGGAAACCAACCATAGATTTGTACTGAAGGACCTAAACATTCCTAGAGAAAATGTTTCTCTGGGCATTTATAGGTTCTCCAGTTTGATTCTATGGTTATCTTTGATGTGTGTTGACAACAGGGTTGCACTGGAGAACCTAGAGATTCCTAGAGAGGTGTTCTCTCATGTTGAAAAAAAAATTAAAAAATTGTGATTTCCCTACTGCCCTGTGAATGTGGAAGTCCCACTGCATGTTGTTACAGGATGAGTATCTCTTCTCCAATATGCTTGGGACCAGAAGTGTTTCTGAACCCTCATTTTTTTCCCAAATTTTAGAATATTTGTATATTAATAATGAAATACCTTGGTGATGGGACCTATGTCTAAACATGAAGTTCATTTATATATCTAGCCTGAAGTTAAATTTATACACAATATTTTTAAGAATTTTGTGCATGAAACATTTTGTGTACACTGAACCGTTCAAAAGGAAAGATGTCACTACCTCAACCGCCCATGAAAAAAGTTTTGGCTTAGGAGTATTTCAAATTTTGGAATTCCAGATATGAGAGACTCGACCTGTATTTCCTTTTATCAGTGTTCATCATCTGTCTGGATTTAAGCTTTCAGCAAGTTTTGAATGTTAAACATAAGCCACTGGTGTGCAATGGAGACAGCATACCTTCCAGCATTTCACAGATGAAATGATGGAGGATATGAAGCAGCATCAAAGTGTAATTAAGATGGCAAGAAAGGCTGCAGCATGTTGCTTCTGCCAGAACCTACAGTGAAGGGCAAGATTCTGCTGCTCCCTTCTGCTGAATTCATTGAGTGCAAAGTGCTTCTACAGCTTCAGGTCAGTTTGCAACAATTTAAGTAAGCTGATACAAAGGGAAAGTGAGGGGAGAAAATAGAAACTGGGACATTTTAAAACTAGTTTTTAAAAATAGAATGACAAAGAATTAATTGTGACTGCCCTTGCAAGATTGAGGCAGCTAGAGGAGATGATGGGAGTTGCAATCCAAGACCACCAGGAGGAAGACAAGCTGCTTATTAAAGACTTAGGATAAGGGTGGGCAATCACACATTGCCAATTTTAAAGAAGCAAACCATGGAGTTGAACCTTTTTCAGATCACCACCCTAGATGACTACTTTAAAATTTGGATTCATAGAATAATAGAATCATAGAGTTGGAAGAGACTGCAAGGGACGTCCAGTCCAACCCCCTGCCATCCAGGAACTCTGAAATCAGAACATACCTGACAAATGGCCATCCAGCCTCTGTTTAAATACCTTCAAAGAGGGAGACTCCACCACTCTCTGAGGGAGTGTGTTCCACTGTCCAACAGCCCTTACTGTCAGGAAGTTCCTCCTAATGTTGAGCTGGAATCTCTTTTCCTGCAGTTTGCATCCATTGTTCCACATTCTAGTCTTTGTAGCAGCAGAAAACAAGCTTGCTCCCTCATCAATGTGACTTCCCTTCAAATATTTAAACAGGGATATCATATCACCTCTTAACCTTCTCTTCTCCAGGCTAAACATACACAGCTCCCTAAGTCGTTCCTCATAGGGTATGGTTTCAAGACCCTTCACCATTGTAGTCACCCTCCTTTGGACACACTCATTTCTCAATGTCCTTTTTGAATTGTGGTGCCCAGAACTGAACACAGTATTCCAGGTGGGTCCTGACCAAAACAGAATAGAGTGGCACTATTACTTCCCTTGATCTAGACACTGTACCTCTATTGATGCAGCCTAGAATCACATTGTCCTTTTTAGCTGCCGCATCACACTGTTGACTCATGTTCAACTTGTGGCCTGCTTGGACTTGTAGATCCCTTTTCGCACATAGTCTCATTCAGCCAGGTGTCCCCTATCCTGTATCTATGCATTTCGTTTTTCCGCCCTACCGCATTACCTTACATTAAAACCAGGAACAGCTTTACCACCCTCTTGACATGTAATCCACCTGCCACCACTGTATTAAAGATAGTTATGTGGCACCCATTAGTGGTTAAACAGGATGCTGCTAGATCAAATGTACACACATCCTGAGAAACTTGGATACTGCACTGTTGTTGAGAATAGATTTAATCTGCCTATCTCTGACTTGGTTTTTGCCTTTATTTTACTAGGGAGTTTAGAATAGAATAGAATAGAATAGAATAGAATCATAGAGTTGGAAGAGACCACAAGGGCCATCCAGTCCAACCCCCTGCCATGCAGGAACTCCCAATCATAGCATCCCCGACAGATGGCCATCCAGCCTCTCCTTAAAGACCTCCAAGGATGGAGACTCCACTAAACTTCGAGGGAGTGTGTTCCACCGTCGAACAGCCCTTACTGTCAGGAAGTTCCTCCTAATGTTGAGGTGGAATCTCTTTTCCTGCAGCTTGCATCCATTGTTCCGCGTTCTAGTCTCTGCAGCAGCAGAAAACAAGCTTGCTCCCTCTTCAATATGACATCCCTTCAAATATTTGAACAGGGCTATCATATCACCTCTTAACCTTCTCTTCTCCAGGCTAAACATCCCCAGCTCTTTAAGTCGTTCCTCATAGGGCCTGGTTTCCAGACCCTTCACCATCTTAGTTGCCCTCCTTTGTACTCGCTCCAGTTTCTCCACATCCTTTTTGAATTGTGGTGCCCAGAACTGGACACAGTATTCCAGGTGGGGCCTGACCAAAGCAGAATAGAGCGGCACTATTACTTCCCTTGATCTAGACGCTACACTTCTATTGATGCAGCCTAAAATAGCATTGGCCTTTTTAGCTGCCGCATCGCACTGTTGACTCATGTTCAACTTATGGTCTACTTGGACTCCTAGATCCCTTTCACACGTAGTTTCATTCAGCCAGATGTCCCCCATCCTATATCTGTGCATTTCATTTTTGCGTCCTAAGTGCAGTACCTTACATTTCTCTGCATTGAATTTCATTTTGTTAGAGTTGGCCCAGCTTTCTAGTCTATTCAGAGTCTATTCTAGTCTTTATCTAGACTTTATCAGAGTCTATTCTAGTCTATTCTAGTCTTTATCACACTGGGGCTAATTTCAGTGTTAAAGCGACGTTAAAACACATTTAAAGGATCCCACAATTAAAGCAAAAATGGCAAGTAGTTCCACGAATGATTATCACACACAATTGTGCAAATAAAGTGATACTGGAAATGCATTGTCACTAAAACTCCGAAAGTAAAAAGATGGTCATTAATGTTTCTTTGTGACCATTTTAATGGTAGGTTTGTGTGATGCCATGTGAAATCATTTCACGTAATTACGTGATTTTTTCAGGGTACTCACAAGATAAACTTCCAATCTCTTTTGTGTAATAATCTCCTGACTTCATATGAACACATAGAGAGCCTTGCCAGATCAGTTGTTACTGTTCTTTAAGTCGTTTCCAACTTATGGCTACCCTAAGGTGATCCTATTATGGTTTTTCTTGCAAGATTTGTTCAGAGGAGGTTTACCATTGCCTTCCCCTGAGGCTGAGAACATGTGACTTGTCCAAGGTCACCCAGTGGACAGACCAAAGGATAATTTGGATTGGCATTCTGTTTCCAGAGTCTTCAGACAGATGCCGCTAGAAAGCCTATAAGCAGATCACAAATGCTATAGCTTCATCTTCTTGCACAGGTCTCCTGGCAACTGATGTGTGAAGGTATGCTACTTCTTATACTGATGGTAATATGTACCCATCAGCACTAGCAGTCCCGTTTTCCACAAAGAGGTAATCCCCTTGTCGAATTAAGTGGCCATCATTCCACCTTGAGACTGTAGAACTGCAGCATGTTAACTAACTATGTGCTTTGTAAAAGAGTGCTTCCATGACTCTATGCAAACTTTTCCAGCATCCAGACTTCCCCACCAATCCTAACACTCCCTTCCCAGTTCTGGCATTATGAGAAGAGGAGAAAAACATCCTCCCATTCTCTTCCTCCGTGCCATGTAGGATTCTGGATACTTCTGTCATTGCTGCCCTTAGTCTCCCCAACCGCTGACTGTACTGCCCAAACATAGTAACCTTTCCTCAAAGCTGCCTTGATCATTTTGGTTGCCTTCTTCTGCACTTTTCCCAGCTCAATTGCCTTGTGTCTTCTCAGTGTCAGGGGAAGGGCATAGATGACTTACAACCAGACATCTCTAAAAGGATGAAAGGTTTTGAAAAAGAGGTAAAGAGAAGAATGATTTTATAGGTAACCTTGTAGCAATGACTCTGACAGATTGCTGGAAGCCCATGAATCTGGCAAACAACTTAAGCCCCCTTTGCTGGAAAGGCGGGTGATCCTTTCTGTCCCAAGGCTTTGGGGAGGGTTCGTGTTCCTTAATGTTGCAAGACACACTGAGCTGAGAGCTATTAGAGCAGCACAGAGCTGCTAGTACTAATGTTTTAAACATTACATTTGTACTAGCCTGGATTTTATTGGGCTTATTATCCACATAAGAGTGTTTAAAGGTGTATGCATTACGCAGTTCTTTGGGAACCTTTGCAACATCTATGCATTGTTTAGATTTGTTCTCTTGGGTCTTTGCCTAGTGTGTTACTGGACAGAGCATGCTGTCCTATTGGACAACAATAGATCTGGCTATTACAGAGGGGGATTAAATGCAGTCAGGCAGAACAGGGATTTTCAGACTGTTGCAATGAGCCTTCCCAAAGCTGTAAAACAAATGACATGGAGACTCTAGCTTCCCAAAGTGCAGTGTTGGTAAGAAAAAAAAATGTTGCTACATCAGGTATGCAATAGGACAGCCTCTGCAGGTCAGGCAACAAACTGTGTGTCAGTCCTTAACGTCTCCGAGGTAGGAAAAGAAGAAGAAGAAAAAATGCCAACTTGTAAAGAATCGCTTTAGCAAACTGGATTTCCATTAGTAAATGGGAAAGTGAAAATGGTGAATGATTAACAGTGGTTGTGGTAGTAGTAGTAGTGGTTAGTAGTAATAAGAGCTTGGGAAGTTGCTTTTGGGAAATACAGGTTTAGTCTCCCTTCTCCGAAATGCTGAGAATCAGAAGTGTTTTGGATTTTGGAATATTTGCATATACATAATGAGATATCTAGGAGATGGGACCCAAATCTAAACATGAAATTCATTTATGTCTTGTATTCACCTTACACACATAGCCTGAAGATTATCCTATACTTAATATTTTTAATACTATTATGTATGAAACAAACTTTTTGTACAGTGAACCATCAGAAAGGTCTCAGCCACCTCTATGGACAATTTTGGATGTTGGAATATTTTGGATAAGGGACACTATTGTTTATAATGTTCAAAAAATGTTAATTCATTGCCTTTACTCTTTACAGCAAGGCTGGGCAACTGAGGGGGGGGGGGAAGCAGAGGCCAATTTATTCCTCAGTGCCCTCCCCCATAGATGCCATCACATTGATTTTTTAAAAAAATGAGGAGGGGGGACTGGGAGGGCTTTGAGAACATAAAAGTGAGGACCAGGGGTCTGATAGTTCCGTGAACTGCACTCTGCCACACCTGCTTAATAGTGTTTAAAAAGTAATTTATAGAATCATAAGGTACCCTAAGAGGCATCTATTCCAAGCACCTGCCAGTTCTCTAATCTACTAAGTATCCCAAAAATAGGAACCCAACCTTTGTTTCAAAGCCTCCAACAAAGAAGAGTCCCACACTCTAAAACTTTCCATTATTGAGGAAGTCTGTTCCACTGTGGAACAGCTTTTACCATCAGCTCTTTCTTCCCAATGTTCAGTCAGAATCTACCTTCATGTAATTTAATTCCATTGGTTTGGTTCTTATCCTCTCTAGAAGAGCAGAAAATGAACTCATTCCATCCGTCTTTTGCCTTACAGCCCTTTAGATAGTTGATGGTGGCTATCGTATCACCTCTCACTCTTCTCCAGAGAAAACACATTCAACTTCCTCAATTGTTCCTCATAGGACTTGTTAGCTGCTACATTGCTTCTTTCTCATTGTGTAGCTTGCTACATTGTTGTTGTTGATGTTAAAACTTTTGTAGAGTTGGGGAACTCTTCGGATTGGTAAGAAAATAGCATAAACTTTGAAATATTTTTTAAAGGCTTTCAAAAACACATTTTAATATAACATTTTTAAATAACCAGAAAACATTACTAGTTAATACCAGTAAAGTAACTCCCTCCTCACTTAGAAAGTTATTTTAAAAATATGACTTTTTAAAAAATCATTGCTGCCATAAAAGGGGAGGAGGATATGTTACTTTTAATAGCATTGTCTGTCCTGACAGCAATAAATAGACAGTTCTATGGGACCTTAAAGTCTAACAAATTTATTATAGCATTATTTATTTGTTATTTATTATTCCTTGAGCTTTCATTAACCAGAAGCTAATTGCTGCTCCCAACAAGAGTAGACCAACTGAATCCATTTGAATTACATTGTGTTGACTTATCCATCATATGATTCAGTGGGTCGCTTCTAGTTGGAACTAGCATTGGATTTAAACCATAGAAGCTAGCACAACTGCATTGTAGAGATATGAATGTAAACTCTTGACAGAGCACAACTGCTGCTAGTTTCATAAAGACAAAGAGTAGGGATGTAATTCTTGACTTACGTTTCTTCTCAAAGGAAGTAACAAGTTATTTTAACCATTTTCTTTCCTCTGTGAGAGTCTTTAAAAGCCATGCAGTATTAGAAGCCTTATTTTTACAGTTCAGAATTTATACTGTTCAAAATTTGCACAGGGTTGTTTTACACAAGAACAGCATTTTCTGCACAGAAAATATTTCTTTACTAGATTGAGGCTTCCCAAAGCCAATATTCTGTAAAGTGACTTTCATGCCTACTAGCTGAGCATCAGCTTCATTGAATCTGGTGAAGACAGTACCTTGTGCATCTGTTGGGGAGGATGGCAAGGTGTACTCTTGGTCCCCAGAAGACTTGTCCTGTGCCAAGAATCTGCTGGAAAAGGAAATTCCCACCACTAATGAAAAATATGGAAAAGTAATGTGTGTGTTTGGGGGTGGGGGGATCTGGCCTTAATATTAGCTGAGTTGCAGCAGACATAATGAAGTGTGAAATGTGTTGTTACCAGCCAGCATGCCCTGCTGCTTTAATTTACAGAATATATAATTATGCAGCATTAAAATTTTTAGGACCTTCATCTTTGACAAACAAAATGGAAATGAAAACAGATGAGTGCATGAGTCAGAAAGACAATTGCTGCGAGCAGAATAGCTCACAGTGCAGAGTTGTCCCCACTTTCGTTATTTTGAGACATCTGCCTGATCTCTGCCCTAATAAACATTAAGTTGTTCATTGCAAACCCAGGGTGGGCAGTTTGCCAAAAGTAAGAAATCATCATGAAGGGGAAGGCTGCTGGCTAGTTACCATACTGTTGTTACATGTAATTTGTGCCATTTGCTCATCACAAGCATGAAGATGGGGCACACGGAGCCGCAGATGTGAGCATGCACCAGTCCCTCCTGTATCTGTCTTCTGAAAACACATTGGAGTATTACGGAGGGCAGCTATGAAAGAACTAGAAGAAATTCTTTGAAGCTTGAAGATGTGCAACTGAGCACAAAAGTTAAAATCATAAAAGCCCAAACCCAATTGCCATGTATGGATGAAAGAGCTTGATAGTGAAGAATGCAGATAGGAGGAAAATCAATTTATTTGAGATGTGGTGTTGAGGATCCTGTGATAGCCAAAAAGACAAACAAATGGGCCCTAGAGCAGAACAAGCCAGAAATCTCCCTGGAAGCCAAGATGACAAAACTGAGGCTGTTGTATTTTGGATACATCGTGAAAAGGCACGACTCATTGGAAAAGACAATAATGCTAGGAAAGGTGATGTAGAAAGAGAAGATTATGTGCTAGATGGATGGACTCTATTAAGGAGGCTATGGGTATGAATGTGCAGGATCTGGGCAGAACATTGGCGGACAGAGAGTCTTGAAGCTGTCTCTTCCAAAGGGTCACCATGTCTGAAGCATCAACTGACTCAAAGGCAATAATAATAATAATAATAATAATAATTATTATTATTATTTTATATCCCACCCCTTTGAAGTCAATTGGGGTGGCTAACAACAATAAAATACAATGGGGCTTTCTAGATTGGCAGGAAAGTGTGACATGAAGTTGCCTTTTTCTTAATGCTTAGCAGCTGCACCACAACCTTTAGATGGAGCTGTGCTGTTCCGCAGTTTTTAAAAAAGAAGCTGGGAAAACCAGCACCTTTTTAAAGGCGCTTCTTCTCCCCTAAAACGCAAAAAAAAAAAAAAGCATTTTCATGGCATACTTTCCCTTTTTCTCATCTAAAGGCTAGAGTTTCATGCAGCCATGAACACACTTCTTTTTGCCAATCTAGAAAGCCCCAATGCAGATATACAAAATCTAGTTCCCTCCCCCTTTAAAAAGTTATTAAATCAGTTAAAAACAACAACCTTGATTACTTGGGCATTAACTGCCCTGATCAGCAAACCCCTTTTGCATGAAGGCAGGGTGACCAGATGTCATAACTGTAAAGGAGGACAAGGAACTACAAAATGCAGGCCATTGCGAAAAAAGCTAAAAACACAAATAAAATGAATTAATTTCATATGAATTATTTACATCTATATTACGCATCCTGATCTTCATCAGGTACTCAAACTGCATTTTTCTGATGAATATATCTTTGTAAAAATGCCTTCTTGGTTTGCAATATACTTATAAAACTCTGAGCAAAACAAATGTTTTGAATTGTACTTTACTAGCAACAACCCCTTGGCTGAATCTACATTCAGATTATTTCTTTCCTTTGTCCATTGCGCTGGAATTAAGGGTGCGGAGCTTTCAACATTTGCATTGTGTTCTCAACAAGCCCATTGCCTAACATGTTTGCTGTCCTTTCCCCCTTGGCACCTTACACTCTGGGGACAAGTCCCAACTGCTGCTGCTTTTAAGAAGAAAAAACCTTAAAAGAATGCAGTGAGGACAGACTGCCAAGTAAATGAAGTTCACAAAGGGAAAGAGCAAACATGATGTTTCTCAATGGACTTCTTGGTTCATGCTCAGAAATGGAGGACATTTTGGAACCTCTCCTGGACAGGATGTTGAAATGTAGTACATGTCGTAGGAAAGGTGGACATCTGGTCACCCTGCATGAAGGCCACTTCAAAAGCACAAGCAAAAATTATTTGCTGATGGCATGCCACATTCAGAGAACTGCAATATCCAGGGTTACTCTGATGCTGAGTCTCTGAGGTTTCTTCTAAGGCAACAGATTAGGAAGCATCAAATAGAGGGAAAGAGTTTATCTCCCTCTCTTCTTTTTGTGGATGTTCAAGTCCCATTAAATACAGTGGGTAGTACAATGGTGTCCCTTGCATAAAATGGCAAAATCAGGATTTGCTTTTTGGAATTTATATATTTTTAAAATATTTTCAAGCTGTGGATGCTTGAATCCATGGATAAAGAAATCTGGTTATGGAGGGCTGACTGTATTAACTTTTTATATGTTTATAGTTATTCTATTTTAATGTGTACCTTTATATGTTTTTAATTGTGCTGTTTTAATTTGTAAGCCACTTTGTCCCCCAATTTATCAGATATGGCGCACTGAATGTGGAGTAGGCAGAGCAACAAAACAAGTGATGAATGTGGATGTGTGTCTGTTGTCTCCCTAAAAGGAGGGAATACTGCATTTAGCACCATGTGTTCTTTTGTCCTTCTCTGGCTAGTAGTAAACAAAAACACTTTTTGCAGCTCTCCACTGACAACATTGATGATGTTGGTGCTCAAATTAGGAGCTAAACAAAAAGCTATGTTAATTTCAAGCTCCATTAGAAACACTGGCAGAAGGAAGAGGGAGTTGAGGGAGGATCAATGTTTCCTGCAAGGGCTACAACGTAAAAAGTGTTTGAGTTATTTTTTAGGTAAAAGGGAAAGGATTGGCTAAAACAATAGACAGAAATAGGAAGATCACTGATGGGCTTAAAGGAGGATTTATGGCAGGAAATTCTTCAATTTTTTAGAAGAAGAAATACTGCACCTTTTAGGTGTCCAACACATCAATGCTGTTGCCGGCTTGCTGGTCCTTTTGTTCTTGAAAACAGGGTTTGTAATATTATTATTTATTTATAACACAACATAACCAAAACAGATATCATATAAATAGTATAGTCAGCCCTTCTGCATCTACATTCAGCCATCCACAGTTTGAATATAGTCAAAAACAATAATCCAAAAAGCAAACTTTGATTTTGCCATTTTATATAAGAGACACCATTTTGCTACACCATTGTCTATAATGGGATTTGAACATCCATGGATTTTGGCATCCACAGGGGACTCTTGAACCAAACTCCAGAATATACCAAGGGCCCACTGTTGTATCATTCTGATACATTAACCTTGCTATATAATTCAGTATTTTTAACTATAATACTAATGATATATTTTCTTCAGTGTTTAAGAGTCCAAATATGACAGCTACTGCACTTTCCTCAGGATTTAAACTGGGCCCAGAAGTCCTCTCCAGAATCACCATATTGATTCACTAGGGCCTACTCTCCTAGATCTCAATAAATGGCACCCATGCTTTTGAAAAATAAGTTTTATGGACAATCCAGCCATGTTTATACTCTTGGTGCTGTGTGTATTTTGAAGAACACTGGTCAGATTTCATTTTAATATTTTGTTGGCACAACCTGACCATGTATAAAAGTCCTTTGAGTCCCTTTGTCTGGTTTTAAACTTTTGTCCTCATTCCAGGATGAAATCTGTAAAATGCATTGTGCCATCTGATGACTCAGTCACACTGGAGGGATATAGACTCTCATTTTGGCAATCAATCATTTTCCATAAGTTTGAAGCAAAAGGTATTTATTTCATATCCAGAGGCATGCTTTTGGGTTTCAGTTTTTTTAAATGAGCTTCTTGGCTTACATATTAAGTACGTGGACAGCTAAGTAGGATCCCATGTTTCATTCAGTTTGAATGCTCCCAGTGAAGTATATGGGATTCCTGAAGTGGACAATGTTTGCATGCTGAATTAATTTTATGATTGGTTGTTTCCTAATGGTTGTTTGGGGGGGGGGGGCATTCAGATCTGATCTCTCATTTCATCTCTACTGTTTGGCCCTTTCACACTACAGAAATCTAGCACTATGGTTCCATGTTAGCTTTCATAGTCCCATCAAGTGGAATCCTGGGTTTTGCCATTTCATGAGATATTTAGCATTCTCTGCCATATAGCAATACTGCCTCATCAAACTATAAACCTGAAGATTTCATAATCTGGAACCATTACAGCTGGGGTACAATAGTGTTAAATTTGTGCTGTGCAGAAGGCCCTGTTGTCCCATAGAGATGTAGGCAGGAAGCCTGTTTTTTGGAGGACATGAGCCTTGGCCCTTTAACACCTGGGCCCTCCCCTCCAGCCCAGGACTTTGCAGCGTGGCTGGAGTCCGAAGCACAAACAGAGACTCATAATTCCTTCCCCCACAACAAAAGCTGGGGCATGTAACACTAAGAGCATTACCTCGTTGTCAATTTTTATTCTTTTAGTCTCCCCCCCCCCTTTTTTTTTCCTCTTGGTTTTGGATTGTAATCTCTTAAGATTGTTTATTGTTTACATTTGTTGTTTCTTTTTCAGGATTGAGTTAGGGGGTTTGGAAATGGGGATTTTTTTCCCCCCGTTTGATAATTGTTGAATTGAATGTAATTTCTTGTATTAACTTTTGATGTTATGAATTGTTATGTTATTTTCTGTTTTTTATTCCTATCCTAAATTTGTTTTTATTATTTCATTGTTGTTATTATTTGGATTGTGTTTTTCCCTCTGTTGTAACCCACCCTGATTCCCTGTTGATTGGGCGGGATATAAATAAATTATTATTATTATTAATTATTATTATTATTGTGTCATATTTCATACGTGCTCTGACATAACTAGGACATACTTATTTGTAACCAGCACATTGATATGTGTACCCAATAACTCTAGGAAGCATGGAAACAAGAACATAAGCCAGGTATTTAATTTCATTACCCATGCAATTAATACTGACAGACAGATTGCGAGTTTACCGCTTTAATTTTCTTTCAGCTTTTGTGAACGTAAAAAGTGTAGGATCCAGGTTCTGCATTTTACTAGCTCAGAAGAGGAAAGTGTATGGCCTTACAGATATTATTGTATTGCAACTCCTGTCAGCTCCAGCCACTGTAACCTATGAGGGATGATGGAAGCTGCAGTCCAAAAACATCTGTATAGATCTTCCCAAACTGTTAATAAAAGAGCTCTGGGTGTGGACGTTCCCTCTGCCACAGTTCAGCCTCTGTGTAACATATTCAGGGGTGCAGAAAAAGAATGAGAGAATGAGGTCTACCTTTTTATGCAATTAAATTTGGACCCATCCCATAATGGGGCATCCAAATAAAGATCCATTTTTAGAATTTAAATTATGGAGATAGCAGTGGGTCATAAAATATCATATCTACTTAATCTTTGCTTCTCTTGTTCTGTGCTTTTAAAGACCTTATCGCACACACTTTTGTCCTCGCATTTTATCGCATGCCATATTGTCCTCAAGGTGGCCCCATACCATTGCCTGGTGCTAAGTCATCCCCAATAAGGGCTCAGATGCATGGATTTTGAAAGATGGAAGCTTTCTGGTGGAGCAAAATCACGTGGCTGAGCCCTGATTGAGGATGGCTTAGGGCCAGGCGATGGCATGGGGCTGCCTTGAGGTTAGTGTGGCATGCACCCCCTGTCTGTACCCAGATCGGTGTGGTGTCCCTGTCCTTGTTGTTGTGTGCCTACAAGTCATTTCTGACTTAGGGTGATTCTAAGTTGAACCTTATCATGGGCTTTTTTATCAGAATTTGTTCCATGGAGGTTTGTTCTTGTCTTCCTCTGAGACTGAGAGAATGTGACTTGTAAAACGTAACCCAGTGGGTTTCCATGTCCAAGCAAGGATTCCAACTCTGATCTCCCAGTGCCCTAGTCCAACATTCAGACTGCTACACTGGCAAGTTTTATTCACAGGGTTTTGCCATTGCCTTCCTCTTAGGCTAAGCATGGGTGTTTCCATGGCTGAGCAGTGATTTTCACCCCAATTCCTAGTCCAGCTCTCAAACACTATACCACGCTGTCTTCCTTTATGCCCAGTTACTGTATCTAGAGGAGCAATAGACAACATGCTGTCACCTCCCTGAGTGGTTTTATCTGGCTGAGCAGGGATTTAAACCCTAGTCTCTCAAAGTCCTAGCCCAACACTGAAACAACTATACCACACTGGCTCTTCCAACTTCACTGAGAGACTTTCATTTTGCACAGTTAAGGTTGCAGTTCTGTTCACCGATAACGGGAATTATTCTTGGCATTTAATTTGGCCTAGCTGTCTGCCTCAACAGGAAGCATGAGGCATTTGTGCTTCCTATTTCTTCAGCAGTGATAAGTGGCATAATTGCTATCCTAAGGGTGAATAGATGTTAAATATGATTACAGGTTTGATTTTTTAAAAAAAAAAACAAAAAAAAACAGTACCTTAAACTTAAGGAAAATATATTCCTGCACAGGATATACACTCAAATACTTTATGTGATTACACAGTCTCCTGATCTGGAAAGTTTTCAGAATGTGCTTACTTCGGGCTGTAAAGCAAGGGTGGCCAAAGTGTTCCTTGTGGGCTTTGAGGTCATTTTCATTGCCCTCAGAGCCCCCTGGGGCCAGAAACATTGTTTTTTGCAGGGAAAATGCCCCTAAATGCCCTATAGTGGACATGGGGGCACTTTTGCCACAACTGCCCCCTTAGGCCATTTTAAGCCCAGGAAAAACCTTTTTTTAAAACTAGTTGCAAACTAGAAATGACTTCTGGTCACTTTTCCTTTGGAAAAAAGGTCCCTCTTGTGCCTAAAATTTTAGCCCTGGAGGCTAAAAACATGGTGAAAATAACTAGAGGACATTGGGGAACATTTGAGCAAACAATATTGGGAGGATTTTGGTACAGCCTGCAAAGGCTACCAGGGTAATGTGACCCCCTAGCCTCTCACAGTTGCCCATCCCTGCCGTATAGGGTCAGGACTAGCCTAAGTTTGCTATTTAAGTGAAAGCCAAGAAACAACCTCCCATCTTATGTGTAGAATCCAACTGAACTGGCAGTTTAACACTGCTTTTTACATCACACCTGGAGGTGACAGGGGAAGGAAGGGAAATGGTGGAGAGCTGTCACTCTTCCCCTACTATCTGTTACCTGAGGCAGCTGCTTCAGTGTGTCCAATGGTAGCGCCAACCCTGGCCAAGGATGATTGGGCAAAATGTATCCTGCTTCAGGACAAAAGGGTTGAACCTGGTATTTTTTCCCTTGGAGTATCTTCTTTGTTGTCCTTGTTCTGTGCCTTCAAGTCCTTTCTGACTTATGGTGAACCTAACCTTGGCAAGATGTGTTCAAAGGAGGTTTGCCATTGCCTTCCCCTGAGGCTGAGAGCAAGTGACTTGACCAAAGTCACCCAGTGGATTTCATGGCCGAGCTGGGAATCAAATCCTGGTCTCCAGAATCATAGTCCAATGCTCAGACCACTATGCCATGCTGGGTACTATGAGTTTTATGACCCAAATCCAGAACAGGTCCATTGCCTTTAAAATCAATGGGACTTAAGTGACTTATGGTTAATGTCAGCTTGATTTGAATGGTACATAAGAAGCATTGCTACCTTTCCTTGGAGTGAGGCATACAACTGTATACCAACCATGCAATTAATTTTTAGAGGACCCAAAATGTCATAACGATATAAACCTCTTCCAACTCAAACTTCTAATTTCCAACCTTTATGCATGCCAACCTTCTCCTCATCTCCTTTTCTGTAGGTGGCACTTTGATCAGATTCATGTGAATCAGGTGGCAGTATGCCATTTAGATTATTTGTGAATGGCCTTGGAAGATTTCAGAGTCCACGTTTAAGCCAGAGTCCATAATTGCAAATTGAACAACCAGTGGGTAAATGTTCCATGACTTCTCACAGTCCTTTTGGATCCAGGATTCCTGCTGGTTCTTCATCTGTTTAACTGATAGAGTTTAAGACTTGTAATGATGATGATGATGATAATGATGATGATTCATGGTTAGCAGTAGTCAGGCGTGGCATAGTAGTTTGAGTGTTGGACAGTGACACTGGAGATCAGGATTTGAATCCCGGATCGGCCATGGAAACTCACTGGATGACCATAGGCAAGTCACACTGTCTCAGAAGATGACCATGGCAACCCCCCCCCCCCCCGAAGAAACTTTCCAACGAAACCCTGTGATAAGCTCACCTTAGGTTCACTATATTTGAAAGCACACAACAACAAGGTGCTGACAGTATTTGGATACATGACAATTTACCAGAGCCAAGATAAGTTACTTTTGAACTACAGCTCCCCAAATTCCCCAGGCTATATCAATCAATCAATCAATCACTTTATTTATATCCTGTCTCCCCCACCCCCAGAAAGTAGGATTCAAGGCACCTTACGGAATAAAAAGAGATACAAGAAAAATTGCTTGCAACTAAAAATGTACAAAGTGTTAAGATTAAAATAACATTAAACAGTATTTAGAATTTAAACAATCTAAACCAGGAATTTAAATGCAGAGAGTTAAAATGTGGCCACTTCACCCAGTATTTTCCAGCATCATCTGTCATATCATTTTATAAAGTTCCCAGCAGGGCAGGGAAGAAGGTGGCCACAAACGATTTGAGCTGGAGAGGAAAAATATTGGATAACTAGTTAAAAATCTTTATTTTAAATGTATAATTTAAGTATTTGTTTTAAGAAAGTAGCATTGAGATAATGCTTTAAAGAATATCTAACACAGTGTGGGCTTAAATGTGCAAGTTGAATCTCCCTTTTCCTGAATTGCAAAATCTGAAATATTCCAAAATCCAAAGTTTTCCACATGGACGGCTGAGATAGTGACAACTTTGCTTTCTAATGGTTCAATGTACACAAACATTTGTTTCATACTATTTAACATATTGTATAAAAATAACCTTCAGGCTATGTGTGTGTATATGAAACATAAATTATTTTTGTATTTAGACTTTGATTCCATCTACAAAATATCTCTTTAAGCAGTGTGGTGTACTGGCCTGAGTGTTGGATTATGACTCTGGAGGGCCAGGGTTCAATTCCCCGCTTGGCTATGAAACCTACTGGGTGACCTTGGGCAAATTGCATGCTTTCAGCCTCCAGGAAAGGCAATGGCAAACCTCCTCTGAACAAATCTTGCCAATAAAACCCATGATAGATTCACCTTAGGGTTGCCATAAATCAGAAATGACTTGAATACACACAACAACAAATATATTTGCAATGCAAGTATTCCAAAATGCACAAAAATTCAAAATCCAGAACACTTCTGTTCCCAACAATTTTGGATAAGGGAGACTCAGCCTGTCCTTTCAGGATGCTGAAAGTGTTCAGAAAGTATTTTAAAGGTCCACAGATACATATTCAAGCCCCAAAGTCTTTCTGCTAGGAAAGGAAGGTTTATATCGACATTGCCCCTTGTGGTACCAAACATACCACTAGATGGTGTTGTTTGTTCTTAGAAGGATTCTTCAGCCACACCTGGTTTCTCTCTCATTCTCCCCCTCCATAAACCCAGGTAGACAATTCATCCAGTATTTGCAAACCATTTAAGAATGGTTTATTGACATAACACCTTCATGCTCCCTTTAAGATGGCAGACATACTGAACCAAAACAAGCAAAAACCTAAGTTTTTATTTTGCTCCTAAACTCTTTTTAGTTTCTTGTATTATTTTGCTGATCATCTGCTCTTTAACCCAATGGACTACTTAAACCACCTTAATTTCCATCCAAATTGCCTGCAAATCCCAGATGTATTACAGTCCTGATTAGGGATTAAGCTAAATCCCAAAATGCTTTTTATAACTCATGAGTGGGCAAAGTTTTGTTCTCTCCACCACCACCCATGTTTGGGGCTTCAGCTGGCAGAAGCCCCACTCTTCATGGTGCATTGTAAAGGATTACTAGTCCAAAACATCTTGAGAGACAAGGTTGTGGCTCATGACAAATCTACCACTTTTAACACTCAGCCACAAAACTCCCCCCACTGGCATCATTGTAAGGATGTACATGTGCGTATTTGCCTTCAAACCACTGTTGATTTATGGTGAGTCCATGGGGTTTTCTTTGGAAAGAGGTACTCAGAAGGAGGTTTGTTATTGCTGTTGACTTATGGTCAACTCCCCTGAAATATACAGCATCTGGTTTTCATTGGTGGTCTCCAATCCAAGTACTATCCAGGACTGACCTTCCTTAGCTTCCTTAGCTTCAAAAATCAGACAGGTGCTGGTGCCCTAAGAGCATTTGCGCCCTTCAGACTTTAAGGACACAGTACTAGAACGAGGGAAAAGACTTCCTTTAAGCCCTAAACTACTAAGCCTTTGGAATTGTCCGTGCTTGGAAAGTTACTTTTGTACTAAAACTCTCAAAAGCCTCCAGACAATAACAGGAGTGCAGGATGAAAAGTTCTGGGAGCAGTTGTTTCAGACAGATGGAAAGATCTGGTGGGGGAAGATGACGGAATATTTAACATCATACTGGCACCCAAGAATAAAAACATAAATCAAGAACTAAATAAAGATAAACTAATGGTAAAGGAATAGTTAAAGAAAATAATCTAATTTCAGTTGCATAAGAAAGTTCTAATAGTTTAAAAGCAGTAGTAGATCAAAACTGTAAATCTTTTTTAATTTTTAATTGCTAATAAAAGCATGATGAGCATTAGACAATAATCAAAATCGGAGGATAGGAAGTCATTTTGTATTGTTTGTGGTGTTTGTGGGGTTTTTTTTCTGTATTATATGTTTCATTCTGTATTATGATATAGAATCATAGAATCGTAGAGTTGGAAGAGACCACAAGGGCCATCCAGTCCAACCCCCTGCCATGCAGGAACTCTATAAGCTTTTGTCAGAGATATCTTGTTTGGGGTTTTTTGTATGTGTGAACACTTTTAAACATTAATAAAAATATAAAAATTGAAAAAGATATGGTGGGCATATTTAAGCATGTACATATTTAGCTTATTTTTTAAGGAAAAAACGATTAAGTTGAAAATTTGTTATTATGTAGGAGCAACGAAAGGTGGTGGCTAGAAACCACCTTATTTGTGCATTTTTAGGATGGGACCAGATTTTTATGGAGTAGGAGACAAAAAGTACTGAGAGCCTTTCTGGAAAGCAGCCTTCTGATAATAGTCAAAGTCCTCTTTCCCATTTACAGCCTTATAATTGGGGCTGTAAAAATTTAGTTGAGGATGTACTTTTGACTGAGTATTTTAGAAATCTAGTGTTGTAAAAATCCTAGGATTCCCGATATGTGAAGATGTGAACACCTAATCATATTCAGAGTTATCTTGTGTCTAGGTTTTAGCCTTAGAGCTGTTGCTTCCAGCCAGTCTGTGAGGGACATGGTTCCTTCATCCAACATCTTGCTTTTGGACCAGGGGTAGCTTCCATGTGAAAGCAGCATGGTATAATGGTTTGACTCTAGAGACCAGGGTTCAAATCCTAGCTCAGCCATGGAAACCCACCTTGGAAAAGCCACACTCTTTCAGCTTCAGAGGAAGGCGAAGGCAACTCTCCTCTGGACTAAGTCTGCCGTGTGATAGGTTTGCCTTTGGGTCATCATACTGTGGAAATTGCTTGAAGGTATACAGCAACAACAGGCTTCCATGTTAGTGAGTCAATGAATCTACTATGAGTCTTGGTCCAAACATTAAAGGGTCTATGCAAGGAGCTCAACCCTGTTGGCTCAAATGCATTCAGAACCATAGATAGCTCCTTTAAAGTTTGGAGTAAAATCCAGAGCAGATCTAACCCCCACCTACTCCTGATACGGAAACTACAGCCATCACTACTTTTTACTCTGCTCAGACATATTACTAATTCTAGTCCTAAAAGGGTGTAGCATAGTGAAGGAAACATCTGTTTGGCTTCCTTAGATTTAGTGTCTCATTTCCTCCAACTCTGAACACTCCACTCGAAGACACTAATTTTAGCAAGCACATCTATGTGCCCTGGTTATTAGGAAGTAATCCAAGCACACGTAGCCATGTTATCTCTAAAGCATTGCAAACATACTCCTGGCATGTGTCATCACTGTGTGTTTTTAAGACATCAAGTCTAGGACAGGGTGATGAAGAAACAAAGGACTCACTTCTCGGTTGGTTCTAACTCACAGTTCCTGAAACCGATGGGATCAAGCTTGTGCAAGGTTATTGCTCCCCCTAAGTTGGAAGATTGTTGTGGGACTCAAAGAGTATGCCTGCATTGATGTAGAATGGGCCATCTCCCATTCTGATAACCTTGTCTTATTTATCAAGTCCTTCCTTTAAGAAGCAAAGGAAGTGCATACAGTTTCAGGATGCATGTTGTTGGCCATAATGAGATAGATGTTTTTTTTTTCCTTATCTTCTCAGTAGGAAGAATGGGAAAGTACTGTTCAGAGTTCAGAATCTTCTGCAATAGCATTTAGCATTTACTGTATATATACTTGACTATAAGTCGAGAAATTTTTGCTCCCAAATGCCCTCCAAAATCCTGGGGTAGACGTATACATGGGGCAATGCCGTATAAGTCTACCCCAGGCTGGAAATGCAGAGCGTTCTCCCTGGACAGGCTCCCTCCTTCGGAGGAGGAAACCTGGCCAGCTACCCTCACAAATGTCTCTCTTGAGTCCTCTCTCCTTCCCTCCTGTCCTGTCCTGTCCTTGGCCTGGCCTGAGTCCCTCCCTTTCCCATCCACTCAGACTCTGGAGGACTGGGCCCCTTGAGGGGGAGGCACCAGGCAGCGGGAGGGGGAAAGGGAGCCGAGAGTGGCCTGACTCACGTGAGAGCTCTGCTTCAGCCACTCAGGCCACTGCAGAAATAACCAGGTTTGGCCCCACTTTAACTCTTTCTGACTCAAGACTATGGAATTCTGGGAGCTGGAGTCTGTTGTGGGGCCCAGAGCACAAGGCTTGACTCTTTTCTGACAGAAGGCCATGGAATTCGGGGAGTTGGAGTCTGTTGTGGGGTCCAGAGAGGGGGGTCCTTGGGAGGGGGCAGAAGAGAAAAAGGGGGTGGGGTGGGCACCAGTCTCTGGGCAGAAAATGGGAGGCAGTGCCTTTGTCCCTGGCTCCCTCCGAAGCCCCCCAAAGCCCCCCTTTCAATCCATTCATCCTTCCCTCCCTATCTATCCTTTTTTTGCCTATTCCTCCTCTCTCCATCCATCCATCCATCCAGCTATTTTTCTCTCTCTTTCCCTCTCTCTATCCTTCCCTCTCTAGCTATCCCTCCCTCCATCTATTCCACTCTCTCTCCATCCATCCCTCCATCCCTACCTACCATCTATCTATTTAGGTATCTACCTATCTATCTGTCTGTCTTTCTATCCTTCCCTCTCTAGCTATCCCTTCTTCTATCTATCCCACTCTCCATCCAATCATCCATCCATCCATCCCTTCCTACCATCTATTTAGCTATCCCTCTCTCTATCCCTCTCTCTCTCTCTAGCTATCCTTCCCTCCCTCCCTCCCTCCTGTCGGGGGTTTCCTTGGCCCATTTCTTCTGGGAGAGTTGGCCCTTGCATTCCTCTGAAAGAGTATGACTCCTCCGGACCCTGGTCTCTGCAGAGTCCTAGGAGCCTGGTGCTTCAACCCCTGGGCCAGGCTGGCAGGCAGGTAGACTCCTTGTCAGTCTCCCATCGAAGGATTGACCAGGAGTTACCCTGCCTAGCATCCAAAAGGGGACTGGGTCTGGGGGACAGGGCCTTTGGGGTGTACTGGAGCAAGAGGGGTCCCGAGTTGCTTGTGGAGAGACGAAGGGGATCTCGGTGGCCCAAGGGGGGGGGGGCAAAAAAAGAGGCTGCATCCACATTGGAGAAATAACCTGGCTTAGCATCTCTTTTTGGCATCCTGGTTCAAGGCTATGGAATTTTGGGAGCTGGAGTCTGTTGTGAGGCCCAGAGCACAAGGCTTGACTCTTTTCTGGCTGAAGGCTATGGAATTCTGGGAGTTGGAGTCTGTTATGGGATTCAGAGCACAAGGTTTGACACTTGTAAATGGGTGCACCAAGATGGGTGGCTCACAGTAGGACTCGGGACATTAAAAAATATAGGGGCCCCAATGTACTTTCTGCCCCAGGGCCCCTCGAGGTCCGGGTACAGGCCTAGAGAAAGCCCGGCTAGAGAGACGCAGGGAAGGGTGTGTGTTTGCCCCGCGTGCCCTTCCCAATGTCCCTCCAGCCAGGCTTCTCCTCCGGAGGAGGGATCCTGGCTGGAGAGGGGACTGCAGGGTGAATGCACGCCCTTCCCAGCGTCTCTGTCCCTCCAGCTTGTCTTCCTCCTCCAGGGGAGAAAACCTAGCTAGAGAAAGAGAGACTCTGGGAAGGGTGTGTTTGCCTTGCAGCCTCCTCTCCATCCAGGATCCCTCCTCCAGAGGAGAAAGCCTGGCTGGAGAGGAGACTGCAAGGCAAACGCGTGCCCTTCCCAGCATCTCTCTAGCCGGGCTTTCTCCTCAGGAGGGAGCCCAGATGGAGAGACAGTGATCACTCCAGAGCCTATCCTCAGCTGGGCTTCCCCCTTAAGCCCACCCTTGACTTATCCACAGGTCATACAAAAATCCCCATTTTTGGCCCCAAAAGTTGACCTCGACTTATACATGAGGTCGACTTATACACGAGTATATACGGTACATTTCTATACCATTTCTAAGCAATTTACAGACTGTAAGCCAGTTGCATCCAACAAGCTTGTTGCTGTTATTTGGCATCAAGTCAGCTTTGACTTACAGCAACCCAATGGATGAGACACTTCCATGAGCCTTGGTCTGAAACATCTCAGGTCTTGCAAACTCAGGGCCATGATTTCCTTGACTGAGTCTTTCCACCTATAGTCGTCTTCTTTTCCTATTGCCTTCCACTACAGCAAGCATTATTATCTTTTCCAATGGCTTATGCATGCTCTCTCATGATAAGACAAAAGATCAATAGCCTCAGTTTAGTCAGGAAAGCTGCAGAAGGCTGTTTGGCTTTCCCTTTGACTAGGGTTTAGAGTTGGGAGGGAAAAAAAGCTTGCATTGTATTGTTTGTTTAAACTGGGGTGGTTTTGTTTTATTTAAACAAGATTTTTGTATGTGTGTGCATGCGTAGGACTAAATCAATATAAGACCAAATCAGAAAATTAAGTAGCAAAATGCAGTTGAGACCTTATGGCAACTACTTTAAATAAAAATTGTTCTGTTAAAAGTACTCTTTCAAAGCAAGTTGTTTTGGCTGAACTTAATTGAAGGATTTGTTTCTGAATGGCATTTCTTGCACTATAAAATAAAGTGATTAAAAAGAAGCAACTTACACTGGATATTAGTTCAGCAATGAACAATTGCCAATTAATTCTTAAAGAAAATGTTTAAATTCAAATACAGTGGTCCCCCGGGTTATGAAGGTAATCCGTTCCGGGATTACCTTCGTAACCCGGAAGCTTTCGTTTCCCGGGGGACCGCTAAATTCAATGGACCGCGCGGCCGATTTAAAGGGGCCGCGCGGGTTTTTTTTCGTATCCCGGGGGATCTTTCGGATCCCAGGGGATACATTAGCGGTCCGGCGGCTTTCGGATCCCGGGGTTTTCGCAACCCGGGGGATTCGTAAGCCGGGAGACCACTGTAGTCATTCTTATTTCAGTGAGAATATTGGAAATAATAATAATAGCTAGACTTTTAAAAATATATTAATAATCATTTTTTAAAAACCAGGAGTGGTGTTGTTTGTTTTTCAGAGTCACTTGGTTTAAACAATTTTAAACTAGCCAACCCTGGGTTTAAATTGTGTGGACATATATTTAAAGAACAGGGTTTGTGTTTTCTTTATATTTATCCCTTTTCTGCCTTTTGCATGCTCTGCTTAAATCAATTGCCAAAGAATTTATTTCACCTCTCTTTTTCTCTAGTTAACTGTAACAGTTAATTTTAATATAATTAGAAATCCAGTTCTAGTACAGTTAGGCATTTATTGTGTATCTAAATATGTATGCATCTACTTTTTTTAGTGGAATGTGTTTGATGGGCCTTGTGGTAAACACAATATTTTATTCATTTCATCTTACACTTCTGTCTCCTTTGAGTATAACTCAGGCCTTCAGTCTTTGTGTGCTGAAGTTCTGCAAAGTCACAAAAATAAGGACCAACTCATACATTGGTCTAGGTCTGATTTCTGGTCCTAGCTAGACTAGATCCCTGATGCCAGCCAATGGTTTCAATGAAAGTGGGATGATGAATCCATCACGCACTACCCAAATGTAGCGGCCAAATTAAGAAAAGATGCACTTCCAATGGGAAGAGTATTACAGGCATACCTCAATTAACACAACCTCTGAGAAAGAAGTTTCTTTTTCCAAAGTCTTTTAATGCCTGCCCAGCCTCTTCTTGTTCCTTGACTTCTGTCTAGCTGGACTTTTGGTGGCAGCATGTCTGCAGTAAACAATTCAATAAACCTTGAGTTGGGAAAGAATGGGATGCTACTCTACTTGATCTTATTATAGACATGTGTCAGCCTGCAACAGGCAAGGTAAACAGCAGCTGCCACCAAAATCCCTTAGTTTGCACATGTGGACAGCAAAACCTAGAAAAAAGAGGAGTTCAGAAAAGCTTGCCTACCAGCTGCTCCCAACACATTTAAAAATGATAGATCTATAGGTCTGGCCACCAACACTGAAATCATTTAAAAAGTGAAGATTATTGAAAGAAATAAAAATTATCCCTGGATGCATTGCCAACCCCCATTCCCACCCTCCATGAGCCTTAGGATCTCCATAAGTCAGAACAACTTGAAGGAACACAACAACAATAATGGATTTTGGAAAACGCATTGCTTACTAGAATATTTGAAGTGTTTTTGTTTGCTCATGCAAGGTTTATCTGGTTGCTTCATTTCACTTGTGCATAGTTTAATTCTCAATAAAAATCTATTGAAAGTAGATTCAAGCTACACTTCTTTTCTGTGATGTAAAAACCTATCCTTATTGTGAAGTCAAAGGCTTTCATGGCTGGCATCCATAGTTTTTTTGTGAGTTTTTCAGACTATGTGGCCATGACTTTTTGCCAGCATCTGTGGCTGGCCTCTTCAGAAAATGCTGGCATGGAAGTTTCATGCTGGTGAAATGTCAGAAACAACTCTTCTAGAACATGGCCACATAGCCTGAAAAACCATATCCTTATTCTTTGAATGTTGTTTCTGTCTCTGGGACCAAAGTTTCTCATAAAGAAGTAATGCCCAGAAAGAGACCTACTTTATTAACTGAGGTATTGTTGTTAACTGTCATTTAGTTGACCTCGACTATAGTGACTTCATGAATGAGGGACCCTATCTTCAACAGCCATGCTTAGGTCTTGCAAAATCAGAGCTGTGACTTTTTTCATTGAATCTATAACGTGTATGTGGTCTTCCTCTTTTCCTGTTGCCTTCTATATTGCCAAGCATTATTGCCTTTTCTAGTGAATCATGTCTTCTCATGATATGTCCAAGGTACAGTTTTAGCTTAATCATTGTGGATTCTAGCAAAGGTTCAGCCTTGATTTGCTCTAAGATCCATTTATTTGTCTTTTTGGTAATCCACAGTATCTGTAGAACTGTCCTCCAGCACCACATGAGATGTTGTTGTGTGCCTTCAAGTTATTTCTGACTTATGAGACCATTCCCACTTCTCGCTTAATGTTTCTGATAACTACCGTAATGACTTCTAAATATAAAATCATACCCAGCTATTCCTGAATTTCACATTTGACATACTGGCAATGCACAGTTTTAAACTAATGTCAGGGGGCAGAATTATAATGATTCATCCTTACATTAAAAAAAAAGGGGGGGGGGTCCTGACAGCCAGAAAATCCTGTCAGGAAGAATAATAGACCTGCAAGAATTTTGTGGCATTTTCTCCAACATCCTGAAGTGTTGCAGAAGTATTATTCTGTGGAGAAAAATGTATGGGTTTTTACTTTGTGTTTTGTTTTGTTTTTGCATGGGAAACCAGTTTCTGCATAAAAATACCCCCATTTTTTCCTCTACAGACTAATTTTTCTGCAAATACCTTGGGATGTTCAAATACAGCAAGAATTTTGTTTGCTGGTACATGCCTTCAGGTTTTTTCGGACTTTTGAAGACATTAAAGTGAACCTACCATGGGATTTTCTTGGCAGGATTTGGTTGGGGAGGGTGCCTTTGGTGCCCTCTGTGGCTGAGAGAGTGTGTCTTGCCCAAAGTCACCCGGAGGGTTTCCATGGCTGAGCAGAATAAGCGTTGTTTGTTGCACCAAAAAAAGTACTAGAAGCACATTCAATTTCACCTGCCATTGAAGAAATGCCATTTTATACTTGGGTTTACTTCCTATTTCATGCTCCCAGTTCCTGATCCATAGGATCCTGCTTATGGGGAACGGGTCCCTTTAGCTAGATCAGAGTGAACAAATGTAGCTTTTGTTAGAACTTGTTGTGCGAGTAATTCAATAGTCATTTGGCAGGCAGATTCACCCCCCCCTCCATTTTTTGGTAATAGTCTCTTAATGAATTATGAATGTCATACTGTGAAAGTCTCCTCTCAGAAGCCAGGCTTCGTGGCTTGTTGAGTAATAATGTTTTCAGTGGCGCTTTAGGGCATGTGGAGCACACACGGCTTGCTAGCCCAGTAGGTTCTTAGCAAAGTCCTTTCCTCTCATTGCAAGACAATTAATTTTTATGCTTCATTTACCGATGCCAGCCCTGACTTTGTTTTTATAATATTTAGTCAAAAATCAGTTTACAGCAGGGCTTTCCTTTAAATGTAATATTTAATTCAATAAATATGATGGCTGTTGAGGGGAGTATAAAAGAAAGCAGTTATGTGCAGCTAAGGGCTTCACATAGAATCAGGAGGAATTCTCACAAAGAGACATTTCTTGACTCAGTCAGCCTGAGGGGCATAATATCTCTCTCTAACATTTCATTGTAATCTTGCTGATGATACCTTAGACTGTCAGTTTGGGCATAAGAGCCAAAGCTGATTTCCCACTGACTCCCAAAATAAATTAATGATGAACATTTATTTTAACATATAATAATAAAAAGAAACACACACAGAAACAGAAAATATTCTACAATGTAAACACTGGTTTAGATATTCTGATTCCAACATAACTGCAAAACTGACGTGCCTAGAATTTCAGCATCTCTCCTGCCCCTGCTCCTGTCACCTCTATTAATTTCATAGATCATTCTTTAAATGTCATCAGTGGCATGGTGAAATGCCACTGATACTTAATATTGTCAATCCTTGGGTATGAGAACATTGTGACCATGCCCTCAAAAACACAGAATTCTAAATGGAGACAGAGATTCCAAGCTATATATCCCAAATTCTTGCTACCCATTGTAGGAAATCCACAACCAGAGCATCCCCAACCCAGTCATAACTGGGGGATCCAACATCAGTGTGACAATAAATCCACTCCAGGATATAATGCAAACTTCAAATAAGTTGTAGAGGGACATGAACCAATTTCGGAGTAGGATTCAATATCTTGATTATCTCAATTGAAATCTGGACTAAAACCAAACCACAGCTATGAGCTAACCAGCTTCCAATTGAAGACTCTGGGCCCATTCCCACTTGTGGAAAACCCCGTATTGGAACCGGGCTGTGCTCCGCTTATGAAAGCGATTCCAAAAGGCCCCTCGTTCACACTATGAAAAGGGACCTTGTTTGGAACCCCTTTCTTAGCCGGGAATGCTTATCGTTCCCACTGGAGCTGCCATTTAAGGTGACAGCCCTTAACGCCCCATCCCCTTCCCGCAGGGGAATTTTTTTTATGGGGGGGGGGGTATTGATCACAAAATCAATCTTGTGCATTTGTGATCTTGTGCATTTGTGATCAGTATAATGAAGAAAATGAAAAAAACACACACACAAACACACTTGCTCCTGGGGGGGGGGGGGGTCCTTCCTTCCTTCCTTCCTTCCTTCCCCCCTTTCCTTCCTTTTTTTATCTTTTTCTTCATTATACTGATCACAAATGCACCAGATCACAAATGCACAAGATTGCATTTGTGATCTTGTGCATTTGCAATCTTGTGGATTTGTGATCTTGTGCATTTGTGATCAGTATAATGAAGAAAAAGATAAAAAAGAAAGGAAGGTGGAAGGAAGGAAGGAAGGAAGGAAGGAAGGACCCCCAGGAGCAAGTGTGTGTGAGTGTGTGTTTTTCTTTTTCTTCATTATACTGATCGCAAATGCGCAAGATCGCAAATGCACAAGATCACAAATGCACAAGATTGGTTTTGCGATCAATACCCCACTCCAAAAAAAGCACAATTCTGACCAGCGTTCCCACTTACTGGAAACGCTTCAGAATCGTGTTTTCAAAAAAAGACCACTTTCAAACTAGTGGCAGGAAAGCCCGGGCTATTTGCTTTTAACCCAGTCCTTTCCTACACTAATCAATCCGATGAGGATGGGAAGTTGATTCGAGTGTGAACAAGGGTCATATAGCCTGCCTCACACTTTGAATCAAAATGTAGTGGGAATGGGGCTTCAGAGAGAGAGAGAGTTCCATACATCCCTTAGTAAATTGTTTATTTGTTGGTTTATTTGATAACTTACTCCCACCACCACCATATTCAGTGCCCACTGGCTGAGAGCCCTTCCCTCAGCAAGCTGTCAGTTGTTGAGAGTCTGTTTTTGTCTACCAGTAAAGGAACAAGAAAAAGCTGGTCAGACCAGCCTCCTTGGGAGCAACCACCAAGAAAGCACTCTCTTTTCTATTTTAACCATAAAGACGTTTCTACCTTTCTACCCTAATAAGCCCCCTTAGGTGATAAACAACTTTAAAACAAGAACAACCAAATTTAAAAAAAACAAACAAAGTTATCTGTATTTAAACAGACTCTGCATCCTGTTCAAAACTTTGCAGCCTGATGTACAAAGCTTTATAACTTTACAAAGCTGATGTTAACCTGATCTCCTAAGGGAGGAAAATCAGATGACTGCTTTGTTTTTTCCTAATTGAAACAGTAATAAATGTTGCAAATTTTCCTCCTAGGGGTGTTGCTCCAGTCATTTGGGCTGCCCTTTTCTACACTTCTTCCTGCTAAGCACAGCATTGTTATGAAGGTGCTTAGAAACACTCTTTTAGAATCTGTTACACTACCTTCCACAGCTTGGAAAGTACTTTTGAGAAGAATGAATATATCAACATGCTGAAGCCATCCATAATTGAGCTGTGGTAGGATGATGCTCTGGATGGCTTCAGCATATTAGATTGTTTAAAACTACCTTTCCAGGATCTGTTTTCTCACCCCCATTAAAGTCAGTGACCCATCTATAGTTTCTCCATTTTGATGACTGGAAAACATTTGCCCATCTTCCATCCAGTCTCATCTCATCTGCTATGTAGGATTTTTCTGAGATAATCAGCAGAGCTTTTCAGAATGCATCAAGAAGTCTTTATTTGATATCCTAGGGTGCAATTCAAGACTTACATTCCTAAAAGGTGGCTCAAAATACAAAATTGTCTTGCATTCTCCATAGTATCATATGAAGAACAGAGTTTTTCCTACACTCCGCAATGATTCACCCTGGATTCAAACTACAGGAAAAGAGATTCCACCTAAATATTAGGAAGAACCTTTTTTTGATGGTAAGATCTGTTCAACAGTGGAATTCTCTGCCTTGGAGTGTGGTGCGGTCTCCTTTTTTGGAGGTTTTTAAACAGAGGCTAGATGGCCATCTGTTGGGATTGCTTTGACTGTTGGACTAAATGGCCCTTGTACTCTCTTCCAGCTCTGTGATTCTATAGTAGTATATAAACATGATACATAGAGTTGCCAGATAAAATAAGGGATAGGGCTCTGGGCAGTAGAGGAAATTTCAGCAGCTTACTTGTTACACAAGTAACATTTACTGGTTGTATATGACTGTTTTTCTATACAACTATAAAAGGTAAAGGAGCCCCATCCTTTATTTCACCTGGCAACCCTGGATAGTGCCATTCCTATAAGAATATAGGAAGTTGCCTTATACAGTAGTGTCAAATTATTGATCCATCTAATTTATGTTGTTTGTGCTAACTGACCAGGATGTCTTTCTGGGGATCTTTCCCAGCCCCACCTAAAGAAGGGTGAAACTGGAATTTCCTGCATGCACCTTCCCTACCCCACTCCAAAACATTTCAGTGCCTTCCTCTTGATTCTCAGTGACTCTGTGTTTGCTACAGTCCTTTTGGCACACAAAAATCATCAGAGCAGCTTGCAGTGTCTTACCATGTCAAAACTGCATAAGGGAGGTGGACCAAAGCCAGAAGCCTTTTTCTTCTCTTTTTTCTCTGAAATGGAAATATTTCCCTCTTTGAAAACAAACAAACAAACAAAAACCCACAAACCCTCTTGGTGCTCCTAGGAGCCACCCTGTCCATATCTCATCCCATCCCATCCTTTCTAGTTAAATATTCTTTTTTTTCCTTCCCCATTGACTGGAATGAGTACTGAATTAGCAATGCTTTGTGGAAAGAACTTATTCACAAGTCCTTCCCATCACTGGTCCTATCCCATCACCAGAAAGGGGGAAGAAGAATTATGCTTTGCTGTGTGATTCATGTCCATCTGCTTGGAACGTGTCTTTATATAAAGATAAATGTGTTTAAGATCTCCGGGGCTCATTTTTTCCTCAGCTCTCAAGAGTTATTTCTTTGCTGGGAAACAATTAGTCTGTGGATTAACTTCTGCCTTGGTTTCGTCTTTTTCTTCTTTCCTGTCCCTTCCCCCTCCACCCTATCCATTCCAGCAGTTATTTTATGGAGAGTTAGGTATTAGCAGTGTGGCAGCATGAGATTCACACGGCAAAAGGAGCATAATACAAGCTGCTTGTGGCAGCCCACCTAGCATTTACCTTAGAGCAATCTCACCTTTCCTGTGATGAAAAAGTCAGTGATTTGCCACACAGCCCTTGTGAGCCCTCGCTATGTAACATAATTTTCTCTGCTGTGCTTGCCGCTATAAAACCAATCTATTTTTATGGCTGTCTCTTATCTGAGATATTTCTAGCTAAATGAAACAGTTCCATTGTTAGGGGGTTGTTCCTTCTCTCCTCCCCCCCCCCACTCCTCTTTTCCCTTTTTTAAAGCTGAGAAAAACAACAGTGTTCCTTCCTTAACCAAAGGATTTAATATAGTAGAAGGCAAACATAACATCCCAGCTAGGGACTTAGTCAAGGTGTTTTTAGAAAGCAGCATTGCTTTAAATCAAGACCTGTAGCCCAAATGAAGAACAGACAGCCTGGTTGTTTTATGAGCCCAACAGCATTCTCTCAGTGGGGATAAGCAGAATAATATCTTCAGAACTAGAACGTTGCTGTGTCTTACTCAGAATAGAAGCCATTCCAAAATGGGAGGATTTGGTTTGAAAAACAAAGACTTTTGCATGCTCTACAAGCTATGAACAGTGGATACCAGGAAAAGCTCACTGGTCTTGCTAGGAGTTTCTGGAAGAAGATAAGCATAAGAATATTTTAAGGAGTCTATTTGATACAGAGCTTGGAATGTTACTTCTTAAAACTTTGCTTATTTTCTGATCACATGGGTCACTGCTTAAAACCGTGACTCTAATTCAGAGATGTAACTCCGTAAATTATGTGTTACTAACAGGTTTCCTTTGTTGCTTTTTGTATCCCGTTCCCCCCCCCCCCCAAAGTTTGGCACTCAAAGCAGCTCACAATTTAAAAAGAATTAAAAACTTTTTAAAAAGGAAACATTAGAGTTAAACTATTTACAGTATTAAAACAATTCACATTTCAAGCTAAAAGACTAAAATGTAACTTAAAAGATTAAAGGCTCTTCAAAAGAATTCAGCACAGCACCCTCTAACCAATTAAAAAAAAACCTTTCAGCTTTAAAAGCCTGTCTGGATAAAAAGAGATAAGCCTGCTAATGGAAGGATAACAAAGAAGGGACCATTCGGGCCTCCCTGGGAAGGGAGTTCTAGAGTCTAGGAGCAGCCACCAACAAGGCCCTGTTTTGCGTGGCCACCAATTGTGCTTGTGGTGGTGGGACTGGGAGGAGGACTTCTCCTGAAGATATCAGAGCCCAGAGTAGATACAGGAAGATATGCATCCCCGCTCAGCAATCGAAACCCACAAAGTGACCTTGGACATGTCTCATAGGTCCAAAACAGACAGCCTGTTACAGCCAGCTTATAGCCAGCTTAGGGGCATGGTGTTTAGATGTGCTATGCCCCCGAGTTACCTAAAGTCTGTGCTGGTGATTATATGCTGAGTGACCTCTGGGTTAATGGGGGGGGATTGTGTTTAGGCACCACTCGCCCCAGAGTTGGCAAAAAGCTGGCTCTAGAGACAAAGTGGCAGCTTCTTTCTACCCCAAATAGGAGTGGGTTTTGTTTTGTTTTGTTTTGTTTTGGGGTTTTTTTGCTCTTATTTGGGGAGGAAGCTGGCTGGATTAGAGCTGCGCATTTGTTTGCTGCGGCCATGATCCAGCCTAAATGGGGCAGTTCCCTCTCAGCCTAAGAGGACGACAAAGGCAAACCCCTTCTCAACAAATCTTTCCGAGAAAACCCCATTATAGGGTCATCTTAGGGTGACCAAAAGTCAGAAGTGACTTGGAGGTATGTAAGAACAACCAGCCTTTTAATTAATAAATAAAAATGAATGGTGAAGGAGAAATGTCTTCCAGTTCTTCCATCTGGCTCCTCCTATTGTCTTGTCTTTGTATCTCATGTTGTGCCCTCAGTGACAACAGAGTGAATGAGAAAAGAATGTGTCTTGTACCGGTGGTCAATGGCTTGCAACATCCAGATGCTTTCTTAAAGTAAGTTAAAAGTAATTATTTACAGTCCTTTTGAAAAACAGGAAAATACTTGTAGAAATTGTAACCAAAATTGAAACAAATGAGTTGTGGGAACTTCTTCAAACTACAAGTGTTGTGCAAGGCTGGGCAACTTCAGAAGGTCCAGGGGCCAATTTTTAGACTTTAGGACTCATTGCAAGCAGAAAACAAACAAAGTGTTATTTTAAATAGCAAAAGTGTGGGAAATGAGGCTTTAGAAAGATCTTTCTACTTAAAACTATGGCTCCCGGAAACTTCAGGGAACAAAAAAAGCAAATTCTCAAAAGAAGGAAGAGTGGCTGAAAGCGGGTGGGAGACCACAAAAGCTGTGGGTGGGGAGAAAAGTCTGTGCATCTCACAGGCAGCACTTTGCCAACTTCATGATATAATACATTACTTTTTTAAAAAGGAACTTTTCTCCCATTTGATTATGAGCATGAGAAGGATGCCTTTAGCAACCCCCTCCACATCATTTGCAGTTCCAAAAACCTCTATCATGTCTTCCTGTGCCTCAGTCACCCAAAAATTATTTGTTCTTCTAACAGTCTGCATAAACAGCCAGCAATTTCTTTGTCAGTTTTTAACAAAGGCTTGTTTTTACATTTCTGCCACTTTAAGGAGACGGAGGAAGCTTATTTTAGGGAAGCAAAGGGAAGGAAACTGTAAATTATTAAGTTTATTGTTATATTTTTATCAGCCCTTTGAAGATTTACTGTGTTGGGCACCAAAATATCTTTGGACATTTTTTCTGAATTTTTCTGTCCCCCCCCCCCCCCGCCCATCTCTGTTCATCATCTTCCCCAGCTCCATACACACCCCATGTGGTGGTAACTCTAACCACTGAGATTTGTTCTTGTTGTGGGTGTCTTCAAGTCATTTCCAACTTACATAGAGCCTAAGATGAATGTATCATGAGGTTTTCTTGGCAGTTTTTTTCACAAGGGGTTTGCCATTGCCATCCTCTGAGGCTGAGAGAATATGACTTGCCCAAGGTCAACTGGGAGTAGTACTTCCCAGTCCTGATAAAGAGCCCTGTGTCCACCCAAAGCTTACATCTTAATAAATTAGTTAGCCTTTTAGGTGCCACAAACCTCTTTGTTGTTTTTCATAAGCCTGAGCAACTTGATCAAAGCACATTTTGTTGGGAACACCATTCATTTGTGAGTTATTTAAAGTAATCTTTGAAAAATCCCTGCCATAGTGGTGCACCCTGCTTTGGCAAAATGCATCTGGCTCCCTCATTGACTGCTTTTAAACGGGGGCCTTACGACCTGGTTGTTTGAATCTCTTCTTAATTGAAATTGCTTTTAATTGACTCACTGATGCTCTCCTTAGTTGAAGAAATTTAACGGCTGCTGCTGTTTTATTGTTGGTGTTGAATGTTTATATCAGGGATGGAAATCATGCAGCCCTCCAGAGGTTGTTGGATTGCAGGATCTAGCATTCTTTGTCAGTTTAACCAATGGGTGAGGAATGCTGAGAGGTACAGTCCAAGAGTAGAACAGATGGCAACTACTGTATATACTCATGTATAAATCTAGAAATTTTAATCCAAAAATTCACCCAAAGAACCTGAATCTTCTTATCCATGAGTCAATGTTAGTACTGTACTTTAACTCTTTTTTATTATTATTAAAGAACTATCCCCTGGTGAGAGACAAGAGTGTAGTCTGTCCTGGAAGCACTGACACACACTAATACTGTCTCATCTAACTAGCCTTTAGGATGAACACAAATATGCCAGCTGGAATTTTGTACATTTTTGCATTGATTTCCTTTGCTTCATCCTTTAAATCCTTGGTTATATGCCACTAAGTTTTACCCTCATCCACAAGACCTATCAAAATCCATGATTTTGTCCCCCAAACGTGCCCTCAACTGAAGTGTATATCCTTGACTATGCATCAACCTCATGTATGAGGTCGATGCATAGTCAAGGATATACACTTCAGTTGCATTCACAGTTGATGTGTCCAATTCATGGTAGAACTAGCCATTGGATTCTGGCCAGAATCCAGTTGGTAATCACAACTAGCTCAGTTTCATAGAATCCATGGAAACTAAGGGGCGGCCCCGACCCGCTCCTTCAAAAGAAGCCAGTCTAGGCAACTTCTTTTTAGGGGTGTCACAGGTACACTCGTGTGCCTTACGCGGGGGGCCATTTGGGAGCTCCAATGCCTGTGTCTCATCGTGTAAATGGGGGTGTGCCAGCATGGTTCCAACAATAGGACTGGGCACATGTGGATGCCCAGCCCTACCGAGCCCAACTTTCAGGCCCAGGCTAGCATATCACACCAGCCTGCTGTCCTGCCACAACTGCACTAGTTTAAGGATGGAAGCATACCAGTTTGGCTTCATTTCTTATCACACTTCTCTTCACAATAGTGCTTTGGCAATCCATGTGTGATCTGTTTTCCACATTGCCAATCACTACCTTGTGGGAGGAAGAGTGTGAATGAGCAGATGCGGGTGCCACTCACCTCCCAAAGACAGCTGCTGTGTGAATGTGCATACTAGCCAGCTTTGGGAAGGTACTGGCAGTTATGATTGCTGCAAGAGGGAGAGGATGAGACGAACAGAGTCATGGCCACTCAAACCACATAACTACTTGAGAAGCAGAACTGCTGTGGAAGGACCCTATCACACCAAAGCACATATGGAATAGCAGCAAGATCGCGAGCCTATTGACAGGCTTTGCCTGTTAATGAAAAGGTGCACAACAGTAACAAATAGCATTCAGGACAATAGCAGGACAGAGCCAATGTCATGTGATAAGTACCAGCCAAAAATGTTTTTATTATTTTAAAATTCCACTCTTTAGCCTAGTTTAATAAAGTTCTTCTATAAATTCTATTGATTCAAGGGGCCTGCTTTGGCTGGGACTGGTAATTTGATTTATGCCAGTATTTATGTGGCGAATTCAGTTATGCTTTCAGTTTTGTAAACCACTTTCAAACGCTTTCTGCCTGGAAATGTGGTGTATTAGTACATTAAATAAATACACAAGGAAGCTAATAGATAATCTGAGATCTTCCTTGTCCCAATGTTGTATTTGTTTAAAAATATAGTTATTTATGTTTAAAGTCTACTTTTTTCAAGAGTAAAAAAGTGTCAGAATGGACACATTCATTCATTCAATTTAATCCAGTGATTTTCAAGCTATTTGATGTTGGGGACCAGCAGCTCTCTCATCCATCCAGCCTTTAGGATGAGCACAAACAGTTGTGCCTGCTAGTATTCTGTAAATTCTTTGGCATTGTTTTCCTTTGCTTCATCCTTTAGATCCTTTGTTATGTGCCCCAAAGTGGGCATATTCCCACTTGACTTATCCGCAAGTCAATCAAAATCCATAATTTTGGCCCTCATACCTCACCTTAATTTTTATATATGAAATCAATTTACAGTCCAGTATATACAGTAAGCTGAAGTCCAAGGAGAAGGTAGGAGGAGGAGAGAGAAACCAGGACATTTTAAAAGCAGCTGGAAAATGGGGACAGGAGAGAATTATTTGAGACTGTCCCTGCCAAACCAAGACCATTGGAGGGTATAGTATTGCCTACCCCTACAACAGATGGATATCTGTGGCCATTTTGCCTGTTGCCACTTGCTTCCAGTGATTAAATTACTGCTTATGCCATCACCTTCTTTAAACCATAGGAGTTAATATAAAATCAGTGCATCCAAAATATGAGACATGTGGCATATTTGGATTATAACTAACTGCTGTGACTGTGTGCATAGTTTTATTCTGATCTCAATACATACGGGAATGAATATTTAAAAGCAAACCTAACGTCACCACCAAGCCATTGTTTTTCTTGTCACACCCCCCCCCCCCCCGGCCTCTTGTTGAAAATATAGTGTCAGCTGTCATGAACCTTTATTCTTTCTTTCTTATCGGAGGGTTTCTGTGCACTGAAGATAAGGAACACTTCAAGGACTCTTTTATACTCACCTGTACTAGAAAACAAGAGCAACTCAGTTGGCTGGGAGGGAAAAAGCAGCTGCCTCCAGAAACAAGAAACAACTGATGCATCAGGTCATACAATATTGCGCTGCACTTTTCCCCAAAGGCATTACACTAAAAACATGCATTACGCTCAAATATGCAAATGCTTTCATAATCACTGCTCAGAGACTGTGGGGTATTTCTGAGAAACGAATACAAAAAGCGGAACTCTTGAGATCTTGACCAAATTCTTAAATCTTAAATGGGAACAAGAATAAACAGGGTATATTCCCACTTGATCAGATTTAATAGCAAGGAACACAGCATGATTTTCCTTTAGTTAAGACAGTGTCTTTCTCAACTTTTTTACCTTGAGGGAACCCTTGAAATAATTTTCAGGTCTGAGGAAACCCATGCATAAAAATTATTACATTTACAGCTCATGTATTTAATAATCATTTTCAATCATAATGTCTCGTGGAATTCCTAGCAGCTGCTCATAGGACACTAAGTTTCCATGGAACCATGATTCAAAACCCCTGATGTAAAATGTTGATGGAATTTGATAGAGCAATGCCACCAAAATATTTTTAAATGATAAAGGCTTTGTTTCGTCCAAGAAGGGTGACTAGTATATGCATCTTGATCATTGTCTCCAGGGCTTATCCCAGGAATCTCCTGGGGAAAGGCTGGGATTTAGCCTCTTAACATTCTTAGCACGTGAGTTAAAACTTAGCCGTTTTCAGACACCAAAAAGATTAGATCATAGAATCATAGAATCATATATGAAGTGTGTAACACCAGCTTCTGTGACTGACCAAACATCAGTCAGCCACACATATGATAACTTAGCTGCTGCCCATGCTGCTGGGAGAATTCTTGGAGATTTAGTCTAAAAAATTGACTTTGCCAACTGTGGCCATGCCTCATAAAAAATAACAAAAGGGCTGTCTGTAGAGTGGTCAGTAGAGAGCAACTTCTCCTGCTTCATATAAGAAGCTGCCTATCCAGGTAATGTGATCCATGTCTCTAGCCTTGCCCTAACAGAGTCCTGTAGCCACCAGAAAAGTCTTATATGGATCAGGCCAGCGTGGTGTAGTAGTCTGAGTTTTCAACTACGACTCTGGAGATCAAGGTTCAAGTCCCCACTCAAGCATAAAAATCCACCTTGGGTAAGTCAAACTCTCTTAGCCTCAGAGGATAGCCGAGGCTGACTACCTCTGAAGAAACTTGCCAAGAAAATCATATGATAGCAGGACACTCTGGTCTTAGGATCACCGTAAGACAAAAATTACTTGGAGGTGCACAGCAACAATAACAAACAGTTGCTTAGTCACTTTTTAACCTGGTGGATCAAGAGCTGTCCAGCAGTTCATATTTTCATCTCAAAACAGGACATTTCAGCACTTGTTGCAGTTGCATTACAGCAGTTGTGATATAGTTATTAAATATGTCCTGTAAAAATTGCTATAGTTATTAAATATGTCCTGTAAAAACGGGCCTCTTTTGGCTAGTAACCATTGATGATTTCATTTTCCTGGGCAGGAATTCCACAGTTAGTTCTTTTGCTCTTACTTGTTCCACCCTGCTCCTACTTCCATTCTTCTGTATACCTCCTAAGAAAATAAGAATTGCTGAGCTAAAGGGCATATCTAGTCCAACATTCTGTTGACACAATGTCTTGAAAGAGTTAGAAAAGATTCTAAAGAGCCAAAACATCTGCCCTTCCCATTTCTAATCTTCTTCTGATTTCTTGAGTGCAGTTTCCTTCCTGATTGATGTTTCATCCAAGGTACAGGAACTCTTTTACTATTTCTATCTCCTCATTGTCTAGGTTCAATGTATTTAGGCCCTCTGTGGTCATTATTTTTGTTTTCTTTATGTTCAGCATTAAGCCTTCCTTTGCACTTTTTTCTTTGACCTTCCTTAATAATTGTTTCAAGTCTGTGATGTTTTCTGATAGTAGTATGGTGTCATCCATGTATATTAGATTGTTGATATTCCTTCCTCCTATCTTTACTCCTTTCCAAGTCTGTATCTGCTTATATATAGAGGGCCATTAAAAATTACATTTAGAAACATACAATCTTGGAGTTGGAAGAGACAACAAGGGCCATCTGGTCTAACCCCCAGGCATACAGGAATAACACAACTATAAAGCAATCCTAAAAGATGCCCATCATACCTGTTTGGAACCTCCAAAGATGGAGAGCTTTAATCTGAGATGCTACAGTTTGCTCTGCTATCAATCTGTTTTGTGTATGTCCATCTGTGACCAGGGACTGAAGGGTCCATTGCACTGGATTCTTGAAGCCTGAAAGTAAATGGGCTTTAGAATTTGGACAATGAAATACAGTGAGCCATTCCCATTCACTCGGGTTAGGATCAGAGGACCTCTGTGAATGTGGAAAAACCACAAATAAAAAAGCCACTTTTTTTTAACCTGAGATAACACCTCTCTGGGACTCTCTTGGTCCTCCAGCACAACCTCTGGTAGACATTAACCATAGAGTCACACTGAAGGACCTAGAGATTCCTCAAGAGAATATATTAACCAAATCCGGAAATAATCAAATCTACAAAAGTCAAAGCCACAAATGTGGGGGCCCAACTGTATGTTCTTTGCAGCCTAGCTTTTCAAAGTTATTAAGTGAAGCTCACATCTTCCACACTGTTTCAACTTGCTTTTAAAAGAAGGAATTTAGAAATCAAATTACTTAATCAGTTCCCCATGAAAGGAGGGCAAAGGGTGTGGGCAAGGGGCAGAAATGTTCTTCACAGGAAGAGTCAACAATAAGAGCATCTTCTCTTGGGGCAAATATAAAATGTTCTATTCTTAACTGTTCTGAACTGTTTGTGTTCTGGGGGGGGGGGGACAAAAACAAATTATAACCTTGAATAACAGCACGTTTGCAAGATCCAAAAGATCAGGCCTGATGTTTTATTATGTTCCTTGCAATTATTTCCTATTAATGTCAAATGGAGCTACTGATGACAGGATGGTAACTTGCAATTAAAACTTATAAACACTATGCGAGCTTGCTAACAGTATGCAAAACAGGAGTCAACATGAATGCATAATTATGTACACTTCTGCTACCTGCCCAAAGTGTAAAAAGTTAGTTTGGCAAGGGCCATGGAGTTCAGAGATCCTGGTCACACTGAGGGGTCCAACCCTGTACACAACTCCATAGGAGAACATACCGCTGAGCTCCATGGAGTTTACTTAGGAATACACAAGGGTTGACTGTTGGTTGGCATAGATATGAAAATGTAGTTGATGTTACCCATCAGTAATAACTGAAATATTTCAAAATAATGTTTTAGAACACAATTTTCCTCATTAATTTTTCTTGCTTCTTTTTGTCTTGGTGAGCATCTGAGGCAGAGGTGGGGGTCGTTTTTCACTCCTGCATCAGATTTCCCCGCTCTAATTTTGACCAAAAATCAGCTTAAAATCACAACTAAAATTGCCCCCATGGGCTCAGGCGATCCCCTTTTTTAAAATCAGAAAGTGAACAAAAGTGGCTTATGATGATTTCCCTTTTAAATGACTCAAAATGGCCAGGGAAGGCTTTAAAATATGAGAAATTCCCCTGTACCTCTTAGTGGTGTATTAGGATTCTCTCTCTCTCTCTCTCTCTCTCTCTCTCTCTGTATGTCTGTATGTATATGTGTGCATATATATATATATACTATATATATATATATATATATATATATTTGCAAGGGTGTACAGTGAGCAAGTATAACCCACCCCCTCAATTAAAATTATTTATTATTATTTATATGTTGCCTTTCTCCTGGAAAAAGACCCAAGGCAATGCACAGGGGGAAAAACAGTTTAAAACTTTGCAATTGTTTTTTAACAGTTAAAATTATTTCAATGAACCAATCTAAAATTACATAAAGCATACAAAAGTTTAAAAACATAAATGAAGCATCCTCCCTGACAATGATTAGATATAAAAGTTTTCTCCAGGACTAGAGAGCCAGCATGGTGTAGTGGTTTGGGCAATAGATTGGAGAGACCAGGGTTCAAATTCCCATTCAGCCATGAAAACCTACTGAGTGATCTCTGGCAAGTCACATTCCCTCAGCCTCAGAGAAAGCCAATGGCAAGCCTCTTCTGAACAATTTTTGCCAAGAAAACCCCATGATAGGGTCACCATAAATCAAAATTACATTGAAGGCACATAACAACAACAGGACAGTGCAATTCCTTAGCCTTCCACAGTTGTCTACCCTGGTCTCGATGAAGAGGCTTTCACATCTCTGTTACCAAAGAGTCATTGTGCTTGCAAATGAACATGAAACTTTATATAGACAAAATGAGTGCTAGGATGATTAGCTGTGGCCTCTCCAGCTGCACATATTTGGGGAGAGATAGGATTTAATACCTTGGATAAAGTTCTGGAATAGATTCACCTGGGATAATTCACATTCCCACAAGAAAGCTACCAGCTGCTACTGCCATAAGGTTTTTTCCTCTAAAGCCAGCAGATTTAAAAAACAAAGAAAGAAAAGAAAAAAGTAAGAAAAAGAAAAGATATGATATTGGCTTTTTTTCTCACTTTGATGGAGAATGATGTGCACATTCTTGAACGCGTAAATACAAAGCGCTTTGCTATTACCCTTTGTTTAAATAAACTGTAATTGCCATTTAATTTTTAACTGCTATTTGCCACAGATCTGACCTAGCTCCATTTTCTTTTTTAAAGTCCTGTAAGGTTCCATTTCTAGATACCTGACATGTTCAATCAATCCAGTTCAGTAGTGGCTAAAGGAGTATTAGTTTTGTCATTTTTGTTTCCTGACCATTGGATCATCTGTGTTATACCCATTTTATATTAAACTCAATGGCTCATGCATGAGCTGCCAAAAACACTGTCAGACTAACAATCCTTAAAGCTGGACTCAGTATAGTATAATGGTTATCAACTAGACAGGTTGCCCTTTTGGTCAAAGCTTTGGATTAAAAACTATCTGAAGACATTTCCCCAGTGTCCATGAAAAGCTAGGAGTCTTTTCCTTATGGGCTTTTGATGGCTGGTGGCTACTAGCTATGCTATATGGCATACCACACCTACTTAGCTGTTATGTGATAGGAGATGGCTTGGTATTTCAAATTTGACTCACGAGAGACTAAACAATGAGGTTTTGCAGAAATTTGCAAGGAGTGGCACTTGAGAGTAATCTGGTTATTTCTGAGGTCTCTTTGAACTTGCTTGAAAGCAGAAAAACTTTAGCCTATCCAGGCAAGCAATTTTATATCCCTGGGATTCTCTGAGGGCTGCATGGACTGCCAAACTGGGGGCAAGGAAACCAGAAGTGATAGGAAATATACTTCGCATTTAAAAAAACAACTGGTAATTTTTTGGCAAAAACTGGTGAGTTTTGTCCTGCTTCAAAGACAGATATGTAGCTGTTCATAGACGTTTTTGGGAGTCACTTCTTTCTTTCTTGCCAGAAAAGGGTCAGTCTGGTAATATCAGAAGGGGTCAGAGTGCTAAAGCAACTTGTGGAGGTGCCCTGTGCCCAACCCGCTTATAAATACTGGCACTGTTTTAATGCTTAATATGGGTGTTGGTTGTTAACTGCCCTCAAGTCTGCCCGACTCCTGGAGACCCTGTGGAGGAGGCATCTACAAGGCCCCGTGTCTTCTACTGGTCCTGCAGATTCATGCCTGTGACTTCCCTAAGTGAGACTAGCCATCTTCCTTTCTTTCTGTTACCCTCCACCTTTCCTAGCATTATTGCCTTTTCTAATGAGTCGTGCCTTCGCATGATGTGGCCAAAGTATGACAGCCTCAGTTTTGTCATCTTTGCTTCCAGGGAGAATTCTTGATTTGTTCAAGGACAAATATATGGATTTTGCCATGACCCATGGATAGGTCAAGAGTAAAACTTGAAGGTTCCTTCAGTACATGTATGTGTGTGTATGGCAAGAGAGATTCCCATTGAGGCTTTTTGCTTCATCGTTTTAGCTTTCATTTCAGCCAGATGTGCAGGTGTGAGAGGACTCTTAAACAAACAGCAATATGAATCTATCACTCAGGACTCTTTCTGCTTGGCTCTAGAGAGAAATAAGCTCCTCTCTGCACAGCTTAGGGAAATATGAAAGAGCTGCTATCACATTGCCATAGTGACCCATAAATAAGTTGATCTAGGATTTTGGGGTCAATTTTTGCGCATAATTTTTTAGTCTTATAGATGAGTATGTATCGTAGTCCCCCTAATTAAGATATTGCCCAACTGTAGATACAGGATTTTGTTTTGTTTTTTCTGATCCACAGGGCTTATTTTATTCCCACATGCAAGAATGAGTAACTTCAGCAATTTTCTCCTTCAGAATATAAAGAATATGAAGGGTTTTTGAAGGCGGTTAACAACAGTATCATGTATTTTAAAGAAAATGCACCAATTTGTCTGCTCAGATATTGGAAATTCACAGAATATTCATGCATGTTGCTTTTCTGCACAGGAAAATCCATGTAATTGTGCAAATATACATTTCCCTCCACCACGTTTTCTTGGCATCTATTTTTGCACAATTTAATTCTAGCCAACAAAGACCCAGAAATGTGAAGGATTTCTAAGCTGGTGTCCTTTTCCTTAGCTGAGTGTCTCAAAATACCTTTTTTTTCATCATGGATGCAAATATTAATGAGCATTCTTTTAGAGAATTTTAAAAGCCAATGAGTCTAAGTGTTGGATTAGGATTTTGGGAAACCAGTATCAGAATCCCTGCTGAGCCATGAAAACCCATGTGGTGACATTAGGCAAATCACAACCTCTCAGCCTCAAAGGAATGGCAGACAGGTTCACTATAACTCAGAGATTTCATAACAACTATTCTTCACTTCCTTATTTCACATGTTATTTTTGACACCACCATGAGTTTACCAAGGCTATGGGGTTGAATGGGTTGACTGGCAAGACAATTGTAGGAAACATCTTAATTTCTCCAGAATGTCTTGCAGTCCTGCCTTGGGACCTTGACACATTATTTAAAATTAAGGTAAGAACTGTAGATGTCTCACTGGGTTGTTCTCGCTGAACCACCAGTCTGTTTTTAGAAAGAATTTTCAAAAAGGGGTTTTCACATACCCCAAAATGAAGAATTGACATCAACAACAGTGGGCCCTCCAAGGTCAATCACAAAATCATAGAGTTGGAAAAGACCACAAAGACCATCCAGTCTACCCATGCCATGCAGGAAGACACAAGCAAAGCACTCCTGATAGATGACCATTGAGCCTCTATTTACAAACCTCCAAAGAAGGAGACTCCACCACACTCAGGTTTTTGCCCCATTGTGCCAGATACTAATTCTAGGCCTGCATAGGAGTTTTACTGTTGGGCCACCAAAAGTTTATGTAGATCCACTGTGCTTGATGAGTTAACAAATGATGCAAGCCTGATTTAGAGAACTATTTCTTTCCATACAATGCTACTGACTTTCTAAACTCAGGAGAGGCTCTCCCAAATCACCCTTGTACTTAGAAGGCTAGAAGAGCACAGCAGTGTAATCTTGAGCATGAGGCTCCAACTTGTAACATAAAATAGAACTCAATTGTGAGTGATTTGTATTTTCTTTTCCTATTCCAGCACTATCTTGTTTAGCACTGAAGATTCTGTGCAAAATTACATAGCTGAATGAATAGGCACAATAAGCTGGAAAAAGTCAAGTTGCACCTGACCAAAGAGACATTCAAAATCAGCCTTCAGGGGGAAAGGGGATTTCAATGTGTGAAGAAGGCAAGTGTTGCCAAGTATCTATTCTACAAACGAACAGATCAAAATTTAATTATACTGCAGCCCTCTTTTTCCTTGTACTTTAGTTGCTTTCTGTATTTTTTTGCATCTTTTCGTCTGCTTTCAATAGTGCCTAAAACACTATAAAACATGAAGTGTAACTTCAAGATTTCATGCAGGAGTTTTTGAGTAGAAAATGCAAGAAGGGAGCTTATGGAAGGACAATGAGAAGATGTTTAGAATGGCAAACTCTTAAATCTCGGGACAGCTGCCATGCCTCATTTGTTTGTAGCTCTGAAGCATACAGTAGAGCTTTTTTTTTCCCCTGTCCTAGAAGGGTTTTTCAGAAAATAGATATCATGGGAGCATTATACCTTCTGTTCAATGGCCTTAAGGAGGATAAAATCAAACCAAGCACAGAAGGTTAAGAGAGGGGAAGGTGTACATCAAACTGTCCCTTGACAAACACAACTTCTGATCATGATGCGACCTTGTCCCTGGCACAGGTGCCCAAATTGTGTTGAGCCTCTTCAATATGACTTCCATACTGTCCTTACTGTCCTGAGCTCCTTGGAAGAAAGACAGAATATCAGTGTAACTACCCAGTAACCAACACACACCATCACCTGCTCTCCCACAGAATCCCATGTATTTTTCAGCTCCGTGGCCAAGAACCTGCATTGCTGCATGCTGAGCATAAAGCTGTGTATGTCGGCTCCATGCCTCTTTCCTATAAGCTGTGCTGCTACTATGGTTAAGTGACCAGGAGAAGAAAGGGGAAGGTGGTTGTAGCCAAGTAACAAGTGGCTCATCTTAGCTCCAGCTGTAGCCAAAGGGACAAAGACACAAGGTTGATAATCTCATTTTTTTTCTTCTCTTGTCCCAGTATCTGTCATACCTTGGAAACAAGGAAGTTTTCCTTGGCATAAGCCTTCACAGCATAGTGGTTTGAGTGTTGGACTATGACTCTGGAGATCCCCACTCAGCTATAAAATGTACTGGGCAACCTTGGGCAAGTCACACTGTCTCAGCTTCAGAGAATGGCAATGGCAAACCCCCTCTGAAGAAACTTGCCAAGAAAACCCTGTGATAGGCTCACTTTAGGGTCACCATAAGTGAGAAACACAACAACAAAAAGCCTTCACAGAAAGTGGTGAGCCAAGCTCTCTCTATTACCCTCTTTTTGCACATGTCTGCACTACACCATCTGCCACTTCCCTGTTCTTTTCAAAACCTCTAGACTCTGTGTGCACAGCTATGAGAAGGAAGCCACTGCTGATCAAATGGGCAGGTCTGAGATAAGGAAGGAGATATCAGGTGTGTACAGTGGCAAGGAGAAGCAACAAAAGCTGCCTCACTGTGCAAGCAAGCAGGATATGGCAGGGTAGCAGGCAGGTGCAATTGTTGCCATGCATGTAAATGAGTGAGCAGTCAGGATATAGAGGTGGGCAGGTGATGGAAAAGGGAGCAAGTGGAGTAGAGAGGAAGAGATGCAGCAATGGATCCACAGGAGCAAGAAGATGGAGGAGTGATAGGCAGACACAGTGACAAAGTGAAGCACAGTGAGTTGGGAAGTGAATGAGTAAAAGCAGCAACAGTGGAATTCTCTTAATGGGGAGAGAAATCCTTTTCACCAATCCTGGCAACCTGCTGCCTAAGGCAGCTAGCTGCCTCACCCTGCCTAATGATAGGGCCAGTCCTGTTGTGGACCACAAGCTACTTCATCAAATGCACAAAATGTCGTCTTAGTTGGCATATTAGTATAACACCATGGTAGCTCAGGTATGCTAGTACAACTTGATGATTGCCTTCATTATGATGAAAAGTTAAAGTAGACTATTTTGCATTTAAAATATGTGATCTGTATCTCTGAAGGAAATCATACTAGTTTTTCCACTGCTACTTGTCCTCACTTTACTCCTCATTTTCCCCCACTGATGAGATGACACTGTATCACTTGCACAGCTTCCAATGATATTCTCATTTTTTAAAAAAAAATGTTAAAAATTGTTTAAAATAGTGACAAAAACTTAAAACTGATGCCACTGGAAACCTCTTTACATGACAAAATTACATGAAATTTTGATTATGATGAATTTATATTGCACCAACAATGTACATGGCTACATTACATGGTTCCTCTCTCCCCATTTATCACCATAAAAACCCTGTGAAGTAGTTTTGGCTGAGAGGTAATGACCTGACCAAGCTTACCAAGTTAGCTTTGTGACCAAGCAGGAATTGCAAATTGAACATCCCTATTCCAGGTCTAGCATTCTAACCATTGTAGTATTTTGGTTCTGTAAGAACAATGCCTACCATAGAAATAGTGTCAAGGCTGAAAAATAAGGGTAGAAGAACAATGTAATAATTTATGCACTTAATTGGTGTGGCATCAACATTTGTGCTGTGCAAATATCATACAAATTTGCATAATATTCAGATTAAACTATCCAATTTGGGGAACTGGAATATGGCAACCTTGTGTTCTATCTGTAGGAGTGCTTGATAGAAGGAGCTTGACTCAGTAGAGGGCAACTGCTAAAGTGATAAGAAATATCAGCAGCTGATAAGAAGCCACAAGATGATAGTACTATTATTAGTAAGTACCACCTTGAGTGCTGTGGGGTAATAGTTCTAATGGACTTAAAAGATAAAGCACAGATATTTCATAGATAATACATGTCTCATTTCAGTACAGAAGTTTAGGCCTGCATCTGGTTTATTTTTCTGGTTGCATTTTCCCTCCTACTCTGACTTATGCTAGTTGTCAGAGTTCTTCTGTTATAAATTTGTAGGTTTGTTCCCCTTTCCAAGATCATCAGCATCTCTGCAAAGAAAGAGAGAGCGAGAGATGTAGGGCATGACACAGACATCTGAACCTCCATGTTTCAAGTTCCCAAAGTCCTTTTAATAGTAGATCTTGCTTATTTTAATGAGCATCATTATACATAATTTGTTCAGCTCTCTTGTGCGCTGCCATATGGCTTTGGTGGATACCTAGTGAAAATGTATTTATTATCTTATAAAACATATATAAAGATGTCAAATGCATGTAATTAACAGAATTGTGTTTTGAGATATATATTTTATCAATTAACCACCTGGAGCTTCCTAGCCAATCTTAATCAGCTAGCTGATGTAGGACATCTCACAACTACATCTACTGAGAAGCAAGGAAAGAGGTGTGCATACATCTGCATAGACAGAGAGAGATGCAATTGTCTCTTGTGTTATTCAGGAATAGTTATGTGCAGAACTTGAAAAGTTACTTTTCAGATAACAGCTCTTCAGAAGAGCCAGCATGGTGTTGTGCTTTGAATGTTGGACCAGGGCTCTGGGAAATCAGGATTTAAATCGCTGCTTGGCCATCGGAACCTGACTGGGTGATCTTGGCCAATTCACACTCTCTTAGCCTCAGAGGAAGACAGTGGCAACCCCGCTCTGAAGAAATCTTGCCAAGATTTGCCTTAGGGATGCCATATGTCATAAAGGACTTGAAGGCACACACACACACACAAAACAGCAACAGCAAAAGAGCATATATAGTCACTGTTGCAACTTCTTGTCTCAGGTGTGGGTGTTAGATGTAGCAATGATTATTAAAAAATTATTAGAGAAATCTGAAACTAAGATAGCCAGAATTATGTGTGTGTAAAAATAGAACTTTGTAGGTCATATATAAATATCTGCCTCTAATAAAACTACTCACCAACCTACCAGGGGTATAAACATCTTTGATCATGGTGAGTAAGAATGCCTGGGGACCACATGTCCATAGAGAAATTGTATTTATATTTCCATATCATTATTTTTTGTTTTGTTTTTTATAGCAACTGAACTAAAATGGAGAAAATGGTAAACAATAAAATCAACCAGAAATAATTAAAAACACTAAGACAACAGTAAAATCTCTACCATTTTGAAGACAACATTTTAAAAGATGTGTTTGGCTGTCTTCTCTAAAATAAGAGGACAAGTACTTGTTGTAATTCTTAAAGGAATAACACAAGAGAAAGCTATGTCTTTCCTGTCCATCAAGTGGTACAGGCTGCCATGATTCCATCCAGTGGAATCCTGGAATTTGCAGTGCAGGGAGGGGTATGTAGTATTATCAGCCAGAGAACTCATTCTTCACCAAACTACAAACTCCATCATTCCATAAGATGCAACCATGATAGTTAAGATGGAGGCATAGCATTATAATTCTGTAGTATAAGAGGACTCCCAATTCCACCATTCCTGGAAGTTTCCACAAGAGGCTATTCCCCCAAAATATTGTGGGGCCAGGGAATCACACCAACAACATTTGATTGCTTTTTATAGAAAATAATCATATAGAAATTTTTGGGTTCCATGCTGGGAGAAAGATGGGAAACAAAAAACCAAAACAAACACATTTCCTCCTGGATATTTGGTCCCTAGAAATTCTAGCTACAATCAAAGACTTTTGCATCCTCAGGAGATGGGCCAAACTCTACCTCACGCCCCATGTGTGCCACCATTTTGAGTTTTGATTCACTTCTCCATCTCCCCTATACTTTTAGGATTTGCCAGCATGGTATAGTGGTTTGAATGTTGGACACAGACTCCAGGAATGCAGGCTTTGGATCCCTGCTCATCCATGGAAATTCCGTGGGTGACCTTGAACAAGTCACACACTCTTGGCCTCAGAGGAAGGCAATGGGCAATCCTCTCCTGATGAAATCTTGCCAAGAAAACTCTATGACAGAGTCACCTGAAGTCAGAGTTGACGTGAAGGTACATAACAACCTGACTGGTAGAAAACGCAAAGGAGAGGATTACCCATTATCTCACCTTTCCGCCCAATCTGGACTCTGAGCAGATCTTGACAGGAGTCTTTTTTTTAAAAAAAATGATACAAATAAAAATGAAAGAATTTAGAGTATTAAAACAATATGGTAAAAAAAGAGCACATTAATAAAAAGTACAGTAACTCTGTGTGCTGCTGCCACCACCCACTCATTTAAACCTCCTTTCTCTGAAGTCCAGAGCCTCTCCGAATAAAAGATCTTTGCCTGCTGGTGAAAGGAGAACAGAGAAGAGGATGGGCATTAGCCTCCCTGGGCAGGGAGTTCCACCACCTGGGGGCAGCCAAAAAGAAGTCTGTAAGTTCTTCTCCTTAATGCTGTTTGGGAGAGATGAGGAAACAGGGAGAAGATTTCACTGGCTCACTGCAAAGAGAACAGCACTCTACTGGTGCTAACGCACACTTTCAAGATAATCTGATTGGCTAGTAGAAATAATTGTCGTCAACCAACCATGGGCAACTTGTTGACTTCTAGCATGTACCCTAACTGTTTCCATGCCCTTGTGAGTCATCCACATTTCATTTGATCACTAGCAAATGATGCATGCCTACTGCAAGCAAAGGTCTGTATTTTCTGGCTGGTACTGGAAAATCATCCTCAGATGGCTAGGGTTGCTTATTTAATTCATGAAAATGAACCCAAGCTCACCTTGACACATTAAATACCAGCTCTCACCACAGAACGGGCATTGAAACAGCCTAATCTTCATAAAGCGATTTTTATGACATCCTTTCCTGAGGGATTATGGGCCTAAGCACTCCTCATTTGGTGAGGGCTGGTATAGGAATGTGTCAAGGTGAACTCACATTTTCAGTCACTCAGCCCCATGTTGAACATATAAATTGGTCCTTAGAGATTAAGGGAATGAAAACCCAAGGGTTTTTAACTTGCTGGCGAAAGATGGCTATATAAAAGCTTTTGATTATGCTGGGATGAGAAGGGGGAAAGAGTTTCTGCAGCTACAAGTCCAGTGTACCCAAATGCTACCCTGTTTCCCCAAAAATAAGACATGCTCAGAAAATAAGACCTAGTAGAGGTTTTGCTGAATTACTAAATTTAAGGCCTCCCCCGGAAGTAAGACCTAGCAAACTTTTTCTATATAAATATATATGTAATATATAATAATTGTTAGGTTTTTTTGTTCAACAATAAATGTGAATTCTTCTTCATGGAAAAATAAGACATCCCCTGAAAATAAGACCTAGTGCATCTTTGGGAAGCAAAAAATAATATAAGACACTGTCTTATTTTCGGGGAAGCATGGCAGCAAGCTACATTCTCTGTGTTGTGTACCTTCAAATTGTTTCCGACTTATGGCAACCCTAAGACAAACCTATCATGGTGTTTTCTTGTCAAGATTTGTTCAGAGGAAGGCTGGCATTGCCTTCCCTCGAGGCTAGAGAATGTGACTTGCCCAAGGTCACCAGTGGGTTTTATGGCCAGAGAGGAATCGGACCCTGGTCTCCAGAGTTGTAGTCCACTGCTCAAACCATTACACTACACTGGTTCTCCCTTAACACCTCTGTAAATCTATTCTAACAACAGCGAGTAGGATTGGCCCTACCATTAGGTTAACAGAGGCAATTATCCTCAAATGGCCATGCCAGGGGACATAGCTGGCAGCCCCCTCTCCAACCTTTCCTCCTTACCCCCACTAATGTTTCTCTTCGCTTTAAAGATAGAGCGTGTACCACAAAGCCTCTCCATCGTCTCTTAAATTGTCCTACTGCCATTGGGTTTGGGGAGAGAATTGTTGCCAGTCTTTTCAGGTTTTGTAGGTAGAATGGAGGGGTGGCATCTTGTCATTTGCCCCAAGAAGCCACCGTGAGAGCATAAAGTGAAGTGAGGGAAGAGAAAGAGAGAGAGAGCAGTCTAATGCTGTCTATGGATAGGCATGCTTAAAAATATCTACATGTCCAAAGAAAGCAGGTGTATTTTACACATGAACATGCCCAAGAAATGGACCACTTGGAAGAGGCCATAGTGGGTCCAAACTCTGTCTTTTCACAGAGACATTCCAGTCTCTGGCAACTCTGGTTTGTCAAGAAAATATGATTGGTATCAAAGCTCTTCAAGGTCAGTAATAGAGCTTATCATGCCCTCAGATGTTGTGGAACATGCTAAATTGTATCTAGGTTTGAAGTAAGATTTAGTTGCAAATGTAGTTGATATCTGTGGGTGTAAGGAGTAAGGGGTGCTATAATTGTAAATAGTATGAAAATACACTTAGGTGTAGTTTTTTGTGGAGCTTTCAGGCTATGTGGCCATATTCTAGAAGAGTTCCTTTCTAACATTTCGCCAGCATCTGTGGCTGGCATCTTCAGAGAATGATAGCCTGGAAAAGGATTGGAGATAGATAGATAGATAGATAGATAGATAGATAGATATATCTCCTGTGTGACCCTGGGAAGGAAGGAGTAATTTGCAAATGTATTGTTCTGTTGCTAATGGCAGACCTCAGGGTGGGAGGATATGCAAACAAGGATTTATGTCTGCTAACTGGTGCTCATTGTCTGCTGAGAATCCCCTGGCCTTAGGCTGTTTTTCTTTTGCATAGGTTGAGTCTTGACCTTGCTGTCCTTCAGGACTGGTATCCAAGCCTTGTTTACCCTCAGGGTTTTCTCTTTCCTGTGGAAATTGTTCAGGTGTTTATTGATTTCAATGGCTTCCCTGTGCATTCTGACATGCTAGTTGTTGGCATAGTCCAGACTTTCAGTGCTTTCAAACAGCATTTTATGCCCAGGATGGTTTATAGCAAGTTCTGCTACTGCTGAATTTTCCAGTTGTCCCAGTCTGTAGTGTCTCTCATGTTCCTTGATTCTTGTCTGCACACTGCATTTGGTAGTCCCTATGTAGACCTGTCCGCAGCTGCATGGAATGCGGTAGACTTAGGTGTGTCAAAAGTCTATCACCAGCTGCTCTGGGGAGCCATTGCCAATTGTAACTGCAGTGGACTAACCAAATTTGCCCAATGCAAAGGGAATCCTGAAGAAAAATGCCATCTTTGTCAAAGCCTTTAGGCTTAAAGGGAAAAAGAGAAAAAGCTGAAAAGGAGTGGAGCTTGATATTGTGATATTAACTGTCAACTACTTTTAGCCAGTTGTCTCTTTTTGCATTGAACTTTACCAATGTTCTGGGAAACAATGTTCTGATTTATTTATTTATTTATTTATTTATTTTGTAGAGATCTTGTTAGCACCCTTGAGACTATGTCCAGTTCTGGGCACCACAATTCAAAAAGCATGTGGAGAAACTGGAGCATGTCCAAAGGAGGGCGACTAAAATGGTGAAGGGTCTGGAAACCATGCCCTCTGAGGAGCGACTTAGGGAGCTCAGGGTGTTTAGCTTGGAGGAGAGAAGGTTAAGAGGTGATATGATAGCTCTGTTTAAATACTTGAAGGGATGTCACATTGAGGAGGGAGCAAGCTTGTTTTCTGCTGCTCCAGAGAACAGGACCCTGAACAAAGGATACAAGGTACAGGAAAAGAGATTCCAGCTTAACATTAGGAGGAACTTCCTGACAGTAAGGGCTGTTCGACAGTGGAACACACTCCCTTGGAGAGTGGTGGAGTCTCCTTCCTTGGAGGTCTTTAGAGGCTGGATGGCCATCTGATGGGGATGCTTTGATTGGGAGTTCCTGCATGGCAGAATGGGGTTGGACTGGATGGCCCTTGTGGTCTCTTCCAACTCTATGATTCTATGATTCTATGCATGAGCTTTCGTAGACTGAACTCTATGAGCTCATGCTGCCGGCTTCTGTTTTTCAGTTAGGCTCAAAGGTGCTACAAGATCTCGCTACATACTGATTCTACAGACTAACACTGCTATATCTTTGAATTTTGATTTCTTGTCTTTGGGAGAACAACCTTGTGGTACACTTTTCCAGTCAATTCTTGCAGTGGTACCTTGTTTATTTGTGAAACTTAATTATATATATTTGTGTTGTTATGGCTGTTGCTCTTTTTCTTGCTTGTTTTAAAAATGCAAATCCTTGCAAAGTTTCTAATTCTGCTTGCAATATTCTTAAACCCAAGAGAGTGGGAAATACTGATAACATGAGCCATGTGTATTGCAATGAGTTTTCTACAGAGTTATGACTTTCAAACTTTCTACCTCAAGGAGTTCTATTTGCTAAAGAAAGGAACACACAACATTGTATATTTCAGCGGATTCTGGGATATGTTTTGGCATGCGGATCCAATTAATACAAGGCCTTTTGGGCCTCACCTTTATTCCACTGGTACTGCGTGTGTGACATGGAACAGATCCAGCACTTCCTTGCAACTATATATTGTGGGGAAAGATCTGTCATGAGTAGACACATTACCCTCCAGGGAAACATGTCCAGTTGAGGAACACTGATAATGTCTAGAAGTTCCATGGAACACATTTAGAGGACTGTTTTCTTTTCTTTTCTTTTTTTGCACTTTTTATTAAAAATTCATTATTACAACAAGGTTAAACAGTACATCAATAATTGTAGTATATACTCAATAAAAGGTAAGACCATTAAAATAGACAAGAGCAACTCTAAACACAAGTATCTCTAGCTTTTAAACAGAACTATTTAACCTTTAACTTTCTCAATAAAGGAAAATATGAATGATTATTTCTATATAAATCTTGACTGGGTTTTCTCATAACGATTATTTTGGACCTTTTGTCGGCTTTATCAGAGTCTTTGTCACTCCTGACCATTCTTTGTCCCATTTATCCATATCTTTTCTATTTAAGATTGCTGTTAATCTGTCGAGTTCTTTCATATCAAATATTTTGTATTTCCAATCATCTGTAGATGGTACATGTGTGGATTTCCATTTTTTTGCTATTAACATTCTAGCTGCTGTAATTAAATATAATCCTATTCTCCAGTATTTTCTTTCTCCTTCCAGACCTAATACTGAGGTTACATTTAGCAAGTACAGTTCTGGATTCATATCAAAGTCTATATTTAACATCTTTGCTCAAGCCCTAAAAGAAAACTATTTTAAAGTGGTAAATAGATGATATCTGACTCCTTGCTCACTTAATAGAATATATAAAATACATAAACAAAATAATAATAACTGCTGGAGATGCCAAAAAGAAAGAGGATCATATATACACATGTGGTGGAAATGACCAATTATAGAGAAGTTTTGGATTAAGATTCATTCTGAAATTTAAAAAAGATGTTAAATATAGAATTTGATAGAGGACTGTTTTCTTAAGAACTGGAAAATTACTTGGCAAATTGCTTTGTCTCTCTAAGACTGAAATCTTACATTTGTACATAGCTCCATACACATGATTCTGCATCCTCCTTCCATCCAGGATCTGACTGCTCTGGGTTCCTGGGGAAAGGAAAAGGCAAGTGCACTCTGAGGGCACAGCCTAATTCCTCCTACCACCAGCATAACCAAACCAAGACCAGCTGCTTCTCCATAGTATGAATCACCTCCCCACTCCTGACTGGTAAGCAATAGGAGCAGGGACCCTTCCAGGTTGTTGTTATTGTGTGCCTTCAAGTCATTACTGACTTACAGTGACCCTAAGGTGAACTTACCATGGGGTTTTCTTGGCAAGATTTGTTCAGAGGAGGTTTGCCATTGTCTTGCCCTGAGGCTGAGAGAATGTGACTTGCCCAAGGTCACCCGACGGGTTTCATGGCCAGGCTGGAAATTAAACCTTGGTCTCCACAGTTGTAGTCCAGCACTGAAACCACTGCACCATGCTTGCTGTCTTACAAAATCTTGTAAGCCCCCTGAAGAACATGCAGGACTCTTTTGACTGTGACATGAAAAATTAATAGGGAAATAATTGTTTGATGGTACAGGACTGTGGATGGGAGGACAGTACAGTAAGAAGAACCTTGCTTTCATAGATAGCAGAGCTAGAATATTTTGGAGATCTGTGTCCTAAGAAAGGAAGATGACTTTTTAATCCTGTTTTTAGAGGCATGGGAAGTATCCTCCATTTGTGCCCCAGCACCTAAGACCCAAAGAATTATGTTTGCTCAGTTAGAAGCCTGTGTTCTGGTGAGGGTGAAATGAGAAGACAGGGAAGGTCAAAATCTGAGCTCTCTTTGTCTCTTGCTAAATTATTTTGTCATCACATGCATGGCCAGATTTACCATCCATGCCTCTAATTTAGGATTTCGGGTCCTAGGCTTAAATAACTGATGGCATGACTTGCATGACTTTCTGCATAACTTGCAGAAATAGATAATGGCTTTGTTGTGAGCATTTCCTACAGTTATTTTATGTTAGCTACAAATAGTGTACTGCAAGCACAGTGAATCCCTAAGGCCCCATTTTTGTATGGTTGAGACTTTATTTATTAATTTTATATCTGACTTTTTTCCTAATATGGGACTGTAGTCAATTTACAATATATCTTACAACAGAATAGCTGAAACAACATGTTTCTGTTGTGAGCTTTCAAGTCACTTTTGGCTTAAGGCAGCCCTAAAGTGAAACTATCACAGGGTTTTGTTTTTTTGTTTTTTTGGCAAGATTTGCTGACGGGTGGGTTTGCCATTGCCTTTCTCTGAGGCTGAGAGAGACTGGTTGGCCAAAGTCACCCAGAAGGTTTCCATGGCTGAGCAAGGATTTGAAACCAGGCTTCCTGGTGTCCTAGCCCAACACCAAAATACACTTAAAAACTAATCCAATTAAAACATCAATTCAAAAATGATAAGCACATTCAAAGCATAGTACAGCACACCCTTGAAACATCTTTCTCCCCCAACCAGTTAAAATCTGAATGCCTGATTGAATGAAAATGTCTCTGACTCCCGGCAGAAGAAGAGCAGACAGAGCACCAACTGACCCTCGGGAGGGAGTTCCTTAGTTTAAATACAGCCACTGAGAAAGCCCTCTCAGATGTCCTCACCAGCTGACCCTATGAAAGTGATGGAATAAAGAAAAAAAAACCTCCCCCAAAGATCATAAGATTCAGGCCAGACTCCTATGGGGAGATACAGACATAGTCTGGACCGAAACCATCTAGGGCTTTATAAGTCAAAACCAGCACTCTGAAAAGGTGACATGCCCACCCAGCCTACTAGATCTCAGCTTGAGACACCTGACTGGACGATGAAACACCATTGTTGAGAGAATCAGAACATAGTAAATGCCCAGGAGGCATTATAAGCAGGTGAGGTAGATATGGAGAGGGCAGCAAGTAGAGGGACTGTCAGAACCAATTAAGCAACAGGGCATGGCTGGCATCAGAAGTAGCATTGTTGGGCACTCATCCATGTCTCAGCAAGAGGCCCACCGTAATCCCATCACCCTGCCCATGCTCCTCCAGTCACTGGTGACCAAAATGAGGAGCAGGTGAGCGACTTATGACAGTAAAGGAAAGATCAAAGGCTTCAGTTTAAATGTTACTTATGTGAAAATTGTGCTCAGAGGAGAAGGATAAAGAGGTGTGGAGTACAGGAATAGTAAGAAACAAGCAGTATAAGAAAAACAGGTTGAAATGGACATCTTTTGAGGAGAGCTGCAGTGGAATCATGATGACTTTTTTAAAAATCAAGCTGATGACCATGCATTTCTTTTGATCTGGATTCATAATGAACACTACCTTAGTAGGTGACCAATTCTAGGAACTGGATAGTGGCAGTGTGTCTCTGTAGGTTCTCCCAACTATTTATCTCAGTTGAGGCATAGGTATCTTCCCTGTATCTTCATCAGTACAGGGGGTGGGAACATTTAGCTTTTCTGCAATCTCTTTATCTTTCTGCAGAACTTCTTCAAATCCATTATCACTGAAGAACCCATTAGCATACATGACTGGGTGTTTTGCTGATAATGTACTTAAACCAGGGTGGGCAACCTGTGAGTCTCTTACAGTTTTCCTGAGCTGTACTATATCTTCCCAAGCCATTGTCCTTTCTGACCCCCATACTACATATACTGTTGGTGGTGATGGTGAGGATTAATACTAAAAAAAAAAAAAATCCTACTGCTTAGGGGACACAGTTTTCCAATGGTGATCATATGACATAAGAGGCAGTTTTCTACAGTGCTGTGAACTCTTCAAAGATCTGTACAGTCCACATCTTCAACAATGTGGCTTATTCACTTATCTATTTTATATTCTTTTAAACCACCCACTAACTAATGTGGTCTGGGTAGCATACAGACTATTAAAAATATCAAATACGGATTTTAAATAACATAATACAACTGGGATAAAATAAGTGACAAAAACAAAAACACTGTCATATAAAAAACCCAAGTTAAAACAGAAGCAAAACACTCTTTGCATCATATGATTTAAACGCATTCAAAGCTATTCAAGAAAATAAAAAAAAAGTCTCCTGGCATCAAAAGGGCTATATTTGTAGGTTCTAAGTAGGTCTTTTGTGGGAGGGAATTCCACAGACGCTCCCATCACAAAAGAATATCTCTCATACTCATGGACACATTTCTTATCTCATTTTCCCTGGTATACCTGCAGAAGGACTTCAGATGAAGATTTTAGATCCAGGTATGGATATGAGAAGAGAAACATGTTTGGGTAACCTGACTCCAAGCTGTGGATTGATCCTGGGGGGGGGGGGGGGGGGGACTGGCAGCTAGTGAAGATAGTGGCATATAATATGTTCAGACCTTCCAAATCCATTGAATAAATCTATCTACCTTCTTTTTGGACTAATGGAAGTTTTTGAACCATTTTAAAGGCAGCTCCATTTAAAACATGCTGCAACAATCTGAAAAAGTGATTTCCAGGCATGAATTACAACTGCAAGACTATCTCTGCTAAGGTAGGGTCATAAGTTGGTATATCAGCCTCAGCAGGTTTGAACATGTGAATTGACAATAAAAGGCCAATGTAGTTCAGATTCTTTAGTGATAGGCTCTGAATGGAAAACAGGTGCTAAATAATTGCTCCTGTTACTCTCTGACTCTGGACTAATTTTCTAGCTGGCAACGATTGAGGCCAAAACTCTGCTGGCTGACCTGCACTGATCCTTATTCTTGATGACCACCCTGCTCTGTAAAAAAGAGGAACAGCAAGCATTTCTGAAAAAGGACAGATCTTTGGAACAGCTAATGTGCTTTCACAAACCATGGGGGACTGTGGATCAACCAATCACAGCACACATCTGTGCTGCCTCCTGAGTTTTGTGTCCAAAGAAAATGTTCAGCAGCAAACACTGCGGAAATTAGTGAAACTTGTTTTAGGCGGGAAAACAGTGCATACAGAGCATACTTAATGACTCAACCAATGGCCAACTTGTGAACAAAAGAGAGGGGCATGCTCTTTCCATGCCAAGTCCACAAGCCACCACTGATTGAACCTAAATTTTTGTGATCACTCCAGATCAGCATTCTGGCAAACTTTAAGACTGCATCTCCATTGCAGAATTAATGCAGTTTGACACCACTCAATGCAGTGGAATTCTGGAATTTATTGGCTACTTAGCCTTTATTATCAGAATGCTCTAGTGTCACAATAAGCTAGACATCCCAGGATTCCATCAGATGAAGCCATGACAGTTAAAGCAGTGTCACACTAAATCAGTTCTGCAGTGTGGCAGCAAGCCTAGTTGTTTTGTGCCTTAAGTCTTATAGCTGCTGAGTCCTAGTTCTGGGAAAAGAGCAGGATACAAATCATTATTTATTTTTATTATTATTCCTATTATTATTATTACAGGCACCCTAAGGTGAGCCTATTACAGGGTTTTATTAGCAAGATTTTGGGGGGGGGGGGGTAGTATTGCCATCCTCTGAGGCTGAGAGAATGTGACTTTCCATAGGAAACTGGATTTCTATAGCCGAGCTCTATTTTCCCAGGGTCCTCGTCCAACATTCAAATGACTACACCACTTGATCTTACTTGGATCTAATTACGTTTTTGTTTTATGGTGACTCAGAGGCTTTTAAAAACCATATTGATGTTTATTGTCATGAACTACCTTGGGGGCTCATTTTAGAGCTGAGAGGCAGCATAGGAATGTTTTATGAATGAACGAAGGAATGAGTGAATGAACCTAATAGTGAAAGATATGAGGCTTTTCAGGGGCTGAAGATTGAATACTTTACATCGACCTGGGATGAATATATTTCTCCGTTGCTCCCAACATCATAGCTCTAGGTTTAATGCAGTATTTATCTGTCGTTGTCACTAATTCGCATGAAATGCACAAGCCTGTCTGCCGGATCAAAGGAGCTATGCTGTGATTGAATAAAGGGCATTTCGTTATCTAAACAGAACTAAATATATGAAAATACTGCTGCTGAATGCTTGCATTAGCACCATTCAGTCAGAAAAGCTTGCCTGATATGTATTATTTTTTTTATTTTCTGCAGAGATGACACCTTCCTGGCTTGTGTCTGGCTTGCTGCTAGTCTTCAGGATTCAGTATGAGTGTATTTTTCCATCCCGTTCTGGATGGTGCATGTCCTTGATGATGTATCTTCTTGCACACTGATGTAAAGAGTGGATTGTCAATCTTGATAAAATGTCAAGGACCCGATGGGCAAGATAACAAGCAGCTCCTCAAAGCTGCTTAGGCAGACAATGAAACCTTCTCTCTCTCTTTCTCTCTCTCCCCCTCCCTCTGTTATGGGAGGGGGGGGTCAAAACAGAGAAGGTAATGCTTTCTCTCTCCAAATGGAAAGTGGCTTTATATAGAAATCTCTTGTCTTGATAGTCTTCCTCATAGCCTAGTTCTCCCTTTAGTAGTCAACATGTGTTGCTTGGTGAAAGCAGGGCATAGAGTTATATGGTCTGTATAAGCAGTCCTACACAGCTACAGTAGGATCACTTAGCCTAGAATCCCATTCTTTCCCAGGCTAAGTTTCATTGCATTTTTTACTGCAACACAGCACCAAAACTCTGTGTTTCTCCACCTTTCCTTCATCATCCTCACAGTACTAAGTGCTACTCCATATAGATTTTTGTAAAGAAAAGATATAGTGACCAGTGATTGCTTCTTTTGGTGATCAGATCTGTTTGTTTATCTTATTGACCTGTTCATGCATTTATTGGACTCATATCCTACTTTTCTCCCAAACTATGGTGCACAAGGCTTCTCATTCTGGAATCCCATTGCTGATTCCCTGGGAAGACCACCCAATCTTTGTTAAGTGCAAGAAAGCACCTAGTACCCCTTGAGGCTAGGATCTCAGATATAAATTCAGTCCCTAACCCAGCCTCCTTGCACACCGTTGGACCCCAGTCTGCTTTTTACTCAACTGAGATCATTTTAAATTTTGATCCTATCCCTCCAAATTTAGTGTCATCTGCAAATTTCATAAGTAAGCCCTCTATTCTATACTGACATACCTCATTTAACAAGGCCTCTGCCAAAGAAGCTCCTTTTTACAAAGCCTACCCAACCTCTCCTTTTTCCTCTTCTGTCTCACTGACATTTTGTTTTGTTTTTAGCAGCATCAGTACTGTGAGGATGGTGAAGGAAAGGTGGAGAAACACAGAGTTTTCATCTTGTTTTGCAGCAGCATGTCTGCAATTAAAAAATGTAATGAAATTTGACCTGGAAAAGAATGGGATTCTGTGCTAAGTGATCCAAATGTAGCTGTGTAGGACTGCTTACAACAGACAGATGCTTCCAGAATCCCTTACTAAGCATGTGTGCACACCAAAACAGAGAAAAAAGAGAAGAGCAGATAAAGCCTGTGTCCCCAGCAACTCTCAACATATTAGAAAAGCAGAGACGTGTAAGTCTGACTACTAAAACAGGAATCATAAGAGGAGTGGAGGCTGGTGAAAGAAAAAAAAATCATTCCTGGATGCATCTTCAAGAAGCCTCTAGAGATGGTTCAAAATGGTTTTTGTTTACTTCTGCAAGGCTTATGTGATCTGGCTGTTTCATTTCACATGTGTATGTTGTTGGTTTTGAATCAAAAGTTTGCTGAAATGATGAATTGCTCTTTTGGGAGGGGGTTAGGAAGCTATTCCTTTTCTTTCCGTATTATTTCTGTCTCTGGTACCAAATTTTCTGATAGAATAATGCCTAGCAACACATCTACTTCATTAACAGAGCTATACCTATATAATTAAACCAAGTACAATTAAAACACAAAGCAGAATAAAAAATTTAATCAGAGTACACCAGTAGAAGAAAGAACAGCAGCCACCCTGTTAAAAATCCTTTCCATAGCCAGGCAGCCTAATTGCCAAAGCCCTGTCTAAATCTGAACTTGGAAAAATTGCTTGTCAGGACTATTGCTCACAGAATCTCCCCACAAGCAAGGTTGTGCTGGCTAGGATATTGGAGGCATTATAGACTTTAAAAGTTACTTGTTCTGGTCTAAATAAAAAGTCTTCCCCTGCCTACAGAAGGACAGGAGACCAAATGTACACTCCCTTTACCTGTATATGGAAATGTGCAGACTGGGAGTGGCCAAAAAGAAAATCCTTTATCAAATAATACCTAGTCACCTTAGAGATGTGTTTACAGTTTCCTCTTCAGGTTGATTCATACACCCAATGCGGAAAAGTTACTTCTGGTGAGACTAGAACTCCCAGCATGGGAGAATTTTGTGAGATCTTAAATACTGTCTAGGGAGTTTATCAGATGACAGAAATTGGAAATATAATCCAATGGCAATCCAAACGCAATCATGGGGTTTCACGGTATTGTGAATGAGTGTATCTCACGCAATTTTGGGCAATGGGAAGTCATTTTTGGGCAATGGGAAGTCATTCTGAATGCATTCCAAACGCAATTAGAATTCACATAAATTCGCTAAACTAGTGAATTTACATGAATTCGAATTGGCTCCATTCGAAAGAGAGAGAAATTCCTCCCGTCTGATAAACTCCTATGTTGGCTGATGTATTCTGGGAGTTTTAGTCTCCCCTAGAAGTAAGTTTTCCAAGGATTGTTCATACAGTATCAGAACAGGGTGAGACTTACTTCCATGCAGCCTTAACAATCTCTTACTCTCTTAGTATTTGGAAACAGAAATACATTGAGTGCAGGTTATTCCTCCTTCCCACTTGCAAATGTATCCAAAATACATTTTTAAGAGACACAGGAAGGTGCATCCATGGATGTCGATTTGCTTTGCTGAGTCTGCTTGCTTTCAGATTGCTCTTCATGCTGCTTTTCCTTTTGCTTATGTGCACTGGGATTGTTCAGTCCCATTGCAACCTTTTTTAAAAAGCCATACAGGATACTAAAGATTATCCTTTATATGGGTTGGACCCAAACTGCCTACTTAACAATAGTTTCATGGCACTTGAATTGTCTTGAAATTTATAGTTTGATGAGGGACTTAGAATTCCCTGCTAGAGAGAGTTAGTTCACTCTGCTGAACTGTAGTGCTAGAGTTCTTTAAAAGAGAATTCTAGGCCCCTGACTGGACTACAAATCCCAGGCTTCCATAGGATGGCAGTTTATGTGGAATCAAAGTATGATTGAAATGCTACAACTATGTATTGTAGACACAACCCAGGCCCCAGTTCTATTGGAATAGAAGCATTAAAATTAATGTGACTCAAATTAGTTAACTTCCATTGATATCAATCAGCCTTAAGAAAATTAAACCATGGTGATTTCAGTGAGTCTGGATCCAGCCCATAAGGGGTGGAAAGCAAAGGTACCAGAGCGAATAAATGATTCCCTCACCACCCTTTGTGCTATTATCATCCTGGCAGAATGTACAGTGTTTTGTTTTCTTTCTGTTCCTAATTAATCACCTTATTTCTGAGTTGAAATAATTAAAGCTAAATCCCCTCTTTTACTTTTAATCTCACCCACGCGAAGCACTGCACCACAAGCATGTTTTGCTATGCAGGTTGCTTGGAGCTATTTACCTACTTCAGAGTTATGTTTTGGAAAGGCAGAAAGTCTAAGGGATGAAAACACATCACTTTTTGGAAATGGTTTGAGTGTTAGATTAGGAGTTTGGACGACCAGGTCCAGATCCCTGCTCAGTCATGGAAACCCACTGGGTGACCTTGGGCAAGTTACAAATTCATCCTCAGAAAAAGACAATTGCTTTCTGAAGAAATATTGCCAAGAAAACTACATGATCTGTTTGCCTTGAGGTCACCATATGTCAGAAATAACTTGAAGGTACACAGCAACAAACTGGCCCCTCAGAAAGACAGTATGTTAGAGGGCTTTGAATGTTAAACAAGGGACTTGGAGTTCAAATTCCTGCTCATCTATAGAAATCCACTGGGTGACCTTGGCCAAGTCACATGCGTTCAGCCTCAGAGGAAGGCAATGGCAGCCCCCACTTAACATATCTTTCCAAGAAAGCCCTATGATAGGTTCGCCTTAGGGGCCATAAGTCAGAAATGGCTTGAAAGCACACAACAGCTACAGCAACAATAACAACAAGCAAGCAAAACTGTCAAGCAGTTACCAATTCACAGGAAGTACATAGTTAGGGCCGAGATTATAGGACTCCAAAGGTCAGTTTCCTTAAGTTTGTCCAGTACAAGCAGTTAAAAGCTTCCATTGGATTTTACTTTTCTTCCCACCAGCACCACCACCAAAGGAAAAAAAAAAACACATCCTAAATGATTCATAGAATTAAAAGGTATATTGTGCAAACCTGAACAAAAGCCATTTGCTACAACTCTATGCAGATTTGAGAATAATTAAAACTTGGGGACTGCTTATGCAGCACTATCTTTTTAATTGATAATAAAAAGTAAGCAGATCAAATAAGTATGCTTTGTATACTTTATTCTAGCTGATAATTGCCAGAATTTTCCTTTGAAACTCTTGGATCACTTGGAGTTCATCATTAAACTAGTTCTTTCATCAGGCTGGTGCTTACTACTAGTTGATTCAAATTCACAAAGAAAATCTTTCCTGCTAGAGCGATGACACTGGGTCTCATTAAATAAAAAGAGAAGTTATGGCATGAGATGACAGAAGCGCAAGTTGTTCAGAATTTGGGCTGTTTTTCTTTGACTGAACAAGAAAAGATGAAGTCTGTAGTACTGGAAACAAGAGCGTGTTCTGAAATTATGATAGCAACAGGGAAAACATAGCAATCTTGATGTGATGCTGTTGGATTGCAGCTCACAGCATGCTGTCTGGGGCTGATGGATGCTGGGTTCAACATTTAGAGGGCGACAGGGTCCCTGTTCTTCCTAAAGTCCAGTCTTCTTCAACCAGATACTGTCTACATGTATTGAACTACAATTCCTATAAACTCGGAACCAGCTAATTGAAAGTAGGATGGAGTGAGCCACATTGTTCCTGGTACTAATCAATAGTGACGTTTCAAGTGACCAGAGGTTACTTTCAGATTCCTTATTTGTTTGTTTGTTTGTTTGTTTGTTGTTCTCATAGTGGTGATGCAAACCATTCCCCTTTGAGGATATTTTTGGTGAATATTTTTGGGTTTCAAAAAAAAAATCCCTCTAAGGGGGATCTGGTGGGTTCCTGGAAGGTATGGAGAGTCTCATTCCCACCTTTGCAGCAGATGATGAAAAGAGAGAAACTAAACAACTGAACATTATGATCATAGAAACCAAGGCTGATATCTAGTTAGTCAGTCATAATGTCCTGAGTTAGACTCAGTTATAACTGCTTTGTATTCCCATTTGCAATTGTGGCCCTATTGCCATGACTGGAAATAGCAGTAGCAGCTACATTTCTATACTGCTTCATTCTGAACTAAGTGGTTTACAGTCTATAAGCTAATTGCTCCCAACAAGCTGGGTGCTCATTTTAGTGACCTCAGAAGGATGCCAGGCTGAGGCAACACTGGAGCCCATGGCTGGTATTGAACTGACAATCTGGAAATGACCCCGAAACCCATCTTAGAAGACAATCAGATGTGCGGAGAAATGGAGGTATATGCTTCTGTGCAACAGGGGGCTGGAGGAGGATGTCACCAATCTCCTTCTGCCATTAAGCAATAGTGACCCTGCAGAAGCAGGGACCTGTTACAACTCTATCACAGTGTCACTTGCTGGCAGTAGGGGGCTGAACACATCATCTGCAGTGCCCTGTTCAGCAGCAGCACAGCTCTCTATCACTCCAGATGGCTGACTTGGCTTTTAAGGTGGGTTTCAGTAGTTGAAAGGAGTTAAAGAATAGCTACAATTGTTTTATTGTAATAAGTTTGTAAAGAGTTTGTAAAGAGTTTTTATTTGTAAGCTGCCTGGGGACCCTTTCTAGGAGAAAGGTGGCATAGAAATTAAATACTATACATACATGCATGCATGCATACATACAACATCAGGGATATGTGTTTGATGCAGGATCTTGGCAGAAGTTCTTTCTAAACTAGCATAGCTCTCTCTGCCATAGTTCATTCAAAAGACTTGGAATGGTAGAAATCAGGTAGATTTGAACTCAATTTCCATAAAATTAATTTTTTTTTATATTGCCGTAAATCAGCATTCTACACTATAGCACCCTCCAGATGTGGTGGGTTGTAAAACCCAATATTCTGCAGCCTGCATGACAGGCTGAGTGCCCTATCACACTACACGGTTATAGCACTAAGATTCAGCTTTAAATGCCATAACTCCATCCCATGGAACCCTAGGGTTTACAATTTAGGGAGGAATATTTAGAATTTTCAGCCAGAGAGCTCAATGCCTCATCAGAATGTGCACCACAGATTTCCATAGGATAGAACTATGACAATTAAAGTGGAATTATAATACTATTTACATTCTCGTGTTATGTGGTAGAAACATCAGCTTGGGATGAATTTTTAGTTTTCTCATCTCACTTCCTATCTTCCCCACCTCAGTGAGAAAAGAAGAATAAGCAAGATTCACTAGATTGTTCATTTCCCCAACTGTGAAGGGAGAAACATCCATTGGGTGGGTGTCTCTTCCCGTTCACTCCAGTAGACCTTTTTGATGTCTTCACCAGTAGACCAGTCTTATTCCTGCTCCAATAGAATGTGTTTTATTTGCTCCTCACTCCAGAATCTTCCACTCTCTGTTTCTTTTTCTCCTTTTCTCACCTCACTTCAACTCTTTCTCCAATATCCTTTAAAGAAAAACCTTCCTGTAATATCCTCTGTTTTTACCACTACTCTCATTCCTCTCCCTGTTCCAGAGCCAATGAAGAAATACAGCTGGCTTACCATCAGCATGTCCAGACTTGCTTGGACTAAAGAGAAGAAGCCTGACTAGCTATCTCTCAAATCCTAGTAAGCTGTACTAAACTCCTGTCATCTATCCCTGGAAAGATAAGATAGTTTGTAAAAGCAGAAACATCCAACATTTTGACCTGAATCTTACTGGAATACCTATTAAATTAGTATGAACTCACCATTCAACAAACAATTCAGTGAATCTACACCCGTTGAAACAAACAATAGGATTTAGGCCATGATCTTATAATACAAATTACTTTTTATGTTCCAGCCTTTCTTTAAAACTAACTTAAAAAACAGAAGGAGGAGGACATATCGAGCACTACCTTTGAGGCTAATTCATCTATTTTAGCATGAATTTTCATGGACATTAGTCCATTACTTTCAGATGCACTGAAAGGATTATATTAAACCTGCATGTATTGAGACATAATGGCATAGTTGTGGGAGTGAGATAGAATGTAATTGGCTACAGAAAAATGTAAATTGTACATCTGGAAAAACCAATTGATATCCATGAAAGCTCATGCTAAAATTAATCAATCTCAAAGATATGCATGGATTCTCTTTCTTTCCCCTCCCTCCCAATTAAGCTAAAACAGATTAACATGGCTGTCTTTTTGAAAACTAAAAAAGAGCATTCTACCTGGGTTGCAGTTACAGTGAAAACAAGGGCATTGCCTCCTCCATGAACAAACCTGGCCACCAGATGAAATTTTCCTTTAGTCCTTGGGTTGCTATAGTTTGAAATGTTTTTTTTAAAAAAAGAAGATGCATATACTACCATTAGTCCTCGTTATACACAGATTTTTTTATCCATGGATTTGAGCATACACTGCTTGAAAATATTCCCCAAAAGTATAAATTTCAAATAGCAAACCTTGATTTTCCATTTTATATATTGGACACCATTTTGTGGTGGATTATATTTAATGGGATTTGAGCATACATGGATTTTGTTATCCACAGAGGGTCCTGGAACCAAACCCCAGCAGATAACAAGGGCCCACTGTATTTCAAATCACAAGTCACTATCTTAATTCTCACTTATTATTTGAGCTGTGATAATTCCTATTAGAAATGTTCCTAAACATGTTTTATTTAAATAAGAACATTTTAAATTGATTATTTAGTGTCTGCTTTTAAAGCTGAAAAAGAGGGCATGCCCAGGAAAAGAAGGACGTATGGTAACCTTAGTCGATCTCCAAATTTCCAGCATTGCAGAGAATCAGATATTGAAAATCATTCACATCTAGAAACCTAACATTTGGTTCATTTGCATTCATTTGGTCCGTTTGCATTCCCTTGGTAGCTTTGCCTGCTTCTTTGGGTGCAAAAGGGTTGCCATAGGGTTGCCATAAGTCAGAAACGACTTGAAGGCACATAACACACACATAAAGTGAATTTATAATGGGGTTTTCTTGGCAAAATTTGTTTAGAGGAGGTTTGCCATTGCCTTCCCCTGAGGCTTGAGAGCAAGTGACATGCCTAAGGTCACCCAGTGGGTTCCATGACCAAGCGGAGAATCGAACCCTAGTCTCCATAGTCATAGTCCAACATTCAAACCACTACACCACATTGGCTCACTCTGCAATGCAGATGGTAAGTGTTTAAAAAGGGCAGAGATATGTGGACCCCTTCTGCAAATGAGCACTTTCCCCAGTGCTTGTAAACTGTATAAACTAGGCTAGAGGGTTAGGTTTAAACCCCTGGAGTGTTTGCTTTACTCTTTCCCTCCTTATATTCCCCACATTGTTAAGGGTGAGTTCAAGGGATTGTGTATGCACCCCAGAGTCTTACCATTGAGAGTTCTCCCTGGAAACGAACGCATGAACAGAGCCAGAATGTTCGTATTAATTGCTTTTGAATGCTGCAGTTGGTGTTTTGTGCTTGAGGTAGCGCTAAGATAATTGAAACAGCTGGGGAGGGGGAATAAAATCGAATTCAAGGTGGTCTGCAAAACTCGAGAGACAGATGTGCCTATAAATATACATTAAAGAGAAGAATAAACCTGAGATAAATAAATACAAAGTTGGTTTCTCTTATTTACCTGCTGGGGTCCAGTGGGACAGAACTCATTCCTATCAGCATAGTTTTTTGCATTTTCAGGTAGCATTAATACCTTTTTTTTTAAGAGGGGGAAAAGCATTTCTGTCTACAGCTTATGTGATGTTTCAAAGTGAAAGAGATGAGTGAAATTTGCATATTAAAATCACAAAAATGAAAAGCATGCAACATTTGATATTTAAAATAGTCTCATCTAAAGCTTTGAGCACAGGTATGAAAGGTTAATTAAAAAAAACCATCCACCTGGCATATAAATTATGCCAAAATTTATAATGTAAAACAAAATTATGTTCTGTCCATCTTGCTGCCTTCCCATACATCTTATCACCAAACCTTTCCAACTTAAAATGAAACTCGTTGCACATTTAGCTTTCCCTGACAGCTTTCCCCAATCCAAGGCCCTCCAGATATCTCTGACTTGAGCCCTAAGCATCCCCAGACAAGCACATTGAGTAGGGATGATGGGAGATACAATTCAGCATATCTAGAAGTGGCCCAGGTTTTGGGAAGCTGATCTAGAAATCTGATTATTTTGTGACAATGATGTGTCTTACACATATAAAGTAAGAAAAGATGGGTAGATGCCAATAAGCATAGGCAGAGTGTTTTCCCACAACATTTCCATTGCTAGAATTTAGGTGTGGGAAGACTTTCTGGTTAAAAATATTACTCATGGGGTGAATCACAGAAAAGGAATATTGCAATGTTGTATCCAATGGGGGGGGGGGAACAAAAATACTTAATTTAAAAAATTAGGACACAGATCTTCACTTGGCTCATTTTCCCATGTAATAGTGAAAAAATACAATTTTTTCCCTCCTTGCTCATGAGACATTAAGTGATACCTAAATGTGAGAGTAACTTTTGACCAAATTGTGTAAATTGTGCAAATTGTATAGCTCAGATACAAAAGCATCAGATGTAGTTTGGCATCTTCCTTATTTAAAAATAATAATAATAATTTTCCTATTAAAAAGATAAAACTCCAAACCAACAAACAGAAGAAATAAGAAACATTCCTAAAATGTAAGCCATAAAATTGAAATTTAATTATATTGACAAAGGTTAGTATATTTAGCACATTTTTCTCCTCTTGCTTTACAATTGGAAATATGAAATAAATGAATTCATGCCTTGGAGATTATCTTCATAATTCCTTATATTATAATATGTCTTTAATCTGTTTCCCATAGTAAGGTCCATAAGAACAGACGTTGAAGAAAGTTAAAGTTTTCCCTACTTTATATATATTTCTTTAGCAATCAGCCATTACTTCTGTGTTTGGCATGTGTGCACACACATGCTTTGCTGTGATGTGCTTTCCTTTGCTACATAAAGGAAAAAGTCAATTTTGTAGAGGCAATAAACATCTTGTAGCTCCCAAGCAGGGTTGGTTAGTTACCATGGTCAGTTTGGGCTGCATCTGCACTGCAGAAATAATGCAATTTGATATCTCTTTAACTGCCATGACTCAATGCTATGGAATTATGGAATTTGTAGTTTTCTGAAATCATTAGCCTTCTCTATCAGAGAGCTGTATTGCCACAACTAATTACAAATCCAAGGATTCCTTATCATTGGAGAGTATCACATGGGGTAAGGAGGGATCCTTCCTGTCTTTACCCCATCCTTATCATGTCTGCACTTATCCCATCCTTCTCCCATCAGTGACACCCATCATTGGATTAACAGGAGTAACCATTAATACAAAGTGACAGGAGAAGGACAGGATAAGAGCAACATAGTCTGATAATCTTATTGTGATCGCACGATAAGAATGACTGAAGGACAGTTGTCATCTGATAATCTTTGGGCAGTTGCACCAAAAGGATGAGGTAAGGACAGGATCATTCCATGCTTTACCTCATGTGATAATCTCCACTGAGCTATGACAGTCAAAGTGGTGTCAAACTGCATTATTTCTGCAGTGCAGATGCAGCCATAGTCTATAGAAGCACCTTATAATTGAGGTACTGGAAGCCGCATTTTGGCTTTAGCAATTCCTCATATTATATTAATAAAACATTAGTGAAACCTGTAAATAAACCCCACTCAGCTGTTCGGATTAAATCTTCCTATTGTCATTACAGCAGATACTGTCCATTTCTCACCATCGGAAAGCTATCATTTTGAGAATGTGAAATAAAAATGGATCACTGTAACTGAAGTACAGTTTCCCCAGGGAATCATCAAAACTGGATGACTCTTTTCCCTTCCCATTTTTGCACTTTTAATGAAAATTCACTCAACTGAATATTTCGCCAGCCAAAGGAAATTTTCCTGTTTCTCATTTCTGATGTTGTAGGCTTTGTATTCAGTAGGTGGAAGTTGTCATATCTTACAAATCAGGATGCTGAAGTCTTAGCACTCAACTCTTCTTATTACATTGCTATTGCACCTCCATACTGCTCAGCCCTGCTCGGCAACTGTCCCAATTACATTTAATAACCATATGCAGCTACACACTTAATATCCTCAGAAATAATGATGCTAAATGACCAGCAGTTTGTTTTATTTGCCCTTCCCTTTTTCCTTCCTTTCTTAACCTCTGTTGCTACTTTTTTTTTCCTGATTAGCCAGTGACAAACATCCTCCATGATGTTTCTGATATACAGAAAATGGTTTTCCATTGCCTTCTCTTTAAGAGCTTATTCATATCCAAACGGTACATCTACTTCAAGCATTCACATGATTACGAGACTGAATCCATTAGTATTGAGATCCATCAAGGTTTGAATTGGACACCTCTCCTGTATTTTTATGCTGCTACAGTGTCTCTGAGTAACGAATGGTGCCTGTACTCTGCACCAGTCTGTTTCTGCCTGCTTTTGTTAATGCATTTGGCCCAAGTATTGGCTGATTTCCTTGAATGGAGTCTGACAGTGCCATTTACTTTCCAAGTACAGCTGATGCAGTTCTATCCAACAAGATGGGGAGAGTCATCAATCACCACGGCACGTATGCACCACAGTGCTTGGCACTGCAAACAAGAGAGCAGGGTTGTGATGAGACAACATGTACTCAAGCTATCTTTCCCAACCTGGGGGCCTCATGATGAGTGGAACTATATCTTTCATCGTCAGTCAGTGTGGGCAAGGTGATGGGGTCAAAGTCAAACTCATCTGGGCTGGTATGCTTTTTGTAACAATCACATTCCTAAGTCACATTACAAATGTGGGGTGAATTATTTACCATAGCACAACAGTAGATGGACCTTGTGATCCCTTCCCACTTTGTGATTCTATAGTGTTATGTATTCTGCTGACAGCAGTGGAAGTGGTGGTGCACATTGTGGTTGGGTATTGTGGCTTGCATTTTCATACTGTGCAAGAGCATGCAGTTGTTGGTGTGTGTTCCACATTGCTACAGTTCTGCATGAGTGTTGTTTAGTGCTGGTATAGAATGTCTCCACATGTGGATATCTATACTACACTGAAGAGATGTTGTATTACAGCTCTAGAGGAAGCCAGAAAGGGAAAGAAGTTACTAGAACAGGCTTGGGCAACTGTAGAACACTAGGGGTGGGGTGGGGGGCTGCATTAGCCTTCATGGAGACATCTGCTCCTGAGGGTCACACTTCCCAACACATCTGCTGGGAAATGTGCCCCAGGGGACTATGATGCATGTTTTGGGCCTTTTCCCCACAAGGCATATTCCAGCATTTTGTGGCTACTGTAAAAATTATTTTGAACTCTGGGAGCATCCAGAGGGGCTCCAGAGGTGCATCTGCACTTTATAAAAATGCAGTTTGACACCACTTTAAAGGCTGCAGCTCCAGCCTATGGAATCCTGGTATTTATATTTTTGCAAGGTCTGCCAAAGAGTGCTGGTGTCTCACAAGACTGCAAATCCTGGGATTCTGTAGAATTGAACCATGGCAGTTAAAGTCAAACTGCATTATAGTGCAGATCCACCTTAGATCTGGTAAAAATGCCCTCCACAGGCTCTAGAGATCATTTCTGAGTATTTTGGAGCCATTCCCCCCCCCCCAAAAAAAAAGGTCCTGGGAGCCATAAATGGGGCCCTGGGTACTGCCTCCATTCTGCAGGCGGACCTTCTCTCACCCTGTGCCAGAATCATTCAGGGAGATCATATTGTTGCTCGAGAAGCATCACACAGCCACACCGTGGCTTCACCTGGAGAAGTCAGATGGTGGCATTTATGTTGATTATTAATCAGTGGCAGCTTGGTTGCTTCCAAAGTACTGAACCTATTTTGGGCCAAAAAGTGTTTGAAGCATAGGCTAAAGTCCAGAGTAGATTCACTGCTCCACTGTTTAAGAAGGAAATGTAATAATCATGCTCCTGACACAGCACATGGGAGATTGGGCCTACTGTTGGCATCCAGCCACATATTGGTTGAAACCTGATGCTTCTTTTTGGCCACCCAAAGTATGTAGACCAAATTTGTGTTAAGACCCTTTGTAAAGTTGCAGAAGTGGAGTTGTACATCCAGTGCCGTTGTGCACAGGCAAGTAATAATAATAATTCTCTCTCTCTCTCTGGCTTTTCTTCACTAACGAAGATTCAGGAAGGACTCACCCCACGCTTTGTACAAGTGCGTTGATGACTAAAAAGGCTGATCTGAGATAAACAAGTCCGGTTACAGAAAGCACAACAGAAAGTCTCCTTGGGTGATGTTTCCAGGTTGTGGTTCTTTCTGCGTCGTCGTTTCTCTTCGAGACTCATTCAGCATGAGGTCTCGAAAGAGGCTGCAGCATTGTGGATAGTGCATCTCCATGCCTCCCGATGTAAGGCCAGGGCAGACTATTGTTGGTGATTAATTTGGCCGAGCTTGAGATGTTGTTTCGGGGAGTCCTTGTATCTCTTTTTTGGGGCACCCCTCTTATGCTGACCCAAGGTGAGTTCATTGTAGAGTACTATTTTTGGGAGACGGTGGTCCTCCATCCTAGAAACATGCCCTGCCCAGCACAGCTGCTTTTTCAATAGCATGGCCTCAATGCTGGTGATCCCTGCTTGCTCCAGGACAGCAACATTCGTCCCATAGTCAGTCCAGTGTATATTTAGGATTGTATGTATACAGCGCTGATGAAAGCGTTCGAGGAGTCATAGGTGTTGGCGACAGGTAACCCATGTTTCAGACCCTTAGAGGAGAATAGACAGTACAATGGCTCTGTACACACTGATTTTTGTGCTTCATCTCAGGTGTTTGTTACTCCAGACTCTTTTGTGAAGCCTTCTGTATGCACTATATGCCTTTACTAATCCGTGATCAATCTCTTTATCAATTTGGGGTCTGAGGAGATGACACTTCCCTGGTAGGTGAACTGTTGGACGGACTTAAGCACAGATTTCCTATGGTAACATGGGAGTGATAGTGCTCTTCCTGTGGTGCAGGCTGGTAGAGAACTTCTATTTTCTTCAGGCTGACTTCCAGCCCAGACAGCTCTGCAACCATTGCAAAGCAGGATGTTAGGCACAGCAGAGCTGCTTCTGTATGGGCAACAAGGGCAGCATCATCAGCGAAAAGCAGCTCACGTACTAGATAGTTTAGAGTCTTTGTGCGAGCCCTCAGACGGCTTAAGTTAAACAAGCTACCATCAGTACAGTAATGTATATAGCCCTTTGGAGCATCATGCAGAAGAAGATTGTAATAATAATAATAATAATATTTATTTGTATCCCACTTCTCCCTGTATTGGATTGAGGCAGGTAACAATAAGCAAAGGAATAATAAAAATCAAACACATCCAGCAGTAGATAAGTGCACAGCAAAACATAGCAATTCAGTTTCCCCTATCTCCCTCCCACCCTAATCATCATCATCATCATCATCATCATCAAATAACAAATCCCATTAAAATTCTCACAAAATCAGTGACAATCACAATCACAGTCTGGTGGGAGCAGCTAAGCAGTGGAGAGTTATGTTCCGAGCAGGTCAGTTTGGGAAGGCCTGCCAGAAGAGATCTGTTTTAATTGCCTTCTTAAAGGCCTCCAGAGATGTTATATGGTGGATCTCCTCTGGCGTGTTGTTCCAGATTTTTGGAGTGGTATGGATGCATACACATACACATGAATATGCATTTGATTCTGCATTTGGCTGCACATTTAGGTCTGCATTCAGTTTTGCAATGTTGCCATTCAACACAAGAGGTGTGTAATTGGAAGTTTACATTGTGTGGTCCCAGTGTAAGAGCTTGAGCTTCATTTGGCTGTAAGGGATAGAAATGTGCTTTTACTTAAAAGAAAAACAGAACCTCCCAAACAGCTGGATTCCAAATTAAACATGTTGTTGAGTAAGAATATGTATGTGCTCCTGTGGAATCAGGGCTGACCCCAAGATATTTGGGTGCCTGAAACAAAAGACAAGATAGTTGCCTCCATTCCACTGACAAATGCTGATTGGACTGATAATAAAATCTTAATACAATAGTTATAATGGGATAAGGGCATTAAGGGAGTGGAGGGAGAGTCATTTCCAAAGAAGAGAAATGACTCAGGAGAAATAGCTAGAAGGCGACTATTGTGCCCTAGTATCTGCTGCCTCAGGCCAGAAAGTCTACCTAATAGTAAGGCCAGCTCACTGTGGAATTGCAACATAAATGTAGCCCAGCCTGATCTAATCTTAGACTATGGATAGAATTAGTGTGCTGGAGGAAAAGCCTCCTACTATCCATGTATGAGAGGCATAAAACCACTCTCAGTTCTACCATTTCCCTGGATACACTATATGCATGGATAATGAATGGTTCAGTAGCTGAAATCTCTTTAAGGACAATATTAAATACCTATCAGAACCAAATTGGATGCTAAATTGAATGCCAGTGCACCATGGACTAGTGTCACCACAAGATAGAATACAAGAGCTTGGAGGAAGCATGTCACCCATGGATGTATATTGCGACATTTTAAAAAGTGGAATTAGACAGCGTTAAGTGTCTTTCTGGTTTAGTGATAAAGAATTACACTGGAAAATGTAGAGGCCGTCGAGAAAAAGTGTAAGAGAAGGGACCTTAAATTAATTGGTATTGCAGAAAAGAACAGTTGACATTGAAAGAACTAATGACTAGAAATGTAAGGACTTGTTGGAAAGTTTCTCACACCCTTTAAAGTGGAGAAGCCCTTCAGAATACTAAAGGATTGTTACTCATACAAAGGACTCAGAATCTGGGATACATGCAAAAGCAGAGCTTGTAAAATATCTCTTAAGGAAGTTTCAGAATACACATACAGAATTTCCAAGGCATCAGGGGGACTCTGGAAATTGTAATCCCAAAAATAGCTCTCCCAGACACTGCACCTGCTAGATAACTATACTCAAAAATAAGTCCTGTTCAGTTCAGTGGAAATTGCTCCCAAAGAAGCAAGTAGCAGCCTAAAAGTTGCATCTCTCTTTCCACCTTCAGTTGCTTAAAGACAGCCATTTTCCTTAGAAGGACAAAGTGGAGTAAGGACTTGAAGGAGGTTTAGAAAGGGAAAAAAGGGGGCTCACATAGCCCCAGGAATTTGCTGCTTCATGCAGGTTTTCATGATGCACTAGTCCTTTGATACTAGCCTACGCCAGCCACAATGCATTTAGACTTATTATCTTACAACTAGGAAGGAAAAGTACTGGGCAGGGATCTACATATATAATTATACATGTAATAAACCACTTTTATATTTCATCAGCGCCAGTGAACAGAGAACACCCATAAGCTCAAAACTAGCAATCTACTATTTTAAGATATCCCAGAGCAAGTTAATTTTAGAGGTAGTGCTTTGTAATTTTAACTAGAGCATTGCATCACTAGAGGATTTTACTTTTATGGCTTTTTAAGAAAGGGCTACTGCTTCATCAGGATACCTTCATATAATTTTATGTGCATGTCACACTTGGGGCATTAGATTATGGAAAACAGCTATTACTCTGGGATATGAAGGAGACTTAGGTCTGATCTAGGGTGAAGAAAGAATTCACCCACATCTTGCAATAGAGGCATACCTCAGTTAACAAATCTTCTGACAAAGAAACTCCATCCATCACTTTATTTATATTGATAAAAACAATATTAAATAATAGCAGTTTTGTGGTGTGCCTTCAAGTCATGGGGTTTTCTTTGCAAGATCAATTTAGAGGAGTTTTGCATTGCCTTCCCCTGAGGCTGAGAGATTGTGGCTTGCCCAAGGTCACCCAGTGGGCTTTTATGCTTGACTGGAGAATTGAACCCTGGTCTCCAGAGTCACAATCCAACACTCAAAACCACTATGCCACATGGGCTCTCAAGTAACAGTAGAATCAAACCAATAAAATTTTTACTTTAAAGTAGAATTAAAACATTTTGTTAAATGCAGTTTCCAAAAGCTTGCTGGAAAAGAAAGGTCTTAGCCTGTCTCAATAAGGAAAATAAAGAAGATCTCATCCTAACCTCCCTAGGCAGAGAGTTTCAAAGTGTGAGAGCAGCCACAGAGAAGACCTTCTACCACATTTCCACCAAATATATCTCTGAAGTCTGGAGTTTTGCAGAGAGGTATTGCCAGAAGAGAAGTGCTGCCTTTGCAGATCTTAGAGCTCAGGCAGGCTCATATGGGAAGATACAGTCCTTCAAATAGCCTGGGCCTGACTGAGCCATTTAGGACTTAATAGTTTAAAACCAACACTTTCACTTATGCTCATAAACAGACTGGGAGCCAGTGGAGTTTTTGAAATGAAAGAGTTAGCAATCTGGCTGCAGCCCTATGGACCAGTTGAAATTTCCAAACACTGTTCAAAGGCAGCTGCACATATAATGGATCACAGTAATGCACTTCTGGCCACCACAGAAACCTGAACATCCAGGGTCAAGAACATCCAGGTCCAGTAGTACACCAAAGTGCAGACTTGTGTCTTCAGGGGGACACAATCTGAATCTGAATCTTTGTTCCCTGAGCTGCTTTATGATTGACCAGGAAGGAGCATCTCTGTCTTGTCTGGATTAAGCTTCAATTTGTTTGCTCTCATCCAGTCCATTATAGCTGCTAGGCACTGCTTTAGCACAGAAACAGCTTCCTTGGAATTAAGTGAAAAAGAGTAATAGAGCTAGCTGTCATCAACATACTGGCAGTACCTGACTGCAAAACTCCAGACTATCTCTCCCAGTTGTTTCATGTCTATGCTAAATAGCAAAGGGGACAAAACAGAGGCCAACAGCTAAGGAGTTGAATAGGACTCCCCCAGCACAATTCTCTAAGAAGGGAAAGGTCTTAATTGATCTGCACTTGGGTGTACTTCTGGATTCATCCTGACCATGTAGGTTCAGCTTTCTCTGGTGGCCAGAAGTGCATTTGCACAGTTAACACTAGTACACCAACTGTGCCCATTCCTTGGGATGTGTGACTTGGCAGCAGTGGCACATGCTTTAGTTTACATCCCACCTGGATTACTTTATGCAAACTCATAGGAGGGCCTAATAAAATGATTTTTAAATTCAGCCTTGATTTTATCATACCAAAAATAACCATGCCAACCAAATCCTAAATTATTGCATTCAAATCCTAAGAGTCTCATATCTCTAAGCAATATCCATTCCTTCAACCATACAAAGCAACAGGCTTCATAATACAATTTGACATTAGGGATTCCCAAGCCTCCCTTTTCCTTAGCATCACATAGTATTTAGGTTTCTTTGTCTATCAAACAAATCTGGATATCTCTTTCTGCCATTGCACAAAAGATATTGCATTTCTTATATCTTTTTCCAAGCCCCTTTTAATGTCTTTTCAGACTATTTCATAATTGTTATGACATAATAAACTGTTGTTGTTTGTGAATAACAATAAGGAGACTTTTTTGACAAGGGCCTTACAACTGCCTTCTTTAGGCAGGTTGGGACCATACCTTGCTGGAGAGAGGTATTATACACTCCCGTTACTTATCTATGAGATCCTTCTCCAGCCTCTTTGATAACCCAGAACAGACTAGGATCTACCTCACATTCTCAGGCTACACAAATTGAAAACTATCCATTAATGTTGGACACATGAGGGGCCAATGTTACAGTCACAGAATCTGTATCTGTTGTAACATCCAAGTCAGAACAGATCTGAGTGATTTTATCTGCAAGGTGCTTAGCAAATTATTCACAGCAGGTTATCGAGTGGTCTAGATTCTGTTCTTGTGGGGCAAGTTATAAAAGGCCCCCAATGACTCTACAGCTCCATTGGATGGCTCTTTGCAGACACAATGGTGGCAGAGATAAAAGATTTTTCTGCTGCTTGCCTTGCCATGGAATAGGCCTTGGGTAGGCTTAGATTCACAACACTTATGTGTATGATAGAATGAAACAGAAAAAGATGTAAGCACAAGCTAAAGTAATGTCTCCTTTGGCCCTAAGTGTCTCTTGCAAAGCCTCCAGTTCAATCTTCGGGTTTTGTTTTAAAAAAAGAGAGATCCTACAGTCCTGCTTTAGAAGATGGTCCTCTAGTTGAAAACATTCTCAGCTGGAAAGATTTCCAATCCATGCCCGTTTTAAAAATAAAGAACCTTATGAATATGAGCAGGAGCCTTGAAGTTGCACATCCACAGGAAGTACCTTGGTAGAGGAAGGAGAAGGCTATGCAAGAAACTATACACAGATGGAAGATTAACAGCCATCTTTAAATCTGTGAGCGAGGCATGAGCAATACTTCTAAATGAGGCCAAGTAGAAATTGATGTGGTGTCCACAAAGCTGGCTTTGATTGCTAAACTCTCTTATTTGGGCCTCCATGCCAGCTCTGCTGAGCATTGAGCATTGTGCATTTTATACTTTCATAGTTTTGACTGAAACGTTGTTGCCCCAAATAAAAATTCAGTGGAAATGGCCTTTGCGATCAACAGTATTTCTCAGCTTCTGATAGCTGGGGCTCATTTCACTCTTAAATCATATTCAAAAGTTTGCTTTTATTTTATTTTTTAAATTAATGGCATTTTTAAATCCCACTTTTCTTCTAAGCTTCTTCCACTGGCATACTTAATTCCACACTCCCATGTTATCCTCATAACAACCCTGAGAGGTAGGTTAGGCTGAGCAAGAGTGCTTAATCTAAGATCAACTGGGTCTCCCTGATATTTTCTTTGCAAGTGACAGCCTGAGTCTCCCTGATACTGCTTCCAACACTCAGTTGAACACGCCAACTTCTTGCTTCCCAGATGTGTTAGACTACTACTCCCAGCAAGGTCAAGACTCAACCTATGCAAATGACTAAGGCCAGGGGATTCCCAGCAGACAATGAGCACCAGTTAGCAGACATTAATCCTTGTTTGCATATCCTCCCACCCTGAGGACTGCCATTAGCAACAGAACAATACATTTGCAAATTACTCCTTCCTTCCCAGGGTCACACAGAATATATATCTCCATCCTTTTCCAGGCTATCATTCTCTGAAGATGCCAGCCACAGATGCTGGCGAAACGTCAGAAAGGAACTCTTCCAGAACATGGCCATATAGCCTGAAAGCTCCACAAAAAGCTATGGATGCCAGCCATGAAAATCTTAGACTCCACATTAAAAAAGGTCTTTGCTTGCTGGCAAAAAGAGAGCAGGATGTGGGCCAGTCTATCCTTCTGTGTAAGGGAATTCCAGAGGATGGGAGCAGCTACTGAGAAGGTGCTCTTTCTCATGTCAAATGAGAATCAAATAAATCTATGATTCCATGATTCTATGGCCCCATTCCCACTACATTTTGATTCGAAGTGTGAAGCAGGCTATACCACCCTCGTTCACACCCTCGTTCACGATCCTCATTGTTTTGATCAGTGGAGGAAAGGATCAGGTTAAAAGCAAATAACTTTTAAAGGACTGTCATCCTTCCCTGGCAGCTCCAGTGGGAACAACAAGTGTTCCTGGCTGAGAAAGCGATTCCAAACAAGGCCCCTTTTCATAGTGTGAACGAGGGGCCTTTTGGAATCGCTTTCCTAAGTGGAGCAGAGCCCGATTCCAATGCGTTTTTTTCCACAAGTGGGAATGGGCCCTATGATTCTATGTCCTCACCAAGCAAGGCTGTGGTGGTGGTAGGTCTGAGAGAAAGCTCTCCCCTGTAGATCTTAAGACTGTGGCAAGTTCTGTGAGACACGGAGATTTATCACATTACAAATATAAACCAAGATGGAGCAGAAGAGAAGTGGCTTTCTGCTTACCTCTCCACATGCCTTTGAAGCACTTTCATTCTCTTCCTGAGGGAGATAGTTATAAAAGCATATTTTCTGTTGTGCTGAGAAAATCTATTTGGCAAAAGGCACACTCTTACGACCATCTCTCTCTGGAAGGAGAATACCGTAGATGTGCTTTGAAGGCATGCGGAGATGTAAGCAGAAAGCTGCTTCTCTGCCCCTCCATCCCAGTTTACTTATGTAACGTGTAAGATTCATGGTTTTTCATAAATTGTGGCCAAATATATCTGGAGAATACTAGGTTGGAAAAAGCTGCTCTAAGTACTACATCACATGGGTTTATATAACTTATATAAGAATAAGAATTAAATAATCCAGTCATACCAGAAGCAGAATAGTACACAATTACCTATCCAACCCATAGACACCAAAGTTAATCACACAGGGTTGCAAGAAACAACCTCCACTATGTGTGAGAATGTTCAGCTCACAGGAGCTTGTGGTTCAAGGTTGGAGAACCTGGGGCCTTCCAAATGTTTTTGGATTTCAAATCTCATCATCCTCAGTCTGCATGCTGATGGGTGTTGAAATCAGCAACATTTGGAGGGCTCCAAGTTGCCTGCCCATGGTATAATTACGTAGTGAGCATTTTTCTTATGCCGGAGTAGCCATGCCTAAATTGCACACTGCTGTTCAGGGCACAGAGTTCAGAAACAAGAGCTCTGTATCTTCCTTATGAATCATTTTTGCATTTGAAATAAGCATCCTGCTCAAATCTTACAGAGTTTGCCACTGGGATGTCATTTGGGAAACTGCCAAGGTGGGAATTCTCTGTGTTTACAGACTCTGGTTGAAGGCCATCCCTTTCAGTGCATCCAGAGAGAAATAAACTCAAAGTTTATGCCAATCATGCATAAAGGGAAAATGAGTCACAGGAAGGTAATTCTCACTTGAGGCAAATACAGTCAGAAAGTTTTCAGTAGATATGGTACTCTGTAGGAACAAATCAAACAGTTTGACATCTCATTGTTGGAAAACTATGCTTCTGCTATGAGTTTCTTTATCTTTTCTACAATAGGCCTTTGGTATCTGCTGGGGTTTGGTTCCAGGACCCCCCTCCATGGGTTCAAAATTGTTGATGCTCAAGTCCCATTATGCAGAATGGCATAGTAAAATATTGTTGTTGTTTTTCTGGCTTATGGTGACCTTAAGGTGAACCAATCACAGGGTTTTCTTGGCAAGTTTCTTGCCAAGATTCTAGGCCAAGATCCTAGATCAGCTACTTAGGACCTTATAAGATGGGAGGAATTTCTCTTCATTGCGAATGGAGCCAATTGGAGCCAATTGGAATTCACGTGAATTCACTAGTTTAGCGAATTTACGTGAATTCCAGTTGCGTTTGGAATGCATTCAGAATGACTTCCCGTTACCCGAAAATTGACCCCCATTGGCCGAAATTACGTGAGATGCTTTAATTCACAATAAGGTAAAACCCATGATTGTGTTCGGAATGATTTCCCTTGTGCCCGAAATTGCGTGAGATACTTTAATTCGCAATAACGTGAAACCCCATGATTGCATTCAGATTGCCATTAGATTATACTTCCAATTTCCAACGTCTGATAAGGTCCCTGGTTTCCTCTCCTGGATGAATGCTTCCATCCTCTGAGGCTGAGAGAATGTGACTTGCCCAAGGACACTCACTGGGTCTACATGGCCAACTCCCTTATATAAAATAGCAAAATCAATGTTTAAGTTTTAGAAGAAATACCAGTAGATATAGATATATTTCAAGCTGTAGGTGGTTGGATCCTTGTATGCAGAATCTGTGGATATGGACGGCCAAATGTATCCAAGCAGCCCAGCAGGAGTGCAAATTATCAATATACAAAAATAAAAAAGCAATTAAATCATAAAGTTTTAGAATCAATTAAAACAACAACAACAAGTGAAAGCCCAGCACATTATACAACAAGGCATGTTCCCTTGAACAATCAGATCTCAAAGGCCTGCCAGAATAAGAGGCTCCCTGGGAAGAGAGTTACAGAACCTGGAAGCAAGGTTTCCACCAATGAAGCTGTTGGTTAGGAAAAGGTAATGGTGGGCTCAAATCACTAGGCAACTATGAGAAGAGCTTGGGAAGATATTAATAAAAAGTAATTAGTTATAGTTCTCTTCCTAAGTATGCTGTTCTTGTTGTTGTTGTGTGCGCCTTCAAGACCTTTCTGACCTATGGTGACCCTAAAGCAAATCTATCACAGAGTTTTCTGGGGCTGAGAGTGTGTGAATTGCCCAAGGTCACCCAGTGGGTATCCATGGCTGAGCAAGAAATCAAACCCTGGTCTCCAGGGTCAAAGTCCAATACTCAAGCCACTACATCACAGTAGCTATCAGGTATGTTGTTATCATTATACATTTTTAGAAGTTAAAGCTTTATATTCCCATTCCTCAAAAGACAGTAAAAGACTTAATTCTGGTTATATTTATTTTTAACTTAATGTTTTTAGTTCCATAACACAAGTGCTGAGCCAGCACTTAGAACCATGTGATGTTCCTCCTCCACCACCTAGGAAGACCCCTCCCGTATACTTTATAAATGGAGTGTAGTGACCATATTGCAACAATATTGTGCGATATTTGGAAAGTAATTATTTACAAGTATCTAGTTGTTCCTAACAAATTAATTCTGGGATCTGGCCATTAGTACAAATATCTGGACAGTCATCTTAATGGCACTTGGTGTCCTGATCAGTAGTCGGTAAATAACAAAACAACAAGAACAACAACATTTATTTATAACATTCTTTTCACCAAAGGTCAGAGCATCAAATATGCATAATCAAAGGCAAAGCAATAAAACATAACACTATAATATACTACAAATATATAAAATATTTAATCTGCACATCTGAGCATCTGTAGAGCATATTCAGGGCCTCAATATGCCAAGGGCACCAGATCCCATCCAGTCTAGGAAGCTATACAGGGTCAGCTCTAGTTAGTACTTGGATGGGAGACCAGCAACAAATACCAGGTGCTGCAGGGTATATATTTAATAGGGGGGGGGGGGGACAGCAAAACTACCTCTGAATATTCCTTGCCTAAGAAAACCCTATGAAATTCATGGGATTTCAATAAGGCAACTTGAATGCATATAAACACCAAAAAAGCATCCTTGCATTCACATGGAACGGGGTGTTATTTGGGCAACTGCAGAATAAGAATATAAGAAGGGTCGCCCCCTCCACTGACTTGAACCATAGTTCCACCTCAGTTGATGTTGCTGCAATTGAGAGAGTTACTGTAGGATTTGTGTTCATGACTGAAAGTCAATTTTTGTCTATTTTTTCCTCTCCCTACAGCCCCTGAACACTTCAGAACAGATTGCGTGGAGCTGCAGGGGGAAAGGGAAATCAAAAGAAGTTACTTCATTCACTTTGGCTGGTGGAGGGCATCCCATGTCTCCTAACTCAGGGAGTTAGTGGCAGTCTGCTAGCAAAAGCAAGCTTAGTGGAAACAAATTTGAGACCCCATTGTGTATTTCCATGCACAAGTGCAAGCCAGAAAGTCTAATTAGTGCATTTTTAAAAAACAGGTCAATGTCCTAGATCAGCTGCTTAGTTTCCTCTCCTGAATGGATGCTTCCAATCCTGTTTTACTGGGCATCAGCCACTATGTAGCAGACTGATATTTCCATTTCCAGTGATCTCCTGTGCAACAACTCCTTCTCACACCTGAGAGCCAAAGTAGATTCAAACAGACACACACACCCTGCCTAGCATTGCATATTATTCTCATTTCTAAATCATATTGTGCCAGCAAGAGGAGCAAAAAGCATTCCATGTCAATAGGTCCATTAAGAAGATACATCTGTATCAAACATGCAAAGCTATTCAAATAGATTTCATTTGCATATTTAATGCAAAGCTTGGCTGCTCCTGCATGGCCGATAGCAGCACCTGATAGATTGAATGAACTGCAGCATTTCAGAAGAGTGAGCATGTATTCCTTCTATTTCTTGTACAAAATGAGTTTCAAAAAGTGGCATGATCGGTTGCCATCACAGGTACTGGCAAGTTTACTGTGCTTATCATCCCAAGAGAGCCAACTGTTGAACTTTCAGAGCATGTGGTGTTCTGCTGAGCACCCATTCTATGGTGTAACCCCAGCCAACGCCCTTTGTCTGTTCTTTAATATTCTAGAAATGACTCTATTCCAGGTATGACTTAGACCAAAGTTGCTTTGTTTCTCTTTCTTTCCACCCACCCCTTGTCACCCTCAATCCTTTCTCTCCCCCTCATTGTCTCTTGGGCTTTATTAATTTGAGCTTTCCGGTGGTGATGATTCAAGGATGGGAAGCTGAGTGAGGTGCAACTCTGCTTGAAGGCAAGGTGTGCCTTTCTTCTTGGCTTTGGCAAAGGCACCAAGGAAAAAGACAGAGACACTTCCCAAAAAAGGGAAAGGCTTCTGCATCTCCCAGGCTTACCTTGGCAAAGTAATTCCAAGGATTAGAATGGAGGAATTTACCCAGAGATAGGCATCCTGATGTCCTAGGGCCATGGGCACACCTCTCAGCCTGATTTGCAAAGCCTACTGTAGGCTTTCAGTTGTGACTTTTGTCCATTTTTCCAATAGCAGCCTTCTGGATGGAGAAAAAAGAATAATTGAATCATTGAGTTGGGAGAGATTACAAGGGCCATCCAATAAACCTACAGCTATGCAAGAAGACACAACCAAAGCACTCCCAACAGATGGCCATCCAGACTCTCTTTAAAAACCTCCAAAAAATAAACTCTGTCACTCTCTGAGGCATTCTCCATATTCCACTTTCGAACAGCCCTTATCATCAGGAAGTTCTTCCTAATGTTTTGGTGGAATTTATTTTCCTGTAACTTTAATCTACTGCTCCATTTCCTGGTCTCTGGAGAAGCAGAAAACAAGCTTGCTCCATCCTTAATTTGACATTTCTTTAATTATTTCAACGGGCTATCGTGTCACCTCTTAACCTTCTCTTCTCCAGGCTAAACATACCTGGCTCCCTAAGCCACTCTTCACAGGGCATGGTTTCCAAACCTATCTCCAGAGAGATTGATGTATTTCTTTGGTCATTTCAAACAGATCTTCTCTCTCTGGTTTGGTCTGTTGTAGCCCACTTTTCTCCTAGCAAGGGTCTCAGAGCAGCTTATGAAAATTTAAAACAAAGTCCAGCTAAAATCTTATTTTACAAAAGTTTTTAAAAACAGTTCTGTTAAAAAGAACACAGTTAAAATAATTTAAAATATGATTAAAAGGGGAAGGTAAGGTAAAAGCTCTGCACACTCCACTTAGATCAACTTTCTACCATATAATTTAAGCACCAAAGGCCTGCCCAAATAAAAAGGTATTTTCCTACTGGCAGAAAGAAAATCCTGTGGAAGGGAGTTCCACAGTCTAGGAGCAGCCACAGAGAAGATTCACTCCCATGTCCTCACCAAATGTGCCTATGATGGTGGTGAGACAGAAAGCACTCTCCCAATTGTCTTAAAATTCAGGATGGCTTGTATAGAGAGATACAGTCTTTTGGTTTTCTTTAGGGCTCGGTGGCCTTCGTTCTTTGCTCATGATGACAGAGAGATTGCAACAGAGTGCAGCATGCTGTCTAGGATTGCATCTACACTGAAGAATTAATGCAGTTTGACACCACTTTAACTGGCTCAATGCTATGAAATTCTGGGATTTGAAGTTTTCTCTGTCAGAGCTCTGGTACTGCAACAAACTTCAGATCTCAGTAGGATGGATCCAGGACAGTTAAAGCAATGTCAAACTGCATTAATTCTGCAGTATGGCACCAATCTAGGACATGCAACAGAACAGAGAAAACAAGCAAACAATTTCCAGGATCAGTTCTGCCACGAGGTTGTGTAAGGCGGCTGCCTCAGAAAACAGATTTTGGATGTCACAAAGGGAAACTAAATTGTTCCTTAGCTGCTGTGTTTTTCCCGATAGGAATGGAAATGGAAGATTTTCTGTCTTGTGACGTTCCAAAACAGCTAGGCTTCAAGTTCATGGCTGCTATGAACTTGGCTTGGATTAGGGTTCGACGGTGGAACACACTCCCTCGAAGTGTAGTGGAGTCTCCATCCTTGGAGGTCTTTAAGCAGAGGCTGGATGGCCATCTGTCGGGGATGCTATGATTGGGAGTTCCTGCATGGCAGGGGGTTGGACTGGATGGCCCTTGTGGTCTCTTCCAACTCTATGATTCTATGATTCTAGGGGTAAGAGGGTCAGGAGTATGTGCCATTTGCTGATTGGCTTCAGGCAGCAAAATGCTTTTTGAACACCCTTGTCCACAATCCATGCCTGGCCTATGTATATATAACATTGCAAAAGGCCAAACACAAAATAGCAGACATCAAAACTATTAACCTACTCATTAGTGGAATTAATTAACTGATTAGCAGTGGATTGAGCTAAATCAGCATCTAATCTGGATAAACCCCTGTTGTTCATACAACAGTGACTTTCACTTGTCTCTCTCTCAGCAAATAGAGAAGACCATTCATAGGGTTGTTCCAATTTCTTTTAATTGCTGTTGCTACAGTGTAGGCAACAGGACACTTATGAGTGGATCTCGCATTGTAATTCAAACTGCAGCTGTCAGAATATACTATCAAACCCTCTTTTGTGATACATTAGCCTTGCTTTGTTTACTGTTACTCACTCAGCGTTCAATAATTGATAACGAGGATTCCAGTCATTAGTATAAATTAGCAAGGTTCTACTGTACAAGCTGTCCACGACTGTAATTTCTTTTCCTGGAAAAGAATTATTTAGTAGTGTTTTGGAAAGATTTCCTCACTCATCATCCATTAGTGTTGCCGCCAATGATTCGTCTCTGCTTTCCATTTTAAAGGAATAAAGGAGGACTGAAATTTTTGGACACATAGTTGACTTGCTAGAATGGGAAATGAGAAATTAAAATGCTAGAAATTAAAATGTAATTGAAAGCATTAGACACACAAAAAGCACACAGCTGTTTCCCTTCTTAGTTCTTATATGCCGAACATTAATCCTCATGTGCAACTCACTGTACATGTAGTTATTAAGGTTAGCAGTAGAGTTTCATGTACACTTCTTGTATTTCCTAAACCCATTGAAAATATGTGTGGCCCCTCCTTCCAGTGAGTCCCACCCATGGACAAACAAAAGTATGACACTTCTGTTTCTCTGTAATATGGTTTTATGAAATAACATATTGAAAATGACATATTTTTGGTCCCAGTGCATTACAGTGAGTTAGTTATTAAGGTTAGCAGTAGAGTTTCATGTACACTTCTTGTATTTCCTAAACCCATTGAAAATATGTGTGGCCCCTCCTTCCAGTGAGTCCCACCCATGGACAAACAAAAGTATGACACTTCTGTTTCTCTGTAATATGGTTTTATGAAATAACATATTGAAAATGACATATTTTTGGCCCCAGTGCATTACATTTACTGGAATTTAAATGGGATTGCCAGGTGAAAAAAGGGACAGGGCTTCCTGTCTCTATTGATGATTGTGCAGAAGAAGGAATCTGAGCAGGTGTTGCTTGTCAGGCTTATGCAACCTGATAGTTGAACTGCATTATACCCAACTTCCACAGCCTGGTGCCTTCCAGATGTGTCTGATTACAGTCCTCATTATCCTCAATTTAGCATGGCATCTGAAGGCTACCAGGTTGGCAAAGGCCATGTGGCATGTGGAAGAAACAGAGCTATGGTTACTTCCCACACCAGCGCTACTAGCTGGAGCAGCAACTATGATATAAAAGCAGGATTGGGAAACAGCCAAGGATGGTGAAACAGCATGGATTTGCAGCTCCTGAATCCCTCTGTCAGTACTCCAAAGCCACTCACCCAATTTGAGGAAACATATTACATAAACATGCACAAACACACTCCTCCAGCCACCCAGAACCACTATTCTCCCACATGATACTTTCTTCAATTTTCCTTCCATAACGGTAACAGGAAAAGATGTTCAGTTGACATTGTTGCTGCTGCTGCTGCTGTTGTTGTATGCCTTCAAGTTGTTTTTGACTTATGGCAATCCTAAGGTGAACCTATCATGGGGTTTTCTTGGCATGTTTCTTCATGGGGGGGGGGATGCCATTGTCACCCTCTGAGGCTGAGAGAGTGTGATTTGTCCAAAGTTTCCTAGTGGTTTCAAACTGGAAGGGAAAGAGAGGGAAAAACAGTCATTCTGGTGCTCTGTACATTAGGCTGCCAGAATGAATACTGGAGAGACCTCCTGTTGTTTTAATGGTTGTGTAAAAGAGGAGATTTTAGCAGATGTTGCTTGTTACCTTGTTTTTGTGACAGGCAACACCTGCTGAAATTCCCTCTCGAGGTGCAGTCTCTAGTTTTCAATCTGGCAACCTACCCAGGAGGGATCCAGTCTGAAGGAGGAGGATCAGGGGAAAGCTGACTCCCAGCCCTTGTTCAGGTGTGTATACTTGGTGTGACAGCAATGTCCATGTTTTTCCTGTGTTCATTCCTTGGTTGGTGTCTTGGGTGTAATTTTTTGAAAAAGCTGGTTCCATTTTTTTTCCCTCAGAGAGTGGCTCACTGAAAACTAAGAGCCAATTTGGTTGTGATGTGAAGGCAGAGAGAAAAGGAATTGCAAGTGCTTCGTACTTTCGCACCACACCGCATCCAGAATAATTTGCACCTAGCCCAATTGAACCGCATACAGGCTTCTAACTGGTATATCTTTCAGGTATTCTGTTTAGAGTGTTTCAGAGTAGTGAAGAAAAAGAACTTCAAGGGCAGTTTTGCTTGCTTTGTTGTTGTTGTTAACTGCCCTCAAATCAACTTCAACTCATGGCAACCCTGTGGAAGAGACATCTTCAAGACCTCCCTGTTTTCCACTGTCTTGTAGATTCATGTCTGTGATCTCCCTTATTGAGTCTAGCCATCTAGCATGTGGTCTTCCTCTCTCTTTCCACTACCTTCAACCTTTCCCAGCATTAATTGTCTTTTCTAATGCATCATGCCTTCTCATGATGTAGCCAAAGTATGATAGCCTCATACTTTGGCCATCCAGGGAGACTTCAGACTTGATCTGTTCAAGGACCTATTTGTCTTTTTGGCTGTCCATGGTATCCTCAGCACTCTTCTCAAACTTTAGTGTTTGATTGTATATCTTTGCTCTTCTTCAAGATCTTGTCTACTTCACTTATTTATCTTTAAGGATCCAGGAAATTACAGACTGGTTTAGCTTAGTATTTGCTACTGGTGAGCTGATGGAAAACATTATTAAAGATTTGGACCTCCAATTTTTGTGGTGGGTGAGAGATGGACAGAGAGGAAATTAAAGGCCAAACAGTTTAACATCTTATCTGTGATTGAATGGGTAGTGAGAATTATTGAAGGCGTCTATCAAGAATTTGACTTTAGGGAACTGTGGTAGGAGTAGGGAACAATTTTTTTACCCTGTGCCCCCATAGCAGGGTGCACCACCTGGTTTTCAAATGTGATTTTGTTTGTTCCCCCCCCCCATCCCAATTAAATGCTGTGATTCTGAGGGCTTGGGGGGCTCATAGATGACTTGAGATGCAGAAAAAATGTTGGGGATCACATATGCCACCTGTGCAACACTCCCCCCCCCCCGATATAGAAGGGCAAGTTATGCTGAAAAATTATTACAGTAAGACCTCTGCTATGACTTCACTTACTCTCATCCATTAAAAAAGTTCTTTCTGGGCATTTTCTAGGTCTTCCAGCACAATTCTATGGTATGTTTCTGGCATAAGTCACACTGGTATGTTTCTGGCAGAAGTCACACCAGACAAACTAGAAATGGCAAGAGAGGTGTTCTCTCTAGGAAGTACTGGGGCCATTCAGACTACTATATAAACCAGTTTGTAACCCAGATTAAAATCGGGAAGTTCATACTGGCACCATTTTTTTCATTTGGGAATCTGGATCTTGCAAACCTGATGCAGCACAAATCCCCCTAAACCGAGGTTTTCTAAAAGCGGGGTATTTACCGTTTCTTCTCGGGAAAAACAGTTCAATCGAATGTGAACTTGGCTCTGATCATGATCTGGTCACGTTCAGGGGAGGGGAAAATGCCAGGGGACAGAACATGCCTCCTCTCCCTGCAACCACTGGCTTTAATCCAGTGTTGTCTGTTAGTTTTTGCAGCAGGAGTGCTTCATCAAGCACTTCTGATTTTTTTATTATTTTTACAAATTGACAGCTTATGCCCATTCTACATGTGGCTCTTTAAACGGGAGGGAGAACACCCAATCCATATATGGATAGTTGGCTTCCATATATGGATTGGGGTTCCCTCTCCCTTTGTTTAAAGAGCCCCATTCATATTGAGCATTTAAATCATAGAGTTGGAAGAGACCACAAGGGCCATCCAGTCCAACTCCCTGCCGTGCTGGAAATCTCAATCAAAGCATCCCTGACATTTGGCCATCCAGCCTCCTCCAAAGAAGGAGACTCCACCACATTCCAGGGGAGTGTGTTCCACTGTCAAACAGCTATTACTGTCAAGAAGTAATACACCTCCTGATACTGAGGTGTAGCTTTCATGTAGCTTGCATCCATTTTTCCATGTTCTGGTCTCTGGAGCAGCAGAAAACAAACTTTCTCCATCCTATTAGCTGAGACTGCCTGTGAAGTAATGCCACAGTTGCGCTGCATCTTTGTGATGAATGGCAAAATTGCAGAACTGAGCCAAGACACAAAACTGAATATGGCTAAACAGGGACAAGGTTTGACGCTTTCAAGGGAGAAATTAATGTATGCATAAGACGCCAACATGATCCCAGCTGTTGTGTATAGTTCTGGTCCACAACAGGTGTTTGTTGGTTTGCTTGCTTGTTATTTTAAAATATTTATATGCCTTCTGTCACATAGAATATATCCAAGGAATGTACCATGAAAATAAAACTGTCAGTATCATTCTACAGTGTGACTACACCTTGAATACTGCATACAGTTTTGGTCAGTGTGACATAAAAATTGTAGACCTGGGGAAAAAAGAAGAAGGCAGTCAGAATGACAAAAGGTTGGGAATGAGCAGCTCCTCTGTGAGGAAAAGTTACAACATTTGGGGTGGAAGATCTGGAGATAAAGCTTTTGTCTTTTTGTCTACATAACAGTAGTCTATAAAATAACACCAAGTGTGAAGAGTGGCCAAGAGAAGACTTTATTTTCTTTTTTGCTCTCACCTGCTGAAACTGAAAGCTGGGAGATTCAGGACAAATGAAAGGCAAAAAAGTAGTCCTTGTCACCATTGAAGTCTGGAATTTGGTATCATAAGATGTAACAATGGCCCCCAACTTGGACAATTTTAAAAGGGGGATGCACAAATTAATGGAGGATAAAACATCAATGGCTACTAGTCACTGTTACTATATGCTGCCTCTGGGCTCAAGAGGCAATATGCCTCTGAGCATGAGTTGCTGGAGAACATGAGTGAGAAGGTGCTATTGCCCTCATGTCTGGCCTGGGAGCTTTCTGTTGGCACCTGATTAGCCACTATGAGAACAAAATACAGTCAGTCGTCCATAACCACAGATTTTTTTTTTGATTTTTTTTTTATCCACAGATTCAAGCATCCATGGTTTGAGATGTTCTTTTAGATTTTTTTTTTAAAAAAGTGTTTTTTTATCTTCAGTTCTTCAACTTTCATAGGGGTCATGTGCCCCTAACTCTAGCGAAAATGGAGGGCCCACTTTATATTTTAATTGATCAGTGGCATGTTTTAGCGTGGCTCTTCTTATGGACATACTTCTTATGTACGTTCCCTTGTATTTCCTGCTTCCTCCTGGTTTGCATTATTCTGTAAATACATCTCAGAAGCTTCTGTACTGTCATAGGGGTCTCTGGTGCAGAGACTATAATCCAATCTTTCTCAACCTTTTTATCCTGGAAGAACACTTGAAATTATACTCAGGTCTCACGGAACCCCTGCATAAAAGTTATTATACCTGTAGCTCAAAACTTTTTTTTTCCTTTTACTATCTCTCACAGAAGCCTAGAGTTGAGCATCTCTGCTTTAATCATACAGGAAGCCTTTTGTGAACTCTACACTTGCATGCTGCTTCTGGAATGGTGGATTCCTCTGAATTTTCAGGCCTTATTTGGTCTCCTCTGGCTCTCTATGTAGCCAGGATGGCCCTATTTAAGAAGTGCACAATGATGTGTTAGAGAGCTTCTTATCACAAAGAAAAATTGCACAGTTGTAGAGGTGATTTTTTGTAGCCAGTTTGTTGGCACTGAGCCCGAAGCCCACAGATACTCAGATCTTTCTGAGAATTAAGCTGCCAATCTGATACTTTCGTTTATTTATAGTTTTAACTCTGTGTGTATCCTGAGACATGTGCTTTTAAAAATATGTAACAATTATATACATGTCCCCAAAACATAAACAAACGTACTAAGGACTGGCATGCAGTTTGGTGCAGCTTCTGGACTCTTAGGACACATGCATCATTTAAACAGCATACCTCCAAAGTGACCCGAAGCAGCTTTATTTTGGCCTGTTTGTATGGGGCCAGAGTGTCTAGCTTCATCCCCATAGCCAGACATGAAATGGTGACGTCAGCACTGAGACTCCTGGAGGATCTCAGCATTTTTCTCGTCATATTGCTTCTGGCTGTGGGGGCACACCCAGACACTTTTGGAACCCTGCCTGTTCACCGTGAAGCACAGAATGACCAGGCAAGGGAGTTTCGGAGGCTTTCCAGTACATTGGAGGGAAGGTATATGGCTCAGCAAAGCATAGGTCCACATGTGAATATTTACGCTGTAATGGGAAGATATTGCATTGAAGCCAACGTATTATAGGCCACATTCTGTTGGTGAGAGGAGCCAATTAAAACCTATGAATCAACTGGTAAATTGGAAATCAACACATAGTAGTAGTAAAATTTATTTGGTTATTGACCAGCGTATCAACACATAGGTAAATCCCACAGTTTTTCCAACAGATTAATAATAGGTCCCAAGGTTAAATATCTCAGCTCCAAGCAGCCTGTTTTTCCAGTGCCTTCACAGCCACCACACCAGTGGCATTTCCCCCTCCAGTTGCTATGGCCTGCAATGCCAATGTTTTAGATTGCCAATGTCATGCCAATGTAGTGCACCAACAGGATTTCAGCCAGTATCTTATACCAGAATCCATTTTTCTCTCAATATAGACTTGGATTTCTGGTGTTGCTTTAAATATATATAGACCTGTCAGGCTTTGAGTTTCTTTGGTAAACACCAGTATTTGTCACTTTCACTCTCCTCCTGAAAACAAGCAAAGAATCCCCATTGACATTAATCAAAATGTGAAGTGCTGAAATAGCTTAAGATTCTAGTGCACTGAAAATAAAAGCCTTGCAGCGTAAGCTTTGTAGACATGATCACACATTAGGGACAAAGTCAAGGCATGGGGGAGGTGCACTCTCATCCTCTCTTTTCTACACTCTTGTAGAAGCATAGGCAACACACAGAGCAGACCCAGCACCATCTATTGTTTATATTCTGTTGTTACCCACCCCGATCCCCAAAATGGAATAGGTGGGATATTCCATCATCATCAATTTTCAAGAAACCCTTACATCAAGATGTAGTGGTTTGAGCATTGGGCTGTGTCTCTGGACAACAGGGTTCAAATGTCCACTCAGCCACGGAAAACCACTTGCTGACCCTGGGCAAGTCACACACTCTCAGCCTCAGATGATGGCAATGGCAAAGCCTGCTCTGAAGAAACGTGCCCAAAGTAATTCAAATGGTAGAGGGAAGTCTAACAACAGAGGCCCTTGTGATCTCTTCCAACTCTACGATTCTATACCTTGCCCTCAGACTTACAATCTAAAAATACATGATACAAAATGAGAATGAAATGGCAGTGGGGAAGGGGACCAGGTTCAACAGATGCTGCCAATTCTTCCCTCCCTCTGAGGCCAAGGTGGTAGCAATTGGAATGGAAGGAGGGTCCACCATCTGTTTCTGGGTCTAGGCATGGTGGAGTTGTGCCTGCCTCTTCTTCCCCCATTACAAAGGGCCTCCATTCTGAGACCAGGCAGCTGATCATACATGAGTCTTGCTGAGCCTCCTGGCATGTCTGCCACTCAGTGATGTCACTAGGCTTGGTGTCACCTAGTGTGGTAACTCATCGTATCACACACACACACACCTCTTGACCTCTTCCTATACCATACCATGTAGAATCTTTAGTACAGTATGCCCACACCAAACGCAGGCACACTATACATGGCTTTGCGCTTACGCTGAAGCCATGTGACAAAGAAATGGTGCATATGCCCATGGCGTGCATGCTGCCCCACACCATGAGCATGCGCCCCATTTTTTGCAATGGGGTGCGAGCATATGCATATTTCCCCTTGCAGGGAAGGGCCCACTGTAATGTTTTTTGTACTATCATTACTCATAAATCAGAATTCCCATATACCACTGAATGTAATGGTGATAGTTGTGACATAAACAACTAGCACAATTAACATTATAGATTTAAATCACAATATCATACACACAACCCAAAAAGCATTTACATATACATTTTCTTCATGTACTTAAAGTGAAAATTTGATAAAATGTGATGGTTTAACAATTGTTTAAAAATATTTTTTAATCTTTTTAATTAAAAATTAATTTTTTGACATTTTTATTTTAATTTAAAAAAACACTGGGGCTTTTGTTTTCTCTTCCCATTGAGCCTCACCCTACTCACCCCATCTCTTAAGTATTTTAATGAGACACAGATAAATGCCAAAGCCTGTTTCTGCCCAAAAGCAGATATTTGCGGAGTAGTGGTGTCACCTGGTGTGGTGTGCACCCCCTAACAATTCCTCTGCCACAGTTCACTCCACTCTGAGGTCAGAACAAGGTGCCCAACCTCAATCATATAGCTAAGCACCTTGTTCTGACTTCAGAGCATGTGACTGAAAGCAGCAAGATGGGATCCAAATAGCCTCCTAGCATTGGAATGGAGGGCGCCAGATCTTCCAGGAAGTAAGATCTGAAGCAAACAGGGAAGTTTTTAAGTACATATTAGGAGAGTTATATCCTGGTTCTGGTCCTGAACGGGCAGAACATTGTCCAATCTGTTCACACCAGAACTAGAGTTTGGTCTTCATGCTGAAAGCACAGGGAGAGGGCAGTTTATTTGGTCAGTTCAGACAAGGACTATATTACATGCTTATTTTATCATGCTAAATGACATAACAAGGACCTCAGTCTTATAACATCATCACTAGGTCACAGGTTGTGGCCTGGCAATCTCAGAGCCTGGGCTGGTACTAGCCTGACAACCCTAGAAATGTTTCATGTTTTGGCCCTCAAATTTTAGGACCTGGGAAAGACCTGACCCTGCAACCCTAATACATTGAGCAATGCAATTAGGTTGGGTTTCCAAAGATTTGTTTGTTGGTTGGTGTGCTTTTTAATGTCAAGAGTCACAGGACAACTTAACAGAACTCTTTGAAAGTAAATATCTCAGTGGCATTTTGCAAGTGATGTGAAATGGACTGAGGATAAAGGAAGAGCTAGTAGAGAGCAAGCATTTAAACTCCAGTTCTTCATTCTTTGTCATGCTCATAAAAGTTAAAACGGAGTGAATGCCTTAACATGTGCAATAAAGTAATGCTCTCCCTTAAAGATTGCACAACCCCATTCTCTGTGCTAGAAAATGCTGTTTGCTGCAATGTATTTGTTGAGCAAAAAGGCCTTTAAGCATGTGATGGCAGAGTCAGCAATTTTTCCCAAAGGCTGAAGTGGAATTAAACACCTCACGCAGAAGACCCGGCCATCTCCATAAATATAAACTACCGAGGCAAAGCTGTTTCCCACTTTTCTGATGGCTTGTAATCACCCAAAGGCAAATGATCTGAGAGATAAATTTTGTTTCCCTAAATTGAATCATGTTAAATCTCAGTGAAATGTTGTTGCTCAAAGTTGCTCTTTTTAGAAATGCCAACACCTCTATAAGGTTTTGTATGCACTGCCACTGCCTAGCGCTGCTCTGCCTAGAGCTTGAGAAAGTTACTTTTTTGAGATGACAGGTCCCAGAATCTCTAGCCAGGATGACTCCTGGCCCTGTGGAATCTGGGAATTGTAGTAGCTGCCTCAAAGAATTGCCACAGACCATAGATGATATCCACAGACAATTCCTCTTGTGGAAAATATACCTGAACCAAGTGTCTGATGTAAACTTTGACTTCAGCAAAGTTCATGAACTGGCACAGTACATATTCAAATGTACAGTTTACATAAAGGTTGTGCTCTTTGATCTGCGGTTGCTTTGATGCCCAGACAGACCTCCCAGCAAGCCCAGACTTCCCCATTCAGTGCAGTGATTTCCAACTTGGATTTGTGTAAGGACTTCACCCTCTTTCTGAAGAGAATGGGAACTTGTTTCAGTAGGAAATCTGTGTATTATTCAATACTATAGGAAATTCCTAGGTATATTGCTTTACTTAGAAGGCCAAAAAATTGAAAATAAAACAGTAAGATAAACATTTTGCCTAGGTTGCCTTTTTGCAAAAGTTGCTGTGCTTCTGACAAGTCTGTCAAAACGAAAAGCATCTCCTTTTGTCTTGGTTTCTTTTACTTTGGCTGAATAGTTATTTTGCTTGCCACATTTGAGAAGGTTGCAAGTTTTCCAGCTCAATGGCTACTAGCCATGACTATTGTATGCAACGGTTGGAATCAGAGAACAGTGTGGTTCTTAATTCCAGGCACTGGGCAAGGTCAGTTGAAGAGGATTATTCACTAATTTATTAAATATATATGCAATTCTTGTAATGTTTGCCTTTTTGTACCACTCTTTTAACTTATGTAATTAATGCTTTAACTGTCTTTTGTTTTTCAAACTATTGTAAGCCGCCTTGGATGCCATTTGGGAGAAAGGTGGGATATAAGTGCAATAAATAAATATTAATAATAAATAAATAATGTTCTGATATGTCCAGGTGTGTGAACTGCCCTGCTCACAACTCTGACACAGTCTCTATGTGAGAGTTTTCCTAGAAGAAAGAACACCCAGAGCTTCAAGACTCTCTCTTTGAATTATGGCCAGTCACAGTTTCAGACATGTGGCATTTAGCAATGCCTTACTTAATGCTTTCCTACAGTGTAGTTAAGTGAACAGCATGATATGCAGCCACATAGAGTTTTCAGTGCAATAACTCAATGTCCATACTGTGGCCACCCTGTGACCTCATGTAGTGTAAATCTCCACCTGAGGAGTCAGTAGTGGTGGTGGTGATTTATTAATTTATTTCCTATCTTTTTCCTGGTACAGGGCTCAGAGTGGTTTACAAAGGTCAAAACAGAGACAACTTTAAAATTCACATCACACAAACATTACAAATATTATTGAGTCAAACTGAATAAAACAGAAATAAAAGCCATGAAAAGGACAGCCATTAAAAAGAAAACAATAAACAGTACAACACATTCTGAGAGGTTATTCCCCCCACCCCCGTGAGCCATTAGCCTTCAATAGCCTGCCAAAACAAAAAGGTCTTCACCAGAAAGGATATCAAGGAGGGCCTATCTTCGGATGGGAGTTCCAGAGCCTGGAGCAGACAATGAGAAGGCCTCTACTCCTTTGTTCCCATCAGATGTACCTGTGAAGGAGGCGAGACAAAGAGAAGGACCTTCCCAGAAGATCTCAAAACATGGGTAGGCTCATATTGGAGAACACAGTCCCAGAGGACCCAGTTATCCATTAATCATACTACATAAACTTTGCATTGAATGGCACTGTCGTGCAACTGAACCAAGATCCCAAATGAGCATCCAAATTCATAAGAAAATATATGTGCATCTGTATGCATGTCCATCTGTGAGCAAGATATGTTCATGTATAATGGCACTTCATCTACAACCTTGCTTCCTCAATTTTGAACTAAATGCAGATGTTCTGCATCTGAAAAAAAAGTCCATCTGCTTCCATAGGGGAATTTGTGTATTCATAAGACATCAAGATTCCAGCCTGTGCTTGATGGACATTGCCTGGCATGTGTTGGTAGTGAATGAAACTGATATTGGCTCATAATAAACATCCAGTTTAGACACATAGTAAATACCCAGTTTGGCTTATCTTATTGACTGGGGACTGTAGTCCATCATACAGCTAGAAATGCTAAGACTAATGTTATAAGAGCAAGAAAGCTTCTGCTTCCCTGGAGCCAAATTTGATTGGCTATGCAGTGAACCACTGTTTTAAAAACAGACTTTAGTATGAAAAAAAAGAAGTAACGCCAAACTGCTGCAGATTGAACCAAAGAACTATAGCTATTCAGCACCAGTCCAGTAAAATTTGATGGGGTCCTTTTGGCAAATATTTTGAATCCCAGCCATTTTTGCACTAAGAATATTTTCCCCTGAACTTTTGTTGTTAATATAATAGAAATAGGAGAAGTGATTCAGAAGCATGCTAACATTATCTTGAATCATGTTGGCCGGCCCAAAATAGAGTAGACAGTTGAATCAGTTGTTGCATAGTGAGCCAACACTTTGGTAAGCCCCATTAATTGAATGGTCTGCTCTACGTGGAACTAGCAACAGAATTCAGATGCACATACATCTGATCTCTGGTGCTCACATATTCCTCTAGATTCAAGTGGTTTCTGCATGCCTAAACTAAATTCCAGACATGTGAGACCCATTTTGGTTGCTATGCAGGGGCAAAGCTACAGTTGCTATGGAGTAAAGACTTGGAGAACTGGTCCCTGATGTGTGTCACTGCATAATATGTGGGGCTGACTGCATCCTTACATTACCTTTTAAATGTATACTTGAAACATCTGAGGAATATGTCTAAAATGTAGTTTCTCATCTGTAAATGGCTGTTAGATACATGCAGTAAAACAACAGTGACCAAGATTCTACACTGAGGTTTGGCAACAGGGGCATCACTAGGGGGTGCATGGATGTGGATTGCACCAGGTGACACACTAAAGTGGAGTGACACCACTACTACTCCCCAAACGTTTTCCTTTTGGCAGAAATGGCTGTGGCATCCACCCAAGTCCTTTTAAAATGTTGGAGTTCAGTGGAACAGAGGGGGAATGAGTGGGGCAAGGCTCCATGGGCAGAGAAAGGAGAAGCCTTGTGATTGTATTGTTGTTTTTAAATTTACTCTTTCAAATTTTTTCTTTAAAAACATTACATCTTACCAAATTTTCACTTTAGCCACATAAAACTATGTACATGTAACTACATTTGGGCTGTGCTTATAATATTGTAATTTAAAGGTATAATTTTAATGTTGCTTGTTGTTTATGTCACAGCTATTGCCATCAGTGATATACTGCAATTCAAATTTACAAGTAACATTAGTACAAAAAACATTACTAAGGATTATGGATGGTGTGGTATGGGAGGACATCAATGTAGCGGGTTGAAACCATGAGTTACTGCACTGGCCAACTCTAGTGATATCACTGTTTGGTAGTATAAATCTTTATGCATGGAACTATGTATTAATTATGTTGCATGAACCTTGCTTCACCTCCTGGTGACATGAACTGGAGTCCATGAAGGTTTATGCCAAATTAAACCTGTTAGTCTTTAAAGAGCCTCAAGATTCAATGTTATCTATCATAAATGAAGGGTGAGTGTTGAGTTGAGCATGTACTAAAGCCACTGTGTGATACATTCTGTTGTGCATAGCCACTTGTGAGAGCTTCCTAAGCCATGCCACCGAATGCCTGTGGAATGGCCAAAATATATTCAAAATACCTCATGCTTTGGCATGTGATTCAGACATTTCCTTTTTCTAAGCCAGTGGTTTGCAAAAGGAGCACAGGTTGCCAAATAAACAATGATCTCAGAAAAGGTCAAGGTGTTCTTTCACACACATATACACACACAAACATCCTTTCAACTGCCTTATCTTACAAAAACCTGTCAAAGGTTTCTCTTTCTGAGCTAACTCACAAAAGAGTGTTTTGCACAAGTAAGGGTGCAGTCATTTGAGCAGTCATTTGCTGCTAATTACTGGAGGGTATTACTAGTTGTACTAGCATATACTGTATTTTTGGATTAGTACCTTTACAATGGCTTCTTGTGTGAGCCAGTCATGTCCTATAGAGCAGCTGCAATAACCTCTGACTAATTGGTTTTACAAAAGGCTACTTGCTGAGAGCATCTGCCAGGACTTTCATTCTCTCTGAAATGCATCCAATCAGAATTGCACACTGTATATTTTGATCATCACAAACAAGATACTCATATTGATATCTCTAAAATGGAGATTTAACTTTCCAACTCAAAATAAACAACAACAGCAACAACAAAACTCCTGGGGGTGTTTATAGTTTTATTTGAAAGCAAGCAACTTTTCCCACAAAATTTGAACAGTACTGCTGTGTGCCTTCAAGCTCATGGAGGATATGGCTCTAAGGTGAAGCCATCACATGGTTTCCTTTCCAAGATTTGATCATAGGTGGTTTGCCTTTTTGCCTTCTTCTGAGGCTGAGTGTGTCATATCCTCCATTATTTCACAGATGCAAACCAGGGGCTCATTTCCACTATGAAATAGAGCAAATTGCCGATTGATTTATACGACCATCATTCCTGGTGTGATAGATTACAATCACGATGAAGTAAGGCAAATGCAGAAAACCCGATTTTTCCTGACAGTAGTTTCAAAGTGGATCTTCTGAAAAGAATTGATTCTGCAGTGTGTTCAGCAAGAGGGAATGACGGATCTGAATCGCATCATTCTGGAGGGGAGGGACTAATGGCAGAGGGGTGTTTACCATCCCTCCTCAGTTTATGGTAGATCCACCATTCCCCCTCCCCCCATGGGCTCCCCCCTTGCCATGCTTGGATCAGGTGATCCAGGGATGGCAGGGGTCTTTTTTAAAAAAATAAATTCATAGAAAATTTGATTCATTGGTTTTGCAATTACTTGCTGCGCTTTGATTGCAAGTAGTTGCAAAAACAACAAATCACATCTTCTATCAATTTATTATTATTATTATTATTATATATATATAGGAGAGTCTCGATTATCTGACATAAAAGGAACTGACTGATAGTCGGATAACCGAAAATGTCGGATAATCCAGAACTCCATTGTCCCCAATGACAGCGCGCACACACCTGCACTCACGCCGCTATTGGGGACAAATGTCCTTCTCCTCCCCTCCCCTTCTTCCTTCCCTCCTTTTTCTTTCCCTCCCTCACTCCTTCATTCCCTCCCCATCCCTGTCTCCTTCCCTCCCCCCTTTCCTGCTTACCTCCTGTTCTTCGCCTCCAAGCCACGGTTGGAACCTTCTCTCTGGGAGCAGGCTCTGGATAAGGCTCAAGGAGCCGGAGTAGGCCCCAGGCTCTGTAGAAGCCAACAGCGGGGGCCTGGGGCCTGCTTGGGGTCCTGGAGGAGCCAAGGCCTGGGCCTGCTCCGGGCCAGGGCCTTCTGCATGGCCTGCTTCTCCGCCGCTGCCGCCACTGCCACCACTGTGGTTGGGGCCTTCTCCAGAGCCTCCTCCCAGAGGCGACGGTGGAGGCGGAGGAGAAGGCCCTAAGCAGGCCCCAGGTGGTGGCAGCAGCAGCAGAGAAGGAGAAAGAGCAGGCACCGGAGGAGGCCCCAAGCCCCGGCCTCGGCTTCTCCAGGACCCGGAGCAGGCCCCAGGCTCTGGAGGAGCCAACGGTGGGGGCCTGGGGCCTGCTCCGGGGCCTGGAGAAGCCAAGGCCTGGGCCTGCTCCAGGGTCTGCTCCTCCGCCGCCATTGCCGCTGCCACCTGGGGCCTGCTCCGGGACCCTTCTCCTCCTCCTCCACCACTTCTGTGAGGAGGCTCCAGAGAAGGCCCCAACCACAGTGGTGGCTGCAGCAACGGCAGAGAAGGAAGAGCAGGCCATGGAGGAGGCCCCAAGCCCCAAAGCAGGCCCAGGCCTCGGCTTCTCCAGGCCCCGGAGCAGGCCCCAGGCCCCCGCCGTTGGCTTCTCCAGAGCCTGGGGCCTGCTCCGGCGCTTGGAGCCTTCTCTGGATCCTGCTCCCAGATAGAAGGCTCCAACCGCACTAGTGACGGCGACGGCAGAGGAGGAGGCCATGCTTCTTGTCCTCCTCCTCTGCTGCCACTGCCATGCTTGGGACCTTCTCTCTGGGAGCAGGCCCCAACGATTTTACAGTAGAGTCTCAGTCCGACGTTGGATAATCTGGAATGTCAGATTACTGAGTGTCGGATAACCGAGACTCTACTGTATATATATATATATATATATATGTATAAAATTATTCCCAAGCCAGGTTGCCTGGGCTGCCATTTATGTCACTGATGATGCACAGATGATTGACATGCATTTTGAAGTGGTGCAAACTAGTGGAGATGACAGTCATGCCAAAAAAAAGTGATTACAGGGAAGTAATGAAAATATCCACTTTCATAATGGGAACTGCGGACCTTTTGGAATCGATTTACCAACACAGAATGAATGCGAATTGCAAGCCATTTCACACTTATGTGGGAATGACCCCCAGGACAAGTAGCATTAGAGTGCAGTCAAGATGGCAAAAGTTATTGGTGAGGAAGAACACCCAAGCTAGGAGAGGCTGCAGCAATCTGTTTTTGTTTGAGTCTGCCACTGGGAATGACAAGATCCTGCCATCTCTTCTCTTCTCCCCATAATGAGTTAGTTGAATACAAAGTACTTTTGCACTTTTAATTCAGTTTGCAACTGAAGTTAGCTAATGATGAAGAGAAAAGCGAGGAAGAGACAGAAACTGAGACATTTTAATAGTAGCTGAAAACAAGGGACAACAGAGGATTAATTGGGACTCCCCCTGCCAGATGAGACAGTTGTTGAGTATAGAACAGGACACAAGGCTCAGGTTTTAGAAGAGTTAGCCCTACCATGAGAAACATTGAGGCAGATGCTTTAGGCAAAAGATTTTGGAAGGCACAAAAAAGTAACAAATGGTTAGAACTATGATTTGATTTTCTTTTTAATTGCCAGAGGCACTTATGGGACCATCCTTGTTTGCCAGAATAAATTGATTGGGCTTAGGCATTGGGGGTTTTATTTGTATGGGTTGTGTCGAGGTGTCATTTGCTCTGTGTATTTTCATGTGATCAACCCTCCTTGATAACATAAGGCATCTTGTGACAGATTCAGATAAGCTCTTCCTTCCAGATACTGTAGTGGTTCACATTCTGCTGTTCTGCTTGAATAGAAACTGAGGGATCTTCTAGCAAGAAAAACAATTGCAACTCCCAGCTTCCAACATTCTCTCTTAAACTTTTTGGGATTCTTTATGTAGAATACCTTCTTGAAAAGCACTGATTGAAATCTCAAAACAAGAGGGCATGTTGAATAAGAACAAAACTTGGGCAAGTGCCTTTTGCAGATGACAACTCCTGGAATCCACAGCCAGCTTTGACAGTGGTCATGCTAGCTGGAGGATTCTGGGAGCGCTTATTTTTTTAAAAAAAAATCCAAGCTGCGAAAAAAAAGATTTACAGTGATTGTAGAAGATGAACTTCTGTGCCCATCTAATCTTGTGCCACTCCCCATTACATATACAACCAGAATAAAATTTGCAGAATAGTTATACCATATTTGCTGAAAGTGAACAGTTTCTACTGGTATTATAGTCAAGATTTTCTTTGCAGACTTTTAGTATGTAGGGGAAGGTGCAGAAGTGTCTGGCTATGTCCCTGTAGTCACATGCAAAGTGATTACATCAGCCACTGAGACTTCCAGAAGACCTTGGTGGACCTCAGAAGATGATAAAATTGCCTGGCTATGGGAACATAACCAGATGTTTCTATCATCCCACCCCCAATTCCTACCATGCACCCTCCCTCCCTCTCTCTCTCTTACACACAGACACACATACTGGTCACAGAATTTCTGGCTACCAAACCATTTGTTTAAAAGCCACATAATTCAAGCACAGAAAGGCTCACTAAGTGTGCCATGGGCCATCCCAAATGAGCTTCTGAAAAATCTCAGCTTTCTTGTTAAAGGAAGCCAACTGTTTAGCTCATGGTTGAGGAGATATGCTCAAAAGTGTCTAAGGGACACTTTTAAAGAAATTTAAGGTCTTCACGCATGGCTGCGTAAGATTTCCTCTGGGCAGAGAGCTAAGCCTTGTGTCATTCTTTGCCCAAATCATGACTAATGGGAACCAATTAAATTGCAGAAAATAAGCAAGTAAACGGAAGCATAATCAATCTATATAATTCTTGTATTAATAGATCTTTGATTTCAAAATAGAACTCAAATTACTTTGGTAAAAACTTTTCTGTATGAATGTGTGTGTGTTTTAAATAGTATGTACACACTCCTGGTTATTACTGTACCATTCTTGAGCTGGTTTAGAATGAACCACAAAGTATTGTTGTGTCATTTTCATTTTGTTTCCCCATCAAGTTGTTGAATTATTTTAAAAATAACCACCAATATTCTACTTTGGCTACTTAGGTACATATGCATAACTAGGTAACTTCCTGGGAAAAGAGCGGGATACAAATAAATGTAATAATAATAATAATAATAATAATAATAATAATAATCTCCTAACCAATCTGGCTGCTGGCTGTTGAGGTGTGCTGAGTAGGGAGCATTTAACTAGACTAGGTAGTAAGAGTAGGTAGTCTTGCTGAATACAGAGCAGTTACAGATCTGTTACTCTAGGTTACAAACCTGTAACTGCAAAACTTAACACCAGCCAATTAAATTTTAATTTCAGATTTGAATGAAAAAAAGAAGAAGTGGAAAATTAGAAAGTAAATATTATACTGTCATGGGCTAGGCATAAACATGAATATAAACTGATCATATGTTAAAACAATGAAGGTTGAAACTGATATCTGTAAGATATATGTTCATGCATAAAGAACATCTATTCATTGAAAAATACATAAATCTATAATGTATAAATCTTTTTTGCCATAATAAAGCCATGCAGGATCCAACTGTGATGACCATCAAACCACAATAATATAATTTCAAAGTACAAGTGTGTCTACAGAATATCAGAATTAATATACTACATCCAGCAAGATAGACACTAACACTGGTCACACCCACATTATATGACATAAGGAATCTTTGCCTATATTACATAGCCAACATTTAACTAAACTAACCAGTTTTCTCCCAGAGAGATATATGTTGTTGTGTGCCTTCACCATATTTCCTACTTTTGGGGTTTTCTTGGCTACATTGGTTCAGACGGAGTTTATCATTGCCTTCCCCTGAGGCTGAGCTCCCCCAGTGGATTTCCATAGTTGAGACAGGATTTGGACTCTGGTCTCTCAGTGTCCTAGTACAATATTTAAACCACTATACCACACGGGCTCTCTCCAGAGAGATATAGTGGTGTCTAATATAATGGAAGCATCCACTTTTGGTGGACCTACTGCAGCTTAAAATCTACAAAAAAACCTCAAATATTGAGGCTACAGCCATTTTCTATTGATTCACTTTTAAAGGACACTCTGACTCTTTATTCCTCTCAATTCTGATTTTATACATACCAAATTTAGTACTATACAGCCAACATTTATAAGCGACAGATTACCTCTAATCTTATATGTCATTGACATAATGTATCACTGGATTACCCTGCAACATTTCACAGATGAAAACCAAAACCCATGGGGCCAAACAACAACAGAATGTGGTCAAGATGGTAAGAATTATCAATGAGGAAGAACATACTCCTCTTATGTCCCCATCACTGATTTAACTGAGGCTGCTACCACACTACAGAATTAATACAGTTTGGTACTGCTATTCTGTGGAATCCTGGGATTTGTAATTTGTTGTGTCACAAGAGCTCTCTCACAGGGAAAGCTAAATATCTCACAAAACTACAAATCCCAGAATTCCATAGCATTGAACCATGGCTGTTAAAGCAGTATCAAACTGTGTTATTTCTGCAGTGTAGATACAGCCTGAATGAATACTATTTTTGTACTTTAAACTCAGTTTGCTTCAACTAAATTAGGCTGAGGACAAAGATGGAAAGTGAGAAGAAGAGCGAAAACCTGGGACATTTTAAAAACATCAAAAAATGTGGAACAATAATAGCCCTGATTAAATATCTGAAGGGATGTCACATTGAGGAAGGAGCAAGCTTCTTTTCTGCTGCTCCAGAGACTAGGACCTGGAGAAGAAGTTCCGAGAAAAGAGATTCCACCTCAACATTAGGAGGAAATTCCTGACAGCAAGGGCTTTTCGGAAACTGGTGGAGTCTCCTTCCTTAGTGGTCTTTAAACAGAGACTATATTGCCATCTGTCAGGGTTGCTTTGATTGGGAGTTCCTGCATGTCAGGGGGTTGGACTGGATGGCCCTTGTGGTCTCTCCCAACTCTATGATTCTATGATTCTATGATTAATTGAGACTGTCCCTCCTAAACTTGGACAGCTGGAGAGTATGGGATTACTTTTTCTGAATGCTCTGAAATAAGAAATACATGCAGCAGAGGAGGTGACATTAGGAAACTCATTTTGTTGGCTGTGTGACATCAGTCCAGGAAGCTTAGAGCTGTAACCTCCCCTTGACATTCAACTCTTGGATGAAAAACAGAATCAAGTAGAACCTTAACTTTAGCGTAATCCAGGGGAAATTACTGGAACCCAGAGCCATCCTTGTTCTTGCCTTATCTCCTCTGTAGCCTCTTGGCAGCAATCCACATCAGCTTGCAATAGTAACTCTTTCAACAGTGTTCTTGTGGAACATCTGTTTGCTGGCTGAGCTCCATGGCTCTTCCCTGGGTATATATTTTATTTATAAGCGATCTTTTATCAAGGGCTGAGAACATATAGTACACCTATACACAAGGTGTTCCCTTACAGATCATTGTGCCTTTTTCCCCCAAGGTATGGGAAGGAGGGTTTATGGAAGCAAAGTGTGGTGTCAGTGTTTAACTCCCTGCAGCAAATTGGCAGCTGTCCCTGCTATGGCCAATATCTAAAATGCTCCAACAATTAATAGCATGTCCTCTTTGCTGAGCTTTGTAAAATCAAGCAGCAATACTGAACATGCCAAATACTTAGAGTATTGGCATCTTGGGAACACTCTAGGGAGACTTTTCACTTCCTTATTCTTTACTAATATATCACAGAGAATTATGTATATATTGTCACGTTGCTCTCAAGGCTTACAAAAAAAAATGCAGTTTACCATTGTTGTGTGCCTTTGTTTCCGATTTATGGTGAACCTAAGGCAAACCTATCATGGGTTTTTTTCTTGGCTTGTTTTTTTCAGAAGGGATTTGCCATTGCCATCCTCTGAGGCTGAGAGAGTGTGACTTGCTCAGGGTCACCCAGTGGGTTTTTACATGGTCAAGCTAGGACTCAAACCCTGGTCTCCAGAGTCAAACCACTATATCATGCTGGCTCTTGCGACAATTTAGCATCCTGGTAGGCGAGTACTATTGGAGCCTCTGAGCTTGTTCTTGCTGCTCTCTTGTCCACTTGGGATAAAATGTCTTAGACACAAAGAGATTAGGATATTGATCTTCCTTTCCTGCCCATTAGCTTCCACTGTCAGCCACTTACCCCAAAGTATTATGGGCAGATTACATCATCTAGTTCCGCTAGAGTTATTTAAGATGTATCCGCACTGCAGAAATAAAGCCATTTGACACCACTTTAATTGTCATGGCTCCATCACATAGAATCCTGGGATTTATAGTTTGGTGAGGTCTTCAACTTGGTCTGTCAGAGAGTTCTTGTGCCTCAGTACGTTGTAGAATGGAGTCAGGGCAATTAAAATGGTGTCAAGTGGGTCAAGTTCTTCAGTTTCTAAGCCTTCCTGATAAGCAAATCTATTTGAGAATAAGGCTGCTGACAAGAGAAAATGCAACCCACAGCAAAAGGGGATTGGGGTGTGTGTGTTTTAATCACACAATTGAAGCAATCTAAGTTCATTAATCATATGCGTTTTAGTCAACCAATTGATTAAATCTTCATATATTTATATATGTGTAAACCAAAGGCTTTTAAAGAAAAATTGGGGTATGTTTGATGGTGCACATCCCATACCATTTTCAAACCCCATTTAGACCTTAGTGACCACACTTTCTTGAATGCAGGAATAGAGAAGTACCAATCCCTGCCTCCATGGCCACCTTTTTCATGTGGAAAGTAATGTGTAGGAAGAAGAGAGATGTCTGTTTGCATGGGGGTTTTCCATTATTTCTTTTTACTTTTCTTGCTCACATAGAGAGCCATTATGGAAACAGGAACTTCTCTTTAGACATGATGCCTTTCAGGTGAGAAGAAAAAAGTTCTGAACACAAGAGGCCTTTTCTCGCTGTAAAGAAACTGCAGTGAGAAACACTCAAATAGAGTTAAGAAACACTCAAATAGAGTTACTAAACAAATTCTGTCCTGTAGCATAAGCTTTCATAGACTTGGTTGGCTTCCTCAGATGCATGCAAGTCTGTGAAAGCTTATGCTACAACTTCTTCCACACAATTAATCTCAAAGGTATCCCTTTGCATCCTGATATTTCATACTAACACAGCTACCTCCATGAATTCTGTCCTCTGTTAGAGAGAAGGAATATCTCTTGAGCTAGTGCCACAACTCAAAGTTTTCCTAGTGTTTTAAAATGTTTTCATCTGCTGTGCAAATAATTGGAAGTGTACTTGTCATTGATTAAATAAGTTTTAATCTCTATGGGGCTTTACAGACCACCCAAAAGGGGTGGTCTGTAGGTGCCCAGAGAAGCCCCAGACTGGGGCCTGGGCTGCCTCACTGGCAGCCCTTGCAGCCCCAATCCACCGCTTCTCGTAGCCTGAGGCGGGGTGCAGAGGACGCCCTGGCCGCCTGCTGCACCCCGCCATGGGTGGTGCTCCCGAAGGGAGAAAGGGGCTGCTGCTGCAGTGCCTTTCTCCTCAGCATCCTTGGCGCAGCTGTGTGAAGGATGCGGAAGCCAGGAAAGAGCTCCATTTTGGAGCTCCTTCTTGCACTGCAGAAAGGGCACCATAGGCACCCTCCTGTAGCGTGGAGGTGTAAGGTGCACACACCCCCATGTGGATGCAGCGCAAGCCTTATGGCCATGGCATGCCAAGTGTGTGGACGGCGCCTTCCAAAATGGTGCCATTCATACATGCTAGGGTTAGCCTGCAGTGCAGATGCACTGCACTGAAGCAACCCTAGCACGTCATCAGGGTGCTCTTTCGCACCCATATGTATCGGGCCTATGTTTAGCTAATTAACTGAGACCTGTTTCACCTGGAGAAATGAAGCACAAGAGGAAAGGTGAAACAGTACAACTCTTCTGTAGGTCTGTCATACAGAAGAAGGTCAAGATTTGTTGTGTTTCCCCACAATGCAGGACTGGATTTAAAGGGCATAGAAATTTATCTTTCTATTGAACCAGATCTTAGAAAAGTTACTTTTTCAATTACAGCTCTTAGAATCCTCTAGAATACTGACTGGGGGATTCTGGGATTGCAGATAGGAAAGTATAGGCTTCCCCCAAAACTTTTGATGTGCCAGTTTCTGACAACTCACTCATTTCACACTTGGAAGTTACAGACAAGTTCCATTAATTTAACAGGGGTTCCACTCTTTTATCAGTTTTCTTGCCTAAAAGGCTTGCTTGGTACTGCTTCCACACACTTTTTATTTGTGTGTATTGTATTAATTTGGCTTTTGCACAGATTCAAAAGTGATATATAGTGGTGTCTTCATGGGTCAAAATACTCCAGGAACAACTCAGAGAATTCTGGTGCTGGAGCTACTCCACCATCTCCCTCTTACCTGGGCATTCCTGTTGTGATGCCCAGTGGCTGCTGACATGTGCATCCTGCTGTGCTGCCCAACACAGCCATCATTGTAGCAATTTTCTCAGAACGAGGCAGTTAGCATTGATCACATGGCTGAGTGCCCTGTTTTGACCTCAGAATGAGTGACTTGTTGCTGCTGTGGGCAGCACAGTGGGACATGTTTTAAACATCCACCAGCCATCACAACAAAGGGCAAAAGATAAGTTATTTTACTCTATTATAAGGGGGGATTTAATTTGTTATAAGAAATGTGGTGGCTTAGTGGCTAAGACGCCAATCTGACAATCGCAAGGTCGGAAGGTTGGCAGTTTGAGGCCCAAGTGCTGCATGATGGGGTGAGCTCCTGTTACTAGTCCCCAGCTTCTGCCAACCTAGCAGTTTGAAAACATGAAAATGCAAGTAGATAAATAGGTACCACTTCGGTAGGAAGGTAACAGCATTCAGTGCAGTCATACTGGCCACATGATCACCAGAGTAGTCCTCAGACAACACTGGCTCTTCAGCTTAGTAAGAGAGATGTGCACTGTCCCCTACACTCAGTTATGACTAGATATTCATGTCAAGGGACTACCTTTACCTTTTTAAGAGGGGTATATCCCAGGTTCGGTGCTGAACTGGCTGGATGTTGTCTTCACTGTTTGCACCAGAATCAGGGCTTGGGCCATGACTCATTTGCACTCCTCCCAGAGAGGACAGGGGGAGGACATTTTATTTGGCCCATGCAAACATGCCCAAAGTCCACTCCAACATATTGATTTTCACAGGGTTGCATGTTTCTTCTGATGAGCAGATGGTGTGACCCAGAGAGTAGGAGAAACTGAATTCTTCTCTTTTGGATGATTATGGGCTTTGATCTTCAGAGGATCTTGTTGGTGTTCTAGAAAAACTATCTTGATTTCTAAGATCACAAAAGCAGTTAAATATCCGATTCTCCTATGATGTGGAATCCTGCTGTAATGACTTTAAATGATCCCTAACAATATCCCTAATTTGATCTAAATAATTTGTGGTTAGTATTGAGTAAAATGTGGGAAGGGAAATATAGGTGCAGGGTGGAAAATATGTCTGGGAGTGCTTATCTTTTGAAGAGATATAATTTGGTATAACACAGCACTGATCTTTTTGTTTCATCTGCAGTAGGTTATAATTGCCTCAGCTTTGAGGTAAGCTTATATTTACTTTCTGTTTTTATTTATTTTTAACAGCCTCAACAGAGAGTTCTCCATAAATGTTACCAGCCTCTAAAGCTGCTGCCCTGCCAGACGATCGGAAGTTGAACTTTTCCTACATGAAAGATAAAAGCAAAACATAAGCAACGGCACTGCCACAAAGAAGACAACCACTGACAATTGGAGAACTTACCAAAATCCCATCCATTTCATCCATGGATTAAACCCTGAGAGGTCTTGGTTTGCTTATGGAATGAAAATGAGAGTCTATGATGAAAAAGTGCTAACTTTCACCAGCTTATTATTGGTGGACCCATTATACTGGAAAACGTCTCCCAGTTTTCATCACTGTGCATAAACTCTGTGTTCCCATTAGGGAACTCTCTGTGATCTTCACTAAAAGTTCTGGGATGTATCCCCCCACCCTATCGTTGTTTTTGTTCTTCTGAGCATGTCAAATACTGGGTAATATTATGTATGCAGATGGCATGATGTTTTTAGGGGAGTGGGTGGGAGGGATGTCCTAGATCTGCACAATCGGTGGAAATGTTTGCCAGTATCCTTACTCCCTGTCACCTGATATGGATGTCAAAATATTCTGTATGTGTTAATAATGCAACTGAATGGTGTGCCATCTTTCAGTATCAGCATTTCCCCATTGGATCTCCTTACAGACATTCTAGCCAATTTGATTGTGTTATGGGAAAAATTTCTGAGAGCACATCCATTCAGTGTTTTGGGTAACTGCACTGGGATGATATATTAAGTATAGTTCATGGTATGCATTGCTTCATTGATTCATGCAAGGTTGGTTTGGTATCTTGTCTGGATGTTGTCATGGCTGTTTTGACACTTGACTTGTAGAGGTAGTAGAATGAGAGCACGTAAGCTTCTTTGCTACACTAACACTCCAAAAATTACAAGTGGAACTATACTTCTGTTGTTTCGATGCATGTTAAATATTAGAGAAAAGGAAAATGATAGATAAAAACATTGCCCTCTTGTTGCAAGAATCCCTTGCCCTTGATGAAGACAGACATAACATTTTGGGGAAAGGAAGGCCAGTCTGGGTGTATCCTTACCACACTGAGTACAAATATATCTTTCCCCGGGTGAGCTCTCAAAAACATTTACAGCCAAAACTGGCTATAATGAGTGCTGATTGGCTAGAGTAAGTGCCATTGCTGAAACCATGCCTTTTTCTTTCCTGGAACAGTTTTTTTCAACTGTTTTCAAATGCTTACTAGTTTTTAATTGGGGAAGGAAAGGTGAAAGATGCACATATAATAAGGATGATTACATCTATAAAAGCTACTTAAAATAAAAGACATATTTTTCTAAGAAGGCGCATACCTCTCTTGAAACAGGTTGGATTAGTGATCCAGCATTTTATTTGCTGGTACTTATATGATGATATGTACACTGTAGGTGATGAGCTTATTGTGATCACTGTTGAAATGTTATGTCTATCTTCACCATTAGAAACAATTTGTGTCTATGGTCAAGAGTATGAATACTTGAAAAAAAAAATACTACCTTCTTTTTTTGTCTTTATGTATATGGCGAAATTTTATGGATGATGTCTTTGCAACTTTAGGAATGATGCCTGCAGTTGTTTGTAGGGTAGTAAAGATGAGTAGCTGTGATGACCTCCCTAGTTTCTGAAGGACTGGAGCCTTCAGTAAGCCCATACGTTGCTTTCCCATTGTGTTAATAAGCTATTCTATCTAATGACATTTTCTTCCTTGGACACCCACTTCAGACCTGGGGTTCACCTTTTATATCAGTCACATGTGCCACATCATCCCCAAATTCTTCTTTTGTTAACCTGACAACTCACTGCTGTTAGGTTACAACTGGGGTGGTTATGTCAACATTTCAAAAGCCAATAATACTTTGGAATATTTAACAGATTATTAAGGAACCTTCTGTTGGTTCCCATAGAGCAATTGAATTTAAATCTGTCTTAACTATCCTTTTGGCAATCAACTTTCTTTTCTCACTCCCACCAAATGCTTTCTTACAAGAAAGTAAGGTCAAGTAAAACTGTTCACTTCCAACAAAACTGTAGCTGGCACAAGACTGTTGCATCAAAAGTGAGCTTTGCTCTTCACCATTCATTTTTTAGGTTGCCAGAACACAGCAGGCTGTGGCTTAATTTTCATATCCACCCAGGGGTGTTGGGGGAGAGGGGTAATTTTTGTTTTGTTTCTTGTTCAAAGAAAAATCCTTTGTAGCAGACAATAATGGTAGCATACATAGAATACACAATTGGTTGAACCGACTAGTCCCTAAAACAGAGGATGAGAGAACTGCAATTGATCTGTCTCTCCTATGTCATAGACTGTTATGTTATTGAATGGCTTTGTATATGCCTAGCTGGCATATATGAGCTTTCATATAATTTGTATCTTGAGATTTGACAATGCTACCATTTTTTATCTTAAGACTCTGTAAAACAAACAAAACAACAAGCTGCTCTATGTTTACATGAACCACTCATCTTCTTTATTTTTCTTGCAATCACTTGGCATTTCCACTGCTGCTTCCTCTGTCATTCAAAGCTCTTGGACTGAGCACAAAAGAACCCAACCAATCTACATTTTCACTAAATCAAAACTTATCAGCACAGTTTAGGATGGAAGTATGGAATGGTTATGTTTGATCTACCCTGGGGGGTTAATTGAAATATATATGTATCTCAAAATCCATCTCACTTCATTGTGACCTCCAATCAAAACAGTCCCAGTGAATTGCCACCATTTTCATCATCTGGTGGCAGGGTCTGTGAAACTTAGCTGTATTTTGGTTACTGAGCAGTTTTCATTTGTATTCATCTTAAAGAGGATTAAGAACACTTAGTCCTAGAAGATTTGATTCTGTTACATTAACTTTCCCTAACTTGGTATCCTCCACGTTTTGGACTTCAGCTTCCATGCTACCTTGCCATTGGCCATCTTAGCTGGAGAGCACTGCAGTGAGGGAGGGAAAGAGTCCGCCTAGTATGTCCCAGTCTATAATATATTTTGAATCATTAAGTGCAGGGGGATAGTTTACAGTGTCTTGCAATCCAGCAAGCAGTTTACACCCTGGGGTAGAATGCTGATGTAGCCACCGAACACAGGATGCTAGTGGCCCAGTTCCTCATGCTTGAATCATAGAATCATAGAGTTAGAGGTGACCACAAGAGTCATCCAGTCCAACTCTCTGCCGTACAATCAAATCACTCCCAACAGATGGCCACCCAGCTTCTGTTTAAATACCTCCAATGAAGGAGACTCCACCGCACTCTGAGGCAGCATATTCCATTGTTGAATGGGTCTTACCATCAAAATGTTTTTATAATGTTTAGGTGGAATCTCTTTTTCTGTAGTTTGAGCTAGCTGCCAGATTAAAGATGAGAAGAGCATTATATAAGATGAATTTTATGACAAGATCAAGTGTGTGAGGAAGCAGAATGGGGAAAGAATGGCATGGTTAAAAGTGTTGTCTAGAAATAACCAGTTGCCATTCATTTTATACAATACAGCCACCAATATTAACTTTTCTAAGGGACCATGTCTATAACCAGTGCCTCAGATTATTATCAACTGTAGTGACAAACCTACTTCTGCGTGCCTAATGGAATTACTGGTTTCCTTGCGCGCACTCTCAGCACTTTTTTCCTCCACCAGCAGCTGTTTATTATAGATTTAGGCCTCTTAGAATCATCAGGTTATCACTTGAGGAACTCCTGACATATGAAAATAGTAAGATCCCTGCTAGATCAGATCCAAAGATTTATTAAACCGAATATTCTCTTTCCAATTGTGGTAAGCCAGTTTCTTCTGGAGCTCCATAAACAAAGAAGGTATCTTTCTTGTTTGTTTGCCCCCAGAATCTGGAATTGAGATATTTCACAATCCTGGCCTTTATCCACAATTTCACATGGAAGTTTCTGAAGCTTGCATCAGAGAATGGTGCTCACTGTTATAAGTGAGGGACCTTGCACAACTCACTGGTAGAGCACATGCAGAAGATCCTTAGTTCAATCACCAGCAACATAGGTTAAAAGAATCTCAGGTAGCAGGACAGGAGATTATGTGCTTGAAGCCTTGGAGAACTGCTGCTAGTTATTAGAAATAGCTGTAGGTTAGATGGACCACTGGTCAGACTTTATATAAGCCAGCTTCATATGTTTATATAACATGCACAGAAGCATAACTGTGCAAACATTATATTCGCCCATAGCCTAACTCAGTGGTACTTGGACTATTTACCTTTAGGACCCCCCCCCTTAACATCTGCATCCAGACATCATGCCCCTTCCTTGATGTAGTGTTTGAATAAATATATTATGTTTATTTAGTGTGCATATTTTCATTTACACATTCATGTATATTTATATTTTAACATTTTAGAAGGAAATAACATTGTTCAAATTAGAACAGTTATGGGGCTTTTTACATTGGCAAGAAAGTGTGACCTGAAGTCGCCTTTATCTTAATGCTTAGCAGCTACATAGCAAGCCCCAGGTGTGCATTAAAAAAGTGCAGAGCTGCTACACTGAGGGGTGTGGGAACGACTTATCTGAGTGGTCTTTTCTGTGGCTCAGCAGTTACATGGGAAGCTGTCAGAATGCTACAAATACAGGCGGAGCTGCTACATGGGCAGCAATAAACGCGGCTTTAAACTGCGATTTTAATTTTTTTTCCTTGCCGGCTGCGAATTGCGCTGTTGCGCTGTTCGTGCCGCCGCGAACAGCACTATTGCGATGGTCGAGGCTTGAACTGCGCTATTGCGAGGGTCGAGGCTTGAACTGCGCTATTGCGAGGGTCGAGGCTTGAACTGCGCTATTGCGAGGGTCGAGGCTTGAACTGCGCTAGCTTGAACTGCGCTATTGCGATGGTCGAGGCTTGAACTGCGCTATTGCGCTGTTTGCGGCTGCGAATTGCGCAGTTTTAAATGATTTAAAGGGGGTTTGGGAGCTTTAAAAAACTGCGCGGTTAAACCCCAGCTTTTACACCTGGAGGGCATAGAACGTTTTAATTAGGAGTGAAGTCCACACCACGCATGCTCCCAACCCATGATCCATTCTGATCCGCACCTGCAGCGCAGCCTTTAAATGGGCGCCTTAAGGAAACAGAGCCCCATTTAACTGCGCAATGGCATCTTAGCGTTTTGATGTACTAGCGCTATAACGCACTTTTTAAAAAAGTAGTGGGGCAACCGAACTACTTTTTAAAGGCGCGTTTTTCCCTTAAAACGCCAAAATGGCGCTTTCATGGCACACTTTCCCATTTTCTAATGTAAAAGCTGGGTTTTCAAGCAGCCTTCATGACACCTCTTTTTGCCAATGTAAAACAGACCTATATTTCTTTAAATTCCATATTTAACTCAACACATGTAAATTTTACACATAAAAAAGTTTGAGAAGAGGAGGAGGGATCAGGAGCTCCAAGTCTTGCACCCCATTTGATCCACTCCCATTCCACCCAGGGGTCCTGCCCCACTGTTTGAGAACCACTGGCCTATCTGTTATGCTTCTGCCCTGTTTCTCAACAAAATTAATCTGTACATAAGTTGTCCTCCTTCTTTATGAGGACCTTTAAGTACCTGAACATGGTGACTGCATCCCAACTCTCCTGCCATTTAATCTTGTCAAGGACAATTCCTTTAGCTTTTCTTCATAGGAAACCCCCACTTTTGTAGCACCCCTATACAGTTGTCCCTCCCTTTTCGTAGACTTGGAATCCATTGTCTTGCCCTTTGCGAGAGGGACAAGCACCCATTAAGAAAATGGTGGTGGGTTCCTGAGCACACCCCATTATTTTCTATGGGACTCGAATATATGCAAGTTGCCATTTTCGCAAGGGGGTCCAGAACGGATCCCCCGTGAATTGTGAGGGGCTAATGTATATCCTTCCCAAGTTCTCTACAACTGTAATGCCCTTAGCTGAACAAAATATTTATAGACATCATCTTAAGTGTGGTAGTTGAATACTTAGGACCTTGAAAACCTCTTTGCACATTGACTTGCCTTCCAAGGATGACTGGATTTTTCCCATTGAATTACATTGTGTGTTGTAGCTTCCAGGTTGCATATTCTCAATTCAAGCCTGGGGTGAAAGTGTACCCCCAATAAGGAAAGTTTAATAATGACAGGTAAGCTGTTTTTCAGAAAATCATGTGAGCCATTAAATTGGCTCATTAATGTCTTATGGAGCCCTAAGGTTCTCTAGAGCACAATTGGAAGGTACATCTCTGTTGGGCATTCTTTTCTGTTTTATGGTGATTTTGTATATTCTTGAATGATTTCCTTAACAAGATAATAAGAACTATTATGTATTGTTCCATGGGCTCAGAATCTAAAGGTTTTCTCAGGTATTACCTTTCCCCAAAGCTGAAGTTAAACACTGGGTGACCAATACAGCAGCCACAAGTTTGCTTGGATTTTCGAGATATCTGACTCTTAAAAATATCTGCAAAATTTTGCCACCCTTTCTTCCATTCCTCAGTAACCATGGTTGGTCTCACTATCAGTGGTGACATCTGGAGCACAATCCAACCAAAATTATTTACAGGTCTCATCAGATTCAACAGGAGAGAATTAATCTGTGTAACGCTGTAATTATGAAACTTCAGTTGGAACAGCTTTAATTTTAAATCAACTGTTCTTCGTTCTGGTCTTCTAAAATGACCACTGAGAAGTGTATATCATTTGTTCACGACTTCTCTGTGGACTCATGCCTTCTGAGGGGGTAGAAATGTCTTCATTTACAATATTTTCATGAGATTAAAATAAAGGTCTGATTAGCTACTGTGTATAATTCCTTATCATTTGTGTTAACTGCTTGCTTTGTGTTGCTTTTTCATGTAGGTACCAAACTCTGTGGGTGCTCAAGACCCATTAAGTACAATATATAAAATGGATAAGTCAAACTTTGCTGTTTGAAATTTTGTTTGTTTGTTTTAAATATTCTCAAGCTGTGGATGGTTGAATCCATCAATATTTGAGGGGGGGGTGACTTTGTAATGTTTCCTGTTATTTGTCCAGCTAGTCTCATGGCTATCTATCTAACCTGAGCTCATTTATCTGGAGAAGCCAGAAACTGAACCTGGGTTCTTCAGTATTCAAAGCATTGTTCTGCAACTAAGCTACAACTTCTATCCATTTTCAGTGTGTGTGGCTGCTACAGCCAACCACAGTTATGGGTTTCCAGGTGAATTGCGCTTTTCTCATAAGGGATTGTGAATGTCTGTGAACATTCTGTGATACCACAGCAGTTCAACCAAGATTTGGAGGCTTTCATAAAGACAGGACTGAGACATAACTTGCAGAAATGGGGCCCAAAAAAGGCAGCTTGTAACCTCTGCCTCTGTTCATCTATTATTCTCTGCCATCTTAGCTGCTTTATCTAAAATTTAAAAGATCTGAATTTGAAAGACAAGACATGGTTTAGTAAATATACTGTAACAAAACTTTCAGTCTGACATAGCATTTTTTGTCTGTCTGTTTCCTTTTTTCTAGTGGTTTTCCTAATACTTTTAGCTGAAACTAATCATGTAATTGATTTTGTTAAGTGAGATAAAGTCACATAAGAATGAAGTTTTAAAATTCTCCTTTTTTGCTCTGGTTTTGCCTATCCTTTTTTAAAAAAAAAAAAAAAAGCATTACAGCTCTGTTGTTTGCAAAGTCATTTGTCTCTAGTCCACAGAGTAGTTTTGTTACTTGACAAACAGACTTAAAGGAGCTGCTGATTAAACCTTTAAAGTGATAACAGGGATTGTATTGTGTCAAGCGTGTGGGCTGGATTCCTAGATATCCAAAAACAGCATTCATAGAAAGACAAATAGCCATTATTTCAGATTTCTATCCTTTTCCCCCTTTTTCTTTTCTTTTTAAGTTTGAAAAGTTCAAGTAATTTAGAACACTGTAAGGGAAAATTGTGAGATTCTGCATCAAAGACAATATTTTCGAACTTTACAATGTCATAGCTATGTCCCTGACAGGACACACAACGTTTCTAGTCAATTGCAGTGATGCATACCAGGATGCCCTGCACAGTGTCCTGGTGTCCCTTTGTGCAATGGGATACATAATGCAACAGTTATGGCCCCATTTGGGCAATGGTTCAGGAGATGTAGCAACATGCCCCCTCCTGGGAATAGGATCCTCGTGCAGTGTCACAAATCATTACTACAAGATCCTAAGTCAGTTTACAGTGATGTAGTCGGCCTTCTGTAACCATGGATTCAACCATCCACAGCTTGAAAATATTCCCCCACCCCCCAAAAAAGTCCAAACAGCAAACCTTGATATTTCCAGTTTATACAAGGGATACCATTTAACTATGTGTTGTGTGCCTTCGAGTGATTTCTGAATCTAAGGTGAACCTATCATAGGGTTTTCTTGGTAAGTTTCTTCAAAGGGGGTTTACCACTCCCATCCTCTGAGTCTGAGAGACTGTGATTTGTCCAAGGTCGCCTGGTGGTCTTCCATAGCCAAGTGGGGAGTTCACTATGTTATTGTACATAATGGGATTTGAGCATCATGAATTTTAGTATCCATGTGGGGTCCTGGAACCAAACCCATGCAGATACCAAAGGCCCACTATCGATACCTAAGAGGGTAAGATAAAGGTAAAGGTAGTCCCTTTACATGAATATCTAGTCCTAACCGACTGTAGGGGGTGGTGCTCATCTCCATGTCTAAGCTGAAGAGCCAGCATTGTCTGAGGACTGCTCTGGTGATCATGTGGCCAGCATGACTCCACTGAACACTGTAACCTTTCCACTGAGAAGTGGTACCTATTTATCAACTTGCATTTGCATGCTTTCGAACTGCTAGGTTGGCAGAAGCTGGGGACTGGTGACAGGAGCTCACCCCATCATGCAGCACATGGGCCTCAAACCGCCAAGCTTATTTTGGATGTCGAGAGAGAGAGAGAGAGATTTTCTTTAAAGGCAAATCAATAGGATCAAGATCAAATCTGGCTTGAACTCTCAGTAGAAGACAGCTAAACTGAGGGTGTTGCACTTTGAACATATCGTGACATGACATAACTCACTAGAAAAAAAATGTCCAGCAAAGTGGAAGGCAGCAGGAAAAGAGTGACACTGCACTGCAACTAAATTGATTTCACCAATGAGGTCATTGCCTTGAGTCTTCAAAACAGTTTGCAATCTAGACCAAACATGGAAACAGACTGTGGTTGAAATCCTACATGGGGGGTAGTGCAGCATATATCTCTGCATGTGGGAGTCACACATTGATTGCACTTTGCAACCCTTGTGTTGAATGGCAGCAGGGTGTAACTAACTGTGTACTTGAATGCACAACCAAATCTGTAACCAAATGCAGAACTATGAACTGACAACCCAACCCCATACACATTCACATGTGCAAAAAGCATCACTTCTGCAAGGTGGAACTGAAAACAGACATTCTGCATCAGATTGAACTGTCTAATAACTTATGTGGGCATAAGAGGCCAGCAAGATTCTGGCCTTGGTTTGCTGCTGCAGACATGTACTTTATTTGGCTTGCAATGCATTCTGTGGAAGATGGAAGGAAGATAAGTTGGTTTTAAAATGTCCACATTTGACAAATGGACAACCCCCACCATTTCTAAAATATGTTCACACATTCTATATTCAGTGAGCATATGCATCAGCTTTGGGAACCCATTGATAAAATGTACACAAAACACAAACAGGTGGCTTTCTTTCTGATTAAAAGAAAATCAGCCTGGGAATCACAGCCACGGAGGAGAGGTAAAGAATTATGAATTATGACAGAGGTGCCTATTGCTAGGGGGCAACTCAAGTTTTGAGAAGTCCACAGACAAACATCCTTCAGCAGCATCCTTCCTACAATAGTTGGACTGGGGCTGGTTGATTTATCCAGCAGTTAGCAAATCATCCATTTAATTTCCTACACTGACCAAATGCATTGCTGCTCTACCTCACAGTATGAAATTAAGGTGGCAGTTGATTGCTTGATCCTACTTGTAGACTATAGGGCAAGCATTATAGAATCATAAAATTTTAAGAGTTGGAAGGAACCACAAGGAACTTGTAGTCCAACCCCCTGCCATACAGAAATACACAGCTAAAGCACTTGAAAGATGCCCATCCAACCTCTCTTTTAACACCTCAAAAAACAGAGTCCACCACCCTTCAAGGCAGTCTACTCAGTTGAACAGTTCTTACACTAAATAAGTTATTTCTAATGTTTAGGTTAAATCTCTTTCCTTTTCATTTGAATCCATCAATTTATGTTCAGGTCTCTGGAGCAGCACAAAATAAGTTCACTCCATCTTCTACATGACATTCTTTCAGATATTTAAAAATATTTAGAGATGGCAAACATGTCACCTTCAGTCTTCTCCAAGCTAAATATACCCAAACCCCCCAAGTGGTGACTCATAAGGCTTGGCTTCCACTTTTAATTATATTGGTCAGCCTTCTGACTGCTGTATATACTCCTGTATAAATCTAGAAATTTTAGTCAAAAAATTGACCCCACTAAACTGGGTTGACTTAGGCACTGGTCAATGTATGTACTATATTTTAACTCTTCCCCTTCTCTGAGTAGACTGGTGAAAGATAAAAGTGTAGTTCATCCCGGGAGCACCCAAAAGAAGCACCAAACTCCTCTGTTCTTTCCACCATGACACCTTTTTGATTGCTTGGGTGGGAAAATGGGAGCAGTGACACCTCTTTGGTGCTTTTCCTCAAGGGAGTGCCAAGAGGAATTTGGCTTAGATGGATCTGAATAACACATTTCTGTATGAAGACAATAAAGTTCTTTACACTGTTTGTTACATGCCCCTAAGTTTTATCCTTGACTTATCCATGAGTCATACCAAAATCCATAATTTTGGCCCCAAAACTTGCCCTCGACTTGTATGGGGTTGACTTATAGGGGCTTTTTACATTGGCAAGAAAGTGTGACCTGAAGTCGCCTTTATCTTAATGCTTAGCAGCTACATAGCAAGCCCCAGGTGTGCATTAAAAAAGTGTAGAGCTGCTACATTGAGGGGTGTGGGAACGACTTATCTGAGTGGTCTTTTCTGTGGCTCAGCAGTTACATGGGAAGCTGTCAGAACGCTACAAATACAGGCGGATTTAATTTTTTTTTTCCTTGCCGGCTGCAAATTGCGCTGTTGCACTGTTCGTGCCGCCGCGAACAGCGCTATTGCGATGGTCGAGGCTTGAACTGCGCTATTGCGCTGTTTGCGGCTGCGAATTGCGCAGTTTTAAATGATTTAAAGGGGGTTTGGGAGCTTTAAAAAACTGCGCGGTTAAACCCCAGCTTTTACACCTGGAGGGCATAGAACGTTTTAATTAGGAGTGAAGTCCACACCACGCATGCTCCCAACCCACGATCCATTCTGATCCGCACCTGCAGCGCAGCCTTTAAATGGGCGCCTTAAGGAAACAGAGCCCCATTTAACTGCGCAACTACACCTTAGCCTTTAGATGTACTAGCGCTGTAACGCACTTTTTAAAAAAGTAGTGGGTCAACCGAACTACTTTTTAAAAGCGCGTTTTTTCCCTTAAAATGCCAAAATGGCGTTTTCATGGCACACTTTCCCATTTTCTAATGTAAAAGCTGGGTTTTCAAGCAGCCTTCACAACACCTCTTTTTGCCAATGTAAAACGGACCATAGTGTAGTATATACAGTAATTCCAGTTTGTCAATATCCTTCTTGAACTGTGGTGTGCCCTGCCAGGACTCTGGAACTGTGGCCATTAGACAAGAATGTCCTCATTATTACTGACTTCTTTCCAATGTGTAACTCTGTTTGAACCAACTTTACAAGAAGCAGGTGATCTGAGAATTGGGGGGGATACACCTCAATAACAGAATTGTCAGGCATAGCCATGATACTTTGCTGCATGAGGCAAATAACAAAATATTGCCTCTCCCTTTCCAGGGACAAAAGCCAACCAGGTTGACAGTTGGACATTTCCTCAACAGTAGTAATAAGAAAGCGTCTGAAGGCAGCAGTTTATCTTGGGGTATGGGACTGAACGTCCTCTTCCAACACCTTCCTGCATCCTAAGGCAACTATTGCACTCTGTCTAATGATAGGGCTGGCCCTATAAATAGTTTTTTCTTAGGTTGACTGAAAGCATGCTACCTGCAGTCTGAGAATCTGATAACAGGCCAATAAATCCTATGATTGATATCATCTCCTGAGAAGGCTTACCTCTAGTTGACCATTTATATTTACATACATAAACCAAATGCATCCAGATATATACACTCAGGCCCTTTTAAAACAGCAACATTATTTTGTTACAATGAAAATTCGAAAAGTACAGAAAAGGATTTGTTGCCAAACACACTGCATTCTGAATCACAGCATTTAGCTGTTATGTGCACTTCTTTCATTATTAAATAAAAAGCTAGCAAACAAATGGGTAATTATAATCAAAAGCAGCTCATTTCCAAGCAACAGTCAAAACTGTAAGTTTGAGCCAATGCCTTAATGTGATGCAGGAGTGGATTTCTGTCACATTTATATCTCTTCTTTTTCCACACATTACCATGAACTTCTGAGTCGATTTTTCCCCCTCCAAGAAAAACTGGGTTTTACCACTGCCGTCTGTCTACTTTATGGTCTCCACAATTCATCTGATGCTTTTCATGCTGCTAGGCTGTCACCAAAATTTCTGCAGCAAAGAGGTTTAAAAGACAACACACTGGTGAAAATGTAAGTAAGATCCATAACTTGTTCCACATACATTTTGCCAATTTATATTTTCTTTTGATCACAAGCAGAAGGCCTCACCTTCCTTCAAAGCAAACCTGAATGTTCTAATTTGAGAGCTGGCAAGGAAAGAAGGAAGGAAGGAGCAGCTGATAAAACTAGGGGGGAATGAAGCTGGCCAGAGCCTCCAAGCACTAAGCCCAGAAATAGAGGACTGAAATAAGCCCTGGAAAGATGTCTATGGGCATATCTGCATGGACCAAATGAAACAGCCTTACTTAGTTTTCACAGCAAGCTCTCCAAACGACATACAGGATGATTGGAGCCAAATCAGAGCCTTTTAGTTGCCTCAGGACTTTAATATGGAGGGGGCTGGGAAGTGGGGATTTGTCATGGATTTAAGTGGAAATTTTGGATATTTGTGTGTATGTGTGTGTGCAAATTGTGTTCCATAGCAATGCCGATGTCAGGCTGGAGGGGAGGAGTTCAGAAATATGTACATTCACACACTTGAGAGCGGAGTAAAAAATAGAGCAGTCATGGCCATGTCATAGAATCATAAAGTTGGAAGAGAACTCAAGGGCCATCCAGTCCAACCCCTGTCATGCAGGAATACACAATCAAGCACTCCCAACAGATGGATATCCAGCCTCTGTTTAAAAACCTCCAAAGAAAGAGACTCCACCACTCTCCAAGGCATGTACTCCACTGCTGAACACCTCTTACCGTCAGTAAGTTCTTCTTAACGTTAAGGCTGAATCTCTTTTCCCATAGCTTGAATCCATTGCTCTGTGTCCTATTCTCTGGAGCTGCAGAAAACAAACTTGCCTCATTCTCAGTGTGACATCATATCACCTCTTAACCTCTTAACCTCTTCTCCAGGCTAAACATAACCAGCTCCCTAAGTTGCTCCTCATAAGTAATAGTTTCCAGATCTTTCACCACTTTGGTCACCTTCCTCTGGACACACTCCATCTTGTCAACATCCTTTCTGAATTGTGGTGCCCACAACTGGACACAGTATTCCAGATGAGGTCTGGCCAAAGCATAATAGAGTAGTATTATTACTTCCTTCATTCTAGACACTATACTTCCATTGATGCAGCCTAGAATCACATTGGGGTGGTACAGACCGCCCAAAAGGGGCGGTCTGTAGCTGCCCCAGGAAGCAGCGAGATGGGGCCAAGGCTGCTGCACTGGCAGCCTCAGAGGCCTCATCCTGCCGCTTCCAAAGGCCGCGGGGAAGCGGCAAACTGCTGCTTCCCCGCAGCCTCAAAGTGGGGTGCAGCAGGTGCTCTGGGTGCCCGCTGCACCCTGCTTCCTTCGGCACTGGTGAGGGGACAAAGGTGCCACCGCCGCGGCCCCTTTACCCTCTGGGTCCTTGGCGCAGCCGTTTAAACGCCGCGCTAAGGACCTGGCACAAAAAAGGAGCTCTGTTTCAGAGCTCTTTTTTGCACCTCAGGTTTCAGCCCTGAGTACTGCATCAGGTGGGAATCAGGGGAGCTAGAGAGCATGTGCACTGCGATGTTGTCATGGCATACGCAGCGTTTTTAAATACTGTGCGCTCCATGATGACATCATGGCACTCCTGTATGGACGCTGCCATTTTAAAATGGCGGCGCCCATACTCTTTAGGGTTAGGGAGGATGAGGACGCTGCACCCTCCCTAACCCTAAAGGTGGCCTTTAGAGCCCTAAAGGCGCTCCTTTGTGCCCATCTAGATCGGGCCAAAGTGTTTTTTAGCTGCGACATCATACTCTTGACTCATGTTCAACAGTTTCCGCATATACTGTGATTTATTGAACCAGGTTGTGTTTGGTAGGGAGAATTGTGTGAACAGTTCTCTTAAATTCACCTTGATGTGTGTAGACAAAACTGTCGTCACTGTGGATCAGGGTAACCCAAAAGTAACATGGATTTGCCTGTAAGGTGCTGGGTGAGGGCAGGAAACTGTAGCAGGAAAATGGTGGACAGAGCCTTGTCTCTAAACTATACCCTCAAAGGTAGAAATGAAAGATGGTTTCAGCCCTGAGGACTGCATCGGGTGAGAATCAGTGGAGCTAGAGAGCATTGCATTGCACACCACATGGATGTACATGCATATGTGGGCCAGTATCCTATTTATGATATATGCAAGTGTAATTCCAACTTACACTTGCACATGTACTTTTTTGGTTGTTGCAGAGATCAAAATTCCCTTCTTCCTTCTGTAAAGACAAATCTTCTACCTGCATGGCTCTGATAGCCCCCTCCCCCCTTCATTATTAGTGGAGAACAGAGCAGGACAGAGAAGCCTCTGACTATGTTGCCATAGCCAGACACAGACAGATGTCATCATCTTCTGAGCACTCTGGAAGACCCTGTCTGATCTTGGCCTGTACCTGGCTATGGGAACATAATCAGGTACTTCTCTGATCCTGCCCATGGAATGTCTCTTCAGAAGGGGCTATCATGGTAAGTTATCTGTGTATTGACAGGAGACCTGTAATGGAATTCCACATGCAGACCTTTTACACAATATGTGACCATCTACAATCTTTGCCATATTTATTAGGAATGTAACAATTATTTGCAAAATACTTGTCTGTGCTAAGAAAAGAGCCTTCAAGAAAAGGCTCATCATATACTGAGATGTTGATTGCATTTAGGAACATTGAGTTGAAGGCTTTATTTGTGCAGAAAATGTGTGCAATGAAATTTATTTTTCTGTACAAATGATGTCTTTGCACACAAAAGAGTGTGGGGTTGGGGTGTTGCTTTGTATTTGTCAAAAACAATGTTTTATGCACACAATCCTTTGCAAAAAAAAAAAAAGTCAAAGTACAAAAAAATATTGAAATGTGCAAAAATGCATATACTCTTGTCCAGTAAGCAGAAACTTTGGAAATTATTCATTCTGGCAGGCAAGACTGAAGTAAGCAAAGATTTATATTCCTAACACACAGGGGCACACACACATGTGTAGCAGCACACAAATAGGCCTGGTAGCATAGTAGTTCTGCATACAAACTCACACTAGGCTGAGGCATATATACCACAACCACCCAACTTGCAATGCACCCTCTGAAGCCCATCATTCCACAAGGCCATTCCATGCTTCATGGGGAGTTGGCAAGATTGGAGAAGTCTTTGGCTACATATCCATGGCCAAATGCAAAATGATAACATCATCTTTGACACATGCCAACATCCTCAGTACTACTGTAATCATTTCATGTCTAGTGTTACCCAGATTGCTGGGGTCCCAGGAGTGCAACCATAAATTAATATGTTTATAGGGGAATTTTAAATAATAGCTCTAATGAGAGTTATAGTACAGCTGGGGCAGCAGTGGCCTTGGGACCAACCCAACTATACCAGGTCCGAATCTCACAGACCACCAGAGGCAACTCCAAATAAGTTTTTGCATTTTTATTGAGGGAATAATCAACACACACAAAGACAAAGACACACACACACACACACAAAACACATTCATCCACATAGGCACAAAAGAGCTAGAAAGCAAAGATGGGAGAGGTGGAAAAGTTTGAGCCCTTGCTAATAGAGATATATTACCAACCATGGGTCTTGATGGGAGTCCAGAACAGGCAACACTCAATAACTGCTGTGGTTGGGGGGGGGGGGACAGCTGGTGTACAGAGGAGTCTAGTCTTGTCAGACCAACAGAGTGTCCGTCTCCTTGCAAACTAGACCAGTGAACCAGTATATATACCCAGAACTGTGTTGTGGGTGCAGAAACCAAGGCTTGAAAGGATTAGATTCTTGCTTAATGGTTCTCTAGGGGAAAGGATAGTATGGAGTAGAAGCAAATGCTCAGGTGATAGATGTGAATTCACTGGACAAAAGGGATTAACATTCACCATACAGGGAATGGCACAGAATGAAAGGGAGCGGGATGGGAACAGAATGGGGCAAAGGATGCATTTTACTGCATGGCAGAATGCATCCTTTGGGGCAAAGCAAGTATTTTACTGCACATGAAAATGCCACCACTGCCAGAAGTTCCCATTCTGTTCCTGATCTGTCCCACGGGAGGCAATTTTCGGGAACTGTTCAGAAGCATTCCCATCTGTTTTCATCCCACTCCCTTTCATTCCATGCCAGGCCTGTCCCAGGGGCCTGTGCAATAAGCTTAATTGTCAGATGCTTCTCCATTTTGGCCCACTCCTCACTGTACATGGAATGCCCATGGAGAGGGACTTCACAGGCTGTATGGTAAATCTGGAAGTGAGTGGCTTTGGGCACTGCAGAAAGAGGAAAAGCATACTAACCTCTGCAGCAACCAAAAAGGAAAATTTCCACACACATATGCCAGTAATAGGATGTTAGCCAACCTCTTCCCTTCCATACACACACACACACCTTGATGCACTCCCATCCCACAGCAAAGACCAGTAAAGTAGTATTCAAAGACATAGTCATATTAGTCTGCTGCAGCCTAGATATACAGAAAAACCCTTGTAGCACCTTTGGGACTAACTGAGAAAAAGAAGTCTCCAGGATAAAATTTTGTGGACTCCAGTTCACTTCATGAGATGCATGGAATGAAGCCTCTGTGGACAGAAAGAGAGGGGGGAGGGAGGGAGAGGAATGCAAAACATGTGGGTATGTTTGCCTGTTTATCTTGGCTTTTATGAAAGCCTATTTTCCATCTTGTCCCCTTAATTCCTTTTTTAAGACTGTTGTTAAATCTGATCCTTTCACCTCATCATCATACCAAAATGTTTTGTATTCTTATTACCATTAACAGTCCCCTCCATCTGTCCACAGAGGCTTGACTCTATGCATCTAATGAACAGGACCAGAGTCCATGAAAGCTTACAATAGAAATTTCCTTTTCTCAATTAATTACAAAAGTGATTCAGGATTCCTTTCTGTCTCTTTATTGTAAGACCACTCTTTTCCCACTATTATTGTAGTGGTTTGATCATTGGACTATAACTCTGGAGACCAGGGTTTGATACCCATTCAGCCATGGAACCCACGTTCTCTCAGCCTCAGGGGCAGGCAATGGCAACCCTCCTCTGAACAAATCGTGCCAAGAAAACCCATGATAGCTTCACCTTATGGTCTCCATTAATCAGAAACAACTTGAAGGAACACAACATACACATATTGGCATCAAGGAAAGAAACCAGGAACAGCAGTAATTTTGGAATTGGAAACCGGGGAACAGCAGTAATTTTCCCTGATCAGCTGGACTGCAGGGAAAGTTGGTGGAGTCCCACCAGCTTCAGAGTCCTACAGGGAGCAGCTGAGAGCTGCATGCAGCTCCAAGATTGGGGAATGTAGATAGGGTTGCTAGAACTCAGAGTTAGTCTTTATGAGTAATCTCCCGGCAGGAGATAAGAGTGCAGATACTCCAAGTTTGGGGAGCCCAGCTCCAGGCAAGAGGGAAGGGGTGTGCAAACCTTCAGTTCAGCCAGTAAAGCAGAAATTTGCTACAATTTGCAAGGGTTCATTGATTTGTTACTGTGTCTTGCAAAGGCAACTACTCCAAGTAGGAATGTAGAACCCGCAGCCTGCTATATGCTATTGGGCTACAACTCCCATCATCCTTGGCTACTCTCTCTGCAGGCTAGGACTCGGCAACGTCTAGAGTGCTGCAAAGGAGAAGGTGCTCTCCATTCTTCATGTCTTCTGCTTGCCTTTGAATTTCCTTCTTTCCCTCTTTCTTTTCTACCCACTTTTTCTTCTCATCAGCCTCTGAGAGTGCCTACTGAACCATCAATACCATCTCAATCTAGCTGGGAAAACAAATGCAGAACATTGAGAAGTGCATTTGTATCCAGTTTTCATAAGAGTGATGAAAGTTTTATAGAGACACATTACATTACTGCTGAAAGCTAGACAAATGAGTTCAGAAAGTTGCAGGCAAAAATTGAGAAATCTCCCCGCATGCGCATTCCCACTGCAATCCAACATTAAATCCTTAGGAAATGAGTATGCATGAGATTTAATCTCTGCGGAAAAGCCAGCTGAGAAGGCCACAGGATGGCACAGGGAGGGAGGGGGGAGGGAATTAGTTGGGAGAGGGAGGATGAAATCAGTTCATATTTCTGCTAGTGAAAGAGCCAAATCTGGTATTTTGCATTAGCTGCCTTGGTGGTTCAGTGCTATTTCAAAACCCTTTTTGGACAAAAGATGTTCCACCGCTTGCTTTCCAAGCCTTGATTTCTCTAGCGATGCCAGATTGAAATAATATTATAAATCATCTGGAATGAACCTAAGAGGTGGAGGAACTGCCACTTTTTTGTATGTAGTTAATCGTATGTGCCCAATGTTATCTCTTAAGTACCTATTATGGCAAAATCCTCTCACTGCTCCGAATGCCGCCTCCTAATCACATTATTTCTATTAAGTGCCTGGCAATCAAGTTAGCCGTGTAGCATCATGACCCACCAAATTAAATCACTGGTCCAATTTATTTATTTATTTTTAGAAACGGTGAGGAAAAAGGGATCAATATTAGAGCCAAAAGGCGTATGAGCAATAAAGCACTGACCACTGTCTAGCAAATAATATTGATCTTCCCTGTTTAACTGCTGAAATAGTGTGTGCCTAGTGCCCTGCTTTCTTTATTAGGAGACTGTGTTTCAGTATAATTAGGTTCCCCTTTGCTAGATGTCAATGTGATTTTTTAAAAAAAAAATAATAATAAAACAGATGTCTGACATTTTTCCACCATCAATCTCTAGGCCCTCTGTATCCAAAAGCCATCATTTGGTCATAATTCACTGGGATAGGAGAGAAGCTGGATGGGGTAATTAAGGGTCCAGAGGTGAAGAAGCCGAGGAATCAGACAGTAGCTGAGAAAACCGAGTGAGGCAGAAGAGATCAGGATCCAGTTCCAAAGGTTAAGAAAGGAGGGGAGAGTTTCCAGGCTGGCTTTGGTACAAAGTGGGTAATAGACATTGTTTCCAATGGGTGATGAGAGCTTGTAGACTGCCTTAGGTAGGCTACATACAAGGAAGCTTACAGGCTGAACATACTTGCTATTGCTATTGCTATACCTGCTGATATATTCTTACATTCCAAATCAATGCTGTTGCACAAGTAGATGATCTTCCAAACAATGCTAACAATGCTAACATAACTAAATATGCCTAAATCATTCTACGCTTAATTTGAAACATGATGGGAATTGTAATACGGCAGTGTTTACTACTTCTATGTTGAAATAAAATAATAAATAAATAAATAAGCTAACCATCTATAAGAAGAACTCGTTTATCATGTTTTGTTCCTTACATGCCCGGCAGGGCTTTGATTTCCACTAGCACAGACAAGGGCCTGTATACCAAAGTCTCAAACCAAAGAGCATGGAAAAACGTTTTCAAGAAGAGAATAGCAAATGTGTTCCATTCTGCCATAGGCAGCCCAAACAATTCCTAAGAACAAGCTTCTTTTTGCCAAGGACGCCTGTAAGCATGAGTGGTCCATTAACTGTGGAAGGGGGACTTCATGAGATCCTCTTGGAAGACCCCCATACACTAACTCTGCCCAAAAGTATGGTGATTACAAGCTGGGAGGAAATTGATAAAAAAAAAAACACTAGACATTGATGTGGATAAATGTAAGGCGATAAATTTATCATAGCATGGGTTTTTGTTGCCTCTTCTTGCTCTTGTGTGCCTTCAAATAGTTTCCAACTTATGGCAAACCTAAGGGGAACCTATTAATGGGTTTTCTTGGAAGGTTTCTTCAGAGGGGTTTTGCCATTGCCATCCTCTAAGGCTGTGAGAATATGACTTGCCCAGTGGATTTTCATGGCCGAGCCAGGATTCAAACCCTGGGCTCAAAAAGTTTTAATCCAACGCTCAAAACACTACACCACATTGGCTCTTTTGTTGCCTATAGTTTGTTACATCATATGCATATGAAATATTACCCCATATTTCAGATACACAGGCAGATGGACATATATGTATATGCAACACAAAATAATACTTCCTTTGAGTATCTTTGATGATCATCACGATGATTACTATTATTATTATATTTATTTCTATCCTGCCTTTCCCCCAGTTTGGGACTCAAAGCGGCTTAGCCAGCCTCTACCCGACCTATAATTCCCAGGGTTACCCTGTCAGAGAGAATCACGATTAAACTCATTTAAGCTCTCTGACATTTGGAGTAACTGGGATGAATGAAATGTTCAAAGCATCTAAAATAAGATCAGGGATATTGCAAATTTGAAATTCAGAGTGAAGTAATGAAATCTCCAGGGTGACTCCAGGATATGTTTCCAAAACAAACTGCATTTTATACTTTTTGCATATCTTGGGGAATGTGTAGGAGGTGATAGGTGAAGAAACAACATTGGATCAGTTTTTAGTCACTTGTCAAATTAAGCCAATATAAGCATAAAATATGTAGGTCAGACCAAGGACTGCCTGTCAGTTCAATGCTAGGTTTGCAAAGGCATCAGATGTGTTCCATTCTGATCCACTGCTGTGACTTCTGAAGCTCAGTCTGCACCAAACATTGTTCCTAATGAACATGGCCAACCCAAGATATTTCATTGCCTGAGGCAAGGTAAAAGATAGAGTCCTTTCCTATTACATGGACAGAAACTGATGAGACTGACTGATGAATACTACTTTGACACAGATCTTGGTTACATTATTTTTGGGACTACAATTCACAGAATCACCATTGGATAATTATGAGAGTTGTAGTAAAAGAACCACTACCTTTCTAACATTGTCAGTGGGCCAAGATCTTGCACTGCATCTGGGGGAAGCAGGCTAGTTTACAGTGAGAGATGAGACCATGTAGGCATGCAGCTCCATCCTACAATATCTCATGGCCAATTGTAATCCTTGCATTTACCATCTGAGGTACCACTTCACTCTGATCAAGGTAGAGTCAATGACTTTGCAAAGTCACAGGGAAAGATCTTTCCCCACAGTCTAGTAAAGGAAAATGCCAGGGACTGAACTGAAGTTTTTCTTCTGCAGTGTGCAGTAAATCATACTGAAAACAGATAAAGCAAGAAAGTGAGATTCCAGGATATGACTCTGTTTGGACTCTCCTTCTTTCCATACTTTTGGCAACTTTGGACTGCCCTCCAGAAATGCAGGACTACAATTCCCATCATCCCCAGACAACAAGGCCAGATTAAGAATGGGTGCTGCATGCTGTACATATATTACAGCATTACAGAGATTTTATATGTAGAGGCATGGATCTCCCTCCCTGTGAAAGAGCTCACTATAATGTTCAGTGAATAAACAAGATAAAAATGGAAACAGATACATATTATATTTATTAATTCTTCCTGTTTTCAAAAATTCTCATAATTATGGAAAAGGGAAGGGAGGAGGAGAGAAACAGAAAATGTATTCCTAATGAAAAATAATTTAAAACTATCTTTCAGTCTTTTCAGATATCAGCATGATATCTAAAGATGTTGAAATCCCTTTTGTCATTTAGTCAATTGGAGAATTTTGAATTCTTAATTGTTTGATCTCATTAGTGTAATGCTTTAAAATATACAGTGTTTAAAAAATAAGATAGTTTTCAAAGACAACTATTTGGGGTTGTTTAAAAATAAATTAGTAAATATAGCTATAGGAACAAATTCATTAGATTACAAGTCAAAAATAAATAGTGCAATGTTAATAGTATACTTACTTAATGGAGAAAAAATGTCCACATAACTTCATTTTGATCCAGTTCCAATTTCAATCACAGTAACACATTGTGTTACCTGATGTTACTACATTTATGGTTACTGTTAAGTATCTATTGGATAATACACATGAGATCTGGTATACTCATCCTGTTTATGCATTCTTGTTATATATCCATCTTTAATATGTTAAGCAGTGTGCATATCCACACTTGCAGGTTCAGGTTTTCTAAAAAAAAGAAGAAGAAGAAAAGAAAGAAAGAAAGAAAGAAAGAAAGAGAAATTTCATCTCCTTAGTGTGAAATGGACTAAACCAGAAGTTGTTTATAATCTGGTTTAGTTAACTTCAACATCCTTTTAATTCTATGCATAGAGGAAGGAGCATCTGTCAGCAGTAAAATGGAACAGGTAGACACTGGTACAAATACAGTAGATGGCTCAATTTTTCTCTTGCTGGGAGATTCTCCTTCTTCCAGTTTGCTTTCTCCATAACAATTTATATGGTTATCAACCTAAGCAATTTAGGAACAAAAACTGGTAACTACTCTTATTACCTGGACCACATCTGCTCATCCAGAATCTCCTTAGAATAAATTGTGGTGAGGTTCAGCAATGTATCACAGAACACCTTCTATGTAGTGACAGTCCCAGAAGTACTTGGAAGTCAGGTACAGTCCATGAACCAATAAACATATCCATTCTTAATTTGAATGACCCATAACCATGGCATAACAAGAGAATGACGAAATTAGAACTGAGAACTGCACTGACACTTTGCAGTGTGGAATGTTTCTTTCCATTCAGCACCATGCACATTAATGGAGCTGTATTTATTATTGTGAACTGCCATCATGTCAACTTTGACATATGGTGAACCTATGAATGAGACACCTCTAAGTCACTTGTCATTAGCAGGTCTTAGTTCATTAGCTCAGGCCTTGAAAACTCAGAGCTGTGGCTTCCTTGATTGAGTCTATCCACTTGTATGGAACTATCTATCTATTACCAATAATAATAGTAGCAGCAATGAAGGCAGTGGTATTTTGAGGCTGGCAGAGGCTCAGCCCTCTTTTAGTACGCTATTCCAACCATTCTTCCCAGGTTTTTCATCCAATAGTCCATCCAATAGTCAATCAACATTCAATAGTACAGTAGACCAACATTCTATATCTATTGGGATAGTCCATATCTATTGGGCTATGTTCTTTTCAGTTCTCACTAAGGTATATTTTTCTGAGTGGTGATGGTACAGAAGAGGTGAACTCTTGGAAGGCTTTCTCACCTATCACTTCAGCAATATGTTGGAGTTTTTCAGGCCTAATTAAACCTCTTTCTCAGGTGTTGATGATGCCTTTTTGACTTCATAAATAACCATCACCCAGAGAAACGAGACTGCTGTTAGCATATAGAGGTTGAGTCTTCCTTATCCATAATTCTGAAATCCAAAACATTCCAAAATCCAATGGGTGGCTAAAATAGTGACCCCTTTGCTCTCTGAGGGTTCAATGTACACAAACTTTGATTCAAACAAAAATATTTAAAATAATGTGCATAAAATCACCTTCAGGCTATGTGTATAAGGTATATATGAAACATAAATGAATTTCATGTTTAAACATGGGTCCCATTTCCAAGTATATGCAAATATTCCAGTATCTGAAAAACTCCAAAATCCAAAACAATTCTAGTTCCAAGCATTCCAGAAAATGAAGACTCAACCTAATCCTTTATACACCATAGTTGGTCTTGCCATCAGAGGCAGCTGTCTCAGGCAGTAGATTCTAGGAACCATGACAGGACAGTAAATTGTTAGTAATTTACTTGCTTATTCTCATACTTTAACTGCCTGAGATAATGAAAGGGGCTTGTGGGATTTTCTGTCTCATGATGACCCAAACTAACACGGTTGATTTGGGTTATCATTTACATCGATTTGGGCAGTTGCTCCTCTTCCTCAGGCAACAAAATATCTTGGGGTAGCCTTGAAATGTATATGGAACTTGTTCTGCCACCCTCAGTTTCCTCCCCTGCCATCTCTATCCCTTCTCAAATTCTCTTCCCTTAGTCATTACAAGGAGAGTATTCAAACACCTGTAACACATACCCTCCAACAGTTTCTATTTGGCAGGGACAGGACAAATTAATCCTCTGTTTCCCCACTCTTTCCAGCTACTTATAAAATGTCACAGTTTCCCTCTCCTCCTTCTACTCCCCCCTTTGTTTTAATCTTACTTCAACTGCTGCAAACTGAATTCAAAATGTAAAAGTAGTTTGCACTCTATTAACTCAGCAAAGGGGAGGGGAGAGGAGGAGGAAGGATCTTGTTCTTCCCTCTAGGCTTAAGCAAAAGTAAACTGCTGCATGCTCTCCTAGCTTGTGTGATATTCCTCCTTTATAACCTTTGCTGTTTTGATCACACTCTGATGTTCCTTGGTTGCAGTGCCCCGGTTCTCATCTGTGAAATGTTGGAGAGTATGGTAGAGTTCTCATTTTTAAACTTTCTCCTTTGTTTCCCAAGAAGAAAAGAAGTTGCACTGACGTGGCCCTGCCAGTTTTGGCTTCAAACTTCTGCATGTTACCAGGAAATTAAAAAGATAGAGAAACTCATAAAATTGTGCTATTTGATTGACTCCTGTGGCTTAGTTTTCGTTTCTTAATGGTGTATGTGCCAGTTTGGAAAGTACAGCCATCAGTGATTTCAGAACAAGGGGAGAAAAACCTTTCTGCAGATGTTTCGGCAAGCGCCGACAGGCCTACATTCCTATGTCATGAGGAGAACAAAGGGTTATTTCTGCTTCTTCCATTCGAGTGCTTGTTCCCTGAGCCAGATTTGCCCTCCTCATGTAAGATGAGTCTTGTGTAGCATGTCTGTTGTTCTGGCAATTCTAGGGCAGCTCAGGCTTTGTCAGAAACTCAAGCGATCGTGAAAGCTCTTGGATTCCAAATTTATAATCCCACCTGGTGATAACAGCTGTTCAGTTTTTTTTTAATGGCTCAGTGGAATGAATGCATAGATTATATATTCTGTGGGGGCCACAAGAGCTGCGTTTGGACTCCCAGCCCCCTAACTTAAACCAAGTTAAACATGAACATTTAGCTGTAGACTTCTCTCCCATCCTTTCAACCTGAAATATTAATCTCCTGCTGTGCCAATGCCAACTTGGGTCAATGCACACACCTGATGGATGTTTTCATGCATTTCCAGTTAATCATAATATCCTTTCATTTCCAACCTGATCCATCTCTACAGAATAGGGTTGTCAGTATTAACCCAAAGGGTGCATTTCTTTATTTCTAACAAAAACTATGCACAGGTTTGGCCCTACCATAAGGGAGCATCCACCTCAGGAAGCACGTGTTAGAGAAATGGCAGTACAAATTGCTCTGCATCCACTAAGCTAGCCTTCTAGCTTCAGATATAGAGTGCGCCCGTGTCATATGCAAGCACACCATAGGTGGCTTTCAGCTTACGCTGAAGCTGTATGCTGGAAGTGGCAATGGTGCGTGCACCACACTGCACCACATGAACAAGCCCATTGTTTTCAATGGGGCTCAAGCATATGCGGTATTTGCCTTACGCAGTGGGGTCCAGAACGGATCCTCCATGTAAGGAAAGAGCCCACTGGAATAGAGGATGCTCTCCCATTGGTAGCAATGAAGTAAAATTTAACAACCTGTCCAGTTGACTTAGGTATAGATAATAGGAATGGGCACCACCTTGTCCTTTGTTTCAAGTAGCAAAACATATTGGACCATGCATGTATGTGCAGTGGGAAGTACTTATATAACTGCAAGTTGAGCCTCCATTATCCAGCATTCCAAAGTCCAAAACCAAAACTTTTTTCATAGGTGGCTGAGATAGTGATACCTTTGCTTTCTGATGGTTCTCGGTACACAAATTTTGTTCCAGTCACAAAATTATGTGAAATATTGTATACCATTAACATCAGGCTATGTGTAGCTATGGGCAGCTATAAAAAAGCTAGATAAGATCCTAAAGAGTAAAGACATACAAATGAGGACTGCTTTGGTCAGGCCCCACCTGGAATACTGTGTCCAGTTCTGGGCACCACAGTTCAAAAAGACATTGATGAACTGGAGTGTGTCCAAAGGAGGGCGACTAAAATGGTGAAGGCTCTTGAAACCATGCCCTATGAGGAACGCCTTAGGGAGCTGGGGATGTTTAGCCTGGAGAAGGGAAGGTTAAGAGGTGATATGATAGTCCTGTTTAAATACCTGAAGGGATATCATATTGAGGAGGGAGAAAGCTTGTTTTCTGCTGCTCCAGAGACTAGAACGCAGAACAATGGATGCAAACTTCAGGAGAAGAGATTCCAGCTCAACATTAGGAGGAACCTCCTAACAGTAAGGGCTGTTTGACAGTGGAACAAACTCCCTCTTTGGAGGTATTTAAGCAGAGGTTGGATGGCTATCTTTCGGGGATGCTTTGATTGGGAGTTCCTGCATGGCAGGGGGTTGGACTGGATGCCTCTTGTGGTCTCTTCCACCTCTATGATTCTATGATTCTATAAGACTAAAGTCAGAATCATCCAAGCCATAATATTCTCGATCACCATGTATGGAAGTGAGAACTGGACAGTGAAGAAAGTGGACCCTGGGAAAAAAACTTGAGATGTAGTGCTGGAGAAGAGTGGACAGCCAAAAAGTCAAACAAATGGGTCCTTGAACAGATCAAACCAGAACTCCCCCTGGAAGTCATGATCATGAAACTGACCACATTATCACTCTACAGTCTTATAGTGCTGTTATTCCACTTTTAATGCTCTGGCTGCATCCTGTTGCATTCTGGGATTTGTAGTTCAGTGATGCCTATGGGCTCTGGCTGAAAAATCTAACCCCCCCCCAAAAAAAACCCCCCTGAAAATCCAGGAATGCAACAAGAGGCAGCCATAGCAGTTAAAGTGGAATAGCAGCACTATAAGAGTGTAGTGCAGTAATCTAATGAGGCTGTCATACATCAGGAGAAGGCATGACTCATTTGAAAAGACATTAATGCTTAGAAAGGTGGAGAGAAGTAGAAAGAGAAGAAGACCATACACCAGGTGGCTATATTCAATTAGATTATGGACATGAATATACAGGACTTAAAGAGAGCAGTTGGAGGACAGGGGGGCTTGGAGATGTCTCAGTCACAGGGTCACCATGAATCGGTGTTGACTCTAGGGCATTTAACAACAGCAAATATGTGTAAGGTGTATATGAAACATATATAAATTTTGTGTTTAGACTTGGGTTCCATCTCCAAGATATCTTATTATGTATAAATATGCAAACACATGCATTCTGAAATCCAAAATAAATAAATAAATCCAATTCTGGTCCCAAGCATTTTGGATTAGGGACACTCAACCAGTACTGTTTTTGTTTTCCTCTTTGCATCATTATTACCAGGCTACTTTTCCACTGACCTCCTTTCAAAGTTGTTAATGTGATTTTAAAAAACTTTCAAAATGTGCATAATAACAAAATACAACATTGAACAAAACACACCATACTGAATATTTTTAAAAGATTGCAACCAGCAGGAAAAAAAAACATAACAAGAAGAGGAAGAACATACACTCCAGATCAAAGGCTTAACAAAATAAAGCCGCCTTAACAAGATGCTGAAAAGGGGCACTGCCTAAAACATCCTGTCTCATTGTCATCACTATATACTTTTGTTGGCATTGAAACATGAAGTTAAACCTCTGGTGAAAATCTTAACAAGGTGGGAATTTCATATGAGAGAAGATGGTTCTTATAGTACCCTTGTTTTTACTTGATGTCGTATATAATGGAAATAGAGCATCCATGGATTTTGGTATCCAGGGAATTCCTAGAACCAAATCCCAGTGTAAACCAAGGGCATATTTTGCTTTTTAATGTTAAAATTACAGAGGGGACCTGAAGTCTTCTTAAAAGATTAACTCCTGCTGCATGCAAACATGTATGAATGTACACACACACACACACACACACATAGATATATGTATCTCTGTTTGGGAAACCCAGTTTGGGACAAAATAAAAGGTATCCTAACCATAAAGGACGAGGCACCACCTTGTAAGATGTTCAATAAAAACGTTTGGTAGAACATTACCAAATAAAAGCTCAAACCACTAATATAAATGTAAATTCATGCTTCTTAGCCATGCTCAAAATGGAGGACATTTTGAAATTTTTCCTGGACAGAAAGTTAAAATCATAGAAAAGGAGGACTTCAGGTCACCCTGTCCTTAAAGGAACTCAAGGAATAAATCTTGCCAAGAAAGCACTGTGATAGACTCAGAGTTGACTTGTAGGCACATAACAACAACAACAACAACAATTTAACAACAATAAATGTACCAAATAATAAATGAAATTTCTGAATTGGACCATCAATTATTTCCATTTCCTCCCAATTCCTGGGAGGTTTATATCTCATGAGTGACAGTTCCATTTTACCAGTGAAGAAATGTGACACAAGATCTTGGATGAGCAGGGACTGGACATGCATTGATGTCTTATAAGTTCAGCACTCCCCATTGAATCTGCTGGCTCTCTCAGAGGAGGAATTTCTCTCAATTTTGAATGGAGCCAATTCGAATTCATGTAAATTCACTAGTTTAGCAAATTTACACGAAATCTAATTGCGTTCTGAATGCATTCAGAATTACTTCCCGTTTCCCGAAAATGACCCCCCATTAGCCTACTTAGCCCCCAGTCTCCACGGGCAAGCAGAAAGTGAGATACTCTAATATGCAATTACATGGAACCCCATGATTGCGTTCAGAATGACTTCCCATTGCTCGAAATTGCATGAGATACACTCATACACAACTACGTGAAACCCCATGATTGTGTTCAGATTGCCATTGGAGTATACCCCCAAATTCCGTCGTATGATAAACTCCAGAGAGAGGTTTCATATGGAAATCCTTTTTTCTTTTCTTTTTAAAGAACTATAGCCTAACATTTTTCTTTGCTGAAGTGTAATAAAGCAATAACCTCTCTTTTCCTCTTTGATTTGTCCTTGGAACATCCTTTCTCTCGGTGATGGCTGCCTTTTATTTTGTCACAAGCTGGATTTCCCAGTTTGGCCAAACACATTCCTTGAAATAAGAAAAAAAGATTTTTTTATTTTTTTATTTTTTACAGTTCCAGCTTTCTGATATGAATAGATGCTTTCCTCATAACTTCTTTGGATATGTATTGCCTATGATGATAGATTGAAAGTCATCGCTTAGTGACTGGAATTATTTCTCTGGTGGTGTAGTAACTCCCAGCGATCACAGATTGTTAATGTCTTTGCTTGATGGACAATGAATATAGAGTAGAAAAGAAACTAAAGGTTGGATCCAGCCTCAGGATGTATCTATGCTGCACAATTAATGCAGTTTGACACCAGTTTAACTACAATGGCTCCAATGTTATAGAATTCTGGGGTTTGTAGTTTTGCAAAACATTTAGACTTCCCTACTACTACTACTACTACTACATCATTATTTTTATCCCACTCCCTCCAACAGACAAATGGGACTCAAAGTGGCTTACAATTTTAAAAAAAATACAATTAAAAACACACAAAAGTGAGCATTAAATAAACTATTACAGTATTAAAATGCATCATTAATTTAAAAAGAATAAAATGCAGCTTTAAAAGATTAAAAAATCAGTACAATTTAAACAATACAACACCCCCCAGCCCATTCTTTACAGATTTTCTGTTTTCAAAGCTGGTCTGAATAAAAACATCTTAGCCTGCCAATGGAAAGCTAAACTGTCTCCCACAACAAACTACAAATCCCAGGATTGCATAGTATGGAGCCATGACATTTAAAAGGAATCAACTATTTTAATTCAGCCTTACACAACTGACTTTCTGGGATTCATGTCATAATCCACTCATTCCTGAATGTGAGAAACTAATTGTGTTAATTTAATTTCTATCTTACCTTTCCCCTAATGTGGGGCCCAAAGTGGCTTACAATTTAAATTACAACAAAATAGATAACAATATGTATTCCAAAACTTTAGAAAGCATTAATCCAATTAAAATATTAGTTAGTCCAAGTAATTGTATGGTGCTATCACACTTGATCATGGCTCTTCCTTAAATGGACAGTAACTGCATAGAAAGGATCACACAACTGGCCCTGAATCAATATAGCTAATGTATTTTTCAATTTATTTTCTATTTATGTATTCATTTAATCATTTTATTTTTGTACTATCCAGTCAATACTATTTCACGTGTGTCAAAAGGGGCCCTATTTTGTTCCAGAGCCCCATTCAGCATTCTGCTGCCACATAGCAGAGTTAATGCCGTTTGACCCCACTTTTAACTATCATGGTTTCATCCTATTGAATTCTGGGATTTGTAGTTTGTTGTTGCCCCAGAACTTTCTGACAGAGCGTGCTAAATATCTAACAAAATTACAGATCCCAGAATTCCATAGCACTGAGCCACGGCAGTTAAAGCAGTATCAAACTGCTTTTATTCTGCAGTGTAGTTGCAAACTTTTTCGCATGGATTTTGGTAGGTCTGCTCTGGGTGTACGTTGCCTGTCACCTTCCAGATGTTTTTAAACTGCAGCTCCCCTAATCCCCCACAATGAGCCATGCTGGAATGCTGTTTGTACTTGCAGGTTTTTAAATGCTGTGAATTTTTAGCTAGTGCTTCTAAATGACCCGCCATTGCCCAAAATTGTGTGAGATGCTTTAATTCGTAATAATGTAAAACCCATGATTGCGTTCGGAATGACTTCCCTTTTGCCCGAAATTGCGTGAGAAGCTTTAATTCGCAATAACGTAAAACCCCATGATTGTGTTCGGATTGCCATTCTTCCAATTTTTGACATCTGATAAGGTCCTCCCATGCTGGTAACTGGAATCTTTTTCTGTATTAGTAATGGGGATGTAGTTTAAACAAAAGAGAGAGAAAGCTGAAATCTTGTTGCATGTCTTATGCATGCATAACTTCCCCTATGGAAGCAGTTTGACATTTTTGTCCAATGTGGAGCAGTTGCATTTAGTTCAAGGCTGCAGAAATAGAACTGTGCATGTGGTACAACTGCACACAGATGTGCATTCCAGATGAATGCACATTATGCATTTGGTTGTACATTTAGTTGGTGCCAAGAGATTTGGTGTCTTGGCTCAGTTGTACAATGCAGCCATTAAAAAGGAGGGTTATAAATGTGCATATTTATGCTATGCAATCCAATGTAATCTCTCAGACAGAAAGAAAGAGAGAAGGAACCCTTTTTGTGTGACTAACCAGGATCAAAACTGCCTGAAGACTTGTTGCCATGTTAAACAAACAAACAAACAAGACAGCACTCCTTACTTGTTGCATGTTCAATAACCAAGTCTACAAGATATTACTAGCTTCTTTCTTTCAGTTAGTATCAAAGGTGCTACAAGATTGCTTTGTATATTGATGAATACTTTCTGGATCAGTTGTTGTTGTGTGCCTTATGGCAACCCTAAGATGATCTTATCATGGGTTTTTCTTGCAAGATTTATTCAGAGGAGGTTTACCATTGCCGTCCTCTGAAGCTGAGAGCATGTGACTTGCCCGAGACCCAGTGGGTTTGATGGCTGAACTGGGAATGAAACCCTGGTCTCCAGAGTCAAAGCCCAACACTCAAACCACTACACCACTCTGGCTGTCAATGGAATATGGTGCTGGATCAGAAACACTACTTTTTCCCCCTAGATTATCATTCCCAGTGGCCATGCTGACCAGGGAATTCTGGAAAGCAGCCCAAAATGAAACTTTTCTGTATGCTCCATCTAATCAAATGCTGAATTATGGCTAAAATGGGGTGGGGGGGGTGTCACACTTCAAAGAGGAATCTCATATTACTTCAATGCAGTTTCCAAAGCACTTTCATAATAGAGGGCCCATTCAGACTACGTTATAAACCGGTTAGCAAACCGGTTTAAAATCAAGAAGTTCACACTGAAACCGGATTAAACACTACTGAATCCGGATTTTGCACACCCGTAGCGGGGTAAATCCCCCATAACCCAGGTTTTCCCAAAGCGGGTTTTTTACCGTTTCTTTTGGGAAAACCCGGTTTGCGGGGAATGTGAACTTGGCTCCAATCACAATCGGGTCAAGTTCAGAGGAGGGGAGAAGGCCAGGGGGAGGAACATGCCTCCTCTCCAGGCAAAATCGGGCACTCCAGCATTTTTAAAATATTTTTTTTTACTGTATTTTAATTAATTATTTATTTTATTATTTTATTTATTTTAGAGTTATTTTATTTATTAGTTATTTATTGTATTTTATTGTATTTTATTTATTAGTAATTTAATTGTATTTAATTGTATTATATTTTAGTATTTTTAAAATATTTTTTAATTTCTTATTTTTTTATTATTTTTTTCAGTTTGACAGCTTATGCGCATTCTACGAGGCTCCTTTCCCATCGAATTCTATGAATGCGGAAAAAGGGAAACTCCTGTCCATATATGGATTGGGGTTCCCTTTCATGGGGCCCTTTAAAAATTGAAAGGGAACCCCAATCCATATATGGACAGGAGTTTCCCTTTTTCCCCATTCATAGAATTCGATGGGAAAGGAGCCTCGTAGAATGCACATAAGCTGTCAAACTGAAAAAAATAATAAAAAAATATATAAGAAATTAAAAAAAATATTTAAAAAAATACTAAAATAAAATACAATAACTCAGGTCAAGTTCAGGGGAGGGGAAAAGGCCAGGGGGTGGAACATGCCTCCTCTCCTGGCAAAATCGGGCACTCCTGATTTTTTAAAATATTTTAATGTATTTTTTATTAATTATTTATTGTATTATTTTTTATTTTATAATTATTTCATTTATTATTTATTTCATTGTATTTCATTGTACTTTAGTGTATTTTACGGCAGTTTATTTATTAGTAATTCATTGGATTTTTTGGTATTTTTTTGGTATTTTTTAAAATATTTTTTTTTCTTTTTTCCCCCCAGTTTGACAGCTGTCATTCGCATTGGCTGTTCCGTTTTTATGAATGGGGCAGAGGGGGAATCCCTGTCCATATATGGACTGGGGTTCCCTTTCAGGGCCCCATTCATTCTTTAAACTGGAAGGGAATGAATGAGGCCCTTTTAAAGGGAACCCCAGTCCATATATGGACAGGGATTCCCCCTCTGCCCCATTCATAAAAATGGAACAGCCAATGCGAATGACAGCTGTCAAACTGGGGGAAAAAAAGAAAAAAAAATATTTTAAAAAATACAAAAAATCCAATAAATTACTAAGAAATAAAATGCAATAAAATACACTGAAGTACAATAAAATACAATGAAATAAATAATAAATTAAATAACTCTAAAATAAAATAATACAATAAATAATTAATTAAAAATACAATGGAATATAATATAATAAAATATTTAATAAAATATTTTATTTAATAAAATATATATTAAATTAAAAAATAAAAAATAAAATATTGAAACATATAATAAATAATAATTTAAAAAGTACTGGGAGGAGGAGGAGGAGGAGGAGGAGGAGGAGGAGGAGAGGAAAGGATCGCCTCAATCCGCACCGCTCCCAGCCAAATGCTCCATGCGCATAAGCTGTCAAATATTAATATATATATATATATATATATATATAAAAAGAACAAGCATCTCGCGCGGCCAATGGCCACATCAGACGTCACCATGACATCATTTGATTGACAACCAAGAGGCTCCATCTTTAATCGTTACTTTTGCGTGTATGAACTTCGTTGGGGTAAAATGCACCGGGAAGCCTCAATGGGGGCAAAAGATAGTATGAACTCCTCTCTGGATAGAATCGGTTTGCCATGATCGATCTCATCTGGATCAAACCAGGGCAAATGGGCTAGTCTGAATGGGGCCAGAGTTTAACAAAAACCAAGATGCATTTTCAATCTTCTGTTGCCTTATCTAAAGTAAAGAAAGCCACAGTGGCTTGAGGCAGGGACTGTTTTTCTTTGTGGACCTCATATTCCAGCTAATGCATCTGGGAGCTGCAATTATAGAAAGGCATGATTATATTACACGTTATTAATTTGGTTCAGGATGGCATGGATGCAGGAATGTTACAAAACAAGATAGTACACAGGGCTGTTTTGCAGGCTGCAGGCCCTGGTTTCCTATCTGGTAAGTCCCTGAAATCTGTACAGTTTTAGGACAGGATGTAGCTAAATAGCTCAGCTCTAACAGGTCGATGATTTTGTCCTGCATTGGTGACAAAGGGTCAAGGTTTCTATTTGATTCCGTTTTGATATTACAACAGACTTTGATACTGTTGGTGTGGTGGGTTTATTGACACAGCAAAAGGGACAATGGCAGGGCCAGGATATATCTAGTGTTCAAATAGGCTTGTCCTTTGCTCTTTGAGAGTGGAAACTAGTAGTGCTCAGCAATTACCCTTCTGCCCTTAGCCATTTTTTGGTTTCTAATATAATTTTCAGTGTTCTCTCTTTTCCTCTCTTTATATGTCACTCGGCATGAGAGAGAAAGGGGGGCATTGGGATCGTGCCAGGTGGCAGGCATGTCTCTGAAAAGTTACACAGTCCTGGATTCCCTCAAGAGGTATGAAAGGAGGAAGGTTAACACAACAATTAAAAATAATGTTTATAATATAAATACAAACACACAAACACATACTTGGAACAGATATATGCCCTAAATACATATAATAAATGAGAACCAGCATGGTGTAGTGGTTTGACAAGGACCCTGGGAGACTAAGGTTTGAATCCCTGCTCAGCCATGGAAACCCCTTGGGTGACTATGGCCAAGTCACACTCTCTCAGCCTCAGAGGAAGGCAAATGCAAACCTCCTCTGAACAAATTTTGCCCCAAAAATCCTGTTGTAGGTTCACCTTAGGGTCGCAATAAGTCAGAAATGTCTTGAAGGCACACAACAACAACAATGGAACAATAAATACATTTAATATATGACCAATAGACATAATCAATTGTCAAGGCAGAACAACTTATGTGAACTCTCAGGTATACTGGGAAACTTCGGAACAGGGATTTAACAATGGACTAGATCAATGATTGCCAGATTTTGGTCCTCCAGAAGCCCCAGCAACAGCAGCAGCACTGGTGAGAGGGGAGGAGGAAGGACCATCTGGCCTTTTTAAGGGCCCAACGCCCCCTCCCTGGCCCAGCAGCAGCAGCGAGAAGGAAAGATTCTCCCCCCCCACCTCAGTCCTTACCACCTGAGCCTTAGATGCTACATAGCAGTAGAGTGGAGCTCCGACTGGGGGGAGGGGAAACCTATGACATCTTCTCTCCTCCCCTTCCTTCTGTGTTGGCCAGCAGTGACATCCAGGCTGCAAAAAAACAAAACAAAACAACTTTTGTTTCAACCCCCTATTCTATACTGTTTTTGGTCGCAAATAGGGGTGAAATTGGACTTAGCTTTTGAAATTTATGAACACTGTGCCTTCATGAACTCCTACGATTACTGAAATCACCTCACAACTCCATTCAGCAAGCTGCTATTTTCTTCCGGCAATGGAGCCAAGATTGAGCCAGGTGCGGGTATTGAAGTTGTGCGGGGCCAGGGAAGATATGGTGGAAACAGAGTGGAGAAATGTTACAAAAGAAGTAGGGATCGATGGTTGATATCTATCCCTTCTTCAGTCCACTCTGTTCCCTTGGCTAAGACGGAGAGCATACCAACCATTCCACAATCCCTTAATCTGCTCCTTTGTAATGTCAGGTCAGCTAAAGCTAAAACTCATATTATCTACGATCTTTTAGAAGACGAGCAGGCTGACCTGGCATGTTTCACCGAGACCTGGCTGGGAGATGCTAGTGCCGCAACATGGGCGCAGTCTCTCCCAGCCGGTTATACGGTCAGTGAGCAGGTAAGGGAAAGTGGGCGGGGAGGCGGCGTTGCTATAGTCCACAAAACCAACCTAACCTTGATCAGGAAACCTGTCCGGAAAACAACCCACATCGAGTGCGTGTACCTTAGCCTGAAGACCAGGGATAGTTTGGGGATTCTGTTGGTATACCGGCCACCCCGTTGCTCAACAGACTCCCTGACCGAGCTGACTCAGCTGGTCTCTGAGTTGTTGTTGGAGTCGCCCAGGCTTTTGGTTCTGGGCGACTTCAACATCCCTCTTGAGACCAGTCCTTCTGATCTATCTGGAGCAGCTCGGGAGTTCGTGGAATCTATGACAGCCATGAACCTATCCCAGTTGGTCAACGGGCCCACTCATTGCGCGGGTCACACACTCGATGGGGTTTTCAGTACGGAACAGGAGTATCTGTGGGCGGAGGTAACGAAAACCTCCGCCCTGTCATGGACGGATCATTTTCTGATCAAGGTGGAACTAAGAGTAGCGTTTCGCCCCTCCGAGGGTGGCGGACCCATTAGAATGGTCCGCCCTCGAAGGCTCATGGAACCAATTGGTTTCCAGAAGGCCTTAGAGGGTTTAATGGTTGGCAATGCTGGCGATCGTGTCGAAGCCTTGGTAAATACCTGGAATACCGATCTTCCCAAGGCTATTGACACGATTGCCCCTGAGCGTCCTTTCCAACCCGCTCCAAAGCACAAACCCTGGTATACAGAAGAGCTCAGGGAGATGAAGCAGGTTGGACGACGACTAGAGCGCAAGTGGTGGAAGACTCGACTCCTATTCGACAAGACTCGCCATAGGCAGCATCTTCGCGCCTATCGGGAGGCTTTGCGTGCAGCGCGAAAATCTTTCTGCTCTGCACGCATTGCGTCTGCAGAGTCTCGCCCAGCAGAACTGTTTAGGGTGGTAGGGGAGCTGACGCAGGTTCCCCCTGCACCAAATCCCCTACTTAACCCTACGACGGCCTGCTGTGATGCGTTTAACACCTTCTTTGCAGATAAAATCTCTCGGATAAGAGCCGACTTGGACGCCACCTTTTCTCCAGATCCTATAGGTGAAGTGTCTAGCGACTCCGTTGTTGTCACATTACTGGATGAGTTTCAATCTGTAAGTACTGATGACGTGGACAAGCTACTTGGAAGTATGCGGAAGACAACCTGCCCCCTCGATCCTTGTCCATCATGGCTGGTCGTCCAGGGAGGAGACGCACTGAGAATATTTCTTCGGAATACGATCAATGCGTCCCTTAGGGAGGGCATTTTACCATCCTGTCTTAAGGAAGCGGCGGTTAAGCCCATCCTGAAAAAGCCCTCCCTTGACCCCCTGGACAGAAACAACTATAGACCAGTGTCCTTGCTTCCATTTTTAAGCAAGGTCATCGAGAGGGCAGTTGCCACCCAACTCCAAGCAGTCTTGGATGAAGCCGATTACTTCGATCCATTTCAAACCGGCTTCAGGACAGGACATGGAGTGGAGACTGCCATGGTTGCTCTGACCGATGACCTCCGCTTGAGTATCGACAGGGGTAGTGTGACCCTGTTAGTGCTCTTGGATCTCTCAGCGGCCTTTGACACTGTAGATCATTCCATCCTTTTGGGTCGGTTGAGAGAGTTAGGAATTGGAGGCACTGCTCTTCAGTGGTTCCGATCCTTTCTCTCTCACAGATCTCAAAGGGTGAGGCTCGGGGACAGTTGCTCCTCCAAAATCGAGCTTAATTGTGGCGTCCCTCAGGGCGCCATCCTGTCCCCGATGCTATTTAATATTTATATGAAGCCGTTGGGTGAGATCATTCGGAGGCATGGAGCTCAGTGTCTTCAGTACGCTGATGACACTCAGATATACCTCTCCATGACTAGATCATCGGCTCAGTCTTCAGATGGCGCCTCCCCTCTTAATGACTGTCTTGTGGCGGTAATGGATTGGATGAGGGAAAACAGATTGAAACTAAATCCAGACAAAACGGAGGTACTAACAGTTACCGGTCCGAAACCTGGATTGGGAATACAGTCCCCAGTCCTAGACGGAGTCACACTCTCCCCTAAGGACTCAGTTCGCAGTCTGGGGGTACTCCTTGACTCTTCGCTTCACATGACTAGCCAGGTGAATGCGGTAGTCAGGAGCGCCTGCTATCAGCTTCGGCTGATACGCCAGCTGCGCCCTTTCCTGGATACGAAAGACCTGGAGACTGTGGTACATGCTCTAGTAACCTCACGTCTGGATTTCTGTAACGCACTCTACATGGGGCTACCCTTGTGCCTAACCCGGAAACTTCAATTGGTTCAGAATATGGCAGCCAGGCTTATCACAGGAACATCTAGAAGAGAGCATATAACGCAAGTGCTCAAAGCTCTCCACTGGCTGCCCATTAGTTTCCGGGCACAGTACAAGGTGTTGGTACTAACCTTTAAAGCCCTGCATGGCTCAGGCCCATCCTACCTTAAGGACCGCCTCTTCCCGTATGAACCGCCCTGCACACTTCGTTCCTCTGGGAGGAACCTACTGCAGCCGATGAAAACCAGGCTGTCCCAGACCTCTCAGAGGGCCTTTTCAGCTACTGCCCCTAAGCTCTGGAACGGCCTGCCGGACGAGATGCGTCTAATTACATCACTGGCTAGTTTCAAAAAGGCTTTAAAGACGCATCTTTTCCGGCAGGCCTTTCCCTGAAGGAGAGAATAAGTGAAACCCTTGCTCCCTGCTCTGAAAATATAAACAGCACTGGAAATTATTAGCGATCCTTTTACTTAATACTTACTTGAATCGATTTAATGCGGCCTTGCACACGGATTGTTCATGAAAATGCACTTTGTTTTAATAACTGCCGACCAATTTTAACTATGTTAATTTTAAACTGTCTAGATTTAATTCAGTTTTAAAGGGGGTGGTTGGGGTGGGATGTGATTGTTGTTTTTACTCTGTATCTTTTTATTCTGCTGTACCCCGCTCCGAGTATTTATTAGAGGAGCGGGCTATAAATAAACTATTATTATATTATTATTATTATTATAAGCTGGGCAGCTGGATATCCCAGTTTTATGAAATTCTACTTATTTCACTTAAAAGCACTGAGGAGGACTTAATTAACTGAAATGTATTTACAATAGGCTATCTATCTACCTATCTATCCATCTGTCTTTCTGTCTATCTACCAACCTTATATCTTCTTTTGACTTGATCACTATTTTAGTAGATGGTGAGAATGTTGTGGATGCCAATTATCTGGTCTACAGAAAAGCATTTCATAAGGTTGCCCATGATATGTTGAAACTGACTAAATATGGAATAGAACCTATGGAAATGTCATCCGATGGATCCATAAATGGTTGGAAAATCATCCTCAAAGAGTTTTCATCAGTGACTGTGTTCCAGATTGGAAGGAGATCTCAAGTGGAGTGTTGCAGGGATCTCTTCTGGGGCCAATGCTCTTCAGTACATTTATCAATGATTTAGATGATGGCCTGGAGGAAATCCTTATAAAGTGTGCAAAAAATACAAAACTGGGTGAGGTAGCCAACACATTGGAAGATAGGAACACAGTTCAAAAGGACCTTGATAAACTAGAAAACTGAGCTGAACTAATAAAATGAAGTTCAACAGAGACAAATGCAAACCAAATGAACAAGAATAGGATTGGGGATACTCTTCTCAGCAGTACTACATGTGAAAAGGATCTTGGGATTACTGTTGATCATAAGATGAACATGAGCTGGCAGTGTGAAGTGTGATGGTGCAGTAAAGAAGGCAAATGCAATCTCAGCCTGCATTATTAGAAGCATAGTTTCCAAATCAAAGGGAATAATAGTCCCGCTAATTATGTAAATACTGTAGCTCCATCCTATGGGCATTTGCTGTAGGCTCCTTCAAGCCCAATTGTGGACCAGAGAAATCCTGGAAGATCCAAACATGTATGGTTGCATATTTTTTATGGTTGCCACCACTCTATCTATTCCCCACCCCCATGCTTTCTATTCATTCATGGAGGTTTGTTTTATCTCCTGTGCAAACAAAATAGTTCTGCTTGCCCGTGGAGACTGGGGGCTAAATAGGCTAATCTTTAATGTGCAAGGAAATTCAAATTAAACAGAGAGAAGAGCCCCAAAGAGGAGCTCTGAGCACTTCCCTAAGGAATGCTGGAACACAGGAGTGGAATTTACATGTGTCCTTCACTTCAGGCTCATTGGCTTCTGCAGACAGCACTGTGATCCTCTCTGTCTCGTTCTCCCTCCTTGCATCCCTCTGAAGGACTTCAGAAAATTATTTAACATCTCTCAACAGCACTACCTAAGCCCTCTGGCGCAGCGAATGACTGGAGTACTCTTGCACAGACTGACAAAGACTTTGAAATTGGAAATCCAGACTGCTCTGATGCAAAAGGATGTGCAGTCCTATTTATGCTAGAGAGGCAGATAATCAAAGGAGAGGGCAGTGGCATCACCAGGGTTGGCATCACCCGGTGCCATAACTGACTGTGTCATTCCCCACATTGACCTCCTCCCATACCGCACCATAAAGAATCCTTAGTAATGTTTTTTTCTTTGGGAGGGGGGGGACTAATGTTACTCATAAATCATAATTCCCATGTATCACTGAATGTAATGGTAACCGTTGTGACATTAACAACTACCAACATGAATGTTATACCTTTAAATTACAAGGTCACCATATCCACAGCCTAAATGTATTTACATGTGCATAGTTTCATGGGGTTAAAGTGAAAATTTGGTGAGAGGTGATTTTTAAAGAGTATTTTCAAATAATAAAATATTGTTTAAAATGCTTTTTAAACAATAAAACTGTTTTAACAATAAGACTGTTTTTATCTATTATAATTTCATTCTGTATTATATAATTCTAATAGTAATATTCTTCCCCCCTCCTTTTTCCTTTTTTTTGTGTGCAAAAAAACCTACTTGGTTACCTAAGACAAGTCATACTCCACTCTAGTGTCACAACAAACTACATTTCCCAGATTTCCATAGCAAGGAGCCATGGCAGTTAAAGTAGTATCAAACCGCATTGTTTCAGTAATACAGACACAGCCTAAGAGGAAGGCAAAGGCAAACTTCCTCCAACCCACTGATTGGGCCACCATAAGTTAGAAGCAACTTGAAGGCATATGACAAGAACAAGGTGAAGTAATAACTAATTAACATATAACTAGTTAATTTTAATTCACTATTTTCCAACTCTGGCTCTCCGTCTTTTCTTCTTTTATGGGATGTATTGAAGATGTGTAATGCATGCATAGCTAACTGCAAATTTTCAGTTAAAAACTTTATCAAAGCAAATTTCACAGGCATCCTTTGTCATCAGTTGTCTATTTGTTGTAATTTGCTATCAAACTGACTTATACTTATGACAATCCCATGAATGAGAAACCTACAGTAGCCCTGGTCATCAACTGCTTTGCTCAGGTCTTGCCATATTCATATTGTGGCTTCCGTAATAGAATCAAACCACCCATAGTGTGGTCTCCTTTTTCTTACTGTTGTTGTTTGTTGTTGTTGTGTATGGAAACCCTAAGGTAAACCTATCATGGGGTTTTCTTGGCATGTTTCTTCAGAGGAGTTTGCCATTGCCATCCTCTGAGGCTGAGAGAGTGTGACTTGCCCAGGGTCACCCAGGGGGTTTCCATGGCTGGGCAGAGATTTGAACTCTACTCTTCACGGTCATAATCCAGTGGTCAAACCACTACACCATACCCGACCATTTTCCTACTGCTACTTTACTATGATAATTAAAAAAATAAATGCCCCTTATGAAATTCATGGGATCTCCATAAATCAACATGTTACTTTAAGTTGTGTGTGCGTGCGCGCACACACACTTTACCGAGCATTATTGTCTTTTCCAATGAGTCATGTCATCTCATGATATCTCCAAAGCCTCCGTTTAGTCATTCTAGCTGCTGGTGAGAGTTCAGGCGTGATTTTGCTCTACTGTTTGTCTTTTTAGCAATCCGTGGTATCTGCAGATCTCTCCTCCAGCACCACATTTCAAATGAGTTGATTTTCTCCCTGTCAGCCTTCTTCACTGTCTAGCCTTCACAACCATACATAGAAACTGGAAATACTGTAGCTTGGATGATTCCAACTTTGGTATTTAATGATACGTCTTTACACTTGAGGATCTGATCTAATTCCTGTATTTCCTACTGTTCAGGAAGTTTGTGGCTTCATGTGAGTTGGAAGCAACGGCAGCTGTTGTGAGTCACTTCTTCACCTTTCTCCCAGTCTGGAGTTTCTTTCCTTTTCTCACCCTGCCCTCTTGCCAGAGGGCCTCACCCTTTTTTATTTTTGCCCCAGTCAGCTGTATCTTGCTAAAAATTCAAATTGTCACTACAAAGTTCTTGCTTTGCAGCTTAGATGACACTCACTACTGACGGCTGTGTAATTTCCTTCCTCTTTATTAAAAAAAAAAACCTTTAATAATAAAAATAGACCCTGTGGTCAGGGAGGAAAAGTTGGGAAATTATTTCCAAAATTACGTGTTGCAATATATATGTTTAAAAAGTTAACTTGTTGCTATTATTCATTGCAGTCTGGGAGGGTTAACTTTTTACCAGTATGTTATTTGGTCCATTACTTGCTAGTTGGTGCAACTTTCTAGTTCATTTTTTGGAGGAGAAATGATCTAAAGGAATTTCTCTCAATTTCAAAAGAAATGGAAGTGAGGCCAGTTCGGAATTGAATAAATTCGCTAGTTCAGCGAATTTACTTGATTATGTATTGACACTGCATTGCGTTCAGAACTGCCCGAAATTGTTTCCCAGTGCCCGAAACTGCGTGTGATAGTTGCTCACGCAATCACGCAAAACCCCATAATTGCGTTCGGAAGGACTTCCCTTTGCCCGAAAATGTATGTGATCAGCTTTCACGCAATCACGCAAAACCCCATGATTGCATTCAGATTGCCACTGGATTATACTTCCAATTCCCTTTGTGTGATAAACTCCAACCAACAAAATATGTCTCAAGACAATGGGCTTTGCCCTACAAATGCAATCAGGACAAATAGCAAGTAAATCTTATTTTTCGCCTAAAAACTACAGGAGAACTACTGTACATTAGGGAAGACTGTTGTTAACTTCTTAATTTCCTCCCAAAGTAACATATTAAAATCACCATAATTACTTGTACAGATGGCCTTCCATATTCATGGATTCAATCATTTGTGGCTTTAAAAAATTAAAAAAATTATAAATTCCAAAAAGCAAACCTTGACTTTTACCTTTCATATAAGGGATACCATTTTACTAGGCCATTGTATTTAATAGGATTTGAGCATCCATGGATTTTGATATCCATGGGGTGTGTGTGTGTGTCCTAGACATAAACTCCAGCAGATACCAAGAGACCACTGTAATATACTCCTTCCATGAAAAAGGAACATAAATTCCCCGCAATTGCAAAAGCAGATATATTGAGAGGTAATAGGCTAGTGGTACAGGATGAGGGAGGCTTTCCTTCACCTGTTAGTATGTCGAGCTAAACTAGTGATTCCCAAGTTATTATCCTCCAGATGTTTTGGATTTCTTCCAGAATTCCTGATTGTTGGCTGGGGCTTTTGGGAGCAGAAGTCCAAAACACCCGAGGAATCAAAGTTTGGGAAACACTGAACTAAACAGATGACTAAGCTTTGAGACAAAGTACTGTGCCTAGGAAAGAGCCAGAGTGTAGCTGGTTCAGCCATGTAGACCCATTGTATGACCTTGGGCAAGTCACACTCTCTCAGCCACAGAGGATGGCAATGGTAACCCCCCCTTTGAATAAAACTACCTAGAAAACCCAGAGACAGGGTCACCATGAGTCAGAAATGACTTGAGAGCACACAATAGCAGCAGCAGCAGCAACAACAACAACAACAAACAATGCCATGAAAACCAAACCATAATTGAACCTCCTTTCCATTCCATAAATTCAAACTGACTGGACTGGTAGTTGAATTTGTACTTGGCTACTGGGCAATGAGATAACAGCCTTCACTGTACCTGAGTATAACAGGGTAGTTTAGGCAGGGCAGGGTGGTTTAAAAACACATAGTCAACGATTACAAGGCCAACCAAGAATCACTGGCTTCAGTTCCCCTGGTGCTGCTACCTATGGCAGCATGATACAACCCTATGGTAGGTGTAGTGGAGCAGGTCCACCTAGCTATGATGGCTTGTATTGACTTCCAAGAGTCCTGCCCCTGATTGAGGACAGATAGTTTCATAGTTCCCTGAATGTGGTATGGGGTATGAATGTTGGACAAGGTCAAGGGCTGCATCTGCATTGCAGATAATACAGTCTGACATCACTTTTAACTACCATGGCTCAATGCTATGGAATCCTGGGATTTGCACTTTTGTGAAATATTTAGCCTTCTCTGTCAGAGAGCTCTGATGCCACAAAAACTACAAATCACAGGATTCCATAGTATTGAGTCATGGCAGTTGAAAACGGTGTCCAAACTGCATTAGCTTTACTGAGAGATCAGGATTGAAATCCCTACTGAGAGATCAGGAATGAAATCCCTGGTCCGCTGTGGAAACCCACTTGGTGGCTTTCAGTAAGTCACACTCTCTCAGTCCATGATGCAATGGCAATAAATCTTGCCAAGAAAACCTTTTAATAGGGTTATCAGAAGTCAGAGTCAACTTGAAGGCGTCTAACAACGAAGTTCCTAGTGACTGGTATCTTATTAGATAGCTGCTTAAATACCCTAAAGGCACTAGATCCCATTTAATCTTGAAAGCTAGGCCAGGTCATCCATGGCTAGTACTTGAATGGGAGACCACCAGCAAATGCCAGGTGCTATAGGATATATTTCAGAGGAAGGAACTGGAAAAAATACATTGAAGTATTCCTTGCCTTTAAAAAAAACCCTATGAAATTCATGGGATTGCCAAAAGTCAACACACACAAACACACACAATTCACTTATTGTGAATTGCTGGAGAGGGCTTTTTCTGTAGTGGCTCCCTGGCTGCGGAAGACCGGTTAGCCGGCTTCAATTATGATGTCAAGCTACAGGTTTTTATCAGTGCCTTTGGGGTTGAACGCTTTTCATAAATCTACACTGTTACATAGTTCTGAATTTACTTTAACTTTTAACTTCTTTAATATGCCTTTATACAGTTTAGATTACTGTTTATAGGGTTTTTTAAATGTTCCAAGTTGTATTTAATAAATAATAAATAAATAAATAAAATAATAAATAAAACTTTTATTTATATCCTGCTTTTTGCATACGCAATCAAAGTGGCATACAATTATTATTATTATTATTATTACCTTTATTTATATAGCGCTGTAAATTTACACAGTACTGTATATACAATCTTATAAATTAGACAGTTCCCTGCCCTCAGGCTTACAATCTAAGACAGTTTACAATCTACAACAGTTTAAAAAGACAATTATGTACATATATAAATCCCCCCTTAAAATAAGATTAAACAATTATAATATTAAAATTCCAACATTAATTAAAAACTCTTATTTACACTATTTTAAAAAATTATCTGCATGCTGTTCTGAAATCTTATGACATAGGTGGGCTATAAACAATTTAATAAATTAAGAGAAAAGATACCTTCAGCTGGACAAGGTCAGTCCAAGATAGTTTGATGCCTAAAATGGATCATCAAATGGATTGCTCTGTACCCACCCAGATCAAGGTACATGGTACCCTGAGGCAGAGATGTCCACAAGCATCTCTATATTAATATAATAATAACAAAATGAAAGAATCTACCATTTCAAAACACCAGATCTGCTCTCTAACTCTTACTCTGCCCAATGACAGGGCCAACCGTAAAGATGTTTCTCTGTCTCTGTCTCTCTCTGTGAACTTTTTTCCTATTCGGTAGCATGTTGCTCCATTTTTTGACAAAGGGCAGTAAGTGACAGGGGATTTCACCAAGAAGAGAAAAGACAATTTCTTCCATCTTGTCTTGGTTTCTTCACAAAAACAGAGCTCTGGAGTATAGGCATTTAATTGTACACGATGTGGCTAGGAAGCCTGCATGGATAATGGTAGAATCTCCTCACGCGGAAGGATGAGATGGTTGGAATGTGCAGTTCTCAGGATCTTCCAAGAGGAAGAGACAAAGCTTGTCCTGATGCCTACCTAGGCGATTATATATCTCTGGGTGAAGGAAAGGTAAGAGATATGAATCATTGGCTCATGTGATTGCTACCTGTATCTGCATATAGAAAGTGACTTTGTGAAAGTATTGCCTAGAGAAATGAATCACCCAAGGTGCCTTTTCTCAGTAAGCTTTAGCCACAAACAATGCTAAATGTTTTGAGTATTTAGGATGGAATCCTGTTTGGTGCACTAAACCAACACATGCACTTTTACAGGGGTTGTGTAGTTGTGGCAAGGAAAGGCCAGGGTGATCAGACATCCTCCTTTTCCAGGACATATCCTACATTTAAACCTTCTGTCAAGAAGGAATTTTATGGTCCTATGTTTTGGCCGTGACTCAGAAGCAAGAATTTATATGTATATTCATTTTTTAGCTTTTATTTGGTCATGTCCTACATTGTTCTTGAATGTTCTTGTGTGGGGAAACCTGGCTCAACACGACTACATGTGAAAGGGATTTAGGAGTCCTAGTGAACATGAGTCAACAGTTTGATGCAATAGCTAAAAAAGCCAATGTGATTCTAGGCTGCATCAATAGTAGTACAGTGTGCCTTGCTTTACGCGGGGATCTATTCTGGACCCCCCCCCCCCATGTAAGGCAAATACCATGTATGCTCAAGCCCCATTTAATACAATGGGGCTCATGCATGTGGTGCTGCGACATCCATGCACCACAGGCACATGCGCCATGGCCAGTCCTGTTGCATGGCTTTCAGTGTAACCTGAAAACCGCTTATAATGTGCCTGCATATGACACAGGTGCACTGTATAGTGTCTAGATCAAGGAAAGTAATAGGGCCACTCTATTCTTCTTTGGTCAGGCCTCACCTGAAATATTGTGTCCAGTTCTGGCGCCCCAATTCAAAAAGGATGTTGAAAAGCTGGAGCATGTCCAGAGGAGGGCAACCAAAATGGTGACAGGTCTGGAAACCATGCCTTATAAGGAAAGACCTAGGAAGCTTGATATGTTTAGCCTAGAGAAGAGACTGCTAAAAGGTGATATGATAGCCTTGTTTAAATATGAGTCCTATTGAGGCTGGAACAAGCTTGCTTTCTGCTGCTCCAGCGAATAGGACCAAGAGCAATGAATTTGAACTAGAGGAAAAGAGATTCCACCTCAGTATTAGGAAGAACTTCCTGACAGTGGAATATGCTGCCTCCAACAGTGGTTTTAACCTTCTTTGGACGGTTTTAAACAAAGGCTGGAAGGCCATCTGTCAAGGGTTGCTTTGATTGTGTCTTCTTGCATGTCAGGGTGTTGGACTGGTTAGCCCTTGGGGTCTCTTCCGACTCTATGATTCTACGTCCTACATTTTGCAGCGCCTTGTCTTCCTTTGTAGTAACGATATCTGGTCACCCAGAAGGAAAGCAGATAACAAATCTTCCCTCTCTACACAGCATATTTCTTTGATGCCCTCCTGCTTTCAGGGCCATTACACCCACAACTGTTTCCCTTATGTTGCCACTGCCTACATTGGCATAATATCACCAGTTTAGTGGACCGACAGAACTCTGGCCATACTCGTCACTGAAGCTGTGGATGTCATCCATGCACTCATGCTTCATAAAACTTTTAGAGGTACAGTTTAGTGACTAGATGTTTTGTAAGGGAGAAAAGTAATCCAGCAGGATGGTCTTCAAAGATTCACAGGCAGCATATTTGTATAAGCTCAGTCAAGTGTAGAATGGGCAAGTAGTAGAATGGCTCAGCATATCTAAAATAATCCAGATCCGTAAAGTTTTCCTTTACAAAACCCAGAGGAAAATGTTAGATTTCTCATAATTTAAATTTAGTTTGTGTTGAATTTAAGCTGGCAGGGAGGATGTTTGGGTTTTGACTGATCTCTGCAGCTGTGCTGGGTATGAAACCCAATGGAGACTCTTTTCATAACACACAGATGTTATCACATATTAACATATGTGATGCAGGAATCATGCGGCTCTCCAGATATTGCTGAACTGTCGCTCTCGGCATCTTTTACCCTTGGCCATGCTAATTAAAGCTGCTGGGAGTTGCAGTCCAGCGTATGAGGGGACACACAATTCCCACCCCATGCTAATGGCTGGCTATACATAGGGTTTCTGTTTAAGAACATACTGTATATAAAGGACACTATAGAGAGCTAGCATGGTGTTGTGGTTTGGGGAGACAAGGAACTGAATCTCCACTCGACTTTGGAAACCCACTAGATGACCTTGGGCAAGTCACACTCTCACAGCCTCAGAGGAAGGCAAACCTCCTCTGAACAACTTTTGGCAAGAAAATCCCATGATGGGTTTATCACAAGTTGGAAATGTCTTAAAGGCACACAAAAACAACAAATAAATGTCAAACAGCAAGGCAGGGAGACTGTTGATGATGACCTGCACCCTGTGCTGTAGATTTTAAACTGGTAACATCACCTTTGGATGTTGAAGGAGCAACAGGGTGAGCTCCACCATGAAGGAGAGTGAGGGAATCAGCTCAGGAAGCAGAGGCTGGGTGGCAAATGCACAGAGTTTGCCGAGGCTCTGGGAGTGTGTGACTTGCTCAAGTCAGCCAGTGGGTTTCCTTGGCTGAATGGGGACTTGAACCTTGGTCTCTAAAGTCGTAGTCCAATGCTCAAACCACGATGCCACACTAGCTCCTTGGGTGGCATTAGTCTAAAATAGGGATGGTCATCTCTCTCCTCCATCCCATAAGGTTTTGGCCTGCAACTCCCAACAGCCTTAACCAGCATGCCATATGGTTTTACGTGAGCTGCAGTCCACCATTGCCCACTCTTAATCTAAACTAAAGAAAAGGCTACAGTTGCACATCACTCAGAAGCAGTATTCTGACAGAACCTCTCGACAGAGGTCAGAATCTTGTTGGGGTCTTAGACATATGCAGATTCCCCCATGGAAGCAGATGGACATTGTTCTCTGATGTTGAAAAGCTTCATTCAATTCAAGGCAGCAGAAGCAGAGTTGTGCCTGAGATGCTACTGTGCACAGATGCATACTGCTAATAGAGACAGGATGCATTGCACACGAATGGACTTGTGCATTTGGTTGTGCATTGGATGTGTTGATTCATTTGTGTAATACTGATGTTTCACACAAAGAGCTGTGTAGCATAGTGAATTACATAGTGAACCTCAGTTTAGGATCTCAGTCATTTTGGTTTAATTTTTCTTCAGGGGACTAGAGTGCTTTCCCAGATACAAAGCTGTGGGCAACTTAATTCCCTGCACATGGAGGTCATGAGGGGCAGCTGAGCAGGCTAATGCAGGAAAACATTTGTCCCATAGTCATTCATCAGGTGATGGGTATTTAAAACATACATAATTTCCAGCTGTTCAGTACAATTAGTGACCAAAGCAGAGTAGCATGAGACATGGTCAGATGCTGGTACTGTAGTTCAAAAGCTGATTCAGATACATTTGATTAATCCAAATATTTTGGAAACTTTATCTGGCCTTTATCACATTTAGGGGACAGGAGATCTTAGCTCAGATTATAATCCTTCACAGAGCATTAATTCATAAGGCAACTTGTTTATTGTTTACTTTTAGAAACGCTGCATGCACCATGACAACACAGCACCATGGGAGGGGGTTTCCGTGGCGCAAAAAAGGAGCTCCTTCAAGGAGCTCCCTTTTGGTGCAGGTCTTTGCCATGGCATTTAAACAGCCGCGGCAAAGACCCGGGGAGAAAGGGGCCTCAGCAACGGCCCCTTTCTCCCCTCAGCCCAGCTGAGGGGAGAGGGGTGCAGCAGGTGCCCAGGGCACCTGCTCCACCCCACGGCCTCCAGAAGTGGCAGGATGGGGCCTCGGAAGCTGCCGGTGTGGCAGCCTTGGCCCCATCTTGCTGCTTAAAGGGGCGAGTACGGACCACCCCTTTTGGGCAGTCTGGAAAGCCCCAGTGGGACTGAAACTGGTAAGTGGTCACTGTAAATCATGGAAGTGCTTTGTCAACATTCTACAAACATCTGAATGTTGTCCACCCCAGAGAAAACCCACTGGTCTCTTATGCATTTCATAGAATCATAGAGGTGGAAGAGACCACAAGGGCCATCCAGTCCAACCCCCTGCCATGCAGGAACTCTCAATCAAAGCATCCCCGACAGATGGCCATCCAGCCTCTGTTTAAAGTCCTCCAAAGAGGGAGACTCCACCACTCTCCGAGGGAGTGTGTTCCACTGTCGAACAGCCCTTACTTTTCTCACTACCCAGCCACATTATTGTACTCACATAATTTTTTGGAAATTTGCTGTGGGCTACAGCAAACAGTTTACAGACTAACACTGGTCCACAGATCATCACTTTGGCTGCATCTGCACTGCAGAAATAATCTGGTTTGACACAGCTTTAACTGTCATGGCTCAATGCTATGGAGTTTGTCCTGGCACCAGATATCTCCAGTGTGGATGCAGCCTTTGTGAGGTTGTCCTGAAAAATCACACATTAAGATAATAATCTTGTTCTTTTCCCACTCATCTTATGAGACTATGAATCTAAAGTTCTGGCTATGTTGGCTTGCGGATTGTGGGAGTAGAAATTACAAAAAAGTAACTTCTCTTGAGCTCTGGACTACTCTCAGTAGCAGTTACTTCTGCCTAATGATGTAAGAAACCTTTGTGATTCTGAAATTTAAACACACCCTTCCGTATGCATGTAGACATTTTTCAGTACCTTTAATTCCAATATAATATTCAAACAAGGCTGACTACTGACTAATATTAATGCAATATTAATGACATTAATTTGTAAAAAGAACTGGCCATTTCAACTTGCTCCAAGCCATGGAATAATTACTGAGCGTTCTCATTCTGTGTATTCATGTCAGAAAGCATGCTTTTTTTTTTGTCTCCCTATCTCTCTTTCTTTTTAATAGAGTCAGGAATAACAGCTGAAGGCAAATACTATTTTAAGGTGGAATCCTGCAGAACTAAGCACTTCATAAAGCAGCCCTTCAATCTCATCATATAATTTTGCACTTGGGGGGGGGGGGATCATTTGCAGAAGCTTAACCTTTAATAATTTCACCTTCACCTTTAGTACTGCTCAAGAGACATATAAATATCTGGGGATATTCAGACAATGGTTGAAGCCCCTCTTACAAACTGTGGGTGCTAACTCTTCAGAGATGTTGTGCAGATGAATTATACAACCCAAGGAGACCAATTTGGATAGATCACAAAGGTAAAGGTATTCAAAAGAATCTTAAAATCGGGTTCTTTGAAGGCCATTTGATCCCAGTGTAGCAGAGTGGTTTTAGTGTTGAACTACGACTCTGGAGACCAGGGTTCAATTCCTAGCTTGGCAATGAAACCCATGGGTGATCTTGGGCAAGCAACATACTCTCAGCTTCCTCAGGCAATGGCAAACCTCCTCTGAACAAATCTTGCTAAGAAAATCCCATGTTGGTTTGTCTTGTAAGTTGGAAACAAAGGCATGTAACAGCATATATGTAACAGGTCATCTTTTGGATTGCTTCCTAATACTTTGAATGTTCCTAGAACTAGATGAAGATACACATTTAATGTCTTTTGAGGGATGGAAGATGCTTTACAGATGACCATCACTTGTCTCTGATTACTAGCTGTAACAGCCAGACTTGGAAAGGAACATAAAGAAGAGGTTATGGTTGTACTGAGAAAAACAGAAGATATTGGAAGCTGCCAGGACCTGAATTTCCACCTTGTTTTGTTGCCTTTGCTCTTGTAGCTTTAAAAGCAACCCCACCAATAGAAATCTAGCAGGCGAAGGACCTTTATCTCCAGTCCTGGATTGCAAGGGGGTTGGGGCCCTGGAACAATTCCCAAAATAGGGCCTATTTCCTGCACTTGTTTGAGATCTAAGTGTGTCACTGTAATTAATTATACTAAGTGTAATAGAAAGCTGAGAGAGCCAGTGTGGTGTAGTGGTTTGAGTGTTAGACTATGACTCTAGAGATTAGGGTTTGATTCCCTACTTGAGTATAAAAAACCCACTGGATGACCCTGGGCACATTGCACTCTCTCAACCTCAGAGGATGGTGATGGCAAACTCCCTCTGAAAACTGAAGCTAAATCCAGACAAAACTGAGGTACTAACAGTTACCGGTCCGAAACCAGGCTTGGGAATACAGCCTCCAGTCCTGGGTGGAGTCACACTCTCATCTAAGGACTCTGTTCGCAGTCTGGGGGTACTCCTCGACTCATCGCTTCACATGACTAGTCAGGTCAATGTGGTAGTCAGGAGCGCCTGTTATCAGCTTCGGCTGATACGCCAGCTGCGCCCTTTCCTGGATACAAAAGACTTGGAATCTGAGGTACACAATCTAGTAACCTCATGTCTGGATTTCTGTAACTCGCTCTACATGGGGCTACCCTTGTGCCTAATCCGGAAACTTCAATTAGTTCAGAACATGGCAGCCAGGCTTATTACAGGAACATCAAGGAGAGAGCACATAACACCTGTGCTTAAAGCTCTCCACTGGCTGCCCATTAGTTTCCGGGCACAGTACAAGATGTTGGTACTAACCTTTAAAGCCTTACATGGCCCAGGCCCATCCTACCTTAAGGACCGCCTCTTCCCATATGAACTGCCCCGCACACTTCGGTCCTCTGGGAGGAATCTGCTGAAGCCTATGAAAACTAGGCTGTAGCAGACCTCCCAGAGGACTTTTTCAGCTACTGCGACTAAGCTTTGGAACGGCCTGCCGGACAAGATGCGTCTCATTACATCTTTGGCCAGCTTCAAAAAGGCCTTAAAGACGCAGGCCTTCCCCTGAAGAGGGAATAAATGAAATACCAACTCCCAGCCCTGAAAATGCAAATGGAACTGGGGAATTAACCTTAGTTGTCCCCCTGCTTAAATCTCTTGATTTCATCCATTGGGGATTTGCACTCGCACTGTCCATGAGACTGCACCTTGTTTTTACTGCTCTTGATGAATTTAAACTGAAGTCAATTTTAACAAGCTTTGGTTTAGGGGGGTGGTTGGGAAGGGATATGGCTGTTGTTTTACTTTGTACTTTTTAACTTTGTTGTACCCTGCTCCAAGTATTTCATTAGAGGAGCGGGTTATAAATAAACCCTATTTATTATTATTATTATTATTATTATTATTATTATTATTATCTTCCCAAGAAAACCCTTTGATAGATTTGCCTTAGGGGGTCACCATAAGTCAAAAATGACTTAGCGGCACACAACAACAAACAATAATAGAAATTAGCAAAAAATATTCATGTGTCAACTTAATTTCAACTCTACACTTTCAGTGAGACTAACAACCTGTTTTCCATACATTTTTACTCAGTTGCTCAGGGAAAACACAACACGTTCCTAGATGATATCAAAAATTTAGGAAGTGACAAGGAAATAAGAAAAAGCAAACAGCACTTTCACCCCTTGGCATTGGATGAGAGGTCTGGAGCAGTTGCTCCAAATGAAGCATTTGATAATCTGGCCCTGCATGCCTGCAAGTTGTTTCCAATCCTACACTTGATAATCTGGCCCTTTTGTCCTCCCTCTTTCTTCATCCTTTTCCTATGTACTTAAAGCAGGTGGCCATGAACGATTGCATGCGGCAGAGGGCGCTCCTATAAACCTCTCGCTTTATAGAAGGGGGGACTAGGAATCCCTTTGCTCCTCTTCACTTTTCTCAAATATAAACAGTATGCACACATATGTGAGGTGTATATGTATACACAAAGCACATACACATACGTATACACAAACACACGCACAAAGTTTAATTCCAAGTTAGCATGTGCTGCTGCTGCTACTTTATTTTTCACATCCAAACCACAGGCTCACTCCAGTTCTTTACTCTTTTGCTTTACTTACACAGGAGTTTATCATACGACGGAATTTGGGGGTATAATGCAATGGCAATCCGAACGCAATCATGGGGTTTCACGTTATTGCGAATGAATGTATCTCACGCAATTTCAGGCAAAAGGGAAGTCATTCCGAACGCAATCAGGGGTTTTCACGTAATTGCCTATTAGAGTATCTCAAACAATTTTGGGCAATGGGCAGTCATTTTTGGGAAATGGGAAGTCATTCTGAATGCATTCCGAACGCAATCAGATTTCGCGTAAATTCGCTAAACTAGAGAATTCACATAATTGCGAATTGGCTCCATTTGCAATTGAGAGAAATTCCTCCCATGTGATAAACTCCACAGTCAATTCAAATAAGATTTTTGGGAGGCAGATGGGTGGGTTGAAAAGGGGAGAGGGAACCAGGTTTTAAAAGGCGTTGATTTGATCCATTTTGTCCCATGCTGGTTTGGAAGTCAATTTAGCATTTGGAAGGGTTCAAAGGTAAGAAAAGACACACAAATATTGTGCGCTATAGCCCCCAATTCCCAAATGTTTTGGGCCTTACTAACAATTGCCTTCCAAGGCTACATCTGCACTGGAAAATTAGTCCAGTTTGACACCACTTCAGGACCTGTCCTCCATTTCGGCCTTCTGTCCAAAAGGGATTCCCAAACTTCATCCATTTTGAACGTGACTCAGAAGCATGGATTTATGTTCCTATGAAAGTTTGCAGCATTTGTTTGGGAACGTCCCCGGTTTTTCTTGAAGATCCTTCCTGCATTTGGCGGTGCCTTGTCCTCCTTTGTGGTTCGGACACAAAGGAGGGCAAGGGACTGCAAAATGTAGGAGCAGTCAAGAAAAATGTAGGACCTTCCAAAATGCAAGCTCAAACCAACAGGAATGGAAATTCATGCTTTTTAGCGATGCTCTAAACGGAGGACATTTTGGGAATTCCTCCTGGATGGGAGGCTGAAATGGAGGTCATGTCCTGGAAAAGGAGGACGCCTGGTCACCTGGGTCTTCTTCAAGATGGAGCACACTTTGGATGGAAGGCTGAAATGGAGGACATGTCCTGGAAAAGGAGGACGCCTGCTCACCTTGGTCTTCCTCAAGATGGAGGACATTTTGGGAATTCCCTTTGGATGGAAGGTCTAGATAGAAGACATGTCCTGTGAAAAGGAGGACACCTGGTCACCCTGGTTATGCTCAAAATGGAGGACACTTGGGATGGAGGGCTGGAATGGGAGGTCATGTCCTGGAAAAGGAGGACACGCTGGTTATGCTCAAAATGGAGGACCTGTGGGTTGGAATTTAGGCCATGTCCGGGAAAAGGAGGACACCCAGGTTAAGCTGAAAATGGAGGCATTTGGAACGGAGGAGGCTGGAATGGGAGGCCATGTCCGGGAAAAGGAGGACGCCTGGTCATCCTAAACAGACAAGAAACACACATACTGATGCCATGCACCTTGGGGCTTCTTTTTGGGTATTATTTGCAAGATGTGAAAGGCAGAAGCAAATAGATCTGTATGTATCTCCTCCAGTTGGAGGGAGCCAAGGCCTGGCTGGGGCATTTTTGGGAAGAAGGAAGGAAGGAAAGGGAGGCCAAAAAGGAGGGTGTTGTTGAATCTGTTGCTGCTGCTGCTGAATGGGGTGCAGCGGAAGCCCCTCCCTCTCCGGACGTGACGCCCGGCCAATCAGGGCCCCGGCTGCGTGGATGGATGAGGTCAGCGCGGCGGCGGCGGCGGCGAGAAGAGACTGGGAAGGAGGAGGAGGAGGGGAGGAGGATGGAACGTTGGGAGGGTTAACATTCGGACGGATTCCCGGGAACGTTCGGAGATCGAACGCCGCGGCCGGCAACGTTCGAAGCAGAAGCAGAAGGAAGAGCAGCGGCGCTCCATCGGCTGCTGCTGCTGTTCTTTGGCCGAGCGTTGCAATGAATGACTGAAAGGGGCGGTGGGGGTTGGAGAGGGAAAGGCAGCCGAGGAAGGAAGGAAGGAGGAGAGAAGGAGAAGAAGAAGGAAGAGGAGGCTCTCTCGGACTGCGATCTTGCCAAGCCAAGCCTGCTCCGGATCTGATTATTATTATTATTATTATTATTATTAATATTGTTACTCTTGCTATCAATTAATCAATCCTCCTTCCCCAGGAAAGCAGAGCGATGCAAGGATTCGTCAGGTTACGGCGCTCGCGGGGCTGGGAGCTGTGAGGGTCCGGGTCCGGGTCCGGAGGGGGCTTAATAGAGAGAGTGCTCTCTCCCTCTCTCTCTCGGGGTTGCTGTCTCTCCCGAGTCTTGCCCCTTTCGGAGCTGAGGAGGAGGAGGCTGAGAGAATGAGGAGGAGGAGGAGGCTGTTGCCATCATTGCCAGGAAGGGAACTCGCCCCTTGAGCCAGGCTTGGTGTCTGTGCGTGTGTGTTTGTGGGTCCCTGTCTGGGGTGGTGCGTGGTGTGGCTTTGCAAGAGAAGAGAAGAGAGAGAAGAGGGCGGGACGAGCCTGCTTGCCTTGCCTTGCCTTGCCTCCCTCTTGGCTGGTTGCGATGCAAAGGCAGGAGCGGCTCTAAGGGCCCAAAGGACTAAGGCTCCCTTTCCCTGGGGCTTCCCCTGCCTGCCTCCGGCCCAGGACTCCCGGCCTCCCTGCCTGGCTCTCTCCCTCCCAAAGCCACCTTCTCTCTCCTCTTCTCAAGCAAGCCTTCTCATTCTCTCCTTTCCTTCCTTTGCTCCACTCTTTTTGTCCTCCCAAAGCAACACTTTCTTTCTTTCTCTCCTTCTACTGCCAAGCAGCCTTCTCTTTCTTTCCTTTAGTCTTTTCTTTTTCTCCACTCTTTTTATCCTCCCAAAGCATTTCTTTCTTTCTTTCTTTCTCTCCTCCTGTCTACTTCTAAGGCAGCCTTCCCCTTCTTTCCTGCCTTCCCCCTACTTTCTCTCTCTCTCCTTCCAAATCAACTTTCTCCTTCTCTTCTCTCCTCTCTCTCTTCTCCCAAAGCAACTTTCTTTCTTTCCACTTTCTCTTCCCAAAGCAACCTCCTCCTCGTTCTTTTCTTCCCTCCACTCTTTCTTTCCTCCAAAGCAACCTTCTTCTGTCTTCCTTCTCTTCTCTCCACTCTCTCCTCCCAAAGTAACCTTCTATTTCTTTCTTTCTTTCCTTCTCTCTCTCCAGTTTCTCTTTCCTCCCAAAGGAATCTCCTCCTCCGTCCTTTCTTTCCTTCTCTCTACTCTCTTCTCCCAAAGCAACCTTCTCCTTTCTGTCTTTCCTGCTCTTCACTCTTTCCTTGAAAGCAGCCTTCTCATTCTCTCTCTCTCTCTCTCTTTCCTGCTCTCCACTCTTTCCTTCCAAAGGAACCTTCTCATTCTTTCTTCCTTTCTCTCTCTTTCCAAAGCAGCCTTTCCTTCCTTCTCTCTTTCCTGTTCTATCCCTCCCTCCCTCCCTCTCCCCTTCCCTTTCTTCTGCCAGCCAAAGATGCCAGTCAGGAGGGCCAGGGAAAGGTAAAGACGGTCGCCCACATGCGCTGCTGCATCAGCCCAATCTTTGGGGAAAGGCAGCCAGAGAAGGGGTCGGAAGCGAGTGGGGAGCTTTTGGAGGCGGGAAGATGGCGGACTCCAGCTGAGGGTGCCCCTTGGCCAAGTTGGGCGAGCCCCGCGGCCTTCTGCCTCCCCAGCGTCCCTCTCGACCCAAGAAGCAGGACACATGCAGGCCAAAAAACGCTACTTCATCCTCCTCTCGGCTGCCGCGTGCCTCGCCTTGCTCTTCTACTTCGGACTCCGCGCCTCCCAGAGCCAAAGCCGACGCCAGGCCTCCCGTAGCGGCAAGCATGGCTCGCAGCACCCGGGCCCCGACCGCCTTTGGCCGCGCTTCCCAGATGCCCTCCGCCCTTTCCTCCCTTGGGACCCTCTGGAGAGCGAGGACTACAACGCCCGTGGCTCCCCGAGGCAGAAGCGGGATGCCAACGCCAGCGTCTACAAAGGGAAGAAGTGTCGCATGGAGTCCTGCTTCGACTTCGCCTTGTGCCAGAGGAAGGGCTTCAAGGTCTACGTCTACCCGCAGCAGAAAGGCGAGAAGATTGCCGAAAGTTACCAAAACATCCTGGCCGCCATTGAGGGATCCCGCTTTTATACCTCGGACCCCAGCCAGGCTTGCCTCTTCGTCCTCAGCTTGGACACCTTAGACCGCGACCAGCTTTCCCCCCAATACGTCCACAACTTGCGGGCCAAAATCCAAAGCCTCCACTTGTGGAACAACGGGAGGAACCACGTCGTTTTTAATTTATATTCCGGCACCTGGCCCGACTACACCGAGGATGTGGGCTTTGACATTGGCCACGCCATGTTGGCCAAAGCCAGCATCAGTACGGAGAACTTCCGGCCCAACTTTGACGTTTCCATCCCGCTTTTTTCCAAGGATCACCCCAGGACCGGAGGGGAAAAGGGCTTCCTGAGGTTTAACACCATTCCGCCCCTCAGGAAGTACATGTTGGTCTTCAAGGGGAAAAGGTACCTGACCGGGATAGGATCGGACACCAGGAATGCCTTATATCACGTCCATAATGGGGAGGATGTTGTCCTCTTGACCACCTGCAAACATGGTAAAGACTGGCAGAAGCACAAGGACTCACGGTGCGATAGGGACAACGCCGAATATGAAAAGTAAGTTGGTTCACCACACGGTCCTACCTTGGTTTCATCTCTTTTAGCACATGCGGCTAAGGTGACAATGACAGCTTAAGGCTGGGGTTCTCTACCTTTGGGATGTTTGAGATTTCAGCTCCCAGAATTCATATGCACTAGCCATTTCTGGGAGCTGAAGTCCAACTTGGCTGGAAGACCAAAGGTTGAAGGACGTTCATGGTTGAAGGTCTTTCCATACAACTCAGCCCGTCTCTTTCTTTCTTCCTGCCTTTGGTAAAGGTCCTAACACACACTGTTCAGGTCTCCTTCAAAAAGCAAACAAACCTTCATTCCAGTTGCAAACGTTTCCCTCAGGTTGTAAGTTTTCAATTCCAAGTTCTGCCAGGTTTGTAATAGGAGGTGCGGATTCTCGGCATGTTCCAGCATGGAGCTTGAGTTAGATTCTGTGAGGCTTGGAGAGTTTGACGTCAGTCTCCTAAAATTTCTGATGGGAAATGAGTAGAATAAGCCTCATGTGAACTTAAGGCAAGGGTGGGCAAAGTGCCGTCATCCAAGGCTGTTTTGGTGGCCCTCAGCCCCATCCATGGTCCTCAGGTTGATCTTTTTATTGTTTCATAAAAGAGAATTGATTCACCTGGAAGCTTCCAGGAGTGGAAATCACTGTTTAAATAGGTAACAGGTCTCCCTTGTGTGATTTATCATCACAAAAATGCCCGTTTTTCAAAGTCAGAAGTGGGTTTCTGCCTATTTTTCTTTTGGGGGACATTTTTGGCCGTACATGTGGCCATTGATGTTCTCTGGGGTAGAAAATTGGCCCCTGGTCCCACCACAATTGCCCACCCTTGAATTAAGGTGCGAAACGACAATTCTGTGGACACCTCCTTGGGAGTAAGACCCAGCCAGCATGTCTATAGGATTGCATTCTCAGTCCAGATTTCTTCATGCTATTCTTCTGAATCTACATGAATAAGATCAAGTTGTTCGTTCTTTGAATGAACCGGGGTGTCCTTCCAAGTAAGATTGTTCCACATTACAGCTTTATCCTGGGACTTTATTATTTATTTATTTTTTATTTTTGGTTTTGCGGGAGCTAGGGATTTGTAGTTAATTTGTCTCTGTGACAAATAGCCATGTACCCAGTAGCATCTTTCCCCCTTTCAGTCATTCACACTCCCACCCAGTGGTTTAATGTTCTCCTTTTTTTCGCCTAGGAGAATATTGCCTAGAACAAAGTTCAGAGAAATCTGATGACTGGCTAAATATGTGGGTGTGTTTTAATTTATTTAGATGAGTACACCTAGACTTGCTTATCTGTGGTTTCTGACTCAGTACCAGAAACCATTCAAGTGATCTATGCAAGTTGAAATCTAGCCTTCTCCTTTATTTTTCTTTCCCAGCACAGCTGTAAAATTGGTGACCATGAGGATGTGGAATTGCTCTGGCTTCCAAGCTCTTGGAGTGTGTTTTTCCATGTTGACCATTATTTCCAGGGGTAAAAACATTTCCTGTGGCTTTTCCACTACGTGTCTCTTCCCCCTCCACTACACTTTTGAAATCAGTCCTGTGGGGTTAATATAGATATGAAATGTAAAATTATCTGGGTGGTACCTTTTCATGGCCCCTCTGCTAGGAAAATATATTTGCAAGCTTTTCAGTTGTACAGAAATCAGATCCGGCGGATACTTTGCAATTTAAATGCCTTTTGTATCATCCATCTAGAAGCTCCAATCATACCTTAATTCCTTTTGCATCCAAGTTTCTCTTTGCTTGGGGTTTACATAAAACACCCCCTTGTCACATTGTTTGGTTAATTCACACGTCTGTATTTCCCAACATAACTTGCAAATCAGGCACATAATTTTTCCATGTAGCTGCTGAGACAACAGTTGAGTTAAATTGGCCACAGTAGGGCTGTAGTGATAATGAGCCTGTTTGAAACTAATTAGTTAACTTTAAATGCTGACCACAGCTGAGTTGAGATTGTGAAGTTAAAAGTGACCCTAATTCTGTAGAAGAAGGCAATGGAAATTATGCAGAAGAAGGAAATTGAAGCCATACCTGATAGTGCAAAGTGATGTTTCCTTACGAATGGCCTGGACTGTAAGCCTTTAGTGCTCAGAAATTTGGCAATACATGTTGGAAGACTAGCTGCAGAAAGATTTGGCCTGCAGCCTTTTCAAATTGGCTATCAGTTTGCTAGAAACTAGGAAAACCAAATAGCAGCTAGGCACCAGATGACAAGAATGAACACCGCTGCTTCTTGCAAGAAGAGGAAGCATACGCCCTTGTCATGCATCTGGAATTTGTTAGAATGAATGTCGATGTAGCTTTATAGAGGTCATGGGACTATCATGCCAGCTATGTTCAGATACCAGGAACTCTATAACTTGCGTATAGATAACTCAGGAACTTTTTACTTTAAAGCTTGTATGAGTGGAGTATGCACGTACAAATAAAACACTTTTTAATCTGGCATTTGCATATATCTGTATATTTGAAAGAGAGAGAGAATGGGAATGCATCAGATTTAAGAGCCTATAGGCTTTCAGGAATTTCTTTGTTTGGAATATGATCTGGTAGCCTGGTGTAGCAATCTCAGCCTAATGTTTCTCAGACTTTATACAGCTGTTTTGGCAACTTGTACAGGTTTTGATAGGATGTAACGTTTTCTCCTGTTTTGTGCTGAATGGCTCTGCCTCAAAAGTGTGAGGCTTTGAGGTCTCAGCGTTTTGTGTACAGCAAAATTGCTTTCTCTGTCAAGTGTCAGTCATCTCTTAAGGGAAAATATATAGGTTTCATTTACTTTTCTTGCTATAAAAATAAGGCAGAGGTGAATCCTCTGCTGAATGCCAGGGTTGTAGACAGTTTAGGTAGGTAGTATCTAATCTGTTTTCACTTGAACCCCAAGGTCTGTACCAACTGAAACCAGATACAAAAGCAGCAACACATGTGGAATTGCAAAAAAAGATGCTTTGGAGCAAACACTCACCCAAGAAATTCATTTTCAAGTCCAGAGCTGGAGCTGAAACACACAACCTCTTGTACATGGGATCTATTCCTGTCCCCCTGAGCTTTGCAGGACCTCATTTGGGCTGCGCTGGGTTGGGTAGACAGGGAAGGCTTCTGGTTATCAAGATCATTGTGATCTACCACAAGACTTCTCGAGATCTCCTGGTAGATCCTGGCCTGCCTGCCTGCCTCCCTCCACAGCCTTGTCATTCTTTCAAGGCAGTTTAATTAATGTTGATTTATGGCCTTCCGGAAAAGGTAAGAGCAATTACCTTTGCAAAACGCCACAGATGATCAGGGCTTTACTTCAGAAAGACAGTGCCTTCAAGAGCAACTCTTGGCAGCCCTAAAAATCACACAGAGGCACAGATTCAATGGGGATTTATAGAGGTCTGTCATGTGTCCTGCAGATCTCTCTTTTTCTCTCCCCCACTTCCCCCCACCTTCTATTCAAGTGCTGTCCCTGCTTGGCTCTGCACTCATTTTATGATATGTGACAAGACTATGTCTTGGGGGAAGCATGACTTACCGAATAATTGACGTATCTCTTTATAAGCATATTATAGCTATACTCCTATATGAAATAGTTCTCAGTTTTTACCTTTCTATTGGGAGGAAGGGGAAAGCTGCTTTTTTAAAAATAAAGATACGACCATTCATGAGAGTTTTCAGTAATCATTTTAAAATTACAAAAACAAAATTTCATTTGATCTAAATTTAAAAGAAGCTCCTGGAGAGAAGACTGAGAATTAGATAGCTTGTTCTGTTCCTGGAAGATAGGGTTTGAATGGTGATTAGGTATGATAGTAGTGAGAAGCCTCTGTGGATAAAGGTCCAAACACACTGCAGAAATAATCCAGTTTGAGACCTCTTTAGCTGCCCTAGTTCAGTGATAGGGAATCCTGGGAATCGTAGTATGTTGTGGCACCAGAGTTCTTTGACAGTGTCTCACAGAACTACAGTTCCCAGAATTTCCTAGCATTGAGCCAGTCTCAAACTGGAGTATTTCTGCGGTGTGTTTGGACCAGAGGCAATATATCTCTGCCTGCCAACATTGGGAATAGTCAGGAAACTGCCGTTAAACTTTCTGCTGTGCTCTGAGCTTCCACGAGCAGCTTCTCACATTGGGAAACTGAATGAAATGGACTTTAGTCTTTCCAACCTAGCAAGGCAGTTATTGTCATGTGTGTGTGTGGCCTTTCAAGTTGCCTATTGAATTTCATAAGGTTTTCTTAGGCAAGGAATAATCAAAGGTAGCATTGCCAGTTCTTTCCTCTGAAATTTGGCTTGCAGCACCTGGTATTTCTTTCTGGTCTCCTATCCACGTACTAACCAGGGCTGACCCTGCTTTGCTTCCAAGATCAAATTGCATCTGGTGCCTTGAGAGCAAAGAGGGCATTCATTTAAAAAGACAAAAAGAAGATGTCCTGTCAACAGAATGGGCAACCTTGGCTGCACTCAGTTGGACAGTGTCAGATGTTTCCGTGCTTTCTGGTTTCCTCTGACACTTGAGCTTGAATTTGCTGAGAAATTTTATCGTACCTTGTTTTCTCTGATGGACAGGAGTGCGGATATTCAGCAAGTGGCCTGTTGGCCCGGTAGTATTGATCCTGGCAAGAGAGTGGCTGGTTGAGACAAGGCCTGTTGAGCCGCAGTATGAAACTACATAATTAGACTTTCTCTCAGTCTCTCAAGTAGGAAAGAATTTGTGTACTGTTAGTAGAACAAGAGCCGACGTGGTGTAGTGGTTTGAGTGTTGAACTCTCTTGACCAGGATTCGAATCCCTGTTCAGCCATGGAAACTCACTGGGTGACCCTGTGCAAATTATATTCTCCCAGCGTTAGATGAAAGCAGTGGCAAATGTCCTCTGAATAAATCCTGCCACGAAAACTCCTTGACGGTCTGCATGCATCAGAGTTGACTTGAAGGCAAGTAACAAAAGTATGACAAATAAAATAAATTGGCAATCTTGTTTGGTCTTTCTTGGGGTTAAAACCCACTGATATTATGGGGGTGGATTGTAAATAACCTGGTTAGGACAGGACTGCACAGTTAAGATCTCTCTGATAAATCTGATTACGTAGTTAATGAATGGCCCAAAGGGACAAAGTGATGAACAAAATTTAGTAAGTTAGTTGTAATTTAGCAAGTAATTAAGTGCTATCTAAATTGCTGAGTAGCCCACATTTTTTCTTTCTTTCTCTGTTTCTTCCATCCCACTTCAGCTCTGCTGATGAGTCTTCTACCTTTTTTGCAATATGCTCTGGAGAGTTTGACATGTTTTGGCTCAGTCTTTCCAAGTTCTATTAAGAAATCCATCTGCAGGAGCGAACTAATTAATTTCCATCAAAGCTATGCATCTCAGTAGATAAAGCTGATGCTGAGCAAAATGAATTGCATTACCTTGATTAGAATACTTGCAAACAGGTTTAAAGATTGGCTCGTCCTCTTTCTGCTTATGCATATATGTCATAGACAGTATAGTGGCATTCATGGCTTGAGTGGTTGGCTCCTTTTAGGTTTGCTTTGAGTGTCATTAGTTTTGAATCATTTGGATGACCTATCAATGCCCTATTGTTTGGGGGCAGATAATTATATCAGTTGTATGGTGAACCATGAAGCTAAAATCCTATAGTTGAGTCTGTTATGTATTCTGAAATATTCCAACATTTAAATTGTTTTTCTGGGTGGCTGAGATATAGTAATACCTTTGCATTCTGATGGTTCGGTGTACACAAACTTTGCATCATGCACGTAATTATTAAAAATATTGTATAAAATTGACCTTCAAGCTACGTGTATAAGAGGTAAAGGTAAAGATAGTCCCTTGACATGAATGTCTAGTTGTAACTGACTGTAGGGGGCGGTGGTCATCTCCGTTTCTAAGCTGAGGAGCCAGCGTTGTCCAAGGACTGCTCTGGTGGTCACGTGGCCAGTATGACTGCACCGTATGCTGTTTTTTCCCCGCATAAGTGGTACCTATCTATTTACAGTCGTCCCCCGGGTTACGAAAGTAATCCGTTCCGGGATTACTTTCGTAACCCGGAAGCTTTCGTTTCCCGGGGGACCGCTAAACTCAATGGACCGCGCGGCCGATTTAAAGGGGCCGCGCGGTTTTTTTCTTCGTATCCCGGGGGATCTTTCGTATCCCGAGGGATAGGAAGCTGGTCCGCCGCCTTTCGGATCCCGGGGTTTTCGCAACCCGGGGGATTCGTAAGGCGGGGGACCACTGTATTTGCATTTGCATGCTTTCAAATGGCTAGGTTGGCAGAAGCTGGGACTAGCAATAGGAGTTCACCCCATCTTGCAGCACTCGGGCCTCAAACTGCTAACTTTCCAGTCTTCCGATCATGAGGATTGGTGTCTTAATCACTAAGTCATCACATCTCTGGTGTATGTGAAACATATATGAATTTTTTATTTAGATTTGGGTTCTGTCTCCAAGATACCTCAGTATGAGTATTCCAAAATCTGAATTCCAAAACATTTCTGGTGCCAAGCAATTTTGAATAAGGGAGATTCAGCCTGTACATATTTGCTCACCTGTAAGCCTACTGAGTTCCATGGTTCCTATTCCCAGGACAGTGAGTGCATTTTTTAAAAATATATTTATTATTATTAAAATATAAAATATATATTAAAATATATTTATTAATTCAGTCAATCAATAAAACTGTAGTACAAGCTCAAACTAACATATACTAACATCTAACACAAATAAATGTATATATAACACGTATAAACAAAACAAAAACCACAAACAAATATAAAAGACTTCTTTTTCTCCCCCTGCTGGTTCAAAATTTATATTTTACCATTTCTTTCAGTGTAAGATCAATTCAGCAAGATTATGGGCATTTGATAAAAAATTTTATGCTATTGGTAAGATGTGGAAAAATAATTTAAAAATATACAGAAGGAAGTAGAGAATTAGGTAGAGAAACAGATGAGATGAAAAGATTCCATGTTTAATAACACATTTATTGACATTTAGGGAAGTGTATACATACTAAAAGGTTAGACCAAGTTCCCTTCAAAATGAATGTAGATGTGTAAGTTACTTTCTCACTCTGTCTTTGAATATGAAGAATCAACAAATACTATATCAGTACAGTACTGTATCTTGGTAACATTAATTATGTGTCTGTCCATACCCAGAATATACCCAGCTATCCAAACCAATGTGCCAGTATTATTTATAGAATTTTAAGAGTCATTGGGGTAATAGGGAGATATAGATAAATGTTTTAGATTTTTTTTTTAAAAAATGACAAGAATGCAGTGGGTTAAGGGGGTTTGTTCCTTGTGTGCTTCTTTTTAAAAATCCCTGAAGACTAACTTGAAAAGCGCCTTCACTGACTTTAATCCAAGAATACAATTTTTTCTCTTTTGGTTGAGCTTTGAAAATACTGGCCTCTCATGTGTATGACAGCATTCCAGTTACAGAAAGGGGTGCTTGGTTTGTCATTGTCATTTCTCTTGTAAAGCCAACCTCTTGGCCTTGCAGAAGAAAATTATGAAAATATAAGTTTCAATAATTTGCTCTCTACCTCAAAAGCAAGCATATGCAACAAGGGCTGTGTGTATATACCTAGGCTTGTAAGAGCAACATGTTAGGAATCGACCTTCTGTAGGTTAGGATAGGAAATTAGGATGAAGAGAATCTTTGCTTTCTTCCGCTTCGTTTTCACAGGACAATCTGTGTCATATAATAATAATTTTATTATTACTATATTCCATGGATCCTGGAACTTTCAAGGGGGAATGATTGTTGATTTTAAAAGAGTTGATGCAAGAGGAGAGGCATTGTATATACAGTGTCAGAATATATACAGTATACGTATGTTGGTGGGCAAGTTTGGCATACTGAAGGACACATGCCTTTGTTGGCCCCAAGGGTGGCACAGACTGCTAAAAAATTCAAATAAAATTGGGGTAGGTAGAAATCCATATCTTTTGATGGGGGAGATTTTTTTAAGTGCAGGGAAGCCACTGTGACCTTTATAAGTCTCTCTAAAAAGAGGCTTATAAGTGAGACAGTTCATCTTATTTCCTCCCCAGAAAAAGGGCAATCCAGTAGGAACTGAAAAAGTCTGAATTCCACTTGTTATTCCCAACTATTGTAGACCTACTGAATCAATGAAACATGGTAAGTCAACACTGGTGCAAGTCTCACTCATTTAATGGATTTGCTCTAGTTGGGAGCGACACTTGGATTTAAGAATTGTGCACCCCTCCATATATTGTTGGACTGTAGTTTCCATCAGCCTTAACCTAGATGATCAGGGGTGTGTAATGGGGGGGACTTGTAGTTCAACAGTATCTGAAAGGCTGTGCAATCCACGCATCCCCTTTGCCCAATTTGTGCCTAATTATCAAACCAACAGGAAAACTGGCAATATATTAATGAACCAAGGCCTATCAGAAGAGGAAGGATTTATTCTATACCTATGCAATCAGAACAGGCGAGTCTTCATGGAGAAGGTATTCTGTAGATAGGAGCCACCACAGAGAAGACTCTTTTCTTGGTAACTGCCCCTCATGGAGTGCTGGCACCCAAAGAAGTGCCTTTCAGTCTGAATTTTATACATGGAGTAGGAGCACAAAGTAAGGAGTGATCAGGCTTACCAGGAAACCAAAACCAATCACAGTACATCTGCATGGGAGAACTGAAACCACTGGGTGTTAAGTGCTGCCTTGATTTGAATTGTTGCTGTTGCTGTTACAGGAGGAGATTGCCAGCGAGGCAGAGCACATGCAAAGGGATTAGGGGGTCCTTGGAAGGAGAGCACTGGTAACATGGATCTGCCAGGATCATATGTATCTGAACCTCTGTTAAGTGGTTGGGTGGGGAAGCGCAGTAATGCAGCAACACTTTACTCCCAGTTAATCTCTGAGACTAGTTATTTGGATTGTATACCAGAACTGCATGGGAACCAGCCATGGGGAATTGACAGTCACATGCCCCTGTAATGTATGAATGGGGCCTCTTAGAGACTATTTTGAAGCAAAGTGCTGTTTTTAAGATAAATAGCATCAAGCATTTACTTAACTTAATGGATGGGTGTTTGACGGCTTGCTGAAATGCGATTTCCTGAGGTTTTCTATATTCATTATCTGCCTAGAAGCTGTACCAGGAATATCCAAGGAGTTGTCTGTGCATGTAGATAGCTGACCATTTCCATAATAAGAGATTAATAGTCACACGCTTATGTGTGTAGTTAAACAGCATCCTTTGTATTGTTAAATAGTCTGTGTGTAATGTGTTTTGTCTCTAGGCTGTAGCTGTTTCCAGGGGTGGTAATGCCGTAAGTAACCACTACATGAGATTACTTAAGAACCAAAGAATGAATGAGCATAACCTTAAATTATGTATTACATTACTACAGATTACCAAATGGATTGGGAGGAGGAAGAGAAAAAAACCACCCTCTCATCTTTTTTCTCCCCCCTTTCAAGTTGTTCACTGTGTTAGGCATGAGTGTGTTAGACACCATGTTTTGTCTGTAGGGTTAGGATTTTTCCATTTACTAAGGTCATGAAGAGGATCACATGCAAATACTGGAAATCGATCAGATTAGACAAGAGTGGGACAGATGGATTACTAGTTCAATCTGACACACAGTAAATTCCTATGTTTTTATCACAAAATTTCATATTTGATAGTAGCAGGCATTCTGGTTCTTGGGTTTCATAGATCAGGAAATTTGTTGACTCTTGGAAGTGTGCATTACTTTATGTAGATTTAATCTAATATAATGTTCTTAGTTCTTTCTGCCTGCTTTTCTTAGGTGCTGCTTTCTCTCCTTAATTTGCCAGAAAATTGTTTTGATGAAATCCTGTAGTTTTGCATAACATCCAACAGTCTATAATTCAAAGAATCTAGTGTGGAGTCATGAAAGCAAACTGAGGGAATAGAGGCGGTTGGCCAAGTAAGATTTGACTTGCCTCTTTCACAAAAGAGACACAGAAAGAAAGAAAAAGTAGACATGAGAAGGAAATCTGGTTTACAAAGAGGACTTGATCCAGTAAAAGACTCTATATAGTTATGGATAATGTGATCCAGATAAATCCCATCCTGGATAAATATTTCTCTGTGTTGTTGTTTGCCTTTAAGTTGTTTCTGACTTACGATGACCCTAAGATCATGGGTTTTCTTGGCATGTTTCTTCAGGGAGGGCTTGCTATTGTCATCCTTTTGAGGCTGAGAGACTGTGACTTGCCCAAGGTCACCCAGTGGTTTTTCATGGCTGGGTGGGGATTTGAATCCTATTCTCCAGAGTCATAGTTCAAGCCACTACACCATGCAGGCTTTCCCAGTGGAAACATTTTCTTTTTCTGTATCTTTTCTGATAGATTGATTAACCCATAATTTCAAGAATAGCCACAAAATGATCTTCATGTGATAAACATGAAGAGGGAGCTAGCACTGTATTAATATATATTTGATTATGTTACATCGTAACCCTCATTTGGCCCTTCTCATTACTTTATCTGATTTCTTACTAGGTTATGAATTCTGATGTATATATAAAACTGCTTAAGACCAAAGTTTTGTGGTTATGCGGTCATTTTTCATTCTTTATTGGAACTGTGGAGTCTCCAGACAACCTAAGAACAGTAGCAACGATGTGCCATATCTGTTCTGCTGAGATGTCACTTGTAATGGTACTCCAGTTTCTAGATTTGGAAGTACTGTACTTTCCCCCTGTGATTCATGCACATTACCTTTCAGGATGATGCATTTTGGTTACTTAATTTTTCTGTTTTGGAATTGTGATGCCTTGCCAAAGAATCAACAATCAAGCTGGGGTAATAAATATGAATTTTGCAAACACCGTTCGTAAGCAAGTAGCTGGATGAATTTCTAGAGTAAATAAATATGGAAATGTTCATACAGGGTACACAGCTAATGTGTTTCGCCCAAGAATGGTAGGTCTGATAGATTTCAGTTATCAGTTATTGCAATAGTTTTTAATGTAAATACATTGGAAAGAATATGGATGCTTCAGCAACACACATACTAAAATTGAAATAATAAGAGGAGATTAGCACGTCCTCCGCAGAGGGTTGGCACAAACTAGGACTAGGACACTGGGAGACCACGGTTTGAAGCCCGCTTGGCCTTGGAAACCACTGGCTGACCTTGGGCAAGTCACACTCTCTCAGCCTCTGAAAGGGGCAAAGGCAAACTCCTTCTGAACAAATTCTGCCATGAAAACAGAAACTATAAACTATAATCATGTGGAGGTTTTTTAGGGTTGCCATCAGTCAGAAATGAGTTGAAGGCACGCAACAACAAAGTGCACGCAATTTGTAATGCACTGCCACTATTGCAGAACTGCTCCCTTTTCTCTATAAGCAGTCAATTCAATTACAGGTTTGCAATGAAAAAACTTTTCAATATTGTAGCTGTTTTTAATGTATTTTGGGGTGCTGAATTCGAAAAACATAATATAAAAATGTTGTACCACACATGGTTCTTTCACAAATTCAATATTTTTTAGCAATTCAGTTGTTACTCAGCTTTGATTAAATGTGGACACAGATGTTCCAGTGCGGTATCTTTTAGTGCTTTTGAACGGATTTTTGTGTGTCTTATCAGCGAATCAGCAGACTGTTTTGAAAATCTATTAAAAGGCTTTAACTCCTTTCTTACTCTTTGCAGGGTAATTCTTTGTGAGATCATTTCATTCGAACCCATTTTGCAACATAGAAACGTCAAAGCAAGGAGTGAAAAAAATGTACAGGATGGAGAAAATCTGAGGTCATTTTTTAAATTTAGAATGCCAAATTCCTATAAAACTAGTATACATTTCTTTAAAAAGTTTTTATGACCCTCAATTTTGCAGGCCTGTGTAATTATTGTAGACAATTAACACTAAAATGTAAAGCTAAATTAGTTTGTTGAAAAATATCCTCCCCATTGTTCCCAACTGTATCAATTTTAAAACAGTTTTGTAAATCAGTTTCCTGATTTGTTTCCTTTGTTGTATCTTTGTTTCTTTCTGCACAATTGAATGGAACAGAATTAGCACTGATTTGGCTGTGAGAGAAAAAAATATTTAGTGCATTAAAAATGTGAACAGGGAAGGCTTCCAGATCACGTATCTTTTTCATTTCCTTTCATAACTGAGATGTCCTATAATTATATGTTTGGATTTGTGCCTTTTGACACAGGGTTTGCTATAAACTATAATCATATGGAGGTTTCTATTGTTTGCTTGCATTCAATTAAAATCTCATTTGAGTTCCTGGAATGCACGTCTCAGATATCTGTTTTTGATAACCTTTCTTCTCTCTGCTGCATGACTTGTTCAGCTTAGAATGTGCCTTCAGTCCATCTCTAAATTCCTCTAGTTTAATTTTGGGAGAACAGTAGATCTGTAAGAGCCAGTGTGGTGTAGTGGTTTGAGCGTTGACTTTGGATCTGGAGACCAGGGCATGAATTCCCCGCTCAACCGTGGAAACCTGTTGGGTGACCTTGGACAGGTCACATTCTCTCAGCCTCAGAGAAGGGAATAAGCACCCCCCTTCTGAACAAATCTTGCGAAGAAGACCCCTTGATAGGTTTCCCTTTTGTTGTTCTCCAACATATGGCAACCCTATAATGGGCTTTCTTGGCAAGATTCTTCAGTGGGGGTTTGCCATTGCCTTCCTCAAAGGCTGAGAGAGTGTGATTCTCAGTAGGTTTCCGTGGCTGAGCCAGGATTCAAACCCTGGTCTCCCAGTGTCCTAGTCCAGTGCTGAAACCAGTATACTACGTTGGCTCTCTCAGATTTGCCTTGGGGTCACCCTTAGTTGGAAGTGACTTGAAGGCACACGGCCACCACCATTACCCACAACATTGCTTTTATCAATAGGAAGTAATGTGGTCATAGGAAGTAATGTTTAAAAATATATGGCCCTTTGGGGCCTAAAGGCCAGTGGGGTGGGAGCATAGTGAAATTTCCCCCAAAACTGGTGGAATTGAGGATATTTCTCAGGACAAACAGCTTGATTGTTTTGTGTAGTGGATAATGGTGCTCCCTTCCAGATTGTCTGCTGGGGTAGTGTTTGTCTTCAAGTTACCTATCAAGCGACCCTTTGGATTTCATAGAATTTTTTAATGTAAGAATATTGAGAAGTGGTTTTTGCCAGTCCCTCCCCCTAAAATACAGCCTACAGCACCTGGTATTCATTGGCAGTCTCCCATTCAGATACTAACTAGGGCTGACCCTGCTTAGCTTCCAAGATCAGACAGGATCTGGTGCCTTTAGGATATTTAAGCCATAGCAATTGCCCTTTCCTGACAGAGGTGCTGCCTAGGCCATCTCCTCTTTCCCCAAGACAGGAGATATATTCTTGCAATTCAGCAGAATATATTTATGACTTCTAAAAATGAGGCTGCTGTGTGTATGTTTGCCCTTGTTGTCTGCTTGACTTGAGAAAAAAGTTGGTGCACAAGAAAATGTGAAATTTATAAGCAGTGATACTTGCAAATTAGTATAAAGTTTTACACAATTTGACAGCAGCAACTTTTGGGTCATGTGGTGCCCAGATGAGAGAGCATTTGGAAATCGTATGCCTGTGGGCTTTAAGAGAGACGTGATAAAAAGCAAAGTGACCAGATGTCTTCACTGCAAAGGAGGACAAGTAGGACATTCAAGAAAAACGGTAGTCATTACAAAATAAACACTAAAAACATTAATGTAAGTGTATATTAGTGCTGCTTAGTCATCTCAGAATGGAGGAGTTTTGAAATTCCTCCTGGGCAGAAGATTGAAATGTCGGATATGTCCTGGAAAAGGACAACATCTGGTCACCCTTGAAGAAGAAATAGGAATGTGCTGAATATTTCAAAATACTGCAAATGAATAAGTGCCCTTATGCTTCTACTAGGGTTGGACAACTGTTATGTGCCTTTAAATTGATTCTGACCTATGGCAATCCTGTCAGAGGCTTTTATTGGCAAAATTTATTAAGAGGTTTGTCATTGCTTTCCTCTTCATCTGAGAGAGTGGGTCACCTACTGTGTTTTCATGGCTAAGATGAGATTCACACTCTGGAGTCCTAGTCCAACGCTTAACACTACCAAACGTGTTCTTTTCTCTTTTTATTCATGTGCAGAATTTAAATGATCCAACCTACACCTTGTTTTTTTTTTAAAAGATGTAATAGGATTTTTGTACCCTCGAGAATTGCTACTCTTGAATCTTTCCCCCCCAGTCCCCTACCCCCAATCACCCACAGATAACTGCCTGTGCATTTGATAACAGCATCTGATTTACAGGTGTAGCTAGGGAGTTTGATGTTTAACTGTTGTAAAATGTGCCATCCAAATTGCATCCATTATCTTCGGCAGGTGCCAAAATCAGAGTCTGCCTCTGCAAATCAAACTCATTATTTGCAGATGAAGGGGAAGAACAATTCTTGGTGCGTAGAAAGGGAGATTACACTTCAGAAGGCCAGGAAGCTTTGCTTTAGGATTCATTCTTTGGGAGTCTTACCACATAGGCAGCCCATAGGTGGTGTTTTGGGGTTTTTAGAAATGGTTTTTCTCTTTGATTTGGCACCTGCTGTTGTGCAAAGTGATAGTGGATGAAAAATTAATGATAATTTTCCTAATCCAAGAGAAAGGAATATAAAAATTATAGGATTTATTTTCATGCTACATTACTCTTTCCTATATATTTATATCTATATCTATAAGTGTGTTTAAGGATTTGTCTATGTGAGGTTGGAAGTTTAAATCCACTGTGCAGAGGAAGAAGATGAAAAATAAGGATGAAGTCTGATTAACATGGGAAATGGCAGAGTGTCAATAAAGCTAAGAATTGATATGAGCGTACAGCTCATAGTGAAAGACACTAGACTCATTATGAATTTACGAAAACCTGTTTGTAGCTTATTAATTGTCAGATTCTCTTTTCTTCTGTGGTAGGAAATTAAGCAAGACCTGTGGTGTACCCACACTGTGCATACTAAAACAATGATGATAGGAGGGGAAGAGGATTGCTCAGCTATTTGGTGATCAGATGGAGAGAATGGTCCTCATGGGGGGAAATAACTGACATACCCCAGCCACTCAATTTAGTAACAAATAATAAAGGTCTGATTTATATGCATACGCAGCATTTCATGACTGCCAGTTGTGCATATATGAACAATTTCCTTTAAAATGCATGGTGTTGCAACCGGATGTGATTTTTATCTGAAAAATGCTTCCAGATGCACGTATTTGTACAGGTAGAGTTTCTTATCTTTCATTCCGAAATATTCCAAAATGGTCCACATGGATGGTTAAGATAAGGACACCTTTGCTTTCTGATGATTCAGTGTATGCAATGTTCATTTTATGCACAAAATTATTAAAAATATAATGTATAAAGTTACCTTCAGGCTATGTGTATAAGGTGTGTATAATGTGTATAATTTCTATAATGTGTATAAATGACTTTCATGTTTATCTTGCCATGTATATGCAAATACTCCAAAATCCTAAAAACTCCAAAACACTTCTGGTCCCAAGCATTTCAGGCAAGGGAGACTCAACCTGTACTTTTTGTTAAAGGTTAAGTTCTTCTTCTTACTGGGCCAGTGATCCTCTTCATGTGGTAGGAGCATGGGTGTGCTGTCATTTTCTCAGGAGCTCTTTCACACCACACAATTATAGCATTATGATTCCGCATCAGCTACCATGGCCAAATGCTATGGAATCCTGGGGTTTGTAGTGTGAGGATGGACTAGAGCTCTCTGGCTCAGAATTCCAGATACTCCTCCTTAAACTGCAGATCCCAGAATTCCATAGGATGGCAGTTATTCATCATAACATTATAATTGTGCAGTATGAAAGGGTCCTCTATCATAAATAAGTCATAACGCAAGAGGCAGGCACTCTGTGTGCAGGGCTATACATACACAAGCCTGAGTAGTATGATTTCTCTCCCTGCATTAGTTAATGATTGTGAAACTGGACAGTGAAGAAAGCTGGTAGGAAAACAAATCAACAATTTGAGATGTGGTGCTGGAGAAGAATTCTGAGGGTGCTGTGGATTGCTAAAAAAGACCAATAAATGGGTCCTAGACCAAATCAGAGCTAAACTCTCCCTAGAAGCCAAGATGATTAAACTGAGGCTGTTGTACTTTGGCCACATCATGAGAAGACATGACTCCCCAGAAAAGACGATAATGTTTGGTAAGGTCAAGTGAAGTAGGAAAAGAGGAGGATCACATACCAGATGGATAGATTCAAATCAAAGGAAGCCAGGGCCCTGGATAGGGCTGTTGATAATAGGATGACCTGGAGAACTCATTCATGGGTTTGCCATAAGTTGAAGTTGACTAGAAGGCAGCTTACAACAAATGTATTATTATTATTATTATTATTGCTATTAATAGTAGTTTCTGCACTTTTCCCAAGCTAGGACTCAAGGCAGCTTACAAAGGCTAAAACAGGTACAGTTGTAAAATTTATATCTTAACAAAAATTAAAAATATAACCAAACTAACAAGATAATTAAAAGAAGTTAAAAGACAGAAAGAAAACACCAAACAGTAGAGCACCTGCTGAAAGTCTCTTTTCCCCTTGAGCATTGTCTCTGTTTTGGTGTCTGCCCAAGATGTTCTGAGTATGTTTCAGATAACATCGGCTGTGAATGCATGAACAACACCAGGGCATTTGTCAACAAGCTGCAATTGAGTACATTCAAAGTTGACTGTGTACTAGTAACAGAATCAAGTTTGTCTCTGTGTAATATGTGGGATGACCTGGGTGTGTGTGTGTGCATGTGTTTGCGTGTGTGTGTGCTTCTCCTTTTTCCTGTCATAAATTTCTGTACAGTTCTAGACAATCTGTTATATATCAATTTTTTGTATTTCCTACTTGAGTTTGCTCTTTCCTTATGTCGCTGTGATTGATAATCATGGCTTCTAGGACAACAGTGTCACCCAGTTAGGTCTTTCATGACATGTAGTGATTCAAATGCATGTGAGAAGCTTTTCTTTAGTTGTCCTGCCTATAGGACACTCGTTTTTTTATGCATAGAGACAAGGTAAAAATACTGAGGAAATCTTTCCTTGATCATCAAACAGCAAGGAAGTGATTCAGACTTCAGCCTTTGATGCTGTTCATGTAATAACCATTCTGCCTCAATTTAGCTGTTGACTAAAGATTCAGGAACAAAGATAGCAAGTAGTGCTTGTATGCTGCAATCTTGTGTGTGCTCATTTCACTGAGCCCTGTTGAATTATGTGGGAATGTTTTCCAAGTAAAAGTGCCCGGTTTCAGGCTCAACCTTATTATCATTCTACCTGGATCCTATGATGTGTGTGCCCTGGTGCACAGAGTATGGCAGAGTGCTCTAATGGGTCCTTATAGACAAGGTGAGAGGCTTTTGTGGAATAAAGAAAATACTGCAATTTGAAATGATTCCTTGATGGTAGAATCTAAAGACATAGCCATGTTAATCTGGAAAATCAATATGCAAAGGGATCTTGTAGCATCTTTGAGAATAAAAGAGATTTCTTTGCATACTCATGTAGTTCCTGGACCCCAACCTTGGCTCTGCAAGGTGTGGTGCTTTTATACATATATAAGAAACATAGTAGTTTGAGTGTTGGACTATGATTCTGGAGACCAAGGTTCGTTTCCCAGCCTGGCCATAAAACCCATTGGGTGACTTGGGCAAGTCACATACCCTCAGCCTCAGGGGATGGCAATGGCAAACCTCCTCTGAACAAAAATTGCCAAGAAAACCCTTGCCTTAGGGTCACCATAAGTTGGAAATGGCTTGAAGGCACACAGCACACAGACAAGGAACATCATGTTTGGCTGGACTAAAGACTTAGCTAGTTCAGCATTCTGTTTCCATTATACCCACAACTATCATCACCAATAGTGGTGATCTGGTTAATGGGGTGGAAGTGGCAGGATCCTTAGATGGGAGTGACCATATTCTCCTGGAGTTTGTCATACAGTATGAATACGGTATGAATTTTGCCAAAGTTTGACAAATTAGCCTCCCCCTGCAGAGCTTAAAATAAATAAATCAGGATATGCATAGCTCTTTCTTTTAAGGTTACTTCGAGTACTCATGGATTTCCAAACCTATTCTTGAGCTGCTGTGTCACAGATGCATGCCATCTTCCTAGGCACTTGTTTAGCATTTTTAACAGGATGCTGTTTGGGCCACCTATTTTCTTAGCACTTGTAATTTTGATCTTAGAATTCCAGTCTTCAAATCTGCTTGTTGTGTTGACATTTTGGAGCTTTGTATCGCTTATCATTTTCTTTTCACTTAAAACACACACACACCCCTGCTGTTGTTCCACATATTAAAAAGATTTGGAAGTGAGATGGTGTGGGGAGAGGAAAGGGTGCTTGCATGGAATTGGAACAGAATCAACACTTTAAACATCTTTTGTTGCCTTATAGCCACAGGGGTCTAGATAGGTTCCACAAAATCAGCATTTATTATCTCCTCTCTTCCCCAAAGCCCCATGAAATAGTTAAGCCCAGAGAGAAGGAAAGGTCTCATAGTGAAGGAGAGATATGAACCAGTCCCCCCCCCCCCACCAAAGGAACACTGTTCACTAAATTTGGTCAGAATGAAATCTTGATCGCTGGACTTTTTGTCTCACAGTAGCAACAGTGTAAAGACCTGTGTTTATTTTCTTGCCTATCCCAGTGGCAAGTTGTATATCCATAAGTGGTATGAGTGTTCCTATCTCTAAAATGTGACTTTATGCTTTAATAGTGTTGATGCAACTTGCTGCTCTAAGAATGGTAAATTAAAAACAAAAACAACAAATTCTCTGTAATGGCTGGCCCTTCTGTTAATCCCTGACCTCACTATAAAATAGGAATACCACAATGTATTGCTCCTGGAGTGTAGTAGTAGATATTTGAGGTGTACTTCACCTAAAAGACATCAGTTTATATTTTGCTTTACACCAGGGTCTGGTTTTTGGTCTACTGTCCTAGTTTTTTTTAAAATAAAATCAACGGTGGGGAAATTCACTCATCTCATTACCCCAAAATTATTCTATGTGTACTTGAAAATGAGTAAAAATATTGGAAGTGGAGTTAAGCATCCTTAGCTTGCATTTTACTGAACTTGGTATGCGTATGCAAAAAGCGGGATATAAATAAAAGTTTTATTTTTATTTATTATTGTTTTACTTATGCGCTGATTCAGGCAAGTGATAAATACTGTAATTCAGAGCTCAGAAGAGGACACTACTCCCAGAATTAGAAATCTGAACACTGGGACACACTGTATTGGGCCACGACTCTCAATAGTGAACAGTAGCTATACTGGATAAGGGACTATGTGCGCAGACAGGCACACACAGATGGGTTATGTGCATAAGGCCAAACTGTGCCATTGAATAACAGGGAGTCAAAAGAAAGAAAGCTGACTTTTTATTGTGCCCTAAATCAGTTCAGTTCAGATTTGATGCATTAGGTCTTTACAGCGTGACACTGGAAAGATAGAAATTCCCAAGAAACGAATTGAAAAAAGCTACCTAGTTGACCTAGCAGTCAGCTCAATAAATAAAAATAATTACTAACTATAGGACTAACAACTTTAGAACTTTGTTTCAAATTGCATGGTTCATCCCTGACATTTGTGTATTGCTTAAGAGACCATCTCCTCTCCATGTGAAATATTATTTATTTATTTATTTATTTATTCTAAAAACACAGCTGAAATACATATGGTACAAGTATTATTTAATTTAGCATGTTTAGTTTGAATAAAGCCAGCCCTCTGTATCCACAGATTCTTTATCCACAGACCCAACCATCCACAGCTTGAAAATATCATAAAATATTTAAGTTCCAAAAAGCAAGCCTTGATTTTCCCATTTTATATAAGGGATGCCATTTTACTGCACCATTGCATTTAATAGGACTTGAGGATCTACAGATTTTGGTATCCACGGGGGTCCTGGAACAAAACCCCAAGGACAACAGTATTGTAAATATTATATTGAAACATTCAAAGCTTTATATGGACATAATTTTATTGGAACATGTATTAACATAAAGAGAATAGATGTTACAAAAAGTGACTATACCTGAAAGAATACTGTTTTTTTAAGGTCACTTACCTAAGGAGAGCTGTCCCTGATAACATCAACAATTTAACTTTCTTTTGCTGAGATACAATGCATTACATTCATTCACTGTCTCTACTACCTATCAGTTGCAAGTTGAGAAAAAACTGATTCAATACAATTATTTGAAGCTTTGTTTTTGCTAAAGAATGTGTATGAATCTTGCTTGTAGACAACTTACCACAATTTTGTCTTGATTACTTGTGACTGATTGAGAAGCTAGAGGTTTTGTGAAACAGAAACAAGCTTAACATTATATTCTTTCTGGGAAAAAAGGAGTTTGTCAATTCTTGTCTCCTTAGAAGAATAATTATAATATCATATCCTATATTTAGGCCATCTAACATGATTGACAACCTAATTGAGAGACACAGCCATGTTAGTCTGCAATATCAGTTTGCGAAGGGATCTTATAGCACTTTTTTGTACTTGAGAACATGTGTAAGAAGAATCATGTTGGATTAGACCAAAGACTTATCTAAAATTATGAGAAAACTTGGTTGAAATTATCTTGAAATTTTCTGTTGAAAAATTTTCACCCCACATTTCTGGTGCTGTTTCATTTATATTTTGCAACTATTGCTTGGACAAAATATATAGAGCCAGTGTTTTGAAGAATTCCTAGTGCCAGAGTAGCATGCTGGTTTAAAAATGTTGGTGATGGCCAGGATCTATTTTGTGCCTTCCCTTAGCTTTATAGTTTTCTTCTTTGCCTCCACCATTGCTTTTGTCAGAGGTATAGAGGAATTCTCAGTCACCACTGCAGTGGCAAGGCAAAAAAAGGTTGTTTCCTGCTTATCAAACTGGCAGTTGAGCTGTTATTTATAAAATCCTATGGCTGCAATGTAATGCAACTGGGACTGAAGCAATGCAAAAGGACTAGTGTATCCAATAAGCCCCTTGGATGAATAAGCCATGACTTTTCCCACTTTTGCAGGTGGGACATGCTTTTGTCACCACCTTGCAGACATACATTGCAGGAGTGAATTCCTCCACTGAAATTTGGCTCTTGTTACAACTGATGTTGTTGTTCCTCTGCTTGGAATACATTTCCAGTCTACTAAAAGTGTATTTGGTGTAGTATAAAGAAATTATGCCCATATACTATTTTCAGACCACCAATAGTTAACATTTAGGGAGAAGCCTTTCTGATGGGCTTCAAGGCAGAGGGGGAGAAGAGGAAGATTATTATTCTGTCACTTCTGTTGGGAAACCAAATCTTCCTAATTGCAGCAGCTTCCTTGTATTCATCTAGTATTTATAACAAATGTAACCTGAATTTGTTTTTCTCTGCTTCTCCCACTCCATCCTTTATCACTTGTGTGTCATGTCTTAAATGTTTATTGTAAGGCTGAGGGCATCTCTGGGGTTATGCCGTGTATCTTTGCAAGGCATGCCGGGAGACTTTTTAGTTGAAGAACTTCAAGTAAAGTAAGTAAGTGAATAAATAAATAAATAAATAAATACACACACTCCCCCATGTCTTTGTAATCAGATCTTCAGTGTGCATGCCCAGAACATTCATTATTCAGAAAACAAGTCACTGTCATGCATGACTAGGAAATTTCCGATAAGTAAAGTCCAGATAATAGGTGCACCTATCCCTGCTGTGTGCCAACTAAAGAGCAGGCTTCACTGGAGTCTTGGGCTGTCTGTACACTTTTGCAAAAACAGAAGGGCTGTTCTTGTCTCTTTGAAGGAGGGTGCATATGAGTAAGATTATCAGGAGTAGTTTTCTGAGGAATTAGATCTTGAGTGTGCTGCACAATTGTAGAGCACACAATTCACATTTCATTTTGGCCTTCCATGCGATAATTACACGTGCAACTTTTGTTTGCCATGGGTGGAGGTGAGAAATTGCAAAGCTGAATACTTGCACTCAGCTCCTACTTTGAGAACTCATGATAAGCATCCCATGCTATATGAAGAATCTGTGATTCCCAGGTGTCTCATTTAATATATTTTTGTTGTTGTTAACTGCCCTCAAGTTGTCACCAAGTCTGGGCGACCCTGTGGATGAGATGTCTCGAAGACACCTGTCTTCTACTGCTCTACTTATGTCTTGTAGATTTGTGCCCGCAGTCTCCCGAATTGAGTCTATTTATCTGGTGTGCAGTCTCCCTCTCTTTCTACAGCCCTCCTACTGTCCTAGCATTATTGTCCTTTGTAATGAGTCATGCCTTCTCATTATGTGGCCAAAATATGACAGCCTTCATCTTGGTTTCCAGGGGAATTTATGGCTTTATCTTTTCAAAAACCCACTTGTTTGTCTTTTTGCCTATCCATGGTATTCTCAGCACACTTCTCCAGCACCACATCTCAAGAGAGTTGATTTTCCTGTTATCTGCCTTCTTCACTGTCCAGCTCTTCCATCCATCCATGGTGATGGGGAATACAATGGCTTGGATAATTTTAACGTCATTGTTCAGTTGTATATCGTTACTCATTAGGATTTTGTCTAGTTCCTTCATAACTGCCCTTCCCGTTCCTAGTACTGTATTCTTCTGATTTCTAGACTGTAGTCTCCATTCTGATCAATGTTTGATCCAAGGTACAGGAACTCTTTAACAATTTTGGAGAAATCACATATTTGAAGGTTTGGGATCTGGTCCTGTATTGAGGCCATATGGAATGCCCTAAATCTCATATTCCTTGATTCCTTGAGAGGGAGCACAAAATGTGCTCCCAAACATAGCAATCCCATGGCATTTGATACACAGCAGCCACACATTCCTGAATGATAGCCTTGCCAGAGCCCAGTTGTGGGGACTATGCCTGATGGGGCACTGTTTTTCCCACTTGTAGCTGTGGAGGCTGCCTTTCAGCGGTATCACCTTTTCATCTTGTGATAGCTGGTATGCCATTGGGGGTTGTCCTTGGGTTTTTGGTTCCTGTTAGATTTGAAATCTCACAGGAGCCAAGAGATTTTGCAAGACACCCTGCTATTGTGAGACTCAGAATGGCTTGCTTCATGTGTTCTGACCAGTGTTGAACTGGTCTGGCAAGCAGGACTGTCTCCCATATTGCTTTGTAGAAACCCTGGCAACTCTAGAAAAATCTTTTGTGTGTGTGTAGATTCCTGCATTTATCACCATGCGTCAGTTTAAAGCTGGTTGCATGACTTTCCCCAACTCCAACCAGTATGTTTGAGGTGGTACTGAAGTTGGAATGTAGAGGATTGGGGGGGGGGGGGTGTTAGCCTCTGTACCACCAGTTAGCTCACACATCCAAAAGATAATTGCAAAGAGATGAGCCAAATAAGCAATGCAATCCTCTAGGCCAGGGGATCACAACACATATACCCTCATAGAGTACTTGGAAATTGCTGAAGGTTTTAGCAGACCACTTAATTTTTTCCTTGCTCTTTAAGCCAAAGCTCGCAGCTCATGCTTTAATCTCGCCCCCTGCAGTGGCAGTGTTTTCATCAAAATGTGTGTGTATTATGAAAACCACAGGTTCTAGGCTAAGGCCTTGTTAGTCTGTTGGATAACCTGATCCTGATCAAAACATCTTTAATTTTCACTGTGAAGTAGAAATCTCAATCATGAATCTTGTGACAGCTTAAACACTAACACATTTCCTTTGGCATATGCTTCCATCCCATTTCATCACATGGCTCATGCGAAACATTTATGGAAGGGAAGTCATCAAGGTTCAGATCTAAGTAAAGACATTTTTGGCTGTTTTTGGAAACTTTTCCATCAACCTCCTGCAATGTGGAAATCTTTGCAGTAGGCCAAAGGAAATTGCGTGATTGCTCTGACTTTTGTAAAAGCTTCCAGGTCAGGCGCACCATCTGACCTGAGCAGCAGTGGGACTTGGTTGCTGTGTGACTTCCCTTGCCCTCTTCATTTTTGGCTTGATTTCTGAAAAGTCTTGCATAAATCTTGTTTTCCAACAAAATGACTGGGGAAAAAAAAAAACAACTCTTTAAACGACCTTGTCCAAGAGCAATGGCTTGGCACAGCAGGCATAGGCTTGTGGGTGCTCTCTTTTAGCTTTGTTTTAAAGAAGAGGGAATATTCTTCAGTTACACTTGGATAAAATTACTTCCTACCTGCTGCTTTCAAATGGTGCTCATTTTTATGCGATCGTCGCGTATAGTGTTTAATTAAAAGCAGAGCTGCTTGCAACAGAGAGCTGTTCCAGAGTTCCCACCCCTTTGCTACCACCCTTATTCCAATGAATAAAACAAATAGGCATCTGGTATTTGTTTTGTTCTAACACAATCCTCATAAAATGAAGACTGGTAAAACATAATTTTTTGTAATGGCGGGCATGCCTGTGTGTGTTGAAATTCTCTTACAGTACAGGGTCCCTCTTAGGCTCCCTGCTTCTTCTTTCTTTCTATTTTTAAAAAGCCCTCTTCTTTTATCACTTGAATGTCAATAGTGAATACTTTTCTCCTCTCAGGCTTTTGCTTTATCTGTGTCTGTGTGCCTCTATGAGAGGATGAATGCAAACATTTCAATAGAATCATAATAATATAATAATAATAATGTTTTATTTATACCCCGCTCTTCAGCCAAGACTATCAGAGCGGCTTACAATTTGTTAAACAAACAGCTTCATTTACAATTGTAAGCTATTTGCCCCCAACAATCTGGGTACTCATTTTAGCGACCTCGGAAGGATGCAAGCCTGAGTCAAGCTTCAGCCCTTTGCTGGTCTTGAACTCGCCACCTTCTGGTTTTGAGTTAGAAGAGACTGGCAAGGGCTATCTAGGCTGCATCAGCACTGCAGAATTAATGCAGTTTAAGACTGCTTTAACTGCCAAGATTCGATGCTGTGGAAATCTGGGAGTTATAGTTTTGTGAGATACTTAGCCATCTCTGTCAGCTCTGGTCCCACAACAAACTACTCATCTCAGGATTCTTGAGAGATTATCCCACATACTACCATTTTGCATAACCCTTGTTGTTGTTGTTGTTGATTTTGTTAAGCTTTATAAAATGCTGTAAATTTACACAGTGCTGTACATACAATCAATTGAAATAGATAAAATAAATCTGCCTATGGTGTACATTCTACGAAAATAATTAAACATAATACATATTAATACATCTTAACATTCAAGCAATAAAATATAGCTCAGGGCTCACTCAGTGGCTACTAGCCATGGTAAAGTTTGTCCAGGGAGTGTTCTGAAAACACATCCTACATTGGTCTCTCGACATTTGCTGGGGTTAGGGTGAAGGACCCTCCCGTGAATGTGGAAAAATCTCAAATTAAAAAAATGCTATTCTTTTTACCTAAGAGAACACCTCTAGGAATCTCCAGGTCCTCCAGTTCAACTCTAGGGTCAACATCTGCCAGAAATTGATCATAGAATCATGCTGGAAAATCTACAAATACCTAGAGAAGTGCTTTCTTTAGAAATTTGTCAGTTCTCCAGTACAACTCTGTGGTCAACTTCTGGCAGAGTTGCGCTGGAGAACCTAGAGATTCCTAGAGAGAACATATTAATCAAAATCACAAATAATTGAATCCACAAAAGTCAAAGCTACAAATTTGGAGGCTCAATTGTGTAGCAAATTTGGGATTATTCAGTACCATAGAAAACTACCTGTGCCTTGCTTTCAAGACCAAAAGTTGGATTAGAAATAAATGTTAAACATTCACCCTAGGTTGACCATTTGCAAAAGACATTGTGCTTCTAACAACTCTGTATAAAAAAAAAAACTCCTTTTATCTTAGTTTCTTTTACTTTAGCTGAATTTGAGAATGTGGTAAATTTTCTGAATCAATGGGTACTAACCATAATTGCTGTGTGCCACCTTTGGAATCAGAGGACAGTATGCTCCTGAATTTCAGCCACGGGCAAGGGCAATTGAAGAAGGTTATTTACTAATTTATTAAATGTATATACCGCTCTTGCGATTTTTGTCCTTGGATCCCATTTGAGAGAAGGCAATTAATAAAAGTGCCATAAATAAATAGATGAATGAATAAATACGTTTATTTAATTTTTTAAAATTGCTTTGAAATCTTCAATAAATGTTGATGTACAAATGCTTTAAATAAAAGAAGCATATTGACAAATTGTCCTCTGGGAATATGGGAATAAATTTGCTTGATATATCCAGATGTTCTACCATTTTAACTCTATATTGCCAATCCTTAATGCTTCTGATACTGCTCTGTTGTAGAACTGTGGGACTGTTAAAAAAAATAAAAATGAAAAGCAAGTGATCAGTAGATCCAAGCTCCTGATCTGTTTTCTTCTATCAAAAAGTAGGGTTAGCTGGGTTAGATATAAGACAAACTCAGAATCTATACAGTGTTAACATCTGGCCCATTCACACTACACATTTATAGCACTTTAACACCACTTTTTAAGTGTGATGGTTCCATCGTATAGAATCCTGGGTTTTTTAAATTTCATTAAGTATTTAGAGTTCTCTGCCAGAGTGTTCTGGTGCTATCCAACTACAAAACCTAGTGTTCCCCCAACTACAAATACTGGAATTTCATATGATGGAGCCGTGACATTTAATGTGAAATCAGAATCCTGTAATTGTGTAAATGTAAAAGGGCGTTTGGTAAAGATGGAAAATATTCTACAAGACTTTAAGATGTCTAGGTCTCTTCTGCGGGTAAGATGTGACAAAAAGACGGCAAGGGAAGCGGGGGGAGAGGGGGATTGAGAATGATTTGATCTTAATACAAGATGCAGATAACAAGTGTTTAAGAGGTAATAGGGAAGAAGGGTCTACAGTTTCCCAAATATTAGATTCATCCTGTATTTTGCTTTCACCCCAAATGGCCCCTAGGTTAGCTGGAAACAGGAAATGCAATAAAAGTCAAATAAATCTTGATTTTCTATTTTGATTAAGAACAGTCATAAACCTTTGCAGACCTTCACAGTGGAATCTACGAATGTTTACTTGAATGTTGAGTCCCACTGTAATCAATGAGATTTATTCCCAGGCGTAAGAACTGCAGCACCGAAAACTGCAGGCTCAACTTTCAGAATTGTACTTTACATAATCTTGCCACTTGATCTACTTCTCCTTTATGTCTCTGGAGTAAATTAAAAACAAGGAAGCAAGAATACAGTGATGAACATGCACTGATGAAGAAGCCCATCTTACTGTGGGATGCAACCTGCTTGTTTCCAACCTTTTTTTTTCCTACTTGCATACCTCTTTGGCAGCCCATTTCCATAAATTGAACCCTTAATGCTAGCAAAAGGTTTGCAGTTCATATAGTTTCTATTATTTCCTGTTAATGTAGCATTAGCATTATGGTTTGCATTAGCTTTTTTTTGTCTGCTGCATTGCACTCTTGACTCATGCTTAGCTTGCGGTTTTATGGCATCTTTGGAAGTGAGGAGTAAAGATTCTTCTTGCTTCCCATTCCTGAAGCTGGAGGTTGTTATGTCAGAGAGCATATAAGAGTCTCCAACTTCATGAGACTCTTGTCTCAACTTCTGGAAACTCTTGTATGCCCGTTGACACAAAAGTCTCCAGCTTTGGGAGGAGGCTGTTGTGATTTGACATAGCAAGTTTTTATGTTCCTATGAAACAATCTTTTAGAATCATGGAATTCTTACTTCCATTTTGGAAAAAAAATCAATGGCACACTTAGGAATATGGGTGCCATTAACGTTCTTGCACAATTACTGGAAATAGTCTGGTTGGAGAATTACCTGAATTAGTTAAACCAATGGTTCTCACACAGTAGGTTGAGACACCTGAGTGGGGCACGCCACTTGGAGGCCCTGATCCCTATGCGAAAGTTACAAATGTGTTGAATTAAATATTGAATTTATTTAAGTAAATCTGTTCTAAGTAAATTTGTTCTATTGTTGTTATATATTGTTCTACTTTGAACAATTTTATTTCCTTATAAAAAGTTAAAAGGTGAATGGACTCGTATGTCTAAATGAAAATGCACATACTAAACAGGGAGACGCGGGAAATACAAATAAAATTTTATTATTATTATCATATTATTATAAACAGAAAAATATTTTTATTCATGTATTACATCAAGGGTTGGGAGAGTGTTGACGTTTGTATGACTGTTTGTAGTTGTAAAGGGGGTCACTAGGGTAAAAAGTTTCAGAACCATTGAGTTAAATATTAGGAGAGGGAATTGCACCCTTTCTGAACTTTTTCTATTCCTTTTTCTTTCTTCAAAATGGCTATGTTAAGAGTAGTTACAGAAAAAAAATTACACCTGTTGAATGCTGAAGCTTGAAGGCAGATTTTATGACCAGGCAATTTTGCCCCCAGGTTGGAAATCCAGTTGCAGTTTTGGCCAGTGGTCTACTTTGTATCAACTATGTATTGAACAATGCACTTAAACAAATATAATTCCTTATTTCACTCTCGCATTGAAGATACCTTTAAAAATAAAGAAATACTTGTCTTATGTCTTTAAGTCAGATAATGGAAAATATGTAGTTTGCCTTGTCATGTGAGTTGTTCCAGTTTTCCATAACTGGGAACCTTTGATGGTTTGTTGAGTTAGGAGTGCCATCCCCTCCTAAATCCCATGATGGGGATTAGCTCCTGCGTAGCACACGGGCTCAGAAATGTGGATTCTTTCTGTAGAAGTCCTTTGTGGTGTTAGGTTTCTGCCATCTTTCTGAAAAGTGTTTCACATCTATAGGTGAAAAAACATGGCTGAAAAAATATGCATGTGGGTGAAGGCTTTTGCTCCATTTTGAAGTGTTGTGCCTCGAAATATGGCAAAATGGAGTCCATTTCAGAGAAAATGTTTGTGAGAACTGCATCCTTGTTCAGTTCAGTTCTGTGTTTGTGCATCAGCAATAGCTAAAGATATATTCCTATCCATCTTGGGATATGCAACACTTCTTGCATTTCGTTAGAATTTAAGTTTGCAGTTTTTCATCATCCAGTTGTGGGTTTCCCTGGTTTCTTTCTCTTGTATCTGGTGGTATTTGTGTGGATTCCTGGTTGGCATTTATTAAAATGGAAGGGTTATTTTTTCTCTCTCTCTCCAGCGGCACATAGCTACATGTTTCCTGCTCTATATGCCAAATGTTCATGCTTTTAATTTAGTAGGTACTACGATTGATATCTGCTACATGCAAATTAAAATCTTACATTTTCCTTAATTGCCTACCATATTTTTATTTAAAGGGTGAAAATAAAACTTTTAAAGAAAGTATCTTTCCTATCCTGGTGTCAGATGTTTAAAAGTGTAATCTAAAGCTTCCCTTAATAAGTCTAAGCCAGCCAAAATGTTCAGGTGTGGAGAACAATGTGGCTCTTTGTTGGACTGGGGATCAGGGAAGAAATGTGTATTTAAAAAAAATAAAATAATTCCTAGGCTCAAACTCATATTACACCATAAGAAAGAGATGACATTTGGAAGTACCTCTACTGTATAAAGACTCAAGCCTTTGATTCAGTTGCTGGGCAAACCTTTTCAAATCCAATTGCATTCTGCTATAATTTTATAGTACAGCATACTGTAGTGTTCCCAAAAATCCATTCCAGTGCTAAATTATTTTGTTACGTTACAGTTGGATCAATTCTCTCTGACCTCTGTCATTAATGTGCAGATGTTGCTGTATTTGTAAATTGCTAACATGTATTTGTTTTTCTGGTTTATAAGGTCAGGAAAATAACAGTATATTGGTAGCCCATTTTGCTAATTGCATTGTTTCCCACTCTCTCCTCTTCTTTCCTTTTAGCTGGCTTTGCTCTGGCACAAATACGATATTGTAGTTCTTTTGATTTTGCCTTGCAACATTTATAAACCAGCATCAGTTCACTAATATCAGTGCTGTTGATCTTCATTTAACTGGTGAAAAGAAAAGAATGATCTAATACAGTGTTTTTCAAGCTATCGGCTGTGAGAGGCAGGCATTTTCCACCCAGTGTGCCAGGGACCAGTACTGCATTTGTGCCGTATGAGAGCCAGCGTGACGTAGTGGTTTGGTTTTGGACTATGATTCTGGAGACCAGGGTTTGACTCCCCGCTTGTCCATGAAACCCACTGGGTGACCTTCGGGAGGTCACATGCTCTCCCCCGCAGGAGAAGGCAAAGGCAAACCTCGTCTGAACCAATCTTGCCAAGAAAACCCCATGATAGTGTTGCCTTAGGATCGCCATGAGTCGGAAACAACTTGAAAGCACACAACAACAACAACAACAACATCAAATTATCATCTACCTTCCTAGAAAAAGGGTGACCAGAGGTTCGTCTTTTCTAGGACATGTCCTACATTGCAACCTTCTGTTCAGGAGGAATTCGAAAATGATCCATTTTGAGCATGTCTAAGCAAGCATTTATTTTAATATGAGTGTTTTTCACTCTTTTGAGGCAATGTCCTTTGTTTTTCTTGAATGTTGTACATTTTGCAATACCCCCTTTGTGGTTATGACATGTGGCCACCCGGTCTGAAAACTGCTAGTGGATTGATACCTTGCAGATTAGCTATGGTCTTTGGACCGTTACTTTTTAGCAGGAGTGACATAGGCTGAGGACTCGATCCAGGATCTACTTTCCATAAACTGAAGGACTCCACTCACTGCAGAGGCCACTGACTGATTTTCATGGATCCCTACAGCTCATTCTATTTTGTCCTTGGCCCTACTATGTAGCATTTTCAGAATGGGTTGTTTTGTAGAAAAGGGACCAGGGAATTCTGTATCTGCAGATGTCTAAATCTAGATCCTGTCCTAAGAGGATAATTTGTTTGGTCTGAATTGGATGTCTGAGCAATTGAGAACACAACAGATGTTTGCTCATATCCCATGAACTGGATGTGGTATCCTGCCCAAATCTGTACTTAGATGTGGTTAATGAGTAGGCAACAGTTTGGATGCTCTTTGGAGCCAGAGTAACTTTAATAGTTGAACTGTGTCCTCATAACAAATATTCAAAAGTATGGTTAATGAGTATGTAACAAAATAATTTACAAGCTGCAATGCTACTTGACAGATTCAGATCATCCGTAAAAATGGATGGGGCATGTCTGGTGTTCCAGATAGTTTCAAACTGTGTCTCTCATCATCCTTGGCTATTGCCTTTGCTAACAAGGCTGATAAAAGCTGCAATCTTGCAAAAGTGCATAATCCATTGATTTTTTTTAATTAGATCAAAATTATCCAGGTTTCAAGAATTTAGGTTCATATGCAAAAGCATTTGCTAACCTAGTTGAATTACAGGTTTACAGCTAGCACTCCACTTTTAATCAGTGAATTGTTGGAACTATAATATGTTCACTATATTCCATATAGTTTGGAATATGGCTGAAATGACATCTTCAAAGAAATAAATGCTCTTCTGTTGGAAAATGGTGTGTGTGGTTCTGAGAGGGGAAAATCCTTTTTGACTACGGCTCTCAGAATCCACCAGCCATAACAGGCTCACATGGACTTGGGGATTTTTGGGAATTATGGTCCAAAAAGTAACATTCTCAAGCTTTAGATGCACATATATGTTAGATCTTAGAGACATTCGCTTTTGCTTGAGAGCAAAGGAGGAATGTCTAGTCTAATATTGTGCTTGACATTTTTTAAAATTGTTGCTCAATTAATTGGTAATGGCTTTTTAGTCAGTTGAAAACAGTGTTTAGCCAATTACTTTTCAAAAGCATTATTGAATAAGAGTGTCTGAAAGTATGCTGTGCCAAGCTAATTTTTGTTTTTTGGGAGGGGGCAATTTATTTTGCCATTTTCCCCCCAGAAATTAAGTTGATGGCGAGGCAAACAAGGAAAAGTAGAAGCAGTCCTGTTTGGAAATATGATGGGCCCTTGACACCCACTGGGCTTTAGTTCCAGGATCTCCATGTATACAAAAATTGGTGGATGCTCAAGTCCCACTATATACAGTGGCATAGCAAAATGGAGTCACCTATATAAAATAGTAAAATCAAGGTTTGCTTTTTGGAATTTTTGTATGTGTGTCAATATTTTCAAACAGTGGTTGGTTGAATCCATAGATGCAGAATTTGTGGATATAGGAGTCCACATTTTAGATTCATGCAGGGGAAATATGTAGGGTGTTTGGTATCTTAGCCGAGCCTGAGGGTCCTTCCAGTTTCCACAGTCTGGATATCTTGAGATGGATCTGTGGCTGCATCTGCATTGCAGAAATAATTCAGATTGACAACACTTTAACTTCTATGACACAAGCGCTGTGGAATTCTGGGAACTGTAGTTTTGCAAACTATTTATCCTTCTCTGTCCGAGTTCTGGTGCCACAACAAACTACAATTCCCTGAAACTGCCATGGCAGTAAAAGTGGTGATGACCTGGATTATTTCTGCAGTGTGAATGCAGCCTGTAAGAAGGTAGGAGTTCCTGTTGCTATGATCAGAAGGCAGACTTGATCAGGGAGCTTTTACAGAAATCGGAGGGTATCACAAGATCTGCTTTGATGTACAGAATTATGCTGTGGAAAATATAGATATATATGTTGGATTGTTCCTGCAAACAGTTGTCCCTCCCTCTACAAACAGCAACATCTATCTTTCAACATCATAAACTGCTTTAGAAGCCTTCCTCAGTTATCAAAAATCTCTTCTCCTTGTGTTCTTAGAATAATCAGTGTTTAGGTGTGTTTTTTTTAGTGTAGCCATCAGATTGAACAGTTGTGTTTGAAGGGGAAAATAATTTTTTTAAAGACTAAGATGTGGAGGAGAAGAAAGTAGCTTCTTTGCACATCCATTTCCTGCAGTGTGTTGTTGGGGTGCTGCCAACCTTTGGGCATTGCTTTGATGTCGAAGGATAAAATGACTATTCAGGTATCACTTAACCACAGCCATTGCTAGGGAACCTGAGCCTTCTGGTTAGGCTCCAACAACATTTTGTTGTGTGTGTGCGTATCATCTGAAGTGTCAGATTTCTGCATGGCCGTGTATACACAGACCTCTGTGACCTACTAGCAGAGTGTGCAAAAAGCAGAATAGAAAAGCATTGGGAGTGGAAAAAGGAACTATTCAGGATCCTCAAATGTTAAACTCATTTCTGGAGATGGATATTTTCTTATACTCTTCTTATAGTCTGAGACATTGCAAGGACTCAATTGCTGTTGTTAGGTGACTTCAGATCAACTCTAACTTAAAGCAATGCTTATCCTAGGGTTGTTTTTTGTTAGTTTTTTTTCCAGAGGTTTGCCATTACCCTCCTCTGAAGCTAATAGAGCATGCCTTGTTCAAGATCTCCTAGTAGGTTTCCAAGGCTGGGCAGGGATTTGAACCCTGGTCTCCCAGAGTCATAGGGTGCATCCACACTGTAGAAGTAATCCAGGCTGATACCACTTTAATTCCCGTGGCTCAGTGCTATGGAACTCTGAAAATTGTAGTTTGTTGTGGCACTAGAGCTCTCTGACAGAGAATGGTTAATGTCTCACAAAACTACAGTTCCCAGAATTCCATAGCATTGAGCCATGGCAGTTAAAGTGGGTGTCAACCTGGATTATTTCTGCAGTGTGGATGCAGCCTCAGTCACATGAACCACACTACAGTGTGATGGTTTGTAGTTGAAATACCTAATTGTAACTATGCTGTAACTATCTTCAGGCTATGTGTACAAACTGTATATGAAACATGAATTTTGTGTTTGGACCTGGGTGCCATCACAAAGATAATATCTCATTTTGTAAATGCAAATATTTTAGAATCTGATAAAAGGCAAAATCGAAAACACTTCTGGTCCCAAGCATTTCAGATAAGGGAGACTCAACCTGTACATACAGTGGGCCCTTGTTATCTGCTGGGGTTTGGTTCCAGGACCATAACAAAATCTGTGTATGCTCAAGTCCCATCAAATATAATGGCACAACAAAATGGGGCCCCATATATAAAATGAAAGAAATTAAGGTTTGCTATTTGGAATTTATACTTTTGGGGAATATTTTCAAGCCGTGTATGCTCAAATCCATGTATAAAAAATCCATGGATAAGGAGGGCCAACTGTAAATCATAACTAAAAATGTCTTCCAGCCGTGATACACCTTTTATTTTGCATGATTTTTGGATATTTCCCCCTGCATCTGGGCTGATGTTTGTGTGCATAATTAACCACCATTATAGATTTGTCTTGGGGTTGCTATATGTTGGAAATAACTTGAAGGCAAACAACAATAGCAACAACAACAACAACATAGTTTTTCTTCTAATAATTTAAGTGTATGTGTGTTGCATGCCTTCAAGTCATTTCTGATTTAGGATTACCCTATCTCAGGGTTTTCTTGGCCAGATTTGTTCAGCTGAGGTTTCCCATTGTCTTCCTCAGAGGCTGAGAGAATGTGTCTTGCCCAAGGTCACCCAGTGGGTTTCATGACCAAGCTGGGAATCAAACCCTAGTCTCCAGAGTTGTAGATCTATGCTTAAACCACTACACCATACTGGCTGGCTCAGCACTTAGTTAAGGTGTAAAGTAGAACTTAAAGAAGTTACTTTTTGGACAATTAAATCCCAGGATTTAACAGGCATCATAACTGATGGCTATGCTATCTGGGAATTCTGGAAACCTTAGTTTAAAAAACACCTTTTCCTAAAGATGGCATAAAAATTGGACCTTTGATAGTCTGCAGATGAAGATCACTAAATGTTTTGTGCATCTTGCTTGCAGTTGCTAAGTGAGTTGTTTTGTTTGCTTCCTCAGCTAAGCAGCATTTCTATTTCTCTGCTACAAAGAGAAGTAGAAGAAGCAAAAAAAATGCTGGGAAGGCCAGCTCCGACCCATCAGCTTGTGATTAATGACAGGCTTGCCTGTAATGAGAGTATTGTTAGTTAGCATCTTGGCACCATGTTATTTCTTTATTTGAACTCATGTCTGTGGTTGTGCATGAAAGCTGTGATGGATATTGACTAGGCTAATCTTGACTGTATGCTTAATCACAGTGCACAGTGAGACAAGTGGATAGATAGTATTTCGGAGACCGGCGGTAGGGAAGAGAGTCGAACTACCCGGGTAAACCGAGCCCGTGTAATTCTTTGGGGGATGCCATAGAGGATTGTTATTGCATTAGAGGAGGAGGAGCTGCCAAGGAAGTACCGCTGTACAATTAAATGGCACTGTTAGCAGCATGACTGAGTCAATTCATTAATGACAACGGATTATTCTTTGGCTTTCCCTTTATGGCTCCCCTGGGTGAGGATGTGCAAGGAAGACAGACTGGATGGGGGTTGGTGAGGATTTAGGTCAGAAGTGGGGAACTTTTGGCTCTCCAGATGTTTGGGACTTTGACTCCCAGAGGTTCCAGGCAACAGTGCTTTTGGGAATTACAATCCAAAATACCTGCATAGGTTTGCCTTGTTGTTGTTGTTGTTGTTGTTGTTGTGTGCCTTCAAACCCTTTCCAGTGTATGGCAACCCCAAGACAAATCTATCATGGGGTTTTCTTGGCAAGGTTTCTGCGGAGGAGGTTTGCCATTGCCATTCTGTGAGGCTGAGAGTGTGCAACTGGCCCAAGGTCACTCCAGTGGGTTTCTATGGCTGAGCTGAGATTCAAACCTTGGTCTCCTGAGTCATAGTGCAAGGCTCAAACCACTACACTATGCTGGCTCTTGCCTTAGGGTTGCCACTGAAGTTGGAAGCAACAACAACAAACAAAGTCCAAAATGTCTGGAGGGCCACAAGTGCTGCACTATTCTAGGGAGAAATACAAGGTTGGCTGCTAGAGTTCTTACACACTGTTGGATAGTGTTTGTGGCACTTGGGGAAAGGTGTCTGTGTGTGTATGTACATGCTTTGTATGTATACTAGGGCCCTTCTTTTGATTGTGGCCTGCCTATACATCTTGTGTGTTTGACTGCTCTCCTTGGTTTTGCAGTAGCAAGCATCAAGAAGAAGAAAGTCTACTGAGTTCCTGATGCATTACTGCGCATGACTAGTAGACCTTGCTTCTTTGTTGGGTTGAGTAGGTAGTATGTGTAATGGAAGCAATATTCTTTTTCTATTTACCTGGCTTCCATTCTTTATCCATTCTCTATTGGTTCCTTTCTGTTGAAATGTCAAACTGCAGGCTCCTGTCCCTCTGGAGTCCCTGAGGGTCCATATACACTGGTGATCCTGTCTGAACAAATACTACTACTAATAATAATAATTTTTCTTTATTTATTAAAATGACAAAATCAAGATTTGCTTTTAGATTTTAGTAATTTTTCCCTAAGCTATGTATGATTGAATCTGTGAATACAGAAGTCTGACTGTGTTTTCAGTGTTAATACTTGCAACTAAATAACATTTTTGGACTCTAGCTCCCAGAACCTTCTAGCCTTCATTTCCATTAGTACTTTAAAGGTACTATGCATGCTTTTTCTCCCTTCTCCTACTCTATCCTCAAAGCAACCCTATGAGTTGGTCCATGCTGAGAAAGCAAGACTGGCGATATTATCTGCACTTCAGAAATAATGCAATTTGACATCAGTTTAGCAGCCATGGTGTCAAATCTACCCCTCCTTCTGACTATGTCGTACTGGGAGAAAAAGCATTTTAAAGTCAAGGAAATAAAATTTAAATGCCATTAGCAATACAAAAAAGCACTTCCTTTGAGATCTCCTAGTAATGGGGAGTCAGCTCCTAGTAAGTTTGTAATGGAGGCTTTGTGCAGCTTGTAATGCATCAAACCATGAATGCAACTCATGAATGGGAGCACCACACAGTTCTTGATAAACCTCCTGGTTTTGTTGCCTCCCTGGGACAACTGCTACAACAATTAAAAGAGTTGCCAAGCCCTGGGAATGCTTTCTTGTGTGGCTAGCTGTTTAGCTTGGTGGCTTACCAGTGTACACCCATGTTCTAGTGTGCATCCATGCAGTCTTTTCACTCTGTATGCTTTTTGAGGTCTTTAAAACAAATAGGAGGATTTGGTGTGGAAGCCTTTGTAGTGTTGAGCATCTGATGCAAAGGACTACTGAAGCTTATGTATACACAGAGCTTCATTGTCTTTCCCCCCCTTTTAATTTGCTTTTTTGGCGCTCTAGGCTGTTTAGTAGTTGGGAGGAATAGTAAACATAACATAAATAAGGCCAATTTTCAAACTGCAGAATTCCATAGCCAGTAGTCCTTTAATTATTGCTGCTAATAGCCACCATGAAAACTGTAGTAAATTGCATCAAAGGTTTATTGAGGGTATAAAAACGAGTAAACAAAACAACGTGCCCTGGAGGCTCTTTTTTTGTGCAAAGTTGAGGCTGAAGCAGAAGTTTGAACCTGATGTGCTGTATTTCAAATAGGTATTAATTGCAAGGTTTCCTTCCAGGCAAATCTGTTTTCCAACAGAATGCCAGACTCTTTTTCGATGGAGGGCATGTTAGATGCCTGAAAGAAATTCATTCATCTAGTTTTATGCAAAGGTTATTTTTCAAGGGAAAAAACAAAATGGAGGAATCTATTATGGTGGGTTTTTGTGTGTGTGTGTTTTTAGGTTTTTTGTTTGTTTTTTGCAAAGAATAACATCTGAAGCTTAGAGTAGCTCCAAATCCACAGTATAGGAAGGGCAGTCCTGCAGTTTTTCAAAATATATGTGCTACATTTGTGTGTAAAAATGTAGGAAGTGTGCATCGCAAATTCATATTCTCAGTTTTACAGACCCTATAGGTCCATGTGTCAGCATAGTTTCCACCATGCACCTGCACAATGTGGTTCTGTGTATATAATAATAATAATAATAATAATGTTTTATTTATACCTTGCTCTTCAGCCAAGACTATCAGAGCGGCTTACAATTTGTTAAACAAACAGCTTCCTTTACAATTGTAAGCTATTTGCCCCCAACAATCTGGGTACTCATTTTAGCGACCTCGGAAGGATGCAAGCCTGAGTCAAGCTTCAACCCTTTGCTGGTCTTGAACTCGTCACCTTCTGGTTTTGAGTGAGTGGCTGCAGTACAGGCATTTAACCATTGCGCCACCAGGGCAGTGTATGTGTTTACACAGAGGTAAGTGTTGGTCAGTTCACTGTGGCCTAGTAAATGGTTTTGCAATTGCAGCCTTTAGATTTAGTCTGTATTTGGTTGCTGGAGCCAGTGTAGTGTAGTGCTTTGAGTGTTGGACTATGACTCTGGAGACCAGGGTTCAATTCTTGGCTCAGCCATGAAACCCACTGGATAACCCTGGGCAAGTTACAGGCTCTCAGCCTCAGGGGGAAGGCAATGGCAAACCTCCTCTGAACAAATCTTTTTGAACCCAAGACTCCTTGGGGTAGTCTTCCAAACTCTTGTGTTGTATACAGCACAGCATGCTCTAAAAGGCATACTTTCTAAAAGACTTGGATCAGTTGTTCGCCCTGATACCACTTTTCACCCAGTGTATGTGAACTCTTGACTTTTGTTTTGCACCACCATGCTTTTGAATACAGGTGGAATGAGTTTCCTTCAATATTACGTACCATTGTACATCTGTGAGGAGGTAGACCTCCAGAGCAGAGAGTTGATAGTTATAGAACAACATCAGTAGTGGAACATTAGTGGAAATTTGCAGGTTTCAGTACTGATCCAGGTCAAGCACGCTTTCTATCCACAGAGAATAAAGGTAACGGTGGGACATATGTGCCTGATCCTCCCATTGCACAAAGCATGCCCCATCCCCAAAGTGTCTTAACTGAGATTATTTCTTTTTTGGGAGATAGCGGGGCTGACTGGGAGAACAAGTGTTTTGGACGTTTAAAGTCCTTGGATCATTCCAGACATCTCTATTTAAAACAAACCTTGGTATTAGGTAGGGTCTGGGCAGGATCTTTGCTTGTGATGAACTCAGATGGCTATATCTTTGAATTCTGAGCTGTCCCTGGTTTGGACTATGAGTGCCGTAATATCCAGCTGGCATGGTGGCAATTTTTGTCCATCTGACACACCTAGAGCTAACTGGGATGGACCATCAGTCCCTGTCAGTAGGTTTCATTCATATATCCTATTGTAGAAGGCTGAAAACTATAGATTAGATTAGATCCAGAATTAGTTGTGCCTACTGAGTAGACTCAGAAGAATCAATACGACTTTAAGTTACCCATGATTAACTTAGGTCCCATTCATTTCAATGGGCCTACTCTCTCTGAATCAGGCTGTAGGACTTTATTTACTATTTTTGTAAATCTTCTAAGTCACCCCTTTCCACAGTTTATACTTTTTTTGGAGGGTGAAGGTTGGGGGAGAAACATCAACTTGTATACACTTGTTACTATTTATTTATTTATTTGCAATCAAGTATTTTGATTTGACTGACATTCTCAATGAAGCACTTATCCCTATCAGGTGTTAAATGATTTTGTTAACATGACCTCCTGTTGTGTTTTAACTAGAGTTATGCAAATTTTTATTTTATGTTACTTTCTTTGAGCTTTTTTTCTTCTGGTCAGTAAGAGCAAAAAGAAGAATTGGCTGCAGGTCAGTTTAGGAACAGTTTTAGTTCTGCACACAATGTGAACTCACTGAAATATATATCCTAGAAGAGAAGTCAGCACCATTCTCTGTTCTTTTCTTTTTAAAGGCAGCACAGATGTCTTTTCTTTTCCATTCTATTTAAATGTGAAATACCCAAACAATAGAAGCTGTTTCCTCTAGGTGATGAGCTTCCTTCTGCAACCAGGGTGTGAATGAATCTTTAAGGATGGTAATAAACTTTGCTGGGTTAAACAATTAATGGTGATTAAAACCACAAAAATAAAAGGAAACATTGGTGGGTGTGAGGGTGAGAAATGAAGCATGTTGAATGTGTAAGAGCAAGTTAGATGACAGTCTGACCTTTTTAAAAATTTTCTGGGATTAGGATATTGAGAGAATTATTCTTAATGGTTTTTGAAACAAACTTCATTCAAGTGTCTTGCCCTGAAGCCAGGTAAACAAATGATTCTTGTCAGCAAGGTTTCATTTGGCTTCTCTTTACTATGTGTTATGAATATTTAGAAAGGAGTGATATAGAAACATTGAGTAACGTAAAATTTTATTATTAACCCAGAGGGAAACTGAGAGAAATGATGCTTATGTGATACAATGCAACACATGCATATATAACCCCTGATTCAGAAAGAATGGGAAAATGTGTTTTAATTTACATTAATGAGTACATATCAGATTTAGGCTCAAGTGTTTTCTCTTTTATCAGTAATATTTGATATGAAAGTACCAACCAGAAGCTATGGCTTGGAATACAAGTCAGCACCAAACTTTGGTTTCAGACTGTGACTTGTTCTGAGACTGTAGATTATGAATAATCCATTGTTTTAGATGTCATGATCTCTTGTCTCTTGATCTCTTTACAGGTATAAAACTGGAGAAGTGATGAGTGTCTGAGCCCAAATATCTTTTCTGCTTGTTCATCTAGCACAGTGATTCCAAAATAGTGATGTTTTGGACTTCAGCTTCCAGAATTTTGGCCAGTAGTCAGAAATTCTGGGAGCTGAAGTCCAAAACATCTGGAGAACCAAAGGTTGGGGATCATTGAAATTCTAGCACGAATATAGGGTTGGAATGAGTGAAGTATAGGTTCAAGATGCTCTCTAGTGCTCTTGATGGGGGAAGACAGTTTAAATTGCTTTGGGAAAGCCCTCTAAAGCCCCTTTTTGGCTTGTGTTCCCCATGGGTTATAATGGAGAAATCAACAGAAAAGTTTTTGGAGCTGAATGGGATGAAATTTGCTGCTATACCGGGTAGCAGGCCACATGGGATGAAACTTGTCAAATGTGAGACAGATGCAGTAGGGGCCTGTGTGCTTGGTGACTTTAAAGTTGATTTAAAGGTCTGAACTTGTCACCTCTGCGTTTCCATGCAGGAGCTGCCGCAGGGGCACCGTCTGTTCTGCCATTCTCCTGCTTCTTCATCCTTGCAGATGAAGATGGCACTTCACTGAAATTTGATTGTGTATACTGATGATAGGTTTGCCTAGGGTCTCCATAAGTCAGAAATGACTCCAAGGTGCACAAAAAACCCATAGTAGAGGAATAATCAAAATCCAAGAGATGCTGCAGAAATAATCCAGTTTGAGACCACTTTAACTGCCCTGGCTCAGTGCTAGGAAATCCTGGGAATTGTAGTTTATTGTGGCACCACAGCTCTCTGACAGAGAAAGCTAAATGTCTCACAAAACTACAGTTCCCAGAATTCCCTAGCACTGAACCAGAGTTCCTTCAGGCAGCCACATCATCTAAGGCAGTAATTCACAAATTTTTGCTCCGCCAGATGTTTTGAACTTTAGTTCCTATAAGCCTCACTCAACTTGGCTAGCAGTCAGGAATTCTGAAGCTGAAGTCCAAAACATCTGGAAGACCAAAGTTTCACAACCACTGTAGCAGAATCCTAGGAGCAATGTTACTGAGGTAGAGGTGGCTTGGAAAGTTGACTGTGCCTTAGTATCTTGGTTTATTAAATGATGAAAATGACAAAATGATCTTGGTTGATCTTCTGCCTTGGTTGATGAAATAGCTGGCTCTAGAGAACTGTCTGTAGCAAGTTGCTTTCCAAAACAGCTGCATCCCTCCTGGTTGCAGTGTGTGATCCTGCATCATTGTAGCTTTTGCTGTCTTTGAATGGAATCTTGGCCCTGTATGTACCTTATGGCATGCCTGCATTGAAAAATGGGATTGTCAGCTTCATAATCTTAAATGTTTAAAGATGGAGAACATATAAATCTGAGCATTTCAGAATTGCTTCCCCTTGCCCCATCTTCTTCATAAAACGAGTTCCCCTTCATGTGCTGCTACAGAATTAAGGTTCCTCGCAGCACTTTGTTGTTGCTTTTAGACCTCATCTGATTCTGCCAAAGGAAATATAAGAAACCATTCCAAACTTTGTCCCAAATGCCAACTTTCCAATGTGACATTTGCATATGCAGATCGTGCAAGCAGGAAAATTCTGTTTGCAGAGTATATCCTCTCCCTATTTTCTGGGCACAGACGTTGAGTTTCTTGTGATAGTTTGTGAATTTGTAACACAAATGGTTGATACGTTTTCCTTTCCGTGTACACAGTACAAAAGGCCATGAGAGGAGAACTGCTCAATTTGGTTTTTTCCCCCTTTTGTATTACTTGACCCAAGATCCCTTTCACAGTGCCTCGTGCAGAGTGTTTAAGGCCTTCAGAAATATCAGCTGGTGGTGTCTAGCCTTGAAAAGATTCTTGGCTCATTTATAAATGTGCCGTCTCTTGAATGTAAACAGTGTGAAAGGTTGAGAATGCAGAAGGTTATTAATGCCCCAGGTGAAAATCCATTGGTGACCTCCTTCTCTGTGTAAAATGAGGTCTAGGAAGGTAGCCTGCTAACAGTTACTAGATTTTCAGAAAATGCTTTCCAAGAAAAAGTTCTTTTTTTCTGCATTACTTAATTTTTCTATATCATGATTTTTTTTAAAAAAATATATCATCCCCCCTTTCACTTATGGATTACGGATCCATAGCTCACTGGCACAGCTGTTTCGGGTATTGGAGGTATATTTAGCATCTCTACTTAAAGCACTGCGGGTAGCAGTATGAGGCCAAGAAAAAAAACCTGATAGTGTGTTGTAGTGGTTAGAATATTGGACAGGGTCTGGCCTCTGCATGCTTACTTGGCTGTGGAGCTCCACTGGTTAACCTACCTTACCTATTTCATAGGGTTCCGGTAAGGATAAAGTGAGTGGGTGTGGATTATAGATACCAGGTTGACCTCTTGGAAAATATTTCCCTAGGGGACAGACATATAATAAAAATTAAGTAAATTTTAATAGATATACTGTGTCACACATGGCATGCAGAACTGGTGGAACAATATATTATTACTAATTTTAATTTTTTAAAATGCTTTTTAAATCTTGGCTGCAGCATTCAGCCTAGGTTTCCAAGCTCAATCCAAAAGAATCATTTTTGTTGTGTGCCTTCAAATCATTTTCAAGTTATGGCAATGCTAGCCCTGTGATAAGTTTTCCTTTGAGAAGCCTTAAGGTTGTCGTAAGTTGGAACTGACTTGGAGGCACACAACAACGACAACAACAATAACAACGGAGAAATATACAACTATTCACCTGCATGAATACAGGGCTGGTGTCACTGAAAACTTGAAAAAGTAAGCATGGTGTAGTGGTTTGATCATTGAGCTATGACTCGAGACTAGGATTCAAAAACCTGATCAGCAATGGAAACCCACACTCTCAGCCTCAGCAATGGAACTCTCTCAGCCTCAGAGGAAGGTAAAGAAAAAAACACTCTGAACAAATCTTACCAAGAAAACTCCACAATAAACTCAATCAGGCCTTTGAATCCTGGTCACTGATGTCATAGCCCAATGATCAAACCACTAAACTGTGCTTACCTTTTAAAACTATCAATGACCTCAGCCCTGTATGGATGTGCGTAAATAGCTATATATTTCTCCCTATTTATTTATTTTATTTCTATCCCATCTTTCTCCCCGAAGGGACCCAAGGCAGCCCATAATAATAATTCTAAAACATATTGCAATAAAACAATTAAAACATCAGCTAAAAAACGATATAAAATTACAAACATTAAAACCACAATAAAATCACAATACCCATCCCATATGAAACCCATGGTGAAGGGACTGAGAAAAAGCCTTACCCAGAAGATCTTAGTCTCCTACCCTTGGAGATCCTACCCTTGGAGGGCTCCTACCCTTGGGTTCCTACCCTTGAAGATGTTCTGCAGAAGTTCTATTGAATTACCCTCTTTTGATGCTCCCTGTTCAGGTTTGATGGGAGTTGTAGTCTAACAAGATCTGGAGGCCACACATTCTCACTCCTTTTTTTTTTTAATCAGGTAAATTCAGTGGGAAAAAGGGGAATGTGGGTCCCCAGTATTGTGGCATCCACTTTTTGTGGAGATAAGTCATGAGAATAATAATAATAATAATGATGATGATGATGATGTTTATTTATAGCCCGCTCCTCTAATAAAATACTCGGAGCGGGGTACAGCAGAATAAAAAGATACAGAGTAAAAACAACTATCACATCCCACCCCAACCACCCAGTACTATTTATATTTTCAGAGCAGGGAGCAGGTGTTCCATTTATTCTCTCCTTCAGGGAAAGGCCTGCCAGAAAAGATGCGTCTTTAAAGCCTTTTTGAAACTAGCCAGTGATGTAATGAGACGCATCTCGTCCAGCAGGCCGTTCCAAAGCTTGGAGGCAGTAGCTGAAAAGGCCCTCTGGGAGGTCTGCGACAACCTAGTTTTCATTGGCTGCAGTAGGTTCCTCTCAGAGACCGAAGTGTGCGGGGCGGTCCATAAGGGAAGAGGCGGTCCTTTAGGTAGGATGGGCCTGAGCCATGCAGGGCTTTAAAGGTTAGTACCAACACCTTGTACTGTGCCCGGAAACTAACGGGCAGCCAGTGGAGAGCTTTGAGCACTGGTGTTATATGCTCTCTTCTAGATGTTCCAGTGATAAGCCTGGCTGCCATATTCTGAACTAATTGAAGTTTCCGGGTTAGGCACAAGGGTAGCCCCATGTAGAGTGAGTTACAGAAATCCAGACGTGAGGTTACTAGAGCATGTACCACAGTCTCCAGATTTTTCGTATCCAGGAAAGGGCGCAGCTGGCGTATCAGCCGAAGCTGATAGCAGGCATTCCTGACTGTTGCATTCACCTGACTAGTCATGTGAAGCGAAGAGTCAAGGAGTACCCCCAGACTGCGAACTGAGTCCTTAGGGGAGAGTGTGACTCCGTCTAGGATTGGGGACTGTATTCCCAATCCTGGTTTCGGATCGGTAACTGTTAGTACCTCCGTTTTGTCTGGATTTAGTTTCAATCTGTTTTCCCTCATCCAATCCATTACTGCCGCAATACAGTCATTAAGAGGGGAGACGCCATCTGAAGACTGAGCCGATGATCTAGTCATGGAGAGGTATATCTGAGTGTCATCAGCGTACTGAAGACACTGAGCTCCATGCCTCTGAATGATCTCACCCAACGGCTTCATATAAATATTAAATAGCATCGGGGACAGGATGGCGCCCTGAGGGACACCACAATTAAGCTCGATTTTGAAGGAGCAACTGTCCCCGAGCCTCACCCTTTGGGATCTGTGAGAGAGAAAGGATCGGAACCACTGAAGAGCAGTGCCTCCAATTCCTAACTCCCTCAACCGACCCAAAAGGATGGAATGGTCTACAGTGTCAAAGGCTGCTGAAAGATCCAAGAGCACTAACAGGGTCACACTACCCCTGTCAATACTCAAGCGGAGGTCATTGGTCAGAGCAACCATGGCAGTCTCCACTCTATGTCCTGTCCTGAAGCCGGTTTGAAATGGATTGAAATAATCGGCTTCATCCAAGACTGCTTGGAGTTGGGTGGCAACTGCCCTCTCGATGACCTTGCTTAAAAATGGAAGCAAGGACACTGGTCTATAGTTGTTTCTGTCCAGGGGGTCAAGGGAGGGCTTTTTCCGGATGGGCTTAACCGCCGCCTCCTTGAGACAAGATGGTAAAATGCCCTCCCTAAGGGATGCATTGATCGTATTACGAAGAAATATTCTCAATGCGTCTCCCCCCTGGACGACCAGCCAGGATGGAGAAGAATCGAGGGGGCAGGTTGTCTTCCGTATACTTCCAAGTAGCTTGTCCACGTCATCGGTACTTACAGATTGAAACTCATCCAGTAATGTGACAGCAACGGAGTCGCTAGACACTTCACTTATAGGATCTGGAGAAAAGGTGGCATCCAAGTCGGCTCTTATCCAAGAGATTTTATCTGCAAAGAAGGTGTTAAACACATCACAGCAGGCCGTCGTAGGGTTAAGTAGGGGATTTGGCGCAGGGGGACCTGCGTCAGCTCCCCTACCACCCTAAACAGTTCTGCTGGGCGAGACTCTGCAGATGCAATGCGTGCAGAGCAGAAAGATTTTTGCGCTGCATGCAGAGCCTCCCGATAGGCGTGAAGATGCTGCCTATGGTGAGTCTTGTCGGATAGGAGTCGAGTCTTCCGCCACTTGCGCTCTAGTCGTCGTCCAACCCGCTTCATCTCCCTGAGCTCTTCCGTATACCAGGGTTTGTGCTTTGGGGCGGGTTGGAGAGGACGCTCGGGCAATCGTGTCAATAGCCTTGGGAAGCTCGGAGAAAGCTTTGTTTGGCTTCTTCTCCTAGTACTTTGAACTTGCAGAGGAATGCCTGATCCCCTGCTAATATGTGTGCTGGTAAACTGTTTGTAATTTGAATCTTAATGGAATTGGGAATACATCACATATGGGTTTAGCACTTTAATTTTTTATTGAGCTTCATAATGCATTGCTCTTTTTCTTTTCTTTTCTGAAAATGTGTGTTTTTATTAATTTTATTTTTGTGGAAATTTAGCTAAGTAGTTCAATAAAAGCACAATTGATTGATGCTTAAACTCTTATTCTTTCACTCTGCTCTGCTAAAATCCATGAGGGAAAGACTAGAGAGCCAGGGTGGTGTAATGAATGAATTAGTTTGAGGAGACCTGTGTTCAAATCCCTAGGCAACTCTGAATCAGGTGACTCTTAAGCTGACCAGTCTTACAGGACAATGTTAAAATGGAAAGGGGGGGGGGGGGGGAGGACTGGCCCTGTGTGTTGTACTGAACTCTTTGAGAGGAAGCATCGGATTAAAATATAATGAAAAACAGAAGGTGTCTAGTTTGCTTTTGCCTTCTACTTCTCTGCTTTTTAAAAAAAGAGTTGGGAGGAAGAGATCTGAGGACACCCTCAGCTTCTGCAACAAACTTCTGGGGCAGTTTCTTGATGCAATTCTCGATCTCTCATTGAGGAGTTAATATAAGTGAATATAATTTGGCTGCATGATCTTGGATTTCCAAAGTGAATTAATTGGATTCCTTCTTTTTGACCCCTGCAATTTGCAAAGTTGATGATGCACACTGGCTTTAAATCCATCTCTCTCTCCTGATGAGTCTGAGATGGGGTGGGGAAGAACCATGGTGGAGACAGCAGCTTTTAAACTCCAAAAAATTCCAAAAGCCACATTGCTTGACTTAAAGAAAGCTGTGCACACAAGTTTGTGTGATCCCAGAGTCTGCAGAAAAGTGATTAGTCAGTAGCACTGCTTGCTTAATACCTACCTTGAAACTCCTAACTTGCAATGATGGTCAGAAATCAATGGATGCGTACTGTGGCTTTTAATTGCTTTTGAGTGGTAGGGATACTTTGTCATCCTGATTATTATTAGTTATTTTTAATTCAGTAGGCTTGTAAGACCTCAGGGGTTCCAAGTTAGAATGAAGACCCCTTTGTGTAGAGGTACTGATTAAGAATCTCATCTCAGTTCTCAAGGAGTAGGCGGTTGGAGTTAATAAGGAAAAGAATTCAGCTAGGCCACCACTCTGAGCCTGAGACAAAGAGTATATTCCCCCCTCCCCCCCCCCCCCCAAAGAAGAAAATAGACAGGGGTATGAAGTAGTGAGGAATACTTCTCAATTCTGTTCTAGATGACTCACATTCAGATTTAAAATCAAACATTTTTTTTTTGAATGGCGATTCTCCGTATGATTTAGAGCAACCTTCTCCACCCAGCTGCCTCAGCCATCTTTCACTACACTTCCCACCTTCCCCAAACCAGAACAAACTAGTAATCTCAAAGGATACTGTTGTCAGGGCACATGTGTTCAGGTTTTAATCACCAAGTCAGAATTGCAGAATAGAGCTTGTAGCTTTATTTCCTAGCTACTGTGCCTATTGGGTAGATGAATGATGATGACGTGTCAAGGGTTTGGTAAGCCCCAGTCATCAGCTTCCATAAACTCCAGCGAGATGGCCCATGGTTTGGGATTATGGGAGCGGCAGTAGATCACCTGTTTGTGTTCTAGGACACCTGTTTCTTCACTCTTGGGCAGCTAGAGGACTATTATTATTAACCTTTATTTATATAGCACTGTAAATTTACACAGTGCTGTACATACAATCTTATAAATTAGACGGTTCCCTGCCCTGAGGCTTACAATCTAAGAGAGACAACAACAAAGAGAAGGGAAAGGTGGTGGGAAAGGGGATGAGGTCCAGTGGTTCTTCTCTCCCTCTGGGACCTGGACCAAGACAGATGACTGCAGGGAGGACTGGGGTTCTAATACAAAGTTAGAAGGAAGCATCCTGGGGCAGACGGCACAATCCTGGGAACGCTTCCCTAAACAATATAGTCTTTAACTTAATTTTGAACCTGGTTAGAGAAGTGATGAGGCATATATGTGAGGGAAGAAGGTTCCAGGAGTGGGAGTGCAGCAAGTGAGAAGGGACGGATCTGGGACAGCCATTTACACTGCCATTTACTGGCAGGTTCTGAGGGCATAGGATGGGGGGGGGGCTCTCCGGCTTCCAGTTTATGCCAAAAAAGTGCCTTGCCCCAAATTAATCCTTTACACCAGAGCTCTTAAACTAGATGTAAGAGAATGGCATTTTTCTTCTTCCAGGCTACTGGGGACCAGTCCGATGTTGGTGTCCATTGCTACAACTGTGTCTTTCTTTCCCAGAAATTCTCTAGGGACTGGCAGCTTAAGTCTTGTGGACTGGCACCTGGCCATGAACCACTACTTTGAGGTGCATTGTCTCACATGACTTAACACTTTTCATGTTAACCTGCATGCAATGTGGAACAGATTGATGTAGATGAATTGTAATTTAATTGTAATTAATTGTAATTTTAAAAATAACTATTGTGCTTAATTGTAATGTAACAAATGTGGCTGAGAGCCAGCGTTTGGTAATTATTTAAGCATTGTGCTATAACTCTGGAGGCTAGTGTTTGAATCATTGCTTGGCTGTGGAAATGCAGTGGGTGACTTTGGGCGTGCCACACTCTCTCAGCCTCAGAAGAAGACAAAGGCAATCCCCTCTGGAAAAATCTTGCCAAGAAAACCCCATGATAGGTTGCCATGAGTGGGAAATGGTGCCATCAGTCAGAAACAATTGCCTTAGGGTTGTCATAAGTCGGGAACAATTTGAAGTCACACAACAATTGGCCACCTATTGAAGAGACTCCTGGGGTGGGGCTGGCAGTGGGGTGAGTACGAAACAGCTTCCGTTATTGTCATATTCCAGAATTGCTCATGGCTTCCACCAAAGCTCACTATGACCTCTGCCAACCTTGGTGCATTAACCAAGTTGTTAAGGGCTCCAGGAACATTTCCCCCCATTAGCCTACTGTAGCTGCTGGTAATGAATATTTAACACAGCACACTGTGCTCCTTAAACTGTTATTTTCCTCTTCTTCTCACCCTTGCCCCCTTGGGATGGGGAAGGGCTGATTTGTTCTGATAAATGTGGAGATGCAGACTTTTCCCACCTGCCAAGGCCTTGAAATAACAAGAGTGCACACTTGCCTTGGCCAAAAAGTATGACCCTCTTTTTGCTTTCCTTTATTATCTCCCCCCATAACCCACTCCAGACCCCCAACCCTTGTCTCTTTTTTCTGCTGCATCTGTGAGAAAGTTTGCTTTAATACCGTCGTGGCCTTGCTCTTTTTCCCCTTTTCATCTCTTGTCTTGGCAAAGGCCTCCACTTTTTTCTCTCTTCCCTCCCCCTCTCATACCCTTCTCAATCCTTTCCTTTTTCGACCCCCCCTTTGCTAGCAAGGAACCAATGAGCGGCAGCATCTCTGACAGGATTTGCGTTTGAACTTCACTTGAGCACAATGGATGCCCTGCGACTTTGCCTGAGCTCTGTTTAAATGAATTCCGGACATTTCATGGGTCGCTGGCCCCTTTTTATCCACCACAGGGGAAAAAAATGGAATGTCTGGAAGGCAGAATGACTTTTGAGGGCGCTAAAAGATTTACTGTGTCTGGGGCAACCCCTGAACTTCTCGGTTTTTTAAAAAATAATTTTTTGACTGTAGAGAAAAAAAGAGAGAGAATATTTCTTATTTCTGACAACAACAGCAGCACATTTTTTTTTAAAAAAAAATCTTGCTTTTCAATTAAATTGGTTTCCCCAAGGGTTCTCAAAACAGTAAGATCTCATGAAAGTGTAGGACATAGCAAGGAAAATATTGGAACATGAAGCAAATCAATAAAACACATTCTTTACATATAACTTGCATGGAGGATTTTGGAATCAAAGGTCAGTAAGGAGTAAGGAATTCAGTCATGTGAACTTTTTTTTTAAAGTATGCAACCCAAATGGTCTCTGCAGAGAATGCAAGAACCCTGTAATGTTGAAGACCCATCAGTGTTTATTTGCAACAAACTAGCATCAAAGTGATAGCTAGAACATCAAGGAGAAAGCGGTTCTGAAAGATATGTACAATTCCATTTTTGTAAAGAATAAAGTGGACCTGAGGCTTTGATCCTATGCATGCTTACCTGGGAATGAGTCCTACTGGCCTTATATCATTCCTTTGGTGACCTCTTGGATTCACTACTGCAGTGAATTTATGCGGAGTTGCTTTGAAGAATGTTCTGAAGAACGTTCTAGTCTGTTTACTATTTACAAGGGTGGAAAAAAATAAGGCCTGTTGGGCTGCTTCCAGGCCACCATGGCCAGGGCCTATTATTTCTTTCTTTCTTTCTTTATTGAATTTATATCCCACCTTCTTCCCACAATTGAATTCAAGGTGGCTTACAATAATCGAACAAAGATGCTGCTAAAATATAACTTATTAAAATACTAAACATCATATTTTTGAAAATGTGGCTCAAAAACTGTTTAAAACACACAAAATATACCATATGTATGCATTATGATTGAATTTGTGTCCTGCCTTTCTTCCAAGATAGGATTTGAGGCAGTTTACAATAATTTAAAACACTCAAGATAAAAAATTAATTTACAAAAGTGGGAAAAAAACCCCACAACCATTTGTATAAGTAACGATGATGCAAAAGAGAATAACTGGGAGGAGTGGGGAAAGGGAAATAGGATTCCCCATACCCACAGTGCCATCGTCCTGAACAAACACGCAAACACTAACACATGCATACATAATGAAAATATCAATAGCTCAGCTGTTGGAATTGCTTCAGGCCTTTCAGTGTCTAGGGGTCCAGTGCTGAAAGAAAAAAAAATTATAGCTTATTGCTGTTGCTGCTTCTCCCCCAGATTACTTCCAGAGTCTTCCACTGTTTCTAGGTGCATCCACACTGCACAAATGTAACAACTTGATTCCTTTCATTGTCATGGCTCCAGTCTATGCAGTGTTGGGAATGGGATTTATAGTCTAGTGATAGAATCAGAATTCTTTGGCACTCCCTTTTCTCTAAGAGAATTGGAAGCCACTTTCCAAACCACAAATCCCAAGATAGCCCTTTTTCTGGCAAGAGGGAAGAAACAAGGACAGAAAAGGAAAGGAAAAAAAAAGAATTATTTGCTTTCCTAGTGACCTCCAGGAATGTGTGTGTGTATTGGGGGGGGGGGGGGGCAGTAAAGTGTTTAACACAACTCTTTTCCATTTTTCAAAATCAGAAGTGGGCTTCTCATCACTTCCATATTTTATTTCATTTTTAAAAGTTTTTTTTGAGAGATGATGCAGCTCATGGAGTATCCAAGGTAGAAAATTGTGTGCTAAAGATTCCATAGTCACTCAGTACAACTCTGGGTAAACCAAGAGGGAAATGTTTGTAAATTGGAAGAGTGGTGGTCCTTTTAATTCCTTTGTGCATCTTGACGCAGTAGTTAAAAGGGAATGGAAAATAAATCTTTTTTCCAGATGGGTGCACAAGCCTGTTTTGATGGACGAAACAGAGAGTGTATGCAAGGGAAATCTTGTACCACCTTTAAGACTAACAGTGTAGACGAAGTTGCAGCATAAGCTTTTGTAAACTTGGGTCCTTTTCCTCAGCTGCATAGTTAGTTTCAGAGGTGCTACAAGTTCCTCTTGCATCGTCATATTCCAGACTAACATGGATATGTTAGTAACTGAATTGTGAGAGCCAGTGCTGCATAGTGGTTTGAGCATAAGACTACTACTCTGGAGACCAGGGTTTGGTTCCCAGCTTGGTCATGAAACCTACTGAATGACCTTAGGCAAGTGCCATGCTCTCAGCCTCAGGAGAAAGCAATGGTAAACCTCCTCTGAACAAATCTTGCCAAGAAAATGACATAATAGGTTCACTTTCGGGTTGCCATAGGTCAGAAATGACTTTGAAGGCAGACAACAACAAGCTGCATTCTACCAAAATAAGGACTGGTTACTCAGTGTCTGTGATTGTAGAGGGTCACAACAGAGGAAATAGTGTCTCACATTGAACCAGCAAAGGGTGGTTTGAAATACATTTCCAGAATGAGGGGTGGAAAGGTAACCTTAGAAGTGGAGTGTCCCTCAGCTGCTCAAGCTTGCAATTTCATTTGCAGTGCTCTGTCTTTCATAGGCTTGCTAAGCCTGACCACCACCGCTGCTTTCTGTCTCCCATGCTATTTTTGGAATGTGTTTGTTCAGGCCAGATGTACAAGATAAAAGGATCTCTCTGGAGATCCTGTGCAGAGTTGACACCCGTAGGCAAATCTGCACAGGATGCTGGGAGCACAGGGATGTTCCCAAAAGAGCTGGATGCAGCCAAACTGTTTGCAGGGAGGGGAGGAAGGAAGGAAGGAAAGAAAGAGAGGTGAAGGCTCAGCTGTAGCTCACATGTTTTGCATGTAGAATATCTTAGGTTCGATCCTTGAGTTTTCAAATTAAGGGATCTCAGGTGGCAAAGCTGGTAAACACTTCCCTCCCAAAAAGCCACTGGTTAGATAGTCAATCAGGTTTGGTATAAGGCAGCTTTATATTTGGAAAGATCTTCAAACTGCCTTCAAGCAGTCTTGTTCACATCCTTTTATGATCCTGTGGCTCTTTTCTATCTCACTTGTATTTCTGAAACATAATGTGCAAAACATGTATGGGGAGAGACAGTGAGATAACTGGCAATTATGCTCTGTTCTCCTTCTTCAGAAATATCAAAATGTTAAGTGCCCAATTTTTAAGAAAATAAATCAGGAGCTAAAGGATATTGAAACAATATTTCTTCTTTTGGATATCAGATGAAATAAACACAATAAATTTTAATCTCTCTCTCTCTCTCTCTCTCTCTCTCTCTCTCACACACACACACACACACATTCCTGTCTAATCAATCAATTAAAACATTTCCATCCTGCCTTGTACCAAAAGTTTTCAGGGTGACCTAAAGATAAATTCAGAAGTAACAGGTTTAAAAAGTTTGAAACAAGAAAAACAATTCGAATAGTCTAAAGCATATCTAAACACATTAGCAAGTTAAAACAGTAAGATCGCATGAAAGTGTAGGACATAATAAGGGAAATAATGGAACACGAAGCAAATCAATAATTAAAAGGTTAAAGCAGTTTTAAAAAAATCCTAGGCACTTGAAGTAGCTCAATGAAGGCCAAAGGCCATATTTTTAGTTGGTGCTTAAATAAAACAAGCATTGGTGCTAGTCAGGCCTCCAAAGAAAAGGCATTCCACAATTGGGATGCCACAGTATATTGACCTTACTGGTTCCCCAGCAGACCTCAGTCAGGCAAATAGGAGCAAGTATGTATAAGATATACACAAATAAATATATTCACATCCTGTTCCCTTTAAATTGGTGAAATCTTTGCCACCAGCCACGGTGCAGAATTAAGACAATATGAGACTCTTTTCAGCAAGCATTTTGAAAGGTTAATTATGTGATCAACAGAATCATTATACAGTCAGCTCTCCTTATCCACAGCTTCTTTATCCATGGATTCAATCATCCACAGCTTGAAATTATTTAAAAGGGTACAAAGGCAGGGTTATGAAGGCTGGTGTGCAGCAGACGAGTCTTGGGCTATAGCAGCAGCGTGGCACTTTTGAAGAACTGCGCAAAGATTCCTATCCCCAAATGGGCATGTTTGCATTTCCTACACTACCACTGTTGTGGCATATTAACAGCCTGCTGTGATAAAGTCCTTAGTCCAACATTCAAACCACTACACTGACTCTTAGCATCTAGAGACCCCCAGTTTATACAGCCTCTGGTTCATTATCTATGCTTACGCAGGACATGAATACATTTTAATATGGAAACCTTGAGTTTTAAAACTCTGTTTTATATCACCTTAATGCTAAACCATTCCATCCGGGTTGCTATCTGTCATCATCACGATGCTGTTTGAAATAATATTGAGTGACACTGTAACATGGTTGTGTCAGGGAGCAAACAATGGAGGACGTAATTTTATCTTGCATGAATGCAGAGTGTCACAGATGGTGCAATCATTATGGAGCAATCTATAAAGGAAGACCCATGAGACAGACAAGGCTGGCACAATTACTTATTCCTCAGCTATTTGCCCCTTTAGGATATGGAAAGCTGACAAGCAATGCAGACTGGACTACCTATCCACTGGCAACCCTTGGCTGTCTGTTTGAATTCCCAAACCTCATAATACACAAATGTTGACATGTTTTTCTTCCTTCACAATCCTAACATTTTATTTTGCCAGCCTTCCACATCTGTTTCTCTTTGTTGCTCCAATTTTGTTTTGCTGCCACCTCTGAGTTTCTGATTCTTGCCGTTGTTGTTGTTGCTCTGGCTTGTGGTATGGGTGTCTTAGGAGCTTTGTTTGAAAACCCTCCGTTCCTTAGAAAAAGAGCAGGTTCAAATCCCAGCAGAGATAATGCCAGCCCTTCAGATTTCCAAGGTAGACTAATTGGATCCAATGATGCTCAGCCTTTATGCTCCTTGCCAATTCCCAGACAACTCCCATCATGCCCCTGGATTAATGCAGCTGCAAATGAGCAAAGAACGAAGGCCACCGAGCCTGGTGGATAACATCTATATGGGTTAGGTTTTGCTTTTGCTAAAGCTTTAATAATAATAATCATGCTATTTCTGTGGATTGGGCCGCTGAAGGAATAGCAAAGCTGCTTTTGAACAGGAAGGTGACTGGATTCAAGTGGCTGGTGCTTCCCATTTTGAAGCCCTGAATTGTGTTAGTTGGATGCAAGTGAGCCAGATTAACACTGTTTCACTCAGAGATGGCTTCTCATCACAGGAGCTGTGTATTCCTGAAGAGGGTTGGGGTAGATGGCCCTAGCGGTCCCTTCCGACTTTGTGAGTCTGTGGTTCTAGGACTTTCTGTTTCCAGTTAGAATCTTCACGGAGGACCCTGCCCTATGTGGCTTTTGCTAAGCAAAGAGAGAACCAGCAAGGTGTTGTTGTTAAGGATGTTGTTGTAAAATATGCTTCCTTTGGAATCCATCGTGTCTCCTTCCAAATGAAGGATTCCAAAAGAAGCATCTTCTTTGAGTTGCAAATAGACATTAAATTTCCTGGACTTGGAGAATCTCCCAGTGACCACATGGCTAAAGGAGGAGGTACCAGCCTGCAAACAGCCCTCCCAGCCATCTGAACTAAGACCAGAAACAGCAAAATGCAGGCCTATGACTAACATCTTCATCTTTTTTTCTTCTGTTTGTTTCAACACCTTGCCTGATGAAGAAGTCAGTGTGACTTTGAAAGCTTTCAACATGTAATTGTGCATATTCTTGATTTTATTTGGTTTTTGTACAGCGCCGTGTACATTTACTGCGTTTTATAAAAAAAGTTAATAATAATATAATAATAATTTTGGTTGTTCTAATGAAGGTATCATTGTTTGGATGTTATTGAACAAATAAAATAGAATTATATCTTTTCTAGGAGCAGGGCCTTTCCTGTACTGGTCCCAAATCTGTGGGATGATCTTTTAGATGAAGTAGGAGGGCTTCCCTCTTTTCACAGTGGCCTGCCCAGTACAGTGTCCTGCCTCCCATTGTCCATCCAGATGATCCCAGGAGCCTTTAAGCAAGGCATGAAAGCAACAGCACTATGTCTCCTTTCCCCATTGCTTGCATAGTTTACTACCATTGAATATGGAGACTCCATTCATCTCTCCTATATGTTGACTGTGCAGAATATCCTTTAAAGATCATCTGGCATTGGATTCATATGCAATAATATACTTATGTAGTCACAGCATGGTGTAGTGGTTTGGGTGTTGGACTACAACTCTGTAGACCAGGGTTCAACTCCCAATTCAATCATGAAACCCAGTGGGCAATGTTGTGTAAATTGCATGTTCTCAGCCTCAGGGGGAGGCAATGACCAACCTCCTTTGATCAAATCTTGCCAAGAAAGCCCCATGATAAGTTTTCCTTAAGCTTGCCATAATTCAGAAATAATGTGAAGCATTCAACAACAACAATGACATAATGTACTTCTACTCAATTTTTTTAATGTTTATTATTCTTTGTTGATGTTGGTCTACATTTGTGACTTTTAAAAGTGTGAAAGTAATAATTCATTTGCCAAGATAATCAAATCTCCTCCTCTTCCCTGCCATTCCTTGCCCAACATACACATATTTAACAAGTGGCCTGTAACAGAAAGACAGAATCCACTAATTAAGTCACTTCTTACTTTCCAGAATTATTAACCAGCAATTAGCTAGTTCATTTCCTCTAGAATTAAGATCTTATGACAGTTCATAATTTCAATATTTTTTTCACTTGCAGACATCCTTGTACTGATTTTAAAGGAGGCAGACTTGAAGTTTATTCCTGAAATTTGCATGTTCTATACTCTAGTGCTTGAGAGAGCGCCATAGTTCATTTTATAATGATCTGATTTACAACCGTTTGATCTTTGCTACCTGCTGCAATACATCCAGATCTTCTCATCTCCTTCTGTTCCTCTTTCCCCTGCACACCACCCAAATACTTTTATATAATACAGTTGACAATTTGCAACCCTTTATTTTATGTATTAAGCATTAAAATTTGTCTAACTCACCCACTTATCAACAGATCTCAGGATGGGATATAATCAATAAAATGCTTCCAGCATAAAACCACCACAGTATGAGATCGAGATCATGTATTCATCGACTTTATTTTCTGTTTTATTATATGCAGATAGATGGGCAGATATATAAGTTATGAGAGTTCCAGCATGTAAAGCAACAGTAGTCAAGACTCAAACAGCTAAGAAACTGAGCTATGGACAGTAAGCTCCCAAGATTTGGGAGAATAGTCTGGACTTAAATTTGCTGTGAAATGAAATCAACAGTGGTATCAGCCAGGTCTCCAAAAGTGGTGGAAGGATTCTACATATTTGGGAGAATAGTCTGGAGTGCCAAATGCAAGTAGGTCCTGTATTGTAACTCCACATTTTGTCTGTCTCTCAGTGATGGGAAGCAGAAGAAAACCCTTTTGGAGGATCTTAATACTCAGGAAGCAGCATAGAGGAATGAGGCTGATGTTTTAGTGATGTTTAGTGATGTTTAGTGTTTGGAAATAGGTTACTGCCCTCTGGCTCGCTAGTATTCAGAATTTTAAGAGCTTGCTTCACACATCACACAGAAGCAAATGTGTAATTGTGGTGTAGTGGTTTGAGTGTTGGACGATAACTCTGGAGATCGAGGTTCAAATCCCTGTTCAGCTGTTGAAATCCTCAGGGTTACCTTGCTTAATCCACACTCTCTTGGCCATAGAGAAAGGCAGTGGCGAACCCCCTCTGAACAGATCTTGCCAGGAAAACCCAGTGAGGTTCTCCTCAGGGTTGCTATAAGTCAGAAATGACTTGAAGGTGCACACAACAAGAACCATTCATACATACAGTTGGCCAGTCTTGGCTCTCTGTTGTACTCAAATGTGCTTGCATGTATTTCAGATCTGCATTAAGTCTTGCTCTTGTGTGTCATCTGCCTTTGTACTGAGTCTTGAACCTGTGACAGTGATTACCTGTACTATAATTTTTGCTCCGTGAACCCATTAGGTGGCAATCCTGAAACTTTTACCTGGAACCAAGTTCCACTGAAGGCATGAAGTTCCATTGAAGTTACAGCCTTCCATTAAGTTTGACTTCTGAAAGGAAGTCCAGTGGACCCTTGGTATCTGCTGGGGTTTGGTTCCAGGACCCTCTGTGGATACCAAAATCCTTGGATGCTCAAGTCCCATTAAATACAGTGGCATAGTAAAATGGTGTTCATTACAAAAATGACAACATCAAGGTTTGCTTTGTGTAATTAACATTTTTGGCATTTTTAAAAATTGTGGATGCTTGAATCTGTCGATTAAAAAAAACAACTGTGGATATGGAGGGCTAATCTCCATATAGGAATGTATAGGATTGCTTCAGTCCAGATTATCTGACTGACTATTTCAGATTGCTTCAGCTGTATTATTTTAGGATAAAGTGGCCCATTTTAGATTGGCAAAAAGAGGTGTGTTGATGGCTGCATGAAAGCCCAGCCTTTAGATGAGAAAAAGGGAAAGTGTGCCATGAAAACACTATTTTGGAGTTTTAAGGGAGAAGAAGTGCCTTTAAAAAATAGTTTGATTTCCCCACTACTTTTTTTAAAAGGGCGCAACATTGCTATTGCATCTAAAGGCTAAGGTGTAGTTGCACGGTTAAATGGGTCTCTGTCTCTTTAAAGCGCCCATTTAAAGGTAGCGATACAAGTATGGAGGGAGGGAAGGTGCCAAGACAAGAAGAGACCTTCAGAGCCCTGCCAGAGTGCGCCTGCACCTTCCTTCACCTCCTCCCTTTGGCTGAGAGAGTGTGACTTCTAGGGAGACAGCAGGGCACTGGAGGCGCTCAGCCAGGCCAGGGCAAGCTGGCAAGAGGAGGAGGAGAAGGGGAGGGACCTGGAGCACCTCCGCTGCCCTGCTTCCCTGCAAGTCACACTCTCTCAGCCGAAGGGGGGAGGAGAAGGCAGGCCCAGGCACACTCTGGCCAGGCTCCAGGGCTCTCTCCTGGCTGCCTTCCTCCTCCCTTTGGCTGAGAGAGTGTGACTTCTAGGGAGACAGCAGGGCACTGGAGGGGCTCAGCCAGGCCAGGGCAAGCTGGAAAGAGGAGGAGGAGAAGGGGAGGGACCTGGAGCACCTCCGCTGCCCTGCTTCCCTGCAAGTCACACTCTCTCAGCCGAAGGGGGGAGGAGAAGGCAGGCCCAGGCACACTCTGGCCAGGCTCCAGGGCTCTCTCCTGGCTGCCTTCCTCCTCCCTTTGGCTGAGAGAGTGTGACTTCTAGGGAGACAGCAGGGCACTGGAGGGGCTCAGCCAGGCCAGGGCAAGCTGGAAAGAGGAGGAGGAGAAGGGGAGGGACCTGGAGCACCTCCGCTGCCCTGCTTCCCTGCAAGTCACACTCTCTCAGCCGAAGGGGGGAGGAGAAGGCAGGCCCAGGCACACTCTGGCCAGGCTCCAGGGCTCTCTCCTGGCTGCCTTCCTCCTCCCTTTGGCTGAGAGAGTGTGACTTCTAGGGAGACAGCAGGGCACTGGAGGGGCTCAGCCAGGCCAGGGCAAGCTGGAAAGAGGAGGAGGAGAAGGGGAGGGACCTGGAGCACCTCCGCTGCCCTGCTTCCCTGCAAGTCACACTCTCTCAGCCGAAGGAGAGAGGAGAAGGCAGTCCCAGGCACACTCTGGCCAGGCTCCAGGGCTCTCTCCTGGCTGCCTTCCTCCTCCCTTTGGCTGAGAGAGTGTGACTTCTAGGGAGACAGCAGGGCACTGGAGGGGCTCAGCCAGGCCAGGGCAAGCTGGAAAGAGGAGGAGGAGAAGGGGAGGGACCTGGAGCACCTCCGCTGCCCTGCTTCCCTGCAAGTCACACTCTCTCAGCCGAAGGGGGGAGGAGAAGGCAGGCCCAGGCACACTCTGGCCAGGCTCCAGGGCTCTCTCCTGGCTGCCTTCCTCCTCCCTTTGGCTGAGAGAGTGTGACTTCTAGGGAGACAGCAGGGCACTGGAGGGGCTCAGCCAGGCCAGGGCAAGCTGGAAAGAGGAGGAGGAGAAGGGGAGGGACCTGGAGCACCTCCGCTGCCCTGCTTCCCTGCAAGTCACACTCTCTCAGCCGAAGGAGAGAGGAGAAGGCAGTCCCAGGCACACTCTGGCCAGGCTCCAGGGCTCTCTCCTGGCTGCCTTCCTCCTCCCTTTGGCTGAGAGAGTGTGACTTGCAGGGAGGCAGGGCAGCAGAGGGGCCCCATGTCCCTCTCCTCCTCCTCCTGTTTCCAGCTTGCCCTGGCCCAGCATCAGGAGGACCTGGAGCACCACCGCTGCCCTTCCTCCCTGCAAGTCACACTCTCTCAGCCAAAGGGAGGAGGAAGGCAGCGGGGGAGGAGGGAGGGAGCGAAGGAGCCAGGAAGAGACCCCCAGAGCCTGGCCAGAGCACGCCTGGCCCTCCTGCTTCCTCTTCAAAAAGAAGGCTGGAAAAGTAGGACGTGTCCTGGCAAAGGAGGACGTGCCTGGTCAACTTGGAAAAGGGGGGCCTCTGCTCAAGAATGGAGGACATATGGGAATCCCTCCTGGACAGAGGGCTGAAACCTCAAGACAACTCAATATAATGCTCTGACAGAACACAGACTACAACTCCCATGAGCCTTTGCTACAATTTCCCAAGATGCCTTAATTTGCAACAGAAAGCCGACCAGTATGTTCACATGTGATGAATTCTTTCGTATTGACTCTGCATTTTCTTTTTGTGTAGATGCTCTCTTGTCTTGTGTGTGATGAGCTTGTGCGTAATCACGTGCATTTCCGAACTGGCCTCACTTTCTCCCTCTTTCGGAATGGTCCTGTACTCCCCCATGTGATAAGCTCCGACTGTATGATGTACCTGCGCAATTGCGCAATTCGCAGCCAGCAAGGGAAAAAAAAATGTTTAAAGCGCAGCTAAAAGCCACGTTCCTTGCCGCCCATGTAGCTGTTCTGCCTGTGTTTGTAGCGTTTTGACAGCTTCCCATGTAGTTGCTGAGCCACAGAAAAAACCTCAGTCTAGCTGCCCTGTACTTTTTAAATGCACACCTGGGGCTTGCAGTCTAGCAGCTAAGCATTAAGGAAAGTGCAACTTCATGTCACACTTTCCTGCCAATCTAAAAAGCCCCAGTGTGAACTGATTTATGTCCTGTATGGGAGGGGAATAAACCAGGATATAAATTAAATAATAAATACTCTGATGGGGAAGAAAATTTGTTTAGTTTTTAAAGGTGACTAGTCCATCAAATTAATTTATTCAACTTATTGGAAAAGTCTTTCCCTTTTATTGTTCTTCTTCTGATAGAGCAGATATTTTATAGAGAGTGGCCAGGTTGTGTGGTATAGTGGTTTGATGTTGGACTACAACTCTGGAGACCAGGACCCGAATCCTGGCTTGGCCATGTAAACCCACTGAATGACCTGTCCTCAGAGAAATAACTTGAAGATTTACAACAATAACAAAGCCAGGTTAATTTCTAACATCCTTAATTAACAGCCTTATTATGACATAAGATTTTATAGCTAGAGTGTCCTTTATGCAAAGTATGGAGTGGAATTCTCAGTTGGTACATCTGTGTGTGCTGGCGTGTTTGACACGCTCAGACATATAAAGGAAAACAGTGAGATCCAGTAGCAATGTAGTGCAGGAAGTGCGGTATGCAAGAATTCTGTGTAAAGCTTTAGAAATAAGGGCAAGGATACTTCACGGCAGCCAAAACTAGTGAGAACCCATTCCTCCTGTCATTGCTAAGTTAATTGACGCCTGCAGTGGGATGGGAAACCATTTTCGCAATTGAACCTGAACAGATGGAATCACATTTCTTGATTTGTTCTAAGTCAGCAGCTTGGCACTGGAGTCTTCTTTGAAATTAATTTATAAGAGGATGACCACTTTCAAAATATAAATGCAGTTGGTTTCTTCCTTTCTTTCCTTCTTCCCAGTCCCAGCCCATGTGTTTCCCCCACAAGTGATTTCAAATTGGAGGAGAGCCCAAGAGTTGATGCTTGCTATTTGACACCGCTCTGTGAAATCTGGATTGCCACGGTTACTCTGCTCTGTTTGTTGGTGTCAGTCAGCCATTTACTTAATCTGCCTTTGTTATCCCCCTTTTCAGGGCGAACTGGGGTCTTCCAAGTTTGCTTCAGGGTGGTGCTTCATTTTGAAGTAGGTGGGGAGTGAATGATATATAGTCCTACGTGGCTGGCCTGTGTGCAGCTACAAGGGAAACGTGCAGATTTCTTTAAAATGTAGGCGCCCTGCACATACGTGGCATGTACAAATTGCACAGCTTTCCTTGCTTCCAGAACAGCCTTGTAGGACTTTTTGTGTCCCTCTGTCCGGCTAACATTAAAGAACTTCATGGTGAAGCTTGCAAATCTTCGCTGACACCCCAGCCTTGATGCTGCCATTTCTGCCAAAAGGCTTAATGGTGGGAGAGAATGCTGGCATGTCAGCACTAATTTTCAGCATTAATGGTGAATTTCCTGTCCTTTGTGTGCCTCTAAGTCCCAGCGCTTATCTTACCAGGCGGCTTCCCCCCCACCAAACACCCGTCCTACCAAAGGAGCACCATGGGACAATTCTAGGAGGAAATAACTCCTGGCAGCCTACCACTGGGTGCAAAACACTCATGTATTTTTTCCCCAAGGGTAAATTCCATTCTTTTGTTTCAAAACCAAGGGTGAGGGCCAGCGTGGTGTATTGGTTTGAGTGTTGGACTATGATTGTGGGAACAATGCTTCAAATCTTGGCTTGGGCATGGAAACCCATTGGGTTACCTTGGGCAAGTCACACACTCTCAGGCTCAGAGGGTGGCCAGGGCATACCCCCTCTGAAGAAATGTGCCAAGAAAACCCTATGATAGGCAGCCTTCCTGGCAGCCCAGCACTGGGTGCAAAGCACTCATGTATCCCCCCCCCCCCCAAGTAAATTCCATTTTTTCTTTCAAAACCAAGGATTTTGGCTTTCTTTCAAAACCATGGGTCACCATAAGTCAAAATGGTTTGGAGGCACATAACAATAGTTGGTATTGATGTGATTTACTGTGCAGAGGTTTTGCAGCTATGGATCAGAGCAAGAAACCATCCAACTTCTGCTGCCCCCTGTCTGTTTTTGTCTCTCCCAACCTTTTCCCTCCTCCTGAGCCAGCATGATATAGTAGTTTTGGTGTTCGACTAGGACTTTGGAGAACAGGGTTCAAATCTTGGCTTGGTCATGAAAACCCACTGGGCAGGGATCTTTGGCAGGTCACACACTCACAGCCTCAGAGGAATGCTGTGACAAAACCTCCCCCCCCCCCAAAAAAAAATCTTGCCAAGAAAACCTTGTGATGTTGGGCAATTCACACTTTCTCAGCCACAGAGGATGGAGGACAGTGCCAAGAAAACCCCATGATAGGTTCGCCTGAGTGTTGCCATTAAGTCTAAATGGCTTGAAGGCACATAACAGCAGCAGCAGCAGCAGCAGTCAATTCCCAAAGACACTGAGCTGCTAGGGTTTGATTATGCCTTTGTTAGGATTAAAGATCTACTTTCCAGGGTGACATATGTGTATGTATGTGCTTTCAGGTCACCTATCAACTTATAGCAACCCCATTAACTTCATAGGGTTTTCCCAGACAAGGAATGGCCAGATGTTTCTGCCAGCTCCTTCCTCTGAAATATAGCCTACAGCATCCTGGATTCATTTGGTGATCTCCCATCCAAGTACTAACCAGAGCTGACTCTGGTCAGCATTCAAGACCTGATGGTATCTAAAATATATACAGTATATATGTGTGCTAATTAGTCTGTTGATGGGAAAGCTGTTCAGGTGGATAGATGAGCAAGTAAACATCACAAGGCATGGGGGTAACATCCGATCTAGATAATTTTCAGGCTAAATATTTGAGGGCTCTCCTCCAGATTCCCAGATGTGTTCCTAATACAGTTTTATTTAGAAACAGGGGAATGCCCTCTACTGACAAGGGCTTGGTTGTTAGCTTTCAAATTTTGGCTTAAGGATAATATTTTTGAATTGGTCACAGGTTTACTCTTCTGTCTATCTCAGGATGAATACTTATGGCATTGGTCAAAGCCAATCATCCCAAAAGCTGCTTCAGTTGGTCTGTCATCATCCCTCCTTTTACATTGTTCTCAAATCATTCAAACAAAGACTGGGGTATATTGCTTTTTGTGACCTTTGTGCATGTTCATACACATCCTGCTCAACAAACGCATTGAATGTACAATATGTCCAGCCTTTTCATCTAGCTGAGTATTTAAAGAATTTGACTGTCGTTAATTATTGTAGACCTTTTACCAGATTTAATTCTTTTCCCTTTGAAATGCTCCAAGGCAGATTTACCAGTGTCTCTTATTTCTGCAAGATTATGTCACTGGAGGAAGCAGCATGGTTTAATGGTTTTGAGTGTTGTACTGGGACTCTGGGAGACCAGGTTTCGACTCCTCACTCAGCCATGTGGATTCTTTGGGTGATCTTGGGCAAGTTACACTCTCTCAGCCTTAAGAGGAAGGCAACAGCAAAGCTCCTCTGAACAAATCTTGCCAAGAAAACCCCATGATAGGGTGCCATAAATCAGAAATGACTTGAAAGCACACAACAGCAACACAAAGTAACCAGGAAGCAGAAACAATGAAGCACATTCTTTTGTCTCATGGGCTCTACAAGCAGGCTTAACAACATATGATTAATCCATTAATGGTGAATCAACCAGGAAAATTGGCCCAATTTTATGTCAATTTTTTTATTAGCAGATATGATTTCCAGTATGACTTTGGTTGTTGCCAAGTTTTTGTCTGAGGTGGTCAGGATCAGAGAGTAGTTAACTTCTGTATTAGGGGAAAATGTCTGAAGTAAGCTCTTTCTGTATGAATTGACCAACTGTTACTTGTTCTCTTAATTTATTTTATATACAGCCAGTCCTCCATATTCACAGATTCTCTACTCACATATTCAACCGTACACAGTCTTAAAATATTCCAAAAAGATATACATTCCGAAATGCAAACCTTGATTTTGTCATTTTATATAAGGGACAACATCTTACTATGCCAGTGTATTTGATGGGACTTGAGCATCCGTGGATTTTTGTATCCATATGGGGTCAGGAACAAAACCCCAGCAGATACCAAGGGCTCACTGTATTGTGAAATTGAATTTGCTGGATCTCTGGAAAGTAATGAATAATTGTTGTTGTTGTTGTTGTTGTTGTTGTTTTTGGTAAAAGACACAGGGCACCAAGCAGGTCTGTGAGTTGTAGAGATCTGACTTCTTTTTGGAGGTCAGGATTTCAGTGTAAAGCCTCCAGTTTCTCTTTGTGGGACTGGTACATCAGCTGCATTGCATCTCCCTGACATCTCCCTGACATCTGCCCATCAATTGCACTTTATTTTATTATTTTAATAGTTTTTAACTGATGTCAATTTTAACCAGTTCTGATTTAATCAAGTCTTAAGGGGGGAGGTTGGGAAGGGACTTGACTGTTGTTTTATCCTTGTATTTTTTAATCTGCTGTACCCCGCTCCGAGTATTCCATTAGAGGAGCGGGTTATAAATAAACTTTATTATTATTATATTATTATTATTATCTTCCCATGTCTCTGTTAACTTTGTAGTGTAGCCATATGTGACTCCTTTCTGTCTGGTTACTGTTCGCCTATAAAACAAGGTGATGTTCAGATGTGGTGCGACTAAACAGTTGGTCTTGTCCAGTTTGGACTAAGCTGATGATGAAGGAGGAATGTGACTCTCTCAAAGTTGCATGTGTGTAAGTTCAAATTAAGGTGGCTTGAGGCCCTGGAGCAGTTCCCAAACTGAGTATTTCCGGTAACTTAGAGAAAATAAATAGATGAATGAATATGTAATACATAAAATAGAAAATGCATCAGAACATAGCCCAAAATGTGAACACATCTACGGTTTTTCAGCTTTAGTGTGAATAACAGCTGGGTCCCATGATTTTAACTCAGGGTGTATCATACTATAGGGAGAGCCAGTGTGGTGTAGTTGTTTGAATGTTGGACTGCATCTCTGGAGACCAGGGTTCAATTCCCAGCTCAGCCACAAAACCCACTGGGTGACCTTGGGCAAGTCATACTCTCTCAGCCTCAAGGAGAGGCAATGGCAAACCTCCTATGAACAAATCTTGCCAAGAAAACCCTGTGATAGATAGGGTTGCCATAAGGCAGAAATGACCTGAAGGCACACAACAACAATCATACTGTAATTCAGTTTGATCGAACTTTAATTGTTGTGGCTTTAGGGTATTTAGGCCACATGCTGTGAAATCGTGGGATTTGTAGTTTGGTGAGTTCAAATTCTCTGCTGGAGACAAGGAAGTGATCTAAAGAATTCTGATTCTGTCACTGGACTACAGATCCCAAAATTACATAGACTGGAGCCATTGCAATGAAAGAGTATTCAAAGCATTACAAAGTGGTCAACCTCTGCCAGATGTTGGCTACTGAGTTGTACTGGAGGATCTAGAGATTCCTAGAGAGGTGTTCTTGCAAGTTGAAAAAGTGGGTTTTTATTTGCATTTTTTCCACTTTCACAGGGATCCTGTACCCTTAACTCCAGCGAACATGGGGGGCTCACTGTATTATGCTTCTGAGAGAGCGACTATTGGTATTTTACCTCCCTTTTGTGCAAAGATAAGCCCAGCAGCACACATACACAGCCTTCTATTCTTTGGCAAGATGGAGGTTTTACCCTCTGTGCACACACAGGCCCTGATTCTTGGGAAGCTGAAATTTCCCCCACACTGTAATAGCCATCCAGATGTTGAAAGATCAAAGGAGAGGTGGCTTGACCCATATAACTGCATTCTTCTTTTGTGCCCCATGTGGAGTTCAATTTGTTTAAAGCTTCTTTTGACTTAGGGGAGCACAAAAAAGTGCAATAAAGCATTAACACCTTGTGTGGAGGATAGGGTGGGTGGGTGGGATGGAAAGGAAATGACTAAATGGATCCCTCTTCCAAAGAAAGCAACACTATAAACAAGTATTTCCATTTTTGTTGTTCTTAAAAACAAAATACATTGGAGACGTCAGCACTGTACAGGGATGGAAATCTTACCATCTTTTCTCTCACCAAAGGAAATTCTTGTGGGAAGCATGGATCCTCCTTGCATAATTTTAGCATGAATTGGCTCTGGAAGGAAGTGTTAGTTCTTCCTTGCTTATTTTTCTCCTCCTGGGTAGCAGTGTCTCTGAAAATGAAATCCTTTGCCTAATTTTTGTTGTTGCATGCATCTGGTGAGATTCCTAATTTTCAAGTCTTCGGTTCACCTCCATGATTTGTTGCAGTGTGAATATCTTGCAGAGTGACCTGTGAAGTTTAATTGTTACCAGTTGTTGCTCTCATGTTATTTTGTGAAATTTCAGCATTATCTGTTGACATGTTTTAAAAGCAGTACCGGTTGAGTCTCCCTTATCTGGAATTTTGAGATCTGAAATAATCCAAAACTCGAAACTTTTTCTATGGGTGGCCAAAATAGTGACATTTTTGCTTTTTGACAGTTTAATGTACTCAAACATTGTTTTGCGCACAGCTGCTGTATAGAATCCGATGAAAAATTATTTTTGTTTCATTTTGCTTTCTTTGGTCTTCATAGCATGTCTACAGCTTGGTTATAGCATCCCCCCCCCCCATCTATACTGTTTTGACTCAGTTTTGCAGTGGGATGGCTTTAAAAGAATAACTTGGCTCTCTTCATGATGGTGCAGCACCAACTTCCCAATCTGTGGGCGTTTACTGCCTCCAGTGGGCAGTTTTTAGTTGTAGTTGTGGGTTAAAGTGGGTGAAACATTTGTTCATAGATTGCAGGGTGTTGGACTCTGTGCTTCTGGTGCAACATTGAAGTGAGGAGTGTAGGTGGGTGAAAAAGTGTCTCCCCCTGCTAATACTTGTAACTTAAGTTCCAAAGGCATTGTTTTGCCTGGTGATTTCAAAGCCCTTCTTTGACAGATCAGGTTGGTGTGGTGCAACTTACAAATAAATGTCACTGTAAATTAGAGGGACCACTCCTCCCATTTCTGATTGTACAAAATAAGATTTTAAAGTGAGACCTTTACTGTGCAAATGCTGCTTCTGGGAAGTAGTTTTATTTATTTTTTTAAAATAGCACCTTCCCCTTTCCCCATCGTTTGAAATGGCAGCTGAAATGATGACTGCTTATTCTCTTTTTGACCCTACTCAGCAGGGCTCCACCAGATTTCTAATTTTGATGAAAAGACAGAATTCTGAGCCATAGAAGGCTTCCCCACTGTAAACCTACAGCTTAAAGATAGCCTTTCTGTTTCACTGGTGCAGCATGGAGGAGCTATAATTTCCCTTGGTGGAACTCTTGGTTAAATGACGTTTTTGAATGATAACTTTAAGAATCTTCCCCAAACAGATAGAAACTATCCAGATGTCTGATTCGGGAAGCTGTGGTCTAGCAAAGCACCTTTTCCAAATTCTATTCTCTTACTTTCTCTAGAACATCAGATTAATAATAATAATAATAATAAACTTTATTTGTATACCACCCTTCCTGCGATCAGGGCGGTGCACAGCATAAAAAGTTAAAAACATTATAAAAATGAACAAGTATTAAAATTGAATAACATTACAATAAAGAGACAATATTAGAATAGCAATTTTCCTGTATAATAATAATAATAATAATAATAATAAGTAGTAGTAGTAATAGTAGTAGTTAACAGTAACAACAATAATGGTACCAATAATTGGATTGTAGATTAGTGTTTAGATTATAGAAAGATTGTAGATTATAATCTATAGATTGTTATAAGTAACCTGCCATTTCCCTAGAAGTAATTTTTCTATAATCTCTTACAGATCTATAATCTCTGTCATTTCTATAATCAAATTCTGTGAACTTTCTATAATCTTTCCAGATTATAATAGGATTTCAGATCATAATTCTGAAAAAAACAAACTAGGATTACAAATTTGCAAGTTCTGGGGTATAGCAGAATCAAACATATTAAGGAGAGAGAGAGAGATACCATGAAATATCAAGACCTGTAAAATGAAGTTCAAGCACCTCTGGGAAAAGAAAGCGACAGTCATTCTAGTGGTGATAAGTGTGCTGGGACTAGCAATTTCAAGTTACCTGACAAAACATCTGAATGAAAACTCCATAGATAGTATCACAATGCCATAATAACTAAAAGCAACACTGCTTGAACGTGCCACAATATCTAAAGATGCCTCAGTGATGACTATATTCTTGGATAGAATCCAAACCATTGACGGTCTGAGGTTCCAGTTGGTAACACATGGTGGATTGTGAAACTGATATAAAAATAGTAAACATATTTTAAGGGTCAGGGCTGTCCTCTCTTTGGTAACGCATAGGATTGGCATCCAGGATCAGACTTGTTGGTCACCAGAAGAGGTACCCCTGAAGGAGACTGGGTCTGCCCTTAGCATCCCCTACCTAGCCATACTGTTTCTTGTTTTTCTTGCCTGTTCTCCCATCCTTTCTTGATGAAGCAAGCAGTGTTAGGAGTGACAAAGAAGAGGGGCACCTTGCCCAAGGGGACTCACCAGAAATGGAAAAGGAGCAGGCATGAGTTAAATGGCAGTGAGGCACTGCAGGGGAAAAACACGGAAACAGCATGGCTTTTGTTGTTGTTGTTGTTCTTGTTCTTGTTATTATTATTATTAATTTTATTTATATAGCGCTGTAAATTTACACAGTGCTGTACATACAATCATAAATTAGACAGATCCCTGCCCTCTTATTAACTGCCCTCGAGCTGATCCCAGTTCATAGGGGCTTTCTAGATTGGCAGGAAAGGGAGACATGAAGTTGCCTTTTCCTTAATGCTTAGGAGATACACTGCAAGCCCCAGGTGTGTAATAAAAAGGCATAGGGCAGCTACACTGAGGAGGTGTGGGGACGACTTATCTGAAGTCTTTTCTGTTTTCTCAGCAACTACATTGGAAGCTGTCAGGATGCTAGAAACACAGATGGAGCAGCTGCGCAGGTGGCAATGAATGGACTTTTGGCCGCACTGAACCTTTAATTTTTTTGTTGTTGTTGCCAGCTGCAAACTGCGCAGTTGCGCAGGTACATCACACATGAACTGTGCAGTTATGAAGATCTGTCAAATTACCATTGTGGTTTCGCTTCCCTTTTTAAAGTTCACAGTTGCATCGGTGCACCATGAATAAACCCCTTTATTTTATATTTATTTATTTATTTATACCCCACCCCTTTGAGATCAATCGAGGTGGCTTACACATTAAAATACTATTACATCAATAAAACAAACTGCATTCCTCCCCCCCTTAAAAAGATATTAAATCCGTTACAATTTAAGTTTATGAATAAACTTCTTTATTTTATGAATGAATTGACATTTTATGCACAGTTGCATAACAGTTACAGCATCCCAGAGTCCCTATTGTCTAGGGTTCGGATTAGGGCTGGAGCTAGGGTTTGGGAGCTTTAAAAAACTGCACAGTTGCACTGCAGCATTTAGACACAGCTGCGCTGTTACACCCTTTTTAAAAAGAATCTGGGAAAAGCAGCTCCTTTTTAAAGCTGCTTTTTCCCCACTAAAATGCAAAAGAAGTGTGTTCATGCCAAACTTTCAGTGTGGGTCATCTAAAAGCTACACTTTCATTCAGGCATGAACACACCCCTTTTTGCCAGTCCAGATCAGTCCATAGTGACCCTATGGATGAGACATCTCCAAGATCCCCTATCCTCCACTGCTCTGCTCAGGTCCTGCAAATTCGTGCTCATGTCCAGTTATAATGCTATGATTAGTCTCCTCAGTTGCCATGTCTGCGTCCTATGGTATCCTATGGTAGTCTGGTGAAGTCTTATGTTTTCCGGGCTGAGAATTTGAAATGGCCCTCCTTAAAATGCAAATTGCAGAATGGAGCCATGACAGTTAATGTGGAATCATAGTGCTGTAAATGTCTATTGTGAAAGGGCTCCAGCTGGTATGAAACAGGAAGGGAAAAGTTCAGCTACAGCAAGGAAAAAGAATAAAGCCAGAGGAAAAGAAAGGGATGTGTGGGGGAAAGCTCTTCTGATTAGATCATATACAGTACTGGAATTTGCTCACCTGTTCCTCTTCAAATAATTTAGTTCAGATGTTTTTGACATCCCTCATTATCAGTTGGATACTTTAGTTTCAAAGTCTTTAGTTAAAATGGGGTTGACTTCTCTCTTTATTAGTCTTCTATCAGCTAGATCTAAACAAAGCACGAGGAGCCAAGACAAGATTTCTTAGAAAGCTGAGTATAGAGAGACTCCTCAGGAAGATGGCAACTATGTAAGTGCTGGTGTAGTTTCAGAAAAAAGAAAATTAAAAGCCCATGGAAAAGTTCTAAGTATTGCCCATTGATGTTACAACTGAGAGGTGTTTTTAAAAGTTTGCCTATTGAGAAGTTGTGATAGTGTCTGAGGTTTTTCTGCTTTCCTCCTCCACCTTTTAGAACTGTTTCTCAAACTGACAGTGTGCAAATGTTTAAATTAAAATGCTTTCATCACAGATTGTTCAAGATGTGTTCCTCTTGTATACAATTAAACCTGCACTCTTTGCTTTCTCCATGTGTGTGTTTGTGTGTATGCAAATCTGTACCTTAAACTTGTACATTTTCCCTTTCCTTTGCATGTGTGTGTGTGTATGTATGTGCTCTCCACTTGCAAATAATATTCCAGATTTTCTGACCAAGATTTTTATGTTACCTGTAAGTGTGCATATTTCCACATCTGTTAAAGTTAGTGTGATAAAAAAGACCCATTGTTGACATGTAAAATATTTTAAAAACGAAATGTTCTAGCCCTTAACTGAAGAAGGGCTGTCCCTGATAAAGTCTTGGGGGCTGCAGATAGTGTTGAGATAGTGTTATTCTGCTTAGTGTATGTTTCTCTTTTCCACCACCCTGACCAGCAAAGCTGAATCGGTTACAGAAACAATGCAGAACTGTAAAATTGCTCAAGAGCCAGAGAGATGTAGTGGTCTGAGTGTGGGCTATGACTCTAGAGTGGGGTGGGTTGTTATCAGTATGCTGATAACACCCAGATATATTTCTCCATGTCTTGGTCTTCAGCTTTGACTTCAGATGGCGTCTCTCCTCTCAATGATTGTCTTAAGGCAGTAATGGACTGGATGAGGGAAAATAGACTGAAACTGAATCCAGACAAAACGGAGGTACTTATGATGGGGGTTCTGAACCCAGGTATTGGTATACAACTTCCAGTCTTGGATGGGGTCACACTCTCCTCAAAGGACTGTGTTTGCAGTCTGGGGTACTCCTAGATCTGTTTCTTCACATGACGAATCAGGTGAATGCGATGGTCATGAGTGCCTGTTATCAGCTTTGGCTGATACGCCAGCTGCGCCCTTTCCTGGAAACTTGGGACCTTGAAACCGTAGTACATGCACTGGTAACCTCCCTACAGAATATGGCAGCCAGACTTGTCCCAGGTACATCCAGAAGAGACCATATAACACCGATCTTAAGATCACTTCACTGGCTGCCCATTAGTTTCCAGGCCCAGTACAGGGTGTTGGTTATTGCCTTTAAAGCCCTAAATGGCTTGGGTCCAACCTATCTTCAGGACTGCTTCCTTCCATATAATCCTCCCTGTGCACTCAGGTCATCTGGGAGGAATTTGCTGCAACCTTTAAAAACCAGGCTGTCTGCAACTGCCCAGAGGACCTTTTCGGCTACCGCTCCTAGATTATGGGATGGCCTGCCGGATGAGATCCATCATATTACCACCTTAAAACAGCTTTTAAAAAGCTGTTAAAATGGATCTATTCTGGCAGGCCTTTCTTGAATAGATACCTGGCCACTAAAACAGAAATCCGAATTTGTTGACCCCGATCCTGCTACTGCTATTGTGTATTGTTTATATTAATATTATTTTAAGAATGTTTTAAAATTGTAACTTGTTTAATTGTATTTTAAGGGGGGTGGGTGGGACTGGGAGTCATGGGATTGTATATTTTAATGCTGGATTGTATATTTTAATGTTGTAAGCCGCCCTGATTGCATTGCGCAGCGGGGCAGGATATTAATAATCATCATCCATCATCATCATCATCATTCAGAATTTGACTCCCAGATCTGCCACTTGGTGACCTTCGGCAACTCACATTCTCTCAGCCTCAGAGGATGGCAATGGAAAACTCCCTCTGAAGAAATTTGCTTAGAAAACCCTGTGATAAGTTTGGTTTAGGGTCACCATAAGTCAGAAATGACTTAAAGGCATATAACAATAACAAAATTGCCCTGGTGGCACAGTGGTTAAATGTGAGTTAGATCCCAGGGCTCCAAGGTTGACTCAATCTTCTATCCTTTTGTAGGTCAGTAAAATGAGTATCCAGCTTGTTGGGGGCAATTGGTTTGCAGATTATAAACTGCTAAGAGTAATGGCTCCCAAACTTTAGTCCCCCAGGTTTTTTGGACTTCAGCTCTCACAATGCCTGGCTATGGGCTAAGTTGTCTGGGGCTTCTGGAAATTTAAGTCCAAAACACCTGGAGGACCAAACTTTGGGAACCACTGGAGAGAGTGCTGAGTTCACTGTTAAGCAATATAGAAATGTAAACGCTCTTGCTCTTAAACTTCTTATTAGCTGTGTAATTCAGATTACTTTGGTATCAAAGTCAAATTGTGTCCCCCTGTGCAAAAATACCTCCATCTCTTTGAAACATAGAATGATTACATTCTTGTCCTTAATCATCTTCTTTATCTGATTTAAGCTATGCTGTTAAATGTATTCCTCTGGTTGCCTGCATTTTAGCAGGGAACTGTTGGCTGTTGGTATAATTAGCCAACCCAGTTTCTCCCTCCCCTGCTCCGCTTTGACTTGCCAAGGTTGTGATGTAAGGAAGGCTGACATGCTATCCCATTACTTGTGTGTAAGAGTGGCCAAAAGTCTGAATCATAGAATCACCCCAGATGCCAAAATAGCAGCTGTGGTCTTCTGACTGCTTGCAGGTCAAACAGCTGACTTTTTCTTGGTTAGGAGGGAATAAAAATCACAGTATCCAAGCAAACAGCAACTACTACTTAAGTGCATAACCTGTGATCATCCTTAGCTGTTTTTGCAAAGCAGAGGGAGAACCTGTTTGGAAGTTTGTTTTGTGCTGGGGGGGGGGGTGTTATGATTCTCTCTTGTCACAGTTAGAGAAGAGGCAGGCTTTGAGTTAAAAATGCCAGGACGCAGCATGTGAAGAACGCAGAGCAGAAAATAGCAGGTCAGCCATGTGGAGAAATAAAAGCAGAAGAAGAGAGTGTATTTTCAGTGGCAATTTAGTGCATGATTGATCTCCTTGATGCTGTTAGTGGAGTGTTCATAGCTGAGCGAGCCCACCAGCAAGTCCTCACTTGGTCTGTACATCTGGAGGTGGGGGAATCAGGGAGGGAAGTGAACTAACTGATGAGAATGTGATTGTGCATCTCCTTCTTTTCCCCAAGTAAAATTTTGCTTGTGCATTTAAAAATATATCTGTTATTGCACACTGTATTTTTATGACATGCTGTAGACCAAAGTGTTATTTGTGGCCTGCATCTGATTCTTGAGACCCCAAAGTGTGATTCCAGGAGTTCCCCAAAGCTACCTCATTTTTTTCAAAATTCCCATGCCAACTTCTGGGCAATTTTTTTCACCCGAAAACTGGCCAAATTTTATTTTTAAGAGGATACTGTTTTGTTTTGATCTCTACAGTTTACAACTGCTTTTAAAATCATTTTAAGGGTACATTTTAAATAGTTTTGATATAACTAATAGTTTAAATCTGTTTTGATGTTGAGGCTTTGTTTTTTAAATTATGTTTTAATATTTTCAGATTTTTAACTGTCTTGAGTATCTAATGTAGGGGAAAGTAAGTCATTTTCCCTCATGCATCCCAGAGCACTCCAACCTCCAATTGGGTCTGTGTGCTTTCAAGTCATTTCTGATAAGGTAAACTTATCACACAGGTTTTCTGGAGCTGAGAATGTGTGACTCATCTAAGGTCACACTTGAAGGTGCCCAACAACAACCACAACATGTTTTGTTTAGCACTGATATGTCATATGGATATAGAATGTGTTTTGGGTGGCTCAAATTGTAGGTGGAGTTAAAGCTAGGTAAAAAAGACTAACAGAGGGGTGAAACCGATGGGCAGGAAAAAGTGGCTTGAAGCTGCCTTTTCTGAAGCCACACTGAAACCCCACCAACCGCATCACCGGCTCCTAAAACAGCTGGAGTGCTCATGTCATGGCCCCATGATATGGCTCCAAGCCAGGAAGAAGTGGGAAAAAGCTGCTTCTTTTTGAAACGGCTTTTCTCTGCATAAGGTTGCCTAGTGGGCACTTTCATGCTGGCTTCAAGGCATGTGTCATCTAAACGCCACACCTTTAAGCCAGCCTGAAAGCACCTCTTTTTGTCTGTCTGTTTAGCCCCATAGTTAGGGTTTAAACATTTTTTTGTGTTGTGCCAATTGCCAGGTTGGATATCGAAAATTCACACCAGCCTCTACTTAAAGTTTAAGTACAGATAAATCATGCCTAAATACCCTAAAGGCATTAGATCTCATCTAATCTTGGAAACAAAGCAGGGTCAGGCTTTGTTGGTATTTGGATGGGAGACCACCAATGAATACCAAGTGCTCTTGGTTATATTTCAGAGGAAGGAACTAGCCTGTCTATCCAGATACACACCATGATTAAAAATATGTTCATGAAGCTTCTCTCTTGAATTCCAGATAGAAGGGTTTTCAGTTAGAGCACGATAAGATTCAAGTTAGAGCACGATATGATATCCTAATCTCCAGATTTTGCAGCTTGGTAAATGTTGGAAACATAACTTAGGAAAGACCTTAACTGGAGAATCTTTTACAGATCTCCAGTAATTAAATAAAATAAAATGAATACGAGCTCTGATGAAGGGAAAGCCAACTTCTGCCCGGACCAAAGCTGCAGGCGTGCCAGGTGGGAGTATAAGCAATTTCTTAAGAAATGTATTCTGGAGGGCCTCCAGTTTGACCAATTGGGAGTTATGCATTCCCCACACAGCAGCGCCATATAACTTTGCTGTGAAATATTTTAAGAGCTGGTGCAACCAAATGACCCCCTGCCTGGTTGTAAAATCTAAGGATTGCTCCAACAGATCTCCCAGCCACTGCTCTACTGGGTTCTATGTGGGACTTCCAGGAGAGATTTTCTGTAAAATGAATGCCAAGATACTTAAATTCTCAGCATTGTTCGATCTGATGACCATCAATAGAGCAACGGAAATCAGAGTGTCTTTTCCCAAACACCATCCCCTTTGTTTTATTATAATTAATGACAAGCGTTTCTATAGAACAAAAAACCTCAAGCTTGGAGATTAACCGTCTCAGACCAATACGAGTAAGTAAAATTAAAACCATATCATCAGCATATAACAGAATAGAAATCTTTTTTGAACCAAGTATGGGTGGAAAAAAAATTCAGGGCCAGAAAGTGCTGGAATGATATCATTCAAATATAAATTAAGAAATGATAGTGCCATCACTTGCTTGACTCCTTTATTTGTGGGGATAGGATCGGTTAATGAACCAGAGGTACCAACTCTTATCCTTGCTGTTGTGTTGGTATAAAGTTCCTTAATTAAAAACAATAAGCAATTATCTATATTAGTATTGGCCAGTTTATACCATAAGCTTCTATCGATTGAATCAAAAGTTGCTGCTAAATCAATAAAAGCAGCAAATAGGTGTTTTGTGCGGCCCTCGATTCCTTGTTGAGCTAAAAAATAAAGTGTCAGACAATGGTCGATAGTACTCTGGCCTTCCCTGAATCCGGCTTGTTCAGGATAAATGATCTGATTGCTAGATTCCCATTCTTCTAATCTATGTAACAGGTGTTTACTATATAGCTTGGAATCAACATCCAAAATTTTTGGGACTACCTCATATATTTAAATACGAGTCATGTGAGACATATATGAGTTGAAGCTTCCGTTGACTCCAGCAAACTTGGTTAGAAGCAACAATTTTCTGTCATTACAGGTAGTTGGTTCCGAGTTCTGCCCCAGACCTAATCAGTTACTTTAGTCGCTAGACAAAGCTGGATTCTTCCAGTGTCACTTTGACTCTTTGCAATAATTGGGAATGTTTTGCAGTAACATAAGGCTTTGTTCTCTTTGGCCCAAATAGGACACTGCTTTTCCACTGCTGTGGTGCATTCATCACATGATGGATTGACTCAAAGCTAATAAAATGGATTTATGAAGAAAGTTGCCGAAGACCTTAGCTTTATCATTTTTTTTCCACCTTAAATAAGTGAGTGGACAAGTAATAGGTAAGGAAATGGGAGAGGAAAGAGTGGAAGATAGATGTTAGGATGCGAACTTACAACCTCCTGTCTTCAAGCATGTAAACATCCTAAGTACTAAAGGGTTGCATAGTCTTACTGATCCTTCTTTGTCCACCACCTATACATAGAAAATAGCTTGCTCTCTTGGCAAGGGAGCTTTTATAGGGTGCTAAAATTGAAGCATTTCCCTATGACTAAATTTTACATAGAATCAATGTTCCCATTGGCTTCTCTTTTTTTGTTTTTGTACTAGACTTAGAATTAGTTTCTCCACCCCACCTCTCTTAGTTTGGCAGCCCCATTCTTTCTACCCGCTGCCATTTTGGATTAGCAAATTTAATTTAACTAGAGGTGGTGAGTCTGTTATGCAGTTTCCTTAATATATATTTATATTGCCAACCCTCATCTGGCAGTTACTGTTGGAGCAGATTGTAATGACCATTTTTGTGCCAAGAAAGTTGCCAACTGTACTAAATCAATAGTCAGATGTTTCACTGCCATTTCAGTCTTGGCACTTTTTTAAAATAGTCTCTGCGAGTTCTTGTTATTCAGAAGAGTTCTTTTTAAGGTAAGCTATTCAGGTTTTGTGGTTTTATTTCCATTTAAACCATCTATTTTTTCTGGAAACAGCTCTGCCAGTGAAATTAGGCAGGTGGGTCCTTGACGTTGTCAGCATTGTGGTATATTGGTGAAATTGTCAGGCAGAACTGTGTGCCTGAGTCAGCATGAATAGTAATATTAACAACAACAAAAATAATAACAAGGCTTTTAGTCATCATGCGTACAATACATCAATAAATCAAATAACTTAGTATTCATAATTTTTTAGAACTGAAAAATAATACAGTAAAATAACAATATATCAACACAGCACCCAAACACTTCCAAGCCATCTGATTTGAAAGCGAGGCCAAGTTGGGTTAGTACTCGGATGGGAGAGCATCAGGAAATCCCAGGGGCCCTTTTATACTACATGGTTATACCACCCTGAATCCACCTTAACTGTTACAACTCCATCCTGGGATTTGCAGTTTAGAGAGGAGTGTTTAGAATTCTCAGCCAGAGATCTCTAGTACTCCATGAAAATACAAACCCCAGGATTCCAGAGGATATAGACATGCCAGTTAAAGTAGAATGAAAGCTTTAAAATTGTGTCACATGAAAAGGCCCTAGCTAGGACTGGGAAGAAATGCCGTTGGAGATTGTGACCCATTCTGGGAAATGTTGTAGTCTAATAGCATCCAGAGGGTTATCGTTTCCCCCCCCCCCCCCACATTACCAGTGTGTATGTGGTTGCTGTTGCTGTTCAGCTTTTGCTGCTCATTTTTGCTTGTTCCATATTATCTTTCGGTAAATTATATTGGCTAAGCAGCACTACTTTCTTAACTAGTGTGCCCAGCTTTATATTCATCAATCAATTTTTACTGCCTGCTCAGTGGCCATTGTAGAAATCAATACAGAACTGCAGATTTGAAATATCTGAATGCCTAAAATCTTTACACAGTAAAATATGTTCAAAATATCCATATTAAATTATAAATACTTAGATGCAATTGGCCTTAATACAGTTCATTACTGCAACAGATAAACTGTATTTTAGATGCAGCTTTTGCATAATGTTCTCTATTTAAAATGATAACAAAATTCGATGCAAAACTTCAATTGGTAGATTAACTAGTCCAATGACTTAACTGGTTATCAAAGGATAACTTATTGTAATCAGATGAGTCACACTTTTGGGGGGGGGGGGAAACTGTTATAATTCTGGTGTGTTACCTATTAAAAAGATGAAATTGGTGTAATGGTTTGAGTTTGCACTACGACTCTGGATGCCAGGGTTCAAAATGGGAACCCACCGACCTTGGCCACGTCACACTTTATCAGCTCCAGAGAAAGGAATAGCAAACCCCCCTCTGAACAAACCTTGCCAAGAAAAACATGTTAGAAGTTTGCCTTAGGGTAGCAATAAGTCAAAAATGCCTTGACGGCACAGAACAACAACAAACCATATTAAAAGCAATAACTAATAACAATTTTAAATTCACTTTTAATTCTTAAATTTTTAAGTAATTTAGTTCACACTTATTTAGTGTCTCTGAAAGGTGTCAGTGTTTAAGTTTTGGCAATAAGGATGTGTGTGTGTATTTCATACTTCCTTGTTGCATACATCTCTCTCTCTCTCTCTCTCTCTCTCTCTCTATATATATATATAAGGATGTGTGTATGCAGTAAGATAGTGTGAAATATATACATACATACTAACCCTTATTGCCAGAAATTAAATACTGACACCTTTCAGTATTTTATCAAGTGTAAAGTCATGTCATTGAATACCAAAGTCTTCTGATTTCTATGTATGGTTGTGAAAACTGAACAGTGAAGAAAGGTGATAGGAAAAGAATCATCTCCTTTGAAATGTGGTGCTGGGGGAGAGTTTTATGGATACTGTGGACTGCTAAAAAGACAAATAAATGGTCCTAAAGCAAATCAAGCCTGATCTCTGTCTGGAAGCCAAGATAACTAATCTTAGGCTGTTGTAAATTGGCCATATCATGAGAAGACAGGACTTGCTAGAAAACACAATAATGCTGGGTAGAAGGCAGTAGGACAAAAGGAAGACCAGGATAATGTAATTATATATAAAGGGCTAGGATCTGTTCCATCCTGTCCATGCCTCTTTAAATTTAATCTCCCCCTATTTTTTATAGTAAGGACATTTTTTGAAAGTCTTGCCCTTTACATGTGCCCAATAATTTAGGGTAAAGCAGCATTCTTCAGGGCTCTACAAAGAATTCCCCAGTTGTCAAGCAAATTGCTGTCAGCAGCTCACTGCTTTTAAGTAGACCAAAAGGGAAATGTGGAGAGCAAATCAGGCCTAATGTAGCACAAAACTCTTTTCCATGGAAGTTATTAGTTCTTGGAAACTTTCTGTAATCATCAAACTCTGCTTTCTTAAATCATTTGGGCTGATTGAAAGGGGCCTGGAGAAAACTTGGCATGGTTTTCAATATGTGCTGCCTTTTATTTGACATGAATAAGAAAGCTCTCTCTCTCTCTCTCTCTCTCTCTCTCTCTCTGTGTGTGTGTACATCTGCTGAGAAGTTTCTTTTTTCCCCCTTTCCTTTTCCTCCCCCCCCCCCCCCCATTTTGTTTTTAGTGACAAAGAGGCAAGGGTTTTAGAATTGCCAAGCTGGGCTGTCAGTGTAAAAAGATATATAAAACAAGGGTTATATGAACCCTATGAAAGGATTTGGTTTTTTAAAACAATTTCCTAAAGCTTGGGAAACAGTGGTAGACGTTGATTGTTCTGCCTTGTTTATTCTTACTTGTTAACAAGGATATGTAACTACTGGGGTTTGTTATTAAACTGTTAACTTGCCAACCACAGATCTCAAATTAGCAAACCCTTTGGGCTTGATGTATAGTCTTGTATTCCCATATGTGTGGGATGGTCAAAGTGTAGCCCAAAGTGTAGGCTTGTTTGCCTCTTTGGTTGTTTTTCCACCCTGTCAGGGCTCCCCAGACCACATTTTCTGGACAAAATGTAAGGCTCACTTGCTTCTGTTGGAAATAGCTTTTGATCTTTAATATGAAAACAGATCAGTTTTTCAAAACTTCTTTGTTGCTTTATTGACATTTGGGGGCAGTTTTTGCAGTCCCTAAGCGGCAGAAAGTTCACCCCTTCCCACTACAACAGTTTCTCATAGTGTGACATAGCAATATATTGGAAATACAGTCAGCCCTCCACATTTGCTGTTTTGACTTATGTGGCTTTGATTATTTACAAATTTCATTAATATGTTTTCTTTTGGAAGTTGTAGCTCCTCCAGCATAACTCTGTGGTCAACGTTTGCCAGACATTGCCAAGAAGGACCTAGACCTTCCTAGAAAGAACACTTCTGTAGGTATTTGTAGATCCTCCGGCACAATGCTGTGGTCAGCTTCTTATGGACATTAACTATAGAGTTGCATTGGAGGACTTTCATAGGGGTACTGCATCCCTAACCCCAATGAATATGGAGGGCCTACTGTATTTTAATAGACAGATTGATCCTTTCTCTGTATCTGTCAGTTTTTCTTTTTCCTCCTCCTCCTGAGAATATGGTGTGGCTACTTTTTTAAAAAATGAGACAAAGACAGCAAGTAGATAAGAGACTGCTTACAATAATAATTTTGGATATTGTGTGACCTAGGAGTGCTGTATTTCTACACAGGGGTTTGGTTTCTGGAGGAGAGAGAAGCAGTTAGTACAAGGCCAGAAATGGCAATGTTTAAAAACAAAAATCCTCTTACTTTCATTAAAGTCTGAAACCATCATCTACTGCAAACCACCCAGGGATCTACCAGTAGATCCTGATCTATATTCTGCCTATCCTGCTTTAGGTTTTTTGTTTTTTGTCTTCAAGTTGACTCCAAATAATGGAGAGCCTTTTGGTTCTCGCACTCCTCAAAGGCAATGCAGTGGGCTTCCATAGTTGAAAAGAGGCTCAAACCACAGTCTCCCAGTGTCCTAGTTCTAATTTCAAACCAGTACATTCTGAAAACATGACAGGAAAGACATCAAAGTAGAATGGTCCCCTATTCATTTTGGATTATCCACTGATTTCCTGTAACAATCCATGTCATCTCCATATAAAGCTACAAAAGAATTCAGGTCTTACATAGTGGGTTTGGTTATCTTCCTGCAGCTATGATGGATGGCTATTTTCCCAAGTGACTCCCATTTATGAGGTGCCCGTGCTATTGATCTTGGGCACCTCATTCTGACTTCAGACTCACACCCAGCGATGAACAGGAACTGTGAGTGAAAAGGCAGCCACTGCCATCATTGAAAACCTCCCAAAATCCCATAGCAAAAGGCAAGTTTAAAAAATGCAGGTTGGGGGAGCAAACACCGAACTGGGTCTAGGCATCATGAAGACAATCCAGACTTAATTCAGTAGTTTTGCCTTGTATCATGTAATGCCTAGGGGTAACAGAAGGTAAAACACACATGTAGACAAGACCTTAGACAGTTGTGTTAGAATCTTGGATATATGATAACTTGCATTTGGATTTCTGTATATTCTGATGTATAAATTGCCCTCATTTTGTGGCTGGTAGATGCACATGTTCTAGAAGAAAAAAATGTGTGTTTGCAGTCTTCGCACTTTGATTAGCAGCCAATTTTTTTTGAAGTTCTTCTTTCCAAAACTTTTTATTCTTCTGTAGCTCTTATCGTGCTGCAGGGGGTATTCTTGCATGCTCTGTTTTCAAAATTATCATTAAATCCACTTAGAGCCGGTTCTTGCTTTCTTCATCCTCACCACTTGATGACCGCAAGGTCAGGTGATAATAGGACATAATACTTGAGCCATTTAGACACATATTTGTGCCTGTTCTTTCTTTCACATCTATGCTTTCCATTGCATAGCGCATGGGAAAATGGTTCCAGGGAGACTAGGGCCTCAGCTGCTCTGAATCAACAATTTAGTTGCTGGGCATTATGGATACATGCAACAGCTAGGAAGAAAATCTAATTATTCGTAGTTTCCAAGGCAAAGCACATTTCCACAATGTCTGCAACATGTTTTAAAGTATGTCCGCAGTTCTCCTGGAGGCCAGTGAACAGACAGACATGCTGGAAGGGAGCTGATTTATTTATTTTCCCTAGCGGTTTCTATGGCCCGCTAATTAGGTCTCATGGTTTGTGTAAAATGTTACAGTAATATTTTTATTTTATTTTTTGTTTTTTTGTTTTAAAAAAAACACAAAACACACAAAGGTTTCTTTTCATAACAAGGTGATAACTTTCAAAGGTCAAATGTTGCCTGTGCCCTCCTTGCTCAAGTCTGCTTTTTAAAAAGGGGCACATTTCTTTATATTATTTTATTTCATTGCTCTTTCTGCCATCATTTCAACCATGTTTTGAGTTTTGTTTTCCCGAAACATGATTAAAAGCTGGACTTTGGAGCACCAGCTGCACCGAACATGTTACATGAGGAACGGTTTTGGTTAGCATTCAGAAGCTAGATATTGTCCTTGTTTGGCTGTCTTGCTCAATTGTATTTTAGGAGTCCATGAATGACGTGTGTTTGTAAGAGTCTTGTTTTTGGACTGGTGCAAATGTGTCTTAAGGCTTAAGGCCTTTGTAATGAGACATTCTTCAAACAAGTCTTTCACATTGTGCTTATATTTTCAAATACAAAATAGTCAAATGAAAGATGAATGCAAAAAATTACCATGTTTGCCTCATGGAGCCAGGGGTGAATGAGGGCATACCTGGCAACTTTGTGGCTTCCACATGGATGTGCTAACAGCAAGTCAAAGGTAACATGTAGACTCGACTAATACATATTGTGTGTCTTCCACTGTTAGCAAAAGCCAACGATCCTTTGACTTGGGGAAAAGAAGGGTAAGAGGTGATATGATAGCCATGTTTAAATATTGTGAAATGATGCTGTTATTGTAGATGGAGCAAGCTTCTTTTCTGCTGCTTTAGAGAATAGGACCTGGAACAATGAATGCAAACTACAGGAAAAGAGATTCCACCTAAACATTAGGAAGAACTTCCTGATTGTAAGAGCTGTTCAGAACACACTCCCTCAGAAAGTGGTGGAGCCTTCTTCTTTGGAGGTCTTTAAACAGAGGCTTGATGGCCATCTGTTGGGGGAGTTGTTTGATTCTGTATTCCTGCATGGCAGAATGGAGTTGGACTAGATGGCCCTTGGGGTCTCTTACAACTCTAGGATTCTGTGATTCTATCTTCAATCCCAGTTTTGGGGGAAATGTAGAGCATGAATAAAATTCGATGATGATGATGATGATGATGATGATACATATATATAGTTCTTAATAGCTGATGCATTGGTCTGAAATTTGGGTAAACAAAGAGCTCATGCCAGGTACTCAACAAAGTCATATCGATTTATTCAAGAGATTTTATTTGTACTAGGGCAAATCTTTTAAAAATGCAGTTTTGTTTTTCAGATGAGTGAAACAGAAACATTTTTTAGTCTGCATACCAGAAGAAAGAAGTGGTAAGCAGCTGTTAGGATTAGTGGCTTGATGCATATGGAATTTACAATCTACTTGTAAGGCGGCCTGCAATTTACTTTGTGGAATGGAAAATTGTTTGCTTCTTTCTTGTCTTCGTAAGGCACGATTTAGATTAAAATGAAACACAAGTGTGTCTTAAATGGCTGGGATCTCATGCCTGTTTGGTGTGTTGCCTCTTTGTTAACCTTACGCATAGGTAAATGTGGTGTCTTGTTTCAGATAAGCCTTGTTTTTATTTGTTGATACATGTCTTTGCTACCTGAAATACATTTGCCTGAAATACATTCATGCAGATGACTTGATTGTTCTTCATCTTGAGAACATTTCTAGGGGAAAGAGCACAGCTTGTACGGCAAATATTTCTTTCCGTTGGCATCAGAGGTAGTTGTCCAGATACTAGTGCTTTGTTTATGTTTATGGGAGCTGAGCAAGCATTGCATAGTGAAGAAGAATATGTGCTGTAAACCTTATTTTCTCACGTCAAGTCTTTCTTCATCTTTGTATTGTAGATGTAAGATGCTTTCAACCTGTGTCAGTGGTACTAGGATTATACTGACATGACAATACAGAGTTGTAGAAAGGATTACTGAGGGAAATAGCCAGTGTAAGCATTGCTGTTCTTCTTATGTCATAATCAGTATTATCACTATTAGTACATGATAGTCATTTGATGCCACTTTAACTGCCATGATAAACCACCATGGTGTAGTGGTTTGAGTGTTGGACTATGACCCTAAGGAGACCAGGGTTTGAATCTCCACTAAGCTATGGAAAACCATTGGGTGACCTTGGACAAGTCAAATGCTCTCAGCCTCAAAGGATGGCAAAGGCATCCCCGCCCCCCAAAAATACACCAAATCTTGGCAAGAAAATCATGTGATAAACTTGCATTAGTGTCAACATAAAATTAGAAATGACTTGAAGGTACACAGCAGCACAACAACTACCATGACTTTGTCGTACATCATTTATAGGCTTTGTAGTTTGATGTGGTGCTTCAAATTCTCTACTAGAGGGCTCTTATACAGTAATTGAGGGGCAAAGTGTGCAATTTTTTTTTTGAAAATGATCACCTAAGAAGGCCCATATTGAAGAGAGATAAAAATAAGATATTGGATTGAGAAAGCAAAATTTGAGAATGTGTGAAATTCTACAAAAAGCAAAGGAAGGAAGAGGAAAGAATCCATATAGGAATAGTTGGCTTCCCTAGTTCAAATTACAGTGGGCCCTTGTTATCCGCTGGGGTTTGGTTCCAGGACCCTCCGTGGATAACAAAATCCATGTATGCTCAAGTCCCATTAAATATAATGGCACCACAAAATGGTGTCCCATATATAAAATGGAAAATCAAAGTTTGCTATTTGGAATTTATACTTTTTGGGAATATTTTCAAGCCATGTATGCTCAAATCTGTGGATAAAAAATCTGTGGATAAGGAGGGCCAATTTCTATAGGAACAAACTCAAGTGGTACAGTTAACTCTTTCATAATATCTGCAGAAAGATGAAGAGCTGTCAACAATACACAAGTCTGAAGGAACAGGTAGACCTCAGATGTACCTTAGGGATGGGAGGCAAACATTGTGAATAAGGATCAGGTATGAACAAGAGCGAAATATTGCCTGCAATTTCTAAAAAGTTACTAACTGCCTATTGTTAACATCACTTCTATTTGTCTGTTTACTTATTTAATAAAGTAACTTTACTCATATGTGCCATATATACCCAATTATAAATTGACCTCATGTCGAGGGCAGGTTTGGGGGCCAAAATTATGACCTGAGGATAAGTCAAGGGTAAAACCTAGGGGAATGTAACAAAGGATCTAAAGGATGAAGCAAAGGTAAACAATGCCAAAGAACTTGCAAAAATTCCAGCAGGCATAACTGTTTCTGCTCATATTAAAGGCTGGATGGATGAAAGAATATATGGGGGTCAGTGCTTCCAAGACAGGTAACGCTCTTGTCTTTTACTAGAGGGTGGTTCCTTTTTTAAAATAAAAGTTAAAGTACAGTACTTACATTGATCCGTGGATAGGTCAACCCATTTTTGGACTAAAATTTAAGACTTATACATGAGTATATACAGTAAGCAAGTCTTCCTGGGAGTCGGATGGGTTAATATATACAATCACCTTAGAAGAATATATAATAATTCAGCTACTTTTAAACAATTTAAAGACAATTTATGAAGATGAGCAAAACAAAAGCCAGGAAACTGAAAGACTAGAGACCAAGCCACAGTCTTACCAGCCCCTTTTCTTTTTAACATTTCAGCAACTATTTTAGTGTTCTGAAATTCCTGAACTGTCTTTGTTGCTGCTTCTAATTTTATTATGATACACAGGGGAACCACTGGGTGGTCTTGGACAAGTCACACTCTCTCAGCTGCAGGGGAATGCAATGGCAAACCCTTTCTAAACAATCTGGTCAAGAAAACCCATGATAGGGTCGCTCGGAAATGACTTGAATGCACACAACAAGAACAACAAGCATTGCCTTTTTGTGATGACAGCAGTTTTGTGAACTGTTGGAGAAATATGCATATCAGTATGGATCTCAATTATATGGATGTTGATGAAAGTCTATTTTGTTTTATGGGCATATTTTGTTTGCGTCTCTCTGTCTGAATGCATGCATGTGTGTGTGTCTGGGTTTGAAGCCACAGAAATAGAAACCTCGTCCTCCGAAATGTTTTGGCACATTAGTGATTTCAGGTATAATTCTGAAGTTCTACCAGTGTACAAACTTTTTGTTTCTCTGCGTGAAAATATTATTCTTTTCAAACACCTCATGTGTCAAAAGATGATGGTTTGTTCGTGTGATGTATGGCAGTGATTGTCAGTAACTTTTGAAGCCCATCTAATTTTGGCACAGACACATTCTTTTCTTGTCACATAAGACATACTTGATAAATTTTCATGGTCTGTGGACATGGCTTGGTAATTTTCAAACCTTCGATCTGAGGTGGAATTTCTGAAGAATTATTGAGAGAGGAATGGAATTGTGCTTCCTTCTTTCTCTGGGTTGATTCTTGCTTGGCACGTTTTTCATCTACCACAAACTCATTGTGTTACCCTTTTGGGAGGAAGAAAACAATTCTATGCCTTTCTTATTTTCCGTATTTGAATGTTGTCCTGTGCTGGATAGACTTCGGAAAGAGGTAAACACAGACAGTAGTAGAGCTGAGTTACACCATCTGAATTTTTATGATGCAGATTTTAAAACTACTACTTTTAGGAATGGATAGCGAGTGTAGTAACCAGCATGGTGTAGTGGTTTGAATGTTGGACTATGTCTCTGGAGACTAAGGTTTGATTCTCTGCCTGAGCATAAAAACCCACTGGGTGATGTTCTCTGAACAAATCTTGTCAAGAAAACCCCATGATAGGCTTGCCTTACTTACAGTCACCTTAAGTCAGAAACTACTTGAAAACACACAAGAACAACAGGTAAATTTGGGCAACATTGTTTTGCTCTTGTTCTGTGCCTTTCTTTTTGACTTAAGGGAACCCTAAGGCAACCTGATCTCATGTTTTTTTCATGGTAAGTTTCTTCAAATGAGGTTTGCTGTTGCCATCCTCTGAGGCTGAGAAAATGTGACTTTCCCAAGGTCACCCAGTGTGTTTCCATGGACGAGATGGAATTCAAACCCTGGTCTCCAGAGTCAGAGTCCAACACTCAAACCACTACAGCATGCTGGCTCTTCTTACTTGGAATGTATAGCTAGAATGTGTGGGTAGTTTAAGTTTCCTTAGGCTTCAGCCTGTGCCAAGGAAACAAAAATATTTTAATATCAAAAAATGTCAAAGCCAAGCATGTTAGCATTTAGCTTTAAATTAACAAATGTTCTCTTGTCTAACTATGTTTTCCTAAGAACTGAGAGTGACTCGAAAAACAGCAAACATGTAGTTTGTAGTTTAAAATCAAAAATTTACTAATGGCTTTAATCTATATTTACATAGATACTATAACCTAATCTAGCCAGTGAATAATTCAGGCAAAAATAAATTTGTATTTCCCCTATCTTTCCAAAGAAAGTTGAGAGAGCAGGAAAATGGAGGACCAGCAGCTGAGCTGAAAATATTTTGAGAGAATATCAGTTAGTCCAAAGTAGGAGTCATCTTCATGGTTAGTTTGAATGAGAGAGAGAGAGAGAGAGAGAGAGAGAGATTGCATGCAGAAATTCCCTATCTACGAGGGGGTATCCAAAAGTTTTAATAATCACCCTTTTTAAAAAATAGACAGAAAGTTTGTTTTGATTTGTAGTTGTTAACTTAATCTCTATGTAGTCACTATCTAGATTTACACATTTTTCCCAGCATAGCTTGACCCTCCGAATACCTGATATTGTAGAAGCCTGCAGATTGCACCTGATGAGAATTTTACACTTTAGTCACTTCTGGCACAGCCAGTCACAAAAATAAAGGATGCAATGAGTTGATTTTCTCAGCAACGTGCACTTAGGGACCAATGATGACACTGACAACATTTGATCAGTATGCCATAATAACTTCCAGGTGATAATTATTACTTTACGATACCCCCCCCCCCCCCCCCCCAGTAAGGCTCAGTCTGCAGACTTCTACAATATCAGGTATTTGGAGGATCAAGATACGCTTGGAAAAATGTATAAATCTAGATAGTGACTACATAGAGATAAGTTAACAACTACAAATCAAAACAAACTTTCTGTCAATTTTTTTAAAAAGGATGTTCATTAAAACCTTTGGATAGCCCCTCGTATCTAAGGAGGGGAAAAGAGAATGCAAAAATCTTCCAACAGAACAACTTTATCCCAGTCCTTTCTGACTCTCTGAAAATGATGTCTGTGGTGATTTGTAGAAATCATTAAAGTTTTTATTTAAAAATTACCGGTTGTCCTACCTTTAATTTATTAGAGCTCTAATGACCAGCCTTTTTGCCCTTAAATCTGACTGACTACAAATCTAATTGAGGAAGGACCTTTCAAGGCCAAAACTTGGTCCCTGACTTTCCCCTTTCCTCCACGTCACAACATCTGTCTGAATTGGCTGCCATTAATTAGGGTTGATGAAATGGAAAAGGAAAATGCAGACGAAGCTGAAATCCTTATTTTGATGGCTTTAGGGATGGATAAGAAGAGTCCAGCATTCCAGTTCACATAGTCACATCTGAGACGTGGCCAAACTAAGCAAAGATACTGAAGGAAACACTGGGAGGAAGGAAATGCTGTGTGTTATCATTTGTGTGCAAGTATGAAATATTATTATCTGATGCTTCTTTTGGCAGAATAAGTGTGTCACCTGTTTGTTGCTCACTGGAAGGTTCTAAGAAAGTGGAATAATTTTATATCTTATGATTGAAATAGCTGAGAAAAATAACACAGGGAATCTCAGCTGAACTAGAGTTGTGATTCCTCGGTTTGGGTCCTAATGTGGTGTTGGACTACATATCCTGGCAACAACATGGCTTGTGATCAGAAATTCTGGGAATTGTAGCTTTCCAATAACTGGAACTGGTCTGTAGGCTGAGACTTCTTCAAAAAGATGTGAGAAAATAATTCTTATGAAGTCCCAGGACCCAGTTTCTGGGATCCATACCTCCATGCCTTGTTCACCCATACCCATTTCTCTTTGAAAATGCTTTTCCATAGTATAGATAGAGCATATCCAGAAATATTGAAGCCACTGATGATGAGGGTGGAAGGAGATTTTCTTCTGTGAAATAAAAAGCATAATTTAAGGAATAAAAATATAAGGTAATGCTTAAGGTCTTAGTAAACCTAAATGTGTTTTAGTGTTTTAGCAAAACAGTAGCTCCTATAATAAAACCGTATTACTTGATTCTTTTTAAAATGAAATTTATAGAGTGAACAGCTTCCCCCCTCCCTTTTTTTTTTTGGCTGGGACTTACACCCAGGAAAGAACACAGAATTGTAGCCTCAGAAGTCTAAATGGCTTAGTTTTGTGTAATCAAAATGACAAATAGACCTAATATTAAAAGGGGAGGTGATACAAACTGCTGTGTAAGTACATTTATCTTGGGTTTGCCAACAGAGAATTGGACAGTGGGGGGTAGCAGTGGGGAGCAAAGCTTTAGTTAAAAATAGACCTAAAATAGGTCCCTTCTCCTGAGGCACTTTGAGACTGAAATAGGTGATGGGGAAAACAAGAAAAGGGAGCTCAGAGCTAATCTAGGGTGGGTTTGGATCAATATGAGCAAGTCCATTTATAAGTAGCTAAAATTTGCTTAGGAAGACTTAAGAACTCAGCCAAAGACTAGAATTCTGCTCAGGCATTATAAAATCACACAATCTAAATGTACATGAATGGAAGCATACTATCTCTTTCTCTGCATTTCCATCATCCTTCACATGAAGCGGTTGACTTCTTGAACTGGCTACCCTCAACCATCTTCAAATCATGTCTGACTTATGGTAATGTGCTAACCCTATCACAGGATTTTCTTGGCAAAATTTGTTCAGAGGAGATTTATCTTTGCCTTTCTCTGAGGCTGAGAGTGTGTGACTTGCCCAAGATCACCGAGTGGATTTCTGTGGATGAAGGCAAATTCGAACCCAAAGCTCCACAGTCATAGGAGACTATCGTACAGCATTATGATAACATTCCGGGAACGGAATGGTAACAGAATGCTGTGAAATTTACTGCACGGCTTGGTTCCCATCGGGTTCCTGTTCCATGCTCAAAGTGTTCCAACAGTATTCCAGGGCGAGAACAATGAAAAACAGTTCTCAATATGCTGGAACATTATCATACTGGTCCAGGAGAAGTTAGTGCAATAATCCTATCCGTTCTGATATCCATTCTAACAGTCCTCATGTCCTAATTGGCTGAAACAATTTTTTCCTCTGCAGTCCTAGAGCGTCCAAAAAGTCTAACGTTCTTCCGGGTATGATGTGGTGCTTTAAAAAAAATAAAAATAACCATCAGCACGTTAACTTGTTGGAATTCTTTTCCTCAAAGCCAAAACAGTTTTCACCTTTATTCCTTTCTCACATTAGAGGAAGGATTAGAAGTGCGAGCTCTCTCTGTGTACTTTAGATCTTCAACTTATTTATTTAACCTCTTACAAAAGGCACATTACTCAAGAAGAACAGTAAGATGGAGAAGCAACACTTGTCTATATCTTCTCCTTGTGAAAAACGTTGCACTGGAGGTAGGCTAAATAATTTGGTAGTGAAAGCTCAATTGTATCTCCTGGAAGGACTGGAGCTTGGTTTTCGGAATTATCCATCCTGCTCCAATGGTAGTGCCTTGAGAAAAGCATTGTCATTCCCTCAGAAGAATAGCAAGGACAAGTGTGGCTGACTTGGTGTCTTTCCAAAAATTATAATATAAACTGAACTTTTGATCTTGTAAATTCCACTGTACTTGTTGTCTTGCTTGGAGCAGACGTAAACACATCATTTATTCATTTATTTATTCAGATTTTATTTGTTTTGCTTTCTTTGTGGATTTGACTCAACAGACTCCAAAAAAGCTGGAATATGTATCTTTAATCTCATTTCCTTTTCCCCACCCCATCTTTAAGGTACAAGAAGCTCACCTGGAAATGTCCTGATCTAATCTGCTGGTACTATGTAAATATTTTGCAAAACTGCAAATATCTAGTAGGTGATAACTAACTGAAGCATAATATATGGATGAAAAACCCTAATAGAGAGGGGCACGCATTCTTACTTTGGCTTATGCCACTGTATCCTGGTCTCCATCAAAATATTTCTTCTCAGTTCAGTTTCCATTGCATATGCAATCCTGCATTTTGATGTTTTTAAACAGTAGGTGAAACAAATGCCATCTGTAGCCATCTGTTTTTGTTGTAATGACTGTAGTACATTAACCAGGCACTTGTTCAGAGCATATCAAGGTAATTAGTTCAGCATTGTTGTTTACTGTATGGTTTAAGGTGGTCTCATGTCACAGCATCTCATTTCTCTTTCCAAAAGAGATAGGCAAGTTGTAGCCTTCCCGTCAGCTCCCATGACCCCCTTGCCATTGACTGTATTGGCTAGGTCTCATGAGATATGTGGTCAAAAACATCAGCTCCTGCTATACACCATCTCATAATGGCCAACATATTTTATTTCCTTCGGTTGAGTTTGGTGTATTGGTTATTTGACCTTGTATCAGTCTCTAACACGCACACTCAACCTCAGTGGCATCAGTAGGGTTGGTGTCACCCCAGTGCTGTAACTCATGCTATCATACCCATGCCTGTAGCTGCCAGGCCAGTGGTCCCTCAAGAGTAGATCAGACCGCTGTGGAAGAGAAAGGCTCCAGTGTACTTGTTGCCAATGGCTGATGGACCAGGGCACCTGAAGAGATTGTCTGTGTCCCAGGTAAACAACGTCCGCTTTGTTTGTAGTTCCTAAAGGGGTCTAGCCACCATTTCGTGAAGAAAATGGCCTCCAGGTCTTTGCTGTGGCATGCTGACAGCATCCCAGCCATCTTCCTTGCTGCTGCAAGCAAGTGGATCAAATCCACTCTAGGATCTTTGGTCTCCAGGAGACACGGTCTACCTATGGAGAGGCATAGCAGTAAACACTGGAAGACAGTCCCTTCCCACAAGCAGTCCCCTCCAACGTTTCACTTGATGTGGTCTGCACTCCCTTAGAAACACCCCTCCTCAACTTAACCTGTCTCATAGGGTTGCTGTTAGGGTACAGGGCATGGAGGTAGAGGAATTATATATTCTACAAGACCTGAGAGGAATGTTGAGAAAAAACAAATATTCTTTGGTCTATTAGGGAAATGTCACTACCATAAATTTGCTCACTTCCTCCTTCCACACACTCACTATACACACTGAATACTGAGGTGGGGAGCTAGTCTTTTATGGATTGTTGTAGGTTAGTATTCAGCAGGTGGATTGAATAAATGTTCGATGTGATCTGACAACTGTGGCCTCAGTGTAGAAGGGCTATGTGTGGGAGAGAATTCAGCATTATATGAAATAGTTTATAGGAGAAATAATGAAATACATGAATGAACCATAATAATTTATGAGGTTTGTTGACGTTTCCTCCTCTGATTACATGACAGGCCACCTTTTCAAATGTTTACTGTCAATTGTACAATCAGGGTTGTTCAGCTATGGGGAAAAAAGATACACACACACACACACACACACAATGTATTCTTATGTAATTATGTACTTCTGAAAGCTGGCAGTGAAAAAAGCAGACATGAGGAGCATCAACCCATTTGAAATGTGGTGCTAGAGGATAGTTATGTGAATACTGTGAACTGCCTAAAAGACAAATGCCTGCAAGAACAAATCAAGCCTGAATTCTCCCTAGAAGCCAAAATGATTAAACTGAGGCTATTGTACTTAGGCCATATCATGAGATGATGTGACTCATTAGAAAATACAATAATGTTTGGTAAGGTGGAAGGATATAGGAGAAGAGGAAGACTTCATTACAAGTGGATAGACTCAGTCAACGAAGCCATAGCTCTGAGCTTGAAAAACCTGAGCAGGTCTGTTGATAATAGGATGTTTTGCATCATTTATATGGTCAAGATAGGTGTCTGCATTTGTGTGTTTCCAAACTGGGGCCTCTCTCTCTCTTTCCCCCCACTCTCCCTCCCCCATTGCTATACTTCAAAGCCATTCCCTTCGTTTTGCATCTAAGTTGCCCTTAAAATTTCACTACTTTTTTTTGTGTGTGTGTGTGTAGCAAATGTCATTCTGGCATCCTCACAGGCCAGCCAGATGAGAGTCCTCTTATTGACAGTTGCATTCCTTTAATTCCTAAAAAGTCAGCTAATCCCTGCAGTTTTATCACTTAAAATCCATGCTGATGGAGGTTGTAAAACTGCTGTGCACATTTGCTTATCTTCTGGCATGCTAGAATGTTAAAAAGTATTTGGGGCTGTGTTTATGTGCATATTCTGTCTTCATTTAGAGATTGCTTGGCATGCTTGGACAGTCTCCTTCTGAAGGGTAATGGAAAGGGGGTGAGTGTCTTGTATTTTACAGTGTCAATGTTCACAACTAATTCGGAATGAAAATAATGCTTAATGGCTCACACTTGTTCAGGGCTGCCATTGCTGTTATGAATCGGTTGGGAAGATAGCAATTTATCATGAATGTATAAAATGACATATAGACCTAATCCATAACTGAGCACTGGGAGGATATTGGTCTGGGACCCAGAGCATCCTCCTATCACTGTTAAGGTATGGGTGGCTTCAGTATGTCCTTATAGCCATTATTCTTAAAACTAATTTTCCTGCCGGTAGTGATGCTGCTAAGAAGAAAAAAATACACAATGGTTCCAATCCTGTGAACACTTGTTTGGGAGTAAGTTCCATTGAATTCATTGGGATTTATTTCTGAGTACATGAGCATTGTTATCATTATTGTTATCAGTATTTTTATCACCATTTCCTCAAAATCAGTACTCAAGGTGTTATAGAAATTAAAACAAATACAGCATAGTTAAATAATACAAAAGATTGACATCAGAGTAGAATTAAACTGTTAACATCATGAAAAGCAATTAAAAACACAATCATAAAGTTATAAAGCAGTAAAACAGAGAAGGAGCCAGGATGGCATAGTGGTTTGAGCATTGGACTATATCTTTGGGCACCAGAATTTGAATTCCGGCTTGGCCATGGACACCCACTGAGTGACTTCGGCCATCTCACTCTCTCAGCCTCAGAGGATGACAATAACAGTGTGCCCCCCCCACCTCCCCAAGAAGCTTGTCAGGAAAACCCTATAATAGGTCTGCCTTAGGGTCACAATAGGTCAGAAACAACTTGAAGGCACCCAACAACAAAACAGTAGAATCGTAGAATCAGAAGAGACCCCAAAGACCATCCAGTCCAATCCACTGCCTTGCAGGAATAGACAACAGAGCACATATTTAAAATCCCTTTTTTAAAAAAAACTTTAATTGGAGGGGGCTGTTGTAGCTTCCCTAGAAAGGGAGTCCCAGTTTTTTAGGGGCAGCCACTAAGAAGGCCCTAACATAAGTAAGAAATCCCACCACCACCATCATCAGTATTTCACGTCCTTCCTTTTGTATCAGTTTTTGTGGAACAGTTTATCACTGATTGGTAGAAACCAGTAGTTGCTACAGCTCACAGATTGCTCACATCTCAAACTGTAGGGGGTTGCAGCTGCAAGCACTACCACCATTTTGAAGTGTGTTTGTATATGTGAGAAAGAAAGAGGGACTGAGAAAGAGACACAGACAGAGAGGTAGACACTTTGGGGCTTTCTAGATTGGTAGGAAAGGGCGACATGAAGTTGCCTTTTCCTTAATTCTTAGCAGCTGCACTGCAAGTCCCAGGTGTGTAATAAAAAGGCAGAGGGCAGCTACACTGAGGAGGTGTGGGGATGACTTATCTGAAGTCTTTTTTGTTGCTCAGCAACTACATTGGAAGCTGTCAGGATGCTAGAAACCCAGGCGGAGCAGCTGCACAGGTGGCAGTCAATGGGGCTTTTGGCCACACTGAACCTTTAATATATTCTTTGTTGTTGTTGCCGGCTGCGAACTGCACAGTTGCACCGGTACATCATACAGGCAATTGTATTGCCAGCTGCGAACTGCGCAGTTGCGCAGGTACATCACACATGAACTGTGCAGTTATCAAGATCTGTCAAATTACCGTTGTGGTTTCACTTCCCTTTTTAAAGTGCGCAGTTGCATCGGTGCACCATGAATGAACCCCTTTTTATTTTATAATAATAATAATAATAATAATAATAATAATTTATACCCCACCCCTTTGAGATCAATCAAGGTGGCTTACACATTAAAATACTATTACATCAATAAAACAAACTGCATTCCTCCCCCCTTAAAAAGATATTAAATCCATTACAATTTAAGTTTATGAATAAACTTCTTTATTTTATGAATGAGACATTTTATGCGCAGTTGCATAACAGTTACAGCATCCCACAGTCCCTACTGCACATGTCGAGGGTTCGGATTAGGGCTGGAGCTAGGGTTTGGGAGCTTTAAAAAACTGCACAGTTGCACCGCAGCATTTAGACACAGCTGCGCTGTTACACCCTTTTTAAAAAGAAGCTGGGAAAAGCAGCTCCTTTTTAAAGCTTCTTTTCCCCCACTAAAATGCAAAAGAAGTGTGTTCATGCCAAACTTTCAGTGTGGGTCATCTAAAAGCTACCCTTTCATGCAGGCATGAACACACCCCTTTTTGCCAGTCTAGATCAGCCCATTGGGATTAAGATGTTTCCTTTCCGATCAACTGAAGACTGTTGGTGCTTACAGCATTCAACAGCCTAGCTGTATTAGTATGGAAAATCAGGATGCAAAGAAAAACTGAAAGACAGAAGAATGCTGTCATAGACTTGAGAGTTAAAGCAGTGCTTATTGTTTTTGGTGGTGGTGTGTCTTCAAGTTGTTTCTGACTTATGGTGACCCTAAGGTGAAGTAATAACAAGCCACCTCTGAAGAAACTTGCCAAGAAAACCCCATGATAGGTTCATTTTATGGTCACTATAAGTTAGAAGCAATTTGATGGCATACAACAGCAAGGTGAGCCTATAGTGTGGTTTTCTTGGCAATATTTGTTCAGAAGTGGTTTGTCATTGCCTTCCCCTGAGGCTGTGAGCATGTGACTTGCCCAAGGTCACCCAGTGAGTTTAACAACTGATAGGGGAATCGAACCCTGGTCTCCAAAGTTGCAGTCCAACACTCGAACCAGTACACCACTAATAAATCCCATTTCTTGTGTGAGTCACTGATAATATTCCCCACAATTGTTGACCATGTGGAAGATGGTTGGTAGACAATGTGCTGTGGGTAAGCATCTCTAAAAAGGAGAAAAATCTAAAAACCATGCTTATAGCAGATCCTAGATCTTATTTTAAATGAGCTGCTTCTAGGGTTTCCAGGCAGCATGTGTGTCCTGCTAGTGTGTGAATGCTCCTTCTCCTAGCTATGCAAGCAACCTAATTTATCTTACCTGAATGAGCTTTCTTTCTTGCTATGGTATGCTCCTGTTCTTGATTGTGAGCCAGTTTTGGATCACTGTTTTGTGCAGAATTTATCAAAGGACAGTTCAATCCAAACTTGTCTCATCTGTGGCAGCTTTTCTTTTTGTTCCTGTATATATATATTTTTCTCTCTGTGTGTGAGGTTCTGTGAACAGCTTTCAAAGGAAGATGAAGATCAGAAGTTTCTTTGCTTTCTGCTTTGTTTTGTGGTTGATCACAACACCCTGGGCTGGAGACCAGATGCTTTGCTCTCTCCTGTATGGCTTTGTTTGGTCTTACATGCCACTTTCCCATATTCCTTTTTTGGCCTGTTGCTAATTGCATAGTTAGGAATGCTCAAATATCAAAATACATCTTGTTGCTGCCAAATCGTATACCATGAAAAAGGTATCAGGCATGTTATGGTGAAATAATGTTATGCAAAATAACATGTAGCCTTGCTGTGTTCAGTGAACTCACTGAATGCTAGGAGCAGTTACCAAGAAAAGAGCCCTTTTTGTGGGGTTGGAAATAGTGCCCTCCTTTTCACCTCTTTAATGGACAGAACTACAAGACTTATTTATTCCAGGAGACTTTTAGACTAGATGGAAAGTTGCTTTGAACAACCGTGCTTTGGCTACTGAATTTGCAGAACCTTGCTACCTGTTTCAATTTGCTACTTGGTGTTAAGCTATTTGGGGTGTGTGTGTGTGTGTGTATGCCCTTAAGCTTTGGGAATGTTGTGTATAAATATTTGAAATAGGTAAATATACAGTGAACCTGTATCCTTTCCATTTGCCAGAAATATTGCTTATGTAGTCTTAACCTTGTGCAAGTCACACTTTCTCAGCCTCAGAGGAAGGCAAGGACATATCTTGCCAAGAAAACCCCATTGCCTTAGGTTCAGCATAAGTTGGAAATGACTTGAAAACACACAAGAACAATTTCTTTCCATTCCAGTTCATGTCCTTTATCCTTTCCTTTATCCATCTTTCTCTGCATGTCCATTCATTAAACAGATATGTTCAAAGATGGGAATTAGGAATTTTGTAAAGGATTAGATTGCTTTAAAAAGAGAGCTCGATAAATTCATGGAGGATGAGCATATTAATATCTATTCACCATAACACTTTAATTGACTGTCCATACTCAGAAGCAGAAACTTTTGTTGGGGAAATGACAATGGGCAAGAACAATTACCTTCAGAGGATAGGAAAGTTACTTTTGTGAGCTACAACTCAGTGACCATGCCAGTTGATTTGACCATGCCTCATTACAGGAGTGGGTAAAAACAAGTAAGTGCTGTTTCCAAACTTTGATTTGTCTTCATTCCCTGCTTGGAAGCTCCCTAGGAGTATATATTTGGCCATAGTGTGAGAAAAAGGATTCTGCGCTGATCCAGAAGGACTTCCTTTTTACTCTTATTTTCTTTTGGTGTTTGTCCATAAGGTGATGTAGGTCTTGTATCTTACATAAAAAGGACTCTACAAAGCTGTCTTACGCTGAGACAGACTATTGTTCCACCTGTCCAGTGTTGTTGATATAGGTTTGTAAGCAGCTCTCCAAGGTTTCAGAGAAGATTCTTTTCTATCTTTACCTGGAGATAAAGGAGCAAAAGGGCAAAAGACATGATTTGCATCTTTCTGGGTCCTATTACATTTTGTACCACTCCTACAACTGTGTAAATACTGTATCTAAATTCTCTGCAGCCCATCTTATTAAATGGATTTTTCCAGGTTAGCTTAAGTTGGATTTCCATAGCTGAATTATGGAACTAAAAAAAGCACCTTCAGTAGCAAAGGTGTCATTGGCTTTCTTTATTTCTGGGTCAAAAAGTCTTATACCATAGAGATAGTTCACTTCTTATCAAATCTTCTAACCCTTCATGTTTTGAGTAGACCAAAACCTGGATATTTGAAGACAGACATTAAAGGGTGGTGAACTAAGTGACTCTTCAAAGTCAGGAAATTTCTACCAGTTAGAGGGTTCTTACTTTAATGAATGCTTGCCTTTTTCACGTGTGTGTGTGGTGGGGGGGGGGGTATGAATGATTTATGGGCAATTCTTTAATGTATTGCTTTAAGTAAGCATCAAATCTTTGAATGTGCTGCATAAAATCAGGAACCTTTGAAACAAACTCATAAATATTGCTCTGCCATTCACACTCGTTGGCTCCTGTAGGATGTATTGTGTAGTTTATCACCACACAGCAACGGGAAGATATTTAAAGCATGTAGATATTATAACTTAAACCCTGTAGTAATGTAATTATTCCATCAGTCACAGTGTCCCAAAATAACCTTAAGCCTTTGGGATCTAAGGATGTTAATGCTACAGGTTATATGTTATATTTAAGCAAAGAAAGCTCCTTTCAGGCAAAAAAAGAGGAGCTACTGTTATATCGGCCTTTCTTCCAAAGTATGTACAGCCAAACCTTTTGAAGTAAGTTCATATTTTCTTGATCAGAATATCATGGGATTTTAGTTTTGGGCCTTGTTACTATAGTACTATGCTTACATTTGTAGTGAAGATGGCTACAATTTCTGATTTCCTGATTTTTTGGGATATTTAGAGATAGTTTCTTGGTTTGGCATTAGAATCCATAGAATCTTAGAGTTGGGAAAAAATCACAAGGGCCTTCCAGTCCAACCACCTGAATGCAGGAAGACAACATGAAAGCACTCCCAACCTCCAGAGAAGAAGACTCCAGCACTATCCATGACAGCATATTCCACTGTTGAACAGCTCTTACCAACAGGAAGATCTTCCTGAAGTTTAGGTGAAATGTCTTTTCCTGTAGTTTGAATCCATAACTCAAAGATGAAGTTTGCTTCATCTTCAGTATAACATCCTTGTAAATATTTAATCATGGGTACCATGTCCTCTAGTAACTTTCTCTTATTCAGGCCAAACATACCCAACTCCTAAGCTGCTACTCACAGGGCTTTGTTTCCCGACCTTTCACCATTTTGGTCATCCACCTCTGGAAATGCTCCAGCTTGACCATATCCTTCTTGAAAGACACAGAACTGGATACAGTATTCAGTACCATTTTTATTGAGTCATGGCTAAAGTAAGCTAGAAATATCACTGTATTAATGAGGCATATATTGGTATAATCAAGCAACATTAGTTATGTTATATGTGGAAGATGCTCCTTCATAGGTAAGTTGCCAACACTCCATATTTGAGATCTAGGCCTACAGAATGATTTCATTTTATGTGTAGATTTTGCTGTTGTAATTTTGAGATTATTTTTGGTGTTCTTGAAAATCTCATTTGAATAATTTGGTGAGAAGGATAGGGGCAGTTGGTCTTTTTTGGTCAACTTGTTGATATAAAAAATGTTGTTTTTTTTAAAAAAGAGGCCCTATATTTCTCTTATTGAAGTGAAGGTGGGGTGAGGAACTTGTGGCCCTAACCTCTTTTTTGCGCTGTCCTTGAGCCCCCCCTAGATCCTGGCAATTTTTACTTTCCAAGCCAAAAAACAAAAACAAAAAACAACAACAAACCCTTGTGAAATTTCTCCAAGTCCCTCCCAGTAAATGGTCCCAATAATCTATCAAGCCATCAAACTTGCCATTAATATAGAAAATAAAATTGGAGAAAAAACACCCAGACTGGACGATCAGGTCATTTCTTAGCTGAATTTTTAGCTGAATTTTGTCAACTGTGTGCAGTTGTACTGCTTTGGGTCCAATATTGAGTAATGGCAGAATATAAATAAACATTAAATAAATTGTGGCCTGCTGCAGGTGTACAGGTTGGAAATTGGGCCATCCTGCAAATGCCTCACCATTGCATTAAGCCATTGATTTTTGCTCTAAAACATCAACATGCTGCTGAGAGTCCTCTAAAAAGTCTGCTAAGAGCTATGTATCTCTAATAAAAATTATTTGGTTCATAGAAGCAATCTGATATCTACTAATGCTATAAACTGGTGCACAGAATATCCTTAGAGGAACCCTTTCCTTGTATGGGCTTCATTTATTCCAAGCATACATATACACACCCTCCTGACTAAACAGAACAAAATCCAGATGCCAGGAATGGCAGGTGGTTAGAACGTGTATGAACATGACTGAAGAGCATGCAAAAGCTTGCCTGAAAAATGTTCTCTTGCTAGCCATATGGTTTCAGTCCCTCTCTCCATCTTCCTCCCCAAAATGGACTGTTTCACCCTTTTTTGAACTAACGTAAACCTCTCTCTTTTTCTATGTTATTTTGTTATTTAATCCTCTTGCAGCATAGCTGTGTTGCTCCCATTACTTGTTAAGAGTATTTGAAATGTAATTGGCTGATGTTCCTTGCTGCACTGGTTTAAAAAACAGCAACATTGAACCCCTTGTTGTATTTCTTGTTACTTTTGCCATTATCTCTTCATGCCAGGAAGCAGGGGTGGATTTAGGATGATAAAAGAGTGGCACAAATCTCAAAAAATTCCTATCAGAATGCCTCTAAAACATCTTTTTAATATAACTTGAATATATTAGTCAGGAGTGAATGCTTCTTCTGTGTCCCACATCTTTCCATGATTTAATGCTTCCTCTCCTCCCCACATCTTTCTCTCCCCAGATTATTTTAATGACTAAAAAGTACAAAAACTAAAAGAAAAAAAATCCACAACTGACACGAGTAAACGACTACAGTCTTCAAAATATATATGAAACAAACTACAGTACCAAGAAGAAAAACTGCAACCAACAAAACAACATAAAAAGGGGATGACTTCCAACTTGCTCTTCTGCAGATTCAATTCATTATAAATTCAACTCCTCTTTATTCTCTGAGTTAATTACTCTTCATCTATATATTTAACTCATACAGGTTTTATCTCCCTTATTCAAAATTTCAAATTCCAAAACATTCCAAAATTGTCTACATGGGTGGCTAAGATAGTGACACCTTTGCTTTTGGATGGTTCTATGTAGACAACCTTTGTTTCATGCAATTTTTTTTAAAAAGAGTATATTTATAAGGTATATATGAAAACAGATTTCATGTTTAGACTTGGATACCATCTCCAAGATATCTCATTATGCATATGCAAATATTAAAAAACAAACAAACACCAGAATCCAAAACACTTCTGATCTCAATCAATTTTGGGTAAGGGAGACTCAAATTGCATTAATTAATAAAGCCAGTGATCATCATACCACCTTTTGTTATTTTTCAAAAATTCTAATCTTCCAAAATCTTGTTAATGAATTTTCTTTACACAAAGCATACCATTTGTCCATTTCTGCTAAATCCTTCAGTTTAGATAGCCACTTATTTTTCAGTAGGAATTAAATTCTTCATCCATTTCTGTGTGCATACTATCCTTGCAGCTCTAACCATGTTACATTTTTCTTCCGTATCTGATCACCAATTCACCCATCATTTGCAGCAAATGAAAGCTCAGGTTTCAATTGAAAATTAATCAGGCCTCCCCACCCCACCCCATCCAGTATCTTTTAGCTCTGCCCCACATCATTCCATGTGTGAATGCTTCCTCTCTACCTCACTCTCTCCAATTTTTTTTCTTGAGTTTTCCCATGTTTTAGTGTTACAGTTATGCCAATCCAACCAGGATTCCTGTGGCCAGCAACATCAAACATTTGTGCACATTTTGTTTAAGGAAAAGAGAAGCTCTGGGGAATTGTTCTCTGCAGTGATACACTGTGGGGCTATGCTGGTGGACTCTGTGCATATTCATAATCTGTGCTTTGAGAGGTTGTAATTATTGAGCAGATGTGGAGTACAATGGTAGTGGTTTTTTTTAAGCAGCTTACTGATACAGCAGTTTAGGAAATGTTTACTGGCTGTAGTAACATTATTTCTGGTTGCCTGTCTTAGTTCGTTTCAGATTAATCCGTCTTTCGCAAGGAGAGGAAATGAATTGAGTCAGTAACTTCCAGGAGTTATGTAAAACCTGTTACGGTGCTAAATAAATGTTCAGAATTTTATGTATGCTGCTGAAATTGGAATGTCAAATTGACACAAATTGTCCCAAACAGGGTGTTGGATGATTTGATCTGCTTCTCAAATGGGAGAGTTGAAAATGGTCATTTAGGTAGGATTCCAGAGCTGAACTACCCTGCTCTCTTGCTGAGGATGTATCAACCATATTTATTGTGCCATAATACATCTGGATAAATCTGATCAGTGAGTGAGCACCTTTTTTTCAATGTGCAGGTTGCAGTTCATGCATATCTTGGGAGTAAGAGAAGTACCACATCTCCTCCTCCTCTCTGTGTTGTATCATTTAAGTATCTTGCCTAAAAATGTAATGGTGGATTCAGAGGCACAGTTGACTGGCAAGCTGGACTTAAGTCTGTGACAAACTGTGGTGTGATTCTTAACTACCACACATTTTTTATAGGTTGAATTTCTCTTACCTGGACTTCTGAAATCCTAAATATTCCAAAAACCATTTTTCCCCCATGGGTGGCTGAAATAGTAACACTTTTGCTTTCTGATGGTTCAGTGTACACATACTTAGTTTCATGCACATCTATTAAAATGTATAATACTGTATAAAAAGAAAAACAGTTCAACATGTTTCAGGAAGCTTTATTAAAACTAACAGTATGCACATAATGAAAGAAAGTCTTGCAAAAGTAAACAAAAATATTTTTTTAAAAAAACTTCTAGGGACCTCTTGAAGGTTTCTTCCAAAATTCATCCAGACATAATTTTTTTTAAAATCTTTAATCAGTCTCCACTTTTCTTACAGTTTCCAGTATGGTAGCCAAACGTAAAGATAGGTTTTGTTTTTTAAGATGTGGGGAGTACCTGGTTTATCTGATTTTCCATTCTCTGTTTTCTGTCCATGCTTGCTTAATGAATGATTCTAGAGGCAGCCACTATTTACCTTGCCTGTTATAAAGAGGTATACATAACTTTATTTCCCAGCTCAAGTTTTGTGTATTGCCTTGTTTTACTGCAGACATGCTACTGTAACCTAACAATGAAAGTCTGCATTTCTTCATATCTCCTTTGACATCCTCCATGTGCCTGTGTTGCTAAAAACCTTTCCAGCTACACTGAGGAAAAAGAAGAAAGAGGTGGGTTGTAAAAAGACTTTGCAAAAAGCGGAGACCTTGTTAATTGAGATATACCTATATTGTCTGTTTTTAAAACAGTTGTGTTTTTTTCCCCAAATAGTTTTTTTTTAGTGTACTTTGTTTTTAACTTGCTGCGAGCCACCTTGGGTCCTGTGCTAGGAAAAAGGAGTATATTAAATTAAATGAATAATCTAATTGGCCAGGTGGTGTGCTGAGAAGTTTGTTGTTCTCCAGCAAAGTCTCAGCTCTAACAGGAAACTCTTTATGGCTTTTCCTGTCTCCGATGGCCCAATCAAGGCCTAAAATTCACATTGCTCAGGAAGATACTTCAAATGACAGCTGCACATAATGCTGAGCTGCACACAGCTGTACACAGAGCTGAGGGTCTCTGGTTCCAACCCAGATGGCTCCTGATAGCAGGTCATGATACCATTTCCTGTTCCATTCTCTTGTGCTTGCAGTTGGTATTGTTATTTTGTTGCTGTTGTGTGCCTTCAAGTCATTTCCGACTTATAGCATCCCTAAGGCAACCCTATCACAGGGTTTTCTGGGGCTGAGTGCATGCAACTTGCGCAAGGTCACCCAGTAGGTTTCCATGGCTGAGTGGGAAACTGAAGACTGATCTCCAAGAGTTGTAGTCCAGTGGTCTAACTACTACACCACACTGGCATATAGGCACACTTTTAAGTTGAATTAAACAAAACCTTTTCTAAGACGTGTTGTTGCGCAGGCAGTAATGTTATTATTGTGTTTTTGCAACGGCCACATAACCCACTTGGCACACAGCAGCTGTTGGATTTAACTAAGATTGTGCTGAGTTCCAGGCCTTCAGTCATGCATTGAGGTAGGGTGTACGACTGCCGCCAGCAAACTTTTGAGTACTGGGTGGATTGCCTTTTAGCACACCTCACCACATCAGAACGTTTGCCAGTTTGTGAGTTGCTAAAAGCTTGTCCAGTCAGAGCCTGGCATGTTCAGTGCATTCTGCAGAGTCTGAAATTTGGCATGGATGGTAGGTACATTTTCTGGTAGGGTACCATGCACTTGAAGATCTCTGGAGACATAAGTGCACTTCACTTGTTGTTGTGTGTGTCTTTGTTTCCTATCTTATTTTCTTGGCAGGTTTCTTTCAAGTTTATGCCTCCACATTATTTCACTGACTGCATTTATTTGTGGTAGAACAAATGTGGCCCTCCAGAGATTGTTCACCTGCAAGTCGAAGCAGCCCTAGCCAGTATAGTTTGTGGTCAGGAATGCTAGGAGTTGCAGTACCTCAGCATCTGGAAGGCTGTACGATTCTCACCCCTCAACTAGATACACGTACATCTTACATAAAATCCAGTGTGGTTTTCTTAAGATGCCAAGAGAAGTCCTTAATTTATTCTGTGTCTTCCTGTAATTGAGTTTCATCTCTAGTTAGTTTTAAGTATAACACACTATATCCAGGTGCAGTAAATTAGTTTATCAATGTCTAACTTGGTTTTTACTGTGTTTTATATTGGTGCAGTCTACTGTAGATAGGCAACTCATTAAAATATTAAAAGTTCCGTGTTGAAATAAAGAAGACATGGGCAAGTTGCAACAAAGTGAAGCTGTCTTTTCCCTCAACAAACAAGCCTAGATTTTTCTCATGAGAGGGGAAATTGGATTTTCTTTTACAGAATGTTCGTCTTACCTTGAAGGAAAAAGCAAGAAGGCACTCCAGGGTTGTCTTCACATGATTTTTTGAAAGTCATCAGAAAGGGGGGGGGGGGTTAGGCTACTATCCGAGGAAGGGAATATATGCTAGTGTTTTCAATGCACAAACATCCATTTTCAATTTCTGGTATCTCTGGTTTTTGTTAAGCATCAGGTGATGGGAAAGTTTGCTGATAGGGAACCATTCAGAGTAGGATAGGGAAACTAGTATTCTCCCAGTGTTTTGGATAACAGCTTCCATAATCCCTGACCCGTTGGGCATGGGGGAGACCTGTGAGGAGCTGTGGTCCAAAGCATCTGAAGAACAACATCCAGGTTGTTAGGTTAGATCAGTGTTCCCCACACTGTGCCCTTTAAGAGATTTTGGACTTCAGATCCCAGAAGCCTCAGCCATGTTGGCCAGTAGTCTGGGATTCTGGGAGCTGAAGTCCAAAATGCCTTAAAGAGCACAGTTTGGGGATCACTGGGTTAGATGGACAATATAAGACAGTTCCCATTAGTAACACAGTCTGAAATGTGAAAGGCCCTTGCTGAACATGCTGTACTGATTATTTGGTATTTTCTTTTTAATGATCATGCCTTTAACCACTTTCAATTATCTTTTTGGATTAATTATATTTTAAAGTTTTGAATGATGTGAATTATTAGCTGTATCTGTTTCAATCTCTGTATGCCACCTTAAGTCCTGGATGGGAAAAAAGTGGGATAACAACAACAATAATAAAATTTGGAGACATAGCCATGTTAGTCTGGAATATCAATATGCAAAAGGATCTACTGTAGTGGTACTTTTGAGACCAAACTAAAGAAGTTGTAGCATAAGTGTCTCAGCAAAAGAATTTGTAGCATAGGCTTTTGTATTACTTTAGATGTTCATTCCATGCATCTGAGGAAACAAACTGAGGGTGCATCCACAATGTAGAAATAAAGCAGTTTGACACCACTAGACCTTCCATGACTCTATCCTGGAGAACCCTGGGATTTGCAAAGAGGCACCAGCACCATTTAGCAGAGTAGGCTAAAGACTTTGTAAAACTATAAATCCTAGGTTTCCATAGGATGGAGCTATAGCCCTTAAAGTAGTATCAAATTGCATTATTTCTACATTTTGGGTGCTCCCCAAGTCTACAAAGCTTATGCTACAAATTCTTTTGCTCAGTCTCAAATGTGCTACAAGACCCCTTTGCATATTGATAACAGTAACAATAATAATGGGGGGGGGGGGGGAAGAACTATTGTCACAATGTTGTAAATCCATCTGCTTTTTTAAAAAGCTTCCTGTACTAAAATGGTAGAGAGAGTTTTGAATTAGATCAGAGGCTGATTGCCAAGAGAAGTCTCCTCTGTGCGGCTTTCACATGTATACAGTTGGTCCTTGGTATCTGCTGGGGTTTGGTTCCAGGAACCCCTTGTGGATACCAAAATCTGTGGATGCTCAAGTTCTATTATATACAATGGCATAGTAAAATGGTGTCTTCTATATAAAATGGCAAAATCAAGTTTTTGCTTTTTGGATTTTTTAAAAAAATATTTTCAAGCTGTGGATGCTTGAATCTATAGATAAAAGATCCAAGAATATGCAGGGCTGACTGTATCTTAAACCCCTCTTATCATCTTCTGCACTTTTGCTAGGATAGCAACATTCCCTAAAACCAGCCTGTTGGAATCCTGGGAATGTGATCCACCTTGTCTGCTTGTGGATGTGGTGAGCTGTTTAGTGTCAAAGTTACCTTGATGTTTCATATCTTCCCTCCTCTTCTAGCCAGCGTTTTTTTTTTTTGGGAGAGGATAACTAAGGAGAAGAGAAGGGGACATGCTAAGCTTCAGGTTTCCCCTATATGCCCTTTACTTTGAGACAGTGCTAAAATGTACCTTGTGATCCTTGTACAAGCTGGTTGTTCTCAGTTTGATGCTTCATTTGGGAATGCAATTTTAAGCAACTCTGATTCTGCAAGATTGGGAGTAAGGGGTGGAGAAGAGATCACAAGTAGAGAGCTTGCAATGTTGAGCAAGTTGTGACAAAACTTCTTGATTTTGGCTTTTGAAGTGCACTGTGCATTTTTTTAAAAACCCTGATCTTTCATTAAAAGAAGCACAAGCTTCTCTGATTTCCATTTGTCTGTCTTTTTTTCTTAAAGCAATGCTCTGCTCTTATTTAAAGTCTCTCTGACTATTAATGCTTTGTTATAATTCAGTGATAAAGAAGAGCTGAAAGGTTTGCTTCAATAGTGTTCGTTTTATAAAAGCAATGGAAGCATCAAAGTGTGCAATCCTGTCTGTACCTTTTGCTACTATGACAGCTCATGGGAACGTGGCCAACTTTATTTTATTTGGGGGGGGGGGGGGTGGTATGAAAAGGCCCCATGTGTAACTTTTCATTTTCTTTTAAACTCACATTCTCAGACTTCTTTTAAAGCAAAGCAAAAAAAAAAAAAAGTTTGTAGAGGTAGAGATTTTATTTTAGAAAAACTCATCTAAAAATAACAACATTGTCAATAGATGATTATGATTATTTGCAGAATAGCAGCTGATTGTTGTTGTGTGCCTTCACGTCATATCTGACATATGGTGGGGGTTTCTTGGCAAGATTTTTTTCAGAGAGGGCTTGTCATTGCCTTCCGTTCTGAGGCTGTGTGATTTGCCCAGTGGAACCCAGGTGGATTCCTTGGCTGAGTGGGGATTCAAACCCTTGTGTAGTATCCAGCAAAACACACACGCACGCGCACACACACACACACACACACATCTAAAGAGTATGTTTTACTTGCTTTTATTTGTAAACCTCTTTGATTCCTGGATGTGAAGAAAAGGCAGGGTGTAAATGATAGGGCAGTTTATGATAAGAATAGTTACAGCAGAATCAAAATGTTTGACTTGCCAGCAAGAACATCCATTGTGAAATATCTGCTGCAACCTCCCCTTTTAGACTATGGCTGCATCTACACTGCAGAATTAAGCCATGGCTCAGTGCTATGGAATTCTAGCTTTGGGGCCACAACAAACTACAAATCCCAGGATTCCATAGGATGGAGCCTTGGCTTTCAAAGCAGTGTCAAATTCTATTAATTCTGCAGTGTAACAGCATCACATGCCACTGTGTGTCTGAATACATGTTGTATGTTATCATCGGGTGTTAACCCTATAGTAGTAAAAATAAGGAAATTCTGACAAGCATCCTCTTTAGGAAAGGAAAACAGAGCATCTGATCCCAAAACTGAGCAAATGTAGTAAAGGAGACAGGAGAGTCGCTATCTTCCTTTTTCTTCCTCCTCCCTTCTCTGTCTGTCTTTAATATTCACTTGCACTACTTGTTAACACTAAATTACAGTGGATTTATATGGGGCAGGTGAGAAAGTGAAAAGGCTCAAATAAATGGGATAGTTAGCTCTTGGGAACAACACTGTTAACGTTTTATTCATCCAGCTGTATTGCCAGTGCTGAAACCCACCTTGGTGACAACATGTATTTCTGTAATTGCTGGAGTCCACACAGCTTTGAAAGCTGGCGTTATCACGACCCCTTATAAACTCTCCATTTGGGGTTTCAGATATCTTGTTGCTGCAGCATATTGAACTAAAATTTATGCTGCCAAACCGAGAAACAGATGGGCCTTGGAATGCCTTTTCAGCCATCTGGTCAAAATGCCTAAAGTTCTCCGAAGGAGAGAAAAGTGCTGTTGAACGGCACTGTGCTCCTTTTTCTCTTTATTAGTTGAATTCAGTCATATAAATACTACTGCATTAACATGAAGGAAGCAGAGGATGGTTTAGAAAAACACCAGCACACAACCCTCATGAAGATTTGTTTAAATACACATGGTCTGTATCAGGATGTAATGGTAAACTGTGATTTATCGTTACAGAAATGAGCCTCAGGCTTTGGGGTGTACCTATCACTTTTCACTTTACTTTCTTCTTCCAGGACAACCATGAAGAGGAGATTAGATGCCTCTCATCTTTTTCAAAATTACAGTCAGCCCTCAGATTCAAGCATCCACAGCTTAAAATATGTGTGTGTGTGTGTGTGTATTCTGAAAAGCAAATTCAGTGTTTAACTGTGGAACTCCCTACTCAAGGAAGTTAGGCTGATCCCTTCTCTTTTAAACTTCTAGCAGGCAGACCAAACAATGCTCTTTTGCAAGACCTGAGTGTTTGAAATTTTATTTTAACTGTTTCAAAGCTCAATTCTAGGATTATTTTCAGACTGCTTTTAGGAATTTCTAAAAAGTATTTTAATTGCTTCAAGGTGTTTTTATCTCACTATTGTTTTAATTGGTTTTTATTTGTTCATCATCTGAAGAGCCCTTGTGGACTGGAAGACAATACAGAAATTTGTTGTTGTGTATCTTCAAGTTTTCTAATTTTCTAATTTTCTAATTTTAAGGCAACCCTATCAAGGGTTTTCTTGGAAAGATTTATTCAGAGGAGGTCTGCCATTGCCTTCCCTTCAGGCTGAGAATGTGTGACTTGCTCAAGGTCATCCAGTGGGTTTTATGGCCAAGCGGGGAATTGAATCCTGGTCTCCAACACTCGAACCACCACACCATGCTGACTCGGACACAGGAATACTTGTTGGTTGTTGTTGTGTGCCTCCGAGTGATTTCTGACTTATGGATCCTATCTTATGATTTTCTTGGCAGATTTCTTTTGATGGGAATTACCATTGCGATCCGTTGAGGCCAATAGCGTTTGATTTGCCCAAGGGCACCCAGTGGGTTTACATCTCCCAGATGGGATTTGGATCCTGGCCTCTAGAGTTAAAGTCCAATGCTCAAACCACTACACCATGCTGACTCAATAAAATAAACAGTTTGCCTGAGCCTTAAACTGTGATTAATTTAGCTTGTTGACTGTGGCTTGTTGATTGGTGTTGGCTTCATAAACCACAACTGGAAATTGGCTTCTTACAGAAAGCCATCCATAAAGGGTTGTGATTTGTCTAAGATTGGTAGTAGTGCTAAACAGCTCCTAGTTAAAAATGGTAGTGGAAGTTTCTAGTTATCGTGGTTGCACCATAGTGGAAATAGGGGAGAAGCCATAAGCAACTCATGGACCAAGCTGGGGATGATGCCTTCTTTCCACTATTTTGAGATAAGCATACACTGCTCCAACATGAATGGTCCTATGGAGAGCTGATATGCTCAAAGGTCATTCACATAAGGACATTGTGACACCTGAATGTTTAGAATTAAGTTGATCCCCTTATTAAGTTATTTTCGGCAGGATTCATGTTTGAAATAGTACCTTAAATTCCTGCATGTAAAAATATGCACACTCAGAACACATCTGGACTTGTCTTATGTTCATAATAAATGGCCTCTATTCTCACTGTGTGAAAGTGTGTTTGTTGGCTTTGTGAAAAAACATTCTAGAAACTGTGGATCTACGTCGGGCAGAATGCGGAAGAGTAAAAGTGTACTTTGGTGCACTTTTAACCCTCTTTTCTACTCGGATGGGAAGTGGGTGAGTTTCAGAGTTAGAATTAGGAGCTTGAGCAAATGGTAGAATTTTAACTCTCAAAGGCAGCTAAGCAGGGCGGGTGGGTGGGATACGGTTTCAATTGTAAATCTGAAACCATGTCATTCCTTCCCTGAACCAGAACGAAAAGGGCTTTGAGGGGAAAACACTTCAGGAAAAATCCCTCCACTCATATCTTTTCTTGTTTTTGCAGGTGATGTAAACAAGGGCAACATTTTGAATGGAAAAAAAATGTTCAAACAGATAGGATACCAAGCAACACCCAAGCCAGGTCAAGTGGGTGGGAAGGTGTTGTTGTACACTTGTGTTGTCTCACTACCACAACTAAACAATTGGGAGTCTTTTCCCTGCAAAACAGAACCATGTATTTTTTACCTGTAGGTGTGGAAATCTTCACAAGGGAAGCCACAGTTTGAAACATCAACTATTAAGAGAATTTATGATCTTTGGTTTTAATTTTTTTTAAAAAAAGAATGAAATGGGTAAGAACTGACTTTCACATCAAGACTTCCCTTCCATATGCCTGGAACCTTGATTTTCTCAACCGTGAAGGATATTTAAGCCCTGTCATGTTTTCCTCCTAATAAGTAGTCTGCTAACATTTAGCTGCTAGAGGAAGAATATTCTTAGTTCATAAAAACCCTATAAGGTGAACTTCTAACCTGCCCAATATTTTCTGCTTTTATGTTTGTTTTGAAAAGAAAGTTTATCTTCTGATAGCCTGGTGGGTTCTCAACTTTTGCAAATAATTCTTGGTATTTTTATATTTACTTTTTATTTGGGCCAGTGTGGATTTCTTTTAAGCAAAGGGAAGCCAAAAGGTCTGGGGTTGCTGTGTGGATTAGATCAGAAAGAGTGTGCTTGAAGGCGATGAGGATTTTTTTAAAAATTATTTTTTTAAGACTGTGGAAATGAACCTTTACCCTTAAGGACTGAACTCATTAGCATTCTTTTGAATATGGAAAAGTGAGGCTATATTTAAAAAAAATGGTATGTATTTGGATATCTGCCATCATTCTGTGCCCATGCAACTATGCTATTTTACAGCTTGTTTTAATAATGCAGTCTTCCCAAATGTTTGAAGAATAAGGCATTACAGTGTAGCCATCAAAATCTCCACAGCTGTGCTTCTGTAGCACTGGAAACAGGGTTCCCAATATTCTTTCAATTATCAAATATACTATGTGGTGTTGGACCGGTCATTCTCTGAATCTGTCCTACTTTATAAGGTTGTTGTGAAGGTATGATGCTGTGGAGTAGAGGCGAGCCAAGTATATTTTCTTGAGTTCTTTGAAACAAAGGCAGGACATAATTGTAGATCATCATAATTCTATGATTCTATGATTCTATAATCATTTATTGTTGTTATTATGAAATATTATTATTACCATTGGTTTCCCTGTCCGCCAGGTATAACTTACTGGAGCTTTGGACCATCCTAGATTCTTGGATACAATCTGAATCATTGATGGTCCAAAACTTCAACTAGGAACATCTGGTACATTGTGAAACTTACTGTTGTTGTTATGAATAATAATATATTCCTCCTCTTCTTCCCCCTTTCCTCATCTGGAACTCAAACTAGCTTACAAAAACCTGAAAAGAGATACAGCCAAAATTTCATATCATTCAAAAGTTTAAAAAAACCCTATATAAGCAATAATAACTGTAATTAGGTTTAAAGCCAGTTACATAAGTAAGGGGCTGAACATACAACCTCTTTCCTAGCTGGATTGAGGCAGTGGCAACCTCACACCACAACCCCGATCCGGCCTTTCAAGGATGCAAAAAGGAGCCACAAAAAGCTGGTCCTTTTTACGCCCTTGCAAGGGCACCATAGCCACATTACTCTTTGGTGCTACATCCTATGATGCAGTGTGCCGTGTGAAGCGGTGCATGGTGTCAGGGCGCCCTGTGGGCAGTTGGGCATGTGTCTTGAGGGCGCTACAACTCGACTCTGCCCCTATACTGGCCTTAATGGCCAGTGTGTATTGGGCCTATGTAAGTAAATTTTTCTTGAAGTAACAGTAGGATATAGTCTTTCTATTAAGGCTAACCAAAATATCACAAGGTATCAGGAGAGCTACCATTACTACATTAGTGGCTGGCTGGATAGGTAGGTAGGTAGGTATTAGTAGAAAGCTATTTTGGTTTGTCTGGGTTTACAAGAATAATATGACATGCAAAGCAGCAATGAAGTGAAGATTTAATCTTCAGTTCTGTAAATCTTCCCTGATGGGACTTCTTTCAATCTGGCAGAATGGAAGAGAGCCAAGATCATATATTTTTTTGCCAGTAGAAAATGCTCCCGTTCTTAATGTCCAGATGTGATCATCTTCTTCTTTAATTACAGCTCCATTTGTCACATTGCCCTACTGGCAAATGTGCCAATACATTTTTAATACCTTGGCAAGGTCTTTGAACTGCTAGCCTTTTGGCTCTTATTCATTTTAAACTTTCAGATATATCTATTTTAAATAGCTTTCTGTGTCAGAGAACATTAAACATTAGTCTGTCTTCCTTTTCTTTTGAGGATTATGAATTTAAGGATACATATATATATATCTATATAGAGTAACTCCTCAAGATGGATTTCTCTCATGGGAGAGAGAAGTATAGATGAATTATGAAAAGGTAGGGTCCATCACTGACTAGTAAAGATCTCTTAGATTTGAGGAAATATGCAGAGTTTGGCTTCCCCTGCATAAAGCTTATGTCTGTGATGGCTAAATCATAGGCATCTGTAGAGCCAGGAACAGTGTTAGCAATCAGAGCTGAAAAATTGAGCCAGAGCTGAGGAGCAGATCAGAACATGCCATTGCTAGGCAAAGAGTAGTTTGTTGCAAATAAAAAATTATTTAGTACTAATTAAAATATTTATACCTTGCTTTATATCAGAGAGAGCTAGAGAGAGAATAATATATATGGGCATGCATGTGCATACACACACACACACACACTGCAGTACAGTGGGATGTATTTGGCCAGAGCCTTGGTTTCTTTTTCAGTTCAGTAAGTCCCTAAACTCCAGCCTATGTTTGTCATTAGTTTAACACCTGCAGGCTGGAATTGTTTGCAGGAAAGGAGTGTGTCTTTTCAAAAGACCATGGAGGTCTCTGGGTGTAAGCCTTATAAGAAAGTGCATAGTTGGCTTCTGGAAAACAGGGAGAAAGATAAGCACCTTCAGACTTAACAAAAGAGCTTAAAAATGAAGCAGTTTTGGCCTTAGCTACCTAGTATATATTTGTAACATCCTAAAGCTACGTTTTGTGAATTTTTGCCTTGGGAGATGTTCTGCACATATGTTCAGCACACAAATATTGTATGTGTGTGCATTTGCACATGTGTGGATGTTAAGAGGCCTTATAGCCAGGATGCAAAGGATTATGGAGCTAACACTGGGTAGGAGCGTGGACTTTAGTTGCACCTCCTGCTTGTGCCAGTGCCACTCTGGGTCAAGTGTATGCATGCCATGGAATAAGGAAGAACAGATGGCACCACTATAGGTGGGGATTGCTTTTCTGACTGTTCTCCTAAATAAAACTTATAATCCTGATGGACCCTGTGTCTTAATGACCTGAATATAAATCTTCCCAAAAGAATTGACAGCCTCACTTCCAACACACACAGAGAAATCAGTGGGGAATATCCACGTGAAGAGTCCTGTCCTCACAGTTGTGATGGCCTTTATTTGTCTGTGTCACAGTGTCCACTACAAAACATTGTGTGGATACAATATCCTTACCAAAACAAATGGATCCGAAACAGGATGCTTACTCATGTATAACAAAGCAATCACATAGAAAGTAGAAAATAAAGGGAGAAACAACAACAGCAATACATCAGAACAGGCAAGGTGCTCTAGAAGAGGTCTGTGAGTTCCACAAAATGGCCATAAATGAGTCCTAGAGTAAGTCGAGATGGAATAATAATAATAATAATAATAATAATAGTTTATTTATAGCCCGCTCCTCTAATAAATACTCGGAGCGGGGTACAGCAGAATAAAAAGATACAGAGTAAAAACAACAATCACATCCCACCCCATCCACCCCCTTTAAAACTGAATTAAATCTAGACAGTTTAAAATTAACATAGTTAAAATTGGTCGGCAGTTATTAAAACAAAGTGCATTTTCATGAACAATCCGTGTGCAAGGCCGCATTAAATCGATTCAAGTAAGTATTAAGTAAAAGGATCGCTAATAATTTCCAGTGCTGTTTATATTTTCAAAGCAGGGAGCAAGGGTTTCACTTATTCTCTCCTTCAGGGAAAGGCCTGCCGGAAAAGATGCGTCTTTAAAGCCTTTTTGAAACTAGCCAGTGATGTAATTAGACGCATCTCGTCCGGCAGGCCGTTCCAGAGCTTAGGGGCAGTAGCTGAAAAGGCCCTCTGAGAGGTCTGGGACAGCCTGGTTTTCATCGGCTGCAGTAGGTTCCTCCCAGAGGAACGAAGTGTGCGGGGCGGTTCATACGGGAAGAGGCGGTCCTTAAGGTAGGATGGGCCTGAGCCATGCAGGGCTTTAAAGGTTAGTACCAACACCTTGTACTGTGCCCGGAAACTAATGGGCAGCCAGTGGAGAGCTTTGAGCACTGGCGTTATATGCTCTCTTCTAGATGTTCCTGTGATAAGCCTGGCTGCCATATTCTGAACCAATTGAAGTTTCCGGGTTAGGCACAAGGGTAGCCCCATGTAGAGCGCATGTAGAGGAACTTTCCCTAAAAGCCAAAATAATTAGACTGAGGCCATCATATTTTGGTTATATCATAAGATGGTGTGAGTCATTAGAAAATAAATTATAATACCTAGTAAAGTGGGAGTCGGTAGGAAAAGAAGAACACATGACAGGTGAATAGATCCAATGAAGGAAGCTATGGCCCTGAGATTGCGGGACTTGAGCAGGGCTGTTGGTTGCAGGTTGTCATGGAGGTCTCTCATTCTAAAGGTCAAATTCAACTTGACAGCAACTAACAACAGCAAACAGAAAAGCATTGACAAGGGCACCTTGTCTCTGCAGTTCACTATCGTTGTGTATAATTGTACTGTTCATGTGTACATACACCATGGCACTTCAGTTGTCTAAAATGGCATACTGATGGCAGGACATGTTTACAAATGGGTGAGATCTACCAAGCTATGGCATATTATCTTTTGAAACAAGAGCTCCCATAATCCCCGAGTGGTAGATCTACCAAGCTATCTAATGTTACTTTTTGGAACAGCAATTCCCAAAATCCTCCTGCCAGGATGGTCAAAATAAAAATTAAACCTTTCTGAGTTCTGGTCTGTTGTGAAATTCCTTTCTACTCAAGAAGGGCATGATCCAAGGGCACCTTTTCTATTCATTTACACACATTCCTAGATGCCATCAGAGTAGACATAGCACATACAGTAGGAAATTGGCCATCATTCTTGCAATTTCTGTTTTTCTCTAGCCAAATTGAGAATTACATGTTGTTGGTTTTTTACAAATAATCAACAACTGTTTGGAACTGCAAATCCTACCTTAATGCCAGCCAGTGTGGAATGAATAGGAAAAAGAGAGGGGGGAACCCTCTATCCCTGATAGACATCCATTGTAATGTTTTGCTTTTATTTTTGTGTATACTATATTTTGTCTCCCTGTTGTGGGTGTGTATGTGGGGGTAGCTGGTGGCAGGCGGTGAGATATAGAAAGAATGCAGCTTGAAAATAGCCTGTTTTTTCAGCTGGAACATTTTTCTCATTACTGTTGCTTGGCTGGAAATAGTACAGTGGATTAAATTCATGTGATCATCAACACAAAACTTTTGTCCAATCTGCATTCAGGACATTTGTAGGAGAAGGGGGCTTTCTGTTGCCTGCTTCCTAATAGCAGAACTTTCTTTCTCACAAAAATGGTGAATCTTTGTCAAAGAGTATTTTATTTATTGCAAAATAGACTTTCCTGCAATGTGCTTTTTTTTTTTAAAGTAGGAATTGGAGCTGTCCTGAATGTTGTAGCTAGAAAAGAATTTACTCATTGAAGGAGGAATCACACCCAGGAACCTCCTCTTTCACTTTATTCATATTGTTCCCCAAACCCTATGTTTTCCAGAACACCTTTGGTGCAATACCATAGTTCTCATGCAGTATGGCAGGAATAGGCAGAACACAATGGTTAGGCTGCATGAGGCAGTGTCCCCAATACCCCACCATTGAATTTGTCAGAACCTTCTTTACATGTTGAAAAGGCAGTCATTTTGGTTGCCACATAAATCTAGAAGTAGAATAGTTCTGCCTCTTAACCTGTGCACCAAGACCATGTGCTTTATTTTTAAGGAGCATTGTGCATCCTGAAAGCTTTCAGAAACAAAATTCTCCTATTAAAAACCAGGCAAATGGTTTCCAGGAGATTCCAGGAGGTGTGATTTTTCTTAAAAACAAGGTACATGGCCCCTGTGTACCTTGTTTACTTGTAAAGAATATATATATATATATATATATATAGAGAGAGAGAGAGAGAGAGAGAGAGCAGCCATCACAACAAATTTTGGCAGAAGTGGAGTACATCTCCTGTGGAGTATAATTATGTTCCCTCTGCCCCTGAAGCTGTCTGTCCATGCTTTAATATAACTCAGCCTGCAGCTACGCCTGAACATGTGTTGCTATGAAATGCATACATTTCTTTCCTGTTTATCCTGCTTCCTTTTCTGCCCCTTTGTGTCAAGTTTTCGAACGTAAGTTCTCTAGACTTATTCTCCTGTCCTCTGTAAAGCACCTCATACAGTGATAGTGCTATATAAATAAAGAATAATAACATGGTAGACTTGTATTCTGTTACAGAAAGTGAATTTACCTCCAGTTCATCATATCCTTGGTTCTATACCTAATTACATTTTAAAATATCCTCAGCCTCACATTATTGATAAAAATCAGTTTGTAGAATGTGTCATGACAACCTTTCCCCATGAACAAAGTTTAATTGTTGTTCTGAAATGATACATACTGGTTCATATTTCAGAGGTAGGAACTGGCAAAACCACCTCTGAATATTCCTTTCCGTAGGAAACCTGAAAAAAACATACTTGCCTAAGAAATTTATGGGATTGCCGCAAGTCGACATGCAACTGGAAGTCACACATGCATTCATGTGCCCCCTCCATTTCCTCATCTTTTCTCTTTGCGTTAAAGCAATATTAAAAGAGATCTAAGGATTTTGGTGTGTTAGTACAGTGCATTTTTAAAAATACATTTGATGAGCACATTTCTTCTATTATTAGCCATGGTAAACAAGCTGGTGCATAAATGCATGTGTCTTTTTCTTGTAGGCAGAAATAAAACACAATGAATAAGCTTGCAACAAAACATTTTTATGTATTAATATATTGCATTAACACACTTGCATTGAACCCAAAAGGTCCCAACAAAATATACTGTGGTTTTCCTCACTGCTCTCTAAATGAGAAGCTGCCAAGGAAAGAGAGAGGAAAAACAGTCAAAGCATCACCTGCAGTTCAAAGAAAACCACTGTTTCTTCTGGAACATCATCAGAACTTTTTGCAAAGGCCAAGTGTGCCTATTATATGTTTCAGTGAATTATCTCACAGTTGACATATTGTACTGTCCTGGTATCAAGAAGAATATTAAAATAGATAATGTGTTTTAGCATAAATTGCACTCAGAACAACTTGCTCTTTTACAATAAGAAATTGTATGTATAATTTCTCCTTTGTTGTCTCCCCCCCCCCCCAGCCCATGTTCTCTGAATAAGGGAAGAAAACTTTTTGGTGCCAAAGAGAATGAATCAGAAAATAAGCCTGATGGCTGAAGATTCAGGTTTTCCACATTAACAACTGATGCCTCTGTTCCGGTGGGGAGGCAAGTCAGTTTTGGAATCTTCCCAGTTGCTGATTAGTCATGGTTTCCAGCAGCCAGGGAATATTGCCCAATCTGTTCTATGCACCTCCCATATGGAGCTTTGTGGGGCATTTTCCCCATCTTAACAACATGAAGGCCATGGGGTTGTGCAGTCACTCTGAAAGGTAACATATTGCTCCTTGGTTACTGACCTGAACACTTCTGAGGTAATGACAGAGAGAAAAGAACGTCTGCATCATCATCTTGAGAGGAAAAAGCATACATTGTTGCCTTTAATAAGGCAAAAAAAGAAGCTCAAATGTATGTCAGGTAGAATAGAATTGTTTCCCATTTGTTTGTTTGTTCTGGTCAGATGTAAAAAGAAATTAACAGTTTGGAAATGTTGAGATATTGTAGGATGCAACATCACCATATTTGCCATGGAATGTTGCTCCTTTTTCTTCTACCGTTCCTTTTTTAATCATTGTTGACATACACTGGAACTCAGCTCATTTGTCTTTAAAGATTTTCTACTACTTCTTTTTCTTCGTAATCTCCCTCCCACCCAAAACACTCTAAATATCCTCTCTGTTGTAGTGTGCATCCTGGACATCCAATTTATCTCCAAGCCCTGCATGAAACCCATTTAATTGAAAATGTACACTGAAACATCTGATGCTCAGTGGTGCTCAGGTTTTTATATTATTAATTTTAACACGAACAATCTAATTTACAATCAAAGTAATATATGTTCCAAATTTGGGGGGGGGGGGGGTGGGGGTGGGAGAGAGAAAGGCCTTTTTTTTAACATAAAGAAGAAAGAGGAAGGAAAAAGGCAAATAACTGATAACACAATAGGACTCTGCACCCCCCCCCCCCCAACTGGAATGAGAAAGAGAAAAAGAAAAAGAAAAATATGTTATTTATTACAGATACAACTAAATAAACCTACTAAAATTAGTATAAATGATAATCACAGATTATTGTATCATTTGATTTCTTATTGTTCCAAAACATAAAGAGTTTCCAGTCTTTCGAAATGTCTCAGTTGACTTATTCCTTAGAATCCACGTTGATTTCGCCATTTGGACAAAGTCAGTGATCTTAGCAATCCTTTCTTTCATTGTTGGTGCTTCAATCCATTTCTAAGTTTGAACAAACAGTGTTCTTGCTGCTGCTGTCATATATCGAAGAAGTAATCCATATTTTCTCTCCAGGCTTTTTTTAAAATCCATAATACCCAACAAGAAAACTGGTAACATCCCAAAATCTACTTTTATGTCTTTTTGGATTATCATATAAATCTTAAACTAATAATGAGTGGTTCTCAGGTTTTGGATTCATCCTGTCTTCAGTAGGGGTGAGGAGATAGAAACACACCAAAAAGCATTAGGTCCATTTCATCACATCTGACTGTGGTCTTAGATGGATTTCAGTGATTGCTAGATGTATGAGATGTAAAAAGAACATTTCCTCTAGCAAATTAAGGCTTGGTGACCTAAGGGAACTAGATGAGTTAGAAATGTTTGTTTCCTGGGGGCTTTAGTAAGATTGCTATGGTCGATACAAATCATAAACTGGTTTAATAAAAAGAGATCTCCCATCAGCAAGTGTACAAGTTTTATTGTTCTGGTGATCAGGTCCATCTGGTAAATTTATAATGGAGACTCGCTCATTATCCATTTAGTCATCACATTCTTTTAACCAGTCTTCCCCATAGGTGAGACTGCTGCTTAAATGGGATTTACTGTATGACAATTTTCTTTTTGCCCTAACAGGGTTGTCTGAAATATCTGTAAGGAGAACTATAACAGGAATATTGCTGCATGCCTGGCTAATGCCAGTATGGCTCCAAATCCATTGTTCAGTTATGCATCCATCTCTGGATGGCTTTCCGTAAGCCCCTGTTTCTTTCCTACTTCGGTATGCTGTAGTGAGGATAAACTGTATTCTGTAAACATAAATAATATGTAAACACATACTGTATAATGTGTAGCCTGTTTCATCTTCTGAGAGGAAGGGTGGGACACAGATACAAAAATCCAATATTAGAACCAGATGTCTTAAAATTTGTGGAAGTGGTTGGAAGAAGGATTGGATGAGCATTTTGGCAGAGGTGTTTGCTTTTAGACATTTCATTCATTGATTTTATTAATTTATTCCCAATTTTAAAGTTTATAGAATTCCATTGTTGGGATGATGAGGATTTTTTTTTAAAGGCATTACCGTATATCCCACATGTAGAAACTATACTTTTTTGTGCTAATCAGAATTACATTTTGAATCTGTTGGTAGAGAAAGAATTAGAGTGCTTTCAAGTTGGTAGTTTTCATTCTGTGAAAGTCTAAGGGCAAAGTTAATTGATTGAATGGCTCAGAAATATGTACATGGTTAGTAAATTCCCCCACACTGTGTTTTTTAATTTTTTAATTTTGATTTATATCTATTGCCTCTCTCGTCTTTTAACTCATGAAAAAGGGATAATGCATACAACAGTTGAGCTATTATCTCTTATTTTAAGATTGAGGGGGTACCTCTTGGTATCTCTCTAAAGCTACCAGATTCAACCTTTTTATTTTTAAAGATGATTTAATGGTGATTTTCACCACAGATTTCTAAAAACATGCCATAGCAGATCCTACCATTTAAAAAAAAAATACTGATGGTTTAATGGAGATTTTCACCCCCAGATTTCAAAAATATTACCAAAGTGACTGCAGATGTGATGGTTGGTTCTTTCTCTCATACCCCAACAAATTGTTTCAAAAAAAAAAATCAGCTGCAAATCAGCTGAAATGGAAACCTGAATGTATGTGAGGTCACTTCCGATCTGCCCATGATGTACTGCTGTGACCTGTACAGTGTCTGGTAAGATTATCCCCTGCCCCTCACACTTTCCATGTTGTAAGGAAAGGTGCTGTGTATAGTCTTTTACAGGAGGGCAGTCTGATCAAAATGTTCAGCAGGAATGTGTTGCCGAAACACATGGAAACTCTTTTTCCTTGTCTCTCTTGTACCCATTTATCTCCCACCATGGTTAGAGAAGGTATCTTAGCAGTCTTGCAGCATTCCACTGTGATTGTCATTTATGCAGGAGTAGCAGTAAGAAGAGGGAAGTTTTCTTTTAGCTGCTTGTTTCCCATCACCAATTTTGACAATGTGAGAAGTAAAACATAGGGATATTTCACACACTGAATAGCAGGATGCTTTTGAGCTACTTCTGTTTGGCTTCTTATATTGCTGTAGCAAGGGGCATGTTATTGCTTGATGGGCATTGCTAGCTTGGACAAGTACAGTGTAACTGGTCCCACCAATAAAATAGGTCATAATTTCTTGGGGGAAGGACTGTAACTCAGGGAACATATACATAACACATAGAAGGTCCCAAGTTCAGTTCCTGACATTTCCAAGTAGGTCTGGGAACCCTGAAGAGCATCTGGCTACCGGGGTCTCCCAACTGTTTGGTGGTGGTGGAAACACTTGAAAGTTTCAGAAATTGTAGTGGGTAACACAGATGGGTCTTGTTAATACAATAACTACCATAATGGATCAGTACGTAGAGAGATCTTGTAGCACCTTTGAGACTAACTGAAAGAAAGAAATTGTCAGCATGAGCTTTCATAGACTTCATTCTACTTCCTCAGATGCATAAATGCATTTAAGGAAATAACTAAGGTCTACGAAAGCTCATGCTGCCACCTTCTTTCAGTTAGTCTTAAAGGTGCTACAAGATCTCTCTATGAACTGATTATGCAGAATAACACAGCTTTGAAATCTACCATAACATTTATTTGACAGAAAAGCCAACTGGTGATGGCAGAGGACAAGTAATTAACCCAAGACCCTGAATATAAGATGAAGTACTTATTGTTGTCTTATCAATATGTGTGTTTGGGAACTACATAAAGAGAAGTACTGACCCCAATTTGCCCTCCATCTTTACTACCTAAAATGCCTCTTGGTCTGTCTGGTGTCCATAGGCATTCTGGGGAATAACGTAGGCTGGCTGTAATGCTGCAGCAAAGAAGACAAATGCTATCTTAGCGTGTATTAATAGAAGCAAAGTTCCAGGTTAAGGCAAGTACGGTAATAGGCCTGTGCTGGTCAGGCCTCATCTGCAATACTGAGCTAAGTTCTGGGTGCCTCATTTTGAGAATATAGACAAGTTAGAACAGGGTCAGAGAAGGGCAGCAAGGATGATAAGAGGTTATGGAGAAGAAAATGTACAGTGGTCCCTCCACATTTTCTGGAGTTAGGAGTGAAGGATCCTCGTGAATGTGGAAAAACTGCAAATAAAAAAGCACTATTCTTTTTACCTAAGAGAAAACCTCTCTAGGAATCTCCAGGTCCTTCAGTGAAACTCTGTGATCAATGTCTGCCAGGTCTTCCAGCATGATTTGTGGTCAATGTTTGCCAGACATTGATCATAGAATCATGCTGGAGGACCTACAGATTTCTAGAGAAGTGTTTTCTCTGGGAACTTTGAGGTTCTCCATCACAACTCTCTGGTCAATTTCTGGCAGAGTTGTGCTGGAGGACTCAGAGATTCCTAGGGAGAACATACAGTATTAATCAATACCGCAAATAATCAAATCCGCAAAAGTCAAAGCCACAGATACAGAGGGCCAACTGTATTTTCCTGTGGTTGAAAAAAAATGATGCTGTGATGAAATGGTTGAAAAGCTACTGTGGCTGTCTTTCTGGAAGAAGATGCTGTCTACGTCAGCCTGAAACTTCTGAACTTTTCAAAGTGACAGGAAAGAGGCAAAATGGTTTATTGTCACTTTGGACAATTTCACCACATAAGTGAGAGGAACAATCTAGTGAAGGGAAACTCATAGATGGGTCCAAGGTCTACAGCTGTCTGTTCTCATGTCATCAAGCCCCCTGCAATCTCGTTGTTATTGCAGGCATCATCCCCTGGACTGAGGCAGCTTAACTTCCTCTCTGTCGCTCTCTCTCTTGAGTGGTTATCTAGCTTCTGCTGATTATCTTGTCATAAGACAAAGGGCCTACAAAATAAATCCATGGGAAATGTCAACTGCAGCAGCTCTACAAGGAATTCAGGAGCCAGGGAAACCTGGGAAGAGGAGAGAGGTAATGTAGTCCCAAATGTGTGTGAAGATTTTTAAAATATTGTCATATTTTCCACCACAATCACACACAAGCATTGTTTTAAGTGACATAATTGGGACTAAGAGGACCCTAGGGTCAAATGGATTGTGTTTATGTCTTTGCAGCCATTTTCTTTGCAGAATGTAGCAACTAGCAACTCGTTAAAAGATGCCTAAAAACAGGACTGTTTTAACAAATATTTGCTGTCTATTATTACGTGTTGTCACTACCTCCCAGAAATATATAATACAAAATTTGGTAGCTGCAGCAATAACAGGAAACAGATGATTCCTTTCCCTTCCAGGTAGTCCTCTCTTTTCTCAACATCTGAAAAACTGTTGCCAGTAGACTGGTTTTTGCATGCCTTTTTGTATATGCTGTCCTTTACAGATCCATGCACCTCATCTACTATTGTTGTGTGCCCCCAAATCATTTTTGACTTATGACAACCCTATCATAAGGTTTTCTTGGCAAGTTTCTTCAGAGGGGGTTTGCCATTGCTATCTTCTGAGGCTGAAAGTGTGTGACTTGCCCAAGATCTCCCACATCTACCATACAAACTGACTAATACAATATATGCAAGGAGCCTTCCACGTGTAGGCCAGATTTATAGGAACACCCCTCTTCCCATAGTTTTGTGAGTGTATACATCACATATTCTTTAACCCTTGTGTCAGAAAGACTGCATGCACACCTGCTCTTCCATCATGTAAAAAAGATGGTTGTGTTGTGTTGTATTCCCAAAAGTCGTTAGTGCAGCCTCCCCCAACACAATCGTGTCCAGGTGTTTAGGACTACAACTCTCATTATTCCAGCATGGCCATGCTGGTTGAAGTTAATGAGAGTTCTAGGCCAAATATCTGTAGTCCTGGATTGGGAATGTTTGGATTAAGGCTACAAGTTGTCCCCCCCCCCCCCCCCGGCCTTTGAAAGTTACCATATAGTAGTGTGTAGTTAGCAGCCATTAAGGACAATGTTATTGGCTTCATATCTTGAATACTGCATTGCAAAGTGATCCCTGACTTTTTACTATAGGGATATTTAGATCAATCTCTCTAGCATGTAAACAACTCTCTAGTAGGAAGCTCCTTGTGGAATTCCCGGGAAATTGGATCGAGTCATCTTACCAGGGTTAGGTATGTATTTATGCTTTAAATAGCTAGTTTCAAGAAAGCTATTTATGTGAATAATCTACATAGGGCCATATTTTTAAAGCAGCTGTCTTAACTTTCAGAGGCAAGAGCTAAATTCATAGTGCAGGACTGTTCTAGTAGAAACTAATAGAAAAGTAATTGGAAATGACTAATCGGGTTAATCTGTTTTTGAAATGACCACTCAAATATGATTTCCTGGTTTGGGATGTTTGATGGACTAGTTAGGTGTAAACTAGATGTAAAGCATTGTCCTTTTCTGTCTTTTAAAACCCTTGGAACTCGCCTTCCTTCCTTCCTTCCTTCCTTCCTTCCGATGTTCTGCTAAGATTCACAGTGACTCCACCCACTGCTGTCCCCCTCCCTTTTTATTTTGCCAAAGTATCCCATTTGTTAAAATCCCATGGAGCCCCAGTGTTTTTGTCTCTCTCTGTGTAAGCCCCGTGTATACAGTGGTTCCTTTGTATATACGAGGGATCATTTCTGGACTCCCCCCCCAGGTGTATAGAATGACAGGTTTCTGTCAAAATTGCAGGGGGGGGCACAAATAAACATCAGAAATGGATGGCTGTCCACTTCTAGTTTCATAGAGGGGTAGTTCATACCTGTCATTCTGAGCTTATTTCAGATGCAGGAAATTAATGAGTTTGATATGGCCATGGTATGGCCTGGTGGGTTCTGGCATGAAAAAATTGCCCCCTGAAACTTGTTCATCCATGCTGTAAACCCAGATGCTGGGTTTGTCAGGCAGAGAGAAGCCAAACAGCTGCATTGGGGTATCATAATGAACCAGAGTAGATGAGAAGTTTCTGATTTGTCATAGCTACTCCTGTTTACATTGAGAGCAGCTGGGCAGTGTGCACTAGTATACAGCTTCCTCCACAATCATCCAGAATCCAAATAATTCCACTGTATATGCAGATGGTCTGAGAGCATGGAACCAGTTTCTGTGGCCCTTCAATCTTTGCTTAATTCAAAATAGGTCCACTGTAAATCTGTCCCTGCTGAGTCACATCATAGGAAAATGTTGCCTATCATATCAATGTTTCACATCATAGGAAATGAGTTTGCATAGATGGCAAAATAACACCAGAGATACATTCAACCCTCATAACCCCAGATTCTGGATCCATGGATTCAACCATCCATGGCTTGAAAATATTTTTTTAATCCAAAAACAAACCTTGATTTTGTAATTTTATGTAAGGGCCATCATTTTACTACACCACTGTATATAATGGGATTTGAGCATCCACAGCTATTAATTTCTACAGGGTGATAGTCCTGGAAACAACCTGAATGGATACCAAGGGCCCACTGTACTTTTATGGGGCAGAATATCAAGGGCAAAAGTTTGAATCAAGAGAAGACAAAAGACATTCAAAGCAGAGTGCTGACCTTGGATTGTCCTTTGCTCATCTCTTTAAATTATGACTATAATGAGTGCCCATTATTCACCTCTTTGAACCTCATAGAGGTGGGCTGGGTAGGCTAGAAGAAATGGGAGCTTCAAAGGCAGAATGAGAAGTCTGCCTGCTGGAAGAGAGTGGGTGAGTTTGTTCTCCTCACGTTGGATAATATAAATATTTTATCTTGGAAAATAACCTTTTGAAGTGAGAAGTGACAGCTGAAAAAAAGCCCAGAGGCGTAGAACTGGGAAAGAGGGAACACACCTGCTATTTAAGATGAGTGTGTTAGTGGATTTTAAAATAAATTAGTCATTCCATTTTGTGTTGTCTTGTCTGGTGCCCCTTCCCAATGTCTTAGCCAAGTAGGTATGAAAAGGAATAAAAATAGCAATGGGACACATCTGAAGAGGCACAGTTCTTGCAAAACTGTTTTGTATTTCAGTATAGATGCATGCAGGTGCACACTCTGTTGCTAGTTGGTGATAATCCCCTTTTAAATGCTCTCTAAAAGAATTTGAGAAAGAAAAAAAATACTACTGAAACCCATAGTGCACTCTAAGTGGGTGAGGGGAGAGAGACCATGCTACTACCTAAAGTCTGCACCTTTACCATTTAATACAATGAATGAAATTTATTACGGTCAGTGACCAGCATACATTTAATACAATGCCACATGCAATTTGTTCATGATGATGCATTCCTAAAAATACTGCTTCAGAAACAGCACTGAATGTGAAATTATCTAGATCTACTGTCCATAACTTCCACCATTTTCTAGTATACTTGGGATGACTGTCAAGTATCTTTGATCATGTTATATACTGGATTCCTTGTTTTTTCTACAGCATGTTGAGATTATCTTTCCAATTTGTCTCAATTCAGAAGTGTCTATTGTTGTTATGTGCTTACAAGTCAACTCTGGTTTTTCTTGGCAAAATTTATTCCATGGAGGTTTGTCATTGCCTACCATTAAGACTGAGAATGTGAGGTACCTAAGGGTTTCCATGGCTGAGTGGGGATTCGAATTTGTCTCTCCTATAGTCCTTGTTTAGCATTCAAACCACCACACCACACTAGCTGTTGAGTGTTTGGTTCACTTGTTTTTTTTGGACATTTCCCCCAGTTTTGAGGAGTCACCCTTTGGAGTGCCTTGGTTGAGCTTTGAGTGATCTTTTTCCTTCAGGGAATTTTACACTGATTTTTTTAAAAGAGGGAGGGGAATCCAGGACGCTTGGAGATGTCCTGGGGGTTTCTGCCAACCCCTGCTTTATTGGGTCAAGGAGCAGATGATTAGAAAGAACTCTTGCCAGAAATCCAGGAGAACTGGTGTTATTTAGAGTAGACCAGTGGTTCCCAACCTTTGGTACTCTGGAAGTTTTGGATTTCAATTCCCAGAATCCTTGACTGGTAGCCAAGCTGGCTGGGCTTTTGGGTATTGAAGTCCAAAACACTTGGAGGATCAAAAGTTGGGAACCACTGGTCTGGTAGACAGTGAATGAAGATCCAAATAGTCTGAATAAAATAAAATACAGTTTTGCACTTTCAGATATGAGGGTACTCAAGAGACCAATATAGGTGAAACAACAGTTTTTCAGATTGTTAATCCTGTCAGTTTTAGAATCATACAGTTGAAAGGAGCCTCACAGGCCATCAAATTCAACCATTGAGTCAATGCAGAATTTTTTTGGAAATCATCCAGAGAAAGAGACCCTGCCTCCGGGTAATTGATTCCATTGCTGAACCACTGTTGTCATCAAGAAATTCCTTCAATATAATCAATTGAAATCTGCTTTCCTTAACTTCAACCCAGCTCAGATTCTACCCGCTGGGGTAGCAGAGAACAATGCTTATGCAACATTCTCTTGTTTTATTATTTTATTAATTGTTTTTATTGTATTTTGTTGTAAACCAATTTTATTATTGTGAATCACTCTGATATATGAAAAGCAGTATAAATATTTTCTTAAATAAATATAAATGATCTTTGATTGCTTATGTTGGGTTGTGTGTGCATATGCCTTCTAGTCACCTGTCAACACATGGCTACTCCATGAATTTCACAGGGTTTCCTTAAGTAATGAATACTCAGTGGTGGGTTTGCCAGTTCCTTCCTCTGACATATAGCCTACAAAAGCTGGTATTTGTTAGTGATCTCTCATCCAAGTATTAATCCTCCTTTGCTTTCAAGATCATATGGTATCTGGTGCCTTTAGGGTGCCTAGGTATCTTATCTTGACTTAGTGTGACCTATGTGCTGTATGTGACCCCCAGGGATCAGACGTTTTCATCCTCAAATGCCCTGAAGACAGAATGGGAGGCATTTTTGTGTGGTGAGGTGCAGTAGGGCATGTGCTCCCCCAAGTCTCTTATGGACTAATGCAGACCCCTAGCCTCCCACAGTTGCCTACCTCTGATATAGGTTGTGTGTAGACTTATCTTATTTGATAGTTTGATATCTCCACTTAGTTAGTCAAAGTTGACTTGTAAAAGCTGCAGTGTGCTCAACTTTGAGTATTAAGGTATAGGACATTCATGTAAACTTGACATTTCTATAAGACAATGTGTGTTTGTTAGTCCAGTATTTCTAAAATGCCTGGTGGATGGAGGGCACCGGGCTCACTCACTTGGTTTTGTCACTGCCTTGGTCAAACCCATATTAGCTTAACATGTTCCTTGTTTGTCTAGCATTAGAAGGCATCCTATCAGCTTAGTTCACCACTGGATTTTTCTCGTTTCTTTTTTTACAAGGCTTATTTTTCCTTCCATCAACATCCCTTTTTGCTGTAGCTTTATTTATTCCTCCCTCTCCCTCACTCTTTTCCTCCTGCCAAATTGCCTCACCCTTCAGTCATAAGCGCTTTGTCTTCCCTGCTGGGAGCTATGATGTTGTCCAGCTGTGTAAGCATTTCATGGGATTCAACCGCCACTTGCTTGACTCCCCTTTTAAAGTACAAAAATCCTTGGGGAAGGAGAGTAGAGTTTCTCCACTGCCTTTGGCCACATTCTAGTAATCCTGTGTGGACTTTTGATACCCCCCTTTTCTAGGTCATGCAGACTTGGCAGGTGACTTCATCCCATATAACTTCTAAATATTGATAGGCCTGGCAAGTAATAATAGGATGTATTTTGTACATCCTGCCAACAGTGCAAGATTTTCTCCCTTGTAGTATGTAAGTAGTGGGGTATCTACACTACAGGTTTAAACTGATTTAATGGGCATTATTACTCTTCAGGAATCCCCAAGAGCTGCAATTCTATGTGGATTTCAAGCTTCTAACAGAGAATTCTAAGCACCCTTAGCACAAACCTTATTTACGGTATGCCATTAACTAGGAATACTATACTGTTCCAAAATCCTGCCTCACCAGGACAATGCTAGAAAGACACTTGTCCTGTTTGGAGGCCCCGAAAAGTACTGTGGCTGAGGAGAGTGCAAAGGTTGTGGTGCACATATACAATGAGGAATTTAAGAGAGGCAAAAAGACAAGGACATTTATTCATTTAGAATCAATGCCATTTGCCAGTTTTACTGTGTTGTGGGTGAAATGATGTGGGAAACACAGCAGCATGAATTGAGAGTGGCATTTGAGGCTGGGGGGAAGGATAATTATTAACAAATGGCATAACTTTCCATGTAGAATATATTTGCATGTATCATCTCCTCTGTAAATCGTGCTGGCCTCTCATATAAATGCACTGTCTCTAGCTGGTTGTATAAATCTCACTGGGGCTGCTCTATGCATTTTGTGGGCAAAATATTCAGTTCTCTCTCCCTGCCCCAATCTAAAGCTGACTTCCTTTTCCTAGTGAAACATTTGTCAGCCAAAGACCATATGTGGGTCCGTCATAACACCAAATGGTTGAGGCTTACTATGTGTCCACCATCATGTATGACTATATCAACTTGTCAGGTAGACCCTCTCAGGGTACATCTACACCAGTGATTCCAAACTTTGATCTTCCAGATGTTTGGACTTCAGCTTCCAGTACTCACAGTTGGCCAAGCTGGCTGGGCGTCTGGGAGTTGAAGTCCAGAACACTTGGAAGACCAAAGTTTGGGAACCACCAAGCTACACTGTAGAAATAATGCAGTTTGACACCACTTTAACCACCACGGCTTCATCCTATAGAATCCTACAATTTGTAGTTTTGTGAGGCACCAGCACTGTATGGCAGAGAAGGCTAAAGACTTTATGAAACTGCAAATCCTAAGATTCCATAGGATGGAGCTGCAGCACCTAAAGTGGTGTCAAACTGCATTATTTCTACAGTGTAGATGCTCCCTAAGAAGGAAGAGTATCTTGGTAGCAAATATCCAACCAGTCCTGATTATGCTCCTGATTTTAGTCTAAACTTTAAAGAAGCTATGGGTTCTGAACCCTACCCCAAAGCTTGTTTTGCACATTAAATATTTCCTTTAAAGTTCAAATGAAAAGTGGAATTGAATCACTGCCCCATTGACATGGAAATTACCAGCTGTCCTGATCCAGCAAATTGGTGGGTCCATACAGACATCTTAATCTTAATCTTAAAATGTCTTCAAAAGAAGCAGAGTTTGGAAATCTTAGCAGTATGGTAGCTCCAACCCATTAATGTTTAATTTTAAAAGGGGATTTAATCTTTTGCACTTAAAATGTTAAGAAATATAATTCCTAGTTCATTTGTTAATTAATTCATTAAACCGTTAAATTTTAAAACATAGTCTGGATTTGCTAAATATGACAATAAAGGATTAATGAACCAAGAAATTTTAAAATAATGACAGTTGGCATTTTAATGATCAAATATCACAGTTTAAATATTGCTGAAAAATTCAATGGATTAGAGTAGCAAATTAATTTTCAATGGTATATTTCCAGACTCTGGACATAGGTACTTTAGACCTTACACTCTGCTCTCTCTCTTGCATCCTAAAATGCTTTAGGAAAAAAGTTCCACAACGTTTCATTTTCACAACAGCAAATATGCCTTTCTTATTCGGCAGTGCCACTTAATTTAGGAGAGCTTTTTGCAAACATGATAGATATCTTTGCAAGCTTTAAAGCTGTGCAGTTTTTAAACTGTGAATTTTAAACTGGTATATTTTGATGTCAGGATGTTTTGTTTGTGTAATAGTCATTTTAATCCTGTGCTTCTGTGTTTAACCTGTGTATGCACTTATTTATTTGTTTATGTATTTAAATATGGTATCATGCATTTAGAGTGTGTGTATGTATATATATATATATATATATATATATGTTGTACCCACCTTGAGCCTTGGGGAGAGTCAGGTAAGAAATGTTGCTGTTGTTGTTGTTGTTAATATGTTTGATTCCATGTGGTGTAAGATTTTACAAGCTAGCACTATCACCAGCTGGCTGTGAAGTCTCCTCTGCAGTTGGTTGGTGAAGTGTGAAAATAATCTTGCATTGGACTGTTGTACAGCCTGTTGTTGGGTAGGCAACCTGAGATATTTTTTTCTGTAAGATTTTTTGTGGATTTAGAAGCAAATGCTACTTTGTTGTTATCTGACTTCAAGTTGTTTCTGACTTATGGCAACCCTAAGGTGAACTTATAATAGGGTTTTCTTCACGAGATTTGTTCAGAAGGAATTTGCCATTGCCTTTTGTCTGAAAGGGTAAGGGTGAAATGGAGAGAGTGTGATTTGCCCAGGGTTATCCAACAGATTTCTATGGTCAAGTGGGGGTTTGAACCCTGGTCTCCAGAGTCATAGTCCAATGCTCAAAGTACTACATTATGGTGGCTTCTAATTCTACGTTGTTGTTGTTGTTGTTGTTGTTGTGTGCCTTCAAGTTGTTCCCGACTTACAGCAATTCAATGATGAACCTATCATGAAATCTTCTTGGCAAAGTTTGTTCAGAGGAGGTTTGCTAATGTGATCCTCTGAGGCTGAGAGATTCTGATTTGGATTTCCATGGCTGAGGTGGGAAATGAGCCTTGATTTCCAGAGTTGTAGTCTAACACTCAAACCACTACACTACATTGGCTCTCTTAATACTGGCCAACTGTATATAAAGGAGTGTGTTTGTGAAAGTCCAAGGTCATACATTAGTAGATCCTTGGCTCTAAAATTCAGGTTAGTCATGTCCATATCTTGGCTACATCCATCTGCGTTTTTGCCTGTCTGGCATAATGAATACAAACCAGTGCTATCAGTGAAATTTTGTAATGGTTTGATTTACAGTATGAGTAACCTCAGTTTTTAATGTACAGCTGCAACACCAGTTGTCATTTTCGTGGGAAATTCTTCTCTGACCTGGAGTATAAAGTAGGATTCTGCCCATGGATGGTCAGTCTTCGGATTGCAGTCACATGGCGATGAGTGTTAATTTTTCAACACTCAGGTGGCTTGTTGTGAAATACGTGACCAGGAACAAAGAGCAGAGGAAGTCTCTGAAGGTGTATTTAAAGCAGTTCCCTTTTAAATCTCTTTCCCTGAAATCTTAAGAAGTAGCTTCCAGGGACATGCGTATAGCTGTGTCTCAGCTGCAATTAGTGTCCAGAACTTGGATGAAAAATAGCCAAAAATTTGGAAGGGCAGTTAAAAAAAAATCACTGAAAAATTGGAGGTGCTTTTTCACAATAACAAAATGAAGACAAGCCTTAAAAGACCGTTCCAGTTCAATCCTGCTCTTTGCTGTGACTTTTGGATGGCTTCTCCCATCTTTGCTCCCCCCAACCTCTCCTGGTTTTCATATCTGTGAATGTTGCCTCTCTTCTGCCTCCAGTTTAAATCTCTCTGATCTGTTTATTTGGCTGGTGCTAGGAGTGATCCTTCTCGCAGAACAATACAATAAGGCAATTTGGGATACATGCATCATAGATAGAAGTGCAGAAAGAACTCCAGGGGATGGTGGACATGCTAGTTTCACACACACACCTCCAACTGCCTGCTGAGAGAGATCATCAATACTGAGTTAATTTAGAATCAAGCCCCAGGGTGTTACCCATCATTGGAAAGAACACATGCCAATTGACAAGTGGCACTGCATTGTTATGATACTGGGATTTTATTATTCACAAATTGGCTCATGTCTGTGAAACATCCTCCATAGGAAAGCTTACCTAGCACTAACTGCAGTGCCCTTACACAGCCAGTTCAAAGGGTGCAGTCCTTTTTAAATCTAGGATTTTCATTATCCAATTTGAGCTGGTTATACTATAGAAATAGCAATAGCATTTACATTTCTATACTGCTTAGTAGTGAACCAAGCACTCTCTAAGTGGTTTACAATGTGTAAGCCAATTGCCTACTGATTTTTACCAACCTACGAAAGGATAGAAGGCTGAGTCAACCTTGGAGCCCTGGGATTGAACTCATAACAGTAAATGCAGTACTGACATTTAACCATTGTGCCACCAGAGCTCATAGGGTTTCCTTGCATTATTGAGTTGTCTTATTACAGTCAGCCCTCCAGATTTGATTTTTCTAGATTTTATTATTCATGGATTTGATTAATATGTTCTCTCTAGGAATTACTGGGTCCTCCAGCACAACTCTACCAGATGTCATGCTGGAGGACCTAGAGATTTTTAGAGAGAACTCTTCAATAGGCATTTGTAGGCCCTCCAATGCAATTCTGTGATCAGTTTCTGGCAGACGTTGACCACGGAACTGCATTGGAGGATCTGGAGATTCCTAGAGAGGTGTTCTGTCAGGTAAAAAATTGTGTTTTGGGGTTTTTTTCCACTTTCACAGAGGTCCTGTTCCCCCAACCCCAGCAAATATAGAGGGCCTACTGTACTGTTTTCATTGGTGATTTGTGGCTTCTGTGTCAGCAAGTTGCTGAACCCACTTTGGGTTTTAGATTGAACTTTAAAGCAGCCATTGAAGGTGTTGAAACTATCTTAGTTTCTCCTTTAAAGTTCAGATTGCCATCCAGAGTGGATCTGCCTTCCCACTGACATAGAAAACACCACCTACCGGCAGCTGTCTTGATTGTTCTGCAGATAATGTATTTACTTCCCCACTGGTAGTTTTAGTAATATTATCTATAGTTGTTTGTGGCCATTCCACACCTGAGGGGGCACCTGAGCAATTACTAGTTAATGAAATTGATTTTTTTTTCCCATTTAGATCAGTGGTTCCCAAACTTTGGTCCTCCAGATGTTTTGAACTTCAGCTCAGAATTCTTGACTGTTGACCAAGTTGGCTGGGGCTTCTGGAAGTTGAAGTCCAAAACACTTGGAAGAGTAAAATTTGGAAATTACTGATTTAGATTGAAAAAACCCCGACAAAATGTTAATTAAATAACATTGGGGGAGGGGAGGGGAGAAATTAATTACAAGCTTAGCAATAAATGGAAAAGATGGCACTTAACCAGTGAAGCCCACTTTCAGTGACCTACAAGCTTATAGGCCAAAGTCCTGCTTGAATTAAAATGTCTGTGTTTATCAGGTGAAGGATAACATATAGAGGAACTAGTCTACCATCCCTTTGCAGGGAATTCCATCACACTCTGCTAAAGGAATATTTTATGTTGACAAATTTATCATTTGATACTTCAGTATGAAAGGGAAGCATAGCTGTGTCACCATGGTACATGGTAGGACACCAGGAAAGGGGACATTTATTCTTCATCTCTGACCAATTCATACTTGCCTTGGTAGAATTTTCCCCTTTTATTGGAATTGTCAGATAATAGCAGAAGTCCCAATTTCAATTCTCTCCTTCTTCTCCTCTCAGCATGTACCAGTAGTGACGCTTCTGTGTGTGAACACTGCTAGTTGTTTCTAATTTGTTCCCCAGTGAGTTTGTATGTGTTCATTGCTATGATCTTTTTATTGGTAGAAATTTTGCTGAAATGAACGGCATCAGTGAGGTTGAAAATTGGATTGTCCTTTCCCTCCGGAAACCACATTGAAATGGTATGAAATTCAAAGAATTCAGAGAGCTTGCTAGTTATGGTCTCATTTCTGAAGGATTATCTGATAATATGAGAAATCAAATGGATGAACCATTCGGAGATTTCTACTTGTATATATATTTTTTTCTGGCCATTTTTGTTTCTAATAGAGAAAGAGACCTAAAGCAAGTCTAGTTGTAGATGTTCACCTATAATATCTTAATTGCTTTTTCTTCCTCCTGTTTCCTCTTCCAACACCCCCCCCCCCCCATTTTCTCCTAATTCAAAATTATTTATAGGTTTTTTTGTGATTAATCAAATTGCACTACAAATGGGCTGAGGAGGATGAAAAATGCCTTGCAATTCACATTTTAAATTAGGAGAATGGAATTGGAACTGCAACATCACAGGCTCAGGATTTCTTGAGTTCACTGGTGCAAATTCATTATTCAACAATGGAGGTGAGCTCTCCATCTTTAGACGTCTTCATAGAGAGGTTGGATGGGCATCTGTCGGGGTGCTTTAGTTTTGTATTCCTGCATGGTAGGAGGTTGGACTAGGTCATCCCTTCCACATCTATAATTCTATGAGCCTAACCTGTTTTACGAAGCAGTGGTTTGATAAATCTTGTGCTTTTGTTTCCTGTCCAGGGTGGGAATGACAGATTGCCTGATAATTGCCCCAAGTAGTATTTTTTTTCAGGGAATTTAGGATCTTTGGGGTCCTTGGACACTTGAGAGCTTCAACAATTATGGTGAGGGTCACATGAAGCCCCCACACTGCACTTTCCCCACCCCTGTTTTAAGCCCTTAAAGGAATGATCTTCAAAAAACAAACCGCTTCATTTATATACAGCTTCATACCGCCTAAGGAGTATCTAAACGGTTTACAACTGTAAGCTACTTGCCCCCAACAGTCTGGGTACTCATTTTAGTGACCTCGGAAGGATGCAAGCCTGAGTCGAGCTTGAGCCCTTTTGCTGGTCTTGAACTTGCAACCTTATGGTTTTGAGTGAGTGGCTGCAGTACAGGCATTTAACCACTGTGCCACCAGGGCTCCTTTTTCATAAGTATAGCTTTGTTGCTAGATACTTCTACTGATACAGGTCTCCCTTATCCAGAATTTCAAAATCTGAAATATCCCCAAACCCAAAACCTATATGTGACTGAAAAGTTCTACCCTTGGTTTCTGGTGGTCCAGCACGCACAAAATTTGTTTTTTGTTTCATACCCCAAACTATTGAAAATATTGTGTATGTGTTTAAGGTGTATATGAAACATAAATGAATTTTGTGTTTAGACTTGGGTACCATCTCCAAGATGAACATACATCTCCAGGGTTATGGGTATATTATAAAATCTGAAAATATCCCAAATCCAAAACTGCCATGGTCACAAGTATTTCAAATAATGGCGAGTGAAACAGTACTTCCCTGTATGTGGAAGCAGAATGAATTATTATTTCATAATGGATTGTCTCCACAAAAAAGCAAAGAAAAAAATAAAAGGGGGGGGGGGGAGAGGGAAAGTCTGTATATGTATATATGTTAAGAATAGAATATAAGATGTGTAGCAGAGACAGTGCCAAACACTTTTAATCATTGTTGGTTTCAATGGGAAATTTAAGTGAATGTTTCATCTTCTATATTTCAACCAGTGGGACTTAATAATGCTTAACATGATTGATTCGTGCTTTTTAAATCCTCTTGGGATCAGTGGGAGAGATTTTAACATTGACTTAATTGTCCCATTGAAACCAATGGAACGCAAAAGTGCTTCACCATGGCTAAATTTGTACCCATTGCTTGGTAATCTGAGAGTCGGGTGCTTGGGGGGGTGTCGGGTGCTGTAATTGTAATGAAAGCAGATATTATGGTTAAAGGCTCCAAGCCTGGCTTTCTTTCTGGCTGCAATACATTTTGCATGTCCAAAGTTCCGCTTCTATGAAAAGGGAACTGAACCAAGAATGGTTCCAAATAGGCCTGAGTCTTGAATGAAAAGTAAGTCTGTTTATATTAAGAAAATAGCAGACAACTGTTCCTTCTGGTGCAGCGTGATGCTCTGCATGGGGTTGCCCTCTCAGCATGAGCATGTGTCGGTGCAGGCTGTAACAAGACATAGCTCTATCTGTTTTGTTTATGAGTTAGGTCAGCATTCCGGTTGGAAGGGGTGCAGAGGAGAGAGAAAAATAACACTTGCCAATGGTGAGTGGAATGCTTTTTTTAGCAACCAGAGAGGACTCTTGCATTGGAAGGAGCAGCTAGCTATATGCCTTCTAGAATTGTGAAGCTTTTTAGCAGATGCAGCTTTGTAAAGATGACCTGCAGGGAAAATGTTCCCCATTAAACATGCCACATTTATACAGAAATACTTTTTTAGGCTAGGTGTGTAAACTATATTAAGGAAGACTTCTTGCAGAGCAATGCTATTCAAAGTGGTTGTGCATGGACCGGGCCAGTCCATAAACCATTGGCTGACGGTCCTTGGAAAGTCCCAGGAAAAAAAGAAACAGTTGTAGTCAGTGGGCACAAATATAATGGCAGTCTCTGGCACATTGGATGGGAAAATGTCTGTCCTCCACATTAGACAGATGTGTTGTTATAGAGAACAAATGTGAGATTTGCAGTTGGCCTGGAATATGAGTTGTAAGTTGTGTGAAACTCTGTTTCAACCCCTTTCCCCCATCAATGTGCATCAGTTGAACTATAGTTCTCAAGCCAGTGTTCCTGTTGGCCATGGCTAGGAATGATGAGGACTGTTGTTCACCCATCTTTGGGGAAAGATATCATGTTTATGTGTCTTTAGTAGGCCTTATCATAATCCTTGATAGATGCAATGAGTTCATCAACTGCTGAGCAAAACGGACATAGAAAAACATGAGTTGTGTTAAATCAGAGAAGGCATTTTCCTTTGTTTAACTGTTCTCCATCATCCTGTTGTCCTTATATTTGTTTTGGCTGACTCTTGTCTTACATTATGCAGTTCTCACCCCACCCTGTTTGGATTACCAGAACACTTGCCTTCTCCAACAAGAGTGATGAGCAATTTCTAGTGAAATATAAATGTTTCTATAGATCTTCCACACAAGGACTGTGCTCTTGTGACCACAGAACTTCTGGAGCTGTCAAGGCATACAGATTTGTGACAGGCTACAGCTGGGTTCAGAATCTGGCAAAAGGACATGGACTAACTGCAGCCAGGGAAATGCGGACCACAGACAAATACAGTTTTGCAATAGGGTAAGAGTAAAGATACGTAACTGAGCACGTACATTAGAATTGTCCAAGCCATTTTATCCCCCATCACAGATGTGGATGCTGAACAGTGAAGAAAGCAGATAAGAAGAAAATAAACTAATTTGAGATGTGATGCTGGAGAAGAGTGCTACCGTGGATGGCCCAAAAGACAAACAATGGGCCGTTGAACAGATCAAGCCTGAAATCTCCCAGGAAGCCAAGATTATAAAACAAGATGATGTATTTTGGTCATATCATTAAAAGACTGCATGCTAAATGAATAGACTCAATTAGGGAGGTCACAGGTATAAATTTACAGGACCTAAGCAAAGCAGTAGAGGACACGGAGTCTTGGAGATGTTTCATCCACAGGGTCTGTATGAATCAGGGTTGACTTTGAAGGCAGTTAACAATGGCAACAATAACAACCACAAGCTAATACTGTAAATGATGTAGGGTAGGCAATCTGTGCCATTTAGACCAAGAACACATTCAGGGAACAAAATTAATTTATTTGAAACAGCTCCCAGAATCTCTTAGCCAGGTGTTATATGGGATCCCACCCATAAGCTCCAAAATAATTAAGAAAATCTATTTGTTCTTTGGGTTACACAGTCCATGTTGGACTGAGTACTGGAGTTCCTGTTCTTGCCACGGTGTGTTACAGCAGAGGTTGGACTGAGTAATTGTTCATTCTGAAAGCTGTCTGTTGACTTAGGGAGTAGGAGGCCTGGCTACACTGCCCAAGTTTCTGAAGTCAAGGCCTCTGACATTTTACAAAAGCCTGGGCTGTGGCTGACTCCTTAAGCTACTGCATTTCTTTATTAATCTAGTTTTCTTGGGCCCATGCTTTGCATCCTCCCACCCCATCTGACCAGTCACCAATCATTCCTGCCCCATTGAGCTTCTTCTTTCTGCTAGAAGCCTTTATGTAAACTTCAAGGTTTCTGTTTCTAACTCCAAAGCCTTAATATTAGTTCTGGGAAACTTATGGCTTTCTGGATGTTGGTGCACTCCACCTCCTGTCCCAGTTCATCTGGTCAATGGGCAGAGAAGGTGAGCATCATAGTTTGATGGGCTTTAGGTTGCCTATCTTTGCATTATATGCATTTTTGGCCTGCAGTTGCATGACGTCTGACCCATCTCTTCATAGTTCTATTTCTTGTCTAATCTACCTTCTGGGATACATACTGCAACTAATCGGTTAATCTTAACTTCATTTTCCAGTTAAATGGATCCATTGCTTTTCAGAACTTCCTTTCAGAGCCATGGTAAACAGGAAACAGCTGGGTGGTTTGAAGTGTGCATAGTACAACCTGCCCATGTCATGTCAAAACTGAATACAGTCTTCTTCCAGTTTCTCTCTTTACATCCTATTTGGGAGTGTCAGGCATCAGACTTAATGCTAACCAGGCATCTTTAGGTACCAGAAAGCCCACAGTTAGGTGGTGCATGGGCTGTGATTGTCCAAATATGAAGGAATATGTTGTTGGTTCTTAAAAGATTCATTTCCCCATTTTTATCTTGGGGAACATTCACAAGTGTGTAGAAGCAACATGAAACTTTTTTAAGCAGTAGCATTAATATTATATATAAAAGTTCAGGATTCTCCCAGTTGGTGCCATAGTGAGACATTTTTAGCTTTTGAGCAGTTTATCTGGCAATGCACATTCCCTATTAAATTTAATTCCTGGGCTAACTAAACAAAATAAGGAGTATTCTAATGGAGAGCCAGCATGGTTGAACATTAGACTATGACTCTGGAGACCAGGGTTCATTTCCCCACTTGGTTGTGGCAATCAAGTGACCTTGGGCAAGTCACATACTCTCGTCCTGAGAAAAACCCATGATAGGGTTGCCTTAGGTTTGCCGTAATTCATGAAAGCACACAACAATACCAAATTAAATGAATGGCAAACACTTTAAAAGTCCTGCAGTTTTTTCTCATAATGATTCATGACAATTTGTCAAAAGTAGGAGTAACCAAACGAGGAAAATAAAAACCAGTTTAGCTACTATAGACTTCAGTTTTTGTTTGTTTGTTTGTTTGTTTTTTGGTTTCAGTTTCAAAAATCTTATTGCTTCAAGTTTTGTTTGTTCCGATTTTGAGTCAAGGTGAGAAAATGAGTGTATGCAACCTCCTGATGTGTCAATGATAGGTTGTTCAAATTTATTTTATACTACAATATAGTATTACCAATGTTAAAAGATGTTTCCTGCATAGCCAGACTACCTGTTTCAGGTGTCAGGGAAATAAACAAATACACAATAATTCTGATTTGAGCAGTAGTCTGCTGCTCCTTAGGAAATGTTTATCTCCGAGAATCGGATGCAGGGTTAGCAGCTTTGCTGCCTACTTGAGGAGCTGGTTTGTTTCCAACAAAATAAAGAGATATTACAGTATAGTCCTGAATCTATGCAGTACGCAGCCTGACTGTAAGAAAACAGACTTTGCAGAGAATCCTAACCAGGAGATTCCTGCAACTGTGTGGGCACAAATACTTCCTTTTATAAATGGTGTGTTAATTTAAACTGCATCATTCAACCTGCTTTTGTCACGGAGTTAGAATTTTGCTTCATGGCTTGGAGATTTTCAGACTGATCATAAGCCAATCTTGCTGTATTTGACAATCTTGTGAAACCTGACACAGGGCATCTTGGAAATCAGTGGCTCTTGCACTTTGTGAAGTCAAAGGCTTTCACAGCTGGCATCAATAGTTTTTTGTGGGTTTTTTTGGGCTGTGTAGCTTTGTTCTGGAATAATTTATTCCTGATGTTTTGCCTGCACCTGTGGCTGGCATCGTCAGAGGTTGGCATCTCTGATGATGCCAGCCACAGATGCAGGCAAAACATCAGGAATACATTCTTCCAGAACATGGCCACATAGCCCGAAAAACTCACAAAAAGCTCTTACACTTACAGTATTTATTTTGAACATTTATAACCTCATCCTCCAGCCCCAAAGGCTCAGCTTGCAAATTGTTGATTTGACAATCCCCTGCCCTCAGGTTTACAATTTTAATAAGACAGGACACACAAGAAAAAGGAGATGGCTGTGGGATTCAGTCCAGCAGATGCTGGCTGTTCTTGTCTCCCTTAGAGGCCAAAGCAATGGCAGTTTGAATTCTCCTTCTCCTTCTTCTGATGATGATTTCCCTAAACTCTTTGAGACAGGAAGGCAGAATCATCTGCACTGTTGGGGGTCCCTATTTTAATATCCCAGCCATGTTTTTGGTTAGCAGTGTCTGTAGGCTGTATATGATGGCCCTGCTCCCACTTCATCACTGGAACATCTGTGTTAACTCATAAGGCTCTCCAGGTTTTGGAATGAGTGTGAAGCAGAAATTGACTGAAACAAGTCTGCTTGCTTCATCCAGGGGGTTTCCCCCATTCCCAGTCCTTTTGTGTAAATCAGGCTGGATAATAGTTATTCATACAAAAAGAAACAATGCTTTAGATGCCTTTCTTCCCTGCAGCACTCTTTGATTATATTACTCATTGCTTGGGAGATGAGAAGGATCTCTTTACTATCAGCTGGAAAAAAATGTGGGGGTAACACTCTGGAAGATGGCTGTAAGATTGTAAATCTGTTTCATGTTGTAATAGAACATTGCCTAGTGTGTTATAAAGCAGTTTAAATATCACAGCCTTGATACTGTTATCTGGCTAAAATGGCTTGGCACCTAATTGACTGCAAAGACTTGAAACTGTACTGTATTTTTCCTGGTTATGAATGATCACCTTCTAGCTTCATAGTTAGGCTCATGGAGCGTGGAGAGAACAAGGTGGGAGGGCCTCTAAAGGTGCGTCTTTACAGTATGGTTTGTGGGAAGTCAATTTATCACTGGATTGTGTTTTAGGGAATATGTGGTGATCACTTTGTTCCATCTATAGAAGCAGAAATTGGGTAGTATTCAGTTAAATTCACAAGGAAAAAATTAGATTGGTCTCAGGAACCTGAAAAGATATTAGTTTGCCAAAAATGCCTGATGTCATGAGACAAACATATGTCATCCTATTAAGATATTTTTTAAAAAAATAAACGTGCGCGCACACACACACACACAAACTCCCTGAAGAACATCTCCCTTAAGAACATCTACAGGCTGAAACATATCAGACTTTTTTTTAGCAAATCAAAGGCTATCTTTTTAGCATTCTGGGAACGTTTGTTCCATCTAAAACAGCCAGTCTTTCAGACTGCTGAAGGTCCCTCTGAGGCATGTTCAAAATACCCATTTCCAGTATGTTTTGCAATGTTATTTGATTATTGGCAGTAGACCTCTGAGGCCCTCTGCAACACCTTTCCATATCTGTACTAGAGCTTGGAAGTAATGTATCAACAGTAACGGTATTCACTGGTAATGTCTTACTTTGGGGATTAATGGGGGAATAAGGATGTTATTTTTGCAAAACAAAGTAACAACTGGTAACGGTAATTTTTAATGAAATGAATATAATGAACTCATTTTCAGGTAGATTTGATTATATGTGGCACTCTTTTCAATTTTTGCCTACTTTCCTATGTTCAATTTTTGCCTACTTTCCTTCTCCTCCTCCTCCTCCTCCTCCATTTTTTTATTTTTTGCAGTAACCAAAAAAGAGCGTATAAACACACTGAAGGCACCAGATCCATTTAGATCTCAGAAGCTAAGCAGGGTCAGGCAGAGGACCACCAAGGAATACTAGATGCAATTCCAAACCATCTCAGTATATTCTTGCCCAAGAAAACCCTATGAAAATCATGGGGTCACCATACGTCAACAAGCAATTTTGAAGGCACATATACATAACTTTGAAGGCACATATAAATTGAAGAAGAATGTTTCACAATATGTAACTATAAACAAACAGCTTCATTTATATACCGCTTCCTACTGCCTAAGGAGTGTCTAAGTGGTTTACAACTGTTAAGCTACTTGCCCCCAACAATCTGGGTACTCATTTTAGTGACCTCGGAAGGATGCAAGCCTGAGTCGAGCTTGAGCCCTTTTTGTCTTGAACTCGCAACTTTATGGTTTTGAGTGAGTTGCTGCAGTACAGGCATTTAACCACTGCACCAACTATAAAAATCACAGTAACAACAGGTTTGCTCATAAAGTAAGGAGTATTCCCAATGTGTTACTTTGTTGGAGGGGGGATCCAAGCCCATATGATAGTAACTCCATTCTGTGTTTTAGTCCAAACCTTAAAGGGGTGGGAGGTCAACTCCTTAAATAGCTCCTTTAAAGCTTGGACTTTAATCCAGAAGAGTTTAACTGTCCCAGTGAGCTACTGATGGAGAAATAATAATAAAGGTAATGGGGGAGGCTTCTAGCCATGTAGAATCTTCTAGTAAGTATACTGTAATTCTATTTGGGACAGCCAGCATGGTATAGTGATTTGAGTGTTGGATTAGGACAGTAGGACCTGGTTCAAATCCCTGATTGGCCTTGGACACCCACTGAGTGACCTTGGGCAAGCCACAGGCTCTCAGCCACAGAGGAAGGTAACAGCAAACTTCCTCTAAATAAGTTCTACCAAGAAAACCCCATGATACATTGACCTTAAAGTCTCCATAAATCAGACGTGGCTTGAAGGCACACAGCAACAAATTCCCTTGGGAGATAGTTGCCCATTCCTCCTGGGAGTAGTTGTTACTCCATTCTGGAGATATGGTGATCTGGAGGCTGTCATTCATTCTGGAAAGAGCCTTTGTGCTCCAAACGATTGAGTCCCACTGGTCTTCTGAACCATGGCAAGCTGTAATTACTGGCGGGATGTAGAATGTCAAAATGTCAGGGCATCGGCCAGGTGCTCCATTTTTTTTCAAGCAAGAGAGTGCTGAATTCTTTGAATGAAAGTAATGAGTCCTTGCAGGGTGTTTTCTGTGCAGTGGTCCTAGGTGTGAAGTATGGAACAAGCAGAATAGACCAGGTGTGTTAGAAGTGAGAGCCGGCCGTGCATTTTTGTATGTGACTGGCATGCAGAAAGCCCTGCTCTAAACTTCCATCTCTTTCCTGTAATAGAGGTAGAACTGGCAGGTGTTTTTGTTTATCTTGCTAGACTGGAAACCATTTCTGAGCCTGGCTCTTGATTGAAGGCAATAAAAAATTTATTGGTAGATTTAAAAAGAAAACAATAAATGAATCACAATACCACTCAACTTTTTTATGTTCATCCAGAAAATAATGACAATGTCTGTGGGCAGCGAAAGATAGCAACTTACTTTCTCTATATGTGTGCTAACCGTGCCTCCCTTTTTCATCTAGGTATGGATTAGCTTTCTTAGACAACATGCTTGTTGCAAGCTTTCAGTGCTCTCCTGGCTGCTTCATCAGGCAGGATGTTACATATCAAAGAGGAGAATCATCTTGCCTGATCTAGAAGCCAGGGGAGCTTCGAAAGCTTGCAACAAGTATATTGTGCATTTCAGTTGGCCAATAAAGGTATCACCATTTGGTGGATTTTTGTTTGAATTTACTGAACGGCTAACACAGCTGCGCCTACATGGTTTCCATAAATATCATGCTGAAGGCTAGCCACATTGGATCTAAGCTTCTGTTCCCTATATTTTATGTGAAATTGGAGGGAGGGAACCTCTTGTGTTGAAGCAAACTTCTGCTGATGACCTGTAGTTGGAGAGTGACAAGGTCTATTGCATGATGTGTAATTCAAGAACTCTTCGCGTGTTTAAACATCTACAAGTACGTTACTAGCACTGCTCATTTTATTGTTTATTTCTAATACTTGTATACTGCTTGACATTTGCATTGTTAGATTACCAAGTGGTTTACATTGTTAAAAAAAACCCACTTCTAAAGCAGTGATAGTTCTGAAGAGATAAAACTTCTTAGAGACATCTGAATATGGATGCTTATAAAGAACATGAAGTACTTGTTCTCAAAAGTATTTAAGAGTTTGTTGTATTTGAAATTTTCATTAAGTGTTTACACATACTTAGTTAAGGAGAAGTACAAGGGTGCCTTTCTTTGGTTTGATGAAGTTCCATATAGTAATTTGGTCCAAGTTTCCATGGTTGCATGGTTTTAAATTGCATTAAACAGTTTTGACTGATTTTAAACTCTCCTCTTTTAACTTGTCAAACTGTTTTAATATGTTTTCCATTTGTTTACATTATTCTTACTCTTTTAAATTGTTTTAAGCTGTTTATATAGACTTGATTGTTTGCTGCCCTGAAATCCTTGTTTATAGGGCAGGATATATTTATTTAAACAAACAAATAAAATATGATAGAAAATCAGTATATTGTAAAACCATTTCAAACTGTTTAAAAATAATAAACACTTAAATGTATAATACAGTCCAACAGCCGATTTAAGGAAAAAGGAAACAAGGAACAATGAAAATAATTTCTGGCCATGGACTGCCTGTTCAGGCAGATAGGATTTGGCAGGAGGCACCATTGAAAAGGCAAGCTTCAGAAATGGTGTGGGATAGCATTCTATTGATCGTGGAAGAACCAATAAGACCATTGATTGATTGAGCACACATAGAGGGAAGTAATCTGCATTCCTTATCCATATAACACAGATTAACACAGATATGCAGTGAGTGCTTGGTATCTGCTGGGGTTTGGTTCTAGGACCTCCCATGAATCCAAAAATCCATGGATGTTCAAGTCCATTGTATCCAGTGGCATAGTAAAAAGGTGTCCCTTATATAAAATGGCAAAATCAAGGTTTGGAATTATATATATATATATATATATATATATATGCATGCCGTGGATTGTTGTTATCAGTGGATACAGAGGACTGACTGTGTATCTGATGTTATTTTTCTGAATATTTTCTGTGGATGCTTAAATGCATGGATAAAAAAAACTGGGAATACAAAGCGCCAACTGTGTAACATAGATCTATCAGTTGATAAGGAATGTAGACTGCCTCTAAATAGGTAGATTTAAATACAGTCTGCCCTCCGTATTGGCAGACTTGCCATCTGTGGATTTAACCATCTGAAGACGGCAAGCTCCCGTTTTTCTTAATAGTGGTGCATGTGCCATGCCACCATTACGAAAAACAAGTCCTGAAGATACATGGGTCTTGGTATCCAAGGGGTGGGTGGGTTCTGAAATGGATCTCTGCCCCCCCCCCCCACCGGATACAGAGGTCTCGCTGTATTGTTATAGGCTTGTGGTGCTGGTGGTGCTGGTGGTTGTTTAATACAGATTGAGTCTTCCTTATCCAGCATTCTGAAATCTGAAATACTCCGAAATCCAAAATTGTCCACATGTGTGGATGAGATAGTGACAATTTTACTTTCTGATAGTTCTGTGTACACAAACTTTGTTTTGTGCACAAAATTATTTTAAAATACTGTGTATACCTTTAGGCAATGTACGTTAGGTGTATACAAAACTTAAATGAACTTCATGTTTAGACTGGGGTACTGTCATTTAGGTTTACTTTTATTCATTGGCTCCTGCTAGACATCCCAATTTATCTAGCCAGCATCCCAGGGCCATTTATTTGTCATGCCCAGATCAGAAAAAACCCCTAGGATTGGTATGCGGCACTCACAGGTCTTCCTTGGTTTTTCAATGACGGTTACATGAATTGAAACCTCTCTGGTTTGCTTGTTGCTGAGGGAGGTTCGAAACCATTGCAGTAAGCGAAATAACCTTCTTACATTACTGATGATTGTGGCCTGTGGACTTTCTCTCAATATGGCTACTTAGGGGGAGTCTGTCTTCCTCAGTGAAATTAAACAAACATCCAGGAACAGTCTCTCAAGGACTCTTAATTAGCCTCTTGCTCAATATTGTTCAATACACAATTAGAATTAGTGTGGAAGTAAAATATGACTGCAGTGCATAAGGGCTGCTGCCACCCGCTTCCTCCTGTTGCTGCACCTTGCAGTCCGTAAATAATGTTTAGGAACAAGCGAGAGACTTCCCTGGCAGATACTTTTTTCCTCGGAGCAAAACCGCTAACTATTTGTTTCTTGCTACAAGGAAAAGTCGATTTGCTGCAAACTTTTGACAATATGTTCTTTATAATTTAAAGTATGGGTAGAAACTTCCAAGGGGTCGTGGCTTTTCTAGAGGCTTTCTGTGTCGCCATGGGCATATCATTTAACCTAGCTTTTCTTCACTGTAAATATAGAGATAAATCACTTGCATTGGGTATGTATTTACAACTTGAAAAATCCTGCATGGATGTAGACTTGTACAATCTGGTTGGAAAAGACCACAGGAACAATCTAGTCCAACTCCTGCCATGCAGGATACACCATCAAAATACCTCTGGGAGATGGTCGTATAACCTCTGTATAAAGATTTCTAAAGAGGGAGAATCTACCACCTTCCAGGACAGTCTGTTACACTGTGCAACACCTCAGTGTTAGGAAGTTTTCCCTAATGTTTAGGCAGCTTCTCCTTTCTTGCAGTGTGAATTCACTGCTTCACGTTCTAGTCTCTGGAGCAGCTAGAAACAGGCTTGTTCCATCTTCAACACAGCATCCCTTCAAATATTTAAACATGGCTGTCATATCACCTCTAAGTTTTTTTTCCCTTCAAACTAAATACAGTTCTCCCTCCCCATTCACGGACTTGGGATCCATGGTCTTGATTACTCAAGGACAGTAAAGGAGGAGGAAACAAGATGTGTGTGTGTGTGTGTGTGTGTGTGTGTGTGCATGGCCACTGAAATCAATGGGACCCCAATATCAGTGATTTTCCTGGTTTGCTAGAGGCTCCAGAACAGATCACCTCCAAATCGGAAGGGATGACTGTATTCCCAATTTCTAAAACTGTTCTTCACAGGACTTGGTTTCCATACCCCCTTAACCATCTTGATTGCCCTCTTCTGAATGTGTTCCAGCTTGTTAACATCCTTTATATCTGGCCTTTCCTCCAGGAAGCTCAATGCAGCATATATGGCTCATCTCCTCACTTTTTATCCTCACAGCAACCCTGTGAAGTAGGTGGGATTAGAGTTAGTGACCACTTTAAAGTCACCCAGTATGCTTTACTATTGTTACTGAGTTTCTTCAAGTCCTTTCCAACTTACAGCGGCCCTAAGGTGACCCTATTACAGGGTCTTCTGGGGCTGAGACTGTGTTACTCATCCAAGGCACCCAGTGGGTTTCCATGGCCAAGTGGAGAATCAAACCTTGGTCTCCAGAGTCATAGTCCAATGCTCAAACCATCATACCAGGCTGGCTCATGCTTCACTACCAAGTAGGAATTTGAAGCCAGCTGTCAGATATTCTAATCACTGCACCATGCTAGTATAAAGATTCCTTGCTCCAAAATAATGAACTCAATCACTGTGTGTAGGGCCAGACCAAGATATTTTCTGCCTGTTGTGAAGGCTAAGATGACACACCTTCACCCATTCCACCCACAGAAGCCTAAACTGTAGAGGAATAGCATCCTTAAGCACACTTAAGATCAGCAGGTGAGTTTGGGTGAATAGGACAAAGGAGATGACTGTGGACATAATAGAAAATTGAAATCAATAGTGGCTGTGCTGATGGAGAGTTGGGTTTTTCAAAGAGGGTACGGGCCTCTGTGTTGTTCTTTTTCCTTTTCCAACTTATGGCAACCCTAAGGCAACCCTATCATAGGGTTTTCTTGGCAAGTTTCTTCAGAGAGGGTTTGCCATTGCCATACTCTGAGACTGAGATTGTGTGACTTGCCCAAGGTTTCCATGGCTGAGCTGGGATTTGAACCTGATCTCCAAAGTCATAGTCCAGTGCTCAAACCACTACACCACACTGGCTGTCAAGTTACTCTAAAGTATGGTTATACTGTATAAGGTTTATTTAGTCTTGGCTCAAGTGAGCTAAGTTTTGAAAGACAGTTATTTCAAGTTTGTTGCAACTTTTTATCTCCCGCCTCGCCCCATTACTATATTCATCAGTTTAATCTTTTGCCTTGTGTCTCCTGGCAAAGAGTTGAGGCATTGATTCTGCCAGCTCTGTGGGGAGCCTGGTGCCAACTGAATTCCTAATAACACTTCCTTTGGCAACCAGGTCCTGGCCCCCTCCCCAAGACTATACGAAGCATCCAATTCATTATGTCTGCTCCATTTCTGATGGGTGTTTATCTGTGAAATTGCTCTGAAAGTTGGAGTGTCAGATGGTTGTTTTTCTTTCTTTGTGCCTGTTGTTGTTGCCATTGTTGTTCTTGAATCATTTAGGAAGTGAAAAGCAAGTGATGGAGATGAATTCCAGAAATCTATAAAGAGCTTAACTTAGTGTGAATAGAATAAGTCCAGACTAGGTTTGAAAAGTTCTAAGACCATGGGGAAATGGAAACTCAAACACCTGGCTTGCATTTGATTAAAAATATATTGAATTATGCTGCATTGGAGAGATGATGATGAACAAACTGTTAAATGGATCAAGTGCCTTTCCTTTTAGCTATAATGGAATTTGTCTGTTTATAGTGGGTAGAAGCTAAAATACACATTTCTGATTTTAAAAAATAATAATGAAGACTAAATATAGAATTTCATAACCTACTCATGAGTTTTAATTAGTTAACTGCAATCAGACATAGAACATTTTGAACTGGAAAATAAATTTTGAGTTACCCTAGTGCACAATTCGGGAGCCTGTGATAAAATCATATCTCATTCCTCCTCCCTTTTCGACCTCTGTCTGCATAAATAAATTAATAAATAAACCTATTGATGAGTTGAGCATTTAAAATTCCTCTAATTGGCATTTAACGGAACTAGCATTTTGACAGGATGAATACAGTACAAATGGTGCATTTTTATAGCAGCATGTATTGAGTTGTGCTAGGAGATAATCTTAAGATATGCTTTCCAGATGTAACTTGTTAAATGTGACAGGAAGGTAATTTCAGGAGTAACAACTCTTCCTTTAAAACCTGCATCTTATTTTTATTCTGCGTGGCCACTACAAGACACCGAAGACTGAAAAACTACAGTGATGCCTATCTGGTGGTATGCTCTTCATCTCCCCTTCCCATTTTATGGTATAATAAGCAGGGTCAGGCCTGGTTTGTACATGGATGGGAGACTGCCAGCAAACACCAGATGCTATAGGCTATATTTTAGAAGAAGGAACTGGCAAAACCACCTCTGCTAAGAAAACCCTATGACATTAACGGGGTCAGCATAATTCAATAGTCAACTCGAAGGCACATACACAGATGCACGCTCTCCAGGGGCCCATTCACAGTACATGAATGTAGCCCCATATACCACTCTAATTGCTTGTGGGATATGGGGTTTGTAGTTAGGTGAGACACTAGAGTTGTCTGGCTTTTTGATAGGATTTTTTAAAAGTTTTATGCTGTTCTCTCCTAAACAATCCTTTGGTGTTCGTGGGTGAGTGACTAAGCTACCTGTTGCTGAACATGGGACGATGAAATGCAGCTGATGAGTGGCAAAACCCAATTGCACAGGTTAATTGCGCAAGCAAAACTTAATTGCACTGATATTATGCTTTAAGGACTTCTTGTTATCATTATTGCTCATCTATCAGACTTGAAGATCACTCTCTGATCTACTAATCACACCCAAGCTCTCTCATTACCTTCAAGAGCTACTAATACTAATCTGCTTTGTACCTTCCCCTTTATCAGATTGTTCTAAGACTGTACTGTTTCAGCCTTGAAGCTTGGGTTCTCTCAAATTTCAGAATTTCCCAGTGCAAAATAAATAAATAAATCCCAAACCATTTGTGCTAGCTTGATGTGTTAGCTTTCTGTGTGATGGAAGTTGGTTGACTTTGGGACATTTTTTAAATATGCATGTTTCCACCTTCAATACAACGAGGGCTATAATTTTGATTTAATTGGTTCTTAAAACTAGGCAGATAACTATAGAAATATCTAGTAATCTTGGGGGGGGGGGCTGGCCAGCTATTGCAGTCATTTATATCATGTCACTGTATAAAACTAAGACCCGAGAGTATGGCGTTTTAAAAAGTGTAATCGTTTAAAGCTCTACGTACTGTATAGTGAAAAGAACTCTGATAAGTCTAAGAGTATATAGCAAATGTGACTCAGAACTCTTGTTTAGTAGCCTGGAGTGTACTGAATGGCTGTTCAGATATTGGACATGGAAATGGTATGTGCACATAAATAAGCAGAGCACGGTGGTGGTGGTGATGATGATGATGATGATGATGATGACCATATTTCCTGGCACTCATGCAAAATGGGAAAAATGGTAAAGTGTTCCAGTTTTAAGAGGGGTGTGTGTGTGTGTGTGTGTGTGTGTTGCTCTTAGCACTGGGAATATATGTATATATATATATGGGGAGAGAGTTTGTTGTTGTGACCATAAGGTGGACCTATCATGGGGTTCTCTTAGCAAGTTTCTTCACAATGGGTTTGCCATTGCTGTCCTTTGAGGTTGAGAGAGTGTGAGTTGCCCAGGATCCCCAGTGGGCTTTCATGGCTGATCTGGGATTTGACCCTTGGTCTGCAGAATCATACAGCAGTGCTCAAACCACTAGGTCAAACTAGCTCCCTATACATATCTGCATCTATATGTACATACATGCATGTTTCAGTGATGAAAAGGAAATACTCCTGTACCTAGTGTATGAAGCACCATGATATTCCTAAAACTCCTTTCTAAGATTTGGAAAAGTTACTTTCTTAGACTCTGCAACTCTGAGAATCTTACAGCCAACAAGGCCATATGTGACCCATACTACCTGGGGGGTTCTGTGAGCTGTAGTAAAACACACACATGCACACCTTTTCAATGGTACTCCTTTCTATAACACTGTTCATCATTGTGTTGGATTACTTTATACTCTCTCACACACACAAATAGACTGGTATAGTTTGCTATATGTTAAGTCAGATTTAGCTTGCATTTCCAATATGTTGCCATACTTTTAATTGGATAAATTCTAATGAGAAGTCAAACATGTGCCCATGTGGGAAGACAGAGATTTTTTTAAAAGGAGTATTTAGCATCATTAGGAAGGAGTAGAAGGGTAGGCGATATTAATTTATGTACATTGAAGAAGGAACAAAATACACACGTATTTTGTTCAGTGTGGCCAAAGTGGGAAGGAGAAGCATGGGGAGAGAATTTAAGGGGACAGTAATTTTACACAAATAATGCTGATTGTAATAATTGAGTTCAACTGATTCGTTGTGATTAAAGTAGAATGAATGGCATTTTTCTAGTGTTTAGCCAAAGTGAAACTTTTATTTCCAAACCCATTTATGATCTGTAATTTCTATCACATTTTAACCACTTTGGTGTGCTCCCTATTGATACATATAATCTATGTGGTTTTCAAGACCTTTCAGAATAATATTGGACTGATACATTTAAAAGCACCACACACACACTGAGGGAAACTGTATATGAATCAGTATTTAGGGGAGCTATAATTTGGAAAGGACTTGAAACGGCTTGAAGGCACACAACAACAAATTCTAATATGGGCATTGTCCAGCCATGACTAAGAGATCCTCAAAGTCTGTGTTTCTTCAGAGTGAATGGCATTATTGTGATTTTGGCACTATTCCACTAAACTGACAAGTTGGCTCTTTAAAATAATTCTTATGAGATTTTTAATTACAAATTAAAAAATAAGAAGATGATGGCAAGAGATGATGAGAGAGACAACAATAGATTAAAATAGAACAGGGTAGACACATAACATCAGTTTGATTTTTAAAAAACCCCAACAACTTTAAGTTAAAAATACTTACACTAGCTAAAAGAGTATATAAAACCAATACATTTTAAAAACAGTCAGTTCATACTTGAAAATTCATAATTTAAAAATCAACTGGGTGGTCCTGCCAGATGGACTGTGCTCTCTGTCAATTAAACTCCAGGTTACAGGAATACAGTTTATAGGGGCATAAGCTTGGACAAATGTCAAATATTTTTCTGATACAATGTAACACACTACAATACATCCATACAAAATGAACCAAAAACAGTTAAGGAGATGCTTATGCAGGTATTTAGCCTTCCTACCTGAGAGCCAAAAGGGTGGTGGCAATACACTCAAGTTCTGCTCCCAATAACCCTTGGTGAATGGGCATCTCTAAATACCTGCATGTGTTTAGTATTCAGTTGCTCAGGGAGGTTGTAAGTACATTTGGCTCAAGACATTTACAAGCCAACCTGACACTAGGAACTCTTACCTTATCAGGGATCTGAAGCATGGAGAAGCTTGTAAAGATGTTTATCCCTCTTCCAGATAGTCACTGCACAAAGATTTATGCATAGTTGGATAGTGATGTTCAGATGTACTTGATGTACCTTCATGCATAACTGGGGTTTGTCAAAGAGTAACTTTCCAGAAGCAGTTGTACTTCAACTCCCGTGATCTTTCACAATAGGTTATGCTTGGTAGGGCTGATGGGATTTGAAGTCCAGCAACATGTGGAAGGCCACACTTTAAGCACTGCTATTTTAAATTCTTGAATAACCTTTACTATTTGAAACCCTTGAAGATGCAAATTGAATACCAGAATGAGAGTAAAGCTGTTGCATCTACTATGATAGACAGTGTAGAATAGTGAATAAATAGTGTCAGGCTTAGACCTAAGAGACCTGGATTCATGATAAGAATAAAATGAATACAGTGTGTTCAGCTCCTTGGAGAAAGGACATGGTCTAGCTTTTATATGTATATAAATACATGTGTGATAGCCAGTATGGTGTAGGACCAGTACTCTGGAGATTGGGGTTCAATTCCCTGCTCGGCAGTGAAAGCTTGCTGGGTGATCTTGGGCGTTACACCCACTCAGCCCCAGAAAACCCCATGATAGGTAGAGTCGTGATAAGACACAAATGACTTGAAGGCACACAACAACAACAACAACAACATGTAAAAGCAATAACAAGTATATTTCTATACCACTTATCAGGATACTTAAGCACTCCCTAAGCGGTTTACAAAGTGTAAGCTAATTGCCCCCAACAAGCTGGGTACTCATTTTACCATACTCAGAAGAATGCCAGGCTGAGTTGACCCTGAGCCCCTGATTGATACAAATGGATTGCACAACATTTTCCAAAGTGTTTTGCTTGCAAGTTCTCTTGCCAGGATGAGTTAGAGCTATTTGACCAAGGAGTTTCTGTTTCTTCTAGTTCTGCAAAGTGCAGGTGGAACACCAAATTCCAACTACTGTAATTCAAACGTTGTACAGTCTGTTCTGTATTTTGACAAAATTGTCTGGAGTTCCTCTTTTATGTTAAATTTTACAAAAGCACATCTCCTCTCAATATTCCTCACTATTTATTATTATAATATTTAGGCTAAGTGGATGCCAAGTTAAAAAAACACACACACTTAATAAATCCATTTTATGTAGAATGGAAAAGAGACATGTCTGCATTTATGTACCACTGCGAGAAAATTGCATATGGAATGCAGATATTTTTAAAAAATGTATCTTTATTCAAATTAAGCTAGTCTAAAAAACCAGATGTTAAAAAGAAATCATTCTCTTTTATCTACCCTAAAGCCATCATTAAAATATTGACAGGTACTGCAGCTCTCTCTGCAGATTGTAATCACCTCATTGTTACCTTGTGTTTCTCCATCTGTTGCAGTCTTCCAAATTTTCCTTTCCTTAAAATAAAGATTACCAATCCATTGCACAAATCATTCTAATGAAAGTGTCATAACTGCACTTTATAAGTCATATATCATAGTGCATCTTGTTAATGTGTACCTGGGTCAATTCTTATTTGGTTTTTGTTTGTTTTTTTCCCTCTAAGGCAAAAATAGGTACTTTATTTGCTAAACTGAATCTTTGTCCTTCCTCATAAAAGATCCTGAGTCTCTGGGCAGACTATCACTTAGTATTTATCACTTAGTATTTAGTGCAATGTGCCATTAAAAAATTACTCTATGTGTGTGTGTGTATATATATATATATATATATATATAATGCACCTGCAAAGGTTACATCATAGTTCTTATATTTTCAGGGTTTGCAACCCAAGATGGGGCTGTGCTGATGAAGGAGAAGGGCTAAATGCAAAATGAAAGGTGATTTGCTGATCCCTCTTTCCAAATATTAGATTCACATTCAGCTTTTAATTGTACCCCATTTCCCATGATCTCCTCTAAGTTATCTAGAATACAGTGGGCCCTTGATATCTGCAGGGGTTTGGTTCCAGGATCCTCTGTGGATAACAAAATCCGTGGATGCTCAACTCCCATTATATACAGTTGCACAGTAAAATGGTGCCCTTTATAGAAAATGGCAAAATCAAAGTTTGATTATTGAAATATATATATATATATATATATATATATATTGGGGAATATTTTCAAGCCATGGATGCTTTATGTGGATAAAGAGGGCCAGCTGTAATAAAAGAGGATGCTTGTATGTCTTTGGCAGTCATAACCTATTGGAAAATGATGCTACGTACTCCCAAATTTGATAGTGTTTTGGTTTATTGTCAGGCCCAAGGCAAGAAAAATACCTAAATATATGCTTTTAGTTCTGCTCTGTTCTTTCTTCAGCTTCAGTTTTCACTGCTTTATGTATATTCTGTTCACCACTGTATGTTGCATTTCATTAAATGCACATGGTTTAAACCACATGCTTCGTAATAGGTTTTAATGGGAGTCACAGGATTAAACTTTCCTCATAGAACGATCTTTGTATTTTCCCCTGGGTCAGTTTTTAAATGCTTCTTTAGAAATAAAAGCGGTGAACCAGTAGGAACCAGTAATAACACACTAGTAACTAGTAATAAGAATCAATACTCATTTATAACCCATTTGCAAGGTGATAACTTACCTATAATACCTCTTGGGTATACCAATACACAGTTTGTAGCCCAACATAAAGTCCAAGTTTATATTAATATTTTTTAAAAAATGGAAAATGCTTGAATGAACTAGAGCTAACAGTTTTTAATGAAAAGCTTATATTAAAGTTCATGCTTAGGTGGGCATGTAACATCGTAATAATTAAAAGTTCCAAGCCTGAAAGCCATCCCAGAATCCCAGCACTAAATGAAGAGACATCTCAGATGCTGACCCAGCCATAGATCTCATGTTCCCTCCCATTTGGTAAACATGCTTCTTGGGAACTGTAGGTTTAAGGGTTGATGGCCAAGGGACAGGAAATAGAAATTCCCCTCCCAGAAGATAGAAATATTTTTAAAGAGCAGCCATTATGGATGGTGCCATGTGCATACACTAGAGATGTTCAGGTTGGGGGGGGGAGGAGGATGGAAAAATTCAAGGGAAAATCCCTCCCCCCGGTTGTTGTTTTTTAACTCGCTCTCCTGAAAAATTGTAGAAAATGCATTATGGAATCTTCTCCTTTAGAATAAATAAAGTGATTTAAGTGATTAAAAAATTTAAGACAAGCTGTTCATATATTTATTCCTACATTATTCTTAAATACTATGAAGCCAGCAAACTTTTCTGTAAGACTGTGTACTTAGTTTCCCTTACTCAGTTCTTTTTATGGGAACGAGCATTTTATATCTGTTTGGCACTGTGGAAGACTAGAAGAGACACAATACATGGGTTATCCATGATACACTTTTATATTCCTTATGTAGCAAAGTGAATTTCAATCAGTAAAGGGGTTTTACTGTGCCATTCTCCCTAGTTTTCTGACCATTTTTAATTTTTTGTTTTAAAAATCCTACAAAACTGTGTCCCCTCCCCATCGATTTCAATTTTCTGGAAATTTTATGTCTCCATTTTATGTGTGCACACACCTGTGCACCTGCCTGCCATGCAAATAGTGGGGGGGGGGGGGCATTGGTGGTAGCACCCACTCTAATGTCCCTGGCAACTCTTCTCATCTTGGTCTGAAGGCTTCCAGAGCTGCCACCATCATGGCAAAGTTCCTCATTCTCCTCTCTTCCTCCTTCCATGGCAAGGATTTGTAGAGGTTGAGGAAGGCAGTATCTTGGTGATTCAGGAGTTTTACCCTCGTCAACCAGCATAGCTATGCATCTGCAGTCAGCACTCCTTATCCACGGATTTGTTATCCATGTATTCAAGTATCCACAGCTTGCAGATATTCCAAAAATATGAATTCCAACAAGTCAACCTTGATTTTTCCACTTTATAAAAGGGATATCATTTTAGTACTGTATACCATTGTATGTAATGGGACTTGAGCATCCATGATTTTGGTATCCACGGGGGGGGGGGGGGGGGATCCTGGAACCAAAGCCCAGCAGATACCAAGGGCCCACTGTAGTTTAATCTGAGCCATAGTCAGACTTTGAGTTGGATCTGGTAGGTCAAGTTGGAGAACTGCATAACAATCTGAAAACTAGAGGCAATAAATTATTGTTGAACAATCACAATTTGAATAGGCAGCCTTCATTAAAATGTTGGAGCTTGGATCAGTCGTGGAGACATGCCTAGTGTCCTGGAAGCCACTATTTCCTAGACCGACTTTTTCCAGTAAAAGGGATTATGGGCACTGTACTGTAAATACCACAAAGGCATCAGATCTTGTGTGATCTTGGAAGCTAAGCAGGATCAACTATGGTTAGTATTTAGGTGGGAGACTGCCAATAAATAGTAGATGCTGTAGGTTATATTTCAGAGGAAGGAACTGCCAAAACCATCTCTGAGTATTCCTTGCCTAAGAAAACCCTGTGAAATTCTTGGTGTCATCATAGGACGACAGGCTTACTTGAAGGCACATACACACAATTTAATACACCTTGAGGGTATTGGCTAAGGCTGGTTCAGGGAGATGCTCTAACATATATCTCTGGTGGCTTACACCATCAGGGCAGTTGCCCATAGATGTATATATTCCTGCTTGTAGCCTGTGTAATTCTTGATTGGGTTGAAGTGTCTCAGTAACCCAGTTGAGGACACTGTGTGGTCTAAGCATGGGTGCCAGTTCTCCAGTGCTAATTTAATTTTCTGTGTTTTCTGTTGCTACAGACAAATAAATCTTAAATCCAAAGGTATACCAAAGTTTTGAAGAATTATTAGAGGATTATCCCTCCAGGTGTATGTCTCAAAATGGAATCTCTACCAATGGTAGCAGAGGGAAGAGACATCTCCTTTTGCCTAAGTTACTGCAACATTGAGAAAGTAAACAGTGAAAACTGGAAAGGGATCTAACCACCCTTAGAAAGTAGGATCACATGAACATTCTCATCTCCAAAACATAAAAGAGGTTGTCAAAAAATCTGGATGGGGAAGTTCTGTGAAGGAAATAGAGGAAGAATATCATGCTTCCCTTGGGTATTTTTTTGTACAGAACAGTCCTGAAGGAAATTGGAGCCATTTGGCCTGGCTCTCTCACCTTCCCATTGATTCCTCTCCAATGGGAGAAAGTGAACCAACCAGTAAACAGTCAAGTACTGCCAGCAAATTGGTAATTAAACCAGGCAGATGCTGTACAGTTGCCCAAAGGATTGACACTTTCTCTTCTTTTGAAAGTGAAAAGATAACAATATACTGAGACCAGCAAAAAGCAGGGTAGAAACAAAAGCATTTTGACAATATCGGTAAGCTGGAATCAACAACTTATTATTTTAAGCACAACGCTTTCCAGTCACCAAACCTTGCACTCCTCTTTAGCCCTACCTCTGAGCAAATAAATGCAAGCATAAGTCTTAAGTGATTGCTTAAGTATCATAGGGCAAGGTGGCATTGCCCTGCTGCAGATGTATAGCAGCTGAACATAAAAGGAGGGTTTTTCTCTTTCACCTGCATCCTGTTGTTTATAGACCAGATGACTTTTATTTATTTATTTTTGTTGCAAAACATTTTTTATCCTTCAGATTTCTCATCAAGGCTTAAAGTTGCTTAGAGCTTTGCTTTGCTCTTCTGTGATATCTGTAAAGCCAGCTTGACAAAGCCAAGCAAGGCTCTTAAAAATTCAGAGATGAAAGAGACCTCTGATCATCCTCTCCTAGGACTTTTACTTGCCTTAAAGGTTTCACAGGAATAGTTATGCATGCTGATATATGATCTGTCATATTGACCAGTAAGGTCATGGTGATGCTTTTTTCTTTTTCTTTTTTAAAACCCTTCCATTTGTCTTGTTGATTTTAATGCAGAGGTGGGGAACATATGGTCCTTCAGAACTTGTTACGCTGTAATTCTGATCACACCCAGTCATCTTTACAGTCACCACAGTCAACTGTGAGGAATGCTGGAAGTTACAGTCCAGTAACATCTGAAGAGTAACAGTTGTTCTGCTTTAGTATCATGGCTAAATTTGAGCTGCAAACCAGGAAAGTGGTTCATACCTCCATTTAGCCAGGAGTTGTCACAGCTTCGTTGTGTGCCTTCCAAGTCATTTTGGACTTATGGTGACCCTAGGTGAACCTATCACATGGCAAGATTTGTTCAGAGGGTGTTTGCCTTTGCTTCCTCTGAGAATGAGAGAGAGTGACTTGGCCAGGGTCACCCAGTGGATTTCCATGGCTGAATAGGGGTTCAAACCCTGGTTTCCAGAGTCATAGTCCAGCACTTAAACTTCTATAATACACTGGCTCTAGAGTTTCATTAATCCAATTTCTTCAAGATGTTAGCCAGTATTTCGCACAATCGTAGCCAATCAAGTTATTGCTTATGTCAGCTGAGGAGCCTGGAAGTTGAAGACAGCAGGTTGAAAAAGGTTGCACTACGCAGCCTTGGCCTCTGCCCTTCATTTGCATTAAAGGGTCAGTATTGTTGACCTTGGTCAAATCACACTCTCTTAGCCTCAGAGGGAGGCAATGGCAAACACCCTCTGAACAAATCTTGCCAAGAAAAACCCATGATAGGTTTATCTGAGAGTCATCATAAGTTGGATATAACTTGAAGACACAACAGCACACATGTTTGGGTTCCTGTACCTTGGCAGTGCAAGAAATACTGAGCCAGTTCATTTATTTGTTTATTTTATTCATTCATATTCTGCTCTCCCCCCCCCCCCCCCAAATAATTGCGCTTGAGAAGGCTTACAACAGCTGAAACCCTGACTTCAATAAACCATGGGTTTTATTACACCAAGATCGTTATGCCCAGACCTACTCAGTGTATGTGAATTCTGAACATTAAGGAGGGAAATGGCATACCAAGTGCTAAGTATTGCAGTTGATGTTGGGCTTTGGGTAGGGGAGGTATCCTTTCACCTGGCATGTGTATAGAAGTTTCATGAAATAGTTTTAAGCTCATTGTTATTTAATAGAGTACATATTTCACATAATCTTCTCTTCTTGTCTGAGCAATAGAGTTCCGTGGGGAAGGCACTCATAGGTTGACCCTCCACTGACATTTCAATTTAGCCTTGTGTTACAGTTCATCCTCCTGCTTTTCAGGGAGCAAAGTCTTTATGGATGCTGTTAGATAGCTCCAGTGAGTGCCAGGGAAGAAAAGAGGTCATCTGAAGTTTGCTGCTTTATTAGCATCATGAATTAATCCAAGCTAATACATGTCATTGTGTTTTATCTGTGTGTCATATGCACATATACACTCTTAAATGCTTTGCTCAATTTCTACAAAAATGTTTGACTAACAGATTTTCCTTTGCTTCCATTGCATTGATATTTTGGTTTGGTTTGTCTTGGAAGAAGGGAATTTAACCAGAGAAGGAAATAACCTAAATCTTATCTGTATAAGTCTAAACAGTAAATGTTAAATTCTCCCACCTTCAGAAGCTTGATGGAATAGACATGGCCCTATAAGATTAGATGCCATGCTAAAGGAAAGGTTTCTATAGACTGGTTTCTGATAGTTTCTGTTCTTGTTGTAAGATCCCCCCCCCCAGCACCTCAGTCCTTGTATTGTTTTTTATGCCAATATCATCCAGACATTTGTTCAGCGAAGCAAACAGAAGATGTTCTACATTTTACAGTAGGCATAATAAGGGAAGTAGACTCTTTGCTTGTTTTCTGCTGTTTACAAAATGGGGCCACTAACCTTTTTTCTGCCTTGCAGGGGGTGTTTTAGAGAATTAATGAGGTAATGTTTGTGAAGCACTCTGGAGATGCAAGTGTTATGTAGGATCAGCAGTAATTATAAACAGGGCTGCTTTATCCTCGCCTCCTCTTGGTTCCCATGACTGTCTGCTTGCTGACACAAAGATTGTCACTTAAGCAAGATGGCTGGATCCCTAGTCAGAAATGTTCAGAGATGCCAATTCTAATTAAAGCCCTTTATTTGAAATGCAAGTTGGTGTTTTCGATGTGCGGCGATGAGGCTTGTAGTATGTCAGGATTCAGATTGCTTGAACTTGAGTACAAGTGGACAGTTTTTCAGTTTTATAGAAAAGAACCAGCATGTCATAGTGGTTCGATTCCCAGCTCAGCCATGAAATCCACTGGCTGAGCTGGCAATCAAACCTTGGTCTCCAGAATTGTAGTTTAGGCAAGTCACACTCTCTTGTCCTCAGGCGAAAACCCCATGATAGGGGTCTCCCTAAGTCAAAAACCTGAAGGCGCACCACACAGAGACATGCACACACAGAGACATTTAAAAAAGTGGTCAGTGGAATCTGAGTGTCCTTGTGCTTTGACATGGGATGCTTTTATTCTTCTGATGTCTGGAAGGTTATTTGGCTCTCTGAAAAATTCTGTTTGAGGGTGTTTTATTTGTTTTTAAAAGAGAAATCAGGAACAGTTAATTTTAAATGTAAGAGACCAGTCTTGAACATTAGGCCTCATAGTCTGGCCCAAATAGGTACAGTAATCTGTGAAAGACTTCATCGAGGTTGCTTAAATCTTGAAATTATGGCACTCGGAAATGCACCATCTGTTTCTGGAAGAGGATTTGAAAAGGACAAAAAATGGATTTGAAGTGTCCCATGTGTTGGGTTGAGTCTCTCATATTTTTTGGCATTTGGATAACAAGGAATTGGTTTTGAAAGAAGCCTCTCCCCTAAACAGATGCAGTGTGGCAAACTAGCAGTTGGCTGCATGCTAGCAGTGGGCCTTTGTATTATCTATGTGCAATTCCCCTTTGCTGAGAATATGGCTCCCTTTCATTTGGCAAGGATCGTTCTTTTGTTTTGCCTTAGTGATGTTTATTCCCTTATCAGTACCTCTTTCCAAGTCTCTTTTTAACATACACCTGTTTCCCTATTCAGCTTCAGAGGGTTTGGGATAATACAATCCATGAAGGGAGTCAGTAAAATCTGCAATAAAGAGTTCTGTTTTGTTAATCGACAAGAGTTTTTCTCCCAGTTAAGAGCTTCTGATTAGTATTACTATTTTTAAATTGTTTATTAATACTTCAGATGAAGTGTTAGAAAGCATTTCACATAAATTATGTGAATGCTTAATGTGAGGTATGTGATGGTGTTTCTGCTTTTTCCTTAATTTCACAGAATGGTGGAGTACCTGTCTTGGATTTATTTTTTTATCTGAGAGAGTAGTTATCTTTTCCCACGCCAGCCCCAGTGCAGACACCGCACTGGAGCTTGTATTCTGAGAGAAAACATTCCTCTTCGTGCTATGTTAGATCAACATTATGCCCCTATTTATGAAGAAAGACTGAGGCAGAGAGAGAGAGAGATGGACAATTTGTCTTAAGGCCCTGTAGCGGCATTTTTGGCTATACACTATTTAGACTAGATACGGGGCGAAAGCTTGGAAATAATTACTTTTTTAACTACATCTACACCAATCCTGCCCACGCAGCCAGTTATCATTTTGATAGAAATACTAGTTACACATACAAAGGTTGACAATATGCTCATTGGTCTGAATCTCTTAGAAAGGGCAGAGAAGGCTCAGAGAGCATTGTGCATCTTCCAGTGCATTTTGCATCAGTTCTTATCTGATAGAACGCTGCATTTCTAGAAAAACAAAGGTATTTTGGATTCACTGTGGTTCTAGAAAGGATAAGTTATCTTGTTTTCTGGAAAGAACGATATCTGCTGTTGCTTTGGACCAAGGCAAATCTTTGTTGCTCCTTTTGGAAACAATCTTCGTTATGGAAAATTGCCGAGAAACATACTCTTGTACATAAATCACATCTGAACAGTATAGAAATGCTGAAAGCTGCCCTGACCCATAGGATATGAAGAAGAGGAGGAAGAGGAGATGCTTTTTTTTGCCTCTGAATAAAACCCCAAAATATCTTCTTATTCTTGTTTAATTTAATATAGGGATAACCAAAGTGGTCCATGGGTGGAGTGGGGAAAAATATAGTAAGGATACCTGTGTCATCCAAATAAATTACATTCAGGTTTTCAACAGAGTGTCAGGAGGTTGGCTAGACAGTCTTTGTTAAATTTGGCCTAATGATATAAACAAGATTTCAATAAGCATATACACAAGGACTAATAGGACTCTTTATGGTTCTAAAATACTGATGGGTTTATTTCCTATTCTTATACAGTATCTGAATGAGTCATAGATACTACACTACAACATGGATTTCCTCAGAGGCCAGAGGGATGGTCATTTCATATGTTTTTTGTCTCAAAATGTTGCTGCTTTTAAATTTTATGTCAGCACCTTTCTTTTAAAAAGTCCAGATCAATATTGAGAAGCCATCTTTTGTGGACTTGCTCCATTGTGACTCTGCTTATTTTGTTGCTATTGTTGTTTGCCTTCCACATAATTTCCTACTTAAGGTAGCCCTAAGGCAAATCTATCATGGGGTTTTCTTCACAAGATTTCTTGCTTTTACCAAGTATGACTTGCCCAAGATCACCCAGTGGGCTTCCATAGCTAAACACGATTTCAAATCATGGTCTCCAGAGTCCTAGTCCACTGCTCAAACCACAGTAACATGCTGGCTGTCTCTGCTTCTTTTCCTAGTGATCAAAAAGGTAGACAAGAACCCTGACAATAAGGTGTGTATTTCAACATACCTGGTTGTTTTCTTTCACATTTTAAATAATAACAGCAACAAAGAAGGAACCTTGTTAGCTTGCCAGATCTGCAGCAGACTCCTTGGATTCCTTCTTCTAGTCAAATTAGGCAGTATTAGACCAGATCAATATGCTGAAGGTCAACGATTGATTAATTTCTGTTAGAGCTATTGAGTGCCTGTTATTTCCTGGAATCCTTAGAGAGAACACTGGAGTTCCAGAGAAAAGGAAAAGTTTTTAAAAAACTGTAATTCCCACAAACCTTTGGCAACATGGGCTTGAGGGGTTTAGGGAGTTGTACTCTATACCGAAAAACATTCTCAGCTTTGTGCAGGACTGCATGGACCTTGGCCAGATTTAGCCATGCAGGTGGAGTATCCCTGGAGTTTTTTCTATGTATTGTGAAAAAAAGAAAAGGGTATTGCCACATAGATCAAAGAATCGACATCCCAAAAATATTTTGTAGCAGCTTTGAATTCATAACTCTACTGCAGTTTTAAATTCAACAAAAGCATCATATTATCAGTAACTGAACAATGGTGTGGCCAGTCTTGGCAGTGGCCTGGTATTTGAGAAGAGCAGCTACTACTAATAGCTAGTTATAAAGGATAAGATCACTTTTCTGTCTAATCCTGATAGCTTTATCTGAGGCAATTCGCTCAGTTAATTATAATGAAACATGCCCAACGGAAATGCTTTAAGCATCTTAAACTGTCAGATGAGTATTTGGCCTTCTGTGGCAATCCTCTTTTAGCACCCAGTTGCAAATAACAGCCCCTTGAAGCCAAACAATTTTGGTAAAAAAATACTGAGACCTTGCACTGTCATCTTGTTGTATAAGTTATATTATGATTGTTTGTTTGTTTGTTTTAAAATATTTAATTTAATTTCTGTAAGGGGCTTTGAGAGGTGCTTGTTTAAAAGAAACATGATAACATATTGGAGCAAGTGAATAACAAATTGTAAATGTTGTCTGGGTTTTATTGAGCTGCCATTGCTATTAAGAATTGTTCACAGTGTGGTTTATATTCAGAAGAAATATAAACATCTTTTGATAACTACCTTCGGTAGAAATAGAAATATTGAGCTGTAGCCATATGAGGAATCGCTAGATGGCATGTTGGGCTCCATTAAAAATGATTTGTTCATCACCATTAATCCCTACGGTTGATTTGCTAGTTTAAATATTTCTGAGCATAGGAATTCTCAAACAAATAGTAGCCATAGTGATTGGTCCAGCAATACTACTGCTAGTATTAGTTGCTTACATAGACTGGAATCCTGCTGGGGAGCTACATCTTTGGGAATTAAAATTGGCCAGTTCTGTAACTTCCCTATCCAATAAGGGCACCTGTTACATTACTAACTAGGAGATCCGGCAAAGTGTCCAATGTACAAGTGCCAGTGTCCTCTTGTCAGTGTCCTGTTACACATTTTTCAGTTCACTATCAAGGTTTCTTAGTACATCTGCTACATAGCTAGGTAAATGTAAAGTGACATAACATAGACTGTGATAGAGGATTCCAGCCATAATTGATAATGATAATATTTTTATTAACAACAATAAAAGATAAATTCCTGGAGTATAGCTATTACACGTAATAGATATTGCACATGATGACTAACATCTTCCAGACAAGACAAGACCAAACTATTGCCATTATAAGTGTCCCAAAAGCATCTGGATGGTGATTGTTGTATGGAGATAACTTAATGATCCCTTTTGAACATCCTAAGACATCAAGATGGACCTTGATGTGGCGCAACAAGGCACTTTTCTTCTGTAGAATAACAGTGCAAATATATTTGATGCATTTTGGAGGAGTTGAATGGAAAGATTCTGTATCTCTGTTGGACAAAATTTGTCTGAGGTTGTGTGTTGACCAGCCCTTGACATGATTGGAACTGCTGTTTTGTTTTTAAGGGTCATTTACAGGATCACAGATTTGAATAGCCATGAATGCCATGAATGCCTTTAAATTCTCCACAGCTCCCTCTTAGGTGGCTAAATTACAACAGCTTAATTTTTGTGTGTTTATTAACAGTTTGCCTTTATCCAAAATTAGTGTATATTGCTCACTGCCATAGCCATTAATTTGTAACTTTCATAAAGAATTACTGCTCAGCCCTTCTAAGTACTAAAATCTATTCTTTTGTGCAGCCAGGCAAACCTGTCCATCTGTCTTCAAGGGTTAGTAATCCACATTAAGGATACATACTCAAGATTGCTTAACGGAGATTATTTTTTCCTTTTAGCTACTCTTTTGTCCCTACAACTGAGGTCTTATAACTAAAAAGAGTGGCAAAATAGAGAAATGTAATTCCACCCAAAGGAAAAAAAATCTTGCACAAAGGTCTGCCTTATCCTTCTGCTTCGTCTGTAATAACATTAGCTGTGACCTCAAGGAGATTTTCTTGCTTATGAAGAGAGAGAAAAAATTTCCATTTTAATCCTAGGCTAATTATTCGGCATAATCATGCCCCAGGGATGCAGACTAGTATGCTATCTATGAATTCACACTCATGAATATCTGGCCGAGTGAGAAGGCACAACAGGGAACTGGGAGAAACGCAGGAATTCTTTGAAAACAAATCTGAATGGTGACTTGGAACACAAGATGGGCATCGTTTTACCAAGGATGCAGGTAGTGCAAGGTCAACTGAGCAATGGTGAGTGCCAGACAGATTCTGGGACTTCCTTTCCCCCTAAGGTCACGGGACGGATTTATCGGTGTGGTGGTGGTGCAGAACTACTGGTAGCCAACATTGTGAAATATTTCACATTGAGTAGGCCAGTCTCTTCCAGCAGAGCTTTTGTAGCCAATCTGCGCCCAGTTTGAAATATTAAAATAAAAACCCCTGAGAGGAAATGTTTCTCGTCCGAGAACACAGAAGGCAAACAGTCCTACAGAATTTTGCAATAAAACATACTACTCATGTCTTCCAGTGATATTTTCTTGGACTGGGGCTTACAGCAGTACTTGGAAGTACAAAGTGCATTGAAAAGATTGCATACTAATGCTCCTGGGTGTTTTGAAGAGATGTGAAGCACTGTATTGGAATTGAACTGGAATTCTGCTTATTTATTTATTTTATCTGATGAATACAAACATTTTTGGAATAAAGAGTTGGGAGGTGAAGGTTTACACAAGTAAACAGAGATTAGGAGGGAGTGTCAGACTTGATAGAGGGATGTTTCACCACAAACTCATTCCAGCCTTTTAAAAAAACTTTTACGTCTTTCTCAGGAGTAGGGGAGCATTGTAAGGGAGCATAGTCTGATGGTTATACACCTTGTAGAGCCAGGGTTCACATTCCAAATTTGCCCTCCTATGAGCTTGAGTAAATCACTGATCCCAAATTTGCTTATCTAAAATTGTTAAATTATTATTATTATTATTATTATTATTATTATCATCATCATCATCATCATCATCTTATATCTTGCCTTTCCCCCACGACTAGGATTAAAGGCAGTGTACACTTTTAAAATAATACAATTAATCACATTAAAAAGTTAACATTAAAACCAAATTAAACTTATTAACCATATGAAAAACATACATTATAAAATGATTTTAAAATGTGTGTGACTCTGGAGAGCAGCAGGGTTCGATTCCCAACTCGGCCATAAAAACTACTGAGTGACCTTGAGCGAGTCACAGGCTCTCAGCCTCAGGGGAAGGCAATGGCAAACCACCTCAGAATAAATCTTGCCAAGAAAACCCCATGATAGATTTGCCTTAAGGTCACCATAAGTCAGAGATGACTTGAAGGCACACAACACATACATACACACACGATAACCTTCTAGTACAGTTTTGAAAGTGAATGCACTAAAAATATTAAAACATTTTGACAAGTTGATGTGCTATGAGAATAATAATTAACGCTATATAGGTAGCCAAAGCAGAAGAAATTAACATTGTAATAGCACTTATTAGGGGATCTGCTCAAAATGATATAAGTAGCCTTCTTAGATACAATTGTAATGCAAACAAAGATAAAGTATACAAAAATTAAAACAAACGGTATCATACAGCTGGCTAGAATCGTGAACAAGATTATTTTGCAACAGTGGATGCATTGCATTTAAAAATAATTATTATTATGCCGGTGTAGCTTCAGATTATACTGGCAAATGTACTTTTTTCATGCTTCTGTAAGGAGGTATCTAGTACCACCCTATGGAAACACACTTTCACCCCACAGCATAGTGACCTGGCTTAAAGGCGAGATCGATGCTTAATATCTATCTCCCCTTCCGGTCCTACTCCTAACCAAAGGGACCTGAGGGTCACTCCAACCGTACCACAAACCCTGTCTCTGCTCCTGTGCAACGCCAGGTCTATCAAGAACAAAACCCACATGTTGTATGACTTAATCAGCGATAACAACTGTGACCTGGCGTGCATAACCGAGACCTGGCTTGGGCCTGAAGGGGATGCTGTGTGGGCTCAGGTCCTTCCTTCCGGGTTCTCGGTGAAGGACCAGAACAGGTTAGGTGGGCGGGGGGGGGTGTTGCCTTGGTGCATAAAAACACCCTGACTCTAACTAGGAACCATGTCCGTCAGACCACCTATATCGAGTGTATTTACCTGACCCTGAAGGCTAGAGACAGTCTAGGGATTCTGTTGGTCTACCGGCCACCCCGTGCGCTAACAGACTCCCTTAACGAGCTGACACAGTTGGTCTCGGAGCTGATGCTGGAGTCTCCCAGGCTTCTTGTCCTGGGAGACTTCAACATCCCCCTCGCGGCCAACATTATTCCATCTGGTGCGGCTCGGGAATTCATGGATACCATGACAGCCATGGGCCTGTCTCAGCTTGTCACAGGTCCAACGCATTTTGCGGGGAATACGCTTGATTTGGTTTTCTGTACGGACATGGAAGCTCCATGGGCAGAAATTACCAACATTTCCGCCCTGTCATGGACGGATCATTTCCTGGTGGAGGCACGCATCAAGGCATCAACCCAGATCCCCTCCGGGGGCGGCGGACCTATTCGAATGGTCCACCCTCGAAGGCTGATGGAACCCAAGAGGTTCCAAGAAGCTCTAGAGGGGTATATGGTTGGAAGTGACGGCGACACTGTTGACGCCCTAGTTAACACCTGGGACACTGATCTCTCCAGGGCTATACACAGTATCGCTCCCAAGCGCCCTCTCAGGCCTGCTTCCAAAAGGAAGCCCTGGTATACGGAAGATCTCCGGGCAAGGAAGCGGGTCCTGCGACGGCTAGAGTATGCCTGGCGGAGACACCAGCGCTTATCCGACAAGGCTCTCCTAGACCTTCATTTGAAGGCCTATGGAGAGGCGATACAAGCAGCTAAGAATTCGTTCTTTGCTGCTCGTATCGCGTCCGCGGAGTCGCGTCCAGCAGAGTTGTTCAGGGTAGTGAGGGAGCTAACTCAGCTCCCCCCTGCCCCGAACCAGATCCTTGAACCTACTAAGGCCTGCTGTGACCAATTTAACAACTTCTTCGCGGATAAAATCTCTCGGATAAGCGAAGGTCTTGACACCAGTATTGGAGCAGAATCCAGAATAGAGGTATCCAGAGCTTCCGTGGACTTGGTTGTACTGGATCAGTTTGAGTCGGTCAGTACCGAGGATGTGGACAAGATCCTTCGAAGTCTTAGGAAGACGACCGGCTCCCTCGATCCCTGTCCCTCATGGCTAGTAGCACAGGGGGGACCGGTTGTAACTTCACTGTTACACCGGATTATTAATTCATCTCTGAGGGAAGGGCAGTTTCCTAACAACCTCAAATTGGCCACTATAAAACCTATATTAAAAAAGCCCTCCCTCGACCCCCTGATTCACAGCAATTATCGGCCAGTTTCGCTACTGCCATTTTTAGGGAAGGCGATCGAGAGGGCGGTTGCTTTCCAACTTCAATCGATCTTGGAGGAAACGGATTTTCTAGATCCATTTCAAACCGGTTTTCGGGCGGGCTACGGGGTTCAGACTGCCATGGTCGCCCTGGTCGATGATCTCCGTCTGGGCATTGACAGTGGTAGCGTGTCCCTGTTGGTGCTCTTGGACATCTCAGCGGCTTTCGATACCATCGACCATGGTATCCTTCTGGAACGCCTGGCAGAGGTGGGAATCGGGGGCACTGCGCTCCAGTGGTTCCGGTCCTACCTCTCTGGGAGGTTCCAGATGGTGCAGCTGGGGGACGTGTGCTCCGATAAGAGGGCCCTTACATCCGGGGTCCCTCAAGGAGCCATTCTGTCCCCCATGCTCTTTAACATTTACATGAAACTGCTGGGAGAGATCATCCAGAGACATGGGGCGCGGTGTTATCAGTACGCTGATGACACCCAAATAGTCTTCTCTATGTCTCCGACTGATGCAGTGACCAGGGATGGCGTCGCTCCTCTTGTGGCCTGTCTGGAATCGGTAATGGACTGGATGAGGGAAAACAGACTCAGCCTGAATCCAGAGAAAACGGAAGTGCTCGTGATAGGTTCCCCCGGTCCAGGTCTGGAGGTGGTTCCACCTGTCCTGAATGGGGTCACGCTCCCTGTGAAGGACACTGTACGCAGCTTGGGGGTGCTCCTTGACTCGTCGCTCCATCTTACTTCTCAGGTGGATGCGACGGTCAGGAGCACCTGCTACCAGCTTCGGCTGATACGCCAGCTGCGTCCCTACCTGGACCGGAGGGACCTTGAAACAGTAGTACATGCTCTGGTAACCTCTCGGTTGGACTTCTGCAATGCGCTCTACATGGGGCAGCCTTTGTATCACACTCGGAAGCTACAATTGGTCCAGAACATGGCAGCTCGGGTGGTCACTGGCGCTCCCAGGACCGCCCACATAACACCAATTCTGAAAGATCTACATTGGCTGCCTATTCGCTTCCGGGCTCAGTACAAAGTGCTGGTCATCACCTATAAAGCCCTATATGGCTTGGGCCCAGAGTACCTAAAGGACCGTCTCTCCTCATACAATCCGCCCCGCACACTTAGATCCACAGGGCAACAACGTCTAAGAGTTCCAGAGGCTAGATTGTCAATAACGGCGAAGAGGGCTTTTTCTGCCTCGGCCCCTAGCCTCTGGAACTCGCTGCCCACGGAGCTCCGCTCAGCCACCTCCCTCAATGCGTTCAAAAAAGGATTGAAAACCTTCCTCTTTGAACTTGCGTACCCCTGACTTACTCCCCAGCTGCTATTCCATACCCCGAATTGTATTGTTGTTATTGTGACTGTGCTCCCCTGGCTGATAGTGTACTATTGTGATATTAGATGTTTTTAATTTTTATATGTATTTTAATTGTTTTAACTGTTCACCGCCCTGATCTTGGGAAGGGCGGTATAAAAATAAACTTATTATTATTATTATTATTATTATTATTATTATTAAAGGCTGTTGGGTATAACTCCATCTCCTGTAATGGCACCCCAGATGGCCACCAACATGCCATGAGAGTCTCCATCATGACAGAATCATTTGTGTAAATGCAACACTGTAGTTTTGTGCTCTGTCAGTTTTCAGCATATTCTCAGCCAAGTCTGTCCAAGACATACATGAACTTTGTAACTGTATTCAAAGACATAGCTGTGTTAGTCTGGAAGATCAGTATGCAAAGGGATCTTTAAGCACCTTTGAGACTAACTGGAAAAAAGAAGTTGATAGCATGAGCTTTCATAGACTTGAGCCTACTTCCTCATCTTCAACAGGCATCTGAGAAAGTAGGCTTAAGTCTGCGAAAGCTCAGGCTACCGACTTCTTTCTTTCAGTTAGTCTCAAAGGTGCTATAAGAGCTCTTTGTAATTGCTTGTGAGCCGATGTCTGATTGGTACCCTGGATGAGAGGAGTGAGAGAAACCCATATGATCACTTCACCCGAGTTGTAATATGATGTTGCATTCTCCAAGAATGTCAGGTCACACTAAAAGGAAGCTTTCAGTGTAGATGAGAAGCCCACAGGGAACAGATTAGTAATGGGTGACTATTGCACATTAAGCGGTTTTAAATCTGCACAAATACTTGGAGGTTGTTCCTTGTGTCTGGTTTGTAGTGTTATGAACAAGAAGTCAGTGGCTGTTCCCATGAAGTTCATATTTTTGCCATTTCCTTTCCTTCTTTAAAAAAAAGGAGAAAAAAAGAAAGCAGGGTCTGGTTTTTGTTATGGGAAGAGATGCAAAGCAACTTCAGAAATGCTAGTCGGATTATGACGCACATTTCCTGTTTGCTGAGCAGTCAGCCTGTACAGTGACTTGTGGTATGTTTTGTCTTCGGGTGACAGGAGGGAAACTACAGGCCTTGCTAATAGTGATTAAACTGGCTGGGTAGAAGAGGAAGTGGGAGAGATGTTCGTTTAGATGAAAACAAGATATCTGAGAAATAACTGTTGTATGTTGAATCTTTGGGAATTAGGAAAAAAAGTTATTGTTTATAATAATGGGGAAAATTGTTTGACAAGAGCCTACTTTGTGTGGTAGATTATGGCATTTGGCTGCATGCCATCTTGTGCGCTATTTCCAATTGTATTCCTTGAAAAATGAGGAGGGGGCAGTGCAGGGAAACAAGTCAGTTGGACTTAATAAATCAAGGAGATTCACTTGGATCCCATTTGACTTGACTCTGTGCCAGCCATACATATGCTTATACATCATGCATCTGGGCTTGGAGCTGACATTTTAATGGTTTGATTAGTTTAGGAAGAATACTTCCATTGTGTGTGCCTGCGATTATATTAAGTACTGCGTGAAGTTGTTACATTATGATGAGCTTACATTACCTTTCTCTGTGTACCCTGCAGTCTGTTTCTCTATCCAAGATCCAACCAGTAATCTGACCCAATCCTCTTAAAGAAGGAGCTGTTAAATTAATAAAGCTGTTAATCACATAACAGAGGGAGGAAAATGCAGGGGTGTGAAAATGTCAAAAATGTTACAGAATCTTTCTTTACGGGATGGGGGAGGGATTTAAAAAACTGATAAAAATGTTAAATCCATTTCAAATTCTGTTTTTTCTATACACTGTGATCCAGTAGTACCTTTGCTAAAACTGTCCTTCTTTTCTGGAATTCCTTCACCATTTTTTGCTTGTAACATTCAATCAGAGGTGAATAACTTTTGGGGGTTTTGAACTACAAATCCCACAATCCCTTGCCATGGACCATCATGGGTAGGACCTCTTGGAATTTAATTCCACAACACTTGGAGCACCAAAGATTCATAAGGGGGCTTTCTAGATTGGCAGGAAAGTGTGACATGAAGTTGCCTTTTCCTTAATGCTTAGCAGCTGCACCGCAGCCTTTAGATGGAGCTGTGCTGTTCCGCAGTTTTTAAAAAAGAAGCTGGGAAAACCAGCACCTTTTAAAAGGCGCTTCTTCTCCCCTAAAACGCAAAAAAAGTGTTTTCATGGCACACTTTCCCTTTTTCTCATCTAAAGGCTAGAGTTTCATGCAGCCATGAACACACTTCTTTTTGCCAATCTAGATCAGGCCAAGGTTTAGTGCTTCAGGACTGAGCCTTGCTGAAATTTAGGTTCATATGATCCCCTGTTTTTTCTTCTCTGGTGTTGTAATGAGAAGATTGGAAACATCTACTTCCCTTGAGAAACTAGCATTGCTTAAATGAACCAGTGTTACCTTTCAATCTCAGGGACTTCCAGGATGATGTAAACTATGATTTGTTCAAACAAACCAGGATCCAACTGTAGTTTACCATCCTGGCTTGTTAGCAAACAATAGTTAAAACTAAACAGGATGTCTTTTAGTTCATGTGGAACAGGACACTAAAGAGTTAGCATAAAGGCAGGAGTCGATGCTTCTGATATCCTTCTGTGAGAGGATATGAACCCAAAGATGGTGTTTGTTTGTTTTTGTTTTACTTCTAAGGCTTATAGTATTTGTTATTACAGTGATCTCTTAGTATCTGCTGGGTTTGGTTTCAGGACCTCCCATGAATACCAAAATCCGTAGATGCTTAAGTCCTGTTTAATGCAATGGCATAATAAAATGGTGTCGCTTATATAAAGTGGCAAAATCAAGGTTTGTTTTTCAGAATTTGTTTGTTTGTTTGTTTTTTGAATATTTTTAATATTCAGTGGTTGAATCTGTTGATTTGAAGGGCTGACTATACATATGAAGTAGGCCAGGAATCACTTTTAAGTGATGTCACAACTGCTGTAATACAGATAAATGGTCTTTGTATTGTATACATCTTGGCAGAGCCTGGATATATGAGCCACAGAAGACATAAACAACAAGTGTCTGTTGCACTTGGAGGCACACATCAGTGGTATTTTAGGGTACGTGCAGGCCCCGTGCTTTAGGCAGTAGGCTGAAGCAGTATCTTTAATCTGCTGTTGTATTGGATGCTTAATCTCTTTTACGTTTGCTCTATCTCATTTGCACATACTTGCCTGCCAATGTACAGATAGGGGATTTGCTCAAATATTAATCATCTCTGTGCTTGATGATAGAGATTTCCTCAACTGACAACTTGCCCTGTAAGTTTCCAGAATTCATAAAAATATATATCAGATTTTAAAATTCTCTTTCCCTCCCTCCCTCCACCCTCCCTCTCAGCTTCACCCCATCCTTGTTGTTTTATACAAATGACACTTTTGTTGTGCAGCTTTTCATTTTAGGCCAGTTTTCTATTCCTCTTGCAAGTGGATGAAAACGTTGTCATGGTTATGCAGCCACACTTTTGAGACCACCAGTTTTCTGAGGTGCTAATTGAATTTTATAAAATCTAGGTTGTATTAGTTTTATCGGATGGTGCTAAGATCACCTTGGACATGAGTGATAATTTTCTTGTTCTCTTTCCTACTCGTCCCCCTGCTTCACCATTAGTGCCGCTTCTGACAAACACAACACATTTCCTTCATGCTGTTTTATAATACTGTACTTAAAGAATGATCAATTGTGGTGTAGTGGCTGGACTATGACCCCGGAGACCAGGGTTTGATTCCCTGCTCGGACATGGAAACCCTCTGGATGACCTTGGGCAAGTCACACTCTCTCAGCTTCAGAGGAAGGCAAAGGCAAAAAGCCTCTGAATATATCTTGCCAAGAAAATATGCTTGCCATAAGTCAGAAACATCCTGGTGGCACACAACAGCAACTTACTGAACACCCACTTGATCCCAGCACTGGCAACAAAAATTTGTATTGTTTTTGGAAGTGAGGTAGAGGTCCAGCAAAGCACCAGAGTAAGCCTTCCTTTTATCATATTGAGGTGGTTCGTCTGAAGCAACGACTTAGAAATGTTGCTCCATAACTAGAAGGTGGGGTGGCTAACTGCAGAAGGTCCCAGGGCCAGTTTTCTATGTCCTGGAACACTTTGCAAGGAGATAGGGCTAGGGGCTTCCTTGCTTCATCTTTAAAAAAAATCAGGTAAGTATCACCATGTAAGGACTAGAAATTGAACCAGTAGCCATTTTTATGCAAGCCATGTGCTATGCCAGGCCTCACAGACTGGAAATATCACAAACAAATAAAATCTACTGCTCATTTTGAAAAACTGGTATGTTTTAATGTGAAATAGCACTCTTGGAAGCTTTCAGAAATTCGGTTACTCTACAGTCTGGTGAGTTTGGAGCAGTTGAGGGCTGTAGGTAGATAGACAGACAGACAGATAGACAAACAGACAGACAGTAATAAAAGGGCACACTTTGCTCACCCTGCCATAACTTGCCCATAATGTAGGTACCTTGTGGGTACCTACATTAGACTGGATGGCCCTTGGGGTCTCTTCCAACTTTATGATTCTATGATTCTATGAGGATGGTGGCATCGAGAGGAGGACCTCACCAGCAGATCTCAAACCACAGGCAGGTTTGTATGAGAGAATACAGTATTTCAAATAACACCCATCTAGGTCTCTAAAGGTCAAAACCATCACTTTGAATTATGCCCAGAAATGGTCTGGCAGCCAGTGGAGCTGTTGTATCAACTTCTGTGTTGCTGGCAAGGTCTTGTTTGAAATAGAAGTGGATTTAGAAATGAGCACGAGATACTATGCTTGTGTGAAAGTGGTACTTTATTATTATGTCCACTTTTACAGCCATTCTTCCACGCTCAAGTTCTTTGCATCCATCCTTATGTCAGATCATCTTCTGGAAGACAGTGATAGAAGTGTGCATTGCACAGCGCTCTTTTCCTCACTTTTGTGTTCCATATTTTAGAAATAATAATGAGTGAAAAAGTTAATGCATGCTACTCGTGAAATTGTGGAGCCTCCCAATACAGGCAGAAAGCCTTGATTTGTAATGCCTTGAGAGGTTTGTGCTAGAATGTGTTCTTTCTCAGCCACCAAATGCCTTAGTCTCTGCATGTTATGTATGGTTCTTGTTCCACATCACAGTTTCCCTTTCCATGCTTTTTGAGGCACTGAGAAGGAGCTTTCCTAGCTGTGCTCGTTGGCCATGTCTCTGCCATCTTTTCTCTGCCAGCTTCGTAGAGATGTTTCAGCAAGATGGGATTCAGAATTGTCAGGATAATGTTCAGATTAAAACCTTGTGACATACAAAAGCTGCCTGTACGTTGTCTGTCTTTGTAGCATCAGTAAGTCTTGCCTAATTACACTAACCTCACGTACTTCCTTCTACCTTCCTGGCTCATTATTTTGCTCTCTTGTTGACAGGTGTGATTTTTCCCTTCTTCCTCCAGCACTTGAAAAGCAATGAAAATCTGTAGCCTGCATTCTCCATGCCTTTCTCCCCTTTTCCAGCTTGTAGAGCTGGAGAAAAACAAATGAATGTTGTTAGCTTCCTGCCCTTGTTTTAAAATGATAATTATTTTAAATGTATTACAAAATACAATTTGATATTAGTATTTGTATTGCACTGCTTGAATTCTGTGGTGCTCAGTTATCTGAAATATTAGAAGCCCTGTCAAGAGACCGAGGGGGTGGGGTGGGGGGATGCTCTGAATATATGGATTTCCAGTCATGTCCAACTGGAAATCAGATGTTGAGAAGTGCTCTTGAGATGAGACTCTTCGGTAATAGGGTTGCTTTTGAAATGCAGATATCTAGCCTCCTTTCCTCATGGGAGACCTGTCAGAGGCTGAAGAGCAAGGCCATTTCCAGATCTCCAGATTGTTTATGTGCATCCACCTTAAATTAATACAAGTCTCCAACCCCCTCCCCCCAGCACTTAACTTGGAGTTATTCGTGATTAGATTCTGCCTTTCCCATACACTCCTGTCACACATCCTTGTCACATTCACATAAAGTTGGAAGGGACCACAAAGGTAATCTGGTCCAGCCCCCTGCCATGCAGAAATACACAACTAAATCATCCTGAAATCACCCAATCTCTGTTTAAAGACCTCCAAATTGTTTTTCTCATAATTTGAATCCATTGCCAAGGGATCTTGTAGCACCTTTGAAACTCATTGTGTGAAAGACGTTGTATTATAAGCTTTTGTAGACATAATCTACTTCCTCAGATGCAGACCAGGTCTACAAAGGCTTATGCTGTGACTTCTTTCACACAGTCTCAAAGGTGCTACAAGAACTTCTTTCTCCTCACACTCTTTCTCTTACCCTCCGCACTGGTAGTCAAGGTCTTCTGTCCCAGCTGAGGATTTCTACTGCCCCATCCTGGATTCGTCCCTTCTCACTTGCTGCCCCTCACTCCTGGAAACTTCTTCCCCGACATGTGCCCCTCATCACTTCTCTAACCAGGTTCAAAATTAAGTTAAAAACTATATTGTTTAGGGAAGCGTTTCCAGGATTGTGCCATCTGCCCCAGGGTGCCTCCTTTTAACTATGTATTAAGAAGCTGAGCCCTTCCTCCAGTCCACCTGCCTTGGTCCAGGCCCCAGAGAGAGAGAACCACCACTGGACCTCATCTTCTTTCCCACCACCTTTCCCTTCTCTTTCTGTGTTGTCTCTTTTAGACTGTAAGCCTGAGGGCAGGGGTCCGTCTAATTATAAGATTGTTTGTATAGCACTGTGTAAATTTACAGCACTATATAAATAATAAAATAAATAATAAATAATAATGAGGTCTGACCAAATCAGAGAAGGGTGGAATTACTATTTCACTCTGTCTAAACACTACAACTCTCTTACTATAGCTCAGAATTTCATTGGCTGTTTTAGCTGATGCATCATACTATTGTCTCATATTCAGAGCTTATAGTCTACTAAGGCTTCTAGATCCTTTTACACATTTGGGAATGTGTGCTGCAGTGCTGAATTTGTGGCATTCAGTAGTAGCTTGCTTTATGAATTAGGTAAATAACATTTCAGACCTACAGTCCTTCAGTAGGCAAAGGTAACAGCATTGATTCTACAATGAACAGAGTCCTAGAGCTTACATTAATTCTGGTAGATAGTTGGATAATTGCAAAGGCAGTATTTTTTTGTTTTTCAAATGGATGTTAAATTTCCTGGATTTTGAGAATCTCCCAATAGCCACATGGCCAGAAAGAGGAGGTGCCAGCCTGCAAGATATACCCCTCCATACCAGCTGAACTGAGAACAAAAATAGCAAAATGCAGGCCAGTGACTCACATCTTCCATTTTTTCCCCCCCAGTGGAGCCTCGAAAGCGTGCAACGTGTATATTGTGCATTTTGGTTGGCCCAGTAAAGGTATAATTGTTCAGTGGATATTTTGGTGGTATTTGATTTGCTATATGGCCAACATACCTACCTCTGGATTTTTCAAATAGACAGGTTATCAACCCCTTTCTTTCTTAAACCTCTCCAAAGTTGATTCTAGAACACACTGCTATGAGGTGTTGTTAAGAGAATTGTTTTATTCCAGTTAAAATTACACAGGCCCAGTTGTTTCATCAAGATGTGGCCACAAAACCACTGATATTATTTTAAAAGCTCCTTCAAGAATGTAGTGTCCATAGCAGGACGACCAACATTCAGAATTGCATGCCTTAAAAGTGCTCTAATTCCTTATGAGCATGAAGGAATCACATTGTGCATTATTTTGTCACTACAAATTGAATTATAAGTTGCATTTTAAAAAAGGCTACTAAATAGTTAGTATTGATTACATTCAGATACTATGTAATTTCAGTTTAACTGTGCTATGTTACCTAGTGACATTTGTGAGCTTTGACATAGATCTTCTGAAGATGTGGTAAATCCATGTACAACAGGGCTACCCCATTCTTTTCAGCCCTGAGAGCTAGGGTCAAATGAAAGTCTTATAACTGGTTATAGTAATATGCTTGTAATTCTCAGCGGTAGCAATCCAATTGTAGAATGGCTTCCCATTGCAGGCCTGAATGATGCTGATCTCATTTCTGCACCAGATTAAAACTTGTCTCTTCACTCTAATTTTTCGCACCTAGTAACCATGACTTAAGTCTGATCCATTGGAGTGTCGATTTTCTATCATTATCTTAAATTGTTTTATAGCTGTTTGATTGGCTTTCAGATTTCTTGATTCAGTGTGACATCTAATTATTATAAATAGTTGTTGCATTAACAATCTGTAAGATTATATTTTGCAAAAATGTTCTAATGGAAACCAAGTCTCTAAACTCAGGTTCTGAAGCTGGTTTGCAAGTCCTGGTTTAAGGGCTTAAAGTAACATTGAATAGGGAAGGGGGTAAAATGAGTAGGGAAGAATGAAAATAGTAGAAAAGAGAGGTGGAGGGTGACTGCGATCTAAGTCAAGACGGTTGCTTATCTGAAATTAAATTGATGAATTTAGGATAGGTGACCAGTCTTTCATGAATCTTGACTTAGTGAAACAAAACACTTGATGGGAATTGAAAAATCACATGTGTAGCCGTTTTTCATCTGGTTCCCTGTACTGGACCAGCCTATAGTTTGTTGATTCAAGGTTTTCCCTCCTGTCCCAATGCCATTTTTCCTTCCTTAAATCAAAATGATTTTGATTAAATTTAGAGAACCAGGCAGTAAAAGTGACACAATGAAACTCAATTTGAAAATTCAATTGAAATGGAATTGAATTTGGTATGACTGTGTGTGAAGAAGGGAAAAACAATCCAAAAAGGAAAGACACAAGTACAAAATGAAGGAAATCACTGGCTAAGCAGAAGCTGGGGGTTAATGGCATTATAACTTATGACAAATTTGATGCACTAATGAGCATATACATTTGTAAGCCAAAAGTACATCCTGTTGCAAGTAGTGTTTAACCATAGTAGTCCTGGTGGCAAAGGGAGAAAGGAGATTTTGCCTGTTCCAGTTTGGAGCTCTGTAAAGTCAAGGTAACAATTCCAACCCCAAGTTGCTTTGATTGAGAAGGGGCTGCATGTTTTCAGTTTTGGAGAAAGTTCTTTACATGTAGAAAGTTCCACGTTCAGTCCTTTCAGGGAGGGCTGGAAGGCTCTTCTCAGTGAGAAATGGGAGATGCTGAAAGGGGGTGTAAAGCTTTGGCAGGCTGGTGGTCTCCTAGTGTGCTGGATTGCAAGGCCCATCACCCCTATTCAGCCCACTGGAATGGCATGAGGTTGAAGACATACTGAGCTAGGTGTACAGATGGTCTGACTCAGTGTGAGATAGCTTATTATATTCCTAAATGGAAATATTGTCTGTCTCCACACACTCCATGATGTACAACCTGAGAAGAAATAGAGTGAAAAAGGACTTCAGTACCAGCCAGGGACTCCATGTTGACTCAGACTGGCACCCTTTTGTAGGTCTCTAAAATGAGTACCCAGCTTGTTGAGGGCAATTAGCTTACACTTTGTAAACCGCTTAGTACATTGGTAAGCAGTCTAGAAATGTACTTGCTATTACTATTGCTTTCCAGGGTAGGAGGGGTTCATGGACCTGAGTGCTCCCTTCCTCTGGCCCCTCCTGCCCTGGAAAAGCTTTGGAGATGCTGCTCCTAAGCCTTTCCAAGATGGGAGGGACATTCATGTATAACCAAAACCACGAATGTCAAACCTGTGAGTGTGGAGGGCCAACTGTACTCAGTATTTGCTAGTTCTTTTCTCTGAAATATAGCCTAGGGAATAGGATATTCATTGTTGTTGCTGTTAGCTGCCTTTGAGTTGACCTCTACTCATGGTGACCCTATGAATGAGACATTTCCAACCCCCTCTATCCTGCTCAGTTTCTGTAGGCTCAGCCCGTGGTCTTCCTCATTGAGTCCATCCATCAGCATGTGGTCTTTCTCTCTTTCTACTGCTCTTTTAAACCTTCCCCAGCATCATTGTCTTTTCTAATGAGTTGTGCCTTTTCATGATGTATCCAAAGTATGACAGCCTCAATTTAGCCATCCTGGGTTCCAGGAGAGCCCCGTTTTGATTTGTTCTAAGATCCCTTTGTTCATCTTTTTGGCCATCTGTGGTATCCTCAGCACTCTTCTCCAGCACCGTATCTCAAATGAAATGATTTTCTTCCTATCTGCTTTCTTCATTGTCCAGCTGTCACATGCCTGCATGGTTATGGGGTATTCAATGACTTGGATGCTTCTAACTTGAATGTTCAACTGTATATCTTTATACTTTAGGATCTTGCCTAGTTCTTTCATAGCTGCCCTCCCCATTCCTAATCTTCTTCTGATTTCTTGACTTCAGTCTCTGTTCTGATCAATGTTTGATCCAAGTTATTCATAGGGACTTTTTAATCTTTCATTAGTTGATTTCCTCATTGCACAAGAGTAATTGTGTCACTATGGAGTGAAGGAGGCCAAGACAATATTTTAAAAAGGGTTTTCTTTCCCTGTTCTTTCTGTCAGCTTATTGAAGAAATTGAATTCTCATCATTTCCTCATATTCTCCCATTTAAAGCAATTATGACGGTTGTGTGTGCCTCGTCCTAACTATCCAGCCAGGGCTTGGAAACAATCATCTCCCCCCCCCCCCCAGCCCTAGTGAGCAGGGTTTCAACAACTCAGTTGCATCTTCTCTTTATTCCTCTTGTTTGGGCCTGCAGGAATGATATCTCCCTCCCTCCTTTTCCCTCTTTCAAAAGCACATGATATAAAGCCCAGGAGGTCCAGCAGAAGGCCAGGAAGAGCTAGGCACAGTAATTACTGGCAAAGGCTGATTGCCTTTTTGTGCTGAGATGATTGGAGAGGATATTACAACAAGGTGTAAACAGATAATTTCCTTTTAGATTGTTAGCTGGGCAAGCAAAGGGGATTCCCTGCCATTTAACATCATTCCAGTTAATTTTGCAGGAGCCTCTTCAAGCCAAGAAATGCCCTGCTGAGCTGTTGGTCAGAAAGACCTCCCATTAAAGAGTTGTTTTTTTTCCAGGTGACATGGAAACAAGAAATTTCAGTTGCCTCTCTGCAAAATGTAACTTTGTCATGTGCAGGCTGGCCAAAGAGTTTTGTCACTTTGTTATGGGAAGTTTATAATGGCCACTTTTAAAGTTAATTGATTTTCCAGATTTCATAATCCATAGGAGGTTAAAATTAGTAGCTCCCATCCAAACAAAGGTCCCCCCTCCCTACTGTTTCCACCCCACCCCAGATCACTGTAGACTGTGATCCATAAGCATTGACGAGAAAAGCATGTGATACGAGAAGTGTGTGAGATAGGCAGTATTGCTAAAGGCTATTTGGCTAGCTTGGAAAGTTCCCGGGGAAACCTCTTTCCTTTGCCAATCCAAACAAAGGGCCAGCCCAAAGTGGAGCTGCAGTTCTGAGCACACTCCTGAGTCATTTAAATCCCCTTTATTTCAGTGGACCTTAAGAACAGGGATGCAAGAAGTTCTATCTTCTGTAGCAGGGCTAGCCATGATGTGGGCTGGAATTTAGCACTCATTCTACACACTCTCTCTTAACTCCCCTGTTCTGGACTTTTTGCAGATCTTTAAATTAGAATATCTTCTCATGCAGTAAGCTTCAAACATAGAGATACAAACGAAATCTGCATGGACGGTGGGTGGGTGCTCTGGCAGAAAACTTTTATTAGCAGTACTATATGCCTTTACAGCTCTTTCAAACAAGAAAGTGTTTTACAGCCCTTAATTTCTCAGGCTGTCTCAAAGGGTGGTTAGAGGTTTCCATACCAAACCTGGATCTTCCATATGTTTTGCTCTTCTTCTCCTCAAAGCCCCCGTCAGAATGGTCAATGGCCAGGGATTCTGCAACATGTAATCTAACAACAACTGGATAGTCACTGCTATCCAGTTCATATGCTGAATGGATTTCCTTGAAAGTTTACTTTGTTAATTACATTGCGGAATTTGATACACCAGATGTAATTATGGTCCACAAATTTGGATGGCTTTAAAAGGCGCTTTCCATAAATTGCAGTTTGGAATTTCAGGAAAAGACTGACACTGGCTACTAGGGATGATGGCTGTAGATTACCTCAAGAACCAGAGGCAGAATGCCTCTGTACACCAGGTGGTGGACAGCCATAACACTCCTATCCTACTTCTCTGAAGTATTTAGTTGACCATCTGTGTGATCAGAATGGTGGAAGAAATAGGTCTTTGGTCACACACAATATATCTCTTGTTCTCTGCTGCTGCTGCTGCTGCTGCTGCTGCTGCTGCTGCTGCTGCTTCTTCGTCTTCTTCTTCTTCTTCTTCTTCTTCTTCTTCTTCTTCTTCTTCTTCTATATCCCACATTTCTCCCAGCATGGGAGACGGCGAACAACAAGAATAGAATTGTAGAACCCTAGACCAGGAAGAGACCACAAGATCTCCTGCCATGCAGGAAGAGACAAAGCACCCCTGACAGATGACCATCCAGCCCCTGCTTAAAAACCTCCAAAGAAGGAGACTCCACCACACTCCAAGGGAGCATATTCCACTGCCAAAAAGTTCGTACTGTCAGGATGTTCTTCCTAATGTTTAGGTGGAATTTCTTTTCCTGTAGGTTGAATCTGTTGCTCTGTGTTCTAGTCTCTAGAGCAGCATAAAACAACCCTGCTCTATCCTCAATATTACATCCCTTCAAATATTTAAACTATGTCACCTCTTAATCTTCTCTTCAACAGACAAAACATACCCAACTCTCTAACCTGCTCCTGATAGGGCATAGTTTCCAATGTTCCACAATATTTTGTGGTCATTTGGGAAGAGAGTAGAGTTGGACTGACAAACGAAGGTGCAGTCCCTCAGTATTGTAATAATTTCACAAAAGTTACTAGCCTGCAAAACACCTTACTTGCCTGATGAGGGCTGACAGAACAGGAACAAAGCATGCCGGGGTGGGGGGAGGGGTCTGCTTTTTTATTATTGATCCTAAAATCTCCCAGCCCATATGCACAGTTCTCCCAGCTCTGAGAGTCTGACATTCTTTTTCAGACCATACCTTTATCACTCGCAAAGGGGGAGGTTGGTTGCCAGCTTCATTTCTACACTTGAATGTACAAGGGGGATTTCCATTTTTCTGCAGATAATTTCTTGTCATGTTTCGTGATGAGGAGAGTGAAGAGCTGGGCTCTTCCCTGCAATGGGAAGTGTGATCACAAACTGTCATTTGCCCCGAAGAGACCTTTTCCCACAAAAATAATTGTACTGAAAGTATGATAGATCAATGGCCACAGTCCCACTCCTTTTACATCCATTCAGTGCAGAGCTAAGAGAAGTTATTTTTTAGACTGTATCTTGCAGAATCCATAGCCAGCATGTCCAGCAGCCATTATGCATTGGGTGTTGTGGGCAGTATAGCCAAAACCAAATTAAAGAGTATCATTTCCATTAGCTGGAACAGTTCATTGTTATTTGCCTTCAAGTTGACTTCAACTCATTGCACATCCAAACTAAGATAGCCTCAGTCATTCTGACATTTAATGACAGTTCAGGTCTGATTTGCTCTAGGAGCCATTGATTTGTCTTTTTAGAGGTCCATGGTATCCACAGCAGTCTCCTCCGGCACCATTTTTCAAATGAGTACCTTAATTATTCATTCTTACAGAGTGTCCTGAATAGCTTATTTATCTTATTTATTTGTCCTGACATGGTGTGTGAACAGAATGTAAAAAGCAGAGAATAGATTGCCAAGTCAACATGGGAAAGTTTCCCTGAAGCAAAGAAGTTTGGAAAGTACTGTTATAGTAAATTAGGATATGGATTGATGCATGTGGTTTCCCGCACCCCAAAGCTTTTTTGAACTGAACTATCAGATTACATTTTCAGGTTTCCTAATTTCAGATGCACTCTTAACGGTACCAGTTGTGCTGCCTGTGTCTCCTGCCTTCCACAAATAAAATATTATCGAGGAACCATTGTGGTTGTTAGACAAGAAATCGATGGGGGTACTTTTCTATCTCTTATTGCATTTTTTCCCTGTTTATCACTCTAATTTATATTACAGTTAGGGTCCAAGCAAGGGGAGAAGGGAAAATACCTGATAATTACAGCCATTGCAAACTGAATATACCCTCATTAGGTCATGAAAATGGTTCATGAAGACAGGTTTCCCTTTGTTTGGGAATCTATTAATTGGAGATTTTGCCTTAGTTCAGAGATCCAGGAATAATGAGTTCATGTCAAGGAAGGAGCAATGGAGGGAGGCAGGGGGAATTGCAGAAGCTTTTCTAGACTCTGGAGGCTGATATCAGAATGACTGTGACCTGCAAATGCACTCTAGTTTTTAAAACATCTTTGGTAGGCGAGAGGAGAAAATGTTCCCAGGGATGAAATTATCAGCCCCTTTAACTCCGGTGTCAAGGAAATAAAGCTTTTCTATTACAAGAGCATACTAAAATCACATTGAGAAGGTAGAAAGGAAGGGGACAGAGTGCTGGGCAAAGTTACCTTAATTTGTATGCAAAAATGTTCCTCGCTGCAACATGATATTTACTAAGCTTTAAGGATAAGGATTGAGTATATGATGTGAAAGAACTAAATGTTGTGCTGAACTTCAAAATTCCTGAGCACTGGGACTTGTACAAACAGTTTGGTCGTATATAAATATGTAGTAGAGCAAATCAAGCCTGACCTCTCACTAGATGCCAAAATTGCCAAATTGAAGCTATCATACTTTGGCCATATCATGAGATGACATGATGAAAGACAATAATGTTTGGCAAAGTGGAAGGCAGGAAAAGAGGGAGATAATATTATGGATGGAAAGGCTCAACTAAGGAAGCCATGGCCATGAGTTTGCAAGATCTTAGAATTGTGTCTTGGAAATCTGATACATAGGGTCACTGAAATTGAAACTGTCTTGAAGCAGTTAGCAACAGTAACAACAGTAACAATGACAATATAAAGTGCACTTTGAAAGCTACACCCAAAGTTTCCTTTCTCTTCCGCTTACTCCCCAAATCTTCTCCTGTGTGTCCACAGCCAATCTTTTAGGATGATCTAGGGAACCATAGATGACACTGGGAATCAATTCATTGCTGGATGCAGTTAGTTGTTGCATTTTATTTTTAGGCATCCCAGTCCTGTAAATGTAAGGTTTTAAAATAAAGAGACCATCATAGTGACAGATTTGTCCAAAAGCTTGTGTTGGTTCCAGCTCTTTGTTCCTTGATAAATTTCTTCTCAGGAGAATTAAGAGGCCACCCCAGTGCAGTGGGTTCCATTGCTAAATTGTCTAACAATTAGATTTTATATGTGCAGCACAATTCTCTGCATGTTACTGAATTCAGTAGGTTATACTCCTGGGTATGTCTATGTAGTATTGCAGTTGTAGCCTTGCAGTGAAAGGTGATGACAAATCTGCATTCTGAAGTCTAGTCCAAGTGGTTTGAACATGTTTCCTGTCAGTTCTGAAGCACCTCTTTACAGAGCAGAGCATGTGCATTGACAGTGACAGTATATTCCACTTTGCTTGGAATATACATCTGTCTTCACTCAAATCTGAAGCTTGAGTCATAGTTCCCTGTCCTTCCTCAGAAAATGCTGCTTCAATGCAGAACAGAGACTGGATTTTCCCCATGTTGGTTTCATTTCATTCCACTGGACACTGATGTGATCCCTGTTCATACTGTACCACAACATCTCAAATCACAGTAAGCCACAAGTTTGGGCAAACCTTGGGTTCCACTCCTGGGCAAAGGCAGCATATAAAATAGATAGATAGTGTGTGGGTCCTGAACCCATTTTAACTACCTGATCCCTCCCTTTGCAAACAAGAGGACCTAAATGACCTACAGATCTCTTATCTGTGGTTTGTGGAATGTGAAGTCCAGAATCAGGATTCTGGCTTTTCATGAACAAAGCCATCAAGCCAGAGTCATAAACCAGAGTACCAAGTTTAGACACTACAGTAGACAGATGTTCTGTGGTTTATTTAATTCCCATGTGGACAGTTCTCTATCCTTTACACTGAACATTTTGGAGATGGAGAGAACAGCTTGGGTTAGGACAAACATTTCCTGAAAAAGCTAATGGTACATCCTGGAGGTATCTAGGACCACAGTCAACCATTTTGAGGCTAATATTGGGATGGGCAGCAGAGAGGAGGCTGTGTAATGGTAGATGTGGGACAGGTGTGGTCTTCTAGGTTCTTGACAATAGGTGTAGTTCTCTTCACCCTGAAGTTTTCAAACCTTGGTTTAGCTAATCAGAACTGCACAGGTGAGGACTGAGAAGCATGCAACAAGCATTCTGGATAATCCACTGGTAATCCATAGTATGCCAGCATTTTTAGAGCTTTGGTTATTTGTGATGTCGGAATGCTCTTAATATCTTGTCGGCAGACATCCTCGTAGGGCTTCTAAATAATGATGTTACATTTCTGCCACTTCTCTTGTTAGAACTGAACAAACTGGTACACTGGCTGAGAAAGTGAAGCATTATTGCAAAATAATGGCTTGGATTAACTGCTGCCTTGACTGAGTAAACAACTGTAATGAATGAGGTAATTAATATGTGAATAATTCTTTCCCTCCCTCCCACTCTTTTTAAAACAACAACAACAAGAACAATAATTATAATATCCTTGGGCTCTTTATAGGTTTTTAAAGCAAACCGGCAGACACTCTGTGTTACAATGATAGGAGAAACTCTTATGTATAACCACTGCGTCTTTTAAAATGTTCTGCTTTGCCTTTTGTGGGAATCAAGCCAGCATTCCTGCTGCAATGTAAACAGGCTTTGTATATTATTTACAAATTAGAAAGTGCTTTTGGATGAATTTTTCATCTAAGAGAGATTGAGGTGAATTAATAACTTGATCCATTCACACACACATGCATGAGTAGAGCAGTAGAGGGCCCAGGGTTCATGTGGGGTACACCTAACATTTTTCTGTAAGCCTCCCCATGTTTTTCTACTGCCACCGACATTTTTTCTTGCCACACAAAATGCATTAAGGAGAGAAAGATAAAATAGCAATATTTGGTATCTACTGTGATTTGATTCTGGGGGCCCTGTGGATACCAAAATCCGTGCATGCTCAAGTCCCATTATATACAATAGGGTGATGGAATGGTGTCCCTTATATAAAATGGAAAAATCGTGGTTCGCTTTTGGGGATCTATGTATTTTTTGAATGTTTTCAAGTCATGGATGGTTGAATCCATGGATAAGGAGGGCTGATTGTATTTTGATGAGTAACATTGGGGCCCTTCTCTCTGGAAGCACCCTCACCTCAGATCTCAGGTGAGCAACTGTGGCTCTCCAAAGGCATTTGGAGTGCACCTCCCCAAAATCTTCATCATTGGCATTTCTTCACCATAATTCCTCTTTGTGGGATACATCTCCCTTAATTCCTCACTGTTGGCATCCATAATTCCAGTACCATGGGAGTTGATAGGCCAGAAACATCTAGTTTCCTACTCCTACTATAAGCAGTAGTGAGCTAAATGGTTTGATGCTGTGTAAGTCAGCTTCCTATGTAGGGTGAAGGCATCTTCCACAAACTATTATTCCATGGACATGCCAGCTAGGAGACCAAGGGGTTGCTGTTTTGGGGGGTTATCCGCTGCTGAATGTCCTGTTTCCAGCCATACATAGATTCTCCTGTGATGAAGTACCTGCTCTGGGGATCAGGCCCGTGATGAGCCTTGCAGAACAGGAAGATGAATGTCAGCAGTGATTTTGTCTTAATCTATCTTCTTTATGGTCTCTGTTTGTAGTAGCAGTCAAATACCCTTTAGGAATTGCTTAGCCCTCCCACCCCCAAACTTAGCATCATGCTAACCTCTTTTGTTAACAGAGAGAAGATGCCTTTTTGTTCATTCTAAAACCAAAGTTTCCTTTAGGGACAAATATATCTATGAAGAACTTTTCTATCAATTAACCAATCATAAAAGTATCAACAAAAAACTGGCCAGTTTGATGTAATGGTTTGAATGTTAGACTGTTACTCTGGATGGCCAGGGTTCAAATGTCTGCTTCTCCTTTGAAATCCACTGGATGACTTTGGGCAAGTCACTCTCTCTCAGCCTTAGAGGAAAACAATGAAAAAACCCCTCTGAACAAATCTTGCCAAGAAAAACCCATGACAGTTTTGCCTTCAAGTCATAGAATCATAGAAGTGTATGATTCTATGACCTGAAGGCAAAACTGTCATGGGGTTTTCTTGGCAAGATTTGTTCAGAGGGGGTTTGTCACCATAAGTCAGAAACGACTTGAAGGCCCACAATGACAATAACAAAACTACCTATAAATAAATAAATATTCTCACTATCTGTTAATAAATGAAAGCAAGAGAACGAGTGCTCTAAATTTTTAATGGCTAGTGACAGGTCTCATTGTCCCCTAGAATTGGAACTATGAAATGTATGTCTAGAGATATATCTCAGAACAAACAGGACATCCCAAAGACTGACATCCCATTCAGTAGACAGTTATTGATAATAGTAAAGGGCTTGCAAAATTGGGCAATATTCTTTTTTTAGCCGGGCAGCCTGTGCTGATGTACAGTTGTACAGCTTTTTGAGTCCAACACTGAGTGAAAATCCAGTGCCGCTAGGAAAGTTAGCATACAGTTCCTATAATAAAAGGCACACAATTTATCCTTGAAATCTAGGTTGTGTTTGCAAAATGCACGTAGTGATAAATGTAGACATTCCCAACTGAACCATTTGCATGAGGTCATGGTGCAGATTGTTAAGATTTCACTACTGTTTTTTTTAAGAGACTTCTTAACAGCAAAGTCTAATTTCCTGCAAGTGATGAAACAGTGTGTTAAGGTGGAGAAAGGGTGAAATTAAACAAAAATCAGTTTGGCTTGAAAGCATAATGGCACTAAACAGAAGGAGAATAGAATCTGGTGGCAATGAGGAGGTTCCTTTCTGTGTTTCTACAGACTTGGCATGGAATGTCATAGACATCTTGTGTTGCTTCCAGGCTTTCTTCAGTTTCTTCAGCTGTCCTAATAACGTCTCAGGATCTACATGATTTGCCCTCTTAAAACTTTTTTTTTACTCTTCAATCATTTTTAAGAATTAAGTCAACATTTTAAAGACAGTGGAATGGGTTGCCTCAGATGTGGTGGACTCTCTGTCTTTGGAGGTCTTTAAACAGAAGTTCAGTGAGCATCTTTCAGGAGTACTTCAGCTGTGTATTCCTGCATAGCAGGGGGTTGAACTAGATTTTGTGATTAAATGTTTTGATAATATAATGGTTCTATAATATTTCTGTGACCAGAAGCTCACTATCCGAAGAACGTCTAAAAAGAAAAACGAGAATGGAGAGAAGATCTTGTTAACTAACAGAAACATGTTTGTGGGACTCTTAGGAAAGTAGTCCTAGTGTGGAAGCTGGCATCCTGTATAGAGTTGTCAGGTCAGGACTGAGCAAAAAATACAAGACTTAGGGATGCCATTCTGTGATAGCACAACAAATAGGTCCTAGTGGTGTTATAAAGGGCCAGCTGGTGCAGATGCCATTTAAGCATCAACCAGGATTGCATACCATTTACATTTTATAAAAAATTAAAAAAAAAAACACAGACACATAAACCATTCAAGGCATTGCTTTTATCCTGAAATTTCTCCCCCTCACACTGAGAGCTGGATCAGAAGGTCCAAGCCTTGAGATCTGGCAAACCTAATTCTAAAGGCACTTTTATGTTGTAAGAGTCCTAAAGATATTCTGCTCCTAGAAGCTTATTCAAATATGTAGTGTTAAATAGTCTGCATAAATGGATGGTTCTTCTTACACTGTGTGGGAGAGAACAAAGATCAATGTAAGACATTTAAACCTTGTTCCTAGGTTGCTGTAATGTGTCTGTTTCTCTCAGCAAAAGGCTTGCCTTATCAAATGTCAACTGATAAGTGGTTGCAAAACCTTTTGAACCTGTGGTTTTCCCAAACCCTTCTAGTGCCTCCTTGCAGGTGACTACTGAAGGCCCTGCAGTAGTCACCTGCAACACTTGTGGGATGTTTGTCTTCTTGCCTACAGATGTGGGGAACTTCACATGCCCCAAGTGCAAATTGGTCACCCTCTTAGAAGAGAAAGTGCAGCAGCTAGAGGACAGGATCAAAATTCAAAATGACCTGAGTAGACTAGAAAGCTGGGCCAATGCTAACAAAATGAAATTTAATGCAGAGAAATATAAGGTTCTGCACTTAGGCCGGAAAAATGAAATGCACAGACATAATGAATGAAACTACCTGTGAAAGGGATCTAGGAGTCTATGTAGACCATAAGCTGAACATGAGTCAACAGTGCGATGCGGCAGCTAAAAAGGCCAATGCAATTTTAGGCTGCATCAATAGAAGTATAGTGTCTAGAGCAAGGGAAGTAATAGTGCCACTCTATTCTGCTTTGGTCAGGCCCCACCTGGAATACTGTGTGTAGTTCTGGGCACCACAATTCAAAAAACATGTGGAGAAACTGGAGCATGTCCAAAGGAGGGCAACTAAGATGGTGAAGGGTCTGGAAACTATGCCCTATGAGGACCGCCTTAGGGAACTGGGGATGTTTAGCCTGGAGAAGAGAAGGTTAAGAGGTGATATGATAGCCCTGTTTAAATATTTGAAGGGATGTCATATTGAGGAGGGAGTAAGCTTATTTTCTTCTGCTCCAGAGACTATGACGTGGAACAATGGATACAAATTGCAGGAAAAGAGATTCCACCTCAACATTAGGAGAAACTTCCTGACACTAAGGGCTGTTCGGAGGGTGGTGGAGTCTCCTTCGTTAGAGGTCTTTAAGCAGAGGCTTGATGGCCATCTGTCAGGGATGCTTTGATGGAGAGTTCCTGCATGGCAGGGGGTTGGACTGGATGGCCCTTGTGGTCTCTTCCAACTCTATGATTCTGTGATTCTATGATTCTAGATCAGGCGTGCACAACATATGGCCTGGGAGCCACATGCAGCCCGTCAAAGGATTTTGGGCAGCCCGCAAGGATTTAGAACAACTTCAAGGCTCCTTTGTTGCTCATCCTCCTACTGAAGACAGGGCCATGTGGAGCAGGACAGACAAACACTCACCCTGCAAGGCTCCTCCGCTGCTCAGCTTTCTCTTGAGAAGGCCAGACGGCAGAGGAAGAAGAGGGACAAATGCTCAACCCTCAAGACTTCTCTGCTGCTCAGCTTTCTCCTAAGGAGAGGGCTGGGCAAAGGAGGGGGAGGATGGAATTAATATTAACAATATTTATTATTAATAATAATATTTAATAATTAATATTTAATTAAAATTGATTTGTGGCCTGAAGAAGTTCAACCTATTTTAATACTGCAGGTTGTGCAGGTCTGTTCTAGATGATGCTTTTACCATGCAGTCACCTTCTCTTTCTCGTAGGATTTCATCCCATGGCTTTCCCATTACTTCTTCCATCTTATTTCATACTGTAGAAAATTCATGGTTGCACAATTTCTCTTGACTGTTAAGAGTTGGGGTCTTACTGTCTATTCCTGGCCCTACTCTTTTCTGTTTAAATTGCAGTGGGCAAAGAGTAGCCCATGGAGAGCACACCGATTGTACTCACAGAGGAGCGGGCTAGAAATAAAGATGATGATGATGATGATGATGATGATGACGACAAGTGAGATGTTTAAAAATTCATTTTGGAGACCACCAGGAGAGATAGTTTGGGTGTGTACAGGATTTTCAAAACCTGGAACTTCCTTATTTGGGGACCTGATGTAGCTTCAGATTGAATAATGTTTCCTTCCTTTTAATTAAATCTTGATGAGGATTCAGTATGCTACATTGAGATCTAACAGTTATTGTTTATGCAGCATTACTATAGGTGTTCAGACCCAGAGCTTGGAAAAAATTATAAGTGGTATTTTTTTTAACTAAAACTCCCCAAATCCAATGCCATTACAAAACCCATTGCAGAAGCTGTTGTGCAGTGTGGTTGTGCAAGACGTTCTACATGCATTTGAACAACTTCTTGTTTAATGTAATTCAGTGCACTTGCACTAGGAATGGTTTTCATGCCCCTAGTGTTATGTTGGATTTGGGTCACAAAGGGGAACTTTTCCAAGTTTGTTTCAAAAGTCTGATATCCATTCTTGGTGATCTCAGAAAGTTCTAAAGACAAAGATGAGAATTCACAATTTGTCACTGCCTTCAGATTGCTGTGTGCATTGTACAGGGTTGCACTCACTTCATAACAAACATATCCAGGCTACACAGTTCACATTTATTCCAGCAATGTGATTTTAAAACTGGCAAGATCATTGTTTAAGGATCTTCTTGTGACTGTGCAAAGCCATTAAATCAGTAAATGCTTCTGCATTTAATATAAGCACAGATGCATTAAGCAAGGTTTTATTACTGCTTAGGGCATGTCGTGTGGAATTAATGAAAAAAAGAGAGAGGGTTATATAGAACAACTGGAAGACTCTTAAGTAAAATACTGGTAGCTCATTGATATCAAGAGCACCATCAAAGAGTGGCTGTTGTCGAACCAAATTATGCTCAGGTTTTCTGTTTGTTGTAGATGATACTGAATTACCTTTGGATATCAGTTTTTAAGGGAAAGTGCTGGCTGTGTTTGCTATGGCTATTGAGAGTTGCATTTGAACAGCATCTGTGAACCTGCACAGTTCCTGCCTGTGCTATAAAAGCTACAGGAGATGCAGGGTTTTTTTTACAAATATAGCTTCCTCCAGAATGAAGATTCCACAAGATTTAACATCCTGCTTGAAGCATGTAAAATTTTCACCTACACTTAACCTCATGTTCATGTTGCATGTGCAAAATGGGAACAATCAGCATGACTTGACTCAGGGTTGATGTAAAGAATACTGAACTAGGATAGGAAAAATGCTTTGTCTGCTCAGAAGAACAAACCTTAGAAAAGAAACTGATGTGGACCGCAATTCCCAGACTCTTCCAGCCAGCATGCTCATTACAAAGCAGAAATCTGTAGGTCACTTTACAGTTTGGAATCACTGGGACCCCAAGGTGTGATGTGAATCACAACTGTTGTCTTCACTTTTGGCTAAACACCTTAAAAATACCATAAATAAATAAAATAAATAAAAAGCTTTGAGTTTCGCAGAGCAAAAGCAGTGACAAAAAAAGACACATATGATAGATTTAGAGACTTGAACTTCATCTTTACTAATTCTCAGTAAACACTGAAGCTTGGTTCACATGGGTGACTTAACTATTTAAAAACCATGTGAGATACTGGACCAGCCTGTGCTGTGGTCCTTAATGGGCAGCCTGCTGACTACATCAGGCCTTGTAGAACACCCATGCCTTTTCCAGATATGTGGGATTTTTCCAGTAAACAGTGGTCAATGAAAGAAAGGAAGCCTCTTATCTTACATGGGCTAACTATTTGGTAGGAACCTACAGTCATTATACTGCCATTCCATCTACCTACCTACCTACCTATAATCTATGCATCTGTCCACCCAAACAGCCAGCCAGCACTTGTCCATCCACCTACCTACTCACATTTCATAAACTGGGCATTTCCTACATCTTGGATTACCATTCTCTTCATCCCTAGCCAGTGTGGTCAGTGATCAGGAGTAATTGTTGCCCAGAGCACCTGTAAGGACTCAGCTAGGAGAAGGCTACTGCAGAATCCATTGCATACAGGATGCCAAGTTTCACTTAGTTGCCACCACATATGCCTGATCCATGCATATGGAACCCATCTGATATAACATGGGAAAGGCACAACCCATCCCAACATTTTTTGTTCTCTAGCCAAAGATACTGATAGAATTATGATATGATAGTATTAATGATGTACTGATGTTCATTGCAACATGGAACCTTTCCTGGGTCAGGGAAAGATCTTGTCTTGATAAACCAATTCCTATCCTTAGAAAGGAATATTTGAATTTGCTTTGATTACAACAAAATGAGGATGATCAATGGGAGACAGTTGGTAAACTACTTGCATCCAGTTTAGCTGCAGATCATTTCACAAGATGGAAATGTTGCATTTCATTTGGGTTGGGCAAATTCAAGATTTAAAATTTGTATTGTGAAAAAATGCAAGCTTAAAAAATTATTGACTTGTACTAGAATTCCCAGAATCCTCCAGCCAGCTGTCCTGGTGGATTCTTGGAACTATGATCCAAGTAAATGAATAAAGAACAGACTGCAAAGCTTATTTTCTACAAAATTATAGCCTGTTTTAAACTCTTATTTTCTGTCATCTCCATCCTGATTTAGAAACCAATTAGTCTGAAATACATGCAGATGACCCTAATGGGATAAAACTAGTTTAAATTCAAAATGCGGGTTTAACAATGTCAGCATTTCCCCATCCTTCTCTTCCCCACTTCTTTTCTTTTGAGTTTCCACAATAGCGTTCCTTTTCTTGAGACCCTCTGTTCTGTCCCATTTAATATTTCAGTTTTAAAGAGGAAGTTCAACTGCAGCAGTTCCCTTTATGTTGCCGCCCCACACTGTAATAAACCAAAAAGAGCAGATAAATCCATCCTTCCTTTTCCCCTTGTGAAATTGGCATTGAACTGGACCCCATTACTGTTAAAAGTTTCTTTTTGAGTTCTCCAATGCAATAGTAAATGTCATTCTGCAGAGAGCAGCTGTTAGCTCAGAACTTCCATCTTCTGTTTGATGAGCAAGACCCCAAGTGCCTGAAGATGTCATAATAAGAGATAAGTCAGAATCCTTTTGTGTTCTAATTAATAAAAAAAAATTAACCCTGGGTCATTCACTGTTTCCATCCCTCCGAGCAGTAATTGTTCGCGGAGAGCCAGTTCAATATTCTGTGTGTTTCTTTTATAGCTGGTACAGATAAAACATAAATGAGGGCACCATTTACCATGGGATTTTCCCCTTCTCCCTATTTCTAAAGCTATCTTTTAAAAATGGAAGGGATTCAGCATTGAATATTAACAGATGTGATTATTCCCATTTATTCAGTATTTTACAGACTTAATGGGGAAATAGCAAAAGCCTTATTAGTGTTTTTTTTTCACACACACACACACACATATAATTAGGACAACTGAAAGGGCATAAAATGTACAGTATGTGAGTTTTTGAGCTTTCCAGATCTCTTAATGAGACATGATGTTACAGAAAGGCAGAGGGTGCGTGTGACTTTTTATGTAGGAGAAAAAGGAGTTCATGTTGAATTCATGATGCCTGCATGTTCAAGTTGAAGTCACGTTGTCCTGCTTGATCACATCAGCAGCTGAAGGACCAGCAGGTGGTATAATAGATTTAGCTTCACCTGAAATTACCCCACAAAATTCTGGACAAGAAAAGCAGACAGGTTTGACCCTCTATTTTTAAAAAATATACAATCCTATTGTAAACTTAGACCTGTCTCTATCTTTCTCTGCTTTTAAGTCTCTGTGCAGGAACTAGTCTGGCACAGTGGTATGAATTTTGCACCACAACGCTGGATACCAGGTTTCGATTCCCAGCTTGGCCATGAAACCAACTGGGTGACCTTGGGCAAATCACACACTCTCAGCCTCAGAGAAGGCAATGACAAACCTTTGAAAAAATTGACAAGAAAACCTCTCCTTAGGGTTGCCATAAGTCGGAAAAGATTTCAAGGCACACAACAACAACAAGAAGCAGGTACCTTCTGTTTGGGATATCTGGTGCCAGTAGGCTTGTCCAAACATAACTGTGTAAGTTACGTACTTACCTGGCAGGGGAGACACCATGATAATAATTGTATAATTTATTTGTGAGCCCTTTCTGGGTCCCTTTCTGGCAAGAAGGCAAAATTAAATAAAGAAATGGATTATTGCCTTGACTTCTCTGGATCAGGTTTCCACCTCTTCATCTGTCTTCATTAAATTTAAAGGATTAATTTGTCACTAAGATTAATAAAGGACATTAAGCCTAACCTGGTTCCCAGTTTAGGTACGATACTAGAACAAAGGTTTGAAGCAAGTTGACAATCCTGGTTATGTGCAGCACCTTTTTGGTCCTAGCCGTCATGAATGATGGCAGAGAGGGCAGAGTGAAAGTTCAGCTGGACTGGTCAGAGATGGCTGATTTTGTAACATTTGCTATCTTAATCATGATTAAGTGTGTAGAGTAGGAACAAGTAAAGGACAGAAGGAACAATCCAAACTGCCTTGGATTCCCATTTTGGGAGAAATGTAGGATCCATGCATTTACTGTCTTGATGCATGCCTATACAGACATAATAGTGTTTACTTCTCTCATTTTCTCAATTTCCCTGGCAAGGATTTTGCTTGATGAATAGCAGGATGTGTCTATCTCTGTGCCAGATATCTGCAGGACGCTATCTTTTTCCCAGGAGAAAAAGAGGGAGCAGTGCAAAAAGCTATCTGGTTTTTAAAACCTTCAGATGAGAGGCCCTTATGACCAAAGTGGATGCTATCGACTTCCTTGCAAAAAGCGGCTTCTATGAAAATAACTTCATTCAGCAGAAAATTCTGGTTTTGTGATACTTCCCACCCTTTATATTAGCTAGAGGACTCTTTCCTGATGAGATAATTATTCAAACTGTTCATAGACGAACCATCTCAGAGTGCACAATACAGGGGTATTGACATGCTGCAGTTCAGATTGGTTCTACTCTTTGCTCAGCACATTTCTCCAGCAACAATGAGTGAACTCTGGTTTAGACTCTTAAGCCCTTATCTCTAGCAGCTGGGTGATATGGTGCTGTAGCTCATGTACTGTTAATTGCCTCAGTGATATATAGCACAGTGAGGGACAAAAAGCACAGGGAGAGATAACAAAAAATTCACATAATGCCATCAGTGAGGAAAGCAAAGCATACATTAAATGATAGCTGCATCTGCACTGCAGAAATAATGCAGTTTGACATTGGTTTACGTTGTATGGCTCAATGTTGTAGAATTCAGGGATTTGTAGTTTTGTAAGATATGTCTGGTGCCTTACCAGTTTACAAATTCCAGGATTCCATCAGATGGAGCCATGACAATTAAAGCAGTATCAAACTGCATTATTTCTGTAGTGCAGATGCAGCCAATATTTAAAAATGCAGCACCCAAAACAGGCCAAAATATAAACAGAAGGAAGCACCCACCATTTGCTCAGTGATTTCCATTCTTTTGTGTTTACTGAGGGCTCACTCACTGATTTGTTTTGGCAAACTCTGAAATAGTCAAGAATCAAATATTGATGTGGAATGTGCAGAAGGGGTCTAGGTCATTGTGGGAGCTTCCCCATGTTTATGCATCTGCATTAGGTTAATGTCATTTTGAAATACATGTTTTAGAGGTCAGATGGGTTGCCATGTTAGCCTTTTGCAGGAGAAGCAATGAAGAGTCCTCTGACACCTTTAAGCCTGCAAGATTTATCTGACACATGTTTTTGTGGAGTATTCTTTTTTTACCCATTCCATCAGGTTAATGGAATAAATATGAATTGTCAGATTATTTTGCATGTGCTCAGGTGGGTGTAGGTTGTAACCAGTGAAGAGAGAGGAGGCTGAAATATGAAAAATATAAGCAGTGGATAGTACTTCAGACATGCAGCTGTGTGTCTTTGAATTCTACCTTAAAAGTAGACTACTCAAAAGTAGACACTAACAAAAAGTAGTTTGCAGGACAGTTGTTAAAAGGAGAAAGAGAGAGGTAGTAATTTTTTGAGCACTGGCCAACACTTCAGATAAGTCTTAAAAATACTGTATGTCTTTCATACCTGATACTTGCTAGTGGAATTTGTGTTTTCCTAAAAGACAAAAATAAAATCCCATTTTAGTCCCAACTAGAACAGACCCATTGAAACCAAAGGCTACGACTAACATAAATTGTGACTATTCCATTTGTTCCAGTGACATTCCATTCATTTCACTGGATTAACATTGGATTTAGCCCAAAGTAGCCCAAATTTCTTCCGAGTATGAAATCTCTCCTCTCCTGATCAGGTCAAGTATTCTTCCTACTGAAGTCCCACCCCACAGTTTGAGAACCCCTGTCATATAGGTAGGGCTTACCGGTCATAACCAGCACTTTTAATTGTGCCTGGAATCAAGCTGGCAACCAGTAGAGCTGGTTCACAGGAGCATTACATGTCCTCTGTAAGTTATTTGAAGTTACTTTCTGAAAAACAGAAGAATATTACAAGCCGTTAGTCTGTGATTCAGAACATACTGAAACACCCCTTGTAATTAGGAAAGCAATTTAACCAACTGATTACGTTATCCATTATTATGTTATAATCTTAGTGTTAAGTATCTGATCTACTGGGGATGCACACAAGGGTAAGATATATTCATCTTTTGCAAGTAAATAGGAATGAGTTTCCTATTTCTCAGGGAATGAGAGAATTCAAGTGTGGTATAAAAGCAACATTTTCTTCCAAAAGACACTGAGAAATCACAGTTCGTCTTAAGGTCTGTATTGTCACTAATACTGTGACTTGCAAGAACTGTGTGTGTATGTATTTACACACACACACCACAGGCTTTTGAATAGCATTTCATCCTCTCACTAATGGTGACTAAAAATATCCACTTAAGTGACAAAGCCACAAAGATTTTGTAGATTTTTGTTTACACACTCCCACGCTATACAGTGGTGTGTGTGTTTTTGTCACAGATAACTAATATAAGCATCTGTGGGCAGCTGGAAAATTCAAAAATTATCTATGTTGGCAGTTTTTGTGGACTTCTTTGCAAATGTCTGAGACTCGTAAGCGTTTGCACATTGTAACTATAAAAGCCCAAAGGCCTTGTATTGTGCAAATAATTTATTGGAACTCAGCAAAATCCCATAGCTTTGGTCCTTTCTGTTTTTATATCTTCTCTTCCCGACCTCTGGTGCTTCCAAAAGCCTTTCTTTACTATAAACAACTCCGCTTTGCATTTCTGAGAATTCTTCCCCCCTCCCCCCACCAACAATAGTAAAAACTCCTTGCTAAAAAGTCATCTTCCAGTGTTTAGAAATGTGAAATTCTTTGTCGGCATGAAAGCGTAGGTTTTATTTTATTTTATTTTTTTAAATGTTCTCGGAGAATGTAAATTTAATCATGATAAGTGCTTCCTCCAAATGTAGCTTTTCTTTATTGTAGGAGTTTGCTGATCACAATAGCAGAATATTTTCAAATAGATAACATATAAAGGCAAGTGACCTTTTCTGAAAAATGCATTTTAGGAAAACTCAAAAGGCTTTTATTGTCTATCATAAAGATTTTCCTCCCTGGGTGTAGATTAGGAGAAGCGACAATAAGGCATTTTGAGGGTTACTAAACACCTCATGGTTTGACTAATAAATTGCTCCCTTCCCCCATCTTCAAAACTAGTTACTATCATGCCATTTGTTCTGGGAAAAGCTTCCCATCCATTCCATCCCTCTTAGTAACATAGTTCACAAATGCACCATTATTACAGAGGTCATCAATAAATTACAGCACAATAGGATTCTTCAACAGCTTTCCATGTTTTCTCTACTTTATACCCTCACCCCATTTTCCCCCAGCTGTACAAATTAGCAGCTATTACAGCAGAAACTAAGAAAAACATTAATACTGTATATTGTATACTGTCCTAATACTGTGCTTCTCATGCATAGACATTCCATTCTGTAATAATTTCCAGTAGGATAATAGTACATTTTTGCCATACAAATACTCATAATGCTAGTCCCTATAGCTAGACTACCAAGGAAGGTCCAAAAATGCAAACAGATGGGCTGTTTCATACCAACAAATTCATTCTGTCAATGTTCATATCCAGCATGACCAGGTCATTTGTAAAGTTTATTGTTCTCTGGTTTCAGGTCGACTCTGACTTAATGAGCACCCAATGATAGAGTTTCCGTGGCAAGATTTATTCAGAAGAGGTTTGCCATCACCTTTCTCTAAGCCTGAGAAAACGTGACTTGTCCAAGGTTACCCAGTGGGATGGCTGAGCAGGGATTTGAACCCTGGCCTGTAGTCTTAGTACAACCCTCAAATTACTCAACCATGATGCTCTCTTTTGTAAAGTGAATGGCTCTCAGCTGCTCCAAACAGCCCCAAAATACTTTGCATCACAATCTCTCAAGCTTTTTCTTGGAAAGTGGCGTAACCTATGGATTAGTGGACTTGAAAATCAAAAATCTACAGTCAAATTTTTCACCATGATGGCAAGGGCTAGCTTGGTGTAATGGTTTGAGCATTAGACTAGGACACTGGGAGAATCATAGACTCATAGAGTTGGAAGAGACCACAAGGGCCATCCAGTCCAACCCCCTGCCATGCAGGAACTCCCAATCAGAGCATCCCCAACAGATGGCCATCCAGCCTCTGTTTAAAGACCTCTAAGGAAGGAGACTCTACTACGCTCCGAGGGAGTGTGTTCCACTGTTGAACAGCTCTCACTGTCAGGAAGTTCCTCCTAAATTTGAGGTGGAATCTCTTTTCCTGTAGCTTGCATCCATTGTTACAGGTCCTGTTCTCTGGAGCAGCAGAAAACAAGCTTGCTCCTTCCTGAATGTGACATTCTGGTTCAGCCATGTAAACCCACTGGGTCACCTTGGGCAAACCATATTCTCTCAACCTCAGAGGATGGCAGTGGCAAACTCCTCTGAATAAATTTGCTGAGAAAACCCTATGATAGGGTCTCTATAAGTCAGAAATGACTTGAAGGTACACAGCAGCTGCTGCGACAGTGAGAAACCTGTGGCCAGGCAGCCACATAGGGTCCTTGATGTAATTGTATGAGATGACACCTACTTTGCAAATACCATCCACATTGGCTCAGTCCACATGAATTAGCTTACGGTCATACAGCAGGAAAAAGGCCCCCCACAGCCACTCCTTAACTCTTAGCCTACCTGTGTTGCCAGGTTGACTGTGCAAATAAGATCCAATCACTTTTTGTTCTCTGCCGTACATTCGAATGGGTATAGATATTATAATTGAGAGTTAAGCATTGCTTGGAACACGCTTTTCAGGTGGCAGAAAGTTTATCTGTGAATTTACAAATGGTTTTCTTTTTTTAAAAAATCCTATTTTCTGGAAGGGTTTTTGGGGGGGGGGGCTTTGCTTTTAAGCTGCTTCTAATGCTAGAAAAGGGTAGCTGATGATGGTTGGAAGTAGTGATGAAGATGTAGCACATATTGCTTGGATTTCTTTAATGTCACAGAAGGTGGCAAGGTGGCTCACTGGGCCAAGATGCTCTGAATGCTAATGTCACTTATGGGTTGGACTGGGATTAGAAGCAATAGGAAGCTAAGAAGGCAGTGTGCTGTGTGTGTTCACATAAATGGGGAGTGGATGACAAAAAAGCCAAGTGAAAGAAGAAGAGGGCAGGAAACAGAATTGGCAGAAGGGAAGGTGACAGTTGCCAAGAAACTTGGCAGTAACAAGGGCCAAAGTTCAGCTATTGATTTGAAGTCACCAGCCTGAATCTTTGCTGTGGGCATCTAAGTTCACTAATTTTTAATTTCTGACCAAGACCTGAACTCCAAACTTGTGAGCCTTGTGGAGATCAGCTGGGCATTTCCGTGCTTCCATTTGGTATCCCGCCTGGTGTAATTGAATATTGGGGTGGCTAACACTTGGTAGAACTGCAGACAGATGCGGACAGTGAGAGCAAAGGACCCAGGCTGTGGTTAAATGAGAATGTGATTAGCATTTTCAGCATGAAACCTTTTGGTCAGCAGGAAAAGAAGAAAAGCGAAGCAGTTTGACACATGAGAACAAGAAGAGCTTCTTGCTGCTGAGACTGTTTTGAAGACTTTGAAATGCCCCTCTTTTGTTGACAAAGCATGCAAATGTTCTCATTATTTCTTGTAATTTGCATTATTAAAGAAAACTTATTACACAGGCTGAAAACTTTCTTTTTCCTTGTAGAGAGACAGTCCAGCTTGCTGACGCTGCAGACTCAAATTGAGTTAACAGCATACAGTTCAAAAGCATTTTTATTTTTATTTTATTTGAGATGCTTTAATTACCTTAGGATGCCCTGCTGTAAGAAGATGGATGATTCCTGTATAAACAGTCGCCTGATACCAGCTCTGTTTATTGTTTGGGGATTCGGATATAATTAAGTGCTAATCCTTTTGAAAAAACAAAACGGGGGGGAAAGTTAAGTGATGAACAATGATATATGGTAGCTTCTGTATCCGTAGAGTGGTAAATCCACCCCAGGTTTAGGTCCAGACATTAAAAGAGCTACTCAAGGTTCAGACATAAAAAGAGCTACTCTGTTTTGCAACTGAAACCTCTCTCAGAGCTGCTTCGATATCATTCAAGAAGATATCATTAGCTATATTTTTTAAAAAAATCAGAAATTTCCTTTCAGGTTTACTGTCCAAAACGACTAGCACAAAAGGAAAAGCAGTAGGGAGGAAAACAGGAAAACTCTGACACAAATTATTAATGTTATAATCTGGTAAAATGTTCTGAAGTCAGGAGAAAGAGCAAGTTGGTGGGAACATGGACATGTCATTTCTCCTTTCTTAGTGTCCATTACTAGAAAATGTATTGTATCAGCATGTGGCCTTTCGGTCATATGCAGTCATTGTCCCATATGGGGAGAAAGGCAGGATATGAATCAAATCAAGAAATGAAAAATAGCCCATCAATCGAGCATAGGCATATTTCTTGGTTGTTTTTGTGTGTGTGTATGCAGGATTGAAAGATTTGAGGTTTCTACTTGCAGGAGATTGGGTTGGGTGTTCTTAATGTATTTTTGTAACCAGCTTTTGGTGGGAATACAGAGGGCTTGGGGGTCATTTTTCTTCCCTGTAGCTAGCGTCAGCCAAGAGGGGAAGCCAGGAAAGGGGTAGGAAAGAAAAGCCCTAAGCCCTGGGTGGTTGTGGAGAACCATAGAGTGGAGAGGAAATGAGCCATTAAAGTGCTTGCCATTGATTGGAACCCCAGCTGCAGCAATGTTTGCTGGGTTTTAGGGCTGATTGGCGGTCTGGTCTTGGGCAAAGGACAGCAAAACCAGAGTTAAAACCAGAGTTATTCAACACCAGAGGGAGTAAACCAAAGGCCTTGCTGACCTCATACTGTTCTGCAAACACCGGCTTGTAACCTTGACAGAGGCAGGTGGGGTGGGATGGGATGGGATGGGGTGAGGGGAAATGAAACACCCTCTTTCTGCCTATGAATGTTGCCTCCCGATGAGGAGGATCAACAGCTTAGCCATTTATTGTGAAAGAGGAGGAAAGCACTAGAGTTGTCTCTGATAGTGGTGAGATTGGCAGTGTGTGTGGATGGGGTGTCAGGGAGAGAAAACTGGAGATCAGTTTTTGTCGGAAGGCATTTAGCAGCGTCTTGGAGTGCTGAAAATACCAAATGATGCACAGTACAAAATGGATGCACTCCAAAAGCCGACCTGTTTCTTTCTTTGCTCGCCACTTGAATTCCATTTGCACTTTGCAATCCTCTAAGGGTTGCCAAGACCTTGCTGGTCTAGCAAGGGAAGTGATCTCTCTCCTCCCGGTTAAGCAGCCAAACACCACATCAGTTTATTTTCACCACTGCTTTTCAGATTTTGGCTTCTAGCTGCGGCATTTCCCCTTGCCTTGCATTCCTGCTGAGAGGAACTCTCACTGTTGCAGTGGCAGAGGAGTGGAATTTGAAATGAGAGAGAAACACACACAAAGAGAGAATTAATATGTTCCCTAGCAGGAGACGTATTAGTCAAAGTGGACAGACGGGGGGCTTGATAGCCCTCTGCCGAATGGGTCCAAATCCTGATCTCTTAATGGGAATCGGTGATGCAAATACGGAGACACTTATTGAGTGTTCCAGTTTTATACCAGATATAAAGTGTTAAAGCTTTTGCAGACGGTTTTATGAGATCTGGATCAGAGGCAATGAAAATATGTTGCTGTGATGTGGGAGGAGGAACAAGCAACATAGAATTCATGGTCTAGTGAGCATCTCTTTTTCAGGTATTATGGGTAAAAGAAAGTTGTTAGTGTTTCTTGCCAAGTTCAGGGTGTGTGCAGATTACTATATAGATGAACGAGGGCCACAGGATGTGAAAAATCAGACTTTATGGTTCAGAAATGTGAAAGGGAATGTCTTATGATCCGGTGTCCCTTAGCATCTATGCCACAGATAGGCAACACACCGGCTTCAGGCCAGATGGAGCTGCCAAAATAATTTGGTACCGCCCCCATTCATCCCCCCCCCCCGGCCAAAACCCCCACCCTCACTGGTGAAATTTAGCTGCAAATTATGCCTTATTTTGCAGCTTTTAAATGGCACCTTCTTGACTTGCCACCAAAATTTGGTAACACAGCCCAGAGTGGCCCACAGTAGATACTGGTTTTCTCCCACATTATGTAATGATAACACTTTGACACCAGTTGAAGTTTGGAGTGCTTTTATTTTGTATTCCTACATGCCCTGGACTTGTACTGGGTGCCCGTTGTCCTCTCTTTTAACTCAATGAGTCTATGATACGACTCCATCATATGAAATTCTGGGGTTGGACATTTAGTGAGATTTTTAGAAATCTCCATCGGAGAGATCTAGTGCCTCCTGAAGCTGCAGATTCCTGGATTTCCTGTGACAATTAAAGAGGTGTCAAAGTGCTATAATTCTGTAGTGTGGAAGAGACCCTGCCTTTATCTCTGGTTGCAATGAACCAAAATAATGAACTCCAATGTGGGGCAAGGTTACTGTGTTTGGGGCTGTGTGGCTTAAATAAAAATGGAGCAGGGTGCGGAGAAAGAGTATAGGAGACATTTCCCTATCCCATAATATTAAGTCATCATCCAGTGTTGCTGAATAGTGGGTGGTTCAGGACAAATAGAAGGAAGTATGCTTTCACATAGCACCTAGTCAAGCTCCTTCTCCAAGACAGAGTGACAGCTGCCAGCTTGTGAAGCTTTACAAGGGGATTATGCATTCGGGGATGATAAGAATATTTTTGGCTGTTAGTCATGATAGCTATATAGTATTTCCAGTACTGGAGTCAGTGGCTGAGATACTATGTTAGGCTTGCATAGCGTAAATTTCCACGTGTGGAGTGATGAATTAATTGTGCTACATGCTCCTTGACATTGTGCAGCTGAACCAAGACACCACATGTCTGACAGAATGCACAGCCAAGTGTGCGTGCAATGTGCATATACAGTCAGCCCTCTGTATCCAAGGATTTTTTATCCATGAATTTGAGCATCCATGGCTTGGAAATATTTTAAAAATATATAAATTCCAAAAAGAAAACAGTGATTTTGCCATTTTCTATAAGAGACACTGTTCTACTGTCCCACTGTATTTAATGGGACTTGAGCATCCGCAGATTTTGGTACTCACGGGGATCCTGGAACCAACCCCCAGTGAATACCAAGAGTTCATTTTAACCACCATGAACTGAATGCAAACATTCATCATTGGACAAAAATGCCTGTCCACTTTCATAGAGAAAAGATGCCAACAGGATTCCAGCCAATGTGTCTTAAAACACATTGATTGATCAACGGAGGGGCGGGAAATAGAAATAAATATTTATTATTATTAAAATATCTGTTGCTGGGGAGCATGAGTGCATTGATGCTGTTGCACTCTAGCACTGCTTGTGGGTGTCCCATTCACATCTGGTTGCCTTCTCTGGGAATAGAGCACTCTTACATTCACAACAGCATAATGTATACTGTATATGATGGCACATGAGAATGGCCCTTTCTCACAGATGCTGAAAGTGTGGCTGGGCTGACAGGTGTGTTTGTAGGGAATGGAGTTTTAGATCTAATTAGTGATCTCACATATGTTCTTAGCACATGAAGGCTTCAGGTGAGATCCCTTTTTGGCACACCTTTATTGTTGAAAGGAATAGTTTGTCCTTATATGGAGAGCTAAATGTACCCTGTTCATGCTCAGATGCCACTTTTCTAGATTTATTGGGAGTGGGGTGGTATTATTGTAAATCTATACTGGGATGGGCAGTGTAGGCTTCATTGCCCCCCCCCCCCCCCGGTTTCAGGGGAAGAAACGTCCCCCCCCCAAAAAGCCACCCATATCTGAAAAAGCGGATTATAAAATATTATGAAATTTTAGAGTGATTAATGAGATTGTAAAGACAAGATGTTCATTTATTGATTACCCTCCGTGCACACATTTATTTCTAAAAGCTATAAAGCCAGGTAGACCTTTAAGCAAGACTGTGTTCAGCAGTGCTACTCAAAGTGGAAACAAACAGGAAATAGGGTACCAATCCCTGGCCCATTCATGGTTTTTCTTACCTTTACTTTTAAAGAGCAACTAATTCCTCAGTATGATGTAGTGGTTTGAGGATTTGGACTATGGCTTTGGAGACCAGGGTTAATTTCCCTACTTGGCCATGGAAATCCTGTGACCTGGTTGTTTTGATGCCTGATTAATATTTGATATCTGCTGTTTTATCTTGTTTCTTATGATGGGTTTAACTTGTTTTAATCTCTAGATTGCACGCCATAGGCAGGCTTTTTACATATTCTTGATTTTATTTGGTTTTTGTACAGTTCTGTGTACACTTACGGCGCTTTATAAATAAAGCTTATTATTATTATTATTATTATTATTATTACTACTACTACTACTACTACTACTACATTGGGTGACCTTGGAGGGGTCTCAGCTCTACTCTCAGCTCTACAAAGCCCTAGGATAGTTAGAAACAACTTCCTCACATCAGACAGCTTGTGTATCACTAATACACAGTATCAGTTCATTGTAGTTCCTGGTCAATCACTTTATTTTCTCTTTTTAAAAACAAGTATGGGCTTTATAGTCTTTATGTCTTGGCATTTCAGAGGACTAGAAAAAATAATTTTCTTTGTTAATTGATTTTGATAGTTTCTTCTGTGTTTTTTTTAACCAACTGGCTAAAACCAAAGAGGTTCTTTAAAATATTCTCAAATCATTTTTTGTCATTGGAAAATGGAAGATTATGTTAATAATTGAAAGAAGGGAAAGATATTTTCGAAGAAGATTAAAAAAAAAGTCATCACCATAAAGGTCCATTTGTACAAATAATAAAATAATATTTAAATAGGTAAATGCAATTTATAATTACTTTCTGAGAAAACTCTACTTTTAATATACCAAACATGATAATTTTATGCTGAACCAAGTTATACATGACACATCATATGTTCCTAAAGTAACAATGTGGCATTCAGTCTGTAAAGGTGGGTAATAATTGTATTTTTTTTTCCATTTTACTTTTTCCAGAAGAAAAAAAAAGTGGGGGAGAATTGTGTGGCACCCAGCTTCAAAATTTCTGAAAGGGTTACAGTTCTAGCATTTGTCCACCTTTGCTGTACATACACGCACAGTGCCTGGCATCTTAGGGATTGTATTTTATTTCATTTTATTTCTGGTCTGTTGGCCAAAATAAATAAATAGTGAACATCTATGAACCAGTGCTCTAATGAATCCTCAGTTTAAAAGGGCTTTCTCCATTCAGACAATTGCTGCGCAGTTTCCATTAACATTCCCACTTGTTTCTTCTATATGAAGGTGTTGTGTCTATTTTTCTTAGGCTTGTTTAATGCAAGGATATTGACTGAATGTCTTTTCACATGGCTGAGTCACTGGATGTAGGTGTGGGAAAAAGTTGCTTTATGCCTTCCTGGTTAGAAAATGTCAGCAGATGAAGGCACTACACTCCCCACTTGAAGCAAATTTGGTGTAGCTCAGCCTTTCTTAAACGTATACCCTCTGGATGTTTTGAATTACAACACCCATCATCCCAGTGAGCATAGCTATAGTGGGTACATATTTGAAGAAGACCAGCTTGGGTACTTGTAAATCCATTAGCTAATGGTATTACGCAGCTAGTTCTAGTATTATGCAGATACTTTCTATCTGTTGTTTCTAGGCCAACCCCATGCTCTGCATTTTCAATGTGATCTATAAATTCAATCTATAAAAGCAAAGTGAATGCTATTGTTAAATGCAGCCCAAGATATCGTGCTGTCTGAGCAAGAACAGTTAATAGGACACCTCCACAAGCCATGCTACACAGCATACATTTGTTGTTGTGCCTTCGAGTTGTTTCCGACTTATGGCAATCCTAAGGCAAACTTCTCACAGGATTTTCTTGGCAAGATTTGTTCAGAGGAGGTTTGCCATTGCCTTGCCTTGATACATGCCCAACCATTGTTAGCATCTGAAGGGTGGGGGGAATCCCTCTCTTCTTCCCTGTTAGTGAAAACACAACAATAATGAATTTACAGCTGACACTGTGCTGATGTTTCATGATGCCCCCAATCTTCTGTTCACTCTGCCTAATGGTAGGGCCAATTCGGATGATAGATCGGAGCTTTTTTCACATTTATAACCTGCACCCTTATTAACTCCATTAGACAATTATTATCTGTTGAAGATCAGAAGTATGTGACAGTGCTAGAGATTTCAGCAATTAAATAGCAAGTCTTCCAGTTGTGTTCAGTGCTATCTGTATTTTGGGTTAATGGTATGGAATGAACTTTGTCGGCTTTTAATTTTTTTCATGCATAATAAGGGAGTCAAAAGTTGTAATCAAATGTTTAGGAAAAACCCTGTTGACCTGTATAAACAACTCCTTCTTTGGCATTGGTTGAATGTCTCGTTCTAATCTTTATTAGCAAGCCCAAACTCACTAATTAGAGGAAACAACTTTGTTTGGAAATAGCAAGGTGATTATTAAAAACAACAGCAGCAACCAATTCTACAATGGTTAAGTGATTCAGTGGATAATGGTGGCTGGCTTTTCTTGCATTTTTAAAAAGAAACATTCTCCTGTGCCTTTTTTTAGATTAAGCAAAGTACGATGAAATCATACAATCATAACATTTCTTTTTCATTTAACTCCACAGGGCTTGATCTATTCAGTGTGGTGGGTGGGGGGAGAAGCCATCAACTTTCTGGAGTTGAGCTAATGATCATTGATCGCATTTGTCTTGTGCAATTTGTTTTAACGAGACAGAAAATCTTCCAAGAACTATCTTGTATGCATCAGCTTAGCTCGCCTATTGATTTAAGTTGCAAATGATGAAGGGAAGCAAAGACGAGGGGTTGGATAATTCTATCATATGTGCCTTTCTTTTCTTCCTGTTTTCCCTGGATGGCAAATATGGCTTTGCAATACTATTTGTGTGTGTGTTTGGCTCCCTACATACATGGAATTGACAAAAGTACCTCTGAGTATTCCTTGCCTAAGAAAACCTTGCAAAATTCATCGGGTTGCCATAAGGCTACTTGAAGACACACACAGAGAGAGAGAGAGAGAGAGAGAGAGAGAGAGAGAGATGTAGAACCTCTGTGTTAGCAAATAAAATGAATCATAGAGTTATTGTTCAACTGTGAAGAGCCCTAGCTCACTTGTCCAATATATTATTTGTATGCAGCTCCCAGATTTGATCCTGTGCATCTCCAAATAGGACAAAGAAAGACAATTCTGGCAATGCTTAGTTGATAGACCAGCAGTCTGATGGTATATACAGTCAGCCCTCCACATCCATGGATTCAAGCATCCACAGACTGAATTTAAATATATATATAGAGAGAGAAAGAGAGAGACTGAGAGGAAGCCCTGATTTTCCCTTTTTATATAAGGGACTCTATATTACTGTGTCATTGTATTGAATGGGACTTGAGCATCCCTGGATTTTGGTATCCACAGGGCTCCTGGAACCAAACCCCAGCTGATACTAAGGGCCCACTGTAGTTGTATCTTATTACTTCTAGTAGCCCTTTGTGATCCCATATCTGGTTGTAGATCAGTGGTTCTGAGGTGCCCATATGTTGCTAGACTATAGCTCCCAGCATGTTTGACAGTTAGCCAGTCTGGCTGGGAATGTTAGTTGTAATTTGGGTAGAACGAGATTGAGCAAGGCTGTAATTCACCCTTTGCTAAATTGATACCCTGCAAGTGTTTTAGACCACAACACCCATTCATCCCAGTCAGCGTGGGGCTTGTGGATTATGGCATTTGTATCAAGGATTATGGAAGTTGTAGCCCTAAACATCTGGAGAGTACAAGGTCTGCTGTAAATGCTTCTGACCTTTGGGGTTATTCCCAAGATGGCTGTCAAGCATATTTCAACTCAGTGGTATTGATTCTCCTTCTCAGAGTGGAGATACTCTTGTGAATTTACCTCCGGGCTTTAACATTCTTAGCCTGATGAGGGAAGTAATTGTTCCAAAGCCCAAAGCACAAGGAAAGCTGGATGAAGGCTGTTTCTTTTGGTGTGAAATAGCAACTTGTGTTCATTTCATGCTGCTTTACTCCCTTTTTTGAGCTTCCCTTTTCTCTCTGCAATTGAAAACATAGTTAATATTTTATGAAATACTTAGCATCCGATTGTAACCACCACCTCCCTGCCTATCTCTTCCAAGGTGAAGCTTTTTCCTTCCCTTTCCCCACTTATTAATAGATTTTGTTGCTATTATTATTCTAAACATTTTTGAAATGAAAATAACTCTCTGCAACTTGATAAATCATTTTTAAGTTCAGGTTTTTGAATAGATGTTTCTCTCTCCTTGATAGCTATGAAAAAAGGGATAAATAAAATGATTCCAGTGAGGAGAGATAAGTTTGAGATGTATGATCTTGGCATGGATTTTGTGAAGACAAGGAGGAAAAGCCAACTTTATTGTGTTGGGAGAGCATTGTCTGGTGTGAGTTCCATATTAAAACTGCTGTTTATTTCATACATAAACTTTTATTTAAAAAAGACTTTTAAGATATATTCTTAAGAATATTCTTCATGCCCCAGCCCTAACAAGGATGTCTAGTTGTGGATCTTCTTTTGCTTCTTTTCAAAAGTCACATTGTTATTCATGAATAGATGGGGAAAATATTACAAGAGTTCCAAAAATGGACTTGAACGTTTCAGTTTAATTGTCTGAGCCTCCTTGATTTGAAAACCTTTTTTCTGGTAAAAGAAGATGGAGAAAAAAGCACCATAACAAAAGCTGTGTCAAAACTGCTGTCGCTGTTCTTGGTTTTTGTTGCAGCTTTACAGGAGCTTATATTAACAACTAAAATTTCTTTTCACTTTTGGTAAGTAAGGATTGCCTCCAGGTGACTAGTCAGAAAAGCATTGCAAAAGATGTGCATTCTTCCATATATCTGGCTGCAGATTACTTAGAATGCAGATGTGAGGGCAGTGAAAAAATACTGTGATCTAGTAACTTTTATGGATTTACTTCATTATTTGAATATTGTGAAGTTTTATTATTCAGTCTTACTACTGTTCAATAGGATAGAACAGTGTCTCGTTTCTTATGTAAGTACAGTAAATGCATCCATAATTTTGCTGGCAGAAATCCTTGTGTGCAATATTCATGGAAAACTAAAGTATCAATAAATGTAATAGGATACCTTAAGTATCACCTTCTTCGATATAGTCTTCCCCACACGCTCCCCTCATCATGAAGAGATCTTGCTCCAGATTCCCCAGTTACATGTAGAATTACCTGCTGCTCCTAGGAACGGGGCCTTTTCTGTATTGGACCCCACCTCCTGCATTGCTCTTCCAGAAGAAAATCATCACATCATGGCATTATGTCCATATTGCCTGTTCGTTAAATTTTTTATTCCAATTTGGTGGTTATTTTTACAGTCTTTGCAGTCTCTGAAAGGCTAGTGGGACAGAAAATTAGACCCCAGCCTCCATATAGTGTCCTACCCTGGTCTGTTCCATTACTGGAGTTGGAACTTGGTTGCACGGTCCTTCCACACACACAGCCCTTTAGCTAGGAATCCCAGTGTTGTTATTGTTGTTTTTGTGCCTTCCAAGTTGTTTCCTACTTATGGTTACCCTAAGATAAATCTATCAAGGGTTTTTTCTTGGCAAGTTTTCTTCAGAAGGAGTCTGTCTTTGCCTTCCCCTGAGGCTGAGAGAATGTGTCTTTCCCAAGGTCACCCAGTAGGTTTCCATGGCTGAGCTGGGATTCGAACCCTGGTTTCCAGAGTAAATTGGGGCTAAATAGAGAAGATTACTGGGTATATAAAAAAGGAGACACAAAAAAGGAGAGAAGTAGCTGTCAGCTGTGACCCTGCAGTGTGCCCCCCAGATTTAAAAGACACTTGTGAGGGAAGCTGAGCAGAAGGTCATTTCTTCATGCATTACAATTTATTAACCTCTTTTCAAGAAAGCAGAAAGCTAGAAAACTTGTGGTTTATTTGTGAGAGTGGGAGCACACGCACACACACCCTTTTAAATTGTTTCTTGGGCTTCATTTGAAATATGTGTGCTGTGTATGGACTAAAATGTATGTATGGTGAAGAAAAATCATTCATTTTTGAAATCCCAGTGTTTTTCATACCCTGTACAAAGGTGGCTACTTTGTGGCATGATGTTCACTGTAACCGTAAGAGTGAACGATTTGTCATTTTGGGTCAAAGGGTTTAAAATATACACAAACACATATAACGCAAACCTTCCTTCTGAAGCCTGGACAGCATGTGTAGCTTACAGAACGCCCCATAACATGGCAGCAGCTGAGAATGTCAAGCTGTTATAGAGTTGTCCATTGACTGATGCTACAGCTGAGCAGTGGCCTCCTAAGGAACATTTAATTATACAAGCCGCATGTACAGATCCTACAATTCAAATTCATTTCCCCAGCAAGTAAGACAGGAAACAAATGTACTCAACAGTTGCTTAGCTAGAGGAAGACTACTGTTACAGTACTTCTTGGCCAGCTACATTTCTGGCGAGCCCATCTCATCTTAGCCCAACAAGGAAGCTGGCCAGAGAGACATTGAGGCAGATCATCTATGAGAAGATCCAGAGGGCCACCAAAATGCAACCAATAGAACGACGGAGCTTCAGATTTTTTGAGAGGAGAACTGCTGACGTTTGGCATGGTTCAGTGTCCCGATGGCTTTGCTCAAGTGCTCTCTGCTCATCTGGCTCTAAACATCTTCAGCCATTAGTGTTGCAGGGGCGGGCATTTTTTGCACTGACAGTTATTGGTTAACGGGCCGTCTAATAATTGCTCACCTGTCTGCCGGAAATTAAAAGAATGCCAAATAGAGAATCAGCTGGAAGCAATGTTGATCAGACACAGTTGGCTTGTGTTTGAAAGAAGACTCTCTACTCCGATTCTGCAGCATATTTAGGCTCCACACATTTTAAATCCAGAGATTTTTTTGTAAATGAGGAGGTAGAGTTCTTTGCACACCTTTGGTTGTTGGGGTTTTTGTGAAACTTTGTGCATCCTTGAGCCTTTCCTCTCATCTTCTCGGTTGGCTCCAATTTTATACGTACAGTAATGGTGTGATGCAATAAGGGCTCTGCATGTGTGGTTTTTGCTTCTAACCACAAAATCACAGCCCTGCCGCAGAATTGCAACATTAACTGGAGTGCTCACTTATTAGGTTGTGGGACAAGAATTTATGAGTCAACATCCTCAGCTAGTGACCGACAGTTGCACAAGTCATTTTTTTCAGTGAGAACGAAATTTCCTTTTGAGGAATTTTGAGCATGACATAAGTTGTGTCTTTAATTCCTTTCTTTGGCTTCTTTCCTTACTTCTTTTCTTTTCTTTGCCTCTGCATTCTAAGCATCCACATTCTAGGTTTGGTCATGTGCATAAAAATGTAGAGTTGAAAAATGTAGAGTCAGTGATCAAATGTGGATATTTTTTGTGTTCTTTTAATCCTGTTGAAATGTTTATAATTGGTTAACATGATTGTTTGTACCCTATCCTTAGGTAGGTAGATAGATGCTTTAAAATGTGGGAATTATTCAAAAATTAAGATAGAAACATGTCCTTATTGTCACCTTGGCAAAGCAGCATATACTCTCATAATATGTTTGTCTTTTTGTTCACATTGTTAAAAACCAGAGAGAGAGAGACAGAGTGGGGGGAGGAGAATAAAAAATTATGTCAAAACCTTTGATGTTGAAAAAACATTTGTGTGAGCAGGTCTAATGCTTGTCTCATTCAGTATATTACACATTAGGAATGGAAAGAGTAATTGTGATTATTCATTCCTAGGTCAAAAAACAGGATTCCTGGAAATTGGGTCACCCTATTAGGAAGAATAGTAGACTGAAATGAATCTCTGCTATCTTATTTCAGTTTTCAAAAATCCTAATGTGTTGCAGAAGAATGACTGTGTGTCAGAAAATTTTGGGGGGGGGACCAGTTTACTGCTTAGAAAACGGGTTTACAGTGAAAACCAGTTTTCCTCAACAGCACAAAAAAAAAAAAACCAACAACAACAACCGTTTTCTGCATAGAAACACTGTTTCCTGCTCAAGAAAAAAAATTCCCACCATTTCCCTACACAAAATAATTCCTTTCCAACTTTTTGAGAGGATGCTCAAATATGGGATGGATAGAGTGGACGAAGGCCAAAATACCCTCAAGTCACCAGATCCCATGTGATATTGGAGGCTGTGTAGGCGATACAGTCGACCCTCCATATCTACGGATTCCTTATCCACAAATTCAACCATTCAAGACTTGAAAATACTCAATATATATATATTTTACAACCTTGATTTTGTCATTTCATATGAGAAGCACCATTTTACTGTGCCATTGCATTTTGTGTCACTTGAGCATCCATGGATTTTGGTATCCACAGGTGGTCCTGGAACCAAACCACAGTGGATACCATGGGTCCAGTTAGTTCAGAGGAAGGAACTGGCAAAACCACTTCTGCGTATCCCTTGCCTATGAAAACCCAATGAGAGTAAGGGTGTCTCCGTATGTTGACAGGCACGTACACACACTTTGGAGGAATGTTCATTTTCCCCACAGTGGGGAGAAAACGACCACAATCATTCATCTCCGCATGTGAGGATGAAATAGTGGAGGATTTACATCCCAAGTACATACTGGCACAGTCAGTCTAATTGCACTGAAATTAAATGGCCTCTAAGTGTAGGTTTGACTCCTGTTCATCCTGGCCAAGCAGTGAAACAAGTTGCTGCAAGAGTCTCCTCTTCTGCAGGTACCTGCTCCTCATCCCAATTTCACTGGGTTTAATTAGCTACTATCGGGAAATGACAACTGGCAACCCATGGAGAGAATCCTACCTGAAATAGATGGCCAGCTATCTTTCTTAGCTGTTGGGTGTGTTTACTGCCACCAGCATCACTACTTTGATTTAAAGTACAGAGGTGGCCACAGCTGGCCCTGTTGTAACACAGGAAAAGACTGGGAACTGGGGATGGGGAGTGTCAAGTCGAGTGTGTGATTTCTCGGCAATTACACAAACATACTCTGTGGCTTCCAGGTCAATAAGAAACTTTTAAGAGATGCTTGTGCGGTTGTCAAGGTCCTCCGTCATTCGTCTCCGCATTCTTTACCAAAGCAATGTGTGGCTCTCAGAAGACTTGAAAGCAAGCAGCTTACACATACACAGAGGAAGGGAAGTGTAGGAAAAGCAGAGATGAATCCACCCATTAACCAAAGGCAAAAATTTGGTTGTGCATGAATTGTATTTGTGGGAGAGATAATTGGACCTTTCACAAGGCGGCTTTTGGGTGATACTTCATGTGGTGTTTCCATGTTGAATTTGTGGTAGCAAAACCCCTGGGATATTTCTCTGGTGGATTTGTGGTAAAATTCATAGCATAAAATTGAGCAGCCACTGGTGTTGCTCCCATTGACTCTATCCAGTATGGTCAGTGGTTTAAAAAAAGAAAAAAAAGAAAAAAGCTAGGAGCTGCAAAGCAACATTTGCAGGGTCACATTTTACCTCATGCAACTCAAAACCATAGGCTGGTTTCTAATAAGAGTCCAGGGATTCCACTTTAACTGGCTTAGATGGCAATATCCTAGGGAATTCTTGGCTTTGCAATTTAGGGAGGGATACTTCAAATTCTCTGCCAGAGAGCTCTAGTGCCTCACCAAAATTTAAATCCTAGGATTCCATTAAAGCAAAATCATAATGCTGTAATTCAGCATTCTACATTTCACTTTTCACATTAGCCATCTGATGGCCATGGGAAGCTCTTATGTATCACATAAATTCAGTAGCTTCTTCCCACTCTTGGCACCTGAGAAGTGTTTATGAGCAGTAACAACTGCCAGCATGGTATAGTGGTTTTGTGTGGTGGACTACAACTCTGGGGACCAGGGTTCAATTCTCAGCTTGGCCATAAAACCCCCTGGATGACCTTGAGCAAGTTGCATGTTCTCAGCCTCCAGGGAAGGCAGTGGCAAACCTCCTCTGAATCAATCTTACCAAGAAAACCCTATGATAGGGTCATTTTAGGATTGTCATAAGTTGGAAACTACTTGAAGGCACACAACAACAAACAACTGCTAACAAACTCCCATTTTAACTCTGGCCATTTTTGTGCCAGCTGTATAGAGAACTACATATGCTAAGCTCTTTTTGTATTTTTCTGTTTTTAAATTAATTACAGAGTATAGGAATTAATTAAAATGATTAATTAAAATGCAATTAAACTGGCTTACAAAGAATAAATAACTTTAGAATATACACTTTTAATGGAACAACTATTTATTTATTTCATGTAAAGCAGCCAGCAAGCAACAAATTAGTCTTAAATGTTCCAAGTTCTGTTGATGTCACATACACATTGTAGGGTCAAAATGTGACCAAACCCAGCTCATTGTTGGCCATGGAAAGCTTTGGGGATCGGCTGGATTTTTGTTTACTTTTTGTGTTTGCCCTGGATGGGAATGAGCACTGTTGACCAAATACCTCCTTAGACATCCTGGAAACTAATAACATTAGATAGTCCTACATTGCCAGCTATTGTGTTAAAAATAAGTCAGTTTTGTAGGAAGAGGGGAAAAATGTGAATCCTCAAGAAGAAATGATGTTAGAGAATGGCTGAATATTTGTGTTGGTTGCCCAGCATGTTGCTAAGAAACACAAACAGCCTTTTGAATTGCTAGGACGGGCCCCCACCCCATCCTAGCACTGAGTTTTAATTTGTCGCTTTGTGAAAAAGTCAAAATACTGTTAAATAGAATCTTGTTAAGGCATCATGTTTTTAATTTTAGGGCCCAGGATCTCAGAAACATTTACCACTGGTCAGTGCAGTCAATTGAATATTGCAAAGCTTTGACATTGCCTTTTCTGCAAAGTAATTTGTTTTTGGAAACTTCAGAATTTAAATCCTTGTGTATTCCTGGCTAATAGAAAACTGCAGAGGCAGATATAAATATCCTGCCACCTACCTGTCACCTCCCAGTACAAGGCCGGCTGTTGACACTGCCCAGATATATGGAGCTGGAGGATGGGATTCTTTCTGGTTGACCCAACCATTAAATCTCATAGAAATCCTGCACATGCTGTGACAAGATTGAAAGCTAAACCCTTTTTCTTTATGCTCTTTGTTGACCGGCTAAACTTTTATGGTATACCTTACAGCATCTATCCCACACTCGCCGTCCTCACCCCAATCTGGAAAGTGCCCATTAATAACTGGCACTTTCCAGATTGTTAGCCAAAAAAAAAAAGCACTACTAAGGACAGATGCAAGAGGGAAGGTGGAAAAATGTGACTGGAAGAAAGACATTTTGTCCAGGATTTTCAACATTTGCACTTCTTGAATTTTTAATGGCTTTTGTGTTAGCTTTCTTTGTGGCTGTGGGTATTTGGGGTGAAAAATTCTTTCTCCTTTTTCAAAAGAAAGATTCAGGCTGTAGGTCTGTTCCAAAGTTTATTGGCCTTTATTATTATTTTTAATTAATGCATCTTATTGATTTCTTTTTTAATTCATCCCAACACATGGCAATGAGGAAACAGGATGTTGGGCTAGATACACCACTGGTCCTATCCAACAGGGTTCTTCCTGTAGTTGTATAAATTCAGGGAATTCCACTGGTCTTTCTGGCTCTGTGGCTGAGCAGTGGTACATAAGATGCTGCATAAAAGGCAGGTGCCAAACCACCCCTCAAAAAACAAAACAAAAAACCATGCCATTTCCCAAGAGAAATATACAGTGGTTGAATGGAGTTAGACTGTGATTTGAAGTCAGTCCTCCTTATGTTAATGTTAGAAACATTACTTCCAGTCTTTTTGATGCTGATGTGAAATTCTCAGGATATCCTGGTTGAGAGAGCTTTTCTTCTGGGTACAAAATGTTCCTTCTATTCCTGTTACCATCAGATACTTGGAAACTAGATCTACCATGCCAAAGGGTCACTTTGATAATGACCAGAGAAAGTAGATAGCACACCTTCCTTGTATTGATTTGCTGAAATTATAGCCTGCAACACTTCCCCAAAAACACAACTAATTACTAGGGATATCATTTAATGTCTTGTTTCTTTATTTATTTGCAAGTAATCATCATTCAGAAAGCAATAAAAGGAATCAGGGAGAAGTGTCGCTATCAGGACAAAGGTTCTGAATACATCTCTTGAGCCGAGGCAGCATTGATCTGATGCTTGCATTTGCCTTTCTCTCGACTGTTTGCCATTTGCTTATTTCTTCTGCTCCGTCACCATTAGTCTCCTTCTAAGTACCATTACTGTAAAACTTCCCACTGAGAAATTTATACAGAGAATGGGGTTTCTGATCTCTTTAAAATAAAATAACCCAAAAATAGATCTTGTGGGAGCAGTTTTCCACACTAAGAGTGAAGCCTTGCCAAAAAAATGTTTTAATGCAGATTTGGGACCTAATTATTTTTTCTCACCCTGTCGTAGCTGTAGTTTTGCAATAGTGTGAGCAGCATACCTAACATTGCTCAAGCTTTGTCTCTCTTTCACTTCGACTGCTCTTGAGGTTGCTGCTCTCCCAATGCCAGATACTACTTCCCGCCTCACTATTTTCCAACTTCTCGCTTCTCCTCCACAAATAATTGGTCATTAGTGGGATGACCTGCAAAAGACCAGTTATTCTAGCCAGGCTAACCACCAACTATCCCAGTCTTTTTCTATCTGGGATAGAAGGTGACTATTCCAAGGATTGGATATTGGTTTGCCTTTTTAAAAAAGATAAAGAAAGAGTAATTAAATTATGTTTTTTCAGGAAACACAGCTGTTAGGTAAGGAAGTGTGAGATATAAAATTGCCACTTTTAGACTTGTAGATGAGGTTATAAATTATTCTTGCTCTGGGCTGAGAGAGCATGAAATGCCTTGTTCATATGAATCTTACTATGTCTTACTACACCTCAGCACTACCCAATGCTGTACAATCCAGATCTATTGTTAATGTTCCCATCATCCTCAGGCTACTATGTGGAGTACCAATATGGCATTTGAAGGTCAAAAGGTTGGTTGGATGTTTTTTATTCATACAAACCCCATAGATTTCAGAGGACTTACTCTTTTTTTAAAAAAAATGGATAAAACTTGGATTTAACCCATTGTGAAACACTATGTCAAGGAAATGGGCACAATGCACTTTTGCCCAATGTGGCTGTTCAAGTGTAACGTTCATATGGAAGTGAATGTACAACAATAAATTTTATAGTGAGCAAGACCATTGGTCCAGTTCACCTAATACTGTGTTTTTGATTTGCAGAAGCTCTTCAGAATTCTAAGCAGAGGTCTGCTTTGGATATACCTTTCCCCCCATTGCTTTGGGTACCAGTTATATTCTAGCAATTAATTATCAGTTTATAATTTAGCAAAGTTTCTTCATTAGCCCCATAAAGGATTCATGCAACATAACTCCAACCTTCCCATCATGACTATCTACTCTGTCATGTTTAAGACAATATGAATCTTGTATTATGTAATTCCACCTGGAAACCGTTCCTTCTGATCCCCCAATCCTTTTGGTATACGTTAGAATAAGACCAAAGCAGTAAGCAAGTAGTAAGGTTCATTGGTGGCTACATCTCTGCTTGTGTTAAATACTAAGTGTGACTTCTTGTGGCACTTTGATGTCCTAACTTTTGTATCTCTGTGTGCAAGAGTGTGTGGTCATGTTGATCCCTGCCCTAGACATGTGACATATTTATCAAGAATCGGTCCATACAGGTTGAAGCCTCCTATCCATTGGATTTTTATCCAGTTGCCATTAGCATGAGAAGATAAGATGACTCCTGCTGGATCAGATCAGAGATCTGTCTGGTCCAAAATTCTTTTCACAAAGGACAGTTAATAGTGGGAAGTCCTCCAGCAGGACATGTATTCACCTGCACCCACTATCTCACATCACTGTTGATGACCCGTTTGAATGCTTTTTCTTATATTTCTTCATAAGGCAGTGCATGTAAAAAAAAAACTTTTTATTCCAGCAGGCCTTTGAGAATTGATTTTTCAGGAGAAATAGGACTTATACTCAGCTTTCGTTTGTTGTTGTTTGAATTGGTTTTAATTGGGTGATAGTTTAATTTTTTCTTTACTTTTGTCTGCTGTTAATTTTTAAGTATGTTTGTTCTGAGCAATGTAAGCTGCCTTGAGTCTTCAACTGGGAAGAAAGTCGGATATAAATAAGTATAGTCATTATAATTATCTTTCCACCAGTAGACCAAAAATACAACAACCAACAACTTTTTATTCAGGTGGGCTTTGTGCAATTGTCTGGTTTTTAAAGAAGGTACTTATAATGGGAAGGTGCTGTACTTAGTCACTACTGATGTGCTTTTAAATTACTTTTAAATGGGTTGTGCTTTAGTATTTTAATTTGTTTAATGGTGTTGTGATATTCCAGCTTTTTGTGTTTTTAGTTTATACTGTTTTGAGTTATTCTTCTTGTGAGCTGTCTTGACTGAAAAGTGAGATATAAATCAAATAAATGAATAACTACACACTACCATCTACAATCTGAGAACCTGTTGTCCTAGAGCTCTTGCAATTCTGAAGTCCCTAGCGTTCATAGAATCCTAGTGTTGGAAGAGGCCCCCAAGGGACACCGGATCCAACTCCCCACCATGCAGAAATACACAATCAAAGCAGTCCCAACAGATAACCATCAAGCCTCTGTTTCAAAACCACCAAAGAAAGAGATTCTACTACCCTATGAGGCAGCATATTCTACTGTTGGACAACTTTTACTGTCAGGAAGTTCCTCCTAATGTTTAAGTGGAAACTCTTTTCCTGTAGCTTGAATCCATTGCCCCATGTCCTGGTCTCTGAAGCTGCAGAAAACAAGCTTGTTCCATCTTTAATCTGACACCATTTCAAATATTAAAACACGACAATTGTGTCACCTTTAACTGCCTCCTCTAGGTTAAACATACCATAAGTCTGTTTTTGCATCCGTTTTTTAAGCTGCTGCTTCACCTGGTGGGTTATATGCAGCTTGTGGTCTATTAAGGCTCCTAGATCCCTTTCACATGTACTGTTGTCAAGCCAGGAGTCACCTATTCTATGTCTGTGCATTTCATTTATTCTCCATAAGTGTAATACCTTAAATCTCTCTCTGTTGAAGTTCAATGTACACCTACCCAGCTCATCTACAGCCAGCATAAAAAAATATCATTTATTTTACAAACAGAAAGATGGAAAATTTCCCCTCTCCCCCATATGTACGTCAAAGGCAATTTACTGTGCCTGATGCTAAGGCAGATGGAGAGGAATGTATATTTTTTTTAATAGCTGAATTTGTCACGAATGCAGGAACCTGTTTTGATCAGAGCCCTTTCTTTTTTGGAAAGTTTAATATCTCAGCAAAATGGTAGTTTTATTTGCAACCAGTGGCAGATACAGTGAATGGGTTATTAATACCTAAATCAATATAGTGCTGTCCAGTGTGTCACACTAATTTCAAATGCCGAAACAGGCAAATAAGCAAATCAGGGAGCTTCTAGTAGCAGTTAACTTCCCTCTGATGAATGAGGGGAAAGGAATCACTTTTGTAATGGAACAGAGCATACACTTTCTATGAGTCTTTTCCAGATACTGTTAAATAATATCTTCTAAGAATCAGGTTTTTCTTGGACTACCCAAGAGCCAGCATGGTGTCATGACTTGAATGTTGGACCAAGGAGGTTGGGGAACCGTGATTCAAATCCCCATTCAGCCTTGGAAACTCATGGGATGGCCTTGAGCAAGTCACATTTTTTCAGCTTAAGAGCATGGCTGTGGCAAGCCTTCTCCAAACAAATCTTGTCAAGAAAACCTGAGCATAGTGTCGCCATTAGTTGGAGTCAACTTGAAGGCACATGAGTACTGTACTACAAAACCATTATCAACACGCTTATACAGTAACTCATTACTTGCAAATATCTGCCTAAATTGCTAGTTCAAAGTGATGTCGTGGTTATTTAGGGACACACACGTTTACAGAAATCTGTTTAAGGCATTAGTAGTACATTCCTAGGGTTGTTTTTTTTGGGGGGGGGTTATTTTTGTTTTAGTCAATCATCCTGTAGGTAACATAGAACTATAAAGGGGCAAGAATCAGACTGTGGTCCATTTAGTCCAGGCTGAAGAACCTTATAATCTCTCTCTTCCTCAAACACCAATCTGGGTCCTAGGATGGCCATGCCTTCTTCTTCATAATGCTATTATTGGGTGGTTTCCCGGGTTTTGTGTAGGCTTTTTGCCATTGCAAAAGGCTGAAATGCCTTTGTTAATTTTTAACTAGTATGAATAAGAGGTTCAAGCTAAAGGGTGCTAGTATTTCGGATCCCACCACATTGCCTCAGGCCCTACCTCATAATGTGTTGTCCCGTCCCTGAGAACCTCTCTGAAAGAGAATCCAGAGTTTACATTGAAAGAAGCTTTTCACCCCTAATTTAGATCAGCACATCATCATCCACCAGTCCAACATCTAAGGTAGCTACCTCATTCTGGCAGGGGCTAGATACAGTTTGTGAGACTTCACAAGGTCCATCTCACCTTTCCTTACTGTTCTGACCTTTAATATCAAATGAACTGTCAAATTAAGAATCTCTAAAACATTCTGAGAACCTTTGTGGCTGAAGATTAGGGTATAAATACATACATACATACATACAATAGCCAGAGACTCCTATGTTTGTGCATGCAGACCCCCTGAAACCTACCAGGCTTGGGCCAAATAAACCCCCACCTGTCTTCTTGGCAGGGAGACTAGACTACACAGGGCTCAATCCAACTTCTGGTTATGTTTTGTTTGATCAGGCTCTGGAGGGTCCCAGAATATTTGGCCCCTGGATCCACCTGAGATGTCCACTCCTGCACTCAGCAATAACCCAAACATCCAATTTGAAAATAAATTGCATAGCAGTAATTTACAGTGGGAAGATGAATTGCTTAACATTGCTACCTGGTAGAAGGGTGCATGCTATAAAGGATAATTTTCAAGAAACAAATTTGTGCATGTTCTGACACTGCATATTACAGTAAAGGGGGCATTTAAGCGATTGTGGAAGTTTATTTACTTCTGTGAGAAGAGTGTATCATGTTCTTTCAAAATCAAAAAGTATGCTCGTGGCCAGACCTATTGTATTATAAATTAAAAAATCTCTCTAATAGCTGCTAGAATTGTACCCAGCTGTTATATTTTTGCCACCAAGCAGCCACAGAACTAGATAAAATGCTCTGGTTTAACAATTAAGAATAGCTCATCATTTTCTCCTCCCATTCATTTCAGTGTTTTTTAATGTACTTTAAAAATTCCATTCACCCAAGCTTTGTAGGTTGCAACTGTACTTTTCTTTATGGAAAAAAATCTTACCTGCTGAGGCAGAAAGCAACGTATCGCTTCGTTAGAGATGTAGACACTGAATGCAGATATAGATGTTAATGCTTGCCTGTTGTCAAACAGCATACAATAGCACTGTTTGGTTGTTTCTGTTCCCTTGGGAGACAAATTGTTGCAATCAGAAGCTATCAAGTTTGTGTATGTGTGTGTGTGTGTGCGCGCGAGAGAGAGAGAGAGTGCATATGTAATTTGTATGTTGTCCTTAATGAGCATTGAATGGAAAAAGATAAACCAAAACACCATTGATTGTGTATGTGCGCATGAAGATGGGAGAACCAAAAACTGTAGCATTTTGCTTGACGCTGTCCATTGTATAATATCCAGAGGATTCTGAACAGTGCACACAAGGGGATAGTCAGGTGCATGTGGGACCTGCAATAAAATGTTGCAGTGTCGATTTCCAGTGTTCAGGTTTCCAACCTCAAGGGTCCATCCTCTTGCACCCCTGCCATAGTCTTCATTCCATGGTCACTTAACATGGTCACTCCTAATATTGCTGTGGTGAGTCCTTTTAGAATTTTGTTCTGCCAAAACCAATGTATTTCAACAAACTTTGCATTTCCCGCCAGCCTGTTGTTCTTTTCTTTTGTGAATGGACAGTCTTGCTTTGGCTACATAGGAAATGATACTTTTTGGCTGCTGCTACTGCAGAATTAATGCAGATTGACACTGCTTGTCATGGCTTCATCCTATGGAATCCTGGGATTTGTAGTTTGTTGTGGCTCTCTAACAGAAGGCTAAATATCTCGCTGCATTAATTCTGCAGTGTAGATGCCCTAGCTTGTACACTGGAAGTAGAGGGAATTACATATTTGGTGCATTTCCATCTAACCCTTCTTGCATTCTGGGACAGCTTTCCATCTAGATGCTGACCACATTTACACCTGATGAATTTCTTGTTGTCTTAGACCAGTGATACTCAAAGGGGCAGGGCATAACTGAGTGCAAGTTAGGGAACCATTGGCTGCTGGTCTGCTTCAAGTTGCCTAGAAAGGAAGAAACAGTTGTAGCTACAAAGATGGTGGTGATAATCCCTGGCACAATGGTGGTTGTGGTGGTGGTGAAATCTGCCTGTCCACCACATCACATTGCTTAAGCACTGCTTAACTTGAGAGCTGCAATGGACATGTTGATTTGTGTACTCCGCCACCCAGATGGACAGTTTTGGATTTTGGAATATTTTGGAATTTGGAATTCCAGATAAGGAATATTCAGCCTGTACTATATTACTTGTTTATCCTTTGTCTGCCTGCCTGTCAGACTCCTAATCTAGGAATACAGATACCTTAGATTCATTCTCTATGTTAGTACTTTTTGTATTAAATAGACTAACAACTGATTTACACTAAACATGTGAAAACAAATTAGCAGGCGGCAAATACAAATGCTTCTCTGCCCTTAATGAGGGGATGTCTGTGCTGCCTATAGTACAAATACAAATTTTTATTCCGTTTGAGTAACCCTTTGGTATTTTAATGAAGCCCTGTTCGCTTGTACTGCATATGGCTTGCTGTCGGATAGTTTAACACTAAGAAGATCTGCCTTGAATAAATTAGTATATATTTGCAAATTAATTGGTTAATTAGATTTCAGACATCTCTTGGGAACAGGAAAGAAACAGATGTGTGTGCGATAGTTGAGGGAGGAGACAGTGCTTGGTTTTGTTTTTGTGAAAAGCAGCCTTTAAGGGGTGCAGAAGCTTTAAGAAACCACACACACACAATTTTGGTTCCCAAAGCAATTCTGAAAAAGTTGGGATTTGCATTATTATGGCATGCTAATTTGTTTTGGCTTATCAAAGTCTCCGTCTCACCCATTTGGCAGTCCAGGGAACTGCAGAACCTTCCTTATTGCAAGTAAGAATTTGTCCCTTTATTTTAGTACTGCAAAAACAGATCACTAGTGACAGGGTTTCAAACTTGGGTCTTTCTCGACCTTACCTGGGAATGCCAGGGGTTAAATTTGGAACTCTTTGTTTGGAAAAGATGTCCCCTGCTACTGAGCTGTGGCCCTTCCCTGTACTATGGAGACTGGTTCATTTTTCAAAACGGAAAAGGTTTAAAATGGGTGATGTGTCTCCTTCTTTGATCATTCTTTGAAAAGTCTTTAGGAAGCCATATGGAATGAATTTGCAGCTCCGTGCTTTCCAGATTTTAGGGAGGATGGTGGTGAGTGAATGTGGAGATATTAAGCAATGGAGAAGGAAACATGCCAGACAAAAGGACTGGTACAGAATGTCTCCTCCAGCAGAAGGTGCCTGTAGCATCAACTTTGATTCTTGGGAACACCAGATGTAAACTCAGAAATGGCACTGTGTGGATTGTAATTTTTTACCAGAACTTCTGAGACTGTCTGGGTTAACTGTCATTTATTATACTAAGTAGAAAGTGAAACATGTAGATCCTTTGAATTAAATTTAAAATAAAAGAGAACTTGAAACTTTAGTTTTACTGGTGCCCAAGCCTTTTGTTCATTCCTTTCTTTATTGGTACTTCTACCTTCTAGAGATGTATCTAGTGCAGCAGTAAGTTTCCACAGTGACCGATTAAATATCTTTGGGAAGTCCATAAGTAAAATATGTGCAACTGCATCTTCCCACTCATATTCACTGACATCTTGTGCAGAGAGGCATATTACATCTGATACTACTGGTGGCAGGTATCAGGACTAATAGCCATTGATATTCTCCATGAATTTGCATAACCCCACTTACATAGTCCCTGAGTAGGCACAGTAGTTGGGTAGTTATTTTCATATTTTTAACCATGTGGTATATTAAGATGTACTTCCTTTTATCTGCCCTGAATTTCCCACAGTTTTGCTTCATTGGAGGAGCTCAGGTTCCAGAATTAAGAATTTCAACTCTGTACTATGGAGAACATGACATACCTCTATCATGTTCTCCTCATCCTTCGTTGTTAACTGCCATCAAGCCAACTTCGACTTATGGCAATCCTGTGAATGAATGACCTCCAAGTCACTCTATCATCCACAACCCTCCTCAAGTCTTTAAGACTTAGGATCTGACTAAGAGTCTGTCCATTTACAGTGTGGACTTCTTCTTTTCCTACTGCCATTATTGTCTTTTCTCATGAGTCATGTCTTCTCGTGATATGTCCAAAGTATGACAGTTGGTTTAGTTTAGGCTTCTAGGGAAAGTTCAGGCTTGATTTGCTGTACGATCCATTTATCTTCCTTTTTAGCAGTCCATAGTATCTGTCAAACTCTTCACTAACATTACATTTCAGATGAGCTGATCTTCTTCCTATCAGCTTACTTCACTGTTTAGCTTTCACAATAATACAGTGGGGCCTCACTATTATACAGGCCCTGTGATTACTGCAATCCCTAGTGTCCGCTTTTGTTGGCAACGGGAATGTATATTGAGGACTTCCAACCTGTGGGCCATTCTTTTGTTTTCCATGTTTGCTGAAATCCTTATGCACCACTTTTCTAAGCTAAAAATCCACAAATGTTACCTTTTCTTTGTAGGGTGTTACTCCAGACTCTTGATTGTTTTCATTGCATCTTTCTTCACCTTTTTTAGTATTGCACTGTCCAGATAGAGAAAGATGCACCCAGTTTTTTATGGGGACCACGATCCTGAGGGGCCACCTTGTTGCCTGATGGAGTATCAGTTGTAAGGAGCACTTGTTCTGATTTTCCTAATGCATCGTCCAACAGTTAGAGGAGGCTGAAGGAAGCATCTTCCATTGGAAAGAGACTGCTGAATGCAGTTCATTATTTGACTTCCACTGGGTTGGCCAGTTAATCTAACGCAGCAAAAGCAATGAAGAGTCTTGTGGCACCCTGAAAATGATCACATTTTGAGGTGCATGAGCTTTCATGAGCTGCAGACCACCACACCTGATGTAACAGGTTGCACTGCCATAAAAGCTTCTGTCGAATAAGACTGGTGTGGCTTTAGGGGGTGCCACAAGCCTATTTATCATTTGGTGTTTCATTTATAATTGGTGCATATTGTATGTGACATTTGGAATGTGCCAAAGAAAGAGACAGATTGGGATTTTGTTTGTTTTGTCCTAAGGCAGCTAAATGAGCTTTGTATGGAGAGGTGATTTGAGCCTGGACTTTTGCATCCTGTCCTGACAAGCAAGTCATTATGGCACAGCAGTTAGATCCTTAAAACATTACATGTGTTGAGGTGATACATTGTGTTTGAATATGCTAATTCATTTGATTTAACAGCTTGAGAATCATTTGACTAAGTAGCATTTAATCAGAAAATAAGTAACATAATGGGGAATGTTGGTTTTCCCTTTTACATCTTTAACTTGATGAATATGCTGGAACAAAGTAGTTGAGAGATGGGGGGGGGGCAAAACTAAGGATTTGTGTATTCATTAGTGACCTCAGCACCTTCAGAATAACATCACTTGATTAATATCAGCTTAGGAATGGGGAGATTTAGATTTCAAGGACAAAAAGTGTGTTCAAAGATGGGGAGGAAATGATTTTCAATTTAAATGCAATGTAAGAGCTAATTGCCTTTCTCCTGCTTAAATTAACTTTACTCCTGTGCCTGGCCCCATAGAAACAGGGAATTAATGAGACTAGACACAGAAGTAGTCCTAAGTGGATGCCAGTGGCTTTAACAGGTGCTAAGACTTTATGGTTACTGCCAAGCACTTCTGTTTTTAGTCAAGGAATATTTCAGACCTTCCTACAGGTATCTTGTACAATCATTTATCTTACTGCAATTTTGCAAGACATAGAGCAGCTTTTAAATTATTGGAACCAGAGTTTGATATACTTAGGAACTGCTGACATTTTTGATCTTGGAAACTAAGCAAGGTCTGCCCTGGTTAGTGCATGGATGGGAGACCACCAACAAAAACTAGGAATTGTAGGCTATATTTTAGAGGAGAAAACTGGCAAAACCACCGCTTAAGTATTCCTTGTCTAAGGAAACCCTAGGAAATTCATGGGGTCATCATAAATTGACTGGCATCTTGAAGGCACATAAGCACACGCATGCATGCAATACTTCTTTTTTCCCTCCTCACATATGAAATATTTTTTTTATTTATCCCAACAGAAGAAGTTTAAATTACATAAAATCCTGTGTTCAGTATTCCTATACATAGGGACATTGCTAGAGAATTTAAATGACTTCAAGAGTTAGGCCCATAGGGTACAATTCTGCTTGAAATGTACACATGCTGATGTATTTCTACATTTTCCATGTACAAATAGTTCTGGGTCCAGGACTAGCAAAACCCATTCAAGTTTAGGCTTTAGTGGTCATATCTCACCTTCTGATCAAACTGACCCAATGCCTCTTGTATCTGGCTGACATCTGAATGCTGCATTGAACCCTGGATCTGGTTACCTGCCTTCCTCTGCCTCCCAGTCCATAGCTCAGGAGAGTCACATATTTTTTTAATACAGCTCCTAAAATGTATCAGCCAGCATGGCCGCCAGAGAAATTGTGTTCCAAAGAAGTAACTTTTCCAAGGTGTCGTTCGCCTCCTTCCAAAATCATTATGAATTCTCTACAAGTCTGGTAGTGAGTGTCCTCCTGGTCACAGCAGCAAACATGCCCTATAGCTACTCAAAGTCATGCCCCCTAGTCAGGAACCAGTCCCTGAGTCATTGGCTGCCAATCCTTGGGGAGTTTTCAGGAAAGTAAGAAACAGTTGCAGCCAATGGGCACAAGCATGGGGTCCATCTCTGGGACATTTGGGGGAAAAGAAAGCTGGTGCCCCACATCACATAGCCTGAAAAGCACTGCCCTGCAGCAGCACCAGGCCAGCTGTTCTACATAGGCTATGCTGCCACCATGTGGTGACTCTAGTTCTGGAAGGAAAAGAATTGCAAACCTTTCCTGCATGAAAAGTTGTACATCGTGCAATCCACTGGGTGAACCTATCAAATTCTCTCACGTTCAGGAAAAGGCAATGGCAAACCTCCTCTGAGCAGATCTAGTCAAGAAATCCCCATGATAGATTTGCCGAAGGCACACAACAATAACAACAGAGCAATGGCACCCTAGTGTAGAGCCAGTATAGTGTAGTGGTTAGATTGTTGGACAATAACTCCGAAGACCAGGGTTTGATTCCCCACTTGGCCATGGAAACCCATTTGGTGACCTTGGGCATGTTTCTCACACTCAGCCCCAGAAAACCGTAAGTCAGAAACAACTTGAAGGCCCGCAACAGCAACAACAAGGCACTCTGGTAGCTGACCAAAATACCCTAAAGACACCAGGTCCCATCTGATCTTAGAAGCTAAGCAGGGTCAGATGTGGTTAGAACTTGGATGGGATAGTGCCAATACATACTTGATGCTGTAGTTTATATTTCAGAGAAAGGAACTGGCAAAACCACCTCCGAGTATTCCTTTCCTATGAAAACCTAATTAAATTCCTGGGGTTGCCATAAAGCGACACACATACACACATCTGTTGCATTCTACAACATATTTTGAATTATAACTCCCATAAGCCCTAGCCAGCACAAGCAATGTTTGGGGGCTGTGGGGACTGGAGTCCAAAATATCTGCTTTCTATGAACACATCCAGCAAATAATAAACTACGTCATTCTGTTCTTGTTCAAATCATGGAACGGGAGTGCTGAGGATGGGAGGGGTGGTTCAGTGGGTTGGTGCTTTCAAACTACACAATTATAGCACTATGGTTCCACTTTAACTGCTGTACAAAATCCTATGGGATCCCAGGATTTGCAGTTTAAAAGAACAATATTTGGAATTCTTAACAAGAGAGCTCTAGTGCTTCACTGACCTGCAGACCCCAGGATCCAGTAGAATGTAGCAACAGCAGTTCAAATGGAATAGATAATGTAAAAGGGCCCAAACAGTGATTTCGTCAAAGGCAACCTAATAAGTTAATGGTTTAGGTGAGATTTAAATGGAGAGGCCATCCTGATTCATCACTCCATCCCTTAACCATTGTGTGCTATTGCTGGCTTGAAGATGATTTCACACAGTTGTTGAATCTTGGGGATCCCACCAAAATCAACAAAGCCAGTTATTAGGAGACAGGGAACAGGCCTTCTTGGAAACCTTATATGGGCCAATATGGAACAACAAGGTCCTAGGGAATATTAATCCTTAGAAGACGATACCACTACCACCAGATTATTCTTCCACTTTCAGTCCTTTTTCAGGACTAAACATAGTTTCTAGCTCTGAGCCCCAGCTTATGTATCTCATCTTCCTTTTAATTGTTCCCTTGATTTTTAAAATTTGTTCATCTGGAAACCTCTCCCACAGTGTTTGTGTGTGTGTATGCAAAATAACTTAAAATTGACTCATTAACTTAAATGTTTGCATCTGGTTGAAAAGGGCACAGGGCCATCATACTCAGCAACTGTTTTCTGTAATGAAACACGGGGATAGGAGAGAAAGAGGCTGATGCACTCAACGGCTGTCTTCTGTGGCATTTGTAGAGCGGCATGCTGTACTTCAGGAGATATGCAGCAGAGATGGTGCAGGCATCCATTTATTTAAGCAAAATGTTACCTTCCCCCATCATGAAAGTAAAGTGGTGAATTACACAGCTTCCAAAGAGTGAGGGTGACACTCACTTGCTGTAATGTCTCTGCAAGGTTCATGCCAAATGCTTTCTTTGAATGTCACTTCCATAGCATTGTGACAGGTGGAAATAGCCCTTGAAGGTACTGGATCAGACAGGGCATTCACATGCCATTTCAGAGACTGTGTTGCAAATTTTTCAGAGTTCCCTTTAACAAGGAGAGTCCCATTTCTTCCCCTTCTTGGAAGCAACTTGCTAAAGTAATAATTACCCTGTTCCCAAAGAATGTTTTTGAGAGTGATGCTGCTGAACTCTTCTTCTTCCATTGGCTGTTGTGGCTGCTGTCAGACTTAGGAAAGAAGAGGTGCTTTGCTAGAAAAAGAGTGAAAAAGCAAGGGGTGAGAACACAGGAAAGATGTTAGGCACCGACACACTGCATTTGGTGAAGTTTAGAATTACATATGCTTTAGGCTGACAGCTTCAACAGCAAATTAGGCATCCTTTTCCTCACAGCCTTCTCCTAAACTCCTAAGGGACTGTGATAGGTTGGTTCATTTTTGTTGTTCAGCAATAAGTGCAACAAAACTTCTTGGTGGGAAATAAGGATAAGAAGATATCTTAGGCTGCATTTGCACTGTGGAAATAATCCAATTTGATCTCACTTTAATTGCCATGGCTCAATACTATGGAATCCAGGGATTTGTAGTTTGTTGGGACGCCAGACCTCTTTGGCAGAGAAGGCTAAATATTTCACAGAACTGCAGAACCCATAGCCCTGAGCGATGGTAGTTAAAGTGGTGTCGAATGGATTATTTCTGCAGTGTGGGTGCAGGCTTAGTCTCAATTTAGTTTAGTTTCAGCATATCCTATCCACATTTTCCCCATTCTTGTTTTGCTTGGGGGGGGGGGGGACTTTGTTTTCTTCGAACAACTGACAATGCAAATTCTTTAAGAAAAACTTTCCCCAAATTGGTTTGTACACTTTACCTAATTTCCCTATCATTGCCTCGTTGAATAAAGCATGTTTCTGTAATCCCCCCCCCCCCCCCGTCTCAAACTGATGAATATTTTAGCCATTCTGGGGGTAAAGCATGTGTCTTGTTCCATGCACAATTTATTTCTTGGAAATACCCCATATGACTTGCAAAAAGGCAAACATTTGGGGTGAGTGGCTCACTTTCTTGCAGAGATCTCAGCGGGTGTGAAAATTTTATTTCCACCAAGGTCTTACAAAATTTCTTTCCTTCCCTAGTGTGGTATATTTTTGTCAGGGTTGTAACCAGCCAGCCATGCCATTTCCCATGGTATTCCATGGAATGGAATGGAATATTCCACCTCCCTTCTTGGAACTATTGTAACACCCTATATTATTAATTATCTTATTAATTAATTACTGTTACACTTTTTTTAGATGTTAGCATATAATTAAACTGCCTATAGAATTGAAAGCAATTTTTAAAAGATCTCCATTTTAAAAGCACAAAACATGACCAGTGCAGCTCATCATTTCAATTTTTTGCTCCATAAACAGTCTGTTAAAGCCCTGTTGAAACAGCACCAATTTAAAACAGTACGAAAAGTTTTGAAACATAACTTTGGAGAATAAAAATATATTACAGTCACACACCCATTTTTCTTCAACACCAATTGATTGCAAAAACTAAATACAAAAGTCTTTTTCTACTAATGGAAGGAGAGCAGAGAGAGGGAACAGCTTAGCCTGCTGTGAGACGGAGGTCTCCAGCCTGGAAGCAGCCACCCAGAAGACCATATAATGTATCCTCACCAAACATGGCAGTGACAATGGCAAGACTGCAACAAAACCCTTCCCGTAGGATCTTAAAACCCAGACAAGTTTTTATCGGAAGAAGTTTGCCAACTTTTCTAATTAAGGGTTGGGGGTTTAGCATAAACAACTACTGTTCAAACTCCTATCTTGTTGTTATTTGGTGGTGTTCTTCAAAGGTTTGAAGGACAAGCCCAAGCTGATGGAAGAGTCATAAGATTCTCGTGATTGACTCTCCAGATCTGTTCTGTCAAGTTATTTATGAGATAAAGAACCCAGAACAGCTGTGTATTTGTAAAGATAATGAGGATCAAGCCGAGCAATTGGTTGAGTAGAATGGTAGAGTGGCACTACCACTTATTGTCCAAACTGAATTACAGTTGGCCCTGTATATCCACTGATTCAAGCATCCATGACTTGCAAATATTTTCACAAAAAATAGAAATTCCAGAAAGCAAACCTTGATTTTGCCATTTTATATAAGAGACACCATTTTACTATGCCATTGCAGTGAATATAACTTGAACACCCATAGATTTTGTAACCCATGGGGGGTCCTGGAACCAAACCCATCAGATACCAAGGGCCCACTGTATTTCAGGAATTTATCTGCATGTTCTTCAGAGATTCCTACCGGTTACCTTACCTGGTGAGGTGTTCGTCCAGGGCATTTCCTTGGTAGAATGTTGGGAAATAACCTGAATAAGTAAAAGTTACATCAGGCAAAGCCGCCTTTAGTGCTTTTAAAATGACCAACGACGGAAGTCATCTCCTTCTAGAACAGAGTGTCTCTTTGTGCCCATGCAGTTGTAATAAATAATTCTAGGCCAACAGAATTTGTTAGTTTCTCCTAAAGAAACATAATTATTTTTAAATGACAAACTGGACCCTTTGTTGATAAATGTTTCATATCCTGGCTGCTATGCCTGAATAACTTCTGTAAATAATGTATTAGCTCACAAATGGACTTAGCACATTCTAGCGCAGGCTGCCCAGCACGAAAAGAATGCTAAAAGGAAAGCAGTTTAATCCTGCTAGGTGCTAGGCACCATCAGTGCTAATGGATGTTGAGGGGGGTGGTGATGAGGAAGGATGGAGGGAAGATCAGGACCTTATTTCACCATCTCACCAGTTTTTTGTGATTAAAGAGTCCAAAAATTGAAGATACACATGTGGTTATGCAGTAGTTAATAGAGGTGGCGTGCTATTCTGCTTGTGTCATTGAAAGGACTGTTCTGTGTCTTGCAGCATTTCCTCATGCATTTGTGAGATTATTTCCCCCCAAATTCATCGCTGTATCCCCAATACTAACACATGTGTGCATCCTACCAAAAAATAAAACAAAGTTAAAAAGATTCAAGCCAGATGGCCCTTAGTAGATTTTTGCAAATTTTTCTCAGCAGAAGGGAGATTGGGGTTATCAAATATATTTCCTTCCATTGAAGGTTACTTCATTTGCACAATGCTGGTCTTTCTGATCCTGATACTTCTGAGAAAGTCTTGCCTAAGCCATTGACTTAGCTCCTATTATTCAAGTATTAAGCAAGCAGCCTCTCCTTTAAGAACAGCTCAAGAGCAGTGGTTTTAGTTTATGCGACCTCTCCATTTGGAAGTAAACCTTGATGCGTCTGTCATATCTGTGATGTGTCTGTCAACATTCAAGGTAGATTTATATAAAACCAGACTCCTCCATTCATAGAGGATTCCTCTGCCTTGTGAAATCATTAAAACATATTTCACAAAATAGAACTGTGTCTGATTTTAATGGCTTCTGTATCGGAATATTTTTATGTATAGCATGGCACTGCATGGTGAGCTCCTAAGCAGCCATTAGTGGCAGTAAATATGATTTAAGAGACTTGAATTATTGCCCATCTGCACAATGACATTATAGCCTTGGTGTAGGAGCTGGATTGTCTTCTGCCTTTTTGTTCTTTGAATTAAGCTTTTACAGGATGGAAGGAGACAACAGTGTGCCATCCAGCAAAACCTTAACAAAAAACTGGAAGAAACTCTTGCGGTGCATGTGAGACATAATTATACACTCATTAACTCCACATTTTCTCTTGCATAAGGAAAGAAATCTCATTTAAGGAGAGAGCTCGGAATAATTACATTTTTGGACAACAATGCCCAGGATCCCCAAGCCATCATGGTTACTGGAGATTCTGGATTGTGTAGACGTGGAGGACTGACTGCTTTCTAACATGCCAACCAATGGTATCATTTGTGGACATTGGCTACAATTATTTGTTTCCTAGAAACTTTCTATGGACTGGTAGCTAATGATTTGTGGAGCGGCACTGGCCCACAAGCCACCACTTTGAATAGCATTATTATAAACCCACCAAAGTAATTTTTCAACTTTGGCAGTACTTGCACTACCTTATCAGCATAATACCCCTTTTCAGGTATTATTTCCATGCCACACTAGTTTTTCAAGAAGTGCAGAGACCTTGTGAGAAGTATGACACAAATATTTCCCATACTAACAGTTCTCCACCCACCCACCCACCCCCCACCCCCAGTGAGAGCTGCTAGCATTGGCATGGAGATGCATAGCATGCCATATAATCCTCCCATGGGAGCTTCCCCTTTCCTGTCTTAGTAGAGAAGCCATGTCACAAAGGCATCTTTATGAAGCAGTCACAGAATGGAGCTAGCCCTAACCAGCATAGCTGTTAGTGAGAGATGATGAGTGTTGCAGTCCAATAGCATTTTGATTCCCATCACAGAACTCATACTTCTTTTTCCTGTTTAGGTTCTTTCATCTGAAGTTAAGCTAACATGAAAAACCCAGGGCTGTAATGGGACAAGTCATGGTTTTTCCCTTGCCACCATCACTCCTTCTGTTTTGTATTGTTTTGCCTTCCAAGCAAAACCCACAACAAAATACTGCATTGTAGGATGATCGTTTGTGACCATGCCTTCTTCCATTTTCCCCTCCCCTACATTTTTCCGTCTTTACAGTATTAGTTATCATTCCATCCCAGTTAGCAAGCTTGGGGACCTCCTTGTTGTATTTCTTTCAGGGGAATCTATGAATGATTCTTAAATCTTGATGTTCCTCTCCCCGCCTCCCCCTCTGGCCATGTCTGAATGGCACCATTTGATCATTATAAATTCAGACTGAGATAAATTGAGATTGCTGTTAGTATCATGGTTTTCATGGTGTGTTTGGTGGTTTTGTTTTTAAATCATACTTTCTATCCTCCTTATCCTCTGTGCCATCCTCAAAGATGAGCAGTGATTTTAACATAAATAAATAAAATATGGTGACATTGCAATCAAGAAATGTCACTTGGACATGTCATGACCACAGTGAATAGGATGCAAGAATCTAAGAAGACATTTAGAATCACAAGTCACCCATCTTTGTCAGGCTAACATAGTAAAGTGGAATAACTATGTCATCTTCACTGAGGGCGTTTTAGCCTTCACTTGTACCTTTTATGATGCATTGAGTTCCAAAACACTGGATCCAGTTCTGGCAGATTTTAAAAAATCACTCATTGTATAACTGTAGCATAAGTTTTCCCTGGTCATTCAAAATCTTTTTATTCTAACTTCCCTTGGATAGAGTACCTGGCAAACACAGCTTGGCTGTGTTGCTGGCATGCATTCTCACATCCTCCAAAGAGCTATGCCTACCATTATTTCCATGTGTGCTACCTCTCCTCTCACACTTCAGCCTATTTTGGTTGACTGCGTCAAGGGTACTATGGCTGACAGAGCCAATGTTAATGAACCAGGCTGAATGAAATACTCCAATGGCTGCCTCTTGGCACTTGGCAGGAAAATCCTTTTTATGTTGGTTTCAAGGTCGTCAGATATCATTATAGCCAAGTATTAAAAATTTCAAAGAAAGGAGGCAGTGTGTTTGATTTATAGAATAATTATCTTGCTTTAGCTCTAACTTGGCTTGGGCAATGGTTCTGCAAGCACTTGAAAATTAAATCCATTTTTTATGGTACTACAAGGTATTATCTCACAGCAAATGATAATTAAACACCTGTGAAATCAATTAGCCCTTCAAGCAGAAGGGGGGGGAGTTTTCCAATTATGTGCTTGGACCTTCCAAACTTCCCCCATCTCCCCAAAATTGGGAAAAAAACAAGTACTCAGTTGGAAAGAAGCTTGAAATTCCTACCACTTGTATTGGAATTGGGAGGTGTAAGGCTATCCCTAAATGGCACTGAACCTTAATCCAGACGCAGCCAATTTAATGGCAGTGGCTTTTGTCCAAGCAAGCTGTATTAGAGAGCACTCCTAGACAACTGTCTCTGTGACATGCAGCTGAGCTTTTGGGTTTCCTACAAAAGCTGTTACTCACTTTGCTTCTCAGATGCCAAGTTTTACTTGACGACTTACTCAAAAGCCAAGATACCTTAATGGAAAGCGGCCAGTAAGGCATTCTGTGGAACAGAATGGAGGATTCTCTTTTAGATTCTCTCTCTTTCTTTCTCCCTCCAGTAGTTCTGAACTATCGACATTAAGAATTCATGCACTGCAAACTGCCTGATTGGTTAATAGCTGAAACTTAATACACTGGAAAAAAAGTCAAGGAAGAACTCTGCCGTTTTGCCCTGCAGTATCATGTGTGTTTAATAACTTTAGCTGTTGCGACACTTTAACCGATCCAGATGCTCCGTTTAGGAAGATAGTGTGCAATTTTTTTTAACATATGGACTTTGCAGATTCAGGAAAGGAACACTGCCAAGACCTGGGTGTTTGCCATGGCAGCTTTTGGCTCAGCGAGCAATGGGGCAGAGAGATGAGGAGGGGAGAACCACCCCTTCTTCTAGTCTGGGTTTGATATTCTTAGCAGAGTGTGTTTCTGCTGCCCCAGCAGGCAGCTGGCTGGCAACGTTCAGTTGCTCCATTAAGCCAGTGACTGATTAAAATATGGAGCTTATATAACACATTTTGTTGAATTCAACAGTTTCTTGCTGGACTCAACGTCTCTTTTGCAGTGTGTCTTCAAGAAAATTAAAGGGTGGTTATTACAGTTTCCATCTGGGAAGATTATCTAACTTTTTGGTTTTCTGACTGTGCGCTGGGAAACCGTCAACGAAGAAATCACCAATCACCAGTCATAGACAACTATCTATGATAATTGCCCTACACGCTGCTACTGATCTTTTCCCCACAATATTCAGTATATGTTTCTCAACCTTTGGTCCTTGAGATCTTTTGGGCCTCAATTTCTACAATTGGCCAGGTTTCTGGGAGCTGAAGCCCAAAATCTGAAGGAACAGAAGCTGAGAATCTCTGTGTCAGGTATGAGTCACACTCTTTTCTCATGAGTAGATCAAGAGAAGGGAGATGGTAGATCAGCATCTACTAGTAAATCTCTTGGCAGCTTGCTGTAGACTGTCAAGTGTTTCTGAGCCTCAATTGTTAAACAACAGCAGTAACAATATGGTATTTTCTATCTGATTTAGCAGAAAAGAATGAAGGCTTAGGGTGACCAGATAAAACCTTTTTTTTTTTTTTTTTTTTTTTTTTTGGGAGAAAAAGTACTATGATGTTTTGGTATTGACAGCAAATCTCTTAAGTTCCAAATGTACTCAGAGACATCCTGTTTTTTAATTTTAACTGCTTGCATTTTGTATGTGGCTCTGGTTGGTAGATTTGGGGATTTGACAAAATCTGGCTAACAGGTTTAAACTCTGCAAACTGTTCCAACACACCATGTGGACAGAGTGTATACTTTAGAACTACAAATCTCAGAATACCATAGCATTGCACCATGGCAGTTAAAGCAATGTCAAACTGTATTTATTCTGCAATGTAGATGCAACCTAAGAGAAAGCCCTCCTCCCCAGATCTTACATCTGAAGTTGGCTTGTATGTTTGTTCAATAACCAGCAATTTGTGCCAATGGGATCATGGATTCATTTTCTCCAGTTCGAGGTCTTTTACTTGCCTTGAATACCATGGCACCTTTTACGCTGGGAGTTGTGGAACCAGCTAGATTTGTTCATGATCTGGGCTGGAGGTCTATGGTTTTCAGAGTGGTATGAAAAAGATCAAGGGGCTGAGTCTCAAAGTAATTATTAGCCCAAAGTTCCCAGGGTAGATTTTAATCTTTTCAGTGCAGTGACATGGGGAAATCCTCAAACATTTGGAAAGAATGTGAGGAATGGCTAATTAATCGGCACCGGGGGGGGGGGGGAACCCTTGTTGTCTGTTTCTACTGGCTGGGATAATAGAGAATCAGGAATTCAGAGCAGCTGCTTAATCCAAGCATTGATTGACAGGACTGATACTTTACCAGGAAAAAAAAATGAAAAAGCAGTGTGTTGGATTGAGAAGTTGAAATTACAGGAATGTTGTGCATTCTGATAATTGCCGACACAGCACATTGGTGTTTACACCTGCATGATAGATGAGGTCGTGTATGTTTTCTCAGCTCTGGGTGGTAGAAAGGAGGGATATTTCAATTAAAGTTTGAATAAATTAGAATTGATTACAAATAGGGCCATTTGTTTATACTGCCTAAAAAGGTATTAGCTGGAGGCATGCGTCACTTAATCATTGTGGAAAAGAGCCCGAGAGCTAATAAAACGTGTGACAGATCTTTGTGGAGTAACATAAATGAGGGAGGGGAGCCCTTTCCAGTGACCTCAGGAACAAGAACAAAATTGCTCATAGTTATGCTGCAAGCATGTAAAGGGTATGGCCCAGGAAGTACATCTTTGCAGGGTAAAAATCCTCAGATGATTGCTGGAGCAGGTTGAAGTGGGAAAGGCAACATCTTCAGTGGAACATGAAGCAAGGTTGTTACTTTGGGTCCAACATGAATTACTCCTTCCTCAGGGTCACTCCAGAAACAACATCCAGTGACTGTTATACTCTGTTCAGCCATTCACTAAAAGGTCCAACATGGGAGGAGAAATTAAAACCAATTAACATGGAAGAAAAGGAAAATGTTAGCCTCTCCCTTTTTCACCATTACCCTCTTCTTGTGGAAGCAACAGCTTGAAGAACCTCCACATAACAAGAAACCCTGAAAGATTAAAGTTCCTGGTCATGTGGAGAGACTGCATGTGTATAAGATACTGTCTTCTTCAGGCTCCCATAATGTATAGCACAAACTATCAACACAGCAAAACCTATCAATTCATCTGATAGTGATGATTGCATCACCCATAAGGGAGGACCCAGTAGAAGAGAAGAAGGCACACTCACCTTCACCACCAGTACACTTTGCCCCCCCCCCCCCCCCAAAATTAAGACAAGGCTCCTCCCATGCCTTGGCTCCTGGACTTAAGGAGGAGTCTTGTCTCCCCCCACACACTCTTTTCTTTTCTTTTCTTTTCTTTTTAGGTTGTATATAGTTCACATTGTTTTAGGACAGGGATGGGGGTTGAGAATGGAGATTTTCTTTTTACTTGTTTTGATATGTTAATTGTTATGTATTTTGCTTTGTTAATTTTATTTTTTGTTATAATTACTATGTATTTTTGTTGTTGCTATAACTGCTTTGTATTTTTGCTTTAATTGTTATTCTCTTTTGTACCCCGCCCCGATTGTTCGTTCAGAGGGGCAGGCTAGAAATAAAACGTATTATTATTATTATTATTATTATTATTATTCCTTCTCTCTGTAATTTCCCCAAAATAGCACTGGTTTGAAATAGGCTTCTGTATATCAGTTGTTGAGAATCAGGACTTACAGATGTCAGATTTCAATCCCCATTCAAGCATGGAAGCTCACTGGTTGATCTTGGGCATGTTACATTCTCTCAGCTTTAGAAGAAGGCAATGCCAACCCTCTTCTGATTAAATCTTGCCAAGAAAATGTATGAGAAGATATCCATAAGTCAGAGTTAACTTGAAGGAACATAGCAACAAATACAAGTCAGGGAATGCAAGACAGGGTGAGGTTGCACTAGTTGGTGGGCTTCCCAGAAGTAACTGATGGGCCACTGTAGGAACAAATGTGTTTAGCCTGATCTTACTGTTACAGTGGGGTGTGTGGGTGTAAAAGAAGTATTTGTATCTCCTCCAGGAATGCTCTACACCAGAGATAGAGAGATTACGGCCTCCAGATGTGGTTGGACTGCCTCTCAGCATCATCTCTAGTCAGTAATCAGCATTCAAAATACTGACAGATAGTGGGAGTTAGAGTCCCATCACTTGGAAGACTCCATGTTCCTAAGTCCTGGTCTGCACTTTCCCAAGGAAATGTTGCTTTTTGACCATCATTATCATAAAGCAGAGAGCTCGGCACCTGTTTAGGAAAGCAAATACTGATTCTAATTTTTATCCAAGGGCAGTCTGTCAGTCCCAAACTGATGCTAAGTAATGACTCCTGTTTCTTAATTGTTTCTGACACGTGAAGATCTCAAGCCACCAGTCAGTGACTTGCTGTACTCATCAGTTCTGAAACGAAGTACAGTACTCTCATGCAGAGCTTGAAAATAATTCATGAAAAATTAATTTGGTATTTGGTATTAATTTAGCATACCTAATTACTACAGTATTTTAAAATTCATTTTTTCATCATTTTAATCTTTAAACACCACCATCATTTTTTTAAAACAAACAATAAATATTGTTGTTTTTAATATGCTACTTTCTGATGGTAATTTGCAGGGGGTTCTGGTCATTTTACTAATTTCAAGTTCATCAATTTAACAACTAGATGCAGGGATTAATTATCAAATTAATTGTATAATATTCTGTTAAGAGTTTTACATGAGTGCCTTAGTTTACAGTGTACCCTTCATATCAGTGGGCTGGCAGTCCATGGCTTTGACTACCCATGGATCACCACACTCCATATTGTAGCATGTGCACATAGATGTGCTGATGCATCCACACCACACACACATCACCCTTATTGAGTAATATGAGATGCACTGTCCACATTTTTTTTTTTTTTTTTTTGGCCATCCATGGAGACCCTCCAAAACTAAACCTGAATGGATGGGACGAGTCTCCTGTATTTAGAAATTTAGAGTTAGGTTGTTAGCACTGAAATCAGCATTACAAAATCTTGATCACATCTAGGGTTGGTTTCTCAAATGATGTAGTCAAAGCTAATTGAAGGTACAGTCTGCCCTACACATTTGCGGATTTCATTATTCGCAGATTTAATCGATATGTCCTCTCTAGGACTTCCTAGGTCCTCCGGTATGTCTCTGATGGAAGTTGGCCAGAGTCATATTGGAGGACCTAATGATTCCTGTGGTGAACATTCAATTAAGAGCTGCACTGGAGGACTTAGAGATTCCTAGACAAGTGTTCTCTCAGGTTAAAAAACCCCATTTTTTTTATTTGCAGTTTTTGCACTTTCACTGGTGTCCTGTGCCCCAACCCCAGCAAATGTGGAGGGCCCACTGTATACATAAGAGGGATTTGCACCCAAGCGGGCATGCCATATGAGACTTTCAGCTTGCACTGAAGCCACACATCGGAAAAGGCAATGGTGCATGTGCCCATGGTGTGCACACCACACCGTGCCACATGCATGAGTCCCATTGTTTTAAATGAGGCTCAAGCATACATGGTATTTCCCTTATACAGGGGGTCTGGAATGGATCCCCCGCAAAAGGGAAGGGCCCACTGTATATCCATTTCATCCCCTGTTAACTTCCATTTCACAATCTGCTCTATGTTCTAGTTCAGAGTTTAAAAGAGACTGTAGACTGTTCCTCAAACCCAAAACCTTGGGAAGCACCTTTAAAGTCTAAAACTGAATACTGTACAAATTCTCTGCTCCCCAGACTTGGAGTCTGTTGAATATGAGAGTGAATTTCTCCACCTGTCATCAACCGTAGCAGAATGCAAATCATTCTTAGCCCCTGACCCACTGCATTGGATTTGAAGAACTTAAATTTTCATATAGTGAATTTCTGCCTCTGTTCAACTAAAACAGCATTCCTTAGCTACAAATTACTGGTAATGGGAATATTTCAAAAATTGCTCACCAATGTTTAGTTTTTCCACTAGGTGTAATGGAGCTGAGATAGGTGGAAACATCTGAATCTTTCATCCAGCAGACAAAACATGCATATCGAAATGGAACCTCTTAGAAGCTTGTTATCCCACAAGCTGTTACATGCCTGGCTTTTCTTGAGCGTTGATGCATTTTTACTCTGTTAAGAGGCTGTGATTCAGTTTTCTACAATGGGACCTGGGTGAAAGGTTGCCCTTCACATTACCACTTCACACATTCAAACAGCTTTCTGCAGATGCACTGCAGTATGTGTACATAGCTTTTTCATTTCTGTTGGCCACATTTTTAAAATTAATTTTTTTTAGTCCAGCTGTTGCTATCATTTCTTATCCTTCCTAACTCTGTGAAGTCTTGCAGGTGAGAGTGAACATTTCCAGATCCTAACGCTGGTAGATTCCAGATTATTCTGTTGCTCTTTATGGTTTGCATGGCTTGCTGGCTATCTTCTGCAGAGTTAGAAAGCTGGTCAGTTGCACAATTGAAGAACATTATACAAAACAAAATTAGCACCAACCTCCTCTGACATGAATTTATACTATGCCAGTCGTGGCTCACAATTACCTGAGCCCCTAAATTAACAGGTTACTTAATTATGTCTAAAAAGCCATTTTCTCTTTCCAAAGAGAACACGAGCATGCATTTTCCCCCTTCATGAAGAACAGATTAGAATGAAAAATGCACATTACTAACTGATTTTTGTCTTTTCCTAAAACTGTATGCACTCCCATTTTACTCAGTAGTAATCTCCTTGAGTTTAGATTTCTTTTTGGGTTAACCTAGCTGGAATTGCATTATATATTTCTTTAATGTTCCTGGTGAGGAAGTTCAAAAGAATTTGGATGTTTGCCTGATTAAAGGAGATCTCTATTCCCCCTCCTCCACCCCCCCCCCCCGAAATCTATTTTATTTTTGTCCCACCAGGTTAGCTCAATTAATCTCTTAGGTCCACTGGCATATAATTTGATTAAAAGCTCTTTGAGTCTTTTATCTTTACTTCCATTGTAATCAAAAAGTGGTCTCACTTTTTTCTTGCTTGGCTTCGAAGGCTAATAGAATTACTTTAAGTAATGCATTTCTCCAAAAAGGTTACAAACTGTCTATCTCTTGTTCCTTCAGGGACACCTCTCAGTGAGGATAATGCTAAATTCTTAATAAGATGTGAATGCATGTACTTTGCTTCCTCCCTCCCTTCCTCCTTCCTTTGAATCCCCAACTTACTTACAATGCATAATTAAGATGTAGAGTCCATTCTGATAATCTCTGGTGAAGTCTGCCAGTGAAAGACAGCTTAGAAAAAAAATAAAACTCAACCAGGTGAATGGGGTCTGGCCCTTTTTCCAGATGGTGAGAGTGGGTACTTACCCTCTCTTCAGGTATATAATCCTCATCCTTTAGGAGGGATGATTTAGATTGTGATCACCACCACCACCATCAACAACAACAACATTGTTTCATAGTCCACCAGGCATTACTGACTGAAGTTATGGTCTCTCAGTGATTCATATTCAAAGGATCTATGAACCAGTGAGGTATCACTGAGAAATGCAATATGTTTCATATTATGTCCATTTTTGTAATTGTGCTATTTTGATCCTGTCTATAGTGATTTCATTCAGATGCTTTGTCAGTCCACTTAGAATTGATCCGAGAGCACCTATCACTATGGACCTCTAACAAGCAAGTATTGAGAATTTAGAGAATAAAGGGTTATACTGATGGAAAACTTAGGAAGAAAACAAATGCTGATTCTTAGTGACCAGTTGATTTATGGAGGAAAATTACTGAGGCACTGAATAGCAAGCAAAAGTTTTTTTGTTTGTTTTTTTTTAAAAAAAAGACTTCCTTTGGTGAAAAATTGCATCAAAATATTGAAATGGCCTGTTGAGGAAGAAACGTGTATCACCTTTCAGACTTATCGGAAAGAAAGTTGCATGTGAGGATGTAGGCTCAAGTCTATGAAAGCTTGTGTTACCAGCTTCTTTCTTTCAATTAGTGCTACAAGACCCCTTTGCATACTGATTTTCCAGACTAACATGTCTATGTCTTTGAATTAATCCTATTAAAGAGGTCAGTTTAACAATTCTACAAATGCTAACAATCATCCTTCAGGATGCACAAGAGTTACTATATAGTAACTACTGTATATAGAACCAATAGTTCGGCGCCAGCTTGGATGAAATTGATAAACCCAAGAAAATGACAAAAGATGGAAGACTAAAATGCAAAATTGAACTTGAGTTAATGAATAGTAAAATTAAAAAAGATTCCAGTTCTTTGAAAAAAATTAACAGATAGAAAGTTGAAAAACAAAGAACCAAAGAAACTAAAATGGAACTAAATGAAAAAAATATATATATCAACTGGAAATTATAAGGATGAGGACAATTAGCAAATTTATTCTGCACCTTTTTCTGCAAATGAGGACTTTTGATGAGGAAGAAGGAATAATAGAAAATATGTGATAAAACTGTGCTACCAATAATCTGCGGAACCTTCCCCAAATTTTATTAACTGTAAAGCTAGAAATTTAAGCTACATGCTCTTCTCAGGGCATCTCTGAGGATGTCCAGTACTGAAGGACATTTATGGAGATCCCAATTAAACCTCTAATGGCTCTGCAATACAAATTTTACAATCTGTATATAGTTAACAATTTACTTCATGGGGGGGGGGGGGAATGTTCCAGTATAAAAAAATGCCATGTTCATTCCTCCCCCCCCCCCCCGGTAACATTTCAAACTTCCTTCTTTCTTACACAGTCTCTAAAGCTGACATTTAGTGGAGCTTGTAGCTATCCAGAACATTAACTGGATTTTACATTTTTAGTGTGTTAATGATGGGAAATATAGGACCGGCATATAAAGCCCTAAAGGGGAATCTATTTTGGGGTACGCATAAAACTTTCCTGTCATATGGCATATGCTGGAAAAAAAACAGCTTGGTGCATGGAATTTGAGAAGTGTCAGGTTCTTTCTTTTCTTTTTAAAAGTCTCTTTGTATTATTTTCCTCACATTAATGGTGCCATGCAAACTGCTGAATTGTAAAAAATCAACCCATTGTCCTTGTTAAGAAAAAGAAATTGCTTGTGTTAATTAAAAGCAGAACTTTGAAAGTTATTTTTTAAGGTGAAAAAAAACCCTAAGTTGTTCCCACCACTCATTATGGTACTGAAAAAAAATTCATTTGTTGTCATTTCTTGTTATGAAGTTTGAAAAGTAACCCCTTATGTTCATTGCTCATTAATTTCCATTACTGGAAGATTCGGGGGGAGGGCTTTACGGTGGATAAGAGAATGTCATAAAACTTAGAAAACACCTGTCAAAATGTGCTTTAAAATGCCATTCAGATGTGGCTTTTAAAAGTAGAAGACATTTCACCAATTAATTTCACTCATTCCACCAATATTGATTCTTTGTCCTAACGTCTTACATTATTTTTAAAATGTAACTTTGTTCCATCCTCACTCCCAAATTTGTCTGTCTGTCTATCCATTCATCCATCTATTTATTTATATCCCACTTTTCTCCCAACATGGCAGGGGGTTTAAATTTGTTGCAGGTAATGATAACTAATACTCATTACTTGGTAGCTGTTCATAAAGGCTCTCCATATGTCATGATTTTGCCAAAACACAAAAGAAGTGCAGACAATGATCTAAAACCTGGGTCCAGCTTTCCAGAGTATATCTGCTTTCTTTTTTAATGTTTTTTCTTAGGCAAGTTTCCAGTTATTGTGATCATAAGGCATGCTTGAAGTCCTCCTATGGCTTGTTGCTCTCTACATGACTAACAGAATTAGAGCAAAGTCATTTACACTGAGAAGTGAAAGAAATGTTATACCTTCTCAGTTTAAATACCCTATGAAAACTACAGAATTTAATTTTTCCACTATGCAAAATTTGGATTATGTGGGTAAATAATTTTAATTCAGTGAAGAGGTTCTGTTGCCCTGTATATAAACTTGTGAAAACAGAAAGGTCACTTTCCCCAACTTGCAGGGTGACTGGATGTTCCACTTTTCCAGGACATGCCCCACATTTCAACTATCTGTCCAGGAGGAAATCCATAATGTCCTCCATTTTGAGCATGATTAAGAAGCATGGATTTATATTTGTATAAAAGTTTTTAGGTTTGTAGTGTCCTACATTTTTCTTGAACATCCCACATTTTGCGGTGCCTTGTCCTCCTTTGCAGTTAAGACGTTTGGTCACTTGCTGCCAACCTGCTGCCATCCAGATGTTTTGGACTACAGTCTCCATCAGCTGTACCCAATCTGGCCAATTATGGGAGATGAAGTCCAAAAACATCCAGAAGGCAACAGATTGGGAAGGCTGCAATATGACATTATACTTGTAAAAGAGAACCAACAGACTCTTTTGTTCCTTCCAGCACCATCCCGCTTTCCACTGCTTGTGTGGCAGTGGAATTGGAACCATTTTTATCAGTTCTGTCTTCAGCTAATAGTCTACTAATAGTCATATGTACAGATCCTGGAAACAGTGGTGGTTCTCTCCCCTTGGGAGAAAAAAAAAGATATCATCCGCTGATTTCTGCAGATTACATTGCTGTTAAAGGCCAATGAGCCAAAGAAAGGACTATTTCTTTCCTAATCAGTTGGCAAGTGTTTTGTACCACTTTCCCCGATATTTCTGCAATATAGTACAGAGATTTGGTTAGATTAGCATTTCAGTGGCATTTGAGCATTAAATTATGCAGCATTGCAGCTATAGGTTCTTGTAATATTTTGTGTAAATATAACTGAGAATGTAAGATTAAAAGTTAATTGAAAGGGTAAGTACCGGAAAGGTAGGGAGAGAGATGAATGAAGTGGCATATGTCTGTGTGTGCTGCACACATACACTCACACCAGACGTGTTTTTCTCTTAACTTTCCAAAGGTGAAAACAGTTCTTCCTTCCTTTGATGTCTTTGTAGTTTAAATAGCAGAAAGAGGCTTTTTCTCCCCTTGTTGGGTCTCTGTGGCTGCATCCACACTGCAGAAGTAATCTGGTTTGACACCACTTTAACTGCAGTGGTGCAATGCTATGGAATTGTAATAAATATGGTTTGTTGTGACAACAGAGATCTCTAACAGAGAAGGCTAAATTACTCACAAATCCCATAGCATTGAGCCATGGCAGTTAAAGTGGTGTCAAACTGGATTATTTCTGCAGTGTAGATGCAGCCTGTGGAGATAATTTCAATCCATTCCAAGTTGAGTTTTGTCATCCATATTTACACAAAGGTGTAGCTAAGAGAAGGGAATGAGGTTATTGCAACCCCAATAGGAATTCTCCTCCCCCATGCAATTTTCCTTCAGCCCTCAAATTTCTAGCATGGCAGTAAATTAAAACTTCAGTGGCACATTTAGCATCCAAGGAAAAGGGACAGGCAAAGTTTCCTCAGGAATGTGAACACAGCAAATATGAAATGTGGGTGTGAAGTTTTCAATGTCTCTTTCTTTCTCTCTGTGATGCTAGAAATTTGGAGTCTGAAGAAAATTTCATTGAGGGTCAGGACTCTTAGGGAAGGCAATGCCCTCATTTTGCTCCCCTTCCCAATGCACCTCTGGTTATACACAGTTGTCTAAGTGCAAGGGAACTTCATAAATGATGGTCCTATAATTGAAAATTGCCTTCCCCTGTCTTCTTGGCCTCTGTGAGAATAAATATAAAAAATAGATCTGGATTTACCTGTCTATATATACCCCCTTTTCTCTGTTAAAAACTAAAACAAAATGCAATTCAGTGCCTGCAGGCTACGATTAAATGAGATTATTGGAGTTGGAGGAAATTTCCATCTAGGATTTCACTGTCAGTGTTGCACCTATTGGCAGCATACAAAAATCCCTTGAGATGGAGGTGTGTGTGTGTGTGTGTGTGTGATTATCTCTATATGTTTGAGCTCGGTAGGAATTGGATGGGGGGGGGGAGAGATTTTATTGTAATCCTTTTGGTCTTGGAACCAATAGGCTGACAGGTTCAGGGCCATTTTCAGGTTTGCCAAAAGCACAATTAGCTAATAACTGGCTTGAAACTGTTAGGGATTTGATGTGTGTTTTTGGTAAATGGTTCTGAAATGATGGATGAAACTGGAAAGAAAACAGTAGGGTGGAGATGAATGCTTTAATTTAGAAGAATGGAGCAAGGCGACCTTTTGTGTTTAATTGCCAAAATTTCTTTCTAGGCTTCTCCAGACGAGTCTCATGTCACAAGGCACACATATATTCAGAATTGTTCTTTTCTTCTCCTCCTAATTTGGCCCTCCTGACCCTGAGTTACACAATGTGGCTGGTTCTGGCCATTTCTCATCACTTCCTGATGCATTAAGGGCCATTTGTATTGGTGCCTGATTGCTCTTGGTGGGTTTTACTGGCTATCAATCCTTTTTTCTTCAATGACAATTAATTGATGCATTCTTGTAGAGTTTTTTTTTATCAATATATAACTGGAATTGAAAGCCTGTATCAGCTAATGGCATGCATTAAATTAATTCATTAATCATAGATTACACATGTGGGTGTTTAAAATGAGTAAATAAACAGTGAGATGTTAATTGGCACAGTTTCTCTCATGCAAGAACATAGTGCTCTCTTTCACTCTGTCTACATAAGTACATATTGTATGCATACGCACACACATTACGTATGTGTGTAATATAAACACATACAAATATTGCAATATACATATTTGTGGTGGACAGAATGTTTTCGAGAATCTTTTTCAAATGCCAAATGATTGTTTTTATTTCACTAGCTTGTTGAAAGAGTTTCCATATCTTTGTGTAATATCAATCTGTAATATATTATTCAGATGCAGTATGGTATATTGGTTTGAGTGTTAGACTAGGACTCTGGGAAACCAAGGTTCTAATGTCTAGGCAGCCATGGAAAGCCCACCTTAAGAAAGTTACAGCCTGGCAAATATTCTCTGAATAAATCTTTCCAAGAAGAGTCAAAGGTGACCTGAAGGAACATAACAACAATAATGTAATATTTGTATAGTATTCTCTGTCCCAAAAGACACTTTTCAGTTTGAAAGCAAAATCCCAGTAAATGATGTTAAAAAAAAAAAAAAAGCGGCATGTAGACTCAAGAGCGGACTTTGAAATCAGTGACACCATTTAATCATGATAAATTGTAAACCTGTTAGATTTTTGGTTGAGTCCACAGGCTTTCCAATACTATATATATATATATATATATATATATAACATTTATATATATTTATATTTATATATATACAACAACAACAATAGAATAACAAAGGCAAATTTCATGTAGAGGTAATTTGATATTCATGTTCCCTTCTGGCACGTTAGTTTCCCTTGGTACACTCTGACAGGCTCAGCCCTCCTCTGATGAAGACTTGGCCTTCATTAAGTATGATCCAGATGTCCTTGGTACTGAGATGTTGTTGATTTTTCCATTTTCAGATTGATTTGTCATTTGAAAGCAAAACAAATGGCCATCAATTCAGGTCTAAAACTTGCTGTACCAGAAAATGGATATTACAATAGTCCGTGCTGCTGTATCACTAAATGTGCATTGGTTGGTATATTGAGGTATTCAATCATCCAGGCTACTTTTATTGGTAGGCTTTGCTTTCACTTCCCTTGGTCTTTGGGTCCCCCAAGCCTAAGACCAAGACTTCATCAGAACTTCTTTGATCCTGATTTCACCCATGTACCCATTAACCAAACCAGATGTACAAGAGAATAAAGATGTACCATTTGTAAAACCTACAATTGTTATCATACATTGGTTTATGCAGAATAGTGAGATCTGCCCTGTCATGGATATTTGTTCCATTTTGGCAACAGATGTATAACCCAAAGCCCAAGACTGCAGACTGGAACATAAATCTGGGCATGAGGGAGGGAAAGAAAGAAAGTCAGACAGACAGATAGACAAGAAAGCAAAGGGTCTGGTGTATGTATATGTATGTGTGTGTGTGTGTGTGTGTGTGTATATATATATATATATATATATAAAGTTTACTGAGACATTCTCAATTGCCTTTCTTCTGGTGGTGTAGGCATCTATCTCTATTCTTCCAATATTACAGTAGGCCTTTGGTATCCACTGGTTTGGTTCCAGCCCCCGCCCCCCCCCCCCCCCCCCCCGTGGATAACAAAATCTGTAGATAATCAAATCCCATTAAATACAATGGCATAATGAAATGGTGACTGATATAGAATAGTAAAGTTGGAAGTTGTATTTTATTTTTATTTTTTTGAATAGTTTCAAGCCGTAGAGGATTGAATCCATGGATAAAAGAATTTGTGGATATGGAGGGCTGACTGTATTTTTATCTCTGGTATCAAATTGTCTATTAAAGTAATGCCAAAGTCCCTCCCTGCAGCCAGGGCTAAGAAGGGACTGCTCAGGAGGAAAGGGGGAGAGAGAGCATACCCAGGCTTGGACCCCGTTTGGCCAGCCAGGAGCCTGGAAATCCTGGGGGAGAGAGAAGAGAGAGAGAAAGTGAAGATGACTTGGCTGAGAGAGTGTTTGTTTGTCCTACCTCCACCTGGGCTACTCCCATGCCTTGGCTCCTGGACTTAAGGAAGAGGAATGGGCCTTTTTCCCTCCTCCCCATTCCAAACATCTGTCAGTGAAGACTCGGCTGAGAGAGTGTTTGTTTGTCCTACCTCCACCTGGGCTACTCCCATGCCTTGGCTCCTGGACTTAAGGAGGAGTCTTGTCCCTCCCCCCCACAACTTTTTTCTTTTCTTTTCTTTTTAGATTGTGTATAGTTCACATTGTTTTAGGATTGGGATGGGGGTTGAGAATGGAGATTTTCTTTTTACTTGTTTTGATATGTTAATTGTTATGTATTTTGCTTTGTTAATTTTATTTTTTGTTATAATTACTATGTATTTTTGTTGTTGCTATAACTTCTATGTATTTTTGTTTTGTTAATTGTTATTCTCTTTTGTACCCCGCCCCGATTGCTCGTTCAGAGGGGCGGGCTAGAAATAAAACGTATTATTATTATATTATTATTATAAAGAACATATCTACTTAATTAACTGAGGTATGGTTGCAGTTGATCATTAGCATTTCATTCTCACTCCAAGCTATGTTTCATTTGTCAGTGCACTACAGCATGCTTGTATAATATGCGGGCACGCCATACGTGGCTTCCAGCATATGCTGGAAGCCGTGCCGGAAAGACTTCACCCATGCCTGGGAAGAAGCAATGGGATGTGTGCCCACGAGCACACACATGGGCACAAGCCCCATTACTTCTAATGGGGCTTGAGCTTATGTACTTCTTTTTTCCCCTTACACAATGTACTTGGCTGCCCACTGTTGAGTGATGGGTTTCATGGGGGCACAGGGAAAGTGGGGGAATCTCACTGTTCAGGCTGGGAATTGGCATGGAGGTTTGCAGATGGCAGCAGTGGCAGGGGAGGGAGCAGCAGTGATGGGAACGACAAGGAGATGGGGAACTGTGGCAGAAGACCAAGGGAGCTCCACAGGAACATTCAGGTAGTGTAAACCATTGATTTTCAAACTTTGGTCCTCCAGGTATTTTTGAGTTCAACTCCCAGCCACCTTGGCTAACTGTCAGGAATTCTGGGAGTGGAAGTGAAAACCATCTGAAAGACTAATGTTTGGGAATCACTGGTGGAGACAATCTGCCCAGCGTCCCTGTGGATAAAAATTACAGAGGCAGGAGGGACAGGGGTCCTTTTGGACTTTTGCCTCTAGTGTAGACTAGCCCCATGAAGCACAGTGATACTCTTGTCAGAGACATCAGTGGGAAGTCTTAGCAGAGCCTTCCCCAATGTGGTGCCTTCCAGTAGGGTTGCCAACATGAAAACTAGAGATGGCTCCTGTACCTTTAATGGTTATGTAGAATAGGGAATTGCAGCAGGTGTTGCTTGTTCTGTAACCAGGTAACAAACACCTGCTGAAATTCTCTCTCCTTTTAAGGCACGGGAGGTGTCTTCAGTTTTCACTTTGGCAATTCTACCCTCCAGACATGTTGGACTACCAAATCCCTAAAACAGTGGGGATTGTAGTCAAACACTTCTGGAGGTCTCCAGAGTTGGGGAAGGAGTTACCAGGTAATGATAGCTTTGGTTTCTGCTACTCTAGGTCTCTGTGCTGCCAACTGTAGGCCTTTGTATCACAGGAACAGAACAAAAAATTGGTAAGCACATATTCACAGTACGTACTTCTTTGTCCAATGTGTTTTGTGTACGTACTTCTTTGTCCAATGAATTATTATTATTATTATTATTATGAATTATTATCAGAAATTTGTGGATTTGCAGTCTGCATTCTCAAACAAAGTAGAGCTTCTGAGAAGGACTTAATTCACATTGAGCTTTTACAGAAATACACGTTTTTAGACCATCACATAGCACATAGGACTCTGTCTCCTTTCATTCTTCTTATTTTTATTACAGCAACAGTGTGTGCTACACAAACTGGGCCCATCCCTTCCACCTTTCTGTCTCCCTCAGCAGTTTCAGATGGCTATTGTAATACCCTTTCTACTGTAGGATTTTAGCCCCAAATTATTCCCTTGCCAACACAGTTGTTTAAACAAGAATAGTTTGCTGAATGCTGAGGAGGGGACTCCCTTCTGCTAAGAGCCCCTGGCATATCCTCTGGTTGTACTACTGCGGATCAGCTGTTCTTATCTGTATTTTCTCTCCTTTCTCAGCATTGTACTAATTTAATGTTACGTCAGCCTTACAGATGTGAGATTCGTCCAGGGATGATTCTAACCAGATGTACAACACCAGATGTTTATGTTTCATGCACTTTGGGACTCGTTGTTAATGTATTATTCTCTCCATTCCCCCCCCCCCATCCCTCTCTCTTTCGCTAGGTATGATTATCGTGAAATGCTGCACAATGCCACTTTCTGTCTGGTCCCCCGTGGCCGGAGGCTTGGATCCTTCAGGTTCCTTGAGGCCCTGCAGGTAAGATCAACATTAAAAGACTTTGAGCCTTTTATAGCACTCCTGTTGGCAGGAATTGTATGCTGTTTGATACTGAGGGACACAAAGGCAGATTGGAAATTTCATTTCCCTAATAGCCCATAATCCCATATGTGTATTTTTCTGGAGCAGTTGGCATTTGGTTCTCAGGAGGCATTCAGCAGAGAGACTAGATCAGGCTGTTGTTTTACAGGCTGAGTCACCTTTATCTGAAATCCATGGGACCAGAAGTGTTAGGTTGGTTTTTTTTTGTGTTTTGGGGTTTTTTTTGGGGGGGGGGGATGTGCATGTACATAATAAGAGATCTCAGAAATGAGACCCAAGTCTAAACATGAAATTCATTGATATTTTGTATGCACCTTATGCACAAAGCCTGAAAGTAATTTTGTATGCAATATTTAAATAGGTTTTTTTTTCATAAAACAAAGTTTGTGTACATTAAACTATCAGAAATCAAAATGTTACTATCTCAGCCATCAGTTTTAGTGTTATCTTTTTTAATTATTGTAAACAGCCTTGAATCCCATTTTGGTAGAAAGGTGCAATAATAATCCCATAAATAAATTCCATGCGGACAATTTTGGGTTTTGAAAAGTTTTGGATTTTGGAATTCTAGATAAGGGACAATCAACCTGTACTTTAATAAGAGAAAGCATCTTTTCATACTGCACCGTTACAGTGCTGCGTTACACTTTAACTGCCATGACAACCTCTTATAGTATTCTGGAATTTGGTGAGGCACTAGAACACTCTGACAGAGAATCCCAAATATCTTTCCCTAAACTGAAAATCCCAGAATTCCATAAGATGATGCCATAGCTGTTGAAGTGAAATATGGTGCTCTGGTCTGGTGGAGACCTTCTGGGGATAAAGAAGGGATCTGTATTTTTAAGAGAAATGCTAACTTCATCTAACCAGGAAGATGAAGGAAAAAATAATGCCATTTCTTCTTTTTTGTGGCCAACAAAAAATTGCCTAGCTTTCCAACTGGAGATGGAGAAGAAGCTGCCCACAGGCAAAGTTTTTTTTTTTAATTGATCTTCTGGGTTTCCCTGAATGCCCAGTCCCAAAAATTAAAAATTAGGGACAGGAGATGACTTTTTTCCAACAGACTTCTCCTGGGTCTAAAATGGCCAGGAAGGGTAAAGCATGGCAAAATATCTCCTGGGATGCATGGGAGTATTTGGGGGGGGAGGGGGAGTAATTTAGCTATAGCCAATTTATTTTTCATTTAAAGCCATAAGGTTTGATATAAACTATTTAAATTTAATAAGATAGGAGAAAATAAGATAACATGGTTATAGTAGATTATTTTTTTAGTTTTCTTTGGTGGATAATTCTTGTTTGTTTTTTAAAGATAATGGAAAAATTATTGTATGTGATTAAGAATTGTGGATTTGTTGGCTGAATAAAACATTATGTTAAAAAAATAAGTTCAAGCTAAAATGAATCAATCTTAAATGTGTTGTTTGGTTCTTCTTTCCATTTTATGCCTAAACCAACAGCAATCTGAAAATTGCTGCAATGGAAAGCATCATTTTACTGAAGTTTTACATCTAGATTTAGGGCCAAGTTAGACATTAGACTCCTTTCAAAGATATAGCCATGTTAGTCTGGAAAATCAGTGCACAAAAGGATTTTGTACCATCTTTGAGACTAACTGAAAGAAAGATGTTGTTAGCATGAACTTGTGTAGATTTTCATGCATTTAAAGAAGGAGGCTGAAGTCTACAAAAATTCATGCTGCCAACAGCTTTCTTTCTCAAAGTCTCAAAGATGCTACAAGATCCTTTATACTGATTTAGACTCCTTTGAACATTATATGCATGAAGAGAACTCCATGTTGAGAAAGACTATAAGGTTCACACCACTTTGGATGTAAAGTCTAGGATATTAGGGGGTTTTGGACTACAACTTGGAAAATCTCCCCATCATTATGTCTACTACCCTTGCCAGCTGATGGGTTCTGAGAGTTATAATCCAGAAACTTTTCCAGTCTCTCTGTTCAGTCCAGTGGATGGAGATTGGGTGTCTGAGAATATGACTGTAGACTCCCACACAGCCTGAAACTTTCTTTGATCAGTATTTTGGATCCTATAGACATAATCTGCCCTGCTCAAATGACTCTGATCAACAGATTGACATTGGTGAGGGGAGACAATTTTGGTAGTGTCTCAGTATAGCTTCTTGGAAACCGCAGGAGAGCCAGATCTCTTCCCAGGACTCGTGGTTCCCCACTGCTGTTTTAGAAAGAATAAGCAATGATTAGTTGATTGAACTGCTTTCTGGTCTCCCTCTTCTGGCTGAACATACAAACCTTCCAACATTGGATCTAATATATCCTGGAGTCAGGACTATGAAATATAGTGTGCATCGTGGTCCTTATATTTCAGTAATAATTTTCAGTGATTGTCACAAACCTTGAAGTACCAACACATGACTGCTTTTCTTTCTCCCCCCCCCCCCCCCCCCCCCCGATTTTAATGACAATGTGCAGGCTGCCTGTGTTCCTGTGATGCTCAGCAATGGATGGGAATTGCCATTCTCCGAAGTGATTGATTGGAATCAAGCTGCCATCATAGGAGATGAGAGATTGTTATTACAGGTAAGGAGACAGCGGGAAAGTCTGTGGCCTTCATCAGATCCGTTGACAGTGGCAGCCATCTTCTACACTTCCAGGAAAGATGTTTCCAAAAGGTCACAGCTATAAAAGAGATTTTTATCGGGAGGGATTTGTCTGTGTCATTGTGAATATTAACTCATTTAATAAGGCATCATTCACTTTCTGACATGAAGGTCACTCGGGCCTCCAAATGTCTTGGTTAAAAATTGTAGGCACATCTGATTGCTTTTTATAGATATGCACAAGACCTCAAAAGTTGCAATTATTTGGAATGGAAAGTTACATGCAACTTGAAAACATTAACAGTTTTTGAAAGATCTCGTCCTATATCTTGGGAAGGATGTATAATCTCTTCATTGTCTATTTCTGCCCCACATCTGCAGTAATTAGAAAATGCCCTCACACAGAACTTAAGTTTAAATTTGTATGTTAGTCTGTATATAAATAGGTTTTTAAAAACAAAATGTACACAGTACCCAAATACCCAATGGAGAAGAATAGCTAAAGGATAACTAAATTCCGGTCCATATATTAATCCAAGTGGTATGGATCAAGTCATTCCATATAGAAATGTGAAAAGATAAAATCAGGAGCAGGAAGAGGGTCTGCTGAGTTATTCACATGGTTGTTCACTGCAGCTTTGGGGACCTAATAGGGTTTTACACAAACCTTCACATGCATATGGTTTTAAATTGTTTTAAACTATTTTAACTTTTATAATCTGTCTTTTAAACTCAATCTCATTCAATCAATCACTTAATATCAATCAATCAATCAACTGGGGGTATGGAGAAATTAACCAAAATTGCTGTTCTGCCTCCTTTCTCCAATGGAGAGCCACCATGGAAGCAGTTGTTTCATTCATAGCAGGTCAATTCTGCATCCACCCAAGTGTGTTTTTCCTTTGGTTTTTATTTTTGTGAATGTTTGTTTTCCCCTTCCTTGTTTTCTGACATATGCAGGAAAATGTCAATGAAAAAGCTAAATTCTTATTTACTACTTGTTTGCTTGCATTTTTCTACCACCCCTCAATCTACCAAGGTCTCCAAGGCAATATACATTAAGTAAAAACATTTAAAATATTAAATACATAAATTTAAAAAATTTGAGTTGTCCAGAATGTCCCTCTTCCCCACAACCGCCCCAACATTTATATAGGTACCTTAACATGCTGGCCTTTGTCTCTTCCTGTAATGCAGAATTGATTCTCTGTGCATCTGCTTCCTTACTTAGTACTGCTCCTGCTGCACCATTATTAACCGTGGTTTTTAAAGAGCTGGCATTGAGCCCGAATGTCTGCTCTGGGAAATGTTTTTGTTGTGTTAGAGATTCTCATTTCCCGTTTTAGATGAGCTCGGATGTTTTTATTTACATATTCCCCTCAGCCTCACACTGCTACAGGTCCATTGAAGCTTCAGCCAGGATCCCTGCCTTTATTTTTACACCTTGCCTCTCCTGTTCGTTCCTCCAATATTATAGGAAATGATTGACTATTAAAATGTCAGCCCTTTCTAATAATTCTCACGTATTTGTGGTGGCTCACCATTGATTCAGTGTTGCCTACCTTTAGGCCAAGAAAATTATAGCGAAATAAAATTAGAAATTGGAGCTCTGACTTCCATTCTCTTCTGTTATAAATGAACCAACACCATGTATGTATCTGGGAAATCTACTGTATTAACAGATCACCTGCCAGTCTTGCAGTGTTATTTATATTATTATTAATAATAATAATAATAATAATAATAAATTTTTATTTCCTGCCTCTCCCTACGGATCAAGGCAGGATTCCAACAGGTTTCAAACAAGAATACAATTAATATCATAAAATTACAATATGAATCAAAGATTAAAAGTTAAAACATTCTATTACATTATATTATATTGGAAACTAGTTCCCTAGCCAGTGGATGAATAACATTACACTAATAATAATAATGATGATGGTGAACGGGGTACAACAGTGTTAAAAAATACAGACTAAAACAACTATCATTCCCCTTCCCAACCACCCCCCTTAAAATTAGATTAAGCCAGCAAATATTAAAATCGACAACAGTTAAAAACAAAGTGCAATCTCATGAACAATTCTTGTGCAAATAAGCAATAGATGAAATCAAGAAGTTAAATCAAGGGGACAACCGAGGTTATCTACCCAATTTCCGTTTTAGAGCTGGGAATTGATGGTTTTTTCAGGGGAAGGCCTGCCAGATGAAATGCGTCTTTAAAGCTTTTTTGAAACTAACAAGTGATGTAATAAGACACATCACGTCTGGCAGGTTGTTCCAAAGCTTGGGAGCGGTAGCTGAATAAGTCCTATGGGAGGTCTGCGACAGCCTAGTTTTCATAGGCTGTAACAGGTTCCTCCCAGAGGACCGGAGTGTGCGGGGGGGAGGGGTGTTTCATACAGGAAGAGGCGGTTCCTGAGGTAAGATGTCTTCTGGCAAGTTGTTCCATAATTCAGGGGCCATAGCTGAGAATGCCTTGTGGGAAGTCGAGAGCAGCGGTCTCCCAGCTTCACCATCTGGAATCTACCCAATAGGTAGGAATGGAACCACTGGAGTGCAGTGCCTCCAATACCTAACTCACTCAGGCGTTCCAGAAGGATACCGTGGTCCATGGTATCGAACGCCGCTGAGATGTCCAAGAGCACCAGCAGGGTTACACTTCCCCTGTCAATGCCGAGATGGAGATCATTGACTAAGGCGACCATGACTGTCTCAATTCCGTAGCCCACCCTGAAGCTGGTTTGAAATTTATGAGATTGAGTGAAGAGATAAAGGATGCCATCAGAAGTATGTGGGCAAAACTATCACAGATTTGCATGTATACTTCATTAACCATAAGTCTGCAATCCTGACCAGGAATCTGGAACAATCAGTGGCCAGGCCAGTGGTTCCAAAACTTTGGTCCTCCAGGTGTTTGGTACTTTAGCTCCCAGAATTCCTGGTATCTGGCCAAAGTGCTTGGGGCTTCTGGGTGTTAACATCCAAAACGTCTGGCGGACCAAAGCTTGGGAATCACTGGGCCAGATATTTCAACTCTGAATATCATAGCCTCTCTGATTTGTCCCTCTCTGGTATTGAGGTGCCTTCTCCTTCACAGCCAGCCAATGTGGTGTTGGGGTTTGAGTGTTGAATTATAATATTGGGAGCCCAGGGTTCAAATCCCTGCTCAGCCACTCTGTGACTTTGGGGAAGTCATACACTCTTGGCCTCAAAGGAGGACAAAGGCAACACCCTCCTCTGAATAAATTCTGCCAAGAAAACACTGTGATAGGTTTGCCTTAGGGTTGCCACAAGTCAGAAATTGCTTGAAAATACAACAATAACAATAACAACCACAGTCTTCTCCTTCAGACATTTGGCACAAAAAGGAGAATTTTTGGATGTATAGACTTAAGACCGCATGGCTTCATCTTAGAGGATAATACAATCATCCACTAAAGAATGCCAGAATGGAACTTGCAAGACAATGGAATTTATCACACTAGGGGCCAATTTTGAAGTTAAAATGACATTGAAGTGGTGTTAAAGCAAACTTGAGCCTTCACGAATTTAAAGCAAATTTAAAGTGAATTTAAAGTGGAAATAACATTATTTTGCAATTAACATTCATGCATGATTTCACAATTAATGCAATTTTGAAGTTACACTTTTTGTAGAGATCCGAACTTGAAAAGCTGTGGGTTAAACCTCCTTTAAATCTAGATTAACTGCGGGTTTTTTGTGACGCTGTGTGAAATAGCATCACTTAATTCTCCTTTAAATCTAGTTTAACTGCGGTTTTTTGCAGACATTGTATGAAACGGTGTCACGTAATTTCACAATTTCTCTGGGATATCTTTGGATTAACCCCTTGATCTCCCTCGTATGATATAGCTCAGTGTCAAGGACACACATTTCAAATGTGTATTTTCCCCCCTTGATTGTGCACATCTGTAGATGCACATGCATGCATATATAATAAATCATCAAATATTGTAGGGAAGTTGACAGATACAGAACACATAAAACAAGGATAAATACATAGAAGTCATGTAGATTTCCTCAAGTGGGTGTGTCTGGGTTGTTTTTTTGTTTTGTTTTGTTTTAACTATAAAGCCATTTTAATCATGATTCACCTACACCAGATGCTTCACAGTTAGTTTGGTCTGAGTGGAGCTTCATATGACACCACTATTGATGTTGACAGACCTGGATATGCTTCTCCTTAACGATGCTACTGACAGAAACAGCATCAGAACATGCAAATGTTAGTTGTTGGGGTGGTGGTGGTGGTGGTGGTGGTGTGCCTTCAAGTCTTTCCAACATATGGCAAACCTATCATAGGGTTTTCTTGGCAAGATTTAGTTACATTACGTTTGCCATTGCCTTCCCTTGAGGCTGAGAGCATGTGATTTTCCCAAGATCACCCAGTGTTGGATATACATATTCCTCCAGACAATGTGTCTAGTGGTCATGTTGGCAGATGGATTCTGGGACTTGCTATCTGAAAAAACAACAACAAAAAAACTTTCTAAGCCGTGTGTGCTAATTGTCATTATCTTGAAACCCTTGATTTTAATATCTGACTTTAATTATAAGCTTACCTAGTACTAAAATTATCCCCTTTAGAAAGACTTGGTGCTTCAGACTGGGTTATTTCTTGTTGAACCTCATGCAAAGTGTATATTCAAACAGTGCACTTGACATAAGGAGATCGTTGCCATCAAGCTGTTCCCCCCCCCCCACACCCGGTAACGCTGTAAGATTACACAAAGAACAGATGTATTCTAATTAAGAATATTTTATTGGGATTTTTTTAAAAAAAATATCACTGTGTGAGAGAGAGAGAGAGAGAGTAAATGAGAGAAAAAACATTTGCTGGTTATAGTCTAAAATCTAAGTGGAAAATGCACAATGGCACAAATCGAAAGCAAACATAGGTGTTTTGTGCATAATTAACCCAGGAAGTAAAATTCATAAATTATTTGAAAGCCTTAGGAAGAATACAGCAGTAAAATGAGAAAATAGGGTATAGTACGATGCTAATGTAAACATACCCCAAAAGAAACATACACTGAGAATAATTGATCCCCACTTATTTTTGGAAAGAAAGCTTATCCAAATAAGTAGAATGTATAAAAGACAAAAATATTTAGAATATTTTTTTTCCTTCTGTTTGCTGTCTTTATATATACATGTTCCTATAGAACAGATCAGCAAAGTATCTGAAATTCATCTAGTTCAGAATTGAACTAACCTCAGTCTTCCATGTTCTGTTCCCTTTTTTATTATTATGTTTGGAATCAGATCCCTCTGGCCTACTAATGAATATTGAGTTTAAAAGTCAACAATACACACCTGGGAGGTCATAAGGCAAAAATAAGAATGGGGGACAAATTGATTTTGTTCACATTTTAATATAAACCTATTTAATTTGCCATTCCCAAATCATCATTTGAACTGAAATGCAGTTATCCTTCAGTATTCACACTTCTTTAATTTTGTGATACTGGTATCCAATTAAAGAAATGCCTGTACAAATGTGTTTAGTATGGGAAGGTGCACAGAGAAATCTGTTCATTAAAATGACATGCAAAATATATGCTTGCAAAATGCAGATAGAAGATAATGTATATATGTTGAAAAAGGATATAACTATGAAGATATGCATGTATTTCTGGAGTTTGTTAATTCTACAAACTGATGTAGCAAAAGGATAAAACAAACTTGAGACAGGTGAGGGAAGCTGAAAAGAATAGATTCATCCATGCTTGCAGGTAAATCGGAGGAGACCCACTTGCTTAGGAAAATAAGAAGTGCCAAGCTGGAAGCAGATGTGGATGGAGGTAGACCACGTCCAGCATAGTCAGAGTTCCAGAATCAACCAACCTACTGAGGAACCATAGTCCAAACCCCTGCCCTAACATAACCATGGGGGACTGAAAATGAAAAACCTAAAACTAGCTAATGTGTTCATAGTATTTGACTCTTTTTGGTTATAGTGGGTAACTTTAGCCTTGAACACCTCTAGTAGGCACTAGATCAGTGCTTTACAAACTATCTGATGTCAGAGACTAGCAGATATTTGTTCTCAATATGGCTGCAGCCTGCACAACATTTGTGCCCATTGGCTACAACTGTTGATTGTTTGGAGACTTGCCGTCATCCACAGACGACCACTTAGAGTAGCTACATAACTAAGTATATATTTGTGTATAAGTAAACGTCATGTATAAGTCAAGCGCAGGTTTTGGGGCCAGACTTATGGATTTCAGAGAGGGCGATGGCTCCTTTTTTTAATAAAAAGTTAACATACAATATTAATTCTTCACCAAAAAAAGGAACCATCTCTTTGTCTAAGTACAGCGGAAAAAAGTGAGAGCTCAGTTCATCCCTGGAGAACCTAGAAGAAGCACCAACTCCTACTCTGTCCTCTGCAGCACCTTTTCTGGCCTTTTCGAATCCTTGGGCAAGAAAATAGTGGTGGTGGCTCTTTGGCATTTCCGCTCAAAGGAGTGCCAAGAGAGTAAAGGGAGCCAGTACTCCTTTTATGTTCTCCCAGGACAGACTAAGCTCTTGCCTTTTATGACTCTACCCAGGGAAGAGGAGGTTCCTTTTTTGATAAAAGTTAAGGTACAGTACTTAGATTGACTGGTGGGTAAGTCAACCTAGGTTTTTTGGGCTGATTTTTTGGAATCTAGACTTATAGACAAGTATATACAGTACTCCTACAAAACTACTTAAATAATTGTGATAACAGATTTTAGATTGACAGCACAATGCTATTGATGAGAATCCTGCAGTATTTCCCATTGAGTGAAATGGAGCTTTCTCAAGTATAGAGTTGCAGTCTGTATACACCAAGAAAATACTAAGAGAATATGACCAAGATTGAACTGTGACACATATTCTTGAAGCAAAATAGGACAAAGTAGATTTTTGTACCTCATCTCTCAGATAAAATGTTTCAGTCATTGATATTATTTTCAAAGCGTAGATAACGTAGACCTGCTGCAAATATAAAAACTGATTCATATAATAGTAGAGATCAGTCCATAGAGCAGAATTAATTTCACACAGGTTGGTCTGGAGAGACAAGTAAGAGAAGCATGAACAGATGAACAGGAGGCATGGGGTTCTTGTTTTCTATCAGAATTCAGGATTTAAAAATAATAATAAAAAAAATACATTGCAGATAGTTATATAAACTTGTATATATGGTTAAAATAGGAATACATTTATGTTTGACTTAAACTTTTTCTGACAACCCTAAGGGCTGTATTTCATGATTCAAGTTTTGTTTGTTTCAAAAATTTCTATGGGGGCTCAGCAGATTCCTGCTGTGGGGGTTCCTGTGTTCCGCACTCATCTGGGTCATCACTATACCCCCCCACACACACAATGTTTCATTTTAATCTTGAGTTATGCAGAGAACTATGCAGAGAGTGTGTGCCTTGTTTCAAGTGAATATTCTGGCTTCAAAACAAAACAAAAACAAAAACAAACAGCTTCATTTATATACCTTCATACCCTTAAGGAGTGTCTAAGCGGTTTACAACTGTAAGCTATTTGCCCCCCAACAATCTGGGTACTCATTTTAGCGACCTCGGAAGGATGCAAGCCGGAGTCGAACTTCAGCCCTTATGCTGGTCTTGAACTCGCCACCTTATGGTTTTGAGTGAGTGGCTGCAGTACAGGCATTTAACCACTGCACCACCAGGGAAACGAGGCATCTGCTGTTCATGTACCTTGCTTTAAAGAGGAATTGTTGCCCAAATCCAATGGTGTAGCAACCAATTTAATGGGAAGGGGCAACAGGGCACACAAAAATGTGGGATGGGGGAGATGCATCCCATGAGTATCATTTTGTACACTGCCGGTTTATATTTCTGGACCCCAAATTATATTTGTTTTCTAAGATGATTTGTTATGTTGTAGAAGGATAAAACATGCAGCTTTCAGGTCATATGTTGCTTCACTCAAGATTTTAAAAATATTGTTACTTCTAATGTTGCTTGTGTTGTGATTCCTTCCCCCCCCCCCCAACTGTAAATAATTCTGCTTCTAAGAAAAAATGAACTGGATCTTTCAGACTTTGAAAAATCCCAAGGTCATTCACACTGAGTGAAACAGAACCTTAGAGTGAGATCCCAGTTGCAGCTCACGAAGGGCTAATTCACATAATCATATTGTTAGTCCAATGGCAAGAGTCATTCCAAGCTGTCAGTATTCATGTGACAAAAGAGATCATATGAACCTGTGTCTGATGTGTGTCAATTGCAAGTTATCCAGTTCTGAAAAAGACTTTGTGAAAAATGTGGGAAGCATGTGCTCTCCTGTAGGAAATGAGACAGAGAAGCCATGTTAATACACATAATTGTTTTCCAGTTACTGTGATGACTGCTCTTGTTGTTTGACAGTGTGGGTTGTGTGCTGCACATGAGAGCCAAATGCACTATACACTGATCTATAAAACTGATTGTGCTATAAACGGATCATCTGGAAAGGCCCCCAGTAGTGCCCTAACATTCTCGGGTTGCAGTGTTTTCCACACTGTCTGATTTGTTTCAACATTGTATTACAGATCCCTTCTACAATCAGGTCTATCCATCAGGATAAAATCCTAGCACTTAGACAGCAGACACAGTTCTTGTGGGAGGCTTATTTTTCTTCGGTTGAGAAGATTGTATTGACCACACTAGAGGTGAGTAACAATTTTAGTTATTATAACTGAGGCACTGGCTCCTTTTGCCTGGGACTTTTTTCTGACCTTGGCTGGGGAGGGGGGCATGCAGTGGGTTTTATTGAAAGGGATGTGTTGTGTATATGTGTTGTCTGTTTAATTTATGTTAGGGGGAATGGGGCAGAGGAAAGACCTTTAGTGGCTCTATAACTTTTCTCCCCTAAGGAAATATGTTCTTTGTTACTAGGATTGGTATAAGAAGAAAATGACACGGTGACAAATGGGAAAGCCATTCGGCTGGCGGAGGCATGTTGCCTCGCCTAGACTAGCGGATTCTTGGGGGCTTTATGGCTGATAAATCAGTATTTGTGTCATTACTGTGAAATGGGTTCTTTAAGGAACCTTTTTGGAAAAAAATCTCTTATTGAAGAAGTGGTATTTGTTTTTTTTAAAATACCAAACACTTCTCTTCACAGACAGATTTTGTTACTCCAGGGTGTTTTGATGGCCTTTGACTGGTCCCTAGAGATTGGAAACACTGGACTTGGGGCAGGAGCTATTTCAGATTAAAGTGAAAGATGACAGAAAAGTGTCAAGAAATGATGCTATGAAATGGATTGAGTTTGCCACATTTTCTGAAGTATTTTTGCAGAGCTGTGGCCAAATATTACACTCATGTTTCTGTCTGTTGGACTTTGTCTCTACACGTATTAGATAAATGATTTTTCACCCTGCAAACTGGTGAATGAAAAACACCAACTACTAATGAATTAAAAACACCCTCAAGCCCACAAAAAAGGGACTTAACATTCCCACAGTGAAATAAAGTGATACTCACCACAGTGTTGCAGGGCCAAAAATGGACTCTCACTGTCATTGTCAACCTCTGGGTTAGAACAACCTAGAGAGAGATTGACCTTCTGGTTGGCTGCTGCTTGTTAAGGAGCCTTTGGTGGATGGAAAGAACTGTTGTCACCCCTATGAATTCTCCTCCACTTAGCCCCACTTCTATTTCTTGAACTCTCAGGAGCTTATTGCATGAGGAAAGAAAGCTGAAGTTCAGTTGGATAGAAGTGCCTTACCGCATGACATCATAGTTCTTCAGATATGTTCCTGCAGGAGATAGTTGTAAAATCAAGTCTTTTGTTGAATGGATTTTTCCTGCTAGAAAAAAAGACTCAGTTTTACAACCCTCTCCTGCAGGAAGAGAATTGAAGACCTACAAGGTAATGTGGTAAGGCACATAGAAAGATACTACAGTGGACCCTTGTTATCCATTGAGGTTTGGTTCCAGGACCCTCTGTGTATAACAAAATCCGTGTATGCTCAAGTCCCATTAAATATAATGGCACAACAAAATGGTGTCCCATATATAAAATGGAAAATCAAGATTTGCTATTTGGAATTTATACTTTTTGGGAATATTTTCAAGCTGTGTATGCTCAAATCCGTGGATAAAAAATCCGTGGATAAGGAGGGCCAACTGTACAATTCAGCTTCATACGATAAGCTTTTCAATGCAAATGGTAGATCTAGGTGAAATTTCCACGCTATCCAATCCAACCCATTTTCCTTTGGTGTGCAACTGTGTATGTTAATTCCTGATTGGATTTGACCATTTGTTTAATGGAGAACAAAATATTTGCAACCCTCATAAAATTGTATCTGTGTTAGAGACAGAAAGCTACTTTCTGGACAACATTTCGAGAAGGGGTTTTGTTTGACTTTTATTTTGTAAAGATTATCTTTTCAAAAGGAAAAATTCAAGTTATTTAGCAACGTGACTGCAGTAGCATTCCCTGTGCACCTTTTTACCATCAGTGAAGGACCTGTAAATTGATTCCGATTTTGTCCTTCCATGTGTCCTTTCTTCCAAAGTCTTGCCTCTGATCCAGCCTCACAGACAGTTAATGGTTGTTTCCATGACTAGAATGGCCATCTGTTAAATTTGGTATATAGCCCTTAAGTCAGGTCCCAGCCCCATAAAAATAGCAGCATCTGTAAGAATTGTCAGCCTAACCTGCAGCAAAACACAGATATAAACAGAGACATCAGACTCCTATTTCAAACTGAACTGGACTGAGTGTTGAGGTTGTTCCCGAATCTCAGCAATGAAACAATATTGAGCAGAGTTTGGGAAAGTTACTTCTTTAGACTATAGTCGCCAGATTACCCTAGCCAGTAGGACTGGTGGTCATACAGATTGGGTATTTTGGATGTTATAGTTTAAAAATGTAACTTTTCCAAATTTTGATATTGAATGTGAGTTACTTAATGATAAATTATCTCCTTGCATTGTCATAAATTAGTGAAATATGGCCTTTCTGGTTTCAGTTTATTGTTCTGCTGAGCAAGTAACAGATGCAATGGCATGCAGAGGAACGTAAGAACTGTAGCCCTTGTTGAGACAATCTAAAAGTAGGTAAAATAATCATGTAAGGAAGAGAAGCAGGCTAGCCTTCCCTTTACCCCTCTCTATTGGTTCTTCCATCTCATTCCTCACAAGGAGCATGATGTAGTGCAGGTGCTGTTGGTGATCCAGTCTCTAGATTTGGTAATAGGCTGGGAAAGAACCAATAAATTGCCACTAAATCCTGATAGAGAACCAGCATGACGTAGTGGTTTGAGCATTGGACTATGACTCTGACGACCAGAGTTTGAATCTCTGCTTGGCCATGGAAACTCTGGGTGATCTTGGGCAAGTCACACTCTCTCAGCCTCAGAAGAAGGCAAAGACAAACCCCTTCTGAACAAATCTGGCCAAGAAAAGCCCATGATAGGTTCCTCTTGGGGTTGACATAAGTCAGAAACAACTTGGCAGCACACAACAAACCTTACTAAAATGAAGACCTGTAGGAAGGTAATTCTTATGCCCTGAATTCAATGGACTGCATTTTCTGGATCTTTCCACCTGAAAGAACAACACCTTCCATCTGAAAGAAGACAAGAATGGAAGCATGGGAGCACTCCTTGGCTCAGTCTTGTCATTTGCAACTCAGGTCACCTAGGTGGCAAGAAATGACTTTGCTGAAGGATAGTCTGTATAGCCAGAGTAGTTTATTCTTAGGTACTCTCTCTGCTAGATTACTGTAATACATTGTATCTAGGGCAGCCTTGGAAGATGTCTTGGAAGCTTCAGCTAACGCAGAGTCTAGCAGCCAGTATTATAACTGGTGCCCACTGTTATATTACCATGTTTCCATGATTTTGAAAGAACTATAGTAGCTGTGTGTTTTGTTTGCAAACCTAATTCTCATCACAGCAACTGACCTTTAAATCACAACATGGATTAGGACCCCCAAATATCTCTCCCTATGCCAGCCTTTTTGTTCTTTATAAACCTCAGGGAAGCTCATCTCCAAGTACTGTTTGTGTGTTATCAAGCAACAATTTTACTTGTACCTGTGTTTATATTTGATAAGCCGCCACATGGTCAGTGTGGTTTTTTTCCCAACTAACAGCCTTTCCTTTTGGGCCAAAGGAACTCTGTTTCCTGTGCCAGAGAAGGCTAAATCGTTGTTTCCTGTGCTAGAGAAGACTAAATCGTTTGGTCAGAATTTTATTCAAATTCAGAAAACTAGCATAATTCAGATGTACATGTAATATTGCTACTTTACATAATTTATTTTATTTCTGTTAAACCTGTTTTGTTTCTGCTAATTATAGGGAGGACTCTGGATCTGGTCAGATCACTGAAGTCCCCATCCTTGAGCACTAACACTTGACTGATCAGATTTTAGCAGGCCCACAGATGTCCAAGCCTATCCTAAAAATCTTAAAGGCTAAAAACTTGCTGTAATAAAAATTAAATTTTGAAATTCCAGGGCACTTCATTCTGTACAGAATTTCTTTGATTGCTTCCATGCTTGCCTAAAATCACAATAGTGATTTTCTTGCATTGATTTTCTTGCACCAAAAGTATGATGCTGTCCTTACATTTTGTTCCATTCAGTTTGTTTTTGTGGCACTATATTGTTTGTGCATTTGCAGGTGATAAATGAGGAGAGGGAGGTGAAGGTAAAAGTTATTGCTATTCAAAGAAGGTACTCATCCTATCTAAATTTACCACTGGGCTAATTATATTATGCAGGACATTGATGGCAGAATGTTAGGCTGGATTAATCAGCCTGGTAACTGACAAGCCCACTTTGAAAACTAAAAATATTTTGACTTAAAATGAAGCATCCAATAAGTTGCTAGGTTGCCACAGTGTCTGCAGCAACTAATGAGGTAGTTTGAATACCATTATATGAGGCTTCAAACCCTCAGGAATATGCAGAGTTTCAGCATCACCTGGGCTGTTTAATAGAAAAGAAAGAAAGATTAAGCAGGGATGCTAAATAACCTGCCTCTTGCTGGCTTTTACAAAAGGTGCTGCAACTGCTGTCTTGAACAGGCACTCCTGCTTCTCCTGTTTCTCATTAGAACCTTCTTAAGTACGGTTTATTTCTTATTTTTTCAGATTATTCAAGACAGAATATTTAAGCACATATCACGTAACAGCTTAATATGGAATAAACACCCTGGTGGGTTATTTGTACTGCCACAGTATTCATCATATCTGGGAGATTTTCCTTACTATTACGCTAACTTAGGTAAGTGGTTTCCTCTTGATGGCCTTACCAGTCAGAAGACTGATTCTGACATCTGAGTGGCATATCACCAGCAACACAATGCCAAAGAAACACAGTGCCATGGTTTGGTCCTACAAAACAGTGTGTGGAAGTCAGGAACCAAAGTTATGAACAAATTCTTCCTCCCGCTCCATTCTTTTCTTTATACACCCACCATGCCAACAGGCCATGTAAACCAACCAGTTTTTAAAAAGCTGCTGGCCTCAAATGCTTGGAATAACCTCAAGGATGACAGGATCTGAGCATTGAGTTTGGATACTGAAGAATCCTAGTTTAGCTGCTGCTTTCTCTTTTCCTCACCTCTCTCTGTCAGATCCAGCTCAACTGTTAGACAGAATGAAGGAACAACCTCAAGTGGCAAATTCGGGGGGGGGGGGGGGCAGGAAACATAGTCCACCAGGCATTCCTCCTGAGTTGTCTAGCTATTCCCTTATGCTGGAGGGCAGAATTGTGTGCACCACATGGTGTGAACCAGCCTGTTGGCCTCAAGTGCAGTGGGAGGCACTGTCATGCCATTGATGTTGAGGTCCTAATGATTTCTGTACATGGAAAGGGGAAAGGCACCATCTCAGCAAAAAAAATACCCAGCAAAAAAGCTAGCCCATAGCTCCATGAGGCACATACCTCCACAGTAAAGTTAAAAAGAAATAGGTTTGCTCTAGAGACCAGTCATTTCGTGTGCAGGCAAGCATTGTCTTGCCTCAGTTATGCAATCTCTACTGATACCCAAGCTAGACTGGTGTAGTGCTCTATATTGTACGTGGTTGGCTTTGACCATGGTTAAAAGATTGAACTTTTATGGCAGAATATCACCACTACCACCACCACCACCCGGTTACTGCTAGGCTCCAAACAGTTTTGTCATTCTACACAATCCAATTTCAAATGCTCATTTTGACCTTTAAAGTCTTAAAGTGTTTGGGTTCAAGTTACTTGAAAGACAATTTCTGTCCAGCTCAGACTGCCCACACTTTCATAGTCAACAATGAAAGTGCTTCTCCTGTTACACAGAGAGCAGTTGAGGACAAAGGGTAGGACTTTCTTCGACACTGAGAGCTGTTGAGGACAAAGGATAGGACTTTTTCTGTAGTGGTCCCACACCTCTATGGGATGAGTTGTCCTCTAGAGTTCATTAATTTTCATTTTGAAAATTTTTTGGAAGCTCTGAAGATTCATCTGTTTTGTTGGCTTTCTTTAGAGTTCTGAAAGACTCTGAGCTAGAAATGGTCTGAATGATTATTTACTAATGTATATGAATTGAATTGCTTTGCATTATTTCATCATTGTGTTGGGTTTTATAAGCATGCTATCTTGAAAGGGTTGCATTCTTAAAGTCAGCCCTTCTTAAAGACAGCCCTTATGTATGTTTTAAATATAATCCATTTTTAGCAAGCTGTTTCACTTTCTAGTGTTGTGATTTTACTTTCCAGGTGTCAAGCCCCCATCCAAATTCACCGCTGTTATCCATGCAGTTACTCCTTTAGTTTCTCAATCTCAACCTGTGCTGAAACTCCTGGTGGCTGTAGCCAAATCCCAGTACTGTTCCCAGGTGAGAATAATATGTCCTCCAGACTCTTGGCCAGTGATCTGTGTCTCCATAGTCTCTGAGAGTATGAAGCCAGCTTTTGAATTCTGCATTTCATTCAGCATTGATCGGTATTGGTGAGTGTAGTGAGTTGGGCTTTTGCAATAACATAGATAGGTTTGGCATCATGGCCAAACACTGACATCTGTCCAGTGGTATAGAAAGGGTTAATTTGTATTAGTGACTTTGTTTGATTTTTTTCCCATTATCTTAGCAGTCATACTTGTACTCTGATTTTGTATGCTTCTGCACTCTCTAAAACTTGGAAGTCCATCGCCCATCAGTCTTGTCCTGTGATGGGTGCACCCCAGGCAGGGGCTCCCCATTTAGCTAATCATAGTCCCCATTTAGCTAATCATTTAGCTAGATTGCTGGTGTAGGATAGTCTGGACAATATTAGTTATTTAGGGGCCTATTTCTACCATTTGCTGAGAGAGAATTTGCCATATACCGTATTATCTGCTGCCTAATTTACCAGGGATTCAGCTTGTGTTAGATAGGGCTGCACTCCCCCTGAAGATACAAGTTTTCAGTTAGGGTGTACTCCTGGACTCAGATTTGAACATAGAGCTCTAGATTTCTTTGGTGCCCAGGAGTGCTTTTACCCATTTAAAACTTGTGTGCCAACTGCATAACTTCCTTGAAACACTGGATCTAGTCATGGTGGTACATGGCTTAGTTACATTCCATTTGGACTATTAGAATGCATTCTACATGGGACTGCGTTTGAAGAGTATTCAGAAACTGTAGCTGGTCCAAAGAGCTGCAGCCAGAATGTTAGCCAGAGAAAGTTATGGGGACCATACTGTCTACAGCAGCTGCACTCGCTGCTGCTCCATTTCCAGACACAACTCAATGTGTTGGTTATGACCTATAAAACTCTATATGGCTCATGTGCAGTCTGTCTGGCAGACCACATAAGCTTAGCTGGGCCCTGAGATTAATTTTGTGAATAGTTTAATTCCATTTTAGTGTTACTTTTTGTATAGCTGTATTATTCTTTTTAAAATTGTAAGCTGCATTGAGCCCCAATTTGGGGTGAAAGGGGGGGGGGGAGGAGGAGGAGGAGGAGGAGGAGGAGATGGAGATGATGATGATGATGATGATGATGATGATGATACCGCTGCCACCATCACTGATAAAGCTAACTTTCCAATACAGAACTTGCTAAATGCACCAAAATGTGAGGAATTACAGGCAGCCTTTATAAGACAAAAACATGTGAAGCTGCTTTACAGTGAGTTGGACCATCAAACCCATTGTTTCCTGGTTTGTCTGGCAGTTGCTTTCCTATGCCTTAGGAAGGGATCTTTGCTACCATCATTTACTGGAGATACCAGGGATTGAACTTCGTGTTTTCTGAATACAAACCATGTGTGCGACCCCTGAGTCATGGCTTCTCTGCCCTAGTTTACTGAGCCAGTTTGGCATCCGATTATTTTTTATGACTTCCTCATCAGGCATATTGTCAGACTAGGAGCCTTTCCTCCATTGAAATAATGAAAATTAGAATTTATTGAACAAGCAAGCATTATGAGTTCTGTTTTGTTCTACCCCGCCCAATATGTTGTACCCGCCCGATTGCCCATTCAGAGGGGTGGGTAAAAAATTATCATTATTTATTATTATTGAGAAAAGTTGAATTCTAAAATATCTAAATTATACATTTTGAAGAGACTTTAGTATTTTGTCTTTGAATAATTCGGATATTGTAATAACTTTACATAATCTGTTTTTGTTGGTCAGCAGAAGATCACCTTCCTACATACTAGAAATCTTGCTCAGCCACCTCTGGTTTTGTGAGATTTAATATAATTTTAATGATGTTGTTAGTCACCTGGAACACTTCATTTTGTGTGGAAGGTGAAATAAAAATGTAATTAATTAAGCAATAAATAAACTCCAGCATTCTAAATATGCACCTCCCAGTGTATCTTTCCAATGAAAAGGCCTAGAAATGTGTCCTTTAAAAAAGAAAGTGGTTATTCAGAAGAGGCCAAATACAGCTCCAATCATACATGCTATATTACCTCCTGTGGAATCACTTGGGAAGCAGTGAATCCATGCACCTGATGTCACATACTTTGATCCTATAGAATTATGAAAGCCTTATGGCACTACAAACAATGCCAGGTAGGAAGAGCATGCATTTATTTAGCATTTTTGGAGAATTTTTGGACTTTTGCTTCTGCCAAAGTAAGCTTTCTAGATCCCACCAGATGCTGCAAAGATGTCAGGGCAGAAAAAGCAAAAAAAAAAAAAAAAAAAAAAAAAAAAAAAAAAAAAAAAAAAAAAAAAAAAATTAAAAAAATAGAAGAACAGAAAGAAACAAAAAAAATTAAAAGTTTCCTAGATAAAAATTAGTTCATACTCCTCCCTCTGTTCTATTTCCTTTTTCAACGTCGTGGACTGAACTGTGGAGTAATTAAGTTGGCAGTTGATCTCTTCTTTGGATTGTGATTTCTGTCAGCATATCATCATCATTATCATTTACATTCCTCCTTTTTCCCAGTTTGGGAAAAGCAGCTTCCCAGCAGCTTACAACAGTTAAAATAAATGTAATTTAAAAATCCACATGTATGAATGTTAAAAAGTAATTAAGCTATCCAAAAATTAAATAAACCATTAACATTTTTTTTTAAATTAAAAAAATATGTAGCGTGCTATACAAGGCCCATTTCCCCTAAGAAATCAGTTCTTCAGATCAAGGAATCAATCCTTTTACTAACAGAGAGGCTCCTTTTCCTGTACAGATCATTGTCTTATGGAATTGTGATAAACCCCTCCCTGCCAAGCACCGTTGGCCTGCCACTGCCGTGCCTGTCATTGTTATAGAAGGAGAGAGCAAGGTAAGTGGATGTCATGGGTATTAACGCTGAAGACTTGATGGAGTTTGTAATTATGTGTAGAAATCTATTCAATTTTGTTTTCCATGTTGTTTAAAATGGTTTTGCTTCAACTTCCCTGAAGTTCCAAGACAGCGTATAAACCAATATGTACATCAGAATTTTAGTCCGTAACCATATTAAAGCAATAGTCAAAAAACACATTCCCAACCAACCTACTTCACAAAGTGCTCCCAAACAGCAACGACTACCCCCATCAATTGCTTACAGCCAGCTGGTTTTTCAGCTTTGCCTTGTGCATTGTTGCTTTCAAACTTCTTATAGTATCTGAGGTGAATCATGCCATAGTCCAGGAGCCACTAGTAAAAGGGCCCTGTTCCTTGTTGCAAGTCATGTTCTCTGTACTGAGCAAATGCAAAAAAGATCTTGTTAGTTTGCTTTGGTTTTGTTTCCATCTCTTTATTTCCAAAAAGTTTTTTTCCTAAGTTGTTTACATTTTCAATAAATGTCGTGGAAAATGAGCTCAAAGCAGAAAAGAACAGCTAGAGACCTGCTAAAGTGATAGCCCAAACATAATTTTTACTGAAAGATTTAAACCTTGTGGGAAATGTGCATCTCTTATAGAAGACCTTTTCCCATTGATAGGACTAGAATGGGAAAGGCCTACTAGCCTCCATGCAAAATAGAATCTTGTAGAGTTTAATTTCTGAGAAGATTGAAGGAGATACTCCCTGGGCTAATGAGACCCAGTTTGAAGATCAAAACATGTCCTTCAATTTGGGCATGGATATTAAACAGCAAGCAGTGTCTTTGTTTCAAAACAAATATGTGGTTGTATTAATTCAAGCCCACTGAAAATATCTTTCAAGAAGTCAACTGGTATAAAAAGTGCCACTCATAAAAACATGGGGAATTGCCTTAGTCAGAGCGTTGGTCCATCTAGCCTAGTTTTGTTGACACTGGCCAATAGAATCTCTACAGGGTGTCAGACAGATCCTTTCTTTGCCCTACTTAAGTGATTGTAAATTTTGGACATGGGACCTTCTGCGTGCAAAGTATGTGCTCTGTCACTTAGCTACAGTCTCTTCTCTGCCTCTTGAGTCACCATAATCACACATCTCATATTTTGGAACTACCACTAATGATTTCTGCAGCTGTGGGAACTTCCTATGGGAATGCACAATGTCTACAATTTCTTTGCTTACAAATAGACTGTGACAGCCCCTTCCCTTTTACATATTCTAAAACAGGCATCAGCACCCTGGTGCCCTGTAGATGTTGTCAAGTAGAACTCCCAAAAACTTCAGCAATCATGGCAGAACATCAGAGTTTGCCCCAATACCTAAAATATCTGCACCCCACAATCTGTGCACAGAGCCTACTCTTGTTCTGAAATAAGAATTTATTCTTTGATGTTCCTTTCACTATTTATTTTTATTCAAATAATTTATGTTTCACCCTTTTGTCAGATCAGATTTCAGAGCGGTGTATGACAGTGGTAGATAACAAACTGTTTGAACTGTAAGGCGATAAAGCAATAACCTTAACAGCCATGATAAAAGACCACAGATAAACATTTCAAGGTAGTCTAAGAGATTGTACAGATTAAAACACCTAGGCAAATAAAAGCTTATTAAATAGATGGCAAAAATATGGTAAAGTAGGCACTAGCATACCACCACTATAGGAAGCCTGTCCCTTATAATGTAATAACAGTATGATGCTATCATGGTAGAACCAGTGTGATGTATTAGATTTCAAACAGGAAACCTGAGTTGAAGTCTCTGCTGCAGTAAAGCAATGAAAATTTCTGTGGATAAATCCAGTGTTAGCTGTTATTCAATGGCAATTTAAAGTTCATACTAAAAGCCAGGTTGAATTGACTGCCCAGTTGATGTAGAAGCCAACAGCTTCCACTGTTAACTTTGTTGCCGATGTTCCTTTCAATTCATACCCCCATCATACCCCTGAAAATTGTAATCAACACAAATACATTAGGATTATAGCGATGTTGGCAGAGAGGAACAGTCCAGACTCCAGGGGAACAGAAGAAATGAAAGGTGAACTTTGGCTTTTTCCAGTGGTCAAGATGCCAGCCTTCAGAACCAGCCCTTCCATTATTCTGCAAAATTTGTAGGCACTTCAAGTCTCCAGTCTCGGTTCTTCTTTCCAAGCAGATCATACCTTTGCCTGTGTGGCTGGAAATAATAGCAGGATGTTATGCCACTCATTCCTCCTCTGCACCAGGAAAGTGTTGGTGCTGTATATTTCCAGACCATAACAAGGCAAGGCAGCCACCTCCATGGGTTTGTGCACACTGTCTGAATGCAGAGACTTATTTATTTTCACACACAGAAATCGATGTGGACAGCCTCCAGTGCAAGTGCTAAATGGCATGAAGGAAGCTGTGGTAATCCAGGTCCAACTGCTAAGAAATGCAGGCATATAGTTCAGGGTGTGTTTATCAGCCAGCTGCCCAGAGCAGAGTGAATTTTCGCTCTGAAGCTGTTCACCCCCACCAGCTGTGTTTTGCAGCTGTTTAAAATGTATGGACCTTGTCTGTACTATTTCTCTCCAATAGGCTTAACAAGAGAAAAGTAAGGCACTGCTAAGCTGGCAGCTAAATCGGTTTCTGCTTCTGATTGTGTCCATGTGAGCAGTACCAGGAGATTCGCTTGCAGGACTAAGATAGGAAGCTGCTGTTTAGAGATTGCCCTGCTCTGTGGCTATTACTGTCTCTCCCCGCCAGCCCCCTTTTTTCCTTTCTTTCATATATTGGAGAGCCTGAGGAAACAAAAATGCCTAGTCAAGTTCTAAAGCACCTGTGAGCACAAGCCTTGGAGCCATTTAGAGGCTACAAAGGACTTAGCAACTTGAGGAGGTCAAGAGCTGGCTGTTCCTTCTCTTGCACATTGCAAGATGGATTCCCGTCAGGGAAAGTAAACCAAAAAAAACGTTGACTTTAGAATGTCTAAGTGACTATTGTTTGCTTTACATCAGATTTATCCAATCTGGCACACTCTAGATGCATTGTAATACTCCCCTCTTCTCTAGATGGCATAGCAGGTTGGGAGACAGTTCTCCTAAATCTTTAACCTAGAATTTGGAAAGGTTGTTTTTTGGACTACATTTCTCAGAATTCTAGGAACTGTGCTCTAAAAAAAAGGAACTTATCCAATGTTTTGCTTCAACCTTTTAAGGCCTAGGAATGACTTTTTTGCACCATCTTACCACGGTAATCCATGGGAGATATGCCAAAAGTTAAAGTCCAGAAACTTTGGAAAAATACCATTTCATTCCATTCTCTTTCTTCTCGCCCTTTCCCCTTCCTCTTTTTTTTTTCTTTAAAGGAAGAGCAGATAGAATTATTGTCATGCACTGATTCCCAAACATTGGTCCTCCAGGTGTTTTGGACTTCAGCTTCCTAAAGCCTCAGTCATCTTGACCAGTAGTCTGGGATTCTGGGAGTTGAAGTCCAAAACACCTGGAAGACCAGAGTTTGGGAATCACTGCTCTACACACCTTCCTTTTAGCACAATGCATTTCTTGTTCCAAATGGTTCAGCCTCATTTCTCACCATCCATTGTAATTTTTTCATGGCATGATAAATCTGACAATTTAAAACAAAGCAGGAAGATGTGATGCTGTCTGTTGCTATGTTTCCCCCCCATCACCACTGCTAAGTATTCCTTTTGTTAGTTGCGGGGAGATAACTGTAGACATCATCCAACTTCATTAGCCTCTTTTCCCCCATTTAGCATTATGATTTCCGACAACTGACCTGGAATGATATACTCTAATCTTCTCCAGTTGGGCAATGGCATGGCACTCCCTGGCATAGCAGTATCACAGTGCCCATATAGTCTCCAAATCATTCTGCCTGCAGCCTTTACCATTGTAGTAAGAACACACTTAAAACAGAGGGTGCAAGAAAAAGTATAATCAGATGTGAGAGGCATTTTGATGTGATGGAACTGGAGAATAGCACTATGACTGTCCAAAAATACTGACGTTAAATGCAAAGCTGTGTGGTAGTGTTAAGATATGAAGTCAGTGTCATGCTTTAAATTCTGTTTTTAACTTGTGTTTTCAAACAGAAATTTAGTTTAATTGTGTTTTATCTTTGGTGTTAACCATTTTGTAATTCCTTTGTACTTTTACAAAGCCACCTTGTTCACTACCTTGGATCCCATGTTCGGAGAAAGGCAGGATATAAATAAAATAAAATATAAAATAAAAAAATAATCTTTCTTTCCACATGCACCTCTCTCCACCCCATGGGGTGTTTTGATTGGATGACTAGGGAAAATTGGTGCCTGTGCCACATCTAGTACAGCAGCAAAAGTGAGGTTTAGCAGTAGCAAGAATGCTTTCAACCACACTGCTTCTCAAAGTAGTGGTCTACAGACCTGTGGTGCTCTGCAAGCCATTGGCTGCCCGCTGTGGCAAGATCCCAGAAAACTGGCAAATACGATAATAAAGTGGCCAAAATACAGTACCAGCCTCGAGCACATGGGGTGGGGAGGAAATGCCAGTCCTTCGCATCAGATATCTTCCTAACCACTGTTCTATATCATGTTTACTCCCTGCTCATGTATTAGTAACTTCCTCTTAAACACTATAATTTCCCTGTAAATAGGAAGCGACACAAAAAACAAAACAGCTTCATTTATATATCGCTTCATACCGCCTAAGGAGTGTCTAAGCGGTTTACAACTGTAACCTACTTGCCCCCAACAATCTGGGTACTGATTTTAGCGACCTCGGAAGGATGCAAGCCTGAGTCGAGCTTGAGCCCTTTTGCTGATCTTGAACTCGCAACCTTATGGTTTTGAGTGAGTGGCTGCAGTACAGGCATTTAACCACCAGGGCCCCTAGGAAACGGGGAAGAAGGCAAAGGGAGGTCCTGTGATAAGGGGGTGGCAAGCAGATTGAGGCAAAGGCAGGGTATACGGGCTGAGGATGTTACTGAGCAGTGATGATCAGCAATAGACAGACCTTGACTCTGCCCATTTGGATTGAAATTGCAGAAAGAAGCTGAATTGTGTTGCTAATAAACTTCAGAACTGCTGCAACAAAATCCCTTCTCTCTTTTCCACATTTATTTCTCTCCATTTCACCCCTGTCTTTCTCCATCGCTCCGTCATATATATTGCAGTTGTCCCGCCACATTTGCGGATCTGATTTTTGCAGATTTGATTATTCGCTGATTTGATTAATATGTTCTCTCTAGGAATATCTAGGTCCTCCAGTCCAACTCTGTGGCACAAAACTTCCACTGAAAGTTGCACTGAAGGACCTAGAGATCCCTACAGACAAAACTCCACTGAGCATTTCGAAGTCCTTCAGTGCAATTCTGTGGTCAATGTCCAGCAGATTTTTACCACAGAGTTGCACTCGAAGACCTAGAGATTCTTAGAGAAGTGATCTTTCAATTTTTTTTTTAATTTGTGGCTTTTCCACTTTCACTGGGGTCCTGTGCCCCTAACCCCAGCAAATGTGGTGGGTCCACTGTACTGGAAACTACTACAACATGCACTTATATACCCAGAGAAACAAAAAAAAAATGTATGCAACAATACCCAAACATAATTGTAACAAAACTAGTTTTGGAGCAGGCTGAATTCAGGGAAGCCAGCATACTGTAGTGGTTTGAGTGTTGTACTAGGACTCTGGAGAACAGGGTTCTACTCCTGGCTCGGCCATGAAGCCCACTGGGTGATCTTTGGCAAGTCACACTCTCTCAGCCTCAGGGCAAGTCAGTGGCAACCCCCATGATAGGTTCACCACCTTACGGTTGCCATAAGTCGGAAACGATGTGAAGGCCCACAACAACAACAACAGCTGAGTTCAGGAGTCGTTGTAGAACAGCTATTGTTAAAATTAACCAATTGATAGCAGGGCCTTATAACTAGAGTACTAAGATCTTCAGGAGAAGCTCTGTTCTTTATCCCACCACCATCTCAAGTTCATGTGGTCAGATCAAAAGACAGGGCATTCTCAGTGGCTACTCCCAGACTGGAATTTCCTATCTATGAAGCTAGGATGGCCCTCTCTTTGCTCTCCTTCCACCAGCAAATGAAAGCATCCTTGTACTATCAGGCTTTTAAAAACCACTGGGGATAGATTTTTAAATTATGTTCTATGCTGTTTTGTGTATTGTATATAGTTTTTCAATGAATCTTAATGATGTTAAAGTTATAACTGTTTAATTGTTAAAGTTAACTTTTATGTTTATAGTTTTCATATAGTTTTGAATATGTTGCTTTTAACATGTTGTCAGCTGCCTTCCTCTTTTGGGGGGAAAAAGACAGGATATAAATGAATAGTAATAATACCAATAATAATGATAAGTTAAACAGATCAAATGCATAGGAGTCTGTAATAGAATCCGACTTTTAAAGGAGACTGGACGACCTCGTATCTTTTCTGGACCTTTCCATTTAATAGGGTCATTTTCTCCATTAATGATATGGCAGAGTGCTAACTCATTCCATTTGGCTGTAAGCAGGGCACAATTGCCCTTGGCACTGTCAGTCTTAAGAGCTTTTTGCTGATCTCTTTGTCTACCCTGCAGGTTATGAGCAGTCGTTTCCTGCCCTATGAGAACATTGTCACAGATGCTGTTCTAAGCCTCGATGAGGATACGGTGCTTTCTACCACTGAGGTGAGACCTTTTCTCTTTTCAAGTTGTCTGGCTTCACCACTCTGCTCTCTGTTTCTCCCCAATCACATTTCCAATCAACAGCTGCTTGCTGGGGTAACCCACAACTGCCCACTTAAACAGGTAGAACTGGGACAATATGTCATTGTCATCATCATCATCATTTATTTCTAAAGCACTATCAATTTACATAGAGCTTTACAGGTGCAACAACTCGAAACAATGACTCCTGAAAGGAGTACAATCTACAGTGTGTTTATACACATACACACAGAAGGAAGGAAGGAAGGAAGGAAGGAAGGAAGGAAGGGATAATAAAATAAAATTATACAATAGAATTATAAATTAAATCATGTAGGTAGGATACAAAAATACAACATAACATAAAACAAACTAACCAATACATATAATCAAATGTACAGGGTTATAAAACAATGTTAAACTAAAGTTCCAAAAGCATTAGAAAACAAGGAAGTTTTTAATTCAGATTTAACAAAGTGAAGGAAGTCTGCAAATGTACAGGGAGATGATCCCAAGAGTATGGAGCAACAAGTGAGAAAGGATGAAACTGAGTTAAGAAAGAGGAAACCCTTGGTTGGGTAAGAAGCCTAGACTTCCTGGAACACAAATCTCAAGAGGGCAGTAGACAGAAATAAAGGCTGAAAGATGGGGGGGGGGGGGTTAGTTTGTCCAAAGCTTTATCATTAAAAGAAGAGGTTTGTATTGAATCCTGGAAGGAACAGGTGACAAATGACCAGATATCAGAAGTGGGGTAAATAGTTAAAAAAGGGGATCAAAAATATAACCTTAACTATAGGATGCTGAATGGAAACTAGATTTCCATTGACCGTTATTCCCATTACATTGGATCCTGTTCATCAGATCCTGCGTGATATAATTAAGCAGAGCTTGGAAACATTGTTCTTTGGACTGGAGGCAGCATGCTAGCTAAGGGTTCTGGGACTTGTACTCTGAGAAATAACTTTAATAACTTCTGTTATTGATGCACCAAGTATACTTTCTGCATGAATGCAAGTAAAGGGGCCCACTTCTACACTTTTTAGAAGACAGACTTAAATTTCAGCTTAGCCTTGGCTCCCTTTCAGAGCAGCATCACTGCTTATAAAGCAGACATTTCCACCTTGACGCCTGTGCTTGATTTCTGTGTCCCTCCCTCCTGCATATCAGAGCCGAACCCAATCTCTCTGTTTAAATGAAAGGAGATTCTTGTACTTGAGACTTCAGAGCTGTTGTGCCAAGAGCAAGATTGCACTCAAGGAAAAAGCTACGGGAGGAAAAAGAAAGAGAGAGGCCACTGAAGAAAACCAATTTTTACAACTGGGATGAGTATTGATTTCTAGCACCTCTTCCTGCAAAGAGAAGGGGAAAACTGGCGACCGTTTATATAACACTGCAATATATCGGAAATACATTATTAATGACAGCTGTGGAAAAGCATTGGGTCTTTATTGTCCCTTTCGATTTTAGCACTCTCCTTTTTTCTCTTCCTCTACTGCTTGTCTCTTCTCCGTTCCCTTTAAATATACCAGTTCTCCCTTAGGAATGGCAGCTGCTGTTACTTTGGAGATAATGCCCTTGTGTTTTCTAAAAGGGCAGCATCCCCACTCATTAGGAGGGGGGAAGTTGCCTTTATTTGCAAGTGTGTGAGTGTATGTTTATAATATGGGTGGCCATTGGAAATATATCGCATTAGCACTCCAATATCTTTCCTGGCTCCCTCTGTATTTTTCTAAGGCAGCATCTGTACTGCAGAAATAATGCAGTTTGACACTGCCCTAACTGCTACAACTCAATGCTATGGAATTCTGGGATTTGTCATTCAGTGAGATATTTAGCTTTCTCTGTAAGATAGTTCTTGTGCAACAACAAATCCCAGAATTCAGGATTCCATAGCATTGAGCCATGGTAGTTAAAGCAATGAGAGTTTTGAGTGTTGGACTAAGACTCTGGAGACCAAAGTTCTATTCCCAGCTTGGCCATGAAACCTACTGGGTGACCTTGGATAAGTCATGCCCTCTCAGCCTCACAGGAAAGCAATGGTGATCCTCCTCTGGACAAATCTTGCCAAGAGTACCCCATGAGGGGTTCACCTTTGGGTCAGCATAAGTCAGAAATGACTTGAAAGCACACAACAGCAAAGTTAAAGCAGTGTCAAACTGCCTTATTTTTGTAGTGCTGATGCAGTTTAAGTCACCTTGAATCCTATATCTGAAAAAAGGTGGGAACTAGGGTGTGGGTGTGATCATAATCTATGGCAAGGGTAATCAAAGTTTATCCCAAAAGCCACATATCCTCTGTGGCCTTGAGACAGAAGAATAGGTAAGCACAGCTCCATCCTATTCCCCAGCAGCAGATGAAATATCCTCCCAACATCCCAACTGCCACTGCTGGACCTCAGAGGAAGAGAACAAAAGGCAGTATCTGCTGGATTAAATCCTCTTCTTCGCTGTCATTCCTTTTCCCTTATGTTTCATCTCTTATTTAGATCGTAAACCTGGTAGCAACAAGCTGTCAAATTAACAATCTGTAAACTGCTCTGAGGAGCAGAGGCCAAAGAGAGTTATCTTTCACTAAAATCCAACCAGTGGGTTTCCATAGCTGGGCAGGAATTTTAACCCTGGTCCCACAGATTCACTGTCTGATATTCAGACCACTACACTAGCCTGGCTCTACTGTACAATGCCTGAAAATACAGTAGCCCTCTCACCCTATGCAAATAGTGTTCCTGAAGCATAGGTGGAAAAGTCCTCTCAAAGCCCACATTCCTTCCAGGTATTCTTATGTGCTACATTTGAGTTGTGTTCTTTCATTGCATTGTGCAATTTAATGACACACCAACCTGAATGGGTGATTCCCTCCCTTCTACCATAACCTGCCCACCCTTGAATCCTGGTCCATAGAAAACAAGTTGTTGTTTTTTAAGTACCACAGAGAGCCACCATGGGAAAGAAAGGGAAAAGTAGTCAGTGATTATTAGTATTGCGGTGGAGGAGTATATTTATATACCACCTTACTTTAGCAGATTTCTGGCCAGTGTAGAAAATTTATGAAACAACCTATTTCTTTGATCAATTAATTTATCTCCTGCATTTCTTCCAATATTGATCCACCAGCTTATCTGTCTTTTAAACAGCCCCTCTTGCCCTTTCTTCTTCTCTTTACTTTCTAAATCCTTCTCTCCCTCCAGCCTAGTGAGGTTTTAGGTTTTTTGGAGAGAGGGACAATAAATGGCTCATTCCAAAGGTCCAAATTGCCTTCTTGCAGACTGATTTTAACAGTTGTCAGAAATTTTAGGAAATCGTGACGTTCAGACTGAGGGTCACAGGTTGCTCCAGTCTGCACTAACAAGAGGAAGAGAAAAATGTGAAGTAAACCCATGTTGCTTTTTGGGTTTAAAGGTGGGGTTTGGATCTGAAAAGGAGAGAGTCTACCAGTGTGGAGGATCCTCTTTAGGGAAAGGAAATTGATATGCCAGGGTCAGCTTTTCCTGTTTTGCACTACAACTTCCACAATCCCTTGGCCTCTACACCCAGCCTTTTTATCCTTATCACCCAGGGCTGTAGTATACTCTGCTCTATAAATTCTGTACCATGGTAATCCAAATTAAAAAATGGAAAAAATGGGATGCTATCTCCAGTAATCCAAATTAAGGCTTTTTGCATCATTTCACCTGCTGCGCATAGCTGGAGGAAAGAACAGAGGAAAGAGGGACTATAGTCCACTGAATTCCTGTCTTTTGACCTCCTATCCTACCTGGCAAAAAATTTACATGGCACCGCCAAATGCCTTCAAGCTTATCTTCACAGCCTAAGGGCTAGAGATTTGCTGTGACTCTTAGGATGTTGAATTCCCTACCTAGTGCCAATGTTTATTTTTGGAGAAGACTGCCTGTAGCCCCCCCCCCAATGGTGCTATGTTTAGCTTTCCTGAAATGGATTATTCATAAATTATATAGACAATTCTACCTGGTCACCCACAATATTCAAAACAGGGAGTGCTGCCACACTGTAGAGTTAATGCAGTTTGACAATGTCTTAACTGTCATGGCTCCATTCTTTGGAATGTTGCGATTTGTAGTTTGTTGTGGTACCAGAGCTCTCTGAAAGAGAAGACTAAATATGGAAGAAACAGATTCAGGACGGGATACGGAGTTGAGACTGCCATGGTCGTCTTAGTCATAGAATCATAGAATCATAGAGTTGGAAGAGACCACAAGGGCCATCCATCCCAACCCCCTGCCATGCAGAAACTCCCAATCAAAGCATTCCCTACAGATGGCCATCCAGCCTTTACTTTAAGACCTCTAAGGAAGGAGACTCCACTACACTCCGAGGGAGTGTGTTCCACTGTCGAATAGCCCTTACTGTCAGGAAGTGCCTCCTAATGTTGAGGTGGAATCTCTTTTCCTGCATCCATTGTTCTGTGTCCTAGTCTCTGAAGCAGCAGAAAACAAGCTTGTTCCCTCCTCAATATGGCATCCCTTCAAATTTTTAAACAGGGCTATCATATCACCTCTTAACTTTCTCTTCTCCAGACTAAACATCCCCAGCTCCCGAAGTCTTTCTTCATAGGGCATGGTTTCCACACCCTTCACCATTTTAATCACCCTCCTTTGGACACGCTCCAGTTTCTCCACATCCTTTGTGAATTGTGGTGCCCAAAACTGGACACAGTATTCCAGGTGGGGCCTGACCAAAGCAGAATAGAGTGGCCCTATTACTTCCCTGGATCTAGACACAATACTTCTGTTGATGCAGCCTAAAATTTCATTGGCCTTTTTAGCTGCCGCATTGCACTGTTGACTCATGTTCAACTTGTGGTCTACTTGGACTCCTAGATCTCTTTCACACGTACACATAGTTTCATTCAGCCAGATGTCCCCCATCCTATGTCTGTGCATTTCATTTTTCTGGCCTAAGTGCAGAACCTTACATTTCTCTGCGTTGAATTTCATTTTGTTAGCTTTGGCCCAGCTTTCTAGTCTATTAGGTCATATTGAATTTTGATCCTGTCCTCTGCGGTACTAGCGACTCCTCCTAGTTTAGTGTCATCTGCAAATTTGATAAGTATGCTCCCAATTCTGTCATCCAAGTCATTAATAAAGATATTGAATAGCACTGGGCCCAGGACAGAACCCTGTGCCACCCCACTTGTCACTTCTCTCCAGGATGAAAATGAACCATTGCTGAGCACTCTTTGTGACAAAACTACAATTTCCAGAATTCCATAGCATTGAGCGATGGCAGTTAAAGTGATGTCAAAGTGCATTAATTCTGCAGTGTAGATGCAACCTGGATTATATTAAAGGCCTGTCTAATTTATCTTTATGTTTTCTAGTTTGCAGACAGCTGGCTATAAAAGTCCAAAAGCAGGGATTGAAAATACTAGCCTTCCCAAGCTGTTGTTACCCAGCAGTTGGCATTCAGTGATAGACTGTTTCTGCATTTGAAGGTTCCAGATAACAAACATAATGAATGTTTGCATACCTATTAGTTTGGATCCAAACTAAATTAGTGTGGCTGAAGTCCTGCAAGAATGAACAGGACAGGTTTGGCACAATTCAACATAGTCCCCATTGATTTCAGTGTGAATCAAGTAATTCAATCAACTAATTGAATCTGGATTTGGCCCTGTTTGGAGCCTGTAGCCATCACTGCTTCTTTATGAGTGGTGCATTATTCGAACCTGGATCCATTGAGGTCACATGTTTCAAATTTTCTGGAACAACCCACCTGACAAAAAACAGAACAAAAAGCAAATGAATCTGCACTGTTATCACCCAATTTAACATTTGATAATATTTTTCCATTTGAAACCTGCTTTTCAGTATGCATGATAAAGTCTGGAAAAACCCCAAATGGTTTCCCTCTGTTCTTTCATTTTTTACCGTTAATGAAGGTTTTGCCCTTTTCATTCATAATGAAATGAAATATTAAGCCCCGTTATTCCTCTGGGGAAGAGTCCAAATGTTCCACCTTGCATGCTGGGAGGGACATGTATGTGTGTTATAATTAGAAGTCAGTGCAGGTTTAGGAAAAGGAAAAGCCATCTTAGGGAACTGACAGACAGGTAGGTTTGCTCTTCACCACTGCCATCTTGCCCTCTCATCACTCCAGTTTCATTGCTCCGCCACATTGGCTTCAGCTAGAAATGAGGTTGTGACTGATACATAACATATCTTCTCCAGTGATATTTAACATTCATTTAGCACTAGAGAGTACAATGGGGGTAATAATGTACAGCACAGTCCCTGCTAGGAAATCTCATAATTAAACCAAGTGGAGAATGTGACACACTTAGCATTTGCCTTGGATAAGACCAGCACTTGGAAAAGTTGCCTTTTGGACTACAACTACCAGAATCTACTGGGGAAAGTTGCAATCCAAAACAGATAATATTTTCCCAGGCCTGGTAATGATATGGGGACTGATTTACAGGAGGAACTGGACTTCTTGGTGGGTGAGTAGCAAATCACTAAATCATTGTAGGGGACTGGATGCAGTTATTACTAGCCTACTGTCCTTCCTCTAGGCATAAAATGTTAGGGATGGAAGGGATCTTGAAAGTCATTCAGTCCAACCAATCCCCTGCTCAGTGCAAGATGTCTATTGCAGAATGCCACTATAAGCATCCCCGACAGCCATTCAACTTCTGCTTGAGTAAAGCCATGCCTAGATTAGTGAATACTAGTCCAGGTGAGGGTACTAATATACATACAATTATCTATAGCACAATGAATTGGTGTGGTTTTTGCTTGCAGGTAGATCTTAGTTTAGTCCTAAGTATCTCCTATTAAAAGGAATGGATAGTAAGCTGGAAATGTGCATTATACTATGGTGACTCAAGATAGCTGCTATCACTCAGAGCCACCAACATTACTGGGATAGATGGATGAAAAGTCAGAGCTGGCATAGGGCTGCTCTCTATTTTAACTCCTTGGTTAAGACCAATTCGGTGAGGTGAATGAGGCTGAGGAAATCAAGGTTCGGAAGTAGACTATGGCATCCATTGCTATACTCTCCTGAGCATGAACCCCTTATCCCAAGATCCAGTGCAACCTCATGCCCCTGTGTTAGTGGGACAGCAAATCCACTCCATGTTGAGGTGGTGTTGTTGTGTGCCTTCAAGTCAATTATGCCTTATGGCAACCCTAAGGCGAACCTATCGTGGGGTTTTCTTGGCAATATTTCCTGAGATGAGGATTGCCATTGGCTTGAGGCTGAGAGTATGTCACTTGCCCAAGGTCACCATTTCATGGTTCAATGGGGAATCAAACCCTAGTCCCCAGAGTTTTAGTCCAACACTCGCCGCTATGTCATGTTGCTGTACTCAAGACTTTAAAAGGGGTATCCAAGAAGCTGAATCTTATCTCCTAAATAGGTTCAGCACCATGGACAGCTCATTAATTGAATTGGAAATCCAGGGCAGATTTACTACCCCACTGACAAGGGAATTAAAATGTGCCCAGAGATGAACTCATGAGCAAGAACTCTATGCAGGCATTACCTGCTCTCATGTCACACTACATAGGGAATGTAGGCACAAAAGTAAATTTCTCCCCCAAACATCCCTACTTACTTCACCACAAGAACAAGTAGATCTGTTTCTAATGGGGCAGCCAGTCCAGTCAGTTTTATGGTCACTCCTGCAGCTGCTCCAAGTTTTATGGGTGCCATCCAAACACTGGACTCTGTTCCCAAAAGAAGTTTACCTCTAGGAGAAATGCCATACAACTCAGCAGTGTGGCAGAAATGACTGTAAAACGGAAAATGGATTTGCTATCCCAGTGGCAACAGATCTACTGGCCATATTTGTCCGGCAACATTCTGTACCCATTTGTTCACTGAGTGCATATGGTGTGTAAGGACACCATTCGGTACTATATTGAGTTGAACACAGTCTTAATTCCCCATGACAAGAGCTCTGAAATGGCAGTCAGCCCTATACAACCCTTCATGCTTACTGCACAAAGGTTTGTAACACTGCTGGATTTGTGGTGCCAACCCACATCCCTGCTTAGCCCTCTATGTAAGCAAGCAAACACCCACATTGAGCTTTTGAAAATTTGGATAAAACCCAGATTCTTAAAGTGACTTTTAGCAGTGTACTTAGTTTCTACAGGTACTTCTGTTCAATTTAGCAATGAATCCTAAAACCAGGTTTTTTTAGGGAAGGAGGAAGGGGCAATTAAATGGTGGTAAAGGGAGGTGGAGATCAGTCCCCAAAACTTTCCAGAGCTTGCGGAGATAATCCCGAATTGTTGGTTCGTTGTTGTTCATTATTGGTGTTTATTATTGTGGATGATTTCTTGTTGTTTTCATTGGGAAATCAAAGAGTAGTTTAGAATGCTTTTTAACATATGATTCTATGAATAATTTTATTGTATCAGCAATATTCAACAGTAACAGTACAAAGAACCTCCCCAAGCCATACCACTTGTACAATATTTTATGTTGATACTCACCACGGAAACAGATTTTTCTGCTTTCAGTTCCTTAAACCTAGATTCACTGTTTGGCGTGGTCCTTCTCCTTTTTAGCTGCTATAGCTGAAGCAGTTTTTCCTTCTGCAGTTTGACTTTAGTCCTTCCCAGAAAACAGATGTCAGATTTTATAGCCAAGGGTTTCAAGATGACCGTTGGTTTTCTGACATATTAATGATTTGGATGTGATCAGAGGTGCTTGGGGAAGAACTGTTTTGTCTGAACTGCCTTCTGAAGGAACATTTTATGTTACTTGAAACAACTTGAAAGATAAGAACGTGTCTGAAGCCGCTGTGCTCCGGGATGTGTGTGCCTTCTTTCATTTTCCCAAAATAACTTTTAGTTTAGGAAAGTCTGATAATAATTGTGAGGAAGAAAAAGGAGGGGGGGCTGATTTGTGTTCTTTCTTTTTGAAAAAAAATGCCACTTCTGGTACAAACACATACTTCTAATGCAAGGATAGAAACATGGGTCCTCATTTATTTCTATTCTGTTCTATGTTTTTATACCCCATCATTTTGCTAGCCCAGGATAAAAGGCAGTATGCAGCATTTTAAAAGCACAATGTAATTTTTTTAATAAAAAAAATCTCAGTACAAATGTTAAACACAATTAAACTAAACCTTGATTAAAACAAAAACAGCTTGAAAACATCATTAAAAAGATGTTTAAAATATAATATAATAAAAACATTACATGCACTCTAAAAAGCTCTGTCTACATGGAAAGCAAGGGGTGTATGAACCAAGTCTCCCAGGGAAGAAAGTTCCACAATATGTGAGCAGCCACTGAGAAGGCACTCTCTCATGCCTTCACCAAATGTTCCTGGGATCATGGTGAAAGCAAAGAAAGTCTTCCTCCTCAGGTAAGCTCACACAGGCAGGTAGGGTTTTTCAGATAGTCTGGACTCAAGCCATGTAGGACTTTAAAGGTCAAGAACACTTTGAAATATATATATATATACACACACACACACACACACATATATATATATACACACACAAATATATATATATTTGAAGTATGCCCTACCTTTCTCCTAATATGGAACCAAAGCAGCTAACAGTTCAAGGCAAAACAAAATGGTGTAAAAATTTTAAAAGCTTGAAATAAATCAATCCAATTAAAAATATTAATATAAAAACAATTTAAAATACATTAAATACATGCTCATATGATGCATAATGATAGATATTGCTGCACTACAACTCCCATCATTTCTAGTCAGCCAGTGGGTAGGGATGGTAGAAATTGCCATCCAGAAACATCTGAGGGGCTATATATTTTCAGTGCTTTCCCCCATTTTGCATTTTAGGATGAATCCTCCTTAAAATATGTTTAAGGGAAACATATTTTTGCAAAATGTATGCTATTTTGGAAAGTGTTTGCTATTCTGTGTGTCAAATCACACATGATGCACCTACATAGTGTGGATGCTGTCAGACCCTGATTCTCATAAGATATCACAAGAGTACATCATGGCTGTATCAGAGGCTGTCCCATGTTCACTACCTGTCTTGTTCGCTACTGAAACTAACTTAAGACAGCTTTTTGAACAGGTTGGTTAGGGGGTGAGAGGTTCTAGAACTTACTTTATCCAAAAGGTCCTTTTCATTCTTTAACAGAAGTAACAAGTGACAGTTCCAGCAAAAGTGGATAAAAGCAGCAACTTTGTTGTTCAGTAAGCCCACAATTCCCATGCGCGCACTCAATTCTCCACTAGTTGTTAAACTTTTCCTTTGCAGAAGTCATTCCTGCAAAATGTTAATGTGATTCTCTGGAGCTCTCGGCTCCTGTTAACAGGAAAACATTAAAATGTGCATAATTACAGGGCAAAATGTCAAGCAGTCAGTTTAATTTACTGATGAATACAGAGAATTAATGTTTTGCAACAGTTCCAAGATTGCAAATTATGAATTAGTGAAAAGGTAATATTTTGTTTTGCTGACATTTTTGAGACTCTTTGATTACTGTTTGCCACATATGTTCATTTTTGGGTTTTCTTGCCTGCAGGTGGATTTTGCCTTTACAGTTTGGCAGAGTTTTCCAGAGAGAATTGTTGGCTATCCTGCCCGTAGCCATTTTTGGGACAACACTAAGGAGAGGTGGGGCTACACATCGAAATGGACTAATGACTATTCCATGGTGTTGACTGGAGCTGCTATTTACCACAAGTAAGAATTGGGAATGTTACACATATTAAAAACCATGTACTTCAGATTCTCAGCAAACGGTATAGTTCTTGCACTTTACAGTGCTTTCCAAACACGTGTATTCATTTGTTGAGGGTAGCTGAAGAAAGAAAACAGTGGAAGGGGCCTCTTTTTGTTTTAAATTAGTTTTCAACATTTTGATTCTTTCTTTCCCCTTTCTTTTGAAGAATGAATCAGACTTGGTTTCAGATATATTCTCATTTTTCTTAAATCCACAGCAGAGTAAATCATATGAAGCAGTTAGTTTGATCACCTTAGGGCAGTACAAACCGCCCAAAAAGGGCGGTCTGGTGCCATCTTTTTTTGTGGTGCAACTGCACTGCAGCAGCTAGATGCTGCTTCGCAGTTGCACCACAAAAAAGAAGCAGGTAAACCGCACTCCTTTTTTGTGGCGCAGTTGTGGCGCAACAAGGGGAAAAGGCGCCATTACACACCTTTGCACCGCTGCAACTTCACAGCTCTGTTCGGAAGCTGCGCAGTTGCGCCGGTGCCATTATGTACACTATGTAAACAGCGTTACGTAATGGTTCTGGTGCCATTACACGTTAGGGTTCGGGAGCATGTAAACCCTAATGGCGCCACAACAGCACCTCTTCATGCCCGTCTGTATCGGGCCTTAGTCTAGAGGCACGCAGTTTTCAGCCTCTAGATCAAATCTGCCTCTTAAACCCACTCATGGGGTGCCTCATGATCTCTCATTAGTCAAACGTTATCCTCTCCTTCCTCATCATTTCCTTATGGCTTCCAGCTACTTAAAAGCAGAAGAGAAAACCATTTAGATTTTCCCAACCTCTGGTTCTTCAGATGATATGGATTTCAGCTCCCATAATTCCTGATTGTTAGCCAAGTTGCCTGGGGTTTCTGGGAGCTGAAGTCCAAAACAAATGGAAGACCAAAGGTTGGGAACCACTGGTCTAGATTATGGGTTTTAACATTTTATTGTGCCATGGATCCTTTTGGCAGTCTGTTGAAGCCTATGGATATTGTGTTTTGGGATATCTTCAACAACTGTAATGTGATATGAAAATATGTGTAATTGCTATTGCAGTCAAAGTCACCAGCACTTCTAATACTAGTATGGATTGTCTCTTACATTCTTAATTGAAGGAAATGCCAAATTTCAATTGAAGAAGTTAGTGAAAACAAAGATGTAATTTTCCCCCATCCATTTTCATAGACCTCTAGATTGAGAACCCCTTAGTCCCCAGGCTAATGGCTCCGATGTAGATGTTGTTGGACTGTAATTGCCAACATTCCTTTGACATTCACCCTACTGCCTTGAACTGCAGGAATGTACAGTTCAGCAACTTCTGGAAGTCTGTGTGAATCCTTCCACAAACTTAAGATGATAAATAGCCAGGTTTCACACAGAAACAGACAACTGCTATTCTTGACCTAACCTTCAGAAGTGACTTAGGCAAAAGGAAAACAGCTGCCAATGTTCTGGGCATCTCCTGTCTCCTTTGAGTTTTCCAGGTGCTTTTGCAAGGTTGGAAACCCTAGGCCGCCCGTGTGATCAGAATTTATGGATTACCATCACCAACTAGTATTGTGTCTCTAGAACAGAGGTTCTGAACTTTGGGACATCCAAATATTGTTGGACTTCAACTCCTATTAGTTCTAACCAGCCTGGCTGGTAATGAAGCATGATGGGGGTACAATGCAATAGCATATGGAATGCCATACATTCTCACTCCTGTTTGAAAACATTCACAACATAACATTCTTAGGCAGCAAATTCATGGTTAACAGTCTTCTGCTCCTACCATTCCCTGACGTATGCCTCTCTCTGATGGTGTTGTGTTGTGTCTCGTGCCCCAGAGCTTTCCCCCTCTGAACATCTTAGGAAAATAAAAGTACTGTCCACTGGTGGGAAAAGAGCCTTTCCTCCTTTCAATTGTGCATTCAGCTTCCAGTCCTGCTAGCAGCACACAGGAGCGAAGGGGCTGGACTTGCATTGCAAACTGAAAATAACCACTTTAGATGAATATTCATTGATTATCTCAACTTAAATGCCCATCACATATATATTTGCAAGGTCCTCTTAATAGATTGTGCCTGATTTTAATGGGGAAGAATTCCATGCTATATAGAATCTTAGAGCTCAAGTGCATGATAATTTAAGCCAATGTTACTCCAAGTGGCAGGCCAGGGACCAGTGCTAGGGTGTAAGCCATTAGCTGCTGGTCTGTGGCAAGTTTCCAGGGAAGAAAGAAGGAATTTTAGTCTCTGATGACTAGTCCCTAGGGGAAAAATGATTGTTGTTCCCCCACATCAGATAGCCTGAGTAAAGATTTGTTAATGGCACTACTACTACTTATTATTATTATTATTATTACTAACCTTTATTTATATAGCGCTGTAAATTTACACAGTGCTGTACATACAATCTTATAAATTAGACAGTTCCCTGTTACACTCAATATATTTATAGTGATCTGCTGTTCACAAGTATGGAGTAGGGAAACAAAATCCAACTAAAAATCTAACACAGAACCAAATCTTCCCTCACAGGCTGCTGCCACTCTGCATAATTAATGCAGTTTGATACTACTTTAACTGTCACAGCTCCATCCTATGCAATGGACATAATTATGGGGCCAGTCCATCTCCTCAGATCATTTAATCACTGTCCCAATCCTGACACTCCTTTCTTGCTGTTCCCACATCAACACCTTCTAATGACACTCTCAGCTGATCATGTTCCAAAGACAAATTTACTTCCTCTCCCACTTTACACCCATCTTCCAGTCTTCATATACAGCACTTCTGGAAATGAATTTTTTAATTTATAATCTTTTTTAAATCATTGTAAGCTGCCTTGAATTGCATCTTGGGAAAAACCTGGGATTCAGTAAATAAATAGTAAATAAATTCTCATACTTACCATTCAATATCACCATGCCAATATATAATATAAGTGGTGAAATACCGACAATGTATATAATGTGGCACATTTTTCACTGGCTGGCACTCAAAGAAGACATTTTGCACAAAAACAGTGATCTTCCACATAAAAAAATAGGCACATGATTTTGTTGTACAAGATGACTAATTTTTTTGTGTGTAATATTTTTATTATTTATTTATGTGTAGAAAACAGTGGTCTTGCACAAAAATCCCGCACACATAGCTGTACAGAAATGGGGGGAGATGTTTGCACAGATCCTCACAATTCTCATGTAGAGAACAAATGTTTCTGCACAGAATAATTTCCTCAAACACTTCAGAAGTGTGCATACCAGGCAAAAACTCAGCAGAAATATTCTCTTTCCCCACGGCAGGGGAAAAAACTGTGAAAATTATCCATCCCCATTTACAATGAGAAAATTTAATCTAATATTTTCATCATGCAGGTAGTTCACCTCAGTTCCAGATGTTCATGGCCCCATGTCAGTAATAGAGTGGTAGAAAACAAAACCCCAGAGACTGTGGAGCATTTGCTCCTATTCTAAGTCAGCTTCTTGTGTTTGTGTAATCTCTACAAATGCTAAACTAGCTTCTGATATCTAAGGGCTTGTTTACACCAGCCAAAATACTCCAGGATGCATATTCTGGCCCTAGAGTTTTCCTGTTACTTCTGAACTCTGTAGCAATGCCAGGTGGTTGTCTACATGCATATCCTGCTGTATTGCATGGTGGCACTACCACTGGCACAAGTTGCTCCCTCTGAGGCCAGAAACAAGGCACCTTGTTGTGACATCAGGGAGAGCATTACCAGGTAGCATAGTGCAGCGCATGTATAGATGGCTGCCCACCTTTCTATGGAGTGCTCTAGGTTTTCCTGCAAAATCTGGAGTACAGGATAAGGTTTTTTTATATATACATTGTTTTAAGGGCAGGATAGGGTGGATCCAGTGCAAAAGTGGCCTTACATTGTGAAGATAGTTTGCACCTGAATCAAGGATTTGGCCCTACGTTGTACAGACAGGTCACCCTGAAGACAGGAAGACACTGTTTCATTTGACCCATGTAGACAAGCCCTAAAAGATCATTGCAGCCCAATTTTTGTGAATGGTTTACTTTTCAAAATAGTTCTACCAAATTCAGTTGAGTTTCTTTCCAGCTAACTATACATAGGGTTGCATTCCCGCTGATGACACTGCACTGAGATTTTTGTTTGTTTGGTTGATCCTTGGTTGTTTTCCTTTTTGTAGATATTATCACTACCTGTACACGCATTACCTGCCTGCCAGCCTGAAGAACATGGTGGACCAACTGGCCAATTGTGAGGACATTTTGATGAACTTTTTGGTGTCTGCTGTGACAAAATTGCCTCCAATCAAAGTAACACAGAAAAAACAGTATAAGGAAACCATGATGGGACAGGTATGTCTCTACAAACTACCTTAATTTTTGCAACAAAAAGTTTTTTTTTTGCTCTTGTTGTTAACCAGCCACGTGCTTTTAATGTCCATTTAGAGAATGTCAGAGAGACCTCTTTTCAAATGCAGAGAAATCAATAGATCCATGTGTGAACAAACCTGTTTTAAATTTATCAGTGATTAAGCAAATGGATGTCAGTCCTTATCTCCTGGTTGTTGTCTTAATGTCGGGTAGTGGCATTATTTAATAAAACAATTGTGATACTTTGAGAATTTGAAGCCTGATGAGACTGTTATCAGATGTTAACTGCAATTATCAAGCAAATGCTGTATGATATCCTCAATTAAAACCCTATTTTTCCATCCAATATTCTTAGCCACAGTTGTGGACATCATTCATTTCAGTTAGTAATTTATCATCCAAGAAGGCTATGTCACCATCATCCCCCTCAAGATCTTAGTCCACAGAGAGTCTTGCTAACATGCTTTCTGATCCACATGCTCCTATGTTAATACTTTTAAGACGCATCAAGAAGATGAAGGTGGGGGTGGCACAGAAAGATGCCATTTTTCTTCTCATTGACTAAGCTTTCCTTACTTGGTCAACAAATTGTCATTTTTAATTGCAACAAGTGGGAGACAATTTATAAGTCTAAAATAGGACCCTAGCTCCCTTTCATTTGCTAAATACCACACAACTGAATCCATTTAACAAACACGAAATCTTCATGCTGTTCAAAAATATCCTCCCCTCATCACCATCCAAGACGAAGAGGAATGTTCTCCACGTCTACTGCAACAGATGTGATTTTCTATTTTTGAAATGACTATTTCAAGTCACACTCCATAAGAAAATGAAAAGAAAGTTTGGGAATTGTCTCGCTGCCTCCTCAAAACAATTGGTAGGCTTTTTTGCTAAACTGTGGAGATGTACTCTTCTCAGCCTTTTGGGTGAGATTTTGCTGGCTTTCTCAATCCCCCTTTTCATAAGTTCCTGCCAGAACTGGGAAAAAGTATTCTTTGGACTGCAGTCCTCAGAATAAAAACCAGAAAAATCAGAATTTTGTGTTTTTAATTTATCTTTTAATATTAGTAATATTTAACTATTTTTTAAACTTTTGTAATCAATGTTTTTACTTTTGTCTGTTTAAATTATTATAACCCACCTTGAATTCCATTGTGGGAGAAAGGCAGGATATCATTAGAAATAAATAAATAAATAAATAAATAAATAAATAAAGCCCCAACCAGCTCTAGATACCTAGCCTCTCAGGGTTCCCTTTTTATGAAGTTCAGGGTTCAAAATGGCAAGAAAATAATTTGGGGTGTATCTGCACTACAGTTATATCAGTTTAACTGATGCCATTTTAACTGCCATGGCTTCATCTTACGGAAATAGTATGATAAGTTCATTCTCTTAAGTACCTCACTGTGCAAGATTCTCTGTTAGAGAGTTCTGTTGACTAAGTACCTACCCAAACTACAGAGATGTCGCCATGCCATCTAAAGTGCTCTCAAACCACTCTTGAGTGAAAACATCCTTAGTCAATTCTGTATTCTGAGTGACCAACTTCAAAGAAGAGAAGACACTCTTCACACAGAAAACCTGTATATAGAGATATAGATGATAGAGATATAGATATAGAATATAGAATCATAGAATTGGAAGAGACCACACAGGAGCTGTATAACTTCGAGTTTTACAATTAACAGATCTTTCTGTTCACTGGCTGTGGTCTTTTTTTTAGCAGAGCCAGTGATTCTTAGATTCAGATCACTGACCTGAAGGCAACTGCTGGTTTATGCTTTTGTCAGCAAAGCAGACTAGCTTTTATTTATATCCAGTGAAATACATATGGCAAACCAATATGTAATGTTCAAATGGAGATTTTAAAAAAAAACCTATTAGAGCTATCATCAGGTTAAAGAAATGTTAATCCATTGGATGGCAACCTTCTAGTAGGCTGAGGTGGGAAATATAAATTATTATTATTATTATTATTATTATTATTATTATTATTACTACTAGCCAAGATCCACCAACCAGAGCCAAGTGCAAATAATATGGTTAAATTTAAAGATTGTTTTCATTTTACCAGAACTTAATGGAGTGTGACCTAGAGGTTTGAATGTTGCACTATGGCTCTGGAGACCAGCATACAATTCCTCATTTGGCCACAAAATCCTGTGAGTGACTTTGGGCAGGTTACACCCTCTCAGCATCAGAGGAAAGCAATGGCAAACCTCTTCTGAACAAATCTTGCAAAGAAAACCCCACAATACGTTTTCTTTAGGGTTGTCATAAGTCAGAAATGACTTGAAGGCACACTGCAGCAGTGCAGCTCAGCTCAGCACATAGTACTCCACAGAGTTTTTCCACATAATAATCCTCCCCTAGTTATCCCCCAATGTTTTTTTTTACTTGCAACAGTGTAATGTAGGCTTGTGGGAAGTCATTCCAAATTGCTTCCATTACTAAAGCACTGGGAGTCCAAAATCCTTTTTGATCTACTGCAAGTCACATAGAAATATAACAACAGATCAAAATCGCACATCCTAGCACTTGGAAATATTACATTTTTCAGACTAGAACTCACAAAATCTCATCATGTGACCATGTTGGCTGGGTGATTCTAGGAATTCTGTTCCAATCCTCTGCCCATTCCTGATCTGGGTAATGAATGAATTCAGGGTAAATCATGTGTAACCATCCAAATGTTGTTGGGCTCCATCTCTCATCAGCCTGTTCCAATACAAACAATGGTCAGGGATGATGGGATCTGAAGTTTAGTCACATCTGGAGGGCCAGAGATTTCCCATTGCTGGATTTGTTAATTGGACTTTACAGGCCTGTTTCTAACCTATCCATCTTATTTATTTATTTATTGCTTTTTTCTCTTGCAGACTTCCCGGGCGTCTCGGTGGGCTGACCCAGACCACTTTGCTCAGAGGCAAAGCTGCATGAACACTTTTGCCAGCTGGTTTGGCTATATGCCGCTGATTCATTCTCAAATGAGGCTTGATCCCGTGCTCTTTAAAGATCAAGTCTCCATCCTGAGGAAGAAATATCGAGACATTGAACGACTTTGAGGAGCCCTGCTGAGGGGAGGGTGCGGGTTGGGGAAACAGACTGTTCACATCACCCAGCACAAACCCACTGACTCTTAAAGCCAGACTGTACCAGGAACAAACCTAACAAACATACAAAAATTTTCAATATGCCAATGGAAAAGCCAACTAGCGCTGCCTCCAAAGGGAAACTCGTTGCGCTGGACTGCTTCAAAACCACCTCATGGGCTGCAGGTCGCTCAAAGACTAGGTTGTGTACAGTTTCATTATGGAACATTAAATAATTATTTTTTTGAAATGATTGCTATGCAGGTTTAAACTTTTTTAATGATCAAAAAACCCTATTAAAAACAGAGTTCTTTCTTTAATCAGAATTGTGTTGGTTGTTGTGACTATTTCAGAAGTGACAGGTTTATTCTTAAAAAAAAAAATACAAAACCAATCTAATTTTGGTATATATTTTTTTTAAAAAAATCTAGGTGCTGAAATGGTTCTTTTAATGGAAAAAGAAGCAATAAAGAGACATGGGCTTGGGACAGACACGCCAAAAGCACCGTGCTGCCACCGATACTAGGGTTTGGGAGCACACAGTAACCACATGCTCCTGAACCCTAGCATGTATTGGTGGCAGCATCATGGTGGTGTCCTGTCCACATGGGCACCTCCATGATGATGTAAGTGACATGCAGCATTCAGATGTTGCTGCGCGTCGCTTATGTCACCGGGCACCGTAAAAATAACCCGTTTTTTCCAGGTTCTTTTTACTGCGGAGGGACGTTGCACGGTTTGGCTGCTGTGATGTTCCTCCATAGTTAAAATGGGCACCTGCAGCAGAAGATGGAGATCAATGGCAACAGCTCCCACAGCCATATCTCCTGGCACCTGTGGGAGATGTGTATGTCACATCATTCGTACTGCACCTCTAAACCATCCACCACACCTTTGCTTAGGTGTCGCAACAGTTACTCTCCTGCTGTCAGTGAAGTGAAATGCAACTGGCAATCCAGTCAGGTTATTTATATGACAAGGAGGAAGTTACTGCCTTATTCCTTGCTTCTGGGGGGAAATTAATTTGGGCCAGACTTGAAATCCTTAGGAGCTCTGTGCAAAGTGAGGATTTCTCTCTCTACCACCGTTATCATACTCTGTGGCAGGACTACTCAAAGAAGTAGTCCATGGCTGCCAGTCCACAGCAAATTTCCAAAAAACAAAACACACAGTTGTAGCCAGTGGATGAAATATGGTACGTGAGCAATGTGTGCATATATGCATAATTAGGGGGGAAATACATTCCCCCACAACAGATAGCACAAGAAGTATCTAGCCCAGTTCATTCACAATGGGTCTTGACAAAGCCAGATGGCATTGCTTTCTCTTTTGATGGAAGTCCTCACACAAAGTGAGAGGATGCCTTATGTGAGACACTTGCTTCACCTCTGTCCTCACAAAGGACAACTAGGAAGAAAAAGAGAAAAAGAAGAAGTATTTATTTATTTGGCCCATTTGTCCCAAACAGGAAATGTCATGGGACCAGTTTGGGAAAGTCCATTGCTATAGGATAGCATGATGCCCCTCAAGATGCTCTGTCCTTTCCAGGAGACAAATTTAAGCTGGCATGGGAGGCATGTAGCTCTCCAAATATGGCTGGGTTGCAACTCCTATCAGCCCCAGCCAGCATACCTAGTGCTCAGACATCATGGGATCTGTACCTCAGCAACATCTAGAAGGCCACATGTTTCCTCTCTTAAGAAATTTAACAGTTTGCTGACACTCGTCTTCCTTCCAACAGCAGCCTTTCCACTCTCATTTATTTGAAGCATTTCCGAATTCTGCTTCTTAGCAAAGGAAAAAGAAAAAGAAAGCTCCCAGAGCAGCTTACATATATCAATAGTAAAACAGGTCTTTTCCCTCAGGTTTAAGGTCTGAAAGGTATGACACATAAGGGTAAAAGAAGGGGAATGGAATCAAAAGCAAGCAAACTCTCAGCACTAGTTGTTGGAAGTTACAGTGCTTATCATGAACAGCTGGAATGGAAAAAGTTCAGGAAGCTTGACAGAGTGGCTGCCAGCTGAGATGGGAGCTGGGGAGAACCAGTGGCATCTGGTCTTTTAGAAGTGTTGGAGAATAACCCTCTTTCTCTTCTCCCTTTCTGCTCTGCTACCTTTAAGAAGATTTGAGGCCTAGGTGGTTTCTCCTGATGTGTCCTCCTTAGAAAGCACCATTTCCAAGCCCCCGAGAGCCCTATTCAGATGTTCAGTAAATCCAGGTTGTCTCTCTTATTCTGAAATCTGAAATATTTCAAAACCCAAAACTATTCAAGTGGGTGGCAGACATAGTGAAAGCTTTGTTTTCTGATGGTTTAGTGTACACAAAGTTTTTATTCATGCACAATATTATTTAAAATATTGTGTATAAAATTACTTTGATGCTATGTGTATAAGGTGTATAGAAAACATAAATGAATTTCATATTTAGACATGGGTCCCACCTCCAAAATAGTTCATTATGTACGTGTAAATATTCCAAAAAACAACAACATTGAAATCCAAAACACTTCTGGCCCTAAACATTATGGATATGGGAAATTCAACCTGTATGTGTAACATAACACAAGCCAAGGGTACACATGGAACCTAAAAAAAATCTGACTCATGTTTAGAGCTTCTTGGACAGGTTTTCCTCCAAATATGTTGATTTTGAGTCAAAGTGACAGTAAAGGGGTGAATATAACTCATTGGCATGTAAAATGCACATTCTTATGGAATAACTGAATCAGGCTTAAATGTTAAGAAAAGGATGAAGAGCCATAACTCTGGCCAACTTTCTTTAGTATCTGCAAGCATCTTCCATAATGTGGTAGTGGCCATTTAAATTGAAAAAAAAAAAAAAGACTCAGGTAAAGGGCAGCAAGTTGCAACTGAACTGCTGTTGCTTACATTTAGATCTGAAAGCATGTTAACTTGATACATACACAGTTTTTAAAGAATCAGGAAGAACAGATCATCTGTTGTTCCCATTAATTTGGGGACATATTGAAAGTGATGTGGTGGTAAAGTCAAGATTTTTTTTTTAAACTGGACAAAAAAAAGGTAAATTGGGGGGAAAATTGAGACTGTAAGGTGGAAATGTTAAACTGCTTTATTTTGGTCTTTTAACCCTGCTATGTTTCTTCAAGTTGGCATTTGACTTAGAGCCACATCATGAATTTCACAAAGATTTCGTAAAAAAGGAAGACTCAAGGTAGCTGGCCATTGCTTTCCTCTGAAATACAGCTTACAGCATCAGGTATTCCTTGGCAAAATGGCAGTGATTTTGAGTCCATCTTTTTTCCAAATAAATTCTATGTCAATGTGAGGAGTGCTTTTGAGTTTTGGATTTCAGTGCTTTGTCTAAACATTTGCTTATGAGGATGACTTATTTCAATACACTATTGAAACACCAAACTGTCATTAGAAAAATTAAAATAAAAGCAAAAAATGCTGAATGCCTTGTCACCATTTCAGAGGAGAAGAAACAGAAAACAATAAGACCAAGACTCACACATGCAGAAATACACTGCCATTTATCATTACATCCAAACCAGGCCATTAGGTATCAATGACTCCTTCCACTGTGAAAACAGAAATTATGTTATTCAGCTGGACTTTCCCTGGACTCCCTTAATCCCTTTACACCTTTATCATCTAATAGTCCTTCTGCTTCCCTAGCTTGTTTCCTGTTTCAGATGTGTTAAAAATGCTTACCTTTCATCTTAAAAAGTGTTGCACCATCATCATCATCATCATCATCATTGGCATTGCAGTTTAGTAGCACTTTTGGACTATCACTTTTTTGGATTCTGTCCAAAGGTTTAAAAGAAAATCAGTGAGGCATGATTCAATAATGTTCATATCAAGTAGAATCACTTAAGTGCAATTGTACTATTGTGATCTTTCTTTAGCTATTAATTCCACTGTTTTGCCAGATGAATGCCATTTTCCCCCTGGAATTGCTCCCATTTATCACCACTGGAATACAGTGTTCTCTCCCACCTTTTTCTTTCTTCCTCTCCTTCTCCTTCCATGTCCCCCTCTTTCTTCTTCTTCCTAATCCTCTTCCTCTTTTTTTAAAGGTACATAGTCCAAAATAGATTTTTGTTATTGAAATTCTCCATGTTTGCATTCTTGGGAGGCAATCCTCTAAAGCAAGGTGTGAAGTCTTGTTGTATGGTATGGAAGGTGAACATGTGGCCCTCCAGACATGGTTGGATTGCAAGTCACAGCATTCCTCAGCATTGCCTATCCTGATCAGGGTGGCTAGACTTGCAATCCAACAAATGTTTGTGTGTGTGTGTGTGTTCCAAATCTATGGTTCTATGATACTATGATCAACTTCCAGCTATTTTTGGTGTGAAAAGGAACTGCATTTCTGAGAGAGATGAGGTCTCTAAGGTTTAAAGCAGCTTTAAAAGTCTAGACGAGCTTTTTAAAAATGCATACATTTTCTCCTAGTTGTTGAAATGTCCCAAAGCATTGTGGAGGAATCAATCTGTGGAGATAAACATAGAAGTTGCACAAAAGTCCTTGCTTTCTGTGCAGAAAAGTGGGGGGAGGGGGTCCCTGCACAGAAAAATCATGTTCTGTATTGAAAACATTTTTTGTTTTGGTTTTGTTGAATACATAAAAATCCATGAGTTTTTTCTAAAGAAAAAAAGGGTGGCCCTCACATTGCACAGACAAAATAGCCAAGGAGTTACATCCCTGTAGCTGTATATTCTCAGGATCCAGATTTAGTCATACTTACAATAGACCTGTTGAGATCATAGGGCCTTGTTAATTGTGACTCTGTATTAAAGTGTGGAGAAAACAACTGTGTCCAGATTAAGAGAATTGTTTGTCATTCATGCTTGAATTGGCATGGCTCTCCTCTACCCTTACCATCCTGTGGCGGCTTGAAAGAATGGATTTGATTTCCTCAAATGTGAATATCCTCCAAGCTTCTCGCTGTTTACAGATAGCTAATTAAACAAGGAACAATAAACAGCTTAACTCCAGGATGATTTCAGGAAGGTACGGAGCATTTTCTCCTTTGTAACCCGTTTCCAAGACAAGTCCGATTGCCTCGGCAGGCATGCGTCTCACAGACAGCCTTGGAAATGGTTGCCTCACATGACGGAACTTGCTCCCAAGCAAATATCCCCATTCTGAAGGCCTCTCATCCAGGACTGTCCCCATTACAGTGAAAGAGGCTGACAGCAATGGGGTACTGGAGGGATCAATGTTGTGGGAGTGGATTGTATTCAACAGCCCAGCAAAGGGCTGAATGACAAAGAGGCCTCATTTGTCATTCAACGCCTCCTCTCTTGCCCTTCTGTGCATCACAGAGCTGTGCAACTTTGCTGGTGAAGGAAATCTCCTCCTTGTATAGACCAGTGAGCATCCTGCATGGCCAGAAAAAGTAGCACATATTTTTGCTGTTGTTTTCTTTTCTAATTTGATTATTCTTCTCAACTACTTTGCATGCTTCTCAACTCAAACTTTCTTCAAATGGGCTACAGACTGACCTGGAAATCTGCACCCCACAAATGTATTTCAATATCTATACTTTCCCAATATTAATCTGTCAGGGGAAATTCTTATTTTCTACCATTTTCAGGAAGACAGACATGTTATTCTATTAGAGGAAACCAACAAAAAGTCTTTCATGATGCCTGTAGTCTGCAGAAGTTTTTGCCACATAAAACCGGTTAGCCTTAAGGCAAGTGTGGACCCTCCCTGCATCCAACCATCTTAAGGGAGAGAAAGGCAGGCCAGCTCCAACAGGCCTTGCCTGAGAGGAAGAAGAGCCCTCCCTTCATCAACCATCTTGAGGGAGAGAAGGGCAAGTCAGCTCCAACAGGCCTTGCCTAAAAGAGAAGAAGAGCCCCCCCCCCTCCACTCCATCTGCCTTGGTCCAGGCCTCTGAGGGAGAGATCTGCTGGACTTTCCCCCTTCCCTACCACCATTCCCTTCTCCTTTTGTGTCGTGTCTTTTTAGATTGTAAGCCTGAGGGCAGGGAAATGTCTAATTAACAAATTGTAAACCGCTCTGATAGCCTTGGCTGAACAGCGGGGTATAAATAAAACATTATTATTATTATTATTATTATTATTATTATTATGATCATGATCATCATCATCATCATCATCATCATCGTTATCATTATAGACCTCCAGCCATTGTTGGACTGCAACTCCCAGCAACCATAGCCAACACACCTGATGGTAAGGAATATTGAGACTTGTAGTCCAGCATCATCTGGGGAGCTGCATGATTCTCACCCCACTTTAAGGAGCCATACCATTGTTTGCTACTTTTTACACCTTATTAAGAGCTTTAAATGCCTTCACAGCTCAAGCTAATTCAAGGGGAATCTGTGTTTTGTTGCTATGTCTTAGAAATAAATACAAGAATAAAAACCAATCCATCCATAACTTTTCCTTGATTGCTATAGAAGGAGCCCACTGGACTAGACCTTGGGAATGACAGGTTGGGTTTTTTTTTATTACAACTCCCACAGGCAATGGCCAATGACCACACAACCTGGGGAATCCTGGGCAATTGCATCCAAAAAAGTAACTTTTTCTACCTTAGTCTTTAGGTTGGTCAGCAAACTAAGCCCCCCACTACAACAGTGTCCTTCAGCATTAACACTATACTGTGAAGCATTGGTATCCATTGGGGTTTGGTATCAGGACCCCTGTGGATACCAAACTCCATGGATGTTCAAATCAATTAAATACAATGGCATAGTAAAATGATGCCCTTTATATAAAATGGCAAAATCAAGGTTGCTTTTTGGAAATGATATATTTAAAAAAAAAATATTTGTAAGCTATGAATGGTTGAAGCTGTGGTTAAGGGATCGGTGGATACAGAAGACTGACTATACTTTTTCCTTAGTGAGAGTGCCTCTACACTCTAGAAGTAAAGCAGTTTTACACCACTTTAAGTGCTGTAGCTCCATCCTATAGAATCCTGACATTTGTAGTTTTACAAGATCTTTAGTCTTCTCTGCCAGAGTGTGCTGGTACCTCTTAAAAATACAAATCCCAGGATTCTGTAGGATGGAGTCATGGCAGTTAGTGGTGTACAACTGCATTATTTTTGCAGTGTAGATGCACCTGGAGTGAATGACCCATTGACTTATGGAATGGGAACAAAAGGAAACCTTGGAAATGCAACACTGGGCTATAAACTTTGCCAGGTTGCCCACCTTTGACTTGATGTTCATTCAGAAATGACCCATCTTCTATGTTCATATTTCTCCCCGGCTTCTTTTATTATTAATGTAGTAGTAGGATGTTACAGATAGTTGGCTTTCTAACAAATAGGATGAGGAGTGATGTAGCTGGGAGAAAGGAGGGAGGCACGGCTCCCCAATAGGACATGTTTCTTCAGTCCCCAAATGTCTAGCATTGCAGAGAGTGAGGTATTGAAAACTATTCACATGAGTCCGGAGAAGAGAAAGTTAAGAAGTTATATGATTGCCATGTTTAAATATTTGAAAAGAAGTCATATGAAAGAAGGAGCAAGTTTGTTTTCTGCTGCTCCAGAGAATAAGACGTGGAGTGATGGATTCAAACTACAGGAAAAGAGAGTCCATCTCAACATTAGCAAGAACTTTCTGATAGTAAGAGCTGTTTGACAGTGGAATGCACTTCCATGGAGGGAGGTGGGGTATCCTTCTTTGGAGATATTTAAACAGAGAGTTGATGGCTATCTGTTGGGGGTGATGTGATTGTTTCTTCTTGTATGTCAGAGGGTTGGACTGAATGATTCTTGAGATCTCTTCAAACTCTATGATTGTCTGATTCTAAATCTGTGTAGACCTATTTGCTATACTGGTAATTTCCTGGTAAATTTGCCTGTCCTCTTTCTTGAGAGAACTAAAATATATACCCAAAATGTGTCAGTGAAATGTTAAGTTACTGCAATGCTAGAAATCTAGCAATGCTAGAAATTGGTAGACAATTTATTATTATTAATTATTATTATTAATAATAATATAGCGCTGTAAATTTACACAGTGCTGTACATACAATCTTATAATTAGACGAATCCCTGCCCTCAGGCTTAGGGAGGGCAGAATTCTTATTTGGAGAGGGCAATACTAACATTTTGCTCCCTCCTCATAAAAATATGCCTGGCTATATGCAGGACCCACAACAAAATGTTTCAGTGAGTGGGAATGGTCCTTTTCTGAGTTACAGACAGACATGGATGCTCTATTCCATCCTCCTCCCTTACTTTTCTTTTCCATCTCCCCCTCCCATCCCACTACTTACTAAACATTTCGTGGCCTCTAAATAGGCTCATTTTCTTTGGGCTTTTTGGGGAAGAAGGGGTATGAATACTAATTCATTTCTGGAAGAAAGCCATATAATGAAAACCAAACACTTTAATCCAAAAATAATGGCAAATGTCCAAGTTCCATGGACTGTTGTTTTCCCACAGAGCCATTTGCAAATTTAAGATATTGCATTTATGTGCAGTTCTAGTCATAAATAAATGACTCCTTCCAAATTCTTCTCACCCTAGAAGTGAATAATTATATTTTTGTAAAGATTGTTGCTTGATGTGTTTGATATGTTAACATCCAGCTGTGGAGAAGCTATTTTGCCTAGCACTAAAAGTATGAAATAATTTGGCCAGCTAGTGTAGTACATGTTAGGTATAGTATATTAATAGTATAGTACAGGTTTAGGCTCTGTAATCCCTAAAGTTTGGGACCAGAAGTGTTTTGGATTTAGGATTTTTTTCAGATTTTGGAATATTTGCCTCTATATAACGAGATACCTAAGAGATTAATTAATACAGCATATATACTTGACTACAAGTCAACCTCATGTATATGTCGAGGGCAAGTTTTGGGGCCAAAATTATGGATTTTTATGTAACCCATGGATAAGTTGAGGGTAAAACCTAGAGACATGTAGCTTCCAGCAGGCTGGATGGATGAGAGAACAGAGGGCGGGGGGGGGGGGGTCAATGCTTCCAGGACAGATTACGCTTTTGCCTTTCACTAGGGGATGATTCCCTTTTTTTATACAAGTGTTAAACCACAGTACTTACATTGACCAATGAATAAGTGAACTCAGGTTTCTTGGGTCAATTTAGACTTATGCCTGAATATATACAGTATGCTTCGTATATATACTATATACAAGGCCTGAAGGTTATTTTATACATAGTATCTTTAATAATTTTGTTCATGAAATCAAGCTTGTGTGCGCTGAACCATCAGAAGCAAAAGGTACATGTCTGTCATTCCTAGACTTCCTTAGGGGGGCTTGAACATAGAATACAAGGTGTGGATAGCCAGTTTTCATGCTGATATCAGATTCAAAGCAGTTATCACCAGCTAAACTGGTTAAACAGAATTAAACCGGAACACTGCCACAAGAAGGAGTTACTGGCTGCCAGGTGAGGGGCTGAACAGACTGCCCCTAAGCTCCCTCTTTCATCACTAGATTGGGGCTGCAGCAACTACACCCTGCAGCCCCAATCTGGCATTCCACAGCACAAAAAGGAGCCACAAAAAGTGGCTCCTTTTTGGGCTGTGGAAAGGTGTTCTAGCCACTGCGGCAGCTTTTTAACACTTCTTTGGCACAGCATGTATAAATGCTTGGCCAAAGACGCAGTGTGATGTCACCCACCGCCTGGTCACGTGGACAGTGTGGGGGCAGCATGGGGGTGGTGTCTGAGTGGCCAGTGTGAAGATGTCATGCCCCCACTCCACTCCAAAGCTGGCTCTTATGCCAGTCTATTCAGCCTCTTAGTTTCTTTAAAAGAGAAATGGATACCTTCACAGACTATGGGATCATCAGTGACTTCTAAACAAGATGGCTATATGCTATCTCTAGTATGAGATCAGAATGTTGGACTAGATAATCCATATTTGGTCCAATATGGTTTTTCTTATGTTCTTATATACTGTACTACTACCAGTTTTGCTGTGAATTAATTATGGGGTTTTCCAGTAGAAATGAACAAAATTAATGTAGTTATATGCCTAACTTCTTAAGTTCTTTCAAGTATAATGTCAAGAAACCATAATCTATATTTGAATTAGGTTTGTCCGTCAGCTGTTGTTAGTCATGATGGCTATATGTAACCTTCTGTACCAAAGTAGTATGCCTCTCAATATTAGTATATGGGGAATATGAGTGTGAAGGTGCCATTACCCTCAAGTTTTTCTTGTGGACTTCCCATTAAGGCATTGGAAACACCCATTAATACCAAATGGTGGGACCATTACACAAGAGAAGAAATGGATAAGATGTTGACAAACTAGAACATGTCCAGAGAAGAGTGACCAAGATGACTAAAGGTCAGGAAGTCAAGCTATATGAAAAACAATTGGGAGAGCTGGGAATGTTTAGCTTAGAGAAAACTGAGAAAGGGAATTTTAACTATCTTTAAATATCTGAAAGGATTAATGTGGAAGGTGGAGCAAAGTTGTTTTCTGTTGGTCCAGAGAAATACCAAAAAATTCAAATTACAAAGAAGGAGAAGGAGAAATATTAGGAACACATTTTTGACAGTAGAATGGAGTGTCTCAGAAGGTGGTACTTTTCATATTTGGAGGTCTTTAAACAGAGGTTGGATGGGCATCTTTCAGGAGTGCTTTTGTTGTATGTTCCTGCATGGCAGGGAGTGGGACTAAATGACCCTTATGATCCCTTCCAATTCTATGATTCTATGGTAAGGCCTCCAATAGGAACACACTCCTCATGAGGGATGCCAGAGCCAAGAAGATCATCTCCTGAGTCCTCCCCAACATGGTGCCTTCACTGGTGGTAAATGGAAGAAGTCCCCTCCAGAAGTTCTCAGTCCTCATTCATACATATGTAGGGAGTGGAGCTTCTTCAAGTAAAAAGCCTCAAACTATGTATAACTTTGAATGGCATATCCATTAGCTTGAATTCAGTCTGGAAGGAAATTGACAGCAGGTTCTGTTCCTTGAAGTCTGATGTTAGATGTTGTCTATATGGTACCCTATCAAGCTGAGGACGCTGCCAGAAAGTACACTTGTTTAGCTTGATATGATGGCATTGACAAAGTTGCATGTGTTATGCTTCCAAAACAAAAAAAGTGTTGAAAGTGTGGCCCTCTAGATGTTGGACTGCAAATCCCGCTATCATTTGTTATTAGTCATACCATCCATTGCTGATGGGAAATACAGTTCAATAACATCTGGGTGGACACACTTTCTCTATCCTCGTTCTAGGAAGTGGAGAAATTGAGGGCTGCTTTTTACATTAGAAAAGTGAAATCTCTGAATTTTTAGTTGCTGACTGGATGCAACAGAGACTGTTGGGCTTTCTGTGACTTTTACTCTTGTTTAAAGTGTATAAACTGACTTTTTCAATTACTCTGTGCCACCCATTTTAAAGCCATAATTGATTTGCCTGGGAGGTAACCCACAATCCATCCTCATTTATTAGATTTCATAGATGTCTGTCTCGTGCGCAGCACTTCCACTGTACTTCATCCTTGGATGCATTGTGGTAGCTTTTTTAAAAAGAGGGCATCTATATAATTGTAGGAAATGAACTAATGTGGAAAGATACTGAACTGGGAAAGTGTATTGCAATTCTTTCTTCTAAATCCCATCTTGTGTAACATGTGGGAGGATTTAAAAGGTATTACTCATGTCTTTATAAAACTTCCCAACCTTAAAACATTTTTCAGGGATTTGTTTTGACTTTTGGGGGCATATCAGAGATTCAAGCCTCGACAGACCTGTCATAAAGGCCGGCATCAGGGCAGAGTGGAGGCGTGGCATCTGCACGACGCTTGCCCTCACTCCACCCCCATGCCAGCATGATGCCACGCACCCCACCACATGGCGGGTGGTATCACAGCAATCCTCTGGCGCTGTGTCCAGATGACACAGCACCAAAGGAGCACTGAAAAGCCACAGCACCACTGGCTATAGCACCCTTTCTGTGGCGCAAAAAGGATCCACTTTTTGCGGTTCCTTTTTGTGCCACATAAAGGCCAGACCAGGGCTATGGCATCTATTTGACACTGTCCTGATCCAGTGCTGAAAGGGGCACCCTGTTCAACCCCTCAGTCTACAAGATTTCTGGAGGAAAGTTTGGCTGGGCCACCTAGCCTGGCCTATCATTAGCCATACCAGGTGGCAGGCAGATGGTGAAGCAAAGTAACTAAACACCAGTTTCTCTCTCTGTGTATGTTGTTGTTGCTATTGTTGTTAACTGCCTTTGAGTCAGCCTTGACTCACAGCAACCCTGTGGATGAGACATCTCGAAGACACCCTGTCCGCTACTGATTTGCTTCCTCTTTTCCAACTGCCTTCTACCTTTCCAAGCATTATCATCTTTTCTAGTGAGTCATGCCTTGTCATAGTGTGTCCAAATTATGACAGCCTCTGTTTTGACTTCCAAGGAGAGTTCAGGCTTAATCTGTGTGTAACCCATGTGAATTATTGGTTTTTTTCATTGGGTGAGAAAACCCTGAAAGAGCAGCTGTTTTTACAAGTTGAGTTCAGAAAGAGGAGGGAGTGCTGGAAAGAAGTTGCAGTAGGCAGGGATAAGGATCAGGCCCTTTTCATCTTAAATAAGGTACAGCCGCCCCTCCTTTTTCGTGAGGGATCCATTCTGGACCCCTTGCAAAAATGGAGTTTCGCTTATATTCAAGCCCCATTGGTTTGAATATAGGTGCGGTCACATGTACCCCATTCATTCCCCCTCCGGTCATCCCACATGCATAAGCAAGGGACGCAAGTCCGAAGACTGCGAGAAAGGAGGGATGACTGTAATAGGATTTTCTTCTATGTATTTAGGAAAGGACAAAGGATAAATTCCTTATAGCAGAATAACTATTTTGCATTTCCACTTTTTATAGCTTTTATTTAGGGCTTTTAGATTTCCGTCCAAAGTTGGTTGATTTGTTGTTTTACTATCAAGTCCTGTACTGGCATCTCATTGGATGTACGAACCTTTGGCATTTTGAATATGGTGTGACTTGATGAGCAGGATGCCAGCTCAGAAAGTCCTCAGCTGTCGTGGTAAGGAAAGGAAACCATGCAAAACCTTTTCTTCTAAAGAACCTGTTGGGAAATGTTGCAAGATGGGCAAGCTAAAATTTTGTTTGTTTGTTTGTTGTTTATAAACATAGTAAATTACTGCTACACAAAAATTATGATTGTGTATATTCTCACCAAAACTCTTTTAAGAGGCTTCTCTACATGAGCGATTTACCTCCGATGCCCCACTGAGCTCGCTGTGTCCTTTCACGACACAGGGCCAAAACCCCAAATCAGGTTCCAACTTTCTTCATGATGCCCACATCTAATTTGAATGTTTCTTCCTTTCACCTGCATTTAAATAACTCACCTTTTGCTGTGGGTTTTCAGTTATCTTTGTGATGGCAGCAGCCACCGCCTTTTCATTCATGGTCCCTGTGAACTGCTTATTGCTATGGGCATAAGTTGTTCTGAGGTCAGAACAAGGCACCCACTATCGATAACATGGCTGGGCATCCTTTTCTGACCAAAAGAGTGTCACTGGGCAACAAATGGGGGCTGCATGGGAAGTCCCTGCAAGAGCCAAAACCCCACAGCAAAAGAGAGCAAGTAAGCAGGGAATTCAGGGGGTATTGGGGGCCAGAATACTGCAGAGCCAGTGCAGTATATTCTGGCAAGTGTAGATCTGCCCAAAGGCAAACCATCCTTTGGCTTGCAAGAGAATGAGAAGGAGAAGTGTTGGAAAATACTGGTCCAATTAAAGAGTTTCTTCACACACAAACACACATCTCTCTTCTTTAACATTACAGCAATGGGAACTTTAGGCTGCACAAGGCTTTCCTGCATGCTTCTCATGTATCTCACACTGCTTCTCATGCTTTCCCTTTACCAGGAGACAGATTATAATGCAGGTTCATCGATAATCAAAGTATCTAGGCAACCAGACCATGTGACCCAGAAATTTCCAGGCATTTGTGGTCATGTACAGACTCTCTCTTTAGTTCTTTTGGCAGGGTGATCTGCTGCTTTGTTGGGGAACTCCTCTACTTGACCTTTAGTTAGGACTTTGGCAAGACAAACATATGTGCAGAATGTAGCTCCCAATGCAACTAGCAAACTTTTAAGTGCTATCTCTTTGATGCTGCCTTGCTTTTTACTGGAGTTAGCCAGGGAGGGATATGCTTGCAATTCGGCACATTTCTCTGCAAATTCTGCTGAAAGCTAGTATTGAAAGAGCTAGCCGTGTTGGTCTGAAGAATCCAGTACCTGTACCCCCTTTGAGTCTAATAGGGAAGAAGCAATTGTAATTGTACGGAGCCCTGGTGGCGCAATGGTTAAATGCTGCTACTGCAGCCACAACCTAAGCTCAATCCTAGAGGAAAACTCCAAGGTCCGTTCAGCCTTCCATCCTTTCATAGATCAGTAAAATGAGTACCTAGTTTGTTAGGGACAATTGAGTTAACACGTTGTAAACCACTTAGGGAGTGCTAGTTCACTGATAAGTGGTATATAAATGTTCTTGCTATTGCTATTGCTATTGCTATAATATAATACAGTATGTGAATTTTAATCCAAAACTTTATTCTGCTTTGGTTAGACTTGCTTGGAGTACTGTGCCCAGTTCTGGGCTTCCTTCATGAACCACTGTATTCAAATTACATGAAAAGAGATTCCACCTAAACATTATGAATATATATATATATTTTTAAAAAAACTGTTGGAGCTGTTAGACAGTGGAAAATAGATTGTCTCAGAAGCTGGCAGACCCTCCACCTTTGGAGGCCTTTACACATAGGTTGGATGAGCATCTTCCTGGAGTGCTTTAGTTGTGTATTCCTGTATGAGAGGGGGTTTGACTAGATTGCCCTTCCCTTGTGGACCCTTACAACTCTATTCTATGATGCTATAAACAGAGGAACATGTTCAAGCTCTGATTCACTCTGTCTGTGTATAGGTGTAGGGGATGCTTCATAAAGTTTTTTAAAATGCAACATATTGGCTTTCCTAGGCAATCTAGCCAGATTAGGGGCCTACAAGGAATGGAACTTCTGAAGCAGTCTTTCGGTAAGGCTTTGCTCACCCTGCGTCTTCTTCCCTCTCTTCTTTCCCTCTCTTATTTATAATTAATTGATATGTCATGCTCTGTATCGTATCTGGCTTCATTTCAGCTCCTTTCCCACACTTCTGTAATTAATTAATTAACAGCTGTTCTGTTTATTTTTATACAAGCAATTAAGATAATAGAATACTGAGTTTAAAAAACAAAAAGGGAATGTTAAAATAAACTCATGCTTGCTTCCTGCCTTGGCCCTCCTTCCCACCCCCCTCCGATGGTCTGGAACCTGAACAGAAAAACAAATAAACATCAGCTGCTAATGAGGACATCCACAATTTTTGCAAGTAGCTCTTCCTTGGTTGGCGAGTAACAGTGACACATAGCGAGTAACTTCTCCCCAATGGAGGCAAAGTATCTAATAAGCCATATTTACAAAATGTCATATTTACAAATCTTGTTTGGTAAGGAACCACTGGTTGTCCGCTGGGGAACATTTGTTGACCACATCCTCCAGACTATCTCCTCCTCAAGGTGATGGCAGACAGAAATCAGTACAGTTAGGATTGTAAATGGCACAGGATGCTTGCCCAGAGGCATGTACCATGAGGCATAGTGTGATGAATTGGATAAAATCCAAGATGCAGCTACAGGAGGATCAAAATGAGAGATGCCCCCATAAGAATTCTGCCGTCCCCAATGAAAATTTCTTTTGATCCCCAATTTTCTAACATTGCAGTAAGCTGCAATTGAACATTTAGGAATATGTATTCAGAGACATAGCCGGGTTAGTCTGGAATATTAGTATGCAAAAGGATTTTGTAGACTTTGCATACTGATATTCCAGTATGAGACTAACTGTGCGAAAGAAGTTGTTGCATAAGTTTTCATAGACCTTTGAGACTGTGTGAAAGAAGTTGTAGCATAAATTTTGACAGACTATTGACTATGTTTTCTCCATGCATCTGAGGAAGTAGTCCTAGTCTATAAAAACATACTGAATATGGACCAAGTTTGTTTTCTGCAACTCTAGAGAAAAAGACCCAGAGCAATGGATTCAAACCAGAGGAAAAGAGATTCCACCTCAACATTAGGAAGAACCTTCTGACAGTAAGAGCTATTCGACAATGCAATAAGTTGCCTCGACGAGTGGTGACATATCCATCTTTGAAGGTTTTTAAACAGAAGCTTGATGTTTGAGTACTTTGATTGTGTATTCCTGCATGGCAGAATGGGGTTGAACTGGATGATCCTTGAGGTCTGTTCCAACTCTGTGATTCCATTATTCTAACTTTCTTCACACAATTAGTCTCAAAGGTGCTACAAGATCACTTTGAATTTAGGAATATGGTTTAGTCAGCCAAAGAAAAGGTGCAAGGGAATGTGAATACAACACATGTAGGAATTCTAGATATTTACATTTATCAGTGTCTGACTCTGCAATGATATAAATTTGTGGACTAAAAAACAATTCATTTGGGAGTCAGAATTCCAATTTAGGGGGCAATGCACATAGCTACACCCGAATGAGATCCTGCATCAGGGCTGTGTGCCATACATCTTTATATAGGGAGATACATTTTGATTGTGCTTCATGATCCATGTGTTGAATTGCAATGGTGCCTAACTAGATGCACAAATAAAGGAATGCCACCACCAATTTCAGTGTAGAGAGATGGATAAGTGTCAGCCAAGAATTACTAGAATCTTATTGGTTATTTCTAACCAGAGTAAACCCACTGAGTCAACTGTTGAATGATGAGTCAAAAGTTATATAAATCCAGTTATTTCAATGGTTCCATTAAGTTTTAGGTCCATGTACATCCATAGCCTTGATCTGAATGTAGACATTTTTCAGTCAGGCATTTTGGATCAGGCAAAAACGTCCAGCCACTTCCACGGGGGAATCAACCAGATTCTACTGTGGGCAGCAATAACAGCCTTGTAGCAATTTTCTTCTCCTGCAAGACATACAGTAGCTGTGTGTGCTGTACAATGGCTGGTGTTCTGTCACTAGCAGAGGCAAGTGTAATTCCAGCATACACCTGTGAGTATCTTTTTTGGTCATTGCAGAGGGTATTATTCTCTTCTTCCATCCACAGTAACCAAAACTCCTGCAGGACTCTCCACTTAGCTACTGCAGCCCCCATTTCAAAACAGTGAAGTGGCTGGTGGTGAGTAGAGGGGATTACAGAAGCATCTGGCTGTGTCCTCATAATGCAAACCAATTTCATCATCCATCACAACCTCTGGAGGACCCCAGCTGATCTCAGCAGACGATGTTATCATTTTGTGTCAGGCTACTGGGGCATAGCTAGATGTTTCACCAACCACATTGTCAACTAGCCTTAGAAGGAGAGGGTTACAATGGCTAAATGATATCTCCTAGGGGTGGTAAGAGGGGAGCTGTAGTCTAGTTCCACCTGTGGAACTGTTATATTATTCTCTGTGATACTGCATCAGTCACTGGGTCCCTGTCCTCATTAAAGCAGCCTGCTACCTCAGAAATGGTAGAAGACATTATTCCACCACAAATGTTAACATAATAATCTCTGTTTAGGAAGGGGAGGAAACTACTATATTTGAGCCTACTCAGGACCTGAAACCATCAGGAGAGGCCCTTCTCTCACCCCCAACACCATCTCAGCAAAGTTGGTGAGGATGTGAGAGAAGACCCTCTCAGTGGTTGCCCCTGGACTCTGGAACTCCCTTCCCAGTGAAGTTAGGATGGCATCCTTCCTGCCACCTTTTCATCACCAGGCAAAGGCCTCTTTATTCCAACAGGCTTTTAAAGCAGACAGTTTTTAAAGAGTGGGCTGGGGGATGATGTACTGTTTTAAATTTGAACTGTTTTTATTTGCTTATTTTTTATTTGTTTTTCTTCTTTTAATTGTATTTTCTCATTTTTAAGAGTAGGTTTAAATCATTTTAATATTGCCAATAGTTTAATTCCATTTTAAGGTTAATGTTTGATATGCTTTTAGCTGGTCGTTTTTTAAAAAAAATGTTTGATATGCTTTTAGCTGGTTGTTGTTTTTTTAAAAAAATTGTAAGATGCCTTGACCCCAAATTTTGGGAGAAAAACGGGATAGAAATAATGATGGGAAGAAGAGAGGAGGAGGAGGAGGACTTCTTTAATCCCCTCTACTCACTACCAGCCACTTCACTGTTTTGAAATGGGGGCTGCAGTAGCTAAGTGGAGAGTCCTGCAGGAGTTTTGGTTACTGGATAAGGACTTTTAAAAAGGAGGTATCCTGTATTTCCTGGTGCAATGGGTTCACCCTGGTACACAAAGGCACAGGGATGGTTTTGTGGTTCACTACCTTCTGGCCCACAGAGTAGCCATGGGGCTTGCCCAGGAGATGTCCAGATGCTATTTCACACCAGGGAAATTGAAACAGTCTTATTCTTGGGGACTTCCTTCTCCAGGTGTGCAACAGGATGGTGTTCAAGTTCATCACTCCTGCCAATCAATAGTCCAGGAGCCCAGATGCAACTGTATATCTAGGGAAGAAATCACTGTAGGCATTTTCTTGACTGACGCTATAGGGAATGCTTGTGGATATTTATTCTGCCAGCCCTCAAATAGGATCTCAGCTGATGCATTAAAATGGTTCTAGTTTTGACTAAACATGTTTGATTTTTATATGCACATTTTGTGCTCTGGGGCCATGTCCAAATAGCCAAAAAAAGATTTCTTATGAAGAGGTCCTCAGAGAATGAAATAAAGGTGAAACAGCTGTGCCATCTCCGCAACAACCTTTTAGCCAGGTTGTTATTGAGATGGGTCAGTGAGCTGTATTAAATTGCCTGGAATAAATTGGCTTTGTGATGTGATCATAAATTAAAAACAAATAGATCTGCCATGCACATATTTTCCACAAAGCACATTATCATAAGTGACGCTGAGAATTCCTTATGGTCTGGGATGCACCACTTGATGTGTACATCTTTAATGTAAATCAGAAAATGGAAGAAAGCAAGTTATAAAAGGAAGAAGATATGTTCTGCCCAATGTACATGCTAAATTTGAATTGCTGGTGGCAGATATGCAAATATCAGTTTTAACCTCCATTAAGAAAATACCCAGTGGCAGCTGTAGTATGCTACTCAAACATTTATGATAGGCGAGGTGGCAGGGAGAGAGGCCCACTGAGGAACTAGTGTGAGAGCCAGCATGGTATTGAACTAGATGATGGACCAGGTCTTAGGGAGACCAGAATTCTGATGCACATTCAGACGTAAGCTGACCTTGGACCAATCACTATCATTTTAACAGTGTTGTCGTGGGGTTGGAAAGTGGTAGGTAGTTGGATTAAAGCTACGTATACCTCTTTAAGCTCTTTGGAGGAAAGGTACATAATAATAATTATATATGATGATGACAGTGCTGATGATAATAATAAGTGTTTGTGTGTGTGTTTACATATGTGAATCCAGCATAATTTTTTACACTGTGAAACCCAGTAACTTGAATCTCCGCAGGGATACTAAGGGCTCATATATATATATATATATATATATTAGAAGCTTTGATTCATTGGTTTTGCAACTACTTGCCTCGCTGATTGCAAGTACTTGCAAAACCAATGAATTTAATCTTCTATCAAGTATACATATAAAACCATGCACCCATAGGTCACAGCACGAGTACAAAAGCAGCACTGGGGGAGGGGGGATGGTGGATCTACCAAAAACTGAGGAGGGATGGTAAACATCTCTCTGCCATTAGTCCCTCCCATCCATAATGATGCGATTCAGATCCATCATTCTCACTTGTTCAACACACTTCAGAATTGATTCTTTTCAAAAGAACCGCCAAAAGACTAGTGTCAGGAAAGAGTGGGTTTTTGTGTTTGCCTTGTGGCTGAAGTGAATGAGTCAGCCTTGGAGCCCTGGGATTGAACTCTTAATGTTGTGGCTGCAATATTGGCATTTAACCACTGCACCATCGGGGCTCCTTTTGTTTATGTTCCATTTATGTTCCATTATATGTGCAGTTGTACTTTATTGGCCATTGTGTAATGGGCACATAGAATTCAAGGTTGCAGAAATAGTGTTGCAAAGGTTATACCCTGGTGCATTGATGCAGTGAATCCACAATGTACATTTTTGTTGTGCATTTGATTACACATTTGATGCCTTGGTTCAGTTGCTCAAAGTTGCCGTTGGGCACACAGTTGGCTACCATGAGGAATGCATTATTTCTCATCCTTGATATAGGATCTTGCTGCTGTTGTTGTTTGCCATCAAGTGGGCTTTGATTGATCATGACCCAATGAATGAGAGATCTCCAAGAGCCCCAACAATCAACAGCCCTGGGCAGGTTCTGCAAACCCAGGGGCATTACTTGCTTGCTTGAGTCTGCCTGCCTGTAATGTGGTCTTCTCTTTTCCTACTGCCTTCCAATTTATCAAAGCATTCTGGTCTCCCCACCATACAGCCCTTTCCTGGCACCCACTCAGGTTGACACCAAAGGGAGTAACACCATTGATTTAAATAAATAAATACATCATGGGTGTAGCTAAGGGAGGGGAAGAAGCAAAATGAAAGCATTGTTGGTAACAATGGCAAAATTGCCAAAGGAATGTGAACACGGCAGATATAAGAGCTCTAAGTGTGTTCTCTGTGCAGTGCTAGAAAATTTCACTGGCAGCAGAAATCTTATTTAGACAGGTAATGGCCTCTTTTCCCTTCTCTTGTTGTATTTATTTGTACTGTGTGTCCCCCAAAATTGGGACTCAAAGAGACATACAGTCTAAAAACACAATATAGTTAAACACTTACAAAAGTGGCAATTAAAATTGAATTAAACTATTACAATATTTAAACAGATCATTTTATACATGCACAAACACACACATGCTGCCCTCTTGCCTACACCCCACGGACAAATGAAGTGAGCCCTCTTGTTTTTGCCTCCTGCACTGACTTTGTATTTTGTAGTATGCCGGCACCATAAGAGCCTAAAACAGATTTCTTGCCATTAGAGCAAGCATCCTTCAATTCCAAACAGTCTTTCAAACTCCTCTCAATCAGATTGGAAACAGCTTTATGAGGCAACCTTTCCACTGTCCACCATTTTCATTCATAAAAAGAAGAGGGCAATGATTCCAGGCTAACTAGAAGTGATGACATGGGATTCCCTACCCTCAGACCACAGCTCTAATATAGAAAGTTCCATCTGATTTTCCCCCCATATTCAGTGATGATGTGGCATTGTATTACTGCAAACACTTACAGATAAATCGGTGTGTGATCCAAATCGCTGGATCGATTCAATAGCAGAGTGTGGTTCCCACTACATTTGCTCCGATCACATTTTTTTCCCACTACAATTTGCCCCGATCTCATTTTTCCCCTCATAATGGATCTGCTCCAGCTGGACAAAGGGAAAATTTAAATCGATTCCAATCCACATGTGGTTCACACTTATGTGGAATTGATTTATCGAAAAAGAAGCTGAAAAAATCAGTGTCAAAAACATGCAGGTTAAATGGATCTAGAACATGGCCCCCCTCTCAGAATCACTTTAGCAATTCAGATTAAGTGGGAACTAGGGTCATTTGAACTGGTTCAAATCGATTCACGATCTGATTTAAAAGGTAGTGGAAATGAGGCCCTATAATGACTTCCCCCAATTTAGTGTCTTCCAACTGTGTTGCATTATGACTGCAATCAGATTTAGCTGCCTGGCTGGAGATACTGGGAGCTTGTTACCCAAACCTTTGCAGGATGCTGGGTTGGAGAAGACTGTTCTGCAGCTAGAGGGAATAACCTGCTGCATTTCCAACTTGCTCTGGCCCTGGATTATATAAAGTAAGATATGATGAAGATATTTCTAAGCAGCAAGGGTTGGGTGAACTCCCCATAGCTCAATTTGGAATTGGGTCACTAACCATTACAAGTGTCATTGAAGATTATTATATCTGTTTAAGACTCCTTGGAGACCATTTGCTCAATGGTATCTGAGCTATGCTTAATAACTATGACTTGGTCATCCAGAAAAAGTTTTACAATGCAATCCTATAATAAATGTCAGTGTGAACACTGAATTCAATAGCACCTACACAAAGGAAAGTGAACATAAGTTTCCACTCTTAATGTACTATAGACATTTGTTGTAGTTGTGTGCCTTCAAGTTGTTTCCAACATATGGCAACCACTATACAATACTGGCATACAGGTTCTTATTTTTCATTACAAATTGTAAACTCTTCAGATAAATGACATTCAATTTGTAACATCCTGAAGCATTTCAAGGTAGGAAAATTCATATTCCAAAATTTGTTGTTATTGTGTGCCTTCATGTCATTTCTGACTTATGGTACCCCAAAGTTATCATAGGGTTGTTTTTTGTTTTTGTTTTGTTTGTTTTTTTGAGGCAGGGCAGGATTTGTTCAGCAGGGAGTTGCCATTTCCCTCCTCTGGATCTGAGAAACCCCCCGGGGGTTTCCATGACTGAGCAAGGATTTGAACCTTGATCTCCCAAAAACCTAGGCTTGTGTCACACTGCAGAAATAAAGCAGTTTGACACCACTTTAACCTCTAAGGCTCAGTGGTATGGGATTTGGTGGGTAGCAGAGCTCTCTAACAGGAGTGGCTAAATATTTTGCAAAACTACAAGTCTTAGAATTCCATAGCATTGAGTCAGGGCAGTTAAAGTGGTGCCAAACTGCTTTGTTTCTGCATTGTGGCACCCATCCCTACACCAGTATTGCAACCTTTATACCAGGCTATTCCAATATATTCTAAACTAGACCATTATAAACTTGTATAGCATGGCCACTGAGCATGTGCAGAGTGTATGTCTGTTGCCATGGGATAATGATAGAGTTTCCACATCTCTGCAACAGGCTTTTAGACTGATGAGAAAGTGGGATTTTGAGGCAGAATTGAGTTTTGACATCTCCCCTCCTCCCTGGAAGTTCAGCCCTTCTGTCTAAGGCTCAGCTCTGGCTCATGTTAAACCTCAAAGATTGATTAGACTGAGAGACAGGGACTGGCCCAAGGTTAGCTTTGTTAGCTTTGTTTTGTGGCTGAGCAAGATTTTTTTAATCTGTGCCTCTCCCATGCAAATCCAAAGGTATATCTGATACACCAGACTGGCTAATTTTTTCACTGTATATAAATGAGATGTTTGTTTGGTTTTTCCCTCCTCCCTCTCCCCCTGAGCATGGCTTGCTGAAAAGGTCACCACATGCTGTGGCTTGTAGCACGATGGAAGAATGAGATTTTTCTCATCAGCTGTGCTCCTTTGCTATCTGCAGAGGGAGAAGCTGTTAGAGAAATCCAGGGGCTGTGTGCATTCAAAAATAAAACCCTCTGAATTCAGAGCCCATGGTAGCTCAAATTTTGGGCCAGGAAAAATGGGAAAGATACAAAGGTTTGCATGTCTGTTGCTCTAATTTTGCATAATCTGTTGTGGGTAGGGGAAAAACAGCTATGCAAGCAGCATTGAAGTCTGCCTCCTTTTGAAATCCTGCTCATGCCCCCCCCCCCTTCTCCCTTCTGCTAGCAACATAGGATACTGCTTTACAGTGAGTCAGATCAATAGTCCATGTAGCTCAGGGTTATCAGCACCAGAGCTCAGAAATCTGTGGTGAACACATTTAACTTCTGGATACTGGGCAATATACATAGCCTGTGTTTGTGATTCTTTAGAATTATTGAATGGCAGGAAATTAGAAGTGGGCAAATGTCATTCCTCATCCTCCAAAAGATTGGGGAGGGACAATCCAGACAAATGTTGAACTTGATATCAGTACCAGGAAAGGTTCTAAAATGGATCATTAAATGGTTAGTCTGTGGCAAGGTAGGAAAATAATATAGGAGCTCTGGAGGCAGCCCCTTTTACAGCCAGACTGGGGCCACAACAACTGCACCTCACAGCCCCAACCAGGCCTTTGCAGGGCACAAAAAAGAGCTGCAAAAAGCAGCTCTTTTTTGTGCCCTGCAAAGTATGTGATAGCCATGGCTTGTTGGCGCTCCTTCAATACTGCATCGTGCGAACACAGCACAAGGAGCCCCGTGATGCTGTGTGCTGTGTGATACTGCATGCAGCATCATGCCAGCTGGGAGGCAGAGTTGAGTGTGCATCATATGGATGCGACACACCGACTCCACCCCCAACCTGGCTTTTCCTGCTGGTCTGCGCAGACCTGTAGTGATAACTAAGAGTCAACATATTTTCCTTATTCAGGCCAAATTTAATTTTTTTTAAAAAAAGAGATGAGATTAGAATAACAGCCTTGTAGATCAGGGGGATGCAGCGAATATAGTGTATCTTGATTTTAATTAAAGCTTTAAGGTGCATCCCTATGGTATTATTGTGATAAAATGTTGAGATAGAGGTTAGTAGACTGGCAACTACACAATGCTTTTTTAAGGTGACTTTGCACTTGATGGTTCAAATCCAAGAGATGCTCACCAATAGTTACTTGTCATTCTAGATGGAAGTGCCAAGTGGAAAAGAGGAGATGTGAGGTGGTATAATAATTATCTTAAAATATCTGAAGGACTGTTACATAGAAGATGGAATACATTGGGTTTTCTGTTGCTCTAGAGGGTGGAAAGTATTTTCAAATTAGAGAACAAGAAGATTCTGACTAAAGATCAAGAAAAACGTGTGGTATAGAATTAGACTAAATTTAAGGATTGTGGTAAAAATTCCTTTCAGGAGAAATTGGATGGCTACATCTTAAGGATGCTTTAGCAATGGATTCAGGCTGCGGTGGATTGCATTTTATGACCTCCCTTTCCAGCTCTAGTTCCATGACCCCAAATCTCATCAATCCCAGACAGCAAGGTCAGTGCCGAGGGATGATGAGACCAGAGGGTTATTAATATGTGCAGAGATACGGGATCCCCAAAGTGACCCACAGGAACCTGGCACCTCCACAGCTGTGTCCATACAAGACCCCTGACACAGCATAAGATTTTGCCTAAGGTAGGGACATCATTAGGGGTGTGTGGGGGATACAGACCACACCAACTGACACCACTGCTCCCCAGACATCTGCTTTTTGGCAGAAATGGGCTGTGGCATTTGCCTGTATCCCGATAAAATGCTGGAGCTCAGCAGAAGAAATGGTGTGAGTGGGTGAGGTTGTTGTTGGTTTTTTTAATAAAAATATTTTTAAAATAATCTTGAAAGCACCACAGTTTACAGATTTTTACTTTAACCACATGAAACTATGTGCATGTAAATACATTTAGGCAGTGCATATGTTATTGTAATTTAAAGGTACAATTTTAATTTTGCTAGTTGTTTATGTCACAACTATTGCCCTTAAATTTACTTATATACAGGAATTACAATTTATGAGTAAAATGAGTACAAAATTATAATATGTGGCCATATTTGATATTTGCTGGAAATTGAACTCAGCCAAAACATTAAGGTCTAGTAAATTCCTTACTAGCCTGAAAGACAATTTCATTGTCCAAAAGGTAGAAGAAAGAGGCAACAAGGGGATCAGCCACTTTAAATCTAAATCTAACCAACAAGGATGCCAGGCTAATGGGGTGCAAGTGGTGGGATCCTTAGGTGGGAGTGACCAAGTTCTCCTGGAGTTTGGTATATAGTGGAAAGGAGAAGCCAGGCATAGTCAGACACGCATTCTAGACTTTAGGAGAGCTGAATTCAGTAAACTTAGGAAAATACTAGGGGCGATCCCCTTGTCAGTAATAGTAAAAGGAGTTCAGGGTGGATATCTCAAAAGGGGGATACTGAAGGCACAACTGGAGAAACTGGAGCATGTCCAAAGGAGGGCGACAAAAATTGTGAAGGGTCTGGAAACCATGCCTTATGAGGAAAGAGTTAATGAGCTGGGTAAGTTTAACCTGGAGAAGAGATGGTTAAGAGGTGATATGATATCCCTCTTTAAGTATTTGAAGGGGTATCACACATTGAGGATGAAGCAAGCTTGTTTTCTGCTGCTCCAGAGACTAGAAACTGAACAATGGATGCAAGGAAAAGAGATTCTACCTCAACATTAGGAGGAACTTCCTGACAGTAAGAGCTGTTTGACAATCCCTTGGAATGTGGTGGAATCTCCTTCCTTGGAAGTCTATCAACAGAGGCTGGATGGCCATCTGTCAGGGATGCTTTGATTGTGATTTCCTGCATGGCAGGGGTTTGGACTGGATGGTCCTTGTGGTCTCTTCCAACTCTATGATTCTATGATTCTGTGTTAGTCAGTATGTAAAGAGATCTTGTAGACCTTTGAGACTAACTGAAAGAAAGAAGCTGGCAACATGAGCTTTCATAGACTTATATCCACTTCCTCAAATACATTTAGTGGAGTTGAAAGTGTACAAAAACATTACTAAGGATTCTGTATACAGTAGTTTGGTATGGGAGGAGGTCAAGAGGATGTGTGATACATGAGTTACTGCACTAGGTGATGCCAATCCTGTCGATGGCCTAAGGAAAACACAAAGAAGCAACCACTCTACAAAGAAATATATTTCTATCCAGAGTTTGGAAAAGATACTTCCAACATTCCCCCCAGCAGCACAACCAGAGATCAGGCTCACTAGGGGGGATTATTGGTCCAAAAAGGTAGCATACTTGTTGGAAGATATGTTACCATAAGTCATTTTAATAAAATTTTGGGGACATGTGGACTGTACTATGAGCCCTGACTGACCTATGCAAGGACCTGCCATCAGCCTCAAGCAAGGAGGTCACGTAGGCAAGCCCACTTGGAGGGGCAGAGTCCATTGGGAAATTTCCCATAGGAAGTTTGGGAGTCACCCAACCAGATTTGCCACTGCTCTCCTGAGTACGACAATAGACTCGGTCTCACACTTAATGGGCCAGCCATCAGCTTAACTACTTGGCTATATAAGTTGGACTTCCCTCCGAATTGTGTCCAGATCCAATGCATTGTGCCACACATTACCCTCTCTTAGTTTAATAAAGCCCAAGCCATCAGCACCTTTGTCCAAGATTATCTAGTAGCCCCTGGACACGTTTAGCCCTATAAGAGATCCTGAGTTTAGACCCACTTCGATGTCCACTATCAGCTTGCTCTTGCGTCCATGCCAGACCGAGCTCTGATCCTGACTCCCTCTACCATCTTCCCCCAAGTTCCAGCAGCTGTGTCCTATTATCCATCAACGTTCCATTCGGTATCCAGGAGAAGACAGCTAAGGTTGTATCCTCTAGTGGTGCCTCCCTCACCCTCTCTCTGAAACCCTTTCCTGTCAGCTAAGTATGTATGTGTGTGTGTGTGTGTGTGTATGCTCTCCTCATATTGTGTGCTTCCTAATAAATGACATATAGTTATTGGAATCTAATTGGTATCAGTGCCTTATTCTCTTGGGATTGTTGGGACCCTCTGGTATACATATAGGAGACCCAGTCTCGGCTTAAGGCTTTGTTAGGACCTTCTCTCGGCAGCATTTGAGCGAATTAATTCCCCCACGCGAGAGACCCTTCCTAACAGATACCAGGCACTGGAGTCCAAAAAAGTAACTTTCCTGAAGCTCTGATTCTAGTCTAAACTGGATTTCCCATTTTCATCATAGTAAGCCAGGAAGCATGATTTGAGGTTTAAGAGACTTGTAACCATGTGAAACCTGGACTTATCAGTATGTTCTTGGAAGAGAGATGACTGAATATCTAAAGAGAAGAGAGTGGTGGTCAGAATTTGTCACTGCTCTGATAGTGAATATCATCAGGCCTTGCATCCTGATAGCTCTTACCTGGTGATTTTTCACAGGGTGATTATTTCTCCCACACTTTCCCCCTTTGTGTTTTCTGGCATGACTTGTCTGAGACTCTGTCTTCTGAGCATGCACTGAGTTCCACTTTTCTCACTCCACTCACCTATATTTCTACCCATTGCCCTGGATGACTCCATTCCATTTTCCTGCCTGCCTGGCTGTTTTCTTAGCTGGATATCCTTGTTTTCCTCAGCGCCTCCTAAGCATTCCTCCATTTCATCTTCAGTCTGGGGGAGAAAAAGGCGACATGCTGTTTCAATCAAACCAACCAAAAGAAGCAGCAGAACATACTCAGCATGCCAAAGCCCTGAAGGAACCATTCATTACAAGTGAGCCTCAGTGGGAGTAGGGAATTAGTGCCAAGCCACTCCTTGAAGGGTGCTATCAAGCTTTGAAGTGAAGTATTGCACAGTCAACATTGTACGATGGGGGACTGTGTTGAAAGCAGGAGACAGGATGCAACAGTAACACTGATCCCTGATGCTTTTTGGGAACATCGCCTTTTATGGGTAAACGTGTCAGTCCTAATGAGATGCACCACATGCTTTAGTGGAGTAAACATTTGGGGATCCTATCATCTTTTCTTCAGCATTTGATATGAGTATGTGTATTTGTGTTATGTGCATCTATATATCTCTATGCTCAAATGAATATTTGTGCATTTCTTCACGCTACCAGTACAGTAGGCCCTTGATATCCACTGGGGTTCGGTCCCAAGACTCCCTGTGGATACCAAAATCTGTGGATACTGAAGTCCTTTTAAATACAATGGTATAGTAAAATAGAGTCTCTTGTATAAAACAGCAAAATCAAGGGTTGCTTTTTGGAACTTATATTTTTTGGAATATTTTGAAGCCATGGGTGATTGAATCTGTGGATATGGGGGGGGGGGTGACTGTACTTAATTAATGGAGCTTACTGTTCTAAGATGGGATGCTGTATCTCATACTACTAAGAAGTCCTCCATGTCAACACCAGGAGCACTTCAGTGGTATAAGACACATCCATGGTTTAGCTGCATCTACACCATTGATTCCCAATGGTGTAGATGCAGATGTTTGTAGGAACAAAGTTTAGGAACTACTGATCTACAATATAGAAGTGATGTGGGTTGATACCACTTTATATGTCATAGTTCCATCCTATAGAATCCTGGGATGTGTACTTTTGTAAGGCACTAGCCTGCAAAGAAAGCCAATGACCTTGTAAAACTATAAATCCCAGGATTCCATAGGATGAATTCCTACAGCTTTCAAAGTACTGTCAAACTGCATTATTTCTACAGTGTACACTGTGCAGAGAGAAAATATAATGGTCATCATGATTAGCAACCAGAATTACCTTACCCTTTAATGAAGCTTCCTTTCCCAGCTCCAGTCCCAAAGCTTTTAGAAAGGTTCCATTTATTATATACTGTGCTGGATTTTATTATTTTACTGTGATCGTGTTGTATTTTTATCCAGTTATTATTGCATTGGTATTATGACTGAAACTGGACTGTTCAAGGTATAAATAAATCCATTTTACAATGTGTTTTTTTTTAAACCACAGTGGTTAGGATACTGTTGGTGTTTCATGTATGTATACATTTCCCCATGGGAGTGGGTTGATATTTTTGTCTTATACATAACATCTGCATTTAGTGTAATGTTGCATTAGTGCAGCATACACATTCAGTACCTTAAAGCATTAGGTTGTGCAGTCAACTGCCTGTGGATTTGTTTATGCATTTGGTTGCAAAATGTTGCCATTTGTCACAGAGTTTATATAGCACAACCCTAAGTGTGTACTTTGTGCTCTTGTGATTTACATTGTGCAACTCTGATGTAAGATTTGCCCTACAAGTAAGTAAATAAATAAATAGTAGGAACTTTTGTGCATTTGCACATGCATACACACACACACATACCCACCTAGACTTTAACAAAAATCAAAGAAACAGCTAAATACTTCATCGTAGGTGGAATGTGTCATTTTACTCTGAGTCCTAGAAACTTGTTTTTCAAATACATGACAACAAGGTTTCTCAGGATCCCATAATAGATATCACATTGTGCTCACCAGGCAGCCCACATATCCTCCAACATTTCATAGATGAAAACTGGGACACATGTGGTGAAGCAATAGCAGAGTGTGGTCAAGATGATAAAAGTTATTACTGATTAAGAACACACAAGCTAGGCGAGGCTTGCAGCAGTTTGCTTTTCCATGAGTGTACTGGGATGGACAAGACTCTACCCACTCTGCTCTTCCTCCTGCTGAGTCAATTGAGAGCAAACTTTGTTTGCATTTGCATGTTGAACTCAATTTGCAGTAGTTGAAGTAAGTTGAGACTGTTGTTGCCAAGTTGGAACAATGGAGCATATTTGTTGTTTGTTGTTGTTGTTGTTGTTGTGTGCCTTCAACTTTTTTCCAAATTATGTAAATTAAATGGATAGAGGAGGAATTCTAGTAAACAGTATGCATGATCACATTTGTTTTAAGTTTTCAGGATATATCAGTTTTCCTGGAAGTGAAAGACTGTAATGGATTTGGTTCTCTTTATAAATGGACATGGTTCCCTGCCAGAATCTGTGTTGGTTCATACCAGTCTCCCAGCTACAGACATAATGGTCTCCTTCATATCTCTCCACTGCTCACTTTCTTTTCTTGACATGCTGTTTTGTTAGTCTTTGGCAGCCACCAAAAGTTGCAGAGGCAAACTAGCCTTCTAGGCTTCCCAAGTGCTTTTGTGCCCATACGCTTCAGATATTGGAAAGACGGTTTCACTAACATTGCTGCAAGTGCACACAGAGCAGAACGGAAGAACATGGAGAGGAAATAAGTGACACAAAAACCTGGGGATGGAAAACAGAAGACGACAAGTGTGGGTGGGTGTCAAAGAAGCCCGTCTCTTCCTGCAGAACACCAACAAAATGAGACTTTAGAGGGCTTAGAGAATGTGCAAATTATACAGCATTAAAAAAAGAAAAACCTAGTCCAAATATATTGAGACACTGTAACTGAAAAGTGAATCTGAAAAGATTGCATGAGCAATTATAAAACAAGGCTTTAAATTATTCCGTGAGTAAAGGGTGACTGATGGAATTCCATTTTTCTCACTGCCCTTTCTCCTTTTGTACCAGGATTCTTCTAACCGTGCAGTCCTGTGCCTGCAATTTGTATTGCCAGAAAGTGCTAATAAAATAATTATGTTTTGGATGAATGTGTATGACCAAGATCTTAGATCAGGGAGAACTATGCCATGCCATCTTCTCCTTATCTGCCTCCCAAATCATCTTTCACCTGCTGCAGGGATCTCTCACAATATGGCTGTTACCTAGCTAGTGGAGATGTCAGTGCTGGGCATCCGACTTCAGGAATATGGTTGGATGTTTCTCTGCCATCTCCCATCTGCCAATCAGGAAATAGCTGCGTTGGGGGAGTTGTAGCATGTGAGTTTTGTGAGGGAGTCGGGACATTGCATGAGCTCAGTAGACAATTCTGACCCCAACAATTGATAAAATAACTTATGGAGGCAAAAGTTGGAAGTATGCCTCTGTAAGTCACTAAAAGGAAGCTAACCCATATAATGAAATTCATATCTTCCAACTGTCTCGATTTGACATGGACAGTCTTGATTAATCCTCTGTCATCCCATTTTCCAGCTGCTTCTAATATGTCCCAGTTACTCTCTCTTTCCCCTACTTTCCCTCTTTGTCCTCATCATACTTCAAGTGCTGAAAACTTTCAAAGTGCCAAAATAGTTTGCATTAAACTCAGGGGAGTTGGGCGAAAGAAAAGGAGGGTTGGAGTTCCAAGTAGGCTTAGGCAAACACAAATTGCTGTAGTCTCTCCTAGCTTGTGTGTTCTTCCTCATCAACATTTTTTGTAATCTTCACTGCACTGTAATGTTGCTTGACCACATATCCCAGTTTTTATCTTTTAAATGTTGGAGAGTATGGATGAGCTGAAGCCATCCAAAGCTGAGGAGTGGTTAAATAATGCTGTGGACCCCCAATTGCCCCCCTAAAGTATCTCAGATATGTATGGCTTCAGCATATCATCATATGCCTTTTCCAAGAAGTAACTTTACATTTGGTGGAGGAACCTTTGGGAAGTTTGTCACTTCACCTGCTATCTGATGGATCTAACTAGGCCTTAAAATGTTGAAATAAGTCAGGATTGGTCAGGATCCCATACCACCAAGCGATCAGAGCATCTCTGCGCTGTATAGTTATAGCAGTTTGATACCATTTAAACTGTTATTTAAAAATCACTGGCTCTGTCAGAAATGGGTGCTAGTTTGCCTCAGGTGAACAAAAGGGTCAGTTTTTTTTTCCTTATCTAGAAGCTGAACAAGTTTTGTTTTTACTAAAGCTATAAATAGGTTTTCTGTGTGAAAATGCCTTTTTGTCTCTGGAGCTAGTAATTCATAATGAAAAACTGCCCAAGGGCCTCACACAATTATATTAGTTTCATACCATTCATTTATTCACTTATGTATCTCATTCATATGCTGCCTTTCTTCCAGAGAAGGACCCAAGGTGGCTCCCAAAGAGAATCAATTAAAAAAAAACTTAACAAAATAAAAAGTTTAAATTCCCCATATTAAATATAATAAAATCATTTAAAAGACATGCAAAAGCTAAAAATAAGTAAATAAAACATAAACCATGTTAACTGTTTTGCTGTAGAATTTTGGGATCTGTAGTTCAGCAAGGTACTTAAAATTCTCTGCTAAAGTCAATAGTCCGTTTTCTTGAACACCAGGACTAAAGCTCTCTAGCTGAAAATCCAAAAACATTCAGCTCAAACTAAGGGCCCTTTCACTATATAGAATTATAGCACTTTGATACCATTTCAAGTGCTCTGGCTCCATCCTATGGAATCCTGGGATTTATAGTTTCATGAGCTATTTAGAACTCCTTGCCACAGAGCTCTATTGAGCACCCAAACTACACATCCCAGCATCCTGTAGCATGTAACCATGGAACCAAAGTGCTATAACTGTGTAGTGTGAAAGGGCTTGTACAAGTCCCAGGATTTCACTATCTGGAGCCATGGTACTTCAAGTAGTATGAAACTGTTAAAATGTTGTGTATTGCTGATATACTCTTCCGAGTTCAGTGCTGTGTATTCGGTCTCTGTGTGCTTAATGGACCTTACCACATCAGACTGCAGGAGCATGTTTTTTTAAAAAAAAATTCTTCTCCTTCATAATAAAGAAAGCATTGTTTACCTGCAGGTAAACAAACACAGCAAGGAGAAAGCATAGTCCACTCGCTAAGGTGAGCATACTTGATTTGTAGGAAGGTTTTTCAGTGTGGTGTAGTAGTTTGAGTCTTCCTCTATGACTCTGGAGACCAGGGTCCAATTTCCTGCTCAGCCATGGAAACTCACTGGATGACCTTGGGTAAGTTACACACTCTCAGTCCCAGAAAACCCCATTATAAGGTTGCCTTAGGGCTACCATAGGTCAGAAACAACTTGAAGGCACACAACAAGAACCGTGGTCTCCAGAGTCCTAGTCCAACACCATGCTGGTTCATGATGCCCTCAAGTTGATCTTGACCCATGGCGATCCTGGGGATGAGTTAGTCTGACATCAATAACAGGAAAGATTCTGGAGCAGATCATTAAACAGAGAGTCTGTGAACATTTAGAAGGCAACACCATAATCACAAAAATCAACATGGGTTTAAGAGAAACAAGTCATGCCAGACAAACCTGATCTCTTTTTACCAGCTTGGTAGATGAAGGGAATGCTATGGATACAGTATATCTTGATTTCAGTAAGGCCTTTGACAAAATTCTCCATTACATTCTTGCAAACAAGCTTGAGCTAGACAAGTTAACTGTTACATGGATTTGTAATTGGTTGACCAAAGGGTGCTCAACAGTGGCTCCTTTTCAACCTGGAAAGCAGTGACATTCAACGCAGAGAAATGTAAGGTACTGAACTTAGGGCAGAAAAGTGAAACGCACAGATATAGGATGGGGAACATCTGGATGAATGAAACTATATGTGAAAGGGATATAGACCACAAGTTGAACATGAGTCAACAGTGCGATGCAGCAGCTAAAAAGGCCAATGCTATTTTAGACTGCATCAATAGAAGTATAGTGTCTAGATCGAGGGAAGTAATAGTGCCTCTGTATTCTGCTTTGGTCAGGCCCCGCCTGGAATACTGTGTCCAGTTCTGGGCACCACAATTCAAAAAGGATGTGGAGAAACTGGAGCGTGTCCCAAGGAGGGCAACTAAGATGGTGAAGGGTCTGGAAGCCATGCCTTATGAGGAGCGACTTAGGGAGCTGGGGATGTTTATTAATAATAATAATAATAATAATAATAATAATATTTATTTATATACCGCCTTTCCAAAGGATCAAAGCGGTTTACAAAAATAGCCTGGAGAAGGGAAGGTTAAGAGGTGATATGATAGCTTTGTTTAAATATTTGAAGGGCTGTCATATTGAGGAGGGAGCAAGCTTGTTTTCTGCTGCTCCAGAGACTAGAATGCGGAACAATGGATGCAAACTGTAGGGAAAGAGATTCCACCTCAACATTAGGAGGAACTTTGTGACAGTAAGGGCTGTTCGACAGTGGAACACACTCCCTTGGAGTGTAGTGGAGTCTCCGTCCCTGGAGGTCTTTAAGCAGAGGCTGGATGGTCATCTGTGAGGAATGCTTTGACTGGGAGTTCCTGCATGGCAGAGGGTTGGACTGGATGGCGCTTGTGGTCTCTTCCAACTCTATGATTCTATGTCATGGCTTTTCACATCTCCAAGACCTCCTGTCCTCCACTGCTCTGCTTAGATCCTGTAAATTCATATCTATGATCTCCTTAACAGACTCTATCCATCTAGCATGCAGCCTGCCTTTCTTTCTTCTTCCCTCCAGCTTTCCTAGCATTATTGTTTTTTCCCATGAATCCTCCCTTCTCATGATGGCCCAAAGTATGACAGCCTAAGAACCTTATCACAAGCATTTTGGTCACCGATCTGGGCACAGGCAGGGGACGCTCGGGGATGTGTGTTGCTGAGGGAGAATTTATTTTACTGCACACTGCACTGCCCTCAAGCCAGCCCCATGCTGTCACCTGGCACCAGGTCATTCCCATTCAGTTCTGAGATGCATGATTTTGCTTCAGCGGAAGCTTTCCGGCTTGAGGACAGTGCGGTGTGTGGTAAAATGCATTCTCCCCCAGCAACATATGTCCCTTGCCCATGCCCAGATCAGTGACCAAAATGCGTGTGATAAGGTTCTAACTTTTGTCATCTTGGCTTCCAGGAAGATCTCTAGCTTGGTCTGCTCTAAGACCCATTTGTTTGTCTTTCTGGCTATCCATGAGACCCTCAGCATTCTTCTCCAGCACCACATTTCAAATGCATTGATTTTCTTCCTATCTGCTTTCTTCACTGTCCAGTTCTCACATCCATACATGATAATAGGGAATACAATGGCTTGTATGATTCTAACTTTTGTGCTGAGTTGTATATCTTTGCATTTTAGAATCTTTGCTAGTTCTTTCATAGCTGTAGTAGGTGTATCTGTAGTAGGCCCTTAAAAAAAACACAACTCTAGTTATTTTAATACTATAATTCACTTTATTATTAATTTTTATTCACTTCATTTATATTGTGATTTTCCTGCTAACTGCCCAAATCAGGACTCAGTTGGCTTAGGGAGTTGGCAGGGTTCACTGTAGCTTGAAAAAACAAACTGGTATAAATCTATTTTATTTGGATGTCACATTTCTAATGATGCTGGTTTTGGCTTATTGGGATGCATTAGTTATTTTACAGTGATTTTAAAATATTTTATTGGAAGGCTTCTTGATCATAATTGGATTGCTATCCCACCCTCCAAGGGAATAGGTTTGTTTTATTTTATTCATACCCTGCCTTTATCCCAATATAGTACCCAAAGCAGCTTTCTGTTTGAGTTTAAACAATGAATAGTACAAACATTAAAAAAACCCCACAAATGATTATATTAAAATGTTACTGGTAATTTAAAACAGCTTTTAAAAGGCAGTTAAAGATTATAACAATTATAATGATAAAAATACGTATCGATATAGAGCAATGTCCATGGTGGCTGGGGAGTCTGAGAACCTTATCACATTAACTTTTATAACCGTTTTGAGGACGGGAACGGGACTCGTGGGGGTGAGCGTGAATGGATTTTACTGCACACGCAAGCGTCCACAAAAAGGTCCTGTTCCAGCAACTGGCCCTGTCCTGTGCCGCGAAGTGCTAAAGGCGCTGCTCAGAAGACGTGGTAAAATGTGTTCATGCACGCCCCCGCGGGTCCTGTCCCGTCCCGTCCTCAAAATGGTTATAAAAGTTAATGCATAAAGTTCTGAGGAAAAAAGATATTTTCCTAGGTCTGATGTTTAGAATATTTTCATTAAAGCTTGGAATCCTCTGTGTTGGCATGGCAATTCTGGGAGTTGTAATCCAAAAAAGGATCCACTGCCCCCAGGTCTGATCTCTCTCTGGAATATTATCATTTCCGAATGATTCAGGAGCTGTAATACTTCCCCCCAAACTGATTTAAATAGCATTTGCCCCAACTGTCCCGATTTGACAGGAATAGCCCCAATTAATCTTCTGCTGCCTCACTTTCTAAGATTTTTTTTAAAATTTTCCATTTTCCTGCTCCCACTTTTCCCATTGTTCTTCTCAGTTTCCTTCACTCCAGACTTTTGTTAAAAGACCCAGACTTTGTTCCTATCCTTTCTCATTTTATACTGGGTTAAAATAAACCGTGCTGGGAAGCATAAAAAGTGTCTGATCACACAAGGCACTGACAGAAAATATTCTGGGATAAACAAAATGTGTATGACTCTCTAAAATAAAATCAGAAAGAAGAGGAACAAGCTCTGGGACTTTCTGGGTTGTTTTTTTTAAAAAAATCAGTCTGGATGTACTGCTGCAAACTAAGTTCAAAGCACAGAGGTAACTTGCACTCAGTAAACTCAGCAGGAGAGACAAGAGAGGAGAGGGAAGGATCGTGTCTTTCCTAGTAGCCTCAGGCAAAATTAAACTGCTGCAGCCTCTCCTAGCTTGTCTTTTCTTTCCCATTATCAGCCTTTCCCCCTTGACCACACTTTGATGTTTCTTGGCCACATGTATCATGGTTTTTAATATGTGAAATGTTGGAGAGTATGAAATATATATGGTTTTGGAGGGCCTAAAGCAGTTCCTATACCTTGGATCAAACACTGATCAGAACGAGACTGCCATCAAGATATAAAGAGATTAAGAATGGAGCAGGCAGCTATGAAAGAACTAGACAAGATCTTAAAGTATAAAGATACACAACTTAGCACTAAAGTTAGAATTGTCCAGTCCACTGTATTTCCCATCACCATGTACAGATGTGAAAACTGGACAGTGAAAAAAGTGGATAAAAAGAAAATCAACACATTTGAGATCTGACACTAGATAAGGGTGCTGAGGATATCATGGACAGCGCAAAAGACAAACAAATGAGTCCTTGAGCAGATCAAGCCTCTCTTCCTGGAAGCCAAGATGATCAAACTGAGGCTGTCATACTTTGGCCATGTCATGAGAAGACGCGACTCACTGAAAAAGACAATAATGCTAGGAAAGGTAGAGGGCAGTAGAAAGAGAGGAAGATGATATGCCAGATGGACAGACTCAGTCAGAGTGGTCACAGGCCTGACTCTACAAGATCTAAGCTGAGCTATGGAGGATAATGGGTCTTGGAGATGTCTTATCCCCAGGGTCACCGTGAGTCAAGGTCCACTTGAAGGCAGTTAACAACAACAACACTGTTGGATTGGGATTTTCATTTCCCTGATTATGACAGGCCTCCCATGCAAGGAAGCCAGGGCCTGTGGTGTGGATGGGTTGGATCCCTCTTTTTCCAACCTGGCAGAGCTTGCCTCAATAGCTTATCTGGCCACAGCCTCACCTGGGAAATCCCTGGACTCCATTGTCTGCTGTGCTACAACCTCTCTGCCTCCAGCATGGGACTGTTTGTTTAGGCAGGCATGAGGAGGTCACTAAAAGCTGTGCAAAGGAGCATGGAAAAGAAGTCACACTTGGTTTCCTGAGCAATTTGCGAAGAGCTCTTTCTCATTCCGCTGAAGCTGAATCCATCTTAAAGGGGAGCTTTGGAATCTGACTACATTAAGGCAAATTTAGAGTCACATCAAATCCTACTGTGCCAAGCTTGGGCAGCCTAGCGTGGTCAAATGCTGTGGATTTGCTTTATCCCTTAATTGGAGGGAGGCTTCACCTGCGGCAAAGTGCTAAGGTGGAAGGAGAAAGTCAATAGGAAGATAGCTGAACACCCACCCACCGCTGGCATCCTCTTTTTCATATTAGTCTTTAAAATGTTGGTAGCTGCACAGGGCCTTCAAGGGGCACACTTAGGGTAAGCTGAAGTATGGAAAATACATGAGCTCATACACTCCAACTGTCATGATTTGGGAGGCACAGTCCCAATTAATCCTTTGTCATCCCATGTTTCCAGCTGCTGTTAAAATGTTCCAGTTTCTTCCTCCCCTTCCCATTTTCTTCCTTATTCTCAGCTGACTTACTGGCAATTGCCATCTAAAGATAAGAACTTTACTAGGCTCTGGAAGCCTCACAAAACTTTTCAAGCAGGATTTTAATACATGATTGTGCCCAGGAAGGCTTCTTATTGGGGTATTTGCTTTGGTGTTTGCTTCAGCATGTTTTTAATGGTTTTAAATATTTAACTTAGTATTTTTAAGGAGTTTACATTTTTGACTTGTTATATTAATGTAGTGTTTTAACTGAGTTTTAAAATTGTACTATTTTATTGTTGTTGCCGCTTTTAAGCATCTTTTCTGAGCTGCCTTGGGTCTAATTTGGGAGAAAGATGGCATTTTAAATAAATAAATAAATTCCCAACAAAGTACAGTTCCCATGATTTATTTTGGGTGGGAGTGGGGAGGCATAGAAATTGGTATGAAACCTATTAGAAGGTCCAGAACATTAACCATAAAGTAGAATCAAGGATTAGAAACTGTGGGTAATGAAGGAGCAAATTTTTGGTGGGCCACCCATCCCAAAAATCAGCTGAAGCTCACCAGATTTTGGCTCCCAGGCTGATATATGGAAATGAAAGGTTTGAAGTCACCTGATTCAGGCAACAGGTTATTATAAAAGCGAGAAGTCCGTTTAGACTCCACACTGTATACTCTGAATTCAGAAAATGCAACTGCATTTAACTGAAAAAAAAGAATGCTATCAATTATTGATCTCTTCATGCAGAGCGCTTTTTAAAAAAAATTTCATTAGGGTTTCCAAAGAAAGCACTAAAGCTGTAGTGACCCTTTGTGGGTGTGTGAGAGAGAACTGAATATTTAGTAGAAACTCTTAGAAATGATAAAAGCAGAGAGACTTGCAGTATACTTTAATATTGGGGAAGGAGTGAAGTGGATACTAAATGCAAAATAACTCCTTTTATCTCCCCTCCCCAGATCTTGGATTTGTTTTTGTTTTGTTTTTCTAAGTTAACAAGAATAGATCATTCTCTACATTCTCATTCTTACTCCTAAACATCTTTATTAAAATTTAAATCAGCAGTGGGTAAACTACAGCTTGGTGCATATATGCCATCCTTGGTGTGGCTCCCCTGCCCCTCTATCCTGGTGAAAAAATGGTAGACAGATTGCCAGACTTGGCCCAACAGACAGTCTCTAGGTCTGTTTTAGGCTAAAGATAGCCTTTTAAGAATGAGGATGAATACACACTGCACAATTATACCACTCTGATAGCATGTTAAACACCATGGCTTCATCCTATGAGATCCTTGGAATTTGTAGTTTGGATAAGTTGTTGTGTGCCTTCACATTGGTTCTGACCTATGGTGATCCTTAAGGTGAACCTATCATGGGATTTTCTTACCATGATTTGTCCAGAATGGGTTTATCATTGCCTTCCTCTGAGGGTGAAATATTAGTACCTGTCTAAGGTCACCCATTGGGTTTCCATGGCCAAGTTTGGATTTGAACCATTGTTTCTCAGAGCCCTTTCACTGGTACTCTATCTGGTAGTTTGCTTAAAGACTTTAGTCTAACCTGCATTGCAGAAATAATGCCATTTGAAACATATTAGCTGCCTTGGCTCAATGCTATGGAATCCTGAGATTTGTAGTTTTGTGAGATACGTAGCCTTCTCTGTCACAGAGTTTTGATGCCATGATAAACTACAATTCCCAAGATTCCATAGGATGAAGCCGGGACAGATAAAGCAGAGTCAAACTGTATTAATTCTGCAGTATGGCAGCAGCCTGAGAATTTGATTTTGCCCAGGGTCACCCAGTGGTTTTCTGTGGAGATATAAAAACTAGTCTCCCAGTGGCCAAATCCAACTATATCACACTGGTGCGTGCTCAGAGAGGAGGGCAACCAAAATGGTGAAAGGTCTGGAAATCATAAGAGGTGTTATGATAAGTATTTGAAAGGATGTCATAGTGAAGATGGAGCAAGCTTACCGGTATTTTCTGCTGCTCCAGAGAACAGGACCCAGAACAATGAATGCAAGCTCCAGGAAAAGAGATTCCCCCTCAACATTCGGATGAATTTCCTGACAGTAATAGCCATTTAACAGTGGAACACACTCCCTCAGAGAGTGGAAGGGTCTCCTTCTTTGGAGATTTTTAAATAGAGACTGGATGGCCATCTGTCAGGGGTGCTTTGATTGTGAGTTCCTGCATGGCAGGGGTTGGACTGGATGGCCCTTGACATCTCTTCCAACTCTATGACTCTATGATTCTTTGGTCCCTAGTCTATCTCTATTTTTGAAAAAGGCTGGCTGCCAGCCTGTTTAGCATATAGTAAACTGGATGTACTGCCTTGTAACTGTTTGAGGTTCATATTAATAGTCATTAATGACTAAGCAAGACTCCAAAAGACAGCCAGCATGGTGTAGCAGTTTGATTGTTGGACTATGACTCTGGGGACTAGGGTTCACTTCTCAGCTCAGCCATGAAATGTCACACTCTCTCAGCCTCAAGGGAAGGCAATGGCAAACCTCCTCCGAACAAATCTTACCAAGAAAACCCCATGATAGGTTTGCCTTAGGGTCAACATAGGTCAGAAATGACTTGAACTCACACAATAACAACATGACCCCCCAAAAGCTACAGTTTCAGCCTGGCAGTCATTCAGCTGAAGAATTTTCAAGATGCTACTGAAGGGAACACTGGGAAATGTCAGCTGCAGGACTCTCAGTCATGGAGGTGCATTGACACAAGCCATTGCAGCAGGATCTCAAGAGGTCTATCCATCAGTCTGTTCTCAATGTACTCTTTAACCATAAAAGTGTTGGCAGACATCACTTTCCAGTGCTCCAGTCTGTAGCACCTCAAAAATCCTTCAGTTTAAACGTTGCTAATCAAAAATGGTAGGGCTTTTTTGGGAGGGGGTGGGATTGTCAGATGTAACAACGGCTGCTACCACACTGCAGAATTAATGTATTTTGACACTGCTTTAACTATCGTGACTCCATCCTATGAATCCAGGAATCTGTAGCTTATCATGGCACTCAAGCTCGCTGACAGAGAAGGCTAAATATCTCACAAAACTACAAATCCTAGCGTTCCATAGCATTGAACCATGGCAGTTAAAGCAATGTCAAACTGCATTAATTCTGCAGCATAGGTGCAGCCTATGACAATGATGCTGTATTTTTATGCCACTTTTATGGGACCCAAGGGACCTTACAGGACAGTTATGTCTGAAGATGCAGGATTTCAACCAGTATGTTTTAGATCTTCTGTAACCTATTAGCAAGATGAATTTCGCCTCCTGAAGGCTTCCTTTTTCTTTTCCTCCACAAAAAGGGTGTTCTAGAGTACCAAAGAGCCAAAGTCATCAAAAACATCCTTGCATGGTGGCCCACAGACCCAGGGCCACACCTTGCACATGCCTGATTCACAGCATCCTATCCATGGTTGCGAGTGTTAATGTTACATTATTTTTGGTTCCAGATTTCTGTGTTCTTAGGCAGCCTGTTGACACCCGGAAATTTTTGAATTCAAATTCTTCAGAGAGAAATAGTGGGACTAATTAAATTTCCTGTTGCTGCATTCAGCCATGCAAATCGGTCTGTGCTACAGTGGTTCTTTAGCTCCCTGGAGAAAAATTAAGGCCAACATCTTGATGAGGTTATCCACAGTACATCAACAGGTCAAGATTTTTACTCCATTTGTGGTTATTACCCTTTGAACTGATGTCTTCCTCTCACATTTATCTCTGGACTCCCAACTGCTTTTGTTTTCTATGCTGATCCTAACAGGCATTGCCAGATACACACTTTCAGAAGTTAATGTAAAAAGTCCATCTTGGTCAAACTGATAACTCATATTACAAAGTTGTCTTTTCCACATTAAAAACTGATCACATAAGCCAGAGGGGAGGGACTTGTTGCCCTCCAGATGTTGTTAGATTAGACCTCTCATCAACCATTGGCCATGTTGGTTAGGAGTGATGGGACTGGGAGTCCAACCCTATCTGGAGGGCCATAGGTTCTTTTATTGTTGTTGCTGCTTTGAACCTTCAAGACTTTTCCAATTTATGCCAACCTAAATGTGAAGCCGTTAGTGGGTTTTCTTGGCAAGATATGCTCAGAGGAGGTTTGCCTTTGCCTTCCTATGAGGGTGAGAGAGTAGGACTTGCTCAAGTGGATTTCCATACCCAAGCAGGGATTTGAATCTTCTAAGACAAAGGAACTAAAATCATGGCTTAACAAAAGTTAAGTAATTCATAGAATTATTGTATAATAGAATCATAGAGTTGGAAGAGACCACAAGGGCCATCCAGTCCAACTCCCTGCCATGCAGGAACTCCCAATCAAAGCATCCTCGACAGATGGCCATCCAGCCTCTGCTTAAAGACCTCCAAAGGAGGAGACGCCACCACACTCCAAGGGAGTGTGCTCCACTGTCAAACCGTCCTTACTGTCAGGAAGTTTCTCCTAATGTTGAGGTGGAATCTCTTTTCCTTGAGCTTGTATCTATTGTTCCTGGTCCTAGTCTCTGGAGCAGCAGAAAATAAGTTTGCTCCCTCCTCAATATGATATCCCTTCAAATATTTAAACAAAGCTATCATATCACCTCTTAACCTTCTCTTCTCCAGGCTAAACATCCCCAGCTCCCTAAATCGTTCCTCATAGGGCATGGCTTCCAGACCCTTCACCATTTTAGTTGCCCTCCTTTGGACACGCTCCAGTTTCTCCGCATCCTTTTTGAATTGTGGTGCCCAGAACTGGACACAGTATTCTAGGTGGGACCTGACCAAAGCAGAATAGAGTGGCACTGTTACTTCCCTTGATCTAGACACTATACTTCTATTGATGCAACCTAAAATTGCAGTGGCCATTTTAGCTGCTGCATTGCACTGTTGACTCATGTTCAACTTGTGGTCTACTTGGACTCCTAGATCCCTTTCACATGTGGTCTCGTTCAGCCAGGTGTCCCCCATCTTATATCTGTGCATTTCATTTTTCCGTCCTAAGTGCAGTACCTTACATTTCTCTGTGTTGAATTTCATTTTGTTAGCTTTGGCCCAGCTATCTAGTCTGTTCAGGTCATTTTGAATTTTGATCCTGTCCTCTGGGGTATTAGCTACTCCTCCTAATTTGGTGTCATCTGCAAATTTGATAACTAGGCCCTCAATAATTTCATCCAGGTCATTAATAAAGATATTGAATAGTGCTGGGCCCAGGACAGAACCCTGTGGCACCCCACTGGTCACCTCTCTCCTGGATGAAAAGGAACCATTGCTGAGCACCCTTTGAATTTGGCCAGCCAACCAATTACAAATCCATGTAACAGTTATCTTGTCTAGTCCACATTTTACAAGCTTCTTTGCAAGAATGTCATGGGGAACCTTGTCAAAGGCCTTACTGAAATCAAGATATACTATATCCACAGCATTCCCTTCATCTGCCAAGCTGGTAATTTTATCAAAAAAAAAAAAAAAAAGAGATCAGATTTGTCTGACATGACTTGTTTCTCTGAAACCCATGTTGACTTTTTGCGATTATGGAATTATCGTCTAGATATTCACAAACTCTCTGTTCAATGAATGTTATTTTCCTGAAATCCTAGGTTGCATTTACATTGCAGAATTAATGCAGTTTAACACCACTTTAACTGCCATGGCTCAAATGCAATGAAATTCGGGGATTTGTAATTCTGTGAGACATTTAGCCTTCTCTGTCAGAGAGCTCTGGTGCCACAATAAGCAACAAATCCCTGGATTCATTGGATGGAGTTATGACAGTTAAAGTGGAGTCAAACTACATTAATGTCCAAGTGCTGAAACCACTATACTACACTAACTCTCATTAGTTCTATATCCCTGTCCTAAGTGATTCAAGAGAGTAGAATTTGCACCACAGATACTGGACAGATATGATTTAATCTTTCTAGTTTAAATCTGGTAGACACTGTATTACCTTTGCTCACTTAACCTGTAACCTACCTCTTTTCTTTACTTTATATGTGGGTAAATACAGTGCAGATCTTGTGAAAGTTTCATTGTGGACTGCAGCTCCCAAAATTCCCTGGTATGGGATTGTACAGACTGTATTTTTCTTTTTCTAAAGGGGAAAACTTTTCCAAGCTCTGCACTAACTATAGCAAAATGGATAAAAGAACATATAGATCAGAAGAAGAATGGTTAGGCTGAGTAATGGCTGAGTACTATTCCATCTTCTGTTACAATGTACCAGCTAAAGTACTTGAAGAATATTAAAGGCTTTGCTCTGAGCTGGCATTTTTCTGAGAGAAACTTCAGAGGCAATCTGAGACCTATCTTTGGAAACAGTCTTCAGAGTTATTGCTAAATTACACTTTTTGAGTTTGTTTTCATTGGGAGTGTGAACACAATGTCCTGTTGAGCATTTCTGTTGAGTTCATGCAAGCTAGCTGTACCCCCTCCCATGTCCCCTGGTTTCAAGCATTTCTGAAGGAATGTGTAGCATGAAAGTTTAAGACTGGTTGTTGAATGTGAAGTCATTTGAATCAATGTGCACTTGTGTAAAGGGCCAAGGTGAGAACAGAATGTTGTACCAGGTAGGCTGTTGCTTTGATCCATTATGTCGCTATTATTGTTAACCACCCTTGAGTCAATCTCAGCCCATGGAGACCCTGTGGATGAGACATCTCCAAGACTCCCTGTCCTCCACTGCTCAGCTTAGTTCCTGTAAACTCATACCTGTGACCTCCTTAGTAGAGTTCATCCATCTAGCATGCTCCCTTCCTCTCTTTCTGCCTCCTACATTTCCTAGCATTATTGTTTTTTCCAGTGAGTCATGTCTTCTCACAATGTATGACAGCCTCAGCTTGGTCATCTTGGCTTCCAAGGAGTTTTCTGGCTTGATCTGCTTTAGGACCCATTTGTTTGTCCTTTTGGCTCTTCTCCAGGAGCACATCTCAAATGAATTGATTTTCTTCCTATCTTCTTTCTTAATTGTCCAGCTCTCACATCCATATGTGGTAATAGGGATAAAATGGCTTGTATGATTCTAATTTTTGTGCTCAATTGTATATCTTTGCATTTTAGGATCTTTTTTAGTTCTTTCCCAGCCACGCTCCCCATTCCTGATCTTCTTCTGATTTCCTGTCTGCAAACCCCATTTCTATCATTGATTCCAGGTATGAGAACTATTTTATTACATCTGGTTTTTTTTTCATTATCTAGATTGAATTTGTTTAGATTCTCTGTAGTATTTGTTTGTTTGTTTATTTGTTTTCTTTATTCCCACCATGACTTTTCTCTAATCATGTGCATGGAATTCTCCTTCAGTTCTTGTGAGCACCACAATTCAAAAAGGATGTTGACAAGCTGGAGAGTGTTCAGAGGAGGGCAATCAAAATGGTGAAAAATCTGAAAAGATCATTCCCTATGAGGAATGACTTAGGGAGCTGGGTATGTTTAAGCCTGGGTAAGAGAAGGTTAAGGGGTGACACGATAGCCCTGTTTAAATATTTGGAGGGATATCATATCAAGGAAGGAGCAAGCTTCTTTTCTGCTGCTCCAGAGAATGGACCCAGAGCAATGGATTCAAACCTCTGGAAAAGAGATTTTACTTAAATATTAGGAAGAACCTCCTGATAGTAAGAGCTGTTTGACAATGGGACATGCTGCCTTGAAGTGTGGTGGAGTCTCCTTCTTTGGAGGTTTTTAAACAGGGACTGGATGTTGGGGGTGCTTTGCTTGTGTGTTCCTGTGTGGAAGGGATTGAACTTGATGGCCCTTGTGGTCTCTTCCAAATCTAGGATTCTATGATTTTAGGACAAAGTCTTTAGAGAAGCTCCCGTGCCTTGGAATGGTGGGGGGGGGGGGGGGAGGCGGTCCAGCGTATACCAGTGTCCTCTCAACAGCTTTAGATCTTGTGTCTGAAAATGAGCATGGGACTTTGTCCTAAGTGATGCCCACATCTGCTTTGCTAGCTGAGGTCTGCCTGTATTCTGGTTCTTTCAAAGAATATTTCAGCAATTTATATGTTGCTTGCTATGTCTTTGTTTTTATGACCTCAGCAGAGCTTGAAAATCTTTTTGGGGTAGTAGGGGGACTCCACCTCCAGATTTCCCCAACCAGCATCGCCAAGCTCTCAACTGGAGACTATGAAAGTAAATAAAAGAAGATTAAGCTGAGATGGGGTGGTGGTGGTGCAAAACAAAGATCCTTATGTCATAACCATTTTCCAAGTCATATTTTTTTTAAAAAAAAAATTACTGACAAAGAGTAAAGGAACATCCATTACTTTCTTCTTGTGCTCTTTCTGAAATTCCCACTTTAAAACTATTACTTAAGGGCAGATTCATCCTAAATGAATCTCTTTGCTGAGATTACTTCCTTGTGAAGACAGCTGGTCCCTGAGGTATAAGATCACTGCTGAGGTGCAAGTTAGACCCACTGCATTCTGCCAAGATCAATGCTCGTAACTTGGAGATCATCCCAGAAAGGGGTGCATAGGATATTTGGCAGCAACTCTACCTCAGGAGAACTATGAATAGTGTGCTGTTTGACAAGCCTTCACTACTAATTCAGGCTACACACAGGTGTCTGGTAACGCAACAGAGTTATATACAGCTCCCTGGGAAAGGCATTTAATATAGGCCTGAAGCAGATTTTTTCTTCCATGTCAAGGGAACAGAAGGAGCAGGGAGTCGGGAAGACAGTAATAATTCATTATTCCCGAATAACACACCAGGGCCAAAATCTTGTTGGTGCCTAACTTATAGGCAAATTCCTCTATATGGCCAACATAGCTACCCCTGGAAGTTTACAATGTGTTAGCTATGTGCCCCCAACAAACTGGGTACTCATTTTACCAACCTATGAAAAGTTGGAAGGCTGAGTCATCCTGGAGCCCTGTGGGATTGAACTCACAATGTTGTGGCTGCAGTACCAGCAATTATCCAGGGCACCACCAGGGCACCAAGATGTCAAGCATAATTAATGAGAAAGAACACACAAGCTAGCAGAGGCTGCAGGAGTTTGCTTTTGCCTGAGCCTATAGGGAAGGGCAAGATTCTCTCCTATCATCTCTTCTGTCCCCTTCTGTGTTAGTGCAAACTACTTTTTCTCTTTGAACTCAGAGATATAATGCATTTTGACCCCACTTTAAGAATCCATTCATGATATGGAAAGTTACAGATACATGTGCAAGGTCATTGTGCATTCAATGGGCATGCATGTGGTGTACATACATATACATGTTCACACAAATGTATATTCAGTTCTGCACATTCAGTTGCACTTTTATTTGAGCAACGTTGCCATTCGTCACAAGGATTGTACACCACAATGAGTGCATGATTCCATGAGAGGAAGTTTAAACTGCACAACCCTGATTTAAGATCTCAGCTGAGAATTATGTCTATCCTTCTCTGCACCTGGAAATGGTGTCCAAATAGCATTTGGAAAACATGGTTGATTTTTTTGTTTGTTTGTTTGTTTTGCTACAACACCTAGAACCTTCCGTTGACTATGTTGGCTGGAGATTTCTAGGGGATGTGGTCCAAAAAAGAGAAACATTTCCACGCTCAGCAAGCTTATTAGACATATGGGGCACATTTGACCAAGCAACCAGTTGTTCAGATTGTTACTCCTTTGGATGTTGTGCACTTGATTTCTTGTGAGTGTGGAAGCAAATACCGAGCAATTACTGAGGCATGCAAACTGGGGTCTTGAGACAGATAGAATCATAGAATCGTTGGCCCGTTTTAGATGGGCAAAAAGGGGCGCGTTTAGGGCTAAAAAGCCCGCCTTTAGGGTTAGGGAGGGCATAGCGTTTACACCCTCCCTAGGCCTAAAGCGCATGGATGCCACCATTTAAAGATGGCGGCGTCCATACGGTGGCGCCGCAAAGGCGTCATCACGTGCGCAGCGTTTTGACGCGCTGTGCACGTTATGACGCTTTTGCACCGCGGGAGGGCGCCAATCGCGCCCTTCCCGCGGCGCAAAAAAAGTGTTCCTTCTTGGAGCTCTTTTCTTGCGGCGGGTCTTTGCTGCGGCCTTTAAATGGCTGCGGCAAAGACCCAGGGAGAAAGGGGCCGCGGTGGCGGCCCCTTCCTCCCTTCAGCCCCGCTGAGGGAAGCGGGGTGCAGCGGGTGCCCAGAGCACCTGCTGCACCCCGCTTGGAGGCCGCAGGGAACCGGCAGTTTGCCGGTTCCCCGCGGCCTCCAAAAGCGGCGGGATGAGGCCTCGAGGCTGCCCGTGCGGCAGCCTCGGTGTCATCCTGCCGCCAGAAGGGGCGACAATGGACCGCCCCTTTTGGGGCGGTCTAAAAAGCCCCATAGAATCACAAAGTTGGAAAAGATATGAGAAGTAAGGCAAACCTTTACTTTTTGTAAACTTTTTGTTGTTTTTGTTATGGAAGCTGTCTTGGGTCCCACCCTGGGGGAAAGGTGGCATATAAATAAAGTAAATAAATAAATAAACTCCTAGAGGAGAGGTTGGCAAAGTGTGGCCCTTAAGATGCCATTGGACTGCAACTCCAAACAGTCCTTACCATTGGCAATGCTGGCTAGGGCTACTGGCAGTTATACTCCAATAACATTGGGACCAATTTGCACACCTTGTCCTAAACTTTTAAGCCCAGCCTGTGATTCTCACAGATGTATTAAAATGTCATTTCTAAAAGCTTGTTTGACGAGGAGGCCATTGCTCCATGTTACTTTGGATTCTTATTTTTGCTTGTGTGGAACAATAAGACTTCTAAAAAATTTACAGTTTCCATCAATAACTCTAGGCTTAAAAGAAATGATGTCATGGTAACAGATAGTTCCATTAACTCCATAGAAGGCTTCGGCTTGGAATTAATACGACTAGTCTCCACCATTTATAGAATAGATTTCCTCTTGAAGCCATGAATGTTAGCTCATTTATCCTTAAAACAACCCTGCACAGCAGGTAATTATCCTGCTTTTGTAGACAGCAAAAAAGAGATTGAGAAATTAAGTGAATTGGTCAAGGCCATGCAATAAAGCTTTATCGAAAATGAAATTAACAACATCTGTGGTCTAATTGTTCCATAACACTGGCTCTGAGACGAAACAACAGGGCAGAAGCATTCAAAGAGACCTTCATAGTAGGCATAGTTCAAACATCAAATCTAAGATGGTTCACATTTTTACAAGATAGGCAAATAACTTAAATTGAGTGGACATCATCCAACATTAGTCCTACTAATTATGTCGGTTGTGACTAACACATCCGATTTAGCTAAATGGTATGATCTAGGTTAGACTACTATTAGATTTATTCCAATGGTTTCATATTTAACCACTATTCTGTTCACAGTCTTAAACTTAAACTTTGCTTGAATTCACAGGGATGAACTCCCATTCATATGGTCACTTTGGACAGTCTGACTAATAAATGCTGAGTTTCAATCCCCACTCAGCCATGAAAACCCACTGGGTGGCCTTGGGCAAGTCACAATCTCTCTTCCTCAGAGGAATGCAAGGGAAAACCACCTCTGAACAAGCGTTATTATTATTATTATTATTATTATTATTTATATAGCACTGTAAATTTACACAGTGCTGTACATACAATCTTATAATTAGACGGATCCCTGCCCTCAGGCTTACAATCTAAAAGAGACAACACAAAAGGAAAAGGGGAAGGTGGTGGGAAGGGGATGAGGTCCAGTGGTTCTTCTCTCCCTCTGGGGCCTGGACCGAGGCAGATGGACTGGAGGGAGGGCACTGCTTCTTAATACATAGTTAGGAGGCATCCTGGGGCAGATGACACAATGCTGGGAACACTTCCCTAAACAATATAGTCTTTAACTTAATTTTGAATCTGGTTAGAGAAGTGATGAGGCATATATGTGGGGGAAGAAGGTTCCAGGAGTGAGGGGCAGCAAGTGAAAAGGAACAAATCTGGGACAGGGCAGTGGAAATCCTCTGCTGGGACAGGAGACCTTGACTACCAGAGCGGAGGGGAAGAGAAGGAGTGTGAGGAGAAAGAAGTTCAGACAAGTATGGAGGGGTCATTCCATGAAGGGCCTTGCCAAGAAAATCCAGTGATAGGTTAGCCTTAGGATCGCTATAAGAACTTACTTGAAGGCACCCAATAACAACAAAAAGTCAACTTGGAACAGTTATGGATGGAAGATATTTCAATTCAATCAAATTTGTATGAAATGTTAATGAGTCATAATTATTCTTCAACTCCTGAGCTTTCAGATTCCCAATAGTTTAAAACTCCCAGAATCCCCATCCTGGTGGGATGGTTCTGTGAGTTGTATTTTAAGAAATAACACTCTCTGTTTTAAATGTTTGCCATTATTCTGCAGATTGCTAGTCTGCAAAGTTTTAAGAATCAAAATATTCTTTCCAGAAGTTTCAGCAGGTTTGGAAAAGCAGACTGCTGAACAAAACTTTGTAGTTTTTATCAATGTTTTCCCCAGTTACAAGTTTTCTAAAAACAGCTTTGATTCTGAAGATTGGCAAATATTTCCCCAGACACACAAACAAAACAGACTTGCTTTCCCCTAGCTGCTCTGCTTTGCTAATAGAACGAGTGAATAACAGAGAAGCTGGTGAAGAAAAGGGAAGCATAACTGCCTTTTACCATCAAATTATTGAGCTCTGTTGTCAGATAACATACTTCATCAAAGGCCTGAACATGTGTCAGGTCAAATTCTGGGTGGACCTTTTGACAAAGCATAAGGGGCAGAAATGCAAAAGTTAGTAGGTAAAAGGTTAACTCAGTTTGTTAATAGCATTTAATTAGTTCACTACTTGATTAGTTAACCATTAATTAAACATCTTTTTGAGTTGCATTTACATTCGAAAGGGAAAATTTTACATATTAAGTTCACTGCATATACTCATGTTTAAGTCTACAAAGTCTAGTTAAAAAATGGACTCAAAAAACCCTAGGTAGACTTATCCATGGTTAAGTACAATAATTTAACACTTTTCAAAGAAGAAACCATCCCCTTCTCTGAGTAGAGTGATGAAAGGTAAGAGCTGAGCTCATTCTGGAATCACCTAAAAGAATCATGACCCCCCCCCCCACACTCTTTCTCACTGTGCCTTTTTTTTTTTTTTTTTTTTTTTTTGGAATAGGACAAATGGCACTGGTGGCAGCTCTTTGACGCTTCTTCTCAAAGGAGCATCAAGAAGAATCAGGCTTTGAAAGATCTGAATAAAACATTTGTGTAAGTTTGTCAGCTCCTCTGGGTTAAAATCAGCAAAAGTTATCACATTAAAGTTAAGGGCTATAATAACTTGTAACATAGGGCCGAAACAGCTTTGGCATAATCTGTGGCATGGGGGCATGGCGTACCCATGGCGCATGCTCCAACACTAGTCCCAAGCTGGAGTCATGCCACTCTGCTGACCGCACAGCGGGCTGCATCATGGCATTTCTGGAGCACTGTTTGCACACACTATGCCACAGAAATGCCAAAAAGCCACCACCATAGTGGAAAGAGCACCTTTTTTTCTGCCTCACAAAGGAGCAGCATTCAGCCACTTCTTTGGGGGCTGGAAAAACACCAGATCAGGGCTGCAACCCTGATCCTGCACTCAAAGGGGCACGGTAGCCTTCTGTTTTGGCCCATAGTAACTTTTTTCTTTGCTTGGCCATTTCATCTTTTTCCTTAGCTCTGCCTGTACCTGGTTGCCTCCCCCCAACATTTCATAGCCTCCATTTACTGTACAATGGGTGCTTGGTATCCACTAGAACTTGGTTCCATAACCCCTTGTAGCTACTAAAATCCATGGATGCTCAAGTCCTGTTAAATACAGTGGCATAGTAAAATTATGTCCCATATATAAAATGGCAAAATCAAGATTTGCTGTTTAGAATTTATATATATTTTTAAAAATATTTTCAAACCATGGATGCTCGAATCTGTTGGTTAAACGATCCATGGATACAGAGAGCCAACTGTAGTTCCCTTCTAAACCATCCAGCCTTTAGGGTAAGCCCAAACAGTTATGCCTGCCAGAATTTTGTAAGTTCTCTGGCACCACTTTCCTTTGCTTCATCCTTTACACTCTTTGCAACATGCCCTTACATTTTACCATTTACTTATCTATAGATCATATCAAAATCTATCATTTTGGCCCCCAAACCTGCTCCTGCCTTGCACATGAGGTCAGCTTATTGTTGAATAATATAAGATATATTAAATTTCCATTTAAATTTAACTTAAATGCCTTCTCTAAAAGCCTTACCAAACTGATGGTGAAAAATGCCACTTATGATTTTACTCTTCATTCCACTAACCCTGTTTTGAGTCTAGGAGAGGAGAAAAGAACTGCATGGATTTTTGAAAGCCTTGGATATTATGAGATGGGAAAAGATCGTTTCTGTCCCATCCTGTTCCTGTCCTTGTCCTGTCCTTCTCAAGTGATCGCAGAAAGAACTTTCACATGACATCATGCTTATCCAGGAAACACAAGTGACAGCGATTGTGTGAAAGCCTTTCATATGACATCACACTGATCCTGTCATTGTCCCATCACTGAAGTGGAATTATCCTAGCATTTTGTATTAATGGGAGTTTACGTTAATACAATTCCACTTCTATGACAGGATAATGACAGGGACAGTGCTCTGTTATGAAAGGCTTTTGCGTGATCATGTCATGGATGGGATAAGGATGGGAGAGCAGCCCTGACCTTGTCCTATCCTGATCTGATAATCTCCCCTGTCTTTTACCCACTCCACCAAAACCCCTTGTCTTGCTTTCCCTTTCTCCCTCTTATGTACAGTCGGCCCTCCATATCCACAGATTGTGTACCCATGGATTCAACCATCCACAGTCTGAAAATATTTTTTAAAATATATAAATTCCAAAAAGCAAACCTTTAGTTTACCATTTCATATAAGGTACACCATTGTATTGTGCCACTGTATTTAATGGTACTTGAGCATCCATGGATTTTGGTATCCATGGGGGGGGGGGTCATGGAACCAAACCTGAGTGGATATCAAGGGCCTACTGTAATCTTATGTCATTGCCCCACCCCCTTCTTTAATCTAAATGTTAGATCCTGTATACTAAACCTTGCAATTCATCAACTAAATAGAGGTTAATAAAAAGTAAGAAGTGGGATAAAGAATCTGTTAAAAATGCAGACTTTTTTTGCCTCCTTAGTCCTGTTTCCAGTTTAATTAATATATATCATAATTAATGACCTACTTCTGGAATTAAGTTACAGCTGGAATTTCAACTTAAGTCAATCACTTTAGTTAAAAATAATAATAAATGTAATTAAGTTGCACCCTTATGCATTAGGAAATTTCCATTTTAACAGATAACATATGTGATTTTAGATAATTAATTCTAGGCTTCAATTGAAAAAGCCCTTAGCATTGCATTAAACCCCACAATCCAGCACTTTGCTGCCCCCAAGCAGAATAGTACCATAGGGTGATGCATGCCAACAAATGCTAGAGTAGCAGAATGACCAAACTACAATGCACAAAACTACTATATAGCAATAGGTATGGAGGCAAAGGGAAAACGACACAATATAGGAGAACAAGAAATGGTCATTGCACAATGTTGTGGGTTGTGAAACATCATTTACACCACTGCATCCTGAATGTGCCAATAGCAGAACATTGTGCTCTGCAGTTCTTTAATTCTGCTTAATTTGTCTACTGCCAGTGGCAACCTAGTCTGTATTGCTCATCTGTTTTAGAGTGTACTCTGACTCAGAACTGGAGGGTGTGTACATGGATAGAGGAATCTATTCCACTAGTGATTTCTATTCTGTTGCCGGATGGACTGTCATATGCAAGCCAGAAGCCATCGTTATTAGTAAGAGGGTTAAGGATGATAAACATAAGAGAGAGACGCCTGACAGTCTGGGCTGAGAATAATTAGAATACCTAATATGACCCCGATGCCATCAATAGTGGTATAGGCATTTGGTTGGTGATTGTGGCATAGCTAAACTCTAACTAGAGGGCCTGAAGATAGTGATTACCAACCCTGTTCCTCTGATTTATTTTGGTATCAAACCATTCCCCAGCACAGGATTCAAAATGGGTTAAAAAAACAGGCTGTGGGGAAAAAAATCAGTTTAAAAACAAAAACAAAGCACAGCCAAAAACTATTAATACAAATGGGGCTTTTTTAGATTGGCAGGAAAGTGTGACATGAAGTTGCACTTTCCTTAATGCTTAGCAGCTAGACTGCAAGCCCCAGGTGTGCATTTAAAAGGTACAGGGCAGCTAGACTGAGGGGTGTGGGAACGACTTATCTGAGGTCTTTTCTGTGGCTCAGCAGCTACATTGGAAGCTGTCAGAACGCTACAAACAAAGGCGGAGCAGCTACAGGGGCGGCAATGAACACGGCTTTTAGCCGTGGTGAACCTTTAATTTTTTTTTCCTTGCCGGCTGCGAACTGCGCAATTCCTCAATGCCCTGCAGGTGTAAAAGCTGGGATTTATCCGCGAAGTTTTTTAAAGCTCCCAAACCCTAGCTCCACCCCTAATCCGAACCCTAGACATGCACAGTAGGGACTCTGGGATGCCATTACTGTTATTCTACTGTGGATAACATGTCAATTCATTCACAAAATAAAGGGGTTCATTCATGATGCACCAGTGAAATGGCACAGTTTAAAAAGGCAGAGGAGCAGCAATGATAATTTGACGGATCCTCATAGGTATACATTTGTGCTGGGCAACTGCACAGGTTTGCGAACTGCGCAAACGCAGTTACACCATACAGTCAAATTATCATTGCCGGCTGGGAACTGCGCAATTGCGCAGTTCGCAGCCGGCAGTCGGCAAACCTGCGCAGTTGCGCAGGACAAATGTATACTTATGAGGATCCGTCAGATTATCATTGCGTTTCCTCCGCCTTTTAAAACTGTGCCGTTGCACTGGTGCATCATGAATGAACCCCTTTATTTTGTGAATGAATTGACATATTATCCACAGTAGAATAACAGTAACGGCATCCCAGAGTCCCTACTGCGCATGTCTAGGGTTCGGATTAGGGGTGGAGCTAGGATTTGGGAGCTTTAAAAAACTTCGCAGTTAAACCCCAGCTTTTACACCTGCAGGGCATTGAGCGTTTTAATTAGAAGTGAAGTCCACACCACACATGCTCCCAATCCACGATCCATTATGATCCGCACCTGTATCACTGCCTTTAAATGGGCGCTTTAAAGAGACAGAGCCCCATTTAACCGTGCAACTACACCTTAGCCTTTAGATGCAATAGCAATGTTGCGCCCTTTTAAAAAAATAGTGGGGAAATCAAACTACTTTTTAAAGGCACTTCTTCTCCCTTAAAACTCCAAAATAGTGTTTTCATGGCACACTTTCCCTTTTTCTCATCTAAAGGCTGGGCTTTCATGCAGCCTTCAACACACCTCTTTTTGCCAATCTAAAATGGGCCAAATGTTTTTAAAAAATTAAAGAATGATTCTGTTTAAAAAACACACGTTCAAAAACAGTTTTTAAAGAATACATAATAAGTTATGAACACAACACATCCCATTATAAGCTCCACCTGGTTAACTAGAAAGGTCTTTGTCTGTCAGAGGAATCTTGCATGAAAGAGAGTTTGAAAACTTAAGAGCAGCTACCAAGAAGTTTCTCTCCTGTGTCTTCATCAAATGTGTCTGTTGGATATCAAACCTCCAAAGCATGGCCAGTGGTCAGAATTCTGGGAGTTGTAGCTGGACAACATCTAGGAACTGAAGTCTGGTAACCACTGGTTCCCCTCAGTTCTATGGCTTAAATTGGGGTGAGAATCATGGAGCCTTCCATAGATTGTTAGACTGCAAGTGCCAGCATTCCTAACCAGTATGCACAATGGTGAGGGATGCTGGGTGCTGTACTCCAACATTTACATGATTCTCAATGACCGGTCTACATCTTATTGTTTCTCCCAACTACAGTAGACCTATTGCATCAGTACTAACCTAGTATGTCAACACTTAAGTAAACTTGATGGATTCAGTGGTCTAATACAGTTTGAATTAACAAGCCTGACAGATTAAATTGTGGAAAGGTATATTTTACTAAATATGAAGAATATTAATGTGCTGCCTTTGAAAAGGGTACACGTAAATTAGGATCTGAAGATTAACAAGAAGACTGCATTGCTCCTCAGTCATTAAATCATTAAAGAGGGGAAACTATTTGACTTGCAAATATAATGTGGCTAATAGTCTCACCATAGGAAAAGGCTTGGTTTCAAAAGCTGTAAATCACCTTCTCCTGATCTAGAGCACCTTTCATCCCATAGAATCCTAAAACACTTTCCCACAACTGTGCGTAGCCTCATTTCTATTCAACGAGATTGTAATAATGTGCTGCATACAGTGAGCAATCTTTCTCTAAAGCGAAACCTTAGAAGTGTCAGCTATTGCCCAAGAGAATTTCAGTAAATATGCCTAGATCATTGATTCATGCAATTCCAGACCTTTTTCACTTTATTCTGAAAAAGTCAATATTTTTGAAGGATTGAGTGGGAGTGGGGTGTTATTTGTACAGTACATTGCTAACGACAGCTCTCCTTTGGCAAGAATGCATGAATGTTAGGGCCAATGAAACATTATAAATATTAAAGGAAGATTGTTCATGGCAGGAAAACAGAAGGAGTGGAACAGAGGTATTTGATAACCACATTCTCCATTTATTGGAAAGACATGCCATGTTTGAACAGTGTTCTCCTTAAACAATGAACAAAACACAAGAAATGTCAACAACCATAATCTTCTACTGGAAAATACATAAAATGTTCTCATACCTGAAATGCATAGGTAGTCTCTAAAGTTCTTCCAATTTCTTGTGTATTTGGGAGCATGTTTATAAAGCCAAGAATATCAAATGACAAGGATATTTTCCCTAAGCTCTGCTACATCAGAATATATGACAGTTGGCTTTTTGTGGCCCTCTGGCAAGTTTTTAGACAGCAAAGGCTCATCCTCACCATCAGATATCCCATACCCTCCAACCTTTTACAGATGAAAATGGAGACATGTGTGAAGAAAATGGAGACATTAATGGGGAAGAACAGACAAGTTAGGTGAAGCAGCAACTGTTTGCTTTTGCTTGCACTGGGAAGGGCTCGTTTTTGCCCTTTCTTCTCTTCTTCCCACTGCTAAGTAAGTTTACAGCAATTGAAGTAAGCTGAGAACAAGATGGAAGGTGGGAGGAGGAGAGAGAAACTGGGGCATTTTAAAAGCACCTGAAAAACTGAGACAATGGAGGAATGATCAGGACTGTCCCTTCCAAACTGGAACAGTTGGAGGATGTTCTGTCCTAGCTAGGTCTGGTGGGAGTTGCATATCAACACTATTTGGAAGGCCACTAGTCACCAGCACATAGTGAAGGCACCCAGATGCCACATCCAACCCACTAATCTCACATCCCATAAAATATCCTATTATATAGTGAAAAATAATGGCAGGATGGACTTGGTCATAGACACACTAGCTCAGAAGGTCTTGAAGACTAAATCTGTGGTGCTGCACTCTGGAGTATCTTGAAAATAACAGGAGGTCTTAGGTATGTAGGGGGAGTCACAATGGTAACAAGTATGAGAACCACTGGATTATGGGGTTAAACATTTTTAACTATGACTATGATTTAAGATCTTGGTCTAAGTCTCTAGCACTGTAGAACCTGAGAGAGGGGACAAAATGTGGAGATACTCTTCCATGAAATTGTTCTGTGAGAAACAGATCTGCATTTTTTTTTTCAAAAGAGAGTAAGCCAAGCAGGTGGAGAGAGGGTGGCAATATGAGAGCACAAGATAAAGTAAAGGAAGGAGTCAGAGAGAAAGAGAGAATTCATTTACACTGTAGAAATAATGTACTTTGACACCACTTTAAGTGCTATTGCTCCATCCTATGGAATCCCGAAATTTGTAGTTTTACAAAGTTTTTAGTCTTCTCTGCCAAACAGTGCTGTTGTCTCACAAAAATGCAAATCCCAGGATTCTGTAGGAGGGAGCCATGGCAGCTAAAGTGGTGTCAAACTGCATTATATTTACAATGGAGATGAACCCCCACCGGTGTGAGCTGAGCTGCACAATACATGAAACAAGAGAGTGAATAGGAGAGAAAGTGTGCAGTGTGAGTGACAGTGCCAGAAGCAAAGGTAGAATAGTTTTGCTGAGAAATAATGGTGGCCTCAGGGCACATGATGAATTCCATGACCAAGCTATTTGAGCATCAGTTTCCCTGTTCCAAGTTGATGACTTTTTTTTAGTCCAAGTCTAGTCCTTTACATATTACTCTGCACTGGTTCGCTATGATCATTTATAATCCTACTAGTTAGTCCCAACTATAGTAGACCTGCTGAATCCACTGATGAATTGAGTTGGCCTCTGAGTAACTGTTATTAATTCAAGTCATAGTGTTACACATTACTACAGGTATACCTCAATTAATGAAGTAGATGTGTTCCTGGGCATTACTTCTTTAATAAAAAATTTGGTACTGGAAGTAGAGACTGCTTATATCCAGGGATGACATTTTCTTTCACTTGCTTCCATTTTTCTTATGATTTCCATTGTGGTAGCTAAAAGTTTTCATGGCCAAAATTTTAAACCTGTGCTTTTCACCTTGCTTGGAGTAGCTGGTGAGGCAGGCTTATCTTTCCGTTTTTTGTCTGTTTTGTTATTCACATATGCTCACTAAAGGCATTCCGGATGCAGCTCTTTAACCATCTTGATGTAAGAAAGTACACACAACTATACTAGAATCTCATTCTCCAGCTCAAGTTTTATTGCATTGTTTACAGCATGTATGCTGCTGCAAGCCTGCAACCCAAAACTGAAAGTAGGAGTTTCTTCAATCCTGTCACCATCTTCCCAGAAAATAACAACTTCCAGCTAGACTGAAATGACAAGGAGAGGGGGCTTGGTGAGCATAAAAAGACTGTAAAATGAAGGTTCTTTGTCAGACACATTGTTAACTGATATATGTTTTTAATATACTGCTTTTGAAATGTCTTTTAAACTACTTTTTAAACTTATAAACAGGGGAGAAAATTCCATCAATGCAGCCTGTATTTCCATTAAATTTTGGGCAGTAGCCCGTTGTTACAAAACACTCTAAAGCAAGAATATTACTTGCAATTATATAATTTTGCATAAGAAACATTGTTATGTCCATGTTACTTGAAGAAGTAATACATTACAGATAATGTTGCAACTTGTAGCATGTGACTCCCAAGCTCTGCTTCACAGCATTTGCAAACGAACATCAAGAGGCCAAGGTCAGCTTTCAGATAATTTGTAGTGCAGCAATAGTTGTATCTGCTGGTATTTTAACATTTCTTCTGCTGGTCTTTTTTTAGCAGCCTGTTTTATTTGATTTACAAACCTATATTCATATTTCAATATTGTTGCTGTGTGTGATGTTACTGTATTGTTTTAATATTGCAGTGTTGTTAGTGTATGATTTAATATTATTTTGTTGGCTGTTGTAAATAACTTGGGGGGATTTATTTTGAAATGTAGTTTAAATACCCACTTAAATAAATCTATAGCTCTGGGAGGGGGAAGCTGGGAGAAAAAGGCATACTCCTGGCAAAGTCGCTGAAGATTTTCAGACACATTGTGCTTATCCAGAACTTAACCCATGAAGATCCAGGAATGCTCCAGCAACAAACCATTCATGGGGAAGTTCGACTTCATCTGAAAACTATCAGCACAATTGCGTGACTTTCTTGTGGTTATGCCTTTTTCTTCCCCGATTTCCCCCTGTCTGATAATTTCCATAATCAAGACTGCAGAACAAATACCCATAAGTATGCATCAACATCTTTGTGATGCCTTTTACAATTTAGCACCCTTCTGACAAACCATTCTTCTCTATATTTTAGCTCTGAGACATGTCTGGTTTCTGCTGCTTTATAGATGCCCAAATAACTGAATTGCCTCATTGAAGCTGAAGGCCCATCTGCTTTGTTTAAATTGTGCTAATCTTGATTGATATCCTTGGGATGGTGTGGGTCTTTATCTGCAACTCCTCTTTTGTTTTTCTAGCCTTTATGTTCTTCATACTTTTTCTACAGGGCCAGCTGAAGACATTTTGCTGCCTGGGGTGGAATAGTTCATGGTGCCCCTTTACCCTTTCCCTGGCAGGTTGAACTATGATAATAGCACCTTAAACATTTACTTTCCTCCCATGAAACTCAAAATCTGCTGCTCTTGGAGTATGTCATATCCTGCCTAATGGTAGGGTCAGCACTGCTTTTCAGCATGAACCTAATGGGTCAACAGCTAGCTGCTGGGAGCCCTATTGCATGAGAAAAGAAAGCTGAAACAGATTGGGAGAATAGCAGGTTTTTCCTTGCCCCTCCACATGTCATCGTAGCACTTCCGTTCTCCTTTCAGAGGGAGATGGTCATAAAAGTGTGCCTTCTACCAAATGGATTTTCCCAGCAAAACAAAAGATACTGTACACTTTTAAGATCATTTCCCTCAGGAAGAGAATGGAAGTGCTTCAGTGACATGAGGAGAGGCACAGAGAATTCACAACTCTCCTGATCCATTTTGGCTTTATTTTCTCATGTGATACGGCTCTGAGACTGCAATCACATTGTACAAACAATGCAATTTGGCACCACTTTAAGTGATGTAGCTCCATTCTATAGAATTCTGGTATTTGTAATTTTACAAAGCCTTTAGCCTTTTCTGCCAAAGAGAGCTGGTGCTTCAAAGAACTGGAAATCCCAGGATTCTCTAGTATGGAGCCAGGCAGTTTACATGCCGTCAAACTGCATTATTTCTACAGTGTAGATGTACCTTGAGGTATGGTTTGCATGTTTCCTACACACATTGTACAAATGTGTGAAATGAGGGAGCAGGATGACACAAACTGATCCATTCCCCAGTGCTGTCACTTTCCTTTTTGCACATTTGGACAGAGTGGTAAAGAACTCTCCACACATGATGTATGTATACACATGCAGCTTCTCCATGAGATGAGGGACATTGTTGCAAGCAGCATCCTGTGTCACATGGAGAAATTCTACATAAACATACATCAGTATCAATGGAGAGCCTATTCTCACCCTGTATAAATATGCAGCTTAGGACGGGGCATTTTTACGATGGGGAATATTAGCATGGTGCATGACAGTGTTAGGGACAGAATTTGGAAAAAGTTGCTTTGGGGGAACTACCACATCCAGGATCTCTCAGCCAGCGTTTTTCAGTATATGTTGGTAGGTTCCCAGGAGTGCCCGGGGCTGTAAAAATGGTCAGGAGGCTACATATACCCTGTAGGCTATGTACATACATCTCTGGAGTATAAGATCTCAGAGATCCACTACAGTTCTATGATTTTAAAGGGGTTTGTCACTTGTGGAGTCTAGAAAAACAATTGTGGTGATTAGCACTGTTATTAGAGCAACCTAGATAGAATGATATTAGTGCAAAGGTTCACTCCATGCCTTAGAGTAAGTAGACCAAGGCTGAAACAGGCCAGCCCAAAGGGATGGTGTGATGCTACCCCTGAAAGATCTGGGTGGCCACTGTGGCAACCGCATGCCATGGCCCTACTCTGGTGTTTTGCTGCCGCAAATTGCCCATCCTTTTTGCGGCATCTTTTCCACCTCTGCCGTGGCTTTTTGGCATTCCTGCGGCATGATGCATGTAAATGCCATGCTGTTGGAATGCCATGATGCCGGCGCATATGTGGTCAGTCATGCAGCTTTCTGGCAGCATGGGGGCATGTGCCATCTGAACCCCATGCCACCATGCTACAGGGAAGCTTGCACTTACTGCGCATCTGTTGAAGCCACAAGTCTAAGAAGGCTTATGCTACAATTTATTTCACAAAGTCTCAAAGTTGCTACAAAATCCCTTTGTATATTCATTTATTAGTTATTTTTTATATCCCACCTGTCCTCCAATAATTTCATAGCCCTGCCCCTCCCCTCCCCTTTTATTCTCACAACAAGTCTGTGAGGTAGGACTGAATGCGAGAAAGAAAGGTCAGCCAAAATGAGTTCTTGTGGAAATGAGAAGGTGCATAGCCTTGCACTCTTACCACTACATCACACTGTCGCTTCAATGAAAAAAATCAGGCAGCTGAGGAACATGAGAGCTGTATGTGGGTTTCCATTGTAGCTGTCCTGTAAGATTTGTCTGTAGATATTTGTCTACAAATTTTTGTGAATGTCCTGTAAGATTTTGTGTCATTATCACACGAAGCTGGAACAGCTGAAGGAACATAGAGGGAAGGGGTAACAGGAGCATAGGCTGAGCTTGCTTTCTTGAATAACTGGAGAACAGCTGGGATGGAGCTCTTTGAGGATAGCTTTTAAATTAAGTAATTTATTCAGCTTTACAGTGTAAAGCTTAAAAGTCGTTTAAGTTACCATTTAGATAAATTACCGTAATTGGTGTTTGGCTAACTCACTGAGCATTTCAGAATCTTTAGATGTTTTGGCTTTAATTATTACGAGCTTCTAATTCCTATTAACTCAAATTTAAATAATTATACACACAAGTAAAAAAAAATGGGAGTGAAGAATCTACACTATAAAATCCGGAACCTCCTGACACCAGAAGGAGGCTGCAATTCCAGTAGCCTGTTTAAAATGATAACAATGAAAATAATGAAAGTAGAAATAGCACAATAGAGGCAACTGTTTGGGATAATAAAGCCATGCATCTTTTCCACAGGGAATATTCTTTTAAAAGTTCCAAATATACTAGGATCTTTTTGTGCTACTAAGGTATTGTTTCTCCACAGTTAGCTGGATGTGGAATTGAAACAGGGATTCCATGCCTGTACTCAATACATCACGATGGCCCAGTACAGACTGGCGCAAAGTGCCAACATCAGGCCAAAGTTAGGGTACAGGAGAGCAGAGCAAAAGCACACTCCTGAACCCTAGTATGTACCGGTGGCACCATCATGTCTGCCTCCTGTCCACAAGGGAGCCATCATGATGACGCAAGCATCCAGATATCACTGCGCTGCACTTGTGTCATTGATGCGTGACAGTGCGCCAATGGTGCACTCATGGTGCCCGTATTGAGCCATAGCAGTTAAAGTGGTGTCAAACTGGATTATTTCTGCAGTGTGGATGTAGCCTAGGTGTATTTCTCTTCACCAATATCCTTCTCTAAAGGTTACTTGCATAATAGGAAAAGTGCTGTTCATCAAAAGTCCTTTCCAGTATTAATTGACAGCTTCCCATTTGCAAGGTCAACCTATTTTGTTATTGTTCTGTTCCCCCCCCCCCTTTCTCTGTTCCATGTGCTAGGAAGATCCTGGATTAATAGTTACTTATTTGATTTCATGATCATTCCATTCAGAGGGAAGCAGTATTGCATTACTGTTATCTGATCATTTTCCTTCACTAATCTCATACAGGTGTTTTACACAGAGACCTCTTGGGAGAGAATAGAGAAATGTATCTTCAACACCTCCTCCAAAGATCCTCATACAATATTCTTTCTCAGAGCCTGGAAAAGTTATTTTCATGACTGATTTCTCCCAGAATCCTCCAGCTAGCATAGGGAGTGGCCATGCTGGCTAAGAAATTCTGGGAGTGGTACTCCAATTTTTTTTTACTCAGGGTGCAAGCATTTAGAGAAGACACCTCATTCTTTAGAGAGTCAGCATGGTGTACTGGTTTGAGTATTGGGACTATGACTCTGGAGACCAGGGTTTGAATGCTCACTTAGCAATGAAACCCACTGGGTGACCTTGGTCACGTCACACTCTCAGGCTCAGATGGCAATGGCAAACCCATTCTGAAGAAATTTGCCAAGGAAACCCCATCATAGTTTTGCCTTAGGGTCACCATAAGTTGGAAATGACTTGAAGGCACACAACAACAACAAACCTCATTCTGTCCCACTGATGAAATAAGCTTGCTGAGATGCTCATGTAAATGTATGACCTTTGATCCATGATCCATGAACCAACATCAGGGCCACCAAAAGGATATACCTTTCTGTGACAGGGGCTTTGCTGTAATGTTTGTTAGAAACCAATATGGAGTACACCTAGTCTAATGTTTCTCTGTGTCTCAAAGAGACAGCGTTGTCTAGAGGTGAACTGCAGCATTCTGGTCCTGCTGTGCTTGGCCCTGTATAGCACATTTCAGTAACCTCAAGAGTACATAAGAAATCTATATGTCCTTTTCTACAGAAGCTTGTTGGGGCAAAAAATGTTGGCAGCAAAGCAAACCCTTGCTTGGCACAGCATCTTGCCAGGGGCCTGGTGGGCTGCTGTTGATGGATGAGAGAGATCTGATTTCCCTGCTCATTCCTCGTTCTAGGAACCAGCTCAAAGAGAAGCATAGAGCTGAATGGTGCTGTCACTCATCTAATAAGAATTGGGCCTACTGTCCTGCCAGTGGTGCAAAAACCTCAAACAGGAATGATGGACTGTAGTGCTGGTTCATAAGCAATACACTGCATGCAAAGGACTGGCAGGGAGCAATCTTTTTAGATCCAACGTCAGCACAAACTGATACCAAAGAAGCCGGTTATGCTGAAGCCATTGGCAGGCATGAAATGCAAAAAGTATTTACCTAATGTTGGTTCCCCTTTTTCAATTCCTTACTTTTGTGATGTCAAAGGCAGAGGGAACAAGGTGCTCAGGGTTCTCCTGGAAGTGAAGGGTCCCTCCTTGGTGATCAGCCATGGACCAGTTAAAAGTCTGTAAAAGGTGCTTTATGGACTGCAATGAACAGAATTCCCAATCAATCTATGGGATTCTGAGAGTTGAAGTTGTGGAAAGAAGCTTCCCCCTTCCCCTCTTTATATTTCAGGGAATAGCCAATCGGAACCAAGACTAACCCAGGTCTTTCCCCCCATACCTGCTGAAAGAAGAAATGGGAGACACTTTTCAAAGTACTCAATTGATTAATGTTCTTTATCTTTAATAATACACCATCCAACTGTCCTGATTTGTCAGGGAGAGTCTCAAATAGTCCTCTGTTGTCCCATTTCAAGAGGCTTCAAGATTGTACCAATTTCTTTCTCCTACTACCACTTTTCCTGTTTGTCCTCAGCTTATTTCAATTGCTGCAAAGTTCAAAGTGCAAAAGTAGTTTGCCTTCAATTGACTCAACAGTTGTGAGGTGTGGAAAAACAGAATAGTGCATTTCCCAGGAGGTGGCAAAAGCAAATTGCTGCAGCCTTTGTTAGCTTGTGCGTTCTTCCTCACCAATAACATTTGCCATCTTGACTACACTCTGATATTGCTTGACCAGACATGTCCCAATTTTCATCTATTAAATTTTCATCTGGGGGGTAACTAAAATATAAATAATAAATTATTAAGTAACTTTAAAAATTATCAATAAAATATCCATTAATTGAGCACCTTGAGAAATGTATTTTGTTTCTTTGGCAGATTTTGTTGGAAGCACCCCAGTTTTTGTTTCTTTCCTGTTGGGAGTCCTTTTCCCAAGGGTGTGAAACACATGTCAGCAGTTTATAGGGCTGAATTTACTTATTTATTTCATATCCTGCCTCTCTCCCAGCATGAGAGCCAAGATTGCTCAAGATGTGGGTTCCAAAACAACAACTACTCAATCATTACAATAAAAATAGTTTTAAAAACACTGAATAAGCTGTCATGGTTAATTAAAAGCATTTAAAAATATAACAATGAGAATAAAAGCAGAGCCCCTTCCATTAAAAGACCTTTCTGCAACAACCATTTGATACCCAAAGGTCTATCTACATAAAGACACCAAAGAGAGCAAAGAGGTGGAACAAGGTGGCCTCCAGAAGTGAGCAGAATTTAAAATCCAGAGCTAGTGACCCTTCTTTCCCCCATCCTGTCACTCCTTTCTCTCTCAGATTGCCAGATCTCAGGGGCTGGCCCTGAGTCTCCAGTCTTCATGGGTCATTTCCAAACAGAAGAGGAGGATTCAAATTCTTCAGTTTTGCTGGGCTCAGCTTCAGGCAAGCAGAAAAGGCTGTGTGCTGTTCTCCAGCATAGTTAGCAGAATAGCAGCTTACTTCAGTATACGAGGCTTAATTGATTTGTTACTACAAGTTCTGGTGTGTGGTAAAATGGGTGATAGCACCCATTCTGTATCCATCCTGCTTCCTTTTGTCACACCCCCATCACGTCATTAGGGGCAGTGCGATAAGCCTCTGAAGGAGGAGGGTTCCTGATGGCGTAGTGGTTAAATGCCTGTAGTGCAGCCACATCGTTGTCATTTTGTTTCCAGGTTGACTCAGCCTTCCATCTTTTTGTAGGTTGGTAAATGAGTATCCAGCTTGTTGGGGGCAATTGGCTTACACACTGTAAACTGCTTGGAGAGTACTTAGTGCACTATGAAGTGGTATAGCTATTGCTATTGCTTCCTGGAATTGCTGGAGATTGAATCTAAGACCTCCTGCATGCAAAATCAATGCTTTACCATTGAACTTAGGATGTAGATGTCAAGACATATGGATCATTTGTGCTGGAGTGGTGGTGGGGAATACTTTTTTGGTGTTCAATATCCACAACATCTTAGTGGTCATGCTTGCTGGGCGATACTGGAAGATACAACCATTTTTACAAGCTCTGTTTTGGGGACTTGGCTACCCCAAATCCCACTTAGATGAAAAGAAGTAAAATATATACTGAATTCTTGGGCCAAGGCTCTAGACAATCTACCTGAAATATGCCTCAGTAAGTCAGTTCCTGGGTAGATTTTCTGGAGTCCTCCTAGTCCAGTAATCCTACTTCAAAGTAAGGGCAAGGCAACCTATTCCTCTCTGCCAGAGTAGGAAGAGCACATGCCAGTCCAGAATACATAAACTTATAAAGTTGCATCCAACTGCAAGACAGGCAGACACGGCTGATAAAATGGTTCTCTCCACAATGAGTGTGTGGGTTTAATTAAAAGCTAGAGGTTCAGCTGGCGCCTGCAAACTACAACCAGCCCTGAAGCCATCTCACTTTTTGAAAAAAGACTTCTAGTCTATGCTGGGGCAATTCTCAATGTCAGCTCAAATCCATCTCGGAAAAAACTGCAAGTGAAACAAGCTAATGCGTGGGTGTTATCTAAAGAAACAGAAAACAAGTGCTGTGTTAAAACTTATTTCCAACATCTTTTGTTTAAAAAAATCAAAAATTAAAAAAATTGATGCTCCTTTTCAATGTACCAGCTGCCTGTTTTCCACAGACAACTTCTTTGTACATTAAGATAAAGCAGGACAGATAGAGTGTGCTCTGGGTAATGGACTTTAGGGCCTAAAATTAATCATGTTTGTGTACACTGTTGACTCGTGAGAACTGGAAGAGAGGAGCCATATTTTGTCAGGCCAGGAACACACCCTGACTGGCATACTGAGGTAGAAGCTTTGTCAGCTGATGTGAAGTCGAAGGCTTCCCTGGCTGGCAACCATAGTTTTTTGTGAGGAACTTAGCTGACAAAGTTTTTTGTGGATTTTTCAGGCTATGTGGCCATGTTCTAGAAGAGTTTATTCTAGAAGAGTCAGCTGAGTTCCTCACTTTTAGAAGGGAGTTGTTGAATCTGACTCCTGCTGCCCCATATGGTGAGCCACAGAGTTGTAGGTGGCCCCTTCTCGTTGCTAACATAAGCCTCTGTTTCACCATAATCATGTTAGTAAAAGAAAATGGAAACCTATATAGGTTTGGGAGCATTCAGTTATCACACATCTCTGCAGTAGTGCAAAGGTGCTGTTTTTGCCATTGATGTTTTTGCCATTTTGCCATCTCACACTGTTCTGCACTCCACCTTAATCCTACTTTCTGGTCTTATGCCGTACCCAGCATGATTTTGGGATTTTTTATTTTTATTTTTATGCAATTCTGGAGTTATACTAACTTGATTTAATATTTTCAAGAAGAAAATCAACCTGCTTGGGAATAGCGAGAGCATCGGGGGACAAGGGGAAAGTTGAAAACACTGATACCATATGACTGACAATATCAGAACTGCTGCAGAAGGGATTGTTTTGCACCTGTGGAGTAATGGAAGAGCAATACCATTGGGAGTGTATTGATGGGTTTCCCCCTTTAATGAAAAGAGATGCTCTAACAATGCTTCACAGGCACATCAGTCCTGATCCTGTCCTTCCCACACCTTTACATGATGTTGCAATTATCTGGACATTGTCCCATCTGGGAAGTGAGAGTGACAGTGGTCGTGTGAAAGCTTTTCATATAACGTCACACTGGTCCTGTCCTTGTCCTGTCATTGAAGTGGAATTCTCTTGGCATTTTGTATTAATGGGAGTTCGGGTTAATACAATTTCACTTCAATGATAGGAGAATGACAGGATCAGTGCTATGTTATGAAAGGCTTTCATGAGATCACTGTCATGGATGGGATAAGAACGGGACAGTGATCCCAACCTTGTGCTGTCCCCCTCTGATAATCTCCGATATTATGTGATAAATATTTTCAAAACACTATTCTCCAATTTTAATTGCATTTTAAAAGCCTTGTTTGATAATGTCCTCAGTGAAGTACCTTTAGATCCTGGAGTGGAGTGGGCAATTGTTGGAGGTTAGGAGGCCACAATGAGTCCCCAGGGGAATGCATTGACTCTCAGGGGAACTTGGAGTACCCTACCCTCAAAAAATGTATTTGAAGTTTTGTCTCCAGGTGGCGTGGGGGGGCAGTGTTACCACATTTGGCCCACTTAGGCCTAACATTGCCCAGGGTGGTGGGGGGGAGGTGGTGGTGGTGACACAATGTGGCAAAATTACCCCAACACCCTCTAAGAGGCATTTGGAGAAAAAAAGTTTTTCAAAAAATTTTGGGTAGCCCTGTAGCCTGCACTTTCTCTTTTGTTTAAGACTGGTCTTTATTAATTTTTGTTCTGAGAAGGAAGGGGATTGTTGCAATTCAAATGCGGTTGAATATTGCTTGCATATCCAGGTCTTCCTGAGCTTTGGTATGGTCCTCTAATATTAGCTGTATACCATCCAGCATTTTATAGATGAAAACCAGGACATGTGTGGCCAGCAACATCAAAATATGGAAAAGATTGCAAAATTGTTAATGAGAAAGAACACACAAGCCAGGAGAGGCCTCAGCAGTTTACTTTTGCATGAGCCTACTAGGAAGAACAAAATTCTCCCCACTCCCTTCCTCTCTCCACTGTTGAACTGAATGCAAACTACTTTTGAATTTTGACTATAGTCTGCAGAAATTCAAGCAAGCCAAGGACAAAGGGGAATAGTGGGAGAAGGAGAGAAAAACAGCAATATTTTAAAAGCAGCTGCAAATGGAGGATGACAGGCGATTAATTGGGACTGACCCTGATAAATCATGACAGTTGTAGGATGTGGATGACCTCAGATGTACATTGTCATTCTGTGATCCTATGAACCTGTATAGCAGGAACTCAAATGCAGCCTTATCTTGTAGCTAGAGCTTGAAGGGGTTACATTTTTTGGATGACATTTCCTAGAATCTCTAGTAAGTGTATTTAGTGGCTATGCTGCTTGAAGGGTTCTGGGAGTTGTGGTATAAAGAAGTAACTTTTCCATGCCATGCTATTAGATAGTCGGCAGCTTTCATGAACATACCCTCTGGCAGAGTTGATAAGAAAAGACTTTCTAGATCAGACCAAAGTTTGAGATCTTTTGATACAGAGCAGGAGATGAATATTTTCAGGAAAATAATAATAATAAATATAGTTCTGCATTGTCCAGCATTCTGTTTCTCACAATGTCCAGCCAGATGCATTCTGGAAAGCCCACAAGCATGATATGATGGCAAAATAGCCCACTTCCACTGTGGTTTCCCAATAACTGGGATTCAGAGGCAGAAATAGATCCAAATGAGGGATATAGTGGGCCACAAAAGCAAAACTGCTCATATAGCTGGAGTGTCGTGTTAAACTCAACCATTTCCACTACTCTCACCGTGCTCCAACAATTTCCGTTGCCAGACAGACAAGCTGCTTTGGAAACAGCACAGTAGCCATCCTGTTTGGCAGTGAGATCTATGGCAGAAAGACTAAGTGAAAGCAAATGTCTAATTTTCTCCTACACACAGACTTTTTGGACCTCAAACCTGAAGTATAATAGAATTTGTTAGTGGGGTTGTTAGGCAGTCTCCTGCTCTAGCGGTGTGTATGCTAACTGCTGTCATTTAAAACTGCTGTCACATTGTTGTTTGTCTTCAAATGTATAGTTTTTCACTTATGACGAACCTAAGGTAAACCTATCATGGAGCTTTCTTGGCAAGATTTGTTCAGAGGGGGTTTGGCTTTGCCTTCTGAGGCTGAGAGAATGTTATGTGCCCAAGGTTGGTTTTCATGTCTTATTGGGGATTCGAACACTGGTCTCCAGAGTTGTAGTTCCAATGCTTAAAGCACTATACCACACTGGCTCTATGTAAGTTCACATACAGGAAGTTGTTGCATTAAGCTTTTGTAGACTTAGCCTACTTCCTCAGATGCATGGATGCATTAGAAGATGTAGACTAAGGGCTGGTATAGACTGGCACAATATCTTTGGCTTCCTAGCTGTGTGGATGTGTGGTGTATGGACAACGCATGCCCTGATGCTACCCTGAAGCTGGTGTCATGCTGCCCTGCTGCCCATACAGGAGGCAGCTTTTTGGCACTCTGGTAGCAGTGTAGACACTGCACGCCACAGGAGTGCTGAAAAGCTGTGGTGGTGGTGGAAAGGGTGTTTTTTTCTGGCACAAAAAGTAGCAGAATTTTGCCTCTTCGTTTTGGGACGGAAAAATGCCAGATCGGGGTTGTGGCCTTGGTTGCCGTAGTCCCAGTCCTGTGATCAAAGCATTGTCTGTTTTGGCCCTAAGTCTATGAAAACCTATGCTACAATTTTATTCATTCAATTAGTGTCAAAGGTGCTACAAGATCCCTTTGTATAACTGGGTTTAATTTATTACAGTGCATCTGCACCATACATGGGTGTGCCATAGATGGCTTTCAGCTTAATCTGAAGCTGTGCTGTGGGAAAAACAATGGCACGTGTGCCTGTGGCACGTGTGCCATGCCTTATGCATGCACCCTATTGTTTTCACTGGGGTTTAAGCATACACATTTTTTCTCTCATGCAGGGGGTAGGGAATGGTGGTGTCCAGAATGGATCCTCGTGTAAGAGAAGGGCCCACTGTATTTTTAATCTTCTCACATCCATAATCACCCAGGCCTAAATCCAATCACTCATTCCAAGTAGAGTGATCAATTGCATACCTTTCACTGTCCAAATTTGGCAGGATAGTACCAGTTAATTCTTTGTCGTCCCACCTTTTCAGAGGGTTTTGAAATGTTCCAGTTTCTCTCTCCTCCTTGCACTTTCCCTTGATTCCTCAGCCCACTTCAGTTGCTACAAACTGAGTTCAAAGCGCAAAAGCAGTTTGCATTCAACAGTGGGGACAGCAGGGGCAGAATCTTGCATTTCTCAGTAGGTGCAGGCAAAAGCAAACTGCTGCAGCCATTCTTGGCTTGTGTGTGCTTTCTCATTCATAACTTTTGTCATTTTGATCACAATATTCTGATATTGCTTGACTGCATGTCTCCCAGTTTTGATCTGTGAAATGGTGGAGGGTATGTAGTTGTTGAGGCCCATATACCCTAAAGGCACCAAATCACACCTAATCTTGGAAGCTAAGAAGGGGCAGTACTTGGATGGGAGATTACTAAAGAATACCAGGTATTGTAAGGTATATTTCAGAGGAAAGACATGGTAAAATCATATCTGAGTACTTCTTATCTTAAAAAACTATGTAATTCATGGGTTCGCCATAAGTCCACAGCTGACTTAAAGGAACATGAACATGAAGATGCTGAATAGAAAGTCAATAATTATGTAACTCTTTTTGCTTCAATTGGTCTGTCATAGTTGGGACATTTGTTAGTCCACAAAACTGTTTACAAGATTGAAAACAGGCCACAAGGAATGCTGTCCTCCCAGAATTCGCTACCTGCTCCCTGTCCCCCAGTATCTGCAGCCTGAGGCAGCTACCTTGTTGACAACTTTTCATGACATTCTGCTGCCTGAGGCAAATTCCTCAATTTGCTGAATGGCAGGGCTGGCCCTGTTGAATCAGTGCTGAAATAACTCTGGTACAATGTTTTCTGTAGTGAAATTTGGAGAGAGACTAGCCATTTATTCTTGGTTTGGCTGGGGGAAGCTATAAATACCTAGCAATATCCTAATTTTCTCTTTTGAGATGGTATGGTAGAGGCAGCTATATGTCTTACTTTACAAAGATATTGGTTGGCTCATGCCTATGACAATTAAACGAATTCTCTCTCTCTCTCTCTCCCTCTCTTAATATCTCTCTCTCTCTCTCTCTCTCTCAATCAGGTCTTTGGTACTTTCTTATAGTGGATGTTGTCCTGTGCTCAACCACAAAAAGTATATTTTTGCTTAATTGCCATAGGCCCAGAATGTAGGCTTCAGCCAAGTACAGTAGCTCACTCACTTTGTGACCTCAGGCAACACTTTGACCTGCTCCAGATCCCTGACATAATTGGGAAACAGCAGGATATAGCCCCAAACTTGGGGGAACTAACCATTAAAATGCCAACCTCCATTATACTGTTAATGACTAAAGGTGATTTATACTAATAGAACAGCCTCCTTTCTCTTCCAGTGTGTTGCATGTCTAGGAAAGAATATGGCACCCACATATGTTGGCTGGTGCAGCTGATACGTAGGAGTTAGCTGCCTGCGTCATTGCATTTTATGAGATTAATCTTATTATCATCTTTGTATTAATGTAATCACTACATCTTCTTTGGCGCTCAGAGACCTTGGAACACAGGAGCTCAATGCTGAAATTAGCCTTGTGGGTAGAGACATACACTCTGATCTGGCAAGGAAGTTGTGCATGTGTGAGCAGCTTCTACCACACACAGAATCCATTGATGGACTGGGAACCAGATTGGGAGGTGATAAACTGCACCACACACAATTCCCTTGTTGCAACAGCTCCACTGGGTTCTGGCTTGTTTCTGAGTATATTTCAAAGTGCTGATTATGGCCTACAAAGCTCTATATGGATCAGGTTCAGGTTATGTGAAGGACTATGTCTCCCTATATGACCCTGCACATGTCTTAAGATCTTCTGGAAAGGCTTCTCTCTCTGTCCCACCACACTCATAGATGGGAACACGGAAGAGGTCCTTCTTAGTGGGTGTTCTAAGCTCTGGAACTTCCCTTCTAAAAAGGATAAACTGGTACCCTCCTTGCTATTCTTTGGTAGACCAGTGAAATTATATATTTTTATTTTTTATTTTTTGGGTAGGACTTTGAGGGCTGATTGTTCAAGGGGGAAAGGGGCTGGCATAATGTGCTGTATTGTCTACTTGTTGTTTGTAACTGTTTGTAATGTTATTGTGTGCCTTCAAGTCATTTCCAACTTATGTTGAGCCTAAAGTGAACCTATCACAGGGTTTTCTAGGCAAGTTTCTTCAGAGGAGGTTTGCCATTGTAATGTGACTTCTCCAAAGTCACCCAGTGGGTTTACATGGCTGAGCAGGGATTTGAACCCTGGTCTCCAGAGTCATAGTCTGACACTCAAACCACTACACCATGCTGTTTTTTTAATGTTATTAATAGCTTAATTATGGCTGGCATTCAGTGTTCCTTGCAGTTAGGGATTTGTAACCTAGAGTTATGGCTCCATAACTGCTCTGTATTTTGTAAGACTACATGGTCATGATTGTGGCACCATTGCCATGTTCATAAATGCCTCCCAGGCCCACCCTTAACAGCCAGCAACTGTATCACTCAAAGCAGGTCTAGTCAGATGCTGAATTGGGTATAAGGAGGAGAATGTTTCCAGCAACTTTGCTCCAGTGAGTGAGGTTTTGATAACCAGAAGCAGGACCCCTCTTACAATTCCTCTTCACAGTCTCACTTGCTGGTGCAAGTGGACATGAAGCATCAAAGGGTAATTCAGTTGTAGGACACATGCAGAAGGTCCCAGTGTCAATCTGCAGCAGCTCCAGGTGGTGCTGGAAAAAAATTTGCCTGCTGCAAGTCAGTGTTGACACTGTTGTCTTTTGAAAAATTTTGTCATTGGAGGTCCTTTGCACTGGAACAAGGACCTTAAAGCCAGGAACACAGTTTCCAGGGAGCTGAAAATTTCCCCATCTTGGTTTTCAATTGTTATGTTTTATTGTTTTATTCTTGATTGTATGTGTCTGGTGTTCTGCCCTTTGGTGAAAAGGGTATTATAAATAATAGTTGTTGTTACTAAGCTGGATGGACCAGAGGCCTGACCGAGTACAAGGAAACTTCCTAGGTTATAGGGTGTCCATTTACAAATCACAACATTGTAAGTTCAGTCCTAGAGGAGGGCTCCAATGTCCACTCAGCCTTCCATCCTTTCATACGTTGATAAAATCAGTACCCAGCTTGTTGTGGGCAATTGGCTTACACATTATAAACTGCTTAGGGAGTGCTAGTTTACTGACAAGTGGTGTAGAAATGTATTTGCTATTGCCATGCTGGTGAACATATGGCACATGTGCCAGAGATGGCAAGCAACACCATTTCACCTGGGACCTGGCAGAGAGAAGGTGGAACAGGAGTGTGCACCTGTTCCTCCTCCTCCCAGATATTTCTTGGCCTCCAGCTGTTTCTCTGGAGAGACAGCTGGAGGCCAGTAATAGGCACTGGAGGCTAGGAAAGGCATTGGGGAAGAAGGAGGAACAGGTGTTTGCCTGTTCCTCCACTTCCCAGACTTTTCCTGGCCTCCAGGTGTCTCTCCAGAGACCTTTTCAGTGCTGAGTACCCCAACTAAGGGGTTTTCCAGCACCAGGTGTTAGTCCCACCCCGGAAGTCCTGCCCCTGGCACCGGGTTACACCCGGTGCCAGAAAAACTCTTAGTTGGGGTACTCAGCCCTGAAAAGGTTCACCATCACTGTGCTATTGCTATAAAAATTTTTTGTTACTCTAATGTGTTGAAAAATCGGAGAGTGTGTTTTACAATGGCAATAGCTATAACAAATACATTCCTATACTGCTTCATAGTGAACTAAGCACTCTCTAAGCAGTTTATAATCTGTAAGCCAGTTGCCCCCAATAAGCTGGGTACTCATTTTATGGACATATGAAAGGATGGAAGGTTGAGTCCTTGGAGCCCTCCTCTAGGATCAAACTTATGAAGTTGTGTCTGCAGGACCGGCATTTAATCATTGAGCCACCAAGGCTCCTTATTACAATAGGTTAGATAATTATGGAAACAACCTAAATACCCTAAAGGCAACATATCCCATCTGATCTTGGAATTTAAGCAGGGTCAGGATGGGAGATCACCAACAAATACCAGGTGTTGTAGGCTATATTTCAGAGGAAGGAACTGGGAAAACCACCTCAGAATATACTTTGCTAAGAAAACCTTGTGAAGTTCATGTGATCACTGTTCATCAACAGGTAACTTGAAGAGCTACATACACACATGAATTTAGCAATCAAATTTATTTTTAAGGGAGTAAAATATTATTTTTGAGAAATAGGAACTACTTTGTTGGTCTTGGAACTATAAAAGAAATACATTTCTTTTTAAAAGTAACTTCTAAAGTCTGGGTAACTCCAGAATTCATACCTGGGAGATTTTAGACACAGGCCATGGTTGTTACCATGCACATGTTACCGGGAAGGATGGTATGATGAGGCATCCTGTGATCACACCTGACAACTGTTTTGTACCAGCTGGCCCTTATGTTTCAGTTCTATAACTGGACCAAGCCATAAATGTCAGTGATCTTTTAGAAATGCGAAAAGCTAGTGATGATTTAAAGTTGTTATTCATGCATTGCTTGGAACTCATCTTTGAAAGTCATAAATTACTTAAACATAAAGTCATAAATACTTGGCTTAAATGCCTGTGGAAGAAAATTAATGACTGCAGAGAAACTGTGTATGGGGTGGCAGAGAGACATACGGCCTTCTTGTAGGAAAACTTTCAATAGGAAATTAGAGTTTAGATTTCTTGTAGGGGAGGGGGACTAAAAAAGAGGTGATCCTCTTCTCCTTAGCTTTGAACATAAAAAGGACAAGTTATTTCTCCAAAACAGTCATTTAGACAAGGTTCTTGAGGCACCGAAGGTAGGTGTTCCACAGTGCTAAGTCTACTGAGTTGAAAAGAGGTAATTTAATGAGGAAGGAGGATTGCTACAAAAACCCTGCTCTAAAGAATTTTAGAGATATCTCTTAAAGTAAGAGCATAAGAGGTCAAACAGGTTTTTATGTTGGGGGGTAATCCATGAGAGAGTTCAGACAGAAAGAATTCACACCACATTTATATATAAGGCTCAGATAAACCAAAGAATCCAGACATTTTTCAAAGAGCTCTGTGTGTGTATGTGCCTTCAAATTGCCTGATGACTTATGGCAACCCATGCATTTAGTAGGATTTCTTTAGGCAAGGAATCCTCAGAGGTGGTTTTGCCAGTTCTTTCCTCTGACATTTAGCCTACAACACCTGGCATTCTTTGGCAGTCTCCCATCCAAGTACTAACCAGGGCTGACCCTGTTTAGCTTCCAAGATCAGACAGAATCTGATGCTTTCCATTTCATTAAATGAGGTTGCAAATAGAAATTCAATTCCTTGAAGTTCTGTAGATCAAGTTTCTCATATATTTTACACTTCCCCAACCAAAAGTAGAGCCAGCACTAGGATTTTGAGGCCCAAAACTAATCAATCAATCAATCCATCCATCAATTTATATTCCATCTGCTGCAAACTACCCTGGTTGTAATACAATGTAATGAATGAGGAATTCAGATCCCTTAGATTTATTTTTAAAAAATCCAGACAAACCCTGTCCTCTAATGGAGTTGAAAAATGGTTAGAACTGGATTGCTAAAATGGACCAGTGTGTATGTCTGCATTTTTGGACTCTTCTTGTGGCGGGGAAGGAGACATGATCATAGAAACCAACACAATGGGTGCCTGAACAACCAAATATACAAGTTTATCACTGGACACTTTAAAGATCTATACCACAAAAGGGAATCTACAATAAGGCATGACTCCAGGTTTGATTCTTCTCTTTGGCAAAGTACTCTCTGATGGATCAACTCCAACACTGGCACCAGAATTTGGAAAAGATGACCACTGGTGATGCTGGCTGTAGAATTCTTGGATTTCCAGACCTAAAAAGTAGCTTTCCCAAGCTCTGTATTGGCACTCTCTTAGAGGTCCTACCTGCTCTTTAAGTGAGAAGGGCCAGCTGTGATTTGAGCTGGGTGTTCGTAAGCCCTTTGTCATTTCAATTGCCCACAAGGTACCCAGCTTGGCATAATTGTGGGGCATTATGGGTAGTTAAAATAAAGTTATGTATGCAGCAAGTCTGGTATCATCAGCATGCCATGCCAGGGCATCAAAGCCCTGGCAGATGTCCAAAAATGCCAAGTGCCGACTTCAGCCTTGACTTAGATATAGTACTGATAGTTTTGTGGGTGTTTTGTTTTGATGTGAGATATATAAAGCAAACTGTCTAGATTTTCTTTTCTTTATAACAAGGCAGCCTCTTTCCCAAGTATTTCTGTATTCCACAAGGCTCAATCTGATCATGACCTTCTGTTATCTAGCACAGTGTGTTCAGAACATAGGGTGGGGGAAGACTCTTAAATGTTTTATATTTATTGTAGTCAGAGTTTGCTGCCCTCTCAGAAGTGCCTTTAGGACAAGTGAAAAGAGTGCTTATTAGTACCCCTAGGTAAGGAAATAATAGAGGTGTTAGCAATGAACTGGTGGAGGTATTTATCTCCTATGGGTGCAGTGGACTCTGATGTGTCAGAGTCAAGGAGGTGGAAGGAGCAATATTACAGAGAGGGAGAGAGGGCTGTATAGCACTATTCAAGCACAATGCAATGCAGGATTTCTCAGCCAGGGTTGCCTGGAATCCTAGGGTTCTCTGAGATGTTAGTGGTTCTGTAGGAGTTAGTGCTGGGGAGGAGAGCCCTTTTGGAACTGTAGAAATAATATTATACAGGGGTAGCCTGAGACCTGAACATTAATTTCAAGGGATCTTGTAAAAGAAAGAAGCTGGTAGAATGAGCTTTCATAGACTTGAGCCTACTTCCTCAGATGCATGAGGAAGTAGGCTCAAGTCTATGAAAGCTTATGCTACTGTTAACGGAAGTGCCCTGTATAAAATCATGGCATAAATGATATCCATTTATATGACCCCTAGATGAACCCTGGCTGCTGGTTTAATCCTGTAAGATGAAGCAAGAGGTCACAGACTCACTGCCTCAAGGGGAATTCCCCTCTTAGCAAATATTGTGACCAGATAGTCTAGGAAGTCGCAACGGGATCATCACCTAGCCATTAGGAGGTGTAATGTTTGTCTTCCTTAATCCACTGTCTTCCCCCCACCCTCAGGATCCTTGATACCTTGATACCTTTCCTCAGGCTACCATCACAATGGATTAATCCTTCTAAGACAATCAGACCCTATTGTCCAGACATTTAGTCCACCATTAAGCACCTTTGCCAGAAGGGGCTTTTCCCCTATAAAAACTCCCAGTTTTAGGCACTCGGTGTGCCAGACTACAAGGTCCCCATGGTCCATGTCAATCTGATCTCTGAATCTGGACACTGACAAGAGCCGCTCAAACCCACATTGCGGAGCGGACTTGTCCCAGACCCAATTTCACTCATTCGGTTCCCAGAGGAGAATCTACACTTTGGTAAGTATCACCCTAGTTAAGCCTTGAACTATCCCCAATGCTAACTACTGACTTTCCTGAGCCTTGTATGTATGTGTGTGTGTGTGTGTGCATTGTGTGACTGTCTTTCTCCCCTCGATAAATTGGATATTATTAGACAAGCCTGTCTCTGCTCTATTTCTTGAACCCCCAGTCTTCTTGGTATACACAACAGGAGGCAACCTCGCAAGGTTATTGTAGCCGACCCATCTCACAACTTGAGCTAATAATAAAATTCCCCAAACCAGGCTCTTGGCTACACTACCAGCTTCTTTCTTTCAAGATCCCTTTGCATACTGATTTTCCAAACTCACATGGCTATGCCTTTGAATTAATTTCAAGGGTTCTTCCAGGTTAAAAAGGCTGGGGAAAGCTGCCCTAGAGACTTTCAAGAAAGACAGAAAGTGAGGAGCCTCTTCTGGTTTAGCATAAGGCCCAGTGGCAGCCACAGTTGGACCTCTCAGCAGCACAGTGAATCTGCTCATGGTTTTAGTCCAAACTTTAAAGAAACTATTAATGGTGCTGCACTTATTTTGCGTACAGTGGTCCCCCGGGTTATGAAAGTAATCCGTTCCGGATTACTTTTCGTAACCCGGAAATCGTCGTATCCCGGGGGACCGCTTTATTTGACGGACTGCACAGCCAATTTAAAGGGGCCGCGCGGTTTTTCTTATTCGCATCCCGGGGTTTTATTCGCATCCCGGGGGCTTTTTTTCGCCCCCAGCTCTTTCGGCTCCCGGGGATTTCGTTCCCCGGGGGCTTCGTATCCCGGGGGACCACTGTATTTTGGACAGCTCCTTTAAATCTTGGAGTGGATGCACAGCCGCACTGACATGGATATTGACAGTTGCCATTCTGGCCTCCATTATCTGGACAACTCATTTGCATGGGAAAAGGAATTGGCTTTAGTGAAGGTGGAACCACATTATTTGTAGTTCTGTGATTGCTTCCCGGCTCCCAAGTTTTCTTTTGTGATGTCAATCAACTGAGTGGCTTTAAATCTAGCAAATGACCAGCAAAAATTATGTGGAGTGATGGGCAGGGACCCTGTGTTGCCCCGTTGCAACTGGTTGTCACAAGAGGGGTGGACACTACTTTTCTCATCACCTCACTCCACAGAGCCTCAGAAATCTTGCTGATGGTGGGGCTGCCTGGCTTTGATTTTACATTTTAGATGAAACAACTGTAAATGTGAATTCCAAAAATTGAGGATGTCATAAATTGGATTTGTAACATCATAAATGCTGAACAGGATGTTAGTCATACATCTTCTTGTTGTTCTTGTGTGCCTTCCAGTTGTTTCCAACTTACCCTAAGGCACCCTATCACAGGATTTTCTAGGGCTGAGATTGTGTGACTTGTCCAAGGTTAACCAGTGAGTTTCCATGGCTGAGTGGAGAATTAAACCCCAATCTCCAGAGGAGAATAGGCATGTGTGAATGCGAGCACACACAGACACACATTTTCCAAGCAATGCTCTCAACCTGAGATTCCTCCCACACACCCTGCAGACTGGAGAACAGGGTGCAGGCCATTACAATCAAGGCCAGCCCTGGAGATCTGAGAACTCCCCAATGTTTAGAGATGTTGGGAACAATTTGGCCATGTTCTGGCCCCCTTCCCATGTTATTCTATGGTCAGAGTCTTTTTTTTTCTTTTTTTCCTTTTTTTGCAAAACTGGAAGTGGCTTCTGGTTCATTTCAAAGAAAACAAAAGAGTCTCTCATGGACGTAGAAGGTGTCAGAAGCATTCCAAAATCCCCCTCCAAGCCCCATTGGGACTCAGGGGACATTTTGAATACAGTACCTGTATATTTTTGAAAATTTATAAATAATTGAGGTTGGACACACATGGGATAGTGCCAATAAGAGCCAGTGTAGCCTCCAAATCTCAGATAGTTGCCTGTCCCAATTACAGGGGGCAAACCTACTCTCTTGGTTTATCTACATCACACTCTGCATTTGGTAACTTTCAGAATCCTTAGCTACATTGCAAGACCCAATGAAACCTTGCTAGTGAATTGTGAAGTTGCACATCTGATCACTTGCAAGAGTGTTCCAGTGAGTATTGGTGAATATTGGTCACTTCTGATGTGCGTTGGATGCATCTGATGCATTTTGGACATTTCTCATGCTCACTGGGCACTTCTGATGCACATGGAACACTTCTGATACACATGGAGCATTTCTGTAGTTCATGTGACACTTCTGATGCAACTTGGACACTTGTCATGTTCATTAGGCACTTCTCATGCTAATTGGGCACTTCTGGTGTACATGGGACACTTCTGATGCATAGTGGGCATTTCTCAGGTTCATCGGATACTTCTGATGAACATGAGACACTTCTGATGCACATTGGGCACTCCTGTTGTGGAGTGACACCCACTAGGTGGTGTCTGGATGCACACTGATACTGCTCAAATGCACACTGGTTTCCATTGTTCATTGGGCCTGTGGTACATCTCCACTGGCTTCCACTGTGCAACAGGTGCCAATATGTTGTAATGTCATGGCAGACCCTTGGTGAATGTGGACCTTTCAAAACCACTTCGTTCTATTTCCCACACATGTAAGTCCAGTTATGCTGAATTCCAACCATGCTTTTTTTTGGTTTGGTGGTGGAGGGGACTTTTCTCCCAGAATCCTCCCCTCAGTTGTTTGGGGGATTCTGGGAGCTGCACTAAAAATGCATAAGCTTCCCAAGCTATGTGTGAAGCATCAGTTTTGAAGAGATGTTTAACATTAAACTAAGACTACATGTGTCAGAAGACTACAGACAATTCAAACATAGGAAGGTTTTGCCTTGCCATGTCTTTTCCAACAAGCTCTTACAGCCTTTCATGTAACTTTACAACTGCTGTGGTTGCAGGTTGCGCTGACATCTTGATTGAACTGCTGGCAATGATACCTTGCTTTCTTTTCCCCTTTAGAGGTTACATCTCATTCAAGGCTCATCAGGGTTTACAAAAAGTTTAAACTGCTCCAGACAGTCCAGCTGTACATGTAGAAAATTATTTGGTGCCCTGCTGCCCAATTACTTAGCTTGGCTAACTCCCTGAGGTATTTTTTAACCCCCCTACCATCTTGACTAACCTAAATAATTTTGTTTCCATCAGCAAATGTTGGCCACCCTGTGCTTTTCACCCCTGGCAGCTAATAAAGATATCATCATTGCTAGAAGCAGCAATATTGGATGGCTTTCCCCTCTTGGAATGCAAATAGAACGGTTATCTTGGGAGGTTAACACTGTAAGCAAAATTTTTAAGTTACCAATACAGATATAGCCCTGATCCCTGGGCGCCAGGCTATTAGACTCTTTTTATTGGCTTTAAAATTGGCACTGTTCATGATAATAAAAATATTCTGCTCCTAAGAGCTGAATTGTTTTAGAAGCTATTTAAAAAAAATTTTTTTTTTAGCATTTCAGATATTTCCAGTTAATGATGAAATTACAAACTAGTTGAGCCCAAACTAAGCTGCATGCTGTCATTGTTATCAACATCTGCATCATCCCTTCTTTTATATCATGCCTTTCTCCCAGACTTGAGGGTGTATCCCTACTGCAAATTACACTATGGAATCAGTGTGTAGAGAGATCTTGTAGCACCTTTGACACTAACTAAAGAAAGAGGTTGGCAGCATGAGCTTTCATAGACTTAATTCTACTTCCTCAGATGGAAATAGAGTGGTAAGCCAGGGACAGACTTGTATACCATATAACACATAAATCTAACCTTAGCTTATCACTCCACCAAGTGTGTCTGAGGAAGTAGACTTAAGGCCCTGTACAGACTGGGAAAAGTGCCAGCTTATGGGTGGAGCCACAGCACAGCGTCCGCACACTAGATATTGTGACTCTGCCCCCATCGCGTCATGATGCTGCGTGCCCTTCCAGATGGTGTGGCATCATGGCATGACTCCAGTGAAGCATCTATATGATGCGGCACCAAAGGGGCATCATTAAGCAGTGACACTGCAGCTATGGCGTCCTATAGAGGGCACAAAAAGGAGCCCCTTTTTGCAGCCCCTTTTTGTGCTCTCCAGAGACTGGATTGGGGCCATGGTGTGCAGTTGCCACTGCCATGATCCAGTCACTAAACGGGCAGCTCCATGCCGCCCATCTGTACAGCCCCTTAAGTCTACAAAAGGTCATGCTGCCAACTTCTTTCTTTACTTAGTCTCAAAGGTGCTACAAGATCTCTCTACATACTTAGACATATACTGATATGCTCCAATTGTCCTAATTTGGCAGGGACAGTCCCGATTAATGCTCTGTCATTCCACTTTTTCAGCTACTTTTAAAATGTCATACGTTCTTTCTCTCCCTCCCACTTCTTCCATTTTTCTTTGTCTTACTTTGGTTGTGCAAACTGAGTGTAAGAGTAGTTTGTGCTCAATTAATTCAGCAGGGAGGAGAGGAGAAGAGGGGAGGAATCTTCCTCTTCCCCCAAGGCTCAAGGAAAAGCAACCTGCTTTAGCCTTTCTTAATTTGGGTGTTCTTCCACATTAATTCCTTTTGCTCTCTTGATCACACTCTGATGGCTAAAATATACTCTGGGTTCTCTTCAGATCCTCTAAATCTTTCTCCTTTTACTAAAGATTTCTGTATATACAAATAAAGTGATTACTTGATTGATCAGAACACTACTTGCTGGAGAAAAACAATAATAAAGGAGGCCAGGCTCATGACAGCCATCAATTCAGCTGCCTGAGAAGACCATATGGTAATATCATACCTGAACTTCTTTAGTCAGACTGTTTATGTTTCTCTCGATTATTTTTGCCTTACATATAATAACTCGTCCCTCTTGGGATTACTTCACCATAATTATTATACCATGATTATTATACCATGATTGGTATACCATAATAGGTGATGTCTCCTCCAGTTTAGATTTCAGCCAACTGAATGCAGGGAGTATGGCAGGCATTTAAGTTAAATGGAGAGATTGAAGGAGCAAATGTGTGACATTTTGCAACTGTTTTTAGCTTTTTGGTGGTAATGAGGGGATTGCCCTGATGTTTTTCATTTTTCAGTGGGCTTGGAGACTTGCTGGGCTCCGGGATCCATACTTTGGGATCCAAGAGGTGTATGTGGCCCATGGGCCGAACTTTGTCCAACCCTGCCACAATAGGTAGCATGAAGTTACTCCATCAGGTGGGAGATGCTGAAAAGGAGCACACAGCAAGGTGTTCAAAGACAGAACCACACAGACTATTCTGTAACCATTAAGCAAAGCTGTTGCCCTACGTTTGATTGTCATATAGCCAAAACCAAGATAAACTTCAGCAACCAGTCTAGTTCTTGTCCTTTACCTCAGGCAGCAAACCGACCCTACTTCATGACATCTACTCATCTCCAATACATGGTTTTATTCTAGCAATGTCTTTCTAGTCTCCCTGATACCTTTGACATCTTCAGCATCTCTTGACTTCTTTGTCACCTGGGACTCTTTCCCACTACATCATAATTTCACTTTTACTGTCATGGCTTCATCCAGTGGAATCCTGGGATCTTCAGTTTGGGAAGAGGCATTTTGAATTCTCAGGCAGAGATCACTAATGCCTTGCCAAACTACAAATCCCAGGATTTTGTAAGATGCAGCCATGATAGTTAAAGTAGAGTCACAGAGCTATAATTCTATAGTGTGAAAGTGCCTTTGTTCTTTGGTATATCATTTTTCTCCCATAGACCTGTCCATTCCACTCCCTCTCTCAAAAAACCTTGGCAAGGCAATGTTTATCTCATTTCGTCTCTTGCCATGTCTCTGTTCCTTTTTAGGGCAATTGGACCCTTGACTCTATAGATAAGCAACCTCTTGCACTGCCTCTGACCTCAAATCTTATCCCTTACATAGTTGGAAATATGTATATTTATTGGCACCCTGTGTGTGATCTTTATTTTTTGCTTTGATTTCCCCTCCCCCTTTATCTTTGTTTTTCTCCTGCTTAAAAAAATACGAAAGCTCTTATTCTTTTTAAAAAAAAATCTGTAAACTCTTCAGGATTGGGTCTGATCCTTATTATGGCTTCTGTACTCTTACCCTTGATTGCCTCTTATAAAAGACAAATTTGCTGCAATTCATTTGAGAGGATGGCCTTCTTTTGATTAGCCTTGTCATTGGTGCTACTTAATCCAAAGGTTGTGTTATTATTACATCAGCACTTACTGTGGATATCATGGACTGCTGAAAAGACAAATAAATGGGAATTAGAACAAATCAAGCCTGAAATTTGCCTAGAAACCAAAATGACTAAATGGAGACTGTCATACTTTAGACATATCATGAAAAGACAATAATGCTTCAGTAGGAAAAGAGGAAGACCACATACTAGATGGAGAGACTCAATCAAGAAAGACATGGCCCTGAGTCTGCAAGACCTGAGCAGGGCTGTTGATAACAGGGTGGCTTGAAGGTCTCTCATTCATAGGGTTGCCATAAGTCAAAGTTGACTTGGGCTGCATCCACACTGCAGAAATAATCCTGGTTGACACCACTTTAACTGCCATGCTAAATGCTATGGAATTCTGGGAAGTATACTTTGTTGTGGCACCAGAGCAGTTAAAGTGGTGTCAAACTGGATTGCTTCTGTAGTGTGGATGCAGCCTTGACAGCAGTTAATCACACCCTTGTCCCTTCTCTTCCTTCATGCAAGTAAGCTTTTCAGGTCTGGGCCTTTTACTAGTTCATTTTTAGTAATTCATTAATGTTACATGTTATTTAAAGAATAGCAGAGTAACCGGTATGCTGTGGATGACAATTGTGAGACATTTAGCTCTTTTGTGAGACATTTAGCCTGCCCGCTCAGCGAGCTAGGGTGCCATAGCAAACTACAGTTCCCAGAATTCTCTAGCACTGAGCTGGAACAATTAAAGTGGTCTCAAAATGGATTATTTCTGCAGTGTGTTTTGGACCTAAGTAGCTCCAACCCCTCCCCTCCAAACCCAATGGAAACTTATTTGCCTGGACTGGGAATGCTGGCAAAATAGACTTCCCAAGTAGCTGATGTAGGTTTTTGGGGGAATTATGATCATGGCAATAGGTCCCCAATTGTGACTAAGCAATGACTGCGGATACAAAATAGTTACAGTTGCTGCTGCTGTTGTTGTATGTCTTCCAGTCATTTCTATGGAGACCCTATTTTGAGGTTTTCTTGGTAAGATTTTCTCAGGGGTGTGGTGGAGTCTCCTTCCTTGGAGGTCTTTAAGTAGAGGCTGAATCGCCATCTGTCAGGGATGCTTTGATTGGGAGTTCCTGCATGGCAGGGGGTTGGACTGCATGGCCCTTGTGGTCTCTTCCAACTCTATGATTCTGTGATTCTAGGGGAGGTTTGCCACTGCCTTCTCCTGAGGCTGAGAGTATGTGACTTCTCCAAGGTCACCCAGTGTGTTTCATGGGTGAGTGGTGAATCAAACAATGGTTTCCAGAGTCCTAGTCAAACAACTGTTCCATATTCATGACCATTAGACATGACTGGGACACTACTGCCATTATCATAACTCCTCACCAACCTGCTTTATCAGGTATCAGCTGTATGGGGAGAAGGAAGTCCATCCTGCTGCTGGTAATCAGAGCATGGATGAACAATGCTTCCATCATGGTTGGGGATATCAGGCCAGGAGCAGATATTTCATTACATACATATTTAACTGGCTCTGCATCTACATTGCAGAATTAATGCCATTTGATGCTGCTTTAACTGCCACGGCTCAGTGCTATCAAATTTTGGGATCTGTAGTTTTGTGAGACATTTAGCCTTTTTTCTCAGTGATCTCTTGTTCCACAACAAACTACAAATTCCAGGATTCCAAAGGATGGAGCCCTGACCATTAAAGTGATGTCAAATTATATTAACTCTGCAGTGTGGCAGCAGTCAAATAACTGATGTAGAATACTGACCATTGTATTGATTTATATCTCACCTTTCCCCTTTGGACTCAAGGAGGCTTACAAAAGTAAAAAGAAATGTGTGCACAAATTATATCCTTACAATTATCATTTTTGCATATTAAAAATGTGTGCATCAATTACATCTATGCAATCAACATTACCTGACCTCAAAGGGTGAACTGCTGCTGCTGGGAGTCTGTAGGAGCATCAATTATTTTTAAGTTTAACCATTTAACACCATTTAATAATTTTTTAAAAATCAGTTTTTCAAAACCAGATATCAGCTTTGGGCCACTTCTAGTTTGGTTTGGTGTGTATAGCGCATACTATAATATGAGAGCCAGCATGGTGGTGTCGTTTGAGTGTTGGACTAGGACAGAAATTCCCAAACTTTGGTTCTCCAGACATCAGCCAGAATTCCTGACTGTTGGCCAAGGTGGCTTAGACTTCAGGAAAATACCTGAAGATCAAAGTTTGTGAATCATCAGACAAGGACATTGGGGCCCCAGGAGTCAAGTCTCTGCACAGCCATAGAAACCCAATGGGTGACCTTGGGAAGTCACACTCTCAGCCTCAGAGGAAGACAAATACAAACCTCCTCTGAATAAATCTTGCCAAGAAACCCTTGTGATAGATTCAGCTTAGGGTCAGCATAAGTCAGACATGACTTGAAGGCTTACAACAACATAAATTGGTCGCATAATCTGGAGGCCCCACAAAATGGTCTCCCTGATCTGCTACAGTTGCCCACCCTGATCAAGAGAATAAGCCTCTTTGGCTACAATGAAATTTTTGTTTGTGTAGACATTCACTGGATTGCACTACATGCCTCACTACACCCTTGTAGGCATTTAATTGTTATCGTGTCTTTTTTTTTCTGTTCTGAATAAGTAATGTCACAAACTGACTGTTTTTTCAAAATTACTTTTTGGATAAATTCTGTCTTCTCCTCCCTTCTCTGAATTTATGGTATATCTGTACCCGTTTAGATCACTATCTCACACATCTGACACATAGTGATTTTTGGGTCAGAGACACAACCTCAGTCCATAAATTATAGACTGATTTGTAAGCGCCCTCCCCAAACCTGTGCCCCCGTCAGATGTCTTGGGCAGCTATCATCCCCAACAGCCAACATAACTAGAGGGCATGAGGTTGGGGAAGGTTGTTTTGTCAGATATGATAAAGTGCTGGGAATGCTGAAGGATGTTTAGCTTAGAGAAGCAGAGGTCATGGCATTGTGATTATGGTGTTGAATAAGGAAATAGGAGAACAAATGGTGTTTACTATTGATGCCATGACAAGCCAGTGATTTATATGAAATAAGGATACATTTTCCATTTCTTAAGAGACTGTACTCATAGAAGCCTCTCATTTTTTTTTAAATGTAATAGCTGATCATTATCAGGGTAGAAGGCAATGCTGAAGCGGAGCCGCTTGTAACAGAAATGACCATTGCAAGAAATATAAGAACCTTAAAAATGAGCCTAGGAACCAGGTTGGGGGAATGGCAGTTCCCTGCTTTTGTTGCTGGCATGCATATCAGCATTCTTTATCTGTATGTGACTTCTGTCCTGTTCTTTGGCTGAAGTCCTGTTGATGTCATATACATCTTTAACTTCCCTTACCCTTCCATTCTACTTTTTGGGACTGTTGAGCAACAGATATATTCAGTTTGGGCCTGCACAAGTGGAGTTCCACAAGTGTAACCATTGCACATGCATCTACCCACTCCTGGATTGTGTATAACCATTCTTTAGTGCCTTCAATGTACAGTACCACTTTATGCCCTAGCGCTACTAAAAAGCCACAGGACATTCTTCATTGCTCAGTGGGACAATAACAAGGCACAGTGGCTTCATGTATGAGATACTCTTTGCTAATGCAAAATTGCTTGCTTACAACAAAAGCTTTCCTTAAAGAGCTCCTCCTTTTCACTCTCCATGTCCCTTGCTCAGTGGATACCTGCATGTGTGTATAGGATTCCCATCTCTTGTGGGAAAGGAGGGGTGAAAGCCCTGCAGAGTCAGCAGTAGAAAGAGGACAAGTTAAAGTTCTTAGTGACACCCCACTAAGTCACTGAATCTTGAGGTAAAATCATTAGTGGGTGGTTGCTTGTTATAGAATTTGGGGGTCACCTACTCCTATGAAAGGCTAGAAAATACAATGTCAGTTGTGTACAATGTTGGTATTCATCAGAAAACACAGCAATGTAACTACATAAGTGTAGGCTTAATCTGAACAAGCACAATGCAGGAATTCAACCAATGTGAGTTTGGGGATCAGATCAGGCTTAGCATTGGGTTAGCAGAGGTTGGTCTTGACCTTCAGGCCAGAGGTTGGAAACAGTAGGTTTGAGAGTGGTAACTGGTGGCTTCCATGTCAGGGGGATTTTAATGCTTTCTGATGTTGAGCTTTCAGAAGGAACTATCCAAAGTGCTGAAACCTATCTCCCCAAATTGGTTCCGAATGTTGTGTAACTCTCTTAAAGCACAGGCTGAATCCCAGAGCAGCTTCACCATTCCCCTGACATGGAAGCCTCAAACTGCTACTGCTTGTTAGACTATAACTCCCAACATGCTCCAGCCACATGGTCACTATGTAGAGATTTTTGAAAGCCTTAAAGTTTATTATGGACTGACCCTGACCTGTGCTCCTGCTTGACAGTTTTATTCAACCCTGACACTGGAGCTCCTGGTTTCATTTTGGTTTCTTTTCATCATCTTATATCCCACACTTCCATACTATTCTGCTCTGGTCACTTTTCAGTGCCACTTACAGTATGAGGTAACATTTTTCAGAAAATGGCTAAGCATCTGGCATGAGCATGCTTGGAGTAGTAGTGTAGTATTCTAGATGCCTATAATGAAACTTGATTTTCACATTGACCTCAATGAGTAAAGAGCCAAAGATGTGAGTACTATGGTAGGGCCATGAAATATGACGCCTACTCTCTTTTTCCATGTATAGAGCAACTATGCACACCAGATTCCTCCAGTATGGTAATACAGATTAAAATTCTAGATTAAATCTAGATTAAAATTCCCATCATTCCCAACCAACATTGGAATTAGATGTTATGCCAAATCTCTGGAGCATGAAGCAGTGATTTCTGCCTTATTAAGAGTTTACATTTACTGTAGGGGGTTTGTAATTACCTTGCCAAAATGGGTGCTGTTTTTGTCTCCGTGCTTTATTTTACCGCATTGTTTCACAACAACAGCAACAACAACAAAACAAAAGCCCACAGACAGTGATTTTGAATAACAAGCGGGTCATCATGATCAGATTGATTATTCTGGCAGCCTTCACTGCATCAACTTGGAAGGTCAAGAAGCTGTTGAAACAAAACCGGTCCTTATCATTTGAAAATAAATGATCTCACAGGGCTGGATGACCTGGACCCTCTGTTCACTTTATGGGACAGGGAATTATCCAGTTCAGTGTTCTTTCACTGAGATTTTGAAGCCATTTCTAAAAGATGGAGGCAATTTCAGGTGATTTGTAGCCAGAGCAGAATGAGAGCTTGGAAGAGAGAGCATTGCTTACTTGATTATTGTTTTGTGTTCTTTGTGGGGGTGTGGAATGTTAGAATCATATTTCATTAGAAATAAAATATAAATGACTGGGAAAAAACAATCTGAGTGCCACTTATTTCCTTCAAAATGGGGAGGGGGGAATCTTCATTTCTTCTCCCTTCTTTTTTTTCATACGAAAGGATCACATGATAAAAATGTTTTAGTATAATACACACCAATCTATTTCCATCAGTATGCAGTACCTTGACTCCTGTATCTAAACAGCTCAGTTCTACTCTGAAATATTTCTTTATACCATCTTTCCTTCCTTCTGGTGAGAACATTTCCTCCTATCAACCCCCTCCTCACCTTGCCTACACCCCCAGTGGTCCTTCTCTGATCGCATCAGAATTTTATAAATAATGCATTAATAAATGCAGTGCTTAGGATTAAAGCTCCTTTCCTAGAACTGTAATTAAATGGAGTGCGTCCTGCAGTTCTGAGCTGTCCCTGCAGCTGGCACTGAATAAACTAAAGTGCATGGCGATGCAAAGGGGTGGGATCCCACACCATTGCCAAATGGTTGGGTCAGCCCTGATTGATGATGATGATGATGATGATGATGATATTTACTTATATCCTGCTTTCCCCAAAAAGTTGGGACTCAAAGGGACTACTTCGGCTCATAACCATTGAACACACCATCCGGCTAATTGAAACAGTTGCATGCTTATATTCACACATTGATTTGTGCTTTTCATGTCCCTGAGCAGTTGTTCTACAGCTGCAGTTTTAAGAGCTGAATTTTATAGAAACTTCAGGGCAAGGTAAATGCCAGGGTAAATGCCATCATGTATGTGGTAGTGTTAAGAGTAGTACGCCCTTTTGTTAGTTTGTTTGTTTGTTTTTGTTTGGGGGGAAGCTTTTTCTGGGCATTAGCTCTCTGCAAGAATCTTGCAGGTTACAGGTTTTTTTTAAAAAATAACTAAAGTGACTCCAAGTAAAAATGAAATAGAAGGATCAGCTGATTTAGCATCAAAAACAATTATTGATTTATTAAAAAGACAGAAAAAGATACCATCTGAAAATAACAGAACTGTATAAGGTGCAATCTATTTCTTAAAATAAAATAGGGGGAAGACAGCATGGGAGCTAAAAACCCTTCTCCTAACCAGCTTTTCAGGGCTTGAGCTACACTAGGCTAAAACACACACATGGCTCTTCTTGCCTTCTGATGTGAAGACAATGGCAGCCAAAGTCAGGGAGACAGGTCGGGGGGGGGGGTCAGAAAGTGAGATCCAAGAGAGACACAGGTCAAAGACAGGGAGGTTCCCTCTTTATCTCTGTATTTGAATGGTTTTCCTAACTTGAAGGGCAGTCTCCTAAGAGTGAAGGGGACACCTCTTGGTAGGGCAGACATGACCTCAACAAGTGCTTGCAAAAGGATGAAGTCATATTGGATTGCAAATGTGATACAAATGGATGTTAAATTTCCTGGGTTTTGAGAATCTCCCATATGCCACATAGCTAGAAGGAGGAGGTGCCAGCCTGCATGATATGCCCCCCTGGCCCTATCCTAACTAAGAAGAGAAACAGCAAAATGCAGGCCTATGTCTAACATATTCAATTTTTTTCTTGTTTAATTTGTCACACCTTGTCAGATGAAGAAGCCAGTGAAGCTTCAAAAGCTTGCAAAATGTATATTGTGCATTTTGGTTGGTCCAATAAAGGTATCACTGTTTGTTGGATTTTTGATTGGGTTTGCCTGCAAAAGAACAGAAGTGAAGTGCCTTCCAGGTTCTAATAATGGCTCTTCAATGGTCAGAGCAAATAAAGACAATGGGTTTCATACACAGGACAAAGCCAATCAGTAAAGGTATTTACTTCACAATGAGGTTGTACCAGTGTGAGCCAGTTTGGCAGGTCTCCATTCCATGGAAACAATAATTTATTTATATCCCGCCTCTCCAACAGGATTGAGGTGGCTTACAACATTAGTAAAATTCATACAGTAAAATCCAATAAAAACACATCCCGTTATCCCTTCCCTCCTAAAATAACACATAATAAAACATCATTTAGATCATTAGGGTAATCAGCGACAGAGAAATGGGTATCTTGATGTATTCTGTGTAGTGGTCTATATCAATGGGTAGGTGACCAAGTGGGTTAACACAGGGAAGGCCTGTTGGAAGAGATCCGTCTTGACAGCCTTTTTAAAGCTGTCAAGATTGGTAATGTTTTGGATCTCTTCTGACAGGCCATTCCATAGCTTGGGAGTGGCAGATGAAAAGGCCCTCTGGGTAGCTGCAGCTAGTCTAGTCTTTATTGGCTTCAGTAAATTTTTCCCAGAGGACCTAAGTGTGTGAAGAAGATTATATGGAAGAAGGTGATCCTGCAAGTAGGTTGAAATAAACAAGGCAGTTAAACACAGAGTGCTTTCAATCAATACAACAGTTTCTTTGCCAGCAGAAATGGGGGTGGCGAGGAAGGAATTTCCATTTTGCAGTTTGGCTTGTTTTTCCCCAATATGGACAAAGGGTACAGGCCACAGCCCTACCTTGCCCAGAATGAATTTTTAACAATTTGTGAAGACTTTGTCAACAGACAACTTTCTTGTCTTATGCATCAAAGTCTAATATTCATATTCATTGTGTATTCAGCGTATAACAGTAGCATCCTCCCAGAGGTTGTGCAAAAGTAGTAGTAGTAGTAGTATCTTGTTCAGGATTGCAGAAGCTCTGAGAAAGTAAGGCCAATCATTGCGCAAGCCCAGTAACACTGCCCCAAAATCAATTAGTGCGGTCCTTAGTGGGAAAGTGGACAGGCTATACTTGTGCTATTTTATGCTGTGCAATAGATGAATGGGTTCTTGGCTTTCAAGCAGAGTAACCCAACAAGCAAAGCAGAAACTGAACAGCCAGTTGCTCACCACCCATAGGGTTTGGTGGAGGAAACAAATAAAATTAGGTTTTTTTTAAAAAATAAAAATCTATAAAAAGGGCTGCAGGGTACAGTGAAGCAAGGAGAGAGTGAATGTGGAAAAGCAATCAGGAGGTTTGCAAGCATATATAATGAGAGCCACTTTTATGCAGTGGTTTGAACACTGGACTAGGACTCTGGAGATCAGGGTTCAAATCCCTGCTTGGCCATGGAAACTCACTAGGTGATGTTGAGTGAGTTAGACACTCTCAGTCCCAGAAAACCCCATAATAAGTTCCCCTTAGTCACCATAAATCTGAAATGACTTCAATGAACACAACAACAAATAGTATAGGCATTCAAGATTGCTATCTCTGACAATATCCCTGTGAAATGGTACCACATACACACATTGGTTTCTGCAACCTTGAACCATTTTCTGAACTGAAAATGTCCAATCACTTCTGTAGGGAAGCTTGTGCATGTGTAAAATCACTAAAAGGATTTTGAGAAATATATAAAATATATAAAAAATACTTTAGGCCTAATTTAGTACTTTAGGCCTTCCCAGGCTGACCTCCTTGTATCGTATAGCTGCTATTGTCTAGCTGCTACCACTGCTTCTAGATGGATTGTATTGGGAATTTGACTGGGAATTGTTATTTTAGTGCTGTTGTAGGGTGGGAGGGAGATGGGGAATTGGAATATTTATACTTGCTCTGTTTTAATGTGTTAATATGTTTGATTTTTATTGCTTTTAACTGTTGTTACCCACCTTGATCCAATATAGAGAGAGGTGGGATACTATGTATCATCACCATGCACTGGAAGTTACACACCCCATGTGTCAACAGCCCATCTTAGGAATTAAAAGTGGAACTATTATCCATGCAAATCTTTTCTACTTAAAAATAATAATAACTGTGTAAATTGTCTTTTCCTTCCACTAAGTGCAAATGAGAAATAAATAGGGACAGGTAAGAGTTTTCTTTCAGATCAATTTTGAAAAGAATTTATCACTTTGAAAAAGCTTTCAAATTTGTCCATTTTCAAGATGGAAAGAACTTGATATTTCCTGTCAGAAATCAAATGTGCAAGCAACTGAAACTGCCAGAGTCATCCAGGAGGAGGAGGGTGACTAAAATGGTGAAAAGGCTGGAAATCATGCCCTACAATGGATGACTTAGGGAGCTGTGTATGTTTAGCATGGAGAAGAAAAGGTTAAGAGGTAGTAGGATAGCTATGTTTATGAAGGGATGTCATATTGAGGATAGAAAAAGTTTGTTTTCTCCTGCTCCAGAGACTAGGACATGGAACAATGGATTCAAACTCTACAAAAATAGATTTTGCCTAAACATTACAATACAATAAGAATAATTTCCTGGTAGTAAGAGCTGTTTGACAGTGGGATACACTGCCTTGGCATGTGGTGGAATCCAGAGGCTGGATGTCTGGGGTGCTTTGATTATGAGTTCCTGCATGGCTGGGGGTTGGATTGAATAGCCCTTGAGGTCTCTTCCATTTTTTAAGAGTCTACTGTTTCAACAATTTGGAACCATAAATTGCAGGATTCAGGAGTTTTTTTAAAAAAAAAACAGGAACAGGAAACACACCTTTACTATTTGGCATTCCAAAGCTCTGCCACCTGTGATCATGAGAGAACTGGGCTAGCAATCAAGGCTCCTGGTATATTATGTCGATGCAAGCATCATTTCTGAATGATAAAGCAGACCAATGATTTATTCCAAAGACATTCTCATTTCATAAATATTTCCATGAAAGCTCAGAAAGCTTAATTATATGGCAATTTCCACCTCCCTCCCTCCCTTCCCTTCCTGGGAACGGCAGAATTATAAGCTAGCTGGCTCCCCTTTCCCCAGCTCAGCAGCCTGGTGATTTCTGATCATGCCTCTAATTGCTCAGAAGTAGAGACCACTCTCCTTTAAATGATTGCTAAATGATTCAGGAATCATATTTATTCAGAGCAATTGTTCCACTGATCTTTGCGGCGGCAGGGGTAGGGGGGAAAGGAAAACACATGGGCGCAGCAATGGTAGAAATATAATTCATTTTACAAACAGTATTTCTCAGCTCTGCTGCTGTACTGAACAAAATGTGTACCTTCTGTAATTATGTCATTAGGCCATTTTTTTAATTTAAAAAAATATCCCAAGAAAGCTGTGCTAATTGCCACTTGGCTGCATGAGGGGTTAGTTAGAAATTACTATTGCTGGCTTTGCAAAGCAAAACTCACAGAGGAAGCTGGTAGTAACTGAGAAAGCCCAAGGCAATGCAATGTTTAAACTTTCCAGAATGAGAACGGTTGGTCCAATCAATATTTAAGGGCTGACCCATCCTCCCTACTCCTTCTTCCTCTGCAATTTTTACCTGAGGCTCAGGAAACTCAAAGATTACAATATGACTTTCCTTTCACATCTTTTATCTTTCTTTCTTTCTTTCTTTCTTTCTTCTTTTCTTTTTTTTTTGGGGGGGGGGGTAGGCCTTCCTTCCAAAGATTGATTGAGAAAAGAGGGTGGTGCTTGGGACTTAAAAAATCATTACAAATATTTCACCATTAAGTTTATTTGCTGAATGATGCATAGAATTATAGATGGATGTCCAGTCCCTGTTCATGAATATTTCTTGTTTGCAAAAGTACCAATTATGCTCCCAGTCACAGAGGTGTAAATCTGTGGATTTACTGAGGTGCAGTATTGGATGCAGAGAGACAGCTTGATGCAGAGACTTGAATGCTTGACTAGAATTCTGGGAGACCAGGGTTTGAATCCCCATTCAACAATGACAACTCACTGGGCGACCTTGAGCTAGTCCCATTGTCTCAGCCTTCGAAGAAGACAATGGCATACCTTTTCTGAATAAATCTTGTCAGGAAAACCCAAGGATTGGATTGTCTATAGGTTGGAGCCAACTGAGGCACATAACATCAACAATATGTAGAGGACGCAAGGTCAATATTATAGCAACAAATTCTGTGAATTCTATGTTGGATGCAGTACAGCATTTCTTATACATTGCCTGTGGTGCAACAGTAATTAGAATCATAGAATCATAGAATCATAGAGTTGGAAGAGACCACAAGGGCCATCCAGTCCAACCCCCTGCCATGCAGGAACTCCAAGTCAAAGCATCCCTGACAGATGGCCATCCAGCCTCTGCTTAAAGACTCCTAAGGAAGGAGACTCCACTACACTCCGAGGGAGTGTGTTCCACTGTTGAACAGCCCTTACTGTCAGGAAGTTCCTCCTAATGTTGAGGTGGAATCTCTTTTCCTGCAGTTTGCATCCATTGTTCCGCGTTCTAGTCTCTGCAGCAGCAGAAAACAAGCTTGCTCCCTCCTCAATATGACATCCCTTCAAATATTTAAACAGGGCTATCATATCACCTCTTAACCTTCTCTTCTCCAGGCTAAACATCCCAAGTTCCCTGAGGCGTTCTTCATAGGGCAAGGTTTCCAGACCCTTCACCATCTTAGTTGCCCTCCTTTGGACATGCTCCAGTTTCTCCACATCTTTTTTGAAATGTGGTGCCCAGAACTGGACACAGTATTCCAGGTGGGGCCTGACCAAAGCAGAATAGAGTGGCACTATAACTTCCCTTGATCTAGAAACTATACTTCTATTGATGCAGCCTAAAATTGCATTGGCTTTTTTAGCTGCCGCATCACACTGTTGACTCATGTTCAGCTTATGGTCTACTTGGACTCCTAGATCCCTTTCACATGTGGTCTCATTCAGCCAGGTGTCCCCCATCCTATATCTGTGCATTTCATTTTTCCGCCCTAAGTGCAGAACCTTACATTTCTCCCCATTGAATTTCATTTTGTTAGCACTGGCCCAGCTTTCTAGTCTATTCAGGTCATTTTGAATTTTGATCCTGTCCTCTGGGGTATTAGTTACTCCTCCCAGTTTAGTGTCATCTGCAAATTTGATAAGTATGCCCCCAATTCTGTCATCCAAATCGTTAATAAAGATGTTGAATAGCACTGGGCCCAGGACAGAACCCTGTGGGACCCCACTGGTCACTTCTCTCCAGGATGAAAAGGAGCCATTGTTGAGCACCCTTTGAGTTCGGCCACTCAACCAATTACAAATCCATGTAACTGTTAACTTGTCTATCCCACATTTTGCAAGCTTGTTTGCAAGAATGTCATGGGGAACCTTGTCAAAGGCCTTACTGAAATCGAGGTATACTATATCCACAGCATTCCCTTCATCTACCAAGCTGGTAATTTTATCAAAAAAAGAGATCAGGTTCGTTTGGCATGACTTGTTTCTCTGAAACCCATGTAATTACAGAAGGGCATGTACTCATCATGACAGTTGCCACAGCTATGACCCCAGTGCCAATCCAAAAAAATCAAGTTGTTGTGCTAATCCATGCCAACAAACCACTTCTAACAGTGGAGTAACCCTTTGGTGAAGCTATTCCATCTTAATTACCCATACATTAGCAAAGCGGCCTAAGTTACCTCACAGGGATTGTTATGACAATAAAACAGTAGTTGGAAATGCAGTGCAGGTGACGCATATACACAACCCTAAGCTGTTGAAAATTGGTATAGAAATAAATAATACTAGCTAGATTGATTGTTTCCTTTCATATTATACAACTGTAGCATTTTGACACCATGCCACACACGCTAAATCTTGAAGTTTTTAATTCCATAGGGTATTTCCAATCCTCTGCTAGAGAGTTTGAGGGCCTCATTGAACTACAGATCCCAGAATGCAGCCATGGTGGTTAAAAAGGTATCAAAGTGCTATAATTGCATAGTATGAAAGAAGAGAGACAAAATACTTTCATGTTGTGAAGCTTACTAAAGTGGTGGTTGACTCTTCATCACTGGTAATGAGATGATCTCCTCCATTGCTCCACTGCTGAGCAGAGAACACCAACAATTGTATTTCAGAGGAGAGGGAACAGCAGCACATCTGACACATCCAGATCTGCTTCCTGTATGTCTCAGTATAATGTACTAGTACTGCATGTGGAAATACCTTACATCTGGCCATTCACCAACCCCTGGGCTTATTATAGAGCACTGTAGTTACCCCACTATCATTCTATACCTGGTAGAAAGTAGAGGTTGATGTCAGTAATGTCGGCCTCTGTCCCCATAACCAGAACTAAAACGATTACATCATTCACTGAGGTCCATTGGGATCCTCCAGGGGTTTGAATGGATGATGTAATCATTTCGCATCTGGCAACAGAGACATAGCCAAAAGCTTCTCAGATCCCTCTCTCATGCTTCACCAGGCATGGAATGGTGGTACAGTGGCTTTATAGTAGATCTAAGGCAGGCTTGGGTCAGTGCACAGGGAATAAGGGAATGTCACTGTTTTGATGCCCCCCTCCCCGATATATACACATATATGTATCAGTCAACATAAGGTTGGCTGATGTGTGTGTATGCCACTAATAGGATGCCATTCCCAGACTTCTCCAATATTTTGCCACTGCTCCCAGCACCAGGACCAGCTCAAGTCATTTTGCTGCTTGAGGCAACATAGCAAATATTGCTCCCCCACCAGTCAAAGTTTTTTAGCTGTGTTGTTTTTTTAAAAAAATGTAAGCCAGCTTGGCAACAAGAATTTGACAACAAGAATGATGATTGTTGGTGATGATGGCTGGAATCCTATTGGGGAGTTACAAATGTGTAAACTAGAATTCAAAGAAAAAGCCATGTTAGGTTGGATCAATATGCAAAGGCATCTTGAAGCACCTTCGAGACTAACTGAGAAAAATAAATTGGTAGCATAAGCTTTTGTATACTTATGCCTACTTCATGGGAGGCATGGAGTGTAGTGTGTTGGATCAGACCTTTATAGCTATCAATGTGCTGGTTGTATGTGTGCATAGCAATAGAAATGCAAAACTTTTGGGTATGGTGATAAGGTGACAAGTTCAGTTTTAATATTGGTTCTTGGGAGACAAAGGCAGGAGGAAAGATGTTGCCTAAAGCTAGGGTGAATAGGTATATGAATGGTGGAAGATGTTAGTGGCTTGTAGTATGATGCCGAATGGGAATCAGAAAGGAAATAGGATAAATTGGTCAAGAAACCCCTTATAAGGCTGGAGTGTTATAACAGGCATAGTGTGCCAGAAAACCCTTATCTCTGTTCAAGCCACTGTTGATGAGTAAATTCCAATTCTGCTGTTTCTCTTTCAAATATACCTTTGTAATTTTTCTGTTCAAGAACCGCTGTTCTAAGGTTCAAGATGCCAGGAAGACCAAAGTGTTCTGAAACTGGGTTTTGTGTATTTCCATTCCTAATGTCTGATTTATGTCAATTTGTCATCTGGCACAGACACTGACACTTCATGCATCTGATGAAGTAGACCACCTCTCCTCATGCAAGAGATCTCTCATGTGTGTGGGAACTCTGCTTCTGCCTGTAGTATTGGGGATCACTCATGAGAGCAGGTGGGAATGTCAGTCAGCTGCTTCCTGAGTGCCAGTGGAATGGACCCAGGTTTTTCATAGTGACAGCTTCCCAGTAAGTGGAGATTTTGTGTGTGTGTGTGTGTGTGTGTGTGTCGGGGGGGGATCAGGCTGGGATTCATTGTGTAGTTGTGTAACTATGGCTGTTATGCATGCATAACCCCTCAACAGGATTCCAGCCGATACTACTAATCATAATACAAAGCATCAACGGACCCTCATAAGGCCATGCAGTTCCTACCTTTGTCATATGATAGGTCTACCTCCATGAGTTTTTGTTTCTTTTTTCCTTTCCCGGGAATTCTTGTGTCTATAATTCTATAAATTGCCCAGTGCTTTCCACAAGTGGACTGGTTTCGTGTTGTGTTTGTTTACAAATATTCCCCCACATGCTAATTTCCCCACTAAAGGCCACCTCTCTCCAGTGCTAATTCAGGGCTTCAGGTTCAAGGGATTGTTCCATGCCCCTTCATAGAGTGTGTCATGTATGCAGCAAAACCTCCTTCTAATTGCACACTGAGTTACTGCCAACATGACCCTGACCACGGTATTACTTCCTGAATACCAGGCGTTGATGAACTATATATTTTTCTCTTGTGACAGGTTTATTCCTTTGTTGAAGAATTGTTTAAGAGCTATTTCATTGTATATTGCAAAGGTGTAATTGGGTTGTAGCAGGTTTATTTCTTTAATAGGTTAGGCAATAATTATATGTCACCCTTTTCAGCATGCGGGCCTTCTATTCTTCTTAACATGTGGATAGCTTTTATAACAGCATGGCTCTGAACACCCACCCTTGCCTCCCAACATCTAATGGAGAGAGAGAGACAGAGACAGAGAGATGGATATATAGGTTTATGCCTTTGTCAAATTACCACGCTAATCTTTAAAATAGCAAGAGCACAGTCTTATTAAAAACAGATAACTCCACTGTCATTTAGGATGAAATGGAGCATGGAACATGGAACCCAAAGCATCTCTGTGTAAAAATATAAGCCTATCAGCATTCCAGTCTTAAAATGGTTTTATGGTTTCATCATTTATCCACAAGAACTTGTGGGAACTGCAGATCTATATTATGGGGGAAGAGGGAGGGCTAAAGATTTCTAACAGTGAATTCTCAGCCTCCTAACTAAATTGTAGTTCCCAGGATTCCTTTGGAGAAACCATGGCAGTTAAAAATGAATATGTAGAAGATTTTAGTATAGCTAGAAGGCTGCTGTGAGTTCTAGTTTTGGGGAGAAGGTGGGATATAAATAATATAAAAACAACAATATACACTTGAGGGCAATAATTACACAGTACACTGGGTTTGCTCATAAGCTCTGTAAACTAGTTGAAATTATGAAGTCTAAAAACAATTATGAAGTCTAAAAACAATTTCAAAAATTAACTTTGAAGTTTTAAATAAATCTAATTTAAATAAGATTAGAGGGTGTGGGGAAAATTTGCCACACTTTTGCTCTTTCTCTTGAACCATCTTAGATCCAGGAGATGTCTTCCTTTAAACAGGAGATGGCCCAGAATTCAACTCATGACTGCAGCAGACCAGGGAAATGCCAAGGCTGGAAGAAGTATAATATAATCTCTGGGGTGAGGGCAAATGGGGTGGGGGTCAATGCAGCCCAGTGAGGATAATGCATGCTTAGTGTGCATAGAATCTGCACTTGGGAAAAATAAGTCACCGGGAATATTTGGCACACCAACAGAGTTGTGTCAATCTACTATCTACTCTAGTTCTAATTAAAATCTGTCAACAAATATGGAAAACAAAATAATGGTCCACATATTGGAAATGCTCAGTATACATTCTAATCCCCAAGAAAGGGGACATTAGGGATTGCATTAACGACAGGACCATTGCATTAGTTTCTCCTGCAAGCAAAGCAATGCTCAAAATTCTATAACAAAGACTTTTACCATATTATAGAGTGAGAAGTACCACATATCCAGGCTGGGTTCAGGAACAAAAGATGCACTAGGGATTATATCCCAAACACACATTGGATAATGGAGGGCACCAAGAATTTCACAATAAAATCAACCTGTGCTTTATAGATTATAGCAAAGTCTTTGATTGTATAGATCCTGGACTGCTCTTAAAGAAATCGCTGTGCCACAACATTTGAGCAACGTGATGAATAACCTGTACTTGGGACAAGAGGCTACTATTGGGAAAAAATACAGAGAAATTGGCATCCAATTAGCAAGGGAGCAATGCAAGGCTGCATTTTATCATTCTACCTATTTAACCTGTATGTTGAACATACCATACATAAAGCAGGATTAGACTCAGAGGAAGGAGGCATGAAAAATGGAGGAAGAAACATCAGTAATTAAAGATATGCAGATGACACCATACCGAGAGTAGAGAATAGCAAAGACTTGGAATAATTAGTGAAAAAAGTCGAAGAAGAAAGAGCAAAGAGTTTACAGTTGAACATTAATAAAGGTTTACAGCTGAACATTAATAAAGCAAAAATTATAAACACAGATGATTTACATGACTGATGAACTGAAATAGTTCAAGATTTTCCATAATGTGGCTCAGCCATTCATCGGAATGGAAGCTGCAGTCAAGAAATTAGAAGATGTCTAGGACTTGGTATGGCAGCTATGAAAAAACTAGACACGATCCTGATGTGTAAAGATATAACACTGAATACTAAAGTTAGGATTGCCCATACTGTCATTTTTCCCATTTCTATGTATGGTTATGAAAGATGGACAGTGAAGAAAGCTAATAGGAAGAAAATCAACTCTTTTGAAATGTGGTGCTGGAAAAGAGCTTCACAGTTATCTCTGAGTGCTAAAAAGACATAAATGGAGCAAATCAAGCCCAAAATTTCCCTAGAAGACAAGATGACTGAACTGAGACTTTCGTACTTTGGACATGTCATGAGAAGACATGACTCACTGGTTGTTAAGGTAAGATATTAGGAAAAGAGGAATACCACATTCCAGACCAGTAGACTCAATCAAGGAAGCCACAGCCCTGAATCTGCAAGACCTGAACAGGGCTGTAGATGACAAGGTGACTTGTAACTCTCTTATTCATGGCATCTCCATAAGTTGAATTCAACTTGATGACAGTTAATAATAACAACGACAACTGCTAGAAATTTGGAAATAAAGAAAATTTCAGTAGAATCCAAACTGAAGTAGCAATGTGCTCTTCCCCTCCCCTATGTACCTACACCCCTGCTCCCACTTTAAAGAAAGTCATTATGAGTAAACTGAGTAGTCTGTTCCAGGAGGGGAAAAAACATATGTAGAGAGCTACACAGCTAAAATGAAAATATCTTTAAAATGTCTGAGGGAATTAAAATGTTTTAGGCATATGGCACATTAGCCACATGTTTAAACATTTGCCTTTAGCTGCACAAATGTGCAACCAGTGGAATGTGCTTAGTGAGCTACACAGATTATCTCTAACTGCGCTAAGCTGCATATGTTCTGTATGGGATTGGGTAAGAAAAGTGTCAGATCAGATGCTCCAAGAGGCTTCATTCCTGCCCCATGTAATCTACTTTCACATTCCTCTCTGCAGTCAAGCACCACCAGGACAGATAAGGGAGAGCCTAACAGTGGGAGATTAGAATCACAGCACTTTTAGTCTCCACAGTTCAAATTTGTGCATTGCATGGATGTATGAAGTATGGTCTCTGCTGGTTGATTGATTTTATTTGGAGGAGTTATATCCTGCTATTCAGGTTACACCTTCTTCTATTTTTTATGTCAGGTTTGAAACCTGTTTTCAGCAACCCTGTCCATAAGGTACTTAGAAATCTCTGGTTGGAATACTGTATGGCATATTATGAATGCATAAGCAGTGTAGTTACAGTGCTATGTAGTGACTGCTGCCCCAGTCCCCCCAGTCCTGCTCTTACTGGGCAGCAGCTGCTTAGATCAATGGGGTCTGTTTCCCTGTCACTTGACTGCTATTCCCACCCCCTTGTATGAGCGATCCCCAGTATGAGAGGTAGAAACAGGACTATTACAATTGTCATGTTCCAATTTCTTCTCATGCTGGAGACTGTACATATAAGGGAGGTGGGACTATCAGCCAGCTGCTTCCCAATCAATAAAGGAACAAATTCCTGTAGATCCCAGTGGCTGATGCCTGGTAATGGGGAATGATGTAGCCCCTAAACTAAGGGCTACATGAGGATCATGAATACCTAGCAATCACAAGTGTGAAACTCTAGAGTACAAATTTGTAACTGCCATACATAGTGTTTGAGTGTTGGACTACGACTCCAGAGTCCAGGGTTTGATTCCCCATTCAGCCATGGAAAACCACTTTGGGCAAGTCATATGCTCTCAGCCTCAAAGGAAGGCAAACAAACTTCCTCTAAACAAATCTTGTCAAGAAAACCCCATGGCCTTGGGGATGCCATAAATCAGAAATGATTTGAAGGCACACAACAACAACAACAAGAACAACAAGAACAACAACAAACTGACATACAGGATTCCAGCCTGTGTGTGGATGTGAATGTGTTTGTTTGCTGCTTTTTCCCCTGTCCCAAACTCAAGATGGTTTTCAGAATTAAAAAGAAATACAGCATACCAGCAAACCAGCTATCCATGGTTTGGAGCACCCATGGCTAGCCCTGCCCCATATAAGACAATGGTAGTACATGTACTCAGCTGTGCTGACATGGAGATGTGCATGTCACAATCTATAGACTTACATGGACTGGGGATCTGGTGATATTTCATATCTGCAGGGGGAAGGGTCAAAATGCCTGCTGATGTGGAGGGCCCACTGTATAGGTTTCAAAAGATGCATCAGACAAAACTTAAGAATATAATTTAACCATCAGTAAAATTCAACACAGCAAAAACATGACTATTTAAAAGAGCAACAACTAATATAAGCAACACAGTGCACCATTAAGGCCCCCTTTCCCCTGAGCAAACCACCCTCAAAGACTTACTAGAACATACAGAAGACTAGCAAGGAGGCTGCCAGTCTAACCTTTCCAGGAAGGAGTTTGAGAGCATAGGAGCAGCCACCAACAAGGCCCTCTCCCAGGTGTAACTGAGAGGGTGGTGGAACAGAGGAAAGCTCTAGTATATTGCTGCCAAATGCAACAGAGAATCCTAGCTGTTTTACCAAACTACAGTCCCAGGACACTGTGGAATGGAACCATAGCAGTTAAAGTGTATGAGACATAGAATCATAGGATTGGAAGAGACCTCATTCATTTTGTCGTTCATTTTGGACCCTGATTCATACAATCATAGAATCACAAAGTTGGAAAAAGACCTTAAAGTCTATCAATTCAAACCCTTTGCCATGCAGAAACTCATAATTAAAGCACTCCCAACAGGTGGCCTTCCAGTCTCTGTTAAAAAACCTCCAAAGAAGTAGATTCTGCCACTTTCTGAGGGAGTGGGTTTCACTATTGAACAGCTCTTACTGTCAGGAAGTTCTTCCTAATGTTGAGCTGAAATCTCTTTTCCTGTAAATTGAACCTATTGCTCCAGGTCCTAGTCTCTGGTGTAGATGGACTCTGGGATGTTTTTGGATGCAGCTGCAATTGTAAAAGCAGCAGCAACATAAAGCTCCTCTAGCATTGTGCTCGTAGGTTTATTTCACACTACACAACTACAGCACTTTGATATGACTTTAATTTCCATAGCTGCACTGTAAGACATCCTGGGATTTATAGTTTGTTGTGGCAGCAGGTTTTCTTGAAGAGAATTCTAAATGCTGCATAAACCTGCAAATTGCAGGATTCTATAAGTGGGAGCCAGAGCAACTAAAGTGGTATAAAAAGGCAATATAGGCCTGGTACAGATTGGCAGAAAGGGGCAGCCAGATGCCACCCTTTTCTGCCCCAGATGGAGGCCACAGCAATCAAATGCCGTAGGCCTCCACAAGGCCTGGGTTCTTTCTACGCTGCGTGCTGGGCACCATTGGCATGCTCGTGCACAATGATGATGTCCATGTGGCACAGTGCTTTTTGGTCGCTGTGCCACGCAGACATCATTTATAACTCCATTTGGGCTCTTAGAGCAAATGCCACTTTCCCACATTAACTTGACAAGGACATGACCAGATGGACAAACGTATGGACAGGTGCGCACAATCATGGCACCCACATGTTGATAGTAGGGCTAGGCACATGTGGACACCCAGCCCTACAGAACCCTAATTTCAGCCCCAGGCCGGTGCAAAGCAGTGGTCTGTACCAGGCCATAGTGTGAAAGAGAGCTTACTGATGTTTATGTTTTGAAAGTGTTAAATCTGAGCAACATAGAAGCCCTTTGCACAATAACATTTAGAATTTGGACTTGAACTTGGGAGATAACATTCTTGAAACTTACTGAGTGACTTTGGACCTGGGGTGTAGCTGGACGGATGTAGCTGGGTGAGTGCATTGGCCTCCAAAGAATTCTGCCCTGTGAATGATACTTTCCTTTTTAGCATTGCAGTAACTTAAACTTCAGTTGAGCATTTTGAAATACAGGGACAGGCAAAATTACCAAGAGAATGAGAACATGGCAAATAAAAGAGGTCTATATGAATGATTTCCAATGTCTCACTCTTTGCAATGCTAGAAATGTGGAGAAAGAAGGAAAATGTCATTAGTAGGGTAGTAGTCTTATTTGGAGGGGGTGATGCCCTCATTTTGCCATCTCCGTAGCTACATCTTGCTCACTTTTCACCAGCAAGCAAAGACCTTCTTATTTAAACAAGCCTTAAGTTTTTAACTGATCAGGATAGCACAATAAATAGGTTTTAATGTGCTTGTAGCTGCTTTAAATTAATGTTTAAATTAAGTGGACTGTGTTTAATGCTTTTTTAATTGTTGCATCTCAGACTGTTTTAGCTGCATTGTTTTATTGTATGGCGTGATCCACTTTGGGTCCCATATGAGAGAAAAACAGGATATAAATTAAATAAATAAACAAATCAATAATTTTGTCATTTGTTATTGTGCACAGGGCTTTCATATGTTGCTCAGATTTCATACTTTGAAAACATAAAAAACAGTAAGCACTTTTTCACACTATATTGCTCTCAGTTGGATTTCGAGGATTTGTGTGAGGACAAAGGACTGTGTGTGTAGACAGGAGAGGCCAGTGGCAGCACTAGGGTTGGTGTTACATAGTTTGGTAACTTATGGTTTCATCCCATGGACCTCTTAGAATGGGGGTGCAATTGAGAACCCATCATCCTGCCACTTTCACTATCCTGTTTGCCCTTGGGGAGCTAGCCAGGCGCCTAGCATGAAGCCTCAGTGTCTTGCAGAAGTGTTAAGCAGAGAGAGGAAGAAAGAGTCCAAACTCACCAAGGCATCAGTAGAAAAACAGAGGTAGTCTAGTCCAGTCCGGGTCATTCATGAGACAGTATTCAGTCTAGGGAAGCAATCCAAAGGATAAGCAAAAGAATAGCCAGAGCCTAGGCAATAGGAAATCAAACAAAGAACAAGACACTGGCATGGCTTTCTCCCAAGGAAAAGGATGGTTGTCAGCCATACTGGGTCAAGGGGGGTGCTGAATTATTTATAGTCCATCTATGTCTTGCAGGTGCTCCCTCTGTGTAGCGTGCTTCTTACTTAAATGCTGAGAGTGCTGGCAGCTTGTTCTTTCCTGGTGCCTCTCCACAGGGTTGGGTCCTGGTAAGTCTGTCTTTTCACCTGAGGGTTGTGGCTGCAGGCAACCTGTCCTGTGGCTGCTGGGAACTCTGTTCCTGTGTTGGCTGTAGACTCGCCTAGGATAGGTTTGTCTTAGGGTCGCCACCAGAAATTACTTGAAGGCACACAACAACAAACAACAGTAACAAATAAATGAATAGCAAAGACTTCAGCAGAGAAGAGAAAAAACTATGCAGCTTTGAGGAAGAATAGGAGATGAATGTTTATGGGAAATATGTTTTTCAAAGAAGAAGAATGACACAGAACCAGCTCAGTAATATTTTTTTTCCCAGCATGACAATGTTTGTGCTGAAATTGTGGCTACATTGCTTGCACTTGCTCACTTGAATATGCCCTTTGCCTTCTCTCTGGGGGCAGACACTTTGCAAGTGCTTCTCCTTCAGGTTTTTACCAGTCTCATATTTCTTTCCACACACTTCAGTTTTCACAGCTAAATGCCTTATGGCAGCCAAGGAAAGTTAAGTACTTTAGTGTCAGAATCAGAGGAAGAACACATGGAAAGATAATTTACTTCCTTCCACACTGTAACCTAAAAACATCAGAGTCATTTAGACTAGGTGTGACCTAAAAGGGAGAATGGGACTATTTTTGAGTGTGTGTCTAGGTCAAAAGGTACGTTCTGCTTTTAGCAATTTTTCAAATTGCCAAAATTTTGCAGGGATATGTTACTAAGGGGAATAAAATGTCCACTTATTCAGGAGCAATTGCTGTGCATAGATTGGTTTTGATCTCAGTGATGTTGAGTCTTCGCTATGTCATCTCTGATGTGCTAGGATCACCCATATGATAAGGAAATACTGCCCTCACTTTGAACTGGCTTAATTAGTTTATAACAAAAACCTCTCTTCTGCCTTTCCATTTCAATTTGGGATGCTCAAGACAGCTTACAGTGTGATGGTAAAGAATTAAAGCATGAATTGATAAGATATCTAAATTAATTTGCACAAGTTTGCACCTTCATCATTCCTTTAATGCTTACACTCCTACATTGACACATAACAAAAAGCTGATCAGTTTATATAGTATTGTGATGTGACTTTCACAGTATGATCCCCAATTGGCTGGGATTTATTGGAGATGAGTGAGAGAGTTTGCAACAAAGCAGCAGGAGATAGGAAGAACCAAATGTCTGCAAAAATAAGTTTGATTTACTGTATTAAGTATGCTTTTGTCTGCCCTCACTAACAGTTCCATCACCCTTCTTTCTGGCAGGAACAGAGGACTTCTAGAATTGACCACATTTCTCTAACTGTGGCAGTACAGAGAAAAGAAAAAGCAGGTTTAGGCAAGTCTTCTCTTACTTGTTTTCATCTTCTCCCAAACTGCTGTGCAAATGACAAAAAGGCTTGCGGAAAAATGACTTGCACAGATATATAAATAAGGTGCTGAAATGAGAAATGTCTGTTATATCCTTGGTTATTGAGACCCCAACTCAAATGATAAAATTGCCTATATCTCTTCCAGCCTGTCCCCCTGCTGCCTATTCTTGCCAGAAGGCTGGAAGGAGAGGCAAGAACATAGGCTGACATCCTTTTGGTATCTTACACATGTGTAAGCTCTCTTTTGAATATGTTTCTATTGAATATGGTTATATTCAATCTAATATTTGGACAGCAGATTTATACATGAGGTGGTATTTCACTTCTTTCTGCATTGAGATTTCATGATGTGGAAGGTGCATTGTTTCACATTGTGAATTGATTGCATGGTTGTGCATTATGGATTCATTGGTTCTGCAATGTCACAATTCTGTAATGAGTTGGCATTGCACAAATGAGAAATAACTCCATAAGTATAAAGTTATTCAGTGTTTCCTTAATGTAGGATTTTGGTTATAGAAAGATTAGAAGGAGCTATGATAGCTGGCTGGCACCTAGAATTATGGATCTGTTAACTGCTCTGTGTTAAGTGTTCATGATCCTGGCACTATTGCCAAAATCATAAATGCCCCCTGAATCCCACCTTGAAGCCGAGGGATCTATGCCAAGTGCCAGCAGAACAGACATCCATAACTTAGAGTGGCTTCTGGCTGTTAAGGTCAGTTTGAGGAGTCAGCCAAGAAGACAATATTTAGTTATGCATTTGAAACTGTCAGTGATGTAGGGTTTTAGCTTTCCAACGTCTGCCAGTGAAGACCAGCTGAGAGAGTGTTTGCCCTCCTTCTACCTGGGCTCTTCCCATGCCTTGGCTCCTGGACTTAAAGAGGAGGAATGGCCCTCTTTCCCTCATCTCCAACATCTGCCAGTGAAGACCGGCTGAGAGAGTGTTTGTTTGCCCTCCTTCTACCTGGTCTCCTCCCATGCCTTGGTTCCTGGACTTAAAGAGGAGGAATGGCCCTCTTTCCCTGATCTCCAACATCTGCCAGTGAAGACCGGCTGAGAGAGTGTTTGTTTGCCCTCCTTCTACCTGGGCTCCTCCCATGCCCTGGCTCCTGGACTTAAAGAGGAGGAATTGCCCTCTTTCCCTCCTTTCCAACATCTGTCAATGAAGACCCGGCTGAGAGAGTGTTTGTTTGCCCTCCTTCTACCTGGTCTCCTCCCATGCCTTGGCTCCTGAACTTAAAGAGGAGGAATGGCCCTCTTTCCCTCCTTTCCAACAACTGCCAGTGAAGACCAGCTGAGAGAGTGTTTGTTTGCCATCCTTCTATCTGGGCTCCTCCCATGCCTTGGCTCCTGGACTTAAGGAGGAGTCGTGTTTCCCCCTCCCCCCCCCCCTTTTTAGATTGTGTATAGTTCACATTGTTTCTAGGACTGGGATGGGGGTTGAGAATGGGGATTATTTTCTTTTTACTTGTTTTGGTATGTTAATTGTTATGTATTTTGCTTTGTTAATTTTTATTTTTGGGGGGGGGCTGTTTTTTGTTATAATTACTATGTATTTTGTTGTTGTTGCTATAACAGCTATGTATTTTTGCTTTGGTAATTGTTATGTATTTTGCTTTGCTAATTTTACTGTTACTTAAATTACTATGTATTTTTGTTGCTATAATTGTTATGTATTTTTCTAGTTATTGTTATTGTTAATTGATATCTGATTTTATTGTTATTGTTTACTACATTGCCATTTGTTTTTTAATTCATGTATATTGTTATTGTGTGTATAATCCCCTCTGTTGTAACCCGCTTGCTCAGAGGGGCGGGCTAGAAATAAAAATTATTATTAAAATTATTATTATTAGCTGCCATCTTTAAAATGTATGAAGGGCCATCACACCATAGATGGGGCAGCATTGTTTTGTTTTGTTTTTAATTGCTTAAGACAGCAGGCCCTAGAACTCCAAGACCTTAGGATGGCCAGGAAGGCATTGTTTTTGTGCATTTTGTGCCAGACCAGGAAAAACATATACTTGATACATCTTCACAGTGATGTGAAACCCTTATGGGATATAAAAAGCACATCATTTTAATATACATTATTCAATCTGGGACTTGATTCAGTGCTAAGCATGACTGGTTGCCATTTTTTTCTTTTCAAAGACTCCCAGATTGGCAAGAGCATTTCTCTCCCTCCCTCCCTCCCTCCCTCCCTCCCTCCTTCCTTCTTGTTCTGTACTCTTTCACCAACATGTTTGCATTGGTACCTATTAGTAGGTGATCTTGATCCATAGATAGTTAGTGCTCAGGATTAGTGGAAAGTCTTAAGCACGGGGGAGACTCTTTGAGACAGTTACTCTTCATATGAAAAAAGTAATGACAGAGCAGTGGGCTTAGAACATTCCTCTTCCTTATGTGTTGACTTTAACCCCCAAATAATACTGTACATAATGACTATTATCTGGGAGTGGGCCACCATATTTTCAAGTGAATGGATAATTCTAAAGCACACTTTGAAAAACATATTTCTACTCCAGCACATTAGCATTAATTAAAACACCTCTGACCAGTACAGTATGATTCCTGCACCCACGAGGTTTTGCTAGAACTACCACCACCACCACCCTATATACTTCAAACAACAAATAATAGGGAATCCTATTATTTTCAATGAGAGGAACAACTTCCAGAACAAGTATACCATAGAATCACACTGGAAGGACCTAGAGATGCCTAGAGAGAATGTATTTCTCTCACTGAAAATGCCCAAAGAGAATATATTTTTTCAGATGTAAATATCAGATCTTGGATATCAGATCTGGGAATATGGAGTGGTTGATGACATTCTTGACAGTGGGGCAATGAATCTGCTCTGGGCTTTATTACACAGTTTCAAGGAGCTATTGAATGAGCTGAACTCTATTCCCTCAAAAGATTCAGTACTTTGGATAGTTCTTTGAAAGTCAGCAGTAACATTTTCCATCCTTCTGACATGGACTGCATGTCCTGCTTCTGACAGCCACATTTTTCTCCCTGTAAGACATATTTCATTCTCCTTCTGTAGGCGACCAATTCTTCTTCATTAAGAATGAATCATTTTAGTGAGCCTTAGTTCTTTCAATTTTTCAAACTTCACAGAACATTGGAAGCTAGTTTTTGCCCATTCAGACACCCAGACTCATCTACTCTGACTGGCACAGCCTCAGCTAAAGCATGTCTCCCATCATTTGCTTATCTAGTCCCTTTAAATTTGCAGATGCCTGGTGTTGAACCTTCTACATTCAAAGCGTATACCTTCCTTGCCTGTTTCTCTTGTGTCTTTTCCCATAAGTCTGAAACTTGGCATGCTACTGTTGAGAAACCATACCCCTATAACAAAACAGGCCAGGAAGGGTTGAGAGTTATGCATGCAATCCCTAAACAGCAGAGGATTTTGCACATCCTTTGTGAATCATTCATTGAATCAACAGGTCCATTTCTAGAAAGATTTTGGAGTGTTTTTCCTCAAATATTGGATGTTTCAGTCTTCTTAGGCATACAGAGTTCTTGGTTATACCAATCATTGTTGTTATTGTGTGCCTCCAAGTTATTTTTTATTAATGGTGACCCTAGGCAAGTTTCTTCAGAGGGGTTTTGCCATTGCCATCTTCTGAGGCAGAGAGACTGTGACTTGCTCAAGGTCACCCAGTGGGTTTTTATGCTCCATCTTGGATTTGAACCTTAGTCTCCAGAGTTGTAGTCCAACACTCAAACAATAATACCATGTTTACAATTGTAAATGACATGACCAGACGCATCCAGATGCACACACCAGGGGCCCATCCTCACTATGCAATTATAGCACCATTATTCCACTTTGACTGCCATAGGTCCACCACCTTATGGAATCCTGGGTTTTTCAGTTTATGAAAGGGCTGTGAGTATTCTAAGTCAGAGTGTTTTAGTGCCCCATCAGACTACCAGTCCAAGGAATCCATAGGATGGAACTGTTGGGATAAAAAGTCCCAAGGAAAATGTACAATGTGTGATGGCCAAAGACCATTCAAGAACATCAGCCAGTCAGATGCTGGCTGGGGGAATTTGAACATTCTGTTGACAGTTGGGTTTGGCAGTTAGGTTTGACAGCTGGGCTGAAGATTCCATTAGAATCAGTTGACTCTGTGGCTGCTTCTGTTGATAGATGGTGGACTTGTATTGATATTTGTAAATAGCTCCGTACATACTGTAACTTCTAAGAATAAAAGCCTCATTGTAGAGACCTTTATCTACAGTGTCCTTCAGTTATTCTGGAAGAGGAGAGGGTGAGGTAGTTCTCCAACTCAGAAGCTGCTGCCTACCCTACAGTCGCGAAGGTGATCCTGGCACCAAACAGCCGTGGTACCTCATCACGGATTGCGCTACTCAAATGCTAACAGGAACCAGACCACTTACATTGGTGGCAAGATATATCAACCTATTGCTATGTTACTCAAAAACTGAGTTACATTTAAACATTGCAGCATTGGGGGGTTGTCTGTACAGTTCCTTTGTGGAAGATTGTCGTTGTGTTCCTTCAAGTCATTTCTGACTTATGGCGATCCTATCACAGAGTTTTCTTGACAAGAGAGAGTGTGATTTGGCAAGAGAGAGTGTGAGGCTGAGAGAGCGTGACTTGCCCAAGGTCACCCAGTGAAACTTGGTCTCCAGATTATGACTGCATCCATGCTGTAGAATTAAGGCAGTTTGACATCACTTTAATTTCCATGGCTCAATGCTATGGAATTCTGAGATTTGTGGTTTTGTGATTTAGCCTTCTCTTTCAGGCAGATCTTGTGCCAGAACAAACTACAGTTCCCAGAATTCCATAGTGTTGAGCTGTGATAGTTAAAGTAGCACCAAACTGGGTTATTTCTGCCATGCAAATGCAGGCACAGTCCAGCACTCAAAACCACTACACCATGTGTCTTTTCTGGAAGATATAGCTTTGTTATTCTCCTCCTCAGATATGGCATGGCATGGGATTAATTATTCCTACAGCATTCTGTCTAACTTGCCTATCGCCAATCTCTCTCTCTCTCCGAAATGTACAGCCTGTCCCTAAGCCCAATTTTATTACAGTTCAGGTTTGCCATTAGAAAACACTTAGCATGAAGCACATGCTGCAGGCATAACACTCTTTACAATATAATGTTTGGATGCAATTTGGTTTTTCAGTGGAGAGGTTTCCGCCACACTACAGATGGCTCATGTGCCTCTTATTCAAATCACAGAACACTGCAGCATTGTATCCGAGGTCCTTAGGAACTACTCGGGTTTCTGACAAACCATCTTGATATGCATAAGCTGGTGTCACTTTTGGGATGCTGACTGTCACAGATTCACAATTCTTTTGAAGTGTTTTCTTTTTAAGGGAAGAGATGATAAAGAACTCTTGAGTAAACATTTGTTAATAACACCACACACACAGAGAGAGAGAACAAGCCTTGCTGTCACAGCAAACCTTTGTTTGACGCAATCTTAAGTAGCCTTCTCCTGCCCCATATCAAGACCTATTTTGTCAAGTAAACATTCTTTTCTTGACATATGGTTTCAGAATTAACTTTCTTTGTTGTCTGCAATTACATATGAAGCCATGATTGTCCAAGTTTTTAAGGTGTTACAGTCCTTTCCCTGTATACTAGACCAGCAGCCCTGGTGGTGCAGTGGTTAAATGCCTGTACTGCAGCCACTCACTCAAAACCAGAAGGTGGCGAGTTCAAGACCAGCAAAGGGCTGAAGCTCGACTCAGGCTTGCATCCTTCCGAGGTCGCTAAAATGAGTACCCAGATTGTTGGGGGGCAAATAGCTTACAATTGTAAACCGCTTAGACACTCCTTAAGGGTATGAAGCGGTATATAAATGAATCTGTTTGTTTTGTTTGTTTTGTTTGAAATTTCTAGTCCTTAGGAGCATTGGCGATTGCTTGTAGTTACTAGTTAATACACAAACACTTCTAGTTAGATGAAAGCACTGGAGTGAGATGTGTTGGGTGTAGCCAGCAAATGATTAACAGAATTTGGAACTGACTTTGAAGACTATGTCTTAGAGAAGGTAATCCAAAGGTTTTGCTGTTTTGTGCCTGTAAGATGATTTTGACTTATGGCAACCCTAAGGTGAACCTATCATGGTGTTGTTGGGGTTTTGTTTTGCAAGATTTGTTCAAAGGATGTTTGCCATTGCCTTCCCCTGAAGCTGAGAGAGTGTGACTTGCCCAAGGTCACTCTGAGGGTTTCATAGCTGAGCAGAGAATCAAACCCTGGTCTCCAGAGATATAGTCCAACACTCAAACAACTATGCCATTCTGACTACCCATTCTTTAAACTGATAAGCATTGAGTAAAATAAACAAGTAAGAAGAAGGGAAGATTCCCTCCATATTTTTTTCTACACAGAACGTGACTTTCTGAAGTGACTCATTTTCTGAGTGACTTTCCCCACAAGATACAGAATTGGAGCTTGGAAAAGTTGCTTTTCTGAAACAGAAGCATTCAGAATATCTCAGCCAGCCTGGTTACATTTCCTGTTGGCTGAGGAACTTCAGAGTGTTGTGTTCCAAAGCAACAAAAACAACAACAACAACAACAACAACAACAACAACAGTAACTTTTACAAGCTTTGTTTAGAACGTAGCACATTATCTCTTATTAAGTGATATAATGGTAATATAATATAATTGGAAGAAGAAATTAATTACAACTAACATATTACTCTGAACTCAGATAATTCCAAATTTAGTTAATTTGTTGCTGCTTTACAGACTAGCATTGTATGTCAGGGTGGGTTGCCAATTAACACATTTGCCAGCTAAGGAGCAAAAATGCCAATATTGCCCAAATACAGTTCTCTTTTAATCAGGAAAATGAAAGCATGCAAAACAGCATGTGCTTCCACTTCTGAACCCATTCAAATGTTTGAGGTGCTCCCACCATGACATTTTGGGGCATCAAGATCATGTAGATGTTGCTTTCAGTGACGTTGGTATTAACTTAAACATAAGGGGTTAAGCTCTCCCCAGTGCCAAGCTTAATAATATGTCACAATGCAGCGATACATGTGTGGTGAGGGGGTGGGGGGAGATTATATGAGTGATTATGATTTTGTGGGTCATTTTGATGCATCTTCTCACCCTTTGGAAAGGAGAATGCTATTTTGGTGAGAAAGTCTGTCCTTTTCTATTTTGGCGGACTCCATCTGTTTTGAACCACAATGATCTGGATTCCACATTGTTACCCATGCTTCATCAACTCATTCAAACTCATTCAAACCAACTCATTTGAAATGTACTGGAGAAGAATGTTGAGAACATTGTAGACAATGAAAAAGACAAACAAATAGGTTCCTGGACAGAGCAAGCACAAACTCTCCCTGGAAGCCAAGATGATCAAACTGAGGCTGTCATACTTTGGCCATGGCACGAGAAATCAGGATTCATTTAAACAACAATAATGTTAGAAAAGGTGGAAGGAAGTAGAAAGAGAGGAATAATGGATACAAGGTACAGGAAAAGAGATTCCAGCTCAACATTAGGAGGAACTTCCTGACAGCAAGGGCTGTTCGACAGTGGAACACACTCCCTTGGAGAGTGGTGGAGTCTCCTTCCTTGGGGGTCTTTAAATAGAGGCTGGATGGCCATCTGTTGGGGATGCTTTGATTTGAGAGTTCCTGCATGCCAGGGGGTTGGACTGGATAGCCCTTGTGATCTCTTCCAGATCTGCGGAGTTTATCACACAGGCTCCAAACAAACAGCTTCATTTATATACTGCTTCATACCCTTAAGGAGTGTCTAAGTGGTAAGCTATTTGCCCCCCAACAATCTGGGTACTCATTTTAGCGACCTCAGAAGGATGCAAGCCTGAGTCGAGCTTCAGCCCTTTGCTGGTCTTGAACTCGCCACCTTATGATTTTGAGTGAGTGGCTGCAGTACAGGCATTTAACCACTGCGCCACCAGGGCCGCTCTCAGAACAGAACAGAGGGGCCAGGAAGGGAACAGAATGAGTGGGGGACACATTTTATCGCACACACAAGTCCCTCATTCATTCAGTTCCCTACCCTTCCGTTCTCAGTCCTTTCCAGAGAGGAGGAGATTTTAAAGAACTGTTTTGAACTGTTATCAAAAATCTTCTCCTCTGGAATGGGCTGGGAATGGATGGGGAATGGAATGGAAGGAATGAGGGACTTGTGTGTGCAAAAAAATGTGTCCCCCACTCCCTCACTTGTTCCAGGCCTCTTCCGTTCTATTCTGAGAGCGGTCATAAACTCCTATAATTCTATGATTCTATGATTCTGTGTATACCAAATGGATAGATTCTATCAAGGATGCCACGGCCCTGAGCAGAGTAGTTGAAGACAGTGGAGCTTAGAAGTCAACTCAAAGGCAATTAACAACTCAATGGCAGTTAACAACAACAAACCCATGCCTCCTGGGCAGAGTCAAGTTGAAATGCAAAACATTCAGAGGGCCCTAGGTTGGAGAATGCTGGGATAGAATTCTATTAGAAGTGGGTAACATACAGTATAACCCATGGGCCACTGTTGCCAGTACAACTATCTGAATGACATTCAGTGCTGCTGCAGTGAAAACATTTTGACTTTCTCTCCTCTTCTGGAAAGGAAGTGGGCACTCTACCCTTCTATTCTTCAGGGATCTCTGGTATGACAAGATCTTCTGGCACCTTTGTGCACCACAGAGAGCTATCCCAGTTGCTGTCACATTTCAGAGATAATTGGGCCAAGAACTTAACTTTAGAATTTCAGCAGTAGAATTTCAACCACTTGGTTGGGAAAGGCTATTCAACAATGGTAAGTTGTCTATTCCTGCCATAAACAGTTGGCCCTGCTGATACCTATGTCTGAACACATTCACTATCAAGGAAAATACATCAGCCATTTTTTTCTTGACAACACAGACAACTCCAAGCACACTCATTTGTTTCAAATATAGTCAATAAGGTTTGTTTTTCCAGGGTTTGATATGCTACTTTGGTGATTGCCTACATAAGATAAAATGTGTCCTCAAATGCTGAGCTGTCAGAGTAATATTCACAAATCACTCATGTTGCTGTCACTAGTAGACAGTAAATATTTTAGGCCATATTGAAAAATAATATTTCTTCATTTCAAATCCTCTATTCTGGCTTGCTGAACACAGCTCTCAAAAGAGCTTGTTGGGATTAATCAAAATCAAGAGGGTTGTCGGTACTATTTTGGGGAGGAAAATTGTTGAACTGTTTTTAAAAAATATACAACCAAATAGCAAACTTCAAAGGACATTTTTTGAAATGGATTTTTCAAACAACCCATATGTACCAAATGTAACCAGCAAAATACCTGCTGCAGGAACATTCAAAGAAAACAATAAACTCTGAAATAAAATAGAGTTGAATTATCAAGATAAAACTACAAACTTATGAGATTCTTTCATTCATTTTGCCACCCTTCCCCAACCTAGTATCCCCCAGATGTTTTGGACCTCTTAATTCCCAACTGGCCAAAATGACTTGGGTCTTGAGTATAATACAAAGCATCTGAAGGGAACCGAGATTAAGGATGTTGTACGTTTATAAAGAACAAAGGGACATTTGCCTTTTGTATATTGCAAATAGAGATCTTAATGTCTTAGGATAGTTTCCCGGAACTTTAAGCAATTTTATTTAGCTGTTCCAAGATGCAAAACAGCGCAAATATATTTGTACAGATCTTTTCAAAGTATTGGAGAAAGAAGGCATTTGTCAGAGACAATGGCCTTGGAGAGCTGGGTCTCCCTTTAGGTCTGCAGTTATACATTTTCCCCGCTACTTTTTTTGTAATCACAGTTTGTGGATGCAGCTAAAAACAGTGAGGGAGATCCAGTGGAGTGTGCAGTGAATGCAAATGAGTGGGCACGCACACTGGGACTATTCTGATACCTCTTCTTCCCATTGCAATCTCTTGGAATCTTTTGAAAAGCTACTCCAGAGATCAGAGGCATGGTTCAGTCAGTGTTCAATGCAAGTCCAAAGGCTGTACCAGGAAGAGAAAATTGTAAGCTTTTTTGTGTGTACTTTAGGAACAGCTGGCATGGGCACAAAGGCTCTTTGGAATATGCCCAGCCAGGGTAAAAAAGAAAATATAGAACTCAATGCTAGAGTACATGCTTTGCATGCAGAAAACCCCAGGTCCAATCCCAATGGTACTTCTAGATAAAAAAGGATCAGGTTGGTTGGAGATGTGAAGACCATAGCAAATCATAATGGAGCCTACCCCAAACTGTCACTCTTCAGATGTTTTTTAATGCTGTTTCTCATCCAAACAGAAAATAAGCCAATGGCCAGGCTTAAGGAGGCTGTAGTGCAAATACATTGGAGGGAGCCAGGTTGAGATAGAAGTAGACAATTTTGGGCTAGAGACACAAATGGTCAAACCTGCTATACATTTTAAGGCAGGAAAGGCTGGAGTTTGACCACAGTGTTGAAGAGAGCTATATATGCTACAAGAGGTAACCATGAACAGAGAAGACTCATTCATCTCATTTCTCCAAAACTAAGAGGTTGTCTGCATGGGCCAAATAAAATGGTGAACAGTCTGAATGATGAGAAAACTGGATGACATAGGGCTCAATTCCCAGTTCTGGTGTGAAATGTCCGGATGATGTACGGCCAGTTCAGCATTGAACCCAAAGTATAACCCCCTTACGATTGTTAAAACAAAACATCCTTTGCTCTGTATCTTCCTGGAAGATCTGGAGCCCTCCATAGTGATGCTGGGTGGCTCTTTCAGAGCTCAGAGAAGCAACTCATGCTAGCAGTGCTGGTGTTGGCTGGCATAGTGGGACATGTGTCCAAACAGTCACCAAATGTTGCAATGGAGGCTCTAAGTTAATGGGGTTGGGAATCAGGACAGCTTTGGAGCCAGAATACCCTTTGCTGCTCCTCGAATATTCTGGCCCACAGGCCTGGGACTCAAGATGGCTTGCAAGTTAAAACAAATCTACATTAAAGTGGAATTAAGCTATTAATAATACTAAAAAGAGATCAAAGACTGCAATTAAATAGTTACAAAGTGTTTTAAATATAATACAGTTTAAAAAAATACAACACACTTTAAAAAGATTATTTTTGGAAAAGCTTCAGTTCTCAAAATCCCATTGTCTTTGGCTGTGAAGAAAAACAAAAACAGGGTCTTTTGAGCCATTCTAGGAAAAATTGTCCAGAGCATGGGACAGCTATGTACCTAATAACATAAGAAGAACTCTTGAGTGATAAGCCCTGGTGGTGCAGCGGTTACATGCCTATACTGCATCCACAACATTGTGAGTTGGATCCCAGGGCTCCAAGGTTGACTCAGCCTTCCATCCTTTCGTAGGTTGGTAAAATGAGTACCCAACCTGTTTGGGGCAATTGGCTTACAGATTGTGAACCAGTTAGAGAGTGCTGAGTTCACTATTAAGTGTTATAGAAATGTTAATGCTATTGCTATTGATAAGACCAAAGATCCATCCATTCCAGTATCCTGTTTCCTTTTTATATATTAGCCTTGTAGCCCACAGTGTGGATTTATTCAGAATGCAAGGCCATAAGTGTATTTGCTTGATACCTGCATCACACCAACTTCAGGTTTTTAAAAAAGTAAAAAAAATTAAGAAAAGATATCTGATGACTCCAGACTAGATAGAAGAAGAAGGATGGTGAAGCTGCCCTCATGCAGATCAAGAATAGCCAACAGATAAATAAAGTAATCCATCTAGCCAGAGTCAACCTGTGTGAATTGATACAAAAATGGCTCACAGCTTCATAGTATCCCAAACAGACTGGTTTATTGTCTGCTTTTGTCTCCTTGTGTTGACATGAGAATGGCAGTGTTTCATTTGTTCTCCCTGTTTGTTTTAAAGAAAAAATTGAAGTAGATGCAGTAAAATGCCTGGAAGCTAAAGATTAGGAAGGAGAAGATAACACTATTATGACCTCCTGTGCTTTATTTGTGAGAATAAGTTAATTCTGCCCTTGAGATATTCCTCCAGCCAATAAGTATTCTTTCCCTTCAAACCCCTAATAGAGTCTGGAGTTGGAAAGTTAAGATTTTCAGAGAGTACAATTGCAAATGTCTGCTTAGCTGTCAAAATTCACAATGGGGTTTTTTCCCCTCTCCTGCTAGACTCCTTTGACCTTTTTAAAAATGTGAAGCATGTTCATAGATAATAAATTTCTCTTTCTTTCTTTCTTTCTTTCTTTCTTTCTTTCTTTTACATTTGGTGTTATTCCTTAATTGAGTTGAAAGGAGTACCTGCACTGTGTGGGATCCTGCCAATTCATTCTCCCTTTTATACAGGAACACTGATGTAGCTGATGTTAGATGGATTGCATCCAAAGGGTACATTACAGGGTAAATTCAAGTGTATTTCCCTCATGTACAAGTGATTGATTGACGTGGGTGGAGAAAGATGTGCAGTAGCACCTTAGGTATGGGTGACATGAATCATAGAACTGGAAGAAACCTAAAGGTCTATCAAGCCCAACCCCCCTCCATGCAGGAATACACAATCAAAGTACCCCTGAGAGATGGCCATCCAGCCTCTGTTTAGAAACCTCCAAAGAAGAAGACTCCACCGAACTCCAAGGGAGTGTGTTCCACTGTCAAACAGCTCTTACTGTCAGGGCATTCTTCCTAATGTTGAGATGGAATATCTTTTCCTGTAGTATGCATCCATTGCTCCATACCCTAGTGTCTGGAGCAGAAGAAAACAAGCTTCCTCCATCCTCAGTATGACATCCCTTCAAATGTTGAAACAGGGTTATCATATCACCTCTTAACTTTTCTTCTCCAGGTTCAACATACCCAGCTTCCTAAGTCGATTCTCATAGGTCATGGTTTCCAGACCCTTCATCATTTTGGTCACCCTCTTCTAGACATACTCAGTGCATGGGATCATTTTAGCTTGGATTAGTTCAGAGCCAGTTTTCCTTGACTTGGGTCCTTAATTTGGAAATCTGAAAGATCATAGACTCACAGAGCTGAAAAGGATCACAAGGGCCATCTATTCTAACTCTGAGCCATGGGGGAATATACAACTAAAGCACTCCTGAAAAATTCTTATCCAACCTCTGTTTAAAGACCACCAAAGAAGGAGAGTCCACCCCCATCCCCAAAACAGACTATTCCATTGCTGAACACTGCAACAGGCATGGTTCCCCACTTCTATCTCTTAGAATGAGGGGTTGAGGCTCTTTGCCATGCCTCAGCTAATTCTGGATTCAAGCCAGGAAGAAGTGGGAAAAGGCTGCTTCTTTTTGAAATGGCTTTTCTGTGTATAAGGGCACTTTTCTACTTGCTTCAAGGCATGTGTCATCTAAACGCCACACCTTCAAGCCAGTCTGAAAGCACCTCTTCTTGCCTGTTTAGCCCCAGAGTCAACATGCCACTAAAACAACCTTAGGTTTTGGAATTTTAGGATATTTACATGGGAAATGAGCAGGCTTCATTGGTACTCTTTTAGGCTAGTTATTATAAGCATCCAAAGCTATATAAACATATACATTCCCCCCAGGGAGAAATACAGACATGGTACTGTCTGGGCACTTAGCTTCATTACATAAAATTGCATTCCCTGTATGGCATCATTACATCATATTGTATGACCATCAAGATGTTATTACCTTCATAGGAACTTTCATAAAGACTGATTTCTTAGCCTTTCTTAAGCATTAAACATAGTCTTTTATCCATCATCGTCAATCATCATCATCATCATCATATTCTTCCATGTTATCATGGTGTCTATTAGTGTCTGCTAAGGCATTATACAGACATTTCCTAAAGGCTTTTAGTGATACAGAATTCTGTCCCTTGTATATTCATAATCTCCTTAATGATATAATTTAGCCAATTACACTTGTTATTATATTGCTGTTTGGGGTCTTCAAGTTATTTCTCACCTATGGTGACCCTAAGATTTGTTCAGATGGGTGTTGCCTTTGCCTCCCTCGAGGCTGAGACAGTGTAACTTGCCTAAGGTCATGCAATAATAAATAATAATAAAATTTTATTTTTATACCGCCCTTCCAGAGATCAGGGCGGTGTACAAGATTAAAATGTGTTTCCATGGCCAAACAGAGATTTGAACCCTGGTCTCCAAAGTTGTAGTCCAACCATGCTGGCTTTCCATTAATAATGTATAAAGAGTTTGTATTCTGAATACAGTCAAGGGGTCTATCTAACTAGTACTAACATAAATCAGCATTTTAGGGCAGGATGTCAGGGCAATCAGGAATTTCACTATTTATCAGCAGTGTCTTCTGGGTTGGAGGCATGTTGAAAGCACCCTGATAAGAACCATGTCTCACCTTCTTTTAGGCTCTTTCTATGCCCACTCAGTTTTGTTGATCAGTCAACAAAGCTATTTATATTATGATTCATCTCTTATCCTTCTACCTAGTGACACCTAGTGTAGTGACTGCACTTAGTGTTAGAGTTACTCTCTAGTATAATCTGATGTCTCGTGTTTGCTTCTGGCATTATTTCCAGACTAATTAGTTAGTAGCTAATTTTCCTGTTGCCACACACACACACACACACACAGAATTGACTTTATTAGCTTTTATTTGGTTAAACTCTGTCCTGTAAAGTACAGTATTATGAACAAGCCGAGAAGATGGCAACAGAATATTCTCTGGCCTGTATCAATAGCTCAGTCAAAAAGCTCTTCCTACATTTATATGTAATCACTTTCCTTGTAATTTACATGGAATTTCTTTCCTTGTAATTTGAATCCATTTGGCCATGTTCTAGTCTCTGGATCAGCAGAGAGCAACCTCTCTCCATCTTCTACAGGACATCCCTTCAAGTACAATTGAAATATGTGCATCCCATTGGTGGTCATTGGAAATACAAAAAAATAAAATAAAATAAAAATGGTTATAAGCTTTATTCTTTTGGCAAAATAGAATTAAATTTTCAGGTCTAGTAGCAATGGAAAGCCAGTGTGGCACAGTGGTTTGAGCATTGGATTATGATTCTGGAGACCAGGCTTTGAATCTGGCTTGGCCATGGAAACCCACTGGGAAAGTCACACTCTCTCAGAATCAAAGGATGGCAATGACAAAAACCTCTCTGAAGAAATTTGCCAAGAAAACCCCATGATGGCTTTGCCTTAGGGTTGTCATAAGTTGGAAGTGACTTGAAGGCATGCAATGACAGCAAATCAATGGAGAAGGGGGTTATGCCAGAGAAACTATAAGCAAATAAATGCCACATGCTTGTAAATGTTTTTTTTTTTAAATGAGAATTCTTTTAAAAAAAAAAAAGTGGCTCTGTCAATAACTAATTTCCTCTGGAAATGGAAGAACTCTATAGGCATAGTTGCTTCTTCTGCATTCAGTTTGGTTCACTTCTCAATGCCCATATTACACTGTTTGTCTGATCCTGCCAATAACAATTTTTTTTAGACCAAATTGTGCCCTAAGCAAGGACCATCTTTGCTTCTCTTCTTCAGCTTGTTTAATTTTTGAATACCTTATTATTTTTACTGCATTTGGAGCTCCATCTCATTTGATGCCCAATTGCAGACACCCCTAAATAAGATGATACCTGTACTTCTGCACACTTGAATCTGCTCACTATCAGATGTTTGATCAACAAATGCTGATGTTGAAAAAAAAATTAAACCGCTTTATAAAAACAGGAACATTAATACATCACTGTCAATGAAGCTCAACACTGACAGCTTTCCAAGTGAAGAGGAACTCTTTGAATTCTTTGTTTCAGTTTTTTAGTGCATTGCTGGAATTGGGTGCTATTCAACCATTGAATTGATAATATGTTGGATCCAGATGTATGACTTTCAAGGATGTTAACTCTGGAGAATGGGAGATAGTTTTCAGAGATATTTCCTTCCTCCAATAAACATCAGCACTCCCCAAAAGCCTCAAGAGAGACAAAGGGGCCATCAAAGCAGCAAGAGAGACAGAGAGTGCATCTTTACTACACAGTAGAGCTGGTGTGGTGTTATTTTACCTATAATGGCCTGGTCTAAAACAATGGAAGGAGTCAGAGCTGTAATTCATTGCTTCCCTGTATAACATAACAGGATCACTGCTTCTCATGGGATGTGCGCTGACCCAGTCTGAGCAATGAGGAGGGGGAGAAAGAAGGACCACATGGCTGGCTACCCATATGACTCTTCTTTATGGGATCTTGCAGACTTAAAAAGGGGCACAGAAACTAGAAACAAGAAGAAAATGATAGAGAAGGAGAGAGGCAAGGGAGGAGAAGGAAGCTCATTGAAAACATGAACATAGACCCTTAGAGCTGGAAGGGGTCACAAAGCCTACTAGTCCAGCCCCGTGCCCTGCAGGAACACATAGCTAAATCATTCCAGAAAGTTGCCCATCCAACCTATATTTAAAGACTTCCAAATATGGAGAGTCTACAACCCTCTGAAACAGTCTATTCTACTGTCATACTCAAGTTAGTTGAAAATGCTAGGCTCAAGTTAATACAAAATAACATTTTAACAGCTAGCACACCTTTTTGTTCTGCTCTACCCAAATGAAAGAGATTGCTGCCACAGGCCAACAGTAGTAGTAGAAGAGCCCTCCCTCCTACACCATCTTACCCAGGAGGGAGTGAAGAGACTGGAGAAGCCTAGAAACACCATCAGGCATGGCCTCAAGTGGAAGAGCCCTCCCTCCATGCTACACCATCTTGCCCAGGAGTGAAAGGACAGGCCAAACTCCATAGGGCCTGTCCTGGATTAAGAAGCAGAGCCCTCCCTCTGTGCCATCTGCCTTGGTCCAGGCCTCAGAGGGAGAGAAGAACTTTTGGACCTGATCCCCTTCCCCATCACCATTCCCTTCTCCTTTTGTGTTGTGTCTTCTTAGAATGTAAGCCTGAGGGCAGGGAACCATGTAGTTGAAATAATGTTAATAAGCCGTTCTGATAGTTTTTAGAGCTGAAGAGCGGGTATAAATAAATAAATAAATAAAATAAACAGAGAAAGAGAGAGTGAGAGCTCTTTTGCCAGATTGCTATTCCAGACAATCCACAGTATTCAAGCACCTGAGGAACTAGACCAGGTCTACAAAACTTTGCACTACAACATTTCCTGCACAGTTAGTCTCAAAGGTAATACAAGATCCCTTTGCATTCTGATATTCTAGAGCAACACAGCAATATCTCCGAATCCTACCACCAAGTGGGATTGTGTGAACTATGTGTGAAAGAGTTTAGAGGAGAGGGCATTGCTTGCTTGAGGCAGACTCAGTCATGAGGTTTAATACAGTTATTTGGGGCAGTGGGGAAAAAGGAAGGAAGAGGGTTGCTGCTTCTGAACACCTGCCCAAAGCAATTTTAAAACTGGCAATTAAAACTGGCTTTGATCTATTTTAAAATATATTTTTAATCTTTTAATTGTAGATTTCTTTGGGAGCCCTATTAGGAATAAAAGCAGAAATGGATGCTGCTGCTGCTGCTGATGGCTGCAATCTTGTTGGTGTCAAACAAATGTGTAAATTACCTTACACTGGTTGTACATTTCTTGGCTTTTTTGTAAATGATATTTTAAATTCCTGATTGTACAAGCAGAGTTCCATAAGTGTAACCATTTCTGTTGTTGCTGTTCTTGGGTGCCTTCAAGTCATTTCAGACTTATGGTGACCCCAAAGGGAGCCTATCACAGGGTTTTCATGGCAAGTTTCTTTTTTGGGGGGGCGGGTTGCCATGCCCATCCTCTGGGGCTGAGAGAGTGTGACCTGCCCAAGGTAAACCATTGGGTTTGCTTGGGCAAGTCAGGATCCAAACCCAGGGTCTCCAGAGTCATAATGCAATGCTCAAAACATTATGCCACTCTGGCTCTCATTTCTATTGTTAGTCCCAACTAAAGTGGACTGAAATTTAAACAAGTGATTCAATTACATGTTGTGTCACCGTTCAGCATTTGATTTGATGGCCCTAGTGTAGCTAAGACTAACCAACAGGATTCCTTAGCATTTTGTTAGACAATGCTTAACAATTCTTTACTGCCTTTGGGGTACCATTTCATTTATTAGAGTTGCAGAAACAGCCACTGTGCATTCCTGGTGCACAATGGGAGAATAAGCAAACACATGAGCATAATCACAATTGGTTGTGCAATGTTGGTTTTCAGTACAATGTAGAGCAACCATCATGAACCAATAAATTCAAATGACAAGAAAAGAGATTCCATCTAAACATTAGGAAGTTGTTGTTGTTGTTGTTGCTGTTGTTGTTGTTGTTGTTGTTATTATTATTATTATTATCTAAGCTGTTTGACAATGGAATAGATTGTCTTGGAGGGGAGTAGCTTCTCCATCACTGGAGGTCTTTAAATAGATTGGACAGCCATGTCTCAGGAGTGCTTAAGTTGTGCCTTCCTGCATGACACATCCCTTGTGATCCCTTCCATTTCTCTTCCAATTCTCAGATTCTATTATTCAATTTATTACATCAGGGTAGGTTTACATTTCACATTCATGTTAATATAAACACTATAAGGTAACATTGTAAATACATGCACAAAGGATTTTTTAAAAAATTAAGATAAATCAAAGAAGGGCTTAAAAGTATCCTAAGACTTACCCTTCAAATTCCCTAGTAATTGTACTCAAGAATGCATAATTTTTTTTAAATCTAAAAATTACACACATGCCTAAAACATAGGGATTTACCTCTGTATCGTTTCACTATTCAACAGTTGCTTCAAGTAGAATCATAGAATCATAGAGTTTGAAGAGGCCACAAGGGCCGTCCAATCCAACCCCCTGCGATGCAGGAATTCTCAATCAAAGCATACCTGACAGGCGGCCATCCAGCCTCTGTTTAAAGACGTCCAAGGAGGGAGACTCCACCACTCTACAAGGGAGTGTGTTCCACAGTCGAACAGCTCTTACTGTCAGGAAGTTCCTCCTAATGTCTAGGTGGAAACTCTTTTCCTGTAGCTTGCATCCATTGTTCTGGGTCCTGTTCTCTGGAGCAGCAGAAAACAAGCTTGTTCCCTCCTCAATATGGCATCCCTTCAAATTTTTAAACAGGGCTATCATATCACCTCTTAACTTTCTCTTCTCCAGACTAAACATCCCCAGTTCCCAAAGTCTTTCCTCATAAGGCATGGTTTCCACACCCTTCACCATTTTAATCACCCTCACACTTCAGTTTCTCCACATCCTTTGTGAATTGTGGTGCCCAGAACTGGATACAGTATTCCAGGAGGGGCCTGAAGAAAGCAGAATAGAGTGGCACTGTTACTTCCCTTGAGCTAGACACTATACTTCTATTGATGCAGCCTAAAACGGCATTGGCCTTTTTAGCTGCTGCATCGCACTGTTGATTCATGTTCAACTTGTGGTCTACTTGGATTCCTAGATTCCTTTCACATGTAGTCTTGTTCAGACAGGTATCCCCCATCCTATATCTGTAGTCTACTCTAGATTAACACAATATCATTCTGTCTTTAAAGTGCTGTTCTTAAAATAAAAATTCTGCCACAAAAGAACCACTTGCTTTAAAACTAGAAATTCCTTTCTTACAAGAAAAATAATAAAATTTTGGAAATAATTTTTTTTTAAAAAAAAATCTTCTGGAATCTGCTTTCACCATTCTGAATAAAGAATAAAGCAAAAAAAAACCCCCACAGATAATTTTCTCTCACACATTGGTTTTCTGATGTCGTTAGTTTAATCATCTTGGATTCTACCAAGAATTTAGGCTTGATTTGCTCTTGAACTTATTCATTTGTCTTTTTGGTAGTCCATGGTATCCATAGTAGTCTTCTCAAGCACCACTTTTCAAATTAGTTGACTCTCTGCTTGTCAGCTTTCTTCACTGTCCAGCTATTAAAACCATAAAAATGAATGAAAAAGTAACCAACACAACAAATGTAATGTACATTGAAATCACAGTGTTACCTAGTTGTATATTTGAAAAAGGAATGAATTAAAAATTAACTTGCTATTTGTAACCACTTACTTCCAAGTTTTGTTAATACCATTCGAACTGGGAGCTACTTTAAAAAGAGAGAGAATGTAAAGGGACCCATTTTTATAAATCTGTTGTAAAAACATTGGCACACCTGCATATAGTGTTCTATCCTTTCATTTTTATTGAATGGTATTCATCATCATTTGCGCACGAGAATATTCTTAGAGTCTTTGTCCTGTAATTAATTCTACAGTTTCGGGAAATTACAACCACACCATTGGGGACTCATCTCTCATACGAATGCCTTACTAAGCTTTTAATGATCTTCCAGCTTGCTTGACAGTTGCCCCCCTCCCTTGTCTGCTGTTGGAAGCCCTACCAAAGTAGTGCTCTAAAGAGGAGAAAGAAAGGAGATTTTCTATGAAATCCACAAAGCACTCATCACAGGGCTAATCTAGATATGCCATTAAGAGTTGCCTGGATGTCTTTTTTAAAAAAGAAACAAGAACAAATCACAAACATTCCTCAACTGCTCTGGGTTGAAGTCAAAGATATAGCTGTGTTAGCCTGGACCAGTATGCAAAGGGATATGGCCTTAGAGTGGTTGAAGACAGAAAGATGGATGATTATGAGGAGAGGAATGGATAAGATCTGAATAGGTTTTGGGAGCTGGGACTGTGGAAAGAGTTTAGGCAATTCATTGAATCATAAAGTTGAAAGAGACCTTAAGGACTATCCAGGTCAACACCCTACCACGCAGGAACTCACAATCAAGGCACTCCCAATTAATAGTAATTCAACTTCTGTTTAAAAACCTCCAAGGAAGGAGACTTCACCAGCTTTTGAGCAAATTCCACTGTTATTCCACTGTATTTCACTGTTAAACAGGTCTTACTATCAGAAAGTTCTTCCTATTGTTTAGGTAGAATCTCTTTTCCTGTAGTTCGAATCCATTGCTCCTTGTCCTAGTCTCTGGAGCAGCATAAAACAAGTTTGCTCCATCCTCAATATGACATCCTTTCAAATATTTAAACAGGGCTAGGATGTCACCTCTTAACCTTCTCTTCTCCAGGCTAAACTTACCCAGCTCCCTAAATCTCTCCTCATAAAGCATGGTTTCCAGACCTTTCACCATTTTGGTTGCCCTCCTCTGGACATGCTCCAGCTTGTCGACATTCTTTTATTTAACTTATATCCTCATATTTAACTTATCCTCACATCTAACTTATTTATTATATGATACTTATTTAAGGTTTTTATTTTCTATAAATGTGTCTGACTGTTTGCATTTACGAACTGAAAATGAGAACTGGTCACAATTTACTACAGTGAACTCAATGATCAGTACTGCCACGTGTCCAGTACAGTGGTCACCTTGAGGCCTGTGTACCAGATCCAGGGAGGGATTTTAATGGCAAAGGGGTGAGTGAGTGACAGCAGCCAAGGATTCAAACAATTGGCTCTATGGCCATGTCTGCACTGATGAGAAAATTCAGCTTACCATAGGGCTTCTAGATCTGCAGGGAGGATGAGCTATCTGAACAACTGGCACCCACAACAGACCATAATTGGCAGCTGTCCACACACTCCCCATTTCTATCCTGGCCCTGGTCCCAATAAAACACAGTTATGTGCCAGAGAAACCATGCAAACTTGAAAGTGCTGTGCGTGGAGTTGGAATTGCCAGGTGGGAAGAAGTCAGTGGCTCATTTGGCCCAGGAACCTCCTGACCACTTTCACCCACCTGCTGACATTCCCCATCCCTACACTAATATGCAGCCTGTGTGCTCAGAGGATTCTCTAAGGTTTCCAGCCTGATTTGGAGCAAATGGAAACTCTTTTTTACTCCAGAGACTCACCCTCAACCATGTATTGGACCCATGTTTCTACCATTTTGACTCCTTGCATCCTCAAAACAGGTCAGTGGAAATGTGGTGGGCAAGTTTCTTTTCTTCCCAGCAGGCATAGCTGTTAACTGCTTTCGAGTCAATCTCAACTCATGGGTGAATCTGTGAATTAGACCTCTCCCAAAAAAAACAAAACTCCTTTCCTTTACCTCTCTGCTCAAGTTCTGCAAGTTCAGGCCTGCGGACTCCCTGATTGGGTCTAACCAGCCAGAGAAGATTTTCATATGGGGAGGGGGGGGTTAAATGTTATTATAGTGTTAGTATATTGGAATTGGCAAGAACGATATAAAAGCAATTTTTTAAAAAATTGACTTCTTACTGGACAAATCTTCCATAGTGCCCTCTTCACTGTGAATGGCTGGCTCTAACTAGGCTTGCCCAGCTTTTACCTTACAGTACTAGAAGCTTTGCATCAATGATATGACACCATTGGGTAGAACCAGTGGCATCTAGTGACATCCTTGTTGGTGAGGTGGTGAATCCACTCTGGGTTTTAGCCTGAACTTTAAAGAAATTACCCACAGTGCTGAAGACTATTCTCCAAATAGGTTCAGTGTCTTGAGGGGCTCCTTAAAGTTTGAACTAATTCCCAGAGGGCATTACTGTCCAATTGGCCTGGGAGCCATTAGCCCTCACAGGATACAACACATTACTTTTCATAGAAGAGGTTTATTATTCTATTTGAAATGAAGTATCCCAACCTGCAACCTTTCCATCTTTAATCTGCAGTCTCCAAGGGAAGCAATGTTTTATCATCTCATCAGTGTTAGTATAACTCTCCAACAACTTTATTGATGGGGCTTCAAACTATAGTAGGTTGGATCAGTAGATTAATCCACTAAAAAGTGACCTGATTAATCACAGAGGTGAACTTAAATGAGAAAGAGTAAATATTAATCAAAGGGGATGACAACTACAGACAAGCCTCTTTACTTGTGAACATCTTCTGGCTCCTGAGCTCTATTGTAATAGGCCATGAATAATAAAATATTAAAGAAGTTCTTTCCAGCTAACAATGACTTGTAGCATCTCCTTATTAAATTGTAAATTATCTCAAGCTTCTTTCCCTATTTCAGAAAGATGTATGTATGTTTACTACATCTAAATTCAACTAATATGATTAATCAACTAAACACCTCTTAATCTGTGGACATTTTTAGTCAGAAATCAGTTTTCTTGATGTAACTTTGGCATAAGTCCAATTGTTAACCCCCACTAGACTTTGTCGTTGTTGTTGATGTTAACTGCATTCGAGTCAATCCCAGTTCATGGCAACCCTGTGGATGAGATACAGTGGTCCCCCGGGTTACGAATCCCCCGGGGTACGAAAACCCCGGGGTACGAAACCGGCGGGACCGCGATTGTATCCCCCGGGATCCGAAAGATCCCCCGGGATATGAAAGAAAAAAAGCCACGCGGCCCCTTTAAATGGCCGCGCGGTTCATTGAAAATAGCAGTCCCCCAGGAAACGAAAGCTTCCGGGTTACGAAAGGTAATCCGGAACGGATTACCTTCGTAACCTGGGGGACCACTATATCTCCAAGACTCTCTATTTTCCACTGCTCTGCCTAGGTCCTGTAAACTCCTACCCGTGCCTTCTTTAATAGGGTCCATCCATCTAACATGTGGTCTTCTTCTATTTCTACAATGCTCCACGTTTCCTATCATTATTGTCTTTTTCAATGAGTTATACCTTCTCATGATGCAGCCAAAGTATGACAGCCTCAACTTAATCATCTTGGCTTCCAGCAAGATTTCTGGATTGATCTGTTCTAGGATCCATTTGATCTGTTTTAGCACCCATTGAATGAATCATACATGGAATAGATTTAATGCCTATATTCTATGTAGGACTAGCTATTGGCTTTAGATACAGATGTCATTCTATAGCTCCTTCTCAAAAGAAACAATAACTTTTTAAAGCAATTTTCTCCCTACTATTGCAGTTTCGCAGTTCTGGAGTTACTCTGTGCAAAATCCACATGTGCTATTTTTTGTAGAGAATACAACACTTTCCAAATAGGAAACAACATTTTATGCACAGAAAATAATGAATAAAATATTCTTTCCTGTGCAGAAAATGTAATTCAGGACTTATTTAACAACACGTGTTATTTTATACAGAAAAATGTATTTTCTATACAGGTAAAATCATTTTCTACACAGAAAATAATATTTCCATGCAAAAAAATGCTGGCTGAGATCCTGCATCAAGAAATATATAATTGATTACAGTAACTGTATCTTCCAACATGTCTCCCTGCAAAAAAATCTCTCTTCAAAGCTAAGCATCCTCATCAATATAGAATTTCGAAGGTACTGGGGAGAGTGGCAGGGAGTGAAAAGACACTCAGCCCTCTCCTGGCAGCAAGGAGAGGTGACAGGCATCCATGGCAGGATCCCATAAGGCTGAATGCTGCTTCATTCAGTCCCCCACTCCCTAGCGCCTCATAAATCATAACACTGGTGGGATGCCTGTCTCCTAAATAGGTTTTACAGGGCCCTTATAGTTATTGCAATGGTGCAACAACCATAAATGGGAATTCTAAAATGTATGATGTTGTCAGTGGCATCATTAAGGTTTGTGTCATCCAGTGTGGTGCAGGTGTCACTCCCTCTCTACAGCTTCTCCACATCCCTGTGTCAAGAAAGAAGTGACAACAGCGATGGTGCAGTCACCAGGCTCTGTGCAGGAAAAGAGAGAAATAGAGAGGTGGGATAGGCAGAGCAGACACAGTGGCAATGTGTCTGCTGGTCTCTCCCTTCTCTCGACTGGTTATAGAATATTAGAGTGGAAGAGACTACAAGGGCCATCCAGGCAAACCCCCTTCCACGTAGGAACACACAATCAAAGCACATCTAACAGATGGTCATCCAGTCTCTGTTTAAAGACCTCAAAGGAAGGAGACTCCATCACTTTCTGAGGGAGTGTGTTCCACTGTCAAACAGCTCTTACTGTCAGGAAGTTCCTCCTAATGGTTAGGTGGAATCTCTTTTTCTATAGCTTGCATCCATTGTTTCATGTTCTAGCCTCTGAAGCAGCAGAAAACAAGCTTACTCCATCCTCAATATGATACTCCTTCAAATACTTAAACAGGGCTATCATATCACCTCTTAACCATCTCTTCTCCAGGCTAAACATATTCAGTTCCCTAAGTTTCTCCTCATAAGGCATGGTTTCCAGACCCTTTACCATTTTGGTTACCCTCCTCTGGACATGCTCCACCTTGTCAACATGGTCAAGGCAGTGGCTGCCTATTATAGCAAGAGCTCTGGTAAAGGCTAGCACCAGGCTCTGCCTAGCAATCGGCCATGTAGGACACTCGGGATTCTGTGGCCCCAGGGTCACCTTGTTCCACTGGCGAGGGAAAGTGGCAAGCATAGTAGGCAGGTCTATGAACCAATTGTCTCATGTGTTCTTTTGAACTGATCTTCTGTCAGTACCAAAAGCTGGGGAGATGTATAAAATACAGTGGGTCCTTGTTATCCGCTGAGGTTTGGTCCAGGATCCCTCATGCATAGCAAAATCCATGGATGTACAAGTCCCATTAAATATAATGGCATAGCAAAATGGTGGTTCCTTATATAAAATGGAAAATCAAGGTTTGCTATTTGGAGTTTATAATTTTTTTTAATATTTTCAATCCATGGATGCTTGAATCCATGGATTAAAAAAAATCTATGGATAAGGAGGGCTGACTGTACTGTTTTCTTGGGTGGGGTGTGTGTGTGCAAATTGTACATAAAACGAGTCATAGATTGAGAAAATTCTCATCAATCCAGGATTCTTTTCAAGGTTTCTCAATATTTGAGAAACGTTTTTAAACATGTCTTGGTTATTTTCAAATTCTCTTTCCATTCCTAGTTTTAGGTTTTTATTTGTAACTATTAAGAGAAGCATCCTTTCCAGGAAATATACTGTAATGTAATCTTCTTAGATACCATGGAAAGGATACAACAAAATACTTCCATGGGTGGTGGTGGGGATAACATCAGCCATCACAGCATTAGGAGGGAACGATTCTGCAGCCCCAATGCATCCTAAATGCCAGAGGACTAGAAAACTCTTTACTGTAGGTATTTGATCCCTAAGACAGCTGTTAGGGGAAGGATGAGATGAAAGTCCTGATATTAGCAATATGACAATATTGGATTATGCCTACATTCTCTTGCCAAAGAAACACCCCGAAGTAATTTTGTTTATTTGCTGTAGTACGCCACCATTTTAGAACCACTAGTCATAGAAAAGAATTAATTAAAATCAATTAAGTTAGCAATTAAAATTTTCTAACAAAAAGGGTCAGTGTAATTATTTTCAGCTTAACAGCTTGACTAAAGTTAAAATTTCAACTTTAACTTAACTCTAGAACTGTGAAGTAGAATAACACCCCAAATCCATAAAACAGCGATATCTTTATTGGAAGCTTCGAAAGCTTGAAACATGTATTTTTTTGCATTTTGTTGGCTCCATAAAGGTATCATTGTTTTGTGGATTTTTGAATGTTACTGTACCTTCCTACATGGCCAACATGGCCACCCCTGCCTGGTACAAAGAGAAACAATGGGATGGCCTGGGAAGAGCAATGTTTTGATTTAAGGACAAATGGAGTCTAAGCATGCAAAAAGGGTTCAATAGCTTTCTACTTTTATTATACTGAAATTGTATGAAAATTGCTTCAATCCTAACAATATTGCCGTAGTGTGAATTACTTTAGCTTCTGAAATACCGTTTTACATTGAAGTTTGGATCTCTGAGCTAAAGGCTGCTTCTTTATTGCAGAAATAATCCAGGTTGACACTGCTTTAACTGCCATGGCAATAGAATATTGGGGTTTGTGGTTAATTGTGTCATCAGAGCTTTCTGACAGAGAAGGCTAAGTATCTCACAAAACTACGATTCAGAGAATTCCATTGCATCAGCCATGGCAGTTAAGGTGATATCAAACTAGATTATTTCTGCTGTGCAGATGCAGAAAAAGTCAGCCAATACATGACACATGATCATAAATGTAAATAGGAAACAATTACACAGTCATAAGCCTAACTCATGACATTGTAACTGATTAACAGGATGCCAGTCTAAAGTATTAATTAGCTAAATGAGAGATTCTGTCAAAGGACCCAAAATTTCATATTTCACAGCTGGTTCATTATCCAAAGCTTATTTCTATATATTTTTTTCCCTAAAAATTATTGCTTCAGTCCAGATTCAATTATGCTTTGAATAAACCAAGTGAATGCAGAGAGACCATTGGTCATGATTTACTTAAATCTAGAACTTGGAAAAGTAACATTTGGAGTACACTTTCCACAGTCTTTCAGCTAGCATAGTGAAAGTCCATACTCCATGGGGATTCTGGGAATGGTGCTCCAAAAATACATAAATAAAATCAACTCTTCACATCTCTGCTTGGGTGCCATTAATCTCAATGGCTTTACACAAACTATGACTAAGTCTGGATTCAGCCAAACAGCTGGCCCTCCACATTTGTGGCTTTGACTTTTTGTTGTTTTGATTATTCATGGGTTTCATTCATAAGTTCTCTCTAAGAACTTCTTGGTCCTCCAATGTGACTCTATAGTCAACATCTGCCAGAAGTCCTGCTGGAGGATCTAGAGATTCCTAGAAAGGACACTTCTCTAGGCATTTGTGAGCACAATTCTATGATCAACCTGTGGCTGACATTGACCACAGACTTGCGCTGGACGAGCTAGAGATTCCTAGAGAGATGTTCTCTCAGGTTGTTGTTTTTTTTAAAAAAAGACAGGTGCTTTTTGTTTGTTTGTTTGTTTAATTTTCAGTATTTCTGCTTTCACAGGGATCTTGTGCCCCTGAACCCAGCAAATGTGGAGGATCCACTGTGTGTGTTTGGGGCCATATAATGGAGCATGAACATCCCATCTGGTTTGCCTTCCTGCTTATCTCAAAATGGTGTCTCCTTAACACAGAACCCTGTCAGCAACTTGAAATTATTGGAGCTTTTTGAGATGGTTTGTCGTTCAGTAAGATATATCTTTGAGATGATTTGTCTGTGCTGTTTTTTCTTTCTTTCTTTCTTTCTTTTCAGTTTTGAATGCATCTGTTTCTCATGGCACCATTTTACAGACTGTTTCTTGTTCTACATTCATTTGGTACACTTCCATCTTGCTGAGTTATATTTAGTCTTTGGGCGGGCCTGAAAACCATGGGTGATGCATACTGAGAAAGTTAATCTTCTTCTCACATGCTGATGTCTGGGGGAGAGAGAAAAACTGCCACAAGTCCATGGAATGAGAACTGTTCCATATGCCCAAGATTTCATTTACCATTATTTGATATATGATAAAATGCAGTAATTTAATTTAGTTGCAGGCTCTAAGAAGATTACCCAGGCTGGCAAAATTATTTCAAAACAACAATATTAACAGGATACTGTAAATTATTTTGCACTCAGCTGTCATCCAGAGTGCCACAGTCATTTTTCATTATTTAATTAAAATTAAAACTACGGCAACTTAGAATTCAAGTCCCGTCATGGGAATTAATTGGCTACAAAGACCAGATGTTGAAGATGTTCAGGTATGGGCTTCATGAACTAATCCAACTTGGTTCAGTCTACCTTCCAGGAATTAAAATGAAGATTGACAGTTCACATTTTGCTAAAAATATGAGCGTGGAAATGCTTTTACTCATGAGGTATCCTGGGATCGTTTCACACTACGCAATGATAGCACTATGATTTAACTGTCATGGCTACATGCAATAGAATCCTAGCATTTGTAGTTTAATGAGGAACTAGAGCTCGCAGGCCAAGAGTTCTAAATATGACTTTGTACTCTCCAAATCCCTGGATTTCATTGGAGGGAATCATGATAGTTGACGTGGAATCATACTGCTATATCTGTGTAGTACAAAGGGAATCTTGAAGTGGTCCAGAACTCTGGTATTTTATATTATTTAATTGTCAGTGTTATCATCTTTCTTTAATTCCCGAGAGAGAAATCACATGAAAATGTAATGCATTTCTCAGTAAGTTGTCTAGTTTCTGGACTATAATTGCTGTACAGTGCTGTACTAAAATCTCTAAAGATTGGTTGTAAAGGCACAGTAAGTTGTGAGCCTTAAAATGCAGTAATGGTGGCGATTGCCCTGTCAGTGAGGTGGAGAACTCACTCTAGGTTTTCATTTGAACTTTAAAGGACCTATCCAAAGTTTTGAACCTAATTTAAAATTCCTCACTTGGGAAAGCTCTTTTAAATTTTGAAATGAAAGCCAAAACAGATTCACTGCTTTACTGACATAGAAGCTACCAGCCACCAGGGCTTAAGAGTAAGGGAAGTGTGAAATCCCAGGCCTGACAAAGTAATCCTGAACGACTTAGCTGGCATTTCCAGAAGCTGTCTGAGTCCAGGCTTCAGCAAACCAAACCAAAGAGTTCCTTTCCTTCTTTTGGCTTTGTTGCTTCTCATTGTGTGCCTTAAAGTCCTTTCTGACTTATGGTGATTCTAAGGTGAACCTATCATTGGTTTTTCTTGGCAGGATTTCTTCAGAGGAGGTTTTGCCCTTGCCTTTCCTTGAGGCTGAGATCATATGACTTGCCAAGGTAACCCAGTGGGTTTCATGACCAGGTGGGAATCAAACCCTGGTCTCCAAAGTCATATTCCAACACTCAAACTGCTACACCATGGTAATTTCTGCTGAAGAAAAGGACTAAAATATGAACATCTGGCTATACACATAATCTGATACTGAGTGCTATTAAGACTCAACTCCTGCAAGAGCAACCGTGAGCCATTTGTTTCCACACTTCCTTATTCAGGGAAGAGGTAAAGGCATGAAACTGGATACCCAATAGAAGCAGACATGGAGAAGCTGCACGTTTAAAGACCCAATGGCTTTTTTGGGGGGGGAGGGGGGATACATCTGAGGTCATCATCATTCCACTCTAATTTTCTGTGCATATTTTCTGTGCATATTTCAGCTGGATTCCTGTGGCTGCATTACCTCTACATCAGTTCCCTTGTGGAAGTGGCTGGGCATTTTTGTTCACTACAGATTGTCTGCATTTCTGTTGCTAAGAGTATGGAGTGGATTATACAGAACAAGGCGATATTGTAGGTAACCAGAACCCAATCCATGTAGGGTTTTAGAGATAATAACTCACACTTGGTACTTTGCCCAGAAACTAACTGACAATTGGTAATTAATAAGCTTAATTACACAGTTTTATATGTAGAGAGATATTACAGCACCTTTGAGACTAACTAAAGAAAGAAGTTGGCAGCATTCATAGATTTAAATCTACTTCTTCAGATGGATTTGGTGGAGAATGAGGAAGTATGCTTAAGTCTACGAAAGTTCATACTGCCAACTTCTTTCTTTAGTTAGTTTCAAAGGTGCTACTAGATCCCTCTTACATACTGATTATACAGACTAAAAAGATTATCACACTAGGGCTTACCGTCTCTCAATCATCCCTGGATTGTTGAGGAAGTGCATGTATATGAATACCTGGCGCGCTTCCTCAGAGTAATAAAATCGTTGGCTCCCTCTAGCATTATTGAATCATTCAGGGAGAGTGAATTTCCTCTTAATGCAAAGTTTCTGTTAAGAGGAAATTCATTCTCCCTGAACGATTCAGTAATGCTAGAGGGAGCTGATGACTCCATGATGCTGAGGAAATGCACCAGGCACTCATACACGCATGCTTCCTCAACGGTCCAGGGACAATTGAGAGACAATAAGCCCTAGTGTGATAATTCACCTTCATTTTTATATACCACTTCATACTACCTAAGCAGTGTCTAAGTGGTTTACAACTGTAAGCTTCTTGCCCCCAACAATCTGGGTACTCATTTTAGTGACCTTGGAAAGATGCAAGCCTGAGTCAAGCTTGAGCCCTTTTGCTGGTATTGACCTCACAACCTTATGGTTTTGAGTGAGTGGCTGCAGTACAGGCATTTAACCACTGGGCCACCGGGGCTCCTGATAATCTTCTAACACAGCTATATCTTTGAATTCTACAGTTTTATATGTACCTCTGTACAGTACTTTTTTGAGCTGAGAACTGCATTGCAAAGTTCTGAGAAATGTGAAATGCAGAAGATGACTGTGCTCCAATTAAATCATTACCCTGGAATACATGTAACAGATTGGTTTCCTCTTAGAAGTGGAACAAATGAAATCTTTGAGCATTCCTACTTGTGTTTGCTATTGGGGGGAGGGGACCACCATAACCATGTGTGTCAACTGCACTCATGTAACTAATTTTATATCCAGTTAGGTCATAATGTTGTTGTTGTTTAATGTTAACTGCATAACACAAACTTCTATAGGTCCTCCTATTTACAGTGTTTGATCATGGCTAGTATTAAGTATGGGTCACAAAAATATTTAATGGATCTGCTGAGATGTACACTTCCCTGTAGACCACCTGGAATGATGTTGTGACATGTTAAAGTCAGTAGAGCAGAAACAGGGTCTGACCTTGGCATCAAATTGTTTAATTGCTTCCTCTTGCACATCTGGCCCTTCACTAGACAATGCTATGGGTGAGTAGCCCATCTTCCTCCATGTACCTTCTGCTAAATGTAATGATTTATTTAGCAGCTCTCTGCTCACAAGCTCATGCCAAAACCGTAATGGCATTCAGCATCAGACTGGCATGGCCAGATGTTCATAATTTCACTCCCTTCCATCAGCAGAGATTTTATGGAAATGAGAAAGAAAGGAAAGTAAAAGATTCCATCTCCTCCTCCTCCACCACCACCTTCTCCTCCTCCTCCTTCCTAGAAAAACACACAATCTGGTTTACTCCAGGTCAGGTCTCCAGAGTATCATTTTCTCCTCTGCCACGTACTAGTTGCATGGCCTTGGGCAAGACTGTTAAAGGAGGTTATTGACAGCAGAGGTAGCAGTGTTATTATGAGTTTGGGTTAATGTAGTTAAACACTGGAATGGTGCAACTGGAACTGTTACATTAAAGATTTTCTGCTGAAGTCCACATCCCATGTTTAAAATAATTTCCTAAGTAGGAGGGAGGTGGTACAGAGGGAATCACGCTAGCTTCCTCTGTGGTTGGATTTAAATTGTTTTCTCAGCACCGGCTCATCTTTCCATCCAGACACATCTGTAAAGAGGGTACTTTCCAAGTGTAGTTTACTGTAAGATTTCTGAATATTACTGAGATAGTATTCTTTGCTACAGAAAAAAAAACCTGCTGTGTTTCCCCCAAAATACGACAGTGTCTTATATTAATTTTTGCTCCCAAAGATGTGATAGGTCTTATTTTCAGGGGATGTCTTATTTTTTCCATGAAGAAGAATTCACATTTATTGTTGAACCAAAAAAGTGAACATTTATTATATACTGTATACATATTTATATACAAAATTTTTGCTAGGTCTTACTTTTGGGGGAGGCCTTATATTTAGCAATTCAGCAAAACCTCTACTAGGTCTTATTTTGGGGGGATGTCTTATTTTCATGGATCAGGGTATGAAAATCATGGTTTTCCATAAGTCAACAGACAACATGAAGGCACATACACACACCTTATGCATACACTCCAGGTGCCCCAATTTGGCACAGGCAGTTGTTATTAATCCTCTGTCATGCCACTTTACCAGCTTCTTTTAAAATCTCCCAGTTTCTCACTCGTGTTTGTACCTTCCCCCTTTGTCCACAGCTTATTTCAGTTACTGCAGACTTACTTCAAAGTTCAAAAATAGTATGTACTTAATTAACTTAGCAGGGGGGAGATGAGAGCAGTGGGTGAAACCTTGCCCCTCTTAGTAGACCCAAGGAAAAGCAAACTGCATTTAGCCTGCATCTATAGAAGCACAGACTGAAGGAAGTAATAGTGCCTGTCTCTTCTGCTTTGGTCAGGCCTCACCTGAAATACTGCATCCAATTCTGGGCACCACAGTTCAAAAGAGAAGTTGAAAAGCTGGAGTGTCTCCAGAAGAGGAGGATCTAAATGGTGAAAGGTCCAGAAACTGTGCCCTGTGAGAAGCAGCTTAGGTAGCTGGTTTTGTTTAGCTTGGCCTGGCGAAGAGAAGGTTAAGAAATGATAGACCTGTTTACATATTTGAAAAGATGTTAATAATAATAATAATAATAATAATAATAAAGTTTATTTATAGCCCGCTCCTCTAATAAAATACTCGGAGCGGGGCACAGCAAAATAAAAAGATACAGAGTAAAAACAACAATCACATGTTATGCTGAAGATAGAACAAGTTTGCTTTCTGCAGCTCCAGAGAACATAACCTGGAGCAATGGATTTAAACTACAGGAAAAGAGATTCTACCTAAACATTAGGAAGAACTTCCTGAGAATAGGAGCTATTCAACAGTGGAATATGCTGCCTTGGAGTGTGGTGGAGTCTCCTTCTTTTTTAATCAGAGACTGGATGGCGATCTGTCGGGGTGATTTGATTATGTATTCCTGCATGGTAGGGAGTTGGACTTAATGGCCCTTGAGGTCTCTTACAACTCTATGATTCTATGTTATAGCCTCCCTTAGCTTGTGGATTCTTTATCATTAATAACATTTGCCATCTTGACTATGTACTGATGTTTCTTGGCCACATGTGTTCTGGTTTTTCATCTGTGAAATGTTGAAGGATATGACAAAGTACTATGCAGAATGAAGCCCATATTAAAGACACAATCATGACTGCATGTGAAGTAAGGGAAGACTGGAGAGGAGTCATTTTCCGTCATTGTACCATGATGGATAGGAAGAAAATTAACTCAAAGAAATGGGTCCTAGAAGAGAGCAAGACGATCTCTACCTGCAAGTCAAGATGATGAAACTGAAGCTGACATACTTTGGCCACATCATGAGAAGGCCTGACTCATTGGAAAAGAGAATAATGGTAGGAAATGTGAAGGGTATCAGAAAGAGAGGAAGACTTCATGACTGATGGCTGGACTCAATCAGGGAGGCCATGAGTCTGCATCTGCAGGATGTAAGCAGACCAGTGGAGGATAGAGGGGTTTGGAGATGTCTCATCCACAGCTGAGGTTGACTTGAAGGCAGTTAACAACAAACCTTGACTTGGGAATTTTCTTTCATCATAGAGGTTTATCCTCCTCAAGACAGCCTGAGGTCAGGTCAAATTCATCCTTTTTCTACATTAAATTTAATCTGTTCAGGTTTCTGATGCATTAAATGCATTAAATGGATGTTGTGAGCAGAAGTGAAGTGACCAACCCTGCTGTGAACAGTCTGTGTTCACTCAGTCTGCACCTACAATGCAGAAACAAAGCAGTTTGACACTGCTTTAACTGCCATGCTATGGAATTCTGTGATCTGTAGTTTTTTGAGACATTCAGCCTTCTCTGTCAGAGAGCTCTGTTGCCACACCAAAGTGCAAATCCCACTATTCCATAGGATGGAGCCATAACAGTTAAAGTAGTGTCAAACTGCATTATTTCTGCAATGCAGCTGCAGCTTCAGTTGTGCTTAAGCCCCTCCCTTGACCCCTTCTTTTAATTTGAGGCAGAGAACAGGCTGGGGGAAGAAAATTACTACTTCAAGTTCCTGACAGCATATCTTTTTCCATTGAGGTCATGGGTGGGACTGGCCCAAGACATTTTGCTGCCTGAGGGAGAACAAATGCTACTCTCATTCAGCTATCCAGGTCAAGCAGCATAGGCTTCAAAGCTATTCGAGTTGTTTCAGTAAATGAGGCAAAAAAAGAGAATCCCCATAAGCAGTTTTCCTCATCCTTGGCAGTGTAAATACAATAATAACAAAGGAAAGAACTAATAATGCCCTGCTCTTTCACGACATTCAAAATTTGCTACCTAAGGCAGTCCTCTTCCTATACTTTTTATTGGTGATGAAGTGACCTGGAGTCCACAAAAAACTATACTAGGGAACAGGGTGCATTTTAATTCACAAAAGAAGTGATAAGTCATTTTAGTATTTTTTTTTTCTCAGTACAAGAAAATCATTGAAAGCTATGTGGTTGGCTATACATTATTTGGAACTTATTCTGTGCAAAATTCACAGAAGGTTGCTTTGTGCAGAAACCAGCTCTTTATGTGCAGAAAATAAAACTTCTACATAGAAATATTATGTTCTGCACATAAAAAGCAATTTCCTGTATATATTGATCCCACAGCAACATTTTCTGTGAAGAAAACAGCTTCTGCTTAGGGGGAAAAACATTTCTGCATAGAAATATTATTTTCTACACAGAGAAGGCTTTTTGTGCAGAATACACTCAAAACTATGAAATTTCTTATCAGTCCAAGATTCTTTTTGTCAGGGTTTCTTAATATACATGAACATGGGTCTCTTCCAACTCTATTATTCTATGATTCAATGACTCTATGGTCCAGAGGACAGGATCAAAATTCAAAATGACCAAAAAAAACCCAAACACATTTATTAAAATTCCAAACAATTAAAAACACACACAATATAAAATCACATAAAAATACTAGCAGTTGTTGAAATGTAACACTCAGCATTATTCATACTGGGCTTTGCTGGCTATGACTGCTGGGAGTTGTAGTTTAAGAACATCTGGAAGGTATTGCTTTTATCTAACCTGTAGATTTATGATGATCCTATGAATTTCACAGGGTTTTCTTCTGGTGGCTTGCCACATCTTATTCAAACCTTATCTCAAGGAAATTGGAGGAGAAAGACATATGCAACTCCATTTTTCAGGGCTCAGGATGGAAAGCTACAAAATCCACACACTGATCCCATCCTCAGGCCATAGTCCACTGATGGCAATCAAGAAAGCAATGACAAGAGGGTATACAAAATGTGCTTTCATGTTTTGTTGTGAAGCTGAGGATTGAATTTATGCCAATGAATAACTACCAGATGGCATATGGTGGTGATATTCACATCTCTATGGGAAGAACAACCTTAACTTCACAAACCAAAGTGCTTGGTTGATAGGTACAGTATGGTTGGTACAGTAATTAAAGGAAACATACTCTACACAGTAGTGGCTAGTTGTTCTGACACATCCACCACCACTTTCCCCTTCTCCTTTTGTGTTGTTTCTTTTAGATTGTAAGCCTATATAAATAAAATAAATAATAATAAATAATAATAATCAGTGGGAGACAAAGGGAGATAAAGATGCTTACCCCTCATCCCCCACAAAGGTACAGTACCTTGGACATTGCCTTTAAAACCCAGAGTGGACTCACTGCCCTGCTGATGTTGTAGCCACCAGCTGCCACTGTTTCTACATTCAAAGATAATTTGCCTTTTTTCATTCCTATGTTTTCAGTAACTTTGGCAGAGTTAGGAGCCAATTTTCATACTCCTGGGACTTGAGATGTGTTGTGCTTCCTGCGTAATTATATATGGGAATTTTCCTTATTTGTATAGTCTCTTAGTCTATAAAGATATAGATATAAAAGTTGGCCAAGATCCTACATCACAGACACAGTTACAACCATCATCCACAGCTGCAAGGAGCACACATCAAAAGCCTGTGTGGTCACCCTGAAATTCCTACCTTTGGCCTTGAGGACTAGAGGCTAGAAGGCCAGATCCTATGATCTGGTAGACCTGCATATCAAATGCAGGGGTCTATTCCTGTCTAATTTCTATTCCTGACCATTTTACCTCTCCATCCTAATATTCTTATTGAGGCCTAATGTTTGGCACAAATGATCCTTGTGAAAGAAAGGAGAAGCTCAAAGAAACTGAAGGTTGCTTTTGTGGATGTAGTGACGCTAGAAAGAATCCTCAACCCCAAGTGTTGTGGCTAATATACAACATGCTTTTCAAATGAGACAATCTGTTTGGAGATAATTTTGTTTTTCCTGCATGACAGATCAGCGAAGGGCAAGGAGTCTGGGCAGACAGTCTTCATGGGGCCAGAGAGGAGAGGGAGAAAGCCTTCGTTCCTTTATGATGGGAAAATAAACAGTAATAGCCTTAAATTCCTTTCTGCTTCTGCTGAATGACCGGACAAAAAACCCCAAAGTGTCTTGCAAGTACAGACTGATTAATAATAAACAGAATCTGTCACATTAGCAAAAAATATATCAACCCCAGCTGCACAGTTTACACAGTGCATGGAAGATGTTGTCATCATGTTAGCAATCATATTTTACAGCTTAAACAACTAAAGTAGAGCACACATTTAAAGAAGAAGATTAGGAGCAGAAAGATATTATCTTGCTTTTATACACACACACACTTACACATACACACTTACATTAGTGCAGCCTTCTTCAATGGTTTCCTGGTAAGGAGATGGTGGGAACTGTAGCCCAACACATAAGTGGGGCACCAAGATCTTGCATTTGTACAAACTATGTAAGTATACATTATGGGTTGTCATATCCTCCAACATTTCATAGATGAAAACTAGGATGTATGTGGCCAAGCAATATCAGAGTGTGATCAAGATGGCCTAAGTCATTAATGAGGAATATCACATGAACTAAGAGAGGCTCCAGATATGAAAATATGAAAATATTGAAGCTTCAAATATGACATGGGATATGTTGGGTATGCTAACAGGGGTGAACCCTCTGGTAAACTGGCAGAAGGGCAGCAAATTGTGTATGTGGAAGAATAACAGCCATGGTGGGTAATCCACCAGTGAACACATTTGCACTCATTTCTTACACAGGAACATAAGAAGGTGCTTTACTGAGGCAGAAAACTGGTCCTTTTATCCAGTATTGTTTAGCAGTTGTCTAGACTGGGACAGATTAAGATATGCTGAGGACCTAAGCATTACCCAGTAAATATTTATGAGTCTAACCTTTATGTAAAACTTGAAATGTAGTTTTTAAAATTGTGTTTAGAGGCCATTCATAAACTACTGCTCCAGTTTGTAGTCTGTTTAATTTGTACATATATCCAGCACTATTTCCAGATTTCAAACAGAAATGTTCTTTCCCCAGCACATAGATTGGACCCTGGAGTCTTCTGAAATGGTGCTAGCTTTGAGCTGTGGTCATAGATATAAAAATAAAATATCCCTCCATTTTTTCTAGGACTGACACTCAAGGGAGTACACAATAAAACAACAACAGCAGAGACCTCTAAAAGCACAATGAGTGAAGCTACTAAAAACACAGATAAAGTAATCTCTGTATTAAAAAAACAACAACAATGTAGCCTCGAATATTTGTGATTAATTATTGGGATGGGTGTGGATAGGTGAGTAAAAAAAGACAGGGGGTGCAGAAAGAGGATTACCAAGGCATCTTCCATATTAATGAATATGGCCTATAAGCCTATATGACCGAAGACTGTTCCATTTGCCTGTTCCTATGTCAGCAGTATGGTCTATTTGCTCTGAGTTCTAGTCCAAACTTTAAATGGACTGTTCAAGGGGTAAACCTGATCCAACAATTATTTTCACTTTGAACCTTTAAATTTTAGATTGAAATGTTGGACAGGTTTACTGCTGCACTGACATGGAAGTTACCAGCTGCCGCTGGCTATACCACGCACATTTCTTGCTCTGCCCACCCCTGGAGTAGATTGCAACAGATTACTGCTGATGGAATACATCGTTTCATATGAAAAATAGAAAACGATATCCTGATCAGGTCATCTCCCTTATAGTTTATAAAGGGATGGGCAACTGTGGAAGGCTATTGGGCCACATTAGCCCCCCAGGAACCCTTGGAGCATTGCATCTCTCCCACCATACACCTCTCCAAATGAAAAATAAAATAAAATGCATTTTTGACAAATGCCTTGCAGGGGATGCTTTTACCCTTTGGGGAAGGGGTGGGCTGTTTTAGTCCCAGGAGAGCTATTTAAAAAAAAAAAAAAAAAACAGAAGATGACCCAAAATGACTTACTATTTTATAAAATGGCCACTATTCTTTTAAATTTTTACCCTGTGGCATACGTGTGGACCATGGGCCACACTCTGCTCATCTCTCATCTCTAGATAGGCCTTTAATGGTTAAATGGATGGTGGTGGCTCTATAGATAAAATGGTTATTGCCAGCTGGGACAATTTGGTTAATACAGTTTATTAACACAAATTAATTTATATTCTATTGAATTTTTTGGTTGCTTTATTGTACCTATATTTTTAAAAACTCTGCCATTTGAGAATCCCCATGCTCTCTGGCATTTCACAGTTAAAAATGTGGCCAAGCAAGATCACATTATGGTCAAAATTGCAAAAGTTGTGAATGAAAAAGAATGCACCAGCAAGGAGAGGATGCAGCAGATTGCTTTCCTTCGAGCCTACTGGGAAATGCGAGATTTTGCCCCCTTCCTCTCTTTTCCTCCTGCATAGTTACCTGAGTGCAAACTATTTTTGCTTTTTAAAGTCAGTTTGCAGCAATTGAAGTAAGTGGAAAACAAAGCAGGGAAATGGAAGATGGAGAGAAAAAGTGGAACATTTTAAAACCAGGTGAAAAAGTGGGATGACAAAGGAACAGCCAGGACTCTCCTAGCCAGATTGAAACATGGAGGATAGGACATCTAGAACAGTTTTTCATGCAATAGACAAGACAGAAAACTTAATAGATAGAACTTTCTGCATATTAAGGAGAAATATCAATTCAGATCTGGCATATTTTTGGTAAGATTTTCCTGCACTACTAGGTAATGATAATATGGAAGAGTCTGTTGATCTTTTAAAGGTTTTCCACTTCCAAGAGGGCTCCCTCCTTGTGGGAGATGTTGACCTTGTGAAATGAAGAATGTGTTCCTTGACAGCCAAAGGTCTGATCACCAAGACAGGTTGGCTGGTACCTAAGGGGTGGATAAGAAAACAGGGCTGCAAGCCAAAGGAAATGAATGGGCTGCCAGCCACCCTTCTCCATACCTCCTGCCACACATTCTGTGGCTTTGCTATTATCATCATAGGCAGAAACAAGAGCTGATTTGAAATGTGGATGATTCACAGTAATAATTGCCAGCTGCAAATTGCTCCATCCACACCTGCTGGAGCATATGGTCAGTCTAGCTCAGTCCATCTCTGCTCCATGCTGTGCAGGGAAGGATCAGGAAGAGGTAGATGACATTAAAGATGAAAAGCGTGGGAGAAGAAGGGAGGGAGGAGACTTTGAAAGTGCCAGACATCTATGCCTAAACACGGCAGCATCAGCAGCACTGGAATTGCCTTCTCCTCATCACTTACATCTTTGGGTAAACATTCAAAATATTCATGATGCTCACAGAGAAGGCCCCGCATTCCATCTGCATTCAGCAATCTGCCAGGACAGGAGACATGATATCATCTCCTTCACCCCTCAAGCCCACTAAAAAGGGAAGGCAAAAGAATGCAAAACCTCCCAAGAAATTCTGAACTATGATATAGGGTTAAACTGAGTCTTTTGTGATAATGCATCTCAGAGTGGAAAGTTATATATTAATAATAGTTGCTAACTTCTTTTAGCAAATTCTTGCTGCTTTTATTCTTTGGGTGCATCTATTCTGTAGAAATCTATACTGTATACTGTATATATCTATATCTACAGTGAGCCTTCCATATCCATGGATTTTTTTATCCATTGATTCAACCATCCACAGTTTGAAAATATTTTTAAAATATATAAATTCAAAAAAGCAGACCTCGGTTTTGCCATTTGATATATGGAACACCATTTTACTACACTATTGTATTTAATGGGACTTGAGCATCTACAGATTTTGTAATTCACAGGGGGTCCTGAAACCAAACTCCAGCGGACACCTAGGGCCCACTGTATAGCTAGCTAGCTAGCTAGCTATACACATTTATACTGCATACTGTATGTAGTACACCACTGTAAATACTGTAGCTCCATCCTATGGAATCCTGGGATTTATAGTTTTACAAGGTCTTTAGCCTTCACAGCCAGAGTGCTGATGCCTCACAAAACCCCTGATACTAGGATTCTGTAGGATGGAACCATGGCAGTTACAGTAATGTAATGTGGAAGGGCCCCCATAACTCTAAAATTTACATCACAAAATTAGTGATTGTTCCTAATGTTATGTTCCAAAAAAGGGAATTGTTTGGAAGTAATTTGCTATTTCATATGAATTATTTTCAAGTTCTGTTCTACCTAGTTACAGTGACATCACTGACTCCTTTTGGTATCCATGCATGGAACTGTAAAAGATTAGAAGAATGGTTTTGTGTTCAGTTTGTGTTTACAAATGAAAAAGAGAGTACAGGCCAGTTGAAAGAAATGGAGAATTGGAATTTGTATGGCAAGGAAGCAAGTATTGGGTAATTAATATTTGGCTAAAGAAGGTATTTTCACATACCATCTGCTACAAATTGGAACAATTACCTTTTTTGGACTAAAATTTCCAGATTCACCTAGGCAGAAACTGCCAGTGATCATGCAGCTTGCAAGATTCAGGGAGTAGCAAACCATGCAGCATTTCACAGATGAAAATCAAGGCTTGAATTACAAAACGATGTAAGACTTTTTGTGGTCAAGATGGCAAAAGTTACTAAGGTGAAAGTGTTACTCAAAAAGATGGGGGGACTTGGGGTCCCCACCAACAGTGTCAGCATCTCCTTTAAATCATAGAATCATAGAGTTGGAAGAGACCACAAGGGCCATCCAGTCCAACCCCCCTGCCATGCAGGAACTCCCAATCAAAGCATCCCTGACAGGTGAACATCCAGCCTCTGCTTAAAGACCTCCAAGGAAGGAGACTCCACTACACTCCAAGGGAGTGTGTTCCACTTTTGAACAGCCCTTACTGTCAGGAAGTTCCTCCTAATGTCTAGGTGGAATCTCTTTTCCTGTGGTTTGTATCCATTGTTCCACGTCCTAGTCTCTGGAGCAGCAGAAAACAAGCTTGCTCCCTCCCCGTCCCCCTCCCCCTCCCCAAATGTTGGGGAATTAGCTCAAAAAGAGGTGTGTAAGAGGTAACCTTGCGGATCTTTTACACCTATTTATACCAGTACTAACCACAAGAAACTCCACTTCTAAGCAAATAAATTATTTTTATTTACAAATGTGCAGAGGAGCACTCAAACACAAAAGAACTGATTCAGCAATAAGATTCACAGAAGACTAGCAATAGCAATAGCCTTTACATTTCTATACTGCTTATCAGTGAACTCAGCACTCTCTAAGCATTTTACAATCTGTAAGCCAATTGCCACCAACAAGCTGGGTATTCATTTTACCAACCTATGAAAGGATCAAAGGCTGAGTCAACCTTGGATCCCTGAGATTGAACTCACAACCTTGTGGCTGCAGTACCAGTGTTTAATCACTGCGTCACTAGGGCTACAGGAAGGGGAGGGTGAAAAGTTCAATAGCAGAAGATTAAGGGTTAAGAAGAGGGTATATTTACTAATCTAGGAGGAAGAGGTCCACTGAAGACTCAGACCGAATCTTTTGAGGGTGCACCAGGAAGAGTGAATAACATGGCTGAGATTTCAGTATTTTTTTATACTCAAAAAACTGACCTCAGGGTATATGCTGTGTACCCAAAAGGTGTAAAGAAAAGCTTTGATGATCTTCCCAAGGAATGGACAAACTGGTCCAGAAAACCTTATGATTTTTAGTACTAAAGTGTTAATGCATTGATGCAATCTGAAACAATCGATCCAAAGGGAGAGGCGGGAAATATAAATAAAAATTATTATTATTATTATTATTATTATTATTATTAATCTTATGATAATCAGACTGGCAGGGTAACTGTGGGAACCTCAAAGAGGGAAAACAGGATATGATCTCTATATTTTTCAACAAATGCCGTCCTTTGTTTCCTTTTCCATGGGAAATGCAAAATAAGCAGGTAGGAGGAATGTTTTGTGTTTAGCATAACCCATGGTGCTTTTCTTTTGTTCTATTGTAGGTTGGGCATGCCCTAGGTCAAGTGATCCTGACATTAGTGCATTTTAGCTTTCTTGGATCATTGTGTCACACACACACCAATACATATCAGGTCATTGTGACTTCCAGTCATGCTCCACATTAGACATTGATTATGAAAATCCCATATCCAGCTGGAGGGGTAATAGTGTATACTAACAGAAGAGCACTTGATTGCCAAAAAAGCCATTGCAAATGGCTTTTTGGCAATAATAACTGCAGATAGATGGTCTCCCAACCTGAAACCGTAGTGTAGGCAGGAGAGAAAAACTCTCACAACTTGACACCCTATGGCCTAAATCCAATAGCTCATCTGAATTCGAGTAAACCCACCAAATTTTTAATTTTTTAATATATATATATATATATATATATATATTGCCTTTAAGCAAAGTACAGCTAAACTCTTATTATATAAAAGTTTTTTAATTAAAACCACAAATTAAAACAATGTAAAACACATTTTAAACATAATTTTAAAAAGATACAAGCACAGTACACCCTATTATAAGACCCTTCTGCCATCTGAGAGAAGAACAAAAGTCCTGCCCAAATAAAAAGACCCTTGCTTTATGTCTAGGGTATGCATCCAGATACCCTGCATTCAGAACAGGGGTGAGGACATGCAGCTGTCTGTGCACTTAGTTGTTGTGTGCCTTCAAGTCATTTCCAATATATGGCAACTCTAAGGCAAAAGTATCATGGAGTTCTCTTAGCAATATTTGTTCAGAAGAGGTTTGTTTTTGCTTTCCTCTGAGGCTGAAAGAGTGCCACTTGCCCAAAGTCACCTAGTGGGTTTCCATGGCTGAGCAGGGATTTGAACCCAGATCTCCACAGTCACAGTCCAATGTTCAAACAGCTACACTACATTGGATCCTGCAATTTCCACCATCTGTCAACATTGTCTACCCAAGCCTAGAAGTAATCAGAACAACTCTACCTGTAAAGTGTTACTTTGGAAGTAATGTAGACATGGTGATGCTATTTTTATTTTTTATATATATCTAAAAAACCACAACATTATTTTAGTGCAACAAGTATTGTTTCTTAAAACACTGATTGGAGGTGTCTTTGTGGAGACAGGGTTTGGTTATTTACAGCTAGTTTAGCATTTTATGTTTTTTTTAAGATAAGTAAAAAAAAAATCCTATAAAAATCATAGGGTTGCCATAAGATGACTTGAAGACACACACACACACATGCATGCATGTGCATGCACACACACAGACGTAACATACAAATAATGGCCAAGACCAACCCAATCTCCATTGCCATACCTAACATCAGTTGCTCAGGCCAGATGTTTCCTCTTTCTACCTGTCCAACAGCACCTCTCGAACCTGTAACATTGATGAGATACTAAAATTAAACTAGCAAAAGATCCAAACCCAAATCAACAATGTGTAACAAATTATATAACAACAACAACAATGCTATCCTTCACTTTTTATGCAGAAATAATCCAGTTTGAAACCATCTTAATTGTCATGGCTCAATGCTATGGAATTCTGAGAACAGTAGTTTGTTGTGGCATCAGAGCTCTCTGACAGAAAAAGCTAAATGTCACAAAAACTACAATTGTTATCTACAGGATACAGGTTACTCTGTTACTATTTAAATAGCATGTAACATTAATGAGTTACTTAAAATGAGCTAGTAAAAGACCAAAAGCTGAAAATCTTGCATGAAGGAAAAGAGACCACTGCCCCACACTTTGATGCAAAATATTAAACTGACAGGAGTTGTGATTTTTTTTTTGGATTAAAAAAAACCCAGCCAACATGACTCAGTAAGCCTCATTGCAATTAACATTTTACATCATGGCATGCACAGCCTGTCATTAACAAAATGTCAAATGTAGACGATTTGGTACAATAACGTGTCCGGTGCCATGATGATTTAGTACTGTGATGTTTTTGTGCAAACAGGGAAAGGGCAAAGATCAGTACCCTTGTTGAAATGTGCATATCTTTGATTTATTACTCCAACTGCATTGTCTCATATGCAGTTGACTTACAGAGACTATTAAAAATGCTATATTTTGGAACCATACTTTTTAAAATCCCAGATGCAAAATTTGATATGCGCTCCAGGGAGTAGGTATATTCACATATGTTTTTTAATTAGTTGTGGGCTAGGTTATGTTTTTCCCTTATTGCAAAATTTGTGAGACTGGACTGGAAAATAAAATGAAGCCTGATGAAATGAGTGCCAAAAATGATTACAGTGACACTGGGAAACTAATGATTCGAACTCTAGGAACTCATTTAAATTTCATTTTTCTACCATTTGCTGGGTTTCTGGTTTCTCATCTAAACCTTCTCTGAGCCAAATTGGACAATGCTTTTGAAATGTAGCAATACCTTTTTGCTTAAGGCCACACATTTACCACTAAGAATAAGAAATGTTTGGCCCTCCAGGGGTGTAATCACACGGCAGAGTCATAGCATGTTAATACCAATTTAACAGTCAGGGCTCCATCCTACAGAAACCTGGGATCTGTAGTTTGGTGAGGCTCTTAGCATTTACAGTTAGAGCTCTCTGACAGACCTTTATGTTCCCCCACAAACTACCATCCAAAGATTCTTTAGGAAGGAGCCATGCCATTTAAAATAGTATTAAAGTACTTTAATTGTGTAGTATGGATATACATCAGATGTTGTTAGACTGCTGTTCCCATCATCCCTAACCAGAAGAAAGGGTGCTGATGTTGTTGTATTATCTAACATCCTGTATTGCAGGTACAGATATATAACTTGTCCCTGTCTGCACTGGCCAAATAGAATGTCTCCCTGCCCCCCTTCCCCACCATCTTCTCAGTGGGAAGTCAGGATGACGCATGCTGCAAACCCGGGTGCTGGTGTGAACAGTCTGGATATTTGACCCATTCAGCATCAAAGTAGGAGTGGATCCCCTTTATAATAGATTTTGAAAATCTCACTGTTTGCTTCGGATCTTCCTGAAAGTTCTGGAGCCCTCTGTTGTGATGGCAGTTTTGCATGCTCATCCCATTGTGCTGCCCAGGGCACCCCGTGTTGCAGCAAGTCACTTGTTCGGAAGTCAGAATAAGCCATGTGGAAAAACTCAATTAAAACAACAACAACATAATTCTTTTTACCTGAGAGAACACCTCTCTAGGAATCCAGTGCAACTCTGTCGTCAACATTTGCTACAAATGCCTAGAGAAGTGTTTTCTCTAGGAAGTTCTAGGTTCTCCAGCACAACTCCATGGTCAACTTCTGGCAGAGTTGCACTGGAGAACCTAGAGATTCCTAGAGAGAACATATGAATCAAATGTGCAAATAATCAAATCTGCAAAAGTCAAAGTCACAAATGTGGATGGCCAACTGTAATAAAATAGAAATCTAAATTCATGCTCGAAATGGAAGACATTTTGGAATTCCTATTGAACAGAAGGTTGAAATATAGGACATGTCCTGGAAAAGAAAGATGTCTGGCCACCCTGACTGAATTCCACCTTAAACTCCAAGGAGTGTCTCCAAGAGATGGAGGTCAGGACATACCAGGATGACATTTCTAGTCCCTTCTCACTAATGAGTGGGACTGGGACAATCAGAATCAGAACCCCTGCCACATTTCCTTGTTGCACCACAGATCACTGGTGAGAAGGGACTGGAAACATCATCCTGTTGCACCCAGTTTGGCAGCAGAATAGACCTCCGTTGATGGGCTGCTGATTGTTACGATAGATTTGGGGTGGGCTGGGGTGGGCAGTTAGGCAAGGAGATCATATTTTGTTCCACATTCATAACTAAGGCTGCATCCACACTGCAAATATAAGCCAGTTTGAAACCACTTTATCTGCCATGGCTCAATGCTGTCAAATTCCAGCTTTCAGACTGGATTATTTCTGCAGTGTGGATGCAGCCTCAATCAGCAATGTTGGATCTCGTTGGTGTTATCTAATTTGTTACCATTATTGATTTGGGTTTGGGTCTTTTGCTAGTTCATTTTTAGTAACTCGTTATGAGTTATTTAAAGAGCAACACTTGACCAATGTTTTGTAGATCACATACACTGGCTTAACCAGCACATGTATTTTTAGAGTCATTGTAGGAGGAAGTATCTAGTACCTCTTTGGATTGTATAACACCCCTTTTTCTCTCTATGCTTAAGAGTGGACAAAACATTCCCAGTCACTCCGTCATTGCCTATTGATGGCTGAGGGACAGGAACAACACCCAGGAGTGCCCTCCAGAGGTGCAATTGGACAGATAGGAAGAGGCAGCATGTGGCTTGAGCAACCGATATGTATGCCAATAGACACTGGCCTGAATCTTAGCCATTATTTGCATGTTATATGTGTGTGTGTGCATTAAAGTCATCTGTCAGCCTATAGCAACCCCATGATTTTCATAGGTTTGTTTAACTTCATGGCAGACCTAGAGTTTATTTCTATGGTCCAAAACACACTGCAGAAACAATCCAGTTTGAGACCACTTCAACTCTCCTGGCTTAGTGCTAGGGAATCCTGGGAAGTGGGAACTGTAGTTTATAGTGGCACCAGAGGTCTCTGACATAGAAGGATAAATGTCTCACAAAACAACAATACCCAGAATTCCAGCACTGGGCCAGGGCAGTTAAAGCAGTCTCAAACTGGGTTATTTCTGCAGTGTGTTTTAGACCTGTGTGGACTTGATACCATCAGTACCTTCTACCAATTTAGACCATTCCATTTAGCTTAGTAATTCTAACAGTGACTGATGCACCACGAGTTTCAGACAATAGACTTCCTCTTTCTCCTATCTGTTGTGCCAAGGATTTGAACCAGTCACTCAGATAGCCTCTGAGCTATCCTCATTCTCCATCCTGCATTGTATGCGCTATGCCACATTGGCATTCTGCACCATTGGCCAGGCTCAGGTTAAAACATCTCCTTTGTGGAAGGATGTATTTTATTTTATTTTATTTTGCAAAAACAATCTGAGCATTTGGCATGCATAATTTCAGTTTTCTACAAAGGGTGTGTGTTGTGCATATGCAAGTGTGTGTGTGTGTATTCCATAAAACAGAATATGAACAGTGCTAGAAACTACGGAGTAGTGGTAATGACCCTGGGGCCCCCTTCCAGCCACATGATTCTAAACAGAACCATTGATTGATGGTTCCTTCCAGAACACAGCTAAGACAGAAATGAACATGTCAGCAATGCTGACCTTCTTACTAGTGTGTAATGTTCACAGCAGAGTGCTATCAATGTTAAAAATTTTCCTGAATGCACAGTTCTCAATGACTCTTAACCCCAGCAAATAAAAACCAATTTTAATCAAAACACTCCAACACACTTCTCTCTCTCTCCCTGCTCTCCCTCTGTGCCAAATTTATTTTCCCCTCCTCCTCCTCCCACCCTCAGGCTTACAGAGGAGAAATATTAAGGGGAAAAAGTAGATTGAACATTTAGACAAATTTTGACTGCTTGGCTTGTTCCCTTGATTGAAGAAGAATAGTTAAGTAGTTAAGGGGTGAAGTAAGGGAAAGCATGGTTAAAAATAGGGCTCCTCACTTTTCTAATCTTCTGGGCAAAGGGAAGGAATCTCAGGGCAGTTTTGGATGATGCTTAATATATCATGCTTAATGACAGCAGTGGCTCTCCCTTGTAACATCCTCTTATCAGCTCACCAAGGACTATCTCATGTGGCATCCTAAGGGATTTATCCCTAGGTCTCAGGTTTTGATGCAGAACTCTCAGGGCCAGTTTTGCTCTCGATCTAGCAATGCTAGCATGTATATCATGCTGTTAAATTGGTACCCTCATCCCAAAATCTGCCTTTAAATAAGAGTTACATGCATGGACACATCCAAGATGGTGGTGATGTCCAAATTCCATGGACATTTGCAAAAATCTCAGAAAGCCCATGTGTGAATGCCAGTTCCAGAGAATCTCAGCTTTCACTTCTAAAGAGTAAGTTTCTAGCCCTCATTGTTCTGAAAGCCAGAAGAGTAGCTCAATAAAAATGTCAGGGGTTGTTAAAAAAGAAGGGAAAGTTTTTTGTCCTTGCCTCTCTCATGACAAGCAAAATGAGAATGAAGTAGGATTTGCAGGATTCATACTGCTTGCAGAATTCAGCTTCTCATAGTGTATAATTTCAATTATTATTTTTTGTAAATCACATATGGGCATAACTACATGTAATTTATCAGCAAGATTACAATTGAAACATGGCTCATCTGTGATTTTCTGATAGGCATATAAAGAGAATGGGTTGTGTTTTTCTGAAAGAAAGCCCTTATGTTTTTGAACTGCTAGCTTCAAATTAAAAGAAAGAGGTAACTCCACTCATATAGAGACTTCAGAGCTGTGATGTCTGGAAGAAACCCTTTATCTATATAATGTTTGAAATACAAGTCAATCCCATAATGTTTGTGATATCTCACCACGCAGTTTAATGTTATAAATAATACATTGATCAGAATCACTGGATTTTAGGGCAGTTCGCAACCGACTGCTTTTGTTTTTTGTTTTTTTTCAGAAAGAAAAAAAATACACGTATACAAGCACACAGAATACTCTGCCTCCCTTTTTCTCAAGGACCACTTGGTTATCTGTTTATTTGGTGCCCATATAAACAGGCTGGGGTGGAAAAACAGAAAAATGAAAAGGAACCCACAAGGTCTGATCAGCAGTAGATTTGCTTCTTGTAGGCTCCAGTCTATTTTTGAAATTGGCACAGAAGCATCAACTTGGCAGTTTTATTGACTGGATTGGGGTAGGGAGGGAAACAAATGTCTCGATCTGTGCAGTGGCATTTCTAAGTCATGTTTGCTACTTTGGCAGTAGTCAAAGATTGGAGTCCTCTTGGTGGCTTACATCACTATAATTGGAGGCTATGTTATAGTCATGAGTTTCCTGGATGGGGGCGAAACAGACTGGCACAATACGCCAGCTTGAGGGTGGTGTGGGAGTGTGGTGTTTAGATGATGCATGCCCTGACACTGCCTCCGAGCTGGCATCATGCCACCCACCCACCCAGATGGCGGGCAGCATTGCATTGCAGCACTCTGGCGGTGCGGTGTTTATGTGCTGTGTGCCGCGGGAGTGCTGAAAAACCTCTGCTGTAGCATTTTGCTGCTTCTTTTTGCAATACAAAAAAAGACAGACTGGGGCCACAGCATGCAGTTGCCACAGCCCTGATCCGGCACTCAAAGAGGCAGCATTAAGCCATACCCTCCTACTGTCCCAATTTGGTAGGGGTGGTCATGTTTAATACTCTGTGGTCCAACTTATTCAGTTACTCTAAAAATGCCCCAGTTTCTCTCTCTTCCTCCCACTTTCCCCTCTTTTCCCTCAGATTCCTTCAATTGCTGTACTGAATTTCAGTTGCAAATGAAAGGAAGGGAGGAGGGGAGAGGAGAGGAGAGGAGAGGAGAGATCTTGCCCTTCCCAGTAAACTCTGGCAAACGTAAATGACTACAGCTTCTCCAAAGCTTGTGTGATTTTCCTCATTAATAGCTGTTGAAATCTCGGCACATTCAGAGTTGCTGGGCCTCATGTTTCCCTGTTTTCATCTTTGAAATGTTGGAGGGTAAGATGTAATCAAACTCTAAGAAAAGCCAAGAAGTGATTGTTACATTTCTAATCCATTTCCCCTCCAGTAGCTCAAGATGCTGCACATATTCTCCTGCCTTCTTCAATTTACCTTTGCAACAACCCCGCTAAATAGGTTAAACAAGGAGACAGTGACTAGCCTACAATGACTGGCTCTCCTCACTTCTAATTTTGAGACTGATTCACTTCAATAATTGATAAGATAAACACCTCAAATCATTATGAGCTTTTATTCCAGTTTATGGGTATGTGTGTGCACGCATGCATTGCAGTTCTATGCCCATCACCAGCTCTGTTAGAGAGGAGCATCATCTGGAATTTTGCATGCCAAGAAAAAATGTGGTTTGAGTGACGAAGTGCGAAATGCCAGATTCTGCTCACAGGGAATGACTCAGATGACCAGCTTGCCAGAAGTAGGAAACAGCAGGGAGCTGCCAAGATTGCACTTAAAAATTAAAAGGGGAAACGGTTTCCTAAAACAATGACGTACGGTTGCCATAATGGAAACTGGAGCTGGGTCTGGTATATTTGATGGCTGTGTAGAAGAGGAAATTTCAGCAGGCATTGCTTGTTACCTGGTTGTGTGACGAGTAACACCTGATGAAAATCCCTTTTCTACACAACCATTAAAGACAGGAGTCCTCGTAGTTTTCATTCTGGCAACCCTAAATAAGAATAACATGTAGGGCATCATAGGAGGACTTTGATTCCCATCAGCAAACTGGCCATGAAATGGTGGATGGGCATAGGAGGGATTTAATTACTGTTGTGTATCATTTCATACTTTCAGTCATTTTTTAACCAGCCAATCAAACATTTTACTATATCAAAGGTTATTGTGAATTCTTCCTGTGCCAGAAGTTTACATATCTCATTTTCATAGAGCAAGATGTAATGGTTGCTTAGCATGCAAATAGGCCTGAGAGGTGGGTGGGGATTAATACCATGATGATGGATGATATTATAAAGATACTGCTGCTGGTTCCTTAAAACCGCACATTGGTAGAGGTCTTTTTGCCTCCAAAAAGTCTATCATTCCCAAACACAGGCTAATGTCTTCCTTTCCTCCTTGGCTTTCCAACCAAACCTCTCCCAACCACACTGACAAAGCAGCAAAAGGCAAGAGATATAGAGAGGCTTAGAAACAGCTGAAACATTATTAGCAGATTTTTGAAAATTTGTTAGAATTACAGTAAGTCTTGAATCCTGCATTGACAAAGGGGCAGTTTGCACCCCTTTCTTTTACCAAACACTGAATTTGTGTCCACTAAAAAATTTTTTTTTCAGGGGATCAATGTGTTAGCTAAGGGATATTTTCCATTCTAATAGTGAACACAGAAAATTGGTGATATGTGACATCTACTGACTAATGGGGTGTATCACAGTTTTTCTTCCCATTGATGTAGAAGAGCAAAAACCGTATATGCTTTGTTTTGTTTCCTTAAAAAACCCATCAGCTTTATCTTTCTGACAGGAATAAAATGAAAAACCCTGGATAAATAACCACTAGTAGATAACTATAAAAAGTTGATTTTTCTATGTATATGTCAGATACATTACTTTATAGGCTGGGGTTTAGGAGCACAGAGTTCTGATAACTTGCTTTCATTTCTCTCTGGTTACAAGTGGGCTGCTTCTTCTGCGGCTATCAATGAATGGTGCAGTCAGTCCCAACATAAGCACTGAAGGTTATCCTTCTAAAAACAGTGACTGAGATCCAACAATTGGGTAGCATGGCTTAAATCTTTTCATGTACTGTATAATAAAAGATTTAAGATTTACCAACGGGTAAGGAGTCGAGCAGGAGTGCCAAGGACCATGTTCTGGGTTCACCCTTCCAGGTAGAAACAAAGCCACTGTCTAATTATAAGATTGTATGTACAGCACTGTGTAAATTTACAGCGCTATATAAATAATAATAATAATAATAATGTGCCCTTAAGTCCCATCTCACCAAGGCAACCCAGAAAGATACATGGTCAATGGTATTGAAAGCCACCAAAAGGTCCTGCATACCCAACAGGGGCGCACTCCCACAGTCTAGCTCCTCGTGCAGATCATCCATCATGGTGACCAAAGCCGTCTCTGTCCCATAACAGCCCTGAAAATGATTAAAATGGATCTTGATAATCCATCTCATTCAGAAATCCCCAGAGGTAGGAGATTTAGCTTTAAGATTTCTATTTTAAAAAAAAATGCTTGTATTTTTGGATTCTGGGAGTTGACATCCAAAAATAAATTTTACCAATTTTTGCTTCCACTCATACAGAAGGAAGTCATCTGAGGATGGCTGAGAGCTAGGCAACCAGTGCTTGTAACACTTATGTTGCTAAAATTGTGTTACTATGGCCCAGTACTTATCGCCAGGAAGTGGTGCCCTGGCATCAATTCTAGGGTTCCAGAGCATGCAGCAACCGTATACTCCGGAACCCTTGTCCATATGGACCCTGGCATCATGGCAGCCTCCCATCCACACAGGGACTGTCATGATGATGTGAACGCGGCACAGCGTCCACATGTTACGGTGCTGCACTCACATCATTGATGCATGCCAGGCTACCAATGGCGTCCACCATGCATGCCAAAAAGAACCCGTTTTTCCTGGGTTCATTTTGGTGCAGAGGGATGCCACGCGGTTTGACTGCTACTGCGTCCCTCCAGAGGAAAAAAGGGTGGCTCCAGCCCGCCCTTTCAGGATGATCTGTCGAGCCCCTATGCCTACATTAAAATGCTGTTTTTAATCTTGAAAACCTTAAATGGTTTGGGATGGATTTATATCAAGGGCCGTCATCACCTTTGTCACTCATGCTTTAAGATAAGTTAGCAATGTGCTTCTCATTTGTCTAACTCTGACAAAAGTAGGCACAAGGCACAGGGACTTTTTGGTGGTGACCATGTTATTCCTTAGAGTTGAACTGTTTTACTGTCATTTAGGAAAGCAGTAAAGACCTATATGTTTTCTTTGGCTTTTCTTGAGCTATCATATTGCTGAAAGCTTTTACATGCAATTATTTATTATTGTCAAGTATTTCAGAGGAGGTTGTACAGATATACTTTACCATCATCTGTGGCTTGTCTTGATATTTGATATTTATTATTATGCCAGTCTGAAAGCCAGCTCGAGAGGGTTAAGAGCAACCTCAAAAAAGTATTTAAAATAAACCTTTTCATGGGTTTTAAACTCCATCAAATTGGATGGGCTTTTACAGATTAAATACCAACAATGTCAACTCCCCCTGGGTTTTATGGCTCCCGTACAAGTGTGCGTACAAGCCTGTATCATTGTGCACATGAAAGAAGCATGATAGCCTGAAACAGAACTCCCAGCGCCGCACCTTCCATGCCACCAGGCTGCCAAACATTACACCCACAGTGTGTTCAATGAGAAGTGACTAAAGCGCTGCTTTTCTTCTGTCTGAAGGGTTTAGAAGACTGACACAAATGGCAAGGCTGCGGTGGGCAGGTTTGTTCCTGCTATTTTTTGATTTTATGCAAATAGCACACTGCAGAATGCCAAACGATCTTCGCCTGTGACTGACAGCATTGACAAACCCACATTGCAATGACAGCTGGAGAAGGGGGGAAGGGAGGGGGTTGAGAAGAAAGGGAAGAAAGGTGAAAGAAAGGAAGAAAAATGCATTCCTTTAATAGAATGTGCAAAGGACAGTCATGGAGCAAGACAGAACTTCTGGGTGCTGAGCATGGATAATCTCAACATATCTGCAATTTCTGCCTGGTCAAAATGACCCAAACTATGAGGTTTTCTGCTAATGAGATATTTATATGTATGTTGCTGCATTTCTGACAACCCTAAGGCAAACTCATCACAGGGTTTTCTGAGCTGAAAGTCTGTGACTTGCCCAAGATCATTTAGTGGATTTCCTTGGCTGAGTGGGAAATCAAACCCTGATCTCCAAGGTATTGGTATGCCCTACACCCCTTTTGTTGGAATATGGGGTCTCATAGGCCTGAAACAGACCAAAAGTGCTGGATTCAGGCTGATCCAGAGGTGTGGTGTTCAGATGACAAATGCCCCAGATTGGGCTAATGCCACCCTGTGGCCACCCAAGGCGGTGCAAACCCAGCAAAAAAGGATCATAAAAAGTACTTGTTGCAGGCAGTCCATTGCGGACTGTGGAGGTGGCTGGCCTCAGGATGGAGGTGTCTAGTTGCTATGATCTTGCACTGAACAGGGAGCAATTAGGGCAGGAGCGGCCTCTGGCCACTCCTTTTGCCTTGTCTGCTCGAGGTCCTGTTTTCATATCTGATATCTAGACTCAGGCATGTTTTTAAGAGGTCATATTGACTGAAAGACCTAGATAGCACCACAATAAAAATCAAATGGGTTTGCTGGTTAATTTATCCTCCCCCAGGCTCTCCACATATTCTCTCATGATCCATACCAAGTAGTTCCATTGGAAAGCTCCTAAAGACCATTCAGTTGGCCCTCCGTATCCATGGATTTCTTATCCACAGATTCAACCATCCACGACTTGAAAATATTCAAAATCTAAATAAATTCTAAAAGCAAACCTTGGTTTTGCCATTTTATGTAAGGGACACCATTTTACTGTGCCGTTGTATTTAATGGGACTTGAGCATCCACACATTTTGGTATCCACAGGGGGTCCTGGAACCAAACTCCAGCAGATACCAAGGGTTCACTGTACTTCCTATTCACCCTTGGCTTTGTCCCTGTTCACCCCTTCCTATCCTACTATCTAGGAGTTGTCTCAAATCTAATAAATGTTTTTTCACTCTGTAGTTAAAGTCATCAGTCCTTCTGGAGTCCTTTTGGAGTCCTTTTGTCAATTCCATGAGAAACCCATCAGGTCTTTGTTACAATGCAGGATAGCACCAAGTACCCTTCGAAGTTATGAAATCAGATATAAATAGCAGCCCCAGACATAGCCATCTTGCTCAGAGTTTGCCCACAGACCCTGTGTGCACAGAGGATCTTTCTTGCTCACTGTTTAGCCCTCAGACTACTCTCCATCTTCCATGCATCTTGTTGAATACAAATCAGCAAATGCATTTAATTTTTATTGTGGAGCTATCTAGGTCTTTCACATGTATTCGTGCCAGTGAAATGCATCTTAACAACAAAGATTCAACCCAGATTATTTTCACTGTCTGAATAACCCCTAAGCCATTCAAGAAAGGCCATTGTGGTGTGCTCTGCATTGGACAGGGTTGAGAACAGAGTATGGAAAAATTATTTTGCAGATAATATCTCCCAGAACTTATTTACCTTTGTCCACGATAATTTGAAACCTATTTGGAATCTTACAAAACCAGATCAACTACATGACAGGACAAAAGAAATAAACACACAGCCTACTTCCCTCAGTGTTATACCCTCTATAGCTGTTGTATAACAACTTCTATCATTCCTAGGTGGCATAATCCATCAAACCCTTTCAGTACTCAAGTCAATCCATACCATTGTGCATAGAAGAGAACTTCTGGGCTACAGCCCAGAAGTTAATTCTGCTAATTAAAACTATGGGAGAAATTGCTTAGGAAATATAGAAAGGAATTTATAATGAGGACATGTTTATGGGAAGATGTGAAGCATTTAGGGCCAGCTACAACAATTCAAAAATTAACTACAATTTAAACCTAATCCAGAAATGTGATTATGTGAAAGTAATCGTATAATTTGAGTGAGGCTTTTTGGCATGATACACTTGTCCCCAAGTGTATTATTTTAAATTTGAAACATGACTTGACTCTTCAGTTTGCAGTGGCAGCTGTTGGCTTCCCCATCAGTGGAACAGTAGGTCCACACAGGATTTTTGTGTGAAATTTCAAGGAGCTATCCAAGATGCTGAATAATATTCCAAGATATAGGTTGAGCAATCTGGACTACCTCCTTTCAAATTTAATCCAAAACCAGATTCACTGCTCCATTTACATGGAAGCCATCAACTATCACTCCATGTGTGTGACAATCTGCAAGATATTGTTTTAGAGCAGGAAAGAGGGCCTGTGTGGCCCTCCAGATGATGTTGAACTGCAGCTGCCAGCATCCTCAGCCAGCACAGTCAATGGACTGCTGGAGGTTGCACTCCAACAACATCTGGAAGGCTGTACAGTTCCCACCTCTGATTTAGAGCCATGCACATTGAAGAAAGAGTCTGTCCTGATACAAAGAAAAGCCAGTGGCTCACATTTTCTAGTGCAGGAATGCAGGAAGGCATTATTAGAATTAAGTTTTAGAACCAAAAGCTCTGGTGGTTCTCAGCTGACATCACCCCCTTGACTTCTGGCCCCAGAGCCTTAATTAACGGTCAAAGCTGTAGCTGTTTTGTTGCTTGGACTTGTCACTCTGTATCACAAAGTCAATGAGTTTATTGCCAGAAACCCAGACTATACTTACCAGCATTAGCAGGCCAAATGGTTCATTATTACTCATGTGAAAGGGTTTGGGGTTTGTGTGTGTGTGTGCGCGCATGCACGCAAATCTTGGGAGAAGGCATTTCAGGTCTCCAAGCACGATCCTTGTGGATATACTCACAGGTTGCTGCCAAACTGCAGAATTAACGCAATGTGACATCTCTTTAACTGCCATGGCTCCATCCTATGGAATCCTGGGATTTGAAGTTTGTTGTGGCCCCAGAGCTCTCTGACAATGAGGGCTAAATATCTCACAAAACTACAAATCCCAGTATTCCATAGCATTGAGCCATGGCAGTTAAAGCGGTGTCAAACTGCATCAGTTCTGCAGTGTGGATGCCTTTGGAAAGATCACATTCTCATTCTCAGAGGATGGCAATAGCAAACCTCCTCTGAAGAAACTTGCCAAGAAAACCCCATGATAGATTGGCCTTAGGGTCTCCATAAGTCAGAAGACATTTGAAGACACACAACAACAAGTGGATGCAGCCACATACTAGTCCACACCAGCAAAGCCCTCCTAAAATGAAGCACCTGATTGTAGTTTGATAGAGAATATAGCCAGCCTTGCTCCAGCACCTCTCAAAAGTCATTCTGTCTGCTTGGCTGTTATTTTTGAAGGTCAAAGACTTTATTTAGTTTCTAGCTGGGGTGCTTTTCCACTACCTTGCTCCCTTTGTTTGGCATTCATAAACTCACGGGCATTGGACCAGATGGGCCCTATTCCAGAATAACATTCACGTTTTTGTGAAATGAGCTCTTGTAGTATTTCACCGTAGCATGGCTATGGAAAGCTTGCACAGAGAAACATCTCACTGCGAGGAGCATGGTTGATCTCCCACTGGTTAAGTTCATGCTCCTATTCACTTTGCAACTCTTTGTACAGCAGCACAATTCAGGTGCCTGTACAATCCTGAATGGAGGATTTGTTGCTGTTGGGTAAATGTACTATGTACATTTCTGGATGCTAGTGCCCCAACTGATAAAATGCATGCATTGTTTCCTCTGTACTGTTGCTTTGTGCCACCTTAGGAACCTGTAGGCTGAATCTTTTTAGTTAATCCCAAATAGACTGGACACGTTGAAGCAATTCTTGAATGATGAATCAACACATAAGTAAATCCTATTGGTTCAATGGGTCATCTCTATTTTGTTGTGATGGTGTGCCTTCAAGTCATTTCAGACTTATGGCAACCCTAAGGTGACTCTATCATGAGGTTTTATTGGCAACAATTGTTCAGATGTGGTTTGCCATTGTCGTCCTCTGAGACTGAGAGAGTGTAACTTGCCCAAATTCGTCCAGTAGGTTTCTATGGCCAAGTGAGGATTTGAACTCTGATCACCAGTGGCCCAGTCCAGCACCATAACTAGTATTTCACTTGGCTCTCACAGTTCAGAATACACATTGTAAAAAGTTAATGTATATTTGAACTATTTATCAACTAAAAGCATGCCTGTTTAAAAAACAAACAAAACCAAAAAAGTATAAAGGCAATTTGTTATTGGCATAGTGGTTTGAGCATTGGACCAAGACTCTGAGGACCAGAATTCAAGTCCCTGGGCAAGTCACAATCTCTCATCCTCAGAAGAAGGCAATGGCAAACCCCCTCTGAACAAATCTTGCCAAGAAAGACCTGTGATAGTTTGACTTTAAGGTTGCCATAGGTTAAACGCACACAACAACAATTTGTGTATGATTTGTTGGTGAATGATTTCCCCGTAAATGATTTGTTGCTGTTTATTCCCTGTTTATTGCTTGTTTAATAACAATGTTGTGTGAAAATCTTAGTTGCAATTATTGCATTTTGCATGGGATAATCGCTGTTGAAACCCCCGATTTCCCCCGACTTCCCCCATGTGATAAGGTCTTACATTACATTATAGGATTTTACTCAGTAAAGGACGACTTCACTCCCTTAACAATATAACTAATTTTTACCCAGTTTCATAGTTATGGAGTGTTGTTTCACTAAATATACCATATTATTCAAGTGATGGCTTGTGTTATGTCTTTTGAGCTGTTGTTAGTGACAAGATGACAACCAGTGGATGAAAATGATTGTATCCTGGAGAACAAGCCAGAGGCTTATCACATTCAGTTTAAAAAAAAACAAAACAAACTAATGACATGGTCCTTATTATTATTATTATTATTATTATTAATTTATAATTTCCGTGAACAATCAAATATAGCTCAATATACAAATAATTTTTGACTTTTGTTTTCTTCTCTTAATTTCCCATTCTTTAACTTGCTGTATAGAGATACATTATTGTTTATTCCAGTTCAGATAATTAAACTATAATGCTAACTAATTACTTCCTAAAAAGTTATATTACAAGCACTGATCTTTTGTATTTTACTGCTATATATCTTTTAAAAATCAAAACACCTTTAGAGGAACAGGGCTGTGTTTGTTTCTTATCATTAAAACCTGTCCAGAATATTGTTAGGCTAATATGTAAGTTTGTGAGATGCAAAATACAAAGCAAGAAAAAGTCATTGTATGAAAGGTTGCTTGTAGAAATTACTGTCTGTTGAGTCTGGCATCTTACTATTTGGTCCAAAAAGCAAGTAATTTCCAAGTCTAGATGCACTAAGTGCTAAAGGCTGGTTCTATAGAAAGAATGAACTGGGACATATTGAGACTGATGGCTTTGTTGTGATGACAATAAAGTTAATAGCCAAAGAGACAAGCAGGAAAATCCATTTTAGATTTTAAAATTAAACTGCTCAACATTGACAGCATCTTAGTGACCATCACTGGAGCTAATTTCTATCTTGTAATGACTTTGTAGATCTGACTAGACAATGATGTATGGCATAAAGTGCTCCAGAAATGCCATTAATTGCTTTGAATTTTGTTTCTTTCTTGTGTTTGAAGCCAACAATTTGACAGTTTTCAGACTTTCCCAGTCTGACACACCCCCTTTGATCCCACAGGCCTGCAAAACTGAAGGTCTTAAAAACTTTTTAAAAATCCATGCTGGTTTTATAGCAATTTGGCATTCTAAATCCAAAAACAGCCTCAGATTTGCTCTATCAGTTTTTTTCATAATTTGCTTTGACGTTTCTGTGTTGTAATGTGGGGCTGAGTGAACTCATCCCGCAAAGAATTATCTAGCAAAGTGTAAGAAAGGGGACAAAGTTTTCTAATAGATTTTCTAAAGACTTTAATTTACTGATATGAAACACAAACGTGCTAAATGAAATCACACTGGAATATAAGTGTTTGCACTTAAGCAAAGCTGGGTAATAACTGAATTGATAAAAATGCTGAATTTGTGAAAGAACAGTCTGTGGTATAACATTTTTATTCTGTTTTTCAAATGTGTCCCAGATTACATGGGACAATCTTTTCAAAAACTATCCTTCTGACAGATCTCTAACCACATACTTTAATTGCAGAAGATTCCTTGGATTGAATATGGTACATTCAGTTGAAAGCTCAGATAGCAAGTGATGGGAAAGACCTGAAAAAGCCCCCCCCCCCCCCAAACACTGTTAGTCAAACTCAGAGTCAACAACAGAGGGGCAGATTAGGAATGATTTGACCCTCCAGTGGCTCTTGGACTGAAGGACCCATCAGCCATAGCTGAGGAGTGCTGGGAGTTTCAGTCCAATCACATCTGGAGGGCTGCAATGACCCTGGGGAACATAGGTCAAACTTACTCCAGTTTAAATCCCTTACCATCTGTCTCTCAATTAAAACCAAAACAAAAATGGAAAAACAAAAGAAAATGCTACTTGGCCTTACCCACTTTAGAGAGCCAGCATGGCAGAGTGGTTTGAGGGTTGGACTACAACTCCGGAGACCAGGGTTCAAATCCTTGCTCAGCCATGAAAATCACTGGGTGATCCTGGGCAAGTCACACTCTCTCAGCTTCAGGGGAAGGCAATGGCAAACCTCCTCTGAACAAATCTTGCCAAGAAAGCCCCATGATAGGTGTGCCTTAGAGTTGCCATAAATTGGACACAACACAACAAACCTCTTAGATTGGGCTGTCACTCTTTGGTTCTCCATCTCTTAGCTGATGACCAATGGTCAGATGCACTTTTTTCTTTAACAATTAGTCATCCCAGCTGGAGCAGAAGTAAGATGCAACTATAACTATTTTGGCAGCTGGTGGGAGTGATGAACCTGGGTTTTAGAGGGGAGGAAATGTGTTTTTCCTTCCTCAGGATCATCAACAATGATTCCTTCTGCCAAGTGATTCTTCTCTTAGCCATGACATGTCACTTGACCAAATACAATGCCAACTTCTTTGGACAGAACCTCATCCTCTTCCTTTGCATGACAATAGCAACAAGTTTCAGCCCTCATTCACTCTCATTATGTCTTATGAAGTAGATAGCTTATTTTTCAATTTACACCCTACTTTTATCCCAGGACGGGAACAAAAGTGGCTAATTCCACAAGACGGGTGATGATAACAACTGGCCCATGGCCACTGGTAAACTTCAAGGCTCCATGGGGATTTGAACCCATGGGGATTTGAACCCAGGTCTCCTCAGTTCAGGTACTCAGCAGCACCACACTTAGCACTGCCATGCAGTAAGCCTCATTGAATTCAGTGGGGCATACCTCTGAATCTATATGCATGGGATTGTACTGCAAAGCAGCTAGCATATGTGGCAGAGGCAAAAGAAGAGATGGCTCCAAAGATTACTACACACATCTCTGCATTTATTTATTTTCCTATTACTGCTCCTAGGTGTCTGCTTTGGCACTAAATCATGGCCTTAAGAAAGCTGCTTCCTGCACTGCTTGAACCTCTCCCCACTGAGAGGAAGCTTAAGATCAGTTATAAATAGAGGATGATTTATATCTCAATTGGTATAAATATTAATTCAGAATGTATTATTGAGATTCTTTAACCTGTGTTGAAACAAGCAGCTCAGAGAAAATTCTGGACCTAAAAGGCTTCCGGTCAAATGTACTGAAACAAAATGTGTGTGTGTGTGTGTGTAATCTAAATACCCAAAAGGCACCAGATCCTGTATGATCTTGGAAGTTAAGCAGGGTCAGTTCTGGTTAATACTTGGATGGAGGCCCCCAATGAATAAAAGGTGCTGAATATTTCAGAGAAAGGAACTGGCAAAACCACCTCTAAGTATTCCTCACCTAAGAAAACCCTGTGAAATTCATGAGGCAGTCCTAAGTCTACAGACAACTTACATATACCCACACATCCTCTGCAAAACGGAGGAAAACCATAAGCTTAGATCTTAGAAAGGATCCCATTCCATTGAGCTGCATTAATATATCCTGGTTACACAACAGTACTAAATATCAGCACATTGGCTGGGTAGCCTCAATCCTGCTTGGTATTACAAACTCAGCAGGGAGAATTGCAAAGTACTACACTTAGGCTGAAAAAATGAAATGCACACATAGGATGGGTGACACTTTAACTGACACGTGAAAGGGATCTATGGGTTTTAATACACTGCAACCTAAACGTGAGCCAATAGTGTTATGTAGCAGCTAAGAAAGCCCAATATGATCCTAGGTTGCATCAATAGGAGTGTATTAGCACTCTATTCTGCATTGCTTAGACCTCACCTGGAATACTGTGTCCAGTTCTGGGCACCACAACTTAAGGGGGAATATTGACAAGCTGGAGTGTGTCCAGAGGAGTGTGACCAAAATGGATAAAGGTCTGAATTCCTATGAGGAATGACTTAGGGAGCTGGATATGTTTATCATGAAGAAGGTTAAAAGCCATGTTTAAATGTTTGAAAGGATGAGGCAAGCTTGTTTTCTGCTGCTCCAGAAACTAGAACATGGAGCAATGGATTCAAACTATAGGAAAGGGGATTCCCCCTAAACAATAGAAAGACCTTTATGGTATGAGTTATTGACAGTGGAATACACTGCCTCAGAAAGTGGTGGAGTCTTCTTCTTTGGAGGTTTTGAAACAGAGGCTGGATCACTTAGGAGTGGTTTGATGGTGTGTTCCTGCATGGCAGGGGTTGACTGGATGGCCCTTGCAGTCTCTTCCAACTCTAGGATTCTATGTGCAGAAGTGGAACACGTACAGCACAATGCAGACAAGGTGTGGGACCTGAGCTTTAGCATCTAACCAGGATATATGTAAGGTCCTTTATGCAAACATATCCCATTAGCATTTAAAATATAACTTTGTGGAAATTCACTGACCATTTCTCTTCATCTGTTCAGATCTGCACCTTATGAATAAACAAATGAAATCAAATTCTGCTCCCAGTTATGTTGCTATAAATCCAAAGAACTGCTGTTGACTTCAGCAGAAGTACTGTTTTATTAAAGTCCACAGTTATGCCTGGGGTGATGTTGTTTCACATCCATTTAAAAACACAAGAAACAATCTTCCGCATACTTACCTGAGAGTAAATTCCACTGAACGCAATGAGATTTACTTCTCAGTAAACATTCATTGGTTCAAGCAGTAAGTTTTCCATGAGCAACTTTCAAAGTGCTTATCTGCTTTTCTCCACTAGGTCATTATTTGCTTTGGTTGTTTGGGACTGCATAAAATTACTTGTCAATTAGTTGCCTTGGTTTGTTACAAATTCCCACAGCACTCCTCAGGTCTTCAGACCAGACAGCTTGATTTCTGTATATTTTGGTTGCAAACAGAAGGAAGAATTTTTCTCCTCCAATACGCCACCCTTTAAAAACTCGTCACATTTTTTTGGCTGTTTACCACAGTGAGACAAAATATGTGTCCAAATTACTGTTTTCCTTAGGCTGTGAGTGAAACAAGGCAAATCCATAGGGTAGCTGTAGACAGTCCGACCCATGGATTAATATAACAATGGGGAATCTTTGACTTTCTGGATCAGGCGTGGGAATTATGGACCCCTCCAAATGTTGGCAACATCTGCAGGGCTACACTATTCTCAACCTTGTTCTAATATGTTTTGGACCTCATCTTCTAGATCTCCTGGCAGCATATGGAACGTGAAGCAATTGTGAGAGTTGTACTGCAAAACGTGGGTGGGTTGGAAGGGGACAAAAGGTCTCTGTTCTTGGGTTATGAGAATTCACAGAGGATAGCTCTGTCTGCCGCTTGACATCTCACTTAAAGAAAGGGTGAAAATCCACACTACTACATTTGGTGGAACCTTGTCCCATTCTGGACTTCTCCAAGTTCCTCTCCTTCAAGTAATTCAGTGTAAAATCCTCCTGGAGAAGTAATTTTGCAGTCAGCCTTCCATACGTACAGATTCTGCATCCATGGATTCAACTATCCATGGCTTGGAACTATTCCCCTCCCCCCACCAAAAAAAAATATCCAAAAATCAAAACTTGATTTTGCCATTTTATATAAGGAACACCATTTTGCTACACCACTGTATATCATCATCATCATCATCATCATCATCATCATCATCATATCATCCCACTTTCCTCTCAGCAGAGGGACTCAAGGCAGCTATATAATGAGAGCAGAGTACCTATGGATTCATACCAAGGGCCCACTGAGTTACAAGTTGCAAGGCTCCCTACGCTTGCCCCGTCCCAAACAAAACCAAATGTAGATTTCTGTCCACTTTTCTTTTTTTGAGTGGGGAGGAGTTTTCTGTGGCTGGTACACTTAGGTAGGTCTTGAGGTCCAACAACAAATCTCCAGAACTTTCATAACCCTGCACTAAATGCAAATTCTTCATGCATAGTGGGAGACAACTGGGAGAAAAGTGGTTACCTACAATTCACACTTGAGCCCAACTGGATCTCAAGCCATCTTGCCCCCATGTCATCACCCTGCAGTGGATCTGAGTAGACTGCATCTGCTCTTCTTTAACCATATTTATAAAACAAGTTGCTTTAGAATCCTGAAAGCTGCTGCATTCTGTTACAGCCTATGTCAGTCGAAACTTTAAAAGAGTTATCCAAGGTGCTGAAGTATTTGAGGTTTCGATTTCAGCATTCTGGATAATTTCTTCATTGTTTAGGTTAAACCCAAAGTGACTCCACTAGTCACTTGAGGACAGAAGCAAGAAGAAAATGCCCAGCACGGCTACGGAAGATGAGGTGAAGTGTTTTTGTTGAAAGGAAATTGGTCTTTGCATTTCAAGCTTTAGAGCTTTCCATCCAGGGCTATTGCCTGAAAGTACTTTAAGAAACAAAGAGAGCCTTACAGTACCTTTAAGAAAAAAAAAAAACAGTTGAATCCTTAAACATACTTAAGAAAAAATAAGTACCAGTGGAGATTGTGATCCTTACTTGTAAATGAACACACACAGAGAATAGCACTGGTATTGAGATGTACAGGTTGCTTACCTGTAACTGTGTTTCTTCGAGTGGTCATCTGTGCCCTCACACAATAGAGTTTGCGCCTGCGCAGAAGCTCCATTCGGAATGCTGAAAAGCTGAGCAGATTGGCGGGAGCCCCGCCCCTCCCATTCCCTGAGCATGCCCAATCCCGCCAATCTAGCTCCTCCTTCAGTTCAAGTCCGCCGCAAAAAAGGGCAGGGACCTGACCGAGGGGAGGTAGGGCGGGATTTGTGTGAGGGCACAGATGACCACTCGAAGAAACACAGTTACAGGTAAGCAACCTGTACTTCTTCTTCGTGGTCTCTGTGCCTCACACAATAGGGTGACTGAAAAGCTTACCTATGGAGGTGGGAAGGTCACTGCAAGATCGATGAAAGAACAGCACGACCAAAACTGGCATCTCTCCGGGACCTGCAGTCCAGCCGGTAATGCTTCACAAACGTGGATGGTTGAGACCACGTGGCTGCCTTGCAAACCTCTGGCAGTGGAACACCTCTGAGGAAGGCAGCAGATGAAGCTGTGGCCCTGGTGGAATGGGCACGAACACCAACCGGGAGAGGGCGTTTAGCCAGTTCATAAGCTAAAGAAATGGTTTGAGCAATCCATTTTGCAAACCGTTGTGATGAAACTGGGTTGCCTTTTCTGGCACCACCATAACAAATAAACAGTTTATTGGATAATCTGAACTCTTGAGAACGCTGAACATAAAAAGCCAAAGCACGGCGAACATCCAGGGTGTGCATAGTCTTTTCCAGAGGCGAAGAAGGATCTGGATAAAAATTAGGAAGCACAATCTCCTGGGAGAGGTGAAACTGAGAAACCACTTTAGGGAGAAAGGAAATGTCCGGTCTGAGGACCACCTTGTCCCTATGAAAAGTCAAGTAAGGCTCATCTGAGCGTAGGGCTGTCAGTTCAGAAGCACGTCTGGCTGAAGTTATGGCCACAAGAAAGGACACTTTAAGCGTCAGCAGTCTCAAGGAAGCAGAGCCCAAAGGCTCAAATGGAGGTCTCGTAAGCTGTGTAAGCACTAGAGAGAGAGACCAGGCCGGAGCCAGTGGTGGCAAAGGTGGATAAAGGTGATGAAGTCCTTTGAAAAACCTCTTTAACGTGGGTGACGTGAAGAGACGAGCTGAACGTGAGCCGGGTGGCTGGTTGGCTACAATAGCCGACAGGTAGACCTTGAGGGAAGAAAAGGCCAGGCCTTGATCCCTGAGGTGTAACAGAAAATGCAAAACAGTACTAAGGCTCACAGGTGAGGAAGGTTCAGACCTAGCCTCCGCGAAGGCACAGAAACGCTTCCACTTATATGCATAGGATCTCTTGGTGGAGTCCTTTCTCGAGGCAGACAGGACCCTGAGCAAGTCAGGAGACTCTATGGCTGGATCCTCCACGCCGTCATCCGTAGATTGACCAAGTCCGGATGTAGGACCGCTCCATTGGAGTGGGACAACAGGTCTGGCCACTTCGGCAGGTGGAAGTATTGGCCCCTGGCTAAATGAAGAAGAGGAGTGAACCAGGGTTGTCTGGGCCAGAACGGAGTCAACAGTATAGCGTTGGACCGGTCCCTGGTCATCTTGGCCACCGTCCTGGAGATCAGAGGAAAGGGGGGAAACGCATATAGAAGATCTCGACTCCAACTGCGAAGGAAGGCGTCCCCCACGGATCCCCGTCCTTTGCCCGCTCTGGTGCAGAATACCTGGCATTGGGCGTTCTCTGGAGTGGCGAATAGATCCACTGAGGGAAATCCCCAACGAGACGTCAGGAGATTGAAGGCTGGGCTCGACAGAGTCCATTCGTGCTGCAGCACTTTGTCCCTGCTGAGGGAGTCTGCCAGCACATTGTCCTTTCCTGCCAAGTGAATGGCCACTGGGTGAATGGATCGGTGGTGGCACCACGTCCACAGCTGCTGGGAAAGACGCAGGAGGACTGGAGAGTGAGTTCCTCCTTGCTTGTTGATGTACCAGACAGTGGTTGTGTTGTCTGATACTACCTGCACAACTCTGTGGAGGAGATGATTTTCGAATGCCCTGAAGGCTTTGATGACTGCCAACAGTTCCAAGGCATTTATGTGCAGTTCTGCCTCCTGAGCAGACCACTGTCCCTGCACACACAAGCCGTTGAGATGTGCGCCCCATCCTGACATGGACGCGTCCGTAGTGACCATCCTGGACGGTTCTGGCGTTTGGAAGGGCATCCCCTTGAGGATGTTGGAAGGAGACATCCACCACTTGAGAGAGTCTCTGACATGAGGTGGCAACAAGAGTCTCTTGGACGGATTGTCCCTCAAGTGATCGAAGGCAGCCAGGAACCAAGCTTGGAGAGGCCTGAGCCTGAGACGAGCCAGGTAAGTCACCGCTGTAGTTGAGGCCAGGTGGCCTAGCAGTCTCTGAATGTCCTTTGCAGACGGACGGTGAGAGTGAAGGACAGACCGCAGCTGTTCCCAGAGGGCCTCCGCCCGTCTGGTGGGAAGGTAGGCTCGACCCATCACAGAGTCCAGGGACGTGCCTATATAGTCTATCACCCTCACGGGGTGGAGAAAGGACTTTGGCAGATTGACTTTGAGTCCCAAGTCTGCTAGCAGATCCAGAGTGTACTGGACGTCTCTGTACAGTCGTGTTTTGGAGGACGACACCAGCAGCCAGTCGTCGAGGTAAGGGAAAATCCTTATTCCTTGAAGGCGAAGGTGAGAGATGACCACCGCCATGCACTTTGTGAACACTCGAGGAGCGGTGGAGAGGCCGAAAGGAAGGACGGTATATTGATAGAGATCTCCATCTATGGCGAAACGGAGATACTTCCAATGTTGAGGTCTGATGCTGATGTGGAAGTAAGCATCTTTTAGATCTATAGATGCAAACCAGTCCCCTGGGTGCAGGAACGGCAAGATGGATTGGAGAGTGACCATCTTGAACTTGCGAATCGTGATGTATGAGTTGACTCCTCTCAGGTCCAAGATGGGACGGAGACCTCCCCCTCTCTTCGGAACTGTGAAGTACCTGGAGTAGAAGCCTTGATGTTTGAAGCACGGTGGAACACGTTGTATGGCTCCTTTGTCGAGAAGGGAGGAAATCTCCTCCAGCAGAGGAGGAGAGGAGGGAGTGGAACAGAAAACGCCATTTGGTGGAATATTTGAGAACTCTATGGCGTAGCCCAGGCGGATGATGGTAAGCACCCAGGAGTCCGTGGTGATCTTGGACCAGTTCTCGTAGAAATGGCGAAGTCTGGGAACGGAGGAAAGGGAGACTGGCAGACAAAAATTGGGTGTCGCCTCCAAGAGCCCGTCAAAAGTGCGACTTGGAGGAAGGCTTTCTAGAAGGCTGTTGCTGCTGACGCTGCTGGCCTTGCCTTTGCTGTTGCTGCTGTTGCTGCTGCTGTTGAGGCTGTCTGTAAGGCCTCCTGTTGTAAGGCTGGGTCCTATAGGTGGAGGACGGAGCCGAACGAGAGCGGGTGAAGCCAGGGTCGTATGGCCTTTGGCGCCACACACGAGTGGATGAGGGCTTGCTAGGTGTCAGCCCAAGCCTCTTCCCGTTCAGACGAGCCTTGGCCATGGTGTCCAGGGATTCGTCAGTTTTAGCAGCGAATAGGCCCTCACCATCGAAGGGGAGGTCTTCAATCTTGGCCTTAGCTTCCTCAGAGAGAGAAGTAGACCTCAACCAGGCGAAACGGCGGAGTGCCACAGCACCGGCCATCACTTTCGCAGAACAGTCCACGACATGTCTAGCCGAGTGCACTTCCTGAGCAATGAGGGAGAGTGCCTCAGCGTAGAATTCCTGAGCTGCCTCTTGTTGTGCCTGAGGCAGATAAGGAATGAAGGCAGCCACACGGTCCCACAAGAACTTCTGATAGCCGGCCATGCAACCTTGCATATTGGCGACCTTTGCTGCCAACACCGCGGATGAGTAGAAACGTCGGCCAAAGATGTCCATCCTTCTGCCGTCTTTGTCCACAGGGGCAGAATGGGACTTGCCTGTAGACTTACAAGTAGATTCCACCACCAAAGAGTTGGGAGCTGGGTGAGTGAACAGGAAAGGTGCCGTATCTGACTGCACCCTGTACAGCGAATCGAGCTTTTTAGAAGCGGGCGGCGTCGAGGCTGGTTTGGTCCAAGAGGCCACCATGATGTCCGAGAAAGAAGGCAAGAATGGAATGACCGCTGGTTGCTGGGGACGTACCACGAGGCCATCGATGGGGTCCCGAGGGGGCTGGGCCGTCTGCGCCGTCTGGAGGCCTACTGCCCTAGCCATCCTGTCGACAATCCCAGTAAAGAGATGGAGGTCTTCGACAGGCGAGCCCGGTGTTTGGTCCTCAACTTCCTCATTGGGAGAGGAGATGGCAGGCTGTGGGGAGTCAGGACGGTTGTCCGTCTCTCCCGTAGACTCCTCCGTAGACTGGGAGGGTGGCAACTGCGGATCCACATAGGGCTGTGTCGGCGCCGTACGGAAGGTCGACGTCGAGGCGTCCGCGTAGCTGATCGGAGCAGAGACCATCGACGTCAAAGTAGTAGCGGTAGCTGAGGCCGAGACGGTCATAATGGCGCTCGATTCCGGAGGTTTCGACACCGTAGCTGTCGAGGCCGGTGGAGGAGATATGGCTCTGTATTCGGTCCGAGACCGAGAGGGCGAGCGAGATCGAGACCGAGATCGGGAGAAGTCTCCGACGTGGAGGTCACGAACATGGTACCGATCCCGGTACGAAGGAGAGTAGGAGCGGTAGGACGGATGGCGCTCTCTCCAATATGATTCAGCCCGATGTCGCGCCAAAAAGGAGGCCGACGAGTGGGGCGAGTCGAAGTAATGCTCCTCAAATGGCTCCGGAGACTTCCGGGGTGGAGGAGATGGGAACCGCAGCCTGTAAATACGCTCCGAAGAGGCTAGGATTTCCTTCGGTGGCACAGAGGTTGGAGCCGAGATCGGCGAAACAGTAGAGGCCGAGGTCGAGACCGTCCCCGTAGGGGCGAAGACCTGGGTGGATGCAGGCTGAAATGCGGGTTCCAGAGTCTCCGGCGCCGAGTCTAGTACAGTGACCGGGGCCGGGACTGAGAGGTCAATGGCCGAGGGCTGTCTAAGGAAAGACATGGCCAGGTCTGCCTGGGCAGCCGCCGAGGCAACCGAAGTGAGGACCTCTTTATTCTTATGTTTTTTCGCTTTCGGCTTCTCCAGCTCGACGGGAGGAGGCCGCTTCTTGTGCTCCCTGTGTTGCCCTTCAGGGTGAGGCATAGTAGTCGTGGCCGAGGCCGGTGTCGAGGAGGGGTCCGTTGGGGTTGAGGTCGATGTCGACGTCGAGGCCGGTTTTTTGATTTTCGGGATCCTCGGGAACTTAGAGATTGGAAGGCGTCCTAGGGGGTCCGTGGACGGGTCCGAGGAGTGGGAGACTGAGAGGGCCTTCTCCCACAAGTGGGCCTTGAGCCGGTCTGCTCGTTGGCGGAGCGTGGCGGGATTAAAAGCCTTGCAATGCTTGCATTTCTCCGGAATGTGGGAACTGCCTAAGCAGAAAATGCACTTCGAGTGTCCATCCACAACCGGGATTTTACCGCCACAGTCGGAACATTTCTTGAACGGGGCGGCCATAAGAGGCCGGTCCGATCGCGAGGGGCCCGTCCGGGCCAAAACCCTCGAGTTCCGACAAAAAAGGGGCAGCTCAAGGAAAAAAACGGGAGAAAACGAAAAAGAACAAAAATAAAGTAAAATAAAGTAAAATAAAAGAAATAGACAGAGTCTAGCTACTCAGCTTCCGTCGCGATGAAGAGCACTCCGAAGGAGATGTTACTCTTGCGGCGGACGAAAGAGAACTGAAGGAGGAGCTAGATTGGCGGGATTGGGCATGCTCAGGGAATGGGAGGGGCGGGGCTCCCGCCAATCTGCTCAGCTTTTCAGCATTCCGAATGGAGCTTCTGCGCAGGCGCAAACCCTATTGTATGAGGCACAGAGACCACAAAGAAGAAACATGATTTTGAGTGTCTCATATATCTGATAAAATGGATTCTTGCTTAGAGAATGCATACGCCACTATAAGCTATTTTCAGGCATTCAGCTCAATACTGGAGGACACAATCTACAGGCATAATTCAGTTAACAATGTCTGACAGTTGAGAATTTTACAAAGACTTTTTATATCCAACCAGTCCTTTTTTCTCCCTCATCCCCTGTCCAGTTGCTAGAGTTTTTTTCTTCTTCTTTAGCAGCATCAATATTGGGAAGATGATGAAGAAAGAGAAACACATACTTTCAGAGTCAGGTTGCTGCAGTGTGGCTGTAATAAACAACCTCCCTTTAGCATGTTTTTTTAAAAATTATAGACCTGTAGGTTTGGCCACTAAAATGAAAATCTTAGGAAAAACAGAGTCTAGTGAAAGTCATGCCTGGATGCATTTTGGAAGAAGCCTTCCAAGTGGTGTCTAGAAGGCTCAAAAAGCTTTTGTTGACTTATGCAAGGCTTCTCTCAGCTGGTTGTTTCATTTCACGTGGGCATATTTTTAGTTATGAAACATTTGCTGAGACAAGTTCAAGTGCTCTTCTTTCTTTTGTATGAATCAACCCCTATTCTTTCCATGTTATTACTATCTCTGTTTTGTCTGTTAAATTATGGATGGCCAGGAAAACATCCAATTCATGAAAATGTATACAGGAGGTGTGATGATGTATCCACTAGCCAGATGCCAGATTAGATTCTTCTGTTCCTTTGTTGTTGTGGTGTGCCTTCAAGTCACTTCAACCATAAGGTGAACTATCATGGGGTTTTCTTGGCAAGTTTCTTCAAAGGGAGTTTGTCATTGCTATCCTCTGAGGCCGAAAGTGTGTCAGTTACCAAAGCTCACCCAGTGGGTTACATGGTCAAATTGGGATTCGAACACTGGTTTCCACAGTCCTAGTCCAAAGTTCAAACCACTACACCATGCTGGCTCTCACTCGTATCTATTCCTCTCTTCTGTTCTATCTATCTATTCCTATCGCTGTATATTCAGCACAAACGTCAGAAGAGAAATTTCAAGGGCATTCACCTCTTGAAGATGTGGACTGACTAGGACAGCACTATAGAGACTGTGACTGCACCTGTTCAGGTGAGGACTAGAATAGATCTTTCACCTTTAACAGATCTTTTCACCTTTAACACGCACATGACTCTGTTTTTGCTGCAATCTCTTCCTTATTTCTAGAAATTAATTGAAAAAGCATAATAAAATAGTCTTGAAAAAGACTCCAATTGAGCCATCTCTGAGAAGAAAATTAGTTTTCTACTTCTGAGCCCCTTCTGAGATTTCTCAAAAGGTCTTTGTTTGAGTCGTAAGACCATTTCAGCTGGCAACATTGAACTAATATTACAGATGAGCAGATTCCAACCATCTTGAAACACTACAAACCACACAATGGTTTTGGTTGTTTTTGTTGGTCTAAAGCAAGATTCCAGACTACATGGATAATACTAGTTGAGAAGAAAGGATATAGTCTCTTTCTATGCAGTTATTTTTCATCTGTATTTCAAGGGGAAAAACAATTTAATGCAGAAAAGCATTTGTCCATATTCCAGTACAAACTGCCCAAGCTGATCTGAAAAATAAAACATACATTTAAACTGAACTCACTTCATATAATTTCCAATACCGTCAACATTCATGACAAAACTAGAACACATAGGTTGCAAATATATATTTTAAATATAAATTTAATTGTACAAATATTGGGCTATTTTAAAAGGATAAATACAACACACACACACACACACACAGGGGGGGGGGCTGTCTTAGAAAATACTAATTCCTCGCTCACCCCCAACAAATAAAATCAGCTGCCATAATGAGAAAGAAAGAAAACATATTTCAGTTTCTCATTGCCAACATGGCATTTATGTCCCAAATGAGATTCCGTAATTGATCCATGATTTGCTTCAGCTGTTGATTCTTCTGTTTCAGCTTCTGTGAAAAGAAAAAGTTTATCAACACTGGCATTTTGTTCAGGATAATTTTGATTTTTAATAAGGAAAATGGGAAAATACATGGTAGCACAGAGGCCCATTAATTACTCATTGCTGGAGAAGCAAATCAAGGGAGCTGGCCCCAGATTAATGGCTCATGACCATGACTTGTAACAGCAATGAATTAAGCCACTGTCATTGTGTAGGAATGCTCTTTCTTTTGACATACCTTGCCTGATTTCCCAAAAGCACAGAATCATAGACTTGGAAGACAAGGGCCATACAATCCAACACCCTACCATGCAGGAATATACAGTCAAAGCACTCCTGGCAGATGGTCATCCAGCCTCCATTTAAAACCTCCAAAGAAAAAGACTCCACCATTCTTTGAGGCAGCATATTCCACTGTCAAACAGCTTTTACTGTAAGGAATTTCTCCCTAAAGTTCAGATGGAATCTCTTTTCCTGTAGCTTGAATCCACTGCTGTGCGTCCTAGTCTCTGGAGCAGCAGAAAACAAGCTTGCTCCATTCCTCCAAATAGTTAAACATCCTTTCAAATGTTTAAACTTGGCTATCATGTCAGCCCTTAACCTTCTTTTCTCCAAGTTAAACATACCCAACTCCCTAAACTTCTTCTCATAGGGCATAGTTTCCAGACCTTTCACTATTTCAGTTGCCCTCCTCTGTACACCCTTCAGCTTGTCAGCATCCTCAGCTTGTCAACATCTCTAGTTTCTGGATAAATCTTTAGTAGAGCAACAAATCTTTTATATTTGCCAAATCATCTTTTCATATTAACCAGCAAACTTTGAATCAGGATCCAGACAAGAAGAGCAACATGTGACACTCTATATGTTATTATAATGCAAGTCTTTTCATTCCCTACCTATAAGGGCAAGGGTGAATGGGAGCTGTAATACAACAACTGGAGGGCCACACATTCCCAACCACTGGGACAATTAAATTACGTTGGATACAAAAAATCTTCCTTAATATATCAAGACTTTGAGAAGCTGAAAAACCTTAGGGCAGAGGTAATAGGAGGTCCCAGAGCCCCACTGTATTTGTGTTGCCTCTTTCCCCTGAGTAACACATGAGGAAGGCTATACCTTGGGTAAAAATGTTTAAAAATTGGAAAGGTTACTAGTGTTAGGTGAAGAGCTGTGCCAGCTTCCAAATAGCTTTGCCAATACATCTCAAGCTTGATTTATGGCTGAAACTAATCCCCTTGAGTTAAAATGCCTAACCATGCAGAATTCTATTAAGTTTTGAAAGAATCACAAATAAATCTAAGGAACTGGTGCAGAAGTAGAAGACTAAAGCATGCAGGTTCTGCTCAGCAGAGCTTCCATTGACAGTGCAAGGTCTAACAGTCACTGCATTTGCCTATTGTTTTTGCATATGGTGACCCTCATGTGTGAACCTAGTATTTATTACCTAAGTCTAAATTGTATTTACAGCATAGCCCTAATCATTAAGAAATAAGTCCCACTGGGTTCAACAGTACCTGAAGCCTTAATAAGGTTAAAAAATTAGAAAAAAAGTTCAAGGAAATCAAGAAAGATACATAGCAATAAAAATGTCCACAATCTGAACGTGGGCTTACTAGCTAGTGTTACAAAACAAGCTGGCTTCCACAATGACAAAAGTCACAGGTCATATCCATGATTGATGCTGACATGGATGAAAATGGTTGCCACAAATTTGTGTTTTACATGTCTATAGAACGGTATCAGAGCTTTTTCATTTTGCCAAGGAATTATTTGAATTAGTATTTATTCTATGGTTCCACTGTGACTGAACACGGAGAAAGAACTGAACCATTTGCAATTTTTTTCTCACATTGTGGTGTCACTTAGGTCTTTCTGCATAAAGAAATTAATCCTTATTCTCTCCCCACTCCACTCTTCAATTCATTTTATATTCAGCCAAAAACTAATAAACGTTCAATTTGGTTTGGCAGCACAGCACTTTGCCTCCCAGGTTAGTTAGCAAACTCAATGTGGATTTGCAGTAGAAGATAGGAGCCATGCCAACTCAGGCACATTCTGCACGATGAATGTACTTCCTGGGGTGCAACTCTTCAGATTTTAGTGCTACACACTGCGTGGCTTTGCCTCTGAACTACCCCTATGGGATTCTCTCTGGACTGAGAAAAGAATTCTGTACCATGCTGTGACTTTTAAACTTCATGGCTTCCAGTGCTTTTTTAATTTTGTTTTTTTGGAACACTTGATATAGTTCGAAGTACAAAGAAAACACTTCTGAGCACTGCAGCATGCTCTATGACTGCTACTGACATGCTGGTAAGGCTACACTGGTTGTATTTCAAGCCCATTCTATATTATAGATTGTGTTAAGCACATGCTTAGGGAAAGATAAAGGAAGATTTAAACCTTTGGTACAGAACTGAATCCCACCACCCACAGTGCATAACTATCTCAGCTTTGCCACATATGAATATCTTCTAATAATAATAATAATAATAATAATAATAATACTTTTATTTATATACCGCCCTTCCAAAGATCAGGGCGGTGAACAACAGCTAAAAATCAAGTCGTGGAAGTCATGGGAATGTTTTGGGTGAATTTTTGGCTGGAAAATGTTAGGTGAAGAGAACAGATGCTCTGCATAGTACCTGAAAAGAAATTCTTCTCAAAATGCATGGAGTTGGCAGGGGGCTTCCTAAAACAGACTGGGGACTAGACTTACCCTATTGGGTCACAATTTGCCAACACCTATAATACAATACTGTACAGGGATGGGTCACGATATTTGGCTGCCTGAGACAAGGGACAATGTCTTCCTGGCCTCCCACTGTTCCACATATACAAGTTGACACCTGAGTTTTATCTCAGCATTGGCCAAAGGATGTCCTTCAATACACCTGGGAACAGCAACTTAGTTTAGAAGACAGGCAATGGGGCACACACAGTTATGTCTGCCTACCCTTTCCCACAACTCCCTATACCCAAGCATCTCCATACCCAAGCTGTTTATTCTACCTAGTAGCAGAGCTGTCCCTGGCTCAGGAGGAAAAAAACACACAGAGAGAGATAAATAACACCTCCCAGAGCGATCAGTGGGGTTGTTTGAAAAAAAAATCTGCTCTTTGAGCATCAAAGGACCAGGTTACTCTACCATGGAGGAAAGAATGAGAACTTCATTCTCCACAGGGAAGACTGCATACAGGATACTAAGCCAAAAATATTGAAGTTGTGCATGCTGTCTCAACAAAACATCCAAGGCATTAGAAACGGAAAGCTAGGTCATGTTAAGAAAGACGTTTCCAATATGCTGAGGACATCCTACCTACAAATCTCTCCATACAAATAGCACAAGTGCAACCTCATTTCCCTGAGATTCCTAGACAACCAAAAGACTTTGTTGGGCATCCTGAATGTCAGCTAAAGTAGACCTGCTTTAGAACTTTGGTTTCACAGTAATTTTTCTGGATCTAGGAAAATCCTTGACTGACATGAGTAACTGTAGTATAAGCCTCAAGAACTAATTTCCTTCCTTTCCTCAAAATGCAACAAATGTGCCTGAAGGGCAATATGGAAACTGTACTTCTGTGAAAATGATAACCCCTCCTTTTGAGGATCAGGAAGAGTTTGTTAGACAAGGGCTGCTAGAAGGGTAGAGTTTGGGGTCAGAGTAGAATCTCTTGAGAGTTTTAAGATGTTTAAGGAAAGGGAATAAAAAGCACCATACAAGGTGCCTGTTTTCTTTTCTGCAGCCACTTTGAGGAGGGAAACTGGCATTTGGAATGAAGTGGTAACAGCAGATTATCAAGTATCATGCTGTATGACACCTATGTGAGAACTACATCCAAGATCAACAAACTGCATAGTGGATAAGTGTAATAAACAAATTAGGGAATATGAAGACATACAAACACATTTACAGCAGCCAAAATAAGAATGTTAGCCTTCCTACCGATTTATTCAGTCCTTTGTAAAGGACTATGGATTTTGAAGGATAGAAGAAACTGAATCAGTCTCAACAATTCCCCACCTACCTACTGAAAAGCTATAGATCTTTGAGAATCTCCCTCAAAAGTTAAACAATTCTTTGTTATTTTCTACATCTGAATCTACTCCGAAAAGGATGATTTTCAGACATAAAGTGCACCCAGGATTCCCATGTAACACCAACGAGACCCAGACTTGCTCAGGTGGCTGGCTCTTCAGCCTGCCTTCTAACAATATACAGTCAACCTTCCATATCCATGGATTCTTTATCCATAGATCGAACTATCCACAACTTGAAAATATTCCAAAAATATATGAATTCCGAACACAAACCTTGATTTTGCTATTTTACATAAGGGACATCATTCTATTGTGCCATTGTATTGAATGAAACTTGAGCATCCATGGTTTTTGGTATCCAAGGGTGGACCTGGAAACAAATCCCAGAGGATACAAAGGTCCTACTGTACATTTCAGTTCCCAGGCCCTCTCCCTTGTTCATCCCTTTGAATCCTTTTTCTTTTTGTTGTTACTAACCTTTCAAGCCACAGCACCTTGCTGCTGTCTCACATGCAATTTGTAACTCACTATCACTCACTGTGTTGCTGACAAGCCAGTTAACCCTCATGTAACAGTGATAACATTTGGTAAATATAACTTGTTAGGTATTTTTACTGGGCTTTTAATCTTTGATTCCTACTTCCAGTGGTGCATTTAAGTAATGACTCTCATTCTTACCAGAATGCTGACAGTGTCCATTCTCTATTCCAGAATGGCTCACTTTACCTACAATATCATTTTCTCATACTGTAAACTATAGCTGTGTAAGCCCAGTAAATGGACAGATGCACCAAGGAATATCTAGGTGTTGAAAGGGGTGGGAACTGTACAGTCTAAGGAGAATGCATGTGACCCCTGGTTCCAAGATCCCACTGTCCAGATTAGTTTTAGCCAAAACATGACAATTTCCAGATTCTAGGAAGCACAATTTTGCATTACAACACTGACCTTCAAAATGGCCGAAAATCATTTTGAAAACTGAATGGACATGACCACAATGCTACTTCCAGTTCTTGAAATGGTAGTGATATAGCCTGTGCGTGTTCAGGAAAAGTAAAAAATGTCCACCCAACCCCTGAGTCTTCCACCTCAATTGATGTTCACTACTTTTCTTAGAGAGTAACGCTCCCTGGCAAATGATGGAAAGATTATATTGAACTGCCAAACTTAGCTAAATTTCAGCTACTGATGCCTGGAATAAAGCTACTGCAGCAAACTTGCATTTTTCTGATTTCACAACATCATATTTTGGGGGGGGGGGGGGGAAATAAATTCAAAACTGGATTTTAGAAGTTTCCTCTTTTATTTCTCCTGGAATTTGTTAAGGTAATGGAAAGATACTAAGGAGCACCAGTCAGTTGTAAAATGCTTCAAGAATTTAATGACTTAATGAGGTAATCTAGAAAATGCTTACTTCACAAAGCTCCAGTGAAGGAACAGGAAATTCCTATGAGCGCGTGCTTTTTAGACTGTCAACTGGAAAAAATGGTGTATGGTTCTAAGTAACCTAATTTTAATAATAGTGATTTATATGTGCGTGTCTTTTTTTCTGGCAGAGGCCAAATGAACCCCCACATGCCCCCTACTTTCTCAGCTTTCAAAAACATTGCTGACATCTATCCAGGCACTGAGCCTTATATATCCAGACATTTTGTTACCACTGCTGTAAAGCCAGGTTTGTACATACAGGAGTAGATGTACACACTATAAGCACCATTATCTGGAGTACTGATTTGGTGCAGTGATATCACTGGTGACATGCAATAAGCACTGTGTGAACAAATGCAACAGTTTGTGATCTTTCTCCAAACTTATGGAAGGACTGATGCCTACCTCTGGGAGACAGTGGCTAACCAGAGACAGTCCTCTTTTAAACAGTGGTGTAGTGGTACCATGTGAAGTACACAAGTTCATCAAGGACAGTTCCTGTCACCATACACTCAAAATGCAGTCTACTGTGTTGTCCTGTATCAGCAAATCAGTTCTAGCAGCTTTGATCTCTATGAACAGCATGGCATTTGCAGAGCAATGGATTTTAACTCACCATAAGTTGGTAAACACTTTGTCTTACACCAGAGATAGTTCATAGGAAAATTGCTAGGAAAATTCATTTGCATTCTGTCCCAATACCCTCACTGCAAATGATTCAAACTCAAAGGGAAGAGGAAGACATGAAGGGGTGGCAGATTGTATCATCTGTGCCAATAATTCTGCAATGCAATGCTTCAGCCTGTGAGCCTTGGTTTCAATCTAACAGGTTTATAGTAGCTGTATCTAAGTGGTAGATGGTGAGGGCTGTATCTACACAGTAGAAATAATGCCGTTTGACATCACTTTAAGTGCTGTAGCTCCATCTTAGGGAATCCAGGGATTTGTAGCTTTGAAAGATCTTTAGTCTTCTTTGCCGAAGAGAGCTGGTGTCTCACAAAACTACAAATCCCAGAATTTTTAGGATGGACCCATGGCAGTGAAAGTTGTGTCAAACTGCATTATTTCTACAGTGTAGATATGCCCTAAGTCACTGAGGGAGAGGTCTTTCACCGGTGCACCTTTCTCACCCATCTTCCCAAGAGAACCCTTATATTCATCCCATTCAGGAAGGAAAGAGGAACAGTGTACAAAGCACAGCAATTTGATCCTGTGGATCCTATCTCAGTAGCATCTATTGCCACCATTATTGTTATTATTATTATTATTATTGTTATTATTATATACAGCAGTGAAAGTAATCTGTTAAGAACATTCCAGCCAACTCCTATGTTCACAGAAAGAGTCTCCACAAATGATGGAGACTGCCCATGGAGGAACACTGATAATCATTTTGAAATTTCACATAATGGCCAACAAAAGACTGGCAGCATAAAAGTATAACCAAGATACCCTGGATGCTTGTACAGAAAAGTGAAAAACATATCAAATAAATGATAAAGATGTAAACTGGAGGTGCAGTTTGTTGTCCCATATGACTAATTAAAGGGAAGAAGCATCCAGAATAGAGCTCATGTAAGCATACATCCCTCCCCGCAATTCTTTAATTTAAAAAAATAAGCTCTTTTGGCAAAAGGAAGTGACAGATTTTAAATTACTCAGAAGATGACAAGAATATCTCGGTGAGCTACCAGATTTATTTTCAGATTGTAAAGCAGTGGGAAGGAAAGAGAGATTTGTTTGCAACTGCTTAGAACTGTAAACCCAGCCTGCTGTCTGAAGGGGGGGGGGGGGGTCAGAAATATTTCTTTCCCTGTTCACTAGTAATAAATGCAATGATTCTAATGGTGAATAAGCCAGCAGAAACTGATAGTGTTCTTAGAGGTAAGGAAACCTGTCTTAGGTCTGCCCATGTCTGCCTGCAAATACATATTTTTATTTTAAAAAATCATGGAGCATGCATATAATACGTTTTGGTGCTTGGAAAATAACTGATCAAGTATGCTCAAGGCATTTGGAGGTAAGATTGTTTAACAGGGCATTTCTTGACAGAATGTGAGATGCTGGATCTACAGTATATGTGTTATTTCACAATCTCTACCCACAGTATTTAATCTTTAAAAACAAAAGAAAAACAAAACAATTGTTACAAGAATAGTATCTACACCATATTTATGTTCAGCTCTAATATTCAACTACTAGAAAAGGTTGTGTGCACTACATAGGAAGTTACTCTTGATGAAGCTTTGGAATATACAGTTGGCCCTCCTTATCCATGGATTTTTTATCCACGGATTTGAGCATACATGGCTTGAAAATATTCCCAAAAAGTATAAATTCCAAATAGCAAACCTTGATTTTCCATTTTATATATGGGACACCATTTTCTTATGCCATTATATTTAATGGGACTTGAGCACACACAGATTTTGTTATCCACGGAGGGTCCTGGAACCAAACCCCAGCGGAAAACAAGGGACCACTGTACAATTGGTACAGAAAGCAAGAGCTCCCTGTCTCCAATTTAAAGAAGGACTTTTAAAAGGTCATGGAGCATGCATATAATATGTTTTGGTGCTTGGAAAATAACTGACCGATTTAAAGAAGGACATTTTGCTGTATTGGAGCTACTTCGCCATTAGAAAACCATGTGCTTACTTCAGCATACAGCAAATGCTCAGATCTGTATACTTTTATGTGTATATTCAGGTGTACTTGATGGTTCTTGAAGGAAAAAATGGGGAAGCAAAAAGTAAAAGTGAAATAGTATTGCATAAAACAACATTCAGTCATTGGGAGGATTTCAGAGTAACGGTCTCTAGGCTTTGTATTGCTCTTGTATCATCACTGGAGCACAAGTCCAGATTTTGGCTGTGAGCTGGTCACACCCCAAACCAGAAATTGCAGACTGCACAGTGTATAAGAAGAATACCTATGTACGCTGAAGTACAACAATATCTGCATATTTGTTAGAAGAGAACAGAAATACTAAACAATGTAATTTTTAAAACTTGGAGAGCATAAAGAAGTATTTAAAAGTCAGAAGTTAGCATCAAAGCATCAAAGCACAGACTTCAATCCAGTGATAACAGAATACAACATCTTAGATACTATCATAAAGATTTATGAAATTCCTTGTGCAAGATCACACCAAGGAGGATGATAAACGAATTAGCATTCAAGTATAACAACAAGGGCAAAAATATATCATAAAGCTATCATTACAACCCATGAAGAACACTGAAGTATGTTAATAGTTAAAAACTGCATATAAAATGTGCATAAATTCATGTTATATTAAATGCTACTGCGTATATGATGTTACACCATCAGGTTAGAGGAAAATCATAGCATCCCCCCTCCCTTTAAATTCACAGATTATTGTTTTTCTTGCATCTAGGCATTTGCCTCTGTGGAAACATGGTTTTATAACATCTTTATCCTCGCTAATTGGCAATGACAGAAGCTGAAATGTCAACCTATATGGGTTTTTTCTGTCTTCCAAGATACCTTTAATTATTTAAATTGATATCAAATTTAAAAAGTACTGTGATTTCTTAAAGACTAACAGATTTATTGTGGTCAAAGATTTTGTGACACAGCATCTGCTGGATGGACTATTTTTGGCAGTGGACAAATTTCACACGCAAACATGGACAGAGGATGTTATGGGACCAAAAGGCCAAGAAATGCAAGAGATGGAGGAAAGCTTTTGGCAAGTGCCTTGATGCTAAGGGAAACGTTTTCAATACTGTTGGGTTTTTTGCTGTATTTCCCTTCCCTAGGCTTTCAATTCACTGCTATTTTAATATCAATAACCTATCTTACAAATTACAAGCACACCTGAGTTAACAAAGCCTCTGAGAAAGAAGCTATTTTTCATAGTCTGTTTATGCCTACCAAGCCCATGCCTTTCTTCCTAGGAAACCCAGAAGTCTAGCTGGATTTTTTAGCAGCATCAGCACTGGAAAAATGGTAGAGGGCAGGAAAAACACAGACTTCTGGTGCCAGGTTGCAGTAGTAGGTCTGCAGTAAACAATGCAATGAAGATTGAGTGGGGAAAGAATAGCATTCTGCTCTACCTGATCCTACAGCAAGCAAAATAAACAGCACCTGTTTCTAGAATCCCTTATTGAACAGCAATACATATTTATAAAAGGGGAGAGCAGATAAATCTATCTCATCACCTATTCTCAGCATGTGTTTTCTTTTTCCTTTTAAACATAGACTTGGATGTCTGGCTGCCAAAAGGAAAACCATAAGAACAACTGAGTTTAGTGAAAGAAAAAAGAAGTTCCTCAATGAATTTTGGAAGAATCTTTCAAATGGGCTTTAGACGTTAACATGGTTTTGATTATGAAAGGCTTAACAAAACAAGGTGTTATGGTTTCATTTCACAAGGTCATATTGTCAATGCTCAATAAAAAGTTAACTGGAACATGCTGAAGTACTCTTCTTCTTTTTCTTCTTCTTCTTGTACTGTAGGAAATCATCCCTATTCTTGCCATTTTATTTCTACCTCTGGTACCATTTTTTTTTTTTTTTTTGTTAAAGTAATAATGCCTAGGAACACATCTAATTTTATACAATGTTATGTTTTTATTTGTGTTTTTAAAAATCATACTGTGAGCTGCACTGGGTGTGGGTGTTAAGAGAAAGGTAGAGAATTAAATATTAAAGCGTATTCAATAAATTACAGTATGCGAGCGGACAGAACAGACACACTCCATGGCATGACCCTGCTCTGCTGGATCCCCACTCCATGGAGCCAAACTTCTTCTGTCTCCTGTTGGAGGGAATACATCTGCAGCAGGGAGCCTGCTGAGTCCTTGCGTGACTCAATTCTCTTTCCACTTTCTTTTTTAAAAAAGATAATGCTATTCTGAATAAAACCTGCTCCTACCACAGGCCTTCACCTTCCAGGTCATAATAGGCTGAAGCTGGACAAAAGTATGTGGCAGAGCTCAGGAATGTGACAGGCTAGTGCATCTCTACTCTTTGACATGCCATTTTCACATGAGAAAACTGAACATCCAAGCAGGACCATTAACTGTGGCATTTCTAAACAAAGCTCAATTTAGCTCTGCTTAAGAACTTCATTGATTGAATCTTCTGCACAGCATCACAGCCTTTTGGCTAAACTACTTACAATTGTCATTTTTCAATATCAGTGTTTCTGTACACATGCACATGCATGCATTCATGCATGCCAACTCAGGAGAATACAATGGGCATCTGATGAATCATAGCATAATCAATCCACTACTCTTTAAAGAGAGCCACAATACTATATTCTGTTTTGCTGGTAAAAGACAAACAGAAGCTATTTGTCAAGACAGATTTGGGCACTATCTTTTTGGGATGCCAAGTGAAATTCATCTGAGTTGCAATTCCTGTTCCTTTCAATGGATGTTGAAAAGGAAGTACATGAAGTGAAGTGAGCCAACAGTCCTTTTGTTATACCTTATTCAACAGCTCTTTAATCATAACCGTTTCTTGCCTGGTCTTATTTCTGCAACTACCTTTGCAAACTGAAGGTTGAATCACATAGACCACGGGTTGCCAACCTGTGCACAAGTCAAAAAGGTTGATAACCCCTGACAAAGACAAATGGCTCAAAGATACTTCACTTCACAGGTAATTCCAAAATAAATGATAATTCTACAGCCATATGGACCTGGACACTAATTGGCAAATGTACATTTAGAGTGAGGCTAGAAATCTGGTGCCATCTTTAGTGTGAAGAGCACATTTCCTCCACAAAAATTACAAGTGTTTTTAAAACAGTTCTCTTTGCTGAAGCTGGGACTTCCCTTTGCAAGATGTACTTATAGGATTGGCTTCATTGTCATTCTGCAGACTTTCAGCTTTGTCCTTCCTTCTGCTTGGTCAGCAAATGGAAACTAAGAGAGGCTGCTCACTTCAACTACAAGATTGCTCACAGTCACAGAACAAAGACCACTGGAGCCTCTTGAGACCAACTTGAAAACATGCTGGCTAGTAGTTTGGACTTTCCCAAACATGCTATGCAGGACAAAGGCAGGTAGGACTGTTCAAGGGTTTTATAGCTCACCAGCATTTGTGCCAAAAGGTTAGATAGCCTTTCAAATTGTTGTCTCTAAATTCCCCAATTTCTCAAGCATGAAATTATGTTTTTCATTGTTCAGCCACCAGTCTTTGTTAATTCCCAAGCTTTCCAGCCTCACAGCCTATTCCAAATACAACAAAAAATGAAATTGTATACCAAAAATTTCTAGTTAACGGTAGACACTATTAAGTCTTTAGAACACAAGAATTAGATACACTATTGACATAAACTCTTTTATCCAATACAGGCTTCCATCAGGAGAACGGTAGACTCAACAGTCCCCCTGACAGGCCCTTCCATGCCTACACTGTTCCAAAGAATCCTTGAATCCTCTAAGAGGGAGTGCAGTGGCCTCCAGGGGAGAGATGTTGAAGAAAATTGTTATCCTACCTTTTCTGCTGATGGAAGCTTTCACTAGATCCAAGTGTCTTCATTGGAGTGAAACCATTTGGATATATAAGCCCAGGTTATTTGTTAATTTTAAGAAGAACACCTTCCTGTGTATTTTTTAAGAAGCTTTTTTCTGGCCTCCAGATACCAGATGAAGATGCTATATACAGAGGAATGAGAATCTCTCTTTCAGATACTTAAAACAGTTTAGGGCAGTAAAAACAATCAGAGGTTTTGGTGAAGGTGACAGCTCAGCTGCTCACACAGAGGTAATCATTCATCTAAACACTTTCTTTTCATTCTGGTGAAGGTGCCAAACTGTTTTAAACTGTATAGGTTCAATCACTGCTCTGGATCAGATTGTGAAAATTAGACTTCTGGCATAATTTCTGCAGCCACCAAAGTCTTTCGGACCAAAAAATAATTCCCAAAAGGGCAACAGAATCTACAAGCTTCGAAAGGAAGGGTGGACAAAGTATGGCCCCCAGCATTTTGCTCCAAAATGTTCCCAAATGACATCTAGGGGTTGTGGAGAATGCTTCCATCACATTTGGACCCCTCAGGATTCAAAACAAAGTTTTATAACATGTTCCACTTTTTTAATTACCCCAAATGCTCTCCAGGGAGCCAAGAAAGACCCCAAACATAATGAGAATGTCCTACAGATTGCATTTGGGGGCAAAAAAAAAATGATTTTTTTTTTGGCAGGAGTGACTGAGGTGGGTGGGGGTTGCAGCCCTTCAAGTTCTCCTGGGGTGCTAATGGTGACCCTAGCCCTCCATAGAGGGTTACAACTCTGGAGACCAGGGTTCATATCTCCTCTTGGTCATAAAACCCACTGTGTGATCTTGGGCAAGTCATACTCTCTCAACCTCAGAGGAAGGCAAACGCAGTCTGAACAAATCTTGCTAAGAAAACCCCATGACAGGTTAGTCTTAGGGTCACCATAAACCAGAAATGACTTGAAGGCACCACCACCACCACACCCAACAAGAACAAGCTTTACACAGCTGCCTACCCCTGCTCTAGGGATTGGGGAAATGTCACTATGGCCCCTTGACCGAAGCTGTTTTAGGTCCAGGGCCAGCTTTTCTAAAAACTGGAAGTGACTTCCAGTATTGGAAAAAGCCACATCATGAGCCAAAAACAGATAAGGGGTACAAAACATAGCAAGAATGTCCCCTCTGCTCCCTAGAAGGTATCTGATTTTAAAAACTGACTGTGTCAGGGAGCATGGGAGGATGGAGTCCCCCATGATCTGGTGGAGCATACAGGCTACAGACTATTGGAAGTTACCTCCTTCTGTCACTCTAGACTTCTTATTTGCAGTGAGTCAAATATATGTGTTAAATCATACAGGTAAAGTAGTGAATGCAACAAATCAGTAAATAAAGCTTCCTACAGCCATATCTGCAGGGAAATCACATCTAAGTCACTACCTTATTCACTTCCATGATTTCCCTTCTCTCTTCACTGGCAAAAAGGAGCTGGCTGGCTGTTCCTCGGTCATCATGTTTGAAGCCATCCTCTTCAACATAAGGAATAAGTTGCTACATATGGGAACAAAATGGTTTTATGAAATATACTGAGAGCTTCTTGTGGAATCAGGAGTGAAAATATATGTCTAAAAGAAATAAGAATTTATAGGAACGCTAGCTTTTGAATTCCATTTCTATTACATTTATCAGATTTTAGACATCTTAGGAAAGTTAACTTGGCTACCCTTTTACAAATACTTATATCTTCCCTGAAAATGTTCTCCACCACTGTCAAGGAGCATAAACTGAAAATATGGACTTATAAAATGCAGCAGTTAGAGTAAGTAGCAAAAGAATGTGGTTCACAGTATGCTTATAAATACCTGGAATACAAATCAGAATCTATACTACAGTTAGTCAGAAACTACAATCTATACTAGTCAGAAACTAACTCTAAGTCCTGTGTGTTATGCAGTCAATTGAAAATTAAAAACCACTGCTAATCATTTAACAAGGCAGCAACTGTATGACCTCCCTAACTACAATATACTGCTGAAATGAAGTAAAGTTTTAAAAAAGCAGATTCAGTTAGTTGATCTTGGGATACTAGTAGAAAGGAAATGGAAGTCCAAAACACAATGCAGAAATAATCTAGTTTGAGACTGCTTTAACTGCACTGGCTCAATGCTAGGGAATTCGGGGAACTGCAGTTTTGCGAGACTTTAGCCTTCCCTGTCAGAAAGCTCTGGTGCCAAAATAAACTACAATTTCCAGGATTCCTTAGCACTGGACCAGGGTAGTTAAAGCAGTCTCAAACTGGCTAATTTCTGTAGTGTGTTTTGGACCTATTTCCTACATGTGTAAAGTCTGCCTACCCCACATACAAACATCTCTGTCTGTCCACCTCCACTTACCTCTATTGGAATAGGGTCAAGCCCTGCACAGTTTTCATTGCATTTGTCATATACTAATCTCAGTTTTCTAAAAAGAATTGAGAGCTGACGTAGATGTTCTTGGAGCTTTCCTAGTCTGTCTTGATATGTTCCTGTATGATAAGTGACACCATTTGGAAGCTGGAATGTTTAAATAAAAGAAAAAAGAAAAATTATATCAATTTTAAAATTACTACTATTGAGAAAAATTAAATAATTATTATTTATTGACAGACATGAGGGTTTCTGGCACCTCCCCTGCCCTGACTAAGTTATTAATGTAAGCACATACAGTCAGGCCTCTACATTTACAGCTTTGACTTTTGCAGATTTGATTGTATGCAAATGTGATTAATATGTTTTCTCTAGGAATCTCTAGGTCCTCCAACGGGACTCTGCCAGAAATTGACCATAGGGTCACACTGGAAGACCTAGAGGTTCCTAAACAAAACACCTCTCTATGCATTTGTAGGCCCTCCAGCGTGATTCTATGGTCAGTTTCTGGTGAATGTTGCACCCCTAACCACAGCAGATATGGAGGCCCACTCTAGGTTGTTTTGCTTTATTCAATATTACTTTTCATTTGATTTTCACCTTCACTTACCTAAATTTTTCAACTTATACACCAGTATATACAGTAAGTAAACAAGAACATTTTGGACTGTCTAGAGACCACATGAAAGCTTCTTCCAAAATGCATCCAGGCATGACTTTTTCTTTCATCACTCTCCATTTTTCTTCTGATCTCCATTTTATTGGCAAAACCTACAGATCTATGCTTTTTTAAAATGCTAGGGATAGCTGGTGAAGCAGGTTTATCTGCTCTTCCCTTTTCTCTCTGTTCTGCTGTTTTCACGTGCTTATTAAGGAATCCTGGAAGTAGTTCCCTTTTACCTTGCCTGTTGTAGGAAGACACAGCAGAATTGGATAGAGTAGATTCCCACTGTTTCACAGCTCAAACCTTACTACAGTGTTTTCTGTAGGCAATCCAGCTCAGAAAAGCTGCATTTCTCCAACCTCTTTTACCACCCACACAATGCAAAATGTTGCTAAAAATCTTTCAATTTATAGAGAATAAGGAAGAAAAGGAAGATTGGGTGGGTGAAAACAGACTCTGTAAAAAGCAGCTTCTTTTCAAAGGCTTTGTTAATTGCAGTATGCTTGTAAATGAAAAGGAGTAACCATTAATTTCCTCAAAAAGCAACAAAATGGTTTTTAGAGCAAATCAAGCTTAATTCTTCACTTCTGGACACACCACAAGAAAACATAACTCACCAGAAAAACAGAAAAATTCTGGGGAAAACTGAAGACAGTAGGAAAAGAGGAAGACTGAATAAAAGATAAATTGCTTCAATAAAGGAATTCACAGCCTGAGGAGCACAGTAAATAACAGCTTTTGAAGATCACTGATTTTTAGGATTGCCATGTCAAAGTCAATCTGATGGCACATGAGACACTTTTACAAAGACTCAGCAAAGTAAAATTCCACCTTACAAATGCCTAACTATGTAAATTTGAAGCTCTTCTGTTTCCTACTTCTCTTTTGACCCAAGTCCAAAACTACAGAAACTTGAGAATATAATAACATTCTAAGAAGGATGACACTGGTTTTGATGCCAAAGTACTCACCTGCATATTTCTCAGCAACTGGAAGATTTCCATGGTGCGAAATACAATATCCTGCACAGTCTCCTGGCCGATGCGACAGAGAGAAGCAGTGTTCACTTCCCGTGCAGCCTGAGCTTGAGATCCTGAAAATGGGCCAGGGGGCATTCCTGCTCCAGCTAGAGGTGGTGTGGACATTTTGCTGCCTTTGCAAAATCAGATTACACAGAGAAAGGAAAAATTAGTCCCAAAACTGCATTGACAGTTCAGCAGCTTCCTTGTAATAGAAAGGGCTGGATCCAGACTAAGTTAGAACACAATCCTAAGTGGTTGGACTGACATTGTACAGTCTAAACTTGGATTCTAAACTGCACCCAGCCAACAGATGTTGGAAATTACTTAGGACTACTTTGCGACTGCATTATGGCTGTGTCTTTGGACTGGAATAAGTTTTGAACTAGTATAATTCAGCTCCTTATTCAGCCAAATCCTTTTCTAGTCCATTTTTGTCTCTTCTGCCACCAGATTTTAGCCAACAGAGCAGTTCTGTTGGCAGATCTCTGAAATTAACCAACAGGAGAGGGCTCTGCTGAGAGAGAAGTGTACTTCTACTGGCACAAGAAGACTCCAGCTGGGAGAGGATGTTTGTGCCAAACCCCATACGGTCAGCACAGTTTTGAAATAAGATTTTGTTGTTAGTTGCACTTAACGTTTATACTCGACTATAAGTCAACAAATTTATGCCCAAATATTGAACCTAAAATCCTGGGTCAACTTATATATGGGTCAATACAGTAATACAGCTTAGAAAGGTCCTGAAAGAAGCAGCACCCCTTGTGCCTTGGCAATGATTTTTGAAAGAGCTGCCAGGCAGGAGTGAGTGTGTGCACACGCGTGAAAGAGGAGATTCCCTTCCCAACCTGATGTTAAAGGCTTCTCTCCCCACCAAACCCCTCATTTAAATCCACCACCCTTCACTTACATCCGCTACTTCCATTCCTGATCCAATGTTAAAGGCTGGCTTCTCTCCCCACCAAACCCCTCAATGAAATCCACTTCCTTTCCAATCCAATGTTAAAGGCTTCTCTCCCCACCAAACCCCTGATTTACACCAACTTCTTTACCTTCCCAACCTGATGTCAAAGGCCTCTTCTCCAGCACTGTCGGGAGAGGCCCAGAGAAACAGAAAAAGGAAAGGAAGTGGTGTTTTCCCTCTAAGTTTTATCCTCAACTTATCCATAGTTCATATCAAAGTCCATGATTTTGACCCTAAAACCTTCCCTTGACTTATACATGAGGCTGACTTGCCCACAAGTACATACAGTAGTTTTCACTGAAATCAATGGGACAAATTAACCTGCCCCCATTGATTTCAACAAGGCTTGATCTGATCCAACCCAAACTATCAGTTCAGTTTGGAGGGTAAAAACTATTTCTCAAAGTTTTTACATATATCATTAAGGACATCCAAATTTATATTTTTTTAGTTGATTCAGATCCGTAGTCTTCAAGCCCAGTCACACACCCTCTACTGATACCTTAGTGAACCTTGTAACACACAATGTCCCTCCAATCCATTCTAAAGAGAAAAAAATGCAAAACACAATACATTGTGGTTACTTAAACTAGGATCATAAACTAAGGGCTAAAACACACTGCAGAAATAATCCAGCTTGACCCGACTTTAACAGGCCTGGCTCAATGCTAGAGAATTCTGGGAAGTGTAGCTCTGTGAGATATTTTAGGCATCTCTGTCAGAGAGCTCCGGTGCCACAATAAACTACAATTATCAGGATCCATTAGTACTGAGCCAGGGCAATGAAAGCGATCTCAAACTGGATTATTTCTGCAGTGTGTTTTGGACCTAAGTGTACAGGACAAAATAAAGTGGCAGGTGTTAACATCAATTAAGCTGCAACCCTGGGCACACCTTTCAGGAAGCAAGGCCTACTAAACACAGCAGGGACTGCATTTGAAGCTTGTACAATATAGCTAAAGTGGTTTTGTAATGGTATGTCTGCATAAGTAGAAGTGAAGAACAAATGACATGTATTTTGTATTTTGACACTGTAGGATTAATATATAAACTGCAGGGAAGAGATTGGGAGCACAAAGAGATCCACCATATTAAGTAATGGACTAGAAATCAGGAGACCTGAGTTCTAATCCCTACTTTGTGCAGAAAATAACCGGGTGACCTTGGGCCAGTCACACTTTCTCAGCCTTAAATGAACACAATTGCAAACCACCTCTGGCAACATCTTGCCAAGAAAACCTGATGATGAATTTACATTAGGATAACCAGACGTTGGAAGCAACTTAAATGCACATAACAATAAAGAAAAGAATAAAGAGCAAGAAAGACAATTCAAGTGTTCATTATTTAATTCCTTCCTTGCCTTTCTCATGCCCTTTCTCATCCCAAAGAGAAAACAAAAACAAAGCAACACCTTTCTATAAAAATTATTCCAAAGTTTGCAGGGGAGCAGCCCTATTAGTCTCTTTTGACAAGATCTTACAGCACAGACTGATAGTTTGATTTGATAAATAGTTTGTCAGTCTTTAAGATGCTGTGCGCCTTTGCAGTTGCTGTCATTCTAAAGATATTCACAACTCAATGATGATATAAAATAGGCAATGCAGGTGCACCCAGAAGCATTCATTGAAAGGTAGCAAAGAATCCCATAAGATCTTGACGAATAACAAATTTCATCCCAGCAGGATGTTGTATACTACCTGCAACAGCAGGTAAATTGAAAAGTGGGTGGAAGAGGAGGTTTTATTGTTAATAAATATAATAGTAGACCTGATACGACTAAAAGAAATGGATACAAAATGGTTAACTGTAGCCACTCACTCAAAACCGTAAGGTTGCAAATTCAATACCAACAAAAGGGCTCAAGCTTGACTCAGGCTTACATCCTTCCAAGGTAGCTAAAATGAGTACCCAGATTGTTGGGAGCAAGTACCTTACAGTTGTTCCTACTGCTTAGGAAGTATGAAGCGGTATATAAATAAAGCTGTTTGTTTTAGTTTGTTTGTTTCAGAGAAACAAGTCATGCCAGACAAACATGATGTCTTTTTTTGATAAAATTACCAGCTTGGTAGATGAGGGGAATGCTGTGGATATATTATATCTCAATTTGTGTAAGGCCTTTGACAAGGTTTCCCATGACATTCTTGCAAACAAGCTTGTAAAATGTGGGGTAGACAAGGTAACTGTTACATGGATTTGTAATTGGGTGACCAGCCAAATCCAAAGGGCGCTCAATGATTTTCGTCCTGGAGAGAAGTGACAAGTGAGGTGTCACAGGGTTGCGTCCTAGGCCCATTGCTATTCAACATCTTTATCAATGACTTGGATGACAGAATTAGGGGCATACTTATCAAATTTGCAGATGACACCAAACTGTGAAAGATGAAGAGGTAGTTCTGAAAGGTCACTCACTGCATTTCATCACAAAGGAAATGTGACATCACTGGTCTTTGTGATCCACTGTGGCTCACCTAATAAATGGCCAGAGCTGCCATAGCAAATCACAAGCTCTGAAAGGCTCATCCAAGGCAGGTGGTGCTCCAGCTGCCAGGAGCTCAGAAGAACAAGAACACCATCAGAAATGGCTCGATTCACACGCAGCAGGAGCCAGAGCTTCAACCGTCGCCGTCGTCGGCGTGGAAAACACAGTCATGGATCTGGAAAGAGGCGGGGAAGGCGGCGTGGTGGAAAGGGAGGTAAAAAATTTTCCTTGTACTCAATAGATGGTGTTTAACTATATAACTGATTTCCTAGATCTTGGCTGTGGGTTATATTAGATACGGAACAGTTAAGTTTGCCTTTTCCAGGGCACAGATGCCATGGTTGCAAGAGAGGGGGAAATAGCTACCTCCAGCTGTGGTTTTCGTGTCCTTGATTTGTGTTTGTTAATTAATTTATATACCATCTTTTCCCGAATAATGGAACCAAGACAGATTACAACATAATGCATTTACAAGTGGAAAAATATGGATGGCGTCTTAACTATATAACTAATTTCCTAGATCTTAGCTGTGGTTTATATTAGATACCTAATACTTATGTTTGTCTTTTGCAGGGCGTAGACGCCACGGTCGCAAGAGAAGGGGAAGAGGCCGGAGACATCACTAAGCTCTTCCACTTTAGCATCCTGTGCCCTTGATTTCATGTCATACATATCGACAAAGCCTCAGTCAAAACCAGAAAAATGAAACAATACCACTTCTTTTGCAGAAACATGCAGGAAGATTCTGAAAAATCAGTCTGAATCTTGCCACCTGTCAATAAATGAGGACATTTCATTTCTGAGTCTATCATGTTGTTGTGGGGGATGGGAGAAGGTGGGGAAAACTAATCTAAATGAATATAAGTCTCCAGGACCAGATGAACCATATCCAAGGGTATTAAAAGAGCTGGTTAATGTAATATAGGAGACACTGGCAATAATCTTTGAGAACTCCTGAAGAACAGGAGAAGTCCCAGCCGACTGGAGGAGGGCAAACATTGTCCCCATCTTCAAAAAGGGGAAAAAAGAAGATCCCAACAATTATCGTCCGGTTAGTCTGACATCAATTCCAGGAAAGATTCTGGAGCAGATCATTAAGCAGAGAGTGTGTGAACATTTAGAAGATAATTCCATAATCACAAAAAGTCAACATGGGATTCTGAGAAACAAGTCATGTCAGACAAATCTGATCTCTTTTTTTACCAGCTTGGTCGATGAAGGAAATGCTGTAGATATAGTATATCTTGATTTCAGTAAGGCCTTTGACAAGGTTCCCCATGACATTCTTGCAAACAAGCTTGTAAAATGTGGACTAGACAAGGTAACCGTTACATGGATTTGTAACTGGTTGACTGGCCGAACTCAAAGGGTGCTCAACAATGGTTCCTTTTCATCCCGGAGAGAAGTGACAAGTGGGGTCCCACAGGTTTCTGTCCTGGGCTCAGTGCTATTCAACATTAATGACTTGGATGACAGTATTGAGAGCCTAGTTATCAAATTTGCAGATGACACCAAATTGGGAGGAGTAGCTAATACCCCAAAGGACAGGATCAAAATTCAATATGACCTGAATAAGGTAGAAAGATGGGCCAAAGCTAACAAAATGAAATTCAATACAGAGAAATGTAAGGTCCTGCACTTAGGCCGGAAAAATGAAATGCACAGATTTAAGATGGGGGACATCTGGCTGAATCAAACTATGTGTGAAAGGGATCTAGGAGTCCAATTAGACCATAAGCTGAACATGAGTCAACAGTGCGATGCAGCAGCTAAAAAGGCCAATGCAATTTTAGGCTGCATCAATAGAAGTATAGTGTCTAGAGCAAGGGAAGTAATAGTGAAACAGGAAGAAGAAGAAGGCTATGACCCTAGAGTCTTGTGTTCAAATCCTTGCTCAGTCATGGGAGACCTTGGGCGAGTCACACTCTCTCAGCCTCATAGGAAGAGCTCTCTGTGGCAGAGAAACACATAAAAAAGAACTACCATTTCCCATGATCCCACAGCATTGAGCTTCTAAGGCTGCATCCACACTGAGGAGGGATAACCCGGTTTGGGAGCGTTTTAACTCTTTTTTAGCTCAAGTGCTATGGAATTCTGGGAGTTGGCGTTTGTTGTGGGGCCCACAACAAACTCCAACTCCCAGAATTCCATAGCAAATGAGTCAGACAACAAGTTAAAGCGCTCCCAAACCGGGTTATTCCCTCAGTGTGGGTTTCATACAAACCTGGACCGAGCTGCTCTCTCTTCCTCCTTAAACAACCCACAAAGCCCAGCTCTTTCTTTTCTTCTTATCAATTTTTGCCAAAAGGAGACGCCGTAGTTTCCGCTTCCGGTTGGTGGTGGAAACCAGTGTACGGAAAAAATATATATAGACAAAATGGCGTCCTCCATGAGGGCTCACAGGGGGCAGCCATGCCTCTTTCGGTACAGCGAGACTGCGCATGCGCAGAAATGTCAAAATCAGTCTAGGGCAGTTGCTTCCTCCTCCTCCAGTTTTTCTTTTGTTAATAGGAATTAAAGGGTTGCAGACACTGTAGAAACAATGCAAGTTTGGTACCACTTTTTAAGTGCTGTAGCTCCATCCCATGGGGGATCCTGGGATTTGTAGTTTCTCCAAGGGCCTTTAGTCTTAAAACTACAGATCCCAGGATCCTGTAGGATGGAGCTACAGCACTTAAAAGTGGTGCCAAACTGCTTTAAATTCTGAAGTGTGGCTAGGGTGCACCTACACTAGAAATGATGCAGCTTGACACCTCTTTTAATGGGATCCTTGGATTTGTAGTTTAACAAGGGTCTCTGTGTGGCTGAGAAAAACTAGAAATCCCAGCATCCTGTAGGATGGAAACATGGAGGGCGAAGTGGTGCCAAACCGCTTTAAATTCTGCAGTGTGGATACGGTGCATCTACACTAGAAATAATGCAGCTTGACACCGCTTTTAAGTGCTGTAGCTCCATCCTATGGGATCCTGGGATTCGTAGTGTTCCCAAGGGTCTTTACCTTTAAAACTACAGATCCCAGGATCCTGAAGGATGGAGCCAAACCGCCTTATATCTGCAGTGTAGCCGGTCTTTCAGATGCGTTAGACAACACTCTTGAGCCAGTGGTTATGGGGATCATAGTAGTACTCCATACCCCAGTGACTAAATACCTCAAAGCCACCAGATCCTGTCTGGTTGGAAGCAAAGCATGTTCGGCCCTGGTTAATAATTGGATGGGACGCCACAAATGTATACCAGGTGCAGTAGGCTATTTTTCAGAGGTGGCAAAGCCACCCCTGATTACTCCAGGCCTAAGAAACTCCTATGGGCTTGGCTGTTGGATTGGGACTCTGTGATGTTACTGTGATGCTCAAAATTTGGGGACTTAGAAGAAAATCTCACGGGGAGATTTCCAGGGAAAGGTAATGTCCTGTTTTGGAGGCCCTGTGGCTTCATCCCTGGGAAGGTCTTCTTGATGGGTTTTTCTCTCATTTGGTAATGAGGATGAGTAAGAGAAAGGAGGATGAGGAGCAGGAGGAAGAGAGGAGGAAAAAGAAGGAAGGGGAGAGTTATCACACGACTGGAATTGGAAGTATAACCCAGTGGCATACCAAACGCAATGGTGGGTTTTCACATTATTGCATGAGAGATTATCTCATACAGAATGCAATCCCACATCAATCCAAAAGTAAGTAAATTCGGTGAATTAGCAGATTCACAAATCCTCTTCGCAGGATATCTTTTCACAGGCTGTCTTTTCTTTCGAAATTGAGAGGAATCCCTCCCGTGTGATAACCTTTCACGTAATTGCGTTCATTTCTGATTTGACCTTGCTATCTTTTCTTTCGAAATTGAGAGGAATCCCTCCTGTGTGATAACGTCAGAGGAGGAAAAAGTAGGAAAAGAAGGAGAAGCAAGAGGAGGAAGAGCGGGAGGGAAGAGGAGTAGAGGAAGAGAGAAAGAAGAAGAAGCAAGAGGAGGAAAAAGGAGGAGAGAAGATAGAAGGTGAAGCAAGGAAAGGAAGGAGGAGGAGCGAGGAAGAAGCAAGAGGAGGAAGAGCAAGAGATGGAGAAAGAGGAAGAGGGAGAAGGAGAAGAAAGTGGAGGAAGAGGAGCAGAAGGAAGGAGGAAGAAGAAAAACAGGAGGGAAGAGGAAGAGCAAGAGGAGGAAAACAGGAGATCTAGGAGTTTATCACATGGGAGGAATTTCTCTCAATTGCGAATGGAGCGAATTCGCAATTACGTGAATTCGCTAGCTTAGCGAATTTATGTGAAATCTGATTGTGTTTGGAATGCGTTCAGAATGACTTCCCATTTCCCGAAAATGACCCCCCATTGCCCGAAATTACATGAGATACTCTCATACGCAATTACGTGAAACCCCATGATTGTGTTCAGAATGACTTCCCTTTTGCCCAAAATTGCGTGAGATACACCCATACGCAATAACATGAAACCCCATCATTGCGTTCGGATTGCCATTGCATTATACCCCCAAATTCCATCGTATGATAAACTCTGAAGAGGAGTAAGGAGGAGAAGGAGCAAGAAGAGGGGGAGAGAAAGAAGAAGCAAAAGGAGGAAGCTCAGGAGACAGGAGGAGAAGCAAAAGGAGGGGGGAGGAGGAGGAGAGGAAAAAGCAAGAATAGAAAAAGCAAGAGAATGGAGGAGCAGTAACAGGGGGAGGAGGAGGAAAAGCAAGAGGAGGAAGAGCAGGAGGAGAGGATTGGAAGGGGAGGAAGAAAAACAGGAGGAGGAGGAGAAAAAAGAAGAGGAAGAAGAGCTGGAGAATGGAGGGACAGGAGGAGGAGGAGAATCATGAGGTGAGGAGGAGAGGAAGAAGCAAGAGGAGGAAGAAAAATAAGAAGTAAGAGGAGGAGGAAAGGAAAAAGAAGCAAGAAAAGGAAGAGGGTGAAAAAGGAGGAAGAGGGCGAGGAAGGAAGGAAGACAAGAGGAGGAGGAATAGTGCAGCTAGATGAGAAAACTAGCTCAGAATTATTCCACATACAGATGGAAACATTCAACATCACAGCAAAAAAACCAACAGTATCCACATAGTTGGAGGGGGATGCAACCAGCATATGCTTCCTTTTTTGTGCTGAGGTTAGCAGGAATCCAAAGTCCCAGTTTCTACAATTATCCTCACGGTTAGGACAGTTGTCATAATGATTCTGACTCTGATTGCAAGAGAAGCCAGATGGGGGCATTTATACACCAGTGACTGCTTCTTCCTAGGCAGCATCTCAAGTTCAAAGGAGTGGGTTCGAGTGGCAGTGCGATATTGAAACTGATGGCTCGTACATTCTTGAGTATGAAATGCGTAATACTTGTAACTGTGGTTACAAATCAAAAAGTCTGGAGTCTGGTACATAGGATTACTTGAAAGGGAAAAAAGATGAAAGCAGTCAAGGAGCATTTAGGGATGAGAGCTGTATAAATTTACCATTGGATTTAGCTTTTACAGTAGTTCGTTTCTCCCTCTTCTGCTTTCCCCACATCCAAAACAGAGAAAAAAGGAAATAAGCGTGAAATATTTTTTAACCAATTGGCTAGATGTTGCCATAGTAAAGCCTCAATTATCTAAACATCTGTCTTTGCTAATACATGGACATAAGAGCTATGCTGCCTCATTTTACAGTTGAGTGGTTGGCTCTGACATCATTGGGAAAGGTGCATCCTGTCTGGGTTCTAGTCCAAACAGTATAGGAAATTTCCAAGGTGCTGAACCAAATCCCTAAAGTAGGAGGTAGTTCTTTTAAATATTAAATGTTGGGAGAGGTGGTCCAAAGATATCTGGAGTTTGGGGTCCGATGCCATCAGTACATGGATGACACCCAGTTCTATTATTCTTTTCCTCATCAATCCAAGGAAACTGGTTTGGTCCAAAACCAGTGCCTGTCATTAGTAATGGACTAGAGGAGAGCAAACAAACTAAAACTTAATCCAAACAAGACAGTGCAGTCTGTCCACCGTATCTGTGGCTTTAACTTTTGCAGATTTGATTATTCACAGATTTGATTAAGACATTCTCTCTAGGAATCTCTAGTTCCTCCAGCATGATTCTGTATGGCAGTGGTCCCCAAACTGTGCTCTTTAAGAGATTTTGGATTTCAGCTCCCAGAGTCCCAGACTATTGGCCAACATGGTTGAAGCTTCTGGGAGCTGAAGTCGAAAATCTCTTAAAGGGCACAGTTTGGGGACCACTGCTCTATGGTCAACATTTGCCAGAAGTCACAATGGGGGACCTAGTGGTCCCAAACTTTAGTCACTCAAGTGTTTTGGACTTCAACTCCCTGAAGCTCCAGCCTAGAGATTCCTGGAGATGTGTGCTCTCAGGTTTAAAAAAAAAAAGTGTGTGTTTTATTTGGATTTTTTCCATTTTCACAGGAGTCCCACGCCCCTATCCCCAGCAAATGTGGTGGGCTTACTGTATTATTCCTGATCGGTCAAAAGAAAGATCGAGGAGTATCTCATGAGGACAGAGATCTGCAACTTGGGTGTGGTTGTAGGATTTTATCACACAGGGGAAATCAGGGGTTTAAAAGGCATTTTCATGGAACATTCTTGTGAAACGTTGTGATTAAAGAGGATTTATCCCAGGAAGAACCAGTAATGCTCCAGGAACAAATCATTCATGGGGAAATCCTGTGAATGATTTGTTGCTGGAGCATTCTGTTCTTCCTGGGATAGGTCCTCTTTAATCACGATGTGTGGGAAAATCTTTCCTGTTATTGCGCAAATGTCCTGGGAAAATGCCTTTTAAATAGGAGCCCTGGTGGCATAGTGGTTAAATGCCTGTACTGCAGCCAATCACTCAAAACCATAAGGTGGCAAGTTGAATACCAGCAAAAGGGCTGAAGCTCGACTCAGGCTTGCATCCTTCCAAGGTCGCTAAAATGAGTACCCAGATTGCTGGGGGCAAGTAGCTTACAGTTGTAAACCGCTTAGATACTGCTTAGATGGTATGAAGCGGTATATAAATGAAGCTGTTTGTTTGACTGCTGTAATCCGCTTTGATTCCCCTCCGGAAAAGGCGGAATAGAAATAAATCTTATTATTAAATCCTATTATTAAACCCCTAATTGCCCCCCTCCCCATTTCCCCCTGTGTGATAAAGTCCAGTTAAGGGTTATGTGCCAACTGTGCTCATTCCTTCAAATGTCAGGCTTGGCCACAATGACACATGCCTAAGAGCCAATACAGACAGACCAAAATAAAGCTGCCTCGGGCCACTTTGGAGGTATGCTGTTTAAATGCTGCATGTGTCCTAAGAGGCCAGAAGCTGTGCCAAAACCATGCTCCAGTCCTAAGAAATTGGATGTCATCCTTGTACTGATGGCATCAGACCCCAAACTCCAAAGTAACCTGAAGCAGCTTTATTTTGGCCTGTCTGTATGGGCCCTTAGTCATACCCTGTTTACATGATTGTAGTGCACCGTACATGGAGCTTCCTTGAAAGGGTGTTCAGAAACTTCAGCTGGTCCAGAGAGCTGCAGCCAGATTGTTAACTGGCGCTGTTTATAGGGAACATACAACTCCCTCGTTGCAACAGCTTCACTGGCTGCCGGTCCGTTTCCAGGCACAATCCAAAATGATGCCCTACACAGATCAAGTCCAGGTTATTTGGAGGACTGAATTCCCCCATATGATTCTGTCCATGTTTTGAGATCTTCTGGGGAGACCCGTCTCTCTCTTCCACTACCCTCAAAGGTATATTTGGTGGTAATGTGGGCCTTCTCAGTGGCTGCTCCCAGGCACTGGAAGTCCCTTCCAAGAAAGGCTAGCCTGGCACCCTCCATACCACTTTTCCACAAGCTGGTAAACCCCTTTTTATTTCAGTAGGCCTTTGAGAATTCATTTTCCCCACCTGCAGGAAACAGACCTTGCAATATTAAGATGCTTTAATTGCATTTTCACTTCTGTATGCTGTGGAGTTTTGACCAGATTTGTTACAACTGTCATAAGCAACCTTGACCCAAAATGGGCAAATATCAGGACATAAATAAATACAATAGTAACAATAGCAACAATGAAGGTTGAACTAAATGTCCAAACCACTACACTACTGACATTGCAGTCACTCCCTGCTCCCTGCTATTATGGAAAGGGACTCTCTCCCTGAGAGTGAAATCCTATGCAAAAACTCCTGTTGTGGATTACAGTTTCCATAATCTGCTGCCTATCATGGGAGTTTTAGTGTAAGAAGCAATCCAAAGATATAGCTGTGTTAATCTGTAGAATCAGTATGTAGAGATCTTGTAGCACCTTTGAGACAAACTGACTTCCTCAGATGCTTTTGGTGGAGTGGAAGCCAAAGACATATATATGCCATATGCATGTGAGAATGTCAATTCAAATTCAAAATTCTTTGTGTATGAAATATCAAGTCCAGTTTTAATGGATGGTCGTTTGTGGACAAAGATATAGCCACTGGGTATGGAATTGAGCTGGTGAGGGTCTTGTGGTTTAGGAGGGATCCATGGACCACTATTTTGAACAGCAATGACTTTATGCTGAATATCAGGCTGTGTGTCTGGTATAGCCTATTCCTGATTTAGATAATGCACTACCAGGATATTTTCCTTGTAACTGAAAATACTGAGAATAAACCTCAGTATCTCCAGATAGTTTCCTCCAACCCTCTTCAGTCTCAGCTATCACAGATGATGTTCAGCAGTGGTGGGGATTACAGTCTAAAACATCTGGAAGGAACCATATGTACTAAAAATGGCTTTAGTATGTCAGCCTCCTGGTGAACAGTGTCACATTATTTGTCATTTTCATTAGGAACAAAGTATTTCTTTTTATTGGTCCACTCTCTCATTAGTGGGAAGCAAAACCACCATCTTTGGAGTTTATCACACAGGAGGAATTTCTCTCAATTTCGAATGGAGCCAATTCGAATTCACGTCAATTTGCTAGTCTAGCGAATTTACATGAATTCTAATTGCATTCTGAATGCATTCAGAATGACTTCCCATTTCCCGAAAATGATCCCCCTTTTCCCAAAACTGTGTGAGATACTCTAATAGGCAATTACATGAAACCCCATGATTGCATTTGGAATGACTTCCCATTGCCCGAAATTGCGTGAGATACACTCATACGCAATAACGTGAAAGACCCATGATTGCGTTCAGATTGCCATTGCATTATACCCCCAAATTCCATTGTATGATAAACTCCATAGATCAAATCTTCTCACTTAGGGGAAAGTTTGGAAGTGAATACCTCTGTAGTCCTATGAGAGTTTAGAAAGGTTATTTTTGAACTACAGTCCCCAGACTTCCCTAGCCAGCATGGTCATTCCCTAGCAGGTTAGCCAGGGAATTTGGGAAGTTGTGGTATGAAAAGAAAAACACAGTTTTCCTAGCTGTAAGGGGAAACAATATTTAATCACTACTGTTGCTCTTATATTTCAGAGAGAGGCAAGGTTTTCACTGCTGTGGAATCTAACAGTAGCACTGGTTTCTAAATTATAGAAATGTTGTGTGAACTCTTTCCCCCCAACAAGTGGTTTTGATTATCGAGACCATTTGTTGGGCTAGCACAGCAGTTCTATAATTTAGAAGTTAGTACTATTGTTAGATTCCACAGACAAAGGGTGAAAATTCTTTCACCTCTTTCAATAGGAGTGGGAAGCTTTTTTTCTTTTGAGGTCTGTATCACTTCAGCTGAAACATAGTAAGGCGTTATAGCAATATGATTCCACTTTAAGTACCGTAGTTCTATTCTATGGGATTCTGGGATTTGCAGTGTGTTTGTGTGTGAATGCCTTCAAGTCACCTGTAGACTTAACAGCAACCCCATGAGATTCATAGGGTTTTTGTAGGCAAGGAATCCTCAGAGGGGTTCTGCCAGCTCCTTCCTCTGAAATATAGCCTACAGCAACTGGTATTTGTTGGCAGTCTCCCCTCCAAGTACTAATCAGAACTGACCCTGCTTTGCTTCCAAGATCAGACAGGATCTGGTGCTATTAGGGTATTAGGCCCTGCAGTATACAAAAGGGTACTTACAGTCCTCAGCCAGAGAGTGCTAGTGCCTCACCAAGCCCCAGCCCCAGGATTGGATAGGAGGCAACCATGGCAATTACATTGGAAACATGGTGCAATGTTAATGTTAAAAATTGTGCAATGTTAATGCGGTCCACATTCCAGCAGTGTCTGGATGGGAACCAAAAGTACATAATGGGGGAGGATGGGAGAGTCAGGACAATTTCATCAGGACAGTGTTGCCATCATTAACTTCCTCAAATCTGGGGATCTAACTTTGCCTATAATGAAAATTATTATAATTATACAAATCAGAGTAATTTGAGGGTTAAGTCTGTCAGTCTATATGTTAAGACATGGGAGACTGCATTTGGGTCACAGGTTATAGGCACCACTTTCTGTGACCTAGGGTTTGTTCCAGAGGTTTACCATCTCTACCAAGTCTGTTTTGCTCCATATCTAACTCAATTTATCTAACTTAAGCTTTGTTGTTGTATGCCTTGCAGTCATTTCCTAACGCTGAGGTTTTTCAGGTTTTTTTGGCAGGATTTGTTCAGAGGAGGTTTGCCATTGCCTTTCCCTGAGGCTGAGCGCATGTGAATTGCCCAATGGGTTTCATGGCCGAGTTGGGAATCGAACCCTGGTCTCCACAGTCATAGTTCAACAACCACTACGCCACACTGGCTCCTTACCCAACCTTTACTACTTAACTAACCCAACCTTCCAGCCCAGGAGCCCCGGGAGGGTCGCCCCGAAGGAAGCGGGGGTGGAGAGGGGGTTTCCCCACATTTGATTGGGAGTTCCTGCATGGCAGGGGGTTGGACTGGATGGCCTTTGTGGTCTCTTCCACCTCTATGATTCTATGGTTCTATGGTTCAATCCACTTTAAAGAACCTCTTTAACAAATATATATTTATTAAATGGAGGTCATGTGGAGTGCTCCGAAAACATTTTGGTGCCTGAAGTGCAAGAAACAATGGTGCTTCCAATTCCAAATACACTTGACTCCAGCATTGCCCCCGAGGCCAGCAGGCAAGCTTATGGCTTGGTATATAGCTATGTGGCATATGAAACTCTGTTCTCCAACCCTTTGTCACTGTTCTGTGCCATCTACTGTCCAGCATCTGCCAGCCGAGACAGATGTTTAGCTTTTCCTAATAATAGGGCCATTCTGTCTTTTGGGTGGCTTTTTGAATTGGGAGTGCATGAATGGGTTATGGAGTACAGGACATATTTTGCAGGAGCAAAGGGGAGATGAGCAGTGAGGTTGAAAAAGAAAAGAAACTGTCAGACATCAGTTCTGCAGGCCATATAGTCATTTGCAGAAATGCTGACAGGAGACTAGATAAAAGTAATATTCTTTAAAAGTAACATGATTGGGAGTTTAAAACCTGTCAGCTCAAGCTGGTTGATATGGCTGGAAATTCTAGCAGTGTTGCAATTCAATGTGCTTTTCATTGTCAAAAGTTGCATGGTTTCTACCACTGCCACCACCCGCCATGAATAAGTTTTCTGATATCTGAAATTGTTTCTGATGCTAAGAAGCATAAAGTATGCAAACATCAGACACTTTTAAAACTAGTGAAGGGCAATTCGGAGCCCTGAAGCAAGGTTTCCATGATTTTTCTTTTACATTTCTGTCACTCCATGTGCTACACAGGAAACATGCTTACTCAAAATAGGTTATAAATTCCAGATCCATTTGGAAAAAGTGAGTAACCTTTGTGTAGGGTGGACTCTTAGACACTGAATGTAGATACTTGAATTCTTGTCCTGGTTTAGTTCGACCTCCTTCACAGAGGGATTTGTAAGGTTCAAATGAGAATATTTTCAGGTGGGAGCTCAGTAAGTCTGAGTTGAGTGACTTTGAAATGGGACTTTAAAGGTGAATAGGGAGGCAATGGAGCCAAAGCAATCGGGGTTAAGTCAGTGGAATTTTTAAAATAATTACTATTATCAGGGATGATAACATCATCTGACATCATCTGCCACCTCTCCACTCCATTCCCTTTTGCTTAGTTGCAATCTTCACAGTGTCTGGGATGGATTTTCCACAGCAATAACATTTTGTTAGCTAAAAGGTGTAATATAAGGTGTTATGGGATTGCTTGGTGTTGATTGTGCAGTTAAGACCCATTAGCTAGACAAAAGACCTGTTGAAAATAAAAAACTGCTAGAGGGTTTGTTTTGTTGGTATGAAACAATGCATCTGCATGTATTTTTTAGACTCCCCTTGCGGTGTGTAATTATGGGAACTGTTATAACAAGGTGTCAGCACTTCAGAATTTCCTGGTATAACATGTTATCTGTAAACACTGAAATGAGTATGGGAACCCTTAATGGCTAAATCTCTTGGTAAATTTAGCAATACGTTTACATACGAAATAAAAAGATATATTGTTAGGTAGGTAGGTAAGTAAGCAGACAGTTAGACAAGGTGTGGGGTAGTGTATATATTCTTTTTAGCTATTTTGTTTTAACTTATTGTCAGCTGCTTTGGGTCTCATATCAGGAGAAAAGTAGGATAGTAAGTAGGTAGGTAGGCAAGCAAGTAAAATATGTATTGTTGATATGCGCCTTTAAGTTAAATTTGATTTATAGTGACCCTATCCTAGGATTTTATTATTTATTTATTTATTTATTTATATAGCGCTGTAAATTTACACAGTGCTGTACATACAATCTTTTAATTAGATGGATCCCTGCCCTCAGGCTTACAGTCTAAAAGAGACAACACAAAAAGAGAAGGGAAAGGTGGTGGGAAAGGAGATAAGGTCCAGTGGTTCTTCTCTCCCTCTGGGGCCTGGACCAAGGCAGATGGACTGGAGGGAGGGCTTGGCTTCTTAATACAAGATTTTCTTGGCAAGATTTATTCCGAGGAGGTTTACCATTGTTTTCCTCTAAGGCTGAGAGAGTATGACTTTCACAAGGTTACCCAGTGCATTTCCATGGCCAAGTGGTGATTTGAACCTTGGTTTTTCTATCCAACATTCAAACCACTACACCATGAAGTGTCCCTCAAAATATGTATGTATGTATACATCTATATAGCGTCTTGTCCAGGATCTGATTGTAGTTTCATTCCAGATAAAAAAGCAAAAGTGCTTTTCAAACTTCTCAAACTATTAGTGGGGTCTGTAGAAGTCATACTTAATAGGACAGGCTATTTCATGCATAACTTGCAAAGGACTTTATCTGAATTTCCTCGTGTTTCCTGAACAACTTTACTTCTTAGTGTGTGATCTCTAGAAATATAAAGCCTTCATCTTTACCTGTGTTGTATTTCACAGCTACAGACACCAAATTACTGTAACATTAAAAAGCATATATAAATATCAAATTAAAGAGAGAGAGAGAGAGAGAGAGAGAGAGAGAGAGAGAGAAACAAACCAGACGCATCTACAAAATTCTTTCCCCCTCCTTTAGAGAATCAAAGTCTTGGTCTTGAAAGCAAGCTTGAAAGTAAAAGTCTGTGTCCTGTTGTTACTTCTACAGTTGAGATGAAAGGATTTTTAATTTATCTGGAATGCTTAAAGTTCACTTATACAGCATGTGTCTCACATCCCTGCAGATTGATTCCTCCTTCAAAGATGCAAAGGCATTTTGTTTGGAAGCTCAGATTGTATCTGTCGCAGAACTTAGAAAAGCTTTGGGGACTAGAATCCCCAGAGTCCTCTAGCCTGTAGGACCATTGGTCAAGCTGTCTTAGGGATTTTGAGAGCTGTTACCCGAGAAATACATTTTCTAAGCTCTGGTCTTCCCATTTGAACTACCACTCATCTTCCCACAAGATCACCTAGTCAACGTAGCCAAGGAAGAAAAGCGGAGGGTATAAAGCCAGAAATTCTGGATATTGGGCAATTGCACTCTTCCCCGTGAAAAACCAGTACACCTTGCAGGTAAAGGTCTACTGGCCTGGTCTCTGCTACTGACCTGCTCTCTGCAGCACCAGCACAACTAATGGGAAGAATGGGTCCAATAGCTTATAGGCACAGTATGACCAATACGGTCCCACCTGTTCCTTTTCAGATTACTGGGAAGCTGGCAGCATCTAACGGCAGTCAAAGCAAAGTAAGTAAAAGCACATCAAGGAAACAGATGTCACAGCTTTTATTATTTCTCCAAATATGGACCCCAAGGTGGCTCATAACATAGAATAAGATAATGGGCAGAATCGTGTTGAAAGGTTTACAATAGCATAAGCCCAATTTACCCTATCATAACAATTATGTTGCTTTTTCTGCAAGTTAGACTACTTAACCAACTCTGCAGTGACCAAAAGCCAATCCCAAACCAGGGTGACCAGATGTCATAAATGCAAAGGTGGGCAAGGCACCACAAAATCTAGAGCTTTCAAGAAAAGATGTAAGACATTACAAAATGAAATCTGAAAACACTAATATTAATATAAATTCATTTCATATGGTTCATTTACAGCTATATTCCATATTTGTCTGATGAATTTATCTTTGTTAAAATGCCTTGCTGGCTTGCAGATTTGTAGAACTCTGAGCAAGAGAAATGCTTAAAATTGTACTTTACTAGCAAAAAAGCTTTGACTAAATCTATAGATTATTTCTTTCATTTGTCCATCATCCTGAAATGAAGGAAGGAACCCTTTCAACATTTGCAGTGTCTGCTCAAGGAGCCCATTGCATAATACATTTGCTGTCCCTTTCTTCTGTGATAAACAAATGCATCCTGAGCTCTGACAGCAAATCTTGTCTTACAGTTTTGCTGTTATTCTTACAAAAAAAGGAACTTTAGAAGGATCGAGCCTCCACCCCACCCCACCCATTTGCAACAAGAACAGGCTGCCAACTAGATGCATTTCTTGAAGAGCAAGTGATGTTACTCAATGGGCCTTTTACTCATGATCAAAATGGAGGACATTTTGAAATTCCTCCTGGACTGAAGTTTGAAATGTAGGACATGTCCTGGATACATTTCTATTAAAAAAAATAATCTTGGTTCATTTTGTCTGTACTTTCATCCTTTTACTGTTGGATTGTTCCCTAGGCCCTGCCTGGGTACTAGATTTTCATTTTAAAGGTTGACAGCCCCACTGGTGGTGAGGTGGTGAATCTGCTCTGAGTTTTATTCTAAACATTGACATAGCTATCCAAGGTGCTAATCCTCAAAATGAAACCTGGAACAGATTCACCCTGTTGACTTGAAACCCTGCTGAATACAATGCCCCAGTTCATGACCATAGCAAACCCCATTTCATGAGTCTTACAGTTTTGGGATGGCAGAAACCTGGCAAAGCTTACTACCAGTGAATACAAGTTGAGAGAAATCTGCACTGGGAGACCTATATCAGCCCAAAAAAGAAATAAGCAGAGCAACAGCCAGCCTCCATTGTTCTCTATCATCCCATCCCAGGTGTCTCAAAATATTTGACAATGGACGTATCATAACCTACCCTCTGGAATATGAAGAATCAGCCGCAGAAGGTTGCTAGGAGTTTATGGCTGCAGATAGTGGTGGCATTTCCAAATCTGAGGAGCTTCATATGTTGCAGCCTCTGTTAAATAGGAAACACTGGCTCATTAGGCACCTGATGTCCAGAGGCAGCTACCTATACATTTTCCTGCAACAGCTTTTGCTTGCAACAATTATGTTTCTGCAACCCTCAGTGCTCTTGGTGTTCATGTGATCACAATATTTTTGAGTGGCTACAAGTAAAGACTCTATGTCTCACCCTTCACTGGTTTTGTTTATCTGGACTACTATGTTGATGTAAAGACTCCTGGACCAACCAATGACCTTGTTTTTGTTCCTCTCTTCATCTTGCTGGATTACCTGTGAATGACTTGTACTGGATTGACTACCGTACAACTCTTTGTCATCCAGTCTCCCATGTCTTGGGTCAGTCGATGACTGTAATGTAGGACAGTGCCTAAACTTCCCACCAACCTCACTTTAATTTCTTCTATGAATTCCTAAGTACTGAATGACAAAAGCATACACAATGGTGCTATTTCTATTGCTGAACAAAGACTTAGCTGGTATGCAGTAAAAAGGGCATGGGAAGAGGTCCTACTACAGCATTCGTCTGATGACTAATATTTGTAGGTCTGGGAGAGAATTAAGAGCTTTAGCTAAAAGGACCCAAGGAAGACAACTTCAGTCCAAGGGTCAAGTCAATGTTTTTGTAATCACTTGATGGTTAATTGAGGATTATGTTTCCAGGCCAAATCTACCCCATTGCATGAAAGACAAGGATTTTATGTTTGATATATCTCAGGATTCATCTGGAAGAATTTAGTATTGGGCTGGAATGCAACCTTATTTTCTGGGTGGGTTCAGATGTATGTGCAATGACAGCTGCATTTTTTCCTCTGTATGTCAGAGGGTGATGTCTGCCTCCAACAGAAACAAGGTTCCCGTCTCAGGGTGCAATGAGACACATTGTCAAGAGTTCTGTAAATGGATCCCCCATAGTTCTAAACAAAATTGTATAGCTGTTTGTGTCTGTGCTGTGTTTGATGATGGTTATATAGTGCCTCTAGTATCATAGCCAGCATGCCTCTGTTTCTGGTGTATTAGAGGTTGGGGGAGTTCTATAGTGTTCATGTCCTGCTATGGTGACTTCCCATGCGTATCTGATTGACCACTATGGAAGTTAATGGAAGTGAGGACATGTCCTCATGTCCTTTCTATGGAGCTGGATGGTGGAAGTCTGAGTTCAGATCTCACTCAGCTTTGCAGTTGACCAAAAGGTACTGGCCCAGTTACTTTTTCTCAGTTCAACAAATCACACCAGGGTTGTCAGGTCTCAAGGTCTGGCCTGTCTTCTCCAGTTCTCAGGGTGAGAAGGAGGATTTTCAGGGCAAGAGAACTATCTTGTAAACTCTCTCTGTGTATATACAACACACACACAACTTATTTGTTAGACTTGCTATTTTTGATGTGCTTAGTGCTTATTGTATGCTATTTCATGGCATCACCAGGGAATGCCCCTGGTAACATGCCCAGAATCACATGGCATGACATGACATGACAAAAGATTGTCTTTAGCTCTCAGGTTTTGGCCCTGAAATCTGTGGCCAGGTTTTGGCCTGGCAAAGTCTTGATCTGACAACCCTATGCCTTGCAGAACAGTTGTCCCAATAACAAAGTTAATGAAGTTAAAGTAGATAAATAATAGTATTTATTTCAAAGTAAAAAAAAATTTAAAAGTTAAAAAGTGGATAAATATAGGGGGTATTTACAAACTTTTTTATGATAAAGAGGTAGGAAGTCTTTATATTAAATAAGAGAGAGCAACCTGGGGATGTGTGGATTGTAATTATGTTGTAAATATGTTTTGATGTGTGGAGGAAGACTCCATAGTAAGTGGGGAGGGGTGGCTCTTTTGGTATAAATGCTTATATATTTTGTATGTTCTTGTAGGCTCTTCTGTGTTTTGTTGTTTTGTATGTTTTTAATTTTTTTTAAATTCAATAACCTTTAATTCACAATCAAATTAATTCATAATATCAAAATACTAGTAATTCATAATTATAAAAATTAATGCATAATATCAAAAATATTTAGAAAGAAAGTTACCTACTGTTTCTCTGAGAATGCTTCAGAAAAACTAGTGTCTCATGATGGACCTTCAAAAGATTGTAATAAATGAATGAATATGATGTATCAACAACAACAATAAAAGTATAATTGTCCTAATAAATTGGCAGCATGGCTCGGGATGGAATAGGGTGGGGAGAATAATATGTATCACCCAGGGGAATAGCTACCAGCAGGAGGCTTGTCCCTTCAAATATAAATTCCCCCCATGAAATTTTCCTCCAACTCCCAAATTTCTAGCATTCCACAGAGTGAGACACTGAAAACCATTCACACCTAGATCCCATATACTGACTGTGTTTTCACCCTGTTGATAACTTTGTCTGCCCCCTTTCTTTGAATGACTTAACTATATGTCTAAATGTGCAACTGAAGTTTCAAATTACTACAATGCTAGAAATTTGGGAACTGAAGGAAAAGTTTATGGGGAGGGGGAACAATGGTCTTACTCTGACCCTAATGACACCCCTGAAACCACCTTAAATCTCTTGCATAGAAAGTGGGACAATAAAAAAATGTAATAAAATAAACAAGATGTGTGCTGCAGTGCACTTTCCAGACAGGAGGCTTTAATAGAGATGGGCATATTTATTAGTTTTGGTTTTGCTCGGTTTCTCATTCTTTTTACCTTATGTATACTTTCCTCATCAGTGTGTGTGTATGTTTATAGGCTGTAACAAATATGGATATTTGTGTACATTTCTTCTACTCTTTATACTTTTGAATTGATTTTTCCTTACTATACTCATTTTGTGCTCACTTTTCCCTAATACATTTACATCTTCTGGACTGGCAATCTGCTCTGCAATATTCAGGAAAGTGTCAATATTGAAGTGCAACAATGTCTCCGTTTGCACGTTGGTTTGGGAAATAGATATTTAAAATGTTTGAATAAAAATGCATGCCAAAGAAATGTTTTTCCATCATGTCTGGTTTTGAACAGTTCTTGTGAGAAAGAATTTCTGCTCATATTTCCCACTGGAATGCTAGAAATGGAGAAGAATGCTAAGGTCAAGCTAGAGATGAAGGTCTGAAATATTTGATTCTTGCAAAGGATTCCTAGATATATCTAAGCAGGGGTTATCAAGATAAGGGAAAAGAAAACTAAACTTTGGTGTGAATGCCATATTTCCATTTTTATTCACTGCGTCTGTTTATGTTTAGGGCTGCTGCCCAGTTGAAGAACTCTTAAAGCCTTTTGAGATAATATTTTGGGACAGAATCAACATGTAGAAGCTGGAAGATGGGATCTGCCCCCGCAATGTGTGTTCATTAGACTATTTAAACCAGGATGAGCTGGTCCTGGTGTTCTGGAAGATATGTTTTCTACCCCTGCTGAACACTGTGGGCTCCACCAGCCCTGAAAAGCAGGATGCCAAGGAAAAATCAAACTGGAAGTGGCTGAATATTTACTTTCAGATCAATTTGGGGTGGGTGGGGGAGAAGGAGAAAAGTGTAAATGGCCGTATTCTATGAAACTGTTTTTCCAAGAGACCCTTTTTTGCAAAGAAAAAAAAAGGTGAGAAATCATAAGAGGATCTGGGAGGGTCCCTATCACCACAAAACAGTTGTGGGAAGCTGTTATATAGCCATTGGAATGAAGGTTACCTATCCTTCGTAGAACTACTATGGGTAAGAGTGTAAGGGAAAGGTGTTGTCCTCATGATCTTCTTGTGCAGCTGGACTAGAGTGCCCATACCCTCCAATTGTCTCGATTCGACAGTGACAGTCAGGACTAATCCTCCGTCATTCCAGTTTTTCAGCCTCTTTGAAATTCTAGCATCTTGACCACATCTTGATTTTGCTTGGCCACATGCATCCTAGTATTCATCTGTGAAATGTTGGAGGGTATGGTCTTCAATTTCCAGTCAACTGTAGCATTTATTGGATTATATTTGTGGTGGTCATCCAGATGATTAAAATGCACATTTATTATGCCATGATCCCACTTTAAGTGCCATGGCTGTATCCTTTTGAACCCTAGGGTTTGCACTTTGGTGAGGCACTAGGCTATAGAGCTCTCTAGGGTATTCTAAATACTCCAAAAAAACTATAGATCCTAGGATTCCATTGAATAGGTACATGGCAGTGAAAGTTGTATCAAAGTGTTTTAATAGCGTATCTACGATTTCAGATCTAAACACATTCTTCCTGAGATTAAGACATCAGATTTACTAGGATTAATCTGGGTAAATATAAGTGCAAATCTATATATTTACATATGAATGAAAGCTTTGAATGGTACACACATCACTCCATCTGCCATCTTCTCCCACTTCTGTAAATTCACTCAGAACTTTTTCTAGCCTGGATGCATGATATGGCCTTGTAGGCTATCTCATTCCAACCTCCTCTTCTCCACTCTTTTTTTTCCCTCCTGACCATCTGTTAAAATAAAAAAAAAATTATTGAGCCTGGTTCACTTGTTTATTATCTGTCCAGCAATGCAGTAAGATTTTCAGCTCCAGAAATTTCTGCAGTTAGGATTTCACATTGGTATGTATAGGCTTATAAAAATTAAAATGTTTTTGATGTTTTATGTAAGCATTAGCATACAATTATATATGTCAAAGAGGTGGTGTAAAAATGTTGTTGTTGTTATTTATGTGTTGTCTGTTTGATTTTTAATTTTGCATTTGTTTTTATGTTTTTATACAATCCCTGAAGAAAGCCATTGAATTATATACATAGGCTAAAACACATTGGGCTTTTTCCAAAATGAAAAATAAAAACTGCCATCCACTGAGCATGTGGAGATATGTCTCCTTTTTTTACTGTGGATTCTCTTGGGGGCTCTACAGACCACCCCTAAGAGGCAGCCTGCAGCTGCCCCTTTTTGTGCCAGATTGGGGCCACAGCCCTGATCCGGCCTTTACAGGGTGCAAAAAGAAGCTGCAAAAAGTGGGTCCTTTTTGTGCCCTGCAAAGGATGCAATAGGTTCATTGTCATGGCTTGGCGGTGCTCCTTTGACACTGCATTGTATGGGCGCAGAGCTAGAGGAGTGCCATGATGCTGTGTGATATGTGGAGTAGCATGCGCCATCATGGCACCTAGGGGTGGAGTCAGGGTGTGTGTCATCTGGATGTGACACCCCGACATCACCCCCAGGCCTGCCTTTCAGGTCGATCTGAAGAGGGCCTTATTTGCTCCCCAGTATTTGCTTCTTTTCCATGTTGGTGGAGCTTCAATCTACTCTGGGTTTTATTCTGAACTTTAACATAGCTGTCCAAGATACAAAATGTCATATCCATATTAAGTCTAGCAACTTGGATAGCTCCTATAAATTTCAGACTAAAACCCAATTGCCCCACTTATATGGGAGCCACCAGCTGCCGCTGAAAGGCTATAAGCTTACTTTCATGTTGTTACTGAGACACATTGACCTACTGAGACCTGAATCCTATTAGTATCTTCTATACATTCAGGTGCCCCTGTAGAAGCATCTTGTCTTTTCTTATTCTGATGTGCTACAGCTGCATTCAGTTCAAGGCTGAAAAAGGCTAAAGAAGTACAGTTGCACATGTGGTGCCATTACGTATATAGTTTCACAAACACACTCACATGTGCTTGCCACCACACACATTCAGCTGTGCAACTTTGCTGTTCAATACATAGCACAATCAGTGTGTAACTCCATCTGCAGAAATTTAAACTATGAAACCCCAATGTAGAATTACAGCAAGAAAATGACTTTCTGGGCTTAGAAATGTGCTCAACAGTTCTGTTGTTGTTGTCATTGTCCTTACAAGCCTTCAAGCCAACTCTGACTTATGGCGGCCTACACAAGAGTTTTCTTGACAATATTCATTCAGAGAGGGTTTACCATTGCCTTCCTCTGAGGCTGAGAGAGTGTGACTTGCTCAAGGTCACCCAGAGGGTTTCCATGGCTGCATGGACAGCTGAACCCTGATCTCTCAGAGTCCTAGTTCAACACTCAAACTACTGAGCCATGTTGGCTCACTAGAAATCTGTTCTTTAATTCTGAGATCATGCCTTTTGCATCTGGCTCTTGCTGGTGGCAGAGTTTGGGAAAGTTTATCTGTTGTTGTTGTCTTTAACTCTCTGAGGTTTCTTTTATTACACATAGAAACACCACCATTTTAGCTAAGGTTTTATTTTGGCACTGTTTTTTCGCTGTTTTATTATATTGTTTAATATATTTAATATGGACATGATACATTTTAACTTATGGATTTTTGTATTGTACTGTAAGATTTTGTTTTTTGCTACAGCTTTACACTACAGCAGTCAAACCTAATGACTGTACATTGACCTCATGTACAAATCGGGGGTATGTTTGAGGGCCAAATTTATGGATTTCGATATGACCCATGGATAAGTCAAGGGTAAAACCTAGGGGCATGTAACAATGTAAAACACGAAGGAAAGGAAAACAATGCCAAAGAACTTACAAAATTCCAGCAGGCATAGCTATTGATTTTCATCCTAAAGGCTGGATGGATGAGGAGGGAACTGTGGTAAATTGTGGCTTTGTGATGTGTTGGGAAGGTTACCAGGCACAGGTCAGACAAAGAAAATGCACACATCTCAAAAAGTTTGAAAAAGCAAATTGAAGAAAATGGTGACTACATGAGCAGTGATTGTAGCTTTTAACTTTAATTTGGTAACTTTGCAGGCCTGTAGCTAGGTCTTCAGGGGCCCTGGGGCAGAAAAGACATTCGGGGCCCTAATGTCCTGAGTCCTACTGTGTGCTGTGGACGCCATCTTGGTGCACCACCATTTACCTGGAGCCTGCGTCAATGATGTGGCTCATGTGCTTATGGCGCCTCTGTTGCGGAGGACAAATCACAGCTCTTTTGGGGCTCCCTTTGGCTGGGGGCCCCGAGGCAGTGCCCTGGTTGCCGCAGCCTAGCTACAGGCCTGTACCTTTGCCTGATTTTAATTCAGAAAAAGTAGCAAACATACACAAATGTCTTATTCATATCCTTCAAAGCCCAGTTCTGCCCAGCATGTCTTTGAGGGGAAGCTCCAAAGAGCTGCCACCACTGCCATTTTCCCACCCTGGCATTCAAAAAGGTCAGAAGTGGCATCATGGCAGAGAAAGTAGAAGGGGATCAGTGTCTCTTTTAGGTTCTCCTGGAATGACTAAGCTCTCGCCTTTTGCCACTCTTCTCAGAGAAGGGAATGACTCCTTTTTTTGATAAAAGTTAAAGCACAGTACTGACATGTGGATAGGTTGACCCAGGTTTTGGGGGTCAATTTGTTGACTAACATTTCTATATAATAAATCAAATTGCCCGACTTTCCCAGTTTCCTAGCCAGTATAGTTATTGGGAGTGGTAGTTCGAAAAATAACTTTTCCAAGCTCTCATTGATGAATTCTCAGTGGGTGAAGTAAAAGAGAAAAGGCATCCAGAAACCTGAAATTAGCCCACCTCTCCTGGAAAAAAAAATGCAGAAAACTAAGACACACACATACACACACACACACACACACACACACGGATTGCAAGTCCAGAAATATCCCAGGCCTGAATGTTGAGATTTATATGAGATTTAGAGAGATCCTCTGGTGATGTCATTAAGTATCATGCGCTAAGCATCAACCACAATTGATCACAACATTTCATTCAGAGATACACATACAGAATTATATGTTCCTGTTTGAAAATTAAGATAGAAATCTTAGATTACATGGCTGTTCCTATAGCAACCCAAAAAACTTGAGGATATGCTCCCTCCTGTCCTACCTTGAAGATGACCCATGCAAAGTGGAGAATCAGGGTGCATCTATACTGTAGATTTAGTGCAGTTTGATACCACTTTAACTGTCATGACACCCTCCTATAGAATCCTGGGATTTGTAGTTTTGTGGGGCACCAGCACTCTTTGGCAGAAAAGGCTGAAGTCTTTGTAAAACTACAAGTCCCAGGGTTCTATAAGATGATGCCACAGCATTTATAGTGGTGTCAAACTGCATTATTTCTACAGTGTAGAGGCACCCTGAGGGCCAAACATTGAGCTCTGAAATGCATGTTTCTAAGCATATCTCTAGATCCCAAATCATTCATTCTCCCATGGATGCTGGTGACTGTAGTTATGTTTCAGCCCAGCCTGAGATACTAAGAGAGCTACACTACCAGCTTTCCATAAAACACAGTAGCTTCTGAAAGGATATGCCAGGGCTACATCACTTCAACTACCTGACTCGGTGAAATCTTGGCTGGATTTATCCATTCGTTGTAAATTGTGTATTGGTGGGGTGGGGTGGTGGTGGTATCAGTAGCTTTGGGACAAAAATGAATCAACCACCAAGAAGTTTGTAATGCATTTTAACAAGCAGGTCTGTTAAAACACTTACCCTGTGTCCACACAAGTCCCTTTGATTAAAGTCTGGCTCTGGCTGACAGATTCACAATGGAATCCTGCTCAGGTACTACGCCTTTACTTGGAAGTAAACCCCTTTGACTTCAGTGAGACTTATGTCTTGAGTAAACATGCTCAAGAGCGTGCAGTGAATCTCCCATTGTGGGTGCCCACCATTGACAGGCAATTTTAGTGAAAAAGCAGGAGGCAAGCGGAAGGGATCTGAATTCAGACAACCATCTTGAAAAGCCGCATGCCATGATGCATGTTGCCAAATGTCCAATCTATCACCCCCAGAAGTTCTAAGCTCAGCAGCTTTTTCAGCACTTCTGAATCATCATTGACTTTATAGATTTTCCCCTCTTCCACCTCAGCCCTAAATCTCTTTCCCAGGCTGTATCATTTTTCATTTTAGCAGATATTATTTCTCATGATCCCTTCCTTGCTTCCAGACTCAAAGTTTTGAACCATCCAGAGGAAAAGGAAAGGGTACAAGCTGCAACTAAGCTGCCAGCAGAAATTGATCTCAGACTTTGCCAACCTTTGTTCTGCAGAAATTCTGGCAGTCTGAACATGCACAGAGCATCTTCTCCCCAAGAAAGATGTTAAAAGAAAGAATCTGAAACAAAGCATCTCTTAGCATGAACAGAATGCTACTTTCAGTTGATTGGCAGAAAGGGTTTTTTTAAAAAAAAAAAACATGAAAAACAAATCATAAACTGCTTAGAACATATGCAGAGTACCACTTTCTTTAGGGTGTTATATTGTTCATATGACACATTTCAATACAAAGTGTAGGAACCAATGACAATATCTCTCTAATGGAACAGTATGGGTCAACAGAATAGACTCACCCTCCCTGATTTAATGCATGAGCAGAAAGGTTGAGAACAGAGGCTCTTGAAGATGTTTCATCCACAGATAGCCATGAATCAAAGTTGACTCGGGGGCAGTTAACAACCATAATACAAGTGTGATGGAGTCACTGGGCAGATTTGAGTTCCTGACACCCAAATTTGTGTTCCTGACTGTGAGGGAGGGGCTCCTGGGGAAGGAGTAGATATAAAAGAGAGGAGTGAGTGCCTGGGAAGTCAATTGAGTTGAGTTTAGCTTCCTGTGGTGTTTTCATAGATATGTAGCATTTTAAAAAAGAAAGGTAAAGGTTTCCCCTTGACATGAATATCTAGTCATAATTGATGGTAGGGGCGGTGATCATCTCCTTTACTAAGCTGAAGAGGCAGCATTGTCCGAAGTTGACTCCAGTGGCCATGTTACCTTCTCACAAAAGTGGTATCTATTTATCTACTTGCATTTGCTTTTAATCACCAATAATAATAATTTAAAAAAACTTATGGCAAAAACAACAACAATAGTGATCTAAGAAAAATAGCAGTAGGCAGGACTGCATGATAACCGCTTCTTATTATTGTCAGCATCACAATGGTGACCACTACTACACCAGGAATGTACGTGGCCACTTCATATGCTTATAGAATAGAATCATAGCATCATAGAGCTGGAAAAGACCACAAGGGCCATCCAGTGTAACCCCCTGCCATGCAGGAATACACAGTCAAAGCACCCCTGACAAATGGCCATCCAGCCTCTGTTTAAAAACCTTCATATTTCCACCATCATGAGGTTCTTCATAATGTGCTGGTGGAATTTCTTTTCCTATGGTTTAAATCCATTGCTCCCTGTCCTAGTCTCTGGAGCACCAGAGAACAAACTTGCTCCTTCCTCAATACAACATCCTTTCAAATATTTAAACAGGGCTATCATGTCACACCTTAACCTTCTCTTCTCAAGGATAAACATACCCATCTCCTTGAGCTGCTCCTCATAAGGACATGGTTTCCAGCCCTTTTACCATTCTGGTTGCCCTCCTTTGCACACATTCCAGCTTGTCCACATCCTTCTTGAATCCTATTCTCATTCTATTATTCTCCATAAAAACTTTGTAAGGTAGAATTCATGAGAAGCAGCTATGGACCAAAGCAGTATGGTAAATTCCCTGACCAAGCAGAGATTTGAACTTGGTCCTCTTGGTTTCAAGTTCAACACATTAGAATGTTTCAGTTCTCTCAGAAGTATAGTTGCTATTCAAAATGGCACCAAGATTGAAATTCAGTGATAGAATGTAAATGTCATTGTTAATCTGCTGAATTTGCATAATTTATTATTATTATTATTATTATTAACCTTTATTTATATAGCGCTGTAAATTTACACAGTGCTGTACATACAATCTTAAATTAGACGGATCCCTGCCCTTAGGCTTACAGTCTAAAAGAGACAACACAAAAGGAAGAGGGGAAGGTGATGGGAAAGGGGGTGAGGTCCGGTGGTTCTTCTCTCCCTCTGGGGCCAGGACCAAGGCAGATGGACTGGAGGGAGGGCATGGCTTCTTAATACAAAGTTAAAAGGAGGCATCCTGGGGCGAATTTGAATGCTAAATAACAATATTCACAATTATAAAAACTTGCAAAATATTCAAATTAGAAATCTGGATTTGAGGGACTAGAATATGGCAATCTAGCTGGACTGCTCTGTCTCAGTCAGCAATAGAACTATGCAGACCAAAAATATATAAAAATGTCACACACACACACACACACACACAGAGAAGTGTTTTTGGACTACAGCTATCTGAGCATGGCCAGTGGAAAAGGTAGTCCAAAACAGTAACTTTTCAACTCTCTGGTACCACTCTTGTATGAGTTTTAGAACCACTATGTAGGACAGAAACAATGTTAGAATATTTCTTTAAACTCTATAGTTTGGCTTTGAAGTGCACTTTCTCTTTTCATTCAACAAGATGAACAGATGATCCAAATCTCTTTCAGATGACACATCAGCAAAACATGATCAGCTCAGACATATGAGATCTCTGCAGAATTCAGACATTCTTTTCAGCTTGGAAAGCGTTCACTTGTGACAACCTGCTATTTTGCTTCTCATTGTCCAAACTTCAACCTTATCTGCCAACTGGTTCTTTTTCAGACATATTGACATTCATTGCTGGAGGGGCACATTCCATCGTGTTTTTTGAGACCTTTAACTAAAGGATGCATCCCTCTTGAATACCACATCTCTTTTTGTCTCCCTGTGCGCCCCACAATCTTCAAAGAATTTCAACAAAGGATGCTTTTGAAGGCTGGAAAGGCCTGGCAACTTAAAGTATTCCTTCCTTTGATCCCTTCAACTAGATTGTAAGTGTGACTACTCCATGTATTTCTATTGCATTCCCTTTAGACTCCTTTTTTAAAAAAATAAAAATAAAAATACTGGTGTCAGTACTTGCCTTTTAGCCCTAAAGGATTTTTCTCTTGAACATCTGGTTGGGGAAAACTTAGCTCAAAAATCCACTACTTGATATTAATTTCAAGTAGTGAAATTAACTTGATTAAAAACATTTCCATCAATTAAGGGCAGGAGGTTTTCACTGATGAATTACCTAATCCATACTTCCCCAACATAGTGCCATTCAGATGTGTAAAACTACATCTCCCATAGAGATGAGGACTGTAATTCAATACCACCTAGAAAGCACTAGGTTGGGGAAGGGTGATCAGTTGCATTTGTCTGTGAGAAAGAAATAATGTCTCTAAAGGAGGATAGGGAATTATGCAGCCCATAAGATGTTGCTGGAATGTAAATCCTAGCATTCTTCACCTTTGCCTACTTTGGTTAGGGCTGTTGGGAGTTGCAGTTCAACAACATTTGGAAGGTGGTATGATTCCTGCCTCTGCTCTTAAACAAAGTAGGTACATCCATTGTTTTTAGATGATGCAAGTACATTTTTCAGCAAGTGGCATCATGATAAGGTGATCATGATGTCATATAAGACAGTGAGGTGAGGCATTCCTTCAGCAGGGACATCCCTTCCTATGAGAGACAAAGAAATGGGGAAAGCCTCTCTATAAAGATAGTGTTCTCCAGTTACAATTTTTATATATACTTCCATTAAAGATATTATCTGCTTCTTGATTCATTTTTAGCATTTTTAGAAGTCAGTTTTGGGTGTGTACTTGACCACACAGTCTTAGTACTCTTTCATTTTCTTTTGTACTAGTTTAAAAATAGAATGGTGACATCTGGTGTGCTGTAGTGGTTTGAATGTTGGACTACAACTCTGGGCACCAGGGTTCGATTCCCAGCTCAGCCATGAAACCCACTGGGTGACCTTGGACAAGTCACATGCTCTCAGCCTCAGGGAAGGGCAATGGCAAGCCTCATCTGAGCAAATCTTGCCAAGGAAACCTCATACATTGGAAATGACTTGAAGGCACATGACAAACACACACACAACTAATAGCTCAGTCCTTTATATATCAATGGAGACACCAGACCTAATGAGTTTTTTGTGGCTCACATCCAGGAAAAAAACTATAAAATTTCAGCCTAAATGTGAGTGCCTTTGTCCAGCATCGTTATCAAAACCTCTAGGCAGATTGCAAAATTGTAAGGCCAATATTAAATTCACAGCACATAACAATAAAACAGCATAAAACAGTAATACAGGCATTTATGACACATTTACAAAATATCATAAAATCAGCGAAACCTTCCCCAGTAATTCTGAATGTTTACATATTTTTGCAGTTTCCCAGGTGTCTTGGTGGGAAAAGAGGACCATGGTAACATTATAATATAAAGTTACTGGTACAACATTCTGCCTATGCCTTAAAACCATCTATTATGGAATGACTCTATAATTTCTCTGAAGTGTTTGACAGAGAGAAACATTGTGTGATGCAGTATCGCAATTTGCATGTTTCTAAAACCAATTAACTTTGAGCTTGCTTATGGGGTGTTAGAATAATCCTGAGCATTAGAGAAGGATCAATACATAATTTTCCAGATATTTGCATAGAACCCCACTGACCAAGGGAGTTAAAGGATCTCTTAAAGAAAATAAGATTTTAAAAAAATGAAAGATGCTAGTGCCATCTGGTGTTCAATATGGTAACACAAATGAGAAGGGGAAAGAAAGAAAGAAAGAAAGAAAGAAAGAAAAAGAGAAAGAAAGAAAGAAAGAAAGAAAGACCTTAACTGCAAGGCTGAAACTATTACTAATGTTAGTTCTATGGAGACACTAAATGTATTTACGGAACAGGAAGGGACTGTTGCTTCCTTTGCTCCATACTCAAACTCAATACATTGGTAGGTAAATTTCAATCAGGGGAGTTTATCGCATGGGAGGAATTTCTCTCAATTGCGGATGGAGCCAATTCGCAATTACGTGAATTCACTAGTTAGCAAATTTATGTGAAATCTGATTGTGTTTGGAATGAGTTCAGAATGACTTCCCATTTCCCAAAAATGACCCCCCTCCATTGCCTGAAATCACGTGAGATACTCTAATACGCAATTACGTGAAACCCCATGATTGCGTTCGGAATGACTTCCCATTGCCCGAAATTGCTTGAGATACACTCATATGCAATAACGTGAAACCCCATGATTGTGTTCGGATTGCCATTGCATTATACCCCCAAATTCTGTCGTATGATAAACTTCAAGGAGTTCTGTGGTTGCCATGGACTGCCAAAAAGACAAATGAATGGGTCCAAGGGCAAATCAAGCTTGAACTCTCCCTAGAGGTCAAAATGACTAAACTGAGACTCCTGTACTTTAGTCATATCATGAGACAAATGATGATAATCCTTGGTGAGGTGAGAAACAGTAGACTGAGCGAAAGATTGCATTACATGTGGATAGATTAGATCAGGGAAGCTACAGCCCTGAGTTTGCAAGACCAGAGCAGGACTGTTGATAACATGGTGACTTGGAGGTCTCTCATTCATAGGGTTGAAGACGATTTGACTGCAGTTAACAACAAATTAAAAGTTTCAGACAGAGAGCTCTAGTGCTGTCTCCAAATACAAAGCCACGTGTTCTATATAATGAAGCCATGGCAGTCAATGCAGAATGATGGTGTTATCAATGTGGCATTGCGGAGTGGCAGATCACATCATCTGTTGATCAAAAAGTGCAAACACTTTGACCCTGTGAACCCCAGTGTCACTGCAATACTCATTCCAGGGCTTCCTGACAATTAATCATTCTTGATATGGGAGATCTTTTAGGCCTTGCCTATGTGGGTGATTGATTCCTAGTCTCCCCCCCCCCCCCCACACACACAGAGTTTACATGATTCAGGGCCAAAACCCCAAATTGGGTGTAGATTTCTTCACAACATCCACATCTGTTCTCAAGTTTCCTCCCTCAATCCAGATTTAAATAACTCATCATTTACTGCAGATTTTTGGTGGGTTTTCAGTGATGACAGCAGTGGCCTGTTCACTTGCTGTCCCTGCAAGTTGCCCAGTGTTACTGCTGTGGTTGTGAATCACTCTGAGGCCAGAATGAGGTATTTGACAACAATAGTGTGGCTAGGCACCTTGTTGTGATCTCAACACTACCGCCAGGTGACAAATGGGGACCATGTGGAAGTGCAACCATCCATCATCTCTGGGAAGAGAGCTGGAATCTTGCAGGTTAAGGGGCAAATTCAGGGAGAATTTGAGATCAGAGTATTCTGGGGGCAGCCTGGAATATTCTGGCAAGTGTAGATGAGGCACTGATCATGGCCAATCTAATAGCTAATAAAAATATCGTTCCATTTTCCAGCATTCTTCAAGCCTGTTCTCCCCAAGAGATGTACACAGGTTGCCTGATTTAAATCCTGACAGGGACTGATTTTCTGCTGGCTTGCACAGGGATTAATGTTGTGTAAATTATACATAAAGTACAGTGCAATTCTCATATCGAGTTCAGAGCTAAATGTATGGAAGATCCTAATTAAACACAATGTTTCCTTTGTCTTGTTATTGTTCCTCAGAGGCTCATTCATATGTTGTGTTTTCACACTGCAGCCTTTCTGGGTATTTACCAGGTAATGAATTCTGGGATATTTTTATTTTACAGTTTGATGTTAAATCTGAACAAAAGTAACAGGCAAAAGAATGAAAGGTTGGAGGGTGAAATCGAATTACTGGGCAAAGGGTGAAAGAAGCAATAAGAAACAGGATATAGTATATAGGCAGGAAGGTAATAGAAGCAAGCGAGATCATAGCATCTGAGTCAGCACTGCCTCAGGTAGAAGAAGGAGAAAATGAAAAATAGCTCAGGCTGAAATGAATAGACGAGAGTGCTTTGAATGTGATTAAGACATAGAAAATTTCAGAGTAAAAACAGTCTCCCCTAGATTTTTGAAAAGGTTTCTAATTCACACACAAAAATATAAATCAGATGAAAAATTGTTAGTGTGTGCTTGAAATTACAATTGCCAACATTTCTTTATGGGGTGCTATTATTTGTTTGTAAAGCCAGCATGATGTACTGTAATGCTTTGAGTGTAGGACTCTGAGAGAACAGGGTTTGAATTCCCACTCAACCACGGAAACATGCTGGGTTATCTTAACCATACAAACAGGTGCTTTTGGGCATCCTGGCAACGTGCTAGGGTTGCCCAGGGGTGGAGCAAATAGACACTCTGCAAGCCTAACATGTGGCCAGGGCATTGTCACTCCATAGCGCCGTACAAACAGTGTGCAGAGTGATGATGTTGCAGGTGCACAGAATCAATAAGGCACGCAGCACCTGTGATGTCATGAATGAGCACGATGGCGCTTGTAGCATCACAGGTGCGGAGCAAAAAGGAGCCTTTTGGGGGGCTCCTTTTTTCCTCTGCATCGTCGCCACACTGTTTGGTTGCTGCGGTGATGATGCAGAAGAAAAAGAGATGGCACCCGACTGCCCTTTTTGGGCAGTCTGCAAAGCCCCTTAGACACGTTAAAGTCTCTCATCCTCAAAGGTAGACAACGGCAAAGGTCCTCTAAATAAATTTTTCCCAAGCAAGCCCTAAGATTGGGTCATCATATAGCCAAATACATAACAACAACAACAACTGTTTGTGGCTCAGATGTGGGTTAAACTGGTCACCTTGATTTATAAAGCATAGCATGGTGTAGTGGTTTGAGTGTTGGAATGAGACCATGGAGATCAGGGTTTGATTCACAGCTTGGCCAAGAAACCCACTGGGTGACCTTGGACAATTCATATGCTCTCAGTTTCAGAGGATGGCAATGGCAAACCTCCACTGAACAAATGTTGTTAGGGTTGCCATAAGTTGGAAATGACTTGCGGCACACAACAACAGCAACAACATATGTTATAAATAAAAACAATTTTAAATAGATTGGCTTTTGCAAAACTTATATTTTCCCCTCAAATCAAGAAGTAATCTCAACTATTCCAAGAACCCTCCAGAGACAAATTAGATCCAATTATATTGGGTTTACTTGTCCTCCTTTGGTCTCTAAACCCCATCCCTTGATTCAAGCTAAGATAACTTAGGGGTCCTATAACTCAACTCCTTCATTCAAAGTGTGCATTACAAATCATCAGAAATATCAGAGTCAAGGATTCAAAGGCTGTTGAATATTTCTAATGGTGAGCAATCCAAAAGTCAAGGACAGAAAAAGGAGATAGCTGAATGGGTGAGCTGACTGAACTGAATGAATGATCTGATTGAGCATCAAAATGTTTCTCATCTTCAAACTGAAGGGCAGAAGTAGGCTCTGTGTCTGATAGTACAAGGAAATCTGTACAAAGGATGACTGCTGAGACAGACAGGGGTCCTTTGCACTGCAAATTTTGGCATCACAATTCCACTTTAACTGTCTTGATGACATCTTATGAAATCCTGGGATTTGTAGTTTGTTGTAGCCCCAGAGATCTCTGACAGAGAAGACTAAACATTTCACAAAATTACAAATTCCAGAATTCCATAGGCCTAGCCATTAAAGTGGTGTCAAACTGTAATTAATTTGCAGTATAGATGCAGCACCAGTTGCAGGGCAGGCAGAGGGATGAAACTGAAACCCATATCATCCAGAATCCTATTTCTCAAAGTGAGCTATCAATTCCCCTATAGAAAGCCCTATCTATATCTGCCCAGGAACTTCAGAGGGGCCATCCAGTGTCCCAACAGTGGAGGCAATATGAAACATGAGAACATGGGCCTTCTCAGCTTATCACAATCCCTTTGAAGTCTGACAGGTGCTAATGTGGCTTTCTTTCTGGTCCCAGGTTAAAACATTACTTTTTATTAAAGCCTTCAAGGACTAATTTATTTCAAAGTACATGGTTTTACATTTTGTAGCATTTTTAAGTGGTGTGAACTATTGCTATTTTTAAAATATGTTTTATCTTGTTAATATTATTTAGACCTTTAATCTGGAAGTGTTTTAAATTGTTTGTATTTTACACCATCCTAAAATCTTATGATAGAGGGTGGGATGGAAGGATTTTTTAAATACATACATACATACATACGCCCACAGGGAGGGCATAGAGGTAGCACCTTATCTCTTTCCCCTGTAGCTTTATGCCTGAAATTGAAAAGACTAGATGTAGCACTTTGGATAGCTCCTTTAAAGTGAATGCTACAACTCAGGGAGAAGTTCACCTTTTCACTTATTGAAGTCACCAGCCACAGTGTGTTAGTTACAATCCTAGAATAATGTTTAGTAGACCTATGCTTGGGGATTCTGGGAGCTATAGTCTAAAAAATAAGTTTCCCAAGGTTTAATGGATTATGGGGCTGGTACTTTTGTTTGTAGGGTTCCTTTCTAATATCCAAAAGTTCACGTCTTCTCCAAAACACAAATGTTTTCTTGAAAGATTGACATGTCAGAGAGAAAAAAAAAACTAGTTATAATCTATTGCAATGTGAAAGACACTCTCCGATAAATTGTATGGTAGATTATACCCCTGCATGCTCATAGTACAGAAATGACAGGATAGATGTTGTCATATGTCAGTGTAGCTTTGTTCCATGGGTCAGATAAGAAAGAATGTTGTCACAAGAAAAGGTTTACTCTGAAATAGTAATGTGGACTCTGAGTTATGAAATGGTTCTTGGAAGAAAAATACCCTGATGTCATGAAATGTTATTCATACTGTGAGGAGAGGAGGAAATGTGTTCCCGTGAACAAAGATGATTACAGCTCATGCCTTGCAATCACTTTTTCTTGTCTTACAGCAACCTTGAAGAAGAAAGTCAGAAGCAAGAAGATGAGCACAGGCTTAGCAGCCCCATAAATAACTGAGCCCAAATCCATTTTCCTCCCCAAACCATAAGCTACAGACATCAAACTTGACCTTGGGATATGCCAGACTCTAGCTCTAGCTCCCATCCTTCCCTGAACAACATTTTTCAACAGAGTTTGGAACTCTAGGGCCATATCCTGTCCTCCCTGGGGTCCCAATCTGACCCTTTGAATTCTCCCAGAGGCCTATTCCTTCTCCTCCATGCTATCCTTGATTGGAATCCTGATGGTTAGCCCTAACTAGGGCAGACCCATTGAATCAACTATCAAAAAGTGAGTTAACATGTTGATCAGTCCAACAGATGTGATGACTCTGCTGTAACCAGTATTAACAGCAGCTTTTGGGTGGTTTTCTAGCTTTTGTATGGTCCTCTCTTCAAATCTAAAAGTTTGCAAGGCTTCTCCTGAAGTTTAGATACTGGCATCAAGAGCTTTAAAATACATTTAACCTGGTACCTTTGCTCCCACCTTTTCCTTTTGACTCCAACCACCATTGGAATGTAGCCTCTAATAATATTGCTGAAAACTGAATTTGGCCCTTGGCTGAAAAAAGCTCCCTACTCTGGGCATAGATAAACACCCATCTTTGTGATCCTCATTCTTATATCTTTAAGCTATCTGATGTGAGGGACCTGAAGTTTCCCCCCAGTGTGTAATGGACCAGTACCATATTTGTGTCTCTTGGCTACAATTCCTTCCTTCCTCCCTCCCTCCCTCCCTCCCTCCCTCCCTTCCTTCCTTCCTCCCTCCCTCCCTCCCTCCCTCCCTTTCCTGGAAGCTCTCCAGCGACTGGCTGCTTGTGGCTTGTTGACCTATACCAGTCCATGGACCACTACTTAGAGCAGCACAGACCTAAGAGATGTCACATCCCAAAGCAGTGTGATCTTTCTTACAAAACACTTCTGACAAAGGATTGTGAGTAATTAATATCACCATCTTGTTCTCTTAGTGGGCTTTTTTGAGGCACCCAACTAACCACTGTCAGGGAGAGAAAGTAAGATGGACAGTGTGATATAGTAGATAGGATGCTGGACTGGGATTTGCAGGATCCAGGTTCATGACCACACTTACCAAAAAAATAAAATAAAAAACACCTAACTGGGTGACTTTGAACCAGTCACTCTGACTCTCATCCTGAACCTACTTAAAAGGTTGCTTTGAGGATAAAGCAGAGAGCAGGAGAGCCATGTAACCTGCCTTGATCTCACTAGAGGAAAGGTGGGAAAGAAATAAACAGGTACACAAATAACAACAATAACATAAAACTAGGTGTACGATCCATCTTCTGCTTTGCATACATGAAGTCCTAGAGCTCAACATTTGCTTTCTCCAGTTTGAAGTATCCCGTAATAAGTGAAGGAAAAGCCCGCTGACTGGGCCTTGGAGAGCTGTTTGTCCTAATGAAAGATGAGGCCATCAGTGTCTAGCAGACACAATGGCTATATGAAACATGTCTCTCAGTACCAGTTGCTGAGAAACATAAGCAGGCAAGGGCCATTGCACATAAAGCTCTGAAAAGTTTATTTTTTAAAAAAAAAATAGAAAGTAAAACAGCTATCTAAAGGAGATAAAGAAATTTGAATCTGGTTAGATGAAAACCTGGTCCCTGAAATGTACAAAATTAAGTGATAACACCTTTCTCTGAATCAATAGAAAGTTTTGGATTATTATTAACCAATCTATAACAAGTTCCAAAGTACTCTGAAATCCAAATTCCATTTGTACATGCCTATGCAATTTTATGTTATGCAGCAGTTTCTCTATCAAGGTCCAATTTTAGATCCTTTATATCCAGTTTTCCAGAGGCAACGCAATGGAATGTTTTTAATTTTGTGCTATTTTACACTATGCTCTTATAAATAAAATGCTATTAAATCTTTATTCTTTAATAATAATAACTGTATTTTTGTATCCCGCCTTTCTGCCTGAGCAAACTTGGCGGCTTACAGGGAATAAAATAGATTTCAAATAGTTCCAAATTATTATCTCTAAAGGTAGAAAGCAAGCCTTTCACTAAAGAAACTAACATTTTGGATAGTAATTTTGCTAATTACACTGAACTTCTTAGCCCCCACCCCCAAACTATATAGAGACATTTCCACTTCATGTTGAGGTAAGTGTCCTGGGATCCATCAAAGATTCCCATTACGGTGTAAGACAAACGTAATGGTGTAGCATACCATAGGCAAATAGTTTTCAAGCAATGCTCTTTAATCTGTGGAGAAACAGATATTAAAGAAAGTTTATTCAATAATGAACTCTAGTTAGTTTCATCAATATTTATTCCAAGATCTTTCTCCCCAGTGTAGAGGGCCCCAGCAGGATTTCCAAAAGCGATTTGCCCTATTAAAGCATACATAGTCAATATAAGGCCATTGATTTCATTGAATGAGTCTTTCATTAATGTTTCAGTTTTGCTAAAAGGAATTTAATGAACATTATCACACAAGCCTCATTCTAACCACAGTCATTTTAGTAAAAGGAAATGGATACAAACTGGATTGGGAGTTTTCCTTTTCCTATATCCCTTCAATAATGCAACTGGGGTTGCTTCTGCCATCAGTGGTCCCTCACATTCTCTTCCACACTCCTCTTTAACCCTGCCTTCCTGCCCTATGCCCTAACCAGTGTGCCTCTCTCTCTCTTTTTTTTATTTATAACAAGTTTTAGCAATTATGGCAACACGATTTAGTAAAACAAAGAAAAGAGAAGAAAAGAAAGTGGGGAAAAAGAAAAAGAAAACCAGTCTGCTCGGGAATAGCGAAGGGGAGAGGAGGAGAGGAGGAAAACAACACCATGTGATTGTTCAATGTTGGAACTGCTATGGAAGGAACTTTTTGCACCTAATGGCACAGAGTACCATGGGGAGCTTATTGGTGGGGTTTCCCTGTCAGTGAAAAGGTATGCTCTATCTATGCTTCAGAGGTATAGCAGCAAGGAGTCAGAAGCAACAGTACATGTTGAAGTCAGAGACAACACTGCAAGTATCACCAAAAGCACTATTATCCAACTTTAATTGTGGTTTAAAAGCCATGTGTGATAATCTCCCTAATCTAATTTTGAGATTAAATAGAGAGCCAGCATGGTGGGTGACTTTGAGCAAATTGATACTGTCTCAGCCTGAGAAGAAGACAAAGGCAACCCCACCACCCCTGAACAAATCTTGTCAGGAAAATCTTGTGAAATTAGGTTTGCCATAAGTCAGAAAGGACTTGAAGGCATGTAACAAGCAACAAAAGTGAGATGAAATACATAAGAAAAAGATACTTTTCTGGATTGCAGCTTCCAGGCATCGTGGCCATGGAGGATTCAATGGAGGATTCTAAGAGTTGTGATCCAACCATGTAACTTTTTTCTAGCTCTGTGTCCCTGCCTGCTTGCAAACCCCGCACAGTACTGGCTAGCTGTTGTGGAAACAGATAAGTTTATTGCACTGGGCTTGGAGAACGGGAACAGAGTGGAACGGAAGGGAATGAGAATGGAATGGGGGGAAAACACATATTATCACACAGGTAATTGGCTGCTATGGGACAGATGGGAAATGGACTGGGGACTCCTGGCAGCATCGGTGGCATCCATGTGCTTATATGTGTTTTTCCCCCATTCCATTCCCTTTCGCTCCATTCCCATTCTCCAAGCCCCATGCAATAAACATAAGAGAGCTGGACTACATAGACACTTGGCCTATTCAAGCACAGACCCCCTAAATTTCTCAGGCTGCTAGCTAAAAGGTTCTAGGAATTTTAGTCCAGAAAGTAACTTTTCTGAAATCTGGCTGATGGCCACTACAGCTTATTGTTTTTAAAGGTTTTGGCCAGATTCTGGGAGACAGACATATTGACCATGATGGCTAAATGGAACTTGTGGGTTCAAAAGTAGAATATCATAGAATACCAACAGCTGAGAGGGGAAGGGAAGATGGGCTATTGCCATCTTGTTTAGTTTGTAGGCTTCCTCAAGGAAACAACCTGGAGAAAACAGAAATAGGATTATTCTGCCACCTTTATTAAGACACCAGTTACTTTTCACTTTTCACAATGGTTGCTTTAGCTAGCAGCTATTCTGTCAACCTACTGAATTATTTACAACTTTAGTTGGTCATATTAAGAACTGCCACAATAAGAACTGGTGCTTTTTTTCCTCCTTCCTTCCCATTCCTTTTTCTGCATATGTTAGGCCTGGCTTGCAAGTCTGAGAACAGGGGATGTGTTGCAGATAATATCTGTAAGTTACTCTAGAAGCTTTACAGCTAAAAATCCTGGTAAAATTCTAATAGCTACATACTTAACATACATAAAGGTAGAATTCAGAGACATAGCCATATTAGTCTGGAATATTAGTATGCTAAGGGATCTTACAGAACCTTTGAAACTGACTGAATGAAATAAATTGTAGCATGAGCTTTTGTAGTCCTGGTATACTTCCATGGATCTGTGGAAGTAGACCAAGGGGCTTGACAGACTGCCCCTAAGGGGTGGCCTGCAGCCTCCCCTTTTAGCGCCAGATTGGGGCCACAGCAACTACATGTCATGGCCCCAATCTTGCCTTTCCACAGCTCCTTTTTGCACCATGGAAAGTGCATCATAGCTGCCGATGTGCAGCTTTTCCACGCTCCTTTGGTGCTGCATCATGTAGACGCAGCACCAGAGGAGTGCCTTGACACAATGGGCCATGTGGTGCAGTGCACACCATCACACCAGCCTGGGGTGGAGTCAGGGCATGCATCATGTGGATGCTATGCCCTGACTCCACCCCTAGGCCGGCCTTAATGGCCAGTCTGTACCTCCCCCAAGTCTATGAAAGCTCATGTCACAGCTTCTTTTTCCCAGACACAAAAGTGCTGCAAGATCCTATTGCATACCAACACACATTGTGTAGCAAAGAAGATGCTGCTGTTTTAGATGGACTGTTTGATGCAGCATTGCTAATCTAATTTTCTTAGTTCATTTTTCCCTTTTAATTTTTTTTGAACCACCACTGTTCACTGTTAGAGAAAGGTTCGCCATTGTCATGACAAGTGAAAAAAGAAACAACTACATTTGTATAAGCAATGACATGCACAAGGACTAAGTGACCAGTAGAGTTCTCTTGTCTCGTCTCTTCTAGTGTCTCCTTGCCATTATAGTCTAATGTTGATTACAGTTCCTTTCATTTTTGCAGTTTTCTGTTTCAGGCCCTTTCACATTATCCAGCTATAAAACTATGATTTTCCTTTTAACTGTCATGGCTCCATGCTATGAAATCTCATTAACTGCCCTCAAGTCATCCTTGACTCATGGCAACCCCATGGATGAAACATCTCCAAGAACCTCTGTCCTCCACTGCTTTGCTCAGGTCCTGCAAGCTCATGCCTGTGGCTTCTCTGGTGGAATCCATCCATCTGGCATATGGTCTCCCTCTCTTCCTGCTTCCTTCTACCTTTCTTAGAGCTATTGTCTTTTCTAATGATCCATGTTATCTTATGAAGTGGCCAAAGTATGACAGCCTCAGTTTTGTCATATTGGCTTCCAGGCAGAGTTTGGGCTTGATCTGTTCTAGAACCCGTTTGCTTGTCCTCTTGACTATCCACAGTATCCTCAGCACTCTTCTCCAACACCACCTCTCAAATGAGTTGATTTTCTTCCTGTCTGCTTTATTCACTGTCCAGCTCTCATATCTGTACCTTCACATAGAAAATTCTCAATACAAATGCAGGCTACAGAACAGAGCTACACAGTATAGCTACTTTGTCTTCATTCTACAAGAAAGGAAGCAACAAAACAATGATATTCCCCCAGAATGTAAAAAAAAAAAAAAAAAAAATTCGCCACACCCACTTCATTGTAGGGAAATGTCACCTAAAAGGCCTTGTTAGCAAAGTACACTTTATGTTTTCCAGCAAATTTCTTTTGTTCATCAGCCTCCCTGCTGTGCAATAGGCTGCATTATTAAAACATTCTCTTCAGCCACATAAAAACATAAAGGCAAGACAATCTTATTTGTACAAACATCTTGCAACTTAGCAGTTTTATTTTTCTTCCCCAATTGCCCTTTGTGGTGTTGCTTTATAATCTGCTTTACCCGTGTGCCAAACAAGACTCCCTAGATCCTAGTAGCAGAAGGAAAGAAGAAGAATAAAAAGGCAGAAAATATTATGTGGTTTATAATTGATCCCTGAAGGAAAGTATATGAATCCAGAGGAGAAAATTGTTGTGGTTATGACGTATAAAACATGTTTGTATCTAGGGTGTTTTGAAAAGGCGCTGAAGTTAGAGAAAGTGAATATTTTAAAAATAATTTATTATCTGAATAGCAGATAGCTAGGATTCAGTGTTGTTTTGTGTATTTGATGGTGTCTGAATTTTCTTAGCCTGTTTTCTCCATTTTGAAGTGGCATGATGTGGATGTGTGCCTCCCCCCCCCCCCCAAATACCCAGGGAACAACTAATAAAGCCACCCCTGGATTTGTTCATCCCATTGAGGGCCCATGGGTGGGCTATATTTGGGTTCTGATTCTGGCGAATGATGTAGGAGAGGTGTGGTCTTGGACTGACTAGAGTATAAGTATTAGAAAAGGTTTTTAAAAAGATCAAGGAATAAAGAGATAATAATAATAATAATAATAATAATAATAATAATTTATTTATATACTGCCTTTCCAAAGGATCAAAGCGGTTTACAAAAATGCTTAAACAATTATATATACAATTAATACATACATACATGACTAAAAAGTTCATCCCCTTACCTTAACTAAAATACGAACATCAAAATACAGTTAAATTAATGACATAAAAATATATTAAACTATATCCTGCTCTACAAGCCAAATGGACTGGCCCTTGCCCCCTCCCCCTGAAGCAGCTCACTGGTGATGGGCCTGCCACAGCAGGCACCCAGCCTTTATCCCCTTCCCAAGGGGAGCAGGTGTTCCTGGCTGGGTACCTGGGGCTTGGTCCTGGCAAGAAGCAGTCTGGGGCCAGCAGTCCACCAGGTGAGATGGAGCATGCAGGTAGCAAGCAACAAGTCTACACAGCAGCAGGAGGTACTACACATCTCTTTCCTGGGGTGGTGGGGTGGCCTGGTGTTCTCTCCTCTTCCCCCACGTTGTGCTGGCTCCCTTGTCATAAACAAATGGAGATCTCTGCTTACTCTTGTTCTGTCGGATACATTTCTGAAACTGAAGGTCAAAGCAGACTCTAAGAAAAATGCAACTTCTTTTTGAATAACCCATTTGCCCTCCTGCAATGGGATTTTGTCACAGACTGGCAAATTAAGATCCTGTTTAGCTTCCAGTGCCCAACTGCAAAACACAGCATGCTAAATGGAAAATATGTAGCTGAAGAAAAAAATGTTCTACAACAACAGGCATCTTTCTCCAGTTAAGATAACATCTCTGCACAAAAATAATATCTAGTTTCTGGTTTGACCCTAAGAAATATGACTGGAGTATTTATGTAAAGCCAGCTAAGCTGCCACTTTGAGTTGCATGGTCCTGCAGTTATAGTTCTGCCCACCATGTAGGAGGTGCTGAAGTATCTGAGAGCCTGTAGAGGTAATGCTCTCACTTTGAGAGCTGTCTCTACAGTGTGACAAACAAATAGGCTTTTGGCGGTTATCTACGACCCAAGTTCTTGCTTTCAGATCCTCAGTGCCTTAGATAGGCTGAGAGATAGTCACTAGCACCATAGTTTCACAGCTAACTAAATATTTGCATTCAGGACTCCACAGTTTTAGCTTCACAATGATTAATATGGAATTGCAACCCTGTCCTCTTTTGGATCTGTTCATCTTCTAGGAATCTAGGAGCACAGGGGTGAGCACATTGTGTGCTGCCCCTAATTTTGTTGTACTGCAACTCCCGTGATTGCTTACCATTTGCTGTATTGGCTAGGGCCGATGGGAGTACAGTCCCAACAAGATCTGGCAATCTGCATGATTACCATCCTGATGCAGAAGCAGCAACCTTCAAAGGCTGACTGAACACTTGCGTTTCAACTAGATCCTTTCCTTCCTTCCCTCTGTAAATCACCTCCAGCAGAGCTACTTCTCTCACAGCAGGCGCTGCCATGAATCCAGATGCTCCCCACTTATCTGTTTCATTTATTTGCCCTATGAGCAAACGTGTCAATTTATGAGCAGTCAGGAGACATAAGGGCAGTGTAATTGAAATTAAGGATGAGAAAACTGCAGTTAAGTTTAATTAGGACTGAACGCATTATTCGATTAATTGGTGAAATGAACTGATTAATAGCTCCATGGCAGATTATAAAATATGGGTGTGATTAGTTAGGGATGGCCATCTGGGCTCTTCCACTTAGACCTCTGTGACCTGAACAGTCTCTATCATTCCCTGCTCCTCTTCCATTCCTTCTTTGTTGCCGCAGACTCTGCCTGATGATGGCTGCACGAAACAGCCAAATATAAAACAAATTAGACCACTGTGCACACATGAAGAAATCTTCTGTGTTTCCACTGAAGCAGGGCTGGGCATCCTCTGGGAATTGTGTGACTCAGGAGGCTACTTTTAGTAACTGCTGCTGAAATTCAGTGGCTGCTATTGCTATTTCGCTACAGAACTAGAGGAGGGTGCCAAAATACTTCCGTGACTTATTAACATTGCCAGTTTAGTGTTGCCCCAGACCCTGTGGTTTCTGGGCCCAAATCTAAGACCTAAGTATGACTCCTGGGTATTACATATTCAGTGCCAAACATAGTTGCGCATAGCTTTTTATTCCATCACACACACGTGCACACCCACTCACCATATTTTCCTGCTTGGAAGTTCAGAGACCAATCTTGGCTAAAGGAGATGTTCATAGATTGAGGTGAAATGAAGGTTTTTTTTTCCTTTTTACTCCTTCCATTGTGAAAAGGAAAGAAGATGGAAGAGCAGATTTATGGCATTTTTAAACATTTTCAGCAGGCTGCAAAAATACTGGGGGTATAAAGTTGGTGTCTATGAAATACATATTCATGCATGGCTAAAGTTATGAGGACTTTGTGATCATTGAACAATAGCTGATCACTGTTTATCTTTCCAGTCATGGAGTGTAAGTCTCTTTGCAACAGTAAAAACATGCAGGATCCACCCACACTGACTCTCATATTTCAGGGATATAATTTGGAAGAAACATTTGCACCTACAGATATCAAAGATTTTTCTAACAGCAAATCAATCCATTGCAAAGCAGCTAACCAAAAGAAGTAACCACAGAATATGCCCCCATCATATGGAACAAGCGAGCATAATCTGTATTAGGTTACCAGCGTTTAGTTGAAATAGACAATCTCTTCTGAAAAGGCATGGTGAGGTTTGGGAGCAGAAGTGTTTTGGATTTTGGAGGTTTTCAAATTTTGCAATATTTGCATATACATAACAAGATAGCTTGGAGATAGAAACATGAAATTCATTTATGTTTCCTATACAGCTTGCACACATAGCCTGAAAGTAATTTTATACACAATATGTTTAATAATTTAGTGCATGAAATTTTTTTTGTGTACATTGAACCAGCAGAAAGCGAAATTACTATGGACAATTCTGGATTTTGGAATACTTTCAATTTTGGAATTCCAGATAAAGAAGACTCAACCTATAACACTTTCCTCTGATCTATATCCTTATTCTCAGGTTTCCAAAAACAATTCAGATCTTCTCTATCCCTCGCTCTTCCCTAACACCATTTCATCCTGCCTCTATCTGTCTCTTTAGCAGTCCAGGTTATATCCTTTCCCCCCAAAGCCCCCCTTTCATAGCTTTCTGAAGACTGTGATTGACTTGATCTAACAAGGTTTATCCAGCTTCACAGTTCACATGATGTTGCAGTCTTTCATCATAGAGGAACAACTAAATATAGACTAACATACACCATTATAACATGCCCACCTCCTCAACCTAGTAGTACTAACTTCTCCAATTAGGTAAATCACCAGGGAGCAATTGAAAAAGGAATGGAGAGATTTTTCTCATTTCTATAATTTAGGTTACTTGTATCTGGTTAAAGAGAATCCTCTTGCATTACCAAAAAAAAAATTAAAAAGTGAAAACAAACCTAATTACAAAGTTTTTTTGTGGGTTTTTCGGGCTGTGTGGCCATGTTCTAAAAGAGTTTATTCCTGACATTTTGCCAGCATCTGTGGCTGTCATCTTGAAAAGAAACTCTTCTAGAACATGGCCACACAGCCCGAAAAACCCACAAAAAGCTATGGATGCTGGCCATGAAAGCCTTTGACTTCAAACCTAATTACTATTTGTAGCTAATTACGAAGAGGAGGAGAATATTCAGAAGAAATATTCTGAAAATGCTAGAATGAAGTTTTATTAAAAAATGAGAAGAATAATCTAGAGAAGATTTAAAAAGATGGTGTATGACATTTGAGACAGGAACCAATAAAACTCCTCTTGGCTTCTATTTTGCAGGAACCTCATCAAAATCAATTACATAGGACTAGATGTATGTGTGTGATCGATCCTGGCCATTTCTTATTAAATAAGAGTAACTGTCCACAGACAAAAAGGAAGTGAGATCTTCCACTGGTATGGGAATTGGTTGTTATGGTTATATTTCTTACTGCTAACTAGGAAGGGAAATATATTTTTTAATCAATAGACCCGCAGGCAGTCAGCTCGTGCAATTAGCTCCTGGCTATAATTTGCACCGGAACAGGAGGTTTTTATTAAATAATGTGTCCTCTTTGCTGCTGAGATCACTAAATCTTGGTCACACTTGCTTTTTGCTTGGAGCTTACAAAAGTAATTCTTTTAGAAGTAATTCTTTGCTAGTCATTGTTAAACTGCTTGAAAAGGGATCTGATGCAATTACTTGTTGTCAGCATGGAGGAAGTAATCTGTTATGATTCTTCATGTTTTGCTTCCTTACTTTCCTTTAACTTTCTATGGCCACATCTGCACTGCAGCAATAATCCAGTTCAATACCACTTTAACTGTCATGGCATGCTATGAAATTCTGAAAACTGTAGTTTGTTGTGGCAGCAGAGCTCTCTGACAGAGAAGGCTAAATGTCTCACAAAACCACAATTCCCAGAATTCCATAGCATTGAGCCGTCGCAGTTGAAGTGGTGCCAAACTGGATTATTTCTGCACTGCTGATGCAGCCTATTACATTTTTGAGAGGAGAAAACATCTGAGATTGATAACCAACCCTGAAAAAGTCCAATCAAAATGCCTACTGAATACCCTTCAAAAGTAACTTTTCATAGTAACTATAAATCATTAGTTATTACATCAGAGAAGAGACTTCACTCTTACTTATGTGACTTTTGAGATGCACCTTTATTACACCCACACTCAAAATAAGTATTTACAAGTAACTACATTACTTCTATCTTGTTATTTCCAAGATCTGCTTTTGCTTATTTTGGGAAAAAAAATAGGAGAATATCAAGGAGTTAAAAGACAGTAGGCAAAATTCACCTTTATATTTTAGGCATGCAATATTTAGCAATTCCATCCAATCAATCAATTGAAAACTTTTAAAACTCAGTTTAAAAGGCATGTGATTCAATCTGCAGCTGGTTTAAGTAGCTATCATTCAGACAAGTGTTTACAACAATCACACATAGTACATGGGTGCCCACAATGGCACAACCTTTTTGTGATGGTGGGATTGTTTGTTCCTGTGAGTGGCAACAGGCTATGATTCTGGCACTGTTAGGCTTTTGCTAAGGAGCCAGACTAAGGCTGCATCCATACTGCAAAAATAATCCTATTTGGCACCACTTTAACTGCCATGACTGAATGCTATGAAATTTTAGGAATTGTAGTTTTGTGAGACATTTAACTGCCTTTGTCAGAGAGCTCTGGTGTCACAACACACTACAGTTTCCAGAATCCATAGCAATGAGCTATGGCAGTTAAAGTTGGAATTTTTGTTCCAAAATTCATCAAAGCAGGGAGGGCCTGTGTTCAAATTCTGATTTACTCAGCTGCTCACTTGGGCCAGTTAGTTTTTCTCACACCCTGCTAACTTACAAGGTTGTCATGAGTGTGAAAGCATTAGAGGAGGAAACAAAGTATACTGCTCTGAACTGCTTGGAGAAAGAGTGGAATGTAAGCAGCCTCATTATCTATTTTTTCTTTTTGGTTCTATTCATGCATCAGAAAATTGCTGTCTTTCCCCATCGCTTTCAGGTCATGAATAAGGTGAGTTCTGACTTGTGATTGATTAATGTTAAAGCTAATGGATTACTTATGCAAATCATTTTGCATCTTAATCCTCTGGAAAAAAAATTTAATTACACTATCTCTGTGGAGTAATTGTGTGTTTAATCATTGCAGTGACCTTACTATAAGATAGCCCAGGGTCTATTAAGTTAAAAGATTGTGTGTGGTCATCTTCTTCTCTTCTTCCCTCCAACTATCATACATTATATGGCATGAAACCCATAATAGCTTCCAAGTGCATGTTGTCAGGGAGCTTAAATTAATCCCAGCTTCCTAGAAGTGTACCTATATACAATTTTGAGGACCTGATTCCCTGTCTATAGCTATAATATAAAAATGTGTAAACCTGTGTTGTGTAAATAGCACTTTTGAGATTAAGTGTGTAAAAGAGGTTGTAGAATAAGCTTTCAGAGACTTGATCTACTTCTCAAATCTAGATCACATCTACAAAAGATTATGCTACCACTTCTTTCTTACAGTTAGGCCCCATTCATACTAGCCCATTTGCTCCTGGTAGAACTGGGTAGATCTGGTTGCCCCCATACCGAATCTCCCTGGAAAGAAGTTCCCACTACCCTTTGCCCCCATTGATGTAATTTGCCCCGCTGACGTTCACACTTACAAAAGTAGCGGTTGAAGGAGGAGCGTCTAAGTTGGCAATCAAATGATATGTCATGCTGCCATTTGTCAACATTACTGCTTCCACTCCAGGGAGGTAAGGCAGCCCTGATTTAAAAAAATAATAAAAATCAAGCGGCAATAGAGCCATTGCGGGACTCCCTTTCCTCCCCTCTCCGATCAGCTGCTTTGACAGCTTATACGAAAGTGCTTTGTGACTGTTGTGGGCTCCCTTTCCCCCCCTCCTCCTCCTCTTGCTGCTACTGCTGGCCCCCTACCTGGGCCTGCAGGAGTGTGCCGTGGCTGAACGGGGCTGCCTTACCACCTCCTCCTCCTCCTCCTCCTCCTCCTCCTCCTCCTCCTCTTGCTGCTGCTCCTGGCCCCTTACCCAGGGAGGTAAGGCAGCCCCACTCGGCCACGGCACACTCCTGCAGGCCCAGGTAAGGGGCCAGCAGCAGCAGCAAGAGGAGGAGAAGGAGGAGGTAAGGCAGTCCCACTTGGCCACGGCACACTCCTGCAGGACCGGGTAAGCAGCCAGCAGCAGCAGCAAGAGCAGGAGGAGGGGGGGGGAAAGGGAGCCCACAACAGTCACAAAGCACTTTCACATCCCCGTCACTCAGCCCAGCAAGACGCATTCGCATAAGCTGTCAAAGCGCCCGATCGGAGAGGGGAGGCATGTTCCACCCACTGCCCACCTTCTGCCCTTGATCCCTCCTCCTGGGTGCTCCAAACATGACCAGGGCCAAGTTCATATTGGCCTGGCCCCAGTTTTTCCCAAAAGAAATGGGGGAAGCCCCAGTTTCAAATACACTGCGCCAAGGGGCATTTGCTCCGGATCTCTTGTGCAAGCCCCAGATCCGCTTGTGAAAACACCAACACTAGTGAGAACTTCCCACTTTTAATCCGGGTTGCAATTCGGTTCAAAAGGTAATCTGAATGGCCCCTTAGTCTCAAAAGAGCCCTGGTGGTACAGTGGTTAAATGCCTGTACTGCAACCACTCACTCAAAACCATAAGGTGGCAAGTTCAATATCAGCAAAAGGGCTCAAGCTCGACTCAGGCTTGCATCCTTCCAAGGTCACTAAAATGAGTACCCAGAGTAGCTTACAGAGTAGTTTACAGTTGTAAACCGCTTAGACACTGCTTAGGCAGTATCAAGCGGTATATAAATGAAGCTGTTTGTCTGACTGCTGTAATCCTCTTTGATTCCCCACCAGAAAAGGCAGAATAGAAATAAATCCTATTATTATTATTATTATTATTATTATTCCTTTGCATACCGATATTCCAGACTAACACAGCAATGTCTCTGAGTTCTACCTGTATAAGAATGTTTGGGAAAGAAACAGCCATCTGTAGCATATGGCGGAAAGGCCGTCACTTTCTTTAAATCATTGGTTATTGGTCCTTTGTCAGGCTGTGAGAACACAGCCAGACATTTCCCAGCTCTTCTCCACTTTCCACCAGCCACTGAACGGCAATGGGGTGGGATGAGGGCAATTAAATTATTAATCTGGGTAGGGAAGGAATTGAGAGATGTAGCATAATTCCTCTGGTGGAGGAATGTTTCACTATATTCTGCAATAAAGTTCTCAGCCAGGGTGGGATATACATATTTTAATGAACAAATTAAATAAATAAAAGTTATTTGTGAAAGAATTTTAAATCAGGAAAGGACAACAAATGCAGCCCAGTGAGGACAAGGCATACTCACTCGCCATTGTATCTTGGCTGATTATTTGGAGAGGCAGGGGCAGGGAACAGGATGCCATATTCCTAGGGGTGGGGGAAAGCATGGATGACTGTCTGGAAGCATGCTGCAAAGCAGAATGCGACTATCTGACCTGTAATATTTTGTTGCAGTTCCCATTTTACATTCTAAAAAACCCAGTATATGGGCAATCACCACCAATTTGAATTTTTTTTTCTAGAACCTCTAGATGGCAGGCATGCTCCACTGAAAAAAATACAGCCCACAACAAATCCAAAGATTAATTAGGCCACATGCATTGGATTTTTAAATATATTTTCTGTATGCCAACTGTGGGGGAAAGGGACAGTGCATATGGACTACTCCAGTGACCTCTTCTTCCTACAGATTTAATTGCTGCCGGTGTACCTAGATTTTTCGCACCCACTCAGACATGTTTCCAGAACTGTGGGTTGTTGTTTTTAATATAATGCTGTCTCTCATTGCAGTGTTGCTGTTGTCTTACTTCCTTGTAAAACTGGGATGTGAGTTTCTTTGTTCTGCATTTGAAAAGATGGTTTCACTTAGCACATGCTGGAGCTCAGGACATCTTTTGCAACTCCACTGAAAGGGAACGGCATGTTCATTCAAAGCCCTGGCACGTCCTATAGAGACACGACTCCTGCTTTAAGCCATTTTACAAGCCTAGCAGGAGGCTTAGCATCTGCTGAGCCAACCAGTTGTGTCATCACAGTCATTGAAGAGGTGGAAAGGATATCAAGGCCTGGAGTCTATATATCTATAGCTGCTGATGTTGTTGCTGCTGAATTATTTGCAGTTCTCACACTCCAGCTATCTGCGAAATCAGCCAGGCACCTGATTGTTGATGAAACACCAGTCAGGGACCAGTTTTAGAAGGCAATTTACTAGGAGGAAAAAAGAATGTGCTAATTACTCTGTCTAGGAGAAGCATAAAGGAACCCTAAATGTTTCCTAAGTCTTTACATCTGTTCCTCAAGACAGAGGTGTTGTGGGCAGGAAAACAGGCTACTGGAGATTTATAAATGATCAGATTGGGTTTATTTATTTATACATCTGAAAGATCCTATCTCCCAATATGAGCTTTTCAAGTTTTAAGCTCCTCTGGGAAGGGCTTTCACCATCATAGGAACATTGGGTGGGGATACAGGAGCGAGCCTTCTCTATGGCTTCTCCTAGACTGTGCAATTCTCTCTCACAGGAAACTAGGTTGGTTCCCTCTATTCTCTTTCTGTCAATAGGAGAAGCCCTTTCTGTTTATCCAGGCTGTTGTGTATTGACTGTCTGATGTGGAAGGTCTTTTAACTGGGATGTGTTAAATGCCTGTACTGCAGCCACTCACTCACAAACCACAAGGTTATGAGTTCAAAACTAGCCAAGGGCTCTGGGTCAATTCAGGCAGGCATCCTTCTGCAGGTCACTAAAATGAGTACTCAGATTGTTGGGGCCAGTTAGCTTACACTTTGTAAACAGCCTAGTACATAGGTAAGCAGTATAGAAATGTACTTGCTATTTCTATTTAAAATGATAAGTTTGATAGCATTTTAAAACTGTTTTAAAATAATATTTTTAATATGATTGTTTGCTTGGTTTTTTAAACTGTTGTTAGCCATTGTGTTAATTGACTCAAGTTTTAAATCATATTGTTAGCCACCTTGGGCACTGTATTGGGATATAAATTAAATAAATGATCAAACAAATACATGCATTTAGTTTATATTCCACCTTTCTCCTAACATGGGAACAACAGCATCTTACAGAGCAGAATTTTTTTAAAAAAACACACTTAAAACAATACATGGTACAAATGTTGAAAAAACATTAAATAGACAATAATACAGAGTGATTAAAAAGAATGGTGTATTAAAATATTTAAAACATATTAAACTTAAAGTAAAGATATGTGTGTGTGCATGTGACTTCATGTTGCCTGTTGACCTATGATGATCCCATTAACTTTATAAGGTTTTCTTATGCAAGGAATACTCAGAGGTAGTTGGCCAACAGCTTCCTCCAATATAGCCTACAGCACCTGCTATTTATTGTAAATTACAGTATACCTATTGAAAGATCAATGACCTGTTTAAATAAAAAGGTTTTTGCTTGCCCACAAAAAGAGATCAAAACAAGGGCCACCTAGCTTCCCATGGGAGAAAATACAACTGTGTAGGAACAGCCACTGCAGAATCTCTCTCCGATATCCTCACTAATCAAACTTGGCATAGTGATGGAATAGAGAAAACCTCCCCTAAAGACCTTAAGGTTCAGGTAGGCCAACAAATACCAGGTGATGTAGGCTGTATGTCAGAGGAAGGAATTGGCAAGCACTTCTGAGGATTCCTTGTCTAGGAAAACATTATGAAATTCATGAGGTCACCATAAAATGGCAGGCAACCTGAAGGCACATACAAACATGGGCTTGTGTAGGGAGGCATAATCTTTCAGAGAGCTTGAACCGAAGCTGTATAGGCCATGAGCAGCACTTTGAATTTTCTTGGAAACAGACCAGGAGCAAGTGAAGCTGTTTCAGCAAGAGAATTGTATGTTCCCTATAATCAGCCCCAATAAGCAGTCTGGTCAACAGTATTTTGCACCCATTGAAGTTTCCAAACAATTTCCAAAGGCAGCTCGATGTAGAATGCATTATAGTAACCCAAAGGGATCAAGTGTGCATTCTGGGAATTCTCCCATACTTAGTGCTAATTGAAGTGGGTGCGGCAGTGATCAGGAGTTCCTTTTAACGTTGTTGTTACTGCTGCTGTTGTTGTGTGCCTTCAAGTTGTTTCCAATTTATGGCAACCCTAAGGCAAACTTATAATGGGATTTTCTTGTGAAGATTTGTTCACAGGAGGTTTGTGACATGCCCAAGGTGGGTTTCTTGGCTGAGCAGGGAATCCTGATCTCCAGACTTGCACTCCAACACTCAAACCACTACACCACACTGGTTTAAAAAGTATGACCTTACCTAGAAATGTCTGACCTTGCCTAAAATTAACCATGCCATCTGGGCTGGTGTACTGTAATGTCATCTATTTGAGAATGGTTTTAGAGCAGAGCTGGCAAAAGTTACTTTTAGATCACAGTTCCCAGGATCCCTAGTCAACATGGTCAGTAGGAATTCTGGGGATTATAGTCCAAAAAGGAATTTATCCAAGATCTGTCTTCAATATTCTGAGAGATCAGGTTGACTTATTCTTTGTAGGAGATAGCTCTGGGGATTCACAATGTTATGTTAATCCTCCATTTATTTATGAATATACAAGTAGAGCAGCAGTGGAGACAGGCAGCATGCATTCTCAAACAGATGTACCATTGAAAACCAAAATATTAGAATGAGGAATAATATACCTCAAGGTTTTTTTTTTCCCCAGAGCTCACTGCTAGCACATAGCTTTCTTTCTTTCTGTGTTTCTCTCTGTCAGACTCTGCTTCTATTACATTTTACTCCTCTTGGGATTACAGTCTAGAAGGTTTTGCTACCTGCAGTTATAATACCTGTGGACTACAACCCATAGAATTTCCCAGCCAGAGGCAAAGCTGGGTAGGGAATTCAAGCAGTGGTAGTCCAAAAATGTAATTTCCACAGGCTCTATCTGATATGTTAAAAAAAAAAAAGCATAGGACAAAAATCAAACTAACCTTTAAAAGCAAGCCTATTCTTTACAAAATAATTCATGATGTATAGTAGACCCTCAAGAAGAATATTCTTCTAAAGAAGAATTTGGTATGCAAATTCACTTGCCTGATCTTTCTGTTATTCTGATATCTGACACTGGTGTTCATTTCACCATATTGCTGTAGAGTTTGCTATGGATCAGAGGCAGGGAGAAGGCCTCTGATGCCAACACAACATCAGCTGGATCCATGGAACTGGAGCAGTGAATCCATGCCAAAATTTAACTCATACTGTAAAGGTGGTGTCCAAGACATTGGCACCTATCCCCAACACCAGTTCAGCAACTTGGCTAGCCCCTTTAAAGTTCAGGCTAAAACCTTCAGTGGATCCATCACCCTGCTGATATGATAACCTTCAGCTTCTGGTCTGATAATTTTTGTAGTTTGGCTGCTCAATTGCTTCTTATTTTCCTGCAGAGGATGGTAAGTTATGCACAAAGGTTAAAAGTTCAGAAAAATCTCTAAGGTTGTTGTTCTGTAGCCATTTAAAGATCCAAATTTTGTCAAAGAAAATGCTAGACAAAATGCTAAAGGTTAGGAAACAGGGAAATCACTGAAATGTATAATTGACAAGACTCCTGCAAAACAAGGGTAGCAACAAATATCAATATTTGATGAATTAAATAATGAACATTCACAATAGGACTAACACTCACATGCCCCAAAGCCACTAACAGCAACACATTGCCAGCATGGCTCCAATTGGTGTGAAGTGGCCACCATGTTATATTTCCCAAAGTGCAATGCCCAGAATGAACCCTTGAAGTTTCACTTTGGGATGTAAAAACGATACCTGGATTGTGCCACTTGGAGTGGAGTAGACTCCCATCTAAAAGTGCTGTCAGTAGTTAAGCATGTCCAGCAAGTGGAGAAAGTGAATGGCACCTGCAGTGTTCCCAGAGTGCTTGTGCTGTGGTGAGTCATGGTGGAAAGTTTGAGTGTCAACTTACTTTGAATTTTGTAACATTGGATTTATTTTTACAACTATACAAAGCAAATGGGAATGAGCCTTCGCTTGACGAGCAAGAAAAGCCAGTGAAGTGTTTTTGTCCACTGGTGGCTGGTGATGTCACTGGGACAGCAAATCTGTTGAGGGTTTTAGTTTGACATATGAAGGCGCTATTAAAGGTGGAAGGAATATATGTTGGGGATATGGTTCAGAACTTTGGCTAGCTCCTTGTAAAAGGCACTGCCCCACTGATGTGGAAGCCACCACCAATTTCAGAGGAGTTATCCAAAGTGCTGAACCCTCTCCCTAAAATACTTTCAGTACCTTGGATAGCTCTGTTGATTTTTCAGAGTAAAATCCAGAGTTTTTTCACTACCTCATGGAAGCCACCAGAGACCACTGCTTCTGTTCTCTTATATGTGAGAAATCTGAAAACATCATCTGATCTACCAAGTCAAAAATCAAGCAACTCAATTTTAGTTCCACCTGGTAGACATTTAAACTGCACCGTAATGAACACATTTCAGAGAAAGGTAAATATCATTTAATTCCTGCCCATTTTTTGAATCTTAAATAGCTTTGATTTTCTTCCTTTCCCAACCCACCTCTCCTTTCCAGTTTGTCATTAACAATTGTTCCAACTCTTGACAGGTGCTTCATTGTTCTGCTCTGCATGCCTTCTTTCCCTATGCTTCATGTAACAGAAATTTAGAGTGGAAAGGAAAAGGCTGTTTCTTCCATCACCACCACCACCATTATCAAAGAAAGCTGGGAGGTGTTCTGGGAGCTCTCAAACAACAAGGACACCCAGTCCTTTCCTAATTGACACAAAGCATTGCCACTTTGTGAAGTGTAAATATAAAATTTAACCTGCCAAACATGAAAGCTAAATGCTGTGTCTTCAAAGCGACCTTCATTTTAAATAACTGTATCAGAGCTGGCAGGGTATTGCTCCTAGAACAAGGACAAAATCCATGTCTTCGTCATATTTTATTTCCTCCTCTCATAAACTGATGCCCTGTGGAATAATATTTTTCTCTCTCTCTGCCCTTCATTGGTGATATATTAGACAAAAGATCTGAATAGAGATTATATGTATATGGCTTTCCACCACCTGCACACTGTCATTTTCCTTTGACCTTGCTGCTCCCTAATCTTTCAGCCATTGTTATCTCGCTCTCTCTCCATATATATGTAGATATAATCTTAATTGTTGTTGTTAGCTACCTTCTTAACCAATTTATTATGTACTTTGTGAAGTAGACCCCTCACAGTTGTAGATTGCTTGACATAATATGATTCCTTTGACCTTGGTGCTCCCTGGTCTCAATGGCCTTGCCAAGAAGATCCTGTGATACATTCCCCTTAGGTTCACCATAAGTTCGAAATGACTTGAAGGCACACAGCCAGAAATAAGAAAGAACAAAAGATTCCCTATTTGAAATAAAGAGTTAGCTGGGCACTTGAAAAGTTGGACTTCTTTTAAGAAGGCAGATACACTGCAACATTTTGTTATAGCACATAAGGCATGGAGGCAGAGTTTTCAGATTGACATCCTTTGCCAGAGCATAAAATACTTTATAAAATACAGAGCATTGCTCCAGTCCAGTGCTGCTGAGATCATTTTTCTTGCAGTTTGAGCTATGAGATTACTAGCTTTGGTTCTGAAACTATATCCCATCATTGGTCTTGTTCAGAATCCTGATAGTTTCCTCAGTTTCAGGTGGCTCCATTTCACACCTTTGTCTCTGCCTTCTTAGATAGGCTATTGCCTAATCATGGAAGTAATGATAGGTTACTCCTTCTGGGCATCACAAGGACCAGGGACTCTTTCACACTACAAGTTCTAACATTATGTTTCCATTTTAATTGTCATGACTGCACTATAAAGAATCCCAGGCCTGGTTGTTTGGTGGAGATCCTACAGGTCTCTGGCTAAGAATTCTAAAAGGTTGTCATTGCTGTGTGCTTTCAAATCATTGCCAACTTATGGTGATCCTAAAAAAAACCTACCACATGATTTTCTGGGGGTGAGAGCATGTGACTTGCCCAAGGTCATCTAGTAGGTTTCCATGGCTGAGCAGAGAATTGAACCCTAATCTCCAGATTCATAGTCCAATGCTCAAATCACTACACCATGCTACCTCTCAACAATTGTAAATACCTGTTCCTAAGTTCTAAATTCCAGAATTCCATAAAATGCAGCCATGTCACATCGTTATAAATCAGAAAATGGAAGCCATGGTATTTCCCATCACCATGTGAGACCTGGAAAGTGAAGAAAGCAAATAAAAAGGAAATCAGCTCATTTGAGATGTGGTACTGGAGAAAGGCTGAAGATACCATGGGCCACCAAAAAGGCAAGCAAATGAGTCCAAGAACAGATCAAGCCTGAAATCTCCCTGAAATCATAGAATCATATAATCATACAGTTGGAAGAGAACACAAGGGCCATCTAGTCCAACCCCCTGCCATGCAGGAACTCCCAATCAAAGCACTCCTGACAGATGACCATCCAGCCTCTGCTTAAAGACCTCTAAGGAAGGAGACCTCCACTACACTCTGAGGGAGTGTGTTCCACTGTCGAACAGCCCTTACTGTCAGGAAGTTCCTCCTAATGTTGAGATGGAATCACTTTTTCCTGAAGTTTGCACCCACTGTCCCGCATTCTAGTCTCTGGAGCAGCAGAAAACAAGCTTGCTCCCTCCTCAATGTGACATCCCTTCAAGTATTTAAACAGGGCTATCATATCACCTCTTAATCTTCTCTTCTCCCAGCTAAACATCCCCAGCTCCCTAAGTCGCTCCTCATAAGGCATGGCTTCCAGACCCTTCACCATCTTAGTTGCTCTCCTTTGGACATGCTCCAGTTTCTCCAAATCCTTTTTGAATTATGGTGCCCAGAACTGGACATAGTATTCCAGGTGAGGCCTGATCAAAGCAGAATAGAGTGGCACTATTACTTCTCTGGATCTAGATGCTATACATCTAATGATGCAGCCTAAAATTGCATTTGGCCTTTTTAGCTGCTGCATCGCACTGTTACTCATGTTCAGCTTATGGTCTACTTGGACTCCTAGATCTCTTTCACACGTAGTTTCATTCAGCCAGGTGTCCCCCGTTCCTATATCTGTGCACTTTATTTTTCCACCTTAAGTGCAGAACCTTACATTTCCCTGTGTTGAATTTCATTTTGTTAGCTTTGGCCCAGCTTTCTAGTCTATTCAGGTCATTTTGAATTTTGATCCTGTCCTCTGGGGTATTAGCTACTCCTCTTAGTTTAGTGTCATCTGCAAATTTGATAAGTATGCTCCCAATTCTGTTATCAAAGTCATTGATAAAGATGTTGAATAGCACTGGACCAAGGACAGAGCCCTGTGGGACCCCACTGGTCACTTCTCTCCATTGCTGAGCAGCCTTTGGATTTGGCTGGTCAACCATTTACAAATCCACCTAACAGTTGCCTTGTCCAGCCCACATTTTACAAGCTTGTTTGCAAGAATGTCATGGGGAACTTTGTCAAAGGCCTTACTGAAATCAAGATATACTATATCCACAGTATTCCCTTTGTCTACCAAGCTGGTAATTTTATCAAAAAAAAAAAAAAAAAAAAAAAAGAGAGAGAGAGAGAGAGAGAGAGAGAGAGAGAGAGAGAGAGATCAGGTTTGTCTGGCATGACTTGTTTCTCTGAAACCCATGTTGAATTTTAACTGAGGCTGTTGTACTTTGACCACACTATGGGAATGCATGACTCGTTAGAAAAGACAATAATGCTAGGAAAGTTAGAAGACAGAAGAAAGAGAAGAAGACCACATGCCAGATGGATGGACTCAATCAGGGAGGTCACAAGCCTGAATCTGTAGAACCTGAGCAGAGAAGTCTTGGAGATGTCTCATTCATGGGGTCACCATGAGTCGAGGTCGACATGAAGGCAATTAACAACAAGAATGACAGCAATGCAAAAGGGCTCCATTTACAGGAATAGGTCTTTCATTCCAGGCCACATACTTTTTTGGGATAAGCTGTTGGGTGCTTCATTCTGATGATAGGTGGAGCCAGAACCAAAAGTGGGTGGGGCTATTCTTTTCCCCTCCCTTGTCCCACCATATTGGCATCCTGAGAGAAAGACAGGTGATTCATGGCCGAGTGTCCTGGACTGTGGCCAGCACACACCATCAAAAGCTGATAAGGCAGTTCCACAAACCTAAACGTTGATCCTAAGAATAGTCCAAAAGCCAGAGCTAAGGTCAGGGTTGGGGAAATCACAGAAGTCAGTCCGGTCCAAGGTCAGGGCAAGGAGAAAGCAGCAAAAGTACAAATCGTTCCAAAGTCAAGGCAAAGCAGAGTTCCAAAGACACAAAGCCAGCACACAGTCACACCAAGAGACTTTCAATAAGTTTTGGCAAAGGGATGGCGTCCCACGGGTGCTTAAGTAGGAGACACCCTCCCTGTTGGCAGCTGTGCTTTATTACCAGTTTGCTTTTCAGCAAGCCTGCGGGACTGACGTACACAAGCACTCTCAACCCTCCTTTCCTTAAAGGAGGGAACCACCAAACTGGATTCTTCATTTGAAACCTCACTCAGCTGCTTAGCCTCTGAAGGGAGCTCCACAGTGTTAGAGCCAGGCTGGGCTCCCACTCCTGGGGCTGAAATGTCAGGATTGGGGTCTGGCATGGCAGAACTGGGACTTGGTCTAGCCTCCAACTCCTCTTGATCCCGAGGAGCCATGTCCTCCTCCTCATCCTCTGACTCCATCTCTTGGCTGGCCATGAAACCGAGCTCTGTTCTGCTTCCTTGCAGAAGGCTTTGGAAACTAATCCTACAGCTTTGTGGAATCCAGAGCTTCGGACAGTGGCTTTTTTTTTTTTTTTTGGACTACATATCTCATAGAATCCTTCAAAAAGTAAGGCCAGTGACCATGCTGTCCAGGAAACTTTGGATGGCTGTAGTTCAAAAAAAATAACTTGCTCAAGCTGTGATGAAATGAAGTTGCAAATGTGCAGGTTTAGGACCACAGTTTATCCATCCCCCTTTGAAATATGGGTTTACAGAAGTAGGGATGAAAAAAGAAAAAAAATCAGCAAAATTCAATGGGAAGGTTTTTTTGTTTTTGTTTTTTTGTTTTTTTGTTTTTTTGCATCATTGGTGTATGTGTGTGTGTGTGTATTTGTAAGAGAAGCATGAAGCAGTAAGCTGATGTTGGAGTGAAACTGTACTTCAAAGCTAAAAATATCTGTATTTCATTCATCCCAGCAGACATCTTCAGCTTGCTGGTAGAGAGTAGCTCATTATGCTAACAGCTCACAGGCTGCTCTGGTTCTGTTTTTTGTGTGAACCACACTGTGGTATGTGTTCTAAACAAACACTCTGAATGTGAATCGTGCTGCATGCAAATTGATGCATCCAAAACAAGGTTAGTCCCCCCCCCCCCCTTTTACCTTTAGAATGACAAACAACCCAGTCACATCTGTAATTGTCAGGAAGAGGAGGTTAAAGATGATTAAACTCACTTTAAATTATGAGAATTATTGAAAGGCATTCCCTTCCTTACCTCCTTTTCATTCTTAAGCAAGTTAACATCTCAAACTGCACATGGAACCAGGATTAAAATAACATTCATTTTAACCTTGATATGCCTAATGCAGCCTTCTCCAGTCTGGTGCATTTCAGATGTAGGATATCGCAACTCCCATCTTGTCAATCAAACATGGCCAATTGGTGTGTTAGCAAGGATAATGGGAGTTATAACTGGAGTAGTTCAGGCTGGGGGAGGATGCCATAATGTCTAATAAGAACCCATCTTTAACTTAGATGTGTCGGTGTGCAAAGGGGTCTTGTAGCAACCTTCAGACTCAGGAGTTTATTGCAGAGCCATTTTTGCCTGATCTAGGCACAGGATGGGATCAGGACTGAATGTGGGAAAATGGTTGTTATTGCACACAAAAATGCGGACTTTGTCACAGGATGATCACAAGCCGTCTCCCAGCCGCTCTTAGCCAGCAGATTTTGTGGGATGGAAAGCTTCTGCCCCACAAAATCTGCTGGCTAAGCTCAGCTGAGGATGGCCTGTGATCACTCTGTGACAAAGTCTGCATTTTTGTATGTGATAACACCCATTTTGCCTCTTTCAGTCCCAATCCCATCCCATGCCCAGATCTGGCAAAAATGGCTGTGCGATAAACTCCTAAATGTGCAAAAGAATCTGTAGCATAAGCTTTTGTAGACCTAGGTCTATTTCAGATGCAAGCATGTGTTAGAAAGCAACTGTTCATACTCTGCTACTTCATGCCATATGAGAACTTTCTTTGACATGCCCTATTGAAATTGCTGGGTCATATGAGTAAAAGAACTAGAAACTCTGTCAAGCTTTCAGCTGCTAAAAGACTGTTTTAAGGTGAATTTTTTTTTTTTTAACAGACTGTTGTTGCTGTTCCTGTTGTTGTTAGCTGCCCTCTGGTCAGCCTCAGCTCACAGTGATTCTGTGCATGAGACCACCTGTCCTCAACTTCTCTGCTCAACAGGTCCTGCAGATTTAGACCTGTGATTTCCCTGAGTTTATGCATCTAGTGTAGGGTCTTCCTTTCTTTCTGCTTCCCTCTACTTTTCTTAACATTGGCCCGATACAGACGGGCGCCCTCTTCATATGCTAGGGTTGCCTGGTTGCAAAGCCAATAGACGCTGTGCAACCCTAGCATGTGATGAGGATGTCCTAATTTGGCAGCACCATACAGACGGTGTGCGGAGCGATGACGTTGCATGTGTGCAGCAACCGAATGGAGCTGCGCACCTATGACATAATGGATGCACCCTATGGTGCTTTTTGGGTCACAGCTGTGACGCAAAAAGGAGCTGGGTTTTTTAGCTCCTATTTTTCCTGTGCACCTGCGACACTCTCTCTGGTTGCTGCGGCGAAGGTGCACAGGAAAATGAGGTGGCTCCGGACCACCCTTTTGGGGCAGTCTGTAAAGCCCCTTAATTGTCTTTTCTAATGAGTCGTGCCTTCTCATGATGTGGCTGTAGTATAACAGCCTCTCACCATTTAAATATCCCAAAATACCTTAGTACAGTGGTCCCCCGGGATACGAATCCCCCGGGTTAAGAAAACCCCGGGATCCGAAACCGGCGGGACCAAAAATTATCCCCCGGGATCCGAAGGATCCCCCGGGATCCGAAGAAAAGGGACATCCCTTTTCCTCCGAGGCCAGGCTTCGGAGGAAAAGGGACAGACTCCCATCCCTTTTCCTCCGAGGCCAGGCTTCGGGGGACAAGGGACGGACTACCGAAAGGAAGGCCCGATCCGCGGGATCGGGCCTTCCTTTCGTTAGGCGCGGAGGCCCAGCCTGGCTTCCCCAGCCAGGCTGGGCCTCCGCGCCTGACGCAAAAGGGAGGCCCGTTCCGCGGGATCAGGCCTTCCTTTCGTTAGGCGTGGAGGCCCAGCCTGGCTTCCCCAGCCAGGATGGGCCTCCGCGCCTGACACGAAAAAGAGGCCCCATCCGCGGGATCGGGCCTTACTTTCGTTAGGTGCGGAGGCCCAGCCTGGCTGGGGAAGCCAGGCTGGGCCTCCGCTCCTAACAAAAGGAAGGCCCGATCCCGCGGATCGGGCCTCCTTTTCGCGTCAGGCGCGGAGGCCCAGCCTGGCTGGGGAAGGGAACCTTCCCTTCCCCAGCCAGGCTGGGCCTCCGCAGCTGAGGAAAGGAGGGCCCGATCCGCCGGATCGGACCTTCCCTTCCCCAGCCAGGAGGCCCCCGCGGCTGACGAAAAGAAGGCCCGATCCGCCGGATTGGACCTTCCTTTCCTCAGCCAGGAGGCCCCCGCCAAAGGCCTCGGAACGGATTACCTATTTCCTATGGGAAATAGGCCCCGGGTTACGAAATTTTCGGCTTACGAAAAAGGTGCCGGAATGAATTAATTTCGTAACCCGGGGGACCACTGTATAGAATTCAGAGACAGAGCCCTGTTAGTTTGGAATATCAGTAAGCAAAGGGATCCTGTAGCACCTTTAAGTCTTACTGTGCGAAAGAAGTTGTAGCATAAATTTTTGTATGGTCTTACTGTGCGAAAGAAGTTGTAGCATAAATTTTTGTATGAAAACTTATTCTACAACCTCTTTTGCACAGTTAGTCTCAAAGGTGCTACAAGATCTTTTTGCATACTTTGCATAAAGTGCTATTCCAAGGCATTGTAGGAAATTAAAATAGCTCCTAAACCCAGCAGACCAACATTGCTCAGGTCACTACCACTGCAATGGAGGGATCCTATCCAATGGTACTTTGTCCTGAGCCCCTTCAGACTTGAAGCTGAGCCTACTTGAAATAGGTTTAGATAATTTTATAGTATTTGAAAGCTTACTGGAAAAAGCAATTGCCCAATTGCATGTTATTTTTGTAGCATTCCTCATGTATTCAACTCTCTCTCTTTCTCTCATTATCTGGACACTTTTGGTCTTCTTTGTCCATCTTCTTATTCCAGAACAGCATAAACTGGGCCATTTCTATGTCTCTTGGGGAAACGTGCTCAGTTATTAAAAGAACCAGCAAATCTTTTCCCCAGGCAAGCAGAACTAAAAAGGTTCCTTGGATTAGTGATATAAATAGGATGAAAAAGGAGACAGGAAAGGAGAGGAGAGAATTGGCAAAAGGTTCTTTCCAGCAATAGCATTTTATTTATTTATTCAACATTTATCTTCATATTCTGCATTTTGACCACAAGGGCCTACAATAGGAGTAACACACTATAAATACATAATGAAAGAAGTCTTCAAAAAGTACAATAGCATATAAATCCATATGCGTCAGCACCAATAGATTATGCATTAAATGGGAACAATCAAAAACCATTGAAGAAGCAAAATGTTTTGATTGCCCCACCTCCCTAGAATAATGATGGAGATGGGAAATCTGCTAAGGGAGGAAATTTTAGCAAACATTTCTATCATTTTAAAATGCTCTTTTCCACCTAGACAATTAAATAAATAAGGTCAGAACATTGCTTCGATTTTATTCCTGGCTCAAACACTTCTCCAGGTCCATTCCAAATTTAACTAACTAACAATAGATTGTTAAGTTTAAATAGGAAACTTGTGGCTAACAAATCTGCTTATACAGTATAGTGGACTTGTACCCTGAAGGCAATCTGTTTGAATGGCTGCCCAATCCAACTCTGGTTTAAACGTAAGCATCATAAAGAGGGAGAATCAATGCTTTGGCATCAGGTGCATAGCTCATTTCAAGGGGTCCAAGTATGAAATACAGATGTCCAAGTATGAAGTACAAATTTCAAGAGGTCCAAGCATGAAGTACAAATGCATCCCCTAAGTAGGTCTGCTGCCACCAATTGTATTTATCAGGGCAGGGACTAGGGGCAAAGCAGGAAGAAACGTGAATTTACTATTGGCTGGAAGGCCAGGAGTAACAGTCCTGTCCAGTTCCATGGTAATCATATCTCTGATTGGTATTGTATATCAACAGCTGTGTAAGCATAAATGGTCTTGAAAGTCATGTGTCACAAGGAAATTAGATTGAATCTACATGAAGGCTGTATTTTAGCTCCACTTCATAGTATTCCCGGTTTGACTCCTTTACTGCCATACACACCTAGTTTAATCCAAACTGAAATCAGTTTGGAAAGCCACACAGGACCCCCATTACATAGCCACATTGGTGCAAGGGAGCATTTCTACTGTGTGCACAAATTTATCTGCTTTATCACACTAGGGGCAAACAGGATTTAAATGGGAGTTAAATGAGAGTCAAACAGGAAATGCCCTATGTTTATCACAGAACATTTCCTGTTTAACTCTTGTTTAAATCCTGTTTGCCCCCTAGTGTAATCTCTTCACATGACTGCAGCAACCACCCATTTAGGTTTTTTTAAAATTATTCTCACAACACATGTGCATACTTACATATTCACATACTCAAATAGCCTTTTGTTTTCCCTTCCTTCTGATTGCCTGCCTGCATCTATAAAGTGAAGCTGCTAGAGAAGATGGTGGTGAAATGCCAACCTGTGAACATGTGCACATATGCACCAAATCCAAAACAAACCAAAAAAGGGAATGTTGCCTTTTCCAGATGCCAATACAAAAAAAGGGAGCTGCTCTTCAATGGTGAGAAGGATTAGGTGACCCAGATGATAACCCACCAACCTGGCTCCCCCACTCTCCCACAGATTCCAGTGCAATTAAAATTTGGGGCTCAACCCACATATTATAAAAACTTGGTTCTTCCCCAAAATAGCAGAGTAAACTGGAGGGTTTTTTTTAATTGCCTTAAAGCCTTTGGGCAGCAGAAAGAAGCATTTTTCACAGCAGAAGAGGAGAAATGTCATGTATTCTCTGCTAGCTTGTTTATTCTTATGAATAACTTTTTTCTATCTTGACCACATTGTGATGTTGCTTGGTCATCCATACCCCAGTTTTCATCTGTGAAATTTAGTGGGGTTGATATAGACCTACAGTGTCTGACACTTGGTGGAGAGACTATATTGTTAATAAGCATCTGTATTTAAGGAAATTACACAAAGAAGGCTTTAGTTTTTTAATAAGAAGGGAACATTAACAATGGGGATTTTAAAATGTGACATTATTTTTGAGAAGCCTCACTAGAAAACTATTGTAACTTCATAAGCAGTGTGAAGCAGATGCTGTTTCAAAATTATCAGCAACGACTGGGTGAGTCAAAAAAAATTATCAAGGGGAAAAAATTCAGGTATGTACTGTTTGTGTGGGTGGCAGACATGACTCCCATTGCCTCTGATTCAGATGTGCTTAGTGAGATAGTGGGAAAACAAAATAAATGCAGCTATGATTACAGAGAATAATTAGAGATCTACAAAGGGAAGATGCAACATAGAGTTCCCTTTATCATTGTTTTCTTTCAGAAGTTTACACAAGGCAGGAGAAAGCCTAAGGAAAGGGTATGCAGGGGGACAATATTTTTTGCATAAACAAAATTGGAAATCTCCTAATTGAACCTCCTCAAACACACACCACACACACACACAATACCCAGCATTTTGGCTTTAGATTGTGGCAATAAATCAGGGAGAAAACTTCTGTCCAACAGTTAGAGGCAATTTCCCATTCAACATCTCATTCCCAGAGTAGCATAGTGATTAAGCACACAAATGTTATGAGCTGGAATTAAGTTTCTGGTCTGATGGATACACAGATGCAACCACTGGATATGTGCTGCAATCAAAGGGAAGCTAAGCAACCCAGCTCAAAGACACCCACCCACACATACCAACTGCAAAGAGATCCATCTTACAAAACACTTTTAACTTTGGAGAGAGACACTTCTTTTATTTGCAGTGTTTGGCTTAGAGGTTAAGCAAAAGAGACTAGTGACTTGTCCTTTACAAAACATCAACAACAGCAGCAACAACAACAACCTTCAACCACCATCTTGAGGGGAGAGAAAGGCAGGCCACCTCCTGCTGCAAGCAAGATGAGCCCTCTCTTCAACCACCATCTTGAGGGGAGAGAAAGGCAGGCCACCTCCTGCTGGAAGCAAGAAGAGCCCTCTCTTCAACCACCATCTTGAGGGGAGAGAAAGGCAGGCCACCTCCTGCTGGAAGCAAGAAGAGCCCTCTCTTCAACCACCATCTTGAGGGGAGAGAAAGGCAGGCCACCTCCTGCTGCAAGCAAGATGAGCCCTCTCTTCAACCACCATCTTGAGGGGAGAGAAAGGCAGGCCACCTCCTGCTGGAAGCAAGAAGAGCCCTCTCTTCAACCACCATCTTGAGGGGAGAGAAAGGCAGGCCACCTCCTGCTGGAAGCAAGAAGAGCCCTCTCTTCAACCACCATCTTGAGGGGAGAGAAAGGCAGGCCACCTCCTGCTGGAAGCAAGAAGAGCCCTCTCTTCAACCACCATCTTGAGGGGAGAGAAAGGCAGGCCACCTCCTGCTGCAAGCAAGATGAGCCCTCCCTTCAACCACCATCTTGAGGGGAGTTAATTGTCTAATTAACAAATTGTAAGCCGCTCTAATAGCTTTGGCTGAAGAGCGGGGTATAAATAAAATTTATTATTATTATTATTACATAAAGAAAAGTAGCAGAAATCACAAACATTAACAGAGGTTACAGAGGACGCAAACTTCATTTTCAATGTTATTTTAAAAACAACTCTCTGGAATCCTATATTAACTTTTACTTAAGGCACGACAAGATCCTAAAGAGCAAAGATATACAAATGAACACTAAAGTTAGATTTGTCCAAGCCACTGTATTCCCCATGTATGGATGTGAAAGCTGGACAGTGAAAAAAATGGATAGGAAAAGTATCAACTCATTTGAGATGTGGTGCTGGAGAAGAGTGCCGAAGATATCATGAATAGCCAAAAAGACAAACAAAGGGGATCTTGAACAGCTTGGCCCGATCTAGACGTGCCAAAAGAGGCGCGTCTAGTGCCAAAAAAGGCACGTCTAGTGCCAAAAAAGGTGCGAATAGGGTTAGGGAGGGCGCAGCTTTCACACCCTCCCTAACCGTAGCACGTATGGGTGCGCCATGATGGCGTCATGGCGTGCACAGCTGCTAGACGCGCTGCGCACACCATGATGCCCTTGCGCCACAGAAGGGCACAAATCGCACCCTTTCCAGGGCGCAAAAAAGGAGCTCCAAATGGAGCTCCTTTTTAACGTCAGGTCTTTGCCGCGGCTTTTAGATAGCTGTGGCAAAGACCCAGGGAGAAAGGGCCACGCCGGCGGCCCCTTCCTCCCTTCAGGCCCGCCTCCTCAAGCGGGGTGCAGCGGCACCCAGGGAGCCTGCTGCACCCTGCTTAGAGGTCGTGGGAAACTGGCAGTTTGCCGCTTCCCCGCGGCCTCTGGAAGCGGTGGGATGGGGCCGTGGAGGCTGCCGGTCTGGCAGCCTTGGCCTCATTCTGCTGCTTCCTGGGGCAATCACAGGCCACCCCTTTTGGGCAATCTGGAAAGCCTCATTAAGCCCGAATTTTCCCTGGAAGCCAGGATGATCAAATCGAGGCTATCATATTTTGGCCACATCATGAGAAGGCATGGCTCATTAGAAAAGACAGTAATGCTAGGAAAGGTAGAGGGCAGTAGAAAGAGAAGATCCTTTGCGAAGTTCTGATTGGGTATGAAATGTCTCCAAGCTGGGCATGAAGGTGTGCAATAACATCCATTTTTAAACAGTTTAAGCCCATGCCCAGCCTGTGCTCAGCTCAGGAGAAAAAGGAGTGTGATAATCTCCATAGTCCAACACTCAAACCACTACACTGCACTGGCTCTCAAGAAGCTTTGAGGAGCTGCAGTGCCTGCTATAACCCTGCCCAGAAAAACAAAACCTTTTGCTGTGAAATTCCGCTGAAATCTTCTAGGGGAAATTTTGCTTTGCCTCCCCCCCTCTCCCCCCCCTTGCCATTTTAGGCCTAGAAGAAACCCTTTTTGAAACAGGAAGCAACCTATACTTGTCTGGGCCTAATATGTCCTGGATCTCCCAAAACCTGGAGAAAATGTCCCTATACCACATAGAGGACATTGGGAGGCGATTTTGGGCAATTTTGGACATCTTGGGAGGTGCCACAAAATGGCCTCAAAATGGTTTCACTTTGGCCACCCTTGATATAAATAGTGTGCTTTGTTGTCCAGCCTTAACTGCTGCTCTAGGAAGACAGAAAACATATATTCTAGCAACAAGAATATGGACAGAATAGAAATTACCCTTTATCAGGCCAGGCTTCAAATGCAAAGGACATATTATTTTCCCTGGCTGTTGAAACTTTATCTGTGTGAATTGATTTCTGTTTTTATGCTGCTTTTTACTTGCTGTTATTTCTCCTCAGTGCTTTTATGATACTCTTTTGAACTGTAGTGTTGTAATGCTTTTGCCCCCTTTTAATCTGTTTTAAACTGTTGTTTTAATTTTCAGCAAGCCCCTTGGAACCTGACGAAGGACATAATATTAATTCCCACACTAAACAGATGGATAGATAGATGTGTTCAGATTGTGAATACCGATGCACTGTGCTGCTCTCTATAACTGTGTCATAACTGGTTACAGTGTGATAGACGCAGAATGCATAAAAGCATAAATGCTGCAATCTTATGCCCACTTATTCCAAAATAACCTCTTTGAACTTGCTTCCAAATAAATGCACATGGGAATAGTTAATGCACTATAAAGTGGCAGCCACAGTCACATTAATTATTGCTTTTTTACATGACAATTGTGCATGTGATTCTAGCAGAGGGGAATGGACTTCATTCCTGTATAGTGGTTTTATCTTTGCTTACCTATAGTAGACAATGAATGACTGATTTGTATGATACAGTCAGGGTGTCCTATGATAAAAATGAAGTATTGATTCAAGTAGATTTTAATTTAGATTACTTCACATAAATCAAGTAATAAATTAAAAAAGACCTCTGTGTGGCTCCTCTTTGGAATGGCTTATCATAGTACAAGAGGGCAAAGTTGTACAAATATGTCCAGCCATAGTGGGTCATCCCTCATCGATGCCCAATTGGTGCATGAGCTTCAGAAGAAAGGAGGAAGGGAAATGATAGAGAAGAATAGCCTTCCAAAAGATAATTTTGGAGAGACGCATTAGTATTACGGATTTTGTTTAGGTTGCACAATGTTTAGATTGCTAATAAATTTTTTTCCAGATAGGTAGCCAAGTTAGTATATTGTAATGACTGTAAGGTCAGTATTATAGTGGAGTCAGGATTCCCAGGGTTGAAGTCCAGATTTATTTATTTTTTAAGCAGCAGTGATGATGTCATCAGATACTTTTTAGGCTGTCATACTCCCTCTTAGCCTCAGTCCTCAGAATAGGGAAAATTTATTTTACTACCTGTTGTGAACTCTGTGTGTGCCACTGAATCAATAGGATATACACAAACATTGTCTTAACAATCTCTGCTCTGGCAAAAGATTGACAGTCCTTCCTCTCCAGGGAAAAGCTTCTCCCTTTGTACCTGATCAACAGTCAGTTGAGCAGTGACTGAGCAGCCTCTTGCCTGTGCCAGCCACAGGAGCCAGCCTGGACCATTGCCACTGATGTATTCATCCATGAAATGCTGAAGAGGAGGAAGAAGCAGTGGAAAGCTAAGCATGGCTGAGGTACACACCGCTGGCTCACTGGCTGCTGCATAAACAGTAGACCTACAGCCTTATCAGACTAAAAACAAACCTGGAAAGCAAATAGAGAGAAGCATGTTTCTCTTTCTGTCTCCTCGTGATGTTAAAGCACTTTCATTCTCCTCCAGTCATAAAAGTGTGGGAGAAGGTTGTAAAAGTGTCATAAAAATGTACATTTTGCCAAGCTGGAAAAATCTGTTTGGCTAAAAGAATGTTTTTACCACCCTCTCCCACACTTTTATAACTGGTAGAGAACAAAAATGCTTCCACATCATGCAGAGACAGAAACATAAATGTGCTTCTTTCCATTTGCCTGCTGGGTTTGTTTATAAATGCAATAAGGCTCTAGATATCAAGAAATAAGCATTAGGGATGCTGCACAAACAGTAGACCTACAGGAGCTTGGTGGCACAGTGGTTAAATGCCTGTACTGCAATAAATGTACTGCAGCCTGTACTGCAGCCACTCACTCAAAACCATAAGGTTGTGAGTTCAATATCCGCAAAAGGGCTCAAGCTTGACTCAGGCTTGTATCTTTCTGAGGCGCTAAAATGAGTACCCAGATTGTTGGGGACAAATTAGCTTACAGTTGTAAACCGCTTAGACACTGCTTATGCAGTATGAAGCAGTATATAAATGAAGCTGTTGTTTGTTTGTTTGTTTAGAGTTGTTACCAAGAGGAAAGGAGTGGTAGACCAAAGAAAGTTTGGGAACCACTGCTTTAGAGGGTTGGCAGGCAGCAGTATGAAGTGAAGCAAGAGAAGAGAGGAAGAGGGATTTGGAGCAACAACTGGAAAGGAAAAAAGAAGACTACAGGCACAAAGGAGTTTATCATACGACGGAATTTGGGGGTATAATGCAATGGCAATCCAAATGCAATCATGGGGTTTCATGTTATTGCGAATGAGTGTATCTCATGCAATTTCGGGCAATGGGAAGTCATTCCAAATACAATCATGGGGTTTCACATAATTGCGTATTAGAGTATCTCATGCAATTTTGGGCAATGGGGGGTCATTTTCAGGAAATGGGAAGTCATTCTGAATGCATTCCGAATGCAATCAGATTTCACGTAAAGTCGCTAAACGAGCGAATTCATGTAATTGCAAATTGGCTCCATTCACAATTGAGAGAAATTCCTCCCATGTTGTAAACTCCAAAGAGAAGCAAATTGGAGACAAGGAAAGGAAAGGAGGGTAGATGGTACAGCAGGGGGTGCAAGGTTCAAAAGAATAAAGATTTGGAAGTAGGAGGTGGGAGGAAAAGACAGGAAAAAAGGAAGATGAGATATTCAAATAGTGGGACACAAGAAGCAAGGGAGGAAGGTGTGGTGAAGGTGTGACCAGGGAAGGGAAAGGAGACAAGGAAAGGTGGGAGATTCTCTGGAAGGGTGTAAGGAGCAAGAGAGGTGGGGATGAAAAAGTGCAAGAGAGGTGGCACAAGCAGGAAAGAGAGGGTGGGATGGTGGCATGAAGAAGAAAGGGAAAGAAGTATGATGAAGATACAGGGAAGAACAGGAAGTGCATCTACACAATAATGGAAAGATGCACTATGAAAGCAAGAGGTGAGGCAAGAGAAAAGAAAGAACAGAGGAGAAGATTAAAGAGATTAAGGGGCTGTACAAAATGCCCCTAAGAGGTGGCCTGCACCCACCTCTTTCTTTGCCAGATCAGGACTGCAGCAACCACACACCACGGCCCTGATCTGGCCTTTCTGTGGTGTGAAAAGGAGCCAAAAAAGCAGCTCCTTTCTGCGTCGTGCTAAGGGCGCCATAGCCACTGTTGCTGTGGCTTTTCTGTGCTCCTTTGGTGTTGTGTCATCTGGGCGCAATGCCAGAGGAGCACCATGATGCCGCCTGTCATGCTGGCATGAGGGCAGAGTTGGGGCATGCGTAGTGTGGACATCATGCCCCCACTCCACCCCCATGCCGGCCTTTGATGTTGGTCTATACAGCCCCAATGTGAGCTTGCAAGGAGCAAGAGTATCAGGCACAAGGTGAAACAAAGCAGATGTGGTTTATAGGTTTGTCTTTACTTTCTTCTGCATTTTCTCCCAAGAATCGGATGGCAGTTACTCTCAGGGGGTTCCTGTCATTGTTTTCTTGGATGTGTGCCTGAGTGAGATGATGATAACAACAATAGAAGTTCTTGTGCATTACAAAACGCTGCTGCTGCTCTGCCACTGTTGTTATTGTTAGAGGTTGAATCTCCCATATCAAAAATCAGAAATACTCCAAAAAGCCAAAACTTTTTTTCATGGGTGGGTCTGATAGTGACACATTTGATATCAGATGGTTCAGTATGCACAAACTTTGTTTCAGGCACAAAAATCTTTAAAAATATTATGTGTAAAACTGCCTTCAGGCTATGTTTACAGGATGTAAACAAAACATAAATGAATTTCATATTTAGATTCTGGTCCCATCTCCAAGATATCTTGTTAGATATTAGATATCTATATGCAGATATTCCAAAATCTGGAAAAATCCAAAATCCAAAACAGTTCTGGTCTGCCATGATGATGCAAGGATTTGAGGAAAGTTGAGAAAATAATTATAGAGCAATGCTTGAAGAGAACTATGTTTTTTTTAAGAGAACTATTGCAGTAATGCCTGGAGATCTGAACCTGAACAGCATTATTTGAGGAGGTCTCTCATTTATAGGCTCACTGTAGGTCAAAGCTGACTTGGCAGCACATGACAACAAAAACATAAGTGTATTCACTCTGGTTTACCAATTTCCCACTTTAGCCTTGGATTTATTTTCTACATGTCTTAAACTGACAGACTACACATTTCTAAAACAGATTTAGAAAAGAATTATTTTACCATGATAGTGACTCACTGTTTAATCTTTTCCTTTGGATTTGTTTCCTGGCGTCCCTATGTTTTAACAGAAACTCCGTGTGAAAGGCTTAGCTTGCTAAATATCCTGGGGATAATTTGTGGCATATTAGCTTAAAGAGTTGTTTTCCTTTGCTCTCAAGTGAATATTTAGTGCTTATACAAGAAATCTGCTTAAGCTTTTGGATTCATCATGTAAGGAAAATGCCCATTGGTTTCTAAATATCACAGATGATGTCGGGTTTTGTTTGTACTGTCATGTTCTATAGCAAAATGGTTATCAATATTAACAGGGGAAACTGTTGTGAGTGTAAGGTGTGTATGTGTTTTTTGAACTGATGACTGAAAGAACTGCAGATAATTATTTTATCCCACCCACCCCCAGCTTCAGTTTACGGTGGATATACACTCTGTATGAATAGGATTAGACAACTGTGAAAGACCAAAGGCTGCACCTGCCTGATTTTCAGCTACCTTCAGCCACCCTCCCAGAGACCACACCTGCCATTTATGTTAGTAAATGTGACAGATAGTACTGGATATCTTAAGCAGAATAATCAATTGGAGAGCAGAGGCTGAGGAACAACCAGTCCCATGCCCACCCACATACACAGTCTAGTAGACAAAGAAATTAGCTTAGGGTGCATTTACACTATAGAAATAATGTAGTTTCATAGAATCATAGAGTTCGAAGAGACCACAAGGGCCATCCAGTCCAACCCCCTGCCATTCAGGAGCTCTCAGTCAAAGTTTGACATGACTTCAAATGCTGTAGCTCCATCATATGGAATCCTGGGATTTGTAGTTTTGCAAGATCTTTAACCTTCTCTGTCAAGCATGCTGGTGCATCACAAAACTACAAATCCCAGGGTTCTATAGGTTGGAGTTGAGACAATTAAAATAGTGTCAAACAGTGTTATTTCTACAGTGTTGATGCACCCTTAGTCTTCCTTGTAAAACATATAAAAGAAGATTAACCGACTTGTGCATTAGCAAACACAGGAGTGTATGGATTAGAAAGACAGGAAAGACTGCAGGCCATGTGATGCAGGAGGAGCATGGATATGGAAAAGCAAACAAACAGGAAATCACTCTAATGCATTATTGATAGAATTTAAAGACATAGCCATGTTAGTCAGTAAAATCAGCATGAAAAGAGATCTTGTAGCCTCATTGAGACTAACTGAAAGAAAGAAGTTGGCAATATGAGCTGTTGTAGAATTAAGCCTATTTCCAAATGCATCTGAGGAAGTAGACTTAAGTTTACGAAAGTTCATGCTGTCAACTTTTTTCTTTCAGTTAGTCTCAAAGGTGCTACAAGATCTCTTTGTACAGCCATTAGTGAGTATAGGCATGGACAGGATGCTAACTCTAACACTTTGTGGTGAAATCAGATGTGCTCAGATGGTCACTTCTACTTTTTTTTTTTTTAAATACAAATTGGGGCTAAAACAGGGTGCAAATGATCCCAATTAGTAGAAGAATCAACTGCCCTGGAGACTTTGGAGTGCAATTTTCCATTTTTGGCTGGAAAATGTGCAGTGATGAAGAGGGGCTGCAAGGAGGCTCAATGACACACAAAGGGCTCAATGCTACGCAGTTTTCACCCGTGTTGTAGCACTAAAAATTCTTGCCCTGGCTTGGGTCCTAAAATAAACAGACTTTAAACAAGTAAACTTATTACAGGGAATTTTTTGCATCCTCTTCTCCCATGGAGGATTTCTCTTGAACAAAAGTGAGGTAGGAATGGGATGTGGAGGAGGGGCAGCTAGTGGATGGTGAGAACTATCCTAAATTAGAAAGGCCACTTGCTGAATTTGGACTCTTCTCTTCCACCAAGAGCCTCCCCCCAACTCATATTGTTCAGGATAAGTTTGTGGGGTTATGAAAGGAGGACAAATGATAATTTGCTTTGTGATGATTGTGCTTTTACTAACCAGGGAATGAGCTTGGGGGGATTTTTTTCCCCTCATGTGCCAAGAAGACTTAACCGTCATGAGATCTGATGCCTAAAGTTTGGGTTACAGGGTGGGGTGTGGGGGTTATTGCTGTTCTTCCCCTGGCAGCAGTATGTCTTGGGCTGGCCCAATGCCTTGGTTGTTCTTCAGTTTTGATTTCTGGCTTGTTTCCTAGCCTTGGTTCATCCCTAGCATTTGACTGCTGGCTTGCCCTGTGGTTTTTGATTTCTACTCTGAATACTGTCCATTCTCCAGCCAGGATGGAAAAACTATGTCTCAGTGTAGTACATACCTTCCAAACAATTCAGAGACAAAAACTGGAACCTATGTGGCTCTGCAACATCAAAGTGTGGTGAAGAGAGAAAAATTACTAAGGAGGAAAAACACACAAGCTAGAAGAGGATGCAGCAATTGGCTTTTGCCTGAGCCTACAGTGAAGGATAAGAATCCACACACCTCTCCTCTCTACCCTACTGAGTTAGCTGAATGCAAACAACTTCTGCACTTCAGTTTGCAGAAACTAGGGAGATTATCGCATGCTTTAAAAACTCAACTTACCTCTTCTGTTTTCAAGTCTATTACGGGATAAAGTTGGGTATTATCACAGGGAAAATGCCACCGATGCTGCTGCCCGACTTTGCAAATTGGCCAGCTGAGCGCAACTTCTAACTGGGTTTTAGGTGGGATGCAGTTGGGCAGCGGCAGTGGCAGCATGTTCCCTGCCATAATACCCAACTTTATCCCATAATAGACTTGAAATGGAAGGGGTAAGTCGGGTTTTTTAAGCATGCAACAAACTCCTAAAGAAATCTGAAGACAAAGGGGGAAAGAAGGAGGAGAGCAGATGAACTAGGACATTTTAAAAGCAGTTGAAAAAGTGAGGTGACAGAGGATTAACTGGGACTGTCCCCATGAAATCAGGATAGTTAGAGGGCAGGGTAGTATCTCAGGTGTACAAAAACCACAGGGCAAGCCAGCAGTTAAATGCCTTATCAACCATTTAAGCTTACAACCATCTAAGCCCTAATTATTGGCAGTAACTAATTGACCTCTTACCACTAGGATAAAGAAGATGTTTTAAACAGAATGGAGATTCTTCTTAGGAAAGCAAACAGCATCTCCTGTACAGAGAGATCTAAAATGAACATGGTTTGCACATCTACTTGAGCTGTGTGCTTGGTTGCTGTGAAATTTTCAAGTGTTGTCCTTTTTCTCTTTCATTTTTACCAAGCTTCTCTCTCCTCTCGTGGACTCTGAATTAAAATGATGAGGATGGTAATATCCCATAAAATAAATATTTGCACAACTGCTGTGAATTTACACTGGTGAAGGCCTGGTTGTTTGTTTGTTTTTCCATTGCTTTTAACAAGTTGAACCCCACTCCACAGGAAAAAAGAACAGGATGGGAAAAGTAATGCTGTGCTAGACTATTCCAGAAAGAACCCTCCCCCCCCCCAAAGTCTAGAGACACCCTAAGCACCAATTAATTTTATTTAGCTTAAACTTTTGGGTGAAATGGACAAGAGTACACAAAGTCTTAAACCAAACAAGGCTTACTAGTTCTAAAGATGTTACAAGTCTCATTGTTTTCTTTTCTACTTCCACCTCCAAAAAGACACAAATTCTACACAAAAGTAGCAGAAGTGTAGAGTATCTCCTGAATGCTGGAATCAGGAAAAAACACATCATCAGTAGTTTTCCAACTCTCTTTTAGAAGCTGGAAATAAAACAAGGTCTCTCTCCAGCCATAACTTGCCAACTAAATATCCCCTTTGTCTTTCTTTTCTGCCAGAAGGTATGTGTTCTTTTTAACAAGCTTTCATTCCTCAAAGAAAAAGAATTGCATCCAGGAGATATTTGTTAGCAACACAGTTACAGGCCTAATTCCTCTGCTGATTTCTAGATAGGATCATAAAACTGAAAACAAATAAAATCAGATGTATTGTAGTCACAATGCAAAATCAAAAAGAGAGGAACTGAGATTTGTTTTATTCAGGTTGGGAAATCATTCTCTGTAAAAAATGGAAATTGGGCTTTCACACTATGAAAATAACCTGGTGTGAAATCCGGCTATTTCCTTGGCATTCACACTTACCCCAAACACACTTGGTGCACTTTGCAAGGGGGCTACCCAAACCCCCACTTAACCCAGGATATTCGATACTGGTTTTTTGTCCGCATTTTCCTGAAAGATCCAAATCGTTGCCAGTGTGAATGTGCTATCAAATCAATTCAGAGCACTCTGAATTGAAAGGAAGGGAGAGGTTCCATATAGAGGGGCAGGACATACACATCCCACTTGACAGTTGTCTTCTTACCTGGGGAAGCTTTTTGCTGCCACTTCCCTCATCCCAGGATGACCAGGCATGGGATGGGGCATCAGAGGGGGATGTATGGAGATTGGCTGGCAAGGTGGTGGGGAGAGGAGAGAATCTGTGTGTGTCTGTGTGTTGTTTGCTTTTGTTTTTAACTTATGGCACCCTACAGCTGGTTTAATTGGCAAGGTTTCTTCAGAGAAATTTGCCATGGCCATCCTCTGAGGCTGAGAGAGTGTGAATTGCCCAAGGTCACCCAGTGGCAGAGTGACCAGTTGTTGCTATTGTGTGCCTTCAAGTCATTTTTGACTTGTGGGCTTATACCATTGGGTTTTCTTGGTAATATTTCTTCAAAAGGGGTTTGCTATGGCCATCCTTTGAGGCTGAGAGAATGTAACTTGTCCAATGAATCACCCAGCGGATTTCCATGGCCAAGTGGGGAATTGTAGTCCAACACTCAAACCAGAAAGCCATAAGTTCAACTTGGCGGTGTGTGAAGAGGGAGGATTTTTCTCCCACTTCCTCCCATCAGTTTGCCTGGGTCTGGAGGTGCTTTTGTTTTCACACACACACACTCACAAAAAGGGTGTGAGAGGGATGACACAGGTGGGCATCATTTGATTGACATTTTAAAAAATAACAATGATGACAAGTATGAATAGCAACAGGGTTACATGCCTCAGTGAGATTCAGTAACCCAAAAGGTAATGGGAACACCAATTTGGTATTGCATCAGAGTGGTGATCCAGATCTCGTTGGGACAAAAAAGTGAGTGTGAATGCTCCCTCAGTTCTGTTTTAGCAACAGCATTTAAAAACAGGGATTTCCTTTCATGAACGACTAGAGTTTTCATGTATGTTAGGCTGTTTCATGGTGTGGGAGAACCAATGCTATCCCTTTTTGAATACTGATGCATTTACCTCTTATTTCATGAGTAAGCTGCTGTACTCCTAGGGGCTTTTTAGACCGCCCAAAAGGGGCGGTCCATTGTCGCCCCTTCTGGCAGCGGGATGACGCCGAGGCTGCCGCACGGGCAGCCCCAAAGGCCTCATCCCGCCGCTTTAGGAGGCTGCGGGGAACCGGCAAACTGCCGGTTCCCTGCGGCCTCCAAGCGGGGTGCAGCAGGCGCTCTGGGCGCCCGCTGCACCCCGCTTCCCTCGGCGGGGCTGAAGGGAGGAAGGGGCCGCCGCCGCTGCGGCCCCTTTCTCCCTGGGTCTTTGCCGCGGCCATTTAAAGGCCGCGGCAAAGACCAGCCGCAAGAAAAGAGCTCCGAGATGGAGCTCTTTTTTTGCGGCGCGGGTAGGGCACGATTGTGAAAACACTGTGCACGTGATGACGCCTTTGCGGCGCCACCGTATGGACGCCGCCATCTTTAAATGGCGGCGTCCATGCGCTTTAGGGTTAGGGAGGGTGTAAACGCTACGCCCTCCCTAACCCTAAAGGCGGGCTTTTTAGCCCTTAAAACGCCCCTTTTTGCCCGTCTAAAACGGGCCCTAGTGTTTTGAGTGTTGGACCACAACTGTGGAAAGCAAGGTTCAATTCACAGCTTGATCATGAAACCCACTGGTGACCCTGGCCAAGTCATCATCTCTTTGCATCAGGGGAAAGAAATGGCAAACCTTCTCTGAACAAATCTTGCCAAGAAAACCTCATGATACACAGGTTTATCACACTAGAGGGCAAACAGGATTTAAACAGGAATTAAACAGGAAATGCCCTATGTTAAACATAAGGCAACAGGAAATGCCCTATGTTAAACATAAGGCATTTCCTGTTTAATTCCTGTTTAATTCCTGTTTAAATCCTGTTTGCCCTCTAGTGTGATAAACCATGGTTGCCATAAGTCATAAATGACTTGAAGGTGCACAACAACAAAAGTTGCTGTTCTAATGATGATTGTGCACAACTATTTTTTTTTACTGCTCTCAGTTTTAAAAGACTGCTGGGCATTTTACTATTTCAGATACGAAAAATGAGCAGATAAAATACCTCTGTAAGTTAAATAGCTTGGGGAAAGAAGAAGGTATCTTTACACACACACATACACACACAGAGTGTGTGTAATGCATCAGGATAGTAACAAGTGGGATTGGAGAGGAGGGGAGAGGAGAGGAAGGAATATTGCTCTATCCAGTAGGCTCAGGCAAAAGTAAGCTGTTGCAGCTTCTCCAAGATTGTCTTTTCTTTCTCTTTAATAACTTTTGCCATCTTAGCCACATTCTGATGCTGCTTGGCCACATCGATTCCAGTTTCACTGTGAAATGTTGGATTAGATCCATGGTTCCAAAACTTTGATCCTCCAGATGTTCCAGACTTCAGCTCCCACAATTCCTGCCTGTTGGCCAAGCTAGGTGTGAAATGAAGTCCAAAACACCTGGAGTTGGAGAACCGTTGGATTAGACCATTGATCTTACCCAGAAAACACAGTTTCTGTGTTCTCGGTGATAATAAAGCCTGAGACAATATGTGCTTGTCCAGGAATAGATCAGTACAGTACAATGTTTGCTTAGCACTTGTGATCTTTAGTTGTCCAGATGATCCACTAGAACCAAACCTGAAAATGGTTTCAGCTCTTCAAAGGATTTGTGGGATTCAGTATATTGTGGCCTAAAATCAAATAACAAGTATGTCTTTGTAGAGAGAAAATCCAAAACAGTGAGAAAAACCTATTTGTGTTTAAATGGGCTTTGTATGCATTAAGGTCACAGAACCCAGGCTGTGCTACATCTGCTGAGAGGTGAACAGTAGTTTATTTGTTCGAAAGAAATGGGGGCTGATCTGTAATCACCTGTTGTGCATGAAAGAGAGAGAGTGTGCCTGGGAACATGAATCAGCAAATTGCACACAAGAGAATTTTGCCTCATGTTGCATGAGAAAAGTCTCCCATTGTGTCACATGGAAGCTGACCAACAGCATGAAGCTTCAGAAACCTTGCAGCAACACAGATTCAACCCTTGTGTGAGTTTGAAATGCCCTTTGCAGTTGCCCTGGCATTGCAGGGTCTCTTGGGAAAATGAGTGACTAATTTTACTTTGGGAACCTGGGAAGCAACTTCTCTTTAACTGCAGGAGCAATTTTAGTTCCTCATGAGCATCCAAAGAGTGAAACTGTCATCATTTGGAATAAACATGGCAACCCAGAAGAGTTTTGAAAGGACTTGCCTTGTGAATGACAGGGACATCAAGCGGTACTCCTTAACACTTAGCAGGTAATAATGCTGCAACTATTTCATGCTGTTGCTTTACCTTTGGCAGAATAACTGAACAAAACAGTTGCAATGACTTTGTGATTACTTTTTGTGAAACATTTTTCAATCTTGGCTGGTTCTTGGTTCAATCCTAGGACATTTTGGGGTCTGCAGATTTCATGATCAATTGGTTTCCAGCAGTCTCACTTATGTGAGATAAGTAAAACATAGATTATAGCTTTAAAGCATGTTTATGTAATTTCTAATGTTAGTTTAGTGGATATACAATTTTGCAGTTCAACTAACAAATGGAATATATATATATCAGTCTATGACCATCTGTCATGCTATACAAATCCACATGCTTGCTCAAAGCACCATCCAGCTTGATCTAATGGGAATAAAACAAAGACTGTAGTAACTTTCTAGATCGGATCCATCAACTAATAAAATACCTGAGTTTGTTGTAGAACAGTGGTTTCCAACCTTTGGTCCTCCAGATGTTTTGGGTTTCAATTCTTTGAAGCTCTAGCCAGCTTGGCCAACAGTCTAGAATTCTGGGAACTGATATCCAAAACAGCTGGAGGACCAAAATAGGCACCACTGCTGTAGAATGTACCCTGATGAACTGATTTTGTCAAAACTTTACATTTAGACTTTGGTTGACATGCAGAACATTTTTCTGTGAGTATGAGACTGATTGGCAAAATTTAATTTTTTTTCAGATAATAAATAAAACCATCGACATCAGCCTGGTCAATATTTTTTAGCCAATTATAAAACAAGAGCTTAATTTCTATCCCATATGACCAATTCCTAAGGCAAATGCCTTCCTACTAAGACCAAATGAAAATATAGAAGGAGCACATGTTTTTCGGTTGGTATGGATAATCACAGATTTGGAAGGGATCAATAACTCACCCACAAAGGGTCAATGCCCACCCAATCTCATTTACCTTTACAAACCTTTACACACATGAAATTGAGGGTTCTCCAGAGAACTTAGTCCAAAATAGAGATCATGAGCACTGTAAAAGTTAGCCAATATAAGGGCAAGCAACATACACATATTGCAGCTGGTGCTAGGATATGTTAGCAGAATTAATAGGGCAAGAGGGGTGTAATTCAAGCTACATGCTTGTCAAGCTGTTGCCTCTTATTGAAGAACTTCCTGACATCTTGGAATGAGGGACAGTAGTATGGTAGCACCAGGACACACAGAGATGGACCACATGGAATCCTTGATCAGTGTGCATATCTGTTGTGTGCTTTCAAGTCATTTCTGAATTATGTCAACCCTAAGGCGAACCTATCACAGGGTTTTCTGTGACTCATCCAAGGTCACCCAGTGGGTTTCCATGGAATAAAACCCTGGTCTATAGAGTCATTGTCCAACATATACATTCACTATGCCATGCTGATTCTCAGGTCTTGATTGGCTGGAGTAATATTAGTTCTCACCCCTGAAAGACTTCTCTGTTTCTTGTGAATTTGGTTTTAAATCTCATAGTAGCTGGAGGTTAAATAGCAAGGATATATTGTTGTAAATTATCCCTGTTCCAGTGCAAAGTGTTGTGGCATAACTTGGATGGACAATTAAAACCGCAAGAAAATGAAAGCTGATTTGTTGATATAGATCAACACAGCTACCTAATTTTTTTTATTGTCCTGAGAGATGGTTTTTCATTCTCATTGCTTATTTTTCAGAATTTACTCCTACACCACTGACAAGGGCCAAACATTATTTTAAATTTGTTTTAATTCTGAAATTACTACATATTCAACATTTCTGAAAGGCATTTAATAGCCAAGTTAAAACTTGGCTATTCATGAAATCCTTTAGGCCTCATTCATTCATCCCAAAAATAGTTGGATATAGATTTCAAAACATTTAAATCTTTTAAAATGTTTTTTAACTTACAATTGTTTCTATATTTAATTATTTTATTTTTTAAAACTGTTTAGTTTTAAAGCTATCTGTAAGGGGTATAATATAACAGTAATTCTAACACTACTATTACTCCTCCTCCTCCTCCTCCTACTACTACTACTACTACTAATAATAATAATATTTCCTTATAGTAAAAGGGATTGCAACTTATGCCAGTGAACCCTTCCTCCCCATATATGGGGGCTCTCATCCCTGGAAGAGGGAAGAGATGTACCAATTTATGAAAGAAAGAGCTAGCTTCTGCAGTAATGTGAGCTGTTTGCAAAACAACAATAATACACCTCTGGGTCTGTTTAGCAAGGGGCAGAAATGAATCCACAGTGTGCAAAATGAAATATTTTATGATCAGAGTGAGCTTCACCTTAGGCAACAATATGAACTGAAAGAGAGACAGCGCAAGATATCTTTTATAAATGTATTCCATTGATCTGTATGTGTATACACTGCACACATTTATCATCAGATTTATAGGTATAATAATCTTCTGTGCTTATCACGGTCATATTTAAAAAAATCCCACAACAACCTGATGCATGTCTCTGTTCAGACTGATATATTTATTGTACTTCCATTTGAATCACACTGTTATATCAATGACTCATTGACCTGGAAACAAAAGATACCTGCAGTTATATCCTTAGGAATTTATTGCAGCACATAAACCCAAATTAATTGTATAGAGATTTTAGAGAGCATTATTGGCAAGTAATTGATTCAAGGTTCCATTACATAGCAGTTCATAAAACTTGGAGTGATAAACAATCCATAAAATTAACCAAATAGACCTAAACAAACATCCCAATCTTCCAAGTTTTTGGACATATCCAGAGAATGGAACAGAAGTGATGTTGGACCTTATCACATGAGGCAATTTGGGGGTATACTCCAAAGGCAATCCGAACGCAATCATGGGGTTTCACGTTATTGCGTAATAACTTATCTCACGCAATTTCGGGCAATGGGAAGTCATTCCGAATGCAATCGTAGGGTTTCATGTAATTGCGTAATAACTTATCCCATGCAATTTCAGGCAATGGGGGGTTATTTTCGGGTAATGGGAAGTCACTCTGGACGCATTCCGAATGCAACTAGAACTCACATAAATTCACAAAAATAGCAAATTTACATGAATTCGAATTGGCTGCATTCGAAATTGGGAGAAATTCCTCCCATGTGATAAGGTCCATAGAGAGATTTGGGAAACATTTGGATCAAAGTGGATTGAATCTAAATCTTTGCACCCTTGAATATTGTTTAGCAATTTAGATTCAGAGAAACACAGAGTGAAAGACAGTGCATGTCCAGAAATTCATAAAATTTCTTCTCATACACATACATACACCTGGCTGAGACAGGGTGTAGTTTTGTGATTGACAGCTCCATCTTCTCATCACAGTAAATGTTTTACCAGAGTTCCCCAATCCCAATGTTTTGAAGAAGAGGTGTTGAATTAATATATCTCTAAACTGCTCCAAGGTTCACTAGCTGAAAGTTCTCTATCTGGGAAGAATGGGTCTTAAAGTATTTTAAGCCTGAACTCTCATTAGATGCAAAGTTGACTAAACTGAGTCTGTGGTGCTTTGGACATATAATGAAATGATGTGACTTACTCAAAGAGACAATGATTGCTGGGGAAAGTGGGAGGCACTGGAAAAAGAGGCAGATTGCTCTATAGGTGGATTGATTCGATCAAGGAAAACACAACCCTGAGTTTGCAAGACCTGAGAAGGATGCATGATGACCAGGGATTCTGGGGGTCTCTCATTCTTAAGGTCACCATAAGTCAAATTCAATTTGATGGTTGAATAAATAACAGCCATAACACTTCTCTCTTCCAGGAACAAGAATATTGATAGACTTTTTGTGGAATGTTTGGGACTTGCTTGCTTGGTAAATATTGCATATTCAGGTTTTTCTGCCTTAGCTTCTGTATCCTCCATCCATCATATAACACTACCCTACTGCATTTTCTGAGATTTTGGTGCCAAATCAGCAGAAGGAGAAAACAAAGAAGTAAAAAATAATAATCCTGAAACTACTTTCCATTCATTGTAACTCCCTAGCCTCTGCACCAGTCCTTCTGAAATGTTGCATGTCTCTTCTTCAGGCATAGCTCTGTGAGATATACCACTTGCATACTAAAACTGTCCACCCTCAAAAAAACAGAGACAGCATATTCTCTCCAACTCTCCCTGAACAGAAAACTCTCCTTCTACAAAAAGCACTACCACTATCCCTGGCATAAACTTTTTAGAAGGCGATATTAATCCTGCAAATGTTAAATAGGTAAAACAACCCTGTCGATATCCAGTGATAGTGGCAAGAACAAAAATCTTGATTTCAAAATCAAGATTTGGATTCAGACCCAAGTCAATCTGGGCATCTCCAAATAAATTAAAGCTGAATTGAGCTATTTCGGAAAAACTCAGATTTGTGCTTTTCAGATTACGTTATGCAGTTGCTAAGGCAAAATATGCTTGTACAAAGAAACCCACTAGAAAGTTATGAAGCCATATAGCAATAGCCCTCATTTCTGTGTATTTGTAAATTAAACAGAATGATAGTTGGAAAGGATTATGGATATTGTTTAGTCCAAATCCCTCTCAATGCTGGCATCTCACAACTATGGCACCTCTGACGATGCTAAAAGACATTCGGTGAGGGAAAGCACAGTTCTTGTGGTTAGGAAATGACTCCCAAAATTTACCCAAAATCTATTTCCACTCCTATATTATTGTCTGATCCACTGGGATAGTAAAGGATATACCTGTTCTATTTTCTGTCACAGCATTTCAGATGTTTTATGACAACTATCTGCTCTTAAATTAAGCAAGTCATATGGTATTTCTGGTAATTTTAATCTGGTATTTCTGATCACATCCAGTTGTCTTTCAGCATAGAAGCGGGCAAGAAGGCTAGTGTAAAGACAATACAGCTTACATACACTTAGGGTTTGTTTGTTTATTGATGTATGTACGTATGCATGTATTCATTTTATTTAATCTTTATCCCACCTTTCTTCCCTTAAGAGATCCAGACATTAAAACAAATATAGCTCAAATCAATCGCAACAGTAACAAACAGTATAAATCAAATCAATGAATGATCATATTAAAATGACACTAAATTAAAAACAGCTTAAATACACCAAAATGTAATGAATAAAGAAAAGATTAAAAGTATGGCATTAAAGCAAAGCCCTTCCACCAAATTCAGCTAAAAGCCACAAAGCTGTCTAAATTCTTTTTTTAAGTCTTTGCCTGCCAGCAGTAGAAAAGTAAGGCTGCTGCCACACTGCAGAATTAATGCAGTTTGACACTGCTTTAACTGCCATGGCTCCATCCTACAGAATCCTGGGATTTGTAGTTGGTTTCAGCACCAGAGCTTTCTGAAAGAGAAGGCTAAATATAAAATTTCAAACCCCAGAATTACCCATGGCAATTAAGATGGTGTCAAACTGCACTAATCCTGCAGTGCAGACGCAATGTAAAGAGAGAGCCAACTGAGGCTGAATTTGCATTGCAGATTCAGCCCTAGCCTCCTGTGGGAGAAAGTTCCACAGTCTGGAAGCAACTGCCAAGAAGGCTGTCTCACATGTCCTCACCAACAGTATTTGTGAGGGTGGTGCAGTCAACTCAAGCTTTTTCTTCTTTCCCTTTCCTATAGCAGTGACTTAATACAGAACAATTCAGACCAAGAGAACCACCATCAGGAACCAGTAAATGCAGGGGACCATTCAGTGCATCATTGTCACAACTACACAAAGGCCTACGAGTGCAGAAAGAGAGAGCAACATCGAGCCAGACTGAAACTCTATGTAGCAACAGTAATCTGCCTTATCTTCATGATTGCTGAAATCATAGGTGAGAGTCTGTGTTTGTAAATATGCCTGTGCATGTATATCATATCTTGTGTGTAATCTGGTAGTATGTCATCACATAACTGAAGAAAACTTAACAGCTCATTTATATCTAGGGTCTCATCATTGGCATTTCCTTTAAGGAGGAGGAGAAAGAAAAGGAGGAGGCTGTAGTCCATGTGCTTGGGTGAGATCTAATTTAATTTACACTTGAGCCAAGGCTAGCAGGCTAGCAGAAGCTGCATTTCCTTTAAGGAGGAGAAAGAAAAGGAGGAGGCTGTAGTCCATGTGCTTGGGTGAGATCTAATTTAATTTACACTTGAGCCAAGGCTAGCAGGCTAGCAGAAGCTGCATTTCCTTTAAGGAGGAGAAAGAAAAGGAGGAGGCTGTAGTCCATGTGCTTGGGTGAGATCTAATTTAATTTACACTTGAGCCAAGGCTAGCAGGCTAGCAGAAGCTGCATTTCCTTTAAGGAGGAGAAAGAAAAGGAGGAGGCTGTAGTCCATGTGCTTGGGTGAGATCTAATTTAATTTACACTTGAGCCAAGGCTAGCAGGCTAGCAGAAGCTGCATTTCCTTTAAGGAGGAGAAAGAAAAGGAGGAGGCTGTAGTCCATGTGCTTGGGTGAGATCTAATTTAATTTACACTTGAGCCATTGCATTCTGGGAGCCAGTGCTGGGAGGCTACTTAAGGCTACTCAAGGCTAGCAGAAGCTGCATTTCCTTTAAGGAGGAGAAAGAAAAGGAGGAGGCTGTAGTCCATGTGCTTGGGTGAGATCTAATTTAATTTACACTTGAGCCAAGGCTAGCAGGCTAGCAGAAGCTGCATTTCCTTTAAGGAGGAGAAAGAAAAGGAGGAGGCTGTAGTCCATGTGCTTGGGTGAGATCTAATTTAATTTACACTTGAGCCAAGGCTAGCAGGCTAGCAGAAGCTGCATTTCCTTTAAGGAGGAGAAAGAAAAGGAGGAGGCTGTAGTCCATGTGCTTGGGTGAGATCTAATTTAATTTACACTTGAGCCAAGGCTAGCAGGCTAGCAGAAGCTGCATTTCCTTTAAGGAGGAGAAAGAAAAGGAGGAGGCTGTAGTCCATGTGCTTGGGTGAGATCTAATTTAATTTACACTTGAGCCAAGGCTAGCAGGCTAGCAGAAGCTGCATTTCCTTTAAGGAGGAGAATGAAAAGGAGGAGGCTGTAGTCCATGTGCTTGGGTGAGATCTAATTTAATTTACACTTGAGCCATTGCATTCTGGGAGCCAGTGCTGGGAGGCTACTTAAGGCTACTCAAGGCTAGCAGAAGCGCGCGCCGAATTTTGATTTTTTTTTTTTTATCTAGTCAAGGAGGTGTTTAGAGAATAGAAGAGGAGCCGGCCTGAAGCATCAGAGGAAGTGAATCAGAGACTTGCCTTTGGAAGGAGCTTTCAGCCAGGAGCTCTCTACCTAACTATAGGCCCCGTGACTTGAACTCAGTGACAGAGCTTGGGAATAAAGGCCAAGTCTAGCAAGGAAGCCCACAGTCTTGTTTCAGTGCCTCCTTAAGACTTCTCAGTATGGACACTGAAGGCCCTGCAGCAGTCACCTGCAACACCTGTGGGATGTTTGTCTTCTTGCCTACAGAGGTGGCGAACTACACCTGCCACAAGTGCAAGTTGGTAGCCCTCTTGGAAGAGAAAGTACAGCAGCTAGAGGAGCAGATATCTGCACTCCAGCATCATAGAGAGCAGGAGAATCTCCTGAACAGTACAGGCCAGAATGTCTTGGGTGGGAAACAGACAGAGGAAGTTGTTGGGGTGGAGGAGGTCACTCCACATACAACAGAGGTAGATGCTTGGAGGGAGGTCACACACAGAAGTAAGGAAACCAGGGAACGTTCTGTGAGCGGCTTGCAGCTACAGAATCGCTTTGAATCTCTCTCTGTTGTCAGAGATGATGAGGAAAAGCAGCAGGGACAGACATCAGGGACAGAGCAGGGGAGCCTGAGAGTGTCACGAAAAGGAACAGCCACTGCTAAGCCTCGGAGGAGGCGCGTGGTCGTGGTGGGGGACTCCTTGCTGAGGGGTACAGAAGCAGTGGTTTGTGGGCCTGACAAGATGTCTCGGGAGGTGTGTTGTCTCCCTGGGGCAAAGATCCATCATGTGACGGAGAGGCTGACAAGACTTGTCAAGCCTACTGACCGTTATCCCCTTCTTTTGGTTCATGTGGGAACCAATGATACTGCAAGGCACAGCCTTCAGAATATCAAAAGGGATTATGAGGCTCTGGGAAGGAAGCTGAAAGAGATGGATGCACAGGTTGTCATCTCATCTCTACTCCCGGTAGAAGGGCATGGTCCAGGAAGGGAGAGGAAAATAGCAGAGGTGAATAACTGGCTCCGTAGATGGTGCCGCCAAGAACAGTTTGGATTCTTGGATCATGGGCTGCGGTTCCATGAGGAGGGACTTCTGGCAAGGGATGGGCTGCATCTCACGCCAGTTGGCAAAAACGTTTTTGCCAACAGTCTGAAGAATCTGATCAGGAGGGCTTTAAACTGAGTTATGTGGGGGAGGGAGACATTATACTGGAAGACAAAAGGGATGGAGAGATTAGTCCAAGTGGCATAGAGGGAACAAGGCAAACAGTGCAAGGACCCAACAGTAGGAGGCAAAAAAATGTGCAAAAGCAGCAAGTAAAGAGGACACATGGTCTTAAATGTCTCTACACTAATGCACAGAGTATGGGAAATAAGCAGGATGAACTTGAACTCCTAGCACAACAAGGGAAATATGATATAATAGGCATCACTGAAACCTGGTGGGATGAGTCTCATGATTGGAATGTAGAAATAGAGGGGTATAACCTTTTTAAGAGAAACAGGCCAAGTAGGAAAGGAGGAGGAATAGCATTATATGTCAGGGATATTTACACCAGTGAAGAGATCCAGGAAGTCAATACTGGAAGCCAGGTGGAGAGCATCTGGATAAAAATTAAAGGAGAGGGAAATAACAGGGATGTTACTGTGGGAGTCTACTACAGACCCCCGACTCAGGCAGAGGAATTGGATGATGCCTTTCTAGAACAGATGACCACACAATCAGGAAGGAGAGATGTAGTAGTGATGGGGGACTTCAACTATCCGGATATTTGCTGGAAGTCAAACTCAGCCAAATCCTCAAAGTCTAGCAAATTCCTCACTTGCCTGGAAGACAATTTCATTGTCCAAAAGGTGGAAGAGGCAACAAGGGGATCAGCCATTTTAGATCTGATCTTAACCAACAGGGAAGACCTAGTTGATGGGGTGCAAGTGGTGGGATCCTTAGGTGGAAGTGACCATGTTCTCCTGGAGTTTGTAATACAGTGGAAGGGAGAAGCTAGGCATAGTCAGACACGCACTCTAGACTTTAGGAGAGCTAATTTCAATAAACTTAGAGAAATACTGGGAGTGATCCCATGGTCAGGAATACTAAAAGAAAAGGGAGTTCAAGACGGATGGGAGTTTCTCAAAAGGGAGATATTGAAGGCACAATTTCAAACAGTTCCAATGAGGAAGAAAAATGGTAGATGTCTCAAGAAGCCAGGATGGATGACTAAGGAACTTTCAAATGAGCTAAGTTTTAAACGGAACATGTATAAGAAATGGAAAAATGGAGAAATCACGAAAGAGGAATTTAAACAAATAGCCAGCACATGTAGGGGTAAAGTCAGAAAAGCTAAAGCGCAGAATGAACTCAGGCTTGCTAGAGAGGTTAAGAACAATAAAAAGGGCTTTTTTGGATATGTCCGCAGCAAAAGGAAGAAGAAGGAAACAGTAGGGCCACTGCGTGCAGAAGATGGCAAAATGCTAACAGGGGACAGAGAAAAGGCAGAATTACTCAACACCTTCTTTGCTTCAGTCTTCTCAGAAAAGGCAAAAGGTGCTCAACCGAAGGATAATGGAGCAGAAGACAGAATAGGGGAATTTCAGCACAGAATACGTAAAGAGATAGTACAGGAATACTTGGTTAACCTAAATGAATATAAATCTCCAGGACCAGATGAACTACATCCTAGAGTATTAAAAGAACTAGCAAATGTAATATCAGAGCCATTGGCAATAATCTTTGAGAACTCCTGGAGAACAGGAGAAGTCCCAGAAGACTGGAGGAGGGCAAACGTTGTCCCCATCTTCAAAAAGGGAAAAAAAGAGGATCCCAACAATTATCGTCCAGTTAGTCTGACATCAATTCCAGGAAAGATTCTAGAGCAGATCATTAAGCAGAGAGTCTGCGAACATTTAGAAGCCAATGCCATAATCACAAAAAGCCAACATGGGTTTCAGAAAAAGAAGTCATGCCAAACGAACCTGATCTCTTTTTTTGATAAAATTACCAGCTTGCTAGATGAAGGGAATGCTGTGGATATAGTATACCTCGATTTCAGTAAGGCCTTTGACAAGGTTCCCCATGACATTCTTGCAAACAAGCTTGCAAAATGTGGGATAGACAAGTTAACTGTTACATGGATTTGTAATTGGTTGACTGGCCGAACTCAAAGGGTGCTCAACAATGGCTCCTTTTCATCCTGGAGAGAAGTGACCAGTGGGGTCCCACAGGGCTCTGTCCTGGGCCCAGTGCTATTCAACATCTTTATTAACGATTTGGATGACAGAATTGGGGGCATACTTATCAAATTTGCAGATGACACTAAACTGGGAGGAGTAGCTAATACCCCAGAGGATAGGATCAAAATTCAAAATGACCTGAATAGACTAGAAAGCTGGGCCAGTGCTAACAAAATGAAATTCAATACGGAGAAATGTAAGGTTCTGCACTTAGGGCGGAAAAATGAAATGCACAGATATAGGATGGGGGACACCTGGCTGAACGAGACCACATGTGAAAGGGATCTAGGAGTCCAAGTAGACCATAAGCTGAACATGAGTCAACAGTGTGATGCGGCAGCTAAAAAAGCCAATGCAATTTTAGGCTGCATCAATAGAAGTATAGTTTCTAGATCAAGGGAAGTTATAGTGCCACTCTATTCTGCTTTGGTCAGGCCCCACCTGGAATACTGTGTCCAGTTCTGGGCACCACAATTCAAAAAGGATGTTGAGAAACTGGAGCATGTCCAAAGGAGGGCAACTAAGATGGTGAAGGGTCTGGAAACCTTGCCCTATGAAGAACGCCTTAGGGAGCTGGGGATGTTCAGCCTGGAGAAGAGAAGGTTAAGAGGTGATATGATAGCCTTGTTTAAATATTTGAAGGGATGTCATATTGAGGAGGGAGCAAGCTTGTTTTCTGCTGCTGCAGAGACTAGAACGCGGAACAATGGATGCAAACTGCAGGAAAAGAGATTCCACCTCAACATTAGGAGGAACTTCCTGACAGTAAGGGCTGTTCGACAGTGGAACACACTCCCTCGGAGTGTGGTGGAGTCTCCTTCCTTAGGGGTCTTTAAGCAGAGGCTGGATGGCCATCTGTCAGGGATGCTTTGACTTGGAGTTCCTGCATGGCAGGGGGTTGGACTGGATGGCCCTTGTGGTCTCTTCCAACTCTATGATTCTATGATTCTATGATTCTATGATCAACACAACAGAAATAAAGTAGTTTGGCACCACTTTAACTGCCGTGACTCAGTGGCAATTTTCCATCTGATTTATCCATCTTGCCTTCACCCTTTTGTGATGTAGATTGATATGGTATCATCCAAAACTCACAACAATACCTTTATTGGGCCAACCAAAATGCACATTATACATGTTGCAAGCTTTTGAAGCTCCACTAGCTTCTTCATTAGGCAAAGATGTTAAAAATGATACAGGAGAGAAATTGTTTTTGACAGTTAGTCATAGCCCTGCATTTGGTCAAGATGTAGTTGTAGTCCTTAATTCAGATGTTATGGAGGGGTATTCATGCAGGTAGACTGATACACTTAGGGATGATGTTTCCTGGTCAGCCCTCTTCTAGGTGACCCACCAATAGGCACAAGCTTATCATCCTGAGCAGTGGCAGCTGATGGTTTCCATGTCAGTCGGGCAGTGAACCCATTCCAAGATTTACCTGTACTCTGAGTTTAAAAGGAGTTATCTGATGTACTAAACCTAATCCCCAAAACAGCACCTTGGATAGCTCCAGAATGGATTCATTTTCTACTGACATCAACTCCAGCACTCATCCCTGATTCTGTTCTATTCTGAGATGGAAGTTTGCATAATAAAGCCTATATCCTTTGTTTCTCCCTAGCTGGCCTTTGATCACAGCTTAGGTTCTGCAGCAGGGAGAGAGCTTGCTGTACACACCTAGGATTCCTGGGCAGATTGGAACTTTGTACAATCGGGTTTCCAAATCGCAGAAAGCCTATACGCACCCAGCAGATTTCCAGTGGCAGACTTCACCCCTCCAATGGGAGGATGGTATGAATGGAGTCTTGATAGAGCAGGTGGTGCCAGGGTGGAACCACAGAGGGCAAAATGAGGGTATCACGCCCCCTTCCCCATTCTGCCTTTCCTCAAAATGAAATTTTCTTGCAGTCCCCAAATATCTATCATAACAGACAATGGAGATTATCACTCTGGCAAAAAAGATGGGAGCACAGCAATATTGCATGATAATGGGATGATTATTACACGCCATTATGATTATCCTGTGATTATTTAATGAATAAAGTGGAATTCTAGCACCACTTTTTATTCACAAGGATTTTTTGTGAATAAAAAGAGGTGCTAGAATTCCTCTTTATTCATGGGATTATCACAGGATAATTATGACATCGCATGACGTTATATGATGATCATCATGTTATCATGCAGTATTGACAAGAGCATACCGCTATGCTCCCATCTTTTTTGTCAGTGTGATAATCTCCTATGAAAAACTGGAAATAGATCATATCTAGAATTCTTATACAGTGGACCTTTGGCATCCACTGGGGTTTGGTTCCAGGACCCGTCATGGATATCAAAATCTGTGGATGTTCAAGTTCCATTGAATACATTGGATATTAAAATTGTTTCCCTTATATAAAATGACAAAAAAGCTTTGCTTTTTGGAATTTATATTCTTAAAAATATTTTCAAGACATGGATATTTGAATACATAGATAAAGAATCTGGCTGGGAAATTCTGGCAGTTGCAATCCTGAAAAAGTTACTTTCCTAATCTCTGGTCAGAACTGACTCTGCCATCTGAATTTCCCTTTCTGCTTCTTAACTCCAAGCCATCATTTGTGAAAGCTGTAGAAGATTAACAAAATTGTATAAATAGCAGCCTTAGGTCTGGCAAATTCATCAGCTGTAGATATATCTGAGCTGACAGATGATTTGTTAATAGAAGCCCTTTCCCCCCTACTATTCTTCATAAAGCATTTCAGTTTCCCAGTGACAACCTGAACAGCAAATAGGAGGGCTGTTTTGCTGCTGAGTTTTAAGCTCTGATAAAGGAGTCATTAACTGCTGATACAGAGACAGCAGTCTGTGGGAAATATTGCAATTAATGAACCATATTTTAATTTTTTTTAATGAGCTTAGACAATGTTTGCTGGATGATTGACCACTGAATGACTGACAGCTCTTATTACTCTATACAAAGTAATAAACAGCCACCATCAATAAGGCCCAATCGCAGAAGCCATTTGGTGGGAACATCATTACAAAGTAATAAAGAGAGCTGCGGTTGTACAAGAAAGATTTGTCTTTCTAATAATGAGAGAAAATGTTTTCCTTCCCATTCATTCTTGAGGGCAAACGCAAAGGATACAGCACAGTAGAATGTCCAATGGGAGCTGGTAGCTTCCATGTCACTGCAATAGCAAATCTATTCTGGGTTTTCATCTCAACTTTAAAGGCAATGTCCAAGGAGATTCCAAGGAGCTGAACCTATGTTGAGGACAGAGTTTGGTGCACTGGTCCCCCGGGTTATGAAGGTAATCCGTTCCGGGATTACCTTCATAACCCGGAAGCTTTCGTTACCCGGGGGACCGCTTTCGCGGATGGACCGTGCGGCCATTTAAAGGGGCCACGCAGCTTTTTTTCCGCTTTTTTTTTTTATCCCAGGGGATCCTTCGGATCCCGGGGGATACAATGGCGGTCCCGCCGCCTTCGGATCCTGGGGTTTTCGTAACCCGGGGGATTCGTAAGGCGGGGGACCACTGTACCTTGTATTGCTCCTTTAGAGTTCTGACAAAATCCCAGAGGGGATTCATTGCCTCAGTGACACAGAAGCCACCAGGGCACGGGTGGGATGAATAGAGATAATAATGTTTGGTCAGAATTTGGCAACATTTGCAAAATTTGAATGAGGAGGACATGTAACTACCACAGGTGGTGGTGAAAACACCAGGTCATTTTCAATAAAAATGTATCAAAATTTCCATATATCTTGGAAAAGACGAAACTGGTAGACTGACTGGTCCCTATGTGAACTCTGCTCCCACAGTGGTTGGTGCTTCCCATTATCATTGAGAGTGTGAATCTGGTATCCACAAAGATGGGAGTTCTTTAGCCCAGATATGGATAAGCCAGACATCCGCACTGAAGGGAGAAGGATCTATAGTTTTATTTGCTGCAATGAATAGGTGTCAGTGGTCTAGTGATCAGATGACTGATACAAAGGAAAAGAGCAGACATCCAATCATATATATAGCAATGGCAAACCTCTTCTGAACAAATCTTGCCAAGAAAACTCTATTGCAGATTCACCTTAGGGTTGCCATAAGTTGGAAACGACTTGAAGGCACACAACAACAATAACAACAACGCTCATCACAAAGCATCCTGTCTTTATGTAGGTACAGTGTCACTAATTTTGGAGCAAGTGTATTAGACAGGTCATGTATTTCTATTCCATAATAACCACTTGATGCATGATAACCTTGAAAGAGAGGAGAGTACCTCTTGGCAGAGAGGTGTGTTTTAGGCCCTGTTATGTCAATGTTGTTCTTGTGTGCCTTCAAGTCATTTCTGACTTATGGCAACCCTACAGTGCCATGGGGTTTTCTTGGCAAGATTTGTTCAGAGGAGGTTTGCCATTTCTTTTCCCTGAGGCTGAGAGCATTTGACTTGTCCAGGGTCATCCAGTGGGTTTCATACCCTGGTCTCCAGAGTCATAGTCCAAAACTCAAACCACTGCTGGCTTTCTGTAATGTCAATAAGTTACCAAAAGTTCAGAAACTTTCTATGACCTTGTAGGGGCTATCAAACAGTGCCATGCATCTTCTGTGAAGTGGTGTGTCTTGTCTGTTCTGCTTCCATTAGGCATTGCATTTTTCTGCTCATATTGGCACATTTCCATATTGGTATCTTATACTGGTTTTCCATGTTCTCTCAGTATTCCTTATCAGGGTATAGTCCAAATTTGAAAAGTTCTACCCAAGCTTCTGAATCCTATTCCCCAAAAGGTTTAACACCTTCTTTTGATCTTTTAAAGTGGAGCCTAAAACCCAGAGTGGATTCATTGCACTGCTGAATTGAGAGGCACCCACTGCCCCTGCTCCTCTCACATGCCACAGAATTTCTTTCGTTACCCCTGTGGGATGGGAAGGGGATATTCTGTGGTACTGTGTCTGCTGCTGAAGCTGCTAGAATAATAGAAGAAGGGGGTTCTGAGCATGCAATTTAGTTAGAACTTGGAACTGTTTGTATTCAGCCAACATAATTAGGGAATTCTGGGAGCTGCATTCCAAAGATGGGGAGCAAACTGTGCAAAAATGGGAAAAAGCATGAGCACAGCCAATTCCAGACTGGGAAGAAACCTTTTAAAAAGATCTTAAATACAAAGCTTGAAAAGATACAGTTCCCTCATATACTGTAGAATAATTAAAAGCCCAAGTAAAAATGTCATACTTAGGAAAGCTAAGAGCCGTCACAATGTTCCTAGAGACCTGAGCTTGAAAAAAAAAATACTTTTTAAATTGTACTTCCAAGAATCTCAAAAAGTAGTTTCTCAAACTCAGTTATAAAAATGTGTACTGTCATTAATGATCCATTTATCACAATTTTTTTTTCAAAAATACTGTACTTTTCCAAGTGTTGATAGGTGTCTTTGTTGTCACATGTGATCTTCCTCACTCATGTGTCTTCCTTCTTTTGTGAGTGATGGTTGAGAGGTCAACATGGACTTAACTTGCAAGTCTGATTGCTGAGCCAAATATCTCTGAGGAAAGCTTCTTGTAAGCAGGAAAATAGGTGGATTATGAGAAACTGCATTCTCCTTTACCATTAGGCAGCCATCTGCATTGCAGAAATAATCCAGTCTGACACCAATTTTACTGCTATGGCTCAATGCTATGGATTTCTGGGAACTGTATTTTTGTGAGACATTTAGCCTTCTCTGTCAGAGAACTCTGATGCCACGATTGACTACAGTTCCCAGAATTCCACAGCACTGAGTCATGGCAGTTAAAATGATGTCAAGCTGGATTATTTCTGCAGTGCAGATGCAGTCTAGTTTGACATGCAATTGCCATCCCTGAAGAAAGTATCTAGCTCCAAGTACTGGAAAAATCTACCACATCATCATGTCCTTTGTGTGTGTGTGTGTGGGTGTTTTTTAAATGACTTCCAGTAATGTTCATGGTTGTTTTGATCCAGGTGGCCACATCGCAGGGAGCCTAGCTGTGATCACAGATGCAGCCCACGTTTTGGTTGACTTGATGAGTTTCCTGATCAGCATCTTTTCTCTATGGCTGTCATCAAAATCTCCCAGTAAAAGATTAACATATGGATGGCACAGAACAGGTACCAAATGTTATGGGTTATGGGAATGCAAAATAGAGAACATCCCTTGTTTTATCAATGTATGACAGAGATCAATATAGATGCTTGGTCTACATTTTATTTTTATGGTGAGCTCTGTCAAGAAAAAAAATGGCAAAAGTACATATGAGGAAGTACTTCTAAACAGGGTGTATATCTTGCACCCTCCAGCTGTTATTGGATTGCAGCTCCCATTGGTCCTAGTAAGCAATGGCATGGATTGCTGGGAGCTGCAGTACACATGATTCCCCCTCATTTAAAAGTTACTTAACTGCCCAATGGGACATTGTGGAGAGCTAGCGTGGTGTAGAGTATTAGACTATAGCTCTGCAGACCAGGGTTAGAATTCCCATTTGGGCACAGAAACCCGCTGGGTAACCCTGGGCAAGTCACACACTCTCAGCCTCAGAGGAAGGTGAAGGGAAACCCCATCTGAACAAATCTTTCCAAGAAAACCTCAATGATGGGGTAACCTGTTGAAGACAATAATAAGACATTGTTAACTGAGAACTAGGAAAATTATGTACGTATGTAAATACATTCTGTCTTTTTCAACTGTAAGGCTTCTCAAAAGCAACTAGAGTATGAAAGATCCCTGCTTATTTCACAGAAAACCAGGTTTCCCTGGAGCAGTAAAAAGTCCATTGCTGTTCCCTATGTCCATTTAGGTCCACATAATTGAGCTGTAACTGTTTTTCATTAATTCAGCTATATATTGCAGGGAAGTTACTCTTAACAGTTATTTCAATCACTAGAAATTCTCGGAGCTTTCCTCTCTATGATCATCATTTGGGTGGTGACTGGTGTGTTGACGTATTTAGCCATCTTGAGGCTCCTGCATCCACATTATGAAATTGAAGCCACAGTCATGCTCATCACATCTGGCTGTGCTGTAATAGCCAACATAATGTAAGTTATCATTTTAATGCACCATTATCAACAAAATATAAGCAACATTCTTTATTTGTAATTTGTCAGAAACATAGAAAGCCATGTTTTGGGGGAGGGACAACCTACTAAACAGTATGGCCACTGGACATATTGGTTTAGGGACACTGGAGAAGACCAAGTTAGGAATTGTGTGGCCCTTGAGAAGTTAATGAATTGCAACTCCCAATGGCTGTAGCCAGCAGAGCCAAAGGTGAGAAATGATGGGAGCTGCAATTCAACAATACCTGAAAGGCCTTATGATGCCCCCCCCCACCTGGGATAGATCATTGAAATCAATGGGACTTAAGTTACTTGAGTAACTTATGTCCCAATTATTCCAATGGATGTGCTTTCAAGTACAATTCAAGATCTGACTCAAAGTGCAGTGTGTGTCTTATGATTTTTGCTGACCTATAAAACACAACCAAATGGGTGTACAAAATCAAAGCAAAGGTGAAAAAAAATACACAAAATAGTTCAGGAACAAATAAAAATCAATCAATCAATTAAAAAAAACAAAGAGTTCAAGTACTTCTCCTTGCAACATGGTTTTAACACTTCTGTTAAATGATCTGCTAGAGACACCAAGATAGCTTGTAGAATTCAAAAATACAGCTATGTTTGTTTGTGGGATCAGTATGTAGAGAGATCTTGTAGCACTTTTGGAGTTTATCAGATGGAAGGAATTTCTCTTTATTTTGAATGGAGCCAATTGGAGCCAATTCAAATTCACGTGAATTCACTAGTTTAGCAAATTTACGTGAATTCCAATTATATTCGGAATGCATTCAGAATGACTTCCCATTACCCGAAAATGACTGTCCGTTGCCCAAAATTGCATGAGATGGTTTAGTACAAAATAACATAAAACCCATGATTGCGTTCGGAATGACTTCCCTTTTGCCTGAAATTGCGTGAGATACTTTAATACGCAATAATGTGAAACTCCATGATTGCGTTTGGATTGCCATTAGATTATACTTCCAGTTTCCGTCATCTGATAAACTCCTTTGAGACTAACTAAAAGAAATACGTTGGCAGCTTTATTTCGGCCTGTCTGTTTGGACCCTCACTGAAAGAAAGAAGTTGGCAGCATGAGCTTTCCTAGACTATCTGAGGAAGTAGACTTTAGTCTATGAAAGCTCATGTTGCCAACTTCTTTCTTTCAGTGAGGATCCAAACGGACAGGCCAAAATAAAGCTGCTTTGGGTCACTTTGGGGATATGCTGTTTAAATGCTGCATGCTTCCTAAGATGCTGAAAGCCATGCCAAAGCCATGCTCCAGTCCTAAGCAGTGGAACACACCTTTGGCGCAACTTCTCACCTCTTAAGATGCATGTGTCATTTAAACAGCATACCTCCAAAGTGATCCAAAGCAGCATTATTTTGGCCTGTTTCTCGGGCCCTTAGTCTCAAAGATGCTACAAGATCTCTCTGCATACAAGATAGCTCATTTGACTAATATGATTCTTCCAGATTAAGTCTAACACTGCATCACGGAGGACATGGAAATCTTTGCAATGTTGATCAGTCCAGAAATCATAGATCAGACCCTGAAAGCATGTTGGCCTCCTCCAACGCCAGTGTGAGAGCTGCTTTCATCCATGCCATTGGAGATCTGTTTCAGAGCATTAGTGTGCTAATTAGTGCACTTATAATCTTCTTTAAGGTCAGTTTTATTGCATTTATTCACCTTCACAGCAATTAAAGCTGGAGCTATTTTCATTACAGAGTAACCATTAGTTGCTGTGTGCTTTGCGTCTCTGCCTTCAGGATGCATGGTGCCATTTCAGCAGTGACAGCTCTCTTCATTTCTAGAAATAAAAGTGGCTGCTGAATGAGCACAACAGATGATTCATTTCAGCATTAATTTTGCAAGATGGATGGTGTGCCTCTCGTCACTCTTCCTTTCCTCAGTTTGTCTTGTTCTCTTTTTCTCTAATCTTGTGGTGGCTTAAGGTTTGCCTGAATTGAGAAATGTTTGGGAACATATTTAGGATGGGGTTCCATGACAGGTTGCTAGGGGAAACCAAAGGGGGTTGGGTTGGGGGTGGGAGGAATAAACATTTTTTAAGCTGTAGCTATAATAATTTTTATGCAGGGTTCCCCTGAGACCCAAAAAAAATACTGCAAGGGGGAGACATGCCAGAGATTGCCAGATGCCTGGAATCCCAGTCTGGGAAGAAAGATAAATACAGTGACTGGTGGATAGATGATTCCCTTTGCTGCTTGGAGAGGGCTATTATGGTAGACAGCACTTGAATCACTTGTTTGCCTGGCAAAGTTTGGCATAAGACAGACGTAGCGAGGCAGCTGTTTTCTGAATAGGATTCTTGTAATCAGGTGCCAGACTGAAAATTAGACAGGGATGTTGTACCTTTAGTGGTTGTATAGAAGAGAGACTTTCCACAGGTGTTGTTTGTCATGCGACCAGATAACAAGCAAGACCTGCTGAAAGCCCTTCTACACAATTGTTAAATATATGAGAGCGCTCTTCAGTTTTCATTCAGGCAACCCTAATTCATACAAATCTCCTCCTCCTCTTCCAATAGACTGTATCTATGCTGTACAATTATAGCAATAGTATAGTCTGATATAATTTTAATTATCACAGCTCTGTCTTATGGAATCCTGGGATTTGTAGTTTGGTGAAACATTTAGAATTCTCTAGTGCATTTTTCTGAACTATATTATTAGGCTGACCTGGCAAAGAATTTTAAACACCCTCCACTGCACCACAAATCCCAGAAGTCATTTGGACAGAACCACAGCATTTAAAGTGGTATCAAAGTGCTACCATTGCGTAATGTGGATACACCCACCCCCAATCAAATTACACAGTCTTCAACTGAGAAAGAAGCTATATATTTGGGAAAGAGAAACAATAAACTCTGTGACTTTATAGTGGATTGATGAGTGAATTATCCGACACTTGGATTCTGGGCCTGATTATTTTGAGCCACTTCAGGTTGTCAATGTTAGCATAAATTCACAAAGTGACACCTTCACAAACTAATCCTACTCTGTTATAAAAGCCAGGAAAATGCTGAGCAGAACTAACATTTTAAAAAAAATACCTAAGAAGTCTAAGTTATTATGATTATTATTATTAACCTTTATTTATATAGCACTGTAAATTTACACAGTGCTGTACATACACTCTTATAAATTAGACGGTTCCCTGCCCTCAGGCTTAAAATCTAAGAGGGACAACACAAAAAGAGAAGGGAAAGGTGGTGGGAAAGGGGATGAGGTCCAGTGGTTCTTCTCTCCCTCTGGGGCCTGGACCAAGACAGATGGACTGGAAGGAGCCCTTGGTGTCTTAATACATAGTTAAAAGGAGGCATCCTGGGCCAGATGGCACAATCCTGGGAACGCTTCCCTAAACAATATAGTCTTTAACTCAGTTTTGAAACAGGTTAGAGAAGTGATGAGGTACACACGTGGGGGAAGAAGGTTCCAGGAGTTCAGGGCAGCAAGTGAGAAGGGAAGAATCCAGGACAGGGCAGTGGAAATCCTTAGCTGGGACAGGAGACCTTGACCACCAGAACGGAGGGTACGTGAAGGAGTGTGAGGAGGAAGATGTTCAGACAAGTAAGGAGGAGCCAGTCCATGGAGGGCTTTGAAAGTCAACAACAAAAGCTTGTACTGGATGCGGAAGGGGAAGGGGAGCCAGTGAAGTGAGGATGAGGAGAAACATGGTCAAAGCGGTGAGCAAATGCAGCTGAGTTCTGGACAGAGATTAAAGGATGGAGGTGAAAGAGAGGAAGCCCTGTCAGAAGAAGGTTACAATAATCTAGTCGCGATACCACTAGGGCATGGACCAGAGTGGAGGCTGAGAGGAAAGGACGGATTTTAGCAATGTTGTAAAGAAAGAATCTACAGGTCTTGGCAGTGGCCTGAACCTGGGGAGTAAACGACAGAGAGGAATAAAAAATGAAGCCAAGACTGTGGGCTTGCTGAACTGGTTGAATAGAAATGCCATCAACAGAAACAGAAAAGGAGTATTGAAGGGTGGGCTTAGGTGGGAAGATGAGAAGCTCTGTCTTAGACATGTTGAGCTTCAAGCACCGATGCCGCATCCACTGAGAGATGGCAGCCAGACAAGAGGAGACTTGCTGTTCGAGCCCCGGCGAAAGGTCAGGGGTTGAAAGATACAGCTGAGTGTCATCGGCATACAGATGATAGGAGAAACCAAAAGAACTGATGAGTTTACCAAGGGACAGTGTGTATAGAGGGAACAGAAGGGGACCCAGGACAGAGCCCTGAGGAACTCCTACAGATAAGGGAACAGAGGAGGAAGTCTGACCACCTGTGACCGCGGCAAAAGATCGGTCTGACAAGTAAGATTTACCAGTTGAGAACAGAGTCAGAGAACCCGAGGTCAGAAAGTAAGTCAAGCAAGAGACAGTGGCCCACGGTGTCGAAGGCCGCACACAGATCTAGAAGAATAGAATAGAGGCCATTCGCTTTGGCCTGCAAGAGGTCATTTGAGATCTTGGTGAGGGCTGTCTCAGTAGAGTGCCGTGGGCGGAAACCAGACTGAAACAGGTCCAGGATGGAATTGGCTTCGAGAAACTCAAGACAGCGAGACTAAACTACCCGTTCCAGAACCTTAGAGAGAAAAGGAAGAAGAGAGATCGGACGGTAGCTAAACAGAGAAGAGGGGTCGAGAGAGGGTTTCCTCAGAATTGGGGAAACGAGAGCATGTTTGAAGTCAGAAGGGAACCCGAAGAGAGAGAGAGATTAAAGATATAGAGGAGCAAGAGCAGAAAAGAAGGGGTTATAGAGATTAGAAGATGGGAGGGGATAGGATTAAGAGAACAAGTTGTAGGTTTGGAAGAATTTAGCAGTGTAGAGAGTTCATCCAGAGAAACAGGTGGAAACACAGAGAGTTTATTAGTAGAAGGTACCATGAGATTGGTGGTAGGGGGAAAATCAAGAGGAACAATTTCAGATCAAATAGTAGTGACTTTTGTGAAGAAGTAGTTGGCGAAGTTAAGGGAAACTTGTTAAGCTTTATGAAGTCAAAGGCTTTCATGCCATCCATAGTTTTTTGTGGGTTTTGGGGGCTATGTGGCCGTGTTCTAGAAGAGTTTTTGTTGTGATCTTTCACCAGCATATGTGGCTGGCATCTCTGAATATAGCCCAAAAAACCTACAAAAAATTATTGTTAAACTTTACCCAGCTTCTGGCAACATTCACTTAACCTGTTTCCACCCAAGCATCTCAGCATGCACCTAGGATAGTTAATTGGGTTTACATGTGAAATGAAATTTTGAATTCCACCTATTGGCTATGTAAATCCAAGAACACTTTCATCCTTAAGAAAGGATCTGCTGTGGCTAGAACAAAGAACTATCATTCCTGTGTGCTGGTGCTCCATGTGACAACCCACAAAACCATAGAATCATAGAATCATAGAATCATAGAGTTGGAAGAGACCACAAGGGCCATCCAGTCCAACCCCCTGCCATGCAGGAACTCCCAATCAAGGCATACTCAACAGATTGCCATCCAGCCTCTGCTTAAAAACCTCCAAGGAAGGCGACTCCACCACTCTCCGAGGGAGTGTGTTCCACTGTAGAACAGCCCTTACTGTCAGGAAGTTCTTCCTAATGTTGAGGTGGAATCTCTTTTCCTGCAGTTTGCATCCATTGTTCCGAGTCCTATTCTTTGGAATAGCAGAAAACAAGCTTGCTCCCTCCTCAATGTGACATCCCTTCAAATATTTAAACAGGGCTATCCTATCACCTCTTAACCCTCTTTTCTCCAGGCTAAACATTCCCAACTCCCTAAGTCGTTCCTCATAGGGCATGGTTTCCAGACCCTTCACCATCTTAGTCACCCTCCTTTGGACCTGCTCCAGTTTCTCCACATCCTTTTTGAATTATGGTGCCCAGAACTGGACACAGTATTCCAGGTGGGGCCTGACCAAAGCAGAATAGAGTGGCACTATTACTTCCCTTGCTCTAGACCCTATACTTCTATTGATGCAGCCTAAAATAGCATTGGCCTTTGACTCATGTTCAACTTGTGGTCTACTTGGACTCCTAGATCCCTTTCACATGTGGTCTCATTCAGCCAGGTGTCCCCCATCCTATATCTGTGCATTTCATTTTTACATCTTAAGTGCAGGACCTTACATTTCTCTGTGTTGAATTTCATTTTGTTAGCTTTGGCCCAACTTTCTAGTCTATTCAGGTCATTTTGAATTTTGAGCCTGTCCTCTGGGGTATTAGCTACTCCTCCTAATTTGGTGTCATCTGCAAATTTGATAACTAGGCTCTCAATACTGTCATCCAAGTCATTAATAAAGATATTGAATAGAACTGGGCCCAGGACAGAACCCTGTGGGACCCCACTTGTCACTTATCTCCAGGATGAAAAGGAACCATTGTTGAGCACCCTTTGGGTTCGGTCAGTCAACCAGTTACAAATCCATGTAATGGTTACCTTGTCTAGTCCACATTTTACAAGCTTGTTTGCAAGAATGTCATGGGGAACCTTGTCAAATGCCTTACTGAAGTCAAGATATACTATATCCACAGCATTCCCTTCATCTACCAAGCTGGTAATTTTATCAAAAAAAGAGATCAGATTTGTCTGGCATGACTTGTTTCTCTGAAACCCATGTTGGCTTTTTGTGATTATGGAATTATCTTCTAGATATTCACAGACTCTCTGCTTAATGATCTGCTCTAGAACCTTTCCTGGAATTGATGTCAGACTAACTGGACGATAATTGTTGGGATCCTCTTTTTTTCCCTTTTTGAAGATGGGGACAACGTTTGCCCTCCTCCAGTCTGCTGGGACTTCTCCTGTTCTCCAGGAGTACTCAAAGATTATTGCCAATGGTTCCGATATTACATTTGCCAGTTCTTTTAATACCCTTGGATGTAGTTCATCTGGTCCTGGAGACTTGTATTCATTTAGGTTAACCAGGTATTCCTGTACTATCTCTTTACTTATTCTGTGCTTAAATTCCCCTATTCTGTCTTCTTCCCCATTATCCTTAGGTTGGGCACGCTTTGCCTTTTCTGAGAAGACTGAAGCAAAGAAGGTGTTGAGTAATTCTGCCTTTTCTCTGTCCCCTGTTAGCGTTTTGCCATCTTCTGCACGCAGTGGCCCTACTATTTCCTTCTTTTTCCTTTTGCTGCGGATATATCCAAAAAAGGCCTTTTTATTGTTCTTAACGTCTCTAGCAAGCCTGAGTTCATTTTGCGCTTTAGCTTTTCTGACTTTATCCCTACATGTGCTGGCTATTTGTTTGAATTCCTCTTTGGTGATTTCCCCATTTTCCATTTTTTATACATGTTCCATTTAAAACTTAGCTCAGTTGTAAGTTCCTTAGTCATCCATACTGGTTTCTTGAGACATCTCCCATTTTTCTTCCTCATTGGAACTGTCTGAAATTGTCCCTTTAGTATCTCCCTTTTCAGGAACTCCCATCCATCTTGAACTCCCTTCTCTTTTAGTATTCTTGACCATGGGATCACCCCCAGTATTTCTCTAAGTTTATTGAAATCAGCTTTCCTAAAGTCTAGAATGCGTGTCTGACTATGCCTAGCTTCATCTTTCCACTGTATAGCAAACTCCAGGAGGACATGGTCACTCCCACCTGAGGATCCCACCACTTGCACCCCATCAACTAGGTTATAGAAATCTTTTATCAGTGAAATATGATCAGGCCCTGGATTGGCTCTGGTTATCACTGAAACACTTGCTCAAGTATGTGTCCTCCAGGTTGCTCTTTCATCCTAACTTCTGATTCCTGATTTCTAGTTTATCCTGATGAAATCTGCTGAGGCTAGAGTTCATCTGTGATGTACTTTTTTTCTGTGTTGTGTCACATCTTTTTATCAATGACCTTAAGGTACTTTACCTGATCTTCCCATATTTTTCTCCTCAAAACAACGGTGTGTACTAGGTTATGCTGAGATGGCAGATTGTCCCAAGGTCACAGAAAGCTATATTATTATTATTATTATTATTATTATTATTATTGCGCTGTAAATTTACACAGTGCTGTACATACAATCTTATAATTAGACGGATCCCTGCCCTCAGGCTTACAGTCTAAAAGAGACAACACAAAAGGAGAAAGGAAAGGTGGTGGGAAAGGGGATGAGGTCCAGTGGTTCTTCTCTCCCTCTGGGGCCTGGACCAAGGCAGATGGACTGGAGGGAGGGCATGGGTTCTTAATACATAGTTAAGAGGAGGCATCCTGGGGCAGATGGCACAATCCTGGGAACGCTTCCCTAAACAATATAGTCTTTAACTTAATTTTGAATCTGGTTTGAGAAGTGATGAGGCGCACATGTGGGGGAAGAAAGGGTATTAACATCCAAGGGTATTAAAAGAACTGGCAAAGGTAATATCGGAGCCATTGGCAATAATCTTTGAGAACTCCTGGAGAACAGGAGAAGTCCCAGCAGACTGGAGGAGGGCAAACATTGTCCCCATCTTCAAAAAGGGAAAAAAAGAGGATCCCAGCAATTATCGTCCAGTTAGTCTGACATCAATACCAGGAAAGATTCTAGAGCAGATCATTAAGCAGAGAGTCTGCGAACATTTAGAAGCCAATGCCATAATCACAAAAAGCCAACATGGGTTTCAGAAAAAGAAGTCATGCCAAACGAACCTGATCTCTTTTTTTTGATAAAATTACCAGCTTGGTAGATGAAGGGAATGCTGTGGATATAGTTTACCTCGATTTCAGTAAGGCCTTTGACAAGGTTCCCCATGACATTCTTGCAAACAAGCTTGCAAAATGTGGGATAGACAAGTTAACTGTTACATGGATTTGTAATTGGTTGAGTGGCCGAACTCAAAGGGTGCCCAACAATGGCTCCTTTTCATCCTGGAGAGAAGTGACCAGTGGGGTCCCACAGGGTTCTGTCCTGGGCCCAGTGCTGTTCAACCTCTTTATTAATGATTTGGATGACAGAATTGGGGGCATACTTATCAAATTTGCAGATGACACTAAACTAGGAGGAGTAGCTAATACCCCAGAGGACAGGATCAAAATTCAAAATGACCTGAATATACTAGAAAGCTGGGCCAATGCTAACAAGATGAAATTCAACACAGAGAAATGTAAGGTTCTGCACTTAGGGAGGAAAAATGAAATGCACAGATATAAAATGGGGGACACCTGGCTGAATGAGACCACATGTGAAAGGGATCTAGGAGTCCAAGTAGACCATAAGCTGAACATGAGTCAACAGTGCGATGCAGCAGCTAAAAAGGCCAATGCTATTTTGGGCTGCATCAATAGAAGTATAGTGTCTAGGTCAAGGGAAGTAATGGTGCCACTCTATTCTGCTTTGGTCAGGCCCCACCTGGAATACTGTGTCCAGTTCTGGGCACCACAATTCAAAAAGGATGTGGAGAAACTGGAGCGGGTCCAGAGGAGGGCAACTAAGATGGTGAAGGGTCTGGAAACCATGCCCTATGAAGAACGCCTTAGGGAGCTGGGGATGTTTAGCCTGGAGAAGAGAAGGTTAAGAGGTGATATGATAGCCTTGTTTAAATATTTGAAGGGATGTCATATTGAGGAGGGAGCAAGCTTGTTTTCTGCTGCTGCAGAGATTAGAACGCGGAACAATGGATATAAATTGCAGGAAAAGAGATTCCACCTCAACATTAGGAAGAACTTCCTGACAGTAAGGGCTGTTCGACAGTGGAACACACTCCCTCGGAGAGTGGTGGAGTCTCCTTCCTTGGAGGTCTTTAAGCAGAGGCTGGATGGCCATCTGTCGGGGATGCTTTGATTTGGAGGTCCTGCATGGCAGGGGGTTGGACTAGATGGCCCTTGTGGTCTCTTCCAACTCAAAGAGTCTATGATTCTATGATTCTATGAAAGTTCCAGGAGTGAGGTGCAGCAAGTGAGAAGGGACGAATCTGGGACAGGGCAGTGGAAATTCTCGGCTGGGATAGGAGACCTTGACTACCAGAGCGGAGGGTACGCGAAGGAGTGTGAGGAGGAATATGTTCAGACAAGTAAGGAGGAGCCAGTCCATGGAGGGCTTTGAAAGTCAGTAACCTCCAACTCCAATTATAGCCTCCAACTGTTCTGATTTTGTCATGGACAGTCCGAAATAATCCAGTTCCTCTCTCCTCCCACTTTCCCCCTTTGTCTTCGGCTTACTTCAATTGCTGCAAATTGAGATCAAAATGCAAATATAGGTTACATAATTAACTTGATGGAAGAGAGAGGACTAGAGAACTTTGCTCTTTCCAGTAGGCTTAGGCAACAGCAAACTGCTGCAAACTCTTATAGGTTGTATGTTCTTCTTCAATAATAACTTTTGCCATCTTGACCACTCTCTGATGTTGCTTGGCCACACATGTTCCAGTTTTCACCTGTGAATTATTGGAGGGTATGCTGCATGGATAGATAAGGATTTCCCAACCATAGTCCAATACTCTGATCACTATATCATATTACCTCACATGTCCTGCCTTGATATTTAGTATTTCATGAATCTGGCACCATTATGGAGGGAGAGAAAAGCACAAGCCTTAGACTGTGAGCCCCATACTGATTAACTCTCATGAATTTTGCAACTCTTTCTTGATAACAAGACATGTCAAGTTAGCCTGAACTGTTTTATCAAACACAACTAGTAGGAGAAAGTGGTTTGTTCACCAAATATTGTGTTCTCTTCTTTCTAGCCAGAATACAAAATGGCAGACTCAATCTGCACATTTATATTTTCCTTATTTGTTCTTGGAACCACCGTCTCTGTGTTACGAGACATTTTACTTGTACTGATGGAAGGTACGTTGTGCATATAGAGCAAAACTTTTCCTGCACAATCAGTTTCATTTATTATGCATCTTATTTCTTTATTGCTAGTTATCCAACCTTTTTGCACAATGAATTCTGATGTGTTGTATGAGATGTTATCCCATCCACATTACCATGTCCAATGTACTCAGGCAAACTTCCAGCCCACATTTTGGCCAATTTCAGCTGCGTTTTTAAAAAGTTTTGCAAGAATTGTGGGTCTGGTGGTTTTTGAGGGGGTTGGGAGAACTAAACTACCTCATTTGCAGGCTGGTTTAAATCATATTGGCCATTATTCAGCCAAAGAAGGACACCCCCAAATCAGTGGGAATTTTTTTTAAAAAATTATTTAGTATTCCAGTCAAGTAATAAGCACACTCTCATATGTGTATACTTTATAACTCACCTGGAATACTGTGGCCATTTCTGGGCACTACAGTTCAAGGATATTGATAAGCTAGAATGGGTTCAGTGGAAGGCAACCAAGATGGTGAAAAATCTGGAAAGCAAGCCTTATGAGCCTGGAGAAGACTGACAAGTTTCAATATAGCCATCTATAAATATTAGCCATCTATAAATATTGGAAGGGCTGGAGTAAGTTTGTTTTCAGCTGCTCCAAAGATTAGAACAAGAACCAATGAATTCAGGTATTAGGAAGTACTTATTTGCTGTAAGAACTGTTTGACAGTAGAATAGACTGCTTCAGACTGGGTAGACTCTCTTTCTTTGGAGGTATTTCAACAGAGGTTGGATGGATGTCTTTCAGGAGTGCATTCCTGCATGGCCAGGGGTTGGATTAGAGGGTCTTTACAGCCCGTTCCAGCTCTAAGTTTCTCTAATTCTATGATTGTGGGTGGGGGGAGGGCTGGGGGTCTCTGGGGACTTGGGATGCATTTTTTTCCACCCTTGCTTTGTAGCCAAAGCTCATTTTCTGTTATACAGCTGTAGGCCTTCCCTATTGGAAGATGATGGTTACTCTTTCTTCCACAGGGGCACCAAAAGAATTGAGCTACAATGTGGTAAAAGAGAGAATTCTAGCCATGGACAAAGTGGAATCCATCCACAGTCTGCATATTTGGTCTCTAACAATGAACCAGCCAGTCCTATCTGCTCATATTGTCACAGGTCAGTACATTTAGACAGGTGATTTCTTGTGGAGGCAGTTCATGCTAATAATAGATGGTACTAATTGTGCCCATTGTTTAAAAGGTACACAAGAAAAGAAAAGAAAATCTTTCAGCATAGATTTTCAGGGTGCAACTCCAGGATTATTTACTGAAAGTAAGTAGTGGGTTGAAAGTTAAGACTCAAAGAGGACAGCCTTTGATTCTCTACTCGGCCTTTGAAGCCCACTCTCAGGTTTAGAGCAAGGCAATAGGAAATCCTCTCTGAACAAACATTGTCAAAAAAATCCTGTGATAGGTTTTCCATTAGGGTCGTCATAAGTCAGACAGGACTTGAAAGCACACAGAAATATGTTCCATGCCTTGAACCTCAGGGGACACAGAGGCCAAGATCTGGAAATATGGAGTACAGTGGTCCCCTGGGTTACGAAGGTAATCCGTTCCGGGATTACCTTCGTAACCTGGAAGCTTTCGTTTCCCGGGGGACCACTATTCGCAATGGACCGCGCGGCCGATTTAAAGGGGCCGCGTGGTTTTTTTTTCCGTATCCCTGGGGATCTTTCGGATCCCGGGGGATACATTAGCGGTCCTGCCGCTTTCAGATCCCAGGGTTTTCGCAACCCGGGGGATTCGTAAGCCGGGGGACCACTGTACTGAATTTGGGGGGGGGGGGGGGAACCCACCTGGGTCTGAAAGAGAAGAGGAGCTCCTTGGTCCCTAAAGAGTGAAGGGGGTGCAAGGTAGTGATGGGCTACAATAGAGGGCCCAAGAATATCATCTGGCCCTCAGGCTGAATATTGTCCATCCTTCCATGACTTCTATCCATTGGTCATGATGGCTAGGAAGCATGGAGTACAATATCATCTAGGGATAAAAGGTTGGGATAGAGTGCTTAAAATTAATAAGGACTATAAAACTATTATGCAGAGGGATACTGTGGAACCTTTGAGACTAACTGAGCGAAATAAATTTTATTGGTCTACTTCTTTAGATGCAGTGAATAATATTTAAATTAAATTAAATTAAGCATTCAAACTTTTTTGCGTCCAGTACTTGTAGGAGTTATTTCAGGTAGAGCTAATACTATCTGTTAATACTAAGAGTACATGCTAGACCCTCATTTGAATGTTTGCAGGCCCTTGCCCTTTCCTTCCATCTTGGGGAAGCATAAAGATACCATGACTTCAATGTCTAATCAGTTACCTTATTCAGTTTCAGTACCCACTGCTCATGGTATCCTTTCTGACAAATCACAAAAGCTTGCATACTAAGTCTATTAATCTAATACAAATTTTGGATTTTTTTCTCATGACCAGTTTGGTCATGTTTGCTTTTTAAACTGATACTTGGAATTGTTAGAATACCAGAATTTCACAAAACAATTCTTTATTTTCCAACAAGCTAAAGATGAGGAGGGGCAGAGGGGGAAGAGAGGGAAAGATGATTTTATATCTGCCTTTATTTGCAATATTGGGACTCAAATTGGCTTACAGAAATTAAAACAAGTACAACTAGAAACACATAGACATAGGTAGGAAGATATAAAAAGCTATTGTTAAAATGCATTTAAATTATCCATAGAATTCAAATCATTTAAAACAACTCCACTTAAAGATAAAAGCCAACAAAACAACACAAAAACCCTTGCAGTCAATTCCTAAAAGTGTGTCAGAATAAAAAAGGTTTCACTTGTCAGCAGAAGGAAACTAAGGTGGGAGTCATCCCAGACTCCCTTGTGAGGGAGTACCAATGCCTGGGAGCAGCCACCAAGAAGGCCCGCTGTTGTTTTTGCAGCAAATATATCTGTGACTGTGGTGGAAAAGACAGACGGATTTTTTGCAAATTGTTCAGAGACCAAATCTACTGGTCATAGAAATGCAAATGTGCACTGCATAGGTTATTTGTTTTCTCTTTATCTCTGACAGCAGACACCACAGACAAACAACAGATTTTGAATGAACTTACTGAACTTCTGGTCAACACATATAATTTCTACACAGTCACCCTTCAAATTGAATCCAAAGCAGACCAGAAACCAGACTGTGCCTTCTGCCAGGATCCAAGTGACTGAGATTATGTGTTACTCAATTGCCTCTTTGCTGGACTGGTTAACATTAAGCATGCTGAATGAAGAGAGCCTGCTAAGCCCCAAACCAAACTGAACTGAAAACAGGGAAGCTTCATACATACTACAGAATGTACAGTTGTGTTGTTGTTGTTGTTGGAAACTGCTGCATTTCAGGTTGTGGAAAACAGTAGGGAAAACAACTAGAATACAGAATGCCCTTTCTTTCTGTTCATTCATTTGTCTGTTGGGGGTTTTGTTGTGGTAGAACAACCAACATGAAAATTCACATTTGGATAATTATTTTAACATGGATATTAAAATATATCTTTAATCAAATACACTTTTTTCCTAAAAGGATTTTCTCTCAGGGCATGCATATTATATATCTTTTGATGTGTTTTGGGGGGCAAGAGTTGCATCAGAACATTTAGAAAAATGAAAGCCAGTGGAAGATTCAGTCTAGACTCTACACATTATTCTGGGTGGTGGTAATCAAATTAGTTCATCTAGAGAAATCAAATTCCTACACATCCCTACTTGGCTGCCAGAGTGAAAACTGGAGATGATTCCTTTATCTTTAAAGTTTATGTAGAAGAGGGAATTGCAGCATGGGTTGCTTGTCATCTTGTTGGGCAATGTGATGAGCCCCCCCTCCAAGTCTGCTTGGTATATGAGCCCCCCCTCCAAGTCTGCTTTTATGGCTCTTGACTCTCCAGACTAAATATACTTCTGTTTCCTGGTCCCTTTTCCTCTTTCCCTCACCCTAAAAAAAGGTGAATCATAGAATCATAGAATCGTAGAGTTGGAAAAGACCACAAGGGCCATCCAGTCCAACCCCCTGCCATGCAGGATCTCCCAATCAAAGCATCCCCGATAGATGGCCATCCAGTCTCTGCTTAAAGACCTCCAAGGAAGGAGACACCACTACAATCTATTGCCATTTTGAGAATGACTGCAGAGAAAAACAGATTTCAGCTTGCTGTAGGTGTGTGTGGCATGGGGGGGGGGGAATCTGGGGGGAAATTGTACAATTGCTCGCCCTTGCCTAAAATTCTTAGAATTTGGGGGTACAGCTTTAAATGGGTTAAATCAAAAGACAAAACAATATTTTCTCAGAATCTTTATTAATACGGTCTTTGATGGGGGAAATGCAGAAGTGCCTTTCAACATTGATCTTAGCTGCTAGAGCTGAAAAAGTAAGATCTTGGGTCACCACAGAAGGGTTCTTTCCAGTGCTGGATGCATAGGCCTTGATGGACTGGTTTTGCTGAAAGATTGATAATAAAAGGTTGAGGAACAAGGGAAGAAATATCTTTCATAGGGCCTGTTCATCTCTTACATTTCAAACACAGCATTGAACCAAGGCCAATCACTGTGACACATATGGGATACCTCTAGCAAGATACTTTCTCTTTGCTTTCTCATCTAAGGGGAACCTAAGCCAGCAGGGCCACAACTAGAACTTCTTGCCTCTTTATAAAATGGGAACCACTCAACAGCTTTCTTGAACCAACAGGAAATTCAGAAAGACATTTTGCTGTATGGGACAAAGGACAAGATGGCACCAAACCCAATTTTGTGTACAGAATTGTCAGCTGAATGCAGTAGTGGTTGATGGCATTTGTGCCAGCAAATGCACATTGGATTTTAGTCTGAATTTTAAAGGAACTGTCCAAGATGTTGGACCATATCTCTCAAATAAGTTCAGAATAATGGGTGGTTCTTTTATGGTTCACACTACAACCCATGGTGGATTCACACACTAATATCCACATACCTGATGTGAAAGCCAGCAGTCACCAGGGGTTGGATCTTACTTCAGCACAAGCAATGGGACTTAAGACCTTATCAGATGTCGGAAATTGGAAGTATAATGCAATGGCAATACAAACGCAATCATGGGGTTTCACGTTATTGCGAATTAAAGTATCTCACGCAATTTCAGGAAAAAGAGAAGTCATTCCGAACACAATCATGGGTTTTACCTTATTGCGAATTAAAGCATATCATGCAATTTTGGGCAATGGGGGGGGGGGTCATTTTCGGGTAATGGGAAGTCATTCTGAACGCAATTGGAACTCACGTGAATTCGAATTGGCTCCATTCTCAATAAAGAGAAATTCCTCCCATCTGATAAGGCCCTTAGTCTTCTTCCACTGGAGGGAGCAGGCTAGTAACAGGAATGTAGGAGAGATGCTGCTCTGTCTCCTAAGAGACAGGAAGGGCAGGGGGAAAGTTTGGGGTCTGACATTATTGCTCTCCATTCCTCTGTCATCTAAAGTAGTTGTCTCAGTCTAGCCAAGAGTAGGGCTGGTTCTAAACTTTATCTGTACTGGAGCATTACTAGGGTCGTGCAGGAGATTCAGACAACACCAGATGACTCCCTCCCACAGGAGTGACACCAGCGCTTCCCAAATATCTGCTTTTTGGCAGAAACTAGTTGTGGCGTTCACCTGCATCCCTTTAAAATGGTGGAGCTCAACAGAAGAGATAGTGTGAGCAGGGTAAGGCTCAATGGAAGGAGATATGAGAGGCCTCATTTTTTAAAAAAAATGTTTTTAAATTTTATTTCAAAATATCACATCTTATCAAATTTTCACCTTAATTACATGAAACTATGTACATGTAAATACATTTAGGCTGTGCATATGATATTGTAATTTAAAGGTATAATTTTAATTTTGCTAATCGTTTATTGCCATTACCTTCAGTGATATACAGGAATTACCCTTTGTGAGTAACATTAGTACAAAAAACATCATTAAGGATTCTATATGGTGTGGTATGTGAGGAAGCCAAGGGTGGGTGACACCATGAGTAACTGCACCACGTGATGCTAATCTTATTAAAAATAATACATTAAAAATGAAATAATACATACAATGGAGAGTTTTGATTTAAACCAATGAAAGAATAATAAAAAGGTATTAAAAGGGTAAAAATCAAATAGTAAATATTACATTTCAATTTTGGTGTAAATTCAATATTAAAAAGTGAACAAAAATTAGATAATAAGACAATAAAAGCAGATATAAACGCACTTAATTAAGTAAAATTAACAAAATATTAAGAGACATGTCCTCAGTATAATCAGCTAACTTATAGGTTATATGTGAGATAGAGTCTGGTAATAAATGTTTTTTAATAAAAAGCTTCAGATCTCCCTGGGTTGCTTGACAGAATCAGAGTAATCAGATCTTAATGGGCATCATTATAAAAGGGACAGTGAAGTAATACATGACTGGCAGTTTCTATATTACCCATGTTGCAAGGACATATTCTCTCGTGGACAGGAATTTTGGTGTTATCTGCCTTCAAGTAGTGCTGATGGTAATACATTTAGTCTGGCTTTCCTGTGTTTGGGGATTAATAAATTCGCCATATAATTAGGTACAGTGAATGACCCTTCTCAGCCCTGACAATTAAAGTAACTAGCAGACCGACTTAGGTGACACCACTGATTTGTACCATTGTGCCTCCTCTAGTGCCAATTTTTGAACCTGGTGCATAAGGCCCATGAAGTTGTAATGGGCTTGTGAATGGGCTTGTCTAAAGATTCCTACTTGCCATAGGTTATCCTTGTGTTTCATCTTCACTCAGTACCCCCATAGGGATATACATGAGCTTACAAGCTCCCCACAGTCCTCTGATGCATATAAATTTAGAAAATTTGTCCAAGTACATATAGACAAATGGAACACGGAATCTCTTTCCTTCCTCCGCTTCCCTTTCCCACTAAGTCAGTTTCAATAGGTAATAAAATATTGACCAAGACATTTAAAAAGAAACTCAACAGACTCACTAATGACTGAAAATGAGAAAACAACAAGATGTTCCTTTAATTGCCTCCTCCCTCAAAATATACACGCACAATTTGTGTAATGAGATACTATTGTAGGACAAAGAGATAATCAATGCTGAGTGGTTGTTTTCATGAGCTATGGGGTAACTTAATGGCCAAAGCTAAGGCAGCCTTAAATTAGAGTTGCAGATTTGCACCATCTCCTAAATAGTCACTGGAGGAACACAAATTGTCAAGTTAGTAAATGCACTACACCACTGCCACAATTAATATAGCCATTCATAGGCGGAGACATGGCCAGGCATCCTGCAGATGACTTAGTATGCCAGCATAAACACTGATGTTTTGCCAGCATCTGTAGCTGGCATCTTCTCTGAAGATGCCAGCCACAGATACTGGCAAAACATCAGGAATAAACTCTTCTACAACATGGCCACATAGCCCGAAAACCCACAAAAAAATATGGAAGACAGCCATGAAAGCCTTCGACTTCACTTTCAGGGTTGTGTGCAAAGAGATATCCACCACCTCTTTTCACAATGTCTTTGCCCAGCTGCCCAATGACAACTGAATGGCTACTGGGCAGACCCAGCCTTGATTGATCATGGAGGTCTACCCTGCATTTGAAAGCCATTTGGTTGCCATTGCAGAGCAGAAGAAGGAGCAGCATTCACACACACACCAATGAAGCTTAATGCTCCACCAGCAGTCCAAATGAACCCTGGCAATTATGAGATCAGGGTGACCAGATGTTCTAACTTCAAAGGAGGACAAAGCATTGCAAAATGTAGGGCAATCAAAGAAAATGTAGGACATTAATAAAATCTAGAAACACTAATATAAATATGAATTCATGTTTCTTACAGCCTTATTGCATTATTAAACAAACCCAGCAGGCAAACAAAAGGACATTGTTCACTTCAGGATATAAAAGAGAAGGTTGTAAAAGTGCCCCATTTGCCAAGCTGGAAAAATCAGTTTGGCACACTCTTTTACCACACTCCCCCACACTTTTACAACCTGAAGAGAATGAACACCATGTAGGGGGAGAAAAAGAAACATATGCCTTTTCGCTTGCCAGCCAAGTTTGCTTAATTATGCAAAAAGGCTCTTAGTCATGGTCAAAATGGAGGACATTTTGAAATTCCTCCTGGACATAAGTTTGAAATGTAGGATATGTCATGGAAAAGCCTGACATCTGGCAGTCCTTTATGGGATGGCCTGATTCAGACTATAAATATCAGGGATGGCCCTGAACCAAGTTGGTGTAGTGGTTTGAATATTGAACTATGACTCTGGAGATCAAGGTTTGATACCCAGCTTGGCCATGAAACCCACTGGGTGACCTTGGGCCAGTCATATGCTCTCAGAAAATGGCAAACTGCCTCTGAACAAATCTTGGCAAGAAGACCACATGATATGTATGCCTTAGGGGCAGAAATGACTTAAAGGCACACAATAACAAAGGGGACAGGGGCACAGGCTAAAGAGAAATTCAATGAACTCACCATATGCACAGCCACACAGTAGTGGGAAAATGTGGCTTGTTTCCTTTCTTTCTGCTATGCAGGTATTGCGAGTGGATGGCCAACTTCAGGTCCTCTTATTTTCCTTCTGATAGTTCTTTCTTGATAAATTGGTTCTAGGCTGTTCAAAGTTTTGGTTGCCTTCAAACAGAAAGTAGGACTATAAGGTAGGACTTTTGGCCATGATAAGTCACCTTAAATTTTACAGCCCTGGGTATGAATACCTGCAGTTTCAGCGATGTCAACATTAGGATTGCCACCTTTTTTATTCCCCTGAAAAGCTCCTCATCTTTAATACCTAAAGGGCTAGTAGGTGCAATGTAGTCCTCTCTATTCTGGGAATAGTTTCACCAACTGAATTTGGAGTCAGCAGTGAGTCTCATGTTATGATGTTGGCCTTAGCAAGTGCCCAGTTATTTCATTTTGGCGGGATTGCTTTTATATCCCAGCTTTCACCAAGGAGTTCAACACAGTGCACATTACTCTCACAACAACCTTGTGTAGGGACCTTATCAGATGAATTCGCTAATTTAGCGAATTTATGTGAATTTCAATTGCTTTCAGAATGAATTCAGAATGACTTCCCATTACCCGAAAATGACCCCCCATTGCCTGAAATTGTGTTAGATGCCTTAATTCACAATAGCGTAAAACCCATGATTGCGTTTGGAATGACTTCCCTTTTGCCCGAAATTGCATGAGATACTTTAATTCACAATAATGTGAAACCCCATGATTGTGTTCGGATTGCCATTAGATTATACTTCCAATTTCCAATGTCTGATAAGGTCCTAGGATAAGACCAATGTCACTGAGCAACATGGTCTAGTGGGAACTAGAAGCTGGATCTCTCAAGTCCAATGATCTAACCATACTGACTCTCAGTTATCCCTGCTAGCTCTGATGGAGCAATTGGTTTATCATCCATGAGACTGTTAACTTATTTTAGAATCCTTGGTGTGTTTTTTCTTGCTTCTTCCATATTATATGTTTTTAAAGTTTCTCCCTAAGGTGTGCTCTATTGGCCAAATGCTCCATGGCAGCTTTCAGTAATTTCTCTTCTTTTATGAACTGGATGCAGAATTTCATTTGAAACAACAAGCCTCTAGTAAAATAGAAGTGATTGCATCTCATCACTCCCATTGCCTGCCTGGCAAGACTTTAAAAGAATTACATGTCTCTGCACCATACTAACATTTATTCTGTGGGGTTTTTTAAAAGCATCATTTCTACATTAAACAGATCAGTTGTTGTGACAGGGGAAAAAATACCCTGGGTTTCGAAAGACTTTTTGGTGTTGTTCAAAATTATGCCTTCTTAACTTCTACAGTAAACCTGCTGTTTTCCTGATGTTACAAATAATTTTGATGTTTATTTTTCTTTTTAATATGAAAAGTTGAGCTTGGAAAGTGCTTTAAAGGAACCGATTGCTTTACCTTCAGGTCTAGTATTCCCTCAAATCATAGAATCATAGAGTTGAAATCATAGAACCACAGAGTTCAAAGATAATAATAATAAATTTACAATTTAAAGCCATACTCCTTCTCTCAAGGTTGGAGAAGTGCTTTCTGATTATTCACTTTGATAGTAGTCTTACCTAACATTACCTCAAGATCCCTCACATTTACTGGTAGCATCTCATCCATATTCATGGCCTTCTTTGGCTTCCCTGTCCTTGTGGCAAGTAGTCCTGATGATGCAGGGCCCAATACCCCGTTCTGATGAGAAGTGTCTGGGTGATGCCTGGCCACTTCAGCACTCAATCCACCACATACCCACTTAAAACAATTTTTTTTGGAAAAAAATCACCATTTGCTCTGGATCTTCCCAGAAGATCTGGAGCCCTCTGTTGCAATGCAGGATGACTGTTTGCAATGTGTCCTGCTGCCGCACCTGGTGCCACTGCCACTGCCACCACCACAACATCAAGTTGCCCACTCTGAGGGCACAACAGGGCCATGAGATCAATGTTTGGCACCTTGTTGAGACCTCAGAGCAAGTGACTTGCTACTGAAATGCCAAGCGACACAGTGGGACATGTGCGTGAACATCTACCTGGTATCACAATGGATGGCCACAGGTAGCAAGGGAGATGTAGAGACAACTCCAGAATCAGAATATTTCAGGCTTCTTTCAGGGTATTTTCAAAACTACAAATCTCAAGATTCTGTAGGATGGAGTTAGAGTGGTGTCAAAGTGCATTTTTTCAAGCATTCAGATGCACTCTAAGACAAGGTTAGGGATGAGGGAGAAAGGTCTTTGATTAACTTTTGAATATGAACTTACCACATTTCTAAAAAAAACTTTCTAGCCAGTGTGTGGGAGCTAGAACTGTCATACTTTACCATTTCCCCTTCCAAAAGATTGCAATGGAGTTCTCCCATGAAAATATTGTATTTGCCACCCCAAAATGCATATAATTGCAAAAATAGCTTTCTTAAAAGACATTTTAATAAGGAATTGCTCACAAAAAAGCTGTATGTACATTGAAAAATGTGTGTACAAAGAGAAATGAACAGAAAAATGTACACATATTTTCACAAAACATTTTTTTAAAAAACCCTCAAAGTTCATGGTGAAACAAATTTAAGGGGGGGGGGACGCTAAAATTTGAGACAAACTGAATTTTAGATTGGAAAAAGGAATGACAAAAACTAGTATATTTATCTAGTTCAGCTTCCTGTTCAGAACTGTCTGAGAAATAATGCTTTCCCGTGTATACATTTCATTTTGGGCCCATCCACATTATACAATTACAGCACAATTATTCCATTTTAATTGTCATTGTTCCTTCTTAGTCCTGGGATTTGTGGTCTAGTGAACCAATAAAGTATTCTAGTTGATAATTATCCATCCCCTTTCCTAAATGGCCAACCCCGGGATTCCATAAAATAGAACCAAGGCAGTTAATGTGGAATAAAGAAGCTATATTTCTTTCATGTGCACAGGCCCATGTGTCTATACATTTGAAACCTGTTGCCAGTTGTAATCATAGAATCATAGAGCTGGATGAGACCTCAAGGGCTATCCAGTCCAGCCTCCTGCCATGAAGGAACTCACAATCAAAGCACCCCCATCAGATGACCAGCCTCTGTTTGAAAACCTCCAAAGAAGGAGACTCCACCACACTCCGAGGGAGTGTGTTCCACTGTCAAACAGTCCATACTGTAAAAACGTTCTTCCTAATGTTTAGTTACAATCTCTTTTCCTGTAGTATGCATCCATTGCTCCATGCCATGACAGTTAAAGTAGTGTCAAACAACGTTATATCTACAGTGTAGATGCACCCATAGAAGAAACAACAGAAAGTTGTTAGGGTTACATTAGTTCAGGAACTAATAATAATAATAATAATAATAAGTTTTATTTCTAACCTGCCCCTCCGTCCAGGCAATCGGGGCAGGGTACAGCAAAGTTTAAAACAGTCACAATTAAAAACAATTCCTACAACCCCATCCCTGACCTCCCACCCCTTTAAAATTGAATTAAACTAGCAGGAATTAAAACAAGCAGAAATTTACAAACAGTATAAACTTAATAAAACCACATTTCTCTGGGCAGCATAGGCAGTGGCATCAGGGGTATAATGCCAGGGACAAGCTGGGAAATCCTAGAGCTTAGTTTCGGAGCTCTGCTGTCTTTCCTTCCAGCTTCTGAAAATGTAGGCTTTCATCCAGGCTGAGAATTTTTGTAATTGACTGATCTCCATGATATGATCTGAATGCTTAGGGACTTGACTATAGTCATAACCATTTTAGAATAAATTATTATGGATAGCTATGGCTGACTTGGGAGCAATCTGGAAATCTTATATAATGAAATCAGCATTCAAAGCCTCTATTTAATTTAGTGCTATTTAAACATTATTTTTTGCCCCCCAAAACTTTACAGCATAAATTTACATTACTGGGTCCTAATCACAAGGGAGTTGTTCTTCAGCATACTATTTAATTTCCAGATGCTGAGTATGTAAATTGTATAAAAGATGCCAAGATGTGTGGAAAACAAGGTAAGTTCAAAGGAAGGCAGTTTGACATTCATTATATAGAAAATGGCAAGGTTGCTAAAAATAAATGCCATTGGCCCTATGGCTTGGGGAATTCTGGGACTTTAAGTCCCCAAAAGTGACCTTTTGAAGCTCTATAAAAGACCACCCCCATTTCTTAAGACAATTTATTCCAGAATATAAATTTTTTAAAAAAATACTGGTTCAAATAAAACATGGGCTTGCATTGTACTGTTAAGTCTTTATTAAAGTAGACCCACTGAATCAATGGGATTTACCTACAGTGGGCCCTTGGTATTCATTGAGGTTTGGACACAACCCGTTGATAAGAAAATCCATGGATGCTCAAGTCCCATTATATACAGTGGGGTAGTAAAATGGTGCCCTTTATATAAAATAGCAAAATCAAGGTTTGCTTTTTGGAATATATATATATATATATATATGAATATTTTCAAACTGTGGATAGTTGAATCCATGGATAAAGAATCTATGGATATGGAGGGCTGACTGTATATGCTGATTTACCATTCATTGTTTCATTCAGCAGGTCTACTATAGTTGGGACAAACCAAGGCCAGATGTGAATAAGCCTGAGGCACCAGCACTCCTTGGCACAGAAGGCTACAGACCTTGTAAAACTATGAATCCCAGGATTCCTTAGGATAGAACTAATGTACTTAAAGTGCATTATTTTGACAGTGTAGATACACCTTAAGTTCTACTATATCCAAACTCGATGCAATACTCCTTATGCCAGACTGGTCTTTTGGATCTATATAGATGCATTTAAAAAACATTGTTTCCACTTTGAGTTTCCTCTGGTTTCCTTTGGTCCATTCATTTCAAGACATGGCCAAGGACTCAGGCATATGTCACTGAGATATTATAAACAGCTGTGCTTATCCTGTAAGAACAAAACAAGCAGCTATAGTTTTAGATTGGATGTACAATTAAGAGAGCTGCCATGTTTTAAAGACAGCACGTATAGAAACAAAATGTATTTTATAGCTATTTCTCCTACGGCCAGCTCTGATGCAGTTTTTACATTGTAACTTATAAACCTTCAAGTGCAGTGAAAGATCATTTATCTAATCTATATGGTACAGTTAGAATGTTCTCCTATAAAAATATGAGCTATTGATCTCAAGAGATTCTAATTTAGATTAGCTCCTGGCAGGGGGTGGGCAGGAAGAGTAATAAATGGAAACACTCTTTGCAGGGATCAGATTCTGAATGACTTATCAAGAAGTTAAAAATAGCCTTGGTCAGCACTATTTTTTTTTTTTAACCACAGTAGTTGTTTCAATACTGCAGTCTCTCTGATCTAGATAATTCGGGCTTGGCTGTTTATAGCTTTGTCTTGATTAAGGCCGTGCCTTTCTTCAATTTCCTAGTCTGTTCGGTGAAGAGCAGAGTAGATTGACTGAGTGACTGATTAGCTGATTGATTATAGGAATTTATGTCCTGTCCTTCAAATAAATTCCCAAGGCATCTTACAATACAGAATCAATAAAAACTGATGTAAATTCCCTTGTTCATGCAAAAAGGTGGAGCACAAATGTGAAATACATAGCTTTAAAAAGTAATTAATTGCATTCATAACATCAAGGTTCAATAAAGTAGTTAGTTGCTATACTACTACTACTACTACTACTTCATGTTACTTCATCTTATGGTAATCCTATGAATGAGAAGACCTCCACAAATACCACTCATCATCTCCCTGCTTAGATCTTGTAAACTCAAGGCCATGGCTTTTTTAAATTAATAAATCCTTGGATAGGGTAGCACAGGCTTGCCTTCCACTTTCCATCACTTCATGATATGTCCAAAGTACAACAAACTAGATATAGTGGCTTCTCCCAAGATTGTAGGCTTGATTTGTTCTAAGATACATTTGTTTGTCTTTTTAGCAGTCCATGGTATCTGCAAAACTCTTTCAAATAACCTGATTTTCTTCCTGTCAGCTTTCTTCACTCTCCAGCTTTCACCAACATATCTATAAATCTGAAATACAGCCAGCCCTTTGTATCCATAGATTCTGCTTCCACAGATTCAGCCATTCCCAGCTTTTTTTATTATTATTTTTTAATTTTTTTAAAAACCACCCTTGATTTTGCCATTTTTTTTATCAGGGAAAACATTTTATGATGTCATTGTATTTAATGGGACTTGAGCACCCCCAGATTTTCGTATCCATGAGGGGTCCTGGAACCAAACTCCAGGGGATACCAATGGCCCACTCCCTTGATGATTCTGATTTTGATACTTAATGATATGTCTTTACACTTGAGAATTTTTTCTAGTTCCTTCATGGCCACACTTGCAAGTCTTAGGAGATTATCATTTTAGTTTCACTGTTGGGATAGATTCAGGATGTAACTTTCTTAAGGTGGATCTTATTGCATTCACCCATCGCCATATGCAGCCCGTATGCAACCCAGGCTTCTCTGATAATGTGATAATCTCCTTAAGTCTTCTATTCATTTCTTGACAGTCTCCATCTTGATTTATGACTGAGCCAAGTTAGGAAAATCTTTAACTATTTCAAAATCTTCATTGCTCACTTTAAAGTTATGTAACGCACCTGTTGTCATTATTCTTGACATTATACTTTGTCATTATAGTTGCAGTTGTTTAAAGCTTAGCCTTTTCTGTCCTGTTTGCAAAGTTAACGAAAGTGTTTACTTTTAGTTGCTTTTCTAAAACTATCTGAATGCAATGACCTGACAACCTGCAACAAACCAGCACATGAAATGTGTGATATTCCTCCTCTACCATGGAGGAGATCACACAGTTGTAGCTATAACGCTAACCTGAACTACTGGAGGAGAGATGCTATCCCTTACTTGCACTGTCATATGAAATGTAGGTATACCTTCACTGTTAGGAAAAGGAACTAATTCTAAATCATGTGTTATTAAGCCTGACATTCAGATGCAAACATATCTTCTTCCCTGACTCTCACAGAAAGAGAGAGAGAGAGATGGGGGGGGGGGAGGTGGAACGAGAGATACTACTTAAAGAATAATACATCTCTCAGATTCTTATCCAAGATCTACTTCCCATCTAACTTTAAAACAGGGTCATGCAACCTTTTCGATCTTGCTTTATCTCACTCCCCACGCTCATTCCAAAATAACTTCATCCCTTTCTGTTGGTACTCCCTGTGCAGCAAGGTGAGTCGAAGGGTGCTTCTAAAAGGAGGGTATGGACATTGTGAGATAGTTGCAATTATTCAATACTCCCCCAAGATTAGATTGTCAACAAGCTGCTATTTTGCTAATCAGACCACTACTGCAGCCTTTTAAAATAATAATAATAATAATAATAATAATAATAATAAGATCCTGCCACATACTAATCTCAAATGTTCCATTTAAAAAATACACCACTATATTTTTCAACCGATAATTTCTACTTTCAGAAATGCTTTGTTTCAGTAAATTAATATTAGTAGCACTGGCTTTAATCCAGTAAGCTTATTGCACGGCACTGGGAGGAATCAGAATGGAATAGAAAAGGGGAAAACTTGTGTTACCGCATGGGAGAACACTGCTGATGCTGTTGGGAATTCCCAAGCCGTTCCCCAGCCATTCCTGGCAGCCGGAATTTTGAACCATTCTTGGCCATGGAACATCTTGGGGCCTCCCAACGGCATCGGTGGTGTTCTCCCATGTGGTAACATACATTTCCCTCCTGTTCCATTCCATTCCATTCCCATTCTTCCAAGTGCCATGCAATTAACCTACAGATTTTGTCATACGTACAAATTAGTTGTGATTAGCTTCAGCTTCACTGGTTTCAATGAGACTTCTCCAGGGCATGAATAAATCTAGATCCAACAATGAAAGAATGAATCATAGAATCGTAGAGTTGGAACAGAACACAAGGGCCATCCAGTCCAACCCCCTGCCATGCAGGAACTCTCCATCAAAGCATCCACAACAAATGGCCATCCAGCCTCTGCTTAAAGTCCTCCAAGGAAGGAGACTCCACCACACTCTGAGGGAGTATGTTCCACTGTCGAACAGCCCTTACTGTCAGGAAGTTTCTCCTAATGTCTAGGTGGAATCTCCTTTCCTGGAGCTTGCATCCATCGCTCTGGAGTCTCTGGAGCAGCAGAAAACAAGCTTGCTCCCTCCTCAATATGACATCTCTTCAAATATTTAAACAGGGCTATCATATTACCTCTTAAACTTCTCTTCTCCAGGCTACACATCCCCAGCTCCCTAAGTCTTTCCTCATAAGGCATGGTTTCCAGACCGTTCACCATCTTAGTTGCTCTCCTTTGGACACCTTGACTTAAATGAACACCATACAAGTCAAATTGAGCAACTATTGGTATTCAGAATATCTGCAGCTACTGCTATCTTACTTGTTTAACTAAAATTCATGAAATTAATGCAGCCCTACACATACTTATCTGGGAGCAACCCCCATGGAATTCAGTGAGACTGTTCTGAGTAGATGTGTGTAAGATTTCACCAAACAGACATACAGGTATATAAGATTTTAAATATGGGGTCAAGCCTTTATTGGAGTTGCATCTGCACTATAGGAATAATACACTTTAACACCACTTTAAATATGGCAGCTCCATCCTTGGGAATCTTGGGATGTGTAGTATTACAAGGTCTTTTGCCTTCTCTGCTAAACAGTTCTGATGCCTCACAAAACTACAAATCCTAGGATTCTGTAGGATGCAGCCATGGCAATTAAAGTAATGTCAAACTGTATTATTTCTACAGTGCAGATGCACCCTCAGACTACCTGAGAACACATAATGATCTAAGACAATTTCTATCTCTTAATCATTAAGAAATTGACTATAGAAGATCTGCTGGAAAGAAAGCTGGAAAACTCCAACAGTCTCAGTCTTTTTGCAGATGGTATTATATGACAAAGAAGAACTGAATTTGTAAGTTATCTTGTATTAACATCAAGGAATCCATTTGAGAGCTAGTAAAAATACATTATCAGCAGAAATAAGGAACTTAGTGGGTAAGTGCTAATATATTATGGCTACATTAAAAGGTTTTTTAAAACTCATTTTATTTATATTTTTATTGAACAGTGGACTGTTATAACCTTTAAGATTAATTGTTAGCTGGTCTTTAAATCAGTAGGGCAGTGGTACACTAACAAAATTACCATAATAAAGGTGAAAAGTCCAGTCCATGATTTTATTTCTCCTCTTGTCTTTTGAGTTAGGTAGAAAGAAACAGCTGCATGCATTTATACATAAATTCACTTCACTAACATGTATTTGTTATGCACAAGAATGACAACAGCCATCTAGTAAGACAGCTAGTCTGATCAATCCTTAACTTAAAATATGATTCTGTTTTAGATGTGGAGCTTATTACTCTGCTTATGCTCATTCTTATTTGATGGTGGCAATAGTTATATTTCACCTGCAGCTCTTTTCCTTTTCTTGGCTAGAAGAGTTATAGTTGTTTCATATCCATGGCATGGTACCTTCATTTTTGAAGTCCCAAGTGAATGTTGGTAAGTTGCTTGATACTGCTGTCTCATGAACATTGGTGGCTCACTACCCCATCTCTTCTTTTAAGTGTTGAACACTGGCCAATGTTGTAGAAACAGCATCTGGAAAAAGATAGATAAACCTATTTTTCAGTTTAAACCCACTTATTTCTAAACATGATCTAATCATGGACTAAGAGAAACAAAGAGCCCTATAAGCATTTGCACTTATCAAACCACCTGATGCTGAAATTAATAATTGGACACACTCACATGCATATTGATTTCTTAAGTAGAACTATTATATTTTGACTTTAATCTCAAGGAAGAATTAACTACATTTGAAAGTACACTGCACCAATATCCTCCTTCACCCAGTTAAAAATTGACTTAATTTAAAAATAATCATTGGCCAACTAAAACAGTTTTGGGAGCTTTTCTATTATTTCAAAATATATTCCTTTTTAAAATTTAAAAGTTGAACTTATCTATCTAAAATGTTACACACATACACTATTCTCTATTTCTGACCAAAATAGATCTAGGACACTTTTGAGATATTTGTTAGAGTGTTGGAAAAATGTTGCATACAGATCTTGACTTTGTGTACTCTATTATGTTTTGATCAAGTCATAGTTGAATTCTCCCTCCCTCTTTCTCCCTGGCTTACTTCATATCTCTATCTCATGATCTTTTTATGTCTTCTTTTCCTATTGGCTGGTATCCTGGTGGTAAAATGAAGGCATAGCTTCCCCCCTGGAAGCAGGTGAACATTTGTGTCTGATGTGGAAAGGCCATGTTCAGCTCAAGGTTGAAGAAACAGTTACACATATGGAGCCATTGCACATGGTCACACAGTATTCATGTTCAGACAATGTGCATTAAAGGGGCATCCGTCTACATCTGTGTGAATTTCTGGAAGCTGTACACCAAAGGAGTCTTTTTATAGTGATTATTTTTCTTGTTATCTTCATAATTTGCCATTCAAGCTCATCATGACAATGTAATATGTTTGTGCTTACTCATCCTTGAACGGAATGAACATTGTACTGAAGAGACCTCTAATGTAGGCAAATGTGATGACAATTTAATAGTCACTTACTGCCTAATTATGGCTCTAAATTGTTCTTCTCTCTATGGTAAGTAGAAAGTAGAGGTTCTAATGTTTGCATTATAATATCCTATAGGATTTAGGACATGAATGTCCATGGTAAGGATTTGGGTGTGCTGCCTTGCCATCCCAGTTGGTGGAACCTAAGCAAGCAGATGAAATTCTCGGTGCTGTGGCATAGGATAAACAAAGGACATTGTTATTAGTAGCCAAACATATTATTTTTGGTGGAAAATGGATGCAAACAGGAAGCTTGAGAGAGGAAGTTGGAAATTACTGGAAGACAGAACAGTTTGAGCTAATTTGACAAGGATGAGCTTTCATTTATCACATGAGGATCAGACTACAAATTAAGTGGAAAGCATATTCCCCCAAATTAATTAATGTTTCTTTCCTGCAAGAAGATTTTCTTAGAAATATGTGACTTGGAAACCAGACTTGCAAATTAACCCTGTGTTTACCCTCCACTGGCCAAACACAAAATAAAGTACTCTAAGTGCAGGACACATAGGTGAGGGAAATCATGTACTATACAAACAGATGTATCTCAGATAATATTTGTTTAAATAAATATGTTAAATGTATCATCTAGTCTGACCTACAGTTCACAACTCAGAGGAAGAACTGACCTGACTATCAATAGGCAAGAGTAGGAGGCCTGAAAGTTAGCTGAGAATACAAGCAGTTGGAATAGAAAGCATGAAAATCCTGCTACATCACAGGAATCAAGGGACCACAAGAAGGGACAAAGGGAAGATTTTATTGGCAGTGAGGGAGTGAGGAAAATGTACTTTTATTTTTGTTATTTGTTTTAAATCCAAATGAACTCTATTAACATCCCCAGGTGGTATACCGTAATTCAAAGACATAGCTGCGTTAGTCTGGAATATCAGTATGCTAAGGGATCTTGTAGCACCTTTGAGACTAACTGTGTGAAAGAAGTTGTAGCATAAATTTGTGTAGTCTTGGTTTGTTTCCTAAGATTAATGAAGCAAACTGATGCCCTGGAAGGATCTTTGTGAGTATGGTGAGGAAGTGACAAGTTCAGTCTTAACTATGGTTGTTCACTGTCCAGCTCTCATATCTGTGCATGGTGATGGGGCATACAATGGTTTTCACCATCCTGACTTTAATGTTCAATTGTATAACTTTGCACTTTATGATTTTGTCTAGTTCTGTCATAGCTGACCCCTCCATTCCTAGTCTTCTTCTGCTTTCTTGACTGCAGTTTTTGTTCTGATCTGTGTTTGATCTAAGGTATGCGAAATCTCTATTTCAATTTCCTTTCCCCCTAGGATGAGTGTGTTAGTATGAAACATGTATTTAAGGTCTTTTATCCTACATTTTAAGCAAACTTCATTTTATTACAGTCAGTTTCCTACAGAACACAGAACTGTTTGGTCTTACATTTGTTAGTCATTGTTAAGTTGCTGTTATTTCAAATACCGCTGTAAGTTTGTACTCAGAGTTAGCTAACTAAAAGAGTGCTGATAGTTTTCATGGCCCTGGGATTAGAACAAAACTAGTCAATGCTACATGCTGTAACAGTCAAGCAGACCCTTTTCTCAGAGGCATGATGTGCAAGGAGAGAAGAGCATTAGTTTCATGCTCTATAAATGCTTAGTGTTTTCAGAATAAAGTAGTCTATCTTGACCAATCTGAGCTCTTGGCTGGACTAGGAGCCTCAGGGGCTGGGATTGGAACGTCTTTGCCAATGCTGTCTGTGTGTTTCTAGTTCTGTCATAGCTGACTTCCTTAACCAGATTCAGGGCTCATCGCAGCTCCATGTCTTACTGGGGTGACAAGGTGAGGCTAATATTTTGGTCTCTCCCAACAAGTTCATGTAGATCTTCTGTGCTAATTATTTTTGTTTTCTTCATGTTCAGCTTCCTCAGATGCATGAAGTGAACTATTGCTCAGGAAGGATGTTTATAATTAGACTGTATGAACAGTCATGGAAATGCAAACTAGTGAGCGTGGTGATGAGTTTTGTGAGGCACAATCACTCATCGGCAGAGAAGGCTAGAAACCTTGTCAAAAAATCCAAATCCCAGGATTATATAGGATGGTTATACAACACTTTACAGTGGTGTGAAACTGCATTATTTCTACAGTGTAGGTGCATTCAATCTTGCCCTTTGCCTCAGGCTGCAAAATGTCTTGGGCCAGCTTTGCTGTAGGGAACCAATGATCTGAATGGTTTGAAGCAACTTCTTTTGTTGTCTTCAGAGAAGTTAAGTGATCTTCTGTAAGCAACACAGCAAATCAGCAACAGAACAATAATCTAAACCAATGAGTATAAATCTCCTATTTTTTTCATTATTAGTTTCTTCTTGTGTCTCTGTGTTCTTATTTCTTGTGTCTCTGTGTTCTTATTTCTTGCTTTGTTTTCCTTAATTCAAATGCCAGCCACTGTAATTATTTATTCATCATGGCCTGAACTCAGGCTAATAAAAATCCTCAAATGAAATTTGACAAAGGACAGATGAAAACCAGATTAGTCAGTAAGACACTTAATGTTTGTTTCACAGCGTCAAAGGAAAGCAAAGAAGAGCACCAGGCAAAGACCAAACAAACATCATGCTGCAATAACCAAATCATTGTGTAACTTTAAAGAGTTTCTCAGACACCAGTGATTTCCCTTCTTGTTTTGATTTTAAAAGTTAATATTTTATACCAAGAGCACTAGACATAAAATTTTGACGGAATCATTGGTTCACCTTTGTGAGGTTTCTTGGCAAGCACTTTGCCTACAGTATTCCAAGACTATGGACTTCTAGTCCTGTTTATTGCTCTTTTGCTTGCAGTTATACATGAAATTGCAACTGTACTTCTCATTATGTGAGGTCAGGTAGTGTTGTGTAGCAGTTGCAAAGTATTGGTCTGCAGCTTGACAAACTGAGATTCAATTCACCAGTGAGCACTTAAACTCACTAACTAATTTTGCACCAATCAGCTATAACAAAATAGAGGAGAGACAAAAGAAACAGATAGCTCCTTTTTTTCCTGGTAGCTATCAAATGCTAACATTTCATGGAAGTTGAATCTTCAGGTTAAGACCCTTCATAAAGTTTGTGTCGTAAAAATCTTTGCATGCAGAGTTATGCATCGGTTTTGCTATGTTATCCTTATTTTTTTTTTAATTTATAGTATTTATTTCCTTCTCTTCAGCCACAAAGGGCTGATCTAGACTGGCAAAAAGGGGTGTGTTCATGCCTGCATGAAAGTGTAGCCTTTAGATGACCCACACTGAAAGTTTGGCCTTAACGCACTTCTTTTGCATTTTAGTGGGGGAAAAACAGCTTTAAAAAGGAGCTGCTTTTCCCAGCTTCTTTTTAAAAAGGGTGTAACTGCACAGCTGTGTCTAAATGCTGCAGTGCAACTGTGCAGTTTTTGAAAGCTCCCAAACCCTAGCTCCAGCCCTAATCCGAACCCTAGACATGTGCAATAGGGACTCTGGGATGCTGTAACTGTTATGCAACTGCACATAAAATGTCAATTCATTCATAAAATAAAGAAGTTTATTAATAAACTTAAATTGTAACGGATTTAATATCTTTTTAAGGGGGTGAGGGATGCAGTTTGTTTTATTGATGTAATGGTATTTTAATGTGTAAGCCGCCTCGATTGATCTCAAAGGGGTGGGGTATTAATAATAATAATAATAATAATAATGGGGTTCATTCATGGTGCATTGATGCAACTGCGCACTTTAAAAAGGGAAGCTAAACCACAATGGTAATTTGACAGATCTTCATAACTGCACAGTTCATGTGTGATATACCTGCGCAACTGCGCAGTTCACAGCTGGCAATACAATTGCCTGTATGATGTACCGATGCAACTGTGCAGTTCGCAGCCAGCAACAACAACAACAAAAATATTAAAGGTTCAGTGCGGCCAAAAGCCCCATTCATTGCCACCTGTGCAGCTGCTCCACCTGTGTTTCTAGCATCCTGACAGCTTCCAATGTAGTTGCTGAGCAACAGAAAAGACTTCAGATAAGTTGTCCCTACACCTCCTCAGTGTAGCTGCCCTATGCCTTTTTATTACACACCTGGGACTTGCAGTGCAGCTGCTAAGTATTAAGGACAAGGCAACTTCATGTCACCCTTTCCTGCCAATCTAGAAAGCCCCAAAGGGTCTCAGAGTGGCTTACAGATTGTCAATTGGGCAGTCCCTTATTTGGCTTACTATCCAAATAAGACATGACACAAAAGGAAAAGGGAACAGCAGTGTGTGGGGGACAGCAGAGGAAAATAAATCCAGCAGATACTGGTGGTTCTTCTCTCCCTCCAAGGCCAGGGCAGTGACATTTGCTTCTAGGCCCAGGCATGATAGAATTTGTGTTGATTGACAAAACTGTGTAACTGAGTGTGGAAACAAGTGCACAAATGAATGTGCAACTCATTGCAGAACTGGATGCACAACCAAAAGTATATTAGTGTGCATAATTAAATGCACATCTGCATCCATAATAAAAAAAGTACCTGTTGCAGACTGAGCACTGATTTGGGGGATATTTACAAAACTGAAGCACCTGAAGCCTCAATACAAAAGGAATAAATATGCCTGTTTGATGTATAAAGCAAGAATGTGTTTGACAGCATAATATTAAAAGTTTAGACCTACAAGCTAGTTCCAGGCATGAAGCCAATTTAGCTAAAAACAAAGTAATAAGGGCCTTGAAAGAGAAAGTAAACAAATGAAATCCTCTAAAAGAGACATATTACAATACAGTCCGCCCACTCCATACTCAGGCTTGCTGTATGCAGACTTGAGCTCATACGGACGGCAAGCCTGGGGGGACAAAATGGTGCACGCAGGAGCATACTGCATTGAAATCAATGAGACTTGAGGTCCCACTTTTTTTCCACATGGGGGGGGGGGCTTGGAACAGATCCTTTGTGTATACAAAGGTCCCACTGTATACGAAATATTTACTTATATCAGAGCAATACTATAAAAGCCTGTTCTTTGTGGGATGAAAGTCACACTATGTCACCAGTCTCCAATTAATCTGGCTGTTTACCAACTAATGCTGCTCCTGGCTTAGAGTTACTCTTAGAAATGCTGGGTTGTTTGTTTTTTTTAAAAAGGGGGGGAGCATGAGACAACCTCTTTTCTAATAAAATGCCATAGAATAACTACCATATGTAATGCTTATTTGAATAGATAAATACCTGAGATCGTAGATTGGTTGATAGAGTGAGTGAGTGAATGTGTGTTTTGAAAACAAACTAACCCAACAGCACCTCCCAAGTTTTTCTTGGATCACAGAAGGATGCAGTTAATCACTAAAATAATAAAATTATTGAAGCAATTAACAAATAGATCTAAAAATATAAAATAAGCAAAACATTTCAGCTTCTAGCTACAGTACTTCAGCTGCTTAAAAAGAAACTGAGTTGCATACAAGGTGGAAGATAAAAACACTGCTTCCAACATACTTTAGTACATTATGGTATTATCCTCTAAACTGAGGCCATGTGGTATGAGAGTCTTAAGTCTATAGATTAAAAAAAATCTCATTGTCCAAAACATCTGATGGAGAAGGCACCTCAGTGTCAAGCAAGGACAAATCAGAGCGGCTGTGCTGTTCAGAGCTAAAATACCTGACTATTGGTTGTTCCAGCTTCCTGGTCAGGATTGCAGATTTATGGTTCCTGAAGGATATACATAAGTGTGTGGTAGTTTTGTCCATATATTTCAAATGACATCCTATATATCTGCATTCAGGTACATAAACAACTTTGGAGGACCAACATGTGCTAAGGTTGTTTGATATAGTACCTTGTGCCAGCCATTGCTCCTAAAAGCAACAGTTTGCTTAAGGTAATGCAGTACTTTGTACCACAAGGGTGTAATCATGGATTTCTTACTGATGTTTTCAGTACACTTTTTACCAGCAATCTCTGTAGTTTGGGTGGTTGACGGAAAGCTATAACTGGGGACTTTCTGATGACTCTAGCAGGTTGTTCAGAATTTGTTAGCAACAGATAGCTTTCTCTAATTATCATATGATAGTTGAGAGATGTTAGATGGAAATCTACCACAAAGGGGATGTGTTATTGATGATTACTTCAATCATGTTTTTTAGAAGAGATTTTCTCTCAAAATTGTGGTTGCTCTCCTGATGTTTGTCATAAGTTATATGAGCAGGATATACTCTTTGAGAGAGCCAGCATGGTGACTTGGTGTAATGGTTTGAGCACTGGATTATGGCTCTGGAGACCAGGGTTTGATTCCACACTCAGCCATGGAAACCTACTGAGTGACCTTGGGCAAGTCACACTCCAGAAAACACAATGATAGGTTCACCTTAGGGTTGCCATAAGTTGGAAGTGACTTGGAGGCACACAACAACAACAACAGCAACAACAACAACAACAAAACAAAAATATACACTTTGAAGCAGATGTTGCTTGAGTTCATTGGTCTTTTTACAGTTGTTTTCTTCCATGTTACAGATGCATCTGATTCTTAGAGCCAAACTGTAGATAATAATTCTTTTAATGTCTATGTTCTTCCCTAAGGGAAGTGTGAAGACACACCCAACTAATGGTGGTGGCAGGTTTGGGTGTGCAACGCCGGTACCCTGGTGAAATCAAACTCTTGTAGCCAAAAAGGCTCTGATGCTGAATATAGAGTTGATAAAGGGGGAAGTTTAATTTAAAGAACAAAAGTAAAGGGTTTTCTCCTCCCCAGCTCTAAATGACTTGCAATAAGGGGTACTTTACAATTTGGGTTTCAGCAGTCTTCAGGGTGTCATCTCTCTGGGTTTGATCTTGTTTGATTTCCTCTCCCATTGAAGCTGGTGCAGGGTCTTTCAGCTCCTGATTCCTGTTTGTTGGTGGTAACTAATTTGGCTGAGGTGCAAGAAATGCCCTTTCCAGCTGTCTGGATCTGTTTTGCCACCAAAGGACAACTCTTTGCAGCTCTCTCTCACAGCAGACTGCCTCAAACTAAAAGCTTCTAGCTGCCAGACCTTGCTCAGCTGGGGCAAACCAAACCTGGGAAAAGACAGGGGATTCCTACAGCTCCTCCCACAATTAATACAAAGAACATTTCCTACACTAAAGCATACTATGGCCTGAACTAATGTAAAGGAAAATGCAGGGGGAAATTCAAACAGTCCTGGCTGGACATCCCAGGAAGTGTATATATCTGTTCCTCTGACCTGTTCCTCTGTTTGTTTGAATAAATAGCCTAAAAGATCATTAAGAGCCTACTCATTCTTTAATATTGATAATCCTGAGATTCCAAGACTTAAGAGTGCTTAAGTGGAGTCTTGATGCTAACTCTTCCTGTTTGGACTTTACTGTTAATCATGAGATGGAAGACAAGGAAGCCTTGAGACCTCCAAACAAATGCAGATTAATTGATAAGTGGCAAGGAACCCTCAGTCCAAAGAAATAGGGATACTCTGGTTTCTCTTCAGATCATATAAATTCCCCTTTTACAAAGAAATAGGGATGGGGAACAACACCTGTTGCAAACCTCTTCTTCCATGACCTTGATCTGAAAGCAGATATTGTGCATCAGACCAAAATTTCCATTACTTCTTTAGGGGAACGTGCACATGCATAAGAAACCAACAGTATTTGTGTTTATCTGTATACACATACCAATGGTCTCAAACTTACTGTTTGCCAATCCTTCTGTCTAGCATATTGCTTATCTAGACAGTGAATGTTGCTAAATACCCATCTAGCTGTGCTCTATGAGATCAATCATAAGATTAAACTATTCAAGACTGATTAAAAAAAAATAAGGACTTAGAATCTCTATTTGTTAACAGTACAATGTTGGAAAATCTCTTTGAGGGTGGATGTTTCTTTTCTCTGGTGCACAATATGGGAGGGAAAAATGCCTTGCCTGAATGCTTAAGGCACAGTGCAGTGCACAGCTTGTCATTTCACACACTGTATATTTTGAGTGGTGATAACAAATGGTATGACAAGCACACATTTATTCCAAAGAATCATCCCCCTCTTGTTTCTAAATCAATGCAGAACAGGCTAACAAAGTAAATTAACAGAGGTTTGCGTAGACACAGCAAAGCTTTCCCCAATATGTGATAATGGAAGGAAAAGAGTCATGAAGTGGTTGCTTGGAAAATCAGGGTGTTAAAAGCAAGTTCTTCTTTCTATTAGGGAAATATAGGAGAGAAGATTAATAATTATATCTATTGTTGAAGGAAAGTGAGACAGTTGTTTGTTTTTAAAATAAGAACTTGCCAACCTTCCCCACATTTCCTCATAAATGACGCAGAAAGAATTTGTAGCGGCTGCCCTGGATGTACGAGAACTGACAAGAATCACCCTTCTCTAATCCCACTTAATATTTGTCATCCTGATTTCTGATAGTCTTGAGTTTGTGTTGCGACAATGAACATACTGAGCAATCAACAGTTTATTCATAACACAAGATGGCAGCACCTGCTTAGTTTTCATAGACAAACGTGACACATATAGTGTTGCCTGGTATCCTTTATTATACGGGATGCCTCTTATTTGAGGGTCAGAAAGTTTGTTCCTTATATAACTTGCAGGTGTCCCTTATTACAAGGAATGCTTCCTATCTGAAGATTGTAAAACATTTTCTTTTATATAGATAGAACAAGATGGGATGTGGGCCCGTCATAAAAATAGAAATGCGTATATCATTTCATTTATTTATTTATTTACAGTATTTCTAACCCGCTCTTCTTAACCCCCGAGGGGGGACTCAGAGCAGCTTACAAGGCAATCATTAGATGCCGGCAGTATACAATTTAAAACATAAATACAGCAAAGTTAAAACAAGCACAATCAACAATAATTAACAATCAAACAGTTTAAGATCTCAATATATGATCCTTCCATATCCCAAAGCGGCAATCCGTGTTCTTATGACCGTCAACGTTAGCCAGTCCCAGTGAAGTGCTGCATTACATTAATGTGCAAAAGCCTGGTCCCACAACCATGATTTTACTTTCTTCCTAAAAGCCAGGAGGGATGGGATTGATCGTATCTCACTCGGAAGTGCATCATGTAATATATGAATATGGAAATTATGTTATATTTACAGAGAAATATGAGCATTGGACTACAACTCTGGAGATCAGGGTTTAGTTCCCCACTTGAGCATAAAAGTCCACTGGGTGACCCTGGGCAAGTCATACTCTCTTTAGCCTCAGAGGATGGCAAATCCCCTTAGAAGAAATTTGCCAAGAAAACCCTATGATAGGTTTGCCCATGGAAACCCACTGGGTGACCTCAGGCAGGTTATACTCTCTCAGTCTCAATCAGAATGAAGGATTTCTTGTACAATGTCTAAAACCTTGCAAAGATTTTTGAAATCTTTTTCAAATAATTGTGAAAAATGCTAGGAGAAGAAACTTATGAAAGCCCCACATGCCCCATTCAGCTTAAGAGAACCTGAAACTCTCAAAATAAGTGCAGTATTTCTTTCAATGGAACTTACTGTCAGACAAATAAGCATAGAACTGGATCTAGTGCCTTTAAGATATGATACATTAAAGGCTAGTGAATTTATGGGAGCATAAAGTCTCCTGGGCTGGAACTCACTTCATCATATATATTGTCATGATTATATCTGTATAATCTATTGCAACTTTCGTCCTAAGCATGTATACAAGAAGAAAATCACACTGAATGAAATGAGGTTTCCTACTACACAGGCATATGTAAGACCACGGTCTGAATTATTCCCAAGCTTCCCAGTTGCATCTCTAGAGAAACAATATTTAAAACATTAAAAGGGCAGCATGAATGATAGAGGTCAGATATTTATTGGCATTAGTACATTCACTTTTATTGCTTGGCCCAAGGTGACATAATTCATCATAAAGACAGCATAATTGTCTTTGAATGTTATAAAAGGTGAAATTCATTCTCCTAGAAATAAAAGGGAACACTGCAAAGCTCCTCTTTAAAAGGAAAGTGTGTACATTTGAGGGGGGAAGAGGACTGGTTGATATAAAGCAGGGGGCTTTAAATTTCTGCCCATAAACCTGAAGTAAAGCTACTGAGAGTTAACCGGCAATGAAGACTGTAATAACTTGAAATTAGTTTAGGTATCCTTCCAATCTCGTTTTTCATGTTGTAGGACTATTCATCATGAAATGTGTTTTCCTCCCTGGGAAGTATTCCAGCAGGCTACTCTCTGAATGAAAGCAATAAAGGGACAGTGAAGGTACTAAATGAAATATACATTATATCTTCCCTAGGAAACTCTTAGGCAAAGGACAGAAGGCACAGAGTTCATCTTAAACTTTCCTTCCAGCCACACAGAATTCTGAAGAGCCAATAGGGACATTCAGCAAAGTTTTTATGCTACAGCCCTTCCTTGAAAGGATCTTTTTATTTTCTGTGCTTGGATATTTTTTAAAGGTAGGGGAAATGTGTGAATGCTCTGAAAATGTGACCCTCCGTTTGCAGTCAAAAGTGCCACAGTACCAGAATGTTATCCTGCACAGCAGTCTTGAAAATTAGACAAATGAAGGCACCTCTGACACTTTCCGATCTACCATGTTTAACTTACTACTGACAAAAGCATTCTCCTTTTGACAAGCTTTACAAAGAAAGTGATGGAAACGAGCTAAGCTTTATTACAATACAACCAGATAAAACTGTTTAGACAGCAGGAGCGGCTCTCCTGGAGATTTTAGTTTGAGAAGACATTCAGTTTCTATTGACATCTAATAAAAATATGTGTTATGTCTGTTGTAAGAGGGCAGGCAGCTTACAGCATGGACTGGGGGGGGGGGATTCCTGACAATTTCTGATCTGGAAACACCCTAGCTCAAAAAGTCACCAGTTATTACTGGCATAGAGATAGCCCAAGACATTTGGTTGCTGGAGGCACAGAATAAGATGGGATCTGCTCCCACATTTGATACACAAATGCTGGCTAAAATGATGTTAAACCTTATGTCAACACTGCTGACAGCATTCCCTACTATTCTGGAAGCCGCAAGATTTGTTTTAGTCATACGTCACCTGGAATATTGTGTCCAGTTTTGGGCACCATTTTGTTTATGTATTTATTTATTTATTGAGCATGTCCAGAAGAGGATGACCAAAATGGCGAAAGGTTAAGAAATTATGCCCTATGAGAAGTTGACTTAGAGAGAAGAGAAGGCTGAGAGATGACATAATAGCCATGTGTAAATATTTGAAAGGATGTCATATGGAAGAAGAGAAAGCATGTTTGCTGCTGTTCCAATGACCAGGACACAGAGCAATAGATTCAAACCACAGGAAAAGAGATTCCACCTAAACATTAGGAAGAACTTCTTGAGAGGACAGTGGAATATGTTGTCCTGGAGTGTGGTGTAGTCGTCTTCTTTGGAGGTTTTCAAAAATAATTGAATAACTATCAGGAGTGTTTTAAATGTGTGTTCTTGCATGGCAGGGGGGTTAGACTGGATGGCCCTTGGGCTGTCTTCCAGCTTCTAAGATGGTATACGAGAACAGGAGTGGACAAGGTGTGGCCGTGCAACTGCATGTGAAGGAGAATTTCCTTATCCAGTAGTTCTAGAGATTAGAGAGATTAGAAAACCATGCTGATGAATCAAGCACCCCACTTTATTGAAAGAAATGCATATGTACCACAATCCGACAGGCCAGAATCTGAACTGAATGGAGGTCCTGAGTGCAGCTCTTGTACAGTCTAATACAAATGGGGCCTTGTGGTGGGGTAACTTTCCATCCAACTCACATTCCTAACTAGATGTTTACATTGTCATCCTAGGCCAGTGATGGCGAACCTTTTAGAGACCCAGTGCCCAAACTCAGTAGCATTCTAGGTGTCACTGGATGCCAAGGACAAGACCTCTGGGGATGGGACCTCTGAGGACAGGACTTCCAGGGATGGGACTTCAGCCTTCCAGGGGGGTGGGACTTCTGGGGCAGGAATTCAATCTTCCAGAAGTGGAACTTCCAGGGGAAACCCCAAGGCACACTCTCTTAGTCTCAGGCTAGCAATAGCAACCCCACCCCCCAATGAAACTTGCCAAGAAAACTCCATGATAATTTCACCTTAGGGTCACCTAAGTTAGAAACGACTTGAAAGCATCACACACACACACACACACCTCAGCCTCAGAGGATGGAAATGGGAATCCCCCTCTGACAATGCTTGCCCCGTGATAGTTTCATCTTAGGGTCCCCAGGAAAAGGTGCTCGGAAGGGAGGGAGGATGCTCTGGGCCCATAAGTTGGAAATGACTTGGAGGCACACAACAACAAGCGTACTAAAGCACAGAAGACACAGCACAAGAAGAAGAGCAAACAGAACCAGCAGTTTGCATGTGCAGCTCTGGAGACCAGGGCTCAAATTCCAGCTCGACCATGAAACCCAATGGGAGACCTTGGTCAAGTCACACTCTCTCAGCCTCTGAAAAAGGCACTGGCAAAACCTCCTCTAAAGCAACCTTGACAAGGAAACCCCAGGATAGGGCCTCCCTAAGTAAGAAAGGACTTGAAGGCACACAACAACAATACTGGGTGGCCCTGGGCAGGTTATATTTTCTCAGCCTCAGGGGAAGAAGGCAATGGCAAAAGCTCCTCTGAAAAATCCTTGCCAAGCAAACAACCCCATGATAGTTTCGCCCTAGGGTTGCCTTAAGTTAGAAAGGACATGAAGGGACACAATAACCTGAATGCGCCACTCACTCGCTCATCTGAGAGGCACCAGGAAAAACCCTGCCACTGGGATCTGGGGAAAGCTCCTGCTCACAAAAGATCATCTTCCTGGGAGCTGGAGGACCATTTAGCTAAGGGCCAGGGCGGGGCTCCTTCCAAAAGTGTGGGACTTCTGGCTAGAAGAGGTGGGGTTCCCACCCAGAAGAGCTGCACATCGCCCCTACTTGTCATGACTGTTTTCCATGAGAGAACTGGGCTGCAACAAAGAGCTGGAATGGCTATGCACACCTCCCTGGCCCTCCAGCTCCCCAGCCTGGACCTCCCTGGCCATATGCCCTCAAAGATGGCTTCACGTGCCAGAGAGGGCACATGTGCCATGGATATGCCAACACGGACCTAGGCTGTTCATCAAAACTTACCTTCTACAGACTTGTTCTGGACTCCCTGCTATTAGAAGTCCTTTAACACTTATGTGCCAAGGAAGAAGAGACATGCTGGGTGTAACTAGCAATAATAGCTTATTTTGTTGGGAGGAAATCTATCTATCTGTCTTTCTGTCTGTCTATCTATCTATCATCTATCTATCTATCTATCTATCTATCTATCTCTATATTAATGTCAAGGAAGGTTTTTCCTAACTTAGCCCAAGCAAAATCATATTAGTGTCTCCTTCCCCTTCATAGGCTGAAATAGTCCTGAATTAGAAGCATCCTAGTTCAAAAAATCACCAGTTACCACTGCCATAGGGACAGCCAAAGATATCTGGCTGCCTGAAAAAAGGACAAGGTGGCACTTGAATCTTACTTCAAGGCTGATGGAAGCATCCCCTTCTCTTTTTGAGAGCAACAAGATAGTATAGAACAAGAGTGGACGAAGTTCAGCTCCACAATAATATGCAAGCCCTGAAGGTGTTATTTTGGGCCCCAGCATCTCCATGCTCCCCCAATCTATTTTTATTTCTGGCAAAAACATTATATATTGATTTTTTAATGTGGTACTTCACTTATTTGCTTATTCACTTTCCTTCATATGCCTTGTTTTTGATTTAGGTTTATCAGAACATAAAAAAACATAGTATATGTAATATAGCCATACATAAACTATATGAAATGAATTTATATTTGTGCTTTTGGATTTTGTTTTGTAATGTCCTACATTTTTCTTTAATGTCCTACATATTGTGGTGCCTTTTCATCTTTTGTAGTTATGACATCTGGTCACCTTGAGCAGAGGGCACAAAGAATACCAGCTGGGGAATCCAGTGTATATACTATTTTGGAAATAAAAGCACCTAAAGGTTTGCAAAATACATCTCTGATCACCCGTAACCCTGTGGACTGTGGGTATGGGTGGATATAGTAAAGGATTGATGAAATGTTCTATACTTCTATTGATATGAAAGAAATACAGTCTTCCTTGGCTTGCAGCTTTTGCAATCCCTCCATGAAAATGAGATCACTCCTAAGGCTTTTTAAATGAAACAAAGGTACCTGGCAGCCATTTGCAAAATCCTGACTCATTTTTTATCAGCCAGTCTGAAGCATAGCCAAGTAGACAGAGAAGATAAATGTTGTTATTACTTGGAATCTCTAGCAGAACACCCCGAAATGCTGACAAGTCACTAATCTCAATAAAATATATCTAAGTTAATTATATGTGAGGAATACAAGTCATTCGGCAGATTGAGATCAACAAGACTCTGTGAATGAACATTTTGTTCTTTGCTGTAAAGGAGACAAGTGGTTCTCCCTTCCTTTCTTTTTCACTTAATTATGGGCACGCAGGACCAAATAAGGTGCAACCCAGGAAGAAACAAGCCATTTTTCAAAACTACAGGTGTTGACAGAGTGTACTTCATACACTTGCTTATACCCCAACCTTAAATACACTACATTTGTTGTGGCAAATTTGAGCTGGTAGATTAATCCACAAAGTTTTGCAAACCCACTTGTAACCACAGCTGAAAACTGGGGTTGGGCATGATGATTAATACTAAATAACAAAAATAAACTAACAAATAACCATGCAGAGGAAGCCATAGCCAGTTTGTTAACATCTCATAGACAATGAGAACAAATGCTAAAGTAGATTCTGGGTCTGATCCAGTATGTTTGGTTGTTGGTCCAACATGGTTGGATTTTAAATAGTTTAAACTCTAGGTTGTTTGACTGTTTAATGCTATAGGCTGATTAACTGTTTTAAATAACGGACATTGAAACCAGTACAGATTAAAAATCCGATAGACAGGCATACGAGGGGGGTATCGTAAAGTTTTAATGATCACCTTTTAAAAAAATTGACAGAAAGTTTGTTTTGATTTGTAGTTGTTAACTTATCTCTACATAGTCACTATCTAGATTTATACATTTTTTCCCAGCGTATCTTGACCTTCCGAATACCTGATATTGTAGAAGTCTGCAGATTGCGCCTTACGAGGGGTATCATAAAGTAATAATTATCTCCCAGAAGTTATTACGGCATATTGATGAAATTTTTTCTGTGTCATCATTGGTCCCTAAGTGCACATTGCTGAGATAATCAGCTAATGGTGTCCTTTATTTTTGTGGCTGGCTGTGCCAGAAGTGACTAAAATGTAAAATTCTCATTAGGCGCAATTTGCAGGCTTCTACAATATCAGGTATTCGAAGGGTCAAGATAAGATGGGAAAATTGTATAAATCTACATAGTAACTACATAGAGATAATTTAACAACTACAAATCAAAACAAACTTCCTGTCAATTTTTTAAAAAGGTGATCATTAAAACTTTGGATACCCCCTCGTATCTCAGTTTTAAAAGCCTCTGTCAAAGAAGCTCCTCTTAGAAAATCTTTTAAAGCATGCACAGCCCTCATTTTCCAGGGTGCCTGGCTGAACTCACATGGCCAGGCATCATGTTTCAATGTCAGACATGGGGACAGGGGGCTTCTCAGTATGAGCAATGACACAGAAACATAAGGAGTGTGCTGGAGCCATTTAAACAGCCAAGTTTTGCTACAAGTTTTTCAGGAAGTTTTGTGGGAAATCAGGGGTCAAACTGACCTACATTAAGGGCTGTTTATGGGATCAGGCTGGATCTATCAGATCTACATTTGGTCTACCAGGATCTGGCCCATTCCTAATCCCAGGGTTTTGGCTTGCATTGTCCAAACAGGACAACACAAGGCTGGAGAGCTTTTTAGCCCATGTAGACAATTCCAAACTATACTTAAGCAGCAGATGTAGGATACAGGCCAGTGTTTTCACGACAGAGGACAAAAACAATGACCTGAACCCAATTGTTAGTTCCAGCTCTAGTAGACTCACTGAACAAATTGAATTGACATAAGTGCTGACTTCTCAAGATTCCATTGATTCAACAGGTCTATCTAGTTTGGACTAAATGTTGAATTTCAGCCACTGTGCCAGATGAAACATGCATGTATGCAGAAGTCTGTGATTCACCCCAGATTTGCTTTTCCTAGCTTTAGGTCACCAGACTACAGTTCCCACTCATCCTTGACTTCTGGCTAAGCTGGGCTAGGGATATTGGGAGTCACAGTCTAGCAACATCTGAAGAGACAATGGAAATATTGCTCTAAAGAGACTAACCTTCTCATGGAACCCAAATGGAGCAGATAGGTGCTACTGTGGTCACCTTTTCACAACTAAGTATCCATCCAATTCTCTCTTTACAGAGGAAGACCTCTATTTATTTGATGTATTTTCCTGATGTAATTTGTTGTGCAGAATGGGAAAAATCCCATTATTTCTGTGTGATATAAGCCCAACCTCTCCTCCAAATTTGTCTTGCAGGAGGGCTGGAATCTTAGAATGACTACTGAGGAAAGTTAAAGAAGAAAGTCTAAAAGCAGGGTTAAGGCTGAATATTAGTAAAACAAAAATAATGACCACAGGTATTTACTTATCATGAGATGATAAGACTAACTGAAAAATATGATTATGCTTGGCAACGTGGGAGACAGTGGGAAAGAGGAAGACCACATTACAATCAAGGAAGCCCCGGCCCTGAGTTTGCAGGACTGGAGCAGGGCTGTTGATAGGAAGGTGGCATAGAGGTCTTTCATTTATAGAGTCGCCATAAGTTGAAGCCAACTTGATGGCCATTAACAACAACAAGGGCTGGAATAAATGAGGGAAGAAGTCCCTTCCAGATATATTCAACTAATGTTAATATTGTCAAATCCAAGCTCTTGGTCAGGCCTTGGAAACACTGCCCTTTTGGAATACAAGTCCCAGAATCCCACAATCCTCACAGTAGCTGGAGACGAGGAAGCAGATTTCCCCAGTGCAGAGCCTGGAAAAGTTGCTTGTTTAGATATATAACTTCCAGTGTTCTTGCTAGCCATAGAATTCTTGGCCTTGTAGTCTTAGAAAATAATTTTCCAGGCTCTCAATAGATAAACAAAACAGACAAGCTGCAATAATCTGAATACAGGAGCTATAAAACTATCCATTGCTAGGGGAACAAAGACCTCCCTGATATTTTTGCCAATTGATGTTGTGTGTTGGCCTGTTGTTTCCACCAATTTAAAGAAAAATATTGTAAGAAAAACTTGGAACATTTCAGCCTGGAGTAAGTATTTATAACTGATCTCCTGTGTTTTTTTTATAAATGATCTACAGTGGATAAGCTAACATTATCTAAATTCCTATAGAGAGAGCCAAACAAGATTAAAAACAAACAATTAACTGTTGCAGAGTTTTTAATAGCTGCAGCATATACAATCCTTCAATTGCCAAACAGCAGTAAGATAGAATATATAATGTTGCAGCACCACAATTATATGCATTCTGCTGATGAAGCAATCAATATAAGGAAAGGGGGAAAAACATCTGAAAAATAATGAACCTCCTTGTTAAAAAGTAAACATACTTTGCCACTCAGACAGATTATAGATTAGCTTTGCAGATGTACTTCTCTCTTTATTAAGTAAAGAACGACATAGAGAGAAACTGGTATGGCTTGATGATTAAATAGTATTCTCAGGATTATTAAATTTTATAACGACACCAATAGTCCACCTTTTCCCAGTTCAGGACTCAATTTGTGTTTTTCTGTTACATGCATAAATTACATTTGTAGCAATAATTCAGTTTTCCCAACACAATGAGCCCATTTGTGGTTACAGTGAGGACGAATAACGTGAGTCCTGGGTGGGACTTTTGAATGTGTGGTGGGAGATAATAAAGACAGTCTCATTCTTCTTATCAGCAGGGAGCAAAAGGAATAGTTGGAAGGTCTGTTGGCCATGAACACTGTCTTGGTAATGGGTATTAAGAAGTAGGGAGGAGACTGAGAAGGTTAGGGTTGCCAAAGTGATATGGCTAATGCTACACACTGATGTATTTTTAGAAACCTTAGGAAAAGTGTCTAGAGCCTGGAAATGCTTCTTTTTTGGACTGTAGCTCCCACAATCCCCCAACCAGCATGGCTAATCTGTTAACTCTTCCTTTGGCAGGGGCAGAACACATCATGAAGAAGAAACATCAAACTGCAAGGAAGAAGGACATGTAGAGTGGGGCCTCGGGTCTTGCTATCTTGATGGGGTGGCCATGTGTCCAACTCTGGAATCACTAATGGAATAGCCCTGCAGTCTCATCCCTCCTTCTGCTGTAGCCTGATAGAATGACTGCTGCTAAATGCCATATGAGGAAGTTGCCGAATGGAGGTGGTCTTTTAGTAAAGTCAGTTGAGAGGCTATGCACTCCCATCTCTCCAGTATCTCATAATAAAGCAGTATTTCATAATAAAGTCGACAATGGGGAATCAGAATGATCTTTATAGACTCTTTGAAAAAGGCTAAGGTGTTATGAAAGGGTGGAAGAGAATCTCTTCCCAACCAATGTGAGGATAGATTGGATGGGGATAGATTTCATTTTAAAACCATTTATCTATGTTGCAATATGTGTATTCAGAATCAGCCTTTGAGAGCTGTATCTATTTTCTTTAGAGGGGGGTGTTGCTCAGTTTCTATTGACAATGAATGCTATCATATGAAAAATTATATCTTGCAGAGAGAAAATTTCATTCCAACTAGCTGGCTGTCTCATTTGTGAAATCCCAGCAATACTATTTACACGGAACTTTACTGGTATTGCAGTTCACTGATGCAAGTAATTTTTAGCCAAATAAATCTCCAGTGAGGGATGTTTTTTAGTTAATAGCCTGCACAACAGAGGGAAACTGAGAGAGCTGCTGCAAATTCTGGCTTAGTTTTCTGCTGTTCTGCTGAAGTAAAAAGAGATCATTATAGCTTTCTGGTTTCTGACCTGCTGACATTGTCCTGTCAATCAAACAGATGAGCCCCATGCCTGCTTCTCAACAGAAAGTAGCTTGAATATGTTGACTACTTCTAAATAAACTGCCTATTTATTTATATCCTGACTTTCTACCAATACAGAGATTCAAGGCAGCTAACAACAAATTTATAAATAAAAAGGTTTTTAGTATTATAAATGTAATGTTAAAAACAATTAAAATTAAATTCATTAAACATTTAAAATATTCAAATGTATTTTTTTTAAAAAAAAAAAACCCTCTATACATGCCTTAAATCTGTGTCCCAAATTTGTCAGTTTGAAATTTTTTTATCTTTTAAAGGACAGCAGGGATGGGGGCATCCTGGCCTCTTTAGGGAATTTGTTCCAAAGGCTGGGAGTAGCCACTGAGAAGGCCCTCTCCTTTGTTCCCACCAAACAAGCCTTAGAGAGCGATGGGACAGAGAAAAGGGCCTCTTCAGACAGATTAGAGCACTACTATGCTCATAGGCTTGCTTTCTTCTGAAGGTGAGAGACTGCCACTTGCCCAAAGTCACTCACTGGGTTTCCATGGCCAAGTGGAGATTTGAACCCTGGTCTTCAGGGTCTTGGGACTACCACACGAGCCCCATTTCCCCCTCAATCATGGAAATCAATGAAAATGCAAATATATCAGTTTTGTAGTAGCTGTTATCACAAGTCTTTGCAGTCACGCAACTGGGTCTCTTGCTGCCATTTCACTCTCATCCTGACTCCTCTTTAACCCTGCCTCCCTGGCCTATGCCCTACCCAGATTGGCTTATTTAAATTTTATTTTATTTCATTACTTTTTCAAAAGCAGTCCTACAGTTCTGGTAATACAATTTAAGTTTTAAAAGAAAGATATACCAAACAAAATATCAGGCTGCTCAGGAATAATGAGGAAGGGGGAGAGGAGCCAGTGATGCCACTTGACTACTAATTGTGCAACTGCCAAAGCAGCGACGTTTCACACTTGAGGAGTCCTAGGACTGCCACGCCATTGGGACCTATTGCCATTGGGATCTAATGAGGTTGCCTCTGTCAGTGAAAAAGGACACCCTAACTACACTTGGCAGACATAGCAGCTACAAGTTAGAAGAGAAGTCATGTGATAAGTATTGCCAAAGGTGATGCTTTATCATTATATTGTTGTTGTTGTGTGCCTTCAAGTCATTTCTGACTTATGGAGAGCCTAAGGCTATCCTATCATTGGGTTTTCTTAGCAAGATTTGTTCAGAGGGGTTTTTTTCATTGCCTCTCCTCAGGCTGAGAGAGTGTGACTTTCCCAAGGTCACCCAGTGGGTTGCATGCCCAAGCCAGGAATCGAACCCTGGTCTCAGAGATTTAGGGGCTGAACAGACCACCCAGCTGCCTCTTTCTTTGTTGGATTGGGACCACAGCAACCACACACCTTGGCCCTGATCTGACCTTCCTGTGGCGCAAAGGAGCTGCAAATATGGCTCCTTTTTGCATCACGGAAAGGATGCCATCACCGCTGGTGCCATGGCTTTACGGTTCTCCTTTGGCACTGTGCCATCTGGACACAGTGCCAGAGGAGCACCGTGACACTGCCTGCCATGTGGTGGGGTGCATGGCGTCATGCCAGCATGAGGATGCCACTCCCCCACTCTGCCCCAATGCTGGCCTTTGATGCTAGCCTGTCAAGGCTCTTAGTCCAACACTCAAGCCACGATGCTACGCTGGCTCCTTTATGACTATAATCACCATTTAAAAGCCATGTGTAGTGAGTGATCTCTCCAGGCCAACAGTCAAACCACTATGACACACTTGTTCACCAATGGATCATTTACCTTATTACATTTATTATATATTGCATACACAGCCACAACTTACCTTAATCTACCTAATACACAGCCACACCTTGCGTTAATCTTCCTTCCCAAAAGTCCATAACATCCCAGTGCTGGCCTTTTTGGACTAGTGAGTACATTTGGAATTCAGAGAAGGTGCCACAGGCACCATCTCATTTTTTATAATTCCCCTGAATTGAAAGTGGGGAGCTTTCAAAGACATAGGTGTGTTGGTCTGGAAAAGCAGTATGCAAAGGGATGTTGTAGACCTTTGAGACTAACATCCCTTTGCATAGTGGGAAGCTTATTTGCTCCAGGATAAGTCCTATGATCCTGAGAGAAATGAAAGAACTTTGGATCTATAGTTCCAAAACTAACACTAATCCACCCTTTCCCTGGGACATTGGCAGCAACTCTGTTCTGGATTTCAATTCAAAGTTTAAAGGACCTGTCCAGGACATTGCCTTTAACATTAGTCTAATTACCATAGATAGCTTTCTTAATGTTCAGACATTAAAAGTCTTCTTATGATGGGCTGCATCTGTACTGCAGAAATAATCTGATTTGACAGCAGTTGAACTGCCATGGCCAAATGCTATGGAATTCTGGGAACTGTAACAAAACTCTGGTGTCCCATCAAACCACAGTTCCCAGAATTCCATTGTATTTGGCCATGGCAGTTCAACTGCTGTCAAATCAGATTATTTCTGCAGTGCAAATGCAGCCATGGATAGTTCTTTTAAAGCTCAGACCATGGGAGCCACTAGTTGCCACTGGCATGTTGAAATCTGTGAAAGGAACTATAATTATTCCAGAACTTGAGGATGGTATTGTATGAATTGTCTGAGTACCAGTTTTGTGCCTTTTTGGCAATTTTATTTTAAGTAAATTCTGTTTTTTAAAAAAGATAAATTAACAAATGAATACTAAAAAAGTATGCTATTATAGAATTCCCATTTCTTCTTCCTCCTCTTCTCCTCTTCAGTAAAAAAAAAAAAAATCCAGCATTTTTCACTTTTTCAATGCATCTTAAGTGTCAAAATACTTTGAATACTGGAATGTAGGAATGTCTGCAGGGAACTTTGCATACAGTACCAAATCTGGATGTAATAAGAGGCTGCCTAGCAAAGCTTTTTCCTGGATTATGGTCTATATTACTATATCAACATTATTCCAGGCTCTCAGCATGGATATGTGTAGGTAATGGCAAACCTCTATGGCCTCATAATAATTTTTGAGCTTAGTGATAGCCTGGGTTTTTTTAAAGTATCATTTAACATATAATCTCTGTGTAGGCACCTGTAACTTCATTTTCACCCAGATTTAACATTGTTTTTGTAATGTGGAGCATTTAGGACCCAAGCAGCTTGTTCTTCCAAATGTTGCCATTTGTCACCTTTTGCCTCTGCCACCAGCTGTAGGATGAACATACTCCTTTAATTAAAAAGTGCATCTGTAGACGTACTTCACTATTTATGTGTGACAAATCACGCCACTAGCCCTGTGGGTTTCTCATGCTACTGAACAAAAGTGCTTTTTGGGGGTTGGGTGAAAAGTACTTTGGGTGAAAAGTACGTACAGGGAAAATCAAGCAGGAATTCATTTTACACAGCTGTTTGCTGTGTTTTAGGAAAAGCGGAGAAGCTATATATGTAACACCTCCCATTCCCCCCCCCCCTTTTTTTTTGATCTTCTCTTACCTAAGGTATTTTTGCTGTTATCTTCTGAATTCAGTTTCTAATGAACGGAAACTGAATCTGTAATCCTGGTCTGCTTTTCATCTCACTTGAGGCATTTGCAAGAAGACAAAGCCAAATATGGGTTGTCCTCAGTGATGAAAAACCAACTGCTATGCACTGCATTTTCCTGGTCTGCAGTGACCCTGTTAACACCACACACATCAAAGTGAGATCAGCATAACCACCTAACCACATTTCCCCCTGGTAAAGTCACTTTGGTGCTGGGAAATGGCCCACATCTCTGATCCTTTGCATTACAGTATTTTTGGCAACATGATGGTGTTCACATACCACTTATTTTTTTCCCCCAATGTGCATGCAAATATACATTTTTCTACTTAAGTGCAAGAAGCCAATCTCCATTCTTGTCCCATTCTCTGCATTCCTATAGAATAGCTTGTACCAGTGATGATCAGGTCACTGTCCACCAACCTGTTCCTGATGTTATGGATTCAATTTCCAACTCAACCACGGACCTCATGGGGAACCTTGGTCAAATCACACTCTCTCAGTCCCAGTGATAGCAAGCTTCCTTTGAACAAATCTGCCAAGAAAACTCCATGATTAGGGATTGCCATACATCATAAACAACTCAAAGGCACATAACAACATTTAAAAAAAAAAACACTGCATTCAAAATGTCCAGCTCACAGCAACTATGAGATTAGTACAATTTCTTCTGGCAGTGTAGACAAGCCCCATGAAAGTGTCTCTGAGGGAAATGTTCTTCTGGCAAATACTTTTGACACTAGCCTAGCCTTCCATTTGCTGTGGTGCCTAAGACAGCTAGCTTACTGTCAGTAAGGATGAAAAATTATAGCTATGAATTCCCAGAATCCACCAGCCAGAATAGGGTTCAGTATGTTAACTATACAACAGAATAAGGGGGAAATATGGTTTGACATTTATGGATTTATAGCCATCTTGGAAGAGCCAACATGGTGTAGTGGTCCAAGTGTTGGACGACAGAGTTCAATTCTCCGCTGAGCCATGGAAACCCACTGGATAACCTTGGACAAGTCACATGCTCTCAGCCTCAGAGGATGGCAAAGGCAAACACCCCTTTGAACAACTCTTGCCAAGAAAACTTCATGATAGTTTGCCTTAGGGGCACCATAAATCAGAAACAAATTGAAGGCATACAACAACAAGAACTACAACAATCTTGGAATTTCATTATTATTTGTTTTCATATTTTAGTAGAAAAACTTTAAGACATTACAATATTTTTTCTTTTTTAAAAAAAAAATATAAAAAGTATTCCAAAGGGCTGTTATCATTTCTCTCAGTGCAATTAGAGAAGCGAATGTTGAAGTGACAGGTGATTGAATGCAAAAGCAATGAAACTGAGGATGTAATGAGGTGGTAAGAAACCAGTAAATGAATTGCCCATGAGTTTTTAAAAGTGAAAAGGCAGGCATGAATTGCCTGCTCCCTGAATCTGGGCTATGACAATGGAGGAGAAGGTTTAACTGAGGACTGTGAATCTGGTAAGGAGGAGTATCCCTCTTCCCATCGACCACCTAACAATCACACTGCAGCTGGAAGTGATGCCATATGATTTTCCTTCTAGTTTTTGGATAATTTGTGGCTTTTTGGATGAGTTTTGGGTGTTTATTTTGAGGCTGGGTTTTTTTGGGGGGGGGCACCATATTGTATGGTAACTTTGAGGTGTTTGGGGTCATTTGGGGTAAAAACAAAATCACCCACAATTTAAAAAAAAATAATGGAGCCAAGGGATCTTCAGGAGAACTTACAGAGACCACAATATGAGATCCCAAAAGCCACATGTATCTCATAGACTGCACTTTCCCCATACCTGCTTTAACTTTTTCCTAAACTGCCTTTTCAAGCAAATTTCTGGAGTTCTGGGCAAAACAAGCTGGTGTTTTAGTTCCAAATGCTTTTTTCAAAAGAAAAATCTGGGAGAATAGGTTCTAGTGTGCATATTCTAGTATCCAATATAAAATGGCTTTCACATTGAGACCTTGAAGTGGAAGAGATATCCCAGTATCAGACACAGTATATCTCATAGAAGAGCCAGACATCATCCCTTTCATTGTATTCTTTACAGGGCGGTTTTCTCTTGCCTTTTTGTCTTTTACATATCCAATTTACACTCATTGTTCTAATTAAACAGAACGAACATATGTCAGTCAAAACAGAGACTTCATTCTCTGTAGGTGTCACATTCTTCTCTCTACTTTGGCTAAGCCTCTGGGAAAAAGCATCCGATTCTAATATACAAACCACAACCTTTCCATAGTTCATTTAAGTGGAATTCTTAACAATATTCAAGACACAATCCTTTACCAAGTTGAACCTCACTTGGAACATAATCTTCAGATTTTATGTCAGGATCATCGACAGAATGTGTGCTCCATTTTCAGTCTTTATGTCTTGAATTCCTGTAGGTTATTCCAGGATTGCAGTAGTGCTTAACGTCTTTGATTCTAGAGCCTCTGACATGTCAGTTTCATTTCTCAACCTCTTTATTTCCATGCTTAAATCCAGCAGAGTTCTGGCAAGTTTGCGGTTCTGGGACTTCATCTCTAGCTATGAGGAAACAAAAGATTATAATGGTTTGTAACAGGCAATCATCATCCAGAAGGACTTAATTAGTACCAGAGATTAGCCCTGGCACATTTTCAATGTTGTGACTGAATGAAATGATTGTAGTAAGAAAAGATAAAAGCACCCCTGAATAAGAGCAGACGGCATCTCCCTCATCACTGAGTCCAAAAAGCCCCAAAACAAGGCCTGTAGAGACAGGCCAGATCTGGTAATGTTTCTGATGCTCTACCCTAGAAAATAAGTGAAATATGGCTTGTTTCCAAAGAAATTTTCCCCCATTAACATGTGAGCAAGTGTGATAGCTATGGAATCCAGAGCTTTTCGAATTACTGTTTATAAAGGAGTTTGTTCCTCTTATCATTCCGAGGTCTGAAACAAAGTAGTTCATTACTATTACAATCAAATGTTTTAAAGGTTTATTATGTATTTCCTTCTTTCCCAAATTTACGTTAAATAGCTGCTTTTTAGTTACTTAAAAAAAAACTCAATGCAGTCAAAAGCAAAAAAGTTAAACGTTTTTAAAAGATGCTTTAAGTTACTTTTAAAAAATCTGGCTGCAGAATCATGAGTTGTTAATCTGAGAAAATCTTGTAGCACCATAAAGACTAACAAGTTTATTCTTCAGAGTACATTCCATGAAAGCTTATGACAATATAAATTTGTTGGCTGCTGCAAGGTTCTTTGTTGGTTTTGCTTCAACAAAACTTCTAACCAAGCTACCACTCTGGAAATTGTTTTCATATAAGATATATTGCTGAGGGCCATCCCAATGAATTTTGCTGCAAGAGCAGCAATGAAGGCAGTGGGGAATAATTGTTTCCATGCTTAGGGACAGGAAATCTGTCCCCAAATTTTAGCTCAACATTTCAAGGAACTATCCAAGGTGCTGAAGCTATTTGGGGAGATGAATACAGCCCTTTGGATAGCTCTGTTGAAGTTCAAACTAAAATCCAGAGTGGATTCACCACCCCATTGACATGGAAGCTACCAGGTGCCTTGGCACTCTGGTCAAGATTATTAGTAACCAAAGCCAGCCATGATCTTTTGGCACATGAAACACAAAATCCCACAAGCCTGTTTTCCTCAGGGAAAATACAGTGATAACAAATTTAATGACTAACTAAATGATGTCCTTAGATAACATCCCAATTTGGTTACATGATGTGCTATCTCTCTTTGCTTAGTGGTAGATCTGGCCCTGTTGTTGGTGTTTTGTTGTGTGCCTTGAAGTCATTTATGACTTATGGTAACCCTAAGGTGAACCTATCATGGAGACCAACCTGTGTTCCTTCTTGGGCCAAAGAAAGAGCTACTGCTCCAGGGCTTGCTTTGCTTTGCTTTCCTTTCCTTTCCTCATTCCTTTTTCCTTTAATGTTGTGTCTATTATAAGGTGACTCTATGGAAAAAGATTGCCTTATCTTTCTGTACAAGACTTACAAAATTCCAGGTGTTTTATAAAATTGACACGTTACAAACAAAATAAAATTGACAGCTCTGGGACCACAGCCCAGCACTTACTCTCCAAAGCTTGAGTTGCCTGGTCCTGAATTCTAAGTTTTCATAGGTCATCTCCAGGAGGAATACAAGAGTGAAAATTCTCCTATTTTGGTGAGCTCACCTCAAGACAAGATGTGTGCAAATCTCCAGCTCAACTAGGAAAACAGTAGCTTGCCAAAATTTACAAGGCTTATTTGATTTGTTGCTGAAATTTGCAAAGATTCTCCAAGGAGTCTGTATTGAGTATTTTCATAGTGACCTTCTTCCTTTCTTCCCAGCCATTTTAGTGCCAGGGCTCACCTTCTGCTCTGCATCCACCTTCTGACTAGAAGCCAGTAGGCTTATGTATGCTGTCTCACTAAGTATGTGAGAAGAAATAATCCTCTCATGTCACCTTGATCTGGGAACAGCATCTTTAGCTAAAATTTCACTCTCAATTTCAAAAGATAAAAATATGTTGCCTTTGTGTATGTGTGTGTCTTTGAATTACAAGCTGTGGTTGGTACATAATGACTTATACCTAATTACATCATTATGGGCTGCCCCTAGGTCTAGGTTTTGGTCCAGAAATGCCAATGCCTGGGATGACCCTTAGCTGGCAATCCTATTGTTAAGTGTCATCAAGTCAACATCAATTTATGGTGACCCCAGGAATGAGAGAGGTGCAAGTCACCCTATCATCAACAGTTGTGCTCAGGTCTTGTACTTTCCCATTGCCTTCTGCCTTGCCAAGCATTGTTGACTTTTCTAGTGAGTCATATTTTTTCATGATATGCCCAAAGTTTACTCATCTTGATTTCTAGGGAGAGTTCAGGCTTGATTTGCTATAGAACACATTTATTTATCTTTTTAGAAGTTCACAGTATCCATAGAACTCTTCTCCAGTACCACATTTCAAATGAGCTGCTTTTCTTCCTATCACTTTTCATCACAGTCCAGCTTCCATAACAGAAACGGGGAAATACAATGGTGCAGACAATCCTAACTTTAGTATTCAATGATATATCTCTACACTTCAGGATCTTGTCTAGTTCCTTCACAGCTGCCCTTCCAAATCCTAATCTTCTTTTGATATCTTGACTGCAGTCTCCAGATTAATGACCGAGCCAAGTTATGGAGAATCTGTAACTATTTCAATGACTTCATCATCTGCTTTAAAGATGACAATCCTACCCATAGACCAAAAAAAGATGCTAACACTGCCATTCATAGAATCATAGAGTTGGAAGAAATCACCAGGACCATTCAATCCAACCCCTGCCTTGCAAGAATACACAATCAAAGCACCCCTGACAGATGGCCATCCAGCCCCTGATGAAAAATTTCCAAAGAAGGAGACTCCACCACACTCTGAGGGAGTGTGTTCCACTGGTGAACAGCTCTTACAGTCAGGAAGTTCTTCCTAAGGTTAAGGTGGAATCTCTTTTCCTGTAGTTTCAATCCATTGCTCCTGGAAACTTGAATTCACTCCATCTACCCAATGTGCCCAAGCCACTCACCAGTTCCACACGAAGCCAAGCAATGGCTCCCTCTATATGCACCCTCCGCAGTTCCTCTTGGGCAACCTGGGCAGTGTTGCCACTGCCTGAGGGTTCAACTTCTCCAAGCAGCTGGGCACTGGCAACTTCCCTTGATCCCTGTTCTCGGAAAGCTTGGAGCAGCCTCAGTTTTATATCCTCCAGCAGCAGACTGGAGAAACTCTCCTCACAATGGCTCTTCTCCATGCTCATGCTTGCCCAGGCCTCATCAGACAAGGAGGCTGGGAGGTGGGTGAGATGGAGAGAGATAGGAGGGAGGGAGCCTGATCTGCTCTCATCTGCCTTTCTCTCTTCCCCATCCCTTTTGTTTTCTGTCTCTGGGTTACTCTGTGGTTCCCTTCTGCAGAAAATCTCCACCACCACCCCTCCTCTTCCCTCTCTATCATCATGCCAAAGAAAGTGGGAAGCAGGAGAGGGAGGGAGCAACATTTCTGACTGTGGGAATTCCCCCCCCCCCCCCCACAAGTCTATGTTTTGCTTGAAGGAAATCGACAAGTAATCAAGCTTCTAAGGATGTGATCAGTTATTTTAAAGAATTTTTTTTTTTAAAAAAAAAAATTCTTTCCCTCCAGCCCTGTTCTTTGCTACTGTGCTCAACATTTCCAAAGTTCAGAACACGGTGATTAAAGCAGTAGCATATTCCAAAATGTATAATCTATTAAAACACAAGGCATTACCAGAGCAGTAAAAATGTTCTTTGTAATGTTGTTGCCGTTGTTGTTGTTAATATAATTTAGAAAGTAAAACAACAACAACAACAACAAAACAGTGAGCTTTGCCAAAGGCATTCAGTCTAAAATATATATACACAGAGAGAGAAAGGAAAGAGAAATAAAAACAGAAAGCTAATGCAGTATAATTGTAAAACAAATCATCTGGAGAGAAATGCAAAAACTAATGCAATGTAATATAAAGCAAGCTGACAAATATTTATAATCAAATTATACAAGATTATAAAACAAAATGAATCTGAAATTTCAAAAGCTCTGGAGAACAAGGAAGTCTTTAAAAGATATTTAAAAACAATGAGGGAAGGAGCCATTCATAAATGTTCAAGGAAGCAATTCCAGGAGTAAGGAGCATCAAGAGAAAAGAGATAAAACGTTCCTTTCTTAGATTGTAATTCTCAGAATCTCACACGCAGAGATTCTGGGAGTTGTAGTCCAAAAAAGGAACTTGTCCAGCCTGTCATCTTAAAGTAATTCTCACTACTCAGCAGCACTAGCCATTCTTTGTTTGTTCTTATTTGCCATCAAAGTTGACTTTAACTTACGGAGATCCTAGGAATAAGAGACTTTCAAGAGGCCTGGTCATCAAATGCTTTTGAATGCATAGCGGTAGAGGATGTTGTTAAAATATTTTGTAAGAACTGGAGCTGAAGGGGAAAAGATGCAACACTTCACATGTTGGACTGTCGCTCTGTGCATTCTTCACCATTAGCTATGCTGGTTAGGCTTGCTGGAAACTGCAGTCCAACAACACTTGGAAGACGATATCATTCTCATCCCTGAACTAGAAGCTTTGATGCTGTATGCCTTCAAGTCATTTCCAATGTATGGCAACCCTAAGGTAAACCTATCATGGGGTTTTCTTGGCAATAGAGGAGGTTTACGATTGTCTTCCCCAGAGGCTGAGAGCATGTGACTTGCCCAAGGTCACCCAGTGGGTTTCATGGTCCAGCTGGGCATCACACCCTGGTTTTCAGAGTTGCAGTCCAACACTCAAACCAATATGCTATGATGGCTCTCAGAAGGACAGACAAAGTAGCTCCTTCCACTGAAGCACATTAAGAACACTGTAAGAAAGAGACAAGTGACAGTGTTAGAAATGGAAAATTTAACTTCAAATGTTATGTTTCTTTAATAGCCAGGAAAACAGATACACCGGGAAGGATGTTCTGTGTTTCAACATTCTACACAAGAGTACAGAGCTGTTATTTCAGTAAACACTATTAGTGGGGTCTGCACTAAATGTTTCATCCTGTTTCAAACATGGTCCAGATCCACACAACTCATGGAGAAACTATACCTATTTGTCCACTGTGAAACATCTTTGTGAACCAGTTTACCTTTTGACTGGGATTCCAGGAGACCAGAGTTGAAATCCCTGCTTAGCCATGGAAACTGACTAGGTGGCTTTGGTAAGTCCCACTCTCACAGCCTCAGAGAAAGGCAATGGCAAACCTGCACTGAGCAAATTTTGCCAAGAAAACCCATGATAAGGTCACCATAAGTCAGACACAACCTGAAAGCACACAAGAACAATAAGTGATTTAGCTTACCTTGTTGTTTTCAATGTGCCTTCAAGTTAACTCTAACTTGTGCCAAACCTAGCACACGGTTTATTTGGCAAGGTTATTCAGAGGGGGTTTATTGTGGCCTTCCTTTGAGATTGAGAGAGTGTGACTTGTCCAAGGTCACCCAGTGGGCTTCCATGGCTGAGCTGCGATTTGAACCTTGATCTTCAGAGTCATAGTCCAGTGCTCAAACCACTACTCCACCCTGGCTCCATTTGTTCTTGATGTTGATGCTGTTATTGTTGTATGCCCTCCAAGTAATTTCCAATTTATGGCACCCCTAAAACAAACCTATCATGGGGTTTTCTAGGCAAGATTTGTTCAAAGGGTTTTTTGCCACTGCCTTCCTCTGAGGCTGAGAAAGTGTGCTCCATTATAAGACCACAAAAGAAACTATGGTAATTTGTCATATATTTGTCCTCTTTCATGGAGCACCTTAGAGAGCCTGGAGCTAATAAAAAAGGGCTGACAAATACACAAATGGAATTGTGATGCAAAATGCCAAGGCCAGCCGAATCTGTTAAGGGAGGAACTAAGCCCTTGTTTTGTTGTGAAAATGAAGTGGTGATAAAGTTCCTTGTGACTATAAACAAGAAGAAAAGCATGGCACAGACTGTAGGAGCTGTACTCAAAAAAATTTTAACAACGTCAGCAGATTTTTCTCTTCTTCTTGCAGTAGTTTGGGGTGGGTGGAGGTGGAGTGGAAGAATGTTGATGTGTGTGAGCAAACTGTTTTTGGCGAATCTAAAAGGCAAAGATTTATTTAGATTTTCCTTCTGAAATGAACTTTGTGATACTTTGTGATTTAATCCAGAAGGGAGATGTGCCTGAGATTCTACTTCTACATGCAGATCACCCCAGCTCAGGGGTGGGCACAGTGAAGCCCATGGCCAGCCCCAGACATCAAAATGGTTTTGGAAAAGGCTCCCCAAATTCTTCTGGGGTCTAATGTTGGCCAGTGCCTCTCCCTAATATAAAAAAAAAAATGCCTTCCACAGAGGCATTTGGGGGCATTGCGAGAAAATTTTAAAATATTTTTGTGGGGGTGTGGGAGGAGGAATAAAACCCTCCAAGGTTTCCAAGTGTTCTGAGGACCTCTAGTCTTGCACAGTTGCTTATCTCAATCCTAGGCAGATTGAGCTCATGTGGAGTTAGAGAAGAGAAAGAACGAGCTTAACACTGATGTATTTACCAAAGGCTGCATCTACACTGCAGTATTAATGCATTTTGAGACTACTTTAACCGCCATGGCTCAGTGCTAGGGAATTTGTAGTTTTGTGAGATATTTAGCCTTCTCTGTCAGAGAGCTCTGGTACCACAACAAACTACAAATTCCAGGATCCCATAGGATAGAGCCATGGAAGTTAAAACAGAGTGAAACTGCATTAATTCTTCAATGTGGTGGCAGCCTTTGTCTGTGAATGTGGAAGTTCTAAAGCACTTGCTAAGTTAAAAATACAAATGCAGCCTAGGAGTCAAACTCGGGGCACTGGCCATAGAGAGTGAGGCTTTTCCACGTACATAGTAGATTCTGACACTTTGCTGTTCAGGTGCAAACATTCAAAAGCAGAAACAGATATGGGCAGTTTCCAGATAACCCAGCAAGGACATTTTCCCCAAATTTTGCTGCAATGAATAAACAGCACAAGCAGGGAGTGCAAGAACAGAATTCTCAGTTGCTGTGTCAACCAGCATAGCTCATTTTGACTAAGGTCTGGCCTCTTCAATAATCTATGCAAAGATATGGCTTGACAGACCTATCATTTGTTAAACAGAGAGAAAATGCTTGACCTTGCTTCTAGAAGGAGAGATAATGGATTAAGACACATGGAAAGCTGCCAGGCATACAGAAAAAGAATAGGATTCCAAGACAAAATACCATAAAATCAGTCAAAGCTATGGGACAATCTGGCCATTAACAGAGAAGAGAAAATATCTGAGGAAATTATTCAGACTGATTAATGATTCTTTGTTGTGGTAGTAAACATGAAGCAGGGCATTGCCACAGCTAAGTTTCTTAACTCCCTTCCCTGGCACTAGGATAGAAAGGAGACTCATCATGCACACACAGCACTGTCCATAGTTTCCAAGAGTTAAGGCTAGAGCAAATGCCTGCTAATTAAGCAGTTGGCAAAGTCTGTCATTTTCTTCAGTGTCTTGACCTCCTGGCATTTGGATACCACTGATGTCTTAACAAATATTGTAGCTGCTCTATAGGCTACATACACAAAGGAGAGCGATGCAAGCTGCAGCTGGATTGCTCTGGGCACCAGGAGAAAGAGCGGGTGGACTCTGCTTCCCAGATTCAAGACAAAATAAAAACAGTAGCAGGAGTAACAACAATAGGAATTCTTCTGGTTACACAATGCTAGAGATCAAGGAGTTTTTGTTGTTGTTGTGTGCCTTCAAGTTGTTTCTGACTTATGGCAGCCCTAAAGCAAACCCATCAGGGGATTTTCTTAGCAAGGTTTGTTCAGAGGAGATTTGCTCTTGCTGCCCTCTGAGGCTGAGAGAGTGTGATTTGCCCAAGGTCTGCCAGTGGGTTTCCATGGCTGAGCTGGGATTTGAACCTTGGTCTCTAGGGTCGTAGGCCAACACTCAAACCACTAAGCCATGCTGGCTCTCCTAAGATAAACAGTGCACATTGTTTTTTTCTCCAAGCACAGAGCAGTTTTCAAACTGTTTTAAAAAGGCTTGCTCCAAATCCATGTAAGAATTTATATTTATCTACTCACATATGTATGCATGTGCCTTCAAGTTGCCTGTTCCCTTATGGTGACCCCATGAATTTCATAGGGTTTTCTTAGGCAAAGAATATTCAAAGGTGTGTTTGCCAGTTCCTTCCTCTGGAACATAGCCTACAGCAGCTAGTATTCATTGGTAGTCTCCCATCCAAGTACTAACCAGAGCTGTCCCTGCTCATCTTCCAAGATCAGATTGGATCTGGTGCCTTTAGGGTATGTAGGTGATCATATGAACTTTTTTTGACCATATGAATTTTTAAATGCCTTACTAAACAGAAAAAAAAAATTCCTTTTCTGCACTATTGTACCCAAAGAACTTTTTTTTTTCTTTAAAGTTTCCATCTGTTCTCCCAAACTGAAGTGAATCAGGAATTGGAAAACCTTTGTCCTTCACATGTTATGGTCTACAACTCCTATAACCCTTTACCATTGGCCGTGCTAGGTAGCACATAGGGGAGCTGTAGATCAAAGTTTCCCTGTTTGTGAACTATATTTTTTGAAAAAAATGCTTGCCACCTGGTCCAGTTAATTTTACAATTGCCTTATGTGAATAGGAGTACAGGAGTGTAGTTATGGGGGCAGAGGGGTGGGGGGCAAAATGAGAACACTGATTCCTCAGATAGGAATTCTGCCCACTCAAATGAAATTTTCCTTGTCTTCAGAATTCTAGCATTGCAGAGAGTGACACAGTACAAATGGTTCACTTTAAGTTACCACAGTGGTGGAAACATAGGGATTGAAGGAAAATTTCATTTGGAGGGGTGGGCAGAATTCATATAAGGGGCAATGCCCTTATTTTGTCATCCTTCCACAATTGCTACACTCCTGAAGGCAACTGCAATTAGGACCAACGAAGACCAGGAAAACATATCATCCAACTGTTATGAGTTGGCAGGAACAGTCCCACAGTTAATGATCTGTTATCCTACTTTTTCAGCTGCTTTCAAAATGTCCCACTTTCCCCATTTGTCCTCAGCGAACTTCAGTTGCTGCAAACTGAGTTCAAAGTGCAAAAGTCCTTTGCTTTCCTTCTCACCATTTGCCATATTGTCTATACTCTGATGTTGCTTAGCCAGACATGTCCCAGTTGCAATCTGTGAAATGTTGGGGGTACTGGAACAGCAGGTCTTTCCACCTGCAGAAAGACTTCTTCTCCGTTTGATTTTAGTTGTCAACCTATCAATGCTAGATCAGACACAATCCAACATACTCTGATAGCCTACTGATAAGAGACATTTCCTAGTTTGTCCCACCCAATTCATCCTTTAACATTCTTTTCAGAGAAGTCTGGGGCTCTTGTCACATTGCAGAAATGAGGCACCACTTTAACTTCCATGGCTCAATGCTGTAGAATTTTAGGATTTGTAGTTTACTGTGGCACCAGAGCTCTCTGAGGGGCCTAAATAATTCACAAAACTTCAAATCCCAGAATTCTATAGCATTCCATAGCATTCAGCCATTACAGTTAAAGAGGTGTCAAACTGCATTAATTCTGCAGGTGCAGCCTGAAGGGTGGCTGAGTCCACTTGTACATAGATGTATGAACATAGAGATTTAATTCAGTGCACACATGACCATTTACCATAGCTGATAAAGAAAAAATGTAGAAACAGAGTATTGGTAGATAGCCAACAGATCATGCATTTATAGAACGAAAGTAAAATTAAGATGAAAAGATTTATTGTAGTAGAACATAAACTCATAAGTCACATTCTGCTGCAATAAATGTCACTTCACTTTACAATTTCACTCTACAATCAAGGGGAGCGATAGAAAACAAAAAATAATTCCCTCCGCTGTAGTGTGCATTATTTAACATTGCAAATCCACCTTTTGTGCTTTTTATGTTTCTGCTTGTCTAATTAGATGGAAATATGTGCATTTTATAACACTCTTGATACCACTTTACTGTATGAAATAAAACACTAGGTTTTGCATTTTTATCTCTTTGCATTAACAGCTCCCAATTAATTTCAGTAAAAAGTTGAACACTTTTTTCATTAACAATTTTATGGGCATTTTCAGAGTTTCAGAACAATTTTGTTTTTCATTGACGACAAATAATTTAGGATTCAGTAAGCCCCCAGCTCCCCAAACCCTCAAGACCTGAATGAGACAGCTAAGAAAGCAAAAATCATCTACATACACACAGAGAGAGTATGGAAAAGTAATTGTTGGACCACAATCTCGATAGTTCCCCAGACAGTATTGCCACTGGGAGCTAGAGTTTTATTTATTTTTACTAAGCCATGATGACCCCCCCCCCGAGCTCTGATGCCACAACAAACTACAATTCCCAGAATTCCGTAACACTGAGCCATGGCAGTTAAAGTGGTGTCAAACTGGATTATTTCTGCAATGTTGATGCAGTCTAAATTAGCTCGAATTTATGAATGAGAGATCTCCATTATTTCCCTGCATAGGCCTTGCAAACTCAGGGCTGTGGCTTCCTTGGCAGTCAGTGCATCCATGTGCTTCTTCTCATGCTACTGTCTTCAGATTTACCTAACATTATATCCAAAGTACAATGTCTCTGTTTAGTTATTTTGGCTTCAAGTGAGAGTTCAGATTTTAGGTTAGGGAAAATATTATTTATTTATTTATTGCCACTTTGCCTGAGCCTTTATTGGTAGGAAGACTTCTCAGGCTGAGTGCCCCTTGCTTTTTGACAGGTCTTTAAGTTACTACTGTATTATTAACATCCAAAATCCACAAAACGGTGGTACCTTTATTGGGCCAGCTGAGATGCACATTATACACGTTGCAAGTTTTCAAAGCTCCACTGGCTCCTTCATCAGGCAAAGGTGTTAATAATCTTACAGCAGGGAAAAATTGGCAATATTAGTCATAGGCCTGCATTTTTCAAGATGTTGTTGGTGCTGTTCTGACTATGGAGGGATATCTGTGCAAGCAGGCAGGAGGTAAACTGGCCTGTAAAAAAACCCCTAAATAACAAACATATTAAAATTACTATTATTAATTTTAAACAGTTAAAAAGGCAATTTAAAAATAATGATAATTATAATTTTAAAATATACACACACTCCATTTAAAAGACCTTTTATTATGGATAGTTAACAGTCAAAAGCCTGGGTAGACAGTTTTGCTTGGGGTATAGCACCATAAAAATGTGACTTTTTATATATATATTTTATAGCAAGATTTTATCTCTTAAGGCAATAAGATACTTTTAAATCTGTATGGACAATGCCAGGAAAATGTCTGATTGTAGCAGTTTATGAATATCTATGATTGCTTCCTGGTTTTTTTCTAAGTTAACCTGAGAGTCAATTCTACTTGTTTTCTGGAGGTATACATGCACACACCATCTACTGTTATTTATATACTTTGCTGTTCTACTATGTTGTGATCAGCAGACCATAAAGAAAAGATCAATCAATACTCTTTGAAGAGGTAGACCTGAGTGATCCAAACCTATTGAGCGTTTTAGCAAACACAAATATCTGAAACTTCTAATTGAACCCCAAATGGTAGCAAACAATCAATCAACAAATTTAAATCAAGATATAACTGACAATTTATAGGGCAACAATCGATTGATGAAGTCACTGGACTGACTTCTATTGATTGTTGTTGCAGCACAACCAGTGGGTGAACAAAGACAGCTACCTTTTCACACTACTGTCAATTTTTTCCAAAGATATTTTGTGATACCAGCATCACATGTTATCTATCACTACTAATGCTCTTCCATTGTGCTAAGAGACTATAAAGAGCTCTTGTGTGAAAGTTATCATGTGAACCAGTTACTTTACTTTCATCCATGAAGTGAATGAAGATATGCAGCAAAATACAACCAAATCCAGATGTAACAGTACAGGAACTTCTTGAGAAATTCAATACTCCTTACCTAAGAAAAGGGTCAGTTAGCTTTATACCGAATGTGAGCAGCCTAGATCTCAAGGGAAGCTATTTTTCTGTTGTCAATGAAGTTGAGATTTTATTTCCTGACTTTTATTGCCCCCTATCCCCACATGGCTAAGAAGAGAGTAGGTTCTGTCATCATGGATTCCCAAATGTTGGTGCATCTGAGGAAGTAGACTTAAGTCTACGAAAGCTCATTCTGCCAATTTCTTTATTTCAGTTAATCTCAAAGGTGCTACATTATCTCTCTACATACTGTTTTTACAGACTAACACAGCTATGTCTTTGAATTCTATCACTTCTAGATAAGCACTTTAAGGCTTGCAGATTTTAAAGCAAAATGATCCTACCCGCACACCTGACAATGTGCTATGTGAAACAAACTGAGACAACAAACTATTAAAAAGTGAGCCCATAGAGAATATTGTCCCTGAAACTCACATATGAGCTATAACTTTCCTTTATCTTTACTCTAGTATTTTTTTTAATGTAAGCAGCAGGTTATTCCAAGATTTATATGACCTAATTCTGTGTTGGTGTGCAAAGTGTCAGAGGACTCTTTCAGACGTCGGGAATTGGAAGTATAATCTAGGGTCAATCCGAACGCAATCATAGGGTTTGACGTTATTGCGAATTAAAGCTTCGCACGCAATTTCGGGCAAGGAGGGGTCATTTTCAGGAAATGGAGCGTTACTCCGAATGCAATGGGGATTCCTGTAAATTCGCTAAACAAGCGAATTTACAGGAATTCGCATTGGCTCCATTCGAAGTTTGGGAGAAATTCCTCCCATGTGAAAGAGATGTCAAACTGTTCCAGTATTATGTTATAAAATAAAATTGATATTGGAAAGTTTTTAAAAAACTGAAACCACTAACTATGGAAGCATTTCAGTGGAAGAAATGCTGAAAGAGGCTGCATCCGCCCTGCAGAAATAGTCCAGCCTGACACCACTTTGACAGCCATGAATCAATGCTAGGGAATTCTGGGAATTGTAGTTTTGTGAAAAATTTAGCTTTCTCTGTCTAGGGTTCTGGTCCCACAACAAACTACATTTCCCACATTTACATAGCATTGAGCCATGGTAGTTAAAGTGGTGCCAAACTGGATTATTTCTGCAGTGCTGATGCAGCTATTGAAACTGTCCTATATTCATTTGCACTATAATTTCATTAGGGATAATAGCCCATTATTCCTTCCTTTTTTTGTCCGTATCCAAGTTGTTGGATATGTCTTACACGTAATGACTTGCATGTCTTCAAGTCATTTCTGAGATGGCAAATTCAAAGTCATTGTTGTTCCAGTAAGAGGTTTGAAAAATAGTAATAATAGCAAGACTTTATTTAGCAATAGCAATAGCAGCTTCATTTATATACCGCTTCATACCACCTAAGCAGTGTCTAAGTGGTTTACAACTGTAAGCTAATTTTTTTTAAATTTTTAATTAAATGTATTTAATTAAATGTATTTTAATTAAAATTTATTTAAATTGTTTAATTTTAATTAATAAACTTATATGCATATATATGTGTGTGCGTGTTTGCATATATTTATATATTTAATAATATATGTGTAAATAATAATAACAATGAACGTAAAAGTTCTTTAAAAAAGTAAATTTGGCTTAAAGCCAGCCAGCTCTTCGTATTTGTTCAACACAGCGGCTACATCCACACTGGAGAAATAACCCGGTTTGGCCCCGCTTTAATGGCCTTGGCTCAAGGCTATGGGATTCTGGGAGTTGGAGTTTGTTGTGGGGTCCAGAGTGGGTTATTTCTCCAATGTGGATGACTGCTAACATTTTTTTTATTTAATTAATATGCCGCCTTTCTCCCCGCAAAAAGGGACCCACAAATAAATGCAGTTTTCCCAATTCACTTTCATCCAATTCCTTTTTATTTACAGAGAATTTTTATTTTTTTATTTATTTATTTTTAAAGAAATAATCCAGTTTGAGACATCTTTAACTGCCCTGTCTGGCTCAGTGCAAGGAATTGTAGTTCAAGTTTATTACTGTGTGGCACCAGAAGAGCAGCTTTCTTCTATTTCTGACAGAAAAGGGTAAAATGTCTCACAAAACTACAGTTCCCAGAATTCCCTGGCACTGAGGCAGGGCAGTTAAAGCACCCTGAGAGTGGAATAATGATAATAATAATAATTTATTTTTATTTTTATTTATTTTTATTTATTATTATTATTTATTATTATTATTTATTAATTATTATTATTATTATTATTATTATTATTTATCTGTAGCAGTGTGTGTGTTTTTGAACTTTGTATAGTCTCCCCTTTTGAAGGGGAAAAAAAACACCACAGTGTGTATATAGGAGAAACTGCGCATGCGCCTCAACCGACATCGCTCGTGCGCGCGCACGCAGGACGGCGTCCTCGCCGCCGCCCTTCCTACAAATCAACCTTATTGTCGGGCGCCTAATAACGTCGACGGCCGCGAGTTGCGCATGCGCAGTAGCTACCCTGGAGCCTCCGTCTAGGCCTGTGTGGCTGACGTCACGCGCCCTCGCGCAGGCGCAGTCCCTTTTTTTCTCAGTCTTTTTTTTTTTTTAACGGTAAACAAGGTCCTCTTCCGATTTTTGAACGGCTGCTTTGGGCGGCAGGAAGAAGGAAGGGCAGCAGCGTCCGCCATTTTGTTTGTTTGAGGAAGGCGAATCGGGGGAAAAGGAAGGGTTCGGGGGGGAGGCCCAAGGAAAAGGGAGCGGCGGCGGCGGCTCCGAGCTCTTCTTCTTCTCCCCCCCCCGGCCCTTGGAGCTTCCTGCCCCGCAGGTGAGAGCCTCGGAGGCTGGCAGGGATGGAAACCCCCTTGGCCCAGAGAGGGTCCTGGGAGAGCCTTATGGGCCAGCATTCCCCAATGGTTCCCCCCATGATCCTTTGGATTTTATTATTGTTGGAATGACTGTATTGGTTTGTTTTAACAATGGAGGGGGGGAATGGGGTTTGTTTTAATTCGCTGTGTGGTTTTTATTCTTGTAATGTTGCCTCAGTCTTATAGGAGAGGCAGGGTAAAAATGCATGCTATTATTATTATTATTATTATTATTGATATTGTTACGGGTGAGTATTCTGCAGTGTTTCCTTATGTGCAAATGTTCCCCTATATTTCTCTACGGGGAAATGTTTCCCCAATGATTCCTTAGGGGCAAATATTCACCTATAGTTTGTATGTACAGCACTGTGCATACCTAAAGTGCTATATAAATAAAGGTTAGTTAATAATAATAATAATAATAATAATGGCAAATACCCCCCAGTGTTTCTTTATGGGCAAATATTCCCCAATGTTTCCCTGTGGACAAATATGCCCCTATATTTCTCTGTGGGCAAGCATCCCCCAATGTTTCCCTATGGGCAAATATTCCCCTGTGTTTCCTTATTGGCAAATATTCCCCAATGATTCGCTCTGGGCAAGTATACCATTATTCTCTATGGGCAAATATCCTCCAATGTTTCCCTATGACTTAATATGCCCCTATTTTTCCCTATGGGCAAATATTTCCCAATGTTTCCTTATGAGCAAATACTCCCCAATGTTTCCTTATGGGCAAATATTCCCCTATACTTCTCTGTGGGCAAATATCCCTCAATGTTTCCCTATGGGCAAATATTCCTCTATACTTCTCTATGGGCACATATTCCTCTATGTTTCCTTATGGGCAAATATTCCCCAATGTTTCCCTATGGGCACTTGCTTTAGTATGTCCTCAGGTAGAGGAAACAATCCGCAGACATTTTCCCAAATGTGTGTTCTTGTTGATGTGTGCCTTCAAATCGCCTGTCGATTTAAAGGGACCCCATGAACGAAGGACTACTATTAGTTGTTACTGGGAGACTTGAAAGAGAAAGGATTAAGGTATAGATACAGCAAGGCTAAGTAAAGCAAACCATCCAAAGACATTATTCAGAAGTTGTTCTTGTTGGGCCTTTAAGTCATGTGTTGGGTTTGGGGTGACCCTGTGAATTTCCTCAGAGGAAGAAATCAAATATCAAAGTCAGTTTATTTTGCTTGAAGTGTGAAATCTATTTTGGAGTAACTATAGACAATATCTTGATGGAAACATCATGACAATATATTATCGCATGGTAGAATTGAAATGTGTGCATGTAAAAGTTTTATTTCATGACGGATGAGGTTGTTCCCGTCAAAGTAAAATACTGTGTTTTGCATTTATGGGCCCTTTAAAACAGTGGCCCCCAGACTGTACTCTTTAAGGGATTTTGGGCTTCAGCTCCCAGAATCCCAGACTGTTCTCCAAGATGGCTGAGGCTTCTGGGAGGTGAAGTCCAAAACCTCTTAAAAAGCACAGTTTGGGGACTGTGGCTGTAATTGATTTGAAGTTGTTTTAAGATACTACTTCTGAATAATGTTTGTGGGATAACTAGAAATTTGAAACATAAATGCTTGTATATTAGACTACAAACAGAATGAACGTGGCAGCAGATGCCCTTTCCATTGGACTGCTTAGTTTTCCTAATACATTTGGGAGCGAAGGAAGGGAGGCCAGTCCAGAACACACTGCAGAAATAATCCAGTTTCAGTCCACTTTAACTGCCCTGGCTCAGTGCTAGGGAATTGAGAAATTTAGCCTTCTCTGTCAGATTAGCTCTAGTGCCACAATAAACTACATTTCCTAGAATGCAAGTAGCAGCATATGGACAGCTACAATAATAAGAATTATATAGTAACTATGGCCAGAATCCTGTATGGGAATTATGTCTCAATCAGTGGACTTACCCACTGTGTGTTCTCAACTATAATTCGATCTCGTGTATAAATTAAGGGTGAGTTTTAGGGCCAAAATTATGAGTTTAGATATAACCCATAGATAAGTTGAAGATAAAACTTAGGTTCATGTAACAAAGGATGTAAAGGATGAGAGAAAAGAAAATGATGCCAATGCACACCACTATTTTCCCACATATACATTCTCGCAGAGTGAGTAGAGGTGATTGGTCTGTCTTTTAGGTTCTCCCAGGATGGACTGAGCTCTCACCTTTTGCTACTCTACTCAGAGAATGGGATGGCTCCTATTTTGATAAAAGATAAAATACAGTACTTACACTGACCTGTGGATAAGTTAACCCTGGAGTTTTGGGTCGATTTTTTTTCACTAAATTTTTTAGATGTATACATGAGTATATACAGCATGTGGGGGTTAATGCTGGGTAGTTCTGTAATGTCTGTATCAAGTAGAGAGCTTTTACACAACTACTTAATGGAGGTGGAAAAGTAACTGGTGTGCATAGAGCGATCTTGCGGGTGTGCCATTACTCATCTTCACAATTCAGTAAAAGGGTTCATAGCACCAATGTTATTTAGTATGCATAAAGTTATGTTATGTAGGAGATGATATAGAATTTTTGTCACCAATTGTATTTTATTTATAAATATTTAGACACACCTTGAAGTTTACGTACTGTGTTAGTATCAGGACACTGGGTTTTCTACAAAGCAAAAGTGTAGTTCTGGATAAGACAGCATATGGATGCAGTGAGGCTTTTTCCTAGGTAATTGGATATAGGGACTTTATTGAGTTAAATACAGTATTTGAATTCGAACAAATTCAAAACTTCATCCAGAAATTATTTTTAGTGAGAGCCAGTGTAATGTAGTGGTTTGAGTGCCACAGTAGGATTCTGGGAGACCAGGGTTTGAATCCCCCTTCAGCCATGAAATCCTACTGGTGACCTTAGGTAAGTCACACTCTCTCAGCCTCAGAGGAGGCCAACGATAAATGTCCTCCAAAGAAATCTTGCCAAGAAAACCCTGTGATAAGTTTGTCTTAGGGTTGTCATAAGTTGGAAACAAGTTGAAGGCCCACAACAACAATTACTGAATTATTTGTAAATTTTGAAAAAGATAACAGTTCAGTTGCATCCATTGATTATGTTCTTCTAAAAAATGAAGTGACAGAACCGTATCCATGTGTTCACTGGAAAAGGAGAATGTGTTCTTTGTGGTAACAACTGTATGAGTGATGTGGAACTTTGGGATAGTGCAGAGTTTCTGGGCTTCCTGAAAAAGCTCTTAGGATTTCTTCAAAGGACATTTATCATTGGCCTCCTCTGAGGCTGAGAGAGTGTTACTTGCACTGGCCATCAGTGGTTTGACAAAATATGCATTGCTTTTCAGTCTGAGATGAATCTAATGTGTTGAATCTCATCTAGTATTCACTCTTACTAGAATTAAGTTTGGATCCAAGCCATAGTTTTCAATATTTTAAATGTGAAAAGTGGATCTGTAGGTATGCATGACGATTTACTATGTGAGCAAAAAGGCTATAGGGACAGCTGCTTGATACAGTCTGTAACCTGACATTGTGCACATCAGTGCTCCAGGCTCCTAGATATACCGTGTTTCTCTGAAAATAAGACAGTGTCTTATATTAATTTTCGCTCCCAAAGATGCGCTAGGTCTTATTTTCAGGAGATGTTTTATTTTTCCATGAAGAAGAATTCACATTTATTGTTGAAAAAAATAACATTTATTATATACTGTATATATATTTATATAGAAAAAGCTAGGTCTTACTTTTGGGGGAGGCCTTATATTTAGCAATTTAGCAAAACCTCTACTAGGTCTTATTTTCAGGGGATGTCTTATTTTCAGGGAAACAGGGTAGGGCCTAGTATTTCCAAAGAACAAATCAAGCACCATTCATGTAGCTTGCTGCTAGGTGTTATATCTGAAATTCTAACTATGTGAACTGGTCTTTATATAGGAGTAGAATTCATAGCTTCTACAAAGTAACTAGTAAGATTTATTGTTATGGCATTATTGTTACATAATATTTTGTATACTTGTATTTTTTTACAGATTTTTGCATAGAGAGTAGACACCATGTTCTACGCTCACTTTGTCCTGAGTAAGCGAGGGCCGCTAGCCAAAATCTGGCTGGCGGCCCATTGGGATAAAAAGCTAACCAAAGCCCATGTCTTTGAATGCAACTTGGAAAGCAGTGTGGAGAGCATCATCTCACCAAAGGTATTATTTGTAGAATTATATTTAATTTAAAGGTAATGGATTAAATCCAATTGTTAGTTTTTATTTAGAGTAATCCCATTAAATTCATTAGACTTATACAAGTGTTGATTTCATGTGTTTTCATTGATTCAGTGGGGCTACTCTAGTTGGGACAAACAATTGGATTTAGCCCAATTGGTTTATGTAATCTTTTGATGTTAGAAATATAGGTATAAAAACACACTCACTCTGTTGTTGTACTATCCAACACAGCATAAGCTGTTTTGCTACAAGAAACAAATATTTAAGACAGGATCGTGTCTCTGATTTCAGCCAGCCAGATACCTCTCTGGGCAATCAGAGTAAGATGTGAAGGAGATGGCTTTCTCCTATTTATCTATAGTATTGCATTCAACAGTATATTCTTGCTATAAAAAAGTCAATCTGCTGTCACTATAGTGTTGGCTGTCTTCTGAGAGCTTCTTTGAATAAAGTTTTGGACAGACTAAATCATTGGTGAGAGCCACTAGCCCCTCCAGGCTATTTTTGTATACAGTCCCTGTCCCTTCATTTTAAAAAAGAAAATGGGAGAATGACATGTTTCAGAGTGTTTGGGGATTTGATTCCCCTCTAAAATATAAGATTGTTGGCTATCTCCCCCTCCCCCCATTTCAAGTTACTTCTTTTGTGCATCCCATGGAAGATGGGAAGGTTGGGGGCGAAGATGTCCTCCTAGATCCTTCAAAACAGGTATAAGACTGATCTGTCCATGGTGACATTGGACTTAGTTACATCCTCTGTGGATTTCCTGTAAAACACTTCACAGCTGGCTCCCTTTATAAAATGTTTTGAAACTTTACCTGGTCCAGAATGCTGTTGCCAGACTATTGACCAACCCATATATGAAAAGCCACATGGCTCATTCACTGATTGTTTTTGGGCAGAATTGAAAATGCTTATTGTAACCTATAAGGCTCAATATGACATCAGTCAGTCTGAAGGACTGTATTGTGTCATACAATCCTGAGCAGGTTTTGATTCTTCAGGAAAGGTTCTACTTTCAGCAGGACCATACTTAGAAGTGTGACAAAACCATCTTGGCAGACTTTCTAAAAGAGACTTTAGACTTTTTAAAAATCATATTAATGTGGGCTTTTAATTGACATTTGACAGCCTATTGAGGAAGGTCTTTGGGTACAGGCATACCTCACTTTAAGGCACTTTGCTAATAAGTGCTTTATAGTTATGGAGTACAATGCCAGTTTCATACCCATGCTCAGTCTATTTATTGCATTTATGCACTTCCTGTCTCAGATAATCTTTTTTCATATTTCCTTTTGCATTGTGTTTTCAGCACAGCTGCACACTTAATAAATGATAATGTAGATATGCGTATAGGCTCCTATATGCATTGAAAAGTAAAAAAAAAAAAGACTGTGTTTCATGTTAATATGGCAGTTGTCTGGAACATAACCTGTCATATTAGCGAGATATACTTGTAAATGAGTGCTGTACTTTTTTTGTTCATATACATTTAAATTGCTTTTAATTTAAATGTGTTTTAATAATTCTGTTTTAAATCATGTTGAGACTTGTCTTAATAGTTTTGGGAGGAACCTGAAAAATAAATTAAATATATTTTTTAAAAAGGTAATTTTTGTAAACTTGTATAATAGTCAAGAATGAATAGAATTCTAGAAACGATTTTGTATCTGCCTGTTTTAACATTTTTGTTGACTTCCAGAGGTGAATGTATTTACACATCAATACTAAATATTATTAAAGAAATTTCTTATAGAATACAGATTACCACAGCTCATTGAATTTTTAAAGAGGAATAGCATATCACAGTGTTGGTGATATATAAAGGCTGGTTTTAGAAAATATTCCTCCTGAGAAATTAAACATAATAGTAAAAGATATTTTTATATGTGAGCTCCAGGAGTGACCTGTATTCCAAATATACTGTTTCTTGGATGTGTATGATTGTCAAGTACTAACGGTAATGCCCTTTTCAGGTGAAGATGGCTCTTCGTACTTCTGGACATCTTTTGCTGGGAGTTGTTAGAATCTACCACAGGAAAGCTAAATACCTTCTTGCAGACTGTAATGAAGCATTCATTAAGATCAAGATGGCTTTCCGTCCAGGTTGTGTACTTGATTTTTGCAAAGTTACTGCTATTGCATGAATAGTAAATTGCTCTGGAATCTGCCGTTGTTTAAGCATACAGCACGCCTGCTCCATACATGGGCATGCCCATACGCAGCTTCTTGTTTAAATGGAAGCTGGCACACGCGCCCACACCGTCACGAGCACGAGCCCCATTATATATCCAATGGGCTTATGCAGGATTTGCCTTACGCAGGAGGGGTCCGAAATGGATCCCCCACGTAAAGTGTGGGAGCACTGTACTTTCTACAGGAAAAATGCTTTCCTTATGTGATTCTCTAGCACTGCATTATTTTGTATGCTTAGGAGTATGGTCTATTATGCATAATAGGACATACTGTAACATTTTAACTTATACGTTTCTTAGTAACTAATTCATGAATTCATATTGCTTCCCCCCCCCCCCCCGATAAAGTAGTATTTTGAGTACAAAAACTCATGCTGTGATATTTGAGGTGTTGAGATGGTTGTTTTTTCCTCTAGAAATGCCACCTGATAAGTCTATAATGCCTTTGTTTACAGGTGTGGTTGATTTACCCGAGGAAAATAGAGAAGCTGCATACAATGCTATCACTTTACCAGAAGAATTTCATGATTTTGACCAGCCCTTGCCAGATCTAGAGTAAGCATCTGACTGACTGCTAAAATTATCTTGGAGAATTAATATTGGAATATACCCTCATACATCTACTTGTTGATCTTATGGGGTGTAGGGAGTGCAAAATAACTCTATGAAATAGTATTCCTTGTATGTTAAAAATCAGATTTTGAGTGCTTGAATACCGTCAGACACGGCTACTACATTGCTTTGGGGATGATTGATCATAATTGTCACCCTTTGGATTCTGTGAATAATAAGTCCATGTATTTCAGTTGTCCTTGAATTTTATAGTTGAGTAGATTCCACTTATTTAAAACTTGCTGTCCTGATATGAGCTGTCAAATGCATAAGACCCTATGTCTTGTATCACTTTGTAATCAATATATACTTTAGAAGCATTTTAGAGCATTTAGTTATATCTGAAAATAGCTCCTTTGAATTATGGATGCTTTTTCAACTGTGTTTCTTTCTTCTTTTTAAAGTGATATTGATGTCGCTCAGCAGTTCAGTTTGAATCAAAGCAGAGTGGAAGAAATTACAATGCGAGAAGAAGTAGGCAACATCAGTATCCTTCAAGAAAATGATTTTGGTAAAATATAATTATTTGTTATCAAGCGTATTTGCACTAGTTTTGCTACTGCTGTTAATAATACCATGGAAGCAGTTGACATACTGTATGATTTGTTAGACCAATGCCCTGCAAAAACCTGCAGGGAACTGGCTGTGTTTAGCCTGGGAAGAGAAAGTTATGATGTGACATGATAGCCTGGTTTAAATATTTGAAAATATGTCATATGGAAGAAGGAATAAGCTCCCCCCCCCCCCGCTGCTCCAGAGACTAGGAGCAAACTACAGGAAAAGAGATTCCACCTAAATATTAGGTGGTGAGAGCTTTTTAACAGTGGAATATTCTGCCTCAGATTATGGTAAAGTCTCCACTGAATTATAAATATCATAGTCATTAGAGATTGTATTAGTGTGATTAATTAAAATTAATTAATTCAAATTGGCCTCAATCTTGTCATTAAACAAGCACATGGGGTCTGCAGTCCTTTGAATATTTCTGATGGTCCTTGTACACAAGTTCAAAAATTCTCACTCAGATATGCTAGAGTTTTTATAATTTAAATTGTACTAGTAAAAGTTCACAGCACTTACGGTAATCCTAATGTGTAAATTAATGTTTGGGTAACATAGGTCATGGTATGCGGATGTAGGCCTAATTCAACTGTTAGCTCTAACTAGAGTAGACCTGTTCAGTTAATGGGAGCTTGTTATATCAATACATTTGTAAGATCTCTTGGTTCAGTGGATTTACTCTACTTGGGACATGTTGTTGGGTTTAGATTATAATATACTATTCGTAGTGCAGTAAAGTATTAGAAAAGTTTGGTACTAGGTTATTGGAGGTGTCATTCAATCTCAGTTTTTTTCATTTATGACTGCTACTCTTAACAGGTGACTTTGGAATGGATGACCGTGAAATGATGAGAGAAGACAGTGCATTTCCAGATGACATGTTGGATAGTACCAGTGCTTCCAACCTTCTGCTGGAGCCTGAGCAGAGCACTAGTCACCTTAATGAGAAAGCTAATCATTTGGAATATGAAGATCAATACAAAGATGACAATTTTGGAGAGGGAAACGATGGTGGAATCCTGGGTATGTTGCCAGTTCATATTTTGTTCCACTTAGGGCTTCTAGTCTTTCATGAATGTGGCTTTAAAGAGGGTATTGTATCTAAATCCATAAGCCTGCTCAAACATCTTAGAAATGTTGCTCTACAGCTCAAACTCATATGTTATATTTAAAAATTGCCCTTTTGTTAAAGGTTATATATAAGGAAGTATTTTAGAATTTCAACAGACTATTTAGGTTAATTTCATGTTAGTAATAACTAAAATTGTTTCAATGTAAGTCGAAGGCTTTCATGGCTGAAATCCATAATTTTTTGTGGGGCTTTCGGGCTATGTGGCCATATTCTGGAAGAGTTTATTCCTGATGTTCCTCCAGCAGAAAACCCCACAAAAAACTAAAATAGTTTCCTTTTCAAGATAGAGAAGTCGGCTGGGTTTTGAAGACATATGTATTTGAACCCTTAGGAAATGAGTTATAGATAGGGGGGGAAACCCAACATTTAGCTTGTAAGTCTCTACTCTCTACTCAAGAATATATGCTGTTGGGTCAATCCTGGCATTCTTTGCTTTCAGCAGTTTAGCTGAGTTGCTAGTGTAGGAGGTGGCTGAATCCAGTCATCTCCCCCAAAATTGCTTGGATTCAGTAAACCATTAATGAAACTGTGCTTCTAAGAGTGGTACTTTCCTTTCTGTTGCTATTCCTTCCCCACCATCATCACTAAAACAGATTTTCAGGAATGGAATTTGTGTTGTGGGGCTATAATTTGAGGAAGAAATTATAATACAGTGGTCCCCCGGGTTATGAAGGTAATCCGTTCCGGATTACCTTTCGTAATCCGGAAATCTATTTTCTGCTGGACTACGCGGCCAATTTAAAGGGGCCGCGCGGTTTTTCTTCTTCGCATCCTGGGGGATCCTTTGGATCCCGGGGGATGTTTTTTGGTCCCGGCGGTTTCGGGTCCCGGGGATTTCGTTCCCCGGGGGCTTCGTAACCCGGGGGACCACTGTAACATCTTTCCCACCCCACAACACCCACAAACACACACACACAACTGCTTTCTGCTTAGGCTAGGTATGGACCCTGAGAGTAAAACAAATATTTTAGAACTGCTGTTGATGTTTAATTATACCCCTTTGAGAAGCTGGAGCAAGTCCACAGGCAAGCAACCAGAATGGTGGAGGGTCATGAAACTATGCCCTGTGATGAGCAACTTAGGGATTTGGATATGTTTACCTGGAGAAGAGAAGGTTAAGAAGTGATATGATAACCCTGTTTAAATATTTGAAGTGGTGTCATATTTGAAGTGGTGTTGATGCTGGAGCGAGCTTGTTTTCTGCTGCTCCAAAGAATAGGACCCAAAGCAATGGATTCAAACTCCAGGAAAAGAGATTCCAGCTCAACATTAGGAAGAACTTTTTAACAGTAAGAGCTGTTTGATAGTCAAATATGCTGCCTTGGAGAGTGGTGGAGTCTCCCCTTTTGGAGGTGTTTAAACAGAGGTTGGATGGTTATCTGTTGAGAGTGCTTTGATTGTGTATTCTTGCATGGCAGAGGTTGGGCTGGATGGTCTCTTTCAACTCTAGGATTCTATGATTCTTCTTACAGCTGATAAGAGTGGTCTCAATTGACTTGTTCAAAATGATAATAATTTTTGTTTTACTGAAACTAGGGAACCCACCTTCTCCCATAACCATTATTTATCTTAATTTTTTTAATTAATTTTTACCACCCAGTCCCAGCAAATTAACAATATGATCATACTATATGTTAGTTATGTACATGTATTATCAGATCACCTATAAAATTTCTACCTACCTACCTACCAATTTACCTTTGTACAAATATATAACATCTATTACTTGTTGCTCAGTTTTTATAATACATTAATATTTTCTGTGCCAGAGATCCAGTAGATTAGTTGGAGGTTCATCTTCAACCTTTACTTCTTGAAGATATATTAAAAATGGGCACCAAATTGTCACAGAATTGTCATCCTTTAGTTTTCTTTTGCTATAAGAAAATGACTGGTTACTTTGTATCACAACAACCCTGTGTGGTGCATTATGATAAGGTGGTGAATAGAACTAGAAAATTCATAGATGGGTGTGGATTTGAATTGGGTTTCATAGAACCATAGAGTTGGAAGAGACCACAAGGGGTTTCTAAGTTCTGACCTGACATTCTGACTGCTATATTATATCCATAGCTTCAGGTCAGCAAGTTTGTTTCAGTTCTAGATGCTGAACAGAAGTGAAATAGATACAGGATTTGATTCCTTTTTAGAGAAATATGAACTTTGACTCGGTGATAAGAGTGTGCATGGCTTGGCATAGGAGCTACATTCTACCAGATCAGGCTGTTTGTTCATCCAGCCCAGTGACCAAATCTCCAGATTGTCAAAAAGTGGTATTAAATATCATATACTGCATTGACTGCATCCATACTGCAAAAATAATTCAGTTCGACGCCACTTTAACTGCCATGACTCAGTGAGATGGAATTCTGGTAATTGTAGTTTGTGGCACCAGACCTTGCTCTGGTGAAGTTTTGTCTTGACAGTATTGAAATACAGTCGCCCCTCCTAACTTGCAGATCTGAGATCTGCGAATTTGAATATCTGCAGGGGGGCGACTTTCGCTATTTTTAATGGCATGGGGGCTTGCCCCATTCAAGCCTATGGGGCTTGAATATGCGCAGGCCTCCTTTTTTGTGGGGGGGGGGTTCCGGAAGGGCTCCCCCGTGAAAACAGAGGGCCAACTGTATTGCACTTTTATTTTAATTCCTAAGTTAATGATTAATTTTATTGGACAGAGAAATTAAAACTTTCATTTTCTTGCTATTGAACATGAAGGTGTTCTAATATGAGAGAGCTTTTCTGCCCTGCTTGGATAGTTTGCATACCAAGCTAAATAAATTGAAGCTCATAAATTTTTTGGTTTGACAATGTGTAATAACTGCCAAAAGGAAAAAAATCACAAATTTTGCAGTTCTAATACTGTAATAACTAATATAGTACTAACACTTTGATATGTTATGCTGTCTCAGCCCTAATTTTCTTAAGTTGCCATTTCAGATGACAAACTTCTCAGCAACAATGAAGGAGGCATATTTGATGACCCACCAGCTCTTTCAGAAGGAGGAGTGATGATGCCTGAGCAACCTCCCCATGATGATATAGATGATGATGATAATGTCTCAAGTGAGTGTTGAATGAGTTCACTTTAAACACAGAAAAGAGATGCTGTGAATTGATATATTTATAGTAAGCACTACGGAGCCATTTTGCTGAAAATGTCTTTTGTGTGTATTATATTGGAGTGGGCATCTTCTCTGGCACTAGAAGATTGGGCAAAGTGCTTGAGGGCCAGATCCCTAAGGACCGTGGTCTAAGAGCAAGAGGTTAGAAGACTACTGAATAAAAACCAAGAGCTATTTTTCCTTTAATATTTATATTTATTAATGAAAGTTCGCCTACTGTTGACAAAATCGTCCCAACTTTATCTATTTGCACTTAAACATACTAATTTCATTATTAATGAAGTCCTCTCCACTCATTATTTACAGAACTCCTCCGACATGTACTTCATCAAATATTATTACATTTTTATATAAAAATTTTAAATTCACTTTAATATGGTCACTGAAAGTGGTACTGTCAACAAAATGCAATAATAACATAGTCAAAGGTAGTCAAAATGTAGTCAAAAGGATGAGTCACTGTCAATATAGCTTTTAGGCTGCATCTGCAACTGCAGAAATAATCCAGTTTGACACCAATTTAACTGACCTAGCTCAGTGTTATGAAATTCTGGGAATTCTAAAAATTCTGGTGTAGTGAACAGGCCGATCAATCAGCCAATCACAGAGCAACATGAGACCAGCCAAGGGGAAGCCGGCTGGACGGGGCTGTAGAGAAGCCTTGCAGAGAGAGTAAAAAGGTGTTTAATGGGTTTTTGGTTTTGGAGGGAAGGAGGCACATCAAAGGGAGCGTGTGCTCTTAGGGTTCCTGAGGGAACAATTTGGTGGAGTTTTGGTGACCAAGAAGGGTCTTAAATAGTCCAGGGAGGGACTAGATAGGCTATAGGGAGTCTAGTAGGAAGGGATTCAGGACAAGCCAGTTGTGGAATAGGGGATTTTGGTCTGCGTACTTGAGATAGGAATGCCTGTGTGGCTGAATTAGTATTATTATTTTAGGACAACCTTTAAGCAATAAGACAATAGTAACATCTTTGAAACTAATTTATTTCTTATATTTTATAATAAACTTTGTTGATGTTTTGAAATACTACTTGGCCTCCGTTTCAACATTTAAAACACGCTACCAAATATTAGTGCCTCAGTGGAGATTAGATTGGGAGTGATAAGTCTTTCATCACATTAATTGGTAGCAGTGGCCGGATCTAAAAGCCTAGGGTGCTGTCATCAAGGAAACTTAGGAGTGAACAAGAAAGTGTTCATTACATCTGGGTAGATGTAAAAATCAAGCAATTTAATGTACGCCAAAAGACGAAAAATTAAAACAGGCCAGTGAGGACCGGGGTTGTTCAGTGAACAGAAAATACTAGCTGACTCTTGTAGGTTGGGAAAGAACACCAGAAGATGAGTGGAATGGAAGGCCTGGAACCACCCCAGAGGAGCACTTCCAGTCATATTTTGTTAGAGAATGTCAGTTGTGTGTACTATTTTGGCTGTCATAGTTTACTGGAACCCTTACCCTTTAACATTTCGTTTCACAGTGGGTGGACCAGATAGCCCAGATTCAGTAGATCCAGTTGAACCATTGCCAACTATGACTGATCAGACAACACTGGTTCCAAATGAAGAAGAAGCTTTTGCTTTAGAGCCTATTGACATAACTGGTAAATAAGCATGCTTAATTTAACTTTTGTGCTTGAAAGTATCTGTGCTAGCAAAGTCTTGAACTTAGTAACTGCGAGAGAGAGCATCTCAATAAAATCTCAAGTAATTTAATTTAATGGAATGTCCAAAATTTTCACAGGTGCAGTAGGCATTTCTTCATAGTCAGTTCTCTGCCCTTGCCACAGTCTTAATTCAGAGCAACAGTGAACAGCTTTATTCTAGTTCCTGGGGTTGGCTGTTCTCTTTTAAGATTGATAAATTATTGAAAGAAAATAATTCTCCATATTTTAAATAATTAGTATGTAGTATGTTATGATTTTGTTACTGCTGTATCATAAACGTAAGTAAGCCATTTTGATTATGCTCATGTGTACATACAACAGTCAATCATAGCAGTTTGTCACTCAACCTCTTTTTAAAAAATTGAAGTTATTTATGTAGTGTTTGAGTCCTGTTGTTAGTGCTAACTAGAGTAGATGATTGTGTCGATGGATCCCTGAGATTTTTCTGTTGTTGGAATACTAAAATGAGCCCTAAAATTGTTAATACTGTGATTTTATTCTAAATATGACTTGTTGTGTGCTTTCAAGTTGTTTCTGACTTATGGCGACCCTAATGTGAACCTATTATGGGGTTTTTGGCATAGCTATCTTTATTATTTCCAGTAGCTTTAACAGTTCTTTTCTCTCTCCAACTAGTTAAGGAAACTAAGGCAAAGAGGAAGAGAAAGTTGATTGTGGACAGTGTTAAGGAACTGGACAGCAAGACTATCAGAGCTCAACTAAGTGACTACTCTGATATTGTCACTACACTGGATTTGGCACCTCCTACTAAGAAGTTAATGATGTGGAAAGAAACTGGGGGTGTTGAAAAACTTTTCTCTCTTCCTGCTCAGCCTCTGTGGAACAACAGACTGCTGAAGGTGAATTGAACATTATTGTAAAATAGTTAATAGCATGAATAGGAGATCCCTCTTTGGGCTTTTGTCAGCCGTATCAGTGTATCCATTCACAGGAGTTCTGAAACTTTGTTCAACGAAATACAGTTACAGAGCCCTGTACGGATTTGAACTCAGTATGTGACAGTTTAGGAAACTGTCAACCATGCAGCAACATTTTGGGATGAGGCTTATTTTCAGGGTCATGTCCTTGCTCTCAATTTAACCCTAAGTGATCTCTGCATAGGGCCTAAGTGTTACATGTCCCTTTTTAAATTGTTGTGTGCTCTCAAGTTGTTTTCAACTTATGGGGACTTTTAAGGTGAACCTATCATGGGGTTTTCTTGGTTTGTTCAGTGGGAGTTTTCCTTTGCCTTCCTCTGAGGCTGAGAGAATGTGACCTGCCCAAGGTCATCCAGTGGATTTCCATGGCTGAGCAGGGATTTGAATTCTGGTCTTCAAAGTCATAGTCCAGTGCTCAAACCACTGCATCACTGGCTCTCCCTTCCTTAAATGTATTTCCTTAAATACATTATAACATAGCAGCCATAGCAATTAACAGACGTTATCATTATATCATTTCTTATTTTTGTATGCTAACCCCTTTACAGTGGTCCCCCGGGTTACGAATCCCCCTGGGAACGAAAATCCCGGGATACGAAAGAGCCGGGGCCGGAAAAATGGCCCCGGCTTGCGAACGTATCCCCGGGTTACGAAAGAGCTGTCCCTTCCCCTCCGCCGGCGGCCAGACCTCGATCCGGCATCGGGCGGGGCCTTGCGGGGCCTTCCCTTCCCCTCCGAGGTCTGGCCGCCGGCGGAGGGGAAGGGAAGGCCCTGATCCGGCTTTCGGCGGGTCCACGGAGAGGAAGGGAAGGCCCCGCGTGAACCCGCCGGAAGCCGGATCAGGGCCTTCCCTTCCCCTCCCCTCCGAGGTCTCCGCCAGCGGAGAGGAAGGGAAGGCCCCGATCTGGCTTCCGGCGGGGCCTTCCCTTCCTGTCCGCCAGCGGAGACCTCGGAGGGGAAGGGAAGGCCCCGATCCGGCTTCCGGCGGGGGCCTTCCCTTCCTCTCTGCCGGTGGAGACCTCGGAGGGGAAGGGAAGGCCCCGATCCGGCTTCCGGCGGGGGCCTTCCCTTCCTCTCCGCCGGCGGAGACCTCGGAGGGAAAGGGAAGGCCCCGATCCGGCTTCCGGCGGGGGCCTTCCCTTCCTCTCCGCCGGCGCAGACCTCGGAGGGGAAGGGAAGGCCCCGATCCGGCTTCCGGCGGGGGCCTTCCCTTCCCCTCCGAGGTCTGGCCACTGGCGGAGAGGAAGGGAAGGCCCCGCCGGAAGCCGGATCGAGCCGTCCCTTCCCCTCTGCTGGCGGCCAGACCTCGGAGGGGAAGGGAAGGCCCCGCCGGATGCCGGATCGAGGTCTGGCCGCCGGCGGAGGGGAAGGGACGGCTTGATCCGGCTTCCGGCGGGTCCTTCCCTTCCCCTCCGCCGGTGGCCAGACCTCGATCCGGCATCCGGCGGGTCCTCGCGGGGCCGTCCCTTCCCCTCCGAGGTCTGGCCGCCAGCGGAGGGGAAGGGAAGGACCCGATCCGGCTTCCGGCGGGGCCTTCCCTTCCCCTCCGAAGTCTGGCCGCTGGCGGAGAGGAAGGGAAGGCCCCGCCGGAAGCCGGATCGAGCCGTCCCTTCCCCTCTGCTGGCGGCCAGACCTCGGAGGGGAAGGGAAGGCCCCGCCGGATGCCAGATCGAGGTCTGGCCGCCGGTGGAGAGGAAGGGACGGCTCAATCCGGCATCTGGCGGGTCCTTCCCTTCCACTCCGCCGGTGGCCAGACCTCAGAGGGGAAGGGACGGCCCCGCGCGGACCCGCCGGATGCCGGATCGAGGTCTGGCCGCCGGCGGAGGGGAAGGGAAGGACCCGCCGGATGCCGGATCGAGCCGTCCCTTCCTCTCCGCCGGCGGCCAGACCTCGATCCGGCATCTGGCGGGTCCGCGCGGGGCCGTCCCTTCCCCTCCGAGGTCTAACTACTTACAGTAAGTACTGTACACCATTTTTTTTTTCTCAGTGGTCCCCTGGGTTACGAAAATTTTCGGGTTACGAAAGGTAATCCAGAACGGATTACTTTCGTAACCCGGGGGACCACTGTATTTTTTTAAAAAAGTATACAGTGGCCTTCTGGTCTAACACTGAACTACCCAAAGATCCTGAAGCTTTTATTTCAACTGTGCTTATATGTTGTCCCCGCTCCTATTTATTTATTTATTTATTTATTTTGGTAGCTTTTCACTCGCTGTCTTACACCTCTTGTACCAGAAGATCTCAGAAAGAGGAGGAAAGGAGGAGAAGCTGATAACCTGGACGAGTTCCTTAAAGACTTTGAGAATCCAGAAGTGCCCAAAGAGGAACAGCAACGCAATGTTATTGGTTTGTGTTTCATTAGTGCCTTAAATTCTTTAATGTGCAGTTCTTTTAACTGTTAAGGATGTCAGTAACTACTATTACGACTATTGCTGCTGCTGCTGCTGCTTTCTCTTTCTCCTCCTCCTCCTCCTCCTTGTCTTTTATTTATTTATATCCGGCTTTCCCCCCAAAAAATTGAGATTCAAAATAACTTACATATAAAGTAATTAAATTAAAAACATACTTTTAAAATTATGTAGTTTAATGCTCAGAACTTGTAACTCCTTCTTGCATTCTGGGTTTAGACAAAAAGCAGTGTTATGGCAATGAAAATGTATGAATATCTCCCCCCCCCCCACCAATTTGTGGTAATTGCAATGAGAGGGATGTAGATTGTTAACAACTTTGAATAAGCATTGATCCTTTTGTGTTTCAGATGAACCCATCTTGGAAGAGCCAAGTCGCCTTCAGGAATCCATAATGGAAGGCAGCAGGACCAACTTGGATGAATCTGTTATGCCCCCACCTCCACCTCAGACTGGCGTAAAGCGTAAGGCTGCACAAGTGGAACCAGAACCTGTACTACCTGTGAGTGAAAAAATACATATTTTTAACATGTATTTGTCAGACAAACTTGGTGCATAATTATTTTGTGTGGTGAGTCTCTACGTTAATCACATAAAGATTAAACCATAAAGGGCTTGTGCAATATGCATGGCTCTTGGTGATTAGGGCTTGAGGCAAAAGCTTGGAACTCAGTACTATACTTGAAATTTGGCACAAATAAAAGCACATTCTTTCACAAACCAATGGTTTATTTTTCATAAAATCTAACATTAGCCCTTTTCCCATCAGTTTCCTGTAACTGAGCAGATGAGGGACTGGATTCAAACATCCATTCTCAATACTGAACAGCAACTTTTCAGATTCAGTTTGTAATCTTCTGCATCACTAATCTACAACAGTGGTTCTTAACCTTTTCTTTACCAGGGCCCCTTTGAAATATATTTTCTTGCCACAGACCCCACCCCCCAAAAACAAGTTAAGATTTAAAACACTACAGTGGATCTAGTGTTTTACTTGCTATACACCTTGACCTGGGATGGTTGGGTTTATTTCTTGTTCTTCTGCGTCAGACAACAGCTGCAGCAACAATAACATATCTTGGGTTGCCCTGACAGAGGCTGCAACTCTTGTTAACAATTACACCATCTGTTAAACCTTCACTCAGATGTGCTGGAGCTGGAGGGAAGACTTTTCTCCCATTTCTTCTCACCAGTTTGTGACTTGAGTGGATTGAATGGCAACACACATGCCCAGTCTTTGCCTTGGCTTCTGTTATGTGGCTACTCCTCTGTTGTTCATCTGCCCAGCATACCCCTTTGCCACAGTGGAGCATATGGCAGGAACCGAGGTGCTGGCTAGCTGAGCCTGTGCGTTTCCTCTCATATGGCCGTTTTGCTGCACAGAGGAAGTCATGAACCATCTGTAAGGACATTGTGACTCCCCCCAGGGGTTCTGCAGATCACAGGTTAAGAACTGATGCTCTAGAGAACATCACCATATGTCAATTTTCTTAACAGATTAGGTATTGTAGTAATACACTGGATTATTTAATGGATGTTAACTATGTATCACTGTTTCTGTCTCTGCTACACTTGGTTGTAATTCAAGTTATCTTTCCACAAGATTATTCTTGACAACAGAGTAGTTGTTGAGGAAAGATATAAACAAAGTCCTTGGAACAAATTATTTTATCTTATTTACTAATGGGTAACATATCTGTTTAATCCTGTGTAAGGCAGTATAAAATTTTGAAAAATCAAGTTAAAATGTTACCAAGTCTAAGTATCTCTCTGTATCCTCAGACTCAACCATTGCAGCCAATAGAAATGCCACCAGTTGAATTGCCTCCAGAAGAGCCTCAAAACATCTGTCAACTGATTCCAGAATTAGAGCTTTTGCCTGAAAAGGAGAAGGAAAAAGAAAAGGAAAAGGAAGAGGAGGAAGAGGAAGAGGTATGTGTAGAAAGTTAGAAACTAATTTAGGCTGTAGTACTGTAAATATGTGCTTGAAATTAATAATTTTGACCATAGTGGGGCTTACATATGAGTAGAAGTACATTAGACAAAGAACATATGAAGAGCCCTGTGTAGTATAAATGCTGTGTAGTATAGCTTACCTAGTGCAACCTTCTTTTCCTACAGTGACAGGCAGGAAGCCAATGAGGAGGGCAAAGAACACAGCAGCACAGTAGATAACTTGCACAGTATGTTGTGTAATAGATTTGTATAAGGGCATTACAGTATTAGCAGTTTTATTTTTAGTTTCTTTACTAATGAACCATAACATAGGTATCACCCTTTTCATGTCTGAAACACTCTGATTTCACTGTTTATCTTTTTAAAATACTTGATAAAACAACAAGGAACATATATCAAGGAAATTAATTTACTTTCCAAATATAATAAAGTAGGAAATAACATAAGGCAAATGCATTAAGAACTATTTTACAACATAGAAAAAATTGATAAGATGGGGCAGAGTATTGTGATTTAATTTTCTAAAACTGCATTATGGTAAAAATATTATAAACTGTTCTGAAGCAAAAGGTCCCAAACTTTGTTTTAAAAAATGTTTTGTGTATACCTTTTTGAAGCTGGCAAGTAAATTACTGGCTCTGGTTGTGAATTTTTAAAGATGTTGAGTCAGTTAATTCCTTTTAGCATACAAGAAAAAAAAGAAATGCTTTACATGTTGCAATCTTATAGAAAAGTGCAAGCACTATCCTGTGAGAGAAAATACTAGATGGGCCCATGAATCAGAGCGTTTTTCCTGGTTTTCACACGTGCATCCACTCTCACTGTTCACTAAGTCCTTGGCACATGGTAGTGGATGTTCTGTTTAAACGTGAACCACCTCTTGCCTTGTGTGGAAGAGACGACACATAATTTAAATTGAATCAGCCTTGTTATATTTTGTCTAGTGGTGGAAGATCATTTTAATTGTATGTATGTCTAAACCTTTTCTGAAATGTGATTGGTTGCAGGAGGAAGATGGTACAGGAGGTGACCAGGATCAAGAAGAAAGACGATGGAACAAGAGAACTCAACAAATGCTTCATGGTCTTCAGGTATGGAATGGTTTTTGCATGAAAAGGAAGTTTAAATTTCTCCAGTCTTGGTAGATGCTTCCTGAAAGTGCACAAGACAACAAAGCAACTGCCCACTCCCTTGGTTCTCTTGTACTGACTGCTTTTATAAAAATTAGCCCCTAATTTGGGAACACTTAATTCCTCCAGTCTTTCAAATGAAGTCTTTATCATCTTGCAATATAACCTTCCTGTTGGCACACTGCTTTGAAAGTCTTCCTGAGAAGCACACTTTCTTGATCAGTTTCAGATGTCAAAATGTTTCAGTGGAAGTTACGGTGAATAGTTGGATATGTTAATTTAAAGCTTGTGCATGTAAGGAGGTAGATTTTTTAAATACATGTACAAAGACTTGAATGTTTAAATTCCTACTGTAATCAAGTTTATATTTATTTCCTCCTAGCTTGCTTGTGTTCTTACTTGATTTCATTTTGGCTTCTGTACTAATTAAAGTTCAATCCATCCGAGTTGATATAAGAGCCAGCAAAAAATGATTCCAAGCATCAGTGCTCCACTGAGGTGGAGGTTAGGGTCTTGACTGTGATATCACACTGCATTCTGGAAATTCTGTGAGCCTCAACACTGACCACAGATCAAATCCCTGCCTGCGTCTTTTGCAGTCTTTGGCTGTGGGAAGGAAGTATTATTACTTGGGGGAGAGGTTCAGAAGGGAGTTTTCAGTCTTTTTTGGTGTGTCAGAATAGCAGGAATTTTGCTAATGACTAGGAAGTAAGATCATGTATGGCTTGGCTAGCTTATACAAATAAGTGTTCAGAATCAGTTTAGAAGTGATGATAACTAATCATTTTTTACATTTTCAGAGAGCGCTTGCCAAGACTGGAGCAGAATCCATCAGTTTGCTTGAATTGTGTAGGAACACAAATCGCAAGCAAGCAGCAGCAAAATTCTACAGTTTCTTGGTACTTAAAAAACAGCAGGCTATAGAGCTGACACAGGAAGAACCGTACAGTGACATCATTGCAACACCTGGTCCCAGATTCCATATTATTTGAATGTTCAACTTGCTGTATAGGTAGCATTGTTAGTGCTTACACATTGTCCCATGTGTAGGGCCACAAAAACATAAATATAGATTTCCATTGTCTGTACAGTCATTGACTTTTGTGTTGGTTTTTTTTTTATATTACATTTTACCACTTTTGCTTTTTTAGTAACTTCTGCACTGGGTGACTTGAGTTCCAGTTGCAGTGATAAGAGAAAGTGACTCAAGGATCTTATAAAGAGTGTTTTTAAAACAATTCAGAACAGATGTGTGCAATATTGGTGCATGTAACTATGATTAATAAATTGTTTTACAATTATCTGCTTAAATTAGAATGCTATTTTAATCAACTCCAGAAGACCCCAAATGGCCAACCTATTGTCTCATTACAGTTTTTTGCCAAACATGTTTAAAATGTGCTCTCTCTTTCTCACTCCCTGAAGGTAGTGAATTCTTCCTACCCAGAATGTCTGTCAGTGTTTACCATCTTCCTGCTTCCGATGGTGCTCTTGGAGCTGCCAATATGAATGTTAGTGCCTGGCAGGAGTCCTTGCTGTGCCATGGTATCTCTAGAATAGGATTTAAGCAGCTCTGGGGGAAAATTTAAATGTCTGTCTTTGGAAAAAAATATTGTCTATCAAAAACTTTTTAAGTGCACAAGATAAAACATTTCTAGTATTTAATATTTCATTCCTTCTCACTGTGGTCCATTTCCATTGACAGATAGTTGAGAGGACAGAATAGCTCTGTTAGGCACCAATAGGCTTTTCCTCCTTGTTAAATTAAAACTTGTTGAACTTACATGATTTTTTTAAAGGCTTTGTAGAAGTGCATATTTTCAGAGTATAAGCAATTTGATTTCGTTAACTAATAGCTAGATTAGTCTCAAAGTCTGAACAAGTCATATTTCTAAAAACAAAAAAATAAATATGGGACACCACTGACCTGGAAAGACAGCAAGCTACAGATGTATATTTAGAGGCAGATAAACTTGCATTTATTGAGCATAATCGTGTGTAATAATAGATCTTCAGAGACTTTTTCAGCTTTTGTAACAGTGTATTTTCCAATAATGCACACTTATGGAACACTGAATAGCTTTTCAGATGGCCTGCAATTTGGTTTTACATTTTTTTAAAGAATAAAGGCTTTATTATTATGACCAGGCCATACCAGAAATCATGTGAATATGTTGATGATAGATAGGTCAACATTTTAAAGGGTCTGGCACTTTTGTGAAATTATTATCTTCTGGGACTGAGATTTCAGTGTATACCCAAGTGTAAAATTATGTGAATGTTTTAAAATTTGCAACATGTTTTAATAATCCTTGAGAAAGTTAATTGTATAAAATAGTTACCGCAGCTTTATTTTTGACATGATGTGCCTGTACAACCATTATTTCCCCCTTTGTACAAAGAGACATTGTAGATAACTTGAATGTTTAATTATAGAGGTCATTAGTTTCTTGTTAAAGTTTTAGTCTGTTTTTGTTGCTTTTCAAGGTTAATATTCTTGAAAATAGTTGCTGTTATGTATAACTTTTCTAATAAAAGTTGTGTTATAAGCAATTACATAGTGAAGCTATTACATTATTGTCTCCACATGAGGATGCAGCAGATCAGCTAGACAACAAATGATCCTGCTCCCATGACTGAGGTAGTATCCATTTCTTTTTTCCCCATGGGAGATACACTCCCCGCCCTTCAGACTGCCAGTTAGTGGGAAGTTGAATGTGAAGTCAAAGGCTTTCATGGCTGGCATCAATTTTTTGGGGGGGGGGGGAGGGGGGCTATTTGGCTGTGTCCTAGAAGAGTTTATTCCTGATGTTTCGCCAGCATCTGTGGCTGACATCTTCAGAGAATGGTGGCATGGAACAGAAGGGGACATATATACTGTTGGTTGAGAGGAAGTGATTTACATGTTAATCTGTGTATTCTGTTGTTGAATGGCAAGGCCTCAGGGTGTCTATTTAATGATCCATTGTCTGCTGGGACCCCCCCCCACACACACACACTGGGTGCTTTTCATTTGCATTTGATAAGTCTTGATTTTGGGGTTTTTCAGAACTGGTGGCCAAACTTTCTTTACTTTAAGGATTTCTTGGAACTGTCCAGGTGTTTATGGATTTCAGTGGCTTCCTTGTGCATTCTGACTTGATAGTTGTCGGTATGGTCCAGATTTTCATTGTTTTCAAATAGCATTTTATGCCCAGGGTGGTTTATAATGTGTTCTGCTATTGCTGATTTTTCTGGCTGACCCAGTCTGTAGTGTCTCTTGTTCTTGATTCATTTTTGAACACTGAATTTGGTGGTCCCTTTGTAAACTTGTCTGCAGCTGCACAGTATGTGGTAAACTCCTGCAGCTGTGAGGGTCTGTCTTGTCCTTCGCTGAGTGCAGCATTTTCTGGACTTTCTTGGTCAGTTTGTAGACCATTTGGAAGTTGTGTTTCATCACCATTTCCCTATTCTGTCTGTGACTCCTTTGATGTATGGTAAAATAGCCATTAGGGCTGAAAAGTGAGCCCAGTCTAGGTGCTTCAATTCATCTTCCAGGCAGTGGGCTTCTCAGATCCTTATTGCCCAGTCTACCAGTGTTTTTATTGTGCTTCTTTTTTGTACTGGGTGATGGTTGGAGTTCTTGTGTAGGTATCTGTGTAGGTTTTCTGTATACTGTGTGGCCCAGCCATTGTCTTAGTTTGCGGATGACCAGGACATTCAAGAATGGCAGTTTTCCTTCCTTTTCTTTTTCTGTTACAGAATCCTTGAGTTGGAAGAGACCACAAAGGCCATCCAGTCCAACTCCATGCCATGCTCTCAAAGCATATGCGACAGATGGCTATCCAGCCTCTGCTTTAAGACCTCCAAGGAGTGAGGCGCCACCACTCTCTGAGGGAGTGTGTTCCACTGTTGAGCAGCCCTTACTCTCAGGAAGTTCCTCCTAATGCTGAGGTGGAATCTTTGTTCCTGGAGCTTACTTCTATTGTTCTGGGTCCTGTTCTCTGGAGCAGCAGAGAACAAGCTTGCTCCCTCCTCAATATGACATCCCTTCAAATATTTAAACAGGGCTATCATATCACCTCTTAACCTTTTCTTCATGGTAAACATCCCCAGCTCCCTAAGCCATTCCTCATAAGACAAGGTTTCAAGACCCTTCACCCTTTTAGTTGCCCTCCTTTGGACACACATCATGAATTGGTTGTTTGGGTGGATGGTGTTCAGATGGTTCAAATACATGGTCACATCATCTTCTCCTTGGAGCACCTGATGAGCTGTGAACAACCCAAAGGTTTGGAGTAGTGTAAGTGGTTCCCCTCCAACTCAGAGGTGAAAAACAAGGGCATTTTGAATATGAAACTGGATTGGCTCAACAGACAAAACCCGGACTCGGGCAAGTGCTTGTTGCTCTTTCAGGAGACAGGTGAAATCATGATAGCACAACTAAGCCACTTCTGGACTCCATTACAATTGCCCACACTTCTCATGATGCTTTTGCTACTAACTGCTACCAGGAATACACTAAATTCCCCAGACAGAAGAGAGATTAGTAGAGAGGTGATTCTCATCGTACCAAGAAAATAGCCATGTGGTACAGGTTGTGTTTTCTACAGCAACACGAGAATCAGTTTGCATGGTCTGCCTTGGCATAAGGATCTATTGAGTATATCAAGATCCAGTGATTCTCAAACTGACCGCCAAGATTGTTAGATGGTGCTATTCATTGTTAGATAGTGCTCCCATCTGGACTTCAAACTTGGTTCAGAGGATTTTGACCAAGGGCTTTCTTCAAAGTCCTGGGAATGTGCTGTCTCAAGACAGTAACACTGAAAATCTAGTAGTCATCATGCCAGCCAGGAGAGATTCCCAAGTTAGAAGCATTATCCGTAAACAAAAATATCTGAATTCTTCACAAGATAGCCTTAAGGCTAGACTCCATTGTTCATTCTGAATGTTAATGCAGACCCTACAGACTTCAAGAGATATCCTATTCTCTTCCCCACAGCTCACTATGCCTGTATCTGGAGCATTTGAGTTCTACTCCAACTGGACAAAGTGACATAGTCAACACAGCAACTTTCAGTCACTAAGAGACTTTCAATCACTTAGAATATGGGTACCTGGATACTAGTGGCTGTCTGCACTCCTTAGTGCACTTTAGGACCCACTTTAAACTGATGGCTTTGTTCTTTAAAAACTTAAGGAGTCTGGAAGATCTTCACCAATGCCAGCTTACCCATATGGTGGGACTGTCAATAGAGGCCCCACTCTTGTCCCCTGTTGGGGGCATTTAGGTCTTCTAGAACCACATGGGATGAGTTGCCATGTTGATTTGTCAAGCTTCATCTTTACAAGGCTATTGGAATGCTCTGAAAACCCACCCATTTTCTTTGGTCTTCATTTCAATTATGGTTTTATCTTGATGGTGTCATAGCTACATTTTAAAAATGTTTCCTGAGCTGAATGTATTTTTTTTTTGCATTAGTTTTAATGATTTTCCCATTTTACAGGGTGTTTTTTTTAATGTATGTAACCGTCTTGAGGGGGGTGTAGCCTCAAAGACACCCTGAAAATATTTTGAAATAAATTGAGTTGTGTAGGAACTAATTTTAAGCTTAATTTATGCTCTTTCTTTCCTTTTTTGGATTTTGAGAATTCTCAGCACTCGCTCACCAAACGTGTTGATACTTCTCTCTTATGCCTAGATGAAGCCATTGTGATTACTTAGGGATCCACATTTGGGAGAACATAGTACAAGCATACCTCAGTTAACAAAGCCTCTGATATAGAAACTCGTTTTTATAGAATCTTCATTTGCCAGCCCACTTTTTCCTTCTTTGTTCTTTGTCTAGCTGCAAGATGTTTGTTTTAGCAGCACTGGCATTAGGAGAGTGGGTGAAGGAGGACTTCAGAAATATTTTCAGTGTCAGGGTGCAGCAGCTTGTCTGCAGTAAGCAATTCAACTCCCCTTTTAATGCAGTCTCCTTTTAAAGTCATGAAAGCTATAAACCATGAGAATAGCCCACAGCAACAAATTGGATAAATTTTGCAGTGTGACAGTATTTAATTCTCTTGCTAGTACTGTAGCATAATCTCAAATTTATAGTATAATAAAATTATGGAAGTAGCACTTTAGCTCATCTGGAGGACCACATATTCTCCCTCCCTGTGATAGAGGTTTGTAAGTTCTTAGTGGTGCAGAGAGAGAGAAATCCCATGGAATTCTCTTCACCACGGAGAATTTGAAAACTTTTCTCACAGGGATGGAGGATTTGTGGTCCGCCTGATCAATCAGAGTGCAACTTTCATAATCCCTCCCCATTGGCTACGTTAAAAAATGTTTCCTCTCTCCTATGTTATCATATTCAGATTATAGAAAGCTTTGTGCAGGCTCAAAAAGCAGGGAACGAGGGGAAGCATCCATTTAACTAAAGGAAATTACAACAACTTCAGTGCTCAAGTTATCATGGCTAGTTAAATAGTGGCTCAGAGCATAATATAAAGATTATCCTGCTGAATTAGAGCCATCAGCTCCTATTTCCCACAGTGCCCAACCAGATCACCATGAAGCCTGCAGAGAAATAGAGACTGCTTCCTCACAGCAGAAATAATCCAGTATGACACTTTAACCATGCTCCATGCTTTGGAATTCTGGGATTTGTGGTTTGGTGAGACTTAGCTGAGAGCTCTAGTGCCACAACAAACTACAGTTCCCAAGATTTCATAGCATGGAGCCATGGCGGTCAAAATCATTTCAAACTGGATTCTTTCTGTAGTGCAGATGCAGCCAAAATCTCATTATTTTTTTTATTTTTAAGTGCTGGCTGTTTTTTGTTTCTACAAAAAAAATTTCTTCCACATGAAAAAGAAGTTTTTAGGAAAACATTAAAAGCTATTTAAGAAGGCAAGTTATATAATATTGATGGTTTACTGAGCTCGAACAGAATTGGAAATCTTGGGACCTCTAAGCGTGAAATTACAACATCTGTCAGGAACAATCCCTGTTTGCAGACAGTCTGCTCGCTCTCATGTGAACTGAAGCATGATATGGCTACGGATGTGGCTGTCACTCAACGTCCACTTATATATGTAATTACAGGGAGTGTCTGGCTAGACTGGCATATGCGCTAAAAGCAAATACAGAAAACTGAAAAACAGACATATAGCATTTTTAACGGGGAACAAGGCCAATTGCCAATGAATTTAAAGTGTTATTATTCCAATCTGAATAAACGCCTGATCTAAATAAAATATCTGTTTTAGACATACACAAATAGCACATTCTCTCTAGATTGAAAGATGGAGCTCACCCCCAGCTAGTATATTTTAAACACAGTGCGTCAAAAGCATGTTGACAATGACAAAGTATTGCTAGTGACTTGTTTTGGAGACATTTTTGAAGCAATTTGCAACAAGTAAGACAGGTAGGCAAAATGTGGAACACCCCTCATCCATTTTATTTTTAAATTCAAAAAGGGTATTTGCCCCCTGCTGGAGGCAAGTGTCTGAAATGATACCTCATAGGATCCTAAAAGAAAACAAAATGACTCCAAGATGGGGCATTCTTACAGACCCATTTGCAATGAGTTCTATGGAAAATATGAGTAAGAGTAAGCCCGATTTAACTAATGGAGAATTATTCCTGGGTTGTTGTTGTTATTACCATTGTTAGACTGGCCGACATAATAGATGACTTTAAGCTTTAATATTTAAATCCAACCCTTGTACTCTTCAGAGATCTTTGTAATGGTTCCAGTACTGTTTGTTCCAATGTTCTGTAATAATTAATACTATGGATTATGCCGTCTTTACAGAGCCCATTAATCACTTTTTTGCTGAAAGGCCAAAACAATATACACATAATTTTCCAAATATTATCTCGCTGGCCCTAGAATTTGTCACTCAGTATTACAAATGGTCATTTCAGGGAACTCTTCAGTTTCCAGCAAACAAGCCCCTGACTGAGAAGGCATTAGTTAAGATAAAGAGATAAAGAACTTCTGCTGAAGGGGTTTATCTATTTCAGATCCTATAAACAAATAAATTGGAACGAGATAATTAATTTGTGCAGGATCTGTTTGGTCAAAGAGGGGAAATGTGAGGCTACAAACCCAGCCAGATATACATACCGTATATACTCGTGTCTAAGTCGACCTCATGTATAAGTCGAGGGCAGTTTTGGGGGCCAAAATCATGGATTTTGATATGACCCCTGGATAAGCTGAGGGTCAAACACTGTGGCATGTTACAAAAGATCTAAAGGGGGAAACAAAGCATCACTTCTCTCCCTATATCTTTCTTTCTGGACCTCTCTCAAGGATCACAGTTTCAGAATGGGAAAGAGGAAACAAACCTCGACATACACACACACACACACACACATACACACTTCCCTTTACCTAAAGCATTCCCAAGACTCATGGCTTGCAAAAGGGGACAGACCTTTCTCTCTCTCTCTCTCTCTCTGCTTTCATCCCAGAATTCCCAAGACTCATGGCTTGCAAAAGGGGACAGACCTTTCTCTCTCTTTCTCTGCTTTCATCCCAGAATTCCCAAGACTCATGGCTTGCAAAAGGGAACAGACCTTTCTCTCTCTTTCTCTGCTTTCATCCCATTCTCAGGATTCCCAGCTAGACTCATGGCTTGCAAAAGGGGACAGACCTTTCCCCCCCCCTCTCTCCTTCACCCCAAGGCTTAGCTTGCAAAACACAATACAAGCCTGGGGCATACTCTATCTGTGTGTCTTGCCTGAGCAGCAGGGGCTTTTTAGTTCTAGCTGCGAGGGAAGGCTGAGATCCCACACAGACACACACACATATATGCAGAGAGAGGAGAGGGCTCCGGGGAGCAGGACTCAAACGGGGAGGCAAGATCCCTGACAAGAAATTTAGAAGCAGCATTAACTTATTGCCCTGTCTATAAGTCTACCCATGATTTTGGAGTCCATTTTGGGGCATAAATTTCTCGACTTATAGTCAAGTATATACGGTATGTTTAAATTTAGCCCAGGTGCACAGTCTCTGGTGTCCTCAATTTGTAAAAATAAATTTTTTAAAAAGTAGGGCATTTTTTTACCCCAAAGTAGCCATATGCCACTCCACAGCATCATACAGAAACAACCTTAACTCTCAAATTCAGCAGTTCATTATATTCAGTAGAAGAAACAGCCATGAATAATAGAACCTTGTGAAAACAGTCACACATAGCAATACAGTATATAGATTGCACCAATTAAGCCTATATTTAGCTCTCTGCCATTTTTAAATCAACAGGATTTGAGTGTTCAAATATATAAATAGGTATGAGTAAATCACTTTTAAATACTTATTAAGTCTACATTTAGAAGTGGGAGAGAGAACACTATGAGTTTGTCTGCATTTTAAATAATGCTGAACCTAGAAATCCAGAAAAACCCTAGCTTTTCTGCTATAACATGTCTAAATTTACCAGTAAACAGCCAGTTAAATGCCTTTTGCAGGAATGGAAAAGAGGGTAAAAGAGAAGGGGTTTTAGAGGAGTGTGTCTAATTTTAAGGAAGTTCTGATCTGTAGCATATTTTCTTTTCTTTTTTTTACTAAAACTGTATAATGAATGAAGTTACCTTTCAGTTTGCACACCAGCATTTAATCATGTGTAATACCATAATTTCTTTGCCTCTTTTCCTCCTCAACTTCGCAGTTTTCAAGCCTGATTGTAGAAGGGCTATTCTTACATAATTCAAAACAGATTACAATCTCTACAAAATGAGATGTAAAAAGTGATGGGGGAAAGCTGCAGTTTTGATCCACAGTATAAATGCTGCACAAAATTATAGAACTAGTTGTTTTTCAAAAAGGAAATAGAAATATTTATTTTCATATTGTAGTAGCAATACAAAATGTCTTTGCCTTAATTACAAACCACAGTCAATCCCACCCATTTTCTTTGATGATTTTATGCTTCAACATTCTGTGATCCTGACTCTACAGTCCCTGCTGTTGCTTCCAACTTCCTTTTGCTGCGCTTCCTATTTGCTTTTCTTTTAGTTGTAGAAGGCTGTGAGGTCTCTTGGCCTTTTTTCTTTTTCTTCAGGCAACTGAGAGGATTAGGACCAGCTGGCCTTTTCCTTTTTCTTTTTTTGGTCTCCACGGATTTTACTAGGCCCTGTTCTTCTTTCAGACGTGCAATGCTCACTTTCTGATGCTCTGGAATAAGTTGATTGGTCTGCAATGATTGCACTGAGGCTAAAGATTTGGCAGAAGGTTTGTCCAGAACTATAGTATTTTGAATTATGACCAGGAGAGGAATCCCAGCTCTTTTCTTTATTTTTGTTGCAAGATCTTGGTCCTATCGGATATTTAAAGGGATACAAAAACAAAACAAAACAAAAAAACAGAAGGCAAGACAGTTCAGATTCCATACACAGACACTTCACAAATGATAGCACAGTACAATATAAATTTATAGGGGATTAGATTTGCAAAGAATATAGTCAATTGAAAGGAAAGCCAAGTTTTCTTCCTACAGTTGCTGGATTTACAGCAATTTCTGAAGCTGTTTCAAGGTAACTGTAAGTTATTTTAATATTTTAAATTTAATATCTCACTCTGTGTAAAAGTTATACAGGTGGAGATGCATAGTATGCAAGAACCTGTTGTCAGAACCACCTATGTTTAACCCCCAACTGCAGCTGTCTAGTAAAGACTGTCCTTTCTGTACCTATGACCATACACATCACATTGTTAGCATTACATTTAACAAAAACCAAGTTACTAAAATAGCATCCACACTACAGAAATAATCCAAGATGACACCACTTTAGCTGCCACGGCTCAGTGCTATGGAATCTGTAGTTTTGTGAGATATTTAGCCTTCTCTGCCACTGAACATTGGTGCAACAAAAAACTACAACTCAGAATTCCATAGAACTGAGTCATGGCAGTTAAAGTAGTGACAACCTGGATTATTTCTGGAGTGTGGATGCAGCCTAAGAAACAGAGCCTTGGATGATGACAGCAGAGAGCTGAGTAGATTTGGTTTCAAATGACTCACTAAAACTTGATGAAAAAATGCAATCAATAAAGCAGTTAGGAGCCAAACCTGCCACTCACTTCATCTAGAAAAAAACAATATTGTGCTTTAAATAGCAGCCATGGGTTGGAGAAAAGAGGGATAGGTTAGTCCTTTCAACTGCACTCTGAACAATTTGTTTCCCCAAGCTGGCATTTGACACAGGAAGAAACCTGCTCATGCCATTAATATCCGCTTCCCCTCCTGGGATAAACAACTATTTCATAGATACATATCTTTGTAAGAGTTATTGAAAGGGCCAGTCCCTTTCCACATATCCCTGTTCTGATTCTTCAGTTACTATTACAAACCACATAACCAGATACAACCACATAACCAGATATTTCACAAATACGGTATGTTGTTTGGCCCTCAGAAAGAGAAATAACACCTCAGACTGCAAAGAAATATTGTATCTCTACAGAGATGTATTGTAGCAGTTTCTTGTTACCTGCTGTCATAATGATGGCTATTTTGCTAGCATACACATACAATACTGGACCAATTGCTCAATTTCACACTGCCTGGATGTTTATAAGGATAAGTGCCTGTTACCGTATAGGTGATTTTCCTGTGACCCAGAAAGTTTTCTGGTTCAGACTGCACTTCTGCTATGAAAACTACATCAATAGTATCAGAATAATATCAGAGTACAAATTTTGATCCACCTCCCAGGATTAAAATAAGTGAGATCATATGTGAAATGTTCCCCCCTCCCCCCACCGTCCAAATCATTTTATGTATTATTGCTCTGACCATCTTACTTGGGAAAAACAAGAGATACAGTGAATAAAGGACAGCATTTTTTTCTCTTCTGAACACAGAACTGAATATAGTTGGCTCTCTACACTTGTGGATTCAACTTTTACAGATTTGATTATTGGAGGTGTTGATTAATATGTTCTCTCTAGGAACCTCTAGGTCTTCCAAGACAACTGTGCCACAAGTTAACCATAGTTGTGCTGGAGAACCTAGAACTTCCAAAGGAAAACACTTCTCGAGGCATTTGTAGGTCCTCCAGCATGATTCTATGATCTACTTCTGGCAGATGTTGACCACAGAGTTGCATTGGAGGAGCTGGAGATTCTTAGAGAGGTATTGTCTAAGGTAAAAATAATATTTTTATTTGCAGTTTCAGGGGTCCTTCACCCCTAACCCCAGCAAATGTGGACCACTATATTCCCCTTTCTCGCCTTAACAGGGAAACTTGAAGCTTTAAGCTGCAATCACATACACACCAATCAAAGAGTATACCCTTCTGAGAGTGTGCCTGTCTTATAAAAAGATGTATTATAAGCAACTGAAAAGAGCTGTTTATTTTATTTCTGTCCTGCCTTTCTCCCAAAAAGGGACAAAAGCAGTTTACAATATAAAAATGTAGATACACAGTTGATTCTTGAGCTAACAACTGAATGTATACAGTGGGCCCTTGGTATCTGCTGGGGATTTGTTCCAGGACCACCACCACCTCTCATGGATACCAAAATCCATGGATGCTCAAGTCCCATCAGAAAAATGATGTTTATATAAAATGGCAAAATCAAGTGTTGAGTTTTGAAATTTATATATCTTAAAAATATTTACAAGCCATTGATGGAGAGTTAGCTGTGCAGGATGCAGAAAAGCCTCTAGGACTGTAACTGCACTGCAGAAATAATCCGGTCTGACACCATTCTAAGTGCCTTGGCTCAATGCTATGAAATTCTGGGAATGGTAGCAGAGCTCTGGTGCCATTACAAACTACCATTCCCAGAACTGCACAGCATTGAGCAATGACACTTAGTGGTGCCAAACCAGATTATTTCTACAGCATGGATGCAGCTAGTATCACTGCCCCTTTTGTCAAATATACCCTCTTAAATGTTCTTGTCTTATGACTATCACCATATCATGAAATGCTTGCTACAGAAATGTTACTACTGGGAGCTGCTAGGATCTATAATCCCAGGCATACTTTTCACAATATGATCAAACCTAGGTCCTCTTGAACTCCAAAAAGCTCATTTCTGAGCCTCTAAATTGAATCTGAATACTGTCTTGTATTGCAGGAGCTGCATAGTCCATGACCAAATCTTCATAAAGTCCCCCAGAAATTCTGCCAGAAGGGAAAGCTGAGCATACTTTTTCAGTGGATGCTTGAGGAAAATAACATTACCTGCGTAGCGATGAAATAGTGGTGCGGGTTGCCCCCTTCAGTCATGGACAAGAGGCAAAGTGAGCCACTGACTGGATTTTTGAAGTGGGAACAATGGCGAACCTGGAATCTCTGTGCAATTAATTTTGCCCCATACAACTCCTTTCCCAGGGATTCCAGCTCTTTCAGGACACACCTAAAGGAAAATGAAATATGGATGGTGAGAACAAAGAGCCTTCATTAAATTCATGGATTTGTTTTGTTGTTGCGTGTTTTAACTCAAACTGGGAGCCGCCTTGGATCCCATAGGCCAAATCTGGACTGCAGAAATAATCCAGTTTGACACCCCTTTAACTGCATCGGCTCAGTGCTATGGAATTCTGGGATCTCTAGTTTTGTGAGACATTTTAGCGTTCTTTCTCGGCTCTGGTGTCACAACCAACTATAAATCCCCAAATCCCACAGCACTGAGCCATGGCAATTAAAGCGATGTCAAACTGGATTACTTCTGCAGTGCAGAGGTGGATATAGTGGGAGATTGAAAGCTAGAAAAGAGCTCTGGTTCCACAACAAACTACAAATCCCAAGATTCTATAGCACTCAGCCATAGCATGGGGTCAAATTGGATTATTTCTGCAGTACAGATGCAGCCTTCTTCACTCATTTATTTAATTTATACCCCATCTCCCACTATGGCTGCCTCCGCACTGCAGAAATAATCCAGTTTGACACTGCCATGCTGTGGAATCCTGCAGTCAACTGTTGTGGCACCAAAGCTCTTCGACAGAAAAGGCCAAACGTCTCACAAATCTACAGCTCCCAGAATTCCATATCACTGAGCAGGTGCAGTTAAAGCAGCATCAAAGTGGATTATTTCTGCGGTGCTGATGCCTCCAATAGTAGGGGACAAGCGGGATATAAATTAAATAAACTAGAGAAGAACGTTGCAGAAATAATTCAGTTTGACTCCCATTTTAAACTGGCATGGCTTCATACTATGAAACCCTGGGAGCTGTAGTTTGTTGTGGCACCACCCAGACCTCTCTGGGAGAGAAGGCCAACTGTCTCACAAGACTACAGTTCCCAGAATTCCACAGCACTGAGCCATTGCAGTTTAAGCAGTTTCAAAGTGGGAGACTGATGATGGGATATATTATACAATAAACGAGTGGAGAAAGCTGCACAAACGGTCCAGTTTGACCCCTCTCCTGTTAACTGCCTCAGCTCCATGCTATGAAACACTGGTGGGAGTCGTATGATGAATAACAGAAGGCCAAGAAAAGAATTACAAACTAAATATGCAAAATAAGAGAGAGGAAGCCGTTTTATGTGTTATATGTTTTACTTGATAATTCATGCTTGTACTATCTTGATTGTGAATATTTATGTATTGTCTGAATTTATCAGAATTTCTTTTTAAAAAGAATTCTTTTTTTTAAAAAAAGAAGAAATAATGGAAATTGTAGTCGGTTGTGGCACTTTCACAGAGAAAAGTCAAAAATGCCTCACAAAACTACAACTCCCAGAATTCATCAGCACGGAGCGGGTCAGGCTGGGTTATTATTTTATATATAATAATATTCCTGCAGGCACTTTCCCCGCCCTGTGAGCGCGCTTTGAGGCGTTGCCAGGGAAACCCGCCTCCAGCCAATCGCAAGGGCGAGCACGCGGGCAAAACGGCCGATTTTTCGAACGGAGGCTCCATTCTAACGGTCAGCGCTCGCGCCGCGGGTCACGTGTCCAAACCAGTCGCCATGGATACCTTCCAGCCAATCCCCCGCGGGCCACGTGACACGTCACCTGCCCCCCCCAATCTCCCCCCAGACGCCTCTCTCACTGACCGCGTGGTGCAGAGCTGCGTGGCTCCGGCCAAGTAACCGGGCAACTGCTCCCTGATCTGGATCTTGTTCCTCAGCGCAGCCTGGCAGAAAGTCCCGTCCAGCAAGACCTGGAAGGGCTCCCGGAAGCCGAAGTTGTACTTGTAGAAGCCCATGTTTTTCTTGGCGTGTTTCTGCCGCGTGATCTTCATCGCCCTCGGAGGAGAAGGACCATAGAGTGGAGGGGGGCTAGACGGGGCGCCAGGAAGTGGGAGTGCCTGCCGGAAGTGTAGAACTCTCCGCGCAGGCGCAGTGGGTCTTACGTCAATGTGGCCAGATACAAGAGATTTTTTTAGTCTGTTTCGCTGCGCATGCGCACTACGGAAATTGGCTGCCATGGCTGTCAAGGGGAGGAAAGAAACCCCATTTTTGTCCTTTGTTTTTCCTGAAGCATACTAAAATAAAATAAATATTTTTTTATTAAAAATAAAATTAAAGAAATAAAATAAAGTTTACAAAACATACAGAAAAAGGAAGAAAATACTTTTTCCCCGTTTCTTTCCACCTGTTGGCCTTCACATCTCCATCAATGGCTGAATGCTGTGGAATTCTGGGATTTGTAGTTTTCTGTGCCAGAGAGCTCTGGTGCCAACTACAAATCCCAGGATTTCCTAGCACTGAGGCGTAGTAGTTAAAAGCAGTGCCTCCAAACTGCATGACTTCTGCGCCCAGAACGCAGCAGCCTTGGTCCTCGAGGAACTGGATTGTTGATTTCCCTCACACCGGATTGTGTTTTCCACTCTTAAAAGAACGGTGTCGATGTGACTGACACAATTCCTCCAGGGCTGCGTCCTGTTTTGAAAACAGCACCTTGGATGAAACATACCCAGGGCTAGCTGTGTTGACCGTGTAGTGAAGCACAATGACACCCAAAATCCACAAAACCCATGATGATACTTTTATTGGGACAACCCGAATACACAAAATTATAAAACGGCAATGTTAGTGACAAGCTTGCGTTTTCTCAAAATGTTGTTAGTGTTCTTTAGAAGGATGTCAATGAAAATGGGTTCCTCCTTCTCCTGGCCATGATCCTTTACACCTTTACCTGATGAAGAAGAAGCCCGTGGAGCTTTGCAGTATGTATTTTGTGGACATTATTATACAACACATCTGCTTTATCACACTAGGGGGCAAACAGGATTTAAACAAGAGTTAAACAGGAAGTGCCATATGTTTATCACAGGACATTTCCTGTTTAACTCTTGTTTAAATCCTGTTTGCCCTCTAGTGTTGTAAAGCAGTATAGAGAGCTCTTGTAGCACATTTCAGACTCACCAAAAGAAAGAAATTGGCAGCATGAGCTTTCATAGACTTCAGTCTACTTCCTCAGATGCATTTAGTGAGGAAGCAGACTGTAGTCTACAAAGGTTCATGCTGCCAACTTTCTTTCAGTCTCCAAGGTGCTACAAGATCTCTCTACATATTATGTGTGAGAGAGCCATATGTCAATATTACAACAACCCAAAGTCTGTAAAATCAGCATATAGAGAGCTCTTGTGGCACCTTTGTGACTAACTAAAGAAGGAAGTTAGCAGCATGAGCTTTTGTAGACTTAAGTGTATTTCCTCTGTCTCCACCAAATGCATCTGAGGAAGTAGAATTTAGCCTAGAAAGCTCATGCTGCCAATTTTCTTTCAATTAGTTTCAAAAGTGCTACAAGATCTCTCTGCATACTGATTCTACAGACTAACACGGCTATATCTTTTAATCGTACAAGAAATTGCATGAAAGCTTGGATGTTTTCTTTGCAATAATAAATAATATTTATATTATTATAAATAATATTATTAAGATTATTTATAATATTTATTTATAACCCGCCCCTCTGAATGAACAATATTCTTTGGAGTAAGCAATAAACAATCTTGTGCTGTTGTTTTTTGAGGGTTTTTCAGGCTATGTGGCCATGTTCTGGAAGAGTGTATTCCTGACATTTCGCCAGCATCTGTGGCTGCCATCTTTAGAGAAGATGGCAGCCACAGATGCTGGCGAAATGTCAGGAATAAACTCTTTCAGAACATGGCCACATAGCCACCTAAAAAAGACAAAAAATTACGGCTGATGGCCTTCAATTTCACAAATCTTGTACTGAATAACAAAAGAGTAGAAAAAGAGATTTGGTATGGGTTTTCCTGGACCACAGTCCTCCTTTGCCAGATGGAGCGAGTTACCACGCCAGAAAGCTTAGGGTGCATTTACACTGTAGAAATTAATGCATTTTGAAACCACTTTAACTGTCCTGGCTCCATCCTACTAAACGCCGGGATTTGTGGTTTCGTGAATCTGCAGCACTCTTTTGCAGAGCAGGCCAACGGCCTTGTAAACTACAGATCCCAGAATTCCATAGGATAGCTCCACAACACATTAAAGTCAATGCATTGTTTCTACGGTGTAGATGCACCCTTGTGGCGCATTATTGAACTATGTGACAGTTAAAGATTAGGCCCCAAACTGTGCCTTTTAAGAGGTTTTGGACTTCAACTCCCAGAAGCCTCAGCAGTGTGGGCCAATAGCTTGGGATTGTGGGAGATGGAGTCCAAAATCCCCTTAAAGAGCACATTTCATGGAACCATTGCCATATAGCATTGAACCATGGGACAGTCAAAGACTAGGCCCCAAACTGTGCCCTTTTAAGAGGTTTTGGACTTCAACTCCCAGAAGCCTCAGCCGTGTGGGCCAACGGCTTGGGATTGTGGGAGATGGAGTCCAAAAAAATCCCCTTAAAAGGGGACCACACTGTCACTTTTCTATTCTTGGAGCCGGAAGCGGAACTTTTCTTCCTGGGCCCTGTGTGTTCTTTTTGCCTCGGTTTCCGCCAGGGACGCTATTGGGGTCGGACTTACTTCCGGTCCGTCTTCTATTCCGGTCCGGTGTGTTCTCGTTCTTTTTCTTTTCCCTTCTCAGTGACTCACGAGGCTTCAGCCATGGCTTCTCGGAAGGAAGGCTCCGTCGGCTCTTCGGGGTCAGGAAGCAAAGCCAAAGCCAAGTCGGCCCCGGGAGAGTCGGCGGTGAAGCAGGTCCAGATCGACGGCTTGGTGAGTTGCCTTTCTTTGCATCCACACTGGAGAAATAACCCGGTTTGGGACCGCTTTAACTCTTTGTTTGGCTCAGGGCTATGGAATTCTGGGAGTTGGAGTTTGTTGTGGGGCCTTAAGGCCCCACAACAAACTCCAACTCCCAGAATTCCATAGCAACGGAGCCAAACAACAAATAAATAAATATAGATAAAGCTTAATAATAATAATAATCAAATTAAATCGTATAAATTAAATAGGGACCGTCTGATTAAAAATAATAATTGTAAGTCGCTCTGGGCTGAAGAGCGGGGTGTAAATAAATATTATTATTACTATTATTATTATATAAATTAAATAAATCCTTTTAAATAATAATAATAATAATAATAATATTTTAAATAATTTTTAATATATATATATTAATAATATGTATTAATACATTAATAATATATTTAATAATTTTTAATAATATTTATTTGTACTCCCTGCGTCGGATTGAGGCGGTTAACGGCAGCAGTTAAAATAAATAAATAGAGTGCGACAGCGTTAAAAAGGTAATAATCTACATAATAATGCGATGGATTTTGCATTCATTGGATGCTCAAACGTACGTCTTGACGTACGTTTCTCTATCCCCCGTCGATCCAATTACTATATATATATGTTTTTCCTTTACTGTCTCCAAGCTGTCTCTGCATTGCTTCCTTTTATTTGGGGTAAGAGCTTGAATCTGGAGCCAGTTCAGGGTTATTTACTGACACAGAGGCGGCTTAAAAATAAAGCTTTTATTTATTTATTTATTTAATAATGATAATGATAATAATAATAAAGTATTTATTTATATCCCGCCTCGTTCTTTTTGGGGATTGAGGCGGGTAACAACAGAGGTTAATACAATACAAAATGATCAAACAGAACAAGCCCCCCCCTCCGAATCCTCCCAACCCTCCCTGAATAAAATTACCGCAATAAAATCGTATATAAATACAGATCACAATAACAAGAAAAAAATTACGTAACACATGGCAACAGTGGTGATTTTATTTTTTTATTTATTTATTATTTTTTATTTATTTAATCAGAAATAATAATAAAGTATTTATTTATTTACATTCTTGAGCAGAGGATTTGGCCTGACCTGATTTCTGTCCTTTCCTCTCGATATTTTCAGCACTCTAATTCTTTGCTCTTGAGTATAGTAAAAATTTCAGTTTTAATCTGTCCTTTTCAGGGTGTTCTAAAAAATGTAGGATGCGACAAAACAAAAGCTAAAAACACTAATGGAAACGCAAAGGCATGCTTCTCAGCCGTGCTCGAAATGGAGGACGTTTTGGAATTGGGCAAGTCAAGTTCTCCCTGGATATTTTGGCATTCCTCCTGGACAGGAGGCTGAAATGTAAATAATAATAATAAAAAAGCTTTATTTTTTTACCTGCCTCTCTGTCAAAAGATAATCGAGGTGGCTTACAGTTAAAAAGAAGACATACAGTATCCAATACCCCAATTCTTCCCTCCCTCTCCTAAAACATTATTAAACATAATGACCATTAAAAACAATACATTAAAATAATCATAGACGAATGAGTGGGGCTGCAGAGTACTGAGCGAGATGGTGGATTCAATTCAATTGGTGGCTGAGTTTGTTATTCAGGAAAGGCCTGCCAGAAGAGATCCGTCTTGACAGCCTTTTTAAAGCTGTCTAAACTGGTAATATGACGGCTGTTCCATAATCTGAGACTCCTTTATCCAGGATTCCAAAATCCGAAATATCCCTAAATCTGAAACATTTTTTCATGGGTGGCTGAGACTGTGATGCCTTTTGCCTTTCTACTGGTTCAGTGTACACAAACTGTTAAAAATGTTAAGTATAAAATTCCTTTCAGGCTATGTGTGTAAGGTGCATATGAAGCACAAGTGTGTTTGGACTTGGGGCCTGTTTCAAAGATATCTCATTAAAAGCATGCAAATATTCCAAAACCCAAACCACGTCTGGTCCCAAGCAATTTGGATAAGGGAGAATTTATCTGTTCTGCTACCGTACAACTCTTATTCGTGTCCCACCTAACTCCCAAAATTGGGAATGAAAGTGGCTTCTTCTTGTACGTGCTTGGAAGCAATAGCCTTCTGTTTTCCTGCTCATTTGTATCTGATCTCTGAGCCTGGATAGTTCATAAGCCCTTTCTGGCTAATAGCCAGTTGAAGGAGTTTATCACATGAAGGAGATTGGGAGTTTTTCACATGAATGTTCCAGAAAAATCACTTAATTACGTGTAACAATTTCACATGGCATCGCACAAAACCCACCGTTAAAGTGGTCACAAAAAGCATTGATGCACATCTTTTTACTTTCAGGATTTCAACGATAACGCATTTCCTATATCACTTTATTTGCACCATTGCATGTGATAATCATTCACGCAGTTACTCACCATTTTTGCTTCATTTATGGGATGCCTTAAATGTGCTTTAATCTCTCTTTAATGTGGAGTCGAAGGTTTTCATGGCCGCCATCCATAGTTTTTTGTGGAGCTTTCGGGCTATGTGGCCATGGCCCGAAAAAGAAATCTTCCAGAACATGGCCACATAGCCCGAAGGCTCCACAAAAAACTATAATCTCTCTTTAATGTCACCATCAGCCCCAGTGTGATAAACTCCATAGACCAGGAAATTCATTTCAACTTCCACTAATTGCCATTACATCATTGTCACAGTGGGTTTATTATTTTCTTACCTGAACGAATCAACTGCCCATCTGTTTTGGTCTTATTTACCCTTGTTCCTCATTTGCTTTCTCTAGTGTGTCAAACACTAATTTTGTCTCATAAATCAGGCTTCCTACAACACTGCAAATAGTTTCAGACAGGAACCTTCTGCAGCTTTACCTAAAGATGGCAGGTACCTCCTTGCAACGCATGTGTTCTGCCATGAAGCTACAGTCCTTTTGAAGTTACAGCTGAAATTACAGAGACTGGATAGTCAGGAAAATCAAACAAAAGTAGTCTTAAGTCTGAATGATCGGCTTTTAATATTGGGAGGCAAAAGGATCTTGTATGAAAATCAGTGCTGATCTGTTGTGTTTACACTTACTAGATTGATTTACCTTTGAAGACAAGTAACACTTTGATTTGAATTTTAACAGATTTAAATAGTAAATATAAGATCCAGTTTAACACTTTATAGCCACAAATAACCAGGAATTTCATGTGATGTCCATTTCCATTTTTTCTCTGCCTTGAAAGTTATGGAGAAAATCCCTTCATATGGCCCTTATATTCTGATTGGACCATAGAGAACATACAAAGTAATTTTGGATCACTGATTGAAGATAATGCAGATGGTCTCCTTTTCTACCCTGCTTTCCTTCCTAGATGGGAGAATAAGCAAGGAGGAGGGGAATCCACATGTTATCAGAGATTGGGCATGACATGATGGCTGCCCTCCAGGTTATGGTGGTCTGTACTTGGTGGCGAACTTTGCCATTCCCATGTGTCCACATCATTACTGCGGTACACCAAAGGGTTCAGTTTCACCTTGAAGGTCATGCTGTTGGTAAACATGAAATAGCAACATGTATTGAAAGACCAACAGCTAGCATCATGTTGAAGACTTAGCAAGTAAACTGCATGCCATACGTCAGGGCTCAGGGTGAAATTTTGCTTGGCAAAAGCTCTTCCTGTTTGAAGGGGAAATTGTCAATCCTCCGTGCTGCTGTGATTTAACAGCTTCTCATCTTTCTGTTTGTTTGTTTTTTAATCAGATGATTTCTTGCACCGGATATCTGACAAGTCTAATGAAATTTGATCTTTTGGTGCCAGTTTGTTGACTGTTAACTTTAGGACACAATAAACCATGTGTTTCCACTTATACAGTATTGATAAAGCGCATTGGTGAAGGCTAGTGATGTAGTTCTCAAAGAGGCTCTTTTGTAGCCGCTAAACCTTTAATTGTCATCACCTCCACTGCTAGATAAGGTTCTGCTTTTTCTAGGAGGGGAAAGCTGTCACTTAGGTAAAGGAACTTCGTGCGTACTAGAACTAAAGCTATGGGACATCTTGGGGCTAGTGGTTTTTTATACGTCATTTGTCTAATGGTGGTTTATCACTGCAAGAGATACAGGAATGGTAGGAGTTGACAAAGAGGGTTTTCAAGAAATTTGGGGTTCTATTGCACTCTGTAGGCTGCAGCCACCTGTGGTGTGTAGCATACAGGGAGACAAAACATCAAGGCATTAAGTCATGAAGTATTATTCATGGGGCTTGCTGTGAGCTGCTGTGGAAGTGGGGGAAGAAGGGGACATAGCATCTCATTTTATCCCCCCACAGCCTGCTTCAAGAATGGGTTGGACTGTCTTCTGGTTGGAGCATGGACAGCATTTGGACTTTTTATACGTCCTTATTCTATGTTTTTATTGGCTACTGCCTATCTTAATCTAGAGGGCCTACAGTTTATGGCATAATGTGCTGTGAAGCCTAGGGTGTGTCCACACTGCAGAATTAGTGCAGTTGGAAACCACTTTAACTACCATGACTCTATCTTATAGAATCCTGGGATTGGTAGTTTAGTGAGGCACCAGAGTGCTCTGACAGACCAGGCTGAATATACCACCAAACTATAAATCTGAGGATTTGATAGGATAGAGTCATAACTGTTGTCAGACTGTTTTAATTCTGCAGTCTGGATGTATCTATAGTGCCAAAAATGTTAGTCAGTTTAGTGCTGGCTATGGCAAGGCAAAGAGTAGCTTTTGTCATTTGTCTAATCAAAATATTTAGAGCTATATAAATTAATGTGTTCAACCACAATATATTAGAATATTGAAGAACAGAGATAATTTTTTTAAAAAAGCAGCAACACTCTTCTTTCCTTGACAGTACTCCAGAGTCCAGTCCCTCACATGATGGAATGTCAGGCTGCTTAGAGGCATCTTGCAATGAATTGAGTGATCTAAGCTGCAAGCCTGAATCATGGGTATCTTCAATTGCATATTATTTATGATTAGGCACATAGATAGTGTAGTTATGCTAGTGAAATTATTTTATGGAAGTACACTCCTATTTGAATAGTGCCATACAGGGAGGGGGGGGGGGAAACACTTTTGGGACCTCAGACTTTGTGACCATGCTCCAAAACACATTGCAGAAATAATGCCATTTGACACTGTTTTAAATGTCATGGTTCAATACTAGGGACTTCTAGGAACTGTAGTTTTCATAGAATCATAGAGTTGGAAGAGACCAGAATGGCCATCTAGTCCAACCCTCTGCCATGCAGGAACTCTCAATCAAAGCATACCTGACAGATGGCCATCCGGCCTCTGTTTAAAGACCTCTAAAGAAAGAGACTCCACCACTCTCCCTAAGCAAAATGTTTTGTGAGACATGTAGCCTTCTTTGTCAGAGAGCTCTGTTGCCACCAAAAACTACACTTCCCAGGATTCCCAAACACTGATCCAGGGCAGATAAAGTGGTCTCAGACTGGATTATTTCTGCACTGTATTTTGGACCCATGTTGTCAAATCTCCCACCATTTTGTGTAATTCTGTAAAACTAGTGTGAGGAAAGTAGAATCATCCAAGAAGCTGAAAGGACATATTGCTCCATTCAGGTATAATTTTATTTCAGCTGTCAGTTTTTAGGCTGACATTGTGTTCAAAGAAGACTGGCATAGCCAATGACTAAAGCATATTTTTAAAATCCCTATATTGACTAAGGCATGCCTGAATTTAGGGAAACCAAAATAGATGTTTTAAACATAGTCGTATCCCTTCCTTTTATCCTCCCCTTAGTCCAGTCTTTTCTGAAGGCTAGATATATGTGAAAAGCTTCCCCTTCACCCACCCTCCTGCTCTGTAGGCTCTTTCTTTTAAATTCAAAGTGACAGTAGAAATTCTGCTCAAATCCATGTGAAAAATGGCTTGTTGAATGATGATGAGGTTAACTGCTACTGCACTTGGCTGTCATCTTGAAATATTCACACATACAACCGCTGGGAGCTCAAGCCTGAAGAGTAATGCTTTTATGCGCAGATGGCATTAGTAGGCAGCTTATGAGTACCACAACAATTTGAATGCTGCATTTTGATTGTATAGTAGCACAAAATATAGCTGACAATAAAGCTCTTGAATCTTTGTTGGCCGATAGATGCCAATGAAAATGGAATAGGAACTCTGAACTTTCCCCATGTCTGTGGAAAATGATATGTTTAAGAAGCATATCACCACGAAACAGTGAGGCTTTGGCTTCAAAAGGGTGAGGGTAGCATGTCACCTTGTCTCTTGTTTAATTCTGTTGTGTCACAGTTGTTTCAGAAAGTGAAGCCATAGTGATTTAATCATACATAAAGGCCACTTTTCTGTATCTTTCCACATGATTATCTCTTGGATGATATAGCTAGCAAGTGTAACAGCTGAGGATGTGAAGTAGGACTTTGTGGTTCAAAACTTGGCTTAATTGGGAACTGGGGTAACCTACTTGTGCTCAGACTCAACTTACAATATGTAAGATGAGGATGATCATAATGGGTTTCTCAAACAGGACTAGGAATTTTGTACCAAATTTTAGATTTGAAGTGCTTTCAGAAATGGGAAATAAGCAACGTACTTGTAATATAACATTTAAGAATTTGTACGATTTGGGGATATATACTTCATGGCAACAGGAAGTAAAAAGAGAAAATGATATTTTAAAAAAAGAGAGAATATTGAAATGTACAGATATAGTGTTTGGGAATTGTTTTTAAAGTGACTTTGGAAGTATTGATCTGTAAACTTCAATATATTTTCTGATACTATGCAGTAACTTGAAGCTTTTTTATTGCTTTTGTATATAAAATGCTTCTATAAATAAATAAATAAAGCAATAGGAAATCCTGATGTTATTCCAAATAGTTGGTATGTCTGTGAAGAAGGGCCAGTTTCCTCCTGCAGAACCTTTCACGGGCTGCACTCCACTGCTGCCATGTTGCTGAAATTCAGGAGCAAATTAGATTGTTGGATTTTGATGGCACACCAGGGAAATGGCTTTAAAGCAAGCAGGGAGTGTTTTCAGAAGTTGTACACTCTAACAAGTTTTGCTGTCTTCTCATTTCTTTGCACTGTTGGTTAATTTTAGAAATGAAAATGTCTCTCCATTCTGCCTCCCCAGAAAGCTTTCCTGGCTGTATTAGCTTAATCCCCTACTGTGTGGAGCCTGCGGAGATGCTCTGTTGTATGAGAGAGTCTTGCCAGCCCTTTTCTAGCTGAAGCATTTGCTCTAGTCGGATTGGTGTCTTCAGTTTGAATGGGAGATTAACTCTGCCTCTTGATTCCTGCTTGTTGGGCTTAGGATATGGGAAGAAGGAACCACCACGTGGAGTGTCAGACTGTTCATTGCTTTAGTTTGATCACTGCAGTGTGATGGTGATAGTTAATTTCTATCTGCATGCAAACTCATAAAATTGAATCTCAAAGCATGTGCTTCAGAAATGTTTCTACATGGAAGTCAATCAGGAGTTTCCATGGCAATAAACTTCACTTGCAGATTTCTCATCCTCATCCCTCAAGTTAAATCAGCTATTTACAATGTCACTTATTTAAATCTTGAATTTCGTTTCTGTTTTAACTATCCATACCTTTCCCAGTGAAGACTTCCTAAGGGCTTACCTACCATAGGTTATGCTAGTGTAATGTTAAGGCTATGGATGTCCTTTAAAATAATGCTTCAGGCCTTCTGCTTATGTACCTGGTCTCTGGAAGATCAATAAAACTTCAGTGCTGCTTACACAAGATTAATAGCACATGTTGTAAAGGTAAAAAACTCAATAGCTTTGTTTCCTGCAGACCTAGGCACTTACAACAGTAGCGTAAAAGTGATTGATAGCAAGGTGGCTTTGAGAATGTATAAATGTCTTGCCACTGTCATGTCATATGTTAGATAGCCTACAAGCAGGGACTTGCAAAAACAAATTCCATTTATATGGGGCTGTGCAATACAAATTGCATTGAAAGAAAGAGGCACTTCTTTCTCTTACCCTTCTTTCCCTCTTTCCATTAATGTTTTGGATTCTGTAGATAGCAACTAAAGCCCATTAACAAGTGCAGATAGAACATGGTTCACTGAGAGGCTTAAATTTAATTGCTAGTGAGTCATGGCTAGAGTAGGACTATTAAATAACTAGTCTGCATAAATATTGATTTACCAAGTTCCTATTAATTCCTTGGCTCCATCCTTGCTGGCACTTTTAATAGTATTTAAGCTAGTTGACTGTGTTGTAACTCTCTACTCTTTATTCCATAGAGAAAGGATTGGCACCTTGAGCAGATCCAAGGGTTGATTTTGACCCCCAGCACGGACCATGTGTCTGCTGAAAATGTATTTTAATGTTTTCCTTCCACTTCCAATTTAGATACCCCTAACACCTGAAAATCTCCCCTCTCCATTAAGGAAAGTCCTGTCCTTTGCTTTAGAGCAAAATTACTGTTTCTGGAGACAACTCTGGTTGTTTTGGGGATAGCAAAAATGGGGTGGGAATGCATGTGGCTTTTTTTTGCCCATAGAGTGAACCTGAGTTATCTTTCTGGAAAAGGAAGCATGTTGCAGTTGTTCCCAGCATGGAGCCAGCTCTGGGAATAGCTGCTCCACTACTTGAGGTCAGTTGAACATTTTACCCTGAACATTTTTCTTTGAACTGCTAGTGGGGGCTTTTCTCCTTGAAGTTGAAAGCATCTGGAGTAGGGCATGTGGGTTAGGTTCAAAACACACATGTTATCAAACATGCCTTTTCTGAAGCCTGTTCACCCTCTCTTAAGGTCTCAGCCAGAAGGGGTTGCTTGATTTTTCTTGTTTGATAGTGGTTTGAGGATGGTACACATGAAAAGCTTTCAATCACAGTTTGATTTTGGGGCAGATATGAATCTCTTTTCTGCATGTCTCCTCTACTAATGGCTTCTACCTTCCTTGGCCCTTTTTGGTTTCTACTCTGTCTGCATGTGATATCCACCCTTTTCAGAATGGTTATGAGACTCTATTGTACTCTCTTTTAAATGGAATTGCAACTCGAAGGCATAGATTGCTACTGTTGGAAAAAAGTTGGCTTTGTCATATTTAGTGGTTCCATTCAATAGAACATGACAACCTAGCCCTCGGGCTGTGTTAAATGTAGGTGCCAAGGCTTGTGATCATTTCCTTGGGAATGCATCGATGCATCCTATAATGGGGTTGCATATCTATTACGTATTTCAATTAATGGAGGGGGTGCCAAGGTATTTGAGCAGAAGGTTAATCCTCATATAAATTTCCTTAATGAAACCTTCTCTTTTGCTTGGCAATTAGTTCAGCTTGAGCAGAAATTTGACTCTGGGTTCTCTTGATTATTTTGGAAGTGCTCTGCATTTGATTACATTTGCTCTTTTTTCTGAATCTGGCAGGCCCTGCATTCTGCTTAGTTCACATGTTACGCTCCTTTTCACATGTAGGCCATGATGCCTACTCCCACCAGTAGGAAAAGTTTCCATTAAGTTAAGTGTTTGGGAGGTGGGTTAGAGAGGATTATTTTGAGGACAGAAAGCCTGAGATGATGATTAACATGCTGGGATCTTGCCACTTAGTCCTTTCATTTAGTACTAGTGGCCTGCTGTACTGAGACAACAGATGAGGTGATAGTAACCCAGATTTTGAATGCTTTTGTGCCGACTGTGCCTATTCCTGGAGATGCTTAATCTAGCCACTGTGACACCTGCCTTGGTTACATCTTGTTTGGACTACAGTAAGTAGTAAGGTTGTGAGTTCAGTACCAGCCAGGGGCTCCAGGTCGATTCAGCCTGACATCATTCCATAGGTCGCTAAAATGAGTACCCAGCTTGTTGAGGGCAATTAGCTTACACTTTGTTAGCTGCTTAGTGCATCGGTAAGCATATCGAAATGTACCTGCTATTGCTATTCTTGTCACCATTTTAAGAAGGGATACAGAGGAGAATGGAATTACCTAGAGGTAGTGCAGGATTTAAAGTGGTTTGAGTGTTGGATTATGATGCTGGAGATCAGTGTTTGATTCCCAGCTCACCCATAAAACCATCCGGCTGACCTTGGGCAAGTCGCAAGCTCTCAGCCTCGTGGGATGGCAATGGCAAACATCTTCTGAACAAATCTTGCCAAGAAAAACCCATATAGGGTCGCCTTAGGAATGATTTGAAGGCACACAAAACACACACAATACAGGATTAGAGGGTGATTGTGAGATATGTTGGGATATACCTGTTTTCAGACATTTGGAATATTTTCATTGTAATTTGAGGGCAAAAATGGAATAGAAAGAAGAGAAGCAAAAATTGGCCTCAAATCATGCCAAATTTTTAAAGTATTTTATTTGGGGGGAGGTTGGCAGCTTTGAGGGGTAGTAGGGGCTTCAGAGGCCACAAAAGTGGAGTCCAGGGGCCACACTGCTCTCATGGGCCACACAGTGCCCATCCCTGTTCTAAATAAAGCCATTTTGATCAAATGTTTTTGTTTCAGGTTGTGCTGAAGATCATCAAACATTATCAAGAAGAGGGCCAAGGCAACGAAGTGGTCCAAGGTGTACTTCTGGGTCTAGTAGTGGATGACAGGCTTGAAATCACCAACTGTTTTCCTTTCCCTCAGCATACAGAGGATGATGCTGATTTTGATGAAGGTAACCTTATGTTGTAATTCTGTAAAATTATCTTTGTGTCTGTTGTCATTACTATACACAGACAAACCGAAAGATGAGAAAGAGTCCTTAATGTTTCATAGAGAGGGAAAACTCACTTCAAACAAAAGCACTGAAGCTCTACATTATATAAGACTAACATAAAAGTAATACATGGAGGAATTAAAATTCCTTTGCCTAGCATCAAAATGACATCAAGTTAGGCATGAGATGAGCCTCCCTGCAGAGAACATTCTACAAGCTGAGTGCCACTACCAGGCGAAATGGACTGGGAAACTTCAGGTCTTGGGGTTCAATTTCAGACCTGCTGGATTTCCAGTCTGATTCTCCAGAGATGGCCAGGCCTTATTCTCCATGTCATCATTGTTCAGTAGTTTCCCAGCTTTTCTATGAATCTTAAACCACTTTAAAAAGTTGAAATGTTTCTTCTAATGCAAGTTTTTAAAAAATGAATTGTTTTTTTTTTTGTCCTTGTTTTAACTTGTAAGCTTGTCAAGGGAGAGCTTGAAGAGAAAGAATGACATATGAGAGAAAAGTTAGACTGTAGACCAAAGTGGAATAAGGACACATGCAGAGCACAGTGGTTGTGCTGTTTTAAATCCAGAAATGTAGATGTGGTTTCCCATATTTTCTTTTCTGGATTATTTCTGGAGGGAAGGAGAGAGGGAGGGAAAATGCTGAAGTTCAGAAAAATACAAATTATGTACAAGGTGCTAATTTAGTTATGAAAGTCTTTGTGTTTGTGTGTGGTACTTGGAGTACCCTTCATTAAACAACAGCAATAACAACCTTTTACCCATCTCTCCCCATGGATCAAGGAGGGGAATAGATACACATCAGTTAAAAACTTAAGAGTGCTGTGAGTTTATTTTTAAATGGAGATTAATCTTCGTAATGGGGGGGGGGGTAGGGGGACTGTTTTACTCCATTTCATAATATTTTTAGGAACTGTGCTGTCAGAACTAATATTTTTGAGAAATGAATCATCTACTGAAATGAGTCAGTTGATCGTATTCTGGCACTGCAGTTGGAGTTACCATGCCAATCTTAGTTTGATTATTGAGGGACTGCTTGCATTTTCAGAGCTTTTGAAAATCCCTAACAGTGACCAAAATTGAAGGGTTCTTTCCACCTAAGAAGACCTTCCACCCCTTTCCCTGAGTGGCCACAACCAAATGGAAAGCTATTGCTATTTGTATCTTTATCTTCAGATCTTCCCCTAGTTATGGCCAACTAGTCTGTGCTATGTCCTGACAGATGGTATTTCTCTGGTACGAAAGTTGAGTGTGACATTCTTGCTCTGTTGTTACTCGACTCCTTTTTGCTTACTGCCTTCATTCTGTCACACTGCTGTTAAAGTTCCTCTCTCATGAGCACCCACTGTTAAATGTGCTTTTTCAAACTGACTGGGAATAGAACATCTTGTTTTTCTGTGTCAGATGTTATTTTAACCTATTGGGTAAAAGCCTTGCTGCATTCCCTGTTGTACCTGCCAGTCTTTACACTACCCATGTTGTTAACTAGAGCCTAGAGGACCTGCTTCTGTTTAGGTAAAATGATATGGTGCTCTGAATACTGCTGGATTTCTTGCCAAATATTACTTTTTAGAAATGGGTCATTATACAACCTTTGGGGATATTTATGGTTTGAGCCTCCCCCCCCCCCCCCCAAGAGTAAAGAGAATCAGGAGAGGATAGAAGACAATAATGAATTCAGTCAAATTAATGACCAGCATTTTCTTTTGCTTCAGTTCCTATTAATTTTCCATGGATTTTCATGTATAGGTGTGTGACCCAATCTGAAATGCGGATAATCTACAGAGGTGGGGGATGTGCATAGTGCACTGTGCATTGTCTTTCAACTGAATGGGGCGAATTTGGTGAAGAACGGTGATCAACTTTGAATCATATAGGTTTAATTTTGCCAGCAACTGTTTTACAAAAGAGAAAAATAGTCTAGTTAGCATATCAGCCCCTACTACTTGGACTGACTTTCTATTCCTCATAGCATGGGGGAAAAGAGAGAGAGATAGGTGGCAACTTAATAAATGCAAAGGTATTTGCATTTAGCTAATGTTCAGACCAGTGAAGCTACAAATTAAACTAATATGAGTGCTAATATCTTGCCATTAGTGGAAGCCTGGTTCTAGACTGTGCTCCAGAACTCACACAGTGTAATAATTTCAAGGCCCTGATCCACTCACTTCCCAAGTCAATTAAGGCTTAAGGGTCTGTCAGAATGAAACAGTCACAATGGCACCAAAACAACAGTTTATTTATTATATGAAGGTGTCAAGCAGGATGCAAAAGTAAACCGTAAAGCAAAAGTAAACTTAGCTCCTACCTTTACATCTGACCAAAGCCATGATGAATTAGATGCAATTGCAGTGGCCTGGTTTTCTGCACTGGAGAACATCTGATTCCCCCCCTCAGGACAAGACCGTAGAATCGTGATTTTTCCTGATTTTTAAATATAATTTCTCCTTTATCCTGGAAAGTGAAGACTTTCCCAGGCAGAGGGAGATTATCACCCCATCCTAACAAAGAATCAGTTTCCTAGACATTCCAAGATGAAAACATTCTTAACTATTCCTACAGAATGAGTTAAGTACTGAAAACTACTTCATTAGTATTCGTTACAGACCTGTTTGAGTAACTGGTAAATGCCGGTGACTATGTTATACTGCTCATAAGCATATAAAACACGTGTATAGGGTGAGTGTGAGAGCTAACACTTCTTGCCAACTTTTCTGGAAAGTCCAGGTTTCCTCACAGTTTTTGTTTATCAATTCTTCAGTGCGAGACTTGAACTCGGGATTCTCTTAAGTGTGCCCTGCACTATAACTCTCTTTAGAAACCAGACCTCTGGATTTCAAATTTCTCCCCAGCTTGGCACCAACTGTTCTTTGACAACCACACACCAGCTATCTAATGTGTCCCAAACCTAAAAAAACTTTTATCAATATTGGTAGTGTTTTTAATATGTTCTGAAATTACTTCAGACAGCTGATTGTTGAAACAAAGTAAGAAATTTATTTACAAGTCAGGCTGAATACAGTATCTCTTTTAGTGGGTGGTGTTCACAATGGATACGGTGTATAAATACTTTATTTGTTACACAGTTTAACATTTTCTTGTCTTTGTAATTGTTTCTTTATAGCTTTATCTACCCTGTTTCCCTGAAAATAAGACATCCCCAAAAAATAAGACCTAGTGAAGGTTTTGCTGAATTGCTAAATATAAGGCCTCCCCCAAAAGTAAGACCTAGCAAAGTTTTTGTATATAAATATATATATATATACAGTATATAATAAATATTCATTTTTTTGTTCAATAATAAATGTGAATTCTTCTTCATGGAAAAATAAGACATCCTCTGAAAATAAGACCTAGAGCATCTTTGGGAGAAAAAATTAATATAAGACACTGTCTTATTTTTGGGGAAACACGGTATGTTCCCTTACAGACTAAGTTCTCACAGAACCTTTATTAAACTTTTGGACACTATAACAATTTAATTAATTGTACCATTTCTTGGGTACCTAAAACCCTTTCTAACTGCTCCTCTCAGCAGTCTAACCTAGCCTCAATGGCTATTCACCCTTCAGGGCACAATAAACATCAACAACCCTTTGAAAACTGCTCCTCCCTTTATATAAAGAAGTATAAACACATATAAACATGCTGGAATTCTCTTCCAGGTAGGGACCATAAAGGTTCAGCAACCAGCTGATGTCGACTGTCTTGTTCAGTAGCCGAGTGTATATGCATGCACAGCTGCAAAATCCAGTGAAAGTTTGCTTGCACACTGTTTTCCTCTCCAAACCTTTCCAAGTGGGTATGGGGGAGTGATATTAGTCTGTTGCAGTGAGAATGGCAGTCTTACGGCACCTTGAACACTAATGAGTTTTATTTGGCATAAATTTCCAGTTTATTCCAACCCACTTCCAATGGCATCTGATGAAGTGGGCTGGAGTGCATGAGAGATTATGCCAAATAAAACTTGGTGATATTTAAGGTGCCACCAGACTCTTGTTTGTTTTACTGTGCTACTAGTATGTTGGAGTTGGTCCAGTGCTGTTTATCCATTCTCTCAATGTGTATGTATGTGTGTGTGTTATTGTATGTATTTGTTTATCCCTCTAGAAGAGTGCAGAGTATGCTACAGGTATTATCAGTGTTGCATAATAATCTCCAACCCTGAGAAGGCTTTCATTGTTGTTGTTAAGAGAAAGTGAGGCTAAACAGTTTACAAGGCACACGTTTTGTTGGCCAGAGTACATGCTCCATAAGAGTGATTTTTGGAACCTGCATTTCCTTTGAATACACAGCTGTGACACTTTTGCTTTCTCCTTGGTGGTCTTGAGAAGCTTTGGAGGCTTGGCTGGCTGCAAAACAAGGGGTTGTTGGAACACATGAGACCCCAGAGTACCAAAATCCCCCAATCGTGTGCCCTCCAGTTATGTTGGAATACAGTTCTCATCATTCCCTTCAGTTCATCTTCTCCTGATATTTTCCCCTCAGCTTTTCTTGTTCTACTGTACAGTTTGACTTTCAGGGATTCAAATCTCACTGTGAACTTCTTTATCACCTCTGAACTCCCTTCTCAAAAGAATTTTCTATTGCATATTAATAAAACGCTGGATTAAAAAGAACGTTACTTCCTCCCCTCATATACTGCAGTTAGGATGTTTTTTAAAAAGAAGAATAGAGATCATCTCCTTCATACCTCTTGACAAGCTACAAAATAAAGCCAGTTCAGGCAATTAAGCAAGGCTGTTGCTAACTGTATTTGTGAAACATTCCTTCTATCCCCCCCACCCCGAAAAAGGCTGGTTATTTAATATCTCCATTAGGGGGCACTGTTACCCAGCTTAATAAAAAAAATCCCTGTGTGTGTGTGTTTTACCCTTAAAACTAGGCTTGCAAGAAAAGAGGCTGTTTCCATTTGCTAAGGTTCAAAGACTGTTTTACACGACCAAATCCTCCAAGTATGATACAAAGTGCATTGAGTTAAATACAAAACCAGTAATTTACTATCTGTCTTTTTCAGCAGATGCTCAAAGGTTTTAAAGCTCCAAGTATTTCTGTAAGCTCCGCAGATCAGTATGTGTTTCAGTATTTTAGACCCGTATTTCCATGTAAAACATCCCCCACAACTTCCAGCAACATTTAATAAAAAAAGATATGCGGTGTCATTACACTCCCAAGGTTTCCTGACCCCATTCCATTTTACTGACTGTGGCTTGTGGGGGCCAAGCCTTGGTGCAGAGCTATCATGTCAAATGTCACCTTTACAGACAGATTCTTCTTTAATTCCCAGGCTGGACTTCAGTAATTACCTATTTTAAAACAAAAATGTTGCAAAGAATACATTTTGATGTTGCTTTTGTATATTGGAGGTAATTGACTATATAGTATAATACACTAGAATGGAGAGATCTGTATCCTGGCAACCTACACACGTTAAGAAATAGGAAGTGGTTCTTCAGTTTACCAGGTGGCTCTCTCTGCCTGGACTTTTAACTACAGTCATATTAGATTTTAGTGGGAAAATCCATCTCTGAAATTACCTTAAATTTGCTCTTCTCCTTAAATGTCCCCATCACGCTAGTTAATTCTTATTTTTAGACTGAGGAGGAAACTTGCTTGAGCCTAATGCCTTTTTTTCTTTTCTGAATCCCTGTGCATTTTGCAAAGTTTCATTGTGCGTCTCGTAGGAATGTACGATGGGTACTTAGAGCTAATATTGGTGGCTGTAACTATGTGACTATGAACACTGAAGAAATTTTAAATAGAAACAGAGGATGTATGGAATGGTTTTTATATGTGATCTTCAGGAATATTTGTTTGCAGCTCAGATGTTAATATCCGATGGGCTATAATGGCCACATTCTAGAGAACAATGGAATTAGGTCCAGTGATGTTTTGTAATTGTTGTACAGGTATACCTCGGTTAATGAAATAAATGTGTTCCTGGACATGATTTTTTTAACAGAAAATTTGCTACCTGAGGCAGAAACACTATGGAAAGAATAGGGATAGGTGTCTATATCAAACAAAGGACTGTATCATGTTTCAGCAAACTTTTTATTCAAAACTAACAGTATGCACAGGTGAAATGGAACAACCAAGTCAGGTAAGCCTTGCTAAATAAACAAAAACTATTTGAACCTTCAAGAAACCATTTGAAGGCTTGTTCCAAAATGCATAGAGATGTGCCCCCCCCCCTTCACTTTTCTTCTGATTTCCGGTGTGGTTGCTGAATGTACAGTTGTGTTTTTGTTTTTAACTTACAGGCAGCAGGCTTATCTGTTCTTCCCTTTCTTAGAATCATAGAATCAAAGAGTTGGAAGGACCACAAGGGCCATCCAGTCCAACCCCCTGCCATGCAGGAACTCCCAATCAAAGCATTCCCAAGGAAGGAGTCTCCACCACTCTCCGAGGGAGTGTGTTCCACTTTTGAACAGCCCTTACTGTCAGGAAGTTTCTCTTAATGTTGAGGTGGAATCTCTTTTCCTGTAGCTTGCATCCATTGTTCCGGGTCCTGATCTCTGGAGCAGTAGAAAACAAGCTTGCTCCTTCCTAAATATGACACCCCTTCACATATTTAAACAAGGCTATCATATCACTTCTTAACCGTCTCTTCTCCAGGCTAAACATCCCCAGTTCCCTAAGGCGGTCCTCATAGGGCATGGTTTCCAGACCCTTCACCATTTTAGTCGCCCTCCTTTGGACATGCTCCAGTTTCTCCACATCTTTTTGAATTGTGGTGCCCAGAACTGGACACAGTATTCCAGGTGGGGCCTGACCAAAGCAGTATAGAGTGTGACTATTACTTCCCTGGATCTAGACACTATACTTTTATTTATGCAGCCAAAAATTGCATTGGCCTTTTTAGCTGCTGCATTGACTCATGTTCAACTTGTGGTCTACTTGGACTCCTAGATCCCTTTCACACGTAGTTTCATTCAGCCAGGTGTCCCCCATTTTATATCTGTGTATTTCATTTTTTCCGTCCTAAGTGCAGTACCTTACATTTCTCTGTGCTGAATTTCATTTTGTTAGCTTTGGCCCAGCTTTCTAGTCTGTTCAGGTCATTTTGAATTTTGATCCTGTCCTCTGTTTTGCTGTTGAGGTATTCCCAGTAGAGGAGTTTTGAGCCAGCCGCTGTTTACCTTACTTATTGTAGTCAAGCACACGTGTTGTTTACAGTATTACTGGCTAGAGCATAATTCTGCTTTTCCCCAGCTCACGCTTTCTTTATTGCATTTTTAACTCCAGACATGCTGCAGCAAGTATTACTGAAAGTCTGTGTTTCCGCAGCCCTTCTTCACCAATCCTCCCAGTACTGATGCTGCCAAAAACATCCAGCTAGACAGAGGACAGTGAAGAAAGGAGGGAGATTGTGTGAGCGGAGAAAGCTTTATAAGAAGACGCTTTGTTGTCAACGTGCCAAAACAGACTTCAGAAATAATTCGGCTTGACACTGCTTTAAGTGTCCTGGCTCAATGCTAGGGAATTCTGGGATTGGTAGTTTTGTGAGATACTTAGCCTTCTCTGTCACAGAGCTCAGGTGCTAGAACAAACTACAATTCTCAGGATTCCCTAGCACTGAGCCAGGGCAGTTAAAGCAGTGTCAAACTGGATTATTTCTGCGGTGTGTTCTGGACCAAAGTCTTTGTTTAACAGAGGTATGGCAGTATTGTGTGTGGCGTTCCCCCCCCCCCCCCCAGTAGTTTCCAGTCCACATGGCAAACTGTTTTTAAGACCAAGAGAGTTAGAGCAAATTTGGCATGGCTTAAGAGTTCTGTTGGGGCTGGATAAGCCACTGGGTATATCCAGAGTACCTCTCTGAATTATGCCTTATCACTTGCCCTTGTCTTCCTTTATGAGGCTGGTGAGCATGGAAGAATGACATAACATTGCTTGATTTGTGACTTTTTGAAGCTATCCATCATTTTTATAATGAGTTTTGTCATTTGTTTTAAACAAAAGTGATGATACCTTTAGTCTGTCTGGAGAGCTTCTGAAAATGGTCATTTCCCTGAAAAAGTTACCTACTTGCTCCCATCCTCTTAGATTTTTGTTATCTTTTGTTTGATTTTATTACAATAGATGTTTTCATCTAAAAATAGCCTGTAGGTCTTTTCTTGGGAACGTACTTGCTCTAAGTTAAATTCCCACCCATTAGTCATAATTGTATGACATACAAGCCTGTGGTGTACTCTACAATTTATTTTTTATTCTTTTGCATTTCATAGCTTACAAGACAAACAGCTGTTTAAGAATCTTTTCATTTCCTGTGGCCTAAAATGTTAACACAAAACATCATCACCTTTTCATGGCTACGGTTCTCTGGAAAAAAATAATGTGCCATTAATCTTCTGTATTTTTTTTAAAAAACCCACATCTTTCCTAAATTGATAGAATGAATCTCTGGAGAAAAGAATATGGCCATAGGGAATTTCACAGGTTTTAAAAATTATGTAAGTCTATAACCAAAGGTAATCTATATGCTAAATTATTTATACAGTATTAATCTTTTGGGGTCTTGTGTGGGTATTTGCTGCACATGGCAATATTTTACAAATGCTAACTTATTGGAGCTTATTGACTTAACTGCTGAACATTCATACTAACAAACGTGCTGAATGTTATACAAGTAAGTTATTCTGATAACCTGTGGAAAGACCTTGGCGCTGGTTAACTGAAAATTTATATAAACCTTTTAGTCTTGGGCAGCTGTGATAACTTTAAGCTGAAATATATGAGGGTTAAAACTAAAATCTGACATATCAGAATAAAATTAATGGCTTTACCCTTATATCCCTTCATACTTCAGCTTTGGAAACGTTAAAAGGAAAGGATTGTACATTTTTATATGGTTGTATTTATTTAAAAGTTATGGACGTTTAAATATCACATTCATAGTAAAACAAAGTGCAAGTGTACTCTGATATTTTTATATATTGTTGCATAAGGTAGGGCTTATAAAAACTTACTTCGTTTTTCAAACTCAAAACAATATTTTACAGGTGTGGAATTTATGAAGTGTCCAGCTGTTACACTGGTCTAAAATACTTTCAGGTTTGGCATTGCTAATATATAGTTAAAATGCCAAAGTTTCAATTCTAAAGTGCATTTTGAAAGCAATAAGATGGGGAGTTTGAAATCTTATGGTTTCAACAAAAGTCTTTCTGGAACAATTCTGAAATTAGAGATAATATGCACAGACAAATGAATTTCAGGGTTGTAGTTGTAGGATATATGACAAGTTTCCATTTAATTAGTGTTTAGTATTAGTTTTAATATGAACAAACCTACAATTATACTTTTTTAAAGATCAATTGGAGGAAGCCTAAATTAAGGGATCCTTTAGGTTTCCTCCTTGTTCTTGTTGGTTGGTTGAATTAGCTTTTTGCTTTGTCTGTGTTTTCTTTTTTCCCCCCAGCCAGGTGATTATTATTTTTTTTGCTTTTCTTGGGGTGTCTGGCACTTTTATTGGGCTTAATGTTATATATTGTATCACTTTATGAACAGTTTTACCCCCTCAATCCTGTATATACTAAACCTCCTCAAGCTGCCTCATAAAAGGCAAATGTTTCAATTTTTATTTAGTTTATTCTTTTATTGGCTAAAGTGAATCAATCCATAAGTTTATTGACATTTTTGGAAGAAGGGCAGAATAAAGTTTTCATAAATGAAAGAATTCATGAGGGAAACGGGAGCTGTCAGTCACTAGGAATGTAAAACGGTCCCAGTCTATTGGACACAGTATTTGTGGTTTACTAAGTCCTTGTAATCTCTGCTGGCCAGCTGATTCTGAGTTTGGTTTGCTTTGACTTTATTCATCTTGAAAGCAATACCATTTACATGACATGAAAGGAAGCTTGTTGATTAAACTGGGAAATACCTTCACTGTCAAACTGTTTCTCCCTTCTTTTGTTGTTGTTATTATTGATGAAACAATTCATATCCATTGCAGTTTTATTTTCAGAATTTCTTCTAAAGCCACTAGGGATGTGTGCATGTATGCTTTCACATTGCCCATTGACTTATGGCGACCTCATGAATTTCATAGGGTTTTCTTAGAAAAGGGTCATGGGTGGCTTTGCCAGTTCCTACATGTGGAATGTAGCTTCCAGGACTTGATATTCATTGGTGATCTCCCATCCAAGTACTGACCAGGACATACCCTGCTTAGTTTCCAAGATCAGATGGGATCTGATACCTTTAGAGTGGTTAGGCCCCTCCACTAGGGATATAGATTAGGATAAAGATGAGATCATCATCATGAAGAGCAAAGACAAAACATTCATATTTTTTCTTACTTATTTAGAATACAGTATTTAATTGGCCATGAAAGCCTATCAGAATCACTTAACAATATATTCTCACAAATTAAAAAAAAAATCACATTGAGGAATGGAAGTAATGTAATGCCCATGTGGAGTCAGAACTTTTCAGGAAACATGAACTTTCCTTGTTATTGTTATACTGCAGTTCCACCAGTGTCCTTTGAAGCAAGTCAGACCAGGTTGATGGGCTAAATCTTGGTGAAGCTTCCCTCCAAATACTTGAACTATTGTGGGAAATGGAGCACATAGTCTTGGGTGTATCCACACTGCAGAATTAATGCAGCTTGATACCGTTTAAATTCCATGACTATCCTACAGAATCCTGGGATTTGTTGTTTGATGAGGCATCAGAGCTCTTTGACAGACAGGCTGAATAGCTCACCAAACTATAAATCCCATGATTCTGTAGGATATTCATGGCATTTAAAGTGGTGTCAAGCTGCTTTAATTCTACAGTGTAGATATACTCATAAGAAAAATATTGGAAGGGTAATAACTGTGGCAAGATTAGCTTTTTATAGGTGAAATAAAATGTGGTTGATATAACTGCTTCTTAAAGAGAATTATGTAGACTTTTGAAAAGGGAGGAAGTAGGTTCAGAAAAAAATTAATGGGGTAAATCACAAGGAAATAGACTAAACTTTAGAAGTTGAACAATGGCTTTTTTGTAACATGTTGCAGAAGAGCAGAAGAGAATCCTTGAAATTGTCCCCCCAAAATACTTTGATGTCTTATTAAACCAGGATCTATGTCCTAATCTATAATATTGTAGAATACATGAATAGGAAAAAAATGGGAGCAGTGAATTGAAATTATGAATGTATGATCTCTCACTTGTCCAGAAAAAATCTCTCTGTGGCTGCATCCACATTGCATAAATAATCCAGGTTGTAGTTTTGTGAGACCTTTAGCTTTCTCTGTCAGAAAGGTCTGGTGCCCCAACAAACTACAGTTCCCAGAATTCCATAGCATTGACCCATGGCAGTTAAACTGGCATCAAACTGGATTATTTCTACAGTGCGGATGGACCCTGTGTCAATGAGCCATCCTGAATTGAGTAGGATATGGAAATTTTGTGCCTTTTGAAATAGGAACTCTCAGTACAAAATATTGTAGCCCTGCATCCAGCAGCCACTGTGATTATTTAATTTAATGAGCAGTTATTATTTAAAGCAAGAAAACTAACAGGTTTTTCTTGCAAATGAAGTGCTAGCATTTAATCTGGTTAATAGTCAACAGCAAAATTGGTGCAGCATTAGGCTGGCCGCTTGCCAATGAGGCTATGTACGTCTACTAATGGTTCTTATCTCAGCACATAATTTTGTACAAGAGAAATGTATGTGATCAAGTTGCATGAAACCAACCATTACCCTTTTCTCAGTTCAGCAACATGTTTACATGTTGTGATTATCTTACCATGGATAAGTATGAAAATGTGCTGAGGTGCTTGTCTTGAAAGAAAATGTAAATTTCTCAGGCTGTGGCCATCAGTCTTCTAGGTTGTCAGAACTAGGTTTTCTAGTCTGTGGCTTAAATACCCTAAAATCACAAACCAGTATTGGAAAGCATGTATTAGGATCTATAAGCAGAAAGAAGAAACAAGTCGTGTGCTTATTGATGAAGACTATTTTATTCTTTAAAAAATATTTTATGATTATCTTGTGTTGCAATGAGCTCAATATGTTTTGGCCTTTCTGATACTGAATGGCCGCCTTCTCAGGCTATACATACAGTCTTTTCAGCAGTAGAAATTTCTAGAGTTGGTTAAAAATCTCTTTCCTTTTATCTGACTGTTATACAATAAAAGTGGATCCCCTTTATATAAAGTCCAGTATATATATATATATATATATAATTAGTCCAGTTATCTATAGAAAGATTTTTAGCCAACTCCAGAAAATTCTCCTTGTAGATTTTAAATGCCCTAAAGTCACCAGAAAAAACTGAAAGGTGATACCCTAAACAAAAACAAGCATGAGAGAACAGAAAGTTTAGGGGAAATTTCCCCTAAACTTTCTGTTCTCTCACTAAAGTCACCAGATCCTGTCTGATCTTTGAAACTGAGAGGGTCAGCCCTGATATGTAGTTGGATGTGAGACTGCCAACAAAAGTGCTGTAGGCTGTATTTCAGAGGAAGGAATTGGCAAACCACTGCTGAATATTCCTTGCTTAAGAAAACCCTATGAAATTAATGGAGTTGCCCTAAGTCAATAGGCAACTTGAAGGCACTTACACACACAACTACATGTCTCTTGACAAAGAGGACAATTATGTAGTTTCTCTTAGTATTCTGCTCGAATGCTTATAGAGCATTTTCCAGTTTATTCATGATTCAAGCTACAATCGCAGCGTAATTTACATGAGTAAGCATATAGAACCTGCAATCATTTACCTTAAATAATTATGCCTGCAATTGTGCCATAAATCTCTGTAAACTGGAATATGGCTTTTTTGAGCTATTTCAAGAAAAAATAGTCTCTGGATGTTTCTTCTGTGTTGCTACCCCAACTCTCATTAAATGAAATGTAAGGGGTTAGGTATAAGTTGAGTTTAAAAGGCATATATGACATAATCATGAGTTTCTGAAACTTATTAATATACTTTTGAATCTTGTGCTTCTTTTATATGTAAGACAGAACTCACAGTTTGAATATGGCATGCCTAAGGTCTAGACAAAGAACGTTTACACATAAAATGGGGTTTCTAAGACCTTCTTTCTAATATATTGTCTTGAACCATGAGGAAAGCTGTTACCAAAAGTTGTTGTTGTATTTATGAACTGCAACAGACACAGTGTAAAAACCAGCAATCAGAAGTGGAAGCTTTTGAATTATAAATGGGTATCGTATATAGGAATTTAATCATGGAAACATAAGCCTAATACTGTTGCATTAAACATTTTCTGGAGCTCAATTCTGAAAATCTTATTTTCAAAAGAGACCAGAATGTTTTTCAGACTCTGAATCACCTCAGCTGCAACATTTTGACTATTGTGAGGGGCTGCTAACTCAAGGTTACCATAGCTAACCTCAAGAAGCTGCTGAGGTATTACCTTTGTTAGGATAGAACCCAGCTGACATGAAGAAGTGGAGGAATTAATACTGTTTTTCAATATGGTTGTATTTAATTCCTTAAATCACAGAACATGGAGTATTTGAAACATAATACAGTCTTTGTTGTGTAGCTTAAAAATAACATTTTAGCAAACGTATTGCATGTTGTAGCTGCTAGTCCGAGCCTCTATTTTTAAAGCTTTTTTCCTTAAAAGGATTTTTAACCTATTAATGTCTAAGGATATGGAACAGAATTTTAAAGATTTTCAGATGCTGAAGTGAAAATATGTTTCCTTATAAAGTCCAGCATGCTTGGATTTCAAATTTATATTAGGAGGGTAATCAATATCATTTGCAGCTTTTATTTGAAACATTTGAGGTTTACTTGTAGAGTGGACTTAATATTTATTAGCATTTATGGTCATTCAAGCTGCAACTATTACGTTATGGGACCCAAGCTCACCAAACAGGATTTTGGTCTCTTGATTCTGAAGCCAGCTGTTACTAACACTGTAATTTTACAGCAGAAGGTATTAGTATGGAACACAGTTGTGTAAATGTGCCTATGATGACCAGCATAAAGTTCTTTGAATTAGTTAATAATGTTTTAAAAATCTTAGAATAGCAGCCCTGTTTTCTTTCTTTTTAAAAATCTTCTGTGAAAAACTGATTGTAAAACAAACTGGACTGATACGGGAGAGGGCAGTATGTTACCTCTTAAAATGAAGCTTAGAAATATATTGTATGTAGCTTTCAGGAGGAGGATTTCCTCCTGGAAATATAGGCTGGTCTGTGGCTGGTTTAGTTTCCAGTGCTATGAAGAACATTACACTAGGGTACATTAATCCCTATTTTGGTAGAGGACAGGTTATTCAGTTTTGATTCCTTAACTGGAAAATGGCCATAGTCATTTCCGGAATGTAGGACAATTGTGGAGTGAAGTGAGCAGTCAGTGGTTTGTACAAACCAATATTATGTTTCAAAAATAGTGAAAACATTTTTTTTCTTACCTGATTATTTTATGGATCTAGAGGTTTAGCTTTGAATATGAAAAAAAGAAGAAAGGGGGATAGAAAGCAAAAGATTTGTTCTTCTTAAATCTGGATTTTGTACCTGGACACTGCTTAAATAAATCTGTTGTCAAAATAGTGTTGTGGGTGAGTTGTACAGTACATGAAGTTAGATCAGTTATTGAGAATCTTTTCACAGTACATTAGTGTCTTGACATGGAATTGACTAGCTAGATTGCTGGATGAAGTAGTGTCTCATTCATTCATAATAAAAACTGGTCAGAAGTTGTATAATGGTTTAGTTATATATTGAAGTGTGTAGTTATCCTGCTAGTATTGTCATGCTCAGGATTTAGCACTATGGTGTGTAGTTTAAATTTTGTATGTGCATTTTCTGGTTTATTCCTGAATGAAGTACCAGGAGTAACTTAATAATGACAATAGCATGTTTTCATTAGCAGATTCCTCTGGAGTACTTCATGCTAAGTAACTGAAAATGAATCCTTTCTAATATACTGATTGATTGTCATGCATGAAAATTGATACTGAAAGGTTTTTTTAGTACACCTAGGATCATTGTGGAAACCAATTTCTGGTAGAGAATGAAGGGAGAGGTACTGAAGCAACATGACAGCCTTGCTGAGAGCTGAGCAAATCAGTTGTAAACAATCTGTCTGGACACTGGGTGCCACTCCTGGAACACTGAACAGGCTGAATAGTGTCTGTTTTATCCCCATAACAAGAAACAGCCTTGATAATACAGGCTTGTTATTTGGACATCTTTGAAAATGGTTCAAGCTTGGGTTTAATGCCATGCATGGGTGGCAAAAATAAAAAATAAACCACAGAATCCTTGCAGGGAATTGGATTTGCCAGCCTGGCATTTTTGGCAGATGACCACCCTTCTTTTTCAGTTTCCTGTATTTTAACTAAGTTTCTGCACTTTATTGTATTGCTTGTATAATGCGAGCAGTACATTTAAAGCTATTCATGACATAAGAACTTTTATCAACTGTTGTATTATTTGGTGATTTAGGGTTCTGTATTGAGATAAGTATGGTGTTAATGTCTCATGAAGATGATAGAGGATGGCACATTGGAGAACATCTCATGAAGGTCCATTCTAGCAAAGGAGAAGGAGTTATCCAGGACAGGATTAATGCTAGGTGTCACCCAGGTGAGGCATGGGATCATGTTAATTTCAGTGATTCGATATCCTGATCCTCAACTCCTCCTTTTTCTTTGCAAAACTGAGAAAAAACTGGAGTAAACAGAAGATACCCCAAAGAAAAAAGAAGTACCACAGGGTTGGGCTTCATGGCTCCTCCTTGGCTAGGTTAAGCTTTCACAGTAAGTCCACCAATGTGCCATTCTGAATCAGCAGAGAAGGAGAAGGCTAACCAATCTCTGGGAGGGACAGTGGTGTAGAAAAATGAGAAACAACATGCTGGAACACCCTGTGGTTGTACGATGCACAAACTGAGGCAAATTTATTCAATCTGTAATGCCTGGCAAAGGTGAAAGGGTGCTGACTCTAATTTCCTCCATAGGGGTGCTCGTTGAGAAGACTGCGGAAGTAGCTTCAGACCTGATAGAGTGAACAATGACATGTTGTAGCTTAGGAAGAGTGAGGGGCTCATAGACTAAGAAAATACAAGCCTTGATCCATTGTGTCAGAAGAGAAACAGAAACCTTCTGTCCCAGAGGAGTGGGTAGAAAGGAAGTGCTTCCAACCTCCTAAAAGGATTAATAATAATTTTTATTTCTTACCCACCCCTCTGTCAGAACAATCGAGGCGGGGTACAACAAAATTAAAATGATTACAGTTAAAATGGTTCAACAATCCCATCCCCAACCTCCCACCCCTTAAAATAGAATTGAACTAGCAAAAATTAAAATCAAGTTACTTATCAGATAAAAATAAAACAAACATATTACACATATTAAAACCCATAGTGCTGGCCACAGCATAGGGTAACATCAGGGTATAGGGGGCCAGGGAATAGGATGGAAGATTTTAGGAGCCGGGAGGATTATACAGTTTCTGGGAAGGCCTGGGAAGGATTGATATGTCTAATACAGATTTTGAGACTCCACTTGGCATCAAATTTATGCAGTAGTTTTTTCCTAAAGGATGGATCAGATAGGGGCAAAAGGAAGGTAAAATAAATGGCTGAGAGTGGTGAAAATAAGAACTTCTTATTGTCAAGAACCCTGGATCAAGCCAAAGGTAAATTTACCAAACTTCAGACTTGTAATGAGAGGAGTCCATAGACAGCAGTGTCGGTTCCGAGATCCTCCTTGTTGACGTAATAGTTGTCAGAAGAGAGAATGGCTGTCAGAAAGGAGAGAATACAAGGGAAACAGATTTTAATGGCTTGAAAGGTGGCTTGGACCTTTGAGGGATCCCAAGATGAGAAAGGAAGAACTACTGAAGGGCTTCTCTTCACATAAGGATGAGAATAGAGGGAATGTTTGTGACTGTGCGATAAAATGGATGCCAAGGCTACAGTCTGATGGTCAGGTATGTTGTGTTTCAGACCCACCTGTAGAAATTCTAAGATTTCCTTTACACCCACTGTGAGGGGAGGAATGGCTGACTTGCAAGCCTGTCTAAGAAAAGTCTTCCAGGTGTTAGATATTCTAATGGTGGAACTCCTCTTGAAGGCTAAAATTACATTTGCTAGGTTATATGAATAACCAGCCCTTACATAAAATCTCTTCAGTTGCCAGGTGGCTAGGAGCAGCTAACCTGGATCTGAGTTTAGAATGGGTCCTTGGCTGAGAGGAACAGACTTGATTGGGAGAAAAAGACAGTGCCTAGTTTGCCAGGGCTAGCAGATATGACAACTAAGGTATGTGGGGCCAGTGAAGTACTATGAGAACCACTCATACTCTCTCCTGACAGATTTTCCTGAGTATGGTTGGTAGCACCGGCGACTCTACCGAGACCTTGGTGAATACTTGGAACACCGTCCTTCCCAAGGCCCTCGATACTATCGCTCCTGAGCATCCTCTCCAAGCCGCTCCCAACCGTAAGCCCTGGTTCTCCCAGGAACTCCGGGAGATGAAGCGGGTTGGACGACGACTAGAGCGCAAATGGCGGAAGACTCGGCTCTTGTCCGACAGAACTCGCCATAGGCAGCATCTTCGCGTCTATCGGGAGGCTTTGCGTGCAGCACGGAGATCCTTCTACTCTGCACGCATTGCGTCTGCAGAGTCCCGTCCAGCGGAGCTGTTTAAGGTGGTTGGGGAGCTGACGCAGGTTCCCCCTGCGCCAAATCCCCTACTTAACCCTACAGTGGCCTGCTGTGACGCATTTAACATCTACTTTGCAGACAAAATCTCTCGGATAAGGGCCGACTTAGACGCCAATGTTTTAGCAGTATCTGTAAATGAGGCACCTAGCAACTCCGTTACTGTTACGTTATTGGATGAGTTTCAATCTGTAAGTACTGATGACGTGGACAAGCTCCTTGGAAGCGTGAGGAAAACAACCTGCCCTCTCGATCCATGTCCATCATGGCTGGTCGTCCAGGGAGGGGACGCATTGAAGACATTCCTTAGGGATGTAATCAATGCGTCCCTCAGGGAAGGCACTGTTCCTTCTTGTCTGAAGGAGGCGGCCGTAAAGCCCCTCCTGAAGAAACCTTCCCTTGATCCCCTGGACCGAAACAACTATAGACCAGTTTCCTTGCTGCCATTTTTAAGCAAGGTGATCGAGAGAGCAGTCGCCTCCCAACTCCAAGCTGTCTTGGATGAAACCGATTATCTCGATCCATTTCAAACCGGCTTCCGGGCAGGATATGGAGTTGAGACTGCCATGGTTGCTCTGACAGATGACCTCCGCTTGAGCATTGATAGGGGTAGTATGACCCTGCTGGTGCTCTTGGATCTCTCAGCGGCCTTTGACACCATAGATCATGCCATCCTTTTGGACCGGCTGAGAGGGATGGGGATCGGAGGCACCGCCTTACAGTGGTTCCGTTCCTTTCTCTCCGGCAGGACCCAAAGAGTGAGGCTCGGGGACAGCTGCTCCTCCAAAATTGAGCTAAGCTGTGGCGTCCCGCAAGGCGCCATTCTGTCCCCGATGCTATTTAATATTTACATGAAGCCGCTGGGTGAGATCATTCGGAGGCATGGAGCTCAGTGTCATCAGTAAGCTGATGACACTCAGATATATTTCTCCATGACCAGATCATCTGCTCAGACCTCAGATGGCGTCTCCTCTCTCAATGACTGCCTGGCAGCGGTAATGGATTGGATGAGGGAAAACAGATTGAGACTGAATCCAGACAAAACGGAGGTACTGACAGTCACCGGCCCGAAACCAGGTCTGGGAATACAACTCCCGGTCTTAGATGGAATCACACTATCCTCGAAGGACCCTGTTCGCAGTCTGGGGGTACTCCTAGACTCGTCACTTCACTAGTCAGGTGAATGCGACGGTCAGGAGTGCCTGTTATCAGCTTCGGCTGATACGCCAGCTGCGCCCTTTCCTGGAGATGAGGGATTTGGAAACTGTGGTACACGCTTTGGTCACCTCATGACTAGACTACTGCAACGCGCTCTACATGGGGCTGCCCTTGTACCTAACCTGGAAACTTCAATTGGTTCAAAACATGGCAGCCAGATTAGTTACTGGGACATCTAGGAGAGAACATATAACTCCAGTGCTTAAATCTCTCCACTGGCTGCCAATTAGTTTCCGGGCACAGTACAAGGTGCTGATTTTAACCTTTAAAGCCCTACATGGCTCGGGCCCATCTTATCTCAGGGACCGCCTCTCCCCGTACGATCCTCCCCGCACACTTCGATCCTCTGGGAGGAACCTACTACAGCCTATCAAGACCAGGCTGGCACAGACCTCCCAGAGGGCCTTTTCTGCGACCGCTCCCAAGCTCTGGAATGGTCTGCCGGATGAGATGCGTCTCATGACATCTTTAGATTGCTTCAAAAAAGCCCTAAAGACGCATCTCTTCCGGCAGGCCTTCCCCTGAAATTCCCTATCTCCGGCTTCGGTCCCAGACTTTGATTTCTTGCCTACTCCCATGTTTCTGATCCCCACTTATGACGTGGCCGCATAAGGAAGGGTTAGGATGTTGTTATATGTTTTTAAATAATTACTGTTTTAATCACTGCCGGTTTAATCTATTTTTAAGGGGTGGGAAGTTTGGAAACGGGTTATGGGATTGTTTTAATCTATTTTTTTTTACTTGTACCCCGCTCCGAGTGTATGTATAGAGGAGCGGGCTATAAATAAACTATTATTATTATTAATTATTATTATTACCCTGGAGGTTAGAGATATGCAAAAGTCGCATAGATCTAGAGGCCAAGTTGTTGGGCTTCTACCCTGAGGAAAGGAAAGGAAAGGAAAGTGAAGTACCTAGAGAGTTTGTGGTTCATGTCTGAGGCAAATAGATCAACCTGCAGATGATTGAAACCTGACTGTATTTAGTGAAAGACTCTCTAAGGTCTCTTCCCCTGGATTCAGTGTTTGCTTACAGAGGAAGGCTGCTGTATTCATGGAGCCCTGGATGTTTTGGGCTGATAAGGAGAAGACGTTCTCCTCTGCCCAGGAGAGCAATTGTAAGCTTCCTTGTATAGAGGAGGAGTGAAGACTGCCTTGTTTGGTCAGTTAAGATGTGGCTGTTTGGTTGTCTGTCTGGACAAGGACATATTTCCCTTTGAGAGACTGTTGAAAGTGTAAGATTGCCAGTTTGATGGCCAGTAGTTCTAGACAATTGATGCTGTGGGAGATTTCTGATCTGTTCCAGATTATTGCTTGGTGGAACCTACTTAATGGCTCCTATTTTTAGGAGGTGAGCAATGACCTGATAGCTTGCCAGGTTCTTTAAGATGTTTCTGGACACTGGCAACCTGAGGAACCAGTCTGGGTTGATGGCTGAATTATATTTTGTATCCTTTGTCGATTGTCTACAAAACCTACTGATCTAATGTTGAGGAGATCCATCTCTCTGACAAAAGGGAAAGCTTCCCTGCTGTGTAATGGGGAGATAGTCACATGGTTGGTTGATTTTTTTTGAAAGTGGAGTTCCCAGTGTGGCAATTATTCCTGAGTTTCCTTGGGGACAAAAGGATTGAGACCAGGCAGAATTGAATGGCCTAAAATCTTGAGAATGAGAAGAGGACCCGGTGGGACGAAAAGGCTGGGACTGTCTATCCTTCTTGGGCACTGAAGATATGGCTTTCTTCTTGTCCTTACTCTCAGTGAGAATGTCCTTGAGAGCCTCCTCATTGAACAAGAGGGAGCCAGTGTAAGGGGCTGTAACTTACTTGGGCCTGGGTTCCAGTGCCATAGCCAGAGTGGCTAGATGCAATAGTAGTTGTGATAGATCGGGCAAAACTAGTAAGAGTATCTCTGGTGGCTTCAGGCACAAAGACAAAGGATTTATAAATTTTAAGTAATGTCTTGTGAAGGGATTTCACGTCCAGGTTCTGGACAACCCAGTATTTTGCCTTCTGCAGAACTCTAGCCTGTGCTACTAGAAACATCAAGGTGATTTAATTGCAGTCTTCCCTGGTCAAAGAGAATTAGTACAGTCAGCAATGACAGCATCATGGTGTTCATTTCCTCCAAAGTGTTTCCTTCCTGTTTTTGTAAACTGTAGAAAGGGGAGCTGGGATTGGTATGCTGATGGATTGACCCCTTCTGTGAACTTTCAGCACTTTCAGGTTACCCAAAAGATTGCCTTGCTATAACATAGACCTGTTCATTAGCTGTCATGGTTGTTGGTGGTTTTGATGAGATCTGCCCTCACCACAACCTATGGAGCACTATCTGGAGACACATGAAAATTTAAAGAATACAGTACAATAATCACAGGTTCTGACAAAATCCAAACAAAATGTGTATGCAAATTAAATTCAAGTTGTCTTCTCTGTGGTGATGTGTAGCTTTTGAATAACTCTTTCCTCTGATAGTTCAGGCTCTGACAATTATATTCTTTTAGGATTTTTTTTAAAATATACTTTAACATACTGGCTTTTCCCACCCATTACTTATTTATATAGTTTCAATTTTTGAATAACTGTTATGTTTGTGTAGTCTTGCATTGCTTTAGAATTTGTTTTGAACATGTTGGGATATATAGGTGTCCTGCTCCCCAAAGTCTATTTCTAGTTTGTATCATTGGAATGGGTGGGTTCTTGGACCCCACAATCTCATACTGTTTACTAGTTGAAACATTTTAAGGTTATAGGAAGGGAATGTATTTATTTGGGGACACTTCCAGTGCTTTTAGAGATGAAAGGTACCCAAAATGTGCTGTGTGATATCCCATTTTGAGTCTGTGCTAACAGTAAATATATCATCTTAATCTGAAAGGTGAATATATATTTTTAACTTGAGAGCTGAATATGCATAAAACTAATGCACTTTCTCAAAACCTGTGAATGCTGTATTCTTTAAATATTTCACATGTCTATTCAGTTGGAAGTTTTTTGTTGTTTTGGTAGTGTGTCTGTGATTTTTAAAGATGATCTGCAAGCAAGGAGGCAAAATTTTGGCTCCCCATACTTGTCCATTTATAGCTGCAAAGTCATTCAGTGGCTATCTAAAAGTGTAAACTGAATGAAAGGAAAGATGTGAAAATAACAGAGCACCTTTATCTGTCATTTATAGAATGTTTTGCAAAAAAGTTAGCATTTTTGTGTGGCTTTGTGGGGTGGGGGAGGGAGTGAAACACATCAGCCCACACAAAACTCTGGCAAGTTTGAGTCATCTGGAACCTCCCAAAAAGCTAGTTTAGCCTTGTGTTAATAGTGAATAAAGCAAATTCGCAGTGGTTTCTGTGGTTTTGCCAGCAGTGGTAAAAGGTTTGACTTCTAAAATAGACTTTTTCCCCCCTTCATTTTTTCCTGGACAAAGCTGATTTATCAGAGAGCTCCAGAAAACACATGTAGGGTTATAACAGGAGGAATTAATGGCAGAAACCTCCTTCTGCTGACACCAGGCAATCTATTAAACAGAGCAATTGAAGTAATGAGTACCATGTATGATAAGCCAGAGCCACCTGGGTTTTATTAGGCTGCCTTCTACTTTGATCACAGTATTATTTTAAGACTTGTCTGTGCTAAACTGCTATAGTTGCTTGTCATCTCAGCGATTTAGACCTTAGTTTGATATAATTCATCAGAGGCTTGTGAAAGGCAAGGCGTTATTGTAAACGCAATGTACATTTTGACGAGGTGCAAGTTCAGCCGCTGGGATAACCCCAAAACAGAAGGCTTTGTCAGGAGTTGGAAAAACATTGCACCAATTGCAGTTGGAGTTCAGGATGAAAAGGTGCAGCATTTCTGGACATACCTTCATCCTTGTGAGAGGCTGCTGTTCTTTGCCTGTCAGTGGCAAATGCCTCTTTATTGAGTGACAGTCAGCTTCTATGAGCTGCAAGCTGTTTGTATGCCAGTTCTTTTGAAGTTTGCGCTTTCTGTCATCACTCTTCTTTTGTGAAAGAAGCCTATTTACAATGGGTGGTATCTAGCTAGCAAAACCTCAGAAGCTTCCACATGGCACATCTGTGTGTACTCATTAAGGCTTCAATAGGACATGGCTTCAATAAGGCTGTCTTTAAGAGCTTTCTCCACTCCTGTACTCAGTGCATAGAGGAAGAAATGGGACTTTGCTTCATCCTCAGTATTTGCTTCATCACCAGTATTGGCATAGTGAGTCAATCATAAGCAGTAGTAGAATGCACAGGGATTTTTGAAGCAGCTCTCATGTGTATAACCTTTGTTTCCTCTATCATAGTTTGAGTATATGTGTAAATGTGGCTCCTCACTTTTCCTCAAGTCTAGCAGGCAAAGAAGGGATGAGGCAGAATGAATAAGGGTTCACAACTTAAACAAATTTGAATAGGGTTATGCTTTGCATTTCCCCTAGGCACGGAATTATGATGATATACATGCAGCTTGTGCTGTATATCCAATGGCAGATGAAAGACCCTCCCTCCATCTTAACTGCTACTACCCTGGCCTCAGAGGGAGAGAAGAAGAGGCAGACACAGCTCCACCGTGCCTAGACCCAGAGACAGATGAAAGGCCCTGCCTCTATCTTAACTGCCTTTGTGGCTGAAGAGTAGGTTATAAATAAAAATAATAATAAAATAATAGATCTTAAACATCCTACATATAGGTTTGGCTGCAGGTACTAAATAGCTGCCTAGCTGCCACACCTTCCTTTCCAGCAGTTTATTTCTAACTAAGGTAGGGTGTACTAAGATGCTTCACATGACACTTCCCATGTGCTAGGATTTTTACGAGAATCTGCTTTTTGCATCTATTTATCATGTGAAATGCAAAGGGCAGAGACATAAGACCCTTTTCATACGTGATAACCAGACTATGTAGCAGTTTTATTTCTGCAGTTCATCTGAATGTTGAAGAACATCCAGTTTCAGTATACCCTTTTGGTCTGATGATTTACTATTCTCTGTATTATGGATCGTTTTGCCTTGTGTGTGTTTTGAAACTGTATTTTCAATATATATATATATATATATATAGTTTTAATGTTTTATTATATATCACTTTAAGTCAGTCCAGTTCTCTTTATTCAAAGGCATGGTATATAAATAATAAATAAACAATGTACTTGAGCACTTCTGTTGGAAAAATAAGTCCATGAAAATGTTATTGACGCTGATAGTTCAAACACCTTTGGGATAATATGTGTAGTTTTGGTTACAACACTTAAAAAATGATGTTGCAAACTGCAAAAAGGGGAGCCCGAGTGAATTGGGTTGGAACAAGGAAAAGTTACAATATTTGGGGCTCTTAGCTTAGAAAATGGTGAATAGGGGGAGACATGATAGAGAGGTATATAAAATTGGGTATAGTGTAGAAAATGTAACAAGGAGATGATGTTTTTCTTTGGTAATACTAGAAAATTGGATTCTTTATATGTGTTCAGGTGCCATGTATTTATAGTTCATGATACTGGAGCCAGCTTTAGAGACATGGCAAGGTAATGCTCTCTTAATGCTCTCTTTAGAGCAATGGCAATCTGAGAAAAGAGGGGGTTCTTTTAACATAGAAAATACCTTTAGAAATGTTAAAAACATATTGCATTTTGGATTTTATTGGAACAGTTCAGCTGGAATATCAATTAACACTCTGAATTCCCAAATCTTTTTTTTAAGTGTTGTCTTCATTATGTATGCCATCCCTTCCTTTTGGGTTTCTCCTAATACAAGATGAGCAAGAGAGAAAATCAGCAAATAATAGTTGGGAACGTGCAGTCTGTGCAACACTACCAAAATCCACTTTTAACCTTCAGCTTAAGCTATAGAGGTAGGAGCAGGGGGTGATGGAAGTGAACTGAACTTTCCCTTATGATCCTGGAGACTTGACAAGACTGATAATTGGTTTTAATCTTCAATTTGGCCATTGCTACATCCTCCCTGGAGAGTTTTCCTTGTTTCTTAATAAGCAGTGATGCAGATCAGGCTGCCAAGCATAACCATCAAGTTGCATATTGAAGTGGCTTTAATTTACACACATTTACATGTGTGGTTACCTTGTCTTACTCCCATTATCCTTCTTTCTTTCTTTAAAAACAACAACAACTTGAAGTGTCTGTTTCTTGGTTGAAGGACTCACACAAATCTAAAGTGCACCTTTTGTTAATGGAGCCTAAAATTTGAAACAGTTTTCAAAGAGATGGTCCTGTTTCAGGAGGAAAAGAAGGAAGGAAAGATTAATCTTTCATAGAATCATAGGGTTGGAAGAGACCTCAAGGGTCACCCAGTCCAACCCCCTGACATGCAGGATCATCAAAATACATAGTCAAAGCACACCTGACAGATGGCCATCCAGCCTCTGTTTAAAAACAAAGAAGGAGACTCCACCACTCTCCAAGGGAGTGTGTTCCACTGTTGAACAGCTCTTACTTTCAGGAAATTCCTTCTAATATTTAGGTGGAATCTCTTCTCCTGCAGCTTGCATCCATTGCTCCATGTCCTAGTCTCTGGAGCAGCAGCAAACAAGCTTACTCCATCCTCAATATGACATCCTTCAAATATTTAAACAGGGCTATCATATCACCTCTTCTCTTCTCTAGACTAAACATACCCAGCTCCCTAAGTCATTCCCTAAACCAAACCAGCTCAGCCCAATACTAACCTCTTAACCTTCTCCTCTCCAGGCTAAATATCTCCTCCTCTGGACACACTCCATCTTGTCAACATCCTTATTGAACTGTGGTGCCCAAAATTGGACATAGTATTCCAGGTGATGCCTCAACTAAGTTGAATAGAGTGGTACTATTACTTCCCCTTATTGAGACACTATATTTCTGTTGATGCAGCTTAGAATTGCATTGGCATTTTTAGCTGCCGCATCACACTTTCGACTCATATTCAACATGTGGCCTACTAGGACTTCTAGATCCCTTTCACATCTGAAATGACCTGCCCCTTTTCAGTGGGTCAGCTGATTTGGAGAATTTTGCCCCTCAAAAATAAATATACATTTAAAACATTTCTTAATGGAATCTTCTTGATGATCATCAAGTTGCTGAGACTGTATACCTTATGATCAGCAAGTGGATGTAGCCTGTGGACTGGGAGTCTCTGATGTAACTCCCATTACCCTGGCCATATTACCTGGCACTGATAAGAGCCAAAGTCCAACAATATAGTAGTAGATTTGGAAGGGAGCCCAAAAGCCATCTGGTTTAGCCCTCTGCCCTTGCAGGATTTTACAGGACATGTGGTCTGTTTTTCTTCTTTTCTCTCCAGCTTGGCTCAGGAGGAATGAGGAAGATCACTATGGTTGTGATGAGCTTCAGAAGCCTATTGAATTGTGCTGTAACGATTAAGCAATTTCCATCTCCCCTCTGTTTTTCCAAGCTTGCAACCAGAGAAGGAAACCAGCAAACTTGCTTTCATTTTGTAGTCCACTTTAGAGCTACACTATGAGATCAGGAGAAATACTCCATCCTGGAAGGGGTGTGCTGTATAGTCCTGGTGGCCATGATCATTATGATCATATAACCACATCACTGTACATGGCACCTTACAAATAAAAAAAAAAAACTTCAACCCCTGCCCTCAGAAAAGGTTTACATATAATTTGTTGACAACCACCCCCAACCCGATAGCATAACATTTGAAGAATCCCTCCTCTCTTTTTCTGTGTGCCTATAATGCTTTTCTATTTGGAAGCATTATGATGCTTTTTTCTGTGTTTGACTTGCCTTCATTTCTCATATTTAAAATGGTACTGATACATTTCATTTTGAGTGGTTGGTTAATTTGTCACAGAAGATAACTGACTCTGCTAGCCATAAAATTTGTTTTATTGCCGATACATTTAAACACTTCTGATTAACTTTTATTGGGGTCATTTTATTAAATTTAATGCTTGTGAATACCTCACCAACTAGAAAAATTAGCTGTTTCTGAATTCTTTCGGCATATTAAATGCTTATCTATGGGGATAATCTTGCTCATCTCCTGATTTTTTAATTATATTTAAGAATTGGGGTGGAAGTGTATGCAAAATCAAAGTGTGTTTTCTAACAGAGGCTTGTTTATGAGCTAATGAAGAGCCTCTATGACTCCATGGTGGGATATATGTAAAGATGTAAAAAATAAAATACAGTCGCCCCTCTGTTTTTTCAGGGGATCTGTTCTGGACCCCCCCCCCCAAAAACCCCAGAAACTTGCATATATTCAAACCCCATTGACTTGAATGGCTGTGTGCTCCTGTGTGTACGCCATCGAGACTGCAGACTTCAAGTCCACGAAAACAGGGGAGACTGTATAACCATGGGTTGCATCTCACAATTGGAGCTGTAACCTGACTAAAAGTCTTCTGAAAGAAGAATGCTAATCTAATTAGCCTAGAGAAAGCTGTGGGTGGAAGGACTATTTAGTACTTAAGAAGTCAGAAAAGGCTTTGTAACTATATCAGGAATCTTTCTTGGAAAGTGTTACAAGATCAGAGAATGTCAGCTGGAATAATACTTGTAAGATTGTTCTCCATCTGACATTAAGATAGGGCTCTTAACTTCTGACATTATGCTTAGTCTTTCACTTTTTTGCCCTTCATTTCCATCCACTTTCCCTCCACATGCCCTTCATTCCACTTGAGAACTGCTATAACCAGTACAAGATATTTGGTATATTTTCCCAGCACTGCATTTTATTCTGGTTTGTATGTGTATGTGTGTTTGTGTAAAGAGGAAAGGGCCAGGGCAACTTGTTTAGCCAAACATGAAGAGCAGGAAGCTCTTATGATGTATATACCTAGGCATCTGAAGAGGCAGACTCATGTCTACGAAAACTCATGCTACCAACTTCTCTCTTTCAGTTAGTCTCAAAGGTGCGACAACACTTCTGGGCCCTTGGTACCTGCTGGGGTTTGGTTCCACAACCTGCCATGGATGCCAAAATCCATGGATTCTCTAGTCCCATTAAATACAATGACATAATGAAATGGTGTTTCTTCTGTAAAAACACAAAAACAAGGTTTGCTTTTGGAATTTGTATTAATGTTGAAAATTTTTAAGCTGTGGGTAGTTAAATCTGTGGATAAAAAATCCATGGCTACAGAGGGCTGGCTGTATATTTAAAGTAATTTTGTTGTCTCTTCCTCTGAAATATTTTCATTGTTTTCATACAGACACCTGAAAATGTGCCCTCGCCAAACATATTTTGCAAGCGGAATTATAAGGGGAAGGCATTTTGCAAGCAAGTTCACTCATCATAAAATTTCCGATAAATATTTTATTGTGGAGTAAGGATGGCATATGCTTCCAGATTAGTTGACTACAACTCCCATCAGCCCTAGCCAGTATAACCAATAGTAAAGGATGATGAGAGCTGAATCCATTGTCATCTAGAGAGGCACAGCTTCCTCCTCCTGTTTTATTTGAGGTCTAGTCAATTCATTACTATTGATGTTGGACATTTGGAAAATAGCTCCTGAGAACATGACCAAGATGGTGATTTTGTCCATGGCTCCTTCTGTGGCAGACTTGACTCTTTAATCATGTTTTGGTCGCTTGCCTGAATGTTGTGGTCAAATTTGCAAAGCTCAAACCACAGCTAGTCAATGGATGCTTCTGCCCTACAATGGGAAGTTAGATGAGATAATGGTCCTTCCTTATCCATTATGAATGGAATCCCAAGACCCATGTATAGCCATACACTGCAGCTCATGGAAACATACACGACCCTCCTACAACCCAAACTACTATTGAGACCTGACAGTTTAAAGAGGTTTGTCCAGACTGAATAATGATAACAACAATAAGAATAATATTTATTTATATCCCGCCCAATCACGTGGAATCCAAACATCTCCTCCCCCTTTTTTTCAATTAACTTGAAAAATATTGGCACAAAGAAAATGCACTGGGTTGGAATAAGTAGCAAGTGAGGGACAAAAATGTCTAGTCAGTGCTTTGGAGGGTGTTCAGAACATGTAATAAGGTTCTTGAAGCGTTCACATTTTCAGTTTGAGCCTTTACCATGATCTTATCCTAAGCAGTGTTTTGTTACCATGAAACCTTATTTTAAAATATATTCTCAAGGTTTAAAAATCTGTGCAAGATAGCTTATTTTACTTTAGTTTCCAAGCCTTGATTGATTGTCTCAGGGTAGCAGCTGATATGTTTGCACATTGAAAAAAAATCGCAGATAAAATTCAAAGCATTTGTTGCTCATGCAGTAACTCTCTTGAAAGGTTTTAAATGATAAATTTGAGGACCAAGCTTGTTTACTCTGTTTGTGTTCGAGAAGGAGAGCATACTCAGGAGCAAAAAAATGCATTTATTCTCTTAGGGAATACTTCAGAATGAGCAGAAAATGACTGCCGTTATTTCACTTTTTGCTGGACTAGAAATGAGCTTCTACTTATCCTCCAATAATTTAGTATACAGTGTTTTTAGTGACTACATCTTAGCAATCTTAACTAGGCATCTCTTCACCCAAACTCCACTCATTCAATTGCTGATATCAACAGGGACTCCCCACTTCTGCCATAATGATGCACTGAAATGAATAATTGAAGCCTGCCTTCTTGAGATACTGAATTCTTCAGATTGAGTAGTTTGGGAGTAGGCAGTAATTTGCTCCAATAATTAAAGGGTGTTTGTGAAAGTTAAAATACTGTAAATATTCTAAAAGTGCTTGATGGTCAATGGCTTTCATTTTTCTTAGTGCCATCTGATGGGAATCCAAACTCTGAGGGAATGAAGCCTGAATTTGAGGAAAGGGATCCACAATGGGATTCCATCCCCAGGTGGTTAATCTTTTGTTTTTGTAGGAATGTAAGCAGAAACTCAGCTGCCCAGACTGGTTGATATAGGAGGCCTACAGGTGGAAAGGAAGGTAGCTAGCCATAAATCAGGAGAACCAGATGGCATTGATCCAAATTAATAAGGCACAAAAGAAGTAAAAGTAGCTGAATTGCTAACAATGTGTAATTTATTACTTGGAGAGCCACTGTGCCAGAACACTGAAAAATAGTAGCTTGTATTATAACCTCTCGAGAAGAAATGTGTTAAGAAAAATAGGCTGGTAACCCTTAATTTGACTTTAGGGAAAATACAGATAATTTTACAAAACCAAAATATGTTTGCTTCTAATTTTTTTTTAAAGACTATACTAGAGAATGCTGGTGAAAGATTTTTTAAAAAGACACATTGGAGGTTTTTAGAGGGATTTTAAAAACTACAGCATTCTGAAACATGAACAGGATTTTACAACTCAAGTTTAGTGTTCTGGTCACGTTTCCAGTATGTGGGATGGGAGAACCATTGAGGCACTATTTTGCTGTAAGAGCTAAGGGTATGTATCCTTTTTGACATAAAAAAAGTAAAATGGAAAAGTAATGTTCAAAGGCAAAATAACTCTTTAAAATGAACTATTTGTAAACCAATATACAGGCATTCCTCAGTTTAAAAAGCTGTTTTCTGAGTCTTTTTATGCTGATTCAGCCTCTCTGTTTGCTGTCTAGTTGGAGGCTTTTTTAGTAGCATTGGCACTGGGAGAATGGTGACAATGGACTAGAGACACATAGACTTTCAGATCAGGTTGTGGTAGTATGTCTGCAGTAAACAATTCAATAAGCTCTGAGGTGGAATAGAATGGGATTTTACTTTAGCTGATTTTACTGTGGCTATGTGTGCCTGCCCATAACAGCTACGATGAACAGCAGCTGCTTGTAGAATCCCTTAATTGAACAGCAAAACAGAAAGAAAAGGAGAGAACAGATAAACCTGCTTCTCCACCTATCCCCAAAATGTTTAAAAACTCCAAATCTATAGGACTGATCAACATACTGGAAAGCATAAAGAAAATGGAAGCTGGTGAAAGAGATTTAAAAAAATCGTCCCTGAATACATTTTGGAAGAAGCTTTTCAAGTCGTCTCTCTGTGTGTATATGCCTTCTAGTCATCTGTCAACTTATGACAAGCTGCTAAATTTCATAGGTTTTTTAGACAAGGAGTACTCAGAGGTTGCTTTGCCAGCTCCTTCCTCTGAAATATTGCCTGCAGTACTTGGTATTCATTGGTGGTCTTCTATCCAAATAATAACCAGGACTGACCCTGCTTTGCTTCAAAGATCAGATGGAATCTGGTGTCTTTAGGATATGTAGGCCCTACTAAGTGGGCTCTAGAAGGTTTAAAATGTTTGTTTACCTTGTTTGACTTCACATGTGTATATGGTTATTGTATGTATTCATGTATATGTTTAAAATTTTTAGTAAAGAAAATTGACCCAAAAAACCCAAGCTGGTGATCTGCAAATCTGAGTGCCTCAGGATTGCCACAGCCCATTTTATTCAGTGGCAGTATATGTGCATGTATCTCTGCACACATTGCCATAATTGAATGTTATGAGGTGCAACCGTCCACGTTTTTTGCCATCTGCGGCAGCACCTTGCCAATCAGAAGAGTCCACTGTAAAATTTTGCTACGTATGTTGACAGGCTCTATGTAAGCGGAATGTGTTCTCCAATACAGGCTACATACTCCTCAAACCTCCAGCCCTCTACATCAGGAAGAGGCAGCTGTGGCTCTCTAGATGTTTTTGGCATACAATTCCCATAAGACCCAGCAAGCATAAGCTATGTTGTCTGAATATGGAAGCTGCAGTTCAGCTACCTATGAAGAGTTGCCCAGTCTTCCCATATGTGATGTGGGTCAGTGGGCTTGTGAATTCCCGCCTGCACACCTGTTGCTATGTTTGATCTGGACAATATATGTGTACTCCAGCTCTTACATAGTTGTCTCCCCTCACTTTGACTGGAAAGTTTGGTTCTTTTAAAGTTTAAGGGAACCAGACATACAGCAAAGCTTACCAGTAGTCCAGATCATGTGTGAATCTCCTTAGGGATATAGGCAACATGCAGCTCAGATGTTGTTTAGTGTTCTGATGATCACAGGTACTTTTTTCAAGACATAGCTAATGAGGAAATTAATCAGCTAAACATCCAGGTACGAGACTTTATTGCAAAGTTCTTCTGACCTACCTAAATTTTGATGTATTGCACATTTGATATTATAACAGGAATGGCCCCAATGTGTCCAAACCTCACATGTCACTGTAGATGTGTTGAAACCACAACAGTTTGCCTCCTCTGACCTCCCAAAATCTCCATACCTCCCCAAATTTTAAAATCAGCCAAAATGACCAAAAGTGATATCATGCCACTTCAAGCAAGCTAAAAAATTCTGGTGTGGCCTTCTGGGCAGGTGCAGGATGGAAAAAGCCCCTGTGCAATGTATTATAGAATACTCTTAATTTGCTACAATCAATCCCTTTCTCAAATTGTCATTTCTGTGTAGTACCATCAAACCACTTTGAGTTCCAGTTTTGAGGGGAAAGCAGTGTATAAATAAAGCAGTGAAATACAATACAGTTAATCAATGTACAGTAAACATTTGACAGAGTAAGTGAAGCAAAAGGATAGATCCCTACCCTGAGGAGATTTCAATCCCAAGTTTCTGCTCATGATGAGAAAAGGGGATGAAAGTGAAGGATCCACTTGCCTGCATAGGTAATAAACATAGCTCCCTACCTGTACATTAAGGTCTTCAGTGGAGGAATTATCATGGGTGTCATCTGTGGCTGCTATAGAGAAGATATTTTCCACAGTGATGACCAACTTGTGGAACACACTCCCCTTTTGAGTTCACCCAGCATCTACTTTATTATCCTTTAAATATCAGGAAATTCCATTCTTTTATTTATTTTTTCAAGCTTTTTAGATAGAATTTAAATCTAGCTGTTTTGTGTTCTTGTGGCTTTTTAGTTAATTTTTTTGGGGGGAGGGGAGGTGTATTTACTCTTTAATTATTGTATTGCTATTTGTAACTCCCCTCCCTGGATATGTTTGCAGGTGCTATAAAACTACCTGCTGTAATGTATGGTGGTATGTCCTGTTATCCTGGTTTTTCTATCTTCCCATCTGTTATTTTGCATTAAAGGTAAAACCGATGCTTTCCAGCAGTCCACGTTAGCAGTTTTTCTGCCAAAGTGCTGCATGTACAGATGTTGAGTGGGTAAGCATTTTTTTAAAGGATTTTTTTATTTTTTATTTTTTGCTACAGCTAAGAAATGCTGTATAATTTGCAATGTGCTTGCTGGTGCTGCAGCATTTAAGGGACGATGCATCTGTCATGTTCTGCCACCACACATAGCTGTTTAAAAGCAACACACACCCTGTGAAAAAGGATGTTTTGCAGAACTGCTTGAAAGAGGGAACTTAGGACCTAGATACACAGCATTGTTTTTGCTGTATTCTTAAAGTAATTTCCAACCTACGGTGATCCTGTCATGGGGTTTTCTTAGCAAGCTTTGTTCAGAGGATGTTTGCCATTGCCTTCCCCCCAAGGGTGAGTGTGTGTGACTTGCCCAAGGTGGGAATTTGAACCCTGGACTCCAGAGTCATTGTCCAATGTTCAAACCACAATACCATGCTGGCTCTCTAAATACAATATAATGAACCATAGCAGTTCCTAGATCAACCCTGCAGTACAGAGTTGCACCTCACTAATTTCCTTTCTCTTAGCTTCTTGGGTGGGTATGCTTTTCTAAGCTTTGCTCCAACCCCAGGACTTTATGCTTCAACAGACGTAACCTGGTAGTAAGTTCCAGTCACTTCAAGTGAGTTTATTTCTAGACAGACATGGACTGCAATGTGCTGTAATACAGAGAACATTTTTAGTGCACACTTTATACTAAACTCAATCACACACTTGTATGTTGACCTTCATAAAATGACAATAAATCTTGCATCACCAAGCCTGCCACTAAAGTGTTTTCTTTGCTATTGGGTTTTCTTCCATTTGTGATGAGCACATATGCCAAACTCTATTCTCTTTCCACCGATTCATTAAGTAAATGGGCTATATGTTTGAAACATTGTTCCCCATCAGTACAGCCTTAAGTGGCTGACAGTGTGAGATGATGGAATATTTTATATCCTTTATGTTTTTAAACTTCCTATGGATTTCCATTTCACCAGAGGAATGATCTTTCATGGCTATTTCAAAATGCAAGCGTGTGTTCCCTTCTACAGATATTGGTGCCGACTCTCTATCTTTTAAAAAATCTTTTAGCATTATTGGTCCTTTTTAAGACAACAAGATTCATAACAATTTCTTGCTGCAAACTCATTTCTTTAACTTATAGCAAGAAATAAAAAAATATATATAAAATTACAGTACACTGTTAGTGAAGCCTAACTGTTTCCACAAAAGAACTTTTAAAACTTATTTAAGAAATGATTTGGCTGGTTTTGTATTCACTTGGCAATACTGTCAAGTTTACAACATAAATTAAGGGATTTTCCCCTCCTTTTCATCATTGTGCCTCATTATCTAGTTTTTGAAAGTTGTACAGTAGGCCTAACATTTTAAATTTTTAATATGTGACTACAAAGACATTCATATGAGATTTATAATAAATTTGTTGTACCCATTTGATTATATGAATGCAACAGGATTTGTTGTAAGCATCATTTGCTCCCTTTTAATTAATTTGAACATATATCCAGAAAGACAAAAATGGAAAATGAAGGTACTTGTCACTATATTTCAGCTATAAGCATAAAGTTGCTTGCTTTGATGGCTGAAGCACTTGAGATAAAGAGATATTTTCATTCTTGTTTTTATTCTTCGCAATTGTGAACAAATCTTACAGCTGTAAAGGAAAGAAATTAAATGTAGTAGCAGCTGTGAACTCCGAGCTTATGACATGTTTTGCCAGATGTTTAATTTTTCTTTAGGTTGCATCCTGGGTTGTTGCTCATGTTAAATGATGTCGAAAAAAATAATGTTCAGGGTACATTGATGCTTGCATATAAATAAAAAATACACTTTTTGTAGCATCAAATAAAGATTTCCCCCTGTTTTATCATTTTATAAACAAATAGAATGGCTGGTGATTTCTAAGCCCATAGAAAATGTTGTTCAGAGGCATGGCAACGCATGAGAATTTAGCTATAACTTGCAAGCGAAGCAGAACATATGATGGTGCTAAATTTAGCTGCTTATAAAAAATATTGAGCATTTCATCTGCAGTTTTATTGTGAGCCATTTTTCTTTTCAGCTGTGATAATATTATATATATATAGGTTTGAAGTCTTTCCTTAAACAGCGCCCTCAGACTTGTCCTTGTGATCTTGGAAAAGTGGGTTAGTTTAAAACCATAGTATGACCATATAGATACCCTTTTCTGTAAGGGCTACTAGGTTTTCTCCTTCATGGTGCTGCTATGTTCAAAATAGGTGCCCCCCTTTCCTTTTTAACATTTTGCCTGATATCCTACAGGAGCCTTGTTATGGCTCAAGATTTACACACAGAGCGAAGCTCTTCTGTCCTATCACCAGGAATCCCTTTCCAGTGTTATATATCGTGTGAAAAGGATATGGTTATGGAACCCCCAAACCCTGAACAAGAATGTGTTATGGTTTGTAGCATGTGACCCAAGGATGGGTGAGTGGAATAGGTTCTGGTAAATGGAAAGAAAATGGTGGAATACTGCTTTAATCTGTTTCTCTCTAGCCATAATGCCAAAATAGCAATATAACTACTTACTTTGAGAGTACATACATTAAAATGAGAATAAAACGAGCGATAGCATGGCTGCTGTGCAAGGATAACATTCAACTTTGATTTGGCCAGACCATAGAAAATTTGCTTGTTTTGACTATAACTCCATAAATCTTTTCACCAGTAGAGCCACCACTAAATTGTGGAACACTTAAACAAGCATCAGGCCATATTCATTGGTTAGCAAGCTCCCCTATTTAGTATAATGACACATATCCTCTCTCTGGACATGCATTTCAGCTTAATGAACCAAAGTATTTACAAGTCTTGCATCCACTCACACTTCATACCCGCCGGTACACTAAAATTAACCAAGATTGCTTTTAGTTAGACATGGATTCCCAAAGCTGGCATATTAAACCGTGGCTCATTGAAGAACTTGGCCTGTCCCAGTTCTGTAGCCTGATCCCATGGTTTGGATGTAACAGGAACAGTAGAATCAGAGTTGGACGGGCCTCATGCTCAGTGCAGGAGCTCTAGCTAAAGCATCCCCAGCAGAAACTATGACTAACTGAAAGCATCCTATTCACATTGTGCTGAGAACAGAGGAGGTAATTTAGAAGATTGAGGAGGAATTTTAGAATGTTAGAGCTGTAATTTAAAGTACTTTTTAATATAAATTGTTGGTCACCCTGGGGTCTAATGAGGAAAGGCAGGAAACAAATCAAATGAAATAAATAAATATAAAATATAGAATAACCAGTAGACATATGAGGGGTATCCAAAAGTTTTAATGATCACCTTTTTAAAAAATTGACAAAAAGTTTGTTTTGATTTGTAGTTAACTTATCTCTATGTAGTCACTATTTAGATTTATACATTTTCCCAGCGTATCTTGACCCTCTGAATACGTGATATTGTAGAAGCCTTCACATTGTGCCTGATGAGGATTTTACACTTTAGTCACTTCTGGCACAGCCAGTCACAAAAATAAAGGACACAATGAGCCGATTTTCTCAGCAACATGCACTTGGAGACCAATGATGACACTGATAAAATTTCGTCGATATGCCATAATAACATCCAGGTGATAATTATTACTTTATGATACCCTCTTGTAAAGCGCAATCTGCAGACGTCTATAATATAGGTATTTGGAGGGTCAAGATACGCTGGGAAAAATGTATAAATCTAGATAGTGACTACATAGAGAAAAGTTAACAACTACAAATCAAAACAAACTTTCTGTCAATTTTTTAAAAGGTCATCATTAAAACCTTTGGATACCCCCTCGTATAAGGATTCAGTAGTGATGTGAACAAGGTAGATGACAAACCTGAGGCTGCCGTACTTCGGACATATCTTTAGAAGGGAGGATTAATTAGAAAAAAACAATAATGCTGGGAAAGGTGGAGGGAAGTAGAAAGGAAAGGAGGCTGCATGTTAGATGGATGGACTCTATTAAGGAGGTAATGGATATGAGTTTACAGGAGCTAGGACAGGGGTCCTTAGAGATGTATCATCCCGGGTTGCCATGGGTTGAATTAGACCTGAGGGCGGTTAACAACAACAACTCTAAACTCCAGTGCAGCAGTCTGTGTGCATCACACATAGCTAGCTATGTGTAGGGAATGTGAGTATTATAGAGCCAAAAAGGTCAAATTTTCAGCTTGAGAATCAAGATGGTGTTCTTAAAGATCTATTACTGAGTGGTACCTCAAATTGACATCTGTAACATTGCTGGAATCCTCATTGTAGTGATGGCCACCAACCTGCCTGACATTACAAGACAATTGAATAAATCCATGGAGGATGAAAGGTATTGATAGTTAATAGTCATGATGCTTTTCAGGATCAGAAGCAATGTGTCTCTGACTACCAGTGGGAGGACACACAAAAGAGAGTTGTATTGCTGTCATGTCCTGCTTAAAGGATTCCAACTGAGACATTTGGTTTGCCACTCTGGGGGAAAATCCTTAATAGATACACATTTAGGCTGGTCCATTGGAATTGTTCTTATGTTCTTATTCATGGCTCTTCCTACATAAGTTGCTCATTCCTAAGCGATTACCATGAACATCTAGTTGAGCCTATAATCACATGCAGATGTTTTGTATGAATCAGCTTTTGTTATAAGGCCTAGTAGACTTAACCAGAGTTGATGGTTTCTTATCATTAAAAAAAATTGGATTGTTAATAAGATAGACATGAGTCCAAGGGAAGAGATGCACTCAAGCAAGGGCAGCAGCAAGCTGCCACAAATCCCATAACCTCCAATCACTGGCCAGTTTGACTGGTCCTTGTAGTAAATTGTGATGAAAGGATCTAAAGGGCACCAGGTTTCCTATCCTTAAATTATACATTAATGAGAATCCTGTGAGTCCCAAATAAAATTGCAGAAATGTATTTGTTTGAAAAAAGGAGCTGTGATTTGCTTACCAGATTTTCTGAAACCTGGCATTTGAATTCAGAAATCCAGCCTATCTCTTCTGGAGTGTGGAATGTACCTAATCTACATTGCAGCTTAACCTGGCATTTCTTTTGTTCTCATAGTCCCCAAATGACTGATAACTCTGCCTAGACATGCATCATCTCCATTTAAATTCTACTACAAACATCTATAGATAGAAATAGCAAAATAAAGGCTTGAAATGTCACCTCCTTGCTACTTTTGAGCTGTCATCCAGGCTAATCATCAATCTTGTTTTTACGTATTCATTCTCCATTAGTAAGGACTGATTGTTGTTGGTTGTTGTTGTTGTTTAAAAAACCTAAATAAAGAACTATATGCTTAGCCAAAGGACACTGCTGTAAGTTGGCTTCAGTAAAAGCATCTTGGACATTATTAATGATCGCAGTATTAATGATCAAAGGCAAGTTGGCAGCATGTGGCAAAACAAGCACTTTTGTCAACATTTGGCAAATTAGATCAAGGCAGATAAATCTTGCCATGGGTAGGCGTACACTGAAATTGTGTGTTTTTGCTGGATGGAAGGCTTGATGGATTTTGGAATGTGTCCAGTGGAATATGTGCAATCAGCATATCAGGTACTCCAAGTCAATTGCCATTCCTTAACCACTGCTGAACTGTAAGAGTCTGGCTGACAATTTTTATATTCTTGCAAGACTTTACGCCATTTAACTCTGTCAGTTTGAAAAAGGCTATAACACTCAGAATTTCTGGTGCTGTTGAGGCATTGGAGAGCAGCAGAAATTGAATTATAGCCTCTTGTTGGTCCCCTTTGATTATTCCCCATGGTTTTAGTCTTTCTTGCCATCATGTAGCATTTGTCATTCATGGCTTACTTTTAAGGTGATAATTTGTTCTCAATGAAAAAAAGAGTATAAGAACCCTAGCTTTCCTCTAAAATTGAAAATGTGATGAAAAATTTCATAGAAATCTCATTCATTTGAATAAATCTGACTTGTTTGTTCATACCAAATAGGTGCATTGATTTGGGTGTGTGATAAGATTAGCAGTAGTCTCATTGAACTACTCCTTAAGACTCTGTGCAATTAAAACACAGATACCCAAACAATACCCACATAGGAAGATTAAAACACAATCAAAACAAAGTGAAGCCAGTTTGATTTCAAAGGGAAAGTTAAGCATGTGTTTCATTCTATGTCTTTGGTATAAGCCAGTCTTAAATTGCTTAATGTGGAGGTGGAAGATGTGAATTTTACCTGTTTGAGAAAATAACCAAACAGGATACTTAAATATGATGTGTGTTTGTGTATCAGTATTTCAAGATAACAGCAGCACATCCATGGTTATCCCTGAACATACACTTGAAAAACTGCATGCAGTCTTTGTCTGACAGATAGCTACTAAAAGATGAGGAGCTTTTAAGAAGAAAATGTGGCAACAATAATTCAGCATCACAGAAAGCTTGAATATACGCATGCAAACATCCACCTGCACATTCCTACATATCTCTTAGTGCACAGAGACATGTTTAAAAATAAAACATCTCCCTTCCCCCATCAATCCTGACCCAAGATTTCTTGTTTTTCTGCTGCTACTGCTATAGGTGGAGAAATAAAAATCTCAGAAGTAGGATCATTAGGGCCAGGAAGAGGCTTGCTCTGAGAGATATTTTCAGCTACCTGTGAGATTCTCCAGTAGTCCAGGAGATCCTATGATTCTGTTATCCTCTAGCAATTCTTTCTAAGGCTGCTGCTGTTATGCTTCTGATAGCACTGGTCAGCATTTTTCTTCCATGCAGTAGGGAAAGGTGCTTGTGGTTTTTTGGGATTTTGCAAATCATGAGTTGCCCAGTCATCCCCCACCTAGAGAATGTACCACCTTGTGTTACAAGAGCTTCTCTTTATGTGCTTTCAGGTTGACTTCAATTTATGATAAAGCCCTATCGTGGGTTTATCCCAGTAAGATTGATTCATAAGAAATTTGCCTTGCCTTCCTCTAAGGCAGAGAGATTATAATTTGGTCTGGTAGGTTTCTGTGGCTGAGCAGGGATTCAAACCATTGCCTTTTGACAATATAATAGTCAGCCTTCCTTATTCATGTATTTTTATCCATAGATTCAAGCATCCATGATTTGAAACACACTATCAAAATGTATACATTCCAATAAGCAAGCCTTGATTTTGCCATTTTATATAAGGGGCACCATTTTGCTGTGGCACTGTATGTAATGGGACTTGAGCATCCATGGATTTTGGTATACACTGAGAGCCCTGTAACCAAACCCCAGTGGATAGCAAGGGTCCACTGTACATTCAACACTGTGCATTCAACAGGATTTTTGCTCTTGAGGCTGTGATGCTGTGGTACCTGGGGGACTGAAGTAGTTGGATGAAACTGATCTGTTTCTAAGCAAATATGCATGGGATTGCTAAATGTATCAATTTGATATGTTCCCTACAATATAAATGTTATGCTTTACATGACAGAAGCAAAATCAAGTGCTGGAACAAAGGTGGGACATATAAACAAATAATAATAATAAACAAGATTGAATTCAGCACGGTGTAGTAATTTGAGTTTCAGACTAAGACTCTGAAGAGCAGGGTTTGAATTCTCAGTCATGGAAATCACTGGGTGAGCTTGGGCAAGTCATATACTCTCAGCCCCAGAGGAAGACAGTGACAAACCTCCTCTGAATGTCTTGTAAAAAAAAATTCCTTGTGATAGTTTTGCCTTAGGATTGCCATTAGTTGGCAGCAACTTGAAAACACACAATATAACATGACAAACTAGTTTAGATATTGCATATATTTCAATCCTCAGCAATTTCCTCTGAGCATCCTTTCTTGGTTTCAACATTTCCAGAAATTGCATCTTTAGGAAGTATACATTTGATCCATTGATCTAATCAGAATCCCGGGATTTGTTGTTTTGTCCAAATTAACAGTCCTGTCCTACCTATAGGCCAAGAAAATGAAAAAGGATTAAATCTTGAGGGAAAAAGCTTCTTTTCACACAGGGAGGTCCAGGCAATCAAAGGGCTAATGATAAAACATACACACCCCAATTGTCCTTGTCTGAGTGACTTGATTTAAAAACAAAGCTTAAATGAAAGCAAAATTCTAAATGAATAAATGCTGTTTCCTAACTGCTGACCCAGAATTCTTAATTCTAGATCTATATTTAACTTGTTTAACTTTTTACATATTTGACAAAGAAAGGCCCCTACTGGTCTAGCACACAAATGTTGTCTTCGTTTGTGCTCTGGAAATAGTTAACAATAATTTAATTAGCCTTTTGGAAGAGTGTGTGAAGATTATATAAAAATGTATTAATTGTCCCCATTCTCTGTCTGGATCTTGTTTATGTGTGCAAGAAGCTGATGGCCTTTACCACACATTCTTGTTTTTGTTGTAAAGCTAATTATTTAAAATGTAGCAGAAATGCCAGATCGAGGGGATGGCTCAGCTGTTGGAGAGTGAATTGAATTTATTGTCAAAGTGCTGAAACAATGAAATTTGCACAATTCGTTTATGGACATGTTACTGAACTGAAGACCCATAAACATGCCGTAAACAGGAGGGCAACACGTACCCCAAAGGCAGATTTTTATAAAGATGTCAGTGAACAGTAGATGAAGTGTTGGGTCTGGAAATGAGACAAGTTCCAATCCCTCTGGTTTGTGGAAGCATTGGACAGACAGTTCATTGCTGTTTATCCTGATCAATTCAAGCTTTTAAGATTGAATGAACAAGATACAGTTTGAAAAACAATGGGCGCAATACAGTGAAGAGGTTTTAAAAATAATTAGACGCTGTTACAGTTCCAACACCCAAAAGATCTTAAAAGTTTAAGAAGTAATTCTTGCTTGTCAAGTAACTGAAATAGCTACTTTACAGTTATTGTATATACTTGTGTATAAGTCAGTATCACCTGTGCTTAAAGCTCTCCACTGGCTGCCCATTAGTTTCCGGGCACAGTACAAGATGTTGGCACTAACCTTTAATGCCCCGCATGGCTCATGGTCTTACCTTAGGGACCACCTCTTCCCATACGAACCGCCCCGCACACTTTGGTCCTCTGGGAGGAATCTGCTGAAGCCTATGAAAACCAGGCTGTCGCAAACCTCCCAGAGGACTTTCTCAGCTACCGCCCCTAAACTTTGGAATGACCTGCTGGACGAGATGTGTTTCATTACATCTCTGACCAACTCAGCTGTCTCCCAAAGGGAAAACCAGGCTGCAGACAGGGAGGAAAGGTACTGAGACCCAAAATTTATCCTTGACTTACCCATGGGTCATTGCAAAATCCCTGATTTTGGCCCCCAAACCTGCCCTTGACTTATACTCACTCACACTTGTTTATTGTTATTCACTCACACTTGTTTTCCAATTTGTTATTGTAGTTAGGCAGATGTCCAGTTTGTAGTAGTACCATTGTGGGTCAGCTCAGGCACCTCTCCATTTTGTGCTGTCATATTTTTAAGCATTTTAATTGTTCACATCCCGTATCATAACTCCATATTTGAAGTTTTTCTCACTGATTATTTGTATGTTCACAGTACACTTTGTACAAATACTTTAAATAGGTTAAATATTTCCAGATTATGTGTACTACTGAATAAAAACTATGTTCCTGCAGTTTCAATATATGGCCACTTGTGTCACTACTTTCCCATTTCTATAATTTTCACTCACTGGACCATAAGGATTTTCTCTGTGTGTTTGTATGCCTGTTCCTTTGCCTTCAAGTCTTATGTCGACTAATGGTGACCTCAAAAAATTTCATAGGGTTTTCTTAGGACAGGAATACTCAGAGGTGGTTTTTCCAGTCTATATAGGTGCCTCTAAACTGTTCAGGAATGAAGTGAAATTGGTTTGGTTTACATCTTTATATGAATTAAACTAATTTTCACTTCCCGAACTAATTCCCGATTGCCAGTTCAGAGGGGCAGGCTATAAATTATTATTATTATTATTATTATTATTATTTATTAATAGACAGGACACCATTATCCTTTCGTTTTCATACTTTTCCAAATCTTGCAATGCAGCGCTTATCTCAAAAATTGTATATAAAAGTGTTTACATTAATTTTTTTTCTTTGTAGCATTTATATTCTGCTTGATAAAACAAAATCTTTACATAGTTAGTTTAGAATGGCACTAAGCAGTATTAAAATTCATCCACAATACGATATAAAATAATTAAAAAGTACCTTAGAACATCATAAATATTTAACATCACATACCATCCTGAACACAGCCAGGTAGGACCAGGAAAGATTCTTCCTGAAATCCTGGAGCAAATAATGGAATATCTATGTTTGTTTATTTGGTAGCATTGTATTTAGTTTTATATTGATGACTAAATAAAAATTAAATTTTTAAAAAAGAAATCCTGGAGAAATGCAAGTCCAAGTTGAGGGTAGTGGGCTAATTGGCCAGCTATTCAGTATAAAATGACACCCTATATTCCTATTAGAAAAAATATATCCAGTGGTCCCCCCACATTTGCTGGGGTTAGGGATGAAGGACCCACATGAATGTGGAAAAACCACAAATAAAAGAACACTATTCTTTTTACCTAAGAGAACCCCTCTCTAGGAATCTCCAGGTCCTCCAGTGCAACTCTCTGGTCAACATCTGCCAGAAGTTGGTCATAGAATCATGCTGGAGGACCTACAAATGCCCAGAGAAGTGTTTTCTCTTGGATCTTCTAGGTTCTCCAGTGGAACTCTATGGTCAACATCTGGCAGAGTTGTGCTGGAGGCCCTACAGATTCCTAGAGTGAACATATCTATCAAAGCCGCAAATAAATCCACAAAAGTCAAAGCCGCAGATGTGGAGGGTCAACTGTATAGTAATATATACATTCAGGAGAAGTGCGTACAAAAACATGCACACATTTCTGTGCTCACCAAAATGCCTATAGATTTTATGTGCATTTTTTCTTTTTTAAAAAAGCAAACTGACGTGGAAATGGGACAGAGTGAATATGTTTGTGGACAACAGCAGATGTTCTAGATAGCAAAACAGATATAGCCCTCTCTATTCAAGATTCTGTGCCCCTAGTTGGAATACATTTATTCTTTATAGTGAAACTGCTGCCACATTTTAGCAGCTGTCACACTTTGCTAGGAATCCACTGAATCGAACCATGTTTGCTTTATAATTCTTGGCCTGGGCTGGGGAGAGAGACTATTTGCACTGGGCAATAAGAAGCAGAGCTCATGGGCAGCCAAGTGTGAATCCTGGCAGGTTTCAGACTAGGTGCAGAGCTGGGGCCGATCATGAGAAGGTCAACACTGAGATCTGAGCTTGTGAGCCCCTTTGAGAGGAAGCTGGAATTGAGGGTTGCAGCAGGCAGAGTGAGAAGCTGGCAGACTAAAGGGAGAGCAGTTAGAGGAAGGGAAGGCTGGAGAGGAAGGGCAGGCATAGCCACATAGGTTAGCTGTGACATCCTAGCACGTCAAGAGTCTAGCTGTTGCCCAGATGAAGACGCACAGGACAGACCTAGAAGCATTTATGGTTGCCAGGAAAAGCAGTCAGCTGCCAGAAGGGTGAATGAAAGAACTAGAGGGACCCAAGAGAATGGTGTGTGTATTTTGGAAGGATAAAAGCAGCAGTAGCAGCAGCCACCATACAAGGAAAGGTGGTTTTCTTTATTCTTGACACACGGGGGTGAAGCATGCTTTCTCAAATGGAAGTCATCATTTTTACAGTTTTGTAAAGCAAGTAGATTGTTTTCAGATGAAAAGAGTGAGGGGTTTGGCCAGGAAAAAAAAATTATAGGATGAGAATCTTTTTGCTGGGTCATAATAAACTCGTTTTTTTTTGGGGGGGGGGGGATCTTCATATCAAAAAAGTCCTGCCCAAACACCTGCTGGGTTGATGCACTTAGAGTCTCCAGCACTCCAGAAGAAATAAAACTCAAGCTCTGGAGTGTACCAACCCTTGCACTGGTTCTATAACAAACATGAAGATATTGTCCTTTCCCCTAAGGCTTATAATTTAAAACACCAGAAAAGAAAAGGTAAGTAAGTAAACTTAGAAGGATTACATTTTGACTATCAACATTCAAAATCTCTTCTGACTGGAAGATTGATTGATTTTTTAAAAAATCCTTCAAATAGTCACACTTGTTCCTGTATAAAAAGATCTCACGGAAGAGTGCATTATAGCAAAACAAAAAGTTGAAACAGTTTGAAATAATGTAGATAGCATTAAAAACAGCAGTTTAAAACAGTATACACAACAAACACTATATTCAAGCTCTGCAGCCTAATCAGTCTAGGCCCTAAATGTTTAGTAAAAAAGTGAAGGTTCAACCTGACACTGAAGTAAGGTCAGCATCACTAAAAATTGGGTCTTCCAAGGGGAAGATGATCTGCAGCCAGGTTGACACTATAGGCCCTCTTCATGTCTCCATGTAATACTTTGCTCCCATTGGTTGGGCATTGTGGAGAGCCTCCCCATATAGTCTCAGTGGTTGGCCTGGTATATATAAGAAGAGGTGCTCCTTCAAGTGTTGGGATCCCAAACAGTATAGGATTTTAATTCTCATCACTTTGAATTTGGATCAGTGCATTTTGGCAGGTAAGTGCAGTTCTTTTAACATTTGGAAACAGTATCAAATGGTTCCTGTTAGGTGTTCCTGTCAACAATTTTATAGCTGCATGTTGCACTAGCTGTAGTCTTCATACCTTCTTCAAAGACATCCCCATATTTCTTATAACTTTTTAATAACTTTTCTTAGCTTTGATCCTACGCATGTTGTGTTTCTTCAAGTCATTACCAATTTAAGGCAATCCTAAGCCAAACCTAATAACCCTAAAGGCACCAGATCTTCTCTGATCGTGGAAGCTAAGTAGGGTTAGCTCTAGTTAATACTTTGATGAGACATGGGAGATCACCAAGGAATACCAGGGGCTGTAGGTTACATTTCAGAGAAAGGCAATAGCAAACTACCTCTTGAGTACTCCTTGCTTATGACAATCCTATGACATTCATGGGGTTGCAGTAAGTCAACAGGCAACTTGAAGGCACATACACACACAAGGCGAACCTATAATGGGATTTTCTTGGCAAGATTTGTTCAGAAGGGATTTGCTATTGCTTTCCTCTGAGGCTGAGAGAGTGGGTTTCCCATAGCCAAGTATTTATTGGAACACTACGTTCCCAAAATTCTTACCCAGCTCTCAAACCACTGCACAAGGCTGGCTCGGCATGCATGGGTACTCAGAGGAAAATCCTACTATCCTCAGTAGAAGTCACTCTCAAAAAAGTATACATAATCAACAATGCTTGAGAAGAGTGAAGGTCCCTCCTACTGCTTTATCACACTAGAGGGCAAACAGGATTTAAATTAGAATTAAAGGAGAGTTAAACAGGAAATGCCCTATGTTTATGACAGGATATTTCCTGTTTAACTCTTGTTTAACTTTTGTTTAAATCCTATTTGCCCCCTAGTGTGATAAAGCAGCTAGTGGTCTTTCAGCACAGCCAATGGAGTAAACCTTGCCATCTTTCACTTTGCTGCAGCCAACTAGAACTGCTTTGATATACCAGCTTCAGGCTCTTTCTTCATCTAGCCTGGCTTGGTTTCATCTGACTAGTAGTAGTTCCACTGGGTGTCAAGCAGAAGCCTTTCTCCCTTGTCTCGTGCCTGTTCCTTTTAAATGAAGATGCCTGGGATTGAAATCTCTGACTTAACACTTTTTCCCTCTTAATAAACAGCTAGAAATAAAGAGAAATTTTCCTTTATGGTACTTCTGAAATTAAAGCAGAAGAACTTTCCTCCTTCCCTCTTAGTCTAGGGGCCTCAAGGGTCTCTCGGTTTGGCTCCCGGCAGATTCTAGTTGAGCATATTGTTTAGGAATAGCTTTGGTGTTTTTTTAAAAAACATAATGAAAAGTTATCCTGTCTGGTGTTTGATTTCCATCTGTCTCTTTCTTTTATTCCCTCTCTTAGTTCAATATCAGATGGAAATGATGCGAAGCCTCCGCCATGTAAACATCGATCACCTTCATGTCGGCTGGTATCAGTCTACCTACTATGGCTCTTTTGTCACCCGGGCTCTCTTGGACTCCCAGTTCAGTTACCAGCATGCGATTGAGGAATCTGTCGTTCTCATTTACGGTTAGTATGCCGTTTCCTGTATTATTCCTCCCAGCACCACCACACAACACCCACCACCCCTTGATATTATTACGGCTATTTTTGTCTTCGATCTCTTTGCCTGTAAGAGCAGCTTTGGCAGACCTTTTTCAAGTAAATACCAACCCTGTGTCTGCAGCAGCCTCAGCAGCAGCGAAGTCTAGACAGGGTTTCCTTCTTTCTGTTTATTTTTCTTGCTATCAGAGCCCTGATGTGTACGTTTTGGAATGCCAGAGTAGCTGCTTCATTTTTATTCCTCTGTTGCTCCCCCTCTCGTGTGTGGAAGGGGCTGGTGGAACTAGACCAGATGTCTTAACAAACTCTGCCTGCTAGAGCGTCTGGGTCCCTACGTGACTGACCAATCATAATGCAATGTGCCAAGTCCCCCCCCCCCCTTCCACCTCCTTTTTATACATCTGACAGAAGTGTACAAAACCTGGACTGTTTCGTAGCACAAAGATTTTTTTCTTTTCTGCTGCCTTTTTTTTAATGGCGTTTCCTCAAGCTCTCCAGACCAGATGTTCTGTGCTGTATCAGAACCGTAGGCAATTTAACAGCTTTATAGCCTTCCCCTCCCTGAACACTCACAGTTTTGCCATATCTGGCAGGCTCGCGTATAGTTTCCAGCTGAGAAGTAAATGTAACGTCCTGAGTATCTGTCAGAAAAAATACTAATGAATACGATCAATCTTATGAGCTGCCCCAAAATTGTTTCAGTATGTTAACAATTGGATTACAGTAAAGAACAAGTTGTTAAAGTATACTTATACTGGCTGGAAACATTGCATCATCAGATCTTGATGAATTTTCCACTTGTTTCAGTCTATTTTGGTTTTCATTTTATCACTGATTGCTAAAGGTTTTACTGTGTTCAGTTGCAGACAGCCCAAAAGTTAACTTCTTCTTTTTGAAAAATTTACCATTTGGCAAGACTGCCTCAGCTGTTATCTTGCTACACATGTTAAGCTCCCTTATCCTAGAAATTAATACTTAATATTTTCCATTCTTGAAGATAATATGCCAACATGAAAACTATTTACATTTTTTTTTAAAAAAAATGTAACTGGAAAGGTTTGTCGAAATAAATATTTTCCTAATACAATTCCAAGAGCTTGACAATCCAGGTGCAGGTTCTGGACTCACAAGGGGTCCCATTGTTATTGTGAAGCTCCTGCAAAAGTAATGAACTGGTTTTAGGCTCGTAATGCTTGAAAGTGCAGGTAGGGGGCTCTCATGACTGAATATTCCTTTAGTACAATTTTACCAGCCTCCACATAAAAATGTGACATCAGGGAAAAGGATTCTACTCCAGCTTTCCATCTGAATTGCAGCTTTCTAAAAGTAGAGATTGCCTTGAGAGGTGGTGGGGTCTCCTTCTCTAGACATTTTCAAAAAGAGGCTGGACAACTACCTGCTGAGGATGCTTTAGCTGGAGATCCTGTACTAAGCAGGTGACTTGCTGGTCCTTGAGACCCCTTTTTGTACGATTCTAAGAGATGCTGCTTTTTAGATACAGCTTTATTCCCCAGGACTGGACAACTGATGCCTTCTGGATGTTGGTAGGCTACAGCTTTCTTGGTCCCTGACAGTAGTTGATGCTGGATGGCCCTTGTGTATTCTGTTCCAACAACATCTGGAGGGCCACAGCTGCCCACTCTGCCGCAGGGGATAACCAGGGCATAAATCTTAGTAGCATGTATAAGTTATTCCAAGGATACAGACCCTTCTTTGGAGGGAAAATGCAGAGTATGATTTAAGACAATAACATAAAGATGGTTGGACAGACCCTTGTAGCACTGAGCTTAAGACAACTAAGTATTCAGTAGCATCTTCAATATGCTGCTTGACATATAGAGGAGTCAGATGCTGTGGCAATCACTGAAGCCCTTTTCCTCTGCTATTGTCATATCACCAAGGAAAATGTGAAGCTGCCTTTTACTAGGCATCCGCTGTCCACCCATCTCTCCATGACCTCAGTTTTGGTGATCTTTTGATTTCACTTAGTTTCTCCTTTGAAGTGGGGGGCAGGATTTAACGCATGTAAAGCATGTGTTCTGCCACCAAGCTCCAGACAGTATTGCTGTTTATACTCGCCAGACCTGTCTCTACAACCATATACAGCCTGAAAGCTTGCTTTCTGGAGAGAATATCTTTATATAATGCCTAAAGCATTTTGATAAGATCTTCATGGACACAGATATACAGTTTTCCTCTTAAGGCAATATCTGTCTTCAAAAGGAATGTTGCCTGAATAGGAAAATTGTGACCTTGGGCCCTTCGGAGTCTTTTCAAGCCAAATTCGACATTTTATAGAATGTTGTTTTCTAGCACTTCCCTGCCCTTTTTCTTTTTGTTTTACATTGAGCGCTAGCTAGCTAGCTTCTTGATTAAATTCAGGGTGGTGGTGGTGGTTATGTTTTAAAGCCCACAGTTGTAAAGGTCCAAGTTATGTGAAGGGCCATCACCTGTTGTGCACTTTTCCCTGTAAGGTTTTCCATCATACCCTGGTACCAGTCCAGCCTTGATGGAAAGTTGCACCATGGGACTTCCAGCCACTATTACTATTACTATTCAGAGCAGATCTTTATAATAGTGTGGCAACTCCTATGGAATTCTCCCTCCAAGGAGAATATCAACTTCTCAAAACTTGTTTATTTCTTGGCCTGGGCTTCTTCATCTCTTCTGGACTTCTTGATTTTGCTGCTTACCTGTTTAACACTCAGTGAACTTTTTTGAATGCTATACAGATATCATAAATAAATTATTGTTGATTTTGCTGACATTCCTTTGCAAAATCTGCTTTCATTGTTTGATTTATCGGATGTTTTTGGCCTGCTGCTTTGAGCTTTGGAAATGCAGATGATATATTTTAATAATATATTGGTCTGCAATTTGAATGGCTTTTTGCCTCAGGGCTACAGTTTTGTTAAATGTCATTCACAGAACTGTTTAGATGTTTACTGGAAAATAAATATTGCCCCAATTTAAAATGTTAAGATTAAATTGTATGGATAAATACTTAGTATATTTGTTTCTTTCCTATTGCTCTTTCTCAGATCCTATAAAAACTGCCCAGGGATATCTTTCCTTAAAAGCATACAGGCTGACACCTAAATTGATGGAGGTTTGTAAAGAAAAGGATTTCTCTCCAGAAGCGTAAGTACACAGGGATGTTTTGGAATGTGGTGGCAGAAAGAGAGAGAAAAGGGATTAAATCATTCATGAAGACACTCAGTGAAAGCTGAGTGTGTGTTTGGGATGATACATATGCTTTCGCAGGAGCTGAAAATATTCAAAGCTGTCACAGATGATCAGGTAAAGAAGCAACATTTACTGCAGAAGAATGTGATCTGCCCTCTCTCACACCAGAGAGAAGGTGAATGTTAAAGCCAAATGAAATAGAGCAGAAAAGAGAAAATGAAAGGTTCTGAGTATGAGCTTGACTTGGAAGGTATACAACTTTTGCGACAGTGGTGTCTGTTGTACATAAGTGTCCTGGAGTGGATATACTCACACTGTACACCATTTCAATGTACAAGATAAATAACAGGGCCTAGAATGATAGATAGGTATGTGGAGGTACACTTTGCACAAAATTAGTCTGCAGTGCTCTTTGTGCCTCTGTGGCTCTTCTAATATAAAATACCAGCCCTATTATCTCTGAATCCAGACACTTGGATGAAAAGATTGCTGAAGTAATTCCACAGCTGCTATTACCAAAATCACACATTTTAAATAACAAGGATTTATGAAGTATTGCAACACATACAGCCTTATTAGCCCCTAGCCACAAGGCAAACTTAATGATGAATTAGAACTAAACAGCCAAACGTATTGTGGAGCATCAGTAAATCTGCTATAGGAAAAATAGGTTTTTATGCTGGTATTTTTCCTATATATTATTGGTAGGCATTTCATTTCTAGATGCTACAAGATTGATTTTTGCCATGGTAACAATACTGAATTAAATTCTAACTTGGTGCTATTATTGAATATCTGGGGCGAGGGGATTCCGTGCATGCTTCATCATCTCTTCTTGTTGTTTTCAGGACTACCAAGAGGTGGTACATGCCCCAGTGCCTGTCTCTCTCTCTCTCCCACCCCCCACCCCCCAATCAGGGTTGCTGGGTTTCTCCAACAGCAATATGGCACACTCTTTTCTGTTGCCTTGTCAGCTCAAGGCTGGCTGCTACACATGAGATGGCAGGCCTGTGTAATGCCACACAAGCCTATTGTGAGAGTTTCAGAGTTCCGTCAGCAGTGTTTCCCAACCTTTGGTCCTCAATTTGTTTTGGACCTCAGCTCTCAGAATCCCCAGCTATCTTGGCCAACAGTCAGGAATTATGGGAGCTGAAGTCCAAAGGAGCAGAGGGTGGGAACCACTAGAGTGAGGCCCTTTCCCCACAAGAGATGACATAGGCTTTATATGTGTTCTAATTGTCTCAGTCACCAGGGCCTGTTATTGAGGGAGGGTGCCAGCCACACTCATAACAGATGGACCCCTGCAGCATCTAGTATGTAACTTGATACCATTTTGTGACATAACAAAGTGCACAGGTGTGTCTCTTGTGAATATGAGTGATGTCTGCTCTTCCTATTCTCACTGGATCTGGAGCAAAGCTAAGAACATATACAGTGCAGTCAGGAACTGGAACCCCTTCCAGATCACAGGGCCCCATTCATTTGTACCAGCTTCCCCAATGCTTCTCCTCAGTCCTGGTTATCCTGCAAGTATCTTTACAGTTAAGCAAGAGCAGATTGTAATTATTGGCTACTCAAGAAGGAGAAGGAATGGCTACAGAGGTAGGGTTGCCATAATTCTCTTCCACAAAATTGAGACAAAATGTAGGACATTAAAGAAAAATGGAGGACACGACCAGCTAAAGATGGCGGCAGCCTTCAATCCCCAATTGTGGCCCCTAAGACCACCAGGCTGCACCCGAAGGCCCCAGCCAGGCCTGCCTGCTTGCCCACCCACCCACCCATGCTGACAGAAGTGCGAGGAAGCCAGTGGGTGGCAGTGGCGGCCTACCACCCCCCGGCCTCCAAGACCATCAGGCCACCCCCTGGAGGCCCCAGCCAGGCCTGCCTGCCTGACTGACTGCCTGTGCCACCACAGCCAGTGGGCCAGGCCTCTTGCTCTGTCTGGATCTCTTCTGGCTGGCGGAGGCCAGCATGCAGGCTGCGCCAGGGAGGCCTTGACCCCTGGATGTTTTGGGGGCTGTTTTGTTGACTGGCTGAGGCCCTGTGCAGCTGTGCCAGGGTGAGGGAGGCTTGCCAGGTCTGGGATCTTATCTCAAAACCAGGCAGGCCATCCCAAAGAACCTTAAAAACTGGGAATGTCCTGGGAAAAACCAGGATATGGCAACCCTATACAGAGGGTCTAGAACAGGGGTGAACAATTGCAGCGTGTTTAGGACCAATTTTCTAACAGATTTCTACCACAAAAAATATGTAAACAAAATGTAAATTGCCAGAAGTCCAATTCTAAATTTGAAGATTGAGGATTTTTTAAATGTTTTGAGTGTGTTAAGTGACATTTTCCTCCATATTCATAGCCAGTTTGTTTTAGTTGTCCAGCTTTCAAAGGGATCTCCCACCTCAAGGAAACCCAATTACTACTGTTGCTGCGTACTGTCAAAATACATTTTTTCCCATCTCCAAATACCAACCGATGATTTTTCCAGTTTTTGAAAAAAATGGAACCAACACTTCATTCTCCAGTTTGTGAAACAAATATTTACACAGTGCCCTACCCAGCTCTGAACTCAACAGACAGTCCCTTTCTTTTCTAGTCACAGAGGTATCCAGGTTTTAAAGAAAAACAAAGCCAGAAAACCAGAAAGCACAAAGACAAAGATTGGAAAAACCACCATCATTTGAAGAAGATTTTACTTTGAAATTTTAGGAAGAAACCACCATCACTTTTGCTATTAAAAAAATACTTTTTAGTATTTTGAGATGTTAATTGCATTTTTAAATTAAATATTAGGAAACTGATTAAGATTAAAGGAATAAGAAACATTTTTGTACACCAGAATCTTAAATTCCCATGCTCAATGTTTTTGGATTCAATGGGACATAGAGTACAGAAGGACTGTCATGTGTATTGTTCCTTACAATATTGGTGCCAGTGGCTGGACACACATACCTTGTGTTACAACTTGGCAACTGGAATCCCCAGACCAAATTTAGCTACCTCATGAGTACCATCTGGCAAGCCTTGGGGTATGTAGGGGGTGTTATCACCTGTAACGTGTGTATATACATGCTTTCAAACTGCTTATCAATTTAAGATGAGACTCTGAATTTTATAAGGTTTTCTTAGGCAAGAAATACTCAGAGGTGGTTTTGCTGGTTCCTTCCATTTGACTATATAATAAATAAATGAACCATTGGGGCAATGAAAGGTTAGGACCTTGGTCACCCATTCCCTTCTTAAACAGCTTTTCAGGGATTTCAGGGAGCATTAGTTGTTGATCAGAGTGTTCATGTATTGTATCTGGGGTGGGAATCATTACAGTTCCCATGATTCCTTACCACTCACTGTGCTAGCTAGGCCTGCTGGGAGTTGAGGTCCCATAACAGGATTCCCAATCCTGCTCTCTATTATCACCTACTATTCTATTTATTTTTAATTTAATTTAATTTTTTGGAACCTGTGGGTACTAAATGTGTGAACAGCCTTCTGAGAATGCACCTGGCTAGCCTTTGCCTTGAAGATAGTGATGGGCCAACCAGCCCCATACACGCCTGTCAGTACGTGACCTGTATCTGTGTGGATCTGAAGGAGGTCTAGTAGTGAACATTGGTGTGCATGTAGTGCTTTCTTCATGGCAACCTGAATCTTGGTTCCCCAGTAGAGGGAAATCAAAATACATGGCAACAATTCCTTTATTAGACCAACTAGAAGGTGCATGCACCCACCCCATCCATAATTATGCTAGGTTTTGAAGCTCAGTGGCTTCATCAAGTGAAGATGGTGAAGAATTAATGGGCCGGGACAAAAGTCTGTATCATGTATTCTTTAGTGTTATAAAGTGTTTAGTGAGAAAGAAAGCTAAGAACCCTCTTTCCCACCTCCAAAAGAAGCAAAGAAGTGGCAGGAACGCAGTGAAAAAAGACCATAGAATTTCAATTTTCCATTGCAGCTGTAAAGATTCTTCCTTTGACATCTGTTCTGTCCCTTCTCATATGAAGCCAAAATCTTCTGTGTTGGCAGAGTTCAGTGAGATCCCATGCTATTAAGCCTGGAGAAAACAATTAGTTTTTGTGGCAACCAACTCTGTGCAGTGAAGCCAATTTACATTGTTTTACACTGTTCTGAAGAGCCAGGTCCCTGTATAAGATGTCAAACAATCCACCATCTTCAGGTTAGGATCTCCCTGCTTTGCAGTTCAGTGAGGTGTCTTCAGGTTGACAAATTGCAAGGGCAGCCTCATTGACCATTAAATAAAACCCAACATTGTATATAAATATTGGCAATTCCTTTATTAAAGTAGGCCAAGTAGAAAGTGTAATAAGAAAAGTTAACTAACTATTGAGGCTTGCTGACTTCTTCATCAGCTGAAGAAGATGGAGATACAGACTTGCAGTTTCTAATTTCTACAACATCACTGTTTTCCTTTTGCATGAATTCTTAGCCATTTTCATCTAATAAAGCCCAGTGGGCTACAAAAGCTAGGCATATTTTTATGGTTTCTGGTTGGCATAATAAAAGTATTACCAATGTGGATTTTGAATTTGGTTTAAGGATCAGCATGGCTACAGCTACATTTTCTCAGAGGGAATGTTATGTATGTACATCTATAAAAAGGTGTACCTCCCTTAAAATGGATACAGATCCACATGGCAGCAATGGCTGTCATCTCCACATGGATGAGTATCTGAGGGCAGGAGTGCCTGGTTGCATTCCTGGAAGTTTTTTCAAGCTTTTAATACCCATGGATACTAAATGACTGAATGGCATTTTTATTTATGGTGCATTCTGTCCTGTATGGCTACAGTTTGCGAGATTGTTTTCCTAACCCTAATTTTCAACTGGATAGCCAGATTAGTCTGTTGCCTTGTGATACCTTAAAGGTTCATTAGTTTTATTTGTACTAAGGCTTCATGGACTAATACATCAGATGAGCTTTAAAGACTTTCCAGTGTTCTCACACATGGTTTCTGATTAAACAGAGAAACATGGTGGTCTGTGAAGAATTTTGAAGGGGTGGGATAATGCTATGCAGTGCATCAAAGTTAAAGAACCACCACACTAAGATCATGCCTCTCTCAGTGCTCCTTCCATTTTGACTCTCCTGACTCTTCTGAGGAATGTCTGCCAAAGTACTCCAGCACATCATGGCATGCCATGGCATTGCAATGATGTACACATTTACCATACTTCTCCAGTCTTGAACAGTGAGTTCACCTGCTGACCAGTTCCTAGAGCAGTTCCCTAATAATAATTATTTCAGATTTGGTCAGATAAAAGCCAAGGAGAAAACTGCCATGTAAAGTCTTGAGTCAGTGAAGTTTTCACTTGTCACCAAGAGGGCAATAAACTTGGTATAAGGGGAACTTCTCAGATCCAAAGCAGCAGGATAAAAAGCCCCAGATTCTGAAGATTCTGATGTTATATATGTACACACAGACACCAAATCTCTGTTGGCTGGCATAACTACATCGTTATCAGTGGCAGTGGCAGCAAAGTGATGATGCTGGCAGCAATGGCAGGAGTGAATTGATGACAGGCTTAGCATTGACAGGGAAAAGGCAGAGAAACCAGCCTTCCTGCCTCTGAGCTGCTAAGGAGCTGACAGAGCAGGTTCCTCTACTGATGGGGACTACATTCTATTCTTCATCCTACCATCACTGCACACCTACAAAAAGTGCATTATTCTGGTGTAACAGACAATTACATTAGCATCAAGCATTAACCTTCAGAGACATAACTGTGTTAATCTGGAATATCAGTATGCACCTTTCTTACAGTACCTTTGAGACTATGCAAAAGAAGTTGCAGCATGAGCTTTCGTAGATTAGTCTACTTCCTCAGAAGAGTTAACGTTCAAGTATCAGTAGGCAAGCCTGCTGGGCCTCATTGTTACCACATATGAATTGATGTTTACCCACTTCTTTCTATTTTATTTATTCAAATATTTCTATCCCACCCTTAATCATGAGATCTCAAGGGCAATAACATCAATGAAAACAATTTAAAACAATACAGAATTTAAGACGATAAAATAATTTAAACAAACTAAAGACATATTAAACAATTCAATGATTTAAAACTGGTGGAAATCCTCAGGTGGAGCATCCTCAGATATAGAAGGTATCCTCTGTGCTGGGTGAACTGTCCACCATTAATGATTTCCTTATTTAGAGACTCTCATTAAGCTTACAAGGAACTCAAAGTTCCCAGAACTCAGTTTGAATTATCACTGCTCTGCTTTACAGTTTTTAGATTCCAAACCTATCTAGTTCTGTTTCTCTTCAAGAATTCTCTATGCTTCTTGAATAAAAAAGATTTTCCATGCTGTTTCTCCCATTTGCCATAAAAGTTTTAACTGTTCTCTGAATTGGACAATCCTGAATTGTCTGCTGAGTATATTTGCTAGATCCAGAAGAAGCTCTCAAAAACATGCATGTCTGACCATCTCTTTTCAGGTTGAAAAAAGCAGCCATTACCTTTGAAAATATGTTTGAAGAAGTACCCATCATAATCAAGAATTCCTACCTTATCAATGTTCTTCTTTGGGAGCTAGAAAAGAAGTCAGCAGTAGCAGCAAGACATGAATTGCTCAGTCTTGCAAGCAAGTAAGTGCTTCTTCTTCACTCTTCACATTAGACATTTGTTGAAAATCATCCTGTAAGTCTGAGAACAGATGTACTTATTCACTTATCCTTCCAGAATATAATAGAAATAAAAGTTAAAGATTTGCACATTGAGATCATATGGAGGGAAGACAGTTTGGGGAAAGAAATAGAAAAAAGGTTTACACTGTTAATTTACAAAAAGTTGCTAAGCAGCCTGTGCTAGGCACAACATAACAGGATTTCTTGATGCAGGACCCCCCCCCCCCCAAAAAAAAACCTACTTATTTCACACAGTAAACAACTTTTTCTTCTCCAGTTTGTATTTCTGATGTGTCTCTGTTGTTTTTCTTTGAGGTTTCATGCATATGAGTCCCTTGCACCTGTGCAGTGCATTGTTCAAAACCACTAGCTGAGCCCTTCCACAACGTGACAAGAAATTATTCCTGCTCTTGCCCCTGAGTTCATTTTAATTTATGACTGCTGCTACTGCAACCAGAAATACTCTTCATCAGAATTTTCCTCATCAGCTGAGTAACTGAAGTTTTTTTTCTTAGCCATGAATCAGCTGTTGAGAACTCTTTGCCATATTATTTTATTCCTAATGATCTCAAATGCTCTTTTGAGGGCTTATGGCTCCAAAAGGGACTTTTAAGAGGTGTTTCATGGAACAGTCAATCCCAGTGCCTCTTGTGTTTGGAGAAGAATCATAACATTGAGTGTGCTTGCATTGTCAGGCATCCACACCTCAGATATTCAGAAATTATTCATTGATACTAAAAGCCCTCCTTTGGAAGATAGCTATAAAAGCTGTGGTTTGTGTTGTCAACCACAGGCACCTGTATGTGAGTTCAGTTTGTTTCTTGTCTAGACCTCTCCAACACATCAGTACAATTGCTAGTGGCATTGCCTTGAGGCCTAGTATAGAGAGGTATGGATTCAAGCCTGATACCCATCACAAAAACGTTGTTATCCAAACGTTGACAGGCCCAGGTAATGCCAAAACCTGATAGATTTTTTGAGAAGCAGTTGAGTAGAATGAAGCACCCTGTCAAGTAATCAGCCTTGCAAAAGGACATGGAGCAGAAAAAGCATAAGCAAAAGGAAGAGGAGAGGGACAGTGAGGAAAAAATCTTCCATCACAAGCTTCATTTTCCTCAAAGAAGTCCTATCCACTTATTCTTTTTGTCGTCCAGAAAGAAACAACCAGAAGATACTAAACATTGTGAGATGTTTCACCAAGCTACCACATTAGCATAATAACCGTCCCACTTGTCAAAACACTAGACCGCCCTTACCCTGTGTGGGAACCCAAAACAACAAACTCATGGGTACTCAATTTTGGTCTGAGAGGAGTGTGTGCAAGTTCTTACCACCCTGAAGGTCGTTCGCACCACATTACCACAAGGTGGTTCGCACCAAGTACTATATTACCATGTCAGGTACTTTGAAAAGACGACTGTGCACTTTTTGCAGAAGGGAGTAATAGTGCAAATCTCCACATATTCTTGGCATCAAGGGGTCTTGTTATTTCACCATACCAAAAAGAGATGGTAGATTAAAACTGATTCTCAGCCTTCAAGAAATCAAGTCTTAAACCCCCAACATTCAGAATGATCCCCCTCGCATCCCTTCTGTCCGTACTAGATAAAGATTGGTTTATGATTATAGATGTGAAAGGTCCATATTTTCATATCACCATCAGACTGTTTCTTCATGATTATTCTAGGTTTATTGTTGGGAATATGTGTGACCAGTTTTGGGATTTGTTGCTATATTTGTTAAGATACTATTCAACAGCAGTTCCTTTAAGATTCTAGGCTATGGACAAATCTTCCTGTTTCACTCATCCGTTGACAAAAAGATTTTTGAAAGGTCACAACCAACTTCACTGGTAACAGAAACAGAGCTGGTCCTATCCTAGCTATTGCACAAACCATTTGAGCCTATGACATCATGAAATTGGAGACTGCGTACTTCTTAGGCAGTATTTCTTGTGGTTAGCATATCAGCTTGTAGGAGAGGAGTACTCTTTGCTTTGCAAGCAAATCCACCAAATGTGTGAATTCACAGATGACCAATCGAAGAAACAGTCACCAGTAAACAACCTTTTCTCCCAGTGCATTTTCCCCTCAGACGTGCATAAATTATTTCAGTCTCTATGTCACCCACTTCAGTAATACTTTCATTTATCTTTCAAAGACATAACCATGTTAGTCTGGAAAAAGAGTATGTAAAGGGATCTTTTGCATATTTGAGACTAACTGAAAGAAAGCTGGTGGCATGAGCTTTCATAGACTTGAGCCTACTTCCTCAGATGCATCCTCATGGATCTGAGGAAGTAAGTTCAAGTATACAAAAGCTCATGCAAGTTTCTTTCTGCTCATGCAAATTTCTTTCTTTCAGTTAGTCTCAAAGGTGCTACAAGTTCATTTTGCATATTCATTTATCTTAGTTATTTGGGGAAAATAATCTTATGTTTTCCAAGGCACACCAGTTGAGTTAATGGTATGCATGTTAAAAGATATGTAAGAACCACAACGTTTTGAAACCACTTTCTTCACATTTATATGATTTTCCAGCTTAAACATCTTCTAATTCAGGAGGGTATGTCTATAGTTTTCCATTGCATTTTGTGTTTATATTAGAAATGTGGTTCAAAAATGTTTTACAATAAAAGGCTTTCACAAAGCTAGGTGGGGGTATAAAGCTGGACTCGACAAACATGGCCAATAATTAATTTCTTGTCCATCTGTTTGTATTACTAGAGAAGAGCAAGTCTGAGCATTGGGTGCACAGCAGAGAACTATGGAAAAACTGCTTGCATAGTTAATACAAGCTTAGCACTTTGTGTCTGTTGACATCTGCTCATGCAGCCTTGTCACATATTTTGCTGCTTGCTCTCATTGCCAAGGAGACATCAGAATACTGTAGCTTTTACCAGTAGTATCCTAGTGCAAAACCCTGCCCTGACAAATTGACCCCAGAGAAAATCTTATGAAATGACATTTTGTTGCCAACCGTTTTCTTGCCAACAAAATAAATGGGGCTTGTGAGAGCAAGGCATCTTGGGGAGGGCACTTTTTCCCTGCATACTAGTAGCCCTTTAATAAACATTCTTATATGCCCTTATGTGTCTGATAATGGGGATTCAGCCTGTGCTGGATGGGGTCTCACACACTCTGAAATCTCAGGTTCTCAGCTTGGGTGTGTTTCCAGACTCAGAGTTAGGCTGGATGCCCAGCTGTCTCCAGAAATGCATTTGCAGAATTAAAACTTATGCTAAACTGTGCCCATTCTTTGAGACATAAGATCTGGCTATAGTGACACATGCCTTGATTACATCACATTTGGAATACATGTTCTACTTGGGGCTGACTTTGGAAACTGTTTGGAAACTTCAGCAGGTGTTGTGCACTGCTTTGGGAGAAAGACAGGATATAAATAATAAATAAATAAATAAAATACAATGAATAATTTTATTGTTTATAAAATGCTTCTGCATTAGATGCAGTATAGTAAAGTAGGTTAATATGGATGAATCTTGTTCATGCCCATGATTGTACTTTTCTGGAAAAGATAATTAATCATTGGACATAGATATAAAAAGAAACTGATACTTCATTTAGGATCTATGAGTTCCGAGTTGTGGCAGTTTCTAAAAGGGTTTTGCTGTTTGTCTGAAGCCGTTTTCCAGGGAGTGGAACTGTTCCCAGAAAATCAGTTGTTAGTTGAAACAGTGCCACAAATTCTCAGGTGGTAGAACAGGATATTTTTAAACAGAAGTATATGGCAGGAGGAAGCAATGAGGAGCACTCCTAGCTGCTTCTTGTTATTTGCAAAATGGCACACAAAGACCTTTTAGCTCCTGATGCTATTTGTAGGGCCTAGGGAAGAATCCACTAAAAGCAACACATTTAGAGCTCACATGGATTGCATAGAGAGGGTCAAGTATATCTGTAGCTTTTCTGTCCTTGTGGTCTCTTCCAACTCTATGATTTTATGTTTATGTTAAATTAATGGGATGTATACTTGCATAACTTTGTCTGAATTCAATGTTTAAAATGAAAAATGTTTATAGTACTGATTCTTATGGATCCCTAATGCCTTACTTGTTGGTTTCCCCTTCCACTGGAAGGAATTTTTTTTCCTAAACATGTTTTTTTACATGAATGATTACTGGTTCATTATCTTAATTCTTTATTTTGCAGTATTAATTTAAAGAAGTACCTTGAACCAAGTTGACCTTTTTTTTTTTTTTTTGTATTTACAGTCCCCCCTCTTTTCTCACGGACTTGGGATCTGCGTTCTTGATTACTCACGGAGAGGCAACCTCCGTTATCATCAATGGGCTGTGCCCCCACGGGGTTTTGCCCCATTTAAGCTTATGGGATTTGGATACATGCGAGTCTCTGTTTTTTTGGGGGGGGGGGTCCAGAATGCATCCCCCCGTGAAAACAGAGGGTCGATTGTAATGTAATTCCATTTAGATTTCCATGCAACTTAATGACTGGAGTCCCTTTGCTAGATCACAGTGTTCATAAAAACAATATTAAATACTTAACAGTTGCAAAGTGAAAGCCATAAAAGAAATGGACCCACACAGAAAGACTGTGGGAACGGGGGAAATAGAAAACCAGGCATTTAACTCACTGAAAACCAGGCATTTAAAAGACTGAAATCAGCCAGTGAACCATCTGTGCTGTCTCCAGTCAAGACAGTTAGTGGTACAGAAGCGAGGAGTTTACAAGAGGGTATCCAAAAGTTTTAATGATCAGCTTTAAAAAAATTTGACAGAAAGTTTGTTTTGATTTGTAGTTGTTAACTTATCTCTATGTAGTCACTATCTAGATTTATACATTTTCCCCAGCATATCTTGACCCTCCAAATACCTGATATTGTAGAAGTCTGCAGATTGCACCTGACAAGGATTTTACACTTTAGTCACTTCTGGAAGAGCCAATCACAAAAATAAAGGACACAATGAGTTGATTTTCTCAGCAACGTGCACTTAGGGACCAATGATGACACGGACAAAATTTCATTAATATGCCGTAATAACTTCCGGGAGATAATTATTACTTTATGATACCCCTTAAGTGCCTCCTTAAGACTTCTCACTGTGGACACTGAGGGACCTGCTGCAGTCACCTGCAACACCTGTGGGATGTTTGTCTTCTTGCCTACAGATGTGGGGAACTTCACCTGCACCAAGTGCAAGTTGGTAGCCCTCTTGGAAGAGAAAGTACAGCAGTTGGAGGCCCAGGTGTCTACACTTCAGCATCACAGATTGCAGGAGGTTCTCCTGAACAGAAAGGACCGGACGGTCATGGACAGGAAACACACAGAGAAAGTTGCTGGGGAAGACGAGGTCACTTCACACACAAAAGAAGTAGATGGTTGGAGGAATGTTACACACAGAAGTAGGGAAACCACGGTTCGTTCTGTGAGCTTGCAGCTGCAGAATCGCTTTGAATCTCTCTCTGTTACCAGAGATGATGAGGAAAAGCAGCAGGGACAGACATCAGGGACAGAGCAGGGGAGCCTGAGAATAGCACCAAAGGGAACAGCCACTGCTAAGCCTCGGAGGAGGCGTGTGGTGGTGGTGGGGGACTCCTTGCTGAGGTGTACAGAAGCAGTAGTTTGTGGGCCTGACAAGATGTCTCGGGAGGTGTGCTGTCTCCCTGGGGCAAAGATCCATCATGTGACGGAGAGGCTGACAAGACTTGTCAAGCCTACTGACCGTTATCCCTTTCTTCTGGTTCATGTGGGAACCAATGATACTGCAAGGCACAGCTTTCAGAAGATCATAAGGGATTATGAGGATCTGGGTAGGAAGCTGAAAGAGATGGATGCACAGGTTGTCATCTCATCTCTTCTCCCGGTAGAAGGGCATGGTCCAGGAAGGGAGAAGAAAATAGAGGTGAATAACTGGCTCCGTAGATGGTGCCACCAAGAACAGTTTGGACTCTTGGATCATGGGCTGCGGTTCCATGAGGAGGGACTTCTGGCAAAGGATGGGCTACATCTCACGCCAGTTGGCAAAAACGTTTTTGCCAATAGTCTCAAAAATCTGATCAGGAGGGCTTTAAACTGAGTTATATGGGGGAGGGAGACATTATACTGGAAGGCAAAAGGGCTGGAGAAAATAGTCAAAATGACATAGAGGGAACAAGGCAAACAGTGCAAGGACCCAATAGTGGAAAGCAAAAAAATTTGCACAGGCAGCAAGTAAAGGGAACACATGTTCTTAGATGTCTCTACACTAATGCACAGAGTATGGGAAATAAACAGGATGAACTGGAACTCCTAGCACAACAAAGCAAATATGATATAATAGGCATCACTGAAACCTGGTGGGATGAGTCTCATGATTGGAATGTAGAAATAGAGGGATATAACCTTTTTAAGAGAAACAGGCCAAACAGGAAAGGAGGAGGAATAGCATTATATGTCAGGGATATTTACACCAGTGAAGAGATCCAGGAAGTCAATACTGGAAGCCAGGTGGAGAGCATCTGGATAAAAATTAAAGGAGAGGGAAACAACAGGGATGTTACTGTGGGAGTCTACTACAGACCTCCAAGTCAGACGGAGGAATTGGATGATGCCTTTTTAGAACAGATGACCACACACTCAGAAAGGAGAGATGTAGTAGTGATGGGGGACTTCAACTATCATGATATTTGCTGGAAGTCAAACTCAGCCAAATCCGCAAGGTCTAGCAAATTCCTCACTTGCCTGGAAGACAATTTCATTGTCCAAAAGGTGGAAGAGGCAACAAGGGGATCAGCCATTTTAGATCTGATCATAACCAACAGGGATGACCTAGTCAATGGAGTGCAAGTGGTTGGATCCTTAGGTGGAAGTGACCATGTTCTCCTGGAGTTTGTTATACAGCGGAAAGGAGAAGCCAGGCATAGTCAGACACACACTCTAGACTTTAGGAGAGCTGACTTCAATAAACTTAGAGAAACACTGGGGGTGATCCCATGGTCAGGAAAACTAAAAGAGAAGGGAGTTCAAGACGGATGGGAGTTTCTCAAAAAGGAGATACTGAAGGCGCAATTTCAAACAGTTCCAATGAGGAAGAAAAATGGAAGATATCTCAAGAAGCCAGGATGGATGACTAAGGAACTTTCAACTGAGCTAAGTTTTAAATGGAACATGTATAAGAAATGGAAAAGTGGGGAAATCACGAAAGAGGAATTCAAACAAATAGCAAGCATGTGTAGGGATAAAGTCAGAAAAGCTAAAGCGCAGAATGAACTCAGGCTTGCTAGAGAGGTTAAGAACAATAAAAAGGGTTTTTTTGGGTATGTCCGAAGCAAAAGGAAGAAGAAGGAAACAGTAGGGCCACTGCATGCAGAAGATGGCAAAATGCTAACGGGACAGAGAAAAGGCAGAATTACTCAACACCTTTTTTGCTTCAGTCTTCTCAGAAAAGGCAAAGGGTGCTCAACCTAAGGATAATGGGGAAGAAGACAGAATAGGGGAATTTCAGCACAGAATAAGTAAAGAGATAGTACAGGAATACTTGGTTAACCTAAATGAATATAAGTCTCCAGGACCAGATGAACTACATCCAAGGGTATTAAAAGAACTGGCAAATGTAATATCAGAGCCATTAGCAATAATTTTTGAGAACTCCTGGAGAACAAGAGAAGTCCCAGCAGACTGGAGGAGGGCAAACGTTGTCCCCATCTTCAAAAAGGGAAAAAAAGAAGATCCCAACAATTATCGTCCAGTTAGTCTGACATCAATTCCAGGAAAGATTCTAGAGCAGATCATTAAGCAGAGAGTCTGTGAACATTTAGCAGGGAATGCCATAATCACAAAAAGCCAACACGGGTTTCAGAGAAACAAGTCTTGCCAGACAAATCTGATCTCTTTTTTTGATAAAATTACCAGTTTGGTAGATGAAGGGAATGCTGTGGATATAGTATATCTTGATTTCAGTAAGGCCTCTGACAAGGTTCCCCATGACATTCTTGCAAGCAAGCTTGTAAAATGCGGACTAGACAAGGTAACTGTTACATGGATTTGTAATTGGTTGACTGGCCGAACTCAAAGGGTGCTCAACAATGGCTCCTTTTCAACCTGGAGAGAAGTGACCAGTGGGGTCCCACAGGGTTCTGTACTTGGCCCAGTGCTATTCAATATCTTTATTAATGACTTGGATGACAGAATTGGGGGCATACTTATCAAATTTGCAGATGACACCTAATTAGGAGGAGTAGCCAATACTCCAGAAGATAGGATTGAAATTCAGAATGACCTGAATAGACTAGAAAGCTGGGCCAACTCTAACAAAATGAAATTCAATGCAGAGAAATGTAAGGTACTGCACTTAGGATGCAAAAATGAAATGCACAGATATAGGATGGGGGACATCTGGCTGAATGAAACTACGTGTGAAAGGGATCTAGGAGTCCAAGTAGACCATAAGTTGAACATGAGTCAACAGTGCGATGCGGCAGCTAAAAAGGCCAATGCTATTTTAGGCTGCATCAATAGAAGTGTAGCGTCTAGATCAAGGGAAGTAATAGTGCCGCTCTATTCTGCTTTGGTCAGGCCACACCTGGAATACTGTGTCCAGTTCTGGGCACCACAATTCAAAAAGGATGTGGAGAAACTGGAGCGGGTCCAAAGGAGGGCAACTAAGATGGTGAAGGGTCTGGAAACCAGGCCCTATGAGGAACGACTTAAAGAGCTGGGGATGTTTAGCCTGGAGAAGAGAAGGTTAAGAGGTGATATGATAGCCCTGTTCAAATATTTGAAGGGATGTCATATTGAAGAGGGAGCAAGCTTATTTTCTGCTGCTGCAGAGACTAGAACGCGGAACAATGGATGCAAGCTGCAAGAAAAGAGATTTCACCTCAACATTAGGAGGAACTTCCTGACAGTAAGGGCTGTTCGACGGTGGAACACACTCCCTCGGAGTGTAGTGGAGTCTCCATCTTTGGAGGTCTTTAAGCAGAGGCTGGATGGCCATCTGTCGGGGATGCTATGATTGGGAGTTCCTGCATGGCAGGGGGTTGGACTAGATGGCCCTTGTGGTCTCTTCCAATTCTATGATTCTATGATTCTATGACCCCCTCGTAAAGCGCAATCTGCAGACTTCTACAATATCAAGTGTTTGGAGGGTCAAGATATGCTGGGAAAAATGTATAAATCTAGATAGTGATTACATAGAGATAAGTTAACAACTACAAATCAAAACAAACTTTCTTCAAATTTTTTTAAAGGTGATCATTAAAACTTTTGGTTACCCTCTCGTAGCTAGGATTGGCAGCACAATGATATATTTACCAGCTTTGCCAACCAAACTGAAATAAACATACTGTTACTCATGTATAAGTCTAGAAATTTTAGTCAAAAAATTGACCAAAAACCTGGATCGACTTATCCATGGGTCAATACAAGTCCTGTACTTTAACACTTATAAAAAGGGAACCATCCCCTGATGACAAGCAAGAGCATAATCTGTCCTGGATTCACTGACCCCCTTCTATTCTCTCATCCATTCAGCCTTTAGTGTGTCACAAACAGTGATGCCTGCTGTAATTTTGTAAACTTTCTGGCATTGTTTTCCTTTGCATTATTCTTTAGATCCTTTGTTACATGCCACTAAATTTTACCCTCATCCATGGGTCAGATCAAAATCCATATTGCCCTTGACTTATACATGAGGTCGACTTATAGTTGAGTATATACGGGTAGGTCATTAATTCTTGTAAAAAGTACATAGAGTAGCCTTCCCAATGTAGGTCCCTCCACAAATATTATACACGTTTTAGATTACAACCTGTATCATCCTTTATATTGGTCATGCTTACTAGGTCTGATGTGATTTAATTTTTGAAAAAAACTAAACATCTGGAGTGAAGCACTATGGGAAAATATGGTATTCAGATCTGTTCCCTCACCACTGGCTAGGCTGACTTAGGCCTGATGGGAATTACAGTCCAGCATCCTCTCGAGGGCTGCACATTCCCCATCTCTCTCTACAATATTGGGACTATATGTAGCAAAGCTGATGATTTAAGGTTTCTGTTTGCCCCTCTGATTGACATTGAGTTCTAACATACAGCAGTAATTTAAAGAATGGTGGCCACATTGAAAAAAATATCAATGCTTAGAAAGTTACTTCTGTGGACTAAAAGTCTCAGAGTCCTCTAACCAGCAATATTTTAAGTCAACTCCCTATAGCAATATCCATAGACTTCATATTTAAAGAAAGCCAAATAAACAGCAAATACTGGAACTGTTGTCTCAGATTATCTTTTCAGATGTAAATTCAGGGAGAAAGATTAGCCAGTAGAAAGAATATACTGGCCAGTCATCATAGTTGCAAATTTTTGTGTGTTTCAGTAATCACCTTGGAAAGAGCCTTCAGCTATTGATGGACAGAGTGGACGAGATGAGCCAGGATATTGTAAAATACAACACCTACCTAAGGAACACCAGCAAGCAGCAGCAGCAGAAACATCAGGTTGGTTTTCAGGGGCAGGCTGAAGCACATCACTTTGGGCGAAAGCATAATATTATGTGGCTTCTGTAATAGGATGCAAATTGCAGGATCTTTATATTGCCTCTCCTAAATATACAGAGCCAGTTCAGAAAGCTAATCTCTCCATCCTAGACCTCCATTACATGCAAAGCATAGGCTTGATTGCTGTGCCGTGACTTCTTCCAGCTCCTTCGCTTGCCAATATAATCTGCAGGAGCAAATTTATGAGAAGAGTTCAGAGATGGAAAAACAGATTAGAAAGAAGGGGAAATCTAGCACTGCTACACTCCAGTCCTTGCCTAACTTATAATTGCTGTGGATGTGGCTCATTGCAGCACAGTCAGTCTGTTCATTTTACTTAGATATAGAGCATTTGTGTTCACGAGCAAGCAGTTTTGGTAAGTAATGCATTGCCTCAATGCCAAGTGTAAGAATAAATTTACCTGATAAGGTATCTTTTTGTCTTTTTCTCCCTTCAGCACGTTCCCCCAGTTTTTTCCACTTTCTCACTGTCCAAGATAACAGAACTTTATGCTCTTACCTTCTAACATTTCCTAAATTAGGGTGTATTTTTGGTTCTCCTGTCAAGCATTAAAATGTCACCAGATACTTCTTTGCTCAACAACAAGAAATTGAAGAAGACCAGGATTTTAAAATGTTTGCCATCTGACTAATGAAAAACTGCCACAGACTCTTCTCCCATTTATGAATACTCTTCTCCCATTTCAGTAGTGTCTCTTGCTCTCATTAACATATGAACATTAAGAGAAGAGTAATTAGTTCATATCGATTCAGAGACATAGCCATGTTAGTCTCAAATATCAGTATGCAAAGGGATCTTATCGCACTTTTAGTCTCAAAGGTGCTACAAAATCCTTTTGCATACTTCATGAGTTACTCACAAGAATACCTGTAAGGTTATTGAGATTACACATTTTGCTAACTGCTCTGTTTTCCATCCTGCTGGCCTTGCAGCATATGGTGTCTTGAAAATTAATCTACAAAAGTGCTACTAGATTCTGATTGGAATCAGTGAAAACAAGCACAGCTGCTTTATTTCACAAATGGGAAAAACAGTCACTTCCTTTCTACAGTGCGCCCACTTCATATGCAGACGCACTTTACACAGCTTCCGGTTATGCAGAAACGGCGCTGCAATTGAATGAATGGCACACGTGTGCTGTGCCGCTGTGAGCACGAACCCCATTCTATTGAATTTTTGGGGTGTGTGTGTGTGTGTGTTACGGGACAGATCCCCCGTGTAAGGAAGGGCTCCACTGTAGTTACATTTATAAGGCCTCCATTTCCACTAGTAAGCTCAAGGTGCCATGATTCCCTCCTCATCTTGTGGCAAAGGTTAGGTTGAGAGAAAGTGGCTGGCTCTGTATGGAGGAGGGGGCCTGTTTTGAGTGTCCTTTGCCCCCCTCTAGTGTTTTGCCTCCTAAATCCACACTTAACTTGATGAGGTACAGTTCTTCTCCCCTTTGTCTCCATTCTCCACAATTGAATGAGACCAAATTTCATGGGGCAAGTTGACTGCCTCCAAAATGGACTCAAGGGCATAAAAATGTGAGGGGCCTGGATATCATCTGTAGACTGTTAGGAACTATCTGAAATAACTTTTGAATGGTGGAAGCCTTGAGCCTGCCTTTCAACCTATCAGAATCCAGTTAATTTGGTTGGGATGGAGGTGATGCTTCTGGAAACTTCTAGGTTATGATAGGCTTTTTCATAACATTCATATTGAGGCCTGTCTTGCTTTAGAAGCCTCTGGTGGTCATGCCAACTTGTTTCAAGCAACAAGCATAGCAATATATCTAAGGCATATAACTAGGATTATTTTTAACTTCTCGGTTTACGTTTCTAGCCACCTTTGGGCTAGCCTCTTTCAATCTTTGGACTGTTGAAGACTGGCAAGCATAGATAGGTCACCTAATGAAAGAAAGATGGAAACTCCATTGTTTCACCAGGTAGAAAAAAAGTCTTTTTGAAGCCCAGTGGCAATTTATAAAACATGGTGTTATGTTTCTTGTCCAAGAAAGGACAGAGCGTTTTGAAAGCTGGGTCAGTTTTAAGGAATGATCTAAATCATGTTAAGGCAACTCCTGCACATTCTCTGTATGAATTGTGGCGATACACTTTGGATCACATAGCCTACTTCTCTGTTTCTGTACCCTTCCAGTATCAGCAAAGACGTCAGCAAGAAAACCTGCAGCGTCAAAGTCGAGGAGAACCTCCTCTCCCTGAAGAAGACTTAAACAAATTGTTCAAACCACCACAGCCTCCTCCCAGGATGGAATCGCTGCTGATCGCAGGTAATGACTTGGAGTTGGTGGACACTTTCCCTTCCTGGAGCTCTGCTTATTTTCTGTGTGATCTGGAAGCAAAAAGGAAAAACCTTATATATGTACTACATTAAAGCTGCTGTCTTTTTTTCAAGTCAAATATTATAAAAAAATTGTTTTTAAGACACACAGTTGTGTTAGATCCAAATTGAAATTGCAAATGTCATTAGTCCTATTCGGGAGTTTAACCATGTTGAAGGGAGGGGGAGTATACTGGCCTCACCCCCTTCAGTGTCATTCTACATGTGTAAAAAGCAACAGTAGAGCTGGTGGTTCCAGTATGATTCCCCTCCTCCCATTAGCCATTCAGTAGTGTTCTGCAACAGCTGGAAGAGTCATCTCAGTTTTGGGAGGCTCTGTGTGACAGCACCCTAAATTTCCAAAGACACAGGTCCCATGGAAAGCTTTCATACATACTGGAACATTTCATCTTTAGACTGTTGTTCTCCAGCTGTGGAGTGCAGTGATGGAGGGAGTGAGGACAATACACTCTCCTCTCCCATATATATTCAGCATAGTTATTCAATACCTGAATAGGGTGAGTGTCCGATAGGCATCTTTGTTGCTTCCCAAGACAACATTCATAAGGTTCCTAATCAGTCTCCCATCTACATACTGGTTAGACCCAGACCTGTGTCATCAAAGGAACAACATTACATGCTTCAGACTATGTCCCAGAACTTTCTTATTGACCTTTAATCCCAAATTGAAGATTCCACATTGCCAGTTCTCCTACTGCCATATTCTTTACAGAAGCAATTCCTTACCTTTCCTTACCCAGCTAGTTATCACCTTCATATTTTTGGCATTGTTGGAGGTGAATTCTACAGTAAGTGAGATGAAATCTCAGTGCATGTTTTGCTTTTTAAAATATTTTACCCTTTGAAAGAAGGATAGAAATCAAAGTCTAAGAGTGATAGAAAATGGCCTATACAGTGTAGAAACTGTGGACATATGGGGCTGAAAAACTGTCTTTATGCTTTGGAAATGATCAGCTGGCTTAAAAGCTACATATAAATTGCCCCAGTGTTTTAACTTGGTCCCCTCTCTCAAGATGATTCAAGAGCAAGAGCTAAAGATAACATATTGATAACTACACTTGAAGTGTAATTTAATGATCACTGAAAATGCAGCTACTCAAATGATCTGATACTAACGGGACACAGTGTCATGATTTTATAGCATAATTGTGTAGCTTCTATCCTTTTTGCCTTTTTGTAAATGGATATGGTTTGGATTCTGGTAATGAATTCTCCCACTAGCTCAATCCTTGTTAAAGAGTTGGAGGGAAAAGACTTAATGAAGCATTCTCCCCTTTTCAGTTGTGATTCAGTTTAGGTCAGTATTCTGGTAGGTTATAGTTTGACCATCTTTCCAGAATTAGGGGAATATACAGTCAATTTATGGTCTGGCAATCTACAGCCAAATGTTCCCCCCCCCCCCCCACACACACACAACATACACTTTTTAGCAGAGTCAGGAGAAGAACGAAAGGTATTCACTATTTTAATTCACACAGATTTAAGTTGGGGATCAAAGCTAACACTTAGCTGGTTTTGTCCTGAAGAATATAATGTGTGCGTGTGTTGTTGTTTTTTAAGTAGAGCATTAAATTGAAAGTGCATTGGTCTTCTTAGTTGTTTTAATTTTGATACTCAGGCTTTGTTGCTTTGCTCTTCCTGGCAAGTAGGGGAAATAAATTGTAGTTGCAGAGTGTATACCAAAAGTTGGAGGGACAGGACACTTTATTTGTACAGTATGTCAGAGAGAGCCTTCTGTATCACTTGAGAAATTGCTATTAGTGTGTGCTAGCTAACAAAAACCTGGCCCACAAAATGTCACCTGGATGAGGCAAACAGAATTGCCAAGTCCATAGCAAAAGCAATGTAACTTGCACAGTCCTGTGAGTATATTACAATCTTGCTGTTATAAGGTACCCTTTTTCTCTTATTCTTGTCCTTTCTAGAGTGTTTAAAATTTTAGTAGCAAATTTCCTGTGGAATTTGAACAGTTCTCAAAACAGATAGCACATATCATCTGACAACCAGTGCCCACAATTATCCATTATTAAGAAATAAAAAGAAGAGAAATACTTGTGTTTCTTAAAGCTAAAATAGGTTCAAGATAAATAGAAAAAATAGTTCTTTGAGTTATACTGATAGAATCCACAGATTTAATTTTAAAGCATAATTTTAAAAGCATTCAAAAGCATTAAAAGAAGGTTAGATATCTCTATGCACAGATGAAACTCTAACAGATCTTTTCCATATTCATGAATTGGGTGTGTTTTTGTTTTGGTGTTTTTACAAGTGTGGAAACATATTTTTCTGAGGTTATCACATTAGATCAGTGACAAGGCAGTTGATTCTCCTATCTTAATTTCTAGCTAAAGGCATACTAGCCACTTGTAGCTCTTCTGCTCTTATTGTAGCTCTTGTATTCATCTAGCTACAGACTTGCCATATTTAATGACCAGGAGAATCCCGAAACTGATCTTGCCTAAGGTCATCCAGATCAAACATTTTCCTTGCCTTGAGAAGGAAATAAAGGCCACCTTCCATTTCTTCCCAGTATAGAAGGGAGCAGAGGAATAGCAAAAGGAAAAAAAAAGTCTTATTAGAATCTCATTATCCCTAGCACAGAACAGATTTTGCCCCCTCAAGAGTATCAGCACATCCTATTTACTTTGTCCCATGAAATGTAATAGTGCTGTCCCAAGGTCTATCTTTTTGGTATGCCAAAGTGTGATATAGTGAGGAGTGAATGGGGTGGAATGTCAGAAATTGAGTTTGTTAACTTAAAAAAACCAAAAAACCCCCCAAACAGATAGTAGCTTCTGTTCTCCAAAGTGAAATATTCAGAATTAGCTTATCTCTCTTACTCTGTCTCTTACCCCCCCCCCTTTTTTTTTCCCCCTTGGTTGCAGGTCAAATCAACACTTACAGCCAGAACATCAAGGAGTTCACTGCACAGAATCTGGGAAAACTCTTCATGGCTCAGGCACTTCAAGAGCACAACAACTAGCAAAAGCCCTGAAATGCTCAGTGAGGAGATGCTCAGAATCTCAATTCATTTTTGCTTAAGATGTTTTCCATTGCTCCTTGCAAAATGAACCATGAATGAGACTCTCATGTGTTTTGAGTAGAGTTATCCGTCTTCTAAAGGAAAATAAAAAAGAGACCAATTTAAAAACTTTTTTAGCATGTGCTTGTTATTGACTGTTGGGCTGCTATCTCCAGATTTCTTTATTTCACAGGCTCTGACTTGCACGCTAGTGTTTGATCTAACAGATCTCTTTATGTAAAGATTTTAAACTTGCCATTTCAATAAAAGAGGTGGGGGCAACCTTCCTGCATGTAGTGACAAAGGTGCTTTTACAGAAGAAATATCCTCTTTTGGGAAGAGTTACTCAGCCAAGGCTGCTTCTGAGTTGAGTTTCCCACTTTGCATTTTAAAAAATATGCAAGAAAGCTGCTGGAAACTGACTGAGAAGACACATCTTTTTCAGATCTAAGTATAAAGGCTGAACCAGATGTGCTGTCAGGAAAGATCTTCAAAATGGATTCTCCTATGTTGTTTGTTTCTTAAGAGCAGATATAGCAATAAGTGAGGCCCCAGTTCCAAACTTGCAGGAAAAAAAAGAGTTGTCCTTCTCTGTGTGGAGAAAGACAAATATCTGTAAAGTCAAGTGATAGTGAACATTTGACCATCTAAATGTTTTGGTTGAGAACTTCCACAGTTCTGAAAAATGACTCATGCTGTGTAAAAGGTTCTCCCCCACTTTCTATAAGTTTTCTTCTGTGAGCCAAGTAGATTTTGGAGAAAGGGGAGTCAGGGAAATGGTGCCAAACTAAAGGATCATCTCCCCTTTCAACACAGTGGTTTCTAAATCACACACAGAGTGCTTTGCATTTAATGTTCTAAAAAACATGATCACTGATTTTGTCCCAATATCTGAGACTTGTCTTAGAACGGACTGTTCTATTCAGTAAGGTGATTCACAACTTCTGTTTTCCAGCTGTTGCCATTCTCTCTCTCTTTTAAATCTAAATAGTCTAATGAAATGCTGAGAACCCTGTCTTAAGCAAACACTTTCCTTTCAGTGGGTTTCATTATCCAGGGAGTGGAGAATTGTTCAGTGTGTTCACAATCAGGTGGTTTTTGAGGGGGACAGATGCATTTTATTCTCAGGAAGTTAAGGATGTCTTTGCTTTCAACTGGAAATGTCAAAAGAGGAATTAATTCACATTAACCTGAAAAAGACAACTGCATAGGGACACTGGGGGAAGTAAGGACTAGTCTGAGACACAGTAAGTTATGAGAGTGTAAAATCCCATGGTTGAATCAGAAAGTTTTGCCCCTTTCTCAGTTTTTCTGCAGCTTTAACTTTAGAGATTGTTCACATTATGTAAATAAGTATGCAGATCATTCCAAACCTTGGGCAATTGGCAGAATGTCAAAGGAGGCCATGGAATTTCAAAGTTCAGAGCCCTCTTGTGTGAATAGTTTCTGCAGTGTGCTTATCAAAAATCTTGGATCTGATGAAATATGCTGTTACACCACACAATATTAACCACTGTGAGTGCCACATTCTAGAGAAATTATTTTCAGGAACCATGATCTAAATTGTTATATATTTGGCAAGGGATTCAAGTATTTATGATTTTTTTAAAAAAAGCCATAGTAATAAATAGAAATGCAAATATACTTGGGTGCACTGGGGTTCTGAAACAAAATAGGAAGCCACTATTCTCCAAGTGTTGGATTGTAAAGTCCATCATTCCTAGCCATTGCAGCCATTTGCATTCCTAGCCATTGCAGACACCACCAGAATCAAGAAAAACCTGTAGAACTTTAGAAATATTGGGGGAGAGACAATGTGTTTCAAGATGTGTATCAGTTGCTTTTGGTGATTTTCACAGTGTAATTTTAAGAAGGGCCGCCTGTTGCAGAAAAAGCAAGTTTTGTGACAGCGTAAAGACTAATGAGTTTTATTTGGAGTAAATTTTCATGGACTGCAGCCCACTTTTACAAAAGTCCTAACATTTTGAAGTAGCATCTCTTTACTGATCCATTTCTCACATGTAACTGAAACAATTGGTTTTTGGAAGAAAGTCATAATGCTACAAGCCACTGGCTTTGTACTACAAAACAGTCCCTTCCTATCCCCCTTGTTCTTTCTTTGACATTTCACAATAGAGCATACTTAGGCAGCCCATATAACTATAAAAGTACAGTACTGTATCCAAATGTTGCAAAACAGAATGGCCTTGGGAGTCAAATGCAGCCCATGGAGTGTATGTCCCCACCCTGATATGTAGCTACTAAGTGGGCTACGGCAAGAACAGTGGAACATGTGGCCCTCCAGATAGTGGACTACATTTTCCATCATACCCAGCCATAGTTAGTATAATCAATGGTAAGATATAGTATAACATAGTATAATCAATGGGAAATGCAGTCCACCAACATTTGGAGAGCCACATTTTCTGTAGTCCTGAGTTATAGCTTCAAGACAAGCTCCCAGCCCGTAGTCCTGATTATGTCTGCATCTGTGAGAAAGGCCAGTGAGAAATTATGAAGGTCCCATCACTTGCCTGTTCCTTTGGTTGGATGGTTAGGTGGTTGGTCTACAGACTTGTTGATGTGCAGTGCCATGATGAGTAGAAAAACAGTATCGTACTGTCAGGCATTTCACAGATGAAAATCAGGACTCGCGGCCAAGCAACATTAAAGTGTGATCAAGACGGCTAAAGATATTGAAGAGGAAGAAAAGGCAGATGAAGAGAAGCTGCAGCAGTTTGCTTTTGCCCGAGCCTACTAGGAAGGGGAAGATTCTCTCCTCTCCCTTCTGCTGAGTTAATAGAGAGTAAATTACTTTTGCACTTTCAACTCAGTCTGCAGCAACTGAAGGGAACAGTGGAAGGCTGAGAGAAAAATTTTAAAAGCAGCTGAAAAAGTAGGAGGACAGAATTGACAATGCCCCTGTCAAACTGGAACAGTTGGTGGATATGCAATACACTAATCCTATTTAGCTGATGACTTTACTAAAGCTGGGAGTTCGTAGCAACCCGAATACATTATATTAATAAAAATGCTCCCCAACAGAGCAGGATCACTGAAGTATCCAGTCTCCACACCTACAGTCATTGAGAGTGAAAGGCCAAATATGCCAAACAAAATGTCTTCCAGAGGTCCAAAGCACTAGCTCAGTTTTCAGTCAGTGGGAAGTTGAAATTAATTCTTGTCAGCTGTATTAATGCATCGAAGATGGAATCCCATCCATCGGCAGCTGGAAACACTAGGGGCTAGGGTATAACATTCACAGAATGTTACTTATATTAATGGGGAAAACATTCGTTTGAAGGACTAATGCATCATATGAAATTTGGAGGGGTTTGCAAGCTAAGGAGCTTGGGGATGGAGCCAACTGAAAAGGAAACATGCTAAAATATAAATTCTTATTGCAGACATTTGCTTTTAGGTTGTGAATTAAAAGCTACAGAGCTTTCACTTTGGTTTTAATCAGCAAGGGTATTTTTGAGCCCTTGTTTGTTTTACTTGACACAATGATGGGTCTAATACAATCATAAAGAAGCAATCTGCTCATTTTTTCCACATTTAAGCCCTTTCTATATCTGCTTTGGCCACTGCCAAGGAATTAGCTTTTATCTCTAAGGATGTTCCAGCAAAGCCATTCATACACTGCTGTTCATTGGCTTAAATGCTAGAGCAGCTAGCAAAGTCTATCACACCCTGCTTCTAAAAGACCTAAGGGAAAATGTGGGACTCAGTTTCAAAGGTACATCCGAGCTCTTTGTTGTGTCCTGTCACTTTTTGCTCATGTTCTGTTCTTGTAGCACCTATTTTAGATTGTTTGACATCACCCAGCTAGATGATAAAATAGATTAGCCCTATATATGAGATAATATAGAATCTGTGGAGAAGGATAGCTCTGGCCTTCCCAAAGTCCCAAAACTTTAGGTGAAATTTGTGTAAGATACCTAAGAGTATATCCATAACGAACAATTATAGTAGCTTGATACTGCTTTTACTGCCAGAGCTCCATCATATGGAATTCTGATTTGTTGATTGCAAAGGTAGCCAGAATACTCTGCTAGAGACATCTAATGCTGCAGTTCAAGGGAGTGGACTAGAGCTCCCTAGCACACACACAAACACACCTACTTCAGTCAAGTTATTAATGTCTACAGGCAGCCTGAATCAGAGTTCAGGATTGCATAAAAATACACTAAAAGGCTGTACAGACCAGCGTTGTACGCTGCCACAGGGTAGAGTTGGGTGTGCCCTCTGCATGATGCATGCCCCAACGCTGTCTTGATGCAGGCATCATGCCGTGCACCCGACTGCATGGCAGGTGGCATCACAGTGTTCCTTTGGCACTTTCTTGTGAAGTTATGAAGAAGTTTGCAACATTTTGCCAATTCTTCTCAAGAAGAAACTCAAAGGAAATGCTTCCTCACCTGCTGAAAAGGTACAGGCTTTTCCAGGAGAAGGCTTACAACCTTCCTGCAATATATATAGCCAGGTTGCGTAACTTTGGGTGTTCCAGGCCCAGGAGACATTTGAGGGCCACAGCATGCACAAATATTCTTTTTTTTTTTTACACCCAAATGTTCTCAAGTACTCTCCAGGGACAATGGGAGGTAATTTTGCCACATTTTTCTGCCATTTCTACAACAGCAAGTGATCCAGAATATATATATGTATATTATTTTCAAATTGGACAGTTGAATCCATGGATAAGGAATCCTTTGATATGGAGGGCTGACTGTGTACACTTTTAAATTACAATATCATATGCACAGCCTAAATGTATTTACAAGTGCAGTTTTATGTGATTACAGTGAAAATTTGGTAAGATGAGGGGTGTTTTATTTTACAGAAAATTAAAAATAATTGTTAATTGTTAATTTTTTTTTTAAATCCTGGGTCCTCACCCTTTTCCTCCTACTCAGCCTCTCCCCAGTCACACCATCTTTTCAGTGTTTTAAAGGGATGCAGGCAAACACCACAACCCATTTCTGCCAAAAGGCAGTCGTTTGGGGAGCAGTGGTGTCACCCCCCTAGTGACACCATACATACACTATAAACCCAAGGATCCCATGGCATTTAAAGTAGTATCAAACTACTATAACTTTGCAATGCAGATGCATTCATAAGTAGTGGGATAAATGCTGTGTGGGAAGCACTTTCAAATTTTTGAGGAAGGATAATGATGTCCTTTGTTTTTCCAGTCTTTTTAATTTTCTGCCCTCTGCTGCCAGTTTTGCTAGTCATTGCCTTTTTCCATCACTGGAAAGAGATACCCTCCCCTTGATTTAGTCCATTCTTTCTAGATCTCTCAAGGTGGCTGCTGCCAGTTTTGCTAGTCATTGCCTTTTTCCATCACTGTAAAGAGATACCCTCCCCTTGATTTAGTCCATTCTTTCTAGATCTCTCAAGGTGGCTACAATCAGAGGCAAAACACTGAATACAGCTGGATTTTCAAAAGTGTTTGCTAATAGCACTACCGGGGAAGGGGGGGGGGAGAGAAAAAGGTGACTTGCCAGCCATTTCAAATGGGAAATTAGAAGCTCATGATGCTCAGCTGTCCCTCAGGAAAAGTCCTGGAAGTTTCTGGCTGACCTAATGGATGCTGTTTTCATTAGCTGGTGCAAGCATTGTGAAGGCAGCAGGACAAAGTCACGAGGGAAGTCAGTCACCTTAGGAGGAATTGTGAAAAATATTTATTAGTAAGGAACCTTTCAGGATTCTCTCAAAGGGACAAATAAAGACACGTATTACCACATCATGGAGGCTAAAGGCCCATTAGAGATGAAATAAGCAATGCTCTCCTTAATGAGGTTGTAACCCTGGATTTATTAGACTCATTTTACACAGAGGACTTTTAGGTGCGTTAGTCCCATTAGCGCTAATAGGACATGCACAATTAAAGCCCCACATGCAGGGAGCGAGATGAGAATTTATCCCTCCGGGGAGTAGAAGGAGCTGAACCTCCAAAGGCTCAAATGTCCAGCTCAGCTGAACATCCCTGGAGAATGCAAACTTTGCTTGCATCACCTCCTTTCCCCTTTGCAACGTTTGTGCATGGGGTGCAGATCCTCCAGCTTTTCAGAGATTAAAAAACAGATATTCTTGCAGGATTAGGATGCTATTATTAGAAGCAGAACCAGCCCTACCATTAGGCATAGTAAGGCAGCCACTTCCAGGTGTCAGATACAAGGGGATCAGATGTCTCTGTGCCATTTTGCCAGCCTTGCACTCTCTAAGTCAGCCTGCTGTCCCTGGGTTCTTCATAGAATCATAGAATCATAGAGTTGGAAGAGACCACAAGGGCCATCTAGTCCAACCCCCTGCCATGCAGGACCTCCAAATCAAAGCATCCCTGACAGATGACCATCCAGCCTCTGTTTAAAGGCCTCCAAGGAAGGAGACTCCACTACGCTCCGAGGGAGTGTGTTCCACTGTCGAACAGCCCTTACTGTCACTAGGGTTGAAGAAATATCAATATCATCATCATCATCATCATCATCATCATCATCATCATCATCTCCTCCTCCATACTATGTACTAAATCTACATACTAAATCTTAGGACATACCCATTAATGTTTTTCTGGCTCTCTCTCCCTTAGATGTCTTCATTCATACAGTCTCACACACAATATCTCTCTCTCTCTCTCTCTCCCTCTCTCTCGCTCTCTCACACACACACACAAACACACACACACACACACTGTCTCTTTTTTGCATACTCACATATGCACTTGTGTATTCTCATATATACACAAGAGTGCATGTTTCTGTGTGACAGTATATGGAGAGTAAATGAGTATGTGTGAGAGGGAAAGCAAGAATGAAAGAGCATGACTTGAGTGTGTACATATGTGTGAACACTGGCGTATGTGAGTGTGGCTGTGTATGGGACAGTGCGTAAAATTTACAAATGTGTAAGTACTGAATTTATTTAAAACATCATCAAATTTGGATGATACAATTTCCTTATAAAATGTTAAAATGTGAATATCCATGAATGTACAAACAAATATACTGTACACACACTAAACAAAATATTTTATTATACACAACATCAGGCATTAAAATCCTTTTCCAAACACTTGCTGGAAAAGAAATGGCTTAACCTGTTACCAAAAGCAAAACAACTGAGGATCCATCCTCGCTTTCCTAGGAGTGGAGTTCCAAAGTGAAAGAGCAGCCATAGAGAAGGCCCTTTTGGGTGCTCCCACCAGCCATGCTTGTGAAGCTGTTAGGATAAAGAGACGTGCCTCCCCTGCAGATCTTAGAGCTTGGAAAGGCTCACAAGGGAAGATACAGTCTTTCAAATGTGTCACATATGTCCCAGTTTCATCTGTGGAATGTTGAAGAATATTAAAATTGGATAGTCCAGACAACTTCCAGACCCAGTTGAAATTCACATAGACCACAAGCCAGTGTGTTCTTCCTGTCCTAAATGTGTTTCATGGGGTTAAGTGCTGGAAAAGAAGGCCTTACCTGTAAGCTTACAGGCCTTATCTGTAAGCTTTCAGTCAAAAGTTGCAGACAACACTTTGGCAAGTAAAAAACAAAAGGGCATCACTCTGAAAACCAAGATGAGAGTGGTTAAACTGTTCCATCTTCAGAGTCCAGTTCATGTGTTATAAATCTTAATGGCTTGCTAGGTAGATAATGTTAAGTCATGGACAGAGCAATGGTCTAGTGGAGGCTGGACCAGTTTTTAACTTCTTGATGAGCAGAACACGCTGCAGAAATAATCCAGTTTGAGACCAGTTCAGTTGAGTGCTAGGAAATCATGGGAATTGTAGTTTATTGTGGCACCAGAGCTCTCTGACAGAAAAGGCTAAATGTGTCACAAAACTACAGTTCCTAGAATCCCTTGCATTGAGCCAGGGAAGTTAAAGTGGTCTCAAATTGGATTATTTCTGCAGTGTGTTTTGGACCATTATCTATGACTTCCTAGGACTTCCCTCTGAGTTTACCTGCAAATGCCACAATACACACTGTGGAGGGGAAATAGATTTTCCTAGGAACAATCTACTCTATTTCTATGAGTTAGCCCTGTTGTAATCCAAAGGACTTTGGGGTGGGTTTTGGTCTTCATTTGGCAAGACCCATCATATTTACCAAAAGAACTGCTCTTAGTGAATATGAACACACACACACAGACAGACACAAGAAAATATCATGCCATTCATCATATAATTCCCTCCCCCCAAAATGTGAGGCACCTAAGGCAACATAGGATATCCTAGGATCTTGTAGGTTTAGGACAGGAGATGACTTGGAGAGGTCTCATCCACAGGGTCACTATAAGTCAAAGGAGATTATCACACACGGACAGGATAGAGACGAGATCGCTCCCCTGTGCTTATCCAGTCAAGGGGGCCATGGCCTGGAGTTTGTAAGACCTGAACAGGGCTGTCAATGATATGGTGACTTGGAGGGCTTTCATTCATACAGTTATTATAGGTTGGTTGACTTAATGACAGTTTACAACAATGACAATGAGTAGAAATGTGAAAATGTCATAGATGAGACATATTTCCATTGTTACTGTCTATTTAAAATGTACAATAGGAATGGAAACTAAAGTGTTCTGTATACTTTTAATGCTGCATTCATGTTAACTTCTCACTTTGGAGGTGAAACTTTTCTTCTAGTCCTTGCAAATAATAACTTTTTCATTCCTCTCCAGGAACTCTCCCAGTCACAAGATGTGGCAGTTGCAACGGGGACATAGACTGATAAAAAATTAAATATTAATAACACTTTAGATATTACATTATGATCTCTAAAGAATAGTAATGCTTCAGATATATGGAGGATTCAGGAGAAAAGAAGGCCTCCACTGGACAAAATTTATTCCTTTCAGCAGTATTAGAAATATTCTTATGGAATAGCAAGCCACAGGGATTTACAAATGCTTAAAAATATATTTCATAATTCTTTTTTGGAAGATTATATTCAAGGCATTTTAAATTAACAAGCACTTCTAATTTCAAAGTCAAAGCAGAGTTTAAATTTTTCTCTGTCGATGAGAGTTATGTATGGTTTTTAAAATGTTTTACAAGACAACTTTTAAGAGGGAAAATCTTACCAAGGCTTGTTTGGCACAGACTTTTTATCTCACTGTTATTCGCAGAGCTTCTGCTTATTTGAAAGGAAAAAAAGGGATCAGAAGCACTGAAACTTCATGGTTCTGATTGGAAATTTTTCCTTGGCCACCGCCAAGACCTGTAGATTCTCTCTCTACAACATTGCTAAAATCCGGCCATTCCTCTCAGCCTCCACTGCCAAGACTCTGGTCCATGCCCTCTGGTCTCACGACTAGATTATTGTAACCTTCTTCCTCTCTCTCACCTCCATCCTCTAATCTCTGTCCAGAACTCAGCTGCACGTATTATCACATCCGCTTGCTGCTTTAACCATGTTTCTCCTCTCTTATCCTCCCTTCATTGGCTCCCCTTCCCCTTCCGCATTCAGTACAAGCTTTTGTTGTTGACTTTCAAAGCCCTCCATGGACTGGCTCCTCCTTACTTGTCTGAGCTTCTTTCTCCTCACACTCCTTCTCGTACCCTCCGTTCTGGTAGTCAAGGTCTCCTGTCCTGGCCGAGGATTTCCACTGCCCTGTCCCGGATTTGTCCCTTCTCACTTGCTGCCCCTCGCTCCTGGAACCTTCTTCCCCCACATGTGCACCTCATCACTTCCCTAACCAGGTTCAAAATTAAGTTAAAGACTATATTGTTTAGGGAAGCGTTCCCAGGATTGTGCCATCTGCCCCAGGATGCCTCCTTTTAACTATGTATTAAGAAGCCGTGCCCTCCCTCCAGTCCATCTGCCTTGGTCCAGGCCCCAGAGGGAGAGAAGAACCACTGGACCTCATCCCTTTTCCCACCACCTTTCCCTTCTCTTTTTGTGTTGTCTCTCTTAGATTGTAAGCCTGAGGGCAGGGATCCGTCTAATTATAAGACTGTATGTACAGCACTGTGTAAATTTACAGCGCTATAAAATTACAATTAATAATAATAATGTGTTGTAAACAAATATTCTTGTTAATAACTGTCAATTCAGCTTCAACTTAAAATGATCCTATGAATGAGAGAACTCCAAGATATCCTGTTACTAACATCCCTGTAAGATTTTACAAATCCAGGGCTGGGGCTTCCTTGATTATTGTCTTTTCTAAGGAGTCATGTAATCTCACGATATGTCCAAGGTACAACAGCATCAATTTAATCATTTTGCTTCCAGGGAGTCAAAATGTCGTTGTGTGCCTTCAAGTAATATCTGACTTATGGTGATCCAAAGAGGAAACTATCATGGGCTTTTCTTGGCAGAATTTGTTCAGACAAGTTTTTCCTAGTGCCTCCCCCTGAGGCTGAGACAGTGAGACTTGGTTAAGGTCACCCAGTAGGTTTCCATGGCTGAGCAGGGATTTGAACCCTGGTTTCCAGAGTTGCAGTCCAACACTTAAATCACTACACCACACTGGCCAAAATGGTACCTGTGTAAAAAGGGAGGTTCATACTGTTTGTTGTCCAGCTATTTGTTGGGTGCCAGCCAGTTATAAACATCTGTCACTATGGCTATGACTAGATGTCATGCTCACCAGGATCATATAGTGGGTACCATGACAATGCAAGTGGTGCACTGGATTTTAATCTAATCATTAAAGTAACAATCCACAGTGTTGAACATCTACAGCCAAACAGGTCCATCATCTGGACAATGTCTTAAAATTTAGTCTACTTGCTAAATCTTAATTTATTATTAAGAAAATGCCTATAGCAAGTCTTTGACTCATTTATTCCTTTCTCTTCCTCCAAGGTAACCATCAGTAACACACTGGAATATTTGCTTCCAATTTCAATTATTTACAGTTTAGCATATATTCCAGACCCTAATCTGTGTTTAATGTTAACTATTTTTAAAAAACAATGACCCACCTTTGTAATGTGTTGATTGAAATTAGAATTTTTAAATGCAAAGTTCACAAAGCTAGTCATAATTACCTGTAATGAGTTACAAGTAGTAAGGAAATAATGAAATGACATTTCAAAAGTAAAGTGATGTGTGGGAACTAAGCCACATACTGGTGTAACAATTAATGTTCTCTACTTATTTTTAATACAGGGAGGAAATCATGTAGCCTTCCAGATATTCTTGGATGACAACTCCCAGCAGCCTGAGCCAGCACAGTTGGTTGTGCAGAATGTTGGGAGTTGCAGTCCAACAACATCTGGCAGGCTGCATGATTCCTACCTCTGTTTTAACAGGTATTTTGGTTTCATTTTGATGGCATATTCCTCTTTTCACCAAAAAAAGAAAAAGAAAAGCCTTTTTGTTTATAGATGATAATCATGAGAGCAAGACAGTTGTCCATGTAAGAGACAACTTTTCACCAACAAAAGACGCCAAATTAAAGGTATGCAGGACAATGAAGAAAACTGAGGTAAATATCCTGGAATTGAAAGGAAGATTGCAGGATGATAAACAAATTCAACAAGGCAAGAGAGAGATGAGCTTTGTTTGTTTTTGTCCTGCTTTTCTTTCATGCAGGATCCAAGATGGCTTACAACACATATAATGAATACAAAGGTAGCGTTGAGTTATGAATTAAGCTTGAATGGCACACAAAAGAGCAGAGAAAGGCAGTATACCAAATATTCCAAAGGATATATATTCCAAAGGAAAGAACTCATCAAAGCAATGCATGAAGAGCCCTGAAGCTTATTACAACACTGAATGCTGACTTGAGAAAGAAAAAGAAAAAAGAAGTAGGGCAATATTAATTTGCTTCCATTGAACTTGGAAGCAGAGGGAACCAGTAGATTTGTTTCTAAAGGTCTGTGTGTGTGTCCACTTTTGGTTTTATGGAGCCCTGGTGGCACAGTGGTTAAATGTTGGTACTGCAGCCACAAGGTTGTGAGTTCAGTCCCAGGGTTTCAAGGTTGATTCAGCCTTCCATCCTTTCATAGGTCAGTAAAATGAGTACCTAACTTGTTGGGGGCAATTGGCTTACAGACTGTAAACCACTTAGAGAATGCTGAGTTCATTGATGAGCAGTATAGGAATGTAAATGCTATTGCTATTGGTTTTATTGTTACTCTTTCTCCTGCAGCTACTCTAAGTTGTGTGGGGAGTTTCCTCATGTTAGACCTGATCCTGATGGAGATTAAACATTATGAGAGCTCCTATATTACCTGAAGCAGCTGTGGGAGAAAAAGACATAAAACTGATAGTGGGTTCACCACTCTCACAGCAATGGATCCCGCAATTGTCCTTGCTTAAGAGATGCACCCAGTGGGTTACCATCCATCCCTGTTTCCTTAGGTGCTCCAGGTAACATAAATGAAACTGGGTAGAGAGGGAAAGTTGAAAAAAGTATTTTTCCATTCAGCTGAACAGCTGGACTTTTGAATTTGCAATCACAAGGTGTGGGAGTAATGGCTACTCACTTTAGATGAATGGTTAGATAAATCCATGTAGGATGGAGCTACACCACACTACTATCTACAGTGGCTATATGCTGCTGGAAATACAGCAACACTCAGCATTTAAAATGTAAAATAATAATAATAATAATAATAATAATAGTTTATTTATAGCCCGCTCCTCTGTTCATACACTCGGAGCGGGGTACAAGTAAAAGAAAAAACATAGATTAAAACAATCCCATAACCCGTTTCCAAACCTCCCACCCCTTAAAAATAGATTAAACCGGCAGTGATTAAAACAGTAATTATTTAAAAACATATAACAACATCCTAACCCTTCCTTATGCGGCCACGTCATAAGTGGGGATCAGAAACATGGGAGTAAGCAGGAAATCAAAGTCTGGAACCGAAGCCGGAGATAGGAAATTTCAGGGGAAGGCCTGCCGGAAGAGATGCGTCTTTAGGGCTTTTTTGAAGCAATCTAAAGATGTCATGAGACGCATCTCATCCGGCAGACCATTCCAGAGCTTGGGAGCGGTCGCAGAGAAGGCCCTCTGGGAGGTCTGTGCCAGCCTGGTCTTGATAGGCTGTAGTAGGTTCCTCCCAGAGGATCGAAGTGTGCGGGGAGGATCGTACGGGGAGAGGCGGTCCCTGAGATAAGATGGGCCCGAGCCATGTAGGGCTTTAAAGGTTAGAACCAGCACCTTGTACTGTGCCCGGAAACTAATTGGCAGCCAGTGGAGAGACTTAAGCAATGGAGTTATATGTTCTCTCCTAGATGTCCCAGTAACTAATCTGGCTGCCATGTTTTGAACCAATTGAAGTTTCCGGGTTAGGTACAAGGGCAGCCCCATGTAGAGCGCGTTGCAGTAGTCTAGTCGTGAGGTGACCAAAGCGTGTACCACAGTTTCCAAATCCCTCATCTCCAGGAAAGGGCACAGCTGGCGTATCAGCCGAAGCTGATAACAGGCACTCCTGACCGTCGCATTCACCTGACTCGTCATGTGAAGTGACGAGTCTAGGGGTACCCCCAGACTGCGAACAGGGTCCTTCGAGGATAGTGTGATTCCATCTAGGACCGGGAGATGTATTCCCAGACCTGGTTTCGGGCCGGTGACTGTCAGTACCTCCGTTTTGTCTGGATTCAGTCTCAATCTGTTTTCCCTCATCCAATCCATTACCGCTGCCAGGCAGTCATTGAGAGAGGAGACGCCATCTGAGGTCTGAGCAGATGATCTGGTCATGGAGAAATATATCTGAGTGTCATCAGCTAAAGATGTGTTGAGAAAGCAACAGTGACAAGGTTAAGTAGTTTCCAGTGGCCCTCATCTCTTATCCATCCGTCCTAACCAATCTCAGGTGTAAATTGATAATCTTTGGGATCTTTCTACCTCGTCTCTTCCCTCTCCTTGATTCTCTTGCTTTTACCAAAAGTGAAAATGGCTTAGTTCAGTATTAGCTTAGCACACTTAGAGAACTTCTCTGTCTTTAATGCATAGTTTGTTTCTTTGACCATTGGTGTCTTTCCACTCTCCATCATATCCTACTTTCAGGTTCAGAGGCAGCATGGGTTCTCAATATAAGATGTTATTGTGATAAAAGGAGGCTGGGCATATCAAGACCTTTACTCTGATCCCAAGAAAGATTCTTCTTATGTTCTTACCTGAGCTGTAATAAAGTAACATTTTGGGCTATGTTGGCATGCCTTCCAACATTTCCCAGATGAAAACTGGAAAACTTGTGAGCCACCTTGGGTCCTTTTGTGGGAGAGAGGCAGCATAAAAATGAATTGAAATAAATAACACTTGTCCAAGCAACATTAAAGTGTGATCAAAATTATAGCAAAAGAGTATGATCAAGATGGCAAAATTTGTTGATGGGGTAGACCACACACAAACTAGGAGAAAATGCATCAGTTTGCTTTTGGCTAAGCTTACTTGGAAGGGTAAGATGTCACCTTCTCCTCTCCGATTCTTCCTGTTGAGTTAAATGAGTACAAACTTCTTTTTGCACTTTGAATTCATTTTGCAACAACTAAAGTAAGCTGAATACAAAGAAAGAAAGTGGGAGGGGGTGTGATAATCGGGGACATTTTAAATGCAAATGAAAAAGCAGGATGACATAGAATGAACTGGAAGTGTCTTTACTAAGTTAAGGCAGTTGGAGGGCATGTGTTGGCTGGGGGATTTGGAAACTGTAGTGGAAATTTAAATCCCCCCCCCAAGCTCTGGTTCCTCTGCAGACAGAATAAGCCTAGGGTGTGATAAGTGGACTCATCTCCAGTATCCTAGGCTGGGCTTTTATGCAGGGGTTATATAAAGACTCTTTTAACATCTGCCAGTGTGTTTGATATGATAAGCTAAAAGCACCATTTTCATGGCAAAACAAACACAGGAGTTCCATTTTTTTAAAAAAAATAAAATAAAAATAAATGCCTCTTATACTTTACGAGCAGAGCTGGTGTATGTAAGCCATCAAGCGCCACATATGGCTTATTATGACATTTAGCTGATTAAAATAGTCTAGACATAAACTGGAGATTTCAGAAATGTTTAAGTGTAGTCAGAAATGCATTTTTTAAAAATGTACAGTAGACAGAGATGGCGAACAGGGACCACCTGTATCCCGGCAGGAATTCTAGAACAGGAAGTCCTCTTGACTCGAGAAGTGTGTCTGAAAATTAAGGCCTTAAATTAACAACAGCTTGTCTATTTGATTATTTCCCCTCCCATAAAGGATACAGTATGTTTCCAAAAAGGCCTGCCATTTCCCCACACCACCTCAATACCTTCGAGTTGTTACTTTTAATAAAGAAAAAGAACTCTGGCAGCGGTTTTGGCTTCCAACCTTGAAGGCACAATTTTAGAACGGTTTGGAATAAATAGCATCAGCTGGCCAGACGGTGGTGAAACATACCTGCGGCTGAGAGAGACGGGACGCCTGTGTTTGCCTTACCGTGGGCATCATGGTGTTGATGGGCATCTGGAAAGGAGAGTCATCTGACCCAAACAGGATTCCTCCTGGTTTGTCAATTCAAAGCTAACAGCTTCTATCCAACAGGGAAAATGATCGAAGAGATTAAACAAAAAACAACCTGCAAGAGGATGTTGCATAAAGATCAGGGACATTACCACATGAGCCCTATTCTTTCTGCAATTGAATTAGTTACAGAAACATACTGGTTTGAGAGAAGCCATTATTTCATGTCTTCGCAACTGCAAAACTGGGGCCATTTCTGCCATTGTGTTCTCTTCTGCACCCCCCTTAACTACACCTGCCTGCCCTATGCTCTACCCAGTGTGCCTTTGGCAGATAATAATAATAATAATAATAATAATAATAATAATAATAATAATAATATAAATTTTATTTGTATTTCCCGCCTCTCCCTGCAGATCGAGGCGGGATTACAGCATATCAAAACAATACATACAAATTTCTGTTGTGTTTTATTTAATTTTTAATGAAGTTCCAGGGTTCTGAAATTATGATTTAAGTTTTTTTAAAAGACAGAAAATAATAATATTAAAAGGAATCTATTTCTTGTTTGTATTTGGTGCCAAATTTTAAAGTTATTCTGCCATTTGGCTTTTATTTAAGTATATGGAATTGTGACAGCTCATAGAATTTAGCAATAAATAAAAGTTCAAGTTCAAGATAAAAGGAATCAGGCTACTTGGGAACAGCGAGGGTGACTGTAGACAAGGGGGAGAGGAGGAGACACTGACACCACATGACTGTCAATATCTCAACTGCCTTGGTAGAGATGTTTTCCACATTAGGTCTAATAGGACCACAGAGTGAGTTGTTGCCAGCACAGCCTGTGGTAAGGGATGATGAGAGCTACAGTCCAACAAGGCCACAGATTTCCAATCTTTGCACTATAAAGTAGGACCCATGTTCATCCTACCCTATTTGCCCGCAATAAAATAAAATGGGACAGATTTTGTTCCTCTGGGGAGAACAGTGGAATTTTCAACACTTTCGGTGTGGAGAGAGAAAAAAAAATCTGCTTTAGGAAAAATCAGATCAATTAATAAGGAGATGAAATTGACTTATTGCTTGTACTAAGAAATGCAGATAGTGGTGGTCTATGAGAGGAAGATTGGAAGGAGAAGAGGTAGAGTTCATTCCATTTTTCACCATATATATATATATATATATAATGACCTGACACTTTCCATCTGTTTAATGTGTAGCAAAATGTGTGGGTCACAGGAGTCTACATTTTGCCCAATATTTTCCTGCATGGAAAACCTCAAAAAGAAATTTATGAGAAAATTACTAATTAGAAAATTATTTTCTGGAAACTTAAAGTTCAGTTCTTAACTGCTTATTAGTGCTAGCCAACAATCAAGTAAATTAAACCGAGTATGAGCCATCTCTTCACACAGATACAGTATGTACAACTAGAATCTTAAAGGTAATGGATAGTCTCTCCAGAAGAGAAAAAAAGTCTCTGAAAGTCTCAGGTTTTGTTCCTGTACAAAACCAATTTTGTTCCAGAGATCTCTATATTATTTTCCAAAATGAAATGAATGTCTGCATGGTTGTTTCTATTATCCTGGAACTAGCTAGAATGGTCACACAGCTCTTGTTTCCAGTACACATTTTCAACAGAGATCAAATGAGGAAAAGAGAAAAGTTTGCACTGAAACAAAATGATCCAAATATTTAACAAGTCTAATATTTCTAAAGTATTGTAGCAGTTTGATTAGAACTCCTGAATAGTGATAATAAAGATGACTCAGTGGAAATTGGTGAAATCAATTTCAGAAATGTTGCATTTGTCTAGATATGATATATATGAGTGGGAGGGGGAAGAACACAAAGGAATCAGGATATTTCAAGAAAGAGTTTGGATGCAAACCTGGGAAAATGCAGATAAAATCAAAACAAAAAGCTCTGGAAACTCACAGTACTTCCAGAGATTTTTCCCCTTTCAGATGAGCCCTATGAGGAGGGAGAAAATAACTCTTCCTCCATAGAGAATATTCTTGCATTGAAACACGGCATATTAAAACAATTATTTAAGGCTCATCTCAGTGTTGGGATGGAGCGGGCGGGCAGAATCAATGCAAGGCACAGCACTCCTTGATCAGAGGAGAGAAATAGCCAAGGGTAAATTAAACACAGCTGGAATGAACATAAGAAATAGATTAATTTCACTAGGATTTCCCCCCCTTCGGTCTTTACAAATTATAGGAGTTATGAAAACTAGCACTTCCTAATTCCTCCCAGCATGTTGTATTTTAATCCTCTTGCTCACTAGCCAGTGTATACTAAGCAAGAGAAGGTTTTCAGTCCACAGATCAATGACTTTGGAAGTGGTGCACGGATGCTCAGATGCTCCTTTGCTTCTGTACAGTGATGATAAAATGCAATATCTGGGATGGTTAAATATTTACAGTGCTGTGCAGAAAGAATACTGCAGCTCTCTTTTCTTTCTTTAGAATGACAAGATGCTAGTCCGCATCTTGTCTGTAAATCAAAATAAATATAATTTTTAAAATGACTAGGAGACAGATTCTCTGTCTGAATATTCTGGTCACAGAAGGAGCCTCTCAATGTGGAGTGTTATCTAGATGCTTCATTTCCAGTTCAGATCAGGATGACTTAAAACACTGGCAAACTTCCTATCTAAATGCCAGTGGATTAAGCAAGAATGATCAACCTTGGAGCACCCATTGCAAGCTCCACTAAACCCCCTGGAAAACAAGGCACTGAAAGATCACTCCTGCTTTTACACTACATAATTATAACATTATGATTCCACTTCAATTGTCATGGCTCTCTCTTATGGAATCTTGGGATTTACAGTTTAGGGAAACATTTGCAATTCTCACCCTGACAGCAATACTGTCTGCCCAGACTATAGACCTCAAGATTCCACAGGATATTGCCACGGCTGTTAAAGTGGAACCAAAGAGTTAAAAACTGTATGATGTGAAAAGGCTCCTGGTTTCTTAAAAACCATGGAGTTTCAGCCTTAAGAAAGTACATGAGGTGCCACTTTTTAGAGAAGAATCTCATTCCCTGGATACATCTGGAGGCACAGCTCTCCTATTTTGGGGGGGGGGGGGGACAGATAATAGATAAATAGATAGATAATAGGGGGGACCCTGACAGCTCAAGGGGCCAGAAAAAAGAATTTTAGGGCCTGCATGCATGGCCAGGGGCCATATAATTCCTATCCCTGATCCCTTTAAAATTAATTTCAAGCTATTAATGGAGTTTAAATTTATTGTCCTTTGTCTCAGACCTCACATGGTAAAAAAATACGTGGTTTCTGCCTACACCGAGGTCCCTCCAAACCGAGTGAACTACAGCAGATACAATATCTATACAGAATGTACACCATCTTCAAAAAGGGAAAAAAGAGGATCCCAACAATTATCGTCCAGTTAGTCTGACATCAATTCCAGGAAAGGTTCTAGAGCAGATCATTAAGCAGAGAGTCTGTGAACACTTAGAGGCCAATGCCATAATCACAAAAAGCCAACATGGGTTTCAGAGAAACAAGTCATGCCAAACAAACCTGATCTCTTTTTTTGATAAAATTACCAGCTTGGTAGATGAAGGGAATGCTGTGGATATAGTATACCTCGATTTCAGTAAGGCCTTTGACAAGGTTCCCCATGACATTCTTGCAAACAAGCTTGCAAAATATGGGATAGACAAGTTAACTGTTACATGGATTTGTAATTGGTTGACTGGCCGAACTCAAAGGGTGCTCAACAATGACTCCTTTTCATCCCGGAGAGAAGTGACCAGTGGGGTCCCACAGGGTTCTGTCCTGGGCCCAGTGCTATTCAACATCTTTATTAACGATTTGGATGACAGAATTGGGGGCATAGTTATCAAAATTGCAGATGACACTAAATTGGGAGGAGTAGCTAATACCCCAGAGGACAGGATCAAAATTCAAAATGACCTGAATAGACTAGAAAGCTGGGCCAGTGCTAACAAAATGAAATTCAATGCGGAGAAATGTAAGGTTCTGCACTTAGGGCGGAAAAATGAAATGCACAGATATAGGATGGGGGACACCTGGCTGAATGAGACCACATGTGAAAGGGATCTAGGAGTCCAAGTAGACCATAAGCTGAACATGAGTCAACAGTGTGATGCGGCAGCCAAAAAAGCCAATGCAATTTTAGGCTGCATCAATAGAAGTATAGTTTCTAGATCAAGGGAAGTTATAGTGCCACTCTATTCTGCTTTGGTCAGGCCCCACCTGGAATACTGTGTCCAGTTCTGGGCACCACAATTCAAAAAAGATGTGGAGAAACTGGAGCATGTCCAAAGGAGGGCAACTAAGATGATGAAGGGTCTGGAAACCTTGCCCTATGAAGAACGCGTTAGGGAGCTGGGGATGTTTAGCCTGGAGAAGAGAAGGTTAAGAGGTGATATGATAGCCCTGTTTAAATATTTGAAGAGATGTCATATTGAGGAGGGAGCAAGCTTGTTTTCTGCTGCTCCAGAGACTAGAACGCGGAACAATGGATATAAATTGCAGGAAAAGAGATTCCACCTCAACATTAGGAGGAACTTCCTGACAGTAAGGGCTGTTCGACAGTGGAACACACTCCCTCGGAGTGTAGTGGAGTCTCCTTCCTTAGGGGTCTTTAAACAGAGGCTGGATGGCCATCTGTCAGGGATGCTTTGACTTGGAGTTCCTGCATGGCAGGGGGTTGGACTGGATGGCTCTTGTGGTCTCTTCCAACTCTATGATTCTATGATTCTATGATTCTAATACTGTCACTTTTTTCTTTCCTCCTGTATGATTTTTTTAACACCTTTCACTTGATGAAGAAGTAGGTAGTGCTTCAAAAGCTTGCATTATGTGTTTTGTGCATTTTGGCTGGCCAGTAAAAGGTATCACTTTTTTGTGGATTTTGGATTTCATTTTAGTTTGCTGCATGGCCAGCGCAGCTACCACTGAATATGCTTTGTTATTACTTAGTTACTGGGCCATAGGTCTGGAAACCACACTTGGGAGGAATGGCTTAGGTGAACTGGATATGTGTAGCTTGGAGAAGAGAAAATAATATTTAAGATTGTTTTGTAATATTTTCAGAATTTTCAAGGTAAACTAGTCCCTTGTGGGAAGAAAAACATTTCCCTATATTTTTAAGTGGCACAACTACATTTGATAACATCTTCAGATAGCAAAAGGAATGCCAAGTAGTTATTGCGCCACTGAGAAAATTCAGAAGACATTACAAAACAATTCTTCTGGGCTGCAGTACAAGACAGTCATCAAAGTGACCCTTCCTCCTCACCTCAGACGAGTCAGATAAACCATTCTCATCCCATTGAAAAGTAGTGAATTATAGCCATTGCCATTGCAGACAAAAATATAACTCAATTCCCAACCTTTTACTGCAAAAGCTAACTAGTTAAAAAAGTAATTCATGGGAAAGCAAATTATTTTTCTTGCTCTGCGCTGATGGATGCAGCTCTGTCATTGGAGACTCCTTTCATCTGCAATGACTGATGCACTGGCTGTGGGCCCTTTTGTACCACAGCATCCCATTTGGATTATTGCAATGCACTGTCCAAACTTGTTTGTTTTTGAAGACAGCTTGAAAAATTCAGTTGTTTTTTTTAAAAAAAATGGCAGCTAAGTTACTGACTGGTTTTGAAATAACTGCACTGGCTCCTGGTCCCTTTCTGCCTGTTGGTTATAAACAAATATTTGAAGGGGTGCTTCCTCCCACCATCATCAACCTGACTCTGGATTAGCATGACCAGATTTATATCATCACCTCCCCCCATATTCCTTCTGCAAGATCATGTATCATCTACAAAAGAGAGGGCCTTCTGTGTAGTATTCCCCCATCATTGGAATGGCCTCAAATGGAATATACACCCATCATGTGTGTCAGCAGTTATCCTTTGGCACTTCTCTACATTTTATGACCACAAAATTATGGACTAAAATGACTTTGACAAATTGGTACTGTATATGTCTAGGAGTGGTAAAAGATCTGGAAACCAAGCCCTATGGCTTACGTGAGCTGAGTAACTTTAGTATGGAGAAAAGAAGATTGAGAAGTGACACAATAAGCATCTTTAGATATCCAAAGAGATGGCATACAGAAGTTGGAGCAAGAAACTAGGACTTTAAAAAGTGGATTCAAATTAGAAGAAAAGAGACTTTATCTAAACATTAGGAAGAACATCTATTTGGTATTAGAATAGACTATAAGGTGGTGGATTCACCTGCTTTGGAAGTCTTTAAATGGAGGTTGGATGACCACCTGTTAGGAGTCCTTTAGCTATACAGTGGGCCCTTGTTATCCGCTGGGGTTTGGTTCCAGGACCTTCTGTGGATAACAAAATCAATGGATGCTCAAGTCCCATTAAATATAATGGCACAACAAAATTATGTCCTATATATAAAATGGAAAATCAAGGTTTGCTATTTGGAATTTATACTTTTTGGGAATATTTTCAAGCCGTGTATGCTCAAGTCCATGGATAAAAAAATCAGTGTATGAGGACCAACTGTATATTTTTGCATGGTGGTGGAGAAAGGGTGGGAGTAGCGAAGGGGTGGGATGGACTAGGTGGCCTCTGCATTCCCTTCCAATAAAATATTAGGTTAGAATGCACACCAAGATTGCATGGGCAGATGAAATATGTATCAAAATGTGCATTTTATGGTATTATCTATAAAAATATTATAATATTATAAATGTTTCATCTTTTTAAAGCAACAAATGCCCACAGTGATGTGGGGAAAGGATTGAATGGGTTGTGATTGAAACCATGCACAGCCCACATACCATGATCAGTCCTTAGCTATGCTTTACTGCACTTCTGAAACAATCCACACAACAAATTAACTTTCCTGATACCACAATGCAACTACACAATGGACTTCTAAAGCGTCACACTCTCTTAAAAACCCACAGATTGCTACACATATTAAAAATAACAGATTGGGTTTTGAAAACCTACAGATTGCTTACATGCCTCCACGTTTCACCCAGAACACACTACAGAATCTATTGTTTACAGCCAAGCCTGCCAACACAACTGCATCTGCTTAGAACCACAAGACAGAGACTCAAAACTCTTGGATTTACAAGAAGAATTTCTCAAGCTACAATATCCACCTAAGGAGGTGAAGAAACAAATCAACAATGCAAGATTAGTACTCAGGAACAATCTACTAAAGGACAGACCAAAAAACCCAAAATGACAGAACATCCCTATCAGTTACCTACTGTTTTCAACTGAGATCACTCAGACGCATCATGGAGCTACACGAAGTTTTAATAATAATACACCCCTCTCACAAGCTCTGGGGGTGAGGGGGCCTTTATTGGCCTAAAGACCCCCTCTAAATCTTAAACAACTATGAACTTATAACAGGACACACAACATGGATGATAATATAGGAACAAGACCCTGCCACAAACCCAGATGTCCCCATATCTACTCTGGAAGCAGCATTACAAAGGCAAATAACATCACCCACAACATCAGAAATACATTTACTTGTTCTTTCCCCAATGCAATATATGCCCTCCTAGGCCAGCAATGCCCCTCTGCATGCTACCATGGACAAACAAGATGGTCTTTGTGCAAGAGAATAAAGGGTCACAAATCTGACATTAGAAATGCCAATACTAAAAAAACAGGTGTAGAATATTTCAAACTTCCTGGATGTATAGTATGGGATTTAAAGGTTGTGGTCCTTGAACAAGGAAATTACAAAGGAAGACTATTTTTTTTTACAAATTCCAATCCATTAACTCAGGTATGAACAAGGCAATGGCTTCATGGTATACTACACATATTGATACAAGAGTCCTTGCTACTGCAATAAAATAAATCTTCTCAGAGGTGACTTTTGAACCCAAGGAAACAGAGTTTAAGCAGATTAATTGCTTTCACATAACAACACTAACTGAGCACTAGAAAGATCTGAAAGACCTGTACTGTATCATGTTATATAGCCCTTTGAAAATTTAAGGCAAGGATCATGATGTGCATCTTTCTGGATCCTATTGCCTTTCATCCCTCTTTCACAACAGAGTAAACATGCTTGATACCTGAGAATTTATTATTACTTTGTCCTGCATCCAAAGATGTGGGTTTATATCCGTGAAAGCTCATGCAAAACTGAAAACCAGTTACATTGAAAGTTGCTGCTACATTCCTTTTTCTCCACTTCCCTGCCCTTCCTCCTTGGCTGCATCTACACTGCAGAATTAAAGCAGTTTGACACTGCTTTAACTGTCATCACTCAATGCTATGGAATTCTGGGATTTGTAGTTTGTGGGCTATTTAACCTTTCTTTTCAGAGAACTCTGGTACCAAAACACATTACAAATCCCAGAATTCCATTGCACTGAGCCATAGCAGTTAAAGCAGTGGCGAACTGCATTAGTTCTTCAGTGCAGATTAGACCATTGTTAACACTGTCTGAGATCATTACTGCAAAAAATAACTTTTTTATTGCAAATGACACACCATTTCCAAACTCTGATTTTAAAATAAATGAAGAAAAAAACTAGAATCCTCACTCTAAACTCTCAGTAGTTCAAAACTTTAGAAAACAGAACATGGAAAAGGTAACTAAAAATACAGAAAAATGGTTTAAAGGATGGCTGAAAAAGAACTGGATGCGGGTCTATGACCAAATAGGACCATATGACCTTTGTCTTGTTTTTAAGGTAATGTTTTCTCAGCTCTCTCTTTCAGTGTCCCTCTTTCATTCACTTTCATTTTTTCCGCCCCCAAACTAAATTATATCTTACGAGTTTGAAACAGCATCAAAGTTTATGCTGGAACGTCCATAAATAACTGTATCTTTTCTTGAAGGTGTGGCATCCTGAGTTGATTTCAGGTTTTGATGTCATGTAATGCTCCAGGCCACAGTCCTAAGAAAAAGCCAAAAATCTTGCTGAGCCCTGCCTTCTCTGATCCAGTGTTCTTCAGATGTGTAGGACTACAACTTACATCATCCACAGACAGTGCAACCATCTGTGCATACCCAACTCCAGCTTTTTGATATAAGGGGATGCACATTACAAGATCTTTTGTGTATTAAAATACAATAGGATTATAGTTTTGGGGGGCTACAAGGCTGTGTTTTAAAAGAGTTTATTCCTGACGTTTCACCAGCAGTGGTGGCTGGCATCTGTACAGAAAGATGAAGGTGCCAGCCACAGCTGCTTGTGAAACATCAGAAATAAACTCTTCTAGAACACAGCCTCATAGCCCTCAAAACCCCACAAAAAACTATGGATGCCATCTGTGAAACCCTTCAGCTTTACAATAGGATTGAATTGGACCATTCTTTCCCTCTCTCAACCTAATTGCAGTTGTTGAAGATAAATGCCCTCATTTATCAAATAAAACCATGCATGTTACCTTGAGATTCTTGGATTAAAGGTATTTCATTACTATAATCTAATAGAAAAATAAAATATCCCATAGGATTCCTCATATATCAAAAGAGAGAAAAGAAATGACCAACAAGTTCCATAAGCAGGCATTTGTTGTTGTTGTTGTTGTTGTTGTTAACTGCCTTCGAGTCAAACCCAACTCATGGTGACCCTGTGAATGAGATGTCTGCAAGATTCCCTATCCTCCACTGCTCTGTTCCTGTAAATTCATACCCGTGATCTCCCTAATAGAGTATATCCATTTAGTGTGCAGTCTTTCTCTCTTTCTACATTCCTCCACCTTTCCTAGCATTATTGCCTTTTTTAATGAGTCATGCCTTCTTATAATGTGGCCAAAGTACAACAGCCTCAGTTTGATCATCTTGGCTTCCAGGGAGATTTTCAGCTTGATCTGTTCTAGGACCCACTTGTTTGTCTTTTGGGCTATCCACGGTACCCCATCACCATGTCTCAAATTAACTGAGACATAACCATCCCCATATAGTAATGGTTTCCAGCTTTGGTTTCCAAAGCTCACATTTCATCTCAAAACCTCCTTTCCCTTTGTCTCCAATACTTCCATTATATATTTCGTCAAATGCAGTCTTTGGACGTTATCACACGGAAAGAATTTCTCTCAGTTTCGAAAGAAAGAAAAGTGGGGCCAGTTCGGAAATGAAAGCAATTTAGTTGAATTTGCTAGTTCACTGAATTTACATGATTTCGTATTGATGCTGCATTGAATTTGGAACGACCCAAAATTGCTTCCCATTGCCCGAAATTGCGTGTGATAGTCTCTCATGCAATAACGTGAAACCCCATGATTGCATTTAGAATGACTTCCCATTGCCCGAAAATGCATGTGGTAGTCTTTCACGCAATAATGTGAAACTCCATGATTGTGTTCAGATTGCCATTGGATTATGCTTCCAATTTCCATCATCTGATAAAGCCCCTCCTGAAGATAGGTAGCAATGATCTTGATCAGACAACATCAGTAATGCCCATTTCCAATTATCCTTGCTTCCCAGTACTGCATTATTATGTTAAATGCAGTAGTTCCTTCAAGATATTACGGCTGCCCCCTAGTTTAATTTAAACAATCAATATGTAGAATGCAACTCCATCCATTTATAAACAATGTGAGCAAAACGTTTGAACAACATGATGCATTTCCTTTGTTGTTTGATAATGAATGTGTGAGATAAAGCAGGTGTATCGTTATAAGAGAAATTCCCTCCAAGTAGGCTCACCATATGTACCATTTTAAACTTGACAGTACTGGGTCCCCCCCCCCCCCCATATTTTCAGACCATCCCATTGTTTTAATACAAATATCAATTTTGTCCCATTTTAAAGAAAAATGCCCTATTATTCTCTGAAAATGGTTTGAAGATCTCTGTTTGAAATTGTGGTTGTAAAAAAATGTGTCGTGGAATGTGAGAAGTTTTATTGCAAGCTGCTGAAACACTGAAATTTGCTATGTAAGATTACTTTATTAGAGAAATATCTGTCGTATGATCATCATGGTGACATACAGTCTACCTAAATTTTCTAGGTCTACCTAAATTTTTGTATGACTTCTGTCACTGAAGAATAATTGTTAGCTCATCATGTTAATGAAATACATTTGCTATCATCTTACTTTTTCATGAATATGAAATACTAAATAACCTCTTTCCATTTTTGCCATCCCATTGTCCCAGTTTTGTCCCAAGGAAATACGGTCTGCTTACTTCTAAGAGAAAGAGGGAAGAGAGAATGCCTCTAGAATGCTATCAACAGGGACTATTGTAATGTTTGTGTCAGATCTGTTGGACCAGGATTTTAGGATGCCATGAGCTAATCACAGACTAGTTTAGCTTGGAACTTAAACTAGACTTGCAGGACAAGGAGGATTATAGAAGAAAGAATAGTGACCTGGTAGGGGTTCTGTATAAAGATGTATGGGCACTATAAGGCCTTGTCTACATGAGTGATTTACCCTGAGTTCCACCTGGGGCCACAGCATCCTACTTACAAGATGTAGGATCAAAACTTGAAATTGGGACCAGACTGTCTTCATGACACCCACATCTGATTTGAGGTTTCTTCCCTCAACCATATTTAAATAATTAACTATTTGTTGCAGGTTTTCAATAACAACTGTGGCTGCTGTTCACTTGTGGTCCATGCAAGCTGCCTGTGCCACTGCTGCAGGTGCAAGTCTCTCTGAGGTCAGAACAAGGTGCTCAACATCGATAGTGTGGCTGGGTGTCTCATTCTGACATCAGAAGTGACAGGGACCATGGGAAGGCAGTTGCCTATCATCACTGGGAAGGAGAATCAAAAGGTAAGGGGTGAATTTAGGGGGAACTAGGGCCAGAATACTCCAGAGGCAGCCCAACAAGTGTAGATGAGTCCTAAGATAAAATTGAGTGGGTAGGTTTCAGGATTAAATTTCCATGGATGAATGGGCTCTGATCTGTTCCCAGAGATTGTATCTACTTGATTTTTTTAAAAAGCAAAACTTGCAATTTTTACCTTTTGGGACACTGGCTATGCTAACTGGTGGATTCTAAGAGTTATAATCCAAAAGCAATATTTTCCTCTCAGATTCCACAGACCCTGACTTTTGCATCACATCTCATCTCATTCAACTGGCTTTTACACCCTGTACGCAATATTTTCAGTTGATGGTATTGACTACTTTAAGGAGATAGGAGTGGGGAAGTCATCTTCTGCCAGAGCAGGTGCCTAGGTGTGGAACCAACATGGCATCTGCCAAACACAGTCTGACTGAAGATTCTTATTTCTATGGGTGAGGAAAACTATAGATTCAGAAATACATACATTATTTTTTAATGTGGTGTCCCAATTAATCAGTGAATATTTTCCCCTACTTTGTATGAAAAAAGCTTTAATCAAAGATGGTATTTCTACTAGCAACATGGCTGAATAAAGAATCAATTTTTAGTTAATCAAACTGTGTTGGGTCTTAATGAACCAGCCCAAAAAATAAAAAATAAAAATCAGAGCATTGCCAGAGTTTTGGACTATAACTCTGGCTGAGATTCTGGGAGCTGTAGCACAAATAAGTGATTTCCCCAAACCTGGGCCTTGCTGGCTGCTAGTCCCAACATAACACCAGGGGAATGCTTTGAAGAAAACGAGGGATGAGTTTTCAAAATGAGCTGTAATCATCACTCAGGTTATAAAAATGAGAGAACATCTAAACATTCATGCTGCCAAGAGACCAAATAAGAAAGAAAGGCCAAACTGTTTTTTTTTAAAAAAACAAAACAAAACAAAACAAAAAAACGCTTGTTACCAAAAAAACCCCATCAGTCCTTGAGTCCAGTAGGCACACGGAAGTGATCGGGTGGTTTTTAAAAAATTCCTGTGGTCTAAACACACACACTACTCATCACTGAGATGATCTGGAAAAACAACAACACCCTAGTAGTGAAAGAGAGCTTTGATTTATTTCCTGATAAAATAACCTTTGCTCTCAGAAGCTAATGTTTCAGTGGCAACATGGACAAAATGAGCTTTCCTTTCCATCCATCAAAATCTCCATCAGGCTTGATATTCATAGCACTCTTGACATACATAGATGTGTGGGCTAGGGATGGAAAATTGCTGTATGTTCATTTTTCTCTTCTCTTCAAGGAGGAAGACAGAGGAAGAAGGGCAATGAGAGACAGCAAGAAAGAGGGAACGAACACTGTTGTAACAGAAAACTTGGAATAATTACCATCAGTTCCTGCCTGCTTTGAATGACGTAAGAACCACATCTTGGATGTACTCCCCTTTTGTGGGGATTTTAATAGCCCACAGTTTCTCTGCAGCATTAGATCACAATCGTCCTAGTAATGTGCTGTTTGTTTTCATCCAGGAAGATTTTTCTAGCTGTTGTTCTGAGGTTAACCTATGTTCTGTTCCAGATAGTTCTGGCAGGATGGCCACTTACCCCAAAAGGTGGTTACATACCCATCACTGAGAAAAAAGGATGCACATGACCAAATATGAGAAAGAAAGAGGGCATTGCTTTACAAAACAACTACATATGTTCATTTATATGTGGTGGTGGTGGTGATGTGCCTTCAAGTTGTTTCCAATTTATGGTGACCCTAAGGTGAAACTATCATGGGGTTTTCTTTGCAATTTTTTTCATAGGGGGTTGCCATTGCCATCCTCTGAGGTGCAGAGTGTGACTTGCCCAATCTCACCTAGTGGGTTTGCATGGCCAAACTGGGCTTTGAACCCAGGTCTTCATCTGCACTGCAGAAATAATCCAGTTTGACACCACTTTAACTCCTATGGTTTAATGTTATAGAATTCTGGAAACTGTAGTTTTGTGAGACATTTAGCCTTCTCTGTCAGAGAGCTCTGGTGCCACAACAAACTACAGCTCCCAGAATTCCATAGCATTGAGCTTTGCAATTAAAGTGGTGTGCAGTACAGATGCAGTCCTAGTCCAGTGCTTAAACTACTACACCACACTGTTTCTCCCTTTATATGTACAGATGCAAAATTAGAAACAATTCAATAGTTTAAGCAGAGTCACAATACATGTCACCCAAGTGGGGAAGGTTGTGGTCCTGTATGCCACTTGAATCTGCTGTCCAGATGCTAACTCTGGGTGGACAGAATCAGCGTCCTTAATCTCCCTTCTTATGGTTCTTTATCTTTAAATTAGACATGGATGGAAGAGTGTTTCAAACAATCTTCAAATAGAAGATTGTCCTTTGTAAAAGAGAGGACCTTATCGCACTGTCAAAAAACCCGACTGCTCCCCAATAGGATACAGACACTTTTTGGGTTGCTACTGGGAGTTATTGAACTTAATTTGCCACCGATGCCTTTGGGAGATTGCAACCTGGCTGCAACACGGGTCCCAGGTGCCCTTTGGAGTCCTCTTTTCAAAGTCAGAAAGCTCCCGGCTAGGAAAAGTGGCCTCCAAAGCGTACCTGGGACCTGGGATGCAGCTGGAGTGCAATCACCTGATGGCATCAGTGGCAAATTACATGCGATAATTCATGGTAGCTATTCAAAAGATGACTGTAACCCATTGGGAAGCAGTCAGGTTTTTTGTTGGTGCAATAAGGTCCAGAGACATGGCTATCTTCCTCTCAAGACACTGTCCAGAGAAGATCATTGTTCTTGATGGGTCTTTCAAAAATCTTTGTTGAACAAGGCTTTTCAGGAGTAGTAAAACTGCGAGAGGCGATCTTTGATAAAATTGGAAGGAAATTCAGAGTAGAGGAGGGAAAATACTTCTCATTCAAACTATAATTGGCAGTGATGTATTCAAGTCTTTTACTCCATATCTCAAGTCAAGTGTCCACCATAAAGTCTCAAGTCGAGTCTCAAGTCTTGGAACCAACCTTAACAGAAAAAAAGGAGGTGATGGTGGTGTGGTGCATTTCAATAAGTAGAAAATCAAGAAGACAGGCACAAAGTTAGGTTAAAAATTATCAGAAGGGAACAGCAAATATTTTCGGTAATGGGCTTGAGGAGAAAGGATTTTGGACTACAGCTCCAAGAATTCTGCAGCTAGTATGCTTGGTCAGTGACATGTGGCACACACAGTTCTCTTTTCCAGCTGCAGAGAATAGCTCAGTAGGAATGGCTAGGAGGATGCAGCTGCCAATCATTACCATCTGGCACCTGAAGCAGTTGCCTTACTGTGCTTTATGTTAGAGCTGATTCTGCAAAGACTGATCTCAGATTATCCATTTCTATTTACTCCATCTGGGGATTAACCCAGTCAAAGGCTGCATATTCATTTACAGAATTAAGGCAGTTTCACACCACTATAATGGCCATGGCTCAGTGATATAGATTTCTGGATTTTTTTTTTAAGTTTGTAAGATATTTAGCCAGGTCTGTGAGAGATCACTGGTGCCATAGCAAACTACAACTCTGAGGACTCCATAGGATGGAGCTGATTCTATACAATTCAATACAATTCTAGACTACTTCAGTAGATGTATAGGGTCTCAATCAAAGGAAGTAATAGTACAACTCTATTCTACTTTTGTCAGGCCTCACCTGGAATACTATGTCCAGTTCTGGGCACCACAATTCAAAAAAGATATTGAGAAGCTGGAGCGTGTCCAAAGGAGGGCAACCAAAATGGTGAAGGGTCTGGAAACTCTATTAGGAGAGACTTAGGGAGCTAGGTATGTTCAGCCTGGAGAAGAGAATGTTAAGAGGTGATATGATAACCCTGTTTAAATATTTGAAGGGATGTCAGGGCAAGAGGCTGCAGTAAGAACAGAATAGGGAGAAACAAAATGGTTCCAAATTGGCAAAGGAGTCAGGCAAAGGTGCATCCTTTCACCCTACTGTTCAACTTGTATGCAGAAAATATGATACAAAGAGCAGGCTTGGACACAGAAGGAGTAAACATAGGAGGAAGGAATATCAACAACCTAAAATAAGCAGGTGATCCCATACTACTAGCATAAAACAGAATCATAGAATCTTGGAGTTGGAAGAGACCACAAGGGCCATCCAGTGTAGCCCCCCCCTGCCATGCAGGAATTCACAATCAAAGCATACCTGACAGATGGCCATCCAGCCTCTGTTTAAAAACCTTCAAAGAAGGAGACTCCACCACACTCCGAGGGAGCATGTTCCACTGTCAAACAGCTCCTACAGTCAGGAAGTTCCTCCTAATGTTGAGGTGGAATCTCTTTTACTGCAGCTTGCACCTATTGTTCCTGGTCCTGTTCCCTAGAGCGGCAGAAAACAAGCTTGCTCCATCCTCAGTATGACACCCCTTCAAATATAGGGCTATCACATCACCTCATAACTTTCTCTTCTCCAGGATAAACATACTCAGCTCCCTAAGTCTTTCCTTGTAGGGCATGGTTTCCAGACCCTTCACCATTTTAGTTGCCCTTCTCTGGACACACTCTAGCTTGTTAACATCCTTTTTGAACTGTGGTGCCCAGAACTGGACACAATATTCCAGGTGTCCAGTATCCCTCATCACAGACTTTGAACAATCATAAAGAAAGTCAAAGAAGAATGTACAAAGGCAGGCCTAATGTTAAATTTAAAGAAAACAAAAATAATGACCACAGCCCAGATGATGAAGAAATCAAAATAGTTAAAGACTTCCTATACCTTGGATCAAACATTGATCGGAAAAGAGACTGTAGTCAAGAAATAAGAAGACAACTAGGAATGGGAAGGGCAGCTATGAAAGAGCTAGACAAAATACTAAAGTGTAAAGCTATACAGCTGAACACTAAAATTAGAACCGTTGAAGCCCCATCACCATTTACAGATGTGAGATCTGGATAGTGAAGAAATGCGGTAGGAAGAAAATTAATTCATTTGAGATGTGGTGCTGGAAAAGAGTGCTGAGGACAAACAAATGGGTCCTAGAGCAGATCAAGCCAGAAATCACCCTGGAAGCCAAAATGACTAAATTGAAGCGGTCACACTTCAGCCACATATGAGAAGGTATGACTCACTAGAAAAGACAAAGATGTTGAGGAAGATGGAAGGAAGTAGAAAGAGAGGAAGACCATATACCTGATAGGTAGACTCAATGAGGGAGGTCACAGACCTGAGCCTGCAGGACCTGAGGAGGAAGCTAGAGGATAGAGGGACTTGGAAACATCTCATTCACAGGGTCACCATGAGTTGAGATCAACTTGTAAGCAGTTAACAACAACATACTGAGGATGGAGCAAGCTTGTTTTCTGCTGCTCCAGAGACTAGGACCCAGACCAATGGATATAAATTACAGGAAAAGAGATTCCACCACAATATTAGGAAGAACTTCCTGAAAGTAAGAGCTGTTGGACAGTGGAACACTGTCCCACAGAGTGCTTTTGATGCTGTCTCCCTGCATCACAGCAGGTTGGACTTGCTGGCCCTTGGGGTCTCTCCCAGTTCTATGATTCTAGGATTAGCCATGACAGTTAAAGTGGTATCAAACTGCATTAATTCTGCAGTGTAGGGGAAGCCAAAGAGATTTTAAATCGTCCTTCTCCCACAAGAAGACAATTAATATAGAGGGAATCATTGTGCCTAGTGAGGGGCTGTGGTTTCATGAGGACCAATGCAGTTTTGTTCTGATTAAAATGCACTAAGAGGGAATTAATGCATTTTATGTGATGTTGAATGGGCTCCCATGGAGAGCACAAGGAATAATCAGCATATTATTAACTTCAGTTCAAGAATGACATCCTCCAAACTTTTCCCCTTCTTCTGAGCTAGCTGGCATTCTCCAGCATGATCATAAGCAAGCATCTGTTTCCACATTTCATTTCCCTTTACTATTGAAATATTAGTCTAGCAGGTTGGTCTTTATTTCAGAAAGAAGAACTGCATGTGGGTTTTATTCAAAATACTTCACAATGATTTGCTAAAATGCGATCTGTGCTTTGATGCTAGCCCAAAATTGTCACAGAGCTGAAGTGTATTCTTTTCGTTAAAAAAAAAAGGATCTATTTTAAATGGAAATATCCACCATCCCTGCTTCTCTGAGGAGATTAAAGATATCATTTCCCCCCTTGCCCTACATCATTACTACAATTGTTTGAAGCATTTTCCATTTTGCTACTTTAAAAGGGAGGGGATAATTTTTTTTTTTAACTTGAAAAATAATTCTGTGGGGGGGGGGAGTGTGATAATTGTTTGGATCAGCTGAGGGTGGAATTACAAAATCTGTTTAACTAAAGAAGGTAGTGGAACAAAAGTACAGGAAACGGTTCTTTCTGACCACCTGGGGCCCATTTACACTGCACTATCACAGTGCTATTATTCCACTTTTACAGCCGTGATTCCATCCTATGGAGTGTGTGTGTGTGTGTGTTGAAGTCTGGTGAGGCAATGGACTTCTTTGGCTGAGAAAAAATTCTAAATTTGTTGCTGTTGCTGTGTGCCTTCAAGTCATTTCTGACTTACGATGACCCTAAGGTGAAACTAACATGGGCTTTTCTTGGCAGAATTTGTTCAAAGGAGGTTTGCCATTGCCTTCCCCTGAGGCTGAGGGAGTGTGACTTGCCTAAGAGCACTCAGTGGATTTCTATGATCAAATGCAGATTCAAACCCTGCTCTCCCAGTGTCCTAGTCCAGTACTCAAACCACTACACCATGCTGGCTGTAAATGCCTCTCTGTAAACAGCAAATCCCATGATTGCTGAACTGTTGCTATGGCAGTTAAAGTGAAATGCAGTGCTATAATTGTGCAGTGTGAATGGGCCTCTAGGAAATAAAGCCAAATGTTGATTCTTTCATACTATTCGGTAAACAACAGTAATTAGAAACAGCCAAAAGTGCCAGATTATGCCCTAGTTTGGGCTCCTCACTAATGGCAAGAGGGGTGCCACAACTAAGAAGACCTGTGTTGTCCTCCATCAGTTTGACACCATTGGTGGGATACAGAGGAGTGCCCTTCTGGCAGATCTCAATATGTGGGAAGGCATATATATATAGAGAAAGGCTATCTCATGTAGTTTCCAATTTATGGTGATCCTAAGGCAGTCCCACCATGGGATTTTCTTGGCAAGTTTCTTCAGAGGGGCTTTGCCATTGACATCTCTGAGGCTGTGAGAGTGTGACTTGCCCAAGGCCACCCAGTGGATTTACATGGCTGAGTGGACTCAAACTCTGGTCTCAGAGTCATAGTCCAACACTTAAACCACTACACCATGTTGGTTTTCCTGGTTGGACCTACTCGTAACCACAGTTCCTATATATTACTTAGTGATTGGCTCATTAAGTATAACAACTGAATAAAGACCTTGATGGACTTCATGAAGATACCTATACTTCAGACTTTTATACTGACATCTGCCAGTTTCATGGCTTCTCCCAAAGGAAAATGGGAAATAGGCTTAAATGAATTCCTTAACCTCTGGTCCTGGTCTGGGAATTCTCCAACTCCTTGTCCTGCCCAGACTAGAACTTTGTAGATTCCAGATCTCCTAGAGGGAAGAGAATGGTGGCTTAAACTGTAGTACAGATAAGCCCCATCTTATCAAATATTTGGTAGTGGAATTACTGAAGACATGAAGCAAAACATCATCCAGCGGGGTCATGTTCAGGTATGTAAGTGTCACTTAATATTGAACAAATCCCGGATTTAACAAATGTGAAATACAGATTTTTGGCAAGGAACCTATGAAACTGGCTTTGATTTGAAACTGTGGCTCTCAATCACCACTAGTTATTTTGGCTGGGACTGATGCGAGTTGGACTCCCAACATCATCTGGAGGGTCACCTGATGTGACCATTGCTACAGCTAGCCTCTGACTGGCATACATCCGAGTCTTGAACATACATTTTTCCCCACAAGGCTATTTGAATGAGCATGCAAAAAGTTACTTTTTTGAACTAAAGCTCAAACAGCACAGATTCTAGGAGTTGTAACCCCCAAAGTAACTTTTCCAAGCTCTGTGCAAGAGATTTTTTTCTCTCCAATGGAGATTAAAGTTATGGCCTTATATATGTATAGTATATATGTTCCTCTGCCAAGTTGTGGTATCTGTTAGATTGTGTCGTTTCAAGAGGCAGTAGGGATGGGAGAGTGGAATGTTCCAAAGCAGCCTGTCTCTGGTGTACATTTAACTAATAGAATATTAATGAGGGGGAAACAACAAAAAAAGCATTTCTGTGGTTAGTTCATGAAACGTCAGAATAGGGAGCAAGATGTTTTGCATTATTGCTGTACCTCCTTGAAAGAGACCCCCTTTTCCAGAGGCAGATCATATGGTCTGCATCACACTTAACATTATTCTCCCCCACTTCATTACCCCCATGTTTAAGTCTCCCACCACTAGGAAGTCTAAAATTCTTTATGGTTGTATAACATTCTGTGTTCTTACATGCAAATATAGTCCATTAGTTTCTACTGGATTTGTACCTGTATGTGTCAGGGTGAAAGTGCAGCCTATGTTAGATTTAGCAACCTTTGCACGCCTATACTCACCAACTTCTACTTTGTATGTTGCCGAGTTCTTGTCTGTCTGCTTTTACCACACACACTGTCTTTCTGCACCACTCTAAAATGTAGCCATTTTCTCTTCCCTCTCTCTCCTCCATTACTCCATGTATTTGATTGTACAAAAGTAACTTGATAAATAAAGCTGTTTTTATATGCCTTCCAGTACTAAGCTTAATTATCTTCTTTGCTAGACCCTGTGTATGTGTGGGTATGCATAGGGCTTGTTGTTGTTCATCATCTGTCAATTGATTGCTTTCCTTTAGATATCCTTTATTATCTCTCACATTTCCCAACAGCATAATGATGCCAATTCAACCACATACAGAGGTCCAACATTGAGTAACTGTGCATGTAGGACCTGATTCAAAAATGAGACTGCAAATGTGCATCATGAGCAAATTACACTGGAATTTGGGATCATTAGTTGATGGTAAATGGAGGAAGAATCAGGACAGATAAAAGAAATCATTCCCTGACATAGTGCATAGTTATACTTAAAATCATTACTACAAGATGTAGTGATGATGGCTGCCAACTTGGACAGCTGAAAAGGGGACTAAACAAATGCATGGAGATTAGGGCCCTCAGTGACTATCAGTTAGGATGCCTGTATATTACCTCCAGTATTCTGTTCGACAGTGGAACACACTCCCTCGGAGTGTAGTGGAGTCTCCTTCCTTAGGGGTCTTTAAGCAGAGGCTGGATGGCCATCTGTCAGGGATGCTTTGACTTGGAGTTCCTGCATGGCAGGGGGTTGGGCTGGATGGCTCTTGCGGTCTCTTCCAACTCTATGATTCTATGATTCTATGATTCTATGATTCTATTAGGTGGAATATGGCTTTGTATACAGTATTAGTTGCTAAAATGTGAGACAGAGGGTGATGTTGCATTACACTTCCCATAGGCAACTGACTGGCCACTTTGTGAACTGAATGCTTGACTAGAAAGTCATTTGGTCTGATCCAACAGAGCTCCCCCATCCCCCCTTCCATTTCCCATTCCCCTTCCTCTTCCTCCTCCCCTTCCTCCTCCTCCTCTTCTCCTTCTCTGTTGGATAGATTGATTAATAGCAGTGTACCAATCATAGGCTTTTTGTTGTTGTTCAGATAGACTGTCACAACCTTAGAAATAGCAATAGCAGCTACATTTCTATACAGTTTACCAATGTACTAAGCAGTTTACAAAGTGTAAGCTAATTTCCCCCAACAAGTTGGGTACTCATTTTAGCAACCTATGGAAGAATGTCATACTGAGTCAACCTGGAGCCCTTGGCTGGTATTGAACTCACAGTCTTGTGGTTTGTGAGTATGTGACTGCAGTACAAACTGCAGTACAAGTATTTAAGCGCTGTGCCACCAGGGCCCTCTTAGCAGGTGTAGGAAGAATTTGACTAGAATTAGATCCATTTGTTGTTTGTTGCTAACTGCCCTTGAGTTGATCTCAATTCATAGTGACCCTATAGATGAGACATCTCCAAGACCCCCTTCCTTCACTGCTCTGCTTAATTCCTACAACCCCATACCCGTGACTTCCTTAATGGAGTCCATCCATCTGACATGTAGCCTTCCTCTCTCTTACTTCCCTCCACCTTTCCCATGATTTTTGTCTTTTCAAATGAGTTCTTCCTTCTCATAATGTGTCCAAAGTACTGTACAACACAGTTTGGCCATCATACATGCAGTGAAAGACAAAGCACACTTCCCACTTTGGAGAGTTGATTAAGGAATCAGGGGTTTCTACTTCATTTTTAAAAACAATACAACTCTATAAAACTGTTTAACTGAACTAAAAGTGAGGTAAGTGTGTTGTGTGCCTTCGAGTCATTTCTGACTTATAGTGACCCCAGGGTGACCCTATCACTGGGTTTTCTTAGCAATCTTGGATGATCCTTCTCTTGCTTACTTTGTGTATAATAGGATGCAAATATTAAACACATACAGTTCAGATTTGCAGCCAGTCATAACTGAATGTTGGCTGATCCCAATCCACCCAATCCACCGAACTATAGTTTGCAATAATCCATAGTTTTGTGGATAAACTCTGGCCTGCCACGAACAAGCATTAAAAAAACTCCTTCCCCCATGGCATTGCTTGGCCATGGTGCAAACAAGGAGGTGTCTTACTCTATGATGTTGGAATGAGTTGCCCTTAGGCTTGGCTCAAGCACTACTGACATTTCATCAAGGCAGAAAGAGCAAAACAGAAGGGGTGAGCCTGAGCTCCATACCTGTTCACATCATAATGGCAAACTATAGTTTGCTCTTATAACAGAATGCTAGGGACAGCAAAAATGTGTTGCCTTTGTTTTCTTCTACATTATTATTGTTTTGTTGTTGTGTGCCTACAAGTCACATCCAGCTTATAGCAACCCTAAGGGGAATCTATCACAAGCTTTTCTTAGCAAGGTTTGTTCAGAGGCAATTTGCCTTTGCTTTCCTCTGAAGGTGAGAGATTGTGACTTACCCAAGATCACCCAGTGGATTTCCATGGTTTAGCAAGGATTCGAACCCTGGTCTTTAGAGTTATAGTACAATCCTATACCATGCTGACTTGTTTTTCTTCTACATCCATTTATTTTTTAAGTTAAAACAAAAACTTTTTGTCTTGTATGGAAAAAAAATCTGTGAATTTCAAAATTAACTCAGATGAATTTCCCCCCTGATTGTGCTAGCTAAATTCAAAGGTATACATATTTCCAACATGGAGGGCACCATCTTGCATTTGTCTGCCATGTAGCTTTTGAATTCCTTCAGGGGGAAAAAGAGATCACAGTCTTAGTGCTCCACAATCATGGTTAAATATATAGCAACTCAAGCTAGAAGTTAAGCATTCTCAAGCCTCAGACATGATGAATCAGTCAGATTTTTTTTTACCCTATTCACATTTTTAAAAATCTAAATGACTCCTGTATTTTGCATATGAGGAAGTTTGTGAATTTTGGTAAATTCTTATCCAAAGAGAATGAAAATGAAATTCTATCCCTCCCATGTGTGCTGGTCCTCTCCCACCAGTGATATGTTTTTTTCCCCCTATGATAAATGCTGTGACAAAGCTAGAAAATAATTCACAAAAACGTTAGCTTGCCTGCCTGCCTTAAATGAAATGGAATTCAGGTGCGTTGTATGGATCTTGGCCAAGAGTCGGAGACCTGTGTAAAGCCTGTAATAAGTGTGAAGTTCCAGGGGTTCTATAATGTCCCTAATGAGTCTAGACTCAACTTTTACATTTTTTTAACCTGCATATTTTTAGGCTTGTAGATCATATATTCCATAAAATATATGCAGTCAAGGGGAAACTTCAGATTGCTGCTGGCTTGCCAAAGGCAATTTCACAGCTTGCACACAAACCTTGTGGGTCCCAATCAATGGTTGTGTTAACATTGGCTTTTATGAGCTAATCCCACATTTTTCCCCTCTTTAAAAAAATTAATTAAAATTCATGCAGTGCCTAAATAGAATCAGACAATACTATAACCAACATCCCTTCATCCATTTTTGTCAAAGATTAAACCCAGATTGTACAAGGATGCTGGTGGTCGGTTAAATTCCATAAATCTATAGCTGGAAAGTCTGTGGGGAAAAAATCCCAACACAGGCTACAAGATTGGCCAGCTTAATTTTATACAACTGTGCACTTCTTACAGATTTCAGATTTTAGTGGAGGAGAAAGAAACCAAAATGCTATAGGGGATGTGGAATTTTAAAAAAATCTCAGTAATCTAGTGGCCACACTGAGAGATTACAAAATTACTTTGGAAAAGTATTTACTATTTTAACTTTTAAAATTGTTTAATACCCCTGCTACATAGCTTAGAATATGTAAAGTTGGATAACGTACACTGTGACAGAGGAACCCAGCCATAATCACTATTACACTTCCAAGGTGCAAAAAGTAGCTTACTTCCATTATTGTTATTCCTTAATCTCAGAAGTAACTAGTTGCTTTTAGTTACCTTTATAAAAATCTGAATGTTTGTTCATGCAGCAGCCCCAAATAGCCCAAATTGACATTGAAGTATGTGATGTTTCCTTCCAACATTTAATGTGGCCATAGTCCATACCTATAAACGCAACTGTGATTATACTGGAATAGGAATGTGGGCACATTCCATAATGATAAAAGAAATTTCAGTGTCCCAGTTTTCATCTTTCATCAAAATGTTTGAGCATACATGTTCTTTTTCTTGAATGTATTAACATGGCACAACTATAGCAGTGTGATCCCAGTTTTCATGATCATGGCTCCATCTTGCAATACTGCAACAAGAACACCAAGTACCTCCTTGAATTACAGGATTCCACAAGATGGAGCTATAGCTGTTAAATTGGTATCATACAGCTATATCTGTATGGTGTGGATATATCTTTATTCCTATGATGAGGGCACTAAGCTGTGTCCTTGCTTGATTGTTCATATTCTCCATTACAAGGAAACTCCATGCTCAGATAGTTGGATGCATAAAGGAAATTTTTTTATGAATTAAATGAAAACACCTACATTAAGGTTATGGAGTACACTGGGGCTAATTTCAGCATCAAAGAGAGATTAAAGCACATTTAAAGCATCCTGCAAATATAGCGAAAATGGTGAGTAATTCTGTGAATGAATGTCACACACAATTGCGCAAATATATTGGAAATGCATTGTTGCTGAAATCCTGAAAGTAAAAAGATGCATGTTAATGCTTCTTTGTGACCACTTTAATGGTGGGTTTTGTGTGATGTCGTGTGAAATTGTTTCACATAATTACATGATTTTTCTGTGATATTCACAGAATAAACTCCTGATCTCTTTCAAGCACCAATTACAGAGGCACAGCTAGGTATCTCATGGCAACAAGGACCTAGCAGGGAAATGTTTCAGTGCATGAAAATTATAAAGCCCACATCCTAATATATTTATGACAGACAAATGGGTTTTATTGGGTTCTAGGAATTCTAGGAACTGTAGTATGTTGACATTTTTATGAGTTCTGTCCATAGATACTTGCTTACAGAACTAAATTTTCACACTGCACAATTATAGCAGTATGATTTGACTTTAAATCCCATGGCAACCCCTTATGGAGTCCTGGAGTTTGCATCTTAGGGAGAGGTGTTTGGAATTCACATAGAGTTCCAGTGTCTCCAGTGTCTCAATAAACTGCAGCTCCCAGGATTCCATAGGATGTTGCCATGGCAATTCAAGTGGAATCATACTTCTATAATTGTGTCATGTTAAAGCGCCTCAAAGTTGTCATGTCATGTTGTCTGTTGACCTCCATGATGATGGATGGTGAATTTGCTCTGCTTTTTAGTCTGAACTTCAAGGAATTCTCTAAAGGTTGTTGTTTGTTTATTACTGCTATTGTTGTTGGCATGTGCCTTTCAGTTATTTCCAATTTATGGCAACCCTAAGACAAACCTATCATTCTGGGGCTGAGACTGCGTGACTCTCTCGAGGTCACCCAGCAAGTTTCCACGGCTAAGCAGATATCCAGAGTCCAACTCCTACACTCAAAACACTGCACCATGGTAAAGTACTGAACATATTTGGGAGACAGGTTTCATCATCTCCACTACCTTCTAAAAACTTGAACCTAGAATGGATTCACTGCCTCATTGGCTGGAACAGGTACCATCTACCAGTGAAGGATGGTTTCCGCTGTTGTGCACCCCAATCCTCAGGAGTTAGTTTAATGGCAGGGAGGGGTTTCAGTTTGCGTCTGGAGTGGAAATATATCCTCAGTGTCATGCCTGGCAGGATCTTTATCTGGGAAAGAGCAAGAATGGGAGCGATGTGACTTGTAAGGCAGTCTTATCAGATAGATGCTTTCCCCTATTTGAGAAAGAGCAGATACTTTAGCTAATTGTCCATCTAAGGATGCCTGGGATTGGGGTGGGGATTCTGCTGTTTTTCTGCAACTGTGGCTAAGAGTCCATGTTTCTTGTGTAGGAGCTAAACTGACAATAAAACTTCTGATAGGAATCAGATCTGTTTCCCATGCCTTGGCTCAGTTATTAATCTCAATGCAAGCAAGCAATTAGAAGACTAGGACTTGAAAAGGCAGCCATGAAGGAAATAAACAAGATCCTGAAGAGTTAAAATATATCATTGAATACCAACATTAGGATTGTCCATGGCATTGTATTTCTCATTTCTATATAAGGTTGTGAAAGCTGGACAGTAAAGAAATCTGATGTGAAGAGAACCGACCCATTTGAAATGTGGTGCTGGAGTCCTAGGACCTTATCACATGGGAGGAATTTTTCCCAATTTCGAATGGGGCCAATTCGAATTCATATAAATTTGCTAGTTTAGCAAATTTATTTGAGTTCTAGTTGCATTTGGAATGTGTCCGGAGTGACTTCCCATTACCCGAAAATAACCCCCCATTGCCCAAAATTGTGTGAGATGAGTTATTACGCAATTATGTGAAACCCTATGATTGCGTTCAGAATGACTTCCCATTGCCCGAAATTGCATGAGATAAGTTATCATGCAATAACGTGAAACCCCATGATTGTGTCCGGAATGACTTCCCGTTGCCCGAAATTGTCTGAGATAAGTTATCACGCAATAACGTGAAACTCCATGATTGCGTTTGGATTGCCTTTGGAGTATACCCCCAAATTGCATCGTGTGATAAGGTCCATAGAGCCCTAATGGCACCAGATCCCATTTAATCTTGGAAGCTAAGCAGAGTCAGCTCTGGTTAGTAGTTGCATGGGAGATTGCCAACAAATACCAGGTCCTGTAGGTGATATTTTAGAGGGAGGAACTGGCAAAACCATCTCTTAGTGTTTCTTGCCTAAGAAAACTCTATGAAATTCATGGAGTTGTCATATGCCAACATGTGACTTGAAGGCACACAAACAACAACAAATCAAACCTGAACTCTCCCTGGAAACCAAGATAACTGAGATGGTCATACTTTGGACATGTCATGAGAAGACATGAGTCACTTGAAAAGACAATCATGCTTGGTAAGATAGAAGGCAGTAGGAAAGAGTAAGACCATGTTACAGGTGGATAGACTCAGTCAAAGAAACCATGGCCCTGTGCCTGCAAGACCTGAATAGGGTTGTAAATGACAAGAAGATCTCTCAGAGAGTCCCCGAAGGTCAAAGTCAATTTAATAGCAGCTAAAAACAAAAATACAGTCTTAAACTGAAGGTTTTATTTGCAGAAACAGGTTGAATGAAGTAAAATCCATTAAAATAAAAATAAAAGCCCCATTTTCTAGAGGAAACCATCATAGGAGCGGTGTTAAATGTCAGATCTGTGGATTATGCGTTAGACCATTAGAATCTGGGCTCCTATGTTTTATACTAGATCCAATGTAATTTACAAATTGTATTATATATTGAGGAGCCTGCATGGCATAATGGTTTGAGTGTTGGGGTAGGATTCTGGAGACCAGGGTTCAATTCCTGTCTTGGCCATAAAACCCACTGGATGATCTTGGGCAAATTGCATGGTCTCAGCCTCAGGGGAAGGCAACAGCAAACCTTGTCTAAACAAAGCCTGCCAAGAAAACTCCATGATAGCTCACCTTTGGATCACCATAAGTGGAAACAACTTTAAGGTGCACAATGACAACAATTGTATATGAAGGAACATATGACTTATAATCCTGGGAACATCAACTTTCTTTTAAAAACAATACTTCTAGGTGTCATGGTTATAGAGAAAAAAAAGAGGGAAATCCCCTTGAAAATACACTATCAGTTTCTGCCAAAAAGAAGCATAAATATATGCTTTAAGCTATTGCTCACTTCATGTCAGTCTGCCATGATTTATTCATTTGCTTATAATCACTTCTGTGCTTCCCGGTGAGAAATACTCAAACTTACAAACCTGTCAGAAAACTACAATGAAGACATTGAAAATGTATGAATTAAAGAAGAAAATTAAACAGAACTAAAATGATAACCATGAAATAGAAAAGAGCAAGGAGCCATTCATTGGGAATGGGTAACTCTGGTGGGACAACATTTAGGCTTGTGAAAGAGTTCAAGGGGTATACCGTTAATTCTTTTCCCCCTTTACAAATGTTTTAAATATTGCTATATTGTAGATAAATGTGTATTAAATTTGAGAGCATTTATAAAAGAAAAAAAGGCATGGTACTTGACTCTTCCACAAACCACAATTTAATAATAATAATAATAATAATAATAATAATAATTATTATTATTATTATTTATAGCCCACTCCTCTGTCCAAGAAATCAGAGCCGGGTACAACAAAGTTAAAACAATCACAATCTAAAATCAATTCCAATATACCAATCCCTAACCTCCCACCCCTTAAAATTATATTAAACTAGCATAAGTTAAAACCAAACAAGCAAATGAAAATGTAATACAGTAAACTAACAATTCCTTGGGCAGCGTAGACTATGACATCAGGGGTCATAGTGTTAGGAACTAGCGGGAGATCACAGAGCCTTAATTTCGGAGCTGGGGGATTAAGAAGTCTCTGGGAAGGCCTGCTGGAAGAGATGCATCTTTACAGCTTTTTAAAAGCAATCAAGAGACGTAATAAAATGGATCTCGTCCGGCAGGCCATTCCATAGCTTGGGAGCGGTAGCAGAGAAAGTCCTCTGGGAGGTCTGCGACAGCCTAGTTTTCATAGACTGCAGCAGATTCTTCCCAGAGGACCGTAGTGTGTGTGGGGGATCATACAGGGAGAGGAGGTCCCTGAGATAAGATGGACCCAAACCATGTAGGGCTTTAAAGGTTAAAACCAACACCTTGTATTGTGCCCGGAAACTAATCGGCAGCCAGTGGAGAGATTTGAGCACAGGTGTTATGTGCTCTCTCCTAGATGTTTCAGTAACAAGCCTGGCTGTCATATTTTGAACAATTTGATGTTTCTGGGTTAGGCACAAGGGAAGCCCCATGTAGAGTGCATTGCAGAAGTCCAAGCGTGAGGTTATCAGAGCATGTACCACCAATTCCAGGTCCTTCATATCCAGTAAAGGGTGCAGCTGGCGTATCAGCCGAAGCTGATAACAGGCACTCCTGACTGTAGCATTCACCTGACTAGTCATGTGAAGTGATGAATCTAGGAGTACCCCCAGACTGTGAACAGGGTCCTTTGAGGAGAGTGTGACTCCATCCAATGTTACATCCAACCAGAATAAAATTAAGAAAGCATTTCAGGATTTCTTTTCCAATCTCTATAGTAACAAACCAATTTCTGTTACAAAACTAAATTCTTTTCTGGATAAAGCTAACTTACCATCTTTAACAGATCCACAAAAGGAATTTTTAAACAATCCAATTACAATCGCAGAAATAACTGAAGCTATCAGGAAAAGTAAAAAAGGAAAAGCCCCTGGACCTGATGGCTTCGGCCCAAGCTACTATAAGGTATTTGAAGATCAACTATTAATGCCATTTAAAACAGTCATTGATGCCATTAGGGTGGATAACTATCCAGAAACATGGAGACAAGCTAACATTACACTTATTCTAAAAGAGAAAAAAGATCCAACCGAAATTAAAAATTACAGACCCAGATCACTCTTAAACACGGATTACAAATTGTTCGCTGCGATTATCGCAGAAAGATTAAAAAAGGTATTAAGTGAATGGATACACAAAGACCAAGCAGGCTTCCTCCCCCAAAGACATCTTCATGAGAACATACGAACTATAATAAACATCTTAGAATATTTTGAAAGGCATAATGAAAAAAAGCTGGCGTTAATATTTGTTGATTTAGAAAAAGCTTTTGACAATTTAAGTTGGGAAATGATTTTTAAGACCTTGGACAAAATAGAAATAGGGCCGAGATTTATTAATTGGATTAAGGCAATTTACAGAGAGCAAAATGCAAAAGTGATTGTGAATTCTGAGAAGACTGAGGAAGTTAAGATTACGAAAGGAACTAGGCAAGGTTGCCCGCTCTCACCTCTTTTGTTTATTCTTGCTTTGGAGTTTCTCAATAATAGAATAAGGCAGGATAAAAGTATTAAAGGTATAAAAATTAAACAATCAGAATACAAATCAAAACAATTCGCCGACGATATTGTTTACACTTTAGAGAACCCAGAAGTCAGTGTGAATTCACTATTAAAAATATTGTTGGAATTTGAAACAGTATCTGGGTTAAAAATTAACAGGGAGAAAACAACGATACTAACCAAAAATATGGGGCAAGAGGAACAACAAACATTAGAAAAAATAACTGGTCTGAGAATAGATAAAAAAGTACGATATTTAGGTATATGGATGACCAATAAAAATACAGATCTCTATCACAATAATTATGAAATTGTTTGGCGAGATATCAAAAGGGAAATGATAAGCTGGTCCAAATTGAAGCTATCACTATTGGGTAAGATTGCTATTATACAAATGAATGTACTTACTTACGTCTGGATTTAGTTTCAATCTGTTTTTCCTCATCCAATCCATTACTGCTCCAAGACAGTCATTAAGAAGGGAGATGCCATCTGAAGTCTGAGCCGACGATCTGTTCATGGAGAGGTATATCTGAGTGTCATCAGCATACTGATGACACTGAGCTCCATGCCTCTGAATGATCTCACCCAGCGATTTTAGAAGAGCAACTGTCCCCGAGCCTCACCCTTTGGGATCTACCAGGGAGGAAGGACTGGAACCACCGCAACGCAGTGCCTCCAATCCCCAACTCTCTCAGCCGATCCAAAAGGATGGAGTGATCTCTAGTATCAAAGGGCGCTGAGAGATCCAAGAGCACCAGCAGAGTCACACTACCACTGTCAATACTCAAGCGGATGTCATCGGCCAGAGCGGCCATGGCAGCCTCAACTCCATATCCCATTCTGAAGCCGGTTTGAAATGGATCGAGATAATCGGTTTAAATTTAATACATTGTATATACATTAAATTTAATACATTGTATATACATGCAGAAGAGCCAGTGCAGTGTAGTGGTGTGAGTGTTGGACAAAGACTCTGGGAGACCAGGGTTTGAATCCACTTAGGCATGGAAATCCACTCGCTTAAATCCTGCCAAGAAAACTCTCCATAAACCAGAGAGTATTTGAAATGTGAGAAATCTACATTTTCCTGTCAATACCCAATATTTGTGTCTTAGGGTGCTTTTATTTTACAATTGGAAATAGACGTCATTATTTTCCACAGTTCCAAGTTATCCAGTTTTATTATATTTCTTCAAATCCTACCCAGTTTTCTGCTTTTACCCTTTGTTTTCATCAGCTTGTGAGACTTTGTCTTTTCTTTTTACAAGGAAATTCAAGCTCATTTTCCTTATGCATCCTCACTAATGTAAAGATTTTCTATACACATTTTACTGGCATTTCCCCAACTGACTCAATCATGTTTATCCATATTTTTTTAACTGTGTGCATTTTTTAAAATACTGTATATGCATGGTTCAGTGGGTTTTTAAATTTCTCATAAAAGCTCTACAAATATGTGGATTTTCAGTGCTTTTTTTTTTTTTTTTTTTAGAGATGTATAAACCTATGTATGGTGTATAGAATATAGTCAGGGAAGAGCTTTTATCTTTTGTTATAGTACCAGAACCCTGAGTAATCTGTTGAAACTCAAGGCAGGAGAATTAGGAAAGACATCTTCACACAGCATAAAGTTAATATGTAGTATTCACTGCTACAAGATATAGTAATGGCTGCCAACCTGGATAGTTTTAAAAGAAGATTAGAGAAATTTATGGACGTTAGAGTCCCTACTGATTATAAAGCAGATTCACTATGTAGCATCCTGAGTTTCCATTCATTTTATTTCTTAAAAGAAGCACTGAATTATTTTAGTAATTTTCTTCCTACTGAAAATCATATTCACAATTTGGGACTTATTTTGTGCAAAATTTCTATGTGATTGTTTGTTACAGAAAAAAAAATTCTCCCCACATAGGACACAGCCATTTCTGTGCAGAAGATAGGCTTTTGGCCACCCATTGGCTACTATGGACAGGCTTTTCCATAGGGGTTGTTGTTTTGCTTTACCCTCTTTTTGTTTATTTTCATTTATGGCTTAATATGTTTAATTTTTAACTGCTGTTTAATATTATAAATCACTGGCATTTATTAATATGCAAAGGGATCTTGTAGCACCTTTTAGAATAACTGAAAGAAAGAAGCTGGTAGCATGAGCTTTCATTGGCTTAAGTCTAATTCCTCAGATGCATGGAGTTTAGGGTTAGAATGGAGGAAGTAGCTCATGCTACCAGCTTCTTTCTTTTGGTTAGTCTCAAGAATGCTACATGATCCCTTTGCACACTGATTTTTCAGACTAAGGGCCTTTACAGACTGGCCTGAAAGGCTGGCATGAGGGCAGAGTCAGGGCACAGCATCCTGACGATGCATGTCTGACTCCAACCCCCCGGGCGCCCTGATGCAGATGACGCAGTGCTGAAGGGGTGCCATATAGCCACATTGCTATGGCTATGGCATCCCTTTCAAGGGTACAAAAAGGAGTCACTATTTGCAGTTCCATTTTGCACCCTTGAAAGGGCAGATCAGGGCTGCAGCATGAGGTTGAAAAGGGGAGGTCGGTAGAGCCCCTAAAAAGCTTATCGCACATATTAATAATGCAACTTACCTCTCCTGATCTGAAGTCTAATTCGGACTGCATTCAGGTCCTATCGTATTGCTTTTGTTGCCAAATCCACCATTCAAGTACAGCCCTCTGAAGCCCGGGCCTCTTAACACACTTCAGTGGCCATTTTTCAAAACTGGGAGCTTTCCAGCTTTGAAAAATGGCTGCCAAAGTGCATTAAGGGACCTGGGCTGCAACCGGGCTGTAATCAGATGGTGGATTTGGCGACAAAAGCCATGTGATACAACCTGGATGCAACCTGAATTAGACTTCAGTTTGGGAGAGGTAAGTCATGTTATTAAGATATGCAATAATCTCCTAAAATGGCTATGACTTTGAATTTTACCACCATGGCATATATTTGTAAATGTTTTGATTTATGTTGTAAGGTGCCTTGGATCCTAAACTGTGGTGGGAAGTTATAAATTTTAAAAACTCTACTTTTCACCAAGAAATCTATTGCAATAGTATACATCTCTTCAATAATGTAATGGACTTCTTGAACTTGATACAGATAAGAGCCTCAGCATGTTTTAATCCAGCCCTGCCACAGAGTCTTTCTGTGTGCTTTCTAAATCAAATGCCACTGTCTATATAATACTGGTTTAATTTTTTCTTGGAAAAAAAAAGGAAAAGAAAATTTAAAAAGAAAAGAAAGGACAGAGATAAATGTTGGAGAGGTTGTTCTGCCAGAGATAAGTGTCGAGGTTAATAATGCAACTTTTTCTTCCCTGAATGTGAGATTTCTGTTTTTCTCCACACCCCAATTTTGTAAAAAATAATAAATGTTAAGTCGTTGTTATCCTATGCACTGCAGGTGGAAGGATATCTGGGACAGATTATGAAGACTAAACAAATAATTGTGATGGCATGCTGTTGCCAAGGAGAAAAGTTAAAAGTCCCCAAATGATTGGGAAGTTTTTTTAAAAAAAGAACTTCACAAAAGAGTTACATGATTAGACTGAATTAAAACTCTATGCACACATGGTCTTCTGTGGGAACTTTGTCATAAGTCGATGGTTGAGACACCTCACAAGAGATGCACATGAATGTATCCATCCCACTGTCTTTATCTTTCAGAATCTCAACAAGCAGGAAATATCAGCCGCTCTTTTTAAAGCATCCAAGTGTGGCACTGAAGTGTGGCAGGACCACCCAGGTTTCACACAAATAACTCCTCCATTTTAACCACAGAACTCTTTCAGATTTGGTGAAGAGGTATGCCTGAGTTTTCATGTTTATCTTAAGGCCTAACCAGATGATCAGTTTAGCATATATTTAGGTATTCCTTCCAGTGAAGAAAGATCTCTTCCATAGCATGTGACGGTCGTCACCTACATATTTTGCATTTCTCGTACTATATTTCTGACAGATTATAAGAAGGCAAGCACAGGCTTGATTTACAAGCCTGGTTACTGCATTTGTTGTTATTGTTGTGTGCTTTTAAGTTGTTCCTGACTTACAGAGACGCTAAGGCCTTAGCTTGTGTGCTCTTCTACTTTCATGGGGTTTTCTCGGCCACATTTGTCCAGAGGAGGTTTGCCCTTGCCATCTGTTATGACTACTGAAAGTCTTCCAATTTTGTGTTGTGTGTGACCCATCTATGGCCCTCAATGTACTCTGACTGCAAGTAGCCATGGAGATTATCCTACTCGGTTATGTGGGCAAGGTAGCCATGAGCCCAAAAGCAAGAGACCACTGCAAAGGAAGTGAAAAATCTGATAAATTTGGGTGCTGCCATCAAAGGGACAGTCACAGCTCTGAGAAAGAAAGGCTAGATACTTTATGGCAGGATGTTTTGCACCCAAGCCAGAGAGAAAACACTTGCAATGTCATTTCCACCATTGATACCCCTGTCTCCAGTGATCTTTACCATGTAAATTTGGCCTCTTTGGTGTGTGATGGCCAACCTTTGCCTCAGGTTATATTTGACCTATAAAAGATCCCCAAATTTCTTTGTTCAGTGAGCTAGTATGGAGTCCACTGGAACCCCAACACATCCCTAGATTTCAAGCTAGTTCTGACTCTGGCTGCCTTCCTGAAGCTCCAAGCAGCTGAATCCTGATTCTAGCCATGAGATCGCACTTTGAAAGGAGCAACCACATCTTTGGTAATTATTCCGTTAGTGAAGCCTTTCCTAATATTTCTTAGCTCTTGTGTGTGTGCATGTGTGAGTGTATGCCTGTCTTAGTGTGTGCTTGCATTGCTGAGTTATTTTCCCCTTTAATAAAAGTGCATTCATTGAAAAATTTTTGCCACTGTCTATTTTCTATCCTCACCCCCTCCGTATAAATTGGGAAGTATCCTGGGCTGCTGTAATCCAGCCACCAGGCACCATACATCTGAGGCTGAGAGCATGTGGCCTATCAAAGGTCACCAGTGGGTTTCATGGCTGAGATAGGAATAAAACCCTGGTCTCCAGAGTTGTAGTCCAGCACTTAAACCTCTGGGCCATCCTCAGTTCAGGCAAAAACCAAGCAGCTGCAATTTCTCCAAGCTTCAGTGTTCTTCTGCTAGTAATAACTTTTGCCATCTTGATCACACACTGATGTTGTTTGGCCACATGTGTCCCAGTATTCATTTGGGAAAGGTTAGATAGTGCAGGTGTGAAACATCAGTCTTTTTTGATTGAAAGGTAGTATGAAGCCTCCACATGGGCCAAGACTGTGGCTTTCTGCTTTCTGAGCTGTCATGCACATTTCATGCCCCTAGGAATGGGAACATATTCATGGGAACATGCCTATATTTGAAAACAGCTGCCCTCAGGAACAGACTAGCCTTTACACAGAAAGTGGAGAGTGTTATGCTTCCTTTTGTGCAAACAGGAGAAGGCGGAGAAAGCATGGCTTCTTTCCCGATAGTGGAGATTCCTTCTTTGGAGATCTTTAAGCAGAGGCTGGATGGCCATCTGTTGGGGATGCTTTGATTGGGAGTTCCTGCATGGCAGGGGTTTGGACTGGATGGCCCTTGGGATCTTTTCCAGCTCTATGATTCTATGATTCTATTCTATGATTCCTCTAAAACAACAACAACAACAATATTAACACTGAGGACATTTCACCAGTACTCTAATTCTTGATAGGCTCGAAGCAAGCCCTCTTAAAATGGAAACAACCTCATTTTTGCATATTTGTTGTATAAGACCTGCTTTCTGTTACAGTGTAAGTCACAGTGGCAGCCAAAAAGGTTAGCAGTCAGAGTTCAAGTGACACCATGCAAGACATTGGGGAAAACAGTTGCTTCTTCCTGACAACTCTCTGCGAAGCTGGTTGATGGTCCTGTTTTCTTGCCAGCCCTGGTTGGTATTCTGCCATGATGGATGATGGCTGTTATCTTGACACCACGGTTCCCTCATGTTGAAACTGTTTATGGGAAACAAACATCATGAGAGGAACAAATTGCCAGACAGTAAGTAAATCATTTTAAAGGAGAACGAGTCAAGCATTGCCAGCCCTTCCCCCTATTGTCATTGTTATGATGTAAGACATTCCCTGTGCCTGATATTGCATCCAAATTTGGGCACAGCTAAATGTTGCTTTGATCGGTTGGACTTCCTCTGCCTTATAATACACACACACACACACACACGTGAAGGAGAAGAACATTGGGCTAAATGGGAGATTAAAAAGGTGTGTGGCAATGGTATACAAACCATACATCTTATCTTTTGGACACATCATAAAACTCTTATAATCTCCTAAAGCCTGTACTAAACGATTCATAAACATTTGGTGCGCATGAAGGCCTAGGGAAGAATAATCTCATCAGCACCATTTGTAAATATATGCCATGCACATATACCCCAGGACACAGGCTTTATCTCTGTTTATTTCATTCTTTAGTTCAAATGCTTATTACGAACTGCTATATTCCAAGAAGCCGACCATGGAAGACAGACAAGCTCTTTAGATAAAAAACGAAAGGCAAGTTTTCCTAACCGAGGACCAGATGTATTTTTCAGTTTTGCCCTTGTACATATTTAGCCAGGCTCTTGAAGTGGCAAAGATTTGCATGTTTGTTTTGCAATACTAATGAATATGTTTTTGATTTACATTTTAGAAAATGGAAACTTTTATCTTCTGGGGGCTTTGTAACATTTAATGATTTCCAGATGATTCCAGAGTGTCCTCTTTTAACCCTTCAACATTGAAAACATATCACTTTCGTGAGGCCCAGAGATCTGTGGCAGAGGCATTTTTCAGCCAAACCCGGGAGATATATGGGACTCTGTTTATTGTTTGTTGTTGGAATGAAATGAAATGAAATGAGGGGACTTAGAAATTTTTCAATCAAGTGAAAACATATGTAAATGACACATGATGTTTAAGTTGGTCGTGGGGAGATTTCTGGAGCATGCACGAGTATAAAGAAAAAGATTCATGATATACGTATATCTGCAAAGGTAAGCAGCTAAGAACAGCAACAACAAAATGTATTGAAGGAGATGCGTGCTGCTCCGATGTAGGGGCAAAATGTGTGAGCTGGGAAGTCTTCAGCTTTTGCCTATAGCTTTCACAGAATTTGAAGGAAGATTGGAGGCCATCTCATACTATTGCCCTTCTCAAGAAAAGACAGACCTACAATCACAGATGGCTGTTTAGTCTTAAGATTAACTATGTCCCTCAAAGGGGAATCACCACTACCTTCTATGGCAGTCTTTTCCACTGCCTTAATACCTTTGCAAATTTTCTCCTAATGATTAGCCAAAACTTGCTTCCTTGCAGTTTTCACACATTCATTCCAAGCATTAGCATCTGGGATAATTCAAAATAAATGTCCTGCATTTTTGTGTGGCTTTTCAGGTTTGAACACTGGTATCATGTTTCCCTTTAGGTTTTTTTCTTCTCCAAGCAGCTCTTCCAACTGTTTCTTGTGTTACTTGGTTCCTGCCAGCCCACCCTGGTTGTCCTCTTTTACAGATAGTCCAGTGTGACCCTGTGAAGTGAGAAGCTTGGCAAGTCTGGTAGAACCAGCTCATGGAAATTGGTGAAAGAATATAACCTAGCAGCTTATCTGGTAAATGTTGGATAGGGCCAGGCTGAAATAGAGTTGGTGATATATAGAGGTGTCAGAAATAGAGTGTGAGGGCTAGTTAGGTGGAGGAGAATGGCAAAGACCTGAACTGGATTTTGGAGACCTGAGAACATCATGAGAGTTCAGAGACAAGTGCTACTTGGTTTGAAACAGAAGAGTTACTATGTATTATGTGTGGAGACAGGAGTGTCACTAGGAAGGTGCAGGGGGCGCGGGATGCTCCCCAAACATCTATTTTATGGTAGAAATGAGGTGTGGGATTTGGCCATGTCCCTTTAAAATGCTGAAAAGATGGTGTGAGTGGGGCAAGACTCAGTGGGAAGAGAAAGAAGAGATACCAGTTTTTCTTTTTAAAAAAATTAAAAAATTTAAAACATTTAAATATTTTTTATTTTTTTAAAAAAAATTCAATTTTTTAAAAAAATCTTAAAAGACATCATATCTTACCAAATTTTCACTTTAACCACACAAAACCATGTACCAGTAAATAGGCTTAAGCTATGCATATGATTTTGTAATTTAAATGAATAATTTTAATTTTGCTAGATGTTTATGTCACAACTGTTACCATGACATTCACTGACACATGGGAATTATGATTTATGACTAACACTAGCACAAAAATCATTACTAAGGATTCTGTATGGTGTGGTATAGGAGGAGGTCAATGCGGGTGTGTGACACCATGAATTACCGTACCAGGTGACGCCAACTCTAGTGAAACCACCGTGAGTGGAATCGGAATAAGGCTAGATGTTTTTTTTTTATTTGTCATATAATAAATATTGTTTAATTTTCTAGAGCTCTTGTCTGGATTTTTATTTTAATACATAATTGTTAAAGAGAACTGGTCACATGTTACCACACTGAACCCACTGAGCAATACAGCCACTTGTCCAGGATAAAGCCATGAGTACCGATCCAGGGAGGGATCTTGAGGGTAAAAAGGGGAAAGTCAATTATAGGAACCCAAGAAGTGGAACTGTGGGGCTAACGTGGAGTAGGGTTCTGTCACAGTCCTAGAGAGGACATATTAATTAAAACAGCAAATAATCAATCCGCAAAGGTCAAAGCTGAAAATGTAGAGGGCCGACTCTATACTATTTTAAGACTCCTCGCCAGGAAATTTTGATTGTACACACACCCATATTTTTGAATGTACAGCAGCCAAAGTCCCACTCTCCTAATAGCTTAGCTTTGATTTGATTTGGAAATGCTATGTGGGGGTGGGTGGGAATGAGGAATGAATAAAAGATATCACTTTTCAAAGGTTTCTCTTTAGCAGGCAATCCCTATTGGACAAAAAAGCCTATAAAGAGTAGAAGAAGAAGTAGAGAAAAAAAAGATCATCCTAAGGGAAAATCAGAACATTTTTAATACAAGAGATAATGAAAGCTTTGAACTTGGGGTGGCTGAGAAATGAGTTTGAAGCCGTCTCCTACGAATTCTTCCCAACAGCTTATGTAAAATGTGACAGGAAGCTAAGTAAGCACGTAGTAGAAGCATCAGCTTTCCTTTGTGAAATGTGAAAATCTTTCTAAAAACCAACCTATAGGACAGTGGGTGGTAAAAGGATGTCAGGGGAAAAAAGTTTGGGATTTTATGCTTTTGAAGTTACCACCTGGTTGAACTACAGTCAGCTCTGCATATCCAAGGATTCTTTATCCATGGATTTAAGCATCCATGGATTGAAAATAGTCCAAATTATATATATAAATTCCAAAAAGCAAGCCTTGATTTTGCCATTTTCTATAAGGGACACCATATTACTATGCCATTGCATTTAATGGGACTTGAGCATCCATGGATTTTGGTATCCATGAGGGGTCTTGGAACCAAACCCCAGCAGATACCAAGGGCCCACTATACAGCAAATACATGGTTTCCCTTTTGAAAAAGGGTCAGAAGCTCCAACTGGTTCACAATTCTGGAATCTGATTTGGACAGAACTGTGTTATACCTGTTGTAAAAGAACTAGATTGGCTCCAACTTGCTTTTGTGCAGTATGGATACCCTAGTCCTAATCCAACACTCTATTAACCACCACACCATGCTCAAGAATGGGGTTTAGAGGATGATGGTTCATGTAGTCAGTCCAGACAGGCAATTCTATTTATTTTAAAACAGGGTACAGCAAAGTACAGTATACAGGTTGCCTGCAGGCAGGGTGACCAGATATCTTCCTTTTCCTGGACAATTTTGCACTGTGGATACATCCTATATTTTCTTAATTTTTTTCTAAGCTGCTTTCTTTTTGCATTGACTTCTGTATAACTATTTTACTATCATTATGCTGCTGTGATATGAGGTATTTGGTGGGCATGGTTTATTTTGTAATTTCTTGTAAATTTTGTTGATTTGGCTTGTAATTGCTTAAGTATTGGTTAGAGGATTGGGTAGGATTATTTTGTATTTTATTGTATTTTTTGCATGTATTTTTCTTTTGCTGTTAACCGCCCAGATTCCGCGTCACTAGGCGGGATAGAAATAAATTATTATTATTATTATTATTATTATTATTATTATTAGTCACAAAGTGGTGGAAATAATAATAATAATAATAATAATAATAATAATAATATGATGGCTGGAATCTTCTATTATGTTGTATGTTATGTAACTTAATTGCAAAGCAGAAGCACCAAGAAACACTGTTAGTGAATTGCAAAGACACATTAACAGGACACCAGCAAGAGTGTCTCAATGTACATTGGCACTCTTTAGTTGGTGTCCCAGTGCAGAATAGTCTGATGTGCATTGGTCCAGTCATGCATCAGTCACTTGTTGACTTCCCAATGCAGTATCCTTTACTGGATATGGATTTTTTTTTAATTACTGCAGATGCACTGGGAAAAGAAAACATCTGTGGTTCCAGTATTGACAGGTGCTCTGGGAGCAATTCCAAAAGAGCTGTCAAAAATATTTCTATGGAATTGCCATAGATAGGATCACAATAGCACAATTACAGCAAAATGGACAGTACTTGAAACATGCCATATCATCTGATAACAACCCAATGATCCCTAGATTCTAGGAGCAAATCCAGATCATTGATGGTCAAAACATCCAGCCAATTATTCTAGATATATTGTGATGATCATATGTTACCAGCAGAAGGGTAGTGATAATTAATTGGGAATTGGTCTCTTCCCAATTATATTATTATTATTATTATTATTATTATTATTATTATTAAGCTTTATTTATAAAGCGCTGCAAAGTTACACAGCACTGTATATACAATCAATTAAAATAGATAAAATAAACCTGCCTATGATGTACATTCTATGAAATTAATTAAATGTAGTACATATTAATACATCTTACCATTCAAACAATAAAATCAGACAACAGATTAAAATAATATTGGATAAATGTCTGGGAACACCTCCCTGAACAGTATTGTCTTTAACTCCATTTTGAAGCTGGTTATTCTTTTGACCTACGTTAATTTTTGATTCCTGCTACTTTTTAAATTTTAAATATCCACTTTTCCAAACAGTTCATTACACTTAGAGAAAATGGTGCGTTAGTTTCCATGTGGGTGAAGGGGAGGGAAATATTTTTCTTTTAACAAAAGTCCCGAGGATAAGACAATGGTATCTTTTTCTTCCATGCAAAATCTTGCCACATTAATGTAGATTAGTTACTCGGTTTGAGAGATCCATTAAATGGAGCAGGATTCCTTCAGAGCGCCTTCTCAAGGGAAAGTGTATAGTTGCAAAACTACATTAGCTGCATGAACTGCTTTGCATATTATTGCTGGGAATAATACTGTAGGACAATCTTTTTATTATCATTATTATCAGCAGCCAGGGGAGCTTTTGAAGAGTCATCCTCTCATGCATCAGATTCTTCTGGGCCAAGGAATACACATTAAGTGATGACGTTAAACATATCATCGTAGCAGTGTAGTATAAGGCAAAAATAGCCCGAGTGAATTATTCCCACACTAACTCCTGAAAACAGCAGTGGAAGGTCTTGTGAGGGCCTTTCCCTCTATTTGTTCTCATAAACTGTTGAGTACTTTTTATGCTTTCTGTGGCACCAGCATTTATTTGTGGGTTGTTTTGGTGGAGACAGCTGATAGCCTTCCAACTCCATTCCTGTCTTTCCAGTGGCAGAGGAGCAATATCCACTTTCCCAGGTTCACATGTTTTGTTAGATTTTATTCACACTTAACTTTTAGTGGATTTTAAAACAAACACAGCTAAAGTCAGCTTCTGAAGCTCTGCCTGAAAGGCACAAGAAGGGCTCCCAGGAGTCTCTGCCTTCCTACAAAGCCATCTTATGACAGGCATCCTACTGTCTGAACCTTCTCCAAAGGATGGACATTATGGCCTTTATATTTGATTTTTCATGTTTCATATGGGATTCATGCCTGTTGTTTTTCTATTATTTATGGGAAATACCTTATTAGGGCTGCTAGATTGCAAACTTGAGGCAGCTCCTCTTTGTGTCGAAGAATTTCAGCCGGTGTTACTTGTCTCACAACTGGGTAGCAAACAAAACCTACTGAAATCTCCCATTTTATACAACTGTTAAAGGTATAGTACGTGTCTCCAGTTTTCAGTTTGGCAATCCAACATACAGAAGAAGGTTTTACAGGTGAATCAGGTGATTAAATTAAGAAAGTAAAACAGACATCTACATTTATTTATTTGTTTAGGAGGGCAAGAAAATTTAGAACATTCTTGCTGATTCTTCATAAATCATCTTATTCAGTCTCACCCTCTTCATTCCATGATCACAATATCTAGATTTTTGATGGAAAATAGAACATAACAGAGCAAGAGTTGATATGTACAATGCAGAGGCAAGGATACTGTTGAGTTATGCCAGACCAAGTGTCTGTTACAGTAGGCCCTAGGGTAAGCCCTTTCTTGAGGGGGTCATTTGGGGGATACCATTGAAAACTGTCTCCATCAGGAGAGCTGGCAAGGCAGCTTCTCCTCCTGATAAAGATGGCTGTTGCTGCTATCCTCCCTGTCCCATCATGCCAGCTATCTCCTCCTATGCCAGTATAACTTTTCCAGCCAATAGGATTGTATTCAGAATATCAATATAATCAACAAACTCAATTAGTCCACTAAAAATCATTGATTAACCTGATAGTGCTACTTTTAAATGTAAACACCTAAATCCAGTAGCTAGTCCCAGCTAGAAGAGACCATCACTGTTATTGCTGTAACTGTTATGTGACTTCAAGTTATTTCTGACTTCTGGCAACCCCAAAGCAAACATATCACTGTGTTTTCTTGGCAAGATTTGTTCAAGGGGATGTTTAGCCTGGAGAAGAGAAGGTTAAGAGGTGATATGATAGCCCTGTTCAAATATTTGAAGGGATGTCATATTGAGGAGGGAGCAAGCTTGTTTTCTGCAGCTGCAGAGACTAGAAGGCGGAACAATGGATGCAAGCTGCAGGAAAAGAGATTCCACCTCAACATTAGGAAGAACTTCCTGACAGTAAGGGCTGTTTGACAGTGGAACACACTCCCTCAGAGTGTAGTGGAGTCTCCTTCCTTAGAGGTCTTTAAGCAGAGGCTCAATGGCCATCTGTCAGGGATGCTTTGACTGGGAGTTCCTGCATGGCAGGGGGTTGGACTGGATGGCCCTTGTGGTCTCTTCCAACTCTATGATTCTATGATTCTAAGGGGATTTGACATTGCCTTCCTCTAAGGCTGAGAGAGTGTGACTTGCTTAAGGGCACCCAGTGGGTTTCCATGGCCAAGTGGCAGTTCAAATCCTGGTCTCCTGGAGTCCTAACCTGCTACTCAAGCCACTATACTTTTTAACTGTTTTAACACTAGTATTATTTAATTCTTCTTTTTTAAAACTTTGCTTATGTAATGTTAATGTAATATCCTTTGAGAAAGGCAGAATATAAATAAAATAAAATACATCACACTGGCTGTCAGAGGAGACCTACTGAATCCATTTCTTAATGGTAAGTTAACTCTTATGCAAACCCCATTGATTCAGTGGGTTTACTCTAACTGGGTTTAGCAATTGGAAATAGGCCAAAATACTTTTCAAACAATGCACTGACTTTATATTTAAGAGAGACTTTCGTGATGCCAACTTTGACATCATTCAGCACCAGGCAAAGGTCTTTTTGTTTGCCCAGGCACTTCAACATGTAGTATAAATATTTAAAGACAGCTATCATGTCTTCTCTTAATCTTCACCTCTCCAGGCTAAACATACCCATGTTTTTCAACTGGTCCTGACAGAACTTGGTTTCAAGCTCTCTTAATATCCTGTTTGCCCTCCTGCAGAAAGGCTCCATTTTGTCAATGATCTTTTTAAAAAGTAATGTCCAGAACTAGATATATTTTATAATTAAGTCACAGTTCAGACTAAGAGTGTTCCTGATTCTTTACTCAGCATCGTTTATGCAAAAAAAAAAAAAAGCTAGTAAAATGTGAACTAGACAATGCTACTGTTGGATGCATCTGTTGTTCGTTGACCAACTGAACCTAAAGGGTGCTCACTAGTGGCTCCTTTTCATCCTGGAGAGAAGTGACTAATGGATTGCCACAGGGTTCTGTCCTGGGCTCAGTGCTTTTCAACATCTTTATCAATAACCTGGATGATGGAATAGTGTATGTTTATCAAATTTGCAGATGACACAAACTTAGGAGGAGTAGCCAGTAATCCAGAGGACCAGATCACAACTCAAAATCTTAACAAATTAGGAAATTGGGCCAAAACTAACAAAACAAATTTGAGCACAAAGAAATTTAAGATTCTACACTTAGGCAGAAAAAAAATGAAAGGCTCAGATATATGACGGGTGACACCTGGCTTGATAACAGTACATGTAAAAAAAAAAAGATGTAGGAATCTTAGTAGATCACACTAATCATGAGTCAATATTCAACATAACTGTAGTGTTTGAGGGAAGTAATAGTACCACCCTATTCTTCTTTGGTAGACCACACCTGAAATACTGTGTCCAGTTCTAGGCACCACAATTCTAGAGGGATATTGACAAGCTGCCGTATGTCCGGAAGAGGGCAACCAAAATGGTGAAAGCTCTGGAAACCATGCCCTATGAGGAATGGCTTACAGAACTGGATATGTTTAGCCTGAGGAACAGAAATTAAAGTATGATATTCAGGGGTAGCTGTGTTGCCATTTAACAAATACAAACAAAAATCCATCAGTGATATCTTTATTGGCCAACTGAAATGCACAATATACTTGTTGCAAGCTTTCAAAGCTCCATGGGCATCTTCATCAGGCAACTTCAAGGCACACAACAAACAAACAAACAAACAAACAAAAACAACAACAAACCTGACATACTGTGAGATACCTTTGGAGTCTTAATCTTTTCATACACCCGTATCTGGAGCCAGGCATGTTCTTAGTAGGTCACAATGACCTTTGGAACACCGGGAGAATTTCCAATAAGAAGGACATGTGGACCCAAAGACATGTGAAGGACCTAGGCAATACCAAGATAAAAGCTGAATGGGCTTGCTAATCACTTTGTCCTCCCCTAGCTCTCTATTTATCCTCCTTTGCTAAAGTTATAGACAAAAGTGAGTAAGCCAATACTTCATACCTATCTCCTACTGTGTTCCCAGCCAATTTCCATATCCATATGTTCTGGGGTTGTCCTAAATCAATCTTTATTTTTGTTAATCTGAAGTTAAAGCCATCAGTTGTACTGGAATCCTATTCTTGATTCCCTGAGAAGACCACTAGGTCTTTGTTACTTTGCAGGAACTTTGAGGCTAGGATGTAAGATGTAAGTATCATTTCCATACCCTTTGTGCACAAAGTGTGTGTCCTCTACTCACTGCATCTCCCTCAGACTTCTTCTGAGTCACATCCCATTTTATGTGGTTCCTGACCCAGACAGATAAATATTACCCCCTTTACACCCCTAAACTCCACTATCCAGTTTCCATACCTGTATTTCGGTTAGCTCTGAGTGTTGTGTTTGTTTGAATTACTGTTGTGCGTTTTACTCTTGCAGATTTCTAAATAAAAACCTTCTTATTCACCCAAATGTGGATTCCTCTTCAATTAATACTAGTATAAATAGGTGGAAACAATCCTTAATGTTACCAGCCTTTTACAAGCTTCCTTGAGTTAAACAATTCCCCCAGCATTTAAAGAGAAGCTGATGCAGTTGGTGGAGACCTTCCAGTCCCAAATCTTCTGTTTGTTGAGTAACATGTGGCAAAAGAGCTATTTGACAGAGAACACCAAATATCTCAGAAAACAAAACAAACAAACAAACAAACAAAAAATCCCAGAATTCCATATGACTGAGCCATGGCAATTAAAGTGATGTCAAACTGCATCATTTCTGCCATGGAGGTGCAGCCATGGTTTGTGGAGCAATCCCTTCTCTGGCAGTTAAAGGAAAGCAGATATGTTCTTATCCACATTAATCTCTGCTCAAAAAGCTGTTCCGTGCTGAAGTCATTATTATATTTCACCAGCCCGTAAAGATAGGTAGCATTAATCAGCAGCTAATTTTTTTTTATGGACAAAGCAATTATTCTAAATAGTTGGAGGCCAGGGTTTCCTGCTACGGTGCTTTTATTTAATTCTCATTTGAAGGAATGCTTTCTTAACTTCAGTCAATAAAAATGAGTAGATCGAGAAAGCAATAGGTCTTCGTTAGAAGCTCATGCTAAGCTATCATCCATAACTAACATTATTCAACATTTAAATCTAATACCTTCATTAACTCTTTCATTTATGTTAATTATGAACTTTCCTGGGCCTTCTTTGATTGATATTCTACCTGTGAACTATATTTCCTCTCGTTAATTCTTCCTGTTAGTCAGAACACTTTGCACTGTCATCACAAGATTTAAGATGGCATTCTAATCGTTTGACTTTGACCTTTGTAAAATAGGAGTTCTTAAAGTACAACGTAGATACCACCACATTTTCTAGGTAGGCTTCATAGATTCTCAGAAACTGTCTTCTCTTCCCTAATACTCTTTTTTATTTTTTTGGCCAGGAGGTGGGGAAGAATTCCAGGATGAAAACACTGCCTTTTTTGGTTGGACAATACTTTTTATTTGGATGTTTTATTCTGTGCAAGTGGGGTTGATGCTTACTGTACTCATATTTAAAGACATCAGCAGGGCCTGTCCTCTGGGTAACATTATCCACTAACAGCAGGGCCTGCCCCCTATGATATCACAAAGAGCCATCCCTAGGTCTCCATAAACCCCAACTGCTCCAATTTGAAAGGGACATTCTCAATTAATTTTCAATTGACCCACATTTTCAAATGCTTTTTAAAAAGTCCCAATTTTCCTCTCTTCCTCCCATTTCCCCCCTTTGTCCTCAGCTTACTTCATTTGCTGCAAACTAAATTCCAATTAACTCAGCAGAGAAGATTAGAGAGAGCAAAATCTTGCCTTGTGCATTCTTCCACGTGTGTTCCAATTATTATTTAGGAAACATTGGTGGGTATGCATTTATGTTTCAACTTTTAAATTGTTAGAGTTGACTTTATTGTACATGTTCCTAAGGCAGCCTGTAAATATTTCAATAAAATCCATCAAATGATTTTGAAAACTGCTTTTCCACTTTGAACTCTGTTTGTTGCAAACGAAGTAAGCTGTGTGGACAAAGGGGAAAAGTGGGAGAAAGAGAAAAAAAAATCTGAAAATGTGGGCCAATTGAAGGTCAATAAAATCATTCAAAAGTTGTGTTGTAAGGCTTGTACATCCCTTTCAACTAAATGTGCATGTGAAGTATGGTGGGGTTATGCTATCTTTCTTTGCCCCAGGAGTGTAGCTACTGGTAGGAGGGGGGCAAAATAAGAAAATTTTGCCCCTAATAAGAATTCTGATCCCCAATTACATTTTCTGTAATTCCCCAAATTTCTAGCATTGCTGTAACTTAACACTTAAGTTGAACGTTTAGAAAATCTGACTAAGAGTAGATAATTAGTTAAATCTCCTGGTCTATTTTGCCAGCTATTCTGGCAAAAGTGCCTTATTGTTAGTCACTATGACTAACAAGCAATGACATCACTAGGGTTGTTGTCACTGCAGTACGGTAACTCATGCTGTTATCCCCAGGCTCAGAGCCATAGATCTATGGAAGAGAAAAGCTTTGGTCTACTTGCCATCAATGGCTGGCAGACTGAGCCACCCAAAGGGACTGTCCTTGGTGGCGCAGTGGTTAAATGCCTGTACTGCAGCCACTCACTCAAAACCATAAGGTGGCGAGTTCAAGACCAGCAAAGGGCTGAAGCTCGACTCAGGCTTGCATCCTTCCGATGTCGCTAAAATGAGTACCCAGATTGTTGGGGGGCAAATAGCTTACAATTGTAAACCGCTTAGACACTCCTTAAGGGTATGAAGAGGTATATAAATGAAGCTGTTTGTTTTTTTGTTTGTCCATGTCCTGGGTTGTTCTGGTCTACCTGCCTTGTTTGCAAGTCCCCCAAAGGATCCAGTTGCCATTTGGCAATAGAAGAGGCAGTGGCATCACTGGGGGGGGGGTGCAAGGGGTTCAGACCACACCAGGTGACACCCTAAGGGAGGGGTCGACTGCCCCTCAAATGGGATGAGGCTCAGTGGGAGGAGAAAGGAGAAGCACCAGGTTTCTTTTAAATTTAAATTTATTTTTTTAATTAAATTAATTTTTATTTTTGTATTCTTTTAAATTTTTTCTTTAAAAACATCACCAAATGTTCCCTTTAACTACATGAAAATATGTATATATAAATACATTTATGCTGTGCATATGATAGTGTAATTTAAAGACATAATTTTAATTCTGCCAGCTGTTTATGTCACAACTAGTACCATGACACTCTGGGATAATTAGAAATTACCGTTTATGAGTAACATTAGTACAAAAAACATCACTAAGGATTTTGTATGGTGTGGTATGGAAAAAGATCAATGGGGAGCGTGTGACACCATGAGCTACCACACTGGGTGAAAACAAACCTAGTGATGCCACTGAGGAGACGCCTCCAGAAGTTTGTGGTGGTGTGCCGAAAGTGTCCCAGCCAGCCTCCTTGCCACATCCGGACATGGAGACAGGATCCTTCCCAGGACTCGGTCCACCCACTGAGGCATAATGGTACACTCCACACTAGAAGGCAGATACCACCCTCTGAGATATCCCTCAGTGTGGTCTGCACTCTCACAGGCCTTAACAATAGCCCTGGTAATGGGGGTCCATTCTTCTGTTGATAGGGACATAGCAGTTTCCTCCCGACTTGCAGTGGATGATGCTAGTAAGTCAGGATTGGGGGATTTTTAGAAACCCTACATACTCTTTACATTATTAGCTGCATAGGGATTTTGAATACAAACCAGTTATGAAAGTGGAGCTCTGAGCTGGTCTTTTGTAACTGCAATTGTGAATTCCACCCCTAGTTTTGGAACCAAAATAAAACTGCCAGGCAAAATTTCCAAGGGAATGTAAACACAGCCAATATAAGAGTTCCAGGTGTGGACAATTTTCAATCTCTCACTCTCTCAAAAGCTAGAAATTTGAGGGTTTCAAGGGGAGGGGGAGCAGAATTGGCACCTTTTTCATTCTCCTCTGCTCTGCCTTCATTCCTGACCGTCTACATAGTGCCCCTCTTTCACACAAACCAGAAGTAATATCTATAAAAACTGCAACCAATTCTTGAAGGAGTAAGGGTGAAGGGGAGAAAACCCTTGAACTTTCATGACCATGGATATGGAATTACTCTTGTCTGTACACTGGAACATTCTGTGCTTGCAAAGTACATGCTCATTTTGTGTCTGAGGGACCACAGCCAATTTATGTTAAGTCTCACATCAGTACAAATAGAAAATTGCAGTGAACAGAAGGGATTTCCTAACCAAATTCTTGGGAAGATGATGGGGTGGGTGTAAGAAGGAAAAGGAACCATGCAAAATTTGCCTTTTCACTGGGCTAGCCCTTTGGATGAAGTCAGTCCCAATCCAGTTTGCCAGATGTTATGATGTTTTTCTCTGCCAAGATTGACATGTAATAATTTAGTTTTAGGATTTAGGAAATGTATGAATTGTGTCTATTTTTAAACAGATCTCTGTTGAAATCCAGCAAGTGGAGTATTCAGCAGGGCTAGGCTCTCTCTCTCTCTGTGTGTGACTATATGTAATCATAGTACTGTTAAACTGAGCTTAAATTTATTTATTCCATATATCATTTTTCTCAGTAATCTACTCAAAGCTACTTACAAAATCATATCCAAACAGAGTAATCTTAAAACTAAAAATCATTATAAAATTGTTATAAGAGCAATAAGCAGTGGCATTTAAAAAAACCAAATAAACCACTAATTACAGTAATTACAGTGTCCTGAGCCTTGAAAATAAAATCACACTGTTCGCTTTTAGCTTTTCAATTATGTTTTAAATGTTCTTTAAATTAATGTTAATTGTGACTTTTCTTAATATAATTGTTTGCTTAATTGCTTTTTTAAACCTTTGTGTAATAAGGTTTTAGTTGAACTTCGTTATAAATTGTTGTAAACTGTCTTGGATCACATTTTGTGAAAAATGTGGGTATATTGATTTAATAATAATAATAATAACAATAATAATAATAATAGTTTTTATTTATAGCCCGCCCCTCTGAACAAACAATCGGGGCGGGTTACAACAGAGTTAAAACAGTACAAAATTAAAAACAATCCCATCCCAACTCCCACCCCTTAAAATAAGATTAAATTAGTTATGAATTAAAACACAATACCAAAATATAAAACAATTCCTTAAAAACAAAATTCCTGGGGCTGTATGGGCAAGATTAAATATGAAAAGAGAAGAGCTGGACAAAAAAACTAACACATGGGGTTTGGAGCTGGGGGAAATTAAACAACGTCTAGGAAGGCCTGCTGGAAGAGATGAGTCTTTAAGGCTTTTTAAAAACCTTCAATGGATGTTATGAGACATATCTAATTCGGCAGGTCAATCCACAGCTTGGGGGCGATAGCTGAAAAGGCCCTCTGGGAGGTCTGCACCAGCCTGGTCTTCATGGGCTGTAGCAGGTTCTGCCAAGAGGACCGGAGTGTGTGTGTGTGGGAGGGTTCATACGGGAAGAGGCGGTCCCACAGATAGGATGGGCCTAAGCCACGTACCACACGTACCTTGTATTGTGCCCGAAAACTAATTGGCAGCCAGTGGAGAGTTTTAAGCACTAGTGTTATGTGCTCTCTCCTAGATGTTCCAGAAACAAGCCTGGCTGCCATATTTTGAACTAATTGTAGTTTCCGGGTTAAGCACAAGTGTAGCCCCATGTAGAGCACATTACAGTAGTCCAAGTGTGAGGTTACCAGCATGTGTACCACAGTTTCCAGGTCCCTCATGTCCAGGAAAGGGAGCAGCTGGTGTATCAGCCGAAGATGGTAGCAGGCACTCCTGACTTCGCATTCACCTGACTAGTCATGTGAAGCGATGAATCAAGAAGTACCCCCAGACTGCAAACAGAGTCTTTCGAAGAGAGTGTGACTCCATCTAGGACTGGAAGTTGTAGTCCCAAACTTGGTTTCAGTCCTGTAACTATGAATACCTCCATTTTGTCTGGATTGAGTTTCAATCTGTTTTCCCTCATCCAGTCCATTACCACTGCAAGACAATCATTTAGAGGAGACACACCACCTGAAGTCTGAGCAGACAATCTAGTCATGGAGAGGTATATCTGAGTGTCGTCAGCATACTGAAGACACTGAGCTCCATGCCTCCGAATGATCTCACCAAGCAGCTTCATATAAATATTAAACAGCATCGGGGACAGGATGGTGCCCTGAGGGACACCACAATTAAGCTCGATTTTGGAAGAGCAACTGTCCCCTAGCCTCACCCTTTGAGATCTGCCAGAGAGAAAGGACCGGAACCACCAAAGTGGAGTGCCGCTAATCCCTAACTCTCTCAGCCGATCTAAAAGGATGGAATGATCTCTAGTATCAAAGGCTGCTGAGAGATCCAAGAGCACCAGCAGGGTCACACTACCCCTGTCGATGCTCAGGCGGAGGTCGTCTGTCAGAGCACCCATAAATAGATTAACAAGTTCCCTCCTGTTTTCTTAAATACAAAATGTTGCATTCCCTTCTAACTCATTTTCAGTCTGAATCTACAGTATTTTGAAATGGAACCAATGGTTTGGGAGCTATTTTTGTTATGTGAATTCTTATCTGTCATATAAAATGATGATGTAAAATCATCATGAAGTGTCTTTGTTATGCCTCAAGATAATAGTTTAGTATTCACTCAAGAGATGCATAAGTAATTACAGTTACTAACTGCATTTGGTTCATGTCTGCTTTCTCCTGATAATTTCAGTTGTTTTGAGAAAGAATTAGACACAATCATGGGGATAGATTTGTTAGCAATAATTGCTATACATAGAAGAATTGTACACTAATATCCAAAATGTTGGTATTAGAAGTCTCATCATTTTGCATTTGGTATCTTTTTCCCCACCAGTTTAAAAATGGATAAGAGATTAAACTTCTATTTGAATTTCATATGGAGGACTGTATCATAAATTGACACTATAAGTTATCTGCATGTACTTAAGGATGTCAGATTTTGGAAATAGGTTCAGGGTAGAGGTGGTATAATACTCAATATATCATTTTATCCTGAAGATGCATACCAATTTTATTTCCAGAAACTCATCTCATTAAAATACATCAAGGCAACACATTATCCTCTTTCATAACATATTACAAATGCAATATGGAGTTAATGTTCTCTTTACTGTCACCTCATCTGACCAGACAGAAGCTTTGATCAGTCAACAGTAAATAGCTACCATTATAGGGGTTTTTTTTTTTTTGGGGGGGGGGGTTTCAGGCTATGTGGCCATATCCTAGAAGAGTTTATTCCTGATGTTTTGCTAGTATCTATGGCTGGCATCTTCAGAGAATGAAGATGCCAGCCACAGATGCCAGCGAAACATCAGAAACAAACATGGCCACATAGCCCAAAGAATCCACAAAAATCTATGGATGCCGGCCATGAAAGCCTTCAACTTCACATCGGATATAGTTACCATTATGTTTGAACATTCAACCAGGATATGCCTGATGAACAGTCCTGTAGATTACATGAATCTTTGGTCTAATTCTTATGTGTGTTGTTTGCCTTCAAGCTGTTTCTGACTTATGGCGACTATAAGGCTAACCTATCATGGGCTTTTCTTGGCAAGAATTGTTCGGAGAAGGTTTGTCATTGCCTTCCCCTGAGGCTGAGAGTATGTGACTTGCCCAAGGTCACCCAGTGGGCTTCCATGGCTGACCTGGGAATCAAACCATTGTTTCCAAAGTTGTAGTCAGTACAGATCACTACTCCATGGTGGGTCGGTTTAACTCTTATGTGTTCCTATACTATTTACATGGCCCATTTCTCTCTTTCCTGGCTCTTTTAGCAACCTTGGCCAAAATGTTAATCAGCTGCCTGCCCTGCTCCATCTTTTTTGGACCAAGAAATTGTTTTTATGCCCTAAACATGTCTGTTTAAGCCTGACCTCTAACAGTTAATGGCTATCCCCACAACTGGAAGCACCGCAGGGCTCTTCCATACTTTCTTCTAAGGTAACATGAGATTGTCCACACTGAAAGTTGTGTTATGATGGGGGCAGGGGATAAGGCAGTCAAAGTAGCATTGGAATGAGTAAGACATTGACCATATTCTTTTGAATAAGGCATCATGTAATATAGTGAGAATTTGTTGAAGTCTTTGTCACCTGCCAACACTGTCTCAGTGGGGTACCAAAATTCTGTAGCAGCCACTACAGAATGTCAAGCAGTATCGAAATGCCATCTCCAAGGCAACATGGAGACACACATTCCAAGCATCATTTACCCAGGGATTTAAAGTGCCTTGTACTTTCAGCTTGGAGTTGTATATTGGCCAAGAGAGTGTCTAGTTGTTTGGACTCAAGTCGATGCCAGAAGAAGTGATAAGTGTTCATCTAGCAGATTCATAAAAGTCATAGAAGTCTTGGCTTTTAGACAAGCACTTTGAAATGAATTTGGTCTACAAATGTAAATGGGAGGGGGGATGGCTTCCCCTCCCAAAATTCTGGGAAGGCTTCCCAGATGTGCTCAGCCTCTGCAAGAGCTGGAAAGGTTTGCTGTAGACCTGGATCTGTATGGTTAATACAAACATGATGTTGGCACAAATATGTCTCACATGAAGAACTTTTCATTCTGCCTTCTTAAAAACATCTCTCCTGTTCCTCAGTCTTTTATAAACTAGTTGATTCTGGCTTTTAGTGCTATGCATGGAGAGAAACCACAGTTCATAGATTTCTTTCATAAGTACTTATCCAGATGCAGTGCTGGCATGACCATTAGGCAGTATGAGACAGCTGTCTTAGACAGTAGATGTAGTGATATCCTCCTAGCTTTTCTCTTGAGCTCCCTAATCACTGATCTCTGTTGGAGGACAAACAGGTACAGTGGGCCTTGGGTATCTGCTGGGGTTTGGTTCTAGGACCCCCTGTATATAATTAAAATCTGTAGATGCTCAAGTCCCATTACATACAATAGTGTAGTAAAATGATGTACCTTATATATAATTGCAAAATCAAGGTTTGCTTTTGGGATATTTTAAAAAATATATATATTTTAAAACTGTGAATGATTGAATCCGTGGATGCAGAATCCATAGATATAGAGGACTTACTATTCCCACTACATTTTGTTTTGAAGTGTGATGCGGGCTATATGATCCTCGTTCACACTCAAATCGACTTCTGATTCTCGTCGGATCGATTAGTGGAGGAAAGGACCGGGTTAAAAGCAAATAGCCTGGGCTTTCCTAACACTAGTTTTAAAGAGGTCTTTTTTTGGAAAACATGATTCTGAAGCGTTTCCAGTAAGTGGGAACGCTGGTCAGAATTGTGGTTTTTTTTTTTGGGGGGGGGGGAGGGGGGTATTGATCGCAAAATCAATCTTGTGCATTTGCAATCTTGTTCATTTGTGATCATGTGCATTTGTGATCCTGTGCATTTGCAATCTTGTGCATTTGTGATCAGTATAATGAAGAAAAAGAAAACACACACACACACACTTGCTCCTGGGGGGTCCTTCCTTTCTTCCTTCCTTCTCCCCTTCCTTCCTTTTTTTCTCATTTTCTTGATTATACTGATCACAAATGCACAAGATCACAAATGCACAAGATCACAAATGTGCAAGATCACAAATGCACAAGATTGCAAATGCATAAGATTGATTTTGCGATCAATACCCCCCCCCCATAAAAAAAATTCCCCTGCGGGAAGGGGATGGGGTGTTAAGGGCTGTCACTCTACATGGCAGCTCCAGTGGGAACAAAAAGCATTCCCAGCTAAGAAAGCGGTTCCAAACAAGGCCCCTTTTCATAGTGTGAACGAGGGGCCTTTTGGAATCACTTTCATAAGCGGACCACAGCCCGGTTCCAATGCGGGTTTTTCCACAGGTGGGAATTGGCCCTATATATGCCACTTAATTTGCTCTGTACCCACAAGGTAGCCTGAGTTACTATGGAGGACCTTGTTCTATCAGGTGGCTTGAACATAGATTCAATTGATAATCCATCTGACCTCTGTACATGGCAGAGTTCAGCAACCATGATGTTCTTTGTCTCAGGCATACCTTGCAGCTATTCTGATTTGGCAGGGACAGTCCCAATTAATCCTCTGTCATTCCAGTTTTTGAGATGCTGTTAAAATATTTCCATCTCTCTTCTTCTCACTTCTCCCCTTTGCCCTCAGTTTTTTTCATTTGCTGCAAACTGAGCTCAAAGTGGAAAGGTAGTTCACAAGTAACAGGGGTGAGGGAGAGGAGAAGCTGGAATCTTATGCCTTCCCAGTAGGTTCAGGCAAAAACAAACTGTTGAAGCTGCCTCTAGCTTGTGTGTTCTTCTTCAGAAAGAACTTTGGCCATCTTGACCCCACTCTGATTTTCTTGGTCACACATGTCCCAGTTTTCACTGTACCTGATGATGCAATAGATCTTAGTTGCTACTATAGCTTTTAGCGTACTGTGTTGTTTCTGCTTCTTCACAGAATAGAAACAAACTTGAATACTGCTCTGGGTTAGTTAGATTTATCTCTTATGTGTTGATTGTGGTCTCCACAGTTCAAGACAGTAAGTCTTGGATTCTATTACCAGTAATGTTTGATTCTGGGACCATTATTTTTAAAAAAAAAAAATTAAAAAAGAAAGTAATGAGCTTAAAATAGGTTGAACAGTTTTTATTTATATCAGCTCTATGTCACACTATGGCCTTTTTAGTTACCTATAGTGCATTTGGAACATTATATACAACTTTGTCCATCTCATCGTCAGAAGGATGTCATAAAGCTGGAAAAGGCTTTAGAAAAGGTCAGGCAATTGGAATACCTTTGAGGAAAGAGGGAAGCATTTGAGATTTCCTACTTTAGAAAAATGACAACAAAATGACTGATGCGACAGATGTTTATAAAATTGTGCATGGTGTGAAGAAAACAGATAAGGAAAATTTGCTTGTACTTTTACAAAATATTTGAGGTCCCTTAGTTGGATGGACACTAAAGTGGATAGCTTTAAAAGGTGAGGAAATAATGGCTGGCTCATCACATTTTTCTTTTCAAGGTGATAGACAAAATGATGACCCTGTCCTATATTGAGTGATTGGGTTGGCAGTTGAATATTTGCCATGGAATATCAATTTCTACCCAACCTGGTACACACAGCATTGTCTTTAAATGGAGAAGAATGGTCAAAGCCTTCAAGAGGAACCCCCAAAGGACTGCTGTTGCTGTTCCCCTGCATCTGTCAGCTGAGGCAATTGCCTTACTCTGCTTAATGGTAGGGTTAGTCCTGAATGAGTCAAATCCATTGAAGATCCTTCTATCAAGAATTCCAAACATATGTTACTCATATGCAGGGCACTCAAACATTGAAGAAAAAATAGAGCCATACTTCTGGCCCAACCCAACATCTCAAGCTCAGTCATCATAGCTAGTTACCACAGTGTGATTCACATGTCTAGCCCACTCAAGCAGTGAAGTAAGAATGGAACCATGCTGTTGACCTTGTTGTGAATGTCATGTATCTATGCCACACCCCTGATGCCCAAATGCTAAACATGGCTCATCAGGTAAAGGACATACAAAGATTCTTTTACAAATGGACATCAGGACTGGATGTGGATTTCAGGGCTGTGGGCAACTAGCCATGATGCTTAAGTGGAATCTCTAAGTTCTGACATTGTATGCCAGTGAATGGCAATTGCTTAAGTTGTGACACTTATATTCATGTTCTGTTGGTGAGTTTGACTGGTGGCTGTTGTGGAAAATTCTGTGACGGGATGGAGAATCTCCAGCTTTTGCTGGAAGCCAACAGCCCCTCACATTCTGCCAGCCCTAGTCCAATACCATCTGAAGGGTTACCCACACCTTCTTTGTGCTACACTAGCTTTCTTCTTATGTCATTTTGTAAATTCTGAGGATGATGATGTGTGGCAAGAGATCTTTTTTCACTTCAATGAACCCTTTTATTTCATTCTTCCTTCCCATGAAATCACCAATCTCAGTTGTGGTTTGGGGTGGAAAATGTCTCTAGGGAACGCCTTCTTTTTTGTCCCAGAGGGCCCCTTAAAAGAATTCTCATCCCTTCCAGATTCCCACATCGGTCCCTTTTTATTCAGGCTTTAAATGAAAAACTGGGAATCTTTTGCCCTTAATGAACAAGTGTTCCCATTCATTTGCTGGATAATGTCAAACTCTGTCTTAATAAATTCCATATCCCCCCTTACTGCGAGAGCATTGTAGCTGAACCAAACTTTATCAAATGTAAGTATGATTTATGAATGCTGCCGAATATTGTTTTATCCCAAGTTGGCATGTGAGATGATGCTTGTTTTGGATAGAAAGTGACCCATATCTAAAAAAGTCAGTACTCACATACACTCACATGGACATTTCAAAGGCACTTTCCCTCCCACCCTTCATGGTGTCTTTTCTGCAGCCCTGTAAGAAACAAAATGAACAATGTGTGCAAGTGTGTGAAGGCAAGAAAGACATCCCACAGGCTAAATCATCTGCATTAAGGGTTGCTACATTTTCACCTACTGCCAGTCTTTAGAACCATGACCCATCATGCCAAATACAGCCCTACTGCCATATCAGAGCTGGCTCAAGAACAGAATTATGCATCTCCAGTTGTTTTGCTGTTTGCTTACCAGCGCTTACCATGGGGGAAGCACACGTGTGTGAAAGCCTGGTATGCTTCCTCAACATCAGGGAATCATCGGCTCCCTTCTAGCATCACTGAATCATTTGGGGAGAGGCAATTTCCTCTGAATGCTAAGTTTCCATTCAGAGGAAATTCCCTCTGCCTGAATGATTCAGTGATGCTAGAGGGGAGCCGATAATTCCCTGATATTGAGGAAGTGCACCAGGCTTTCACACACACACACACACACACACACACACACTTCCTCAATGTTTCAGCAATGATTTACCAGCACTTAAGTGCTGGTATGAAAATCTAATATGACTGCTATAAACCAAGAAGAGTGTCTAGATCATGATGGCCTCATGACATGGCTCAAAATCCTGCACCAGGACTTGTAACATAAATGTCTGCCATCACCGAACTAGGAAACATCCCTCTTTGCAGAATTATTTTGCTTCCTTGTTGCATATCTGGCTATAGTAATACACCCAGTTGCTTCCCAGCTCTCCTCCTCCTCCACTCTCCCCCAGCCACAACATGCTTGCGGGGGGGGGGGGTGTTGTAAAACAAAAAAAGCAGATGTTCAGTGGATTTTGGTTGCTGCATGATGGCAGGTGGAGAATTCTGACCTTCACAATGACCAAGGAGGAGAAGGAGGAAAAGGAGGAGTAATAGTAATAGTACTTCTCTATTCTGCTTTGGTCAGACCTTGCCTGGAGTACTGTGCCCAGTTCTAGGCACCACAATTCAAGAAGGATGTTGACAAACTGGACCATGTCCAGAGAAGGAGAACCAAAATGCTGAAAGGCCTGGAAACTATGCCCTATGAGGAGTAGCTTAGAGAGTTAGAAATGCTCAGCCTGGAGAAAAGAAGGTTAAGTGGTGATGTGAAAACCATATTTAAATGTTTGAAGGCATATTTGAAGGGATGTCATATTGAGGATGGATTTATTGTTTTCTGCTGCTCCAGAGATTAGAACATTGAGCAGTAGCATCAAACTAAAGGAAAAGAGGTCTCACCTTAAGGTTGGGAAGAACTTCCTGATGGTAAGAGCTGTTTGATAGTGGAATACATTGCCTCAGAATGTATTCTGAGTCTCCTTCTTTGGAAGTTTTTACAGAGAGGCTGGATGTCCATCTGTCGGGAGTGCTTTGATTTTGTATTCCTGCATGGCAGGGGGTTGGACTGGATGGCCCTTGTGGTCTCTTCCAACTCTATGTTTTTATGATTCTAAGAAGAAGGAGAAGATATTTGCAGGCATAAATCAATCTTACACCTGTGTATCTCTAACAGGATGCCACTCATGATTGGCAGAGTGCATTTGACTTAACAGCTCCCATGTTCTTCAAGCCTGACTACCAAACACAATGGACAACTAGACCATGACAAACACAAACTGCTATCCCCTATGTCCTCTGAAGAATTTGATTCTGGTGCCATACAGCATGCTGGAAAAAACATACAGCTTTGTTTTTTAAAAATACAAAAGTAAAAAGCCAGGGATGTAGCCCTTGAAAGTCCTTAATACAGGCCTGCAACAAATTCAGATAGATGGGTAGAAAGTCCAGAGGAAGACAGACATAGAAAGTCAGAAGGTTGGGTTCTGGTATCATAAGTTATAATTTATTAATTGTGCACAGTACACTGTTCCAAGCTCTGGAAATCTTTACATGGCTAAGAAATTGTGGGAGACTAAATCCCACCATTTCACCACCACAAATGAGGCATATGCTTTACCCCACCACCACACTCATCTATGAACAAAAATATGGGCAGACAGTTAAAGCAATCAACATCAAAAAAGCTCATAATGTTCAAGGTGTTCAAATAAATGTTTATAACTTTGCCACTTTGAGCATCATTAGCTATTCATTACTTTTCTTATACCAGATAATTAGGAGACAGAAAGTTGATGGAGGAGGAGTATATGAGGCAATAAATGGCTTCCAGAGATGCTTCAGTGCCAAGGGGAAGCATAAGATATTTTATAACTGCAACCTTATTTAATCACTGCACAGAGTCCATTCTCCCACTCTTGATGTGGGTGTTGTTATAACCCAACAAAAGGATGGAAAATTCACAAGAAATGCATCCTAAAACAACAGCAGCAGCAAAGAGAGTTGGCCAAAGGGCTTATTTTCTTTTCCCTTTTTGTAGGTTGAAAAGTGTAGGCAGCTTATCAGAGCCAGTGCCTATAAAAGAAGCTGAGTTGCTTCCATGTGGCTCCATCACCATGTTGCTCTGCTATTGCAATCATATGGAATGAACTGATTTGGTAGCTTGCTATTGCTTTGTCACTGTGCCCTTGCAATGACAGTGGTATTGCTGGTAAACTGGTAATGTAAATGGCGGCATAGTGGATGGTTAATAATACAATAATACAAATATTTTATTTGTTCCAGTAACTTGGAAATGTTACTCTTTGGACTACAATTCCTAGAATCCTTAGCCATGGACCATTCTGGCTGGGATGCTCTGAGAGTGGCAGTTCTCTCCAGCATAATTTTTCTGAACTCTGGTTTTCACTTTATCAAAGCAGTAGAATTGCCCTAAAATTACAGAGTGGAAGGCAAGTGTACTGTGGCCTTGGCTACTTACTGATGACAGAGAAAACTAGGGTTGATAGGTTATTATAAGAGATGAGGCTTATTTGAGGGCCATGAAGCTTTTTATTTTTATAAATATTGCACAAGATGCCCCCCTACCAAACACTGCATTTTGAAGTATGGATTCTTCATAAAGATAGAAATGTGTCAATATTTGAAGGGATGTCATATCGAGGATGGAGCAAGCTTGTTTTCTGCTGCTCCAGAGACTAGGACATGGAGCAATGGATTCAAGTTACAGGAAAAGAGATTCCACCTAAACATTAGGAGGGACCTTCTGACAGTAAGAGCTATTTGACAGTGGAAAAACACTCCCTCAGAGAGTGGTGGAATGCCCTTCCTTGGAGGTCTTTAAACAGAGGCCAGATGGCCATCTGTCAGGGATGCTTTGGTTGTGATTTCCTGCATGGCAAGGGGTTGAACAGGATGGCGCTTGGGTTCTCTTCCAACTCCTATGATTCCATGTATCTATGATTATATGTGGGCATCATGTAAATTATAAATGTGGGCAATATGATAATTTTACAGAGATATGCATTGCTAGGTTAACTGAAATAATATTTTCATTTGGCATTTAGATAGAACACATACTTGTTAGTAGCTACTTATGGATTGTCAACCCCACATGTCATGACTTTCAACAGCCCATTTTTGCTACTTTGAAAACCTGGAAACACTAGAGTAGACTCACTGGGACAGTGGTAAATTGGTAATTTGTGTAAATTCCATTGATTCAATGGACTTAATTCAGATGGGAATAACAATAGGATTAGGCCCAAGATTGCTCATTTCTTTCTTTGCCACTGAAGAGCATTGTTGTCACCTAATTAATTTTCACTTCCATCTGCTTCCATGGCCAACTTTTTCTATCAGCTGCCTGTGAAGATCTGATGGGTAGTGTGAGAAACTATTCCCTGGAAAATGCATTCCTTCACAAATCCCTAAGGGATAACATAACTTATATAGCTATTTGGACAAAAAATAAAAATCCACGACATGTTGAAAATAACAAAATGAAAAACACTAATTGAAAGAGATTTCTGTTCTTCTCCAGTCTCTATGAATAATTTAGCGACTTTATTTTCTTATTTACTTATATCCTACCTTTCTACAAAAAAATGACACTCACAATAGCTAACAACAATAAAAGGCAAAGAAATGTAATTGTAAAACATACAAAGAAATTATAAGCACAATTAAGAAAGGGAATACAGTACCCAGCCAGTTACTACCCTTGCTCACAGAATCATAGAATCCAATCCTAGACTTCGAAGGGACCCCAAGGGCCATCCAATCCAACCCCCTGTCATGTAGAAACTCACAGCCAAAGCACCCCCATCAGATGGCCATCCAGGCTCTATTTAAAAACCTCCAAATAAGGAGACTCCACCATCATCCAAGGCAGTGATTCCACTGTCAAACAGATCTTAATATCAGAAGGTTCTTCTTCATGTTTAAATGGAATCTCTTTTCCTGTAGTTTGCATCCATTACTTCATGAACTAGTTTATGGGGCAGCAGAAAACAAGCTTGCTCCATCCTCGATATGACATCCCTTCAAATATTTACACATGGCTATCATGTCACCCCTAAATTGTCTCTTTTTCAAGCTACACATATCCAACTCCCTAAACCGCTCCTATTAGGTTTCCAGATATTTCACCATTTTGGTTACTCTCTTCTGGACACAGTCCAGTTTGTCAACATCCTTCTTGAATTGTGGTGGCCAGAACTTGACACAGTGTTCAAGGTGAGGACTGATCAAAGGAGAAGAGTGGTAGTATTACTTCCCCTGGTAGACATTATAATCCTACTGATGCAGTCTAAAATTGCATTGGCTCACATTGCTGACTCATGTTCAGCCTGTGGTCCACTAAGGCTCCTAAATCCTTTTTGCAGCTACTGCTGTCAAGCCAGGTGTCCCCCATCCAATCTGAGCCTCTCATTTTTATTGCCCAAGTGTAGTATTCTACATTTCTCTCTATGGCAATTCATTTTCTTAGTTATGGCCCAGCTTTCTAATCTGTTAATGTCATTTTGAATTTGGTTCCTGTCCTCTGGGGAATTAGCAACCCCTCCTAATTTGATGTCATCTGAAATTTTCATATGCATTCCCTCTATTCCATCATTGAAGTCATTGAAAAAGATGCTGAATAGCACTGAGCCCAGAACAGAAACCTGTGGCACCCCACTAGTCACTTCTCAATTCATATATATACATCAGTTTATACTCTAGCACCTCAGATGTGTGTGTGTGTGTGGTGTATGTGTGTGTGCAAGCATGCTTTTTTTTTGGGGGGGGGGATAATAGTGAATTGTCCCTCCAAATAATAATTCTGCCCCTACCATTAATATTTTCCTTCCTGAATTTCTAGCATTGAAGAAATGTAAAAACCTCAGATTATTATTTAGAAACACAGTTTAGGCAACCAAAGGGAACTGACAGGCAAAATTCCCATGGGAATGTGAACAGAGCAAATAGCAGAGTCATAGGTGGGAATGATTTTAAAAATGGCACTCCTCAGCACTGAATGGGGACAGCCTGGGGACGGGTGCCAGAATTGGACCTTTTTGTGGATGCTTGGGTGTGCGATAAAATCCGTTCACGCGTGCCCACGAGAGTCCCATCCCTGTCCCCATAACGGGGGAAAAAATGAATGTGATAAAGTCCAGAGTCTCACTCTTTGCAATGCTAGACGTTTGGGGACTGAAGGGAAATTTCATCTGGGGGACAGGATTCTCATAGGGTGGAATAATGCATACATGTTGACACATCCCTTTTGCCTGAATAAAAATGGATTTGCCAACCCATAGAAGGACAAAGAGAGTAAAGCTCCCTGTCCTGAGGCTTGATGCAATGCAGCTCATTGCTTCTCTCCTTCTACTTTAATATTTTTTCTGTTTAGTTTCTCTCTGTCCTATGCATATTAAAGAACAAGAAATCCATTTAGCCATGGGCAGGACAAAGGCCTCTGATATTATGGATGTAAATCTTCATTTATTGCATTCATGCTTTCAAGAATAAATAATTTCTTCAACAGTTTTTTCCCCCACACTACATGGCATTGCAAGAACTTTTACACAGTTCTTGATAACTTTATGCACTGTGGGAACTTCCACATGTGCAGGCCTATATAGGCTTGTATAGTCTCACCTGAAATCCTGCAGAATTTCTGGTCCCATGAGATTTTCTCTGCGATCTGCCACAAGATTCATGCCAGATCTTGAACAAAGTCAGCCACATGGACTCCAGGGATTCTGGCGCAACATCATCCCTCCAGGTATCATTGGAGTACGTCTTTTTTCAAATAAATAAATAAATAAATAATCATTGGGACAATTCTATGTATCTCTCTCTCTCTCTCTATTTGTTTCAATGATTTTTTAAAAAAAAGACTTACCCCAATGATAAACAAAAAAATATTTTTGTACCCAAAATACCCTTGGGTTTTGTCCAAACACCATATTTTCTTCATGGAATGGCATCATTTGTGCAACACGCACTCCCTCTCTCATACACACACTGCACAAATGATGCTGTTTCCTGCAGAAAATATTGGTCTTTGGGCAAAAACCAAGGTTTTTTTTTTTTGGTACAAAAATCACTTTTTTGCACACAGAAGAGAAAGTGAAGAATCTCACAGCCATCCACTACTCTTTCAATGGGGTGTTTCAATGTGTTGGGAAATATCTCTCTTTGAGGACAAGAACATTTGTGAGCATTTTTTTACATTCCTGTCTAGAATCCATACACAGTTACTGTGTGGACTACTTCACATACTGTATTGCCTCACAAGCAGCTGTCTCATTATAGAACAGCAAGGGAGCACCTCACCTTACAACTCCTTCCACTGCCTTGTCAAGAAACCATGGCCTCTCTGCAGCTCATGGGGTCCATGTGTAGGAATATGAGCTTTCTCATGTGCTTTAACAAAAGTTGATTACAAACATCAGGGCTCTGTGTGAACCTCTGGAATTAATTTTTCCTGTGGTGTAATTGATCTTAAAGAGTGCTAACATTCTGTACGACCATAGCAAACAATAAACATGAGCCTGGGCATTTGGTGGATGAAGACATCCTTCTCTTTCTCTTTTTGTCTCTCCTGTTTTCTCTTTCTCTCTGTGTGAGTATGAGACAGAGGGAGGGAAGGGACTGTTTCACATGCCATACAATATCTACAAACTACAATTTCTATCATTTTTTATTAAAGGAATGAAAGTTAGTCGCAAAATGCCCATTTGGAGGAACACTAAACTATGGGAGCCATTGATCCAAGTCATCTCTTTCCATCTCCCTGGCAACATTTAGTTAATGAGATAAGTGAAATCATCTTAGGAACAGAGAAGCATGCTCTGTACAGACTCAGAACATTGGTCTACAACCTAGTATTGTCTCAGGATATTATCTCACACAGCTTTTAACCTTTTTGGATGGGACATCTCCAAGATCTCCTATCCTCCACTGTTCTGTACAGGCCCTGCAGACTCAGTCTTATGGCGTCTTGATCGAGTCTAACCATCTGACATGTAGTCTTCCTCTCTTTCTACTGCCTAGCATCATTGCCTTTTCATGATGTGCCCATAGTATGACACCCCCAGTTTAGTCATCCTGGCTTCTAAGGTGACTCTGTCACAGGATTTTCTACACAGGATTTGTTCAGATGATTTGTTCAACCCACTCAGTAGGTTTCTATGGCTGAGTGGGAATTTGAACTCTGGTTTTCTGAAGGCCACCACTCAAACTGCTACACTACACTGGCTCTCAATATCCTGCATGCTTGAGCAAAGGGGAAGGGGGAGCTTCTACATTGCTACTATTACCTGAATTGCCAGTAGAGCAATTTTCACCCCAATCATATAATGGGTTGAAAAATCTAGGAGTTTAAAAATTTCTGGACAATAAATAATATCCTGATTGAATGCCAAAAACCCTGCATATTACCATTATGAGATGTGGAAGAAAGTATGAGATAAATGACAATTTAATAAACTGTAAGAAGAGTTACTTCTTGCTGTAGAAAAAGGAGTTATCTGAAATATCTTATGTTTATGCCTCAAAAGCACCAAATCCTAAATTACACCAAAAAACAAATTGTATATTTATATTGCAGCCCCATATTTCTGCCCATTCAATGAAACCTTATGACAATAATTTATATCAATCAAGGAGAATTTGTGTTTGCATGTCACAACCAAGAATATGAAAACCAGACCTCTGAAACTTGATTTGCATACACTTTGATTTGAATACCTGTGAATATGCAGAATGCATACTGAAGTATGCAGTCTCCTCTTCCCTCAGTAGGTGGCAGACAATTCTAACAAGACCATAGGCTTGCAGCTGATACATTTTGTGGGCCAAGGGACATGGATATGGATGGAAACATCCTTCTGTCAGCTGCAGGGGGTTATAGAAGTGCACAAGGGCTGTGCACATGTTTAAGTGTCCAGTGGCTCTAGTTGTGTGGTGGAAGGGGCACAATGGCCAAGTCTAGATGGGCACAAAGCGGCATGATAAGGACTTGAAAAGCCGATTTTAGGGCAAGGGAGGGCACAGCGTTTACTCCCTCCCTAGCCCTAAAGGATATGGGTGCCACCATTTTAAAATGGCAGCATCCATACGGACACGCCATGATGGCGTCATGATGCATGCAGCATTTAGAAACACTGCGCGCATCATGACTCCATTGCGCTGTGGGAGGGCGCCAAGCGCACCCTTTCTGCAGTGCAAAAAGGAGCTCCAAAACGGAGCTCCTTTTTGCTTCTAGGTCTTTGCCGTGGCCTTTAAACGGCCGTGGCAAAGACCTGGGGAGAAAGGGGCCACAGTGGCGGCCCCTTTCTCCCCTCAGCCCTGCCAAGGGAAGCAGGTTGCAGCAGGCTCCCAGGGCGCCCGCTGCACCCCACTTTGAGGCTCCGGGGAAGAGGCAGTTTGCCGCTTCTCTGCGGCTGTCAGAAGCAGCTGAATGGGGCCGCAGAGGCTGCCGGTGCAGCAGCCTTGGCCCCATCTCTCCACTTAAAGGGGCGGCTACAGACAGCCCCTTTTGGGTGGTCTGTACTGCCCCACTATGTCCAACATCAAGAGCTTCAAAACTTTGTTTCAAGGTTTTGGAGAATCAGACTAAATGCTGTTCCAGCCCATACTCTTTCTGCTAACCTTCAATAATGTTTGCCAATTCCTCACAATTATATTTTGTAAGGATTTCCATGTGGGTGTATGGAGTCATTAAAGTCCAGTCAATCCACCCAGATGCCAGTCCATAATACAGTCAATGGATAGCAGAGCTATCTCGATCCCATTGTGCTTACTGCCAGCATTTTGAAATAAAACATTGACAACACCAGTGAGAAGTCATCTTTTAATATCTCCCTTCCCATTTTCCTTTATAATGAAACAGCTGAAAAAAGCACACTCTCCCATCCATTCTCCTACCTCCTATTTCAAGACCTGTTTATAGCTTTGGAGTATTCAGGGTCTATAATTATCTCTCCCCAAACAAGAATGCTAAATTTTTATCCTACTCCAACATTTTCAATCTGTTGCTTTTTCTGCAGCATTTAACTCTGATACTTGGCTGGCTGGCACTATTATTATTTCAAACATGAATTAGAACATGAATTTTGATTAGATATACTTCAACAACCTTATCTCTAGCAATAAACATATACATATTTTTTTAAAAAACATACCACTTTGTAATTTTTTTCTCTAGTACTTAAAATAATTACATATTCTATGTTGTTAACAAATTCAGTGTTGTTCTCTCTCTTTCTATCTCTTGTAATGGTATTACAGGTTGGCAAAAGACTTCATCCATTTTCTAATGTTAGCTAGGAGGCAGAGTGTTAATCTGACTTGAGAATGGATTATAGTTGCTTTGACTGTTTCTTTTCTGGGGGGAGGGTACTGGAACTGAAAATCAGACTTCTTCCATTCCACCAACCCAGCTTATACTATTCAGATAAAAAGCTCTGAGTTTTGCCACTCAGCTAATAACTTTGTTTTTCAAGACACAACATTAGATTTGTTCCTCTGTGTTTAAAATTCTGACCTGCAGGATTCTTGAAAACAACAACAAAAACAATTTCTTAGTATATTAGAGCAGCTACACGTGTCTTTCCAGGATGGGGTCTTTTAAAAATTATAGATCAGGTTTGGAAAAAAGCCCCTTTATTTGCCAAGGCCTGGGGGAAGAGGATGTGAGAGAGGAGATAATTTTTTCTACTTCGAAGGAGACAAACTATTAATTCTTTTTTTAAAAAAAATAGAGAAGTATTTCCATCTCTCCCACCATAGAATAGCTATCTCCACCTGGGATGGGCAACACATGGCCTTCCATTTGTAAATGGATTGCAGCTCCTATCATCTCTCAACATGATCTGAACTCCAACAACAACTGAAGGGCCACATGTTCTCTAAATTTTCTTTTTACCATAACAACTCTTTTGGAATTGCTGTAACGCTCATTGAGTAACTAGCATTGTGTCCTTGGTTTTTCTACTTCACATTTTCCTCTCTTCTACTGCTGTGGTCATATGGACAACATGTGAAGCTTTTCTTTTTCAGTGTGTGTGCTTATAAGTCAGAACTGAATAATGGTTTATGATAGGGTGTGTGGCCCTGGGGCTTCATACACCCCACTCCTTATTTTTGCAGCCCTTGAGCCCTCCTGGCTTCCTGAACTTCCCATTATCTGGCAAGAGAAGGCAAAACTGACTCCCCTGGAAGCTTTCAAATATGTCAGTTCACATTCCAAATAGGTTGCAACCCTGTCCTTTAATATCAAAACATACTCATTTTTCAGAATCAAAAGTGGCCTATCATCACTTTTGGATTTGTTTTTGTGTGTGTGAGAGAGTGTATTTTGGCCTTTGCCTATGAAACTCCAGACAGGTCTCAGGGACAGAAAATTATGAACTGTCTCTTTTTTAAACCAAACTATGCTTTGGTTAGTGTAAACTATGGTTCTTTAACAAGCCATGATCATAATATGACCATATATGATCCATATATGACCATATATGGCTCCTAATTTGCTTGAACAAACTAACTCAAGTTTCCTAAGTTCACATGTAAAAAGAAACGCTGGTTTAAAAGTGAAACAGTTACTTTCCATCTTTTCCTTTCTGGAGGAAAGAAGGACAGCAGGAGTGTAGAGACTTAAGGTTACTACTGGACTATGCTTGCCATCCTAAACCATAGTTTAACATTACAGCCAAACCAAGACAATAGCTCCTGTGGAACCATAGTGTGGTGTGATTCATTCCTCCCTATTTCTCTGTGTTATGTTTCATTCCAAATGGCACTGAAGAGGATGCAAATGGCACCATTCCTATAAGCACAGTTGTTGAGTGCTCAGTTTGCCATTTGCACAACATGTTTTCAGTTTTCCATAGGATGCTCCAACTGTCACAAGCGATCGGGTGAAGAAGAACAGTCCAAACAAACATTCCTTATGCAAACTGGCCTTCTATGAGTATTTTGTGTTCTGTTTTTCTTCTTTGACCCCAAACCAGATGAAAAAGAATAGTTTGTGATTTTATGTGGCAAAGCCCATATGCCATGAGTACCACAGCTACAAGACAGATAATAATGTTAACTTTTGGAATGGGCCTATGGGTTTTAGAGAGCTATGCATGTGTTATCTATAGAGTTGCGGAATGTGTTTTCACTGTATTGTGTTTCTCCGCCACAAACTGCAAAAGCAAAATAGCATTTTGTAACCATGACATACCCTGTTATCTCCTACAAAGAATGAGCTCATCCAGATTACTCCAAGGGAATACTTATATTTTATCAGTGGCGCCTTCTTGCACCATTTCCACTTGCTTTCTTGAAGATACCATAAAAGATTTATGTCTGAGGGACTCTGATGTGGTTTCCCATTGAAGAACAAAACAATTCCTTATTTATTTATTTATTTTTTTAAAAAACACATATTCCCCAAATGAAATCATAATTGCAAACAGTGTCGATGAGCTCTGTGGCCTAAGTGGGATTATAACATACTTTCTTTTTTTAAAACTAGATTTTAAAAATTGCTTAGTTAGCAAAAAAGCAATTACCACCTTTCTTCCCTTGCAAATTGACACATATTAATGATTCATGCCATGGTACACAATCCCCCTCTCTAATTTCATTCCAAATTTGTTTCAGTTATTATTAATTTTTTTTTACCAAGTTAAATCAATTTAGTGCTAAACCACACTTTTCATTATCAGACATCAAAGAAGCTTTCTTTTCTCTGGATGATGTTTGCACCACGCAAAAACAATGATTGGAACGCTGCAAGTTTTAATTTTAGTTTAGAATTTCCTTCTCCCAACCTCCTCACAGATGTTAGTAACAAGAAAAGAGTGCTTTCTGGTTCCTCCTTGCTCCCCCATCTTCCCTCCCCAACTCTCTTCTTGGTATTAGTGGAAACTTCCATTTGGAATAAAAATGCACATGTTTTTGGAAAACAATAGAATATTTAATTCAGGGCTTGGCTATTCTACAACTTGGTTTTCTCATTTGTCTCCACGAGAACGGTTCCCATTGAACAATGGTTCTGGTGGGGGAAACTCCAGCGTATTCTCACTCATTCTGAAGGAAAGAGAGAAAGATTCCTTTTATGCTTACTATCCTCCCCTCTTTGCAATGAAATAAATATAATTTACCTTCCATTTGCAACACTGGGAAAATAGTATGAATAAACATGTTGGACATTTCTTGAGCTCCATCCTAAGGAATCATGGGATTTGTAATTTGCATTCCCTCCAACTGTCCTGGTTTGGCAAGGACAGTTCTAGTTAATCCTCTGTCCACCCACTTAGAACCCAGCATGATGTAATAGTTTGAGCATTGGACTATGACTCTGTAGACCAGGGTCCGAATCCCTGTTCAGCCATGGAACCCCCTTGGGTGACCTTGGGCAAGTCACACTCTCTCTTCCACCAAGGAAGGCAATGACATCTCCCTCTGAACAAACTTCATGATCAGCTTGCCTTAGGATTGCCATCAGTCAGAAATGAAAGTACAAAATAACAATAACTTCCCACTTTTCCAGCTGCTTTTAAAATGTCCCAGTTGCATGCATCAAGCATGCAACATATATTTTGCATTGCAGTGCACATTTGAAACTTCATCAGACACAGTTTTCCCCCTGTTATGGCAACAGGAAAGGCATGTCCATGCGTGACTGAGAAAAAACGGATTTTAACATACACCAAAACGTCCTCAAAATGGTACCAATCCCTTCCATGGCGCCAAGCCGTCCCCATTCAGTCCTGAGGTGCATCATTTTGCTCAGACGGAAGTCTTCCGACCCAAACCTCAGCACTGAATGGGGACAGCTTGGCACCACGGAATGGAATGTCACCATTATGAGGACGTTTCGGTGTGTGATAAAATCTGTTTTTTCTCGGTCACACGCCGTCATGAGTGTCCCCTTCCCATTTCCATAACGGGGAAAAAACTGTGTCCAATAAAGTTCCATGTCACACAACATGCACTGCCACGGTGATGTTGCCAAACCACCATACTTTGTTTCCTCAGTGTAGGATCCTGACCTCAGTTGATTTAAGTATGACTGCTTGATTCATCAGAATTATTAGCAGACTTATTAATTTCAGTTGCTACCACCTATCAAGTGCCTAAAATTTTGTAAGCACTGTGAATAAATTTTAAATAATCAATAAGACAATCCTTCCCTAGAGGCTCATAGTCTAACAGACAAGACACAAACAGTGGAAAGAAATGGAAAGAGAAGAATGAAAGGACTGGAACAACTGTTCCTGCACTAAATGACAGAAACAGCAAGGTTAGTTTTCTCTTTACCAGGAAGTTCTTCACTTTTCACTAGGGGTCTGGAACCGGTTGCATCTATGCTATAGAATTAATCCAGTTCGACACTGCTTTAACTGCCATGGGTCAATGCTATGGAATTCTGAGATTTGTAGTTTTGTGAATGGTGTAGCCTTCTCTTTCAGAGAGCTCTGGTGCCACAACAAACCACAAATCCCAGGATTCCATAGAATGGAGCCATTACAGTTAAGACAGTGACAAACTGCAATAATTCTATAGTGTGGCAACAGTCCCAGAGACCCTCAATCTTCAAAGTAAGTGATTAATTAATGCTTGTGGCCCTGTGAGGAAAAAAAAAGGCCAATGGCGTTATACCAGTTTCATACCTCATTAACATTCCTAGTTTCATACTTAGGCATCCTGAGATCTGTAAGTCCGAGAAACTGATTAGAGCTTCCTAGCAAAGGATTCTAAGTGCCTCACCAAACTCATACCCTTTAAACTTATTAATGAGGAAGAACATACAAGCTAGGGTCTAATTTGCACTGCAGAAATAATCCAGTGTGATACTGCTTTAACTGCCAGGGCTCAGTGCTATGGAATTCTGGGATTCGTAGTTTTGTGAGATATTTCACCTTCTCTCACCTGAAAACAAACTACAAATTTTAGAATTGCACAGCACTGAGCCATGGCAGTTTAAGAGCTGTTAAACTACACTATTTCTGCAGTGCAGATTAGGTCTAGGTGAGGCAGAAGCAGTTTACTTTTGCCTGCGCCTCCTGTGGAGAGCAAGATTATGCCTCTACCACTCCCTTTTCTCAATTGAATGAAACTACTTTTGCATTTTGAACTTAGTTTTCAGCAACTGACATATTCTGAGAACAAGGGGGAAAGCGGGAGGAGGAGTGGGAAACCGGGACATTTTAAAAGTAGCGGAAATGTCATGACAGAAGATTAATTGGGACAGTCCCTGTTAAGACTGAGCAGTTGAAGGGCATGCACTCCAAAGTATTAGAGGCAAAGCAAGATAGGCTTCTTGGTTATTGCAGTGAAATCTGAAAGAAACTAGATCCTTTGTCATTATACAGTCTTCTGGTCTTACCCATAATGGATCTCCTCAAGAATTGCTGGGCTCTCCCTCCACATTAGCAATAACCTAGCCCACCTAAAGTAATGCCAAACTGCCAGAATAATAAAGAGTTTCCCAATTTACATTTAATTTAATTTCTAGGAATGACTAGTGATTTAAAATGGCAGGAATTTATGTAATACAAGAAAATAAACATTATGTTAAAATAATAAGAACATCATAAATCTCCAGGACTTTTTCATGTTTGGGAGAGAAAAGAATTCCTATTTGAACTATATTGGTCTGTCTCAGGTAAAAAGAATGCAATATGAAAATAAAAGGAAGCATATTAAAATAAAACCCCAAATAGCCCATGGAGCCATAAATCCATTAGCAGAGAGAGATGACATTATTTTTGATTTAAACAGTTCTTAGTGGGGTAGAGCATTTCATATGTGGATCATTAGTGGGAAGAATGCAAACGGCTCGTACCGGTGGCCCTTTGTAGACGTAACATATGTTAATGGCTTGTGTTGGCCATTAAAGGATAAATACAAAAAGCACTTCCATCAGGGTAATTTATAGAGAGCTGGGATTTATTAGCATCATGTTTTTAATGTGCAAATAGAATAGAGCACACAGGACTCTCGTGGGATCTGCATTATGTTTAGCATGTCCTCAAAATATGAGCATTATCTTTTCACATTCAGATTGTCCAAAGTGTTGTTAGTTCTGGATTGATTGCATCAGTTGATTAAAAGAGATGGGGTGATTTATTTTATTTATTAGTTATTTATGCCCACGCCTTTCCTTTTGTGAAATCAAGATAATGGTGTACATGGCCCTTGCCCTCACTTCATCCTCACTACAATCTTAAAATTAGAAGGGACACCAGGGACCAGTGCTAAAGCATCCTTGACAGGCGACCATTTTACCTGTGTTAAACACTTCTAACAAAGGCAAGTCCATTTCACGCTTTTCAAATCTTGAACAATTCTTACTGCCACAAAGTTCTTTCTGATGTCTGATTTGAATCTCTTCACTTGTAATTTGAAACTATTGGCTTGAGTCATATTCTGGGAAGAAGAAGAAGAAAACATGTTAAATTGAGCTTGGACCCAGAATCATAGAGTTGGGAGAGACCTCAAGGTCCATCCAATCCAACTCCCTGCCACGCAGGAAGACACAGTCAAAGCACTCCCAATATATGTCCATCAAACCTCTGTTTCATAACCTCTAAGAAAAAGACCACCACACGCTGAGGTGGCATGTTCCACAGTCAGTTCTTACCTTCAGGAAGTTCTTCCTAATGTTTAGCTGGAACTATTGCTTACTCCATTGCTCTATGTTCTAGTCTCTGGAGTAGCAGAAAACAAGCTTGTTCCTTTTCCCACGACATCCTTTTTTTCAAATATCTAGATATGGCTATCATGTCATCTCTTAACCTTCTCTTCTCCTGGCTTAACATAGCCAGATCCCTAAGTGGCTCCGCATACCCTCTATTACCATCCAAGCTTCAAAAACCTTCAGATATTTAAGGATGGCTCTCATAGCAGTCATATTATTCTCAGCCTTCTCCTCTTCATATAAAATATGCACAACTGTCTTATCCGTTCTTCATAGTACTTGGTTTTCAGTACTATGTACAGTATAGTACAGTAACATCCTGGTTTTTTCCTCCGGGAGTGTTTCAGTTTCTCAATATCCTTGTTAAACTGTGATGTCTAGAAGTGGCCATAGTACTCCAAATGAAAACTGACCAATAGCAGAATAGTGTGGTACTGTTACTTTCCTTGACCTGTATTGAGATCTGATACTGCTTTTGGAATTGCTCGTATGGTTTATTTGAGCTCTTGGAATTGTTTGTATAGTTTTATTTTAAACTGTGTAAATGTCTTTTTGACTATTTTTATACTGGTCAATGACCGAATAAAGTTTTACTACTACTACTACTACTACTACTACTTCCTTGACCTGGACACTGTTCATCCACTTCCGACTCATGTTTACCCATGCCTGACTCATGTTGACATCACATCACATCACACTTTTCACTCATGTTTAACTTTTGGTCTACTAAGATCTCTAGATCCTTTTCACATATGTGACACCCAAGTGTCACATATCCTATATTTGGGCATCTGTTTTTTTTTTTTTTTCCTGCCTGAATGTAGTACCTTACATTTACCATTGCTGAAATCATATTGGTCCAATATTGGCCCAGTTTTCCAATCTGTTAAGGCTGTCTTGAATTCTGATTCTGCCTTCTTAGATACAAGTTACCCCTCCCAGTTTGGTGCAGTGGGATGTTTGATGAGTATGGTCTCTACTCCATCACTGAAGAATTAATTTTGGATGATGTTCAGGCAGAGAGACTATGGGATGCCCCAAAAGACTGATGGCCCAGTAGACAGTTGAATGTACTGTAACAACAACAGTAAACAGCAGAGGACAAGGAGCCATGTCCACATCCTATAGTGGCACACTGTTGCCAGACAAGAAAGTGATTACTTAGCCTTTAATGCCTAGCTCTGTTCATTTCTCAGAGTGAGAGCATGATGTGAGATGTGGCTTGAACAATTGTGTATTGAAAAGACACAGGCACTTTCCTAAGCCACCTCTCTGAGAGTTTCTTGGCTCAGAAAATGACAGCACTAAACATTCAAGAATATGGAAACTCTCAAATGAACTGGCTTTTGTTGGGAAGTACATCCCTAGAGACAGTCAAGAGGGTCTTTCAGGATTGAAAAGAAACTTGACCATAACAGTCACATTTTTTTTTTTTTTGCTACAGAAGCAATAAATAAAAAATAAAAATCTCACATGTGCTTTTCTCCCAGGCATTAAAATACAACTATAATTAATAAATATATATAACAATTTGATATCCGTTTGCAACCTTCTAAATTGGCTGCCTCAGAGCTAAGGCAGTCAGACTTTGGTAAGTTATTTCTTTGGATTACAGCTACCAGGATGTGTGCAAATACTATAAAGGCACCAGAATCCATCTGATCGTAGAAGCAAAGCAGGGTCAGCCCTGCTTAGTACTTGGATGAGAGACCACAAATGAATAGCATGTTCTGTAGGCTATATTTCAGAGAAAAGAACTGAGAAAAGCACCTCTGAGTATTCCTTCCCTAAGAAAGCTCTGTGAAATTCATGGAATTGCTGTAAGTGGACAGGTGACTTGAATACACAGACACTCAGAGCTACCAGAGTCCCCCAACCAGCATGATTTTAGGATTTGTAATCCAAAAAAAGTAACTTTTATAAGCTCTCTCATTTGTTCAAGTGATATTAGGCACCAACATTTCTGTGTTCCTTCTATTTCAGGAGCTGCCAGCAAAGGTTGGAAAACTGGTTCACATTCACAATTATCCAGCTGGAATTTTCTTGAGCCAGAACTGTTTATGACATTTTGAGATGTCTGGCTAACTCCTCCATGTTTCCCTTTCATGTCGGCACTTCCTCTTATGAACTGCAATGTCTAAAGGACATGCTGTGATTCCAAAGAGAGAAGGTTGTTCTTGTAGAGTTTCTGGTCTGGACATAATCAAGGATTATTGAAACTCTTATCAGCTAATATTTACAAGGAGATAATGCTTCCTTTCTTTTTTATTTTCTTTTGCATTTCTAAAAAGTGGTATTTAATTACAGCTGGGATACGATTAATATGGGACAAAAGGAAATGTGAATTACATGCTGAACATTTCCTGCATATTGTAATAGACCTTTTCACACAATGTTTCAAGGCTAAGAGTGCTCTTTGTACAAATTCTGATCAAAAGTACAGAGTCTACCCGAAGCACAGTTCATTTGCATTACAGAAGGCCTGGCGGGCCATGCAGCCAACCATATGTTGTTGGACTGAAACCTCTGATAACCCTAGTCAGCATATGGTGAGGAATCATGGGAGTTTTTAATCAAAATACCACAATATATGCATGTAGGTGCCTTCAAGTTGCCTATTGACTTATGGCAACCTGATGAATTTCATAGGGTTTTCGTAGGCAAGTAATACTCGGATTTACCAGTTTCTTCTGCTAAACTTTAGCACCTGGTATTAGGTGGTGGCCTTCCATACAAGTACTAACCAGGGATGACCCTGCTTAGCTTCCAAGATTAGATGGCATCTGGTGCCATTCGGGTATTTATGTCAGCTTCAAAGGATGCAGCTACCCTGTAGAAATAGTGCTGTTTGGCACCACTTTAATTGCTGTAGCTCCACTTATGGAATCTTGGGATTTGTAGTTTTAGAAGTTTTTTAGCCTTATCTGTCAAAAAGAACTACAAATCCCAGAATTCTGTACAATGGAACCATTGCAGTTAATGTGATTACCTGATTTCTAAAGTGTACGTGGACCCATAATATAGTATTTTTATGGATATTTTGTTGGAGAAAGTTTCGTGCTCTCACTGGCCAAGAAAAGGAAGACATTCAAAAACATGTGCTGTCTCCCCCACCTCTAAAAAGTTAATATTTTTGATGTTTTTCGAGTTGTTTCCCCCAACCCTCAAAACCAACAACAACAAAAATGTCCAAGCATAAGCTTTGGAACAACATTAAGATTCTGGACATTTTCAGACTTGAATATTAGCCAGAAAGCAGCTAACATAACAAATGTTTTCCTAGTGCCTGGAGCAGACTTATTTCCAACAAGTCAGAAAATTAGTAGATTTACATGAAACCTATATCCACTAGCATGAATAAAAAACAGACCCATTGGGGGAAAATATTACTCCTTTGCTATTCTCCAGTGTGCAGAAACCTTATACACAGTATTCCTGTAAGGTGCAGTGTTTTTAAAACTCCAAATGATGCATGTGATAGAGACATAAGCCCTGCCATTTCTATTGTTAACAAAGCAACACGAAATATCAACTCACCAGTAACGGACCACAGAAAAGGAATGAAATATCCCCATTGCTATCACTACTGTAGGGATGGAAAGAATATTCATACATATTTGAGAAATACTGAAAACCATGTTTTCAAGTGCTTAGAAACCCTGATGAGAAGAATCCTGCTGGTGAAGAAAGAAACTTCGCAGTTCAGGACCTAAGCTGTGCAAAATTCACACATGGTGGCTCTTTTCAAGAAACAGCCTGTTCTGTGCAGGGAATAAAATTTCTATGGACATATATGATTTTGTGCACAGAAAAAGCTGTTTCTTGTGCAGAAAATGCTTTAATTGGGGACTTTCTCTGCCAAAATTTATACTTGATAGAAAACAGCATTTACAGCATAGACAACAGCCTTTTCTGCCCATAAAACAGTCTTTTCTGCACAGAAAATAATAATTATGCCTAGAAATATTATTCTCTGCTCAAAAATGCTGGTTCCTTCATTTTTTGGCAGAGAAGGCTGAAGTCCTTATAAAACTACAAATCCCAGGATTGCATAGAATGGAATTACAGCATTTCTACAGTGTAGATGCACCCTAGGATGTGGACTGTAGCTCCTCAAAGTCAACATTTTACAGCTACCCTCCTAATGGCTTAGGTTTAATTCAAAAGCATGACCCACATTTTGCAAATGATTGCTGTGTACCTGGAGTTTGGGAAGAAGATACATTTATGAACTACAATTCCCAGAATCCATCAGCTGAAATATTAGAATCAGGGTCCCAACAAGCATCAAGATTTGGGACTGTCTAAGACATCTTGTCCAAACTTCTCCTTGATGCAAGCAATCCAGAACTAGAGGGAGGAAAAATATGTGAAGGGAGCAAGAAAATATTAATGTCTCTGAGATATTTATGGTACTAATGAAAATCCTAGCAGTGCAGGAGTAAGCACAGCCATATATTTTGCAAAGGGGGAAAATGAAATCTGTGCAACTTGAGACCTCCATAATGCTCATTGCTACCTGTCATTTTTATTTCATTGAATTATGAACTGTGGATGGATGAGGCTTTATTATGCTGAAAACAGAGGCAAGCAGAAGAGACGGGCTGAAAAATAGGTTAGTGGTGAATATTCTCATTTTGCATTCATGATAGATTTTAAACACATTGTTAAGTGCTCTCAATTTGCTGAGAGGTGAGAAGTCTAGGAGTGAGTTGTTTCCTTTGAGTAAGAGAAAGCACTGAACAGAGTGCACTCAAGGACTCTTTGTAATATCTGTTTTCGCTGTAAATATGCAAGCAGAAAATAATGGAAGCAAACAGATTCATGTAGCAAGAAAGAAGCCTCTGAGGTTACAATAGATTTTAAAAGCAGCAGCTTTTTGTAGTTTACCCTACAACTTCCCTTCTTGCTTATTTCTAGTCAAATAAAATCCCCAGCTCTTTTGTTATTGTTTTTGTCATGTGCCTTCAAGCCGTTTTTTACTTGGCAAGCTTAAGGTGAACCTATCACGGTTTTCCTGACACAATTTGTTCAGATGGGGTTTCCCTTTGCTTTCCTCTGAGGCTGAGAGTGTGAGACTTGTCCAAGGTAACCCAGTGGCTTTTTATGGTTGAGTAAAGGTTTGGTTCCTGATCTCTGAGGCTTCTGCCACACTGCAGAAACAAAGCAGTTTGACACCACTTTAAGTGCCAAGACAATTCAATGCTGTTGAATTCAGGGATTTGTAGCTTGTGAGATATTAAGTTTTCTCTGTCAGAGAGCTCTGGTGCCACAAAAAGTACAAATCCCAGGATTCCATAGCACTAAGCCATGGCAGTTAAAGCAGTGTCAAACTGCATTATGTCCGCAGTGCAGATGCAGCCTAAGCTTCTGCTTAGCAAGTCTCAACTGGTACTAAATTTTCTAAAATGAGCCCCGCCAAAAACTGTTTCTTTGCTTTGTAATTGTCACATAATCCCACTGTGGGAGAAAGGCAGGATATAAATTCTGGAAATAACAAATACATAAATTAATGTAAAGGAACAGAGATTTCGAGCTATAAAAGAAGATTATCATTATTTTGGTATGTTTGTGGCTTGACCACTCTTGGCCAATCTTGATTTATTTATTTTATTTTTTGAAAGAGCTTCTTGAAATAACTAGGCATCAATGGTGTGTGTCAGACAGACAGAAGAGTATGAATGCAAGGGTTTTCCTTAAAAAACATAATGAATCACAAATCCCGGTGCCTTTCAGATGTAGCTGGAGTACAGTTCTATCACTGCTTTCCATTAGGACTGCTGGCTGGGGCTGATGAGTGTTAGAGTTCTACAATGTCTGGAGGAAACATTAAAAATAAATTAATTAAACATCTATATGGTGTATGTATTACATTTATGTACTGTCTTTCTACTTCAAAATAGTGCTCAAGGTAACTAACAATATATTTTGAAAAAAAATTGAATACAAAATCTGAATTAAAATAAAAAGTCAAACCGATTAAAATAGCAGTAAAAAAAAATCATATTGCCTAGTCATGGCTCTCCCACAAGTAGCATTAAACAAAAATTACTTTGAGTAAAACCTTCTGGAAAGTCAGTTAAAATGGAGTTAGACTAGCCCCTCTTTGCAGGATGTTCCAGTGGATAAAGTGTATTAAAATACAGAGCTATAAGATGATGACGATGACGATGATGGTGATATTTTGTACAACTGCCAGAATCCCCCAAGCCAGCATAGTCATGAACGCATAAGATGGACATGTTACTTGTCTCTATGCATGATGCAGTCACATTTGTCCATCTGATAACTTCTGTATTGCAATAAAATGATGCAACTTGGGTGTAACACAGTCCTATGGTGCCTGATGTCTGTATAATCCTTTGGACCATTCGAGAAAAAGTGCTGAGGGATAGCTTTTTGAGAAGAGCACAACTTGGGTGGGTTGCCCAAAATGACTATGAATGTGAGAAAAGAGTTACTGTTGTGCATCTGGCATTGCAAGGAAAGGGCACGGAAGAATTCTACATTTCTTATAATTCCAAAAAGACATTTGACATAATTCAGCCTGCTTGTTGGCAGGCAGAAAGAACCCTGGAGATTCATGGATTTTGAAGGGAATGGATTTTATTTTTTGAAGCTGCCATTGAGTGTCACTCTTATTCCATTTGTTTTCGACTGGCTGTTAATCGTCTTGCTGGTGTTATTATGGGATGGGAGGGGAAAATGCCTCACATCCAGCAATATTCTTTGCTGCTTCCCTGCTCCACCCACTCTCTTAGATGTGATGTTAAGGTTCTCGTTCTTTGTGCTTTATTTTTAACCTGCAGAAGCCCTTAGAGGTAAAGACTAGGGTATTTGTCTTTGTAAGTGATTTTCTACACCTTGTATCCTTCAAAAAGAACTGGCTTCTCAAACAAGCATGAAAGGGATCACCACAATAGTTCTGTTTCTCCCTTTCTACAGGCATTTTTAAGGCTGTGTTTGCCTTCACTCCCTGCTTGTTAACAGGAGACAAGGGCTACATCCACACTGCAAAAATAATCTGGTTTGGCATCTCTTTAACTGTCATGGTGCCAGAACTGAACACACTTCCCAGACTTCCATAGCATTGAGCCATGGCAGTTAAAGTGGTTCCATACTGGATTATGTGTGCAGTGCAGATGCAGCCTAAGAAACACAGGGCCCTTTTATTTGCAGTTGGATGTGCATAACAGGCTAATCTATCCAAATACTTTTTCTCTTGTTGTTGTGTGGCTTCAAATTGACTCCAGTTTACAGCAATTTTAATCTAGGGCTTTAAAAAAAGATTTATTCATAGGAGTCAAAGACATAGCTGTGTCAGTCTAGATCAGTATGCAAAGGGGTATCATAACACCTTGGAAACAAAATGAGAGAAAGAAAGAAGTTGGGAGCATATGCTTTTGTGGACTTCCTCAGATATGTGGAGTGAAGTGTCCAAGAAGAGAACTCTATAAGCAGGCTATATGAATAGCAATCAAAATGCAAAACTAGAGGGTATGGTGATGGGGTGACAAATTCCGTTCTAATGGTCTTTGGAGGACAAAGGCTGGAGGAAGGATGTTGCCTAAAATCAAGTTGAGTAGATAACCATATAATGTTGGTGGATGTTGTTGGAATGTTCTGTGATGCTGGCTGGAAACCAGAAAGTAGATGGGATGAACTGACCAAGAGAGCCCTTGTGAGCCTTGAGGAGTTAACTAGCATTGTAATATGTGTAGTGTGACAGGAAACCATTGTTTTTCTGCCACCCGTTGTCAATGGACTAGAGTTTGTGGATATATTCCAATTCTGTCATTTCTCTTTCCATTCTTCCTTTGCATGTTTGTTTGTTTGTTCAAGCACTGCCATTCTAAGGTCTGAGATGGAATGCCCAGGATTCAAGATTGAAGTGTCCCGCAACTGTATTTTGTGTATTTGCATTCCTAATGTCTGAGACATTACCGACTAGTTTTGTATTTCTATTGCTATTCACATAGCCTACTTATAAAGGGCTGTTCCTGGACACTTGACTCCATGCATCTGAGGAAGTAGACTGAAGTTTATGAAAACTTATGCTACCAACTTCTTTCTTCCTCTGTTAGTTTCAAGAGTGTTGCAATACCACTTTGCAACAATACCCCAAGCATATTATTCTGAGGAGGTTTGCCATTGCCTTCTTCTAAGGCTGAGAAAGTGAGACTTGCTCAAGGTCACCCAGTAGGTTTTCACAGCAGTGGTTACTCTCTGAGGTTATACTACTGTAATATCCTGAGCATGCCCTATCTCAGCTGGCATTGGAAGCTAAGCAGGAATGTGAGTGGTTAGGAATTGAATGGGAGACTACCAGGTAATATCCACGTAGGACTGGGAAAGATTTTGTAGAGGCATTGCTGCCAGTCATTGGAGGCAGTACTGAGTTAGATGAACTAAGGATCTGATACAAGATAGTTTTAAATAGTATGTATTTTATATCCCACATTTCCCCTGGGACCCAAGGTAGTACTGTATAAGGCAGCTTTGCATACAAGCAAATAATAAAGGGTCCTTGTTTGTGTTATTTTGTACTCATCACCTGGTATTCAGAGTTATATGGCTTTCAGGGCTGACAAGACATTTATAGCAGCACAGAAATGGAGGGAGTTTGGAGGATATTTCATCCAATTCAATGCAGGAAATCCAGAGCTAAAGTATCACCATCAGATGGCTAACCATCAGTTTTTGCTTGAGTTTCTCCACTGAGAGAGAATTCACCATTCACCAGTCATTGGTTCCTTTGTCAAACTGCTCTTACTATCACAATGTTTCTCCTAATCTTCATCCAAATTTTACATTCCTGTAACTTAAGCAATTTGTTACTTACATTTTGTGTGTGTTGTGTTCCTTCAAGTCATTTCTGACACATGGTGACCCTATCTGTGGCCATTTGTTGGGGATGCTTTGATTGGGAGTTCCCGCATCGTAGGGGGTTGGACTGGATGGCCCTCTATTTCACAGGGTTTTCTTGGCATGTTTCTTCAGGGGGCATTTACCATTGCCTTCTTCTCAGGGTGAGAGACTGTGACTTACCCAAATTTAGATCACCCACTAACAACAATTATTTGCCACAACTTACAAAATTTCACTGGTGAAAATTAGGACATATATAGCCAAACAGCAACAGAGTGTGTCAGGATGGCAAAAGTTATTAGCGAGAAAGACCAGACACGCTAGAATGAATCAGTTTGTATCAATTTGGCCTTCCTGGACAACAGCTAATTTTCCCGGCTCCAAAGCTACACTCAGAATCTTTCCAGCTTTTCCCAGCCAAACATCAGATGCCACCAAGGCTGCCTGAGAAAAATTGGTTTTAGACACATGTATTGTTTTTAATGTATCCTTTTTAATTCTGTGTTAATTTAATATTATTTTAAGGGGTGGGAGGCAGGGATTGGGTTATAATATTTTAACTGTATCATTTTAATTATGCTGTACCCCACCCTGATTGCTTGCTCAGAGGGGTGGGTTATAAATAATAATAATAATAATAATAATAATAATAATAATTTGCCTGAGCCTACTGGGAAGAGCAAAATTTGCTCCCTCTCCCTGCTAAGATAACTGAGTGCAAACAACTTTTGCATGCTGAACTCATTTTTCAGCAGTTGAAGGACAAAGGGAAATGCAGGAGACAGAGAGAGAAACTGGGAGTTTTAAAAAGCAGCTGAAAAGATAGAAGATTAACTGGAACTGTCTATCAAATTTAGACAACAGAAGGATAAAGGGTGGTCTCTTATTCTTTGACAAAATAGAGAAAATGCATCATTAAAAAAGAGGGGCATTTTTATAAAATCTCCATGTGTTAATGTACAGTGAGCACTTGGTATCATCTGGGGTTAGGTTCCAGGATGCCTCATGGTTAACAAAATTGTGGATGCTCCGGTCCCATTAACTACAATGGCATAGTAAAAAGGTGCCCCTTATATAAAATGGCAAAATTGATGTTTGCTGTTTGGAATTTATACACTTTATCAATATTTTCAAACCATGGATGCTTGAATCCATGAATAAAAAACAAAACAAAACAGTGGATACAGAGGGCTGACTGTATATGTATAGGTGAAGATTTAGCAATAATTAGTGTAAGTTATAAAGAAATGAAGTCCTCCTTTCCATAGCAGGGAACACTGGGACTGGGAGTCTCCTTGACTTTCCAGATGCTAACGTGATGGGCAACTTCAAGGCCCTTGCTTCCATACTTGTGTTTCTTCCAGTTCCTGATTTTTCAATGACTATCAGTTCCTTTGTATATAAAAGCCCAACTCTGTGTAAATGTTGAATCCTAAGAAAGCTTTCAACCAAGTGTGACTCATTAGGCAAACATTCCCATTAGACAATTCAGAATAACCCTCTTAAGGAAAGAGCTGAAGCTCCATTTTGGAGAGATTTAACAAGCACCCCAGGGTCATTCAAGACTTAAACGAGACAAAATTCTTCCCAGTTCTCTTGCAGGAGAAAGGGCTACAGACAGGTGAAAGCAATGTTGCACCAGGTGGCCTGAGGGTTCATTTCTTCCTCTTAATTTCTGTGACTTTGTGACTGCAAATAACTTTTAAAACATAAGTGGATTTAGAGGGCAGGTTTGGGCATGCATTATTTACTGCTGGACTTAGAGGAGGATTTTGCAGTGGGTGGGAGATGGATAGCTGAAAATCTCCCCCCAAGTAAATGGCACAAAGAATAGCATAGGATTAGGATGCCATGGAAGCACCCTTTCTGCTCACAAAGGTGGCATTTTCAGCCAAAGAAGCATAAAAAAATCACTACATGTGAGATAAACATGTAACTGAGTTACAGTTCTTAGCGTGATCATTTCTTGTTAGTGAAAACTTGCTCTGGTCCTCCCATCCAGGTACTGTATGTATATTTTTCCATCCCAGAGTAATGGAAACTGCCATGGCAGGTATTTATGGGAGCAGTTTCCATTTGCACCAAGAATATTTTCTGATGCTTTTCACAGTGCAGTTGTGAAAGAGTAGGGCTCACCAGAAGTGCCACCCTGCATTTTTCATTCACAGGGTCATCCTGAACTGAGCTTGACTCAAGGGCAGTTAATCACAACAAATGACAAATTGTACAGAGAAAGACCATTCATCACCTAGGCCAGTATTTCATCACCTAGGCCAGTATTATACCAGTAGTTCTGGTGGTGGATGCCACTGGGTTGATTACCACCAATTCTCCAGCATTTTAGACTGGGGTCTTTCCCAGCCCTATCTGAAGATGCTGAGGAATGAAGGTGGGACAATTTGAAGTCAAGGTGTGTGCTTTACCTTTGAGCTCAAGTTACTTTGCAGAGATGTAGCATAATGAAAAATGCTAAGGACAAATCTTAAGACTAGAAGATGACTGAGTAAATCCTTGTCCTATTTTACCACCAATGTAGAGGAATGGGGCAGTGGTGACTGATGGCTGCATGTCAGCAGAGCAGTGAATCCATTTCAGGTTTTAGTGTAACTTTTCGAGGATCTACCCAAGTTGCTAAATCCTACTTCCAAAATATGTTCAGCACCTTGGATAGTTCATTTAAAATCTGGCTAAACCCTGGAGTGGATGTGTCACCTCAATGACATGGACTCCATCATTGTCATTGAAAAGGGGTAGACTGATAGATCTAAAAATGACTGTGGCCTCTTCTGCATTGCAGAAATAATGCAGTTTGGCACCACTTTGAGTGTCATGGCCCTATAGCATGGAATTTTGGGATCCGTAGCCTTGTGAGATATTTAGCTTTCTTTGTCAAAAGAAATCTGGTGCCACAACAAAACACACATCCCAGGATTCCATAGCATTGAGCCATGGCAGTTACAGTGGTGTTAAACTGCATTATTTTTCCAGTGCAGATGAAGCCTGTGATAGTACAGAGTTTGGGGGCAGTTCTCCATATCATTTTCTCCTTAGCAACTTTTTAAAAGAAAAAGAAATGTGTATAATATAATATCTTCCTCAAGGAAATGGTATGAGGGTTAATTATTAGTCTCCATAAAATATTTTCAATATCTGAAATGAAAGACTGCAGCAGATGGATAAATTATTGTTAAAACTGGTCTCACTAGAATGGAAGTACAAGCATTTCTGCGGATTCCAGGGCCAGGCAGGATTTTCCATATGTTGCAATTTGATTGAACGTTTAATCTGCCTCTCCTCCTTAGCTTCATTAACCTCTTGTGAAGGAGAACAAAGAATCAATTGAAATACGTATGGCATACTGGAAAGTTTAACATTCTCCGGCACTTAACTACAGTCTGCAGAGTATTTAAAGTATAGTTCTGCTCTGAAATTGGCAAGTGCCAGAAAGGCCTATCGCAAGGACGAAAGCCAAAAAAGTGCCCAGTATTTTTATTCTGTTTTTTTAAAAAAGAAAAGTAAAGTAACAGCCCATGTTTCAGGTTTATTGTGTCTGAAGCACGGTGCCTTTTTAAAAATCAAAATGATTTTAAGAGAGACAGCTTCCTTTGTTTCACCCACAGTTTGGAAAAGTTACTTTTAGGGATGACAAGTACAAGAATCCTCAACATCAGCATGTCAACTCAAAGAGAAACCTTCTCCACGCTCGGGTCGTCTCTTTTTTCTGAGATAATGCTGAGGGTACAATCAGCTGTTCCCAACATAGGGTACATTTACACTGTAAAAATTAATACAGTTTGATATGATTCTAAGTGTTGCAGCTCCATCCTGTGTAATCCTGGTATTTGTGGTTTTACAAGATCTTTAGCCTTCTCTGCCAAAGAGTGCTGTGTTGTACAAAACTACAATCCCAGGAATCTGTAGGATGGAGCCATGACAATTAAAGTCGTGTCAGATGGCATTATTTCACCAGTATAGATGTACCCACAGTGCTCTCCAGATGTTTTGGGCTATAAATCCCACCATCTCTGGCCAATGGTTGTGGAGATTGGGGCTGAGTGGAGTACAAAACATCTGGATGACACAAGGCTGGGGAAGATTATAATCTGAATAAATTCTCTAGGCCAGTGATGGTGAACCTTTTAGAGACCGAGTGCCCAAGCTCAAAGGCATTCCCACACCAGGTGTTACCCAGGGTCAGGGGAGCAGGGCATCTGGGGGGGGGGCACAGGACCTCTGGGGGGTGGGACTGTTGCCTTATGGGATGTTACTTCCAGGGACTTTTCTGGAGACAGCTGTAGGCCTGGGAAGTTGGGAGGGGGGAGAAGAGGAACAGGTGCACGCCTGTTCCTACCCTTCTCCTGCCCTCCTGTCTCTCCATGTGCTGTCAAAAATGGCTTCACACGCCAGAGATGGCACATGTACCATAGGTTCACCACCATGTTTTGCTGTTGGGGTAGGCAAAATATGGCAGGATAAAAAATGTGTCCCAGTCATCTTTCTTGACACCCACCAAGACACTTTATGTGTCTCAATGTTAGTTTTGTAAAACATCTTACTAGCAGCTGGTGTAGTAGCTACATCTGCCATCGCAACATTTTGTGGCAGAGCCCAAGACAGTTTCTCAGATTTCTGGATCTCCTGGCCAGCCTTGGAAAACTGGAGACTCCTACTTATTGGTGTTCTTACCTGGAACTGACAATATAACTTCTCCTGTTCAGCCCAGTCCCTAGCCTTGGAATCAAGGGATCTGTCAGACACTATATCCCACTCAGGGCAAAATTAGATGTGGGTCAGAGGTTTCATTGTGTGCTAGAATCAGACTGATATCAGTATTCTTTATAATCTACCAAAGGGAGAGGTGAGGAGGAGATTTGGCCAAGACCCAATAGAACTGCTGGTGGACAATTTCTTAGTTGCCTTTAAGTCAACTTCAACTCATGACGACCCTGTAGATGTAGCTGTAGGTGTAGATGAGACCCCTCCAAGACCCTCTGTCTTAAACCTCTGCTCAGGTCTTACAGGCTCAGGCTCGCATCCTCCCTGATGGAATCTAACTATCTGACATGTGCTCTTCTTGTCTTTCTACTGCCCTCCTAGCATCATTACTTTCTCTAATTATTATTTCCCTCATGATGTGGCCAAAGTATAACAGCCTCAATTTAGTCATCCTGGCTTTCAGGAGTAATTTGGGCTCAATCTGTTCTAGAACTCATTTGTCTATTTTACTGTCTACAGCACTCTTCCCCAGCACTACATCTCAAATGAGTCAATTTTCTTCCCATCTGCTTTTTTTACCACCCAGCTCTCGCATTCGTCATTGTGATGGTAAACACAATGTCCTGGACTATCCTCACTTTACTGTTCAGAGTTATGTTTTTACACTTTATGATCTTGCCCATTTCTTTCATAGCTGCCCTTCCCAGTCCTCGTTTTCTGATTTCTCAACTGCAGTCTCTATTCTGATCAATAACTGAACCAAGATATGGGAACACTAACTATTTCAATTGTCTTGTAGATCTTCCATTCTCATATGTTTTTTCCCTTTAGTAAGAAAGACTGCTCCACTTCTTTGACTACTGTATAATTTTTGTTGTTATTGCTATCTGATGATGTGTCAGTTTTTAAAGGAATTATTACTGTTATTGTATTTTATTGATATGTTTTGTATGTGTTTTATTGGACTGTAATCCCACCTCCATCCACCTGGGAGAGGCGGGAAGATATAAATAAATTTATTATTATTATTATTGTTGTTGTTGTTGTTGTTGTTATTATTCAGTAATCCGGATTTGGCACTTTCCTCCTTGACCTTGTTCAGTAATTGCTCTACATTTTTGTTGGTTTCTGCTAGTAGTATTGTGTTTGCATATTTTAGGTAGTTAATGTTCCTTCTTCCTATCTTCACTCTTCCTGCCTCTGAGTCTAAGGCTACACTGCATATATTTTTTGCATCCAGGTTGAAAAACAGTGTGATAGTATGCACCCATGCCTGACCCCTTCATCAATTGGGAACCATTCTGTTTCTCCATATTCTGTTCTGATGGCAGCCTCTTTTCCTGACTACAAATTATGCATCAGGACAATCAGATGTTATGGCACTCCCATTTCTTTTTCATGATCTATGAAGTCAAAGGCTTTGCTATAGTCAATAAAGCAACATAGATTTTCTTCTGGAAATTCCTAGTACACTCCATTATCCAACATATGCTTGCAATGTGATCCCTAGTGTCTTTTCCTTTTGTGAACCAAGCTTGCACCTCTGGGATTTCACGCTCCAAATATGATAGGAGTTTTACTTGCAGAATTTTGAGTATGATTTTGATTGCATATGAAATTAGCGCAATGGTTCTGTAATTACTGCAGTCTTCTGTGTCTCCCTTTTTATGGATGGGAATACATATTGTTCACTTCCAGTCTGTGGAGGCCACTGCTTTGTTTTCCATATTTGTTGGCAGATTTTAATTTGATTTTAACTGAGCTTGATTTTGTCTCTGTAGATTGTAGCAGTTCTATTGGGATGTCATCTGTTCCTGGTGATTTCTTCTTTCCTATTGCTTTGAGTGCAGTTTTCACTTTGCTTTCCAAAGTTTGGTGGACCATATATAATAATAATAATAATAATAATAATAATAATAATAATAGTTTATTTATAGCCCGCTCCTCTGTATATACACTCGGAGCGGGGTACAAGTAAAAAAACATAGATTAAAACAAGCCCATGACCCGTTTCCAAACCTCCCACCCCTTAAAAATAGATTAAACAGCAATGATTAAAACAGTTATTTAAAAACATATAGCTACATCCTAACCCTTCCTTATGTGGCCACGTCATAAGTGGGGATCAGAACATGGGAGTAGGCAGGAATCAAAGTCTGGAACCGAAGCCGGGGATAAGGAATTTCAGGGGAAGGCTTGCCGGAAGAGATGCGTCTTTAGGGCTTTTTTGAAGCAATCTAGAGATGTCATGAGACGCATCTCATCCGGCAGACCATTCCAGAGCTTGGGAGCGGTCGCAGAAAAGGTCCTCTGGGAGGTCTGTGCCAGCCTGGTCTTGATAGGCTGTAGTAAGTTCCTCCCAGAGGATCGAAGTGTGCGGGGAGGATCGTACGGGGAGAGGCGGTCCCTGAGATAAGATGGGCCCAAGCCATGTAGGGCTTTAAAGGTTAAAACCAGCACCTTGTACTGTGCCCGGAAACTAATTGGCAGCCAGTGGAGAGATTTAAGCACTGGAGTTATATTTTCTCTCCTAGATGTCCCAGTAACTAATCTGGCTGCCATGTTTTGGACCAATTGAAGTTTCCGGGTTAGGTACACGGGCAGCCCCATGTAGAGCGCGTTGCAGTAGTCTAATCGTGAGGTGACCAAAGCGTGTACCACAGTTTCCAAATCCCTCATCTCCAGGAAAGGGCGCAGCTGGCGTATCAGCCGAAGCTGATAACAGGCACTCCTGACCGTCGCATTCACCTGACTAGTCATGTGAAGTGACGAGTCTAGGAGTACCCCCAGACTGCGAACAGGGTCCTTCGAGGATAGTGTGATTCCATCTAGGACCGGGAGTTGTATTCCCAGACCTGGTTTTGGGCCGGTGACTGTCAGTACCTCCGTTTTGTCTGGATTCAGTCTCAATCTGTTTTCCCTCATCCAATCCATTACCGCTGCCAGGCAGTCATTGAGAGAGGAGACGCCATCTGAGGTCTGAGCAGATGATCTGGTCATGGAGAAATATATCTGAGTGTCATCAGCGTATATATCTCTTTATTTATCTTGGTGGTTAGGAGACAGCCCATAGCTGATATGGGCAGTTGCCTACAGCAGTAATGTATGTAGGAAGAGGCCTTATATTGCAGCAAACCACTAGCTCAGTATTGTTGACACTAACTGGCAGCAATTATTCAGGATTTGGGGCCTGATTCTTTCATAGTCCCATAGAAGATGGAACAGACTGAATTTAGGACCTTTTTCATGCAAAGTAGGCACTTTGTCATTGAGCCCCAACTTGTGTTGTACTGCTCCCTGAAACTGCAACTACAGGCACCCTTACTTAAGAGTAAGTGACACTAAAAATAATAGAATTTGCTTCTGAGTTTAGATTTTACAGGATTGGGATGGTAGCTCAGAGAAACTAACAATAGGAGTCATTTTCCATAAACAGTAAAATAAAGATTAAGTAGGAGCTGTACTTTGCAGTGCATGTAATTCTTCCATTTCTTTTCTTTTGATTTCCATTTAGACACTACATTTGGAATCGATGGTTTCCACTATCCATAGAGCAGAGGTCCTCACAGGCACCTGTGAGCAGGAAAGGTAGCAACGACAGCATCTGTTGTGCATAAACTCTTGAAGTATCATAGTGCCCCTTTTCAGTTATTCAATTGTAATCCCTGTAGAGAGATGCCCTATTAGGGACCAGCTGTGGAGAGAAAGGTTATATGAGTTGCTCCATCTATCCCTCTTACTGCCATTGTTCTACCTGCTTTGGGAAGTCAAAAAGCCCTCTAGGAACACCTTTACTCACCTCCATTTCTCTCTGTTTACATAGGTTAATGGCTTTTTGGAAGTCTCTGCCCCACTGGGAAAGCAAATGGATTAGGCATGAATAATAATCACATTTAGGGAGACACAGAGGAATCACTCTGTTATCAGTTTCTATTAATTTGTATGTGCACCTTCACCCATCTGTGCTATTCTGTTTTTTCATTAGTTGCTTTTTTTAAAAAACCCACATTAAATTATATAAACAGAGAACTCTTACCTTTAAATATATTTTATTTTCTTACAATTACCTCAGAAACTACCTCAAGGAACGCATTTCTAAAAATATTTCCCTCTGAGTTATACATTTGGTGCATTTTGAGCTGAGGTTACCTTGCAAATTTCAGGAAAAAAGCAAGATCCAATGGATAATTGATTACAGCCCAATAAGTAAGCACAGGAATTCCTGAAGCAACCCTAATCACAACAGCATCTCAGAAGTAACATATGCAGGAAAATGTGCAATTTTCTGCCATGGTGACTTTTTATTCTTCCTGTTTTTGGCTCACCTTGAACAATGTGCTGACTGAGATGAACACTTTTCAAAAGGTCCAGGTAAAAGATTTAGCAAGGCAAAAGCCACAGAGTTTTAGATTAGATTAGATTTATTTTTGAATGGTTATGCTTAATCAGACCAGGGCTGGAATGGAAATTAATAGCCAAGAGTGTTCCATGCACTTCTAAGATCCAGATAAGGGATCAATCCCTGTCTTACTAAAATGATGTTTATCAGTGCTTAAAATATGTTGTGATACTACATATTTGGAGTATGGAGCCAACTGGAAGACCAATGAATGAGCACAGGAATACAGGGAAATTAAGAAGTACTTTGGGTGCCAAAGAATTAACAACACCGCTCTGTGTACTTTTACCAAGCAGGTAAGTCACTGGCCATGTTTGCTGGAGATTTCTGGGAATTGTAGTACAGCCCTAGACACTCTCCAGTCCCAGTAGCAATTCTGAGGACCTGCTAAGCAGATGCTTAGACTGCTTCTCCACTGCAGAAATAATGCAGTTTGATGCCGTTTTAACTGCCATAGTGCTGTGGAATCCTGGGATTTGTAGTTTGTTGTGGCACTAGAATGTTCTGACAGAGGAGGCTAAATATGTCCCCAAACGACAAACCCCAGAAGAAAGTTGCCATGAAAACCTCATGATAGGGTTGCCTTAGGGTTACCATAAGTTGGAGATGATTTGAAGGTGCACAACAACAACAAAACAACAAAATTTTTAAAACTTATTTGATTTTTTTTTTTGGGAGGGTACTGGGGATCCTGGGGTGCACAACAGTGGCATTGCAAACCACAGGGCATATGCTCCTCACCACTATCCTAGAGGGTTAGCAGTGGAAAACTCAGTGTATGGAGTGCTAAAAAGCCAGCTGGAAAAATGTGACATAGATACAGTTTAGTCATCATGATCAGAACATAAGTGGCAGTCAAGAAATCATTGGAAAGGCAGCTATGAAAGAACTAGACAAAATCCTAAAGTTCAAAGATACACAACTGAATACTAAAGTCAGGATTGTCCTGGCCATCGTATTCACCATCACTAAGTATAACTGTGGGAGCTGAACAGTGAATAAAGTGTATAGAAAGAAAATCCACTCATTTGAGATGTGGTGCTGGAGAAGAGTGCTGAGGATACTGTGGATGGCCAAAAAGACAAAGAAATGGGTGACAGAACATATCAAGCCTGTAGTCTCTCTGGAAACCATGATGACTAAATTGAGGCTCTAGCAGTTTGGCCACTTAATGAGAAGACATGACTTACTAGAAAAGATGGTAATGCTAGGAAAGGTAGAAGGCAGTAGAAAGAGAGGAAGACCACATGCCAGATGGCTGGACTCAGCTGGGAAAGTCACAGGCCTGAACCTGTAGGACCTGAGCAGAGTAGTTAAGGACAGGGGTTCTGGACATTTCTCATTCACAGGGTCACCATGAGTCAAGGGGGTTTACTGCACTGCTGAAAAACCTGACTTACTCCTGCCACATTAAAGTCTCTTTCGGGATGAAGTTGGGTATTATCATATGCAAAATGCTGCTGATGCTGTCGCTCGGCTGAATCCCAGCTAACTTCTGGCTAGAAGCCACACTTAGCCAGCCTCTTTTCAAAACCACAGAAGATGGCACAGACTGAATTTAGGACCTTTTTCATGCAAAGTAGGCCCTTTGTCATTGAGCCCAACCTGTGTTGTACTGCTCCCTGAAACTGCAACTACAGGCACCCTTACTTAAGAGTAAGTGACACTAAAAATTTAATGCCTCCTCTGGGCAAAATGCTTATTCATATTACAAAAATCTCACTCTTTTGTAACTGTTAAGAATTATGCTGATTTTTGTTGGGCAGATGGCAGTATAAATGGCACTGAAGCTTTGCTTCAATGTCTTTATGAAGAAAAAAAACCCTGTTACCTATTGATATGTGAAGCCTGCCCCACTTCTCTACTATTTAGTGATCAGACTCTGTGCATGCTTGGGATTAATCATTGCTTATGTCCAATGTTTTACATCAGTGCTTTAGAAACAATAGCAGAGTCCTGGTGCTAAAATCTTAACCTTAGTTCAAATGAAATGCTGGTTAACACATGTTACTACATTTCAAAAGTGATACATAAACTCAAAGTGGTGTTATCATTTGCTTTTATGGATAGTGTTGTGCTTAAAAAGTAGTGGTTGCCCCTCACTTTTCCATTGTGGGATACAATCTATGTTTTTCTTGTTACACTATCCCAGATGATCCTGGGTATCTGATTAATTACAGCACCTAAAATGAAATTAGATCTACGCAGATAAGAGAAAAGCCTAAATGAACACACTGCAAATTCCTTCCAAAGGATTTTTATCAGCTCCTTCAGGGCTAAATAGTTTGGCTTTGTTCAGAAATATAGAGAGAGCTTGATCTAGGTCTGGGTGGAGCATTTATATCAAACAAGCTCCCTGCAGGTTAATACAACAAAGCCAAAAATAAACTATTTCATGAGATCTCCTTGGGTGTTCTTGGCTGAAAACTTTCAGCCAGCAAGCAATTGCATTTCAAGATTCTTCACTTTGCAGGGACCTCTGTCACTATCATTAATCATTGTTCAATGTCTTGAGATATCCAAAAGGATGCCTCCCTTAATTTCAAGTGATTTGGATCAAGTTAATAGATTTAAGGTGAGCAATAAGTCACTTTCTTTGACTACTAGTTAGATGGGTGCTTGTTTTCACACCTGTCCCACACACCAGCTTTGTGTTTAGAGACCAAGGTCACCCAGTGGATTTCATGGTCAAGCATGAATTGAACCCTGGTCTCCAGAGTCATAGTCCAATGCTCAAACCACTGTGTCATGCTGCCTGTCTCTTAATGTAAAGATGGATAAAGTCACAGATTGATGAAGACTTTATGAAAGGGCTTTAAAATATTCCAGAAATAACAATCTCTTCAAGTTCCTTTGAGCCATATGATCTAAAACCTTCTGTAAAATTTATTTCCAATATTCCTTCAAGTCATAAAATCTTCAGACTTCATGTTCTGAAAAACTTATATCAAAAACTTTATGCATTTCATATCTTCTTTAAATGAATGTATATTTGAGTTATTGGACGTTATACCTCATCTATATATGTACCCTTGATGGTATTTTTTACATTTCAGGAATAGGATGCCTTACATGATGGTTGCTTTGAAATAATCTAATTTCTGCTGTATTATGGTTTATATGATATTATAACAACAGACAAGCTAGGAAAGACTGAAACAATTTGCTTTTACCTGAGCATACTAGAGGTAGAATGAGTGCAGAATATGATCTGACCATACATGATTCCAACCCATTTGTTCTTTTTTTTTTGGCCATGCGTGTGTGTGTGAAAAAGTCCTCAAAATCGAAAACAACAACAACACCAATTGCATTTTTAAATCATAGCATACAGAATGATGCATATTATTGAAGATGTGGACATTGGATTATTCACATGGCAGTGCATTTGGGCAGAGGGTGAGCAGATGGGGAGTTTCTTTACCCCACTTCTGAATGCAAAGCAGGGAGAAAATATGCAAATAATTCTTTGGCTCTGCATTTTCCCATCCTCCCTTCATCCACTTGTTAAATATTTCTGCCCTCATTAAACTGCCTGATACACTGCTTTCTCTGAGCAGCAAGGAGAAATAAACATTCACTTTTTTCCACCACCACCCCTTTTGAGTTATGATTTGTTGGCTGGGGAGCAACTACCACCTACATACACACACACATACAGACCCTGCTGGCTCATGGCTTGGAAGGTACACTTTCAGGCATTTTCCTTGTGGCCATTGTTTCCTCTCTTGCCCACCGCCTGGGAGAAGGGAGCACTAGTTATATTAAAACCCTGCCTTGGTTCTTCGGGATCTCAAGTGGGGGTGGAGGTGGGGGGGGGAAGAAGAGAGAGAAAACACCAGTAAAGGCTTTACATTTTGTTTTTGTTTTGAGAGAAAAGACAAACTACATTTTTGATCAATAACATATTTAAAGAAGAGATCATACAGCACCAGCGCGAATAAGTAACAATCCAAGCAGAAATGTATATGTCCTTCCATCTGATTGACAACTTCATGTGGTGGGCAGAATATGCACACATGCAAATGAATAAGAATACACTCAGAGAAGTGTAGGCAATTGAACATCGATGCAAAAATCCACACTAGTTTGTATAGCACACCTACTTGTGGACCAACACTAAGAAAGGCAAGATTCATCCCTCTCCTCTCCCTTCTGTTGAGATAACTGAGTGCAAACTATTTTTTTTTCTTTTGCAGTTTGAACTCAGTGTTCAGCAACTGAAGCAGGCTGAGGACAAAGGGGGACATATGGCAGAAGGAGTGAGAAACTGGGACATTTTGAAAGCAACTTTAAAAGTGGGACTGCAGAGGTTTAAATGGGACTCTCCCTGCCAAATCAGAACAGTTAAAGTGTATGTTGTAGTGTGTGTGGGGCGAGGCGGGAAAGACAAATAGTCTCTGAAATCGTCTTTAAAATTGAGGGGGTAGGTTCTCTGAAAAAATTCATTTGGGCAGTAGCTTTGGGAAGAAACATTTTAAACTAAGACATTCGGCTTTGCTTCAAGTGACAGAGGCATAATCCAAAAGCTCTCCCTCAGGCCAACCTTTCACTGATTGTAATGGTGGGTTTTGCCTGAGTTAATTGGATATTAAATAAGAGTCATTCAACATGACTTCCTCCCATCATTTCTGAGGTTTCTTTTCTGTTAGGGGACATCTTTGTTTGCCTATCTGGCACTGTTATTGTATATTGGAAACTTGGCAAGGTTTGGACACTAGATACTTAAAGCTTTTTACTGTACTGGATTTTGCAACAACCAGGTGGAACATACATCATTAGTTTACCACATAATGACTTTACTTTTAAATCATGATCCCAAAACATCTAAGTTAACATTTACCAAATTAGAGAGGTTAAAGAAAGAAAGAAAATAACCATTAATGCAAAACCACCTTTCCATAGTAGGAGTAACAGGATCAAAACGGGCTTTTTATCAACTTTGTTGAAACAGATTCAACTTTCCAAGAACTGAAAATGGGTTTCCTGTCTTAACTGTTTTGGAATTACTTACTGTCATCTGTTTCAGACGTTAGAGGATATGATTTAATATCAGCAATAAGGCCTCTGTGCCTCATTTGGCAGGTGTTAATTATTTAAACACTACTCATTTTAATTTTGTTCCAGTCCTTTTTTTGGAGTGATTTGTCCAGCATGTTTCACTGTCTGTGTTTCCTGGTGGGGGAAAATGGATATAGTGGGGGGAAGGGACTGGGCTATGCCGTGTCTTTCTAACATTAATCTAATACAGAGTCTTTTCCAAAAACTCTTACAGCCCTGATTCTCGCCTTTAGCCTTACAGAAATTTTGGGCCTAAACCCTATTGTCTTGGGTTTACCTATGTTCTGACTTGCTACTTAACCATTGACTCAATAAGTTTACACTAGCATAAGATCCAACTGTCCTGACTTGGCAGGAATAGTGCTGATTAATCCTTTGTCATCCTACATTTCCAGATGTTTTTAAAATGTCCCAGTTTCTGTCTCCTCCTTTAGACTTTCCCCTTTGGACTCAAATTACTTCAGTTGCAACAAATTGAGTTCCACATACAAAAGTATTTTATGCTCAGTTAACTCAGCAGGGGGAGAGAAAGGGGCAGAATCTTGCTCTTCTCAGCAGAATTAAACAAAAGACAATTGTTGTAGCCTCTCCTAGGGGTATTCACACTGAAAATAATCCATGATGATTCCAGGTTAAATCTCCATTGTTCACATGCATTCAGAATGCCCCTGTTTTAATGGGGGAGGGGGGCTGTAATTTACCCCGAGTTTTAAAAAAAGATCTTCATTGTTGATAGTGAGAATAACCAATGCTAATAGACCCAAATAGGGCTGGGATAAAATGCTGCATGCCTTGAATGTCATCTGCGTGCATTCACATAGTTGACTCCATCTTTATTCTTGCATGTGTGAGCAAATGAACTTGCTGAGATGTGCATCAATGAGGTTCCTTAGTGTGAATAACAAATCCAGAATGCATGCGTGAGATGATTCACATCATTGAGCTAAAAAATGAGGACATCTGAATGACCCCCCAGTTTGTATGTTCTTCTTCATTAATAACTTTTGCCATTTTCACCACACTCTGATGTTGCTTGACTACACTTGTCCCACGTTTCCTATGTGAAAAGTTAGGGGATATGCACTACCTGGAACTGAGGTGTTGTGTATCAAAGTGCATCTGATACAGGAATGGCTGGGGAAGGGAGAGGGGAAGTGGGAGAGGAGAGAAATGGAGAGAGAGAAAGAATAAGAGAATGAGTTGGTTAAGAAAATATATATAACTAATCAATTTTGGGTGACTTGGAAGCAGGGTGCAAATTATATTGGGCAATTTGCTGAAAATGCAGCATGTCTTCTTCAAATGCTAATTTTAGAATTTTCAGCTATATGTCTGAATTAGCATATACAAAATTTTAGAAAGTGATTGACCCTTTTAAATCTTTTTTTAAAGGGGTACTGTATATATTCTCCTTATTTTGGGAAGGTATCTGTGACCATCCCACAATCCAGTCTTGCAAGATGAACAACAAATTTTTGCTTCCCCTCTAATGTGCTAATTTAGGTGCTCTCTTTTTAATTTTGTTAAATTTCAGAACAGCATATGTATGCTGGTTTATTCAGTTATGAGCTCTTCCTTATTTAGATATATACAAATATTTTAAATAGATGCAAAATGGTCTAGGTTTGGGGCTGAAGAAAAAATGGTCAAATGACTCTTTGGGTTCTAGTCAATCAGTGTTGTCCACGTCTTTTTGTTTTTTCCTTGCAGACTTGCTTCATCAATTTTTAAAGAATGCAGACCTGGAGAAAAAAGGCCTGTTTCTTCTGAGGATGGTGAGGGGTATTTCTAAACCAGCCCCAGTACTTTATATCTGCTTTTATCCTACATTTGGTGAAAACATTCTGCTGTTTGCACATTGCTTCCACCTCCAGATTCAAAGACTGAGATGCCTTCTATAAAGAACACATGTTATAGCATTAGACAAATTCCTTCCTTCCTTCCTTTTACTTTTGTTTTACCACAAGTCACAGGGGAGAAGAAGGGCCTGAATATTGAATAATGGGACCCTGTATTGTGCAAAAAGAAATAATAAGAATATGATAGATACACCCATCAGCCACAATGCAGTTCTTACAGTAAACGTAATGTAAGGAAAGTAGGCCCAGCCAAGAGGGAAAAAATTCAAACCACCACAGTGGAATGAAAAGTTGACAACTCGAGGTATTATACAAGGCAAGTCATTTCAACCCAGCAATAAATGGAAAAGGTGGGTGTTTGTTTAGATTTAGGCAACCCCATAATGATTTTAACACTCAGCCAAGCCTCCTGCCAAGACAAACACTTGGAGGCCAATGTGTGTAATGAACTCTCATCTTCTCAGTTATAGATTCAGGTCTGGACCAAATGATATCCAATATTCCAACTCCCCCTTGGAGCCAACACTAAAGACGTGCAAGCAGTACAGCTACACATGGCACCTTCTTCCTCATGGTGATTCTCTGGCTGGGAAAAGAAAGAGAGAGAGAGAATTAGAAAAAATACTAACATTGCAAATGCATTTCTAATGGAATAAACTTGGATGGCATGTAAGCAACCTGAGGGTCAAAAAGGTCAAAGAGGGGACTAACTGTGCCAGCATGGCATAGTGGTTTGAGTGTTAGACTACAAGCTGCATCAGACGGGCAGGAAAAAGGAGCTTGACCCTGCTTTTGGAAAAAGGTTGAAACCTGCTGCAGAGGATAAATTGGAAAAAGAACATGGGAAGTTACTTTTTTATTTTGTTAGTTACTGCTAGAGTGACTTTAGCAAGATGGTGGAAAAAGAAAGAAGCACCACTCACTGACGAATGGCTAAATAAATTAATTGATTATATTGAACTTGACAAACTTACCTGTTTAAGTAGAGGAAATGTCTGGGAGGAAACACAAAAAGACTGGTCTCTGATTATTCTTTACCTAGAAAAAAGGGGAAATATTAAAAATATGTAGTATAAATTATTACTAAAATCTGAGATTGTAATATATAGATTGTAGATATGATAACTTGAGGCACCCCAATTTGAATACAAGGGATCCATGTGAATTAATTTTTTATATAGCAAGCACTCTTATTTTTATACTCAAGTTTTTTCTTTTTTCTTTTTTCCCCCTTTTCCTTATTTTAAGGATTAGTAAACAATCACAAATATAACTAAATTCAATATGTTTGATGCAGATCAAAACAAAATCCAGGAAGTCGATATATGTTTATTTAATATGTCCATAATGTATATATGTATGTATTTATGTAGACACTGTGTATTGTTTGTTATGTTTATATGTGTAATGTTATGTATAATTTCAATATTTTTTTTTTAAAAAAGAAATCTTCTGTCTGCATGGCTCACTCTCAAAGTGGCTGAATAAGCACAGGCTGACCACATGACATGGCATCAAGCTGCACTGCTGAGTAATTTTATTTGTTGCCTCCCCCACTATACATGCACAAAATCACACAAACACACCACCTCCGATCTCCAAGTACCTCCCACATCTGTCCAGATGCCAGCTCATTGCATTTGATTGTCCACTGTCACAGGTGTGATGCTCCACCGGTACAGGGCATCAGTGCATTGGTGTGCAAGTAATACATTGGCAAAGCATAACCATAGAGGCCTCCCCTAAATGCCCTGTTCACCCCCCCCCCCCTTCGCCCCATGATACCCTGTTGGGCTAGAATCATAGAGTTGGAAGAGACAACAAGGGCCATCCAGTCCAACCCCCTGCCATGTAGGATCTCCCAATCAAAGCATACCCAACAGATGACCATCCAGCCTCTGCTTAAAAATCTCCAAGGAAGGTGACTCCACCACTCTCTGAGGGAGTGTATTCCACTGTCAAACAGCCCTTACTGTCAGGAAGTTCTTCCTAATGTTGAGGTGGAATCTCTTTTCCTGAAGTTTGCATCCATTGTTCCGAGTCCTGTTCTCTGGAGCAGCAGAAAACAAGCTTGCTCCCTCCTCAATATGACAGCCCTTCAAATATTTAAACAGGGCTATCATATCATCTCTTAACCTTCTCTTCTCCAGGCTAAACATTCCCAGCTCCCTAAGGCGTTCCTCATAGGGCATGGTTTCCAGACCCTTCACCATCTTAGCCGCCCTCCTTTGGACCCGCTCCAGTTTCTCCACATCTTTTTTGAATTGTGGTGCCCAGAACTGGACACAGTATTCCAGGTGGGGCCTGACCAAAGCAGAATAGAGTGGCACTATAACTTCCCTTGATCTAGAAACTATACTTCTATTGATAGTGTCTGGCTTGTTTACATTGTAATTATATCCATTGGAGTTGTTGCACTTTAATTTCTCTACTTTGCCACAGCCCTGCACTTGCATTGGGGCTTTCACATGCAGGTGTGAAGGTGAGCATTTTCTTCCTTCAGTTGGACCATAGAATCATAGAGTTGAAAGATACCACAAGGGCCATCCAGTCCAACCCCCTGCCATGCAGGAACTCTCAATCAAAACATACCAACTTTCCTGGCTTCTTTTTGTTCCAGGATTTAGCCCCAGAATGCAGTTTTCATCCAGTTTCCAGACACTTTTGCTCCAGGTGTTAAATCAGGTAAATGTGACGGTCAGGAGTGCCTGTTATCAGCTTCGGCTGAAACGCCAGCTGCGTTCTTTCCTGGAACCGGGGGAACTAGAAACTGTGGCACATGCCTTGGTAACCTCACAACTCAATCTCTGCAATGTGCTCTACATGGGGCTACCTTTGTGCCTAGTCCAGAAACTTCAGTTAGTTCAAAATATGGCAGCCAGGGTGGTCACTAGGAGATCTAGAAGTGACCAAATAACAAACATCCTAAAATCGCTCCATTAGCTGCCTATCAGTTTCTGGACATAGTACAAGGTGTTGATTATCACCTTTAAAGCCCTACATGGCTTTAAATCTAAGGCGCGATACAGATGGCCCAAAAGGGCCATCCCTGCGCCATGATTAGGATTTGAGAGTGTATAGCAACCACATGCTCCCCAACCCTAACACGTATGGGTGGCGCCATTTTAAAATGGCACCATCCATATGGGCATGTCGCCATGACGTCATAGTGCGTGCCATGTTTAGATGGTGCAGCATGCGCCTGATGTCATGGCGCCACTGGAAGGCACCTAGGGCACCCCTTCAGCGGCACAGGAAAGACCTTCAAAATGGAGCTCTTTCCGTGCGCGTGCATCTCTGGCTGCCTTTGGACCCGCTCCAGTTTCTCCACATCCTTTTTGAATTGTAGTGCCCAGAACTGGACACAGTATTCCAGGTGGGGCCTGACCAAAGGAGAATAGAGTGGCACTATTACTTCCCTTGATTGAGACATTATTTTAGTCGCCCTCCTTTGGACACGCTCAGTTTCTCTACGTCCTTTTTGAATTGTGGTGTCCAGAACTGGACACAGTATTCCAAGTGGGGCCTGACCAAAGCAGAATAGAGTGGCCCTATTACTTCCCTGGATCTAGACACAATACTTCTGTTGATGCAGCCTAAAATTTCATTGGCCTTTTTAGCTGCTGCATAGCACTGTTGACTCATGTTCAACTTGTGGTCTACTTGGACTCCTAGTCCCTTTCACATGTTGTGTCATTCAGCCAGGTATCCCCCATCCTATATCTGTGCATTTCATTTTTCCTTCCTAAGTGCAGAACCTTACATTTTTTAAATTTCATTTTGTTAGCGTTGGCCCAGCTTTCTAGTCTATTCAGGTCATTTTGAATTTTGATCCTTTCCTCTGGGATATTAGCTACTCCTAATTTAGTGTCATCTGCAAATTTGATAACTAGGCCCTCAATAATTTCATCCAAATCATCAATAAAGATATTGAATAGCACTGGGCCCAGGACAGAACCCTGTGGGACCCCACTGGTCACTTCTCTTCAGGATGAAAAGGAACCATTGCTGAGCACTCTTTGGGTTCGGTCAGTCAACCAGTTACAAATCCATGTAACGATTACCTTGTCTAGTCCACATTTTGCAAGCTTGTTTGAAAGATTTGGCAAAGTCAAAGATTTTTTGCCACTTCTTTATTCTTTTCACAGGGTTTCTTAAATGTTAGGAAACACAATATTCTGCAAGAAAATGAATAGCAATCAATATTCTTTCCACCCTTATTGCAAAGGTCAGTCTAGTCAGGTTGATGGCTGGTTAATGAAACAAGACTAAGGATATTAATGCATTGGCTTTAAAGCACTACATCCCCAACAGGATAAAGTCACATTTAATTTTCAAAATGGGTGCTACTGCATTCACCCATGGCCAGGTGAATGCAACCCGTATACAGCGCAGATGCCAGCCAGGCTTACCCTGCACCTTTTCAAAAATGGGAAAATCTCATTTTTGAAAAGGCTCAGGATAGGCCCAGCTGGCATTAGGGCTGTATAAAGGATGCATTCACCTTGATACGGGTGAATGAGATACCCATTTTGAAAATTATCCCATTGGGGATAATGCGCTTGAAAGCCAAAGTGCTAATCTCCTAAAGCTTCTCAATAAGGGGAAAGGCTTTCACACTACACAGTTATAGCACTATGATCCCATTTTAACTACCATGGTTCCATCCTATGGAATCCTGGGATTTGCTGATTAGGGAGGGGTGGTTAGAACTCACCAAAATACAAACCGCAGCTTCCATAGGATGCAGCCATGGCAGTTAAAAGTGGGATCATAGTGCTATAACTGTGCTGCATCTGCACTGCTGAAATAATGAAGTTTGACAGCACTTTAACTGCCATGGCAGAGTGCTCTAGAACTCTGGTATTTGTAGCTTGTTGTGGCACCTGAGCTCTCTGACCGAGAGGGCTAATTCTCCCTAAACTACAAATCCTAGAATTCCATAGCATTGAGCCATGACAGTTAAAGTGGTGTCAAACTGCATTACTCAGCAGTGCAGATGCAGCCTGTGTAGTGTGAAAGGGTCCAGAGAGATGTTCTCTGCAAGTATGTCTGCTACAGCAACACTTTTTTTGAACAATTCCAGCTGTATATTAAAGTAGCCGGAGGGGCTGGTGGTGGATAGAGGGGCTTTAGGGAGTCTGTTTTTATTTGCAATTCATCACAAAGAATGGAGGAAATGAAGGCTGTGGTAGCCTCAGGCCTCCAGGGAGGAGAACAAGGTTGTATGAGCACACCTGGTGACTAAAAATCTTTTTCAAGGATGGAGAGCACCCCAGTTTTCACCTGTAGGAAGTTGCAGCTGCTCCTCTTATTGCCAGCACTGATTATTTGTTTTCTCTTTCATCCTTTCCCCCAAAGATTTACTCATGAATCTAAAATTCAAGCATTTAAGGGATTGTAAATTTTGCAGAGTTTTGGCGAGGAAGCTTCTATGCTTTTGGAGGTTTGTCTGTGTGGGTCATTTCGTTTTGGGAGTTTATCAGACGACAGAAATTGGAAGTATAATCCAATGGCAATCCGAACGCAATCATGGGGTTTCACATTATTGCAAATGAGTGTATCTCATGCAATTTTGAGCAAAAGGGAAGTCATTCCGAATGCAATCATGGGTTTTACGTTATTGCATATTAGAGTATCTCATGCAATTTCGGGCAAAGGGAAGTCATTTTCGGGCAATGGGAAGTCATTCTGAATGCATTCCAAACACAATTAGAACTGTTTTTTTTAAATAGCTTTTTTTGTGGAGCTTTCGGGCTATGTGGCCATGTTCTGGAAGAGTTCCTTTCCACATAGCCCGAAAGCTCCACAAAAAACTATGGATGCTGGCCATGAAAGACTTCAACTCCACAATTAGAATTCACGTAAATTCTCTAAGCTAGCGAATTTACGTGAATTCAAATTGGCTCCATTCGAAATAGAGAGAAATTCCTCCCGTCTGATAAACTCCTTGGGGAAGAATCGGAGAGAACGGACTTGATAGTCTCAGTGTAACATAGTTATCAGGTAGAGCATACTGGAATAATATAACAGAGTCTGGAAAAAAATAACTTTTTAAAAATTACAAATTAATACCCTCTAACATTTTACAGAGGAAAACTGAAACACTTGCAGCCAAGCAACATCAGAATGTGGTTCATTTGGCCAAATGTATTAATCTGGAGAAAGCCAGCTTAGCATAGTAGTTTGAGTGTGATAAGATCTGTTTTCACCTGTTTAAACCCATGCCCAGTCCATGCCCAAATCGGGTGAAAAGAGGTGTGCAATAATCTCCTTATAAGGCTCAAACCACTATGCCATGGTTACTTGCACTTTTTCTTACAATGCCTAAGTTGCATTTCTTTACTAAAGTTTTAAGTTATCGCAGTGCTATAAATTTGGGGACTGAAGGAACATTTAATTGGGAGATTAAAAGTCTTATCAGGGAGTAAGACCTTCATTTTACTCCCCCATCACTACACTCCTAACCAGTGAGAATCTGGATCTTAATTCCTGTTCACTGAAAAACCTCCCTAGGTGCCCTTTCACACGTAACAATGATAACACTATGATTCTACTTTTACTGCCATGGTTACATTCTACAGAATCTTAGGATCTGTAGTTTATAGTGACAATAATGCTCTTTGGTTGATTACCTCTCCACAAATTGCAAATTCTCCATAAAGTGCAAATCCTAAGATTCCTTAGGATGTTGCCATGGGAGTTGCAATAACTGTGTAGTGTTGAAAAGGCCTTGAGGCTGTACGTATCTCCCAGTTTAACCTACAGTACCTTGAAGAGATGTTGCAAAAATCTAATGCCACAACCACTTATATTGTCCCTGAGAAGGCTGGATATTAACATGAACAATAAATACAATTAGTTCTTTCATAATTCCAAAATCCAGCCAGGAAAAAAAAAGTTCTAGTTATCAAAATATCAGGAAACACTGACATATATGCATATAAAAGACAAGCAGAAATAAATAAATGTCTGAGACAAAGGCAAAGAGAAAGTTAAACATGAATTTGGAAAATCCAACTTTCATTTTCCCAGTTAGAAGACTAATTTGGGCATAGTAGTTTCTTTTCCTTTGGCCTCTATGAACATTGTTTAAATGTGGATTTTATGACTTCTGCTATCAAATTACTGTATATTATCAAGAAGTACAAAATGAGATCTGCCTGGGCAGCCAGTGAGATGTCATTCATTACTGTTTCACCTCAGGGACTTGGATATTCAATCTGAAAAAATAAACTTTCCGTGTACATTCTACCTATATGACAAGCTTTGCTGTTATAACTTCTTTTCCGATATACAGCTTCTGTGCCCTGCTTGAAGCTATGTGAAATTCTACCAGACACACTTTAGCTAAAATGCCCTTCTTTAAAATTGAAATCCCAAACCCTCTCTAGAATTCGGCATCCTCAAAATAAATAAAATAATGCCTCCACATATTTCACAATTCACACATTTCAGTATAAAGAGGCACAATCAGCAGGGCTCTCCCTCAGATAAAGAAATCTCAAGCAGTTAATCGTGTTGTATTTATTTGTGAGGATTTATCAGAAGAGCTGGTATCCTACCTTTGTATCTCAATGAGCTGTTAGTTCAATAAAGAGACATAACACAAAATCTTGCCCTAAAAATGTTATAGAAACAGCAGCAGACAAATACAGCACAGCTAGAGGAAAGCAATGCAGAATAAAGAAGACTGTATTCAGCTCAAGTGCCTGCTGTGATCATAATGTGTTTTATTGTGTAATTGATTAATTAACTGAGTATACATGTACCCAGGAGATTTCCCTCTGAGCAGAAATACATAGGATTGGGCAATAAAATTGTATTACAAATTTGCAAAGCGGTTACAAGGCCAGTTTCTCTGGAAGCAAGCTTCTCAGTGCAACCTACTTCTGAATAAATGTATAGAAAGGTAAATCCCAATGATTTCAATGGGATTTACAATTGACTCTGTATACAACAATGGTGACTTTACAGCCTGTTATGAAGTGTACACAGATTGTCACAAAGCTAGGAAATGCCCAAGTGATCATCTCTATGTAAATGCCGAGAGAGCCTGCAGATGTGAAACAGAAGTACACACAAAAGTGATGAATGAATACAGGGCTCGCAACTTTTTTTTATTTTATACACAGACTCATCTAACTCACACCCACTACCCACCAGTCTCCAGTTTCCTCTGAAAAACAGCAAGAGATTCTGAGAGCTACATGGTTGCCTTTGGGTAGTGTCTTACATGGATGCATTTTTAAAAACATAGTTTAAAAAAAATTCCTTTGATCATTTTTAAAATCATGTTTCTATGTGTTTTACAGTCTATTGCCTCAGGGATGCTAAAGGGTTGAGAAGTGGTAAACAAATATTTTGATAACTAAGTAGTGATGTTAACAAGCCTTGGAAAAGTTATGCTTTTCTACTCCTGAGCATGCTGGCTGTGGATTTCTGGGATCTGTAGTCCAAAAATTAACTTTTATAATATTGCAAAAGTTAATTTTTGGACTACAATTTCTAGAAACCCACAGCCAGTATGGAAATATTGTTTTCCAATAATAAAATTGGCTGTGAATCAGTATACATTGCAAGTATATTCAGACTGCTTTGATTTCAGTGAAAATTCAATATAAAGAATATTTAAATATATATATTAAAAATGATTGAAAAACATGCTTTTGAGAGTCAAGAAATCCTAAGACGATGAAGCCTGGAATAATTAGTATCTTTGCGATTTGGGACTTGTTTGTGTGGGCCTTCAAGTTATTTCCACGGGGTTTTCTTGGCAAGCTTCTTCAGAGGGTTCATGAGTCAACAGTGCAATGCGGCAGCTAAAAAGGCCAATGCAATTTTAGGCTGCATCAATAGAAGTATAGTGTCTAGATCAAGGGAAGTAATAGTGCCACTCTACTCTGCTTTGGTCAGGCCCCACCTGGAATACTGTGTCCAGTTCTGGGCACCACAATTCAAAAAAGATGTGGAGAAACTGGAGCATGTCCAAAGGAGGGCAACTAAGATGGTGAAGGGTCTGGAAACCATGCCCTATGAGGAGTGCCTTAGGGAGCTGGGGATGTTTAACCTGGAGAAGAGAAGGTTAAGAGGAGATATGATAGCCCTGTTTAAATATTTGAAGGGCTGTCATATTGAGGAGGGAGCAAGCTTGTTTTCTGCTGCTCCAGAGACTAGGACCCGGAACAATGGATACAAATTGCAAGAAAAGAGATTCCACCTCAACATTAGGAGGAACTTCCTGACAGTAAGGGCTATTCGACAGTGGAACACACTCCCTCGGAGTGTAGTGGAGTCTCCTTCCTTGGAGGCCTTTAAGCAGAGGCTGGATGGCCATCTGTCAGGGTTGCTTTGATTGGGAGTTCCTGCATGGCAACTCTATGATTCTATGACTCTATGATTCTAGGGGGTTTGCCACTGCCACCCTCTGAGGCTGAGAGTGTGTGACTTGCCCAAGGTTATCCAGTGGATTCATGACTGAGCTGTGAGCTGAACCCTGGTATCCCAGTGTCCTAATATCTGTGCAGAAATATTATTTTCTGTACAGAAAGTGTCATTTCCTGCAGAGACAATGGTGTTATTGGGCACTTACGTTGTGCAAAATTTGCATGTAGTTGATTTCTTTAGAAAAAGGCATTTTCTACAGAGGAAAAAGCTTTTTCTGTGCAAGGAACAATATTTCTGTGGGAAAAAAGCCTGTTTCTTGCTCAGAAAAAGAAATCACCCACATGCAAATTGTGCACAAATTAAATCTCAAATTGTGAATAGCCTTCAAAAAAGTTTTCTGAGACTTTTGAAAAGCAGAAATAGATTTGCTAAACTTGCTTGTTCCCTGCTTTGAGAAGAAAATTAATGAAGAATTACATCACCAGAACTGAGCCATGCATTGCTGATGTATTGAATAGTCACTTTGGGCAGTTTTACATATAGACCCATGATGGATAATCTTTTTTATAATTCATTTACATTACCAGTTTAATCCCGGTGGATGGTGACTGGAAATAGGGAAAAATAAACTACGGTACATTTTGCCTCTTTCAGAATAATTTTTAAAAAGGCCTTAATCCCCTTTGAAACTGAAACACACTTTTTAAAAAGTGTCATTTCTCCTGTATTCCTTCCCCCTTCCAATAAGCCTTGGAATTAAAAGTGCCCAGGGCTAGACTTTCATCTCACTGTTTCTTCCACCATGCAATGGAAGAGTGCTGCTGAAGCCTGCAGAATCTTTTGTTTTGTTTGGAAAAGGTGGTGATAAATGCTTGGCTTGGTTCAGCAGCAACACCCATTGAATGCTTTAGTGGTCATTCCCCATGGTCTCTATGACAGGTAATGTCATAGTGGTAATGGTGGAAGAAACTTACAGGTACTGTGTGGATGAAGCATGCTTCAGAAATGAGAACAAAACAGCACAATAGCAACTACCACCACAACAAAATACAAGTTGAATGTTCTTTAATTTGCTCCTGTAATAATTTCCAAAAGCCCCAATTAAATTGTGAGTGCCAAGTGCCCATTGCTTTGTAGCAAGTTTCCTTCCCATGAAGAAATTGGATAGAAGGTAATTTTTCCTTATGTCTTTCCAAATGACTTATTTTAAACACAGATGAATGAAAGGTGAAAATTCAGAAAGGAAGCCTGACATGGGGAGAGCCGAATGACAGAGCTTGCATGTTGTGAAGCCCAGCTTCAGTCCATCACAACTCCAGTTAAAAGGATGAGGTAGCAGGTAATGCAAAAGGGATGGTTAGAAAGTAATGAAAAAACCAAAAAACAGCATTTCTTTCAGCCACCCACCCCTGCCTATATCTTAAAATCTTCAGAGGAAGCACCTCCTTTGTCAAGGAAAGGTTATGACACAGGAATTAGACAAAGGGTCTTGTCTGGGGTGGCACCCCATCTCTTGATTCACAAATGTTGATTCTGCCTGTTGTTTTAGTTTTAGTTAAATGTATTAATGTTATCTTGTAAGGTTTATACGTATTTTAATTCTAAATTGTTTAATTGCTTTTTAAGGGGGGTATATTGGATATATATTGTTCTCTATCTCAATCTGCTTTGATTGTCCAGAAAAAAAGCGGGATATAAATAAAAGTTTTATTTATTTATTTTACTTGAATGACCTTCTCATTGAAGTTTATTTTGCCTCAATACTGTCAACATTTCAGCACCAGGGGAAAGCTCACATATTTACTAAGGGAATTTAAAAAGTAGATTTTTAGTTTTCTCTGCTGTTTTTGTATTGGTTTTTCTTATATTGTATTATTATTATTATTATTATTATTATTATTATTATTATTTCATGTTGTGTTGTGGCATGTATTGTTTTGGGTGTTCCCGTGCCTGCAGATTGCCGATGTGTGTTTGCTGTATGTCTTCAAGTGACTCACGACTTATGGTGACTCTATCATAGGATTTCCTTGGCAAGATTTGTTCAAAGGAGGTTTCCTTTGGTCTACCCCTGAAGCTGAGAGCATGTGACTTGTCCAAGGTCACCCAATGGGTTTCATAGCCAAGCTGAAATTGAGCCCTAGTCTCCAGAGTTGTAGCCCAGTACTCAAACTGCTACACTACACTGGTTCTTTAAGATATCCTAAGGTGAAGAGAAATCAATGATTTTCACTGATAGATCAGTCAAGGAGACCTCTTTCTGAGACATTGCTGTGATAACCCATATTGGTAGGGTCATCCCAAAACATATTGTGCCTGAAGTGAAGGACAAGATTATACTCTCCTTTTCAGCTTTTGACACTGGTAATGGCCCTCACCGTGTCTGAAGTCAACAGGATGACTTAGGGGATGCAGGATAGGGCAGGTTGCCTTGTACACATAGCTTTCTTCCAATCCCTTCCTGTCTACACCATGCCTTCCTCCCACCAGCATCGCCTTTCCCACCCTGCCTAATGGTAAGGCTGACCCTACATGCTGATTTAGATGGTCAAATCATCCAACCTGGTGAAAGACTGATTCCTTCCTCTGTATAATCCCGAGGAGGCTTTACTTCCTGCCTTTCAGGCTTGCATAGAACTCTGGCCTGCAAGGAGTCTACTTATTTGGCCAAGTTTTCTTCTGCTAAGCCACATCTATGCTCACATGCATGGCCCTTCTGTAACGTGGAAAATTATACGTAATTCCCACCTGGGGTGCATGCAGTTCTGCTCCAATTGGAGCCAACAGTCAAGCTCCCCACGATTTCAGTGAAGCAGGATGGAAGCCTCGGAAAACAATCACCACATTCAGGGACCTCTGTGCCAGCATAAATGAGCGAAACACTTCCACAGCCTCTATTGCAGTCTAATAAGTACATTTTTGCTAGCGATATGGTAATATGCAACAGCTTTCCCCGGATGGCTGTGTTAAAACAAAGAAGTGGTTGTCAGCCTTTCGGAATCAGATGTTAATGATATTTCATGTCTTTGTTGAGTCTGTGGAAAGTAGCTACTGCACCTACAGGGGAAATGACTTCCATACCAAGCTGCTCTAGCCAAAGCTGTTCAGAATGGAAAAACTGGATGTCGTCCATATTTATGCTTCAGAAAAGAGGTGCAACAGAGGATTTCAAGACAGCACTGCCTCCTGCTCTCCTAGTCTTGAGTTGAAATTATTTGTGAGGAAGATTTTTAGTACGATGTGTTTGTATGTGTGTGTTTTGTTTTGAAGTGGGGGAAGGGAAATTTAATTTTCTGATCCCCCCTCCCTTTCAAACATATCCTGGAAAAGAATGTAATGTAAGCAAAGCTTCAGTGTGTTTTTGGCAAACTCAGGATGATTGAAAAAAAGAAGAACACCAAAAACATTTCTCGTATTTATGGAAGTGCTTGGATTCAAAAGTAAGACTTCTTTCCAAATCTGGAAGAAGGATGTGAGAAGAGAAGAGAGAAAGCAAAGAGAGAGAGAGAGAGAGAGAGAGAGAGAGAGAGAGAGAGGCATGCCTGTGTGGTTGTAGGGAACAGCTGCCTACTACAAGCAAAGTCAGCTGGACCTTTTTCTCCACTGGTTTCCCTCCCTAGCCCTTCTTTGCTTTCTTGCTCTGCTTGGCTTGATAGAAGGCAGGGGAGAGGGTTTCGTGCATGTTATGGCTTTGGAAAGAACCTTTTGCAAACCCTGCAACCTGACTTCTATTCTACAAAGTATTTCTGTTTTCAGGAGAAGGGCTGTAAGACTAATTCAAACCTCTTCCAGAAAGGAAGGGCCCCTCCGGCCTGTATTCCAGCTGGTGGGGATTAACTTAGTCCTTCTACCGGATACATATCATTTTAATCTTAAGCCTTTAGACACTGTACAACATACTATTAAGTCTGCGACCAAATAAAATACGAAAGGGCTGATTCACTTAGGGCTGCACACCCCGCGCAGGGAGAAAACTAACATTTGCAGAGGGAGGACTGCCAAAAATCACTTACATTCTCACCTCTCTTCTGTTTACTAAATCCCACGTCCCCTTGTGTGTAAAAATCTCCATCAAATGTGCCCCTGGGAAATGAGGAAAGCAAAACAAAAGTATTCTGCTCCTTCCATGTGTCAAGTACTTCCCCTATTCTAAAGAGCAATTTATATCCATTCTTTCCAGAAATATGAAGAGGAGAGGAGGGAAAAAACCCTCATGGCATTTCACTGCAACATTTGGTTATGAAATGAAACAAGATCAACATTACAAAATGCAATGTTGTGCTTTTAGGGAGCAGGGCAGGAACCCTTTTTTCAAAGAGTTGGATGTATAGAGCCATCATTACCTGTAGTGTATAGAATTCAAAGACATAGCCATGTTGGTCTGGAAAATCAGTATGCAACAGGATCTTGTAGCACCTAAGACAAACTGAAAGAAAGAAGTTGGTAGCATGACCTTTCATAGACTTAAGCTTATGTGGTATATGGATGCACACATTCAACTCAACAGTCGTCAAATGGTTTCTGCAGGTTCTGTAGGTTTTTGAAATCATAAATAAAACCTGCAAAATCTATTAAGCACAGAGAATAGTGGAATGGCTGCATTACACAGAGTAGAACAGTGCTATAAGACCTTCAGTAATGTAAATATGTGGGACTGCAGCAAATGAAGGAGAATTTGTACATAAAAATGGCGCTGCCTGACTTACCGGGCCGGCGCTGTTGCTGCCGTAGGGAGGCCCAACCTCCCAGCGCTCCAGCGCTGCTGCACTGTTGCGTCTTCTGCGCGGCTGCGCGATTGCGTTGCATCAGGGGCAAGCGCGGGCTTACCCCTGATTGGCTGCGCCTGGGCGGGAGCCTGGGGCTGCCTGATTGGCTTTCCGGGGCCTGTTCCTTTGCCCCTATTGGTCCTGGCCCTGGGAGGGGCAGGGCTTTGCCCTCCCAGGGTTTTCATTGGTCGCCAGGCCTTTATCAGGCCTGGCGTGGCGCTCCTCGGCACCTTTTGCTTGATTGCTCCCCTCCCTCCCTCCCTGCCTGGGAGTTGATCGTCACAACTGGTTGTGGGTGGCAGCATAGGCCTGGATCTGGGGTAGGGGTTTCCAGGGCCTGCTGGCACTGGGTGGGGAGTCCTCGGACCCGGGTATGGAGCGGTTTGCTGTGGCCATTGCGGGGTTAACACCCGGTGACTAGGATGCCTTGCAATTCGAGTTGAAGCAGCGCAGTTGCCTAACTGCGCAACAGGGCGGAGCTTGGCACCTACGTCAGCCCGATGCTTGCGGCTGCAAGCAACCATACCTAATACATCAACCAACCGGGGTGTTGCTGATGTCCAGACCCAGACCTTATGCTTTAGGCCAACCCTACTGTTTTGCTCCTCTTGTTTGGAGTTGTTAATAAAGTTGTGGCCTCTTTTCGTCCAATCCTGTGTTGTGTGGTTCTTGGGCCGGACTTACTCAGCAACTATTTTTATGTTTTAAAAAGAAGACAGGCAGTACAGACAGGTGGCTAGAAGCTGCCCCTATAAACCCAGCATCTGCATGCTGCAGCATAGACATACTCTCCAAAAAGAGAGCTTTAGGCGGATCTTTTTTGGTGGCGTCATAAGGGCTGTGACACGGCCCTATGATGCCTCTTCCGCCTAGAGGCATATGGGCGCTTCGACAGCCGTATGTCACGAGGCTGCACCCTGTTTGGATGGGGCTGCAGCCTTGTGATGTAAGTGCAGCAATATTAGGGCCCATCGCATATGGACACCGAGCGCCATTGAGCCCTAATATTGCTGCAAACTGCCCGTCTGTACTAGCCCTAAGCTTGTTTATTTCTCTGCTAGACTTAGTGGTGGGGAAGCAGGGGACTGACTGTTGGCCAGCTTCTGTCTTGTCAGTTTGATTAGTCCACCTCAGATATCCACTGCTTTCTTTCATTTTTCCCAACAAAATCTACCCAATCCCAAGGCCTTTCAAAGTTGTCCATACCTTCTCTAGCCCATGAACTAAATCCCTTGTGGTCTCTTCTAGTTCTATAGTTCTATGTGCTTAATATATCTTTAAATGTTTTAAATTAATATTTCAATTGGATTGAATGTTTAATTTTTTTAAATCTTTGTACCACATATGGTTTTAGCTATTTTGTTTTGATGTATGTTGCAAGCCATTTTTGATCCCATATTGGAAGCAAAGAGGAATATAAATCAAATCAGTCAAGAGGCAATCATGTACTCAGGCATTACTTGTCGATTTCTGGGGTATTAGAATTCACATCCAGCAGAAATTGAGAAAACAGTTGTGAAAAAGATGCCCACATGATTTATAGAGATTCTAATTGGTGCCAACAGTAAAAGGTAAACAAAACACAACTTTTACCAAGTGGAACTCTACAGTCCCACATCTGTTCCCTGCACATAAGAGAGCAAAGAGACAACACATGTGCTTTCCCTTCTCAACATAGCCTCAGTAGGTAAAAATCAATCATATATATTTTCAGCTGTCATCAGATCTGTAGACAAGACTGCCCCGGTGTAAGGTGGTCTTCTGTTTGACACAGATGGTGGAAGGAAGATGGGGAGAAGAATACTAAATCAAAAGTCTGCCTTGTGGTGTCATTATTTTGGAGAATGCATTTTGCATTTCTCTCTTCTTTCCTGTGTCACTGAAAAGAGATAGCTGAAATGGAATATTTGACGGGCCACAGATAATGGTGCCTCACCACCTTTTGGTAAATCAAGGATGTCTTTGGAATATATTTTGTTGACTCATAAGATTTATGCGAGTTCTGCCAGAGAATGACACAGATACATGGATATATATATATGGATTTGCAGGATGTTTTTTTTTTCTGATATGAGAGTCACAAGACAAGACCACACACAGGTCTGAATGCTGTTAAACACATTTAGCCAAAAGCAATGTTACTTCATTCTTGTCAAGAAGGAGAATTAAACTACTTCTTTTTCCTTTTCCTTTTCTTCTTCATAAGGCTCCCTGCTGTAGAAATGAAAGAGCCTCAAGAGATGCTTTTAAAATTCTAGTGAGCAATGCATAGCTCTGCTGTGCTCTGCTTTGTTACTCATGTAAGTGTAGTCTTCTTAAGGTTTGAACTATGGCCATGGTGGCTGAAGGGATTCTGGGAGACATGATCCAAAATACTAACTTCCCCAGACTCTGGTTGGAACACCACTTTAATGGTTGCTTCTATGACCTCCTGTGCAAAGGTAAACATAGCATGAGACCAGATTCTGTAATGGACATAACGGAGCTTATCATTTGGGCAAATAAGCTGGCTTACCTCTTCCAGCTTGAATTCAGGATCTGGGATGCCCCAAGTTGTTGTCATATCTAAATCACCACGTATCTAGCTGGGATGTTGCTGCCAGGATGCATCCTAGATTGAAGCCTTGCTCAGTCAGCCATTTTTTGAAGTTGGAAGTTCCCTAACTTTGAAAACGTGCTCGCTGAGCAAGGCTTTGACCTGGGATGCATCTGGGTGGCAGCATCCCAGCTAGATTGACAGCAATTTAGGTATGGTAACATCTGCGATCCTGAATTCAAGTCAGAAGAGGAAAGCTGGCTTAATTGCCCAAGTGATAAGCTCCAATGTCACGAGCTGTGGTTTTACTCTAATGTAGCCTGCTTTTGCTGCAGTGGCTTACAGTGCCACACCAATTCTGGTCCAGGTGTGGCATTCAAAAGTTTTGCACAAGTCAAATGGAGGGCAAGAAGTGGGGCTGGAGCAATTATAACAGTGATTCTCAGTGGGCAGTATGCCCCCTCCCGGGAAGTGGAATGATTCAGAGGGATGGTGAGGGGGAAAAGCAGCAGCAGGGGGGTGGTGAAAAGAAAAAGGAGAAGCAGGGGGCTTTCAGTCAAAGTATTATTGTACAAGAAAGACAATGGGAACCAGTGGCCTTTAGAACCATGGTGGGGATGAGAGTTGCATGAAACTTTTCAGGGTCCCTTAAAACCACTGCACAGCCACACTGATTGCTTTGCGTGGTGGTGTCTCCTTGCTTCACCTCTCCACATGAGCTCACTCCCTTAGCCACATCTTTTGCTAGGAGTGGTGGTTGGGAAATTAATAATACTGGCAGTTGGGGAGAAGTGGAGGCAAAAAGGACTTTCCAGATCTGGGATCCTGCTTAAGCTTTGTGAGTTTTGCCAGGACTTGCATTGCTGTTTTTACTTTCTTTCATTGAACAGGCTGAGAGAAGAGGTAGCTGAAGAAACAATGTTTGGGGTGGGGATGGCTAAAAGAGAGTGTTATGGCAGAAATAGCCCCAATTATGCGATTGTGGAGACATGTAAAATGGCTGCTGACAAATCAGTATTTTTCCATTGTTGTTCTTTAACAAGCATGATTGCAGCAAGAACTAGGCTCATGTGATAACGTCGTTTGTCTCTCTTTTGCTTTGGGACAGAAACAAATGTGTCCACTCTAGTAGATGACATAACTGATCTGGTGTTGTACTAATTCTGCAATTTTTAATAGTGGGGAGGATTGGTCTCAAAGATGACAGTGCCATAAGACTCTTGTTGCAGCCTATGGCATACAGTGTTCCCCATGGCTGTATTTTGTCTCCCATGCTGTTTAACATGTGGGGAAGTTAACTAAAGATCCTGGTTGAATCCCCACCATGAAGCATAGGACACATATTTCTACCTATTTTTTTTTAATGTGCCTAATTCCAGGGAAGCTGTGTAACTCTTCAACTGGTACCTGAAACCAATTTGGGATGGATAAGGGTGAACAAGCTTAATCCAGATAAGTCAATGATGCTGATGGTGCATTCCACAAATCTGGATGGGGACGTGTAACCAGCCCTGGATAGGTTTACATTAACCTCTCAACTTGGGGATGTTTCTGGGACTCAATGTTATATTTTAAATCACACACGGGATTGGTAGCTTGGAATATCCATCTTTGTGCTAGACTGGTATAACAATTTAGGGGCTATACAGACCTTGGGGCAGTCTGCAGCCACCTCTTTCCTGGCCAGATTGGGGCCGCAGCATCCTCATGCCATGGTCCCAATCTCGCCTCTGGAGGGTGCAAAAAGGAGCCACAGCGGTGTGGCTGTATGGCACCCCTTCGGCACTACATCATCTGGATGCAGTGCCGGAGTCACGCCATGATGCCCTGGGGGCAGAGTCAGGGAATCCAGTATCAGGACACTGCACCTTGACTCTGCCCACAGGCCAGCACAAAGTGCTGATCTGTACATGGCTTTAGCTGGCATCATGTCTGTGATGTATGTGTAACTGTGGCTTATGCATATATGTGCCTTTTGGGGGGGGGGGTTGGGCCATAGGGGGCTATTCTCTAGGTCTTTGCATCCTATTGAAAACCTCCGAACATCTATCAAGTCCCAAGGGACTATTGCTACTTCTCAATGGGAAAAGAGAAGCAATTCAGGGGAGAAAAATGTGGCTAGTCTCAGTTCTGGAGGGAAGGGAAATGTCCAGGAAAGCAGCCAAATGGCTGATAGGCCAGCCTAGTTCCCAACAACAACAACAACAACAACAAAAAACCCAAATAGCAGAGTCAGTGCAAGCAACATAGTCTTGGAGACCAAAGGCAATATCAGCAGGAGGATTATCAAAAGAGTTGTCAGACAGTCCGAGATTCAAGGTATCAGATAGGCAGGTTGATCAGGCAGTCCGAGGTCAAGGGTTCCAGATAATCCAGATAGTCAGCAGTTTAAGAAGCAAGGGTTTGGTCCAAGAAGTCACAGGAACCAGAGACAAAGCCTTTCCTCCAGGAAGGTCAGATAATCACTGACAAGGAGACACACATGCTCTAGCTGCCTAAATAGGCAGGCAGCAGGCATTCAGGTATGCCTGATTACGAAGGCTTTTTTTGATTAAGCCTCAGTGATCTGCGAAGGCCCCCTCTTTCAGCTCGAGACTCCTTGAAGGTAGGCACACTTCCCAGATCCTCCTCTATGTCCACAGCTTTGGCCCCAGGCAAACTTGGCTGCTGAACCTCTGGAGGAGCCCCAGACTCCTCATGGCTGACAATGACAGGAAAAGAGGGTACAATCCATTTGGGAGCCCACCCTTGTTTCTTTTCCCCTTGCAGATGAGACCAGCCATAACTTGCTCCTCTGAATTACATTCTCTTTCCCTCCATTGCTTTACTGCTCAGCAGCCAACAAGGCTGCCACCACCACCACCACCTCTCCCAGGACTTGATAACTGCCAGGCTGGGAGAGGAAATAGAACTGCACAGATGAAGCATTGCATACAGATGAAGCTTTGCACAAATGAAGCACTGCTGCAGAATCTCTGTCCTTAAGGGTTATAGGGTTATAGCCATAATGACTTTTCAAAAAATGACAAAAAATGTTTTCATCAATCTGTTCAGGGAGTAGAACAGATCATTCTCCTCCCTTTCTTTTCATCTTCCATTTCTAGCTTTGCTCTCAGCTGCTTTTTGGGAGTAACCTCAACCAGTTAAATTACAATAGTCAAGCTTTTGACATGAATATGTGATGAGATGGTGCCCTTCGTGTTTGACCTACTTATTAAAATTACATTCTAAGAATTAATGGCACAATTGCTCTGCCAATTAGTAAAATGAATCAACACAAAGAAGCTCAAAATGTGGGGAAGGTGTGATCAGGCAACATACTTAAAGAAAAGAAGGCAACAATCCAAGAGGGGATTCCTTGTACATTTTTAAGATTCAAGAAATATCTCAAGAAAAGTACAGGCACATGCCCAGATTGACTGCTTTTCCATAATTACTGCATCCTCCACCTCACATCCCCACCTGCATGCCTGTAACTGTGGAGACACAAGCTTTGACCTGCTGTTTTTGCCATTGCAGGAATGATGCTGTAATAATACAGGTATGCAACATAGGTAAGCAAAGAAAGGGCACAAAACCTGGATCCTCACAATTGCAATGTTTCTCTGCTTATTTCTCTCTACACTCCCTCCCATCAACACGAACTGACAACTTTCTTACATAACAGAAATCCAGGGTGCCTAACAACAACAACGATGATGATGGTTTTATTATTTCTTATCTGCCTCTCCCCAAGGCTTGAGGCAGGTTACAGCATAGATTAAATGCTGTTTAAATTTCATGCAATTAAACACATGAAACCATTTAAACACATTGGTTGAAATACATAAACATAAGATTAAGATGACCATTGCACATTAAAATCATCCAGGCTAAAAATTAAAATTATACCAATTTAAAATTCATATCTTAAAAGTGACTGGGTAGGCCTGCCATAAATGATAGGTCTTTAATACTGTTTTAAATTCAGACAACATGTTTAGCTGTTAAATGTCTCCTGTCAGGTTATTCCACAGTCTAGGGGTGGCTAATGAAAATTATGGAAATGATAAGCAAAGGAAGTGGCAGCAATGTATAAAACAGGAGGGAATAATAGCTATTTGTAGATAGAAACATTTTATCTCCCTATCTCTTCAACTTGTATGCAGAAAATATCATACAAAGAGCAGGTTTAAGAGTCAGTAGAAGGAGAAAGGAAGATAGGAAGAAGGAACATCAACAATCTAAAGCATGCAGAAGACACCATACTGCTAGTGGAAAACACCATGGATTTGGAACAATTACTAAAGAAGGTCAAGGAAGAAAGTGCAAAGACAGGCTTGTTGTTGAACATAATGGAAACAAAAAATAATGACAATGGAGGAACTACATACATTCAACCCAGACAATGAGGAAATCCAAATAGTTAAAGATTTCCTGTACCTTGGATCAAACATTGATCAGGAAGGAGACTGCAGTCAAGAAATAAGAAGACTAGGAATGGGAAGGGCAGTCATGAAAGAACTACAGAAGATCCTAAAGTGTAAAGGTATATAACTAAGCACTAAAGTTGGTATCATCCAACCCATTATATTCCCCATCACCATGTACAGATGTGAGAGCTGGACAGTAAAGAAAGCAGATTAAAAAAAAATCAACTCATTTGAGATGTAGTGCTGGAGAAGAGTGCTGAGGATACCATAGACAGCCAAAAAGACAAACAAATGTATCCGAGAACATATCAAGCCTGAATTCTCCCTGGAAGGCATGATGATTAAACTGCAGCTGTTGAGCTTTGGCCACATCATGAGAAGGCACAGCTTATTAGAAAAAACAATAGTACTAGTAAAGGTAGAAGTCAGCAGAAAGGGAGGAAGACCACATGCCAGATGACTAGATAGGGAGATCACATGCCTAAATCTTCAAGACCTAAGCAGAGCAGTGGAGAACAGGGGGTCTTGGAGGTTTTTCATATACAAGGTCATCATGAGTCGAGTAGCGAGGGATATCCAACAATAAAGCAGTTCACCAAATTGTCATAGGACACTGGGATCATTGGGAAATGTCCTGAAAACCTTGGACAGAGCTGAAACTAATATCAACTGAGGTCTATCCTTCAATACAGCCCTCTAGGAGACACAGCTGCTTTCACTTATTGTTCTTTCCATTTGCCTTCTAAATATATTAAGAAATTGAAAATACTGGGGGGAAAAGTAATTTTGCTGAAGCCTACTATAAGTCAAGCCAAGAGTGGGGGCTTGCCTATCATTACTTCATGCTTAAATTAAACTTCTCAGGAGGTTAATTAAAATAATTAGCAGAAGCTAATTAAAATAAACAAGATAATATTTGTGAACTTACTAGAATTTACAAGCTGAGCAGAACAGTTATTCCTTCTTTTTGGTCTATTGTATGACCTTAACATTTGGTAAATTGAAATTTCATTGGTTTTTTTTTTAAGGAAACATAACATTTAGAATTAAATGAAACAATATTTTCAAATGTATGTGAAGATAAAAATCACTATCCTAAATATTTCTGAATTGGACTTCCCAACATTGTCCAGCTAAATATCCCACAACAGATCAGATGGGTGACTTGGATATCTGTCAGAAGCTCTATTTTGCATCTTGCCTGCCATGATTGCTCTAATTTGTGTTTTGCTTGCCATGACCTTGGGCAAGTCACACTCTCTCCGCCTCAGAGGAAGGCAAAGACAAACCCCCTCTGAACAAATCTTAGCAAGAAAACCCCTTGATAAGTTCACCTTAGGGTTGCCATAATTCAAAAATGACTTGAAGGCACATGACAGCAACAGCCACCACCAATATCTTCAGAATAATTCTCTAGGTTTTAGCTTTCTTCAGAATAATTCTCTAGGTCTTAGTGGAGCTGTCCATGTGTAAGTGATTTAGCTGAGGGCATCTATAATGCTCACTACCTTACAATGTGTGTGTTTTCTGTTATCTATTGCTATTCTGAATTTGTTTTATTTCATTGTTATTACGTTTTATGTAATTTTCTGTAATTTATTGCTATGCTGAATTTCTTTTATTTTTTCCCCATTGTTATTGTTATTTTGATTGTATTTTTCCCACTGTTGTAACCTGTCCTGATTCCCTGTTGATTGGCTGGGATATAAATGATAATAATGATAATAATATAATAATAATGATAAATGCAAAGCCTGCAGCAAGTCAGAGCTACAAGAGTCAGCAAAATTCAAGTGGGACAGTGCAAGGGTCAAGGAATAACCAATGCTATGGAAAATGAAGGCAGTTATCCAGCAGATGGCATCCTTCTCTCATTGGACTGATGTTCCCTTTACCCTAGTGCTATATGAACCCGAACCACAGTAGCCTTGGATGCAGCAAGTGATTCAGGCCATTTCACATTACCTTGGTGGTGGCATGGGATGAAACAGTGATACTGCACCCACCCAAGATGGGATGAGAGAGAGAAGGACTTTTGAGTTGTGGCACCAAGCGAAGTATGTCTGCTCTCCCCTTCATTGCCTGCTTTGAAGTGGCTCTTTAGGAAGTTGAGTCATCATCGTCGTCATCGTCATCATCGTCGTCATCGTCGTTGTTATACCCTACCCTTTTAACAAAATTGGGACACAAGGAAGCTTACTTTTTAAAAAAACAAGCACAGTAGAGCTAACATAGAAAATTCAACTTTAAAAAAGAATCAATCTGTTCACATTATTAAAACAGTTTCTAACATACACCCCCCCAAAGGATTAAAAACACACACTCTCAATAAACAATTCAATTTAATAAAAACAATGCAGCACCCTCTAAAGCCTTTTGTTAAAAACTTTCAGTCGTAAAAGCCTGTTGGAATTTTTTTTAAAAAGGGGGTCTTTACCTGTTGATGGATGGATAGCAAGAAAGGAGCCATTCTGGCTTCCTTGGAAAAGGAGTTCCAGAACTTAGGGGCAGGCACCTAGGAGATCCTGTCTTGTATTCCCATCAGCCTTATTTGTGAAAGTGATGTGACTAAGAAAAAGGGCCTCTGCTGAGGACCTCAGGGCACTGGGCAGGTTCATATTAGGTCTGTCAAATAGATTGCACTTAAATTATATAGGACTTTATAGATTATAACCAGCACTTTAAATTTGGAAAGCCCATTTTGCTTTCAAAGGGCATTTTCTGGAATGTTTCATTGTGCTGTTCTTGCTCAGTTTTTGCTTCTTTAGTTTTTAGAAAGGTATTTTTGGTTCTTGTTTATCTGCATCCATGGATACACAGACACACAACACAGATACACACCCTGTAGGGTAGAGTCATGTATGTCCCCTGGAAGAGGCTTTTGAAATAGCAAGGTGGGACATGTATCTACCAAAATAAATGAGCAAAATAAATACAGTTGGAGTAATGTGATTCTGCAGCTTTATGAGAGCTGTTCATCCCAGGCTTTCCATAAATATCTTGGTGCTTTTAAATGGATGTTTTCATACCTGCCGATGGATAATAATATAACAAACGCTTCTGAGACATTATAATTATTAGGATCGACTGGCTAGTCATTGGTCATAGCAGGAAAACACATGGCTAGGCTAGTGGGAGAAAACCACTTAGGGCATAGGAGAGGATATTTTTGGTTGGGATGGCAAGGCAGGAGGGTGGTAAACTGGCAGCTTCAAGGAGTAAGGAGTAGGGAATTTCACATTTAATCATAGTGATCCAACATAGCTGGCCAAATCTCCAGCTGCCCTAATATACATAGATGCTTTTATGCTGAATCATCTCTCCTTCAATTATATAGATAGGTATATTTGGAAAGTATATTTATTTTTACTCGGTGACACATGAAGTATCTGAAACAGAGCTGTTTATGCGGCATGTCAAATTGCACCCTTTGAAGGCAGCTTTTTGAAAAAGCTGCCCTGGAACACGGAGAGAATCAGTGCTGTCAATTTTATCAAATAAACCATCTCTCTCTTCAATGGGCTTATTTAGAGAACATGGGCACCCGAGCTGCCTTAGATGTTATGGGCTGGTGCACCAGCTGTTGAAACAAAGCCTGCCAGAGCAGTACATCTCAAGCTGATGTGGGGGACTGGCAATTGCTCTCCCTTCCAAGTAAGCAAGGGACGGTATCATATTTGTACCCATTGGCTACAATTGTTTGTTTTTTTGCTAGAAACTCTCCAGGGACTGGCAATTCATGGCATTTGGACTCCATATATTGGGGGAAAGGCAGGAAATAATAATAATAATAATAATAATAATAATAATAATATTTTTTGAAGGCATACAACAACAACACACATATACAGAATCTTCTTTGTGGTGGGACTCTGTTGGTGGAGCTCTGTTCCCTGACCACCTTACCAGGCTTCAAAGGTATTAATGTTCAGCTGCCAGATTCCAACTTTTTCTTTTCTCACAGATATTTTACTGCTACATCAGTTACTAGCGCTGTCACATCTTGCTTCATGCTTAATTGGAGATTTGTGATATTTTATTAGTCTTGTAATGTTTTGCTTTGTAAGCCACCCTGGAGATCTTATGATCAAAGGCAGAATATTATGATTGTATGTCTTCACTTATTTGATTCTCATACATGAAAATGAAGCATTTCTTCCCACTGGGCAAGATTACAAAGGTTGGTTTTGGGGTTTTTTTTGGTACATTTTGCAAGTTATTTGCATAAATCCATATTTTTGTAGCACATGCACACATACATATACACAGAATGGCCAATTTTCTACTTTAGAGCAATGTAGTGTAGCACTCTCTGGGCTCATTGCTACTGCCAATATAATACGATGAAAAGAACCACATATAAACTGTCTGGAAGAACTGGGGTTTTTGCCTTTGCCTTGCTTTATCATGACAGGATTCAATCACATTGTGACAGGAACCAGATTCAAACGGGAACAAGGGTCATTTACACTGATTGGCAATTCACTCTATTTCACAGTGGGAATGGACTCCCTGTGTAACGACAAAGTTATACAACTGAACACATGCCTGAAAGTGAAACTGAATGAATGCCCAACAGATTGTATGCATAGGTGTGTACTCATGCACATCTGCATGTACAGTTGCATCTTCTTCCACAATCTTGAACTGAATGTATTGCAAACATTCTGCACTGGTAGTTAACTAACCAAGAGGAAATAACAAAGTTAGCAGTCAGTAATCTGTCAGTAAAAGTAGTACTAAATACTACTACTAGTATTACTAAAGTAGTATTTGGAAGACTATATACCCTGTTATGAATCTGCTTTCATCCTGAGATCTTCTGGAGAGACCCTTTTCCTTGTCCCCAAACACTCACAAGTATGTATGGTGAGAACATGGGGGAGGACTTTCTCAATGTCTGCCCCCAAGCTCTAGAACTCCCTTCTCAGAGAGGATAGATTGGCACCCTCCTTACTCTCTTTCCACAGGCAGGTGAAGAGGTTTCTGTTTCAGAAGACATTAAATAATTACAGTTAGCCCTCGCTATCCAAGGATTTTGCATCCATGGATTCTGCCATCCAAAGCTGCCAGACGCTGGCATCCTGTTAATAAGTCTGACTTTTGTAACCCAAAAGTTGCATCAACTGGAAAGAACCAACTGTTGCACCAGCTGTGAAATACCCCCCCATCCCCACCCTTTCAGTGTGTTAGCACTCCCAAGACAGGCATTTCTATGTTGTTGGAGAGTGGAGCGAGCTCGAGAGATGTGTACAGTTGTTTTTCAGCTCAATTAACAACAAGATTATCCTAAGGCTACATCCAGGGAAGTTCCTTAGGATGCCTGTTTTAGTGCATCCAATTTATGGAAAGTAGAGAGATGCAACTCTGCTAGTAGGTTTTTTGATGAAGGACATTGCACCAGGAGATATATCACAGTTATATACTGGAGATATCTCTCCCAATGCAGCATATCAGCCAATATTTCTTTAATGGCATGAATAATCTCATAAATCACTAAGAGAAGTGAATGCTAGCACAGTTCTCTCCTTCATACACAAGAATCCCGAGTCCATCTCCTCATGCTTAGCATTAAGGTAGCTAATGCTATGGCCATTCATTGCTGAATCGTCAATTGTAGTTTTAGGAACAAACACACTGTCCAATTTTAACTATGGAACTCCTGCAAGATGTTGTGATTCCCCCCCCCCCCCCAAAAAAAAATATTAAGTAAAGAACGTTATACTGGAAGACTATTATGTCAACCGATCTCTTGGAAGGAGAGCTATGTTTCAAAACAAAGTAGCTAAAGCTGGCATTTGTAATTATTTCAAGCAGCTTGTGCTTCCGAAAAGGCCTATTATAGCCTAAGAAATGTTTTTTCTGAATTACATTAACTGAAGTCCTAGATTACCTACTTAAGTTACAAATATGGAGCTGAGGGTGTATCTACACAGCAGAATTAAGGCAGTTAACACCACTTTAATTGCCGTGACTCTATCTTACAGAGTCCTGGGATCTGTAGTTTGGTGAGATATTCAGCTTGATCTGACACAGAGCTCTGGTGCCTCTCCAAAGTACAAATCCCAGGATTCAGAAGCACAGAAGCAAGGCAGTTAAAGTGAATCCTCCTTCCCCCTTCCTTAACAGCCAGGACTCACACTGAGCAATGGAGGGCTGTTTGAATGCCAATTGGGGCACAGTGGGATGGCATTACCAGTCTCTTAACACGAGTGAATGAGGCTGAAATAAGGAAATTATGACAGGGCTCTTGCTTCTGATTGTCACAACTATGGTCAGTGGCAGGAAGGTGCTGGAAATGGCATCTTTCTGTGCCTTGATCAGATGCAGCAGAACAGATCTCCATTGGTCAGTGTGGCTGTTGGAAGTTGAATGAGATGGAAAGATACATTTATGATCATGGCAATTGTTTTTCTGTATATGGATCAGTTATGGTTGGGGTTTTTTTTACTCTAGGGGTGCAGCTACACTGTAGAAAGAATGCAATTTGACACCACTTTAACTGGCATGGTGCCATCCTAGAGAATCCTGGTACTTGTAGTTTTATGAGGCATCAGCACTCTGTAGCAGAGAAAACTATAGACCTTGTGACACTACAAATTCCAGGATTCCTTAGGATGAAGTTACAGCACTTCAAATGGTCAACTCTATCTTCTACAGTATAGATCATCCTAGGTACAAATCTGTAATTGCAATACAGGAAGGCACTCATATATTTTAATACCACATTAGACTTAATGATTAAAATTAGACACATTCAGATGAAGGATCAATACATAATCTGTCTTACAGAGTAAACAATATTCTTCACTGTAACTTTCTTTAAATTCCTCTCACACATGCACCCAGAAGCTTTTTTTTTTTTAAGGAAATGAAAGATATTCTGTCTTGATGGTTTTTCCAAACTGTATTTTCTTCCCAAATTCCAGGGTGAAATCTGTTGCAGAAGCAGTAAGACATCTCTGAAAAGGATTTGTCCAGGTTTCCCAGCAACGGTAACTACACAGAGTGTTCCCGTTCACATTTGTGCCCGGAGTCGTCCTCTCTCCATTCATTGCAAGTGTTTTCAGAGACATTTGGGAAAGGAACTGGTTAGACTCAAATTCAGAGTGTAAACAGAATCAAAGGGAATGGTGGCAGCATTTGGCTTTTTTCCACAATCGGGGGGGGGGGGGGGGAGTGTAAGGCTGAGGCAAGCTTTTCCAATCCCTGTAGCAGCATCATGGGAAAAGTGAAACTAGGAGGAAATCCCTCTTCTGTGACTCTCTCAAAGGGAATGGAGTTCTGCAAACTAACTATTTTTTGGATTACAGTTCCCTGAGGCCACCACTGGCTGTGTTGACTGGGTCATTCTGGATGTTGTATTCCTATTCCTACTGCCTCTTCTTCTTAGTCCAATAGATTATGCATGCAGTATTTGGGGCTGTACTTGTTTGGCTGTTGTGTGCCTTCAAGTTGTTTCCAACTTATGGTAACCCTAAGGCAAAAGTCACACACTTACAGCTTCAGAGGATGACAATGGGAAATTCCTTCTGAAGAAACTTGCCAAGAAAACCCCATGATAGGTTTCTCTCAGGATTGTCATAAACTGAAAATAATTTGAAACCCCACAGCAACCAACAAAGTGAACATATCATTGGGTTTTCTTGGTAAGATTTGTTCAGAGGAGGTTTGCCATTGCCTTTCCCTGAAGCTGAGAGCATGTGACTTGATGGCTGAAAATAAAGTCTGGGTTCCCATGGATTAACCGGGGAGCAGAAAGGAGCCAAGCAAGCATGCGCCTTGTTAGAAAAGAATGGCTGATAAAGTTCCAAAAAATTCTTCACCAATAGGGCAGAAAATAGACAACCCTGAGTTTAAAAAATAAAATAAAATAGAATTCAAGAGAAAGAAACACTGACAGATCCATCCAGCCGATCAGAAAGATTTGAATGATCAGCTCTTTAAAGTCTGGTTTTGAATTCTGGTGTATTGAACCATGTGTGTGGCGACTGTTACTTTTTTTTTTTTGCATAGAATGCTCCTTATCCTTAACAGCTCCACATCAGGCTGGTATAACTTGGTCTTCTCTGATTCTTAGAATAAGTATACCATTTACATTTGGCTGATGCAGATGAGAACTGAGAGTTTTGTTCTGATAAGAACTTAACACATTTACAGAATTTATATTGGTGTCCCACAGCTGTGAGCAATACACTGTGGGAGGACATGGAAGAAAGCCTTCTCTGTTGTGGCACCCAGTTATGGAATATCCTTCTCCACTTAGAAGTCTGGTTAGTATTAAATGTTAAGCACCCTTAATTGTATTTTGGGGTCCTCATATTTTCATATTCATTCCTGGAGATAGCAAAAACGGAAACCAGACATTTTGGAAAAGTTAATTCTTTGGATTCATGGGATTTCCCCTTGAATCATTTGTTGCTGGTTATTCCCTGGTTATTCTTTGGGTAATTCATCTTTAATCACAATAGCGTGAAAATCTGCACTGCAATTGTGTGAATACCACTGGATAATGCCCATTTAAATCCCCAGTTTCCCCTATGTGTGATCAAGCCTATAGATGTTGGTTTTATTTTTTTAAAATTATTTTGCTCTTAATATTTTTAATTCACTTTCTTCTACATTCTTGAGTTAATTATATACAACATCTCATCTGATACACACAAACACACACACACACACACACACACACACACTATACCTTTATTATATGAATTATCTATTATGGAAATATTTATATTGAGCTAATAATTTCTGTAGTCCAATACACACTACAGAAATAATCCAGTATGAGACCTCTTCAACTGCTCTGACTCAGTGCTAGGGAATCCTGGGAACTGCAGTTTATTGTGGCACCAGAGCTCTCTGACAGAGAAGGCTAAATGTCTCCACAAAACTGCAGTTCCCAGAATTCCCTAGCATTGAGCCAGGGCAGTTAAAGGAATGTACTCGAAGTGGATTATTTTTGCAGTGTATTTTGAACCTGATATGCAAATTCTGAACAATTAATATATGTAGTATAATATATCTGTATATAATATTACAGAATTTGAGATTTTCTTTAAAAAAAAAAGAAAAAGACAGGTTTGCTCATGCCTAACAACCAGAAACCAGAAATGAAGATACAACCTGAAAGCTGGCCATGCCAGTTACAATCCAAAGAAGTAACTTTTCCAAAATGTCTGGTTTCTCTTTTTGCACGAGATATTCGTTCTCTCTCCCGGACATTCATATTTGCATTGATGGAGTTTTTCAGGCAAGAGGTCAGTGTAGCTGACTGGGAGTTAAACAGGGAAAGAGAATATTCTTAAAACATTTGCTTGGAAAACAGTTCGGTGTATTACCATTGAAGAGGAGAAATAAAATACATCGGAGACTATAGTTTGCCTGTGTTTCTGGTCTGGTTTGATTTGGATAACACAGCAACAGAAGGCAAGCTGGAAGCTATAAAAATTTATATTTTCTCATTTTCATCCTTGAACAGATCAGAAATTTAACTAAAGCCATTCAGCTCTTCAAGGAAATGACAACAGGTATACTGTAGTTTCCTCCCCTCCATTAAATTTTATTGCTTGATTTCCTCCCTCCCTGACTTTGGAGATATATTTTCTCTGTAACGATTACAGACTAAGGAATTTATTGGGAGAAAAATAATGGTAGTTGCCTTTTTAAAGAAAAGAAAGAAGAGTTTTAGGGTCTAATTTCATGTATCAAGACCCAGAACAGAAAAGGGTTGGGTCTAGACAAAGAAATGTAGTCGGTATCCCAACCCATGTGTCTAGGAAACGAATTACAGATGTTTTATGCTCTTTCAATAGAGTGCTAAAGCGCCTAAAATAAGTCCCAAAGATCCACATCTTTATTACTTGCTACATTTATCTACCGCATTTTTTTGTTGTTGCAATTTAAGACAGTGTTCATGACCCTCTCTCTCCACTCCCATTTAAGTAAATTAGGGAGGCTGTCTATAAGCTAGTAAAAATCTGTCACTTGAACCTGGGAGATGGCAATATTATTGCCCAGAAGGGGCTATAGCTTGTTGATTATGCATTTGCATGGCATCAACTGGGAGCCATAGTGGTCAACCAGTGACACTCTGGATATGTACTTACTAGATTGTTCCTGAGCTGTCCCTAGACGCCTAAACTGAGACCGTTGTACTTTTGACATATCATGGGAAGACATGACATGCTAGAAAAAACAAAACAATAATGCTGGGCATGGTAGAAAGCAGTAAGAAGAGAGGAAGAATGCATGCCAAATGGATAGATTCAGCCAAGGAAGCCACAGCCCTCAATCTGCAAGGCCTGAGCAGGGTGGTTGATGAGAGAATGACTTTCAGGTCTCATTCATGGGATTGCCATAAGCTGAAGTTGACTGAAACTCACTTAATAATGAGATTGTTCTTGGGTACCAATCTTACCTTGACAATTTGTCCCCTCCCCTCCACTTTGGTGGGTTGGTGTTATATTTTGAGAAGTGCCTTCTGTGAATTCATGAGTTCTGAGTCTCTGTGGATCTCACTCTCTGTTTTATTGATCCATGTCTCATGGATCTTAGCCTAGAAGACAAAGATTGTTGGAATGCAGGTTGCTATACACAGTTTATACACACATCACCTGGCCCAGCCCAGCATTGCACAGACTACAACTTCTATCTTTCTATTCTATCTATCCTTCTTCCCAGCCAGCAGGGTCATTGGGGTGATAGGAGTTATAATCTAACACATCCAGAACCAGAAAGATACCAGGATAGCAGTGGCTGCATAGTATATTCAAAGCCAGGTTCCAACTAGGTCACACCCATTTTTAAAGCAAGGCTTCCCAAACACTGTGCTTTCTTAGTTGATACTCAGTACAGACAATGCAAGGTGGTGCCCAGCTGGCGGGAGATTGATCATATTGTCTGCCTGATGGATATTTACAGACATGATCAACATGTTCTATATAACTGTGAAGTCATGCTTCTAAATAATAATCTTAAGGTAATATAAGTGAGGATGTGAAATAATGCAGCCTGTCAACTCATTAAAGCATGACATGTCACCATTAATTATAAAGTCTAAAAGTAATAAAATGGCCATTTCTTCCATATAGCTGGACATTTGAATTCAGTGCATTGTCTTTTAAACAACAATTTCTTTGTCAATTATCTGCTCTTGCTCATTACTTTGAGCTTCTTGGGGTATACATCTCATTTGGCCTCTGTAAAATGACTTTGGACTTTCTTCACAATGCTCCAGGGCAGATTGATGTTGAGATTTTTCAAGAGCCAGCTGTCACTGGATTGTTTGGTTCCCTTTATCTGTGCAGAATGGCTTGGCAGAACTATGAGCATTTAAACCACATTCCTACATAGGACTGCCATATTCCACGTCTTCAAATCTGGGCATCTACTTTGCACATGATGTAAATTATTCTAATTATGCAAATCACTCTAATGTTCATTCTAATTGTGCAAATTCAGCATACTTATTGTTGCATTTATTCTTACACTATGCTTCAACTTTCAAACCATATTTCAAGTTACAAGGGATCTGGGAAAACCAGTACAGAGTCATATTTAAAATCATGAATTTGAAACAAGGTGACCTAAATTCAGATCACTGCTTGTTCATGTGAACTGGATCACCACTTTCAGGCAACAACCCTACTTTACAGGAATAATAGGGAGAGGGAAGACATGTAAAGTGTGAGAGTACATTCCTGGTATGGTGGAAATAAAAGAACAGCAACAATGATGTTAACAGAATTCAAAGACTTAGCTATGATAGTTTGGAAAAACAGTATGCAAAGTGATCTTGCAGCACCTTTGAGACTAATGGAAAGAAAGATGTTGATAGCATGAGCTTTCTTAGACTTGAGCCTACTTCCCCAGAATCTGAGGAATCTGAGGAAGTAGGCTCATGTCTACAAAATATCATGCTACTGGTTTCTTTCTTTCAGTTAATCTTAAAGGTGCTACAAGATCCCTTTGCATACTGAGAATGTTAACACTGGACTCTTTCAGACGTTGAAAATGGGAAGTATAATTTAATGTCAATTCGAATGCAATCATGGGTTTTACGTTATTGTGAATTAAATCTTCGCACTCAATTTCGGGCAAGAGGGAAGCCACTTCGAATGCAATCATGGGTTTTACGTTATTGAGAATTAAAGCTTTGCACGCAATTTCGGGCAGGAGGGGGTTATTTTCGGGTAATGGGAAGTAATTCTGAATGCCTTCCAAACGGAACAGGGGTTCATGTAAATTCGCTAAACTAGCAAATTTACGTCAATCCGCATTGGCTCCATTTGAAGTTGGGAGAAATTCCTCCCATGTGAACGAGTCCACTTTTTCATGCACAGGAATTCTAATCTGATCACATTTTTTGCCATCCCTTTTTCAATGAGGGCAAAAAGTTACAGGTCCATGAAAATCCCACAGGAAAGCCACTGGTATCTGAATCATGGAGCAAAATGTAGAACAAAATAAGTACTCTCTTTTCTGTCTTACTCATTTTCTCATCTTTTGTCATGCTTTCAGAATGAGTTCTTCTTTACTTCTTGCACTCCATCACTCACATTGATCACTCTCCTCTGTCTCCTCCTTCCCTCATCTTATCTCATACCTTCACCCTTGTGCCTTCCCTCTCTCACTGCATACTCATTTCCTTCCTGTTTCCTCCTTTGCCCCAGCTTGCACCCTCACAATGCACCCTTTGCTTCTTGCACTTCTTCACTTGCATTGCTCTCTCTTTCTTCTCTCTTTCTTCTCTCTTTCTTCTCTTACCTCACACCCACACCGTGTGTACCTCCCTTGCTCCTTTCACTCTGCCACTATATCTTTCATCCTTACCTTCCTTTACTTGAAAACATCTTCACCAAGCATTCTCCCTTCTTCTTGCACTTTCCTTTCCTTTCAAGTCCATCCTTTGCCTCACTTCGCAGCCCCACATACTGCTCACTCTTTCTTCTCTCATGTCTGTAATTCTGGGTAGATGAGTTTCTTGCAGAACAATTTTACACATTTTGTCCTATTATCTCAGCTCCTCCAAGAGTGAAAAACTTGCTCTTTTAAAAAAAATGAACGCTTGGAATCTGGGCCAGATGATGTGTCAAATGGGCACCTAGGTGGATACTTAGAATCCAGGTGAAACCTGGTCAAAACTGAGGCTGTGGTACTCCTACATGATTTTCGCTTCATCCTAAGTAGATCCTAGCTTACCATTCTTACTTAGGATCAAATGGCATATCATATTAAGCACACTTTAGAAAAATTGTACAAATTCTAGCCACTTTTATTTTGAAAGATAAGCTGTCATGGTCTGGGCAGCCCAGCCTTCTGATCCAAGATGGGGCCTCTTGTTGGTTTCCCACCAGATTTGGTCCAAGATATTTTGCTGTCTGAGATGAAGGACAAAATCCAGGTTTTGTAGAATTTCCTTTTTGTGTGTTAAAAAAATCCTCAAGTCCCCCAGCTAGCCTGGCCACTGGCTATGGTATTCTGGAAGGTATAATCCAGAAAAAAATAACTTCTCCAAAGATCTGAAAATAGCCTTTCACCTTCAGAAGATGACTAGAGTGAATTGTGCTTGAAGTCTTGTAACAGAATCTTCTCATCTTTCCTGGCATCTGCTGATGATCCTCTGATTATGCTTATGGGTAAGTTTGCCTAAAGCAGATGGATCACACACATACACAAACAGAAGGTGCTGTATGGAATAAACTACTTGATAATAATACTGATGATGCTTATTTGTCTAATGAGTAGATCATGGAAAGCTGGAGTGGCTCAGACTGGGCACACTGTATGTGTACTGTGAGAGTGCAAAGACTATGTTCTTGGGATCATTATTTAACCTGAAATCTAGCCCCAAGCATCGTTCCAAATGGTCCAGTTTGGGCTATCTTGTAAGATATGAAAGGCTGTATGTCCTTTCCCAGGAATCAACAATAGGATTCTAGACTGGTTGATGGCTTTAATTTTAGTATGACAAAACCAGCAATTGGATCAGGATATTGCTAGGATGGATGACTGCTTTGGGTGCAAGAGGAAATGCGGATGACTTGGGGGAAGGAAGGAGCACATACCAGCTTTGATAGTATTATCACCTGGATCATTCACATGCCTTAGGTATTGCTCCTTTTCTCCTGGGAACATGACCTGGTGTTCTTAAAGGTCATTGTGGCCTCTAAAGAACATGCTGGCTCCAAATATGAAATATGAAAACATGGAGACACCAAATACAGTGCAGGGTGTGCAGGGTATGCAGAATGTGCTAACACACACCACCCCATCCCGTATTGCAAATGGTTCAGTTTGGAAACTGTTGCCATATTTCCCCCTAACCCCCCCCCCCCCATTACTGCTAGTGAAAAGACACTATAACTCCTTGGGACAGTTGTCTCAGACAGTGAAGGCTGCTCTGTAAATATTCCTTATTTATCTTTGCTTATATGTAGGTCAGGAACACCTTAGAAATTGAATATATTGTTCAGTATATTCATTCACAGTATATTCATTCACAGCCCTGGTGGCGCAGTGGTTAAATGCCTGTACTGCAACCACTCACTCAAAACCATAAGGTGGCGAGTTCAAGACCAGCAAAGGGCTGAAGCTCGACTCAGGCTTGCATCCTTCTGAGGTCGCTAAAATGAGTACCCAGATTGTTGGGGGGCAAATAGCTTACGATTGTAAACCGCTTAGACACCCCTTAAGGGTATGAAGTGGTATATAAATGAATCTGTTTGTTTTTTGTTTGTTTTCATATTTCAGACATTATATTTTTAATACTAAAAAAAGTTACAAAAGTAGAGTTCTTCTTCCATAATACAATTGTCCTGTTTTTTTCCCCATTTCTTTTTTTTTTTTAAATTAAGATATCAAACTGAGTGAATTATGCTTAAGATTAAACTACTGGCCTGACATTAAGACTTTCTGGAACAGAATCATGAAGAGAACTAAAGAAGGGATTGTTTCTTTTTTTATAAAGAAAAAAAAATATTTCACATTGTTGGAAATAAACTTGGCAAAATAAACTGTCAGTAATAAAACTTCCAAAACAAACAATTTGACCTAAAGTTTCTGCACATTTTATGTCTTGAAATAGGGCTAGACAGAGAGGGAATAATCCAGCTTTTTGCAATTTCCAAGTTTCACTATTTCTCGAGAGCTTCACATTTTATCATCAGACCATGTCAGTAGTAACTAAGGGCTGAAATGAAGTGTTCCAATATGTAAGTAGATCTAACTGTAGTGGCTCAATGTACTGCAATCTAGAACGTATTGCACGGAGGAATGGAGTAATGTTGGTTCAGATGCCAGTTCTCTCTTGAAGCAGTCTGGGTGGCCTTAAACAAAACACTATCTCTCAGCCTAACTCAACTCTCAGGATGGTTATGAGGATAAAAAACCCCAGATGTATGCCATTATATGTAAGACAGATGGACCAATCTCTTCTGTGTCATATCCATATGTGTTCAATAATAGTTATGTCCTATTTTCTGTGTTTCAAGCTAGTGGTGATATACATAACTTTGCCTTTGAACTGTATACATTTTCATCCAAAATATGCTATTTTGTGCTTTTGTGATCCAGTACAAATTCTAACAAATACAATATAGTTAAAATGTTAAAAAAAAGGAACAGGAAAATGGAATGATATTAAAAGCAACATTAAAATATACAATTTAGAAGTTTTTAAAAAAGCAATTTAAAGTTTTAAAGTTTAAAATGTTTTAAAAAACAGTAAAATTAAAGCCACACAACACATTCTTAAAAGCCCTTTCATTGAAAAATGTTCACTTCTCAATTGTGTGTAAGATTTTTTTAAAAGAAGTCTTTTCCTGCCAATGGAAGGATGACAGGAGAGGGGTATCTTAGCCCCTGATAGAATTTCACTTTAAAACACAGACTATGCCAAATTCTGTAGCAATGAGTTCCTCTAGACAAACTTGGGCCCTGTCTGCATGGGCCAAATAACACATCCCACCCCAGTTCTTACAGTGCTCAGTCCAGACAATGCAGGTCCCATTTCCCGATTCTGGTTTAAACTGTTTGGATGATGTACAGCCAGTTCAGCACTGAACCCAAGGTATACCACCCTCAAAACAGTTTAAAATAATGCATAATTTGCTCCAGATCTTCTAGGAAAATCCAGAGCCCTCTATTACAATTCCAGGCAGCTGTTTACAATGTGTCCCACACTGTGCCACCCAGTGCTGCCGCCACTGGTGTAAGTCACTTGCCCTGGGGTTAGAACGAGGTGCTCAGCCATGTATTCAATGATGGGTGCCTCATTATGATGTCAGAGTGAGTGACTTGCACCAGGGGTGCCCAGTGGCATAGCAGGACATGTCTGCAAACAGCTGCCTAGAATTACTCCAGAGGGCCCCGAGTGACAGGAGAAGTTTGGGGCAGCTCTGGCACCAGAAAACTCCAGGATACTTGCAGAGTATTCTGTTCCATGCAGAACCAGTTTAAGTCTTGCTGCTGGCTGATTTACTTCCCATCGCACCCCTTCAAAATAACCAGAAAACTGCTGCGTTCTTCTAAATCATTTAGTAACAATTCCTTGCACTAGCAGCAACATTTTATACCCACCCAGAGGGTAGGGTGTTGTCAAAGGCTCCAAGGTATATTGCAACAATAGGAACAAAATCCCAAGGCGATATATGGTTCTATTTTTACATGTTGTGCTGGGAGTCTTTGGCCATTCCTCTTCCTCACTACAGGGTGATGTCCTTTACAGTTTACATCAAGATTTTGAAAATGCAGTTCCTTTAGAAAAAGAAGGCATGTCCATTCTGGGGTTCAACAACCAGAGCCAATAGTGACAAAGGGTTCTTCTACACTGTAGAAATAATACAGTTTTAATTGTTAATAAGAAAAGGGCTCCAGGCGGCTTCCTCACTGATGATTCCATGATGAATCCATAGTGGGGAGCCCAATTCCACTTCCATAGTGTGACGGAGGATCACATCTCTGGTGTTTTGGTGATGTTTCCATCGCGTCTCCATTATGTTTAGTACACGGAAGGACCTCCATGTGATAAACTCCAATGATGACCTCCATGTGATAAACCTCCATGTGATAAACTCCAAAACTACAAATTCCAGGATTGTGTAGGATGGAACCATGGTAGTTGTAGTGGTGTCAAACTGCATTATTTTTCAGTGAATTATTTCTACACCCTGCATTATTTCTACACTGCATTATTTCTACACCCAGAGGCACTGGAGAGATCTGCATTATGATTGGCCAAGTTGCTTATAGTGTCATGAGAACTGAATGATAATTGGCGAAATTGCCTGTGATGTCATACAGTTTCTGTCATCCACTATCCCTGTCTCCTATAAGAAAATTTTAAAAAACTAAAAAGGAGTTGGAAAGACTGTGTTGATTCTGGTGGCAACACAGAGAGGCCCTAATAGGTAATAAGTGACGAGGTCTATTGAGAGAGCTCTTGCTTCTATGCAATAGTGTGAAAGAGCTCCATCTCCATCTCTTGAGTACCTTGGAAGAAAGAAGGAATACCAGTGCATTTTTTTAATGATCATGCAAATTAAATTGAAATGTGGTCTTTGAAGTGAACATTTACATTCAAGAGATTACATTCAGAAACAAGAGATGGGATTTGGGCCAATCTCAATGGAGTTTCTTGTTGGGCATAGGAAAACAAGTGGCACTTCAGATGTTGTTGGCCTGCAGCTCCTATCAGCCACACCTAAAATAGCCAACAGTCAATGAAACTGGGAACTGCAGTCCAACATCTGAAGGGCCACAAGTGCCCTATCCTGTTCTATACACACCTTTTTCTTCCTTCAGATCTTTTATGACTCTGTTCCAGTTTAGGGATATCATTCTCTAAATTTCCTCTTGGGAGAAGCAACAAGTAATTTCATTCTTCACCAAATTTGCACATGGTTCTTTTGCACACACACACACACACACACACACACAAAGCTATTTCCACTGCAGAAAACGTATTTCTGCACAAAGTTTTATTTCTTGCAAAGAAAAAATGTTCCCAGTGCAGAAAACAGTTTTTTGTATGCAAATCAACCACATGCAAATTTTCTGCCCCCCCCCAAAGTCCTGAATTACATTTTCTCCACAGGAAAAAACAAACAAACTCCACAACCTTTTCTGTGCAGGAAATAAGAAATAAGAAAATGCTGTTTAATGGGTAAAACAACCAGGTTGAAGTTTGCACAGAATAAGTCCCAAACTACAAAGGTTTTGTGCCACTCAAAAAACATGTTTTCAATAAAATAAAATAAAATTGGAAGATGCTTTCTGTCCCTATAACAGATGCTACTTTTTTAAATGGTTACTCAGGTAGTGATTGAAGATAGTACTCTATTTTTGATCCATTGAACTACTGGAAAAGAATTGTAGAATTGTGTCCCAATGGACACATGAGGATTGGTTTTTATCTCATGAGTTTTAACTTATTACCTTTTATGTGCTGCCTATTACTTTTATCTTTACACTGTTGTTAATATTGTATTTAAACTTAATGTAATCTTTTTTTAATGTTTATTGCTGTGCTATCAAGTTGTTTTAGTTTATAGCCCATTGCAAATAACTCTTTTGCACTTCTTATTTCTTTCACACTTTTGCGTTTTTCCCTTTTTAAAAATAAAAAAGTTGAATTGTTTAGTTTTCAGTAAAGCCTCCTCCTCTGAACTGAAAGGTGAATTTCTTTCTTTAAAAAAGTCTAAAAAGAAGTTCCAAAAGTTAAAAAAAAAGTTTTCCCCTACTCATTTTGTTTCATATTTCTTCATCAAGACTACTTGAATCACTGGTGTTTCTTGGGAGGGATATTCAACACTGCAGCTGTCAAATGAACTGAATTGCTGGAAAAGATCAAACCTTATCACTAAAAGTGTGTGTGTGTGTGCATTTTCTGAAGCTCTTCACAACTGGCCATTATAATAGCAGCTCTACTGAGTGGCAAAGAAGCACCCATCTTTCATAGCAGCAGCCACTTTATGATAGGATTTTCTTGCAGAAAGAAAATAATGACTGCTCTTATTCTCTTTCCTTCATTCAAATGAATTGCATATAACTCCCCAAAATATAGCAAAGCAGTCCATTTTGAGGTAGGTGAAATGGTTGAGATATAGTTCCTTATAATTTAGAATAGCCCTAGTTCCCAGGGGCAGTCATTTTTGATGCTCTGCTAAGAGGGAAAGAAAACTCAATACATAAATAGAATCCTTTCAGACAGAGCTAAGAAAGTTTGAGAAGAAGGAAACCTCAAATATATTTTACCTTCTCAAATATTAGAAGTAGACAATTATTAGCTTCCTCCAATATGGCTTGATGGAACTTAATAAAATGAATAGAATCTTTGAAACCTGGAGGAAAAGAAAGCAGAAAATAGTGCTAAAAATAAGTGAAGCAATCAGTGCCATTCCCTCATCATAACTTTTATATGGTTTATCATTTCAAAGAAATCCTTGCTGGAAATAAAGGACAGTCCTTCCAACTATAACTAGATACGTTCAATACACCACACATGTTTATTATAGCATTTTAAGAATAGTTTACTATTCTTGTTGCACCTTTGAGACTCTCTTTAAATGAGAGTTAAACAGGAAATGCCCTATGTTTATCATAGGACATTTCCTGTTTAACTCTAGTTTAACTCTTGTTTAAATCCTGTTTGTCCCCTAGTGTGATAAAGCAGATGTGGTCCAAACATACTGTAGAAATAATCCAGTTTGAGACCGCTTTAACTGCCCTGGCTCTATGCTAGGGAATTATGGGAACTGATGTTTTGTGAGACATTTAACCTTCTTTGTCAAAGAGCACTGGTGCCATAAAAAACTACAATTCCCAGAATTCCCTAGCACTTAGCCTGGGCAGTTAATGTGGTCTCAAACTGGATGATTTCTGCAATGTGTTTTGGACGTTAGTGAAAGACACTGTAGCATAAGTTTTCGTAGACTTGGTCTACTTCCTCAGAAGTCAACAAAAATTTATGCTACATGGTCTTTCACTCAGTCTCAAAGTTCTCAAAGAGAACTTGGATGAGATTAATAAATCCAAGAAAATAGCAAAAAGATTGAAAACCAAAATGCAAATAAATAAATAAATAAATAAATTTTTATTTCAATTTTTAGAATATTACAAAATCAACTTTCAATATCATATAATCTGTTGTAGGATTTCAGTTCTTCCACACCTACAGGAAATTTAAAGAAAGACAAAGACATAAGTAAAGAAACAAAATAAAGTAACATATCAAACAAAATGTAAAATTGAACTTGAGTTAATGTTTAGTAAAATGCAAAAAGATGCCAGTACTTTGAAAAAATGTTAAAGATGGAAAGTTGAAAAACAATCTCTAGAGTGCTATAAGATCCCTTTGCATATGGATACCAGACTAACATGGCTATTATCTCTTTCTTCAAAGGTAGGCTTTTGAAGATTACTTTTCAACAAACATTCTCTTCTGTCATGAGTCTTACCTGGGGTGAATCAATGCTTGGTACCTTTATAAAAAATCTACTGAACCATCAAGATATGGATATGTTTGAGTAACCTATTATTATAACATCAGCCTTGCCACTCCCTTTCCCCTCCCAATATCTGAAAGGATCAAAGCCTTTTCTTTTAGCTTGTTGAGCAATAGGCTGAGATTTCTGAAAGTTGATTAGGGCACGTACTGTCCCCTAGACCACTCCCTTCTTAATTCTCATGAAAATTCATCATTGGAGTTAAGGTGGCTGATCCCAGCATTTTAGTGTCATCTGGGTGATCCAGTGAAAGCTTTTTCAGCATGGGAGGAACAGAAACCAAGATTAGCCAACAAAAATGTTATGCATCAGAATTTTAGCTGCACCAGAATTTTTTCTGTCTTCTTCCTTTGAAAAGGAAAGGCACCCCTTTGGCAAGTTATGTCATGTTGTTTCAAAACATCATTACACCTCTGAAGACAGGTAGATAGATGCTAGACAGAAAGAAAGATAGAAATATGTTGTGTGGGAAAGAGGTAGAAAGACTGTTGGAGAAAGCATCAGAAAGAAAAGCGATAACAATTAGGGGTGCCAGGTCAAACTATCCCAGACTCTAAGATTTCACAGACAAATCCAGACACCTAGGAATAACCCCTTCTGATGTCACAAGGGAGGACCCTGATGATGTCATTGACCATATTGTACAGAGTATGTCATTCAAATCAAAACCACCAAGTCTAACAAATGAGCAACACACACACACACACACACACACTTACACACTTCAAGGCAGTGCTCATATCCACACCCTGAGGACTGGAGAAGAGGGAGCAGCTCCTGAGCCCCAATAACAATCTGATCCTATATAGTACTTTCATCGAGATTTCCATCTATACTGTAGAAATGATGCATTTGACACCACTTTAACTGCCATGGCCCCGTCCTAGAGAATCCTGAGATTTGTAGTTTTGTGAGACACCAACACTCTTTGGCAAAGAGGGCTAAATATTGTGTAAAACTACACACCCCAGGATTCTGTAACTACAGCACTTAAAGTGGCATCCAACTGCCTTATTTCTACAGTGGATGCACCCTCAGATGTGTTTTCATTCTACTTGGAATTGCTCCCAGAGTACCTATCACTACTGGAACCACCGTGGTTTTCCCCAGAAGCAATGAATCTCAATGTATAAGTCTTGGTTTTCATAATCTTTTTCTTTTTGTCTTTGATTTGTCATATCTATCATCCAAGCTTTCTTTTTTTTAGCTACAGATATACCTGGCATATTATGTTCTAATTGTTTGTCATTTGCATTCTTAAAGTCTCACATAATTTCACATCACAATTTTCAACAGCTTTATTAGTCTCCTCCTTCTCCATCCAGAATTCATTGATTTTTCCCAAAGAGTGTTGGCCCATTGAACCAATTGCTGAATATCGAAGCCACATTTGTGTGCCTTTGAGTTGTTTACAACTTATGGCAACCCTTGAGGTTTTCTTGGCAAGATCTCTTCAGAGGAGGTTTGTTTTCACCTTCCTTTGAGGCTGAGAGAGTGTGATTTGCCCAAAATCATCCAGTAAGTTTCCATGTCAAAGTCCAACACTCAAACCACTCCAATTGATTCAATGAGACTATTCTAGTCAGAATTAAAAATAGACTCTAGAGCAGTATTTTTTAAAAAATGGCATAGTATCTAAGATGCATTTAATATTAATAGTAATATGACGATAATGCTTGGTGTTTTTTTTTACTTTTCTTTACTTGCATTTAGCACAGATTGCTGCTATATGTACAGCCCTTCAAACGAGGTACACGTTTTGTCTTTTTAATTAAATGTGTGATTAGGTCCTTTGGGGAAGAAAGAACAATGTCTCTACTTTTGTGTTCAGTTAACTGCTTGGGAGGACAGCACTGAGGCTAAATTAATAATCAGAGTCTCAAGAGTACTCTTGGTAAATGGCTATCCGTTCCCTCTTTTGTTGCTTATCCTGCCTTGGTTATAAGGCTGTGTGGTTTGTTATTAAAATGAAAACACTCTTGTATGCCATTATTTTACATTCATTATAAATGCTGCTTCAGAGAACTTGGAAAACTGGTTCAGAGCTTGCTGGTTTGGTATGATATGCTCTTCCTCAGAAAGATAAATCCATGCCCTTCTTCAGCCACTAGTGACCTAAGCAAGGGTGGGACTCTATCAGGAGTGTCATTCAGACACCACTGTACTTCAGGCAATATTGTGTTTATTCTTCACTGGCCACGCACAGAGCAACACATTCTTATAAACAATTTAAAAAGATGATGTACTAGTCATGTATGCCAAAGGCAAAAGTCCCTTGGATTACAAAACAGGTGATGTTTGACCTCTGTCAACAACATTCTTATTGCTATGATAAGATAGCACGGGAGATTTTGCATAAGCACAAAAAGCCCCTAAAATTCCTTCCTTTCTTCCTTCCTTCCTTCCTTCCTTCCTTCCTTCTCCTGTGTTTACTGTATTGTATTATTTTACTATCTGAAGGGTACCTGGCAATGCACAAGTCTATATATAATACTAGAAGGAGGTGTGTAGGCCTCCTGTTTCCTACTCCCCTCTTTTTCTCTCTCTCAAGGAGAAAAATTAAAATTCTTTGTAGCAATGCCTCAGTTTTCTGTTTTCTAGACCTTTAAAATATTTTCTAATGAGTTACGTCAGCATCCATTCCATTTGCTTTTAGGAAGCTCTCCATTTGACATTTTTTACCACTGGAACTTGGACAACAACAAAAAAACATGTTGACAAATTTTGAAGCATCTATCATGATTTCATTATGAGTTGTGGCAGGCCAATTTTTTGGCCCCTTAGGGAACCCTCCCCAATTTGGAAATTCATATTTTGCCTTTAAGTAAGCATTGCAATTTGGATGGCAACCAAACCACTGTGTCAGATTTTGAGTTATCTAGCACAATTGTGCTGTCGTGTAACGGTTGCCAGAGACAGATAGATATTTTCTTTTATTATTACAGATTTTACATTTCCTCCACAAAGTCCTACTCTGATGCCTTCCTGGCCAGACTCTTGTAAGCTTTTGCTGACAATTAACAATTAACATTTGTTTTTTAATGTTGCTTTTTACAGTTTTTTTTAAAAAAATACTTGTTTTTTTACCCTGAGATATCATTTGATACAGAAAACAGGATAAAACTGATTTGATAATTCTAACAATTTCAAAGGTTTTTCCCCAAGTGTTTGCACAGGACTGAAGACTTTATTCATGTTCTGAAACTCTGCCATCTTCCTTGGATTCATCAGATGATATCTCATGCCAGTTTCTGTATGAACATCCATATTTATTTTGGTATGTATAATGTACACATTTAAAACTCATTTACTAAACTCCCTTTATTCCATTTATTAAAGCATGTTTGTGTGCATTTTCCCCAATTATGTGCATTTTTAGCTGTTTGCCTTTTTGTAATGGTTTTGTGTGTCTTTTTCCTCACCAAACTTCATTGCGAGTCTTGGAAATGTACACATTTCTGAGCTCTTTATGATATAACCAGTCCCAGGAGGGGTAAAAAGAATACCTTTGCAAGAAAGTGTGAACCCTCCCAATTATCTTTTGCATCCCTGACCTTAACTACCTTTTGCACTGGCTGTTGCCAGCTGCTTGATATTAAAGATTAGATATTCCTCCATTTGAAATAATGTAAACTGGTATCAAATAGGCAGGACTACATATGAGAAGGTTGCACATAATCCTTCAGGGGATGCTGCTGGATGTATGTACCTATACCCTTTCTTCTCTAATATGTTGAAGCTTGCAATTATGGTAATAACACCACTTTTTTTGCTTTTTTAAGAAGAGACTAATTAAATTTGAAGGCATTACCCCGCGGAGAATAGATTATTATGTGTCGCCGACTTTGGGTATATGGTTAAATGAATAAAATATATAGTAAAATGGTTGAAATATTCAAACACCCACAATTTATTTATTGTCTGGGTGATAATTATCATAGGGAACTAGGGGATGAACCTCAAAAACACAGATAGCAATAACCATCTGATGAAGGGACAAGATACAAACAACACATTATGCTAGGATGAAAACAATTGTGAGGTGTAACTGAAAATCTAATCCTAACATTGCATCACCTCTCTCCCCTTCTCCCTGTGTTTGTATTCCACATTCCCATGATTAGTCACTTTTTGGGTCTTGATAATTTGGTCAGATGAGTTATTACTTACTAATTATGCATTGTGTCCCAACAATGCCCTGTCAGTGCTTTGACAGCAAGGGAAGAACTGATTCATGATTTTGCCTCCAGTCTTAAAACCAGCAAAGTGCTGATACAATTAGACCTTGATGAAGTCTTTGAATAATTAAAAAAATAATGATGTATGTGACTCTATCTCAATTGCTTTTTGTTTGCTGGTTATTTAGGGAAAACCAACTTCTCCACCCTGATATACATTGCAGGATCTCCTAGAAACACCTGGTACAGTCATGTTTGATTCTGCGCAGTCAGATGGATCCTTTTTGGATCCAGCCAGAATAGTCCTACTTGGTGTTAATTAAGACATGATACATATAATTAAGACACGATACACAATTCTTGTAACATAGAAAAGAGACCAATATGAGTTTCTTACAAAAAGAATAGAGCCTTGCAAGGGGGTGTGGGGGGGTGGGATATATAAATATATCTGTGTCAACAGAGAAATTTGCTGGCAGAACAGCTCTGCTGGCTAAGATCTGTTGGCAGAAGAACTAAAAAAAAAGAATGGAAAAGGGGAGGACAAGGGAGGAGTCAAATCTTCTCCAGCTCAGGGATACAGCTAGAAGGACAGCCTAAAGTCAGGATTGAATAATGGCACATTTAAGTAATATTTAAATTTGAATTTAACATAGATTCAGTTGTGCTGAATACAGATATTGACTCATCTCAGGGGCATCACTAGAGGGCTGTGGGGGGAGCAGGCTGCACCAGGTGACACCCTAAAGGAACGTGACACTACTGCTCCCCAAACATCTGCCTCTTGGCAGAAATGGGCTGTGGTGTTTTCCTATATCCCTTTAAAATGCTGAATGACTGGTGCGAGTGGGGCAAGACTCAGTGGGAGGAGAAGGGAGAGGCCCCAGTTTTTATTTTTAAAAATAAAACTTTATTTTTTTAATAATAATTATTCTTTTACATTTTTTTTAAAAAAATTACATCATACTGAATTTTCACCTTAACCACATGAAACTATGTACATGTAAATACATTTAGTTTCTGCCTATGATATTGTAATTTAAAAGTATATATATTTTTTTAATTTTGCAAGTTGTTTATGTCACAACTATTACCATTACATTCAGTGGAATTAAAATTTATGAGTAACATTATGATTTTTGAATAACAACAAACATTATTAAGGATTATGCATGGTGTGGTATGGCAGGAGGTCAATGGAGGTGCTGGGGTGTTACACTATGTGTTACTACATCAGGTGACACCAACCCCAGTGATGCCACTGACTTAGCTGCCCCTTGCCCATCATTACCAGTTAGGATTGGACTCTAAATAAATAAGTGAGGAGATGCTTGCTGCAGTGGTATCTTACATACACTCAGGAAAATGCTACTACCAGTCAGTCTCTGGAGTGTCTCTTTCAGGAAGCGCTCCTATTCCTCAAACATCCTTCTCAGGATTGGTGTCTTATCCCATCTAGTGTGTCCTCTATTTACACAATCTTTTCTACCAAATGCTACTGCCTTTATTATAGACTTTGGCCATCTGTGAAGGTCTTACTGTTTGGTCTTTGGGCAATTTCCTGGACAACAGAGTAGCATTGCAAGAAAGCAGAAGTTATCTCTAGGATGAAGAAGCTACTTGTTGGATGCTGTTGTTCACTACAGAGATCAAGCTCCTCTAAGGTATAATAATAATATAATAATAAAATTTTATTTGTAGCCTGCTCCTCTGTCAACCAATCGTATTTGTTGTTGTTGTTGTTGTTGTTGTTGTTGTTGTATGTCTTAAAGTTGTTTCCAACTTATGGCAACTAAGGCAAATCTATCTTTTTTTTTTTTTTTTGCAAGATTTGTTCAGAGAAGCTTTGCCATTCGATTGATGACAGAGGAGCGGGCTATAAATAAAATTATTATTATTATTATTATTATTGCCTTCCTCTGAGAGAATGTGCCTTGCCCAAGGCCACCTAGTGGATTTCATGACCTAGTGGGGAATTGAACCCTGGGCTCCAGAGTTGTAGTCCAACACTCAAAGCACTATACCATGTTGACTCTCTAAGATATTTGTTATGATATCTCAATTGGTGCAATGAGGAATACCATCCACTGCTTGCTGTTAGTAGTTGAAAATGCGTATTTTGAATAAAATACATAAACATAGGTAATTCCACTTGAATTTCCATGTGGATTCTAAGGCTTTCATGGCCGGCATCCATAGTTTTTTGTGGGGCTTTCGGGCTATGTGGCCATGTTCTAGAAGAATTCCTTTCTGACATTTCTCCAGCATCTGTGGCTGGCAGCTTCAGAGAATGATAACCTGGAAAAGGATTGGATATATATATCCTGTGTGACCCTGGGAAGGAAGGAGTAATTTGCAAATGTATTGTTCTGTTGCTGTTCTGAAGATGCCAGCCACAGATGCTGGGAAAACCTCAGAAAGGAACTCTTCTAGAACATGGCCACATAGCCTGAAAGCTCCACAAAAAACTATGGATTCATTGTTGTTGTTTTAAAATACAGGTTAATTTGGAAATATGACAAAATGGGTTTATAGGAGGATTACAAGACAAAATGAAAGCAAATGGAAATAAACTAGTTTGGGCATGTTGACCTATCAAGAATAAGTTGACTCGGTGATCAAGAGAGAATATTATTGTTGCTGGAGATATACGCATCTTATGACTCAAAGCAAACATCATGTGCTTTCCAGAGAATCAATAAATTTCATGTTTTTGGTGCTTCCTTGGGACAGCAAAAAATTAGTAATGAATAGAAGGTAATCTCCAGTGCTTCAGAAGGCACCACACTGTGTTGATGGTCTTTGGTCTGTTTGTGAAAGGGATCTAGGAGTCCAAGTAGACCACAAGTTGAACATGAGTCAACAGTGCAATGCAGCAGCTAAAAAGGCCAATGCAATTTTAGGCTGCATCAATAGAAGTATAGTGTCTAGACCAAGGGAAGTAACAGTGCCACTCTATACTGCTTTGCTCAGGCCCCACCTGGAATATTGTGTCCAATTCTGGGCACCACAATTTTAAAAAGATGCGGAGAAACTAGAGTGTGTCCAAAGAAGGGCGACGAAAATGGTTAAGGGACCTGGAGACTGTGGTACATTTTTTGGTTACCTCACATTTGGACTACTGCAATGTGCTTTACATGGGGCTACCCTTCTGCTTAACCCGGAAACTTCAACTGGTCCAAAACATGGCAGCCAGGCTAGTTACTGGTGTATCGAGGAGAGAGCACATAACACCCGTGCTCAGATCTCTCCACTGGCTGCCGATCAGTTTCCAGGCACAGTACAAGGTGTTGGTTTTAACCTTTAAAGCCCTACATGGCTCGGGTCCATCCTATCTCAGGGACCGCCTCTCCCCATATGAGCCCCCTCGCACACTTTGGTCCTTTGGGAGGAACCTGCTACAGCCTATGAAAACTAGGCTGTCACAGACCTCCCAGAGGGCCTTTTCTGCCATTGCTCCCAGGCTGTGGAATGGCATGCCGGATGAAATGCGTCTTATTATGACCTTGGACGGTTTCAAGAAAGCTGCCAAGATGCATCTCTTCCGGCAGGCCTTTCTGGATAGTGGTTAAACTTTTCCCAATTCATTTCTTCTAATGAGCTCAAGGTAGTATACATAACTGTTGTCTTACTCCTTGCTTTATTGTCATAACCATACTGGGAGGCAAGATAAGCTAAGACAATATGAATGTTCAAAGGTTTCCCACTAAGTGTTTCATGGCTAACTGGAAACTTGAACCTGAATCTTAAAAATCATAGCCCAAATTCTGTAACCATTACACTACACTTGTTCTTCTGATTCATTAAAAGTCATTTCAGAAAACTAATGGTCAGCTTTAATGAGGTTCCCTGAAAGAACTGCCATATTGGAATGCTTATGGTTTAAAGACCATACATTTTAGCTTCTATGCATCCTTTCTGGTTATGAAAGAGCACACACGTGTCTAAAGAATGTTCTCTTTTGCATTAAATGGGTAGCATATACTGCAGAGTTTTAAAACAGAACTGAGCCAAGCACATCATATGTTTGCTATTTACAACATTTTTGGGGGAAAAATGTTTTTTGATTCCTTAGAAAGTTCTATCAGAGGGAATTTTCATATTGCTGCTTCAAAATATAGGACTAATACAATTTCCTTCCAAATTTTATTATGAGCTATTTTCTTTCCATTTCATTATAAGATCTAGTTGCATCTAGTTCCATGCAACTATTTTACCTCACTAAGTGTAATGATTTGTAAAAGCAGCGCCACCCAAAAAGTCAGCTCCACTGAGCTGTTGCTTTGCAACAGCTGTTGTAAAAGCCTTGCCTCCCATCATACCTCTAGGTGGGGAGTGTGGACGGTGCAGGACCCATTCCTCAAGTCTGGCATGCATAGTCCAGATAATGTCCGGACCATGCCTGGATATACATCTTCTTAACATGGACTAAAATAAGTCCCTGTTTGTTCCTGATCTTCCCAGAAGATCCAGAACAGTCCATTTCAATGTTGGATGGCTAAACATGTCCCACTATGCCACCTGGCACTGCTGCTGCTGGAGCGATTTGCTCAATCTGAGGTCAAAATGAGGAGCCCAGCCATATGATTGAGACTGGGCACATCGTTCTGACTACAGAAGTAAACAATTCACCACAGTGGCATTGGGCAGCATAGCAGGGCATGTGTGTGAACAGCTGCCCAGTATTGGAACAGAGGCCACAAGTAAGAGGGGGAGATTGGAGCAGCTCCAGGGCCTGGGATACTCTGGGCTGCACCTGGAGGCTGGCATCAGGGCGGGGGGAGGGGGTCTGGCATCTGCACAATGCATGCCCTGATTCCGTCCCCATGTTGGCATGATGCTGCGTGCCCCACCACATAGTGGGTGGCATCATGGTTCTCCTCTGGTGCTATGTCCAGATGATGCAGCACCAAAGGAGTGCCAAAAAGCTGCAGCAGCGGCGGCTATGGTACTCTTTCCACAGCACTAAAAAAAAGAGCCACTTTTTGTGGCTCCTTTTTGCACAGCAGAAAGGTCAGATTGGGGCTGCAGCATGTGGATGCTATGACCCCAATCCAGCTAAGAAAGGGGCACCTGCAGGCACTCCTTGGGGCAATCTGTTCAGCCCCTTAGTCTCAAAGGTGCTATGAGATCTCTCTACATACTGTAAATCTTTTCTTATTTAATTCTTGCCTGCAAGAACAAATAATGCTAGCATTTTTCTCTCCTGGCTATAAAAATGTCAGGTTTTCCATGCAATTTTTGCGTATTATTCATGCTTCAAGACTATATTGGAGAAAAGTTGTTTTGGAAAAAGTATGTATAGAAAAACATATTTTGAGGTAGAACAGGTATATGTTGTGCAAAATACACTGATATCTGTTCAAAGTTGTAATCTTTTGCAAAGTAAATAAGGAAAGCTACACATGTGTAAAAGGCTTTTTGCACAGAAATCAGTGTTTTGTTTCACAAGTCCATGTTTTCTGCCCCTCTCCAATTATCTGTGCAGAAAAAATCATGTATACTTTGGCAAAATAAATTTTCTCCAATGATATACTAAAATGCAAAGAATATCACTGTCGGACTCCTTTTTCTCAACAGCAGAGATTATTACACGGGACAGGATGTCATTGCCCCTTCCCTGTCCTGACCTTCTTGTGCAATCATGGGAAGGACTTTCAGACAACATCGCTTTTATCTGGACATTATCCCATCTACAAAGCATGAGTGACAGTGATAGTGCAAAAGACTTTAATATGACATTGCGCTGATTTTGAGAACCTTACCCAATTACAAATCCTAGGATTCCATAGGACAGATACACACCAGTCAAAGTAGAATCAAATTGCCATAAATATATAGTGGGCCATTGCTTATTCACTAGGTTCTGTGGATACCAGAAGCCGTGGATGCTCAAGTCCCATTAAATGGTGTAGTAAAATGATGTCTCTTTTTGCTCTCTTACACATTCAAAATATTTTTTATCCTACTTATGAAAAAAAGTTAGTGTTGGTAAGAGTTTTGGCTCTTTGAAAGGAGGTACTTGCTACTTTAAAATAATGGTCATATGAATCAGTCTGGATTTCTCATGTGATTTTCATAAAAATGCAGAAATCACTGTGAAGTTTGCAGCAAGAGTGTTCTGTTTACACGGAGGAAGTTGTGAATCTTGGCTGCAGTATTCTGAAAACAGGGTTACTGCAAAGTGTTCCATTGCCTCAAAACGGAAGAGTGGGCAGACACATAATTTTCTGCTGCTACTCTATCACTTTGCTTCTCGCCACTTCCCTATTTTTTTTCTAACTCCCAGGCCTCCCTGCACTTATTTTGTTCAATACACTTCACTCTGTGGGTTCATTCCTCAGGCCAGTGGTGTTGGCATCACCTGGTGCAGTTACTTCTGGTGTCACCTCCCATTGACCTCCTCCCATCCCACATCATAGTAGTAATTTTTTTAAAAAAAACAAACAAACTAACATCACTTGTAAATTGTAATTCCTGTATCTCAATGAATGTAATGGTTATAGTTGTGAAAATAATGGGGCTTGAGCACGACGTGCGGCGCGCTATGCACGCCATTGTTACTTCTGTTGCACAGCTTTCAGCGTAAATGTAAATGCATTTAGGCTGTGCATATGATATTGTAATTTAAAGGTATAATTTTAATTTTGCTACTTGTTTAATTACAATATCATATGCACAGCCTAAATGCATTTACATTTACGCTGAAAACCGTGCAACAGAAGTAACAATGGCGTGCATACCCGCGCCACACATCGTGCTCGAGTCCCATTATTTTCAATGAGGTTCGAGCATATGCACTATTTGCCTTATGCAGGGGAGGGGTCCAGAACGGATCCCCCGCGTAAGGTAAGGGTGCACTGTACATAGTTTCATGTGGTGGAAGTGAAAATTTGGTAAAATGTGATGTTTTTAAAGCAAATTTTTTAAAAGCATATTTTAATTTTTATATGTTTTAAATTAAAAATTAAAAATTAATTTTTAAAAGAACCTGGGGCCTCACCTTTCTCCTTGCACTGAGTGTCACCCCACTTACACCATCTCTTCAGCATTTAAAGGGACACAGGTGAATGTAACAGCCCATTTCTCCCCAAAAGAACATGTTTGAGGAGCAGTGGTGTCACCCTCCCCCCTTAGGGTGTCACCTGGTGTGATCGACATAAACTGCATCTCCCTAGTGATGTCACTGCCTCAGGTTGAGGTGTACATAGCAGCAATCTGTTCTGCTGTACTATAGCTAATTTCCATATATGTCTTACCCCCATTGCCTTGGTCAGAGTCGATCATTTGGGATTTAGTGATTTCTGGAGACATTTGTGACTGCTGTTTCTCTAGTCTGGCTAGGGTTGCCAATTTAAGATTGTCCCAGGAAACCCCGATATTTACATGCCAAAACATGGGATCTAGGGATGACTCCTGGTTGTGTCATTACATTTGATGCGGCAGCTAAAAAGGCCAATGTGATTCTAGGCTGCATCAATAGAAGTACAGTGCCTAGATCAAGGGAAGAAATAGTGCCATTATATTCTGCTTTGGTCCGGCCTCACCTGTGTCCAGTTCTGGGCATCATAATTCAAAAAGAATGTTGACAAGCTGGAGAGTGTCCAGAGAAGGGTGGTGAATGGTGAATGGTGAATGGTGAAATGGTGAAATTCAAAATGGTGAAATGTTTGAAAATCATGTCTTATGAGGAGAGACTTAAGGGAGCTGGGTATGTAGAGCCTGGAGAAGAGATGGTTAAGAAGTGATATGATAGCTCCTGTTTAAGAATTTGAAGCTTATTTTCTGCAGCTCAAGAGATCAGTAGCAATAGATTCACACTAGAGGAAAGAGATTCCACCTTAACTTTAGGAAGAACTTCCTGACAGTAAGAGCTGTTCGACAGTGGAACACACTTTCTCAGAGGGTGGTGGAGTCTCCTTCTTTGGAGGTTTTTAAACAAAGGCTGGATGGCCATCTGTCAGGGATGCTTTGATGGAGAGTTCCTGCATGGCAGGGGGTTGGACTGGATGGCCCTTGTGGTCTCTTCCAATTCTACGATTCTATGATTCTATGATTCACGTGTGCCGCAATGACTAGGAGGGAAGGAGTACAATAACTAAGTAAATACATATATCCACTACAGCATTTTTTTTAAGTTGCAGCAACAGATCAATTAAACCTTGCAAACTGTAGTAAGCTACTGCTCTACAAGCTGCACTCGAAACTTGCACACATCCCTTTCCTTTTGCCTGGAGAAAAATTTGCACCTATATGCATTAAGCTAGAGAATATGTACCTTTGTCAGCTGCCTGGAGGTGATCCCCCAAAACTGGATGATGATGATGATGATGATGATGATGATGATGATATATTTATATATTTATAATCTGCTCCTCTGTGGGCCCATTCAGACTACGTTATAAACCGGTTAGCAAACCGGTTTAAAATCAAGAAGTTCACACTGAAACTGGATTTAACACTACTGAATCCGGATTTTGCACACCCGTAGCGGGGTAAATCCCCCATAACCCAGGTTTTCCCAAAGCGGGTTTTTTACCGTTTCTTTTGGGAAAGCCCGGTTTGCGGGGAATGTGAACTTGGCTCCGATCACGATCGGGTCAAGTTCAGGGGAGGGGAAAAGGCCAGGGGGAGGAACATCCCTCCTCTCCAGGCAAAATCGGGCACTCCAGCATTTTTAAAATATTTTTTTAACTGTATTTTTAAGTAATTATTTATTTTATTATTTTATTTATTTTAGAGTTATTTTATTTTTTATTTATTTATTGTATTTTATTGTATTTTATTTATTAGTAATTTAATTGCATTCAATTGTATTATATTTTAGTATTTTTTAAATATTTTTTAATTTCTTATTTTTTTTTATTATTTTTTTCAGTTTGACAGCTTATGCGCATTCTACGAGGCTCTGTTCCCATCGAAGTTTATGAATGGGGAAAAAGGGAAACTCCTGTCCATATATGGATTGGGGTTTCCTTTCATGGGGCCCTTTAAAAATTGAAAGGGAACCCCAATCCATATATGGACAGGAGTTTCCCTTTTTCCCCAATCATAAAATTCGATGGGAACGGAGCCTCGTAGTATGCGCATAAGCTGTCAAACTAAAAAAAAAAAATTAAAAAAATATATAAGAAATTAAAAAAAACATTTAAAAAAATACTAAAATAAAATACAATAACTCAGGTCAAGTTCAGGGGAGGGGAAAAAGCCAGGGGGGGGGGGAACATGCCTCCTCTCCTGGCAAAATTGGGCACTCCTGATTTTTTTAAATATTTTTAATGTATTTTTATTATTATATTATATTATAATATATTTATATATTATATTATATTATATTGTATTATTTTATTTTATTTTATAGTTATTTCATTTATTATTTATTTCATTGTATTTTATTGTATTTCAGTGTATTTTATTGCATTTCATTTCTTAGTAATTTATTGGATTTTTTTGTATTTTTTTGGTATTTTTTAAAATATATTTTTTTCTTTTTTTCCCCCATTGACAGCTGTAATTCGCTTTGGCTGTTCCGTTTTTATGAATGGGGCAGAGGGGAAACCCCTGTCCATATATGGACAGGGGTTCCCTTTCAGGGCCCCATTCATTCTTTAAACTGGAAGGGAATGAATGGGGCCCTTTTAAAGGGAACCCCAGTCCATATATGGACAGGGGTTCCCCCTCTGCCCCATTCATAAAAACGGAACAGCCAAAGCGAATTACAGCTGCCAATGGGGGAAAAAAAGAAAAAAATATATTTTAAAAAATACCAAAAAAAATACAAAAAAATCCAATAAATTACTAAGAAATGAAATGCAATAAAATACACTGAAATACAATAAAATACAATGAAATAAATAATAAATGAAATAACTATAAAATAAAATAATACAATGAAATATATTATAATATAATATATAAATATAATATAATATAATATATAAATATTATATTATATTATAAATATAATATAATAAAATATTTAATAAAATATTTTATTTAATAAAATAAAATAATACAATATAATATAATATAATATATAAATATAATATAATATAATATATAAATATTATATTATATTATAAATATAATATAATAAAATATTTAATAAAATATTTTATTTTATAAAATATATATTAAATTTAAAAATAAAAAAAATATTGAAACATATAGTAAATAATAATTTAAAAAGTACTGGGAGGAGGAGGAGGAGGAGGAGAGGAAAGGATCGCCTCAATCCGCACCGCTCCCAGCCAAATGCTCCATGCGCATAAGCTGTCAAATATTTAAAAATATTAAAAAAAAAACACAAGCATCTCGCGCGGCCAATGGCCGCATCAGACGTCACCATGACATCATTTGATTGACAACCAAGAGGCTCCATCTTTAATCGGTACTTTTGCATGTATGAACTTCGTTGGGGTAAAATGCACCGGGAAGCCTCAATGGGGGCAAAAGATAGTATGAACTCCTCTCTGGATAGAATCGGTTTGCCACGATCGATCTCATCTGGATCAAACCAGGGCAAATGGGCTAGTCTGGATGGGGCCTGTAAAAACACTCAGAGCGGAATACAGCATATTAAAAGACATGAATTAAAACAATCCCATAACCCACATTCCAACCTCCCACCCATTAAAAATAAATTAAATCAGCAATAAATTAAAACTGTAGGATCTAAAAACAGTATAGGTGTATCCAGACCCCTTCTTATGTGGCCACATCATAAGTTGAGGGTCGGAGATGTGGGAATAGGCGAAAAGCATAGTCTGTCCGGAGCCGGGGTCAAAGGTTTCAAGGAAAAGCCTGCCAAAAGAGATGCGTCTTTAAGGCAGTTTTAAAGCAGTCTAAAGATGTCATGAGACGCATCTCGTCTGGCAGACCATTCCAGAGCTTGGGAGCAGTGGCAGAAAAAGCCCTCTGGGAGTTCTGCGTCAGCCTGGTCTTGATAGGCTTTAGCAGTTTTCTCCCAGAGGATAGAAGTGTGCGGGGAGGATCGTACGGGGAGAGGCGGTCCCTGAGATAAGATGGACCCAAGCCACGTAGACTCAGGACCAGGTCCTGAGATTTGGCAACCCTGTCTGACATTGCTGCAGAGGAAAAGCTCCTGACATGGTTTTCCAGAACCCAGCAGTGTTCCATTTTAGAAAGTATCTCCCTTTACTGGTTGTGGTATTTACTACAACAAGGTCTTCTAGAAGGATGATCAGGGGCTTCCTGGAGGTGTGTATAATTGGCCATTCCTCAACTCCTACCTGAGGCAGATGCCTTACCCTGCCACAAGGACCATGCTGGTTTGCTTCAGCTGCCTTGTGGCACTTGAAAGAGTAACATGCACATTGGTCTTCAAGGTAGTACAAGAGACTGTTGTTTGTGCACTGCTATGAATCTCCCTCACTAACTCAAAGGTTGTTCTAATTCACAGGGCTGCAAATCTACAGTGTTTGGTTAAGATCTTAGTACGAAAGGCAGTACACAAATGTAATAATGAATAACAACAATTACTGCAGCCTTGGAACAGTTCCAATGCAGGATAAAGAACTTGTGCCAACAAGGAATCTGCTATCTTTCTATGAATGTGTCCAGTACAATTGAAAGCTATGGTATCTTTAGGTCATATCTACATCTGAGAAAGAAAAGAAGAAAAAAACTATAGCAGCTTCTATCTGGTTCACTCTGTTGGGATGAGATTACATCCTCGGGCATCTGGCATTTTTCCAGTATGACCCATTCTTCTGCCAAGTCCGGGTGCTTCCAACTTAAGCAGCCCTGGGCCGGAAAGCACTCTAATGAGCATCATTGTCTCCAGATAATCACCAGCCTGTCTTCAGAGAGCAAGTGCCACCTTGTCGCTATTGTTCTTTTATTATTATATTCAAGGCATTTTTTGCCACAGACATGTCATTGTACCAATGTATGCATGTGCCTTCTGGGAGTGGGTGTGGAAAAATAAAAACACAATGGCATGTTTCATTCTGTGAAATATGTTCCAGGAACTGTATCCTGAGTTACAAATCAGACATTTCAAAATGATGAGAAGATGCCTAAGAAGCGACAAACTGATTGATGGCTTGCTTGCTTTGGTACTGGGATGGTAGTGACAATGGATCTACTGGCTTCATTCCTACAAATTGTTCCCACCTCCACCCCAAATCCTTTCACATTCTGTACAGTCAGCCACAGTCAGTCCACAGCCATCCATAGCTTGAAAATATTCATATATATATGTATATATATTCCAAAAAGCAAACCTTGATTTTGCCATTTTATATAAGGGTCAATAGGCCATTGTATTTAATGGGACTTGAGCATCCCAACTGCAGTGGATACCACGGGCCCATTGTAATAAGTGCTTAAATTAATGCTACATGTGCTATTATTCTCAATAAGATTTGTAGGTATAGTTTTTAAAAAGGCAATACAGTGTGCCCGTGCCTTAGGGGGGGATTCATTCTGGACCCCCACCCCCACATAAGGCAAATTACATGTATGATGAAAACCCATTCATTTGAAATGGGTGCGCCCCTGTGGGAGCACACCATGGGAGCACACCCCATTCGCCATATTAGGGCTCACTGTCTACATAACCTCAAATCCGCATATGATGAGCCTGTGTACAGCATGGACGCACTGTACTGAAAGCCTTCAGTGTGTGAGCATAAGTCACTCATTTGACCCCTCACACTCAGAAAAGGAAAACCAGATTTATCACTGATTTCCACTCTCCTTTCTTCTTTTCCCTGTATTTTCCCTGTAGACCTCATTGTCACAGCTATTTAAAGTCCTACTTATTTGCTATTTTAAAAGGTAGAAGAGGTTGGATAATTAATAGCAGCCCAATGAAATGTGTGGCATGATGACCTAAAGCTAATTTTTAAATTCCCATTACAGCAGTCCCACTGGACATCAATACCTATGCAAGTTCTGTTGATTTATTTGTGTCTACACTACTACAACTGTGGAGACTAGGATTCCATTCCCTGATAGGCCAAGAAACCCACTGCATAACCTTAGGCAACTCACATGCTCTCAGCCAAAGGGGAAGGCAATGACAAACCTGCTCCTGAACAAATCTTGTCAAGAAAACTCTATGATATGTTCACTTTAGAATCACCATAAGTCAGAAATGACGTGAAGACACAGAACAACAAACTCTAGCTGAGAGTAACAATTGAATTTAGGCCTAGGAAAGTGGTACCCAACTCAGCTCTGTAGAGGGGCAAAAGAAGTCATTGCTACAGATATGCAGCAATTCCTGGAGATATGTCATCCCTGCTACTGACTATATCCAATAGAATGAAAACATAATGGAACAGAAGTGGGGAGGAATCACCTCATATAAATGATATAACCATATTCATAGGTTTCACCTTTCCCCCATGGATGACACAGACACTTGTTCCTGGCTCCAGCTTTATTCAAAACACACTTCAAAGACACAGCTGTAAACCATTAGATCTTGCCAGCAGGATTATACTGCAAATTGGCTAATAAGAAGAAACATGTTGGACTTGCTGCATGAGCTGGGGCAAGTCTCAGCCTCACCCGAATCTTCCTTTCTTGGGACGATGGCATCTGTGGAAGTCAGGCAGGGACAATCCTTCTTCCAGATTCACCTCCTGCTATCTTGGGATAGTTTTAAAAATTTGTAATCTCCCAGTGGATCTCCTTCCTGCTTTTATTAATCCCTTTCATGCCATCCGTGCACCTCCAAACTTTCCCAAGAGATGACATCAGACTGGATTATAAGCGACCTGCTTTTCAAGTCCTGAATAAAGAACTATTCTATCCTGAAGTTTGAGTTCACACCCAGGAAGACTCCCAGACCGATGTTTTACATCCAGGTGGAGTACCAAACTCTCACATTTCAATGGCATTTCTCGGTTATGTCAGATTTGGGGTTAGACTGTGTCTGCCAAAACCTTCATTTACCTCAGTACCTACATGCAATGATGACCCATAGCATCTTTGGCTCTTTCAGCCACCTCCCTTGTCACTGATATTTGACCAAAAGGAAGATTTGCCAACACATTATTGCTAAAAATTACATAGCAATTTTTAAAGAAAAAAATTGAGAAGGTACCACTTCTGTATCTGTTTCCTTTATAGAAAAGATTTGCTGCAGGTTAAGTTCAGAACTATGCAGATCAATAATGACATTATAGGGGATTTTAAAGTTTCTTGCCTCTCTGATAGAGACAAATCTGATATGCTGCATGCTGCTGAATGGGCCAAGAGAAATGTAAATAGTGGGCCCTTGGTATCTGCTGTGGTTTGGTTGCAGATTCCCATAGATACCAAAATCTAGAGATGTTCAAGTCCCATTAAATATAATGGCATAGTAAAATGGTGTTCCTCTTATAAAAGGGCAAATTCAATGTTGGTAAAGAATTTGTGGATATGGAGAACTGATGTATTGCTTCTTGCCAAGATCTGACCGTTCTCTGGAGTTTGGAGTCTGGTGTCTCCAGGCAAGCAGGCAGACAGGCATATCCCCTGATTGTACTGATTTGACAGGGACAGTCCCAACTTCACATGGGACTTTTCCAACTGCTTCTAAAATGTCTCAGTTTCTCTCTCCTCCTACTATTCCACTTATTTGGCATAAGCTTGCTTCATTTGCTGGAAAATAAATTGAAAGTGAAAAGGCTGTTTGCATTCATTTAAGGACCTTATTGCATTCACTTTTTAAACTGTTTTGGGGATGGGGACAGGACTCGCGGGGGCAAGCATGAATGGATTTTACCACACATGCAAGTGTCCACAAAAAGGTCCTGTTCCAACACCTGTACCTAAGCTGTCCCTGTTCAGTGCTGGTGGGCACCATTTTGTCCGGACAGAAGTCTTCTGACATTTAATGCTTCTCAGCACTGGACAGGGACCGGTGCTGGAATGGGACCTTTTTTGAGGACGCTTGTGTGTGCAGTAAAATCCGTTCACACTCGCCCCCACGAGTCCTGTCCCCAACCCCAAAACAGTTTAAAAAGTGAATGTGATAAGGTCCTAAGTCATCATTAAGGAGAGGAGAGGAGAGGAGAGGAGAGGAGAGGAAGGGTGGAACCCCTGCCAAACTGGGATAGTGATGGGGCATGGAGCTGGGAAGAGTTATTTCTTCACTACAATTGTCAGAGTCCCCCATAGCTAATAGCCATACTACAATGGGCCTGGTGGCTGGAGGATTTTGGGAGCTGTAGTCCATAAAAATAATTACCACCTAATTATACCCACTTGATCACACTTTTATTATCATGGATCTTTCCCATGTAATGTGATTTGCAGTTTGGCAAAATATTTCTTTGTTAGAGAGTTCTAGTGGTAAAGAGTGACGTGAACTCTGTAGCAGAGCACTGTATGTATGGGTAGCTTATGTTCATTTATGCCTAGTAAACATTTACTACCTATCTCCCCTCTTCCCCCCCTTTCCCCCTCCCCCCAGCCTTATATTTGTAATTATATGTTAAAAATCAATAAAAATATAAATTAAAAATTGGGCTGTGACCAAAAAACAAAACAAAACAAAACAAAAAACCCCCCAACAACTCCAGAGGAAGAAAAAATTAAGTTAGCTGTAAGATTATTTTTGTGTCAGCTTTTTTTAAGTGTTAAAAAGGAACCCAGACTGTATATGCACAGTGGCTTAAGCTAAGGAATTGCTTATCTGTTCAGGTGACAATACCAATTTATCCCATCTCACAATAAGCAAAAAGAAAACTGCAGCATTAAAATATATGAATATTGTAAATATTGTGAGTTATTCACCTTACAATCTCTAACTTTGTGCTTCTTTGTACATTAGCTTAATCATTACCATTGTTGTTGCTGTTGTCGTTGTTATCCACCCTTGTGTCAATCTCAACCCATGACAACCCTGTAGTTGAGACATGTCCAAGATTCTCTATGCTCCACTGCTCTGCTCGGGTCCTACAAATTCATACCCATGACCTCCTTAATAGAGTCAATCCATCTAGCATGAAGCCTTACTCTCGTTCTGCTTCCCTTCACCTTTCCTTGCATTATTAATTTTTTCCAGTGAGTTGTGCCTCCTCATGATGCGGTCCAAGTATGACAGCCTCAGTCTTGTCATCTTGGCTTTCAGAGAGATTTCTGGTTTGATCTGCTCTAGGACCCATTTGTTTGACTTCTTGGCTGTCCAATGTAACCTTAGCGCTTTTCTCCAATGCCACGTCTTCACCCTTCAGATAGCCCTGTTTAAATACTGTATCTGAAGGGATGTCACATTGAGGAGAGAGCAAGCTTGTTTTCTGCTGCTCCAGAGAACAGGACCAGAACAATGGATGCAAGCTCCAGGAAAAGAGATTCCACCTCAACATTAGGAGGAACTTCCTGACAGCAAGGGCTGTTCAACAGTGGAACACACTCCCTTAGAAAGTGGTGGAGTCTCCTTCCTTGGAGGTCTTTAAGCAGAGGCTGGATGGCCATCTGTCAGGGATGCTTTGACTGGAAGTTCCTGCATGGCAGGGGGTTGGACTGGATGGCCCTTGTGATCTCTTCCAACTTTATGATTCTATGATTCTATGATCTCAAATGAATTAATTCCCTTCCTATCCGCTTTCTTAACTGTCCAGCTCTCACATCCATACGTGGTAATAGGAAATACAACGGCTTGTATGATTCTAACTTTCGTGCACAGTTGTATGTCTTGGATATTTTCTAGTTCTCTCATAGCTGCCCCCCCCCCCCCATTCTTAGTCTTCTTATGATTTCTTGACTGAAGTCCCCACTCTGATCAATATTTGATCCCAGGTAAGAAAATTCTTTTACTGTTTCTATTTCCTCATTGTCTAGATTGAATCTGTGTAAATTTTTCTGTGGCCATTATGTTTGTTTTCTTTATGTTCATAAATAAGCCTTTGCACTTTCCTCCTTGATTTTCCTTAGTAGTTGCTCCAAGTCTGTGATGTTTTCGGCTGGCAGTATGGTGTTGTCTGCGTATCTTAGCTTGTAGACATTCCTTTCTCCTATTTTCACTCCTCCTTCTGGGTCCAATCATGCTTTTTGTATAATATGTTTTGCATACAAGTTGAACAGATAGGGTGAGAGGATGCAGCCTTGTTTAACCACTCTGCCAACTGGGAACCATTCTGTTTCTCCATGTTCTGGCCTCCTGTGCTGAGTAAAGATTCCTCATTAGGACTATCAGATGTGTCAGCACTCCCATGTCTTTAAGGGCTTTCTATAGTCTTTCGTGATCTATGCAGTCAAAGCCTTTGTTACCGTTACCAACTTATATATCCAGTGCAACCTACATAATCTAATTTTCCTATTTTCACTCTTGACCTCTTCTGTGACAACTCCAATCATATACAAACCTAAATATTTTCTCATAGTTTAAAATATTAATCATTAATTACCAGATCTGCATGTATATATTCTACCCCAATTTTGATCAAGTTGAATTTTCAGAAACCTTAGTATGTACTGCATGATAGTAAGTGTGGCTATTGTCTTGGATTACCATATCCAGGCCATCCAAATCCCCAACTTTCATTCCTACAGGAAGTCATGCTATATAACCTGTGTTCATTTCTATGGTGCTTTCTCTCTTAAGAACAAGCCTCCATTCATTGCAGTAATGCCTAATAGATTTCTCCCTCTGCTTAAACATCACATTAATAGCCCCAGGCACCTTTGGAAAGCCAAATTTGCTATGTACAATTATATGGCATGAATTTCACAGAGCAACTCCCAGGCTTCAAAATGTGCATTGTTTTGGATTATAAACTGGAGGTTATACAGTGCTTTACCAAGTTAAATTACTTTAATTTATACTTTTAAAAAACTCTCCTATAATATAAGCAAAAGATATTAGATGTTCATATAAACAAACATTGCCTTTTGGGGCATGATTTCCAAAGGCATATTGCTTCTTTTATGTCTTCTGTTACAGTGAAAATGTGTTTTCTGTTAAATCTATTGTTATGAGGAAATTAAGCCCCCCAAATCTGCCAGCACGGCCTTTTTCCATAACTCAAAAACTTCTGTTTCAGAGTCATGAAAACTTTTCATTTTAAAAAAGTAACTAACCATTTTTACTTTGCAAATTGCTTCATAAAAATGAAAGCACACACACACTATTGTGTTAATGTTAAAAAAAACCCAGCAAGATAAAAGTACCAAGTGAAGGCTCCAGGCTACTTTACACTTTGCATTTTATGTGTTTCTAAATTTTTAATCCCAATGTGCTCCTAAAAATATAAATTGTGAGTGCCACAGACTGGCATTTGGAAACAGTAGGCATACAAGTTGGCAGGTGTTGTGGCTCACTGTGAATGTGCTCAGTGACAATTCGGATTTTGTTGCTATGCAGTGTGAGAACAACCCATAGCATAAATTAGAGGTAGGCATTATTTGGCCCTGCAAATATGGTTCAACAACAACTCCTAGCATTCCTCACAATTGGTTATGCTAGACCAGGTTGCCAGGGGTTTACAATACTAAAACATCTGGAAGTCTGTGTGATATCTGCCCTTGGACTAAATCCAATTACTACTCCCAATTAGAGCAGGTCTATTGAAGAAACTGCAGAATGGTAAATCAACAATTTTTCAAAGCTCATTGAGTCAATGCATCTATTCTAGTGGGGTCTAGCAGACATAGGCCAAAGTGTCCTTTAAGTAAGTTTTATCATTTACTCCAGAAAGGTTTTCAAGGCATAAGGTTTTGTGCATTAGGGGCTACTTCAATGAACACACACATCCACACAAATACAAGTTCAGTCTTCCTTATCTCAAATGCTTGGGACCAGAAATATTTTGGATTTTGGAGGGGTGGTGGGTTTTTGTTTGTTTGTTTGTATGTTGGAATAACTGCATATCATAATGAGGTATCTTGGAGATGGGACCTGAATTTAAACTCGAAATTCATGTATGTTACATATGCACCTTATATACATGGATGAAGGTAATTTCACTCATAATATTTTAATGGTAATCTATGATTCTATGTGATGAACACCCCTAGCAGATGAACCTTTGAAAATCATTAGATGCATGATAGATAAATCACAAAGCAGCTATTAGGCATGACAGGAAGAAATTTAATCTTGGTGTTCAAGTAGAACTGTACTGACCCTTGGAGATTAACTATGGTCATTGGATGTCACCACAATAACTTGTTTGGTCATATTCTCTCACATCTCTGTTCATATTCTGGTATTCTTATGTGAGTTTAAAGAAAGCACCAAATTCTTAAATTTTTAATAAAGTCTTAACAAAAAAATATTTCAAAGAAACCCATAATATCTGGAGTAATTCAGTGAAAATGAATGCAACAGTTCTGGTACAAAGTAGTATTCTGATTTTTAAAGTAGGATAGGGCAAAATTGTGTAACATCAACATATTCATAGGAATGGAGAAGGAACATCAGATGCAATGTGAGTCTGTGTTATAGAAAAGATACTAAAGCACACCCACCATCTTAGGCATTTCATGAACATGACTGAACAGTGGCAATATCTTAAATAGGTTTCATCACTTTATAGGCAGCCAGTGATAATCAGTCATTCAATCAATCAACAAATCACGATAAGCTTTCAACTTCTAAGTATTTTGTCTGGAATGCCTAAAACAGAAGAAAAGATTTTGTTATCTTTTGCTGAACCGAAATGGATTGGTGTTTCACAAATGTGAAACAAATGAGCTCAAAAATCATTATATCTAATATTTTAACAGATTTGACATGTTTTATTTAGGCACTGGCTTGGATTTAGCTTCATTCCAATCTGATTTTAGGCCTGCTTTGAGATTCAATCAAGGTTGAAGGTCTGGGAGTAGGTGTAAGGAGTCTTACCATGTTGTCTCTCACTGTCTTTAGTTACTATTGACCCATCATACACAGCTGGATTATATACTTGGGTTAGATTTAGAAGGCATAGTATTACAGTGGCTACAGTTCTTGCTGGAGACAGTGATCTCAGAAGGTAGCAACTGGCCCACAAGGTTCCATCTCGTCTCTCATGCTTTTTAATTATTTTGAAAATAGTTGGGGGATGTCATTGGAGCTTTAAGGTGAAATATCATTAGTATAAAAGTGGCACCCAACAATACTTCTTGTTCCCACCTACCCATCCTAGGTAAGGTGTTATGTGGAGTTGTGTTTGTTATGTGCCTTCAAGTCACTTTGGACTTACGGCTACTCTAAAATAAACCTATCATGGAGTTTTCTTGGCAAGATTTTTTCAGAGGAGGTTTGCCCTTGCCTTCCTCTGAGGATGAGAGAGTGTGACTTGCCCAAGGTCACCCAGTGGGTTTCATGGCTGAGTAAAGAATTGAATCCTGGTTTCCAGAGTCATAGCCCAACACTCAAACCAGTATGCCAATATGATTGTATAAAATTGGGCAAATAAACTGAGGCTTAATCCAGACAAGGTACAAGTACTATAGATAGAGGGGCCAATCTGGATGAAGAATTACAACAGATTTAGATGGAGTTTCACTCCTACCAAAATACCATGTGAAGAATTTCAGAGTTATCTTGTGGCACAGTGGTTAAATGTTGTTACTGCAGCCACAGAGTTGTGAGTTCAATCCCACAAGGTTCCAGGTTGACTCAGCCTTCCATCCTTTCATAGGTCGGTAAAATGAATACCCAGCTTGTTGTGGGCAATTGGCTTACAGACTGAAAACTACTTAGAGAGTTCTGAGTTCACTATGTGGTGGTATAGAAATGTAAATGCTATTGCTTTTGCTATATATCTGGTGCTAAATAGGAAAACTCAAGTAGTTTTGCAGCAGCTGTGACATTTTCTGGAAAAGATGTACTTTGGGGCATCCAGCTAGACTGACAATTGTTATGTGCTGTATATGGATCTGCTTTTAAAGATGATGCAGAAACTTTGTTTGGTGCAGAGTGCAGCAGACCAACTACTGGTATGTGTGCATGTTGTGGGGTGGGGTAGGTGGGCTAGGTAGACAGAGCATGTGACACCAACATTGTACCAGTCAAGCTTGTTGCTGACGCATTTCTAGGTTCAGCTGAAAGTGCCAGTCTTGATCTTGAAAGCATTAAACAGTTTGAAATCTACTTATCCAGAGGACTGGCCTTACCCATATCAACCTGCCTGCACTTGAAGAATTGCCTCTGAAGTCCAATTTACAAGTCTGCTTGTCTGAAAAGTGGGCACAAGGGAGGGCTTTTTTTTTTTTTATCAGCAGCCACACATTTGTGGAATGCTGTGCCAACTGGGTTACATCAGGCACTACCACAGCAAGCCTTTAAAGATCCTGAAGGCTCCTTTGGTTTCTATTGCTTTCTTCTAAAAAGATTTCATTAAGTTGCTGAATATATGATGTGGTTTTCTGCTGTAATTATATATTGAATTTTAATGTTTTGTCTGGGCTAGATATTTTAATGCTAGTGTAACTGCTGGTTTTTATTCATTATTAATTCTAGCATTATGTAGTTGTGGAGTTTTTGAAAAATGCATGACTGTATTATATATCTGTATGATGGAATATATAATATTCACCCTAAAAGGCACCCACAGATATAATAAATAAATGAATATGCTCCCCTGTTTTTCTTGCCAGTCCCAACTTCCAGGGTCAATGATCGTGGGTTTAATTTTATTTTGATGAGTGAGTTATGGACACACATAGACAAAAGACCAATAGTGCTGGAATTTTCTTCCACAGTCTGTATCTACATAGCAGAGGGACTAACAAATCCTGTTAGTTAGAGCTGTCATAATAGAAAACTGGCAAGAGTGTCCTGATGCACATTAGACAGTGTCAATGTGAAATGGCACTCTCTAGCCATTGTCTCAATAAGCATCTGTCCCCTTGTGCATTGGTCCCATTGCTCATTGGTCAACTTGCTGGTCACCCATCATCGTGGCAGACACTTGATGAATACAAACATCGTGAAAGTGCTCAGTTATATTTCCTGCAGATGAACAACAATTTTCTTGTTGTTCTTGTGTGTCTTTAAGTCATTTCCAATTTATGACAATCCTAAGGCGAACCTATCATGAGTTTTTCTGGGGCTGAAGCATGTGACCCCCCCAGTGGATTTCCATGGCCAAGAGGGAAACTGAAAATCTCCAGAGGCCTAGTGCAATGCTCAAACCACTATACCATGCTGGCTCTGTAAGTCCCCAAAGACATAGCGCCCTTACTGAATTTTGGCTGTACTGAGCAGAGAAAATTTTCTTCATTTTGAATGACAAGTCATCAGAATCCCCAAACAATTTTTCAGTGCTCTGATACCAACACAGCTCATATAGAAGAAAAACTGAGAAGGAAGCAGAACTGGTATTTGACATCTTAAAACAACGTTCTGGACAATCCTAATTTTAGTATTCAATGATATATCTTTGCACTTCAGAATCTTGTCTAGTTCCTTCATAGATGTCCTTTCAAGTCATAGCTTTCTTTTAATTTCTTGACTGCAGTCCCCCATTCTGATTGACGACTGAGCCAAGGTATAGAAAATCTTGTAAGTTATGTGAATAATCTATGGTCATTATTTTTTTCCCCAATGCCCAGTTGTAAACCTCCATTTGTTGCTACAAAAGTGTTAAAGTTTAGGAGCTGAATTAAGGGACCTTAATTCAGCATCAGCTTTGTGGAACACATAGGAATTCCCAGCCAGAATTCTATGTAAACAGAACCCTGTATCTGGGTAAAACTTTGAGTAAAACTTTTGGGTGAAACTTTCACCCATACTGTACTTTAAAAAATAAATAAATAAATCTAAAGTTTAATCTTATGTTTTTCCATCACAAATATGAAGAAATTTGCTTTCTTTTTGGAAAATTCTTTAAAAAAAAAAGCCCTTGCTCATCCCCCATCACATTAATTTAACATTAAATTAGTAGCAATTTATTTTGGTTGTTGCAGTTGTTTATTTCAGCCCCATTTGAGTTCTTATTGTGGCTTGTAAAAGGGCTTGTACTAACAGAAAATGTTGTGAAATGGCCTGTTCAGATAATACATGACTACCACTGAGTCACTTTAGGGATAAGTGAAAATCTCAGCCAACATCCTAATTGCTGAGATAATAATGCAAATTCCCCACCCAATCTTCTACATCTTTTCCAGCAAAGCAATATATCATCATCTCTTCCCACTGCAAACACTATCTGATGGCAGTTTAACATATAACAGGAAGACCAGAAAAAAGATGTGTGAATTTGGTAGTAAAGGATCTTTGGCTGCTGAGGGAATTATTGTAAAACTGAAATGCAATGTCACATTAGTTGGTGCTGGCATGCTTGATGAGACCTTTTCTTTCTAATTCCACCTCCTATAGCTTTTCACACCACCTAAAAACCCGAGGGGTTTCCCAGCTGTCTGGAATAGAGTTAGAAGATGCAGAGAAGGAGAGGCTTTGAGGAAGAAATCATTCCCCTTCTGGTTCTGCTGATGAAAGCAATTCATTCAGCAGAATAACCTCTTTGGGCCACAACTTCAGGCTAGAATTTTATGTATAGTACACTTACCCAAGCCCTCAGCCCTCGGAGCCAGCACTGGGGGAGAGAGAGAGGCCGAGCAACACCTGGGCCTCACGGAGGAGGAGGCTTAAAGGGACGCTGGTGGGAGCAGCAACCTTTAGCCCACCCAAGCCCTCAGCCCTCGGAGCCAGCACTGGGGGAGAGAGAGAGGCCGAGCAACACCTGGGCCTCACGGAGGAGGAGGCTTAAAGGGACGCTGGTGGGAGCAGCAACCTTCAGCCCACCCAAGCCCTCAGCCCTCGGAGCCAGCACTGGGGGAGAGAGAGAGGCCGCGCAACACCTGGGCCCCACGGAGGAGGAGGCTTAAAGGGACGCTGGTGGGAGCAGCAACCTTCAGCCCACCCAAGCCCTCAGCCCTCGGAGCCAGCACTGGGGGAGAGAGAGAGGCCGAGCAACACCTGAGCCTCACGGAGGAGGAGGCTTAAAGGGACGCTGGTGGGAGCAGCAACCTTTAGCCCACCCAAGCCCTCAGCCCTCGGAGCCAGCACTGGGGGAGAGAGAGAGGCCGCGCAACACCTGGGCCCCACGGAGGAGGAGGCTTAAAGGGACGCTGGTGGGAGCAGCAACCTTCAGCCCACCCAAGCCCTCAGCCCTCGGAGCCAGCACTGGGGGAGAGAGAGAGGCCGCGCAACACCTGGGCCCCACGGAGGAGGAGGCTTAAAGGGACGCTGGTGGGAGCAGCAACCTTTAGCCCACCCAAGCCCTCAGCCCTCGGAGCCAGCACTGGGGGAGAGAGAGAGGCCGAGCAACACCTGGGCCTCACGGAGGAGGAGGCTTAAAGGGACGCTGGTGGGAGCAGCAACCTTCAGCCCACCCAAGCCCTCAGCCCTCGGAGCCAGCACTGGGGGAGAGAGAGAGGCCGAGCAACACCTGGGCCCCACGGAGGAGGAGGCTTAAAGGGACGCTGGTGGGAGCAGCAACCTTCAGCCCACCCAAGCCCTCAGCCCTCGGAGCCAGCACTGGGGGAGAGAGAGAGGCCGAGCAACACCTGGGCCCCACGGAGGAGGAGGCTGAAGGGGGCGGTGCCGGTGAGAGCGGCACCGTAATAAAGCCGGCTCCCGGCCCTCCTCCGTCGCCTGAGAGAGAAAGAGAGGGGAAGAACTGCGCACGAGCGCAAGAGCGCACCTTCTCTGCCAGCGCCGGAACATCTGCGGGACTCAAGGGGGCGGTGCCGGTGAGAGCGGCACCGTAAAAAGCTGGCCTTCCTCCGCCTTGCTCCTGGACTCATCCGCCAGCGCCAGAACATCTGTGGCCTGAGAGGGGGCGATGCCGGTGAGAGTGGCATTGTTTCAACCGGCCCCCGGCCCTCCTCCGCTGTGCTACCTTGTAGCGGCGCACCTGCGCACGTCCGCAGTTTCATGGACGCGTGTCCGCGTTGTTGCGCAGGGATGCGGTCAAGCAGTTCAGCCATCTCAACACCGAGTGGGAGAGTGCTGTTTCATCTTGTAGGACAATGGACGATAACGGACGTTACTGGTCTGGGATTGCCACCAGGAGCAGCAACAGCAGCAACTGTAGCTTGTTTTTTTTTTTTTTTTCTGAACCCTAAGCCGGGTGCACATATTGGGAACACAAATTGTATTCATGTTTTTATGATTGTTTAATATCAACATCCTTTATTGTACTATCACTTGTTAGTAGAGGGAACGGGATTGTGAGGACACGTTGGGTAGCAACTCAGCGGGGAAGACAGAGGGAATACCCCCCGGAATGAACGAGGCTTTCATCCCAGTTGTGTGGGGCAAGAGGAGGTATGACGGTAGGAGTAAGGACCAGCGTTACAGGGGAAGGCGAGGTCGATGTTTAATATCTATCTCTCCTTCCAGTCCTACTCCTAACCAAAAGGGCCTGAGGGTCACTCCAGCCATACCACAAACCCTGTCTCTGCTCCTGTGCAACGCCAGGTCTATCAAGAACAAAACCCACATGCTTCATGATTTGATTGAAGATAACAACTGTGACCTGGCGTGCATAACCGAGACCTGGCTTGGGCCTGAAGGGGACGCCGTGTGGGCTCAGGCCCTTCCTGCCGGGTATTCGGTGAAGGACCAGAGCAGGTTAGGTGGGCGGGGGGGAGGCGTTGCCTTGGTGCATAAAAACACCCTGTCTCTAACCAGGAACCATGTCCGTCAGACCTCCTATATCGAATGTATTTACCTGACCCTAAAGGCTAGGGACAGTCTAGGGATTCTGTTGGTCTACCGGCCACCCCGTGCGCTAACAGACTCCCTTAACGAGCTGACACAGTTGGTCTCGGAGCTGGTGTTGGAGTCTCCCAGGCTTTTAGTCCTGGGAGACTTCAACATCCCCTTCGCGGCCAACAACGTTCCATCTGGTGCAGCTCGGGAATTCATGGATACCATGACAGCCATGGGCCTGTCTCAGCTGGTTTCGGGTCCAACGCATTTTGCGGGGAATACACTCGATTTGGTTTTCTGTACTGACATGGAAACTCCGTGGGCGGAAATCACCAACATCTCCGCCCTGTCATGGACGGATCATTTCCTGGTGGAGGCAAGCATCAAGGCATCAACCCAGATCCCCCCCGGGGGTGGCGGACCTATTAGAATGGTCCACCCTCGAAGGCTGATGGAACCCAAAAGGTTCCAAGAAGCCCTAGAGGGTTATATGGTTGGAAGTGACGGCGACACTGTTGATGCCCTAGTTAACACCTGGGATACTGATCTCTCCAGGGCTATACACAGTATCGCTCCCAAGCGCCCTCTCAGGCCTGCTTCCAAAAGGAAGCCCTGGTATACGGAAGATCTCCGGGCAAGGAAGCGGGTCCTGCGACGGCTAGAGTATGCCTGGCGGAAACACCAGCGTTTATCCGACAAGGCTCTCCTAGACCTCCATTTGGAGGACTACGGTGAGGCGATACGAGCAGCTAAGAACTCATTCTTTGCTGCTCGCATCGCGTCCGCGGAGTCGCGTCCAGCAGAGTTGTTCAGGGTAGTGAGGGAGCTAACTCAGCTCCCTCCTGCCCCGAACCAGATCCTTGAACCTACTAAGGCCTGCTGTGACCAATTTAACAACTTCTTTGCGGATAAAATCTCTCGGATAAACGAAGGTCTGGACGCCAGAATTGAAGCAGAATCCAGAATAGAGGCGTCCAGAGCTTCCGTGGACTCTGTCGTACTGGATCAGTTTGAGTCTGTCAGTACCGAGGATGTGGACAAGATCCTTAGAAGTGTTCGGAAGACAACCTGCTCTCTCGATCCCTGCCCCTCATGGCTAGTGGCCCAGGGGGGTTCGGCAGTAACCTTGCTGTTACGCCAAATCATTAATACATCTCTGAGGGAGGGACAATTCCCTGACCACCTTAAATTGGCCATAGTAAGACCATTATTAAAAAAGCCCTCCCTCGACCCCCTGGTTCATAATAATTATCGGCCAGTTTCGCTACTGCCATTTTTGGGGAAGGTGATTGAGAGGGCGGTTGCATTCCAGCTTCAATCGATCTTGGAGGATACGGATTTTCTAGATCCATTTCAAACCGGTTTTCGGGCAGGCCATGGGGTTGAGACTGCTATGGTCGCCCTGGTCGATGATCTCCGTCTGGGCATCGACAGGGGTAGCGTGTCCCTGTTGGTGCTTTTGGACATCTCAGCGGCTTTCGATACCATCGACCATGGTATCCTTCTGGAACGCCTGGCGGAGGTGGGAATCGGGGGCACTGCGCTTCAGTGGTTCCGGTCCTACCTCTCTGGGAGGTTCCAGATGGTGCAGCTGGGGGACGTGTGCTCCGATAAGAGGGCCCTCACTTCCGGGGTCCCTCAAGGAGCCATTCTGTCCCCCATGCTCTTTAACATTTACATGAAACCGCTGGGAGAGATCATCCGGAGGCATGGGGCGCGGTGTTATCAGTACGCTGATGACACCCAAATAGTCTTCTCTATGTCTCCGACTGATGCAGTGACCAGGGATGGCGTCACTCCTCTCGTGGCCTGTCTGGAATCGGTAATGGACTGGATGAGGGAAAACAGACTCAGCCTGAATCCAGAGAAAACGGAAGTACTCGTGATAGGTTCCCCTGGCCCAGGGATGGAGGTGGTTCCACCTGTCCTGAACGGGGTCACGCTCCCCGTGAAGGACTCTGTACGCAGTCTGGGGGTGCTCCTTGATTCGTCGCTCCATCTGACTTCTCAGGTGGATGCGACGGTCAGGAGCACCTGTTATCAGCTTCGGCTGATACGCCAGCTGCGTCCCTACCTGGACCGGAGGGACCTTGAAACAGTAGTACATGCCCTGGTAACCTCTCGATTGGACTTCTGCAATGCGCTCTACATGGGGCAGCCTTTGTATCACACTCGGAAGCTTCAACTAGTGCAAAATATGGCAGCACGGGTGGTCACTGGTGCTCCCAGGACCGCCCATATAACACCAATTTTGAAAGATCTACATTGGCTGCCTATCCGCTTCCGGGCTCAGTACAAAGTGCTGGTTATTACCTATAAAGCCCTAAATGGCTTGGGCCCAGAGCACCTGAAGGACCGTCTCTCCTCACACAATCCGCCCCGCACACTTCGATCGACTGGGCAACAACTTCTAAGAGTTCCAGAGGCTAGATTATCGTCAACAGCAAAAAGGGCGTTTTCCGTTTCAGCCCCTAGCCTCTGGAACTCACTGCCCACGGAGCTTCGTTTAGCCGCCTCTCTTAATTTGTTTAAGAAAGGGCTAAAGACATTTTTGTTTGAGCAAGCCTACCAATGATTTCCTCTCCTATGTTATCTTATTATTCCCTCATCATGATCGGACTGGATGTTCCATTAAGCCCTGGCGGACATTGTACCCTACCTTCTATTTTTACTGTGTTTGAATGTTTTAATTTTTATATATATGCTTTTAACTGTTTAACTGTACACCGCCCTGATCTTTGGAAGGGCGGTATAAAAATAAAATTTATTATTATTATTATTATTACTTGGATAGATTGCTATTGATTTCAGTGGGTCTTGCTTCTGGTTAAACATGCATAAGGTTGCATAACATGCACGCAAGAATGAGCTAAGGTACACATTCATTTTTATATTTTATTAATTTACAGCCGGTCTTTCTTCCAAGGAGTTCAAAGCAGAGTAACCAGACCCTCAAACTATTTCAATTTGCCAAGGCCAATTAATCCTCTGTCATTAAACACATTTAACTGTGTTTAAAATGCCCCAGTTTCTCTCTCCTCCTCCATCTTTTGTCTTAAGTTTATTGTAATTGCTGCAAATTGAGTTCAAAGTGCAAAAGTAGTTTGCACTCTGTTAATACAACAGAAGGGAGAGGAAAAGTAGTAGGCTCAGACAAAAACAAAATGCTGCACCATCTCCTAGTTTGGAGCTTATCGATTGGGCAAATAAGCTGGTTTACCTCTTCCAGCTTTAATTCTGTATCAGAGATTACCCTGGATGTTATCATACATAAACTGCCACTGATTTAGCCAGGCAGGATGCCGTCACTTTTTCGAAACTGGGGAGCTTCCAACTTCAAAAAATGGCCAGCTGAGTGAAGCTTCAACCCGGGTTGCATGCAGGCGGCAGCATCCCAGCTAGATCAGTGGTGATTTAGGTATGATAACAACCAGGGGCATCCAGGATCCTGAATTCAATCCGCAAGAGGTAAGCTGTCTTATTTGCCCAAGCAATAAGCTCCTTTATGTGTTTTTCTTTGTCAATAACGTTTGCCATTTTGACCACACTTTGATGTTGCTTGGCCACATGTGTCATGGTTTTCTTCTGTGAAATGCTGGGGGGGGGGGGGTATAAGTCAGAAAAGACTTGCAGGCATACAACAACAACATGGTGTACCTAATTCCTGGTTCTCACCCTTCCCTTTGTTTTTGCTTCATAGAAACCTTGTATAAGTTGGTTAGGCTGGGGGATAGTAACTTGTTCAAGGTTCCCTATTACTCTTTATGACTTAATAAGGATTCTAACTGGGCTCTTCATAATCTTCAGTCAGCACTCTAATCATGACATAGAGCTGACTCAAATTGCTTGTCAGCTTCCAGAGGCATAGGATTGTTAGGAAAATGATGTCTGATTTGATCAGGGGTGGGAATTGTATGACCAATGGGAGGCTCGTGGTCAGTGTGGTTTGGCAAGGCCCTCAGTTTGGCTTTCATGGTTCCTGGATGCCATTGCTGAATAACAAATTCTGATGCAGAATGGAGAGTTGTTTCTTCAGAAGCCTCAATTAATTTTATGACCATTTTGTCCCTGGACCTTCCCCTCTTCCTCTCTCTTTGTGTGTCTGTATGTATGTTTGGGTGCACATGCCTGTGTACAAATATCTGGTTCCAAAAAAGGGAGAGGCAAGTACAACCCAGAGATGCAAGTGAACTTGAAAATTTGGGGGGGGGGGGGGTGCAACTCCTTGACCTTTTGTTGCTATCTGTCTGTTTGTTGCTATTTGTTGCTATGCTTTGCAAGGAAATTATTATATTCTTAATTTCCATTTGACCAAAAGCAGGTCAGCTGAAATTTGTCAGATTTCAAGGTGGATTTAAGCAACCAAGTGTCCATAGGACTGCAGCTTTGGAGTTCAGACATATGATAAAGCACAAACTTCCAAATGTCCAAATTTGGCAGGGAAAGCCCCCATTAATCTGTGGTCATTCCAACTTTTCAGCTGCTTGTAAAGCATCCCATTTTCTCTCTCCTTCCCTCACTTCCCCATTCTTTGCCCTTTACTGCAAACTGAGTTTGAAATGCAAAAGGAGTTCATACAAGATGAGGAAGAGGAGAGGAGGAGGAAGAGGAGAGGAGGAGGCAGAATCTGGCAGAATCACAGTAGACTCAGTCAAAGGAGGACATGCTGTAGCTCTTCTTTAATTGTATGCCCCCAATGGTCACAAATTTGGCAGGGATAGTACAGATCAATCTTATGTCCTCCCACTTATCCATCTGCTTTAAAATGTCCCAGTTTCTCTCCCTTTCTCCTGCTTTTCCCCTTTGACCACAGCTTATTTCAATTGCTGCAAACTGAGTTCAAAATGCAAAAGGACTTTGCACAGTTTAACTCAGCTGGAGGGAGAGGAGAGGAGGAAGTAGAGTCTTCCCAGCAGATTCAGGCAAAAGCAAAGTGCTACAGTCTCTCTTCACATACCTGTTCTTCCTCATTAATGACCTTTCCCTGCTTTATTGCATTCCAATATTGTATGCTCACATATGTCCTGGTTTTCATCTGTGAAAGTTGAAGGATACACAAGCATGTTGGACCTTGGACCTGATAGGAAATGTGCTAGAGGTAGTGGGAACATGGTCACATTTCACTTTTCTCACATGACTGGATGGGACAAATGGCCTGCTTCCTATGTGGCTGAGGCTGTCATGTAGCAAAGTTTATTACCAGCCATGGTGAAAAATAGAGGCTTCTGTTCTAACAGCCTGAGAAGGTCAGATGAGAAGGCATTGCTGAATTACTGGGAGTAATTTGAGAGTAGGAGCATAGTGGCATGAAGATGGATGATTTCAACAGAAGCATTTGAATTGGATATTTCAAGGAAGTTAAGCTGTAGGCAATTGAGCCAGACAGGAGATGTTCCAACAATAAAGCCTCGAGATAATCTAGATAAAATCATTGATAAAGTCAGCAGAATGCAGCTATCAGATCTGGGAGGTGGTGTTTAATGAGAAGCAAGGCTTATCATGGCATGGGCATATGAATCTTAATGATGACAAATGAAATAGATGATTAAGCACAAGGAAGGACAAGGATGTCTCTAAATACAAAATGAAGACCATATGGCAAGTTGAGACCTGCAGAACTCTGGAATTTAACAGTGAGAATGCCACCAAAGGGGGGAAAAAGGTTCCAGTGGAGACTTCTGGATTATGATGGCTGGATTATGGTAGGAAAGAAAGAAAGAAAGAAAGAAAGAAAGAAAGAAATGCACCATTGAAATGAGAGCAGGCAGGTTAGTGAAAAAAAAATTGCACTTGCTCATGGATATATTTAGAATCTCCTTTCAAAGCAGTTGCCATATCTTAAATAGAACTATAATGGTGGTCTCATCATAATGGGGAAGATTGTGAACCAGTAGCCTATATGTCTGCTTAGCCTGCTGTCCAGATTCTAAGTATTGATGGGTATCTTCAGTGCACCTGTTTTCCTTTTCTAAAGACTATTTATCTTCATGATGTGTATTAGACAGCACTTGATAATAGAAAATGTCATCAAATACAACACTATCTTCTGATAAACCCTTCAAGTAAAGGACTGACTTCTGCAAAATAGGGCACCTGACCAGCCTGTGCTGGATGCTTGCATCCTCTACTACCTTTCTATCTTGTATATCTGGAGAGGTAAGAAAGCCTGAGCCCAGCTATGGGAAACACCAAAGTTTTGACTAGAATTATTGAGTTAAAAGGGACCCCTAGGGCCAGCCAATGATACTCCCTGTCATGTAGAAACACACAATCAAAGCACTTCTGACAGATGATCATCCAGCCTACTTAAAAACCTCCAAACAGGGAGATTCCACCATTTTTGAGGCATCGTATTTCACTACTGAACAGCTTTCATGGTCAGGAAGTGCTTCCTAGTATTTAGGTGAAATCTCTTTTGTTGTGGTTTGAATCTATTGCTCCATGTCCTAGTCACTGGAGAAGCAAAAGACAGGCTTGCTCCTTCTTCAATATGACATCCTTTCAAATATTTAAACATGGCTATCATATCACCTCTTAACTTTGCCCCAAAGAATATACCACTCTCCCTAAGCCACTCCTCATAGGGAATTGTTTCCAGATCTTTCACCATTTTGGTTGCCTTCTTCTGGACGATCCTGAATTTTGCCTATTGTATCATCTGCTCCATTTTTCCCAGGTTGAGCACTGTTGAGTAGTTCTGTCATTTCTCTATCTCCTGTTATCATTTTGCAATATTCTCCAAAAAGAGGGTCTACCATTTCCTTGTTCTTCCTTTCACTATGAGCTTAGATTGTTTTATGATTCATGGAGGGCTAATTTACCATTGATTCAACAGAATGTTCATGACTACTGGCAGTGTACTGCTAAGTACATATTGCTGACATTAAAAGGGAAGCAGAGCAGTTATCTTTATGTTCTTTAAGCCTCCTCCCCCAGACATATTTGTGGCTACCATAGAAAGAACAATCTTGGATTAGATAGATGCTTGTTCTGATCCAGCAGAGATCTTATGTTCTTATACAGCATTGATGGGAAATTTATAAAGTGGACCGTTCCCATCTGGGTTTACTTTCGAGTCCCCCTATGGATGCGAGTAAACATCCATATTTTTTAGTGGTTAACAATGTGCACATGTCAATGTGTTTGTGTGCACATGCCACCACTGAATAATATGGGGTGCAACCATCAATGTTGTGGTGAGCCACAGATGCTGCAATCCACAGATCACTAGCCTATAAATGTGGCAGATCCACTGTAATACTTTCATTCAAATCTGTGTGTATTTGCAAGTGGGAATGGGACCACTTTATGCCCAAATATTGCTGTTTACATTGGTTTAATTATTTATAATTTGGGGTGTTAGCAGAAAAGCCCTCTTTAATCTTTTCTTTTTCATTTGTCATTATGACAGTAACACAGTGAAATCAAAACAGACCAGATACGGTCTAAATTCATAGTTACACACATTAAACTTGATCACCATACCAACTTTGTTTAAAATTGTATAAAATTATCCTCCAGCTGCGTGTATAAGTTGTACATGAAGCATACGTGAATTTTGAGTTTAGAGTCGGATCCCATCTCCAAGATACCCCATTATGATATACAAATATTCTAAAATCCAAAAATATATTTATCCAAAATCCAAAATGCTATTAGTCCCAAGCATTTTGGATAAGGGAGACTCAACCTGTATATATTTTGAAATAATCTCTGTGTCTCCTAGCCTGCATTTAGAAATGTTCACTAATGACATATTCTTTTTCACAAACCAACCATTCAGAGCAACCCTATTTGCAGAAGTAATGACTTCAAGATCTACTCCCTTATAAGTGTGCATAGGATGGGAGACTTGGCATCATTTATGAAACACGCTTAGTTCAGATATTACTGATTCTGCTTCTCAAGTTGAAGTGGGGAAGCAGCTAATGAGCTGGGCAACACCCCACATCATTACTGCAGGGAGATATGCATTGTTGAATTTGGTTCACGTGCTAGTCTTATTATGGTTTCACTCTTAAATTCTCCCTCGTTGATCCTCCACCCTCTTTCTTTCCTTTTGTTTGAGATTCTTTCATCCAGTTGTTCTCAAGTTCAGAAAAGGAAAGAAAAACCACTGTCTGATTGACAATATATGTATGATCTCATTCTAATGTGATCTAATGAATCTAGCAGCTCCATGGCCTTTTGTACTTATGAGGAGCTTGAATTTCTCACTGGCTAAGCTTAAAGAGAGGAATAGGAGTGAATGCAGAAGATCATCAAAACAGCTTATTTTTCAGTGTCTACATCTTTGTCAAACGTCTCCAAATGTTTTCATTTCTCAAATATTTCAGCAGCTACTGGAGATCTCAAAGCGATCACTGGGATTTCAATGCCGTTTATATTACACTAATTTGTTATTAAGTAGAGATTTGCAGTAAAAAATTTTGGCTGGCTTATTCAAATAAATATAAGAAGTTCAGTCTCCTCCTTCCTTTCTGCTTCTTTGACTCCTAGTTTTCAATGCTCTCTCTCTCACACTCTTGCTCTTCTCCCTTCTCTTACAGAATAGAAGCATATATTGACTATTGCTGAGAGCTTCCCTTTCATCAATTAGAATATTTGTGAACATTCTATGATATCACAGGAGCCCTGATTATGCTCTTCACTCTACTGATGTGAGATAGATGAAGCCATATGTAAGAATTCTGGATTTTCAGGGTATATTATTTCACAGAATACAGTGGAATCATAGAATCATAGAGTTGGAAGAGACCACAAGGGTCCTCCAGTCCAACCCCCTGCCATGCAGGAACTCCCAATCAAAGCATCCCCGACAGATGGCCATCCAGCCTTTGCTTAAAGACCTCTAAGGAAGGAGACTCCACCACACTCCGAGGGTAGTTTGATGTGGTTTAAATAGAAGAGATTCCTTACTAGACCCTGTTTTCCCTGCTTGCAATGAGATGGCTACATACTGATTCAGATGATGAGATTATCACTGCTAACAATGTGTATTGCATAAATGGAAGAATTATGAGAAGAATCTGAAGTTTCTTCAGACTTCCTCATGGTTGGCAAAACTAGATTAAATGAATAAAATATGAAAAAAAAGATTAATACACTACAAATACACAAGCTTCAGCATATACAATTCTGTATCCATAGATTCAACCATCCATGGCTTGAAAATATTTTTTTAATTTTTTTTAAAAAAAGTTAACTGTGTTTTTTCCATTTTATATAAGGAACATTTTATATTCCTGTGATGGCAAACCAATGGCATGCGTACCCTCTCTGGCACATGAAACCATTTATAAGGGCACATGGAGACAGGCTGGTGGATGGGAAGAAGAGGACCAGGCACATGCCTCTTCCTCCTCTTCCCACTGCACACCTGGGCCTTCAGCTGCCCCCAGGAGGCTGAAGTCCTGCCTCAGGGAGGTGGAAGTCCCTCCTCCAGGAGGCAGATGTCTCATACTTGGAAGGCAGAAGTCCTGCTCCCAGGAGACAGAAGTCTTACCCCCTGGCACCAGGTAACACCCAATGCCATATTTAAGTTTGGGCACTCGGTCTCTAAATATTTGTCATCACTGTACTATACTATGTATCTGTGGTATGTCCTGGAACCAAACTCTAGCAGATACCTCAGTATAAATCAGAAATTGGCCAATCATGTCTTCTAGGTGAAATGGTTGGCCATTTCAAATAATTTCCATGCCCCAGGTGACTTGTTTTAAGGTACAGGGAATGTTTCAATGCCCTCCTTACAGCCCCAAATCAGTTTAGTGGTATCAGGATCATGGGCAATGTGGTGTATAAGAGGGGAAATTCTCTGAGGTCCCAGAAGAATGATTGCAGTTCCCTTTTCTTCTGGAAGTTGTCCACCACAAGTTTAAAGAGTACATTCATAAAGTGAGGCATAATTCCTCAGAGAACTTCAAAAAGGTGCTGGACCAGGAGCTGACAGCAGCCTTCCCTGCCCAATTTTGCCATAGCGTGAACAGAGTATCTGTGATAACAAAAACTATTTGGAAATATTCTAACTGATGAAGGTAAAGACTGGTGGAGATGTGAGATAGGGCCTTCTTGGTCGCTGCGCCAGACTTTTCTCAGAAAGGCCAAAGTGACCCCTTTGCTGTATTTCCATCAGCAGGTGAAGACCCATTTTATTCTGACAACCTTTTAGAAGTGAAGCATGTCAAAGAAAGGGCTTTTAAGAGGGTGCTGTTGCTGTATTGTTTTAATTATACTGTTTTAACTTCTTTTTATATTATTTTTTAACTTTTGTAAATATTGTGAATTGTTAAATTCTCTTTTAATGTTGATTTTTAAAATATTTATCTGTTTTGTATTTGTTTTATTCTATAAAATGCCTTAAGTCTTAGTTTTGAGGAACAGATGGGTAATAAACATAGAATTTAACAGTAAAAGAGAACATCCGTGCCAGGAGAATGAAAAAAGCAAAGAGAAGGAGAGCACCCAATGTGCTCTAGGTGATGGTGGGCTGGAGGAGAAGAAAGCAGATGCAAGTAGGTTAGATCAGAGTATAACAATGTTAGTGAAGGGTGCAGTATGTGTTTCTGTAGTTCTTGGTTTTGATTTGAAGAATCAGACAACATTCCCACCATGCTGGGGTATTCCCTGAAAAATTCACGGAGAAAGCGCATCTTTTTGTTTCAATGCTTTATGGTGTTATTTTTGTTGTTGTTGTTATTTTAAAATCTGTGCTGCTGTTTCCTGGAAGAGGTCAGGGCAAACTGCACCCACTTCCAACCAGTGCTGAAAAGGAGCAGGAGATGACAGTCCTTTTCTGGGTGCAGAGGCAGCACCATCAATGACCATTGGAGAACAACCAGAATGTATCTGCATGGGCCAAGTAACATCCTCCCCCATTTCCACAGCAATCGGACCGGATGCTACTGCAGCAAAGGAGAGAGCTGAGTGGTCCCTTCCTGTCTTTGTGGCAATGGGGGTGGTCTCCTGATGGAGGCTGGCACTGCTGCAGTGAAGAAGAAAGCCGAGCCGTCCCCTCCTGCTTCCACTGCAACAGTGGTGGTCTCCTCATGAGGATGCCAGCACCAGCGCAGTGAAAGAGAGGGTAAAGTGTGCCCCTTTGGCCACCTCTCTGGCAGTCCCCCTGCACTGGGTGATACCAGGGCTGGAGATACCACTGCCTAGGTGGAGTTACCTAAGTCACTCTCACTGAACAACCAGCCTGCCTAGGTAAGGCAGGCAGAAACATTGATTGGAAACAATGTCTATCACCCACTCTATAGGACAGACTCTGTGGAAAAGACACTCGAGCCAACTTGGTGCCTCTGTTGCACTTTCTGGAGCCTCAGAAGTATATCCTTACTACTCTTTTGCACATCCTTCTGTATATTTTGGTTTTCCCAGCAACTGACTGATCCCTTGGCTTCTCTCCTTTTCTAGTTAACCATGACAATGGAAGACTTTCATAACTAGCTAGAATTACTTTCCCCAAATTCAGCCCCTACACCTATATGGTTCCATTGTGGACTTCAGCTCAGGTGTCTGGCCATTCAGCTCCAAACACTGGTGCCATTGTGTAGTAAGGTACTGCCTGCTTTTGGCTGTCATAAAGGGAAAGGAAGCCTTTTCAAAGACAGCCTTTTATTCCCTCTCTGAGCACTGTCAAAACCCTGGAGATCAGTGAATAAATAAATAGAAGTGTTTATCGTTTACTATCATCTTAGATAATTGCCTGTCGAGACTCCTGTAAGGAACTGAGGGGCAAGATGCCATGTCAGCACAGCACGCTCTCTGTTTTCTGTCGTGCACTAGGTAGCAATCTTTCATTTCAGATAATGGTCACCACATGCTGCCGTGATCCCTCCAAAGACACAGAGTGACAGCATTGGTATAAAACAACTCAGGGCATACTGCTTGTTTTCTCAGAAGGCATTTAGAGAGATTGGTGGCAATCCAAGATAAAGCCTTGCTTAGAGAAGAGAGGAGATGTTATTGGGCTTCAATTCCCAGCAACCCCAGAGCATGGGCAATGGTCAGTAATGATGGGAGTTGCAGTGCAGCTGTACCTGGAGTAGTACAGGTTTCCCACTCTCATTTTAAGAGACTTCCCAGACCTTTCCATTGTTGGTATTGTGCCTTTTCTTTTGTTCAAGGCATGGTTGAGGGATATCAGTCCTATAAAGCAAGGATGGACAAGTGTTGCGAAGCCAAGGGACTGCTTCCTGGATTACTCAAATATTTCAGGGCTGGACATTTTTTTGTTTTATTTTTAGACATCTTTTAAAATCCCCATTGTCGTCGTTATCACCATCACCCGCATCCTCATCCCAGGCTGCATCTACAGTGTAGAAATAATGCAGTTTGCAAGTGCTATAGTTTCATCCTATAGGATCCTGGGATGTGTAGTTTTACAAGGTCTTCAGCATTTTCTGCCAAAGTGTGCTGGCGCCTCACAGAAACCCCAAGATCCTGAAGAATGGAGTAAAGGAAGTTAAAATGGTGCCAAACTGAATTATTTCTACAGTGCAGATACACCCTCAGTTATATAACAGTGATCGGTACTATGAAAACAATTCCAAATGGACTGACAAAACATCTGAATGATATTGTAACAGATAAAATCATAATAGTACAATTACAAAAAGCTGCACTCCTTATGTGCCTATTTTCTAAAGAGAGAGTTGCTAAATCTCAAGGACCAACTTTATCTCCTTCCTGTGACATAAATAGTGACTTGTGACTGCAAGAAGTCACGTCTCATTTAGAGTAGTGTATTCAGTTCTGGGAGGTCTCATTTTAGGAAGGATACAGACAACTTGGAGCAGGTTCAGAGAAGTGCAACAAGGATAATAAGATGAATGGAGAACAAAACATATGAGGGAGTATTGAGGGAGCTGAGCATGTTCAACCAAGGCCCAAAACAGACAGGCAGTAAGAGGTGCCATTGTGGTGCCATTACGGTTTAGGAGTGTGCAGTATTTGCACGCTCCTGAACCCTACTATGTAATGGTGCCACTGTAACTGTGCAGCTGCTAGATGTAGCTGTGCAGTTGCAGTGGTGGAAAAGGTGCCCAATGGCGCCTTTCCCCTCAATCGCGCCACAAAAAAGGAGCGGGGAAACCCCGCTCCTTTTTTTGCTGTGCAGCTTCCTGCTGCGGTGAAGTTGTGCTGCAAAAAAAGGTGGTGCCAGACCGCCCCTTAGTGAAGGGAAGACTGAGGGATGACATGATTGCACTCTTTAAATATCTAGAGGGCTGGCATAGAAAAGAAGGGGAAGATTTGTTCTCTGCTTCCCCATAAGATTGGCCCAAGAATAATGGTTTTAAGTTACAAAAGGATAAAGTTTGATTGAACATTAGAAGGAATTTCTTGAAAGTGAGAGCAGTTTAGCAAAGGACCCAAGTATGCAGAGAAGTGGTGGGGTCTCTAGCTGAATTGCCTTCATGGCAAGTTGGCATTGACCAATTGGCTCTCATCCACCTCTATGTTTCTGTGATTACAAGGGATCATCCCAGAGTCTCTGGTTTTTGTCCCTGAAATCTTAGGGTCAGGAATACTCCTAACATGGGAGTCTTAAAGTGGTAGCAATTGTAGCAGTAGTAGTGTAAAGCATGGGTGGAGAATTTCTTTAGCCCACAGACCAATTTAGCTCATGGCTAATCTTTCAGGAACTGCATATCATCACTAAGTGATGAATTGGGCAGGATCTCTTTGGCTGCATTCACACTGCAGGATTAATCACTTTGATACCACTTTAACTACCATGGCTCAATGCTATAGTGTCCTGGGATTTGTCATTTCGTGACACAGAGGCTATACAGACCGCCTTGAAAAGGCAGTTTGCAGCCACCCCTTTCTGCTCCTGACGGAGGCCGCAGCAACCAAACAATGCAGCCTCTGGGAGCCCTAAAAAGAACCCACTCCTGGCGAGTTCTTTTTAGGGTGCACGCATGGCACCATTGACAACCTTGTGTGTGCTGATGATATCCGCACAGCATGGCACTGTTTGGATGTTTCACCGCACCTACACCATCATAGCAGCCTCCGTGTAGATGGGGGCCAGCTGTGATGGTGCTGGGGATGTGCTGTAGAGCTCGGGAGCGTGCGGATGCTCCACATTCCCAAGCCCTAAAATTGGCCCCAGGCCAGCACTTTGCACCAGTTTTCACAGGGCCATATTTAGCCTTCTCTGTAAGAGAGCTATGGTGCCACAACAAACTCCATATCCCAGGTTTCTATAGCATTGAGCCATGGCAGTTAAAAGTAGTGTCAACCTGGATTATTTCTGCAGCACAGTTGCAGCCTTGAAGGACCTGGTAGGCCACATTTGGTCTATCAGCTGGATATACCCCACCCTTGTTCTACAAACATTTTTGAAAAGAGGAAGCCCACTGAGGCTTAGTTTATTTATGCACCACTTCCCCACAGTGAATTGTGCCCCAAGCAGTTCACAATCAACATAAACTTATCAACATTGTTCAGAATAACCAATCTGTTTGGAGACATAACAAATTTAAATAAGTCAGAGACCTGCTCAATAAATGTAGCATATGAGAAAGAACAATTCAATAAATGTAGCACAAATCCAATATTTCAGTGAAATAAGTCTGGCTAAGTACATAACAAATACAAAACAGAATCAACACTGGCAGGAGAGATAATAAAAACAAGCCTAGCCTTAAGCACTAATGTTAGTCTCACTGCTTGTCTTATGATTTGATGATTCTATGCTCCGCTATGGGCCAAAGCAGCCTGACTTAAATACAGTTCACAAGGTTTGTCTCTCTCTCTCTCTCTCTCTCTCTCTCTCTCTCTCTCTCTGTTATTTTAATCTGAGGGAGGGAAGAACACATAGTTGCACACCTCTGATTCCTTGATCAGTTCTCCAAAGGAAGATGAAGTACCAAGAGTAAAAAAAGATCCAATAGGGGTTACCTTAAAAGGTGGCTAATAAGTGTGGGAAGTGTTTGGAACAGAGGCCACTGTCAAACAATAGGACCAAATTATATGGCCCCTCTGAAACTCTCCAAAACCTTCAGACCTCTAGATTTTAAATTTTTCTCCTGTGGTGATTTTCACCTTCTAAATAGCAAAGTAGAGGCTTAAAGCTACTGCAAAACATGGTGGGTTTGCCTTGTGTGGTGTGAAGTGTGTTCTACTGTCAAACAGCCCTTACTGTCAGGAAGTTCCTCCTAATATTGAGGTGGAATCTCTTTTCCTGCAGTTTGCATCCATTGTTCCGCGTCCTGTTCTCTGGAGCAGCAGAAAACAAGCTTGCTCCCTCCTCAATGTGACATCCCTTCAAGTATTTAAACAGGGCTATCATATCACCTCTTAACCTTCTCTTCTCCAGGCTAAACATCCCCAGTTCCCTAAGGTGGTACTTATAGGGCATGGTTTCTAGACCCTTCACCATCTTAGTTGCCCTCCTTTAGACATGCTTCAGTTTCTCCACATCTTTTTTGAATTGTGGTGCCCAGAACTGGACACAATATTCCAGGTGGGGCCTGGCCAAGGCAGAATAGAGTGGCACTATTACACCCCTTAATCTAGATACTATACTTCTATTCATGCATTCTAGAATTGCATTTGCCTTTTTAGGTGCCGCATTGCACTGTTGACTCATGTTCAGCTTATAGCCTACTTGGACTCCTAGATCCCTTTCACATGTGGTCTCATTCAGCCAAGTGTCCCCCATTTTATATCTGTGCATTTCATTTTTCCACCCTAAGTGCAGAACCTTACATTTCTCTGCGTTGAATTTCATCTTGTTAGCATTGGCCCAGCTTTCTAGTCTATTCAGGTCATTTTGAATTTTGATCCTGACCTCTGGGGTATTAGCTACTCCTCCTAGTTTAGTGTCATCTGCAAATTTGATAAGTATGCCCCCAATTCTGTCATCCAAATCATTAATCGAAGGTTTTGTGCATTCAAGTTGTTTGCAACTTATGGTGACTCCAAGGCAACCCTATCATGGGGTTTTCTTAGTGATATGTGTTCAGATGAGGTTTGCCATTGCCTTCCCCTGAGGCTAAGAGCATATGACTTGCCTAAAGTCACCCAGTGGGTCACCCAGCAGGAATTGAATCCTAGTCTGCAGAGTCATAGTCCAGCTCTCAAACCACTATGGATATTATTGCACAGGAAATCTGTGATGGGATAGATGTGGGTTGTAATCATCTGGAATGAATCTTATCACATTATAAAAGCTCTTTTACAAGTTTGGTATAAATATGAGCAAAGAGTTTTACCTAATATTAGCCATCTCACTACAAGAAGCTTTTTTAAAAGAAAGAATGGGTTAAGATTGGAGATGGTTGTTTTATAAGGATCTTTTATACTTTGAACAAGACATCTGGGAGTTTTCTTGAGGAAGGCAAATATCTTAATTGGTTTGCTTGCATGCAATTTAAGGGTGGATTTAATCAAGGTGAGAGAAATGCAGCAACAGAAGTTGAAGAAAATGAATTTTATTTAGAGCTGTGTAAAGATGATGAACACATAATTTAAATAGTATATCAATGACTTTTGAAATGAGAGACAGAAGATGAACTTGTAAAAGAGAACACGATAAGATGGGCCCAAAATTTTGAGCACAATATTCAAATAGATGTATGGTAAAAGATGCTGTCAAAAAACATAAAATTTAGTTTGAGGAATAATTTTAAAAAATTGTATAAGAAGATGTACAGATGGTGCCTAACTCCAAAAATGCTGTTAAAAATCTTTAAAAATGGTTCAGACCAACATAGGTAATGTCAAGATAAGAAGGGCTCCTTCTTTCATATGTGGTGGACTTGTAAGAAGGCAAAAGGCTATTGGTCTAAAATTTATAATGCAAAATGTTGATGCAATAAAATAAAATAAAATAAAAATTAAAGGTGATTTTTTAAAATGTTACCATATATATTTTTATTGTTTATTCTGGATAAAGAACGGGATAATAAACATGGATTATTTATTTGATGAATGATAATAGCAAGATTATTGTTTGCATAAACTTGGAAATAGATTGAAGCAGCAAAATAATTCTAGTAGGATTATGTAGTTGCATCTGTAATGGCAGAATAATGTATTTTTTCTATCATTATTATTTTTCTTTTTATTACACTTAAGAGAGGGGGAATTAGAGTCCTACTGTGTTTTAGCTATGTTTTCTTCTTTTTTTAATATCATCTCTTCTTTTTCTTTTTTCTACTCTCTGTTCCTTTATTTTCTGTATTATCTGGATGTATATCATGTAGATTTTGATTGTATGTTAGATGGTTAGTGGTAAAAATCAATCAATAAGTAAGACTTTTAAAAAATTAAATGCTGTCTTGGACATTAGTTCTTCAAACTCATTAGAGTGCCCAGAACTACAGTCTGCAGTTTCCAAAATGACATAATGTACCTTCTGGCACTTGCATAATAGCTAATTAAAATTAAAAAAGAGTGAAAGAGATAAAGGAGAGGTTTTTCCTTTAATATTTAATTAAAAGCTACCAAATATAATTGTTTTTCCAGTTCTGACAAAATACGGATAAGCGCTTTGAACTACATGTTTATGCAGTTCTTTCTGAGCTAATTAATTTTGAAAATAAAAGGCTACTTTGGGGGGAAAGGGGGTTAAGGTGACTGCAATTACAACATAAACAGAACTCCTGGTTGTTATAGTGATGGAATAATGCTCAGGGAAGAAAAGTTCAGATGGATGCTCTACCAGCTCATTGGGATGGACCATCAGGTGACTTTTTCAAGCTGAGATCCTGTTGTGGATTCACACTAATGTAAATGATGGCATGGTTGCACTTTGTTGGAAGAAGTACAAGGATGGTACTGTGTTATAGATTACATATACTCTGTCACTGGCTTAACTGTCATAATTATTTTCACTGTCTAGGGCATTCAATAAAAGTAGTTTTAATCGGCATGTAAAGAGTTGGATCAACTGTTTAGCAAGAGGAGCATATGGCCATATCACCCATGGTGTGAATGGTTACCCAATAAAGTAATCCAGTAATCTTAATGTAGTTATGGTGGTATATTTTTTATGCTATATACCATGGAACAGGATCTTGACTTTACATTACAGTGGTCCCTCCCTCCCTCCTTCTCCCTACTGGCACCAGGGCTGCCATCTGCAAATGATCAAAACCACAAATAGCAAGTCCATGGATAATGGTGCCGCCCGAATTAACGGGCCGGCGCTGTTGCTGTGTGAAGGAAGGCCTCTCCCCTTCCCACGCGCCAGGCTTGGGCGTGCCAGCGGCCGGTGCGAGCGCGGGCTCGATGCTAATTGGCCACCTGGAGGAGCAGGAAAGGAACCTGTCTGATTGGCCACAGCAGGGTATGGCGTGCCCTCCTATTGGTGGAGAGCTCGGAGAGGGTGGTGCCTCCATCCTTCCTGAGCCCTCATTGGCTGTTGGGCCTATTTAAGGCCGTGTAAGGTGAGTGTCGGCACCATTGCCAGTTCGGTTTGTTCCTGGTTTGCAAAATAATTTAGCTGATGCTCTTTCTCGATTCCAGGAAGACAGGTTTCAACGGCTGGCTCCAAAGGCAGACCCCCTTCCCATGCCATTTCCAGAGTTCCTCTGGAAGATTGGACTTCCAATGTGACCCAGGGCATTTTGTCTTTGGTGGCCCCCTCCACTCTCAGGGCCTATAATAAGGTTTTTTCTAAATTGTCCTCCTTTTGGGGTGCTCTAGGCATTCCGGCACTTTGGCCTATGGATTCGACAACTGTTTTATGCTGCATGGCGTGGTTAAAGTATAGTGGGGTTTCCCCGCGCTCTATTTCTGTTCACCTTGCAGGTATTTTGTTCTTTGCAAAAGCCTCCAGCCTGGTTGATCCATGTGCTTGTTTCCAAGTGCGTTGCACTCTGGAGGGTTGGAGATGCATGCATATGGAAAAAAAACCCCGATGCCAGGCTCCCTATCTGTTTTACACTGCTTCAGGATATTGTTTCCCAGCTTCCCGCCATTTGGGGCCCTGAGGGTAGGGGAGCTGGTCCTGTCTTCGAAGACCGATTGCTCAAAAAGATACTTGTGCATCACTGATGTTTTGTTCAATGTTGATGCTGTATGTTTGACAGTTCTCAGTTCAAAATGTGATCAACTGGGCTGAACCTCATCGATCACATTGGGGCGTCTAAAAGACTCGCACCTCTGCCCTGTTCAGGTTCTAAAAAGGTTTATTAGGCATCGGCCTGCATGTTGGGGATCCCTATTTTGTCATGCTGATGGCTCACGTGTCACATGCTTTCAGTTTGTTGCCGTGTTAAAGCTGGCCCTTCAGGCGATGGGTCTTCCTTTGGTTGAATTTGGGGGCCATTGATTCCACATTGGAGCGGCCACATCTACAGCCTGTGCTGGACTCTGTACTGATGTCATCAAGTAAATTGGTTGATGGAAGTCTAGGGTGTTTGCGGGCTATGTGCACCCCGATTTGGACTCTTGCTCAGGCCAATGCTATTAATGTTATTTGTGGAGGGTTTTTTTTTTGGTTCTTAGGGTTGGCAGCAGGCGCTCTTTCAGACCTGCCTGTGTGGCGGCAGCATAGGCCTGGATCTGGGGTAGGGGTTTCCAGGACCCGCTGGCACTGGATCGGGAGTCCTCATGACCCGAGTAAGGAGCGATTCGCTGTGGCCATTGCGGGGGCCACAGTCGATTAATACCCGGTGACTAGGATGTCTCGCAATTCAATGTGAAGCAGCGCAGTTGCCTAACTGCGCAACAGGGCGGAGCTTGGCACCTACGTCATCCCGATGTTTGCCCCTGCTACCAAGCGTACATCAACCAACCAGGGTGTTGCTGATGGCCTTATGCTTTGGGCCAAACCTATGGTTTTGTGTTGTTCTGCATGTGTGGAACAGTTAATAAAGTTGTGGCCTTTTTTCTTCCAACCAGGTTTCAGTATTTATTGGGGGGGCCTGACCTGCGCGGCAATTGAGGGACAAGTGTATGTCTTTCATAATCAAGTGTTTTGATCTGGCAGGGATAGCCCCCATTAATTCCTTGTCTTCCCACTATTTCGGCTGCTTTTATAATCTATCTTATCACATGGGACTCCAGGAACACAAATTGCATGGAACAAAAGGGGGCATGATGGGAACGGAACAGGGAAAGAACACATTTTACCTCATGCCAGAAGGCCATCTATGCCACCAGAAGTCCTCATTCTGTCCCAAATCAGTGCCAGAGGCGCTGATTTTCAGGAACTGTTCAGAACAGTTCCTGAAAATCGGCCTCTGGGTGATGGATTTGGAATGGAATGGGGACTTCTGGCAGCATCAGTGGTATTCTGGCATGCAGTAAAATGTGTCCTTTCCCCATCACACTCCCTTTCATTCCATGCCATTTGCATTCCTGGAGCCCTGTGTGATAAGCTTGAATGTCTCAGTTTCCCTCTTCTCCTTCCACATTCTCCTTTTGTCCTCAGCTTACTTCATTGCTGAAAACTGAGTTCAAGGTGTGGAATTAGTTTGCACTCAATTAACCCAACAGGGGGGAAATTAGAGAAAGGGGTAAAATCTCAGCCTTTCCAGAAGGCTCAGACAAAAGGAAACTGCTAACAACTTCTTAAGTTTGTGTGTTTTTTCTCCTTAATAACTTTTGTCATCTTAAGTACACTCTGATGTTGCTTGACCATAGGTGTCCCAATGTTCATTTCAAATCTTCTGGTTCTCCTTGGCCACACTGGGTTGGGAAAGTCTGGAGGTTATAGACTTTTCTAAGCTCTGATCAAATTGAACAGAAATATCAGGTAGACTCAGCTCTGGACAAACACAGGGGGAGCAGGCCAGAGAGAAGCAGGAGATGCAAGCCGGGAGTCTCAACTAACAAATTCGTGGCATAAGCTGTTTGGACTCCTGATGCAGAGATTGCTTGGATTGTTCTGTCAAAATCCGCTAATAATGTATGTCCTTTAATCTGTACCCATCTGCATCAAAATATCATGAAGGATTGCAAATGTAGGCACTGGAATGAGGACAGGGCCACTTAAGTCTCCCCTGCCTCCAGAATATATATATGCTTGAAATTACATCCACCCCTCCAGCTTCCCAGCCAATTCCCCCTGAATAAAGGACAAGAGGTGTGTATTGTATTATCTAGATTGGGTTATCTAGGTGGACATACATAGGGAGTCCTGGTGGCTCAGTAGTTAAATGCTGGAACTACAGCCACAAGGTTGTGAATTCAATCCCAGGTGCTCCAGGGTTGACTCATCCTTCCATCCTTTTGTAGGTTGGTGAAATGACTACCCAGCTTGTTGGTGGCAATTGGCTTACAGATTGTAAACTGCTTAGAGAGTGCTGAGTCCACTGATAAGAAGTATAGAAATGTACATGCTATTGCTAAAATGTACTATTATATATACACACATACATATTATGGAGCCCTGCTCTCCTAACCAAAGGGACCTGAGGGTCACTCCAGCCATACCACAAACCCTGTCTCTGCTCTTGTGCAACGCCAGGTCTATTAAGAACAAGTCCCACATTCTGCAAATGGACGGATCATTTCCTGGTGGAGGCAAGCATCAAAGCATCAACCCAAATCCCCCCCCGGGGGTGGTGGACCTATTAGAATGGTCCACCCTCGAAGGCTGATGGAACCTGATAGGTTCCAAGAAGCCCTAGAGGGATATATGGTTGGAAGTGACGTATCCCAGTTAACACCTGGGATAAGGATCTCTCTAAGGCTATACACAGTATTGCTCCCAAGCGCCCTCTCAGGCCTGCTTCCAAAAGGAAGCCCTGGTATACGGAAGACCTCTGGGCCAGGAAGCGGGACCTGCGACGGCTTGAGCGCGTCTGGCGGAAACACCAGCGTTTATCCGACAAGGCTCTCCTAGACCACCTTTTGGAGGACTATGGAGAGGCGATACGAGCAGCTAAGAATTCGTTCTATGCTGCTCGTATCGCGTCCGCGGAGTCGCATCCAGCAGAGTTGTTCAGGGTAGTGAGGGAGCTAACCCAGCTCCCTCTTGCCTCGAACCAGATCCTTGAACCTACTAAGGCCTGCTGCGACCAATTTCACAACTTCTTCGCGGATAAAATCTCTCGGATAAACGAAGGTCTGGACGCCAGTCTTAAAGCAGAATCCAGAGTAGAGGCGTCCAGAGCTTCCGTGGACTCAGTTGTACTGGATCAGTTTGAGTCTGTTAGTACCGAGGATGTGGACAAGAAGTGTTAGGAAAACAACCTGCTCCCTCGATCCCTGCCCCTCATGGCTAGTGGCACAGGGGGGACTGGTTGTAACCTCATTGTTACACCGGATTATTAATATATCTTTGAGGGAGGGACAGTTTCCTGATCATCTTAAATTGGCCATAGTAAAACCAATACTGAAAAAGCCCTCCCTTGACCCCCTAGTATATAATAATTATCGGCCAGTCTCGCTACTGTCATTTTTGGGGAAGGTGATCGAGAGGGCGGATGCAATCCAGCTTCAATCGACCTTGGATGAAACGGATTATCTAGATCCATTTCAAACCGGTTTTCGGGCGGGCTACGGGGTTGAGACTGCCATGGTCGCCCTGGTCGATGATCTCCGTCTGGGCATTGACAGGGGTAGCGTGTCCCTGTTGGTGCTCTTGGACATCTCAGCGGCTTTCGATACCATCGACCATGGTATCCTTCTGGAACGCCTGGTAGAGGTGGGAATCCGGGGCACTGCGCTCCAGTAGTTCAGGTCCTACCTCTCTGGGAGGTTCCCGATGGTGCATCTGGGGGACGTGTGCTCCGATAAGAGGGTCTTCAGCTCTGGGGTCCCTCAAGGAGCCATTCTGTCCCCCATGCTCTTTAACATTTACATGAAACCTCTGGGAGAGATCATCCGGAGACATGGGGCGCGGGGTTATCAGTACGCTGATGACACCCAAATAATCTTCTCTATGTCTCCGACTGATGCAGTGTCCAGGGATGGCATCACTCCTCTCATGGCTTGTCTGGAATCGGTAATGGACTGGATGGGGGAAAACAGACTCAGCCTGAATCCAGAGAAAACAGAAGTACTGGTGATAGGTTCTCCCGGCCCAGGGATGGAGGTGGTTCCACCTGTCCTGAGCGGGCTCACGCTTCCCGTAAAGGACACTGTATGCAGTCTGGGGGTGCTTCTTGATTCGTCGCTCCACCTTACTTCTCAGGTGGATGCGACGGTCAGGAGCACCTGCTTTCAGCTTCAGCTGATACGCCAGCTGCATCCCTACCTGGACCGGAGGGACCTTGAAACTATAGTACATGCTCTGGTAACCTCTCGATTAGATTTCTGCAATGCGCTCTACATGGGGCAGCCTTTGTATCACACTCAGAAGCTGCAATTAGTGCAGAATATGGCAGCACGGGTGGTCACTGGTGCTCCCAGGGCCTCCCATATAACCCTGATATTGAAAGATCTTCACTGGCTGCCTATCCGCTTCCAGGCTCAGTACAAAGTGCTGGTTATTACCTATAAAGCCCTAAATGGCTTGGGCCCAGGGTACCTGAAGGACCGCCTCTCCCCACATAATCCGCCCCGCACACTTAGATCTTCCGAGCAACAGCTACTTAGAGTTCCAAAGGCTAAATTATCAACCACCATGAAGAGGGTGTTTTCCATCTCGGCCCCCAGCCTTTGGAACTCGTTGCCCATTGAGCTCCGTCTGGCTGCCTCCCTTACCTTGTTCAAAAAGAGGTTAAAAACATACTTATTTGGACAAGCATACCCCTGATTACCCTCCCCCCATTGTGATCCTCCCCTTCCCCCCTCCTCTCCCCGTATTGCAAGCTGGCCTGGCATATTTTTTATACAGTATTGTTTTACTGATATTTAACACCGTTTTGTTTTTATATTGTTTTTGTTTTTATTGGAATGTTTTTAACCATGTATATGTTATTTATGTTGTGCACCGCCCTGATCGTTGGAAGGGCGGTATATAAATAAAATATTATTATTATTATTATTATTATTATTATTAGTGGTTAAATACTGATACTGTAGCCAAAACATTGCCAAAATACTGTGAGTTTGATCCAGCAGGGTTCCAGCCTTCTATCCTTTCGTAGGTCTGTACCTAGCTTGTTGGGGGCAATAGGCTAATACATTATAAACTTCTTAGAGATTACTTAGTTCAATATGAAGTGGTATAGAAATGTAACGTGCTTCCTAAAGTACTGTCTATCTATCTATCTATCTATCTAATCTATCTCTATATCTACACAAATACATACCTGTTCTTTTTGAATTTGTCTTGCATTTTTGTGTGTGTGTTTCAGTTTGGGTTTTGAGCTGCTATCCCATACAGACCTAGTGGGACTCATTCTTATTGAATCTATTGGGTTCCATGTATGTCTCAACAGATATGTGTAGAACTACATCACAAGAGAGATGCACATGGTGCATCATGGTAGAATAGACTGCCTTCTCCTCATGTGGTGGGGGAAGGGGAAAAGGGACTTATCATTGTTACAATAGTATCACAATCATGACTACTTAGCAGTAGTCCTAATACTATGCTATTGCCATGATTGTAACTCCCTTCCAACCTAATTTACCAGGTATCAGCTGGTATCGGGAGAAGGAGGTCTATTCTGCTGGAAACCAGAATATGGGTGACAACATTTCCATCAGGTTTTCAGGAGAGAGGTTACTTAGTTAAACTTAACTAAGTAGCTGATACAGAATATTGGCCTTTATAGCTAACTCCAGTGATGGCTAACTTCTTTTTGGACTTCAAATGTATACTTACTTTTTTAAAAAAGACACTTTCAAAGTGGTGCAGTTAATTGTGATTGGGGTCATGGTGGCACCATTTACATCCAGTTATCTTAGTCTGGTCCTATAGAGGAGGTATTTCAACTTTTTCATTCTGCATACAAATTTCTAAGCACGAAAAGCAGCCCTAACACAGCTACCTGAATCAAGATGAGATGTGTTTACTATGGGACTTCGTAAAGGCTGGCTGAGCCCTGGAAGCTATAACAACGATGAACACCAAGGGACTGTAATGGTGTGAATGTTTCATGGCCGGTTAAATATTAAATAATATTTAAATTGGAACATAAATATTATGATGCATAATTCAGCAGGAAGACACAGTTGTAGTCGTATCATGGTGGAGGTCAATGTCCTTCTGCGACACTTAATCCTGGTTCTTACATTAACTCTCCATACTTTATCCCATTTTTTCCCTTTGAAAAGAGTGTGTATAAGTGAAGTTAGGCCTTTATGTCTTATGGTTGGAGATGCAGCATTCATTTTAGGTATGCACAAGCTAACAAGGAGTTTGAAGCCCTCCTGACTGTAATGCAACCTTCATAGAATCATAGAATCATAGAATCATAGAATCATAGAGTTGGAAGAGACCACAAGGGCCATCCAGTCCAACCCCCTGCCATGCAGGAACTCCCAGTCAAAGCATCCCCGACAGATGGCTATCCAGCCTCTGCTTAAAGACCTCCAAGGATGGAGACTCTACCACACTCCGAGGGAGTGTGTTCCACCGTCGAACAGCCCTTACTGTCAGGAAGTTCCTCCTAATGTTGAGGTGGAATCTCTTTTCCTGCAGCTTGCATCCATTGCTCCGCGTTCTGGTCTCTGGAGCAGCAGAAAACAAGCCTGCTCCCTCCTCAATATGACATCCCTTCAAATATTTGAACAGGGCTATCATATCACCTCTTAACCTTCTCTTCTCCAGGCTAAACATCCCCAGCTCTCTAAGTCGTTCCTCATAGGGCATGGTTTCCAGACCCTTCACCATCTTAGTTGCCCTCCTTTGGACCCGCTCCAGTTTCTCCACATCCTTTTTGAATTGTGGTGCCCAGAACTGGACACAGTATTCCAGGTGGGGCCTCACCAAAGCAGAATAGAGTGGCACTATTACTTCCTTTGATCTAGACACTATACTTCTATTGATGCAACCTAAAATAGCATTGGCCTTTTTAGCTGCTGCATCACACTGCTGACTCATGTTCAACTTATGGTCTACTTGGACTCCTAGATCCCTTTCACACATAGTTTCATTCAGCCAGATGTCCCCCATCCTATATCTGTGCATTTCATTTTTCCGCCCTAAGTGCAGAACCTTACATTTCTCCGCATTGAATTTCATTTTGTTAGCGTTGGCCCAGCTTTCTAGTCTATTCAGGTCATTCTGAATTTCAATCCTGTCTTCTGGAGTATTGGCTACTCCTCCTAATTTGGTGTCATCTGCAAATTTGATAAGTATGCCCCCAATTCTGTCATCCAAGTCATTAATAAAGATATTGAATAGCACTGGGCCCAGGACAGAACCCTGTGGGACCCCACTGGTCACTTCTTTCCAGGATGAAAGGGAGCCATTGTTGAGCACCCTTTGAGTTCGGTCAGTCAACCAGTTACAAATCCATGTAATGGTTACCTTGTCTAGCCCTACCTTGTCTAGCTTCTGACACAGCATCTGTCTCAAATTCTCTAGAATGCATTTTTCTTAATGCATTTTTGACCTAACACCTACATCGGTAGCATGATGGCACAGAGCTAGACAGATTCCAGCTACTTTCAACAGATTTGTTGTAGTATAATTATTGAAGAGTAATTTTGCTTATTTTTCATTGTTCAACACAGAAGCACAATGAAGGGAAGAAACAATTTCACAGATATTCAGCATTCATCCACATTTCACTCTTTAAATTTCAAACGAAAAACAAAAAGTCAAGTTCAAAATTCAAACCTGCATTTTGTATATGAAATTTTAAATGCTAAGAGCCAAATGCTTTCAGCTTGTTGGCATTCCATTTGATAGCTTTGATTTTGGCAGACTTCAGATATGAAATCTCATAATCTGTCATCAACTGTCAAATACTAATTATCATTACATGTCAATGATCAAATGCTGCCAAATATTAAACACTCTGGCCTACATCCAATTGCTAGTCCCAATTAGAGTAGACCTACTGAGTAGTTTGCTGAATAGTAAGCCAACACTTATGTAAATCCTGTTGTTCTCATGGGTAAACTCTGGCTGAAACTAGCAATTGGATTTAGTCCTCTTTCTGGCAATAATCAAATAGGCTGTACTAGTACTATTAGATTGTTTTAGAACACAGAAAGGTTCATATAACATGGCAGTATTGTCTACATGAAGGATGGGGAAACTTTGGCCTTCCAGATGTTGTGGCCATTATCTCTCAGGAGCAACTTTAGCACCCCAGGAGAACTTGGAGGGCTGAACCTCGCTCCATACCCTTCTAAAGAAAAAAAATCCATTTAAGCCCCAGGAGAGGCTTTTTAAAAGTGTCTTTCTGTTTACTTTCTGGCTTTTTCTACAACGACAACAACAAAGATGTTCTGCTGTGCCTTAAATGAACCAAAAAGTGCCCCTACACTCCCTTGAGTGCATTTTGGAACAAAAAAATGTTTGAAACCCACCCACCCCCAGATCATTTTGCCACTTTAGCATATGCAGATGATATTGAACTTGATAGACCAATGTGTGGTTTGGTATAAGGCAATTTCCTCTCTTCTATGAAAGTCTGGAAACTAGGAATGAACTCTTCCAAAGTACTAGACACAAAGTCTTTCTCAGCCTTATCTGGACATGCCAGGGAATGAACTCTTCCCTGAATTCTGCATCAGGTCGCAAGACTCCCAGGACTTTCTTCCAGGACTGAATTTTCTCCCAGGACTGAAATTTGTATGTATTGAGGTATGTTTTTCTAGCATGCGTATTTTAATACATTTTTCTTAATGTACTTATTTGTATGCATCAGTCCCATTAACTAAAACATATATGCACACATTTCATTTTTAGTGGGCCACATCTTCTGCATGTAATTCAAAGAAGTAAAAGGGGGAGGAGAGAACTGGATGCTTATGGCTTACTTGAAGTGACAGGAAACCAAGAGACACAGAAGAGCCTTTGATAATAGTTTCACAGACCCTAAACTGGATACTTTAATTAAAAACCTCAGGTCATGCACATTTCTTTTCCATTCCTATTAAATTGGGGTTTCTTCAGATAAATTATTTGCTCACTCACTGAATGACTATATTCTGCAATGGCAGAAGTGAGGAACCCTGGATCCAAAGCCAACAGTCCTGAGGTTCCAATCTGACCATCTTCCCCATGACAGCATTATTTGTCTATTCCCTTTTGATTCCCTATTCTGAAAGGCTGAAATACTTACCCCAAGGCTTACTTACCAGTAGCAAGAGCTCTATGCTAAAAAACACTTTCACCTCAGGCTCTGTCCAGCATGGGAATGTCATCCTGAGAACATGTCAGAAATTAAACTGGGTTCTTAAATAGGAAGTTTCTTTCCCTCATCTTGACTTGATGAATACCTAGAGATCAATGGCACACCTTCCAACATTTTACAGATAAAAACCAGGACATGTGTGGCCAAGAAACAGCATAGTGTAGTCAAGAAGTTAAATGTTATCATTGAGGAAAAACACATATGGTAGGAGAAGCTGTTTGCTTTTGCATCAGCCAATAAACTATTAATGCAAACTACTAATGCACTTGGAACTGCATTTGCAGCAACTGAAGTAAGCTATGGACAAAGGGGGAAGTGGGAAGAGGAGAGAGAAACTGGGATATTTTTAAAGTATCTAAAAAAAGTGGGATGACAGAAGATTTATCAAGACTGTCTCTGCCACATCAAGACAGTTGGAGGCCACAGTGAGAGACATACTTTTTGAATCATCTGCACCCACACACTACTGGTGAAAATATATGGTACATTTCCCAACCAGATATTTTAGTCTTAGATAGAAACAGATACATGAAAACATCTGCTTAAGTATAATCTTCATGTGTTGTCTTAGGTCTTGATTTGATCTCAAGTATAACCCTGGCAGTATAACCCTGCCTACTCAGAAGTAAATCCCATTGAACAAAGACTGTATCTCCTTAAGTCTCTTTCCCTCTCCATAAATAACCTCCTCTTAAGCTGGACACATTGACACTTTCAAGGTTGAAATGTACCACTGAAGTCAGAATTTTTATGGCTTGATACTTGAACAGCTGAGAAGCAGTTAAAACATGCTCTGTTTTGTACAATAATTCATTTCAATCCCTGGCAGATTGATTTTCATTGGTTGGTTTGCTCCTTTCTGCACCTTCCTTGGTAACAATACTAATGAGAAACAATCTATTAAACCCATGCCAAATTCTTTCTTCCCTTAATAATTAGATTTATGCCGGGAGTTTACCCCTCCCCCCTTTCTCCCAGGTGCTTGAGGTGATGATTTTCAATAATAACTCAATATGTTTCAGTAGCCACTTAGCTCTTTGCAGGATTTTTAAAACATTTCTGTACCAAAAAAAGGGGTGAGTAACTGCTGCTTCCCTCACCTAAGGGGGCATTTTGACCAGACATGACAATGTTGGCAGAATAATTATATTGCCAGTGTTAGCAGCAAAGGCTTGTTCCTAACAATCTGGAAGCATTTCTATCATTCCTCAGGCCAGGAATGACCAACTCCAGACAATGGCAACTATTTTTCTTCTCCCCTCCCCTTTTCCATTAGGCCATATGTTTAACTATGTACATGTTTTAGTAAGTAAAGTGACTTTTATATGCTTTACAAAGGGAAAAAATGTCCAAGCATGAATTCTTCTATGCTAGACTCTATGTATGAGTGGGTGGGCATTTGTCTGATTGTTGTTCAGCTTCTGTCTTGAAAATCTTATTGCTCTGCTAGAGAGATTCATTACTGCCTCTCATTTTTTCCAACATAGTTTTTCCAAGCTCTGCCACATATATGGTTGAGATACTTGATCAGAAATGTGTGATATAAGGAGATTATTGTATTAGCTTTGCTGCAAGGATAGACTCAGGATGTACTTTCTTAAGGTGGATCTTATTGCATTCATCCATTGCCAGCCTGTATGCAATCTGGGCTTTTCTAGCAATGATATTTTCCTGTTCTTGAAAAGATGTGGGACAAGCCTGGAAAAGCACAGGTTGCAAATAGGCTCCACATTACCTGGTAATGGGTGAATGTTATAAGATCCACCTAAAGAAATTTACATCCCAGGTCTATCTTGGCAACTAAATTCACAAATGAATATACAGCCAAGATAGTACTACTACCAAAATTCATGAGGAACAGGTGAACACACATTGCAAGAGAATATGCATCCACCTGTGTAATAGTATTAGCTATACAACTCCACATCCTCAATCTTGAACTGCAGAAATTTCACATCAGAAAAAAATCCCATCACTTCTTTAGGATAATTTACACATGTGTAAGACACTGACAGGATTCTGGCCAGTGATGTGATTTTAAAGATATTTACATGTGAGTCTAGTTGTCCCACGCTGTGAAAAATGATACACATTAATGAATGAAATGCAGTGTAGCTAAATGGCAGAGGTATGGATGTGGATTAGATGTTAGTTTGTGGCTTCTGATTAAAATTATATAGGGCATAGAATTTTGTTTGGTCTGCATTTTGAAAGAAACTGTCCTACTTTCTGGAAAAATATCAGAACACAGTTATGCCTGGGGTTGCACATTTTTACCAATGTTGTGATGAGGTTTTTGGCTCAAATCATGCATACAAATATCCATATTTTAGGGGAAATTATGTAAAAATGCATGTATTATGTAAAAAAAAAGTGGTAGATTAGAAAAAAAATATCCAAAATGTAATTGCTACAGGAAAAAAAATATACAAAACAACTGATTTTCCACATATTGGGCATTGGTGTGGCTATTTAACAAAAAGAAAGAAAGAAAGAAAATAAGAAGAAGAAAAAGAGAAAAAAGAGAGAGAGAGAAAAGGGGGTTTCATTTGTAGGAAATTGAAGACTTTCTTTTCAATATGATATCATACTCTCTAACTATCCCAATTTGGCAGGGACAGACCTATTAATCCTTTGTCATTCCACTCTTTCAGCTACAGTGGGCCCTCAGTATTTCTGGGGTTTGATTCCAGGATACCCCTGAGATACCAAAAGCCATGGATGTTCAAGTCCTGTTATATAGAATGGTACCGTAAAACGGTGTCCCTTGTATAAAATAGCAAATTAAGGTTTGCATTTGAAACAGAGGGAGGGAGGGCGAGAGAGAGAGAGAGAATAGGGCGAGAGAGAGAGAGCCAAGGATGGTTGAATCCATGGATAAAAAATCCTTGAATACAGAGGGCTGAGTGTACTTTTAAAATAATCTGGTTTCTCTCTCCTCCTTTCACTTTTTCCTCTTTGTCCTCAGCTTATTTTTGATTGCTACAAACTGAGTTCAAAGTATAAATTTTGGCTGAGAGACAACACTGAACAAATCCTGATATCCTAGGCCCCCTCCCTCCTCCTCTTTTTTTTAAAAAATTCAATTTATCTTCTCAGGCATCACTACTTTAGTTTACGTTTCCTCGGTTGTCTGTATTCCCAATCTTTTTTTTTTCATCTGAACTTTCCTGAGCCAATCTTCCTTGACCTTCATCTTCCAGAGCCTGTCTCCTTGAATGTGGAGGTGTATGTTTCCCCTCTTCATTCTTTAGGACAAAGAATCCCAAAGAGCAAGGAACATAGCAGGCTTTTGCTAGAAAGTTGGTGGAAGATTTGGATTGAACATAATGTTTTACAAAGGGCCAACTGAGGTTAATTTAGCTTGTTATAAAGCTGGTATGTAAAAGCCAACTTCATCTGATACTTCATTTCAAGTTGTTTTAATCATGGTATTGTGTTCTTGTTGTTTCCGATTCCACCCCCTAGTAATTTCTTGTGTACTGTGTCTTCTTCTCATAAATAACATGTGTTATTTAGAATGCTTGAAAACCAAGGATGAGTGGGGAAAAGAACAAAATATAGCAATATATAAGTTGCGAGAACTTTGGTCTACAAAGTATGATATTCAAACAAAACAACAACAACAACAACAACAACAACAACAACAACAGTTCTAGAAACAGCTCTTATGAAAAATGGAGAAGGTGGTCTTGACTTAAGACCAGGCCCTGAGATTTGACAATACTTGTTAAAACTGTGTGATTTCTAGCAGTTCCAGGGGATGGAAATATGGCCCTCAGAAACTCCATGCTGCTCACCCTTGATGTAATCAAAGGTGTAGAGCTAGATGAATAATCAATTTGAGTCAATAAAGCATCTCCCTGTACTTAAAAAATATTTATTTATTGGTAATATTCATCTCCTGCCTTTCCTCGAGTAATCTCAGCATTTCTTCTCTGTACTTGATCCTCATAAAAACCCTGTGAAATAGGTCAGTGTGTTTGTGTATGTGCCTTCAGGTCTCCTGTTGACTTATGGTGACCCCCAAGGATTTGATAGGACTTTCTTAGGCAGGGAACAATCAAGCAGACAGACAATATTCATCTTTGTGACTCTGAAGGGTATTGAGCCTTCCAAATCACAGTTCAGGGCTCTGACCAGTACACCACATAACATTTGGAGAGCGTGATGTAGCTCTTCCTTCCAATGGTCCCAGTTTGGCAGGCACAGTCCTGATCAATTATCTGCCCTTCACTTTTCCATCTACATTTTAAATGTTCCGGTTTCTCTTTCTTTCTCCCACTTTCCTTCTTGGACCTGAGTTTACTGCCACTGCTGCAAACTGAGTTAGATGGGAAAAAATAATTTGCTCTCAAGTAATACAGCAGAGAGGAAGAGGAAAGGAGCTCAGGCAAAGGCAAACTGTCGCAGCCTCTCCTGGCTTGTGTAGTCTTCTTCATTAAATAATTTTTGGCATCTTGACCAAACTCTGATGTTACCTGGCCATATGTGTCCAGGTTTTCATCTCTGAAGTGTTTGAGAAAATGCACTAATTATTATTGGAAACTAAACACAGAAACTCATATTTTTTATTTTGATCCAGGATCTAGGAAGATTGGGAGATTCTGGGAGCTATGGTCCAAAAAGTCATGTTTCTAAGCTCTTCAGCCTCTTCTAGCTTATGTGTTCTTCCTCATTAATAACTTTTGACATCTTGAGCATGCACTGATATTGCTTGGCTGTACTTGTCCCAGTTTTCATCTGTGAAATGTGCAGCGTATGTAACTGAGAAATATATATATATATATATATATATTTACAAAAAGTTTTCTTTCAATGGTGTTTTTGGTCTGTAAGGTGATTTACGTGTTTGTTGTCTATAAAGACAACAATCAAGCCAGTTTTCAACTTACAATATTTATATTCAAGCTCTTTTGATCTTCTACTGAGGTTCATGTGACTGCCCTGGACAGAATCTCTCACTTTATGAATAGATCAGGAAAAGTTAATGCCAGAGGGAAGAGGGAGGGGGAAGATATCCCTCTGTATTATAATTTGTTGATGTGTTTTTTTCAAACTGCACACTATATTTTGATGACTGTTTGGGGATGTTTGGGATCTCCTTTATCTGATCTGTGCGCCCAGCTGAAGCCTTCAAGTTCAATCAGATCTTGCAAATTAAAAACAGAATTCTTTGAAGGGCTTCCATGTAAATATCAATATTAAGATTGTACTGGTTTTCAGGAACTGTTTACTGCTTATCTTCAGATGATGGAGGGTGTGTATGTGCGTATGCATGTGTTTTGGCAGAAGTATATCTAATAACATTCCTTAATTAACCTCATTGGTACGTCTTTCCATTTCAAGTGGTTGTAAACACAGGCGCTTTAAGCTGAAGCTTAGCTCTAACTTCTCTACCCCTCAGGAGTTTCTGTGTGAGCCAGCTTCCCCTTTCTCTGTAAAACCATGGTTGGCTGATGTAGTTGCAGATGTGCAGAGCAAATCACTCAAATGTTTGTGCACTGGGATTTAAAAAATTGTTGAATATTTTCCAGTTCTCATTGAGACAGTGTATCTTGACACATTATAAAGGAATGTCCACACTTTTCTGAATCTTAGGACTACTGTATATACTCGACTATAAGTCGACCTCATATATAAGTCGAGGGCGAGTTTTGGGGCCAAAATTATGGATTTTCCTGTGACCCATCGATAAGTCAAGGGTAAAATTTAGGGGCATATAGGAAAGGATCTAAAGGGTAAAGCAAAGCAAAACAATGTCAAACAACTTCCAACAGTCCATCAGACATAACTCTCTGTGCTTATTCTTAAGACTGGATGGATGAGAGAGTAAAGAGGGTCAGTGCTTCCAGGACAGATTATACTCTTGCTTTTCATCAGGGGATGGTTCCTTCTTTTAAATAAGAGTTAAGATGCAGTACTTACATTGACCCGAGGATAAGTCGACTCAGGTTTTTTGGGTCAATTTTTTGACCTAAATTTCTAGACTTATACATGAGTATATACTGTATTTGCAAACACTCTGGGGCAGTACAGACTGCCCAAAAGGGGTGGTCTGTACTCGCCCAGAGAAGTGGTGATATGGGTCCAGGGCTGCCTCACCAGCAGCCCCACAGGCTCCATCCCGGCGCTTCTGAAGGCCATGGAGAAGCAGCAAACTGCTGCTTCCCTGCAGCCTGAAAGCAGGCTGCAGCGGGTGCCCTGGGCTGCTCTCCCCGGTGGTGATGAGAGAAGAAAGGGGCCGCCACCACCAACCCTTTCCCCTCTGGGTCCTTGGTGTGGCCATCTAAAGGCTGCGCCAAGGACCAGATGCAAAAAAAGAGCTTCATTTCGGAGCTCTTTTTAGCGCTGCGGAAAGGGCACCATTGGCGCCCTCCCACGGCGTGATGTCATCAGGTGGGTGCAGCATTATGTAAATGCTGCACTGCCATGACATCATCATGGCGTGCCCGTATGGATGCTGCCATTTTGATATGGTGGTGTCCATACGCGCTGGTGTTAGGGAGGGTGCAAACACTGCGCTCTCCTTAACCCTATTCGTGCTGCAATGGCGCCCTTTAGTGCCCATCTGTATTGGGCCTCTGTTTCTGCAAAAGCATTTTAACGATTTCATTGTGTGTTTACATGAAAATATGTTAAATTTCTGCAAAATAAAAAAGTTGGGATTGTGTAAAAAGATACACAGTGCAACATTTTCTGCAAAATCATATTTTATACACTACAATGTTTAGTGCTAATGATTCCTTTTTTGTTGTTGTTGTTGCCAAAGAAAGGTCTTAAAATGTGCCTGTGTGGGATCATTGAAAAAAATGTGCATAGGACTCCTGTAATCTTGCTGAGAAGGACTATTTATTTACTGTTTCTTCGGAACAAGAATGAAATAACTCTAAATCTCTAGAAGTGAAAAGGGTTGGTCATCTGTGATTGCATGCAATATTCCTTAGTGAAACTCCTGTATCTAGCATAAGCCCTGGGACCTAAACATCTATAAGGTTTCACAAGGAAAAATTTCCTTTAAAACATAGGTCATTTATCTGGAATTCTGAAATCCGAAATATTCCAAAATCTCAAATTGTCCACATAAATGCCTGAGATAGTAATACTTGTTCTTTCTTATGGTTAAATGTACACAAAATTGTTTAATGCACAAAGGCATTACAACTACTGTATATATCAATATCTTCAGGTTATGTGTTTGTTGTTATTGTTGTTAACTGCCCTCAAGTCTATTTCAACCCATGGAGACCCTGCTGATGACCCCTTGTCTACCACTGCTCTGCTCAGCTCCTGCAAACTCACATTTGTGATCTATTTAATACATTTTGCATGCTCACTTCATATCTTTCTACTTCCCTCTACCTTTCCTATCATGATTCATGCTTTCTCATGGTGTGTTCAAAGTATGACCACCTGAACTTTGTCATCTTGGCCTCCAGGGAAATTTCCAGCTTGATCTGCTCCACAACCTAGTTATTTGTCTTTTTGGCTGTTCATGGAATTCTTACTCTCTTCTCCAGCATCACATCTCAAATGAGTTGATTTTCCTCCAATCTTCCTTCTTAACTGTACAGCTCTCAGATCCATATATGGCAATAGAGAAAACAATGGTTTGTACAATTCTAACTTTTGTGTTCAATTGTACATCCTTGCATTTTAGGATCTTCTCTTGTTCTTTCATAGCTGGCCTTCCCATTCTTAATCTTCTTCTGATTTCCTGGCTGCAGTTTCCATTTCTATCAATGTTTGATCCCAGATATGAGAATTCTTTCACTATTTCTATTTCTTCATTGACCAGTTCAAATTTGTGTGGGTTCTCTATGGTCATTATTTTTGTTTTCTTTATGTTCAACAATAAGCCCTTCTTTGCACTTCCTTCCTTCATCTTTCTTAGTAGTTGTTCCAGGTCTTTGAGGTTTTCTGCTAGTATTATGGTATTGTCTGTGTATCTTAGATTGTTGATATTCCTTCCTTCTATTTTCACTCCTCCTTCTTCTGTGTCCAAGCCTGCTTTCCTTATAATATGTTCTGCATACAAGTTGAACAGATAGGCTGAAATGATACAGCCTTGCCTGGCCCCTTTGCAATTGGGAATCATTCTTGTTTCTCTGTGTTCTATTCTGACAGTAGCCTCTTGTCCTGAGTAAAGATTCCTCATCAGGACTATCAGATGTGTTAGCACTCTCATGTCTTTAAGGATGTTCCATAGTCTTTCCTGATCTATGCAGCCAAAGGCTTTGCTGTAATCTATAAAGCACATGCTGATTTTCTTTTGAAATTCGCTGTTGCACTCCATTAGCCATCGTATGTTTGCAGTGTGGTCCCTTGTGCCTCTTCCTTTCCTGAACCTTTCTTGGACTTCTGGGATTTCTGTCTCCATGTATGGGTTGGAGTATATGTTGTAGAATTTTGAGCATAATTTTGCTTGCATGGGATATTAGTGCTATGGTCCTACAGTTGCTGCAGTCTTTTGTGTCTCCTTTTTTGTGGCTCTGTGTTCCATGTGTCCTTAATTTTGTTATCTCTTTTATATTGCTCTTCTGGGTATTGCATCCAACTATATATATACAACTATGCAATAAATATGTACAAGACTATGTGTACAAGGTGCATATGAAACATAAATGAATTTCATGTTTAGACTTGGGTTCTATTGCTAAGATATTGCATTTTGTACAAGCAAATATTCCAAAATCCAAAATTGTCCTCATGAGTGACTGAGACAGTAACCCCTTGCTTTCTGATGGTTCAGTATGCACAAACTTTGTTTCATGGCACGAAATTATTTAAAATAGTGTATATAAAATTACCTTCAATCTATGTGTATACAGTGTATAGATGACATAAATGAACATCATGCTTAGACTTGGGTCCCTACCCGCAAGATTAATGTATGTGCAAATATTCCAGAATCAAAAACCTCTAAAATCCCAATCACTTATGGTCCCAAACATTTTGGATAGGGGAGACAGAACTTGTATGCAGTTTTATTTGAAATATGTTTCTCTGGATTGCAGCCCAATTGTCTCCTTCTTAACCTGCCATCCCTTGTGGGTTTTTTTAAAAAAATTACTAACCCACATTATTTAGTTATATTTAGGTAATCTGAAGTGAAAGCATTGTACTCAGGGGTACTGGTCATGAACATTTGTACAAGCTTGAAGATTTGGGTGGGCCTTGGGTCAAGATACTCTTAGTAAGCTCCCTCAAACTGGAAGAGGTAGACTGTATAAAATTTGGCACCTGACACCTGACCTTCTGAATTGATCCACAAAATGTGACAGTGGTATCACATCATTGTCAAGAACAACTGGAGTTTGTACACATCAAAAGGAATCAGATAACAGACTCCATGGTCATTCTAACAACTCCTCAGAGCCTCTTTAAAGTGAATGCTTCTCAGTCAAGAGCAAGATAAAACAAAAATCTTTGTCTCATCTTGAGTCTTGAGCTACAGTACAATGCCATAACAAAAAGCAGTCCAAAGTTTAATTATCTTGTGTTAAATGGGTTGGGGCATGGAGGCGTGTGTGTGCACTGCATTAAGGGAGTGCTTTATTGTGAATTGGCTGACGTGAGACTAAGGTCTTATCTTCAGGTGTGTACATGTTCCACTGAGTAATGGGATAAGACTTTCATTACTCAGCAAGTCTTTCAAATTAGGAGATGGTATCTCCTTCTCTTAAGGACATAATGGAGAACTGCTCACCAGCAATTGTATGCTGTTGTTGTTTTTTTACAGGAGTACAAATTACATTCCCCATATATTTTTATTCTTATTATTTTTAAAAGCTTATAAACCACCTCTATTCACAAGGAATTGCAAGGCAACATAGATGACACTATACCCTTCCCTTGGAGTCCTGACTGGCATCCATTTTGACTTCATTTGGGCTGTAAGCTAAAATATGGCTCACTTTCAAAACTTTAAGACACTTTGGAATGAATAGATGGCATAATTCTGTATAAATACATGGGATTAAGTGGCATTAATTTGGCTTTTTTTAAAAAATGTTTGTGCTGTATGTTAAGGGAACATTTTTCATTTGGCTCTGAAAAGAAAGCAAGGCTAGAACCAATCATATTCTCTCTGGACGATGTTCCAGAATTGGGGTGCGCCCACAAAAAAGACAGCTTCTTTTGTGGAGTTGAAGGCTTTAATCATCCATAGTTTTTTGTGGGGTTTTTTTGGGCTATGTGGCCATGTTCAAGAAGGGTTTCTTCCTGACATTTTGCCAGCATCTGTGGCTGGCATGTTCAGAGAATTCTCTGAAGATGCCAGCCAGAGATGCTTGCAAAATGTCAGGAAGAAACTCTTCTAGAACATGGCCGCATAGCCTAAAAACTGCACCAAAAACTACTGCTTCTTTTGTAAATGCCTTTTTGCATCCGGTGGTATTCAGAGGAAGTACACTTCTATAGATCTTGAGACACAGGCAGGATGAAATGGGAAGAGGTACCTCTTCAACATATTCACATATATACCAGCACAGCTGGAGCTTATTATTACAATGATGATTCACATTTTTATTGTAATTGTCTGTGTCTATGTGGTCTCAGCAGCCCTTTTAGCAATGCCAATAATCTGAATTTGCCTCATAGTACCAACATGACTTCCATTTCCAGAGGATCTTGTGGCATAGCACTTCTTGGACTAGGTTATTTGCTAGACACATGCTATTCTTGACTTATTGGCTCTTTATATACAACGCTGTTTAATCTGCAATCAGTTAGAATGTCTACTGTGTTGCCTTTAGGTTGCCTACAATCCTTCTTAACTCAGGGGACTGTGAGTCTATTGTATGTGTTTAAAATGACAAGTAAGTAACCAAATGCTGATTCAGACCCATTCTTCATCTCACTTAGGCCTCATGTGGACCAAGCCTTCTTGTCTGGCTTCCAGAGCTACCTGCAGATTAAAACAAGTTATAACTTTTTAGATCCCCTTCTAAAAAAGGATGGAATTGTGCAATTAAAAGGTTTGAGTCTCCTCTAAAACAAAATGTGCTCTTATTTTACCCCCTAGAGTTTTAAAAACAGAAGTATTCATTGTCATACTGCAACTCTCATCATTCACTATGCAGTGTGACAATAATGGAGTTGTAGCCCAACATTTATGGCAGGCACTAGGTTAGAAATGATTTATCTAAAATGTCTATTTGTGCTCCTCTGGGATTGCAGACTGAAGCCTTTTCTCATCCTATCTGGATGGAAGCAAAGCAACAGCAACTACTGTTTTTATTACTTGGCATCCTCTGCTTTTGTTCAAAGACAAAGATATGGAGCAGAAATATTGGTCAAGAAAGCCCCATTGTCTGGTAGCTAGGAATAGCCATCCAAATAATTTTGCCTCTGGATTCTGTTCAAGAGACAAAAGTTAAGCAAGGAATACTTTTCCCCCTGGACAGTCACATTTTCACTCTAAATTTCTGTTTTTGCTGGACAGATTGTGGTATTTGAAACTGAATTTCCACTCCAGGTCTGGATTTTGACAATAGTAATATTGTGCATAGATAACAGAGACAGAAGAATAAATCTTCAAGTTTGCTTTGTGCTCTCTCTCTCTCTGTTAGAAATACCACTATAGAGTTTGTTTTGTTTTCAAAATTGGGAAGAAGACCAAGTTGGAACAGAAATGCAGACAGGAGTGGGGGCAAAGGCCTCAACAGCGTAAATTCCAGGAAATAAGTTGGATCTATAAGGACATAATTAAAAGATACTGCAGTGATATCAGCATTCTATATAAGGAATACAAAAACAGGAAGCATAGGACCTAGATAAGGTACTAAAATAGCCCATTAACATTTAAAAAAATAAAAATAAATATTACACATAACTGTAAAGAATCCCATTATGCCTTTTCAGTCCAAATATTGCCCTTCTACAGAGTGGGCAAAATAAACGTTACTTATTTTTTATTATTCAATTTGCTTTGGAGGTGCCTTATACATTGACCCTCCATATCCACGGATTCCTTATCCATGCCTGGAATTTTTTAAATATATATATATATATATATATATATTCCAAAAGTCATGATTTTTCTATTTTATATAAGGGACACTATTTCACTATGCTGTTGTATTAAATGGGACTTGAGCATGGCAGGTCCTGGAACCATACCACAGTGGATAACAAGGGTTCATTGTACAAAGCTGGAGTAGGATTTTATCTCACTCAGTTTTTCCTAACCTAAGCCTGTGGTCTTTTTGTATTACACAATTATAATTTCTTGATACTAGTTTAACTGCCATGGCTCTATCCTATGTAATCCTGGGATTTGTAATATCTTGAAGTATTCTCTCAGGAATTCTTTTCCAGTGAGCTATAGTGTCTCAACAAACTACACATTTCAGTACTCCACAGGATGCAGCCATTATGGTTAAACTGGTATCAAAATGTCCTATAGTCTGTTTCAGTTCTCATGCCAAGCAGCTATTTCCATACACATCCCGCTGTGCCACCCTGCATGGCTGCTGCTGCCATGCATTGCTCACTTTGAGGTCAAAATGAAGTGCCCAGCAATGTGATCAATTCAGGGTGCCTTGTTGTGACCTCAGAGTGGACTCTTTCACACTGGAGGAATTTCTCTTTATTGCGAATAGAACCAATTCGAATTCACATGAATTCGCTAGTTTAGCAAATTCATGTGAATTCCCATTGCATTCGAAATGCATTCAGATTGACTTCCCATTACCCGAAAATGACCCCCCATTGCCCAAAATTACAAGAGATGCTTTAATTCGCAATAACGTAAAACCCATGATTGCATTCGGAATGACTTCCCTTTTGCCCAAAATTGCGTGAGATACTTTAATTCGCAATAACGTGAAACTCCATGATTGCGTTCAGATTGCCATTGGATTATACTTCCAATTTCCAATGTCTGAAAAGGTCCAGTGAGTGATATGTTGTAGAAGTAGTAGTGCCAGGAGGCACAGCAGGACATGTATGTGAAAAACCACCCATTATCAAAATGAAGGTCCCCAAGTGATGGGGGGGGGGTTAGGGAGACTGAATCATCTCTGAAACCAGAACAATCCAAGATGATCATGTAGTATTCTGGCCAGTGCAAATACCACCCTTATAGCGCAGGAAGTTAAATGGAGATCCAGTTATCAGATTTCCATGTATGGAAGGCTACACATTTTCTCCCTGTAAAATGATAACAAAGGAATCTCACATGGCCTGACAGAGGCTCTGCATTTCCAAGCTGGCAAACAGAGAAGTGAGTGCAGAATCAACGCAACCCAGATTCTTTCCAAAACAGCATTTATACCAAAGTATACTTTTCACTACTAGCAGATTATAGATAGCCCTTTGAGCATGAGTCTCTGGTTTTGTTTTTGTCTTTTTGCATCAAAGTCAATGTTTTCATTGTCTGTGTGGCAAAACCCTGGAACTCCATGAGACATCAACTTGAAAAGTATCTTAAGGCATCTTTACCACTTCCCACCAGTGACCCCACAGTTCCATATAGGGACACAAAACCAACAACCTGGCTTTATGAGAAGTTTCTGTTCCCTCCAGACTTGGACAAACAGGACTCAGTCCAATCGATGCCAACTAGAATGAAGCCTTAGAAGTACCGGGAACTTGGTAAGACAACATGTATATGCGTTCCATTGAGTCAACGGTATACCCTCTAATTGCTCCAATATTACAGGGACAAACCTGATTAAGTCTCTGTTGGCTCACTTTTTTCTGCTGTTTTTAAATTGTCCCAGTTTCTCTACCCTACTTCCACCTTTTCCCTTTGTCTTCAGGTTGCTTCAGTTGTTGCAAACTGAGTTCAGATTGCAAACTGAGTTTGTGCTCAGTTAACTGGAGGAAGGGGGAAGAAAGGAGGGGATAAAATCTTGCTCTTCCTCGTAGACTCAGGAAAAAGACAAAATGTCTCAGGATCTCCTAGCTTGTGTGTACTTCCTCATTGATGCCATTTGGTCACATCTGTCACAGTTTTCATCTATGAAATGTTGGAAGTAAACAATTGGTCTATTCTATTTGAGACTAATCAGTGGATGTAACTCATAGCTGTGTTGTAGTTGTACCACCACCTTGCACCTTGCATATCTAATGTCTTTACAGTTACCATGCAAAGGTGGCACTGACAGCTTTATTGTTTAAACTGACCCCTCTTTAATCTGATGAATAAACTAGAAGGCTCAAAACTGAGTTAACAGGTTTTTGTTTTGTTTTTTTGCAGGTGAAATGCAGCAAAGAGGCTTCTTCTTTTGGTTACAATTGGTGCATTATACAAAACTGCTGTTAAGTGAACCAGGCAGGTGCTCCTAGCTGGTTTTATTGGAGTTATTGGGCAGTGCATATAAAACAATTTTGATGGTAAGAAATAAGGTAAAATAACAACTCACGCTGGATGTAATTTTATCATGCCAAGGAAATGTGTATTTATGAAACAGCCTCCTAATATAAATGGTTGAATATTGCCCTAAAATGAAGAAAGATTGAATGTTTTCCCTTGATTGCCATATTTTCTGCCCCACTTAATTTCATTTAGGTCCAGCTGATGACTGCAGGGGAATTTTTCAAGGTTTCTTGCAAAGCTACAGCTGCAGCAAGACTCTTTATGTATGGACATTCAGGACTGATGTACAGAGCTGAGACAGTCTTTCATCCTTCACTCTATGTGGCTTTACCCTGCTTGTATGTATTTGTCTCTGTATATGTTGGCAGTCTCCTGGAATACTGACTCTCCCGACTGGTATGTAGAACCTTGAAGAAAGTCATTGTTTTTGCTGTAATTCTGACTCCCATCTGGGAGAGTTAGAAACTCAGCTTTCAGTTACCAAAACCATAGTAATATCAAGGACTCTAGCAACTGAGGCCTTTAAATGAATATAACAGATATGTATGTTACCTAATAGCTTGAGTCTCAAAAGCCATTAAATTTACATCATACTTTATCACATTACAAATTATAATAGTCCAGAGTCACTGTTTTGCAAGAAGCCACAGACCTGGATTGATTATGTCTAACTTTTTGCTAGCTTTCTAGTTTATAAAAACTAAAAAGAAGCTAAAAGAGCAAATATATTATAATACTGCAGCTGGACCAGTAAAGCAGGTTTTCAAAATTTCTTCCCTTTTCTTTCTGTCCTTTTCAGAAAATTCTTGAATACCATGGTACCTACCGTAATCAACAAGCTGGTTCAGTGACTTAGATGAAAGAATAGAGGGCATGCTTATTAAATTTGCAGATGACACCAAATTAGGAGGAATAGCTAATATTCCAGAGTACAGGATCAAAATTCAAAATGACTTTAATAGATTAAAAAGCTGGGCCAAAGCTAACAAAATGAATTGCAACACAGAGGAAATGTAAGGTATTGCACTTAGGGTTAAAGAAATGAAATGCATAGATATAGGATGGGGGACACCTGACTCAACAAGACTATGTGTGAAAGAGATCTAGGAGTCTTAGTAGACCACAAGTTGAACATGACTCAACAGTGTGATGTGGCACCTAAAAAGGCCTATGCAATTCTAGAATGCATGAATAGAAGTATAGTATCTAGATTAAGGGGTGTATTAGTGCCACTCTATTCTGCCTTGGTCAGGTTTCACCTAGAATACTGTGTCCAGTTCTGGGCACCACAATTCAAAAAGGATATTGACAAATTGGAGTGTGTCCAGAAGAGGGCAACTAAAATGGTGAAGGGTCTGGAAGCCATGTCCTATGAGGACCGCCTTAGGGAGCTGGGGATGTTTAGCCTGGAGAAGAGAAGGTTTAGGGATGATATGATAGCCCTGTTTAAATATCTGAAGGGATGTCACATTGAGGATGGATCAAGCTTGTTTTCTGCTGCTCCAAAGACTAGAACACGGAACAATGGATGTAAGCTCCAGGAACAGAGATTCCACCTCAACATAAGGAGGAACTTTCTAACAGTAAGAGCTGTTTGACAGTGGAACACACTCCCTTGGAGAGTAATGGGGCCTCCTTCCTTGGAGGTCATTAAACAGAAGCTGGATGGCCATCTGTCTGGGATACTTTGATTGTGATTTCCTGCATGGCAGGGGGTTGGATTGGATGGCTCTTGGGGTCTCTTTCAGCTCTACAATTCTATGATTCTATGATCATGAACATCTAACTTTAAACCACTTTATTTCACTGATACAGTCAATGAACGTGTTTAAACCTCATTGTGTCTCCTGCAACTTAATGCTATTGTAGTTCTCTGAAAGGTGCTAGAGAAGAGATTCTGCAGTTTAGAAGGTGCTAATCACCTTCTTGCTGAGGATATTTTGGTGAGGAGTGAGCACTAACCTTGCTAGATCAATAGGGGCAAGCCACAAGAATTTACAAACAGAAGAAGTATCAGCCACTAAATTAGGAGCCCTTTTCTTTTTTAAAAAAGTAAACTTTTGAAATGACAGAAATTTTAACAAATAAATTTACTTGTCAAAATAATAAAAGGCCAGCAATATTGTCAAGAATCTTATTAAGCAGTTACAAACATGTAGTTACCATACATATGGAGCTACACAGTGAATTCTGGTCCAACCATGCTCAGTGATGTCACTAGGGTTGGCATCACTCAGTGCAGCAACTCATGGTGTCACCCCCCCCCCCCCCATTGACCAGCTGTCATACCACACCATACAGAATACTTAGTCATGTGCTTTTGTACTAATGTTAGAACATCTAGGTTGGTGTCTAAATTAAAGAGAGCCAGCATGGTGCAGTGACTTGGTATAAAGGCACCCCCCCCAACAAATCTTGCCAAGAAAAACTCATGAAAGATTTGCCTTAGGGTCACCATAAGTCAAAAATGATTTGAAGGCACACAACAACAACACAGATTAATACAAAAGCAAAACTGTAGTTTCATTCCAGTGGTTAAATGTTCATAATGCAATAGTAGTACTACCAGAAATAGGAAAGTTAGGAGAAATAGATTAATATTTTTAGCTAATTGTTAATAAGCTACACAGTGCAGTTCAACTGTATTTACATTGTTTTTTGTGGGGCTTTCGGGCTATGTGGCCATGTTCTAGAAGAGTTCCTTTCTGATGTTTTGCCAGCATCTGTGGCTGGCAGAAAATGCTGGTAAAACATCAGAAAGGAACTCTTCTAGAACATGTCACATAGCCTGAAAGCCCCACAAAAAAATATGGATGCTGGCCATGAAAGCCTTCGACTCCACGTTGTATTTACATTGTTGTTGTTGTCAGCTGCCTTTGAGTTGATTTCAACTCAAGGCTACCCTGTGCATTAGAGACCTCCAAGTTGCCCTTTCCTCAACAATCCTGCTCAGCTCCCACAGCCACAAGGTCATGTCCTCCCTGATCGAGTCTATCCATTTGTTGTGTGCTCTTCCTTCTTACCAAGCTTTTTTTCTACTCAGATGTGTCTTCCCACTATATGGCCAAAATATAACAATCTCAATTTAATTATCCTAGCTTCAAGGGAGAGTTCTGGCCTGATTTGCTCTAAGACCTTTTTAGCAGTCCACAGCATCACACCTCAAATGAGTTCATTTTCTTCCTGTCAGCTTTCTTCATCCATACACAGAGATGGGAATTATTATGGCCTGAACTATCCAAAATTTAGTCTTCAGTGATATATCTTTGTATTTCAGAGTATTGTCTTGTTCCTTCCTAGCTACTCTTCTAAGTCCTAATCTTCTTCTGATCTCATGACTGCAGTCTCCAGTAATGATTGAGCCAAGGTAGGCAAAATCTTGAATTATTTCAATGTTTTCATAATCTGATTTAAAGTTTTGCAAACCCTCTGTGGTCATTATCTTATCTTTTTTTTTAAGTTCAGCTGTAAACTGGCCTTTGCACTTTCTTCCTTGCCTTTCTTCAATAATCATTCCAAGTCTTTAGTATTTTCTTTTATTAATATGGTTGTGTATCTTAGATTGTACATCCAGAGCTAAGACACTGCAAAATAGAAATTTAGAATAAAAAAAGAACACTTTTTCAAGCTACAAGCTACATCTGCAATGCAGAAATAATGCAGTTTGACACTACTTTTAACTGCCATGGCTCAATGCTATGAAATTCTGTGAATTGTAGTTTGCTGTGGCATCAGAGCTCTCTGGTAGAGAAGGCTAAATATCTGACAAAACTACAAATCCCAGAATTCCATAGCATGGAGTCATGGCAGTTAAAGCAGTATCAAACTGCATTATTTCTGCAGTGCAGATGCAGCCACAGTGACAAAATTATGTTCAGATTTTTGGAAATAGGTCAAGCCAAGACCTTTTCAGAACCTTCTTGTAAATGAGTCAATGGAAAATTGAAGTAGCTTCAATACTGAATATCTCTTTAGATTTAAAACTAAATTTCTAAAGAAATTCTAAATTTCTTTCTGCTTCTGGTATACTGGACTGTTATGTGCTTTTATGGAAATAAATTGTCTACTTCAACTAGATGCTGGCAATATAATACACACAACATTTCCTCCTAGCATATGATGTGGGTGTGGTCAGTAGTTATACATTCTGGTTGGATGTATAACATATTAATTTTGTATTAGAAAAATTGTTTGTAAGTGTACATGTAGTTTAAATTATATCTCTGTGACTTGGAACTCAAATGATGATCAATGTGGTTGGTTCCTGCATGATTTTACTCTTGTTAAAAGACTTAAAACTCCAAAGTTGGAAAAATTAAATACTCACTATCCATCATTTGATGGTCAGAACATCTTATTACTTTAGCTATGCATTAAGATATATTCAACAGATGTCAACACCAAGAAAATGTATTTTTGGACATATGGTTAGCTTTATATTAATGCTTATGCCTGGCCCACATGCATATCTCATTTATCTTTTTTTTTTTCTTCCTTCTTTTTTCCCCCTTTTTTTGTTTATATGTTAAAAATCCAATAATTTAAAAAGAAATTTTGCTTGCAAAAATCCTATGAAACCTATGAAAATGATTCATGCTCTTTATTAAAGGCTACTTTATATACGGACAATGTACTTTACCCATGTGGTCACAATAAATTATGGCATGTTCACTCATTTGGTTTTAGTCCACTGAGCCTTTTCATTCTCTACCAGCATAGCTTATTCCCACAGGATGCCTTTCAAACTATAATTGTTGCATAAAGTAGTCCCCTTTCTATTTTACCAATATTGGTAATTACTACTCATAAATCTTAATATGAGACAAATGAAACATAGGAGAAAAGTTTCATGGTTCACTCAAATGTTAATGCAGAGCAGAATGCTAGTATTACTGTTAGGTGAAGTTTTGAAATCTTCTGGGAAGGGTTTTCTGTCCGTCCCCCCACCTTCAGAGTTATACTTGTCCCTACACATCTGTGGCTCTGACTTTTGCGGATTTGATTATTCATAGATTTTATTAATATGTTCTCTCTAGGAATATCAAGGTCCTCCAGGACAACTCTATGGTCAACTTTAACCAAACGTCGCACTGAAGGACCTAGAGATTCCTAGACAGAATATTCCACTAGGCATTTGTAGCTCCTTCAGCATAATTCTATGGTCAATGTCTGGCAGATATTGAGCACAGAGTTGCACCGGAGGACCTGGAGATTCCTAGAGAGGTGTTCTTTCAGGCAAAAACATAGTGTTTTTGTTATTTGTGGTTTTCCCACATTCATGGGGGTCCTGTGCCCCTAAGCCTAGTGAATGTGGAAGGACGAGTGTATATCTTATGGGAACATGGGAGAGGTACTTCTTAGTGGTTGCCCCCAAGCCTTGAAAGTCCCTTCCCAGAGTGGTTACATTGCCATTCCCCTTACCATTATTATTATTATTATTATTTGCACACAACTGAAGCCCTGTTTGTTTCAGCAAACCTTTGAGATTCCCAGGGCCAGTGGCACATCTGAGTCCCACCCTTGACTGGGTTTCTTGGTAATTCTGAGACATATCGCAACAAAAAAGTATTCTCTGTGCCTTTCTCTTTTTATTTACTTAATATAAAATAGATATAACACATTGGTGAAATTGCACTTTTGCACTATGGCACTACAACTTCTTTTTAAAAAATCAGAGAGGTGAAAAATAGCTCCTCAAACCATAGTTCCACCTCAGCAAACTATGCTCCAGGTTTGTTCATTTGTTTTAAGAAGCACCATAATGCAGATCCAAGAAATTTTTCTTCCAAGCCCTATTCCTCAAATCTGAATCATTATAATTCAGAGAGAGGTGCTTCTGGATTGGACCACAAGGCAGATGGAAGGCAAATAGAACCTGAATTTAGCATGGAAGCCATTTCAAAGTCTTGAATACTGTGGATGAAGTATGTCAGAATCTGAGTTTTATTGGTTTTTGAAGCCACAATTCTGTTTGCCTTTGATGTTTAAAATGCAAATAACATCAGAACGGGGAGATGATAATTAAATTACATCAAGAGTGAGAGCAAAATAACAACCATTAGACTTGGCCCTAATGTTGTAGAAGGATTTAAATACTTAACCTCCCATCTACAGCAGACATGAAGAAAATGCACCTTATTTAGTGCATGTGGATGGTGTAGTTTTCACAATTTACTAGCAAAGTTAAAATAATGCTTTTTAAAAAAGAGAGAATAAGTTATAGTTACCATTCCAAGAATCCCATTAAGTAGTTACTTTGGTAACAGTTACTACTCACACACCATTACATTTTCACATATCAAGTGAAATTTAAATAGTAATTTTAGTATTTATTTATTTATTTTTTAAAAGGAGCAGCACAGTCTACTGGTCTGTTGTAAAATAATACTCTATTTTCTTTGTTCCTGGTTCAGATTCAACACCACAACACCCTTCAGACTATCTCTGAACATCAAATAAACAAGTTGAAGAGTGGTTATATGAACATCAAATAAACAAGTTGGAGAGTGGTAAGGGACTTATTTATTTATTTTATTCAACTTATATCTTACCTTTCTTCTTATGCAGGACCCAAGGCACTCCAGAATGCTAAATTGAAATGAGGAAACTTGATATATATATGGTGCCTTGCATTCTGTTATGTTGTTACATAAACTGATTCATGTGTTAACTTAATTGAATTTACAATCATGTAAAGTTGAATTGCACCATGGCATAACATTCATATTCTCAGGAGGGTAACAGAAATGTAACTATGTCTACAGGATCATTGTGAACCCACTTTAGAGCCATAGCTCCCATTGCACCATAGGGTTCATCATGCTATGTGTTCCATTGGACAAAGAACATCATTGCGCTATGGGTCCCATTGCGCAATGGGAACCCACTGGGAATGCCCCAATGTGCATTGATGCAATTCACTAGAAGTGTTGCATATCATGTCAGAGATATTGCTACATCATCCTGAAATTATGACTCTTACTTCTCATGCAAGATCTCAGCTGGCTTAAGGTTTGCCAAAAGAAAGCTGTGAATGTTTGATCAAGGTGAAAGGACAATGAAGGAATGGGTTCCTGGGGAAATGAATACCAGTGGCATGCCTCTGTTCATCTCACTGATGCCACCCAGAATTTGATGCCAGAATAATTGTGCAACCAAGTGCAAACCCCTTGCCATGCATGAATATACCTTCAAACCACCACTGACAGATGGCCATTCAACCTCAGCTTAAAAATCTGCAAAGGAGGAGATTCCACCATACTCCAGGGCAGCATATTCCACAGTTGAACAGCTCTTACTGTCAGGAGGCTCTTCCTAATGTTGAGGTGGAATCTCATGTCATGTATTGCTCTGGATCCTAATGTTGAGGTGGAATTTCATTTCATGTAATCCATTGCTCTCGATACTATTCTCCAGCTACAGAAAAAAAAAAATCTTCCTCCATCCTCAGTATGATAATGCTACAAATATTTAAACAGAACTTTCATATCACCTCTTAACCTACTCTTCTCCAGGCTAAACATAATCCAGCTCCCCAAGTCACTCCTTATTGGTTTCCAGGCCTTTCACCATTTTCATATCTGAGCTGTTTGCTCACTCTGCCTAAAGGTTGGACTAGCTCAAACTCCCACATAATTCACAGTGTTTTCATGGCCCTCATATTTCAGTCAATTAAAAGCATAAGAAGGCCCCTCCTGCATTAGACTAAAGTTTGTATAGTCTAGCAAGGTATTTCCTATAGTGGCTGATCAGATACTTTCCTGAAGCCCAATGGCCTGTATTTTTCCGTAGTTCTTGCTCCCCAGGAAGTGGTTTTTAGAGACAAACTGTGGCTCGATTCACATGGGCCTGAAGAGGTACCTGGGCAGTGCCATTAGGGTTCAGGAGTGCACATTGTTTACGCGCTCCTGAACCCTAACGTGTAATCATCATCATCATCATCATCATCATCATCATCATCTTTATTTCTAGCCCGCTCCTCTGTGAGTACAATCGGAGCGGGGTACAACAAGATTAAAACATACAAATTAAAACACTTCATTGACCCATTTCCAGCCACCCTCCCCATTTCCAGCCACCATTACATAACTCCATTTACACGGCGTACATAATGGCACCACTGCAACGGCACAGCTTCCACACAGAGCTGCACAGTTGTGGCGCAAAAGTGTCAAATTTCGCCTTTTTACTTAATTGCGTCGCAACTGTGCACTTAAAAAGAACACAGCTTTCCCGCTCCTTTTTAGTGGCACAACTGTGCTGCAGCATCTAGCTTCTGCGGCACAGTTGCACCGCTAAAAGAGGTGGTGCCAGACTACCCTTTTTGGGCAGTTTGTACCGCCCCCTTAGATAGCATTTAGGGCTGCCCAAGTCAGCAGCTTCTTATTCTCGGAGATTTCCTTGCCCATCCCTGAGACCAGGGGATGGCTGCTTGTGGTGTCACAAAAGGCAAATGCCTATGATGCCACAGGACTTGGGCCATGTGTAATAATTGGAAAACTGCATGTATGCTCATGACCAAAACCACCCAATACAGACAATATGCATACCTTGCACTATTTGTTAAACAAATGTTAGGTAAAAACATAAGGCCCAGATAGTGTAGACCTGTATAAGCTAATACTGTATGACTAATACATGTGTATTAGGTTTAACGTGCCCAAAAAGCTATATATAAGGTATACCGTGGTCCCCCGGGTTCCGAATTCCCCGGGGTACGAAAACCCCGGGGTACGAAAGAGCTGGGGCTGCAAAAACGGCCCTGGCTTACAAAAAAAAACCCAGGTTCCGAAGAAAAAAACCACGCGGCCCCTTTAAATTTGCTGCGCGGTCCGGCAAACAAAGTGGTCCCCCGGGTTGCGAAGACTTCCGGGTTACAAAAGGTAATCCGGAACGGATTACTTTCATAACCCGGGGGACCACTGTATAGACATTTCCTACATATTGGCTGGAATCCTTTTTGTGATGTTGAGCTAGGAGGTATCCAGTACCTCCTTGTGCCACAGTTTTCCACAAGCTGTGTAACAGGAGCTAGAAAGCACTGGACTATGTTTTCCCCAACTCCACCTCTTCCCCAACCCAAAAACCACTGGAAGGAGAGTTCTGTTGCATTATCATCCAGACCTCCAATGTGACTACACTGGTGGCCCTTTAAAACTGCCAGCAATAACTAGGATCTCAGACATTATCTCTTGAAAGTAGTTAAAAATGACTAGAAGCTGTTACTAATTAATTTGACAGAACATCGGCTCTAGATGCTATAGTGCATTTCCTATTGCCACTTACACCTTTAATGGACTTTTCTACTTGTCTAGTAAGAGACATGCCACTGTGAAATTATTTCTTCAGCAGCATGGCTGTGGAAAAAAAAAAAAAAAGAGGAAAGGACTGACTTTAATGGGGGAAAATACCCTTTCACAGAAAACTTGCCTTTCGAAAATTTGTCCTGTACACTAATTCTGTACAAGACCAACACACCTAGCAATACCTTTGCATTGATCCAATAAGCTTTGAAGCCATAGGGAGGCTGGGCTAGAAGGTTACACAGGTTTCAAAACTTTGTCACACAGTAATAAAACAAATAACCTGTCCTCTTCCTCCAGCATTGCTTACCTGGGGGATTTCTTTCCCTGGCAGGAAATCAAAGACTTCACTTAGCACCCTGAGACCTGACAGCCATACACTTTGAGATAGCACATAGTGGGGGACTAGCAGCAAATGATGGCCCCAACACTGCCCCCTTCCCTTGTTAAAATAATTTATGCCTCGGTTCAGGAAACATTAGGGGTCTTAAAACTCTCAGTCAATGTGTAATCTGCATTTTAAAAAGAATTGGTGTGTGACAGCCTCTTGTAATAAGCAGAAGGGGGAAAATTAGAATCCTGCACATGTATTCCAGTTTTAAATGGTTTCAAACTGCTTCTGTTGGTTTCAATTGTGTTGTCTTAATTTTTGAAAATGTTGAAGGTGCTATTAGGATATACAGTATATTGTCACTGTATTGTATTTTATTGTCACTGTATTTTCTTTAATTGCTAGTGCATTATATTGTTTATTGTATTTGTTCTATATGCATTGGTTAGGAACCGTAATGGGCTGACTTTTATTTATTGTACTCTGAATTTTATTTTCTACTGTTGTAAGCCGCCTGGATTCCGTGTTGATTGGGCGGGGTATAAATAAACCTATTATTATTACACTACTTTTACTGTTTTGACATTGTTTAAAACGGTTAAACAAAATAGTTATTTTATTGTCAGCTGACCTGAAATCATATGAGAGAAGGAGAGAAGGAAATATTTTAATTAATAAATACATCACCTTGATCACTTTGAAAGTACTTCCCCACTCCTTTCTTTAGGATGTAGTCCCATGATACAATGGTAAATTTTCACACACAAGAAAAGTTCATTTTCCCCTCCTCTGATACTGTGTTTCCCTGAAAATAAGACAGTGTCTTATATTAATTTTTGGTCCCAAAGATGTGCTAGGTCTTATTTTCAGGGAATGTCTTATTTTTCCATGAAGAAGAATTCACATTGTTGAACAAAAAAATGAACATTTATTATATACTGTATATATATTTATATACAAAAATTCTGCCAGGTCTTACTTTCGGGGGAGGCCTTATATTTAGCAATTCAGCAAAACCTCCACTAGGTCTTATTTCCAGGGGATGTCTTACTTTCAGGGAAACAGGATAGTTACGTCTGCCATCTCCCAAGTCAAGCCACAGCTCATAAAGAAGAAAACTAGAAGAGTTGTGAGTGCCAAACATGGAGTCTTAGTTGGCTCAAGAGTGGGTAGCCAAACCATTAAAGTGCTACCCAGCTGACAATATATGGATGCACTGGCACATGTGAAATTTTCTTCCCTTCAGGTAGTAAGAGCAGTTCAGTAATGGTACTGGGTAATTGTGGGGAAGATTCCTGTCCCTCTTTCCTAAAGAACACAACATGAAAGATTCAAATTACAAGACAAGAGGGCCCATCTAAACATTGGAAAGGGTTTTTTTTAAAAAAACTGTAAGAACAGTTATGACATCACTAGCATATCCTTCGAGTGTCCTGAAAAACAGAGAAATATTCCAGGGATTCTGTACTGTACCTACAGGAATATTGATTGTCCTAGAATCATAGAATCATAGAATCATAAAGTTGGAAGAGACCACAAGGGCCATCCAGTCCAATCCCCTGCCATACAGAAACTCCCAATCAAAACATCCCCGACAGATGACCATCCAGCCTCTGCTTAAAGACCTCTAAGGAAGGAGACTCCACCACACTCCAAGGGAGTGCGTTCCACTGTCAAACAACCTTTACTGTCAGGACGTTCCTCCTAATGTCTAGGTGGAATCTCTTTTCCTGCAGTTTGCATCCATTGTTCTGCATTCTAGGCTCTGGAGCAGCAGAAAACAAGCTTTCTCCCTCCTTAATATGACATCCTTTCAAATATTTAAACAGGGCTATCATATCACCTCTTAACCTTCTCTTTTCCAGGCTAAACATACCCAGCTCCCTAAGGCGCTCCTCATAGGGCACAGTTTCCAGACCCTTCACCATCTTAGTTGCCCTCCTTTGAAGATGCTCCAGTTTCTCCACATCTTTTTTGAATTGTACAGAACTGAACATAGTATTCCAGGTGAGGGCCTGTCCAAAGCAGAATAGAGTGGCACTATTACTTCCCCTAATCTAGACGCTATACAGTACTTCTATTGATGCAGACTAAAATAGCATTGACCTTTTTAGCTGCTGCATCGCACTGTTGACTCATGTCCTAGCAGAGTCACAGAGTCAGAACTCCGGCATGATTTATCCTTGTGAAATATTGAAAGGTGTGAACCAGGCCCTGTTCCCTGTGATTATTACCAGGGACTGTTGGGCTCAGCCTCTGTGCCATCACCAGTGTCTATCCCTAGATGTCAGGTTTCAGGCCTAGAATGCTCTTGACTTGCCAACCCTAACTGAATATAATCTGCTATAACTTTTTTATTCTGCTCCTAGAATTTCCCAGTCATTTTCCCATCTATTTTAATTGCTTATTCAGCAATAACACAGCTGTCTGGTGTTTCTTTGCCTGCCTCTTGAAGTATTTTGTAACTTTTTGATCTTGTACAAAGGCAATAATTAAATTAAATTGAAAACATTTTCCAATTTGCATCTATAAGCAAGAATCACATGATATTTAGGGGCAGCTTGCCGCAAAGACTGTGCCAGCATTAGAAAAAGGAGGACAAAAATGTGGGGTTCCTTTCTTAAGAACCCCCTTGAAGACAAAGACTTTGGCCCACCTATTTTTTTAGTGTGTGTGTGTGTGTGTGTGTGTAATTTTGTGTACATAAGTGAACTGAAACCATTGTGTTTCTTTGTTGTTTCTAATAAGTGTTTCATATGCCTTGCAGAATGTGCTTAGGAAAACACTGCCTTTAGCAAAACCTACAGCAGTAACTTTAAAAGGGGCGACAGAAGATAAAATCTTTGCAAGGCAGGTTTGCTAATAAATAGATTAGTTATAATCAAGTGGAATGATGATTTTAATTATCCTACAAGAGCATGGGGCAACCTATAAAAACCCTGATGCCAAAACAGAGCTGGGTTAAGTAATCATGACCCACCTGGTGAGATGGAGAAATAATGGTAGGTTGTGGGACATAAATGATGTTAATTGAAAAGATGGCCTCTCAGCCCAGTTTTGTGTAACAGAGGAAAATCCAAGTGATATTGAAGTGGAGTATAAATTAAGGTTCATAGTAACCTAAGTTAGTCAATTTATGTTGACATCTGAGACTGATAATCTCAAACATCTTCAAAGAAGAAGAGGAAGAAGAAGAAGAGGAAAAGGAAAAGGTATAGGAGGATGAAATAATTTCCTTACCTTTATGATGATGTGAAGCAGCTGCTTCACTATGTCTTATGGTAAAGCAAAACCTAAAAAGGAGTTTTTGGGAAATATTTATATCCTATCAATTCATTGCTCTTCTCATAAAAGTTGTTACAGAGCAGTCTTACTTTCTCAGTCTCAGAATAGCCCATTTCTCTCCTTCTTCAGATACTTTATTTCAGTGAACTGATGCAATAGTTCTTCTCATAGATCTTCTCACACTAGAACAAATGTGGATGGTTTACAAATATTGCCATGAAGTATCTGTTCAATTCTGTTTTGTCCCAATCCTGCATGAAGAAATATGCACAAGTGTACACCAGAAGAAATACACAAGGGGGTATGGAGCACTTTGGAAGCCTCAGGCAAAGTATTTAGATAGTAGTCGTTGTGGAGGGGTACGTGAAAAGCAGGTTTAAAAAAAGGAAAAGTTAGGTAGGTAAGACAGACAGATAAAAAGGGAAGAGAGTGAAGGAATCACTCATTCTTACTCTGTCCTCTCTCTCAAACCATGATCATCAATATAGAATAAAATATAGCTGTGTGATCAGACCTTTCACTCTGGAGAAACAGAAACACAGAAGCCATCTTAAATCTAAGGATGGATGATAATTGTGTTCAGTGCTGATTCTGAGAAATATTTTCCCAAAAGACACAGATTTCTTCATAAACGTGACAAAAACAGATTTTTAAAAAATTAAATGACAGAAAACTAACCTCACCAATTCATGTAAACCAAGTCTATGAAAGTTTATGCTACAACTTCTTTTGCACAGCTAGCCTAAAAGGTCCTACAAGGTCCTATAAGATCCCTTCACATACTGAGCAATTCAGTCCTCCATTCAGAGGTCTTTGAATGTCTTTGTCCAACTTGTGGGTTCAGACCTTTTTGTGATGCTGAATTAGAATTATCAGCTTCCCACACTCCCCAGACAGGCTCTCTCACAGCTACCTGGCAGAGAGGTACAACATGGTCCTCTCTGTGCTGGCAATTGAATTTTGCCAGTACAGATGACTGAGAATTTCATTTTAGCTGTTCTTTTTTTTTAAAAAAAAAAATTTTTACTAAATTGTACAATTTTTTTCATAAACAAGATGAAAATAAACTGATATTTTGGGGTGTGTGTGTGTGTTTGGGAGAAAGCAAAGCAGATTCATTCATTCATTCATTCATCTATCAGATCATACTGTAGGTATGATTAATCAATAGATTATCTTATTGATGTAACTATTTTAACTGTTGAATTTTTATTATTTTTAATGGTGGGAAGGTTTAGGGGTTAATGTAACCTTTTATTGTGGTTTTTATATTTTTACTTATGTTGTAATCTCGCCTTTATCCATAGGGGGAGGTGGGAAATTAATAATAATAAATAGTTCAGCTTGTTTTCATTCCCATTACTCCATACTCTACTCTGCTTTACTGCTTCATGACCAAAAAATGACAGAAACAGACAAACATCAATGCTTCACCTTTATGCAATAGAATGGGAGGGATTTACACTGAATCTATATTTTGGGGTCTCAATAAGAATTCAAATGTACTGAGGATTAGAAGTAGCATTTAATGCATAGTTCTGTATTTCCTGAACCTAATGAGAATTCTAGTGTTGCCCACAGAAGGATGCCCACAGACACAAATGCTCACCATTGTTGCTTCCATTGAATGTGAGGGAAATCTGGCTGCAATATCTCTCATCCCATTGATTGCCATGGTTGATTCTGCTTACATTGGGGCCACCCTATTGACAACTAGAGAATATCAGTGCAACCTCTGGGCATCACAGTCCACCAAAGATATCATGAGACCTTTTTTTGTTTTGTCCATATGCGTTACGTTAACTGGAATAAAAAATTGCCCCATGGCAAAAGCAATACATCCTCCTTCTTTACAGTGTTTATTCTAGCCAGTTTTATCTGCCTTTGATCTCTTTCAAATCACACCATTATTTGTTCCCACTTTAACTGTCACAGCTCTCTCCTATGAAATTTTGGGATTTGTCATTTGGAGAAGGACTAGAATGCTCTAGCAGAGAATCCTAAATATTCCATGACATTTCAAAGTACCATAATTGTATTGTGTGAAAGAAAATTAGATTGGATGGCCATCTTTTAGAAAAGCTTTGGTCTTGCATTCCTGCATGGCAGGAGATTGGATGAGGAGGCCCTTGCCATCCATTCTAGTTCTGATGTTATCATTCAATGATTCTGTGACCTTAGAGGCAATGAGCTGAATCTTATTGCTAGTTACAACTAGAATAGACCCATGTTGGCTAAAAGCTCCTAAGTCATAGAGTTGGAGGAGACCTCAAGGGCCATCCTGTCCAACTTCCTACCATGCAGGAATACACAACCGGAGACTGAATTCTTATGGAATCAAAGTTTATTCTACTTCACTTCAGATGGTATCACAGAATATCTTGACAGTTCTGTCTAGATCTTGCAATAAAACACGACCTGGAGGGCTAAACTGTCATGTTCCAACATATGGGTGCTAATATAGACCAAGAAAACAACACTAAATCTCACATTTGCAATGGCATTAGAAAACCTAAAGCTAGGTTGTGTGAGCTGTGGAGACAATGGAGGTCCAGACACACTAGTAAGAGGAAAATGCCAACTTTGCTACTAGAAATATAGAAGATCATCCTTCAGATCAATAACTCTTCCTAAAACTGGTATAATTGCTGATGATGACAGCTGTGCCATAAATTCTTAGGATAAGTGCTGTACTACCTGTCTATGAGAAAGAGACTCGCATGCAAGGATAATAATATCAGGAGCATTAATATCAATGGAGTGGAGATAAAAAGCAAAAGACAGTGGCAATGATGGGTGGCTTAATTAGAAGAGTCATATGGAGGGAAAAACAAACCAGACAGTAAATGATATTAAGGCATTTTATAGCCACCCAATTTAATAACCAGTTTACACAGCAAAATCCTTCTCCTTTTGGAGAGTCATTAATTTCCTGAGGTCAAGGTGCTGAATAAAGTACAACAGGGCATCCACTTTGACTGTATGCAAAATGCTGATCTTTCTGGTTGAAAAGGTGACATTTCATAGCAGGGGGAAGTGGCTGCAAGATAGATAGATAGATAGATAGATAGATAGATAGATAGATGATAGACAGATAGATTATTACAGAATAACTGGATAGCAGAGACTTAAATGCAAACTGTATGATATGGACTGGATGTAGACTACATCCACCCCTACCTTGGCTTGACAAAGGAAGGATATTTGCCCTGTCCGCACACCCAGATTCTGGCAATTGACCTTCTGATCCGTAAGTGCTGTGTTTTTGCTGTCAGTTGTTCATACAAAATGGTTTTAAAGGATACAAGGACTAGTCCTGCAAAATGACAGAACACTCAGTCATCTTACTGTAAGAACTAATCCCTCAAATAACTAAGAGGTGCAATGTGTGGAATGTGATCTTCTGTTTCATTACTTATATATCAAAGTTCATCAACCAGTGCTTATCCCCTTCCCAGCCACTTTACTTGGCTGACTTTCCCAGTTTTATTTCCAGTTTCTGTTGTCAAACAAAAATCTAGAATTATCACTATCTCTGGCTCAGACTGCATCTGAACTCTAGAAATAATGCAGTTCAACACTGCTTTAACTAACATGGCTCAATGCTGTGGAATTCTGGGATCTGTAGTTTTTTGGGTTTTTTTTTAGATAGTTAGCCTTCTCTGTCAGAGAGCTTTGGTGCCACAACAAACTACAAATGTCAGGATTGCATAACATTGACCCATGGCAGTTAAAGTGGTGCCAGATGCAGCCTCACCTCCCAGCCCCATTGAAGGTAAATAAGGACCACTGGACTTAGAAGCCACAAACAACCCATCCTTGTTCAAGGCCATTCAAAGAGATGTGGTGCTGCTGCTGATGCAGTTATTTTAATGGGTGCTACTTATAGATGTTCCAATTAGTTGCAGTTGACAAGGAGTCATCTCCAGTTTATGATATAATTTGCTCAAAGTTGAAAAGACTCAAAACTTCTTCCATATTCATTGAGTTAGTCTGATATCTCTGTTGTCTGATGTTAAATGAAATGAGAATAAGTACTGAAGGAATAAATTTAAAAAGATCAGTGAGCAAGGAAGTTAAATGTCTCTCATTAATCTGCCAGGAAAGCAAGATTAAAACAATTACAGTTTAATTTTTATTTTATTTTTTTTTTAACATAGGTTTCATTAAACTTTATCCAGGCTTTCAAAAATGGATTACAGTTCAGTGACAATTGTTAAAGATGCCATCATTTCATTAGTGAGTGTATTGCTGATGTTTATAGTTTGTTTGCTTCTTTTTTAAAATACTATTATAGTGGATAGTCACTATACTACACAGTGTTAACTGGAATACGCAGTGTTATATTGGAATTCCTCAGTATTTCCTCTAATAGAATAACAACAGCTGTATCGGATTAGGGAAAAGGCCTGCCTAGTCCAGCATTCAGTTGACAGTGGCCATCCAAACCTCACAAGGAATTTGTGAGAACAAGAATCCTCTCCTTCTGTTGTTCCCTAGTGACTGGTATTTAGATGCTGCCCCTGATGTTGAGGAAAGTGAACAAAAATAATAACTAAGCTTATCCTCCATGTTTTTGCTTAATCTAAGTTGGTGCTGTTGTGTGACTTCAAGCAGTTTCTGAATTATGGTGACCCTAAGAACCCATCAAGGGGTTTTCTGGGATTGAGCATGTGTGACTCGCCCAAGATCACCCAGTGGGTTCCCATGACCAAGTGGGGAATTGAACCATGATCTTCAGAGTTGTAGTCCACTACACCATTCTAGCTCTCATTTTAAAGGCATCTGAGTTGATACTGCTGGACATACCACATCTTGAGTTGAAGGTTGGCTCCACCATGAATCATAGAATTGGAAGAGACCACAAGGGCCATCCAACCCCCTGCCATGCAGGAACTCCCCATCAAAGCATCCCTGACAGATGGCCATCCAGCCTCTGCTTAAAGACCTCTAAGGAAGGAGACTCCACCACCCTCTGAGGGAGTGTGTTCCACTGTCGAACAGCCCTTACTGTCAGGAAGTTCCTCCTAATGTTGAGGTGGAATCTCTTTTCCTGCAATTTGTATCCATTGTTCCACATCCTAGTCTCTGGAGCAGCAGAAAACAAGCTTGCTCCCTCCTCAATATGACATCCCTTCAAATATTTAAACAGGGCGATCATATCACCTCTTAACTTTCTCTTCTCCAGGCTAAACATCCCCAGTTCCCTAAGGCGTTCCTCATAGGGCATGGTTTCCATAAGCCTGGCAGAGAAAGTTGCCTCAGAGCAGATCACTGGTGAGAGCAATTTAGCTCTTTTCCCTGCATCAGGAGGGTCTCAGCTGCTCTGCAGAGCTGAAGCTATGGGCTGGCTATATTTTGTTGAAGAGAAGAAGCTGTCAATGACAGCATCTGCAGGCCTCTGGAAGAGGTGCCTGCCAAGTGCTGCTGCCTCCGTCCTCACTCCCATCATAGGATAGCCCTCATCAAAGGATGGAGAGCATGGGGAAGAAGAGAAGCCAACACCATTTGCTGCTGCAGAAGTACCTCCAGGAGGAGCAAAAGGAAGCTGCACACCACACACTACCCTCAAGAGGCCCAACCTACCTTCCAGGGCATTCCTTCCTCGTGCCTTGGCTCCAAAGACTCAAGGGAGCCAGGCCTTCAAGAAATAGAACTGGCTTTACTTATTTACTGCTTGCTTGATTTGATTTGATTTGATTTCTATCCTGCCTTTCTCCCCGAAGGGACCCAAAGCAGCTCACAAATAACATCTAAAAACATAATACAATAAAATAATTAAAATATTATCTCAAAACAGTATAAAATCACAGACATTAAAACCACACTAAAACCATGTTATCCACCCTATATAACAAACACCCATGCCACTCCATGATTATACAGTCAGCCCTCCTTATCCACGGATTCAAGCATCAACGGTTTGAAAAAAATTCCAAAAAAAGTATAAATTCCATCTAGCAAACTTTGATTTTCCTTTTTATATAAGGTACACCATTTTGCTCTGCCATTATATTTAATGGGACTTGAGAATCCACGGATTTTGTTATCCATAGGGGATTCAGGAATCAAACCCCAGCGGATAACAAGGTCTGACTGTATATCAAATGCCTGCCTGAACAGAACTGTTTTTGCTTGCCAACAAAAAGCAAGCAAAGAGGAGGCCAGCCTTGCTGCTTGCAGCAGGGCATTCCAGAGGGCAGGAGCAGCTACCGAGAAGGCTCTCTATCGTGTCCTCACCAGGTGAGCCTGTGATGTTGGCAGGACTGAGAAAAAGCCTTTACCAGAAGATCTTACGGGTCTAGCAGGTTCGTATGGGAAGAAACAGTCCCTCAAATAATCTGGACTGAAGACCTTTAGAAGGGCATGGGATGTGTAGTACTATCTCCTCCTGTTCTCCCTGGAGGGTGTGCAAGGAGGGTGCTTCCACTACAATTTTTGCTACCCACAGTAGCTAAAACCAACTTCAGTACCTTCTTCTCCTCCACCTGACCCCCCCCCCCTTTACCCTAGGGATAGCTGTGCAACTGCATTTTCTTCTATGGCTAGGGACTGGGGTGAAGCAGGTTTTGCTTCATGCCTCAGAAATGGGAGAGACCCAGCTGTCAGGATATCCCAGTCGTAGTAATGTGGTGTAACATGGTAAAGCCAATCTACCCAGTCTACATAGCTAAGTACAAGGGCAACCATATGTCCAAGGCAGAGACAGAAATAGACTATGAAGTCACAAGAACTCTTTGTCTTCTGGTGTAGTAACTTAACACTTCAGTTGATTATTCAGAAATAAAGTTTAGCTATCCAAAGAAAAGGAGCAGGCAAAGTGACCAAGACAATGAAAACACAGTAGATATTGCATTCTAGGTGTGCACAATTTTCAGTGTCTCCTTTCTAAAAGACCAGAAATTTTAGGACTGAAAAGGTATTTGTGAGGTGGAATTCTTATTTGGGAAGCTATATCCCCATTTTGTTTCCCCATGCCCACACCACTGGTCTGACAATATATTTTTTCTGTGTAGAAATGGTATTTTGTGCACAGAAAAGACTGTGTTGTGTGCAAAACCACCATGGACAAATTTTGCACAAAATAAGTCGCAAATTGCGAATTTTTTCATCAGTCCAGGATTTTTCCGACCGGGGCTGCTTGATACACAAAAATATGCTTTTTTATTGTCTTCCAAATAGTTTTGTTTATTATTTCCATCCCTAGTTCTGAGACAGCATCCTCCGCTGCACTACAGATGAGCAGGTCAGGCTAGAGATGCAGTGATCAAGGTAAGCAGAAGCAAGCCCCTTTATCACTGGAATGATGGAGACAACATTCTGGAGATAGGATGAAGGTACTAGCATGGCCTCTCAATATCTGCTGCCTGAGGTTGCTGCCTCTTCAGCTTAGCAGTCAGCTATACATCTGTCACCATGTGGGCAAATAAGCAATAGGGGGCTTTGAACTTAATTTAGCCTAATCCCTGTATAAAGCTAACCAGATTGGCAGCCATAGTCATCACCACCTTGTAGTAGCAAATAGTGAAACTCTACACTGTGCTCAGAGGTATTTTCCTTTTTCTGTTCTGAATTTCTCCTTCAGCCCTAACTCTTCAGTCCTTATACCCTTATTCTACATCTATAGGTTTCTATAAACTCAGACCAGATGTAGTCATTGTCAGTCATACATGTTCCATTTTATCAATATCTTTTTAAAACTATGCTCTCCAGAATTACACACAACATTCCAGGTTGCAGTATGTCCAAAGCAGAATAGATTAGCTCTTCCCTTGATCTGGACATTATGGTTCTGCTGATGTAGTCCTCCTTCTCCTCCTCTCCCTCCTCCTTCTTGTTTGTTTGTTTGTTTGTTGTGGGTTTTTTCTTTTGCTTGTTTATTTTTGTTTTGTTTTATAAAGCACCATGTTCATCAGTTTACTATACAAATTATTCAGAACGAGAATAATATTTTGATTTGTTGTTGCTGTTGTGTACCTTCAAGCTCCTTCCAATTTATGGCAATCCTAAAGCTAACCTATGATGGAGTTTTCCTGGCAAATTATTTCAGAGAGGGTTTGCCATTACCATCCTCTGAAGATGTGAGAGAGTGATTTGTCCAAAGCCATCCAGTGGGTTAACATGGCTGAGCCAGGATTCAAAACCTGATCTTCCAGAGTCATAGTGCAATGGTCAAACTACTACACCACGATACTACAATGTTATATCTCCAGAAGACTTCACACATACACACTTATATGAATCACGGTTAGAAGGTATTTCCCATTGGTCATATAATCCATCTCCCTGCAGGTAATCCACAGCTAAAGAGTTCCTGAGAGATGGCCATGCATCCTTTGTTTAAAAACCTCCAATGAGGGAGACTCCACCAGTTTGCAAAGTATTTTGTTCTACTGCCAAAAATTTCCTGCTATCTGGAAGTTCTTAATCTGAAGTGTCTTTTCCCATAATTTGAGTCCAATAGTTTGTCTCCTAATCTTTGTACCAATAGAAAACAAGCTTGTTCCATCTTTCTTATAAAACAGCTTTGAATACTTCAGGATGGCTATCCTACAGCCTTTTAGTCTTCTCTTCTGTGGATTAAACATGCCAGCTACCTCAACTGTTCCTCACAGAACTTGGTTTCCATACCTTCAACTATATTTGTCATACATGTTCCATCTTATCAATATCTTTTTAAAACTATGCTGTCCAGAATTACACACAACATTCCAGGTTGCAGTATGACCAAAGCAGAATAGATTAGCTCTTCCCTTGATTTGGACACTATGGTTCTGTTGATGTAGTCCTCCTTCTCCTCCTCTCCGACCTTTTTACTGCAAACCGCAGATTCATGTTTAGCTTGTGGTCTACCAGGATATTTAGATCCTTTCATGCATGCTTTTTCCATGACAGATGCTATCTGTCCTATATTTATGTATCTGATTTTTCCTTCATAAATGTAGAACTATCATATCACACAAACACACAGAGACACACACACTTTGAAATCAAACTCAAATTATGATGAATTCATGATGGACAAATGCAGAGACCAGAAAATCTAAGGAACAAACTAGAGGTTACTTTAAATGTGCTTTCACTCATGTGTCTGGATGTTAATTTAAAAAAAAGAAAAATAGAAAAGGAAAGTTACTAGGGGGCTTTTTACATTGGCTGAAAGGGGCGGTCCAAACTCGCCCCTTTCAGCGGCGGGATGCCGAGGCTGCCACACGGGCAGCCTCTAGGCCTCCTCCCGCCGCTTTTGGAGGCCGCGGGGAACCGGCAAACTGCCGGTTCCCCGCTGCCTCCAAGCGGGGTGCAGCGGGTGCTCTGGGCACCCGCTGCACCCCGCTTCCCTCGGCGGGGCTGAAGGGAGGAAGGGGCCGCTGCCGCGGCCCCTTTCTCCCTGGGTCTTTGCTGCGGCCATCTAAAGGCCGCGACAAAGACCCGCCGCAAGAAAAGAGCTCCGAGAAGGAGCTCTTTTTTTGCGCCGCGGGAAGGGCGCGATTGGCGCCCTCCCGCGGTGCAAAAGCGTCATAACGTGCGCAGCGCGTCAAAATGCTGCGCACGTGAAGACGCTTGTACGGCGCCTCCGTGTAGAAGCCGCCATCTTTAAATGGCGGCTTCCACGCGGTTTAGGCTTAGGGAGGGTGTAAAAGCTACGCCCTCCCTAACCCTAAAAGCGCGCTTTTTAGCCCTAAACGCGCCTTTTTTTGCCCGTCTAAAACGGGCCTATGATTCTTAGAGACCAGGATTCGATTTCCTGCTTGACCATGAAATCCTTTGGGTGACCTTGGGCAAGTTGTGTGCTCTCAGCTTAAGAACAAACCTCCTCTGAACAATTCTTGTCAAGAAAACCCCATGATAGCTTTGTCTTCGGTTCACCATAAGTCGAAAGGGGATCAGGTCCAACAACAATATGGGAGATGGAAAGGCCTATCCAGTCTCTTTTTACCAAAGTAAGTTAAGTGATAGTAAGTTAAGTGACACTACCCAGCATACAGTAGCAATACTGATGAACTATTCTTTAAAGAAAAGGACCAAAGTCTCTCTCTTTAGATGGAGTGCTTAAGAAAAGAAAAGAATCAGTTTTGTGCTGCATTTTCTAGCACTAACATGATCTCTGGTGAAAAGTAATGATGCCAGACTCATTAAAAGCTAGAGAGTGTTAAATCCATCAGAGAGCTTAGCACTCTGTCACAAATTCTCATTCCACTCTTCATTTGCATCTGCAATCAGAGTTTGGTTTGGATGTGAGGATGTGAAAGTTGGACAGTGAAGAAAGCTGATGAGAGGGGGACTTCTTTGAACTGTGGTTCTGGAGGACAGATCCATGGACCCCTAAGAAGACAAACAAATGAAGTCAAAATGACAAAACTGAGGCTATTATTATTATTATTATTATTATTAATTTTTATTTATATAGTGCTGTAAATTTACACAGCACTGAACATACAATCTTTTAATTAGACGGTTCCCTGCCCTCAGTCTTACAATCTAAAAAGACATGACACAAAAAGAGAAGGGAGTGGTGATGGGGAAGGGGATCAGGTCCAGCAGTTCATCTCTCCCTCTGAGGCCCAGACCAAGGCAGATGGCATGGAGGGAGGGCTTGGCTTCCTAATACATAGTTAAGATGAGGCATCCTGGAGCAGACAAGGGCACACATCTGGGAAAACTGATAATGCAGTGGAAGGTATCAGGAAAAGAGGAAGATCACACTATAAGTGGATTGATTCAGTTGAGGAAGCCATAGTCTTGAGTTTATTTTCTTTACAAAGCTTGGCTGTGGAGGTTTTGTTGTTGTTTGTTGTTGTATGCCTTCAAGTCATTTATGACTTGTGGCGACCTTAAGGCCATCTTATCACAGAGTTTTCTTGGCAAGATTTGTTCAGAGGAGGTATGCCATTGCCTTCCCCTGAGGCTGAGAGAGTGTGACCTGCCCAAGGCCACCTAATGGGTTTTCATGGCCAAGCTGGGAATTGAACCCTGGTCTCCAGAATCATAGTCCAATGCTCAAACCACTACACCACACGGGTTCTCATTTATAGTCACCAAAAATTGAAGCCAACTTGATGGCTAAGAACAACAAGCAAAGTCTGGCTTTATGGCTATTCCATCAATGGTTTTTCAGATCTTTTTTTTCCCTTGTCATATCATCCTTGTATTTTCTGTGTTTCACTGCTTTTACTAATGCCACAACTCCTCCCTTACACACAGTGAGCCAGAGGAAACAATGTGAAACATGTGATTGCTGAAAATGGGAGTTTGACATCTCAGAAGTGTGACACCAATGCCATGATTGCATTAAAGTCACTAAACAGAGGCAGATGTTTATTAATATGATTTACTGAAAATTATGTTTTTCATTTAAAATCCACTATTTGCATTAGGACAAACACTTAAGCAACATTCTCACAGAAGATGAAATTCTGCTTTGACTTTGGCTGGAACATAGGCTTTAATTATAATCCATTGGTGATTTTTATTTTTGTTTTGTCTTGGCATTTTCATTATGATCATGTATTGTACTTCTGTACTGTTGGCATTCAACAAGACAATAAAACTTAATTAACACAGTAAGGAACATAGAAATTGAAGATGGAAATACCTATTAGATCATGTATTTAGATCCCCAAGCCAGTAAAAGGGTTGTTTTTACCAGTAAATGTTTCTAAATTAACATTTTTCCACAAACCAGCCACAAAAGAGATTCACCAAAACTTTCAAGTTTGTTGCTTTTATCTTCAAAAGGACAACATTTGGCTTTAATGTTTCTTTAGGGTCCCCTCCTCCCGCCTATTTTGTATAAAAGTATCTCAGACTCTCCCAACAAGTAGGAAATAAGACTTAAGTTCATTATCAGAGAGTAATGAGGAAAACACCACAAATGTTCTTGAAAAGTTGGAAATATTTGAGCTCCTGCCTTCTTGTTGCAAATAAATTTGACAGCTCTATTACATGCCTGGCCCTTATTATTTCCCATACTTGTTGACTTCGGTCTGTAATCCACAAGTCAAGTAAATCAGTCTACTTGGCAGTTTGCATCTATGCACCATTAAAAGCAAGGCCCAAATTCTTGTTTATTTTCATGGCTGTTGCTTGCATCCTTTAACTGAGTATCATTACTGTCCCCTGGAAGCTTTTCTTACACACATCACCCCAGGCAGCAGACAGGTTTCTGAGTTCTGGCCAGTCTTCTCTCTGCAGAGACAGAGGCTGCATCTGTATGGCAGAAATCATGCAGTTTGACACTGCTTTAACTGCCATGTTTCAATGCTATGGAATTCTGAGGCTTATAGTTTTGTGAGATACTTAGCCCTCACTGCCAGAGATCTCTAATGCCAAAGCAAACTATAAAACCCAGGATTCCATAGCATTAAGCCATGACTGCTAAATCAGTGTGAAACTGAATTATTTCTGCAGTGCTGCTTTGGTGTCACATCAAACTACAAGTCCCAGGATTCCATAGCACTGAGCTATGACAGTGAAAGCAGTGTCAAATTGTATTGTTTCTGCAGTGCATATGCAGCCAGAAAAAAACAATGCTGATTCTGCATCCCTTGTAACCTGATGCCATTCCATCCAGTGATGATTCTTTTCCCTGCAATCTCCAGTAGTCTGGCTACAGATGGAATAGCTACAACTTCTCGTGTGATTATTTGTACATTTCTGTTTCTTCCCATCTGCTTAGAGTTGCTGTAAGTTGGAAATGACTTGCAGGCGCACAACAGCAACAGCAACAACATGAAAAAAAGGAGCAGGCAAAGTGTGACCATCACCATAGTGGCCCCAGGAATGTCTCTGTAAATCATCCAGATTCTTGAACCACCATTTTTTCTTGCAAAATAAAAAAAAAATGGGGGTGAGGAACATTTCTCTCTTCAAAGCGTTCAGGAGAGGCAATTCACCATTTAAATATCTCATAGGGCTTCCCTGAATTGTATAATATATGGGGGGAAAGCCCATATATCAAATTGATTTACATTCATTTTTTTTCTTTTTTTCTTTTTTGCATGTTTGAAAGTTTGTGTGGCCCTTGAAGGTTTTAAGAACAAAAACATTGATCCTAGACCTAACTACGTGGCTGACTCTACTAATAAAGATATTACTAAACTCTGATTTTGGGGGGTTCCCCCCCCTCACAGATCACATGGCTACTTCTGCTTTTTTACCCTCCATTCAGTAGGATTGCCAGAGTGAAAAGTGTATTGTTTCAGACTGAGACTATTTATTTATTTATTTTTAAAATTGTATTTTATCTTTTAAAATGTAGCTTTGAATAGTTTTGATATTATCATTGGTTTAATCCCATTTTTATGTTCACTTTTAAGATATGTTTGTATCTGTAGTGTGTTTTCAAATTGTAAACCACCTTGAGCCCCAGTTTTGGGAGAGATGTGGGACGTAAATAAATATAACAGCAGCAGAAAGTAATGGCTTCTCCTCTGAGTAAATAATTGTACAGAAGAGGCAATTTTAGCAGGTATTGCTTGTCACCTGGTTGTGTGATAAGCCATCTTGTGTCTCATCCTGGGAGAAAGGCAACATATAAATAAAGTAAATAAATAAATAAATAAGCAATACCTGCTGAAATTTACTATTCTCCACAACCATTAAACACACAGAAGTCTTCTCCAGTTTTTAATTTGACAACTCTACCACTCAGTGTGCAAGCCAGCATGATGGGATAGTTTGAGTATTGGGTTAGGACTCTGAGATACCTGGATTTGAATTTCTGCTCTGCCATGCAAACCACTGCCTGCCATTGGGCAAGTCACATACTCTGAGTCTTAGAGGAAGGCAAGGGCAGCCCACCTGCCAGAGGCAGCTTAGGGAGCTGACCCGATATCATGCTTAAGTATTAGAAAGGATGTCATAATGAAGAGGGAGGAAGCTTGTTTTCTGCTTCTTCAGAGACCAGGACATAGCACAATGGATTCAGAAAGAGAAATTCTGCCTGGACGTTAGGGAGACCTTCCTGATGGTAAGAGGTATTTCACATTGGAACAAGCTGCCTTGGAGAGTGATGGAGTCTCCTTCTTTGGAGGTTTTTAAACAAAGGCTGGATGACCATCTGTTGGGAGTACTTTACTTGTGTATTCCTGCAATAAGGGGTTGGAACGGATAACCGTTAAGGTCTCTTCCAACTCTGATTCTATGATTTCTCTGAATAAATGTTGCTAACCTAATGATAGAGTCTCCATAAGTTGGAGTCATCTTGAAGAGATGTAACAACAATGTACCAGTAGGAAGAAACAAAGTGAAATCCAGAGTAAAGTCCCAGCATACATCTGAAGTAGAGCTCAAACCTTTTTTTGTTCTGAGGAAATAGATACACACACACACACACACACACATACATTATTTTGAAGAACAATAATGGCTATAGACGTAATAAACCTAGTCTGACCTTGTGGGGTAGGCTTAACTCAATGGCAGAGCATACATCTTGTATGTCAAAGTTTTGAGCTTAGTTCCTGGTGTGTTCAGTGTAACAGATCTCTGACACAAAAGGCCTCTTGAACAATGCTGTCAGCACTGGGCAAGAGGAACCAATGGCAAAGAGCTATTGTCTGGCTGATTACAATAATGTAAAATGGAAATAATATCTTTAAAACAGTTAACACAGCCAAGAACATCTAATTCAATTGAAAAGAACACAAAGACCTCAAAAGTTATAGCAAGAGAACCAACCACCTCTTGTGTCCACACAAGAATGCATTCAGTAGTTTTCAGATGGTGCCCCAAATATTGGCCAACAGAGCCTCAGGGGGCAAGGCAGTACAGATTGAGAAAGGCACCTTGGAGAGAATTCAGCTGTATATTTCCATGTGTCTGATGTCAGTATTTAGAGCAAAACTCTTCTGAAAATCCTGGAATCAGAGAGTGACAGCTGTAGATGTCCAGGTTATATGCTTTAATTTGCACTTATCCATGAAGCCATATTATACCAGTGATGTGAGTCGATGGTAATTTTATTCTGTAATGGGCCCAGGGGTAAAATAGTCACGAGGAAAGAGTGAAGGTATGAGGGGGTATCCAAAAATTGTAATGATCACCTTTTAAAAAAATTGACAAAAAGTTTTTGATATGTAGTTGTTAACTTACCTCTATGCAATCACTATCTAGATTCATAATTTTACCCAGCATATCTTGACCATCTGAATACCTGATATCTTAGAAGTCTGCAGATTGTGCCTGATGAGGATTTTACACTTTAGTCACTTCTGACAGAGCCAGTCACAAAAATAAAGCTGGTTTTCTCAGCAACGTGCACTTAGGGACCAATGATGACACTGACAAAATTTCATCAATATGCCATAATAACTTCCAGGTGATAATTATTACTTTACAATACCCCCTCATAAGGTTCAATCTTCAGACTTCTACAATATCAGGTTTTCAGAGGGTCTTGTATAGTGAGCATGTGGCCTCTGGATTTCCACTGGATCAAAAGAACAGAAAGGGATGGCTACCTTGAACAGTAGGTTTTAGGTGTCATGAAAGGACAGCAAAGTGTTAGTTGTTCAATCTGCTACAAAATGAAATCAGATAAAATAAAATAATAACATGCACACTTCTGTTATTATGGTATACTTTAAGACCCCAATGAATCCCAATGCCCCAAACAAATGAAAGAAAATTGAGCTTCCCTGAAATATTACCAGCCTTCTAATGATCACAGTATATCTCTCTTGCTCTGCTGCATCATGATTTGCTGGAAAATGGCATGAGACTTCTTCTTTTTAACTCCTCCAGTATATTATATTAACTGGTACTGGAAATACTCCAAAATAAATAAATAAACAAAAATAGATGTGTTGGGACATTGGTAACTCTAACTGTCCCCTTTGATTTATTAGGGAGAATTTTGTAGAAATAGCTGAAATTTGGAATGACAGGGGTTACAACTATGCATATGACAATGCTGTTGACTGCTTACATCATCAGTTTACTTCTTTGTAGGTTCTTCAACTCTTGTCTCAGGAAGAATAAAATGTCTCCTCATTTTGCACATGCCATTTGCTCCCATAGATGAATTCTGCTTGCCACAAAATTCAAGGATCTCTCAATTTAAGCCTGGAATCTATACACTGAAAGTGATTCTGTGGTAGTTCTATTCTATTCCTTTATATATATCCTGCCTTTTCTCCAAAGCTGGGACTTGCAGCAGCTAAAAATGCCATGTAGCTAAAAGCATACATTATTAAAATAATATTAAATAGTCTACAGAATTGAAACTGTTTAAAATGTGGATTTAAAAGCAAAGAATAAATAAAACACAGCACACTAAGAAAAGCCCTTTTCTGGTAAAATAATCAGTTCTCAAAAGCCTACTGATGAAAAGATAGCAAGGAGTGGGTCAGCCTAGCTTTCCTAAATTGCCATGAAGTTGGTGGGATTGAGAGAAACACAGGAAGGACCGTATGTGAAGATGTAGTCCTTCTTATACCTTGGATCCAAGTAAGGCCACTTTGGATTGCAATTGAGGTTTCCTCTGAAGATTTCACTCAAATGCTTGCAATGCTACAAACATTCTGTTAAAGCTTGAAAGGGGCCTTAGGCCACTCCACCACCCCAGGAAAGAGATGTGTAGTACCTCCTGCTGCTGTGTAGACTTGTTGCTTGCTACCTGCTGCTGCTGTGTAGACTTGCTGCTTGCTACCTGCATGCTCCATCTCACCTGGTGGACTGCTGGCCCCACACTGCTTCCTGCCAGGACCAGGCCCCAGGTACCCAGCCAGGAACACCTGCTCCCCTTGGGAAGGGGATAAAGGCTGGGTGCCTGCTGTGGCAGGCCCACCACCAGTGAGCTGCTTTGGGGGGAAGGGGCAAGGGCCAGGAGGATATAGTTTAATATATGTTTATGTAATTAACTGTATTTTGCTGTTTGTATTTTAGTTAAGGTAAGGGGATGAACTTTTTAGTCATGTATGTATTAATTGTATATGTAATTATTTAAGCATTTTTGTAAACCGCTTTGATCCTTTGGAAAGGCGGTATATAAATAAATAATTATTATTATTATTATTATTAGAGGGAAACAAATAGACATTTGCTTGTACTTCTTCCATAGGTGTCGAACATTATTCATTTGGCTCAGTTGGATGGGTGCCTAGCCCTCACCAGGCAACATGGAGTGGTACATTGCATCCCTTCATTTTCAGACTTATGAGATTCCCTTTTTAATGCCGTGTGTCTGATTGATGGTTGGATATTCCATATGAGTGGTATAAGTAAGACTTAATGATAACAGTCCCTTCTGATCATGCATTCCAGGCAATCTTTTCTTTTCTTTTCTTTTCTTTTTATTGATGGCAAAGCAGCATATATCTCAAGAGGGATGAAAAATAACGATATGAGTGGCATATTCCATATGAGTGGTACAGACAGCAAGACATTTTTTTCAACATGTGAAATCATGTTAGAAGATCTATTCCTGCTAAATATTAACAGATGATACCAATTTCATACTTTTGTGGGAACTGAGATCCTTTGTCAATGTGTACCACAAGTCAAGTCTCTTGAATTTAAAGTTATACCATGGCTCTTCCCATAGTAAAAATGTGGATATTTTTGACAAAGACTAATTGTTACTATATGTCAACCATATGGGACCTTAAATAATGGCTGGCCTTGGACAATAAACATAATCCTTTGTTGGCTACTCCATTTTGTCATTCATGGATAATCTGTTTTCATAAATTGTTCAGGAAAACAATAGAGGGCACTACAATAGTGAAGTATCTGTATAATTAATTTTAGATTAATAGTAAACATCTCAGTCCAATTAGGGGCTTAATATACATGCATGCATTTTGTATACATGCCAGAAGATTTGGAATGAATACCTGTGGCTAGGCAACCTCAGAGTGTAGTTAAGATGGCAAAAGTAATTAATGAGGAAGAACACACAAACTTGGAGATACTGCAACATTTTGCTTTTGCCTGAACCTACTGGGAAGGGCAAGACTGAGTTGAGAGTAAACTACTTTTGCATTTGGAATTCAGATTGCAGCCAAGTAAAGGGCAAAGTAGTAGTAGGAGAGAGAAACTGGGACTTTCTAAAAGTGGTTCTTTAAAAGTGGGATGACAAAGGAGTATTGGGACCATCCCGGCCAAATCAGGACAATGAGAGGGTATGTGGTCCTCCAGAACCCAGCAGTACTTGGAGAACAGTAATGTGTGGGGCAGATGTCATGGCCTGAATCATCTCAACCAATCTGCTATCTTTATTTTGCAACAACTGCCTTGTTACCCATGTGGAACTAAAACATGAATTGGCAATCTAGTTTGCTTCTTAGTGTGGAATACCAGTGTGTGTAGTGGGCTATTTCCCCCCTTTTCCATAAGGCAGCAATGTATCTGGGTCCTGCCCTGTTCCTGAGGAGTGCAGTAATTTTACAGCAGTTTGTACTTATTTTATCAAATGCATGGTGTGGGAAAGGAACTTTCAATCACTGTCCCTGCTCAAATCGTTTTCTTAAAACCTTTGGGCTTAATTTACTTTAAGCGTACAAACACATGGCTTTAATCGCTATAGCCTTTTAAGCTGCTTTAACCTGTTGCCATGTTTAATACATTTTTGCTGTTTGTGTGATTTGTTGGTTTAATCTGGAATTATTTTAAATGGTTGATTGTTCAGTCTGTACATTGCCCTGGAATCCCATAATAAAGGACAGAATATAATTACAAATGTCCATACTGTTGATTTTTGGAATTCAGTTGTGCCACTCCAACACAAAACAATATAACATGTGCACAACATTTTCATATTATGTCAAGGCCTAGTTTTCCATTTTGGTACAGAAATGTCCACATGTGGGAGGTGAATGCAGCATGGCATGAACAAACCCACTCCATATTTTAAGGTAATGTATGGAAAACACACATTTTAACCAGTTTATTTATATGCTAAGTAACACATCCAAAACAGTCAGGGTCTACATTTAATTCACAGTGTTTCTACTGCACACCCTCTCCAGATGAATAAAAAAAGCTGGCTGTCACATCTAGGAAACCAGGAGAGAAATAAGACAAGAACTGATGAAATATAGAGATCAGTATTTCTCCAGTAATATGTTTTACACCATTAACTATCTAATTATGATTAGACAAGATGTATCTAGGGATATTTCACTTTGGAAAGGGACACCACAGCACCCATCAAGTCCATCTCTCCATGAAAGTGCAAGACTAACCATTATCCTACTTCTTAAAGTGTTAAATCTAATTTTTGCTTCACTACTTCTTCTGATGATCCTTTGATGAATCTCCTAGGTAAATTATTCCATTGCTTCATTGCCCTAACTGTCAGAAACAGGCATATTTTTAATGCAAGATGCTATTACGTGTCTTACTCTGATAATTCTCCTTCAGAATCTCCCTCTTGCTTTGTATTAAATGCATCTTTATTAAAATGTCAACTGACCACTATCTTGCCTCTCTAATGCTCATTTGCTACCCCTGCTCTTTTGAACAACTGGAGGCACTTTGGAAAATTAAAATGTGGGGGTTGAAGTCTTCTACTGTTATTATAGCACTTTTTGTGTGCTACTGCTAGGTAGTAGAGAAGCTCAGGTACTTAGAAGGCTAAGAAGGCCCACAAGTTGGAATAGAAATGGTTTTTGCTTACCACCACAAACTCAGCAAGGAGCAGGTGCAGAGGGAGAGCCAGATATTTTGCCCCAGTTTTAAAACTAATTCAAAGAAGGATTTGGTGGCTTATAAAGTTTCCCTTAGTGGAAAAGTTTGAAATGAAAATCCTTTTCATGACAATTCCATGAGCCACTGGCTCTAGGGATGTTCACAAAATTCAGATAGCTATGTCAATCTATATTTAAAAACAAAAATATTGTCTAGGAGTGTTTGTGTCTGCCCAGAGCAGGTCTTTTGCAAAGCTTAATGGATCTTGCACAGGCAAGATCAAGCCACCCCAAAAAGTCTGGGGTGGAGTCATGGGCATTGCCAGGTGCTGAGTCCTTCCTCAATGGGCAGGATGAGCGACCCTGAGGAAAGACTGAGAAGGGAGGGTGGCAGGAGGGGAAGTAGCACCAGACAAGGAGGGGCACTTGCCATTTCCCTCCCACTCCTGACTGCCTCGCTGCCTCCCTATCCCAGCTCAGTGCTTGGCACACTTCTGCCTACCTTGCCCTTCCTTAGCTCTTGCTGCCCTGCACTTCCTTCTGGAGCAGGGAGCACAGGGCACTGAAGTGTGAGGGAATGGAGTGCAAAGCACCTGGAGTATGCCAGGCACCTGGATAAGGTGCTGCAACTGCCTGGCAGCCTCCTCCTGTTGTAGCAGGACTACTGGCCAGGCCAAGGAATGGAGATGGCAGCGGGAATAGCCATGGACACCTTTCCTTCTTGGTAAAGGGAGTAGTCTGTGGCTGCAGTGGAATTACTAGGGGGGTGCAGCCTGCACCGAGTGACACCTCAGAAGAGAGGTAAATCCAGTCAGGCCCTCCCCCACACCATCTCCACTTGCTCTTCCTGGCCCCACTCCATCCCTGGTGGTGCAGTGGTTAAATGCCTGTACTGCAGCCACTCACTCACAAACATAAAGTTGGGAGTTCAATACCAGCGAAAGGGCTCAAACTCAACTCAGGTTTGCATCCTTCCGAGGTCGCTAAAATGAGTACCCAGATTGTTGGGGGCAATTAGCTTACACTTTGTAAACCACTTAGGGAGTGCTTGAGTACACTGATAAGCAGTATAGAAATGTACTTGCTATTGCTATTGCTATCCCCATGTACTGCTTTCTGGCCCCATATGTGCTTTCCATCCCCACACCATCCATGTACATAACTCCCCATACCTACACATGCTTCTCATTCCCATACCATCCCTGAGCACTGCTCCCCAAACCAGTGCATGCTCCCCATCCCCACGCTGTCCCCATGCACTGCTCCCTATCCCCCTGTGTCCCCCCATTCCCATGCCATCCCCACATGCCACTCCCCTCCCCCCGTGCACTCCTTGTCCCCACTACACATGCTGTTCCCCTTCCCTGTGCCAGCCTAACCTTTTCCTCATCAATAGAAGGGTGGGGCAGCATGGGGAAAGGGAGCATGTGCCACCCCAGAAGCCCCAACCCCAGAAATCCAACCCCTGCTGCAGCGGCTGTATGACAGAGGTGTATTGTCTGGTGGAAGGGGATGGCCAGGATGACTTGAGTCAGACAGTGAGGAATAATCTCTCTGGGTGTCACCCCATCTCATGTTGTCGCTCAATGTCTTCCACACACCCTACACAACTAGTGATGAAGTTGTTACGTTACGTTTGGGAGGAGGTGGTCACAATTGTTCATAGGTCATCTGAGGCATCCAACCTTCAAACCGTGCCCAGGAACAAACTGGCAGGCAGTACTGTATTGATCTTTAAGTACTGGCAAGATTTAATCAGGCTGTCTGTTTGTCTCGCCTTGAGGTACAGCAGCCCTTTTTAGAAATACAAGGGTGTGATGGTTGAAGAGATCCTTGTCTCATGTTTTCAGTCTCACTTGTACTCTTCAAAGGAGTCTGTTTCTTTATTTATGAAACCTTTGTGATATTTAGTGTTTAAAAAATTAAAATCCTGCCTCCTGAGAAAAAACAAGGTTATGTTTTTTATATTATATTATATGCAGCAAGATTAAACAGACTACTTTACTAAAGCTCTGCTCTGCCTCAGGAATCTCTTAGACACTTAATTACCTTTTGCCATGAGTAGCTGTCTATATTCTAATACAGGATCTGAAGAATTTGGCTGACAACCTGTCAGGTACATCACTGGATTAAGAGTGTTTTTAACTGATTTTTTGTTTTTTCCCAGAGGGGTCAAAATGACTTTTTTGGGATAGTTAATGGAACACAGACACTATCAATTTATATGTCTTCAGTGCAGGTAGACCCCCCCCCCCAAAAAAAACCCCAAACCAGAATGCTTCATTCTTCTTACTTACACATTTCTAATAACTTCAAGGAGAGCATCAAGTTCAGAGAAGAAATTTGTGAAGCCTGCAAAGTCCCCCTCAAAAATGAGGCCAAGGGCCGATACTGCTACTTCTCTTAATCTTCCCTGCTTCAAGTTTCACTGCAGTCCCCACAGTAGCTTCATGCAAATGTGCTTTCAGAGCAATAAGCTATCATGATAAGCTATCCTGTTGTAATCCATGCCAAACTTCTTGGGGTGGCTTGATCTTGCATGAGCAAGATCCATTAGCTTTGCAAAAGACCTGTTCTGGGCAGACATGAACACTCCTAGACAATATTTTTGTTTTAAATATAGATTGATACAGCTATCTGAATGTTTAGAGTCTCCCTGGGTTCAGTGGCTCATAGAATTGTCAGGAAAAGGGCTTTCAGTTTCAAACTTTTCCACTAAGGAAAACTTTCAAAGCCATTAAATCCTTTTCTGACTTAGATTAATAGCTGGAGCAAAATATCTGGCTCTTCCTCTGCAGTCACAGCCACCACCCAGTTTCCACAAATGGTTGTTTTCAACGTTTGCTAAACCAGGGTGCAGCCCAGCACCCCAACCCATTCTCTGTTTGTTGAAGTGCAACTCTCATCCACCCTAGCCATCTTAACCAATAGTGGTGGCAACTGATGTTTTTCATTTATCATCTGGGAGGACAAATCTGCTTGGGTTATACATTAAACTCCAAGGGAACTATGCAAGGTGCTGAACCTTACCCTCAAAATATTGAGACTGAAAACCTAGAATGAATTCTCTGCCCCACCAACATGGGAGCCATCAGGTGCCACCAGTCAGTAGTGGAAGACCATCAGAGTTGGACTTCAACATCATATGAAGAGTTGCACATTCCCCATCTATGCTGTAAACCTTTTTCATTCTGTTCCTTAAACTGGCAATTCAAAAGCATCAGAAAAGATTATTAACAAATAACAGTTCCCTCCTTCTTCCTGTTGCTCTGTCATATTGTCTGCAGGAAACTTTGGGAGGTGTACATCTTTCAAGGGCTGCTACAGTCTTCAGCTGGTTTTTGGAGAACCTTGGTGGTGGTGCCTCAGATAGTAATGTTGTCTTCTCATACAACAAATTCCAAGGATTTACCACAGACTGAACAGCATTACCCACAATATTAGACATCCTAGCCACAATATGCAATGTGGTACATGAATGTTCAATTTCTTGTGTACGCTAGATTATTTCTTTTCCTTTTCTGGATGGGGCAAAGTAAAGTCTGCAGCAATTTTGGAATTTGGGATACCACTTCTGCCAACTGGCTAATCATCAAAATCACAACTAGCTAATGCTGTTTGCATACCTATACTGCCTTGAGCTCTAAGTGAGGCTGCCTTTGAAGAGTGTTTTGACTGTTCAGCTGGTCCAGAGAGTTACACACATTTTTTTTAAAAATGGGGGCTATTTAAAAGGAGCACATGACTCCCTTGTTACAACAGTTCCACTGGCTGTCAGTTTGCTTCCAAGCAAAATTCAAAGTCCTGGTTATGGCCTATAAAACCCTCTATGGCTTGGGTCTATGATATCTGAAGAACCACCTCTTCCCATAGGAGTCATAGGAATTTTAAGATATTTAGGCAGAGTTGCTTCTCTCAGTCCCACTACCTTCACAGGCATGTTTTGTGGGAAAACAGGAGAGGGTCTTCTCCATGGCAGCTCGTAGATTTTGGACCTTCCTTCCTTGAGAGTCTAAGGCAGCTTTCTCACTGTCCTCTCATTGACAGGTGAACAATTCTCTATTCCAGATGTCTGTGAACTGGTTGTTTTACATGAAAAGGAGCTTCAGTATTAGTGAGGTGTACTACTTTATTTTGTGCTTTCAATGCAGTTATGGATTTATAAGCAGGACTTACAGAACCATGACTGCTCCATATTCAGTAGAACTACATAGTTATGATCTTGGCATTATTGCTATAACTGCCACCTAAGCCCACCGTAGCAGCCAGCAGGTGCCTTCAGCAAAGGTGGTCCATTCAGCTGCCAATCAGGGTGCTAGAAGGAGAAGTCTGGAAACATCATCCTCTTTGTTCCCTAACTGACAGCTGAACAGATCTCCTTGGCATGATGTAGCCAAGTGGGCTGGGGGCAGAGGTCAAGCCAGGAGACATTACTTACACAATCATAAGTGAATGTTGAACACATGTCCCTTGTGTATATTAAAGTGTTTGAGAATACATATTTTCCCCTTCACACTATCCTAAATCCTGTTTTGGGTCTACTGACTAGAGTAGACCCAATGAATCCATCAGACCTATTTATGTGTTGGCTCACCATACAATTAATTTAATCTATCTACTCTACTTGGAACTAACCAATTGGATACCTTCCTACCTTCCTTTCTGTTGTTAGGGAGGCTTGCCATGCCAACCATAAATCAGCTCTTTAAAAGACAGTATTCTGTTGTATATCTAGAGGTGGAAACTCTATGGTGTTCAAACTCTAAGGATTCAGCACCCTGTACTGAATGAACAGAAACTGTGAATGTATTCCCACACTCTTTCCTGTGTATGCATAAACACATGCACAAATACAAAAACAAATGCTCAGATTTGTGGTACACAATTTTCTGCAAAAGCCAAATTCTAAATTTTTATGTTTAATGATGCAGCATTAAACCACAAACAAGTGAGATGAGCAATGAGTTGGAAGAGTGGGATATTTCAGTACAAAATGTTCTCCTTCAGTATTTTACCCAGCCTTTCTATATGATTCACTGCCATTCAATCATATTTGCATTCTCACCTAGCTGGAATTCAGAATGAGACTTAACATCCTCCTAAATAGACTTACAGGAACACAAAATAGAATTGGACAGTTTAGCAATGGCCATATACCCCTGGGGGCTACCACAATGTTACAGCACATCAGCATCTGTTGTGCAATGGTAGCTAGTGGAATGACTGATGTTACATATCTCTGATGTGGAAGGGCACCGATGTACATTGGGGAACTCCCAGTGCACATCCAAACATTGGCTAGGAAGTGCTGGAGTGCAACAGGAGTGCCAATGTGTGCCAGAAATGCCCGATGTGCATCAGAAGTGTCCAACATGCATCACAAGTGTTCAGTGACTATCAGACATGCCCAAAGCTCATCAAAAGTGTCCAATGCACATTACAAGTGCCCAAAGTGCATACAGAACACTTTTGTCAGTACTTGGATGTGCATCTTCACAATTCACTAAGAGCATTTCATTCCTTTTCTGCAATGTAGCTACAGTTTGGAAAGTTACAAACCTTAGACTGTAATGTAGAATCTCAGCACTGGTTTTCCATTCCTGCTTCCCAACAGTTATTCAACATTAAGTAGCCACTAAGCAAACTCATTGGATTGGAGTTTGGAAGAGGATTTTTTTCTAAATATTTTTTGTCATTTTGTAGTTCGTACAGCAGTTCCAAAATCCTTGTGATTAGCTAAACCTGCCTATATCTGCCTCTTGTATGTGGGACGGTGTCTCCACTCACATACAAACATCAAAATTTACCTGAAGGCTATTGCTCATATGTTCAAATTGGCTTCTAAAAAAAAAAAAAATACACCACTGTACTTACAAGTGAGCATACAGTGGGATTAAAGAGAAAAGTTCCAGAATTCTGCTTTGCCTCAGGATGATTCCTTTCAGTTAATCATCTTGTTGTGATAAGTGTCTCAATTTATCCTTAGGGGATTTTGCTCTCGATGATGAGTGTCAAGGGCTCTGTCAAGAAGAGCCTGTTTGGAGCTAAATGATGTTTTCCTGGAAACCAAGACTGATCCAAAGTGAAGAGTGCTGATGAACTTTTTTGGCACTGCTAAAAATCATGCCTTTTCTGATCATTTTCCTGTACTCCTTGTAAAAAAATGTTCAGTCATTCATACCCATTGTCCTAATTTGTTCTTACTCTCTGTTGATCTCTCTCAGCATCAGTGATGCCACCCCCTAGCCAAATCTCTCTGGCTACTCAGGATATGACATTGTCCTCTTTGCTGCATGATGAAACCAGAAAGCACTGCCCTTCATCTTGAAGTGTCCTTAGTGATGTAACCACTTATTCATTTATAACATATTTATGTGTCATAATATTTATTCCACAGTAAAAAATACCCCCAAACCACCATATCATGTCTGATTATTTAATGTTAAGCAGGGTCAGTCCTGGTTAATACTTGGATAGGAGACTGCCAACAAATACTAGGGACTATCAGCTATATTTCAGAGAAAGGGACTGGCAAAACCACCTCTGAGTATTCCTTGCCTAAGAAAACCCTGTGAAATTCTTTGGGCTGCCATAAGTCAACAGGTGACTTGAAGGCACATGCAAACACACACAATTCATATTGCAAAATAAAACAAGATAGGCAATACAGCACTTAAAATCTGTAAACAAAGAGAGAACCTAATTAAATACCAATTAGAACACCAGAGTGAAAACTTACAGGGTTTAAAATATCATATGTTTCTATCACTTAAAATGCAAATGACTGAGAGAATTACGCTTTTAAATACTTAACACGCTTGAGAAAATAAAAAAAAATGTCTAAAGCTGAATGTCATGAAAACCTCCTTGTGGAAGAATTTCCATAGCTGGTGTATTGCAAATGAGAAAAATCTTACATGACTTCTGATGTTGGTAACTCTCTGAGAAAGACTGTAGTGGAAGATTTTAGTGATCAGCTAAGTTGAAATGTTGTTGTTGTTGTTGTTGTGGCAGGGAACCATAAATCTACAATGAACAACATCAATTAAAACACATATTAAAATAAAACAGGTTAAAAGATAAACACATTTTAAAACAGTCCACATTTAAAATTCAGCATCTAAATTAACAATTTAAAAATAATCTGGATACGCCTGCTAGAAGAGACTGGTCTTCAATATTGTTTTAAATTCAGACAGAATCTCTTCCGGCAGGTCATTCCACAGTAAGACAAGATAGTCTTTAAGACTCCTTGGAATGAAGGTATGAAGGGCTTTCAAGGTCAAAAGCAGCTTGGACATGAACACTAAAATCAGAGATGAATACAGTGAAATCTGTTTAGCTACATAATATTTTGCCATCTGTGTGGTCTCCACCTGACTATGCCTACATCCACATCACAGTTAAGCAGTCTGATACTATTTTCATCACTATGGCTTCATCCTATGGAATCCTGGCATTTGTACTTTGGCAAACTGTTCAGAAAGCACCAAGATAAACTTGAGAAGATAAGAATTAAGGAACAAATTAGTTTAAATCTGTAATGTACTCAAGCCCATCTTGGAAACTGTAGTTCAGAAGAGTGGACTAGTAGTGTCTGGGAGAGAATTCCTCATCATTCTCCAGACTACAAATCTCAAGATACCATAGGATGATGCCATGGCAGTTAAAGTGGTATCAAACTGCTATAATTATGTAATGTGGCTACACCCTAGAATTGTCTGTGTAACTGATTAGGGAAGGAGAAGGAAGAAGACTCCAGGGTAAGGGTCAGAGTAAATTAGAGGCAGAGGATCCCATACATAGGATGACTGCCTCTGTTTTCATGAGAGGAGGTGGAGGGGAAACAGGGATAAAACTTTGTGCTGATGTAACATTATTCTCCAACCAAACAGAGCAGATCTTTGAAAAGTTACTTTTTTTGGACTTCACTTCTCATCCACATTGGGTGGATGAATTCAGAGACCCGTAGTTCAAAAAAATGCTGTTTCTAAGCTTTGGTCTACAACTGATACTACTGTAACACATTGCATCTGGGGAAACTGAAGCCCTTTGGTATGCATGTGGGAGATTAGATTAATTTAATTCCTTCAAGAAACATAATGATTGCACTTTCAGAAGCTATTTGTTTTGTTAATACCAGACAATTTATCTCTGGAATAAGGATGCCAACATTATGCATCTGTAAGTATACAGTTATGGCATTTTAATACCATTTCAACTGCCATGTTTCCATCTATTGGGATCCTGTCATTTGTAGTTTAGTGAAGTGACTAGAATTTACTGGTAGAACACCCTAATGTATTCAGCTAAATAGAATTTCTTGAGCAAGAACCACAACAAATTTCAGATCCCAGGATTCTATAGGATGGGGCCAGGGCAGTTAAAGTGGAATCAAGCTGCTAGAACTGTGTACTGTAATCTTATGAAGAATCTAAAACAGGAAATGGGAAAGACATCTGCCTGAGACTTTGGAGAGCAGACAGTACAACATGGGTGAGGAGTCTTGGGCTGCATCTACACTGCAGAATCAATGCAGTGTGACATTGTTTTTATTACCATATCAATGCTGTGGAATTCTGTGGTTTGTAATTTTGAGATATTTAGCCTTCTCTGTCAGATTGCTCTAGTGCCACAACAAACTCCATAAAGTGGAAGGCAGTAGGTTTTAGGGTTCACATAAGTTGTAACTGGTGTGATGATAGACACCAACAGTCCTGGAATGGCAACCAATTGATGGTTTGCAAATTATAGTTCAACAGAGTTATGATAAGCATTTCTTTAATATTTGAGAGAGAAAGAATGTGAGGTATTTAAAAATAAGATGCAGAAGTAAGCAAAACTGACTGATTTTGCCATTCAGTTTGAATGTTGTTAACCATTTTACCACGACTCTGGCAAGTACAATGGTGGGATACAATAATCTAATAAAACAAGAAAGGAAACCATCCACATCTTTGTTGATGATATTTACTTGCCCCCCTATTAATTGCGTTCAATTCAATTTTTGTTTTCTTGTGAATTTCTGGGCAGTTACTCAGAATAAGAGGACTGTAATTTATTTTTTCTTTCCCTTTTAACTTTCACTTTTTATTAAAGAAATCAAAACCAACACAATTAGATACCTCCTGATTCTGATTTGTTTTAATACCATGGGAATGTCTGTAGTGGCCTGGATACTAAGGGAAAACATTTAAAGCAGCAAGTCTGGCATTTCTGAGGAAAAAGTTCAAAGATATCTCACAAAGAGCAAAAGGAAATATAAAACAATAATTTGTTACATTTGTATGGGAAGAATGTCCTTTTCATGTTGAATTCTGTTGTGAGCATCACATGAAAGAATGTTGCAATCAGAATGGGTAGGGAATAATTTGGACTGTTTTTAAGTGCCCTTAAGAGCACTGAGTCTTTTTGGAGACAAGTTTTTCCTCCAAATCTGAATTTTGCACAAAAATCCATTGAGCATGTGCAATACACATGTTGTTGTTGTTGTTGTTGTTGTTGTTGTTGTGTTCCTTTAGGTTGTTTCTGAGTTATGGCAACCACAGAGTTTTCTGAGGCTGGGAATGTGTGATTCATCCAAGGCCACCAAGTGCGCTTCCATGGATGAGTGTTCAGAGTCATAGTCCAACAGCAAACCACTATGCCACATTGGATCCTACACATGGTACACATAAAATCATAGAATTATGGAGTTGGAAGAGATGTCAGGAGCCATCCAGTTCAAACCCCTGCCATGCAGGAATACACAGTCAAAGCACTCCCAACAGGTGGGCATCCAGCCTCTGTGTAAAACCTCCAAAGAAGACTCCACCATCTACTGAGGCAGCATTTTTCACTGTGAAACAGCTCTTATCATCAGGAAGTTCTTGCTAATGTATAAGTGGAATCTCTGTTCCTGTTTGAATGCATTGCTCCATGTCCTAGTCTCTGGAGCAGCAAAAAACAAGTATTTTCCAACCTCAACATGATATCCCTTCAATTATTTAAACAGGGTTACCATGTCACCTCTTAACCTTCTCTTCCCCAGAATAATTATCCAGCTCACTAAACCATTTTCTCATAGGACGTGGTTTCCAGACCTTACACTGTTTTGGATACCCTACTCTGGCACGCTTCAGCTTGTCAACATCCTTCCTGAATTGTGACCAAAAGTGGATGCAATATTCCAGGTGAGTTTTTTGTGGAGCTTTCGGGCTATAGCCCGAAAACTCCACCAAAAAAAAAAAAAAAAAAAAAAAAAAAACTATGGATGCCGGCCATGAAAGCCTTCGACTCCACATTCCAGGTGAGGCCTCACCAAAGCAGAATAGAGTTGTCTATTACTTTCCTCAATCCAGACACTGTACTCCTGCTGATGAAGCCTAGAATTACATTGACATTTTTGGCTCCTGCTCATGTTCAGCTTGTGGTCCACTGAGACTCTTAGATCCTTTTCAAGTGTGCTGCTGTCAAGTCAGGTGTCACCCATCCTATTTCTGTGCATTTCATTTTTACTACCCAAGTGTAGCATCCTATACTTCTTCCAGTCAAAATTCATTTTATTAGTTTTGGCTGAGCTCTGTAATCTATTAAGTTCAATTTGAATTCTGAATTGGCTTTTTAGATGCCCCATCAGATGAGAGTGTTTTAACACCCAAACTCAAGTTTTTGCAATCTGAATTTACTTCTGTCACATGTTTGGATGAATGACACAGTACAGAATTTACAAACAGCCTAATTCGTTCAGACTGAACCACACAGAGTCCACCTATCAAAGGATCAGTGCATGCAGTGGCTTCCTGTTTATGTAGAGAAGGGCCATCCAGTCCAACCCCCTGCAATACAGGAATACACAATCAAATTTTGATTGCCGAGCAGAGGGGCGGGTTAAGAAATAAAATTTATTATTATTATTATTATTATTATTATTATTATTATTAAGCACACCCATCAAATGGCCAACCAGCCTCTGTATAAAAACCTTCAAAGAAGAAGTCTCCATCCATTCCATATTTTCCTCCAGACCTTAAAAGAGATGCCCAAGGTGCTGAATCTACTTGATGATATAGGTCAGTCCCTCAACTAGTTCCTTTAATATCTGAACTATAACCTAAGGAGAATTTACTATCCACTGACATGGAAGCCCCCAGCCCTGACTACATAAGATGTCTTTACAACTCAACAGATGAAACAAATGGTACAAACAATTCATATGGTGTGAATCAGATTCATAGTTCCTAGCATGTGCATAGAACTTAAATGAAATGCTTCCAAAGGTAGGTCTATATTTTTAACATTCTAAACACATATCAAGGGCTGTTGGAGTGAACCTTACCCAACCTCCTCCAGGAAAGCTAGATTCAAATTACCAGAAAGGAGATTCTGACTTAACATTAGGAAGAAGTTCCTGGTCACAAAAAATGTTCAGCAATGGGGCAGCCTAACCCAGAGGATAATGAATTTTTCTTCACTGGAGCTTTTAAGCAGTAATTGGATGACTATTTCTCAAACATGCTTAAGTTGCAATTCATAAAATGACAAGGAGTTGGACTGGATGGCTCTTGAGGTCTTGTCTAACTCTATTATTCCAACAATTCTAATGATCAAAAAGTTTTTAAAGGGGGGGGGGGGAAGCATGCAAGTAATTAAAAGCAAAGGTTACTTTTTGTAGAAAATATTGCCAAGTAAGTTGCAGTTAAATAATGTTTCATTTTGTCCCCATTAAATCGTAATCATTGTGATCCCTCTGAGTAGTACTCGAATGTTCTGAACAGTATCTGTCATATGCTTGCTCCCACGTCCACTGCTGCCCATTAAAAGCTCCATGGTCATCTCTGGAGTATCTGAAACAATTCATTTGGTTGCAGTACTTGTTTTTCATATGACCATGGCCTCAACCATGTTGACATTTTGCCCACACTAAATGTGATGACTCCTGTTTTCAAATTACTAGGACAGATGTTGGTGGAAAAGCAAAAGAGTCATGAAAGGGGTGTTCAGAGAGAGATAGAAAAGAAGCATATCCATTAAAAGATGTAATTAAAAGCTTAACAAAGTAGCTGCCACTGGTGCTTTCTCGAGGGCATAGGGAATGTGGTGGTTCTAAAATAAATTGCCTTCACATAGGTGAGAGCATGCATTTTATGTTTAAACACCCTCCAATGTATATGATCCAAGAGACTCATTCCAAGTATGGATATAGGATTGTAACCATAAATCTCTTTGACTGGCTTATGAAAATGTGATTTTGTGTGTGTGCATATGCAGTGAAACAAATCCATATTAAATTATCTTTATGATTTCTGTCTCAAAGTATAAGCTTTGGTTGGAATGCAGACTTAAAGCACAGAGCAAGCTTTACAATGACTGGGAAATTTTAGACAACTTCCAGAATTTCCTAACCAGCATGTCCAGTGGGGGATACTGGGATCCATGGTTTAAGAAACTCTCTCTCTCTGTGTGTGGAAGGGTAGTCAGAGATGTAAAGCTTACTATTTTGGCCTACAATTCCCAGAGGTCCCCCACTCAGTATGGTGACTGGTTACATATTTTGGTGCCATTTCCTAAAAATAGATCTGTATTGGCCAAGGAATTTTGGGACTCATTCCCCCCCCCGCAAAAAACCCCCCTCACTTTCCCAAACATTGGGGGTTATTTTATTAGTGGGCACATGCTCTTCTACCTCTTCCTTCCTCTGGTATCTATTGTTTCTCATCCATTTTTTATCAGTTCTGACCAATTTATGATCTAAAATGAACTGATCTGAACAAATAAGTTTCGTAACTGATCAGATGTTAGCCAAAAGTAAGAAATTATCCATCTCTACTTAAAGAATCTGGTCATACTCAAGGATGGTGTTAATGGTGCTGAAGCTTATGGATCTCATTACAGTTGGCTCTCCACATTAGTAGCTTTGATTTTTTGAGGATTTTATTATTCACCGATTTAATTAATATGTTCTCTCTATGAATCCACAGCTCAACTCTGCTAGAAGTTGACCATAGGATCTCACTGGAGAACTTGGAGAGTCCTAGAGAGGTGTTCTCTCAGGTAAAAAAGAGTAATGTTTTTTTTTTATTCACAGTTTCCCCACTTTCATGAGGGTCCAGTGCCCTTAACTCCAGGGACTGTGGAGGGACCACTGCAGAAGCAGTGTGAAGGAATGGTTATGGATTTGGACTAAATTTCTGAAGATTTCCATGCAGCCATTAATTTCCCAGCTCACGCTACCACACAGAGTTGCTGTGAGGATCAATTGATGAAAGGGAGATAAAGTCTTCTGCTGAAGGATGGAATCCAAATAATATAAATCAGTGTACTTGATTTGATCTAGGTCTGCTTCCGCACAGAAATAATCCATGTTGACACCACTTGAACTGCCATGGCTCAATGCTATGAAATTCTGGGAATTGTAGCTTTATGAGCTATTTAACCTTCTTTATCAGAGAGCTGAGTATCAACTACAGTTTCCAGAATTCCTAAGCCATGGCAATTAAAGTGGTTATTTCTGCAGTGCAGATGCAGCCTAGTTACTGGTCATTTTGGCAGTCCATGGTATCTGCAGAACTCTTCTCCAGCACCACATTTCAAACATTGATTCTCTTCCTGTCAGCTTTCTTCAGCTTTCACAGGGGTACATAGAAACTAGAAATACTATGATCTAGATTATTCTGATTTTGGTGTTTGGTCATATATTTTGTTATATATTTTCATACTTGAGTGCTTTATCTGTCTGAGGCTGTCCTCCATAGCTATACATCCAAATATTAATCTTCTTTTGATTTCATGACTCAAGTCTCTGCTTTGGTTAATGACTAAACTTTTAATGATTTAATTGTCTTCAATGTTGATGTTGTGTGCCTTCAACCTATGGTGACCCTAAGGCAAACCTATCATGGTGGTTTCTTGGCAAAATTTATTTAGAGGGGGTTTATTTTTGTTTTCTTAAATATTCAACTGTATTCAGCTGTCTTAAATATCTACCATATAGTCATATATAGTATCTTCCAATTTCTTCTGTCCTGCTTGCTTTTTGTAAAGACCTTTGCAAGAAACAGACAAAATCTTCAAGGGAATGGAGTAAATGAAACAGAGACAGAGAGATTTGGGGAGTGGAAACTGAAGTTCAGAGATTTTCTCTCAATATCTTGTCCCAGAAGTGTAAAGCAAATCCAGCTGTGAATATATTGAGACTTTATCATTCCACTGAGCTCAGTGAAACTTACCTCCTCAAAGGAAGTATACAAAAGAATAAAAATGTACAACTAACAAGCTATCAGGAATAAACAGGAAGAGTTAGCATTTTTTAAACCCAAGATTTATAAAATATAATGGGGTGGTATGTTGTTGTTTTTTTAAACCCAAAAGCCAGACATTACATAATGTTTTAGGAAGTGGATGCAAAAGTGATTTACACTTCCTTTTCTTAGCATTTTGTTACACTATCCCACATGATCAGATGTTCACACATTCAATATAAACGCCATAAGGATGTGTGTTCATATGAAACTTCAAACATCAGGAACAGTAGTGCAATGTAAAATGAGGAATGCCTGCATCTTTTTATCACGGTCCCCTTGGAGATTTCAAAAATGAGGTGGCTGCAGGTTGTTCAATATCTTTTTAAAAAATGTCTAAATTGTTCCTCTCCACCTGGAACACATCGTTTGTAAAGCTAATGGTTCTTGCTCACTCAACATCAAGCCACTCCTAACAAAATTGCATGGGATTATAGAAGACATAGCTCATAAGAGCAGAGCTAACTAAGTAAGTACCTAGATACCCTCTAGAGTCTGTGGCAGCAACCTCTTTCTTCTCTCATCGAGCTGAACCCAGCAAAACTGGAGACTTTGGAGTTGACCAATGGAAACTAAAGGCTCAGGGCCAGGGGCTGAGATCTGATAACTCTATGTTCCTTCATCATCCACAACATCCTTAACTAGTCCTAGATACCTTACTCATAGGAAGCCCATCCACACTGTATTCAATTCTGTATGATGTCTGCTCTTAAATATCCACAATTATACATCAAACAAAAGGTACACAACACTCTGAAATTGGACTCTGCTCACTGTAAGGCTATTAAGGATTGTCTTATTGCTTTCCATTTATATGGAAAGTTATATGACTTGTCCATGCCAATACATCATTTTTGGACCCAGTTCTGCTTTCTAAAATATAGACAGAGTAGTGCCTTCATGGTTTCCCACCTTGGATTGGTCATATTCCATAAAACTAAATGGTTATTCACATTACTCCAATAAAATCCATCCATCGTCATATCCTATTCCTTACATTATGCTGTGAATATAAAATATAAACATTAACATGCTAGATTCCCATTTCATACGGTTTTCACACCAGTTTCATTACTTTAATTGAGAGGAAAATTAGTTCCCACTAACACTAATGGGAGACACATGAGTAAACGGAGAAGAAATATACACTCAGTTTACTCAAGAATCTCTTTCTTAGACCCTGAGGAGTACAGCAATTAAATTACACAAAATAACTTGCTTTCACCAAGTATTTAAAACCTGTTGCCTAAAGGCAAAGAATTGATGGGTTCATTCAAGTCAATATGTACAATTGTTACTTCTGTGCTGTTCCTCAGGTCCCTGCTGATTTCATTTACTTCCCCACCATCTCTTTTCTATTTTCCATTGGGTATCTTGCAGTATCTTATACTTAGTTTGCTTTGGGGTCCCTGCCCATATATATCTTGGGATGCATCTTAGGATCTCTTTCCATGGGGCACTTTCGTACTACGAAATTATAGCATTGTGATTTCACCTTAATTGATATAGCAACATCCTATGGAATCCTGGGATCTGTACTTTTGTGAATAACTAAAACTCCCTGAGAATTCTTAATCCCCCTCCTTGAGTTGCAGATCCATAGGATGCATAGCAGTTAGATAAAGGATGCATAGCAGATAAAGAGAATCAGAGTGCTTCAATGGTATAGTATGAAAGGGTTCCTGGTCTTCTCAAATACTGCAAAGCTCCTTTTGTTCTCAGGGCCTATGTTGAGGTTTTCATTCTAGGGCCTACATGAGGTTCAATTAGAGTAATGTATAGCCTTGACAGACAGGCAATAAAGGCTGGCATTGGGGCGGAGTGGCGTCCCAACTGCCCTGGAAGCATGGGCAATGATGAGGAATTATGGGAACTGAAGTTCCATAATATCTGGAGGGTTGTAAGGTTCCCACCCTGTCACTTAGTTATACCTCAGTTTTGGCCTAAGACAGCTGTAGGAAATGCATGGATGGATAAAGTGATCTTGCAATGTTTCCACCATCTGCTCAAGTGTGAAAGCAGCTGACTGGAACTTCTAAAGGCAAGTACACTTTGGATTTGTGTGATGAAGTGAAAATACTTATACGTGAAAGCCCCATAGGAACTGTCACTCATTAGTGTGTAAAACAGATGCTTTGCTGAACAACAAATTTAATTAACTGTAAACCTGTTGTGCTTAAACAAAAGAGATGTCATGCTTTCTCCCTTTCTTTTTTCCCATAGAGTTGAGCATAAAGTTAAATACCCTGGAACAATTACCCTTACTTGCTAACAGGCAGTTACTTGCTTGCTAACAGGCAGTGTAAGTGCATGTGTTTGTGTATGTTGCTCCCAAAGACAAATAAGTCCAAGAGGTAACCAGCACAAGCACCAAAACAAAAGCTAAAGTTCCTCATCTTTGTATAATGAGTGCATAAAAAATCCCTTAAATATTCCAAAGTCCATATTAGAATAGTACTGTATAGGTGGAGTCTAACTTATCCAGAATTCTGAAATCTGAAATATTCCAAAATCCAAAATTGCCAACATGGGTGGCTGAGATAGTGACACCTTTGCTTCATGCAAACTTTGTTTCATGCATAAAATTATTTAAAAGCATATGAGTATAAGGTGCATATGAAACATAAATGAATTTCATCTCTAGACTTGGGTCCCATCTCCAAGTTATTTCATTATGTATATGTAAATATTCCAAAATCTGAAAAACTCTGAACTCCAAAACACTTCTAATCCCAAGCATTTCAAATAAGGGAGACTCAATCTGTACTGTTATTAGGTCAAACAAAGGGCAAAAATGGTGTCCCATAGTTCAAGATCTCCAGAGCATTTTACCAGACAAGATGTTACACACATAGGTTACAGAGAGTAAGATAAATGATTTTATGTTCAAGTCAAGTTGTCTCCATAGTATGGAGTGAAGGAGTTTGGAGTGAAGGAGAGAATGTGGATTCCTGCCCTGATCTTGGAGTACCTTCCAGATCCATGATTCTTCAACAATATTCAGGCAGAAATTCAGTTGCGGCTCTACCACTGAGGTGGGCATGCTTCACAACTAGGAAAGCTGCACATTGCCATTTTTTTCTTTTCTGGAGGATTACAGCACCCCAACACAGACACCATTTGGAGTCTTGGAGGTGATGTTTTGACCACCTTTAAAATAAAACAATAGATGTTTGTTTTTGAGATCCCAAAAACAGCCTGGAAAGACTTATGTGGGCTACAACAAGTGTGTTTTTTTTGGGGGGGGGGGAAGGGGTGTCTGGAGATGTTGAGGGCATCTTAGGGTTTCCAAGGGCCACAAAATATCCACCCAAGGGCCATATGTGGTCCATGGGTTGCACAATTCTCACTCCTATTCTAGTAGGTGATGTTTTTAGGTCCTATCTGGAGTAACCCCAAGGCATCTGGGAGCAAGAATGGCAGAAAAACGGGATCCTCTGTTTTTTTAAACATAAAATCCACCCATAAACTCAGAATTGTCTCCATGAGTGTTATTGCATGTCTCTCAGTATTGATTATAAACTAAAATGGTGGGGAGGTTGGACCAAGCCTTGAAGGATAACTGGTCTCACATATAGAGTATGTTCTACAACCCAAATGCACACTCAAAGCTTCAAGCTGTCTAGGCTCAAAGCAAATAAAGCAAGGGCAGCTTGTCTTTTAAGTTCAGAGAAGCATTACAAGAGTGACTAATCAGAGCGACAGAGCTGTTAAGAAGATGACAGTTTTCTTTCCCTGACCTAGCTTCAGTTGGTGAGAAAGCACTGAGCTTTCGAAGTATCAGTTTAATTTCCCTGTTTCTCACAGCAGGAAAGATGGCAGAGAAAAATCCTGGCTGCTTTACACAAATATTGTTCCAATCAGCCATTCCAGAATTCCTAGTTGTTTGGTTGTTTGTTGATTTGCAAGACTTTGTATGCTGCCCAAAAAGAAAAGTGTTGTTGGTGACTGATGATCAAAGAGAAGCAATGACAGAAATAATGATTTTTAAAAACCCAAACCACAAAACAATGCCTGTTTGAAAGCAAGATAAAAATAATAAATAAAGATAAAATAAACACAACAAACTCACAACAGCATTAAAACATTCAGAACTTAAAACTACTGAAGTTCCAACAGTTCTATTTATCATTATTAACAAGATTCCAAGTATTAAAATTGAGTTGTCAGGTGAGCCTTTCTGTGGAGCATTTCAATACTGTGATGCCACCACTGAAATAGTTGTTTTCCTTGTAGCCATCCATCTGAGCTTACAAATCTTAGTAGCCAGTGGTCATGCTACCCAGTGAGAGTCTTCTTGGTGAAGATTCACCCTGAAAACTAGTACAGATATAAATGAATGCATGGGAAGAAGTAATTCTTTAGGTAACTTGGCCACTAGACTAGTATTTTAAATTTGAAATATTTCAAAGGCAAAATGGAGGACTAAGGCCCGGAACAGGTGGGCAAAAGGCACCACATTCAGGCCGATCTGTGGCCGTGGCATGCAAATAACACACACAGCCAGAAGCCATGCCAAGGCAGACTAATGTGGCCCAAATACAGCCACAAAAGGAGTAGCAAAAAACTGCTTGTTGCCGGTAGTCCATCTCAGACTGCAGCCGCAGCTGGCCTTTGGACAGTGACCTGTTGACACAGTCCTGTGCCAATTGGTGCTTGCTCATGGCTGGAGCAGCCAGAGCCGCTCCAAGCTACTTAGCTGCTTGAGCCCAAAGTCTCATGTAACCCAATATAGCAAGTCTTTTTATTTTATTTTGTCTAATGGTATTATCTTTGGACCTTATTGCATGGGGTTAAAAGAGCAGCTTATCTTTCCTGAATTTAGTGCTAACTCAGGAGGCAGCTTGTTCCTATCACACATAAATCACCACCGAATCATCACCCGGGTCTGTCCTGGATGTCCAGGTCATCTAAGCCACTCCTGCAGACCCTTTTTGAAAACAGAAGCTGAAACAGCTTAAACAACCCAGGCTGCATCTGAGAGTGACCCAGGCAGCGATTTGGTAGTGATTTGTGTGTGATAGGAACCAGCAGCCCCCCGAATTAGCACTGAATTCAGGAAAGGTAAGCCACTATTTTGACCCCATGTGATAGGGTCCTCAGTTTATATCATTTTCCCTGCACTTTTTGTTGCTTTCTAAAAATATCCACATTCCACTCACCACCCAGGAGATGTATGCCTGAGGGTGTATCTACACTAGGTATTTAATCGAGGGCTAGCCCAGAGCATTATGCCCCACACTAGCCATGGAACAATGATGATGATAACCACACACACTGGATGTGGTGCGATGCCTTATTATTATGTGTGATATATATGAGGCCAGCTGGGATGACACTATATTGGCACTGCTGGCCCACTTGGTGCCACCAATGCCACTGCAGCAGCTTCAGCAGCCAAGTAGCTCCTTCTGAGAGCCAGACTGGTGCACTATCGCTTCTTCTGAGGTCAGAATGGGATGCCCTGCCATGTGATCAACAAGGGGGGCACTCTACCTCTTCCTCATTGATCATACAGGCTGTCACAAGAGTTCCTTCCATGAGGAAGTGGCAGCCGTGGCCTGTTTTTGGAGACACCTTTGCTGCTTCTTCATGGACAGAAGATCCCTGCAAGATCCTGCCCATTGCACTATAGCTTCTACTGGAGATATAAATGCATGATCAGACTCCTTGCAGACATTTTTGATGTCTGCATGCTCATATCCAGACAGACATTTTTGTCCTCAGCACCAGGCATGGTTTACATGGAGCTCTTTCCTGTGGGGAAGCAGGAGCAGCAGCAGCTCTGAAAACAAGTCATCCCCTTTCCTTGTGCCGCTCAGTACAGGGAAGGGGAATGGCATGGCTTTTTACATGTGGACCACTGACCAGGCTGAGTCAGACCCAGTTTAGCTGTCCGTATGCCAAAAGAACCCAAGATCACTCGAGGGTTTCTAGAAAATGCTGGGCTTTCCCCTGCCTTTGCTTAGTTTAGATCAAAGTCAGGTTGAGGGCTTTCAACTGAGCTAAGGAACTTTCAACTGAGCTAAGTTTTAAACGGAACATGTATAAGAAATGGAAAAATGGAGAAATCACGAAAGAGGAATTCAAACAAATAGCCAGCACATGTAGGGGTAAAGTCAGAAAAGCTAAAGCGCAGAATGAACTCAGGCTTGCTAGAGAGGTTAAGAACAATAAAAAGGGCTTTTTTGGATATGTCTGCAGCAAAAGGAAGAAGAAGGAAACAGTGGGGCCACTGCGTGCAGAAGATGGCAAAATGCTAACAGGGGACAGAGAAAAGGCAGAATTACTCAACACCTTCTTTGCTTCAGTCTTCTCAGAAAAGGCAAAGGGTGCTCAACCTAAGGATAATGGAACAGGAGACAGAATAGAGGAAATTCAGCACAGAATAAGTAAAGAGGTAGTACAGGAATACCTGGTTAACCTAAATGAATATAAATCTCCAGGACCAGATGAACTACATCCTAGAGTATTAAAAGAACTGGCAAATGTAATATCAGAGCCATTGGCAATAATCTTTGAGAACTCTTGGAGAACAGGAGAAGTCCCAGCAGACTGGAGGAGGGCAAACGTTGTCCCCATCTTCAAAAAGGGAAAAAAAGAGGATCCCAACAATTATCGTCCAGTTAGTCTGACATCAATTCCAGGAAAGGTTCTAGAGCAGAGAGTCTGTGAACACTTAGAGGCCAATGCCATAATCACAAAAAGCCAACATGGGTTTCAGAGAAACAAGTCATGCCAAATGAACCTGATCTCTTTTTTTGATAAAATTACCAGCTTGGTAGATGAAGGGAATGCTGTGGATCTAGTATACCTCGATTTCAGTAAGGCCTTTGACAAGGTTCCCCATGACATTCTTGCAAACAAGCTTGCAAAATGTGGGATAGACAAGTTAACTGTTACATGGATTTGTAATTGGTTGACTGGCCGAACTCAAAGGGTGCTCAACAATGGCTCCTTTTCATCCTGGAGAGAAGTGACCAGTGGGGTCCCACAGGGTTCTGTCCTGGGCCCAGTGCTATTCAACATCTTTATTAACAATTTGGATGACAGAATTGGGGGCATACTTATCAAATTTGCAGATGACACTAAACTGGGAGGAGTAGCTAATACCCCAGAGGACAGGATCAAAATTCAAAATGACCTGAATAGACTAGAAAGCTGGGCCAGTGCTAACAAAATGAAATTCAATGCGGAGAAATGTAAGGTTCTGCACTTAGGGCGGAAAAATGAAATGCACAGATATAGGATGGGGGACACCTGGCTGAATGAGACCACATGTGAAAGGGATCTAGGAGTCCAAGTAGACCATAAGCTGAACATGAGTCAACAGTGTGATGCGGCAGCTAAAAAAGCCAATGCAATTTTAGGCTGCATCAATAGAAGTATAGTTTCTAGATCAAGGGAAGTTATAGTGCCACTCTATTCTGCTTTGGTCAGGCCCCACCTGGAATACTGTGTCCAGTTCTGGGCACCACAATTCAAAAAAGATGTGGAGAAACTGGAGCATGTCCAAAGGAGGGCAACTAAGATGGTGAAGGGTCTGGAAACCATGCCCTATGAAGAACGCCTTAGGGAGCTGGGGATGTTTAGCCTGGAGAAGAGAAGGTTAAGAGGTGATATGATAGCCCTGTTTAAATATTTGAAGGGATGTCATATTGAGGAGGGAGGAAGCTTGTTTTCTGCTGCTGCAGAGACTAGAACGCGGAACAATGGATGCAAACTGCAGGAAAAGAGATTCCACCTCAACATTAGGAGGAACTTCCTGACAGTAAGGGCTGTTCGACAGTGGAACACACTCCCTCGGAGTGTAGTGGAGTCTCCTTCCTTAGGGGTCTTTAAGCAGAGGCTGGATGGCCATCTGTCAGGGATGCTTTGACTTGGAGTTCCTGCATGGCAGGGGGTTGGACTGGATGGCCCTTGTGGTCTCTTCCAACTCTATGATTCTATGATTCTATGATTCTATGAGGGCCAAACCCCACAATATCTCCTTGGAAGTAGCCTTGTACCGTGAGAATTGCCAGTATCTGCTTTGAGATGCGTTTGGCATTTTCCCCTAGTGCAGGCAAGCCCTGAATAGCTCAGGTGAAGATAAAAAGAATTCCTTCCCCAGTGGTGAAAAACCAAAACCAAATTCCAGCTTTTGGGATGGGGGAAAAACAGATCCAGTCTTGCAAAATATGTGTAATGTGTAAAATAATGCTCCTGATATATAAATAAAGGGAAAGTTCATCTATGTAGTGATGGCCTCTGGTGTTTGAAATGTAATATCAGGTATCGTGTACATCTACCTTAATAAGAATCTTAATAGGGGAACAAGCTGAGAAGTTGAACAGTGGAAGATTCAGGATAGATGAGAAGTGCTTTTTCAAACAGTGCAAAGTCAAACTGTGGAATTTGCTACTGCAGTAGGAATTTTAGCCCATAGTTTTTAACAAAATCCAACTTTGTAGAAGATGACCAGGGAGCTGCTGAGTCAAGATTAGGGATGAATCTATACTGTAGAAATAATGCAGTTTGACACCACTTTAACTGCCATGACTCCATCCAACTGACTCCTGGGATTTGTATTTTTGGGAGGCATCAACATTCTTTGGCAGAGAAGACAACAGACTTAATAGAATAATAGAATCCCAGATTTGGAAGACACCACAAGGGCCATCCAGTCCAACTCCCCTGCCATGCAGGAATACAGAATCAAAGCACTCCCAACAGATGGCCATCCAGCTTCTGTTTAAATACTTCCAAAGAACAAGACTCCAAAACAAACAAATGAACAAACAAAAATCAGGAGGAAGCCAATACAGAGCTGGAACTTCAATTTAAAATATCTGTCTTCTACCAGTTTTTGTTATCCTGACCATGACCAGAAAATATTTCTATTAAAAGAGGGAGAAAAATCCCCCAAGCTCTTACAAAAGCTTAGAAAAATTGGTTTTAAACACAACTGATGTGAACTTGCAAAAAGGTATATTTGGGGATTATTATTTTATTTTATTTTATTTTTGATGTTCACTAACTTATCAAAGGCACTGAAAAATGAGTGGGAATCATGTGGTACACTGAATGAATTGATCTCCACTGGGTTTCCAAAAGCTAGGATTGCATGTCTATTAGGATACTCAGTGATTGCTTTAAAAATGCCTTGTGATATCAAATGATTCAGCTCTTCCTTGCTCCACCCTTTCTCTTCTCACTTTCTGGCTCTTCTGCTGGCAGAGCTGCCAGCAGCAAATTGCTCTGTCCATCAGCAAATCTCTGAAATCAGTCAGCAGAGGAGGATTCTATCAACCAAAAAGTATTTCTGCCAACCAAAAGAAAAATTGTGCCAGCAAAAGAAGCTAGTGTATAATTCTAATCCTGTATAACCAGCTTTATATTGGGTTAGACGGTTTTGAAAAGAGATTGGATAAATAAATGAAGAATGGGAGTACTACTGGCTACTTTTTAAAAAGGACATTGGTTAAAATTTCCACCCTCAGTGAGAAATGTTTTTCAACATTTTGAGGTGCCCTGTTGAAAACTTGCCCAACACAGTAAGGTGTTTTGTTTTGTTTTTACCTCCTACACAAGAGCAAAATGATGATCAATTTCTCCAATCATTTTTATTGTATTTAGTGCAACAAAAAAAAGCAAATCAAAACCCTGTATTTATTTATTTATTTATTTATTTATTTAATATACTGCCTTTTTCCCATTTGGGACCCAAAGTGGCTTATACTATATGTTAAGACAAAATAGCTAAAACAATCTGTAATGAAAATTGTTAAAAGGAGATATTTAGTATCTTAATCTATTCTATTCTAGACTGAACAAACAGAAAAATAGGACTACTGATTTAAAAAAAATTCTGATCATGTCTTAAATCCATGCAACAAGGAACAACTGCAATTTGCACGCAATGTCCTTGTAGAATTTGCACCAAATTTCCCTTGGCAGATTCAGACACTTAAAATAATGCAAAGCCCTCTTGCCTAGAGAGAAGATAAATATTTGAGGCTGTTTATTGTCATTACCATTACCATTATTATTATTTGTTTTCCATTAGAACAAAGCAAATCGGGCATTATGTTCCTAGCTATTAATACAGAGAGACACTGCATTCGACAAATACAGGTATAGATTTTAATTAATTGTTAAAATGTTTATATCCTGCCCTCTATCGAAATATCTCAGGGAGATGTACAATAAAAAATGATGCATTGAAAACAATATAAAAATTTAAAAAAGTTTTTAGAAGACTAAAACTACATTAAGAATTGAAAGAAAAAAGAAATCAGATTAAACCAAAGCAATACTGATGGACCCAGTGTGATGTATTGATCTGAATGTGGGATTTGGATTCTGGGAGACCAGGTTTTGAATTCTGGCTCATCCCACTGAAACCCATCTTGGGCAAGTCACATGCTCTCAGACCCAGAGGAAGGCAACGGCAAACCTACTTTTATTACGTTTTGAAGAGTCACCCACCACACATTAGAGTTGACTTGAAAGCCATTAACAACAAATACAGATATTTCTTTCTGTTCTATGCAATGGTCCTATACATCAGTTGCTGGTAGGACTGCCAGACCACAAACTGGTTACAGCTCCTGTACCTTTAATGGTTGAGTAGAAGGGGGAATTTCAGCAGGTGGTACTTTTCACTCAACCAGGTAACAAGCAACACCTGCTGAAATTTCCTCTTTTACACAACCATTAAAGCTACAAGAGCCATCTCCAATTTTCAGTCTGGCAACTTGAGGAATATGAGCAGGCAACTGCAGTTGGTGAGGGCATAGACTCAACTGGTTGGCTACTGAGGGGAACAGAATGCTGGACTAGATAGGGCTAATCCAGCATGGCTTTCCTTAGGATCCAACAGATGACAGAATGTATTCTATCTTTGGATGTCCTTATCTCAGCATTTCTTCATCCCTATTCCAAAACACGAGAGCCAGTGTAGTGTAGTGTAGTGGTCTGAGCATTGGACTATGACTCTGGAGATCAGGGTTTGATTTCCTGCTCAGCCATAGAAACCCACTGAGTCACATACTTACTTAGGGGAGTCACATACTCTCAGTCCTAGAAAACCCCATAAACAAACAAACAACAAACAGCTTCATTTATATACCGCTTCATACCCTTAAGGAGTGTCTAAGCGGTTTACAATTGTAAGCTATTTGCCCCCCAACAATCTGGGTACTCATTTTAGCGACCTCGGAAGGATGCAAGCCTGAGTCAAGCTTCAGCCCTTTGCTGGTCTTGAACTCGCCACCTTCTGGTTTTGAGTGAGTGGCTGCAGTACAGGCATTTAACCACTGTGCCACCAGTTAAGGAAGAGGTTTTCCTTAAGGTCACCATAATTTGGAAATGACTTGAAAGCACACAGCAACAAATTTCACTGGGCTGGTGGGTTCAAGAAAAGTGGCAGCTTGAATCTCTTATCTATGTGGAGAATATTAGGAACTGGGCTATAATTTGTAACGAGAGCTAGCAGGGATTTTCACCAGCCACAAAATATAGATTAGATTCTGAGTTGGTCTTTTAATCCCACCCCCTGCAATTTTATTAAGGTTTGTTTAGAGGCTGATACCTTTACCTGTAAGTATAGATCAGGTAGTCTGGCACAAAACTTTCAAACTGGCTAATCAATTACCACAAAGTCAACTGTGACAAACGCCCCTCCTTATCAATAGCAAATTGCCCAGAGACCTACACGTAGTTCCCGATCTAATTCCTACCTTCTGATCTGCCTTTCCCAGGTTTGCTGATACAGTCTAAAGTCTTCCAACCACAGAAGTTCCTTTGATGCATCTGTGAGAAAAAAAGTGTTGCAAGGCTTCTAAAAGATGTGCCAACTAGAGCAGCCAGAATACAAACTGGAGATAAATGCTGTTGTACCTTTAATGGTTGCAGAGAAGAAGGAATTTCACCAGGTGCTTATTGTTACCTGGTTGTGTGACAAGCAGTAACTGCTGAACATCTCTCCACTGCACAACCATTAAAGATATATTTATAAAGATAGAGAGGCCTTTTGCAACTTTCAGTCTGGCAACCCTAGCCACCACACTCAAACTATTCATGAAGTTTTTAGTAATACGAGTAACTCATATACCAAACACACACACACACACACACACAAATGGGATATATTTGTCCTGCATTCACTTAATATCTGATTATGTTGAGCCTTTCTCTTTCTGGAATCCTGTAGTTGTTATTATTGCTGCATCAATTTGTTACTACATTCCCATCAACTGGCTGCAAAACAGCTTTCTAACAATAGTTACAGACTGCAGCAGAAGCAGCAGCTTTATTGTGGGCGGTGTCAAAATATTTACAATGCAGAGATAATTATCCTTTCCTACCTGCAATTACTGTCTTTAATTTTCTGATTCAACATGCCGCTTTCAGGCTACATGGCATCCCATGGCGCCAAGTGACGTGTCTGTGTTTAAAGTATTGTAGGTTGAGAGAGCATAAACGCCCAAAAGTCTGCCTGGTAAGAGAACCCCAAATGCTGAATTACTCCTTTGTTAAAACATCTGTCAAATATTAGGTAGCATTTTAGGTTCTTTTCCTAGTGGGTTAATGGCTTTCCAACATTCATAATTACCAAAGCATCATAAATCTATGTATGCTTTAGAGCCCACAGCTTGATTTGTCTTCACAGCAACATGGAGGCATAGGGCACTGTTGTTCCTATTTTACAGAAAAAGAAATTATAATTGATCAAAGTGTTTTCTAGTCAAGTTTTATTCCAGAACAGAAGCAACCATAAGGTTGTATACCAACACAACACAGACCTCTGAGCTCTACACCTGGAGATCTAACTGCCACAGATCCACCATGGAAAAGATGCTTGTACCCTCCACCTAAAAAGCACAAATAGTTTTTAATTGCAAAACAACAACAGCAGCCCATAGTACCTCTTATTTTTAACATTCTGTTTAAGGACCTGTTCACACCACACAGTTATAGCACCATGATTCCACTTGAACTGCTGTAGTAACATCCTATGAAGTTGAGATGTCTTAGCCAAAGGTTCTGAGGCTTCACTAAACTAACCATGTCTGAAACAGTATACACACACTTTTGTATCACAGTCAGCACTCCATATCCATGGATCTTTTTTCCACAGCTTCAAGCATCTACAGCCTGATAGTATTCAAAAATATATAAATTCCAAAAAGGAAAAACTTGATCTTGCCATTTTATTTAAGAGACACCATTTTACTATGCCACTGTACTCAATGGGACTTTAGCAACCACAGATTTTGGTATTCATGGGGACTCCTTGGAACCAAACTCCAGCAGATACCAAGGGCCCACTGTATTAGAGAAAGAAAGAGAGCATGGGGCGGGGGGGGGACTTTCAAAAAGGTGGGGGGGGGAGAAGGCACACCTATTTAAATATAATATTCATGGGATAATTTATATGTCTAAATGCAAATTTAGAAATAATCACTACTGTTTAAATATAAATTTCACCATGGTTGGGAAGACTTTGATCAGGTGACTTGTGGGCCAAGTCAGTCAGCTCTCCAGGTGCTAACTCTTTGTGGGCAGCTTTAACTCTTCTACTTCTTAAAGAAAACAAATTGCACAGACAATCCTGATCAATCCTTTGTTTTTCCACTCTTTCAGCTCCGTTAAAAGTGTCTCAGAATCTTGGAAGAACAGACAAGCTAGGGGAGATGGCAATAGCAATAACAAGTACTTTTGTATACTGCTTATCAGTGTGCTGAAGCACTCCCTAAGCGGTTTACAAAGTGTAAGCTAATTGCTCCCAAAAATTTGGGTATTCATTTTAGCAACCTCGGAAGGATGCAAGCCTCAGTTGAGCTTGAGCCCTTTTGCTGGTATTGAACTCACAACCTTATGGTTTGTGAGTGAGTGGCTGCAGTACAGGCATTTAACCACTGTGCCACCAGGACTATCTGTTCATAAACCTACTGTGAATGGCAACATTCTACCTCTTTATCTCCCCCCCTCCCCCCAGAACACTGAGCTAACTGAATGCAAACTACAGTTGCACTTTGCATTCATAGTTTTTTGTGGGTTTTTCGGGCTATGTGGCCATGTTCTAGAAGAGTTTATTCCTGATGTTTCGCCAGCATCTGTGGCTGGAATTTTCAGAGAATGCTGGCCTGGAAGTGAGTGAGGTATATATACTCTGTGGCCCTAGGTAGGGATGAGTGATTTCCATGTTAATCTGTGTATTGTTCTGTTGTTGATGGCAGGGCCTCAGGGTGGGAGGATATGTAAAGAGGATTAGCATCTACTTAATTAGTCGTCATTGTCTGCTTGGAAAGCCCCTGACCCTGGGTGGTTTTCTCATTTGCATTTGCTGATTCCTGATTTTGTAGGACTGGTAGCCAAACTTTGTTCACTTTAAGGGTTTCTTCTTTTCTGTTGAAGTTGTCCAAGTGTTTGTGGATTTTAATGGCTTCCCTGTGCCTTCTGACCTGATAGTTGTGGGCATGGTCCGGAATTCCAGTGTTTTCAAACAGCATTTTAAGGCCAGGATGGTTTATAATGTGTTCTGCTACTGCTGATTTTTCCGGCTGACCCAATCTGCAGTGTCTCTCATGTTCATTGGTGTCAGGAATAAACTCTTCTAGAACATGGCCACATAGCCCCCGAAACCTACAAAAAGACTTGGAAAGCCAACCATGAAAGCCTTCGATTTCACAGTTTGCATTCAGTTTGCAGCAAATGAAGTAAGCAGAGAAGATAGGGGGAAAGTGGGAAGAAGATGGAGAAACAGGGACATTTTAAAAGCAGCTGAAAAAGTGGCAAGACCGAAGATTAATTGGGACTGTACCTGCTATCTTGGGATAGCTGGAGGGTATACACTTGCTCATTTTATCCTCACAACAACACTGTGCATTAAAGTTAGACCAGCAAGAGATGTGTCTGGCCTCAGGGGTGGATTTGTCCCTCCTCCTGTTTTATTAGAACTTGTTGCTTTTATTTACAACTTCTGAAAGAGCTTTATTTCTGTGTAGGCACAGATCTATGGTTCCTCAGTTTTCAAACTGCCTCAGTACTACACAGTTATTCTCCTTATATGTAGTTTTCTGAATGCCTTGAAAGCATACAAATAGACCTGACTGCTGTATTCATGAGCTCTGTCATAGCCGCATGGGTTAATTCCTCTGAAAGGGACATCACCTAATGATTTAAATTCTTCTTGGAAGCAAACAAAGGGATGGGGTTGAGGATGGTTTGGAATTATCAGTTTGGCAATACATTCTGGCAGTCAGTGGTTTCAATTACATTAAATGGAATCAATCCCTTCATCTTAATGAGGGCCATTCCTATTCCACTTATTCAAGTGTACAGTCTAAAGATGATGAGCACCATCAAGAGAAAGTCAAGGACTGTTGTATTCCTAGGCACATTTAGCTGAGAGAAACCCTCACTTAACACAACGGAACTTGCATCTGAGTAAATATGAATGCAATTGCACTCTAAGGCAGTAATTCTGTGTACAGTTACTTGGCTAAATGTACAGTTGAACCCAATGAGACAGGGTTGCTTCTGAACAGACAGGAACAAAGGTAAGCTGAAATTAGATTTCATCAGACTGAAATCAATGGAACTCAAATCTACAGCAAAAACTCAGTCTTTTCAATTTCATTCCCAACAGTTTAACAGTCATTTGTCTCCTCCAGATAATAATAATAATAATAATAATGATGATGATGTTTATTTATAACCCGCTCCTCTAATAACTCGGAGTGGGGTACAATAGAATTTAAAAAATACAAAGTAAAACAGCAATCGTATCCCTCCCATACCAGCCCCCTCCTCCTTCTTTGAAAAAGATAGAAAACCTTAGGCCCTTTGGTCAAATACAGACCCCTAGTGCTTTTAGTCCAGGCTTCCAGGCTGTTCTCAAGCCTTGTTCCCTTGTTACCCTCACCCAAATGACAATGTCTACTTAATATTTTGGGGAAATCTATTAGCTCAGAAGGGGCCTGTGAGAGGTTAGGCAACTTACAATAACCTTTGCACCTATATATGCCAGTACTATCTGCAAGAGACTCCAGTTTTGATGAATAAAAAGTTTTATTTAGAAAACTGCAAAGGTGCATGCAAACACAATACCAAGGAAATTTCAAGAAGCATTCATAGCTGACAGAAAGAAAAGTGTGAAATGTTGGATTGCAAGAAATCAGGAGTTATAGGAAGTGGTAATTACTATTACTGAAGAGGAGGTTCTATGGAAGACAGAGTGGCTCAGATTTAGGAGCTTATAGCATAGGCCCTGGGAAACGGAAATGGCATGGAATGAAAGGGGGCAAGAAGGGAACTGAACAGGGAAAGGATGCATTTTATTGCACCGGAGAATGCTGCCAATGCTGCCGGAAGTCCCCAATCCATTCGCCATCCATCCCACAGAGGCCGATTTTCAAAAACAATTTTTGAACAGTTCTTGAAAATGGGCCTCTGTGGGATGGATGAGGAATGGATTGGGGACTTCTGGCAGCATTGGTAGCATTCTCTTGTGTGGTAAAATATATCCTCTTCCCATTCTGTTCCCTTCCCGCCCCCTTTTGTTCCATGCCATTTCCATTGCCCAGGGCCCATGCAATAAGCTCCTGGGTCTGAGGGCTAGACAGAGAGCAGACCTCTGGTTTGTAGTGACAGAACTTCAGTCTGTAGCAATGAATTAGCCATGTGTGGGTCCAATATTTATATCTGATATCTAGCCTTGTGGGGTGCTTGGTGCCATCATGCAATGTAAGAAAAACTTGATGGTCTACCCAGGGAATTGACAACAAGCTTCTAGAATGACTGATCACTTTAACTTTGGAATAACAAAACATTGATTGGATTTGAGACAACCCCTGAATGGATGGATGGAAAAAGTAAATAAGGAGATAGCTTGGGGGTGAGAAAGAAATATTGGGGAGGGGGGCATTTTGAGTTTAAAAAAATGTTTAAAAACCCTCTGAAGTCCAGTGAGGGGCACCAAGGTATATACCCTAGATAGTTTTAGATTGACCCCCCCCCCCCAAAAAAAAAAAGATTAAAAAATGGTGAGGAAGTCAATTCAATGAGGAAATCTTGTTGATTTCTGAAGTGGGAACTGTGTAATGTTGGAGGGTATGTATTTACCTTGAAAGAAGTTCCCATACAGATCTGATCTTACTTTTTTCTTCTTCCTCTTCATAAAACCATCTCTGTCTGTGACTGTCGCCCCAGAAAGTGAAACCTGAAGCACTGAAAATAAGAAAGAAAAATATGCCCTATATGCAATTTATTCCCCAATAGTAGCAAGTCAGAATGGAAAGGGGAGTGAAACCTACTCCCATTTACATCTGATTTGTGTTCTGCTGCACTGAGTAGTGGGACATCTTCCAAATGCTGTCATTTCAACTGCAAAATGCCAAATTTAAATATTGCTAGTCCAGTCATAATTCAACACATTTGCCAGTAAAGAACCGGATATGAGAAAGCTGGGCAGAAAGAGTATAAATTGCATTGAATTTCCTGATTGTACATATGTCGACTGTGCTGTTTGCAGTATGCAGTGTCAGCTGGAGATTATTCCTCATTTTTTTATTGCTGATAATGCCAGAGATGCATTAACAGCATTAATAAAAAGGTCCTGACTTCTGCAATGAAAGCACTCCTGACCCAAGAGGATGCAGGCAACAGCTAGAATATGTTGAAGTTTACATATCCATCCACACCAGCTTCTTTTCCAAAATACTGGCATTTCCTGAGATACTTCCTGGCCATAAAGCTGATGCCAATAAATCCACCACACCTTTTCATCTCCTGGCTTCTCTTATAGCCTCTTGGAATGGTACTCAACAAAAAGCATGAGTGAACCCTAAGGTGCTTACAATGAAGAAATGCACACAAGACAACAGAGGACGGGGAAAGAAGCGGGTATAAGGCAAAGTATATGTAATTTTTCAGTTTCACAGAGCAGAGCTTGAAAAATTACTTTTTTGGATTACAATCTAAGGTAGCAGATTACCATGTGTATGTAGCTGGATCTGTAGGCTCCTGTCCCTGATGCTATTTAATATTTATATGAAGCCACTGGGAGGCATAGAGCTCAGTGTCGTCAGTACGCTGATGACACTCAGATATACTTCTCCATGACCAGATCATCTGCCCAGACCTCAGATGGTGTTTCTCATCTCAGTGACTGTATTGCAGTGGTAATGGATTGGATGAGGGAAAACAGATTGAGGCTAAATCCTGACAAAACTGAGGTACTGACAGTCACCGGCCCAAAACCAGGTCTGGGAATACATCTTCCAGTCCTGGATGGAGTCACACTCTCCTCACAGGACTCTGTTCGCAGTCTGGGGGTACTTCTAGACTCATCATTTCACATGATGTGTCAGGTAAATGCGGTGGTCAGAAGTGCCTGTTATCAGCTTCGGCTGATCCACCAGCTGTGCCCTTTCCTGGAGATGAAGGACCTGGAAGCTGTGGTACATGTGCTGGTCACCTCACGTCTGGATTACTGTAATGTGCTCTACATGGGGCTACCTTTGTGCCTAACCCAGAAACTTCAACTGGTTCAAAACATGGCAGCCAGGCTAGTCACTGGAACATCAAGGAGTCAGCATATAACACCAGTGCTTAAATCTCTCCACTGGCTGCCGATCAGTTTCCAAGCACAGTACAAGGTGCTGACTTTGACTTTTAAAGCCCTACATGGATTGGGTCCAACTTATTTTATAGACTGCCTCCTCCCATATGAGCCCCTCGTACTCTTCGGTCCTCTGGGAAGAATCTGCTTCAACCTATAAAAACTAGGCTGTCCCAGATCTCCCAGAGGGCCTTTTCTGCTAGGCTGTGGAACGACCTGCCGGATGAGATGCGTCTTATTACAACCTTGGAAGGCTTTTAAAAAGCAACCAAGACACACCTCTTCTGGCAGGCCTTCCCGGATAGTAACTAATTTTCCACCGTATGATGACTCCCCCCGCCCCCATCCGGCCGCCTACATGGGACTTTGAATGAATATATATTTTAAATCTTGATTCTTTTAATTAAGATTAGTTTAATACGGTTTTAAGGGGAGGGAGGTGGGTATGTTTGGAGGATTTTAACTCTATATGTTTTTAACATGTTGTACCCTGCCCCGATTGCTCGCTCAGAGGGAAGGGTAAGAAATAACAACAACAACAACAACAACAACAACAACAACATACTTCTGACTTCCATCAGAAAGGAAAGGCATTGAATCACAGGAAGAAAGGTCAGGGGGCTGACACCCTTTTTCCTGCCTGAGATAGTTGCCTCACTCTGCTTGTAGGCTACATGATGGCACCCAGAGAGATGTCTTTCCACCAAGAGGAAAGGCACAGAAGCATATCTTTGCTTCTATGCAAGGTACTACACTGAGAAAGAAAAGAAAAAAAATGAAACAATCAGATATAGGATGGGTGATAGCTGCCTTGACAACAGTACATGTGAAAGGGATCTAGGAGTCTTAGTAGACCACAAGATGAATGTGAGTCAACAGTGTGATGCAGCAGCTATAAAAGCCAATATGATTCTAGGTTGTATCAATAGGAGTTTAGTGTCTAGATGAAGAGTAGTAAAAGTACCATTCGATTCTGTTTTTTTGAGGCCTCACCTGGAATAATGGCCTGATCTAGATTGGCAAAAAGAAGTGTGTTCATGGCTGCATGAAAGTCTAGCCTTTAGATGAGAAAAAGGGAAAGTGTGCCATGAAAATGCTTTTTTTTTTTTTTTTGCGTTTTAGGGGAGAAGAAGCGGTGCTGGTTTTCCCAGCTTCTTTTTTAAAAACTGTGGAACAGCACAGCTCAATCTAAAGGCTGCGGTGCAGCTGCTAAGCATTAAGGAAAAGGCAACTTCATATCACACTTTCCTGCCAATCTAGAAAGCCCCAATGTGTCCAGTTCTGGGCACATTTTTTAAAAGACCTAGACAAGCTGGAGCATGTCCAGAGGCTGGTGACCAAAATAGTGAAAGGTCTGGAAATCATGCCCTGTGAGGAGTGACTTAGGGAGCTGGCTATATTTAGCCTGGAGAAGAAAAGATTTTGGAGTGACATGACAGTCATGTTTAAACATTTGAAGAGATGCCATATTGAGCATACATCATCCCATCTTTTCAGCTGTTTTTAAAATGTCCCAGTTTACCCCTCCTTCTCCTTTCCCCCTTTCTTTTGCCTTACTTCAATTGGTGCAAAACAAGTTCAAAGTAGAAAAGTAGTTTCTCTTCAATTAACCCAGTCAGGGGGAGAGAAGAGGACTGTGGACTCTGCAACCACTTCTAGCTTGTGTGTTGTTCTTCATTAATAAATTTTGCCATGTTGAGCACACTCCAATGTTGCTTGCCCAAACATGTTCTGGTATTCATCTGTGAAATATCAGAGAGTATGAAGATATATAAGAGGAAAGGTCAAAGGACCATTTGCACCATATAATTTAAGAACTATATTCCAGTTTAACTGCCAGTTGGCTAGGCACTAGAGTTTTTTTCTCTCTGTTAGTACTAAATAAGCCTAAAAAGAAAACCCTGTAAATTCCCAGGATTTCATAGAACTAAATTGTGGCTGTTAAAGTGGAATCATACAGTTCCAACTGCACAGTGTGACTGTGTGGGTTGCCTCCTCCTCAAGGCAGCTGACTCATTCTGCCTCTGTCTATGGGCCACATGATGGGTCAGTAGATCATGAGACAAAAGGGCCTGTCTCTTCTATAGTCCTTAATGTGAGGGGGAGGAATCCAAGGGTGATAACACTGTCTTTAAAAGTTTTCCAATTGCTTAGACTCTGGAATTTTTCCTTGATTGGCATATGGTGTGCATCTGTGGTTGATGCTTAAGGTACCATGCTTAATGATACTTCAGGTGTTGTTTCTTGTCACACCATTCTTGTCATATCACCAGAGCCCCCTGCTGTGACAACATATCTTCATTTCAGGTTTTGGCACTGAAATCCTAGAGCCTGCTATAGACCTGACCTGGCAACCCTACTACTAGTGCACTTCCAGCAGAAAAGGAAAGAGGTACAAGAGGAATGGTCAGCCAAATCTTTTGCCTGAGGTTCCTGCCTCATTTTGCCTTATGGTTGTGACAGGCCTTGGTCTCCCAGAATTCACTCTGACACAGACTGCAGCAAGACCAATATTTCTGGTGCTCCCTTTGTTGGTTGATTCTATCAGCTGGTTCCTCCTGGGTTAGTAGCTTCACTATCACCCTCTGGCCATCTGTAGTGAAGGTGTTTGATGAGTGTATAAGTGTTGTGAACTCTCAGTCTCTCAGTCCACCCACAACCTATTTGCAACTGTGGCAGCCCTACAGGACTTTTAATTCCACCATTGCCACCAAATTATTGTGTGGTGATCCTCTTTTCTTTCACCACTAAGTCTCTCTAAGATGACACAGCACCCCTGAATCTCTTAGATTAGGTAGCGTGGTTTGTTTCACACGGAGGCCAAGTTGTATTTGAAACACTAATAAAAGTTTATTTATAAAATACAAAAAGTAAGCTATAAAGTACACTTAAAGTTGTTAATTTGTCTTGTTGCTTAGTTGCAAAAGGTTCTTTTAAAGTATTAATATAAATACAGCCACTCAGGCAATCTTATCTCCAGTGCTGAGACCAAAATCTTGGTCTTTATATAGTTTTTAGGGCTTTATATTTATTTTTTTATTTAGAGCTTCAGCTTTAGGGCTGAAGAGTGGCGTAATAATAATAATAATAATAGTAATAAAAATCTTTCTTTAAACCATTGGTTTGTTCTGAGCCTCTCTCTACTAGACTCCCCAAGCCTATCCAGTCCTTCTCTGCACTCTTAAGACCCCTCTGTGGTCTCTAAACACCATCAAAATGTTCCCTCAGGAACCCTAAGAGCACACCTTCCCTTTGATGTGACTCTTTCCTCAAAAAACCCAAAATGAGAACCCCACTTTTCACTCTCTCTGCAAGGCCCTTTTATAGCCCTGCCCAGCCAGCTTCTCATTGGCTGGTCTCATGTTGTTCTATGACTGGCTGATAAATTGGCCTGTTCACTACACTAAGTTCCTCCTTTCTCCTGGAAAGTGGAAACTGCCAATGTGGTGCAAAGAATACTATGTCAGGGTACCAAGGCCTCTAGTGCCCAGCAGAAGATGCTCACTTCAGCCCCATGCTAGATTTTACCACTTTCATTTCTACAAGAAAGTGGATACACTCCTAGGCAATTATCACATCATCATTTAGTGCATTGTAAAGAGAAACAGAGAGAGAGAATATATATATATATATATATAGTTATCTTATAGCAAAGATGCAAAAGCAAAGATGATCATTACCATAAATGTGTGTTATAAATACAGATTAAAAGCCAAGATATTGTGCTGTTTATATCTTGCAATAAAGAAGACTCTTCCTTTTACTTTGTTCTTCTTATGCAAGTCAATTAAAAATGCCCTCCTACTGAGATATAATTTTCTTTGCTCATTTCCTCTTCTCCCTCATCATAAACCTTTTCTTGCACAACCAATTTCACTTCGGGCTCTTCAGCTTTAAGTCCACAACTTGAATTACATTACATGTCTTTAGTGAAGCAATTGGCAGAGCTTGGGACAGAAGATAGTTTATAAGACACTGAGCATCTTTGGAGAGGGGTTTCTCAGAGAAGGCTTTACTGTCTTATGCCATCCCCATCCTTGTATGGGAGACATTCTTGGGAAAGGATTGGAAGAACCCAAAGGGGACAGAAGTTATGTTTGTCTGTGTCTGTGTGTTTATGTGCGCATTCCTTCAGGTGTCCTATTGAGTTGTGGTGTGACCCAATGAATTCCATAGGATTTGCTTTGACAAAAGGTGGTTGCCATTTCCTTCCTCTGAAATATACTCTACAGCACTTGGTGTGCCTTGTTGGTCTTCAAGTATTGTCTGCTAGGAAGTGCAAATCTGCAGTAGCCAGCTACAGTTATTAAAGACCATTGTCACCCTAAACTTTTATTATAGGAACTCCATTACATATAAGAAAGCTCTCTGAGACTATTGGCTAAACAAATCTAGAACAAGAAAAGGGGAAGAAATGTAGAAAAAGAGTAGATAGAGTACTAAGACTTTTTCTGGGGTGTGTGTGTGTGTGTGTGTGTTGTCTTTGTTATGGTGTTGTTTCCTTATATGTTTGCTCTCCCCTCATTTTAAGTTTAAAAAAGAACAAGAAAAGGACTAAGTTAAGTTCTACCTTTGGAGCAGTAAAAGAGCTAAAAGGCACTGGAGAGAAGAGGTGGAGTGATCCCTAAGAATATCAGTCTAAGGGACTGTTCAGAGTGGCAGTTTGGGCCAGCTTGGGGGCAGAGTTGGGGCGTAGTGTCTCCATGACTCATGCCCCGGCTCGGCCCCCAGGATGGCATGATGCCATGCACTGCACTGCATGGCACGCGGCATCACGGTGCTCCTCTGGAGCTGCGTACAGATGATGCAGCACCAAAGGAGTGCCGCCAACCTGCAGCAATGCGGCTCTCACATCCTGCAAAGGCCAGATCAAGGCTGCGGCATGCAGTTGCCATGGCCCCAGTCTGGCTGAAACAGGGCCAGCTGCATGCCACCCCTTCAGGAAGGTCTGTACAGCTCTCAAGAGAGCTTAGGATAAGACATGCTGAGATTTTAAGTCACTGAAACACCCATTACCTAACTCTCTATGACAAGGGAGGCATTGAAAGAAAAACAGCAATGGAAGCTCCTGAATTGTGTTCTCTTTTTGCAGGACCACACACCTGTTCACAGGGCTGGCAGGAAGATGGGTTTATTTTTGAAGAATTTGGGATTTGAGTGCATAGACCATCCAGCCTATCAGATCTTGCTCCATCTGACTATTACCTGTTCCAAACTTTAAAAATAATTTGAAAGGAAGTAATTTTTTTAATGATTCAAAGGTGATAGCAGCTGCAGAGCAGTATTTCAGAAAGCAGACTTTTTTTTCATTTTTCTTTTCTTTTCTGGAAGGGTTAAAGAAACTTGAGAAAAGATGTGCCAAGTGCATCAAACTTCAAGGTGAATATATGGAATTGCACGTAAGTTTCATGGCTCTAGGTGTTCCCTTCTTGGTTAGGCCAAGAACTTTTCAGCACTTCCTTGTAAGTGGCTCCTGATTCCAATCATAGTGAAAGATGCTCTTCTATCATCAGTGTTAAAGAAAGAGTGAACTGGCCAGACCAGTTAGCTTTAATACTTGTAAAGTGAAAACACTATGTTCTTCACCCCAGGCCAGCCATGCAAGTAATGCAATATTGCTATTACAAACATGGACCACTTTTATGCCACTTTAACCAACATGGCTTCTCGATAGCATCCCAGCTTCTTGATAGCATCCCAGTTTGATATGTTTAATTAATGATTGCTTGGGTACTGGTATAAGCCTCTCGGCCTGGGAATAAAAAAAAGAAATATCCCAAGAACTCACAATGCTACTTGGTGCATTTCATCCTATTCCATTCCTACTTACTCTTCAAATGCTTCTTTAGGATAGTAGGTCTTAAACTGAGAACCTTGTTGCAGTGGCCACACTCTGGCCTGCTCTTGACAACCAGAGCTGTCCTAATGGTTCCTCTCAGTCGTCCTGCACATGGGCCAAAAATAAGGATGCAAATTTTTGCTTTTTTTATTTCCCCCTTTGGCCAGAATTATAAGAGGGTGGTTTATTTGTTTGATTGTTTTTGCATTTTTCAAAGTTTTTTTTTTAAGTAATACTCTTTTTAGAAAAAAAAATGGTTACATAAAAATATGGGGTTTGGGAACCAACACTTGTCTTGTTTTTTTAAAACAAACAAACAAACAAACTTTTTAAAAAAACCAACAACAACATTCTGTGCAGGAAAACATCTATCTCCCCCCCCCCCCCAAAATAGGTTGTTTTTACAGGAAAACCTCAGATTTATTTTGCAAACAACTTTTGTGCAAAGATAATAATATTTTAATAATAATAATAATAATAATAATAATAATATTTATTTGTATTTCCCGCCTCTCCCCATGGATTGAGGCTGGATTCCAACAGATTAAAACATTAAAAATCATCATACAATGTGCAATACATCATTATGTGCAATTAAAATCTAAAAATCCCATTAAATTCACTAATTATCTATTAATTGTCATGGTTATCTGTCTAATTTGCTGCTGTCATTCGTTAGTCACTCATGACTGTCATATCATATCAGGTGGATAGGCCCGCCGGAAGAGATCTGTCTTTAGTGCTTTTTTAAAAGTATCTAAGGTAGTAATAAGACAGATCTCTTCCGGCAAGTCGTTCCAGAGTTTTGGGGCCATGGCAGATGTTGACATCAATCTTGTGTTAATGGATTCCAATAAATTTTTCCCTGATGTTCTCAGGGTGCAGGGCGGATTGTATAGGGAGAGGCGTTCCTTCAAGTAACTTGGGCTTGAACCATATAGGGCTTTAAAGGTAATGACCAACACTTTGTATTGTGCCCAGAAGCTAATTGGTAGCCAGTGTAAAGATTTTAATATTGGGGTAATATGTTCTGTTCTTGATGCTCCGGTCAGCAATCTGGCAGCCACGTTCTGGACTAACTGAAGCTTCCGAACTTGGTACAAAGGTAGCCCCATGTAGAGCACATTGCAGAAATCCAAACGAGAGGTTACCAGTGCGTGTATCAATGTTTCAAGGTCCTCTCTGCTCAGGTAGGGATGCAACTGGTGTATCAACTGTAGCTGGTACCACGCGCTCCTGGCTGTCGCCTCCACCTGAGTCAGTTGGAGCGACGAGTCCAGGAGCATGCCCAAGCGGCATACTTTGTCCTTTAGGGGAAGTGCGACTCCATTTAGAACAGGTTGTGAGATCTCCATCCCCGGGCAGGGAGGGCCTATCGCAAGTACCTCCGTTTTCTCTGGATTCAGCTTGAGTTTGTTTTCTCTCATCCTGCCCATTACCAACCCCAGGCAGGCATTTAGAGAAGAGATGCCATCCTTGTTCACTGCACCAGTCGCAGACATGGAGAGATATATTTGAGTGTCATCAGCATATTCAGCATATTCAGATGTCCAGAATGATGAAAAATCCTGTGATTATCGGCCATTTTCATGGCAGGTTCTTTCACTGTGTCAGGAAAAATTTTCTTGTCAAGAAATATTGTGAGAGGTCTTTTGCCCCTTTAGCCACAGCACTGAGATCTTCAGGAGAGGCCCTTCTTTCCACCCCACGAATTAGGTTTTGGTAGGGACATGATACATCACCTTATTGATGACTTCCCCTAGGCTCTGGAATTCCCTTCTTACAGAAGCTACAACAGCCTCTTCTTTACTCTCCTTATCTTGGCAGGAGGCAAGGGAAGCTGAGGCTGAAGGCTCCAAGAGACCAGCACCCATCATCCACCGGCCCCACCCTTCTGGCCTGCTTTAAAAGCCTTGCAAGCAGAAGAGAGACTGAAGGAGGCAAGAGAGAGGAAAGCACCTCTGTTTTTTATTATTATTAGTGTTTAATGATTGTATTCTAGTTAAGGGATAAGGGACTGAATTTTAGTTGTATATATTATGTTTTATTTAGGTAATTTAGATATTTTATTTATTTGCTTATGCAAATAGTTTAAGTATTTTATGTAATTGTTTATGTAATTTTGTTTAATGATGGTTGTATTTTAGTTAAGGGATGAGGGATGGAATTTTAGTTTGTATATGTTATGTACTGTTTAGGTATTTATTTGCTTATGTAAATCATTTATGCATTATGTGTTTTTTATGTAATTTTGGAAACCACTTTGATCTTTTTTGGAAAGGCAGTATATAAATAAATTATTATTATTATTATTATTATTAATTTATTTATTTACTTTTAAAAAAACCTGACAAGCTTTTAAAACTTAATGTTTTAAAGGAAACATCTTTTAAGAAGCTGCTGTCTTATTGTAATTTTACAGATAATAATGATAATGATAATAATAATAATTTATTTCCTGCCTTTCCTCAAGGCAGGCTACAACATGTAGATGCTTTTAATCCTTTTTTAAGTGTATGTTTTAAATTGTCTTAATATTGTTAATAATTTAATTCTATGTTACTGTTGACCAATTTGCATGTTTTTAACTGTTTTTAATAAATATTTTAATTTTTAAGAAATATTTTAATTTCTAGTTGTAGGGAAAGGGCAGGGAAGAAATTAAGGTGGTGATGATCAGGTGGCAGCAGAAATCGATGAAATCTTGGATATTGTGGCAAGCTGGTGCCCTACTAGCTGAGATTTAGATTTGTACACAGTCTTTCCTTCTTGCTGGAGCTGAGCATCCCAAAACTTGAAAATCTGTACCTTTGCTTCCCATCTGGAAATAACACATGAAAACTGGAGGCCTGAGATCTGGCAACCCTAACTGATGGGAGGAATCTGACCAGAGAGTGGAGAGAAGTGGCCATGTTTTATAGTATTTTTATGTTCAGCGAAAGTGTTCTTTCATGGAACTGTGAAAATGCTCTCCCTGCCCCCCCCCCCTTTTCTCTGTATTTATCCTTGTTTACTCATAGTTCTTGACCATTTGCATCATTTTCCTCCCTGGCTGCCATATCTATGTTTTCTTCCCATTTTATGTGTCCATAAATAAAACCCATTGCACAGTAACACTCTGAGTATGTTAAGAAAAATATTAGTAATAGTAAGTTCCTGCATGAATATTGCATCAGCTTCACACATTTGCATGGTGCCCTGAGGACACTTGTATTTGTTTTAGATGGTGTCTCATGAATACTTCTAGTTTCTCAGGATTATACGGCAGGCATCTCCCTGCAGATAACAGTGAGCAAACTTGTGAAAATATAAAACCAAGGTGCCCCCATGGGAGGCCATAAAAATGTGGGATTCAGTACAAGTTCCAGCTATGTGAGTGAGAGTCATAATTATGTCAAACAGGATTTCGATATGAATGTATCTGGCAAGGATGATCAGGCCCTTTGCATAAAATGTTGAATGCACAATTTTCCCAAGGAAGCATAAAATTGAGAAAATGGACAGTGGAAGAGTGCCAGGTTGGCAAGTAGGTGCTAAAAGCACATCTATCAGAAAAAGAGGGCTGTGAGGTGAGTCTGCATGCTTGGAAATATATATATATATATATACATACACATACATATACATATATATACATATATATATATATATATGGTTGTGTATTTGTATGTGTATGTGTCCATTCTGGTGCTTTCAAGTTGCTTGCTGTCTTATGGCGACCCCATGAATTTCACAGGGGTTCTAATAAACATAGCACTTACTAACTCAGCAAGTAATGAGTCAACACTTGGTGAATCTGAGATCTAATCTGCTCTGCAGAAATAATGTAGTTTGACATCCTGAGTGCTATGGAATTCTGGGATTTGTAATTTTGTGAGATATTTAACTATCTCTGTGAAAGAGCTCCGGTGCCACAACAAACTATAAATACCAAAATTCCAGAGCATTGAGACATGGTAGTGAAAGTGCTGTCAAACTGCATTATTTCTGCAATGCAGATTAGACCATAGTTATAAGGTGTGAACTGTATGCATTCAAAATGTTGTGCGTTAATTTTTGGTAAAAAAAAAAAAAAACCGCACTCCATGCCAAACAAGCTGAAGTTGTCCATTTAGGCACATAAGTTACACTTCGTTCAACGAGGCATCCAATGAGTAACATGTATGTATGGTGCAGTCACATTTGCCACTTGCACAGGCATCAGTGACAGAGGAGAGCCTTGAAGATGTAAGTAATGCCTCATGCCACTATTGCAAAAACTCTATCCTAACCTATATACAAATTGTTTATTTTAGTGGTGGTCATTCTGATGGTGGTTAAAGTGAGGTGGAGAGCTTGCCTTGCATTTATAACATTCTAGTTCAGTAATCAGTTATTAGGAGCTGAGTTGGCAGGTTTCTGAGCTGATGAAATAGCAAATTTTAAACCTCTTGTTTTGTCCCATAGTATTATTTGCTAATCTCGATTTATGTTCTGCTTTTCTGCCCCCAAGAGTTCCTCAAAGTCTTCAACACCATACTCACTGTACAGCTTCAGACTTTTATTACCCAGGTTGACACCACTTTAACTCCCATGAGTCAATGCTATTGAATTCTAGGGATTGTAGTTTGTCGTGGCACCAGAACTCTCTGACACAAAACTACAAATCTCATACTTCCATAGCATTGAGCCATGGCAGTTAAATTAGCGTTAACCTGGTTTAATTTTGCACGGTGAATGCAGCCTTAGAAATTAAGCCTTGGCATACATTTAAAGAAGAAAGCCTCTAATTATTATTCATTTTGCTTCAGCTCATATCCGGCTTAATGATTACAGAACTGTAAGAAGAAAGTGCAAGGCCCTTAAAGTTGCCCATCCATAGTCAACATCTGGACCACAGACTGAGAAGGCCCACAGGTTCAGTTGCAGACTTCCCCACTGTGGTGAGATGTACTGCATTTCTCTTTAAATTCTGTTAACTGTTTCTAAATTTGAATGTGTGCATATACATTAGCATATGCAGGATTTATTGAAATCTTTGTCATCTTTTGGTCTCTTTTTTTAGCAATACGTAAGGAGTCACTATAGTTATGATTTTTTTATTACTTGTTGTCCTTCCCCATTAGGAATTAAACTTTTAATGATTTAACTTCACCCTTGTAATTATAAAATGTCATTGTTCAATAGGATTATGCTATCTAAAGTGTCTATTGTTCTTAGTCATCACAGCCCCAGAGGACAAATGTATTTTGAAATTCATGAGGCCAATAAAATCTTAATTTCTGTGTATTTTTGAGATTTTTATCCACTTCCCGCACTTTACAATGTTACTGCTGCCTTCCCACATTTGATTTTTCTGTCAATTGAAGGACATAGACCATTTGGAGAGGAGGTGGTATTTTCTCTTTACTAATTTAATAATAATACTCTTGCTATGATCCCCTCACACAGTTTAATTTTAAGTAAATCCCCCTGTGTCCTTGTAACATAGCACGAAAAAGTATCTTGTCTTACACCTTTGTGGAACAACTGCAGAAATGAGATCGGTTCAAATCTTAGAAACAATAGGTTATTAGACTGCAAGCCAGCCTGGCCGCTGCTGGATTGTGGATTCTGGGAGTTCAAAGAGTGACACTGCCAAGTTCTATGTAAGTTATATGAGCGTGCAAACAGTAGTCCAACGATCTGCGAGTGAACAAGAGTCCTTTCACAGCACACATTTATTATAGCACTATGACTCTGCTAACTGACAACATCCTATGGAATAATTAGTGTTTGTACTTTGGTGAGGCTCTAGAACTATCTATGGCTAAGAATTCTCTCTCTATGTGTATGTTCGAGTCTGTCTTCCTGCCTGTGTACCTTCAAGTTGCCGCTCTATTTATAGCCACCCCATGAATTTCATAGGGCTTTCTTAGGCAAGGAATACTCAGAGGTGATTTTGCCATTTCCTTCCTCTCAAATATAGCCTACAGCACCTGGTATTTGTTGGCAGTCTCCCATCCAAGCACTAACTAGGGCTGACCCTATACCACTCCCTAAACTGCAAATCCCAGGATTCAAAAGAATGCAGCCATGGCAGTTAAAATGGAAGTATTGCACTATAACTGTGTAGTGTGGATCATCCCCAATTCAATGTATTTTGCTTCTCCTCTATTTATTTCTACATTTCTTGGCTAATAAGATTTGTCAGGAGGCAAACCAGATGGCAGAAACATTAGCACCTGTATTTAGGAAAGAAATAAATGCTAAGAAATGACATTTTTTTCCAGTATCTTCCTTTAGCTCTTCCAGTGAACGCTGCAATTACTGATGTTGGGGTATAAAATGCCTGCTACTGCTTGGCCTCCAATCTTTCATGTGGCTGAACTACAAGAGTGTGGTCAAAAGGGTGGGAGGTGGCAACAAGTGGGCAGAGGTTATGAATGAGGAATGACATACAAAAAGTACTTTTTTTAATCAGAGGAGCCATGAATTATATCTACTGAGTTTAAGAAAACCTGAGGGGGGAAAAAGCAACCTAATGAGCCTAATGAGAAGGACAGAAGTCCACCCTCTCCTCTCCCTCCTGCTGAGTTAAACTGAGTGCAAGCTACTTTTGCACTTTGAATTCAGTTTGCAGCAATTGAAATAAACCCAGGCCCTGTCTGCATGGGGCAAATAAAATATCATGGGAATGGATTGGGGCATCAACCAATCTGCCTGTTGATCAATGAACCAACTTAAAGGTCCACAACCAAAAATGGAAGGAAGATGAGAGCGATTCACCCAGGCAGGTGTACCCTATCAGCATCAGGGTCATCTCCAACATGGGCACAGAGCTTCTGGGGGGTTAAAGGAGGTGATGGTAGCAGCCAAAAGGGCACATTCTCCCTTCTCCTTCATCCCAGTGGTGGCCTACTCCTCAGGAGGAAGATGCAGTGGTGGTGAAGCCTGGAGAGGCATGTGCTCACCCTTCCTAACCCGTCCAGTGGGAGAAGGTCCCAAATGGATTTTACCCCTCTCATTGTTATTAAAAGAGAGAAAGAGAGATCCCTGCTAAACATGAGAAGGAATTTTCTGATTGTAAGGGTTTTTTCACATAGGAATAAACTAGCAGAAACAGGGGAAGGGGGATATATTCTCCTGTGTTGGAGTTTTTAAATCAGATGTTGGATAGCGATCTCTTGGGGGAGCTTTAACAGTGAATTTCTCCACTGTCAGGGGGTTATACTAGAGATCCCTTCCAACTCTTTGATTCTGTATCTTAATGCATATATTGTATCAATAACATTAAGGAGCTTTCCTGTTTAAAATCAGCTCATACTTTCCAAATTGCTCTTAAGCACAAGATCTTTGATTAAAAGGGGGGAAAATGTCTCATTTTCAGACAATCCATATGCGACGCTTTCTGTAGAGGGCCATAAAAGATGGGCCTGTAGGATTAAGGAGGAAAAGGGAATGTTGCCAATTGTGTTTATTTTTGTATTGCACAGCTAGTTTATACAAACTCCATCTCTGAGTATGGAAGTCAGTATGGGAAAATGTAGAGGAATGCTGCCTTATAAAATCACCTGAGAAGTTTGAACGGGTAGGCAAACTGTTTATTCAATTGAATGTACTGCAGATGGTATGTTTATACACCTGGGTCTCTGTGTATAGGTTGTAATTTCACTGAAGCAGAGTTTCTTTTTAAAAAAATAGGTGGAGGACTACAAAGAGCAATGGAACAATACAGTTTTCTTTCTTCTGTACAAAGCAGAAAAAATTCTACATTGAAGATGTGCTTTTCCTTCAAATCAACTGTCTTCAGTTTGGATTCGTTTCTTAACTAATTAAATGTAACCAACAGTGAAACATCCTGGCCTCATTTTACAAATGGGCTTGCCTGGCTAAATAATCAGTTTTCTGTAAAATAGGAAACTAGCTTGGTTATTCTGAACCAAGCTGGAACTGATGTCATGAATGGGAACATCATTCTGCACATCTCTCCTTAAGCCCAAATGCATTTTCCCCCTCCTCACTTATCTGGGAGTCATTACAGCTACACAGGATTAGTTGTGTGTTAGGGTGGGGGAAGCTTCATGTCTCTATCTTTCTTATTATGTGATTATGGATTTGGCCAAGGCCTCGGGGAAAATTACAGTTCCCAGGGTGTATTCCTCTGTTTTATTTAAAGTATTTATACACCTCCTCCCAGACCACCAGAGCCCCCAAGGGGATGCACAATAGGTTAAAAAGTTTAAAACAATCCAGAGATAAGACTTTTAAAACAAATGACTAAACTCTTTGAGAGCTTTTCAAAAAATATAAAAACTGATCTTAAAAAGAACTTTCTAAAGAAACAAAACAGAGATGTTTCAGACACCAGTGACCTTGCAGAAAAACACTGTTTGGGCTGGAAGCTCAAAATAGATGGAGCCAACCTAACCTTACCTTGGTTGGGAGTTCCACAATTGGGAGCTTCTGCAGAGAAAGACCCATCATGTGTACCCAGAGAAAGGCCCATCATGTGTACCTCATGGGATTGTGGGTTAGGCACCAGGGCCTGTGCTGGGGACCTTACATTTTGGGGAGACTCATATGAGAAGAGATAGTCTTTCAGCTAGCCTTGTCCTGAGTCATTTAGGGATTTGTGGAATCCAGCACAGTGTAGTGGTTTGAGTGTTAGATTATGACTCTGGAAACCAGGGTTCTATTTGCTGATCGGCCATGAAATCCACTGGGTGACCTTCTGCAAGTCACAGACTCTCAGCCCCAGGAAAGGGTAATGGCATACTTCCTTTGAAGAAATCTTGCCAAGAAAACCCCATGATAGGTTCACCTTCAGATCGCCATAAGTTGGAAACAACTTGAGAGCACACAACAAAAACAAGAACAAAAAGGTCAAAACCAGCACCTTGAATTGATTGGAAGCTAATTGGAAACCAGTACAGATTTTGTAAGACCAGTCTTATGCAGTCTCCAAAATACACATCCAACACCAGTCTGGCTGTTGTGTTTTGCTCTCAACACAGCTTCAAAGCACTTTTCAAGACAGAATGTAGAATGCATGACAGTAGTATATTCAGTTCCTGTTAACTTAGGGAAAATGGAGACAGCCAAATTAATGGCAATTAAAAACAATTTGTCTACATATAACTGCTTGATCTGTGGGTCAGTGTGTGTGTATATGGGGGGGGGGGGGGAGAGAGAGAGAGAATCCCTGTCTATGAGGGCCTTTTTGTGCTTTAAAAATCACTTTCAAACATGTTTTTGCTGCCCCACTCTCATCCTGGACCACCAGTTTAAACATATGTGCAGCAGAGAGTAACCCTTGCCCATTTTCTTTGTGTTGATTTGCCTCTAGCTGTCCCTCTGTGGTTGTACAAGCTTCTGGTTCAAACGGCTTGCCTGACCTCCCTTGGCTGCAATGTCAAAGGAGGGGAAGACAAAAGCTTGTAGAGCATTAGTACAAAGAAGGGAAAATAAACAAACAGCCGTGTCACATAACATGAGTTAGGCGGATTGGTGCAATGGGGGTTAATGATCACACTGCCGTCCTCAGACTATGTATCAAATGGGGCTGTAGCAATAAGAGGGATGAGAGGAGAATCCTACAAGTGGACAAAGTTGTTGAACAGGTTCAACATGTGAATCCAGGTCCCAAACCCTGAAGAAAAAAGCATAGTGTTTCACTGATGCATATGGCAAGCTTTTTTGGAGATCCCTGCACTTTCTAAGAGCTGGGATCCTTTCCTTGATTGCAGATGTAATCGCAGCTGCTTGCCAAACACCTGTGTTGACTTGTGGGCTTGTATATATGAGCTGGTGCGTGGGTGGGACAGAGCAGGAGTTAAGTGAGTGAAGAAATCCCAACAAGGAAATGCCATTTGCTCTTCACCAAACAACTTATCATATGGCTAAGAAGAAGCTCAGGCTGCTCCAGTGCCTTTCAGGTCTGCTTGGATTGTGTTCTAACAAATGGCATCTTGTCAGAGCATCAGGGGTGGGATTTAGGAGGCCTTCCAGATGTTGGGCTGCAATTCCTGTTGGACCTAAACTGCATATTCAAAGGTGAGGAATGCTGGGAGTTGTAATCCAGCAATCCCTGGAGGGCCTCAAGATTCTGGGCCCCACAGTAGACTTACAGATGATGTGGGTTCTTGGTCTCTGCTGGGGTTTGGTTAAACAAAAAAACAAACAAACAAACATGGATACAAAAATACATAGATGTTGAAGCCCATTAAATACAATGGGTACGGACATGGTGTTGCTTATATCAAATGGCTAAATCAAGGTTTCTTTATATATTTTTGAATATATTCAAGCCATAGATACAAGCATGAATCTGGGTAAAGAATCTGTGTATATGGAGGGCTAACTGTATTTTCTTTCCTGCACTCAGTATGCAAGCAGAAATCTTAAAATCTCACCTACACAACCATGCATCTGATGGCTAAGGATCATTTTATGTGTCCAGTGAAGTGAACTCTAGTCCTAGTGTGCAAGTATCTACTGGCTTGTTTGCCTTCTGCAATGATTATTTATGTTTAAGACAGTGTTCATGATAAAGGCAAACTTCAAGAGCACATTTTGCCCCAAAGAGCTTTAGATATGTGCTTGTAATTTACCTTGATGGACACATCAAACAAAACAAACAAACAGCTTCATTTATATACCGCTTCATACCACCTAAGCAGTGTCTAAGCGGTTTACAACTGTAAGCTACTTGCCCCCAACAATCTGGGTACTCATTTTAGCTACCTCGGAAGGATGCAAGCCTGAGTCGAGCTTGGGCCCTTTTGCTGGTATTGAACTCATCACCTTATTGTTTTGAGTGAGTGGCTGCAGTACAGGCATTTAACCATTGCGCCACCAGGGCTCCTTTTGTACAGTGCAAAAGAACAGACTTCTGACCCCAGAGGGCTAGCCATTTATCATGGCAATGGGGCAGCACTGGCACCCTTAAGCCCTACAGTTCCCATTATTCCCATCTAACAGGGCCACAGGGCTGGTGAGGATGAGGATGGTTATAAAATAAATAAATAATAACAATAAAACTTTTATTTATACCCTGCTTTTTGCTGGAGCAATCAAAGCGGCTTACAGTATTTAAAACCATACAACAATATATATAAAACAACCCTCCCCCCTTAAAAAGGAATTAAAAAATTAAAATTAAAATTACATAAAACGATGGTTGGCAAATGTTCTCAGGGTGGTTTGCAAATATAGAAAAAAAAAGAGCAAAACAATCAGTAAAACCATGGATTTTACAAACAAAACACACACAAAAAACTAAAACTGTATTAACACATAGCCAGAAACAAAACCTAAGTAGGGAAAGCAAAAACTAAAAATAAAAGATGCTTGAAAGAGGGTGAAGACAGATGGTCTTAACTTGGGAGTTTATTACATCGCTTAAAAAAAACAACAGCTTACCTCTCCCAAATTAAAGTTTAATTTGGGATGCATCTGGGTTCCATTGCCTGGATTTTGCTGCCAAATCTGCTAGCCAAATAAAGCCCGGCTGCAGCCTGGATCCCAGGCACACTAAGGAAGCTGCTTTTCAAAGTTGGAAAGCTCCCGACTTTGAAAAAAGGCTTGCTGAGCACGCCTGGGACCCAGACTACAGCCGGGCTGTATTCAGCTGGCAGTGTCAGTGGCAAAATCCAGGCAAAAGAACCTGGGTGCATTCCAAATTAGACTTCAATTCAGGAAAGGTAAGCTGGGTTTTTTAGCGGTGCAATAAACTCCATGGTAAAGTGCTACTAATAAGAAATTTTCATATGATAGCTTTTCACAGGCCACCATGTTGGAGATGCTGGCAATTTCAACCCCAAAAAGTAACTTTTCTAGGCTGTGGCCACAGCTAACAATTTATGAAAGGAGAGAGAAGGTTTTGCAGTCATACTAACTGAACAGAAAGGAGAAGAACCTCAATTGGCCACTTTATTTTGATGAGCTTTTGCCCATTTTTAATTCTTCAAATGTTTTTGTCCTTTGTCTGTTTAAGATTTCAGGCTTTAAAAACTGCTTTTGCTTATTTTATTGTTTTTCGGTCTTGTTGTTTTAGAACAGTGTGCACATTTTCTTCATGATTTTAAGCCAACCTGGATATTTTATAAAAAAGTGAGATATCTAAGACTGGCTAATAAATAGTAATAAACAATTCACAAAAGGAGTAATAAATAGTAATAAAACAGTCTATAAGTGTTCTCTTTATAGTAGAATTGAGTTTTAAATGCATTTATTTATAATTGTACTACAGAGATTCCCCTCAAAACATGAAGGTTGCATGTAATGCAACAATTGGATATTAATCATAGCTTCATGATCAACCATAGCTTCATAACTGATTATAGTAACCAATTCATGATCTATTGAATCATGAATTCAATACTGATGACTGCATGAATGAGTGAAAAGATAATCTAATTGATTAGAAGATAGCATTTTTATACAATTTAGTCACGTGGCACTGGACTTAAGTTACATCTGGATGGAGTTCTGTTATTTGATTTTTTAAAACAGACAAAGATGTTTGTGTCCAGCTTCCTGACTGACATGCCTTTGAAAATGTCAACGACACTATCAATGATCACAGTGCTCTGCAAATTGTCTTTGATACCTTTTTTGGGGTCTTAGATATACTTGAAAAAATGTATGCTTATCAGATGTATTTATGCACTGGGTGAGTTTACCTTTGCCATCAAATAGCTCAAATTTTAGTTTTCTAGTAACATATGGACCTTTGGGCAAATACACACTCCTCAGTGTTTTCAATAGGTCACAGATGATGGGCCAGTAAAATATGATAATGTATTGGATGGGCTGTGAGGAATCAGATATGGACATAGGTAAAAAGACTCCTGTAAGGAAACACAACCAGTATGGTCAGGGAGTGACAGTGACTGGCCATTTCAAGTGACTGTTTGTGGTACCTGGCCACTGGGAGATAGTGGTGCCATCAGTGCTGCCATCACACATCACACAAGGCTTAACCAGACCAGTGATATATTAACACTTGTGGGCCTTCAAGTTGATCAAATACAGAGCCAGTGGTGTATAGGGGTTTGACTGCTAGATTATAACCCTGGAGACCAGGGTTCGAATCCCCACTTGACCATGAAAACCCACTGTGGATAGCTGTGGCCACATCACACTTACACCTTCAAAGGACAAGGCAAAAACCCCTCTGGACAAATCTTGCCAAGAAAACAATATGCTGGACTCACATTGTTTTCCAGCACATTGTTTTCTTGACAAGATTTGTCCAGAGGGGTTTTTGCCTTGTCCTTTGAAGGTGTAAGTGTGACGTGCCCACAGCCACCCAGTGGGTTTCCATAGTCAAGTGGGGATTCGAACCCTGGTCTCCAGGGTTATAATTCAGCAGTCAATCCCCTATACAACACTGGCTCTGTATTTGCATTACACAGTCACAATGCTTTGATACCTTTTCTCTCCAAAAAATTGAATTTTCCCAAGAACTGTCCTCTAGGGCAAAGTGATGCTGTGGTTCTCCAAAAGCCAGCATACACACCTATGCATCCTGTTTTCACATACATCATGTGCTTGTGCTAACTGCCTGAGAACCCGGCAGGCACTGAGCATGCTTGTTTCAGCCTTTCCTAAAGATGAAAAAATAAAGACCGTTCTTTTGTAATGAGACCCTGAGCAGCCACTACAATCTACAAGCATGTTACCCCTTCTTCAAGCAAAGGGAATTCCCAACTGGGCAGGAGCACTCTAAAAACACCTGCTCACTGCACTAGGAATTAACCTTACATCATGCAACACTAATACAGGAAGGTATCAAGTCTGCCAGCTGGCAGCCAGACAGTAAAGTGGACGTGTCTAATTAGCAGAGTACCCCACTTATTCTGTGTTGGATACTCAGCATGAACACAGCTGAGATTCCAGCAGGAAGCTTTGTTTCCCTCAGCCAGAAACTCAGACAAGGTGAGCCAAGAGGGAGTTTCATTCCAGAGGACAAGCTAGCGAGAGCTGGAGTCACATTTTGTCACCACAGGAAGTTTGCAATATCCTTGGATCTGTGCAAATGGTGCAGATATCCTCAACCCCTCTCACCAAATGGAACATTGGGCTGAAAGAATAGTTATTTCTCCAGAAGACATGGGTTTACTTGTATAATTGTATTCTGTTTTTAAACAGTTGATATGTTTTAATATTGTAATCATTTGATTACATTTTAATTGTCATTTTGGTAAGTGTTTAGTTCTACTATGATTTTAAACTGTAAGCTTCTTTGAGTCTCAGTTTTGAATACCAGTACTACTACTACTTTTACTATTACTTCTAATAATAATAATAATAATAATCAGAGCCAGAGAGAGTCATTTTGGTAGAGTTTGTCAAGAATTAATTACATTCTTTCTGACCTTGTAGACCTCACTGCACTTTCATTAGAAACTTCTTGTTGTTGTGTGCCTTCAAGCAACTTCTGACTTATGGCAAACCTAAGGCGAATCTATCATAGGGTTTTCTTGACAAGTTTCTTCAGAGGGAGGTTTGTCATTGCCAACCTCTAAGGCTGAGAGAGTGTGACTTGCCCAAGTTCACCCTATGGGTTTTCTTGGCTGAGACAGAATTCAAACCCTGACCTGCCAGTGTCCTAGTCCAATGGCCAAACCATTACACTACTCTGACCCTTGGCCCTTGACTTCTTGGACAGCAGTAATTTTCTTCTTTGAAGCTGACATGAAGATTGCTGAAATAGAGCCGTGCAGAAATAGAGCGATTTGATACCTCTACTGCAATGAGTCAATATTATGGAATTTTGGGATTTGTAGTTTTGTGAGATATTTAGCCTTTGCTGTCAAAGCACTCTGGTGCTCCACCAAACTACACATTCCAGAATTCCATAGCATTGAGCCACAGAAGTTAAAGAGGTGTCAAACTATATCATTTCTGCAGTTTGACAGCATCCAAAGTGAAATGCTCATAAACTGAAGAGATTAGTGCAAGTTTTAGCATTTGATTCTTTGCAATAGGGTTAATCAGAGTGCTGGTGGTTCATTGTCTGGTGCCAGTCTGGAAGCCATTGTCTACTGATCCATAGCAAGTTTCAAAGAAAGAAAGAAAGAAAGAAAGAAAGAAAGAAAGAAAGAAAGAGTTGCTGGATCCTGGCATATTGGGGAGGGGGGCAATGTGTGCTGGTATGCCACATTAAACAGCCTAAGAAGTGCTGCTTAACAGAATGCATAACACAGGTTCAAAGCACATAGCCAATGGTTTTAACATACGAAATATATCAGATGATCTGGCACAGAGTCCCATGAGGTATTTTGGGAATTGTAGTTTGATGTTGATGATGAAGAATTCTTTCATAGTGAGCCTTTTTCTTTTCTCTCCCACTGGAGTTCAATTCCCACCTCCATCCCCACCTCATACACGCACAAAATAAAAGGATTGTGCAAAAATCGTCTTTCTAGGGGAGAAAAAATTTTTTGTACAGGAAACAGTATACATTTCCTCACAAACACAGCTTTTGATGGAGAAGTTTTTTTTGGGGGGGGGGGGGGGGAACAAGGTCTTTTATGCAAATGTAGTTGTTTTTGCTGTATATTCCAAGGTAGGATCATCCATCCACTACTTGTACCCCCATATATCATCCATGTATACTGATGTCAGGTGCACAGCAGAGTACTATTGAAAAAGTAGTTGTGGGCTTGAAAGAAATGAGCAAGAATGTCAACTCCACCTCTCTCACGCACATTGATTTCCAGTGCAGCATTTCATAGTGAACTGAGTTATTGCATGAGTTATCTTTATTGATTTGATCTGATACATGATCTCACCAATGTTTATAGTTATCTAGCTCTTTTAAAACTTTTATGTCATTCAGCTCCTTGAATATTGCCATAATATTTCTAAATGACAATGTTTGGAACAATCCATTGTGTAGTTCAGCTCTGTGTACAGTGTAGTTCAACTGTGTGTACAGACTTTTGGTTGATGCAATATCCTAATAGATTAGCATTCTTCATCTAATCATCCAAAAGTGCCTTGAGGAAAGTTCACAGTAACCTAGGAAGACAGTTGATGGGTCATTTCCATATGACAAATTGAAAGACTTTGGTGCCAGTCCAGAATTAGCTTGCTGATTCAAAATCTCACTATGGGCAATGGAACATTACCAAACTTCTTCCAGATTGCAACCTTTATCTTCTAGGCACTTCAAAGGGATCAACTGGATCCTGTGGGTTTTTCCAGGATCAAAGATTTGACAATCAACAGAATAGTCCACACCCTAAACCAAAGAAACTGTGTGGTGATACCAAGCTAGACCCTTTGCAGCTGATAAGTTCCTCGACAGGGATTGGAAACAAAAGCCATGTGTATGTTACCATGTTTTCCTGAAAATAAGACAGTGTCTTATATTAACTTTTGCTCCCAAAGATGCACTAGGTCTTATTTTCAGGGGATGTCTTATTTTAGGGGAAACAGGGTACTACTCTTCAAATCCCAAGTAATTTCACCTTCACATCCCCGTTCCTTCCTAATTTCTTGCAGGAAAAGTAACCATACAAAGTGCTGTCCAGCACTTGACTCTGGCCCTTAATAAGAAAATGGACAGGGATGGAAATGACTGGGGAAGACTGTGCTTAGGCCTAGCTTATATGTAACAACAACAGCCTAATAACTCCACCCCTCACTCCCTTCCTGATTTTGCACCAGTGCATGCATAAACACACAACACACACACACACACAGAGGATCGTTCACATCTGGTGGTTCAGTCCACCATCTGGTGGCAAAAAAATAGGGATGGTTGCACCCATTTTATTCAATAGCAGCAATGTGTGCATATGGGAGTGAAGCCAGGAAAAGGTGGGGGCTGCTCCCAGGAGTGAGTATATAAAGGGAGGAACAGGCTTGAAAAAGTTTTCTTTTAATGTTTATTGTGCCTGATGGGTGAAGAGCTGTTGAGGCTAGGATAGGCTGCTGTGAGGAGCAGTTAGAAAGGGATGAAGAATGTCCTTGATTATATTGTTGTAGTGTCCTGCGGGAGACATAACATTTGGTGACCAGTGGAGTCACAGGTAACCAGAAGGGTTATAACAGTGCTCCCCAAATTGTGCTCTTTAAGGGATTTTGGACTTCAGCTCCCAGAATCTCAGACTATGGGCCAACATGGCTGAGGCTTCTGGGAGATGAAGTCCAAAATCTCTTAAAGGGCACAGCTTGGGGACCACTGGGTTATAAGATACAAATGTTTAATAAAGATTCTGTGAGAACTTAGTATGTAAGGGAACATATATAAAGCTATAAAGAACCAATTACAAAGACAAGCAAAAGAAACTAATAAAGTATTTATACACCGTATCCATTGTGAACACCATCCACTAAGAGAGATACTATATTCACCCTGACTTGTAAATAAATTTATGACTTTGTTTCAACAAGGAGCTGTCTGAAGTTATTTCAGAAACACATTAAAAATGCTACCAACACTGAGAAAAGTCTTTTAGGTTTGGGACACATTGGATAGTGGGTGTGTGGCTGTCAAATAATAGTTGGTGCCAAGCTGGGGAAAATCTGAAACCCAGAGTGCTGGCATCTAAATAGAGTTATAGTGCAGGACAGACGTAAGAGAGTCCTGGGTTCAAGTCTCGCAGTGAAGAATTGGTGGGATAGTGGCAATCATCTTTGCATAATTGGTGGCAGTGGTGGGATCACAAAGATCCATTGGGCTGCCATCCAAGAAATTAGTTGGGTGGGTGAGTCTCATCATGATAGTACCATACAACCTATTCTTCCTTCCCTAAATTAACATGTTCCCTTGGTGAAATGGAAATCACTGTCATACACTACAGAATGTAATGATTGTTGCTAGCTTGGATGACTTTAAAGGGCATAAGATAAATTCATGGCTATCAGTGGCCACTGTTGAGGTTGACAATATATCATCTCCAGTATCAGATGCAGTAGGCCTCTGTATATCAAGTTGCTACAGCATGTGAGATAGAAGGTGAAGTTATATTCATTTGGTCCCATATGCAACCAATTGGCTGTTCTGTAGATGGAATAATGGGTGATGTTTGCCTGTGGTCTGAGCCAGCATGGATTTCCCTCTATTCTAATGTTCTGTATTGAAGAAAAACTCATTTGTTGGTCAAGCTAGTTTTTGTAGGAAGAATGGAAGAATGGCACCATCTTGTTCTTCACCTGGGATAGCAAAATATTTTGGGTCTCCCTATCCTTCGGGTTCCAGGCAAGGGTTTCAGTTATGAAAAAGTCCCATTCCCAACGTACCACACATCTAGTCTCCATTGCCGACCTTCCTGCATGGAGCCTTATCAGGGTTCCTGACTGCGAGACTTACATGTATTGAATGTGGTTGAATGTGGATAGCTGCATCTTTCACAAGTTCCCAACCTAGGGAAGAAAAGTGATGGGGCTAGGATACACGGCCTTATGCTTCCAACGTGAGTTGACATTTCCATGTAATATTCTCAAACTCTGCCTAATCTAGCCTTGATGCTGCTTCATTCTGAGAAAGTGGCAGAAGGATGAAAAAGCCTATTTAGAGAAAGGTGGAGTATAAATTAAATAACTCTAACTATTGTAAATTAATTGAAAGTTGCATGACAAAGAGGTAAACAATAGATCCTTACGGGATCAAAGTCCAAAGAATAGGTACGAGGAAAGTTACTGAACCATGATATCCCATTGCATTCCTGGGTAAAATTCTTTCCGGCTTTGTGAACCAAAGGTCCACATCCACATTCATAACATCTGCACTAACAACATTATCCACCATTGAACCTTGTTATCCACTGGGTTCATTTCCAGGACTTCCCAGAGGACCTTTTCAGCAACCACTCCCAGATTATGGAATGGCCTGCCCAAGGCACTCCTCACCGCTGTTGGGAGCCAAGGCTCCTTAGCTGTGCAAATGCTAAAATACTTAAAATGCTTTCTATTGCCACGTTTTAAAATTGAAAGTGTTTTGTGTGTTGTTCCATTCTCCAAATGGTAGCCTAGTTACCTTAAACAAACCTATCCTAAACCTGAACAGCTGAGAAGTTTTCCTGTACCAGTGCATCTGGATTGTTTCGATTTAGGATAAAAATAAAAGAATGACTGAATATGTTTAGCAAAACTTTAACAGCATGAGCCTGCCAGACTTTTGGCTCTCTGTGCCCATCACTTAATATGTGAACTTAGATACATTAAATCACATTTCTTGATTTGGAGGGGATTTTTTTTAAAGGTGAACATGTTCAAAATATGTATTCTTACTATTTTTCATCCTGTGACCTTATAATAATCTGTCATGTGTTGTGTTTTGTTTAATGTTAGTAACTTGGTTTTTTCGTAATATGTAGTTTTATAAGTTTTTTGTGTTTAATAAAAATGTTATATTATAATAATGATTATGAGGATAGGAATGTTTGAAGTGTTTCAAGTGTTTTTAGAACTCTGAATAATGGGGGACTTTATTATTTAAAAATAGTGATATTTTTTCCTCTTAATATGGAGAACAGAAAGAGAAAGTTTTTTTTACAAGTGTTAGTTTCAGGATCAGGAAAGTTTGAGTGTCTAATAATAGCAGGTGAGAAAAGGCACTTTGGCCTTCATTAATACAGCTATACGATTACACAAGGGTTATTCATAGAGAACAGGATTGGCATTCAGGGCACATCTGTAGATGATAAATTCTGCTCTGGAGTGCAAAAATCCATTCCTTCCCCTCTAACCTGTGCTGAATGAAAAACTGAACAATTGGTTTGTGGACAAGAACTTTCCAAAAAGTGCAGGTTTTGTTTTTTTTTCATAAACACAACCAGAGAAAATTGAAATAAAATTAAGCAAACATCTTCAACAGCTGGCTGGTGGACAGGTACATCATGGTCCACTTTATGTTGGGAATAGTTGTACTTATGAATTTGGCAAATGCAGATACATGAGAATTTCATTCAGTTCATTTTTGTAAGAAAAAAGAAGGACTTGCCAAGAATCACACATTTTTTCATAAACAGGATGAAAAGAGTCTGAGATGAAAGACCTTCAAATATAGGAGAAAACAAACTGAACAGATTCTTCTGTCTTTATCTCTAGCAAGATAACTCTTAATTATGGAATTTTTTTTAGAAAAGGGAAAAACAAAATTATGAAATATGAATGTGAAATTGTATGAATGGTACTCTTGCAGCCATATGATAGAAGTGGTTTTGCCTTCCTCAAGCCATTGACCAAAAATGGGATGCTGGTGCGTACTGATGCTGGCATCCGGCAGGGCCACACTGGGCTACCTATGCTTGTGCAGCTGTAATGAAGGCTCTGCTCCCTACCCATCCACCTTTATATCATTTGGGAATTGCCAGGATTAAAAAAAAATTTTTTTTTGGTTCTGCCCTGTTTGGCTTCTGCTCACAGTTGTTTTGCCCACTCCTTGTTATATAATATTGGAACTTCTAGGCTATGCTTTCATAGTTTGGGTAATTGGTTTAATGATACATATCTGTCACAACCATCAGGGTGTGGGCACTGGGTTTTGATTGGTTCTCTTTGAAAGTTTCTGGTCGCACTGCAAGGTGAAAGAATTCACCAATTTCCCAATCATTGCCAACAGGATTGAAGGGAGATGTGACATGGGGTGTTGTCCCAAGACTATTTAATCAGAAAAGGCTGCTAACCAGCATCACCCAGAGAATCCCCTGGGATACTCTGTTCTCTTCAAAGCATCGGTCAACTTGTCCATCCACAGCTCCAAACATTTTTGCAGTGTTTAAGGCACAACCTGAAACGAGAAGGGAAATGTTGCTTGTACCATTGCAGAAAGGAAAAACTAGGTTTGCTCCTTTAGTGTGTCCATTCATCAGGGAGCTGCCTGCCACCAATTCTGTGTCCCTGGTCAGCATACAGCAGATGAGATATGCCATGTATTTGTAAAAAGTGTTTAACTCCTTCATACTTGTCAGATAATTACAAAGATGATGGTAACTGTGTTGACCCATAAAACCAAGGACAGCAAAAGAAAGGTGGGCAATACCATTATTAAGAAGAGCAGCAAATTCACCATGTTTAAACTTACACGTTTAATATTTATCTATCTATTTATTTATTCAATTTAATTGCTATTCTGCCTTTTTCCCAACTGGGGCTGCTAAAGGCAAAACTGGAGATGGCTCCTGTCCCTTTAATGGTTGTACAGAAGAAGAAACTTCAGCAGATGTTACTTGTTACCTCTTCTATTCTGCCATTAAAGGTACAGGAACCATCTCTAGTTTTTCAGTCTGGTAACCCTACTCCAAACAGAGGTTCCAAAATGTCTTATGACAGTTTTTTTAAAAAAATGCTTTAGAATTCTTAATCTGAGATTGGAAAAATACATGCAAATTCAGAAATAGAGGTTTAATCTATGGGACCTGCAGTGAAATTTGGGGTTGAATTTATTTTACTTTCCTTCCTCCCTTTTAAAAAACCATTTAGCATGGTGAAGTCTTTTGGAGAACTCAAAACTTTGTCCATTGCTATAGAAATGTAATTGAACTTTAAAAAAGGTATATCCCTAGGTGTGGACTTGGACTTTTGTTCCATGCTTTTCAAGTGTACACTTCAGAAACCATAGGTATGCAAAATGTTGTTGTTGTTGTTGTTAATGTATGAATGTTAAAATGCGGTCCTTCTTAAATATACTGTTTTGCAATGAAGCACCTGAGTCCTTCATGTTCTCTCTGCCCAATTTTGAACTCTGTTCATTAGTACTAATAGTCCAGAAAGGTGTTGATAATTAAAAAGATATTAAACTAAACACTTACAGAAGATAACCACTCATTGAAATGCCGGGGGCCCACTTAAGCTGTCTTTTGCACAGATTTTGAAGAGTAATATTATGCAATTATTATAAATCTGCTCTTATCCTTTCTGGAGGCAGAAAGCAAATATTCCATGGTAGATGTAATCAGACTTATTACAACCAAGGAGGGTTTTCCTATGCCTAGATCACAGGTACACAGGTACAAACGGGTTGACAATCTGTGCAAGTACCTAGAAACAAATAGCTGATGCTGCTGGTTCCAGTGGCAAAATTCTAAGTCATTTCTCAATCTGTTGAGCCAAGACACTCCACCATCTTCTTTTGCCCAAGGTTTGTGATGCTCAACCTCTGAAAATTCATTAAAAAGTTGGAATAACTACTTTTTTAAAAGGGCATTTTACCATGTATTCTGGATTATCATCCCTGATGTGTGAGCAGAAATTCTGAAGCAGCATGATGGGCTCATCATTTAGATATTTTGTTGTAAAAATAATCCAGACAAAAGCATTCCAGAAAGTTAGTTTGATCATTACCAACTTCAGCATCAGTGTTCTTAAATAAGACCTCTGTGTGTGTTTTTAAAAAAGATATATCTGTTTGACAAAATGAACAGCTTCACCATTTCTAAAACTCTCCCATTGTGCTTAGAAACACAATGGGTTAAAACCATGTGTTAGGGAAAGCAGTTTGGTCAATGAGGTGCTAAGTTCCACATGACAGCAAAAGTGTTGTGGCTCAGAGCCAAACTACATGATCAGCAGCCACTCATGGTGTGTCTGTTAATGGACTGGACCACTTCAAACTTCAGGTGGAAAATCACACATTTGAGCACTTAAAAAAAAAGTTTAGAAGCACATAAAATAACAGCACAGTAAATTGGCTAATCTAGGACATTTGCTGTGGCACACTAGTTTGGTATGTACTTTAGGAATTGTTTTTAAGATGAGGAACCATCCAAATATTACAGTCTCACACTTGCAGTTGGAAAGAGTACAGCCAGCAAAAGCTGTATTAAGTAATTGCTCCATTGTCTGGGTTTCCCTTTAGTTGTAAAGGAAGGACACTGTTCCTGCTCAAAGATTGTTTCAACTCAATGTAGAGTTTTTAAAAATGTATAGATTCCAGTTTCTTTTGTACAGACACTGAGTACCTCTATACTACATAGTTGTAGGATACCATTTTAACTGTCAATAGTATGGACTTGTCTTCTTGTTGATGTTATTGTGTACCTTCATTTCTGACTTACAGCAACCCTAAGGGGAACTTATTAATGGGACAATTAACCTCCCTCACTGGAGTTTATCATACAACAGAGTGTGGGGGTATAATGCAATGGCAATCTGAATGCAGTCATGGGGTTTCACGTTATTGCGAATGAGTGTATCTCACACAATTTCGGGCAATGGGAAGTCATTCCGAACGCAATCATGGGGTTTCACATAATTGCATATTAGAGTATCTCACGCATTTTTGGGCAATGGGGGGGGGGGTCATTTTCAGGAAATGGAAAGTCATTTTGAATGCATTCCAAACGCAATCAGATTTCACGTAAATTCACTAAACTAGCAAATTCACATAATTGCGAATTGGTTCCATTCGCAATTGAGAGAAATTCCTCCCATGTGATAAACTCCACTGTGAACTGTCTACATGAATCAGGATCACATCCCCAATTCAGAGCAAATTGCCTTCACAACGTGAGGCCAGTTTCACACCAAATCCATCCTATCCTTCCCTTAAACTGGTATAAAAAGAAAACATTAGCCTTTGCTCCAGATTTTGCTAGAAAATCCAGAGCATGTGTGTCCTACTTAGCCATTCAGTGCCACCACTGCTGGTAGAGTCACTCCCCCCAAGGTCACAATGAAGCACCCAGCCATGTGATCATCACTGGGTGCTTCATTTCTGACTTCAGAGAGTGTGACTTGTGTCAGCAGTGGTGATACCTGATGGCACAGTGGGATCCATGTGTAAACAGCCAGTGGAGGTAACAGGAATCTGGAGCAGCTCTGGGGCCAGACTACTCCAGGAGCAATGCAGATTATTCTGGCTGGTGTAGATGAACCCTATGTCCTATTAAATCCTGGAATTTGGAATGGTGCTCAGAATCCTCTGCTACAAAGCTCTTCCCTGGGACACCTCCTTGAACTACATCACAAGAGCTCTCCAGAACAGAATTCCAATTTTCTCACCACACCACAATCCACAGATTTCCATAGGATAGATTCAAAACAGTCAACATGATAGTTACACTTATCTAACTGTAGAATGCAATAGCCTACCCATGTTAGTCTGGAATAACCAGTATGCAAAAGGATCTTTTAGTATCTTTGAGACTATCTGGAAGAGAGATTTTGGTAGCATGAGCTTTTATAGACTTGAGCCTACTTCCTCAGATGCATGTTTTCTATTTTAAATACACTCATTGCATCTCAAAGAATAACAGACCCCAGGATATAAAGGTGGTGACTGTTACCTTCTTCATGCATGGGGAATGTGTGGCCCTCTGAGTATTGTGGGACTGCAGTTTCCATCACACTCCAGGCAAGGACTTGCAGAAATTGCAGTATGGTGATATCTAGAGGGTCATACTTTTCCTATAACTGCTTTTCTTTGCCCTCAATGTTTGGTTACTAGTTATCTATACTGGGGCAGGTTTCATCTTTATTATTATAGTTGTCCAGGGGGATATGGAAAAATTACTTTTTGCTACACTTCCACACAAGGTGGGAAATTCTGGTATCTACATAACTACAGTGTTAAACTGCATTAATGCTGCAGTGCAGATGCAGCCATGCTCACAATTTCAGCAATTCCCTTCCATTCCTTCCCTCCATGATTCACCCCAAAATAGTATTATTATTTTTTCAGCCTAAATATTTATTTTTCTCCTGAAAGCCTACTGATACCTCCTCTTCTGCATCAATGGTGCCTTACTGAGCTATATCAGGACTGGTAGTCACAGCCTGAACATTGGAAATGTAGGAAATAACAGATATTGATTTACCTATCCTTTTATGAGCATACCTGTTGGCCTCACTCTACATGGGCTCAGTATACACATAGTTAGATGCTTAACATTTTTTTAGCCTGATGGCTTGCTTATTATTTCACATCTCTCATCTTACCTCTGCTGCTGGGTTGTGTTTTTATCCTGTCTATTGTTGGGCTCAGCAGTTTTGTTCCTTTCCCCCTTTTTTAATGTGTTTTTTGCTCTCACAGCATGTGGCTTTGAAATTCTTTGTAAGAGGTTGCACTTGACCTAGTTATTGCATCTGAATGAGCATCAAATGACTAGGAGCAAAGTCTTTCTCCTCCTCTCTCTTTTCTTACATATCTCTTTACAAATTTACATTTGTTAACATGATAGATTGTGCTCCCCACATTTCAGTGTAGGAATTAAATAAGAAAAGTCTGATCAAGAATGCATATGTGTGTGGATACATGGAAGTATGTGAGACAGCCTCATGGACAGATGTAATACTGATCTAATTCAGATTATCAGATCATGTCTGAATAAGTATGGTAATCATATTTGGAAAAATCCAGGATCTTAAACCAAATTCAAACAGTAGCTTAACATACATGCTTTTTTTCAACTAAGATGACCATGCTTTTCCATTTGAGATACAACAGGGAACTATAGTTAATTGTAGATTTCTTGGCTTGTCAATAGTGTGTGCTTGCCTATATATTATCAAAGACATGGATATACATCACCAAAACAGAGGATACAAATTTCATAGAATCACAGAGTTGGAAAAGGCCAGGAGGGCCATCCACTCCAGTCCCCTGCAATGCAGGAATACACAACCAAAGCACTCTCAAAAGATGGTCATCCAGCCTCTGTGTAAAAACCTCCAAGGAAGGAGACTCCACCACTCTCCAAGGCAGTATGTTCCATTGTTGAATATGTCTTACCATCAGGAAGTTCTTCCTAATGTTTAGGTGGGATCTCCTTTCCTGTAGCTTGAATCTGTTAATTTATGTCCTAGTCTCTGGAGCAGCAGAAAAGAAGATTGCTCCATCCTCAATATGATATGCCTTCAAATATTTCACCATGGCTATCAGGTTACCCCTTAATCTTCTCTTCTTCAGGCAAAACATGACAAGCTCCTTAAGTTGATCCTCATATATACTAAAACGTCTTTTAAATTGGAATTCAGTAAAAATAACCATAGTGATGAAGGTTGTAATCTGTGTGCCTGGTGGTAACTGTTGATGTCAAAGCCCATACTCTGCTTTCATTTGCTTCTTTATCTTTTTGAATGACAATCAGGCCAAACATCAGGTGGCTGCTTCAGAGAGGACTCTCTGTACAGCGGAACACAGAACTAGCTTCCTTAGCATTGAGAATGGACTAGGGAAGAATTGGTGAATGGGATGCATTATGTTGAATTTATTCCACATTACATAGTTCATGACTGCTCAGCTGGATGGTGGGAAACAGCAAGTGGGCATGCAAAGAACAGCCAAGAGACACTTGTAGCCAGGGGCTGTGAATAATGCTCATCAGGAGTGTATGGGCATTTGCCCTTGCCCATATTAATTCATCCTCTCCCAATGATTTTTTTCTTCAGTCTCCAAGTTTCTAAAATTGCAGAGAGTGAAATTTTGAAAACTTCTTATCTTGAAGGCTTATATTTGCATGCCCTTGGTTACTTTCCCTGATCCCTTTCTTTGGCTGTCTAAACTGTATTTCTAAATGCTCAACTTAAGATTTAAGTTAGTGCAATGCTAGAAATTTGAGGACCAAAGGAAATTTTCATGGGGGAAGCATAATTTTTATTTCATGGGTAAAGTCTTCATATTGCCTCTCCAGGAAAGCTTACTTGCCCTGAGAGATTAAGTTCAGTCTCCTTTGTTTCACAGTGGCATTTATATTATATTCCTTAGGCATAGATGGGTGCCCTTAAGAACTTTGGGTACTTCTTGAGAATTTCTGATCGTGGATGGCATGAATTTTCTTCTGCTCTTGTCAGGCTACATGCATTACTATGGGCTTTTCCTGGTCATCCTGCTTGGCACTGATGTGAAAACAATAATTCTCTCTTAATGTAAACCTTTCAAGGAGCTATAGCAGTAACTGCTTCCTAGCACAAACTTTAATCCATCAGAACTTCAACTGATTGTTTGACTGATTTGAATACTGATCACTTTAACCTTATCTCCAAAGAAACCAAGTAAAAATGTTTAATTAACAGCCTTCCTGTATTTTTTTTAAAAAGTACCAGACTTAGAAGTAACAGCAAAACAACTATATAATGCAGGTTTGTTTGAAGTTGTTTTTCTAGTCAGCTGCACAGCCCAGATATTTGTAAATTATCCCTTCAATCCAGTGATTTCTGTCATGGGATGTATGGGAATAGAATCATCATCATCATCATCTTTATTTCTAGCCCGCTCCTCTGTGAAGCGCAATCGGAGCAGGGTACAGCAAGATTAAAACATACAGATTAAAACACTTCATCAACCCATTCCCAGCCACCCACCCCTTAAAAATAGATTAAATTGACAATAATTTAAAACAATAACAACATTAAAAGCATAAGTCATCCTCAATGGTTCTTAGTTGAGGAAAAAGAGAGCACCAAGCAAGGGGTCAGATTCAATTAATAGGTCCTGTTTCGGAGCTGGGATCTAGGAGGTTTCAGGGAAGGCCTGCTGGAAGACATGTGCCTTCAGAGCTTTTTTAAAGCAATCAAGAGATGTTATAAGATGCAACTCATCCGGCAGACCATTCCAAAGCTTGGGAGCGGTAGCTGAGAAAGTCCTCTGGGAGGTCTGCGACAGCCTAGTTTTCACAGGCTATAGCAGGTTCCTTCCAGAGGATCAAAGTGTGCGGGGGGGGGGGGGGTCATACGGGGAGAGGCGGTCCCTGAGATAAGATGGACCCAAGCCATGTAGGGCTTTAAAGGTTATAACCAACACCTTATACTGCACCCGGAAACTAATCGGCAGCCAGTGGAGAGCCTTGAGCACCGGTGTTATGGGCTCTCTCCTAGATGTTCCAATTACCAAGCCTGGCTGCCATATTTTGGGCCAGTTGAAGTTTCTGGGTTAAGCACAAGGGTAGCCCCATGTAGAGCGCATTACAGTAATCTAGGCGTGAGGTTACCAGAGCATGTACCACAATTTCGAGGTCCCTCATGTCCAGGAAAGGGCACAGCTGGCATATCAGCCGAAGCTGATAACAGGCACTCCTGACCGTCGCATTCACCTGACAAGTCATGTGAAGAGAAGAATCTAGGAGTACCCCCAGACTGCGAACACAGTCCTTAGAGGAGAGTGTGACTCCATCCAGGACTGGAGACTGTATTCCCAAGCCTGGTTCAGGGCTGTGACTGTTAGTACCTCTGTTCCAGCCCAAACAGCTCTGCAGCCATTGCAAAGTAGGATATTAGGTGCTGCAGCGCTGCTTCTGTATGGGCAACAAAGGCAGCATCATCAGCAAAAAGCAGCTCATGGACTAGATAGTTTAGAGTCTTTGTTCGAGCCCTCAAATGGCTTAAGTTAAACAAGCTACCATCAGTACGATGACGTATATAGATGCTGTCTTCTTCTTTGAGATCTGCCATAGTCCTTTGAAGCAAATAGAGTTGGAGCGAGAACACAACCTTGTTTCACACCATTAGTTATTAGAAAGGGCTCTAAGAGAGCATCGCCATATCTGACTTGTCCTTGCTGGCCCTCATGTAACAGCATAATCATTTGGAGGAATTTGGGGGGACATCCTAGTTGTTCCAGGATCTGCCATAGACCTTTTCTACTCACAGTGTTGAGGGCTTTGGTAAGGTCGACAAATGTTATGTAGAGTCCTTTGTTCTGCTTTCTACATTTCTCTTGCAGTTGTCTAAGAGCAAATACCATATCTGTAGTGCTCATATTAGCTCCAAAGCCACATTGGCTTTCAGGGATAAATTCTTCTGCAATAGCAGGAACTAATCTGTTCAGGAGTATCCTTGCAAGGATTTTTTCCAGCAATGGAGAGCAGTGTTATACCTCAATATTTTGAGCAATCAGATTTCACTCCTTTTTTCTTATACAGGGTGACGATAACTGCATCTTGGAGATCTGATGGCAGTTCACCTTTTTCCCAGCAACTCAAAAGGAGCTCATGGAATTTAGCATGGAATACATGGCCTCCTTGTTTCCTGGCTTCAGGTGGGATTCCATCAATCCTGGCTGCTTTGCCACTTTTCATCTGCTGTATGGCCTTAAGGGTTTCTTCCAAAGTGGGAGCTACATCCAGTTCATTTTTTATCGGTTGTTGTATCATATGTTGGATAGCTGAACCTTGGACTACTTGGTTGGCACTGAAGAGATTTTGGAAATGTTCAGCCCATCGATTCAGGATGAAGGCTTTGTCTGTAATTAGTGTTTGACCATCTGTACTATGTAAGGAGCTTTGGACCTGATAGGTCCAAACACTGCTTCAAGAGCTTCATAGAATCCTCTGGAATCACCCAGATCTGCACAATATTGTGTCTTTTCTGCCAGATGGATGGACTCATTCAGAAGGGGTCACAGGACTGGGTTTGCAGGAACTGAGCAGAGCAGTGGATAATAGGGAGGCTTGGAGAGGTATCTCATGCACAGGTTCACCATGAGTCAGGGTCAGATCGAGGGCAGCTAACAACAACAATAATAGTGATGAGGTGACAAGTTCAGTTTTAACTATGGTTGTTCATGGTAGATGTTGCCTAAGATGTTGCCAATGATTTCTTTACTTGCCTTGCAGACAATTTTATTGGAAGAGGTGGAAGAGGCAACAAGGTGGATCAGCTGTTTAGATCTGATCCTAACTAACAGTGATGGCCTGCTTAATGGGGTGGAAGTGGTGGGATCCTTAGGTGGGAGTGACCATGTTCTCTTGGAGTCTGCTATACAGTAGAATGGGGGAAGCCAAACATAGTCTGACTTGCATTCAAGAAAGCTGCTTTCAGTAAACTGAGGAAAATATCAAGTGTGATCCTGTGCTCAGGAATACAAAAGCATGGGAATTTATGATGAATGGCAGTTTTGTAAAAGTGAGATACTGAAGACACAAGTTCAAACAGTACCAATGTGGAGAAAAAATAGGAGGATTCTAAAGAAACCAAGATGGCTGTCTACAGAACTTTCAACTGAGCTCAGTTTTATAAGGAACATGTACAAGACATACAAAAGGGGGGGGGGGGGGAATCACCAAAGAAGACTTGAAACAAACAGCCAGCACATGTAGAAAGTTTTTTTAAAAAAGCCAAAGTCCTCAATGAGCTCAGGGTTAAAAAAGGGCTTTCTGGTTATGTCCATAGGAAAAGGAAAAACAAGGAAATAGGTCTACTGTGTGGGAAAGAGGGTAAAATGATAACAGGGGAGAGAGAAAAGGCAGAACTACTCAGCACCTTCCTTGCCTCAGTCTTCTCACAAAAGGAGAACAGTACTCAACCTAAGGAAAATGAAGCTGTTGATTCAATAGGGCCAGTGGGTAAAGAGGTAGTACAGGAATAACCACCTACTCTAAATGAGTTGAAGTCTCGAGGATCAGATGAACTAATCCAAGAGTATTTAAATAACTGGCAGAAGTAATCTCGGAGCCACTGGCAATAATTTTTGAGAATTCTTGTAGAATAGGAGAAGACCCAGAAGACCGGAGGAAGGCAAATATTGTCCAACAGGACCTAAATAATTACTGCCCAATGTCAGTATTAAGTAAGTTTCTAGAGCAAATAATTAGACTGTAAGCACTTAGAAAGGAATGTCATAATCACAAAAAGACAACATGAGTTATGCAAAAACAAGTTATGCCAGACTTATCTCTCTTATTTTGATAGAGCTTGGTAGATGAAGGAAATGCTGTGGATGTAGTGTAGTTTGGTTTCAGTAAAACCTTTAACTAGCTCCCTTATGATATGGTTACCTTCCTCTTTGATTTGCTGCATTAAGTTGCTGAGTGTGCCTAAGGTGATTAAGATGGATAGTGACTGGTAAGGAATTTTAGTATATTATTTCAGTATTTTAGTGTATTATATCAGTATTTTAGTGTATTAGCATTTTGTTTTTAATATATTATTTCAATATTCCAGTGTATTAGCATTTTATTGTACTATGTTGTATCATTTGTCTTTGATTGTGTATGTTCTGATGTAGCACCCTTTGGTGAAAAGGATGTTATAAATATGATTATTATATCCTTTCAAATAAACTAATAAAATGTAGGCTAGACACATTTGACTGTTAGGTGTATTTGTAATTGGTTGACTCACCAAACCCAAAGGGTGCTCACCAACAGCTTCCCTTCATTCTGAAGAGAAGTGACTAGTGGGGTGCCACAGGGCTCTGTCCTGGTCCCAGTGCTATTCAACATCTTCATCAATGACTGAGATGATGGAATAGAGGGCATATTTATCAAATTTGAAGATGACACCATATTAGAAGAGTAATCAGTACTCCAACAGGATCAGAATTCAAAATGATCTGAACAAATGAAAAAGTGGGCCAAAATTAACAAAATGAATTTCAACAGGGAGAAAAGTAAGGAAATATATCAAACAAATGCATAGATATAGGATGGGGGACACCTGGCTTGACAGCAGTACCTACAAAAAGGATCTAGGAATCTTAATGGACCACAAGCTGAACGTGAGCCAGCAGTGTAATGCAGCAGCTGAAAAAGCCAATGTGATTCTAGGCTACATCAATAGGAGTAGAATGTCTCAAACAAGGGAAGTAATTGTACCATTCTCTTCTGCTTTCATCAGACCTCACCTGGAATACTGTGTTTGATTGTGGATGCCACAATTCAAGAGGGATTTTGGCAAGTTGGAGTGTGTCTAGAGAAGGGTGACCAAAATTGGTGAAAGGTATGGAAACCATGCCCTATAAGGAGCTTCTTCAGAAACTGGGTATGTTTAGCCTGGAGAAGAGAAGGTTAAGAGATGACATGACAACCATGTTTAAATATTTATTCATAAATAATAAAGAGCAAACTTGTGTTCTGCTGCTCCAGAAACTAGGACATGGAGCAATGGATTCAAAGTAGAGGAAAAGAGATTCCATGTAAACAATAGGAAGAACTTCCTGATGGTAAAAGCTGTCTAAATGTGGAATACACTGTCTTGAACTGTGTCTCCTTCTTTTGGAGGTTTTTATACAGAGGCTGTGTACACTTTGATTGTATATTTCTGCATGGCAGGGATTTGGACTGGATGGCTTTTGAGGTCTCTTCCAACTCTATGATTCTATGATTCTATTCCGTTTTTCACACCACTCCCTTACTTGGTTCTTTATGTGCATGTATACACCAAAATGTACAGTATTGATGTGAAGAAGTAATCTTACATAAGGCATCCTTGTGCATGTCTGGTGCTTCCATGCAAATCTCCATATATAATGGCATAAATTTGCCTTCCTCTTCAGCAAATTTCTGCCTTGTGGCTTTCACTCATGGCATAGAGAATCTGTACATGCTGGTACTCAGCATCTCACCATGCCTTTTCTCCTTTCTAGCTATTTTTGTTTTCAAAGCAAATACAACCATCACCCTCTCCTTCTAAAAAGGAAAGGCATTGGGTTCATGACAAAGCATGCAAATTGAGCCCATCTGTGTCGGGCTCATTTATTCATTTAATTTATCTCGAGTGGAACATTTGCATTTTCTCAGCACAGAGTCTGTGATGTCTTGCAGGAGGTTTGGGATCTCGTCTGCCTCCCAGAGTTTGAGCATCTGTAATCCCAGAAGGGTACTGTGGGAGAATGCGGTTAGATATATGAAAATCAGGATCTTTCTATTTTTTCTTCCACCATCTCCACCCTTATCCCAGAAGGTAGACTCCAATGGAAACTCTACAAGTTGAAACTCATGTGGCTTTCTAGGCTTTGCATAATTGTCTTTTCTCCCTTATGGAAGGAATGATTCAGCCCTTACTACTCACTTCGGAGCACAAAAGGGAGAATTTGCTAGACTTAACTTCACAAATGAATCTCCCTATTATTAGTAGTAACAAAACACAGTTCTTATTAGAAGATGTTTTGAATAAGTCACAACAACAACAACCAACTAGCATTTATATGTCACAAGTGACCGTGGTGCTTTTACAGAATTCGAAGGAACAAATCTTTGTCTCACAGAGTTTACAATATAAAATTTGATATATAGGAAAGAACTGCAGAAGGAAAAGAGAGGCAGGGGGATAAACAGGCGTACCTTGAGGGCACAAACCTTTCAAACTTTTATTGCATAAAAAGGGGAAACTATAAATGAACAACAGCAATAAAAATATTAAAGGAAGAGTTAGTAAGTTCTCAAAATTCCAGCAGCGCAATCCAGAAAATTCATTAAACTCTTAAAACATACTTTAAAAGTTGCAGTAAAAGAGCCACTAATAATAGCAATAATAATTTTTAAAAGACAGCGTGATTTCTTAACTGAAAGGCACTGCAGCTATTGTAAAAGCAGTTGGAAGTTAATGAGTTTTCAAAACCTACTTAAAAGCCCTAACTGGTAGGGCTGGCCCTACATATATATATATATATATATATATATATTTGAAGCAAGTTCCACCACCCGATTGTTTAGTGACATCTCTTTAGGATTGGTTACAGGTATAATTATTGTACAGCATAGGTAAGAGCAGTATAACCTGCAGGCTGCATGTAACCTTGCAGGAGGGGAAAAAGAGATATGTGGCCCTGCTGCTTTTGCTAGCACACCAGTTTATCCTAATGTAATAAACCAGTTAGTCAACTGACACTCATTTTATTTACTAAGATTCCTGTAATCAGATGATCACCTGAAATACTTTCATTGAGGTTGGTCTTCTTTGACAAGAGCTGAAATGAATTAATTTTTGCTTACCTGTGTATTTCATTTTAACTGCTTTTAACTTTTTTGAATCATTAATTACTTTTTAATTTTTGTCTATGGTGAATTTTAACTGTGCTTATTTTAATTGTTGTAAGCTGCCTTGCGTTCCAAACTGGGAGAAAATGTAAGATTTAAAAAACAACAATAACAGTAATAAATTTCTATATTTTTTAAATTAGGGAATTACTTGTTTGTCAGGACACTTGCAGCTTAATGGCGCCTCCTGCCCTGAGTGGGCAGGTGCAGTTGCTGCGAGGCGAGCCCTTCCAGCCCCCAGCGCTTCCCCCCGGCAGAAGGCTTGCGGCACACCTGCTTCCTGCCAGCGGGAAGACAGGTGCGCGCGGGCGCAGCAGGGTTGGAGTGGACATCACTCCTCCTCCTCCTTCCTTGGTGCCGTGCCTCGGGAAGAGGAATGTTTGCTGCTGGGCCTCCTTGGTGGAGGCAGTCTAGGCTGGCGTGGTGGCGTCGGCCCTGGATTTGCTCAGCTCCCCATCCTCCCTCCCTGGGATTGGTGTTGCTTGTCACAACTTGTGTGTTGGGGCGGCGGCACAGGTACTGGATCTGGCAGGATGGTTTCCAGGGCGTGGAAGCACTGGATCGGGAGTCCCTTGGGAACCGGGAAACATCACAGTGCAATGTGGCTAACGGTGGGTCACATGGAGTTTATCCCAGTGACAAGAGGCTTTCCTCTAGTAGCTGCGTAATTGCGTAATTGCGCAAGGGCATTTCGTTGCCTCAAATGTCATCTCGATGCTTGGCGTACAAGCAACCTCGCATCAGTCCAACCTTGGTGTTGGTGGTGTGCAGATCCAGACCTCATGCTTTGGGCCAACCCTACTTCTTGGTTTTGCTGAAATAAAGTTGTGGCCTTTTCTAATGCCAACCTGCTTCCTGTTCTTTCTTGGGGCAGACTCGCTTATGCTGCAAATGATTTGTAGCACTTTCCAAGGATGAATGTAGTTGCCATTTAGCAACATCTGCAGGGTTGCATATTCTCCATCTCTGTTCTTTAAAAAATCTGTATGTTTAGAGAGAAAAAAACAATTTAAAAACAATTTTTTAAAAAAGTTTATATCACTGATCCCTTGTAGGAAATAGTTGCTCCATATAGAGGTAGAATCATTGAGTTGAAAAAGATCACAAAGGCTATCTTGTCCAAAGCCCTGCCAGGCAGGAATACACAATCAAATCACTCCTGATAGGTGGCTATCCAGGATGTGTTTAAAAACTAGTAAGAGACTCCACCACACTCTAGGTCAGCATATTCCATTGTTTCACAGCTGTTACTTCTTCCTGTTATTTAAGTGAAATCTCTTTTCCTTCAGCTTAAATCCATCACTCTATGTCTTAGTCTCTGGAGCAGTAGAAAACAGGCTTGCTCCATCTTCAATATGACATCCCTTCAAATATTTAAAGAGGGCTATCATATCACCCCCATAACCTTCTCTTCTCCAGGCTAAACATACCCAGCTCCCTAAGCCATTCCACATAGACCATTTTGGTTGCCCTCCTCTGGACACACAGAATGAGGCAGCAGTACATGAAGGGATTTGGTTAGATGAGATCCAAATATTGGATTCAAAGTTGCTTCAGTTCCTATTAGCATGGCTGCCACCTCATAAAACAGTAACAGACGTGTTATTTTTCTCCAGTTGTTTTTCTTTTGCAAGACAAATCTATGTATGCTGCTCAGCCAGTTCTGCAAAGTGGTCTACTACCTTCAGATATGGTGGACTCTATCCCATGGCCAATGTCCAGATAAAGTTCAACTGCCACTCCAATTGGTTTTGGTACAAAGAATGGGGACAGGATACCATCTTACCCTTTGCTTCAACAACAAGGTGTTAAAAATGATTTCTTTAAATGCTAAATTGTAGTTGCCAAAATGACTGGAGATATGTGCATGTATCAAGGATATGACCTGATAATAACTGCTGAACTAAATGTAATTTTTTTCTATTAATTTTTGCTTTATTAATTGTTTTGTAATTTTTGCTACTTATTGTTATGCTGAAATTGTTTTATTATTTCATTGTTAATTGTTATTGGCTTTGTATTTTTCCCACTGCTGTAACCCGTCCTGATTCCTTGTTGACTGTGCAGGATATAAATAAATCATTATTATTATTATTATTATTATTATTATTGTTGTTGTTGTTATGACCTGACAAAGACTAATCAGGTTGAAATGCCTCGCTTAATATCCCAGGAACAGTTGTCTATCGATATTCAGTTCTGTCATCCATTCTATTTGAACAATTTGTATCATTTATGTCACTAGTGTCTTCTGAGCTCTCTGTATATTATTGTTTGCCCTCAATTCATGATTATATTTAATGGTAGCTGATAAGATTGTAGAATCAATTATTTTACATTTGTAATTTACACAACCATATTGTGAACTGTGTGTTCTTTTTATGACACCAATACTGGTCATTTTTGAAGTATTCATAAATTGTTTTGGTTGTTATGTAGTCACACATTTATGCATACTTCATAAACAATAAGATTTTGTTGTTTTTTTTTACTATATATTTACAGTATATTCCTTGATCCATTTTGGGAGTTATTATGGTTAGTCTGTCAGAAGGGTGAGTGCTGGGGTTTCCCCAGTGTATCATCTCAGCACAGGTATAGTGTTCAGATCAAGGGAAGCAAGACCAAACCATACTAGGCATCACCTGTGGAATACTATATCCTGTTCTGAGCCTCACAATTTAAAAATGTAGGATTTTGTCCTGCATTTTTGGTCATCTCCACCAAGAAGGCAGGTAGAAGATTATGTTTCAGAGTGTGAGTGGTAGGAAAGTGCTCAGAATTTTTCATTCTGACTACGGATGGGAAGAATATTTAAAAATATTTGAATCATACTTCTCAAGTGACAGAAAACCCCAATGAGGCAAATCATGCACTAATAAGAACCTTCTCAGTTCAGGACTTGCTCTGTGCAATAAAAAATGTGTGAAAGGCCCCAGCACTTTCTACACAGGAAATAGCATTTCTTGCACAGAAAATTATATTTTATGAACAAATATTCTGTGCAGAAAATTTGGTTTTCCACACATTAAAAACAAAAACAAAAACATGTGAACTTTGCACATATTAGCCCCAAACATACCATTTTCTGCATAGAAAACAGCATATGCCTTTATTTTCTATGCAGGAAATGCAGGAAAGTCTATGAATTTAAGAAAAAACAACAACCCAAGTTTATTTTTGCACAGAATAGGGGCCTTTTGAAGAATTTCTCAGAGCAGGGAAAAAAAAAACCCTAAAATAACCATGGTTTCCATTGGGAATGGGATTGGTGAAGATTTAGATTCCTAACTTTGACAGGCAGTGGATCTCTGTAGTCTGAGGCAGCATAAATCTTTCCCATACCTGGTACTTAATCCATTTAACTGGCGATATTAGAAAGTGAACATTCAAGACTCTGAAAACAGACAACAATAACAATAGCAAATGATTTCAACCACTCAGCTACGGACTTTGTCTGCTCTCTCTTCCACTCCCTGTAAAATTCCTTAAGGCATTTCGCACAAGACAGTTTGATCTGCAGACCTGAGAATCCTCAGGCACATGCTCCAGCAGAACATGTGAACTTGGCAATCACAGATACAGACAATTACAGCAACCCCACTTTCATCTTTTGCCATCAGGGAAATTACGAAGGGCTGCATCTGTGATTGATTTACGGTTTTACAATTGGAAAAGCCATGCAAAGGATGATCATGCGCCTGCTCATGATTAGAAGAAATCCTGGAATGTGAATGTGCATTTGGGGATCTCATCTTCCAGTGTTCTTTTTGCCACCTATGTAAATTCTGCTCCAGCTGCTCCACAGAGGAAGAAGAAAACACTTGAGGAGTAGATCACATAAGGAAAAAATGAACAAAAAACAATGGCCTTAACATGTAATTGCCATGGTGGTTATTGTGATTACATTAAATACTAAACCGCTCCTTTCCTTTAAGTAGACACCTCCTTTTCAATCTAATCTTATCTATCTCCAGGGTTTGTTCTGCATGGCCATCAGCTTCTTTTTGAAATGGCAGCATTATTAAAACTGCCAGTTATCTAATCATCTCCAGCAATCTCAAGCTTAACAAGTGCACAGTGACCCAAAGCAGAACTCCTTTTTATCTTTTCATCCTCTGAACCCATACTGATAAAATTATGGGAACAGCCTCTTGGTTGAGAAATGCTACAAGTAAGAAATCTGATGGTCCTTCTAATAATATGGCTACATCCATTACTGAGGGTGGAGGGGAAAGGAAGCCACGCTCATCTTTTGAACCGAAAACAATTAGTCTTGTGGCTCTTTAAAGTCAAACAGGTTTTATTTGTCATAAGTGGTCATGAAGCCTACTTCTCAGATGCATGGAGCATTGCATCTGATACAACAGCACACCCTCCACTCATACACACAAGCAAAGAGCTTGAAAGTTATTTTAAAAGTAATTAGTTACAGTTGGTATTCCAAAGGACAAATGTAGTTAGTTACTTTATAGGTTGATGTGGCCTCTGAAGGAGAGAAGAACATCCAAGCACAGCTCCACAGCTCACCTCATCAGCTGGTGAGAGGCCTCTTTCAATGTTCCAACTGCCATTGCTCTAGTCTCTGAGGAGAGAAGAGCTGCCACCATCTGCTGGATTTAATCCTTTCCTCTACTATCATTTCCTTTTCCTTATGAGTCATGTTTTATTTGGACTGTAACTCTGAAGAAAGTAAACTACATTTGGAAGTTTTTTTGGCAGTATATGTGCAAATACACTCAATAAATCAATGGGGTTTTTTTAAGTTATTTTTTCATTTCTCTAAAGTAACTTGTTACTTTTTTTAAAAAATCCTTTGAATGACACAAGTGCCTACCTGTTCCACAAAATACATCCTCTGCCCATCCATTTGCTTGCATGCCACTAAAATCTGCAGGGAATCTGCTGGTATTGAATTTTCCCTGTTTCAAAGGTATGGCATCCACATGATGCCAGACCACTTTGTCTCTGCAGTCAGTTGGGAAGAATCTACACCCCTTGAAGTTTAGAGATGGTTACACATACACCTGTGGAAAATATTAGCCTGCATCCTATTGCTTTGGCTCAGCTGGAGTAGATTCATTAAATCACCTGCTGTCTAGTGAGAGAATAACTCCATTGATTCAATGAATCTACTCTAGGTGGTACTACCAATGATATCCAGACCATCATGTTAGTTTTAAAGGCAATGGATAACATCAGTGAAACAGATGCAAATGAGAATAGGGAGAAGAATTATATTGTTGTGTATACAAATGCATATACAGTACACGGCTTTGTGATTTCCCACCCAAAAGTATAGGATTAAAAAACAACAACCAGAATGTTGGGGTAAATAAGAGCAGCTGACGTCATGAAATATAGGCAAGATAGGCAAATATAGGCAAGATATGTTTCAAGAGCCTGTGTGGTATAGTGGTTTGAGCATTGGACCATGACTCTGGAGAATAGGGCTTGAGTCTCCACTTAGCCATGTTTTCTCAACACCACTGGCTGACACCTGGCAAGTCACACTGTCAGCCTCAGAAGATGGCAATGGCAAACTCTGAAGAAATGCCCCAGGAATCCCTTGGGTCACCATAGGGTTGCCATAAGCTGAAAATGACTTGAAGGCAAACAACAACAACAACAATTATGTTTCATCTGGAGATCACTATTCAGCACTAGCAAGCACATAGTGGCATCACGACTCAACAGCACATTCAGTTGTAAGTCGTGGAGTGATAAGACATCACTTATGGCAACTTATGAAAGCCAAGATAAAGACTGCTTAATAGTGGGTGTCTAATAAATGAGATCTTAACTCCCATCTTAGATCCTTGGCTACTATGTGATGCATCTACCTCGTATTTCTATATAATTGTTTTTCAATCTTGATAAATGTAAGGCTACTGTCAAAGCATGCCTGCCTTTTTTGTGTATGGTTATTTTTTTTCAGAAAGTTGTGCTACTGTATGACTTCAAGTTGAATCCAAGTTATGCCAACCCTCTGATGGGGTTTTCTGGGCAAGATTTATTCAGAGGATCTTTGCCTCCTCTGAGACCGAGAGAGTATGATTGCCTAAGGTCATCCAGTGGGTTTCCATCCACAAGTTGGGATTGGATTAGGACTCCCCGAGTCCTAGCCCAACACTGAAACAACCACACCACACTGGCTCTTTCTTTATGTGCCTTCAGTTCAATTCTGACCTATGATGCTTCAGTTCTAGGCTTTTCATGGCCAGATTTATTCAGAGGGGATTTGCTGTTGCGTTTCTCTGAGGCAGAGAAAGAGTGATTTGCACAAGGTCACTCAATGGTTTTCCAAGGCTCTACAGGGACTTGAATAATGGTCTCCCAGAGTTGTTGTTGTTGTTGTTGTGTGCCTTCAAGTCATTTCTGACATGGTGACCCTAAGACATGGGGTGTTGTGTGGCTGAGAGTATGTGATCCATCCAAAGTCACCCAGTGGGACTCCATGGCCAAGTGAGGAAATGAACCCTGGTCTCAACAGTCATAGTCTAATAGTCAAACTACTTCACCACATGGGCTCTTTCTCAGAAAGCACAGTACGTAAATTCTCACCAGAACACCATAAGAAGTGATTGGTATTATTAGGCCAAAGATCCAACTGGTGTATTATCATCCTCCATCCTCTGTAGCACCTGACAACTTGCTCCAAAGGGTTTCTCAGTAGAAGGTTTTAAAGGGGATGACTGCAGGAAGAAGGGAGACATAGTACTTTCAGTAGAACAAACCCACCAGATCCTAGCTATAACTTTAAGGATGCCAAATTAGAGTGAGACTATCTATACATGTTATGTTGATCTTGCAACAATGCTTGCAAGTAAAGCTATATGGAGAGATCGCATCATAGGACAAAGAGCAGCCTTAAAGGTTGAGGTGGGAATTTGAACTTTAAAAACTTTGCAAAAATTGAATACAATATTCTCGTTACAATACTACAGTGGTCCTCAGTTTGGTCAGAATAAGATTAGCCTATGTTATAGGTTTTTGTGTGTGTGAGGATATCTGAGAAAATGTATACAAACTCCTCTGAGCCTTTAGCTAAAGGTGTTGTGTAAATATTAGTTTCAACATGATGATTAACAACAACAACAACAACAACAGTATGTTATTCACACTATTGCCTCTAAATCATATACAGGAAGTTTGTAAGGCCCTCAAGTATTGTTGAACTATCCCTTTTATCACCCTGACCATTGCTGATATTGCTGATAGGCCATGCTGGAAGGAACCAGGAGGGTAATGGTTAAGTGTTAGAGGGAACAGGAAGAGAGCAACAACAGTGCAATTATCCCTCTATAATGTAAACAGTTTGCCTACCACATTTGCAAAATGCTAGCACCAAACACTGATTGCCTGCAATGAACTCACATGTCACCACTGGAGTGAAAATGGTATGGCAATATCTAAGCCAGCTCATGATCACTAAATTATATGAGAGTGCTGAAGGGTGTGTTTCTCTTGTAACCTGTTGATTACTATAGTTACACCACATATGTATCTAAGATCTTGAAAAATTCAGAGCAAGGAAAGCTTCTTGTAGCAAAAAGGGACTGAGTTGTGCTGACAACAATGATGATTTTTTGTTAAAAAAAAAAAAAGAAATATGGGGAATGTCTAGATATTGCTATTTAATTTAAACAGTTAATCTTCTTTCTTGACCACTTAAAAAAGGTATATTATCTTTCTGGGCCAGTTGATAGGTCTAAATTCTGTTTAACAGTTCTTCACCAAAGGCTATGGTGATGAATGAGCCTTCACTGACTAAATACACAAAGCAATGCCTTTTCTTGTTCCTTTCATCTCACCATATGCCAGTTCACATATTCAAGTGAGTGAAGACCTATTCACATGTACTTGATTTGTTTTATTTCTCCAAACACCTATATCTCATCATTCTAGTGTACTACAGACCATTCTGCATGGCTGCTATGAGTAAAACCTAATAAGAAATGCAACAAAATTAGAAAACGAAACTATGCATCAGGAGTGGGTCCAGAGGAGGGCAACCAAATGGTCTGGAAACTATGCCCTATGAGGAGCAACTTAGTAAGTTTGGGTATGTTTGACCTGGAGTAGAATACATTAAGAGGTAATATGATGGCACTGTTTAAATATTTGAAAGGATGTCAAAGGCTCCAGAGACTGGGAATCAAAATAATAGATTCAAATTATAGGAAAAGAGATTCCACCTAAACATTAGGAAGAACTTTCTGACAGTAAAAGCTATTGAACAGTGGAATACACTGCCCTGAAATGTGGTGGAGTGTCCTCCTCTGGTGGATTTTAAACAGAGGCCGGAGGGCCATCTGTTGAGGGTGCTTTGATTGTGTATTCCAGCATCACAGACTGGATGGCCATTATTATTATTATTATTATTATTATTATCCTTTATTTATATAGCACTGTAAATTTACACAGTGCTGTACATACAATCTTAAATTAGACGGATCCCTGCCCTCAGGCTAAAAGAGGCGACACAAAAGGAAGAGGGGAAGGTGATGGAAAAGGGGGTGAGGTCCAATGGTTCTTCTCTCCCTCTGGGGCCAGCACCAAAGCAGATGGACTGGAGGGAGGGCACGGCTTCTTAATACATAGTTGGAGGCATCCTGGGGCAGATGGCACAGTCCTGGGAATGCTTCCCTAAACAATATAGTCTTTAACTTAATTTTGTTGTCTCTTCCAGTTCTATGATTCTATGATCAAGTCTGCATCATGTAAAGCTGGAGTTATGCACTGATTGTGCTGCATAATCCTCGTGTTGAATGGCAATGTTGCACAAATGAATGCACAGCCAAATAGACAACCAAATGTGCAGTGCAATTTACAGCTCTGTGCATATCTCCTTGAGTAATTGCACTGCATGCTCAGCTCTGATTGCACAACCTTGACCTGAATGATGCCACAAATGTCCAACTGTTTGCTTAGGGAAACTGATGTGTGCTAAGAAACCAACAGAATTCTAGCCAATAAAATAAAAACAGATTTATGCTAACAAAACTGTTCATGAACAATGAATCAAATATTTGAATGATGAGTTTTTGCAGTTAAACAAGGGTGCTGGCCTGTCTTTGGGGATAAAGAATTGCACAGTTTTGACAATTTTGAGAAGACCTCCCCGCCCCTTGCACCACCATAATAGGTGGGACGGAGAAGAGGGTCTGTTCACTAGATCTAAGACCAAGGTGGTGTCTGCACACTACATGGGGCCCTTAACTGTGATTCCAGGTGGTTGTTTGCATGCGTGTCCCACTGTGCCACCCAGTGTAGCAATCATCAAGGCAAGTCATTCACTCTCAGGTCAGCCTGAGATGCCCAGCATCAATCACATGGCTGGAGGCCTTGTTCTGACTTCAGAGCAAGTGACTGATCACAGTGGTGGCTGCATTGGGTGACACAGAAAGGCATGCATCCAAACAACTGCCCAGTGTCACCACAGAAGAGCAAAGAGTGAGGTTTTTGCTCTATTATAAGGGGGTTTCAGTGCTGAACTGGCTGAACATCATCTGAACAGTTTGCAGTGGAACCAAAGTTTGTGCCATGTGGCATCTGGACTCCCTACCAAGAGGTTGTGGGGAGGACATGTTATATGGCTTATGCAGAGAGAGTCCATGTGGACTGTTAAGTGGATGTAAGCCACTTAACATTTTAAATGTCATTACCAACATTTAATCTGTGTCCAGTCTCTGACAGACAGATGTGAGGAGAGACAGTAAGTGAGTATCCAGCAGCATTCTTGCTGCTGCATTGTGAACCAGCCAGTTTCCAAAGACTCTTCAAAGGCAGTCCCCCATGTAGAATGCACTGTTGCAATCTAATTTCAATGTTAGTAATGGTCAAGGCTGGCACAAGAAGACATGTAATAGTCCTGGGGCTACCTTCAATGTCCCAAAATGTGCTTGTGTATAAAATTCTATGAGGAATTTAAAAATTAAACTACAAGAGGACCCATCTGCCTAAATATAGCAGATAAAGTTTTGTTACCCTTTCAAGAAGTGGTTTCTGTCCTCAGAAAAGCCTGAATAGTGCTAGACCCACTTTCTCAGCCCACAGATCTCTACATCTATGCAGGAAGAGGCATGAGAAAGACTATTAGTCAGGTTCTCATAGAATTTTGTTAGACTTTTGCCCATATTTTTTGTTTTGTTGTATATTGAATTGGGAAAAGGGTTTTTTTATTTTAAAATCTTCACACATCAGAATTTGTGAGCATATTTTTGTGTGAATTTTTTCCATCCATGGGCATCTTTTGCCTTTGCAACTATTAAGTATCTTTAAGTTGACTCCAGCTTACAGCAACCCTATCCAAGAGTTTTCTTGGCAAAATTTATTCTAAGGAGATTTGTCATCGTCATCCTCTAAGGTCACCCATTGAATTTTCATGGCCAAATGTTTCGCCTGGAGAAAAGAAGGTTAAGAGGTGATATGATAGCCCTGTTTAAATATTTGAAGCGACATCATATTGAGGAGGGAGCAAACTTGTTTTCTGTTGCTCCAGATACTAGAACGCAGAACAATGGATGCAAACTGCAGGAAAAGAGATTCCACCTCAACATTAGGAGAATTCCTGACCATAAGGGCTGTTCGACAATGGAACACACTCCCTCAAAGTGTAGTGGAGTCTCCTTCCTTAGAGGTCTTTAAACGGAGGCTGGATGGCCATCTGGCAGGGATGCTTTGATTGGGAGTTCCTGAATGGCAGGGGGTTGGACTGGATGGCCCTTGTGGTCTCTTCCAACTCTATGATTCTATGTTTCTATGAAATGAGAATTTGAACCCTGGTCTCCTGGTCTTAATCCAATACTCACACCACTACAACATGCTGGCTCACATACTGTATATAAATTTCTATGTTCATGTTTCCATTGACTGGAGTGGTTGTGTGTGTGTGTGTGTGTGTGTGTGTGTGTGTGTGAAATTGCCAGATCTACCATCTCTCTCTCCTAACCATCTCTGTCCATATAAGTATCTAAGAAAATCTGCATGAGACGCAGGAGATTATCGTACATGGCTTTTAAACTGCAATCATAGCAATAAAATAGTGTCTTTTGATGATACTTACTTACACATGACATTGTCTCTGACATATAGCTGTTGTGTGTACCAAGCGAGGATAGGGCATCCCTCTTGATTGACATGGGAAACCTGTCAATAAGCTCGCAATCACACAGCAGTCCCATTACAGCTCATGTGCAAAACATCGTTGCTGTGGCAGTTGCAATATTGGCAGTCATGTGGAATCAGTGTTTCCTCCTCTCACCTTGTCCCCCCTTCTCAGTATTCCTAAGCAGCCTGATTTATTTATTTTTATTTTTTAACTTAAATATTATTAGATGAAAATGTAAAATTAAATTAACCTCCCTAAAGGCATGCTGGGTAACATATAGGGTGGGGAGACTGGTTTAAAAAGGAGCCCCAGTTGTGTGATTGTAAAGATGTGTGATAATGGCTGCTCTCAAATCAGTATGTTTATGTTTTCATTAATTAGCACAATTGCATTGAGAATGGAGCTCATGTGATAATTTCCTGAGTGAAAAATGGCATATATCACTACCACCACCACCACCATGCCCTATTTACTGGAATCTTGGGAGTTTTGGCCTCTGCCTTTTGCCACTGAATTCAAATTTGTATTTTCTTTTAATCTGTCTCAGCTCTATTTCATTATTAAAATCAGAGCAAACACAAAAATAGGTTTGCTCTCTGCTTTTATTCAAGGGGAGGGAGGGAAACAAATGAAAAGACAGCCTGCACTGAATGATAAAGGCCTGTTTTTAAAGTCTATCCATGTGGTTCTTCATAGAAAATTAATGAGTTAAAGATGAAATTCCTCTCTTAGTTTGCATCTCTCTCTCTCTTTGCAGGACTCTACTCAGCAGAGGCATAATTGGAAGCATTTTTGCATCTTAATCTAAGACTTCATGTTCCTGGGATCATGAGCCTTAGAATGCCTGCCGTTCCCTCCCAAAATCAGCCATTTTCATCTCTACTTCTGTTTAGCTGGAGACTATGGCCAGTGTTTCTGTAGCAACCATCTGCAAGTAAAGCAGGGCTTTCTCCACCACCACTCCACCTCTTGCCCTCCACAGCACTCTGTGCTGACTTGGACTATTTGGCATTTTGATTTGAAAATGGACACTGCCAGTTGGATGGCAACTAACAACCCTCTGCCTGATTTTTAGGGATCTGGCATCATGCCCTGATGTGTTATGACTGCCACAGAGTTGCCGACATTCCCTTTTATTATTACAAGTGACCTTGTTAGGTAGATTAGAATAAAAGGAAGTGACTGGCCCAGGGTCACATCATGAAATTCATAGCTGAGTGGGAGAGATGATTCTATATCTTCTCTAACATTGTAACCCTATACAGCACACTGATTCTTAGTTGAAACGCTTTCTGAGGTGGTTGAAGATTTACACTACACTACCATGAAGGTTTATTATCTTCTGTGGACTTACTCTCGATTAAGTATGTGTGGGACTGAAGCTCAGAGGCTGGAGGAGGCGAAGGAGATGTTTGAATTGTATATGTCTACCTTCTCCAGAGACTTTTATTGCAAGGTACTTCCCCAGAGGAACTGAAAGAAGCAATCACTCACAAAACAACTCAAGATGAGATCGTATCTATATCCATCTTTCCATCTTTTTCTTCTTCCCTCCTTCCTCCCCCACCTTTTTTCCCTTTCTAGAATTTATATTCTGCCTTTCCCCATGAACAGCCTAAAGGCAGCTTACAATAATAAAATAGAATAAAATATTCTGAAACAACAACCAGCCAGATAAGAAAAAGCTGTAGAGCCAGCAGATAAAAAGGATAGATGATTAAAAGCAGCAGCAAAAAGGAGCACTTAAAACACAAAAGAACAGGGCAGGCTTCACTGGGTGTTGAAAAGATAACAAAGGGAACATGTCTATATATGCTCATAAATAGCTCCTCTAAGACCATTGCTCACATTGGACAGTTACACAGCTGGCATCAATCTTCTTGGGATGGAGAAGTATTTGTTTGTTTGTGCTCTGTGCGGCACAGAGTAGCCACATGCCATGATTTCAGAGGAGAGCATCCTCTGTTGGAAGTAATCTCTGTTTAAAGGAAAGCCAATCCATGTCCAGTTTAAAGATAAATGATGCACTTTAAAATGGTTAGGCACATTTTAAACTGCTTTATCCTTTTAATGTGTTAATAATTCATAGATTTGTAGTCTATTGAGTTATTATTGTAGTTCTGAATGGTTTAAATCTGATTATATTGATTTTATTTGTATGGTGTCCTGAGTCCCAGTGTGGTGTAGTGGTTTGAGTGTTGGACTATGACTCCAGAGACCAGGATTCAATTCCTCATTCAGCCATGGAAGCACATTGTGTGACCTTGGGCAAGCCACATGCTCTCAACCCCAGAAAACCCTATGATAGGTTCAACTTAAGTTTGCCATAAGCTGGTCATGACTTGAAGGCACTACAACAACAACAAATGAATATTAAATTTAAATAAATAAGTAGCCCTAAAAACAGACAAAAATATTCCAGGAGCAGTTACTGCTTAGAGAACAGACCCAGAAGGCACACAACCCATCTGATCAGTCTTCTCCATTACAGTGAGATGTATTGCAGTTCTGTCTACGATGATGATGATGATGATGATGATGATGATGATGATGATATCCTACACAGAATGCCAGCCACAGCTGCTGGTGAAATGTTAGGAATAAACTCTTCTAGAACATGGCCTCATAGCCCGAAAAACCCACAAAAAACTATGGATGTCAGCCATGAAAGCCTTCGACTTCATATACTACACAGGCTACTTGGATAGGTCAGAGTAACTAAGTAATATCTCTTGGCCTGATGATCCCCAGCTTATCTTAAGAGCCAGCAGCTATATTGGGTGCAGGAGGTCAATTCACCTGCCAGTTGGGCAAAAGGAGGAGCATGTTTCCTCCTTCTCCCATCAGTGAACTGGATTTGTGGTAGGCTTGTGATAGAGGTCCTACTTCTAATGGTCTAACACTTGCTTGTTGGCAAGGAAGGCTGGAAACATTCTCCTCCTCCTGCCTTGTTGAAAGCTGAATGGACCTCCTTCACCCTATCTACTTGCTGGATTTCAAGGTTTGCTGGAATGGCATTTACACAGTTTTTGAGTAAGACTATGCAGTCTTACAGAATAGAGATCACTTATAGATCAACATCTCTAGGCTATGGATCCATAATTACAATACTGAATACCAGCCATCATCATCATTGTTATTATAGCACCAAAATGTCCGCAACACTGTACAAATTAAAATAATAAAGAACGTGGATAATTGTAAAACAAACTATACATATTAGTAAAATGTAATGTAATATAATAGAAAAACAAGGTAGGAGATTCACAAAATCAAATTCAACAAGGTCATGAAAATAAAATTGTAAACATTTCAGAAAATGAGAAACTTTTAAACTGAGATTTTAAAAATCATTTCTGATTTTACATATTGGCTGGAAATCTTTCGGTAACATACACAGGCATAAATGCATGGGTGTTTCTGAGGTCATTGTGGGAGGAGTATTCAGTGCCTCCTCATGCTACAATCATTCCTCCATGTGGGCACTCGTCTTCATCACTGGAGGAGGGTAGAAGTGGTCCTGCCTTCTGTGTGGAAAATAACAATTCAATGCAGAAATATTAAATCCTGTACAGAAAATTATGTTTTTTTAAACAGAAAAATTTACAGATTGTTATTTAGCATAGAAAACATCATTTTCTGTACAAGAATTAATATTTCTGCTTTGAAATCTTTATCTGCCACACAGAAATGTGGCTATCTGAAAACTGTGGAGGGTTGCCTTAAAAGAACCCACAGTTTTCACACAAAGAGGCCAGGTGTATGTCTGTTCAAAATAATTTACTGAAACACTTTGAGATGTGTGAATACTGAGCAGACTTCTTGTCACTGATTTATTCTTCCTGATCAAAACACTACCAGCCACTAACTGGCCATGGGCACACACCAAAAGTAATCAGTTTGGTTGTATACATAGAGTAGGAAGGAGGTGCAAAGAGGACAGAAGTACACTGGTGGAAGCATTTTACTCCATCAAGTATATGTAAGATCATGTCCATAAATTAGAAAATGAAGTTTTATGCATACTGGTTTCATTTTTTGTTCTCTTTTGTGGTGATGCATAAATGTCCACTTTCTTGCAGTGGGACCATAGCTTTCCACATCAAAGGTCTCCAGTCCAATCCCTGATATCTCAAGGTGTAACTGGAAAGAGCCCTACCTCAAATCTTGTACCTCTTGTGCTGTCAGAACAGGTAGACTCTGTGTAAGACAACTCAGACAAAACATTTTGATTCTCATCAGAAGTAGATCTAAATGCTTTGTGCTATTGTCTTGAAAGTTTATTGGCTGGAATTCTGTTGGTTAGTACAAGTAGGCCCACTAAAATCTCTTGCTAATTGGTGCAACAACACATAGGAAAATCTCATTGATTCAATGGCACTAATATCATTAGGATCAATAACACGAATCACACCCCTATCCTTAGATTTCAATTATTTTCCATGTACAGTTTCTTTCAACAGAAAAAAATTAGATAGGACAATTATCACAACAAATCTATTGTTTTTTTTATTGAAGTTTTTTTTTTGGGGGGGATCACTGAAGCAACACTTGTTAGGGTTATTTATTCATTATTTTGATTCTGAATCCCACTCTTTCTCCAGTGAGCAAGCAAACATGCCCTCCTATTTTTACCGTCAGACAACTATTCCATAGACAGAATTCAGACATAGCTCTGGTAGTATGGAATATCAGTATGCAAAGGGTTCTTGTAGCACCTTTGAGACTGAGTGAAAGACATTGTAGCATAAGCTTTGGTAGACTTGGTCCACTTTGTCAGATGCATGAATGAACTCCATGCTTCTGAGGAAATAGGCCATGTCTACAAAACTTGTGCAACAAAGTCTTTCATCCAGTCTCAAAGGTCTCAAAAGCTGATCTCCCCAGCATAAGAGCAATTTTAAAACATCCTACTTTAGTATATGCATTGTATTTATTTTATTTACGGTAACTTATTTATATATTGGTTGCCAGCCCACAAGGGCTCCTCAGGTAATGGACAAATAAAAGCAATTAAAACAGTACAAAGATAAAATATTTTAAAAACGCATTAAAATGCTCTCTAAAAACTTTGTCATCTTTAAAAAGTCCTCAAATACAACTTTAAAATGATTAGAACAGTTGTAAAATATATATATATTAAGTCTGAGTTACTAACAAGATGAAATTGTTTTGATGTTGTTACTTGTCTCCATTCTCCTGATTATTATATGGAATTTGTAAAAATTTGTATTCTGGAATCAGTCTGCTATTCAAACTTTCATTTTTCTAAATCCACTTTAACAATCTTTCATGAGAAAAGACGATGCCATCTTGATAAACTATAACACATTGACAACACCTAGATTCCAATTAGGCTGCTCCTTTCAGCTCTTGCTGACAGATACTTTCACATGTTGTCCTTCCTTTCTTAGTATCACATGCAAATTCAACATTTGTTCTAAAGCTCTGATGGCAGTATTGCTCAGCTTCATCGAGCATTAGCTGGGCCTGGTTGGTTCAGCACATTCTCAAAATATGCATAAATGCTTTAGTTTAGATAGTTGAAGTCCAACTTTTGTTGTCACAATAAGCTTCTTTTGGTCATTGCAGAGGTCAGAATTCTTTACCAAAAGTTCAGCCTCTCACCCCAACATGGCCATTTCTGTTATGCTGGAGATGGGGACAAGGATCAGCAAAGTCACACTCTGCTATTTTCCCATAGCTATTGGTTCTGCAAATCTGTCCTCTGCAGGTCCCTCACAATAGGATATGGTCCAAAGGCAACAGTGGAAGGGCTTTTTGAATGTGGTGTGTGCGAGAGATATGATAAACTGTCTAAGAGCATCCCTATGAGGCTGTCATGTTAACCAGTGTTATAATTTGTGTAGTTTGCCAGGAAGCCATAGCCAATGCTGTTGGGACTGATGAAAACTGGAAGTAAAAAAACAAACAAACATATTTTTACACTTTAGGATCTTTTCTAGTTCTTTCATAGCTGCCCTCCCCATTCTTAATCTTTTTGAGATCTCTTGACTACAGCCCCCACTCTGTTCAATGTTTGATCTCAGACATGAGAACTCTTATATTATTTCTATTTCCTCATTGTCTATGTTGAATTTGTGTAAATCTATTATTTTTGTTTTCTTTATGTTCAACAATAAGCCTGCCTTTGCACTTTATTCCTTGATCTTCCTTTGTATTTGCCCTAGGACCCGTGTTGCTACTTTGACAGGGGAACTTATCCATGTGTAAAACACCAAGAGGATTCCAGCCTTGGTGGCATTTATTTTTAGTTTTTAAAATCTTGGGTTTCCGTAATCATGTATAGAAATTTAGCAGTCCTTACTTTTTTTCTTTTCAGAAACAAGATGCTACAGCAGATGAAACCCTATTCTCGCTATATATTAACTTTGGAAAGGCATCCTCACCCCCAGCCCATTGAAGTCCAGGCCTATCGCTGTTTGTTTATTTATCTTTCTCTATCAATAGTCTGTGAAAGCACCATCATTGGCTTGTTTTGTCACAGCTTTTTCTTCAAGGGGTTTAAAGTTCTCTTGCTTCTTTCCCTGACAAGCAGATTAAACTGATATTCAGGCATTCTGCCTTTTTTAAAAGCACACAGTTATTCTGTCTGGAAAAATCAAGCCCGAGGGCCAATTTAGATGTGGTGTGAGGGTAGCCACTTCAACTGGCTGGTGCTTCTACGACAGATGAGTTAAGGAAGGAATCCCCCCAAGCTATGGTTGCTCTCAGGAGTGGGGTGGGCTTTCTCTTTGACATTTTAAACCCTTTGAAGAAAGATTTCCTTTGAGCAATGTGAAGTCTTTGTGGTGATGGGAAACATACATTTATAATTAAGAGGAACACAGTGTACAGTAGAAGTGGTGTAATAGCATGCGACTTACCAAGTGTGTTAAGAGAAAACATTGGTCTGGAGGGCGTCATTGACCTACTTTGTTTCTGGAGGCATTCAAAACGCAGTAGCAAGTCAGCTTGTAGTTCCTAGCAATACAAATACCATTGCTTTCATAGAATCATAGAATCATAGAAATTTAGAGTTGGAAGAGACCACAAGGGCCATCCAGTCCAACCCCCTGCCATGCAGGAACTCCTAATCAAAGCATACCCGACAGATGGCCATCCAGCCTCTGCTTAAAAACCTCCAAGGAAGGTGACTCCACCACCCTCCGAGGGAGTGTGTTCCACTGTCGAACAGCCCTTACTGTCAGGAAGTTCCTACTAATGTTGAGGTGGAATCTCTTTTCCTGCAGTTTGCATCCATTGTTCCGAGTCCTGTTCTCTGGAGCAGCAGAAAACAAGCTTGCTCCCTCCTCAATGTGACATCCTTTCAAATATTTAAACAGAGCTATCATATCACCTCTTAACCTTCTCTTCTCCAGGCTAAACATCCCCAGCTCCCTAAGGCGTTCCTCATAGGGCATGGTTTCCAGACCCTTCACCATTTTAGTCGCCCTCCTTTGGACATGCTCCAGTTTCTCCACATCCTTTTTGAATTGTGGTGCCCAGAATTGGACACAGTATTCCAGGTGGGGCCTGACCAAAGCAGAATAGAGTGGCACTATTACTTCCCTTGATCTAGACACTATACTTCTATTGATGCAACCTAAAATTGCATTGGCCTTTTTAGCTGCTGCATCACACTGTTGACTCATGTTCAACTTGTGGTCTACTTGGACACCTAGATCCCTTTCACATGTTGTCTCATTCAGCCAGGTGTCCCCCATCCTATATCTGTGCATTTCATTTTTCCGCCCTATGTGTAGGACCTTACATTTCTCTGTGTTAAATTTCATTTTGTTAGCTTTGGCCCAGCTTTCTAGTCTATTCAGGTCATTTTGAATTTTGATCCTGTCCTTTGGGGTATTAGCTACTCCTCCCAATTTTGTGTCATCAGCAAATTTGATAACTAGGCTCTCAATACTGTCATCCAAGTCATTAATAAAGATGTTGAATAGCACTGGGCCCAGGACAGAGCCCTGTGGGACCCCACTTGTCACTTCTTTCCAGGATGAAAAGGAACCGTTGGTGAGCACCCTTTGGGTTCGGTCAGTCAACCAGTTACAAATCCATGTAACGGTTACCTTGTCTATCCCACATTTTGCAAGCTTGTTTGCAAGAATGTCATGGGGAACCTTGTCAAATGCCTTACTGAAGTCAAGATATACTATATCCACAGCATTCCCTTCATCTACCAAGCTAGTAATTTTATCAAAAAAAGAGATCAGATTTGTCTGGCATGACTTGTTTCTCTGAAACCCATGTTGGCTTTTTGTGATTATGGCATTGGCTTCTAAATGTTCACAGACTCTCTGCTTAATGATCTGCTCCAGAATCTTTCCTGGAATTGATGTCAGACTAACCGGACGATAATTGTTGGGATCCTCTTTTTTCCCCTTTTTGAAGATTGGGACAACATTTGCCCTCCTCCAGTCTGCAGGGACTTCTCCTGTTCTCCAGGAGTTCTCAAAGATGACTGCCATTGGTTCTGATATTACATTTGCCAGTTCTTTCAATACCCTAGGATGTAGTTCATCTGGTCCTGGAGACTTATATTCATTTAGATTAACCAGGTATTCCTGTACTGTCTCTTTATTTATTCTGTGCTGAAATTCCCCTATTCTGTCCTCTGCCCCATCATCCTTAGGTTGGGCAGCCTTTGCCTTTCCTGAGAAGACTGAAGCAAAGAAGGTGTTGAGCAATTCTGCCTTTTCTCTGTCTCCTGTGAGCATTTGGCCATCTTCTCCACGCAGTGGCCCCACTGTTTCCTTCTTCTTCCTTTTGCTGCGGACATATCCAAAAAAGCCCTTTTTATTGTTCTTAACCTCTCTAGCAAGCCTGAGTTCATTTTGCGCTTTAGCTTTTCTGACTTTATCCCTACATGTACTGGCTATTTGTTTGAATTCCTCTTTGGTGATTTCCCCATTTTTCCATTTTTTATACATGTTCCGTTTAAAACTTAGCTCATTTGTAAGTTCCTTAGTCATCCATACCGGTTTCTTGAGACATCTCCCATTTTTCTTCCTCATTGGAACTGTCTGAAATTGTCCCTTTAGTATCTCCCTTTTGAGGAACTCCCATCCATCTTGAACTCCCTTCTCTTTTAGTATTCTTGACCATGGGATCACCCCCAGTATTTCTCTAAGTTTATTGAAATCAGCTTTCCTAAAGTCTAGAATGCGTGTCTGACTATGCCTAGCTTCACCTTTCCACTGTATAACAAACTCCAGGAGGACATGGTCACTTCCACCTAAGGATCCCACCACTTGCACCCCATCAACTAGGTCTTCCCTGTTGGTTAAGATCAGATCCAAAATAGTTGATCCCCTTGTTGCCTCTTCCACCTTTTGGACAATGAAATTGTCTTCCAGGCAAGTGAGGAATTTTCTAGATCTTGAGGATAGCGCTGAGTTTGACTTCCAGCAAATATCTGGGTAGTTGAAGTCCCCCATCACTACTACATCTCTCCTTCCTGATTGTGTGGTCATCTGTTCTAGAAAGGCATCATCCATTTCCTCTGTCTGACTTGGGGGTCTGTAGTAGACTCCCACAGTGACATCCCTGTTGTTTCCCTCTCCTTTAATTTTTATCCAGATGCTCTCCACCTGGCTTCCAGTATTCATTTCCTGGACCTCTTCACTGGTGTAAATATCCTTGACATATAATGCTATTCCTCCTCCTTTCCTGCTTGGCCTGTTTCTCTTAAAAAGGTTATATCCCTCTATTTCTATATTCCAGTCGTGAGACTCATCCCACCAGGTTTCAGTGATGCCTATTATATCATATTTCCCTTGTTGTGCTAGGAGTGCAAGTTCATCTTGCTTATTTCCCATGCTCTGTGCATTAGTGTAGAGACATCTAAGACCATGTGTCCCCTTTACTTGATGCCTGTGCATGTTTTTTTGGCTCCTATTGTTGGGTCCTTGCACTGTTTGTCTTCTTCCCCCTATGTCAGTTTGACTATTTTTTCTAGCCGTTTTGCCTTCCAGACTGCTGTCTCCCTTCCCCAGGTCACTTAGTTTAAAGCCCTCCTGATCAGATTCTTCAGACTGTTGGCAAAAACGTTTCTTCCAACTGGTGTGAGATGTAGCCCATCCCTTGCTAGAAGTCCCTCCTCATGGAACCGCAGCCCATGATCCAAGAATCCAAATTGTTCTCGGCGACACCATCTGCGGAGCCAGTTGTTGATATCTGCTATTTTCCTCTCTCTTCCTGGACCATGCCCTTCTACTGGTAGAATAGACGAGATGACAATCTGTGCGTCCATTTCCTTCAGCTTCTTCCCCAGAGCCTCGTAATCCCTTCTGATATTGTGAAGGCTGTGTCTTGCTGTGTCATTCGTTCCCACGTGGACCAAAAGGAAGGGGTATTTGTCAGTAGATTTCACCAATCTTGTCAGCCTCTCCGTCACATCACGGATCTTTGCTCCAGGGAGACAACACACCTCACGAGACATCTTGTCGGGCCCACAAATCACTGCTTCTGTACCCCTCAGCAAGGAGTCCCCCACCACAACCACGCGCCTCCTCTGAGGCTTAGCAGCAACTCTTCCCTGCGATGGAACTCCCAGGCTCCCCTGCTGTGTCCCTGAAGTCTGTCCATGCTGCTCTTCCTGATCCTCCTTGATAAGTGAAAGGGCTTCGAAACGATTCTGTAGCTGCAAGCTTCTACTGCTATCTCTGATTTTTCTGCTTCTCTGTGTGACATTCCTCCAGCTGTCTGCCTCCTGTGTACATGAAGTGACCTTCTCACCCCCAGCGACTTTCTCTGTGTGGTCCCCTTCCAAGATCGTTCCTTCCGTTGTGTCGAGGAAAACCTCTTGCTCCCTGACATGCTGAAGTGTCACTACCCTGGATTCCAGCTGCTGTACTTTCTCCTCCAAGAGGGCTACCAACTTGCACTTGGGGCATGTGAAGTTCGCCACATCTGTAGGCAAGAAGACAAACATCCCACAAGTGTTGCAAGTGACTGCAGACGCTCCCTCGGTGCCCATACTGAGAAGTATTAAGGAATCACTAAAAGAGGACTGTGGGCTTCCTCCTCGAAGAATATCCCCCGGTAAACACCAATGTCAAAGGCCCCTGATGTCCTGTCCTATTTCACCAAACTCTACCAGTGATTTCAACCTACTGGGAATGTTACTTTATACAGATGCCCTGGTTTCTAACTTGTATTCACTTCCTCCTGTTTAGACCTTATAATTCTCCATATAATTTCAGTGGTACAGTTAGAATGGCCCTGTGTCCTGCTCAGTGCTTGGAAAAGTTACTTTTCTGGATCACAATTTCCAGAACCCCCAACCCACATAGCCATTGGAAGTTGTCTGTCTTTTGAAGTCCTGCTTTACTGAGGACAGTATTCTCCTTGAAGGCATCTTCTGTTGGAAGGATTATCTATTCTTTGTCTAGTGTATATGTAAAGAACCATAGAAAGAGAGATGAGATTGCAGCCATCTTCACTCTGTTGAGATGTACTGAATTTCTTCCAAAACTATTTACATCAAATATCTATATGATATATACTGAATATTTATACTAGAATACTAATACTTGTAAGTTAGTGATATTTTATTAATATCTCTTCCGGTGGGCATATCCACCCGACCTTATTTAATTCCCTCTGTACTAGAACTACCCCTGAAGCTACAGGTTCTACAATGTAATATGTTTTTATTGTGATATTGTTTTAATTCTAATAATGTAATATTGATTTTATTGTACCATATTTTTTCATGCTGTAAGCCCGCCTTGATCCATAGGGAGAGGCGGGAGATATAAATAAATTCTATTATTGTTTTATTATTATAATTATACAAATCTATCTTCTCTGTTTCAAGAGAGGAAATTACAGGACCCCACTAGTGGTCATATACAGCTCCAAATTGATCCCACTTAGATGTATCATCCAAAACCTATTTTGGACAACAACATTGCAGTCACAAAGTCTCTTGGTGACAGGCTTTTACTTGCCTACAGACAACCACCCAGTCTCAAAAAGCTACTTACTTACAAGGGGATGCACAACACAGATGGGGAGCAGGAATAAGACCTTGCCACAAACCCAGATGCCACCTCTGCCCACTCATCTACTCAGGAAATGTCATCACAGGACCTAATCACATAACTCACAGTATTAGGAGCTTGCTCATCCTCTAATTTGACATACACCATCCCCTGTCAACTATACCGTTCAGCACTCTACATTGGGCAAGCAGGCTACTCTTTGCAACAGAGGATAAATGGGCATAAATCAGACATCAGGAATAAGAATACACAAAAACCAGTTGCAGAAAACTTCAGTCTTCCTGGGCATTCCATCTATGACCTCAGGACAGCAGTTCTTGAATAACAATAACAACAACAACAACACAACAAACAAACAAAAACCCACTACAAATGGAGATTGTAAAGAAAAACAGCTGACTTAGAATATGTCTATAAACTCCAAACCATCAATAATGAACAGAGACAATGCACACTTCTGGCACACTAAACATACTATAACACTTGTTAAAACTCCAACCTCACGAGGAAACTCTTAGTCCAGTCCGTTTATCATATCTCCTTTGTGGTCCCCAGCCTGCACGCCACATGTTCCAGAACTCCCTCCACCATTCATATGATGATCCACCCAGCCTGGCCTTAGGCAACATCTGTCCTCATGCCTTTGTCCCTCAGTAATCTTAGTTAAAACTGAACTTGTCACCTCATACCCACAAGTTTTGCATTTCTATAGTTATTCAAATATTCTGATTATAAAGGTCTTTCCTGGACCATTCACTCCATACGTCTGAGGAGGAAGACAGAGGGCCAAAACACACTGGAGATATAATCCAGTTTGAGACCATTTTAATTACCATGGTTCAATGCAATGGACTTCTGGGAACTGTAGTTTTGTGAGATATTTAATCTTCTATCTCAGAGAGCTCTCATGTCACTACAGTTCTCAGAATTCCCTATGACTGAGCTAAGGCAGTTAAAGCAGTCTCAGACTGGATTAATTCTACAGTGTGTTTTGGCCCCAAGTCTACAAAAGCTTATACTACAACTTCTTTCGCTCAGTTAGTCTCAAAGATGCTACAGGATCCCTTTATATACTGATATTCCAGACTATGGAGTTTATTGTGTGCACTTTTCAGCCCAATCCAGGCACTGGACGGGATTAGGCTGGAACAGGGGAAAACAGGTTTTATCACACACAAAATTGTTGCTGTGCTGCTGTCCAACCATCACCCATCCCTAAGCCATGCTCTGCCAGCCAATTTTGGTGATACAGAAAGATTTTCCCTCCTTCCAGCCCAATCCCATCCCATACCCAGTTCGGGCTGAAAAGTGCATGCAATAAATTCCTAATATGGCTATGTCTCTGAATCCTTTTGGGGTGTTTGGTTGCTTGTTTTGATGAATAATTGGTCACAGTGACCCCAAAGCAATGAGTGATTATCAGTTTCTTCAAGCTTATTATCATCACTTTCTTCCCAGGAGAAGGCCTCCCAGACTTCAGAGCCTGGCCTTGAATCTCAGGGCCTGAACCCTATTCTCCAGTCCTCAGGGTGAGAGGAAAATAATATCAGAATCTCCAGATTGCTGCCTTGAAAAGTGTCTGTCCATGTGTACATATATATTTTCTTCATTTGTAAGATTTGGCCTTTTTTATTAGAATGGCATACTTTGTGCAACTATGGTTGATGCTTAGGATAATACGCTCAGCAACATCAGCTCAGGACTGTTGATTGTCAAATCAGGAGAGCCTGCATCCTGTGACATCACAAGGGATTACTTCTTGGTCTCATGTATTGGCCCTGAAATCTCAGGGCCTGTGGTAGCCCTGGCCTCACTACCCTACCTATGAACGTTGGGTGGAACATGTAGGACTCTCTCTCAATTATTCTCATTACAATGTTTTGATGAAGGCTAGCTTTGGAGAGAGCAACTGAACCAAGATCATGGAGATTAGGGGATATTAGCAAAGTTTTGCATTCATGTTTTCCATCATTGGGCTGCATCTTCTACCTGCCATGTCAGGATGATTAAAAGAGAACTGAAGCAAGTTTGTTTGTTACATTTTGTATCCCACCTTTCTTACAATGGCCTCAAGATAGTACATGTGGCTCTCCCCTTTCTACTTGAATCTCAAACCAGAATAAAATAGAGGCAAATAGAAAGAAAGAGTAACTGGACCAACATTTCTCATAAGCTCTGCTCCAAATCAAAAGCTGGCAAGGACTGAGGCCCTGATGACTTTCATGTAGCCTTCTCAGAGGCATCTGACTAACCACTATAGGAAGCAGCTGCAGGAAGCCAGATTAGGTGAACCTGTGGTTCAGTCCCCTCTTATAGGGCCATGCTCTGGCAAAGTGCCCTACTTCCCCCAATGTAATACAATTAGGGCAATACCTAATGAATCTTCAAGTCACTTGTGAACTTATGTGACCTCATGAATTTCATGGGATTTTCTTAGGCAAGGAGTAATTATAGTTTGCTATTGCCTTGCTCTAAACTATAGACTTTAGCACCTGGTATGCCCCCAGCAGTTTATTTTCCAAGTACTAATCACACCTGTCCCTGCTTAGCTTCTATAATCAGATGGGATCTGGTACCTTCAGGGTATGATCCTGAACTATGCAACCTGGAACTGGTAGAAATTCTTTCTTTTCCACTATGGTCAATAGGTGAAGGTTTCTATAATGCAGGAAAGAAAAAGGCCTTCTTATTCCCTTTCTGACTGCAATCATTTGACCGAGTTCAAGGAGTATCATTTCTTTCATCATAGAATCCCACCCCCTCCATTTAGGTTATCAATTCATTTAAAAGATGTTCCTAATTAAACAGGGAGTGAAGGCTCTTGTACTTTTATTCTAGCATATCTGGAGGTTACATTAGCAGATCCTCCTTTTCTGACACTGCATAAGATGGTATCTAGTACATTGATATACAAGGGGATGCTGAAAAGTTCTCAGCCCGACCAAGAAGGGAGCTGTGAAACTTATTTGCTATACCACGTGTTCACCCTGAAGTTCAACACACTTGGCACATAATTTCTCAAGTTTCTTTAACTTGTTTCTTAACTTGTTTGGTCATTGTTCTGCTGCTGCTATCACCTCTGAATCGTTCAAGTATTATTTTTTTTTCCTTTGACACTCTTTTTAAGATGTGGAAATAGTCAGATAGAGCAAAATCTGGTGAGTAGGGTGGATGGTCTATGCACTTAGACCCCAAATTCTTCAAAACATATATTGTCTTACCAGTCCTGTGAGCCACAATAGTGAACATGTCGGGACAATTAATACAAATCAGTTACAAGTGCAACTCTGGGTTACACAACCATAACTGTGATAGTAAATATCAGCCCATATAATTAAGTGGGGTGACTTCCATTGATTTGAGGCTCTAAAAATAAACATATTAACATTACACCTTAAAAACAGAAAATAAACTTCATACATAATCCCACTTGCAAGAGAGAAGATTCAGTGGTTGTTAAGGGTGGGTAGGTGGGTAGGAATCAGTAAAAACAAAATCTTTGCAATTGTTGGATAAGAACACCACCTCAGGCCATTTTACATTTTTAAAGGCCAATAAGATATGAAGTTGTTTTAAACTGAGAAGTACAGAGCATAAAAGCAAAATCATGCAGCAGCCATATAAGCTGACAGTTACAATGCCCAGGGGACCCATTGGAAATACTAAGGCCAGCAATGGCCATTATCGTGGAGGTAAAGGAAGCAGCTTTGAAAATGACTAAAAAGAAGCAATAGAAGATACTTAAGTGACTTGTAAATCTTTCCCACATACTATTGGATATCATGTAAGCTTTGGAAACTCATGAATCCCTCTCAGGGAAACCTGTGTGCTCTTCAAAGCCAACCCTCCTCTTAGGAAAAGTGAAGTGGTTGGTCTTAGGTGTCTGCTGAGTAGTATGGAAAGGCAGTGGTGGCAAATGCTTTGCTATTCCCCTCCGCTGGAGCAGAGTTGCATGTAACATGTGCAACCCATCCTGAACTCTCTAGGTTAGCCTCCAGTGTTCAGGTGAAGTACAAGATGTTGCCTCATTATCAGGGTTCAATAAAAATCCACTTTATAAGTCTGGATGGCTTCCATAGGTGGAAGAAGACTTAGGTTCATCATAGCTCACCTTGATTTCAATGGGTCTCATTTAAGTATGAGTAATTCTGGAGTTCATTCTCACTACAAATTTATTGTGCTATTATTCTCCTTTATCTACCCTGGTTCTATCCTATGGAATCTTTAGATTTGCAGTTCGGGGGGGGGGGGGGTATTTTGATTTCTTGGCCAGAACACTCCAGTGCCTCACCAAGCTACACACCCAACGTTTCCATGGCAGTTAGTGGAATAATAGTAATAGTAATAGTAGTAATAGTAGTAATAGTGGCCAGGACAGTGAATCATGTATAAAACTCAGTGCTGGATTTAAACAGGTTGAACCATTTGGCTTTCTTTCTTTCTTTCTTTCTTTCTTTCTTTTTCTTTTTTGCTTTTAATTCTCTATGCATCAGTTTATTTTCGTTTTAGGACTGCCTTGCAGCAACACTATCTATAACACTATTTCAAAGTGCTTGTTTTCTTTTTAAATTTTATGTGAAAGACGATTGTCAAAGATGTTACATAAGGCTTGATTGTGTTATGCAGTGGTGTCTAGGAGAAGGTGCTAGGCCTTGGGGAAGTGGAAATCTGTAACTTTCATTGAAAGATATGTGTCCTTTCCATATTATACAGCTGGTGTTCATTCTGAATGCATTATTGGCCCTCACACAGCCCTTGGACTCCAAGATTACAATGATAATCAACCCTGCTTCCCAGCCCCATTACCTGTTGAACTTTCCAAGTCCATTAAAGCTCCCTTTCAGATTTCTGTAATTCTTTCCATGCATGGCTGTGTTTGAGATTTATTTCTAATTGAAGCTTTAGTTCACTTGTTCCAGTATAAACTGAAAAAACAATGCAGGTCTGTATCACCCAAATGGATTCCCTCTAGTGAGTATTCATGGGATCAGTTCTAATCTAAAAAATAATAATAATAATGTGGCTGCATGTGGCATAGTTACTAAAGATCCCCCCCCCCAACCCCATGCCATTGTATACTGTCTTATGCTATTAACAACATTTTAAAGGGATATTTCATAAATGAATATTTCATTGGTGGGAATCTTTTTAATGTACAGTGGTCCCCCGGGTTACGAAAGTAATCCGTTCCAGGATCCCTTTCATAACCCGAAAACCTTCATAATCCGGGGGACCGCTGTAAGTATAGGAAAGCACTTGGTGCGATTTGAATTTCGCGCCGCTTTCCTTTTGTAACCCGGGTTTTTTTTTTGCAAGCCGGGGCCGTTTTTCCGGCCCCGGCTCTTTCATACCCCGGGGTTTCCATAACCCAGGGGACCACTGTATAAATATAAGTAGTGTATAATAATGACCCCCAGTTAAGGGCCATGGAACTGGAGTTGCAAATGTTGTGCTATTGTGCATATGGACAGCATTTTCTCATGCCTCTCAATAACACCGATGAAGCTTTTCTGAAAGGAATGTTAGAAGTAATTTTACAACAATATACTTAAGCCTGGACTTGGGGGATGACAAGTGTTGGGGTTAAAAAAAAAAGGTAAGTGTACTCAGTTCTGGTTTTGACAACATCACTACTGAATATTGTTCAAACACCTCTGCACATTCCTAAGATGCCACCTCATGGTCCCCTGCCATGTCAATTGTTCTAGCTGTGTGAGACACCAGAGACTGAGGTGCAGCAACATATACTGGGCATCAAGACACTATAGGAAGGAAATTTTATTAGTTTTTTTGTGGGGTTTTGAGGCTATGTGGCCATGTTCTAGAAGAGTTTATTCCTGATGTTTTGTCAGCATCTGTGGTTGGCATCTTTAAATAATGCTTCCCTGGAAAAGCCTTTTCCAGGCAAGCATTCTCTGAAGATGCCAGCCACAGATGCTGGCGAAACATCAGGGAGAAACTCTTCTAGAACATGGCCACATAGCCCAAAAACCCCACAAAAAAAAACTATGGATGCTGGCCATGAAAGACCGACTCCATAATCTTTTATTAGTTGTTCCACACCCTAGTCTCCCACTCCTGAAAGGTTTGGGACCACAGCCTTGGGAATTTATCTAGTCACTAGATCCATCTAGAAGAGACCAAGTCAACCAATGGGATTCAAACATGTATCAACTGGAATTCAGTCACAGTTGCAAGTGTATAACCTAGAGTTACATATTTGTGACTCGTTCATATTCATGATCCCTATATATTCAATAGTGTAGGGAATATATAGGGATAATAAAAATTCCCACATCCTGATTTACTGGGCAGCAGCTGCTGTGAGCAACAAGGGTCTATTCTACTGTTGATCAGAATTCATCATATTTATGTTTCCACCCCTCTCCCAAAATTAATCTGTGGGGAAATTATGACAAGAATCTTGCTTCTGAATGTCTCACCAGAGATTGCTTGTGAAAGGAGGTGTAAACATCAATCTGCTGTAATCTGACAAGATAATAGACCTCTACTGCTCACAGCTGCTGCTGCCTGGTAAGTTAGAATTTGGGGTAGTGGGCTGAAAGATACTGCTTAGCTATGTAACTAAGGTAGTTACATAACTACATAGCTGATCTTGAATCACAACCATTGGTTTATCACTCAGCAATTGCTTTGTTGAATCTACTCTAGTTGGGACTAACCAATAGGATTCAAACCATTGGGGAAAACCATGATGCCCACAGATGTTGTTACACCACTTACTATTATTATTATTATTATTATTATTATTAATATAGCGCTGTAAATTTACACACTGCTTTACATACAATCGTATAAGATGGATCCCTGCTCTCAGGCTTACAATCTACTTCTAAGAACCTACATTGCCACAGTGTAGCACAAATAACCACCAGTGAAATTGATTTTTGCTTGCATCACACAAAGACTATGCTGGATACTACTGTAGTGCAATGTATGTGGATCACTGGTAAATGTGTATGGTTGACACTCTGTTATGTAACTGCAATGAGCAATGTGACACACATTGATGTGTGTCACTCATTGGACCTCTGTGAACTCTACAATAGGACCCCAGTGAGGATCACACACAGCTTGCCCAATGCACATTAGTACTTGCCTTCACTCCCATCCCCTCAGCTGGATATGGCTGTTGTGCAGCAATATCCAATACAAATGCTTGCCTTCTGTAACACCACTTATCCCCGTGTTTGTTGGTAACAGAATGCCAGTAACCCTAGCCATCGCAGCAAAAGAGAGCTGGAACCTGCAGTCTGACAATGCATGGAGAACACTTGCTTCCCACTCCTGATTTATCTTTATCTTTTAAGAAGTTGGTGTGTTAGGATTGATTCCTTTGAATCCCTCCTCCCCTGACAACCTTGACACATTTTGAAATTGGCCTGTGGAACTATTAAGCTAATTGAGTTGAAAATCAATAGCCAATCCAACTGCAGTGTGAAACACAAAGCCATAGCCAAATCAAATAGCATGATGCATCATTAAAAAGGATTGTTATAGTTCCCAGACACTTTTTGGAACAAATTGACTTTGCAATACCTCCTATATGTTGGCAAAGTGGAACAGTGGTGAACCTTCTCTGGGGACTCATTCAGAAAACATAGGGCAACTGCAATAAATAAAATTAAAAAAAAAAAACCCCACATTTCAGCCATCAACATAATCTTCCTACAGGAAAGCAGGCTGAGCAGAGAGCTGAGCTGATGAGTCCGCAGAGACTCATGCATGAATGTAGCTTCAAGTATTTAAAATATAACTCAGTTGGAAGGGAGTAGCAAAAAAAAAAAAAAATAAAAAGAAAAAAAAAAGAAAAGAAAAGAAAAGCACTCCATCCAGCAGCATCTTTGTTTATGCCTATAGCATGTCAAAATTTAATTGGAAGGGACAATTCTTTTGTTCTCATATAGTTATCTTGCACCTCATCAAGGTGAGGATTTAGGGACTCACTTTGAGTCAGAAGAGATATAACACAAAATCACTGTCATTAAATCCTTATCCAGTCAGCTTGAACTTACCCACAGAATAATGTGATGCTAGCTGTGGAAGTGGTTGCATCACACTGTGTGCTTACATGTCCAAAAGCAATTGGTCAGGGGCTACTGGTCATCATGCAACCAGATCTCTAGTAACCTTAGCAAGATGAAAACCAGAAAATCTAGGACATACTGTCAGTCAATAAAGAAAGGAGAAAGGTAGAGAGAGGGAGGAAAAAAATGTGGCAGCACCTTCAGAACTGGAGTTGGGCATGTTCATCTTGGTGAAGAGAATACTGAAGCACTCTTTAAATATCTAAACTGCTGTCATTGAGAAGATAACACAGAGTTGTTCTTCTTTCCTTTCAAACTGTAATATGATTATGGTATTGTTGGTGGTGTTTACTTGTTTGCTCTTTATGTAGTACCAGCCTAGCAGCCGACCAGCTATTTTACATGTCCAGGAAATGAGATTGGCCAGAATTATCTTGCGACTTTGTGCTGGCAAAAATGCCGGAATGCAAGTGGTTACATTTTCTCAGAGGATATACAAGGATGGTGTTCTATTTAGATTTATTTTATGCAAAATCTCTGATATGATGTAAACTGTTACACAAGAGTAGGGATGTTGCTGAGGAAGTGCTGTGTGTGGTCTTTAGTGGTGTTTGAAGAATTTGATCAACTGTTACACAACAGGAGAGAGTGTGGCCATACTGCTCTTTAAGCTACTGGTTGTGTACAATGGCAATAACTAGTAATGCAGCATAGTTACATTGGTGTAAATTTATGCTACTCTAAATAGATCTTGATCAGTACATCCATTCGAAACCTATAGTAAAACTCCAGATGGTTAATGATCACTGCAACACATGTTTAAACCCTACAAAATAATGAGAAGCCACAATGCTTAAATCATGTTACTTCATGTGTTCTGAAAGCCAGGGCTTTTCCTGGATATCTTGAGCACAGTTTGTTCATTCTTTTTCTCTCAAGCAATGAATTCTGCATAACAAATTCTGTTTGGAAGTCACAGGGAGCTCATCTACTTTGAGTGTCTTCTGACACATGTGTTCTATGAACTGCTCCTCCCTGCGTTGCTCAGATAATTCACAGTGAATAATTTCCCCACATAAATTTAGCCATTTCCCACCTGCTTATTAATTGGAATCACAAACAACTTATGTTTTCCTTCCGTATGACTGAATGAAGAATATCTATGAATAATGCATAGTCTGTAAGACTGTTTTACTGAAAGTTTTGGGAAATATGAGCTGCTACCCTCATACATCAAATGCCTGACTTTGTTTTTACACATGTAAACCTCAGTATCAAACATTCACTACAGTCACTTGTTTCTTGTTTTGTTGTGCAAAATTGTTTATTATTATTTTTATTTATTTATTAAATTATTTTAATCTCATCCTTTTCCAGTTGTATCTCAGGGCAGCAAATAGATAAAACAGCATAAACAATTCCAGATTAAAACCTATGGATAATTTAAACAAGATAAAAACATATTTAAAAACGCAATAAGTTTAAGTTAAAACAGCTTTAAAGGGCTAAAAGATTTTTTTTAAGAGCCATGTATATGCTTCAAAGTAAATTAGGCCCAGGAATATTCCCAAACTATGTAACTGCAGGGGAAGTGTAACCCCATCCAGGACAGGATGTTTACCCGATTTGTAGACCTGAGAATGATCACATAGTCACTGTCTTTTCAGGACTGGGTTTATTGCTTTTCGGTCAGCCCATTACAATATCCACCCACTGGTCCAGCATCTTCACAGCTCCAACCAACTCTAAAGACAAGGAGAAACAGAGCTGAGTGTCATCAGCATACTGGTGGCATCCCATCTCAAAATTCTTTATGATCTCTCCCACTGCTTTGTATAGATACTGGTGAGTAGATGGGATAGAATGGAACTTCGCAGGATCCCACAGCCTAGCAGCAATGGGGCTGAACAGGAATTCTCTAGCACTACTCTCTGAGACTGGCCCAGCAGATAGAAGCTAAACTGCCATAGCACAGTGTCTCCCAGTCCCATTTGATGCTGCTGGTCCATTAATATGCTATGATCAATGGCATCCAAAGCCACTGAGGCATGAGGAAAATCTTTACAGTAGCACTAACTGTCTCACACTCAGAGTAGGTCATCAGTCACACCAACTAAGGTAATTTCAGTCCCTAGCCTGAAACCTGTCTGTGTCCTAGCCTGAAACCTGGCTGAATTTAATCCAAATAATCCATTTCCTCCCAGAACATCCTAAGTTGCCCAGCCACCACATGTCCAAGCACCTTGCCCCAGAAGGGGATCTTAGTGATAGGGAAATAGTTCTCATCATATACCTCTGGCTCCAGAGAGGTCCTTTTCAGGAGAAGGAAACCACAACCTCTTTCAAGGCAGCAGGCACCTCCCCCTGACATAGTGAGGCATTCTCCAGCCCCTGAATCCACCCAATCCATCCACATCTGCTAGACTGTATCAACCAAGATGGAAAAGGGTCAAGTTTACCTCTGGCAGACTAATTCAAACATCTTGTCCACATCATCAGCAACAACTGAAATTTCTCCCAGAAAACCTGACCAGGTGGAAGACTGGAATCTTCCTTATACTCTACAATAACCATGGCATCATATTCTGAGTGAATATGAGCTATTTTCTCTTTGAAGTGCTTGACAAACTTGTCACAGCAAGCAACTGAGGGCTCCACTGTTGGTTTCTCTGATTCCAACAGGATCCTCCAGTTACAATAACTGTGCTGGGCATCATGTCAAGGATGTAACAGTAGAAGCATTGTATGACAATGCCCACTGCTGAATAATAAGCACAATAAAGAGCTTTTACTGATCTTCAATTGTACTTTTTTCTTGACCTTCACCACCTGAACTCTAGCCATCACCCAGCCATCTCCATTTCCCATAAATCTTCTGGGTGATTATGGGCTTTATAGCATTGGACTTGTTGCTCAGTAATGAATGTATCAATGGCACTTTCCATATCAGCACTCCACAATTTCATCAAGGGCTTGACAAGATCTCCAGCAATACACAGCATCAGTTAAAGACACACATCAGTTCCAAAGAACAAATAAGACACATACATATCAAAACAATCCACATTTAAAAATTCATCCTTTAAAATCCACAGCTTAATAGTCATCTGGATAGGCCTGCCAGAAGAGACTGATCCTTAATGCTGTTTTAAATTTGGATATCCTATTCAGTTGTCAAATCTCTTCCAAAAGCATCCAGAAATCCTCCAGATACCATAAGTCTCTGGGGACCAAAACATCTTAATTGGTCCTCCAACTACATAGGGAGTGTCTGGCACTGTCAAATCAAATTTCACAAGGAAGTGGTCTGACCACAGGGTTGTTGAACCCTCCACCTCAAAACCATCCACCCAACAGCAAAGACCAAGTCAAGAGTTGGATCAGATATGTTGAACAATGATGTACTGAGATGGCCATGTGGATATAATGAGAACCATGAAGTAGCCTCTTAGAAATGCTTTACTTGTATATTCCTGCATGGCAGAAGATTGTAATAGACGCCCCTTGCAGCCCCTTTCACCTCTATGATAAGTCTTAAGTCTTTAAGTCTTAAGTTGACCCTCAAAGTTAGCACAAGGATTGGTGTGTTTCCTTATGAGGGTGATGGAACCCTTATGGATAACTCCTCCTCCTTAACCCTCCAATGTGGGTTGATGCTGCACTGAAGCCCCGGGTAGATAAAGGTAGAGAAAGCTGGTACAGATCCACTCCACTCAGCTCATCCAGTCAGGTCTCTGCAATGCAAAGCAAGTTGGCCCTTCATCCACAATCAGGTCATGGATGGTCATTAGTTTATTATGGATACAGTGAATGATGTATCCATATTTACTTTGAAGGCTTGTTTGTTTTTGACTATCAGCTCCCTTCTTAAAGAGTCCAATGCCAAAATACTGGAGACATAGAAATGACTTACAATTAAAACACTTCACTGGTGATTATAGAGGCAGAAGCATGGTGAAAGGGTTGCTAGAATATGTAGGTTATAGGTTTGATTCTTAGTCATGCACAAGAATCCTGTAATTAAAGGAAAACAGTCACCAAGAGATTTTCCTACCTGAGGTAGGACAGCGAAGGGGCCCCAAATCATGGCACATGGGAAGCATGGCCAAAGAAGTTATTTCTGGCTTCTGTGGTAAGCAAAACCAAACCTCTAAGCATTTGTCCTCATTCCCTTGGCAATATGAATAAACAATAATATTTTGTAAGCTTTCTTGGTAAGAGCCAGTGTGGTTCGGTAGTTTGAGTGATAGATTAGCTGCCTAGAAGACCAGTTCAAATCCCTGTTTGGCCATGGGGGGGGGGGGGACACCACTGGTGATCTTGGATAAATCACTCACTTTCAACCTTAGATGAAAGCAATGGTAAGCCCACCTGATCAAATCGTGCCAAGAAAGCCCTGTCATAGGGTTGTTTTAAGGTCTCTATAAGTCAGAAATAACTTGAAGTCTTATTGACTTCCATGTCAGGATAATGACCAGGTAAAAATAATAAAATATTAAATATTTTCATGTTACTGCCTGTGGCAGATGCTTCACTCTTCCTAATGGAAGGTCCTTCCTAGAACAGATATGTGGTCAATTAGGAATGAGAAGGGCAGTGATGAAAGAACCAGACCAGATCTCAAAGAGTAATGATATACAACTGAATGCTAAAGTTAGAATTGTTCAGTCCATTGTAATCCCCATCATCTTGTACAGATGTGGGAACTGAACAGTGAAGAGAAGAAAATAAACTATTTGAGATGTGATGCTGAAAATACTGTGGGCAGCCAAAAAGACAAACAAATGATCCCTTGAACAGATCAAGCTTGAACTCTCCTTGGAAGCCAAGATGATCAAATTGAGGCTGTCTTACTTTGGATACATCATGAGAGGACATGACTCATTAGAAAAAATAATGCTAGGAAAACTTGAAGGCAGTAGAAGGAAAGGAAGGTGGCATGCCAGATGGATAGACTCAGTCAGCATGTCATGAGCATGAAACTACAGGAACTAAGCAGAGCAGTGGAGGACAGGTGATCTTGGAGATGTTTCATCCACTGCATGGCCATGAGCCAGGGTCATCTTGAGGGCAGCTAACAATAATAAACAAACGTACTGGGTCTTGTGTCTGCATTGTACTTTTACTTCCAGTCAAAGCCTGATTTAGCTGATTCTTTGCGAATTGACAGGTATACTATCCAGGTGATGTAGCAAGAAGATACAATTATGCTATTGATCATCTTCTATTTTTGCATTCCTAACGGCATCACCAATGGTTGTTTCTTCTGCACAGAGACTGAAGCCCATTTGTATAGTGAAATAACATAACTGGGGACAAAATCTTGATCCAAGTTACTCATAATCATGCATGCTTGACCTTGAAATTGGTTGTTTTCCTTTGGCTGCATTTCAATGATGAATAAAACTTCTGATTTGCAGATTGGCTTTCATTTTGTTTTTGTTTTCTTCTCCCAAAGACCTATTTTAATATGCTTTTAGGGGAATTCAAAGTGGCTGATTTGATTTTTAAAACAGATTACTTTCTTATATGTTTGCTAAGAACCACCTAACAGGCAGGTTGTCATATTATAGCCATATCACGAGAAGAAAGGTCTCATTAGAAATGACTATAATCCTTAGTAACGTTGAGGGCAATAGAAAAAGAGAAGGACCACATTCCAGATGGATAGATTCAATCAGAGAAGCCTTGGCCATGAGTCTGCAAGAGTTGAGCGGGACAACTAAAGATAAAGTCACTTGGAAGTCTCTCATTCATAGGTCACCATAGGTCAAAATCAATTTCAAGGCAGTTAACAACAAAAATTGTATTTAATTAAACATTTATGCTTTTATAAGGTAGCTAGATCATTTATTCAACATCTCCTTTTATTCAAGAGATGCAGTGCCAAATGTTTTTAAACTGAAATGGGCAACTTGGCTGTTCTGATGTTGCAGCTCCCATGATCTTTCACAATGGTTGATGCTGATTAGGGCTGCTGGGAATTTCAGTCCAACTGCAAGTGCACTTACTCATGCCTGCTTTTAAAAGCTGATTTTTCTGTTGCTTAACTGTCAACCCACTGTAACTTCAGTGGGACTGACTCCCTAGCCCATGCACAAGACTGAAGCCTGAAAATCTATGTATACTTAAAATTTCTATACAATGAAAAATCTAATAGTGCAGTCCTATTCATGTTCAATGAACTTCCTCCCTGGCTTTATTAGACTTTTCAGATGCAAACAAGAGACTGCTCCCATAGAATTTTTTATTATTATTTTTCTCTCACCAGTATATGTGCCAGACTGTTTTGAAGCACAAAGCTATTCTTAAGCAAAGTGTAAATGGAAAGTGCTTAGTCTTACAAAATGAGAAGTTTTGACCACAAATAATCTCTCCCTCCCTCCTTCTCTCCCTCCTCAATCTTTCTTTGTCCCTCTGACATCAAACAGCAGAGATCTGGAGTTTTTAGGAAGCCAGTAAAACAACCTGAATTGCTGAATGACTAAATTATTTGTTTATATTACACAGCTGATGAAGTTAATTTTTTGTTTTATTTTAGTTAGCAATGGAGTCTTTCTGTCTAATTACTGTAATTAGCTGAATTAATAAATCTTCGAGACATTCAGCACAGAAAAACCAAATGCAGATGGCACAGTTGTTGCAGGCGGTTTTTAAGAGTGTTCTCAGCAGGGTAAATATAAATTTAGTATATGTGCATATGCCATGTTTTCCATGAAAAAATAAAGTTATATGGTATAGCAGCCTACTTTACACACATGTACACATTAAATATGCAAGCCCATGTATATATTTTTGAAGATCCTTAGGTCTCATGAGTCTCATGAGCAACAGTTTGGTGAACAGCCAATGTTAATAATGGAATTGTCACTGCCAGTGCTTTCTACATTTAATTTCCTTCTAACCTCTCTGCCTATGCTTCTACTTCCAACCACAAGAACTGTATAGCAGTGGTGGCTGATGGCTTCTATGTCAATGGACTGGTTAATCTACTTTGTGTTTAACTCTATACTTTATCCAGGATTTCAACCTTATGCCCCCAGATATGTTCAGCACCCTGGCTAGCTCATTTTCAGTTCAGATTGAAGCTCAGTTTGGAACCAGTGTCCCACTGCTGCATACATTCTTGAACTTCTGGAGATGATGATGATGATGATGATGATGATGATGATGATTTTTTATTTCTAGCCTGCCCCTCTGAGCAAGCAATCGGGCAGGTTACAACAGAGGGGGTTATCCACACAATAACAATATACATGAATTAAAAAACAAATGGCAATGTATTAAACAATAACAATAAAATCAGATAGCAATTAACAATAACAATAACTAGCAAAATACATAACAATTATATCAACAAAAATACAAAGTAATTTAAGTAACAGTAAAATTAGCAAAGCAAAATACATAATAATTAAAGCAAAAATACATAGCAGTTATAGGAACAACAACAAAATACATAGTAATTATAACAAAAAATAACCAAAAAAAAATTAACAAAGCAAAATACATAACAATTAACATACCAAAACAAGTAAAAAGAAAATAATCCCCATTCTCAACCCCCCATCCCAATCCTAGAAACAATGTGAACTATACACAATCTAAAAAAAAAGGGGGGGGGGAGACAAGACTCCTCCTTAAGTCCAGGAGCCCAGGCATGGGAGGAGCCCAGGTAGAAGGAGGGCAAACAAACACTCTCTCAGCCGGGTCTTCACTGGCAGATGTTGGAAAGGAGGGAAAGAGGGCCATTCCTCCTCTTTAAGTCCAGGAGCCAAGGCATGGGAGGAGCCCAGGTAGAAGGAGGCCAAACAAACACTCTCTCAGTCAGTCTTCACTGGCAGATGTCGGAAAGGAGGAAAAGAGGGCCACTATTGCCTCAACATAGCATAAATATCTGTCAGGGAGTTATGCTGCGCTTCCACCATATAATCTTGATGCAGAATAGAGTCAGCCTGCTGTGTCCATGGACTCAACCACCCATGGCTTGAAAATTCCAAAAAGCAAACCTTGATTTTACCATTTTATATAAAACATGGATGCTCAGGTTTCATTGTAGATAATGGGGCTTGAGCATCCATGGATTTAGATATCCACAAGAGGTCCTGGAACCAAGCCCCAGCAGATATCAAGGTCCCTCTATAACACTGTACCACAATGTACGAAAAACTGTGAATGTGCATAGATATCACTGTGCCATGCACAGTGCACAAAGTCTACATGAAATGCACTTTCACACACTACTTCAGGTGCATTATTGTGCATCTGGAATAGTTCAGCATGTGGAACTCCACTCCCACTGTCATCAGCTGGATATGTCCATTCACATTGTCCAAAAAGATCACTCTGCATGAGTAACTCAAATTATGCATATGTTATGTCACCAACAAGATTTGGGCCTATGTTACACTTCTGATGCACTGGTCTACATCAGATGCAAGGTTCATACTTCAAGAAATAGATCATTCTTTAAAATGCCACAGGACTCTTTCATGTGTTTGATAAACTAGATTAATAGACTGGTTCACCCACACTGGATCAACATCAAGCTTGTTAGGGAATATCCTTTCATGTGACTTAAAATGAAATATCTGAGCCTTAGTACATTGCAATCCTTCACATCTGTTTGGCTGTCTAGGTGTGAGGCCCTTTTTACCCTTTAAGTTACACCACCCAAACCCTTACCACCATCATGTTTACTTTGGCCATGAGATGGGCTCAGAGTCAAGATATTGGGGGATTAGTCCTTAACCAATGATGACAAGAGCTTCATCTTGCAGAAAGTGACAGCCTTGTCCATTTATTAAGAGAATGGTGGTGCCTAGTATGAGGTGCCCAGTTGGTCTCGGGGAGAAATTGGTTTGGTTTGTCCTGCCCAGACCAATAAATCAAAGGTAGATCACCAAATCTTTGGGGATCGCAAATCCCACAATACTTTTTTAAAAATCCTATATTGATAGATCTGATGAGAATTCTCAGAGAAAAATAGCTGGATGGTCAAAGGGGTCCATATGAATAACAATGCAGTTCAGATCAGTTGTTTATTCCTTATAAAGTTGTTTATATATATATATATATATATATATATATATATATTGGGAAGTGGGACCACAGATATCCTATTCATTTATTGTTTTTGGCAGAACCCTTTTGGTTGGTGTTTTGGTTATACATTCTGGGTTCTTTGGTTGTAGGGACTTGAGTTGGTTTACTGTGGAGTGTAAGACAGAACTTCTGAACAAACAGAGAATGCATTCCATGTAAGTGAAAATATAAGTGAAAAAGAAACATGAGAAACTTAGGCTTTTCACTGGAAATTCATTGAGGGCCTTGCCAATTGGCGACCTCCATATCAGTGAGATGGTGAATTTGCACATTCATGATCTGACATGGAAGCCACCAACTGGCAATGCCCTCAATGAATGTGTCTTGGGAGATTGGCAATGAAAACTGATGAAAGGAAAAGAGAAACAGTGGAAACAGAGGTAGAATGTGCACAAATGCAGTGGCATACACTTGGCAACCTTCCCCAGACTACTGCCCCTCAAGCTGTGTTGGATTATGTGCTGATATTAGACCTCAGCAATGTTATTTTTGGACTGTAGTTCCCAGAATTCTCCAAACCAGCATGGTCAGTGGCTATGCTTTCTTGGAAACTAGTCCAAAACAATAAATGTTCAGTGAATAATTCAAAGTAGAAAGGCATTAAAGTGTCTTTAAAGAGACTCTGTCTTTTAATTTTGAGGGAGCCTCTCCTGACTTGCACCCAAATGTTATTACACAGTTTCGTTTATATAAAAAGTGGGAAAATGCAGCAGCCTAGGAGACTTTGGAGAACCGTAAAGGTAAAGGTTTCCCCTTTGACAAAGTTGTCAAGTCATGTCCGACTGTAGGGGGTGGTGCTCATCTCCATTACTAAACTGAAGAGCCAGCATTGTCAAAGATTACTCTGTCATGATGCAGCCAGCATGACTGCACAGAACACTGTTACCATCCCACCAAAGTGGTACTTATTTATCTACTTGCACTTTTACATGATTTTGAACTGCTAGGTTGGCAGAAGTTGGGACTAATGATGGGAACTCATTCCATCACATGGTGCTTGGGCCTTGAACTGCCAACCTGCCAATCTTGCATTAGTCAGAGTCAGCGTCTTAACCACTGAGGCACTGTATCCCAATCTGGAGAACCATACCACAGGAAATTTTAAAAAAAAACATTGGTAGGATTTTGGCCACTTTTTAGATTCCTTTGGACCATCCTAGGCCTAAGAAAGGTCCGTTTTTACAACAGGATGTATCAGGGAAGTCACTTCCCTTTTTCAAAAAGGCCTCATTTGGGCCTAAAAAGATGTCTTCTGGGCCTAAAATAGCCACACACACACACACACACACACACACCACAGAAGGCATGTGAAAGCAACTTTTTCATTTTTCTGACCCAGAGGGCAAAGAAATGGTATTTGGGACCACATGATCTATACCAGGATCACACTTTCACAGAATCATAGAGTTGGAAGGGACCACAAGGGCCATCCAGTCCAACCTCCTGCCATGCAGAAACTCTCAGTCAAAGCATCCCTGACTTTGGCTACCCATGGTCTATGCTTGGAGAGTAAGGCCGAAAAAACTGATCAGCTGTCTGTCTGCTCAATGAGCTATTTGAGGTTCAAAATCTGTAACTATGATTACTTGAGGTAAATGATATAAATTGTTTCTGTTTCATTCAAAAACCTGTAGTGATTTCATAATCAGTGATCAGTTCCAAAATAACATATCTTTCCTGAGTTCCTTTTTTAAGCATCAGTTACATAAATGGATACTTGACCAGTTCCCTGCACTGATATCCTTTGATGCTGGGATTATGCCTAATAAAACAGTGTTATTATAACCCACAAAAAATTAAATAGAAAAATAACAGCAAACGTGGGTATTTCAGTCTTCGGAAGAAAAAATTTTTTTTAATTTTTTTAATTTTTTTTAAAGCAATAAGGAAGGAATATCCACTGACTACTCAGATGTTCAGGCTAATTATTATATTGTTAAATCAAATGTTCTCAGTCAGTGGGTAGAATTCTATTGGTAGCATAGGCAGATATAAACTCCTATTATACCACCATATGATTGTTGCACAAAGAGGTATTCAATACCCTATTGTGCAACATCCCCTATCCACATAGGCAACTGAGCCGTTTTGATGCCAGAGCACACATCTCCATGGCCAATATATGGCTAGATGGAAGCTGGGGCTCAGCCTCTGGCTCTGTATACAGTAACAGATCCATGTTCTGCCATGGATCTCCAGTTTTCATGCTGTTGATCCAGGGGTATGAAGATGTCTCTCTTCTCCCTGGTTCAGAAACACAGCCAGATACAGCCAGTTCACCCTCTCTCCTGGCCACTTGACTATGAAGATGTGATCCAGTATCAGAGCAGGTTGGTTCCATGCATGGGGAGAAATGGGGTGAGGATATACTTGATAGAACATAATGTTTCACCACGTCTATGTAGGATTGTGGTCATTAACTCTGTTAAGCTGTCAGACTGAAAAGTCAGTAGCATTAAGTTCATTTCTCCATATATAATAATAATAATAATAATAATAATAATAATAATATTTATTTCTTACTTATAGCCTTTATAAGTATGGAACTCCCTAAGGCTGGAGGGGCACGTGTGACATGCATTAGAATTCCTGAGCCTGCAAAACTTTATGCAATAGAGGGAGGGTGATTTTGCTGTAGAATGTTAACCATAACTGGAATAACCAGGGGGATCACAAACTGGCCAACATCCTGTTAGTGACATATATAAGGTTGTCCAGTGTAATCCTGTACATAGGAATGATTGGTATTCTCTTCCTCTATCCACAATGACCAAAGCACCTCCCTGGACTCACCATTTAGCAGCTGCAGCCTGGCCCATTCAGTGGCTGAAGGAGAGCTGAGAGGAAGTACCTGGCTATGTCCCAGTATCCAGACATAGAATGGTTACGTCATTATGATGTTGTTGTTGTTGTCATATTTTTTACATCCCACTCTTTCCCCAGAACTGGGACCCAGAGCAACTTAAAAGAACAGCACAATTAAAAATATAGAAAAGTGATACATCAAAACAGAATTAAATTGTTACAGTATTAAAATAGATTACTTATTAAAAGAATAAAAACTATAGTTAAAATAAAGAAGGTTCTAACCTGCTGGTGGAAGGACAACAAGGAGGCCACCATTCTGGTCTCCCTGGGCATGGAGTTCCAGAGTCTAGGGGCAGCCATGGAAAAGGCCCTCTCTTGTGTTGCTGCCAGCTATGCCTGAGATGGGGGTGGGACTGAGAGAAGGGCCTCTCCAAAGGATCTCAGGGCCAAGCCAGATCATAGACGGAGATAAGATCTGCCTGGACCTGAGCCATATTGTGCTTTATAAATCATAACCAGCAATTTGAATTGAGCCCAGAAACAAACTGGCAGCCAGTGGAGTGGTTTCAAATAGGGCATTGTGTGGTCTCAGTAACCTGCCCCTGTTAACAATCTGGGGACCCATTCCCACTTGCGGAAAAACCTGCATTGGAACCAGGTTGTGCTTCGCTTATGAAAGCAACTCCAAAAACTCCTCGTTCACACTATGAAAAGGGACCTCGTTTGGAACCACTTTCTTAGGTGGGAACGCTTGTCGTTCCCACTGGAGCTGTCATGTAAGGTGACAGCCCTTAACCCAGCAACCCCTTCCCGGAGGGAATTCTTTTTTATTGGGGGGGGGGGGAATTGATTGCAAAATCAATCTTGTGCATTTGCAATCTTGTGCATTTGCGATCTTGTGCATTTGTGATCAGTATAATGAAGAAAAAGAGAAAAAAGGAAGGAAGGAAGGAGGAAGACCCCCCCAGGAGCAAGTGTGTGTGTGTGTGTGTTTTTCCTTTTTCTTCATTATACTGATCGCAAATGCACAAGATTGCAAATACACAAGATTGCAAATGCACAAGATTGATTTTGCAATCAATACTCCCTTCCAAAAAACAAACAAACAAAAAACAAACAAAACAAAACACAATTCTGACCAGCGTTCCCACTTACTGGAAACACTTCAGAATTGTATTTTCCGAAAAAGACCACTTTAAAACTAGTGTCAGGAAAGCCTGGGCTATTTGCTTTTAACCCGGTCCTTTCCTCCACTAATCGATCCGATGAGGATCGGAAGTCGATTCGAGTGGGAACAAGGGTCATATAGCCCACATCACACTTCGAATCAAAATGTAGTGGGAATGGGGCCTGGCTGTGGCTCTTTGGACCAAGTGCAGTTTCCAAACACTCTTCATCAACAATGAGAAAGAATGCTCAATATGTCTAAACATGTTCTGAAATATATTAAGGGGGTTTGTTTTTTTTGGGGGGGGGGGTACATTTTTGGAAGCTTTTTGTATTTCTTCACTTGTCTGCAAACTTTTATTTGTACAAATCATATTTCATGCACAAAAAGGTAGTTGCACAAGTTACAATATTTTTATTACAAAATAATTTGTATACAATGTTTGCATGATTTTTTTCAACATTTGAAATGTTTCATTCTTGCATGTGAGAATGAAAGAAGCAAAGACAAACAGCTAGTATTCTATATCAGCTACTTTCTTAAGTGGACTTAATAGTTACTTAGATTTACTAATCCATATCTGTTCCATATTCATGACCACTACAGTTGGCCCTCCATATCCTCAGATTTTTTATACATGGATTCAACCATCTATTGCTAAAAATATTTTTAAAAATAACAATTACAAAAAGCAAACCTTGATTTTCCAATTTTATATAAGGGACATAATTTGACTAGGGCATTGTATTAAATGGGACATAAGCATCCACAGACTTTGGTATTCATGGAGCAGGAGGTCCTGGAACCAAACCAAACCATATCAGACACCAGGGACCACTATACTTAGTCTATTACAGTATTGCCATGATCATAACTTCCCCCCAACAAAAGAAATTAAAATTAAATAGTATAACTATACTGAATTGATAAAGATGAAAGGAAGGCAGAATGATGTTAATAAGTACAATACTGTATGTGTACTATTTTATTATTTGAAAAATTAATAATAACTTCCCCCCAACCTATTTTACTGGTCATCAGCTGCATGGGGACAAAAAGGTCCATTCTGCCAGGGATAGGAGTATGAGTGAATGACATTTCTGTTAAGTATGAGGAGGATCAGGGCAGGAGAGGTTACTTAGGGGCTTTACAGACCACCCAAAAAGGGCCATCTGTGGGCACCACTTTCCATGCCGGATTGGGGCCAGGGCAGCCTCATGGGCAGCTCCAGAGGCACCAATCCTCTTCTTTTCCAGGCCTTGGAGAGGCGGAAAAATGCCACTTCCCTGCAGCCTGAAAAAGGTTGTCCCTGGGACTTCATGCCCCAAGGACACCTCAACAGGCAGGGAAGGGGGGGAGAAAGGCCCCTTTCTCTTCCACATCACTGGTGTGGCTGGCAGCAGTGTGTGTGGTGAAAAGGAGCTCAATTTTGGAGCTCCTTTTCGCAATGCTGAAAGGGCACCCCAAGCGCTCTGCAGTATCACAATGATGTCAGGTGCACGCCGGTCCGTGTGGACGCGGCACGCACCATGACACAATCACTGCAAGCGTGTATGGATGGAGCGATTTCAAAATGGCGCCATCCATACACACTAGGGCTGGGGAGCGTCGGATGCTGCTCTCTCCCCAGCCCTACATACAGTGCGGGGACAACACTTTTGGGCCATTTGTACAGGGCAAAAGTTATTCATTCTTTATGTAGTGTATGGTCTGAGTGTTGGACTAGGACTCTGGAGACCAAGGTTCAAAGTTTTGCTCAGCCATGGAACCCCCCCTGGGTAACCTTGGACAAGTCACACTCTCTCTGCCTCAGAGGAAGGCAAAGACAAATCCCCTCTGAACAAATCTTGCCATGAAAGCACCATGATAGGCTCACCTTAAGGTCACCATAAATTGGAAATGACTTGAAGGTGCAAGACAACAATAAAGTGGTTGATACAGAATACTGGCCAAGATTGCTAATTGTGGGTAAGTATTTATTTAATTTCATTTATATGCTGCCTTTCTCCCAAAGTGGGACGTTGCCAAGAAGCTTTTTAATTCCAACTATTTCTAAATGCCTGTGAACATTTGCTTCAATAAGGTGATGTAAGCATAAATATGTATTGGCCTATTTGTAGCTCTTCTAAAAACTAAGAATGACCAAGTTGAACATCCTGAAGTTGACACACCTTCACAGTATGACAAATAGGTATGTGTGTAGGGATAAAATTGAGTCTAGGTAACCATCATGGTGAGGAAACTGCAGGGACTTTCCTTGGATATTTCATCCATTTTTACCTTAAGCTTGGGACCCAAGTTGACCATAATCTAAACAGATCACGCCAAAGAACAGACAAGACAGGAAGCAAAGAGTCATGTATTCATACCAAACTGCCAGAGGGGATGAAGACAGGGATATAATTATTATACACAATTATGTGGAGGTAGAATGTAATTATGCCAGCTGAATATTTGTCAGTGCTTTGTGATAACCTCCCATGCTTTGTGAAAGGCTTGTGGCTATTTTTTTAAATTATAGTAAGTGGTCAGAGTTTCAAAGGGATGCCATGGCCAAGAGATGACTTGATAGTGGGACATTAAAACCACCTAAAATATAGACAGCACACCAAAAAAACAATGGTTACATTAGATAACTTGTTGTGCTTGCACGGCCTTGAAGGTGCTGACTAAAATCTTCCCTGCCCTATGCTTTAAAATATATACAGTAAACCTATTAAACATAGATAGAGTAGACTGTGATTAAAGAGAAGACTACATGAATCAGACACTTGTGGTGATTCAGAACATAGACATGGTGTACATCTTTGGGAACAACGGGCATAGACTGGTGTCCTTTCCAGCTGAAGATGGAAAAGAAATTTGAGGGGTTGGAATTTCATCCTGAAAATACCTGTTTAGCTTCCCTTGGGAACACATTATGCCTCTGAGATATGTACATTTCACAAGTTGCAATTTGTTTCAGTGAAGAAAACATTGTTAACCAAACCATAATTTGCATTCAATTTTGCAGTCACGTATTTGTAACCTAGAATTGTGGGCCTGCTATAGAGAATAACATTTCCCACCAGTAAGTGAGGCTGGAACTATCAGAGGCAGGACTTCTGTTGCAATTACTTGTCGTAGCCCCTGCTTTCTGGCTGGAAATGTAATTCTCCTTACACCTTGTTTGGAAATTGAACTTCTTCATTCAGAGGAGCTGTTGGCTGTTAAGGTGGGCTGGATTGAAATCAGGCCTGGAGCTATTACTTAATTAAGGTCCAAAACACATTGCAGAAATAATCCAATCTGAAAGCGTTTTAACTGCCCTGACTTTTTAACACACTTCATTTATATGCTTCCTTTCTCCCACAGTGTGACATTACCAAGAAGCTTTTTAATTCCAAATATTTGTAAATGTTTGTGAATCTTGTGAATGTCTGTGAGGCTAGGGAATCCTGGAAACTGTAGTTTTGTGGGACATTTAGCCTTCTCTGTCAGAGAGCTCTAGTGCTCCAACACACTACAGTTCCCAGGATCCCCTAGCACTGAGCCAGGGCAGTTAAAGTGGTCTCAAACTGGATTATTGCTGCAGTATGTTTGGGACCTTTGCAGCTTATGTACAATATCAGTGCATATGTAAATTTGGGAGGAAAAGTGTTTTAAAAATGGTGTACATTTTGATTGATCCTGGATTAAGAAGCAGAGCCATCCCTCCATGCCATCTGCCTTGGTCTGGGCATCGGAGGGAGAGAAGAACTTTTGGATCTGATCCCCTTCCCCACCACCATTCCCTTCTCCTTTTGTATCGTGTCTTCTCAGAATGTAAGCCTGAGGGCAGGGAACTGTCTAGTTGAAATAATGATTGTAAGCCGCTCTGATAGCTTTTAGAGCTGAAGAGCGGGGTATAAATAAATAAATAAAAATAAACAGGGAGGAATTACACCTCTGCAGCACATCCATATTGATGGGCCCCACATAGTGATGATCTTCTTGGTATTGCGACAATTGTATCTCCCTCCCTTCCATACTTTATCAGAGTCCATTCTGCTGGTGAACGGGGTATATGAGTATTTCATGTTTTCACCCATTCCTCCCAGCCAGAGAGGCTGTGATAATCAGAAGCAGAAACCCCTTTGCACTTTTTATTGCAGCCCCACAGAATAGCAGGAGCAGGTGGAAACATCATCCACCCATGCTGCAATTGCCAGTAACATGACAAACATTTTACACACCTCCTTTGCCCAATGCAACTCATGCCCAGTAAAACAGATCTGGGAGGCTCGGGCTCAGACACACTACTTAACTATGCAATTAAAGTAGTTATGTAACTAAGGGGCAGTTATGACAAAGGAGTTTATCACATGGGAGGAATTTCTCCCAATTTCAAATGGAACCAATTAGAATTCACCTAAATTGGCTAGTTTAGCGAATTTACATGAGTTCTAGTTGCATTCAGAATGCATTCAGAGTGACTTCCCATTACCCGAAAATGACCCTCCATTGCCCAAAATTGCATGAGGTAAATTAATACGCAATTACGTGAAACCCCATTATTGCGTTCGGCAATCACTTCCCTTTGCCCGAAATTGCGTGAGATACACTAATTTGTAATAATGTGAAATCCCATGATTGCATTTGGATTGCCTTTGGAGTATACCCCCAAATTCCCTCGTGTGATAAACTCCAAAAATTGTCAAAATAAGCAGGTTTCTGGTCGGCTTCAAGATGACATACGCCTTGAAGCCAGCTGGAAAGTACACCCAAGCTGCACTACAGCAAGAAGAGCCGGACAAAAAAGGACCTGGATTTTTCTGCTTCTTCCTGGGAAGTGTGCATCTTTGCATGTACATATAAATAAACCAACATCACAGTAGCTCTAAAGGGGCTCTCTTTCCAAACCCTAACCCTAATTGTGCATGTAAACACCCTGCATAGGAGTGCGTTTAAAAGGGATGGAGGTATCGTAACCAAGCAGTGAGGTGAGAAATGCCCAAAAGACAAACTGTGACAACTCTCATGGACATAAGTATAACATACACAAAACAGACAGTCAAACATGGGGTGAAGGGGGTGAGGGAGAGCATTATTGTACCTTCCTGGCAACTGCATGGGCACATCTCTGCTCTGATACCCTGACAAGTGAAGCGTTGCACATGTGAATGTGTGAAGGTTCACAGAGACAGTCATGCAATGGGATGGCAGTTGCTGGTGGCTCACTCACTCCTGCGAAGGTGTGCAGGGATGGATAGGGAACAATAAAGTTGTGTAAACTGAGATTCAAATCATTGTATTGAAAAGTTTCCAGAGTCACCATTTCCAAGAAACATCTGGATTACTCCCATAATTACCTTTATCCCCAAACAAAAATGAAGCGTACACACCAAAGTTATCTTTGTACTACATGTATATTCCACTTTTCTTCTATTTTGCAATTTAGAGCTATATTTCTAAACAGCCATCTACCCAAGCACTGGGTAGGCCCAAACTTGTTTAGCTTCAATCTAGCTGCTATACCAGGTGCATCTGGACCATGCCCTAAAACCAATTCATCACATTCAGATCTTGATTTATATATATATATTTATTGCTCCTTCCTCATTCCCCCCTCTCATTGTGTCTCTAATCTTTCAGACTGTACAGTGGTCCCCCGGGATACGAATCCCCCGGGTTAAGAAAACCCCGGGATCCGAAACCGGCGGGACCGCTACAGTATCCCCCGGGATCCGAAGGATCCCCCGGGATCCGAAAAAAAGGGACGTCCCTTTTCCTCCGAGGCCAGGCTTCGGAGGAAAAGGGACGAAAGGCTGTCTCTTTTTCTCCGAGGCTAGGCCTCGGATGAAAAGGGACGAAACGGCCTTTCGTCCCTTTCTCTCCGAGGCTAGGCCTCGGAGGAAAAGGGACGAAACGGCGTCCCTTTTTCTCTGAGGCTAGGCCTCGGAGAAAAAGGGACGAAACGGGGTCCCTTTTTCTCCGAGGCCTTGGAGAAAAGGGACGAAACGGCGTCCCTTTCTCTCCGCGGCTAGGCCTCGGAGAAAAAGGGACGAAACGGGGTCCCTTTCTCTCCGAGGCTAGGCCTCGGAGAAAAAGGGACGAAACGGGGTCCCTTTCTCTCCGAGGCTAGGCCTCGGAGAAAAAGGGACGAAACGGCGTCCCTTTCTCTCCGAGGCTAGGCCTCGGAGAAAAAGGGACGAAACGGGGTCCCTTTTTCTCCGAGGCTAGGCGTCGGAGAAAAAGGGAGGAAACGGGGTCCCTTTTTCTCCGAGGCTAGGCGTCGGAGAAAAAGGGAGGAAACGGGGTCCCTTTTTCTCCGAGGCTAGGCGTCGGAGAAAAAGGGAGGAAACGGGGTCCCTTTTTCTCCGAGGCTAGGCGTCGGAGAAAAAGGGACGAAACGGGGTCCCTTTTTCTCTGAGGCTAGGCCTCGGAGAAAAAGGGACGAAACAGAGACACGAAAGGAAGCCCGATCCCGCGGATCGGGCCTCCTTTCGTGCCTCAGGTGCGGAGGCCCGGCCTGGCTTCGGGAGCCAGGCCGGGCCTCCGCGCCCAACAAAAGGAAGCCCGATCCCGCGGATCGGGCCTCCTTTCGTGTCTGAGGCGCGGAGGCCCGGCCTGGCTTCGGGAGCCAGGCCGGGCCTCCGCGCCCAACAAAAGGAAGCCCGATCCCGCGGATCGGGCCTCCTTTCGTGTCTGAGGCGCGGAGGCCCGGCCTGGCTTCGGGAGCCAGGCCGGGCCTCCGCGCCCAACGAAAGGAAGCCCGATCCCGCGGATCGGGCCTCCCTTTCGCGTCAGGCCCGGAGGCCCAGCCTGGCTGGGGAAGGGAACCTTCCCTTCCCCAGCCAGGCTGGGCCTCCGCAGCTGACGAAAGGAAGGCCCGATCCGCCGGATCGGACCTTCCCTTCCTCAGCCAGGAGGCCCCCGCCAGGCCTCGGAAACGGATTACCTATTTCCTATGGGAAATAGGCCCCGGGTTACGAAATTTTCGGCTTACGAAAAAGTAGCCGGAACCAATTAATTTCGTAACCCGGGGGACCACTGTACTTTTAGCAGGGTTGAGACCCTACCCTTATGTTACTATACACCATCCCACATTTAACAGATGAAAAATGGGACATGTGGCCAAGTGATATCAGAGTGTGTCACGATGGCAAAGGTATTACTGAGGAAAAACAGACAAAACAGGTGAGGCTGCAACAGTTTGCCTTTATTTGGGCCAATGGCAAAGGGCAAGATTCTGCCCATTCCTCTCCTCTCCCCTCTGCTGAGTTGAGTGCAAGTTACTTTTGCACTTTGAATTCAATTTGTAGCAACTCAAATGAGTTGAGGGCAAAGGGGGACGACTGGAGAGAAAATGGGCCATTTTAAAAGCAGCTGAAAAAATGGGATACCAAAGATTAATTGAGACTGTCCCTGACAAATTGGGAAGTTGGAAAGTATGTTATTTTGTAAGGCCTCATGTACAGGACGAGCACTATATACATAATAATAGTGATTTCCATGTCTTTCCAATATTCTAAAGAATGTTGATTTTTATTAAGAATGCTTTCTTAAAATGTATGGGCACATACATACTTAAGATGTAAAAGACAACAAGTAAGTAATGTCATGTGAGAAATACTTATGTTTCACCCTGAGTGCATTGGCAGGAAGGCAGTAAATAAGTAGCAACACCTATTTTTGGGCCATATCCCATAAGCTGTTGCATAAGCATAGCAGTTCATGGGATCTACCACAAGGAGCACTTGAACCATCCATAATCCAGCAATGTAAAACTGGTGAGCTTAGTTTCTGCTTAACTTGAATATTAAAAAAAAACATGTAATTTTAAGAGTGCAACCCCACACTTAGATCATACTGATCCTTTGGGAGAGGGGGGGAATATACTGCAGCACTAATTTTCACTGTAAATTCATTCATCATGGTAGATGTAGATATATCAAAGGAAACTTAATTTTCCACCAGGTATCAATTGCTGCTAACTACAGCTACTTGAGAGGGTGCAAATGTACCCAAAGAAAGCAATAACAAAGCCTACTCACTCCAGTTCCATTTCAATAAAATATTTACGAGCGTCAGTATAGAAAACAAAGCAATGACCAAGCAAGTACTCATAACTCTTCAACCCCAGCCTCAAGTCATCTGAGCCTAGTTTTTATACCATATTAATCAACACTGTATCTGATGACCACACCTAGGCCTTTTGAACAAGCAGAATAGTTAGTACCCACAATATGACTGATCTGATCCTCAAGGCAGAAAGCTTCTGTCAGAGATGGACAACTAAGTTGGTGGCAGGATTTTCACCTCTGCACCCCTGCCAAACATGTGTCTAGAAAAGATATCATGTTACTTTTGGTTTCATTTTCACCTATTTCTTGACCAATTTGGAGGAGAAAAAGGCGAATTTTTGTGTCTTGGAGTGGTTCACAGGCATTTGCTGGGGAAAATGAAATTGGGAGTCTAGGCCAGCTGGTGGTTGGGGGCCAAAAATGTGGTTGGATGCCATGTGGTTTATTGGTGGCATTGTCTCTTCCCATGACTTATGCCTTATCTCATAAACTCCTATGAGAAACACTTCATTATACAGGTATGTAGCTTTCTACCAAGTCAGCCCATAGCTCTGTTGCAGGGGAGGGAAACATAGCCCTCCATATGTTGTTGGACTGCAACTCCCAGCATTCCTGAGTTACAATCCAGCAATATCTGATAAGACATGTGAATCCTACTCCAGGTCAGTGGTTTGTTTGTTTGTTTGTGGCATTTTTCTAACCCCTCCCATCAACTCACCAGGGCTTCCAAAATGATGTACAATGGATACAAACATATAAAATATTAAATACATAGAGAGAAAGAATATTTATAAACAGACTAAAAACTCATTTTTAAAGCTGGTTTTAAAACATATGCTCAGGTTTAGGCTTAATTGCTGATCCGTGCCTCTCAACACCATATTTTTTAACCTGGTTGAAGGAGGCTACAAAGTTCCTACCATTTAAAATCTCCCCTAGTTCCCAATACTACCTCCAGACATTGTGGAAAAACTAAAATGGCAAATGCTTTCAGCAACTGCCTGCTGAAGATCATGGTGCTACTGCTGCACAGTGTCACCAGGAGATCCGAATGTGGCAAATGTGGGTGAATGTTATTTTGAGAACTTGAGAGATAGTACTATTACGGAAAACAAAGGGTTAATTAACCCATTCACAACCAATTATGCAAAGTGAGGCATTTGTGAAGATTTCCAACCAGATCCATTTATTCAAAACAGCCTTATCCTGCATGCAGTGTTCAGCCAAGAATCATTTCATTGACTGAATGCCCCAAACATGGCGCAAATAGTTTTTATTAACCCACAAAATATTCATTGAGCATGCGTAATTTAACATCCATCATCATCATATATATCTGTATTATTCAGCTAGTCTAAACTGTTTGGCTCTTTGCTGGCCTGATTTACAATGAATGCCTTGTAGAACCTTATCAGCTTGGCTGACTAGCAGTGACCTTGAGGAGAGGTCCCCCTTCTTCCTCAGCCCACAACTCAAGCCTAATTCAAAGTACAAGTTCTTCCTTTGCTCTATGGCTGATCATTAATGGCAGAGATTATTGGTTTCATTTGGTTATCAATGGCTTTATTAGCTTTTACCTTGTTGTTGTGTGCCTTCAAGTCATTTCCAATTTATGGTGACTGTAAGCATGCAGGGCTAGCTGTGTTAGCTATTTTACAAATACAAACAAAAATCCATCAGTGATACCATTATTGGCCAACCAAAATGCACAATATATTTCTTGCAAGCTTTCAAAGCTCCAAGGGCTTCTTCATCAGGCAAGATGTTACAAACCAAACAGGGGGAACCACTTCTAGCTGTTACTCAGATGCCTGCATGTTGTTTCATTCCTTAGTAAAGATGTTATGCTGAGGAGGATATCTTTTGCAGGCCATGCAGCAATAGGGAAATTTTCAAAGTCCAGGAAATTTAAAGTCCATTTGCATCTCACTAGGGACCCCTCTTTAACAATCCAATATGTCTCCATTTCAGTGAGATCACGGGCCTCTTTATAGGCAGAGAACAATGGATTCCCCAAGAAGTCTCCATGTTTTTGTATCAGGAACATTTTGGTGATGTAGAGTTGACTGTAAGGTGACTCTATCATCGGGTTGTCTTGGCAAGATTTGTTTAGAGGGAGATTGTCTTTGCTATAATTTGTGGCTGAGGAAGTGTGACTTGCCGAAGGACCACCCAGTGGGTTTCCATGGCTGAGCCAGGATTTGAACCCTAGTATCCAGAGTCATAATCCAAGACTGAAACTACTACAGATTACTTGTTCCTAATCAAATACATAGTATAATGGATTAAAGAGAGTAGGAGGGAAGAAGAGAGAAAAATGATTGCAGGTTATATGATGAAAAGAATGGGCATGGCAAAACAATCAAACCGAAAGTCACTGCAATGTAAACCAGAAACTAGGGTGTATATAGATGCAAAAATTGCGAGCTGTAACACATCAGGCTGCCTTTTGTCAGGGGAATACTTCTCAAGACATTTCTGACCATTTCTCAAGACATTCCAGTCTTCTGATACCAACTGGAGATTTATTTAACAGCTAACATATAACTTGTGTTCAAGCTCAACAGCTGATCTCAAGACTTTTCCTATGCAGGACATTAAATAATTCACTTTCAGAAGGATGGGGCTTTGACCTCTAGGAACGGTAACCTTGCAACATGCAGTCTGCAAGAATCGACTCCAAACAACTCAACTTGAGTAGAGTTGCTACTGGCTTCAGGGTAATTAAGTGCTAATCGGAGGGGTGTTCTGTTTTGTACGGAAGTAAACTGGCTTCCTGAGTGGATAAACCTTGGGGTCAGAAGCCAAGGAGTTTATTCTATCAAGAGAATTGGATCACTTCAGAGAAAAGCAGCACACTAGCCCTGTTGTTGTGATTATGATACAAAGGGGAATAAAAGAAAAACGAAAAATGGACACTTGACAAATCTGGAAACTATATTGACATAACAGACCATAGTTACCTACTCTATGTAGAATCAACAGTGAGACAATGAGATAGAATGTAGACAATATGAAAAGTAAATGGAATTGCTCCCCAATACTGGGACTCTACTTGAAAATGGTTGTAAATTGTAAGGATATAATCCATGCAATGTGAACTTCCATTTTTTATTAATATGGCAAAAACCAAACTAAACCTAGGAATACATGAGGAATCTTTTTAAAATTCCTGGTACATTGCTCTGATTCATCCATTTAGGTCCATCAATGCTTCCTTCCACTATGCACATAGCAGAATGTGCTGTGTTCCAACACTGCACAGCTGAGTGAATAATGAAATGCACAAGTGACTGTGTTACTGAGTGCACAACCAAGAATACTACTGTCAATTTCAGTAGGCTGGCAATAGCATAGGTGAGTGTATAATTTCATCTCTACAACCTTGAACTGAATGTGAACATTGTGCATCAGACATAAATGTTGAACCACTTTCATTGGAAGAATTATTCATACTTAAGACACCAACAGGATTTCAGCTAAAGTATGCTGGGGCAGCCAATTAATTCCACATGAGGAGTGTGATGATTTTGTTTAATCCAGACCCTAAAGGAGCGGAAACTATTTGGAGGGTTAAAGTTTAACACCTTAGATAGCTTAGTTAATACCTTTAATGTTTGGAATAAAGCCAATAAGAGATTCACTACACCTCTAGTATGGAAGCCACTGCCCCACTCTTTAATGGTGCAATGGTGCACTTCCACAGATTTAGAACAAGCAGGACTCATCAAGAGGAAAAGAGAGGTAAAGATGCCAACATAATAATAATAATAATAATAATAATAATATTTATTTATAACCCGCCCCTCTGAGTGAGCGAGCAATATCCCCTTCCCCAGCCTGGCACAGAATTCCCCATCTTTACCACCTGCTATGTTTCTTGACTTGGGGATAATGAGAGTATGACATTACCATGTATATTTCCATACTACACAATAGTAAGAAAGTCAAACCAGAAGATTTAAACCAGATTCTCAGTTTCTGAATCCATTACGCTTAAATGTTCTCCTGGCAAAACTGATGATAGTACTCTCAATATGGCAGAGCAGCCTTCCTCAATGTGGCACCTTTCAGACTGCCATCATCCCAATCAGTTAGATGGCTATGATTGGGTTTGTAAATACACTCCTGGAAGGAACTCCTACTAAACTTAGTGGTGTTCATGTCTGAGATAGACATTGTCTTCTCACAGCTGACCCCCAAAAAATCAGCTTTACCTCACATTTTCCTGGTCTGCACTGACCCCATAGTGATCCAGTTAGTACCACACCTATTTTAAATAAACCAGACTTAAGATGTACTGACTGCCAGACATTTTCCATGTGCAAATTCAAATAGGTACAAAAGAGATGAACTTTTCTTTCTTCCCAGTATGTCAAAACCTATCAATCAATAGCTTTATTGTTTACCTGTCAATCTTGGCAGTTTGCACTTTATCCAACTGTTTTCCCCACTTTGCATCCTAGTGAGTGATAATGAGTAAGGGCGGAAAGTCTAAATGTCTCCTTACCCAGCTCTGATTATCTGTTGATTTTTTAAATTGAGCTTTTCAATGTCTCCTGATGCATGCGCGCGTGCACACACACAGAATGGAAGCTGCCCACTGTCACTGTAATTGCTGCCAATGTTGTGAAGCTTGGTGTGTGTCACCATTTTTTTTAATGTTCAAACCAAAAGCTAGCAAAGCTTCTGAATTGCAGGTTTAGTTAGTATTTTAGAAGCTTTTTTTTTTTTTACATGAAGTCATCCCTCCATATTTCCAGGGGTTGGGATTGCTGCTGCCTACTCCCCAGCAGAGACCAGCTAGTGAAGTCAAGGAGCATTGAAGGGGTAGCCTTCAATGCTACCAGGGTAAAGTGCTCCATTGCAGGCAATTGCAGCAAAGAAGATGGTCAGCTTTATTCCCCACACATTGGCATCACTAGGGTGGCATGGTGTTGCTGCCAGCACAGGGTGACACCCCAGAAGAGGGGTGACACCTGTTAGGGCCCTCTCTCTGTGCAGCCCCCACATGCGCTCCTCCCTCTGGCACTGTCCCTGCATGCACTCCTCTGCTCGATGCCATCTCTGTGCATGCTCCTCCCCTCTGTGTAGTCTCCCTGTGTATTCCTCCCTGTGCATTGTCTGGTCCTTTTCCTCATGAGGACAAGGACAGAATGGCACTAGAGGAGGGAGTGTGACACCAGGTATGGGGATGCCACTGGTGTATCAGAGCTAAGGGAGCTAATGATATAGACCAGATTACTCCCTTCCTCTTCCCCCTGCAAGCAAATGAATGAACAAGCAAATGAGCAAGGAGGACATGCAGCTGTGTACTCCAGCTCCTGCAAATAGGGTGGAACGACTGCATGTTTTGTTTTGTTTTGTTTTTAATTCATAAAATACTAAATACACTTGCATTTCAGAAGCCTTACTTGCTTTTGGTTACTATGCTCTGAACATTTTTTTAAAAAGGTGACACACACCAGGCTTCACAGACTAGTCCCACCTTCCAGTTAGCCTGCCTGCCCCAATTCCACGCTGATTCTGACACAAGTATATAAAAAACAAACAAACAGTTTTTTCCTGAAATAGTAAAAAGTGAGTTTTTCAAATCTGTGTTAATGCCACAAAGAAACAATTTTCATTACAGAGATAGAAAAGTAGAGAGCCCTTAGGGTTGTATTGGACTGGTCTGCAATTAAGAGAGACTATGATGTACAGCAAAGTCTTGGCATCTATAAAGTTTTAAAAATAGCAACAGCATATCCATATTAAAGGTATTAGGAAACTTAAAACTGATGTATTCTATTAATCTGTAGGGCTCACACCTAAAAAGCATTACCACAGTCTGCTGCTATAAAGCCTAGCAAAACATTAGTAACCAGATCTTTGGTATTTAACTTCATGCTATCCATTACATAATGGCTACACACATGTAGTCCCCCTTTATCTCTTTCTCCCTCTCTCCCTCTTTCTCTCTCTCACACACACACGATATAGGCATTCCAGATAAAAGCTAGAGATGAAAACACATGCATACACTCACACACTTTTTTCTACACTCTTTTTGTGTAAATCTTTCTACAATCAAAGATTGTGAATCTGCCATAGCACTCAGGGTAACTTTATAAGATTGATTTGAAGGAACTCTTCAAAACCAGCAAAAACCTATGATAGGTTTGCACTAGGGCCACTATAAGTCAAAAAGGACTTGGAGGCACACAACAACAACAAGCATGGCAACAGCCATTAGCCATGAAACATTCAGATTCTAAGGTAACAGGTTTAGGATTTACACCAAAGATCAAATCTTGAAACAAAGACTAGAGAACGGAATTAAAATTTGGACTAGATATATTCTTGGTCGAGTCCACACCAATGTGTGTGTGTTAGGGATAGGTAAGCAATTTGATTGGGTCTGTGTTTACTAAGAACTTGCTGAAATTTTCAAATTTCTCAGTAAACAATCTGGAAAGCATTTTAGATTTTCAAGATCTGAAATGTGTGAGTGAGCAAAACTGACAGATTTTCTCCATTTACACCCAGGGCTTTGAATGTTTCAAATCATTAAAAAATCATCTGTCAATCTCTGTGCATTCATCCCTTTTTTAAAGGAGGACTGAACTGGGATTGCCACCTGCTTTTTCTAACAGAATCCTCATATTTGACAAGTTTCATGTCTAGCAGACCTGGTTTGAATTTCTGTGGTGCAAATGAAGGTGGATTTTATTTGTTTCTCTTTTTTTGGAAGGGGGAAAAAAGAGCTCACCAAAACTTGCAGATTTCCTTTTAAAGGAATGGAAACTGTATATGTGTGTGAGAAAGGGAAAGGGAGAGAGAGAGAGGAGAGGTGAGAGAGAACGTCTATGAATATTGATTCCCAACCACTGTTTTGTTCTTGGAAATCATGTTCAACAGTTGTTTGTTTTCTTTCTATTTATTCATAATTGAAAGTATTTATTTATTTATTTATTACATCTCAGTCCACCAGGAAATACAAAACAGGGGGAAAAACCTTTCCTTAAAAACACATTTAAAAAACAATTAAGAAAAAGCCAGTATTCTTTTGGAAAAGATAAAAAGAATAGATTAAAAACCTAAAGCCTCACAGAACAATATAGACTTGATTGAGAAGTTCAGTAGAGACAAACCCAACTTACCATCATGTGGGAAGGAGTTCCATAATCATGTAGTTGTTACAGAGGCTGCATGTGCACTGCCGAAACAATCCAGTTCAACACCACTTTAACTGCCATGACTCATGGAATTCTGGGATTTCTAGTTTTGTGATTTTTTTTTCACTTTCAGAGAGCTCTGGTGCCACAACAAACTACAGTTCTCGGAATTCAATAGCATTGAGCCATGACAATTAAAGCAGCATCAAACTCGATTATGTCTGCAGTGTGGATGTAGCCAGAGACTGAGGCCTTGTATATATTCACCTAGAGTCTCAGGATGCTGGGACATGCCTGTGGGCAGACTCATAGGAGGAGGGAATCTTTCAGATTTTCTGGCTCCAAGTCATTAAGTGTTTGGTACTGTAAGCCAAACCAACACTTGAGCTGAGCTCTAAAGTGAATTGGAGATATTTAGAAAAATATCTAAATCACAAGGTGAATAGGGGAGGAATTTGGTGTGTGTTTATGTTTATGCATTTGTGTGTATGTGTTATTTCTAAATATTGAATGAAAACTATCTGTCTATCTATCTACCCATGCAGGTGATACAAGATCAGTGACCAGAGAAGTTCAGAGCACACCCAGACGACATGGTGGACACTGCATTTTGCAGTGACAGAGAACCAACTAAATAAGTAGAATGCTTCTTCAGTCTACAAGCTGAAAAATCTCATGGACTTGCCAAGGGTCATGTGAGACTGGCCCTTGTAGTAATTCTCCTCTGATGCCAGAAACAAGCTTGTTATGCTGCCATTTCATCACTTCTATAGCCTGTAGTGCATCAGATTACACAAAATCACATGCCCAGTAAGAATCAGACACCCTGTCTCTATACAATATTCTTCATGTAGTCACAAGAGTATTTATGTTTACATTGCTCATACTAGAAAGAGGGCACTTGCGCTTCACCTCAATTAGACCTGCTGCAATAGATGCCAGAGGCCTAAATCAAAAGATGGGCTGAATTTGCAAAAAAAGAAAAAAAAACCAACCTTGGAACAGATCAAAGGTCTTCTGGCAAAGATAGATTCAAAGTTAGTATTATTAGGTTAGTCCAAATGATCTGTCTAATCCTGCATAGCAAAGAGACTCACTTTTTAAAAATTACAGATTAGTTAAGCAGGCTGTCTGTAATTTCTGTTCACTAAGGGAATTTGGATCTATCAGCCAAGATGGTATGGGGAAAATTCCTCCCCATACAGTATGCTGCTTTGCCATTGTATTGTTAGGCAATGGAAGCAGAGGCTGGAATCATGCTAGAGGTGTAAATTTTCGACAATTTCTTCATCAGATGTGAGGACCAAAATTTACAGTGGCCTTCTCCCAACTGAGGGAGAAAATGAAAATTTCTCTGCAATATTCTGTATTTGAATCCCCATTTGAATGTCCCAACAGTGTTGCAGAATAACACATGGTTTTATTACACAACAAAAGTATGTTTTGCTCAGAACCCCCCCCCCCCCAATACACAAACTTCCGCAAGTTTTTCTTTGCAGAATATTTCCACCAAAACACTTCAGGAAATTTGAAACGGTGTAAAATTCTTCGTGACCTATTATTTTTCTTGTTGGGGTTTCTGGGACTTCTTGACCATCAGGTAAACTGTACAGTATTTTTTTTTGGGGGGGGGGGGGTAGGCGGGTGCCACAAAACCAGACAGAATTGGCTTTTTAAAAAAAAATAAGAAAAAGAATAATCACAGACCTGGCATAAACAAAAAGAGTAATGAAAGTAGGATGGAAAGCCCAAAACTTATTGTAACTCCCAAAACATCATCTGGATCTTGGGGAAAAGTATGGTAAGTAGAGAAGTAAAACTAACATCTCTTGACACATTTGGAGATCTCACATGATTTAAGAGTACCACCAAATGGAGGAGGTGAAGCTAAAGAGAACCAAAGGACCAATCTAAGGAAACCAAAGAAGTCATCAATGCTCAGGAAATCCTAGTGGTCCAGGCTAAACCTGATGCAAGAAAGAAGACTCTACAGTTTTTCTTATTCAGAAAGGGAAAGCCTAGGTACCTAAGGCTATGTAGGCTGTTGTTGTTGTTGTTGTTGTTGTTGTTATAGAGTGCTGTAAAGTTTACACAGCGCTTTACATAGTAAGGGTAAAAAAAAAAAAGAATAAAAACCTGCCAAGCAGTGTACAATCTAAAACAACAACATTACACGATTATGATGTTCTCATAACACATGGAAGGTAAATATAGATCTGAAGGTTACTAACAAGCTATGGCAGATCTAGTATTCCCAAGCTTCCAGGAATACCATGAGCAAATCTTGAAAGGAATAATTCCCTCCAGGATTGCTCCCCAGAATGTTTTTAAACCTACTGCCTCCACCATTTCACAAATGAAAATCAGGACTCATGTGGCAAAGTAACATCAATGTTGTCAAGATGGTGAAAGTTATTAATGAGGAAGAACACACAACCTAAGAGAGGCTACAGCAGTTTGTCTTTGGGGTGAGCAATACTCCACCACCACCATGCACTCTCATTTCCCTCCTACTGAGTTAACTAAGTGCAAACAACTTTTGCACTTTGAACTCTGTTTGTAGCAATTGAAGGAAGTTGAGGATGAAGGGGAAAAAGGACTGAATCAACATAAATCTCAAGAGGAGCATCTCTCTTTGTCTTGATAATGCAACTTAAAGTTTATATCCTGGAGTATTCACATGGCCAGAAGAAAGAGGGGCCAGCCTGCATGAATGTCTTTCCAATACCACCTAAACTGAAAACAGCCACATCTTGACCAAATACAGGCTTGGCACTAACGTTGTCATAATTTTTTTCCCCTGTATAATTTTTAACACCTTTGCCTAATGAAGAAGCCAGTAGAACTTCAAAAGCTTTCAAAATGCATTTTGTACATTTTGGTTGTTAAATAAAGGTATCATTATTTCATGGATTTTGGATGTTATTGTACTTTGCTACATGGCCAACACAGCTATCCCTGGATATGTTTCCTAAGCACAATGGTAACCCTAATACCATTCAATAAATTGGATTTCTCATTGGGATCAGAAAATGCAAGGTGTGGTTTTATGTTGGTTTTATGATGCCATATGAGGCTTTATCCGCATCTTGTGACAAAACACACTGCAGGGGAAGATCAGTAAGGTGCATGGGTTGTAATTCAGCAAAAGTTCATCATGACTGCCAATGCTTGTTAAATTTCTTTGGATACCCACATCACAAAATGGAAGACTAATTGAAAATTGTTGATCTGAATCAATCACAAACTGTATCTCTTTTTCTATTCAGCAAACCAGATTACAGTAATTCACATACTCAGGTCATTTAACATCAGATTTTCTTTCTCTGCCAGATTTTGTTTCTCTGTTCCTTTTTGTCCTCATAATAAAACCCTCACTGTAAAACCTTTCCTTGTTGGATCTATTATAAGGGGCTTCCTCTGGTGGAATAGTGGGATCCAGAAGAACTAGGAGATGTTGATTTGCCCTTCCCACTTGGGCTTCCCATGAACCCCCCAAACTGGATCATACAGCCAGTTATCAGGTATTTGGGGGAAGGTGCTCGAGAGAACCAGCATGGGATAGTGGATTGAGTGCTGGACTCTGGAGTCCAGGGATCAATTCCCAGCTGGGCCATGAAACCCTATGAATGACATTGGGCAAGTCACATGCTCCTAGCCTCAGAGGATGGCAATGGGAAACCCCCTCTGAACAAATCTTGCTTAAAAAGCCCCATGATGTGGTCATCATAAGTTGGATGCGACTTAAAGGCACACAACAACAACTAAATGGAGAGAGGAGGGAAGGAGATGAAAATTGGATTTAGCCCCAGGACTGTGGTGGTACAGTAGCTTGTATATTCAGGACAGTTGAAAGAGAGTTTTGTTTGCCGGTGACTATTTGTTCATCTCTCTCCCCCTTTTGCTACCTGGATTCCTACACAGAGTGAGTACTTCCTTTCATTTATTCTATTTCCAGACCTTCCGCAGGTATACTTAATGACCTTAAGCTTGGAAACACAGTCGTAAAGCAGTCTGTCTCTGAGATAATCATAATGTCAAGCATATTTTTACATTTAATATAAGGAAATTATGTGTCAAATGGTAAGACAACTTGTAATTAATAACAAACTTGGTGAATGGTAACCAAAGAACTTCAAAGACTTCTGCTGTCTATTGGCTACTACAGCTCAAGCATTTGGCAAGCAACCAAGTCAAAGAATAAATTATCCCTTTCTGCTTAGGCAATACTCTTCAGTTTGAATACTACAAGATACCAGTTGAGAGTAACATTCATTGATAAAACTGTAGACTTCAAACTGTTGAGTTGTACTGAAGATAGAGAGGTCTCCTGTGGATACCTTGTTCTTGCTTGATGGAAGGACAAGTTATGCTTGACTTTTCAAAGAGAGGAAAGATATCCACATCTCAAAATTAACCAGGATATAAACATGTTGCATGTTGGATTTAAGCTTCTGCCACACTGCAGAATTAATGCAGTTTGACACGAATTTAACTATCATGACTCTATCCAATGGAATCCTGAGGTCTTTAGTTTGTTGTGACACCAGATCACTCTGACAGAGAAGGCTAAAAATCTCACAAAAAACTACAGATGCAAGAATCCCATAGCATTGAGCCATGACTTAAAGTGATGTCATACTGCATTAATTTTACAGTGTAGATGCAATCTTAAGGGAACAAAAATGGAGAACTGGGGGAAAGAGAAAACAAACAAATGCTATGTAGTGTCATTTCAGAAGTATAAATTCTAGTATCAAATAAAACTACATGATCAAATAAGACAGCTCAAAAAAGCTGTTGAAAACCATTATACTGAAGCAGTATGAGTGTTGAATTAGAAAATCCCTGATTTAAATTTTGCCACTGCCCCAAACTTGACATGGGGAGTTTGGCAAGTCACTCACAACTCAGTGTCTCCTCAGCTGTGTTATAGGATTAAGTTAAAAAGAAAAGAGAAAATGAATGTAATGTGGAAATCTTACTATTTTTGGACAACAGCTCCCAGAATCACACAACTTTGAAACAGCATGATTGAGAGGTTTTTGTCACTGATGGTCCTTCACACTATTTTCCGCACTCCTCCTTAACCCCACCTTATTGCCCTATGCTCTAGCCAGTGTGCTTTACAGGGTTTTTTATTTGTGTTTTTAAAGCAATTCTGGAGTTTTGCTAAGGTGATTTAATAAAGAAAACAAAAGAAATGGGGAGGAGAGGAAAACAGCCTTTATGGGAATAGTGATGGGGAGGGGGGACAGACAGAGAGCAAGAGATACTGACAACATGACTGCCAATATTGGAACTGCCACAGAAGGGATATATAGCAGCAGTGGAATAATGGAAAAGTGGAATAATCGGAAAGCAGCATGATGGGAGCTTATTGATGGGTTTTCCCCATCAATGAAAAGAAACATTCTGAGGATATTATCCCATGAAGGTTATTATCTGTTATAACATTATTCTAACATTTTTAACAATACAATGGTGAAACTGCAACACTTACTTTCACATGGTGTTGCAATAATAATAATAATAATAATAATAAAATGTATTTGCAATTAATGGGGCATTAACAATTCACAAACGGTAAAATAGCACTTTAACATTCCACATGTCAAAAGAAGGGGTTCTGATTGGAAAGAAAAAAAAGGGGGGGTAATCTTTTACCATTAAGGGACTCTCCTGTGACTCACAAGTGTGACACAGGAAGTGATTCTGCCGAAAAGCACACTGAGGGATTGGGAGATTCAATTTATTTCTGGAAAGTTTAATTATGGATTCTCAGTGGTGTTATTGAAACATGATTGCCTTTCACACATTTGGAATAGTGCTAATGAAGTACTATTGACAAGCTATTAATGTTTTTTTGTCAATAATGAGAAGTTGCACTAGCACAACACTTCAGTAATGGGACAAATACGGTATGTGCATGACGCCATGTGAAAATCTTCCTGTGATCATGCAAACATGACGAGAGCATAGCACTTTTCTTCCATTTCTTCCCCCCGTGTGATCATTTGCATTGGGACAGTAGTGATGAGACAGAGATGGCATCATGCAATAAGTATTGTCAAATAAGCATTAATTGTGGTATGAAAGCTTGGTGTGATAATATCTGTAGATTAGGCTTAGATAAATCACAAGCCAAAATCACTCACTGAGTTTCATGGCTGAGTGGAAATTTGAACCTGGGTCTCCCCAGTCCCAAACTTACACTCCAAGCCAACTATTTTCAATCTGTTTCTTTCAAATGTATTCTAATAATAGTAATAGTAATAGTAATAATTGTTATTATTACTTACCCGCCTCTCCCCATGGATTGAAGCAGAGTACAACAACAATTAACAGATAAACAACATCACGTAAAAAGACATCGATTAAAACACACATCAGTTTAAAAGGACAAACAAGATGTACACATTTTAAAACAACACACACTTAAAATTCACAATTTAAAAAATCATCTGGATATGTGTAGTATTGAAAGATTGGGAGAGCTGCTTTAACTCTTATGGCTCATAACTCTTCCACTTCATATAGTGTTGATAGGAAAGGATGTATGTATACCAATACAATCTGACTTTCAAATATGCCTCAATCATACACACACACACACACACACACACTGCCTTCCAAACAGAATTTTCCCTGCATGCCCCACTTCTGGTTTTCAGTCCAGAAAACAGCTATTTGTCAATACAGTTCTAATTGCATTTCCCAGGGCTTAAAACATTTCAGCCAGGCAAGGACTATTTTCGTTTCATGTTGGTTTTTTGCCTACCTCAAATCCTTGCATCCACGCCACCCTTTGCACAGCTGATGAATCAGGCCCATTATATTGGAAAAGAGCTCAATAAAGCAAATGAAAATTACATAGGAAGAAGCAGAAAGATCACACATAACAGAATTATACAGAAATAGAAAAAAGGGAGGGAATAGAAGAAAAGAAAACTGAGTTCAAAGCACCAGGAGTCTGAACAAGGCCTTGATTTTAAAAAGGTTTTTTAAGAATGAAAGGAAACATGGTACTTATTTTACTCATAATAGCCAGCTACTCTGTCATTAGTGCAACAGGGAAGTATTCTACAGTTATTTGGCAAAAACATTTAACTTAGGTTATAAGAGCCCATCTACATATGCAGATAAATAAGTATGGTATAGATTTTCTGGGATATTTAACATTCTAGAATTCAGGAGAGATGAAATCAGGTTTTATTCTGGCCCATGTCTCTTTCTTATGCATTACACCATAAGACCATCTTACTTAACCTGTTCATTTAAATAGTTATTTAAACAATACTTTCTCAACAAATGTCCATTTAAAAATATATATGACTGGTTAATATGAATGGTCTGCTCAATATATGACTGACCTTTCAGGCCTTATTCAAAGGTGCATTGGCTGTAGCAGGTTAGAAATAGGGAAAAGTTTGACTAAATCTTGGAGGCTAAGCAAGATCGGCCCTGGTTCATACGTGACTGGAGGATCACCAATGTATTCCAGGTGCTGTAGGCTGTATTTCAGAGGAAGGAACTGGTAAAACCACCTCTGCATATTCCTTGCCTAAGAGAACACTGTGAAATTCATGGGATTATCATAGGTTGACAGGCAATTTGAAGGCATAGACACACACACACATACCACACATGTTCAGAAAATAAATCAACCCATGGACATTCACTAGAAGTAATGATATGTAAACTGAGGCCGTCATACTTTAGACATGAGATGGTATAATGCATCAGGAAAGACAATAAGTGGAACGCAGTATGAAAAGAGGAAGACCACACTACAGGTGGATTGATTCAATCTAGGAAGCAACAGCCCTTCTCAGCTCGGTGACCTGAGAAGGCCAGCTGATGACTAGAGGTCTTGCAGGTCTCTCATTCATAGAGTTACCATAAAAGTAGTTGACTTGACAGTAAATAACAGCAACAAATCTTCATTAAAGTTATATCCTTGTGGCAGAGAATTTAACTGACTGTCTGTGTGGTTGGATCTTGGATGTTCTCACTGTTGCTAAAGGGCAAGCTTCCAAGGATGGAAAGATAAAGACCCAACTTCTATTGTGAAATGGTCAGAAAATCTTCCTCTTTTAGCTATGTGTGATTATCTGTTTTATTGACATTTCAAGAAACCACTTGAAGGCATAATATTATATTATACTACAGTAACCCCTCTAAATCTGTGGACTTGAGCTCCATGGACTTGGAAAGCCATGGAGGGGTAACTGCCATTAATATCAATGGGGTGCTCACCCATGGGGTGCACCCTGCATGCATGCACACCATTCAAGCCTGTGGGGCTTGAATATGCATGCATTTTGGAACTTGTGGGGAGGTCAGGAACAGATCCCCTCTAAGTTCCAAGGACCAACTGTATATTATTATATTAATATGTTGTTGTTCTTGTTATTGTTGTTGTTTTATTCATTTTTATCTCACGTTTCTCTCAATAATAAGATTCAAGGTGGATAAGTAATTTCTATGATCTCTAGGCTGGGATGAAGTTGTATTCAGCACAGTTTCTCCTTACAGAGTATCAGCTCAGTTGGCACTTGACCAACATGAGCAGGTAATGTTAGAATATCTACATTTTATTAAAATTTTGGAATGTGGCATTCCCTCCATGACCCCAAGCTGACCCCCTGAGAGAGCCCACCATTAAGGCCAGTTGGAGAGGCCTGGTAACCAGCCCAGCTACTATGACATCAGCCTCACAAGGCCCCTGGAAAATAACACTTTGGAAATTCCCCACAGGAAGGTTTGGGAGTTGCTAAATGGAAAGCCGTCACCTCCAGATCTAAACTATACACCCCTCTATCTGTTTGTCCTTCCCAATTGTGTCCAGACCCAACTGCATTGACCTAGGTTTTCTTCACTTTGACTTAACAAAGCCCTGGTGATTTAGTGCCTTTGTCTTGGCTCCTGCCACCCTGTTAAGCTCATCACTAAAAGCTAGATTTCATTTATGAGAACTCTTAGATCTGCTCACTCAGTGTGCTATTACCAGAATACAGCCTGGTTCACACTGGACTGGACTCTGATTTTAGCTCCCTCAGCCATTTCTTCCCCGCATTTCAGTGGCTGTGCTCATTCCACTATTCATGTCTGCATTGGACCCTCAGAGAAGCTTCAGAGGTACGTATCTCCTGTAGTGATGCCTTTCTCAACCTATCTCCCTATTTCCCTCCTTTACTTTCTTCAAGCGTGTGTGTGTGTGCGTGCACATGCGCCCTTTTGCAATGTGTGATCTCTCTTTTTTAAAATAAATATTTAGACTTTAAATTGAAGAAGCCCATTTCTGTGCCATCTCTTAAGGGATTATATGGTCCTTCTATATACACTAAGGGACACAGTCTTGTGAGGGTGTTGTTAACCCTCCCTCTCAGCAATTGAGCTAATTGAGAAATTCCCCTAATTAGAGACTTCCTAACAGTAAGATTGTAGTATAACTATGTGCCCAGTCTACTGGCTATATTTAAGTAGAGAGGGCTTTGCTTTCCCAAATAATCTTATTCATGAATAAAGGCTCAAAGATAATTCTGATTTTAGTCTTTCAATTATTCGTCTATGTTTAGGAAGGAAGCCTATGAATAAGGTTGCAACAAAGAGACATATACATTTCTCTCTTTCAATCTCTCTCTCTCTCTTTTTAGGGCAAGGAGTCATAGGAGTAATATACTCAATCTTTCTCTAGCAGTTAAAAGCAAAAACCACATGAATGTTGACTTCAGTTGAAAATAATTCCTCCTGGAACATTGCAATACTTGTAGGTGCTAATTTTGAGAGAACACATCTCTTCAGATACTTGCCGCATTGATTTGTTAGTGCTGCAATGGAGTGGAATGCCGAGCACAGCGGCAAAGTGAGATTCATCTTCCCCAAGACTAGTAAAAGCTAAAGTACACTGAGAAAAGCATGTTCTGCTGGTGTACTTTGATAAACTTGGCAGCCAGCTGTGCTTTTCATGTCCCCATTTCCCTCTCCTGCTGGGAGGAAGCCATTTTGTTCTTAGGAAAAGCACCAGTAACAAGTGAGAAATGTTTGCTTCACAGGTAATTACCTAGGAAAATGGCTGACATTTGCAAACTGTGTAAAGGGATGGAACCAGATTTAGCCATACTCACAGGTGATCTCTGGAAATCAAAGGGGCTTACGTTAATCATGATTAAGTCCTGTTGATTTCAAGGGATCTTTTTTGCCAGTATGACTAAATCTGTGCCCAAGCCAATATGTCTTAGAAAATACAAGGTTCACCTACCACTGTGGGAAATGCCATGATTTGCTGCATTTTCCCCAAGGTTCAAGAAAGGTCCTCCCTGCTACCATCTTATCTGAGATTTGATGTGGTTGTAAGTGGCTGAACCTTGCACTATATGCCTTCATGGACTCTACCAGCAAGGTGAGACCTCTTAACAAGTATCGGTTACCAAGATACTTTTATCAAACCTTGCACACATCAATTGATTCCATATAGGAACTTTTTCATCTTGCTTATATTTTTAAGGAAATCTAGAAAAATCAGTTATTTCTTGCTTTCCTATCTCATCTATCACTCTAAACTGTTCAACACAGCACAGATTTAAAAAGTGACCCATTGGGACATTAACTCTCAGAAACACCTAGCCAGTAATGGGATTCTGAGAGCTGTCATCCCAAAAGTCACTTTCCCTAGCTGACAACACAGAACTCAGCATAAACATAACTTCTGTCTAAATAATCTGAAAGTGGTTCAGTAGATGTTGGATGTTTTACAAAGAGGGGTCACACATTACTGGCAGTCCATGTTCTGTGCAATGGAGCCATGTTGGGGTGGGTTAAGGTGTCTCCCTTGGACAACAAGCTGCCACAGGTTCACAGAAATCCCTTCACATGTGGAAAATACAAAGGGAATGCAGTTAGTCCTGACTGGGGTAGACCCACTGATTCTATTTTTGTGTAGAATCATAGTTCAGTAATTGATTAATTTGATCTACAGTGGTCCCCCGGGTTACGAAGGTAATCCGTTCTGGATTACCTTTCGTAACCCGGAAGCATTCGTTTCCCGGGGGACCACTATTTCCGACGGACCGCGCGGCCGATTTAAAGGGGCCGCGTGGTTTTTTTAATTCAGATCCCGGGGGATCCTTCGGATCCCGGGGGATAATTTTTGGTCCCGCCGGTTTCGGATCCCGGGGATTTCGTTCCCCGGGGGATTCGTAAACCGAGGGACCACTGTACTGTTGAGGACCACCAGCAGGATGCCAGGCAGGTGATGTAGCTTAGCTTCACCCCTATTGTGACCATACCTACTGGCTTACTCCGCACTTGAAAGAACTCTAGGTGTGTGTACTGATGTAGGCTCATCCAGCAATATCCAAATTTACCCCAGGATTACACTATCAAGTGGGGACATTCTCATATATGTATGAAAAAGGGACCCTTCATGAAAATCCAGAACCTACACCTCCTCAGAAGCATATGCATCATCTTCATATTGTCTAGGTGGCATGACCTTCTGTCCCTTCCAATTATGCTTGGACAGGTTGTCAAGTGATATTATTTAAGGACATGTTTTCAGAGAACCTTCAGATGCTGAAGATGCAACATGCAAAAAGAAATGCTTTGATATTTAGAGAAGCAGGTTATTATCCTAAAGTAATTCTACACTTAGAACATTGCAAATTGTTTAAATAGAAAGGAATTCTTCCTTTACCTTGTGCTCTCATCACTAGTGATGTAAAGAATATTTACCAAAATTGGATAAATAGAAGAAATTTCTATTATTCGAAGATTTCAAAACCTTTTTAAAGAGAAGAAATTATGAGGACTTCTCAATCAACAAATAAGAATTTTGGTTTTTAATTTGATGGCCAGGATTTGAGTATTTTGCATAAGCAAAATCATATTGGATTTTTCTAGAAGAGATATGTTCCTTAAACCTCTGCCAAACATCCTTTTGACATGAGAGAAAGAAAAATAACCTTTTGAAAGTGGGACTTTTGAAAAGAATATATTTTTTAAAAAATCGCATCTAGTTTTCAATGGGAGAGAAGATAAAAATTGATTTGTCACAACACTTTGAAGATTTTCACACTTGCCTGGATAACTGGTAAATCATTCCCAAACGTCCTCCAAAGGTGGCTGAAAGAGCAAAAAAGCTTCTGTGTGTGAAGGCTGGAAGTGCTCCTCAATCGTCATGGAAGCGGATCTGGCTGCAGTGTTTGTCAAACATTGAAAGAAAATCAAGGAAGGAGGCAGAGTCCTATTAACGCAACTTAACGTTAAGGTGGGGAAGAAATCTGCCTCCTTCCCTGCTTTTCTTTCAATGTTTTATAAACGCTGCAGCCAGATCCATTTCCATGATGATTGAGGAGCACTTCCAGCCTTCACACAGAGAGGCTTTTTTGCTCTTTCAGCCACCTTTGGAGGATGTTTGGGGAATGATTTAGCAGTGATTCAGGCAAGTGTGAAAATCTTCTATCTCTGAGGTTATGAGAGAAGATCAGTGCTTAGGTATAAAGACATTTTCCTCAGTGACAATTTCATATGCAATTTTTCTTGTGGTTGCTGAAGTCTAATGTTTAGACAGGACTTTGATGTATAAAATAGCTGCTAGGTTTTACTAATTTTTTAAGGATTGCTTGTTTCTGGACATCTTGTGTGTTTGGCTGTTTCCAATACCTAAAGCTTTCTTTTTTTAAAATAACTTACATGAAAGTACAAATGAACATAAGAGAAGCTCAGATGGCTCAGACCAAGAGTTCATCTATTTCAAATTTTCATCTGGGCTTATTTAATTATGACTTGCCCTACAGCCAAAGCTTTCAAGGCAATTTGTGGGATTGTATCATAATGGTCAGTTTGACATCTACTCCCTCCTTCCCACCCAGCAATGGTTATTCATTTCCTTCTGAAAAGCCCACAAAGAGGATATGAATAACTTTTCCCATCTTTTTGTGGTCAGCAACTGATGTTCATACAAACCTAGCAGTTCCATTTATTGTGCAATCCCAAGTATATTTGTTGTTGTTGTGCTGGTGGTGGTGTGCCTTGAAGTTGTTTCTAAATTATGGTGACCCTAAGGCAAACCTATCATGGTGTTTTCTTGGCAAGATTTGTTCAAAGGAGGTTTGCCATGGCCTTCCTCTGAGTTTGAGAGCATGTGACTTGTCCAAGATCACTGAGTGAGTTTCATGGCCAAATGGGAAATTGAACCCTCATCTCCAGAGTTGAAGTCCAATGCACAAACCACTACACCACACTGGCTGTTTATTTGAAAGTAAATTCAGCAGTGCTCAATGTGACGTACATCCAGGTGTGTGCACGCTGTAGGACTAGAGACTAAATGCTGCCATAGGTCCCTATCTATTCAGACAAAAAGAACATTTCAGGATTGAGAAGCCTGTGACCCTCCAAATTTTGTTGACTGTTTTTGTTCCTAGACAGCAAGGCCAACAATACAGTAGCTCAACTTGGGAGAAAGGAAAGAAATTACATAAATAACAATAAAAATAATAATTACTATTATTATAATTATTTTATCTATTTATCTATATATCCTGCTTTTCTCCCAATATAGGGACTCGAGGCAGCTAACAACAAATATTGAAACAATACAAATTAAAGACAATACAAAAGCATTAAAAAGTATAAAGTTTAAAATATTTCTAAAGGTGAAAGCATTAAAATCATATCTTGGAAACTTTTATTCTTTGGACAATAGAATAAAATAAACTCCTAGAAACTCCCACCCAGCAGGGTGCTGGCTAGGGGAGTATAAAAATGATAGGGTTTTTTTTTAAGTTGTTTTTTTTAAATATGTTTCCAAGATCTGGATACAAACATTCCACAAGAATCTGGAGGGCCCAAATTGTCCTGTCCTTTTCTGTGCATTTTTGCAATCTCATAACAAAACCCAGTGGATATCACCACATTTTATTACAATAAATGTAGTCAGTTCAATTATACATTGGCTAGCAGTCTATTAGTTTTCACCATACTGCAAAAGAGATATTCTGCTGTCAGTGGCAGAAACAGAATTGAACCTATTGCAACATTGTGCCTCGTGGCTGCACATCATGCATTGCACATTGAGACTGATCATTACAAAACATCACCCAGTCCTTGACATGTGTGGCGCAGTGGTTAAATGCCTGTACTGCAACCACTCACTCAAAACCATAAGGTGGCGAGTTCAAGACCAGCAAAGGGCTGAAGCTCGACTCAGGCTTGCATCCTTCCGAGGTCGCGAAAATGAGTACCCAGATTGTTGGTGGGCAAATAGCTCACAATTGTAAACCGCTTAGACATTCCTTAAGGGTATGAAGCGGTATATAAATGAAGCTGTTTGTTTGTTTTGTGAAGTGTTGCTGTTTTGAAAGGGGGTTGCCTTCTGCACATATCTTTTTATGTGGATATTAACGTGATGCCGAAGGGATGTGGGATTGCAACCATTCTGCAAAAAATGAGCTTTTTGTTTGTTTGTTTGTCTTTAATCAACTTCCAAGTAGTTTCATTTTATGATCCCAACTTCTGGTACTATAAGAGAAGAAGAAATATATTTCTATCTTCCTTACCCACTCCTTCCATCTTAATTTCCTCAACAGCATTGCTGATTTTATAAATCTGTTCCATATCTCATCTCAGCATTTAGGTTTTCCCTTTTTGCCTAAAAACGCCTCCAACAGCCTGTCCCTCTTTGGAGAACCCATTTTTGGGCAAAGTTGTGTCCTTGAAAGTGAAGGATGTTCCAGGTTTGAAAACGACAGTCCAGGATGGAGTCTCTCTCTCACTCTCTCATACACATACATTTCCTCTCCTGGCATTTTTAGGCTGCAGTTCATGATGTCATCTTTGGTTTCTCTGGCGTTCTGTCTTAACTCAGATCATACTTTGGCACCTCACCCTTAATTATAATAAAATTCCATTACTTGTGCTTTAGGAGAATGCCAATTGAAAAACATTTCTCACCAGAAATATCAGTGTCTTTAACCTTTGGCTGCAAAGAGATATTTTGTTCACTCTATTGCTGTGCTAGGTCATTTTTAGACTTTGCCACTATTGATTCAACAGATGGGCCAAACCAGACATCTATCGGAATAGGCAAGCTTGTGTTTCCTGCTGTGGGGTATATATATATTTAAGATGCTAAACCAGTTTAATCAACCTCTTTGAAACTGCAGCAGATTAGCTGTCTAACCAGTTTATTTTAACAGATAGCATAGAAGAAAATGTTTCACTGCAGTTAAGATATAAATTATGCATTAATTACTATGATTTAAATAGAAATGGACTGCATTTCATCAGCAATGTGGTGGACAGGGGAGAATATGAACAGTTGAGCTATGTGTCTACTCAGTCTATTGTCCAGTGGTAACTGGCAAAGAATATAAAAAGGAGATAAAAAGAGAAATGGAGGCGAGAGAAGAGTGTAACAGACACTGGAGACTGATTTCTTTTAGCATGAACTTTCATGCACTGATAGTCATGAAAGTTCATGCTAAAAGAAATCAGTTAGCTTAAAAGGTGCTGCTAAATTTTTTCTTCCCAATTTCCCCACCTCTTACCCTCATTTCAATATCAAACAGTCTAACACCACTGCCTGTTTAAAAACTACTACTGTGAAGAGACAAGAACTCTGCTCTTTTTTGTGGTTCATAATATTTAAAACATATTTGGACAGGATAGCCTTTTAAAGAGAAGATATCAAATTTGGACATAAATTTGGAAAATAGCATTAATAAAATCAATATTAGATGATTGATGATGATGATGATGATGATGATGGAGAAACTCCTCAGAATTACATACAGGTAGTATCTTATTCAAATAAGGTTTGTTCATGTCACATTTAGATGATCAAAATTTTGTTGGAGAAGGTGTGGAAATAGAGGTATATACTTCAACATAAAGGGGGTACCCAAATATGTGATCTGAAAAGTGTGGAATTATTAACCAAATGGTTTACTTGGAACCGGATCTTGATATATATATATATATATATATATATATATAGAATTAAATGATCTGGACAAATGTGGACAAATTTAGAATTGTTCAAATCAATCAATCAAACAAACAAAGCTTGTTACCTCTTTCTTACTAGCAGGTCATGGCTTCCAGAACTTTAACCATTTTAGTTACCTTCCTCTGGGCTCATTCTAGCGTGTCAATATCCCTCCTGAATTGTAGTGCCCCAAACTAGACACAATATTTCAGGTAAGGTTTCACCAAAACAGAGCAGAGTGGCAGCATTACTTTCCTCAGTCAACAACAACAACAACAACAATAATTTCAAAGTAAGTTTATTGCTAAAAGCTAAGAGCTGTCACAATTCAATACTGGTCCAATCAGTATGTGCAGTATGTACAGTATGTACAGAGACAAAATAAAAAGGTTGGTGCAAAAAAACCGCAAATAAAACAACAACATAATAATATTGATAAAAGAAGCTCATCAGCAAAATACAATATGTACAATACAATATGCTCATCAGTAGTAATGATAAAAGTATAAAATAGATAAAACTCTTAATCATCATTCCCATTTTGAGAATTGAGTCTAATCTTACTGGCTGCTAACCCAAATTTTGCAACCATGTACAGTGGTCCCCCGGGTTACGAAAACCCCGGGGTACGAAAACCCCGGGGTACGAAAGAGCCAGGGCCACAAAAACGGCCCCGGCTTGCGAATAAAACCCTGGGTTCAAAAAAAAAAAAAACCACGCGCAGCCCCTTTAAATTTGCCACGTGGTTCGGCAAAAAAAGCGGTCCCCCGGGTTACGAATATTTCCGGGTTACGAAAGGTAATCCGGAACGGATTACTTTCATAACCCGGGGGACGACTGTAAGTGATAAATACATCATTATCAGCCAGAAGAACACAAATCTGCTGGAAACAAGATCTGTCAGAGAGAGAAACCTCAAAAATACAATTAAACAATATAAGAATTAAAACATACTTTAAAAACAAAAACAAAACAACAACAACAGCAACAAACTATAGACCGTGATTAAAATGCGGTTGGAGTTCTTAAAGTTCTTTTGATAGCCGGAGAGACTATTCAGGAAAGGCCTGCTGGAAGAGATCCATCTTTACAGCTTTTTAAAGCTATTTTTAAGGTGGTAATATGATGGATCTCATCCGGCAGGCCATTCCATAATCTGGGCGCAACAGCTGAGAAGATCTTTTGGGATGTCATGGACAGCCTTGTTTAACGAGGCTGTAGCAAGTTCCTCCCTGAGGATCTAAGTGCAGGGAGGATTATATGGAATAATAATAATAATAATATGGTTTATTTCTATACCGCCCTTCCATAGATCAGGGCGGTGTACAGCATGTAAAAACAAGAAGACATAAAAACCATTAAAAACAGGCAAGATACAATACAAGACAGTCCCGAAGATAGGTTGTACCCAAGCCATTTAAGGCTTTAAAGGTGATAACCAACACCTTGTACTGGGCCCGGAAACTAATGGGCAGCCAGTGAAGTGATCTTAAGAGTGGTGTTATATGGTCTCTTCTGGATGTACCAGAGACCAGTCTGGCTGCCATGTTCTGAACTAATTGATGTTTCCGGACCAAGCACGAGGGTAGCCTCATGTAGAAATCAAGAAATTCTGATTACAGAAATCAAGGCGTGAAGTTACCAGTGCATGTACTATGGTCTCAAGGTCCTTGACTTCCAGGAAAGGGTGCAGTTGGTATCAGCCAAAGCTGATAACAGGCACTCCTGACCATCACATTCACCTGATTTGCCATGTGAAGCGACAGATCTAGGAGCACCCCTAGACTATGAACACAGTTCTTTGAGGGGAGTCTAGACACTATACTCCTACTGATGCAGCCTAGAATCATCTACATTCTCTCACTCAGCCAAATGCTGTTGTATCTCCATCTCTTTATACATACCCTTTTTCCTCCAAAATAAGTTGTCATCCTCTGAAAATAAGACCTAGTAGAGGTTTTGTTGAATTGCTAAATATAAGGCCTCCCCTGAAAGTAAGACCTAGCAAAGTTTTTGTATATAAATATATATACAGTATATAATAAATATTCAGGGGTTTTTTGTTCAATAATAAATATAAATTCTTCTTCATGGAAAAATAAGACATCCCCTTAAAATAAGACCTAGTGCATCTTTGGGAGCAAAAATTAATATAAGACACTGTCTTATTTTCGGGGAAACACGGTACATAATGCTTGACATAATGCTTGGCAATTAAGCAGCTTATCACACAGCTTTTAAAATTGACTTACCACTCCTGAATTGAATTCTAATTTCAGCTGCATCTGGATCCTATTGCATGGAATTTTGCTGCTGATGCCATCAGGAGGGTGCAGCTCATGTAAATTCCAGATAGAATTGAGTTCAGCCACAAATTCAGTTTGCAAATTGGTCAGCTGAACTCGGATTCTATCTGGAAGTTAGAAGGGCTGCACCCACCCGGTGGCATCAGCAGCAAAAATTCATGCGATAGGATCTGGATGCAGCCCAAATTACAATTCAATTCGGGAGCAGTAAATCGATTTTAAAAGCTGTGTAACAAGCCCCTAGGACAAAGAGCAATCTTTCCTGCTTTGGTACAACAACACATTCAAGGTTACCTTACATGAAATTTATATAAACAATTCTGAAATTTCTCTGTGCCCCACACAAACGTCTTATCCTTGCAGTATTGCTGCAGAACACTTTCATTGAGTTGGCCAGACGGATGATTGAACAGAAGCATGAAGGACAAGTGTGCTTGCTAATACTCAACTGACATTATTTATGTTCGTGGCCATGTGTAAAGTTGTGGTTTATTCTCATGATGAACGTATCTTTGTAGGCATTCACAAATGGATTGTCTGGCTCCAACCCAGTGCTTTTCTGTGCAAATTACTTTGTGCAAAGTATCGTTCAACTTGGAGTAACCTATGATGCATATGAAACTGCTTTTTTCTTAATGGAGCAAGCCAGTTTTAGAATCACCCTGCTCCCAACTCAGTCCTCTAATTCTTAGTCTTTCACAACATCCACAGAGTTTCTAGCACTGGAGATGAGAGAAGATGTGCTAAAGTTCCAGGAGAGCTGGGGGAAAAAACAAACTGTAGTGCTAAGACATATACTTGTAGCATCGATTTTTATATATTTCTTTATTTAATTTATATCCCACCTTTCTCCCAATGTGGGATCCGAGGTGGCTCAAAATGGGAGTTAAAATCTACTTAAAGCAAAAGATATTACAAAGATGTAAAAGAAACAATTAAATAATCACATTAAAAACATGAAAACAGTTTTTAAAAGGCCATTAAAATAAAAGAATGTTACAAATACATAAGCAACACACTATAATGGAAAGATCTTCTGCAACAGCTAGTTAACATTCAAAAGGTATGAGTAAACCAAAATGTCTTCACCTGCCAGGAGAAAGAGCACCGAAAACAGGCTAACCTAGCTTCTTGTCAGAGGGAATTGTACAGCCTGGGAGCTGCCAGAGAGAAGGCTCTTTCCTGTATCCTCACCAAATGACCCTATGATTGTGGTGGGAGTGAGAAAAAGTCCTCCTCAGAGTATATTAAAATTCAGGTAGGCTCATACAGTATTTCACATAGTCTAGAGATACAGTATTTCACATAGTCTAGACTCAAGCCATAGCCAAATCAAACAGAAATATTAAGGTCACTGATTGACAACATGTGGCCTTTCAGGTGTTGTCAGACTGCAGTTTCCATCATTCCTCACACCTAGCTATGCTGGGTAAAACTAGTAGGAACGGAAGTCCAACCACATTTGGCAAGCTATTAATTTCTCACCCCCGAATAAGAGCTTCTGGTGAGGGTCTACTCTACCTGTTCTTGACATGTCTAATAGATGAATACAGGGGCCATTCACACTACAGAAATAAATAGCATTCACACTCTGCAATCTGCAGAGTGCAGTTTGCAATTGATGCAGTTTGGCGGGGGGGGGGGGGGGGCTTAAAGCAGTTCATTTGCCACTGGACCCCTTAGCAGTTTTTTTTTTTTTTTTGAGCCACAACAATCCACACCTTCGGTAGTGTGAGTACGCTACCAAATCAATTCAGATCACACTGTATCTTACCTCGAAATGGAGATGCCTCCATTTTAGATCGATATGGTGGTAAATGTGAAGGGTTAAAATGGCATGGAGATATTCAATCATAATAAAGAGTGGGAACACCAAACTGATTCTGGATCAGTTCTGGATCAGTGTGGAGATGCAAATCTCTTCGTTCAAAAAAGTAAGTGTGAATGACCCCACAGTTGGCCTTCCATATCCATGGATTCTGCGTCAATAAAGTGAACCATTCATGGCTTGAAAATGCTTTGTTTTTCTTTTTAATTTAAAAAAAACAAACCTTAATTTTGCCACTTCATATAAGGGACATCATTTTACAGTGCCATTATATATAATGGGACTTGAGCATCCTCTGATTTTGGTACCCACGTGCGTTCCTGGAACCAAACCCCCACAGACACCAAGGGCCCACTCTAATAGGATGAGGGCATTATTGCGGTGGATCTTCACTGCAGAAGTCTATCCTCCATAGCTCAACTCTCACTGGATTATTTAATCAACTGATGCCACTCTAGCAAAATTTCCTCCATTGTTCTTTGCCATAGATGTTCACTGTCTTTGATATGGGAATTCTTTTAGGCATCTTGCATTCATTGTTTACTTGGTCTTTTAAAGTATATACACTGTTGTAGTTACTGTTTCATTTCTAGTAGGACTCTTTGGACCTACAGTAATTTGGTCTCAGATATGAGTCAGTGCTTTGCATTTGTCAGCAATTTTGTTTGGACCTATTTGGACCCAATCTGATCCAATCTGAAGTGTAGTAATGCAGACCTTTGTGATGCATTTAGGAAACAAAAATGTACATAAATTTTTATTGTTTGTCCAAGTACATGAAATTTGGAAGCATAGTATCCCCCCTAGATTCTATTCATTGTGACAGATTGTGTAGAGGTGGGCTCAGGAGCCCTTGTGATAGGGGTGGCCAAAGTCATAGCCATGGGCTGCATGTAGCACCATGGGATCTAATGTAAGGGTGGAGATCTACCCCTTTTAGCATGTTGGAATGATCAGGACTGCATACCCACCAACTGCCCCAATTTTGCAGAGGCAGTCCTGGTTAATCCTCTTCTGTCTTTCTCCTTTAGAAGCTTTTAAAATATTACAGTTTCTCTCTCCTCTTACCAATTTCCTACTTTTCTCTCAACTAACTTCAACTGTTGCAAAGTGACTTCAAAGCACCCAAATAGTTTGCACTCAGCTAACTCATTGGGGGGACTGGAGAGGAGACAGAAGAATCTTGGCTGTCCCCCTGTAGACTCTGGCAAAAGTTAACTGCTATATCCTCTCTAGCTCATGTTGTTTCTTCATTGATAACTTTTGTCATCTTGTTCATATTTCGATGTTGCCTGGCCACACATGTCCTAGTTTTCATCTCTGAAATGTTGGATGGTAGGTAATGGTAGTGCTCCCTACCATGAAATGGCTGGATCTAGCTGCCATTATAATGTCTCTCTGTGTCCTAGAGTGTCTTACACTGCAACACTGAGGAAACTGAGGGGGGATACAGACGGGCGGCTTCATGCCACCCGTCTTTGCCCCTCATTGGTGCTGCACCAGCCTCACGGCATGGCACCGATGTGCTCCCTAAAAAGAAGCCACCTAGAGCGGCTCCTTTTTAGAGGTATCATAAGCACAGTAGAAGAGACCTCAACACGGTGCTATGACGCCTCTTCCAATGAGCACTGTTTGGGCGCTCAGACACCATGCATCACAATGCCGTGCCCTGTGTGGATGAGGCCATGACAAGATGGCACATGGGCACCAATTATAGACTGGGTGCATATGAACACCCACCCCTATGGAGCCCTTTTATCGGCCCCATGCCAGCACAAGTCTGTACCAGGCCTAAAATAGTAACTAGATCCATGTGGTTGTTGCTGTATATAATATAAGACCAGGAAATAAAATGGGACTGATGCCAGTCCAGCAACATTTGACCAACTTTTCCATTCCCCATCTATAGTGTGGTTACAACCTTGGATTGGTTTTTGTCTCAGCCAGTAGTAGCTGGTGGTTTCTATATCAGAAGATATGTGGATCCATTGAGTTTTAATCTGACATTATCCAAAACACTGGAATTTTGTGTCAATCAATTTGTAAGGGTTGTTTCATTTACATCATAACCAAATTCATCAACACCAACCCAGGGAATGCTGGGTAAATCTCCTACTTTAACATAATGTGTGGAAATATCTTGGATCTTTAAAAGGAGGAGGAGAAGTTGCAAGGATTATTCCTTACAACATGTGCATTGAAGGAGATCTTCCCCATGAGCTGGCCATTCAGCCACTCTTGGGGTTCTTCCAACCATTTTGCAGAGCCAGACTCAATATCCAATTGCTTACACCCTCTGAAGTTTTAAATGTAGGGAAAGACATGGGACTACACCCAACTATATGCTCTAAAATGGTACAATAGGTCAGTACCACAACCCCCAACTTCAAAATGCTATGAAGTGAAATGAAGATGAAAAAGAATAAAAAAGAACTATAACTTTTAAAGTCTTGAGTCACTGGATCAGCTAATGGAACATGAATCATATGTGAAATAGATGCTTATCTAAGTGAATTGGGGGGCTATTTTTTGATTTTCAAAAAACATCTGCTTGCTGGACTAGACCTCCATCACTATGGCTTTTAATCCTGGGGTGGGGGGGAGGCTTAGTAGGAAAAATGCAATTAATACATACTTTTAAAATAATAGCTAAATAAATGGCAGACTGGACCAAGATATATGTCAGAGGGGTTTAGTGGCACAATGGCAGCAAATCTGGGCAAGTTAGGAAGGAACTTGGCAGCATTTGGCAGGAGATGAATGAAGCTCACAATACTCTGGAATTTACTATGTTTCAGATACCTGACAGCATATTTTTGATGAACTGACCAACAGGACTTTGTTTTGGCCACTCTCAGTATCTGCCTCTCTATGGATATTGTTTTCCTACTGAAGAATAGATTGATTGGATGTTGTTAAAAATTGGCCATAGTTGTTCTGTACATATTCCTTTAGATTACATCCATGGGAAAAACTGTGGATAAGTCTTACTAAAGTGTGTATGTGTGTGTGTGGTTATAAGGGAAGAAGAGGTATAAAATGGTATAAGGGTATAAGGTTATAAGGGAAGAAGAGGTATAAAATCAGCAGAATATCTGTTTTCTCACCTCTTCTGTTGTTGTTTCCTAATAGAGAATAGCTCCATGATGTAATTCTAAGATTTTACTTTCTTACCAATGTCATTTTCTTGAAAGATATGTGTGTATCCCACAAGACAGACAGACAGACAGACAGACAGATTTGGTATAGTTGTTTACCACTGAGTCAACTTCACCTTATGGTGACTCAATGAATGAGAGCCCTCCAAGAATCCTGATTAATCAATAGTCCTGGATAGATGTTGCAAACCCAGGGAAATTACTTTCTTGATGGAATCAATCCACCTCTATTCCTCTTGCCTTGAATTTTACTGAATGTTATCATGTTTTCTCATGAGTCATATTATCTCACAATATGTCTAAATTAGGATAGTTCAGTTTAGTCATCCCGTTTGTTTGCCTTTTTAGCTGTCTGTGATCAGCATAGAACTCTCCTTCAGTGCCACATTTCAGATGAGTTGATCTTTCCATGTCAACTTCTTCACCTTTCACAACATTTTATATAAATTGAAAATAATATAATATTGATGATCCTGACTTGGGTATTCAGTTATATATTTTTGAACTTGAGGATCATATATATTTCCCCCACGGCTCCAAATCTTAAGCCTTCTTCTAATTTCTTGACTAATCTCCATTTTGATTTATGACTGAGTCAAGGTATAGAATGTCTTTCACTATTTTGATGCCTTCAGCATCCACTTTAAAGTCATGCAAATCATCTATGGGCATTATTTTTGTTTTCTTAATATTCAGATGTAATCCTGCCTTTACACCTTCTTCCTTGACTTTTGTGAACAGTCATTCCAAATCATTTCTAGTTTCTGCAAGTAATCTACATATCTTAAATTGCTGATGTTCCTCCCTGCAATCTGTACATTAAGAAACACTATGATTGAAAAAAAGTTCAATCCAGGTTTCCAAGGAGTTTCAACTCCGAGCTTTAAAAATGAAACAGAGAAAGATCCAATTTAGGTTGATAAATCCTTGATGTGTCATCCAAAAAGAGAAAAACAGGTTTGTAGAAATAATTGTGTAAAAAAAAAAAAGCCTTTTCTGATGTAACACAACTGCAGCCTATTAACTGCAATTTGTAACTGTAATATGAATCTGTAAGCATAAATTTCTACTATGATTTACTGCAATACTAACCACATTATATTAACCAGTTGTTGGTGTGTTCCTCCTAATTATGTATTTTTATACATCTAAACTGCTTCTTTCCTAAATCCAAAAGGCTGAACAGTATTCAGCCACATCTACTGGTTGAAGCTCTCCTTAGGTACTGATAACATAAAAACAAGGTTATTAAACAACATTAAATAAATCGCCCTGGAAGGGCTCTTAATATAGGCTTGCAGCATGATTTGTCTTACTTCATGGGGAGAAAGGAAAGGGAAACCAAGAGACTGAATTGTTATCAAGGGGACAATGAACAAATCATTCACTATGCCTGAATACTATAAAGAAAGTAAGCTACAGCCAACTTCACTTCCACCCACCATGAGTCTAGAACATCTTCAACCACCAACCAGTTTCCTTCTACAATCTAGCTACTAGTTTCCTCAAACCACATTCCTTCCTTCAATCTCACATACTAGGATGACAGATGGGGTGTTATATGAGTAGCAATAGCACATCATGGCAAGAAGAAAGAGAGGGAAGTCCCTCTCCCCCTCTTCCTTTTGCATTGCCTGCTGTTCTGTAAATCACACCATGCACTATGGCTGCATCTGCATTGCAGATATAATGCAATTTAACACTGCTTTAACCCAGTGGTGTAACTAGGATTGGCTTCACCCAGTGCATCCACTGATGGTATCACTGCCCCCATTGAACTCCTCCCACACCACACCATACAGAATCCTTAGTTTAAAAAAAGAAAAGAACTAATATTATTCATTAGTCGTAACTCCCATATATCACTGAATGTAATGGTAATAATTCTGACATAAAACAACTTAACAAAATTAAAATGAAAGCTTTAAATTAAAATGTCATACACACAGCCTAACTGTATTTACATGTACATTTCATGTGGTAAACAATGAATAGAGCTTTCTCTTGGCATTTTAAATCGATTCCAGCCTCCAAAGGAGTGTGTTCCACTGTTCCTCCTAATGTTTAGGTCGAATCTCTTTTCCTGTCACTAGTATCCATTGCTCCATGCCCTAATCACTGGAGCAGCAAAAAACAAGCTTGCTCCCTCCTCTATATGGCATCCCTTTAAGTATTTAAACAGGGCTATCATATCACCTCTTAACCTTCTCTTCTCCAGGCTAAAGTTTACATTTTAGTGTATCCACCTGCTTAACAGCATATATCCAGATAGGAACAAATATGGAAAATACTAATATCTCATTCTTCAAGTAGCATATAACAATACCACTGGCCTGCAGAAAACATTCTGAAAGGAAATGCTTTATAAGCAAACATAAGGAACAAAAAGTATTACCCTCTGTTAACAGAAACTGGTGGAAATATGGCATGGTTATGTAAATGCAACTCCAAATATCTCTGACTGGCAGGTCAAATAAACAAACAGTTAAGGCATTATAATGGATCAGTTTTCTTTCTGCCCTTCCTCATTTTAAAAGTGTGTGCCCATCCTTTTATGCACTTGAGTCCTAAGATCCAAATGTAATTAGGCTAATGGACCAATTAATTAAGGTTTCTGCAAGAACCTTTTATTTACACTAATGCTTTTTGGTCTTCATTTAGAAAAGCACTAAATAAACACACATACCCTATGCAAGTCATTAAATTTGTATTTTTCAAGAATGTTTTTTATGCATCGACATTATTGGTACCAGAATGGGGCACTATTGGCTGCGCTCTTCAGCTGTTATCATCAGGGGCAGTGTTGCTATCTTTGGGCACATGCAAGAACCCTGCCATCCTGGAAGGATTGACTGCTGATACCTTCTTTGTTCCCACCTGCCCTTTTAATTTTATTTCCTGGCCTGATATTAAATGCAGCAGCAACAACATGGATCTAGTTATCATTTTAGTTTCCTCAGTGTTTCAGCCCAGGGCGCAGAGGGACATTATCATGGCAACTAGACCCAGCTTGTCAGACTCATGGCAGAAAGCATTGCTATTACATACCCTACAACATTTCACAGGTGAAAACTGGAGGATGTGTGACAAAGCAACATCAGAATGTGGTCAAGATGGCAAATGAAGAACACACAAGCTAGGAAAAGCTACAGTAGTTTGCTTTTACCTGGGCCTACTGGGAAGGGGAAGACTCTGCCACCTCTCCTCGTTATTGGGCTGAGTGCAGCCTATTTTTGCATTTTGAATTCAGTTCACATCAGTTGAAGTAAATGGGGGATGTTGAAGAAGTAGGATGACATAAAATGAATCAGGACTGTTGCTGACAAATCAGGACAGCTGGAGGCTATGCCATTACAGCCTGCTGCTGCCAGATATACTTGTCATAGCCCAGGGAAAGAGGACCACAGCTTGAAAAAAATATTTTTTTACTATAAATCCCAGAACTAGAAAGATTTTTGGAGCTCCAAATGTAAATTTTCCATTCTATGCAGGGGGATACTACAGTGTACATTCCCCAGAACTTTTTAATCATTCCAGAACAGTTATAAAGAAATTTGCTAGAAAGTGAATCCCAAGTAACCTTGCTAAGGTTCAGGATTTTGAACACAAGGAAACATGGTTGGGTTTGAGCTCATAATCAAGACAATGATAGGGTTGCCGGAAGAACTTTTGATGGAAGACTTGATTTGGCTCATAGAAGAGGAAGGCTGCTGGCTGTTTTACACACTTTTGCATCTTGACTGTGGGTTAGTGTAACCCTTGGGAATTAATGGTTTTATCCACTGGTTAGGGATACACTTAATAAGGTCTGTTTAGTGGAATTTCTGTTATGTGTTTGGATCTACTTTGCAGCTTTTATTTGGGGCTTTAACATTGCATATAGGATTCCAATACTGCTGATCAGCATATGTAGAAGAGTCCTGCTCTATCACCTCATTGAATATGTGGAACTCTGGGAACCTCCAGTTTAGTACATAGTTTGTTGTATTGTTGTTAACATTGTTAACATTCATGTGGTTAACAAGAAGAGCCAGTGTGGTACAGTAGTTTGTGTGTTGGACTAAGTCTGCAAGAGACCAGGATTTTAATCCACACTTGGCCATGGAAAGCCCAGCATGACTTTAGGCAAGTCACACTCTTTCAGCCACAGAGGAATGCAATGGCAACCCTCCCTGAGCAAATCTTGCCAAGAAAATACTGCGACTGATTCACCTAAGGGTGCATCTACACTGTAGAAATAATGCAGTTTGACACCACTTTAAGTGCTGTAACTCCACCCTATGGAATCCTGGGATGTGTAGTTTTACAAAAATCTTTAGCCTTCTCTTACAAAGAGTGCTGGTGCCCTACAAAACTACAAATCCCAGGATTCTGTGGGATGGGGCCATGGCTAAGGTTTATTAAATAATCAGTATGCCACAAAAGAAGAAGTCATTTATATCTTTACAAGCATTCTGTCATTATACTATTATTACATTTTTCATTTGCAGTAAGAGTTAAAGGGATGTAAACATTGTGATAGTGTTATTGGGAATAAACATCCAAAAACATAATTCCATTAGAATTAAATATTGTTGAGTATACAGTATTTTTTATTGCTCTGGTAACTGTAAAACACAAATGCCTGACTGGAATACTTAATCCCCACTAGAGTGACCAAAATGAATGAATTCAATTCATGAAGGTTTGCTTTACCAATTTTCCAGTGATTTGATAGGTTTGTTCTTGTAAGGACTAACAATCGGCTACAGACCTCTGAAAATATATTTTAAAAATCCATGTCACATTTGCATGATGGCATGGTGACTGAGAAAGGACACATTCTTAGTAATTGTTATGAAAGCCCAATATCCGATTTAGACCCCTTCTGTGTCTAGTGCATCTACCTCTGGCTGAGAGACATTGACCTGTTGAATTCACTGACACACCTTGGAAAGAGAGACGCGACACACAAGAGGAATCCTTTATAGGTATTTTGCTCAGAAATGTGAGAGATAGTGGTGTGTTTCATAGGTAAACTAATTAGTATTTGTAAACAGAAGGTGAATAACAACCAATCGCACTACCACCCCACCACCACATGGCAGTAGTAGCAAAATAAAAATAGGCTTAGGGGCAGTACAGACAGCCCAAAAGGGGCGGTCTGTAGTCTGCCAAAGAAGCGCAGGGATGGGGCCAGGGCTGCCTCACCAACAGCCCCAGAGGCCCCATCCCGGCGCTTCCGCGGGCCATGGAGAAGTGGCGAACTGCCTCTTCTCCGCGGCCTGAAAGCAGGGTGCCCGCTGCACTCCGCTCTCCCTGGCGCTGCTGAGGGAAGAAAGGGGCTGCCACCACAGCCCCTTTTCCCTCGGGGTCCTTGGTGTGGCCGTCTAAAGGCCGCATCAAAGACCCACACCAAAAAAGAGCTCCATTGGTGCCCTCCTATGGTGCAATGTCATCAGACGTGCACCGTGTTATCTAAACGCGGCGCATGAATGGTGACATCATGGTGCGCCCATATGGACACCGCCATTTTAAAATGGTGCCGTCCATATGCACTAGGGTTAGGGAGGGTGTAGATGCTGCACCCTCCCTAACCCTAATCACGCTGTACAGGTGGCCCTTTTGGTGGCCTTAGTCTACTTACAGGTGGCCTTAGTCTACTTATCTCTTCTCTATTTATCCTTACTCTATCAAGTGAGTTTACTTACAACCACTAAAGGTTTCACAACATCTTATGAAGAGATGCTCTGTAATGTGCTCTTCAGCAGAGAATGATGTAGACTACAAAACAGAGGACAAACAAACTCACACTGCAGACTAACTGATGCAGAAAAAGGGAGGGACGACTGAAATCCAACATGAAATGTTATTAATACATGCTATGCTTAGAGAGAGATAGAAACTAGCATATGGTATAGGGATAAGCATGATAAGGTTGCTACCTTTAACACATTTTATATCAAGTAGAGTGGGATATTCATTCATCCCTTCTTGGTAATTTAAGCATGGCACTCTAAGCTGAGTTTGCAAGTATTTATACTATTACAGTGTAATACAGGGCAAAGTATTCCAATTAATTTTCTTTTTCTACAAATAGAGTGGGATAGTTATTCATCCTTTCCTGCTAATTTGAGCATGGCACTTGAAGCTGAGTTGGCAAGTGTTTAAACTATTGCAGTGGTGAACAGGGCAAAGTATTCCAATGAATTTTACTTTTTCAACAAAGATTGAGTTGGCCTTAGCTTAGAAGAATACCAAAGATGACAGCAAATACAGCAATCACTTTACTTACAGGACTACATGTCCATGATCATATTACATTTCCCCCAGGGTCCTTCGTACAAGAGAAGAGGATTTAGTTTAATCTGCCTCTGCCATCTACCAAAGTCTTTAATGTGATGAGACTGGCTTGCATCTCTTGTGCTCTTGATTTGGTGAATACTTCTCCAATGAGGTCACTTCTTCTATTGGATGCTAGGTCTGTCCTGGCCTCCAGCCAGGACAGCCAGGCTGTAAAACAAAGGGTGGACTCTGTTATACAGTAGATTCAAAGCGTCAAGGCCAAATCCAGCCCCTTGAGGAGCACCAGGAGAAGGCTGCTTGATTGTCAGCCCAGTAGTACAAGATGTGCAGATAAAGAGTAGCTGTAGGGAAGGGTGTGATGGTTGTTCACTTTTAAAAAAATGGGAGAAGGTTCAATCACCCCTTTTCACCCCATTTTAAATTATGACCAAGGCTCATCATAGATCCTTCTAATCTCTATTCTTCTTTATAATTTATAATTCTTTTGAAGAAGTTTCTCATGGTATTTGTTCTCCTTTCCATGACTGTGCAGTTCAGCGGTAACACTAGTTACACTATTGTGAGACTGCACAATATTTTCTTATGTTATGGACAGAATCTGTATCATCTAGGGTGGGACCAATCCTACAGTAGGCAGAAAAAGGCAATTGCTTCAGGTGGCAGATGCTGGGGAAGAGCAGCAGTGCTCCTCCCTGCCATTTCTCTATGTGGAAGATATGTACCATACAGCTTGACCTGCACCCTCAGGTGCCCTGCAAATGATTACCCCATCAGCAGTGTTGAATGAAAATCTGACTATCCATCTCATTCATGTGTCTGCTTAAGGTGTGCATGCATATGTGTGTGTGTGCACATACAGGTGCCTCTTGGTGAAAGTTCATACTTTTTTGAGGGTTCATATATCACAGTTCAAAGATTGGCAGATCAGTACTGTATTTTTGTGTGGGTTGTAGTTTGCCTTGTCATTGATTCCTTCAGGAAACAAAACACTTTGTGCCATGATCTAGAACAGTGGTCTTCCAGGTATTTTTGGACTCCAGCTCTCAGAATCTATGACTAACAGCCAAGGTGGGCTGAGGTTACTGGGAGCTAAACACCTAAAGAACCAGACTTTGGAAATCACTGATCTAGAATATACCCATCTGACAAACTGAAAAAAGAAATGTGAGGAAGCACGTCTAATGGTTTTTGAGTCCTGCTACCCGTATCTTTGTCCATATTATTTTTTTATCCCCTGGGTTTCCATTCAGTTCATTCCTAGTCAACCGTTGCACTCTGGAAGGGACAGCCTCCATTCCTGTGTATAGAGCTGCTGTTGGCTGTAGCAGCTGTAGAATTATAATCCCATATATCTACTCACATTGCAGCCCTACAGTGCAGCAAATTGGCAGGCTCACCTATGTGTAGTATAAACTGGAATATGAAGCAACATTAGGGTGCCAACCTACCAGCAAATCTACTTATGCACAGGAGAGAGGCCAGCCTGCTCCAGTAAATAAGTGGAATTTCATGGCAGTGAGGAGTTCCATTGTTCTGTATCATATAGCAGGATACAACTTTTTTCCAAAAAGCTTACAAGGGTGTGTGTGGGGAGGGGAGTGGAATCTAGCCTGCCCCACACACTGCAGCTTGCCTGTTGTTAGAACCAGCAAGCTCTTGCCAAGTTAACATACAATTTGTACTCATTTTCTTAGATCTCAACATCTAAACAAATGTCAATGATAATCTCATGCTCCTATGAGCAGTCATGCCAAATGATAAAATGGAAAGTTCCTTACCTGGCAAATCATGGATCTTACAAGTAAGAATCTTACAAGTATGTTGCACTGGTAATATCCATGGTTTCCTCAGAGTTAGGAATGAGGCTACTTCTTCCAGAATCCCCCAGCCAGCATGGGAGATGTAGTCCTAAAGTCAACTTTCCAAGCTTTGTTTTTTCTTTGCACTACATCTAAGCCAAGAATAGCACACGTACCTATCCATACTACTGCATGGATTTAAAACAAACCCCAAAAGTGTACTCATTCTGCTACAAACTCAACTTGAACATCTCTCAAGGTGCCATAGCACTCATTGTTCTTTTGCTCATCCAGACTATTACAGATTCTCTTATGCTAAGATGAGATAATCAATAATTGTTCATTTGTTCAAATTTAAGTGCTGGCAGCTCTTCTTTTGGCTTATTCAGCAAGCAAGAATCAGTTATGCAAGTCATAGATTATAACTTGAATGTGGTATTGTTGGCATTTGGAGTGTCTCTGCACACAAAGAAGCCATGCTTCCAGAGGAGAAGCTGGGCCTGGGAAGGAACAGCAAGGGGAAGCCAATATAAAACTCAACTTGTCCTGCATTTCTTCAGCTTGCTTATTTTTAAGCAGTAATGGGATACATACCAGATGGTGAATCTGTCTGTCATAATTTAGCCATAGGTACTGTATATACTCAGCTATAAGTCGACCTCATGTATAAGTCGAGGGCAAGTTTTGGGGGCAAAATTATGGATTTTGCTATGACTTGTGTATAAGTCGAGGGTAAAATTTAGTGGCATATAGGACAGGATCTAAAGGATGAAGCAAAGCAAAACAATGTCAAATAATTTCCCAAAGTCCATCAGACATAACTCTTTGTGCTTTTTCTTAAGAGGAGATGGATGAGAGAGTAAAGGAGGTCAGTGCTTCCAGGACAGATTATATTCTTGCTTTTCACCAGGGGATGGTTCCTTCTTTAAATAAGAGTTAAGATACAGTACTTACATTGACCCGTGGATAAGTCAACTCAGTTTTTTGGGGTCACTTTTTTGACTTAAATTTCTAGATTTATACATGAGTATATACAGTATGTGAAACACCTGAAAGTTTAGAAAAGTAAACTAGCCAGCATGGTCACTGGGCATGTTTACTGGGGATACTGGAAACTGCAGTTAACAAAATAACTTTTCCAAATTCTAAGAATACCTACGTATCCAATGAGTGCCATGTCTGCTTGTCTTAACCTCTTCTGAGTTGACTTTGCTGTATCTTTCTTTCCCTTGTGTTATTCAGGTCAGCCAACCAATATAGAGTGAAACCAGCATGGTGGAGTGGAAAGGGCAATGTGTGCCATGTGGTCAGTCATAAGCTAGACTTCATCCTATGATATGATGGAGAATGAGTTCACACTGTCAACTGCCAGCTTTGTTGGCTTTTGTCATATTACCCTTCATCTCATATACCAAAATGTCTTTAATCAATCATGTTCCTCCCACTTTTCTATCTTATAGAATCACAGAATCATAGAATCACAGAGTTGGAAGAGACCACAAGGGCCATCCAGTCCAACCTCCTGCCATGCAGGAACTCACAATCAAAGCATCCCCGACAAATGGCCATCCAGCCTCTGTTTAAAGACCTCCAAGAAGGGAGACTCCACTACACTCCAAGGGAGTGTGTTCCACTGTCAAACAGCCCTTACTATCAGGAAGTTCCTCCTTATGTTGAGGTGGAACCTCTTTTCCTGGAGCTTGCATCCATTGTTCCGGGTCCTGTTTTCTGGAGCAGCAGAAAACAAGTTTGCTCCCTCCTCAATATGACACCCTTTCAAATACTTAAAGAGGGCTATCATATCACCTCTTAACCTTCTCTTCTCCAGGCTAAACATCTCCAGCTCCCTAAGTCACTCCTCACAAGGCATGGCTTCCAGACCCTTCACCATCTTAGTTGCTCTCCTTTGGACATGCTCCAGTTTCTCCACATCCGTTCTGAATTGTGGTGCCCAGAACTGGACACAGTATTCCAGGTGGGGCCTGACCAAAGCATAATAGAGTGGCACTATTACTTCCCTGGATCAAGACACAATACTTCTATTGATGCAGCCTAAAATTGCATTGGCCTTTTTAGCTGCTGCATCGCACTGTTGACTCATGTTCAACTTATGGTCTACTTGGACTCCTATGTCTCTTTCACACATAGTTTCATTCAGCCAGATGTCCCCCATCCTATATCTGTGCATTTCATTTTTGTGCCCTAAGTGCAGAACCTTACATTTCTCCATGTTGAATTTCATTTTGTTAGCTTTGGCCCATCTTTCTACTTTATTCAGGTCATATTGAATTTTGATCCTGTCCTCTGGGGTATTAGCTACTCCTCCTAGTTTAGTGTCATCTGCAAATTTGATAAGTATGCTCCCAATTCTGTTCTCTAAGTCATTGATAAAGATATTGAATAGCACTGGGCCAAGGACAGAACCCTGTGGAACCCCACTGGCCACACTACTCTCCAGGATGAAAAGGAACCATTGCTGAGTACCCTTTGGGTTCAGCCGGTCAACCAATTACAAATCCACCTAACAGTTGCCTTGTCTAGCCCACATTTTACAAGCTTGTTTGCAAGAATGGGGAACTTTGTCAAAGGCCTTGCTGAAATCAAGATATACTATATCATCCATCCCCCCCCCTCACCATGGTCCCCAGCCTTTGATCCTGATCAAAGCAACCTTTCAAATCTTCCCTTTTCTTCTCCTGTGTTTATCATTCAGATGCCCTTATGGAAGTGAGAGAAGTCCCACTCCTTTAGAACCAGATCCTCTGGCAGGAAAGGCAGAGTCGTAAACCCATAAACTTTCACCCTGTTCCCATTTGCCCCATCCATTTGTCCCCAAACCCAGAGCACCCACTAGATTAATATACAATGCCCCTCGATATTCCCCATGTCCGTCCTTCCAATAATTCACCAGGTTATCACAACATTATATCATTATGTCAGCATGATATCATATTATCATGACAGACCATGCATAGGTCTGACACATAGGGCATTCATATCATGAAGGAAAATATTGGCTCCTAGTGCAAATATATGGTAAAATGTGTTTGTGAGTTTGTGCATTGTTTGATGATCTGAGAAATGAACAGAACCTTAGTTATTGCAACTATTTGTCTTCAAGGCTTTCTCTTTTTCAGTTTCTGGTTGGCATTTGGTGGACTCTTTAAAAGAAAGGCTGATGGTTCTGTTATATAATCTTTACTTTCAGGTCTGTGCACCCCTTTTACAGCCAGATCAGTCATGGCAACTGCATGTCACAGCCTTGATCTGGCCTTTGCAGGTGCAAAAAGGAGACATAAAAAGTGGGTCCTTTTTGTGCCATGCAAAGGGCGTGATAGCCATGGTGCTGCTCCTTTGGCACTGTGTCATGTGGATGCAGTGCCAAAGGAATATCATGACACCACCACATGCTATGTGGTGTGGCACACGGCATCACACCCCCTGGGGGCGGAGTAGGGGCATGTGTCATATGGACGCCATGCCCCAATTCTACCCCCAACCCAGCCTTTTCCACCAGTATGCACTGCCCCTTTCCTCTCCATCTTTGTAATGCAGCATTTCTCTGTTCCTGAATTAACCAGTTCAAGAGAAGGACAGAAAGACAGGTGCTTGCACTTAACTGGATTTCCTGCACTGGTCTTTGTTTTACATTTTCCTCAATGGTAAAATAATGTAGAATATATTACAAAAATATTTATGGTGAATTTCTGATTTCAGAATTATTCCTAGTCTTTATATACACGTGCATATGGCTAGCAAAGTATAGCACTTAAATTCTCATTTCATATATGATAATCTGTGTTAACTTTACATTAGTGGACTTGATCTTGAATTAGTGGGTTTAGTGACTAGACTTTGGACTGGTGTATCAGTGAATTTTCTAGACAGTGAATTAGTGAAACTGGTAAATTGACAGCTAAGGAGGGAGTCCAGGCATGTTCTGTTACAAAATAGAACTCCATATCTCCAAAAAATTTTATTTTTGGCAAGGTGGGTTTCTCTCAAAAACTGTCACATTCTTCCCCTAACAGACATTTTTGCTCAAGAAATATGCATGTTTTAGCTAATCAGCATTACATTACTCTTTAAAATGTTATCATTAATAATGCAAACTGTACATCTGTGCTGAGAAGTAAATCATGTTGAATGCAATAGGATTTACTCCCAGCCCCAGGTGAAGTAAGGTATATGTCAGAGGAAGGAACAGGCAAAACCACCTCTGTATTCCTTGTCTAAGAAAACCCTATGAGGTCGCCACAAGTCAACAAGCAACTTGAAGACACAAGTACACACAAATGTGCACAGAGATTGCAGCCAAACCCATTCTAGTTGCATCTGAGATTGCATCCTTGTGTTACATGGCCATCAACATTTTATTGATGAAAACTGGGACACATGGCTGTGTAACATCAAGGTGGGTTTTCCTTCCACAGCTTATTCAAAAGCTTCACTTACCTCAAGAAGCAAATTGGTGTCACACATCACAGGATGTTCTGTTCCAAAAATAGGAGAGGTTGAGGCAGTTTGCTTTTGCCTGACCCCACAGGGAAAATCAAGACTCTGCCCCCTCCTATCCTCTCATTCCACTAAGTTAATTCTGTGCAAATAACTATGTTAATTATCTTTTTAAAATGTTTTAATGTGTTTTTATATTGTGAGCCTCCCTGGGTCTCTTTTTGAGAAAAAGGAGGCATAGAAACAAATTAAATAAAATTAAATAGTGCAACTCAAATTCAGCTTGCAGCAATTGAAACAAACCAAGGATGAAGGAGAAAAATGTGAGGAGAAGAGAGAAATCAGGACATTTTATGAGCAGCTGAGAAAGTAGACATTTGGGAACCAGGACATTTGGAGGGTATATTGTTGAATGTTTGATGAAACATAAAATATCAGCGATGCAGTGCAGTGTGTTCCCATCTTAAACAAACATCCCGGCGTGTCTCCAACTTGAAATTTCTGAAGTTTCTCAACACTTCATTCTTGCCCCTTTCTGTTTGCAGTACAGACTTAACTGTTTCTAAATATGTGTTTTAGAGTAGGAAACTTTCCATAATATATATTTTATAATGTACATGTGTATATATAGTTGTTGAGCCTTATATGCCAATAAGACTGGAGAAAGTTACTTGTCCAAATTTCCTTTGGCTTTTTCACATCATCAATTTCCTTTTTTATTCTTCTACTTTTTTCTTTAGCTGTATTGACTTCTGCATTTTCTCACTGTAAGATATTAAAAGGTTGGGGAGGTTTTTTAAAGGTTGTTTTTAATTACACATAACAAGAACAAGGGTCTGCCCAGTACATAAGGAACAACAAAATAATGAGATAAAAATGCTGGAGAGCTGATTTTTTTTCCAAGTGATTTCTGAGCAAAGAATAAATAAAAATGTGCTTAGAATAACCACTGAGAAAGACAAAAACATATTTCTTTGTTCTAACTAACCTACAAGGTTGAGTCGGTAAACAAGCTGTCCTCACCCTTCCCAATACATTCTGTTTATTGGCCTTCTGATTATGAAATTTGGACCTTGAACTATTGACCTAAGTTTCCTGAGTTTAGAAACAAATTTAGCAGACACCTAGAAAGATAGCTTGAAATCTTTCCTGCATTGATACTGTTGTTGTGTGCCTTCAAGTCAGCTTTGAATCATGGCAATACTATCTTTGGATTTTTTTGGCAAGATTTATTCGGTCTTCCTCTGAGAAGCTGAGAAAAGTTTGACTTGCCCAAGGTCATCCAGTGGGATTCCACGTTGGAGTGAGGATTGGAGTTCTGGGCTGCATCTGAACTGCAGAAATAATCTAGTTTAACACCACCTTAATTGTCATGGCTCAGTACAATGAAATTCTGGGAACTGTAGTTTGTTGTGAATCCAATTTAAAAAAAAAAACAGAGAGAGGGGTTTTAGAAGTCAGTGCCTGTACTGCTCAGCTGTTGGTGGAAACCAGCAAGATGAAAATGATGTGACAATATATTATAGGACATTGAAGATAGAAACCCTGAGGAAAATGGCACATGGTGCCTTTCCAATGGAATTTTCAAACAGATATGAACTAAACAGTGGGGCCAAAGCAGCTGCCTGAAAGTGTGGATTGCAAAAATATCTTATGTTTATTTTCATGTTGACATCATGTTTCTCATAAGAAACTGAGAAGTGATCACCCCAAAGGCTCAAATCTGGGCTATAGACCAACTATTCTACATTATCCTCACAGCAAGAATGGGAATTAGTTGCCTGACCCATTCTCCAATAGAAGGAGGAAATACTCTAGGATTTTAAACCAATTACATCCATGCTGCCCATTGAACTGCATATGCTCCCATGTTCTGCTAGAACTTGCCATCCATCTTCTAGAACTTGACATTTTCATAAGGGCTTCCACCATGGCTTTTCAGCTTTAAAAATGTTATCTTGAGATTTCCCAGCTGGGACCATTCCAAGAGTCTGGAATAGATACAAAAGGCTATGTTATTAAATTCAGTTATTGAGGCTCTCTGAGATTTGGAGATATTGGTAGAGCTAGTATTGTCCATGACAGGTATTCCTTTATTTATCTCATTCTGGTTTCTGGTCGAAAGGCCTTGGTAGTTTAGTTAATGTAAAATGTTACATGGGAAAATATGTTGTCCCTGCATACCTGTTCTAAACTTTTGTAAAAGAAATTAATGTTGCTGTTTTTGTGAATTCTCTCAGTTGCATGTGAATATCTAGCAGTGAGCAACTCGTGGCCTTCCAGGTGTTGGGGAAGTAGAAGTACTTGTAATCCCATCTGTGGGCCATGTTGACAAGAGCTAATGGGAAATGGAATCCAACAACACTTGGACATCCCAAATTCACCACCCTTATTCAAGACAAATGGACCTGTCCTGCTTCTTAGAATTGGAAGACCTAAAGATGGTAGTGTATATGTGAGTAACTTCAAGCCTGGACTTTTGTAATGTATGCAGTAGGCTACCTTTGTGCCAAGTTCAGAAACTTCAGTTAGTTCAAAACACAGTAGCCACATTGATCACTGATACATCTACAAGTGAGCATATCACACCAAAATTAAAATCAACCCACTATGTGCTGATTAGTTTCTGGTCAAAGTACAAAATGTTGGTTATTACCTTTAAAGCGCTACGTTGTGTGAGCTATGGGATCACATCCTCCCATATAATCCACCCCATATATATAGGTCCTCTGGGTAAGGTTTACTTCAACCAGCCAGGACTAGACTGGCAACTGTTACCCAGAGGACATTTTTATTGACTAGACCGTGGAATGACCTGTCAGGATTTGACAGCTAAATATTTTGTCTGACCTATCTCTTCTGGCAGGCCTACCCAGTCAATTTTAAATTATGAATTTTAAAATATTATATTTTTAATTTTATGTTGGGTGAGTTTAATGTATTGTATATTTATGTACTTTAGCTTAATGTGTTAAAATGGTTTTATGTGTTCTAATCTATGTTGTACCCTGCCTTGAGACTTAAGGAGAACCAGGTAAGAAATTGTTGTTGTTGTTACTTCTTTCCTGGCACCTTCTTCTTCTTCTTCTTCTTCTTATTCTTATTATTATTATTATTATTATTATTATTAAGCTTTATTTATATAGCACTGTAAATTTACACAGTGCTGTACATACAATCTTAAAATTAGACAGTTCCCTGCCCTCAAGCTTGCAATCTAAAAGACGCAACACAAAGAGGAGAAGGGAAAGGTGGTGGGAAAAGGGATGAGGTCCAGTGGTTCTTCTCTCCTCTTGGGCCTGGACCAAGGCAGATGAACTGGAGGGAGGGCTCGGCTTCTTAATACATAATTAAAATGAGGCATCCTGGGAAAGCTTCCTTAAACAATATAGTCTTTAACTAAATTTTGAACTGGTTAGAGAAGTGATGAGGCATGCATGTGGGGGAAGAAGGTTCCAGGAGTGCGGGGCAGCAAGTGAGAAGGGACGAATCTGGGACGGGGCAGTGGAAATCCTAGGCTGGGACAGGAGACTTTGACTACCAGAGCGGAGGGTACGAGTGGGAATGTAAGGAGAAAGAAGTTCAGGTAAGTAAGGAGGGACCAGTCCATGAAGGGCTTTGAAAGTCAATAACAAAAGCTTGTACTGGTTGCAGAAGGGGAAGGGGAGGCAATGAAGGGAGGATAAAAGAGGAGAAACATGGTAAAGCAGCGAGCAGATGTGATAACATGTACAACTAACTTCTGGACAGAGATTAAAGGATGGTGGCGAGAAAGAGGAAGCCCTGTCAGAAGAAGGTTACAATAATCAAGTTGTGAGACCACCAGGGCATAGACCAGAGTCTTGGCAGTGGAGGCTGAGAGGAATGGACGGATTTTAACAATGTTGTAAAGAGAAAATCTACAGGCCTTGGCGGTGGCCTGCATTTGGGGAATAAATGACATAGAGGAATCAAAAATGAAACCAAGACTGCGGGCTTGCTGAACCGGTTGAATAGAAGTGCCATCAACAGAAACAAAAAAGGAGTATTGGAGGGTGGGCTTAGGTGAGAAGACGAGAAACTCTGTCTTAGACATGTTGAGCAGCCAGACAAGATGAAACTTGCTATTCAAGCCCTGGTGAAAGGTCGGGGGTGGAAAGATACAGCTGAGTGTCATTAGCATACAGATGATAGGAGAAACCAAAAGAATTTATCAAGGGACAATGTGTATAGAGAAAACAAAAGGGGACCCAGGACAGAGCCCTGGGGAACTCCAACAGATAAGGGAACAGAGGAAGAAGTCTGACCACCTGTGACCACTGCAAAAGATCTGTCTGACAAGTAAGATTTAAACCAGTCGAGAACAGAGGTGGAGAACCCAAGGTCAGAAAGTAAATCAACTAGGAGAAAGTGATCCACGGTGTCGAATGGAGCAGACAAATCAAGAAGAATGAGAATAGAGTATAGGCTGTTCGCCTTGGCCCGCAAGAGATAGTTTGAGATCTTGGTGAGGGCCGTCTCTGTAGAGTACTGTGGGTGGAAACCAGACTGAAAAGGGCCCAGGATTGAGTTGGCTTTGAGAAACTCAAGACAGCTAGAATAAATGACCTGTTCCAGAATTTTAGAAAGAAAAGGAAGAAGAGAGATTGGACGATAGCTAGACAAAGAAGAGGGGTCAAGAGAGAGTTTCTTCAGAACTGGGGAAATGAGAGTATGTTTGAAGGAACCTGCAGAAAGAGAGAGATTAAAGATATAGAGGAGCAAGGGCAGAAGAGAAGGGGTTATAGAGATTAGAAGATGGGAGGGGATAGGATCAAGAGAACAAGTTGTAGGTTTGGAAGGATTTAGCAGCATGTAGAGGTCATCCAGAGAAACAGGTGGAAACACAGAGAGTTTATTAGTTGAAAGTACCAGGAGATAAGTGGTAGGTGAAACAATTTCCGATCGAGTAGTAGTGACTTTTGTGATGAAGTAGTTGGTGAAGACAGTGGGGGAAAATGATGAGAAGACAGGAGGAGAGGAAGGTTTAAGCAGTGTATTGAAGCAGGAGAACAAACGCTGTGGGCACTTCTCGTTGGCACAGATCAATGATTTATAGTAATTCTGTTTTGCCATAGACAAGGCATGTAAGAAGGATAAAAAACAAATTTATAATGAATAAAATCGGCCCACTCCCTGGACTTTTTCCAAAGACATTCGGCTGCTCAAGTGCAGAACCAGAGAAACCTAACTACAGGAGAGAGCCAGGACTGGGGCCTAGACATAGAGGAGGACATGAGTACAGATACAGGGGCAAAGCTGTCAAGGGTTGAAGAAAGAGTGGAATTGAATGAAGACATTGCTGAGTTGGCAGAGTCCCCAAGATTTAAAGAAGAGAGAGAAGATTCCAAGTTCTGACTGAGATGTTCAGAATTAACAGACTGACGATTACGAAAAGTGTGTTGAACAATATGACAAGGAGGTGGGATATAAGCAAGAGTAAAAGAAATTAGATGATGAAATGACAATGGATAGTCTTATGCCAAGTAGTCAGAAATGACACACTTAGCAGTGAGAATTGGGTCAAGACAATGACCAGAAGAATGGGTTGAAGAGTTGGAATGAGGTTGAAGATCAAAAGAAGCTAGGAGGGATCTAAAGCGAGATGTTGAAGATTCTTAGGATCATCAAGGTGGATATTAAAGTAACCTAGAATTAGAGAGGGAACTGAGTCTGGAAGAAAAAGATGTGAGCAATGACTCAAAGTCTGAAAGGAATTGGTTAGTAGAACTCTGAAAGGAATTGGTTAGTAGAACTAGGAGGGCAATAAATGACAGCAACCCGAAGCTGCAAAGGAGAAAAGAGTCTAACAGAATGAGTCTCAAATGAAGAAAAATAATAGCTAGGGGGAAGAGAAAGGGGTTGAAACTGGCAGGAGTTAGACTAAGATACCAATCCTACCTGCTCGACCCTCAGGGTAGCTTGTGTGAGTGAAAGAAAGACCACTAAAAGAGAGGGCAGTGGAGGTAGCAGTATCATGGGCCGGGAGCCAAGTTTCAGTTAGAGCAAGAAGATTAAATGATCTAGAAAGAGAGAAAAAAAGAAAAAGAAAAAAAAATAGTGACACATGCACGTGTAGATCATTGTGGATGTTGGTATTCTCTTCCTTCCTCTGCAATGACCAAATCCCCTCTCCTGACATACCAATTAGTTGCTTCAGCCTCTCTATAGTTATTCAATGGCTAAGGAGAGCAGAGAGGGTCAGAGGAACATTTGGCTACAGCCCCATAACCATAGACAGCATGAATATATCATCTACTGAGTCCTCTGGAGGACTCTGGCAGATTCCAACAGATAATGTCATTGGTCTGTGTCAGACCAATGCTCTGCCAATCCCACTCCACTCTCCATCAGCCACTGAATACCCATAGTGGAGGATTGCTGCAGTGACTGAACTGCAGTACTGCAATGGCTTGAAGTGGGCTGAGAGGAGAGTCCTATCATAGTTCTGCTTGTACAACGTTCACACAATGCTTTGCATTACTCAACCTTGGCCATAGATTTTTTTTCTTTTCATGATTACCCTTGCACAATTTTCAGCTATCAGGGATGGACTAGGGCTACTGACACAGCAGCCATCCCGGGAAAAGGGAATAGCCATCCTGTGCTTATACATATAATTTTAAAATAGTGTTCTTATGTGGGGTGGGGTGGGGATATTTCCACATGGAAATAATCTTAGATTGTATCCAGAACATAGGAAAGTTTCTTATACCAGTTCAGACCTTTGGCTTCATCTAGCTCAATATTATCTCCTGGCACCAGTCCTCTGGGCTTACAGGCAAAGGTCCTTCCTAGCATTACCAAGAGACTATTTGCATGCAAAGCATGTGCTCTACCACTGAATGACAACCTTTCCCCAATAATTATGCAGGGCCCCTGACTTGACAGAGACCTTACTCTACAGCCTACTTAAAATAATGATTAAACCAGACCTAGTTCCACTGAAGTCTGCCGAACTACTGTGGAATAAGCATTTTGAGGGTAAGATAGTATTCTGCCAGCTTTTCAGTCTAATCACTGTGGGTTGTTTTTTTTTAAGTTAGCGCATTGGAACTGGCAGGTATTTCTATAAGTCTCCCAGGAGGAGGTCTTTCTTAGAAGCTAAACCATTCATCAAATCTCTTCCAGAGAGTTGGGGGGAAAAAAAAGAAAGAAAGAAAGAAAGAAAGAAAGAGAAAAAGAAAAAAAAACTTTTCTACTAACTGTTTTCTTTTTCTTGCTTGCTTTTCTGTAGCACAGGAAAGTGTGTGTGTGTGTGCAGGGGGGGGGTGCTCTTTGCTAAAATGTCTGCCAACTCTCTCTTCACTTGCAGCTCTGCAGATCCATCCACAAGCCAACAATTGCATAGGATATGCCACTAATCCAAAAAGCAATATGCTGCAGGCATTAAAGCAGTATTTAAGAGCAATATTATTGTGCTGATGAATACACAAGGAAGGGTTTTTTTTTAAAGGAAAGCAGGAAAGCCATTTGGCAGGAAGTATGTAGATGGGGATCAACAAGGTTATCAAACAGGGGGACCATTTGGTGTCCTTTCCTTGTCATCTCCCCTCCCTATTACAAATGTAATGTAAACATGACAGAGGTATTAGGTAATTTTACAGTCCACTATTCTTGGCAGCTGCTGAGGCTCTAGTGTTTGTGTCTATTTCAGGGCTCTGTTGGAGAGTCCCAGGCTACCATTTTCCCTTGCATTTCTGTCTCTTAAATATCCTACAGTATATTATCACTTCATTTTCATTTCACTGGTTTCCTCTGGCAGCAGAGCAAGACAGGCATTGACTGCAAAATCACTTCCTTCCTTGAAAAAAGAAATAGTGTCTGAATATTTTGAGTTAGTGGTGCTGGGGAGCTTTTGAAAACAGAATAAAAGACTTTTCCATGTAGACTTTTCTCACTTTTTTTAAGACTGCGCCTGTGAGGATGAATGTGTTTCTGAATTTATTTGCTTACTGCACAATCCTCTGTGTGTCTACTCAGAAGTAAATGCATTTCACTAAGGTTTATAGGGCTCATTCCCAAATATGTGGGTATAGAATTATACACTTACATGAGGTAAACAACCAGAATTTGAAACACAGAAAATCATTCACACAGAACTCTTCTGTTTGCTATGTTTGCAATCCGTTTTAGCAGTCCACAGTATCCTCAGACCTTTTCTCCAGCACCACATCACAATTCAGCTTTCTACACTGTCCAGTTTTGACCCATACATAGAGAGGGAAATATAAACGCTTCTACCATCTTGTCTAGTTCCTTCATCACTACATCCCCAGTCTAGGTTTCAAGTTCCATTTTATTTCTCAGATCTTGTTGAAGAGGCCTCTAGTTCCCCCCCCCCTTTTTTTTTTTTTGACAATTTCTATTTCTCTACATTTATTATTATATGAGGGGGTATCAAAAGTTTTAATGATCACCTTTTTAAAAAATTGACAGGAAGTTTGTTTTGATTTTTAGATGTATTCACTATCTAGATTTATACATTTTTCCCAGCATATCTTGACCCTCCGAATACCTGATATTGTAGAAGCTTGCAGATTGTGCCTGATGAGGATTTTACACTTTAGTCACTTCTGGCAGAGCCAGTTACAAAAATAAAGCATGCAATGAGCTGATTTTCTCAGCAATGTGCACTTAGGGACCAATGGTGACACTGACAAAATTTCATCAATATGCCATAAAAACTTCTGGGTGATAATTATTACTTCATGTTAACCTGTCGTAAGGCGCAATCTGCAGACTTCTACAATATCAGGTATTCAGAGGGTCAAGATACACTGGGGAAAATAAATCTAGATAGTGACTACATAGAGATAAGTTAACAACTACAAATCAAAACAAACTTTCTGTCATTTTTTTTAAAAAGCTGATCATTAAAACTTTTGGATACCCCTCGCAGTAATTCTTCTTATCTCTGTGTATAGGAATGAACAATGTATTCAGGACTCTGACTCTGTCACCTTTGCTTCTGGTTGTCTTTTGTCCTTGCCTGCTTGAAGAGTTTTTCTGTCATCCATTGGGGTTTACCTTTCTATTTGGTTATGGATAGTGTCTTTCTACATTCTTCCCTGACAATATTCATTCCAGAGCTCAGCTGGTTCCTGGTCTATTAGGATTAGTAACACAAAACTGTTTTTCACATTGTCTTTAATTTCTTTCGGAATATTGTCCAGATTATATTTTGGAACTATGGTTGGTTTAGCATTCTTCATTTTCTTTAGGCCAAGATTGCACTCTAAGTGAGTGCAATGTGTGTAGCTACTGCAGCCCTGATCCAACCCTCAAAGGGGTGGCATGAAGCTGCCCCTTCAAGGCTGTCTGTTTCGGCCCAAAGTGAGATGAGCATCTTATATGATATATATGATATATGATGCTCATCTCACTTTGGGCCAAAACACACAGCCTTGAAGGGGCAGCTTCATGCCACCCCTTTGAGGGCTGGATCAGGGCTGCGGCACCCACACACTGTAACCCCAATCTGGCTATTTGCCAGCTTTTCACACTCTCAATGAGCAATGATGGTAATGAAAGGGCAGGTTGTAGAAATCAGTTTTATTAAGAGCCTGAGATGTCTATCTTTCCAGGGATCTTCAGCTGGGATTCAGCAATGCATAGTTTCAAGATGCTTTAGAAAAACCTAATTGCATTTGCAAACTACTAAATATCACTTTAAGGGTGGCTTAATTTGGTAAGTTATTGAATATGTGTCTTCAAAGGTACCAGGTGGAACAGTTGAGATTTAACAAAGTATTCCCCTCCCTCACCTTTTCTCTTTGGGCAGCAGCTGAAGAAAAAAGAAAACATGGTTTTCTGATTGCCATAGATAGCCTTATGGACCCAATCTAGCTTATGCTATCATTCTTGAGAGAGGAACAACACAACCATGTGTGTGTGTGTGTGTGTGTGTGTGTGTAGTGGAGTGACCTCAACAACTAACAATAAGTGCTGGAAGACCTTGGGGATTTCACAGCTATAATTCTGGGAAACTGCCTTCCTGAAATTACCTCAATGGTATTGATCTTTCCACTTGGTCACTTTCTTAATTTTTTCTTTTTTCTTTTTTTCCCTATTTTTCCCCTTGATAAAGGGTCTATTTCATCACATCCTATGGGAAATATCAAAGCCAACAAAAACGCATCATGCTCACCTTTTTAAAAGTTTCATTCCCTTGGTGTAGTGTACACACACACACACACACACACACCATGCATACATAAAGAAGCAAACCATGACAGGTTTTTGTCAGTGTTGATGTTCTATGATGAAACAGAGCCTTTATCGAGGATATTTAAATACTCTGGTCCCTTCACATTCACTGTGGTTAGGGGTGAAGTACTTCTATGAATGTGGAAAAGACACAAATAAAAGAATACTATTCTTTTTATCTAAGAGAACACCTCTTTAGGAATCTCTAGATCCTTCAGTGCAATTCTATGGTCAACATCTGTCAAAGGTTGATCATGGAATCAATTTGGAAGAACTACAGATGCCTAGCAAAGTGTTTTCTCTAGGACCTTCCAGATCCTCCAGCTCAACTCTATGACCAACTTCTGGCAGAGTTGTGCTGGAGGACCGAGATTCCTAGAGAGAACATATTAATCAAAACTACAAATAACCAAAGCCACCAGAACCAAAGCCACAAATGTGTAGGGCCAATGGTCCTCTAGGTCGTAACAGTACCAATCAGTTCAGAGGTGACAAGGTGGCATCTCCACTTCCAGGGGAAATCATGACACAATTCCCAAACATTTTATTTCAGAGAAGGACTTGTTCAGGAGCCCATTCACAGTCGTAACACTGTAATGCCACTTTAATTGCCTTTAGAATCCTGGGATTTGCAGTTTAGGGAGGAAGTATTTACAAATCTTAGCCAGAGTGCTCTACTGCCTCACCAAACTACAAACCCCAGAATTCCATTGGATGCAGCCAGGGCATTAAAGCAGAATCATGATGCTATAATTGTGTGAAACCTCACATAGCCTAACTCAAGGGCTGTACAGATGGGTAGCTGCTTTACTAGCCGGATCATGGCTGTGGCAATCTCACACCGCAGCCCTGATCTCCAAGGGGTGCCATAGCCTCAGCTATGTCCCTTTAGTGCTGCATTGTGTAGATGCAGCACCGGAGTCGCGTTATCATGGTGTGCCCCAAAATGGTGCCCTGAGGGCAGGGCTAGGGCTGTGTCCTCCTGGCTCCACAAAGTACCAGTCTGTATAGCCCCTCAATTGTTCAGGAAAACACAATAGTTGCATGTTGATCATGACATCCTCATGTTTTTATTTTGAATTTTGATTTATTTTGTTTTATTTTATTTTGATTATTTTATTTTGATTAAGCTTTCCTTACATATCATTCAGATTATTCATTCCATTTGTTTCCAACTTTTCCCTAAGGAACTATGAGTGGTACTTTTCATCCCCGAAATATTCCCCTGAAAGATGGTATTGTACGATGGAATAGTGAACCTTAAAGCCAGCTAATGTTCTCAACCTGATTATCCTTTTGAACCCATTTTTCTATATTATATCATATCATTGAGAAGTGCCCAAGTACCCCTATTCTGAAATATGACAATGCCTCCTCCAGAATGAAGTGTCCCAGTGTGATTTGACTCATACTTCTGGTGGCTCCAGTTGGGTTAAAAAAAAAAATCTCAGTAAGTATTAACACTTTCCTGTTCTTATGGGCCTGCTTATTCATGGATTTGCATCCAGCCTCTTTCTTGAAATATTACAGGTTTCTTCCCTCATGCCTTCATTTTCCATCTGTGTGGCATCCAGTCACATCCAACAAACTGCTTTTCACCCATTTCCACTGAGTCTTTTATTATTATTATTTAGGAGTTAAAGTCCACGTGCTAAAGTGCTTTAACAATATTACACTAGTTAAGCATTAGGATCATTTCCTTTCCCTTTCTTTTCTTTTTTTTTTCTTTTTGCTAACACTTCTCTGTCCCTTACTTGATGTATGTTGAATCTGTATCCTTGATATGATAGCTGTATTTGTGTGGTGACTGCCATCTTCACTGCTTCCCAGTTTAAAACACACTGTAGAAATAATCCAGTTTGAGCCTACTTTAACTGTCTTGGCTCAATGCTAGGGAATTCTGTGAACTGTAGTTTTGTGAGACATTTAACCTTTTCTGTCAGAGAGCTCTAGTGTCAAAATAGGCTACAATTCCTAGGATTTGCTAGCACTAAGGAAAGGGTAGTTAAAGTGGTCTCAAACTGGATTATTTCTGCAGTTTGTTTTGGACCAAAATTGGAACAAAACCTGGAACTTCCACAGGCTTTTTTCCCATCTGCAGGTTCCCTGCATGGGATGGTGAATTCTCAATTTTAATTCAAAGACATAACCATGTTAGTCTGGGGAATAAGTATGCAAAGCTGTCTCAAAGCACATTTGAGACTAACTGAAGGAGTGAAGTTGGTAGCATGAAATTTCATAGAGTTGAGCCTACTTCCTTAAATTCATGGGATCTGAAGAAATAGGATCAAGTCTATGGAGCTTATCCCATGAACAAATAAGACGGCTTACCTCTTCCGGCTTGAAGTCAAGATCCGGGATGGTCCTGGATGTTATCATACCTAAATCATCACCTATTTAGCCGGGATGCCACAACCAAGGATGCATCCTGGGTCGAAGCCTCACTCAACTAGCCAATTTTTGAAATCAGAAGCTCCCCAACTTCAAAAAAAAAATGCTGGCTGAGTGAGGCTTTGACCCAGGATGCATCAAGGCAGCAGCATCCCAGCTAGATAGGCGAAGATTTAGGTATGATAACATTCCGGGGCATGCTGAATCCTGAATTCAAGCTGGAAAAGGTAAACTGGTTTATTTGTTCATGGGATAAACTCCTATGAAATCTCATTCCACTCTCTGAACTTTAAAGAGCTCTCCATGATAGTGAACCTAGTTTAGAGATGGTTTCAATAATTGGATATCTCCTTCTGAAGTCCTGGATATATCTCTGGTTTTCGTGGCTGGTAGCTTCTGAGTACACCACTCAGCCAATTGATGGTCATTATAGTCATGCAGTTTGAAGCTGTACCTACATCCTGACTGACATCTGAACCAGTCCATTGTGCTATAGGTGAACATGGAATCACTTTCACAGGGGAATATTGGATACCTCTTCAGGAAAACTAAAGCTCATAGCAGATTCAGTCCCCTCACTGGCAGGAAAGCCTTGGCTGCATTCATACTATCCCTGAGTCTGACCTTCATGGGCTATGATCCAATTCCTTCTTTGTTTCTGGCTCTCCTGTGATTCTCAGTTGTCTGTGATCTATATCAGCGCTCTCCAACATCTGCATGTCTAAATATTGTTTGACTATGACTCCAGAGCTCTTTACCAGTGTCCACATTGGCTGGACTTTCAGGGAGTTAAACTCTGGGAACATCTAGAGACATCAAGTTGTGTGATCCATGAGATGTCACAAGCTGTATATGAGATAGTAAGGCAGCTGAGCTTATTATTTATTTTATTTGTTTAATTTATATCTCCTCTTTCTCCAGAGGACCCAAAGTGGCTTACAACAACTTAAAACAAACTTCTGGTAAAATTTCATATTACAAACACTTTAAAAAACAGTTAAAAGAAAAAAATATTTAAAAGCTCATAGTTAAAACATGCTAAAATATATTTAAACAAACAAACAGCTTCGTTTATATACCGGTTCATACCGCCTTAGCAGTATCTAAGCAGTTTACAACTGTAAGCTAATTTGCCCCCAACAATCTGGGTACTCATTTTAGTGACCTAGGAAGGATGCAAGCCTGAGTCAAGCTTGAGCCCTTTTGCTGGTATTGAACTTGCAACCTTATGCTTTTGAATGAGCAGCTGCAGTACAGGCATTTAACCACTGTGCCACCAGGGCTCCTTTAACACATGAGTTTTAAATTTAAATTTTAAAAAGATAAAAACTCAGCACATCACATTGAAAACACTCTTTTGTCACATGATTTAAAAACCAAAGGCCTGTGGGCAGCCACTGAGAATTCCCTCATTTATGCCCTCACCAAATGTCTCTTTTATATTGATGAGACTGAAAGAACACCCTCCCTTAAAGATTTTAGGGTCATATATGGAGATACAGTCCTTCAGATAGTCAAAAATATTAATGGAGGGACAAAAATATGAAAAGCACATCAGGCTATATTTTCACATGCCAGAATACATTGGTCCTATATACCTTGCAGATAAGTGATAAACAAAAACCTAATTTCACAAAGATGGATGTTGTGTTAAAATGACCATATATGACAATCTATGCCAGCTAATGGCTAGAGATTACCATGTTGTCACACATTTCCACATATGTGTGGTAAAATTCTCTTTACCTGGGAAGGATGGGAGTAAATACCAACTTACTACAGCACCTATAAACACACACCAGTAAGCATAAGGGTTGTTGCTGCTTTTGTGCATTACTTTGTATTATAGCTTTTGCAGTGTGTGTCTATTCAGATCACCATATATCTTTGTGGTACCATGCAGTTGAAGTATACATGATGACTCCTGTTAGCTTTTCCCTCTTTGTTTATTTGCTATCAGCTATAGCGGGAGGGAAAATGAAACTCATAATATCACCTAAAATCTGGGTTGTTCACTATAATAAAACAGGTGATGTTCCCTTTCATTTCCTTTTTGAGGGTAGAATCAGTCAGTTTGCAAGGGACCACCAAAATTTGACATAATTACAATTCTTCACAGGGGGAAAGTATGGCTAGATTAAAAGTTGTTTTGTTTTTTTAAAAAAAATTAAAATCCCAGAAAGCAGTCTTTTCAGTTACAGAATAATTCAGCCTTGATACCTGTCTCTCCACTGCCTAGCATTTTTTGAGCTTTGTATACCTCCCTTTAATAAAAAGGAAAAATAAATAGTGGATTGTCGTAAGTGAGGTCATAGTTTCTCCATGTCTAGACATCTCCGGTAATCACTGCCTTCATATTACCGTTTTGGTTTCCATGCACTCGGCTTTGAACAATGCGCTTTTACATCTAGTTGCATCTAATATACTGAATTTCCAGACACGGTTTCGTGGGGGCATCACAGATCACTTACGACGTTGTGTGTGCATGGCTGTTTGAGAATGATCTTTTTATGAAATGCCACATCAGTAAGAACTGCACACTGGAAATAAGAATTATATATTGCCCTTTTCTGTCATTTGTACAAGGTCTTGTTCTGTAGAATCGTTAACCCAATTACCTTCTTTTCCTCTTTTGTTCTTCCCCCTTTTACTCTCCATCACCACTTTTCCCTCTCTTGTTGGACAAATTTTTATCTCATTGTATACCATGGTGACATTTCCTGTGGAATCCATGAGTATGTAAGCTAGAGATGTTTTATATTTCTCAAGCTCATCCTGTTCTTTCTGAAGATTGTTCCATGAGACATTTTCCCTATATATGCTCATAGGTCATCCATCTCTACAGTATAGTTTCTGGAGCCCAAACTGTACTTGTTTGCGTGTGGACCTGACCACCAACATAAAGCGATGGCAGAAGAAAGATCCCTTTACTACCATACTTCAGATGGTGTCTCTCCTCTCAATGACTGTCTTGCGGCAGTAATGGATTGGATGAGGGAAAACAGGTTGAAGCTCAATCCAGACAAAACGGAGGTACTAACTGTCATAGGACCGAAGCCAGGATTGGGAATACACCTTCCGGTATTACATGGGGTCATACTCTCCTCGAAGGACCCTGTTCGCAGTCTGGGGGTACTTCTTGATTCGTCGCTTCACATGACTAGTCAGGTGAATGTGGCAGTCAGGAGTCCCTGCTATCAGCTTCAGTTGATACGCCAGCTGCACCCCTTCCTGGAGCTGAAGGACCTGGAGTCAGTAGTACACGCTTTGGTAACCTCATGATTGGACTTCTGTAATGCGCTCTACATGGGGCTACCCTTGTACCTAACTCAGAAACTTCAATTAGTTCAGAATATGGCAGCCAGGCTTGTCACGGGAACATCAAGGAGAGAGCACATAACACTGGTGCTCAAATCTCTCCACTGGCTGCCAATTAGTTTCCGAGCACAGTACAAGGTGTTGGTTTTAACCTTTAAAGCCCTACATGGCTTGGGTCCATCTTATCTGAGGGACCACCTCCTCCCGCACGAACGTCCACACACACTCCGGTCTTCTGGGAGGAACCTGTTGCAGCCTATGAAAACTAGGTTGGCACAGACCTCCCAGGGGGCCTTTTCAGCTGTCGCTCCCAGGCTATGGAATGGCCTGCCGGATGAGATGCATCTTATTACATCTTCTGATTGCTTTTAAAAAGCCTTAAAGATGCATCTCTTCCTGTAGGCCTTCTCAGAAAGCTCTTAACTCCCAGCTCTGTTTGTATCAAGCTTCTCTCTTAATTCTTCAACATCTTGACCTGGATATCCATGCAATGGCTGTTATTTTTATATTGTAATTTTAATTATGTTGTTTTAATTTGATGCTAGTTTAATTCTATTTTAAGGGGCAGGTGGCTGGGCATAGGCAATGTATGTTTTATCTTGTAATTTTTAATTGATGTAACCTGCTCCGATTGGATACAGAGGAGCGGGCTATAAATAAATAATTGTTGTTGTTGTTGTTGTTGGATTTCTGTGGTGGTTGGAGGCAACCTAGACATGGCATCTTTATGTGGTACAGGTGACAAAGTCAAAAAGGTGGATGACAGCATGCTAGACAAAGGTTTTTCCTTTAACAGTTGGCCTGGAATCAAAGGAAGACCAGTGACTGGAGTATTATGAGAAATGGTGCCATGTTGGAATGTCCTTGTCAGCAAATGTTGAACAGCTTGAGCAGTTTGAACTATGCACTCAGGTTGGCCTTGGGACTGGGCAGTAAATGGGAGTTCCTTGGCAAATTGCAAATTGCTGTAGAACATTACTTGCAAATAAAACACAGCCAGGTACAATCGCTCTGGGAATGCCGTGCTGAATAAAACCAGATTTCAGTTGGATATGTCTTATCATAGAATCATAGAGTTGGAAGAAACCAAAAGGACCATCCAGTCCAACCCCCTGGTATTCAAGAATACACAATCAAAACACTCCCAATAGATGGCCATCCAGCCTCTATTAAAAACCACCAAAGAAGGAAATCCCACCATACTCTGGGGCAGTGTATTCAACTTATGAATAGTTCTTACTGTCAGGAAGTTCTTCCTAATGTTTAGCTGGAATCTCTTTTTATGTAGTTTAAATATATTGCTCCATGCCCTAGCAGCAGAAAACAAACTTGCTAAATCTTAATATGACATCCTTGCAAATCTTTCAATGGCCAGATCTAGACAGGCACTAAAAGGCGCCTGGGCGGTGCCATTAGGGTTCAGGAGCACGCAGCGTTCACACGCTCCTGAACCCTAGCACGTAATGGCGGTGCTGCCATTACATAACACCATTTAGCCAATGTACGTAATGGCGGCGTTGCAGTTGCGCAGCTTCCGCACAGAGCTACGCAGTTGCGGTGCCACAAAGGCGCCAAATGGTGCCTTTTTTAAAAATCGCGTTGCAACTGCAGCGCAAAAAAGGAGCACGGTTCTCCCGCTCGCATCTAGGCCCTTTCCAGATCACCCAAAAGGGGCGGTCTGGCGCCACTCTTTTTAGCTGCGGAGCTTCAGTGCAGCAGCTAGATGCTGCAGTGAAGCTCCGCCGCAAAATGGGAGCGGGAGAACTGCGCTCCTTTTTTGCACCGCAGTTAGGGAAAAAGTGCTATTTGGTGTCTTTGCAGCGCCGCAACTGCGCAGCTCAGTGCAGGAGCTGCTCAGCTGCAGCGCTGCCATTACATATGCCATCTAAACAGTGTTACGTAATTGCGGCACCACCATTACGTGCTAGGGTTCGGGAGCGTGTAAACGCTGCGCACTCCCAAACTCTAATGGTGCCGCCCAGGCGCCTTTTAGTGCCCATCTAGATCGGGCCTTACTCCTCAAAAAGGGGTGGCGCCAGACCATGCCTTTTGGGCGGTCTTGACATCCTTGCAAATCTTCAATATGACATCCTTGCAAATATTTAAACATGGCTATCATGTTACCTCTTAATCTTCTCTTCTCCAGGCTAAACATACCCAGTTCCCTAAAATGTTCCTCATAGGACATGGTTTCCAGACCTTTCATCATTTTGATCATCCTTCTCTTCATGGAAGTAAAGACCCTCAGGAAATTTGTAATAATATGTTATCAGGAGGTGTAAATAACCTTGATGGCAGACCTCCAATGAATAGCAGGTGCTGTAGACTATATTTCAGAGGAAGACACTGGCAAAACCACCTCACCAAAGAAAACCCTATGAGAAGCATAGGTTCACAATGAGTCAACAGGCAACTTGGAGGCTGGTAAGCACACACACAAATGATCTCACAGTTAAGAATGTCAGCTGCAACATTCACCTAAGAGAATTTAGGGGTCTTGTGGAGTGGCATAGCTCTTTTTGTTGTTCCACTGTTGGGACTGACATTGTGGGAAAGTACATCACTTTAAGTAAAACTGATGTGTTATAGCATTCTGCCAAATTACCAGAAATACAAACAGTGCTTGTTTGCTAAATATGTGCATTTCCTGCAAGCTTATGCATGGAAACTTGTTAGTCTTTAAGGTGTCATGTTTTGTTGTTGTTATGTGCCTGCAAGCCATTTCTGACTTATGGTGGCTATACAACAAAACTATAATGAGGATTTCTTGATAAAATTTGTTTAGAGGGAGTTTTTGATTTTTTTAAAAAAAAATTATTACTATTCTCATATAAAATAAAACCTAATAGTCACACAACAATACATCAGTACTCACAGAGACTCCCCAAAAAAACCCCACACACAATACAACACCATTACATATTAACACTATAACAAATAACATACTAAAATCACTTTTTCTCCCCTATCTTTTGAGTGTCTTTGATGTCTATCCAACTTTCTTATATTTTTCTTATATTCATATTATAATTTCTTATTCTAAATATATATACACAATAGTATTTCATTTGAGGCTGAGAGAGGGTGACTTACACAAAGTCACACAGTGGGGTTTTTGTGGGTTTTTCAGGTCATGTGGTCATGTTCTAGAAGTGTTTATTCCTGACATTTTGCCAGCATTCCCTGAAAATAAGACAGTGTCTTATATTATATGCGGTAGGTCTTATTTTCAGGGAATGTCTTATTTTTTCCATGAAGAAGAATTCACATATATTGTTGAACCAAAAAAAAAAAAGAAAGAAAGAAAGAGAAAGAAAGAATATTTATTATATACTGTATATATATTTATATACAAAAACTTTGCTAGGTCTTACTTTTGGGGGAGGCCTTATATTTAGCAATTCAGCAAAACATCTACTAGGTCTTATTTTCAGGGAAACAGGGTATCTTCAGAGAATGGTGGCATGGAAGAGAGTGGGTGTATATATATATATATATATATATACACATATATATATACTGTGTTACCCTGGGTAAGGAGGAGTGATTTCCATGTTAATCTGTGTATTGTTCTGCTGTTGATGGCAAGGCCTCAGGGTGGGAGGATATGCAAAGAGGATTAGTGTCTGTTTAATAAGTGATCATTGTCTGCTGGGGGAAAAAACACCCTGACCCTGGGTGGTTTTTCATTTGCATGTGCTGAGTTCTGATTTTGCTGTTTTTCAGGACTGGTAGCCAAACTTTGTTCATTTTAAGGGCTTCTTCTTTTCTGTTGAAGTTGTCTAGGTGTTTGTGGATTTCAATGGCTTCCCTGTGCATTCTAATCTGATAGTTGTTGGCATGGTCCAGAATTTCAGTGTTTTCAAACAGCATTTTATGCCCAGGATGCTACTGCTGATTTTCTCTGGCTGACCCAGTCTGCAGTGTCTCTCTTGTTCCTTGATTTGTGTTTAAACACTGCATTTGGTGGTCCCTAGCTAGACTTGTCTGCAGCTGCATGGTTAGAGGTAAACTCCTGCAGCTGTGAGAGGGTCTCTCTTGTCCTTTGCTGAGCACAGCATTAGCTAGATTTTCTTGATCAGTTTGTAAACCATTTGGAGGTTGTGTTTCCTCACCAGTTTCTCTATTCTGTCTTTGACTCATTTGATGTATGGTAAAAATACCTTCCCTTTGGGTGGATTTTTGTCTTCATTCTTCTGGATTTCTCTGAATCTGGCAGCCCTTCTGATGTCTCAGTTGGAATAACAATTATTAACCTACCCAGGGTCAAACAGCATATATCCAACTCTTTTTCATGCCAGCATTCTCTGAAGATGTCAGCCACAGATGCTAGTGAATAAACTCTTCCAGGACATGGCCACATAGCCCCAAAACCCACAAAAATACAATGGACACTGGCCATGAAAAGCTTCGACTTCTCAGCCAGTGGGTTTCCATGGCTGAGTGGGCATTTGGCCCCTCAGGCCACTACACCACTTTATAAGGTGTTATGAGATGCCACAGCTACCTTCTTGAAAGTTTCTATAAAAAGGTAGAAGCCTTAATGAGATCTCCACATGACTTTTCCAATTTTCCGATTGGAAATGATGCTCCAGGTATTACTAAACATTTCACTCCATTGAAAATTAATTTATTGTCTGACAACACTGAGAGACGGAAGACCCCACAGCAGTTCAGTTACTGGTAAAGGAAGAGATAACGAAGTTATGCAATGCTGACATAATAGAGCCCATTGATTCTTCTGAATAGATTTTTCCTTTTGTCTCTTTACAAAAACAAAATGAAGCCTTTTGTATTTGTATTGATTTAAGATCTGAATAGTAGCAAGAAATGGTTTAACTTTAATCACGTTGGTAACACTGATTGCTTAGCGCATTCAATTAATGTTTTAAAAATTCCTTTAAGGACATTTAAGCATGTGTACACAGTGAATTGAATGTCAATAGAGTTCCAAGAGTGTTTCCTAGTTAAGTTTCTTTCATTTTGCTTCACATACCAGCTTGCAAAGAAGAAAGAAACTGGCAAAAAGAAAACTTGCTGATATCGATTTTAGCATGCATGCATCCTTAATGATGCATGTACACTAAAGTCGCAGCTGGCTGCCAACCAAAACTAATTTCACATTACTCTGGTAACCTGGAAATTGTCCTAAGAGATTTCCAGGCAACCCACAGAAATATAAGACTTTAATTATCCAAAGTTCAACTCAAATTAACTAAGAAATCATTTTAAATATTCCACACAAAAATGGAAGGTTTGGGGTAATTTCTTCCAAGGCCATTCAAGAGTTCAGGAAATAACATTTCTTGTCCATAGTGGTTCCCTTTCCCTGAAACCAAAAGTCATCACTGCTTACTAGTATGCCAGTCGCTGATGTATACTTCAACTTTTGTTCTCTGTATCTTGAGGCTGGACATTTGAGAGAGCAGCAGTGGAGAGGAATCCCTCTAACATCCCATTGTGGTGAATAACTGGGAGACATTGCTATGAGATCTTGCTACCATAGCCTCCCACCTAACTTCCCAAAAGCCCATCTTTGCACAGCTACAATATTCCAGACCTGGCCATTTCCTGGGTTTTGGTGTGTAATGGGAGCAGTAGACAAGTGTGTAGCTATTTTTCTACAACTGGGCACAGGGCAATGACATCAAACACAGGAACTCTGGAGGATTTCTGGAAGACCCTATGGATGGATGTCTATCACTTAATGTGAGGAGTATTTGGAAACTTCATCTGGTAGAAAGAGCTACAGCCCGACTGTTAACTGGTGCTGGCTACAGGGAGCTGGTAATGACCTATAAAGACCTAGGTCCTGGCTATTTGAAGAAAAAGACTCTCCTGTATGAGTTTGCTTGTGTTTGAGATCTTCTGGAGATGCTCTGAACAATGTCTTGCCACTCCTACAGGTACATTTGGTGGAAACAGTGGAAAGGGCCTTCTTAATGGCTAATTGTTCTAAGACACCCAAGTCCCAAAGTGGGGGGAAAGTGGGATATTCACAACCACTATCACCACCTATCTGCAAGATGAAACTCCTGACGATGGGGTGTAGAAGGGACAATGACATCTGTTGCTCCTCTACCTGTGGCAGCAGCATGTATGTGCTAGCCTTAGATGTTGTGTTTTTCTACAAGGAAGGCCACAAACCAATCTGGGGGGGGGGGGGGGGGCAGAGAATAGGGTGGTAAAGTAAATGAATTCCCAATCAGGGTCTCAAATATGGTATTTGTCTAAGCATGTGGGTGACTTTCAAAATGAAAATTTTGATAGGTAAATCAGTGTGAGTGTACATATGTGTATGAGAGAGGGAGGGAGGGATGCTGCTACACTGCAGAATTAATGCAGTTTGACATGGCTTTAACTGTCATGGTTCTATCCTGTACAATCCTGAGATTTGTAGGTTGTTGTGGCACCAGAGCTCCCTGACAGAGAAGGCTAAATATCTCACAAAACAAAAAATCCCCAAATTCCATAGCAATGAGCCATGGCAGTTAAAGCAGTGTCAAACTGCATTAGTTCTGCTATGTAGATGTGGCCAGGGAAAACCTGAAATCTTGAGGATGAGACTTGCCTTTCAGCAGCAGCAAGAAAAAGAAAAATTGTTTTTGAAACAGAAATATCAAATTTCTTTGTACTAGATACACCCCAGGAAGTGTATTTGCATAAAACATCTTGATGAGGAACAGAGATACGTCAGTCACTTTCATTATGATTTATGGAGACCCTTCAGTATTCTCTGTTTTGTGTTCTCAGTCAAATCTAAACACACTGGAACGATAAAGATTCCAAGTATTTATTAATATTAATACCTTCTCTTCCCCAACACACATACACTAACACACTAAGCTCTTTGTTCTCAAGCATAAGATGGTTAAACGGTTGTTTAAAGTGCTCCCCACCCTCATTTCTTCCAAAATATGTTTAAGGTGTGGAGTGACGCATTTAATCCTTGTTAGCTATGGTTAGCATTAAGTGGTTTGTAGTCTCTCTTCTGGCTGTAATCAGTTTCCTGGGTGACAGAGCTGTGAGATATCTGAGCCTGGTGGAGCCAGATGTTTCCCATAAAGTAAAAGGCATTGGAACAAAACTGGTAGAAGACATTTCTTCAGCCCCTCCTCCCAACCCAACCCAGCCCAAATCCAGAATAATGAAAGAATAATGAGGCTGAACATCACCCTAGGCCTGGCTCTCATTGAGATAATAAAATGTTTTGTAACTGGTGCCTGAATTCACATTTTCCCTCCTTTATCTCCATCTTATTTTATTTTGTGCTATGAGTGTATCTACCCAACATATTTATAGCAGTTTGATACCACTTTAACTGTCATAGGTCCATCCTATGAAATCTTGGGATTTGTAGTTAGTGAAGGACTTTTACTTCTGTGCTAGAAAGCTCCATCACACTCCCCTGGACTGTGCATTAGAGCTCCATAGAAGAGAATTCTTAGGTACTGTACCAAATTATAAACCCAAGGATGTCATAGGACTGAGCCATGGCAATCAAAGTGGCATCAAACTATAATATAACTGTATAATGTAGATACACTCTTAGGTTCAAGAGACTGTCCTGCCTTCTATTGATCTGTAAGTCACACTGAAAACTCTTTTTGGTTCAAATAAAGAATAAAAATGCTTCAGATGCATACAAAGAGATAATAGTATCACTTCAGACTGAAAATGGGGACCCCATGCAAAATAAATTTCCTGAACTTTTCATCCTAGTTTTCATAGTTTTGCATTTATAGGGAGCTTTATTATATGGAAGAACATTGAGTCACATGCGCTTCTACCTCTGGTATGTCATTGTATAGAACAGAAATATCTTCACTATCTCAGTGGCAAAATAACTAAATATGCCAAATCTAAATAGAATATGATGCTGTTCAGATTGCTTTCTGTGGAATAAATTGGAAAGGGAGTCATAAATGATTTTGGTGTCCCTGTAGTTGTGCTGTGCATCTTGCACCCAGAAGTATTTACCCACTTCATCTGAGGAAAACTTAATCCACTCATTTTGATTTCTTCTCCCACTGTCTTCCTGATTTATATTTCAGTGTCACACTCAGCATTTTGATAAGGGGAGAAACAAGAGTACGCCAACACAGTACTCAATTACTTTTTGTGGCTGGTTCTACCACCCACGGTGCTTCCTTGAAGAGGTTTGTTTCAGTTAAATTGCTATGTTCTTTCATTTTTGAGGCCCAGTGCTCTCCCTGACATATAGAGTAGCACTCTCTTCCCCACCAATATGTCTTTCCCTGTCCTTTTTATAGACTGAGTATTCAGAGATGAAACATATCTATGGCTTCTTTCAGTTGGTTTATACATCTGATATGCTTTTTCAAAATTTCTAGCAGTAGCATATAATTACATATATGGTTTTTTCCACACCCCAGTCAGCCCTCCATGTGCATGGATTCTTTATGCATGGATTCATGCACCCATGATTTGAGATAGAAGATAGATAGATAGATAGATAGATAGATAGATAGATAGAAATTCCAAATAGCAAATCTTGATTTTGCCCTTTTATATAATGGACACAATTTTACTATACACTGTATTTAATGGGGCTTGAACATTCACGGTGTTTGGTATGCATGGGTGTGTGTGTGTGTGTTCTGGAACCAAACCCCAGCCAAACCAAAGGCCCACTGTACACCATTATAGCATTTTGATACCAGTTTAGCTGTCATGGCTACATGCTGCAGAATCCTAGGATTTGTAGTTTGGTGAATCATTCTCTGGCACAGAATTCTAGTTATCACACTTCAGCTAGAAATCCTGACATTCCAAAGGCAGTTAAAGTGATATCAAAATGCTATAACCATGTGGGCTATTTTTCATCTACAGCCCTTTGATCTCTTAAACCAGCTGCTACTTCTGTGTGCTTGTTGTCAAGTTCTTCCCTTTCTTTGTGTGAGTGACTTGGAACAGTGATACCCCCAATCTTTAGAAATCAATTTGTCTTGAACCACCTGTTTCTTTGTCCTTTTGTTGGTTTTCCTCTGAAGTTCAGTTTCATTAACTGTACTTCACTCTCTATCCTCTTATCCTGCCCCCCCCCGCCCCGCCCCTCGCTCCTCCTTCTTCCTCTTCTTCTGAATGAAACCAAGGCTTTTTACAAGAGATGCTTAAATAGAGACTGGTTCATGACTTCTTTCTAGTCAGCCTCTGTCATTTGATCTGTTCCTAGCTTCTTCCTACCATTTGACCTATGCTTGAGTCTTTTGACTTTGGTTTTCAGCTTGGCCTTGGAGACCTTCCTTTTTTTAAAGCTGTTTTTGACTCCATGTGTTCAAAGAAAAGCTTTAAAGTAATTTCTGGACACCTGTTCTGATGTGATCACCTGTAACTTTTAACCTTTTTTCCCCCTCACATTGTCTGAATGTTCCATGGTGAGGGCACAGCCCTAAAATGCAGCTTGAAATGTTTCAAATATTCATTGCAATCTATTTCTTTTTCCCACTCATGTGTGAAGATGTCTTGTTGAAATTGTTTCAGAAATACCAACCTAACATTTTCAAGTTCAGAAGTGCTCACACTCTGGAGAGTAGCTTAAATACTTTTTTTCTATGGGTCTTTTCTCACGACCATTTTATTGTATAGCACACCCACCAAATATCTCGATTTGGCAGGGTTGGTCCCAATTAATCCTCTGACATCCTACTTTTTAGCTGCTTTTAAAATGGCCCAGTTTCTCTCCCCTCCTTTGTCCTCAGCCTACTGCAAATTAAGTTCAAAGTGGAAAAGTAGTTTGAACTTAATTTACTCAGCAGGAGGATCATATTGGAGGGGGCAAAATTTTACTCTTCCCTGTAGAATCAGGAAAAAGGCAAACTACAGAAGCCTCCCCTACCTTGTGTATTCTTCCTCCTTAATAACTTCTGCTACTTTGACCACACTCGGACATTACTTGTCCACATATGTCCCAGTTTTCATCTGCAAAATGTTGAATAATATGGGATATATAATACTTAAGCATTACCCAGATGGTAGAGGGCATTCAATGATGATTCCTCCAGTGAGTGTAACACACATACTTTAAATACCACATACATATACACTCCGACAGTATAATTATTTGCGAATGTTAAACAGGTTTTTTTAAAAAACTTTCATTTCCCATGAATGGAGAAACATAAATTACTTCAAGAGAAGGCTGTACTTACAAATATAACTGTAACTAATTACCTTTTAAAAGTAACTTTCCAATCTCTGAACCTACACATTATGAATGAAAGCCAACATGGCATATTGGTTTGAGCATTGGACTATGACTCTGGAAATCAAGGTTCAAATCCCAGCTCAGCCATGAAAACCCACTGGGTGACCTTGGGCAAGTCACACTCAGCCTCACATGGTGGCAATAGCAAACCTCCTCTGCAGAAACTTGCCAAGGAAACCCCATGATATGTTTGCCTTAGGGTCACCTGATGTCAGAAACAACTTGAAGGCACACATCAACAATCAATGCACCATTCATGATTGAAAACTGGAAGTATATGATCCTATAGCATTAAGTTCCTTCTGACTCAGAAAAGTTATCTTTATAATGACCTAGATCCTGTTTAAAGCTTCCTTGGCATATTTACATGGGCAACCTGGTGGCAGTAAAAGGAATAGTTTGCCTTGTAGCTTCTGGGTACAATCCACAGTCAATCGATGGTCATTTGGGCCATGGAGGGTGAAGCTGTACACCATGTTGACTGATGCGTAAACCATCAAATTATGCTATAGGTGACCAAGGAATTGCTTTCAAAAGGGGGTATTAGGTACCTGCTTATGAAAGCTTATCTAAAACACAACTGCTTGCCTAACTAGGAGTTGGACTGATATGGTGCCCCAGCAGGATTCCAGTGAAGTGATTTGCATTATAAATTAAAACTGGCAATGATTTCCCAGAGGACCTTTTAATCTTCTGCCCCAGACTATGGAATGACCTGCCAGAAGAGATACGATAGCTCAAAATGCTGACTGCATTTAAAACAGCATTAAGGGTAGATCGCTTCCAGTGGGCCTAGCCTGTCAATTTTAAATCATGACTTTTTAATCTGTACATGAACACTTTTGAGTGTATTTTAATGATTTTATAGTGTTGTATTTTAACTGTGTTTTATGTGTTTTTAATTGTGTTTTTGTATTTTAACATGCTGCACTCTGTCTTGAGCCTTTCCTTGAGCAGGAAAGAAATAAAAAATAATATTCTTGGTTTCTCCAAAAGCTTCTTCAGAGACTGAACAATTTCAGGTGCATCAAAAAGCTATGATGGGGCTTTGGCTTATACCAGGCATACCTATGCCCAGTTTGGATTGATTCTCCACTCCTACATCCTGTAGGAGTAAAGAAAATTTGCAAATACAGCCATCACAAAGGGACAACATTATTAATCAGAAAGACAACACAAAACCCACATAGTGCTTCTATTTTTAAAAAATCCATGCCACAAGCAATTGTAATCAGCGCTCTCTCTCTCTCTCTCTCTCTCACACACACACACACACACAGTTGTTTCAACAATGTGAGGGAGGAAATGAAACACTCTCTTTGAAACATGCAAAAAACATTACTTAAAAAAAGGTTCAAGGCATTACACATCACATTCATTGAGGAAAAATGATATTTTTAATTATTTCACATCAGAATTAGATAAAGATCTACAGCCTTGTATCCTACAGCTCCTTTTCCACTCATATTTTTCACTAGAACACCCCCCTTGCTCTAATTCTATACAGAAGCTTGTAGGAAGACATGCAGGCAAGGAGTGATCATTAAGCTTTCTCCTGAACGTACATCTTTACTTATCGTGGAATCCAAGTCAGGGAGTAGAGACGTAAATCTTCATGAACTTTGTACTCACAGGCAAGAATGCATAATTTCTATACCACTTATCAGTGGACTCAGCACTCTTAAAGAGGATTGTAATGTGTTAGCCAACTGCCCCCAACAAGCTGGGTATTCATTTTACCAACCTACAAAAGGGTGGAAGGCCGAGTCAACCTGGACTCGGGGATCAAACTCACAAAGTTGTGTCTGTACTGCTGGCATTTAACCATTGCACTACCAGGGCTCCTGATTTTTGCTTTTCTCCTCACTGCAAGAATGTTGTTGTGAATTATCATTTCCAGATTCACAATTTGGGTCTTGATCTGTGCAAATAAATAAATATATGAAGGTGCATTTTTGTGCAGAAAATAGCATATTCTATGCAGAAAATTTCGTGTGCAGAAAATGGCATGTTTTGTGTGCAGGAAAACACTTACAATTACACAGAAAAGGCCCTAAATTACAAATTTTCCCACCCATCTAAAATTTGCCACATTAGGTTTCTCTGACATTTGTGAAAACTTGTTTTTTCAATCATTTTTCATATTACTTTTATCCTTATCAGAGAGTTGCTCTGAAAGTCCACAATATTGGCAGTCATGAACAGTTTGAGAATCTGTCCCCTTAATGGATGAGTGCTAGAATAAAGAAAACATTTTGCTTTGGTCAGGATTTATATGAGCATGAATAAATTAAAAACCAGGATGAGGATTAGTGCTGTTCATGCCTATCTAGTATGGCCTTCCACTTTTAAGGACTTTCTGAAATAAAACTCTTTTTCAAAGAAATCTTTTGCGCAGACATGAATTTGCAGTGGATTTGTATGGGCATTGTCTCACTGCAGTGGATTTTTTATTTGTTGTGAATTCATAATAGACATGAAGCACATGAGGACAAAGGGTGTGTGCTCCCTCACTTCAAAGCCTGAAATTCATACATAAAAGTCCCATTGTTTTGAACTAACAATGCATAGATGTGTGTAAAGAAGGAAACCTAATGTAGTACTTCCAAGAGTTCTAGGAGGAAGTGAATGAGACAAACCAAGTAATTCTTGAGAACACAAACGAACAAGGTCTAGGAATTGCTGGAGCATTGCTGAAGCTAAGCAAGCTTTCTTACTTTGAAATGGGGCTAAGTTAGACTTAAGCCCCATCAGAAGAGCACTGGGAATGCCAAAAGACAAATCTCTAAACTCTGTGAAGAAAGAAAGACAGAATAATTACACGAATATGCTTAATAACTGATAAATAAACTGATGTGATTAAGGAAGATTCACTTTTTCATGGTGAGAGCAAATACAAAATTGTGAAAGGTTGCTTATGTGTGTTTTCATAATATCATGTACATGTCAAACTAAAGCTCAGAAAGGGTACCTTTTTGGAATACAACTTTTTTTGGACTTCCTATTTGGACTTCCCAGAATCCTTCACCATTGGCTGGAATCTGGGTGATCTTGAGAATTGTAGTCCTGCCAAAATTTCCAAGCTCTGCTTCAAACCCTCATGAAGAAAACAGAGCCACCTCTAATTTTTAAGCCAGAATCACATGACTTTTTTTTCCCTTTGCTAAAACGATCATATTTATTCCAAGCAACAAAGCAGCTTGTATTGGATGTTTCCCAGTTCTATCTAGTGGAAGATATTTGGGTACATAAAGCTTTTTCACAATTCCCCCTTTTAAAAAAAAGGTGACCATTGTTTTCAATATACACAGACCCGTATCCATTTTATGGTACAATGAAAAACCACTTCCAATTTTTTAACTATTTTGCCTTCTGTGCTGCTGTTGTATAAGCTGTTTAAAAGGGTGGAAGCCAGATACGTCAATGTTTTCCTCTACAGTGCTTTTCCAATCTAACATCAAAGGGTGAGCCATTATCTCAGCAATAATTTAAGTCATTTATCAAATGATAATCTGAAAAGAAGCCAGTGTGTTTTGTGATGCCACTTCTCCTACGTAGGTGTGGTAGGCATTTATTGAAATAGGCATTTCTGGTAGATGGCCTGCCAAAGTCTTAAGGCAAAAAGTAATTATTCCAATGTATGTTCGTTCTCTGCCAGACAAAATGTCTTTCCCAAAAGATCTTGGCCTGTTAAACATCTACAGAATGGCAAACAGGAGCCATATAAAAGAACATAGTGTTGCAAGCTTCCCAGTTCCCTGTGTGGTAATAAATCCATGGGCATCGCTGAAGGTTTAGATTCTATCAAAATGGAAAGCACTGGAATTTGTACATTATCTGTGATAACTGTTTTATTTACAAATATACATAGAAGAAGCAAAAAGGCTCCTAGACAGCTCAGTAATTAACCCTGTCTCAGTTTCACAGAAAATGACTATTTCAAGCAAAACTTAATGCCACTTCAAGGTGACTTCAGTGAAAGCTGTCAGATTTTTACCTGCACATTTCTAAATTCACATTATTATGGTTTTTTGAGCAAGGCAGTGTTAATTCAGATGGCTAGAGACAGTCATCTCTGGTTATTAAAGGTTAACTGTAGGTTTTGACCTCTTAGCACTGAAGACATTTCCTGGTAGATAGTTGTGTTTGATTGTCTCAGCAAAAACAACAAAGAGCCTAGTGGAATGTAAGCATTTTAGTAAAATTAGGAAAATGTATTTGGCATAAGATTCTGTAGACTCTATCCATCTTATTAGAGGCATGCAGTGTTCCTTGTTACATAAAGGTATATATTTAAATGGGGGAAGTTTGTCAGATATAGATATATGTTTAAATGGGGGAGGATGTGGGGGAAATCAAATGACAAAGGTACAAACATTAATGGTTATCTTTATGGTGGTAATGAACAAACAGTAGTTGAGAAGAACCACTGATATTCTAGTCTACAAAAGCAGACTAACATGTAAACAGTAGTAAAATTGCCTTTATTCTATTCAACAATTTTGAAGTGAAAGCTAGTGCACCACCTGCACTTATCTCTTGAGATGCTGTATTTGGCCATGGCGACACATGTCTTGACTACATACTATTTGGATTAATGTAACACACTCAACATGAGGCTGCCTTTGGAAACTGTTCAGAAACTTCAGCACATCCAAATTGCTGTGGCCACTCTGCTGACTGGGGCTGGTATACCGTAAATGTATAACTCACCTGTTGAAACAACTACACTAGCTACTGGTTTGTTTCAGCACAGTTCAATGTCTTGGTTATGTCCTATAAAGCCCTAAACAGCTTAAGTCCAAACTATTGGAAAGTCTGCATCTGCTAATATTAGCCTGTCTGGGTTTTAAGATCCTTGGGAGAGGGTTTCTCTCTCGCCCATTACCATCACCAGCATTATTGGTGAGGACCCAGGAGAGAACTTTCCCAGTGGGTGCTCTGAGACTGTAGAATTCCCTCCCATGGGAAGCTAGATTGGCTCCCTCTCTGCTGTCTTTTTATCAGGATATGATGAAGACCTTTCTATTTAGCCAGGCTTTTGAGGTGTTGACTTTCTCTGTTGCAGAGCATTGGGATGTGTTCTATTTGCATTATTATTATTATTATTATTATTATTATTATTATACTGTCTTTTAAAATTAGTTTTAAATTATTGTTTTGATATGCTTCTTTAATTGGTTTTTGAAAACTATTTTACTATCCATTTTTTTAATTGTATTTTATTTTAACTCAAATTGTGAACCACTGTTCAATAAACAGTTTAACATTATTTCAATCTTACCTTTCTGTATGTTTTTTGTATATGTGGTTTTATTTGTTCTTTTTTATTCTGCAGGCTGCTTTGAGTCTTACTGTTGGGGAAAAGGTGGGATATAAATTGATTGATTGATTGATTGGGCATATTTGTAGATAATACCGAATTATTCAAAGTGGTGAAAACAAAATAAGAGATTGTGAAGAGTTAAAACATATCTAACTCTGTATTTCAAAAACGATATTGTAGATAGAGAAAAGATAAACAAATATCAACCAAAAATAATTTGGAGTGGGAAGCTGGATTCCTCCCACAACAGGGAAAAGTTATACTATTTGGGGATTTTAAAAATATTTTTAAAAGAGAGAGAATTTGCTTAAGGACTACAAAATTATGCATGAGGATTCTTTCAGGGCAAATGTTTTATAGGCAAAAAAGAGTATAAGTTTTTAAAGCTTTCTGTAGTTAATGTATGGCACAAAGCATTTTGACATCCAGCAGCTTTGTTGACTAGTGGTCAGTGGCTACTAATGATGGCTAAGTGCTGTCTTCAGAGCCATAAAACAGTTCCTGGGAATAAGAGCAGAAGAGGACTGTTTTCTAGCTTTGGACTTTCCATAAGTATACAGACTGATAGCTAAGAGAAATTATGCTCAAAATAGATTAGCATTTTGTCTGACACAGCAGGATTCTTCTCACATATGAATGTTCTTGATTGTGTTTATACTTATTTTTCCAGAAGCATGGCATTTCTCCAATTAATGTCCAAAATTTGCCCAAGTTTTTTCTTTTCTTTTTTCTTTTCCTTTCCATTATTTTTTTTTCTTTCATTGTTTGAAATAGTTACGTTCTAATGGTTTGAGAAGTTACCTTTTTTGGAATACAACATTCAGAAATCCTACCCAGTATGGCCAGTGGTTGTGAAAGCTCTGGGACTCTAAAAATTGTAGTCCTAAAAAGGTAACCTTTCCAATGTCTATCAAGTGACACCTTTATGCATATGCAAAACACAAATCTGGGTTGGCTGGCAGTGTCATGTTGTAAAGTTACCTGATATCACCTTTAAAATCCCCTTTCTCTGAGAAAATTAGTCAAGAGGGAGGCCTTAAACCAATCTGAAATCCACAGGTTTAAAATGGAAATACTATTCATACATTGAATTAGCCACCATTTGCTTCTCCTGCAGATTTTTGCTTTCAACTCTTCTTTCCAAGTGTCAACCATGACACGAAAATGCAAAAGTGAGTTATTTAGCTGTCAGTCTGATTTCTTGTGGGACTGTTCACGCATTCATGTCTGCCACATGATCATGGTTCTCATAGGCCTGATGACAAGGATTTCTGTAAAAAAAAAAACCTCAAATAAGAAAAGTCTTCCACAAGGTCAGGATAAAGGGTCAAAGCAAAGGAGTAACAGAAGGGTAGACAGCTTGCTGAAACCAGGACTGAAGTAATCCATCTGAATTTGGTTCAGGTTAATTTTGTACATAAACAATAAAAAAGTTGGTTCTGTCCCATTTGAACATGCATGCATTTTTAAAGGCATTAGGCACCACGATGGGACTTTTTGTTGCAGGCACCAAACAGATGGAAACCTAGTGACATGTAAGCAGTTATAAACAATTTCACTAAATTTTAGCTAATTGCCACATACTAGTGGATTTTATTTTATTTTACAAAGAGCAGACAGGCGATTTTTTTGAAGGGGGGATATAATCCAAACAAATCTATTATCAGTTATCTAGCTAGCTAGCTGTCAAAACTACTACAGAGCTGTACAGTTTTTAAAATAACAACATGCCCCAAGGATTGCTTTTTAATTTCCTTCCTTCCTTCATTCCTTCCTTGGTCTGAGATGCTTGGAGTTTTCTACACAGTACAGCAGCTGCTGCATGCATTGTAAATGCACCCATAAATACAATACATGATGACCTATAAAGTCAAGGGACATTGTACCCAAAATGAGAGGGGTGTTTTTAAAGACAGTCATTGGATCACCTTGCAAAATTTGGTGTGACTGTAGCTTCCAAAAGAGACCACATTCGGCTCTGTTAATTAATACAGAAATTGTGAATCTGGCAAATTAGTTCTGGAATGAAGATGGAAGTTTCCTTCAGTACTTGGATATTACAGTGGGCAACAATTTTCTGCCTTGTCTGTGGTCAGGACTGTGTGCTGAGCCAGAGTGGAGTAGTTTGAGCATTGTACTATGACTCTGGAGACCAGAGTTTGAATCCCTGAACTCCCACTGGTGATTCTCAGGAAGTCACACAATCTCAACCTCAGAAAACTCTTCGATAGGTTCACCATAGTTTCACTGTAAGTTGCAAATGACTTGAAGAGACACAACAACAACAATTCCTGATCAATTAGTTACACAACAACAACACAACAACAACAACAATTCCTACTGAAGATTTCCAATGGTTTTCTTTTCTTAACTATAAAAAAGAAGAAATTATACAGTACAAAAAACCAATAGAATCAATTATGTGTAACATCAGAAATTATGATTTTTCATAATCTATAGCAGTGACAGTACTGAGATTTTGTTGGGACAGAATTCACATTGTCAGCACAGAACTTTAAAGTAATAGCAAATCCACAAAAGTCTAAATAGGATCTTAAAACACAATGGTTTGGTTTGGTTTGATTTGGTTTGGTTTGCTTTGAAACTAAAGACCTGTTATGAGTTTTAATCACAAATTCTACCAATACATGGGTAAGAAGAAGAGCATGGAAAAAATGTTATTCTTGTTAAATAATTAATATTTTAGGAGTCGTTGGGAATCCCTCACTCTCTGGTGACAAGAAACTCACAAAGTAGCTTTCACTCATCTGGAATCTCACCTCTGTCATCCCACCTTCCTCATAGAAACTAGACTGGAGGAAAAGATTTCCATCAGGCTTGATCAATGCAGGCATCAATGCCTATGCTAGGACAAGACTGGGACAAAACTGTAATAAAGAACTTCAGGTGTGACCAATAAAGTTCTGGCCTTTTGTTCCAACCATATGTAGTTTCTGTTCCTTCACTGCCAAATGGTGCCCTACCTTAACAGCTGGGCCTCCAATGACAGAGGGGTGTTGCTGTTGTTTTAATTTATCTATGGTAAGTCAGCATCATTAGTGGTTTGAGCATTGGCCTATGACTCTGGAGACTGGGATTGAAATCCCTGCTCAACCATGGAAACTTACTTGGTGTCCTTAGGCAATTCACGCTCTCTCAGCTTCAGAGGGAGGCAAAGCCATACTTACCACTGAACAAATCTTGCCAAGAACACCTCGTGATAGGGTCACTTTAGGGCCACCAAAGTCAGAAATGACTTGAAGGCACACACCAACAACAAACAGTGCAAATTTTGTCTATCGAAATGGGATATAAATATCAATAAAACACATTTTAAGAGAGAGTGAGAACACATTTCCTTAACTGCTTTTAGCCTTTATTAGTTCCGAAACCCAAGAAATGACTTGTAAAACTATGTGAGACTGAATGGAATGCCAAGTCCTGTGACATTTATAATAATCTTTCCTACACTTCCCCATCCTTGTTTCAAAGCGAACCATTGTTCCACATATATGTCTGACTCTTTAATTGCTCTTTTAAAATATGTTTTTCTTCCATAGCATTACCAAGAGCATATTAACATGCCTTTTCCTTCCAAGGAAGGTGAGAGTCTTTGGGCATCCCTAAGGAATATCTCATTTTTATTTTAGCACCACAGTACGTGTTCAGTATGGCAGGTTACATGACAAACATGTCATGAACCAGAAAAACATGGCTCATGCTCTTCCATTGAAGTAAGTATCTTTGTCCTCACAGGCACAATCAGCTCCATTTTCTAATGTGAAGGTTTGTATGCAATGGTCTTGTGTAGCTGCATTTATTTCAATGAAAATTCAAATTCAGGAAAAACTACAGACTTTAGTCTGTACTTTATGCCACGTCCATGTCCACACAAATCCCAGGGTACAACTGATTGTGAGAATGGAACAAACATGTTCTCTGCTTCATCATTTTGTGTATATTCATTCATAAGACTGACTCATCCTGTTTTCATATTAATGTCAAAAAAAATTATTCAAATCTTTATGAAATTTCTTACAAAAGTGTATCATTACATTTGTATTTTGGTCTATATTATTTTGTGAAATATGTATTCATGGCCATATCACATCTAAATTTACTCATTTATAAACACATTTTCACCCAAAACATGCAATGTGCCCAAACCTGACCATGTCGCCAAATTTGGAAAGTACAAAAAGGGGAGGGGAACCATGAAAAATGTGGGGAAGGGGAGTGCTGGGCATGGACGGGGGAAATCATGAGAGAAAAAATGTATGACACATTGTCAACAAAGGGGGAAATATGAATATTTTTATATCCTTTTCAGGGTCAAAAGAATGTTGTACCCCAGATTTATGGGACTTGTTTGGGATCCTTTTTATAGTTCTTTTCATTTTTTAAATCTTAAGGCAAGAACTTCTTCCACCTGGGGGCTGAATTCAGCTTTTGCAGAAATACAGAGCTGTATATTTCAAATTGTTTGCCCTTAGCAGAACATAGTGTGCAAAATTCAGCGGTTGTTGTGCAAAAGCAACAGTTGTGGGCAGGTGTTTTTTTAAGAGAAGTCCCCAATGTGAAAATTCATTGATAAATGTACAAAAGCACTTTTCATCTTACATGGGAGAAGAAAATATATGAAACTGATGTAGTGGGTGCTGCCCAGTTTATTTAATCTGGGATGGGGCTCAACTAACCTATGTGCCACATGTGCCTCCAAGGTTGGTTTTTGTAGTCCTTGCTCAAATATACCTCTCAAATCAATGCCAATGAAATCTAGTGGCTAACAGAAAAAAATTAAATCAAGAAAAATAGTTTGTAGTCAGATTTACTTCTGAATTTCTGCTGCATACAAAATTACTTAAAATAGTTACTATCAAAATTCGGAAGTAAAGAGTACATTCTCCTGTGGACTCTGGATTGGTGAAACTGGCCTCCAGACCAGCTGAAAGTACTCATCTATTTGCAGTGCATGTTTAATGAAACATGGCTTAGGTTAGCAGATACCATATGAATATCTGAACTAAGAAGCACAAAAATCCTAATATAGGAAAACATACTGGCCTGGCTCTAACTTAAGTTAGTTGTACTTAGTTTGCATTCAGATCAGTGGGTGTTAAAGTAAGCCAGTGATTTTTATGGGACCAATCTTTCTTTGCATGGGTGACATGTCTCCAAACTAGAAACAAACAGTCACCCAAGTATATTGTTCATTCAGAGGGGCGGGTTATAAATAAATATTTATTATTTATTATCATAAATCAGTGACTATTGTAGCTGTTTTAATTATTTGGTAATTGTCAAGTTCAGAGTATAGCAATTCAAGAAAAAGGCCATCAAGATTTTTTAAAAGGTTATGGGAAATAACATTTTCTTAAAAGTAAAACTGAAACAGGTGGAAAGACTTGGTATTAATTGTACTTATTCAAGTTCCATATGCTCTATATTTTTCATCTTTACTCCTAGTAAGCCCTCAATTTTGCATAGTTAACTTAATTTTGATAAAACATTGCCAGAACCTTTGCATTATAAAGGAGATGGTAGAAAACAAAATGTGAGGAGCTCCATTAAGATGGCCTCCAGATGAATCCTTGGAGAATTGCTCCTCTCTTCCTATCATACTAGACTTTGGAAAAATTACTTTTTTGGACTATAAATCCCAGAGTCCCACAAACAGCATGGCAAGTTCTGCCTAAGAGTCCTTGTACCTCTCTATTATGTCACAGAGGGCATTCTGGCTCTTTGAAAAGAACCTATTTATTTATTTAGTTATTATCCACTCTCCTCTCAACACAGGGCCCAAAGAGGCTTACAATATCAGTTAAAACAAAATACAGTCAACCCTCCTTATCAACAGATTCATTATCCATGGATTCAACCATCCACAGCTTGAAAATGTTTTTTTAAAATATATAAATTTTAAATAGCAAACCTTAATTTTACCATTTTATATAAGGAACACCATTTTACTATGCTGTTGTATAATAATGGGATTTGAACATCCACAGATTTTGGTATCCTGGAACCAAATCCCAGCACATACCATGGGTCCACAGTAGCTAAAAGAATATATACAGCAATAGTTTTTAAAACATTAAACATACAATCCAATTTTCAAAATTAATTTAAAACAGTTAAAACCACACTCAAAACTTGGTGAAAATACAGCATACCCATTAAATACCTGTCTGCCCCAACCAGCTGAAAGCTGGTTTAAATAAAAAGGTCTTTGCAGGCTGGCAGGAAGAAATCAAAAGGGGGCCAACCAAGCTTTCCTTGGGAGGGGGGTTCCATAGCCTAGGAGTGGTCACCAAAAAGGCTGTCTCCTGTGTCCTCACCAAACATGTCTGTGGTCTAGAACATAAGTCCTGGACAGGGTTGTATGGGAAAACAGGTTTTCAGATAGTCTGGACATAAGCTATAAACTATTTCTTAGGGTATAACTAGCAGTCTGAATTGTGAGCAGAAGCAGAAAAGCTGTTTCAACAAAGGAGTCATGCACTCCCTATCACGGGCTTTCAAGTGAAAACCCAAAGCTCAGGAAGTTACCTTGGAAAAGCAATTGTTTATAAAATTCAAAGATATAGCCATCTGTGGAATCAGTATGTAGAGAGATTTTGTAGCACCTTTGAGACTAACTGAAATAAAGAAGTTGGCGGCATGAGTTTTCGTAGACTTAAGTCTACCTAAGCTCATGCTGCCAACTTCTTTCTTTCAGTTAGTCTCAAAGGTGCTACAAGATCTCTCTACACAATTATTTATAGTTTTAAGGCCCCGATAGTTGCACCTTTTTAAAAACAACAACAACATTTCATTCTCATTTCTTAATAGTAACTAAAATTGTTACTTTTAGGTACTTTAAAAATCCATAAGCATCTGAATGCTACAAGCTGATACAAATGATATCTAAATAGCCTAAAGAAACATTACATAATAAACACACACATCCACATACACACAGAGCATTTAGGACTACTCAGAGATTACATTGCAAGCATATTCCTAAGGCCACTCATCCAAGAAATCTGTTGATTTCCCAACTTTGTTGTTGATATTGTTGTTTTTAACTTTAGTTTTACTCTGCCTTCCCTGCCCCCAATGGGAATTCTGCATATATTCTCAAGGCCAATGCACAGAATTTTTAAAATATATATATATATTTAAAATGCTAATTTTAAAGCAAACCCTTGTTCTGCTCCTGAGCTGAAAGAGCAGAAATTCTCTTCCTATGAGAGGAATCATCAAGGTTTTAAAATGTTGTTTGTTTCTTTTTCTAGGGGAAAAAATTCCCTTGAGACTAAACTTAGCAATTTTGAAAACAGGAACAAAATCAAAAGACAGCATGAGAGAAAGAGAGAGAAGGAGAAAGAGGGAACCTTCTGGCACTTTTTAAATTATAAGATCATTCTCCCTGTTCCTTCTAGTGATTAAGTACTGATTTGGCAGGAGTAAGCACCACTGCAGTTAGTGGGTATCTTTCCAGAAATATAACAAAAATAATAATAAATTTACACTGCAAAAACAATTACATTCACACTCCTTATTTTAGTCATAATGCAATATACAGTGGTCCCCCGGGTTACGAAAGTAATCCGTTCTGGAATCACTTTTGTAACCCGGAAATCTTCGTAACCCAGGGGACCGCTTTATTTGTAGTGCCGCACGGCAGATTTAAAGGGCCAGCGCTTTTTTTTCCGGAACCCGGGGTTTTTTTCGCAAGCTGGGGCCGTTTTTCCAGCCCCGGCTCTTTTGTACCCCGGCTCTTTCGTACCCCGGGGTTTTCGTAACCCGGGGGACCACTGTAGTAATACTGTTTGTAGGAAAGAAAGGAATTTATTACAAGCAACCCCTTCCATGGAGTTACTTCCTAGGTCTGAAATCTGCAAGAGGATACACCACCACACACATATCTGGTGAAGCAGCAGGCATACTAGCTGGGGATGGAAATAAAATAGCTCATATTCAGTACTCATTTACCCCACCCCACAAAAAAATCTATCAGTCCATCCATCAGTGTAAAAATCTTGTTTTTGTTGTGCCTTCAAGTCTTTTCCAACTTAAAGTGACCCACAGCTGATCCTTTCATGGGGTTTTCTCTGCAAGATTTGTTCAGACAGAATTTGCCCTTGCCTTCCCCCATGGCTAAGAGAGTATGACTTGCCTAAGGTCACCCAGTGGTTTTCCATGGTTAAGCAGGGATTCAAATTCTGGACTCCTGTAGTTCAACAGTTAAAACACCACACTATGCTGCCTCTCAAATGACTTACATCTCTGAAATGGAAAGAGATACATTATGAAGTCAAAAGTTTTCACAGCCAGCATCCATAGTTTGTTGTGGGTTTTTCAGGCTATGAGGCCATGTCCTAGAAGAGTTTATTCCTGATGTTCCACCAGAATCTGTGGCTGACATCTTCAGAGAATTCTGGCATGGAAGAGAGGGGTTATATATACTGTTGGTTGAGAGGAAATGATTTACATGTTAATCTATGTATTGTTCTTTTGTTGAATGGCAAGGCCTCAGGGTGTCTATTTAATTCATGATCCATTGTCTGCCGGGAAACCCTCTCACCCTTAGTGGTTTTCATTTACATTTACTGGATCTTGATTTTGGGGTTTTTCAGGACTGGTACCCAAAATTTGTTTACTTCAAGAGTTTCTTCTTTCCTCTTGAAATTGTCCAGGTGTTTATGGATTTGAATGGCTTCTCTGTGCTTTCTAACCTGATACTTGTTGTCATGGTCCAGGATTTCAGTGTTTTCAAACAGCATTTTATGCCCAGAATGGTTTATAACATGTTCTGCTACTGCTGATTTTATTGGCTGACCCAGTCTGCAGTGTCTCTCGTGTTCCTTGATTTGGGTTTGAACACTGCATTGGTGGTCCCTGTGTAGACTTGTCCATAGCTGCATGGTACACAGTAAACTCCTGCAGCTGTGAAAAGGTCTTTCCTGTCCTTTGCTGAGCGCAGCATTTGCTGAATTTTCTTGGTCAATTTGTAGACCATTTGGAGTTTGTCTTTCCTCACCAGTTTCCCTATTCTGTCTGTGATTCCTTTGATGTATGGTGAGAAAATCTTCCCTTTGGGTGGGTGGTTGTCTTCACTCCTCTGGGTTTTTCTGGATCTGGCAGCCCTTCTGATATCTGAGCTGGAGTAACCATTAGCCTGTAGAGTGCAGTCTAGGTGCTTCGATTCATCTTCCGGGCAGTGGGGTTCACAGATCCTTGTTGTCCATTCTACCAGGGTTTTTATTGTGCTTCTTTTTTGTCCTGAGTGATAGTTGGAAGTCTTGTGTAGGTATTTTTGTTCATGTGTATACGTTTTCTGTATACTGTGTGGCCCAACCATTCGTTCAGTTTGCATGACCAGGACATCCAAGAATGGCAATGTTCCTTCCTTTTCCTAGGTCTGGAATGAAAACCACGCAGGGTGAGGGGAGCCTCCCAGAGGACAATGCATCATTAATTAAATAGACACCTTCAAACCTTGCCATTCAACAACAGAACAATACACAGATCAACATGCAAATCGCTTCCTCTCAACCAATAGCATATATATCCACTCTCTTCCATGCAGCATTCTCTGAAGATGTCAGCCATAGGTGCTGGCAAAACTATAGGAATAAACTCCTCTAGAACACAGCCTCATAGCCCAAAAAAACATACAAAAAACTAGGGAAAAAATAGAAAATCTCCTGAATGAATACAAATACTCATCAACTGAGGATAACTCTTCATGCCTCATATGACGTGAATTCCATTGCAAAAGTTTGTGATATATGAAACTTTTTAATCTTTAAAGCACATGTGGGAATTACAAGCCTTATAGATGTTGCAAGACCCTTGAGCCCTAGCAACATAGCTAGTGGAGAGGAATGCTAGGATGTGCAGTTCATCAACATTTGGAGGGCCATGTCATTCCCAAACTGCTTAAAGCTGTCACAAAACTGTTAGTTTTGCTGTGATGGACTATTTATTTATTTATTTATTTATTTATTTGATTTCTATGTTTCCTTTCTCCCAGGAAGGGACCCAAGGCAGCTCACAAATAAAAATTCTAGCATAAGTATCTTTTGGGAATCCTCTTGTGGAACACGTTGGTCCCATATTGGAAGAAATGTGGGGAAATGAATAAATAATTGTTTTGATTTGCCATGAAAAATCATGGACAAGTATGTATTAAACATTCCCATCTCTTTTTAAAGACCACCCTTTCCAAAGAATAATAGCATTAATATTCTAACCTACATCACCAATTATATGCCAGAACACCATTATGGATCACCATGTTCCCCACAGTTTAGTCCAGTGGTATAATTGGATAGAAAGCACCCTCCAGGATGGATTAAATCAATATGATATTAATATTTGATATATGTGTCAAATGACACATAAATACATTGTTGTTGTTAACTGCCCTCAAGTGCCTTGATGCATGATGACTCTGGATGAGACATCTCCAGTTCTCCCTATCCTCAGCTCAGTTCCTATAGTTTCAGACTCATGGCCTTCTTGATTGAGTCTAACCATCAGCCATGTGGTCTTCCCCTCTTTCTACAGGATCATTGTTATTTCTAATGATTCATGCCTCTCCTGCTGTGGCCAAAGTATGTTCATCCATCATAAGAGGACCCTAAACAACATTGTAGTGAAACTAGTTGTACCTGTGTGTTTCCTGCTGTGCCCACTAGATTCTTGATCAGCCTGCACAAATCATTAAAAAAGCAGGTGAATAGAAATACCTTAACAAATATTCATTTCTTGGAAGACGGGTTTGAGCACTTAGAATTCAAATTACTTTCCAGAACATATCAGTTAAATGAAACAAAAGAGAAAAGCCCTCGTGGTTATCTGGATTTGCTAAAATGTCTTGGGAAAGAGAGAATCTTAATTGGTCTCTCAGATTTACTTTTGTTCTCTTAATAAAAGGAAACACCGGTTGGGTGTTAAAAAGAGATCATGGATGTTTCCACTACCTTTGTGCTCTACTTTACCTTCTAATTCTTACATTGCAATTCTGTAAGGAATTTCCTGCATTTAAAAGGTGAGCTTGCATCTAATTTGCAAATATTAGGATACAATACAGTCTCATGCCTAAAGTACTTTATTAGGCAAACATCCCTAGGTACCCTATAGTTTTAAAAAGGATTATATAGAAACTGCTTTACAAAGCAACCATTTAAAACAGAGAACATGTCAGTCTCACCTGTAATGAGCACAGATGGGGACCTCAACTTAGTTCAAAAGGTAGAACTTGTCAGGTATAAAGATGCAGGGTATGCAAATTATGAATTATCAGTAAAACAAAGGTGGGACTATGGGAAACAGAGAATGGGCATCTGGGAGAACTGGGAGAGGTGTCATTATATATTTGATGGAGTTGGCAAGCAAAAAACTTCAGCTCATGGTGCATACAAATGTATTGTGTCAGTTATTGCTTGAAGAAGATAGCTTAGCAACTTTGGGGCTTTAAAGACTGCCCAAAAAGGGCAGTCTGGAGCTACCTCTTCTTCCTCCGAACCATTGCCACAGCAGCCAAATGGAGAGGCATTGCTGTAGCAACGGTACAGAGAAAAAAGGTTGCCTGAAAAACTGGCTCCTTTTTGCATCACACCTGTGATGCTACAGGCTCCATCAGGTGCATCTATTACATTGCAGGTGCGCGGCACTGTGTGGTTGCAGTGCACCTGCGACATCATTGCTCCACATGCCATCTGTACGGCGCTGCAGAGTGACGACATCCTGGCCATGTGCTAGGGTTGCGGAGCGTCTATTCACTCCACCCCTGGGCAACCCTAGCACATCACCAGGACCCCCAAAAGCACCCGTCTGTATTGGGCCTTTATAACCTAATGTACAAATTCAGAATTTGTCACATTAAGCTGCTAAGATGCCACAATGATGTTAGTGTAGGAAAAGGAAACACACCTAAGGCTAAGGACAGTCATTTTTGCACAAGTCTTCAAAAGTGGTTTTAGAAACTTACCATACATGAATCAATAGCAGAAAAGCAACACAGCTAGAAGGCATTAAGAGGTTTTGCCCATCAATGAAAAAGAGAGCACCAGGAATAAGTAGCTACAAAACAAATATGGCATTTGTGATAAGGTACAGCTACAGACAGTTGCCACATGTCATGCGATCAGGCAGCACGAGTGTCAGAGTGGAAGTGGGTTTTTTTGCCCATGCAGACAGGGTGTAAATCAACATGAAACTGCTAGCAACAGCAACAAATCAAATAGCTTCTCAGTTCCATGTTCTTCAGACTAAACATGCAAAACTTCCTCAATTATTCCTCACTGGACCTGGTTTCCAAAACTTTTACTGTCTTGGTTACCTTCTTCTGGATGTGTTCCAATTGGTGATATTTATTTCATCTAGAAGATCTTCCTGGGAAAATATATGTCAGGTAACAACCTATGAGCAATTTTGTGATCATAGATAGGAACACACACACACACACACACACACACACACACACACACACATATATATATATATGATGTTAAAATAATAAAATAAAAGGTAGGCAGTCCACTTAAAGCACAGTGTTGGGTAAGACTGGTGATAACTATCAATCAATCCAACCTACTCCCTACTGTGGACGAAAAACCACAAAGACTTCGGCTGTTCTATCTGTCAGCAATAGAGTGCTTTTCCTGCCATTGGGCAAATAGAGGAACCCAACTTGGGCAGCAGATTTTGGATGTGATAAATTATTTGCTTATTATTGTATTTTTACTGCCAGGGCAAAGGAGAAATTCTTTTGTTAAAATGGTTTTGCCTCACGTGCTGAAATAACATGGCTGGCTTGGGTTACTATACAACTTAAGTGAGAGGGTGAATCCATTTGCTGCTCTGTCACAGGCCCAAACAAATGTTGATCTAGGCAAGCATTAGGACCACAGTAGAAGAGTGGTCCTCAGGCTTCAATCTTCTGGATGTTTTGGACTTCTGCTCCCGAATGTGAGAATGGCCAATGGTAGCACCGAGAAAGTTTTTTTTTACACCAGAAAGTCATTTCCGATTCTGGTCTACTTGTTTCATGTTTGTTTGTTTTTAAAGCTATCTCCTAGGCCTAAAATGTCTTGACAAAAGATGTTGCAAAAGTGCTGCATTGCCCCATAGAGGGTATTTGGAGCATTTTTATCAATTTTTTAAATCTTTTTTTTTTTTAATTTTGAATTCTGTAGTGCCACCGAAACTGGGTGCATTTTGCCCATCCCTGTCCTAGACAGATATTACAACAAAGCACAGACAAAAGGGAAAGTAGAAGGCAATGGGCTCTGAAGAGCAGGAAAAATGAATGATCCAATTAGGCAAATGAGGGAGTTTTGGTTCCACACTTTAGAATGGCTCCTGTTGCAGTCAGTCACACCCATGTATAGACATTAAGTCCTCTCTAAGGATTGCATGCACAGAATAAAACCACTAAACCAAGACAGCTAAGGTGGCTTCTTCTTTTCCTGATAGCTGTGAGCTTCTAAAAGATGGAATGAATGACAGCAAAGGTAGAAAAAGAAAAGAAAAAACAGAAAAAGATGGAGTGCTTTTATTCTATCTGCCAGTGTTAACAGTCCTCTGGCTGGCTTTAACACACACTTCCCTGTGTTTTGTCACAGCTGCAGCTTGCTACAAAACAATCCCTGTTTCTTCTCCTTCCACATTTTCTTATTGATCAATAGGAATGTGATAGGAGGCAAAAAAAATTCTCTTATCCAAAATGCAGTATCTTTTCCTTCATGTCTTTGTACAGAGTGCCATAATGAAGATGGAACATTGGACTGCACCCTTCATCAGAGCATCACTACTCATAAACTCACTTTATTGTGGCTGTATCACAGCAAACCTGTCCCCTGTGTTCTAATTCAGCTTGTGCTTTTAGCTGTGAACTGTGACCCAACCCAGAGTGAAGGAAGACCCAGGCTGATATACCTAACAGGGTTAAATAGTTCATATAGATCAAAAGATGTGATCATCATATAAGTGAAACATGCTTTAAAACATCCTCAGACTCTAGTACATATTATACAAAGGGGCGGTTCAGACCACCCAAAAGGGGCAGTCTGCAACCATCCCTTTAAGCAGCAAGATGGGACCAAGGCTGCCTCAGAGGCCCCATCCTGCCGCTTCCGAAAGCTGTGGGGAAGTGGTGAACTGCTGCTTTCCCATGGCCTAAAAGCGGGGTGCAGCAGGCACCCTGGGCGTCCGCTGCACCCCGCTCTCCCCGGTGGTTCTGAGGGGAGAAAGGGGTTGCTGCTGTGGCCCCTTTCCCCCCGGTTCCTTGGCATAGCCGTCTAAAGGCCGTCCCAAGGACCCGGAACAAAAAAGGAGCCCCAAAACGAAGCTCCTTTTGGTGCCGTGGAAAGGGCGCACTTGGCGCCCTCCTGCTTCGCCATTATGACAGGTGTTTGCAGCGTTGCATAAATGCCTTGACATTCGTATGACACGTCCGTACGGATGCCGCCATTTAAAAATGGTGGCACCCATACACTTTAGGGTTAGGGAGGGTGCAAATGCATCACCCTCCCTAACCCTAAAGGCGCATCAAATAGCCCTAATCACACCTCATTTTGCCCATCTACATCGGGCCATAGAGTCCTGGTGTGTGTGTGCTTTGAATCAAAACAGCTTGGATAGGCTGCTAAATGAGGGTAAGTAGGAATGGGGCAGTAGAATTTTTTCACTCTGCACTTGCTTATCAGACCAAAACTGTTCTCCTCACACTGTTCTTTTTTTTTTCTCCTGCAAAAAAGTGTACAGAATCCCCATAATGACTACAGTATGGCATTATAGTGCTATGGTTCCACTTTAATTGCGATGGCAACATCCTATGGAATCCTGGGATTTATGAATTTATTTATTTATTTATTGCATTTATATGCCACTCTTCAGAAATGCTCTCAGAGCAGCTTACAAGTTGTAAATTTGACAGTTCTCTGCTCTCAGACTTACAATATACAGGGAGAGGGATTTACAATTCAGAACTTGAGAGCCCTAAGGCCTCACCAAACTACCAAACTCAAAATTCCATAAGATGCAGCAATGATTGTTAAAATGGAATCATAGTGCTATAATTGTAGTGTGGAGAGGAATAATTTGAACAAAATTACACTTGGGATATTATCACTCATTTTTACCACAGTAGTGTTAGAAAAAGGAAACAGGAACATACTGATTTTGGTGCATTTGCTATTGTAAATCTCTTCTATAGTATGACTTGGGCTTTTTCTGCTATCAATGGTCCTTTGGGCTCTCTTCTGCACTCTTCCTTAAACCCGCCTTCCTGTCCTGTGCCTTACCCAGCATGCCTTTTGGGTTTTTTATTTTTATTGGTAACTTGGAGGCTGCACAGACCGCCCAAAAAGGGCGGTCCATAGGTGGCCCTTTCAGCGCTGGATTGAGGCCAGGGCATCCTCACCGGCAGCCCCAGAGGCCCCAATCTGCCACTTTTCCAGGCCTCGTAGAAGTGGCAAAACACCGCTTCCCTGCAGCCTGGAACAGGGTGTCCTTGGAACACCCTGACAGGGGCAGGGAAGGGGAGAAAGGTGCTGTTTGGTCCTTTTCTCTTCCGCATTGCTGGTGTGGCCATGTAAAGGCTGCGCTAGCGATGCGCGTAGTGAAAAGGAGCTCCGTTTTGGAGCTCCTTTTCGCAACACTGAAAGAGTGCCCCAAGTGCCTTGCAGTGTCACAATGATGTCAGGTGCGTGCTGGTCCTTGTAGACATGGCACATGCCCTGATGTCATTGTCGCACACTTATGGACAGCACAATTTAAAAATGGTGTAGTCCATACACACTAGGGCTGGGGAGAGTGCGGATGCTGCACTTTCCCCAGCCCTATTTACAGTGCAGGGACAGCACTTTTGGGCCGTCTGTACAGGACCTTAGTTTAGCAATTTATGGAAATGTGATTTAATTCTTAAAAAGAAAAAAGGAAAAGAAAGTGAAAAACAAAGAAAAGCAGACTGCTTGGGAATAGCAAGGAGAAAGGGGAGACAGAGAAAGGTGGAGACTGTCACCATGTGATTGCCTAATATCGGAACTACAGGCTGGAGAAACTTATCGCACCTGAGCACTAATGGGAAAGCAGTGCATTGGGATCTTATTGATGGGTTTTCCCTGTCAATGAAAAGGGGTGCTTTAACTACACCTCAAAGGCAAAGAGCGACAAGACAGAGATAATATTGCATGAGAAGTATTGCCAAAGGTTCTACTCTTTAGCTTTGGTATCAGTTTTGAAATCCTTGTGTGATAACGTCCTTAGAAATGAAATAGTTAAACAGTTGTTTCCTGTTTCCTTTTCCTTTGGCTCAGACAGAATCTGCCTTTGCTACTTTGGGCTAAAGAGAAGACAGGTAGTTTTAGTATGAAGACTTTTTTTTAAAAGGCAGCTTACTAATAGTTAAGTCCATATCTTCCCATAAACCTCAGCTATTTAAACTGTGGAAGGAAACATCAAGCAGAAAAAGTCCTGAACACTGATTCAGAGGGAGAATTCACAGCCGAAGAGCATGAAAATGTGTTAAGGATGCCACACCATATTGAGGAATCTTAACTTGGAAAATTATTTTAAAAGTAAAGATTTATGGTTTGAAGGCTCAAAATTTAGTATTAATTAGTTCCAAGAAACAGGAAATCAATGTGTTATTTTTTTAAAAGAGTATAACTGTAATTATTCTTTTGGTGGTGTAGGGGGGCTAGGATTATGTGTGTATGTATCTTCAAGTCACTTGTCAATTTATGGCAGCCCCATGAACCTCATAAAGTTTTCTTAGGAATACTCATAAGTGGTTTTGCCAGTTCCTTCTTCTGAAATATAGCCTACAGCATAACTGTAATTAATTACTTTTTAGCACTTTCCAAACTGTGATACAAATCATGGGACATGTTCTAAATAATTGGTTAACATAATTGATTAATGAATTGAATATTTTATACACATATGTGAAAGACCTATATCACAAAGACATTCCGAGTTATTTCATATATAGAAAGAGAATTTAACCTCCACCCACACTTTCTTGACTTTCTTGTTGTCTCACTTCTAGAGATCTTTAGCTTCTTGCCTTGCAAACACAGCCCTGCCAAAATGGCAAGAAGCTTATTCTCCTGATTTATAGTATTCTGTCACCTAAATCAGAGTAGTGGCTCTTCAGATGTTGATTGACCACAACTTCCAACAGCTTTAATCAATATCATTTGTGGTGAGACATGCTGGGGTTGCAGTTCAGCAGCATCTTGAGGCCCTATGATTCCCACCCCTGACTAAATTCTAGTAAAGTTAACACACATAAATCCCATGCAACCAATGGGTCTTCTTTTGCTGGATGTGCCCTAAGGTCTATCTTGATGTTAAAAAGTCTGGATACTGATATTTCCTGTAGTTCCTTTGAGAGCCTTACTCTTTCTGATCTCTCCTTTAGTATGTCCCTGTTCTCCTATCCACTCCCCACTCTCCATGTTATCCACAGCAAGTCCCTATTGTAAATAATGCACAGGCATACCATGGGGGCCCTACATGGCTCCCTCTCTCCCTTTTTCTCTCTGTATAGAGTGTCCACTAGTAGATGCATGTGCTTCTTAATATAGATTGCTCAGGAACATGTGTGGGCAAGTTGCTATTGCCTTCATGTCCTGCTTCTGGGCTTCTTAAAGTTACCTGGTTAGCCACAGTGAGAAGAGAATGCTGGATTAGATAATGATTTCTGGTGTGAACCTGCTGTTTTTTACATTGTGGCCCTGTTGGCCTATGTCTAATGCCCCTGAGTTATTTCACAAAGTAAGCCTCCTTTGTTGTGTCAATAGGAGCTTTGTCACTGCTTATTTAAAAAAAATGCTTTCTTGACATGTTGTTCTTCCTTACTTTTCATATGCTTTTATTGTTGAATTGAAAAGGACTGAGAACATGTAAGCAAACCCAAGAGGGACTGCAGAAGGAGGGGGGATTTCCCATATTTTCGTCATGAAAAGCATTAGCATAATTCCTCAAGTGCAGACTACCTAAGATACCTTGGAGTTATTTATTCATATTTAAAGAGGTTTTTGGCATCGGGGAGGGAGCATAATTCTTGAAAAGAGCTGACAGAAGAATACATTTGTTAACTAGAAATATGTCTCTAAACTTTGCCAAAAGAAACAGAGCTCTGAAAAAGCACTTGCTAAGAGGAGTGTGGATCGTGCCTTTTTCAGCTAGAACACTTATTTATTACAAGAGAGATTTTGCCTACCATTGTGTGGTCAGTCTTTTTGCTCCCTGGTGAAGTCTCCATTCCCCGTACAGAGGTTTTTCTTTTTTTAAGGCAAAGATCTTTAAATAGTTTAAAATAAGTTTGTGTCAGCAAAAACAACAGAAGGCATTTAAAGACTTAATAGATTTATTATGGCACAAACCTTTAGACTAGAATCCATTATATTAGATTCATTTTTTTCCAGCAAATGTTCCTATCCAGCTACATTTCCAGTAGTTGAATCTTGATTTTTTTTTTTTTTTATTTACAAACCACATCTTTGGGTTGGGAAAGGTACTTCCTAGGTCACAAGGGACAGTAATTGCAGTAAATCAGCAGTAAATCTCAGGTGTCATCTGAAATGCAAAAATAATTCAGTTTTACACCAATTTAACTGCCATGGTTCAATGTTATGGAAGTATGGGATCTGTAGTTTTGCAAGACTGCCTTCTCAGCTAGAGAGCTATGGTGCCACAACAAACTACAAATTCCAGAATTCCATAGCATTGAGACATAGCAGTTAAATCGGTGCAAAATTGGATTATTCCAGCAGTGCTCATGGACTTTCAGATTAAGCATATGCCTTATTATTATTATTATTATTATTATTATTATTAACCTTTATTTATATAGCACTGTAAATTTACACAGTCATCTGGTCCTGGAGATTTATATTCATTTAGGTTAACCAGGTATTGCTGGGAGAAGCCAGACCTCTTAAGGCTACACAAGGCTAGCAGAGGGTGCATTTCCTTAAGAAAGGAAAAAAGAGAAGGAGGAGGCTCTAGTCCATGTGCTTGGGTGAGATCTAATCTAATTTATCTATGATTCTATGATTCTAGGCCTTGTCATCTCAGTCTTCAGAACTTCAGAACCCTTTCTGAAATTCCAAAAAGTTGCTTCCAATCCATGTAGATTTAGGATGGTCCTCTTGATCCCAGGAGGACATACCACCCCATTTTCAGCCCCTCTACTGCTCCAGAGGGTAGGAATAGGAAGAATATTAAAAACTATTTGGAAAATGGTTGGAGAACATGTTTTTGAAGGATCAAGAAACCATGGTGAGAATCTTTGCAGTTCAGTAGTTATTCTATGCAAAATTCGCACTGGTTTTTTTTTTGGGGGGGGGGTGGAGAACGAGAGAGAGTAGCATTTTTCTGTGAAAAAAAAATAATCTGCTATTTTCTGTGCAAAACAACCATAGAATAGAATCATAGAATCATGGAGTTGGAAGAGACCACAAGGGCCATCCAGTCCAACCCCCTGCCATACAGGAACTCCAAATCAAAGCATCCCTGACAGATGGCCATCCAGCCTCTGCTTAAAGATCTCTAAGGAAGGAGACTCCACCACCCTCCGAGGGAGTGTGTTCCACTGTCGAACAGCCCTTACTGTCACGAAGTTCCTCCTAATATTGAGGTAGAATCTCTTTTCCTGCAATTTGTATCTATTGTTCCATGTCCTAGTCTCTGGAACAGCAGAAAACAAGCTTGCTCCCTCCTCAATATGGCATCCCTTCAAATGTTTAAACAAACCTTGTGTGGGGTTAGGGTGCTGAAAAGTCTCAAACTGCAAATCGTCTTCAAACATTGCAATTTTCAAAGACTTTTTCACAGGAAAAAGAAAACTGGAAAAACTATCCATTGCTTTCTTCAAACAGAAAATTAACAATTACATCCCTACCAGATGGCAAAAGTATATTGTCACAGCTGCCTTTCGATGTGCTTTGGGGGTTGTTTGCTGTTTTGGGATTAGCTCCCCCCCCCCCATCACATGTACACAGAAACAATATTTTATAGCCCTGTAAGGAAGTTTTTAATCATTTTAATGTGTTTTCAACTGATTTTTTTTCCAACCAGGAAATAGGGGATCCTCCATAGAGCCAGAGCCTGCAGACCACACTATTCCCATCTCTGATGTAGACTGAACTTGATTTATCGATGGTCTGATTCAGTATAAAGCAGCCTCCTATGTTCCTCTCAAGTCAAAGGCCCATCTATCCCAAGACTCTTTCCAATAGTAGTAATGATTATTACTTCTTGGTTCCCCTTGGGAAAGTTGGGAAATCACACACAACCACAGCCATATTCCCCCAGATTAATCCACCTCACAAATTTCTGTGGTGATAAAATGGGGGAAATCAAGTAATACATTGGAAGGGTGAGATACAAATATCTCATACATCCCAATGAAATACAGTAAGGAAGACCAAGCAAAGTAGTAGCAGGTATCATATGATATGTCTCAATATTGAGAGACAGGACTTTATCATACCAGGCTCATAAGGTGCAATAACTGTGTTAGTCTAAGAAACACAAAGATACCAGGCTTGGGATATCATTATTACATAGATCTTCCAAATCACCATGGTGCTGCTTCTGCCCAGCCTCTGTCTTCTACATGGCTGCCTCCATAGCTCTTCTTCCATGTCCTATGCCATTCCCATTATGGCCTTTTGGACTGTATTTTGTAAAAATTTTAGTGCAGTCTCACAATCATGGTAAGCCATTAAGTTAAAAAAAAGAAAGAAAATAAATTGGGGGGGGGGGGAGTAAAACAGCCCACTTGGAAATAGGGAGGGGGAGGGGAAGAGGAGCAGAATCATGCCCACTCACACCACCTGCTTCAAGTAGGAACTTTTCACACATGCATCAACAGTGGAAAATCAGCACAATTAAAAGCATGGATGGGTTTTGTCTGTCAATAAGAAGGAGCACTTCGGCAATGGATGGACTACAGATCAGCTACCAGACAGGCACAGTGTCGTGTGATAAGGTGCTTCTTTAAGGCTTGTGTGAAAATAGCTCTTCACTATAGAGAGAAGATTAATGCCACACTTGACAATGAGAACATCTAGACAGCATCTTCTCAGTTTAATGTCAGGTATGAACATTTGGAAACCCACACTATTTTTCCTCTTTTGTTCATGACAACAATAAGCAAACTGGGAAGCATTCCAGTAAATATCAGAAAAATATGGCTACAAATCTTCAGAACAAGCCAGATTATTAAAATGCCTTATTCCAAAAATTGTTAACCATAGTTCCTCAATTGCAGGGGTCAAAGGGGATTATAGTTAATGGCCAACTTCTTAATTTGTGTCCCTTCACTGTTACTCTTGGAGATAAGTGATTGCATACAGGGCTAAAAACTTTGTTCATAGTTCAACTTTTGTGGCTGAAAGTAGTGGAAATTGCAGTGCACTATATCTGGAGGGCACAATATTTCAGTCTTTATTTCTCACATTTGCATATGAGATGAAACAATCATTCTGATGAGGGAAAAAAAGCCATGCAGTTGTTTGTTTACAGGAATTATAGACAACCCATTATTTATGATTTCAGAACAAAGGATTTTTTAAAAAGATACTGCTTTATATAGTGCTTTTTAGATCACAGAAGGGTCTTTTGAAGTGAACATTCAATTTTTTTAAAAAAAATTGCAGTTTTTAAAATAACATCAAAAATCTGCTGTCCAGTTACTTATGGGGCACCATTTTGATCTAATTTTAATCAGTTAATCTAGCCATTTAATGACCCATTACTGGAATTGTAATTATGAGTTGGTACCAGAAGAAATCTTTCTTTCTCAAGTTATGTGGTTGGGTGTTTGTGTAAAACTTATATTCCTTTCAGTCACATTATGCATGTTAGAAGATGAGACATGACAATCTTGCCCCTGCTTCTGTCCTTCAATTCTGTTTGTAAGTCAAGTAAACTGGTTTACCTGCATACAAGGCTTTGCAAGTCAATAACTACCCTTTTAGTAAAAAAGATTTCTTCTTTTGACTTGTATACCAGAATATAAACAAAACCATTTCTTAAGCTTCTTCTTTGCTTCCAAGTTCTGGCATAGCATGGGCAGCAGTTGAGGGTGGGAGTGGGAGGTGTTGGGTAGTAGGTCTGTGCCAAAGCAAATTTACAAAATCCAGCTGAGTGCATAGATATGGTAAAGATGTTTTTCTGGATAGCTGCCTTTATGGGGACAATCCACAGAACGGCAATCAAGTTCATTCACATCCAAATCAATGGGAATTAACTACATAGCTAAGCCTTTGAATCCTAATGATTTTGGGATGAAGTCAGCATACCAACTTTTTGTGAATAGCCGACTATCCATACATGGTGAATACAGTTGTGAGTGAGTGTTGGTAATCATTTCTAATAATATATGAAGGGCACCCAAATTTAGTGCGAGGGTAAATGTTTTCTTTGGGCCTTGGGAAAGTTGCTTTTTTATTTAGTGCTCAAGATCTTCAGAAACCTAGACCTGGTCAGGCAACTTTTTAAAATTATGTTAAAACAATGCTAGAGAAAAGGCAGACCACTGGCCACCTGCAATAGCAAGTACATTTCTATACCACTTAGCAGTGAACTAGCACTCCCCAAGCAGTTTACAATGTGTAAGCCAATTGCCCCCCACAAGCTGGGTACTCATTTTACCAACCTACAAAAGGATGGAAGACCGAGTGAACCTTGGAGTCCTCCACTTGGATCAAACTTACAATGTTGTGGCTGCAGTACTGCCATTTAACCACTATGCCACTAGGGCTCATTAACTTGCACTTTCAAGGAAGCCAAAGTGTGGGCTATATGCCATGTTCTGCATTCCCAGCCACATCTTTAAGCCCAGTTGAAGCACCACATCAGTGTACAAATCATTATGGAAGGAGTTGCAATTTCTCAGAAAGTATGTAAGTGTGGTCCTTAATGTAGCCAATCATTCTGCAAACACACTCAGCTTTCTTACTCATTTTTTAATTAGAAGGTGGGAAGTCTATTGACTCTTGCACAATAGGTGAGCTCAAGACTATGGAACCTGTTATGCAGTTTTTCTATAACTCCGGGATCAGCCTAACAGCATTGCCATATATGTAGGTTACAGTAAAAATGGCAATGATCTTGGCCTATTTTTTTAAAAAAGTATTAACCATGGTGGTGGGTGCAACAGGCAGCATAGCAAGTCACGTTTTAAAGAACTGCCTGGTGTCACAATAGAGGTTTCTAGATCTTCTGAGAAATGTTAGCACACCTGAGACACTCCTTGTTATAGCTGTGGTAATTTCATATCTGGACCCAGGCATGTTCTTAAAAGGTTACAATGACCTTTGGAACTCCAGGAGACTTTCCTATAGGAAGGATCTATGGACTGAAGACATGTGAAGGACCCAAGAAAAACCTAGATAAAAGCTAGAGAAATGGGCTTGCTGACTACTTCATCCTCTGCCCAGGCTTTCCTCTTACAAAAGGCAAAAATGAGTAAGCCAACACTTCCTTCCTATCCTCTGCTGTGTTCCCACCCAACATCTCTATCCATCTGTCTTGGGGTTGTACTAAATCCAATAATTGTTTTTGACTATATCCCATCAGGGATAAGTTGTTTTAAATATAATGTGATAATCTCCCTAGACTTAGCTATACCTACTCCCACAGAAAGATGTCAGGACAGAGAAAGATGCAGATGCTTGCAGCATTTATATAGGAAGCATACTGCAATTAGGGAGCACTTGTAAGATCCAAGCAGGCTATAAGTGACCTTACACCTCCTCTGGACAAATGTGGCAGACAACCAATCTTTTCCTTGGGACAAAGCTACACTGATACCATGATGGATTGCTTATTTTCTCTGAACTCTGCTTGGACCTCTGATCATTTTTCCAGACTATCCTTTGGACTGCCTGCCTGGACTGAATATTGAATCATTGGATTGATTTGGACTACCTTGGTTTCTCAGCTGATGTTTTGGTGAGCTCGGACATTTTCTTGTTCCTTAAAATCTCGGTGAGGAACTAAGCCTTTCTGCTGGGGGTCTGGTTTGCTTCCCAAGTGCAAAAACTGGACATTTCCCTAGGGAGGGGAATCCAAAGTAAAAAAAAGTCCTTCTTCTGCATTCCCACCAACTATCCCTATGAAGGCTGTGGGATAGAGAGAAATGCCTCCATTGCAGATTTTAAAATTTGGGCAGGTTCGTAAGTGAGGATAGGATCTTTCAAATAGCCATTCGAGTTTATTGGCTGGCACCAGGTTACCATAATATGAGAAGAAGAGCGGAAAAATACCTTCCCACTCCATGAATATTTTTCTATAGCTTTGCCATGTCTAATGTAGGACACCTTCTCTCCCCAAAGTCTAGGTTCCTGGTCCATTTTGCTTACCTTCTTTCCTATATAGATTCTGTTCCACATCAATCCAGACAATTACCTCCCAAATACTATAAGCAGAAGAAGATAAGATCCAGCCATCTTTTTAAGAAAGAGAAAAGGGAGATGAAAATAAAAGGGAACAAAAAGTAGGTGAGAGGGCAAAAATAACAATTGCTATTAATGTTTAAAGCAGTGATTTCAGAGGAGTTGAATTTCCTATTATAGCATGGTATTGTGTGTCTCCTTTGTTTTTGTATGAGCTTTGATAGTATTAACAATTTTTTAAAGGCAGGAGTCTACAGTACAATGCAATTATTTTTATAGCTGATAAACTGAATGAATAAGTACCTTAGCATAACATAGATGGAGCAGGTCTGAACAGTTTTTGGTCTCTTTGGATTTACATGTCTACACAAGGATGAGAAGCTTCTGAACAAAGCACTGGTATAGAATCAAGTGCTTAGGTCAGAGCAAAAATGTCCTTTCAAAAAAATTAATTAACAAGAAATGTATTATTTTGTGCACATTGGGAAAGGATAGTAACTTTTTCATTTTGCATAGTAACTGAAACACCTTTTTGAGACCACTTCTTTACCCTTAAAAGGGGTGAACGATGCATTGTAATATGTATGTTGTGAAAGTTGGAATGTTAACAATAAAGGGTGTGGAAGAACCTTCTCTGATGTCATTAAAACTAAAGTGGGCAGAGAGGTTTATAATTGTCACCTCAAGTGCTGAAGGCAAAAAGAAGAAGAAGAAGAAGAAGAAAACACTTGAGTGATGCAAGGAAGTTTTTTTTTCCCTGAAGCAAAATTTATTTCCAAAAAAAGAGAGGTCCCGAGTGAAGGTAAAGGAAATGGTGTTTTTGTGCAACATCATTTTATTATGTGCAGATGTTTACCAAAGGATGGGGGGGAGTAGCGCTATATCGTATTTTCTTCAAGGGGGAAATCAACAAAGTTTTTTAAATCCTTTTGTCTGTTATCAATTAAGACCATCAAAACAAAATTATCATCCAAATTACACTGTATCATTTCACTTTTCAAAAGGGGTGGAGGAAGGGCAGCTCTGAAATCTGCAAACCATCAAACTAACAAAGATATTTGCATCCAATGGCCAGGGCATTCATTTCTAGTTTAAGAGAATGAGGAGAGAATAGAAACCACGTTCACGCGGTTGAGATCACACTTGCGTCAAAGAACCCTTTGAGCTTCAAATCCAGAGAGACAGATAATTTTTTTCTCTTCCTCTCCCCTTCTCTCTGAAAACCTCAAAATATTTTTGAGGGAGAAAAGATATCCTCTGGGAAACTAAGAAGGTGGCATCAGTAGAAATGAAGTGTGGGAATGTCTTCATGAAGGGTTGGCCTTTTTTTTTTAAAGAGTGGAATATTGAATTATTCATTTTTAACAGTCTCCTCTTGAACAATGTTGCAGCTAAGAACTGTTTTTAATTTGCCCAAGTAATTTAGATTGTGCTGTTTCCTATCATATGTTGGATATGCTATGAAGTTTTATAGTATTGTGTATCTACATTTTAAAGTCATCATCTGCTCTACAGAAGAGATTTATCATATCCTTAAGTTGGTAAAGATGTACATCATATATAGAATAATGAAATACCATGCAAAAATCTTTTTAGGAGATCAACTGATGAATGCAAAACATTTAAGGGGCAAGTATATACTTAGGAATGGGGTCTAAATACCCTGAAGGCATCAGATCTGATTTTGTAAACTAAGCAGGATCAGCCCTAGGTAGTACTTCGATGGGAGACTACAAATGGCTACCAGGTGTTGTAGGCTATATTTCAAAGGAAGGAACTGGCAAAACCATCTTTGAGGATTCCTTGTCTGGGAAAGCTCTATGAAGTTGATGGGGTAACCATCATAGGTCAACTGACAACTGACAACTTGAAGGTGCACACCTACCCACATACGTATTTAGGAAGGTAAGAAAGCAAGTTTGAAAAACAACACAAGAAATAATAATAATAACACCAGAGACAACACCAGAAATAATAATAATAATAATAATAATAATAATAATAGTAGTAGTAGTATGTTTGTTTATATCCCGCCTTCCTCCCAGTACAGGGACTCAAGGCAGCTTACAAATCTAAAACAGTCCAAGTTAAAATACAATAAATATGCAAAATACAAGTTTAAAAAACAAACAATTAAAACAACTAAAAACATTACTTTATTAAAATTTCAAGTTTAAAACTCTTTAAAACAAAAACAAAACAAAACAGCATCTCTGTCATGTGAAAGCCTAGTGGCACAGAAACATCTTTACCTGCACCATCCTGGCCTCCCTAGGAAGGGAGTTCCAGAAAGTGAAATAAATCAAAATAAATAAAATAAATATAATAATAAAACTTTAATTTATACCCCGCTTTTTGTGGAGGTCAATGTGGAGATACATACTTTTCATAGTTGTGAATGTTTCTGCTATTTTTAAAAATTCTACTGCACTGTTTCATGTTGTTGATGTAGTTAATCACAACACTTCTCAGAAAAATTTGCTTTCTTCCTATGGCATATGGCTTCCAATCTTTCACGCACTCTTTCAGTTGTTTTTCGTCTGGTCAAAGTAGGAATGGTTAGTGCCATGAATAATCCTGTGTGATGACCCTGTGAGTGTGCCATATCAATGGTGCCTACTCCTTCCCTCCCAATCATCATGATGCTGTATAGTCTTAATAATATTTTGACAAGGAGAAGAGCTCCAGATTGTATGATGCCTTACTAGTCTGATGCAATCCATCCTATTTAAAATATAAACTTTCTTTACATACCTCTTTGTTAAATTTCATTGGCACTTTGACTGCTGAGGCACACAGGGTATACTTTGTCCCACTGAGAGAGGAAGGAAGAGTGGGTTTGCTTCAGCATACTCGTAACTCTATTTCCCACCAGAGAAAAGGAAAAAGAGGACACAGGAAGACAAAGGTAAAAAATGAAAGATCCTGGTTTGGTTAGACTTCTCTTTTTTCAGATAGTCCTTTGCATTGATGGGGAAAAGGGTGGGATCTTCCACCTCATAACTCCAACTCTACTTCTGAGGAATCCAGAAATGTATGTTTGCTCCACTTTCTTATTCTGCCTTTTAGAAGCCAGCCAGAGAGCTCAGCCACCCAGTCAAAGTGTTGGTTGACACAGAAGATTATTTTAGATGGGAAAGAAAAAACCCTTCTCTAGGAAGCTAGGGCAAAGAATGGGAGAAAGAAAATATGCACACACAAAGATGCTCCATTTTGCACCTCAGCAAGCACGCCATCCCCAATGTTAAAGAGGAATGTCCAGCTGCTGGCTCTCCTTTTTACAGCTTCTCCAGCTACAGTGTGTAGGTCTATGCCCCCCCCCCTCCACTGGAAGGAGACAATACAAATCAAGTCCAGGATTCTGAAGAAACACCACACTGCACTGTTATAACAATATTATTACACATTTACTACTATTTGGGCTGCGTCCTGTGGTGTTCTGGGGTTTGTTGTTTAGAGAGGCCTAAGAGCTCTCTGGCTGAGAATTCTAAATACCGCTCCCTAGATTCCACATCCATAGCCATCAAAGTGGAATAATAGCATTGTAACAATGTAGTGTGGTATTGTCCCCTATTTCCTGAAAACGCAGCAAACTGCAAAGCACAGTCAGCTCTCTCCTCACTCACTGTCCACCTCGCCTTGCAAGCAGATATCCAGGAGTTGTTCAGAAACTCAAGCAAACCTTTTTATTTTGAAATAAATCCCTCTGACACACACACACACACACACACACACGCAGACACACCCACATATATCTCATGTCCCTCTCCCATTCACACTTCCCTCTAGAATCAGAAAATGACACTTGTGTGAAAGAGACCACACAAGCTTTGTCAGCTTAGTAGATGGAAGTGGATGCCATAAACATCTGTGGTCTAGAGAGGCATCTTTTGCAGCTGTTCCACACAGCCAACAGCAGAAAACACTGGCCAAAATATATGACTAGAAGAATGAGAGGAGGCAGGACTTTGCTAATGAGGCCAAGACAACAGGGGATCAAAAGCAGCACATGTTCACAGCATGGTAAAACAGCCTTTCCATAAGTGATTGCATTTAGACCAAACTTAAATTGTTAATTTTGAGGCTGTACAGACCGGCCATTAAGGCGTCCATAAGACGCACGCCCCGACTCTGTCCACAGGCCGGCATGACCACACGGCACACAGTGTCACAGCTCTCTTCTGGCATTCTGTCTAGATGGTGCAGTGCCAAAGGAGTGCCGAAAAGCCATAACACTGACAGCTACGGCACCCTTTCTATGGCACAGACAGGGGCTCCTTTTTGTGTTGTGGAAAGGTGAGATCGGAGCCAAGACATGCAGTTGCCATGGCCGTGGCTCCAACCTGGCTCTAAAAGGGATGGTACACCCCCCCCCAATTGTCCTAAATGTTGTGAATGGCTACTGGTAACTTCAGATGGCAACATGTGAATAGATAATTAAAAGGTGTGATCAGCTGTATACTGTCAGGGACAATTCCCACTACATTCACAGAATCTCAGTTGGCGCAGGAAACATGTGGACACATCATTGTCCATCTTCCTCCTGCTGAACAACTTAATGGGACCTGCTGAATGGGAAAATATGCTAACAATACTAATATTTTCATTCACCTCCTGAAATTGACAGCATTTTCAACCCAAGATAAATATTTTATTTAAATGATTCTCTCTCTCACACACACACACACACACACACACAAAATACTTTGGTGAGGATTGAACATGGGAAGAAGTGAAAGAGTGCTGGGTCTTCCTCCTCTGTTGTCACTTTCCTCTGAAAAGAAGAGTCTCCACTCTGCATGGTGGCAAACCACAAATATGGAACCCAACATGGAGGGAAAGATCTCTTTCTGACTGCCTCTCTACACAGGAAATGATATCGGGGGGGGGGGGGGATAGCCTAGCACACTCCTTCTCCTCATATATTCTGTTCAACAGTATTTTGAATGTCTGAATGTCTGAAAAGAGCTATAGAAACTTATAGACAGAATGTCAAACTGTCAAGCAAAAATCCAAAAACCTCCCTTTGTGTATTCAACTAATAATATGCTCTGATAAAGCTCACTACAAGATTTCCAACTGCGGTTCACAGAAGCCAGACAATATAGCAGTGTAGGCCTCATTACAACACAGAGCTTGGGTTTAACAATAGCTTGGAAATAATTATTCATCTGTATGGAGAATTATATACATAAACATTGTAAACTGCATCAAGAGTGATAATGTCTTCCACTAAATTATAATCTAGTGATGAATTTATTTACATAAAAAGTAATTTTACTCCCTAAAAATGAAAGCAAAACTACATTATGATTTTAACTAAATGAAAAATATTTTCACTCCTTCTCCAGTTTATTTGCAATTTTAAAGTTAATTATCTACGTAGTTCTGGGGCAATGGCATTACTAAACAGTTGTTTTGTTGTTATTAACTGCTGTCAAGTTGACTTTGATGAATGGCAACCTAATAGATGATGTACCAAGTATTTTCCAGTGGATCTTGTCTCCTAAAGTATGGCAGTCTCAATTTAGTCATCTTGGCTTCTAGGGAGAGTTCAGGCTTGATTTGCTCTAGGATCCATTTATTTGTCTTTTTAGCAGCCCATGATATCCATAGAACTCTTCTCCAGCACTGCATTTCAAATGAGATTATTTTCTTCCTATCAGCTATCTTCAATGTCCAGCTTTTACAACCATACACAGATGTGGAAAATATGATGGCATGGACAATCCTAACTAGTGTTCAATTATATATCTTTAAACTTCAGGATCTTGTTTAGTTTCTTCATAACTGCCCTTCTAAGTCCTAGTCTTCTGATTTCTTGACTGTAGTCCCCATTATAATTAATGACTGATTAATGGAAAATCCTGAACTATTTCAATGTCTTCATTACCTATTTTAAAGTTAGGTAATTCATTTGTGGTCATGGTTTTTGTTTTCTTAATATTAAACTGTAAATCTTTTCCCCTTGATTTATTTCAATAATTTTTCCAAATCTTTGCTGTGTGTTGCTAGTAGAATCATAGAGTTGGAAGAGATCATAGAAGCCATTCAGTCTGAGCCATGCCATGCACAAATATACAATCAAAGCACTCTTGACCGATGGCCATCCAACTTCTGTTTAAAAACCTCCAAAGAAGGGGACCTCACCACACTCTGAGGCAACATATTCCTAATGTTTAGGTGGAGTCTGTTTTCCTGTACTTTGAATCCATTGCTCCATGTCCTAGTTTCTGAAGTAGCAGAAAAGAAACTTGCTTCATTCTTAATTTTGGTATCAACTTCTATTTCTCATTGATTATTAAAATAGTTCTCCTTGTGCCTGCACAAAAATCATTGAACAGTTGCATTCAGGGTTCTGGCTCTTTTTCTTTTCTTTTAAATTTACATCTTGTCTCTCCTTAACTGGTTTAACAGTTTCATCTGTCATCCACTGAGGCTTCTCTCTCTCTCTCTCTTTTTTTTTTTTTTTTTTCAACTGGAGGTAGTCTCTTTTTCCACTCATCCCCAAAATTGTTCCTGGATTTTGTCCAAGGTTCCTCTGGCTCCTAGTCAATTAGGTATAATAATACAAATCTAATTTTCTATGGGGAAATAATGCTTAATTTATAAGGCAAATCTATTTTTCTATGGGGTTGTATTTAAGCATGCATTTCAGCATGATGGTTGGTTTAAAATTATTCTTTAGCTTTATTCCACTCTCTCTATATATTAGTAGTTCATGGTCTGTGCCACAATCTGCTCCTTGTCTTGTTTTTGTAGAGAAGATGGCACTTCTCCACTGTCTGCTTCCAATTTGATTTCTATATTGGCCAACAGGGGATTTCTGTGAATACAGCCACTTCTTTGGTTGTTTGAAGAATGGCTTTGCAATGAACAAGCTGTTGGCCTTGCAAAATTCAGTCAGTTGCTCTCTTGCTTCATTTCTTTATTCTAGGGCAGGTAGGATTATGTTGAGCTAGAAACATCCAATCAGGTGACAACCAATAAAATTTTGATATGTTGACAATTTTGACAATTCTTTGAAAAAGAATTCCATTGCTACCATTAAAGCAAAGTTTAATGCAAAAAGAAGAAGAAGAAGAAGAAGAAGAAGAAGAAGAAGAAGAAGAGGAGGAGGAGGAGGAGGAGGAGGAGGAGGAGGAGGAAGAAGAAGAAGAAGAAAAGGAAAAGGAAAAGGAAAAGGAAAAAGAGAAAAAGAATTCCATTGCTGATAGTTAGAGTCAGATAGGGGTTTGGTTTCAGACAGCGAGGGTCTGGTTTTGTAAGAATCCAGAAGGTAAGGTCTGTGAGGGCTAAAGTTCAGAAGGAAAGGACTTAGCTCTAAGAATGAACGCAGAGTGAGGGAGTTTTGGGGATGCCGCTTATCTGACAAGACATTCCTTGAGAACCTATTGAAGTCTTATGAGTGAGAATTGAGAAAGCAAAGAATTCTTTCTATGCTGTCTGCATTGCATCAGCAGAGTCACGTCCAGCAGATCTGTTCAGGGTTGTTAGAGAGCTAACTGAACTGCCTCCCACCCTGAACCCATTGTTAAAACCAACTACAGCCTGCTGTGATGCATTTAATGACTTCTTTACTGATAAAATATCTCAAATAAGCATCAATCTTGACTCCGGCATTAACACAGAAACTAGGAAAGAGGTGTCCGGTGACTCCGTGGACTATATTAGACTGGATCAATTTGAGCTTGTTAGTACCAATGAAGTGGACAAGCTCCTTGGATTTGTAAGGAAGACAACCCACCCTCTTGGTCCCTGCCCTTCATGGTTGACCACCCAGAGAGGGGATGTGGTAAGAAAACTGTTACAGACAATAATTAACATGTTCCTTAGGGAAGGGAGATTTCTTAACAACCTTAAACAAGCAGTGGTTAAGCCACTCCTGAAAAAAAGCCCTCCTTGGATCCCCTACTAAGAAACAACTACCGGCCAGTCTCCCTGTTACCATTCTTGGCAAGGTGATCGAGAGGGCAGTTGTCTTCCAACTCCATGCTGTTTTGGATGACGCTGATTATCAGGACCCATTTCAAACCGGCTTCAGGGCAGGATACGGAGTGGAGACTGCCATCGTCGCCTTGGTCAATGACCTCTGTCTGAGTGCCGACAGGGGATGTGTGACCCTGTTGGTGCTCTTGGACATCTCAGTGGCATTCTATACCATTGACCATGGTATCCTTCTGGAACGCCTGAGAGTTGGGCATTGGAGGCACTGTACTTCAGTGGTTCCGTTCCTACCTCTTGGGCAGATTCCAGATGGTGATGTTGGGGGACAGCTGCTGTCGTAAAAGACAGCTGACATCTGGCATCCCTCAGGGCACCATTCTGTCTCCCATGCTTTTTACATTTGCACAAAGCTGCTGGGAGAGGTTATCCAGAGACATGGGGCACGGTGTAATCAGTATGCTGATGACACCCAAATCTATTTCTCCATGTCTCTGACTGAAGCAGTGACCAAGGATGGCATCTCCCCTCTGAATACCTGCCTTGAGTCGGTAATGGGCTGGATGAGGGAAAACAAGCTCAAGCTGAATCCAGAGAAAACGGAGGTACTTGCAATAGGTCCCAATGGCCAGGGGAAGAAGATTTACCAACCAGTCCTGGATGGGGTCACACTTGCCCTAAAGGAAGAGGTTCGCAGTTTGGGAGTCCTCCTGAACTTGTCTCTACAGCTGACATCGCAGGTGGAAGCGATGGCCAGGAGTGCTTTGTATCAGCTTCGATTGATACACCAACTGCATCCCTACCTGGCCCAGAGGGACCTTGAAGCAGTGGTACATGCACTGGTAACCTCTCAGTTAGATTTCTGTAATGTGCTGTACATGGGGCTACCTTTGTACCAAGTCCAGGAGTTTCAATTGATCCAAAATGCTGCAGCCAGGTTGATAACTGGTACACCAAGATCTGAGCATATTACACCAGTATTAAGATCTTTACACTGCTTCCGATCAGCTTTCAGGCACAATACATAATCCGCCCCGCACACTCAGATCCACCGGGCAACAACTACTAAGAGTTCCAGAGGCCAGATTATCAACCACCATGAAGAGGGCGTTTTCTATCGTGGCCCCGAGCCTCTGGAACTTGTTGCCCATGGAGCTCCGCCTGGCTGCCTCTCTTACCCAGTTCAAAAAGGGGTTAAAAATATATTTATTCGGGCAGGCCTACACCTGATTTTCTCCCCCATTGCTACTTTTCCCTCATCATGACCCGGCTTGGAATACTGCTACTCCTTGGGCCGAAATTGTTATTCTGTTGACCAAATTGTTTTTTAACTTGTGTATTTGCTTTTAACTTGTGTATATGTGCACCGCTCTGATCTTTGGAAGGGCGGTATATATATAAATAAATATTATTATTATTATTATTATTATTATTATTATTAATACAAAGTGTTGCTCATTATCTTTAAAACCCTATATGGCTTGGCCCCGAGTTACTTGAGGGAATGCCTCTCCCTACACAATCCACCCAGAACTCTCAGAACATCTGGAAAAAAGGCTATTAAAATGTCCAAATACCAGGCTGAGATTGACCTTCTACAGAACATTCACTGCTCCTGCACCTAGACTCTGGAATGACCTCCCATAAGAAATCTGTCTTATCAACACCCTGGATGCCTTCAAGAAGGTACTTAAGACGGATCTCTTCTGGTGGGCTTACCCATTTGATCCATCTTAATCGATCCAGAGATTAACCCCTCCCTTGGATGATTCAAATATCAAACCAAGAATGGTAATTGCGGTTTTGCTTATTGACTGACTGACAGATTGTTGTTTTTAGGATTCTATGTATAAATTGTATTCCTGATTTTACTTGTTGTTCTCCTGCCTCGATCCATGGGGAGAGGCAGGATATATAAATAAAGATTTTATTATTTATTATTATTATACATAACATGAAGGTTAATATAGAAATAAGATTGGAAAGACCACAGTACATAAGGACAGTGTGAGGGTCCTAAAAAAGAATACAGTGTGCCTGCTCTATATGTGGCTTCAAGCATACGCTGAAGATGTGTGACAATGAAACAAATGGCATGTGTGCCCATGGCACACGCACCACAACGCACCATACGCGCCACACCGTACCATATACACGCACCCCATTGTTTGCAATGGTGCACAAGCATACACAGAATTCCCCTCACATGGGGGGATCCAGAACAGATCAACATGAAGTCCTGTTTGGGTGTGTGATCAATTTTTTTCTGGGACTTGAGCATAGAATCTTTCAATTTCTTCTTCTTCTGCCCTCTGTAGTTGGAATGTAACTTGGATTAAGCTTATATTGATGGGTTTTCCCTGAAGTCTTATTGACATGATTTAGTCAGATTTTGCATTTTATTCTTTATTTTTGCAACGTCTCATCTCACTACTAATATTGACCCATTTCTTCATGTCTTTTCATTTCCTAAGTGGAACACTGTGCAATCATCTAACGCAAAATATCCCATTCCTGTCTATTTTAGCTTGTGTACCTCAAGTATTGCAGTTTATACATCCCAATTCTTATTTTACTATGTCTGGCTTCCTATGATTCATGCTTCTCAGGTGGGTGGCATCTGACCTGGGAGTCTCATTTTCTGGCCCCATCTCTTGTTTCATTTGGATTGTTTCATCAGGGGATTTTTGATCTTCAAAAGGAGGTTTACTTTATCTCCCTTTGCACAGTACTAGCAAGCATTATCTATGGCACCATTTCCATTGTCTCTGAGAGGTATTCTGCCAGTGTCACCTTCTACTATTGCTGAGGACCAGTAAATGGTAAACACTAAATGGTAGAGGATTATTCCATGGTTTAAGTGATGCACTCAGTTAGGGAGAGAGGCTTAAATCTATAACTGTAACTAATTAGTTTTAAAATTAACTCTCCATGTCCTGATTTAGCACTCAGTCTGTCAAAGGCTTCATAGTAGATTCTGGGGGAACAAGTCATGACTTCAGTTCTGAAAGGTATATAACTATAATTTTTACAGATTTGTGTGAAGGCAAGCAAGATCAGCCATGATCAATAGCTAGTCTGTTAAAGTCTACCGTACAATCTGTTGTTTAGTCACTGAGTGGACGTCATAATCCTTCCTCACAGAGGGATGCAATTGCAAAACATTGACATTTTGTTTTGACGTTGATGAAAAGGATATGTCAAATATGTCAAAACAACATTTCAAATTTCAAGGACTTCCATTATGAGGTTAGCACACACTGTAGAGTGAAGAGGGGACCTTTATTCCAGGCCTAGTTGTGAAAATGTGGAACAGAATTAATTTTGATTTATATTAATAAATGGAACATTTTATATATTTACTTCATAGATATGGCTGAAAACTTTGTTTGAAGAGATCTATATCAGTTGGTCAACTGCCACAGTCTTTCTTAAATCTCTTTCTTGCATCTGGTACATTCAATTTTTAATTCCTATATAACATCTACCAAGTTTAAGGTGATTGGTGATACCAGATTAGTAAGGAAAATAGCCAGTTTTACTGGTGGTCAATTCAGTCCTCCTTCTTGTCACAGGAACTTACCAGTTTGTTTAGCATGATGCCCAAATTAATGTTCCTACTTTCTTCTTCTTACAAAGAAGTAAGGTATTTTAAGTCAAGAGAATACTCTAGTTAGCATATCTGATTTGTAACGACTGTGACAAACCAAGATCCTTGATGGTCATAAAATCCTAAGCAAAGCCTTTCTGGAGCAAACCAAAAATGTGAGGTTGAAGGCTTTCATGGCCAGCATCCATAGTTTTTTGTGGGGCTTTCGGGCTATGTGGCCATGTTCTAGAAGAGTTCCTTTCTGACATTTCACCAGCATCTGTGACTGGCATCTTCTGAAGATGCCAGCCACAGCTGCTGGTGAAACATCAGAAAGGAACATGGCCACATAGCCTGAAAACCCCATAAAGAAACAAAAATGTGGGGTTTGGTTCCAGGACCCATAGATAATAACATCTGTGGATGCTCAAGTACATTTAAATGCAGTGCCATAGTAAAAATGTATTCCTTACTTATATAAGATAGCAAAATCAAGGTTTGCTTTTTGAAATTTAAATATTTTTTGAATATTTTCAATCCATGGATGGTTGAATCCATGGATAAATATGTGGATATGAAGAGCAGACCACACATCCCATTTCTCTGCAAAGGTTGCTTACTTACTGTTTATAAAATGTACACAGCATATAGATCAGTGGTGGGAAATTGTGTGGTCTGTGGGTGCCATATGCATTTGGTACATTCACTTTTTAATTCATGTGTAACATCTACTTAGTTTACTATTTCCTACTAACAATGTTCAAAGTGCAGCTCTCCCATTCTTAACCATTTTTGCATATAACTTTGACTACTTAGGCAGATTAATTAGCTATACAGATTAGGACTATAGAATGACAGAGCTGAAAGTAAAATGAGTTTAGACTGTGAAAAGACCTTTGAATGCCCCCTGCTGTTTCTTATATCTTTTAACAATTTTGTGCTAATTAGTGTTTTGTCTATGCTAGTTCTAAATGCCTCCATCAAAAGGTGTTGTTACTGAGATCTGAACATTACCTGTACTTTTTGCTCTGCTGCATCCTATTGGATTTTTATTTAAGAGTTAAAGACAGTTAAGTATTATTGTTGTAAATGCATCAACTGTGAGAATTTAATCTCTACTATAATTTTGCCTCAGTTTGAAACAACCCTGACAGCTAAGGATCTGTTGTGAAGAAAAGCATGTTATTTTAGAAATATGTAAATTTGTCCATTTAAAATGATTTCAGTTCCTTTCTGAGAATAGTATCTTTCAAAGCAATTGCTTGGAAGAGGGGAAAGAGGGGGATTTTATTTCTTTCATTGGGATAGTTTGTCATGATCACTTTATTTAGTCAAGGGATTTAGATATGATTTTTTACTTGGAAGATCCATTTATTTGGAAGGGTCCATAAAACTATAATAATGCATCATCCAATAAGAGGGCAAAAATAGCCAGTCATTTGCCTGAAATTTACATATGCTAATTTATAGTTAAAGGGACACATTTAGAAACAATGATTGTCATTGAAATAGACGTATACAAAGGGATTTTGTACACCTTTGAGTCTTACTGTGGGGGAAAAGGTTGTAGCATAAACATCTGTAGACTAGGGCTGCATCCACACTACAGAAATAAGCCAGGTTGAGACCACTTTAACTACCATGGCTCAGTGCTATGGAATTCTAGAATTATGTAGTTCTGGGTGACGTTTTGTCTTCCCTGCCAGAGAAGTCTGGTGCCCTACCAAACTACAGTCCCCAAAATTCCATAGCATTGAACCATGGCAGTTAAAGTGGTGTCAATCTGGTTTGTATCGATAGTATGGACACAGCCTAGGTTTACTTCTCCAGTTGCATGGATATGAAAAAAAGGAATAATGAGTGGTCTGACTCTGTTTAAGGGTGCTTCATATGGGCCCTTGGTATCTTCAGGGTTTGTTTCCAGGCCCCAACTGTGGATAAAAAGATCTGTGGGTGTTCAAATCCCATTCAATACAATGGCATAGTCAAATGGTGTCCCTTATATAAAAGGGCATTATCAAGGTTGGCTTTTTGGAACTGATATATCTTTTTTAAAAATTTTCAAGCCATGCTTGAATGCTTGATAAGGAATCTGTGGATATGGAGGGCCAACTGTAGTATTAGATATGATTTGTTTTTGTTGTTAAGTGGCTTCAAATTATCCCTGACTCGTGGAGACCCTGTGGATGAGCCCTCTCCAACCCTTTCACTGCTCTGCTTAGATCTTGTAGGTCCAGGTCCATAATCTCCCTGATTGAATCTATCCATCTGGAGTGTGGTCTTCCTCTCTTTCTACTGCCCTTCATTTTCCCTAGAATTATAGTCTTCACTAATGATATGAGAGTATAAATCATGCCACTCATGAGGGAGTGAAATCTGGGAATGAGCATATGATTTTCTAGTAAATTGCATAAGCTATAGACATGTCTTTTAACAAAGAACATTCTTAAAGAAATAAAGCCTAAACGTGAGCTTGTTTTCTGTTTCTTCAGAAACTAGAATGTGGAGTTTTCTGTACAAGAAAAGAGATTCCACCTAAAAATTAGGAAAAATTTTTGACAGTAAGAGCTGCTAGACAATGGAATAGACTGCCTTGGAGTGTGGAAGACTCTCCTTCTTTGGAAGTCTTTAGAAAGATGTTGGATGGGCATTGTTTAGGAGTGCTTTAATAGTATATTCCTACATGGCAGATGGTTGGACTTGATGTAAACTCTTCTAACTCTATGATTCTATAATGAATTCATTTTTCGCTTACTCTCTGAAGCCTGAACCCAGCACATAGTTTTACTCAGGTGAAGCTTCAGTTCTGATAAGCTGTGAAGGGACTTTGCCTCAGAAAGTATTGTAATCATTTTGGAGAACAAAACAAAAGTTCTATTTGTTAATTACTTCAAAAATCTGGTCTGGGTGTCAAACCTTCATTCTTTTGAATTGCAGCTATTTGTGATCTGAAACACTAATTAGTAGCTGAGAATAGTAGACAGTAGATAATTATGATATCAATATATCTGTAGATAAGTTTAGAAACATAACACAAAAAAGAAAGAGAGCACGTTTTTCTTTTTTTATGATTTATGTTTTGTTTAATGCTGAAAATTACCATTGGAAAACTCATTTCTTTCAAATTAAAACATTTGTTGAGAAAGAAGTTTGAGAAAATGTATGTCTGGAATAAATAGGTTAACCTTTAGATGACTTTTAGTCATGAAGATTTTAGGAGTAGCATAGGTGATGAGGTAGTGGTTTTAGACTAGGTTAAATTTAAGTATAACGGGAGTATGTGTTGTTTAAAATGGAACACTTATTTTATTATTGTATTTGGTTAGCTAGGATTTGATTGGTGATGGTGATAGAGGGTGAAGGGTGGTGATGGGTTGTGTTGGTGGTGATGATGATGCAAGAAGATATGATTGTAAAATGGATGATTAGTTGAATAATAATAAATAAAATGTTTTTAAAAAGCATTCCTTGAGACTGAAAGATTTCATGACTCTTGTTTGAAATGGACTGTTTTTCTTTTGTGTATATAAACCACAGTTATTACCCACAGCAAAATGAACCAAACTGAATAGTTTTCCCTGAAACAACTATCTTCTTTAGGAAAGATCTAACCACTGCCAGAATATGTTACCATTTTGTCAGTTTTAGGGAAAGGAAGGGACAAGATACCAAATAAATAAATAAATAAATAGTTTTCACATAGAACATTCTCATTACTGTCAGTCCTGTGTTTTAGAAACAGGTAGTTGCTGCCACTATTACTTATGTGAACTACTACAGGTTGAGTCTCCCTTATTCAGAATTCCAAAATCCAAAATATGATGAGCCCTCCCTTTGCCATCTACATCATCAGAGGGAGAGAGAGGCCTGCCAGCTTTGTTGGGCCTGGCCTGAACTAAGAAGAAGAGCCCTCCCTCCAGTCTATCTGCCTTGGTCCAGGCCTCAGAGGGAGAGAAGAACTTTTGGACCTGATCCCCTTCCCCATCACCATTCCCTTCTCCTTTTGTGTCATGTCTTTTTAGACTGTAAGCCTGAGAACAGGGAACCGTCTATTTAAAAATAATAATTGTAAGCTGCTCTGAGAGCCTTTAAGGCTGAAGGGCAGGGTATAAATATGCTAATAAATAATAAATAATAAATAAATAAATCCCAAAATCCAAAATTGTCCACATGGGTGGCATAATGATGCCACCCATGCTTTCTGATGATTCAGTGTACCCAAATTTATTTCATGCACAAAATTATTTAAAAATATTGCGTATAAAATTATTTTCAGACTATGCATGAAAGGTGTTTATGAAACAAATTAATTTCATATTTAGATTTGGTTCCCATGTCCAAGAAATCTCATTATGTACATGCAATATTTCAGAATCCAATAAAGTCTGAAATACAAAACAAACAAACAAAACAACCTGATCCCAAGCATTTTGAATTAGGGAAACTCAACCTGTACCATCTTTTCTATGCAGCAGAGATTATCATGTTGCAGTTTGAGAAATACAGTAGTGAACAAAGGCTATGAAACCACTGCTTCCTTTTGGGTTACTTAGGCCTGAAACATACGGGCACGAAAGGGCACCCCGATGACATGCTAGGGTTGCCTCAGGGCAGTGCATCCACATTGCAGGCTAACCCTAGCACGTATGGACGGCACCATCCACACGCCTAGGGTGCCCTTTCTGAGGTGCAAGAAGGAGCTCCGAAACGGAGCTGCTTCCCAGCTTCCTCATCCTTGGCGTGTCCTTCACATGGCTGTGCCAAGGAGGCCAAGGGGAAAGGGGCCATGATGGCAGCTTCTTTCTCCCCTCAGGAGCGCTGCACATGGTGGGGTGCAGCAGGCGCCCAGGGCACCCACTGCACCCAGCTTCAGGCCACAGAGAAGCAGCAATTTTATGCTTCTCCAGGACCTGGGGAAGCAGTGGATTGGGGCCACAATAGCTGCCGATGAGGGAAGCCACTTCCCTGGCTGCCTATGGACTGCCTCTTTTGGGTGGTCTATAAAGGGCCAAAGACAAATCCATTATAGCCCTTTCAGTTAATCCAAACTGGACCCATATGTCTAAAGAACTATTTGCTACTTCAAATAAATTCAGCAGTCTTCTTGCTTTTGGCTCCTTTTCCCATCAGTTTCTCATCTGATTTTTACACATGGTACTAGAAAATGCAAGTGTAACATAATTATGAGTAACATACTAAAGGCAGTAGCAGTGGATAGCCTCCTTGTATTTTCATGATCTCTCATCCTGTCTTGTAGTGCTTACACACAGCTTCACAAAAAGAACAGGTTCAGTTTTTGTTTCAGAAACAGGAATTTTATACACATTCCTTTTTGCACAAATTGTGGAACCTATGAATAGACAACAATAGTTTACCCTGACCCCAATAAGCCACTTGGCCTCTTGGACATGTGCTAAAGGGGATTGTCAAATGCTAGCAATGAATGTTGCAATTACGAAATTTGCATAAAATTTTGGGATCACAGGGATTTTTCTCACATCCCTAGTTCAAAGGTCATTATAGAAGCAGTGCAGCCTTTATATTCTATGAAGGTATAGAGTTCGCAATAAAAGGAATTACTATTAGCTTCCTGGCTACAAAGGTAAGTTTGCATCAGAACAAATAAATCCAGGTCTTAACCCAGACCTGTTGAGACATGGGCACCCAGCTTTTCTAAAGCCCTTCTGAACTGTATAACAATAGCTCAAGAAGCTGTTTCAAGCCTCTCCCAAACTTTCACCTGCACCCCACCCTATCCAATTCTCCAATCGTTCCTGTTTGACATGGCTGCCCACACAAGAAAGAAAGGTTAGTAACGTTATAGTGTTTGTTACTGTGGAATCATGATTTTCATCTTAAACTGTAGCCTTGAACTGACTGGCCAGCGCCAGAGGACAACTACTCATAAAACTTAACTTTTACAAAACATAAGCATAGGCTAGGTGGGACTTGGATCAAACCAGGGCCCATCTAAACCAGCATCCTCTTTTGAAAGAGTAAAACTTTGAAATTTTGTAAGTACATCTTGAAAGTGATGGGTAACCAACATCTGGTATATGGTATCTTGCACCTGAGGTTTTGGGTTCCATTCCTCTACTACTTCATGCCAGTATTATTTGCTGTACATCCTGAAGAACTTTTATTTTTCTCATTGACAGATCCTCTTGGTTTAAAATGAGTGCTACCATGCAGTGAGCAACTGTCAAAGAGAAGCAAAAGGCAAAATCTTAGAGGACCTGTCATTCCAGTCTAGCAAGTGTAAACACACTGATTTATTTATGACTGAGCTCAACTTCCTTCTTTAAAAAAAATAAGTGGGGGGGGGAGTATTTGAGAGAAATGTTCCCAGAGGGAGTGTGTATTCTAATTCTATTGCTTCAGTTAACATTAGTATATTGTCTTACACACAACAGTAATTTACTATATTTATTGCCTTGCATTGTTTGCAAGGAGTTGCAATCATGGCTTTTTTGTTTCACATTTTAGTAGGTTGTGCAACCAAATATGCCCTTTGCCTTTCTTAATGGGAAAGAGTTGGTTAAGAAGGGACGTGAGCTGTTTGTACGAGACCATTGTTGCACTACAACAATGGAGCATGTCATTCACAAACTGGTTTAATTAAAACAAAACAACGGAGCAGCAAGGAAATGAATGTGCTCGGATATATACATCGATTTCTGAATGAGCTTTTCCTGTGCTGTTGATTCATACTTGCTCACTTAAAAACAAAATTAGTTCATGAGAACAAACGTAGCTGCTCCACAAAAAACTTCGCTTTGTGAAATGTGAGGTGAAATTCATATTTAATGGCTGGGGTGTCGCATCTATGCAAAATTTTTTATATATGCATGTTAAGAAGCTTCTTTCAATATACAGTCATGCTGTTAACAGTCCTGTTGCCAAGTTTTCAAAATAACAACAAGGGACCGTTGACATTCATGACAATCAGGCTTGACAATCAGGAAGCAGTTATTACATTTTTATTTTACTGAAACATCAAACAAAAGGTTTGATTTGAATTAACCTAGGCATATGTTTCCCTGTAAAATTAACATATTGTCAATATTCATAAATTACACAATGCAAACATTTCTGTCATTATTAAGGGCCCACACCCCAAAATACAGGATTTTGGGTCTCTTGTTCAGTCTATAGAAAAGAAATAAGCTTTCCAACCCTTGAATAGGGAACATCCATCTATAATAAGGGACATCTGCCAACTTCCTGATCCTACAATAGCGGGCACCCCTTATAATAAGGAATACTCAAAAACTCCTGTTAAAAGGGTTAACCTGAATGTGTGGGAAAAGACAACAGGTTAGGCCCACTCTGTGCCTTATTCTGGGATTTGTAGTTCTGTGAAAAATTTAGCCTTCTCTGTGAGAAAGCTCTGATGCCACATCAGACTACAAATTCCACGAATCCATAGGATTGGGCCATGATAGTTAAAGCAGTATCAAAATACATTAATTCTACAGTGTGTCAGCAGCCTTAGTCTCTGAAGCAGGAGAAAATAAACCTGCTTCATCTTCAACATGACATCCTTTCAAGTATTTAAACATAGTTATCATGTCACCTCTTAGCCTTCTTCTCCAAACATACCCAGCTCCCTAAGCTGCTCCTCCTAGGGCATAGCTTACAGATCTTTTTTATTATTTTTGTCACCCTTCTCTGGTCACTTCCAATATTTGTTGAGGCAACACAATTGGGACTGTAAACAAAAACCCACTAAATGTTACAGCTGCTCCACAAAAGGACATCCATCCTCAGTTTGGAAACTTTCAGATCTATAACTCCCAGCAGCTCTGGTGGCTGGGACTGTTATTCCATACATTTGAAAGACACCAGGCCATGGACAAAGCATAAGCCATGGACAATGCAGTTCAATTAACAATTGTATGCCCAAATGCAAAGACAGACTCATTGCTCAACATAAAGTAGACAAAAATAATGAGTACGGAGGATTTACACAGATACAGCCTAGATAATGAGGAAACTGAAATAGTAAAAGTGTTCCCGTACCTTGGGTCAAACACTGATCAGAATGGGGATTGCAGTCAAGAAATAAGAAGTAGAGTGGAGATGGGGAGGGCAGCTATGAAAGAATTAGAAAAGATCCTAAAATGTAAAGATACACAATTAAACACAAAAGTTAGAATCATACATGTCAGTCTTTCCCCTGTTACTTTGAATGGTTATAAGAGCTGGACAGTGAAGAAAGCAGATAGGAGGAAAATAAATTTGTTTGAAATGTGATGCTGGGGAAGAGTGATGAAGATATGATGATCAGCCAAAAAGACAAACAAAGGGTCCTAGAACGGACCAAGCCTGAAGTTTCCCTGAAAATAAAGATGATAAAGTTGAGGTTGTTGTACTCTGGGCATGTCATGAGAAGGAATGTCCCACTGAAAAAAACCAATAATGCTAGGAAAGGTGGAGGGATGTAGAAAGAGAGGAAGACTGCATGCTAGATGGACAGACTCTTAAGAAACTCATGGGCTTGAATTTACAGGATCTAAGCAGAGTAGTGGAAAATAGGGAATCTTGGAGATGTCTCATGCACAGGGTTGCCATGAGTTGAAATTGATGTGAGAGCAGTTAACAACAACAACAACTGTCCATCCAGTTCTGGCTTTTGGACATCCACCGGGGAGATGGACAATTTAATCAGTGCCAAATTTCTACCCTTGCTTGAATGCCTTCTTCAAGTTATTGCTCATGAAAAATAAAAATAATCACCAAATAAAGGTATCCTGTAATCTCAGATAAATTGTGTTTTTAATCTCAGGTAGGTTGGGTTGGTGGCAGAAGAGAGATGTGGGGTTTTAATTAACTTTGATAATAGTTTTAGAGGTTTTTCTTCTTTTTAATTCAGAATAATGAAAATGGCTAGATTGCATGTTAGTGTATTGACTCTATTGACTTCCTCCTTTTAAAAAATAATTTAAAAATCACTTTCAATACAGTCTGTATGTCAGGATTGTATATAGTAGAGAAGCTTCCACTCATGAGCTTTTCCAATAGAGAACACCCAGGCAAGCCTTCCCCGAAAATGCTTAATGTGACCCGGCTCCAAACCTTTCGCCAGTCCCTAATCCTCATCACCTGATACAGCTCAAGGAACTTTTAGTTTGTTATTGTTGACTGTCCGCTATTTGCACTATGTTTGTTGGTTTAATTCTTTTTTAAGGGGGGGAGGTGGGAATGGGATTGGATATTTTAATTGTCTTGTTTTTAATTTTATCTTGGAGCGTAGTGGAGTCTCCTTCCTTGGAGGTCTTTAAACAGAGGCTGGATGGCCATCTGTCAGGGATGCTTTGATTTGGAGGTCCTGCATGGCAGGGGGTTGGACTAGATGGCCCTTGTGGTCTCTTCCAACTCTATGATTCTATGATTCTATGATCTTGTACCCCGCCCTGATTGCTCGCTCAGAGGGGCGGGCTAGAAATAAATATTATTATTATTATTATTATTATTATTATTTCTTTTAAAATGTTCCGTCTTCAAAATAGTGGAATCAGGAGAGACACATGATCTTCATATGTGTTCTTTTAACATGGCACATATGTGTAAATAAAGTGGTTTTGACAAAATGCATTATGTAGGTGGAAATGAGCTGATGAGTATGCCAGGTAGATCTCTATGGTTCTCCTGTCTTGGACTTTAGATCACCTGCAAAAATAAAAAAAATCTTCTGCTCAACAATGTGTGTTGCTAGTGCTGGCAATTCATACAGGAAGTAAGGCAAGCAGCCAATATTAACATGGGACAAATAAATTAGAGACACTCTTGCATCGCATACAGGGAAAGAAAACAACTCTGACTCTGAGAATGCTTTAAGTACAATCCTGTGTTCTTCCTTCTCAGACTTTCTTTCATACATTGCAAGGATGGCAGCTATGAAAGAACTAGACATGATCCTAAAAAGCAAAAATATACAATTGAGCACCAAAGCAAGAATCATCCAAACCACAAGATTCCCCATCACCATGTATGGATTCAAAAGCTGGACAGTAAAGAAAGCCAATTAGAAGAAAATCAACTCATTTAAGTTGTGGTGCTGGAGAAGAGTGCTGAGGATACTGTGGACAATGAAAAAGATAAACAAATGGTTCCTTGAACAGATCAAACCTGAAATCTCCCTGGAAGTCAAGATGATCAAATTGAGGCTGCTGTACTTTGCTCACATCATGAGAAGACATGATTCATTGGAAAAACAATATTGCTAGGAAAGATAGCAGGCAGAAAGAGAAGAAGACCATAAGCCAGATAAATAGATTCAGTCAGGGAGGCCACAGGCCTGAATTTGCAGGACCTAATCAGAGAAGTGGAAGATAGGGGGTCTTGGAGATGTCTCATCCACAGGGTCACCATCAGTTCTCATTGACCTGAGGTCAATTAGCAACAGCAACAAGGATGGCCAATATGATGCTTTTGGATTGGATCTTATCAAGGAATCACTTTCAACTCTGTAGCATGTCCTTTGTAGACATTCCAAATTTAAATAAGGTGTGGTTCCCCTGTGAAAATAAAGTTTTTTCATTAATTATGTGAGTAAAACATTCCATACCTTGAAAAAAAATCATTCATGAGTATTGTATGTTCATAAAGTTGTATGTGTTCCATAACTTGAAAGTCCTGGCTGTTGATGACAATGAAGTTAGTTGTTCATGTTGAATAAGTCATAAATTTGTTGTAGCAAAACATTTTCTGTTTATTAAACCATGAATCACTTTCTCAAGGTAGTGAACCACAAGAGAAGAGACACAAGTCATATTGTAACCCTCATCGTTGGCCATGCTTCTTCTCATATGTCATCTAACCAGTTGATCCTGAAAGCCTTTATTAAATTCCCATTTCCCTCTTATGTACATGGTTGTGCCTTCTCTCTTCTTCGGTTAACATTTCCATCAAGTTCTAACCCTTACATTCAAAACTTTATACCTTTTTGAAAGTGCACAACTTTGGGGGTGGATTGAAACAAAAGGACTTGTCCCCCTAACATTAGTATTAATCATGTAGCAACTGCTTCTAAGAGGTTTGTTTTGGGGGACTTTTATTTCATTTAGAAGTTTGAAAGGGGTCCCATACTTTCCTCCTATACCTCAAATGCCACTTTCTATTCCTTTATGCCCTTTCTAGTCCTTCCCCAAGCAAGACAAACAATTATCTTCTTCCCATATTCTTATTATTATGCCTATGTCTACTATGCTGTAGTATACAAACCTCTATGATGAGTGGTATGTCTTAAATAAAGGAATAAATGTCCAGATGGTTGGACATTACCATTAGCATGTGATTTCACTAACTATATTGTTAGTTTGACCCTGTGAGCCCCATGTAGACCTCTTATACAAATTCTAGCACTGTAATTTTAATACAGTGCAAGATCTTTAATCCACACAAGATCATGATGTTCAATTGAGTGTCTACAACAATGAGAGGTAATTTTGGTGCTGGCTAACCAATCTTTTTCTTCAAGCCCTGTCTGTTTCAATTCTCAATCTGATAATGTGAGAGACAGATGGTCAGCATAATCCAATTCTTCTGCTAGTGTGTGAAGGCTATTTCAGGTCTTGATTAAATAAGCCATTTAACATCTATATATTTTAGTATATGATAGCTAACTACACGCCAAACGTTTTTCAGCTTAGTGTGTAAACCACTATTTTTATGCTTGGTTCTGGCTTGTTGAGTTCCTCCAGCTTCTTGTATAAAACAAAGTAGATCGTGGAAGTCAAATATCTGTATGACCTTGAAATGCAGGCAGAATTAGGCATAAGGAAAATGCTGAGGAATATAAAGAAATTTTCTCAACAACAAAACAAGATCTCTTGTTGAAGAAACAATCAACAGCTGCAAGTGGTCTGGGCAGTAGCAAAAGGATTCAGGATGAGGGATATGTACGCATGTGAGGTTTCAGTCTTTTGCAATGAGGACAAAATTAGTTAGGTTTGCAAGATCCATAATATCAGAGGTATTTGAAACAACAACAAAAAATAGTGCCAAGGATTGGGAGGGTGGGGAAATGAAATCTGTGTGCCTCTCCTGTGGTGTAATTCTAAAGGGAACAGATTGTGTGGAAAATTCAAACTTGGCAGCAGAATCTGTGCAAAATCTGGGACTCCAAGTGGAACACTTAAATGAGAGCTCTCAAAAATGTGAGCAGGAGGTTTATCATGATTCTAAAGATCTAAACTTTGGCCCAACATCTCATATCCTGAAAATAACCCAGTTCTCCTTTGGCCATTGTGTGTGTCTCACCACAGGCATCATATGCCCCTGAAAGGCCCTCAGTGTGGCTTCAATGACCACCAAATCATCACTGAAAAAAAATTTTCCTCCAAAATGGAGACTCTTAACCCAGAGGTCTCCAGGAGATGCAGCATTCAACAGTATATGGAGGAGGACTGAGCCTTTTGTGGGTAGGAGTAGGGGTGGGGGACTGCCTTTTTCATGTCCACTTTGAATTTGGGAGGTGGGGTGGGTGGGAATGGGCATGGGCATGAAATTCCTGTGCTCTAGGGTGTCAAAGCCCACCTGGCAATTTCAGAATAAATGTCTCCAGGAATATTTGGGGATGCAGTTAAATGGTACAAAGTAATCTGTGGTTTAAGGCGCTGTTACAATGTTGGGATCATGTATGAATTACAGGGATTTTACTTACTATTGAATGTTATTTTTAATGGGCCCCTATTGGACAGATGTATTTGCTTTATTATGTTGCTACTTTCATTATTCCCTGTTCTTCAAACTGGCAATAATGGAACGATCATGGTGAATTTGACTAATGCAAGGAGTATACATTGAATTTTTAACGGTAGTGACTGTGTATTGTATGTCAGATAATGCATGTTGACAGAAGACATTACTGTTACAATGGAGGGTGCGCTTTTAAAGCAAGGTGAAACACATGTATTTGAAAGATGTTTCCTTTTTTCTGAACTTAAACTTCACACCACAAGCTATGTAAATAAATCTTGGATACAGTGAAAACAGACAGCTTGGAGGCTGCCACTTTGCCTCTTTGCACTGTGGAAGACAGGAAAGTGTGGCATGGCAAGCAGGCTTTCGCAAAACATATTTACAAGAAATAAAAATAAGTGACAGCCTGGCATGAAAGCCCTCCTCTCCTTACTTATGACTGTGAGGTATTTGGATAGCTGGACTCTTTAGAACGCAATATTGTTAGATGGTTGTTAGATGATTGCTTTGCATTGGGAAACATCCTGCCTTTGACCAGCTTCTTTAGTAAAGAAGGGGTTAAGGGAAATATAAAGGCAAGTGAATATACGATGACAGTTAGTATGAATCCATCTTGGATTTAGATAAATAGCAGCAGATGATTGATATAGCCACAGTCAATGAAGATAAAGATTTCTCACTCCAACTTTAAATGAAGTGAATTTTGGTACTGGGAAATGTAAAAGCTAGATAGAAAGAATATTCAAAAATATTTGGAAAATGATTGGGGAAAAAAACCTGTTTTTGAGTATCAGGAAAGCCTGATGATAATTTTTAAAGCCTGGAACTTATTCTGTATAAAACATGCATATATATATATATATATATATATTGCACAAAAAACACACTTTTTTATTATTCGTTGCAGGAAACAGAATTTTCTGTTCAAAATTTTCTGTGCAATGTGTCCAGAGGAGGGTGACCAAAATAGTGAAAGGTCTGGAAAATCATGCCCTATGAGGAGCCACTTAGGGAGCTAGCTATGGCTATCAGCTGGTGGTGCTTTGATTGCACATTCCTGCATGGCAGGTGGTTAGATTTGATGGCCCTTGAGGTCTCTTCTTCTCTGAGTCTATGAAATATTTTCTGTGCAGAAAAAGCTGCTTCCTACACAAAAATGCTGAAATTGGGACACTTCATGCAAAATGTGCCCATGGCTGGTTTGCACTAAAAACTGCATGTTCTGCACAGAAAACACTGAAAACAACAAACCCTGCACAGAAAATAGCATTTTTTGTTTACCACATGCAAATTTTGTGAAGAAAAAGTCCCAAATTGTGAAAAGCTTAGAAATTGATCTGGTTTTTAAAGTCTTTCTTGCAACAGGAAGACAATTGCTTAAAGTATTCATTCCAGCATTCAAGAAGAAAATTAGTGCTGATTTACATCCCTACCTATGATTGGATACAAATGAGATCAATAAATATCATTAGTATATTATTTCTGCAAAGGTTCTCTACAAAAGACAATTTCAGAATAGTGTGGATACTGTAAATGCATGAATGGGAAATATCACTATAATATTTGAATGACTGCTGCATTCATCAATGTTGTTACCTTGAACAGGGTGTCTCTGTCTTGGGAGTCTCCACACGCAATGACATTCTCTCCTTGAAATTTGGGGAACTTATAGCTCAAAGGAAGCCAGCGTGAAGAGGGTAACTGCTGGGATCTTTTATCCTATGTTTACTGACTATACCTCCAAAGAACGATCCAGTTTCAGTAAATAAAGTGTTTTAAACTGTTCAAGGGTGCATTCAGACATACAAGAACCAAGGCAATCTTAAGAATCATACAAGGATATTTGAAAGAAAGATGTTGAAGAGCGAAGTCAAGACTTGCAGAGTGATGATTACCGATCCTTAAGAGGTTCATGGAAAACACAGAGTGGCTCAGACCTTATCTGAGGGTTATATAGCGGGAGCCTGGTCTATGACAAACGTGGTTTGGGCTGGCACATATTTATACCTCATTTCATACCCTCAAGGGGCATGCTTGCTGATATTTTGTGTGATGAAGGCCTTGTTGGCATGTCCAGGGGGACTCACAAATGGGTCTGAAATGGCTGATGGCTTTAGCTCTGGAGTGACAATATATTGATTAGATATGATACAATCCCTTAACTATCAGACTGGAAGGGTGTTTAGGAACATTGTCATAAGGTGGGATAGAGGTTATGGTCACTGATTACTTCTTGATACAACTCCCTTTGCATCCATTGTAAGTGGAAATGCAAAGAGCCTAGAGGGGGAGTGAGGTGATCAGCAAACCCATTTCTTTACTTTTATTTAAGTTTCTGCATGCCCTCTAGTCAGCATGACTCCTATGCATGTATAACTTCTAGTTTCCACAGGTCATTGTGACCTTGAAACATGCCCAACTAGATATTATTAAAAGGCATATCCAACGAGAGAGGTGTTGAGTATGCTAAAAATGTGGCTGTCTTATCTAGGAAACAGGGGCCTCAATCCAATTGCTATTGAATTAGTGGGTCTCCTTTAGTTGCAACAAGTAATTGGATTCAGGTCAAAATATGATTCTTTAACTGATGAGCTTCTGAACTCTTTACTGTGCTTCTGAACTCTTATACCAAAGCCTATGACTCACAAGCTATTTAGCCAAAGTACTTATAATTAAGGCACTGGGTCAGAGCTAGCTTAAGCCTGTATACTTCAATTAGCCTTAATAGTTTGTGGATAGCAATGAAAGACCACAACTCCAAAATAATGTGTTCAAGAATAGTCACATTAAAAGCATGTAGTAGAGAGTCCTCTTTCAGGTATAAATAATCTCTCTCTCTTTTGTTTTTGTCAACCTTTTGATGGAGGTTTATGGGAAAAGTGTAGATGTTAATTTCTGGCAGTGACTAGAAGTACTGAACCAAAGAGTGTCATTTATTTCTTATTAATAAATAAGAGAAAGGAAGATAAAAAAGTGAAGCATTGCATGTGTGGAAGTGTGCAAGGGATAAAATTAATCAAGATGTTTTATAAAGCATTGGACACATTTTGTTCCAAATGAAGTCTGCCAACTTAAAAAAAAATCTCTATATTCCATTGTTCTTAAGAGGAGCTTGACATTTGGAAACTATGAAATGAAATGGATAGCAAAAAAGGGGGGATAAGAATAAATATATCTATTCTTCCTAATATAACATGAACAATGTATGGCCTTTACCCATCTTTTATTTGAGCTGATGGATGCAGTGATGCAACAAGGAAGATTCCAGGGCACCCCAGTACCAAATAGACTTTGTATGTGTGGTGAAAATGAAGTAGAAAATCTGGTTCATTACTTACTGGAATGTCAGTTGTATTCCAGTCCTACAAAACATAACATATATATTCATGTATAATTCCACCTCATGTATAAGTGGGGGGCAGGATTAGGGACCCAAATTATGGGTTTTGATATGACTTTTGAGAAGGGAAGGTTAAAATGTGATATGATAGCCCTGTTTAAGTATTTGGAGGGGTGTCACATTGAGGCTGCAGCAGGTTATTTCTGAAGCTCTAGAAAATAAGACCCTGAGCAATGGATTCCACCTATAGGAAAAGAGATTTCACCTGAACATTAGGAAGAACTTCCTGACAGTAAGAGCTGTTTGATAGTGTAACATGCTCCTGCAGAGTGTGAAAGGATGGCCCTTGTGGTCTCTTCCAACTCTATGGTTCTATGACTGTTGCTTTAAAATAAAAAGCTCAAATGCATAGTGCTGAAGCAAAGCCATGATATCCTCCATTCTAATCCCCCCCCAACCCAGTACATTGTTTTCCCCAAACGTTCAGCCTTCAGTTTTAGAGTGGTAAATTTACATCAAATATTCAGATAAACAGTCTTGATAATGTAAGTTCAGCTGGAATGAATTGTTTGATTATGGAATATCCTTCCCTTTGGCTGATTAAAAATGTAGGCACATAACTTGATTTGTGTATTGTTTGATTATGGAATCCTTGCTGTCTGATAGATGAATGTGTGAACTAACTTCGCTGGGGGGAAAAATCTGTTTCAGGTGACAGTGAAAGTTGTGTCTGCCGTATTAGGCATTGACAACTTGCTTGTTTGCACATGTAACACTTTGTGTTGCTGTCGACAAACTATTAAGCTATAAAAAGAGTCATGCTGGACATTTCAAGACTTCATCTTGAAGAACATTCTGTTGCCTACAGTGGATAATCAGATGCATCTAGGAAGCCCACAAGCAAAGAATGAAGGCTACAATCCTGCTCCATCATTTACCACCATATTATTGCTGCATCTACACTGCAGAATTAATCTAGTTTGATCCTATTTAAACTGCCAAGGCCTAGTACTATGGAATTCTAGGATGTGTAGTTCTGTGAGATATTTAGCCTTCTCAGTCAGAGAGCTCTGATGCCACAACAGACTAGAAATCTCAGGATTCCATAGCATGGAGCCATGACTCTCAAAGCAGTGTCAAACTGGATTAATTCTGCGTATGAAGATTCAAATTCTAATTAGGTGTCATGTGTGATCACTGTTGATAAACCTATTCTTCATGAATTTGTATATGGAAAACCTTTGTTTAAGTCACTCATTCCATCCTACATCCAGAATGCCTCAGGTCTAATCTGCACTGCACAAATGATGCAGTTTTGACACTGCTTTAACTGCTGTGGCTCAGTGCTATGGAATCCCAGGATTTGTCATTTGTTGTGGTACCAAGGCTCTCTGATAGAGAAGGCTAAATACCTAAAAAACAAACAAACAACAACAAATCCAAGAATCCCATAGCATCAAGCCATGGCAGTTATTATATAAATATAATATCACATAATATAAAAGCTATAAAACAATTTTTAAAGACTTTAATAATGAGAAATGATTTAAAAGGCAGTCAGAGAAACAACACAAAACAAAGCAAACATAATTACTACTGGCCAGGAGCAGGCTTCTATAAACAAGTGTACTTTCAACGCCTTAGTATAACATAAAGCTTAGCACACTTCTTTTCTCTCCAGTTATGAAGATGGGTGCCATCACTGAGAAGGCTTGATAATAAGAGACCAAGAGTCAATTGGGGATGCTTAAGGGAAAGTCTGCTGAGTGCTCTTGTCCCAAGATGTATGTCAAGAGAAATCCTCGATAATGATTCAGTAACTGAGAGCTAGTTATATAGAAGACCGCATGTTTTATTCAGCTTTATGACCACACATCATGCTGACTGATGAAACTATTCTGAAACTCAGCCAACCCCCCCCCCCCAAGTCTAAGTACTTGTGTTTTGGTGCATGATTCAGGGACATCACTGTTGTAAAGGCTTTCTTTTTGATAGTAAAGTTTGGAAGTACCTAGGCTGTTGCATAGAGGTGGATAGGAGTGGTTGGAAGAGCATGATTAAGTGTGATGCAGACTTTGGGACAGTAGCAATTTTACAGGGCTCCTGAGATCCTGTGATTCTTTTCATTATCAACATAAGATCACTCCAGACCTTTAAGTACTGTTCAGTGTTTTAAATGCTGCTGTCTTTTGAAGTATCCTTTGGCACCATTTCAGTAGACCACTTAAGATGGAGCTGGAATGCAGTAGGGACCTATATAGTCAGATAAGGGCATGGATAAAGGAATAAGACCAGCCTCTAGAAAAGGATAAGGAATGTGTGGTCCTCCAGATGTTGTTAGACTGCATTCCCCATGATTCCCCACCATTGGCTATTCTAGCTAAGACTGACAAGTATTATAGTCCAAGAACATCTATAACTCCATCTCTGTTCCTCAGAAATGGCTTTAGCTTCTAAAGTCACAGAAGCCAAATTCCAGAGTTTTCTAACCTCTTAAATTGTGTTCATTATCTATCTATCTATCTATCTATCATCTATCTATCTATCATCTATCTATCTATCTATCTATCTGTATTAGGTGCTTCTACAGTATTGGTCAATGTGATCCAGCTCTATTAACTGGAGTTTAATGCACTAAGCTAAATAAAGCAAGTGAAAATACTAAGTTGCTTATTCTATCTCTGCATGAGACAATTTTTTCCCCTTCTACTGAGACTGAAAATGAAGCTGATCTGGTGGTTTTCTCACACAAATGTAAAGGAAGGGGAGCAGCTTTCAGTGCCCAGATGGTGTTAGGAACCTTCACTCCTGGAACCTTCTTCCCCCACATGCGTGCCTCATCACTTCTCTAACCAGTTTCAAAATTCAGTTAAAGACTATATTGGTTAGGGAAGCATTTCTAGGCAAGTGCTCTTCTCTGCCCCAGGATGCTGTGCCCTAATTATGTGTTAAGAAGCCGAGCCCTCCCTCCAGTCTATCTGCCTTGGTCCAGGCCTCAGAGGGAGTGAAGAACTGCTCGATTTGATCCCCTTCCCCACCACCATTCCCTTCTCCTTCTGTGTTGTGTCTCTTTAGATTGTAAGCATGAAGGCAGAGAACTGTCTAAGTAAATGATTGTATGTACAATGCTGTGTAAATTTACAGCGCTATATAAATAAAGGTTAATAATAATAATAATAATAATAATAATGTGTGTAAAATCAATTGATCATAGCCATGTAGTGCAATCAAGTGGTCCAACTGCACACTATCTTGTGAGCAGTGTAGAGTTCAAATTCCCAAGAAGCTTGTACCACAACACCCACGTAACATACGGAAATGCTCCTCATAAATGTTTATTAAGGAAGACACAATAAAAGAAAATGGCTTTTACAGAACTTTCACACAGATAAAACGGGGCCTGGATTGGTTCCAGGTTTTGTGTCTGCCACCCAACCATCAACTTGCTCTGTGGTTGTCCTGTGGGTGATGCATACATGTGACCTTGAAATGGCCTCCAGGGCAATCATGTGTTGGGCAAAGGCACCCTGAGAACTCGCTTCTTTACTAACTTGGGGAATAATAATGCAGCAATCCTTCGTTGATGCTGTGTCTGCAGATGCAAAGAGGTGTTTTAAAAGCGATGGATGTCAGTCTTATGGGCTTTTAGGGAAAATTGCAATTTATGGCATGTTAGGATAAACAGTTGGATTATATTTCTGAAAAACATGTTCCATCAGGTAAAATCATTGTGATTATAGGCTCTAGTAGTTTAAGCAAGGAAGTTATACGCTAAAAGGTTGAGATTGTAAAACACGTATGCTTCTGCTTAACTACTAATCCTTCTTTGTATCTATGTTGAATAAACTACAAGGTGTGTGTGTGTGTGTGTGTGCATTTGAGAGAGAGAGAGATCCTTGTCCTTCGCATGGAATAGTAAAAGCTTTGCAAGTTGTTTCCTCTTGATAAACAAAAACAGTACTAACTACTGTACTGATTTTCTTCAGTGTGTAATCATAACTGGCCTTTCTATTTTGCTTCAGTAGAAAATATGACTTAAAATTGGCTTATTTAATTGATCCCTTCAGGGAAAAATATTAATCACAAGCTTAACTATCAGTGAAATCAATGGGACTGAAAAATGCTTACCTTTGATTGGATTGCAGCTCAGTTTAATTTTTTCATGCTGTCCCTTCCATAGCATTTAAAACTTTATACCTTTGGTTGGATGAACAGATTTATGTTTATATTCCACATCAGTCACCCACATCTTTTGGCATTCCTGTGGCAAAACCTGTCTCACTTTGTGGGTAACCAGGTTTTAAAGAAAACAACTATTTTGTTACCTTAGAATAAAATAAAATAAAAGTGCTTGACAGTATGCTTCAATATTTTTCCCAGTGCAATCTATTCCATGTAAATGTTAAGGATCTGAAAAGCAAATTGACAAATATTTGAAGCAAAACAATATAACAACTTTACTGTATATTAAAAGTTCCTGTCAAGCAATTATTGCATGAGATCATGAGTGAGCTGGAAATATTTATTTTAGGATGAAAAGACACTTTGAGGCCCTTCATGTCTCTACATATTGTGCAAATAAGAAGCATGTGCCAAAGTCTTGAGTATAAGGTGAAAAATAATCCATCCAAATTATTTCATAAATAAGTAACATCCCTTGTGGAAAAGCACACATACTGCTGATTTTTTGTCTGTTTTTGCCTTTATTCAGTTCTTTGAGGTCCTTTTACAATTGCTATTAATGTAACAATTATTATTTTTAATCCACTTACTATTAACATATTTGTGATTTATTTTAAATGAAAATACTGCAAACTATTTCAGAAGGAAACAATTTTAGAAACACTACCCTATATAATGCAGCTTTCCCAAGATTTTTATGTTGGAAATAAGGCGGCCTTCCCTTACTATTTATGAAGTGAACTGTGGGGAAAAAAACCCAAAAAAACAATTTCCTTTTACCATTTCCCCTTTTAACCTAAATGTGTAAATTCTTCTGAGTTAACAGGTAAATGGCTTATTGTTCTAGCAGTATGTTTTACAGTTAGAAAAAACTGTGCCATTTTAGAAAGTTTACACTCAACATGCAAAATATTCATCCATAGTCACCTGTTAACATTGCATGATAATTTTTAAACTGTAAAAAAAGGGAGGGGGGAATGCGTGGCTAGAGAGGCATCAATGAAATATTTTGACTGTCATTTCTTTTTCAAAATCACCTTGTGCAAATGTTAAATCCTGTACAAAAGAAAACTCAATTTGTCTTTGTAAAGTTTATCCATAGCATGGAAAGCTACTTTTAAAAAGTTATTTACTGCTAATGTTTAAAGGCAAAAAGGGACAGTCAGTTACCATCACAATTCTGATTTTTAAAGTACAGTACTTCTTTGCTTTTTCATAATTCTAAAGTAATCACATAACTATTTTAAAAATCCCAATCAGAAGGCTACAAGCCACTGGCCTCTGGTAGAAAACACATCTAATTCCACCCTTTTAAACTATAAGTATGACCAAAAGTTACATTTACACCACAAAAAGGAGAAGGTGTTCCTTATTATGTTACAACCATAATGGAACTTAGTTATGCCTTATCTTCTACCAAAGGAATTAATTACAAATGGCTTATTTGTAACCTGTGGTTTCCAAGTTCTTAAGGTACTAGTTCCAGGGGCAGAGGCATATAACAAGTAATTAACTTCTTTGTTCTAAACTTTCCAGGTGCAATGTCGGGTGACAAGCTTGTTCTTGCATTTTCGGATTGCTGCCTCACTGCTGAATTCATGACCAAATTAATCCAAAGGGGTTTCTATTTCACTTGATTTCTTTCTACTGAAATTGACCAAAAGTTATCACATTTACTGAGTGTTGTTTTGGGCCGTACGTTACCTGGCGACAAGATTCTGTTTAGTTAAAAGCTAACTATTCTAGAGTGTTCTAAAATCTTCTCAGTGGAAAAAAATGAGCGCCGGTCCTTGTTTGTGTAAATTATTCCAGACGTTGTCTTTGTCTGAAATTTCTTCAGCCATTCGATTTACAGCTTAATAATAAAATGTAGAGATCTTGCTTCCCAAAAGAGTGCTTCTAGTACATATTAGCAATGTACTACAGTAAATTATTCTGCCATTAAAAATGCAAATGGACCTTGGTAACAGACTTTAAATTCTACCAGTGATATAAGTATTACTTTGCTTAGCTTTCCCGAATGAATTTCTGATGATGAAGTATATAATCAGTCCTTCACATCATATGTTTTTAATAGTCCTTGTCTCTGTCTTTAAAGCAGCATGGTATATGTCTGATAAAGCAACTATATTTAACTTACCTTCCAAGTTAACCTCTTGCCTGTAACTTATTGCATTTGTATTCATGAATTACTTATCAGACCAACCCTACAAAAGAAATTAAGCACCAGCAAAGACTGGGTGGCAGAGGGATATGAATTAATGAGAAACCTTATATATCTTCCAGTTTATTGGACAAAAGATATGCAAAGAATTTATAAATTTGGCAAAAATGTACTTGGTTTACCTCTAATTAATATTTGTTTACTGTGTTGAGATATTTTAGTACAGGATTTTTCTTGCTCTGAAAATTCTCCTTTGAGAGAAAATATTTTCAATGAAGCAAAGCATATTTTGGGAAAAATAACCTTATGTCTAGCTAATAATTAGCTTTTCATGCTTCTTGGCTGAATATGCTCTTAATAGGAGCAAGAAGAAACCAGATAATGAGTACTTGAAGTTGGTTCAAAGTATATTACAAGGGAAAAATATAACACACCAAGTTACTTAGCTCTAGCAAAAGAAAAGCTCTCCAAATACCCTGTATATTCACATACATATATTAAACATCTACTGTACTTCCACTTTGAAAACCTTTTCACAGAGAACTTTCTTTTGCAGTCTTAAAATAAATATTTCACAGATTTTAGTAACCTATGGCATGGCTTCTGTTTAATAGAAAGTTTCTGTATAAGGTCTGAAGGGACTCTTTAAGAATTGCTCTAGGAGACAGTTCTCTGCTAGGATTCCTCCTCTGATACTTTCGAGATAACAAAGGAAACTGTTATGGAATACAGTATGTGCCTTTTTAATTATTTTTGTTTATTTCATTTATATCCTGCCTTTCTCCCTGGAGGGACCCAAGACGGTACCCTGGAGGTATCCCCTTGATGAGTACCGGCTGGGCATTGCCTTTCATGCCATCTTGCTTAATGTTGAGCTGAAAAAAAATAACCTAATCTTTTTTAAAAAAGGAAACATGCCAAAAAAATAGTCACTTGCAACACTAAGCAAGTCTCAAGTTTAAGGAATGTTTTAGACCCCCGGAACTGGTCTCTTTCTTCCTCTTTTCCAATTTAATCTCCTGATCATCCCTCCTCCTCCTCCTCCTTCTTCTTCTCCATCCTCCTCCTCCTCCTACTTTTTTTAAATCCAGATTCTAACTTTCTGTATCCTAGAACATTTGAGAATCCAAGTTATTTCTCAGGAGTATCTCAGCAAAGTTGCAAGCCATGGAAATGCTGCTGTTTAAGAATCTCCCCATCCCAGTAATATCCCTCCTATTCTAATGAACAATTTGGGCAGCAATCCTATACACTGGGAATAATTCCCAGTGAATGCAACCATACAAGGGTGTGTATGTGTGCCATTTTGGTGTTAAGAACATGTTTTGCACCAAGAAGTTCCCAAATTCAATTCCCAACAGTTCCAGGTAGAAAACTGAGGGCAGCAGGAGGAAATATTCTCAACCCCAAACCTTGGAGAGCCGCTGCCAGCCAGTGCCAGTGAGACAACCCTTCATGGAATAATTCAGGAGAGGAAGCAGCTTCCAACATCCAAAGCCTGTCAAATGCGTGTGTGGATGCTTTTTCAACTTACACCTAACTGGCTCATTTGCTCCAGGGGTAGCCATATTGTCCATATAGTAAAGTACAATAAATTCAAAACTCCACAAAGCAGTAATAATTTTATGGGGCCAACCAAAATGCACAAAAGACATGTGACAAGCTTTCAAAGCTCCATTTAATTACTTCTTATATGCCCCTGTCCCCGAAACTACTAGCTTCAGAACTTGTAAACCACAGGTTACAAATAAACCATTTGTAATTAATTCCTTTTGCATTATATTTGCCAGATGGAGAAACTGGTGGAGCTTCAAAAGCTTGCTTTTGTGCATTTTGGTTAGACTCATGTGGTGCAGTGGTTTGAACCCTGGACTGCGATTCAGGAGACCAGGGCTTGATTCCCCTCTTGGCTATGGAAACCCACTGGGTGACCTTGACATTCTCTCAACCTCAGGAGAAGGCAATGACAAACCTTCTTTGAAGAAATCTTGCCAAGAAAATGCCATGATAGGTTCACCTTAAGGTTGCTGTAAGTCGGAAACGAAAGTGCACAATAAAAAAAAAGGGTCTCCCTGCTTTGTGAATTTTGGATGTTATTGTACATTCTTGGGATGTGTTTTAGGGAACCCTCTCTTCCTGAAAGGGGTGCTTGAGTGTATATAGAAAAGACATAGTTTTGTTAGTCTGGAAAAATCAGTATGCAAAGAGATCTTGTAGAACCTTTGAGAGCAACTGAAAGAAAGAAGCTGGCAGCATGAGCTTTCACTTGAGTCTGCTTGGATTTATGCAACAGCCTTCTTCCTGCCTTTGTCTCCCCAAAAACCATCCCTTTGTATACTTCATATGTTGTTGTTTTTGGATTCTTTCAAATGGGAGGAATTTCTCCCAATTCCGAATGGAGCCAATGCGGATTCATGTAAATTCACTTGTTTAGCGAATTTACCTGAACCCCTGCTCTGTTCGGAAGGCATTCGGAATTACTTCCCATTACCCGAAAATAACCCCCCCTTGCCCGAAATCGCGTGAGAAGCTTAAATTCGCAATAACGTTAAACCCATGATTGCATTCGGAGTGACTTCCCTTTTGCCCGAATTTGTGTGAGAAGCTCTAATTTGCAATAACGTGAAACCCCAGGATTGCGTTTGGATTGCCCTTGGATTATACTTCCAATTTCCCATGTCTGAAAGAGTCCTTTGTTTTTGATATTATTATTATTATTTACTTCAATTGTATTAAACTCTTCTCCCAGAAGGGACCAAAGGCAGCTCACACACACACACACACACACACATGTTAAAAACATCATAATAAAATTCAAAATAATTGAAATCATCTAAAAACATTATAAAAATTATATAAAATCCACTTGTCCCTCTACATTTGCGGTTTTGAGTTCTGCGGATTTGATTATTCATGGGTTTTATTAATATGTTTTCTCTAGGAATATCTCCGTCCTCCAGTGCCATTCTATGGTCAATGTCTGGCAGACATTGACCATAGAGTTGCCCTGGAGGACCCAGAGATTCCTAAAGAGGTGTCCTCTCAGATAAAAACATAGCATTTTTGTTATTTGCGTTTTTTCCACATTCACAGGGGTCTTGTGCCCCTAACCCCAGTGAATGTGGAGGAACGAGTGTATATACAAAAGTTAAAAGACTTAAAACACTCTCACGTGCCATAAAATGCAGAATTCAAAGACATAGCCATCTTAGTCTGGAAAACCAGTATACAAAGGGATCTTGAAGCACCTTTGAGACTCACTGAAAGAGAGAAGTTGGAAGTTGAGTGGAGAACCCCAAGACGGGATGGTGTATTGGTTTGAGCACTATTGTATACTTTGTAAAATTTGGCAAAATATTGTAAAATTTGGGGTTCTTCACTCCAAACATGCATCTATTGAAATCTCATGCTGCCAACTCTTCTCTTTCAGTTATGTTTCTAGAGGCCAGGGTTCAAATTCCGGCTGGATCATGGAAACTCACTGGATGATGCTGGGAAAGCCACATTCTCTCAGCTTCAGAAGATGGCACAAAACATGACAAGAAGAAACTCTATAGCAGGGTGTCCTTAGGGTCTCCATAAGTCAGAAAAGACTTGAAGGCTACTTAAGCTCATGCTACCAGCTTCTTTCTTTCAGTTAGGGGGCCGCAAGATCCCTTTGCCTTGTGTGTATGTATGATGGGGGGGGGGGGGATAATAATAATAAGACGCCAACTCCAGGGAAAGGCTTCCTCTGTGGCTTTGTGGTTGCTGTTGTGTGCCTTCAAGCTCCTTCCAATTTAAAGCGACCCCAGGTGACCCTATGCTGGGGTTTTCTTGTCAAGATTTGTTCAGAGAGGGTCTGTTGCTGACTGCCTTCCCCTGAGGCTGAGAGAGTGTGCCTTGCCCAAGGGCCTTCTCTGTGGCTTTGTGGTTGTGTGCCTTCAAGCTGGACTTATGGCAACCTTAAGACAACCCCATCCCCGGGGTTTCCTTGGCAAGATTTGTTCAGAGGTTCATGGTACGCCTTTGGCATGTTTTACTTTTGTAGTTTACTATAGAGGTTTATCACACTAGAGGGCAAACAGGATTTAAACAGGAATTAAACAGGAAATGCCTTATGTTTAACATAGGGCATTTCCTGTTTAATTCCTGTTTAAATCCTGTTTGCCCTCTAGTGTGATAAACCACTTTAATAATAATAATAATACTTCAGGGGAGGTCTGCCATGGCCTTCCCTTGAGGCTGAGAGAGTGCGCCTCCCCCAAAGGGTTCCTAGAGTGTGCCTCACTCAAAGTGTGTCTTTGTGGTTGTGTCCCTGTCTTCAAGCCCTTTGTGTCTCACTCAAGAGCCCCTTATCGTGGTGTGTTTCCTTGCCAAGATTCCCTCAAGAGATGTCCTGCCATGGCTTTCCCTTGAGGCTGAGAGAGTGTGCCTCCTGGGTGCCTTTGTGGTTGTTGTGGTGTTGTGTCTCTTCAAGCCTTTTTCCAGCTTGTGTTGTCAGGATTACTTCAGAGATGGTCTGCCATGGCCTTCCCTTGAGGCTGAGAGAGTGTGCCTCACCCAGAGAGGCCTTTTTTGGTGCCTTTATGTGGCTCTGTTTCTTAAGAGACCCTTATCATGGAGTTTCCTTGTCAGGACTCCCTCAGAGATTGGGGGGGGGGGGCTCCCCTTGAGGCTGAGAGAGTGTGCCTCCCCCAAAACAGTTCCTAAAGTGTGTGCCTCATTCAAAGGCCTCCTGGGTGTTTTTGTGGTTGTGTCTTGTGGCTGTGACTAGTCTCCAAGCCCCTTGTGTCTCACCCAAAGACCCTTATCATGAAGTCCTTTGTCAGGATTCCCTCAGAGATGGGGGGCCTCCCCTTGAGGCTGAGAGAGTGTGCCTTCCCCCAAAACAGTTCCTAGAGTGTGTTCCTCACTGAAAAGTGTGTCTTTGTGGTTGTGCCTCTTTGTGTCTCGATCATGGAGTTCCCTTGCCAAGATTACCTCAGGGAAAGGTCTGCCACGGCCTTCCCTTGAGGCTGAGAGAGTGTGCCTCACCCAGAGAGGCCATTTTTGGTGGCTGTGTCTCTTAAGACCCTGATGGAGGGACATGGGGGACATGGGTGTGTGTGTGTTGTGCATATGTGTATATTTGAGGGCTGCATCCACACTGGAGGGATAACCCGGTTTGGTCCCGCTTTAACTGGCTTGGCTCAAGGCGATGGGATTCTGGGAGTTGGAGTTTGTTGTGGGCCCAGAGCGGAGCGAAAGCTCCGCTCTGGGCCCCACAACAAACTCCAACTCCCAGAATCCCATCGCCTTGAGCCAAGCCAGTTAAAGCGGGACCAAACCGGGTTATCCCTCCAGTGTGGAAAAGGAGGACTGGGAGGAGCAATTAAAGGAGGCCGGGCCAAGGCCGGCAGCAGCAGCAGCGCCACCGCTGTCGTCGTAGGAGAGAGAAGGCGGGGGGGGGGCTTGTCTTCTTCTTGTCCCTCTGGTGCTTTTGGGCCTCCTTTTTCCTCCCTCCCTTCCTTCCCTCCTTCCTTCGCCACCATCCAAGAGGAGGACTAGGCTCCCCCTGCTTTGATATTTATTAATAGTCTCTCCCTCTCTCTCTCTCTCTCTTCTTCTTCTTGAAACTGACGTCATGCCTGGAGGAGGAGGAGGAGGAGGCTGGTGGTGCTGGAGGTCCTGACAAGAAGCGAGCATAATCACAACAACAACAACATTTTATTTTCTTGATATATTTCAGACGCCAAAAAAAGGACGCCTCCAGTCCTCCTCCTCTCTCTCTATTTTTTTTTTTGGGGGGGGGGCTTGTTAGGTTTCCTCTTCTTCTTCCCCTTCCCTTCCTTCTTCCCTGGCTCTTTTCCTTTCAATATTACAACAATATTTGATCATTATATATATATATATATATATTTATATATGTGTGTATATATATTTCCCCCCCTCTGTCCATCCGCAGAAGGGGCGAGAAGCCAAAAAAATAGGGGGGGGGGGGAAGAAAGGACCCCTAAACCAAATTTCTTAATAATTTCCTAAAAGCAGATTATTTCTCTCCCCCCCCCCGTCTCCCTTAACCCTCTTCTTTTCTTCCTTCTCTTTTCTCCTTCTCTCTTCTCCATTAACCCCCTTTCTCCCTCTCCATTGACCTCTTCCTTTCTTCCTTCTCTTTTTTTCCTCCCCCTCCATTAAACCCATATTCTCCCCTTCTTTTCTCCCCTCCCTTAACCTCCTTTTCCCCCTTTTTAACCCCTTCTTTTCCTTCCCCCTTTTCTCCCCCTCCATTGACCCTTCTTTTCTTCCTCTTCTTTTAACCTTCTTTTTCTTCCCCTCCATTAACCCCCCTTTTATCTCCCTCCTTTTCTCCCTCCCTATAAACCCCCTTTTCCTTCCCCTTCTTTTCTGCCCCTCTCCATTCAAACCCTCTTTTCTTTCCCCCCTTCCTCCTCCTCCTCCTCTCTCTGCTTTTCCTCCTCCTTCCTTCCCTCTTTCCCTCCCTCTTTCCTCTTCTTTCCCTCCTTCTTCCTCCCTCCCTCCCTCCTTCCTTTGGGTGCTTTCTTCCACCTCTTTCTTCATCCAAAATAATCCAAGATCAACTCTTCTTGCAAACAACAGAAAGACGGTTCATGGCTCAGGCGACAGTTCCACCATCTTTCAAGCTGCTGCGGTTATTATTATTATTACTACTACTATCATCATCACTATTATTATTATTGCTGGTTAATCAACAGGTAAGGGGGGGCTGCTGGAGGGTGAGCTCCAGGGAAGCTGGGAAGGGAAAGAAAGGAAGAAAAAGAAGGGCTGTGTTGATGTTGTTGTGGGGAGGGGAGTGTTAACACCTTGTGTATCAATGGGTTGTTGTGGTTGTTATTATTATTGTTGTTGGGGGGAGTGTTAACACCTTCCTGAGCCTTTGCTGCTGCCTGGTGTGGGGTTTATTTTTGTGTGTATGTGTATCTCTCTTTTCTTGCATTGAGTAGCTGTGCAAGTGAGAGGTCTTGGTGTGTTTGTGTGTGTGTGTTTTGGATTGGAAATGGGGCTGAGTTTGTATCTTAAAATGTGCATTTCTCCCTCTCTATCTCCCCCTCCCCTCCATTTATGCAATGAGATGAGAAGTCAATATGTCTCTCTCTCTTTCTGTGTGTCTTTTGGGTTGGAAAAATGGGGGTACATTAAAAAGTAGGGATCATAAAAGGATAAAAAAAAGCAAGAGCTTCAGTTTCTTATTAGGAAATGTTGGGCAGTGGGCTGGGTACTTGGAGATGATGATGATGGTGTTGTTTCAACCAGTTCTCCTCCTTTTCTTCCTGGGCTGGTTTTTTTTTGGGGGGGGGGAGTTGTTTCAAAACCATGTGTTGATCCTTAGAAAAGAATAAAAATAAATGGGCAACTTGGAAAAAAACTTGCAGTAGTAGTAGCCCTCTTTGGTGGAGTCAGCAGCAGCAGCAGCAGCAGCAGGGGTCAAGTTCAGCAGCCGAAGAAGGGAAGCCCTTCCCCCTTTTGCCTCCCTCCCCAACAACAACAACAACAACAAGAAGGGAAAAAAATATCCCCAAACCCAACAACTTCTAAAGCTGTTGGTGTCTCTCCTGACTCCCTTTCTCTTTGATTTTAATCCCCTCTTTAGGTAGTTGTGTGTGTGGCTTTTCTATTTTTGCAAATATTGCATCCCATGTGCAGTTCCTCATCTCTCCTCCTCCCTCAGTTTTTAAAATATTTTTTTCCCTTGCAAACCTCTGAAGCCTTTTACACACTTTTGAATTGCTCTTGGAAGAAGTTTTCTCCTTCTTCTCCTCCTCCTCCTTTTTTTAAAATGGGGATCAAAGCAGAAAGTCCAGCCTTAGCTGCCAGACCATCATGAAAAGTAGTAAGTTTTGAGTTTTTGTTTTATTTCTCCCCAGGGAGGGGAGGGTATTCTCTGTGTCTAACTTCTGGGGAGGAAGACAACAAGAGAAGGATGATGGATATGGTCAAGGGTAAGACTTTATATAATGATGTGGGGGGTTGGGTGGGATTTTCAGCTTGGTCTCTTTCTCCTCTCTCTCTCCAACAGCTTGAAAATGTGACACACACACACACACACACACACTGGTCTTTGAAAAGAGTGAGGAACTTTCCTCTCTTTTCAAAGGCCAGGAGGCTGTGTGCACAGTTAGAAGTTATTTTGTCCAGCTCCCAGTCATTGCTTTATATCCTCTCCTCCCCCACAACTTGCTTGCATTTGGGATGTGTGCGACAGACAGGGTTTCTCTGCCCTTCATCCCCTTTTAAAGAAGTGAATGAATGAATGAAGATCTGGAAACTTCCTAATTCTTTAGGAAGGGAAGATTGCTAATAACAATGTGATCCACAAAGTAAGGGAAAGGAGGCTGCAGAGGTTTTGTTATTAAAACATTTCCTTCCTTTTTTGGGGGGGGGGGGGGTGACAGGGGTCCTTGACACTTATGGGGTCTTCCTGCTCCCCCATTTCTGCTTTTGATTTTAGAGAGATACTTCATAGCACTTCCTAGGATTGACTTGTGCTCATTTGGTCAGGAGAATTTCCCTCTTGAGGTCTTGGTAGCTTTCAGTGAGTAGGTTTGCTTGTATTTATATCTGTATCTATATCTGTACCAGGGTCTATATCTATAGCTAGAATTTCTTCTGGTAAATAAGGTGTTATTTAAGAGTTTTAAGACCTGTCAGATTTTTTTTTAAAAAACAAAGAGGAAGACTTAGCCCGTAAAGTGTAAGCCCCTATTTTATTTTCCCACCAACACATGTCAGACTTGAATTTCATTCGTTGAAGGGGGGGGGGGGGGGAGAAAAAGGAGAAAAAATTCAGAGGCCAAATGAGAAAAGTAAATATGAGGCAGTCCTCTGAGGAACTGAGTCCTCATTCACCCTGTTGCCAGTGACCAAAAAGTTTTGAACAAAACTGGAGAAAGTATGATTAAGGAAAAAGGGGATTAGGAAGGGGCATTGATGCCTAATATGTACACTTCTAGCACATTGTTGATGGTACAACTTGTTAATGTCAATAATAAAATACGTGATGATGAAGATAATAATAACCATAAAGGGGACTTCTGGACTTCTGGGATGTTTCTTGCCAGACTTTTGTATGATGCTTGTTTGAAGAAGGCCGATAGCTTATTACTATTATTTATACCCCCCTCTCCACTGTTAAGAAATGCTCCTAGTGTATTGCTGTTGGATGCTTCGCCAACAGTTCTGTTGACATATTTGACTCGTAAAAATATTTTATAAAATGTAACATTGATAAGGTAGGAAGCGGAGTTACGAATATGAAGTGCAAATTAATGATAAGAGTTAGTTCCTTATGAGTTCCCTATGATGACAAAACAACTATAAAAGTTTACAGTAGTTCTTTCTGAACAGAAGGCCATGCCGGTCTTCACGTTTGCAGTGCATCCATTAGGCGAGAAAAGCTTTTCAAATATTTCATCAGAGTGACAGATTCAAAATATTAGCAAAAGTGGACTGCTGTGAAAGTTAAAAAAGTTCCCTTGCTCCTGAGAGTAAATGCAGGGCTTTCATGAGAACACCAACTATTTCCTGTAAATCGTGATGCTGACAAAACCGTCTGGAAATGATATCAACATTTTGCAAGGCTTTTTTGAAAAACGTCTGTAGTGAAAGTTTGTTACAGAGATGGCTAATCCAAACAAATGGAGGACCTCAGTTTTTTTCCCTCCCTTTAAGAAAAAGGCACAGTGGCTTTCCTGTTTTTTTTTTTTTTAAAAAAAGATATAAAATTGGTTAAACTGTACATTATAAGTTATGCATCATTATTTCTACTATTATGCAGCTGAGTAGCTAAATATTCAGCTTTTGAGTGTCTTATTCACAACTTACAACGTATACGATTAAGTGTAGAGCTGTTATTTAAGAGGGAATTTTGTTTACAGTGCACTGATACTTTTCTGTGTGTGTGTGTGCGCGTGCCATAATGAAGAAAATAAACTCATTTTTATGGAGCCTGAGTGTTTATCGTTATACCTTAATGAAAGTTCACGATTGTTTTCAGCTTCCATGTCTTTGGTTAGGATAGAAAATGTTTGGGCCTCACGATGTATATTTTCATTTGAGGAATATAAGCTGTTCTGGTGATGATTTACTCTGGAATAGCCTGAAGAAGTTCACAGTTACTTCCCCCAAAGTAGCCAGTTGTATAGCCTACTGTTTGAAGTCTGAGTGGATAAATTTCACCATTTTTATCAGTTTTTAATTTCATTTATTGTCTAAAGTACACACTAGTAACATCAGGTCTTTGTGGGATAGTACACTGCAAACTTTCTAACAATAATGCACACAGTGTTGTGTGTGTGTGTTTTTAACAGAATGAGGGTTTATGTATCTATGAAATAATGTGCTGTACTCCTTGAGTATAGCTATGATCCCACAATATAAAATTTAATATATCATTTTTGCAGTATAAGTCTTAGTGGTTTTATCAGGAATAAGTAATTACTAATATACTCTTGAGTAAGCGTGTACAGTACTGCAATCTTAATAAATCTTTTACCACATTCTGTATTTGCTGTGTAATTATTCGCAAAGAATGTATATGCATGTAGACTATTTGCATATCGTAGCTCTGTTAATAGAGACAGTAAAAGTTTCTGCACTTCTTGTAGAATTGCTTCTTACAGTAGTAGCTGCTTGTTGAATTTCAGCATTCAGACTATAATTTGTTTTTCATACTGACTGAAACTGTTAGGGAGTGCCTTGTGTTTTCTGGTCATTAAGGCCACATTGACTAATTACTTGTTGATGTTAAGGTGTGAAGACACTTGCTGTGTAGAGCCATTTTTGGAAATGGCTATACTGTTAGTTATAAGTGAATCTCCAAAAACTAGTTTCAGATATGTCCTTTCCGAAAAATATGTATGAAACCTGAAAACATGGTTTTCACCATTCCTATACATCATCAGTAAAAGTTTCAGCGTCGGTCTGTATGTGTCTGACTGTATCGGGCTGATCTGTTACAGGTAATATTACTAACTGAACCCTTATCAGATATTACCTGTATCCCTACCGACAAGGTTGATTATCTTAAAAACCTGCTGTATCACACCTATCCTAATTACAAGGTTTATGGTGAAATATTCAAGGTCTATGGATAAACATTTAGAGCATGTCTAGCTGGTAAAAGTTTTTTGCAGAAAAGCCAAGTGGGGATTAATACCAGTTTGTTTCAGTTCTGTCAAAAAATGCAGAAACCGATAGGTCATGATTTTAGAACTATGTAGATGGATTTAAGCTAATATGAATTGTCGAGACTTACTTTTCCCGTAATGGGGTTGGGATCAGGGTGTTGGTCAAATTATTGACTTCAGACAGCAATATGTTCTGATGTTCAGATTTTTGGTTAGTGTATAAAATGAAGCCATTCATCCCAGCAGACTGACAATTTTCCAGTTTGTGTTTGCTTTTGCTTAATTTAGTTTCCTCAAGACAACTGGTGAGGTAGTTTGGATTTGTGTTTTTGGCAGTCCTAGGTAGAACTTGCTGTGCCAAATACTGTACCTCACTGTTCAAAATATGGATGATTAAAATGAGCCTTATACAAATAAAAAAATTTTTTTTTGAGAGAGAGAAATACAGGAAAGTATTTTTTGGCTAGTTTCACCCTTTTCAGGCTGCCAGGTAAAAAGAAAGGCTTAAACTCCCCCCCCCCCCCAAATTATAAACACTTGGGTATGGCCTTGACTCCGCTAAAGCATTTCAGATGATTTAGTTGTCTAACCATACATTGGTGACTTCCCCATATTTCAAAGATACATACATAGATGCTTTTTTGAGATTACTGTTAGAAACATAAGCTTTGTTACATTCTTCTTCCTTCCTTATTTCAGTAGCACACCAGAATGAGTAAAATTAATCTAATACTAATCCCACAAATTAATTCTTTATCATCCCACCTAATCATTTTATGATTGTACCCATAGTTGAATGATCTAATGATTAAAGCTTGAACATTACAAGCTAATAATTACCTTAAAATACCACTGATTACTGACCACTGGAGAAGTTAATAAGAGCATACCTGTTGCACATTTTTGTTTCTCTGTGAAGATAATGTTTTATATCGAATAGTGGTTTATTTAAAAAAAGAAAGAAAGGAAAGAGGGCATTATTAAAACCTGTATCATGCTTTTTGAACTTCTTATGTACTGTTAAAATAGCTATGATAAAATCTCCACCCAAATATAGGCTGTTTTGATAGTTCTGTCATTAGCTTCAGTGCAAGATAAGAAGCAAACCGATGGTTGTTTTATTCTATTGATTCTGACAACTTTTAAAAAATAGGATATATAAACCAACAAAATTTTAGTCCTTCAATTTAAGACAGTTAGCAGCATTACCTAGCCCAGAACTATCTGTATTTCATCAGAAGTAGTATCTAGTGTGTATATTATGATTTACTCCCAGGAAATGGTGCATGTGATTGTGTTGTTTGGCTGCAGTGCTATCTAGTGTGAAGAAGCTTATTTAGGAATAAGAACTGTTAAATTTATTAGGACTTACCTCAGGTAGGTCAGCCCAAGACTTCAGCTCCTATACACGCTTACTTGGGAGTAAACTTCATTGATAATGTGGTTGCAAATTGACATATATAGAATTGTACTGCAGATCCAAATAACTATCAGTTTGAGCTAATTCACAATGTAATTAGATTTAAAATTATTAGTTCTAAACCTGTTTACTGCATGTTCAGTTGTATGCCTTTCTGTTGTATCTGGTAATAAGGAACTTTGACTTCAGCGTGATTTGATCAGATCAAAACTGGCTAGTGGAGTCAAGGATCAAGATGAGATAAAGCACCTTATAAGAATTTAAAATAGTTCAAGCATTGTGTGATGAATGTTTACCAAAGATGCAACAGGATTTGAATTTTAGAATGACTTTTGCATTAATTTATAATATCTGGTGGAAAGCTATCTGCCTAAGGGTACCGGCTGATGCTAGTTTGGCCCTAAAGTGGTTTTCTTCCGTCTTGATTATTTAAATGATGCTGTACTGTGAAAGCTTTCACTCTATAGCCCAGTGTCTCACATTTAAGCATTTTTAAAAAGGCAGTATACAACCAGATGCTATTCCACATATCCTGACCCCCCCCCCCCCCCAAAACCCTTTAGTTTGGAATTTGGAAGGAAAATAGATCTCAAAGTGGCATTGGGGCATAGCTGCATGGTTGGGGGGAGCATGAGAGCATTACGTCCCCCATAAAAAAACCATCTCTTCATGAAATTTACCTGCAGTCTCCACATTTCTAACATTGCAGTAACCTGAAACTTCAAATAAGAATTTAGAAATACAATGTAGGCATCCAAAGAAAAGGGGCCGGCAAAATGACCAAGGAAATGTGAAAACGGCAAATGAAAGAGTTCTAGGTGTGAACAGTTGTCAGTGTTTCACTCGCAGCAACATTAGAAATTTGGGAACTGAAGGAAAATTTCATTTGGGAGCAGCATTTTTATTTGGTGGGCAATGCTTTTAATTTTACACTGTGCTCTAATGTCAGTTGTAGGAAAGTATAGTTCTCATAATTTTAGTCCAATTATCTGCTCATTCCCACTAGTTTCCAGTTGCCTAGTTTGTAGCCTATTCCGTAGTCTTCATGTGTGACCAAATTACTTCTGGCTTGAGAGGTCCATATAAGCGGCAGCTACCTTGCCAAGTTAGATGAAACAGAACTGTCATATTCAATACTTTCCTCACCGTGTATTACAAATTCAGCATGATTTTCTGTATGCTTCATTAACCGTGCACATGGAGAGTTTCTGCTCTCTCTGGTAGCCCACTCTATAGTGTCCCATAAATTTCCTATCAAACCTATGTGTGCATGTTGTAGCATACAAATCATCCTGTAAATACAGGATTCTTCTGTATCTGAAGAAGATTATCCATTAGTGATTGTAATATGAATGTGTATACACACATATGCACACTAAGACATGTATGTGGAACTTGGGTGATATCTGTTGCTAATTTCTGAAGACGACTCTCGTTGTTTGAGAACTCTGTGAATTATATTAAAGTTTCTTGCTCATTTTATTTGTAAGCATCTATAAATTCATTCACTGATTCCAAAGCTGTTGGGAATCAATGGAATTTCCTACATGAGAAGTATTCTTTTGCCCCTTAAACACGGATTTACTTTTCTTCTTCCACTGAAATTTATTTAAATAAAAATATTTAATTTTCGTAAATGTAACTAGCTGTTTTTAAAACTTGCACTAGACTCTTTACAAGAGGCTAGACACCTTTCCCTGGTGGTTTTATTTATACAAGAAGGAAACTTTCCCCCTCTCTCTTTCTCTCTTATGATCTCTCTCTCTCTCTCTTGTTTTCTTTAAACCGTCTGACGTAATGCCAAACTTTGCTTTAAAAGAACAGACAGAAGTAATTGGTAGCTTTTAACTTTTAATAATGTTCTGGATTGGTTTTAGTGGCCTAACTGCCATTAAAAAAAAAAAATCTTAAGAAAAACCAAGCTGGAAGTCTGAGGAAGAAAGACCCTTTTGATGCAGTTACTTTTATTCTTGTTTTTAATCAGTTATTATTATTATATTTTTTAAAAAAGGTTTTCTTACTAAGCTGTGCTTGAACTTCTACAAATATAATCTGCAAATACTGGTGAATTTTAAGTTATGATAACTTAGATTCATTGAAAAAAGAGCAGATTCTCCGCAAAGTTTTGAAACTTATTATCATTCTTTTCTTCCGTCCCTCATTCCTTCTTCATATTTCAAAAATCAATTCATCTTTGGAATAATAATTGTGATTCACAGATCACTTAGTAATTTTTTAAGACAAAGATGTCGGTGGATCTGTTTATATCTATTAAGGTAAGGCAAAAAAAAGTAAACATAAGCAATGGAATAGCACAGCAAAGAGTGATCAGTCTGTTTTCAGTTAACCAAAAAATTAACAAAAATAATTAAAAATGAACCCATTGTTGCTTCATTCTGTTGCTGCTTCTTTTATACCCCTTTTGACTGTATGACTATGATGCCTGCTAAGAAGGGGAACAGTCAGTGATTCATAGTATGCTGTATATGACGGTAATTATAGTTTAAACCTTTAAAGCCTAGTATTTGCTTTATCATCTTTGCCGTCACATTTCCCATTTCTATTCCCAAGTTAGACTTTTCACACCCATGGGACTTTCTGTCTGTAACTAGATTAGGCAAGAGATGTCTTGGTGAAGTTGATGCTGGTGCGACTTCATAAGCTGGCAAACTTCAGAATCTCTCAAAGGGCAAGTCAGCTTTTGCCAGTTTTTCCTCCCTTTAGGGGAGGTACTCCACCTAGTCAGGGGACCCCACCCAAAGGAGAGAACTATAATTCAGTGGCACAACTTTTTAAAATGTCAGTTCTCCCTACGGTTCAAATCCTAGACATGTCTCTCGCTTTTAAACTTTCATTTCAGCATCATGCTATTCAAGGATTTTCTCATCTGTAGATGTTTTGTGTTGGACTGTTTCTTGTAATTTGCGCTTGAGGGAAAAATGCATTTCGATGTGTGACTTGAAAAATGGATGTATCCCTGGCATGTAGTTGTTGTGGAATAATTGAGCCAACATTTTTTTTTGAACTTCTGCAATAAAATTATATAGCTAGGAATCTTTCATTATGAATCTGTAATCTTCAAATGCTCATCTCCTCCACTGTTAATACAGAATATGCTAATATGTTTTGTTCAATAGTATCATGATGTACCAGATATTTGTAGTGAATGAGTTGTTTAAGTCAGTTTACTAGCATTACGGTGATGTAGCAAAATTGTATAATAAAGTGTGTGATGGTTTTGAGGGTTGCACTAGGATTTTGGGAAACCAGGGTTTGAATCCCCGTTTGGGTGTAGTAACCCTCCTCTCCGTCTTAGAGGTGGACAATGGCAAAAATCCTCTGAAGAAATCGTGCCCAGAAAACCGCATGATAACTTTTCCTTAGGGTTGCCATAACTCAGAAATGATTTGAAAGCACATGAAAACAACAAAGGAAAACTATTTGATTCTGGTACTGTAAATTAACTAGTTTATATACCATATGTTTATCAATTTTGATACAGAAATATTACTTAGTACCCAATACTAAGTTGGAATCCCGGCGTGATCTGATGGAGAGGCGGGAAATAGAAATAAATTTTATTATTATTATTTGAATTTTTTAAAAAAAGAGTTTATTTGATTTGGTTTTGAATCTCCTTTTACCAAATAAAACTTGGAAACCTTCCAGTTACCAAATTGGTACCTTTCACATGATTGCATAGATAATATCAAAGTAACTTACACTGTAATAGTGAAATACTATACTTGGAAACTGTCTGTGTATGTACGTTAATAGAATTTAACTGGAATTCTTCCCATGAGATTGAATATAGATTGTTACTGGTATTCCAAGTTTCTTTTTTTTATGTATACATATATAATTTAAATTTCTCGCAATAACAGGGAAGAAAAGGTGGGATAACCAATCTTCAAAGCTTGTAGCACAGATAATGCTTGCCATTTTCCAGCTTTTAAAGTTCATTTGTGTAGCTCAAAATTTTGTATGTGGAAGATGATGTAAAAAGTTAATCAATTGTGTTTATGTTCCTCTGCAAGATTTACTTAAATACTATGTTTCAGTTTTGCCTCAAACCATTTCAAACTACCTCTGGCCAAGGAATCTACCATTTCTGGGTTCCTGAGAGATTAAGTATGACAGTTTCTATTATATAATGAACAGCAGTATTGTTTGAACAAAGGTAACATATTTTGATTTGTGTACTTTCCCCCCCCCTGGCTGTTGGCAGCAGTATTTCTCTAAAATGGGGAGTGTAAATATCTGAATGGGTTTCAAGCATATAGTGCAGAAGGCGGTGAGTCTTTAAATCTCTGCATCTATCGTACCTAGCGTGCAGGTATGTACGCAGGACATACAGTAGATTTCACTCTAATCTGCCCATACATCTGTCCCCGTGGCCCTTCTGTGTACATATATGATGTGGGTTTTCTTTTGTGTGTGTGTTCTCTATTGAACTGAATGACTGAATTGATGAATTTATATCCTGCATATCTCCCGAGATATAGGATTCAAAGCGGCTTGCAATAATTTAAAAAGATCAAGCTGAAACATTAATTTGCAAAAGTTAAAAAATAATTAAACAACTAACAACAATTTTAAATTTTGTAGTACATAAATATTCCTGGCCCACTTTTTAATGAAGGCTGCAAGTATACAATGTATGTCTTTCATTTTTTTTAAAAAAAGGAGCAACCTTGCCGTTGGAAAATACCATAACGCTAGCCAAGCTGGCATATATCAGTGTTTACCCCATCACTATTGCAATGTGATAATGTGTGAATTCTATTGATACCCTATAGAAGTCAGTAGCAAACACCTGACTGATTTTAATACTGTTAGATCGTTGCCTTAATTGGTATGATTTTGGGGCCAGGAAGAACATAGATGTAGCATTATTTTAAATGTTCAGTACAAATACACTTAGATATCTTAGGAAGGTTCATTGCTCTGATCTAAAATGGTCTTTTCAGAAGAACATGGCAGCTTGTCATTCTCCTAGCTGTGATGATATTTAATATTTTCAAAAGTTATTTTTTACTTCATGACAACACCACAAAGGTATGTATGCAAATCCGTAGGCAGTGATTGACTAAGGAAATAGTAATAACAATAAGAACAACAACAATAATATACACATTTATATATCAGTAGGGGCCTTAATCTCCACAAATATGCTTTGGAAATAGAAACAGGTAATTTAAAATTATGACTTATGTGCCTAATGTACAGAACAGGCTGGTTTGACAAGTAGGCCATTGCTCAGCTTTGACTCAACCCATTACTTTTTAAAATAGATAAATTCTCAGCCTCTGACCCCTTCAGGCAAAAATCTGTGACTGTTCCCCATCACCCTGAAGGTCAGATAGCTGAGTCTCCACAGGATAAATGGAAAGAGTAAGTTCCCGAATGGATGGTTCTCCACAGGCAAATTCTGCCTCCCTAACTCCAGATGTTCAGAATCCTGGGCATCCCTAATAATTATAGGAAGAAAATGTAGCACCCTCTGTGTATATGCTAAATATGTTCTTTCATCAAATCTAACATTACAGTGATCGGATTTTAATGACTTTGGCCTTTGAGCTAACTCTAAAGAGTAGTCAGTATTATGCTGGGACTTGTATATTCTATACTTTCCAGTAACTGGATGTAATTTAATCCTTTGGATTCCAGCTAAACATATTAGAGGAGTGTTACAGTTTGGGGATGGTAAATCTCATGCTTCTTGCCATATGAAAATAAATTAGACTAAAAGACACTAACAACATAGATCACAGTTGTACATCATAATAGAGCATTCTTTGGTTTGAATTACTTGTTAGTATATTTTTGGATTGCTTCTCTGGTAGATGCACAGATTTGTCCTCGTAAGCAATTTTTTGTGTTCTGTTGTTGTTGTTGGCTAATTTTTTGTTAGTTCTACTTTGCTTTGTGTTGGCTTTATGGGTCAGAGACCTCCAAGAGTCCTGATCATCAATAGCCCTGGCTTTGCAAATCGGATCTTGCAAATTCAGAGCCGTGGCTTTCTTGATTGAATATTTCATTTATGTTCTGAATAATTCCATTCTGTCATTGGACAGCTGAAATGTCAGATGCTATAGTACATTTATAAAGTACAGTATATTTTTGCAGAGTAGTGTAAAAGCATTTTAAAAACCCCACTACAGTGATTTTGTACAGGCACTGTTTGTGGGGTTAGTTAACAAACATTATTCTTGGAACTAAGGAACATAAAACAAATCGCTTGTTCACAAAATCATCCTGTAAAGTCTTGCACAAATTGAACTAGAAATATTGATCAATAAAATACCAACAAGATGCTATTTTAAACAAAAATCTGAAATTCAGCATTAGCTGAACTTTCAGCGACACTCCTATTAAATTCTTATTTAATCTGAAAGGGATAAAGTAAAATAGTGACCAAACTGATAATTCCACTTGTATTTTCTTACCCATAGTTTTCCTTGTACACTAAAGTGGTGCATGTTAAATTTTACTACCAAGGAAAAGCTATTGTTACTGTGTAGTGTGAAAGGTGGTCACACCTCTCTCTTTTTAAAACACATTGACAATAATGAACCATGCTTTTTCTTTATTTCCCCCCCCCCCCCAAAGTTTCCCCTCTGCAGTGGTGGGTGGCAAGTCCTGTTTATTTATATTTTTATGGCGTGCTTAAACATAGTAGCCATTTTAGTTCTGTCAAGATGAAATTATCTGACTTTTTTTTAAATGTAGGTACCATTCCCTCATCTGCAAAGTATGCTAAATCTTTTGCAGTCTCTTTTTGCTTTTCCATTTTTATCCCTGCTTTTCCCCCATGCCAATGGCTTTTTCCTGCTGTATGTATATGTTTAAATACAGAACACATCTCTTCTAAAAATATATGCAAATTAAATTCCCTGTTTTACACTATGTATATATATGTGTGTGTGTGTGTATTCCCTAATTGTTGTATATTATACATATGCGTGCACGCACGCACGCACACACACACACACACTGATGCTTCTTCATATATATAGGTTTCAGGAATCAGTGTTTCTTTTTTGCTTTAAGACTTTAATGACTTTAAAATATTTACAATACTGTGATGTAATGACAATTCTGCTGCAGTTACTAATGGGCAGGGAAGAGACTGAGAAAAGGAAGGACTTCATATCCAACTCTTACAACTGTGCAGCTTACCACTTACATACTGTGACTATTTTTCTAAGGTCTTTCAGAATGGGGTGTTTGTCAACTCAGAAGAAGATTAGAAGTCTAGGCAGGTATTCAGTTTGCTTCATTTGTTTTAAAGCTGTTTACAGCATTAGGATAGAAGAAATAAAAGGGTAATGAATTGAGTGGTTAGGCTTGATTTAACTGCCTGAATTATTTTGGGAAAGAGAACGGAAGGGTGATCAAAATAGTTTTGCATGGAGATAAAATTTACTAACATGATTTAAGGTTTGTTCGACTTACATTTCACTGAAGAAGACCCATCAACTGAATGTTGACTTCGTTGAAGATCGTCATCAATTGAAAGTTTACGTGGATAGAAGGGTATTTCCCAACAGACTGGTCAGGACAGGTTCGGAGGTATGCTTGATTTTTTTGGTGACTACTCCCTCTAGATCGCCATCCATTGGCTGTCACTTATAAACAGTGATGAAAGTGCTTTATATAGTTTCCTGGGACTGTCTTAGAATTTTCTAATAGTCTGCTTTTATTGGTTGCTTTGCACTTTTTATTATTGATGATAAATGGCCTGTCAGATGGTTTCCTGGTTGATTTCTCTTAGGTGATGTATCTGACTTTTGTTAGTTTCTTGTACATCATATGTATCATTGTAGACCCGGGGAACTCGTTTCAAGGTACTTAGTGGGTGAGTCCTTGATTTTAATATATATGGGCTTAATTAAGATTACCATCTCTCCATGGTTATACATAATCTAAAATCTAAATTATTTCAGTAAATCTGTATCCTGTTTCCAAACATACTACATTTGTCACTTAATGCTGTAATGCTGTTCATGTCTATTCTATAGTACGTATGAGATTGTTTTCAGTGGTGGCTACTCCTAGGTAATAGGATTGAAGCCAAAGGAACTTATTAGGGTGGCACAGTGAAACTGAATAATCTCTTGAAATCTGGTGTGTACCATTTACAAAATCCTGTATCTTCTTGTTCGGAATAAGTAAAGTTCGACAGTGGAATGCACTGCCTCAGAGTGTGGTGGAATCACCTACTTTGGAGGTTTTTAAATAGATGCTGGATGGCTGTCTGTTGGAGGTTTTTTGATTGTGTATCCCTGCATGGCATGGGGTGTGGATTGAATGGCCCTTGTGGTCCCTGATGGTGGCCCAGTGAGGAAGAAAGCTTCAAAGAACTTCAGAACTTCACAATCTTAGAAGAAAAGCACAAGGCTTGCCATCTTCTTCTATAAGTGACTGGAGAGGCAGAAAGAAGATTAAGGTAGGGATGGACCAAGTGGTAGTGATGCTTGCCTTGGTAGCTTAAGAAAGAGGGGGGTTAGAAGTTCAGAGGCCTGAAGAGGAGTTGGTATACCCTCTTCAACACATCTTTGTCCACAGTCTACTTGCTGGAATCCAGTTATACCTTTAATTACTGAAACTGTTCAGCATGTTCTAGAGAGGCATAGATGTGGACAATATCTGTCCTATCAAGTGTAATTAAACTATAACTCCCATCAGTCTTAGCTGACATAATAGTAGTTAGGGATGATAGGGCGTGTAGTCTAGTGACATCACTGCAGCAGTAGCCTATTCTTGCAAGATCTGTTTGCCACTTACTGATTGTTATGGATAGCGTTCATACACAAGATACATGGATTCTTGGGCCTTCTGTCTTAACATCACTCTGCATGAATTGATGCAAGTTGAGAACACAGAATCAAGATCAGGCCAATCACTATAGATCCTTTTACAAAATGAAAGCTTGCTTGGGTGGCTTGAATAGATCTAAGATATTATTTTTTATTTCATTCTGCAAATTGTAAATTATGTTTTTCAGCTAGTTTGTTGACCATCCCTGCACTGAATCTCAATCTGGTCTTGAATTTGGAGTGCAAATTTAAAGCTACCTTTTGTTTGTTTTGTTGTTGTGTGGCTTCAGATTGTTTCCGACTCATAGCGAATTGAAGGCAAACCTTTCATGGTGTTTTTTTTTTGGGGGGGGCATGATTTTTTAAGTTAAGGTTTGCCATTGGCTTCCCCTAAGGCTGAAACCGTGTGACTTGCCCAAGGTCACCAAGTGGGTTTCATGGCAAACAGGGAATAAAACCTCAGTCTCCAGAGACATAGTCCAACACTCAAACCAGTAGGCCACTCTTATTGTAATTTTTTTTAAAGTATATGTATAGATTTATATGAGCAGATTGTATTGCTTTGGTCGAACGAGTGTGTCACCATCCTGAGCTACAGTCTCCTCTGTTTGAGGCAATAAAATAGACATTGTTTACAGGGCTATTTAGAAAAATTGTTAAAATAATGTATATAAAACAACTTTATAGACATTATGAGAATTATAAATGCTGTGTAACATTGAGTTCTTGCAGTCTGGTATAGAAATTTGCAGCTTGTTGTTAATGTATCTGGCAAGTGATAAGCATAATCACTTGGAAACGGATGATGACAGCTGGTATAGAATTTAATTAGTAAATGCATGTTTATGTGTCTTGAGGTCTTATGTAGACTTATGGCGACCTCATGATTTTCATAGTGTTTTTGTAGACAAGGAATACTCGGAGGTGGTTTTTCTAGTTCCTTCCCACCTGGCATTAATTGGCGATTTCCCATCCAAGTACCAGCGAGGGCTGATCTGCTTAGCTTCTTTGATCAGATGGGATCTGGTGCCTTTAGGGTATTTAGGGACTTTATATAAATTGAGAACGAGATGGTGTGCTTTTAAAAACTTTTCTTTCCCTAAAGTGCTTTGGTGCAAACTTGTGAAAGTTTATTTTCTTATTTGAAAAAGAAAAGTGTTTAGAAGTTGACTCGTCAAAGCTCTGAATTAGTGGGAAAATGTAAGCTACAACTAATTTCTTGCCATGGATGCAGGATCTGAACTGAAGTTTTTTTCTTGTGTCATCTTAAAACCAATGACAATTATTATGTTGCTGTCCTGGGCTTTCTACAGCTTCATACAGATTTTGTTTTTATGACATTCCTGTACTGTATAAACTTTCCAGAGAGTCAGCATGATGAGATGTGTAGGAATGAATGATTCAGGTTTTCTTTGAAAATTATCCTCTGTTCTAGTCATTGCTTAGCTTAGAAGGCCACCATATAAACATATGTGTATTCCCTCTTCTGCTTTTATTCATCCTCACAACCTGTTATTCCGTAAGCACAACCAAACTTCTTTGTGGTATTTTTTCTATCTGTACGATGCAGTTGTAAACCACTGGCAGTTAAATACTGTACATATACAATTTTGAGTTAGACTCCATTGTCATGGCAAAGTGAAATTTTCCAACACTTAGGCAAGAAGGGAGAAGTTTTGGAATTTGTCTTAATGTGTGAAAGGAGAAAAGCCCTTATAGGCATCCTAACCTTGCAGCTTTTGAATGTATGTATAACTTGGCAGAATCATATCCAGGGCTAGCTGTGTTGGCCATATAGCAAAGTCCAATTAGATATGCAGGAGAGGAGAAAGGGAAGCAAGTATGGAGTAAAATGCTTTGCTATTTTACTACCTAGGAATCTCTATCTCTTAAATATATTCCTTCCATCCTGTAGCAGACTATGATTTCCTATTTTTGTAGGCGAACAGGAATTTCACTCCAAATTTTACCTCAGTGGAGCAAATGCCACAGATATCCACACTCAGAAGCACTAGTTCCTCACCACAGAGAATGCCACTTACTAGTTTTCAGCCTTTCCTGAAGTCCTTTCAGTCAAGACTGGAGTTAGAAAGACATTACTAATTTGGTATTAAAAATTAACCTAGTTTTGCTCTTGGCATTCATTACATTACAGAGAGTTCATGCAAGAATGAGAGGAACAAATGTAGTTGCAAGAAGGTAAATATTTTTAAGATACAAAAGAAAGGAAGAGTTTTCCTGAAAGTTATTAATTCTAGTTAACATTTGGATTGCTAGGAAAAATGAAGTTTCTGTGATCACTTTTCCGTAATATTTTTCTTATCTCCCTCAGTTAAAATCTAACCTTCCTGTATTTAAAGAACATAAGCAGTCTCCTGTAGTAACAGGATAACCTAGCAAGCTATAGGATTTCTGTGCATCTCCTTCATTTCCTAATATTTCACAGATATTGTCAGGATTTGGGTTTGTGTCTAAAGGCTGATGTAGAGAATGTGATGTTGTCATATTTATCATATAATATTTTTATGTAAGTATAATGATTGGTATGGAAAATGATAGTTTCCCTGAACAAGCTCCTAATTAATTGAGGCCAGCTGAATTGTGTCCTCACCAGTGCAAATTGTAACTGCTAGTTATGCTGCATTCCCAGCAAAATATTCACCTTTAATTACTTGGACTCCAATTATATTATACGATTTTTAAAAATTCTTAATGCCTAGAACAGTAAAAAGAGCACCAGAATGTTTAGCTCTATATGTAGTTTTGAAAATGGTCTCCAACTGCTTTCTCAATCAAGGAAAAAGATTGTTTATAGAACAAACTCTTACTCTCCAGTCTATTTCTGTACTTCTAGAAATAAGTTCCATTCAAATACATTGTATAGAATTGAGGTTCATTCCTTTTGCTTCCTGACGTTAGTTGCTGTTGTCTGTGCAAATATTTTTCAGCATTCTGCAAAAGAATTATTATATTTATTTCTATCATACTGTTTTCTCAGTTCATGACTCAAAATGGCTTGCAACAATTTAGAAAAGGTATAGTTAAAAATCAAGAAGTACTATTGGTTGGCATTGCAAATAGTTGCACTAAATGCTGAAATAAAGACCTTTCCTTGCTGAATACCTTAATTCTAACCCACACTCCAAAATGAGTCTGATTCTCTCCCCCCCCCCATTTCTGATGTCAATTGTAAGCTATTCATTTGTGCTTCTTTTCTTTTCTCTTCAAATACTTATACTTTTGAGTTATATCTTTGTGAGTACCTTCTGCCTTTTGATATTTGAAATTGTATTCTAAAGAGAGAGAAAAACTTCAACAGTTTGGGGAAAAGTCTTACGCAATTAGTAATTTCAAAAAGAATGCTAAATGTGTGAACGGACTCTCCTTTTGCTTTTGTACATGCAAATTCTTAAATAGGGAAATGGTAAACTGTTTTACTTTTGTTACCATTCTTCTGTTTATTTTTAAAGCCCCAGGTTTTCTCCAACAAATCTTACTGTAGAATACAGAAAAAAAAATTCATGAGAAGTTTTAGTAATGTTTAATATTTTGCCTCTTCAGTTGAACAAATAGCACATCATCCATCCCCTCTAAGAATAACATCCTAATCTGTTTAAGGTAGTGAAGCCAGGGAATAGAGACCCTTTGAGAAAATACATATTAAGGCTGTAATGCTACACACACACACACAGGGTTATAAGTCCCATTGAACATAATAGGATAGAGCTCCTAGTAGACATGTTTAGGATGGTTATCATAAAAGCTGTATTTCTGGTCTCTTCTGCATGTACATTTAGTCATTTATTTGTAATGCGGCAATTGGTTTTAAGAATTTGAAAACATGATGCAGGTGAGTTTTAGAAGGGTTAAGACTGTGTTTTTCACTTGTCTGTTGCCTTAGCCCAAATTAGTCTGGTTTTTGCACTGCAAGTCATTGGTTCATTTGAACTCAGCTGATTTTCTCAACTAGCAAAGTTTTAATGAATAAATAATTGCCACTTACGGTTACCTGGTGTATATAACAAATAATAACAGTTCTGTAGACTAGGGATCAGCACCTGAAGGCCCTGAGGGGAACCACCTGGCCCCCACTATAAAGAGGGGAGTGGTGTCTGGTATCAACAGGACTTGGCAGAGTGTTGTTTGCAAGAATGGGAGTTTAAGCCTTGGCCCTGTACCCCTTATTCCAATTTCAGAGTGGCTGTCCAAGAAATTTTCTTGTTGACCAGGAATGCATGGGAGAGCCCTTTCAAGAGAATAATAATCCTTTGGTTACCAAAACAGAAATGATGATGATGATATAAGGGAACATATATTTTATATACTTCTTATGTTGTTACAAATACTATTTAAAAATGGAATAGTAAAAAACACAACCTACTGGTAGCACATAGAAACATGCAGATACACGGAAGCCTGTTTTAATAACTCACCAAACTCCGTTTCTCCATAATTTGTGGCCGTAATGATACATTGCAAAATAAAATTTCTGGGCTTTATTGACATTACATTAAGCACTATGTCATAATAGAATTTCTTTTTAAAAAGCCCTTAGATCTGTTCTCTTTCTCTCTCTCATCCCCCCCCCGGTAATGTATGCAAACAGATTTGCCTAAAGCAAGGGCAACCTCAACATTTCAAAGAGCAGGGCAATGAAAGTTGTGGATATGTCTGCTGCTATTAAGGTCCTGTGGAGCAGAGAAGTGGTGATTTCTAGACTGCAGGAATTAATTCACTTTGACACACATGGAGGCAGCTTGTGTTGTGCGAGAGGTTGCAGACGGATAGCCTAGACCTCAGGAAAAAAATAATAACAAGAAACTTAGATTAGCAATACTTTTTTTAGAGATGACATGAAATAAGTATACAATCTGAGGGGAATTCTTTGTAATTTCACATAAGATGCTGGTGTTGCAACATTGGGACTGTGTGTGCCCATGCCTGGTTGGAAAATTACACCTTTAGAGCCTTCAAATTGTACAGCACAGTGGCACATGATCAAAATGTCATAGACAGAATTACTCGGTGTTTGGATTGCTGTAAACATTATCCATGGGGCTGCCATTCAGAAATATCCGGAAGCTTCAGCTCTGGCTGCTAGAATTCTTGATGCTTTGTTTAAATAAAACCATGTTACCAGATTAAGAAGAAAAAATACAGTGGCTCTTTATTTGCTGCCAAACCCAAGGTAAGGTGCTAGTGGTGGTGCTCACCATTGAAACTCTACGTTAAATTTGAAGTGCCTCTTATCTTACCACCCTGTTCTGTCACTGGGAGAGATCAGCTATGCTTTTGTAAAATCAGGGGTCCTCTTTGTGCTTATGTCTCAGCTCTTGAATACCTTCTCATAGGTCTTAAGAGGTACTGGTTTCCAAATAATTCAGAATTGGTTAAATAATAATAATAATAATAATAATAATAATATAATTATTTATGACCTATGATTACAGTAGTAAATGATGTGGTGTGCTATCAAATCTTTTCCAACTTACGGTGATCCTAAGGTGAACCTATCATGGGGTTTTCTGGGGCTGAGAGTGTGTGACTTGGGTTTCCATGGCCAAGTGGGAAATCAAACACAGATTTCCAGAATATAACCATATTAGTCTATAGAATCAGCACATAGAGAGATCTTGTAGCACCTTTGAGACTCACTTGAAAGAAAGAAGTTGGCAGCATAAGCTTTCGTAGACTGAAGTCTACTTTCTCAGATGCATTTGCACTCTGATTTCCAGAGTGGTAGGCCAATGCTCAAGCCATTATACCATGCTGGCTCCAGTAGCAGATATCTTTATTGATATTTCACAATAATAAAAATCTCAACCACTTGACCGTGATTTCTTTTGCATGCTGGCTGGAATGTCAAGCCTCAGTTTTATTCTATTTATTTTATAGTAGAAGTATGTTAGCCATTTTAGCATTGTATGTGTAACAAGCTGGGATTTTTTAATTCATTTTTTGATGAAGCAGCCATTTAGAAATTTTCTAAACAAATGAATAAAGGCTTGTAACTAATTGATCTAAGGGCAGATGAAAGATAATTTTGGCATTGGGCTATGAAGCTAATGAAACTGGCTCCTGTGTCATTTATTTCTTCAGAAAGAAACAAAGTAGCATGTATGCATTACAATTCTGTTTCCTGATGGGTTTGGGAAATGGCCAAAGAACACCGTTTTTTAGAATTAGAGTTTTGCCATAGAAATAGACTTCCAATTCTTTTTTCCAGTAGGGATCAAACACAGATCGGGTCATCCTCTGCCCCAGGATGCCTCCTCTTAACTATGTTTTAAGAACCCAAGCCCTTCCTCCAGTCCATCTGCCTTGGTCCAGGCCCCAGAGGGAGAGATGAACCACTGGACCTCATCCCCTTCCCACCACCTTCCCCCTTTCCTTTTGTGTTGTCTTTTAGACTGTAATCCTGTGGGCAGGGATCCGTCTAACTATAAGATTGTATGTACAGCACTGTGTAAACTTACAGCGCTATATAAATAATAATAATAATAATAATAATAATAATAAATAAATAATAGTGGCTGCTCTACAGCTTGCATATGGCAGGGCAGGCATTCAAGCCCCCCTCCCTACTAACCATCATCTTCAATGGACCCCAAAATACACAAGTTTAAGGGATGGGGGTTACACTTGTGTATTTCACTAACAGGATGCCAGCCATTTTATGTTTACATGGGGTCTTAATAAGAGAAAAGAAATTATGCTTGATTCTTGCAAAAGGCTTTCAGCCTTAAACAAATAACTAGGAAACATGAGATGAAGAGGCAGTAGAGGTAAAAGGGGAGAATATGCAGTCGTTGTCGTTGTCGTCGTCGTCGTCATCATCATCATCATCTGGTTTAGCGAGAATTGTGCGCTGTTCACAAAACCTTCCTGGAAAAGTTGAGCTTTGAAGAAGGAAATGAAAGAAGGATGGAAGGAATGTGTAGAGAGTCTCTCCATGAGGAAAATCCTTGGATACAGTGCTGCTATGGACTAAGCGCAGATTATGCCAGGGAGGGATATGAAAAGGTCAGAAGAAGGAAAAAGAGAAAGTTTTATGTGGAGGGGAAGATAAAGACAAGGCTGTGGAAGAGCTTAACATGAAAATGGAGTGGGAGCCAGTGAGGGGATTTAAGATGAGGTGTTATATGGTCATAACAATGAAAAAGGGTCACCTTTCTTCTATCATTGGGCCAGCAAGTTTTAAGCCATGATAAGGAGTGAATGTCATAATCATCTTACCTTGAAAGACCTATTGCATGATTGTGTGGTCAGTGCTCTGTTCCCCCATCTGCTCAACCTGTCTTGGAAAATACACACTCCAGGTCTTGATTCAGGTATAGCCGATCAAGAGTTCTGTCCTGGCATTGAAAATGAAAACATGAATATTAACATGGTGCCGGCACTGAGAGCAAGACTGTGAAGTCTTGTGATTTCAGACCATATGGGAATTTTGGTATGTGTATTAGGAAAGTGTGCTTGTGACCCCGTTACTTCCACATGTTTAGAAAGTGTGAGCCTTTTTCTTTTTTCATCCTTTTTCTTCCTGTGTTGCTGGGAGGAATGGGTAATAAATGACTGCCCCATAAACCTTTTTGGTGGGTAAACTGTGGTAGGCTGCAGGAAAATTTGAGATTAATCAGGAAGGAGTATTGTAAATAGCGTAAATGGAAGAACCTAGTCAAACTCTTGTGGTTTTTTTCAAATACTTCCCACACTGTGTGCTAGTTCAAGAGTCTGGAAACCAGATCGAGTCTTTACAGTATGTGTTGTCACTCTCTTGAAATCAAAACGTCATGTGTCTGTACAAAACATATGTGTATATTTGCTTCTCCCAAATTGTTTTAACTTATTTATTTATGTAATTATGTATGCCCCATAGTTTACATTGGACAAGTACAATAGACTCCTTAAATAGATATGAATTCTTGCTCCAATAACAACAACAACAACAACAATTTTTTGTGTGGGTTTTTCAGGGTATGTGGCCATATTCTAGAAGAGTTTCTTCCTGATGTTTCACCAGCATGTGTGATTCTCTGAAGGTGCCAAACACAGATGCTGGCGAAATGTCAGGAAGAAACTCTTCTAGAACATGGCCACGTAGCCTGAAAAACCTACAAAACATTATGGATGCCTTCGACTTCACAATAATAATAGGTTTTATGTATATCCTGCCTCTCCCAAAGGATCAAGGCAGGTTACAACAATAAAAATAAAAGTACATAAATAAAATACATAAGTACGTACATAATAAAATTCCATAATCCCCTTATCCCCCCTACCTTAGAAATAAACAACAGCATTATAAAATCAGATGGAAAATAAAATAGAGGCTGTAGGAAGCAAAAATAGCAATAGAATTCTGCATTACTATTCCATAAATGGACTTGGACCATTAGTGGTATTAAATTTGAAAATTCTCATATTTATTTATTATTTCATTTATATTTATATCACATTTTCCTCCTTATGGGACCCAATGATGTAAGGATTCCTGTGTCAGGAACTATGTATTCAGATGAGTACACATGATTTTGATTTTTAAAAAAGGATTAGAAATTTCCTTTTGAGAGGGCAAATATATAACAGTGGGGAAAACATGTAACTTTCATCTTTTATTCTAAAATGAAAGGTGGATATGTTAGTCAGGGAGACATCCTTAAATACACGTGAAGTTGTGTGTGTGTGTGTGTTCAACACATGTTTAATGTGCTTCTATAGTTTGGAAGCCCCTCCCGAAATTTCCTAGTTTGTATAGAACTCAAGTCTCCTTATGGGCCTACCTTTAAACAAGGTGACCTTTTGTCAGTTTCGACTGAATGTGAGATAGTAATCTGAACACACCACTCACTACAACTTAATCCCAACTGTAAATTATATTTGTGGAACATTTGTGGTGAGAACAACATGGGAACTGTGACCATGATAGGTCAAAACAAAATAAGTGCAAATGTAACTTTGGACTTGTCCAAAATAGGATTGTTCTGTCATCATCTCACCCTTCTCATTGATTCTCTCTTTCTGCAACTTTGTCATTATTGTATCATTGTCAGACTCTGTTTGGCCTAAAACAAAGGTGGCCAAAGATTTGGAAATCTTTACTGAAGGCCCTTCAGAGTAGCAATAATATACTGCTGCTCCTTGAGTGACTGAATTTGATATGTTTTTTATTAGGCTGCTCAGCATTTTATTAGCCAAAAGGCTACCCAGCATGATACATGTCCTGTTTTCTATTCATTTACCTTATAATTATTGAAGCACTAGTGACACTTTATAAATAAGAATAGCATACATTCATCAATAAGAACCAGCATATTCATCATTGTGGTCATCATCATCATCATCTGAGAAAAGCTCACAAATAGACTCTGCAAGGTGACAAATGCAACAACCTGGATTGGTTCCATGTAACTAAAACATTATTTTTGTCCTCCAGAAGTGGCTAGATGCAGCTGCTTAAAAAGTATCTTTGAAAAACATGCCTGTACATTTCTGATTTTGTTTATTATGAAATGATTAATTTAGAATTATTATCTTCAGCGTTTTGAGCTGATGCAGCACTGACCAACTGAATTATCAGTTGATCAAAGCAACACCATTGGGGTGTAGTGGTTTGAATGTTGGATACAACTCTAGAGACTAGGATTTGAATTCCTTCTCAGCCATGGATACTAACTGGGTGTTCTTGAGTGAGTCACACTCTCTCAGCCTTAGAGGAAGGCAAAGGCAAACTCCCCTCTGAACAAATCCCATAATAGGTTCACCTTAGAGTCACCATAAGTTGTTAATGACTTGAAGACACACAGGAAAATTAGGAAGCAATAGTGGGAGAGATCTGTTGCCTTCCAGGTCTGCTCTTGAGCATTACCAATTGCATGCACAATGTTTCACATAAAACCCGGGACTTAATTATATAGGGGTGGATAACATCCTGATCTGTTTTTATCCACTCCACCCCCCCCCCCCGAAAGCTACTTCATTGCTAAGTTGTACAGGGGAAACAGTGTAATATGATGGATTTGGTAGTGTTTAAAACAAGACATCGTAGGGCTACATGCCTTCTTTCAAATAATCATGATCTTGGAATACTCATGAAACATAGTTCTTAAAAACAAGTTGAGCACGCAAACCTTGTTCTATTCCCCCTCCACCTCCCCCCCCCCTTTTTTTTAAAATGAACTTTCAAGAAATGTCCACAATTCAGTTTTGGCGATGTGAAGTGGGTGAGAGTTGTATGTGTTTTATTTCTGATATACTTGAAGGGAAGCCTACAGAAATAACAGTTTTCTTTTAAAAGTGAATGGCCTCCCCCCATTGTTTCTCTGTTATTGTGTGCCTCCAAATCATTTTCAACTTACATTGACCTTAAGGTGAACCTATCATAGGGTTTCCTTGGCAGGTTTCATCAGAGGGGATTTGCCATTGCCATCTTCTAAGGCTGAGATAGTGCCCAAGTTCTTTGGCTCCATCATTGTGATGGAATTGTGCTTCAGTTTTGTCTTATTTCTCAGGGTTCTTATAATAGAAGCTTAGGGGAGATCTGTGAAGATCCATGAATGTCTGCCAATATCATACATGTGCTACATTAATTGGAAATGAGAAATATGTGATTCCTTAGCTGTTTTTGTACTGTTTTTGTGTATGCTTTGGGATGGCTTTTGTTCACAAGCAATACAGTATGATTCTTTAGTCGCTGTGAGTTTTAGGCCATGTGTTTGAGTTGACTGTTCTTAATCTTCATGTTTTATAGTTTCTTCTATTCCAGCAACAAAAAGCTTGAGCTTCTATAAGTATAGGTACATCATTTAGCAGAATTTTTCATTTCTTGGTTTAGGCACTGGCTTAAATGCATCAATAGGAGATATGATGTGTGTGTGTGTGTGTGCATTTGTGTGTTTATAAAAAAGGATGATCATTGTACAAGTGATAGTAGAGAAAACAATGGGTACTTTGTTTTGAAGATGTTCATACCTGTGTTAAGGTCTGAGTATAGGCAGAGAACTGGCATGGCATGGCGTGGTGGTGTGTGGTGGACAACACCTCTTAAAACCAGGGTTTGATTCCCCCTTGGCCATGGACAGCCACTGGGTGACCATAGTCGTCACACAGACTCAGGCCCAGAAGACCCCATGATAGGTTCACCTTAGGGTCATCATAAATTAAAAATGACTTGAAGACATACAACAACAATAAGTGTATGAGGCCACAGAAATTGAGGAACACTGTGGGAATACTATGTAAGAGACCTTATGCATAGCACCCAACTGAAATTGGTTATTGGCACCCCTTATATTCATGTCAGACAGCTAATATTTCCTGTATATGTTGTTAATAAATCATCCTAAATGTAAAGATCCCCCCCCCTTTTCACAGGGCACGTGGAGGAAACTTCCTGGTCTTCGATTAGTAAATTAAAATCAGTGGTAGCTGGCGGCTTCCATATCAGTGGGGCAATGAATCTGCTTCAGGTTTCAGTATGAATTTAAAGGAGCTATTCAAGGTTTTGGACCCATTTTGGGGATAAGGTTTAGCACTTTTTATAGTTTTTTTTTGAAGTTCATATTTAAACTTAGACCCATTAACTGCCACACTGACATGAGAACCACCAGCTGTTACTTATTAAAATCTGAGATTACATGGCCTGTCTGGAAGATGTGTTAATGGATAATGATACAAATTGCTTTGTCTTATCTCAATCAAAGATGAATATGTGAGTTTCTCAAATTGATGGTGTGTTAGATTTATAAGCATATTCAAGTTGACTGAATATGTGGTTTGAATGGACTTGACTGCTTCAGTTTGCAAACATAAACCTAGTGTAATTTGTGGTTGCTGAAGAACTGCTTTAGTGTTCCTTGCCAGAACTGAGAAAAATACCTTGATATTGAAAGGAATTGGTTTGCACCACTGCCTTATGTAGAAAATGGATATACTGAAGAAAGCTTATTTTCAGACATCCCAGTCCTATAATTCCAGAATCTCAATACTAGATTCTATTATATCCTATGATATCATTTAGATAGATGACAGTAGAACTTACTGTTTTGTGCATTGTGTTTAGAGCTAAACTGATTTATACGATAGGTGCACAGGAATATTGCTGTCTGAATCTTGTGTTCTAGTTATCTCTGCAAAAAGGATCCATGTGGTTTGACCCAATGCCTTAAGTTTCTTACTGTAGGAGTCTTATTATCTCTGGCATACTATCTCATATTATCTACCTCTAGATGCTGAAGTGGTGTAGTTGAACAGAAGTTACACTGCTCTGGTGGCATATAGCAAAGACACACAGTGCACAATAGCCCCATGATAAAAATATCCTATGATGAGTAATACTGTTATTAGGCCCCAAAGATATAACTAAAAGTTTGAGCTTTGGAGTCCTCCAGAACTTTTCATCAAGCTGAATATTACAGAACTTGGGTCAGCATGGAAGAAACTGAGAAGTTCAAAAACCATCTGCCACTTTTTAAAACCAAAGGATAATTATTAAATTGCCAGGATCTGCAGGTCTCATTCTTTGGACTTTCGTCTAACTGTAGACTCTATGTCTTTTTTGTTTCTTTCTCCTGTCCAAAATGCTATGCCTAGCTTGATGGTGAGTCTTGTATGACTTGAAAGGAAGCATTTTTTAAACAATATCTTAGGGCTTCAATAAACTTATTACTCAATACTGATTTCTTGTTGATGTGGAATCAAGGTATTTCATTGTCTGATCACTATCCATCACATGAAGATAACTTTATTTTCCATGGAAGAGTAGTAACTCTCTACACTTTGTGTCTGAACATTGCATATTGATTTTAGGGGACAAGAGACCTGTTCTGAAATATATACCTGTAATACCAGCAGATGCTTGGTAAGAAATGTTATGTTACACATTTATCAATTATTATTGCTAGGACCTTAATCTTTAACATCTATACCTAACACTGAAGTGTTGCTCCATAGCAGAATCTCCTCTCCCCCATGCCCTGGGTAAACTGAGGACACACACACAAACACACCACAGTGCATCAGAATAGCTTCTGATGTGTCAGTGTTGATACAGTCAGCATTTGCTTAATTAGACTGGTCTAATGTATGTGAGAACTATCTAATGAAGATGCAGCTTACCACTAATCACAGTGCAAGTATAGTAGCAGCTAATAAAATTTCAAAGCCTTCTGAAACTCTGTGCTAAGCTTATTTGATGTTAACTGGGCATTTATTTATCTCTTATTAATTATTGGTAATTCCCAAGGTCTCTCATCTGTGGGCATGGAAAGTCATACACTGCCTCAGGTAAATTGTCTGGATTGGGTGTCTTACATTGCTATATAAAGACAATGCAACTCACTTTTTCATATATATACTTTTGGAAATTAGGCTACTGTTGTAATTAATCATGGGAGAAAAGCATAGGCAATGTCTATGTATTTGCAGTGGTGGCATCTAAACATGCTGAATGGAGCATGTTTTGAATAGGACCCAAATTTTGTTTCAGTGCGTAGTGGGCCTGATCTGGAAGGGCCTTGGAGGAATGGTGAGTACAGTAATTTAGTTTTATGTATTACATATAGAACTCTAGTTCACTCAGTCAAATTGACTGCCAGCAGGTTCAGATAGGCAAAATCATATAAGTCATTGTGAGATCTTCTGATGCCTTCAAAAAGGGATTAGTATTAGATAAGTATTATATAACCGTTAGCTGCCATGGTTGTACTTAAAACTTCCACAATAATCGCCTTAGCTAGATTATTAGTCACAGGTTGTAGTGAGATTCAGGTTCACATGCTTCATCCTTCTTCCCTTACTTTCGTACATGAAATTCTGGGGACTGATTTTCTGACCTAACAAACTGATTCTGAAATCAGTTTGATCTTGGTTTGTTTGAAGTGAAATGAACAACCATATCTTTACTTTGGCTCATTCTCATTCATTATAGTTTAGCTGCTGCATGAACTCGGCCCCATTTTATGTACCTCTGAACCAGAGCTTTAAAAAGTTACTTTTAGGAACCACAGTCCTCAGGACCATTTTGCCAACTATGGGAGTTGTAGTCTAGTAAGTAACTTGTCATGTTCTTCAAATCGTTGATGAGAAGGAAGTCAAAAGAATAGCTTCCTAGGCCTGTATATAAGATAGAAGAAATATATAGAAGGATTCATCTTGAAACAGTGTAGGAGTTTTGCCTCATTTTTCCTTCTCCTTTTTTACAATATCTTATTACTTGCATTATTGTGAGTGAAGTGGTTGTGTTCTGTTGCTCCACTTATGGTAGTTCCATTGCTGGTGTTTTCTTTTACTCAGTTACTTTTGGGGAAAGATGAAAAAATAAGTTTTCTTGAGCTAGGTTGGTAATTCATGCTCTAGCTTCTCTGTTTTTTGTGGTATGGGGCTTCCTGGGTATCAGCTTGTTTAAACTGCTCTCTAATGGTTTTTCTTTCACTGCGGTGCGGCTGTTGGTTAATGTGTACTTTCTACACATTTGTAAGATGATAGACCCTCTTTTCTGCTTAGTATCCTGTAAAGCATGTGTAGAGCGTAATACGCTCCTCTTTTATAAATACATTTAGCCTGTCTATACAGCTCTTTTCCCACAAGTATGTAAGGAGACATACTTTTGGTTAGTAACACGAAGGGAGAAAAACGATGACAGTGAAACCCTAGTAATGCTGCTAGTGCTGAAAAAGGTCTGGTGTATATTCTTCCTTCCCAATATGCTACCATCCTTGAGCAGTGATTGTTTAATGTTGTAATGCGAAAGGAAGCAGCTGGGGGGCAGGGAGGAAAGAGAGGAAGGGATTGAATGTTTAGGCTAAATAAGGAACACACTTGATAGAAATAGTGGGCACTGCTGAAGAGGGTGGCGGTTGCCATCTGGTCTGTGTTTACTAATGAAACATCAGTTTTCCTGGCTGCTAAATATGTTCAGTGCCCTTTTCATCACAGGATTGAGTAACTGAACAAACACAAGTCAGTTTAGATTGTAAGTTCTTCTGGTACAGGGGTCTGTACCCTATTTTCTTTTTAACAATACTCGATAAAGCACCAAAACCAGTTTCAAGTGTTTTGTCCAAAGAAGGTATAGAAACACATGTAAGGGACACAGGGCTACATGTGCCACTCTCTATGTGAGTTGGGCCTGAATCCATAGCCCCTAACCACTCTGTAAATAGACATTATGTGGGCAGGGGACTTCAACTTGTGGTTGTGTGAGTGTTCACTTCAACGTGAACAGAACTTGTCTGTGTGAACTACAATCCTTGTAAAAGCCTCCCTTCAGACTTTGTATCCTGATCCTGCAAGATAAGGAACAGGAAGGAATATGCATTTATAGACATTATTTGGGCATTGCATTTAATTATTATTTCTTTCACTTATATCCCACCTTTCTCCCACTACAAGGACACAAGGTGGCAAATAGCAAATGTAAAACAATACAATTTACAAACAATATAAAAGCATTAAATGTATAATTTTTTTAAAAAATGAACAATTTTAAAAGTTAATAGCTATGCTATGTAAAACATGTATATTAAAAACTCTATACAGACTTTAAAATCTAAACAGCTTTTAAAGCCCAGTTCTTGTCAGTTTGAAACAGTCTGAGGACATAAAAATGTTTTTTTTTTTTCTGCTGCCGAAAGGAGGGCAGGGATGGAGCCATTCTGGTCTCTCTAGGGAGGGAGTTCCAGAGCCTGGGAGTGGCCACCAAGAAGGCCCTCTCTCTTGTTCCCACCAAATTCACTAGGGAGAGTGGTGGGACAGAGAGAAGGACCTCTCTGGAAGATCTCAACACTCTAGTGGGCTCATAAAGGGAGATATGGTCATTCAGATAACCTGCACCCAAGCCCTTATAAGGCTTTATAGGTCAAAATTAGCATTTTGAATTAGGCCTGGAAGCTGTTGCAACAAGGGAGTTGTGATCTACCTGTAGCCAGCCCCAGCTAACAACCTGGCTGCAGCTCTTTAGGCCAACAGATGTTTCTGAACACTTTTCAAAGACAGCCTCACATAGAGCGCATTACAGTAATCCAAATGGGATGTAACCAAGGCATGTAGACCATGGCCAGATTTAAACACCACTCACATTCATTTCTGCACAAATAAGTTGTTGAACTACAGTTCCCACTTCTTATACCTTTCTTGTATGGTCTTTTCCAAAACTGACCTCCCATTTTCATTCTTGGGGGTATGTAGGCTGTTTCCATGCCAGTAGTCTGATAACTTTCCTACGTGGGAAGGTAATCCAAGATCAAATTAGGACCAAGATAATGCTATAGATTACTTTTTGGTTTTTTAAAGTTTGTGATAAACTTTGTGATAAGCTAATCTGTCAGGATTTTCTGGTAAAAGTGACTCTTAGGAAAGTGTGAGTGTGTGTGTTCACAGAAAGTATCTTTCTCCCTTTCACTGTTTGTTTGACTTGTGCATCATTAAAATCAGACACTTTTGGAGTGCTGGCAGTTTTTCAATTGAAAGGGTAAATAAAGACTTATTGAGTAAGTTGACAAATGAAATAAAAAGTCAAGGACAACCCCTTCATATGGGTAAGCTGCACATGTTGGTTGTGGATTATTTACTTATCACATTTTAAGGCTGCATTTCCTCTACTGAAAGTCGGGGGCCTTGTATGTATTTCATCCTCTTGCTATCATACTAAGTAGGCTAAAATGTTATGGTGACTTGTACTAAGTATCTTAGTAAGGTACTTGGCTGAAATAGAGGTGGCTTTATCCACTGTGCGTGGGTCTGGATCCCTTGCCCTCCTCTTTAATTAACTAGGAAACAGCTCATGGTCAGCCATTATACTTAAATTATGGGCATAATTACCTTCAAGGTGGTGGGAACAAACAAGTTGGCCAAACATAATTCCTAATATTACAGTTTGTGGCATGATGATTAGCCCAAATCACCTTCCAGTCTGGTGGGATGGTCATGGTTATAGGCAATTTGTTGGATAGAAAACAGTTCAGTTTTGCCAACACTTCCCAGTAAATGCTTAGATACCAAGCAATGTTTATTTAAAGCATCTCACATTGGGGCATGTAGTTGCTAAGGGGCTAAATCTGTGTGTTTTAAAGAGAATCCTGGCAGAATGCCCATCTGTAAAACTCTGAACTGCCTCCTTTGTAGCTTCATTCACTCAGTTCCTTGCTGTGAATGAATAAAGATATGTGTGGGGATGCTGTTGGAGATGGCCACTTTGGATCTTTAGGATGGAGGACTTTGCAGAGAATAGGCACAGAACTTGTGACTAGCTTGGAAAACTAGCTAATTTGTGTGAATGTGGAAAGGAACTAAGAAGGATTCTCCTCTGTTGAGGCAATGAGCATGGTGGGAGGGAGACTTAAAAACATCCTCTGCCTTGCTCTGAGATTTAACTTGTATTTTTCTTCAAGAGATCTTCATGCCATTGAACTCCAAAATGTGGCAGATGAGTATAGTGTGAGTTGCATTTTTGAATATTTTATACTATGAATACTATATCTTTGAAACTAGTTCATCCAGAGAAAGGCTACACAATCAATATTTCTGATTTGCTGATAATGCTTAATTTCTGCATGTAGGGAGTTTTCAGAAAGAACTCTTACCACCCGTAGTCTGTCATGGTATATGGCCAAGATTTCAACCAACACACTCTACCATCTTGTCTTGTCAAACTTGAAGAACAGCATTCCATCCCCGGTCCACACTTCTGTTAAATCTAACTCTCACCCACCCACAAGCCTCTTTGCTCGGCAAGACAAAATGTTAAATACACAGTCATATGAAAGAAGTAATGATGACAAAATAATGATTGGGATGATTGCATCCTTTTTCTTTTACTATAAATGCCAAGTTATCTAGGTAAGTCCTTCCTTGAAAGCTGAGTTAGCTTCACTCATTTCCCTTCCACAAGCCTGTTTTTGGGTGAGGATTGGTGGCCACTGTATACATCTCAAACACAATGCTCCAAAGAGATTGGATGGTGTTCAGTTGGAGCCTGGTTGTTGCCTGTTTTCCAAGCCTACTCTAAAGTTCAGCAGAATGAAGCAAAAATATTGTGGAGCAGTAGGGTGGTGAACAGGTGAGAGATTGTAGAGAGTTTGTGGGAAACTAATTTTTTCTATATTAAAATGCCTTGTAACATGAAAGCTGATGTGGCATTGATGTAAACCTAGAATCTTTATTTCTTAAGAGCTAGTTTTCTAGCTAACCTTTTGCATGAAGAAGGAATAAAAAATTGCAGGTCTCACCTATACTTCTCACCATCTCAGGATTCTGTCCCTTCATTTTGCTGCATGCGAAGATTAGATAAAGCTGGATCAGTGTCATTGGGCTGAATGTCCTTAGTTAAATGGTGGGCTCCTTGTGCCCTTCAAAGTATCACTGCTAATGTGTGTCATCGATCCCCCCTTTCTCCATTTTTTAAAAATGACTGCATGCACCAAGAACCCTGGTGGCGCAGTGGTGAAATTCCTGTACTGCAGCCATTCACTCACAAACCATAAGGTTGCGAGTTCAGTACCAGCCAGGACTCAAGCTGAGTCAGGCTTACATCCTTCCAAGGTAGCTGAAATGGGAACCCAGATTGTTGGGGTCAATTAGCTTACAGCTGTAAACTGCTTAAAGATGGCTTAGGCAATATGAAGCGGTATATAAAATGAAGCTGCTATTGCTATTGCATGTCAATGGAAACCTGTTGGATTATGATATTTTATTTCCTTTACCCCATTGGTGGTCTGCTAGTTGGGCCTGTCATTTAAATTTTCCATAATGTCCCAAAACAACATAGTGTCAAGGGCATTACAGAAAAGTAAAACGATGAGCAGACCTAGCAGTCTGAGTGTTGGGTTGTGTCCGTTTGAAAAATTTCTTATGCTTATGAGAAATGATTTCTTGAAAAATCAACATAATTTCTTCACAAAAGAGTTCAACTATAACAAGTTTATTTTATGCATTTTGTGCTCTTTTTTCTTTTCTTTTTTGCAAAAAAAGTTTTTTGGCGGATGAAAAATACTGTTTTCTGCACAAAATGTTGTTTGTATGAATGATTTTTCATTTAAAAATATCTGTCATTTTTTGCCCATCGGGAGGAAAACTCAAACTATTCCTTTTTGCAGAAAATTTGCATACCCACTCATCATCATTTACTATCCAGATCAGACTTCCCAACCTGGTGTCCACAACTCCCATCCCCTGAGCTGTGAAGCTTGTAATATATGATGGAAGTTAAAGTCAAACATTTTTGAAGGGTGCCAGGTTGCAGAAGTCACACTGGGATACATTTGGGCAACCCAATCCACATGTGTACACATTATTTTACAAATGCCAGACAACCCCTGTAAGGCAAACAGGAGGCAGTGACTTACTGAGACTGTAAACTTCTAGTCTTTAGTGTTGGGTTCTTTTGTAACAGCTGTTTCTTACTCTCCAGGCTTTTCTAGGACAGAGTTGAACTTCAGAGCTGTTCAGTTGTGTGAAGATAGACTGTCTGCTCTCTCTTTCTTGATTCTGCTTTGTGGATGTATGGAAGGGCTGGTTGAAGCTTTGCCCTGCACAGAAACCCTTTTGTATCTCTTTCTTTTCCAACCAATTTAGTAATAAAAAAGGGCATGTGTCTATTCAGTTCATATAACTCCTATCTCTTATAAAAGTCTACATGAGAGTAAGTAATTGACTGCACTTGGCTTTGGTACAGTAGAAAAAAGCTGTTTGATCAGTGAATGCTTTTGTATGCACATCGAAGGGGAAGTTATGGGAAGATATAGGGACATGTTAGAGTTAATCCGTGTGGTACTCCCCCTCTCTCATTTTTCCCTATCCTATTTACACTGCTTAGCAAGCCTTTTGAAACTTTGCAGAGGCTTGGGAGGGGAGGGAAACATCGTGTTGGTATGTATGTTTCAGAGAGCAGCAAGGGACTTTGCTTGGTTAGGGCTTAAGACAAACCAAAGAACTTGCTGTACATCCATCTGGTGTCCTTTTGTTCATTATTTGAGTTTTAAATCCATCTCCCAAATTCGTCTAAACTTTGTGTGTGATTTTTTCGGAGTTGCTCTTCTGTTTGACAAAAGCAAATAAAAAAGAGAGAAAAGTTAAGTAAAAACCTCTATATTTGAGGAGATTGCCTTTTTCCTCAAGAATATGTGAATAATTTCTCCTGAGTCTAACACTATTACAATTCTAAGGCAATTCACCCCTCCTTCTCACTCCTTTCTGGTTGGCTCAGTGGAATGATTTCTTTTCTTTCTTTCTTTTTTGTGATCTGATTACAGATGAGTCTTGTTTGTATTCACATGAACCTTTACGCCTGATGAAGCTTTAATATGTGTTGATCTGCAGCTGAGTTTACTTGTCTTATCTCAGGAAGTACTCCAGAGCATAGTTTTTACATTTCCTCTTTTTTGTTTCTAGTGTGCAGCATGTTCGTTCTTTCTCTCTCTCTCTCTCTCTCTTGGGTAGAATCCTTGTATGTGATACTTTCTGTGTTACTTCATAAATTAATCCTGATGAGTTCAAGCACTGTGTAGCTTGCTGGTGCACTATATACGGGTTGAATATCATTTGTCTGAAATTTCAAAATCTGAAATATTCCAAAATCCAAAACCTTTGCAGCTACATGCCTATATATATTGATGAGCTGGAGAGAGAGGTGTATGGAGAAAAATACAAGGATCTGTGAAATGGCAGAAGGTGTGGGTTTGTGCCAGGCACTACACTTGGATTCCCACCGTTTCACAGATTTCACATCTCTCTCTCTAGCCTCATTATCTCTTATTATCCTCAAATGGGAGAGGCGGGATACAAATAAATATTTATTATTATGTGTACAAATACTGATAATAAAAAATCTGAAATATGGAACATTTCAGGCACCAAGCATTTCGGATAAGGGATATTTAACCTGTAATATGCAATGGGTGGAATCGAGTTCAATCCCCAGAATCTTCAGTTACAGCACAGGGTTGCCAGATTGGGATGGGACTCTTGTAACTTTGCTTTTCAACAGATCCGGGAATAGGATGGAGTACTGTAAAGCTCTGTCAAGTGGGATGAAGGTACCAGACTTCCTTTACCTTCTAAACCCCAGCTTTCAATCAGAGCCATCCCATCCCAACATGGCTATTTCCTCACCAGTGGAGGTGAGAAAGGGGATATAGAGAGTGTTTGGGGGCAAGAAAAGACTAGAATAACAAGGAGAGAGCTGCGTGCTCTTCCTTGCCCCCTATTCCTGGCTCCACTAGTGAGGCAATAAGCATTTCAGAAGGGGATGAAAGTTGAAAGTTGTAGTTAAGTTGAAGATTGGAATGCAAAGGCGACCAAGTACCTTTGTCTTGTATAACGGAGATTTATGGTACCTCCTCCTGTTCCATGATCTGTCAAGGATGAACGTTACAGAAGCCCCATCCTGGATCAAATCTGTCAACTCTAGGCAGGAAACTATTCCTGTGCAAAACTCTGGCGAACCACTACAAATCCTTGTAGACAATACTGAGCCAGAGAAACCGTGGGTTCCGATTTAGTATAAGGCCATTTACTGTGTGCTCTTGAGGCTTACATCCTAGTAAGTGTGTTTACTTGAAGACTTCCAAAGGCTTAGACTCATATCCTGTAAGTAAATTATTTTAAAATCAGTGAAACCTGTTTCCAGTTATGTGTGTCACCTGTTTCCTACCACATGCATAAGACTCATGTACTAAAAGTTCTGTTCTTGTAGCCAGTGACCAAGCAAGCCTTCATTAAAGTATTTGGAAGGCTCTAAGTGGCTCAGAACCAGGTTATCTAAGAGACTGCCTTTTCACATGTAGATCACCATGGCCTTTATGATCTTGAAGGGGAGCTCTTGCTTACCATGCTACGATCTACAGATGCTCATTTTGTAAAGGGCAGATGAGAATCTTCTCCATTATGGTCACTAATATGTGTAATAGCTACCCTATTGAGTTCAGGCAGGATTCTGGCATGCAGCGTTTACATCTGATTTGTTTTCCTGGACAATTTCTGTTTGCAAGTAACTCAAGGAAGTCTGGTTAATTTGAAACTTTTTTAAAAATTACTTTGATGGGTTGTTTTTATTATACTTTGTGATTTTTATTTTGCAATTTTTTCAAAGAAAAAAGTGAATAAATATGTTATGGTTGGAACTTTGTAATGAAGAATGGTGTTTATTTTTTGCAGAATTTCATCATAATTCCAAATTCTGTCTTCTTGAATTTGCGTGAGGGTTAATTTTGTCTCATTCTATGCCCACATTGGTCTTGATGTCCTGGTTCAGTCTTGATTCCAATGTAATGCCTTTTCCTCCAAATTGTAATATTAAATAGGAAAACAACTGTTAAAATACTTTGATGTAATACCTTTCTTTAGTGGAGGAAACCATTATGGCTGGTATCTTGTTTGTGCACTACACTAGAGGATCTGCACTGGCATAGCTGAGGGAGGAGAAAAACCATGAAAGCAATCAGGCACTGGAGAAATAGGCTGCTTAGAGGTATCAGATTTTTGTCTGCCTTCATTTGCTGTCACTTCATCACCCTGGAAAAAGTGCATTTGCTAGTGGCACCAGCACATTTCTGGCCTATGTTGCAATTTGTGCAAAATCAAACAGTTTCTGATATGGGGTGGACATTTGCTTTGCAATAAACCCAACAAGGAATCATTTACCCATGGATAAGTTGACTCAGGTTTTTGAGGTCAAATTTTTGATTAAAATTTCTAAACTTATACATGAGTATATACAGTATTGCTGACTGAGGCTGCTGTGATTTTAGAAGGTTCTTCTGTTTTACTATTGTGTATTTTATCAGTTTTATTTTAGTTTTTGTCAAATTGCTTTTTATTATTTTTTGGTTTTATTATAAATTGCGTACAGTCTGTGTTGAGTGGAGAAGTGATTCAGAAATGCATTAGATAGATTTAAAAAAACAACAACACAGCAGTTTACAAACAGAAGTACATAGTATATATATTAAAGAAAATAAAAAAAAAATATTCACTAGTAAATAATTAACTCCTGAGCTTCAATGTGCTCTTATAAATGAATTGACAAAGATTACTAGCCTGTTTTTTTAACTAGTCTACTGGGACAGAGAAGGTATGAAGAGTATGGCGAATTTAAAAAGAGTTTCACCATATCCAACATTTCTATTCTTGGTATGGTGAAATTCTTTTTTAAAACAGCCCATTGGATTTTTAAGCCGAGTGCTGACATGGAAGGATATCTAGTCCTCAACTCCTCCAGCTCAGTTTTCTTCATTGATTCCATTCACTGTTCTGCATTACACTTTTGGTTGCCTGTGGAAACCAATCTAGTGTTTTAGTAGAAGTCTGGTATATTTATTCATGAAAATAAATATGTTACCTTATTTTTTTTATCATTTTCACAAATGATTCAAAAATTCATTATTTTAATAATTATACATTGACAATATTTTTTCAAGTAATAGCCAGTGCTCCTCATTGCTTTAACTGCAGTCCATTTTCTTTCTAAAAATGATGTTTACAAGTTTAATGACTGAATAAATTCATTTGATCAATTTTTTCCTTCATGAGTCAGTGTCAATAATTTAGTTTCCTTTTTGACACCAGTATGTTAGTACTAACATTAATGTTCCCAAGTGCTAAATGGGATTTATTGGTTTATTTTTGGAAGGCAGACAACTCAAGCTCTATTTAGATGTTCTGATTCATGGGTAAGTGTGCAGTACAGTAGCTCATCCACCCTCTTTCATCATTTTTGCTGTACTCCTTATATAGGGATGGGTTTCAGAAGGGAAATGTCTCCTATATCTGTGGAGACTCTCTTTGTGATTTGAAACTCCTTGTATTGAGTTACAGACAATATTGTTGAGGAAGACCATGTTCAGGAGTTAACAAATCTTGAAATCCTTTCCCTGAAAACAAAGACTGATAAAGTTTGCATATGTTGCTTTTAAAAAGAGATACATAAAACATATTATGTAGTGCATTTATTAAGGCTTTGTCACTACAGAATGCGTATTTCTTATCTGGAATTTGGAAATCCAAAATAATTGCAAAATCCAAAATTGTCCACATGGATGGCTATGGTTCAGCATATGCAAACTTCATTTCGTACACAAAATTATTAAAAACATTATACATAAAATTAGCTTCAGACTATGTGTATAAGGTGTATACAAAACATAAAAATGAATTTCATGCTTTCATTTGGCTCCTGTCTCAAAGATAATCTCATTATATATATACAAATATTCCAAAATCCAAAAAAATCCAAATCCAAATAATTCTAGTCCCAGGTATTTCAGATAAGGGAGACTCAACCTGTACTACTTTTTCTGTAGAGTAATGTTGCTTTTGCCTCTCCATCTTCTGTCAACATTGGCTCTGTTGGCTAGAACTTTATGAGAGATGCAATTCAACAGCATAAAGACTGCCACAAATTTCTTGTTCCAGCTGTGGAGCATAGAAAATAGGCATAAGGATAAAATCATTGGCTGTACACAAGCTTGTTACCTCACTATGAATTAGCAGCTCCAAACTGGAAATTGCTCAGTAAGGGCGGGCAGTTTGCCAGTGTATTGTTCAGTAGTGGCAGCTACTGAACATTTGAAAGCTAGACCAAGTATTGTGTTCTTTTATAAAAAATTCCATGCTGTCAATAGTCTTTTGATAACCTACAGTTGAAACAGAGTATGCTTGGAAGCTGAAACTTGATGGTTAGCTGTTAGAAGATTTGATTCTGGTTGCACAGCAACAGTTCTGAGTAGCAAAATGGTTTATTTAGAAATATGGTTTCAAGTGCAGATTAACCCCTCCTGGTTTTCAAAACCTATGTTGTGATCACAGGAAGGGCTGTTATTCTAAGCCACACATGGACAGAGATGAGAAAAGAGGCTAGCTCTACCTCTTACTGCTTGATATACTTTATTAAGAAAAGTGAGAACATGATAGACATTCCAGATAACAGCATGTGTGCTCTCTGCCTGCCTTCCTGCCTGTCTGTCTGTCTGTATGAATGAATGGAAGCTTGAGCACTTTGCAGCCATCATTTAAAAAAATCTATGTGACCATTTAATGTGGGCATCATGAGATGCCATAGACACCATGGTTTACTGCTTCAAGAATTCCGCAGAAAAATGAGGACACAGCACCTGGCTGATACAGTTATGATGATTTCCTTTTTTAAATGTTGCCCCCCCCCCACTTGAGTCTTTCAGGTGTTCAAAACCTTGGATGTTCACTCTTCTTGAAGCTAAAATTCCACACGGTGGAATTTATATTTACATTTGAATTATGTAGAGACACTTACTTACTACTGTATAATGCTACATTCAAATAGTGAACATGGGCATATGAAAGGTACTAATGCAGTCCTTCCACCATGAGAGTTCCCTTCTGTGGTTACCAGATGTCCCATACTGTAAAAGATGTTGCTGATTTTAAAGGAGTGTTCCCAGTCCAGATTATTATAGATGAACAGGACATAACGCATGCTGGTTGTTTGAGTTTATGTCCATGTGGAACAGAGATTACATCTTTGCAAATCTGTTGTCTGAATGCAGGAAGGTGCATTTTTCTGGAACCACAGAGTATTTTCCACCATCTTTTGAGTGAATTGTTGATATCAGGAGAAGGGAGGGAAAGCCAAACCATCCTCTTTTCCTTAGGCTTTTTGCTTCATTGGAATCTCTCCAAGCCAACATTAAATAATAATTCATGGAGACATATCTTGTAGCTATTTGTCTTTCTGTATGTACATAGATGTTACTGCTGCAGACAGGAGACTAAGCTGGATAAAAAAATGGCTCCTGAAAATGAAATTCATATGGAAATGAATATTCCTGATGTAGTAGGTAGTAACTGCTCTAGGAATATTTAGCTTTTATGAATGCTGACTTTTACAAGTGTCTGTGGAAATCAGTCTTTGGCTTATTAGACTAAAAAGTAGTAGTTCTAAAAACTGAGGTCTAAACAAAACAAGTCATTTGCTTTATGTATGTTAGAAGCTGAACTGCCTGACATATAACCCTTAAGCCAATCTTAATGTTTGCTCAAAAGTATGTTTGCTCAAAAGTAAAGTTGAGTTACAAGAGATTGACTCTTAGGGAAATGCACAAAAGCCTGTAACACTACACAGATGGAAGCTGCTGAGGGTTCTTTATATTGTGTTCAGACCACTCTTGTTTGTCCCCCCCCCCCCGGTTGAAGTTTATTACATTCTGGATCAGATTTGGAAGTACGTCCACGAAAACCTTGCAAATACGTGTTTTAGAATTCCTATAGGTATTTTTTGAAATTTCATGTGTCACCCTTCTGCCTCATTTCTGAGAAACTTAAAGCAGATAGCAACACAAAAATAGTAATATGATCCTGCTATATTAAAACACAGATGGCAGAACAGATAGGGGGATAAATGGTAAGAAGGCTGCTCCAAAAGATTTTCTTTAAAAATTTTTTGGTGTACTGGAGTTATTTCAGCTGAAGGGCTATAGAAGAAGTTATTTTAACCTGGATCTGGGTGCTCAGTGATCGCCTCCCATCCAAGACTAATCCGGTTTAAAGCAGCCCCTTTTTACCTCTTCTCCTCAGCTGGGCTTCCACCCCCAGGTTCCTAGAGGGAAGGTAGAGGATGGGCGCTGGGATCTGGTTTTAAGTACCTCCAGAAAATCCACCTGGAGGGATGAAGCTGTTAAGAGAATCCCGCCCTGAGATTGCATCAGCTGCGAGGGACAGTGTTGGAGCACCAGGAGAGAGAGAGAAAGAGAGAGGGAGAGGCCCATAAAAAGAGAGACTGGGTGGGAAATGGTACCAATATTGAACTATGAGGGGCATCTATGACAACCTTCCCCAAATGGCGTCCTGCTCCCTCCCGTTTCCCTTGCGCCAGTTAAAATCCTGTTCCCAATCCCACCCCACTATTGTGTTTCTCTGGGTATGGAAGCTGGGAGACCAGATTGTCTTTGCCACCAAGGAGGACTAGGTGACACAGAATGGAGGACCTGGGGAGGTACCAGCCATGATCTGGTTGTCTCTGGTGAGTCTCCTTTACTTACTTTATTTGTATCTTTTTAAAAAATTGTCAACCGCTTTGAGTCCCCTACTTTGAGCCCCCATTGTCCCCAATGGCGGTGTGGCCAACATTGTTTTACCCTCAATTAATAATAATAATAATAATAATAATAAGTTTTTATTTATAGCCCGCTCCTCTATCAAAACAATTAGAGCGGGTTACAGCAGGATTAAAAAAGAGACACATGTTAAAACAATTCAATAACAACCTATTACCAAACTTCCCACCCCTTAAAATTAGATTAAACTAGCAATAAATTAAAACCAGGTACGATTAAAAATTTGTCAGAAAGTTTGTTTTGATTTGTAGTTGTTAATTTATCTCTATGTAGTCACTACCAAGATTTAAATATTTTCCCCAGCGTATCTTGACCCTCCAAATACCTGATATTATAGAAGTCTGCAGATTGCACCGGACAAGGATTTTACACTTTAGTCACTTCTGGCAGAGCCAGTGACAAAAATAAAGGACGCAATGAGTTGATTTTCTCAGCAACGTGCACTTAGGGACCAATGATGACACTGACAAAATTTCTTCAATATGCCATAATAACGTCCAGGTGATAATTATTACTTTACTGTACCGCCTCGTAAGGCACAATCTGCACACTTCTACAATATCAGGTATTTGGAGGGTCAAGATATACTGGGAAAAAAATGTATAAATCTAGATAGTGACTATATAGAGATAAGTTAATAACTACAAATCAAAACAATCTTTCTGTCAAATTTTTTTAAAGGTGATCATTAAAACTTTTGGATACCCCTGGTACACTATCTAGATAACTCTGGGAAAGTGGTTTTGTCACACTGTACATATCATAAGAGTTACAATCTGTCTGGCAAGATATGTAGTCTTTCTTTCTTTGTCTATCTGTCTGTGATGTTTAAGTTGAAGCAAGTACCAATCAGGATATAGCCCTGTAATCTGTTGCAGTGCCAGAACCCAGTGCTGTAAATGTTTACTAAACTGGTCTAATGAAGTTGGTTATAGTCTGCACAGGCGCATGACTTAATAAATCTGTCTGTGTGAAAGGTGCCTCAGGGTTCTCTCCTGGGCCCAGTGTTGTTTACTTTCTTTATAAATGATTTGGATTAAGGAATAGAAGGGATGCTCACATTTGTAGAAGGCACAAAACTGTAGAAGGCACATAACTGAGTTAATAGCTCAGAGGACCCCCCCCCCCAAAAGTAGGATTCAAGATCTTTAACAGACTGGAGAACTGGGTCAAAACTATCAAAATGAATTTCAACAAGGTTAAATGTAGGTTCTGTGTTTAGGAAGGAAAAATCAGATGCACAAGTGCAGGATACCTGGATTGATAGCAGTGAAAAAGTTCTGAGAATATTAGTAGATCTTAAGAGTTTTCACAGATATCAAGCTAAACAACAGGAATGTGTTTTACATTTTTACACCATTGCACGGTGCTGACCGCTTATCTTTTTGTGTGTATAGTCAGCCCTCCATATCCACGGATTAAAGCATCCACGGTTTGAAAATATTTTGGAAATATATAAATTCTAAAAAGCAAACCTTGATTTTGCCCTGATTGAAAGAAAAGAGAGTGTGGCCAAAGATTAGGGATGAACCTCCTAATAGTTAGAGCTGTTCAACATGGGATGGTCTGGTTCAGAAGGTGTTGGACTGGAGATTTTTTAAAAAAGAAGTTGGCTACCTGACAGGGACGCTTTAGCTCTATCTTTCCGATTTAGCAGGGGGTTGTAATACATGATTGCTAGCATGTCTTCAGCTTGTATGATTCTGTGATCCTGTGTTTCTGTGTTGTTTTTATTGAACAGCTCTGAGGATTGACATTTTCCCCAGGCATGGAGGAGCACAAACACTTTTCACTTAGAATCATGGAATCATAGAGCTGGAATCCAACTCTGTGCCATGCAGGAAGACACAATCAGAGTACTGACAGTTGGTCATCCAACCTCCATTTAAAAACCTCCAAAGAAGAGAACACTACCATGCTATGAGGTAGCATGTTCCACTGTCAAACAGCTCTTACCATCAGAAAGTTCTTTCTGATGTTTAGGTGGAATATCTTTTCCTGTAGCTTAAATCAGTTACTTTGTGTCCTATTCTCTGGAGCAGCAGAAAACAAGTTTGCTCTATCCTCAGAATGATTTATTTTGGTTTAAGAAAATAACTTTTCTATTCCAGTAGCAGTGGCATCCAGAGAAGTGTTATACCTCACATTTAGCTTTGGGAATTGGAGTTCTATCTACCTGCAGTTTTAAATTACATTGATTGCGCTGTAGAAGTCCTTGTAGACCTTGACTGTACATAGTCAGTTGCAAGATTGGTAGAAGGGTGCTCAACAAGGGTTCCTTTTCATCCTGGAGAGAAGTGACCAGTGGGGTCCCACAGGGTTCCATCCTGGGCCCAGTGCTATTCAATATCTTTATTAATGATTTGGATGACAGTACTGAGGGCATAGTTATCAAATTTGCAGACGACACTAAACTAGGAGGAGTAGCTAATACCCCAGAGGACAGGATCAAAATTCAAAATGACCTGAATAGACTAGAAAGCTAGGCCAAAGCTAACAAAATGAAATTCAGCACAGAGAAACGTAAGGTTCTTATGGCAGAAAAATGACATGCACAGATATAGGATGGGGGACACCTGGCTGAATGAGACCACATGCGAAAGGGATCTAGGAGTCCAAGTAGACCACAAGTTGAATATGAGTCAACAGTGCGATGCAGCAGCTAAAAAGGCCAATGCAATTTTAGGTTGCATCAATAGAAGTATAGTGTCTAGTCCAGGGAAGTAATAGTGCCACTCTGTTCTGTTTTGGTCAGGCTCCACCTGGAATATTGTGTCCAGTTCTGGGCACCATAATTCAAAAAGGATGTGGAGAAACTGGAGCATGTCCAAAGAAGGGTGGCTAAAATGGTGAAGGGTCTGGAAACCATGCCCTATGAAGAACAACTTAGGGAGCTGGGGATGCTTAGCCTGGAGAAGAGAAGGTTGAGAGATGATATGATAGCCCTGTTTAAGTATTTGAAGGGATGTCACATTGAGGAGGGAGCAAGCTTGTTTTCTGCTGCTCCAAAGAACAGGACCCAGAACAAAGGATGCAAGCTGCAGGAAAAGAGATTCCACCTCAACATTAGGAGGAACTTCCTGACAGTAAGAGCTGTTCAACAGTGGAACACACTCCCTCGGAGAGTGGTGGAGTCTCCTTCCTTAGAGGTCTTCAAACAGAGGTTGGATGGGCATCTGTCGGGTATGCTTTGCTTGGGAATTCCTGCACGGCAGGGGGTTGGACTGGATGGCCATTGTGGTATCTTCCAACTCTATGATTCTTAAGATCATATTCATCTATGCAGTGTTTAGCTATAGTGGATTATGTCTCCATTATTTATGATCTGTAACCTCATACAGTGCAGGGTTGCCATCTGCAGTTTGAGCTTCTGAGGATGGCAAGCCCTGTCTTTCTCAATAAGCCTGTGCGCTTACAGCAGTGCAAATGGGAGCACATGCCCATTGAAAAGAACTGGACTTAAGGTCCTGTGTTTTTTAATATCCGCAGGGGGATCTGGAACTGATCCCCAAGGATAGCAAGGGCGCACTGTACTTTGTATTGCTACTAGCTCCATCTTTTCCTCTGACTGGATTCAAAATAAGAAACTGCATATGAGAACCTCTGGCCTGACCACCATTCAGGGAAATGAGGTTTGCCAGTGATGATGCTAAGCTGGTCTCTCAAACAGGCTTTCTACTGCTGTTTTGTTCCTTGCTTGGGAAAAATATCTCTCTAAATTATAAATTCTATTGTTAAGGTAATTTTTCTCAGTTTTTCTGTTCCTTTACCTCAGCCTTGTATTTAAGCATTAGTATGGTCACCATAGGCAACCATGAAGTATGTTCAGCAAGTGAGTACAGTGGAGGAACAGACATGGAGCACTTCATCTCTCCTTTGGAGCCAGTTTAGAAACCACACAAGCAGGTTATGAAATTTTGTAGGGTTATTTATAAGGCTGTTTCCTTGATTTGAGATTCTTACATGTGTATAGGAGAAGAATAAAAATGGCCATAATGGGATCTAACATAATTACAGGGCAGATGGATAATTATGGTAAAAAGGTGCCTACGTATTGTGGTTAAGTGAGCTTTTCTAAAGCTATTAAAATCTACTGATAATCTATTAGTGGCTCTATTTGATCAGGTCATTTATTTCAGTCTGAAAACATTCCTAGTTATTTGATGACCAACAGTGAATAATACTTGATGTTCAGTAAACTAGGAGAAATAAGATTCTGTGTAATGACTTTACTGTTTCTGGATGTGGCTAGTTTGTGTCATGGGTAACATTAGTAATGATCCAATATCATCAGCTGAAAAATAATCACTAGACTGCCTTCAACTGAGATTTTAGACGATCATAAAGTTTATTGGGAAGGAAAGATGAGGGAGTCATGCACTGCTGATCTTAGATCTCATCCATTAACAAGTGAAGATGGTATCACCAAATATGTTTCCCCCTTTCCATTCTCTTGCGAACAGTAAATTGCCTTTTTAGTCTGCAAAAGTGAAGATGTTCAAAACATGTGCGTTCAAGTTTCAATACTATCTCATGATGTTACAGAGATAAATCTCTGCCAATCGTTTTGCATACTTTCTGTCCATCATTCTTTATAGTCTACTATAATATCATAGCACTGCAGGTAACCATGTAACTATAACTCATCACCCCACCCAGTCTTTTAAGGATCTGATTAGGTTTTCTTTATCCCAGTGGCATGACTTATCCCCAGCCTGTTTGTCTGAAGGTGCAGCGTCTACATTCCGGAGCATTAGTTCACCCGAGGCAGCAATCATGCTAGGCACCTTGGTTGTCAGGCCTTGCCCAGTTCTAAAGACTACAGAGTTTTTCTTCCTCTATTATTTTCCAAAAACCTGAAGATACTTCCACTTTGTTGCTTCAGTAGCACCGGAAGGAAATAGCCAACAGTTTGTTTATCGAAATTCCTCAGCTTTCTCTTAAAATGGCCATGGAATTTTTACCTCTGCAGAGGAATAACACACACAATGTTGTTCCGTGTGACTGGGGCAGCAACAATGCTAGAAAAGACTAAGCCTCTGCCTTCCTACCATTCAGTGCAGCTTCTTAGACAAGTTAAAATGAACAGGATTTCCCTTCTGTCTACTCTGTTCAATGTGAAACTAAGGGTGTGTTATGCATGGGAGGACACAAAGTGTGTGCTCGTTGGCACAACCCCCACACCTTTTTACCACTTGGAGTACTCAAGCAAATGCCTGAACAGACTTTCTGCTATTCAAGGTTCAAGTAATGATGATGCCTGCAACATCTGTTGGCAACTGTAAAGTGGAAGTGTAAAACAGCATATGGTGGAATGAGTTTTGCACGTATACTGCCACCATATGTTTGTGCTTTGAAAACGTCTTTGTTGCGGGGGGGGGTTACATATTACATGAGAATTGACATAAGAATTCTCTAAACCAAACCATTGTAATTTATTTAATTAAAATGCAGATTGTTTTGATGAAGACTAGGCAAGAGATAAAGCACATGTTGCATCCCACACTGGAACTCTTGCACAAACACTGAACTGATTGAAAGGTTGTCTCAGAACTTCTGGAAAGCTCCGTTTACAGTGATGGGAGCATACACCCAGGATTGTTGACTGATCTTTGAAAACTGGTTTTTAAGTTTTCACCCCTTTCTTGGTTTGTTAACTATGCTGTGGGAGGCATGACAAATGTGAATGGAAACAGTTCTCTTTTTGGGGTGGGTATATGTGAAGGAGGGGATGCATTTGTATTTTATTCTGTTTCCTCATGGTCATGTGATATAGGCTCTCATTCCACAGCCTTTGTGTTTATAGCCAGCATGTCTGCCTTTTAGTTACTGTTAATTCATATGGCAGCTATGAACCCATTGTCTGCCACAGCATAAGTTGTCATTGGCCTGTCCCTTTTCTTATGTCGTGCAAGGTTACATGTGTGGGGAAGCAAGGAAAAAACTTGCGGGAATGTTTGGAAGCTGATTAATAGCAGGTTGCTTGTAAAATGGGATCACACATGTTAGCAGTAAAGGCCTTACAGCACTTTGTAGACATTGAAATACAATTAACCATCCTTAGTTGAAACACAGATACCAATTCTAGACCGCACGCACACCCTCATCATTAACAAGGTTGTGGCTAAAATAAAAGCATATCTGCATTCTATTAACATCACTTGAAATCAGGGCATATGTAAAGACTTGTGCAGGATCTTCATTGGCTGTGCTTTTCTTTTCTACTTTTTTGTTCTTGCATAGATTCCTTGGGATGCATCCCACACAATACCCCCCAGATGCCTATGATGTACAAATGTGAATTTTGATTGCTTGAAGAATTGGGACAGTGGTTAGGAGAGATGTACTCTATATACTTATGTATGAGTCTAGAAATTTTAGTCAAAAAATTGAACCCCAAAACCTGAGTCGACTTATCCACAGGCCAATGTAAGTACTGTGCATGACTTAAAAAAATAACCATCCCCTGATGAAAGGCAAAAGTGTAATCTATCCTGGAAGTACTGATCCCCCTCTGTTCTCAGATCCATCCTGCCTTTAGTGTGAGCACAGTTAGGCCTACTGGAATTTTGTAAGTTCTTTGGCATTGTTTTCATTTGCTTTGTCCTTTAGATCCTTTGTTACATACCCTTAAGTTTTATGCTCAACATGTCCACAGGCCACATCAAAACCCATATTTTTGGCCCCCAAACCTGCCTTCAACTTACACATGAAGCTGATTTATAGTCAAATGTATATGGTAATTTCTTCCTTAGTAAACCTGTTACAGCATGTGTCTGTGCCTGGCATGGTTGTACTATTGATACCAATAGTGATAACTTGTACATATACTGGTAGTTAACAGTCATAATGAATACAGCATATGTAGTTGGTGGATGGGGCTATCTCTCTAGTAAGTGTTTTGATTTCTTCTTCCACAAACTATTTCGATACCCACTCTTCCCCCGACACCATCTCCATATACAATTTTTTAGTATATTTGTTTCTCTCATTTAAGTTGTCTGTTGGATTTACAAAATAGACAGTCTGTTCATTTTGTCTTTTAACCCACTTCTCCTTGGACTGTAGGACAAAAAACAACACTACTGAGAGGTGTCCCTGAGCTTTCTTATGTATACATGGGAACTGCAACATTCATTTTCTGTGACAATGCATAAGAAGAGTTTCCTTGCTATATCAGATCTGGGGTTATACAGTGGTCCCCCGGGTTACGAAAGTAATCCGTTCCGGATTACTTTTCGTAACCCGGAAATCTTCGTTTCCCGGGGGACCGCTTTGTTTGCCGGACCGCGCGGCCAATTTAAAGGGGCCGCGCGGTTTTTCCCTTTCGTAGCCCGGGGTTTTATTCGGATCCCGGGGGCTTTTTGGCGGCCCCGGCGGTTTCGGGTCCCGGGGATTTCGCATCCCAAGGGACCACTGTATAGTGACTTTTATTATAGTCCAGTATTCAGAATACCTGCCAAATATTTTTTGGGAAGCTTGTCAACAGGTTGATAGAACCTCCTGTTTTTTGCTATCAGTGCTTAGTGATAGAGATGGGTGAACCTTTTTTCCTTGAGACTTACCTTTCCAATTTTAAGTTTATTACATCCCAGTTTAACACTTGTTTTAAAGTCCATGTGAAAACATGGACACAATTTGTATGCATTTCTTTTAGTATACACATTTTTGTAATATTTGCATTTTGCTAGCAGTTTTCCATAGTATAATGTTTTTGTATGTTATTATTGTTTTATAACCATTTTTATGTGTGTGATTTCCCATGATAGACATATGATTGCATACATTTTTTTAAAATGTAGAACTGCACCACAAAATTTAGAGAAAGTGAAAACTGACATAATTCCTCCACCTTTATTATTAGTCAGGGGAAGGCAACTACATCTGTATTAGCTATAGATATTTCTGTTGTCTATCCTTAACTAGAATTATCATTTGTGTCTGTTAGGATTGTATCTTATTTTCCTACTTGCTTGTGACTCCCATCATTTATATGACAAGTTGCATGGGCAAACAAAACTCAGAATCACTTATCCCTGTCCACTACTCTAAAAATCTCTACCATGATGGGGGCTATGTACTTGAATAAATATTACAGCTATGTACTTGAATAAATATTAAGACACAAGACACCCAGAAGTAATAGTGACCTTGGAGAAGCACTGACTTAGTTATATGTATCTAACTATGTATTGTCCTACAAATGTTTAGGTTACTTTTTTAGACATCTATCTGGTGTCTTCTTTCTGCGTCTCCCTTTCAGGAAATTTAAATTGACTCTTTTTACCTGAGATAACACTTCTCTAGGAATCTTCAGGTTCTCCAGTCCAACTCTATGGTCAACATCTGCCAGACGTTGATCATAGAATGATATTGGAGGACCTACATATGTCTAGAGAAGTATTTTGTCTAGGAACTTTTAGATTCTTCAGCACAACTCAACTCTGGCAGAGTTGTGCCAAAGGACCTAGGGATTCCTAGAGAGAACATATTAATCAAAACTGTAAATAATCAAATCTGAAAAATTCAAAGCCGCAAATATGGAGGGTACAAGTTCTTATACAGTAGGCATGCTCAGGTTTAGTTTCTTGGCAGTATGTAAAGAAAGTTCACCAGTTATTTAATGGATGAAAATGCTATAGTTTTGCATTATAGTGGATGAAATTTTCATTAACACATGCCAATCAAAATGACACTGATTTTTTCAGTGCGGTCAGGCCCTGAGATTTCAGTATTATGCATCCAGGCCTGTGAGGAACCATAGAAATTTTTGTTAGTTTTTAAAGAAATATATAATAAATAATAATAATAATTTTAATTTGTATTTCCCGCCTCTCCCTTCAGATCGAAGCAGGATTCCAACAGTGTTAAAAATACATGTACAATTCAATACAATCTAAAAACCTTAAAAACAATTACATGATCAATAAAACTAACTACACATTCTGTCCTTAATTCAGCAATTGCTACCATATCTATTGTGGATCTAATTCTGTCTATCCATTCCTGATCCATTAAAGTAGATCTGGTTGGTAGGCCCACCAGAAGAGATCCATCTTAAGAGCCCTCTTGAAAACATCCAAAGAAGTGATAAGACGGATCTCCTCCAGCAAATCATTCCAAAGTTTCGGGGCTACCACAGAGAATGCCTTGTGGGAAGTTGTTACTAGTCTTGTGTTGATGGAATCTAACAAATTGTGCTGAGAGTGCGGGGCGGATTATGCAGGAAGAGGAGCTCCTTCAGACTGTCAGGGAAAACACATTGTGGAGGTAAATACTCAACTATTTCATTTTCACAAACGAGGGCAAATAATTTCCCTCATGTTCTCGTTGTGCGAGAGAAAATGAATATTTCTCCATAGAGCTTGTGGAAATCATCACAAGATAAGTTGTTGCCTATTCCTTTTGTACTTATTTATTATTATATTTATTTATTATTATTATTTTAATTGTACAGATGTAATTTGGATTTTCCATTTAATTTAATAGAATTTTTCACTGTGCCTGTGTGGTGGGGTAGTCTTTCTGCAGGGCTTGAGAAATTAACTTGAACCATGGTTTGATCCATCAGTCATGTACTTGCAACAGGAAACACTTGTTAAGGAGATGGAAGTGGTAGGAAGGAATATCAAGTGAAAGAATATACTGAGGAATCCACAGTGTATACAGAATTTTCTAAGACAGATCCACTTGGTTAGGTTATTCAGTAACTCCTTTTTCTAGTTTCATTTATAGGTTTCATACCGCAGATTTAATCAAAGAACTAATTATTGCACCTTATGTTCTGGTAATTAATGTGCCTTTCAGATTTGAATGTGCTTTTCAGATAAATATGGTGTGCTAGAAAGAAAATTAAAAGTTTGAATTATTTAAAGTGCAGTAGCCAACTTTCTCTGTAGGTTTAGAAAATGAAACATAATTTCAGGTGAGTGTACAGGATACAAGTGGCTCTTAACTGGCTGACAAGCATCACATACAGTGGTCCCCCGGTTTACGAAATTAATTCGTTCCAGCACCCCTTTCATAAACCGAAAAAGTTCACAAACCGGGGGACCACTGTAAGTATTGGAATAAACTTTGCACCATTTGAATTTCCCACCGCTTTTTTTCGTAACCCGTTTTTTCCCCCAGAAACCGGGGCCGTTATTCCGGCCCCGGCTCTTTCGTATGCCGGGTTTTTCGTAGGCCGGGGGATTCGTAACCCGGGGGACCACTGTATTGGGTGCTGTGACTTCATCTCAGGCAATAGGGTTGTTTTTATATGCCTTTTTGTTTCATTGGGTGCTGTGACTTCATCTCAGGCAATAGGGTTGTATTTCATATGCCTTTTTGTTTCATTGCTGTTTTTACTTATCTTTGCTGGCTGCTCAGCTTTTCAACCTAATTGGTTGAATTGTACATACCCTTTATCTGTGGTGGCGAACCTATGGCACGTGTGATGGCACACAAAGACATTTTTCAGGGCATGTGGAGGGTGGGGAAGAAGAAGAACAAGTGGCTGGATGGCCATTTGTCAGGGATGCTTTGGTGGAGAGTTCCTGCATGGCAGGGAGTTGGACTGGATGGCCCTTGTGGTCTCTTCCAACTCTATGATTTTATGATTCTATGATTCTAAGTGCACACCTGTTCCTCCTCTTCCTGGCCATTCCAGGCCTTCAGCTACCTCCAGAAAGGCAGCTGAAGGCCCAGGATGGTGGGGACAGGGGAGAAATCCTGCCTTGGAAGTCTCGCCCCTGGAAGATGGAAGTCCTATCCCCAGAGGGTGGAAGCCCTGCCCTGAGGGTGGACATTCTGCCCCGGAAGTGCCCTCTGAGAAGTCCCCCTCTAGAATGTCCCACCTGGATAACACCAGGTGCTAACGCTCCTTTTAATTTGGGCCCTTAGTTCCTTAAAAGTTTGCGATCACTGGCCTATATCCTTATTTTTGTAGATTCTTTTGAGACAAGATGTAATGGTGCTCCAGAGGAGCTTACATTTTATGCTGAGGACATAATTGGAGACCTTTTACCAAGATTTCTTTCTTCCAGGAGGCAACAAAATGTTTTATCAGATTTTAGGGGTATGATAAGGTTTCTGGATTTTAATAGAGGAGGGGTCTGTGCAGTGGCACCGTCCAGGGATGTTATATAATCCAACTAGTGACCAAAGCTGGTTTAGGGATTCTTGGGGTTCTTATCTCCAAAAATAACTCTTTCAAAAACTGTTTGACTTTTTTTTTAAATGGGAGGAGTTTGTATGGTGGATTTGCTGATTCTTAGGTATTGGGTTAAATTTAGCTTCTGTTGTTTTATTTCATCTTTTGGTTGCATTTTTATTGCAGTGGTGGCTTTTACTAATAATTTCCTTTTTAAACTGTGTAAAGATTGACTCCAGAGAATAAAATATTCTTTAAGTGGCCAGCCTGAGCTTGTGAAGGTGAATGCCAGCTTTCAAAACTGCTAGGAGGTTTTCCACCGAAGAATGCCAAAACAAGTAATTCAGAACTATAAATTGAATAAAAATATAAATATTGTACCTCTGGTAAAATATTGCCATATAGTAGTACTCTTTCACAAAGAACTCATTGGCCATTTTGGGAGAATTCTTCCCAAAATAGGATTGAGACATGTTATAAGTATGGTGTGTGTCTATAACAGGGAATATTTTTAATAATCTTCAAAACTTGCTGCCACAAGATGTCGTGAAGGCAACTAACTTAGATGGCCTTTAAAAAGCATTAGATAAAGTCATGGAGGGTGAGTCTATCAGTGTTATGAGTCACAACAGTGTAATAAAACTTTTTTATACACAAGCAATTACTTAACTGATGTTGGGGTTCAAACAGGCAATAGTGAGGGCAACATACTTGCCTTCAAAGGAAAGACTGTGAAGTAGGATTATGGTTTTTATACCCTACTTCCTGACTTCCCCATGACATCTCTTTGCCCACTGTTATAGATGATTAGCATGGCAAAATGAACACAGGCTAGGTTCAAATATAATTTGAAGATAGAGTTGTTACCTTATCCTGGGTTACTGTGGATGTACTGTGTGCTAATGCATAAAGCTTTATTGTGGCTGCTTTGCTCTTCTATTCAAGGTGGTGGCTAAAACAAATGAGAACTGGAAGTTGAAGGAGGTTCCCCTCTAATCTGTTGTCTCCAAACAATCCAGGATCCATACGACAAATAATAATGATTGTTTCATAGAAATGGGAATTTTGGAGCCATGGAGGGAAAAGTATTTTTCAATATGATTTGTAATCTTTCAGAAATTAGACAGAATTTACTGTCGGCTTAAATTATTTTTCCCTGGAAAGAAATGGAAATATTGGGAGGAAAATTAAATGTATAAAATCTATACGTATATTACTAGTACAGTGTATTGTCATCATACGCATCACATGGCACAAAATGAGTCACACTTAAAAAATAAGCAAGTTCTTTAATATACTAGAAGCATCTTAATGAGATCAGTTTCTGAAAGATTAACATTCAGATTCTCAATCTGAGCCTTTGTTTTTAGCTTTGTGATGAAACCTGAGGCTTGTATGAACTGGAAGCACCCATTAGGGGGAGAAATGCATTTTGGAGCTAAGGAGTTTATCACACAGAGGGTTTCCGCTCTGCTCCCATCACTCAAACGTCACCAAAGAGCAGCGGGAGCCCTCTGTGTGATAAACTCCTTAGCTCCAAAATGCATTTCTCTCCCTAATGGGTGCTTCCAGTTCATACAAGCCTCAGGTTTCATCACAAAGCTAAAAACAAAGGCTTCTTTCTAGGCATTCATATTACGACTAGCTCATTCTTACGAGCCTGCTTTGTTTGGAAGTAACAAACTGGGATATCATGTTCAGATGTCATGTGAAGATTTCAGATTTGCTTTATTCACTTGCACAAACAAAAGTGTCAGTCAAGAGTGATAAGCTACATAGATCAGCATGTAGCTTGCTCATGATAAACTGTAAACCACAGTCTGGCTGTTGTTATATACGAATACAACCTCAGTCTGGTCTGATCCACTGAGGCATTGGTGATTTTACAAACATTCAAACTTTCTTATAGCACTATAGTTTCAGAGTTTCTCAAAGCCATCCTTAAAACCCTCTTTCCCTGTAAATCTGACTCAATCCCTTTCCTGGCCAAAAAAGCCAGGACAGAGAGTAAGGAGATTTGCATGGGGGAAGAAACCTCACAACATATAAGTAGGATAGGATATACTTTTCAACTGGTATAAAAGCGTAGAATATATACATTGAAAGGGTTTCCCATCTTACATCACAAATAAATGTTAATACATTGAATCATTGTCTGTCTGATTATAGAGTAGTAACTGGAAAATTAGATTTAACGTGTGTCTTTATAGAAGGATTGATCTATTTGATGCATCTGTGCATAGTCATTAAATCCCAGAGAGAGAGAGAGAGAGAGAGAGAGAGAGAGAGAGAGAGACCGCTTTTAGAACATTTTGTAAATATGAAAGTGTAATTTTAAAAAGTTGTAGAATTCATAGATATAACTGTGTTAGTCCGTAGAGAGATCTTGTAGCACCTTTGAGACTAACTAAAAGAAAGAAGTTAGCAGTGTGTTGCCAACTTCTTTCTTCAGTTTGTCTCAAAGGTGTTACAAGATCTCTTTACTTTAAAAAGTTGATTATATAGAACTATATAAATACAGAACACTGCTATTAGTTATCCCAGGTTTTAGGACCTCTGGTTTTGCTATGCATAATACATGGCAGACAAAAGTTAGTAGTCTTTCTGTGGTAATAACTTCATTTAAGAATAGAACCAAATTTCCCACTGAAGCCTTTTTGCAGGCTCTTTTTAAAGTAGTACTAGAGCTTAAATCTTTTGCATTATTATGCTACTATTTGATTTAGTACTATTTGATGCACTTATTTCTTTATTGAAATAAATATTGGAAGTCTACTGAAAAATGTATGACATATGATGGCCATCTGTCGGGGATGCTTTGATTGGGAGTTCCTGCATGGCAGGGGGTCGGACTGGATGGCCCTTGGGATCTCTTCCAACTCTATGATTCTATGATTCTGTGATTCTATAAGTATGGAATAAGGCTGCAGAATTAATGCAATTTGACACCACTTTAATTGTCATGGCTTCATCCTGTGATACATAATTTGTTGTGGCACTGGAGCTCCCTGACAGAGAATTCTAAATGTCTCACAAAACTACAGTTCCCAGAGTTCCTTAGCATTGAGCCAGGGCACTTAAAGCAATCTCAAACTACATTAATTCTACAGCATAGATGCAGTCTAGATATATGGAAATAAATATGATAGAATAAAGTAGCGTTCTGTCCTTTGGTTTTTGTTTTTTTAAATAGATCAAGTGCTGTTTTATATCATGATGATATGCACATAAAATATTGTCCATGCCCAGTCCAAGAATGGGGTGGTAAAATCCATAGAGTGATAGAATGATTGTCTCTTCAGAATGCAGACGAAAATACCATTTTTGAACTCAGCGCACTGTGGAACCTTCAGTATACAAAAGTAAGTAAATCAGTATATATTAAAACCCAGCATACTAAGAGAAAGGTCCTAGGAAAGCTCTCTGGTTCTATTCTGCTACTTTTTCTTTTGATTATCTAAGTGGTTTTTAAAAACTAAATAAATAGAGGACCATACATAGAATGAAGTGACACAGTTCATTTTACCACTTTAGACTCAATTTCATAATTACTATCTCATGGTTCTCCTTGTGTAGACCAGTCCTTTGCCTGTTGGAATAGGAAAAGGTGCAAGCAAACACATCAGGGAAGAGGGCTGTTCTGTTTTAGACATAGATTCTTGGGGACAATGAAGACATATTACTAAAAAAGTAAAAAAAAATCATTTGTGCTTTGATAAGCACCCAAAACATGAATCCTCTTTTAATGTGACAATTTCTCCCATGGTACAAACTAGTTAAGGAATCACAGATGATGGCTGTCCATTGACTGTGTTGTAATCCAATGGGAGAGAAGAGAAGGTGTATGGGTAATTAGTAGTCCAAGGATCAAGAAGCCAAGGAGTCATGAAGTCAGAAATTGAGACAACCATGATAGAGAAAGGGACTGAAAAAGGGGTAGACAGGGTCCAGTTCCAAGAGTTCAGAAATCAAGGCAGAATCTCCAAGCTGATTTGGGTATGCTTTTCACAGAGTGGATAATAGATGTTGCTTCCAGTGGCCAATGAGTGTTTCTTGCCTATTTTATTTTATTCATTGTATTTACTTGTATCCTGCTCTTTTCCCAGGACTGGGACTTCTTTATTTAGGCAGGCTGATAGTTCAGAGACAACAGCTGAGGCAGCACCACAAGAGCTGCTGGGTGCATTATATGTTGTGGCAGAAACCATTTTATTTTTGGTGGCCTGTATCAAGTGTTGTAGGCTACATTTCAGAGGAAGGAGCTGGCAGAACCACCTCTTGCGTATTCCTTGCCTGAGAAAACCCTATGAAATTGATGAGGTAACCTGTATGTTGACAAGCGACTCGAAGACATGTGTGCACATGCATACACATGGGATTTCTTTAATTCAACCAAAGATGTTATAATTTGGGCCTCTCTATGATGAGTTTTAATTGTGATTTAATTTTAATTTAATTTAAATGTCTGTGTAAGTGTAGCAAGTGAGCAGAACTTTATCAGCCCTGGTGGCGCAGTGGTTAAATGCCTGTACTGCAGCCACTCACTCAAAACCAGAAGGTGGCGAGTTCAAGACCAGCAAAGGGCTGAAGCTCGACTCAGGCTTGCATCCTTCCGAGGTCGCTAAAATGAGTACCCAGATTGTTGGGGGGCAAATAGCTTACAATTGTAAACCGCTTAGACACTCCTTAAGGGTATGAAGCGGTATATAAATGAAGCTGTTTGTTTGTTTGTTTATCAATAGAGAAGACTCAGGAAACAGGTCGTGCATTTTAAAAGCCAGTTTTAAACTCCAGTGTCACTATATATCCTTTTGTAGTTACATTTTTAGCAAAACATTTACTCACTTTAGTATTTTTCTCTTGCCAGTTAATTCATTCATGCCTAGCAAAAACAAACAAAAAAACAAAAACAAAACAAAACTGCATAGTTGTATTTGTCTATGCAGACAAGCCACTCTCTTTCAGTTTTAGACCCATTGTTTTCCTCCTTGGATGCTGAAACTCATTAAACATTAGTTTAATTAAGGGGAAAGTGGTGGTAGTGGTGGTAGTAGGTTTTGACAGTTTATCTGTTCAGCACTTTTCTGGACTAGCATTTTTTCCCTGATTTACTTCTGCATCCGCTACCAGGAAAGTGGGAAGGGCAGTCATAAGAGTCAGTCCTGCCCAAATTAAAGGCAATGGGATGTCTGCCATTGATATTATCAGCTTGTAGTGTTTGTCAGCCCAGGAGGGCATGAGTCACTACAGTTCCATTTTGCTGATTTGTATCGGCATGGGAATGAAAAAGTCAAGATTAACAATTCTCTTCCATTTTTTTCTTGCACAGTTCAGTTACATCGCTAAATCATTTATTTAGAATTGGTGAGTATTTTAAGTGAACTTCGATTGCTGGCTGAAAATTTCTTTTACAACTTTGTTTCAGTCAATAAAGTGACTAGAAAAGATTCATCTTATGTGGCCTTCTGCCAGCTCATACTTAGTACAGTCAAAACTATAACAATTTACCATTTAAAATGATGATTCCTAAATGTCATGGGAGATTCTATGTACTTTTTTCTGGGACTCTCCACTGGGTCTGATGCATCTTTTTTTAGGTATATCAGACTACTGAGTACAGGGGCTGGTTCTCAAATGCCAGTGGTTGTGAAAGACTTAGTAGGTATGAAACAGTGTTGTTGTTGTTAGTTTTCATCAGGAAATCATTGCTTGCAATTGGCTTATTTTATTATTTTAACATTGTTTTTGACTAGTGTTACAATGCCTCTGTTGTTGTTTTTAATTTGTTCTTGGTGATTTCTGAAGTTTGCATGGGCTGGGATTGAGATCCCATCATGCAGTCATAGCAGCTTCAGTGCTATGAATGGATCTCTGCATCTAGCACTCTGTGTGCACAGCAGTTCACATTGCTTACATGCCCAGTGTTCAAATTTCCTAAAATCTAGTGAGATGCATTTTTCTGTTGATGAATCCTTTACCATGTGCTGTATAAATCCTACACATTGTAGAGGACTCTGAGCCATCTTCTGTGGGACATAGTTCACACAGCTCAGTGAGCAAGCCTTTTGGTTCTGCTCTCATTACCTATAGAGATCCAGTGGGGTGTAGTGGTTTGCATGCTGGACTGTGATTCTGGAGACCTGGTTTCAAATTTTTACTCGGCCCTAGAGTAAGTCACATTTTCTCAGCCTCAGAGGAAGGCAACGATAAACCCCCTTGAATAAAGCTTGCCAAGAAAATCCTGTGTTTTCCTTCTTAGTTGGAAATTATTTGAAGGCATACAGGAACAAATCATTATCCATGAACTGACTGAGTGTGCACTCCTGAATATGCTAAACAGTTCTCTGTGGCTGCACAAAATCACCGGTGTGACTAATCTTCACATCAAGGAAACCTTATGAACTTCAGGAGTCTTTGGAACAATTTCCACTAATGTAAAGGAATATGCATCTCAATGGCATGTTAAGGAAAAAAATAAACATTGAGTTTTGCATTCTAGATTTATCTGGCTCTGTTACTTTATTTTATTTGGGAAAATTTGTCATCTGGAAAGTTATCTGTGGAATAATATTTACTTCAGCTGTACACATATAATAATGGAACATTTTTGATAATTTCTGTATTATTTCCATTTTATGCATGAAATTGATAGCAGAAACAGTAGCAGAAAACAGCAATAACAATTGCAGTTGGGAATGATTAAGAATTGTGGATTCAGTTAATTACTGAAAAAATAAAGAAATTTGTCCCAGATTATTCTTGATGACAGTAACAGATGAAATGATATCCTGGTATGGACCAATATTACAGATCTTGTTAAATTGTAAACTTTTATTTAAATAAATATATGAAACAGTGTGAATGATTTGACTGCCTGATAGAGAAGAGCTGCAGTCTATTTCGGCCTGGTTGTTGTTCTATTGCATTGAGTGATCACTTTGAATTTTCCTGTGCAGTAAAGAGCAGATTGGGGAGTATGCCAAGGAAGCAGCATCCATACACAACAGCTAAAGTGCTTACAAAATGCAAAGCTGGTTTTAGACCTGTTCAGAACAATCAAGCAGAGAAATAATCTGCTGAAAGTGTGGCTGTATTCTCTTGTGGATGAGACAAATTCACACAGCAATAAAGTATCACTTTATTCCCGGAATTGTCCTCCCAAATTCAACAAATCGGCTTTTTGACAGCCACCTATTAAAATTCAAGACTTTGGCTTATTGCCCAGTACCCACATGGAAGCTCTTGTATACAGGCAGAATATCGGAAATGGAGCATGGAAGTAAAAGAGACAGTGGTTCTGGTCATGCATCTTGTTGTGTCCTTACAGCTACAATCCCCAGGAACAAGATACAAAACATCTGTTGCTGAGACACATGTAAGAGGCTTAAAATGGTACAGATGACTAAAGAGGCATTTACAGACCTCCAAAGTGGAACCAACAAAAATCTGTGATTTACAGAAGAAATATTGTTTTTGATTATGGGCACAATGCTTGTGAAGTAGCCAGTGGGTACAAGTGTGGAGGCTTTACACACCTCAAAATCCCAGCACTGCCATGAGGCACACTGAGTGGTTTTGACTTTTGAGCAAACCATAGCCTCTCAGTTTGAAACCTTGGAGGACGGTAGATGTATGACAGCAAAATCATTAAGTGCTGATTCTAAATGGGAGAGCACCTTGCTGACTGGTTGGAAGGATAATGTGTGTGTGCTGTGTACCTTCAAATCGTTTCCAACTTGTGGAGAACCTAAAGGGATCTATCACAGAGTTTTCTTGGCAAGTTTCTTCAGAGGGGTTTGCCATTGCCATCGTCTAAGGCAAGAGAGAGTGTGACTTGCTCAAGATCACCCAGTGGGTTTTCATGGTCAAGTGGGAATTGAAACCCTGCTCTCCATGGTAATAGTACAGTATACTCAAAACACTACACCATGCTGACATAATACCCAGCTCTATACAGAAGGGTAGCTTCTTTGATCTTTCCAACAAGCTGTTAGTAGTCCTTTAAAATTAACAACTTTAAAAGACCTAGCTAAAGAACAAAGCCCTCCCTCCATGCCATCTACCATTGTCTGGCCTCGGATAGAGTGTAAAGGCAGGCCCAATGCCATCAGGAGCAAGAAGAAGGGTCCTCCCTCCAGTCCATCTGCCATGGTCTAGCCCCCAGAGGGAGAGAAGATCCACTGGACTTGGTCCCTTTTCCCACCACTTTTCCCTTCTCCTTCTGTGTCATGTCTTTTTAGATTGTAAGCCTGAGGGTAGGGAACCGTCTATTTTAATTGATTGTATGTACAGCGCTGTGTAAATTTGCAGTGCTATATAAATAAAGCTTAATAATAATAATAATAGTAATAATAATAATAATAATAATATAATAATAATACAGTTGTTAGAAGATGTAAGACAGACATATCTCAGTCAAAGATTTTTCATGCTGGTCCATTTCCCCTCACTTTTCTCCATGTCTTCTTTTAAACTGTGGTGCGTTTTACATTGGCAAAAAAAGGTGTTTTGAAGGCTGGGTGAAAACCCAGCTTTTACATTATAAAATGGGAAAGTGTGACATGAAAACGCCATTTTGGCGTTTTAAGGGAAAAAACGCGCTTTTAAAAAGTAGTTCGGTTGACCCACTACTTTTTTAATAAGTGCGTTACAGCGCTAGTGCATGTAAAGGCTAAGGTGTACTTGCGCAGTTAAATGGGGCTCCGTTTCCTTAAGGCGCCCATTTAAAGGCTGCGCTGTTGGTGCGGATCAGAATGGATCGTAGTTGGGAGCATGCGTGGTGTGGACTCCACTCCTAATTAAAACGTTCTATGCCCTCCAGGTGTAAAAGCTGGGGTTTAACTGCGCAGTTTTTTAAAGCTCCCAAACCCTAGCTCCGCCCTTAATCCTAACCCTAGACATGCGCAGTAGCGCCTCTGGGATATTGACAGTTTTGGTGGCGGATGTTTTTACAGTTGCAGTGATAAGAGGAAACTTTCAATTTTCACACAAACCCCCACACACATTCCAGAGCCATTTCCCACTTGCATTTGTCCAAGTCAGCCGCTCCTAGGGACACTCTTGCCGAGGCTTTGCTGTGGCACTTTGCACAATGGCAGAGACTTCTACAAGTGGCCCAAAAAGGGGGAGAGGGATGTCTTGGTCTCATGCAGAGACCTCAGACCTCATTTCCATCTGGTCAAGGCCCAATCGGACATAGCAATGCCACCGGCTAATTCACACTGCTCAAGCAGTGAGACACCAACTGCAGCTGTTCTCTCTTCTGTATCATCACTGTCATCATCAGCTATCATTTCAGTGGTCACATCAGTCATTTCAGTGGTCACAGCAGTCATTTCAGTGGTCACTTTGACGATCCTGGCAGCACTAGCGGAGGCAAAGGCGGCAGCTTTGGCTGTGCTTTGAACATTGACGACAAGTGCCGACCACAAAGGAGAGGAGGCATCCATGTTGGTGATGATGCCCACAGTGACCCTGTGCTGACGAATGCCAACGTCACTGGGTCAATGGCCAGCACTCCTCCTCCTTTGTCTTCTTGCAGATGCTCGGTCTGTGGCTGCTGTCAAAATCACTTAGGAGCCCCCTTTAAATCATTTAAAACTGCGCAATTCGTAGCCTCGACCCTATCAATAGCGCAGTTCAAGCCTCGACCCTCGCAATAGCGCAGTTCAAGCCTCGACCCTATCAATAGCGCAGTTCAAGACTCGACCATCGCAATAGCGCTGTTCGCGGCGGTACGAACCGCGCAACAGCGCAGTTTGCAGCCGGCAAGGAAAAAGAAAAAATTAAAATCGCAGTTTAAAGCTGCGTTTCTTGCTGCCCATGTATCAGCTCCGCCTGTGTTTGTAGCGTTCTGACAGCTTCCCATGTAACTGCTGAGCCACAAAAAAGACCACTCAGATAAGTCGTTCCCACACCCCTCAATGTAGCAGCTCTGCACTTTTTTAATGCAAACCTGAGGCTTGCTATGTAGCTGCTAAGCATTAACATAAAGGCGAGTTCAGATCACACTTTCTTGCCAATGTAAAAAGCCCCTGTATGTTTTTAAAAATTAGCATTAGCATTGGGAGTGTAATGATCGAGGACTGGAGAAATACAGACTTGTACTGTTGGGCTGCAGCAGTGCATTTGTACTTGAGCTTGAGCTGGGAAAAAGTGAGATTCTTCTCCAGCTGATCTTACTGTAACTGTGTGCGCCTGCCTGCAAGAAGTGAGGTAAACAGCAGTTGCCTCTAGAATCCCTTACTGAGCATATGTGGACAACAACAGCGAAATAGAGAGGCCAGATAAGCCTTCCTTGCCAGCAACCTCTACCATGTTTTTAAAAATGTAGATCTTTGGTTTGGCTACCAAAATGGAAATGATAAGAAAAGTAGGGGCAGATGAAAGAAGAAGGCATCCCTGGAAGCATTCTGGAATATGACTTCACATGGTGGCTAGAAGATTAAAAAAGATACACAAAACTTACCTGAATTGGTTGTTTCATTTCACATGTACATGTTATTAGCTTTAAATAAAAAGTTTACTGAAAAATGTTTAATTGCTCTTCTTTAATGTGGTATAGGAACCTATCTGTATTTTTCCCATATTGTTTCTGTCTTTGGTATCAAATTTAAAAAGTAATACTCAAGAACTTGCCTATTTTGTTAAATAAAGTATACCTGAAAATAAATTTGATATTCATTATAACTTCAGCAGAAGACCTATAATTCTCTTCCAATGGTATGGTAAGTCCCTATTTCTGTAGTTTCTACCCTCTCAATATTTCCTTCTGCTTCCAGTAAGGTTAATTTTATTCCACACAATTGTCTTAAACTGAGAGGTCTGTAATGAGTTGGAATTAGACATGTGCCTCACATCTGAAATCTGGTCTCTTAAAATCTAATACATCCCATATTCCAGAGACTTGATGACTATTAATTCATCTAGTTCTCTCAACCATATGATAATAGTACATATAGTTCTTGCTTAATTTGATGTGAATTAATAAGATGTTTATTTGAAGAGAGCTATTCAACAGAGACAGCACTTTTATCTCTGAAGGATTTACGACATCTTAGTCTTTAAAGAATTAAGAGTAATCACTACCTGGAAAGTAAATTTAAACATGAATGTATAAGACAGTACAGAGTAAGGCTTCTCTTGTCAATAAAGGTTTGCATTAGACAATATTGGATTGGAAATCAAGCCTTGAAAAGAAAGTCTAAAATCTTGTTTTAAATAATATTTGGTCTGGACCATGGACTGGTCTTGGTCTGTGAGTGATTAGCAGCTAGTCTGCAGTTGTTCTCAGGAAAGAAGGAAACGTTTTTATCCATTGGGCATAAATATGGTGGAGATTCTGGCACATTGTGAGAAAAATCTGCCAGTCCACCATATCAGATGGCTTAAAAAGCAGTGGTCTGGAGTGTAACATCTTTAGTCTGTGTGCACAAATACTTTTAAGTGTATGATATAAAAGGTTCCTTTAAAATTGTAATTTCTTATCATCATTGTGGCAGGGGCAAATACTCCTTGAATAAACAGGGGCAGAGGCAAATACTCCATGATTTTTTTTTTCAGTGGCAGAGGCAAATAATCGATGAATAAACAAATCCACAAATGCTTAACTTGCAAATGTGGAGGCTGTACTGAGAGGTGGGTTTTCCAGCTGCTTTTTCTGAAATGTAACCAATAGTACCTGGACTTCATTTGTGGTCTCCCATCCAAGTCCTACCCAGGGTGGACCCTGGTTAGTTTCCAAAATCAGTCAGTTTCTGCTGTCCTTTTAGACAGTATTTAGACTGCAATAAATGCACAATATGTTTGATGTATAGTATGTTAGATGCCCTGTTCAGCAGCAATATTATCAGCAGCTGTAAATGCTGATAGATAGAGCCAGTGTGGAGGCTAGGGTTCAACTGCTTGCTTAGTCATGGAAACTTACTGGGTGTCCTTGGGCAAATCAAGACAAACTCTCTCTGAACAAATAATACCAAGAAAACCATGTAATAGATTCATCATAAGGTTGCCACAGGTTGGAAATAACTTGAACGTTTGTTGTTGTTAATGCTGATAGGGAATAACAACTCAAAACAGGTTCCATAGGATGGAACAATGATATTTACAGTGAAAATAAGCTGCTATAACAGTGTATGGTGATGAACGCTAACCATGTTGTCTGGAAGACCCTGGAAGTACTGTTCTAAAAAAGTAAACTTCCCAAGTCCTGTTTCAGGGCTTCATGGAGGCTAATCTGATTGGCTAACTATGTGGGATGTGAAGATGCAGCACCTTCAGTCTTATCCAGAGGATCCATCTTTTGTCTTTGTGAAAGTGATATCAGTGTCACTGCTGTGTTTCAGCCCTTGTTTTAAAAAAGTAGCCAGATTCTAAAGTTCGCTGCTATACCACTATTGCAGCAATTCCAGCTGCAAGTTTGTGTATCAGTGTACAGTGGGTACCAGAGACAATGTTGTCTTTGCCAGAAGGCATTAAGTTCCATGTTTTGGCTCATGCATTGTAAGATTAATTTGAGACATTTTTCTCCACTGTATAAGGCAAGCCATGGACAGGAATACAGTACTTTTTTTGAAAAAGCCCCTAGGAGATTTTTAGTGGTCTTTTTGCCCTGAAAACCAAGAAAGCCACATTTTCTTAGTTCATTAAGTATAGATAGATTGTAAATTGTGCACTGAGAATTTGGAGCATTGAAACACATTGTGGCTGGGTCACACTGTAGTGTAGAATTTCCAGGCAATCTCAGGGAGTTTGTGGCTAGAAGAAGATTAATCTTCTCAACCAGTCTAGGATGTTGATGCTGATGCTTAATGGTTGATTATTTGTGGTGTAGCTCCATTACTTCAATAGAATCCCCACTAGAAATTCAACAAAAGCCTGCTCTAGACCCACAGAAAGAATTTCACATCCTTCTTAAGAGAAATTGATATTTTCCCTATATACAATGTGTCCACTGCTTTTAACAAGCTTTCTTGGTTAGTGGCCACCCCTGCAACTTATGCTAATAAGTTCAGCAAGTACGTATTGTGTGAAAAATGCTTTATATTTTCACTGTTTGCTTAATATATTTTTAATCCTAATGCATTTCAAGACTGGTGTTCCCTTACTCCTTTCACTTCCTTTCCTTTCCTTTCCTTTCCTGGTCTACATATTTTATTTTTGAGTGAAACCTGCAACCAATTACTTCTAATCAGGAGGCTGGGAACATTAATTTTGAAGTTCAAAAGATTAATTTTACTAAGCTCTACTTTTGTTCAAATATCAGAGTACTAGTAGGAGTGATGAGTGAGTGAGAGATTGATAGTCTGGAAGACAAAAGGGGAGAGAAGAGGGGAGTAAGATCATAATTTCTAGGAACTGAGGTAGTAGCTTCATATTGAGTGATCTTACAGTGTATGTTTGGAAGACATTTAGCCCTGCTCAGATATTTGCTTGAGCACCTGTATGGATAAAACTGGCTGCTAGAAAGAGTAGCTGAAATAGCTGAATTAATTTGAGAGGTGTGGTTCAGAATCTACGCATGTGATCTGTAAACATCAGACTACTAAGTGTCTGTAGTCTAACAGGGTGGCCTATTTAATGTCATGCCACATCTTCCAATCATATTTTATCTATTCCTTCAATGAGGACTGGTCTCCACCCATTAGTCTAATAATGATGCCAGAAATGATGAACAACACATGAGATAAAGAAATCTGCATTTTATTTTTATTTACACCTTTCATTTTGGTGGTGTCTGGGTAATGGTGATGATGTGTCTAAAGTTGCCAAGTAGTATGCACTTGTGTTCAAAACAATTATCAATTATGCAGTTGTTTTGAAAAACCTCTTTAGATTTACTTTGGGTATGTCATATAATTCTTAAAAAAATGCAGAATAAAAGAGTTTTATTCTTTTGCCTAACACTGACTTCCAGACCATATAATGACTGAAAATTTGGTTATGCATGCATGCATTTATTGTCAACTGTGAACTGATATTGACATAATAGTTTCTTCATTCATTGCCTATGTAAAAAAGGTGGCTGAAGTTAATTGTTTCTTTGTGTGCCTTTAAGTCATTTCCAACTTAACACAACTCTAATGTGAAACTATCAGGGAGTTCAGAGGGGGTTTGCCCTTGCCTTTGTCTTTGTCTTTGCCTTCCTCTGAGGCTGAAAGAATGTGACTTGACTGAGATCATCCAGTGGGTCTCCATGGCCAAATGGGGATTTAAACCCTAATCTCTATACTTGTTGGCCAATGCTCAAATAACTACACCATGGTGGTTCTTACTAGAGAATTAATAATGCATGGAGTATACAACCCTTCGAGTCACTGCTGATGAAAGCCTGAATATTGGTAGTCCCAGCTATTCCCATTGGATCTGTTGGATTTATGTGAGAGTTGACTCACTTCTCAAAGGTTAATTTAATGGGTTTACTTTATTTGGGATTAACTATAGGATTCAGGCTGAAATCTTCATTTGTTCAGTGGGTCTGGCATGGAATTCAGTGCTAGCTGTGCTTTGATAAAGCCTCTTAAAAAAAGTCTTCGTAAATTGTTTCCTAATCTTGCATTAACTCAGTGGTAAATTTTTAAAATGCAGTTTTCCAGGAGGTGTTCATTACTTTCTTCTGGGTAAACAATCATTTTAAAAGTACATCTTGGTGTGTTTTTTTTTTTAATGGAGATTACTCCTACCCTCTTTCCCTAATTCTGTAGGCCATAAATGAATTTGGTTCTAGTTATTCTAATAACATTGCACCACATAGCAGATTTAATCAGATGATCATAGTTCTCTGCACTCTAGCAATTAATCAAAGCCTAACTGCCTAGAGCAGTAAAAAAGTATTAATAGGCATCATTGGATAGAACTACTGAGAATTCGGTTTCTTTGAGTGGTCTCTGTGCCTCACATAATAGGGTTTGCGCCTGCGCAGAGATCTCATTCGGATGCTGAAAAGCTGAGCAGATTGGTGGTAGCCCTGCCCATTCCACTCCCTGGGCATGCCCAGTCCCGCCAATTTAGCTTCTCCTTCAGTTCTCTTTCGTCCACCGCAAGAGAAACATGTCCTTTGGAGTGCTCCTCGCTTCGACGAATGGCTGAGTAGATTTAATCCAACTTTACCACTGTTTTTCTTATCTAATTCTCTTTTGCTTCCTTCCCCTTTTTGGAGCTTTTTTTGAGGTTTTTGGCCTGGATAAGCCCCCTCGCATGCTTCGGCCTCTTATGGCCACTCCCTTCAAGAAATGTACTGAATGTGGGAACAAAATCCCTATAAAAGACGGACACTCTAAGTGCATCTTTTGCCTGGGAAATACCCACATTCTGGAAAAATGCAGACATGGCAAGGCTTTTAACCAGGCCACGCTTCGCCAGAGAGAAGACAGGTTGAAGGCCCACCTTTGGGAGAAGGCCCTCTCCATTTCCCAAGCGTCAGAGTTGCACTCAGACCCCTTAGGATGGCTCCCTATCTCCAAGTTTCTGAGAATCCCTAAACTTTCTCAGAGACTGTCAGCCACTTTGACTTCGGCACCTTCAACATCCACGCAAGCGCCCTCAACATCGATGGCTTTGATGTCGATCCATTCCACCAGGAAGTCTATGCCTCACTCGGAAGAGCCGGCTCGGGAGCACAGGAAGCGCTCCTCGTCCCAGGAGGGGGACAGGCCGAAGAAGAAGCAGCAGTAGTCTAAGGAAGCCCCTGTCTCAGTCGTATCGGTCACAGCCCAGGTGGACTTCTTGAAGCTGACTTTGATGCCATCCGCCAGCCTCCCGGCCCCGGCCCCGGCCTCTCTACTTGGCGCTGGAGGCCTTGGAGCCCATGGTGCAACGGGTATCAACATCGGCATCGACCTCATCTCTCTTGGTCATGACCTCAACCTTGATGGTCTCGCACATTCTGCCTCCTGCCGAGGTTCCACCGAGAGGCATCATGGCTTCCTCCGAAAGGATCTACAGGCTGAGGTTCCCGTCTCCTCCATCTTGAAGGTCTCCGGAGCCATATGAGGAACGGTATTTTGACTCCCCTCACTCGTTGGCCTCTTTTCTGGCTCAACATTGAGCTGAGAATTTTTTTGGAGGGAAAAACTCCTACCTGTCCTATTCCCCATCGTATAAAGACCGGTATTATGTATGAGATCCCTACTTTGACCTCTTTTCTCAGTGGAGGTCCCGATCCCGCTCTCCTGCCCACGATCGGGGTGAGTCTAAGGTGATTTCGCCGCCTCCCGCGATGACTGCCATAGTGGCGAGGCCACCTGAATCAGAGCCGACCACGGTTGTGGCCCCGACATCGAGGATGATATCAACGTCGACATCGACATCAACACCATTTGTACCAACCATCCAAGTGGATGCCTCCACATCGACCTTCGTCTTGGCCCAGGCTCAGCCTTATACAGACCTGCCTCATCCGATAGCTTCACAGTCCATGGAGGAATCTGCTGGTGAAATAGAGGAACAATTAGAATCCATGGTCCAAGCCATGTCCTCCCCAAATGAGGAAGTGGAGGATCAGACACCCGGTTTCCCTGTTGAGGACCTTCATCTCTTTTCTGGGATAGTCGACAGGATGGCTAAGGCAGTTGGCCTGCAGACAGCCCAAGCCCCCCAGGGACCTCATCCATGGCCTTGTTGTTAGACCTGCTCAGCCAGCTGTCATCCCCTTCCTGCCGTCGTTCTCTGACATCATTACTGCCTTGTGGACTAAACCAGTGTCCACTCCATCCGTGTCTAAGAAGTTGGATTCCCTCAACAGGGTGCAGTCTGATACAGCACCTTTTCTGTTCATGCGCCCCGCACCCAACTCTTTGGTAGTGGAATTCACCTGTAAATCCTTGGGCAAAATGCATTCTTCTCCGATGGACAAGAACGGTAGGAGAATGGACATCTTTGGCCGAAGATTTTACTCCTCAGCAGCCTTAACAGCCAAGGTCGCTAATATGCAAGGGTGCATGGTAGGATACCAAAGATTCCTGTGGGACAGGATGGCAGCTTTCATCCCCTACCTTCCTCAGGAACAGCAAGAGGCAGCCCAGGAATTCTGTACTGAGGCTCTTTCTCTGATTGCCCAAGAGGTCCAGTCAGCCAGACATGTAATGGACTGCTCCGCCAAGGTCATCGCTGGGGCAGTGGCACTTTGGTTCGCCTGGCTCAGGTCCACCACCCTGTCTGAAGAGACCAAGGCCAAATTTGAGGGTGAAGGGCTGTCTGCGGCTAAGACTGATGAGTCCCTGGATACTATGGCTAAGGCCCGTCTCAACAGCAAGAGACTTGGAGTGACTTCGAACAAGTCATCTGCTGGCCAACCCTAGCACCCAAGGCCTCAGTCTTCAGGATATCCTTGCTCCAGATCTGATCCATCCTCCACCTATAGGGCACAGCCTTATCCTAGAAGACCCTATAGGCAGCCTCAACAACAACACCAGCAGCAGAGGCAGGGACAGCAGCATCAACAGCAGCAGTCCTCCGGGAAGCCACCCTCCAAGCCACACTTTTGACGGGCCTTTGGAGGCGACACCCACCTTTCGTTTGCCAGTCACTTCCTACCATGTTCCCAGACTACGCCCCTTCTACAACAACTGGCGCTGGATCACCATGGACTCCTGGCTCCTAACCATCATCTGCTTGGGATACGCTATAGAGGTCTCAAGCATTCCACCAAATGGTGTTTTCTGTTCTACTCCTTCTTCCCTTCCTCTTCTAGAGGAGATCTTCTCCCTTCTTGACAAAGGAGCCATCCAGAAGGTTCCAGCCAGCTGCAAGTTTCAAGGCTACATCTCTCAATATTTCACCGTACTGAAGAGAGGTGGTGGTCTTCGCCCCATACTAGATTTGAGAGGTGTCAACTCCTTCATCACACTTCTCAAGTTCAAGATGGTGACCCTGCAGTCCATACTTCCATTCCTACACCAAGGGGACTGGTTCGCGTCCATCGATTTAGAGGATGCTTATTTTCACATCAGCATCAGACCCCAACACTGGAAGTTCCTACGCTTCGCTGTCGACGGAAATCTCTTTCAATATATCATACTTCGGCCTCTCCACTGCCCTTCAAGTCTTCACAAAATGCATGGCAGTGGTTATCTCTCACCTTCAATTGCAAGGTATAAGGATCTCCCTTACCTTAACGACTGGCTTCTGGTGTCGTCCTCCTGAGCACAGATCTACCAGGACATTCAGTACACTTTAGACCTCCTCAACGACCTGGGACTCATGATCAATCTTCCCAAGTCTGTTCTGCACACTGTGAGGGTGATAGACTACATAGGCACTTCTCTGGACTCTGTCATGGGCCATGTCTACCTCCCAACCAGAAGGGCAGAAGCCCTCTGGGACCAACTTTGATATGTCCTCCGCACCCACCAACCAACGGTGAAGGACATTCAGAGACTGCTGGGCTACTTAGCCTCCACCATGGCAGTAACCTACCTGGTGCGCCTCAGGTTCAGGCCCCTCCGAGAATGGTTTCTGGCCTCTTTCGACCATCTCTGGGACAATCCATACAAGAGACTCTCGATTCTCCCTCATGTTCGGGACTCCCTCAAGTGGTGGAGGTCTCCTTCAAATATCCTCAAGGGGATGCTTTTCCATATGCTGGAACCATCCAAGATGGTCACTACAGACACATCCATGACAGGATGGGGTGCACACCTCCAAGACCTTTGTGTTCAAGGTCAGTGGTCCGTAGAAGAGGCAGAGCTGCATATAATTGGAACTCCTGGCAGTCATCAAAGCCTTCAGGGCGTTCGAGAATCACCTCCTCCACAGAGTTGTGCAAGAGGTGTCAGACAACACGACTACCGTCTGTTACATCAACAAACAAGGAGGAACTCACTCTCCAGTTCTTCTACACCTGTCTCAACAGCTGTGGACGTGGTGCCACCGTTGCTTGATCCATCAGGTGGCGGTCCACCTCACAGGCAAGGACAATGTGCTAGCAGACTCCCTCAGCAGGGACAAAGTCCTCCAGGACAAATGGACTCTGTCAGTCCCAGCCTTCCATCTTCTGACATCTTGATGGGGAACTCCTCCAGTGGATCTGTTTGCCACTCCAGAGAATGCTCAGTGCACTGAGAGAGGCTGATGTGTTTGTGTGTGTGTGTGTGTGTGTGGGAGAGAGAGGTAATACAGTATTATTCAGTACATATATTCAATTATAATTTATATAATTAATATAATGTTATTGTGTGCCTTCAAGTCATTCCTGACTTATGGTTACCCTAAGATGAGTCTATCACTAGGTTTTCTGGAGCAAAGAGTGCGTGACTTGTCCAAAGTAACCCAGTGGGTTTCTATGGCCAAGCAGGGAATCATATCCTTGAGGCAGTGAATGGTGGCTTAATTATTTATAAGTGAAGGGAACAGGGGCTGTTTCCAAAACTGTATTCTTGTGTACTTGATAAATGTCTCTGACTTCTATACATCTTTTCTGCATTTTGCTGAGACATGGGCCAGGACAAGTGCTGTGCTGAATGTTTGTGAGATTTGACTGTTACATTGAAATATGTATGTTTAGGGATCATAGAATCATAGAATCATAGAGTTGGAACTAGAGTGCTCCTGTGCCTCTTAGTATTTGTGTAGAAGAGGGAATTACAGCAGGCCTTTCTTGTCACAGAACCAGGTAAGAAGGACCTGCTGAGATGAGCACTTATATGTAGCATTAAAAGTTCTAGATCCCTATCCAGCTTTCATTCTGGAAACCATTTGTGTGCTTGATAAAGGTTGCCATATTGAAAACTGGAAATAGCTTATGTACCTTTAATGGTTGTGTAGAAGAGGGAATTTCAGCACATGTTGCTTGTCATACAACCAGATAACAAACAAGACCTGTTGAAATTCCCTCTTCTACAGAACCATTAAATAGGAGCTGTCTCCAGTTTTCTCTTGGCAGACCTAATGTTTGATCAAGAAAAATATCTTTGTAAATGGCATGAGTATCACTGTGTTTTGTCCAGGTCCTTGATAGTGTGCCTGACATTGGGGAAAGTGAGTCCAATACATTGAAATCAATTTAGGACAATAAATAGCATTTTTTTTTTTTAAAAAAAAGACTAACATATATATTAAACCATCACTTAAAACCAGTTTTCAGAATTTGTTAAACCCATTTGAAATAATGCTAACCATAAACAATTTGGATAATTTTTTTTAGATTAAATTATGTATTTCAAGTTATGTATTTTAAATTATGAACTGATTATTTCAATTTGTATTGGTCTTGTATTTTCTTTTAAACAGTTGCTATGTATTTTGTGTTGTATTTTAATCTGTTGCAGTTGCCTGCCTTGATCCTTGTGATGAGATGAGTAAAAAATAATATTATAAGTACAATTTAATATAAATGATAAGATAATTGGGCCCCAAAGGCTTTAATAAAAAGCCACGATTTGACTGGCTGCTGGAGCAACACTAGCATAGGTGCTAATCAAAGCTCCATAACAAGAGTGCCACAGTGGAGTAGGCCCCTCTTTTGTTTCATCTTTGCCCCATAATGCAAGTACTTTTATTGATCTGTAATCCTAGTTGAGGTGGCTCTTATTTGAAGGGTTCAGTGAACCTTGCAGCCTTTAAACTAGTTCATGGGGCACAGCTCAAGACAGCAAGATCTCCATGAAAGCCCCTCAGCTTGTCCAGCTGAGGTTGGAGACATGCTTCAACATGACTGAGCCAACACATCAGCAAAGATCTCTCTTTTATTTAGCACTCTGTAACTCTTCCTTTTTCTTTCCAGTTTATTAGATTGTTTAACAGTCCCACCCTAGTCCTGCAGCACTTTACAGTGGTCCCTTGATATCCCCTCTGTTTTGAGTGCAGGACTCCCTGTGGATGCTCATCCCATTAAATACAATGACATATTGAAATTGTGTCCCTTATATAAAATAGCAAAAACAAGGTTTGCTTTTGGAATTATTTTAAATATTTTCAGGATGTGGATGGTTGGTTCTATGGATAAAAAGAATCTGTGGATGCAGAGGGCCAACTGTATATAATTTCATGTGCCGGGGCCAGAGATTGCAGATACTATAAAGACATTCTCAGCTGAAGTCAAGTGAGAAAGCTTCCTCAAGCTAGGACAGAGACATTCGCTCCCAAGGCCTGTTCTGAGTTGTAGCCAAAGGACTACACTGAAGGGAGATGTGAAAACCATTTTGCACACTTTATTCTGCTATTTAGAATTTGTGAAAAGAATATGGCAGCATTTTGAGGGACAGATCAAAATCAGATTGAAAAATTGAGGCACTTCCCAATAATAGCAACTTCACAAATTAAAGAAGTCTTTTTGACCCATAGCTTTAGGATGCACCCCAGCCATGTCCACACACCTACTTGCATATTGGAGTAAGAAAAGCTTTTCTATAACCCTTCATGTTAGAATAGTCATTTGAAAAGCAGCCAAACTGACTGTCCACAATTTCCTTAATATCTTAACAGTTGAGGAAATGGGAGGAATAAATGACCACTGTCTGACAAGCTTTTGTCTTTTGATATCCCTAGCTATTCTGCTCAGGTAATTTTCACCAGCAATTGGGAGGTGAAGGAAAAAAGATAGCTGACTGAGATAATAGTAATAGGCAACACTACTCCCTTCCTCCACCCAATATTGACATTGATATTATGCCTTTTAAAATAATGTGTAAGCACTCTTTCAGATAAACTGTGTCTCTGTCTACATTCCAAAACATGTGTTGTTGTTGTCCAGCTTCTCGCTTCAGATCTATAATTGGAGGGTGAGGCAGACAATAGCTTGATAATTCTGATGGGAAAAAATTGCATTTTATATCTCATGGATATTAATACCCAAGTCTGATATCCAGACATGAGAACTGTCACTGACAGGGATGCAGGGCTATGGAGTAGGAGTCAGAGTAGGAATAAGGAGTAAAGGAGAAAAAGGTTTTTACAGCAGTATGAGTAGGAGTAACATTAGGGGGGAAAAATCTTACTCTGGAGTAGGACAAGGAGTAACCTCAAAATGACCATGGGGCTTTCCAGACCGCCCAAAAGGGACGGTCTGTGTGATATATGTGGTATGTTTCTTTAAGTCTTACATCTTCCCTCTTCATCCACCTGTTTTGTGTTATTGTGTTACTATAAATGATTATGTGGTCTGAGTGGCTGAGTTGTCTGGGAAAAGAGACTGACCATGTGTGTAAGTATTCTTAAGCTCGAGCTTTCCAGAAGACATTGACTTTCTTCAATAAATGCATTTCTGTCTTTGAAGAAGCTAGACGAAGCACTCTTTATTACATTACAGTCTGTACTCGCCCCAAGAAGCAGCAGGATGGGGCCAAGGCTGCCACACTGGCAGCTTCCCCGGCCCCATCCCTCCGCTTCCCCACAGCCTCAACATGGGGTGCAGCAGGCACCCTGGCGCCCACTACACCCTGCTTCCCTCGGCAGAGCGGAGGGGAGAAAACCTGGTCTTTACCGTGGCCATTTAAAGGCCGCAGGAAAGACCCACGCCAAAACAGGAGCTCGGTTTCTGACCTTCTTTTTGCGCTGTGGAAAGGGTGCACTTGGTGCCCTCCCGCGGTGCAAAGGCATCATGACGCGCACAGTGTGTCTAAACGCTGCATGCGTCATGACGCCATGAAGGTGCGTCCGTATGGACGCCGCCATTTAAAAATGGCGGCACCCATACGCTTTAGGGTTTGGGAGGGTGTAGATGCTGTGCCTAAAGGTGGCGCGAAGAGCCCTTATCGCAGCTCTTTGTGCCCGTCTAGATCGGGCCCATTACTCCCCAGCCCTTCAGGGATGAATGTATGGGAGAGATAATTTCAATTGATCTGAAGGGCAATCCCATGGATGTCTACTGTACTGGGTTTAATGCCTCTAGAAGAGCAATCCTTTGGTCAAGGCGATATGGTGGAAATGTTGTGTTAATAGGGTCAGGTTGCTTGCACCAGTACATTTACATGTTGTAGGCCTCCTTGTATACCCATGGAAACATTTTCTAGTATAGATGCACCATAAATGATGGTCCCACTTGCTGTAGGGCTCAAAAACAGACATCTGGTGGCATTTTTGGGGACCATATTTTGAATCTACAGAATCCAGAGCCCTCTTGTTTTCCCAACATGCCCAAAACCTGGGCCAGAAATTATGGTACTATTAATTTTCCTCTCACCACAGTTAGTGGGAACAGGAGAGAAAAGAAATATGCCACCAACAGAAGACTGGTGTTCTCTTATGCTTAGTTGCACCAGTACTGGCAGGGCTATAGGCACTATTAACCCTGACTCTAGCATGTAGGGTGCCTCTCTTAATCTCTAATAAAAACATTCAGGACTACAGTCTTAATGAAAGGGGGTTAGTAACCCTACCTATTTTCTCTCACTCCCTATACATAATGTTAGGGGTGGGTAGGGTACAATGGTGAGGCTGTGGAAAAACCAAATATCTTCTTAATAGTTTCCAAGTGCCAGTTCAAAGGAATATGGATAAATGTTTGTGGAGATGTGTTTTGTTTCTTTAATAATGTAACCTTTCATCTAGGAGAAAATTCAACATTTTCTGTTTTTGCCTATGATTGTGTCCTAAATCTTAGACATTGCCCTAGAGTTAGATGACAATTCATTGCTTTGAATTAAAAGTCTTAACAGCAGATCAGCACTTGGAAACAATGAGTTTACAAACAATATAGCTATCTGTTATGAATTAATTTTTTCTGGTACAAGCATGCACAGAGTAACATGGTTTTGTTTCTTTTAAGTAGCATTTTAAATAAATGGGAATGAAGTTACTTTGTTAGTATTCACAATAATAAGTAATGTTTACTACTTTCTATTTTTACCTTTAAAAGACAATTTTAGGTAGTTTGGGAGTTATTTTGAAAGGTATTTTCCATTTTTATACAATTTTCTGATTAATCTTAATCTTAAATTTCTTTTTACATGAATTTGGGCATAACATTATGCTTTTACAATATTGTAATGGTAGAATATTATTATTTCAATAGGTTACTATTCCAACCTTGTAATGGTGCAATATTATTATGGGAGAGGCACAATTACTACATCCTATCATCTACCCAATATATATTTGGGTGTAGTGTATGGCCAGTTGTCTTTAAAACAGCAATTTTGTTAGATGTTATGGAAGACTTTTACAGCTATCATAGTATGTTACTAGGAAAGTTATACATTTGCCTGGTCCAGAAAATTTAGACTTACTCCTTCAAGACTTTCTCCCCTCAAAAGTAGAAGCGCTATTTGTTTCTTTCTTCTCAAATTCGTAGCTAATCAGAGGAACTGTTCCTTAAGAAGAATAATGCCTTGTCTGATATGAGTGATTCCAAGACTGAATGTAACACTGAAGTAATATTTGAAAGGAAAAGAGGGACCAATTATGTCCCTGTGAGTTTAATTAAAGTGACACTCACAAGGATAGAGCCCTAAGAAAATAAAGGATGGGAATAAACTCTGATGGGAAGTTTGAAAAGAAGAAGGGATTACTGTATATTTTTTTTCTGACGTCTTAGAAAGGTTCTATCTTTAATTGGCTAAGACCATGATTCTCATAATGTGACCTATAACATGAAACTCTTTTGTACTTCAACTCCTAAAGTTCTTGACCATCATCCTACATGGCTAGGCTTCTGGAAGTTGAAGTTTAAACTATTTGGAGGATAAAATGTGAGAACCACTCCACTGAGACACAGTTTCCTGATCCTACTCTTTCTGGGCCAATGACTTGTTCTAATGAGGCTGGATGAATCCACAATTAATTGGATCAGAATTTGTGAGAATGTAGATTGCAAGAAGTGGTATGTTTTGGGGCAAAGGAGAAATGTAAGCAAATATGTGTTGAGCTTCATGTGTTTTAATAATCTTAGACCAATTGGGCATAACCACAGTTTCTGTAGTAAGACATATGATCCTGAATGAAAAGTATACTTAAGAATGTTTTGAAAAAGAATCTGCAATCTGATCATGAATAAATAATTTAGGAAGGAACCTTTTTTTTTGTTTTCTTTTGCAGATGTGCAGATCAACTCTCAAAATGTCTTCTGTGTCTTCCATGTACCTCCTAAGCGTTGCGTTAGCCCTCCAACTAGTTGACTAATAGAATTAATAACTGTAAAAGCAAAAATCAAAAAAACAAAACAAAAACCACACACAACAAAAAGCATTCTAGAGCCACATGCCTTATGAAGTCAATGCTGGGTATGATTTTACAAGTATGTAATATATATTTTTTCCAAGTGGAAATGTTAACTGGAAAACTTCTTGGCACACCATAAAGCATTGTGCAATCTGTTATTTGTTTTAGAGATAATAATTGCAGAATGCCTATATGCTTTCTCTGTATTCTCACTCTGTCTAAAGTGACTTGCCAGTAGATAGTTTCTTCCATTTAGAATTACTACAAATGGGCTTTTATTTAGATTATATGTATTTTTGAAAAATGATATTGATAATGTCTAAATATAGAAGAAAAGCATATCTTTCTTAAGGGCACATTTCTATAGATGATGTCTGTTGAAATTATATATTTAGAATAAAGCTGGGTAGGGGGAAGGCAAATGCACCTAATGTTTCGTAAAACCTTTTTCTCATATGAAAATATTGATGAATTATTTTGTCATTATTAGTATTTCCCACATGTTTAAAAGAAGGTAGGGGTGAGGGTGAAGAAACTGGCCCATAGCATAATGTTGCAGACTGTGAGGATCTCTGGGCTGGGGCACTAATCCAACACTAGCATTAGAAGGGAGATAACATCTGAATGAAGCAGCAGCTTTTCTTAAGTTCTCCTTTTCCCCCAAGTGGGCTGAGTGATTGGGTGGTAAGAGTAGCTCCACAAATCTAATGTGAGTACCCTCTTTATGGAGATATAATTTTTTTGATAGTAGAAGAGAGAGTATGCCTGCCTTGTGATCTCCCTTTCCTGTGGACTTCTTTCCGTCTGCACAAGCCTGAGAATCTAGACAGTACAATAAACTTGTTTAGTAACAGTATGAAAACCACTGAAAAGCCCAAAGGCCACATCTCACTATCAGACATCCTTTATTACAATGGAGATTTTGTTCTCCTTCCTTCTTCCAGTAACTTTCTGTATTTTCAGAAATCTGTCCTGTAGATTTTGAGGGTGCTTAGGGTTCTGTAAAAAGGAGGAGGACTTACCCTTTTTCTGCTTTTGCCGATGGAAGTTGTTTTGTCAGCCAGAATGACCCCATTAGATCTTAGCTAAAGACTCTTTTTCAAACACTGCATTTACTTGATAACCATGAAGATACAATTAGTCTTAGTGCCTGAAATATATGAAATTGTATGCTGTTAGTGAAATCCATGATGAGGCAGAATTCTTATTAGTAGAACAATTTTTTAAAACCAGTTTCTTAATTTCAGTCATCTCCCAAGTTTTCAAAATTAAGGAACAATTCTTAGGTTTGTCTATTTAAAACAAAAGGTTGCTTTAATGAAGGGGTAGAAAATGTATATCTAGAGGGGGTGAGCCTCAAAATAAGAATTATATGCTTGTTAAACAATTTTTAAAGTAAATTTATTTGCCATGTTAAAAAGAATTCATCATCATATAATTGGAAAAACATTAAGGTTCCTTTCATAGTGACATCAAGTTGTTAATGGATACATTTAATGGGAAGAACATTAGATTACTGATGACAGTATAAACATATTTAAATAATTTCATAAATCACATGGCATTTACTTACCTTCCTGATGGAATATTTATTTCATTAAAAGTAACTTGCTGAAAGATTTTCCCGTGTCAGAGCTTTTTATTTGGGTTAGTTTTACAGTATTTTAATTTATTTTGAATGACCTTCTCCAGAGCAGTATAGAATAAAATAGTAAGATGGCAGTATAAAATGACAAAATTTTGATTTGATGGCAAATAAATTCAGTTTATTTTGGTAAGAATATATTCCTGAGTAAGATATAATTGGTATCCTTTAAAGTCTTGTGGGAGGTTTGAGGGAGGTGTCTAGTAGAAACTGTAGAAATATGTGGGGAATCATGAAGAATACATAGACTGTATTTGTTAAATAATCACATTAACTCATTAGGGTTTTTTTGTGCTTGTGTTGCTTTCATATTTTCAGATATGGTCCGGAAAAAGAACCCCCCTCTAAGAAACATTGCTAGTGAAGGTGAAACAGAGACTCTCAAGTCGCCAGGTGTCGTAAGTGACAGTACTGAAGGGAAACCAGAATTTTCTGCCGGTCAGATGCAAGAAAACACTGCACTGGGTGAGGCTGTGGAGCAAACTGACAAGCAGGGCGTTTGCACGCATGTCCCTGAGCCATCTCCCAGTACTACAAAGGACTTGAAAAGCTCAGTGACGAATGAAAGGGCTGGCTTTAATTATGAAAGCCACAATAAGGGAGGAAATGTTCCATCCTTCCCTCATGATGAGGTGACAGACAGAAATATGCTGGCCTTCTCATCTCCAGCTGTTGAGGGAATCTCAGAGTCCTTGAAGTCTCCTCTCAGATCAGATGCAGATGACACCCAAGATGTGGTCTGCACCCCGTCAGGCGATCTGATGGAGAAAAATGAAGAGTACTGCACGTCGCCAAAATCTGCGGATGAAACAGTGCATGTGCAAAGTGGTCAATCTGATGGCCAAGGTTCCAGCCCAGCCTCGGTGGCCTCAAAAAACCCACAAGTGCCTTCAGATGGGGACTTAAAGCCAAACAAATTAAAAACAGATTTGTTGGCAAATGAAAATCCAGATATGGCGCCTCTGTCTCCAGAGCTTCAGGACTTTAAATGCAACATCTGTGGCTATGGTTACTATGGGAACGACCCCACAGATCTCATCAAACACTTCCGCAAGTACCACCTCGGGCTGCACAACCGCACCAGGCAGGATACTGAGCTTGACACTAAAATTTTGGCTCTCCACAACATGGTGCAGTTCAGCCACTCCAAAGACTTCCAAAAAGTCAATTGCTCTGTGCTGTCAGGTGTCCTGCAGGACATCAATTCTCAAAGGCCTGTCTTGCTAAATGGGACTTATGATGTGCAGGTTTGTATTTTGTACTCTCAACACTTTCTGATGTGCCTCTAATCAGGAAAGCATGGGAACATGTCTTTTAACCTTATTAATTAAATAAGCTCATCTGGGCTATTGCAGTCAGAGAAATGGTTAGAGCCATACCACTTAACCTGAGTTACTATTTTTCAAATTTTGGTCTGCTATAAATCTATGAGTTATTTTCCTCATTATTCAAAGGAAACCTTAGATTTTCCATGAGATACATGCTTACTTCTGTGGACTTATTTGAAGAATCTGCTAACGTACAGTTTAGTGTTATGAAAACGAGGCTGCTCAGTGCACAAGTACTTTCTTACTTTCCTCAGATGTGCCCCAGAGGAGAAAATAAGAAGCATCTGCTTCCTCAACCTCAATTTGTTATGCTTCAACCAGGATATATCCTGGTTAGTTTAAATCAGAGTAGGCAAGTTGATTCACTTCAGATCCTTCCCTCCCGCCAGACACTATAATCACTGATCATGGGCTATGGTTTAAGATAGCTCTTAAGACATCTGGGATATTTCAGGTTGCCAATATCAACCTGGTTCCTTTAAATAAGTCAGATCAGAAATTGAAGTTTGATTTTGGTTTATTTAACTAAAACATAGTTAACCAGTGTTTGTCCAATGTAATGACAAAGCATTCATAGTTTTAACACTGTAGTGTGTAGGCAGAGGAAAGAAGAAGGAAAAATTCTTGAATTCCAAGGCTCAAGCAATCTGATGCCCACATTGCTACACTGTAGTGCAGTTTTATATTCAACCCAGATTGCTAATATGTACAGGTTGGGAATTATTTTTTGTGTGCCATTCACATGTTGGATTAATAATCTACATGGTCATACTATATAGTAAGGTTTGGTGGCTATAGGGTCTTTAGGGTAATATACATATCCATCTAGCCAAATCCTGGGGAGGTAGAGAGGGAGACTTCAAATTTTATGGATTGAAGTAGAATTCAAATTAATAACAGTGAAAGAAACATGGCTCATTGAAACAATTCACTGAGGATTTGAAGGATGGTTTAATTATCTGACTCTTTAGAATTTTCTACTGGACAGAAAATTGAGAAAGACTTCTGTCTGAAATGAAGTAGTGCAACTGTCAGTGTAGGCACAACTGAACCACTGTCCTCATAAAAAAAAATATGGTTTTATGTGTTCTTAGCAACATTGCCTAGGTGACAAAAGTCCTTTATTGACAGTAGTATTGAAATTCATAGTGAGGAGGCCCAAATTCATCCCTCTTGACAAAGTATGCAGAACAGTAAATATATAGAAGTCTGCTTTATTTATATAGATATTCTTTATTCTGAACCTGATGTTGATCTTTTGGAGGAGAATTGAATATGACTGGAAGTCATAAAGAAAAATATATAAAAGATGGTTCCAAAACATTCTTTAGATCCTCTAAACTGTTAAGAGTGCTCAGTTATTGACCTTCTTCTCCCAGGTATGTTTACTTGATTAAATGTTTCTACTGACATGAGGAAAATATATATTTTTAGACTTGCCTATATGAATTATCTTGGGAGTAGTTTATATATAGAGAAAGAGTCACCTTAAACTGAGGCAGATCCTTGACTACTATAGTTGTGGCTCCACAAGGCTCTGACCAGGGACTTGCTTCTTTATAACCTTTTGACTAGAGATGTCAGACATTGAACTTGAAGCTGCCCCAGTTGTGTTGCACAGAGAGGCGGGATATTATTATTATTATTATTATTATTATTATTATTATAATACCTTCCTGTACACTGTCTATGCTAGTAGTATAGCCTGGCAGTGGTCCATTAGTACAGAGATGGGCAACTTATGGTCCTCCAGCTGATTATGCTGGCTATCGATGGCTGTATTTGTCCACCCCATCATAACTGGAATAATGTAACTATGAGCATTGCAATTACTGGTCCAAACCCTTCCCTGGAGGAAATGGAACCTTGGGGCATAGACTTGAAGTTGGAGCCATGGACATTCACTTACAGTATCTCATCTGAATGGTTTGTATGGTGAAGGATTTTGCCTTATTGTTCTGTGCCTTCAAGTTGACTCTGACTTATGTGACTCTATTATAGGGTTTCTTTGGCAGATTTCTTTAGAGGAGGTTTACCATAGCCTTCTTATAAGGCTAAAAGTGTGATTTGTTCAAAGACATCCTGTGGGTTTCCATGGGTGAGTGGGGATTCAAACCTTGCTCACCTGGAATCCTAGTCCAGCATTGAAACAACTGCACCATGCTAGCTTTCTCAAAGACTTTGCCTACATAGTGGCAATGAAACCTTCTTGGCTAGTCATGGTATGTAACGACTTAAGTATGGAGTACAGCATGTGATGCTATGGCTTTATGGATAAGGGATGGGATTGTCTGTTGTTAGCACATACATCTCTCTTTCCATGGTGTATTTACAAACGGGGAGTAAGTACAATTCATAGGTCATATCTGGGGGGGGGGGGGGGGAGAGGTCATTCTCATGGGAAATAACTCTTAACAAAAGCAAGAGAAAATTAGTATCTGGATTATTTTATATGTACAATGTGATTTCTGCTAGTTGTTGGAAGCCATGACTTTTCTTATTGATTTTTGATGGAGCAAGCAACATTACATCGTGAGGATAAGCAGCGTAAGTGATCTGGTGCCAGGATTGTAAGGCTTACATTTCCGAATGACAGAAAGCCATCTGAGCATTGTGAAAGTAATATTCCATAATAAATCCTTGCACACTTCATCATCATAATAGTATGTGTTGAGAACTAGGTCTGTATTTTTTCTTATAAGAGTCTAAGAGTTTTTCCATGGTTTTGCTTCTGGACACAGTAATAGAACAAAGGTAGGTGGCTCATAATTCAGACTTGCATACCCTGAAGCTATGTACCAGTTTTCTTGTTCCCAACCAAATTCCTACCTTCCCCCAACAATTGCTCTCTGCTTGACTCTCTCCCTATCCCATGTTTTTTGCTTTGCACATCTCTCTCTATTTTACAATCCTGTTCTCATTCACAGCAAAGTTGTAGAGTATTTTTTAAAAAGTAATTTTTAACTAGTATTTTCCCCTCATGCTACCATTTCAGAGTATATAAAATTAATAGCTGCTTGTCTGAAATGGATTCAGTTAGAGCCAAACTGTCCATTATCTTCAGTATGTAGCATTCAGATATGTCTGAGTTTCCTTATTCAGAGTATAACTTAGTACTTGTGTTGATTCATGCTAGACTACATTACTTCTTCCACTGAGAGAAAGGTGGGGTATTTACTAAACAAAAAGTGGGAGATATCAGGTCTGGATTGAGATTAATCTTTTGTATCTTACTCTTGTGTTCCCAGTTCAAGTCATTTCCCTGAACCTTCAAGGTGTATGTTTTCAAAAAGCTATCAATTGTTTCAAATAGAGGTTTGTATTTTCCTATGCAAGTTACACATAAGGATGAACTGGATCAGAACAAAGCTGGTGGCAAAGTGTATTTGGAGACTATGCTAGGATCCTGTTGCATGTTTATTTTTCATTAAGAATAGGTGCATTGAAAGTTGTATTTGGTATGATCCTTAATAATGTTACCGATTTTTGTAATTTTCTAATTTGTATTATGAACTGGCCAACCTCTCACCTGGAGTAGCAACTGGCGTCTAGGACAGTAGAAGTATTTTACTGGGAATATTTTGATGTTTTCATATTCTTTAAATTGATTTATTTGCTTTGGTTGTAACATCTATTATTTTATTTCTTTGTTTTTGTTCTGTTCATATTTGTAATCTCCCCCAAAGATTATGCAATTTGGAAAGTATACTGTATAATTTTCTTAAATGAAATAGATTAATTAAAGCTAAATTTTATGGAAGCACTTCACAATACATTTGATAATTATGTTGATGGACCTTTGGTGAATGTGATAGGGGTTCTAAATACTTTCCAAAGAAGCTTGTAATTTTTGAATGTCATTTCTGAATGACACTGACAAAATTTTCTGCTTGTATTTACAAATAATACATAGATCAGATTTTTTTAATTTAATGGAGCGAACAGTCAGAAATAATTATTTTGAATAAATGATTTAGTCTTGGGTCCTTAAAAAAAGTCATTTGTTTTGCCTTACATAAGGCACTGACAGTAATAAAACTGGAGATATAATGCTAACCTATTATTTAAGTGACAGAAATTGGAAAAGGCTATGTATACTTCCAAATTTGAAATAATGGGCTATAATTTGTATTTGGAATTGGTATCCCATTTTTGTCAAGCTTTTTTGGGCATTCACTTGTTCTTTTTGGCAGTTTCCTTTGGGCAGATATCTGTAGTAAAGCTATCTGAATCAACAGACTTGCTGATCTTCTACAGTGTATGCTGAAATGCATTTTTTTTAAAAAAAGATAGTGTTAACTTTATTTATGTTGCTTATTGCACCAAAATAGGATATTCCAATTAAATGCATCAAGGTCATTTGGTTCATATATCACACTATCAACAAAATTAATATAACAATGCCAAATTAAAGACATCCTGATTAATGCACTGTCATGAGATTATTTTAATTATAAATAACTAGCACTAGCCCAGGGCCAGAAAACCTCCTCATACTTTTCAGTGTGAGTTTTAAAGCAGCCTAGGAAGATGTAACCCTTTGCCTATGCGAAATTTCATGTTCAAGCAGTGAGGCATATTAAAATACCCTCTTACACCTCTTATCATTTGTAATTCTGCAGAAAAAAACACCAGGTTCTGCTTTGATTTGTGAACACCGCAGTATCTCACACATTTGATGTGTGTGACATCTTGTGAATCGATTGAGAAGAAAGTGCCTTGTGAGAATATTCCTAAGAATTTACTAGCTGGAAAATACCTTGTGGTGCAACTGCTGATACTTTTACATTCAAAGGAAATAAGCAAAACATAATTTGTGAAACATTTTTGAATAATCAATAGAATAGGACACACTTTTAATTATAATAGTAGTTCCCAGAGATGTCACTGTTAAAAGATTTAACACCAGGGTGTACAGCCTTTGGATCTTCCAAGAAATTTTGGCTGACTACTGTCATGTAGGCTGATGGTGTTAGAGATTGTGGGTATAGTAATGTAAAATCCAGTTTTAGTCCTAATTATAGTAGAACAGTTAACATTAATAGGAATTGTTAGTTTCCACTTATATAGATCCCATTGATTCCAGTGGTTTTATTCTAGTTTGGACTAACATTCTGTTTTGGCCATAGCTGAAAATATTCGGAGAGCCTAATCTTCCACACCAGTGATTGAAAAGAACAAGAGGTAAAGATAGTGAGCTTGTTATGGTTAAGGACGTACTCACATTCAAATCTGATTGTGTGTAATTGCATGAATACAATAAGCAACTGTAAGAAAAATAGTGATGTGATGTAGATTCCAGATGCTTTATTCCAACTCCCCCCTGTCCATTTTCCATTTCCTCCTTTTAGCATTCTGTACTCGCTGGACATGCTCATTATTTATGGGCTGTTCTGAGATCACCCTTTAGGGTTGATGATGATGATTATTATTATTATTATTATTATTAAATGACAACATCAGCAACTTATTCTAATACATTTTGGTTTCCCCTCAAACCTGCTGATACCTTTTCCCCTTTCAGAGATGGTACCTAATTTGGCTATATGAAGACTAATATCCAAAGCATGAAGATCATTATTGTGTAGTGGGTTACCTGCTCGATTAGGATCCTGGGACACAAGGGTCCTTCGAATCCCTGCTTAGTCATGGAAATTTAATGGGTGAATTTGGGCAAGTCACGCTCTCTCAGCTTCAGAGGCAGGGAATAGCACCACCACTCCCTAGCAAATCTTGCCAAGAAAACCGCATAATAGGTTCACTTTAGGGTTGCCATAAGTCAGAAGCATCTTGAAGGCACACAGCTACAGCAACAACAAGATATTGGTTTAACAGGAAAATGTGGCTGATTGAACAACTCTTTTCTTATTCCAGAAAGCACCCTTTGATTAAGTTCCAGACATGTCAAGAAGACCTTTTCAACCATGGTGGCCATATATTCTCTTATTCCCCCTAACAGTGATATTGTTAAGTTCTTGGTTATTTATAGGAAAGTTTATGCTTGATTAGATTGGGTCTGAATACTTTTCCAAAGAGGCATTTTCTGAAAGAAGCCAGATGTGCATGATATCGCAGATTGAATAAATAGAGCAAGAAATAAAACAGATCAATGAAGACTGTACTCATTTAATAAGTCTTGGCAACAAGATACTGCAAGGAAGACAAAAAGTAGTAGGAAACAGCACACAGACAATCTAGTTAAGATCAGTCTTTTCCTCCAACCAGAAATATGTTCTAAAATAGACCAGACTTTCCAATATGAAGCTAGTGATTATTTGAAAGAAACATTTGGCTTTGGATCTTTCTTTCTTTCTTTCTTTCTTTCTTTCTTTTTTTCTTTCTTTCTAATGAATGCTAGCTTTGCCTGGCAAGCGTGGGGAAAAGAGCATTAAAAATTCGCTCATGCCAAATGTTAGACTTCATCACTTGTGCATACACCAGATGTTGATGTCGAGCATGTAAGAAGATAAATAACTGATTAATATTTTCATGCTTTGCAGTAAATACTGAACAGATTTTATAAACATGAGGTAAAAGGATGACTGAAAATCTCTCTAGCACCCACACATTTTTCTTCCAACCTTTCCTATTCCAGAAGTTCTCTATTTCATTCTCCCCACTCCTTCAGGTGTCTTCCTTTATTTTAAAAATATATTGTGAATCAATAATTATCAATTTTGTGGGGAGAAAGACCTGAAGCTTCAGCTTTAAGCATGCTTACAAACAACAGTACTTAATTGCTAGTTCATGTAATACCTGTGGGGTGAATCTCAGTACAGATTGATCACTCCTGAAACTGTTGCTTTCAGCAAAATAGGCATGAGAACATTTCTTTCCCACTCGCACTTCTTGTATGCTTACGGGGGTTTGTAGGATTTGTTTTTTGATATATGTATTGTGAGACAGACATTTATTAAACCCACCCTTACTTAATTCAGTGTCCAGTGTATGGTGATGTCATTGGCATCATCTTGATTGTTTCACTGCTTGCAGATTTCTTGTTAATGAATCCTTGTCTTCCAGTTGGCCCCAAAGAGCTTTGCCACTTTAAAGGTGAAGGAGAGAAGGATCTTGTGATGATTTGCATGGGTTCCCTCTGTTGTGCTGTTAAAGCAGTCGGACACTGTTAGTAATAGCCAACAGATCATAATGCCTATCAGCACTCTAGCTTTAGTAATGTTGATTCTATTTTCTCCTTCAAAAAGCTGCCACAATATTGTAAAGCCTTCCAATAACTAAAAGGGGAGTAGTTGCACATTATAGCCCCAGTGGCCCAAACCTTGCAGCGACAAATGGCAGCTCCATACATTTCTTCTTCTGCTCTTGAATCACAGAAGCTTCTCAATATATTCAGTTTATAAAGTTCTCTAAAAATGGGCCATAATCTGACTAACTTTTAGAAATGTGCCTTGTGACCAGAACAGTCCTTCCCCAAAGTATTCTGCAGCTGTCCTTGCACACGTACCTTCCAGTATTGATTGGAATAAAAAAGTCAAAGGCTTGCTGGATTTACATAGCTGATACCTACTTTATAGCTTGCAGGCTTGATCTATATTGACTGTTAATGCCTATGCACCTCAAATAGAGGTGCATTTGATCCTAAACTAGAATTTCCTAATGTTGCATCAAAACCAAAGTATATTGTCACATTTGTCAAAATAGGAATCTGAATTGCTCACTGGATGCAAACCTCTTTCCAAATCTCATTAGCCTCTTGATTTGTTTCTCTGCTAGCATTTGTAGCATCAGTGATACAGAGCTTGGCAGCCTCAGGGTACTGATTTATACCAATCCAGTTTCCAAAGAACTTCAAAGATTGATTCTTTTCCTCTTCTATTCTGCTTTTTCATTTCAAAGACTAACAGATACTAAAAATAATTAACCTTTTCCCCAGTGGGATATATTATTTTTGGCCTCTATCCCACTTTGAGTTTTGCATAGCAGTGGGCCTTGAGAATGTATGTCAGTTGGCCTCAATAGAAGAATTGGTTCACACATCATAGATCCAAAACACACTTTAGAAATAATCCTGTTTGAAACTGCTTTACCTGCCCTGGCTCGGTTCTAAGGAGTCCTGGGAATTGTAGTTTATTGTAGCACCAGAGCTCTCTGAAAATTAAGAAATTCTAATTTAGGACCAAATGCAGATAAAGGTTGGCAGATACAAGCAAAAACTAGCATATAAATATTTGGATGATAAATGAGCAAAAATATACAACTCCTCTATTTGAGGTGCATAGGGATCAACAGTCAATAAAGATCAAGAGAAGGCTAAATGTCTCACAAAATTACAGTTCCCAGAATTCCCCAACATTGAGCCAGGGCAGTTAAAGCAGTCTCAAAATGGAATATTTCTGCAATGTCTTTTGGACCACTATTGCAGGATTGGGGTCCTTGTCTGAAAGGATAACAGTTCAATCCTGGAAATATGTTTTCATCAGAATATAATATCATAGAATCATAGAGTTGGAAGAGACCACAAGGGCCATCCAGTCCAACCCCCTGCTATGCAGGAACTCTCCATCAAAGCATCGCCAACAGATGGCCATCCAGCCTCTGCTTAAAGACCTCCAAGGAAGGACACTCCACTCCACTCCGAAGGAGTGTGTTCCACTGTCGAATAGCAGTTACTGTCAGGAAGTTCTTCCTAATGTTGAGGTAGAATCTCTTTTCCTGCAGTTTGCATCCATTGTTCTGCGTTCTAGTTTCTGGAGCAGCAGAAATCAAGCTTGCTCCCTCCTCAGTATGACATCCCTTCAAATATTTAAGCAGGGCTATCATATCACCTCTTAACCTTCTCTTCTCCAGAATAAACATCCCCAGCTCCCTAAGTCGCTCCTCATAGGGCATGGTTTCCAGACCCTTAACCATTTTAGTCGCCCTCTTTTGGACATGCTCCAATTTCTCAGCATCCTTTTTAAATTGTGGTGCCCAGAAATGGACGCAATATTCCAGGTGGGGCCTGACCAAAGTAGTATAATAATAATAATAATAATAATAATAATAATAATAATATGATTTATTTCTATACCGCCCTTCCATAGATCAGGGTGGTGTACAGCATGTAAAAACAATAAGACATAAAAACCATTAAAAACAAGCCAGATACGATAAAACAGTAAAACAGTAAAATCACAATTCTCAAAACAAGTGCTAGTGCATATAGGCAGCAAAACAGTGGGCGGCATTACAACAGGCTAATAAATAAAAAGTCCATTCAGCGATATGCCTGGTTAAATAAGTAGGTCTTTAGATCCTTTTTGTATTGTGCAAGGGAGGGGGACAAGCGGAGATCGATAGGTAGAGAGTTCCAGAGACAGGGGGCAGAGATGGAAAATGCCCTCTTCGTCGTGGTCACTAGTCTGGTCTCCGGAACTCTCAATAACCGCTGTCCGGAAGATCTAAGTGTGCGGGGCGGATTATATGGGGATAGACGGTCCTTCAGGTACCCTGGACCCAAGCCATATAGGGCTTTATAGGTAATAACCAGCACTTTGTACTGAGCCCGGAAGCGAATCGGCAGCCAGTGAAGATCCTTCAGAATAGGTGTTATATGGGCGGCCCTGGGAGCACCAGTGACCACCCGCGCTGCCATATTTTGTACCAGTTGTAGCTTCCGAGTATGATACAAAGGCTGCCCCATGTAGAGTGCATTGCAGAAGTCCAACCGAGAGGTTACTAGAGCATGTACTACGGTTTCAAGGTCCCTCCGGTCCAGGTAGGGACGCAGCTGGCGAATCAGCCGAAGCTGATAACAGGTGTTCCTGACCGTCGCATCCACCTGAGAAGTCAGATGGAGCGACGAATCAAGGAGCACCCCCAGACTGCGTACTGTGTCCTTCACGGGGAGCGTGACCCCGTTCAGGACGGGTGGAACCACCTCCATCCCTGGACCGGGAGAACCTATCACCAGTACTTCCGTTTTCTCTGGATTCAGGCTGAGTCTATTTTCCCTCATCCAGTCCATTACCGATTCCAGACAGGCCACGAGAGGAGCGATGCCATCCCTGGTCACTGCATCAGTCGGAGACATAGAGAAGACTATTTGGGTGTCATCAGCGTACTGATAACACCGCGCCCCATGCCTCCGGATGATCTCTCCCAGCGGTTTCATGTAAATGTTAAAGAGCATGGGGGACAGAATGGCTCCTTGAGGGACCCCAGAAGTGAGGGCCCTCTTATCGGAGCACACGTCCCCCAGCTGCACCATCTGGAACCTCCCAGAGAGGTAGGACCGGAACCACTGGAGCGCAGTGCCCCGGATTCCCACCTCTGCCAGGCGTTCCAGAAGGATACCATGGTCGATGGTATCGAAAGCCGCTGAGATGTCCAAGAGCACCAGCAGGGACACGCTACCCCTGTCGATGCCCAGACGGAGATCATCGACCAGGGCGGCACTATTATAGAGTGGCACTATTTCTTCCCTGGATCTAGACACTATACTTTTATTTATGCAGCCTAAAATTGCATTGTCCTTTTTAGCTGCTGCATCGCACTGTTGACTCATGTTCAACTTATGGTCTAGTATGTATGAACGTAATTATCATATGACGATACCTGTGTAGATACCAGTGGTTTCCTTTTTCTTTATAATGTTTTGGGGAAACCTATTGCCTAGAGCTTTTAGGATTCATGTATTTTCATTCTTTTCTATTTGTAACTGATAAAATTTTGATATAGAAATTAGAACTACCGTATCTCTTGATAAATAAATGAGCACTAGGAATTTGTACATTTATTGCTTAAAGAGATCTTCTCTGTAGCTCTCTTGGATGCTTGGAAAGTGTAAGTAGCAAGGCCCTTTGTACTGAATGTGCAGTGATCTAAAGTATGCTTCTACATTCATACAACTTGGGGATGGAAAGCATATTAAAAATATATATGGGAAATGGTAAAAAAAAAAAAAAAAGAGTCTCGAGTCTTAGAAAACCCTGACAAGGAGAATTCTGAAGATGATCTTGGATTATTCTATGCCAAGTCTGCCCATTTTAAAGAAAATAGCATTTTCTATGCAGAAAGTAAAATCTCAGAACTGAAATATTTTATGTGCAGAAAATGTTTTCTCCAGTGCAAAAAAATTGTGTTTTATATACAAACTTCCAGTATACAAGTTTTGCACAGAATATGTCCTAAAGTGTAAATACTCTTCAAAATCTGCACAGTATTCAAAATCTTCCTTGCAATCACAAGAAAAGTGCTAAAATTACTTGTTGCTTCCTTTAAGAACAAAATCAGTGAATAATTATTTCTTTGATATAGCTGAATACATTTTAAAACCCTGTGATTGGAGAGCAGGACAAAGGTATGGAGCTTCTTCCTCTCTGTAGTTGTGGTGGTCATTGAGGTGGAGTTAACTGTGCCTTCCCCTGTCACACTTTCATTTTGAACACATAAGGCTCGGGGGTGGTGGTGGTGGTGGTGGTTGTTTGTCATTAGAACACAACCATCCAGCCTCTGTTTAAAGACCTCCAAAGATGGAGACCCCGGCACACTCTGTTCCACTGTCAAACAGCTCTTATGTCAGGAAGTTCATCCAGATGTTGAGGTGGAATCTCTTTTCCTTTTCCATTTTTCTGGGTCGTATTCTCTAGAGCAGCAGCAAACAAGCTTGCCCCATCAACAGTATGCATCCCTTCAAATATTTAAACAGGGTTATCTTATCACCTCTTAACCTTCTCTTCTCCAGGCTAAACATATCCGGCTCCCTAAGTCTCTCCTCATAAGGCATGGTTTCCAGACGCTTCACCATTTTAGTCATCCTCCTTTGGACACACTCCAGATTGTTCACTTCCTTTTTGAATTGTGGGGCCCAGAGCTGGACATAGTGCTCCAGATGAGGCCTGACCAATGCAGAATAGAGTGACACTGTTGCTTCCCCTGATCTAGACACTATACTCTCTTGGTTGGTTGCTGTAATTGCCATAAAGATCACTGGAGACATTTGAGATCTACTGAAAGTGAAATCAGTGTAACTTGTCCTATTATTTAAAAGTGGTGGGGATTTTTGGAGAACAGTAGAAGCAGTTTTATTTATTATGTTTGGACTACAGGAGTTACAGGTTACAGAGAATCACCAATGAGAAAAGCCTGTTTGTTGCCAAGAGGGAGAGCCAGAGAACCTAGAGAGTTATACAAGGGGGGTATCGTAAAGTTTTAATTAGCACCTTTAAAAAAATTGACAGAAAGTTTGTTTGGATTTGTGGTTGTTAGCTTATCACTATGTAGTCACCATCCAGATTTACACATTTTTCTCAGTGTTTCTTGACCCTCCAAATACCTGATATTGTAGAAGTTTGCATATTGCACCTTAAAAATTGGTATCGTAATGTAATAATTATCACCTAGAAGTTATTATGGTATATTGATGAATTTTGTCATTGTCATCATTAGTTCCTAAGTGCATTATATTGAGAAAATCAGCTCATTGAGTCCTTTATTTTTGTGACAGGTTGTACCAGAAGTGAGTGTAAAATCCTCATAAGGCACAATCTGCAGACTTCTACAATAAATGTATTCGAAGGGTCAAGAAATGCTGGGGAAAATGTGTAAATCTGGATGGTGACTATGTAGAGATAAGTTAACAACTACAAATCAAAACAAACTTTCTGTTAAATTTTTATAAAGGTGATAATTAAAACTTTATGATACCCCTCGTACTCTACCCTATGTTTGTTATTTGCTCCTCATCTCATCATGAACAGTTTAAAGGTCATCCAGATCTATGGAGAGAGGCAAAATATTGCAAAGATTTTAATCACTTTTCCATGCAGTTATAGACTGTAATTGAATCCTGGGTAGACATGAGGATTTACTTTTACTTTCTTCCATCTTATTGTGCCATCTCACATATCATTCTCAAAAGCTTCCCAACTTCAAGGATCAGATTTTTAGGGGTAGAGTGAAAAGTGTGGAGAGAAAGTCTTGCTTTGTGAATATGAACTGTGTTCTTTTTATGGAAGGAAAGTTCAGATCCAAGCCATAACATGTAAGTATCTTCTGTTATCAGAACTAAAGACAGCACTGCAGGGTGGTGCTACTGTAACGTGCCATAAATCCTAGTATCTGTCTTGACCTGCATAACATGGAGAACTTTTTAATTGTGAGATAGTTAATGCTTTCTGGATGGTATATTGCACAAAGTGAATGGATAAACAAGAGCATTAGATAAAATATTTAGGATTAGAAGATTAAAAGTAATAGGCAAGTGGGAGACTGGGTGACTCAGGGGATTGGTAAGAGATTTGAGCTTTTCATTTACTGTTTGAAGACTGAAAATTGTGACCCAAGTAGTAGGAAGGGTTTGTGCCATCTGATTTTGCAACTGTATTGACTTGGATTAGATCTTAGCTGATGAAAACATTTTTTTTAAAAATGGAACTCTCCATCAGTTTGTCCAACAGAGAGTGATTCATAACCTATTTTCCTCCAAAAGACCAAGTACTCAGTGCAGTTTTAGGAATCACTCCAAATATTCCCTCCCTGCATTCAGCAGTATTTGCACGCCCGCAAGTGTCTGCTTGCCAATTTTCACATGCCCAGCAGCACTCCTACTCACAAAGATCTTCCCACAAGTGAGAAGCACCACTTTACGAGGTGAAAGAAAAGGGAAAGCCCTTACTCTTTATTCTTTGAGCTCCACCTGTCTTTCATGGATGACATCTGTCACTTATACAGTAGTCAAACCCACTAAGTGCTGAGATCCAAGAGGAGTGCTAAGAGGAAAGTCCTACTCCTGCTATGATCTTACTTTGTGTACTTGGAGATGTCACTATCAATGGTTTTTGGATCATAAAGGGACATGAAGAGGAATGGGAATTGACAGTTACTCATGTTCTTCCACATTTGTTCCTTCTGACATAGGTATTTCACATCTTACCCTATAGAGATCTACAAGTTCACCTTGGAATTCTTCACTGAAAGATATTTCTGTCTGGCTTTTTCAAGCTTTGTGCCAATAAAACAAAATTGGCAGCTTTTCAACATGCCAATGAGTATTTGATGCTATACTTAAATGCTTCTCCTTAGTCTTTGGCCTAAATAAAAAATTACGACATTAGATAGAAGCTACTCATAATATGTGTGCATTTGGAAACACTTGATCATGTGTGGAATGGCTAGATCATGTAAAGGACCTCCGTGGTCACACACATGCTGTCATGGCATCTCCAAACAACATGTATGTTTTGTGATGGTGTTGGAAGTTATTGCCAAGCATTGAGATATCTATTGATTTTCATTGTGGCTGCTGAAATAATTGTCTAGAAAGCTAGAATCATGTTGAAAACTGAAAAAGTGGGCTTGTCTTCATGAATTTCCCCCTGAAAAAGTTGTCTTGTACCTTACTGTAGCTCCTTCTTTGGCTGTGTGTTTATGGAAATGGAAGAAAAGATCAAGATTATAGTGAAGTTTAATAAAGTTGTTCTCTGAAGGTTGGTGATGAGCAGCAGTTTGAAAGGACGCTACCTTGCAAGTTCATAGGACAGAGTCATTAATGAAAGCACATGCACATATTATTCGTTAAAGAACATATGGATGCTTAGCCATACTTCAGTTTTGTGTTTAATCATCTGAACTAAAGAGCAGGCCCAGGCTTGATTACATCTAGGCCATATCACTTGACTTTACTACAGCTGGACTCATGGACTTACCTACTCCTGTCAGATGTTGCAGACTTTCTAGCTCCTTGTGCCATTTGTAGAATGTTATATACATTCATACATAGCTCTGTATGTTGTCTGCTGGTTCAGAGTGGGTCAATAAACTGCTGATGCTGTTGTTGTTGTTGTTGTTATTAAGCATTATTTATATAGCGCTGTAAATTTACACAGCACTGTACATACAATCATTCGAATTAGATGGTTCCCTGCCCTCGGCTTACAATCTAAAAGACACGACACAAAAGGAGAAGGGATTGGTGGTGGGGAATGGTGGAAGGGGATCAGGTCCAGCATTTCTTCTCTCCCTCTGAGGTCTGGATCAAGGCAGATGGATTGGAGGGAGGGCTATACTTAATCGAGGCCAGGCCTGCTGCCTGGATGGCATGGCCTGCCTTTTCTTTCAATCCCTCCCAGGTTGGATGTAGTTCTGGGGGCGGGGGAGCTTTCCTTCTTCAAGCAAGGCCTAGATGGCATGGCCTGCCTTTTCTTTCAGTCCCTCCCAGGTTGGATGGTTTTTCTCATGTAAGATATAATTAACTAAATAATAAACTTGAAGATGTGTCTTTAATGAGAAAAGTATGAATGAAATTTGAGATTAAGACCAGAAGATCAATTGGCTAGTCAACGTATCGTAAGAAAGAAGGGCTAAATATTCAAACTCCAAATAAGCAGGAAAAGTTGAATTAGAATTGTGTGACTTAGGGTGAGAGTAGCTAGGTAAGTGATATGCTCTTACTTTTTACAAGGGAGCACAGTAAGATATGTGTACATATCTGTCTCTATAGGCATTCTGTATACCAGTCTCCCATCTCCTACTTGCCAGGTAGCAAGTAATCCAGCTACTTGTGGATATATTCAGTGGATATGATTTGTGAGAGCTAATGTCCAAAGTATCTGGAGGGCATCAGGTTGGTGTCCTCATTTTTCTCTTCCTGATCTGCAGTATACTTGTACGAACATGTACATCTGTTTGACTGCCACATCAGCTTTGTTTCATTCTGTGCTGTCTTTAGGTTTCTTTTAATTCCTTCATACAGAAGCTGGTTTCTTTCTTTTTGTTGTACCTGATGATCATGTAAGTATAGTTAGCGCTGTATGAAAAATTTCTTTCATAGCATAACAATTAGGATACCCTTATAGTACCATTCACAAATGGTGTGTTCACTTTTAATGGTCACTAAAACATAAAACTACTCAGTGAAATGCAAACGCAGCAGCTGGTAATCCATTATATTCCAGTATTAATTTAGATTTTTCTTTTAATTTTGTGGTAACCATGAAGCACAGGACATACTGTACATAATTATATCTTACCTTAATAATAACATAGGAAGATATTGCATTCTCTACTGGATACGATTAGGCTAAGTTATAATAATAACCTGTCCAGTTTCAATGTTTGTGTACAAACTAGTGATTTTGATGTGTGCAGGTTTGCTCAGAAAATAATTTAGATTAAGTGATTATTAATCTTTTCTGATTCCATTTGACACTATATGTTTTCCTGTGCTGCTGTTGGTTATCTTTTCCTGGATTGTTCATAGCAAAAAGGAAATGGTGCAGTGAAATTGATAATGGTATACAGGTTTAATCAACAGATTTAAACTGCACACTACCTTAAATGTATAGCATACAGCTTAATACTTTTTATAAGTTACTGTCATTTAAAAATGTATAAGTTGACAACCATGCATGGATTGGATAGCATAAAACTTCCCCTGTTTCCCCCCTAAATTCTTCAGGTGAACTGAAAGTGGGGTGGGACAATTCAGCTGGCAGTAGTTGAATGATCTATTTGTAGTCCCTGTGTGGATGGGCACATTTTGAAGAAGAAATGTGGAGAGACTGAGGCTTCCCCATTATGTGATGGTTCCAGTCTGGATCAAAGGGAGTAAAAATAATTTCATTAGCATAACATTAATTTGTTGCAGTAAAACCAAACAGTCCTCTGGTATCTTAAATTTAGTCTAGCATGAGCTTTTGTGGTCTGTAGTAACAAAATCTAATAATACTCTGTATCGGAAAACAGTGAAGAGAGCAGAAAGGAAGAAAATTAATTCATCTGAGATGTGGTGCTGGAGAAGAGTGCTAAGGATACCATGGGCAGCTAAAAAGACAAACAAATGGGTCCGTGAACAGATTAAGCCAGAACTCTCCCTGGATGCCAAGATGACTAAATTGAGGCTGTCATACTTCAGCCACATCATGAGAAGGCATGGGTCATTAGAAAAAGCAATGATGCTGGGGAAGGTGGAGGGAAGTAGAAAGAGATGAGGTCTGCATGTGAGATGGATAGACTCAGGGAGACAATGGACCTGAGCCTGCAGGATCTGAGCAGGGAGGTAGAGGATAGAGGGATTTGGAAACGTCCCATTCACTCATTTATGAATCGGGATCAACTTCAAGGGGGCTAACAATAACAACAAAGTGACACAATATATATGAGATAAATACAAAGTGTTACCAGATTTTCAGGTTCTTGCATAAGTACATGTATACAGCATACATTGTTGAGAATTGGAACATAGAAAATGAGAACTTAAGGAGAAAAGATACATAGCTCACAGTAATAGTTATATTAATACTAGCCATTTACTGAAATAGTGATGATACACAAATATCCTGGCACTAGGTAAGCCAAATAACACATGTAATGTCATAAGAAACCATTACCATTGTTCAAAACTTTTGTGATAGACTGGGACCTCCTAACGAATTATAATGTGTTGCTGCTATGTCTAACCACTCTTTTTCAACATTCTTGGCTTTGTAGCAAAGGCGTGTGACAGAATGTTCAGGGAAGATGAAGTGGTTCCCTGTTTGGTTTTTGTCTATTATTTCCATGTCAAATTGTGTCCATAAATTCTTTTGCTTAGATATTGGCCTGGTTGCCCTAAGTAGAAGTAGTGTGTAGTGTGAAATTGAGCCCATAGGTAGCCAAATACACCAATGTGATGAGGATGCTTAGACCCTTTGAAAGGGAGGGCAGTATAAATTAAAAGCTCAGCTTTCACAATTCTACCCTTTTGAGTTTCTCTGCTATGTACCAAAGTGTGACTGTGGTAATAAATTGTAGAAGAGAATGAGGTTTTTAATAGTTTTTTATTTTTTAAAAATACGAAACCCAGGTGTTCCACAATATATGTTATGTCTGAGGGAAGACAGGGATTCTTGCCACTTGAGACTGACCTCTTCCTCCCCCCCCCCCCCCCCGGCAGACATCTGAGACATTTGTCAGATTTCTATCCAAAGTTAACAGCATCAGCAAAGCTGCATGTTTTGGCAGACAATGCAAATATGTTACCATTCATAAGCTGAAGCAAAGTGAGTTATCATTCACTTTCCCTGATAAAAAATCTTGTTTCCCTTGTAGAAAGCAGTCATGTGAGAATGGCAAAATTCACTGCAAAGTGTTTTTCTTTTTCCTCATGCCATTGTTAATTTTCCAGATTTACTGTATGTGTACTATATGTAGACACTTCAATATCATGTTGTCTATCTCTTTTAATTCTTTTAATGAAAAATATGGGCCTGTCTCTTTGGAAGAGATAATTTCACATTCCTTTTTTTTTTTTTTTTTTAACTTGGGACATGAACTGAAGGATTGGAATGACCAGGCTTGCCTTGGCATTTTCTCACAATGCTGGTTACATGTCTTCTTTAATGCATGTTCTATGTATATCAGGGCTACATTGTCAACAAGGTGTGCAGATTGAAAATAGTAATGAGAATGTATTTTTGGATAAATACATGACTCATTTTCTTTAAAAAATAACCTGTATATATTTTATAGATGAATATTATAAACATTAGGGGGAACATCCTGACAGGAAAGGCTGTTCAACCGTGCAACAAACTCCCTCAGAGTGTAGTGGAGTCTCCTTCCTTGGAGGTCTTTAAGCAGAGGCTGGATGGCCATCTGTTGGGGAAGCTTTGATTGAGAGTTCCTGCATAGCAGGGGGTTGGACTGGATGGCCCTTGTGGTCTCTTCCAACTCTATGATTCTATGATATTATATTCTGATGAAAACATATTTCCAGGATTGAACTGTTATCCTTTCAGACAAGGACCCCAATCCTGCAATAGTGGTCCAAAAGACATTGCAGAAATATTCCATTTTGAGACTGCTTTAACTGCCCTGGCTCAATGTTGGGGAATTCTGGGAACTGTAATTTTGTGAGACATTTAGCCTTCTCTTGATCTTTATTGACTGTTGATCCCTATGCACCTCAAATAGAGGAGTTGTATATTTTTGCTCATTTATCATCCAAATATTTATATGCTAGTTTTTGCTTGTATCTGCCAACCTTTATCTGCATTTGGTCCTAAATTAGACTAGATGGCCCTTGTAGGCTCCTTCAACTCTACGATTCTATAATTCAACTCTACGATTCTATAATTCTATGAATATAGGTGCTTTATACTGTAGATATAGCTATCTGGATGGGGAAGATTTCCAGTAGAAGAAAGAAATGCCTCCTTTGATCTACAAGTGAGACTAGTTGATAGTAAGTGATAGAAGATGGATAGAAAGTATTTGCAGTTCCAACTAAGACATAATATGACTGTAAGTGATACTGTATTTTCAAAGTAATTGTAGACACTGCAGATGAATGAAAAGTTAAACATTAAATGAACCCCAAATTGGTAATGAGATAAAGGTCCATAATTATTGCTGTTGTGTGCCTCCAAGCCATTTTTGACATTCTCTGAGGCTGAGAGAGTGTGACTTGCCCAAGGTCACCCAGTGGGGGGTTTACATTCAAATGGCGAATCAGACTGTGATTTCCAGAGTTGTAGTGCAACACTCAATCCGCTACACCACACTGGGACTCCCAGAATGGTCTAGCAGTATTTTAACTTGAATGTTTTGAACTCTTTATTATTTGAAGTTGGATGACTTAAAATAACAGCTACCCCTGGTTTCAAAATCCTCTAGCTCCACAGAATACAGCACCATCTTCCAAGTTTAAACCTTATTCCTCTCCATTTGGAAAACTGAAGGAGAAATACCTTTGTTTAGATAACACAGGGATCCCACTTCTTTCTCTTTTTCTTTTTCCCTCAGCTGTGAAGACAAGTGGAGTGGGGAATAAAACCAGCCACAGGTCAGACAAGGCCAGATCCAGAGGTTGGGAGCTTCACCAGTTCCCCTGGATCCTGCAGAGCTGTTTCCTATGCCCCCAACTCCCTCAAATTGTTTTGCTAAAAAATAGTCAAGAATCCTCTAGGAAGTGTGATTGGCCACTCCAAGCCATCCCCACACCCCAGGGGCTGTTCTAATGCTGGGGAACTCTTGGTTTCAAAACAAGAAGTGACTAAAGTCAGTTCTGGTTTTGAAAACAGGGTTCACCCCAGGAAGCCTCCCTTCCTGCTCTAGAACTGATTGTTTCTAGTTTTTGAAAAGCCACCTCAGGATATAAAACAGCCCCCTCAGAGTTTTTAGTAATATGATTGGCTAGTGCTCCTCTCTGTTACCAGTTGTGGTCTTGGGAGATTTGGGTAGAGCCATATTACACCAGTTTTGAAAAAATTATGTTGGCAGACAGTTAACTTCAAAGCACAATGCAGGATGCTGGTGCTTACCTTTAAATCTTCAAGTGATTTAGGGATGATTTATACTAAATGACATCTTTTCCTAACTTTCTTATATCAAACTGTCTGTGAATTACAATTGCCAGATGCAGTTCTTCTCTGAGAACCTTTGATAAAGTACTTTGATAAGTACATTATGGAATTTATTTTTCAAAGCTTCTTTTGGAATATACCCCACAACCTATACAACAGAACTTTCTTTTAAAAAAATCCTGTTGCATGTTAATTAAGCATTGTGAGTTTCATTAGCCAAAGATGACTTGCTGGTTCCAGCTATAGTAGACCCTTGGAATCAATGAGAACTTGATAACTCAATATCCATGCAAGTTCCATTCATTCATTGGGTCTGCTCAAGCTGGCGATAGCAACCAAATTTAGGCTGATGGGTTTTTCAGGCCTTTGAATGCTTCCCTGGTAAGTCTGGATTAAATCTCAGAGGGACATTGTTGGACACCTGTTCAGCTGGCTAGAGAAGAGTATAGCAGCTTCTATTCTAGCAATTGGCAGGTGAGTCAGGGTACTAGTACAATTTTAACATGGCCTTACAAAGTTTGGGGCTACGTAACAAGTTAAATGAAGGAAAAGCAAGAAGCCCAGAAATTGTTCACGCTTGCATGTTGAGTAACAGGCAACCAACCTAGAAAACCCAACAGCTGCTCCTGTCACTTAGGCTACATTTGTGCTAAGACCTTTAAGCAAGTTTGAAGTCTGCTTAATTATTAGGGTAGTCTCATGCTAATAAATCTAACAAAGTGCTCCAGCAACTTTACAAAGCCAGTGTCCAGGACTTTCTGGATGGAGGGCCCATCACAGTTAAGTCTGGCTTTAGGTTCTTAGTGAAGATATAATAATAATAAATAAAATCTTTATTTTTATACCGCCCTTCCAATGATCAAGGCGGTGGACAACATATGCAACAATTTAAAAATATTCCAAAAATAAACAATAACAATATCAATACAACAGTACAATAGCAATATGCCAAACCAGCTCACAGTGGGGGAGGATGAGGGAGAAATAACATCAGGGAGAGGAATATCAGGGGTAAGCCTGCCCAAATAAGTGTGTTTTTAACCCCTTTTTAAACTGGGCAAGAGAGGCGGCCGAGCGGAGCTCGATGGGCAGCGAGTTCCAGAGGCTAGGGGCCGAGATGGAAAACGCCCTCTTCATGGTAGTTGATGATCTGGCCTCTGGAACTCTTAGTAACTGTTGCCCGGTGGATCTGAGTGTGCGGGGCGGATTATATGAGGAGAGGCGGTCCTTCAGGTACTCTGGGCCCAAGCCATTTAGGGCTTTATAGGTAATAACCAGCACTTTGTACTGAGCCCGGAAGCGAATAGGCAGCCAGTGGAGATCTTTCAATACCGGTGTTATATGGCAGCTCCTGGGAACACCAGTGACCAGCCGTGCTGCCATATTCTGCACTAATTTCAGCTTCCGAGTGTGATACAAAGGCTGCCCCATGTAGAGCGCATTGCAGAAATCCAATCGAGAGGTTACCAGAGCATGTACTACAGTTTCAAGATCCCTCTGGTCCAAGTAGGGGCGCAGCTGGCGTAACAGCCGAAGCTGAAAACAGGTGCTCCTGACCGTCGCATCCACCTGAAAAGTAAGATGGAGCAACGAATCAAGGAGCACCCCCAAGCTGCGTACAGTGTCCTTTACGGGAAGCGTGATCCCGCTCAGGACAGGTGGAACCACCACCATCCCTGGGCCGGGAGAACCTATCATGAGTACTTCCGTTTTCTCTGGATTCAGGCTGAGTCTGTTTTCCCTCATCCAGCCCATTACTGATTCCAGACAGGCCACGAGAGGAGCGACACCATCCCTGATCACTGCATCAGTCGGAGACATGGAGAAGACTATTTGGGTGTCATCAGCGTACTGATAACCCCGCGCCCCATGCCTCCGGATGATCTCTCCCAGTGGTTTCATATAAATGTTGATAAGCATGGGGGACAGAATAGCTCCTTGAGGGACCCCAGATCTGAGGGCCCTCTTGTCGGAGCAAATGTCCCCCAGCTGCACCATCTGGAACCTCCCAGAAAGGTAGGAACGGAACCACTGGAGCGCAGTGCCTCCTATTCCCACCTCTAACAGGCGTTCCAGAAGGATACCATGGTCGATGGTATCGAAAGCCGCTGAGATGTCCAAGAGCACCAGCAGGGACACGCTACCCCTGTCGATGCACAGACGGATATCATCGACCAGGGCGACCATGGCAGTCTCAACCCCGTAGCCCGCCCGAAAACCGGTTTGGAATGGGTCTATATAATCCATTTCATCCAAGATCGATTGAAGCTGGATCGCAACCGCCCTCTCGATCACCTTTCCCAAAAATGGCAGCAGCGAAACTGGCCGATAGTTGTTGTGAACCAGGGGGTCGAGGGAGGGCTTTTTTAATATAGGTCTTACGATGGCCAATTTAAGATTATCGGGAAACTGCCTTTCCCTCTAAGATGTATTAAGAATCCGGCGTAACAACAGCCGGTCCCCTCCATTCATCTTGGGCCAGAGGTAGGCAACCTGTTGCCCTCCAAACATTTGTTTGATATATCCTACCTTTGTAATAGAATTGGGATCTTACAATCCACAGTTCTCATAATTTTTGACTGCTGGGTATTGTCCAAACACATCAAGAGGAAACCAGTTTGCCTGCTGTGGGTCTTCAGTGGAGAGTACAAAAACAGATCAGCTGATTTTGTTTTTCCATTCTTGATTTCTACTGGAGTAATATCAGTACCAGTTCTAATTTGGTCCATGTGCGTGTGCATATGTGTGTGTGTGCGTGTGTGTGCATGCATGTGCATTTTGGACAAGATCCCCTCTATTCCTCCTTCCTTGTATTCCTCCTTCCATGGCTTATTAACTACGTTCATGTTTCATGTTGACCACATCTCTGGTCAATTGTAAGCCACTCTGATAGCCTTTAGGGCTGAAGAGTGGGGTATAAATACCATAAATAAATAAATAAATAAATAAAGTTTCTAAGATGTAGGCCTCTTGTTTAAAAAGTTTGTGGCCAATCATCCCACAAAGGGCAATTATTTCATGGCCTCCTCAGAAATGTCTTGCTAAGGCAAAGGGTGTGTGGGAATGCCAGTTACTGGCATGGGATCAGTTCTGTATCCTCCAACTATTCAATTTGTCAGGGGCAAACCAAATTGGCCCTCTGCCGTCCCACATTTCAGCTGCTTTTAAAATGTTTCAGTTTGTCTCTCTGCCTCCTACTCCCCCCTCCTTTCTCAGATCAATTCAGTTGTTGAAAACTGAGTTCAAAGTGTAAAAGTACTTTGTACTCAATAAGCTCAGTGTGGGGAGAGGAGAAGAGGGGACAGAGTTTTATCTTGCCTTGTAGGTTCAGGCAAAAGCAAACTGCTGTTGCATCTGCTAGCTTGCATGTTCTTCCTCAATATCTTTTGTCATCTTGATAACACTCTGATGTTATTTGGCCACATGTCTCCCAGGTTCCATCTGTGAAATGTTGGAGGGCATAAATTCCTTTCTGGGTTAACTGATTTCCAGGATGCAAAGGATTCTTGGCTGTAGTGAGAGTGTCTCGGCATAAACTGATTGTTATTTGTTCTGTGAATCAATGCCCTTGCCAATACAGGGAGTGTCAGAAACTAACCCTAGGGCTCCTGACTTCGGTCTTGAGAGCCATTACACTTTTAGGGAGAAGGAATTATTTAAATCTCCTGGTGTCAGCTTGTTAAGATTCCAAGCCCCTCAGAAACCTAGTTTATTCCATCCCCAGTGGTTGTTTCGCTGTTACCTAAGGATGTTTTTATTAATTTCACAATGGAAAAAAAACCTTAACTGATTTATTTGGAAGTGTGTTTACTTAAACAGAAAGAACCAAAATGAGCTCTTTTTGTAATGCCATTAAACAATTTATTTTTTCTCCATACAGACCATTGTTGAGGCCTTCAGTGTAAAAAGCATAAGAGTTCTCTTTTTGATGGCTGGATGGCTCAAAGGCATTTATATTATATGCATGTAAAATTTTTACTCTGCACATTCTTTGCATCTGAATATTTTGGTATGGTGTAGTTCTGAAATAAAGAGAGATCTCAGGCTTCCTGGCAAAGGACAAGTGGGAAAATTATAACTCTGTTTACCAAAAGTTTTAAAGAGAATCACTCAGAATAGTACAGTAGTAAGTTTGCGGTTCAAGAGGATGAAAATCTATCCTTCCATTATATTAATAATAATAATAAATAATAATATTTTTATTTATACCCTGCTCTTCAGCCAAGGCTATCAAAGCGGCTTACAATTTGTTAATTAAGACATTTCCCTGCCCTCAGGCTTACAATCTAAAATCTTATAATCTTATGGCAGATGTGTGCATGTGGAAAGTCTTTTGTCTTTAAATAAGGTATAAGAGCCCCAAGAAGTAAGATTACTGAATCCCAGTCTCCCTTTTGTGAGTCTTCTGTTAAGGAGAAAACTGGAGAAGCCAGTGGGTGTATTCTGATATGGATTGAATGTTTCAGAAGGATTAGATTCTGAAAAATGGATGCCATGCACATTTCCATGGGCTCAGTATAAGAAACAAAACAAGGATGACATTATAATTATGAAGATGGTTTCCACCTCTTTATTTTCCATTCACACTCCTCACCACCCCCACCTGCTGCTTTGGTTAACAAACCAAGCTATAATCCTGCAATGAGCATTGTCCCATTAATGAGAATAGGATTTTCTGGTTAATAGACATGGGAGGATTGCAGTGCAGATGTCCAAGAGCAGCAAGTGTTATTTCAGTGTCACAAGGCAGGTGTGGCACATTCATGGGAAGTGTCAAACTATTCTCTCTGGAAGCATAAGATTTCATTAACATTAGTTTGAAGAAACTAGGCTTCTGTCCTGTGAGATGTTTTTCATCAGATCATGAGAATAGTTAAGCAATAAATTCCTAGTGATGTAATGTTTTCTGGACATGACATGGATTCTCTGTCCCTTGCTGTTGTGGTTTTTTTTCTATATTTTGCTAAATTACAGCTCTTTCTTGAGCGACATCTACATTAGGAAACCTTAGCACTCAAATACACATACTGTGGCATTTTCTGGGAGCTAAAATTAGTTTTAACTTGTTTGATTTAACTTGTAGTGTGCTGGAGTTATCTTCTGCTAAAGTGTCTCTTACTACCAGAGTGATTTGGTTCAAGGTATCTGTTTAACGTTTATATGTTTAAGGGGAAATGCAAAAATTATACCAGCAGCCAAAAAGCAAAACACATCTCCCATCATACATGGAGGAACTTTCCATTTCAGGTCTGCCTTTCTCTAAAGCCTTGTCCAACATATGCTGTCAGTTGTTAGGTCAGATCAGTGTTGACATTTACTGCACAGGCAATTGGTTGGCCAGTGTTCAAACAGATTATTGGATTAGATAGGCCTTTGGTCTAATCTGCAGCATTCATAGGAATGAAGAAAAGCAAAGGCTGAGAGTAAGGATGTCATCAGAACTTTAACTCTAAACTGTTAGAATGCATATTTGTGCAACAAAGGAGATATGGGACTCGTATTTCAATTTTACTCCCTCTCTGCAGGTGATTCTTAATCTCCTGATCTTGCTGAGTGCTCCTCATATAATTTTCTTGGTAACATCTGGAAGGGTTTTCTTTATTCTCCAGTTCATATATCCATACTCTATTCCTCTGTGTTCTACAGTGAATCCAGCTAATGAAAACCCGGGAGCTAAAACAAATCACCCATCTGCTCCCAGTTGTCATTCTTTTCATGCTTTCCCTTACTTGCTTAAGCATGTGCACCGAGAAAGCTCTGGGAAGTGGGATGTTCCTGCCGCTGCTTTTGTTTGCTTTCCCCTGTATTTTTGGGATGAATAACTAGGACACTCTTCTGTTTCACAGAGATTTGTCATATAGGTATATGAGTTAAATCATTTGATGGTCCTTCCTTTGTTTCTTTCATAGGAAACATTGATTTCTCTGTCATTTACACTCTCCTTTTCATCTTCTGTAGGTGACTTTAGGTGGGACTTTTATTGGCATTGGACGCAAAACTCCAGATTGCCAGGGCAACACCAAGTATTTCCGCTGCAAGTTCTGCAATTTCACCTACATGGGCAATTCGTCAACGGAGCTGGAGCAACACTTCTTGCAGACCCATCCAAACAAGATAAAATCCACTCTTCCTGCCTCTGAAACCAGCAAAGCCTCAGAGAGGAACTCGAGCAAGTCCAGTCCTACTGTTCGATCATGTGAGGCTGGAGATTTGGGGAAATGGCAGGACAAGATCACTGTAAAAGCTGGAGATGACACTCCAGTTGGTTATTCGGTGCCCATCAAACCTCTTGAATCCTCTAGACAAAACGGTACGGATGTCTCCAGTTACTACTGGTGCAAATTCTGCAGCTTTAGTTGTGAATCATCCAGCTCACTCAAACTGTTAGAACATTACAGCAAGCATCATGGGGGGAGCCAGGCAGGGGGCCTTCATCCAGATCGGAATGACAAGCTCTCAAGGGGGTCAGTCATTAATCATAATGACTTAGCCAAAAATTCAGATGGAGAGTTAGCAGGAAAGACTGAGAAGGGCTCTAGCGTGGCCAAAAAGAAAGACTTTACCAGCTCAGGAGTGGAGGACAACATGGTGACAAGCTACAATTGTCAATTTTGTGATTTTAGGTACTCTAAAAGTCACGGCCCAGATATAATAGTGGTGGGGCCTCTTCTTCGTCATTATCAGCAACTACACAACATTCACAAATGTACCATTAAGCACTGTCAGTTTTGTCCTCGAGGCCTCTGTAGTCCAGAAAAGCACCTTGGAGAAATTACTTATCCTTTTGCTTGCAGGAAAAGTAATTGTTCCCACTGTGCTCTCTTGCTTTTGCACTTGTCCCCTGGAATGCCAGGAGGCTCCAGAGTCAAGCACCAGTGTCACCAGTGCTCTTTCTCCACCCCTGATGTAGACATTCTCCTGCTTCACTATGAAACCACACATGAAGCCCAGGTGTCTGAAGTCAAGCAAGAAGCAAATGCCCTGCAAGGGGGGGATGGACCGCTGACTGTAAAAGAAAGCAAGGAACACTCATGTACCAAATGTGACTTTGTCACTCAGGTGGAAGAGGAGATTTCTCGACACTACAGGTAAAAATAAAATAAAAACAATTTGGTTGTGGGTGGGTACCTGGGTACACATTTCCTGTCAAATAGCTTTGGAGTGGTATATTGGTTATTTTCGGTTTAGATGTAACATCTAAAAACATTTAATTTGTATGATAGAGGAGTAAGCAGATAAAGTAGTGCTGGGGGAGTAGATAAGGTAATAATGGATACTTTGTTTTCCTCCCAGATAACATTGACAGGGAAGCAAAACTGGGTACACTCAGGTATGGAGGGGGGTAGGGTGACAGGAAAATCCCTTCAGGTCAGATTGGACCACAGACCAGGGTTATGTATAAGTTTAAAAATCTTAGTCAAAAAATTGACCTCAAAACCTGGGTTGCCTTATGGATAGGTCAGTGTAAGTACTGTACCTTAACTCTTTTCAAAAAAGTAGCCATCACCTGCTCTGAGAAGAGTGGTAGAAGATGAGAGTTTAGCCCATTCCTGGAGAACCTGAAAGTAGCTGTTTCCTCTTCTATCCTCATTGCCGTGGCACAGCTTCTTGCCTTTTTGAATTCTGGGTGGGAAAATAGTGGCAGTGGTGATAGCTCTTTTGGGCTTCCCTTCAAAGGAACTCTAAGAGAATACAGGGATTTAGTGCTTCTTTTAGGCTCTCCTGGAATAGACTAAGCTCTTGCCACTCAACCCAGAAAAGGGGATGGTGGCTTTTTTCTTTTTTTTTCTTTTTTACAAGAGTTAATTCTGTACCTTAACTCTTGCCTTTACATCCTTTTTGACATGTATACTTTTTCTTAGCTCTATCCTTACCTGGTCACTTCCCTCCACATCTCATAGCCACCATTTGCTATAGTTCCTTGCTCATCAATTGGCCTTTAGGGTAGATACAGTTATGTCTTCCAGAATTTTTTAAGTTCTTTGGCATTGGTTTCCTTTTCATTTTCCTTTGTATCCTTTGTTATATGCCCCTAAATTTCACCCTTGACTTACCTACAGATTATATAAAAATCCATAATTTTTGCCCCCAAACCTGCCCTCAACTTATACATGAGTATATATGGTAGAAACTCTTTGGTGATAACTGCTTCTCTGCTTTGGAGAGATGATGAACTAAAGGACTTTATAGCTGAACTAAGGCATTCCCCATTCTATGAGTTCCACAATGGTGTAGGATGTATCTATGCTTCTGCCTCTTCCTCCGATTATTAACCAATAGTGAAAGATTATGGGAGTTGTAGTCCAGAAACATCTGGACAGCCACAGTTATTCACCTTTGCTCTGTGTTGTTCATGAAGACTACTAGCAGCTTCTTTGTCTCCATTAGACTACAAAGGTAGTAGTACATAAAAAGTTATAATAGGATTCCCTGCTGTTTTATTTAGGTATGGGAAAACTAATACTTCAATAAACACTAGGAACAGATCTATAGCTATTATATGACATTCAAAATTCTATTATTACAACCGGAGATTCCTCTGGAGAACATTATTATTTTGTTAAATATTGTAATAGATTTATTAAGTTGGAAGCTTTTTTTGTTTTAATAACATGGGTTTTGAATCTAATTTTCAGCTGCTGGGAAATGTCATGTTTTCCAGACTAGCTACTGTTAGCAATCACACCTTTTAATTCCAAATCTAGTAAGTAAATAAATAAATAAATAAATAAATAAAACAATACCTAATAACAGATCCAAAAGGATTGGTAATGATCCATCTGAGGTTAGAAGTGCTAAATTCTCATTGCTTCTGATGGGAGAACTAAGCACATGCCAGTGCTTTTCAGTCTCACACTAAAGTTTCTTTCCTACAATTGTACATAAGTTTTTGTCTTAATGGCCACCAAATACTCCCCCCACCAATGCTCTGGCAAGAAATAACCATATTTTCTAAATCCATGAATGAGTATATGAAGCTGATTATACTGTTTCCTTTTGTACAGAATGATAAGCCAGGATTTTTTGGTCAACCCTAGTTTATCATGAATGACTTCCAAGTATCAGCATGTGGTCCATTTGCTCTCACTTAGCATTTCACCTGTTAGCATGTCCTGTAAATGAAGGGGGAAAAGGCTGTATAGCATATTGTCAGAATGGGTCATCTTGACTTGTCAATTCCAGGTAAGCCTGGTTGACTGGGCCCTGCTTAGTAATCCTGATTTAAAAAGAAAACTAACAAGCCACAGTCAGTTTGGGTAGCATGTTAACCAATCCTTTCCCATTTTGTTAAGCTGTTTGATTAGCATGGAGGACCAAAGCATGCCTATGTTGCTGCAGAAGCACCTTGCTCACAATCAGGCCAGATTCTCTAGAATTTTGCCTTATCATTCTATAATGAATATGGCCATTGAGTAAGAGAATTAGTATGTGTGACTTATTACAGTGTCCTCCAAACGCAGGAGCACTATGGAGTTTCAGATTAGGATCTTTCTCAGCCCTGCTACCTGAGAGCCTTCTAATTTGAGATGCTGGACACTAAATTTGGATCTCTTGCATGCAGAGCATGTGTTCTGCCACTGAGCCATGGATTCTGAATGCTCATAAATAAAGATCTGATACAGTTTTCTGTTTGTTAAAGTGGGAAGTGGTTCTCCCAAGCTATAGATAGTTGTTCAGAAAGAGAAGTAGTATAGTATTTCCTAATGTTAAATCTCTAGATGGTACTGGATGGGTATTTAAAACCCATATCAATCAACATGTCTAATAGCCAGAGGTAGTGGTAGTTGTAGTCAAACAATCTCTGGGATCAGTGGTTAGGAAAGGCACCACTTTGGTTGGGGCTAGACCATAATGGGCAGATTTGCCAGAGTACTTCAAGGACTTCTGAATCAGTTCAGTCTAAATTATTTTATTCCACTTGGGGAATAAAACTAAAAACATAAATCACAACTTTCACATATATGAAATAACTCCTGATTTCTCTTCCATACTGCCCTTTCACTGCAAAATAACCAATCAACTCAACAAGCAAAATACATTTTTCTTCTTTTTTTGACTTTCAGAGGCTTATGGCTGACTTCCTCAGTTCTGAGGCAGAAGAGCTATCATAACTTTCTTTATTTCATCATTCATTCATTCATTTGTGTAAAGTATTTATTAAGCATATTTTTGCCAATCGGTTCCCGCAAAATGAATTCTAATAAAATATATTTACAACTTTTTTTTAGCCAAAGATTAAAAATAAAATTAAAAAAACCAAAAAACAAAAGGCACTTTTAAAAACTGGAAGCTGAAAGGAAAAAAACAACAACAAAACAGTGTTGATCCCTGTCTGGAAGCTGCACAAAGAATAATCAACTTGATGTCCCTTGGGAAGAAATTTCATATTTGTGGTGCTCGTAAGAAAAAAGCTCCATCTCATGCACTTACTAATCTAGCCTCTTGGGGTGGTGGGACAAGCAATAAGGCCTTTGGGGAGGCAGGACATTTTCCTTCAGTTTCCAGACAAACTCATATTTTAAGTGGTCTTGTGAACCATCTGATTTTATTGCAATCTAATATCTGAAAAGTTAGACAAGATCATTGTTGAGCTTTGCAGTTGAAAAGTAATAGTGCATGTTTGTGCACGTGCATCTTCAAGTTTCCTGTTGACTTTTGGCGATCCCACGAGTTTCATAGGATTTTCTTAGACAAGGAATATTCTAGAGGTGTTTTTGCCAGTTCCTTCCTCTGCAATATAGCCTTACAGCCCCTGATTTTCCATCCAACTACTAACTAGAGCTGACTCTGCTTAGCTTCAAGGATCTGGTGCCTTTATACCAAGAAACAAAAAGGGCAGGATTGCCACTTTAAGACATTTGGTGAAGATAAAAGTAGAAAGCACCTGGACATTGCTCAACAGTCTGCTGTATTGACTAGATCTGAGGAGCCCATAAAATAATGGCACCTGTTACTCATATTTAACTAACGTCTGTGGCCCACACAATCTACAAGCTCCAGCAAGACATTACCCTCCCCCTTTTGATCCAAGTGGGCCGTAGGGGTGTTTTTGGGATTAATTAGTTAATTATTGTAAACAACTTTGAAGATGAAAAGCAGTTTCTATGTCTAAGGGGGTATTATAATTCATTTTTATTAGGGCAGCTCTGAGCCATATTGGAAAACTAAACACACAGCGCTTTGACCATGGTTTCAGTGGCTCTTCTTAGATTTAAAATCTCTCAGGTGACTGAGAAGATTCCCTTGTCGATAGTGCTTTAGTTGAAGTTTTTCTTGGGCTTAAATTAGGATGGCCCTTCCCAGGAAAAAAAATACTTTTTTTAATTCCCTCAACTGGAATTTTAGACTGTAGTTCATATTTAGACCCTTTGGTTATTGGCGTAGGTTTCAAAAGAACTGAGCATCATATCTTTCCCGTTGACGTCAATAGTACATAATACTGTTGGAAAAGAAATCACACCACTTATTTAGGTGACTAAATATGCTTTTGGGAATCTAAAATTAGTTTCTTGAGCTTTAGAAAATCTTGGCAAGAATTTTATAAACCTTCTGGCACAACAAACCAGCATTTACTCCATATATATTTACATATATTTTACCCCTAAAAGCATATGATAAGTTCCTTTTTTAGACAGTTCTGTAACATTTGCGTGAGTGCTGTTTTCCTTGTTCTTCATTTCTTTATAGACAAATGTACTTTCAGGAGAAGACTTTAAAAAAATCTAGTGTGTGTGCATGCATGGGTGTGTATACACACAAAGCTGATTAGATAGAAGGTTTTATTTAAAAAGGATAAGAATATCAGTATTACTTCACTATGTTATAAACTTTTCTTTGTTGGAATAAATTTGAAGCTGTACCTGGAATTTTGTCAAAACGAAGTTTGTCAAAGTTTGCCAAAATGAGCTTTCTGAAACTGAGCAGCAAATGATTGCTTGAAGCTTTTCTTGGAGCAAGCTTGTTTTCTGCTGCTCCAGAGAACAGGACCCGGAACAATGTCTGCAAGCTACAGGAAAAGAGATTCCACCTAGACATTAGGAGGAACTTCCTGACAGTAAGGGCTGTTCGACAGTGGAACACACTCCCTTGGAGGGTGGTGGAGTCTCTTTCCTTGGAGGTCTTTAAGAAGAGGCTGGATGGCCATTTGTCGGGTAGGCTTTGATCGAGAGTTCCTGCATGGCAGGGGGTTGTACTGGATGGCCCTTGTGCGCCAGAGAATCCAGAGATTACAAAATATGGAAATCATTTTCTTCACAGTTGATCAAACGTTTTAAGCAAAAACCAGAGATAACTATTCTTTAACAAAATGACAACATGATACTTCATTGAGCTTCATTGAGTTTAGTGGATTTTACTAAATATTTCATCCTGCATCCCTAACTTAGAGGGCCACAGTTCTGGCCATCTTTTAGTGTATAGGACTTTATCCTAAAGCTGAAATCAGTTACCTGATACAGGTTGATTATCTCTCATCCATAATTCTGAAATCCAAAGTACTCCAGAAATCAAAACTTATGGGTGTCTGAGATAGTGACACGTTAATAAAGGTGTTCCAAAATCTTTAAAAGAATCTGAAATCCAAAACACTTCTGGTCCCAAGCATTTTGGATAAGGGATACTCAACCTGTGGTAAACTCCATTTAACTCTCCATGCTTTCCAGCTTTTCGCTGTTTCGCTGTGTCACTGAATCCCATTCATTTCAGGGCATTTAGCTGAAGTGCATTTTCCAACCCATTTAGTCCCAACTGCTTTCTGAGTCTTGGGATGGAGTGTGGAACCTCTAAAATATGATTTAAAAAATAGCAAAATTAAGAGCAAATCTGTTCAAGAAATGAAGAAATCTTGTTTTCCATCTTACATTTCCTTCCCATGCCAGCTCAAGATATTTTACTTCTTGTAGTATGAAAGCCCCCACACTCCCACAGCCATAAAGTTAAAGAACATAGTTCTCAAAGCCAATCCAAGTTATTTCGGCACATAAGCAGAAAATTCTACAAGTCTCCCCTTTGCTGTCAGTAAAAATACAATAATAAGAAATCAAATAACTAAAATTTGCTGCCCTTTAATGACATCCCACATCTGCTTTGCCTAATGGCAGGACTGCCTCCAAAAAGTTCTCTGTCATGATACACACTTAAAGCCCGTGCATTATGGCTACACAATTAAAAAAGAAAGAAATTAGTGCTTTACCCCTCATCACTTTCATTTAAAATGCTTTCAAAAATATGTTCAATAGCTAAGATGTTAGAGAAATTTTCAAAGGTATGATTTAAGGTTCTTGTGCTTAACCTTTCTTATGAAGGGATACAATGTATTGTCCACATCCTATCTTCTATTGTACAAGCAATTCTCCAGCTTTGTGAAGCCCTTGTGGTCTCTTCCAACTCTATGTTTCTATGATTCTTTCTGGCTCCCTGCATTGCATTTAGTGCCTTGGAGGCAATATTATAAGGTGTCAATACCATACTGGCTCTGTTACTGCCACTGTTCTTATTCATACCCCTCTTTTCCCTAAGAACTGGGACTCAAGTAACTTCTATTCTTTTGAAATGCTTGATAAAGTTCCCTCCTTTCTCCTTTTTCTGCCCCAAAAGAGAGTGGAGAATTTTGAGAAACTATTTATACCCTGCCACAATCTCCCACAAATTTTTAGAATAAGGATATGCAGACTTGCTTTGGGAAAGGCAGGGGCTCCCCCCCCCCCGACTCCTTGTTCCAATTTATTATGAAGCCTTGCACACCAGGGTCCTGATCCTGACTGGGAAGTCTCTGCGCTACTGTAATGCTAATAAAACAGTATCATGTTAGCTCATAAAAAGTGTTCTGTTTCTATGGCATACACAGGAAATTGGCAACATATTGTTCCAATGTGGGAACATATGTTTTACATAGTTCAGTAATACAGTACGTTGCATGGTCTGCTTGAATGAAAATAGGCATGTGTGCTATTCTAAGGTATATGGGATACTTAAGTTATACTAGAGATTGCGTATTAGGAACTTTCTCTGCTTGCTTAGTTTCAAACCCCATTCCTGCCTTCACACCTCCCCCCCTAATATTTCATAACAGAATGAGAAAAGCAACACTCAAATCGGTCTCTTGCTTTTCTTTCTTAACAGTCTCATTAAAAATATAAGAATGCCCAGAAATGAACAAATATGATTTTTTTTTCTTGCACAAAACAAACTGTCTTTGGAGTAAACAGACTTCCGTCAGAGCGCTCTCTGTACTCTTTAAACTTTTTGATTTTTGATTTTTGAAGGAATGATACATTGTTGAATGGGTCAAAGTTATCAGCAACCAACACATTTTTTTTTAAAAAAGACAAAATGGGAATATCGGCTTTGTAGACAGTTTATTATGTATGTATCCATGTTTAACAGTATCTTTGACAATTAAGCATTAAATCCAAATGCTTCAGTGCTGAAATAAATTGATTCATAATAAAGAAAACAGTTCTTTAAACTATTCCAACAAAAACTAATAAATGAGTTTCCACTTTTAATATTATACATCTAGTATTTGTCTGTATCCATGGGTGGTATTATGACTTACATGTTTCGTTGTTCTGAATAATTTCCATGTGTTCTAAAACTATTTCTTAAACAAGCAAATCTATTTTGGATGTCAGTATTGTCTGTTTCCTTGACTGATATTGCATTAGTCCCCCCTCCCCCAAATTAATTTAGTAATATTTCAACACCTATTTAATTAAACAGGCAAACATGTCCTAAATAAGCAGGGACTAAACAGATAACGTCTCCTTGGGAAATGCCAAAGTGAATTATGGATTCCTTACTCAAGTGATGCCATGCTTATATAAAATATCTTTTCCCTGAGTACTCCTTCCAACTTGGAGTATGTTAGCTACAAATGATAGCTGCCATCAGAATAATGCTCATAAATTCTACAATTTATATAGAAATTATACAAATTCATTAGTACCATATTTACATCTCAGTCCCTTGCGATGTGGCCATGAAATATTTGATGGTGAACATTTGGTTGGCTGAGTATAATGTTGTCATAATGGCCACCATTCCATTAGTGAAATGCACATGTGGGATGAATTATTCATCATAGTGGAACAGATAAATTTTGTGAACAGTGGTGGAAGCAGAGGTGCTCGTACAGCAGTGTTGTGCACAACATCACCCAGTCATTGATATGTGTTGGGCCAGATTGCTATTCTGCATGACAGTTGTATAGTGCTGGTGTAGGATGTCTACACTGAGGGGATATTAGGTTTCAGCCAACAGATGGGTGCTTAGAGGATGAAAAACCCATATCCATATATTCAAAATCTCCATATGTTCATTGTAATTTGATGTTGACTCGGATTGACATGCATTAGAACTCTCCTCTGAATCAACTGTTAGGCATATACAAGGCATATACAATCAACTAGAAGGATATACAAACCGTTTGGTTGGTTCCTAAAGGCAACCATGGAAAGATGCCTTCAGTGTCTGGAAGTTATGCATACCAAGGGAGAGGCAAGATTTGCCACAGTCATGAATGCCTCTGCTCCCCCTGGCATACAAACACCTTGTCTGAACTTTGGGTATTCATACAGAGCTAAAATAGTTTTCATTGCAACTTCTAGGCTGAAATGGGAAATTGTCCTTTTGGGATTAAAAGTTTACACAGGAGAAGCTTGGGAAGCAATCCAAACACACAGGGAAGAGAACGATTGGGAGGCACAGAGGTCTTCAGTTTTTCATTGGTCTCACTGAAAAACATTTTTAAGTTACATCATCAAAAGAATAAAACACAAAAGATAATTTAAATTTAAATTTAATTTAAAAAGTTGGATCATTAAACCTCATATAAGTTTCATATAAGCTTCATCACATCTGGGAATATTATGTTACTCTTTGTTTTAAATGCTTCTTAGTAGATATCAGATATCAGTAGATAGTTGCAAATGGACAGAAACAATGCAATACTATTTTCAACTATTTAACACAAAACATCTCATTCTGTGTCATCATATGCTTTCCCATTCCCTTTGTTCCCAAAAGCTGGTAATAGTGATTTTCATTGTGAGCACCAATGTTTTACTCTGATTTTTTTTGTCACAATGGATTAGCTGTGTTTGCAAGGTTGTATCTACCCTTTGCATCTTCCTATATATTAGAAAAAACTTAAGTAACTCATTTACATTTAAATCAATCAAATGAAATAGAAATCTGCAAAAGGAAAAAAAGATGTCTAAAACAAATGTTTGCTAAATACAAAAAAAAAAAAAACCTTAATGAGGAGTAAAGAGGCTTGTATTTTAGAAGACATCATGCTCTGTCAAATTGTATGCCTTCACACTATCCCATGTAGAGACACCCCCTCACCCTAGAAATACACTTTCTGATTCCAGAAAATCAGAATTAATCAAACTGTTCAAGTAGAAGAGAATGTGCAAACTGAATAGCTTAAATTTGTGCTTAATACTATTAATAATTTTATTTCAGTTACAAAATATGAATATTGTAATTTTGTTTGCAAAATCTGAATTGGCATGGAGTGGAATCTTTGGCTCCTTAGTGTACTACAGTCATTCTCAGGTGACTGAGAATGTGAGGAACCAGTGTCTTTTTTTCAGAGCCATGTAAGATGTTTCCAGTTGGCTGCTTCTTCAAAAGTTACAGCTGATACCCAATTTTTGGACAGTTTTTAGAAAATAAGATTACTTGGAAGTAGCTGGGTGAGGGCTTTATAATACTGTTATTTTTTTTCCCTCTTCTACCAGGAGAGTCCATAACTGTTACAAATGCCGCCAGTGCAGCTTTACAGCTGCTGATACTCAGTCCTTACTGGAGCACTTCAACACTGTGCACTGTCAGGAGATGGAGGCCACCACAGCCAATGGGGAAGATAGCCATGGAGTGACTGCTGCTTTAAAGGAAGAACCTAAAGTTGACCTGAAGGTGTATAGCCTGATCAATGCTGACCCAAAAATGGGGGAGGCTATCTCTGAGAGCATAGTGAAGAAGGAAAAGCTGGATGAGAAGGAAGTATTGAAAGAGAAGTGTTGGCCTGATGGGTCCAGTGACGATCTTCGCAGCACACCATGGAGAGGAGTGGACATTTTGAGGGGAAGTCCATCCTACACCCAAACAAGCTTGGGCCTTCTGACCACAGTGTCTGTTGGCCAAGAGCAGCCAAAGCCCTTAAGGGATAGTCCAAATGTAGAAGCTGCACATCTTGCACGGCCTGTTTATGGCTTACCTGTTGAGACCAAGGGGTTCCTTCAGGGGGTACCCCAAGGAGGTGGAGAGAAACCTGGACCATTCCCTCAGCCATATCCTGGATCTGGTGATAACAAGTCAAAAGATGAATCTCAGTCCCTCCTACGGGTAGGAAATTATTTTATTTTTATTGTTCCAGTGCTATTGTTATGGTTCATTTCTTTAAAGTGGGTTTTAAGTAACCAAGTGCATATAACTGCATAAGTAGCTTTTCACATAGTAATTTCAGGACATTTGTATAAAGCTATACATGCTAGTTTGGGTAGTAAGTGATCTTTGTTTGCCTTTGCTATTAAATTTGGTTGTACTGAGTTAATCATTCCTTCTGATTTTGCAAGATGATGTTTCATTTGGAAAAGAAATGCACAGAACCCCAGAAGGCTGCACATCTGTTACAGTAAAGCATCTAATCACCTCCTAAATTTTAAGGTGGTTTGACAGGACATAGTTAAGCAAGCTATCACTGGATCAAATAGCTGAATATGTGAAACCTGAATCAAATAATAATAAAAAGTAGGATTGGGAATATTTTTAAAAAAGCCTAGGCACAATGTGATTAAATATAACCATTTGGTGCTTTTTTAGTTGTGTTGGAAACTGAAGGGCTTCAGGAAGAGAAAAACACTGGTACTTTTTAATATGTGGACTCCTTGTCTTATTTTCAGAAGGGGAAAACATCGATTATAGGCCTACCTTTAAAAAAAACAAAAACACAAATTCACTTAATTTACTGGATGCTATAAAGTCCTGCTTGCTTGACATTTGTTCTGTGGCAGAGGAAGACATAAATATCTCCACATTGAGGTTTTATAGTGTCTGTTTTACAGCATCTTGTTTTAGACCTGATCTGTAAAGTCCTTCTCCCTCTTCTGTAAGCTGACTACTTTGAGGTCTGCAACATCCCCAAGGCTAGATGGGTACATTCCTAAGTCTTTTTGGAGTTACATGGATTGCTGCATGACGTTCCAACAAAACCAGTACAGGTGTTGATATCTACCTGGTGGCCACCCAAGTTGATTTTGCTCTGAGGCAAAAAAGATCTTTGACGTTACAAATTAAGCTTAAATAAAACCAGTTTGGGAATATCAAGGATTTAGATTTTGCAATAATGAATCTAATAAATATTGGCTAAGGGAATTTTTGAGCATGGAATTAATAGCTAAATTTGCTTCAGTAATGGAGTAGCTCTAAAGCACCACTTAGCTGTTTTGTTTTTATTAGCTATATAGCATGCTCATATTTTTTTTTGTTCAAAAATAATTATTCCAGAACATTTTAGCAAAATTGTCAAAAATCAAGAAATATATGAGGCAGAGCTTTCTATCTGCTTGCAACCCAGAATTTGGGAAAGTTAGTTTAGAGCAGCAGTAAGATAAAAAGAAATAAATAATAAAACTGTGGTTGGAGCAGCCAGTTTCCTGTGTATTTTCAAAGCATTATGTTAAGTCCATAAAGCTAGTGTGGCAGTTCTAAATGTGTTTCATTAATTTTATATTATTGTACCACTGAGAGATGTTGCAACATTGGGATGGGGTTGTAGCATTCAAAATACTTTGAGATGAATGTGGAAGAATGATTGAGATGGACATCACTTGGAGTGGGGTGGGCATCAGAAGGAATCAGAAAATATTTAAATGTGTCATGTACTGAGGACCTGGGTGAAGCACAGTGTTTGCAACCTATATAATATGACCTTTGTGTTTTTGGTTTCAATTCAGGGAATATATTTGTGGCTATTGTTCAGCTGTCCAACTTTTTTCAATATACACATCCACGAATGTAAAGAATGAGAGCACTGAGTGTTGAGGAAAAGACTGGATTCTTCCAATAGGCTCCAGTCTGAGTATCCAGGGTTGCTTTTTCTAGCAGAGAGGTTTGTCTGATTTGCCATTTTGGAGAGGGGAACCAAACTTTTGAACAATTTAATAAGGAAATATATCCTTTTTCATTTTGCCTGTAAGTTGAGCTCAGGTAGCTGTTTATTTAAAGGAGGTCAATCCATCCAAGGTACAATGGTGTATTACTAAATCAGGATTTTTTTCTTTTACATCTCAAAGAATTATAAAGATGGGCAAACAAAAAATATATGGGTGTTTTAATAGAGGGCGTAAATATGCCAAAGAAAGTCAAAGCAGATGTGGGACGAAACTGTTGGTGGCCCAAACTATTTCTGAACATTAATGGAAGATATATGTCCAAGTATGGCATATTTTTTAAAATACATAGAAAGGATAAGATACGAATCTAAAGGTGGCACTGCACTTGTTTGTAACAGACTGCAGAGCTGCCACTGAAAATGTCACCTGTGGGTTGGATTTCCACCACTCTTCCTCTATAGCATTTAGTACAGTTTACTGAATTTACAAGTAGTGTAAAATATGGCTCTTTATGCACACAAACAGACATACACTTTTGTGTGAGAGTCACGGAACTAACGGTAAGTAATACAAATACCGGGCACATCCAGAGTGACGCTTCTTTCCAATTTTATTTTGGAGTTCTATACACTTTTTGTTTATTCCAGAATATTTTCTGTCAGCTTTTGGAGACTTTTTATACCAGCTTTCCAGGACATATTATTTCAACCTAGTATAAAATCAGAAAGAACACCAATGAAATCTGTGACTTTTCAAGCAGTTTGGATGGCACCCACAAATAATGTTTTAACTTTTTTTTGGGGGGGGGGGGGGGAGGGTCTGCAATGTCCATTAGGCAAATAAGTTGCATTATGAGTACAGAGGGCTCTTGGTATCTGCTGGGGTTTGATTCCAGGATCCCCTGTGGATACCAAAATCCGTGGATGCTGAAGTCCTACTAAATACAGTGGATAGTAAAATGGTGTTCCTTGTATAAAATCAAAGTTTGCTTTTCAGAATTTATATATTTTTGAAAATTTTTAAGCCATGGACGCTTGAATCCATGGGTAAGGAAACCATGAATATGGAAGGTTGACTGCATAGCATAAAGTGAGGATAGTTTAATTTGTATTGTACTTTAGTTGTAACCATTTGGGTTATTTTTTTGTTGCAGGGTGTACATGGCTTGAGTACCTAGGTGTGTGTCATAGCACAGCCAGTGATGTGTAGTGCTTTGACTTTTTAAAAAGATACAAAGTATCAACTATAGCAAAACTTAATACTGCTTTCATCAAATACTAAGCAAACTACAATCATAATGTAAATCCTTACATAATGTAAGGAAACATTAAATAAATATTTGTTTGTGTATATCGAGTTACATAAAACAAGGATGCATGCATGTGCATGCACAAATGTAAATAAGATTTTTCACTGCTAATGTAGAAACCCTCTTACTGAATTTACCAGCCGTTTTGTACTTACTTAATTTTCACCTGCATAGTTTCAAACCTTTTAGTTATAGGAAACATTCACCTTGTTATACTTGAAGAGAATGTTCATTCATTCATACAGTGCTTGATTTTCTTTTAATCCCAGATATGAAACATTACTAGTTTGTCTTTCCTAAGAAAGTTCACCCCTTTTCACGTATACTCCAGCCTACGTGCCCTAATAAAGGGAATAGCATATAGTTCGCTGCTAACATCTGAGTCAAACAAATTGAAAATTAATTATGATTAAGTGCCATGATTTCCAATGTAGCAATGAAATAATAAGAAACTTGTGTTATTGATGTCAATGCAATAAAAGCATTATTCTGTTTAGTTGTGTTGGAATCCCAATGTATGCATGAAAATAGTACATAATACAAAGAATTAAGTAAAGAGATTCAAAGATATAGCTGTAGAATCATTACTTAGAGAGATCTTGTAGCACCTTTGAGACTAACTGAACTAAAGAAGTTAGCAGCATAAGCTTTCGTAGACTCCAGATTATTTCCTCAGATAAAGAAATGTATAATTTGTTTCATGTCCCATAGACTTTAATGCAGGACATTTTAAAATGTGATTGCAACTTTTGTTGTAATCACCAGAACTTAGGATAGACACTTAAATATGCATAGAAATGCAATGCTAGAAATACTGTAATTTTTACCAGATTATGGCCATTCCTAATAATAATCCATGGTGCTCTTGCCTAATTTTTTTTAATGCCACAGAGATTTATTGGTACAAATATACTGGGTGTGTATACACACAATTAACATCATGTTTAAATATATATTAACCTCTAGGTAAACATATATGAGAGGGTATCCAAAAGTTTTAATGATCACCTTTTTAAAAAATTGACAGAAAGTTTGTTTTGATTTGTAGTTGTTAACTTATCTCTATGTAGTCAATATCAAGATTTAAACATTTTCCCCAGCATATCTTGACCCTCCAAAATATTGAAGACGTCTGCAGATTGCGCTTTACAAGGATTTTACAATTTAGTCACTTCTGGCAGAGCCAGTCACAAAAATAAAGGACACAATGAGTTCATTTTCTCAGCAACGTGCACTTAGGGACCAATGATGACTGACAAAATTTCATCAATATGCCATAATAACTTCCAGGTGATAATTATTACTTTATGATACCCCCTCGTAAGGTGCAATCTGCAGAATTCTACAATATCAGGTATTCAGAGGGTCAAGACATGCTGGGAAAATGTATAAATCTAGATAGTGACTACATAGAGATAAGTTAACAACTACAAATCAAAACAAACTTTGTCAATTTTTTAAAAAAGGTAATTATTAAAACTTTTGGATACCCCCTCGTATGCATTATATCTATACATGCAAGTCTATCTGTGTATTCATTTTATAGAAAAGAGCCAACCAAACTCAATAAATTTAGGTCAGGGGAGAAGTCTGAAACTTAATATTGAAATGAAAAGAAATAAGAAAGGCTTTAATGCTTCAGGCGTTGTCTGATCTTATCCATATTCTTTATATGTTCATTTGTATATTTTTGGAAAGAGCTTGCACAATGCATTCTAGGCCTCGATGCCCTTAAAAACATAGCCCTTTAAAGGAGGAAACATCTGAAATAGTTTGTCTTTAGCTGCATTTCATTTTACCCTCATTTCCTTTCACTCTGTTAGAGAACTTTCAGGAAGTATTTATAGTCAAGGCTATTCCTTGCCATACGGGTTCCCTAATTAACTGAGGGAAGCTCAGCGGGTGCCGTGTCTTACTAATGCACATAGCTATGTTGGGTCAAAGCTCTGCCGGACTCTTTCAGCTTTGTTAGAAGCACCTGTTTCCACAATTCAGTGTTTGGGGATGTGGGAAGGTTAATTCTGAAGTATAAACTACATCCTGGAGGGGGAAAAACCCTAAAACAAAAACCCTAGAACAAGGTAAGTGGTAAAGAAACTGACTGGAAACATTTGTTCTCAGACGCTTGATGTCACCGAATTTGAGAATAAAAATGGGGGATAACATTGCTTTAAAATTCCATTACACTTTAAATTAGTTTAGAATGAAATGTTTTCTTAGCTGTGTTTTACTACCTACCAGAATGAATTAACATGCAAGTGGATGTTTTACATCACTCGTCGCAAATGAGTAATCAGCAGAAAACAACACTTAAAATCTTAAAACTATCTTAAACTATCTTTGGATGGTGTAGACTGAGTATAAATGTTGTCAGGCAGGGAGGAGCAGCCACTAAGTGGCCTCACCCTCCCGATATTTACTCAGCCACAGCTAAGTAAGTTTTGGGAATAAATGTTTAGAAATGAACTGAATGGTAAAATCATTATTTGGGTGCGGTGAGATAATAACATGGTGTGGAGATGGCAAACCAAAACCTTGAGGAAAAGGTGAATCAGTTTGAAGAACAAAGAAGGTTGGTTCCTCCTAGTTGCCCCTGCCCACAAACAATAATATGTATCAGAGTTGCTGGGGTTGTTTAAATAACAAATTTGATTTGTGAACATTTGTTTCAGTCCTAAGCTGCATCATCTGAATTCACTGCAGAGCAGGGATGGAAAATGCATAGCCCATAGGCTGCATATTGCCCCACATTCCCCCTGGGGTAGGGTTGTCATCATTCTCTTCCACAAAATCGGGATAAAAGTATGCAGACCTATAAAAAGCCCCCCCTCCAAATTTTGATATTTAACATTTAACTGTATTTAACATACACTCAGTCCTCAATATCCATGGATTCAACCAGACATGGCTTCAAAATATTTCAACGGTATACACATTCCAAACAGCAAACCTTAATTTTGCGCCACCAGGAACCCTGGTGGCGTAGTGGTTAAATGCCTGTACTGCAGCCACTCACTCAAAACCATAGAGTTATGAGTTCAATACCAGCAAAAAGGACTCAAGCTCGACTCAGGCTTGCATTCTTCCGAGGTCACTAAAATGAGTACGCAGATTGTTGGGGGCAAGTAGCTTACAGTTGTAAACCGCTTAGACACTCCTTAGGCGGTATGAAGTGGTATATAAATGAAGCTGTTTGTTTTTTGTTTGTTTTATATAAGGGACACAGTTTGTCTATACAAATCTATATACTGTATAATGGGACTTGATCATCTGTGGATTTTGGTATCCAAGAGTGACCGGGCATACACCAAGGTCCCACTGTATTTCAGTTGTTTATTTATATATTGCCATCAATTTACGTTCTGGGATTTGTCATGTGTTGCTTCAACCAGCCTAGCTGACAGGGACATTTTTTCAAAACCTTCAATCCAGGATTTTCCTGTTTTTCCAGGACAAATGGTAAGCCTACGCAGGGGCCATTTTCTGAATATTTTGCCTCCAAATGACATAGGGTATGAGTAGCAGTTTCTCTATGTTTTTGGTCTCTTGGGTTTCTTTAGGCCCAGAAAAGGGCTTTTAAGAAGGTGATTTTTTTTTTCACATCAGGAAGCAGCCTGGATTTAACCAGAGAGGCCAAAAAGATAGAAAAAGTGTTCTTCACAATCCCTGGGGGAAATTAGTGGCCAAAAATGCAACATTAGTCTGCTATGGCCTTCCTAGTTCCTCTGGGGTGGGGGCAATATATTCTCCTAACTCCAGTCATTTGCCCTCCTCTGCTGTAGGGTCACTTCAAACACCCAGGAATCAGGGGTTTTAAGCACCCCAATTCCATTTAATAGGATAACATATTAAATTTGTACCTGTATCAGCTCCCATGTGTTGAGCCTCAGGATTTCAGTACTTAACCGGAATCCTGCCAAACATGATGGAAGAAACCAGCATTGGCTTACTTTATTGAGTTTGCGTTGGGGCAGGAAACAAAGAATTTAGCTTGTGACATATCCATCCTCTTTAGGGATGCTGCTGCATTTTCACAAAGTTCCCCCCCCCCCTGCACCCCAGTATAGAACACGAACAAATCAAGATCAGCACACTAAAGTCCCTGTAAAATTAACCAGGGTCTTCAAACACATGCCATTGAAGCTATCATCAATGGCATGTGTTTGAAGGCACTGATTAATGTTTGAAGGCCCATATATCATACCCTCCAACATTTCACAGATGAAAACTGGGACTCACATGGCCAAGCAAAAAGAATATGGTGAAGATGTCAAAAGTTATTGCTAGGGAAGAATACACAAGCTCGGAGAGGCTGCAGCAATTTGTTTCTGCTTGAGCCCTCCAGATTCCCTAGCTTACCATTTTCTTAGCCCAAAATGTGTGTGTGTGTGTGTGTGTGTGTGTGTTTGCGTGTGCATGCATCTGTGATTTGCTCATCCAACAGTGACAGTTCAGCTTAAATATAGGTTACACAACTCATCTGAATGGTTTAATATCATTAACAGCTATCTAAAAGACTGTATATTTTCATATGTGATATGTAATGTGATATAGAACGCTGATTGACTGACTGACATTAAAATCCATTTTTGAAAACCATACCTGGAAATCTGGTCACCTTCAGCGTTTTCTTGGAGATGAGGCACAATTTTGGAAGTATGCATGTGTGTATGAGTATGTGCTGTCAATTTGCCTGTCAACCTGTGGAACGCCATAAATTTCATAGGGTTTACTTAGGAATATTCAGGTGGTTTTGCCAGTTCCTTTTGAGAAAGCTATTTTATTCCATACTTTCAACTATTCCATACTTTCAACTTTCAAGTTCACAATTTTTATTTGCTGCAGCCGGATAGCTTGCATTATAACCAGCTTCCCCATCTAAGATCTTCAAATGTGTTCTATAATGAGAAATAAAATGTTATGATAGAGAGTATCAAAAATGTTAAGTTTATTTATTATGAATGGGTTTGAGACACAAACTTAGTGGAAACAAACTTTTGATTAATATGCTGTTTTGGAAGCCTGCAATCTGGGATGAGGAAATGTTATTTAAATGAAAAACTGGATCAGTCATATGTTCAGATAGGAAGTTTGGTTACTTCACACTAATTTTAGTTAGGTGGGGTGCAAATCTTTGCTATTGCTGTTCCCGCAAATGGCTTCTGATCACAGCTGTTTAGGTGCCAGAGAGGCAGAGAGAAAATCGAGCATGACTCATTTGTGCTATATTTGCAAGGAGTGAGGAAACTAAAACCCAACCACATAGACAAGGAAATAAAAAGGAAAAAAAATGCTGTGTCTTTATATTTGTGTATATGTGAAGTTGCAATTTGCATGTGGGGACTCGAGTAGTTTGCCAGTTTGGTGATCTCTCTCTGCTTCCCCGTTTCAAATTCCTATGATGAAATTTTATCAGATGTGATGAACTCTGGCTCATAAAAGCTTATTCCATAATAATGACATTAATCTTCAAGGTGCCACTGGACACTTGTTGTTGTCGTAGTCTTACAAGAAATCAAGTCTTTGTTCATTTCATTTTTATTTTATTTTTGAAAGGCAATGGTATCTCTTTATATTGTGATGGATCTTTGAGCTGGTTCTGAAATTACAGCAAATTACATGCAAACCTCTTCAGACTTAATAATAATAACAATAATAAAAAGTACCTGAGCTGCAGCTTGGGCACTTCAAAGGTATCTCTTCTCCTGTCTGTACATGACTAAAAGGCTTTAAGGCAGATAGTTTAAGGGGGTGGGGGGTAAAACTACTGAAATCAAAGACAGGCTTAATATACAACTGTTACCGCCTGTATAAGACATTTGAAGAATAATATCTACAAATATTTATGGGTTCTTCTTCTGATGCATGCATGTTAGCAGCTGCCTTTCATGTTTATGGCACAATGCTCTTGAAGTGCAGCTGGGGTGGGAAAAAGAAGAAAATTACCTCTTGCTATATGTTCTGTTTGTAAACTCTTGCCATGTGATGGTAGTTGATTCCCAAAACTGAGCAAGAACTTGTTTTGGTCTAATTAAATGTTTACAATATAAATTTTGGTTTAAGAAGTTGTCTTCTGCCAAATCAGTCTACTGGTCCATCTACCTAGCATTATCTACACTGACTGTAAGCAGCTCTAAAAGATTTCGTACACATGTTCTCCCAGTCGCACATGAGATGGGGGACTGTTGCTTGCAGAACTTATGAAATACTATTTATTACAACTCCTCATCTTCCCTTAGGCCTGTGCTTCTCTGTCTCCTTCATCAAAACTTTTTGTTAAAATCCAGTTAATACTTTCAACAGTGCAGGCAAATGTGACATTCCAGTTGTTAGCAGAAAATCTGAAGAGACACCTGCTTGTGTTTGTAGGACTCCAATACAATACTTGGCAAGTTATGTTGTTTCTCCCTTTGGGAGTTCAGATCTGTGTAAACAGGTCCTGGTTTATCATTGCAACTAGGGTGTAATGTAGGTTAGGCTGAGAGTTATTATCTTGCTACTTGTAAAGTATCATAAATTTGAGTCCAGGACTAATCAATTAATTCCTGATATTCAGGTATTCTGGAGGGGGGCGTATGTATTGACCCGAGGGAGCCATTGAGAAAAGGCTACATTTTGGCCAGTACTGTTTGCAAGGACAGCCAATTTGAGTGCTTAGGAGACATGCATATTGCTTGTTGCAGCAAAACCAGAATTCACAGCCATCTTGGTTTAGTTTTTTGTGTGCAAACATGGCCAAAGAGAAAAAGTAAATACTTATCATGTTTTAGCCCTTTTATTGGTCACTTTTTGTAAAACTGTTTTAAAGATTTCAGAGATACTCTGGCATTGCCTGTGTGTTTGTGTGTCTCAATTTTCTTGGCCTAAATTTTGTATGACGATGTTGTTTAAAAAGTGTAGTGAGGCTGCTGTGGGTGATGATAGTGATAGCAGTGGTACATTGCATGTTGTAATGCATGTTGTGTGGGGCAGGGGTAGGTGGTGCTGAGAGCAATGATGGAAAGATAGATGTCATAAAAATGTTCCTGTCAGTCTCTGAGTTGTAGATTGTACCATGAGCTATAGATTGCCATCTGGTGGCAATATGGAAGTGGTTATGGGAGTGTGATGGCTACCTTTCCCATGGTATTAAACTGTGCCAATTTTGGTCTATGTTTGTCACGTGTGAAAGAGATATTTCATCATCCAGGACCTCCCTGATTGATCCTGATTAATTCTTGTGTTTGTAATATTCTGATTTTAATTACCACTGTGTTACGTATTTTGTGTTTGTTTTTCTTTCATGATTTTGTATTGTAAACTGCTTTGATACGTGTTCAGTTGCATGCATACATGTATGTGTGGAGGTATATATTTGCATGTATTCATATTTGATGAGATATCTATAAAACCAATGATTTAGCAAGTGAATACATATTTCAGAGATGACTTTGCATGATAGCCCTCTCCCCGTAATCCATTTTATCATGCCTCATAATCCATTTCACCATAATATATTATTTGTCGAAGCAAGGCTGGTGTACTCCACTAAAAATACTGTGATTGGAGCCAACTTAATCCCTTTGAAGTTAGTTCAGCTAAATTGACCCAAACTGAAAATTCCAACTTGACAAGGAAGCAGACTGGACCATAGAAATCTTTCTCATGGACCACTGGCACAGAAACAAATATGAGCACTCCCCCCTCCCTTAATTAAAACAGTTTTGCTTTAAAAAAAAAGTCAATAGCCCAACCCTGGGCTATACATCTGGATCTTAATGCAAATGCTGAATAAAATGTTTGAGGCTTCTGGTTCTTGTAAGCAACTTGGCATTTGCTGCATTGTACTTGTGCAAGTTTGTTTGTTTGTCCTGAATATTGTACTACTGTGTTTTAAGTTTCAGGAACCAACATGGAAAAAGTATTCTTAATTAAAACACCCTCTCCCTCTTTTCATCAGAAATGTTACTCAAATGTTTTATAGACTCAATGGCAATAATTTCGAAAACAGAAGAGCATGTTCCAAGCCTACTGATTTTTCCATAACGGAAAATTACATTAGCTTTTGTAGCAGTTTCAAATCTGGGATGATTTTTCTTTTGAAATCTTTTGATGCCCTGGAGGTCTATAAACTTCATAGTTCCTTAATCAATTTGGCATGTCCTAGATGGTGAAGGGAATGGGATGGTGGTCTCCAAAATGGGCTGCTTGTGGCAACTTTCAGATGTGTGTATTTATCTTTGTAAAGAGTGAAGAAATTTTGGGAAATAGAACAGTTGTTTTGCGTGCACTCTCTCTTTCTCTCTCTAAATTTTATTTTAAGTAAACTTAGGCCCAAAACAGACGGGCACTAAGAGGCACCCCCATCACATGTTAGGGTTGCCTCGGAGCTTACATACGCCAACAACCCTAACACATGACGGGTCCGTCATTGCTGCAGGCGCATGCAGCGATGACATCGCAGCTGCATAGCGTTTATACAGCACTATACAGCTGTGATGTTTTAAATCGCTGGAAGGGCGGTATATAAATAAAGTTTTATTATTATTATTATATTATTAAAGTACTGACAGCTGCTTTTTGCGTCGCAACTGCGACGCAAGCTGCATTTCCACGCTACTTTTTTTTTTTTTTTTTTGCTGGGTACCTTTGCCACTGCATCTAGTTGCTGCTGCGAAGGTTTGCAGCAAAAAGAGGAGGCTACAGACCGGGCAGTCTGTAAAGCCCCTTGAAGTCTGTAAAGCCCCTTAGAGACTTTCCAGTGCTGGCAGGTGCTGGGGGTTGGACAGAGCTGAAAGAACAGGCATTTTTATAATATTTATTTATTTATTTATTTATTTTGTTGGAGGGCAGATCTGTATGTGCCATGTGGGCAGTCTTGCACTCACCAAAATACTTTGTTGCCCTCTGGGATGGTAGAATAATAATAAAATTTTATTTGTATCCCGCTCCTCTGAGAACAATTGGGGCGGAAGGCACCTTTATCCTATTGTTGTCACTTGTGTTGAAGTACAGTCTGCTCTGATTGTCCTCTGAAATGTTTTCTTATCTGGACACTGTTTATTGTTGCTAAATAACATGAATGCAACGCTTGCTCTATTGTTCTGCCATTATAACAGCACCCTCCCCCCCTTTCCTGATGGAGTATTAAGCAAAAACAGCCATGCATGTGTGCAATTGCTGTTATTTGGAGGCCAATAGAACTAAACTTAAGCGTTTTATGAAGAGTAGAACATGTTCTATTTTAGCTAATATTATTCATGAATGGCTGTACACAATTTTGCAACCCAAAAGGCTGTAATTAGTAGATTCCAACCAAAATGTGATGGATAGAGGCATAAATGTAGTGAGTAACAAGAACTGCCAAAAGGCATTTTACCATATCTCAGAGTGGAGGGAGGGGGAGTGTTTTCTGTCATTTTTGAAATCGGCATTCCACTTTCAGTTTATCAGCAGATGGCAAGAAATGTTTCTACGGAGCCCATCTGCCTATCCGTTTGCAAAAGCGTACAAACTGAAAATTAGATTTGTTGGCAAGGTTGCAAGGGAAAATAAGGATACACTCCAGGCCTATCTCTAGTAGATCAGGCAATAATGTCCAATCAGGATTTTTCAAAGCAACAGGCCTGTTTTGTTTGTTCAAGCATTACTGCGTCTCTTAGAAGTGAGAATTTAAAGAAGACTCACAAATTTTTCAGCAAGAAACACAGTTATTAACCCCAAAGAAAGAAAGAGAAAGAAAGAAAGAAAGAAAGAAAGAGGTGAAGTACCATGTTTTGTTGCTTTGCATTTTGGAACTTTTGTGCTGTGTGTGTGTGTGTGCACTTGCTTTATCTACAGTCAGGCCATGGATTCTACATCCACAGATTCAAACATCGACAGCTTGAAATAAATAAATAAACAAACAAATAAATAAGGACATCTTGATTTTGCCATTTTATTTAAAGTACACCATTTTACTATAGCATTTTATTTAATGGGACTTGAGTTGGTGTCTGTTTTGCATGTGTTGAATCATAACTCATTGCTGCATTGCCTTTTCTGCTATTCTTTTTCTTCACCACAAGTCAAAATCCACGTCCCTACTAGAGCTTTAAAGCAACAAAATACATCTGTAATTCAGAGGTGGGAGATGTGTGGCCCTTCAGTTGAGTCGCAAGCCCCAGTATCTCTTTATTTTTTAATGTGATATTGTTATGCCGCCTTACTTTTAAAAATCTATTGGGAATGATGTGGCACTCCATACATTGCTGAAAATTGCAAATTTTTTAATTATTGTGGTATGCTTGTTAGAAAGACTGGGAAATACCAGAAGATAGTGGGTCTTGCAACCCAACAACATCTTAAGTGCCACACATCTCCCACCTCTTAATTATAGATGTATTTTGTTTCTTTAAAGCTCTAGTAGGGACGTGGATTGTTGTTTATGTTGCCACATCTTCCTATTTTGACTTATGGGTCTTAGCTCAAAATTTGTGTCCTATTTATTTATTTAAATGATTAAATAAATGTCTGTTGGTTTATTTGTTTATGTATCCCCTCCCAGTTCACAAGGGCTCCTGAGGCAATGAACAAATAAAAACCAATTTTGGGGTGTGTGTAGCTAAGAAGGAGAAGAATAGCAGAAAAGACAATGGAGCAATGAGTTATGATTCAACACATGAAAAACAGACATCAAGAAGAAATAGTCTGATTTTTCCATCCCTACGTAGGAGTAGTCTAGATAACAGCTGTAAAGTGTCTGGCATCAAGGCTTGTGTCTGTAGTAAACGCACTTAAGTGCATTATAAATTAGGGGTTAAAATTGCATGGTCCAACAAATGTCGTTGAACTGAATCTGTTCAACGGATGATGTCTAGTGTTGTCTCTGCAGCCCTAGCTAGCATAGCTAATAATGAGGATTGTGAGAAGTTAAAGTTCAAAATCATCTGGAGGACAGAAGACTACATTTCCCACATTGGCTGTAAACTATGGAAAATGTAGTTCCATAGTTCATTATTTGGAACTCCTCTTCAGAGACCTTACTCAGAAATATTAAAGAGTGAGGGGGACATCAGAACTGGGCCCAGTGAGATCTGTCCATGTTTTTAGCCTGGATAGGCTTTAATTCACAATGACTAATCAAATGTTCAACAAAGATTAATGTCTCTCCTTTTTATTTTAATCTAGTATTTTAACAGTGAGGCATCTGTGGCTTACTGAGCCGTGATGACACTTCTGACACAAACAAATGGTTTTACAAGCAGTCATGTTGGGTCAGGATGGTGTGAAGAACCTATAGAAATAAGGTTGGAACTGGAAAAACAACATGCTGGTAATGCTGATCTAGCGAAATGACAGTGTCACTTCTCAGTGTCTCAGTGTTGTCAGCCTCATGATACTCCCTTCATCCCTCAGGATGGCATGAATTTTTGAAGCCATTTGTTTGCAAGAAAGGGATGATCTTTCTCTCTCTCTCTCCCCCCTCCCCCCACCATCCCCTCTCTCCACTAGGCCTTATTAATAGATTTTATGTATGAGCATTTCAGCATCTTATTCTAGCCTTTCATCTCTCAGTTACTTGCATGCTCTGACTTGTTAGAAATAATTAGAAAGAAGTAGAAGGGGGCTTGTAGGAGAGATTACCATCATTTGGTTGACTGCAAAATTCCACAGCCAATGACATTGAGAAAAGGAGCATTTTACAAAGAGGAGGGAATGTGATAAAGGGGAAAAGTGGCAAAAATTTGTTTGACACATAATCATTTGAAGAAAAGTGGTGGTGGTGGTGGTGGTTTCTATTCAGCCTTTGCAAATTCTTTTAAAACATATTTTGCAGACAGATGCCTTTGATGAAAAATTAGTACTGATGGTGGTGGTGATGAAAGATGCTTTATAGTTTTTATATAGATTCTAATCCCATGAAAGTCAAAGGAACTGTGATAATATGTAATTGTCATAATGTGTACACAAAATTGGAAGGAGAGTTTGTCTGGAGATTTTGAGAAATTATTAGTGCTTGTTTTCTAATTTGAGAATTCACTGAACTGAAAAAAAAGGATTCATAGCACTGGAAGAGTTTTGGAATATTATGCTCATTTCTTTATTGGTCACCAGAGAGAGAAGTATTTTAAAGCATACCCTTCTATTTGAAAAAAGTTACTAACATTTATTTATTTTTTTTCAAAAGGGCATGGACTGCACTGTCATTGGTAGATCAAGCAACAAAGCAAAAATAAGTAGGATTGAGTTAGCTAGAGAAGGCCTAGAAAACAGACCTTGGAAAAATTGTGGAGTGGAAGGCTTTCATGGCCAGCATCCATAGTTTTTTGTGGAGCTTTCAGTCTACGTGGCCATGTTCTAGAAGAGTTCCTTTCTGACGTTTCGCTAGCATCTGTGGCTGGCATCTTCAGAGATTTTCTGAAGATGCCAGCCACAGATGCTGGCGAAACATCAGAAAGGAACTCTTCTAGAACATGGCCACATAGCCCGAAAGCCCCACAAAAACTTGGAAAAATTAATTAAATTATTGTTTGGTAACTCTACTGAAATATGGTCATATCTTTGGAAAGACTAATAGTACGGACCAGAATTTTTAACATATATAATTGTCCATGTACTATAAGAACAGAATACAGAGAAACAGAATGGTTCCCAATTGGCAAAGGGGTCATGCAAGGGTGCATCCTTTCACCCTACCTCTTCAACTTGTATGCAGAAAATGCGATATGAAGAGCAGGCCTGGATACAGAGGAAGGAGTGAAGATAGGAGGAAAGAATAACAGCAACCTAAAATATGCAGACAACACCATACTACTAGCAGAAAACATTACAGACCTGGAACAATCACTAAAAGTCAAGGAAGTTGTAAAATGACCACAGAGGATTTACATAAATTCAACCTAGATAACAAGGACATCAAAATAAAGATTTTCTTTACCTTGGATCAAACCTTGATCAGAATGGAGACTGCAGTCAAGAAATCAGAAGAAGATTAGGAATGGGAAGGGCAGCTATGAAGGAACTACATAAAATCCTAAAGGGTAAAGATATACAGCTGAACACTAAAGTTAGAATCATTAAAGTAATATTCTGTATTACCATGTACACAGGTGAGAGCTGGGCAGTGAAGAAAGCAGATAGGAAGAAAATTAATTCATTTGAGCTGTGGTGCTGGAGAAGAGTGCCGAGAATACCATGGACAGCTAAAATAAATAAATAAATAAATAAAAATTAATGGGCCCTAGAACCAATCAAGTGAGAACTTTCCCTAGAAGCCAAGATGACTAAATTTAGGCTGACATACTTTGGCCACATGATGAGAAGGCATGATTCATTAGGAAACGGCAGTGATGCTGGGGAAGGTGGGGGGAAGTAGAGAGGAAGACCAATGTCAGATGAATAGACTCAATCAGGGAGGTCAGGGGCCTGGGTCTGCAGGACCTGAGCAGGCTTGGGGATGTAGTGATCAGGCAGAGGAAACAGCCAATCATAGAGCACCAGGAGTCCAGCCAATGAAAAGCTGACTGGGCAGGGCTATAAAAGAGCCGTGACAGAGAGAGAAAGGGGGGTTTATTTTGTTGGAGTTTTGAAGGGAAGAGACACCTCAGAGGGTTCCTGTGGGAACATTTAGGGTTCCTGTGGGAACATTTATAGGATAGTTATAGGCCAGGGAAGGGTCTGAGAAGTCCAGTAGGGACTAGTTAGGCTTGAGGGAGTCTAGGAAAGGGAAGCTCAGAATAAGCCTGTAGGTGTTAAGAAAGATTTTGGCCTTAATACTGGTGATGAAGGTTGCCTGAGTGGCTGTAGTATATTTGTTTAAGAAACTTTTGTAACTAAGAAGTAAGACAAACAAAACTTTAATTACATTTTATAATGTATTCTTTATTTTATAAATAAACTTTATTCTTGTTTTGAATTACCACTTGGCCTCTGTTGAGCTTTTGAAACACGCTACCAAAAACATTAGTGACTCAGTAGGAGATAGGTGGTGGGTAAACAAGAGAGAGGGTTATCACGTTCGGTTCACACCACCACAGGGGACGTCTCATTCACAGGGTCACCATGAGTCAAGATTGACTCGAAAGCAGCTAACAACAACAGATTGCCCATGTGACTTATTTGGAGGAGAGGAGAAATAGAGAGGGTTAATGCAACATGGAAAGAAGAGAAGGAGTTGGAACAGACTGCAAGGGCCATCCAGTCCAACCTCCAGCTATACAAAAAGACTACAATCAAATCACTCTGACAAATGGCCATCCAGCCTCTGTTTAAAAACTTTGAAAGAAGGAGACTCTGTACTCAGAAGGACAGTGTCCCGCTGTTGGACAGCTGTGTTGTTATTCTATGCCTTCAAGTTATTTCATGTTTATGTCAACCCTACCTTGTCACCGGGTTTTCTTAGCAAGATATGTTCACAAGGGGCTTAGCTTTGCCTTCCTCTGAGGCTGAGAGTGTGAGTTGCCCAAGGTGTGACCCGCGGGTTTCCATGGCTGGGCAGGGAGTCGATCCCTAGTTCTTGGAGTCATAGCCCTGTGCTCAAACCATTACCCCCCCCCCCAATACATGCATACATACATACATACATACCCACTTTATAATAATCATTTTATTTATTTCCCATAATATATATGTGACAGAACATCAAAGCAACTAGGAATGACACAATAAATAAATGCATGATCAATATACAGTATTTGATATGGCATTAATAACCCTACTGAGTTTTAGTTTGTTTGTGTGATATTTATATACACACATATTTCAAAATGTCACATTGACCTAATTAATTCTTCAAGACATCTCCATGAAAGTGTAGATGAAAATTAGATACTGAATGATTAGCAAAAGATGGGTATCAGTTTTTCATTTTTGTGTTTCTGATTTACTAATCCTAAATTGAAAGGTCAATTTATCAATTCTAATGATTTTGTCATTCTACCATTTAGCAAGAGTTATTCAAAATCGTCAGTGCAATCCTATACATTTCTATTCAGAGGTAAGTCTTGCTGCAGCTTACTCCCAGGTAGGTGGTTACTGGATTGCAGTTTAAATTATGAATCAATTTCAAATCTGAACAGGATTGCAATTTTAGTTACAATTTCCCTTGCTTGCTTGGGATTATCTCCAAAATGTTTCAAACCCAGCTTTTGTCCTGTCTTTTCTGCACATGTTATTTTCTCTTTTGTTGTATGTATCAAGGTATGAATGGGTGTCAGTGTGTGATCTGAATGTATAAAAGGGTGATAATCCAATATCTTTCATCATTAGAAAGTTTTACAGAAAGTTGCAACTGTAAGAACAGTGTTGGGGAAAGGAACTAGTGGGGCTTAAGTGGTGATGAAAAACATTTCTTTGGAAAAATGATTTATTTCCCAAAAGCTTAATTGGTTGATTTGTTTAATGTTGCAGATAAAATTGAATGTCATATATAACTACCTAATAATAATAATAATAATAATAATATTTATTTGTATATCCCCTCTCCCTGTGTTGGATCGAGGTGGGTAACAGCAAGTGGGGAACAGTTAAAAAAAACAATGTGCTACAGAATTAAAAACATAATAATCTAAAATAATAATTTTAAAATCATTAAATTAGAATTCACAATAAAATCGGAAAACATCCGATGGGGGCAGTGAGACAGAAGGACTGTTAAAAAGTCTGAGAAGGTCAGTCAGGGAAAGCCTGCCGGAAGAGATCCATCTTTATTGCCTTCTTGAAGGCCTCCAACGATGTTATAGGGTGGATCTCCTCCGGCAGGTCATTCCATATTTTTGAAGCGGCAGCTGAAAAGGTCCTCTGGGAGGTCGCCACCAGCCTGATTTTCTTTGGCTGCAGTAGCATCTTTCCAAAGGATATGAGTGTGCGGGAAGGATTGTGTGGGAGGAGGCGTTCCCTCGAGTGTACTGGACCCAAATACTCAGTTTATACTATATATTCCATTTGCAGTTTGGGATTTTTGACACAGCACTCTTGGGTTTTCACACTTGGTAGCTCAATCACCATTTGCATATAATAACTGTGCTCACAATAGATTAAATTCTGAACAGTCATAACCTACTGCTGGAATTAACGTAGCCATCTCTTTATAGTCGCTGTGGGAGTTTTCCAACTCTTCAAAACCACACTACCACCTTACATGGGGTTTTCCCTCTGGAAATCCCAACTCTGTGGCTAAATGTGTAAAGATTTTCACAGTGTTCATTGCAGCCACCAAGTGAGAAGCTGTCCCTGAACCCATCTTTTGCCACCAGTGCAAGGACTTCCTCTTGTGTGACAGCAACTGTGGGAACCATTGAAACGCCCTCAAGGTTTCTATGAGGATTTATGCAACTTCTGTCCCCAGAGGGCACAACAGCTATATATTCAGTACTGCCCTTACAGACAGCTCTGGGAGTCCAAAAGTATATAAAAACATAACAAATTCTTTGTTTACAGAAGTTAACCATAACAAAGCATGCAAGGAAGTAGCCCAGGATCCAAATCACACTGCAGAAATAATCCAGTTTGAGACTGCTTTAACTGCCCTGGTTCAGTTCTAAGGAATCCAAGGCTAAACGTCTCACAAAACTACGTGTGAAAGGGATCTAGGAGTCCAAGTAGACCATAAGTTGAACATGAGTCAAGAGTGCGATGCAGCAGCTAAAAAAGCCAATGCTATTTTAGGCTGCATCAATAGAAGTATAGCTTCTAGATCCAGGGAAGTAATAGTGCCACTCTATTCTGCTTTGGTCAGGCCCCACCTGGAATACTGTGTCCAGTTCTGGGCACCACAATTCAAAAAGATGTGGAGAAACTGGAGCGGGTCCAAAGGAGGGCAACTAAAATGGTGAAGGGTCTAGAAACCATGCCCTATGAGGAGCGACTTAGGGAGCTGGGGATGTTTAGCCTGGAGAAGAGAAGGTTAAGAGGTGATATGATAGCCCTGTTCAAATATTTGAAGGGATGTCATATTGAGGAGGGAGCAAGCTTGTTTTCTGCTGCTGCAGAGACTAGAACGCAGAACAATGGATGCAAGCTGCAGGAAAAAAGATTCCACCTCAACATTAGGAGGAACTTCCTCACAGTATGGGCTGTTGGACAGTGGAACACACTCCCTTGGAGTGTAGTGGAGTCTCCCTTCTTGGAGGTCTTTCAGCAGAGGCTGGATGGCCATCTGTCGGGGATGCTTTGACTGGGAGTTCCTGCATGGCAGGGGGTTGGACTGGATGGCCCTTGTGGTCTCTTCCAACTCTATGATTCTATGAAAACTACAGTTCCCTGAATTTCCTAGCATTGAGCCAGGGTGGTTAAAGCAATCTCAAACTGGGTTATTTCTGCAGTGTGTTTTGCACCCAAGTCTACAAAAGCTTATGTTTTTAAGTTATGCAGTTAAATTAGTCACAAAGGTGCTACAAGATCCCTTTGCATACTGATATTCTAGACTAACATGGCTATGTCTTTGTATAACAAAGCAGAATAATTATTTGTTACATTTTAAAACACCATACATTTTAAAACACCTATTTCACACTCCTCTCTTGCTAACTCAAACCCTTTTGCACTACTTACATATTCCTAGACCTGACCAAATCTTCCCCACCCTTTCACTCGAACCAACCATACCCCCTTACAAACACCAAACATTCAATACAAACACCAACTGTTTAATAGCCATTAACCCATTCTGTCACCCCTACCAGCAGCTTCTTACCTTTTATGTGTTATTACATAACCAATAAATTAAAGATTTTTAATCCAAGTCCATGACATCACAGTCACCATATTCTTTCTCCTGTTCTTATTTTTCCTTCCTAAACCATCTTATCTGGGAGTAATTCTATTGAACTCCTCACAACTTAGTTTTGAATACCATAGAATTATGCTGTAATTCACACTTGCATTTTCTCCTTTCTCCAAAGTATTACAATAATATCCGTTTATCTTTGCAATTAGCCCAACAGGTACCCCTGGATAGCAGAGCATGACTATTCAAAGGCAGGGAGATTTTTTTTCTTTGCTTTGTCCAATCCAGGTCCAATGGCCTTGTCCGACTTTTCTCAACCTAGCACCTTTCTGATGTTTTGGGTTGGAACTCCCATTCTTAATCAGCTGCAAATGGTGGGAGTTGTGGTTTAACAGACTGGGAATGTGCCAGGGAGTATAGAGGCTGTTCTTGCAAATACCCCTGTTGGAACAAAGCTGTCCTTGTTTTCACTCACAGTTGTGGAGAATGCAAACAAAATCTAATGTGTGATGTGGTAAACATTAATAACTCCCTCCCCCCATAATAATTTAAGGGCATGATTTCTTGAGGGAAAATTGTTACATGTAATTAAAGTCTTTTACTTGCATGCAACTAGCAGTTTTTCCTCTAATTAAGATCAGATATTCATATATAAGACAACAAAAGGAACATTTGGAGTCAACATTTTACACACACACACACACACACACACAGAGACTCTTTAAAACCTCCTAAATAAAGGACATGTTATATCTACCCAGGCTTTATTTAATGTTTTATATGTGGAAATACACTTAATTGGAAATAGATTTTACTTCATTTCCAGTTTCCAGTGGGCAATTTACTTTTAAATTGAAAACATCACTTAGATGGGTCTAGCCAATAGGATAGGTCATCAACACAATAAGGTACATGTGATTAATTTCTCACAGTTTAGTTGCTCAGAATCTATGCTACTAGGAGACAAAAACTATCAGTGAGGTCTTACTGATAATTGGTGTTGTGTAAGTATTGGGTGCAGACTCCAGTTAAAAGAAAATGATGAGTTTCAAAAGAAAGATCCAAGAAGGCTTTGTTGTTGTTAACTGTTCTTGAGTCAACCTCTACCCATGGCAATCCTGTGAATGAGACTTCTCCAAGACCCCCTGTCCTCAGTTACTCTGCTCAGGTCCTGCAGGCTCAGGCCTATGGCCTCTCTGATTCAGTTCATCCATTTGGCAAGTGGTCTCCCTCTCTCTCTCCTGCCTCCTACCTTTACTAGCATCATTGCCTTTTCTAATGATTCATGTCTTCTCACGATATGGCCAAAATATGACACCCTCAATGTAGTCATCCTGGTTTCCAGGGAGTCTTGAGTCTTGATATGTTCAAGAACCCATTTGTTTGTCTGTTTGACAGTCCATGGTGTCTTCAGCACTCCTCTCCAGCACCACATCTCAAAAGAGTTTATTTTCTTTCTTTCATCTTTTTTCACTGTCCAGTTCTCCCATCCATACATGGTAGTGAGAAATATGATGGCTTGGACTGACGTTAGTGCTCAGTTTTATATCTTTACTCTTTATGATCTTTTCTAGTTCTTCCTTAGCTATCTTTCCTAAATCTAGCCTTCTTCTAATTTTTTGACTGCATTCCTTGTTCTGATTAATGTTTGATCCAAGGTATGGGAACTCTTACCATTTCAGTTTTCTCATTATCTAGGATACATTCTTCTGTGATCATTATTTCTGTTTTCTTAATGTTCAGCATCACACTTACCTTGGCACTTTCCTGCTTGTTCTCTTCAATAATTGCTCCATGTCTTTGTTGGTTTCTACTGGTAGTATTGACCCATCCACATATCTTAGGTTGGTAATGCTTCTGTGTCTGATCTTCACCATTCCTGCTTCTGATTCCTCTTGCTTCTAAGCCTACTCTGCATTTTTTTTAAACTGCCTTTGAGTCAATCCCAATTCCCAGATGTAGTTGAGACATCTCTGAGATTCCCTGTCCTCCAGTGCTATGCTGACAGGCTGAATAACTAGAGTGATAGTATGCAGACTTCCCTGACCCCTTTTCCAATTGGGAACCATTCTGTTTCTCCATACACAGTTCTGATGGCAGCTTCTTGTTCTGAGTACTGTTACTCATCAGGACAATGAAATGTAGTGGTATTCTCATTTCTTTGAGAGCATTCCATAGTTTTCTGGAATCTATGTAGTTAAAAGCTTTACTGTAGTCAATGAAGTAAATGCAGATATTTATTTTGGAATTCCCTGATGCACTCCATTATCTATTGCATGTTTGCAATGTATTGCCTCTTCCTTTTCTGAAACTTCCTTACACTTTTGGGATTTCTCATTCTGGATATGGTAGGAGTTTTTTCTGCAGAATTTTGAGCATGACTTTGCTTACATGGGAAATTAGTGCAATGGTCCTGTAGTTACTGCAATCTTCTATGTCTCCTCTTTTGTGTATAGAAATGTATTTTGATCTTTTCCGGTATGTGGGCCATTGCTTTTTTTCCCATATTGTTTGGCAATTTTTAGTTACCTGATTCTGTGGATTGTAGCAGTTCCATTGGTATGTCATCTCTTCTAGGCTACATGACTATTTCTGAGACTCTGTCATCTTGGTTATATTCAGACCCATGATCAGGGCTATAGATAGGATTCTCCCTTCCACTCCCAAATGGGGGAACTGACCATTAAATGTGTTCTGATGAAGAGAAGCACTTTAAATTCAACATAGGTTCTCACATATGGAGTCAAGAATGTCTTTCTCTTCTTTAGTTAAGTAGTGGAAAGTAAAATACAACAACTGCAGCAGGACGTATTGCTGGGAGAGTGTAAATTTATGCAAAAGTTGCAGTCCATTATATGAAAGGGATATGAAAGAGACAAACAAAGTTTAGCATTATTAGCAACAATGGATTTCATGGGCTACACCAAAAAAGTAGAAATGTATAATGCTCTTCTGTGGAAGGTAGCATGTGTCTAATGTGTACAAACTTTGGAAAAATCACACACACACACACTTTTTTGGTGTGTGTGCATCATCACTACTGATTTAGTGTAAGATCTCCAGTTAAATATAGATTGTCCTGTGTTGTCTGTCTTTAACAATAAAAAACCTCCAAGTAGCTTTTTAAATAATATGTGCACATAACTGAGTGCAGGATTTCCCACTCAAAAGATCTGCTAATCAAAATCTGCCCTGAAGCATCAGCCTTTCAAAAAGAAATTGCAACAAGATCCCCCCCCCAAAAAAAACCTGTTCTTTGAAGACCCCACAAAAAGAATCCTGCAGGACCCTCCCTTCAGCTCATTCCATGTGGATGGTTAACTAACATGCAGTGATTTCCAAACTGAGTTAAGTCAGTGATGGGATTGTGCAAACAAATACTGGGAACATGCTACTAATTTCACAGGAGAGGAATTCTACAGATATTTTGAGTATAATATTAAGACAGTAGAGACATTCTGGTATCTTCAAGAATTCTCAGCTTCAAGCAATCTGCAGAATAGACCCTGATTTTTACTGTATATTTTGGCATTTAATAGTAGCTTCAACCTACCCATTAGTCTGAGATGGAAAAAATATTCAGTTAAAGAAGTTAGGCAAGAACACTTGAATTTCAGGGGCACGATGACATCAGAATGCGAGAACCCTGGCAAACACAAGAGCCAAGAATCAAAAACAAGAGTCAGAACCATAGACATTTGGGGTCCAGGGTTTATAGTGCAGACCCTAAACACATTTTCCTTATATATGGAAGGAAGTATACAAAGCAAGCAAGGTAGAGCCCACCTTAGCTAGGCCATTTCCTCTATGAAAAAGTTGATTAAGACAGAAAATCTTTGCAGGATATGTGGTGTTTGTCAGCTGCAGTGGGGAATGTGACCATACCTATACCTACGGCTTGAGTCGTGCTCTTTGGAACTTCACAAGGAACTGTGGTTCTGGGAGTAACTAATTCAGGTGATATTTACTGATCCTTGTTCCATGCATTGTTCCATCCTTGTTCCATGCTTTGCTTGACACCAAGATGTTGGCAGTTGCTACAGTTGGCTTTTTTACAGACAGTCTCTTCTATATGACAGCTGACCTCAGGGCTTCATCACATGGGACAATTCTCAGGCTGCACAAGATTGTCCAGTGCACATTTTGAGACACAAGCAGATTTGGAAAGGATGGTACACAAACTCTTGGGGGCCCTGCAGCCTCCCAATAATAAGAATTTGGGGAGATGAGATCTGAGCTTGGGAAATGATTTATAGAACAAAGAGAATGAATGATTTGGTGGAGAAGGTTTAGTTCTCTAGTCCCACCTCCATCTTTCACCCATTTTATACCTTTGGTCAACTTGGTTGTTTACATTTAGTCCAGCAGTCTTAAGGCTAGTCAAATCCCTTTGGGGGAACCCATAAACAGAGCATGAGTGCAATAATATTTCCCTATTGCTCTTCACTGGAAAATGGTATTTGGGGGTATACCTCTGACCGTTGAGGTCCCATTAACTATTATAGCAGATAGGAAGGGCTTCATTGAATAGAACTGGAGTGGACTAGGAAAGACAATCTGTGTGTGGGTAAAGCTGAAGGAAGTTTAGTAGGAGTGGCTAGGCAGGTTAGGTGAATGTTGAGCTTGTGAATTTGTCATTGAGGCTGCCTACACATGTCTAAATACAAGGATTTCTACAAGATCACCTGTGTGAACAATAGTTAGTGAAGAGCAAGGGGATTAAATGAAAGTTACATGAAGAAAAAAGAGAGCAAGGGGATTAAATGAATGTTAAGTGAAGGTTTAGAAGTTAGTGAAATACTGGTCTAACTTCATGCTTTGAGGTATCAAAGTTAGCAAACAGGTATTGTACCCATTACGGTAACATATCAACCACGTGGTCTTTCTACATTTATCTTTAATCTTTCTTTTCTTTTTTCTTTCTTCTTTTTTTCTTTTTTCTCCTTTCTTTCTTTCTTTCTTTCTTTTTTTTTTTTTTGTGCTAGTCATGTTAGGAAGTCCATGTAGGCTTTCCTAGATACACACTGAGTTTTCAAGTTTTTGGAATAATGAAAGGAATCTTGCTTATTTTCCTGTGAGTATCATAGCTATCTGTCACTGTATTAACTTTGGTGGGGCCAGTTTAAATTCTCTTGTTTTGTGTTTTGTTGATCAGTCTTTTGACATTTCAGTTTTGTTACAGCATTTTCAGGATGGCAATACTGTTTATTTCTTCCATGATAAGTGAGATTGCTGTCACAACTCTCTTAGGTTTACTATGTCTCTGCTCCCACAAACATGACAGTTTGCAACAATTGGGAAATCACTGGGATGAAATGCAGCATTCATGTGCCCCCATAGGGTGGGGTGAGAATGGGATTAAGAAGGATAAAGATACTTGAGCAACTGTATCAATTAAGCATATATGGAATGTCTCAAACATAAACAAACTCTTTTGTTTTTATGAAATAATGGGAACATAAACACTACACTCTTCGTTTGACACTGGCAAGATGCTCAAACTTTGACATCCATAAATATAACTTTGGGTCAAAGTGTGATACCAGTTAACAATAAATATTTCAGTCACAGCTCTCTTCTCTCTGTCCTCCCACTCTGGTTCTTCCGAAGGGATCAACAAATCTTGGAAGGCATTTAGTTAAGACAATGGTCTTCTTGCAGCTGCATCTCCTTTTGTAAATTTATTTGTATGTTTCATAACATTTTATGGTGAAAGCTGCCTGAATAATTTTCACGAATATCCTACACACTGTGAAAAAGTAATCCATACTGTGATTATTACTATAAACATAATACAGACTCCCTTTTTCAAATTGCTTGGAACCACAAGTATTTTGAATTTTAGTATATACAGAATGAGATATGCTGAAGATGGGACCCAGATCTAAAAACAAACTTTATTTATGTTTCATATACAGTGGACCCTCCCCTTACACAGGGGATCCGTTCTGGATCCCACCGCGTAAGGGGAGTTCCGTGTATGCTCGAGTCCCATTGAAATGAATGGGGCTGGTGCACATGGCAGTGGGTGTGCCATGAGCATGCATGCCATTACCACTTCTGGGCGTGCCGGCTTTACTTTGGTTGCAGCTTTCAGCATACGCAGAAAGCCACGTATGGCATGTCCACGTGTGGCGTTGGTGCACTGTATAACTCATACACATAGCCATGGGTAATTTTATACACAATATGTAAAATAATTTTATGCATGAAATAAAGCTTGGACACATTGAAACATGAGAATGCAAAAGTGTCACTATCTCAGCCTCCCATGGAAAAAAGTTCTGGGTTTTGGAGTATTTCAGATCTTGGAATTCCAGATAAAGGGAGACTCAGCTTGTAATATAAAATCCCTCTGGGAAGTAATACTTTCTAGAAGAGTAGCCATGATGGCAACATGGCTATCTGTCAGTTTGGCTTCAGACATTATTCTGATGTTGGAGCAGTCTTTGTAATCCTTGTGGTTGACTTATTTTGAGTGGAAGATGGCAATGGATGTGTTTTGATAAAATGACTGATAGTATTCGTATCTTGATGTTGAAATTATTCATCTCTTGCTAATCAGTTAGGTCTCAGAAGACCAATAGAAGGGCTGTTTCTCACCTTACCTCATAAGATGCAGCTAAGAGATAGTACATGGAAGAGGTCAACCTGAGGTATGAGATGCAGTATCTTTAGTAGGTTGTGCATACCCTGAATAAGTGTTTGGTGATCAAGTGTATGCAGATGAATATTTGAATAGTGGTTCAAGTGGATCATGGAAAAACAATTCACAAATGTCAAAATCTCTGGCTCGAGTTGTCACCCAGAATGGTTTTTTTAAAGTAGAGATTAGAAATATTACTTCAGGAAAACATATAGCTCTCTTATGCTGATTCAGACTGGGTTCTGCCCACACAGTATTGCCAGTTGTAAGTATTCCTGGCCTGATACTTTCCTCATCATACCTGGTCTTCCAAAACCACGTGAGATGATGTTTTCAGGTTAGTGTGATGGCGTAGTGTTTTGGACTACACCTTTCAGAATCCCCCATCAAGCACTCCAAACCTGAAGTAAGTTCTCCATAGCCAAATGTCCCTGAGGTGAATTGTATGCTTTAGCTAAGAATACAACAGGCAGTGGTTTTGTTGACCATACACAAGTATATACTAGCCATCTTTTTTGTTGATTACACAATATAATGCACATCAAATCCATCCCCATGAGGCCTAAGAAGGCTTTGGATAGCTTACTAGCTTTGTTTCTACCTAAGGCTATGAGATTTTTCATTCATGCCCTAGACTCTTTAATCAGGTCAGCACAGCTGGAATTGCTATCATATCTGTTTACATTTGTGTGTGTGTCTGTACTTTGCTGTTCTCTTGCAATGATAATAATGATGCCTCTTCCAAGGGAACCATGATTCCATCCCTGCAACTATGAACTCATTCCTCCATACATTATTGAGTTAATTCCAGATAAAGGGAGACTCAGCTTGTAATATAAAATCCCTCTGGGAAGTGTTACTTTCTAGAAGAGTAGCCATGATGGCAACATGGGTATCTGTCAGTTTGGCTTCAGATATTATTCTGATGTTGGAGCAGTCTTTGTAATCCTAGGCAACATCACAAGCCTATGTCTAGAGTAATGTAGTCACAGAGATGGCTGCTATTCAAGTGAAAACCAATTAATTGTAAAACAGGTATCACACCATGTACAATATAATGCTATGTTATTGCTAAACATCAAGGTCTTCTTTTCTTATTCACTTAAGAGAAGGGGTTGGGTCATTTAACAGAATCCTACTGTTGCCATTCATGTCTTGATCTGAGAGTAAGTTCTTAGCTTCCACACCCTTGGAAATAGTCTGTTGCAACCTCAAAGTTTGTCTTAGTATCATCTAATTAGATACTTCTAACGCATGACTTTTGAGTAAAGTTGTAGATCGAGCAACTTAATGGAAGCCACAAAACATTTTCATTACTTTGTAGTTCTGCTTAGCTAAGGCAGTCTCTTCAGTGATAGTAACACAACTGTGATTACAAGAAGGCATGGGCCGAAGGAGTCCCCCTTCCCCCTACTTCCCTTCTCTCTGAACCTACTGGTTCAGTGATTAGCCTAGGAGCCCTGTGCATTGTGTTTGGAGAACAGTTCCCCGGCTGCAGTGCATTCAACCTTGACATAAATTTGAAATAAGTACTTTGTGAAGGGTTCGCCTTTTGTGTCGAGTGTGTGAGAAATCTTGCCTGACCAGGTTTGTTACAGAAGCCAGTGTCAAATTGCCTTGCCCCAAGAATTTCACTATCAAAGTGAGGATGAGAGGAATGAGGGGGAGTAGAGAATAGCAAGGGGTGGGGAAGGAGAAAATATTTCAAAGAATATACTTTCAACTTGGAGAGGTTTCTGTTTGAGACTGGGGCACTGAAGGACCTGGAGAATAAATCTCAGTTTTAGTATTGTAGTTGTGTATTTTGTTTGTTTTATCTTTTAATTACATATCTACCACAACCTTTCTCCTACGTTGGCATGCATTTAGCAAGAGATGGGCTGTATGGCCCTTAAGATCCCACCCCCTTTTTTATTATAATTTACAGTAGACAAGTACAATAGATAGGTATGTCATTCATAGAATTCACGTGCTCTGTGTTTCTTGTCCAGGCTGGTTTCTTTTAATCTAATCTATTTGATCATGCTATTTGCCCGAGGTTATTAACAACCTTTTCATGTAAATCCCAGCCAATCCCATAAAACTAATGGAACCCAGGGCAGCAGCAGATGTTGTTTTAAAACAACAATAACTTATACAAAAACAAAAAACAAAAAAACCTCCCCAAAACCCCCACAAAGCCACCCTACAAAAATTGGAGGTAGTTTTGCTCTCATTGTTGATGTCAGGAAGCATTGTCATAAGAAGGAAGATGAGGTATGTGTTTCCTGCTCCTTTTCCCACTCTTAAAAATAAAATAAAATAAAATAAATAAAAGAAAGAAGGAAGGGAAAAACGTGTAGCTTTTGAAAATGGAAATAACCTACTATCTTGCAGCCCCAGGAGCCTTTTCCTTGAACATCCTATTGAAAATATTTAGCCTAGTCTTTGCTCACAGCCTTGGAGCAAGAGAAGCCATTCCCAATTAGCCTCCCAAACTGAGTTCTTTCCTGCACTCCTCTTCTCCCTTTTTAGCAAACTTTATGTTAATTGGAGTTATGCATTCGTTAAAGTCTTTTGTGCAGACTTCATCATGCATGGCCGTTGTGATTGGCAAATGTGTTTGGCAAGGTTTTGCATGCATGTGTACTTTCCCTTTGGATTTATTCCTCCCCCCCCCCCCCCCCGATTCATACAGATTTGCTGGAACAAACAAAACTAATGGTAGTATTATGTGAAATGCTAACAGTGTTTTATATTCTTCCCCATCCCCTCCCTTCTAAGCAACCAGGACTCTGAATTAATAAAGCACCAAGTGACTGGAATCCAAGGAAAGAGGTATGAGAAGCGGAAAGCAAGCTTCTCTTTTGAGCAAAACAATTGGAGTGAGTGGAATGTTTCAGAGCTGGTCTTTGCATAGACTCTAGGTCTTGTAGGAGCTGTGATTTATTTAATGGAAGCATTGACTTCAGTGTGTGTGGTGGAGGGAGGGGAGGGAAGCTTGGGCCGAAAAGGCCGAGGTGTTTCTTTCCTTTGATCTTTTCATTGTCAACCCTTAGACTTATAGCTATTTTCTAAGACTGGCAAACTAGTGACAAACGCTCTTACACCTTTAAGAACTGTGCCCCCATGACAGAGTGTTCCTTTCTTCATCAAAGGCTTGGTTAAAGGTTTTGCTCTCCATTACAAATACACAAAGTTCATTGAATTGCCACTGGAACAGATTATGAACCTGCTCCTAAAAGGACTCCCAGGAAATTACAGCATCTGCTCTAACCCCTTTTCCTTTCCCAACAAGCTGTTTTCAGCTCTTCCTTTTAAATAATCTCCTATCTCCCTTTGTTCCCACCCATCTGGATTTGGATGCTGAAGTTTTGGGTCTGATCATACTCCTACCCACTTTGCGTGTTTCTCCCCTATCTTGTTAAAGTGAATTGTAAACCCTGTCAGTTGCTCCAGGCTTTGGAGGTGTAACTTTGGTTTGACTTAATAAACTGTTATATCATTTTTCTTTCTTTTTTTCTTCCTTTTCCGTACTTCTAATATTGTGTGCTCGACTTTCAGAGTTCAGGAATTAGCAGCATTTAGGGCTGAAAGAGCAAGGATGTTTTGGGATTTTTTGGGGGGGGGGAGTTATCTGTTTAAGCCCAATTCACATAAAGATGAATACATATGTTTAGCAACTGGGGATTAGTAAGTGTGTGTGAATTCATTGAGATCATTCACAATGGTATACACATTGCTATAAATGTAAACTTAGTGAAACAGCAGAGTTTTTATTATACTGTTTTGTTCAGAGCACATTTTCCAATATGACAAACACATGCATATATGCAAACACACACAGTATCATGCTTACACCTGGTGCATTGAAACATCAACCTGAAGATGTATATCCTGTAATTTACCATACCAGAAGCAACAGACCACTATAGATGGCACTCTACAAGGTCTTCCATAAATCTCTTCTGCCTCAATTTTTTGTGGGGAAGGGGAAAGGGGGTGTCTTGCTGGTTTGATTAGGACAATGCAAAAATAGAGTTTTTGGAAACTAAAGATGCTGTAGTAAAATGAATTTATTAAGTTTCATATGTCACTGGCTCTGTCTCCGTGCTCTTACTTACCTAGCCTGTTGCTTATGTCCTCCCAGTTACTAGGTTGTAATAGGTTTTACTTGGCTCTTGTGGTCAGAGAGGAATTCCAGCAGAAGCAGGTACTGATCCAGCCAAACCCCTTTTGATCAAGTGCCCATGTTTCTCTGCTGTGTAGAGAAGTGATTTGCCTTCCTCTCTGGTTATCAGGCAAACAGGTTTGCAGTACCTGACCTGACAAGTGAATCTGTTTGCAAAAGAGCAAAGATTGGAAATAACAAGATACAGGTAATACAGCTATCTGTAAGAGGTTATTTACCACATCCCACCCTTTCTGTTAATGAAAATGTAACAAAGTTACATTTCCAATTAATCTAACAAACAAGAATCATGTTACTTTTCCCAGTACGTGAAGGTTGGTGTAATGATCCCTAGTTATTTTTTATTTTATTTTTCTTTTAATAATTTTCTTCTTACTTTTTATATGGCATTTTAATAGAAAATCTGTAGGGAATATTAAAACATTATGCCATTTTCTGATTATTTATATTTGTCTGTATATCCAAAGACCTGAAAAGGAGATATTGGCAAAAATAACAACAGTAACAACAACATACCGTATATTAGACGAGGGGTTCTCACCCTTTTTGACATACAGAGCCCTTATTTCTATGGCGGAGCCCCTAAGAGGCCTGATGTATGTCTTACAAGTTAATGGTGTTTAGGAGTATATAGAAGAATATATTCTTATTCTTTAATTACATTCAGTTTTTATTTCTTTCATTTTCTTGCAGCAGCCGTGGATCACCTCGGAGCACAGGTTGGGAACCCCTGCATTAAACAATTTAAAACAACTAAAACAAAGCAAATAGACAATTCAGAAGAGTTTAAAACAATTTAAAACACTGTAAACAGCATACATTGAAAGAGAAATTCAAACAGTGTTAAACTTCCTGAGTGCCAAAAGCTTTAGTGAATAAGCAAATTCTACCTTTGCATCAAAATGAGGCTTCTGTCACTCCAGTTCAGCCTCCAAAAGATAGTAATTCTTCATCCAGGGCACCACAATACAGAAGCTTCCATCAATTATAGTGTTTTCCTCTAGAATATGTAACTAGATATTTAGTGATAAACAATGAATAAAGAATTAATAAAAATGTAACATTAATGGTAACAGATTAACACACAGGACTTTTAAAAAGTAGCTTTAAAGTCTCACTGAGGAGGCAAAAAACAATCTATAACTATTATACCAGCCGTCTGTATCTGTGCACTGGATGAGCAAGAAACAAAAAAGCTACTTGTTTTCCCACACTACACAGAAAGATGATGGGAAGACAAAAGACAGGCATGCTTTTGTGGGCCCAAGGTCCTGGTTTCACCTGCTGATATTTTCAGATAACAAAGTTAACCTCAGTGAAAGACCTCTACCTGAAACATTCCACAGACTCTGCCATTCAGCATCCTGGTCACTCTGGCTTGGGATTGTGAAGGGTAGAGGCTGAATGTACTGTTCTGATTGAAATCAGACATGGAGTGCATGAGAGAAATTAGAGTGCATCAAACAATATTGGATTGAAGGTCATAATGTCAAGCTCAAGTAGGTCAGATCCATACTGATTTTCTCCTGGAAAAATCAGGCAAACAGCCAAGATCAGGACTGTATCTAACTTATAGTGTAATGTATCATCTGAACTGGCTTCCTTGGCGAGATGTTGGGCCTCTTAAGAAGAGAGTCTGACTTTGAAGAGGGAGGAAATACTCAGCTAGGAGGTATTACCATATGTTTATCTAACAATTCCATTAGAGAGGTAGCACAGAAGTGGCAGAGTACACGAATAATAATAATAATAATAATAATAATAATAATAATAAATACCCCGCTCTTCAGCCCTAAAGGCTATCAGAGCGGCTTACAATTATTATTTCTGATTAAACAGTTCCCTGCCCTCAGGCTTACATATAGATAATAGCTTGCCCTCTGTTTGAAAGGCAACAGGGCTGCAAGTGCTATTGATTAGAACAGGTGAGCCTAGAAGAATCAATGGCCTGACTCACTATAGGACACCTTTTCTCTGAGAAATAATTTCCAAATTTGAATTCGCAAAAGTTAATGTGGATTTGAACCTGTATGTATGTGTGCATGTGCATATATGTGTGTATATTTTACATTTTGTTGTTATTTGTCATCAAATCAACTTTGACTTATAGCAACCCTATGAATGAGAGACTCTGAGAAACCTGGTCTTGAGCTTATCTGCTCAGGTCTTGCAAACTCAGGGTTGTGGCTGTCTTGATGTGTCCATCCACTTATAGTGTGCCCTTCCTCTTTTCCTACTGCCTTCCACTTTACCAAGCATTATCATCTTTTCCTGTGAATCACATCATCTCATTATATGTCCAAAGTATGACAGCCTCAGTTTAGTCATCTTGGCTTCAACTGAGAGTTCAGGTCAGATTTGTTCTAAGACCCATTCATTTGGTGTTTAAATATTCACTGTTACAGCTATTCAGGCTTGACATATGGATAGTTGTGAATTCAGTAAGGGGAAAAATAAGTTTCGTAGGAGACATATGGATTTCAAGAAGAGTTGTGCATACATAGCTAGATACAGCATGGAATTTTCCTTAGAAGGGTTGATACCAGATCTTTTTATACAAAAGAATATCTATGGTCCAAAACTTTGGTTATGTCTTTTCCTCCTAGGGGAATGCAACTAGAGTTGGTTAGATCATATTCCTTCCGCCATTATGTCATACAAACAGAACTCTCTTGTGATGGGATAACAAACTTCAAAAGTAGATTTGACATTTGTGACTTTGAGATGGAAACAGAGAAATATTTTGGCCTCACAGCCAATGCAGATGTACGGGACAATTAGTCAAATATGATATTGGGTGGCTTCGAAAAAAGGTCAGCATTAGCAACTTGAATAAAAGAAACAAGCAGCATTAATGAGCATGAGTTGGAATGCTCAATTCTCTTCAGAATGACTGCACTAAATACACCCACCAGGATTAACATTGTAAGGGATCCAGGCTGGGAATAATGGTGGCTTGTAATTTTTCTTTTCCTATATGAGCTTGTGTTTCAGCACAGATTGCCAGCATGTATAACACCAGCTGGTTTTCACTGTGGGGGAAAAATAACAATAATGAAATTCAAGTGGTAATTATTTATATTAATAGGCTAAATAGTGTAGAACAACCATAGCAACAAATGTGTAGAGTTACGTATTGACTTTTAATCAACATTTAGAACTATTAAAAGACAAATGGGACATGATGGCAGTGCAACCTCTTCCCATACAGAGGTCCAGGGCTACTCCGTGTGTGCTGCCATAGTATATGAGGGATATTACCTATTAGCTTAAGAGGCAGATACATGCATTTACCTTAAGTCAGGTATAGGAGTTTAGTTATGTGTGTGTGGATATCATGTTAAAATAACTGCTCAGAGGTAGAAGTACATATCTGGCATTTGGAAAGTTCTGGCATCTCCAGATGAAAGAGTCAGTTAGCTGATGATGGGAAAGACTAATGCTTGAGACCTTAAATAATTATTGTTGGTCAGTGAAGATGGTTCAGGAGCAGACGAACCAGTAGTCTGACCTTATTTAAGCCTTCCTATGTATCCAGCATTTTTTTTAAGGATAGAGGATCTCTAGAGTCTTCTCTTTGTGTCCTATGTGGGCATTCAAAATGTAATTTCAAAAGTGTTTCTCTTATTCTGTTCAACATCCCATAATCATGGTCAAACCACTTGTTCAGAAATGCTCTTTGCGACTGTTAAGAGTTGTTCGAGTTTCTACCAGATTATTATTATTTTGCCTCTCTAAGGCTGGGTACTTGGGTGATGATTGTCTTCTCATTTCTGAAATACGTAGGTATAACAAATTGGATTGGTAGGGCATACAGTGAATTACATGGCCAAGCAGGAATTTCTACATGTATCTTCAACACTCACATTTAAAACTCCCTCTGATTTGGATGCCTTACTGGTTCTATTTAAAACATTTGGATCACATATTTCCTGTTGCATTTTATTACCATCTCAGGGCAATGGAGGAAATTCTTCTCAATCTTTTCTTTATCGCCTACTTTCCTTCCAAGCAGTTCAACCCAACTGGACCATACTAGAGGCCACTGTGGGATTTTGTCTCCCACAGCGGCCAATGACCTGTCTATGGGAACCCCCAAGCAGGACATGAACACAGTCACAACTCACTGTCAAGTTGAAGAAGGGTTTCTTAACCTATAATGCTCAGTAAGTTTTAGGGCTAAGAAGTTATTTACATGTGAGGCGTCTGCATATGAACTTAACATTGTAGGCATGCTTTCTCTCTATAGAAAAGGTTATATAAAAATTCATTAAACCCTCCACATTTTATTGAGCTGCTCATCCTATCAGCTCTTGATATAATCACCAATGGAGGAGAATGGGGTGAGTTGCTGTCCATCAGCTTCGGGGGGGGGGGGGATCATGATTCCCTCCCTTGCTTTGCAGCACATTCTTCAGGATGTATTTGTCAAAAGCTAAAGTTGGGGTGCAAAATCTATCATAACTAGCACCAGCTCTATTTAGGATCGTTATAGATTGCCCCCAGAGTCATTGTTCATACTGCTGTTTTAAAGAGGAATTTATGTTCCTTTTTCTGCAGCTTAAATATCCCAGAAACTGAAAAAGGAGAAGATACATATTTTTTGTCATCATATAGCATGAAATGGAACAGTCTTCATTATTCCCCAAATCAGTGTTCTCTGATGGTTGCTGCTACTAATGTCAGATTTATAGCTAAGAGTGAAGGAATAGAACTACAGAGGTTAATGATTTAAAGTGCCTGTGCACCATTATTTTTCATACATGTGTCACTGTTTACATGATCTAATATTTATGATCCCTGAATGAGCAGAAATACTTATCAGTCATCAGAGGTTTTGCCCATTGTGAAAACTGGAGTCTCAGTTGAATTCAGAATGTTTACATAAGACCATGGGAATCACAAGTCCATGAGCTTCATTCAGTCCATAAAACGCTTCCATCAGGTACATCAGCTTCTTCCCAAGGACACACCCCTTCTGCTAGTAGGAAAAACTCTTATCTTCTGTTAGTGGCTGATCACTGATAAGTATGTCATCCTCCTAAACACTGGAAAAAAGCTCTTTCTTTTAAGCATTGAAGAACATACTTCCAATCAACTGCCCATTCCAATCCCATCCAATCCAATTATGTGACAGGTCTCCTCAAAGTTACTGTTTAATGGAAACTTCACAAATAGGACTGCATTGCAAATGGGAAATCAAGGGGAAATTCTGCTGCTTGAGCACATTTTTCAGTTGGGAGGAGAGAACACCAAACACCATAGGGGGTATGTCAAGCTGAGCATAGCCCATTTATTTTTTGCTGTTGGGTACTTAGCAAATCTTTTATCTTCACAATCCCTGTCAGGCAGCAGTCTCATTGGTTCCTTAAGCCCAAAAAATTATGTTTTGACCAATGGGCCTAAATGTATGTTGGTCTAGGGCCACTATCGTGCCATGCTGTTACAGTACTATTATTCTACTTTAACTGCTGTGGCTAGCTCCTGTGGAATTCTGGGGTTTGTAATTTAGTGAGGTCTAAGAGCTCTCTCACTGGGAATTCTAAAAACTCCTGCCTAAACTGCAAATCCCAGGATTCCACAGGAGGCTGCCATAGCAGTTAAAGTGGAATAATAGTGCTATAATTGTTATAACCCAACAAAGCTGCCTTGGGTCCCTTCTGGGAGAAAGTCAGCATACAAATGAAATAAATAAAATAAAAATAAAACATATATAACAGTACTGTGATATTCAGCTAACATTGATTTATGTCCAATATTTATTATGTCTTGACTTTTCATGTCCACAGCTCCCCTCGTTGTTTTGTTTAATAGTTGTGACATTCATGAAAAAGATGTGTTGAGCCATGATTAGTTCAAATTCCCATTTATCTGTGAAGCTTTCTGGATGGCATTGGGGCAGCCAGAATCCCTCATTCTAACCTACATCACAGGGTTGTCATCAGGCTAAAATTGGACGTGGGATGTTCCATTTATATCACTTTTTACTTTTTGGAGATAAATAATTGAAATCATTTAGCTAAATATATTCTAAACAATGGTTGAATCCATTGTTTCTGATGAACTCTTCATGTTAGTCTAGAGTTGCACAGTATTACCACCTGAAGGACAGGTAATGGAATAGCAGAATGAGACAACAACAACAAAAAAAAAAAAAAATTGGCACTCTGAATAATGTACCACACCCTGTCTCTCTGAAATTCTCCATCCTAATTTGCCTTTCAGAAGAAAATAAGCCTGCTCCATCATGAAAGATAAATCTTTTATTTCTAATGAGTCATTGTGAAACTTGACGCAAGAGGAAGGACAAAAAATATTTATTTGGAGTAGAAAAGAAGTGTTTCACCACGGCGGTTATGTTTTTTTCCCGGAGGGTTTTATAGACAAGAACATTTATTCACATGCTACATTCAATTTAGCCATAGTTCTGAAGTCTGTGGCTTAATATCTTAAAATTATCGATTATAATGTACAACACAACTCACAGGGAAATCTTTTTGCCCCAAACCCCATTGAAATGAACAGAAGTTGCACCAGAAAGCTGTAACATAGCCAGTACAGTAGAGTCTCGATTATCCGACATAAACTGGACCTGCTGATAGCTGGATAACCGAGACTCTACTGTATTTCTGTTTTTTGCTGAGGAAGGAAAAACAAGAGAGCCATTTATCTGTATTTCAAATTAAGAGCCAGTGACTGTTATACCAAAGGAAAAGTGTTCTTCAGTAAGGAGAAGAAAGAAAGTCCTTGGTAGTTTATTGAATCCAAGAGTTAAAGTTGCCCACAAGTCTTTTATATTAGCAATAGTAAATGTACTTTGCAATCTTTTAAAGCCAGGACATGAGAATGTAGACATTAAATGACTATGCAACAGTACTGTTTGTGGTCACATTAATACCCTCACAAAGCTACAGACAATTCCTGCTTGGATAATGCACTGTTGACACTGGCTTGTACCCCTACAATTGTCTGCTTTTATAAAATATTATTTTATGGTGATTCAGTTGTCTTTGGATTAGCATTTATTGCCACGTGGCTACAAAAGTGCTTGTAAGTCCTTTTAAGCAAACTATATTTATGTGTTAAAAGGAAGAGAGAGACTATAGAAGGAAGGGAAGAATTTATGAAGAACATAAAGGAACTTATTTTTAATTCTTTCTTTCTAGAAATCAACAGCATGAGCTGTGGTAGTTACATGCATGTCTTACGCTGAACATTTTTCATTTCTGTTTGCTGCAAAATCAAAATGGGTATACTGACAATGTGGAGTGAGAGAAGCAGAAATGAAAAAAATATATCAGTAGTTGTGGCTCTCCTTGGGGGTATATGCTATTATGTGAAAGAGCCCCCCCCCCCCATGTTTTATCATTAGAAATCACTGGTTAGGATCATTGCAGGCAGACGACAAATTAAGCCTCTAGTTTTATCTCTGAATGCCCTCCATTACTTCCCCCTAAAACTGAACTGTTGATATTAATTTATATAGTGTACAAGATATGAAAAATACAGCTGTAGTGAGGGTATATTCTGCTCCTGGCTTCTGGTCTTGACCTACCTGAAATGAATCTCCCAAGTTTGTGCTTTTTTTCTTTCTTTCTATGAACATGTCTTCCAAACTTCTATACACAATTGTATGGACACACACATACAGTCTTGAAATATTGCTGCTATACAGATGTTGTTTTCATGCTTATGTTCCTGAAAGGTCAACTGAATACAACAGGATTTTTTCTAAATAAATATGTACAAGGTTGTGCTTATCCTTGAGATATTCAGTAATATTCAAAGAGGGGCACTTGAAAAACCAGGGATTGAAGAATCTTTGGATTTCCAGATGCTTTGGATTTCAATTCTCAGAAGCCCCAGCCAGTTTGAGCAGTAGAAGGGGATTATGAGAGCTTCTCAAAATGTGTAAAGAGCCAAGGATTCCCCATTCAAACTCTCAGAGTAAGTGATTTGCCCATGGTCACCCAGGCATTTCCCTGACTGAGTCAGAATTTGAACCCTGGTCTCTACAGTCATAGTTCAGCACTCAGATCACCATGCTGGCTTTCACAAACAGTAAGACCTATAAATGGTGCATCTTATCATAAACAAAGAAACAGATGATTTGTCTAACCAGTATATTGATACTCAACTGTTGTTGGTGTTATATAACACTAAACCTCTGATAAAGTGTGGGGAGTATAAGGCAAGTTAGCTAATTGTATTAAGCAAACAGTGTTTTTCTAATCTGAAGATGCACGGTAGAAGTGGTGTATCTTGTAATATCCATTGACATAAGGGTCAAAAGATAAAACTGTAACTTATACCTCTGTTTATTTTCTTTTCCTTTTCCTTTTTTCTTTTTTTGGACAATGTTAAATTAGCAAGCCCTCAGACCTCTTGCTGAGAAATGCAACCTGAGTAATTGGACGTGTCACTGGGGAGTATGCTTGGATAAGCTGATTCCTATTATGTTGACTTGTCAGGGACCAATAATTAAAGCTGAAGAGGGATGCTCATTAGTGTCTACAAAATGATTCGGAGTATGAGAGAGAAGTCCTTGAGGCACACCTGCAAAAAAGACTGGCATCACAAGACATCACAAGAGGTCTGCGTGTGTATATATATGTGTGTGATATGTGTTTGAACTGGTGATACAGAATAATTCTATAATATTTCTGCAGGAGTTACAAGGGAGCCATAAAAGAATGTCAATCAAATACAATCAAATACATTTTCTCTTCAGATTATTTTTGTAGACATTGATCAGACTTTCTAATTTTTTATTTATTTGGGGGCTGTTGTAATTTTAACATTACATGGCAGTATTTTGGCAAACAGATAGCAGAACTTCTTATACTAACTTTCATTTTTCTCTTTTTAGACCTGACTAATCATTTAAATCATTTTGCTGGAAGCATCATAGTATTAGTAATATGTTCTGTTTCTTTGAACTCCCAAGGGTACGCTTGTATAATATAAAGCAGTTTGCTGTCTTTGATGATGAATTAGTATACATTTTTTCACACCATTCCCTCTCATCTTTTTTTTTAAATCAGTCTTTTTATCCCCCTCTCTCATTACTAAGAAAAATGACTGTCCCACTTGTAGCAGCACATCTTTTTTAATTAAGGGATCTAGAGGTACAGTTTAAACAATAATATCCATATAGTAGTGTCACTCAAAGAGCAGCATTATATTTTTAAACATGAGGCATTGCTTATATACAAAAAAAAGGGGGGGGATGCTGGAGACCTAAATCAAAGATGAGGAACATCTTGTTGGTTGTTGTTAGATTTCAAGTCTAATCATTCCTTACAATTGGCTGTACCATCTAGGGCTGATGGGAGTTGTAATTTGACAACACCCAGAAGTCCACATGCTCCTTTTGTCCATTTCCGACTTGAGTTAAAACAGTACATAGAGTGATCTTGTAGCAAATTTGAGACTAACTTAAAGAAAGAGGTTGGTAGCACGAGCTTTCATAGACTTCAGTCTACATCCTCATGAAAAGCTCATGATGCCAACGTCTTTCTTTCAGTCTCAAAGGTGCTACAAGATCTCTCTACATACTGACTCTACTAACACAGCTATATCTTTGAACTCTGAATATAAACAGTGCAGTGAATTTAATAATAATGTAAGTACTAATTATGATCCATATCTCTCCCGAACTGAAAGAGATGATACTTCTGCAAAGAAAGCAGAGAAACAACTTAGTTGCCTCTGAAAGTATTTACAACTTCAAGTATTAATCCTGTTTGCTTTTGGGGCCAACTAGATGTGGTGATGGGGTATCTGTGCATTTTAAATCTAGAATCATCAGCAATTATATAGGACATAAGTGATGGGGTATGGACTTAAAAATGATGTGCCATGCAAGTGAGGACTGGAGTGTGGAAACCAAAGAGCAATATTTGTAGCTGGAGAAGGGTTTTGCGTTCCTTTGCATCCCTCTCCTTGTAGCTCACCAAATTCTTCTTCCTTCTACATGATTATAGAAGAACATGATACAAATGTGTGGGACTGCTACATAGAGTCTATGCTGTCCCTTTGACAACTTTTAAATCCAGATTGAAAACTGGAGGGGGCTCCTGTACCTTTAATGGTTATTTCCCAGAAGGAGTTTTAGTAGTTTTTGCTTGTCATGCAACTAGGTAGCAAGCAACAGCCTGCTGAAATTCCCTCTTCTACACAACTGTTAAAGCCACAGGAGTCCAGTTTTCAATCTGGCAATCCTAATACAATAACCCTCTGTTCATGCAGAGCTACGTTGTTTTGTGAACGAACATAGCAGCCTCTTCAGTGTGTGTGTGTATTTGAAAAATTTAAAAGGAGAGTTTAAAAACTTAACATGATAATGAGCCCGATCATATAAATGAATATGGAAGCTGCCTTGTAGTAACATTTTGAATTGATTTTTTTTTTAAAAAAAAATATAGATCCAGATGGTCTATTGGGCTGAAATGGGCGTTGTTTCCTGCAATATGTAGCTTCACAAACAGCTTTCTCCCAACAAGTAGTTTTTAGGAAAAGTTTTGGCTTCTTCTCACCAGTATGCATGCATATGTTGATTTAATTATAACAACAAATTAAATGTCTAGGACATGTTCTCTGGCTTAAAAAAAGACTTCTCTGGCACATCCTTCAGATTATCTTTGAGTTTGAGCCCTCTCTCCTTCTCCATTCCCCCCCCCCCCTCAAATTTAATAAACCATTCAAAACTGGGAAGTGGCTGTTCGACAAAAACTCTTCACAGATAAATAATAAAAATCTAATTAGTTCCCTGTTTTGATGCGTGAAAATGTACAATTTTGTGGTACAAAAAGAGTGTGGAAAGATCATCGAGCCATAAGGAGAGGCAGGTAAGAAATAAATTATTATTTCTTCTTCCTCTTCCTCCTCTTCTTCCTCCTCTTCCTCTCCTCCTCCTCCTGATATGTCTATCTCCTTATTACTTTCCCCCCTTCTTTTCCATGGTGCAAGTGTGTATTCTATATGAATGTCACACTTCCATTGTTCAGAAAGACTTGTTAGTCACACAATGTGATGACCCCCCCCCCTCACTTTCTGTGACAGAAAAAAAAACTGACCTACCTCCTATGGGAATGAAGTCATCAGCATACAATAATAGATTTTGGAATTCTTCACTACTATTTGTTACAAATTTACACTAATTAACAAGCAGTACTATCTCAATGTACATAGTATGTATACAGATGCTATCCAAATGCCCATTTTGTTTGAGACAATGTCCAAGTTCATAGCAATAAAGGAACCACACTGTTAACATTAAAGCACTGGTGAGCAAACTGAATGCCTCCTAAACATTGTTTGATGATTACTCCAATAAAGATCTTGTAACAGGAGAGAAACATTGGGGAGAAATCGTCTACATCTACCAAGCCATTTTGCACATCCCAGTTGTACTTAATCAGAGTGCATATATCACTCTGTATTTTTCTTTGGATTCCTTGAAGTCCATGCTAATTCAAAAGATAGCAGATCATTTTCAGTATTGCCATGATTTGATTAAGATTTTCATTATATATGTTCTCAGCAAAGCTTGTCTAGAAGTAGCCACCACTGTTAAAAGCACCTTTAACATGGTGATTTGGTGGACAGAGAAAGATGAAATTGAAGTAATCATAATGTATCAGAGTTTCTAAAATAGAACATGATTCCTACCTTTAAACACTGATATTTTCCTCCAGAATCTTGCTAATGTGGTCTCCAAATCTCACACATGAGACCTCCAGGTCTTCTAACATTATAGACAGACATGAGCTTGTAAACCATGTTTGTCAAAATGAGTGTCTGACTCCATAGGAAGGTATGAATTATTGCATTATTCCTTATCCTGTGAATAAGACAAAACATTGTAGGTGTGATGCTGATGCCATTGCCAGCTACAGTGTTGATTACAAAATCAAAGTGCAGGAAGAGACAATGAGATTGATTGTCTGCCTCCCCTTGTAAAATGACATTCTGGGTCATGTGGCCCTGACCTTTCCTTGTATTTCTTTGATCTATGTACCCCTTAGCACAGGTCAATAGTTAACACTGGCAGGTGGAACTTTATTTCATTTACACTTGGGGACAACTTTAGGTTCCACTATAGCAGTCTGGTCTAAGTTCGTATCTTTGCCTCAAATTCTGAATTGGCAAAAGCAACAGTTCTATAAGATGTACTTTATATCACCATTGTTATAATTCTAGTAGCATTTTATTTTCAGTGTATGCTAAACCAAAAATGACAGTTGTTGTTAGTATTTTAAATGACAGTTGAGTATGGGAATGTTGATCTTAGTGGAGATCTGTGTTCAGTATCTTTCATCTTTTCAGCACCCCCTGATTTACAAGCAAAAGCTAGTTATACTATCCCTTCCTGCTCTTAAACCTTCTCTTATCCAAATTATCCATTTCCCTTTGTTTTTATTTTTAATTGTGATTTAATATAAAGCAAGCCCAGTACTTTAGATCAGAACCAGTAAGCTTCATGAGTGATCACTAGGGTTCTAGTTCTTTAGCCTTTTATTTAAAGCAGGGTTTAACATAGCTTTACAAAGCATAGTTGAGATGGAGATTGTCTAGTAATGTTTATGGTTTGTATAATATAGATGTAACATTAAGCAATATCTAATAGTAAGAATGGAATGGTTGGGAAGAATTATATTGGAATGGAGAAGAATGCCTATTCCTGAATTGTAGCTGTTGTTGTGTGCCTCCAAGTCATTTTTTACTTATGGCGGCTCTAAGGTTCCTTCGTGTGTGTGTGTGTGCGAGCACTATTTCTGTCCTCTGAGGCTGAGAGACTGTGACTTGTCCAAGGTCAGCCAATGTGCTTCTATGGCCAAGTGGGGATTCGATCCCTCTTCTCCAGAGTCATAGCTTAACTCTCAAACCACTACATTATTCCAGCTCTCCTTTTCCTCAGGCTGGATCAGCACTAGATTTGACAATGTCTACTAAGAATGCAAGCAGTATTCACATGTTCTTCTATTCCTTTGTTTCTTGACACTTTGAGACACCTCACTGGTCAACCATGGTGAGATTTTTACACTTTGCAACCTTTATATATATATATATATATATATATATTCACAAACCCATACTTTAGCCATGTTTCACAAAAGAGAAACTGTGTTGTACAAAATAAACATTCCTGAGTGCCATTTGTGTACAAACAAGGGTTGTGCATACACACACACACACACTCATGTACCATATAAGTCTAGAAATTTTAGTCAAAAAATTGACCCCAGAAACAGAGTATTGTACTTTAACTCTTATTTAAAAAAGGAACCATGTGCTGGTGAACAGCAAAGTATAATCAGTCCTGGAAGCACTGACACTCCTCTGTTTTCTTATCCATCCAGCTTTTAACATGAGTACAAACAGTTATGCCTTCTGGAATTTTGTATGTTCTTTGGCATTATTTCCCTATGCTTCATCTTTTAGATCCTTTGCTATGTGGCCCTAAGTTTTACCCTCGACTTATCCATGGGGCATATCAAAATCCATAATTTTGGCCCAAAAACCTGCCCTCGACTTATACATGAGATCAACATATAGTTGAGTATATACAGTATATATATTGCTGTTAAATCATTAAAATGTGTAAAAACATTTGTAGTAGAAAAAAATGGATTCATTTCTTGTAACAAAATCAGCAAAGATAGGTATCCTTAAAACCTTAATGGATGGAGAAGCACACATTAAATCACCTGACATGGTGAATGTATGTTGGTTCTGATGGGTAACAAAGGGAGGACTAAAAATATTTTTGGAGTTCTTCCCCATGCTTTGTTTCAAATGTGGTTGTTGTTGTTGTTGTTGTTGTTGTGTGTCTCTTCAAGTCATTTCCAACTTATGGCTACCCCAAGGCAACCCTATCATGGGATTTTCTTGGCAAGATTTGTTCAAAGGGGGTTTGTTTTTGCTTTCCACTGCTATTTGCTCACTATCACCCAGTAGAGTCCAAGGCCAAGTGCAGATTTGAGCCTGGTCTCCAAGAGTTCTAGTCCTGCATTCAAACCACTGTACTACACTGGCTCTGTCAGTTTGGCTATGTGGAAAGATCTCTCACTATTTGTTTTCATGTCTTCAAGATTTTAAAGGTTTAGTGACCATCTGAATTTCTGCAACAGATTCCTCTAGAACCTATAAACACTTCACTAATTTTATTAAAGCAACTTTTTGACACACAGGGAAAGCCGTTGCTTATTTATGATCTTAAGCAAGACCGGTTATTGTTTGAAAGGGTAAGATAGAACAATGTATTATTTTAAAATAAAATAAAGGAACTAAGCTTTTTTTCAACTTCAAAGCAAAATTCAGTTCTGGTTTCAGTTGAGGCTTTAGTTAATAGTTTATCCAAAGCAGATTTTCTATCCCAGCCTCTTAACTAAATTAAAAGATTTAGTTTCCAAGTCATTTCATGTATTCTTTACTCTGTACATGATCTTGACTGATGTTCTTTCAGGAAAAAAAGTGAAAAAAAACCTTGAGTACTAACACTACACATTTCAACAAACATTGGTAACTCTCACCACATCATTATTACACAAATGAAAAAAAGGCGTGGGGTATATTGCATGGTTTTCACCCCACATGTGACGTCCCTTTATTATATAGATTTAGAAATTATATAGATTTAGAAAATGGTCAGAGGAGTACGGGTTAAATAACCCTCCCTTAGCAATTTTGTTTATGAAATATCACTCTGTATCTAAGGCAGCATTCTTAAACTAATGAACAATGCTTAATCACATATAGTAGCACATATCTGAGAGCTTTCCTTTAAGGTTCACAGTGGTTTACTGCTCAATTGAAAACATAATTGCAGATGGACTGAAGAAATTGGGCTGTTAGTATGAATTGGGGTGGAAAATCTGTGGCCTTCCAGATGTTCTTGAGCTGCAACTCCCAGCATTCTGCACCATTGGCTGTGCTGATTAAGCCTCTTGGGAGTTGCAGTGTGGCAATGCTGGTCACATGATTCCTATTTCTACTATGAAAGGCCAGTACTTAAATTTTTCCTTCATATGAACATTTACACAGCCAGCCCTGTCTGAAGTGATTTGCTCTCATGGCACCATAATGGAGGAGAGAATAGGGAGACGAAATGGTTCTCAAACAAGTCTTGTTAGATTTCAACTCGCAGAGACCTTCACCATTAGTCTTACAGTCTGGAGCTTCTAAGAGCTGAAATCTCAACAACATTTAGGCTTCCATCCCATCCTCATGAGTGAAAAGCACTGGGAAGTAGTATTTTTCCCCTTAAAAAAATAAAAAAGAAGAAGCAATGAATAGAAAATGGACAAATATAGAACTCTGTAGGTCACCACTCCCTTGAATCCATGGTTGAAAATAGCAGCTAGCTAAAAGAATTTACGTTCTACAAAAGTAAAAATATAAATTAAACTTATCAATAAAATTAAAAGCAATTGAAAAATAGCCACAGAAAATAAGAACAAACATGAACAGCTCAGTGCACGAAATGCCCTTTTCTTCTGGGTAATCAGTCCATAAGGACCTGCCAAAACCAAAACAGTACCTGTGCCTCATTAATCATCTTTCTCAAATAGGACTGGTCTAATTATTAAGCAAAGTGAATTGACTGTTTCAGACAGTAGGTGTCAAGGACTCTTCCTCTTGAATGCCGAGCTGCTCCTCTCTGTAAGGTATAGCTGTGTATTCCACATAGTCCTATCATCTTGGTCCCTAAACTAGCTGGCTGTATCGGCTGATCTTGGCACTTTTACGGAAGTTTGATTTGACTGATGGTCAAATTGCCTTCTTAACAGGGAATGAGAAGCAGGTGCCATCTCATCCCCTGCCTTAGATAGCAGATGGTTTGGGGCCAGTCCTGTTTTTAAGACACTAGAAAGGAATGTGCTCCCCCACCGGTAGCTGGTTTTGTATAGGAGAGAGTGGGGAAACATTTTTTTTTTTTTTTTTACATTATGACTTCCAGAATCCCCCAACTAGTAAATTACTGGCATTGAGAGCTGGTGGATCCTGGGAGTTGCATTTCCCCTCCCCCCCCCCGCAAAAAAACCCCCCTACTTTGGAAAATAATGTTTTGCTTCTTTGCCTTCCTATTGCCATAACAGATTGCTTTACCTTTGGGTATGGTGCAGTGCTAGTTTCTTTCGCTTTGCCCAAACAGACCTACTCAGTGAGATATCTTTTGCTCATTTTGAAAGAAGTGGATAGAGGCAAAGAAGACACTTTGTTGAAAGAGAGATCTAATTAACTATTAGTTAAAAAGATATTTATCACATAAGGGGGGTTCCATGACTTTTCAGAAGAGGGGTGTAAACTCCCCACAGGTTTACAGGCTCTCATCATTTGCAAAGTGTGAATTTTCCCACAGGACTAAAAAGCCATTTTGCAGTATTTCTATTCCAGCTGACTTCAGTACAATTGGCTTTGCCTCATGCTATCATCACAACCTCTGATGGCATTGCGTGAATTTAGAATAGCCCTGGGAGAAGTATGTAAAACAAATATGGCTTGGAATCGAGGTAGGAATTAAAAGCAAATGCTGCAGGAGAGATCATGTCTTTACATTTTGTTCAAAAGAGCTTCATCTTTAAACAACAATAATGATAGTGATTAGTTAACAGTAGCACAGAAAACGTGCATTTAAAATTAACCTGACAGGGCATTTTGGTGTCACCCTGACTGATGTGTACACAGTCCATTCTTTTAAAATTCAAGGGAGCTTATTTGAATTGTAAATTGGCAGTGCATTCACGTCCAAGCCTTATTGTGTGGTAGTGTGACAAATTACGAATGGAATATTGGCTGAGCTTCCCTCTCTTGAATTTTTCCTCACTCTTTCCTCCCCTCCCTCCATCCTTCTCTCCCTCTCCTCCTCCTTTTCTAGTCTCTGCCACTATTATCATTAATCTGTTTTGCAGAATCTCTATAGAGGATGGTTCTGGACATGGAAAGTACATTAAACTTTATTGTTTTTTGAACAGAACTCTGTGTGGCTTCCTTAACCTGTGACTTCTCTTACTAGTTGTAATTCAGTATAGTTGCTACTTGTTTTCTGCCATGCTGTGTGTGGACCTAAGTCCTTGGCATAGTTTATTTCTCATTTCATAAGTGTTAGTTTTGTTAGTCTGCTTATACAAATACCAAAATGGTGAAAAAATTCAATGTGCTGTAAATGTGGTGATTAAAAAACCAGGGTGTTAGTGTGAGGAGTGTGTTTGAGGGACAGAGGGAGATGAGAACTCCAGAAAGCAGGGTTGTTGGAGTGAAAACTGGAAAGGGCTCCTGTACTTGATTGTATACAAAAAGGAATCTCAAACAGGTGTTGCTTTTTATACAACCACATATGGTTCCTCTTCTGCATAACCATAAAAGGTATAGGAATGCTTTCCAGTTTTCAGTTTGGTAACCCTACCAGAAATGCCCATGCCACTTTTTTTTAATGAAGCTTGCATTTTTTGAAGCTAGGACATGATATGACTCTTACTCATGAATTTTTTCTTAAAATAAGTATTTTCGTCTTTGAGGTTCCCTAGGAACTCATTGGCTGGCATTCTTTTGGGAAGTTACATAATCATAAGCCAATAAAGTTGAATTGTGCCATTGTGCAACATCTGTATTCTCAGGAAAGGAATGGATTAGTAACAGAGTTGGAAAAAGAGCCAAGAGCCATGCACAATGGTCCAGATCTGCAACAAGTCTCAATTTTTCAAGATATGGCTGTTCTCAGTTGAGGTGGTAGTGGAGGGATAGTTATGCAGGCAGGCCTCTCCTCCTTCTGACCATGTGCATACTCCAGGAAATAAAAATTAATTTTAAGTTCTGTTAACAAGACAAAAAGAGATGTTCCTTTTGAGATCCAGTTTGTCTCTGTCCTTTGTGAAGCTACAAGTTCCTTTGCTAGAGAGTGATCATTTTTTGTATTAGGAAATATTTTAGGGGCTATCGAAGGCTTTCGTGGGCAGCATCCATAGTTTTTTTGTGGGTTTTTCGGGCTATGAGGCCATGTTCTAGAAGAGCTTATTCTTGACATTTCACCAGTTCCTATTGCATAATTGGTATTGTATAGTTATATGACAATGATCCTGTTTTAATGTGATTATTTTTATTGTATTTCATGATGTGTTTGTGTGTATTTTATTATGCTGTAATCCAAATAACAACAACAACATTTGACTACGTTTGAAACATTTTACCAAAACAGCACCTAAAATAGTTTTTGTGGGTTTTTCAGGCTATAAGGCCATGTTCTATAATTAATAATAATAATAATAATAATGTATTATTATTATTATTATTATTACTATAGAACATGGCCTTATAGCCTGAAAAACCCACAAAAACTATTTTAGGTGCTGTTTTGGTAAAATGTGTCAAATGTAGTCCCATTTTTTTAGAAAAATGTTTTACCTTTTTGGAGATAGAAACCTTAAATGGTCAAGTCCAAATCTATTGGTTTTCTCTTCAGGTTTTCCCTGAGATGGCTAAAATGTTTTATTTTACATCCATAAGACAGATCCATAACTACATGTTGGTCATGTAGCAAAGTACAATAACATCCAAAATTCACAAAACAGTGATACTTTTATTGGGCCAACCAGTTGCACAAAATAATATGAAAAGAACTGTTAGAAATTCAGTTCTGCCCAGTGAGTACAGAGTGCAAGAGTGGTTGGTACTCAATCAACTGAATGGGGGGAGAAGAGAGGAGGGGTGGTTTATTGTCCTTCCCAGTATGTTCATGGGAAAGCAAACTATAGCCTTTTCTAGCTTGCGTGTTCTTCCTCATTAATAACCTTTTCTCTTCTGATCATATCCTGAAGTTGCTTGGCCAAATATAACCCATTGAAATGTTGAAGGGTCTGCCAATCCTGTGTTTGAGCACCCTCCATTATCTTATCAGGAAGTATCCAGAAGCAGGAGTAATCTGAGCACCAAAGGATCCTATTCTGGTTCTTTTGTCGCTACCAAATATCTTGTACATTGAAAAATTCCCTTTAGGAACTGCTGTGTTGCCGGGGCTTCGTTGGAGTCTGCCTTTTCCCCATGAGACAATTCCAAAAAGATGAAGGCTTCAGTGCTCTTTTTACACCCAGGGGTTGAAGGGACACTCAATGGGAGCAGGTTACCTGTCTCTCATTCTTCTTTTGCTCCCAGCGATGTCCACCTGAGCTTAAACATTGTGAAAAAGGTGCAGTCCTCTGCTGCCCGGTTCACTAGGAACTGAAAGTCAGTGCCAGATTGTACTGGGAGGCAGAAATGTTCTTCTGCTGGGTTTCAAATACACTGACATGCCCAATGTTATATTTGTGTCAGTTTGTTCTTTTCATAGCTCCTGGCCTGTTTGTTCTATGTGAAAGGCAAAAGGGCATTGCTAGCAGATGATAAAGTGTTGGGTGTGCACATTAGTCCTACCTTTCCTTGGGCAGAGAGTCTCCATTTCTGGATGATGAATGACATCAGTTGTGGCAGAAGTGATGGCTCAAAGCCCTTTCTCAGAATTGCCTTGCTTGTTTAGTCAGTTGTCATACTGATGGTGGCTGCTCTGTATGCTAAATTTTCAAATGTGTTTGATGTATTTATGGGATGTTTTTATAATCCTTCTATCTGTTGCTGTTTCTATGTGCCTTTAAGTCAGGTACAATGTACAAGTACAACTAAGACCATATCCTAAGTTTTTTGTTTAGCAAGATGTATTCAGCAAAGGTTTGCCATTGCCTTCCCCTTAGGCTACGAGAGTGTCACTTGCCCATGGTCACCTAGTGGGTTTCCATGGCTAAGTGAACATTCAACCTGGTTTTTCAGAATCCTGCTGAACCACCCCAGCCATGCTAGCTCTCTTTTATCATACATTTCTCATAAAATGGACATTAACAGACCCATCTTCATTGCTGATATATATATATATATATATATATATATAATGAGGTGAGTGCATTTGTGCCATGTTTGACTTGTTTGGTGAGCTTTATTTCCTTGAATGTGCCATCCTGTGGTCAGAGCTGGCATCTGTTTTATGACAACTAACTTCAGAGTTGCCTATATCCTCCAAATGCAGAAAAGTAATAGTAACGAGCAAATAATTAATGTAAAGACACTTTAGTTTGAGATGTGAAGTTGGCAGTAGATTTGACAATGAACAAATGAGTTTGAAGGGCAGCTGCAGTTCTGTTAGTTGATATTGCCTTCCTCTGGCTTTTCATATCAATTGGATTCACTTTGTCCTTTCCAAAAGAGAGTCTTCTCCCACCAGACATTTCCTGCATGAGTTTAAATTGACAAATTTATGCCAGCTCACTGTGGTTTTGCAACACACTGTGTGAATCACAAAGGAAATAAGCTTCTAGCTATTTTAGAGTTTCTTTTGTTGTATGCATGCCCATTGATTTCTGTGGGTTCTTTCATGTTTCTCTTGCACTTGAAACACAGTTGTTTTGCATCCTCCCTCCCACCCCAGTTGTCCCAGGGTGCTTTTGTTTGTGTGTATGTATGTGTGCAAGCATGCATGTATATACAGACACATGAATTTATGCTTCTAGATTTATACTATACCAAAATGACACACACATTTTAAATCAGAAGGTGACTTATATAGATATATAAAAGAATGGTGGAGGATGTTCTAACATTATGTCAGATTGTTGGTCTGTCTCAGAGCTTAGGAAATCAGTGTCGTCGTCGTCGTCGTCATCATCATCATCATCAATTTATATAAAGCATCATCAGTGTACATGTCACTTTACAAGTACAGTCCACTCTTTGTATCTGCAGGGATCTGTTCCAGACCACACCCCCAGCAGATAAGGAAAAACATGGGACCTCAAGTTCCATTGTCCTTAATGGCCGGTGCCACACATATATAGCTGCTAATGCAGCCTCGTGCACATGCCTCCACTGAAAGCAATAGGGGTTGCCATCCACACATGTTTAGATCCACAGATGGCAAGCCCTCAGCTATCAAGAGCCCTCCGTAAAAGAAAAACAAAATATTTTCCTTCCCTCAGGCTTACAATCTAACAAACACATGATGCAAAAGGAAAAGGGGATGGCAGTGTGGGAGGGGTCTCAACTGCTGTTGTGTCCTAGAAACCAGAGCTGGGAGGCGAGGGAGAAGGAAAGGAGAGCCTTTCACCAATCTACTCAGAGGAGGGGATAGTTCCTTTTTGGATAAAAGTTAACATACAGTACTAATCTGAGTAGAGTGCACCAGGCCTTTTTGGATCCCTGGGATTTTTGGGATTTCGCTGCTCTTGCTGTAGTAAGTCTCGGGAGAGCCCCATCTGGAAGAACCGCTGACTCCTTATTCTGCCTGCGGGAGCAGTGGCTGTTTGGCATATCCTTGCTGCAGTAGGGAGAAATGGGGTGACAGCACTTCTCTTAGGACCCTCTTTGCTGTCCCTGCCTTGTCAAATAAATCCCAAAGAGCCGCCACTGCCACTGTTCAAGTAATATTGACCAGTATATAAGTCAACCAAGTTTTTGAGGTCAATATTTTGGTATATTATTGGTATATTGGTATATAAGTCAACCAAGTTTTTGAGGTCAATATTTTGGCATATTATTGGTATATTGATATATATGATAGTTACCCATTGCAACTTGGAAGCAAAGCATGGAAGAAAGTCTTCCAATATTCCTGGGATTTGCAATTTAGGGAGGGACATTTAGAATTCTCTGCTAGAGTGCTCTCATACCTCAACAGACTACAATTTCCAGAATTCTATAGGATGTTGCAGTGCCAATTAAAGGGGAATCAAAGTGCCAAAGCTATATAGTATGAAAGGGCTCCATACTTACTGCCCTGAAGTGTGGTGGAGGATGTTATTCCTTTGCCTATACTCAATTTGCAGTGCAGTCAGATTCTGAATGGGGAATGGGTGAAGGGTCCAATCTTTCTCCTTCATCACAGGTAGCAAAATATGTTTGCCTTCCTTCCCTATATTTTAATAAACTGAAAAAGAAGAACTCCGGAAGGAATGAAATATCTTTCTGATTTTTGCACACTGATCAACGAAATTGATCTCTAAAGCCTATGCCAATGCATTTATTCATACCATGGTGTTAGAAATGTAAGTACTCCAGGTAATGTTTACTGATTAACAGCTGCTTTTTAATCATAATTGAATAAAGGTAATAATTCTTCCGGCGGGCTTATCTACCAGAACTCCTCTAGCAGAGTATTAAGAAGCAACAGTACCTGATTAATTAAGATGCTGCTACACCGTTAATAATGAAGGTTATTGACATACTGTGTTTACAAGATTTGTTAAATTTTAGATGTTTTTAATCGTATTTTTAACTGTATTTTATTATTGTTGGAATCCTGCTTCGATCAGATGGAGAGGCGGGAAATACAAATAAATATTATTATTATTATTATTATTATTATTATTATTATAAAGGAAAGAAAAATGCCATTTGAATGAAAATTTGTTCTTCAGGCTTAGCAAAAGCTAATACATTCATGTGTGTGTGAATTCTGTAATTCAGAAATATCTCTATCTATCTTTGTAGATAGAGATGAAATAACTGAAAAATCTTGGACGATATAACATTGCTAATTCCTCTGAGAATTCATAGTCAATTGTAAATACACTGAAAAGAAATAAACAGGTAGGGCAGTAATTGAGTGTTGCCAGTTTAAGTGGAAATTGGTTTTCACCCATTACTGAACTCTTTGTCTGTCCTTTTCTCTAGATTTTTTAAAGAGTGCTACACATAATGAAAAGTTTAACTTGTCAAGGTTACATTTCAAGGTAGAGTCTGGAATATCAAACAGTACATGTGATAATTACTAGCACCTGGAAATCATTTGTACCTGTAGGGTTAAGCAAAGCATTTCCGTTTTAGCAGTTTGGGTGTTTTAGCCTTCTGGTCACTGTACCAGTGACCACTTAAAAATTCACAGCAACATTGTCTGCAGTTTCTTCTTATGAACACAAACAGCATTAAAAAGGCTTCGTGTTGGACCAAAAAGGGAACTACTTCTTGATTCATCCTCCCTCCTTTTATTTACTGAATCATGAAACAATCCTAACTGGGTAAGAGAAATGATGCCAGCTTCTGCTAGATCACATGGGTTAGGAAAGGGGGCTGGCGATAAACAGTTGTTGTTGTTGCTGCTGCTGCTGCTGCTGCTGTTATTATTATTATTTCCAGCTGAAACCAATGTTACAGTTAGCAACATCTGTTCTAGGATAATGGTGGGCTTTTGCTGCCATGTTGTATCTCCTGAGAGCAGAATTTGAATAACAACATTGGTAAAAGTTGTTGAAATATTTTCACATGTCATCATTTTAATCACAAAATGACAACACTAGGAGGCATTTGATTAAAAATTGGTGTTTTGAGTTATAGCAATTTCTTACTTTGGGGGTAATTGGGGGTTTGCCATTTTTAGTAATGTTAATTGATTTTGTTTTAAAATGTAGAAATAATGTTTATGTGTTAATAAGTTGCCATTTCAACATTTTCAAACAAAATCAGTTAATGAGATTCAACATTTTCTCTACGTAAATATCTGCATGCAGAGATATACTACAGCGGCACTATGCATTTCCCATGCAGAATGGCAGTATCACATAATAAATGTCAATGACTGGGTGCTGTTGTGCAGTGTGCAAAGCTGCACTGCCCAGTGGACAACTGCAATCCACAACCACAGTAGTGCTTTGTGTGCAACTCTACTTCAGCCACTGTCAGCACAATGTTTCTTGTACTATGACAACATGCTTATGTCACTAACAAACTGCCAGGCAATTAATGTTCAGTGTCCAAAGTTAAGGCTATAGTTTTCTTTCAAGCAACTAATGATAACTGATTAGATTTTGATTTAATGTTAATGTGTTAACATTAACAGGTCAAAGCTTTGTCTAAATGTAAGATCATTGAACTCAGTGGGACTAGCAATATACTCTTATTTGCTTATCTCATTGAACCTTATTCTGCATAGCTAGCTATAAGGTTGGACTCTTAGAAATTTCTCAAAGAGACACACTGAATGAGTTCTAAGAACATATTGCAGACTCATTACAGAAATGTTATCAACAAGTAAGACTATGAATAAAGTTTTCTTTCCTTGTTGTTGTTGTGTTCCTTTAAGTTGTTTCTGACTTAACGGTGAGCATAAAGCAAACTTATCATGGAACTTTCTGGACTGAGAGTGTATGTCTCACCCATGATCACCCAATGGATTTCAGTGGCCAAGCAGGGAATTGGATTCTGGTTTCCAGAGTCATAGTCCAATGCTCAAACCACATGGTCTCTTTCCTTCGTTGTGGTTATTTCAAGTAGTTTCATTAGCTGTATAATACCATTTTTTGGTTAAGTCCTCTTAAACTTTCAAAACAGAAAAGGAGGACAAAGTATTTCATTAGACAACCCAATTTTAGAATATTTCCTTCTTGGTCTGTATTGATCACAACGTTCTCCTTGGACTGGACTGTTGTTTTGACAAACCATATTTGATCAGCTGTATGCTGGTGTTTTAGCCATGTATGGTAAATGGGATTACAATTGTGGTAGGACTAGGTTTTTCCCAAGGAAGCCAAAATAATGTGATCATGAGCAGCAAATAATAATAATGCCTCTCCAAAAAGGATCGAGGTGGCTTACAACATAAAATAAAATACATAAACACATACATAAATCAATACATAAATCCCCTTATCCCCGTCCTTAAACTAATCCACATAATCGCAAAAGGAAAAACATTATAAAACAGTTAAAATCAGATTAAAATAATCACAACTGGGGCAGGACTTCTTGGGGCAGACATTGGGTAATCCATTTCTGTGGAACTGGGTCGATCAATCAGCAATAGCAATAGCAAGTATATTTCTTTACTGCTTAATAGTGCACTTAAGCACTTCCTAAGCAGTTTACAAAGTGTAAGCTACTTGCCCCCAACAACCTGGGTACTCATTTTAGCGACCTTGGATGGATGCAAGCCTGAGTCAAGCTTGAGCCCTTTTGCTGGTATTGATTGGAGTGCAAAGATCTGGATGACATTTTGAGACATTTCAGGTGAAAATACTTTCAAATCTCTCTATATGTTGCCCAGATTAATAGGGGCCAGGCATAATACATTCCAAATGATTTTGTACATTACTTTAAATGAAGAGGACTAGTCTGAAAAGCAGACTTGTATGCAGAAGTCATTGCTCCTCATTCTAAATTTTCTCTTTCCCCTCCACTTGTCCCATGGTATTTATTTTGAATTTGTTTATCAAATTATATAGTAAGACTTTAAAAGGTTTTGAAAAACCATATGCTGTGGCTGTATTCCCATCTCCATCTTCTCTTTTTCTTTTTTGTCTTTCCTCCCCCCCCCCCCCATTCATTTTTCAAAAGAGACTTATTGGAGGAAAGGAAGAAGCAGGGGGAAAAACCCATGGATGTGATTGAAATTAGGAAGGATCTTTCTCTTATTTCATGATGTGAAGCATGTGTGGGCACGGTTTTCATCACTAGTAGTTATTTGCCCCATGCAAAGAATCATGAAATGAAAATAAGCTTCCAAATTAAAATAGAATGTGAATACTCATACTTAAAATCACAGTCAGAAGAGTACCAACTTTTACAATGCTTGCACAAATCTGATATTTAGAGAAATACTGGTGCCCATCATTCCATAATAGACAAAAAGCTTTGATTTCTACATCATTGATCAGTCTTAAATAATATGCTTAAGTGTTTGAAGGCATACAAGTTGTTGTTTGCCTTCAAGTTGTTTCTGGCTTTTAAGTGTACCCATTTCCTAAATATTGGGCAAATATGGAGCATCTTTAACTCTGTACCAAGCCTTAGGAAAGAAATATTGGACTGTAGTGAAATAGAACATCTGGAACATACTTTTTGTGCCTTTGAATGTATCCATTATATCCCCAGTAAAAACTCCCCATTCCCTGGCTCCTTCAGCTAAAGTAGGCACTATAACTTCATTTCAAACTACTCTAACAAATCAAGAAAGAGAAAATGGGACAACAAGGGGGAAATCATCCTGTTGAAGCTAGAATGGTATGTGTGTGTATTCCATAATACTGCCACATCAATTCTCAGGCTACCATATTACTGAAATAATGAAAGAATTCCCCTCACCTCATATTTCTCTTGCCACTGTCAGGTAGAGAAATAAAGAAAGGACATTAACCACCGAGAAGATGAGTATTGATGGGACTTACCCAGCTTCTGATGTCTGTGTACTTTCTGAAATGAAACTTATCTGTAATGTGGTTGTCTCATCCCACTATGTTCTCCCACTGTATTTTTCCTCTTCATACTTCCTGACGTATTGATGTAGCAGCTGTGAAATGTGTGTTCCAAATGTTCACATTTAAATGCAGTGTAAAACAAAGTACTGCATGGATATCATCTTAACTGTAGTAATGCCCCAGGTGATGAAATGAACATTGTTTTACTGATTCGCTGCCCCCATTTTAATAATATTTATTTATTTATTTATTTATTGTCTGCTGAATCACTAGGAATCCGGGCGGGTACAACAGGTCAAAATACATAAAATACAATAATACATAAAATACAATATTTTTAAAAAAAACAAATCGTACATATCCAAGCTTCCCAATGACCAGAGTTATATCAAAAGCCCACCGGCTCAATAGGACTGTGCTTATCTGAGTTTTGTTTGCTTTGTGGGCAATAGCATCTGAAGTTGAAATTTCATGTCCACAGTATCTGATAAACACATACTTCTTCTCTTCCTCTTTGAAAGCAGGCAAAGGCATATAAAGTTGCCTGGACTGTATGCATAACATCCTAAATGTCAGTTTTACATATTGTTAACATGGTCTTATGAATGAGAAGTAACATGTATGTGCGTATGTTGATTGACTTCTAAAAAAGATATAGTGTTTTTAGCATAGCATCTAAGTATCTTTCTTCTTAAAGGCATTCCACTCTCTAACAGTCTCTTTAAAAACATCTATAACAATAAACACAATGCAATATGGATAGTATCGTGTGTAACCCTATCAAATCTGGCTGAAGGGTTGAGGTCCATTGTATAAAATAAGAAGATAACTTCAAAAGCAAAGGAGTATGTTGTAGCAAGGGAAAAGCAGTCAACTAAAAGAACCTAAAGATCAAAGGCAGAATATCTGATTTTAATGATGCAGAACATATGGTTTGCCAAAACCTTTTGGATTAAAGCAAATAGCTAATGTAATCAAAGGGAACTGAGCCCTTTGTTTGGGCCCAAATGTAGAGTGTCAAAGAACAAGAGGCAAATGCTTTAATTTGTGCTTTATGTGGTATTTTGTATGTCACACATGGAAAAAGAGTATTTTGTTTAAAAAGAGGAATGTAATAGGGTGATGTTCTTTGGGCAAACTTGCCATGAAAAGCTGACTTTCTATAACTAACATGTTCCAAGCACTATATTGAAATAGATTGACGAAGATAGTTCCTGGAGCCAGAATCCCAGATTTATTTGAAGCCTCACCATATATGAAGTTCCTGCATGGATTTTTCAGCATACACCCAAAGAAGAAGAAGAAGAAGAAGAAGAAAGTAGAGGCAGAGAGGAGGAAAATGGGTTTGGAAATTTGGAAAGTTAAAAATTGGTTGAAAAGAAAGAAATTTCAGAAGATGATATGCAAAATTGCTTATGAAAAAGTGTGCTGATACTTTTGTTATTGATTTCATAATAGAGGAAACATATCTGTGTATTAATTTGAGAGAGAGGATATCATATGTCATATCCCAGTGTTTCATGTGGAAACTTGGTCCGCTGGTTTTCATTCATGTTTATGACTCAGTTGTTTTGCTCTAGATAAACCATAGTTTTGTTCTGACTCATTTCTGCTGTAGATAAACCATGCTTGTCTCCTGACTCAGTTCCTTGCTTCCCTTATCATTTGACTAGCATACATTTCTGTTAATTTTTTAAGTTACCTTGGGATTGTAAGGGACATACGAAGATGGACATGATTCACGTGAGTGTCCCAATGGCATCACCCTTTCATGGCATCACTATGTAATTCAGTGGCAAAGTTTATTCTATCTATACAAAGAATCCAGAGTTCAATCCTTGGCATGTCCAGTTAGATCTGGGAAATATTTATGGCCAGAACTTAGGAAGTAAGCTTTGAAAATTAATTTGATAATGCTGAATGTGAGAAACCAGGAAATTAAATATTGGTCAAGAACACTAAATAATTGAAATTACTTACTTTGTTAAAATTTGTGAATTGATTAATTAATTTAAAGACCATGGAATCTACATAGAATGTCATGAAGGATGACACTGTCTAACTCTAGAAACACCTTATTTTCATGGCTTCTTTGAAAATGCTGTTTCATTATTCAAAGTTGCTTTTACCAAACTTTAATGTTTTCTGCAGATGATCCCTGGTACATTATCTCAGTAAGATTCACTGAGCTATATAGGTTCATGTTTTAAAAAATAAATTCTAATACATTCTAAAACAGAACAACAGACAACAAATGGTACACCAAAACAACAATAGATAAAAGACATTAACCCAGATAATGTCCTAAAAATTATAAACAAGAGGTGTATTCAGGGATCTGGAAAGACATCTTTCCACAAAAATTTAGCTAAAATTGGGGGATGTCTAGAGAGTAAATCCTGTTGTATATATTCAATAAGTGGGTGCCAAATCTTATGAAAAGTCAGCCCAGAGTGTAAACCTCTCGCTCTATTGTTATTACTGTATCTGCAATTTTCTCCATTGACCACAAGTCCCAGAGTCTAGTCCACCATCCTGCAATATTCAATATATATTGAGCTATATACATTCATAAAATGAGATTTTAGCTAGCTTTTTACTGCATAGAAGCTGAACAGCCTAACTATTCTAATTTTGTGTAAATGTGAGAATCACAGCAAGAGTGTAAAATTGGTGATACTCTGTTTGACCAATTTTCAAGGCTGTGGTGATGATGCCAGTGGGCAGAACGTATACATCTGTGCCAGCAGTTCACATTCTGTATTTTACTGTTTCAATCTGAAATTCATTAAAGATACACAGACAACCCTCTGTTCATCATCAGGGTTGCTCAACATCAGAGAGTTCCTACTTTAAGCTAAACTTGTAGGAAGGCTTTAAAAAGAGAAGTGTGTCATAAAGACCAAAACTAATTTCAGTCATACATTATCCTATGTTTTACTCCATGATGTTTGAACGGGGATGGTTGTTTGGTTTTAAATTCTGTGAGCATTTCAGAGGGAAGCTAATTCTCAGAGCCATTTCTACTCACAGGTAGGCCTAAATCCTACATTGTGCATCATCTTCTTTCTACTTTGAAATCCTCAGGATGGTCCCAAAACTGTTTGGACAAATTTTGTGCCTTCCAGAAGTATTTATTTATTTATATGTGCATTGAGGCTGTTGTGAAAAGTGGAGATTTCATTTTCTTCTTGCTTGATTCCATTGCTCCAGTAACAGAGGTTCAGTGCAATACTGCAGACTATGGATAGCAGACTTTGGACTTCAACAGACTAAGGACAGGATCCGGCTGGACCTCCACTTGTGAAATAGCAGTGTGAAAAGGAGAGCAGCGCTTCCTTCCCATGACAGTTGTCTATGCCCTCCCTCCCCAAGTCTGTATATCTGAGTATACAGACGGCTAGAACCGTTTTTTTAGCCCGAAGAGATTCACAGGTGGACCCTGGTCTCCAGAGTCCTAGTCCAATGCTCAAACCACTACACCAAGCTGGCTGTACAGTTAAGACTAGTCAAGGTCAAATAATAGTTTATGATCTTAACTTTAAACCTAACAAGGTCCTCTAGAATAAATCCTGAAGGAGAAATTTACAATAATACATGCCTATGGATGGCTGGATAGTACTCGAGCTCATGGCTTGATGCAGCTCATACTCATTATATTAGCTTTTTGGGTTATTCTTATGTACAGTAATGCTTCCTAAACATAAAGCCCATACAGAGGTCACATTAATCCAAGGATGTGTTGAATGTAATAGTTACCCATGTAACCCTGCCAAGTTTTTAATACTGATAAAGTGCACATGAGTAGTAAACACATTAAAAAGAAATTTGATATGAGATTTATACTAAAACTATGATCTGTAATAGTGCTACTCAAAGTGGTGGTCCATAGAGAGTCACTGAGCAATTGGCTGCAATTCCAGGCAAGTTTGCAGGAAAGAAAGAAGCAATTATAGCCAATGGATACTAATATCACTGGTCCCCTCAATACTGGGAGGTGGAAATTGTCTGTCACATCAGATACTCTGAGATGATGGAGGTGATGATGATGATGATGATGCTTTATTTATAGAGCACTGTAAATTTACACAGTGCTTTACATCCAATCAGTTAGAAATAGAATAAAATAGAATAGAATAGAATAATAGATAATCTGAAATGCATTGGTCTATAATATTCCAATATGAAATGAATGTTGAATATAAAAAGAAATGCTAAGAATACAAATATAGAAAATATAATAATAGTAGTCGTAATAGCATGTACATTTCTATACCGTTTATCAGTGAACTCAGCAGTCTCTAAGCAGTTTACAGTCTGTAAGCTAATTGCTCCCAACCAGCTGAGTACTCATTTTACTGACCTGCGAAAGGATGGAGGGCTGAGTCAACCTTGGAGCCCCTGGGAGTGAATTCACAACCTTGTGGCTGCAGTACTGGCATTTACCCTCTGTGCTCCCAGGACTCCCTCCTGGGGCAAAAATTTTACATGGCCAGATTAGAGTGGTCTTGAAAAGTTATGTCACTTGCCAAACTGCTCAACTTCATAAGGCTCTTTAATTACTATCTTTCACTTCCAGATGCTGAAACTAGGCTATTTTCATCTGCAATTCTGTACATATCTTCCTAGGAGTCAGCCCCATTTTATATGGCTGGATATACTTCTGAATAAAACTTGTAATGTATACACACCAGGAACACAAGCAGTCATCAGATTCAGAAAAGCACATTCCCATGACTGATAATCTTTCCCAGCATCTCCAATATAATAGCATACCCCATCATCTCACATTAACTCACATGTGTTCAAGTACAGTAATTAAGCATGGCAGGCCCATGTCGGGGCCATGATCCTAACACATCTATGGAATCACAGCCATTATGTATTTCATGTTTGAGCTTGGATCTCATTTCCAATATATCTCACTGTATATGTGCAAATATCCTTATAAGAGCTTTATAAGGCATGTATCAGTGAGTTTTAGAAGTCTTCATTTAATAGTAAAATCCTAAACATTACTGTCACTGCAGTTCTTGTGGCTTTATTTAGAAGGAGTAAAATAATCATTTCATTTATTTATATATGTTGTATTCCATCTTTCTTTCTACATGAGACTCAACATTCAACTTTATCCCTACTTATTTCAAAATATGAAAATTTTCTTCTTTTGCTCCTGTAATCTGAATTTTGCAATCTCGGAAGCAGAGATTTTTGTGTTAGGGGACAGCTTCTTGACAACTGGTACCATTGAAACCTTATTTAATTAAATGTTGCCTCTTCCTCTTATGGCTGTGTAGTTCTGAGATTTTTTTAAAAAAAGAAACACTGTTTCTGATTTAAAGAAACGCCCTTTTGAGTGAAGGCCTCAGTCATAGGTGTATTTGTTTGTGGCTCCATCCATCCATCCATTGACACATCCAAAGGGAAAGGGGTGCCACATAATTGTAGAGTCTAGTATAAAAATATGTAACCACAGACTAAAACATCACTTGAGTATCTTCACTGGGTGCAGCTGGTTTTGCTCCTCAATAATTACATTCTTCTTATATAGCATAAGTAGCTCTTTGTTTCACTGGGATGATTTGTTCTTTCTGAATATAGCACTTTACCACAGATTATAATTAAAGGTGTTAAATACTTGACTCTAGATATTGTAGAGACTTTGCACACTTGCAAATGAGATGGGCTGGATGACCTGGTTGTAATGTCTGGCCTACCATCTGTGATTCATTGTAATTCCTAGGAAAGCAGTCATTTAACACCTTTCTATATAGGCACATTTAAATGCAGAGGAATAAGTCCTCACTTTGCTTTCTCTGCAGCTGCTGTTAACATGGTTCTACAAACCTCTTTCCTGTCTACTTCATCAACAGCACTGATGTATCAAAGAAAAAATAAACAAAGAGCACTTGGTTTGCGCTGTTTGGCTCAAAGAATAGTGATAATACATGTATCACATCCTACTCATGTTGCTCTTTCTATCCAAGGTCGTGGCAGTGGTGTTTGCTTAGGTATGATGCTCCTTTTCTGAATGGGAAATGAAAAGATAACATTCAAAAGTTCAGGCCTAAGAAGCTTGTAACGAACTTGAATATCCTCCAAGCTTTGGTAGCATCAGCGAAGGAAATTAAAGAGCAATTTGAGTCTTTTTAATATTGTGGCTTCATAAGGCTTTCTGCATTGACTAAATTAAGTGGTGCGGAGATCAAAATAGAGGGTGCTTGCAGCTCAGACACAAATCCCAGCAGTAGAAGTAAGAGTCTAGTGTGGCTACAACTAAGTGAGTGTTGCACTCATAAGAAGCAGGAAGAGGGACCTCTGGGAGGCCTCCAGACATTGCTGTTATTTTTCCTAAAGAAAGGTGGTTATTAGTAATTGAAATAAATAAAAGAAATGATACTGCTGAGCTTCTCTTGTTGAGAACATCATCAACTCACAGATATGATCAAAAGGAACATGACTTGTGAGTTTGATGTTTCCCAAATTAATAATAATAATGTTTTATTTATACCCCTCTCTTCAGCCAAGACTATCAGAGCGGCTTACAATTTGTTAAACAAACAGCTTCATTTACAATTGTAAGCTATTTGCCCCCAACAATCTGGGTACTCATTTTAGCGACCTCGGAAGGATGCAAGCCTGAGTCAAGCTTCAGCCCTTTGCTGGTCTTGAACTCGCCACCTTCTGGTTTTGAGTGAGTGGCTGCAGTACAGGCATTTAACCACTGCGCCACCAGGGCTAAATTGTACAACTATATATTCCTTGAGGTCACCAGTCACTATCTACATTATCAGACAAGTCTAAAAAATGCCATTAAAGCAGAATAGAGGTGACTATGGGTGAACCTTATCAGATGACACTGGAGCTGAGTTGAGCATTCCTGCATCTGTGACTATTGCACAACTTTTTAATAATGGGCTTTCCCCTTCATTTGCTGTCAGTATCATTGCTGTAGCATTTGACTGGTGTGTGATAATGTTTAGGATTCGATCCCAGCATTGGCCAGTCACATGGTGTTAGTTTCTTCCTCTCCCTTACTCAGGGGAGGGATTCCTCACTGTTCCCAAGCAGGCTGTTTTCTTTCTCTTTTTAAAACAACTTTATTTTACTTTATTTCCTCCTCTACCCTGCTACTTAAATCACAGTGCCATAATGCCTACTTTAGTAAGAAGTCGTCTCACACGTGAAGCTTGGATTTGCTGGCATCCCAAAAGTTTAGCTCTTGAGTTCTGGAGTTCGTTATGAGGTTTGGGAAATCTCAGGCTAACACAGCTTGGGATCACACTGTAATAAAAGTTAGTCTGGAGATGTTAACTGGTTCCTCCCGTTTCTCTGTTTCTGACTGGGGGCTCATGAAGATGACACCAGACAACAGATGTTAATTCAGCTAAACATTGGTGAAGGTAAACACAGCAACTACTGAAAATATTCACCAGAGTTGTCAAACATTGCTTTTGAGGAAAATGACAGAACAGCCTTTGGCAGTTTTATTTTGGATAATTTGATGTTATTAAAATTATAATTTGAGTGATTTATTAGTGTATTCAATTAAATAATTGAAAATTAATACTGTATAACATTCTTGCTTTAAGCATTGCAGTATTTATTTATTATTTTCTGGGATTAAGGTTAATTATATATATGGGTATAATTAAAATTATAATTTATGTTAGATCTTTCTTTGATTGATTATTCCAGTAGTAAGCATTGTTTAATAGAATTTATTCAACTGTTAACAACTCTTCAGATTTATGATCAAATTAAGCTTATTGGAGCAAGCTTTGAAAAGCCATTGGGGGAAGAATGTGACTTTAAAGAAACATTTATTTTAGGCCTGTATTGAAAGCTGTCTGTGTATTTCATTTTAGTATCACTTTCTATCGTGTGCAATAAATGCAGTTTAACATAGCAGGTACAGTACATTTAAATAACATGGGTGGAATTTCCTAAAGGGATAAATGTGGTTTGTTCCTGAAGAATGTCCTTTTCTCTTATTTCTTCCAGCCTAGGTTTTAAATGTTTAGTAACTGCACTACATGTTGAGACTCCCTTATCTGAAATGCTTGGGACCAGAAGTGTTTGGGATTTTGGAATATTGGCACATATGCAGTGAGATATCTTGGAGATGAGATCTAAGTCACTGTAGCCCTTCAAATGTAACTTTTCAAGGCTCTGAATGTGACCTGAGCAGCATGTTGTTGTTTCACACTGTTTCAATGGCTTTTGATGTCTTAAAAGTTTTGAAGGGCCACATAATTCCATTCCTGAAATTAAACCAATGATAAACCTTTGCTTGTTGCGAGGCCATTGTATTTGCTGTTGACTGTATTGTATTTATTAATGACTTGCAATAGTATCCAACATTGCTTGGAAGAATCAGTAATAATTTTAAATTTCTGGTCAAGTTTGACTTCCATGAAAGATTACTACCTATTTCTTTGGTATTCAAATGTTCTGTACATAACATATCAATTGCAGTTACTCTTAAGACAACATATGTCTTGGTTTATCCACAAAATGCACTACTCTTTAGGAATGTGTGACCATGAAATTTGGTAAACATGTTTCCAGCCATTTCTGGGTGATGTGGTAACAAGCATACAACAGGCAAAAGCTTCATTTTATTTATATACATGGTTTGTTTGCACGATTGTTACTTTATCTTGTAAGGAAATTTTTTGAAACTGCAAGTAGTAGAGTGTAGCTGTTTTAAATGTGAATATTTTAAATTCAGATGTTTTAACTAACATTTTAAAATGCATAAGTGAAGTTTTACAACTATAGAAAATCAAGCACATTTCAGATAACACATTTCAAATAATATGTTTCTTATAGTTGTAATGCCTTTTCCAATACAAAAAGGTATAACTCATAGAACAATCCTAGCGTAATGATGGGTGACTTAACTCCTTCAGTACTGCAGGTGTAAATTTTTGCCACTTTTCAACCAAGTAAGTCCCATTGATCTCAGGAAAGTGTGTAGAAGTTTGGAGCTTTGATCAGTACCTGTTGGATAGGAGGGGGGGGACACAACTGTCTTAACTCTTTATTTTTGCAATAAGATTAGGCTGAAGATTTTTTTTGAAAAAAGTAGTTTAAAAAAAAACCACTTGGTTTTTCTGAAGTAGAACAGGAATGTATTTTAAAAGCAGCATTTTAAATAAAAATTTTCAGATAAAAAAATTCTTTGCATTGCTGACAGTGGGCATACCATTCCAAGGAATGTTTAAATTATATATTCGGCTTACTTACAAATGATGAGTTGTAATACTGGCACCACATCTGATGTGATTTGATTGCTTTTCATGTTAAAACACTTCACATTAGGCCTTGTACAGCTGCATAAACCCTGCTGTTTAGTTAACATTATTACTTAATTAGATAGTTGTAGATCAGAATGGGGAAAGGGAGGCAAAATGTTCTCCCACAGAAAAGTATTTATATCTCTGCTTAGAAAGAACTTTGTTCAGTTTCCAGTCAGTCACAGTGAGTGAAGTAAAGGCCTCTGTCATGACAGTTCTAAGAATACCACATATAAATGCTTGTACAGTTTTACACTTGTGGTCACCTGAACGTCTTATTGTGAGGCTGTTGAGAGGATTACAAGCTAGCAAAAGAACTGGCCTTGAAAGACCTGCACTCTCCCCATCAAGGCACTCCTGACCATCACCACACCCCTCTATTCATATTTGTGTCAGGCCTGACCTAAATTCCATTGGACTAAATGGAAAGAGTCCGTTTGACTTCTTTTGAGGCTGTTATGCACCAGTTGGTGAGCCTCTGAATCGTTAGGAAGGAACTGTGAAAGCATTAGCTCAAAAAGTGAATTACAGCAAAGCTTAGCAGTGAAAACAAATACAGAACTTCTATTTGTGTGTTTGTGTATGTTGCAATTACTTTGGGCAGCATTTCTACATAACATCCAGAGGCGGATAATGAGGCATCAAGGTACTGGGTACCATCTTGCCACCATCACTTTCGACCGTCAGAAGTCAATATTGCATGTTTGGTTAAAATATAAGTTCACAAGCCCATGCTTGCCTGGAAACTGTTAGATGCTTGGAGACTGAATTTGTATCATGGACTCAGGAGTAGTGCTCTGAAATTGCTGTGGGGACCTGTCCTGGAAATGCACTGTGAACTCTGTGTGTTGAGCCCTCTTTGTCTACAGAAGGCAATGGAATATTTAGATGCACCCCACTGTGGTATGATGTCATGTTACTGGCCAGGCCTCGTTATAGAATCATAGATCCATAGAATCAGAATTGTAAGGGGCCTCGTAGGCCTTATAGTCCAACCCTCTGATCAATGCAGCATCTCCAGCTACAGCATCCCCAGCAGGTCCAGCCTTTTTTTTTTTTTTTTTTGAAATCCCTAAAACTGATACCTTTATTGGTCAACCAAAATGCACATTTTGTGGTCACTTGAATGTCTTATTGTGAGACTGTTGATTGGATTATAAGCCAGCAAGAGAACTGGCCTTGAAAGATATTTTGGTTGGCCAATAAAGGTATCACTGTTTTGCGGATTATGTACATTATTGTACTTTGCTACATGGCCAACATGGCTATTCCTGGATATGTTTTTTGGATATAAGATACCTCTTTTTGAAGACATCCACAGAAGGTGACCCCACTACTTCTCTAGGCAATTGATTGCATCAATGAACTGCTCTTACAGTCAAGAAGTTCCTTCTAATGTTCAATCAAAATCTACTTTCCTGTAACATCAAACCATTAAACCTGGTCCTACCCTCTGGGATAAAATAGAACAGGCCTGCCCCCTCCCCTCTGTAAGGTAGTAAAGAGGGCATTCATCTCACTTCAGTTTTCTCTTCTCTGGGCTGAACATACCTAGCCTTTTCTCACCTGTTTTGTTCTCTGTACCTCCTATCATCCTCGTTGCCCTTTTCTGAACCTGTTTTTGTGTCTGTAATAAATTTCTTAAAATGAAGCGGCCAGAACTGAACACAGTACTTCAGATGAGGCCTAACCAGTGCAAAATATAGTGAGACTATTACTTCCCTTGAGAGCCAGTATGATGTAGTGGTTTGAGCATTGGACGATGACACTGGAGAGCAGAGGTGAAATCCCAGATTGGCCATGTAAACCCACTTTGTGACCTTGGGCAAGTTGCACTCTCTGAGCCTCAGAGGATAGCAATGGCAAAACCCCTCTGAAGATACTTGCCAAGAAAACCCCATCATAGGGTCGCCATAAATCGGAAATTATTTGAATGCATACAAAAATAACATTACTTCCCTTGACTTGGAAAAATCCTTCTATTAATGCAGGCTAAAATAGCATTCACTTTTTTGTTGCATCACACAGCTGGTTCATATGCAATTTATGGTCAACAATAATCCCAAGGTCTTTTCCACATGTAGGAATTCTGAGCTGACATTGTGCATTAGGTTTTTGTGCCCTAAAGGTATAATTTTGCATTTGTCTGTATTGAATTTCATTTTATTAATTTCTGCCCAGTTTTGTAATTTATCTAAGTCCTTTTGAATTCTGTTCCTAACTTCCTATTGTTAGCCATCCCTTCTAGTTTCGTGCCATCTACAAACTTCATAATGATTCCCTCCACTCGGTCATCTAAGTCATTGATAAAAATGTTGAAGAGTAATGGCGCTAGAATGGTTCCACTCAAGACTTCCTTCCAATTTGAAGTGCAGCAATTGATTATTACTTTTTGAGCACTGTTTTCCAACCAGTTATGGATCCATCTGATAAGTATTTCCATCTCAATATTTAATCAGTTTGCTAATCAAAACATTATAGGGGACCTTATAAAATGCTTTTCAGAAATCCAGATAAATGCCATCCTTATCTGCTACTTCTTGGCCTGGTTCTTCCTGAATGGCGCGGCATCAGCATGGCTTCTGGCCACATTTGGGACATGCGTCATCTGAATGCAGCCGGAATCTGTGTCATTTGGCCCATGTGTTTTGGGCCTCAATGATTCCTAACAGGAATGATTCCTGTGATTCTTGTTTTGCAATCCAGATCCTTTGCTAAAGTCTCTGCTGATGTTCAAAAGCCCACAGTTCTATTATGGTGAGAAATTTGAAGCAAAATAGGTACTGAGCACTTCTGCCTTTCCATTGTGATCCATTAGTATTTTACCATTATTACTGAACAGTTCCCCCATTGTCTGGTTGGAATAATATGTCAATTAAAAGATATATTTTTTTACCTGGTGAACAGAGATGTGTTCTTGATAGATTTCATGCTCTGGTTCTTGAAGTTCAGGACTTGGAAAGGCTCTGTATATCAGGGAGTAGTTTCGTGTGTTATTGCCTCGTATCTAATCTTGGCCATCAGTGATACAAGTACAGTACCCTGTCATACATTAAGAAGTAAATGTCTTCCCTTTGTGCATCCAGTTTTGATGATTGGATTTTTCGTAATGTAAAGTGTGTGTGTGTGTGTGTGTGTGTGTTCATCTGATGTCAATAATAGAGTTAAAGTAGAGACTAACTGAGTAGAATCTTTCATTAAACCCTTACTGCCAACTCTGTCTTGCATTGTAAAATAATTAATGTAATTCCTCTGGAGAACTATATGCAGGATAGGCTATAAATTATGGCAAAGTCATCAAAAACAGGAGTATTTATTCATTTGCTTGGCATCAAATTTTCTGTCTAATCATCTGTCTCCTTATCTGTCTCCTTATTTTTATCTCTTTGCCCATTGTTCAATATGAACAATGATTATCTAACTGAAGAGAGTCACTTAGAACAATTTATTTCCCAATATTACTTTCACTCCAGACCAGTTGTTTTGAAAGGGATTTACAGTTTTGAAAAATTTTCCTGAGTAGGCTGTGATTACAAAGAAAAAAGCTCTATAATGTCAAGTGGACAGTCATTGGGAGCACCTCTGTACTTGCCTGGCTGTATTAATAGGATGCATGGGTGGTATTGGTAAGACATGGATAAGAGGTTGCTTTCAGCTGATCTTAGCTTTAAGGTTAGATTATCATGGGATATAGAGAAGGAAGTGATCTCAATTTTAGGTTACAACAGTTCCTTACAAGCCATATTTCTTCTTTTATGGTTGGGCAAGTGGAAAACAAAACAAGAATGTGAAATGGGGATTTGGAAAGCTAAGCAAAATAGAAAATGAAGTAGCGTAATTTCTATTTAATGGAAGGTCACACTCCACAGCTGTTAAGGATGTAGAACTTTTTTCCGGGGGAATACGTGCATTTCTCCTGCATCTGTCCAGTGATTATGTAATCTAAATCAGTTGTTGTAGAGATTTGAATACTTACAGTAGGAATATCTATCTAAATGGTAAAAAGAACTTTGAAGGTTAAGCTACACTAGTGAGCAAAGTACTAAAAATATTTGGCTGTTTCATGGAGTTCGTTAAAGTTTTCAGGCTTTAATAAAACCTTGCTGTTCATTCTTAAGCAATCAGATAAAATAAAGGTAGATTCTCTTTTACTTCAGTCAAGTCCCACATTACTAATACATTCATATTTGAACAGAGAAATGAAGATATTGATTACCTTTTACAGAATGGACTTGGGGTATGGGGAAAATGAAATAAAGCAAGTATCTGGTTTCAAGTCTATTCTTAACATGGAAATACGGGAGTCAATATCCTCCCTTATCTTGTAACTGATTCATGAGTGTCTGAGCTTTGACTGTCATTGTGATGACATGCAAGATTTACATTATCAGCTTAGAAGTTGAATATTTGTAGTGATTTCCAACATTGTTAAGTGACTGCATGAACCTATCTTCCTGTGGAAAAGAGGTTGTGCAAAAAGTCGCACGAGGTGTGGGATCATAGCACCAAGGTTTTGAGATGTGTGCATCATAGCCTTCCTGTGAGCAAGTTTCAAATGTTTGTAAATGGTATATACTCAAACCATTTACACCCTCATTTATGAAAGGATAGAAGGATTTCCAGAATGCATGAATACCTAACTTATCAGCAGATCCGTACAATGTCTGCCTTTCTGTACTTTGCAGAATACTAGTAAATCACTGACATGTATGTACTGTGCATAATAAAGGACTGGACAGGAAAAGTAAGAGAGATGGGCACAGGGTATGGCAATGTTTGGCCTACCTTTTAGTACTTCTTTGGTCAGCACCTCAGCAGACCAGAGCAAAAATTATAATAATCTACTGTAAGAGATACTAGAACAGAATGGGTCTTGATTTGTGTTATACATGCGTGCAGTCTAACTATAGATACTTCATGTTCTGAGGAGCTGGGCAGAATCATATAGTTGTTGAAATCAGCAACCCTGTATATAATGGAAAAGAAACAGTGGGATTGCTTACTTTTCATTTAAAGCATTTGTGTATTGCCTCCTGCCCACCAGGGCCCCAAGGCAATTTAAGATGGATAACAGCATTAAATAAATATCCCTTTAAAATAATTTAAAATCAGACTATTAACACAGTTACACCAAAGGCTATACAAAACCACACAATCTTAGCTGTTTGCTAGAAATTCTAAAGGGATAGTTGTTGTGTGCCTTCAGGTCATTTTCAACTTATGGTGAACCTAAGATGACCCTATCATGGAGTTTTATTGGCAAGATTTGTTCAGAGTAGGTTTATCATTGCCTTATCCTTAGTCTGAGACTATGTGGTTGCCTAAGATCACACAGTGGGTTTCATGGCCAAGCGGGAACTCTGGTCTCCAGACTCATAGTCCAACACTCAAACAACTATGCCATTCTGGCAACCTGATTTCTCTTAGGAAGAAGTTTCACAGTTGGAGTACTGTTACAGAGAAAGCCCTATCAGGTGTACCCTACAACCTAGCCTCACAGAGTGGTAGGATGTCCATCTGGCCTGTAATGAATGTACTGTAAATGTAAATGACTTGGTCACACTTCTCCATTTGCCTCATGCAGATCAATAGATGTTGTCATCTTCTGTAGAAGAATTTTTCTTATGTTCCTGTATTAACAGAATTCTTTTACCTCCTGAATGTTCAGAACAGTCTTAACATTTCCAGCTGGTGCTTGGAGGTCTGTGGCTTTTTCAGCCATAATGCAGAGATCTAGGCCTTTGTAGCTTGTGTCTTTCAACAAGATTTAGGAGGATGTGAAGCCAGAATTAATAAACATTACCTCAACAAGAGCCACACATCCTTGGGAGCAATGGTGTCCCCACGCTGGGTGTCACCTGGTGTAGATGGGCAAGGTTTCAGGGGAGGGGGCTTCTGGGGCAGTGCATACTCCCCACTCACCATGCCTAATGAAGAAAAGGGCCAAACAATACATGGAGGGGGCGGGCCATCATGTGACGGGAGCATGGGGTGGTGTGCATAACCAGAGCCTGTGCACAAACGGCATTGGGAGCATACAGACGGTGCATGGGAGAGCATGGGGATGGAGCACATGCCAAGATGGCACTTGGGAATGGAGCACATGCAGGAATGGGGGAGTGCAGGGGGAGGGTCCAACCAGGTGTCATTCCCCTTCTGAAGTGTCACCTGGTGCAGGCCACACCACCACATCCTCCTTGTGATGCTACTGCTTGGGAGTAGGCTACTGTTCCCAGAGGTAGATCCCATTTGATTAAAAGGACTCCACCAAGTCAAACATATCAAGAGACACAGAAGGCCATAATAGATGAAACCACTCTAATAGATAAAATACATTTCATTTTTTAAAAAGAGTAAACCAACAAAATGAAATCAATATGTACACAGATCTGAGTCTTCGAGACCTGGGCAGGGCACTTGGATGTCTCTCTTTCACAGGGTTGCTGTTAGTTGAAGGTGACTTGACAGTAGTCAACAAAAACAAATACAGAGAAAAGAGAAAATAACAACAACCCAAACCATTGTTTCCTGCAAAATATAGAAGTGTCTTAGCAATTGCAGAACTAAATCTGAAAGCAGACCTGACTGGAAGTGTGTCATGTATTCACTCCCCCTCCACACCGCAGTTTTAGTTAAATGTTGACTCTGATAGAACAGTTGAGTCAGGTTGTGAATAATGACTCACCATTGGTGCTGTAATTGGAAGGCTCACTTCACCTGCTGTCGATTTACCAAAATACAAACCTCAGACCACAATACAGTACTCTCACTTAGGAGAAAACATTAAAGTTGTCTGCACTACAGGCCTAAGAACCAGAATTGTAGATTCAGAAGTCATATTTTTTTTTTTAAAAAAAATACACACATACAAGCATACATGCATTACTTTATTTAAAAATCAGTGTTGTCAAAATAAGTCTTTTCAAAGGCCATAATATAAATAGAGCTAGGCTATATTGTCTGAAATCTTGCAATGTTCTGACTATCCCTGCCAGCTGATTTAGATAAGAAAGACCAATCAGTAGAAGAGAGAAGGATCTGAAACAGAATTATAGCACCATGATTCTACTTTAACTGCATAGCTGCTTCCTTTGGAGTTCTTAGATTTGTAGTTAGGTGAGGCATTAGAGGTAGACTTGAGACAAAAATGGCACATTGCTTGAGACAAAAATGGGACATTGGGATGGTAAAAACAGGATGGAGTTATGTAATATTCTGTATTCATGAAAAAGTAAGATGAGAACCAAAGTTTGATTATCTAAACATAATGAGCTAACAATTATTTGTCAATGATAGGACTCATACAAAAATTTTAGGTAGAGGTAGAAGGGGACTGTACTTCACCATGATTGTGTGATAAATATTTATCCAGTGAAGTAATCTTATGCATCAAATTTCCATCTTTCAGCACCTTATCATAAAACTTCTCATGCTCCATGACACAATTTTGTGGGATTTTTTTTTGGCTTGTTCAATTTTTGAACAAGTACAATTTCAAACAGGGGTCTCCAAACTATTTTTGCTGCATAACAGGCATTTTTCTTGAAAACAGTACAAAATTGACATTTATATTAAAATGACAGGCTGGTCTGGAAATATTAAAAAAGGAAGGTACTGTCCTGTTTAAAACAGTATGTGTAGTCTGCCTAATTAGAGCATTTAGGCTGAGTTTGAAATACCCCTCCCTGAATTACAAATTTCCGAATTCTCTAGGCTGGAACCAAGGACGTTAAAGTGGAATCACATCACTTTAAAGTGGAATTATATCTCTGTAATTATGTAGTTTTAATAGGACCAAGAATTACTATCAGGCAAGATCATAATAAATAAAAAGGCATGCTTCTTACAAATGGTGGAACAGCATATAATTGATTTCTGTAGATAAATTGATTCTTAGTATGGGTTTTTATTTATTTCCAATGTAAAATTATATCTTCTGTTGTCAAAGAGCATTATAAATGTGGTCATTTTTTGTTTTTTACAAAGCTTTAATATTAAAAAGCTCTTAAATCCTGTCACCAAACATAAATTCCAGTTAAAATCTTTCACTACCATGTTTCCCCGAAAATAAGACAGTGTCTTATATTAATATTTGCTCCCAAAGATGTGCTAGGTCTTATTTTCAGAGTATGTCTTATTTTTCCATGAAGAAGAATTCACATTTATTGTTGAACAAAAAAAATTGAACATTTATTACATACTGTATATATATTTACATACAAAAACTTTGCTAGGTCTTACTTTCAGGGGAGGCCTTATATTTAGCAATTCAGCAAAACCGCTACTAGATCTTATTTTATGGGGATGTCTTATTTTCGGGGAAACAGGGTAATTGTTATTCAAATGATGTAGGTTATATTATTTCATGTTCATGTTCAAAGTTCATGTGGGACAGACTTTCAAGGCCTCCAAAATTACACATTATAGAACATAAAAATAAAATATGGAGTGGGACTGTGCAAGCCCTGTTAACTCAGCATTTTGTTTCATATTATCATATTCCTGAATCCTTGACATTTAGAGGGGTCCCCTCCCCTTTTGTGTGTTTTTAGTTTTTGTGTTTTTGTTTGTTTGTTTTTTGGTATTAAAACATATTGTATTTTGTTCCTTCTGCCTTAAGTCATTACAGGATGGTGCATTTCAAAGAGAGTCATTTTGAAGTCACACATTGAATTCTTAAGCTTCTATTTATTTGAATGTTATATTAAATCTGTTCCTTAACAAGGCTTTTGTGATTCTGTTCAGTGCCTGTTTAGAGAGAACTAACAAAAATAATCTCTGAATATTCCTTGCCTAAGAAATCCTCACAAAATTCATGGGGTCACTGTAAGTCTACAGGCTTGAAGGCACATAGATACACATGTGTGTATGAGTAGTATTACTACCCCTTACTCCTCGTACTGCTACTGCAGTACTACATCTCTCCATCCCAACACCATCAAAAGCACGGTTGGTGGGGATGCAAGAGAGAGCCTTCTTGGTGGTGCTCCTAGACTCTGGAACTCCCTGCCCAGGGAAATCAGAATGGCTCCCTCTTTGATGGCCTTCCACCAGCAGATGAACCTACCTGTTCACACAGGCTTTTAAGGAATTGATGTATACAGTTTTATCTTTTTAAAATGTGTTTTATTCTTTTAATAACTATCTGTTTTAATATTGTAATTAATTCTTTTTCATGTACTTTTTTCTAATGTTTTTAATTGTACTGTTTTTTAATGTTGTGAAGCTGTTCTGAGTCCCAGTTCTAAGAAAAGAGTGGGATGCAAATAAATATGATAAATAAATAAATACTAAATACTACTGTTGATATTGGAAATTGCCCTTGTGAACATCAAAAATAAAGAAGGCCAGCAAAATGTGACTTCACAGGCTCTGGATGATGTTGTCTTGGCATCCTGCATAGGCTAGAAATATAGGGACTTTATTCCTCTGTGTATCTCATTTCATTGTGTTAGGATTGGATATAGTTGTTTTCCATGAGTGTTTGTAATTTATGTTAAAATATTAATTTTATTCAGACTGGCATTTTTGTGGTTAGTTGCCTTGGTTTACTTGTTAGTATTATAAGTATTAACACTATTTGAAACAGTATGCGCTGTTTCTAGCATTCGTTTGAGCATGGTTATTCATTAATATCTTTTAAAAAGGAGTCATAACAATGTATATATGTGTTCCTTGAAGTTGTCTGTTAACGTATGGTGACCCCATAGATTTCATAGGGTTTTCTTAATCCGGGAATCCTCAGAGGCAGTTTTGCCAGTTGCTTCATCTGAAATACAGCCTACAGCACCTGGTATTTGATGGTGCTCTCCCATCCAAGTACTAACCAGGGCAAATCCTGCTTAGCTTCAAGGTCAGGCAGGCTCTGGTGCCTTTAGCATACTTTGTCCTCAGCATGTCCATAGTGTATAATTAATGCACAAAGAAGCCATTCTGCACTCTGCTCAAATAGATGAAGAAGGGCAGGAGCTACCTGTCTGGAAAAGAACAGTCAAGGCAGATGATGACCAGAACAACACTCAAGTTGTCGAGCCCAATTGAATGGTTATGCTGCTGTTGAAAAAAAATGGACTACAAAAATGTGTAAAAGCTTCATGCAACCAAGAGCATCACTTCAAAATGCTTTTGCAATTCCTTTCACATGCATGTACTTATGGATGAGTGAATTTGTCAAGCTGAGTTTTGCCCAGGTTTTCATTTTTCCACAGCCAACTTTTTTCTATCTGGGTTACACATTGGATTGGAATTTTTAAAATCTTTTTAAAAAGTGTGTAGGTAATGTCAAGAGTATTTTTCAAAATACATGCAATTTTCAAATCTGTTTACATTTTTGTTTACATATTTTCACACACATTTTACACACAAACTGGCTGCATCCCAAAATCCCCTCAGTGTAGCATAAATATCCACATGTGGACCTACATTACACTGAGTCATTTACTTATTGTAAAGCATCTGAAGCCACCCTTCAAGGCCATTCCAAGCAGGTGGGATTGGAATATCTTCTGGCTAAATCACCATAGCCAGGGCAGATCTTACTGTCAATGTTATCATTTTGCATCTGGCTATGGGAATGTGGATGACAGATAAAACACTGCAAGTAATAAAGGATAGAAGAGGAGCAAGCCAAAAGTGAGATGGGAACAAACTAAGAACCATGAATGCAACAGTACAACAGCTAAAGAAAACTTTTTACAACAATCAATCAAAGAAATAGAAGACAACAATAAAAAACCAAAGAATGAGAGACCTATTCCACAAGATCTGGGAAATCAAAGGAAAGTTAAAATCAAAGATCGGGACACTCTGGGGCTGTACAGACCACCCATTTTTGAATGGCGCCGTCCATACGCACTGGGCTTAGGGAGGGTGTACATGCTGCGCCCTCCCTAATCCTAATCACGCCGCACAGACAGCCCTTTTGGGCCGTCTGTATCAGGCCTCTATAACAATAAAAATAACATAATTCAAGACCAAGAAGGAACAAAAAGATGTTGGATGCAAGACACAGAAGAGTCATATAAAAGAAATGATAAAATGAATGGCATGTGGAATGAAGAGCCATATGAAGATGAACCCCAAATTTTAAAAAGTGAGGTAGAAACTACAATAAGGGAAATGGTAAAAAACAAATCACCAGGAACATATGATATCCCAATTGAAATACTGCAATCCATGCTGACAGAGTCAACTACAGTGCTAACTAACATTGTCAACAGATATGGAAAACAAAACAATCACGAACAGATTGGAAACAATCAATATACATCCCCTTACACAAAAAAGGAGACACAAAAGATTGTAGCAACTATATGATCATAGAACTAACCTCCCACGCAAGCAAAATTATGTTCAAAATTCTGCAACAGAGACTACAACCATACACGGAGAGAGAAATCCCAGAAGTCCAAGTGGGGTTAAGAATAGGAGGGAACACTAGGGAGCACATTGCAAACACAGGATAGGGAATTCCAAAGCAATTCCAAGAGAATTCCAAAAGGAAATCATCATTTGTTTTATAGACTATACTAGATCAGTGATTCTCAAACTCTGGTCCTCCACATGTTCTGGACTTCAGCTCCCAGAAGCTTCAGCCATCCATACTAATGGTCTGGGATTCTGGGAGCTGAAGTCCAAAATACCAGAAGGACCAGAGTTTGGGAATTACTTCTTTAGACCACCTTAACTGACACCAGAAGAACATCTGAGACAAAATGCAGCCACCTTAAATCTCATTTTGGGAAGGAGGTAGAATATATTTAAGTAAATGTGTGTGGGGGGGGGGGGTGGGGGGGATGTGACTTTTCTTCTCATGCATGATTTTAACATCTTTTCCTGATGAAGGAGCCAGTAAAGTTTTGAAAGCTTGCATGATGTGTGTTGTGCATTTCAGTTGACTGATAAAAGTATCACTCTTTTGTGGATTTTGGATTTTCTTGCGTTCTGCTGGTAGTTTTATTGGGCCAAGTAAGTCTGCAAGCTTTTAAAGCTCCTGGGCTTCTTCATCTGATATAGATGTTACACATCATTTTTAATTTGGAAAATTTGGCAATGGAGAGTTACAAAGCTACATCTTTCTTGCAATCTTAAAGGTGTTCTTTAAGCTGGTTTTGGAAGAGAGAGTTGATTCAAGGAGAGGCCAGACACCTTGTTTGGCTATGAGGTGGCTGGGGATATAAGCAGCCAGATAAAACAATAAAATTTCCTTCTCCAAAAAAGCAAGATGTATTTTGAGATTAATTGTCCTGTGTGATAAAGAGATAAGACAAATGTGATCACTCATTTCTTGTATTATTTGCCCCATGTGCACATTCTCATGTAATGGACACAGAATATGTATAAGCTGGTACATGAAGTTAACACTTCTTAACTGTCATGCTGGCAATATGGAATATCTCCAAGTTAAGATTTATGTGGTAAAATAAAAATAACTTCCCAATCTGCTCCCACCAGTGGTCAGAGTCCCCAAAGAAAATGTGATCTCACAACTGGCATGCCTTACATGTCAACTTTACATGACATTGTTAAATTCTGTGTGTGTGTGTGAGAGAGAGAGAGAGAGAGAGAGAGAGCAATATTAGCAAAATATGTTACAAATTCGGTACCATTTTAAAAGCAGTAAGTAAGTATCAGTAAGTAGAGGACAACAGAGACTGTATGGGGCCAGGACACAATTGCTAGGAGATGAGTCCTTGTGCACAGAGGTTTATTTCAAATGAACATCTGGCTAAGAGATTGATTCCATGTGTGTACAAAAGAAAGAGAGATCAGTCCAAATAATGACCAGAATCAATCAGCCGTCAGCCAAGAAGTCATGTACGCTGGTACTGATTTGTTAGACAACCAGAATTGCCAGCACCTTGCATAATTTGGCACCAATTGACAAAGAGTAGACTGTTTTCAGCTACGGACGGTTATTAATTTGACCCCATCAAATATTCTGCAAAGTGAAATCAGCCGACTTGCTTTTGTCCTTGTGCCCGCCCCTCTCCTTTTCAGTCCAGGTCTAATTGTTTTAGACAAACTAGTGAGCATGTGGCCTCTGAGCTCCACAGGAAGATGCCCATTCTTTGATCCTTTCCAGTATCCTCGTGTTCAGCCTTGGAGCGATTTATGGAGATTTAGTCACAGAAGACAGTGTAGTCATTATTGGCTAATGGAAATTAGTTCAACCTCTTTGATTTTTCTTTTAAAAAAATCTTGTTTCTCGGGTTTCCTTGTTCCCCCTCCCTCCTGTTTTTTCCTAAAACAGAGATACACAATTGAACAGTTCACTCCCACCTGTGCAATCAGAGAACCAGTATAGTATAATGGTTTGAGTTTTTGACTATGGCTCTAGGAGACGAGGATTCATATCCTCGTTCAGTTGTGGAAGCCCACTGGGTGACCTTGGGCAAATCACACACTCTCCGCCTCAGAAAAAAGCAATGGCAAACCTCCTCTGAAGAAACATGCCAAGAAACCCCCATGATATGGTTGCCTTAGGTTCTCCAGAGGTCAGAAATGACTTGAAGGCACACAACTACTACAAAAAAACATGAACGTTAGAAGGATGTTAGAAGATCGGGGCCAAACCATTTTTTCCCCTTTTGATAGGCAAATCAGACATTGTGCCTGCAACGTCCTGCACTTCCTTACTGTATTGCTAATTACATAATAATTGAATATTATACAGTGAAGGGTTGACTTAGGAAAATAAATAAACAGCATCTTTTTTAGGGGAAAAAACTTCATTTAAATTTGTTAAAATTGATTTAAAGGTCACCTTTGGGAATCTTTCTAGGCTTTTTGTATTTCTCATCTACATATGCCTTGCAAATTCTGGAGCTGTTATTAGCACCAAATTGAACCAGATTTTCTGGATGTTCTAAAAATAAAAATAGGTTGCAGAACTTTGGGGGGCAGTTCCCCCCCCCCCCCCTTTCCTCATGTTTTTTTCCTGATTCAAAATCCTGCTGAAGGGAAAACTGGGTGTATCTCAAAATAGTTGTGAGCTTTGCCCCATAAAACAAATTGTGATTTTTGGCTGAGCAATTTCAGTGTGGAAATTATCTTTTGGGAAAATTACCTCTAGTTCAAAAAATGACCTGTATAAATTTTAAGTATGAGATTGGTAGAGAGCCAAAACACACTACCCCACTCACTCCTGTACCATGCCAGCATTCTCTGAAGATGCCAGCCACAGATGCTGGCAAAATGTCAGGAACAACTCTTCTAGAACACAGCCACACAGCCTGAAAACCCCACAAAAAGTTATGGATTTCAGCCATGAAAACCTTTGACTTACACTGCATCCAGTTTGAGACTATTTTATCTGCCCTGGCTCAGTGCTAGGGAATCTTGGGAATTGTAGTTTATTGTGGCACCAGAGCTCTCTGACAGAGAAGGCTAAATGTCTCACAGGTTTCAGAATTCCCTAGCATTGAGCCAGGGCAGTTGAAGCAATCTAAAACTGGATTATTCCTGCAGTGTGTTTTGGACCTCGGCCAATCCCATACTGGTCATTTTTAAATTTTTATTTTAAAGAAAGGGAGGGGAACAAGTGAGTGAATGAGGGAGAGATCCTTTGCACAGGCTCTGTGATCTTTCAGATGTTGGTTTTACCTATAAGCATATGCTAAAAATGTGAATAAAGCCTAAAGCTCAGACAATGGGTCATTCATGACATTTTACATAACGGAGTCAAGCACCCCAACAACTACATCCAGACTTGTGTGTATATAGGTCTATAATGAGTATAATCCATCAGGTTATTTTATTTATGGCTAGATTCTTCAGCAGTGTAGGAAGATTTGCAGCTGAAAATTGGATTATGGTCACTTGCTTTTATGTTTCATTTATATGGTCAAAATCAAGTTGATTATGGCTGGTGGAAATGCAACCTCTTCATTTACTTACCTTGTACATTTAAGACTTAATAGTTTCAGAGCTTTTCTGGCTGCTGAACACTTTGCCCCATTTGGCAAGAATCTTTTCAGATCCCCCCCCCCCATGACATCACATTTGGAGACTTGAAAAAAAAAACATACAGAAAATAATGCATTTTGTACAAAATACATTTTTCTTTCCAAAAATGAATTTGCTTGGGAATCCAGAGTTTTAGCTCAAAACCCCACATTTTCTGTGGGAAATCCACCTTTTTGCTGATAGGATTTTTCAAAAAATGAGTTTTCCTTTATATTAGCTGAGGCAAACTTTGATAAAGCTTCTCCTCCCATTGATGCTTTTGAAGAGACGAGAACTAGTTGCATAACACTTGAAATACTAGTAATTTCATGAAGTCATCCTCTGACCAGATAGGTTTGCTTAGTCAACATTGATAAAGCAAGATTATAACGTGAATTGTATCCACTTGCATAAATCCATAGTCTGTACACAAGGGGGAAAGTGAGACATGAAAGTTGTGTATTCTCCATCCATTCAAATGGAACTTCTGCCAAATCTCTTGATGACTGCCTAGAAATGGATGGAGGCTGTTCAGGTTCGCTATTGTGGGTCTCATATTGGGAGATGCCTCCAAGAGTTCTTCATATAAAAGACTACTTATATTTGTACAGATTGAAGGAATTATGCTGAGTCTTGTCTTGGCAGCTTCTGCTGTAGCATAAACAGGAGGGGAAGGACGAGGCAGTGTCTCAGATATGTAGGGCACAAGCTGGTTTTAAAACACACACACACCAAGAACAACTGGTAAGTATAAAATGCTGTAATTTTTGTAATTACTATAATTAAATGTCTAGAAGCTTTTTGAAAGACGAAAAAACAGCTGTAATATTTTAAATATTATTTTTAATCCTTTTAATCCTCCTTTATTGTATTAAAATTATATCAGATGGTAGATGTTAATTACTCCAAATATTTATTTGAATGAAAGGGGCCATGAGGGGAAATCTGATTCTCCCAGATGAACCTGCCTAGGCTTTGAGATCTTTGGGAGAGGCCCGCAATCCTCAGAGCCCTTTTGATGGGAACACAAGAGAAGGCTTTCTCATTGGCTCCTTTTGGGTGATCGAACTCCCTTCATTCCAAGGAAGGCTTGCCTGGTTCTGTCCTTGTAGGTCTTCTAACACGAAGCAGTGCTCACTTTACTCTGTCAAGCCTCTAGCAATTGTGCTGTGTTGCTGCAAAAAAGACCCATAATCCAGGGCGATGCTGACTTTTAAAAAAATAGATTTATTACCAGTCTCTTTAGAAGTTTGTTTAATTAATGTATTCTAGCCTAATGTTTCTCAGTCTTTGGTTTTACAGTTGTTTTGGGCTTCAGCTCCCAGAAGACCCTGCCAGCATAGCCAATGGTAAGGAATTCTGGGAAATAAATCCCAGAGGGCCAGAGTTAGAAAAGCACTAATCTTTGGTAGTGGTGGTGGTGATGGAGAGAATGGCAAGGTATAAAACTAACAAGTAAATAACCTTTGTATATTTTAGAAAATGACTTTAAAAAATACTTCTCCTGGACCTCATAACATTGTTGGGGTGTGGTGGATAGTGAAATAAATTGCCATTGTGTGGCTGTTGGCAAAACTAATCAGAAATAAATATATAGTGCACCCACACTTAACATTATTATGTAGAGAAAGTGGATGGAGAGAAAAATGCTTCCTTAATATTTGAACCTTGGGGTCATTAATTGAAACTGAATAGTGGGAGGTTCAGGATGAATAAAAAGATACACTTCTTTACACAACAGATGGCCAAACCATGGTGTCTGTAAACTATCAGACAGTGGAAAGCTGGAAGTAAAAGGCATACTCCCAGCAAAGTTGTGTGTGCTGAAGATTTTCAGACACATTGTTCTTACCCAGGACTTAACCCATGAAGATCCAGGAATGCTCCAGCAACAAACCATTTAGAGGGAAGACCCAGGAATGGTTTGTTGCTGGAGCATTCCTGGATCTTCATGGTTTAAGTCCTGGATAAGCGTGACATTGTCTGAAAATCTTCAGTGTGATTGTGCAACTTTGCCAGGAGTATGCCTTTTTCTTCCCCAATTTCCCCCCGTCTGATAATCACCTCTGATACCACAGTATATTGGGATGCAGACTAGAGTGGACCACTTTAAAAGAGGGTCAGATGAATTCATGCAAGATAAGGTCATTAGTTGCTAGTAGTTATGACTGTGGTATATTTCATTCACGACCAAAGACAGTACAGTGAGCTCTTTGGATCCACAGAGGTTCTGTTCTGGGCCCCCTATGGATAGGAAAAAATAGAGATGATCACGACCCATATTATTAAATGATGGTGACATCATCATGGACATGCTGAAATGTGTGCATTCACATTGCCACCATTTAATACAGAAAGTGATGATATGCAGTCACTTGAAATCACAGATCTGGAGCACATAAAAACAAAAAAACAAACAGCTTCATTTATATACCGCTTTATTCCACCTAAGGAATGTATAAGCGGTTTACAACTGTAAGCTACTTGCCCCCAACAATCTGGATACTCATTTTAGCGACCTTGGAAGGATGCAAGCCTGAGTTGAGCTTTTGCTTTTGCTGGTCTTGAACTCGCCGCCTTATGGTTTTGAGTGAGTGGCTGCAGTACAGGCATTTAACCACTGCACCACCAGGGCTCCTTCCAGAGTCCACTATATACCTCTATATACCAGGTTCTGGGGAACACAAGGGAAAGGATGCCATTGCACTCATGTCTACCTTATGGGTTTCCTATGTGCAACTAGTTAGCTGCTGTGTGGAAAGACTGCTGAACTATATGCTATATGAAAAAATGCCTTTGGTTTAATGTAGCATGTCTCCTTTTAACATTCTTATGTATTATCATCATATCTCTTAATCATTTGAGAGAGAAACATATTTTTGCTTTGTGACAAAACCCACAGGGTTCAAGAAAGCACTTATTGTTTACTCTGTTTACATCTCAGATGAGTAGTTCATAATCAGTAATTTATTCCTGTGAACAAGTGATTTTCAGTGTCTGGACGTGTCTTGCTGTGGATAATATTTTATTTGGCTTGTTCCTTATGCATAATGAAATGCTTTCACTAGAGATTTTCTTCTTTTATATACTAAATGACTATGCCACTCACTGTGATGCTTGGAAATAATCTCTTTTTTTCTCCTTTCTCCCCCCCCCCCCCCGCCCTTTCTATGCATATGAAGCTTCAGACATGGGGTGCAAGTCAATTGCTTTTTTCCACTTCCATATGGCTCCCTTGCAGTTCCTCTGTTTAAAGAGAGGCTGGTGAGATGGGACAGAGAATACCAACCATGTTCATTTTTTAGACTCTGCTGAGTTTTTAGCAGCAACTATCACTAAGATTCCAGTGCCATGGAATTGGCCAATGGCCACATAGAGGGTTGTTTACTATTCATATTGTGATGTCCACAGTTTTGGTGTGTCACTTTTAGCTGACAAGCAGGAGTACGGATTCTTTTTCCCCCCACCTGGGCTCCACTCCAGATGAAATAGGGGGCTGCATGGGGACTTTCAGTCTTGCTAGCTGTGAAGCTTTCTGCACTTTGCAAAGATGAATTGATTTCAACTCAGTGCTGCCATTTGAAAGACACTGAATATTTTATCAACCATCAAAATAGGTTCTGTGTGTTTATGCTTACATGACAAGCTGTGAGTGACTATGGTTGCTGCTTAATGCCTAATGCTTAATGACACCAAGATCCATCCCATGGCACCACCAGGGGCTGTCCCTAGGTCTCAGGTTTTCGTCCAGAAATCTCAGGGTCTGGGAAGATTCTGACCAGGCAACCCAACTGTGACGTACTATGTCTCTGCCACTACTGCCTCCCAGGATCTCAGACTTCTCCTTCCCCACTGTTCATCAGCTCCAACCACATAGTAATCTCTGCAGGTATCTTCTAATGTATCCCCAGCCAGTGTTTGATCTCATTCTATTCTTGTGGCTTAAACCATTAAAGAAACCAAACACCTTACCCTATATCCAAAATTCTCAGGGAGGGCTACCATCAATAATACTACTTACAGCAATTTGAAATAATATACAGTAAAAACAATTATACAGAATCACAGTCTAATATTCTAGAGTGGGGAAGGTGCAGCACATGGATTGCATCAAGATCCAATGCTGGTTTTGATGCCTTCCTGGCACAATAGCCCCTCTCTCTGTTCCAAATTCTGGTCACTTTCTTGTTTAAGAAGAGTCTTTTCCAAGGCCTGAAGCAGCCTAAAGAAGGGGAGGGGAGCAAACACACAGCAAATTGCTACATGGCAACATTGCACATCATAGCAATTTTCAGCCAAAATTAAATACATTCATCCCTCTAAATGTGTGGCTTTGACTCTTGCAGGTTTAATTATTCACGGATTTTATCAATATGTTTTCTCTAGGAATATCTAGTTCTTCCACTGCAACTCTATGGTCAAGTTTAGCCAGTTAGAAAAGGACTTCCACTAGGCATTTGTACCTCCTCCAGCACAATTCTATGGTCAATATCTGCAAATGTTGACTACGGAGTTGCTTTGGAGGACCTAGAAATTCCTAGAGAGGTGTCCTCTCAGGTAAAAACATAGTGTTGTTTGTTAGTTGCGTTTCTTCCAGATTCATGAGAGTCTTGTGCCACCAGCCCAGCAAATGTGGAGGGATGAGTATAAACTCCAAACAAGAAAGAAAACAAATTGGGGAGTGAGGTTCAGTATGACAAAAAGAGAGTGCAGATACAGAGCAATGGAGCACCCCAAGTCCTGGTAGTTGACCATCACAGAAAAAGCTCCTATTTGAGGCAAAGAGGAGGGTTTTATAGTAGCAGAAGCACCTGCATTTGTTTGGATAAACAGTGATGTCTGTGTGTAAAAGAAAGAAAAAGGGAGAAGTAATGGTAGTGAATCTGCTGTCATCTCTTTTGAGGTTTCTTGAGTCTCTCTTTAAAAAGGACCAAAATGTGCCTAATTACATCCAAAAATAACTGAGTAAAGGTTAATTGTTATTACAAAAATTATAACTTTGCCAGTTGTTATGCTATTTCTTAAAAGTAATGACTCTTTTGTATGAAAAGTAAGTTGTAGCAACTAGCGTTGTTACTTGGGAGCTCTGTACTTTTGGTGCTGTTCTCCTATAATTTCTGTCAACAGTGTGATGCAGCAGCTAAAAAGGCCAATGCAATTTTAGGTTGCATCAATAGAAGTATAGAGTCTAGATCAAGGGAAGTAATAGTGCCACTCTATTCTGCTTTGGTCAGGCCCCACCTGGAATACTGTGTCCAGTTCTAGGCACCACAATTCAAAAAGGATGTTGAGAAACTGGAGCATGTCCAAAGGAGGGCGACTAAAATGGTGAAGGGTCTGGAAACCTTGCCCTATGAAGAACGCCTTAGGGAGCTGGGGATGTTTAGCCTGGAGAAGAGAAGGTTAAGAGGTGATATGATCGCCCTGTTTAAATACTTGAAGGGATGTCACATTGAGGAGGGAGCAAGCTTGTTTTCTGCTGTTCCAGAGAACAGGACTCGGAACAATGGATGCAAACTGCAGGAAAAAAGATTCCACCTCAACATTAGGAAGAACTTCCTGACAGTAAGGGCTGTTCGACAGTGGAACACACTCCCTCGGAGTCTGTGGTGGAGTCTACTTCCTTGGAGGTTTTTAAGCAGAGGCTGGATGGCCATCTGTTGGGTATGCTTTGATTGGGAGTTCCTGCACGGCAGGGGGTTGGACTGGATGGCCCTTGTGGTCTCTTCCAACTCTAAATTTCTATGATTCTATGATTTCCCTGTAACTTTTGGGGGGCAGGGATTAATGAGGATGTAAGCAAGCTGTATTTCAAAATCCACATAATAAACATGAGCAAAGTAACTTTGTCAGTGTAATGAGTAAGGATTTCCAGTTACTTTCAAATGATGCCATTTTTGTAGGCATCTTGGCAATTTAAGAAGCATATTTATAGGGATATCTGGGGTTTTATGCTATTATCCTATCAATCATAACATAATGGAAAGTAACATAAAAGTAAGATAGACTGTTACAAACAATATAATGGGATTCCACCCCAGCATTATAACAAATAATGTAATTGAGTACTTCTGAAACATGATAGGAATAGGAATGAATTACAGTGGGACCTTGCTATTTGCTGGGGTTTGGTTCCAGGATCTCTTGTGGATAACAAAATCTGCTCAAGAGGCTCAAGTCCCATTAAATATAATGGTGTAGCCAAATGGTGTCCCTTATATTAAATGGCAAAATTAAGGTTTGCTTTTTGGAATTCATACTTTTTTTTTAATATTTTCAAGTTGTAGATGCTTGAATCTGTGGATAAAAAATCCATGGATAAGGAGGGCCGACTGTACTTTTTTTTTAAAGTTCTGAGAAAAATCTGATTATGTGTATGTATGCTGTTATTTCCCACAAAAAAAACCCCTATAAACTTGAAAAATGCATATGGATCTTTAAAGCCCTTGTATATAATTTCAGCTGTGTCATTGACAACTTTGATGGGCTCAGCTTTGCTAATAAGGATATAGTGCACTTAAACAAATTGTTAAGCTGTTGACAGTTTAAAGTGTTTGCTCCTCTGACTATGCAACACCTCTAGTTTTTAACCAATCCCTTAAAATACAATTTTCCTCTGAGGCCCACAGTCTATCTTCTTCTGCATCTTTCCTTCAACGTTCACTGTGCAATATCTGAAGCTATAACGGACTCAGTGTCACCATCTCAGCTTTTACAATCCACATTGCTTAGCTTTGGCAGTCAAGTTAAATATGCTATCTTTTCCTTATTGGTAACACACACACACACACACACACACACACATACATCATAGAGCATAGAAAGGACTCCTCCCTCCACATCTCTTCCCAGATGCTCTCTACTACCAAATAAGGGGAAAACATGTGTTTCTCAATGCTGTGATAAGTCAGAGGTATAAGTTACAGCCCTACCATAATGAGAAAGGAATGCAAAGTGCAGCTTTCTCTATCTACTCAGAAGATGTTTACAGAATCCAAGTGAAAAGCACGGAGAGACTGCAGTAGCCATTGGAATAGGCTGTGAGGATGGCAGAAAGGGAAAAGTCATTAGCAGTTATAAATGTCTTAGCAGAAATTTCTGAATGATCATGTACTGAAGCCATAAGAAAGATCCTTTGGGTACAGGGAGAATGCAGAATCATGAATGTAGGGCTGAGCTAAATTACTTGCCCAGTCGCATATTTCTGTTCATGAATATTGAACTGTGAAGCTCTTCAGCATCCAACGCAAATGCATTTGTGTTGTTTTGAGACTACTGTTCTTTGTGCATTTTCCTCCTTCTTTTTCGCTCTGTGATCTGAATGGATCCAACCCAATCCAATGATTATTATTAAAACAGATTGGACTATTTTGTCTGACTTTTTGATATTTTTTAAATAAAACTCCTGAGACTCTATATCAAGGGTGTAAATCATGTGGCCCTCCAGAGGTTGCATGACTGCACTTCCCAGCATTTCTCAAAATTGGCTATCCTGGATAGGACTTGCAGTTCAACTGCATCTGGAAGGCTGTATGATTCCACCTCTACTCAGTGAAATCAAAGTGGGTGCAAATGAAAGAAAGGCAGTGAGAATGAGGAATAAGGGAATAAACCGTGGATAATAAGTAAGGGGAAAAAATACCACATCTTGCAAACAACCTGTGTCTTGTGTGAACCGACCACCCTTCCATCCCCGTAACCTTTTCAGTTGCTCTGAATGTGCTGCTTTCAGATCCAAGATTGAATTGGATGTTTTGTTTTTTTACAGAGCCATATTGAAAGAAGCTCTTGCTGATTTTCATATTGTGTGGCTTTTACCAACTTGAGAGCAACATATTCAACACACATCTTTTCAGCAGTTTCTTAAGGCTCTAGTTTTGTTGATAATAAAACCCACAAAGGACAAGATAATAGGGATGTTTAAGATGTTTGACATAACTTTCCTCTGGACTTCCACATTTTCTTTTCCCTTGGATGTTCTAGTATCTCTTTCCTTTGGTGGGGTGGGGTGGAATTAATTTGGTGAGCTTCCAAATAAAATTAAGGTGAGTTGTGTGTTTTGTTTAGTTTTTTTTCCCCAATGTCCTAATCTTTTTTACTCTGTCCTATCCAAGAAAACAGGAAATGAGTCAATGAAGAAAAGCAAGACAGCTCTAGCCAAAGCAACTTTCTCAATATGTTGCTAAGTTTCTGACTTCTGAATAGGACATAAATAAATAAAAACAAATTAATAGTGCCTGGCACTCAAACACCTAAAAGCCGTAAAATCGGAAGTCTTTTTGCTGTGCCAGATTACACAGAAGGGATGATTCTTTTTTTCTCCTCAGCTCTTGAAAGAGCTTTGTTTTTAAAAAGATAATGTTGGAGGATTTTTTTAAAGAAGCAAAATAATGGCTCTGGTGTGTTCATTTATCCCTTGACAGTGTATCTTCTTTTGAACACTTGTATTTAAAGACTTATTTTTTTATCTACCGGACATCAGTGGGACATTTGCAAGGAGCCAGGTTCTTCAGAGTTAGAATCCATGGTCCAAGACAGTTGCCTCATTTCACTTCCTACATAAATTTAAGAACAGACATTAGGGACAGATGAGTTAATGGATCCCCAGTTCAAAGGATGTTGAACATTATGTGTTGTTATACTTCCATGTAGTTATACCAGTTATGACACAGTTTTCAAAGGCACAGAAACTGACACAGAGGCTGCATCCACACTATAGAAATAATACAGTGACACACTGTAACTGCCATGGCTCCATGCTGTGGAATCATGGGATTTGTAGTTTGTTGTGGCAACAGAGCTTTCTGAGAGAGGAGGATAAATATCTCACCAAATTACCAATCCCAGAATTCCATAGCATTGAGCCATGTCAGTTAAAATGCTGTCAGACTACATTATTTCTGCAGTGCGGATGCAGCCAGAGTAGAAACTCTAGCTGGTTATTGTTCATTCTTGGACATGATCAAGATGAATGGGAAATCTTCCTGTTTTCCTATTTGCTGATATAAGAAAACCCCCCTCTGGATCAGGCAAAAGGGTTATCTAGTTCAGCATTCAGTTAATGCAGAGACCAATAACTTCAGCTACAAATAACTATCTACTTTTTAGAGCTCTCGCTGTAACTACTTTCCCACGTAATTTTCCAAGCTCTGCTCACAGGGTGGTTGTAAGAGTGGTAATAATTATGAACCATCATCACAATCATGGTGAAGACCTAGTTACAAAAGTGAATTGTGTGTATAATAACAGAGCAGTATTTTTTTAAATAAGTGTGAATCCAGAGTATATTTGGGTAACTCTGATATACTGTATATAATCTCACAACTGCCTACAGTATTAGATCATGGTATGCAACTCTTGCCAGAAATGGATTATTCCTTGCTATATATCTTCTTCTAGGGCTCTGACTTTTCCATTTGCAAACATCTCTAAGGAAAGTCTTTATCTCCAAATACATGTCAGTGATAGTTTTCTGCCAAATCTTGAAATGCAAAATACTGCTTTTCAAGGTGCTGATTATTATGACCTGGATTGGGATTTTAGGGTTCTTTCTTTGACACATCTCAGGCCAAATACATAACAGGGTTGTCCTAATATCTTCATCAGTTTTTTTCCCCTCAAGAAAGTGCACACACATGCATGTAAAAGCAAGAACACTGCTTTGCTTGTTGTAATGGTCTGTAAGAGAAATAAACAAGATAAACAGAAAATATATTCAGAGCCAAACTAAAAAAAAAAAATTAATAAAACTTCAGATATATAGTATTCTTTATTTTCTTCCTTTCCCCTTTCATGCTTCTATCCCTCTCTTTCTTTAATATAGGGGTGGCCCTAGTTCACATGTGACCCATAGGAACCCTCTTTATCTCCCTTTACATTTGCCCAACCTTGCTGGGCACCCCCTAATCATTTCTTTATAGTAGAACAGCATTTTTATTTTATTTTATTTTATTTGCTGTTGGGAATCTTGGGTTTTGAATATATATGAAGTGTTATTGTTGAAACAGTGAAAGACATTAATAATATTCTTATCCTTAATAGGAGATTTGAAAGGAGGAAATGGTGGACGGAGGGAAAGGGGTGTAAAAATCATGTGACAGGAAAAGTTACAAAGATAGGAATGAAAGAAGGAAGCAACATTGTATGAGATGTTGGACTGTACACTTGGGAGTATGTAGTATTGACCATATTTGGGCCAAGTTTTCAGTAAACAGGCTTGGGATTGGTCTGGATGTTTACTTTGATTGTATAGGTTGAGTCTACCCTTATCTGAAATGCTTGGGACCAAATGTGTTTTGGATTTTGGATATTTATTTATTTATTTATTTGCATTTTGGAGTACCTGTCTTTGCATATATGTAGATCATGGATCTTGGAGATGGGACCCAAGTCTAAACACAAAATTCATTTCTGTTTCATATGTATACCTTATACACATAGCCTGAAGGTAACTGTATAGTCTTTTAAAGAATTCTGTGTATGGAGCAAAGATGTCACTATCTCGGTCATCCATGAGAAATTGTTTGGGTTTTTGGAGTGTTTTGGAGTTCCAGATAAGGGAGACTCAACCTGTATATGTCTGAGATAAGGAGTGAGGAACAATCAGAGACACAGAAGCATGGAGAGCATATATTTTGGAGCTGACCATTGCCTCTTTTAGCATTGATAGATTCTCTGTCTTTGGTTTAAACAAAGAATCTTTAAAACCAAAAAGGTATTGTGGCATAAAATGTATAAGGAAGGCACACTCCCTCAGTTCCAAGGACGTTTCTGAATAAGTATATGATATGTCTCTAACCAGGAGGATATATGTTCATGGTGTGGATATAAAGAATAGTGTGAGTTTAAAGGATGGACAAAATAGTTAATTTGTATATTACATGCTATCACTGTATGCCATTTCAATATTGTTTTTATTCTACTAGACTATATATAATATTATGCAAATATTAGATGGAATATTTTATGCCAACTCAAGTTATTTTCAGCTGATAATTAGATTTCAGGTTAGTACCCAATTCCTCCAACAAATTCACAACCACATGGGAAAGACTCATATTCATGACCACATATCTTTCTGGGGAGATGGGAGCTTATAGGAAACCATAATATTCCTTGGAGGAAAAGAGAAAAGGTAAAACTTCAAAGAACAGGTTTAGGAATTAGTTTTTGGACTTCAGATGGATGTTCAGCTGGATGATAAACCTTTAGTCTAGTCATCTTGGCCCTTGTCTTCCTTGTTCTGCAAGAATAGGTTCATCTAGTTAAGCCATGGTCATGCAATACATAGATTAGCTGCCAGCAAAGAATTGTTTGCTGGCTTGTATGCAGCTTCCTTTTTCTTTATTTGAACAATAATATTTTCCTGTCTTGTTAGTTAACATTCCTGTCGGTGGCTTGATTTTGCATTTCTTCCTTGGATGGTTTTTCTTCAGCTTTAAAACAATTGCTATACTGTAGTTCCCTTTGGATTACACTTGCACTAGCTTTTCCACAGCAGACAAATAGGTCAGGTTTTAAAGCTTTTATCTGCTTAATGGCTCCAAATCAGAATTATGATATAGAAGCTATAGGTGTAAAATGTGGCAACTTGATCAGCTAGGAACCTGACTCTGTGTTGAAGGTTGATGCAGGGCTGTTCAATTTTGGCCTTCAAAACACAGTTGAGATAGATTTTTAAAAAGGCGCTGTAGTCTTTGCACACCAACTGCTTTCCAAACATTCTGCTATATATTTTCACAAATCTCTCTACATACTACAAAATGTCTTTAGCACTTATCAGGATGTTCAAATTATCATTGAATGACGAAAATAGTCTGATCATAGTCTAAGCGTTTGTTTGATCAATTTTTAAGGTAGGACTACCTACGCTTTTACCCTTGGTTCTGCATTATATTTCATAGATACACTGAACCAAAGTATGCAACCGAAGTATGTTGGAATTATTTCAAATACTTGTGAAGATAAAATACATACTGTTCAAAATTAATATTTGGCATCTTGAAGAGTTATTTTTGTAAAAAAGGTCAGGGGTAAAAATGGAATCTACTACATAGATGCTAATTTAGAATAAGTTTTTTGAAGAACTGACCTTAAAAAGAAGTAATAAGGATTTCTGCAGCCTCAAATTCTTAGGTTACTTATCTCAGGAATACTGTTTCTAGTAATTCCTTTCACAGTCAGGTGTCTCCTTAATTCTCTTTACAAGTAATTGGCTTTCCTAGAGTACAGTCCTCCCTCCGTTCTCACGGACCTGGGATCCGCCCCCCCTTGATTATCTGTGGGGGTGATTGAAGGGAGTTAAAATGGGGCACCTGGCCGTGGTGTGCCCCTGTGGGAGTGTACCTCCTTTCAAGCCAATAGGGCTTGAATATGAGTGGTTTCTATTTTTGTGGGGGTCTGGAATGGATCCCCCGCGAAAACAGAGAGAAGACTATATTACCTAAATTACCTAACCAGCTGGTCAATTTAGTTTCTTGACCAAGGGATTTAGTCTCTTATCATACTGTCTAGATTCCTTACACTCAAGAAAACCATACCAGAATTTTCTGCAGCAGCATGACATTTTTTTTTTTTTACTTTATCTTCATTATTAAAACAGGTTACCCCTCTGATCTGCTGCTGTTAGCAGGTCCAGCTTGGCATTTTGCTTTTTGACTTTATCTTAAACTAGTGGTATACTCTTCAGAATATAAGATAACAGGGATAGATAGTAACATATGATTTCATATGACTTACTGGTGAGTGGTGAAGTGATTCTGCAATTGAACCTCAGCTTTCAGTCTGCTCTAAATAAGGAGTATGAAAATTGTTTCGTTTACTAATAACTGGTGAGAGGTATTAGCAATGGTGGGAGAAGGAAGACCCTCAGTCAGCTTCATGCAACTACATGGGTCCTGCTGAATCACTAGCCACTCCACTCTGGGCATTGGAAATGATGAGGGTGTTTAGCATGCTTGGTATCTATATGAAGCAGGCATGTCCTCATTACAGAGATATTGGTTAGGGCACTATTGAAATTGGTTGCTCTCAAAGCAGTCCCAAAGCCAGCTGCCAGTAGGAGTGGCTTTTGGCTACTCCTTTTTTGTGTGGCTTCAGGCTGCTTTGAGGGCTTCCTGCCAATTTGTGGACATGTGTCATCTGAATACCCTGCCCCCAAAGCTGCTGAAAGCCGCTTCTTTTGGCTCATCTGTTTGGGGCTGATGTGTCGCAAAGATGCCATCAAGTAAAGTCCACATTAAATGTGATTTTATCTTTAGCATGTTTATTTAATTAAAAAATAACCCTAGCAATACAAAATAGTAAGCATAACCTGTGTATTTCCTCCCATATGGCAAGCAATTTGCGTAGGATTGGCACCTTAAATCAAGAAAATGGTTAGGGAACAGATTACATCCACTACTTCAGGATTCCTCCTCCCTTGCCCAATTCACACAGTCACGATTGTTTTTAAAATTAAGGAAAACTACAGAAGATCTATCTCTCATTTCGCACCAGCTTGGCCACTAGATATGATACTCTATGTCTGTCTGTAATTTCACCATATTGAAACCTACATCAGAGGAAAACCAAGCAGCAGGATTTCTTTGAACCGGGTAAAGTGGAATGTGCATTTCCATCTGTAATATCTCCAGAAAGGCATGGTGGAAGAAACAAATTAAGTTAGATCTGATAGGTTAATCTGAACCTTAAATCTGATGAGACTCTCAGTGGTGACAGGCTTTCTTCAGGGTTCATCCCCCTGCAGGCATTTCAGCTCTGTCTCATCCCCCTTTCCATATGTCAGTCTTGCCCCTTATCACCATCTGCTCTCCATGATTTTTCTCAGAATATTACACAACACCTTTTATACTGTCAACAGGAAATGCACATCAGTCACACAACTGGAGTTAAAATTATTCATGAGTGTCCTTCAGTCATTATTCATAATTGCTCAAATGTCTGTATTTTGGTTCATTTAATGGAAGGTGAACTTGGGAAATCTCCCCCCCCCCCTTACACAGAAACACACACACACAACACAAATACTATTTTTTTAAAATCAATTTTAAATAGGCTATTGTGTTTCACTCATATACATGACAAGCTGTTCTATCAGTTTAGTTGAAATATTAAAGACATTGGGCTTCAGCTATCACTTTGTCACAAAGGTATTTAAAAATAATTAAATTATTAATACTTTATCCATTCCTTAGTGGCACTAGAGACTGCTAACAATAAAGATTAAAATAATACAATAAAACAATGAAAGTAGTAGAATAAAACTGCAAAAAACCATTTGTGCAAGCTTCTTTTAACAATTTTTTAAATGTGACAAACCAACTAATTGTGGCAAAAACTGTTCCTAAAATATAACATTTTAAGCTTTTAAAAATCCATTTAAAAAGAAAAAAAAGTGGATCCTTCCTGGCAGATTGAGAAATGTAAAAAGAGCTCTTCTTGTATGCTCATTTGGTTTCATTTGGTGGAATTTCACATCAGCCTTCACCCACTCCTGCTGTCCTTCATTGCTGAAAATGGTTTAATGGTCAAAAGTCTTGGGTGGAATCCTGTTGATGTTTTATGCATGCATTAATTCCCCTTTGAGAGCAATTGGGCATTTTTCTCCCATGTAGAACGTCTGCATTCAGTTCAAAGTTGCAAATCATGCATGTGCACATGATACAATGATTATTTTAGCAGGTTTTTTTTCCTACTGTGAGAAATTCTTGAAAAAATGTACAGTTTTCAAAGACTGTTTTCCATTCTAGACTTGTTCTTCAAAGAATCTGCACATTTTAGGGTTCGCTGTGTTTTGTTTTGTTTTTTTTTTTTCCCTCCCAGAAAATAATCCTTTTATGGACAGAAATTCTAATCAGTCCAGGATTCTCATTTGCGGGTTTCTCCACCCTTGGGAAACATATTTTTCCTACTTTCCCCCCCAAAGGCTTTCAACTATTCTTTCCATCCCTATTTCAGTTCAGCGGTTGGGAGTGAGTTCAGGTAAACAACATTGCCATTCAGGATAATAGTTGTATTGCACAGTAAATGCAAAAATTCCACATATGGACCTTTACACCATGTAACCTTTATGTACAATCTCAGACCCTTTCCAACTATTTATTTATTTATTCTATTTTGTAATTTTATTGTATTGTTGCTTTTAACTGCTTTCAGTAGTGTGCATGAACACTAGCAGCATGAGATATCGCTGTTTGTATAAATAAATACCCCAGGAATCTGCAAGTCTTGTGATGCAATCATATATCCACTTACATGAGCATATGCCCTACTAAATTAAGTGTAACTTACTTCTGATTAGGCATGTATAGGATTGCAATGCCAGCATGCTGGACAAGAGTGAGCTATAAAGCAAAAAGTCCTTTGATTCAGATCTTCCCTCTCCCATGTGATCATATGTTGTGTCCCGACATGCATTAATAAAGCTGGCCAACCTGACAGAGTGCTTAGGATTGCTGATATAATTTACCTGAGGTGCTTTGCAGACTCAAAAGCACTGTTTAAACCAAAGCTATTATTTGATTGGAACTTAGGTGGTTTGCTGCTTGACAGCTTTTGCAAGGGAGACTCATTACTGAGACCCAGGAGGGTTTCTTCTTTTTAGCCAACCCTTCCGATTTCTAGTAGGTGACTGGGAATGATAAGGTATCATAAGCTGTTTGTCTTACAGCTTACTGTAGACTTTCTGTATTGCATCCACTACTAATCACTGTCAGACACAGGAAGGATATACAGCTAGACGATTCACTAATATCCTTGTGTATTGTACTTGTGAGGTTAGGTTAGATTGCTCTAAGGGATGTAGACTGGATGAATGTTAGCATTTGATACATGACTGTGCTTTGGGCTTTGCGGGGTGTTAATGTAATTTCAAATAAAAGGGCATGACCCAAATAAAGTGAAGCATTTATAATTCCCAGGCAGTTCTACATACATTCTTAACACTGCCATTCAAATTAGTGGGATTTGTAAGAGCACAGTTCTGGCTGTAAGGTACCCAAAGCAAATAATTAGCCATCACATTTATATGCTCAATACCCCTGCTGAATAGGCAACGCTAAGCGTTCTTCCATTATGGAATATATCTTTTAGATTCCAGAGGAAAATGAGCAAAGATGGCACAGGGAAGCCTAGTTAAGAAACAAGGTGATTTGTGTTTTATTTTGGCATATGAATCACCAAATTACATTTCTCCTTTTTTCCTTTTCACCATAAATATTGCCACACACACACACACACACACACATATATATATATCTTTCTTTCTTTTTTTTTTTTTTTTTTACATTGGATCTCTTATGGTATGGATGGATTTTGTCACTGAAGTAAATAACAGCTTGTTTCCTTGGGAGCAATTGGAAAACAGAATAAAAACACTACTTACTGTTTTTGAAAGTTGTGTCAGATTGTCATGGCAATAAAGAGTTGCTTCATGTTTCCATGGCTACTGAAATTATAAAACTGGTTTAAGGAGAATCAAGGAGACACCCTATAAGAAGTGTGTGCATATAAAATTAAAATTAGATTTAGATTGTTTAGGTCCTGTTTCAGATGTGTCAGATTACTTGCAATAAAAATATATGAGGTTCCCCTACTGAATAAAACTTGGCCAATTTTTAAGAACTAAAATGTGGGAAGAATTGCCGTCCTTACCTGAAGATGTAGAAGATTGACACAACCGTTTAGCTTCCCTACTTATTTATTCGTCCTTTTTCTTTCAAGTAAATACATCCCAAAACCTTAGGTAATAGTACTTAAGAATGCTGGAACTGCTGCATTTGTTTCACACACACACCACTGTGTAGCTGACCTTCATAATCTCATGTCTCTGTGTGTGTGTGTGTGAGAGAGAGAACACAAGTGGGGAAAATTTTCAAAAGCAGCTTATTTTGACAAAATCCATCTCTTTCAGTGTCCTCAGTAGCTACTTCAGTTGCAGAAACATTCTAACATGAGATAGTCTGTCTCAGCAGAAATCTGTATTCACAGTAGGGATGAGAATTTTGTGTAGTTCATTTTTTAAATACAAACTTCCTAAAATATGCAAGATTCTTAATACAATTGACAGATAGAACTGGTGTATTCTTGTTGTTTCATTCATGTGATAGAAAGCAAAAGTGTCCATCCAGGCATAGCCTTTGCACTTTTAGTCTGGCTTTGATTCACTGAAAGCTTGAATCACTATGTAAGTCATTCCCAAACTTTATTCCCCCAGATGTTTGGGACTTCAACTCCCAGCCAACTTGACAACAGTTAGGAATTTTGGGACCTGAAATCCAAAACATCTGAAGGACTAAAGCTTGAGAACCACTTCTCTATGTAGTCAAGTATACTTATTGTCCTGGATTAGGAGTGGTACTGTGTTTTTTCTTCACAGTCCCCTAAACTTTCATATCTATAGTACTATCTGTTGAATTTAGCTAATGCTTGAGAAATTTGTTTTTTTCTAGGAAATAACTTTACAAAAGTCGCCAAGTTCTTCACAAATTTGATGTGAAGTGACAGATTTGTCCATCTCTAATTCCAAGGTGCATGTGGCTAGGAAGTATTGCCGAGTTTTCAAAATAACAAGAAGGGACAGCTGACATTCATAACACGCATGGTTGATAATCAGAAAATAGCTGTTAACAAGTTTGTTTTCTGTCTAAATACCAAATCAACATATTGGTTTCAATTACTCTAGCCATGTATTTCTATGTAAAATTAACATATTGCCCACATTCACAAATTACATGATGTGTATATTTCTATTTTTATAAAGGACACCACCTAGGCTGTTCAGTATCTTGTTCACTCAATATAAAATTTAAAAGCTTTCCAGTGCTCAAATAGGGTCCATGCCTTATAATAAGGGACACCTACCATCCCTATAAGAATCTAGCCTTCTAGCCCTCAAAAAAGGGCACCCTTTATAATAAGGAACATCTGGGAACTCTAGGCCAGAAAGATATTTTGCATGGATTCGTACCATCCCTTAGAGATGAGGAGGGGAGTTTAAAAACAGACATCAAATTTTGATTCTGGAACACTGAATATTGCATCTTGCTCTACCTCCAGAAGGAGGTTGTATGTTGTATTGTATTAGCTGTATAACATTAGAACATTTTAAAAGGAATGAACAAAAATGAATGATTTCTCTTACAATGAACTGTTGAGGCTGATGCTATACCAACTCACTCCTAGTTCACATAGACTTTAAGTAATTGACAAAACAGGAAGATTTAGTGTGGTGTAGTGGTTTGAGCATTGGACTGGGTTTTGAAACCCTCTTTGGCCATGTAGACCCACTGAGTAACTCTGGGCAAGTCACACACTCTCAGTCTCAGAAGATGGCAGTAGCAAACCCTCTCTGAAGAAACGTGCCAAGAAGACTCCATGGTAGGTTCTCGTTAGGGTCACCATAAGTTGGAAATAACTTGAAGACAAACAAACACACATGTTATTTATACCCGAAGTAGCCCAAAGAAAGCATTTTTATGCTGTGAGCTTTCCATAAGATCCCCAAATTTTTAATTTTTTGTTTATTTAATGTTTCTTTAAATTTGGGGAGCTTAGGAAACAAAGAGGGGTGAAATATATTCATTGACTCCAACTATCAGGAGCAAATGTCATAAAAATGCTGATCATTATACCCGTTTGTATCATGTCCTTAATTAAGTCTACAAAGGTGTGCACAGTTTACCTAGGAAGAAAGCCTCTCGAACTCAGTAACCCTTCTCATTAGATATGCACATTACTGAACAGTGTGTTCAGGTAATTTGTCAGAAATAACAAAATTAACTGTAACAATTGGTAATAAGGGTGGTACAAATAAAAACAATGTGGAAACAGTGTCATGGATTAGATGTAAGAAATAATGTCTCCCTTTTTTTAGTTGAAAAGTTTTTAAAGGCTATTTTTAGAATCATTCAACATGGATATTTTTGGTTTCATGCCATTCTCTTATAAAAAAGCCTAAGGTAGGGAATCTTTTTCAAAAAAAAAAAAGCTAACAGTAAGGACTTTAACAGTCACAAATTACAATTGGGGAGCTTTGTGGTAAGTCACCTGACGCAGAATGTTTTAATACAAAAATAATTTCCAGGCTCTAGAATTACATCATAAGTAAGGTAAACATGGAAACATTGAAATGGTCCAGTTATTATAAAGCAGCAAAGATTCATATGGCACCTTAAAGACTAATAAATCTATTACACCTGAGCTTTTGTGGATTATTGTCACGCACTTCATCAGATGTGTGGAGTGTTATCTAGAATTTCATTTCTTGTTATGTTGCCTGAATGTTAACTACACATTTGTAGATCCACTTCCTTTGCATTCATTTCATCTAGTGTTGCCTCTCCAGACAGTTTTAACAGACCATTTATGAGGAGCACAAGTTACAGCAAGTTTTAGGATTTAATAGTGGCCAGGTAGTATTTTTTTACACATGCACGTACACACATACATACACACACACACTTGAATGAATGTCTGTTTTCTCTATTTACTGTGCTTTCTTTGGATGCAAGCCCATGAAACAAAGTATTAAGAAAACACACAGCTGTCCTGGAATGTGTATATTAGCTGCAGATTATTTCCTATTAGCAGATTAGCTGTGAGGCTATTGGCTCAAAAACAAGCCGGGGGGGGTGTCTTTTTTTTAGTATTATTTTTTGTAACTTATTCAAGCCATGAATGCCACCCTGATTGGACAAGAAGAATTAACTACAGTTGCCATGGACACTGGAGTCCACAGCTCCATTGTTAACTTTTTAGTCCTCCACAATGAGGCATTACAGCATGAACTCTCTAGTTTTGTTAATAAAATTATTGAAGCAGACTAGCAAAGAGGGAATGGGTGGGAGAGAATAAAGCATCACGTTTATGAAGCAATGCTGCCTTATTTTACTTTTTTAATCATTTCGTTCAGTCTTAGCAGGTGCTGCATGCTGAGTTATGTTCCTTGTTATAGTCCTCCAGCGCTGTTTGTTTTTTCGAGAAATATTCAGTCAGTTCTTTTAAGGTGAATCTGGCGTTTGCTTTCTGCTGTGGCTCTGCAGAAAAATCTTCTCCTAAACATCTTGCCAGATTGAGAAATGGGCTGTGTTGAAGAAGCAAAAAGTCCATTGCGTGGTCACTCAGCCTTTAACAACAACAACAATAATAATAATTATTATAGCAGCTTGCCTGACCATAACAAATATTCTGACTTCTTGTGAACAGTTTTTGGAGTGCCACTTCATTGTAACTGGGCCCTGCAGAGTTACATTGTCCCTTTGAGATTTTTTTTTTTAAAAAAAGGAACTATTTATATATCTTGGTACTCCCCACCACCACCAATTTTTGCATGGTCCTGCCCACTATTCTGTTCTCCCGACACTCAGAAAACAAGTGCAAGTGTGAATTCAAGTCAAGGTGACCAACATTTAAAATACTTTGCAGAGGCCCTTTTAGCTTGACAGCTCTGTGGGTTGTAGACAAGTAACAACCACATGCTTCCAAGCTCTGGCATTTTGGCCTCAGATCTCATAATTGCTTTCCTGTTGACTAATTTAAATAATAAGAGAAGCTTTCGTTGACTGTAGGCTCCACCTTCTCCATCACCATAGGATTATACCAATTCACATCCAAGTCTGCAAAATCCAGAAGTGTTCATTTTATTTTGGAACGACTTTGAAGACTGAGTGTTTAAAGGGACTGGGCCATGCAGAAATGTGCTGTAATATCAATCTGTGTGTATATTTGTTGTTTTTAATAGTAGTGTTTTTGCACTAGTTTTAATTTTATGGCTAGTTTAATTATATTTTAACTTTTGTATACTTTTAAAGCTGTGTTTCTTTTTATTGTTATAAGCTGCTTTGAGTCCCTGACTGGGGAAAATTAGGTTGTTGACATTGTTATTGTTACTATTAGTAGTAGTAGTATCATTATTATCATTGTTATTATTCATTCTCTGATTCCCTTACCCACCCACTCACATAAGTTATAACCCTTTGGTGCCCATTCACCATGTAACACTGCAAAACAACTACTCAGTTTCATTTGGCTAGAAAAATCTTTAATTGAATGCAACAAATATTATTTGATGACTTTACCCTAGCCAGTTTTTAACCATTGTCTGTTCCTATAAACAAAAACTAATATAAAAACAGCTTGACTGCTTCCCACTCTGCTAGGTTTATGTCCAGAGAATTAAAGAAGAAAACTCAAAACATTTTTTTCTTTCATTTGCATAATATTTCCTGCATTTGAACATCCAGAGCTTATTATTGTTCCCCTCAAAGCTTTTCTTTCAATAAAAAAATAAAAATAAAAATAAAAAGAGGATTAAAAACAAAAGCTACTCCATCACTGTGTAATGCAAGAGGGCTAAATTGTCTTTAACGTTTTCCATGGAACACTTTTGTTTCTGTGCAATATTGATTTTCCATCTTTAGTGGGAAATTGTTTATAATAAATAGTGCTGGGAGCGGCAGTTACTCCAGTAGCTGTGGTTCAATGGAACTTTGAGTTTGCTTTAGGAAGGAATTAGAAACTTTTGGCAAGTCAGTCAGTCAACAGTGGTTATTGCTATGTTAGAAAGCAATAAAAATGTTTACCAGTGAAAGCAATTTTATTTTCTTTCTGAGCAGAGAAAGAAATTGAAACTGCTGTCACCATAATGAAAGGATAGTAAAGAATGCTCCGAATGAAATCTGAGTTCTGCAGGTAATGCAAAACAATACAGTTTTACAAAGCACATTTGTATTACCATTCAATTTTAAATTATAATATTTCACTGTCATCATCCATGTAGATGTTCTAGCATTGAAGGGCTGAGTAGAAGTAGAGTACAAGTACCGTTAAAACTACTATTACTGCCATGACCACTACTTAACAGCAGTGCCTTTATACACTGGACTTCATATTGACGTGATTTCCAGCTTTGTGTTTATTGAGTAAAGTGTTGGTTGTTGAACTGCCTTTCTTTTGACTTTTGTTGATTTACTGTATGTTATATATTCTATGTTTTGAGAATGTAATGTTCAAAACAGCCAATATTTTAAGATGAGATATCATATACAGTTGGCACTTAGTATCCACAGGGGTTCCATTCCAGACTGCCCTCCCCCCACCGTGGATGCAAAAAACCTTGCAACCTCAAGTCCAGTGGTTTTCAATAGCTGCTTCCACATGTGCATGCACAAGCATGAGGAATAATGTGGCTTGCTATCCACAGATGCTTAAATTCACGGATGGCAAGCCCATTGTTGTGGCAGGCTGGCTATAATACTTTAAAATAATTGTTGTGGTTCTTGTGTGCCTTTCAGTTTTTTTTAAGGAGGTTTATCATTGCCTTCTTCATGAGGTTGAGACTTGCTCAAGGTTACCCAGTGGGCTTTAAGGCAAAGCAAGAAATTGAACCCTGGTCTCCAGAGTCATAGTCTAACACTCAAACCACTACACCACGCTGGCTGTCAAAAGTAATATTACTACACCATGACTGTACCTGGTACATTACAAAGTAAAAGAAGCCATAGAGAGATCCCATTACCTAAGAAATATACAATTTTAGCTGTAAAAAGTGATACATATCAATTAGATCAGGACTACTCGTAGTGGTACTCTGTGGACTGTGCAGCAAGTCTCCAGGAAAGAAATAAATTGGTGTAGTCAATGGGCATAAATACGGTGTTAAACTCTGGTACAGTGGGTTAAAAATTTCCAGTCCCACCATTATATATCTTAAAATGGATTATATAGATACAGATATAGCTTGATTTGAGTCTGAGGATATATGAAAAATATGTAAGCCTAAATCCAAGCATTAGTCCCAAGTAGAGTAAATCTATTGAATCAATTGGAACTTTTAATGTGTGTTCCAGCGGTCTAGTATTCTATCTGGGACTAAGAAATAGTTCCAGGCCATAGTCATTTTGTTTCTACTATCTTGATTATAGATGGTCCTCATATTAGTTTACTCTAGATCCCATCATATTACCATTTCATACCTACTTGCAATCTATATAACAGATAACTTTTAACACAATATACACATGTATGTAGAGGTCTTAGTAGACCACAAGCTAAATACAAGTCAACAGCATGATGTGGTGGCCAAAACATGTGATGCAATTCTAGGCTGCATCAATAGGGGCCTAGTGTCCAGATCAAGTAAAGTGGCAGTGCCACTCTACAGTGGTCCCCCGGGTTACGAAATTAATTCGTTCCGGCTACGTTTTCGTAAGCCGAAAATTTCGTAACCTGGGGCCTATTTCCCATAGGAAATAGGCAATCCGTTCCCCGGGCCTGGCGGGGGCCTCCTGGCTGAGGAAAGGAAGGTCCGATCTGGCGGATCGGGCCTTCCTTTCGTCAGCCGCGGGGGCCTCCTGGCTGGGGAAGGGAAGGTTCCCTTCTGAAGCCGGCCTGGGCCTCCGCGCCTGACGCGGAAGGAGGCCCGATCCCGCCGGGTCGGGCCTCCTTTCGTTGGGCGCGAAGGCCCAGGCCGGCTTCGGAAGCCGGCCTGGGCCTCCGCGCCTGACGTGGAAGGAGGCCCGATCCCGCCGGGTCGGGCCTCCTTTCGTTGGGCGCGAAGGCTCGCGCCCAACGAAAGGAGGCCCGACCCGGCGGGATCGGGCCTCCTTCCGCGTCAGGCGCGGGGGCCCAGGCCGGCTTCGGAAGCCGGCCTGGGCCTTCGCGCCCAACGAAAGGAAGCCCGACCCGGCGGGATCGGGCCTCCTTCCGCGTCAGGCCTAGCCTCGGAGAAAAAGGGACGCCGTTTCGTCCCTTTTCCTCCGAGGCCAGGCTTCGGAGGAAAAGGGACGAAACGGCGTCCCTTTTTCTCAGAGGCTAGGCCTCGGAGAAAAAGGGACAAAAACGGCGTCCCTTTTTCTCAGAGGCTAGGCCTTGGAGAAAAAGGGACGAAACGGCGTCCCTTTTTCTCAGAGGCTAGGCCTCGGAGAAAAAGGGACGAAACGGGGTCCCTTTTTCTCAGAGGCTAGGCCTCGGAGAAAAAGGGACGAAACGGGGTCCCTTTTTCTCAGAGGCTAGGCCTCGGAGAAAAAGGGACGAAACGGGGTCCCTTTTTCTCAGAGGCTAGGCCTCGGAGAAAAAGGGACGAAACGGCCTTTCGTCCCTTTCTCTCCGAGGCTAGGCCTCGGAGGAAAAGGAACAAAACGGGGTCCCTTTTTCTCAGAGGCTAGGCCTCGGAGAAAAAGGGACGAAACGGGGTCCCTTTTTCTCCGAGGCTAGGCCTCGGAGAAAAAGGGACAAAACGGCGTCCCCTTTTCTCAGAGGCTAGGCCTCGGAGAAAAAGGGACGAAACGGGGTCCCTTTTTCTCCGAGGCTAGGCCTCGGAGGAAAAGGAACGAAACGGGGTCCCTTTTTCTCAGAGGCTAGGCCTCGGAGAAAAAGGGACGAAACGGGGTCCCTTTTTCTCAGAGGCTAGGCCTCGGAGAAAAAGGGACGAAACGGGGTCCCTTTTTCTCAGAGGCTAGGCCTCGGAGAAAAAGGGACGAAACGGGGTCCCTTTTTCTCAGAGGCTAGGCCTCGGAGAAAAAGGGACGAAACGGGGTCCCTTTTTCTCAGAGGCTAGGCCTCGGAGTAAAAGGGACGAAACGGGACGTCCCTTTTTTCGGATCCCGGGGGATCCTTCGGATCCCGGGGGATACTGAAGCGGTCCCGCCGGTTTCGGATCCCGGGGTTTTCTTAACCCGGGGGATTCGTATCCCGGGGGACCACTGTATTCTGTTTTGGTCACACCTCAGCTGGAATACTGTGTGCAGTTATGGGCACCACAATTCAGAAAGGATATTGACAAGTTAGAACAAGTTAGAACCTGTCCAGGAAAAGTCAATCAAGATCAAACATCTGGAAACAAAGGCTTATTAGGGAGATGGAAATGAGATCTTCTTCTATTTCTACTGCCTTCTACATTATGGAGGATTATTGTCTTTCCTAGTGAGTCATGTCTTTTCATGATATGACCAAAGTATGGTAGTCTCATTTTAGTCATCTTAGCTTTAGGAAGAATTATGGCTTGATTTGGTTTAGTAGCCATTTATTTGTCTTCTTAGCAGTCCACAGTATCTTCAAAACTCTTCTCCAGCACCACATCTCAAATGAATTGATTTTCTTCCTATCAGTTTTCTTCACTGTCGACCTTTCACAACTATACATAGATCTTGTCTAGTTCCTTCATGGTTACCCTTCCAAGTTCTAGGTCTAAAATACACTGCAGAAATAATCCAGTTTGAGACTGCTTTAACTGCTCTGGCTCAATGCTAGGGAATTCTGGAACTGTAGCCTTCTCTGTCAGAGAGCTCTGATGCGACAATAAACTACAATTCCCATGATTCCCTAACTCATATGAGTGGTTGCTTTTACACTGCAGACTCAGGGCTGCAGGATGTTTTTCTCTACTAGCTCTCCCAGGTGTGTGTTTTCTAATTGCACTTTAAAAAAATGGAAACTGTCCTCATACATATCTCACATGATTGTCTTCATATTGCAGTGTTTGCTTTGATGCACACCTGAAGTTTTGCTTGTAAAAAAAAATGTCCAGTGGATAAATAATGCTATCTACTGTTAATATCATGTGACACCCTTTTGACTTTAACAGCTAATACTGTATGCTCCGTGCCAGAAGACGTGGTGCTATATAGCTGAATAGGATATCTAATGGGTTAAAAGGTGGAAGGAGTACTTGGATCTTCTGTTGAAAACATGGAGATATGATTGCTTTCCCCCATCCCAGTTTCTTTCTTTATAAAGAAATGTAAGTGAGCAGCACTTTTTTTTGGCCTGCCATCATAAATAAGGATTCTCTCATTTGCCTGAAGGATATTTGGATTAAGTTAATTTAGCCCCATTACAAAGGAAAAAGGGGGAAGAAGGAAGAAGAGATGGAACATTTTTCTTCTATTTGCCTTGGAATTATGAAAATACTAAACTATAAAAGCATTCATGTCTTCTATCTTTTTCTAAAGGTTAAGCTTTATTGTAAATCGGCACGAATTCTTAACCAACAACAAAAAGCTAAAAAAATCATCGGGCCTTATTGGGGGGGGGGGGTGTTTGGAGAACACGACCAGATATTCTCATCTTAGATGATAGACATGATATTGAATCTAGTTTATATTCTTGTCAACAGAACTCTTCTAGCCTGAAACCTTCATTTGTTTTACACAAATGAAAGACAAGAATCTTTTTTTACTTATCTTCACTCTATACGTCTACCAACAGCAAGTGTGGCATAATGGTGTGAATACATGACTCTTAAGAGAGCAGGGTTTGAAACCTCGCTAAGCCATGGAAACTCTCTTTTGTGATATATTTAGCCTTTTCTCTCAGAGAGTTCTGGTACCACCATAAACTACAAATCCCAGAATTTCATAGGATGGAGCCATTGCAGTTAAAGCAATGTCAAACTGGCTTAATTTTGTTGTGTGGCTGCTAACAGCCCAGAAGTCTTCTGAATGAAAGTGCTAGTATGCTAAATTTATCCTGATGTTGAATAAGACACACATGAAATTTCCTGTAGTCTGGATTTCCAGTATTCAGATGATTTGTAGCACTTAGAATCACAGTTCCATGGAAATGCACTCTGTGACTGACTTCTCTTTTATGCTCTTAGAGATGACATTTTGTTATACTGAAGCCCCGTGGTTTTCCAGGGAACTTAGAGCAGTTTTACACAAAGTAAAAAGGGGCTGCTAAATATCATCTAGGACAGGGTATGTCCCTGCAGAAGTTGTTGGCCTGCAAGTCTCAGCATCTCTTATCTAATCTAGTCAGTAGTGGAAAATGTTTGGAGATGCAGTCCAACAATGTTTGAAAGACTGCATGATTCCTATCATGAGCCTGGAATTAGGTATAGAACTTGAAAAAAATAATTTTTTAGACAACAGTTCCTAGGGGGGATACTAGCTGGGGGATTATGGGATCTGTCAAAAAGTAATCTTTTTTCAGACTGCAATTCAGGGTTAAGAATCATATGGCCTCCAAATCTGAAGATGCCCTTCTATTTTATTTTAAAATGTCTTCTACTCAGAAAAAAAAACACATTGTGCACTTACTTTGTAAAATAAAACTAAATGAAAGTATTTTGTTTCATTTGAGAAGAAGCTACACTGTTTTTTGTAACAAGCCGGATAGCTAAAAAAAAATCTTTGGCACCTCCAGTATTGTTGGATTGCAGTTTTCATCATCCCTATCTGTGCTGAGAATTATGGAAGTCATTGTCCAAGAGCAACTGGAGATCCACACATCCCCATTCCTGCTTTAGAACAACGTGTGATTTCCTGGTGTTGTGCCAGCGTGAGTATGGCAGCTGGTTTCCTTCTGCTGATAGAATTGAATCCAACTACATGAAAAAGACCAATGTTCAAAGTCAGGCATGTCAGTAACTAAAAATATAACCAAGTTAAGTCATTTCATTATGTCCATCTTTTAGAATCTGGAGTTGGAAAGTCTTACCAGCCCAATAGACAGAAGAAAGGAGTTCCCTGGTAGTCCCTCATACACACAGCGTCCAGGACAGTACTACCACAATTCATAATCAGGATAGTGATATCTTTTTATTAAAGCAGGAGTGGGCAAAGTGCAGCCCTGGGATCCCATGTGGCCTTCCAGATTTCCCTTCATGTAAAATAAATAAATAAATAAATAAAATGGACCAAAATGGACTTCTAAGCCCTTCCAGTTTTGTTTTGTTTTTCTTATTTATTTGTTTGTTTATTTTTGTTTTGCTTTTTTGACTCAGGTTGTGAGGCTGCAGATTGAGAGAAAAGCAGGATATAAATTAAATAAACAAACATTGCATTTTTGGATGTCCATGTGGCTTCAGGGCAGAAGACAAGGCTGCTGTCTAACCCTGTATTAAGTATTCCCAGTCTCTCTTGGCCCAGTTATATATTGCACAGTTGTCATTGCTGCACGCTGATTTCCATTTTCCCTTCTAAATGACTTTGCCAGGAAGTCCACAAAATTACAGTTCCAGTTAAGCTGGAGTTTTATACAAACTTCCCTGGTGTGTGTAAATAATTTCTTATTGCATTGTCATAAGCAAGAAGAACAATTTTAGTAGTGTTAACCTCTCTCCAATACCTGCCTTGGAAAGACTCCTGTCTGAAACCCAGGAGTACCTCTACAATCAATACCATTCAACTTAATTGATGGGGAATGCTGCAGAGACTGTCCCACAATACATAGAATCATAGAGTTGGAAGAGACCACAAAAGCCATCCAGTTCAACCCCCTGCCATGCAGGAACTCTCAATCAAAGCATCCCCGGCCTATAACCATTAGGCCTTTGTTTAAAGACCTCCAAGGAAGGAGACTCCACTGCACTCCAAGGGAGTGTGTTCCACTGTCGAACAGCCCTTACTGTCAGGAAGTTCCTCCTAATGTTGAGGTGGAATCTCTTTTCCTGTAGCTTGCATCCATTGTTCCAGGTCCTGTTCTCTGGAGCAGCAGAAAACAAGCTTGCTTTCTTCTCAATATGACATCCCTTCAAATATTTAAACAAGGCTATCATATCACCTCTTAAACTTCTCTTCTCCAGGCTAGACTTCCCTAGCTCCCTTAGTCGTTCTTCGTAGGGCATGGTTTCCAGACCCCTCACCATTTTAGTTGCCCTCCTTTGGACACGCTCCATAGTCTTCAGGTTTTAAATGTATCTCTTAAATGTCTTCATCCATGATTATGGTGTGGTTGAACCAAGGTTGCACAGGCAGTGTTAGTGCTGAGAAGAATAGATCACTGTAGTTGCCATTTTAATAATAATAATAAAAATCTAAGTGTAAATGTATTACATGAGCAGTTTTGTTATGTATTTATTCAGCTGATAGGGCTTCAAAAGCAGAATCTCATTCAGCTGTACCGTTAGATGCAAATGTTAAGATGGAGTGAACAGTGCACTTATCTGATGTGAGCTAGCATTACCATATTATTTAAGCTAGTTTACGTCTTTGAACGGTTTGGATTGTACCTGAGCAGCTGGCTTTACAGAAAATATTCTTAGGGGGAAAACTCCCATTACAGCTACTTGATGACAGAGGGCAGAAAAAGTCATAATAAATCAAAGATTTAAATGGTGAATCTGGTATGCTACCTGACATGTACCCAGATTAACAGTTTTTGAACTTGGACCGTATGCATGTACCACAGGAGAATACAACACAATATTTTATTCCTAGATTTGGCTGGTTAGTCTAAGCTTCATTACAAAAAGGTAAACTTTTTTTTGCATTGAATTACAGTGTTTTTGGAACCAATTAAGAGATGTATTGATATCTGAGGTCAAGTTTAGGGTTGCAGTATTAGGCTTCCATATTTCTTGTATCCCCCTGACACTAAAAAGAATTCCACTGTCTCCCAATATGGGATCAACCTGCTGGCATTCAGAGCGTATTACTTTTGCTTTCATTTGTCTACACTCCACAGTTACAGCAGTGTGATTCTACTTTTAACTGTCACAGCTCCATCCCATGGAATCCTGGGATCTGTAGTTTGATGAAATGCTTAGGATTCACTGCTAGAGGAACCAAGTGCCCATCCTTGATAATTTTAAATGTCTCAAACAAACTGCAAATCCCAGGATTCTGTAGGCTGGAGACATGGCTCTTAAAGGGATGTCAAACAGCTGTAAACTGTATAGTGTGATGCACTCTGAAAATAACATTTTTGTCCCAACACATCCTAATATGTCACACTAATAGGGAGAAAAAGTTATGTTTTAATATGTCACATTGATAGGGAGAAAAACTAAAACGTACTCACACCTAAAGCAATAGATTTGTTGGGATTTTCTCTCAGCTTTTTGTATGCATAAAAACAAGCAAACAAGTGATAAGTGGGTAAAATCTGGGGACATTATTTACAAATGCTACATAATGCCCACCTTGCAGGTCTAGCTCAGTATAGTCTCTACAACCTTACTACATCTGTATTTGTATCTGGAGTATTAATGTGTCCCATCCTGGAGCAAGTGAATGTAAAGATCCCAATGTTGTCCCACTATTTATCCAGTCTGTACACATATTAGGTCCTACTTTTGGCCTAAGTACCCTAAAGGTATCAGATCTCGTCTGAACGTGGAAGCTAAGGAGGGTCAGCTTTGCTTGGTACTTGGATGGGAGGCTACTAATGTATGTCAGGTGCTATAGAGCTGTATTTCAGAGGAAGGAAGTGGCAAAACCATCTCTGAGTATTCCTTGCCTAAGAAGAAAGAAGTGACAAGTGGAGTGCCACAGGGTTCTGTCCTGGGCCCAGTGCTATTCAATATCTTTATTAATGACTTGGATGACAGTATTGAGAGCCTAGTTATCAAATTTGCACCAAATTAGGAGGAGTAGCTAATACCCCAGAGGACAGGATCAAAATTCAAAATGACCTGAATAGACTAGAAAGCTGGGCCAAAGCTAACAAAATGAAATTTAACACAGAGAAATGTAAAGTCCTACATGTAGGGCGGAAAAATGAAATGCACAGATATAGGATGGGGGACACCTGGCTGAATGAGACCACATGTGAAAAGGATCTAGGAGTCCAAGTAGACCATAAGTTGAACATGAGTCAACAGTGTGATGCAGCAGCTAAACAGGCCAATGCAATTTTAGGTTGCATCAATAGAAGTATAGTGTCTAGATCAAGGGAAGTAATAGTGCCACTCTATTCTGCTTTGGTCAGGCCCCACCTGGAATACTGTGTCCAGTTCTGGGCACCACAGTTCAAAAAGGATGTAGAGAAACTGGAGCATGTCCAAAGGAGGGCGACTAAAATGGTGAAGGGTCTGGAAACCCTGCCCTATGAGGAATGCCTTAGGGAGCTGGGGATGTTTAGCCTGGAGAAGAGAAGGTTAAGAGGTGATATGATCGCCCTGTTTAAATACTTGAAGGGATGTCACATTGAGGAGGGAGCGAGCTTGTTTTCTGCTGCTCCAGAGAACAGGACTCGGAACAATGGATGCAAACTGCAGGAAAAAAGATTCCACCTCAACATTAGGAGGAACTTCCTGACAGTAAGGGCTGTTCGACAGTGGAACACACTCCCTCGGAGTGTGGTGGAGTCTCCGTCCTTGGAGGTTTTTAAGCAGAGGCTGGATGGCCATCTGTCGGGGATGCTTTGATGGAGAGTTCCTGCATGGCAGGGGGGGTTGGACTGGATGGCCCTTGTGGTCTCTTCCAACTCTAAATTTCTATGATTCTATGATTCTATGAAAATCCTATGAAATTCATAGGGTTGCCATAACTTAGCAGGCAATTTGATGGCACATACACACACACTTGTTTCTCTCACCAATACTACTAAGTTTCTCTTGGACTCTGTAAGGCTCTTTCTGTTCCAGGTTGTCCTTATTCATCATTAAGAGACAATGTGCTGATAGCTGCATTTTATGACTTGCTCTGGGGCTGTGACATCACTGTGTCTCAGCCAATGTCTTAGGAGGATAAGTTCGTATAGGTAGCCAATTTGCCGTTGACTACATATGTGATTTTAATGGAGTGTCTGTAAGCTTCAGAACCCGCACAATAAATGCTGTTGAAAACCTGGAGCATTTAATTTCAAAAATTTCCATTCTAAACAAACCTGTACATACCTGATGAATCATAACTTGTCTCTGATCCAGCATGCCTTCTCATTTTGCCATTGTTGTCTCACACTAGAAACTCAAAACAATTCTAAACATGCACACATCACATAAATAATAAAACAAATCAGGGGAGAGGGGGAATTAGTTGATTTGTAATTTACTATTAGCTGTTCTGTTTCTTGGCTTCTAAAGTGTATTGCCTCCTACATCCTAGGGGTGTGAAAAAGACAGAAGGAGATAAGTGTTTCTGGCAGAGCTGAAAAGGTTTGGTCATTGATGTCTCCTAAAGATTGCTTTCAAAATTTGCCAGTTTCTTTTATAAAGTTTTGAAAACAATCTGTTTTAAAATTACTCTGCTAGTACATTAGAATTTCATGTTCCATGCTCTTTAAAAAAAAGTTAAGGTGAATTTACATCATCCCCATTATTTGTCTTGGAACCTATAATTCTAAACTGATGTCATCAAGTTGTTCTCTGTACAAGTTAAGTGCAAAAGCAATTGTGTAATCATCTAAGATAGTTTCTCAGGTGCTGAATGTCTAAAATGTAGTTAAATCTTTGGTACCAACATAGAGCTATTTTCTTCTCACAGAGAGAACCAACAGGTGAGATTACAAAAGGGTTGGGTTTTTTCACCACATTTTAATGAGGTTTATTTTATTTAATTTATTTTGAAACTTCTTTGTGGAAACTCTGTTTGCACAAAAGCATTGTAAAATCAGCCCTCTGTATGCACGGTTTCTTCATCCACAGATTCAACCATCAATAGCTTGAAAATATTTTTTACAAAAATCCAAAAACCAATGCTTGATTTTGCCATTTTATATAAGAGACTCCATTTTATTTCTCCAGTGTATATAATGGAACTTGAGCATCCACGGATTTTGGTATCCATGGGGGTGGATACCAAAAAGATAATAAGCTCTTTAAAACAATTCAGTTAAAACATTACAATAGCCCTCTCTTTAAAAATTTTCTCTTTGAAAATCCTTTCTCTCTCTCTCTTTTTTTTTAAAGTTTAGCCTTCCAATGGAAGGGCAATAATGAGGGTGCCATTTGGGCCTTCCTAGGAAGGGAGTGCCAAAGTCTGATGGTTAATGGAGCCCTGGTAGAACAGTGGTTAAATGCTGGTACTCCAGCCACAACATTGTGAGGTTGATCCCACAGGGCTACAACAGGTTAACTCAGCCTTCCATTCATTTCATAAGTTAGTAAAATAAGCACCCAGCTTGTTGGGGGCAGTTGGTTTACACACTGTAAAGCGCTTAGAGAGTGCTTAGTTCACTATGAAGCAGTATACAAATAGAAAGTTCTATTGCGATTGCTATTTCACATCCTGGGCCAGCTCATACAGGAAAAAGGTATCTGCCAGGTAGCCTGGGACCTGAGCCATATAGGGACTGAGTTATGTCTCTTTTTCATTTGGCTTCATGTTGGCTATTAAAAACTTAAATCATTGCAAGTACGATAATTTTCCTAAATATACAAACACTCTTTTGGCAGTGTGGGTATCATCTACGGCTGTGATGTACATTCCGTTGCATTGAATGGGAGTGATGCAGAGTTGATGGTTTCAATTGATGCTATCTTTTTGCTGCATTATCAGTAGAGAAGTGAAGCAGCAATCAGGAAAAAAGTGTTTTAAGATTGACTCTTCAGAGAAAGAATGAGAACATACTGGATATTCTGCACTAATGGGTTTCATTTTTTAAAAAATGCAACTCCTTTTTCCATCTGCAGTATATGACTTATAAACATGTAAATGTTTAACAGTGTGCAAGCCATGTACCAAATAGCACATTTTACCAAACCAGCCATCTGCCTTCCTATTTTAATTAAATATCTCCTTCTTGTTCATCCCCCCCGCATACACATATTTTTTTTTAAAAAAGTTTTGATTCAGCCATTAAGGCAATGCTGCAGATAAACTGGAAAGGGAAATAGCTGCAAATTACCTGCATGTTTTGACACACCGTTTTAATTTTCTTTTCCATAAGGGATTGTCTGATATTTAAACTGCTGCCAATTTTGTTTTGTAGTGCATGTGGTTTGTTTCCTTTTCTTTTTCTCCACCACCCCCCTTTGGTAATTCTCCTTTCAGTCAAATGGAATTTTACAGAGCGTGCCAAAATTTTGAGTCATGGGGACTGCTTCTGTTCTGTCAAAGATAATGGGAACTTGGACATTGCCGTAAGTAAAGGCAAGACTGTCCATCTCTCAATGAGTTTCAGCATCCCTGCTCTCCTGTAACACACACACTTCTTTAAAGGCTATATATTTAGAGGATCATCCAGGACAAGTAAAGAACTCCATTTGAAGAAAATCTTGTTGCTGCTAGATGCAGCTTATGAACGGGTCAGAGATGCTTGCTCTCCTTCTGCTGTGTTGTTTTCCTTCTTGGGAGCCTGAGAATAGAGAGCAGAGCCCTACAGAATACAGCAGAGCCAGGTGCTAGACTAATGTTAGGGAGCAGAACCTGGCAGTTTGCAATAACCCAGAAAATTCTCTTCCCCCACAACCCTATGGATGGATGAATCATAGATTTGGCTGCAGTGGCTGCTTCAGCTGTGTTCATCAAGCATAGTATTAGGTGACTATCCTTCACTATACCTTGGGGATTCTGGTGATCGCAGCTGCTGGCTGAGCAGCCCTCAGAGATGTCATCTGACACCATCCTGTGCAGCACCACCAAAGTATACAGAAGGAAGCTGCATGGAGGAAATGAGACAGAAGAGCTTTCCTTTATACAGTCATGAACAGTCAAGCATATTAGTCCATTGCTTTGTACAAGTGTACTTTGTATTTGCATGTTTTATTATTAATTGAAAGCAACTTTTAGTCAAGTTGTATAGTTAATAATAATAATAAATAATAATTATAAAATTTTATTTAGGGCTCACAGCATATTAAAATCCAATACAATAAAATGTCCAAAACAATATATCACAATTAAAAGCAATTACAACAATATCATATCAGGTTAGTTATAGTTAACGCTGAAGAGCTACAATGCAGAAAATTTCTGCCTCCCTCCCTCTCTTGCTGTCTAATGCTAGAACTCAAAATCCTAACATTTCCTTCCTCCAACACTCAGAAATATTTTCTGTGAAATCTAAAATTGTACCCATCAGCCACATCTAACATGGAAGAAATCCCATTACTTTTGCCTGTCCTGTCCCTCATGAAAGTACAAAAATACTCTGTCATTAGGCACCAAGAGTTGCTGCAAAATTCAGGTGAGAGATTTTCCACAATCTTGGCCTCATTAATGCTCAACCTGACATTTCACCTCAATCCAGAGACCCACATTGAGGTATGCATTATATCCAGGATCAGTTGCTGAAAGCTGCATCTTCTTTCCTTCAGTGTAACACACATACAAGACCCTTTAATGTAATTTGCCTATCTGCAAATGTGCAATAAGAAATAACCCCAAGGCACCTGTGAGGGAGCATAGTATGTGTGTGAAAGATAAAAAAAAATGTTGATCAGAATTTGATAGACTAGTTGGAGGTTCTGTTTTAAGAAAAGTTCTTAAAGTGCTGAACAATGCCTGCCTGTTAATGCCAGTTAAAAAGAGCCTCCAGCTAATCTATCAAATACTTTAACTAAAAGGAATGTTGATGTGATTGCACGGATGACTGCATGATTAAATAACATGGTGGGGGAGAATACTCAGAAATGTTATCTTTCATGCAAGCAGTTTCTTCCCTCCCATCTGGAAATCACTTTAAATGCTCTTAATAGTAGTCTGTATTCAAATTTCTGTGTTCATTCTTCCTGGATGTGTACTCTGACTTGGGTCTTCTTTTCCTAATCAGTATTGGTGCCAACTTTAACTATTCTTCAGCCCAAGCAGTCTGATGAATTGTCAGGGATTTTTCAAAAACATTAGGAGTGATCAAGCTGGAGTCCTGCACTTTCTATTAATTAAAAATAAAATATTTATTTAGACACAAATTACACTAACTCTCTAGGCTGTTGAAGATTTCTGTAGGATTTTGGTTGGGCCTAATGAAAGTTATTTTATTATATTATGTTGCTTAAATGGAGAATTTTGGATTTTCCTCATGAAGAATCTTTCTCCTCTTCCCATAGTAAGAAAGCTTAGAACTGTAACCCAATCACTTTAAATACAGTATGTGTTTTTACTCCATTGTCTGTGTTATCTTAAAATTCCACAAAAATCAAATATTTTTCATGCCTCAAAATTATTAACATGATGGAATGAGAATTATTAAAAGGACCAAGTCACCTTCTCCAGAAAGGTAACTGATGTCAGAGGAATGCTGTGATCAGTGGCACATACCAGTATGACAATTAGCATGATAATATTTCTGGGATTAGGCCATAAGTATTTGTGAATCAATAGCTGCCCTAAATTTAATTGCAATGGAAATTCTTTCTGGATTTTCACCATAGACTAAATCAAGATTCCTTGTTTATGACAAAAATCTATTTCCTTTAAAAATAGATGTTCAGTGGCAAAGAAGCAGGAAAATGCAGGACATTGAATAGGTGCCTGATTAATTGGCTTGATTTTAGGATCATCAGACTGTTTGGAAAAATAATTAACATTCTTTATTTCTTACTGTTAATAATGACCAAATCTGGCTTAATGTGAAAAAAAAAATCCAATAATCGGTTTACAACTTTTTGACCAGCAAAAGAAGAAAGAGGGGAAATTCAGATTTTACAACTATATGGATACCAAGGCATTGTAAAAGTTTAATATTATAATTAAAACCATAAAAAGCACTAAAACAAAGCAAATGCAATACAAAAGAACATAATTATTCTTCACATATTCTTAACAAAATTCTGAAAATTCCAAGATCATTTGCAAGATAATACTCTTAAAATGATTGGCATATTTCTCCCTTCCCCATTTTCTAGTTTACTTCCATCATGTGGTATGATACATTGAAGGATTTGGTCATTTCCTCCCAAGTCACCATATTTCCACTTGGTAGCCATCACAGTCGTCTATACACCCACAAACAATACCTGACTGCCTTCTGCCTATGCATGCCCAGGTCTATATAGATGAAAAGAATATACTTTCCCATATGCTGAATACTTAAAACTGTTGCTTTAATTGTTAATACTTTATATGAAGTCCCAACAGATGTACCTAAGACTGACTCATAGCTACATCATCCTTACATGTAAATTTCATGTATAGCCTAAATCTAATTGCTAGTCCCATCTACAGTAGTCCATTGAATTAATGGAACCTGCATGCAAACAGACCCACCAAGTTTCCATTGATTCTCTGAGCCTACTCTAATTGGGACTATTACTTGGATTTGGGTTATACTATAATAATTACTACTATTATTATTTTAAAAAAAAACAAGTGACTGAATGAAGTGACTGAATAAAATTCTTCCAGAGATAATGTTGTGTTGAAAAAAATCTTGAATTTATTAAATAAAAGTCCTTTGAAGACCAAAAATATTTAAAATGCACATACTTTTATTGTACAGAAAAACCTTCAAACAGCTTGCCTTTTGTAACACGTAGTGCAGTTTGTCATGAGATTCTTTCTCATGGTGTATGGATTCCTGTGCCAATCCTTCACATTTCTGGTCATGGTTGGCACAGGCTTGTAGAGCAGTCATGAAGTGAGAGCCATGCTACATGTTGCATGAGAAACAAAAAGGAATAAAATGACACCTTTTGAAACAGTAATTGACATTTTTTGTACTTCAGTCTTGGCATAGTAAAGTTCTTGTTTCCAACATCTTTTTTAATCTTGATGAATCCTGATGTTCACCTAGCCTGATGTCTTCATGGCTCTGGTATAATATAGAAAGATGCCGTATAATGTAGAAAAACAGAAAAATATAATATTGTTATAATTTAGAAAGAATAGGTTTTTTTAATGCATTCATTTCAAATTGACCGAGTTCTTAAGGTTGAGAAGGAAAGTTCTAAACACCCAAAGTGATCATTTTTACTTTTTTATATCAAATATTTTGGGGGTATGTTCAGTTTAATCCTTCATTCAGAAACCCACAGAAGGATTCTTTCCTGCTAGAATTATGACAGATGTAAGCAATCTGATGTTTGTAGGTCAGGTCACAATGTGAGATGTGTCAAGTAGGCACATACTCAGAAGAATTATTTAACAAGTAAAAAGGCCACTCTCCATTACTGGAACTGTGTAAAAAACAAGAATGAAAATCTGTTATTTGTCTCATTGAAAGCAGTGGGCCCAAACCCCTTTACATTCCTGCAGTTATTCAGCAATTCCTGAGTGGGAAAATTTGCCCAGGTTCCCACTGGGATTTTGAACATGGTGGTTATATCTGAGGAGATGGTGGGATTTTCCTCCTTCCCTTGGGTTATGTCAGTATCCAGATGAGATTTATTGACTTGAGTGAAAATGTGAATAGTATGTTGCTTGTTAATCATCATTGAGGGCGCTGAGTGAACCTTGCGTTAAAAAATGAAGTTTTTATTGACTCATTAAAACCTACTTTGTCTGCTTTTCTTTTTTGATAATTGGAAAGTAGTTTGTTCTTCCTTTAGATAGCAGAGTTGAACAGGTATGTACATGTATGTTATGCCAATAAATCTGTCGCTGCACAGATTGTGCAGAATGCAAATTATTTAATGGAAGAGATGGCTTGGCAGGTTGGCCGTCACTCTATCCAATTATTATACAACTGATTTACGGTGTATTTCATGGTTGAAATTGCCTAACCTTGCGGGATTGGTCTGCCTGACCCATAAGAAAATGGGGCTTGTTATCATGCGTTGAAACTGTTGTTTAAAAGGAAGCTTTTAAAAACAAACATTTTACAAATACAAGTTGAGTTTCGGGAAACATTAGGTGAACTTAGTAATTTTGTGTTTAGATAAGAAGGTGGGAAACTATTAGATTAATTTTGTTTCATTTCATATATGCGATTATATGTGCAACAAATGCAAGTGATAGAAAAAGGGTGGTAAAGGTGAATGAAGTCTCATTTGATGCAGTATCTTATTTTGATTTTTATAACACAACAGTGTCTGGGAACTATTAGAATCCACTCTGTGGTATATGAGGCCCATAAAAGTCACTGCATCATTGTTGTTGTTGTTAAATAGATTTATAGCACACTCTCACAAACCAGGGAATAAGTCTAAGGGACAGCTGAGAGAAACAAAAAGCCAAAAACAGTCAGTCTCTTAACAGGATTGATGGAATGGCTGGGCTTCTCTTCACTATCTCTGCTGAAGACTCCAGTTTGGCTGAGACAGTCCCAATTAATCCTCTGTCATCCTACTTTTTCAGCTGTTTTCAACATGTCCCAGTTTCTCTCTTTTCCTCCCACTTTCTTTGTTTTCAGCTTTTTCTGTTGCTGCAAGCTGAATTCAAAGCGCAAAAATAGTTTGCACCCAGTCTACTCAGTTTCAAGGAGAAGAGTGGACAAAACTTTGACTCCAACTAAACTCTTGCAAAATCAAACTCCTGCAGCCTTTCTTGTGGGGTTTTCCTCGTTATTAACTTTCACCATGTTGACTACACTCTGATGTTGCTTGCCCATCTTCTCACACATTTTACAATAAAACCTGTTCAGGTTTAAGAATATAGTGTGCCTCTGATTTTAATTCATGAAAAAATACCCCTAAGTTATCAAAAAGCTAATATGCACTAATCAATATGAAAATAAATAGAAATCCTTTTTTTTTCAGCTGAGATTCTTCTGAGAGTGAAAGATCACTGAAATAATGTTGAGTCTTAATTTTTAAGATTTCACTGCAGGCCTGGTGTGAGTATCTGGTATTCCCCAAGCGTACTTAATGATTCATATGCACTATCACCCACCATGGGTCCACTTTATAGAGAGAGAAATACCAGCCTAGACTATCAGCCAGCATGTAGGTCTAAGTGCCATTTTAATTTCTCACTATTTCCTGAGTGCCACCATATCACTTTGGGGCTTTAAAATTGCAGCTACATCTACAGATGTTTGGCACATTGCCTCTAGATAGCCCAACCTGTTGTTATGATCAGGTGAAACCACTAGGATGCAATGATGGACCAGTAGAGGGTGCTCTCTCCAGGGCCACCACAAATTGGATCAGATCCTGACTTAATGTCTTAGTATTGATGCATATAGCCCTCAGTTTCACGTAAATGAAATTCATGTGGCATCTTAGCTCTTATGAACCTGAACTAATGCAGGTGTTCAGAATATAATTAAAATCAACATGTGAGGGAGCAAGCATGCTAGCTGCATCCCCTTGGCTGTCACTGCCTGTATGTGAAGAGTGACAGTCTGAAAAGGAGAGCTTATGCATATAAAAGAGCCTCTCCTCTTTGGGTTGTTGCTAGTCACACAGAGTGAAAATGGAGGGGGCAGAGCTAGCCCTCAGCCTTCCTCATGTGTTGATTTTTACTACATTCTGAGTGTCTGAATAGGGCTATGACCTTGCTGTTAAACAGGAAATCCTGACTTTTCTGCCAGTGAGAGACAGATTGGCACATGATTACTGTCCTTTCTACTGATCCATTGAGAAGTAGGCTTATTCATCTTGGGAGTATTTGTCATGGCAGTGGTTCATGTCATGTATGTCTTCAAGTATTTAGTGTGGTTTTAGTTACTGAGATTATTTACCAACTGAGATTTTCTGACAATGTTGTATTGAATGGTTTGTACTGTGCTAAGCATTGTGTGTGTGTGCGCGTGCGCATGCACACTTTACAGCCATTGCCTTTTTAAAATATTCCATTGAGCTTTTCTGAACTACACAAACCTTACATATTTGAACTTATATGAGTCATGCAAGAGACATTTTCTTCAGCAAAAAGCCACCTTCTTATTTTTGGTGGTAACAGGCAAAATTGCCAATGTGAAAATGGTGAATAACACATTATGAATCCAGTTTGTTAATGGTGCAGTGCCAATCAGTTGTGATAAATTAACTAATCGAAAGTATTGGGCATTTTCACCAACAAAATAAACACTGTGTAGATTGTGTTGCCATTGAACATTCATAATCCTCTGATTAAAAAGGACCAATATGGTTTTGATTAGGTAGCAAAATACTGTACACCTAAAAGATATTCTATAAATTTACATTCATCAGTATACTGCTCAACATCTGATCAGTTAGAACTCAGTACTGTCTCCACTGGAAAACAGTGGAGGTGTGTTTACACTTCAATAGGATCCATGTAGTGTTGTGAGCTGGTTGTGGATGATAGGTGGGGTCTTAAGATTTGCTTAAGAAATGGTTGTAAGGCGTTCGACCTTTGGTGACACATTCACATATTCAGATCATACGGACTGGCTCCAAACATATTGCTACCTGAGGTTATAAGGCAGACCAACTCACACACACAAGGCTGAGCACAAATGGGACATCATGCTTCAAGTCTTCTGTAGGTAGCTACCTATGTAGGACATTTAGCCTAAGTAACATCCAGAACCTTATTACCACTAAACATCCCATGGCGTCTAGTACCTAAGACAGCCACTTAACTTCTCTAATGTTAGAGACGTCTATTCATTGGAACTAGTATGCACATGTCAAATCATCCTAGCACTCAAAGGGATATAATTCTGACACAGCCAACCAAGGTTTTCCATTTTGAAAAACTAGCATTCCACTTCAAATCCAGATTCAAAATTTGTCCCAAACGTGTGTTTCAGGTGAAGCTTACTCATTTGAACACTGACTATTCTGTGAATGTTACCATTTCTCAGTCTCAGTTCCTGGTATATGATTTGCAATTTAATTTGTAATAGATTCAAGAAGGGCTTCCCTTATATGGCAGCAGACTTCATGGCCCAAAATATTCAAGGAATATACAGAATTATATCATTGTTTCATTTGGAAAATCACTAAAAGAGTCTATATACAATTATAGCACTTTGATTCTGCTTCAGTTACCATAGATCCATTCTGTGGAATACTGGGATTTGTTTGGGAGGTATTCTCTGCCAGAGAGTGCTGATATTCAGGGGAGCATGGAATATTCCAAGTACCAAACTACAAATTCCAGGATTTTGTAGGATGAACCATGATAGCATCTAGTATCATACAAGGTATACCTTTACCCTGTAAACTAGGTATAATGGTATTAGCATTGGCCAGAGTGGCTTCCCACTTTCTGAACTACCTTACAGAGCTGCTGTGAAATGCAAGACTAATAGTGAAGCAATCTGAAGCTTTAAATGAGTAACAGTTCTGTTTGTCTCTCTTTTACTTTTTGATTTAGCCAAAATGAGCCCCAGAACTATTGAGTTTAGATAATTTGAATAAAGGTAATAGCATGTATTCCCTCTGGTTTAAAATCTCAAAAGCAAGACCAAAAAAAAAAAAAAAAAAAAGGAAGGAAGGGGGGTTGAGAAGAAAAGAAGGAAAAGAGAAATCCCAGGCTGCAGTTTTTAAAGTTAGGTAACAACTATGCAGAGCTGTTATGAGTACAAAAAAGGTTTGTAGAGTTCTTGGCTACACTAGAATTAGTGATAACATTGACAAACATAGTAGGAACAATTGAGGAAAAGAAGCATTAGGTTTTCAGGATCTTAAGCTTTAAAAGCGTGCATTGGGTTTGTATTGCTATTTCATAAAATTCAGTATTGAAACGGAAGACGTGGGTGTAGAAAACCATCCAATGTCACCCTTTTATTTAGCTAGCCAACTAATAGGAACAGCATCCTCTATAACCAAAGTTAACTAAAATTCTATTATTGGAACCATGTTTATGGTTCCAACACTTTCCCTTACAGAGGCTTTTATGTCTTGACAGCTGAGTCATAGAAGAATGTCTCAATAGATGCAGTTATTTTATCATGGGCAGTAATGACTGGAAAATCTTTCCTGTCAAAATCTCTTAAAGGTATAGAAGCCTCTGTTAGGAAAGGAGTCAGCAATCTTAAGACGCCACCTATCATCCAGTTTTGTGGTGCTGTCTGGCATTGCAGTTATGCTCCATCTACTGGTGCAGGATCAGATGAATACCTCTAAGAGAAACCTGATAATTCACATAGAAGAGAGACTGTTGGAGGTAGATTCAAGAAACGGAAGGACTGAGTGGATTTTTTTAAAAGTGTCTTTAAACCCTTTATGTGCAAAACCAAACAGAGAAGCCCAATACACAGTATGAAAGACAAGATGATTTAATTCACTCTATCAGAGTAGAAGCATAATATTTGGTCCCAGAAATACCATGTCTGGAAATGGAAGAACCTGGGTTTTTTATGTGATCCAGACGATGTGGTGACCCTTGTAACCTTTTGGAATTATATATCTGCAAAGTAGTACATTTGATGTAATTTGCAATTGATAACATACACAAAATTGTTGTTAATCATGTGCAAAACTATTTTTTTCCCTTACCATCTCCATTTATTACTATATGTGGATACTTTTATCACATATCATGGGACTGTGAGTAGTATGCTACCTGCAATGCAGCATATTAAATGCAAAATGGGATGGTATACTTCAACGAATACATTTTTCTTTTAGATCCTGACATTGATGGATTGATTAGAATTCTGTCTGGATTGCTTCATGTTGGGACCTGATAATATGTATTTGTGCATACGGTTTGAAAAGGATTTATTCATAGCTGAATTTCTTCATTTATAATTAACATCTCTCTGCTTGTTTTGATTGGCTAGCATATTATAGTTCCAAGCCAGTTGTGTAATTGCAGGTGGGTCTGTCTTCAAGCAGTCACCTTATTGTTTATATAGTAGGGCAGAGTACATGATTTAGCTACCTACAGCATTTCAGAAACAAAAAAATAGGTCCCTGCCCACAAGGAATTTTCAAGGTGAGATAATTGAGAAAGGAGGGAGAGAAAGCAAGAGATGAGTGTGAGGAAATGCAATTACATGATTTTACACTGGTTTGTCATATCTATATCTTATCTTTTCTTCACAATGTCCCGAGGGTAGCTCACAATGTGAAATTCCTAAAATACAAAAGCTGAAAATGGAGGCCATTAGAACAGAGACAACCACAAATCCATTCAGCAGTGAAGAATTTAAAGAGGGTTAAAAGGCCTAACAAAATCAGGTTTTAGCTGCCCACTTGGAAGTCATGGAAAAGGTGAATTTTAAAGATGGATTTAGGCAAGTAAAGAGGGCAGAGAAGGCAAAACCGACTTATTACTGTAAAAGTAAAAGAAACTTCAGTAGCTGATCACAGGAAGTTCTCTTCTTCATCCTGCAGAGGGAAATGGCTTAGTTATATTAGTTATATTATTATTGTGACACATTACGTCTACTGTATTTTTCTTGTAAGTGATAAATCCTCAGTTTCTGAAGCAGCTGTAAACAGTGGGGAAGGAATGGGGTGGAGAAAAGCCATTATGAGGGCACCAACCACCACACCCAAAGACTACTAAGCTTCCAGCAAGTGTGAGATTATAGAACAGAAATGGGAATGTGTGGTTCTCCAGAAGTTGATCAGGAGTATTTGCAGTGGAGAAAGATGGTGAGGATTTCAGTACAACATCCTGAATACCACATGGTGTCAATTCCTGCTTCAGATGTTTCCTCAAAAGTTAAGTCCCACTGGGTTCCGTAAGACCTATTCTCAGGAAAGTGTGTTTAGGATTGCAATCTAAGCCATATATAACTAATTGTACCTTTTGCTGTGTAGCTTTTAAAACTAGTTCTACAGCTACATTTGGTTAGCATCTCCCCCCTTGATATTTAACATGGTATTATAACTTTTGAAATTTTGCTGTAATGAATGTCAATTTCACAGTATATTGCCTTTTATTACACTCTCTAGAACTAAATATAACACACACACTTCCAGGAACTCATAAAAGACCTCCCTTTTCCCACCCCCCACCCCCACTTTTTTTGGCAAAAGAATGAGTTTTTAATGAATCCAATAGCAGAGTGTTTCATTCAGCTCTAGTGAGTGTAATAAAAGGTATTAGCCTACATACTGGTGTTGGATGTGCCTGTAAATTACATATTCCCAATGATAGTGTGTAATTATTTTTAAGATGAGATTGAGCATTCAATTGCAATAGATTTTGCAGCTAAAGTGATTTGATTTACAAATGCAAGGTAGGGTATGTGAATTTTCTCCTGTACTTGGTACAATACTTGATAGGGAGTAGAACAAATTATAGTAGCCTTTCCATCAAAGGAACAGGAATTTAGATGGAATTTAGAAGACTATTTCTTGGCAAAAAGGAAAAAAATCTGCTTCCATTATGCTTTGATGAATATCCAATTCTGATATTCACATTAACACTATTGTTATATATACCTGTAACCTTTTAATTGGCTGGCAGTAAACTGCTATATGCGGAGCTCCTTTTACAGCATTTGAGAAACGCTGACAACTCCAGAATACAAATGCAAACTGAGGCCCTTCCTTTTAAATATTTAAATAAAGAATTTTGCTTTATTTGCCAAAATTGCTTATTTTCTCATATATGTTTTTGTTATTGTGTTGTTACCGTAATATAAAGTCACCCTTGGGAACTATAAGAAGCTGCAGGCCAAGATAGAAATTAAGTTATTTATTTTGCTTCTACAATAAGACCACAGGGTTAAATCAAAACGACGTTGAGGCCAAGAAATCTGTGGCTAAGATATATGAGGTGGGAGGGAATAATGTAATTACCTGTACCTTTTGATAAACATCCCAAATGTTGCTTCAAAGGACAGATGTGGCTCTAATAATCTGAACCATTTGCATTTTTCAATTAAACTTTACTTGATTGCATTGCACTTGATATGTATACTTGAACCTCTATGTTAAATCTTGCACTTTGATACAGAACATATTGTTTGACTTTGTTCTTATGATCTGACAAGCTTCATTATATAATAAACCAATTTAAATAAATCTTAAAGGCATAAAAGTGTTCTTGACAAGAAGAAAAAAATCAAACACACACAAATGATATATTAGTTAGATGTTTAAGAAAGATTGAAGAAGTTTCTCTCTCATTCTTTCTCTCTTTCTCTTTTCATTCAGATTTTTTTTTTGAACATGTGTTTTGAATAAAGCTGTAAGGCATTTTCCAGTAACCAGGGTTGTATTACAAAAATGAGTTAAACTAAAACAAAAGGAAAACGTGTTTCAACATTTTATAAAGTATTGTCACACGTTGTTGCATACTTCCAGCTGGAAGTAAATGTGACATTTATAATGCTAATTTTTCAAACCTAACCCTTTAAAAACACATACAGTGTTACTCCAAATGATTTGTACTTGTAGAAAGAGCTGGACTAATGAGCTACTCCATCAAGAATGCCGTTTGATTCCGAATGTTCTTGAGGCAATCTGGCTTTCTTGGAATTTCCCTGAGCTTTAAAAAAAAAAAGAATGGTTCATTTTAGCCTGATCTGCTACCAGCCACCGATTAACCAGGTTGTAGAACATTTGACCTAGTTTATTAGTAGCACTAAATTGACATCATGAGACCAAAACTCAATGATTTCATATTTCTACCTGCCAAAGCAGTGGTCTGTGAATCTCTTCTTTTCCCTAGTTTGTGATGCTTTCTAATATTAAATTTTTGATGAGACAGAATTGCATAGACGTTTACTTATCTTTGATTCACTTTGTTGTTAGGTGCCATTTGTTGGGAATTGGAGGAGAAATTTGCAGCATGTCAAGAGCACTACTCTCTAATTCCATGTGGTGTGTTTTTATCATACCTGTTTCAACTGTGTTGGAAATTGCCTTGTATCCAAGCCCTGGGAGAAGGGCAGGACATAAAATAATTAAGCAAACACATCTCACATTAATTTTATTATTGACTATTACTGAAAAGAATGAAGAATGAGGAGATATTTTGTTGTTTTTCTCATTTTATTTTTATCTTTTGTCTTTTGGTGTGTATGTTTTTTTTAAAAAAAAATAATTTTTAATTAGACAGAATATAATGAGATGATGATGATGATGATGGGTCTCTGTTTTTTTGCAGAAACCACAAGTGTGTCTCATCAATCAGCTCTGACTTGAGGGTAGCCAAAAGCAACCTAAATAGTTCTAGGCTTATCCTTTCTTTTATTTCTGGAGACTAGATTAATATATACAGTACCAATACAATATCACTGGGGGAGAAATAGCTATTTAATAGCTTCTCTCATGGTGCATGTGCCACCTCTGACCTAAACCCCATCAAGTTCAGTGGCACATACTCCCATTTAAACCCAAATGAGATTGCAGCCTCTGTCTCATTTCCACAGTTCTGTATAACATATGGGTGAGAGTTGTAATAATTCACCAATTTTGATTTCTGACATAGATGAGCACAATGTGCTCATTGTACTGGTGCAAGCAAAATGTCCAGTTTACTTCCAGTTCTGATTAAGTTGTTGCTTTAGTGTGTGTTCGAAGGGGAGGCAGAAATCAGCATCTGGATGTCAAAATGCTTGTGCATGTTTCTGAAACAAAATGATAATGGAAATAGGTGTCTGAGGAAATAGAGTATCTAGTACAAGAGAAGGAGATTGCTGAGCAATTCTTGAAAGGCATGTGCTCTATTAAAACTGGTAGACATGGCTAATTGTGCTGAATGTAGAGCTGGCCTCAATTTTGTGGAGTTGGCCTTTAACTTTGGCCTTTATTCCAACTTATCAATAGCTTGGTCATCTGCACTTGACATGCCTGCTTATTCTGGTTTGATCTTGTAGCTCTGTAAGTGAACACAAAAGTGTATTAGGAAAGCTGAGTAGATTTCACAGGTGTATGAAGTATCTTATTTCAGTTGTAGTTAAAACTATTCTCGGTTTCTCTTTATTTCATTCAGTCCCTTCCTCTCCTTCTTTCTCTAAAAGTGTTTTAATTGCTTGGATATAGTATACAATGATCTCAGAAAGTGTTGCTCTTCAAAAGAATAAGAACATCAACCAGATATTTAATTGCATTCATTTCATATGAGAAAGTTTTAAAGCTAAAAAGAGAAGCCAAGAACACCTTTGTAGTTATATCTTTTGTATTCCATTTTTTCTAACTACAAAAAGAAAGAAAGAGAGAAAGAAAGAAAGATTTCTGCCATTAGTTGGATGTAAGTAATTGTGATGGATGTAAGCAATCTGGTCTTTCATCCATAGTCTTTAAAAAACATACCTGTTTAAATATTGTTACACTGTATAATTATCATCGCTTTTAATTGCAATAGATTGAGTCTCCCTCATCCAGAATTCCAAAATCCAAAATTGTCTACATGGATGGCTGAAATAGTGACACCCTTGCTTTCTGATGGTTTAGTGTAAACAAATTTGTTTCATACACAAAATTGTTAAAAATAGTGTGTACAGTGCACCCTTTTTATCCGCTGGAGTTTGGTTTCAGCACACACTGTGGACGTCAAAATCTGTGACTGTTCAAGTTTCATTAAATACAATGGCATAGTAAAATGGTGTCCCTTATATAAAATGGGAAAGTTAAGGTTTGCTTTTTGGAATTTATATTTTTTGGAATATTTTCAATCTGTGGATGCTTGAATCTGTGGATAAAAAGTCCGTGGATATGGAGGGCCAACTGTATAAAATTACCATCAGGCTATGTGTTTATAAGGTGTATATGAAACATAAATTAATTTCATGTTTAGACTTGGGTCCCAACTTTAAAATTTCTCATTATGTTTATGCAAATATTACAAAATCTGAAAAATTCCAAAATCCAAAACAGTTCTGGTCCTATGCATTTTGGATAAGGAATACTCAACCTGTATAAAACTCATCTCGTTCCTAGGGAGATGCAGTGTTGCTCCTCGGTCAAACTGTTTGTCCAATTGGTGATATCCTAATTCTTAAGAAGTTGGAATATTCACAAACTGTTACAGGCTAAATCTGTGTAGCAGAGTTAAAGCAGCTTGAAAATACTTTAACTGTCATGGCTCCATCCTGTGAATCTGGAGGTTTCTCATTTGTTTGACAACACAACTCTCTGACAGAGAAGTCTACATATCTCAAAGAACAACATATCCCAGAATGAGAGATGAGGGTTGAGCCATGATAGTTAAAGTGCTGTCAAACTGCATTATTTCTCCAATGTAGATTGAGCCACAGTCAATTCAAATAGTTGGTTAACATTTGCCACTATATGATGGCCATTAGCATGGCCAATCTTGAGATGTTCTGGAGCAGATTGACCATGATTACATGTGAATCCCTGTGTTAAAAATGTAGGCATATTGTTGTTTTTTACATCTGTTTTTTAAAATACTTTTTTTTTTTACAATAACAGTGATTAGTTTATTATCATTTCCTCATTTTAAAAAATGAGCAAGTCTGATTAAGAAAAACATTTGAAGTCATTAAACAAGATACTACATGTGTAAAAGCTGGTGAAAAATCAACTGGCTAGTGTTCCCTTCTGGAAAGAATATAGGTGGGCCACATGGTGAAAAAACTATCAAGCTTAATGTCACTCAGTGATTTGTACTTGTAGAAACATAGATGTACTTAAAATTGAGGTACTTAAAATTTTAAAACATCAGCAGAACATTTAGAATTGCAGTTCAGGTATCCAAAGAAAAGAGTAGGCAAAAGTTACCAGGGGAATAAAAACAAAGCAAATATAAATGTTCAATGTCTAAACATATTTCAGTGTCTAATACTCTCCAGTGCTAGAAATTTGGGGTCTGAAGGAAAAATTAATGTGGGGCAGAATTCTTGTTGGAGGGCAAAGCCCTTGTTTTCCCTGTTGCTTTAGCTACACCCCTTCACGAGTGCTTTCCCTTGTCTGGTTTATTTCTCTCATGGGGGGATACTCGATGCCACCCATCTTTACCCCTTGTTGGCGCTGCACCAACCACGCTAACTAAAAGAAGCTTCCTATAGCAGCTACTTTTTAAGAGTGCCATAATGGCGCTCGTGCACCCTGATGCCACCGCTTCTGGTGAATGCCATTTGGGTACGCACATGCGTGTGCATCACTGTCACGTGCCACATGTGGGCGGGGCTGTGGCAAGATGGCTCACGGGCTCCAATTTTAGGGCTGGGCGCATATAGATGCCTAGACATCTGGAGCCCTTGAATTGACCCCAGGCCGGCGCTTTTTGCCACTCTGTATTGTATTGGGGCATAGTAAAGCAAAAAAAACAAAACAAACAAACTAAAATTAAACTATATATTCTTTCTCTTGTTTGTTTGGACAGAAATAAATCATCCGTATTCAGATGGTGCAATAAATGTGACACACACCACTCCCACTGCCAATTTGGGCAGCATGCACCAACCTGCAATTCATAGCCAGAGTTCCCATAGCTTACTGAGTTATGTTGACCAGCCCCTCCTGTTGTATTTTAGAAAAGTATTCTGTTTTGTATTGGTCCAGGTAATAGTGACCTCTTCTGTCAAAGTATGCTATGTTTTCAAGGGAAGCTGGTAAATCTGCCACTGCCAGCTGGCAAATTCACTGTGGACCACTCCTCCTACAACTGCTTTGAGTTGACTTGGAAACCAGGACCGTAGTTTGGCACCAGCAGAGCTCCTGTTCAACCTGAAGCAATTGGAAGGGTACGGCAGTAAAATCCATATTTAATTTCCTTTTCTGTAGTGGATCTATTAGCCGTAACAGTGCTAAGTAAAATGGCTCTACACTGTCACTAGCATGACATATATTACACATATTCCTTTTCAGATACCATCCAGTAGATAGATTATTCAAGTCCTTTCTAACTTACGGCAAACATAAGGAAAACCTATCACAGAGTTTTCTTCACACAGTTTGTTCATAGAAAGTTTGCCCTTTAAATCCACAAAATCTGATTTCCTTTCAACATGCATTCCCAAGTTATGTCATGCTTTATAAAGTTATGTGTAAACTGACTGTAGTGTGCTTGTCTAATGCACTTGATACATATCCTGAGATGCTGTACTGCTACTATATGTAGTATTGCTTCTATTCGTCATATTTTCACATGGTTAAAGTGACATATGTAGCTAAACATAAGAATGTGTAAATGTGGTGCTAATTTTTAATCTTTCAAGTGCATTCTAACCCCTGAGCATCAGTTTCTGGTTTTTGAAATGGCAATAGCAATTATCTACCTGAAATATTTGTTGTGAACACAATGACAATAGAAGTTCTAAGGTCTGCTGAAAATTAAAGTTGCTCTGTAAGCATTAGTTTTGAAATTGGAATACTGTAGATTGGTTAAGCCTTCCAAGAAAATTACATTTCCTGAATTAAAATAGAAGTGAACTTATTATACTAACAGCTATGTTGTCTTCCTTTTGGTAATCTTGCTTAAAGGACTGTAAGTCTTTTGAGTTGATTCATTTTGTTTCACCTGTCCAGGGTCTTCCAGAAAAGTAACCAAAGCTGTTTTATGTATATTCCACCCTATATTGTTTTTGTTATTACTGTGATTTAATCATTTTTTTTTTTACTGTTTGACTAACATTATTTCAAACTGCTGATGCATTTCACTCTTACATTTCATATTCCCAATTTCTAGGAGACTAATCTAAGCAGTATCCTTCCTGAGTTTTGAGTCTGTATGGTCCACTGAAAAGTTCTGCTAATGCTAAGTGTAAAATCTAACCATTCCAAATCATTTAGCAAGCTTCTTACATTTATGTTTCAACAGAAATTTTATTAGAACACTAGAATGGAACTAAAAGGCATTGAGAACACTAATTCCTCTTGTTTATTTACATCTATACAAAGGAACTGTGATTAGTTTATCATCATGTGTTCATAAAATAAAATCACATTTGTAGTTAGAAGTCTTGTTAAAAAAAGATGAAGTCATCAAACAAGATATTATAGCTGTAAAGGCTGATGAAAGACCAAGTGGCTAGTGTTCCCTTGTGGAATTAAACATGTCAAAACAACTTATACACAGTGGAGCAAATTCTGCATAAAAGCCAATAAAATTGGGGAAAACCTTCCAAAGGAAAACAGTTTAAGCATGGCCTCTTGAGAAACTTTTGAAAGCTAGGCCATGATAACATTTGACTTTTCATATGTCCACTAGTTAATAGAAACCAACAATGATTTTTTTTTAAATGCTCACCTTATAGGTGCAGTTTATCTTTTTGGACTTGCAGCTGTTCTACAAAGTATAGTCTACATATATAAGAGAATTCCAGCTACATTTTTCTCAAGTGAAAGTGTATAAAAATGAAACTACCACTTCAGATAGAAGACTACAACTGGCATGTCATTAGGCATTTCCAAATGCTG